>OU744276.1:31540000-41162500 GCA_916610125.1 Cheilosia vulpina | reverse complement strand
CAATTTTACAAATATAAAGGGGGAAATTTAAATTCAACATTTTATATAAAAGTCCGTCATGCCAGACAGTGTCAAATGATTTCTCGATATCGAGAAGAACCATTCCAGTTGATTTGCCTATTGAACGATTAGTTTTAACGTGGTTGCAAATTCTGAGCACTTGGTGAGATGTATTGTGGAAGCGTCTAAAACCAAATTGTTCATTAGGATATAAGCCGTTTTCTGAAATGTGCTTCGACAATTTTTCCTTTATGACCTTTTCCTAAATTTTACTGAGAATGCTCAGCAAGCTGATTGGCCTATAGCTGTCAGTCTGTTCAGGAGGTTTACCAGCTTTTATAATTGGAACGACTTCAGCGACTCTCCATTCTTCAGGAAAATATAACATTTTTAAACTGGCGTTAATAATAAAAGTTATTAGTCGAAGACCAGGTCTAGGCAATTGTTTGATATATACATTTTTTATTGAATCAATACCTGCAGCTTTTCGTAGTCTCAAGTTATTGACAATAAATTTAGTGTCTTCAATGGTGACATAGTCACTTGAAGATGGTTGGGTGGTATTATTTAGCAAATTTTCGATAGCATTGTTTACTAACACATTTGTGACGCGGTCTCCTAAATTAAACCTGATCACATGGTTCCTAGCGAAAGTCGAAGCAAGTGCATTTGCTTTATCCAGATCAGTAAAAAAGTACTGGTTGGATCCTTGAGAAAGGGACGTTGTTTGTGTTTGTTTTTTACTACTTTTGTTATGTTCCAGAAAGGTTTTGCGTTTTTTCTAGAGTGCTCAGTTTTTTATTCCACTCTTTGTTTCTATGCTTAAAAATGTGCTTGGATATTTAATTGCGTGACTTGATTTTTGAAGTAAGACTGACGATATATTTGCCAAAGTCGTCGGTAAGTGTTTATTTTCTTAATAATTTCCAAGATGTAAAAAGGTAGCTTAATAGATACATTTTTTTGGGGAACTCTAGGAACACTATTGTTAACAGCGCCTAAAATTTCCTCTGAAAATTGTGTGACAATGTAATCAACATCTTCATTACATGTGACATTATCTAAGTTGGTTGGCATGTTTTGGAGCCTAGTAGTAACTTCAGACTTTTAGGTCTTGCACATATTGCACTTTTTTTATCCCTGACTTAAGAAGTCGACATAAGACCGGATTATGATCTGAGCTCAGATCATTTAATGAACAAGGCTGTGTAACTTCGTTAGGTACATTAGTAACAAATAAATCAAGAACGGAAGGACGATGACGAGCACAAGGAAAATAGGTTGGACTAGGAGGGTATACTAGAGATATTGGCATAGTAAGAGATAGGCGGGACAAAGTATTGCCCCACGCATTAGCTCTTAAGCAACCCCAATCCCTATGCCTGCAATTAAAATCACCTCGAATTAAAAACTCACCATTGAAAGTGAACAATTTACGGAGATCATTGTTTAGGCCTATGTTTTTGTCAGTTAAAATTCTACGACCAGAAAAATAAGCGCAATATATTTTTATTTTCCTCTGGTTTTTTAATTACAACTCAATTCTAAGATTTTCTATATACCGAGTTCTTACAATTGGTAAAAGCGAATGTGTATGCTGATTTTTGTGAACATAATTCTTAATAGAACACTGAAAACCAGACTGATTTATGTCTTCTAGTTTTCGAGTTAGCATTCGTCTACCTTCAAGTTCTGTAAATTGTTGTTTATATACAAAATTCGTTAAATAAGAAACATCACATTATATACGAATCATTGGTACGATATTCTTTTAAATCCATTTTATATGCTGGTTTTCAAAATATTAGTTAAATATTTCTTCACCATCAAAAAATTTGCGTAATAATAATATGCCAACAGCATTTAAAAAATGTAGTCTTTCGACAAAAAAAAATATTTTATACATACATTTTTTGGGTTCCAGATTTCGTTTACATAAACTTGAATACAAAAGGTACACGCATACAATTATATACCGGCAATCAACCAACGAAGTCATGCGTGATAGTTGTCCATTACATCTAAACAGTCTAGACTCAATACCATGTAGCATAGTAACATAGTCATATCAATCTAATGTTCACCACGCAGTAGAATACCGTAGTGCACGCATACATCTCATATTCATAAACTTATTTAGTATGTAATATGTATGTAATAAACTTACATGTCAGGAAACAATTATCACTGCTGCAAGGACGATTTTGCATGCATATGCAGGAGTTTTATACTGAACACATTTAAACAAAATTGTGTCAACAGTGGCCTTTCACTTGGCAGCAATTACGCAGTACGTTTACTCCAAAAGACACATCTCACGAACTTTATTGTAAAAAAAATCAATACTTACCAACACAAATAAATTAACTTTTTAAACGACATTATGACTACGTCATGTTCATACATGGAACTCCTAGAATTAGAAAAGGAGGAAGTCGATGTAGGATTGAGTAACTATTTCAAGCGAAAAATATTCCTGTATGTGTCAATATGTGTCAACAGTTGTTACGAAATGTTTCCATTCCTAGAAAAAGTTCAGATACGAAGGTGGAAGATATATAAATCTAGAAATAAAGTGACTTTCAATAAGAGCTTCCTTTAAATTTAAATAAAGTGTGTGCGAGATATCATCGAAATTGTTTATTCGTTTGAAAGGCCATCGATGTCATTATGTTTGGAATAAAACAACGTTCAAATGTCCGCCGCTGCTTCTTTCGGTAGCGCGCACCCGCAATCAGGGTGATTTTGGCTGATGGTTTCAACAGAACGTTGGTAATCATATCATCCAATTGAGGACAAAAGAATTTGGTAATAGCGCTCGCCGTTGACTTTGATGGCCTGGCCAACGTCGTTCTCAAAGAAATTCACTACTACTCATTCCTTATTTAATATGTACAAAGCATGAAAAATAAGTTTACAAAATTATACAAACAAATTTACATATACAATTTTTGGAAAATACATACAGAATAGTTAGTGACACCTATATTTAAAAAAAAATAGAGATGACGTCACATTTAGATACATTTAACTTTGTGTGGGTGTACAATGGTAGATAAGAAGATAAACGGCCTTACCAATAATTAATTTTAGGCAAATCCGTTTACCAATAAACAAATATAGTTGCGAGAATGTCGCTAACTGTGGGGTTAAATAATGTTAATGTTGAGAAACTCATGTTTATCTCGGGCATTAGCTACATAAATCCTCCCTAAATATCATTTTCAAGACGAGTGTTGCCCAACCACCTAAAAATGTAATAGATTCTAAGAAAGTTGTCGCACTAGCAAATCGGGAGGTCTAATTGTTTATTGGTACCGTTTCAGAAATGCTGTAGATACATTTTTACTAAAGCTGGCAAACAGCTAATCGTCGACGTTAGTGTTTGATTATTAGTAAGGCCGATAAAGTTAATATTAAAAGGAAAAAAGAAAATTACAGCAATTTTAGAAAGAAAGAAAATCAAATAAATAAAAAAAAATAAGTAAAAATAAATGAGAAATATAGACCGATGGCGGCACCGCCAGCACAAAACTCCACCAACACCAACAGTGACGTTTTCGGGATGCATTGGACGCTCTTGGATCTCATGTGGTTTGATACCGTAAAAAATTCGACAATTTTGTTTGTTGAAGCACCCATTCATCCAGAAATGGGCCTCACCACTAAAGATGAATTTTTGGTTTTCACGCGGAACATTGCCCGAACAGAACATTTAATTTTAATAAACAAATTTCTTGTGTTGTTGAACGCTATGTCCATTAATGATGATTTGGCAAAACAGACTAAATAAATGACAGCCAAATTGACAGATTTAGGTTCAACAAATACAATATTGCCGCTATATATACTTCATTCATGGACAAATTTTAATACGATTGAAAAAAACAACCAATAACAAAAAGTGTCATCTTAACTCAGTGTGCATTTTATATAGTTAGGTCTTACAACACACTAGATATACATATATGAAATGGGTTCACCTACATTCTTCATAAACCAGTCCTAGGTATACCAATTAACTGCACTGACCTTTCGACTATGGAAGATAAGTTTCATCTTTCATGTATCAATAAAATTCGAAAGATACAGCACCTCCTTCCAACGTATAGGTCGGAACACCCTTAAGTCGTCGGCAAACATAAGACTCTAGGAACTCAAAAACAAGTCAGGAATTTCTTTAATAAATAAAAGGAAGAGCAGAGGGTCCAAATGACTACCTTGAGGTACTCCATAGGTAATATAAACTGGTGACGAGCACGTGTTATTTATGCGAACATACTGAATACGATTCGTTAAGCAGGAATGAATCCACTTTAGGAAATTGATCTGAAATCCTAAGACTGTTAGTTTGGAAATTAATATATTGTTGTTAACGCAAACAAACTCTTCAACAAAAGCTGTATTTACACTCAGGGACAAAATGCAAACTAAAATGTAATATATTCTATTTGATTTAACGTTGAATAAACTAAGGATATTCCTTTTCACATTAAAACATTTTTGATTTAAATACACAATGTATTTTAAATTAAGTCAATGTAGATTCATTTTTACATTTAAACATGATTCCACGTCAAATCAAGGTGCATAGGTGGTTAGATCAAAAATATATGCATTTAGAGTTAGATCAAATTAAAAATATATGCATTTAGAGTATGGAAACCCTTTGAATTAATGTTATGCCACTTTTATTTAAAAATTTTCGTAGTCGATGCTAAATCATTCCGAAAAATATTTAAATCAAAGTTGTTTTCTTAAATTTTACGTTGTTTTTTTCTCTGGGTGATAACATCAAATTGCAAGCCATTCTCAAGGCACAATTTGAAAAAAATGAGAGATTTGTATTAGTAGAACTTCGGAATAGTAGAAATTTTACAGATTGGACGAAGTTATTAATATCATGTCTCGAACCAGGTTTATTAAAACCGGGCTCTTCTAATCATTTAAAAATTTCCAGGCCGAAGGGACAAATTAAAAACTAAACACAGAGGTATGCCAACCATACCAGGATTTTTTTCTAAATTTAGAAAAGAAAGAGCAATTTGAACCTCAGCAAGAAACCATTCAGTTATTACTTGAGACAGGTGTGGTCGTACCACAAGAATATACAGAGACACACTGAAAGTGGTTAGCGAACATATTACGAATGGTTGAAAGATCAGATGAACACATATCTATTATTAAGACACATACAGTTAGGAATACAATTCGATTGCTGCGTTTACTGTTTGTCTTTAAATTAAATTCGACGGAAGGAAGATACTGTCTGTAAAGATACTTATTTGAAACATCAAATTGTTTTTGAAGCGTCCAAAAAGCTTTTAGAAGTTCCGGGTCGTCGTTATTACTGTAACGTAATCGCTTATACGCTTTATTTTTCCAATTATTTAAATTTATAATTCCATCATTAAATCATTGCCCTTGACAGATTTCACTTTAGGTATAATTTTTATAAATAAATTAAAAGAATTTTCTAAATTACAATTAATAAAAAATATCTAACCAGTTCATGATATTAACATAGTTACATGTACCTATCCTTATTTTAATACGTGAACATCCAAAGTTTCCGTACACTTTTTTACTATTTATTATGAAATAAGTAGAATGAAACTTATATCATTCGAAAGGTACTGTACCATACATGTGCACAAACAAAAAATCGCGGGTATATATCGCCGTTAAGGCTTGTAAAACTAAAGAACAGTTCCCCGTACAAAATGCTTATCAGTTAATTAAACCCATTTTGGTGACATTCAATTTGTCGCTGCCATATTACCATAGTAGCGTATTCAAATATATAAGTTAATGTAATGAAGTTATTTTTCGCACCCATTCTATACCTATAACAACCAGCACCGCACCCCAGCGCTTTTATTCAATTGTCAGCACATCCGTTTTAACTGCAACAACCAACACTTGTTAGCGCATCCGTTTCAACGCACTTTCAACCAGAGACAATACTGAGACCACCAACTCCGACCGATTTCCCGTTACGTAGCCTACAAGCTATATTTTTATGGGGTGGCAAATGCTAAGTGCGCTTGTATTGTTACATAGAAATTCGTATTGACAAATGTCACGTAACTTCAAAAATTCCGACTCACCAACACACTCGCACCTTGCATATGCCACTTCCGCTGTGGGCAAAGTTGCTGACAGCGTTCATAGAATTTTATCCGTTAAATTTGAAATTATTCGTTACGTGTGCATAATATTTTTTTAAGGAATAAGTGGAGATTTTCTTAAAATATATATGAAAAATAAACAATGTGGATTGTTTGGAGTAAAATAGAAATATATTGAGCAAATTTTCTTCACTTTTCTAAGAAAAATTTACGCATGAAATCGAAGTTAATGATATTCAAAAGCGCACAATACGCAACCATGTTTGTCATAATAAGTTTTTAGTATATAGAACATCTCATTTAGCTAGTTTTATTAACTAAAGAAATCAAATTATTCGCCTTTTAACAATATATAATTACTAACCAATGGCATTCAGTAATTTGAAAATGTGGTATTCCCGAATTCTAGCACATTTCCCCACGGTTGTCGAGGTTGGCAGCATTTATTTTTGTATTTTTTGTATGTTTTTGCATGTCACACGGATTCTTAATTGACACAACACCGATGGGAAAACAAAATGGCGAATTTGAAAAAAAACTGAGGGGCCCAGCGGCAAGAGGATTGTGAGTTGGGGGTCTCAGTATCATTTGTCTCTACTTTCAACGTTTACAGATTATCAGCTCCTAGATAGATTTAGATTTATTTTCATAAATATCTATACATATTATTCAATAACTCAATATGAACAATACTTTAAATTAATTTATGAAATTCATTTGACATTCTATATTTAATATACTTTATATAGTTAAAATTGTGTTGAATGCAATGAATAAGTGTAATTAAAATTAAAATTTAATTCATTTCTAAAAGTTATAGCATGTGGATGGGGTGACCCTTAAAAAACAAAAAAAAAAAATACATATTTATTTTATCAAACAAACAGAAGTTAATTTCAAAGCATAAAAAAATGTATACCTTAAGTTATATCAGAAAAGCCATTTCTTTACAAGTTTGAGAAACATATCGGTATAGAGATAGACCTGTACGACTGAGGAAGTTTATTGAAAAGACGAGCAAACGATTATAATAAAAATTACGATAAGCAGTTTTATGGAATTGAGGAACGGATACTGAATATAAAAAGTTTCCACGTGAACTATAGTTAGAGATCAATCGAAATTCGCGAGTACCAGATTTCATAAAGAAAGTCTTCAAAACAGTACAAATGACACACAGGGAGAATTTTCAAGTCACAGAACAAAGAGTAAAAAGGGTGCCTAACAGGGTTTCGGCATCATTTTCGTAGGATATATTTCTGTATTATCAAGAGCGGCTGTATTTTGTTTTTATAAGAACCTCCCCAGCAAGTAATTCCATATTGTAGTTTTGAATGAATAATGCAAAAGTAAATTATTTTTAATAATGAAGTTGAACAAATACTGCTCAGATAAAAGAAATGTACAACGAAAATATGTCCTCAAGCCTCTACATGATTCGAGAAGCTCAATCTTGAATCTAATGTGATACCCAAGTATTTAAATTCATTAACTTCTAGGAAACATTTATCACTGCAGTTCCGGCTACTATAAAAAGTAGGAGAAAAAGAATCAGACCGACAATTACAACATGCAAGTTTGAATCGTTGGCACTCAGGTGCGTGAAAATAAATATTCCTATTAAAATCAAGTAGAGACGACAAGCTTAAAATCATAATTTTACTCTTTGAGCTAATAACCAAGTTGTGTTTGGAAAACCAGATTCTTAAAAGGCTTAGATCCCAGTCTATGTTGGAAACCAGATCGAGGCGACTAGCCGAGCCATAAGCGAAACCGACGTCATCTGCAGAAGCAGTTGGAACACCTTTAAAGTCTAGGTGTAAAAAGAGAGTATGTAGATAAGAAAGAAAATCGGACCTAAGACAGAACCTCGGGGTACTCCTAAGTTGATAATAATTCTATCACTCTTTATGTATTCCAGCTTTACACTTTGTGACCAATTTTTAAAGTGAGATCTTAACCAATCTAACACGAATTCCCACTTTTTCAAGTTTTTCAAGGAGAATGTGATGATCGACCATATCGAACGCATTGGTAATATCAATAAATAACCCTGTAGAACACTTTTTACCATTTTTGACATTAAATTGCTGCAAAACTGTAGAAGTGCATCTTCGGTGGATTTACACTTTTAAAACCCAAATTGAGTTGTTTTAAAAACCTGTTTTTCACAAGCTTTTCAAAGACTTTACTTATTACTGGAAAAAGTGAGATAGGCCTATAATTGCATATATCTGCGGCAGATATTTTTTAAAGCAACCAGTGGTCGAGCAATTCCGATAAAAAAGTTGGATAGGATATGATTGCAGACTGGTGGATACTTTAGTAAAATAGCCGTTAAAAGCATCTGCAATACAAAGTTTGTCAGATACAACACAGTCATTGACACTAATAACAGACGGTTTATTTGTAGAAGAGTTTTTGTTTAAGATGTTGTTAACTATATGCCATTCATTTTTTAAGTTACCTCTAGCAGAATTGAATTAAGAGCGGTAATAATTATCTCTACAAATTGAAATTTCTGTTTTAAGTTCAGTGCACATTTTTTTGTAGTTGCTTTTAAGACTTCGATTTCCAGGATTACATTTAGCTCTTAATTTATGTTTAGCCTTAAATTTTTCAATAACTTTGAGGAAATCCTAGGTTTAAGCCTTTTTCATGAGCTAGTAGGACGCAATGGGTCGGAAGTGGAAGCACCAGTACACAAATAGACATCATCCCAAAACTTATAAGTAAGATTGTCTTTGAGCTGTCTATAATCTATTTTAGTTGCAGTGTCAACAGATACAGAACTTCGACTATGCTATCTTTGGGAAATATTAAACAATAAACCAGTCAATGAGTGATCAAAAATCATTAGCTCAAGAGCACATTTCTTACACTTAGATACTGAACGAATAATTTTGAAAGCGTCCATAAATATGGTTCAAACAACTATCTGAGACAACTCTAGTAGGTTCAATGATGAAGTTTTTTATAGACCATGTAAAGCTAACAATTCCAAATAGATCGAAACAATTTCAATTTTTTCCGAATGTTAATATTGAAATCCCCCAATACATTTTTTGATTTTAGGTTCTCTAATAGACCGGCAAATTATTCTATAAACGTCAAAACACTAAACATTTGTAGTCTATAAATATATAGATCGCATGTTAATTTCAATGGAAATATACCTCAGCACTCAAGATGTCAACACAAAGGACCTAACGACTTAAGTAATCCTATTTTTCTCTTATAAAACAACCGACACCATCTGCAGCGTAATTTTCTTTAGCGTTAGCATAAAATTTGAAACCGGCCATAAAATAATCGTTTTTCTCAAACTCAAACCCTGACCAATAAAATCTGTTCGGTTAGGTAATACATACAACTACTGCACGTCATTCTAAGAAAGGTGAGGGTACAGACAGGTTCCCAACTTCAGCCGGATGAATTAAGATTACTTTCAACATTTTTGTCCTTTGACAGCTCTCATAAATTGAGGAAATATTGAGAGAATGAGAAAATTATTGCGACGTTCGTAGACGAAATTGCGATGAGGCCCAATAATGGGTTAACAATTTTTATTAGTTGTAATACTGATTCAGATTTGTTCCCAATTACTATTATCTCTTATTATCTCACACCAACAAGATTTAATTCCTCTTTTTAAAAAAATTCCTAAGTTATTTGATTTTGACATTAATGTACCTACTAAACGGTGAAAATATATTCATTAATAAATTACAAAGACAAAAATACACGGAGCCAGAAAAGAAGATGTAACCATAGGCAAATGAACTGGAAGAATGGAACGATTTGTCACAGATCTATGGTACCGAAGCGAAAAAACGGTGAACAAACAGTCATTGGTTATTACTGATTTGTAATCATTAGTTAACCTTATTCGAGGGTATAACCAAGCTGTGAACTGTCCTAAACTCGTGACCCTAAGAAAATTGTGATGAGTTCAAGAAGAACTTAAAATTGTGTCAAAAATGGTGGAGTACAACAGAATGAGGATCGTTTTCATGTAAGTGGAGTGCTCAGTTACTCAACTAACGAACCGACTGCAGGAATTAGAAACCTCAATTACTGTAGTGTAGAATAATACAAACCTGTTACAGTTAACCTAGACAAAATATGCACTATATCTCTGGATTTAGTTAAATGTAGGCGCGTTACATTTCGTGACGACAGGCTGCTTTTGCTGCTTACAGGTTATTCCAGTACCATGTTGGTAGTTCCAAACATTACCAAGCAGTGGCAATAATAAGGAATAAGGTCATTGATTCAGCTGATCTTGTCTTATCGTTCAAAACAGTCCTAAATTTTCATGCTATTTTATCACGTCTCGATTTTACATATTATGCCGAAAAGCGGCCAAATTATCTCATTGCACAACAGATGTCCAATCTTAGGCAAGCCAGAATGACTATTACCAACTTTTATGATAAGGTTGAACAGAAACTGACTTTAATTATTAATAAGACTATTATGTTCAATGAGAGAAACGTTGCACTCATCCAATCAGTTAGTCAGAAATATAGGCAGGATGCTCTGAGAATTTGTATCTCCGGTTTAAATAGGCCAATATGTGACAAACTCTTTTCATTATATTGAAAAGGGTCTAATATTGATTTTGTAATGTTGTTAATATAAACCTAACGATGATAAAAAAAGTTCTTTCAACAAACATCATTCGCTTAGGTTGATTCATTTGGACACCGACAGAGAGACACATGGGTCTAATATTGATTTTGTATGGGTGGTACCAGAACTACTTGACCGACATAGCTGATTTTCAATACCAACCTGACGACGATAAAACAAGTCCTTTCACCAAATTTTATTCGCCTATATTAATTCCTTTGCGCGCTATCGTGCTTTCAACAGACAGACGGATATGGCTAAATCGATTCGGAATGTGATCCTGATTCAGAATATATATACTTTATGAGGTCTCCGGTGACTCCTTCTTGGCGTTACAAATGTAATGACAAAGTGAATATATACCTTCCTGTGGAGGGTATAATGATGTCGTGAGATATGAAGAGCAGCTATACAAACAACCACATTACAGCGCATGCGACAATGAGATAGATGAGCAAAATGTTTTTCTTTTTCCGAAACTCGTTTATAAGCCAGGAAAAGAACATTTTGTTGCAGATGCTGAATGAATTATCTAGCACCGTAACGGCACACAGTGAAGAATCTCTGTCCGCAACCATGCGATAGCGAAAGATCATTTAACTCTGAAACCAGTCGCTACTCCAAAACATTTTAACGTTATCGTTTTTACAACACATCCATTCCATAGCACAACAAATGGTCAGGTAGAAAGATTCCAGAGCATATTATCAGAAGTAGCTAGATGTGTGAAGTTAGAACAAAATATAAGTGATATTGCTGAAATAATCCTTATCTGGACCGCCAAATATAATAGGACGATTCATTCGGTTACAAACCGCAGATCAATTGACATAATCCACTTAATGCCCCCTGACTTTGACGATATTAATTAGGTTAAAACCAAAGAGGAAGCACTTATTGAAGCGAATGAACGCCAAATCGTGGTAAATACTGTGTTGCAGACAAAAATCAATCTAATTGTTCATTTACACCCCACCTAAATTCAACATTTCGGAAAAAAAATTTCGAAATCCAGTTTGCTGTTCCCACTGAAACTTCAACATTTCAAATGACAACTAGTGTCAGAATTCATTACTGATCTTTTTTTCTGTTTAGAAGTCAGAAGTGGTTGAACCTAAAAAACATTTATTTAGTTACTTATATTAATTTAAACATGAATTTAAGTGCTTCTTCAAATATATTAAACCTATAGTTGACTCAATATAGAGGTATGGAGTTCGCGATGAAAAGTTATTGATTTGTTGACAGCTACTTTTTTTTTTGTCAGCGGGCTGAAAAGTCAATAAATGACGTGCGGAATTTCTAAAGAGGTTTGTTCGATTTGGCAAACTTACAAATGCAGCGGCGAAATTCAACATTTCACTGAAATTCAACATTTGGAAATGTGGGAAAATGTATGGCAAAATGCTGGACATTTGAGCTGAAATGTTGAATTTAGCCGAAACGATGAATTTAGGTGCGGTGAATGTACTTGTACAAGAAAAACGCAGCCGGCAACACCAACATAACACATCTTTCGTGACCTTGACATGCAGCAACTGTTCTCCCGCACACACTGAGTGCATTTTTTGGTTTTTGCTGGCTATTATGTTTTTGCTTTGACAAATTCTCCGTTGCCAGTTCAGTTGAAATAAAACGCTTCTACTTACAACACTTGTTGGCTTGGTTCTGTTTTTTCATTTTCTTGGGTCTGTTTTTTTTTCCTCGCGTGTATATCTTCATATACATTTTTGGTGCCTCCTGTGAGGACTTTTTTTGTGAGTTACATAAAAGGCCACTGGTGAGGCTTTGGGCGACCGCTCTAGAACATTCGCCCACGTTGGAGAAGAGTCGATCGAATTCGTGGATATTTCCATTAGACGGAGAAATTGGTTTGCGCATTGCTACTCGTTGGACTTTGGCACTCGTACGCTACACAGTAAGTACGGTTGTGATTCGGCGTGCGCATTGACAATGGCTGAGTTAAATCAACGCACCTCCCAAGCGAACATATTGCGCCGTAAGATAACGGCAATTTTGGCTGATGAATTCACTGGCGACTACCACACCTGTTCACAGGAATTAGCGAGCTTAACTCTACATTTTGAACGTTTTTCTGCCGCTCATGATGTGCTAGTTGACAACGCAGACAATGATGAAGAGTTAGATGCACACCAGCGTCTGTGGAATGATCTGGAAGATTTGTACAACCCAGCGGTGGCAAAACTTAAGCGATTGATGGCTCCTAAGACTGAGCCGTTGATTCAGGAGGATTCGGCAGAACTGCGAACTGCTGCCATGAATCTTAAATTGGATCCCGTTACCATTCCGAAATTTGATGGCTCACTCCGCAACTGGCTAGCGTTCAAGGATGCAATTCAAACGCTCATCGACAAACCAGAAATTCCCGAGTACTACAAACTGCAGAAGTTGCGCGAATCATTGGTTGGCGATTCACTCGAAACACTTGTCGGGAATCTATACACTGGTGGCTATCAGGCTACTTGGGATGAGTTGATGAGACGCTACGACAACAAAAAACAACTGGCTGAATTACACGTCTCTCGCTTCGTTGGCATTAAACCAGTTGCGATCGAAACTGGGGCTGGGCTCTTGACGGTCGTGGATACCGTACGCGAATCACTTCGTGCATTGCGTGTAATGGCATTGCCAGTCGATCAATGGGATGCATTATCCGTACCCATCGTTACATCGAAATTACCCCAGGTCACACAACACGCGTGGGGTATGCATACAAGTCAAAAGGATATTCCCAAATTGGATCATTTGCTAGAATTCGTCGAGAAACGAGCACAGAGTCTATCTCTCGACATTATCCATTGGCCTGGCTCTTCGAACAATGGCATATCAATTGGCTCATCGCATCGGCGTTTAACGAATGCTCCACGATTGGTGAAGTCCAAGTTGGCAGCGACTTCGCCTGGCAATTGCGAGTTTTGCGACAGCAGTATACATCGCATCAGTAGTTGTCCAAAATTGTTGGCTTTATCTGTGGCTGAACGGTTCAACAAATTACGTAACTCAAATCTTTGCTTCAACTGCTTGAAGCCAGGACATGCGACTAAGGTGTGTTCAGGTGGCAACTGCCGGAATTGTCAAGGCAGACATCATACATTGTTATGCCGCGGGAACTCGTCTGGCTCCGCACCAACTGCTAGATCAACACCTACTTCGACATCAGCGCTAACACCTGCCGCATCAACCTCGCAGCCACCACAAAATTATACAGCATGACTACCTTCGAAGGCTAAGACGTTTGTGGTAATTGGCGAACGATTGGTCTTATTGGCAACCGCAATTGTTCACATAAAGGACGGCTATGGCTCCATACATCGGTGCCGAATCATTTGCGACCCGGGCAGTCAGGTCAGTTTTATGAAGTACCGTTTTTTTAATCAATTGGCTATTTGCAGGAAACCCTGTACAATTCAAGTAGAAGGTGTCGGATCGGCCATCACACACACACGTGGCCACGCTACCCTCAATTTGGCGTCGTGCGAGGGAACATTTGACATCGACGTTAATTTCTATTTGCTCACCACCATCACTACACCGACTCCAGCAGCCGACATTGCACCGTCATGCTGGAACCATTTGCGCACTTTAGCTTTGGCAGATCCGTCGTTTGGCAGACCCGGTCGAATAGATGCTCTTATTGGCGCCGACGTGTGGGGTAATATCTTACAAGAAGGCATAGTACGCGGTACAGTGAATGAACCATTTGCACAATCAACTTCATTGGGATGGGTGGTTTTTGGACCAGCCACAGTCGACACTTCATGTGCGGCATCACCGCGCTCACTACACACCATCCATGGCAAGGTTGACGGTGACGACGAACGCCTCGACTTGGCACTGGCTCGTATATTCGAAGTTGACGCAGCCGCCAAGGCAACGGTTGTCGATAACGATATATGCGAAAATATATTCATGGCTACGCATCGACGTGATTCTGATGGCCATTACGTCGTCCAGATACCCTTTCGTCCAGACGCATCGGCTCTTGGCAATTCTCATCCACTGGCCCTACGTCAATTTCATCAGTTAGAGCGTAGATTGGCGAAAGATCCAGAACTAAAGGCGAAGTATGCTGCATTTATGAAGGAGTACATGGCTTTAGGACATATGCAGCATGTCTTGAACTTCTCATCTGAACCATCACAGCGATACGTTATACCACATCATCCTGTACTGGCAAAATTTCGCGTTGTTTTCAATGCTTCGGCGAAGACATCAAATGGCGTTTCCTTAAACGACACACAATTAAGCGGACCGCTCATACAAGAGTTGCTTATTACGATCATCTTCCGTTTTCGACGCTTTGCAGTGGCTCTCTCGGCCGATGTGGAGAAAATGTTTCGGCAGGTCCGAATCAATGAACGTCATCAACGCTGGCAGCACATCTTATGGCGTGAATCAACTTCTGAACCAATTCGCACATATCAATTGACTACTGTCACATATGGCATGGCATCAGGTCCGTACAACGCTGTTCGAGCAATGCAGCAGTGCGGCCGCGACAACAGTTATATATTGGCGAACGAGAACCGAGCGGCGGCCACTCTCACAAGCATTCTTCGCGACTTCTACGTCGACGATTATTTAACAAGTGTCGAAACTACTCATCAGGCGATTCAATTGGCCAATGACGTTGACATAGTATTGCAGCAAGGTCACTTCCACCTTCGCAAATGGCAGTCCAACGATAAAATGGCACTGGCTGGGATCACAGGCATTCTGGGGACAGCAGTTGACGTTGAATTGAAATCGCCGGAGGTGACAGTACTCGGTTTGCATTGGAATCCAACGGCAGATGTGTTGTTCTATCGAATCAAGATTGGCGAAACGACGTCTACTACCAAACGGCAGGTGCTGAGCGATACTGCAAGACTGTACGATCCAACAAACATGCTTGCACCCGTTATCATAGTGGCGAAAATATTTATTCAAACTTTATGGCGTACTGGGTTAGGATGGGACTCTCAATTACCAATGAAATTGATTGAAGAGTGGATGGATTATCGCAATAATTTGCATCGGTTGGAACGTTTACGAATTCCACGGTGTTTGCAGATGCAAGCATCGGTCACCATTCATTTGCATGGCTTTTGCGATGCTAGCATCAAGGCATACGCAGCTGTCGTGTATGTCTGTACGACGAGCAGCAATGGCGACTTCACATCAGCACTCGTTACTGCGAAAACGCGAGTTGCACCATCTCGAGCCGATCAACAAGGCAATTCTACGACTACGATACCACGACTGGAGTTGTGCGCAGCTAGACTTTTGGCGGAGACTATTGGCAGTACAAGACATGCATTGGATCTGGACCAGGCAGGTTGTACGCTATATAGCGACTCAGCGATTGTACATTGTTGGCTACGCAAACCAATTGCTACTCTCAAACCTTATGTTGCTAACAGAGTTGGCTACATACAGCAACATACCAACGTGGCTGATTGGCGGCATGTCCGCAGTCATCTAAACCCAGCCGACTGTGCGAGTCGCGGAATATCAGCGGATTCTTTAGTCGGCCACCAGCTATGGTGGCATGGCCCGATCGAACTAATGCGAACCAACATGTCAAGTGATATTCCAACTCCTTCAGAGGCAGACGTAGAGGTGATGGCAGTGGAATCTAGACCTATTAAGGCTCATATGCATATTGCGCGTACTTCCCCACAGCTTATCATACAATCGAGATATCGCTGTGCCGGTAAAGTGATCGTCATCGATTTAGTCGAACGATTCTCTTCCATTGGTCGACTAATCCGAACAACGGCATATGTGCTTCGTGGTAATCCAACTCGACGACAATATTGGCATCACACCGTGGTAGGGTGTGATGAAATGGCTATGGCCTTGAAATGGCATCTTCGAGCAGAGCAAGACAGGTACTTTCCGAATGAGATTCAACAATTAACCCGTTCCCGACAGGTTGCAGTCACGAGCAAATTGGCGACGTTGGCGCCATATCTGGATTCAGAGGGCCTATTGCGAGTCGGTGGTAGGTTACGGAATTCCGAGCTATCGACGGACCAAAAACATCCAATTATTATGGCAAAGGAAAGCACCCTATCGCGACTCATCGTCCGAGATATTCATCTCAATAACTCCCACGCGCAGACTACCCTCATGCTGCAAGTACTCCGGCATCGATATTGGATCATCAGTGGCCGTTCGCTCGTCAAACAATGCGTTTATGATTGTGTCATATGCCGACGACACATCCAGCGAATGGCTCAACAACAAATGGCATCATTACCGGCGGCGCGGGTTGTGGCATCTCCACCATTTTCATCATCTGGCATCGACTACTGTGGACCTGTCAACATACGCATTGGGACACAGCGCACACGTACGACGAAGAAAACATATGTGGCCATCTTCGTCTGCATGGCAACCAAGGCTGTGCACATCGAGCTGGCGGAGGATTTATCAGCAAGAGCATTTCTCAACGTGTTTGCACGCTTCGTTGGTCGACGGGGCCCATGCGCTCATCTTTACAGCGACAATGGCACACAGTTCAAAAGGGCGAACAAACTTCTTCAAACGGACTTGGTGGAATGGCACAGTGCATACACACAACAGCAATTGGCGAATCAACAGACTCAATGGCATTTCATCTCAGCTGCAGCGCCCCATCAAGGCGGTCTTTGGGAAGCTGCCGTTAAGTCAGCAAAGAGGCATTTGATACGCGTAGTTGGTGGCCAGACGCTATATTACGATCAATTGCATACACTGCTTGTGCGAATTGAGGCTTGCTTAAATTCACGACCGTTGATTGCGGTACATGACGGCGTGGATGACCGCCTGGCATTATCTCCGGCTGATTTTTTGATCGGACGTTCGCTCGTGGCCTTACCCGAACCTACCGTACCAGAAGTGCCTACGAATCGACTTCAACATTGGCGCCTTTTACGTCAAATGCATCAATCGTTCTGGAATCGTTGGCACGATGACTATTTGGCCTCGCTGCAGCAGCGAAAAAAATGGCAGCGACCTTGCGGAAATCTGCGGGTTGGAGATATCGTTGTACTTCGGCACGAGAATCTACCGCCGACCAAATGGCGACTGGCACGCATCATTGCTGTTCATCCGGGCAGTGAGGGACTTGTTCGCAACATCACTGTTCAATATTGCTTGGAGGGCAAGCTGAAGAGCACAACGCGACCGGCACAGAAAGTGTGTCGACTATTCAGCAGTGATCCTGAGCCTACCGGCCCAGCCGGGCAGTAAATGTACAAGAAAAACGCAGCCGGCAACACCAACATAACACATCTTTCGTGACCTTGACATGCAGCAACTGTTCTCCCGCACACACTGAGTGCATTTTTTGGTTTTTGCTGGCTATTATGTTTTTGCTTTGACAAATTCTCCGTTGCCAGTTCAGTTGAAATAAAACGCTTCTACTTACAACACTTGTTGGCTTGGTTCTGTTTTTTCATTTTCTTGGGTCTGTTTTTTTTTCCTCGCGTGTATATCTTCATATACAGTACTATAACCCTAAAAGTAAGCAACTGTATACCTTATTTTAATTCACAGGTATACTGTGAGGTGCTAACTGGTAGGATTTATTTTCGACATCAGGCGAAACTAGTTGTTATTATCTAGATAGCTATAATAAGTGCCACCGGAACCTGGTTTAAAAAATTCATAAAATTCAAACTGCATTGATAATGCTACATGAAAAACAGAATTTTAAATTATTTAGGTTAATTGCCTATTACCTTACTTATTATATAAAGCACATCTAGATGTGGATAAGTGGTGCAGTGTAACCTTAATACCTATATAATTTGTGTTTACGGAGGTTGAATCTGAGACCTATTACTCAATACCAGAGACAATACCCAGACCACCAACTTCGGCCGATTTCCCGTTACTTGCCTACAAGCTATATTTTCATGGGGTGCCAAATGCTAACTGCGCTAGTATTGTTACATAGAAATTTGTATTGGCAAATGTCACGTAACTTCAAAATTTACGGCTCACCAACACCCTCGCACCTTGGATATGCCACTTCCGCTGTGGGCAAAGGTGCTGAAAGCGTTCATAGAATTTTATCCGTTAAATTTGAAATTATTCGTTACGTGTGCATAATATTTTTTTTAAGGAATAAGTGGAGATTTGGTTAAAATATATATGAAAAATGAACAATGCAGATTATTTGAAGTAAAATAGAAATATATTGAGCAAATTTTATTCAGTTTTCTAAGAAAAATTTACGCATGAAATCGAAGTTAAAAATATTCAAAAGCAGAAAATACGCAACCGTGTTTGTCATAATAAGTTTATAGTATACAGAACATCTCATTTAGCTAGTTTTATTAACCAAATAAATCAAATTATTCGCCTTTTAACAATATATAATAACTAACCAATGGCTGAATGAAAAAATGTGGTATTCCCGAACTCTAGCACATTTCCCCGCACGGTTGCCGAGGTTGGCATCATTTATTTTTGTATTTTTTGTGTGTTTTTGCATGTCACACGGATTCTAAATTGAAAAATTTACCGATGGAAAACAAAATGGCGAATTTAAAAATAAATTGAGGGGGCCAGCGGCAAGAGGATTGTGTGTTGGGGGTCTCAGTATGATTTGTCTATGAGACTGACAATGGAACCACTGGGTTTTTACCTTCAGCAAAAACAAAAATTAATGATGCCTACTCAAAAATAAAAATTACACTTTCAATTCGAGGAATCTAACTACACTGCTTGTTTTTTTTTGCCGTATGAGGTCCATCATAGATAAGATATAAGTAATTCACCGAATATTAATTTGTATTAGCCCATGGATCCTCTTATCTCATACACAATAGACTGCATTCATCGTACTCACACTTCACACGCTCACATTTCACCTTACATGTGATGCCTATGAAAGTGCTGGGAAACATCTAACTTCGATGCACTGTATATACATTGTACATATACCACAAATGACCAGAATTTCAGTAAAAAATTATAGACCTAGCATTAAAAATGCCAGTATGACTTCATTATCCTGTTTGTTGTTATAGGATCGGGCGCTGCTCAGTGAAGCTCAGTGAATAACGTTTTTTCTTTCTTTAAAAAAAATCATGTACAATTATCGGAGATTGCTATAATGAGCGATCATTACAGTTAACCAAAATCATCCGGGATCATTAACGTCAATAGCGACGCCAAGCAGTTTGTCTACAATAAAACCTTTGTGAGAACGATGCTGTAACGTTCTCAAACACAATATTTTCATATCAATGGCTATGCGATTAAGAAAGAACATATGCCCGACAACTCTAGGGAACCCCACTAAAAACATGTACATTCTCCAAAAACGACGGTGTCGTATGCCATTTATTCCCGATGTATTACTCTAGTCTTTATTTTTTTTAAACAGATAAGACGTCGATTGAACTTTCACCAGCCAAATCAGCCCACCGCATCGAAACATTTTACATAATTTTTTACACATTTATAACAATTTATTACACTTCCCGATCTCGAGATATCGCGTGCTTGTGTAAGTTTTATTTGAACATACACTACCACTCTATAACTTTCGATACAGTTGAGATATATTCCTGCAACATAGAATAATTTATTACACTACTAATGTAATAAAAGTTATTTTGGCTTTAATGCCTTCAGAATGCTCCAATTGACTAGCTTTCATCAGGGGCAGGGGGATGTGCGATTTTGTCTGTAATAATATATGTATTCTATGTTAATGGAAAACCCGATGTTTTTGAATTTTGCATGGGTATTGTAAATTATTGCAGATTTTTTACTTCAAATTAAATTTGTGCAGATGTAATAATAATAAGATGTAAAATGATTCGTTGCGGTGGGCTGATTTGGCTGGTGCAGGCACTAAGAATGGAAGTTGCTTCCATTGAACAAATGTTTGCTCTCCCGTGTTAAAAAATTTAGAAAAATTTAGTATTACCTCTGTAACATTGAAAAGAACAGGGGTATAAATGGTAATATAGACGTTTGAAAAGGTTCGAAAAATTAAAAAAATATTTTTATTGTGAAAACGGCTCTGAAGCTCTGATGAAATTAACAGTAAGCAGGGCCTTAATCGCGTAATTAGTAAAACGATCGTCGTCGAAACGATTGAATAAAACGACATCGTTCGCTTCATATAACATCATCGTCGCATCTTTCATCGTTCTCGTTTGGAACAGTTTGAAGCTGAATGTAAACAAACTTTGATAATTTAAAAATCAAAAAATGTATGGGAATTGTTTTTTTTTTTTGTTGTAATTTGTTTTATTTTCTTAGTTGCCATTGATGGATATGAAATTGGCAATTTAATGCAAATATGGATAGTTAGCAAGGAATATGGGCTCTACAAGTATTAAGATGCAAACGCTTATCGAAGAAGCAGGATTCGCCCAAGAAGAGTGGAATGTTTTATGAAAGTGTACATTAAACGGATATCAGTGTGCATGTGCAGGACTCTAATGGCGTAAGCACTAAACGTTTAAACGACATCGTAACAACAAAAAAAAAAAACGATAATCGATGAAACGATTGGACGATTATCGTTTAACGTTGCTTCACGTTACTAATTAAACTGCCAATTTCTATCGTCGAAACGATTCAATTGAACGATGGCTGTTTTGCAATCGTTTATCGTTTTTGGTGTATTTTTTTCAGATTTAGTTAGGTTTCAGAGAATTATACCAATGTTTTACAGAAGACATCGAAGTTGTTATAGAACGCATTCTTTAACTCCAAAATCCATTGGATTTACGGTCAGTTCAGTATTTTCTTGTTTTTCACTTAAGTATATGGGGGGATTCTGGAATGACGACAGGCTTACTTATTTCTTGTTAATTAAATTCAAAATTTTATATTAAAATTAAAAAATTATTCCAATATAACTTGAAACAGTATTAATAGCTCCATTTTGTTATTATTTCAGCAGCTCCACTCGGAGTATAGAAGCACTTATCGTTGGCATGAATTTACCGGAAACTCTAGACCAGAGGTCGTGCGCAGGGCGCCAGTTCCGAATCAATTTGGTACGTGTTTGCTACAACGAAAAACAGTATTATTGCCTTTAAATATGTACGCACATTAACAATCAAAGAAGATTCTTGTTTGCCCATAGGCCCATCGAATGAGCCCCCACTGCCCAGAAGAAAGAAGTGTCCTGAGTTAGCTTATAAGTCGCACGAATTCATTATAGGATCTGAACAAACATCAGACTCACGTAACAATGTTATTGCCAATCGTGCAAGGGTAAGTTAACAAGTGTCTTATACCTTATATTCTTTTTGCTTTAGAACTTGTACTAACACATTTTGCACAATAGCAACATTTCTAGTATCTATTGGTTAATTGTGCTGAAATCGTTTTGTAAAATACCACTTTAAATAACAAAAGCCTGTATGTCAACGTTCTCTTGTATAATATTGTGAAAATATGACCAGGGTTTAAAATTGCTTAAATTGAAGCACAGTTGACGTATTAATTATCATTTTATTTTAATGTGATGATATATACAACAGTAAAGTGTAGTGTGCAAGAAAATATATAATTTCATATTCCATCTCACAAAACTACCGAAAATATATCATTGTTCTTTAACATGTTTTTGGTTTGGGAAAGGTTTGGGTCGATTGGCAGGCTGCAGCATTGAGGAAAATCACCTTTCATATGATACCGGAGGATCTATACTGTTTATCTACTTACCCGCTGAACCACCCGCTTAAAATAAAAAATACAAATATAAACAAAAATAATTACTTTATAATGAATTTTTTTTTTGTAAAATAATGTAATAATGCATATAGAAATAAATACCTACATAATAACACAGCTAATGATTCTGGCGGATTATACGGATTATATATACATTTCCCTGATCCCTTACTAATTCCTTGGACTGCAGTATTGCATCGACCGTATCCGTATATTTCTCGTATCATTTTTAATTAAATTTAGACTGGAAAAATTAATGCTCTGTAGTGGCACTGGCAGAATGCACAATGTTTACATGTAGTTGCATATGCATCTTCTTAAATGGAGTCTTTTGTTAAAAATATTTAACGCTGATGATAAACATTGTACGATGTCTTCATCGTAAGTATTGATTCAAAACTTCATGTGCACCCACCAATGACTTGCATTTATTATTTAAGTCTTCTTTATGAACATGTAACCACAAGCGTTAAGAAAAAATTAAGTATAAAACAAAAGTTTTGATAAATTGTTCGTATTATTTTTGAAGTGTGAAATTGTAGTACACAGTACACAATTAATAATTATTGTACGTACTCACTTTTTTAACAATTGTAACAAGGGGCAGCGTTGCTACCGGCTGTGGTTCCGGTGACTCACGCAAATTCTCAAAGTACGCTGGCTAAACTCAATCAAAAGTACACATTTAATATCTTATGGTTCGAATGCATACAATTTATTCACGCTAATTAAACGAAACGAAGCAAATCTAAGCGAGTCAATTCTCCGATAGTTTTATTTTAATCGGGCGAATTTAAGTTTTTTTTTTTGTATTAAAGGATTTGTGCTTAGTTTTTTTTTACTGAAGTCCGTGCAAAATGTATGCAGACAAGGTAAATTTAAAAATCGACCACCAACTTCTGCAAAAATGCAAATAGCTATAATGTCATGAGATTTGTACTTCAAAAAGATATTTTCTAACAAAATAATTCTTGGCGGAAGAAATCCGTCGTATAGCCCTCTCTCTGGTCCAGTTTCATTTAAGAATCTAAGGATGAGACGCAGTATTTTCTCATCGGATAATTGGTACTTGCCCAAGTATTTCAGTCTTTTGTGGTTTTTGTATTGTTTTCTTTCTCTAGTTTTCTAAATTCTTCTTTAAGAGTGTGATCCTCAATTCCGCAGAGTTCCGCAGTTCTGGACATATAAAAGTTTCTGATGCTCACTTTCTTGCTAGGGAGTCGGCCATATCGTTACCCTCTATTCCTGGGAAATAACTTCACCTTGACTGGGAAATAATTTCACTTTATGTTAATTTATTTTCCACTGAAAGTGAGCAATAACTTCGCTTTTTTGTGGGAAATAGAATTCTCTTGATATGCGACGACACATGTAAGCCCGCAATTCATAAACAGTGGGAAATGTATGGGGGAGGGGGCATGCTGCCCCCCCTGCAACCCCCTGCTTGGAGTCACTGTTTAGGGGTGGAAGTATGTGCGAAGTTGGGTGTATGCATGGTTGTTATTTATAATGTTAATTAAATTATACTGAAGTCCTTATAAATAATTCGATTTTGTTTTCCAGTTAGAAAATCAAAAAATACTCAAATTGTAGGTGGGAAATAATTTCACAAAATTTGTTGGTGATGTAATTGCACACTTCGAGTGGGAACAAAATTTACATAAAAAAAGCTAAATTATTTCCCAGTCAAGGTGATGTTACCATTCCTGGCCAGGCACCCAGCGGAGGGATATTTTGTTTCACCTGCCCAGTTCATTAAGTTTTTGTTGTCATTCCCATTATGATGTAGGAATGAGGTGCCATAATAGCAGCCTAGCTCATAAGTTCTCGACCCATCTGTGTATCACTTGGTCGTGTGATTTCTCAGTCTTTCTTTTCCTCAGCCGTTACTCACTAATCCCGATTTATTTCAACTCCCCTTTGTATAATGTCATATAGGTTTCCCTCAAATTTACCTTTGGCAATAATTACTATGTCATCGGCATATGCTTGACAGTTGATGTCATGATTTCTCAATTTCTCAGGTAGATTGTCCACCACAAGACTCCATATTAAGGGAGCTAGATGATAGAACTCCTCCTTGCGGACAGCCTCTTGCTGTGTTGACCTGGATAATACCTTCTGATATGTAAGTCTCTGCTGATCTTGTGCTCAGGAGTTCCTACATCCATCTCGATACAGAGCTGTCTCAGGAGATCTGTCCGCTCTGTAGGCATGCTGACGATGCTGAATTGGCGATATACTTAGTACATCTTCTCTTAATTAGTTGTACTCAGCCTTTTCCATCGTTTTGAGAAGGAACGAAGTAAGGCTGAATGATCTATAGTCTTCGGTCCTTTTTTCCCATTTTCGGAATGAACACTACCTTCGCCCGTCTCTACTGGTTTAGTATGTAGCCCAGTGTAGCCCAGCGCCAAACAGCTTTTTAAAATTGTTGCTAAATATGGAAGCAATTTACCTTGACCTTTTTGTAGTAGGACTGACGTTATTCTATAATCGCTTAAAGAAGTCAACTGCCCATTATAGTCGCCCTCTAGAGAAGATTTAGGTTGCTATTTTCGAATCCTCTTTTCGAGCTGGAGTGCGTGACATTTGTATTAATATTGGTGGTGCTCCTATTGTCTATGCTCGGATGACGACCAGCAAAATAAGTTTCAAATAGTCGTGCCCTTTGTTGCTCAATTTCTGTAAAACTATCATCCGGTTTTCTGAGAGACATTGACATTCTCATTCTATTAGTGCATTATGCACTCTGGCTGCAATAGGAGTGTTCACAATGGTATCAAACTTTCTTTGCTTAATTACTTGTTGTATAAGGTCAGTGCCATCCTGTAGCACTGCCAGTCTCCAGTATGTTTAGCTGAGTTAAACAGCTTACGCTTTTTTGATTAGAGTTTTGACAGATTGCCGTTCCACCATGGAAACTTTTTCCTCTCTGCACCTCTAGTTCTAGTTTCAAGCACACTTGTGATAGCAGATGCTTTCTACTGTGTGTTCCAATTCCAGATGATAAGCTGAATGTTTTCATTAGACGATTCAAAGAGATCGCAGTTTGTATTTTTTGGGTTTCTAACTGGTTTAATTGTAATACGAGTATTATCTAAGTCAATGGTAATGATCCTATGATCAGACATAGATGGCTCATTATAGAAGTTAACACAAGAATCATTTTCTCATATTTTTTTGCTTCTCATTTTACTTCTCATGTTAGTTTTTTGTATAATCCGTGTAAATGTTTAAGAATGTTCTCATACTTCTCATTTTCTATATTATCCACACGCTTCCGATGCACTGCAGAGCCAGCGTCTGCTTTCCCATACGCCACGAATGCAGTGCAGCGTCAGTGTTTACTTCGCATGGGTTTATCATTATGACAAGTGGAAACAAATATTTGTGTGACAATAAAATGTAGTCTTCTGTTAGACGGCATTAAATTCATTTGGTGTTTTATTTTGGACATAGTCCAAACCGGTAAATAAAAATAATTTAGATACTCTCCAGTCCCTCACAAATCTACTCATACTATGGCTGTCTAGTGTGAGATCTATTACACCTTGCCTAGTTCGTGTTACAAAGGTTGGTGTATTACCTAAGTTATGCCTTATACATCGAGAGCAGAGCTTAAGAAGAATTCTAATAATGACTCACCTCAGAACTCCCCCAGTTGGAGCTTTTTTGAATGCTCCTCAAGTCGTTGAAGTACCATCGATGCTGCTGCTTCGTCCACAGCGCAGTAGACTGATGCGATGATGATGGTGCGGTATGCTCCTTCAAGTTTCAGAGTTACCTGAAGTGGCAAGTTTCAAGTAGCATATTCTGAAAGTAGAATAAAATTAATTTTTTTATTAACAAGAATGCAAGGCATTGAATTAAGTACACGATTTTCCCAAATTAAAAAAAAAGTTCGCAGTTCAACATCCTCTTTTACATAATCGGCCCTAGCAAGGTATCCGGCGAACGGAAAATTCTCCGCAGCGGATACTCTGTCGGAACCTTTTTGTGTTCAACACTCGCGCTTACAAGTTTGGCATGTCATGCCCGAAAGGACGAGACCAGTACCCAGTACAAGACCAGTACATAGTACCACGCGAAGGTAAAATAATCACAACTGATCTGTACGAAACAGTTGCAACAACTGGGTATCGCCAAGTTTAACGAAGAGAATCATATCCTGATGATTGCACAAACATAGCGACGCGTGATTACATACAAACCGCTTCAGGTTCTAACTGTAGCTCGGCGAGCTTGTCCGTCTTTTGCCATATCGGTATCCACCAGAAGGGCCAGCAGCTTCTCGGCAAGTTAGGGTCAAGGATGATGACAAAGTACTCTATAGCTATGGGTTTTACCTTCTGGAACCACTTAGATCTTCTGTTTAGAGTCGGCAAAAACGCCTTCACCCGCTTCTACCAAAACGCGTGAGCTAATACTTGCGATCGGCGACCTCAATAAGAATTTAATATAAGACAGTTTTAATAGATCGTACAAGCCTCTCGCACGCTAATGGTGGATACAATTTCCACTTCAAACTTTCGGTTATAAACTCATTGGCAACCCCATCCAAGTGCACCTCTAAAATTAGTTCCGTTGCCGCTGTAAGGGAGTCCCATGACGGGCAATAAGCTGTGTGCGACCTCGATATGAACTGCTCAAATGCGGAGATAGTTGAAGAGTGCTCCCCCACATCGCTTTAAGTCCCAACGGCGACTAGAATCGGGCCAAAATAGGCCACTCCGCCGAAAGACAATGGTTTGAAGAAAGCTCCAAGCCTTGCCCGGGGAAGGTTCCCTATCTCTGGAACTCATGGGGATACTCGTTGGTTTTTGCAAACTTGGGAAAGTCGTCTTATGGATTTCAGCAACGATCTCAGATTCTCAACTTAGAATTTCTGTCGCACTTCGTTCACAACCGTTCATGACTGCAATGGTGGTATTTTCGATGGTAGTAATCGACGATCAATAAGGTGATACGGTGCGACTTCACCTTCGTCAACTTGGCAGAGCATAATGTCAAAATCGATTTTGAATAGCCCTGAATTATGTGCTAAGTTTTTGATTTTTGTGCTCGAATGGTATCGGAGAAAATCGTCCTTGAAAAGTGTTCTGCCAAGTTAACGTCAAGCCAGCAGAGCACATAGTTAAATCGGTCGAAAAATAAAACAACTAAAAGTGTTATCACTGCATACAAGTCTTGCAAAATTGGTTTTGTATGGGAGGTACCAGAAGTACTTGACCTACATAGCCCATTTTCAATACAAACATGACGACGATAAAAATAAGTCCTTTCACCAAACTTCATTCGCCTAGGTTGATTCCTTTAGACGCTATCGTGTTTTCAACCGACAGAGAGACACATGGGTCCAATATTGATTTTGTATGGGAGGTACCAGAAGTACTTGACATACATAACCCATTTTCAATACCAACTGACATATTCAACCTGACAAGAGTCTAACAAGATAGGAGGAAAGTCGGGGAAATGTGGTTGACGTTTGGAGATTGGAATGGCTTTCGTTTTGTCAGGATTAAGTCTAAATCCATACTTTTGATATAGTGTCCTCAACGATGCCGATAGGAAAACTAAGGTACAGTTGGACATCATCAGCATATATATGAAATCTGTCACTGTCGAAACGGAAGGTAGGTCATTGATAAACAAAGAAAACGGTAATGGACCAAGAATAGAACCTTGAGGGACACCATTGTTAAAAGGAAGAAACGAAGACAATGTACGGTTACATGAAACAGCTTGCAGGCGATTAGTCATATATGAATAATTTAATTTGCTAGAAGTGTCGGAAGAGTTGAAATATGTCATAAGTTTATCATAGAGAACATTTAAATACTTTTTTCGTTCTATTCTCGGACGCGGATGCGGATATTCGCCGAGCAAGCCGCATACAATTGAACATGTGAGAAACATGGAAATTCAAGGCTGATGCCATTAACAAACAGTGATTGTCGTTGCGACCTATTAATTGCCATAGCGAAAGCGAGACGCACGGGAAATTTAAGATGTTTAAATACCATAGTCAAATCGTACGCATTAAAATTGTTGCTTGAATTTTATTTGAGATTCTTCACAATTAACACGTTCCTTTACAAAGTTTCTGTGCATTGAGGTTGTGCAACAAAATATTAACTGAGCCAACTTTCAATTTCAAATTGTGTGTCAAATTAACCAAATCCAATTGTAACCTCACTCTTCACAATGCAATTTTTTGATTATATCTGACGTCACGCAACATCTACTCCGTCCAATTCAATTGGAATGACGAAACGAAAAGGACAGCCGTCATATTGCGCAATGGCTATTGGATCAACCACGCCACCTGGCGGTTTTTCGAATCATCAAAAAGTGTCAAAATCGATGTGAAGCGTCATCTGTTTTCCAACAAATGTAAATAGATACTAAAAACAGTATGTGCTGCTGATTTGGATTGCGTTGTTTGTTGTCTATCTCGGTCTCCAAATTGGACGACCTCTCGTTGTTCTTGTGATAATCTTTCTCGAAGTTGCGACATGTTCGTTTGATTATTTACCGATCACCGCCTTCGATTGTATTTTCATTTTCACAGAAAGTCACCATACGTCGTCTATTACGAGTGCGACGTGAAATGTTTGGCCTTCTCACTGGCGGCGTTATCAAATAAGACTAACTTTTGTTGTATTTGAAGTGGCACTCCCCGTTTTTCTGTTTTGTTTATTATACCGTCCACAGGAAGGTATATCCACTCTGTCATTGCATTTGTAACGCCCAATGGAATCAACATAGGCGAATGAAATTTGGTGAAAGGACTTATTTTTATCGTCGTCAGGTTGGTATTGAAAATGGGCTATGTCGGTCAAGTAGTTCTGGTACCTGCAATACTTACAATATAGAGACACAACTCTCTAAAGTAAAATAAAAATAAATAATTGGCGCAACAGGTCCGTAGGGACCCTAGGCCTAGCTTCTCACAACCATTCGTTTTGTGCGAGTTTTTATTTTTGGGACGAATAGAAGGGATCTACAGTTTTATGCCGAGTCCAAACGGCCAATTGAGAAGCTCTTTCAGGACAGATATATTCTCGGATGTTTGTCAGACGTTCGCGAGAGGTGGCGCAGTGAAAAAAACCTTAAGATGGAATTTGGGTTTTCTCGGGATTGGGACCCCTCGCTTAGTAGTCCAACACACTAATCACTAAGCTACTGCGCCGACCCCCCTGTGTCTCTCTGTCTGTTGAAAACACGATAGTGTCCAAAATAATCCACGTAGGCAAGTGAAATTTTGTGAGAGGACTTACTTTTATCGTCGTCAGGTTGATATTAAAATTGGGCTATGTCGGTCAAGTAGTTCTGGTACCTCCCATACAATACCAGTTTTGCATGACTTGTATGCAGTGAAGGGTATCAGAGCATCGACCAGGCCGATGGTAACACTTTTACTTGTTTTTTTTAAGGTGCCTTTCCACATACAAATTTGCGTCCCTTAAAAGCTTCGCCAGCTTCGCCAGGAAAAAAAAAGCTTTATCAAATTTATTGCGGTTTACGAATTTGTGAAATGTCATTCGCCTTAAATTTCAAATTTTGGCGAACAAAACTAACTATTTGGTGCAACCAAATAGCGGTTACCCGCGACTTCGTACGGGTGGAACACTATTAAAATGTACTTTTTTAGAAAAATTGTTATATTTTTTTGTTTAAGGATTTTTATATAGACAATGTTTATTGTTTTTTTATTGGGCGGCAGTAATATGACCAGACTTGAGGGTGAACTTACACGAGAGCAAGCTACCTAATACTGACCGTGCGTAAAGCAATCTTCCCTTAAATTTATACCAGCGTATTTCAATAATTGTTCCTGAGATTTGTTGGTCGTCATGGCGAAGCACACTTTGAGGGAGAACTGTATTCTATTAAAGTTAAAGGGAGGTCATTAGGTATCAGAGGAATGCGCGGCACGAATACTAATTCCCCTTGAGCAACGCCGGTCAATATAATAGCTTCGATTAAATTTGTATGCAAAGCTTTGATTTGCAGTCTAGTGTCATTACATAGTTTTGGTGGTTTTACATAAGTTCCGAAATAGCACAACGGGTGTACCCTTTTGAGAAGTTAGTCTATGGTATGGAATACCCGATAGTTTACGGGAATTTAAAAACTCCCGGGTGCAACTCAGGTGTAAGTTAATTTTACATCCGATCATTAATCCGCAATTTTTAAACCCGATAATTTAAGCCTATGTCCATATTATTCACTGAAAAACACGCATTAAACCCGCTGGATTAAAAATGGATTTAATGCGGATTTAAAACACTCTAAACCGTTTTTAACCCACGTAATGTCAAATTTCATTTTTTTTTTGTTTGCCAATTGGAAATTTATTTCATTTGTTTTGGGCCCAGTTATATTTTAAGGTGTATTAATTATGCCAAAATTTCTATCGAATCATTGAATGTAGCCTCCAAAATTACGCTTTTTCAGAACGAAATATTTTCGAGAATATACCACATCGTAATCGTCGACGAAGCCCGCTTGTGCAATCGATATATTCGACGACAAGGACGACGTTACCATCAGCTGCTGTTTCATCGGCTCTTCGACAGATTTGTCTTCTGACGACGAAGTTATCAACATTAATTTTGCCCATTTCACGAATGAAGTCCTTTTTTAATTTCTTGTGATTTTTTTCTCCTATTCCCCTTTTCTACTTTTCTTATTTTTTGTGAGCGAAGGATTGTCAATATTATGAAATTGAGTTTTAACCCGAGTTAAAGTACTTAAACTGGTCTCCGGATTGTGTTTAAATTCAATCGGATTAAACGCTGTCAAGTTTAAAAAAAACTGTGCTTATATTCGGGTTTAACGAGTGAATACTATGGACTTGGGTTTAGTTTTTGGGTTAAACTCACTTAAACCCAGGTGTAACCTTTAACCCGGATTAAAAGGAGTGAATAATATGACCGTTAGAGTTACGCTACGTTATGAATGTAATAGCAGGTTGAGTGAAGTAACGTTAAAATAAAAAAGTTTGCAACCTCATTTTCAACCTTTATAAATCGAATCTTGAATAAAAAGCCAAAATAGGTATTCGATGATTTTTTATTTTTTATAAACATACAAAATTTCAAGTTTATACGATAACAGAAAACCACGGTTAGTGGAACATATTCTGAAAGTTTCATGAACATACGATTAGCGGTTTGGCCTGTACGATGTCTATCAACTCAATCACGCTACTCTTTTTTGTATAGAGAATAAAATTCACCAATATCGTCTTCACTTCTTGAATTCTTAAATTCTTTACTGTATGTATCAAGGTAGTTAATATAACAATTCACAACCACCAAAACAAAAACCTTATACTTAATTGTGAGCTTGCGTAAATTTAAAGTCGAGTATTGTTTGTCTGGTATTGGTATCGCGCGTCATCAGCCAATTTCCGCAAAAAAACTACTACAAAGTCGACTGAGAGCAGAAACGGTAAAGGCCAGATCAGTGGCGTAGCGTGGGTTGTGGCCCCCTGGGCAGACCAAATTTATGTCGCGCCTAGTAATTTATTCACACACTAACAAAAAGTATTTTTGAATTGTTTGAACATTTTAAATGAAAAATCCGCCAGTTGTCGGAATTCTTAACTTTTTTGGTAGAAAATACAAACTAATTTGGACTCGGCATAAAACTGTAGATCCTTTCCCTACCGTCCCTACGGACCTGTTGCGCCAATTGTTTATTTATTATTGTTTTCGTTATCTAAGACACAGCATACAGTGCAGCAGTGATACCAGATCGGGGGATTTATCAATTTTTGCAGGATTTTCTCACTAATAATAAGCTAAAAGGGACAAACGGATTTTTCACACCTCATACTACAAAAAGAAGGCGATTTTGCATTTTGGTCAAATTTTGTTCCTAGTTGCTCGAGTATTTTTTAAAATAGTAAATTTATTAATTTTGTAAACATTCAAATCAAATTTTCTGTGTCATTTTTTATGAAAAATCAAGAATAATGCGACTTGAAACCGAGCTAAAGTTTCAAATAATTCATAAGATATTAATTTTATGTTGAATATTTTTTTTTCATTTTAATGGCGAATGCAATTGCATGTTCCTTTTGGTAACGATTTAAAAATGTGTAAGATGTACCTACATTTATATTTTTGTATTATATACAAACGTATCTTAATATATATTAATTTTTGTTAGCTTGCATAGTTAATGTATAATGTAACTTGCATTAGTTAATAGTCCCAAAAATGGATTTTTTGGGTATATCCGTGGGATAACCTGCCTCTAAAGTCTGGTATCACTGCAGTGCAGGCCTATTGTCTGTATCTCACTGTAGGAGCAACAGGGGAGGTGCGAGCACACAGTTTCTTTTCTTTCTCACTTTCTCTCATAGCCAGTTACGTTTCGTATATCCAAGACACAGTGGAGGCCTATTGCAAGGTTGCCGCTTTGTGCTGGTTGCCACTTTGTGCCAGTAAACTATTGAAGGAAATTGATATATAAGAATGTATAAACTAAACATGTATATATAGATGGAGCTAAATAAGTTTTACTTCAGTCGTGTGGTCTAAAGCACACTCGTTTTGTTTTGTGGAAGCCTATTTTTTCCATCCCTTCCACCCGCAATTAATCTGCTAAGCATTCGGTTCTGTATCGAACCGCGCTTTTTTTAATATGTATGTGCACCTGATTTTTTTTTAGGCGCCACAATGTCGATCCGCTTTTAATGCGACCAAAATTATTATACCAGGCGAACATATTACAGCTTACGGTAACTACACCGAACATCCTCACCCTCACACATTCACACAACTTATTTTCCCTTTCCTCTACGCAGGGCTACCCATCCAGCTAGCCATAACAACATTTGGATGGGTTGATATGTGTTGATTCACGCATACTAAAGAGCCTACCTACCAGTGTTGATATATTTCTATTTTTAAATGCTGTTTTTGCTATGCGCCACAATGCCGAAGTTCTGCATTGTGATTTTCCTTTCTTGCAACTGAAATGATTTAGCAGAACTGTAAAAGGTCTTTTACTAACAGAGCCAAACTTTAAACTTGGATTAGAGGCTAAATTAACAGTTAACAGTTTTCTATGATCTAATTAGAATTGAGGTTTCTAATGCGATTTCTAGCTAAACGGCTTCAGCTACGAGACTGGAAACTTAGCACAAAAAATCTCGTAAATCAGGCATCGATATGGCATATTATTTTTTTTATTTTTCGGCCGATTTAACTATGTGCTCTGCTGGCTTGAAGTTATTGCAGAACACTTTTCAAGTTCAAAAACTTAGCATATAATTCAGGGCTATTCAAAATCGATTTTTGACATATGTGCTCTGCCAAGTTGACGGAGGTCCGTCAAAGCCATCCGCGACAACAAAGTTCTGTTCGCTGATACTGCAACATTAGTTGGTTTCAGCACCTGCATCATTCATTACAAGTGCACGGGCAGCTCAAACGATTGTAGAGCCTCCTGAGCTCACGCCTGTTGGTTAGCTTCAGTTGGTGAGATCTCCACCGACCTGTTCATGTTTCAAAGGAACCGCCGAAAAGCTGAAAGGCGTGCTTGCGCCTTCAGCAGATAAAGACACTTTTGCGCCGCAAATCCAACAGCTTCCTCCTTTTCCTTTTCCCCTGTCCTTTAGACAGGCGCAGCTCAAGGGCCTCCTCTTTAGGAGGCGGTTCAACCATAAAGGTATCCCGAGTCTGACCGTCAATGTCAGTGCAGTGGGGAGCAGCTTGTCTCATGCTAAATTTGCCTAGGGAATCGGACATAGAGCCGAAAGAGTCGCTTGTGATTAAGGACAGAATTAAACTAGCACCGTAATTTCGAAGCAAAATCGTGAACATCTTCATCTAAGTCGCAAATGATCTGCTGTGCGCTATCGCCGATGCGTACATTATATCGTATTGCCTTCGATGTGAGTATGCAAAGCATTTCCGGATTTGAATTAATCAATTTACAAAATTTTAGAATATACTTTTTCTTTTTATTGGGAAGAATGGGAAGAAATATTTAATAAGGGTGTTTGTCTGCTGCAGGTGCTAATTACGTGCAGAGGTGCTAATTGCTGATGTTGCAGCGCTGTGAAGTCATTTGGAAAATAGTATTGTTTTCATTCATGACGTGTTGCTATAAAATTTTCTAGAAACAAAAAAAAAAAATACAAAAATTACAGCATAAATTCAGTTTTTTGATCATTTTGAGAAATTTGGACCTTCAATAGTCCAAATTGAACCACTCGCTCCATCAAAAGAAAACTAAGTCAGTGCGTATCACCTACTTATTAATAATTATTGTTTTTAAACGTCTATATATACATAAACATAAGACACTTTGAATTAGAACTTATTGAGTAGCAATACATTTCATTGCTATTGCGATGAGCTAAGGAAAGAAATAATATTAAAATGTCTTGGTTAATTTTACCATAAACATCAACGAAAATGTAGTCGGTAGAGCATATGTTCTTTTTTTAAATAATTTATTAATTAAACGTATTTATTTATAGTTGCATATTATAACAATACACAATATTATTTTGTTTGTTGGTTGGCCTATAAAATGTAAATGCAAATAAAGTTTATTTCTTATTCTGAAAACAACACAAATGCAAAAGTTCCCAGAGACTCAATCCTAAAGCAGTTATACATTTTGGTCTAATAAACACAATTTATACATATTATTCAGCGCGATTTTTTATTACTTGGGTAAAAATCCTCATTGGTATTAGATTAATAAATTCCTAGTAAGCCACATTCTAAATTATACGAATAATATCAATATTTTTTTCTATCTCACAATTGAAAAAATCTACGCGAAGATCTTTAAAAAACGCTTTCTAGTTGTAAGGGGGTGTAAACATTACAATTACCGCTTATTAAAAACACCAAACGCAACAAATACAAATTAAAATGAATACGTCTTGCATGCATCTGCACATTAAAATTAGTCAAACAAATTTACAAGAAACAATTTTTTTCCAAATTGTGTACGTACGCTTGCGTAACGGAAGCAAGATTATTTTTATTGTGGCTTTCCTCTATAATCGATATTTCTCAAAAGATGCAAAAAGAAAAAAAAAAAAACAAAATATGAACGAAATCATCTCATATAAAAATTTACATGTTAAAATAATTTTGCAGAAAATATGTATTCATTTTAATTTCAGTCTGAAGAAAGAGGAACTCCCTCACGAAGGAGTAAATCTGAAGGTCCTCCAGCTGTACCGAATGGCAGGGCTTATCCAATTACGTCCGAGGTCGATGGAACGGGCTTTGGGGATTCTACTGTACAGGTATATGCATTTTCGACTTTTATGTGCTTACATTATAAAGTTGCATCGATTTCAAACGAAAGACTATTTATGAAACCTATATAGAATGTATAGCAGTAAATTATGATTATTATGATATAGGTGATATATAAAAAAAATTTAAAATGATTTGTTGCTTAGATTAACTTTTATTTACCAGATACTAGAACTTGTAGCGTAACATTTAGTTAACATGAATTGAGTTCATTTCAATGCATCATACTTCATTTGTATTTAGCTTGCGAGCATAATCCCGCAATCTGCCGTTTCCTTCTTATTACCTCAACTATGTTGAGATAAAGAAATGTTATCAATTATTGTCACTTTATATTTGAAGGGTTGGTATTCAAATTCCTTAAATTAAAATAACTTTTTAAATATCTCTTGTATCAAAATCCCTTGATTCACATTCTTTAGCATCGATATATCTTGTCTTGGAATCTTTAAGGGAATCTTTCAAAAGTCGTATCATAATACCTTGTATTAAAATCACTTGCCTTGGAATACCTCATCTTAATAGTTTTTGTTGTTAAAATCAAAATTTTTTTTATATGTTCGATATCATAATCATAGGGTTGGCGCCTAATCGAATCATTTTAAAATAATAAGCTATTGAAATGGAATTAATAACTAAAATGTGAAAATTGAAATCGTGTCTATTGCTTTTTTAAGATTCAATTTTAGAAACAAAATGAATACCAACAAAATAGAAGAAAACAAATTCTCTGAAAAGAAAAACCCAAAAAATATAAAACGTGTAATAATCATGTCTGAAATATTTAAAATCTATTGCGGACAATAACGTCCTCGCAAAATATTAATAATAACATGATTTTATTATTTGAATTTTTTGAAGGTACAGTTCTTTATGCTGTGTAAGTTTTAGCTAAAAAAAAACAGGAACCAATTACTTACCACATCTGAATAACGCGAAGACTAAATACATCGACGTATTATAATTATAAGTTCGAGGTATATTATTTCGATTTATTTTGGAAGGTATTTAAATACAAGTGTATATAAAGCCACCAGACATTTTAATACCGAGAGATTTCAAAATAAGGGATTTCGAGGGTATCCAAATGATCATCCTGAATTTAATTAGTTATAATGGTTTACCTGTGAATTCTCCATTATGTCGTACTTTGATGTGTATGGTAGTTTTTATTTCTTTTGTAAATAAGTAATAGGTGTGCTTGACAAATCTAAGTTTAATGATACAAACTAACAGTATCCAATCTATCAGATTCGTTGGTAAAGAGACAATTCACTAGTTACTTGCGTCACCAAAAGTTATTTATTTTTCAAAACAATAGTAAAAAAATGTTCAGTTAAAGAAAAGGGCTCAATGAAAGAATGTCACGGTTTAGAATACTATTTAAAGTTAAGCATGTTTTTTTATAGGAACTTTTTACAAAGTTCCACAATACTTTTGATGTTTTTCCCTCCTTTAAAATAAACACGTTCACTTAATCCTATTTTGTCTTATTAATAAGGTGTATACTACTATTATAATAAAAGATTGTTTTTATTTTCAAAAAACTTTTTTATCATTTCAGCCGGGTGAGTCTAGTGGACTGTTCAAAAAGACAATCTCAAAATTGAGTACAGAATATCGTCTACAATTCGTTTGGCCAAATGCCCGTAAAGCTATTAAAGGGCAGCCAAACGATCCTGTGGAAGTACCAAAAAAGTCCCAATCAATGGGTGCAATCAAATCATCACAAACGAATGCAATGCCAACGGTTCATAAAAAACGAACAACTAATCAAAAAGAAGGTGCGACAATAAATTGTCGCTATAAATTGATAAATTTAAAATATAATTCGAAATTAATAAAGAATTTTTTACAAACAAAATTTACTAATCAAAGAACATACTAACAAAAATCTGTTTTTGCAAATTAAGAAAATTACTATATTTCATCCATTCTTTGCATTCATAGTTAATAGATTTTGAATCGAAATTTATTTATTTGGTAGAAGTTTTCATTATTATTATTTTTTTTTTAAAGAAACAGAATGCAAGTTCTTAACTACAAATTAGCAAAATATAAGTACAAGTTGTAAGGAAAAAAAACAGGCGATCGAAAAAATCTTGATTAACTAAGTTTTTTATGATACCTACACTCGTTCAATTAGTGCGTAGACAATAAATAATACTAATAATTTAATTTCTTATTTTTATGCAAGCAATAAACAAAATTTGCTTTTTATAACCTTTGTTATGCAAAACGAATTTATAGAGGACATTTACGAAGGTTTGTTGAAAGCCCTGTGACATTAAGTATAAAGGTATTCAGTTTTAGCAACCACTATTTTGTAGTCAAAAAGAAGATAGAAGATGTTCAGTTCTCGTTATATTTTAGGTCAGACGTCTTATGGGCGAATTAAATTCATTCAGTCATTAATATTAAGGAAGTAAATATATTATTAATTTATAGGTACATACTAAGAATTCAAATTAATATTCTAACTTTGAAGTTTTTATGTAAGAACTTAAAACAAATTATTTATTTTATATGGAAAATGTATTCTAAGTAGTTACCGCGCAATGTACATGATCTTTGACATTATCGGATGCGAAAACAATTTCAGGTTAACCTCGTCTTCTCTGAAAAGACAATGAATTGTTACATTGCCTTCCTTTATGAAATTATCATCGTAAAGACGTTCGCTACTTCGTTCCGACATACTTTTTTTTTTGGTTGAATTTTTTTTAATCTCTATCCATTACGATGGGATCTCGACCTACTAAACTTTAACGCTATGACGGATAATGTCTGACATGAGCATCTTTTCAAAGCCTTATTGTATTTTTTTTTTTTTGAAAGCTTAAATATAGTTTTATCTATTCATATACAGAACACCCTAAAATTATTTTTGTGTCAGGAACACAGTATTTAAAAGTTGATACAGAATAATTCAATTAAAGTTTACATATTAAAGCACAATTAACAAATTATTTCATAAATGGTAGCCTCTAATAAATTCGTTTTGTATAAAACTAGCATTCACAATCAATCCAATCAAATTGAAAAGCTTATATCTTTTACAACTATTTTCCGTATAAGTTGCTTTAAACACACACAGAAAAGTAAAGCTTACCAAATCAACAGAAACTTATTTATATGTTTTCAGCTACATTACATGAATTGGAGCCACTGGTTACCGACGTCGAAGAACGAAAGCCTACTGAAAAGTATGGGTTCGAAAATGAAACAAGATTACAATTTAATTTTAATATGATTTTATTAAACTGGATTAAATATTTATTTTTTTTTACATTTTACTAATACTCAATTCAAAGGCATGTTACTATTTTGGAAAAGAAGAAATCAATTCGTCCATTTTCGCAAACTTTCGATCAAGAGCGAAATAGTCATTTTATAACCAGGAAGGAAAACTTTGGATTTGAACAGAAAAAAGAAAAAACTGCTATTGATGAAACCGATAATAAGCATGCGTTGCTGAACGGGACTGTGACATCAACAAACGTGGATGAATGGTATAAGGAAGTTGTGGAGCTTAGGAAAAAAGCTGGAGAGTACAAGGTTGAATATATTATTATTTTGTTTAGAAAGGAAAGAAACTACAATTTATCACTTATTTTTCTAAACATGTACAGTGCCGTGGCTGGGGAATAGAAATTGATCCAAATCTATACAAAAAGCAGAAAGAACTTTGGGATCAAGTCTCCAAACGGAGTTCTTTGTCAGCCTTATCTTTAGCATCTTCCATTCATAGGTAAGTGTCATGTATATACATATTGATAGTATTCCTGGACTCGTCCGTACATTTCAAAGCTCCACAATTTTGTATTTTCACTACGGGTTTTAAATAAGCCATACTTGTATGAGATCTACTTTTAGGTTATTATTGACGCATATAATTATTGATTGCTCTTACCGAATTTACAAGTTTAGTGCTTTCAGGCTATTTAAAAATGATTTAAGACAATTTTTGTCAAAGTTTAACCGAAATAATTTATTAAGTAAGGTAAATATTCATTCTTTTATTAGATAGGCTGTTTAATATACGGAAAACTATCGCACTTTACCCGTTACGTATACATACAATTGAAATCATCGTCTTCAAGTTTTTAAGCTTATCGAAATAAGTCTTAAAACAAGAAGAACTGACTTTGTGAAAGCTTCTCGGAGACAGCAATAATCGCAGTATAAGCCTGAGGCAAGGTACTACTGAGAGCTGTTATTCAGGCGATCATTTGCAGGCAAAATCGATAAATACTAGTATCTAGTCTCAGAATACCTACTTGTACGTTCATATGAATTTATTTTATTAATTTATAATGTTGTTACATTACATTTCATTATTACAATTTTTTATTTTGTCTGTCGGGTGCTTTCTTTAAGAAAAAAAATAAACATCATAAATTCGTCTTTTCCACGCTTTTATACAATATTTTATATAAACATACAAATTCTCTTCGCGTTCCACCTATGCGATTAGTCTTAATATACTTTTAGATACATAACTGTAAGACCAAAATTTGTTGAGGTCACTTTTTTTGTGAACCATATCAAATAAATTAAAGAGTCTGCACTAATTTGAAAGTACTTAAATACTAGTACAACACCACAGAACGATAATATTTAATCTCTTTCTTGAAAAAATGGTTTTTTGATGAAGGAGTACCTACAATTTTCATCTGTATGCGTTCTTACTTATATGCATTTGAATTATGTAGGAGATGATTATATTTTTATTTTTTCTTACTAGTATTTGTTTCCTCTCTTAATAGACCTATAACCAAAGAGGAAAAGGAACAGGAGAATAATAAAAAGTTTATTCCTTTGAAATCAATTAACAAACCTAGAGTTCCTGGACAGGCACATTTGATTGATAACAAAGATGAATCTTCACTGCCAGCTCGTTATAGTAGTATTCGCCATCATTTAGAAAGGACAACTGGTCCAGGTGAGTGAACGCAGTCCTAATTAATCGAAAATATGTACACTTTAATCAATTTATCATCGAAGATATAGAAGAAGGCGCCTTGTTACCTTCTCCAACCCGGGAGAAGTTAATGCCAGCTATTCCAAAATCCAGGGAGTCTGAATCACAACGTGGAAGCCCCAAAAAGAGCGCTGCCTCTAGACATGGTAGTCCGCAGAAAGGTAGCCCACAAAAAGGAAGCCCAAAGAAAATCCTCAAATGTGAGTGAAAAGTCGTGTTAAGAAAAATAATAGTTCTTTTTCAATCATGCTCATTTAAAACACTTTAATTATGTATCATTCTGTAAAGACAAGTCAGGCGTTGGGCTCACTTTGGTGAGCTTGGCAAATATTTATAACTCGAAGAAGTACAGAAGTACGAAAGGACTAACAGAAGTAGCATAAGTGGTTTAGAATTGGGGGAATATGTACATAAGGACTAATAATAGTAGCGTTAGTGGTTCAGAAAAGATGACTGTAAAGTATTGTTTTTTCAATTTTTGTGCAGTGATTTTTATTTTCAAATGCGATTGATATCAAAAATATACCTGCGATAAGAAAGTCACATAATCTAAAAAAAACTTCTTAATGAAGAACTGATATATAATATGACTTTTAACTAGTTACTGAACAAGATGTTATCACTTTATGTTCTTTCGCAACCCCATTTCTCTAAAATGGAGTATTCGATTATATGTTGCTTTTATTTAAAATAAGAAGAGCTAAGCATGCTGTCTCAATTTGCCGTTCGTTGCCGTTTCAAAAGTAATTTAACGATATTCAACGCAATGCGGCAAGATAAGCTATATGTCATCGGAGCATTTTTCCGAATGTTGTATCGGAACAGATGCCTCGCATTGAATTTTTCCGATTTCGTTCATACCGGGTGATTGATTTAAAGTCGTGGCAGTTACCACAACATAACTTGAAGCTTGAACAACTTGTGCAAAGATATAGAATAGCGCTCAGCGTTTTTCTTCTGTATTACACTTTGGAAATTACCTATTGAGTAAAAAAGGTCGGTTGCCTCTTCCAAGTCTAAAAAAGATGTTCAAATAGGTACCTATAACAGAATCCCGAACCTTGTCAGGTACTGAAAGTAAACGACTGGTCGGTTCCGTCTGTCAGACTACTCATTCGTCTATATAAATTTCATTCCCAGATTACTGTTTTTTTCCTAGAAGTTCTATAGATATTTAGATTATCTTTAAAAGCCTGGCACATTTCATTTGTACTGTTTTCCTGGTACAAAAGAAATAAAATTTATTCCATGAAATAAGCCCAGCTCAAATCCATGCACCTTCCGACATTATTTCATTAGACTTTGCATATGACAGTTATTAGGTTTCTAGAGTTAGATACCTATATGTTTTAATTTGCATTGGTCTTGTACCTACTCGAATGAATGGGTAAGTATTTTAGGTAGTATAATTATTGTGTTTTCAAAATCAAATATATAATCTAAAACTTTTCACTGGATAAATGTTTGCAGAAATAGATTTATTTCGGGGCTAACATTAAATAATTAAACACAAAGATATCTGGACAGCTGTTTCTGTCCTTGAAGTGTGTGTTCGCAAGAGATGTAGTTGGCAATTACAAAACTGCATGAATATCGTTTTATGTTGCGCCACTAAAAATCTTAAACCTAAATCAAAGACTATTAAATTTGATTGTTTGCCAAATTTGTTTGAATTTCTTAACACGTTTCTTTTAATAAAAAATCTACTAAGCTATTTTCTGAATGACTTTCCGCCCTTAAAGGGACTGCTGTCATGTTTCCTTTTATATTGTAGGTACTGAAATCAAAGTTGGCTTACGTTTCAAAATTTTTAGTAATTAATATTGGAAATATTGAGCCTTCATATTTGGTCTTATTCGGCAAATAATATTTTTCAAAAACAGAAGTTCTGTTGCAGTTGGTTTATTTTTCGTCAAAGAGCTCCCAAGGTTTTATATGCATTGCGTTGCGAGCAAAGTAATAAGTTTGTTTAGGCCCATCATAGTCTATAATAGCAAATTTGTATGGTTTTTGATTTTCGCATAGGTAGATAGGTTCGTTCATTGGTACAGAGGTACGTACAATGTGAATCTTATTTTCGTGGTTCATTTCCTAATAATTAGGGTCGTGAAAACAGTATCACAACGGTATATCTATTGTTAATACAAAAAAAATACAATTTTTCAAATTTCGAAATTGCTATCATAGTTTTAATAAATAGTAGTAAATGCAAATACTTTTCCCAGTAGGTATATTTATTTTTAATATACTATTATTGTGTTGTAAATGGTCATGATTGATAAAAGAATCCTAGCATTGAACAATGAAAATATACCTATTTTGCAAGTTCTTTGACCAAGACAATGTAACCTTTACAAGCATTTATTTATTTGTTATTTTATTTTTTATTGGCTCAGTTATACTACCTCCAGTTTCACAAAAAAAAAAAAACACGTTTACCAGTCTAGTATTTTTAAAACTGCTCATGCTTTTCTGCTTTATTTTTATTTAATAAGCAATTGCGCTTGAAAGTCGTTGTTATAAAATTAAATAGAACTTTAATGTCAAAACAAAGGACGCATTTTTCTATTGTAAGTATGACTTCAAGCTCTCCGACAATCAAATCAATACATGTGTATGTATGTTGCTTTCAAAGCCGAATTATTACAAATAAAAAAACATGGCAATACTTTTAACGATATTAATTATTGTTTTAATGTTGAAGTTATCTGGTTCTCTTGAGTATTCTTCAGCACGAAGTATAATGTTATCCTTGTGTAGCGATTGTACATAGTACACTATTTTAAACAAAACAAAAAAAAAAGAGCAAAAAGAGAACTAAAATATTTTCAACGTTTTAGCCCGTTCTCAATCTGTTGGTCCAGGTGTTATTGAAAATGAATCGCCAAAACGGCAAATTCGGTCTTCTAGTACAGTACCGGCCACTAAAACGACAGGCAAGAAAACCCCTGTTTCGACCCCGACCTCGGCAACAGCGACTGAAAGAAAACCTAGGCCATGTAAGTATAATTGTTTATACTGTTCTTATGAATTTGTGTACTATATTTTTTTTATTTACAAAATTATTTCTTTAGTTTTCCTTCTTAAAAAAAAACCTATTTTCATCTCTAGATAAAAAAAGTATATTTCTTAAGCGAACCAACCCTATTCCAAGTTAAAGTGATTTGAATCTATGTTAAACAGTTTTCTACTTATTTAAAGTTCTGTTGATGTACTGATTATGATATGATCGGATATATTAAGAAATGAGCATGCACATTAATTTCTTATAATCTGTTATTCAACCTTATATATGTACAGTATCTAACATCTTATCATATATGGTAGATAACACCGTTTTGAATTCATGTCTAGTAAGTTTCGTTGTGTCATAACATACGTTATACGTATAAAAATACTTCCTTAAAGCTTGCTTTCAAAAAGGCTGCATATTAAAAAGCCTACACAGGGTTTCTGCAAACAACCAATAATATAAAAATATATATAAATATAATATAAAAAAACGGAAAAAAAATTTGGCGTTTTAAAGCCAGAGGAAGAGGCTCTTAAAGTAGGACGGTTTTTTTGACTGTATTTAAGAAATCGCTAAAAAAATATCAATGACTTAGACAGATACAGTTTGTGATGCCTTGTATTATGCTATTCCTTGCATGCCAAAACTGACTTTCAGACACATTTTTTGTCCATATTTGATTAAACTTTACAGTACTATTATAATTAAAAACAGTTTTATAAAGTAATAATAAATAGCATAAAATAATGCTTTCGATGCCATACAAATTAAAATAGTCGTCTTAGAATACAAAAAAAATATTTAATATATCTATTTCGTAATTGAAAGTGGGTGCTGTTTTATTTAATACAACATTTTACGAACGTAATAATTTGTAAAGTAATTGACTCTAACAATCATTTAAAGCATTAATGTTCAGATCTTCATTAAACTTCAACGTAAAATATTAGATATTTTAAATATAACTAAAACACGCACGCGCGCGTTTTTCCACGAGGCGAGACAGAGATTCTTTTTTCTGCAGTCAATGCTGATAAAGGCGTAAGAATGAGATCACAAAAGAGACGCATAAAGTGTCATGAATGTTCTACCCATAATTATAGATACGTAAAATGGTAATAAACACGAGTTCTGGCGACCAACACTTCTGCAATCACTTGAAAATATTTCTATTTCTGATTTGAAACATGCGACATGAGAGTGGTAACTAATGTCACTAAATTAAGCCAGCAATTTATCAATTAGTTATATCAAATCAGACGCCTATTTAGTTATGGGCATCCCTTTAATTTTCCGTTTCAGGAATGTGTGATGACGTAAATGCAGCATAAAAGTAGCGAAAAAATAATATATCGTGGCAGAGAAACTATTAATTATGACAGGTCAATTTTGGCAAAAAATTATCTTATGGTCTTTTAAGACTATGTATATAATATATGTTTGTAAATATCAGGATACGGAGATATATAGATTTTGTTTTAAATTCCTCGAGAAGACTTATTTCTACGCGTCCCTTAAAATTCTTCTTAATTTTTAAGATGCTATAAAGCAATTACCTGATGCTTCAGAGTTATTGTTAGATGTAAATTTCACTAGATAAATTTGGGAACTGATATGGTGCATTTTACTGGACTTCCGCAAACTCAAGAAATATTTACTAAAGAAACTGATTTTACATCATCAGTAAATTTACTGTTTTCATAACTGCTTATGATTTTAACATTAATCAAATAATAAAATATTAAAAGTACGATTTTTTTTAAAAACAGACTGTAAAGATGTTACTTCTTTAATATATCTTTTGTTTGTTAAAAAGTGGCATCATGAAAACGCGGTCTTTATTTTTTTATATTTATATTATTTTTTCCTTTGTATTTTTCTATGTTGACTTCAATTTTTTCGTATTTCAAACAAATTAAAAATTTAAATCTATAAGTTTCTAAACAATGAAGACATTTTCATAAACAAGAAATATAAAGTATAAAACTGAGTGCAGGGGTTGGGGTTGCATCTTACACCGTGGCATATAAAGGGTGATTTTTTAAGAGGTTTAGAACTTTTTTTAAAAAAAAAACACAAAAAATTCGAAAAAATGAATGGAATATTTATTTGAATCGATAGTTTGAACCTTGCAATTTAATGTTTAAAGATAATTTCATGCAAATATTGACCGCGGCTGCGTCTCAGGTAGCCCATCCGCTGAGTCCAATTTTGGCATACTCTTTCACACATATCGGCCGGTATCTCACGAATGAATGCATGGATGTTGGCTTCCAGTGCGTCAATCGAAGCGGGCTTGTCCCTATACACATTAGCCTTGGCATACCCCTACAAAAAATAATCTAATGGTGTCAAATCGCACGATCTAGGCGGTCAATTGACCGGCCCGAAACGTGAAATTAACTGTTCACCAAACTCGCCTCGCAATTGCGCCATTGTTTCGCGTGCTGTGTGGCATGTGGCATCGTCTTGTTGAAACCACATATCATGCAAGTCAAGAACTTCCATTTCGGGCAAAAAAAAGTTTGTTATCATCGCTCGGTAGCGTTCACCATTGACAGTAACGCTGCGATTCGCATCATCTTTGAAGAAATATGGCCCAATAATGCCGCCGGCCCATAAACCGCACCAAACAGTGGCTTTTTCGGGATGCATTGGTAGCTGTTGCAATGCTTCTGGCTGATCTTCACTCCAAATGCGGCAATTTTGCTTATTTACGTACCCATTCAACCAAAAATGAGCCTCATCGCTGAACACAATTTTTCGATAAAAAAGCGGATCCTCGGCCAGCTTTCCAAGAGCCCATTCACCAAAAATTCGGCGTTGTGGTAGGTCGGCTGGCTTTAGTTCTTGCACCAGCTGTATCTTAAAAGGCTTTACGCCCAAATCCTTCCGCAAAATTTTCCACGTAGTGCTGTAACAAAGGCCTAACTGCTGGGAACGGCGCCGAATCGACATTTCGCGGTCTTCTGTCACACTAGCTGATACGGCCGCAATATTTTCTTCACTACGCACAGTACGTAAACGTGTTGGTGGTTTAATGTCCTACAAAGTAAATTTGGTGCGAAATTTGGTCACAATCTTCCGAATAGACTGCTCAGAAGGTCGAGAATGCCGATCATAAAATGGAAGCAGCGCGCGATGAACATTTCGAACCGAGCACGAATTTTGATAGTAAAATTCAATAATTTGCAAGCGTTGTTCATTTGTAAGACGATCCATGGTTAAATTGCAAACCAAACTGAAGCTGTTTGACAGTGACACAAGGTACTAAACACACGTCAGCTGTCAAAACCGGTGTTGCCAAAACCAAACCAGCTAAAAAATCACCCTTTACATAGCTGCACGTTGAATCACTCCATTGTCGTATCTTGCCACATTTCACAGAATGAGTGTGCTGGTCAAGTTGCTCTTTTACAAAAAAATACCGCTGCCGTTTTGACACATTTCTCCATTGATGAATCGGAAGATACATCAATTTGGTCTAACGGCAATAGAACTCATTTTTTGACTGCACATTTTTAATACCAACTTGACGACAATAAAAATGAGTTCTCTCACAAAATTTCATTGGCCTATGTAGATTCTTTTCGCCGCTATCGTGTTTTCAATAAATGTTTTGTAATATTGATTTCGTTAAGGAGGTACCAGAACTACTTGACCGACATAGCCCATTTTTAATACCAAATTGACGACAATAGAAATGAGTCCGCTCACAAAATTTCACTTGCATTTGTAGATTGTTTTCGACGCTATCGTGTTTTCAACATGTCTTTTCTAATATTGGTTTTGTATGAGAGGAGGTACGCTATAGCGCATTTGAAAACGCAATTACATTTCATACCCTATATCCCTCATTCAATCCCTTGCGCCACATTCGCTCTACTACTCATATTCGAGTACATACACTCCAGTCTCCAGTTCAATTTAAAAAAGAGAGCAAAACCAACACAAAGCAGAAAAGGTGCATAAAAAAAAGAAAGAAAAAGCACACTGCACACAGGGACAGGACACAGCACAAAAGATACAGAGAGAGAAACAGATTTTGCCGCAAACACACAAAATTTCCTCCACTCAACGCAGGGAAAATCCAACGATCTAGCTTCAATCGAACATTTTAATTCTTTGAATTGTATACAATTTATAGTCTAATGCTTTTTGATTTGATAATCTTTGTACGTAATTGAAATAGGAGAAGGCATTCGAGAATTATAACTTTTCTTAAATATCAGCTTAGATCTACGCTTCCGGACAGCGGGCAACGATAGAACATATTCTCCTATCTTTTAATCTCCATAATTTTCAATGCAACTGTGAAAACCGGAATCAATTTCGTGCAGTAATTTTTTTATCTATTCCGGGCAAACACTTTACGGCCGGAAAAAAACGTACACTTTTATTATAGTAAGGATAACACACATTTTTTTAAACATAAATCTTTTAAAATATTCAATTAGGTACAGTAGGTTTTGTAATAGCTTAGTCAGTCTTTAAGTAGTTAAACAAGGCCTACTTTATAAAATAGAAATAATAAGACTTACTTACTATTGTAATAGTAATACTTTTGCTGACCAATGATTTTCTAAACTCAAATTATTCTATTTGATTTTTATAATTGCTTGTTTTAAAACAAACATTTATAAAACATCAGGCTTTTAACTTTATTTTCTTCTGTAACTACATCTAATTCTTTGCCAGAGCCTTTCCGAGACTTTTTTTCCTCATAACAAACCTTTAACAACTTAGAGTTTTATGTCTGCAAATAAATAATATGATTAACTAACCTACCCATATCTTACTGTAGTTATAAACAGAAAATATTTCGAAGTTCACCATCTGTCAAAAGAAGAAACTGAGTGCATTCTGTAATTTTTTGAATAAATCTGGTTTATATGCAATGCGTTCACTGAGAAACAGTAAGGCAGCATTTAAATGAGGAAATATCGAGTTCGTATTTTTGGTGCTCCTGCTCAAAAAGTTACCATAAAAATTACCAAATTACCAAAACTCAAAAGCAAAAACAAAAATTACCAAATTTGCTAAAATTTCCACAAAGTGGAAGAAATCCCACGGTATAAGAAAACTGGTGACAGGTGACAGCCAATGATAGTTTCTCCCATGTTCTCAATATTTGCAAAAATTAAAGTGATTCCTCTTTCACTGTAAGAACTGCCAACGAATGCAACTGACATAAAAGTAGAAAGTAAATCTACTTAACCGTCGCATCCCACACGTGAGCTGCTTATGGGCCAGCTTTCATAAGGTGTTGTGTGTCCCATCAACCTATTAGTCTAATACGTTGCCGGAAAAGATTCGACGGATCTAACTAAGTCAGTAAAAAGAACATCTGTCGTTTTTTTTTATCGCGCGGTGTAGTATGTTACTTCGAACTATCTTATATCACTAATGAATATGTCGCCTTTGTTTCAAACATTATATGTATGTATGTATGTATGATATTTATTTCTCTTACTTATAAATATAATATGAAATACAAATCCATATAAAAAATTCAATATGTTAGAAATTACAAAGTAAAGTAAGAAAAAATCTTGTGGCATTCGATATTTTATTCAGATTGAGTTCAAATAGTGTTGAATGCCACTTCAAAAGGAACAAAACAATTATATAGGGTGGGGTATTAAACAAAACAAAAATAGAAATGATAGAAAAAAACAATTTTTAGCCGATTTAATTCATTTAACATGATATCAATTTGTTCTCACTTCACAAAGGATGCAAGAATTTATGTAATCTATATAATAACATCAAAAGTTGAGGCAAAAGTTAGATCAAAATATTTGAAGTAAGAGAGTTTAAACTATAATAATCATGCGAAAACAACCAATTTTTTACGCGCTTTAGAAAACATGTGAACACATCTGATTTCTTCCGGGAGGACATTAAACAAAATATTATATACAACTCAATGTGAATTTCTATATGCGGTGGTTCGATAGATTGGTACTTGTAACATATTAAGTGAGTTATTGCGTAGGTTATAGTTTGAGATTATACGAAAGTTACGGTTACCAGACGTACGTAAAAGAACGCTTTTAGAACCTTAAAACAGTATAAGTGACGAACAGGAAGAATCCCTAATTGACAAAACAAAGGAAAACTAGGATACCTACTAGGTTTACGACAAATTTTCCGGGCAACATTCTTTTGCAAGACTAGCAATGAAGATAAACAAAATTTAAGAACAAAGCAAATAGCTAATAAAGCATGCTGCAAAATAAAATGTTTGCAAGAGTGTTTATCCAAAATGTGTTTTATTCAAATTACTTGAACTATGTAAGTGTTTAATGTAAGTTGACACTGAGATTATACTTCTTCTTCTTCTGTTCAGAAAGCTGCTGTTGGCAGCAAAGCTTTGACTCCTCCTGGAGCATAGAGCGACAATAACGTCCTTTTACGTCTATCTGTTTGCACTTTTGAAGCTCGATACTTTAGCTGTTTTGACCTACCTTGAGGGTTTCATTGGAAGCACTGCTTCGCTATGTTGTCACCTGGTTTCTTCATTCCTGGAAAATGTTTGTGGCCACCGAAACTTTAGAATGCTACGCAGACAACGATCGAAAAACGCTTGCAACCTGCTCGAGAAGTTTGCAGAGCTTGAGTTCCACACTTGCGAAAGAATTGCACTACGAGCTTTATTCAGTCTATTTCTGGCACAAATAGGCGTGTTCCACCATCGAGCGACAGATATAACTACTAGATATTTGAATTGAGACCTCTATGGTTACCCGGTTCAAAATAACCTGCTGTTGTCTTAGATCCGTCGGTGTATATGACCGTGTCGAAACCCTGCACTACTTCGTTCGTCTTGTACTGAGCTGTGAAAGGGAAACTTACCTGGAAGCCTTTTTTGAAATTAAGTTTGGATATGATGTATTCGGTTAGGAATGTGACCATGCCGGTTGGTGGCAAGTCCAGGATGCTGCTTGTTGCTTTGGCCAAACGGCCTTGTACTCCAGCACCCGAACTCCTTGTGTAGGTCGAGAGGTAGAAGATGCTGGAGCACAGTAAGGGCATCCGTTGGGGACAACCTCATTGCACCCGTGGTGCATATACTGGCTATTCTTTGCAGTTTTGTTTAGTTTTGTAAGGTTGTAGCCTTTACTCAACGCGGGCCACCATAGGAGTGGATCATAGGTGAGAATTGGGCGCACTACGGCTGTGTACATCCGCAAGGTCAACTTTGGTTGATGTCACCAATTCTTTCCAAAATCGATATATTGTTTCCAGTTGAGTTTTGTATCAAGCATGACGCTCATGGGTACCTAGCGCTGGAGGAAAGTATGAGTGGTTGACGCTTAAGACGGGAGAGCATATAACCGGGTATTTTGATTTTGGCAGTGAACAGCATCAGTTGAACTTCGCTCGGGTTGACGCGAAGGCCGCAACTCGTAACCAAGGCGTTTACCTTTTCTAGAGCGGTCCCCATTATTTTGCTAATCGCAGAGGTAAACTTTTCTGACACTAGTACTGGTATAACCATAATCCAGAGTAGGAAGATATGACGATGCCCTGTGGCGTTCTTAAATAGGCAAATTTGGTTAAGCCACTTAGCCTAGTGTTACCTGAATGGTTCTTGTGCTGAGCATAGAGACTATAAATTGACTAATAAGATCCTCTATGTCCAGCTCGATCAGAGATTCAAGAATTGTTTAAGTGTGTTCGTTGGTAAAGGATAAAGAGTATGTTACGTGATTTATTATTATACAGCTTCTAATACGCTTAATGGCTTTCTTATAGACTTAGACAGTTAATATATGGCTGCCAGAATTTGTGTTTGCGGCAGATATTAAAAATCGCTCTAGTCACCTGTCTGACATTAGAGAGATCCCCTTTGCCAACATTTTTGGAAATTAACTGGCGGACATCTTTACGGTTTATATTTTGAAACCAAAGGTTTTTGTTGATACGTCATAATTAAAAGCGTTTAACAAATGTGCCAAGCTTGTACTTTACGTTTGATGAGATTTATTTATCTATAATAAAAAAATAATGTTTATAGCTAACATATATAAGTTGAGTTATTCAACTATAGCAATTCTCAGATTAAATTTTAATTTTTTTTTTGTGTATTCTTTTTCAATATATTTTAAAGTGGAACTTTAAGAACATTTTATTAAAATCAATTATAATTATTTTTAGCAACCCTTTCCACATCAACCCCATCCCGCACGAAAAGTAGTTCCTTACCTCCTAGTGGTAGAGCTCATTCAGTTCCTGGTAATCATCATATTCAAATACCACATACCGATACCAATAAGTCACCACAACCGATATTGCGTAAGAAAGATATTAGTAGTAAAACCTCGAAACAAATCAGGCCAAAGTCAACGATCGCTGCGACAGTATCGCTTAACACCACCGACAGCAGGTCTTCTGCTCCAAATACAAATCAAAATAAAGACGGTGGTGAAATTAAACCAGATATCGATTATTTAATACCAAAAATTGAGGACAATAAATTGGCATTGGCAGAACGTGAGTAACCCATATGAGTGTCAAAGAAAACGAAATCCACCTTAAATAATTCTAAACTATATTCGACTTTACTAACAATAAAACACGATGCTTTAAACATGTGTATACTTGTGTATTTTGTAACTAACTTGTAATGTAACGTTGCTGGTTTGTGTATGTTCAGTTTGTTTGATGTAAAGTAAGCATTTTTGTGTTATGTATAGGAACCGTTTTTTTTTAAATTGAATATCCTACTTTCTTTCTGTGTAGTTAAGTAATTATACGTTTCAACTTGTGTCCTATCGTATCCCCTTTGTAAATATGTGTATTCAGTATCTCTTTGTGCGTTGCCTCTATTGACCATAATATTATCTTTTTCTAACCTTTCTCTATAAAAATAATACAGAAAGGTATCTACTCTAATCTACTATATAAATTTAACACATCAAAACAACTCTGTGCTGTTAACAACTACATACAAAAATGGAATGAACTAATTGCTTATAGTTTGAATCTAAAAACGAAGTCATTAAATACACCAACCATACACCTTACCTATAGTGCCGAAGCATGTTCATTATATATTTTTTAATACTATTGTTTTAATTTTTCTATTTTAATTTCGTTTTTTTTTTTTTGTTTAATTAGTTTCGCTTAATAAATAACATTTTTTACACCAACTAATAAAAGAAAATATATTTATATATATAAATAAGGTCATATTTATTTATAATATAAGTATAATAATGTTTGTTTGATTTGTGTATCGGCACAAACCTCACAATCCATTTTTTAAATTTTCTATTTAGACGATGGCGAAATTGGTGAAAAGGATACTGGAATTTCAATTTCTAGCTGCAGCCCCCAACCAGCTCCAGAAATTCCGGATGAACCTATTGTTAAATCACCCCCGGAACCAACTAGGGTCAAGTCACCTGAACAAATTATTATGCGATCTCCAGATCCTGTTAATTGGACTGTACCACTAGACACTGGGAAAACGTTTACTGTTACTCAAAACGTCAAAGAAGGTAAGAATTAAGAATGCCCAATTCATCCAAATTGATTTTAAGCACAAAGGATTACCCAAATACATTCCTTTTCCAAATTCTTTTGTTACATGGTGACATAAATCTTTCTTGTAAGGATGAATCAAAATGTGCGAACCAGAAAAGGGTGACCATTATCGCGAAGTAGTTTTTCAAATTCAACTGAATAATAATTTAATAATGTTTTTTTTAAATAAATGTAAATTACAATGTATACTGTATTAAAACGAGGAAGAAAAAATGGAAATTCAATGAAGTAAGAAAATTGGAACAAATTCAATCGGATTGGACCTGGACCTCAACTAGAATTGCTATCCAGACCGCTCATTAGGTCCTTAAAACTGTTCCAGTTACACATACACACATAATGCCGGTTGCTGTTCCTTGAGTATTGAAGAATCTCCGGGCCGAAGAAACAATGTCCAAACATATATTACAGATTAACTATGTAAAGTTCTTCATTTAATCTTCTCCTTCACACTGCTTTGATACAAACTGGCTCAAGGACATGTGTTTCATTAAGATCACCTGCGTTCGTTATCATCCGATTTCGATATGATCCATGATTCTGCGCTATATACGTAATAGGACAGGCAATAGACCAAGATAGACAAAAACTTAATAGGAATCAGCAAAACAGCACATGTTGTTTTTATTATCTGCTTATTCGAAAACAGATGACGCTTCACATCGACTTTGACATTTGTTATTGTTGATGATTCGAAAAACCGCCAGGTGGATCCACTTGCCATTACGCAATATGACAGTTTTCCTTTTCGTTTCGTTATTCCAATTGAATTGGAAGAACTTTTTATTGCGTGGGGTCAGATATACATATATAGAAAATTGCATTGTGAAGAGTGAGGTTAACCAAATACATTTGATCTCGTTCCGGTACTATTGGATTTGGGTAATTTCCGACACTATTTGAAATTGAAAGTTCGCTCAGTTGTTATTTTGCTGCGCCACCTCAATGCACCGAAACTCTGTAACGAAACGCGTTTGATTGTAAAAAATCTCAAATCAAATGTGATTTAAGTGACGATTTTGAGGGGAAAATTCAAAGGCGAACGATTTGACATTCGTCTTCAAGCGTCTTAAATTTCCCATGCGTTTCGCTTTCGCTATGACAAATAATAAATTGCTTACCCATCTTTCTCACATGGTCAATTGTATATAGTCGTTTTTCTTTTTTAGTTCAGAGCTGAGCTCTGAACCGAGCTCGAGCATTATGAGCGCGCTCTGAGCCGAACGTGCTCAGATCGTTCTGATGTATTTATGAAACACACTTGAGCACGTATCTGGCATTTTATGTATAATTGGAAAATATATTAATTTTTATTTATTAAATTGGTTAACATTCAGTTCCAGAACAACAAAGGTCGTCCACCATTTCAATTATTTTGTTTATCCTGTTTTTTTTTTTCTGTCAAATGTTACTGTGAGTGTGTATTCAGCTTTTTACTCAGCCTGCTCAGTCAATTTATTCTGAGCTCATCGAGCGCGCTCTGATTATGCTCAGATCGAAAAAAGAAACACAAATCTGAGCTCTGATGTATCTGAGCTAAAAAAGAAACACGAACTTTTTGTATAACAGTTCAGGTTGTGGTGTGAATTAAAAAAGAAAAACGCCTTATGGCTTGATCACGTGTAGGCAAACATCCCGCTTTGTACCCGTACGCCTTGGGTGCGTAGAACGAAAAATGTACCATAAAGAAATTTAATGAAAAAACGTGATGTTGGCTGACATGTGAATCATTGCGGTTTGATTGAAACACATCGCTATTGTAGTAAACTTCAGTTTAACTTTTGAATAAAGAACGTGAATTGACCAAATTACATGAAGCAGGATGTGCATGCTCGAAATTATTATTTTCATTACATTAACGAATTTAACGGGTCAGATATGTATTACTATATTAGATGATTTTATAAATTATCATTAGGTTATCTTTGTTTTTAAATTTATAGGGGAAAACTATAGTCGACCTCAGAGCGAAATTAAAGCCTCGACACCTGTTGAGAAACCGCCCCCGGCACCACAATCCGCACCGCCAGAGTTAACAGAACAAGCAAAAATGGATGGTTAGGATTAAATATACATACCTAATTATATTTTAGTAGATAATGTGCTCTTGTTTATGATTTTCTTTTTTTTTTAATTTAGCTTGGAAAGGATCTGATTTCAATGATACAAAGTCATCAGGCAGCCCAACAACTGGTGGGCCGAAAACTAATATCGCAAGTGGATCGACTGGTGCTAGTCTTCGCTACGATAAGCCAGTACCAGGTTCAACTCTTCGTTGTTTAGACGACCCAACATTTGACGCTGATACTACATCAGCGACAGCACGCAGCACTGCAACAGAAGTTTTGGAAAAGGCTCGTGATCGTTTTGATCGCTTCTGGGGTGGTAACAAAGAAGATAATGTTTAAGCTAATTGACTTTTTATACTACAGATTTTAGTAAATTTTATCTAAGAGTACATTGATTACTCCTACTACAGGGTAGTATATTTTTAAAGAACAAACAGCAATTAATTAAATTCGAATTAATACTAGAGTAATAATTCAATGAAATGATTGTCGAAATACAATATTTATTCTTGAATATTGAAGAAATGAAGAATTACAGATATTCAAAATATAAGCAGCCAATCATAACGACTCATAAATAATATTCCTTTTTTAAAGGAATTGCAGCATTGACTTTACTTAACCGAAACAAAAGAACAAGAGTTTTTGTTTTTATTTTTTCGTAATGTTTCATCATCACCAACAATAGACATATAAAAACCCGTCCAAGTCGAGTAATGAAAATAAATCGTTAAGTCCTTTGTTTAAGATACAATGTTCAAGTTTTGTTAATCAAAACACAATTAATAAAAAAATTAGAGTACCTATGCTTTGTATTATTGAAATTAAAACAATTCTTCACTAGAATTAATATTTAGGCTTGTCGATTTCGAATCCTATTCGGTATATTGCGCAGTTGCTAACTGTTTTGATTCGAAAAACCCGTATACGTATTTCCAAGTAAAGGTACCTATAATATTTGAATAGGTATTTTGAATATTGTTGAACAATTTTGTATTGTTTTTGTGAAATGATTTATTTTTTAGATCGCTTGCGATGAAAATGGCTAAAACTGTATTTTTTGCATGAATGAATGAATGGACATATTTGTCTTAATTAAAGAAAACCGTAGCATCGCATGTACTGAAATAAGTACTTGTCAATAAAATTGAGTTAAATTATTTATTAATTTAATTTAATTTATTTTCGAGCTGATTAAATGCAAAACTTTGAATGAAGACTTTGCAGCTTAATTGTTGCTATAAACTTAAATTCATATAATTAGACAATTTTGAAATACGCATTTGGAAGAAGGCATAAACATGTAATTACCTTACCTATATGCTTATTAAGTTTGCTAAATATTTTTTTTATTTTGGTGTGTTTAGCTATCTTATTTGTATTAAAAGTAATTTATAGATAATCAATCGAAATAGATGATATGTAGCTTTAATTTCTAGAAATACTTAACTACAGAGGCAACATAATTTGTTTTGTGACCCCATTTACATGCAGTTTAGGATATGATAAATGCATTGTTACATGTTTATGTTTTTGCTTAAAATTTACCCTCTGAACTGATTGACCTGACAGTAAGACGTTGACATAGATTTGCAGTAGGTACTAGGGCAATCCATTCTTATTCAGACAAACCATTTAAAGATATTTATTTCATGATCTTGTTTAATTTCACAGCAAGGTAAATAATTTATATAAGCAGTCTCCAGCATATATGTTGCTTTGTTATCATACATTGTGTATTCATTTTTAAATATTTTATTACAATGCTTTTTTAAGAGTGAATAATGTTCTTTAACAATATGTAGGTATCAAAAGATGTACTAAACCATCTATCGCAGTCAATGAAAATAAAATCCCTTTGCTTTAAGGCAGTAAGTGCTTGTAATCATTACTTATGTATTAAGTGTTATTATTGTGTCTTTACTAAATTTAAAATTAAACAATACACATAAAAAAAATATATATTTTATTATTGTATGTGCTCATATATTTGTTGAAAATGATATAAAAAAAAACGTAAAATATTATTATTGATGAACTTGCTATGATTATGCTCCTTACTATTAAAACGAATGCAGTTATTTAACGAACATAAGGGCACAAGCCTCTTCTAATATATTAACTTAATTTCACTGTAAATTAGTTAGATTAAAACAAGTTCAAAACACAAGCACATAAGCCATATAAAAGTATTATTATTACATTTATATTAACATGAAATAATTAATATAAAAAATCGAATACTTACATAAAACACAGCAGTTTATTTAACAAAAAAAAAAAACTATAACAGTAACGGGACAAACATAAACGGAATAACGAACAACAAAGTAAAAACGTTTTGACTAAATACAGATAAACATTTTAGTAATATGTATGTATTATGAATGTAAGTTCCAGCTTAATTAAATAGAAAAACTAAAACAAAATAAGCCGAAAATTGAAATTTAATGTCCGGTAATTAACCTACTAATTTAAAGTGAAAAAAAGTATTTCAAGAATCATACGTTTCTCAAATAATCCGATGAATTTTGTTCGAACAGAACATTTTAAAAGCATTGCCACGCAATTAAAATTCAAAAAAAAAAATCAAATAAAAACAAGAAAATGCCACGTTTTCAATATATAAAGAGACAGAAAATAAACGCATATTAAACAAAACTGTGAGTTTTTCTTATTTAAATAATATATTAGACTTTTTACGCACAAAAACACTCACTGGCACAAAAAAATTGTTCAATATTGAACATTAAAAAGTGCATGTTGCGTGTGTGAGTATAAATGTTGTACCAACCCAGCAAGCATTTGCCATCAAAAATGAATCATAGATGGTACTTTTAAATGAAGGAAACCTTCAGATATGAATTCATTTATGATTCAGTTTCAATCCGATAGGTGTGAAGTCGGGTACTTTGGTGAAAAGAATCAGTTCGGTTTTACTCGGGTTGACACCAAGACCACACCTCCTGGCTCATGTGCTTACCTTCACTAGAGCATTTTCCATGATTTTACTAATTACGGAAGGAAACTTCCCTGAAACCAGTATAACCATATCGTCCGCATATCCGATCACCTTAATTCTTTCTCTGTCTAAAGTTACGAATATTTTGTTCATCACTATTAGCCACAGCAGTGGTGAGATTACACCATTGATTGTTCGCTCTACTTCGGGAAGAGCCATTTTTGTCGAACTTCCTTTGAGGTAAGCGTATGCTGTGCCTTGGATATTGATATTTCTATTGCTTTTGCTTTTTGCTTTTGCTTTTGCTTTTTTTATTTTTCATCAATTAGAGCTACAAACTCAATTAGACAACTTAAAAACTATTATAATTATGAACTTAAAACTATTCCTGTGTTTTAAAATATTAATTGTTGTGATAGAGAACAGACATTATAAGATTCTTAAAAAAATCTCTAGAATAGTTTCCAAAAACATCAATGCGATCAATAACTAAATTTAATTCGCTGGTGCAACGTTCAATCGGTTCATTACTGCCATAATTCGTTCTGTGAAACCGACCTCGAAGATGAAATTTCATACGCAAATTCCTCCCAGGAAAGAAAAAGTTCATCCGCTCAAGTAAACAGGGGCATTTAATGTGGTAATTAATTACATCTCTTATAAAAATTATACAGAAATACTTGCGCCTATTTTCAAGAGTCAGCATATTAAAAAGAAGGCATCTGGTTAAGTAGGGTGGAGTTTCTATATTCCACCTAAGCTTTTTAAAAACGAACCTAGTAAAACATTTTTGCACCCTTTCTATCCTGTAGGACTGGTTTTGGTAGTAAGGGTTCCAGATTATACTACAATAATCTAATACCGATCTTACTAATGCAAAGTATTGTACCACGCAGATGGTGGTTTAGGAGTCGCTCGAGGGTCTTCAAAACAAATGAGGTTAAACCGATTGGCCTGAAATCTTTCGCGATTTTGTGACCACGTCTTCCTGCTTTTGGAATAAAAATTACTCTCACTTGCCTTCACGAATGGGGTACGTGGTTGTCGAGTAAACAGCTCCTAAAAATCGATGTGAGCCATGAAAGTGCTATGTCTTGACATTTTTTTAGCATAATAAGCGAAATGCCATCCAGTCCCGGCGATTTGTATGGAGCGAAACTGTTTATAGCCCAGGGAAACTATTTCCTCTGTGACAATGGATGTTATGTTATCGAAGGCGCTGAGTTGCGAGCTTTGTGTGTTGTTACACTCTGTGTTGTTATCCTTGCACACTGGAAAGTGTGTATTTATTAAAAGCTCTAAAGATTCAGTCCAGTCCCCATCCGTCTTTCTCAAAAGTGAGGGGCTGGAGTGTTCTGTGGATAGAATTTTACTTAGTGTTGCAGAGTTTTTTAGAGTTTCGATGGATTGGCAATAATCTATCCATGACTGTTTCTTGACCATTTTGATAGATATTTTGTATAGTTTTAGGCAGTCTCGGTAAGGCTGCCAAAATGTTCACCTATGGCAGATATTGAACGTCTCTCTGGTCAATTATCTAAGATTAGAGAGTTCCATATTCCACCACGGAGGTAGAGTTTTTTTTTCTGCATTTGACGGGACACGAGACTATAAAAGCAGTAATAAAGGCTTTTTCGAAAGTCTTTACTTTTGTTTCGAGTTCTGTTTTCGAGGTGATCATTGGGTTTGGAAATTTATGGAGTTTGGATTTAATGACCTGGGGCCCTACTCTGTATTTCGTTCCGAAAGGCAATCCTATTCGAAAGTGCTTTTCGTTCCGTTTTTAATTTTGTACCCTGTTAATTATTCGAAACGGAAACAAATTGTACTAAATTCTTTTCCATTTTACGGAATTGTTTTTACAAGTCTCGAATTATTTCTCATGAGATCTGTCAAATCAAGAAATCAAAACAAATAACAAACAAGCCGGATAAGAAGAATTTACGATTTTTAAAGAAAAATGAAACAAAATAAAATGGATTCGGTTGCAATATGGATAAATGCAGAAAATATTGAAGAAAGAATTGAACGACAACTTATACGGGAGAAATCAAATATTATGGAAATGTGTGATAAAAGGCAAAGGTTTATTGGTTGGAAAAATTCATTTCATTATTTAACTATTGTTTATTATTTTAGTTTTGTACAGAACTTTCGCCTTTCCAAGAACGCTTTTTGTTATGTTTTAAAGGCCATACAAGATGAACTCTCTTCTCCTTTGAGATCAACTGCAGTTCCAGCCATCTTGAAACTAGCTGTTACCTTAAAGTTTTTAGGGCAAAGGGGCTATTAGCACCAAATAGGACACGACTATTCCATTGGCATGTCACAACAAACAACATCGATTAGTGTCCAAAATACACAAATTTTAAAATGAATGAAATACAACGGCGAGAAGCTAAACAATATTTCTTTTCGAAGTCGGGAATTCCGGGAGTTTTTGGTGTGGTAGACGGAACACATTCAAATGATAAGGCCGAAGAGGGACGAGCACTTGAATTTCAACAGAAAATTAAAGCATAGCATTAATGCAATGGTCGTAAGGAGAAAACATAGTCTTCATGATTTCTTACAATACCTTATTAAAGTGCTCTTTTAAATTAAAGATATGTGACCATGAAATGTTCATACGGGCAGTAAATGCAAAGTAACGTAAATATTTAATTCGAAAATATGAAAACGGGGATAAGTCATCTTGGATTCTCGGTAAGTATTTAAAATGTTCTAATGTATTGGCTCATCATTATTGCGTATTTAAGGTGACTCTGGATACCCTTTGGAGCCATGGATTATGACTCCATTTCGAAGCGCCCCAAAATATAGCATCGAGTGCAACTTCAATGAAAAGTTCAGTAAGGCCAGATGTTTAATTGAAAGAGTATTCGGCGTACTAAAAGAAAGATTTCGATGTCTTTTAGCAGCAGGAGAACTCCACTATGTTCCAGAAAAAGTTGTGCAAATTATGAATATTTGTTGTGCACTGCATAACATATGTTTGAAAGACAATGTGGCCTTACCTCCGGATGAATTACCTTTGAATAAATATCATGCAGCATATATTCATTTATATTTATTATGAAATATCTATTTTGTTCTGAAATAGAAATAACAGTTACTTGAAAAATGCAAAAATAAACTTCTTTTGTTTTAAAATATTCAGTCATCTAACTAAACTAAAAATAACTTAAAAGAGAACAATAATTCAGGTAATTCAGAAAATCTTAGATCTAATTTTATATTAATATCACTTATAGAAATACCACTATGAGGTATATTAATATCACGGTTTTTTATATTGCATTCCTTTGCAATTGTAACATTTCTTGTTTTAATTCAAGCTTGGAAACTTTTTTTTTTTTCATAGTCATTTTTTTCCAGTACTCAAATTTTTCTTTGGTTAGTTTGTATTTTTTTTCTTTTAAATCGTAATTCCTTTTTTGGTATTTTGCGATAGTCTTTAAATTTTCGGTTATGTCTTGCAACATGCGACATGATTTTCGTTGATATTCAATTTGATTTTCAACCTGTTTTTTTTTTAACAGGTTTTCCTTGTTATGAGGAGTAGACCGAGTTACTGCTCTGCGTCCTTCTGGTGCTGAAATAAACTGCTCGTGCTCATCACAGTTGACAGCTTCAGATTCAGCAGGACCTCGTTCACTATTGTCTGTGTGGATGCCAAAAACACAAGCAGGCGAAATTCTTCTTACGGACTCGTCCATAATGAGTAAATTAATTACCAGCTCCTCTGAAGTGGTAAAAGGAGCAGTGCTTGGAAGGTCCACCACCTGTCCCAGAAATGCTCAATTTGTTCCTTCTCAACTTGCTTTTTATATAGGTTTTATGGTCTGTCCATACCTACAAACATCAATGATTTTACTTTCCTTTTTCCAGGAGGCTGTATCCGCATCGGTGGTTCTTCCGCATTTAAATCTGATGCAAGTCTCTGCCACAAATTGTTCGATGTCTGTGTGGCGTCCGGGTTTTTTAAATGTCCCTTGGCCAAATCGGAATGAGATCACATGAACTCCACCAACCTCTCGAATTGTTTTTGTTTCGTGTGAATATTTCTCGAAGATTCCCTGTTATTAAATTTATTTGCTTGAATTTTCATTAAAACTAAGGTTTTCTAAAAAAATCTTACATTTTAAGACGTTCGGATTGACTTGCACTATCACATTTATTATAGAAACAAATTTTCCGTTTTAGAATGACCTTGACATTCGAAAACGAGTTGCCAGGTACGAAAATTCCGCTTTCGGAATTGTCTATCCGAAAGTAGTAGATTTCATTCCGCTTTAGAAATAGAGAGTACAAAATATTCGTTTTCGGAGATTTTCACTTTCGGAACGAAATACAGAGACAGAACTTTGGCCAGTACATTTTTCTGGGATTTGGGAAAAGTTTTGATTTCGCGATATCGACATCTAATCAAAGAGTATCCAGTTGTGATCTGAAAAAGATTTCAGGTTGGATACCCTCCAATTCTTAGCTTTCATAATGTTGTTGTTTATGCCTAGTGTGATATTTATAACATGTTGTGCCCTCAAAAGAGAGACCACACACACGCCCCAGGAGGCAAGAAGGTGGCGATAAGGACCAGTCGTTAATCGAACTCGCTCACGGGCAGTCAAAAAGAAAACTGTCTTTCATTCATTTGAAAAGTCCGTCCGGTATCCTACAAACATCTTCCCAACCATTAAAACTGTGTTCCTCTATCAATAGAGGTTGTTGTTTTCGATTATATAATCAAAAAGAAACTCACCGTGTTCGTTTGTTTTTGAGCTTCCCCATAGTACGTGTCTTGCAGGTTGGACTTCGCTTTTTTACTTCTTCTGGTGGTGCTATTCGGTAATGTTAAACTACCGATAAATCAGACGAGCTTAAATTAGGTCATATAAATGCTATTATATGTACCCCCGTCAACTTGGAACACCACATATGTCAAAAATCGATTTTGAATAGTCCTGAATTATGTGATAATTTTTTGCTATAGTTTCGGAGAAAATCGTCCTTGAAAACTGCTCTGCCAAGGTAACGTCAAGCCAGCAGAGCACATAGTTAAATGGGTCGAAAAATTAAAAAAAAATAATATGCCATATTGATGAACGATATATGGTTTTTTTTTGTGCTAAGTTTACAGCTTCGTAGCTTAGCCTCCAATCCAAGTTTTAGGTTTTACTCTGTTAGTTAAAGACCTTTTATAGATCTGCAGCTTCAAGATAGGAATATCCCAATGCGGAACGTCGACATTGTGGCGCCATAGCTAAAACAGCATTAGAAATGTCGACATTTTAAGACAAATACAATCCGTATTACCAGACCCACAGCAATTATAGTAGGTATGAGTTAAATAATCCTTGCAAAATAATCATATTTCCATTGCGCACTGGTAGGTAGGCTGATTAGTATGCGTGAATCCATCCAAACGTTGATATGACTAGCTGGGTGGGTAGCCATGCGTAGAGGAAAAGGATAACAAATTGTGTGAATCTGTGGGGGTGAGGATGTTCGTTGAAAATAAAGTTACCGAATGTTTTAAATATTGATCGAATTTGAATGAGAATCGACGAATCGAAAGATAAATGCTCGCTAAATTATTAAACATCATATAGATTTGACAAATACCATTTGTTCATGGTGGTAAACGTTATTTTAATTATTCGCGTACATACAATTTTCGAATTTCAAACTTTAAAGACAATGCACTGTTTAAATCTTTCCAAAACAATAGATATAAGTAAAATTGATTAAGATATTATCATTGCTGCAGCAGCTCAAATAATTTCTATAGTAGGAAGCAGACGACACGTTCCTTCGTGTAGGGTAAATCCCTATTTGCATTGGAATTTTTCTGCAATTTCCATATTGCTGATCGTTCCTCCACAAACCCTGCAATTTTTGTATAGCATGAAACGGAATTTTTGGTTTTGCATTCACTTTTATTTATCACACAAATGTTTTCTGGGGTTTCCTCTAAAAAAATTGTTTCCTCGGTTTTTTATGTTAAAATTTGTCTTCGACTTATATCGTTTTCCATTGGGCAAAAAGAAGCGTCCGGGAGAGTCCGGAATAGAAAAAATCACTTCTGAAACCGTTCCATTGGCACAAAAAATACTCTTCTAGTGATTCTGAGGAGAGAATTTCGCACCATTATAATTATTTCTGCAAAGCAATAATTAAAACAAATACGATGGGGATTTGTGTTAATTCTTGGAGCACATAATTCATTGCAAAGCTTAGTATCCTGCTCGCTCTAAATCTTATCTCCCATACAAAAATGTCTACAAAGATAAAATTTAGCGAAGGAGTTTAGCAAAGCAGTATCCTGTTCGCTCCCTAAATTCTTAACTTCATATAGATGGGCCGATGACAAGTCTCCACTCATTTAGCTCGCGAAATAAATGTCCGGTACATTAAATCGAAGATAAATGTTGACAGAAGAAAAAGGTGGGAAAAGTTTGTGTTGTGATTATTACAGATTTTTCGGAGGAAACCGCAGAGAACGTTAGCGTGATAAATAAAAGAAAACACAAAACCAAAATACAAAATAATTATTTAGCGACCATTTATCTTTGGTGTGGAGAATCGAAGTGGACGAATGGACGCTAAAATGTAGCACGAACAGGATACTAAGCTAAAATGTAGCACGAACAGGAAACTAAGCTTTAGCACAATAATCAAAGATGTCAAATGGGTGGAGTGTAGGCAATATACGACGCGAAACGAGACTAAGATGCTATAGGTCTCACTCTTTAGAATGTAATTTTTCAATAGATATGGCCCAACTTTTGTTCATTGTTAGTTTTGGGGGACTTGTATATTGTTCAAGAAGCTTAATCACATATTTCACGTACAGCAGCAAGTCCGTCCAATTCAATTGGAATGACGAAACGAGAAGGACACCTGTCATATTGCGCAAAGGCAGGTGGATCAACCACGCCACTTGGTGCTTGGTGGTTTTTCGAATCCTCAACAAATGTCAAAGTCGATGTTTTCGGACAAAATTCAAAACAGCATGTGCTGTTCTGCTAATTCCAATTGATTTGTTGTCTATCTCGGTCTGCAGTTTGTACGACCACACGTTGTTCTTCTGATAATCTTTACCTTCTCAGTGGAGGCATGATCAAATGAGACTAAGAGTCGCCGAAATCAATCAATTATTGATTTGCAAAAGTTTAAATATTTTTTTTTTGTACAGGGTGGCGCACCAATTGTGCTACAATAAGAAATTCAAATAACTTTTTTTTTTAATCGATGTATTTCATTTATTTTTTTTTATTGGTTAGAAAATTAAATTTTATTTTAAATAGTTAGTTGTTTTTAAAGACTATAGATCGCAAATGACCTCCACGCTCTCCCACGCATATGCGGCACCTGATCAAAAAACTATTCATTGCGGCCTGAAGAGTTGAAGTTGGGATCGCCTCAATTATTGTCGTTATGGACTGCTTTAATTCAGTTAAATTCCTGGGCTTCGTTTTATACACCTCTTGCTTGACATAACCCCATAAAAAGAAGTCTGGTGCAGTCAGGTCAGGTGACCTTGGGGGCCAGCGAAGAGTGGAGTTCCTAGAAATTAATTTGTTTGCGAATTTTTTGTTTAGCTCCGTCATAACTGTTCTGGCTATATGTGCAGTTGCTCCATCTTGCTGAAACCAAACGCTGTTGAATGGTATACGTGTTCGACGCAGTTCTGGGTAAAAAACTCCTTCAACATCTTTAAATAACGGTCCCCATTGACAGTAACGGTTACACCGTTTTCTTCAAAGAAGTACGGCCCGACAATACACCTTGATGAAACTGCACACCACACAGTGACTCGTTCTGGGTGCAGTTCCGTCTCATGGAGCATTTCTGGATTAGACTCTTTCCATATACGGCAATTTTGCCGTTAAGATCAAAATGGGCCTCATCAGACATGAACAAACAATTGATCAATGTGTTGTCTTCTTCGGCCATTGATATCATTTTTTGGCAAAATTCCAGGCGAACAGGCAAATCCTGAGGGTTTAACTTGCTAGTAATTTGGACTTTGTACGGAAACAAGTTTAAATCGTCATGAAGTATCCGTTGTAATGACCGTCTACTAACTCCAATTTGCCCCGATAAGTTTCGGGTCGAAACGCTCGGATTGGCCTGTATTGCAGATGCTACTGCTGCGATTGTATCCTGAACCCGAACATTGGCATCTCGATGGTACGGCCTTCGTGCGATGCTTCCAGATTCGGCAAACATGTTTACAAACCTCATAATGGTCCATCTACTCGGGGGATTACCGCCAAACTCCCGCCTAAATTCCCTTTGGACGGAAATGACGGACTGCAAAGCATGGTACCGTTGCACTATCCAAATTCTTTTCTCCGTATCCCAAGCATCCATTTTTATAAATCTAAATAGTAACCTACAAAATAAAAAAAAAATAAGCCGATTACTCACACAGAAAAAAAATCTATTACGTTTTATTTTTGTAGCACGATTCGTGCGCCACCCTGTATTTGAAGTAAAACTCCTCGTTTTTACACTTAGTTTTTTTTTTTCAAAGTGCGATTCAACATACAAACTTTTATAACCTATTTCTCCCTTAAAGTTTTGTTTTCCCGTCAAAAAGTAGCCAATATGAACCCATCAAGCCTAAAATCCTGAAAATCTTGATTTATGCGTGCATACACACAGACGTCATTCTCTTTTATATACGAGTAGGTATGTATATAGAAAGATGATCAAAAATTAGATTGCATTGTCTGTATATTTTCTTAGTTTTAGAAATATCAGGCCGCCTAAACCGGATGTAGCTTAAAGTGAGATCTAGGCGACCGAAATAATATTAACTTTTGTATTATTAGAATGGGGAGAGAATATACATACCTATATGATCAATTGCAATTATATTGCCCATAGATTCTTATTGTTATTAGAAATATCTGACATCTTAAACTGCAAATAATATGTGTACAACTGGTGCAATTATCCGACCAATATGACGTGTCAATGGATCACCCAATTTTATTTTCAGATATTTTTGGGTCAAATGCGCATATGTACCACTCGATCAATACTCTGTGGACTGGTCGATTAAATGGAGGGTTCGCGCTTGTCATTACACCCAACGCAATGAGTGGTTTGGTTTGTATCTTAAAGCTCAGTATCCTACTCGCGCTAAATTTTAGCGCAAACAACTTTTTCTTCTGTCAATATTTATCTTCGATTTAATATACCGGACATGAAAATATGAAAACAAATGTCAAAATTTTTTCATATGATAAGTTTTTAATCACAGCAATTTCATTTGTGAAGACGTGTGAAAACGTGATGGATACAAAAAAATAAACGGGGACAAAGTGCTTCCGAAACAAAAAAAAAAAATAAAAAGACTTTCTTGAGAACAGGCCCGATTTGGCCAATGACAAGTAAGTAACCTTTAATTAACATAAATATTATATTCTAAGTTGCAAATTTTTAAACTTAAAAAATGATATTAACAGATTTACAACAGCTGACGATGCTTATACCCGTGATAATGAGTGGAAGGAACCACTTTATTTCTAGGAAAAAAGAACACATTATGTTTGTTGAAAACAAAACAACAAATTGATAAATCACCTTTGTTAATAATTACTCGTATGATTATTTCTGATATTATAATTATAAAATATATAAAATGGAAACTCAACAAACAAACTGATCCATTGTCGTTTTCCATTGGGAAAAAATCAATCTGTTTTTTGATTCGGATCACTTCTAGCAGATCTCGATATTTTTTCAGATTTACACATACTACCACAAATAGAGCACAGCTGTTTTGCGTCATTTAAAGAAGTTTGTTTTAAAACAAATGTACAAAGTTTTGTGAAAACCAAAATAAAGTAATACATAAACAGAAATGGATATAGTTTTGGAGGAATTATTATCTTCATTGTCTTCCTCGTCATCAGGAAACAACGAATCACCAAAACTACTCCATTTGTATCTACAACAGAGGAAACATTTTTCAACACGATTTCCATGGTTGATTTTACAAAAAAACAAATGCAATTTGAACAGCTGATATTGTTGCCAAATAACGCACTATTCCATTTACAAAAGCAGATCAATTTAATTGCATGTTCCATAAGCTGCATAAAATCTGAGAATGAAAACAACAAGCGCATAAATGACAGATAGGTGACAGCATTTATCATTAAGTACAGTTTAGTACACAGTTAGACAACTGTTTATCATGATGGTGCGAGAATCCCATTAGGTGTGATCGTGAAGTGATAAAATGAAAAGCTGCTGTGAAAACTGAAATGATAAATTATTTATCATAACACAGTATCACAGAACGGGAATTGACCCCCAGGATACTGCTTTGCTAAGCTGCCTCGCTTAATTTTATCTTTGTAGACACTTTTGTATGGGAGATAACACTTAGCGCGAGCATGATACTAAGCTTAAACGAATAGGAGCAACATTCAGAAGAACATGCGAGCTATCTACATTCACAACATATGCATGATGCACCCAACATTTTTTATCCACTGGGCTATCGTTTTTTCTTAGAACTTACAATCGTATTGCTTAATGCCCCGTCTCTCTCTTCTTTGAAAGGATTAAACAAAAATCTCGGTCGGTCAACAAACCATTCTTTTACGGAACTATGCGCAATATACGTACTCACACTTCCAAACATCTACATCCGCTTCCACAGCTAATTTTATATAGGTGTCCTTAAGCTGTTTGCCTGTGATTGGTCAGCCATAAGACGACGCACACGTGCATTTTCATTATTCCTGCAAAAAAAAAATAATCAATACAATACAAATGACTGGGTTCATATGCGTTGATTCACGCATACTAAACAGCCTACCTTCCAGTGCGCAATGGCAATGCATTTATTTTGCAAGGATTATTCTACCCACACCTACTATAATTGCTGTGGGCCTGATAATACGGATTATATTTGCCTTAAAATGTCGACATATTTCTATTTTTAAATGATGTCTTTGTTATGGCACCACAATCTCGACGTTCTGCATTGTAATATTGCTTTCTTGCAGCTGAAATATTTAGCAGAAATGTTAAAGGTCTTTTACTAACAGAGCCAAATGTAAAACTTGGATTAGAGGCTAAATTAGAATAGCCCAAAAATTATGTGACTTAGCAAATCAAAAGCACATAAAGCAGACATATGTGCTTTTTATTTTTATACCCTCCATAGGAAGGTATATTCACATTGTCATTACATTTGTAACACCAAGAAGGAGTCACCGGAGCCGTCATAAAGTATATATATTCTGAATCAAGATAACATTCTGAATCGATTTAGCCATGCCCGTCTAACATGATGATAGCACTTTTACTTGTTTCGATTTTCATTCGTTTTTAGGATTACGGTTAACAGTTTTCTATGAGCTTGTTAGAATTGAGGTTTCTAATGGTTTCTAGCAAACGGCTTGAGCTACGAAGCTGGAAACTTAGCACAGAAAAGCACAAAAATTAGGCATCAATATGGCATATACATTTTTTTATTTTTCGACCTTATCAAGGTCGATTTTCTCCGAAATCATTGGAGCACACAAATCAAAAACTAAGCACACAATTCAGGGCTATTCAAAATCGATTTTTGACATATGTGCTCTGCCGAAGTTATCTCTATAGAATTGGGTCATGTTATTAGACTATTCATGGCTCATGTCTATTCATAATTGAATAAAATAATTGTCGTCACTGAATATCCAGCGTTTCAGTCACTAGTCTCGTTATTAGTTGCATTATGTTGTCGTCAACTTGTTTTGGAATGGGGGAACGGGAGGAGCAACGGCATTTTCCGCTGGTTCTAAATCGAGTTTTATAATTTAAATCGAATAAATGAAAATTAAGATTGGATCTTGTGAAGCTTAGGTTGCTACAATAATTGTAATAATTTATGATATAATAACAGGAAAAAGAAAGAAGCAATAAAAAAACATTCCATTTTCAAAATTTTGAAGGTTCCGGACCGTGCCTGTTGGTGGGGGCGACTGTACCTTACTCTGGAACTGCTTTTTATCCTTCTGGATTACTCGGGAAACTTTTTTCACACGAACGCTAGACAGTCTCATACCTCAGTACAGCCACCGATTGGCATACTGTATGGCTTTATGAACGATGCAATCAAAAAAGAGACCAAGACCACCTGGTCCTCAAAAACAGACTTCTAAACTGCAAGAGCCCTGTGGCCAGAACTGAACGAAAAATCTCATGTCTCTAGCAGAGACAAATGATACTGTGACCCCCAACTCACAATCCTCTTGCCGCTGGGCCCCTCAGTTTTTTTTCAAGTTCACCATTTTGTTTTCCTATCGGTGTTGTGTCAATTAAGAATCCGTGTCACATGCAAAAACATACAAAATATACAAAAATAAATGCTGCCAACCTCGACAACCGTGGGGAAATGTGCTAGAATTCTGGAATACTACATTTTTAAATTACTGAATGCCATTGGTTAGTAATTATATGTTGTTGTATATACTAAGAACTTATTATGGCAAACATGGTTGCGTATTTTGCGCTTTTGAATATCATTAACTTCGATTTCATGTTTAATATTTCTTAGATAACTGAAGAAAATTTGCTCAAAATGTTGTTATTTTCCTTTGTTGAAATTCGCATTAAAACATATTAACATACTGAAATAACTTGCTAACATGAACACACCCCACTCACATGAATAGTAGTAACACTCTATGTATCATGAACGCATTCTTACTTTACTTTTGACATTTATACTTTTCTCTTTTTTCATTCGTCTTTCAACCCGCAAGCGTATAGCATTGCTACAATAAACGTTTTTGTATAAACCGTATTTTCTTGAACAAAGTTTTTCAGCCTGCGCAAAACGGAATAAATCAACAGGTTATGGGCCCAGGCCGCATATTATATTTGAGATAAAAATTAATTAATAAATCAACAGGTGAATACGACTGGTGGATTATTAATCTGATCGAAGACAAGACTAAGGAAAATGGAAACGAGAGCTGCGATTGAGCATTCGATGATGTCACATCGATTAAATGGCAGTAATTTCAGAGCATGGAAATTCCAAGTCAACGCTATTCTTCGGAGCCAAGGATTGTTGGATGTGATTGATGGAACAACTGTAAAACCGGAGCAGAGTGCATCGCCGGACATGAGGAGTAAATGGTCTCAGCGTGATGGCAGGGCGATGGCAATTTTGTTTGCATCAATCGATGAAGAACAATCGTTGTATGTTCTAGATTGCAAATCGGCGAAAGAACTTATGGACATGCTGGAGAGTATCCATCAAAAGAAAAGCGACGTTCGAGTTATGATGCTGTACGAGGATTATTTCCGCTTGAAAATGGGTGACGATGAATCTGTGACATCACATGTGTCTAAAGTACGACAAATTGCTTCTGAATTGGAGGATCAGGGCGAAAATTTATCGGAAAATTTGAAGTTATGTCGAATAATTAGTAGCTTGGCACCAAAGTTCCAGAACTTTCGTACTGTTTGGTATAACATCAAGGAATGTCGAACCATGGAAACACTTATGTCAAAATTGCAGCTAGAAGAAGATCAAATGAAAAAGGCAGAACGGGACACGACGCATATAGCGGCACATGAAGCGGCATTTAGTGCGAAACATGCAAGTGCATATAAAAAAAAAAAAAAAAAAATTGCCGCTAAGTGAACAGAAAGAAAAATCAGAATGTCATTTGTGTGGTCAAGTAGGTCATTGGAAACGATTTTGTCCGCAGAACAAAGACAAACCGAAAAACAACAACAACTATAAGAGCAATAAGTCGGCTGCGTATGCAATAACGGATGTCGTTTTTTCAGCCGACTATGCTGATTTGTGGTTAGCGGATTCTGCTGCGACACGGCACACAACTTTTCGAAGAGATTGGTTTACAACATTTTTTTCTGAAATGTCGCATAAATGTGTGAAAATCGCTAATGATGAAACATTAGAAATCGAAGGAACAGGCACTATTGAGATTGAAGCCTGGGTGAATGGAAACTGGGAATCAAGAATCATCGAAAATGTGCGCTACGTTCCAAAAGCAAAAGTGAATTTGTTTTCCATAGTTCAGTTGGCAAAGAAAGGTTTTGAGACAAAATTCACGAAGGATGGTTGCTCAATTGTCAACAAAAGGAATGGAAGTTTATCTGCAACTGGGTACATGGACAGTAACAACCTGGTGCGAATGGCATTTAAACATACACAAATGGAGCATGCGTGTTTGACATCAAGCACTAATGTTTCTGCAAGCAGTTTACAGCAATGGCATCGACGCTTGGGGCATGTGAATGCAGCTGTGATCAAAACAATGTGTGCGAAGGGATCGGTAAGTGGCATTAAACTGACTAATCAAGATGTTTTCTTTTGCGAAGAATGTCAATTAGGCAAAATGCACCGATCATCGCACCCGTTAAATGAAAAACGCAGTTTGACGAAAGGTGAATGTATTCATGTTGATTTGTGCGGGCCAATGGAAGCAGATGGAATTGATGCTGTTCGTTATTTTATGCTTATGAAGGACGAAGCAACTGGGTTCCGATTTGTCTACTTTCTGGCACAGAAATCTGAAGTATTGGAGTACTTTGAAGAGTTTCTGGCACAAATGAAAAACGCATGGAACTGTAATGTGAAGAGAATACGCTGCGATAATGGGACAGAGTTCATCAATAGTGGGATTTCGAGTTTATTTGCAAAACAGGGAATCATTTTAAGCAGAATCGCACCATATACACCCGAACAAAATGGTTATATTGAACGGGATAACAGAACAGTTCAAGAATCGGCTCGGACTATGCTGATTTCAAGTGGATTGGCGAAATCTCTTTGGCCGGAGGCAGTACGAACAGCTGTGTACATTCTTAATCGGACTGCGACGATAAAGAACTCAAACCAAACACCATATGAGCAGTGGTTCGGAGAAAAACCGCAACTAGATCATGTGAAGGTTTTTGGAACAGTTGGTTTTGTATACATTCCGAAAGCAGTTAACCGAAAGAAATGGGATGCTAAAGCTAAAAGAATTCATTTAGTTGGCTATGAGCCTACGCAGAAGAATTTTCGACTTTATGATCCAGCCTCGAAGAAAGTCATCGTTAGCTGTGATGTCAAATTCAACGAGAATTTCATTAAAAGCGAGTATGTCACGTTTTCTCAAAATGACAGTGAGAATGAAAGGAATAAAGGTCAACGATGTCAAAGTGGAAGAGATAGCTGGTTGTGACGTAGACGGCAGCAAAAGTGAAGAAAACATGAACGAGCCTGAGACGGGAAGACGTCTGCGAAACAATCCGAAAAGGGTAATTCCATACGACGCTGAGCGTGGCTATATAACTATGTTCCTTGAACCATCTTCGTTCGAAGAAGCCATGCAATCGAATCATCGTACTGAATGGAAGCGAGCCATTAAAGAGGAGCTACAGTCATTGCACGAAAATGAAACCTGGGAAATCATCGATAGACCGAAAGATTGCAATAACGTTATTGGTTCTAAATGGGTATTCAAGGTGAAGACGATGCCAAATGAAGATCCAAGATGCAAGGCGCGTCTCGTGGCAAAGGGATATTCGCAGAGCTCAGGAATCGACTACACGGAAACCTTTTCACCGGTCGTTCGATACGACTCAGTCAGGTGTGTTCTGGCGTTGGCAGCCATCTATGATATGGAGATCGTTCAATTTGACGTCAAGACGGCCTTTTTAAATGGAAGGCTAAGCGAAAGGATTTTTATGAAAGTCCCAGAAGGAGTTGAACACAAAGAAGGTCAAGTTTGTCGGCTAAAGAGAAGTCTGTATGGCTTGAAGCAGTCATCGCGTGCATGGAACTCAAAGTTTGTTGATTTTATCAAGAACTGCAACATGGCGCAATCACTATCAGACCCTTGCGTGTTCTTTGGCAAAATTCATGGCGAAAAGGTAATTCTTTTACTTTATGTTGATGACGGATTACTTTTGTCTTGCAGTAAGTCAGCGATTGATATACTGGTCGAGAAGCTTCGCAATGAATTTCGAATTACTTTGGGTAAAGGCGATTTTTACGTTGGCATTGAAATCAGTCGTAATCGGAGTTCGAAAAGTTTGAGCATCGGACAGGCATCGTATATTGATCGAATTATACGAAAATTCAACATGGATGACTCGAAATCAATCTCAACACCGGCAGATGTAGGCACATTTCTGACAAAAGCAAGCGATAGTGACTCAGAAACGACGTTCCCGTATCGGCAAGCATGTGGCTCACTTATGTTCGCTGCGACGGTGTCCAGGCCAGATATTTCATATGCAGTGGGAGAAGTCTGTCGATTCATGGATAACCCTAATATAATGCATATTAAAGCAGTAAAACGTATATTTCAATATCTGAACCATACGAAGGACATGAATATCACATATTGTTCAGACGACTCGAAGTTAACCGGCTACACGGACGCAGATCACGCCAGAGACACTGAATCAAGTCGATCTATCACGGGATATGCATTTTTGATCGGCAATGGCATAGTTACGTGGAAAAGTCAAAGGCAGTCACACGTTACTTTGTCAACGACAGAGTCGGAATACGTAGCGCTATGCGAGGGAACCAAAGAGGCAATTTTGCTTCGTGGAATGCTCAACGAACTGGGATTTCAGCAATCTGGTGGTACAAAGATATTCTGCGACAACCAAAGCACAATTCGATTGGTTAAGAACCCGGAATACCATCATCGTACAAAGCACATCAACAAGGCGATGCACTTTACACGTGAGAAGCATTTGGAGGGAGACATCGACGTTGAGTATGTGAAGAGCGAAGACCAGCTAGCGGATGTTTTTACCAAACCCTTGCCAGTGATGAAGTTTAGATCAAACATTGTTCGATTGGGATTGGACAACTAATGTTATTTAGCCTACTATAGTTTTCAAAGTTTTTATAAAACCAACATAGTACCTAAGTCTAATTCAACATAATTTTTGAATAATTTCTGAAATTTAATAATTAGTCTGAATAATTTTTGAATAATTTCTGAAATTTGATAATTAATCTGAATATTTTACAAAGATTGTGCAGTATATAAATAGTTTAAGATGTTTAAATGAGTGGGAGTGTTGAAATTCGCATTAAAACATATTAACATACTGAAATAACTTGCTAACATGAACACACCCCACTCACATGAATAGTAGTAACACTCTATGTATCATGAACGCATTCTTACTTTACTTTTGACATTTATACTTTTCTCTTTTTTCATTCGTCTTTCAACCCGCAAGCGTATAGCATTGCTACAATAAACGTTTTTGTATAAACCGTATTTTCTTGAACAAAGTTTTTCAGCCTGCGCAAAACGGAATAAATCAACATCCTTCAACCAGTCTTCGTTGTTAATTTTTATTTAATATTTTAAGCAAATGTTCACTTATTCCTAAAAAAAAGAGTATTATCCATACGTAACGAATAATTTCAAATTTAACGGATAAAATTCTATGAACGCTGTCAGCAACTTTGCCCACAGCGGAAGTGGCATATGCAAGGTGCGAGTGCGTTGGTGAGTCGGAATTTTTGAAGTTACGTGACATTTGTCAATACGAATTTCTATGTAACAATACAAGCGCACTTAGCATATGACACCCCATAAAAATATAGCCTGTAGGCTAAGTAACGGGAAATCGGTCGGAGTTGGTGGTCTCAGTATTGTCTCTGGTCTCTAGAAAAGAACTCAATTCGTATGCTCACAGGCATAATCACTAGGCACTGAGCAACCAACTCCATGCTCCGGAAATGGAATCGAGAAACCAACGATCTGTGCAGAAACTGTGGAGAAGAGGAGGGAACGGAGATGATCCAACATTTCCTGTCCCGCTCCCCAGGGACGAAAACTCTGATCCCTGGGGTCCAGAAATACGGAACAGAAATACCGATTTTATTCAAATTCGCGAAGAACGCCAACTGGTTAAAACAGTCAATAACATGAATAGCCCACCCGATTTTTATGGGGTTTGCTTAATATTGTGGAGGCAGGCCTTACTTACTTACTTACTTAAGGTGGAGCTACAGTCCGGGGTAGACCTGGGCCTCAACCAACAAGCGTCTCCAACCAGCGCGATCTTTAGCTAACTGCCTCCAGTTTCGCACGCTAAGTTGATTAAGGACCCCTTCCACTTGAGTGCGCCACCTGAATCGCGGTCTTCCTCTACTGAGCCTTCCCTCGGGTGTGGATTCGAAGATCTTCCGGGCCGGCGCATTCGTGTCCATACGCTCTACATGACCCAGCCACCTTGTTCGTTGGATCTTCACTTTTCTGACTAGGTCGATGTCGATGTACAGCCCGTACAGTTCGTCGTTGAATCTCCTCCTCCATTCACCATCAATGCAGACGGGACTAAAAATCACTCGAAGAATTATTCTTTCGAAACAACCTAGAGTTACCTCATCCGCTTTTGATAGAGTCCATGCTTCTGCGCCATATACCAAAAGTTGCTCGATAGAGGGTTTTGCTACTCAATTGCCTTCTTAGCCCGAATAAACAAATAAACAGCGATTGGCAAGAGTTATTCTACGTTTAATCTCAGCGCTGGTGTCATTGTCTGAGTTCATAGCGGAGCCTAAATGGACAAAGTCCTTAACCACCTCAAGGTTATATCTGTCTATTGTGACGTTCTGCCCGAGCTGTCGATGTTGGGTGTCCTTTATAGTTGACAGCATATACTTCGCTTCGCTATTTCCATCACGCTGCGTTCTGTCAATTATGTCAATGTCGTCGGCGTACGCGAGTAATTGGACGGACTTTTGAAAGATCGTGCCTCTGGTGTTAGCGTTTGAGTTTTCCACTATTCTTTCAAGAACAATGTTGAAGAAGTAATATGGCAGCGCATCGCCTTGTCTAAATCCTTTTTTGACGTCGAAGGTCTCGGTGAGTTGTTTACCGACCTTGATGGAGCAGCGTGCATTCTGCACCGTCACAAACGGACTAGTTTGGCGAGGATGCCAAAACTAGACATTGCTCTGTATAGCTCGTCCCTATAAATGCTGTTATAGGCGGCCTTAAAATCGATGAAAAGGTGATGGGTATCGATTTGAAGTTCCTGGGTGCTCTCCAAGATCTGCGGTAGTGTGTATATTTATTTGGTCGATGGTTAACTTTCCTGGCCTGAAGCCACAGTGATATGGACCAATCAGGTTGTTTACGAAAGGCTTCAGGCGTTCACACAAAACGGAAGATTAGATCTTGTAGGCAATATTAAGAAGACTGATACCTCTGTAATTGGTGCAGTTGAGATGGTCTCCTTTCTTGAGGATCGGGCAAACAATGCTGAGGTTCCATTCATCGGGCATACTTTCCTCCGACCATATTTTACAGATGAGTTGGTGCATGCTCCTAACCAAGTAATCTCCTGCCGCTTTGAACAGCTCGGCGGCTAGGCCATCTGCTCCAGCGGCTTTGTTGGATTTAAGTTAAGATACAGGTATCTTCACTTCGTCCAGGTCGGGTGGACGGTATTGTTGATCCTCATCGTCCAGGTTGGATGGTTCATTTGCCTGACAACGAGATTTAAGTCGTCATCGCCGTTAAACAGTCTGCAGAAGTAGTTCTTCCATATCTTCAGCATCGTCTGCGATTCTACATGTTCCCTTGTTCGTCCTTGCAGGCTTCGGTTCGGGCTCTGTAGCCTTGTGAGGTTCTTTTTACCCTTTGGTAAATCTTCCGAACCTCATTCCTCGATCGCGCGCTTCTCATGCTCTTTCTTTTTCCTCCTCAGAAGCCGGTGTTCGTCTCTTCTCTTCTGCGCGTAGAGCTCACGAGCAGCTCTTGTCCTACTTTGCAGCGCTGCTTTATATGCCTCTTGTTTCACTGCATGTGCTTGCCGGCACTCGTCTTAGAGCCATAAGATCTGCTGCCACCGGGTTATGCCAATGCCATACCACGGTCATTGTCCCACACGACAAGGTTCTAATCACCGCATTCCATCGACTCATATCGCCGCCAACAATAACGATCATAATGACGACATCCCGGGTATATGAGTTCATGATGATATGGGAGACGACGAACGATACCGCGCTGGAAGCGCACCGTAGTCTATCTATCCATTTGCCATGGTGCTCGGACACCCGATACCTCGCGCCGAAACTAATGATCGAATTCCTATGGGAATTTAAATGACAGCGGCAATGACAGTGGACGAGAACCAATTCAGAAAATAAGGAATATGGATGCGAGGAAAATACTTTTGCTGGTCGCGGGTGTCGGCACCATCGTATATCTTGTTCGATGGTACCAAGTTCTGGATGCGCTGAATATCTGGAACTTTTGATGACGATGCAGTTTTGGCGTGTCGTCTGGCCTGATGGTGGGCACAGCCGATGGGTAAGCCGACCAGTTTGTTTCAGACCCTGACCCGTGGCGTTAGGAATAATAATTCATAATAAATTGTAATCTTGTGTAAAGAAACCGTTATTCTTATTTGGTCTATCTTTTTCTCTGACAAGTATCGGAAGTTACATTCCGGAACAACTACCAAAGATGTCCCTTCTTCCTAAGTTTGCGTTTAAATCGCCTAAGACAATTTTAATGTCATAGCTAGGGCACTGCTCGTAAGTTTTGTCCAAGAGCTCGTGGAACCTCTCTCTCTTTGGTGTCGTGGGGGCATGCGCGAATATAAGGCTAATGTTGGCGAATTTAGCCTTGATGCGGATTGTCATGAGGAAAGTTAAGACTTCTTGCCTAAGTCTGGCGCCAACGACAAATCCACATCCGAATAAGCGCTGTTTTTGTTGCCGATAGCAGTAGCCGTAATAAATATCGCAGTTTTTGTGTTTTGTGTTTGCCAGGTTCGTCAACAGTAGAATCCGTATCCGAGGCTTGTTAATGTTTCGCAACTACAAATGTTTTACGTAGTCGGGCAGTTTCCCCGGAGTACAACCCCCAACCTGGAGGGCCAGGCCCTTTGTTCGACCCGTTGGGCAAAAGGGGCCGGATCTTCCGGTGTCAGTAACCCACTTCGGTGATGTGAGAGCTGCCGTTGGCCCACAAAGGGTTCATCCGCTACCATCTCTTCCTCAGTACCCAGACTAGTCCTGAAAATTCTTCACTGACCTCAGCTCCAAATATGTCGGAGTAGCTCAAGTAAGGTATCTGCCAAATTGACTGTTGATAACACCGTTGATTCAATCTAGTGAATTCATCCGCCATATGCGCTCTTTCTGAGGGGCCTTAGGTCCTCCAATTTTAAAAGATGATGGCGCACCAGACATCGTTCCCTGATCTAACCTAACCTTACCTAGTTTGTGATGATTGTTAAGGGTGTGATGTATTCTCTACTCATATCCAACCTGTGGAATTAAGGAATCGGATTATATCTAATATCCATTAACCCGAAATGTCGCTAAGGTAGCCGAAAAATGGTTGGGTCGATGTCCGCAATATGGATCTTGCTAGTGCCGGACATTTGCAGAGGAAATGGTCGAGAGTTTCTTTTTCATTTGTTATACCACAATGCGGCAATGAGGGTTCTGTGGGATCCCAAGTTTGGCCGCATTGTCTCCAATTGGCCAATGCCCCGTGATTATTTCCGTGACTCTGGCAATATCTGGGCGGGTTCTGTTTAGCAGGTTTATTGTTATGTTTTGTTTGTATGTAGGCCATATCTTCCTTGATATGACGGAGTTGGTCAACCCTCTCCATTGGAAATTGGCTTTCTGCAAGAAATGTCAATGAATTTGTCCCTTGGATACTCCTAGTGGAACTTGGACCCTTGCCGCGAGTGAGCTGTGTAGAGCCAACTCCCGTCTGGCCAGCTCAGCTGCACGCTCATTACTTATTCTGTCACTATGCCCTAGTACCCAGAGAAGTATGACACTAGAACGTTCGCCCAGATGGGTAAGCTCGTTCCGGCACTCCTGCACCAACTTAGAGGATATGGTAGCCGAATTTTAACTTTGATGGCGGTTTGGCTATCTATAAGGATAGCAATGTTTTGTTTTTTTGCGCTGTGTCACAACCTAATTGCGCACAGGCTTATTGGATAGCCAGTAATTCAGCCTGAAAAACGCAGGCAAAATCCGCCAAATGATATGATACTGATATATTCGGCGATTCTGAGTAGACCCCCACACCATACCACAGTTCATCTAAGATCGGTCAGTGTATATGATTGTGTCTAAACCCAGAACTAATTCGTTCCTCTTTCACTGAGCTCTTCCATTTAGACGGGAAAGTATAAGATCGGGTATTTTGGTTTTGGTCGGGTTGACGCCGAGGCCGAAACTTGTAGTCGGGGTGTTTACCATTTCTAGAGCGGCCCCCATGAATTCGCTATCGCCGAGTCATCCGCATACATCACAACTTTGACTCATTCCTTGTCAAGTTTTACAAGAATTTTGTTTATAACCATTAGCCAGAGTAGAGGAGAAATGACGCCGCCCCGTGGCGTTCCTCTAAGGGCAAATGTGGTTTAGTGGCTGTTGCCTATTTTTGCCTGAATAGTTCTTGTTCTGGGCATAGAGACTTGACTAATAAATTCCTCTATGCTCAGCTCGATCGGTGATTCAAGAGTTGCTCCTCTGCGTACGTTGTTAAAGGCTCCCTACGTCTAGAAAGGAGGTTAGGGTGTATTCTTTATAGTATAAGGATTTTTCAATTGTCCGCACTACCTCGTGGAGAGACGTTGCCGTAGATCTGCCTTGAGATAGGAGTGCTGTGATTTGGATTCTACTAGAAAGCTTCGCATGTGGATGTCTAGGACAAGTTCTAGAGTTTTAAGTACAAAGGAGGTTAGAAAAATTGGTCTGAAGTCCTTCGCGGTTTTATGTCCGCGTTTGCCTACCTTCGGTATAAACACTACACTAGCGCATCTCCGGGAGTAGGGAACGTGGTTTAGTATGATACAGCTTCTAAAGATTTTGTCAGCCAAGATATTTTTAGGTCTTGCGTTATCTGTAGCATGACAGGTATAGTATGCCGTCAGTGCCCGGAGACTTACACGGAGAGAAGCAGTTAATTGCCCAGGTAATCTTTGGCTTGGAAATTATTGAAATGATGTTACTATGGAGTGCAGGTTATACTGGCCGAGACCTCCTGGGTTTCGTGCCGCATCCAGGAAAGTGAGTATTAATTAGGAGTTCCAGGGTCTTCACACAGGATTCAGTTCCATCTGACTTTCATAGAAAGGGTTGGAGTGTTCATTGGACAGAATTTTTCCCGGCGGAGTCCTTAAGGGTTTCTATTGAATGACAGTAATCAATTCAGGCCTCCTTTTTGGATGCCTTGATGGCTTTTTTATAAAGACTAAGACAGTCCGTATAAGTCCCTAATTTTACTGGTGACACATTTTGTATTAATCCCATTTCCCAATAATAAACACAAAGAAAAAGATTCAAAAATTGAAAAAGCAAGGGAATAATGTTTAGAATGAAGGAGAAATATAAAGAAACGGATAAAACCACACAGTAATAAAAATGTGCGTGGACGCATAAGACCATAAACCAACGAAAAGGATCTATGAAAGTTGTTTGCTTTCATTTTTTACTGATACTTGTAAATCATTACAAAAATTATTGATCGAGAAATGTTTATGAACCTTTATAATATTTGTTGTCTTGTATTTGCCTTTCATGATCCGTGTAAAAGGATCTAGGATTTATGATCCTTTCTAATCACTTGTTGTTTAAATTTTGTATTATCTGTTTTATGATGCTTGTAAAAGTTCCTAGGGTCTCTTTTCGTCTATCTACCACTGTAAATCTTACTCAGAGAGACTCTCTGCATTTCTTCACAGTTCTTCTCTGGGCTCGATTCCTAGTGTTAACGCTAGAATCTGTATATTCACTTTGCCATTACATTTTTAACGCCAAGAACGAGTTACCGGAGACAGTATACATATATAGTATAGTATAAGTATATATATTCTGAATCAGGATCACATTCTGAAACGATTTAGCAATGTCCGTCTGTCTGTCTGTCTATTGAAAGCGCGATAGCGCCCAAAGGCATTGACATGGTCAAAGGACTTCTTTTTATCGTCGTCAGGTTAGTATTGAAAATGGGCTATGTCGGTCAAGTAGTTCTGGTACCTCCCATACAAAATCAATATTTGAAACATGTCTCTCTGTCGGTAGAAAGCACGATAGCGTCGAAAGGAATCAACCTAGGCGAATGAAGTTTGGTGAAATGACTTATTTTTATTGTCGTCAAGTTGTAACTAAAAATGGGCTATGTCGGTAAAGTAGTTCTGGTTACCCCCCATACAAAATCAATATTAGGCCTATGTGTGTCCCTGTCTGTTGAAAACAGAATAGCGTCGAATAGCGTCCTAACATGGTGTAATATAGGCTCTGGCTATGACTCCCGATTTTACCACCAAAGAAGACCGAACAGGCCTTTAAAATATTTTTTGAAACGTGATTTATTTAGTTGTGGTTTTTGGCTAGTGGACTGTAAATGATTTGAGTAGCAATAAAATAACAATATATAATTTGTTTTGCGGACGAAACACGTCGTGTATTTATATCACTTTTTCAGCTGTAGTTGATCTAATTCCCTCGATGAGTGGGGTAGCGCCCGATCGGTTCCTCATACACCAAAAAATTTTTAAAAGTAGCGCAGCCAATGTCTTGCTTCGACATCTGTTTCGTCGTGCTTAGATGAACGCACACTAGTTATCCATATTCAAAGGAATATTGAACAAAATGTTTTTAGCTTCGTAATCAGGACATTGCTCAAATCTTTCGTTGAGGAGCTTATATAAACAATTTAACTGATAACAAACAAACATACTGATCTCGCTGTCCCTATTCCTACTCTCTTTAACAATCACTGTAATAAATCATTGTTTTCCATTCGCTTTTTGTTCAGTCCATCCACTCGTACTTGCTAAATGGCAGTTTTGTCGGCATTGTGCAGTCAAGGGACTCCGTTTATTTGTTCGATTGCTCTGTGCAGATACGAATTTTGTTGTCCTTTTTTCGCGACCAAAACAAACATTAAAACACACATTTTTAAGTGGAAAGAATTAATATTTTTTGTTTATTCTTCAAACAGTTTAACACTGAAACTTGTAACACTAATGAAAACATTGTTATCTTATTTTGTCAATTAAATTGTCGCTTTAGTTAAAATACATTTTACAAATATCAAAAATGTATGTTCACACAAAATATTGGAAGAGTGCAACTAAATATATTTTTGTTAGATTAGATGTGGCTTACGGCTTGTGCTTAGTATATACAGAAAAGGACTAAGCATAATTATAGTGCTAAAAAAATTCTAAGGTCTGATGAAACAAAACGCATTTATCTGCATTTTTTTTAGAAAATAGCCAAATAATTAAAATTTCATTCTTCAATTGCAATTTGGTTGTAAATACTAGATTATCATTTAAATGATTTCAATTAAAATTACATATCTATGTCATTTATTTAGCTTTTAAATTTTTTTTTTTATTTTTTAGATTTGAGTAGTGACTGCAAAAATATCACAGATCTTGCAATTTAGCAGTCTTTAAGATTTTTCTTCATCAAACAGGGGTACAAATAAAACTGAAAATATTTGTATCTTTTCCAAAGATATTTACTTAATTGTAATACAAATTAGACAAATTGTTTTTTGTGTTCAATATTTTTAAAAGATAATTGAAAATTTTGTAAACTTTTTACCGATGATAAGGTTAAGCGTATTATATTATATTATTTGGTCTTTCGAAATACAAGTTTATAATATGACTGGTAAATGTTAATTTTTTTAAGAATTTTGTGTTTGATGGTATACTGTTGTGTTTTCTTTGTTTAAAGAAATATTAGATGTTTTGAGGAGTCCTATGTTATCTATAGTTATATATATATCTTATATATATAGAAATTAAGGCAATAAAAACCACATAGAAAATAATTCACATTTAGGTAACCTATTAATTCAACACAACGGCACAGTCATTAATTAACAAACAATTTATAACATATTTCACTTTTAAGAGAAAGTATTGCTTAGCATCTCCACATTTAAAGAAAACATTAAAACGTTATCAACTCCCAATGGCTTGTTTTATATATATTTTGATCTTAACAAAGAAGATAATATCGGCACCAAACTGAATACATTGAAAATATATATATGAAGTTAAACAAAAAATTAACTACAGTTTTATAAAAAAAATAATCTATCTATTTATTCTCTTCTAAAAATACAAAAAAAAAATGTCATTGACAATATGCTTTTGATCGAACGAATGACACAAATATGCAAAAATTCACAACAAGTACCGCTAAAACTGTGTGCATTCGCATTTATTAATGAACGCAATATAGTTGGCCTGCGTCATTCGCGATGAAAAAGAGTCATATTAATCATCTATGATTAAGCTAACATTTAGAAAAAACAAGCGTACTCTTGCTGCTTATCAGTGCACTTGTGCAATAAGTTCGAATTCAGTGGTCGGCTGATAATGGCGCGAGGTGTTCCCTAATCCCAAGACCTTAAGGAATCAGTTACAAAAGATTTCGAAAATGTTTTTTTCTTGTAAATTATGTAAAATATAGCAACATCTTGGAAGAGCATCTGCTTCTATCTAATATACAACTTCAGTCAACCGAGGGGGGCTACGTATTTCTGCAAGACGATGCATTTTGTTATATCGCAAAGTCAACTGGAAATGGCCATCCAGCAGCCCTGATCTATCGCCCATCGGAACTCTATGGCACAAAATAAAACAAAAGTTCAGACAGCAACCAGCAAAGACCCGCAAAGATCTACGACAGATACTTGACAATCATTTACAACCGATGATTGCCAAAAACTCGTTGACAAAATGCCACAGCGAATTCATTTAGTGGTAGCAAAGAAAGCAACACAGTGGTAAAAAGGCATTTTTAATTCTTAGGCCAACTATTTTGTGAAAGAAGATCAAGTATTCTACTTATGTTTATTCAGTAACAACTTCAAGTGCAAACAACTTGTTCATTGAACTGTTTTTTATCTGTACCAGAAATATAAATAAAAATCGGCTATGAGCGAGTGTCACTCGCGTACCGAATGTTCCGTACTTTTGCTGAAATTGCGAAGATTTTTTTTAGGAGTAACACGCTCTAATAAATGAAATGACCGAGAGCATATTTGTGCACAACAATATTATGTGTGCATGAGAATGAGTATTCATGGGAAAGTTCCAATTGAAAAGAACACGGTTTAATGTGGTAAAGTGTTTAAGGGAATTCTCTGGAAACCCAGGAGAATTCATATCTTGGAAGAGAAGTGTTGACCGTATGCTGCAAACATACGAGCACAGATAATATAATATAATTATATTATATTTGATACGAGTCTATACGAGGTACCCCAAAATACTTTGGAATCCTCAATGTCTTAAGAAACAAAATTGTTGGCGACGTCGACATAGCATTGGAATCAGAATCTTATAATACTACTTTGGAGTGGAACTCCATATCCATACCTCTTGTCATGCATTACGCTGACAAAAGAGATTTGGGAACTCTTGAGTACCAATTAATATCACTTGCACAAGGAAATGGAAGACCACCCAGAACAAGAATTAGTTGATTACTGCCAAACGAAAACGGAACCTTGGAACTTTGTGATGAATCCAATATCAAAATTTTTTTTAGACTCAACAGCTCTTCGCTTCCTTACTATGAATTCAAGACGAAGAGCGGTAAATCCCTAAAATTTTTGCTAGATAAAGGTCCAAACAAGAATTATGTGAAATCCTGCCACATAGATAAGCCAACGATAAATAATAATTCATTCTTTGTGAATTCAGTCACTGGTAAAACCAAAATTACGCATCATGCGAATATAGAAATATTTGGCTCAAAAATAGGTACTATTAAGTTTTTAATTTTAAATGTATTCGATTCTTTTCACGGTACCATTGGAAATGATACGTTGAAGGAAATGAGTGCAGTGATCTGCACTCACAAAAGCCTTTTCACTCTTAATAATAAACACATATTCCCATTAAAACAACTCAACTCAAAGCACAAGCGGTAAGCAGTATCAATATTCGCACATCAGACCTAAATCTTTCTCAAGAAAATCAGCTAAGATAAATCATAGCGACATTCCCAAGTTTATTTAGTAAACCAGTTAAGAATCTCACTACCATTACAGTCCAAGATGAAATCAGAACAATTTCTGATAGCTCTATTTATACAAGATCATACCCTTACCCAAAAGCTTTAAAAGAAGAAGTGGATAAGCAAATAAAGAAGTTTTTAGAAAATGGGATAATACGACTGTCACGATCATCCCATAATAATTGTATCAAAAAAACTTGTCGCGTCTGGAATAAGAAACTTTAGGCTTGTAATTGATTACAGAAAGCTAAATTTAGTCACTATACCTGATAGATACCCAATTCCCGAAATTAATGATGTGCTTTACAATTTAGGAAAATGCATCTACCTTAAAAGTGGATTTCACCAAATACCACTTTTTCGATAACCTATGTACTGTATATGTACTTTCTTGAGTTTAGCGCTTTTAGTTAGATAAATAATGATATAACTAATAATAATAAAAATAATTTAGAAAACGTATATGTCGGCACAGTTGATTCTTTAAAACTCTATGGTGAATTTTGTGCCTTATTTCTACTTGTCGGTTTTAAACACACTCCCCCCTTGAAGTCTGCTTCAAAGTCTACTGGTAGACTACACAATTTCGTACCTGTATTTTTAATTTTTTTTTTTGCGTTATCATTCCTTGCTTCGACGCATACGTTGCGCACTCCACCGTCCGCGCCATCTCCCAAAACATGGGCGAAGTATTTTCTTCGCGCATGACTAGGCCAGCGACCTTCAAGTTGTTTTGGGCTTTGTTCCATTTCTCAAATTAAATTACACCCAAACATAGATCCGAGGCAAAAGATAGACATTTTCATTGACAGCCAAGCTGCCATTAAAGCTATCGCCTCAGTCAACATAACCTCAAAATTAGTATTAGAATGTCGCAAGGAGCTGGCCTCGCTTGACCAGTTCAAGGTTACGCTAGTTTGGGTTCCAGGTCACAGAAACGTTTATGGAAACGAGCATGCTGACGAGCTGGCCAGGCAAGGCTCAGCCCTTCATACCGTTCACATACCGCTCGGAGCAGTCAAAGCAAAAATCTCCTCAGAATTCCTATCGAAGGCAAACCTCAGATGGAGGAGGCTGACGAACTGTATCACATCCAGAAGGTTGTGGCGAAACTACAGCATGGAAAAAACAACTCATCTTCTCAGCAAATCACGAAAAGATATTGCCAGAATAATAGCGATAACCACGGGCCATTGGCCAATAGGTGAACACGAAATTAGACTAGGCATCCCATATAATACACACTGCCGCAGCTGTAATGACGCAGCCGAAAAGGAAACACACATTCACTCTAGCTAAGGCTAGACAGCGATCTCTGATTAAACCCTACTTCGACTCCCTTGAGGAGGTCTCGAAAAGTAATATTAGAGAATTGATGACCTTTCTGAACTCCACAAGCTGGATCTAAACTCTCCTTTTCGACAATCTTAAACAACCAGGTCAAATGAGTTGTGGTAACAAAACGGCACATAGTGCTACTTGGGTTTTTCTTAAAAAACCGCCACTCCTACCTACCTACCTTGTTCCATTTCGGTCGCTACTGATATTCATGCGAATCGTCTGGCGGCGTATATATATATTAGCGTATTCTGTGCACGATATTTTTATTCCTAGTGCACTTTGAACGAAATTACAACAGGAATACAAAAGCGCTGTATGCAGTTATCCATCGCTACACCAATATTCATATTACAAATTGAATTTCATGTGAGGCGCAGTATCGTACAGAAATCAAATTGTGAATTGCGCTAGGTGTAGCAGCGCAGAGCCACAAAAATATTTGGGCAAAATTCAACTGAAAACTTCGCAATGCTCAGCAACTGCAAAAAAGCACTGTATGCAATAATCCATCGCTACACCAAAATCCATATTACAAATTTAAATTTCATGTGCAGCGCAGAGCTACAAAAAAAAAATCAATTGCATTTCGAGTGAAGCGCAGAATCACACAGAAATACAACTGAAAACTTCGCAATGTTCAGCAACTACAAAAAAGCGCTGTATGCAGAAATCCATCGCTACACCAAAATAAATATTACAAATTCAATTTCATGTGCAGGGCAGTATCGCACAGAAATCAATTTTAAATTGCACTTGGTATAGCGCTAACGCGCGCAGCGAAATTAGTTCCAATCGCAATCCAAGTGCAGCACAGAAATGCAACTGAAAAAGCACTGTCCAGTAGTGCATTGCTCCAGTAAAAGTTCCGGAGATATTTACAAAAAAATGCTGCAAATGTCATTCCAAGTGACGCGCAGTTGCATCCACTTATACTTATATCCCTTGACCACTGCATCTTGGTCATATTCATCACTGTCACTGCTGCCTGACAGTTCCATGGGGTCTTCTTGCTTGCTCATAAAATATGCTTATCTAAATAATTTAAGAAAAACTATTAGTAATTGTTAAAGAAAATATTGTTTTAAACTTGCGATCACAACATACTGGCGATTTACTGGCTCAATATCCGACAGTCGATGAACCATTGAACGCTTGAGCGGCTGAGTATTTCTTTATATTTTTTTTTAATGTCTATTTGTATATATCTCATAATAATAAAAAATAATTTGGAAAATATATTTGTCGGAAGAGTTGATGCTTAAAATAATATAGTGAATTTTGTATAATTTCTACTTTGTCGGTTTTGAATAAGCATGATGCCCAGATACTTAGCGCTGGAGGATAGTGTGAGTGTTTGAGCATTTAGATGGTTAAGGGTAAAATCGGGTATTTTGGTTTTGGTAGTTAACAGCATCAATTCAGTTTTGCTCGGGTTGATGCCGAGGCGCCCAGGTGTTTACCTTTTCTAGAGCGGCCATTAGCCAGAGTAGGGGAGAAATGACGCCGCCCTGTGGCGTTCCTCTAAGGGCAAATTTGGTTAAGTGGCTGTTGCCTAGTGTTGCCTGAATAGTTCTTGTTCTGAGCATAGAGACTATCCATTGACTTATAAATTCTTCTATGCCCAGCTCGATCAGAGATTCAAGAATTGCTACAGTGTGTAGAAAGGAGGCGAGTGTGTATTCTTTATAGTATAAGGATTTTTCAATGGTCCACACTACATCGTGGAGAGCCGTTTCCGTAGATCTCCCCTTGAGATAGGCGGCCTGTATTTGGATGTCAAGGACATGTTCTAGAGTTTTAAATACAAAGGAAGCTAGACTAATTGGTCAGAAGTTCTTCACGGCTTCATGCCCGCCTTTGCCCAACTTCGGTATAATCACCACTCTAGCGCGTCTCGAGGAGTAGGGAACGTGCTTTAGTAGTATGCAGCTTCTAACGATAGACGCCAGCTAATGTATTGTTAGGTCTCTGTAGCATGACAGGAAGTATGCCGTCAGGGCCCGGAGACTTAAACTTAAGCTGTTAACTGCCTTAATGGCCTTTTTTATAAAAAAAACTAAGAAAGTCCCTATAAGGACGCCAGAATTTGTGTTTGTGGCAGATATTGAAAATTGCTCTTGTCATCTGTCTAAGATTGGAGAGATCCTCGTTCCACCATAGGGAAAGTGTTTTTTTACTACGTTTAACTGGGCACGAGACTTAGTATGCAACATCCATTGCATACACGAATGTCTTAACCTTTGCCTCCATGTCTTCTATTGCTAAAGTGTGTCTTTCAGGTATGTTTTTGAGTTTTGTCCGAAGGACTTGACCAAACTTGGTCCAATTGACTCTCTTGGGGTTTCTTAATTGTTTACTAGTCTCGGCCCCGAGACGCAAGTCATTGATTGTTCTTAGTGTGATATCTAGGACCTCTTCCCAGCCCCGGAAAGTTCCCGTAGTTGGAAAAACAAAGGTTGGGGCCGTGTCCTTATTGCAGACAGATAGGTTTGTAGTTAAAAGAAAATCAGAAAGTGACTCAACTCTTTCATTGACTTCTGAGCTCCCCCACAATGTATGTCTTTTGTTGGCGTCTGAGCCCATTAGTAGAAGTAAAATTAACCACATACAAATGTAAACAACTCTACATCTGTGTACCTTGAAATAAAATCGTACAATGTTCATTTGCTTTCCACGTCACCCAACCTACCTCAACATAGTACCTGCAATGATCCACACACAAGACACAATAAGAAAAGAAAAAAATGGAATAACTCCAAGAAAAGCGTGTTATTTTCTACATAACTAAGTGGGTGTTGAAGAGAGAGGTATGTGAGATCTTTAATAACCCGACATATTTTGGGTTCCCTTCGCTTTGTCGTGACGAGACGATGACGATGTTGTATTTGATTTTGTGAGTATAATTCATTTGCTCTTTGGGAGATAGATAGTGTTAACTGGCGGATATTTAAAAGGGCCACTGGTAGGTTGTCCTTAACTGTTATTGCGGCTATGAGCTGCTCCACTTCCGATGGCAGTGCATGTACCTCATGTGTCATGTATGCTGATGCCAGTTATATTATTTGATTGGAATCAGCCTTACTAATAGAGAGGGGAGATCTACGAAGACTGCTGTGTATCAGTTAACTTAGATTATTGAAAGCGCAAGGAGGATTTCTATCTACCTTAGACCTAGAGATAACCATGAAAGTAACGCGGGCTCTAATGATTTGCTGGAGCCTAGTGGGCAAATCCTGGGAATGTAGCTCTACCATCCTCAGATAGATGTATATTTCCATTGTGAGAACAATAATCACATATGGAGGAATTGCATGGGCAAAAAGAGCCAGACTATCCAGTACAAGGAAGACACTCAATAAAGTGAAGGGGCCATGCGAACTTGCCTAACTGAAACTATAAAAGTGCTATTTAAACTGAAACAGTTGCACCTTGTATTTGAGGAATGTCCAAATAAAACGATTCCAAGAACGCCCAAAGACGGAATAGTAAGAGAAAGGTGCATCACAATGAAACAGTTTGATGCCCTTCTCAAAAAATAACCATAATTAGAACTTCTTGGAGACGATATCTATCATCAAATATTTGAATTACAACTTTTTTACTAAGTCCAGCAACAAGAAGAACAACAACAATTCACAGATGAGGGAACTGGAGTGGAAGTATTACGGCCTAGAGCTAAATATTATGAACCAATGGACAAAAGTACCACTATCTTTCAGGCTAAAATTTATGCCATAGTCAGATGTGTCCAAATCAACCTCGACAGAAACAAAAGCAACTGTGATATCTCACAGAAGAATTAAACAAACTAGAGAAAGAAAACCGGATAACACTTGCTAAATACTTGGGCAAGTACCGATTATCCGATGTGCAAATACTGCGTCATTGGAGCCAGGTCTCATCACTAGATTCTGAACAAGAGAGAGTGTTATATATTTCCTTCGCCAAGGAGAAACAAGAACCTCTAAAGTGATTCCGAAAGAAATTATAATGTAAGGTGAACTCATATGAGGGAATATACATCTCAGAGAGTAAGCCGGGGGTACAACAACATCTTTCACTTAAAATAAAAAAATAAGCACCAAACGAAGGGATGTTTAAAAAAAAACTAATAAACTTTTCCATTGCGGTTTCTTTTACGGCCTAGCTTAAGTGCGACAAAAGGAATAAACAGATGGAAGAATTCAAGCGAATTTTGAATATGTAAATTTATAAAAATGTTGAATAAAACGAAGACCTAATTACACATACTGTTGATTTTTAGACAAAAAATATCCTCATACGAACATATAAGCTGTTGTGTATTCATATCCTTTCAAAATTTCCTTTAGTGTTTTATACTGCTATTAATACTACTTAGCGCACTTTGAAATAAAAAAAGGACTAAAAATGTATCATGATTTTTTCTTTCTGGTGAAATCGAATAAGTCCTTTGAGTGTTTTGTGTGATCATTTTTTTTTTAATTTTTGACAATGGGAAATTGAAGTACACTTATAACTTCAATAATATTTTAAACTGACTTAACAAAAATTGAATACACAAAAAGAATTTTTTATTTCTATTATTACAAAATTGTGTCGATATTGACTTAAAGTCGAAACAATTTTTCATACATAAATGCATTTATTATATTGTAGATATATTGCTAGTGCAAAGATTTATGTATTTATTCTTATTCATTCGGAAGATACAATTTAATTCGATGACTCCCCAAAACATTTCCAAAATTTCACTTTGTTACACATACATACTTCATTAAATAGAGTAAACATTTTCTTATACATCTAACTAATTTTTATTACTCTTAACATAATTCAAATTGCATTGTTCAAATGTTTATTAATATCTAAATTTTATGATTGTTCTTCAATATCGCAATTGATATTTTTGTTGCATCCTATACTTTATAATAAAAATGTAAAATTATAATAATCTTATCTAAGATATACATTTTTGAAAGATATGGATAATGCACAAAAATGGGGAAACTTTTAATCAAACTATAGAAAAAAATCAGGAAATAAAACGAAACATGCTAGAAACATTCTATTGCTCCTCACCAATCTTGGATATCAAAGGTAGCAGGAAGGATGGGATATACGACTTCGATATGTATTTGGAATGTGATACATTTTGATTGAAAAGGAATGAACGGCAGAAGGAACGAGTTGAAATACTTTCCAAAATCCGAAAAATATATCTACATCGCTTTTATCAGAACTGTTAATATTTTTAACACTTTTTGCAGACCTCGATATTATCTTTACAGATTTACAAATATTTTACTTATCTGGCGTATTTCATTGCAGATCAGCGAAAATTATCAGGATTTTTCTATTCAATGAAATTCAATGAAACACTTTTGCAATACAGGAACGGCCTTACCAATAATCAACTTTAGTCTAGCAGTTTGCGCAAAGACTTCACACTTTCCAAAATCCCTTTACCAATAAACAAATATAGTTGCCAGAATATCGCTAACTGTAGGGTTAAATGTTAATGTTCAGAAATCCGATTGCACAAGCGGGCTTGCGTCGACGATTACGATGTGGTATATTCTTAAAAATATTTCGTTCTGAAAAACCGTCATTTTGGAGGCTACATTCAATGATTCGATAGAAATTTCGGCATAATTAATAAACCTTAAGATATAACTGGGCCCAAAACAAATGAAATCAATTTCCAAGTGACAAAAAAAAAGTCATTATTTGTGAAATTTGACATTACGTGGGTTTAAAACGGATTAAAAACGGTTTAAAGTGTTTTAAATCCGCATTTAAATCCATTTTTAATAGACCGGGTTTAATGCGTGTTTTTCAGTGAATATAATATAGACATAGGTTTAAATTATCGGGTTTAAAAATTTCCGTTTAATGATCTGGTGTAAAATTTACTTAAACCTGAGTTACACCCGGAGTGAATAATATGGCCGTAAATGTCATTTTCAAGAGGAGTGTTGCTCAACCACCAAAAATGGTGGTATGGAATTTCGTAATAGGAGCGAATTGAAATACACTTTTCTTCAGCCTGAACGTTTACAATTATAAACTAATTTTAGTAAATTATAAATGTTTTCGGATTTTATTCGTTGTAATACAACAATGCAAGTTGTTTTTAAGTTTAGCAAACACAAAAAATAAATATGATATAAGTTTAGGATGTTTCCAAGACCGGTTCACTTAAGATTGGACAGCTCATACCTACATTTTTCTACAACTCTCAGTACCTTTGGTGGCTCAGGTAGATATTTGGCTGCAGCCAAACCCTCTTTGGAAATGGAGTTTGTTCCCAGAAAATGAGATTTTCCAATGAATCAGGGTTGGTGTGAAAAGGTTGACTCCGCGGAAATATAGATATAAGAATTGTCAGCATTCAGCAAAATCCCCGCGAAGTAATAAATTTAGGAACTTCTGGAGGAATAAACAGAATTCTGTTTTATATAGAGGAGTACGGATGACAGTTTGGTATAGAAATGTGTCCGCGGGCTTACATTTCTTAGAATGAATTTAACATTTTGTCGCTTTCTAAGTTTCCCGAATTAAGTGATATGAGCTGTATAATTTTTAAAAGATCATTACAAGATTTTACAAGCGCTGTTTCGTTGCTTTCAGTTCAATATTTGTATTTAATATAATATAATAAACTAATTATTTATTTGACATTTCGTAAGGGTATGTTGGTTAGTTCAAGGTAATTCTTTACAAATATCCCGGACTGAACATAGGAATAGCACTTCTATATTTCCTCTTTATATAGAACCGGTTGCTAATTTTTGTTAAATTCAGAAACCTACCTATTACTAATTCCAATATTCATGATAGCTGTTTATGTGAACTAGAGTTCGCCCAGTGGAATAAACTCTACCATTATATTGACCTGGCTTATACGCAACATATTACAGACAGCATTGTATGTCTGCACAATCTTCCCAAAAAAAAAAACAAGTAAAAGTGCTATCATCGGCCTGGCCGATTCTTTGAAACCCTCCACTGCATAGTCATGCAAAACTGGTTTTGTATGGGAGGTGCAAGAACTACTTGACCGACTCGATATATCCTGTTTTCAACAGACAGAGGCACGGAGGTCTAATATTGATTTTGTATGGGAGGTACCCGAACTACTTGACCGACATAGCCCATTTTCAATACCAACCTGACGATGATAAAAAGAAGTCCTTTCACAAAATTTCATTAGCCTATGTCAATTCCTTTGGGCGCTATCGTGCTTTCAACAGACATGTAGACAGACAGACAGACGGACATGGCTAAAGCGATTCAGAATGTGATTCTGATTCAGAAAATATATACTTTATGAGGTGTCCGGTGACTCCTTCTTGGCGTTACAAATGTAATGACAAAGTGATTATACCTTCCCGTGGAGGGTATAATTAAGCGAATATGTTTTTTTTTAAGCCATTGAAAGTATTTCCTATTTCCTTTCACTTATTTATATATAAGATTCGCGCCACATTGCATTTCTTCCGACTTTGAAGCTTGTATTTAGCCATTTGAGTTTTCATGCAAATTTATTCAATCTAGGTTTATCAGCTCTCTTCGGTCACAACATTCTTCAAGCACATCGAACTTACTCTCAGTCGGGTTATTTATTTATAAAACTTAGCTGTTTGAAAGCATGCTCAGAACTCATCGCAAGTGGAGACAGCGTGTAAGATAAAGATATTGTATTCGTACAAAATTTCAAGTTCGAGAATTTAATGAATTCTGACAAAAGTGGGTATCGCATTTTATATCAATTAGAATATGTTTGACATGCAACTACATACAAAAATAAACCGTGGTCAACCGTGGGGACACGGGAATACCACATTTTAACATTACTGAATGCTATTGGTTATTTATTACATATTTTTTAAAGGCGAATAATTTGTTTTGTGTGGTTTATAAAACTATCTAAAGGACATGTTTGATATACTAGAAACATATTAGGACATGGTTGTAGGTACATTTTCCGCTTTTGGATACCGTTCTTCGTTCAACTTCGTTATCGTTTGTAACTTTTTTTTAATAATGAAGAAAATTTCCTTAAAATGTTTTCATTTTCCCTCAAACAATCTACTCTGTTAAATTTTTTACAAATATTTTAAGCAAATTTACACTTATTCCTTACAAAAATAAATACTATCCACACGTAACGCACAATTTCAAATTAAACTGATAAAATTCTATGAACGCTGCCAGCAACTTCGCCCACGGCGGAAGTGGCTCATATTTTTTGCGAATGTTTTTGGTGAGCCGGAATTTTTGAAGGTGCGTGACATTTGTCATTACGCGTTTCTATGTAACAATACCAGCGCCTCAAATCGTGACCAACCCATAAAAATATAGATTGTAGGCAAGTAACGGGAAATCGGAGTAGGTGGTCTCCGTCTCAGTATGGTTTGTCTATGGCCTAAACTTCGGATCAGGAATTTTTGTGGGATTAAATTTTCGGGCCACTTAGGAGCTTATTAAGTTGAGGTTAACGTGGAATACCCAGTTTTCCGAATAATGGTACTTGTGAAAATTGAACTTGATGCAAACTGTTGCGACAAAAATGCATTCTTTATTTAATATGGCCTTTTGAAGAAAGTATTTTTTTATACCTAGTTTACATAAAAACGCACTAACGTTTTCATCAAAATGAAAATTTTTCAGAATTATTGTGTTCTTCATTTTCCATTCGAATCTCCGAAAATGGTACATTTAAAAACTGTTCACATCTTGAGACCCCATTTTCTTTTTTTTTAGAAATTTTAGAAAATACTATTAATAAAAAAAATACCTACATCGTGAACAATCCCTTTTACTCAGTTTTCAGTTAATAGTTAAGCAATAGTATTTTTCGAACTAAACATTGCAGTCATAGACTAACCATAGGTTAGTTTCCATTACTAGAAGCTATATTTTTACGGAGTGGTCAGGATTTGGTTAGCTAGTATTGTTACAAAAAATTTCGTGTTGACAATTGGCACTTAACTTCAAAAATTCCGGCTCACCACAAAATCCCAAAATATGAGCCACTTCCGCTGTGGGCAAAGCTGGCAGCGTTTGTATTTTATCCGTTAATTTTGAAAATATTCGTTATGTGGGGATAGTATTTTTTTTAGGAATAAGTCTACATTTGCTTCCATATCTGTGCATTTTCTAAACGTACCAGCTAGCTAGATATCGCAATATTGAAAACACTTCCTTTTCACACTTTTATTGGCCTGATTAAAAAAAAAATTCAGAATTTTTACGTATATATCAGTGCAAAGATTTCAGTTTATGATGAACTTTGAAGGGCATACCTACTTGAAGGCTTTGATTCCATTTTATATTTCTTTTTAACTTAAATAAAGTATAAACTGAGAATACAAATATAATAACACTAAATAAATGCCTTTAACACAAACTGATTCTTAAATTTGCTAACTACCTAACAGCACCACTGCTAAGGAATTTTCATAACCTGCTTTTTGCTTATCTAATGCTCTCTATATATTTTGGTTTTGTACATTTCACATTTTAATCTTGCGCCAGCTTTACAAGACATCACAATGGTTGGGTGAAATGGTCAATAAATTTAAAATACCTTTTAGCTTTACATAAGACATTAAGTTTTTGAAATGTAAATTATACACAAATGTATTGTACGTATTACCATTAATAATTTCGATAACATTTTTATTTCCGTTTTTAACATTTTTTAGATTCATTAGGTATTGATAATATCCTCTGGGAGGCAATAAGATATTCCAAAAATGTTGTTAATTTTATTTATTAAATAAAACAGTTTCCCCTTAAAATTGCAATTTAATTCTAACCCTTGTTTTAGTTATTTAAATTTTTCTTAATACCAATTAAATTGCTTTTCATTTTAGAATTCACCGAACCTTATTCGTTTCTTTTCTGATTTTCACTAATTTAGATTGTTAATAATTATTGTTAATTTAATTATTACCAAAATTATTATTATTTTTAAAAATGTAGAGCTTTAAGCTTGTAAATTTAATGCATTCATTCTTGAAATATGATTGTTACAGTTTACGATTAAATCTATTATAATTTGTTTTCCTTGTAATATCTTCATTGTTCTCTTTTATAATTAAAAAAAATACAAATTGCGACGCCTACACAGGTCAGTCTTACAGCTAACATTTTATTTAGTTTTCGCAGAGATCTTTGATAGCTTGTAGAATTCGTTTAACGTGGCCAACTTTTACTACACCCAAATCCTTGAGATCACGGCGTCCCAATGTAAGAAGTTCTTTACCGCGAATATCATTTTTAAGAAATGTGTCCACGTACTCTGACAATTGCATAGTTTCCAACCATGTCACAACTTCGTTCACACTCCAATTACTTACAGCATCTCTCGTATTAGTGGTTGGTTTGAATATTTGAGTACCTGCTGTTGAACCACTTCTAAGTCTTACCCAGAACGGCTTTGATTTCTTTCGAGAGTCCGGCTAAAAATGTAAATGAAACGATTTCAAGAAAACTGTATAAAATACATTTTTTTTTTCTTACATCCTCATTGGTAGACACAGCATTAAAATAGGCTCGTATTTTGCCATCGATGCATTTCTGTACCGAACACTTTTTTAGTTCCATTTCCATATTAGCTAATGCAGCACTTAGTTTTGATTCCAAATCTTCTCTTAATATTAAACTATGACCGCGATCTCGAAGAAGACTGCAGGCGTCGTCGTACAACTGCCGCGACGAGTCTATTACCTCAACAAGTCTTGTTCTTAAAGTTGGACCCTCAAGCAGTTTTCCATCCGGGTGAATTGACTCCAAAGCATCTGCAGTTCTACATGCGACAGCATACAAATTCTGTTGCAAAGATGGATGTGAAATTATCAGAAACTTTACCCATTTGACTAACGAGCTAACGGCTTCAATAAAATTTAACAACACGTAACATTCGCGGTCCGAAAGAAAATCATCAGATCCATGTGGTGGTTCCTCTGCTGATGGCTGATCCCTTTGAATAGATATGCTATGTTGGCGCTGTTTCTCTTGCCATTGTCTCAAAGAGACTTCTAAGTGTCGGTTTCTGCAAAGCATTTGTACCCTGTTCTTGTGAATAATTCTTATCATTCCAGGAGGCTGAAGCCAAGCCTCACCATCGACTTGTATTGGCACTTCCTCGTCACCTAGAATGTTTATTTGTACACTCTGACATTGAGCAATACGATGATGTTGCAAATTTATAAGCCTGGATGCTGCCATTTGAACGGAGCCGAAAACGGCAACTACTTCAAGGATACGGTCATCGAAACTAGGCGCGAGAAAGAGATCATCTTTCTTAGTACCGCCCCAGAAGTTTGTGCCACCCATAAAACTAATAGATAGTAACAAGTTAACAAATTGTAAATATCAAATTTGATAGTGCTTACCTCGGGATATTGAGAATAACAATCCCCTGAAGTGATGGCAATGGAATTCGCTGGCCATCACATTCCAACTGAACGCGTTGTTCAAGATTCTTGTAGGTTTTCTGTAACAACTGTTTTGAGCCCAAGACTCCATACCACATGTAATTTTTGGCTCTTGATCTACATTTTTCAGGATGTTCTTCTCGTTTATTGTGAAAATCTAGCGATATTTTCGCATCAATTCCTATGCCAAAGTAATTGTTCATGACGCATTTTTCGTGGTAACCTTCAAGAAGAGTCTCATCAGGATCCATCAAAGGGCTGACAGCAGCACACAGAGTGTCTGCATTGGCTAGAAGACATTTTGATATGAAGCCGGTACCATTTGTGATGTCTTTAAATGGAAATAATTTAATGTGATAAAGAATTAAATACGTATTCAGTGTATTTTACTTGGCCAAGTAGGAAGTCGAACTAGGGGATTGATTATTGGGAGCTTTTTATTTGACTCATCGAATTGTTCCTTTTCCTTGCAATTTCGATCATCTTTCTCTTTGCCTTCACCATGATCAAAGCTAAACAATGATGAGCCCATGAACAAGCTTGACTTCGATCCTTTCAGTGTTGGCATTGATAGACCTTCATTTGGCTGTGAAAAGAAAAATAATTAAAGCCTAATAGTAGCCTTTCTTGCCTACACGATACATTTTTATAAATTGCGTTCCCGTAAGCAAAATGTTGTAAAAAGAGAGACACCAAATGAAAAATGCTATAGCAACGGGACGGGTTTAGCGATGACAGCTTCCTAAAATTGGTCTACTTCATTTTTTAGATATCTACTCCTTCACTTATTACATATTTCTTATATTCTATAATAATTTAAATTTTTTAGTCCATTTCTTTATTTCGCTCTTGTAACATATAAAGCTATGTATACAATTAATTGGAAAAGACAATAATTATTATGATATATACATGATACTAGCTATATAAAGCATACATAGTATGGAGTAGAACTTCGTTTTAATAAACTTTGGGTTTTTTCATTGTAAAAGCTCAAATCAACTACTACCATTTTAATATGTATTATGTGGGTATATTCCTTGTTAAAGCGCGCATATATGTGGGTTGTTCTTAAAATGCATTCCTGTCCTTTCAATTCTACTTTATTTTTTTTGGCAATTAAACTCCATATTTTGTTTTGTAAAAGCTCAAATCAACTACTACCATTTTAATATGTATTATGTGGGTATATTCCTTGTTAAAGCGCGCTTATAAGTTATGTGGGGTGTTCTTAAAATGCATTCCTGTCCTTTCAATTCTACTTAAATTTTTTTGGCAATTAAACTCCATATTTTTTTTTTATGATTATGTAGATATATTGAGTTTTCATGAGAATTGACTTGAGAATTAATTATGTTATATAATGAAAAGTTTATCTAGCAGTTGTCATCAGTCGGACAATGTCCCGGATGTGCACAATAAATCCGCCATAGCTGTCCGAGGAATGTTCCATTTTTTCGATTTATTTATTAATTCAGTGATTGCCCGAGCCTTTGGTTACATTTTTCCATTTTTAAGATCAGTTTGCCATTAAGAATTTTATTTGAGTATTATGTTAATAGTAATTAAGAAATCTTGAAAATATTTTCAATACAAAAATATCATGAATGGGCTTTATATTAATGTATTCCGCTGCAAGTATATCGTTACAGTGGTCTCATTTTCTCAACGCTTCCTACAATAACACTTCAAATCAAAGCAGGCATTTGATCTGTGTTCCGTATTCCGTTTATTGAATTATTTAAAAGAGATCTTATTACGACACAAATCAATGGTAAAGTATTGGAAAACAAAGGAAAGCGTATCGAAAGTACCGAAAACTGTGTCCGATCGAAAAAAGTGTTTTTTGGCATAGCTCAAAAGTACCAATCTGTTTCTTGCAAAGTTATTTTGTGTTTATTTTGATGTCATTAAAACTTCTCTACATCTACATTTTCATACTTCGATACTGTATACTTTTTTAATCATTTATCGCATAAATCCATAACAGCAGACACATATGTGTTCTACTAAATAAATAATAAACCTATAGTCTTTAATTCGCTGTAAAATACAAACCTTAAAAAGACTTCCACAGCTTATGCGCCTACTTGCGGCTGGTGAGCTATTTAAAAACTTCATGTGTTCTGGATCCAGGCTCAAAAGATTGGGATTATATCCAGAGTGCCTACGATCTTTTTCTTTTTCGAATTCCCGAACAGTTAAACTCGGTGAATGACTTGAATGCCGGCGTAAATCAAAAGGCTGTTTTGCTGATAGCTTAACACTGTCTCCTCGCAAAGGGGTTGGTGGTCGGACTACCACACTTATCTGTGGATAGTTGGGATTATCATCATCAAACGATTCTTTTTTACACGACTCATCAAATGTTATTCGTTTTACATCTTGATTGATGCCACCGGATGTTTTCAATTGTTTCTTTGGAGATGTTTGTTTAATCGTTCCCGTGTCCGACAGATCGGAATGTGATCCTTGAATTTCAATTTTTATCGAACACGGTGAGAGTTCATCGCCAGAAGGTCCCATTATACTAGGTGTACGCATTTGGCTACTCGGCTGGGACTTGCGACGCTATAAAAAAATACGAAATGAATACAAATATTTCATTAGCAACAAACACAATACATGTAAGACAAACCTTAAAGCTCTTTCGAGCAATATCATTTCCTTCAACAAACTGTGCCAGGCTACAATATCTGGGAGGTTCGCGTATTTTTTGATCATCGCAGCGGTTATCAATTTCAAAAACTATATTTTCGAAACCAAATTGCTGTGGGTTGTCCTCTAAACTGTCTATGCGTGCAATCTTCCGTGGCGATGAAGCTCGTCGAGAAAAGAACTTGTTCCGATTTGATGACTTTGGTACTTCTGAGCATAAAGTCGTTGTGTCTTCAGTTATCGTATTATCTTGAAGTGCACCCATGATATCGTTTCCCAATACTGAACTTATGTCATCCATTATACTTTCACCAGGCATTGCCTCAGTGTCATCACTTGTTTCAGGCGAATCGATATGCGTAAAATTATCTGCATCTAAATTCTGGAGTGTACAGAACGAAATATTTATGTGAATTGTAGGAGTTGTATATACAAGGTGGGCCAAAAGAGATCGGCCTATTGAAAGATGCTCTTATCTTTGCATTTACCCGCCAATGTCAAATCTGTTTTGACATTTGTGGACTAGACAGATGTAGAACAAGTGAAGTGTAAGTGAACAAGCCATGGAGCGATAAACTCTCTAAGAACGCGAAATAATCGTATCTATTTTTTTGCGTAACAATTCGTCTGTAGTGTTGGCGAAGCGCGATTTCCGTCATCGATTCCATGGCCATCCGCCACCGGCTGCGCAAACACTGCGCCGTTTGGCCACCAACCTTGAAGAGTATGGGACCACACGAGACGTTGCCAAAAGTAGCCGGCCGCGGAGCGCCCTTTGTGCCGAGAATATCGCCACTCTTGACGAGGACGTCGAGCTGAACCCGTGCCTCGCACTTAGCCTTCAGGCGGAGCACGAGGAGCCATTACACCCGCTCAAAGTTACTGCATGGTGCGCTGTTCAAGCTGGAGGAGTCATCGGGCCATTTTTTTTCGAGAACGCCGCTGGTCAAACGACATCAGTGGACGGTACGCGCTATAGGGCAATGTTAACCGAGTTTTTTCTTCCGCAATTGGACGAATTAGGACTGGAGGACTTGTGGTTCCAACAAGACGGAGCTACGGCACACACTGCGCGAGGCACAACCGATATTCTGAAGGCGGCGTTCCCGAGTCGCCTCATCTCTCGTTTTGGCGATTTTCACTGGCCCACAAGATCGTCCGATTAAACTGTTCCAGACTTTTTTTGAAGTCCCGTGTTAACGTGAACAAACCCGAGACTCTAGAAGCCCTCAAGGACACACGACACGAGGGCGAGAATCTGTCGCCCGAAGTATTCGCCGAAGTGATGATAAAAACGAGCCCGTATGGCATATATGTAGTTGCAAAATAATAAACATTTCATGTAGATAGATGTATTGTTAAATCAATTAACCTATATAATAATAACTAACCAATAGCATTCAGTAATGTTATTCCTGAACTCTGTAACATTCCACAGCGGTTGGCAGCTGGTTGAAAGCATTTGTTTTTATATTTTTATTTACCTTCCTTCTACTTAACATAGAAAAATTAAATGGCGGATTTCGGAAAAAGGGGAACAAACGGTTAGCGCTAGAGGATTGCTATTTGAGGATTGTAAAGATCTGAGGTGCCTGTATAAATTATGTTTGTTCCTGATAAAGTCGCCGTAAAGGCAAAGGGCAGAATATCCATCCCAGATATAGGGGTAAACAGATGCCGCTATCATTTGCAGCGATTGAGGTAACTCTCAAGCTCCTAAACTTTGTAGAGGGCACACGGGCGCCCCAGATTGTGAAGGTGGCGGATACACGCAGTAAGTAGTCCAGTAGTACTGTGATGGAGGTAGTCTAAATCAACTTCCATCACAGTAAGGTAGCCTCAGGCAACCTGAGGCTGTTACTTGAGGAGGAGCAGCTGGATCAGGCCCTAGTCCAAGAACCATAACTCAATGAAGATCAGGTGATCGAACTATGATAAAAAAACGAGTGTGCTTTAGACTACACGACTGAAGTAAAACTTCTTTACCTCCATCTATATAGGTATACATGTTTAGTTTATACATTTTCTTCAATAATTTACTATGAGAGGAAGAGAGCAAGAAAATGGGCGAGCGCACTGCTCTCTCTTGCTCCTATAGTATGATACAGACAATAGGCCACGGTTGCCACTTACAAAAAAAACTCAAATTATTTTAATTGATTTTGCACAAAATTACCAGCTGCTAGAAGACATGGGAGGTCATCTACCTATTTTCTTATAGAAAACCCTTAACAAATTAGAGTTTCATGTCTGTATATGAATAATACGATTAATTAACCTATCCATATCTCAATGTAGTTTTAAACAGGAACATAAACTTTTTCGAAGTTCACCATCTATCAAAATAAGAAAATGAGTGCATTCTGTAATTTTTTGAATAGCGAATAAAACAGTTTTATATGGATGGTGATGAAGCATATGCAAATAATACAATGCGTTCACTCAAAAGCAGTAAGGTAGCATTTAAATGACTTGATATCGAGTTCGCATTCTTGGTACATCTGCTCAAACATTTACCATAACCAAATTAGCAAAAATTAAAAAGCAAAAAAAATACCAAGTTTGGTAAAAATTACCAAAGTGGCAACCTTGCATCTGGCTATGAGAGAATGAAAAGAAACTGTGTGCTCGCACCTCTCTCTGTTGGTCCTACAGTGTGATAAAGACAATAGGCCTGCACTGCAGTGATACCAGACTTTAGAGGCAGGTTATCCAACGGTTATACTCAAAATATCCCTTTTATGTTTACAAATTATTATTATTTTAAAAAATACTCGTGACTCATTCACACACACATATGTCATTTTATGAAACAGTTTCGGGAAATAAAAAAAAAGAAAATGAAAGCATTTAGATATTTTGAATGATTGAAAATATTTAATTTGATCGTAGGTTGAATAATTTTTTTATTCTTAATGAAATGAGCAATTTGGGAACAAAATTTGACCAAAAAGTAAAATCCCTTTCTTTTTGTACTATGGGTTCTGAAAAATCCCTTTGTCCCTTTTAGCTTATTATAAGAGAGAAAATCCCGCAAAAAGTGATAAACCCTAGATCTGGTATCACTGCTGCACTGTATGATGTGTCTTAGATAATAAAAATAAAGAGCTTAGAGAAAGAGCGAACGAAAATGTGTGCTCGCATTTATCTCTCTTGCATCTACAGTAATATACGAAACGAAACGTAACTCTCTCTATTTTTATCTCACTAACTTTTATCTTCCTATCAACTACCGCTCGCAATTTCCATAACGCTTTCGTGACGCATTCACCCCCCCAAGTCAAGCGTGTCTAAAGAAGTATTACTTCAAAAATGCGACAGACTTTATGTTAAAGACAAAGGTACGGTAAGATCGTGTATTGTGGCAAGATGACCTAGAGGATCTGAAGAATGTTCAAGTACTCAAATTATATCATCAACTACTCGGACGAAGTAGAGGATCTGGTTACAACGGAGAGAACCCATTAAACTCATACTAAATCTATGGGGATCCAATATCAATTCATTTGGGTAGAATTATGATTTCATTTAAATAATTGGTTCAGTGTTCTAGTGCCTGTGTAATACTTATCTTGTAAATTTCACAGTCAGGTTCAGTTCTTGGTTGAAACTGAAGTTTTTTAATTTTATGCCCATAGAAGTAATCACTTCAAAAATTAAGACGGAATTAAAATAATGTTTGTATCTTAATAACTGCTCCACCAATCGGGTCCAAAATTATCCTATCCTCCAATCAATATATAATCCATAAAATTTTGTTGAAATCGGTTGAGTGTTTTCAGGATTGACAACAGCGCCACCTATCGGGTTCAAAACCATCCTATCCTTTAAACTACACACATCCAAAAAATTTCATTGAAATCGTTCGGAGGTCGACAACAGTATATAAATGCTCCATATCAGCACAAATCAGGTATGTTTACTAAAATGCCTATAGCTCATGAACCAACAAAAACAAATAATAAATAAAACAAAAAAGGAAGAACCATTCTTAGGGATCTCTTCCGAGGAGAATCTACTATCCTCCAGCCAAGAGACAGTAGTTGACCTCTCAAGCCTAAGGAGCACCAGCCGTAGTACTCCTTCAGGCAGTCATCATCCAAAGCTACGACAACATTAGGGGCCGAGGATACCGATCATAGCATCCATAAGCCACCTAATAACAATGATAAAGCCACATTGGGAAGCACCAGCCACAGTGCACCCAAACCCAAGAAGTCCTCCGGCTCCATCTTGAAGTCGATGTATACCATTACTGTCTTCATTCTTGCAAAGATTGCGAAGGCCTTGAAAGGTCTCCCTTATGTCATTCACAACACGCATACCTCAATGGCAAGTCAACTGAGACCGCTCTGCATGAAGTAGTGCGTACAGTTGAAAGGTCACTCTCCCATCACCAATACACTTTAGCTACCTTCTTAGATATAGAGGGCGCTTTTAACAACGCCCACACTGAATCGATCCATGAATCTCTCTTAGAACTAGGTGTAGAGGATTTCGTCACTTCATGGATCATTTCCATGCTCAATCACGGATCAAAAACTTGATAATATCCTTTTAACCAAATCTGTAAGCAGAGGAATACCTGGGGTGGGGTGATCCCACTCAAATCGATTATAGTACTTAACTAAATCCTGTCAAGACTCGACAGAGAAGGTATTAAATTAAAGTCGTTTCGTATGCGCTGGTTGTTCAGTATCAGGAATGTTTCCGAAAGTGATAAGTAAAATTATGGAAAGAGCACTGGGTAAGATTAGCGGTTGGGCTACAAGTTGTGGTCTTAGCGTTAACCCAAGCAAAACTGAACTGATGCTTTTCACCACCAAAACCAAAATACCAACCTTATCACTTTCCCCGCTTGAATAACCAAAATCTTACTTTATCCTCCAGTCGTCATCAACCCTAAACTCAACTGGAAGTCAAATATCGAACAAAGAGTGAAGAAGGCAAGTATAGATTTCTATGCCTGTAGTAAATCTTTTGGCAAGAAGTGGGATCTTCAACCAAAGATGATTCGTTGGATGTACATAGCTGTCGTACGTCCTATCCTCACATACGGGTCACTGGTATGGTGACCCGCCTTAAGCAAAGCCTATAACATCATTAAATTAAGTAGAGTCCAAAAAACAGCTGGAATTGGAATCACAGCAGCCCTACGATCAACTCCAACCGAGTGCTCAATATGATTCTCCAATTTCTGCCAGTGGATCTGCACATAAAAGCATTGCAGCGTGTAGCAATGTCTTAGATTGAAGGAATCTAAATGTTGGTCCTACTTTCCCTTACTGACGGCATGTACTCAAACTCAGCTTCCTTCTTCCCTGTTAGATTAACTCTAGATCAGAATGGGAGGAGAATGCGGTCGTTAACGATTTCGGCTTACCAATATTCGCAAATTGTTCAAAAATGAGCTGTGGAGTGGGAACGGGCATTTTCTTAGCAGAATAAGACATTTCCAAATCTTTCCGCCTCCCTAACGCAGCCAGCGTCTTTCAAGCAGAAGTACTTGCAATCAAGGAGGCGTGTAGACTGCTCCTCAACATCACTACATCCAGATGAAATATAAGTATCTACGTCGATAGTCAGACCGCGATTAAGACTGTCGGGGCAACTTAATCGACGTCCAAACTTATTGTGGATTGCAGGGAGACACTGACCAGGGCTTGTCATCGGTTTGAAATCACTCTTGTCTGGGTTCCCGGCCATAGGAACATAGAGGGGAATGAGAAAGCCGATGAACTTGCCAGACATGGCTCTGCTTTGTGTGTGTTTCAGGCGGAGGAAGTCTACCCTTTGCTGGGATACGTCAAGAGAGAAATCCTTCTGTACTGCACCTCAAGGGCGGATACCAGATGGTTGAACCTGACGAGCTGTGTCATTTCGAGGAAAAGCTGGCCAACCTACGATGATGTCAAAACAAACAACCTCTTAGCTATAAAGCGTGTAGTGTAGATGTCGCCAGACTAACGGCAATTAGTACGGGTCATTGGCCTGTAGGAACTCATGCAGCCAAGCTTGGCATCCCCCATAACACCCACTGCCGTAGTTGCGCTGAAACAAATAAGAGTAAAACATTGTTTTATCAATTACAGAAATGGGCTGGGATATAACACTTGACACGTTAGATACTAATAAATCGATAATGAGAACTAGCTGGAACTTAAGTCGGACTGGGCGGATACATAATGGACATTGGCCACGTAACAGAAAATTCGGACAAGACATTTCCCCAAGAATTGGCTCTAATGCAACTTCAATCTCTTTGTCTACAATTTAAACACCTCCAATTAAGAAAGCATAATTGTCTTAGGTCATTTCCAAATCGTTGTCTTTTAGCAACTTCTGTAATTTTCTTTTCTTAAGTTACTTATTGTTATTTCAACTCCTATGTTCTTAGTTTGTATGCAAGGCACAAGCTCAAGTTTCAACGATCTTCTAATCAAAATAGCAAAACCTCCACCTCTTTTATATTTCCTATCTACCCTCTAGCATTTATAAGCCGAATTTTTTATTCGATCTTTTGATCACAGCAATGTTTCAGTCACTAAATCGATATTCATTTTATTACTAGTTAAGAAGTTAAGCTCCCATATAAAAATGTCTCCAAAGAAAAAATTTAGCAAAGCAGTTAAGCCAAGCAGTACGCAGTTCAAGCTAAATTTGTTGGCCGCTGTACGAAAAATCTCTACAAAATTTAAGTAAGCGTATATTAATGCAAAATACATTTTTCCACAGCTAAATTTTGACAGATCAGAGAAATTATTGGTATTCGCAACTACATTTCAAACGAAAGCAAATTAACAGTATGGAGAATAGTTAGAAATTCGCTGTTAATTTAATTTCTTTTAGAAATGGAATATTTTAACGAGGAGTAATGGAAGAGGTTTTTGAGGGGGGAGCTGCAGAAGTATATATATAATAAAATAGAGCAAAAAACAGTTTTTTTTTTACAGAACTTATATCGTTTTTAATTGGGACAACCAAAAATCTTTTTCAGATCTCAGATTTTATGCGGCTCATGCAACACACAATGAAATTGATCTGCTTTTGTAAATGCATTAGTGCGTTTTTTGACAGTAATATCAGCTGTTCAAATTGCATTTGTTTTTGGTAAAATAAACCATGGAAATCGGCTTGAAAAATGTTTCCTCTGTTGTAGATACAAATGCAGTAGTTTTGGTGATTCGTAGTTTCCAGGTGATGAGGAAGACAATGAAGACAATAATTCCCCCAAAACTATGTCCATTGCTGTTAATGTATTTCTTTATTTTGGTTTTCACGATGTGCAAAGTACATTTGTTTTAAAACAAACTTCTTTAAATGACGTTAAGCACCTGTACTGTATTTGTGGTACAAACTTTTTAACTCGCAAACGTTTTAACTCCTTACCAATTGAAATTCGAACCATAAGAAATTTCTGAATGTTCACAAAACTAACGAAAAGTTGGCTCCTTGGTTTCAACCATGATGAAATCAAAACGCTGTTGCGCTATACTGCATAGTAATAATAATTTTTATAATATAGAAAAGAATTGCTTATTTGCTAAATTTAGTTGATTAAGTAGCAATACTGTTTGAATTTATTCTCTTTTATTTATTTTTTATTTGTTCCTTTTTGTCACCTGGTAAAGATTGCTTTTACTTTCTTAAATTGCTGTAATTTCTCTAATCTGAACTTCATCCTTTTTCTTTTTATTCACTTTTGTACACCCCACAAAGTTAAATATTATATCTAACGTGACATTATCTCTATTTTTCTTAAATATAGATGTCACTAACTATTCTGTATGTACTAGCTATATTAAAAAAACATTTTGTAATTTTTCTTACTTGTACATATTTGAATAAAGAATTAATTGAATAAAGAATTAATTGAATTAATTGAATTGAATTGAATTGGTAGTATGTGTAAATCTGAACAAATATCGAGATCTGCAAAAGGTGATCCGATCCGATCCGGTCAACATTTATTGACCATAGCTGCTTCGGTATTCTAATATTTTTCAGTGGCTAGACATCGGTCTCGTCTAGATATGCATCTGGTTTATGATGTTGTAATAAAAAAAAAGGACAAACAATAACAAAACTTTGGCAAAAGAGAGGTACCTAACCTCTTTACTGCAAATGCCGTTTGCGAAACTATTGCGCAGTGCATATGCGAATATGTACTCCTTTCAACCCTTCCACAAAACAACAAGTGGCCGCTGGCGCTGGGAAAGTGATTTCGAATTTATGTTTTTTTGTACATCTTTTGTTTTGTCTTGTGTCAACAAAAAAGCAATCGTTGCATGTAATATGTATGCATGTGCACATCTTCGTTTATTAAATTATGTTCGTTTTTAAATGTTTTTTATTAATAAATTATTTACAAATTTACAACACCGTCTTTAGAAAATCGCAAGTATATAAAACTATCTATACTATCGATAGTTTTATTCCGAAACTATCGATACTATCGAAATGTTAAACTATCGATGTTTAAGGAACACTAGCGCCTACTGAAGTAAACCAACTAAAGCTATGATCTTCACCTCACCATCTAAAAAATTTGAGCTACGATATGGAGACACTCGTAGCGCAATGGTAGTATACACGAAGTGATATGATAGTTTATACAATGCCAGATATCAAGAATGTTTCAAGAAGTATTTACCACACCATTACCATTATATATAAACATTGTAGTACCTACTATCGATAGTAATCGTTTTCTTTCATAAGTGCAAACATCAAGATTTGCCTTTCCAAATCAGAAATTTGTCATCATTTCTTTTTACTCATGCTTGAATGGATGAAACCCCATTGTGCGAGTAACAGAGAAAAGAAACCCAAATGATGTTTTTATTTTTATCGCTATATTTGGTACCTACCGACCAGCCACCACCACCAACCAAATGTTTGGGTTCACTAATCACAAGTGTGATTATTCCTCTCTATTTTGGTTCTACAAGAAACTAAGCACGACAGCAACGCCATCCGACGTCTTCATGGGCCAAGAAACTTTTCGTGTTGATGATAGTCTCAATGCGTAAAGGCAATGTCTGAGGGAAGTGTGTAAATGTGAATTGAAAATAATGATCTATCAGATTCGACTACAAGGTTTACCGGTGATTCTTTCATTTTTCATTAAAAAAAAACATAAGTTAGTGTTGTTTACGACTTTTTTTTTGTCGAAGTAATACCTGAAGAATGTCGCCCAATTGAAAGGGTTGATATGAATCAGCGTTTTTGTCCAAAATTTCGGAGCCCACACTGCACTCCTCATTACTAATTGCAGACAATACGTCACTAGGTTCTGCTGGTAGGTCTTCAGATGATGATTGCTCCTATAGTTACAAATTAAGAAAATAAATATTTTTCATAATATGTAATGACCCGAATTTGAAAATATCGAATTAGCTTAGGACATACTTGGACATCAGTATCTATGATTGTCATGCTTTCACCTATGTAAACATTGGTATCTTTTCTAGGGGCAACTACTTGTGGTACCTGAAGAGTTGTGCCGCTTTTACAGCTATCGACACTGTGGCCGTCCTTATCCTCACCCTCGTCCTTATGATCGCTTTCATTATTATTATAACTGGGCCTGTACTCATCAAAGGTTCCGCTAATAAATTTATTAGCGAGTAGCTCTCGAGTCATATACAAGTTTCTCTCAAACACCTCGATGGGGCGGTAGTCAGATAGTGGATCAATAATTTGTTCACCGGCAATCATGGGAACGCTCAAGAAATCAGATTTTCGAATTTCCGTTGATAGCAAATTAGGTTCATTCAGGTATGATATACATGGGCCTTCGTCTCTTATTTTTGGTGTTTGTTTAGTTTCTGGTTTCCCGATCGATTGCCCATTACCATTTTCTTCAATCTCCTGAATGCTTTCCGGTACACCCGAACTACGACGACTGTCTGCAAATTGTCTTGGAACAGGTAAACTAATAGTATTAAAGAAATTCTCATCAACCGAATCACGTCGGTTATCTGGCAATGGAGATATGCACGTTAATCGGGTTGTTGAAACTGATGGTGAAATAATATTTATTGGCGGAATAGGAAGCGGTGAGGAACAGGGTGAGGTATCTGTTGAGGTAGTTGGCAATTTTAAGGCTTCAAAAGGAGTAATTGATAGTTTTCTCTGATAGCGTTTCGGCCGCCCTGGCTCTGAGTGTTCCACGACATTGTATATTGCACGTTTTACACTATTTGCTCTGCACTGAAGAGCTTCCTTCTCGGTGGAGCGTAGACAGCGGCTGTTTCTTCGTTCTTTGGTATTCAGATGATCCTTTTCGTTCTTCTCCAGTGATATGCTGGAATTCCTGTTTTTTATTAAAAATAGAAACAACACCCATGTGGGTAAGTGACTTATTGTCATTATGTTTATGAATTATTTCCGAAACCAATTTTACTCACGTGTATTCGGAAGAACTTCTAGAGATGATGTTTCTTATCATTGTCAGTAAATCATCACCCATGTGTTCACCTGTTTCTTCTTCCTTCAAGGCATCCAAAAGCATATTTAACTTTTGTCGCAACATATCGGATTTCATTGTTAATTGTTCATCGTCCTTACGATTTTCACAGATCTTACTCAAGAGCTCGTCAATAGTTTCACACAGAATTTTTGTCGAAGAGACCAGTATCTGAATATCATCAGTTTCTACAATGGACCTGAGGTGTTCGTTCGCTGACGTTACCATTCCAGTTAATAAAGCTTCTTGTGCACTAGACAACGACATTTTTGGCGCTTTAACTGATATTGCTTTCTCAAAAACCATGATGCTCCATCGATCTAGCATTTTTGTGCTGGCAGATTCGTAACGCTCTAAAATCTGCGGCAAATGTGCATCATCATCACAGGATGAACCCCAGCCTAAAACTCGTGCTAAATCATTCCCTGTTCCAAGTGGAAGAACAGCTACTTGGCATTGTTTCTATAAAATAAATTGTATTTAGTGGTTAAAAATATATGTAGGTATATTAACTTAGCTTACATGCATATTAAACCTATCGATCTCGCTTAGAACCCAGCCAACACTGCCATCACCGGAACATACTAAAATACGAAACATGTCGAAATGACGAAATAATCTCAGTCCATAGCTCGGGCCGGTGGATATTAAATCGAATACTTGAGCAGGGTTTAAAAGTTGTTTGAATCTTCGCAGAAACTTCACGCCTTGGTTATCACCAGACTTTGAATTTACGAATACCAATAGAGGTGAGAAATTCCCTTTCGGGCTGACTACGTCCCATGCTTCATCAATACCAATTGAATGTACACTTGTAGGTGGAACTACAGAGACCTTAGCCGCCCCAATTGGACAGGACTCTGACATTTGTGGTCTGCAGGCAGTATGAACAGTAGCACGACACCACAAACACCTCCAGTCCTGCAATCGCAGTACAGATCCACATGTCTTTTTGCACACGGAGCATGTGGATGATACTGGTAAATTGCCCTCCATCCACTGATGTGGCATAACAATGCTTCCATCTTTCTCCTCGATGATGTCCTTTCCAACAGTCGCGAGAGTCGTCCATTTGCAATTCGCTATTGCTTTAGCTGCACATCGTTTGTGAACTTTACACTTGCACACTTCGCAAGAAAGGCCGTGTGATGTTACTCCAGATAAAGCATCACGGCACACGTTGCAATATGTTGGTCTGGCATGCGACGTCGAATACCAGTGATGGTAATTAGAGAGTATGTCGTGTTGGTCAAGCCCAGGCTCGAAATATTCCCGACTAGATGCGGATTTCAATGACGATAACCAGTCCTCCATTTCGGGACGTGTTTCCGCACATAAAATTAACGAACGAGTAGGTGTGATTAGCTGTAATAGAAACATTTATTTAATAAGTAAATAACGCCCAGAGTACATTATTTAAACATACAGAAGTCGTTGAAAAAGTTAGAATTGCGCTAAATAATTTCGCTAATTTATTTATCTTATATAAATATAAATGACAGTGGTTGTGTGTGTTGTTTTACTGATTAAATACAACATGGTTTTGTTGGAAAGATTGTGCAGAGATTCAGTTCTGTGTAATTTGTTTTTCAATATGTTTTGTATAAGCGAGGTCACTACCTTTATAATCAATGGTAGAATTTCTACCACTGGCGAACTATATCCTACCTAACTGTTTGAATAAGTTACAGAAACATTAATTATTGAAGTGACTAAACCTATATTAATTACATTCCACTGCTTTAAACAACATGAGCTACGCAAAAAAGTTTTAATTCAATTTCTGGGCTTTTGAGACCGTATCCTGCTTATTTATATGTGGGTACAATACGTGATGGTAAAGATGTAGAGCATAACAATAACATACTTGCACAACGAGTTCCACAACTTTTTATAACAAATTAAAAGCAACATCAAATATTAATCCTGAATATACAAATTCAAATGCATGAACCCCTATTGTACCAAATGACAATTCCTCGGGCAGTATACAAAACACTACTAAGTAGAGTTGTAGATATATGCACGATTTTATACAAAATGATTTTTTGCGAAGGATGAACACTGGAACAGAATAATACAACGAATTTAATTAAAATATTCCCCATCCTTCAAAAGTTACGATTACAATAATTTATAAAATACGGTGCTCTCTTTAAAAAGGAATGCGTGTTTTCACTTTTGAATTGTGCCCTAAGGATTCCTGTGCAATAGCAAACCTGTTGCAATCTTCCTTAATAATGCGCAACATTTTTTTCAATTTATTGCCCAAATAATTTAACTAGCTTTGCTTCACAATAAGTAGTTCAGCAGTAATGGAAACTTTAGAGTTTTAACCTTTCTCTATCTTTCTAACCTTATATTATACTAGCTGTACCCGCCCGGCTTCGCACGTGCAATATGTGGTTTCAGAACAATTGATGGAAAAAAATTTCAGAAAGAGCCTACTGCAAAAGTGAGGGACTTGAACCCGTACTAAAAAACCTCTCCTAGACTGGGCCCACTCTGCCTTTATCTTCATGGCATTGCACATGCTCGTTGGACTAATCGGCAATAATTTAATATTCTTTGGACAATGAAAATAATTTTATAATATTTAGCTCATTTTTGTTTTATTAATGTAACGCTTCTTTGTATACTATATTAGTGGTTTCTATCGACTAAGATAGTGACATTCGCTGCACTACTTACCCTGGAGCACGCTGCATATAAGATATAAACGCCCGTGGCCGAAGCAATTCTTGATTAATTCAACTCCCGCTTTTCTTGAAGTTCGATCCTCTAACTTATTGATTGTCATGGCAGAACAAACATTAATAGGAAATTGAATCCATTTCAGGATAATTGATAGGAATTATTTGCATTCTTGGTATAAAAACCGTATCTCCTTTACCAGACCCAGGTAAAATTAACGCCTCAATAACGTTTTTCTGCAACGAAATCACTCTCAATCTGGTTCCATTACAAAGATTAGGGGATTCAACTTCCGAAGCAACATATTGGGAGCTCCAACTTTTAATTCCAGGCCATGGACTGTAATTCTATTTAAAAACTCGACCGGGTAATTTACTGCCTCATCTTGATTGCAAATAGCATTTATAAACAGGTACGTCTTATATCATCAGGAATTTTCTCTAATGTAAAAATACCACGATCTGTTATCACTATACCTATTTGACATTCCTTTCCTACATATTATTTGACATTTCTTTTATGTTTTTTTTTTTGTTCTTAGCACACCAAACAGCATACTGCCTCTGTCTGTCTCCCTCTCCGTCACTGGAGTAAAATAAGGTTAAAAGAGATGTCAAAATATTGCAGAGTTAGTATGTTTGATTTGAGAATGAAGTGCATATCTACTCATGCAGGTGAAAATCGTAGAAATGTTTCAAATTTTGACTATTTATTTAAAAACCTTTTAAGTTATCGAGTTATTGGATATCCTAAGTTGTACCTGCAGATGTCCTCTATGAGCTGCTGTTAACTATATTTAAATGCTCCCAGTATTTTCGAACGGAAAGCGTGACAAAGAATAAAGCAAAACGAAACGAAAAAATAAACTCGTGTCCAATTTTTCCGAAATTTATAGAGATATAGAGTTGAGACAAAGTAGATATTGTAGGCCTAGATATCCTCTATAGGCCTGTGAAAAATGCACCAGAATATACGGAGCAGTTTCTAAGATTTTTGCATTTAAAAACATGCCAATTTTATTTACATGATGGAAATAGGGAAAGGTTAATAGTTAAATACCACTTTCACTTTTACTTTCACTGCCTCAATCACAACATATTCACTTGATTTTGCTGTTGGGAAGATTGTGCAGAGATGCATTACTGTGTGTTTTTTTGTTTTCCAGCAATATGTTTTGTATAAGCCAGGTCACTATAATGATAGAATTTGTACCACGGGGGGACATGAGTAAAAATTATATGAGTATAAGCAAACAATATCCTCTTTGGTATTTGTAAGCCAAAGCAGCGTTGCCGTTAATTTTTTTTTTAAATGGGAATGAAAAAATAACCGAGCTGAAAAAGGGACCCCCGAATAAAGCAACACAATTTTTACGAAATCGGAGAAATTCGATATATCCGTTCCAACTTCCAATACAACTTTCGTAAAAATTCTCCGATTATGCATATAGCGAACCTTGTCACATCCGAAGCTCTCCGACAAATTATATTAATATGCTTAATTTTTTTTTTGTTCCGAAACGGATACTTCGATTGGCGAGAATGACTCTATATGACCCTGAATTAAAATTAAACAATTGCTTACTTTGAGGGTTACGTAAAACAAGTCAACTAAACAGGTCCTAATCTTAGATGACTTATTTTTGAAGTCATCTAAACAGGTTCTAATCTTACATGACTTATTTTTGAAGTCATCTAAACAGGTTCTAATCTTAGATGACTTATTTTTGAAGAGTTACTATGGTTACATTGTGGCGACAAATTAAATGTGACAAAAATGATTTAAGTTAACTAATAAGTATTTTATGTGGAGAATTCTTAACTTCATGTTACCAGTCTTAATGGCGTCATATACCCAGGATTTTTGGTTTGTTCACATCTATGGCACAGTACCTTTCGAATGACATAATAAATACTTTAAAAGTGTAGCGAAACTTTTGATGTTCCCGTATTAATATAATGATGTGAAAATCAATTAAAATGGATTTCCAGTACAAGTTAAAAAAAATTAAATACAAAAAAGAACGAATCAAATTCGGATTTAATGTTAGATTTGGAAACAGAAATCTGAATTCTCAAAATTCTCAAAAACTATGCCGAACATTGGCAGAGCATATCTTCTGCTGTATCAGATTCCCTCTGCCAATGTCCGGCACTGGCTGACGAAATAATGAAATCTTGGGACATCACTGGGTCGAGATCGAGAACCAGTGGATGAAACAGATCTCCCATAAACAGATGCTAGCGTTAACACTATGAATCGAATTCAGGGAAGAACTCTTGAGAAATCCAATAGTCCCTCTTGCCAAGACTGATATAGTAGTATAGAAATGAAAAGAGACTCGGCAATGGTCGTCTGATTCGAATATCTATCGGAATAATATATATATTCATAAAATGTAGGGTCCATTTTCGACCACAAGCTGGTAGAAATAGTTGGGGATTATCCGCTTTTTTACATCACTTTTATACATTTGGTTATAATGAAGTTACGAGTTTTGATTATTAAAAGCAGGAGTTACGAGGAAGTTCTTCAGTGATTTGCCGGAGTTACAAGATTCTTCAGGCACTTCGACCGCGTTACGAGATATAAAGAAAATGATTTTTTAAAGATTTAAATTTATGAAGGCATCAAAATGAAATGTCTGCCTTAAATGGAGTTACGAGATTTTCTTATTAGGCCGTAGTATATTCAAGAAGGGAAAAAGACGAATATGTAATGCCAAATTGGTCTTATTTTGTTTTCAATGACGAAATAAAGCCAAACCAAAATTTGCCTAATTTTCAATCTCGAACCAAAAATTTCTCTAATTTTAAGCTGTTAAGCAATTGAAACAATTGAAAGTCAGTACTTCTTCCTAAACACTAGGCTGGAAAATTGCCAGAGAAAAATAGCATCAGCTGATAAAACTACCACCATGATATGAAGAAATCACCCGATTATATATAGTAACGACGTCATTGCGTGAAAGGATTGTTGCAAAGATTTCTTAGCGGATTGTTCCGGCAAAAATTCTTAGCACATAGGTATAAATGAGCAGAATTGGAATCATCATCTTTGCAAAAACACTTTTGAACTTTTTATACGGATGAAAATAATAATCATCTACACACGAATATGCGAATATGAGTATTTATTCAAGGACCATTTTCTTTGAAATGATGCATTTTGCTATCGTTATGGTTCCCCAAGCTTCTCTTTTCAGAGCTTTTTATTTTGTCGTTTTATGTTTTCAAGATGGAATCATAAAATGTTAATGGTGCACACATTAAAATGAGGGAAAATTCAAGGTCAATGCGTTATAAAGGAATTGTAGAAGTAAAAACAATACTGGTGTGCGAACTGTGAAGGAAACACTACCCAGGGGCTATTTCCTCATCAACTATACAATTTTTTTTCATTCCGAAACATCTGTCGAGGGATGCAACGAAATCAAAATGTTCGCAGCGCATCATTTGTAGCGCCATCTTCTTTTTTGATAGTATTGTGTTGAAAATTAGTGCAATTGTATTAGGTTTATTTTTCAAATGTCAGTTAGATAATATTAAAAAAATGTTCATAAAATGTATCTTGGTTTAAATACAACGTATAAAGAAACAATTCTGTATTAGAAAGCTTATTCAATTAACAGTATATATTTAACTATCCTATCCCTTGCAATAAACAAATGTGTTTGGCAATATTATTGAATTTAGGTGATTTGGCACTTTATTCCCATTCTAAAAATGTCAATTTCATTCGTACATATACATCAGTTGCAACAAGATTTTTATATTAATTCAAATGATTTGCACAAGAGAAATCGAAATAATAATAATCACTCACTCATAATTTTGAACAATTTTCATTTTAATCGGTACCTATCTAAATCATCGGTTTTTTTTAAACTGACAGCTGTTTCCCTCGCGAAATCTTCACAGAAAATCAGTATCATACCTCCGCGGAACGAAATGAGTCGCTTTACACTTGGTGATGTCAATTGGCCGCCTCGAAGCTGTGATTTGACCCCTTCGGACTTTTTTTTCTGGGGAACCGTGAAGGACCGATTTTAGGCCAAGAATGTGGATGTGTATCATTTGCAAACTCAAGCTTACCTTATAATTTACCAGCAACTCCACCCACTTCTATACCAAGTGACCTCTTATTGAAATCGCATACTTCAGGATGATCCAAAAGGCAACCTTACTTCTTCCTTTTCCCTACTCTTGCAATATAATATGCATGCATCTGGTGATTGTATTGCTTTGTAACACATAAATAAATGAATCGTTTAAGTTGTCGTTTTGGCGATTCAACTAATCCTTCGCATAAACTTGTTGATTTGTCAAATTTCGACAACTGAGCGATTGCTCAATTGGTTAGAAAAAAGCAATCCTTTTCCGATTTCAGAACACTTTCGCAAATCTGAATTTTTTCTTGGAGTTGCTGAGATTTACCAATACAAGTCCGTGTGAGTTTGACAACTAGTGGTATAATTATGTTTACGTTTTCGAGAATATTTTCATCTATAAAGAAATGGATTGCACCGAGTGAATCTATTTTTGTTAATAATGTTTGAACATAAATCGTGGCGCAAATTTCGATTGATTTAATATTAAATCTAGCTAGTGAATGGAAAACGCGTAGAAAAGTGTCAAAAGCTACACAAATTCCAATCGCTCGAATATCACCAAAAAAGAGACGTTTTTATGTTGAATTAGCCACACAAAATTTGAAATCTCAGAGCAGAATCTGAGAAACCCATTCGAATACCACATTAGACTTCGTGGTTGATTGTTTAGTTTTGTTTGGTGTCATGAAATCGTAAATAAATATGGAAAAATTCTCAGACAATACAATAATCTTATTTTCGATTGCGAAAGAAAGAGAAAATTCGATCGGACTATTGCGACTACTAAGCACGCTTAGAGATTCATCGAATACTCTTTTACTTCCACCGAAAAGATAAAAATACTAGGAGCTTTGGAGCAAATTATTTGCTTAGTAGATAATTAGATTGTGCATTGTGAGGTCAACATAAATTCCCCCAATTCTTTGTCTTGGTGTTTAAAAGCTCCGCGATGAGAGCCCAGGTCTAGATAAATACAAAAACATATTTTAGGAAAACACACACCTACGTTCTCTTTGGAGAGGGCAGAAAACTAGGGATTGTATTTTTTTTTTGTATTTCAAATGGAAATTAAAACCAAAAAAAAAATATTTCTAAACACTTTTTGATTTTTTTGTTTCCCATCTTGCAATGAACTCAAAAAGTGTTTAAGATAGGCTGCTGCTTCAAGTCTCTTCCACTTGGGATAAATACATTTGTGTGAATTTCGAAATTAAACTAAAAGAATTTAGGTGTTTTATTTGTTTACGGAAGATTCTAGTTAACTTTGCTTGCTCGGCCAGATGCTCAATAAAACACACCTAATATATATATCTGAATACTTTTTTTATTAGCTGTATTAGGCCATTTACGACACAATAATTAATAAAACTTGTGATGGAAAAAAGCTTCAAATTTCTCACCTGGAAACTATGGTTTATGTTTTTGATACTGCATTCAGCAAAACACAAGTCGGAGAGATCGATTTCATCGAAAACGTCACTCTGTAAAAAAATAACAATACATTTACTTTTATACATAATATAATGATAATATTACATTTAGTAAGTTGTTTATCTATAATGTGTGCTATACTACCGAGAGTAGGGTCCTCGTGCTTGAATTTTTATTTTATTTTATTTCAATTATCCTGGGCTCTTATACGCATATGGTTTATCATAATGAAACGATTATCGTCGAAACGATTGAACAAAACGATATCTTTTTATACGCATATGGTTTACCATACGATACATCTAAATTATTTGTGTATGATTATATGAAGGCTAATAACATAAGCAGTCCACCTAGTTGGAAAACTTCCAACAAAGCTGGATCGGATTGGCTTTACGGATTTTTAAAAGGAAATCCAACACTCCCAAATCGATTTCTTAATTTTTTTATCTATTTCGTAATAAATTTTCAATTCATGCAACGGCCAAGTGCCTAATACTTCTTTTGAATAAAAAGCATATCGCTATGTGATAGAATTCCGTTTAAATAGAAATAGTCTCTCTTGTCAAATGTGCCCCCCATAAAGTCAAAGTGTGGTATGTCATGGCGGTCGTCCGAAGTTTGCCCGGGAAGTAAGAATCACCGTTCGGATAATTTTTTTCCCACTTCACATTCAATAAAGGTGCTATAAAACATTAAATATTAGTAGTTGGAACTTGTGAACACTGTGGCTCAGTTGTTAGTATGCTGGACTACTTGGGCGACTGGTCAATTTATAAAAATGATAGTTTACGAATAATGAACACAATATACCTCCCCTTCTTTCTAATAAGCGATATGTGCCGCACGGCCTTCGCACACATATGCCACATGTCACATCACATATTCTTTAATGCTTGCGATTTGCGCCCACCACCCCAAAGCAGAGAGACATCGACAGCACCATCTATGGGGTCCAAAGCTATCCTATCTTCCAAGCTGGAACCAAACACACCCATTCACCAAATTTCATTGAAATCGGTTGAGTGGTTTCAGAGATTGACAGCAGCGCCACCTATTCTATCCTTTAATCTACAACCAACCATACACATCCACAAATTTCATTTAAATCGGTTAAGGGGTTTCGGAGGCCGACAATACAAGAACGTTCACTAAAGTGTCTATATAACTCGTATAACCAATACACATACATACAGACCTTGGTGTTGACGTCACCTATCATTTGAAATTTCCAGAAAGAAAATCGGTTCACGAATTGAGAACGTCGAACGTCGTACGAAAATTCAATTTGATTCAATTATTTATCTAAATTAGTTTAACTCACAATGAAATGCACAAAACTATTCGAAAACGACAATACAGACAATAGTTCAATGCGAGCCGGACATGAATTTAACAATTAACATAAATTCTTGTCACCCATAACTCGAAACGTCATCATTCGTTCGCTGTTTTCGGTGCAATTCAAATCAGCATTAAATGTCACAGCAATATATGAAATTCATTGGAATGACAGTGGCGCCATCTGTCGAAAATTGGTCGTACCAATCGGACAACTTTGCTTAAGATCATCACATGATCAAATGCACAGTTTACCCTACTATGAAAAGTACCGAAAGTTGTGTCCGATCGCACGATAGGGCATTCTGATTTGCATTATGATATTTGACTATTTTGTGTTTTTTTTTTGCTTATAGTAACCTCCAAAAAGCCTTTGAAAGATCTGTTGGGCAAATTAATTTGCAATTTATGTATTCCTTTTTCTAGAATAAAATCCTCGCTGTGAAATAAGCTATATTGACCTTGTTTTTCACCAAAACAAATTTGAATTCTGCTTTGACAAAAAATGTAATAGATTCTAAGAAAGTTGTCGCACTAGCAAATTTTGAGGTCTAATTGTTTATTGGTACCTACCAGCTATTCGTCGATATTAGTGTTTGATTATTAGTAAGACCGTCTAAGAATTGTATCCTCGGTTGACATACCTCTTCTGAATCCAAACTGATTACTACTAAATTTACTTTTAAAAAAATACTATCAATTACCTTCCACTGATCTCTTACATTACTTTCAGCTCGCTTAAATGAATAAGAATAAAATTTCTTATGCGTTTCTTCAATATTTCTGTGCATATTGATGAATATCTGGATTTTTTTGAAAGTTAGTTTTTCCTTCTTATCTTGTTCAAGTGGTTGTATGTCATCCACGGCTTTATATATCTAGTCCTGTTCGTGATTTGGAGGAAAAAGTCGTACAATTTTGAATGATTCCTTAAATCATCAGGTTCATCATAAACTGGCTCCCAAAATTCATATTTCAAAAAGTAAAGTCTGTGCAAAATATTTTTTTTAAGATTTGTATTGGCACCATTTAATTCGTTGAATATATGTATAAAAGATATTGGTAATTATACAATTCACATCCAAGCCCAGCCCAGTTAATTAAAAATATGAACGACATGGGTTTTTATATGGGAACACTTAGTTACTATCTACAAAATAACAATCATATTTTCGAAATAGGTAACATATTACCTTAATCTGCCAAATATGATATGAGTTGTAGTATCTTACCACGCAAACAATGAAAAAGGCATGGCAGCAATTAATCGGTTAACCTAGTTGTTTGCTCTAAGGTAGACAGTCATCAGTTGACAGTTTGCTCTAAGTTGACAGTCAATATCATATCATACTCTCCTTGGCGCCATTATGCCAAGCAGAAAGCTCATACAAAAAGGCATCAACAAAACGAAACCTGATAATATGTTCTGTAATTATCGCATTGATTAAACTAAAAAGATATGAATTGAAACAAAATGTTCCTAAGTTTTCGATGCTAAAAGGTTCCGCATGAGTTACAGAATTTAGTCAATGGTGGCAAATTTAAATTCAAAAAGGAGAAATAAAGTGTTCTGTTCATTTCAAAGTTCAAAGATATTTGTGCATGTTTAACTTGAAAATTATTTTATTATATAACTACAATTTCTACACATATTACACAACAACATGAGCAGCGAACTATGAAATATTTTCATTTCATACCGGCAGTTTGGTAATTGTGCCATGTGTCTGGATAAACCAACAGCAAACAACATCGCTATCGTCTCTACTTCTATTGTCTTTGATGATTTACTTGAGCATTACCGAAATAAATAAATCCAGGATCCGGTACAATCAGTAATCACCATCAGTGACAACCGCAGCAGTTAAGATGAAAGTTCGGTTGACACAAAATGTTCAATGAACCAATAAATTAATTTCCGCTCATTTGTTGGGACTGCAAAAGAGCTCCATGGGATCCAAATTAGAATATTTTATCGGAGGATTGTTCGTCTTTCTAAAATATAAAAGTGATTTATGAAAAAATCTATGAAGCCCCCTCTGGCATTGGTACTCATTGCTGATCCCAGGATACCAGATTTTTACAATATGTACATTAGAACATACACATGAGTTTACAGTGTCCCAGAAAATAAGTTAGGGCCTATGAAGGGCTCTGCTGCGTCTTGCATCTGCATTGCCAGGGAATCTGCTGCCTCATTGCACATAATGTCGCTATCTGACTCGGCAGTCGGCATCCAGCAGTCACCTATTAATTTTCCTACCTATTGATTGTGTAGCTGATATAAGCGTAAAGTGATTCGATTTTTTCTTGGCTATCGAATATCTCTGCTAAATTGTTGTTTCTGTAATAATTCAAAGCGCATATATCAGCTACAAGATCAGGTATAATTTCCCAAATAGTGCACTTTATCCGATCTCGATTCATCTGTGAGTGAGTGAGTGATTATTTGATTATTCGAAGTACATCGATCGAAAACATTCTATTGCATAATCTTCATGACTGTATACTATTAATCTATACTGAGATCTGTGTGTGTATGTCATACGAACGTACTGCCCATATGTATTCCTATACTTTACCTCTTTGATATGTATTATTTATTAGCGTCACACTCAACTCTTCATCCGCCAACATATTTAAAGCGTCTTTTTAAAGATCTAGGATGCGAAGTCAATACCAACGACCAATGCGCTCGCGGTCACCTCATTTCAACCGTGGAGCTTCTTTAAAACTTAATCGGGGATGTTTTATGGCCAAAACACATGTGCAGAAATCGCTGCGCAGCAAGATTAGAATACATGTTTATTTGGATATAGAAACACGTAAATTCTGCACTTACCGCAGCCCGGCAACATGTATCTATTTCTGAATTTGCTGCAAAATTCAAGCGTACCACAACACAAAAGAAAATGTTTGTTTTTGTTTTGAATACAGACACATCAGCTGCTTAGTCGGTGACATTAGCCATATTAGCCAAATAATTTTCTACACATCTGTTTTACTTGCAGCACAGCGATCTGTAACGAAATGGGTTTGTGGTATACTCGTATTTGTACATGACATTAGTATTGTCTTCTACCAGTAAGATGGCACTCTTGAAATGTTTACCTTGGAATTTGAGCCTAGGTTGCGTTATTTTACTATAGCAAAGTGAAATAAGGCCGGAAAAAAGAAATACAGCGTTAATTTACGGCATCCTTGAAGTGTGTTCCGCGTGCGGAAGTACAATTTGCCGCCGCGATGTAGTTCCGACAAACTTATTGCTTTTACAGGCACACCCTTGGCGCCTAATTTAAAGTATGAAACACCCAACTTTGAAGGTGTAATTCATGTAGTCATAAGTCTACAAGCTAAAATTCCATAATGGACTTTTGGCCCACTTCTGGGAGGTTTTCTCCCACCATACAACTAAGGCGTAGGTGATAATTAGTCTAGTTATCATCGTATAATTAGATAGTTATCAACGTATATATATATATGCTGACTTACTACATCATCGTGGTACCACCTTTGGACATAGGAAGATCCTGGAACTTGTCAAAAACGAGATAAGGGAGCTAAACATGCCTATGGATGGGTGCGTATTGAGAACGGATAACTTCCAGAAAAAAAGAAATTGTGATTTTTACAAATGGATTCATGATGGATCGCCGAATGCGATCCGGTATCTATTCCGAAGAGATATAACTAGGCAGCCTCGGGAAATATACTTCTGTATACTAGGCTGTAATGATTTTTCGCTGCATGCGTTGGACTATTTTCCTTTCAAGAGTTAAAATATCCTTATAGCACTAGACAATCAGACGGTAATCAATTGCATGTAACAGACAAACATCATTGGTACTGGAATGAGTACTAATAAGTGTTTATCTAACCATGTATTAACACTGACTTGGGTACGAGGACACATAGGGATCGACGATTATCACTTAAGGAAAATGGAGCTTAAAAAGGATGATACCCGTAAACTATACCTGGAGGAATCTAAGACAGTTCACATATACAATTGTAGTACTTTCGGCAGCGCTGCTCGATATTCATATAAAGGGTCATTAATTTTCAACCAATTTTTCGTACATTTCGGATGGTAGCTCGGCCATAACTTGAGTAATGTTGGTTTTTAATGCGTCAAGAGTTCGGGGATTATTCGCGTAAACATGGTTTTTTGCGTAGCCCCATAGAAAAAATCTAACGGTGTCAAATCGCATGATCTTGTTGGCCAATTGACGTCGCCAAAAAGTAAGTGAAAGTAAAAGTGAAAAAAAGCTTAGACAAATATCTTGCATTTTGTGAAATTAATAAGAACTCGGACTAACTTAAACGTTTTCAGACATAATTCTGAATTCCATACCTCAACCAACAAATTTAAGGCATACTACAAGGTTTCCGATGTTTTTTGGCTGTAATTTAAAAAAAAATTAAAAACTTTGATTCTTCTTGTGGATTATTTTTATTTGGTCTTTTAATTTTTTTTTACATCAAGTCGAGAATATGATGTCATGTAAATGGCCGCCGCCACAGTTGATTGTCATTTGAGCCCTCTTTATGGCATTTTCCATCACTTTGGCCAAAACTTCCGGCGATAGGTCCTCACATTCTTGACGGATATTGTCTTTAAGAGCTGCAAGAGTCTGAGGCTTGTTGACATAAACCCGCGACTTCAAAAAGCCCCACAAAAAGAAGTCTGGAGCGGTCAAATCAGGCGATCTTGCAGGCTAGTGCAAATCGCCAAAAACGACCCGGGAACACCGCTTTCAGAATATCGGTTGTGGCTCGCGCAGTGTGTGCCGTAGCTCCGTCCTGTTGGAACCACATATCCTCCAGTCCTAAATCGTCCAATTGCGGTAGAAAAAAATCGGTAAACATGGCCCTATAGCGCGCACCGTTCACTGTTGTCGTTTGACCAGCGGCGTTCTCGAAAAAAAAAATGGCCCCGTCAACAGAGGCACAACGGGCGCTCCGGGGCCCGCCACTCTTGGCAACGTCTCGTGTTGTGCCAGTCTCTTCGAGGCGAGCGGCTAAACGTCGCAGTGTTTCACCAGTAGGCGTTGGACGGCTAGGAAATCTGCGACGAAATTCACGTTGCGCCAAAGTCACCGACCGATTATTACTCAAATAAATAGTCACCAATATTCCCCGTTTTGGAGCAGTGTAGCGTAACATTGTTTATTAACGTGTATTTCGCATGTGTTTACTACACAAATGTCAAAACAGAACTGACATTAGGGGCCAATCGCAAAATTTATAGCATTTTCTGATAGGAGGATTACTTTTGCGCCACCTTGTATATGTAAGAAGCATTAGCTACTTTTGGAATAACCAGCTTTTAAAATGTAAAACCTTTATAAGCACCGATAGCAATTATAGTTCAACTAGGCTATGTACGTATATAATAAATTATCTAAAATTTTAATTTTAAATTTGTTATGCCATTGTCCCACCAAACGTAAAATTTTTCCAAACCTCCGAAGTTTTGCCATACATTTTTGAGATCGAAACCTCGGGATTTCACCGAAACCTATTTAAAATCCATCTGAGTTCATCCTTCCGTGAGAGGTTATAAAACCGAACATGCTTATAGCGTGAACCTTTGTTTATTTGGTGTTCATTTCTGGATGTCAAAATATTAAACGCCAATAGAATTGTGACAATCAAAGAAATAATAAAAGAAGGAAATAATTTGAATCAAAAAAGAGGTACAGTAATATTTTTAAGAGAAATATTTAAAATGCTTAAATTATTTCTTAAATTTTTAGTAATTTCTCTTTCCAACACTTTTATTTTGTGTCAACAAACAGCTGTTGTGACAGCTTATGACTTTTGAAATCACTTCAACTCGGTGGGAACGACTTACAAGGTTTCGGTAAAAGTTCATCGAAACCTCGCGATTTCAGTTTGGTGGGAACATGGCATTAGACATTTGGAAGTGGTTTTTATCTTCTACAAGTTGGCCCGGCAAACTTCGTTCCGCCTAAAATTAATTAAATTATCAATGTGCGTTTCAAGAGTCAAGCCTCTCCCAAGTAGAAATCAATGGTTTTTCGGAAAACACATATAATAGTATTTTTGGCTCTGACTTGTAAATTTGCCAATTTAGTGAGCGGTAAAATTTGTTTTCATATGTTTTTAAGTTGGTTGGGAAATAAAAATACTACCAATTCAAAGAATTGTACGCACATAATGCCCAAAACACATGTCCAGAAATCACTGCGCAGCAAGATTAAAAAACACTTCTTTATATAGATATAGGCACACGTAAATTCTGCACTCACCGCAGCAGTGCAACATGTCTCTATTTCTAAATTTGCTGCAAAATGCAAGCGTACCACAACACAGAAGAAAAGAAATTGCAATTTCAAGTATTTGGCATCATCGGCTTTTGAATTTTGCTGACCGTGTTTGTATTTGTTTTGGATGCAAACACATCAGCTGCTTAGTCGGTGAATGACAGTAGCCATATTAGCCGATGAAAGACATGTCAAATAATTTTCTGCACATCTGTTTTACTTGCAGCATTGCGTTCTGTGCTGCGTCCAGAATTTCTGCACATGTGTTTTGGGCATAACCTTTCCACTTTAATGGGGATGTTAAAATACCTAAAGAAAGATCATGCCAGGAAAATGGTAATGCAGATAATATTACGTGAATTTAATACAGTCGAACCTGGTTAATTGGAATCTAATGGATCAGATACCCAGTTTCTCACTTATCCAGGTAGAGCAAATATTTGTTTCACTTAAGGAGGCCTTCAAATAAATTGAAATACATAATGCATATTTTAGCTATTAAGCTATAAAAACAATTACTTGCTCGAAACTGCGATATTTTTAGTCTCTTCGCAAAATGTTGAGCCTTTTCTTAAAGGAGAGGTCCACTTATGGGAAGGTTTTTACTTAAGCACTGCTTTATCCAGGATACAACACATTCTTTAAGTTGAGGCTGTTCAGGAGCGCGATTTCTTTTTAGTTTGCCGTGGCCCTCACTACATTCCAATTCAATTTTGTTGCGATTTTTTTAAAATTCTACAAAAAGTTGATTTAGGCACATTAAATTCTTTGCATATTTCGTCTCGCGATTTTCCGTGATCGAACTCATTCAAAAGCTTCAATTTTACACTAATTGACAAACACTGCAACTTTCGCTTCGACAATTTTAAAAGCACGATAAACGAGGACGATCTGAATTGCAGCTGAAAAATACAAATTTGATGTCAAGATACGTCCACATCTTGTGTAAAAGCAAAAGGTACGGTAAACTGTTTTGTCGACGCAATGGCGACGTTAACGAAAACAACCCTATGCAACTGGTCGTCAGTGTAAAGGAAGAAAATATGGGCTGCGAAAAAATAAAACGTGTTTGGGCAAGCACATGTAAACATTATTAGCGAATAACACGATTTTTGTTGCAAGTCTGTCTCACTTACAGAGGTTAAAATAAATAAATTTGCAAGTCTGGTCCAATTATAGAGGTCAATTTATAAAATTTAATTTTCACTTATAGAGGTGGAAAAAGCTTCAGTTATAGAGTTGTTTTTAAGGAAATTGAAGGTGCGCCAGAATTAGGCCCACTAATAGAGGTATTCCACTTAGCCAGGTCCTACTTAGACAGGTTCGACTGTGATTGCATTTCTTCGTACCCGAGTGCAAAATTTTCAGACGACAGTCAGTTTTACCACAATTATAAACAAGTTGTAGGGGTAAAAACTCGAGAAATATTGAGTATTTATAATATTTATTTTCCCAGGGACTTTCAAAATCATTGCAATCGCTGTAGAACTAAATTAAAAGCATTATCTCTTAGAATTAGAGTCTGAAAGCGGCCATTTGCTTGCCATGTACCTTTTTTTAGGGGAGCACATAATAATTTTTATTGTTGCTTATATTATTATTAGGTCGTCATATTTTTTCAAATGATTCATGCTATTGAATTTATACTTTTAAAGTAGAACATCCAACAAAAGTTTGTTTAGAATAAAATCTAGAATGGTTTCAGCTCTAACTTTTGGTATGCTAGCCTGGTTTCTTAAAAGCTACATAGTAAAGTGAACATATTTAAATGAATGTATGTTATGCGAAGGTACTGTTAAATAAATATATCGTTTATAGTCAATATTGCAATGTGTACCAAATCGGTGTAGGAAGTTTGTGGTACTTCTAGAATTACATTTATGTAACTTTGTATGTATTAAAAAAATACTGATAATATTTGATGTAATGTGTATAATCGAATTTTCGTGTAAAACTAGTGAAAATGTAAGAAAAGTAATATTCTAGCTTTTTTTAAATTTTCACTATTTTTATACCAACATTTTATTTTGCACGCTTCATTTATTGTTTCGTTTGCATTTATTTTCTCCTACTATAATAGAAGTTTTTGATTTTGCCCACATAATCTTTCTAAATCATTGATTTCTATGGTTAACAACAACTGTAGGATCTCGTACTATTGTTGCAAACTATGAAAATTAGTGATCTATATAGATCATGGGGGTAAAATAAAAAACGCCAAAACAGTAAAAAGACAGAAAGCGCGTCGACAGTGTAAAAGTTAACTAAGAAGTTTATTTAATTTTTTACTGCAATGGCAAGCAATTTTCAATACAATGTTTAAAATGGAAATTAATTTTGTTGTTCTAAATTACGTATATCGACTTTTTTTAAGATATGCATCATAAAACCATTTTTTGCTATGCCACCCTGTGTGGATACTTTACGCTTGATGAGGAATATCATATTAAAAGGTGCATGATGTGTGTGCGAGTGTAAATGCTGTACTAACTTTATCTGTATACACCTACAGCAGACATAAGTTTGAACTTTTGTAGTATGCGTAAAGATTTTTTGCAGCAAAAGCGCCAAAGTATTATAGTAGCATTGAATGGTCACAAATCAGACTGTGAGCAGTTAATTTTCGTAGCTGATAAGTGGTAACCAGCGTTGCCGTGAAGAAAAAAGTAGTGCGGGCCATTTAAAAACTTTTTGTGGGCCTTTTGACAAAAGCTGGGGCCAAATATTCTATATAAAAATCCTTCCTTAAAAATTTTAACTACAATTTATAAATATTTGTATTTTTTATTTAATGCATTAAATTTCTTACATTTAGCTTAAAAAATAAATAAAAAAAATCACAGATGTATTACATTTTTTAAAAGTTCACAGACATCTTCGGCTTTGAGCCACTTAATAAAAATAACTTAAAGTTTAATAATAGATATGTATTTTCAGGTAATCACAAATTACACATTAATTCGTTTTACAAGATCAGGTTTAGGAATGAAATTACCACAGTTACTCAAGTTGCCATGCATAAAATCTTTAAGGCTCATTAACGAGTCAAACGACAACCTGTTTCGATTATCCGTTTTTATATTGTTCAGACACGAAAAAACACGCTCAGCATATGCGCTGCTATGTGGAAGACTTAATAAGTTCATTGCAAAAGTAGAAATATTTTTAAATAAAGGATCACCAGCAACATTTTTAATTTCGTTCAACTGAACCATTTAACAGCGTCAATATCATGGTCTTCTTTATTTATTTCTTCTATACAGTTTTGTAGCTCTTTAGCCATTATATTTTCAGGGCAACTGAATAATTTTGGAACTTTTATTAACAGAGTTGTCAAATGATCAGAAAACAATCTAAAATTATCACTTTATTTTCTTCATATAATTTATTAATTTTTAACTGTTTGCCAAGTTCTCTTTAATAGTTTTGAACTGACTTTAAGAAACTTTCTTTCTCACTTTCATTTAAATTTTCAAACAGTTCATAAAATCCAAACCCGTAATATATCTCATCAAGAGGTTTTAAGCAGAACGGTTTGAGTTCGACTTCACTAATATTACTTAAAGATTTTAAGTAAACAGCTTTCAAAAAGTTTTTTAAAATAATTTTATATGTTTGAAAGCTTTTATTAAAATCAGTTATAATTTTTAAAACATAATTAAGAAAATAAAAATACATTTTTTACAATGGGTTGTTCAAATTATTTAAATCCCTTGGTGTTCTTAGATATCATCAAAAGACACTGATACAAAGTAAAGTTGAAGACCTTCCCAGTTTTTTTATGAAATAATATACCTACCACCTCATAAAAAGATTACCATCGAGTTGCTACTACTTCAGTTCTATTTTAAACTAGCTTCGTATGTGCAAAATTTGGTTTCAGAACAATTGATGGAAAAAAATTTCAGAAAGAGCCTTCTGCAAAAGTGAGGGACTTGAATCCGTACTAAAAAACCTCCCGTAGATTGGGCCCACTCCGACTTTATCTTCATGGCATTGCACATGCTAGTTGGACTAATCGGTAATAATTAATTATTCTTTGGACAGTAAAAATAATTTTATATTTTTTTTTATATTAATGTAACGCTTCTTTGTATACTATATTAGTGGTTTCTATCGACTAAGATAGTGACATTCGCTGCACTACTTACCCTGGAGCACGCTACATAAAAGATATAACTGCCCGTGGCTGAAGCAATTCTTGATTAATTCAACTCCCGCTTTTCTTAAAGTTCGATCCTCTAACTTATTGATTGTCATGGCAGAACAAACATTAATAGGAAATTGAATCCATTTCAGGATAATTGATAGGAATTATTTGCATTCTTGGTATAAAAACCGTATCTCCTTTACCAGACCCAGGTAAAATTAATGCCTCAATAACGTTTTTCTGCAACGAAATCACTCTCAATCTGGTTCCATTACAAAGATTAGGGGATTCAACTTCCGAAGCAACATATTGGGAGCTCCAACTTTTAATTCCAGGCCATGGACTGTAATTCTATTTAAAAACTCGACCGGGTAATTTACTGCCTCATCTTGATTGCAAATAGCATTTATAAACAGGTACGTCTTATATCATCAGGAATTTTCTCTAATGTAAAAATACCACGATCTGTTATCACTATACCTATTTGACAATCCTTTCCTACATATTATTTGACATTTCTTTTATGTTTTTTTTTGTTCTTAGCACACCAAACAGCATACTGCCTCTGTCTGTCTCCCTCTCCGTCACTGGAGTAAAATAAGGTTAAAAGAGATGTCAAAATATTACGCAGTTAGTATGTTTGATTAGAAAATGAAGTGCATATCTACTCATGCAGGTGTAAATCGTAGAAATGTTTCAAATTTTGACTATTTATTTAAAAACCTTTTAAGTTATCGAGTTATTGGATATCCTAAGTTGTACCTGCAGATGTCCTCTATGAGCTGCTGTTAACTGTATTTAAATGCTCCCAGTATTTTCGAACGGAAAGCGTGACAAAGAAAAAAGCAAAACGAAACGAAAAAATAAATTACTCTTGTCCAATTTTTTCCTGAATTTATAGAGATATAGAGTTGAAACAAAGTAGAGATTGTAGGCCTAGGTATCCTCTATAGGCCTGTGAAAAATGCACCAGAATATACTGAGCAGTTTCTAAGATTTTTGGATTTAAATACAAATTCAATCTTAGTCGAACAGAACTACACCAATTTTATTTATATGATGATGATATGATTATTTTTGTAGGGTGGAAACACATTGTAGTGGCAATGGTTTCTATTAAATTTTGTAAATCTTTTAAATTTTTTTAATAACTAGGTATCATTAAGATTTGGGAACCATTTCTAATTGGCCCGGGCAAAGGGCAAAAAAAGAAACAGGTGGCCAATAGGCCCGATCGGCAACGCTGGTGGTAACATTAAATGGAAACTTGACAGTTTTTGTATCAAAACATGTTCCATTTGTATCATTGAGAAGCGTTATGGTAACAAAAATGTCAAATAGTTACCATCTTATTGGAATACTTTTATCGACACAAAATTCAGTCAAATATATCGTGTGGTGACTATATTTTAAATGAATATCGTTTGGAATTAAATTGAATTTAACGAGTAGTTACGACTTCATAGGCTGGAATCAACTTGGTGCGGTCAGATTTTCTCAATCATTCGGCAATCCTTGCTTCTGCCATTCAACCCAATACATCCAGCAACGCTCTTTCTCCTTGAGAAAACGCTCTAGGCTCTACACATATTAGCCATTCGTAAACGGGCTCGTTCATTGTAATGTACGAATGTGGAAAGATCGAATATACCCACTACTCAGCTGTAAAATATGAGTTTGAGAGCGTATCTAACGCCTTCTGTTGGCGATCCCATTTCCGTGAGGTACAGAATTCGCCGACTGTCATTTCCGTAGTGTTTGTCATACCTTAGAATCCACCTTTTCTCTTTCCCATACAAAATAAAATTTTAAGATATTGCCACTGTTCAAATGAAAGTATGTTTTTTTAAGTTTTTCGACTTTTCTTGTTGAAAATTCCAACTTTCGGCTCCGTAGACATCAATGTTAACACAAATCCAACAAAAAATTCCCATGCAAATCGAATGATGTTCAGCCAATTCATTTCAATTCATATTTATATATGTATGTATATAAATTTCAAAGCGAATATGCCATATTCATTGGTTGTTTTGATACTTCTTTAAAACCAAGAAATAATAAATAGGAATAGTATAACTAATGCACTCAAACAAGGCACCAATTTTAATGTTCACTGCTGAATAAGGTGGAAACTGTTATGAACAAAAATATCACGAATTCAAAAACAATGTAAACATTTTTGAAAACCTGATGATTTTGTTTATATCACAGTTTCCACCTGAGCGAATTAAAATTTCAATATCAGTTTTTTTTTTGTATTCAGCGATGTAATAACTACTCATATATTAAAACAAAAAGGAAAAAAAATGACGCTTACGCCTTTACGTATCGTTAAGTATCGGAAGAAACGCATAAAATGAAGAATCAGAAATTGGATTTTTTCGAGCACTAACCCATTAACCTAAATAGAAAAAGTCAATACGTATTAGTACTAGTGTAACCCTTTAAGCTTACGTAAAACCATTACCATCATTAATTGACCTTCATACACGAAAGTTGCACTGCTTTAGCATTTGATGGCAGCTACCCTTTGACCTTTCTTACCTGTTAAGATTAGTTTCCTCATCTCTCGCAGACTTTTTCTCGCATGTTTTCATATATATGTATTCCTATGCGTAGACGTTCTAAATATATTAAATGCACTATGTTGATGTGTCCACACATAAATAGGGAAATGTACAGAAATTACAAAAAAAAAGAACTACAACACTTTAGTAAATGCTATTCACTTTCATTAGGTACACAAAACAAACTGCAATGTTAGTATTTTGACAATAGAAAAAAAAGCGATTCAAAATTCTTTTTTTTCTTTTATCATTATTTCAGAACAAATGACTTTATTCCTACCCTCGTTTTCACTTTAAGGTGTATAAATATTTATTGCTTTCTTTTAATATATTGGCACATTAAATCTTATTAATTACAATTAACTTCACTTAAGGCTAAACATGGTATAGATACATTTGTATTGTTTAAAAGGAAGTCCACAAAATTCTGTATGTGAATTCAGTCGATTGTCGAATAGCTTCGTTGTCAATATACGCGACGTCACCGTTGGTTCTACGTGAACTGAAGAAATCCTAAAGGATATTCAGAATTTATATACTTAACTCACCGCAGACATTACGGCCCTAGATTTGAATTCACCACCATGCCAAAAGGAGCTTTATATGAGCATCTGTCAGCTTACAGCTGTACCAGTGTCAGAGCGAAAGTGTGTCCTTGCGTGGTATAAGATACACTTATCCATAAATATGTACCCATAGTATAGACGCAACACACATGGACAAAAAGCTTTTAAGAGATGTTTCTCTTTAAAAACGGATGTATTTAAAGCTATGATAATAAAATGTTTATGAAGCTTTGCGCGCAAAAAACGTTTCTTTCTAAAGTGTGGAGTTTTCTGAAATATTTTACTTAAGCTTAGTATCCTGCTCGTGCTAAATTTTAGCGTCCCTAGTCTCCACTTCGATTCTCCACACCAAAGATAAATGGTCGCTAAATAATTATTTTGTATTTTGGTTTTGCGTTTTTTTTATTTATCATGCCAACGTTCTCTGCGGTTTCCTCCGAAAAATCCATAATAATCACAACACAAGCTTTTCCTCCTTTTTCTTCTGTCAACATTTATCTTCGATTTAATGTACCGGATATTTATTTCGCGAGCTAAATGAGTGGATACTTGTCATCGGCCCATCTATATGAAGTTAGGAATTTAGCGAGCGAACAGGATACTGATTTGCTAAACTGCCTTGCTAAATTTTATCTTTGTAGACATTTTTGTATGGGAGATAAAATTTAGCGCGAGCAGGATACTTAGCTTTAGCAAACAATTGAGATGTCAGGCATCCGGTTCGGACTCGTTCAGTTGTGTTTTAGTTACTTTTCGGTTATGTTGCAGATGGTTTTTAGTGCCGGAAGAACACGTCTCTAGGATGCGACTCCAATGTTTTCTTGCTTTTAAGGCAACGAAGTTTTGGTAATGTGGTACCCTTCGATCACTTTTCTGTTGTTTATGTTCCTTTGAACATCTGACATGAAAGTGCGCGCAGAATCGTCCTGAAGCACAAAACTCCATGTCGAATCTGTTTAACCGACATTTCAGATCACATCATTGGCCCATATTTCTGTAAGGATGCTCGGGACAATGCTGTAAAAGTAACTTTCGAATGAAAATTTTGCGAGAAATTTTCAGCGGCCGAATAATGTCAAAAAGAGGTGACAACGACCCACTGATTTTACCCCTCCCGACTTCTTTCTATCGAGGTACCCAAAAGACCAACCACAACCCTAATGCTTAAGGATAGTAAGTTATTTAAATAATACAAAATGTCTGCGAGTCTATGTGCTCCAGAATTTGTATTCCTCTCTGCACTGATTAGATAAAATTATGTAAAAGAAATGTGTGCCCATATTAAATTACATATAGATATAATATATAATATTACATAGAAAAATAATTTTAAATCGTATGAAAATTTACAAAGGTTTTGTTAAAGTTCTATATATTTATTTAGATATATTCTTGGTTTTTTTATTACTATTGAACTTTGATTTACTTTGCTTTTTATTTTTGACAAACATTTTCTTTAAATTCAGCATCAACAAATATCTATAACCCCAAACATTCACCTTCCTACCACAACCTACCGTTTTTTAATCGCGATTTTAGTATTTTTGTATAAATAATACACAAATAGTTCAGTCGTCGGTCGTTTATAAAACAGAACATAATTACATATTTATTTATTTATCTAGTTCTTTTGAATGTTTTGTGTGTTTATATCGATTTTCTGCTGGTAGTTGGCCTGAAATTGCCAGCTGATAGTGGGTTTCGACAATTTTACAGCGTCTGGCAAGGACTTCACTGCGTGTAAAACGTCTTGGACTTACATTTCTGCGTTTTCTCTAGACTTAATAAATAAAAATTGGGTGGTAACTTAAAATATTAAATAATGGATAATCCGTTACTTTGGTCGGTTCTGGAAAGGATTTTCTGTTATGACTCATATCTAAGTTGATCTACTCTGTTGCTTAGGGCTATAATCACCGGCTTACACTTATAACCATTGTTGAAAATGACACATATTCAAAACGCTGTAACGCGCTTCGGCTGCCACGATTTGCTGCCAGACTATTGTTTTCGATAATACTCTCCACTCAAGCTACAGAGTAATGCAAATATCTTTCGTCTACCTCTCCGACCAAAAATTTACTTGGGGATCTTGGTCTATCAAAGGAAAGTAAAAATTAATAGTAGACTAAACAATTATTTATGCTTTGAGTCGTGGAATTGTGTTTATGCTTGTAGTAATCTTTATTGATACTCTTAATAATCATATTATCTGTCCTCTAAAAAAAAAAACGGTTAAAAGACTTAAACCTTGGATTTATATAGTTTTTTATTAAATAAATTTATTGCCCTAGTTAAACTCAGAATAAAATATAAAAATAATCCTGAGAGCCAAGGTATACGAAATTGTGTATTGAAAAACAAAAAAAAAACGAGTGTGCCTTAGACCACACGACTGAAGTAAAACTTCTCTAGCTCCATCTATATATAAATGCTTAGTTTATACATATTAATATATCAAATTTCTTCCGTAATTTACTGGCTATTAGAGGAAGGGAGCTAGAAAATGGGCGCGCGCACTGCTCTCTCTTGCTCTTACAGTATGATACAGACAATAGGCCACGGTTGCCACTTACAAAAAAAACTCAAATTATTTTATTTGATTTTGCACAAAACTACCAGATGCTAGAAGTCATGGGATCATTTACCTTTTTTCTAATAACAAACCTTTAACAAATTTGAGTTTTATATTTGTATATAAATAATGTGATTAATTAACCTATCCATATCTCAATATAGTTATAAACAGAAACTATTTCGAAGTTCACCATCTGTCAAAAGAAAACAATTAGTGCATTCTGTAATTTTTTGAATAGTGAATATAACAGTTTTATATGGATGGTGATGAAGCATAAATGCAAATAATGCAAAGCGTTCACTCAGAAGCAGTAAGGTAGCATTTAAATGAGGTGATATCGAGTTCGCCTTCTTGGTATATCTGCTCAAAAATTTACCATAAGATAAAAATTACCAAATAAGCAAAAATAAAAAAAAAATACTAAGTTTGGTAAAAAATTACCAAAGTGGCAACCTTGCAATAGGCGTGCACTGTGCCTTAGATATATGAAACGTAGCTGGCTATGAGAGAATGAAAAGCGCCTGTTGCTCCTACAGTGTGATACAGACAATAGGCCTGCACTGCAGTGATACCAGACTTGAGCGGCAGGTTATACCACGGATATACTCAAAAAATCCCTTTTATTTCTCGCCAAAATACAAATTCCACATCTCACGAAATATTAAGTTAAAAAAAAACATTTCTTTTATTAAATTCTGTCTTTTTTATTATTAACAAATACTAGTTACATTATACATTAACTGTGCAAGCTAACAAAAATAAATATATATTAAGATACGTTTGTATATAATACAAAAATATAAATGTAGGTACATCTTAGACATTTTTAAAACGTTACAAAAAGGAACATAAAATTGCATTAAAATGAAAATAGTATTCAACATAAAATAAATATCTTAAGTATTATTTGAAACTTTATCTCGGTTTCAAGTCTTATTATTCTTGGTTTTTCATACAAAAATGACAGAAAATTTGATTTGAGAAGAGGTAAGGCTTTTTTGTATACATTCCAATGTCTACGATATAAGGAGCGAATCATTGTTCCTTAACCTGGGTGTACCAGGCTTACGTCAAATTCTGTTTTTGAACTATCTCAACTCACTAAGTTTTAAGGGTCCATACCAACTACTTTTTAGTGTAAGCCCATCCAAACTTAATTAAAATTTTTAAATTTCTTTTATGAAACAACAAATCAAGCAAAAAAAAAATGTTATATAGTTAGATACAGTCTGTAAGAAGATTACGATAAGGTTTTCTTAATATACTCCAGACGGTTATGAAAGTGGTTAAATTGGGGTTAACGTCTTTGCACCCTATCCCGTACATACTTCTTGTTCGTGGCCTTCCACCAAAACAAGCCCCATAAGTAATTATAGGCCTTACTACCATTATGTATAGCCAATATAACATTAACGGACTAATGTCCCATTTCTTTCCTGCTGTCCTCTTACAGATGAACAGAGCATTATGAGCCTTACGGACTCTTTCCTGGACGTTAAGTTTCCTGTCTACTACCGTACCAAGATATTTTGCACTATCCGAAAAGGAAAGCTCCACTCCTGCAAGTCTGGGCAGCTTGAAGGGTGGTATCTTGTATTTGTACTAAAAAGTACGAGTTCCGTTTTCTCCGGGTTGACTCGTACTCCGCACCCTTCGGCACATATTCTGAGCCTATTGAGGACTGTTTCCATAAGTTCACTAGTCGTATCTAGGAATTTTCCTTGGACAATGACTACTACGTCATCCGCGTAGGCAGTGACGCTGAATCCTGCATTATTTAGTTATTTAAGAATATCGTTTACGACCAGCACCAGGGTGCCTCTAGTAACAGATTGATATTTCTCGTCGAGAGCATTTCCCATAGCCAATTGGTAATGCGTTGTCGACGTTGATTTTTTCCAAGTCGTTTTTGATCGCCTCTTTCCTGACATTATTAAAGGCCCCCTCAATGTCCAAAAAGGCAGCTAGTCCAAATTCTTTATGGTGAAGGCTGTTCTCTATTTTTCCTACTGCAACACTTGCTTCTTATATGAATGCCTGTACGATCGAAAGGTTTTCCGATCGCTCCTTGGGTAAATTTGCGTTTTTTTTTTTGTTGTGGAAAATTCCCGCGGATTGGAAATGGTAGCAAAGTTCAAGAAATAAATTGATTACGCCTCAGCGAAACGAATGGCGTTGCTAAAAAAATAGCCGAAAGTGGCAATTTGCGCAAGCGAAGCGAACAACGACGGAACGTGTGCGAAAAAAAAAATAAGAAGCTCCAGTCAGCGTGAAGGTTACAACGAAAGGAATTTTTATTTCCGAATCGAGTTCTTAGTGGAAAATATTTTAGTACAATATGGTTATTACATAGTTTTAGTACATGATACATTATCGAAAAAATATGGCAAACATTGGTTTTTTGGCGCAATGTTTGAATTATTGTTTGAATTTTAATTTGATAAATTTAATATTCTTTCAATAGATAGCAACTAGTGATAAGATAAAACGATAGAATATAATTTAAATATGAGCATTAGAATGCATGTTGATGATGTTTTCGATATTCGTGTGATCCAACATAGCCTAATCGCAGGCAGTGTCTAAAAATATTACCGATCAAATCCGTAACTTTTCCTTTGAGCCCTTTGTAGCATAGCCGGAAAAATGCCATCCGGGCCAGGTGGTTTGAACGGAGCGAAGTACTTGATGGCCCAACACAGTTTCTTCTAAATAATGATGTTATCAACCCTTTCGTCTACTCGAGCGCTAAAGTTAGGACCCTTATGTATCGGAGCCATTGGTGCGCTTTTCCCTGGAAAATGGGCTTTAACTATTGATTGCAGAACCTCCTCGCTGCTTTCGGTCCACGAGCCGTCCAGTTTCTTTATGAAGCTAGGAACGGCCGCGTTCTTGGCAAGCATTTTGCGGAGTCTGGAAGCCTCGCTAGTATCTGCGATCGCTTCACAGAAAAGCTTCATAGATTTCCTCTTCCTCTGATTGCCTGATCAAGTTTTTAAACTCTTTCTTGCTTTTTATCTATAGATCCCAAGTTGTGTCATCCCCACGGAAATATCTAACTTCCCTTCTCTTGGAGCTTAACTCCTTGTTCCACCATTGAAGCTGACACCTCTTGGTTGGCTTTCTGAGCGGGCAAACTTTTTCATAAGCCATGTTCATAATTTTGCCTAAGTTATCCACTGCCTTGTCTAAGTCTGATGAAGTGTCAACACATGGTACCTCATTTCCTAACTGATGCCCAATGATTGGTCGATAACATAAAATCAAAAAGACACTCACTTCTGCCCCATTGTGAATGATGGCAGCCAAAGAACGATGCCAAAATTGTCGTTCCCGCATCAGAGAGTACGTTTGTAAAAATGTCGGCCAGTAATTCCTGGTTGTACATTGTACAACCTCCGAAATAATATGATACTGAACATCAACTGTAACAGGAACAGTACAATCCGCTACTAATAAGTACCGGGGTCATACGAATACGTAGACCATGTGACATCAGAACGTGGGAAATGAAAATCCCATACGAGCAAGGGGTCAGCAGCAATGTCGAGTTCAAGCAGACAAAAGGTGATTTCGCAGAAATATTGGAGACTCTTCGAGTACAGTCCGAAATCCGGCAAGTACCAGTAAAATACAAGGTTCTACCGATAAGACTGAGAGGCCATGTAGACATCAATGCAATGCTGACCGAGGGAAAAAATATCTTTCTAAGATCTGCAAAGACAAATAGAGCAAACCGAAACTGAAGAAACCCTCTGAAGCCTGCAATGGACGATGACAAGTCATCAATACGCATTAGTGTCGGTGTGTGAGATATTAATACTGGGGATAATAACATAAACATACTAATAAAAATATCCAAGGCACGCAAAGGAAAGGAAACGTTGCAACAAGCGCATACAGGAGTGCGGGTAGAATAAATAGAACTTCGAGAGGCCCCAAGCCCACCAAGGAGAAATCCGCAACCGAAAAGAAGAGTTGAGATGACCCCAGACTCAGGAGATCTAACGTATGCCAGGGTTTGAATCAAATAAAAAAAATATATATATATATACCTAACCACGTAATAAACACTATCTTAAAAGCCCAGTGACGTTTATTCAAAATTGCGCAGGCGTTCACTGTACACCCTATCCCAATCTATTATTATAATGCACTGAACTTAACCCTAGAATACTAATCTTTTTTTGTCGCTAAACACTAATCCTGGCCTAGGAAGCTACTTTTCAAAAAACGCGTAATGAATTATTTAAAAAAGTTATTTTTACCTTTTAAAAGTATTTATCATACTTTTTGCACATTTCAAATAAGTGACGACTTCACAAAAAAAAAGTAATAATATCTTTAAAATTGCATATAAAAATTCGAGCTGTATCACAAGAACTGTGGCCTCCACGTTCTTTTGAAAATTTGCCTTTTTTATGAACTTATTCCTTTGTACATCCGAAGCAGTTCGGCGACCAATGTTCCAGGGAATACGTATTGTCGCAATTTGCACATTTGTGCACGATCATGCGTCGATCTGCATACTGATCTCTTTTCTTTTTTAATTATCGGTTCTTCAGGACAAGATGTAGAATCCTCATTATCAGGAAAATTAAGCACTTCGCGTAAGGCTTCACGAACTCATTTCTGCATAGTGGGGAACACTTCCAAACGTCAATTTTCGCACAAATCATTGCTTAATCTTATCATAAAGTTTTTCCTATTTAATTCCATGCTAATAACAGAAATACTAAAGAAAGTAAAATTAAAGACTTGAAAAAAAAACTTACCTTAAACACTAATCCTCGCCTTGGAAATTAAACACCGAAATTTACAAACATCCGCTGTCCAAAGCGTCCGATTACCAACTGAATTCACAAGGAGACAGAATCCCATGGGAGTAGGATATTCTGAGAAAAATGCAAAAATCCGGTTGTGAGCGGCCTCAAAGGCGAGGATTAGTGTTCTAGGGTTAAGTTCATTATGAAACACATTGCTGTTTCATTGCAATAATTTATATATTAACTAATCAATATTTGTAAATGAATAGCTGAAATCAATACAAGATGTTAACAAAATTACAGTAAAATGTATTGGCTTTTTAGGAAATTCTCATTCCTGTCCAACTACAATAAAATATTGCTATACACGCAAGTTCTGAAACCAGTATGGACCTACGGGCTCCAGTTATGGGCATGCACATGCCAAACAAATTTACAAAAAACTCAGGTTTTTCAAAATAAAGTACTAAGGAACATAGTTAATGCACCTTGGTACATTCGTAACGCTGATCTGCATATAGATCTAAATGTTGAAATGGTTGAAGATGAAGTTAAGAAGGTTGCTCGAAAGCACAGAAGTAGGCTTCTCAACCACGTAAACACAGAACTTTTAAATAATAACAATTGTAATCAGGAGATTGAGACGGATAAAACCTCTTGATCTATAAGATTTAGCTAGGGCTAAGAAATAGTTATTGTTTTCACACATAACAAGTTTAGAAATCCGTCAAACGGCGAATTTTTATCTTAAATTCATAAAATAATTCAAAAATAAATTGCTGATTACTATTGCAGGAGCATCCCTCGCGTATTAGCTTAGCAATGTCTTTCGATGATTTTTTACTTCCAGTGAATTCCCAACATAAAACAAAAAAAAAATTATATCCAACCAAAATCCAAAACTCCCTGTATTGATAATTCCAATTTACAGTCGAAGTAATAAACTTACTTACCGGGGTGTTCATGTTCCTCTCGCTTTAGAGCACCGTAGACAGGCAAAATAATATACAAACAACAAGACAAATTAAAAAATAAAAAAAACCTTTCCCTCATAAATCTATCTGGCTTGGTATTCTCCTATATCAAGCGCACCTCGTTGCAGTTCGCACTTGTAGTTTCATTATCGTTTCACATACATACTTGTTGTGCTTGTGCGATGTGACTACTGCCTGCCTACTGTGAAGGAACAAGAACAAGCACAACACAAAATCATGCATTTTCATTCTCATTCTGGTCCTCTGTATAAAACTATAAATATGGAATGTACTTTAGAAGTCGGTAGCACAGTGAAAAAATATGAATTCGAATATTTGAAATTGCAACTTCTTTAATTGAAAAGCTACTTGTGAAACCATTTTCGCAGTTGTGTTCAGCTGATAAATTGGAAAAAAAATATTACTGTCAGCCAACACCACCCTTTTTAAATTTAATTTAATCTTTTAGTAGGCACTTAAATGAAAAAAACAAATAAATTATGAATCCAAGCTTTGACTCTGAGTCTTCTGTTGGCCTTGCCTGCTTCTTTAAAAATGATCTGATCACTTTAGAGTTGCTGTTAATAAGCACAATAGAAAAAGTAAACAGGTAAAAGTGTTATCACCGGCCTGGCGGATGCTTTGATACCCTCCACTGCATACAAGTCATGCAAAACTGTTTTGTATGGGAGGTACCAGGACTACTTGACCGACATAGCCCATTTTCAATACCAACCTGACAGACGGACAGACAGACAGACAGACAGACGGACATGGCTAATTCGGTTCAGAATGTGATCTTGATTCAGAATATGTATACTTTATGAGGTCTCCGGTGTCTCCTTCTTGGCGTTACAAATGTAATGACAAAGTGAATATACCTTCCTGTGGAGGGTATAAAAACAAAAAAAAAAAACGGGAAATAAATACATCTACCTATCTACCTATAAGAAAACTAAGTAATGGGATCGTTGTCGATCATGTCCTCGTAGTGTCCTGGAATAGACCAAAAAATTAACTATATTACTACGTTAGAAAATATAGTGAACACCCTACTGAAAGCAAAACGGCATGTCACTGCTTAAGCCATATAGATAAGTTTATACATTTAGTTTACATTTAACACTATCTTAAGCCACATAGATAAGGCATTAATTACCTAAAATACAATAATCTCCATTATTTGTTAACATTGTTATTATATTAAAAGAAGACCAACCAATTTTATAATTTTATAAAATATTTTTTCGTTAATAAAAAAAAAAAAACATAAAAAGGAAAATAATTGTGGTAAGTTTTTTTTGTATAACATTTGGTACCTACATACTTTTAAAAAGAATGGTCGATTTTCGACCACAAGCGATTCTAGTTATTATTATTTTACGTTGGAAAGCATAAATCTCGCGTAAATCAAATTGTAAAAAAAAAACCGTTGAATTAGTTTACTTATTCTATTCATAAGCATTTGTCCTTAAACTTACTCTCGCAAAAATGATTCCAGCAAATACACTGCCTAGTTTGCCAGCACAAAAGGTTAAAGTTAACATTACAAAAGGATGTCAGATGTTTTCCACTTCATAGCACTTATGGCTCTGCTATAGACGTCAATCTCTTTTACTTAATGGTAATATTAAGGCATATATATCTATATGTATATACATATTAGAAATGGAGTCAAAGTTCATTTAATTATTTGTTCTCTTTTGCGCTTCCACAATCGATTTATATTAAATGTCAAATTTACGAAGCAAATGCTCACTTTACTGGTCCGAATTGAATTAAGTTTTCTGATGTAGTCGCATAAATATGACGTTGTGCGAAATTATATTTTTTTATGGTTTGTTAACCTAAAGTAATAGGGATGTTAATGGAATAAGTGTTTAGGAGAGCAATAATTCCTCTATAATAGTAACCACTTTGTTCTGTAGGCAATTATCAGTCAAATAAAAAATCGTTTGGAACCTATTGGGCCTACTGTACCTGGTTTTCATTACACGGAAAATATGCATGAATTTTTATTTAAAGCAGAGAGCCTTCACAGGGGCAGCAAAAACTACAAGCAAATTAATTATCTAATTTTACAATATTGTACTACAAAATTATAGTGTCATACCTATGTCTCTTCGTCCCTTCCCGTTTCTTGCGTTCTGTATTGCATAGTTATGTTATGTTATGTATATTATATAATTATTCATTGCAAAAATAGTATTTTACTGTAAGTTATTTATAATTATTTCAGAAATGCCAAATATCTTCTTGTTTTTTTTCCGAGGGTAGGTGAAAATCTTCCAAAGACACTATGAAAATAGCAAACACGTGCTCATAGTAGTGCCAGATTTTTACTGACTAAATACACCACCCTTCGATAGATTGTTAGATTATGCAACTAAGATATAACTTATCAAGGAATTTTTCTATCACGAAATAAAAAACTTTTGACAGGTTACTTTCCACTGAAAGATCCTGCATGTTCCGCAATTAGGACGCGGTTAATCCTTATCTTGCCAAGTCCAAAGGTTTCGTTCCTTGTAGTCGGCGCAATAAATTACTAAAATTTGTCGGACTGTATTGTTGATATTTCCGATTATTCGGTTTAAATGCTTTCGCGCGAAGCTTCTAGTTTCAGCTTCGATTGTAGGAATTCCGAGATCCCTGTGGATATCGTCTTTTCTAGTATACCACGGTGCTTGGATAATATCTCTAATCACTTTATTTTGAAAAGTTTGTAAAATATTGGCATTTGTTTTCTTGGTACAACCCCAAAGTTGTATACCGTAGGTCCACATCGGCTATAGCACTTGCGTGTATAAAAGCAGTTTGTGCTCGGTACCGAGCTGGGAATGTTTTCCGAGTAACCAGTACATTTCTCTATATTTGATATCGAGTTCTTTACATTTCATTTTCACGTGCGAATTCCATTTCAACCTTGCGTTGAGTGTCATTCCCAGGTATATCGTTTGCAAAGGGTATTCGGGCCAAGTTTAGAAAAATTGCCAAGTCATTAGTTTTCTTATACGAGAAACTCACGTGAACAGATTTAGTTTCGTTGAGGGCTATCCGCCAGTCCCTCGTCCATTCATTTACTTTATTCAGTGCGGTTTGCAGTTTAGCAGTCGTTTTTTCGATGTTATTACCTACTGCAAGGATAGCGGTGTCGTTGACGAACGTAGCAAGGGAAGTGTCATCTTCTCTTGGTATATCGCGAGTATATAACAGATAGAGAAGTGGTCCAAGGATGCTTCCTTGCGGTACGCCGGCCGAAATTTATTTAAGCTCCGAGTATTCGTTTCCATGCATAACACGGAAGAGTCTATTCCCGAGATATGATTCTAAAATATCATATAGGCTTACGGGGAGAACTTGTCGTAATTTAAATTTTAAGCCGTCGTGCCGAACCTTATCAAAGGCTTGTGAGACGTCAAGGAATACGCTTGAGCGTATCTTTTTTTCTTGAAATGCTTTCTCGATTACGCCAGTAATTCTATGCACTTGGTCATTCGTCGATTGATTGGTTCTAAACCCAAACAGGTGGTCAGGGATAAGATTATTATCTTCTATAACCGGTTGTAGACACCTGAGTAATATCCTCTCGAAAACTTTGGATATGACTGGAAGAAACAAAATTGGTCTATAAGATTTTACTTCATTTGGTGGTTTTCCTGGTTTTAAAACCATAATGACTTCCGCAACTTTCCATTGGCTCGGCACGTGTTTTAATCTGAGCACAGCATTTATAATATGTAGAAGCTTAATTATTGCTTTTCTAGGTAGAACTTTGAGAACCTCTCCGGTGTTCAAATCATAATCCGGACCATTCTTAGGTTTTAGAGATTTGATTTCACGTTTTAGTTTCCCTAGTGTTGCATTTGTGAGTGTAAAATCGTCTGTTAGTAATTCCGTCCCACTATTGGTACTGTCGTGAGCCGCTTGACCATCGTACGGTTTAAAGGTTACTTCTCGATGGGCGGCAAAAACGTCCGCTTTTTTTTATTTTACCTTGCCCATTCATTTTGATTTATTTTTACTGGCGGTGCGGGAATTTTGGGCCTTTTGGTGCCTTTTACAGCTTTCCAAAGTTAATAATTGAAATCTTTTTTTCTGTTAAACTTTCAAGGTAAGAACCTATCGCACGATAATAATAGCTGTCTTCAACAAATTGCACAATCAACTCAAATCTGCTTTATGTTGCGTTGCGCGACTCTGTTGACATTTTTTACGCGACTTCCTTTTTTCGTTGACCAATTCTTTTATTTCGGGAGGATATCGTAAACCGTATTTTGCCGGTTAGGCGCATTATGCCAGGAGGCGAGCTTAACGACCTCGACGAAGCGATCAACTTCAATCTCAAGTTAATCTCGCTGGCTCTAGGTTATTGACTAGATTTACACTCAACGTTAAAATAACCGGTGAATGATCAGATGACAGTTCAAAGCTCCCTTCAGCTTTAATGTGGTTGGTAGATATTCCTTTCACGACGATAAAATCTATCAGATCAGGTATTTTTGAAGTATCAGTTGGCCAGTAGGTCATTTTGCCCGTCGAGTGGAAATCACAACTGTACTCCATACCTGCCCCATAGAAATATCTGCAAAACTACTACAACCAAAAGGGAGGAGTGGATGCAGTGTGTCCTTTGTGGACAGTGGTCCCACTACTCGTGGGCATTTAAATCAAACATAAAAGCTTCTCGCCATATTGCCCGCAGGTAGGGCAATATGTTTTTTTTTAAACTCTTTTTAAATTAATTTACTTTTTGTTAATAGGCTTGAATTATTATTTTTTTTAATATATTCATGATATTTAATATATTATATTATTTATGTTACGTGTGTATTTTTTGAATCGTCAGGAAATATTTTAATGTGCAGGAAATTCCTTGAAATGAAGTGTTTTCTCATTCATTATTATAAACTACTATGTGTACTACAAAAATATAAAATACAATTTTCATTTTCTTTTAATGCGCTATTGTACATGAAAAATAATGCGTACTACCTGCTACCCGCGACTTCGTCTGCGTAGAATTAGTACCTACTTCGAGTAACTCATTAAAATAATTATATCAATCGTGTCAAAAACTATCCTATCTGTCAAGCCAACCAATTAGCCCTACACATTTTAATTCATAAGTAAAATACGCAGCATATGTATATATTTCATTCCAAATATAAATACCTATGACGAATTTTATTATTCTTAACTTGAGATTTAATTGGTTCGTCGTTTAAACAAGGATCTCCTACTCCATCCACTTCACGTTTCGTTTTCGCGACAAAAAGTAGCCTATGTCATTCTCAGAGTTCCCATCTATACCTATACCTACCAAAATTCATAAAAATTGGATTTGTGGTCGTTAAAGGGTAACAATCTTACGCATTTATAAAATTAGGATTATATCACGGTTTCCTTGAATTATCTGTGCAAAAATGACAACTATTGACAACAAAACTATGTTCCTGCCCGATTCCACCGCAAATTTTGAAAATTTTCTCTCTATTTTTCATATGACTGTAACTCTCTTCGGCCGTCGATTCTCTTTCGTGGCGTCGTTTGTAGTACATTGTAGATTCAACGGGCTACGAGCCTACGGCGCTACAGGCAAGATGAATGAAAGAAAATATAGTATGTACAGAACTGCGTAGTTGAAATTTAATGTAGTAGGGTAGGGTCGCTAGTGGCCGGCCCCTTAAGGATTTTTCGTCATAAAATATATCACAGTAACAACAAATATTAATATTTTCGAATAATTCTTAAAATAAATTATTCTTTATTAAATTCTTCGTCTGCAAAATGAAGAAAAAAAAATTATTCTTATCAGAAAATTGTTTATTTAGATAGAAAAATTAAATGTAACCTCGGTCTTAAGGAATGTGTTTCCACCTTCAAACTCTCTCCATTTTCCGAACACTATCTGTCATTCCTTAAAAATAATTCCAGCTTCCACTTCCGGTAAGTGGAATGAAATTGGAAACAAATTTAAAAGCTGTTTGTTGTATAAATACAACATTTTTTGTTTTTTTTTATTTGTGCTTAATTTTGATTTTTACCACAAAAATATTTTAGCCATTATATTATTGAAAAAGAAATTTTTTTCTCAAGTTAGGCATTTTTTCGTCAAAAGTGGTTGGCAACGCGAACACTGGTGTCGCAAAATTACTAACACAACATTTGTGCTGCGAGTTCAACTCATTCATTACACTTAGCGACATCTACATCTCAGCTCTACAACTGGACACTTAGCTTTTCAAATTCGCGCGAATGTTTTACTTTTATTTTTTTGAAATTCTCAAAAAAGTCAATTTATTTTCTCAAAAATATTATTGTTTTAACCATAGACAATACTGAGACCACCAACTCTGACCGATTTCCCGTTACTACAAGCTATATTTTTATGGGGTGGCAAATGCTAAGTGCGCTTGTATTGTTACATAGAAATTCGTATTGACAAATGTCACGTAACTTCAAAAATTTCGACTCACCAACACGCTCGCACCTTGCATATGCCACTTCCGCTGTGAGCAAAGTTGCTGACAGCGTTCATAGAATTTTATCCGTTAAATTTAAAATTATTCGTTACGTGTGCATAATATTTTTTTAAGGAATAAGTGGAGATTTTCTTAAAATAAATATGAAAAATAAACAATGCAGATTGTTTGAAGTAAAATAGAAATATATTTAGCAAATTATCTTCAGTTTTCTAAGAAAAATTTACTCATGAAATCGAAGTTAATGGTATTCAAAAGCGCAAAATACGCAACCATGTTTGTCATAATAAGTTTTTAGTATATAGAACATCTCATTTAGCTAGTTTTATGAACCAAAGAAATCAAATTATTCGCCTTTTAACAACCAATGGCATTCAGTAATGTAAATATGTGGTATTCCCGAACTCTAGCACATTTCCCCACGGTTGTCGAGGTTGGCAGCATTTATTTTTGTATTTTTTGTATCTTTTTGCATGTCACACGGATTCTTAATTGACACAACACCTACAGGAAAACAAAATGGCGAATTTGAAAATAAATCGAGGAGGCCAGCGGCAAGAGGATTGTGAGTTGGGGGTCTCAGTATGATTTGTCTCTGGTTTTAACTTTAGAAAATAAAAAAACAAATTCCGCAAAGATGCATCCCCATTCATGTATGTAAGTATTCATAAGTGAATATAACCCGCTTTTGTAGCTCTTACTCTAATTTCACAAAATGGTTCCCAAAACAATAACACAAAATGTCTTGTAATATGGTAACACATATTTCCCACATTCAATACCATACACTACAACCCAAACGATATAGTGAGAACGTAAGTTTCCGGTGACACCATTAATGGCGTCTGTTGTTCTCTTTGAGGTATGATAGGGATGTTATCTGCTAGGTGTCGTTGGTTCTTAGTTGGTACATCTATCTACTCTATCATTGTTTATAAACATTACTCTATATACAATGACTCTATATACCCTCTCAACTTTCGTTCCAATTTCACGAACACTGCACTGGTGTCGCAAAATTGCTAACGCAACATTGGTGTCGCGAGTTCAATGATTTTATCCCATATCAAAAATGCCCAACGCGCCTAAAGAAGTTATCACTTCAAAAAAATGATTGAATTATAAAATGTTGTTCGTACATCCATGCGAAACACATATACAAAGTTGCAGCATTTTTAATTTCAGACTTGTTTTCATAAGAAAATTAAGGAATACAAAAATCTTGAACGCAGTTTCTTTTGAGATTTTTCTACTTTCTAGATTTTGTCCCATTCGAGATTTATAAAATTCATTTCTGAGATTTTGTGTATTCTAGATTTTACTCGTTCTAGTTAACATGATGATACCAAAATGTATATACATTCATGTAATCGATGTTAATGATATCGAAATGTATAGCAAAACATGGTATTTTCGAACTCTGTCACATTCCACCACGGTTGGCAACTGGTTGACAGCATTTTTTTGTATTTATTTTTGTACTTTACAGGGATTCTAATTGACATAACAAAGGCGAGTGGCAATAGAATTGCGAGTTGGGGGTCTCAGAGTCCCTTGACTCTGCCTTACAGCCCGATTCCCCAGGATATAATTACTCTCATGAGATGAAATATCTTGTGAAGTCATTCTATTTTATCGTATGATTGGATGTTAGCGATCTCTCTTTGCGATTATATCTTGACATGGACGTCTGACATGAGTTTGACACAAATATTTATTTTGTTTACTTCTCGCCTGGAAATCTTATTTTTTGTCTCCTCATACCGGTGATGGTCTTTGGCGTAGGTAGTTTTTTTTTTGGTTTTCTTGAATAAACTCTATAAGAAATACTACGTATAATTAATAAATAAAAAAATATAGGTATATTAAATCGTTTACTGGTTTTTCAATTTGTATAAACGAAATATAACTGTTGTGACATTTACAGATGTATATTATATACTTCAATGCATTCTTGCTAACCAAACATATTCAATTTAAATTATTGTAGAAATTAAGAGCAGTGTTATTAGTGAACGCATTATAATATAGGTAATTGTGAAAATCGTTCTAAAACTGTAATTATATTTCGAAACGGAATAAATATGTGCGAGTGGAGACTTCCCCAAAATGAAAACATTTCATCTGTTTGTACAGGGAAAAAGAATGCCATTGCAGTTATAAAAGCAGCCGGCACAAAAGAATTGACCTAAAAAATAAAGCTTGGTATTGAATATCCAAGGAGTTCCAAAAAGAAAAAAACTAAAACTTTCTTTGTGAAACAAGATTCGTTGAAAGGTATTATTTCCTTTGTAGAGCTCTTTAAATGCATCTCAATAAGTCTTGAAGAAATAATGTGCAGAACGTAGGCGATGTCTTCAAAAGCATCAACACTTTTGGCAGCGGTTCAAAAAGTTATTTCCTAGTAAACCCCATTATATGCGAAGAACTATTCAGTTTAACGCTGCCCTTATCAGTTTTCCTACAGAGCAAATCCTTAGATTTCGTTTCTGCAATCGAGCGCACAAAAGAAGTTTTGAATTCTCTTAAGAACATCAGAGACGATTTTTTCATAGAGGCTTTTGAATCCGCATCCCAACTTCCCGAGGACTTATTTCAAGTTGAATTAAGAGCTCCAAGAACTTCATTGGAACAAACAACGAGTTCCAATCCAGAAACCTCTTCTACTGAAGCCTATTTTAGAGTGTCTATACTGATTCCTTGCATAGATTCATGGTTAACGAAGACGTTATAACATCTTTTCAAGCTGTTCTCCCAGGATTTGCTGCAGTTGAGCGAGCGCTATAATGCATATCGTCGAGTAATCCTTCTACCGAAGTTTTGAAAGACTGACTTGCATACGGTTCTGGCCACGCTTCAAGTGACCACAGCTAGCGTTGAAAGAACCTTTTCAACTATGAAAAGGATTGATACGTGTCCCGAAGCGTTATGGGGAAAGCAAGATTTAGCTCACTTGCTATGATATCTGTTCATTCGGATATTAATGTAGATTCAGATAAGGCGATTGATCAAAACAAAAATCAAGACGTCTTCTGCTTTGAAAAATTGTGTGTAAAAAATGCATTTGAAAAAAGGACATACGATTTAAAAACCAATAAAAATCAATGAATTGGAATATATGTATATAGTTTTTTGTTTTAAGAATTGCTCGTAAGATTTGGGAGCAAGCCCCCCACCCGGAAACAAAATCCTGACTACGGCACTGGCCTATGTAGCTGAGAACCTGCCTACATGTTCTGAAATTGTTATGAATTTGTAGGAAATAAAAAAAAAATTAGATAAAATCAGATTTATATATACTTTTTACTAGGACCACACACGTAGCCTCCACACAGAGAGCTGTTCCCTACTATTATAAAATTAAGAGCCGTTTGCTGATGACTCATATCGAAATAAGTGCCACAAACACTCTTATGTGACAGAATATGCCCTAAAAAAGTAGCCTATAAGTATTGTTTCCTTTGTTTCTGGCTACACTTCACTTATAGTAGCTAAACCGATATGAAGGTTCTTTTTCTATCCGAAAATTTAGCTGAGTTTGTTTGTATAACGCTAATTATTTTATTTTAAATTTGAAAAGTGGAAATCTGGCGAAGCAAGGCGAGCACGGGTCAGAAAGTTCAAAATAAAGCCATGAACAAGAAGTATGTATGTGATACGTTGACCAGGGTAAAAAGAACAGCCTGCATTAGCCTCACAGGTGCTTTACGTAGCACGCCTACGCTACAGTGAAAGCGTTTACACAATTAAATGCAGGTAATAGTGCGTATACATTTGCGGGGTGATGCAAAAACTGTTTCTATAAAGGCAAAAAAATTCCGATATACACTAGAAAAAGAGTTAGATGACTTAGAATAAAATGGTATTATCGAGAAAGTTGAATCTTCTAAACAAGGAGGTAAAGTCTGCATATGCGCCGACAGTCGAAGAACTCTTTGCATCAATGGCAGGTGGGACAAAATTTTCGAAAATAGACCATAGTAAGGCATACCTTAAAGACTATTCGAACTAGACGGTTAGCTTCCGTGCACGTACCCGTTTTTTCGCAAATTTTGAACGAAAATCACCTCTCGCGCGCTCTTATTTTTGCTGTCTTTGAATACGTTCCGGATGGCACTATTTCAATAACAAACAATTTGTAAATGTTGAGTATGATTTTTTTAGATAACTTTACTTGTTCTCTATCCATCTTTGGCGAAAAAAAATGTTCATCCATTCACATTTCTCGTTTTTTTTTTTTAATTTTGTTTTTGAACTATATTATTGATTTCAGAATTCATGAAATAAAAACCTTGGGGGTTGTTCCAAAAATAATTTAAAAATTGCAAATTAACCAAAGTTTCCACTAGAGCCAGAAATGTGACAATATATGTAATGTGGTATTTAAGTGGATTCTGCTATTTGATTTCCGATGTCAGATTTCGCGTATACAATCGTACGTAAGAATCCATGCCATAATTAATTTTCTATACATAATTGTAGTACAAATTGTATAACAATGTCCTTTGAAATGTGCACTGATTTTTTTATAAACATCTCCAAATTATTAATTAACAAAAACAAGAACACTCTGTGTGTTTTTGGAATACAAAACGTGATCAAAACATATTTTTACCGTTACTAGTATTTTACATGAATAAAGGGCGATCTACAAGGATTTTTGTATTTCGGCCTTTACCAATAACAAACTATATCATTCATTTTTTTAATTTACCAAATGCATACTTGCATATATTATTTTGCAAGTATGCATTTTACGTACTGATTACAGATTATAAATTTTGCTAAAACCAAAAATATTTTTCACCACGACAATATAAGTAATAAATACTCTCTATCGTTTAATTGGTTGCGTTTTATTTTTTATACGGACGGACTTGTAATCGTGATTTCTCAAAGTCGGCAAATCCTATACCTTTTCTGTTCTCAGTTGACCATCTAGATTGGACCACCTTCGGCATATCTACAATAAGAAGTTCATTCCATTGATCGTGAGCCTCTTGCGTTGAGTACGCACAGAAGGTTGAACAACGTACCAGAGATTTATGTGGGGAGGTGCGTTTGGGCCTGCAAAGTGGCAAAGTCAAATCGAAGAAATCCTTAGAGATGTCTAGGGAGTTCCTGTTTTCTTCGATAATATCAAGATTATTACGCCCAAAGATAAAACCTTTGCCGTCTTGGAAAATTTTTATCACAATATACGTACAATATGTGAGTAAATCTTGCAAAATGTGATTTCATGGCAACTGAAATTCAATACGATAACGGTGTACAATTTAGTTCCCAAAACTTTCAATCACACACCAAAGAAGTGCTCCTTATCACCCTGCTACGAACGCGCAAGCAGAACGAAACGTTAAAAGGTTCAGAAACCTCAGCGTACTCTCGATGTAGTTGGAAAACGCGTTTTAGTGTTGTCTTTTAATTGACGGTACCTACAATCTACAATAAAAAATCATACAAATTTGTAAGCAAAAGTATATTCCACTTTATTTACCAAGAAAATTTGAATTTGTCAATAGGCATTCTACAGAACTTTGTATAGTCTTGCCTTCCATTTCACAATATATCTTTGAGCAAATATTGCTTCAGGTCATGAGCCAGTTTTAGCATAAGGAAAATATTAACCCAAAGTTATGACCTCGTGAAGCTGCAAAAAAAAAAATAAAAAAAAAAATCTTTTTCTCTCGTCTGATTTTTTGTAGGATGGATGTCATTGAAACTGATATATGGTATAATTGGCTGAATGATTTGTTGGTCGCAAAGGATTTGCAGAGCGAAACAAACATGCAAAAAAAGTGGATTTTTAAAGCAATTTTCTCCAAGCTGAAAATTTGTCACATATTAAATGCATTTTGAGGAACCTAAAATAATAAATGGCAGAACGATATAAAGGTCGGACCCCGGTAGTGCAAAATTAACATAACCTACACCTACGCATCTTCCTACGACAAGTTCTAACAAAAATACCTGTATCGTCCAAAATATGTGTTAGATTTGGATGATCAAAGTCTCTATAGAAAGCTCATAGCTAATCTAAAGCCTCTAAAAAATTCAAAATTATAGTACCTATAATTGGTGTGATATTACACTCCAATGTAAATATCCTTACTATAATAAAACTGTACTTTTTTTCCGTCCGTAAGGTGTTTGTCGTCAATAGATTAAAAAAGTACTGCACGAAGTTGATTCCGGTTTTCAAAGTTGCATTGAAAATTGTCGGGATTAAAAGATAGTATATGATTTATCATTGTCCGCTGTCCGGAAGCCAAAATCTAAACTGATATCTAGGTAAAGTTGTAATTCTCGAATGCCTTTTTTTTTTGTCGGAGGTTGTAACTATCCGATAAAGCACTCAGACACAACTACAGGTCCATTGTACTGCCAAACAGACACCTTACATTATTGTACTTAGTTTTCCCGTCTTTCGAAGAAAGATGAGAAGGAGCTTCAGTGATGAAGAGCTTAGATGTTCGGCACTCACCACATCAGCCCCAAAGACCCGCCACCTGATGCGAGCAAAGGCGGGACAGCTACAGAGGAAGTGTTCCGCTGTATCGTCGTCCTCTTCACAAGCAGGACAGATGGTGGTGTCGCTCAAGCCCAACACATTCAAGTGTTTGGCAAAAGCTTGGTGGCCCAAAAGGACGCCCACAAGCAGTCTGCAGTCGATTCTCCTCAGAGACAGAAGGAAAGACGTGGACCTTTTACAGATGTACGGACGCAGTCGTTTGGTCTGCCCACACGCAGCACAGTCACGCCACCGACGCTCGTGTTCACGAGAATCCCAAGTATCAATGGATGACCTAATTACAGATGCAGGCAGATCCAACGGAGGTTCAGGTCCTGAGAAAGCTTCTTCTGAACCTCGTCTGGCAAGCTCATGAGACCCAAGCAAGATTCACTGTGTTAAGCCTTCCGAACAAGTTCAGAGAAATCTTGAGTTCGAGCACTAGTTTAGACGAGGTAAGAGGGTTAAGCAACGCTCTTCACGCAGCTGGGCTATCACTGCAAACGCATATGATTCTAATCCTCCACTTGTTTGTCACAATATAGCTCATAGCCATAAGGATAGCAAAAATCTAGCACAAAGACTCTTCGGCAAAATAACCAGACCCTGTCCGGTTTTGGAGCCATCCGTGAATACACGATGGCATTCTTTCCGAGGCTCAGAGTCTGGCCGAAGCTATTCCGTTTACTGAGGAAAGTTGACGTGGTAGTTTTATCGCAGTAGGATTTATGGTGTCATTGCGTCAGACGACATATCCATAAGACAGGGGTCAAAGGATAATTCTCGCACAAGTTCCTCAAAATTCCAATGCGCGTGGTACCAAAAGCCACCTCTCTTTAACCGAGAGATGGTTTTCAGCGTACATCCCATGATAAAAATATCAAGAGGGGGAGGTTCATCATAGCATCTAGAGCTGAGGCCGGCGTGCTAGATTCTTTGAAGTTCGGCAAAAGGGGCAGTAACACGTTTCCGCGAAAGCCTGTTCCACCATACAACCGATGCATATGAGAGAAGTGGTCTTATCATTGCCGTATTGATCCGTAGGTCCCTTTAAAGAGAAAAAGCCCCATGTCTTGCCAAAAGCGCCTTTGCACTGCCAGAAAGTTGACAGCGCTTTATCGGTTTTTGATTCAACATGCTTGGACCAAAGGAGCTATCTATCGAGGATTACTCCCATATATTTGACTTCATCGGAGATCGGGATAAGGACGCCTTTTAGCACAAGTTGAGTCAGACCAGTGACCTTTCTCCTTCTCGTGAAGAGAACAACCGTCGTTTTAAGAGGATTCACTGAAAGCCCATTTCTTGTGCACCAATCATCGATTAGGCGCCTGAGAGCAGACAGTCCTTAGGTCTGAAACAGACAGAACGGCGACATCGTCCACATAGGCTTGTGTGTAGGTCCCTGGAAGATTGAGAGGCGTTAGCATAGGGTCTACTACCATACACCAAAAGAGGGGAGACAGAACACCACCTTGAGGGCAGCCTCTGTTTACCCCAGCCATGACGCATTTGCCACAATCCGCCTCGGCAATCAACGTCCTGTACATTAGCATTGCTTTAATGATGTCTGGCACTGCACTTTCTATCAAATGTCGCATTATCAAAAGCACCCTCATACCCAGCGCGTACTCCTTCCGATCAAGAGCAATTTCAATCCTACCAACAAGTTTTTGAAGCGCAGTTTCACAGGATTTTCCACGCTGATAGGTATGTTGCATCACAGCAAGAGGATGCGATCGGAGAGCAACATTGCGCACGTGCAGCTCAACCAGTCTCTCCAAACTTTTCAGCAGGAAGGAAGACAGACTTATGGGTCTGAAACTTTTGGCGAAAGTGTAGTCAGTCTTACCTATCTTTAGTATGAACACGACTTGAGCCATACGCCAAGATAAAGGTATGTACGCCAAAGCCAAGCTAGCGGTGAAAATTGTTTTCATCGTCGGCATAAGCTGACTAAAACCTTGTTTCAGCATAACCGGATAAATTCCATCCGGACCCGGTGACTTGAAGCCCTCAAAAGATACAATTGCATATTTGATGGCGTCATCCGTCACCACTCTGGATGCAATATACCAGCTACGCCGCGAGGTGTTTGTTTGTTCAGAAGTGACCTGATTTCCCGGGAAGTGAGTCTCCAGCAGGAGACTGAAAGTCTCCGCCTTTGTCTCAGTGTAGGTACTATCAGTTTTTTGGAGCGATTCCAGTTTACTTGGTCTGTCCCTTTTGAGGACTGGTTGCACTTAATGATGTGACTTCCTCACAAAATTTCCTACAAGAGTCGTTTTTCGATTTACGAATTAGTCTCTTAAATTCTTTTTGTTTCGATCGATACAGATTCCAGTCTTCTTCTAAGTTGGTTTTTAATGACCGATTAAGGAGCTTCCTGGTTTCTCTGCGAAAGCACTGCAGTTCGATATTCCACCAAGGTACCGGTTTTCTACAGGGGTATTTTGTAACTGGACACGCTAGTTCAATACAATGGATAATGACACTGCTCAGATCCTGAGCACACCTCTCTAGCCCTTGTATTGATCTTAGTTTGAGTGGAGCTTTAACAGAATTGCCAAGCTCCTCCGTAAACAGAGCCCAATTTGTTTTTCTCGGATTTGAAATTCGATGTATATGTGGTCTGACAAAGTGCTATCTGATGATACCCTCCAATTTGTGATAGCCTTGCACTGCCTGTTTGACAGGGTAACATCGATTACTTGGTGTCTCCTGGCTGTAACAAATGTAGGTCGACAACCTACATTGTTGATGGTGATGTCGGACGATAAGATAAAGTCCAGAAGACGATCTCCTCGTATATTACATTTGCTGCTGCCCAAACAGTGTTTTGAGCATTAGCATCGCAACATAAGATAAAACCTATCTTTCTGGACCCGCAGTACTCTACGAGCTCAACAACAGCCTTTTGTGGTGGAAGAGTTAAAGAGTCGTAGGGAAAGTAAGCCGATGCAATGGCAAAGGTTTCCTAAAAATGGCTTTTAGGTCCTAGCTTTGGAATGACTCTTCCAAATGATTTATGATTTTTTTGTAAAATAAAGTTCAATTACGTACAAAGACTTTAAGATATAAATCATCTTTGTACGTTATCCTAAAGTTAGGCAATAAGCATTTAACTATAAATGTTATACAATTAATAAAAGGAAAATGTTCGATTGAAGCTAGATCGTTGGATTTTCCATGCGTTGAGTGGAGAAATTTTGTGTGTTTTCGGCAAAATCTGTTTCTCTCTCTGTATCTTTTGTGTTGTGTCCTGTCTCTGTGTGCAGTGTGCTTTTTCTTTCTTTTTTTATGCACCTTTTCTGCTTTGTGTTTTTTTTATTTTTGCTCTTTTTTTTAAATTGAACTGGAGACTGGAGCAGTGATACCACTTTACTTCAATTAAAGAAGATTTATTTCAATTTTGGAAAAAAAATTAAAATCTGCTCCCTACTTCGCACTATTCGCTTAATTCTTTATATCTACTACACTTTAGAAAACATTTATTTAATCCGCTCCGATTTTAATAAAAAAAATCCTTAAATCTACTTCAAAAAAAAAAATAATTTAAAAAAATTGTACACTCTTTCATTTAAGTCCAGATTCACATTATAAAAGAATAAATTGAATCAAAATTCACTTTACACACAAAATTCTGTCAAAGAGGTGTTACGTTTGGTTTGGTTTTGGTTCCTGCCTGTTCCGAAAAGTTTAACCAAATACGTGAAAGAATTATTACAAACGCGATGAAAATATATTTTGAAGTAATCAAGAATTTATATTTAATAAACGTAAACAAGATTTGCAAAAAATAGTGAAAATGAAGTGAGAAGACTTTATTTTCATTAAAAAATATTGTTAAATCTTAAAACTTTATTTTTTTTTTGGACATGTTTTATATTTATACTCCTATAAGGGAATCCTTAGGCTCAGTAAGGTCATTGTGGCCTTAGATATCACCTCAACAAAATGAACCTTTGCCCGGAAACAGAATGCAGATTCTGTCTGGAGGATGTCGAGTCCTCTGAGCACATTTTATGTGAATGTCCGGCTTTTCATTGGTTAAGAAAACGTGTCTTTAATAGAGAGACTCGTACGCCAGCAGATATAGCGCACGCTGCTACTAAAGACTTATTGACCTTCGTTAGGGAGGTCGCACGTCTCTTAGATTAACTATTCCCCATTGATACAATAGATCTTACAGGTCGCAGTGTCAGCCAGCTGGGCATGGGTATATAATACAAAAAAAAAATATTTATACAACTAATATGAAATAAAATATATATATCATTAAAACTATAATTTTGAAATCTACTTCACTTTTTTGGTCACATCTACTTCGCATTTTTTTTTTGAAGTGGTAACACAGGTATGGATACACCAATTAGGAAACAACACGCACGTATATGGCAATACTTTGGCGAAATTCGGTCTTTCGCTGTTCAACGGAAATGAACCGCAACCGTGTATTTGTGTACGTGTTCCTCCGGAATTGGAACTATGCATATTTGTGAAAAGAGGGAAAAAAGAAAAACATGTTGACATACGATGTTCATATATTATATTGATATGATATGTTAACAGTTCCTCGTTCCCTTTGTTCCATTTCAACATAATCTTTGCGTTAGCAGTTCCTCTCCATTGAATTTTTTCCATTCTTTTTCATTATCATTATGCTTTTTTGAAATGTATATTGAGAACTTAATCAAACCGACTGCGGTGGAGTTAGAATTAACCTAACCCTTAAACCCTACCCATCCCTGGAGAAAAACTGTTTTCACCCTGGGGTTCAGAAAACCCCGATATATTTTTTTTTCTTATTTCAAAAGCAATAAGACGTTTGAATATAAATTATTTATTATTAAGATCACACACGTAGTTTAATATTAAAAAATTTTAAAGTTTACAATCGAGGCATTCTTGGCACACAGACCGGCTATGCTCGCCGCATCTAATTTCGTCTTCCGGTCCTTATCCCTTGGACATATTGCACATCTATTTTTTTCAATTTACAGATCGATTGGGCTCAACTAATGGCCGTTTTTTTTTTAAATATCTCCGAGGAGAACTTGGAGACTTGCAGGTAAAGTTGGCCAAGTAAATCGTTCTTCCATTTGGGGCGTGATGAGGTCAATTGCAAGTTTTTTGAGAAAATTGCGCCTTTTTTGGCGCAATTTGATGCCATTTTCTGAAGATATGAATTAACACACACTATATTTAGTAAACCGAAAAACATAGCCATCGCTTAATACGTCTGGATACACTGTACCTATGACTCGAATATATTACAGTATTCCTACCCTGGGGTCTATGGACCCGGAAGTTGTTATAATTACGACTGCACCGCAAGCGCAATTAAAAATGACTAATGACAAGACGTCTACTGATACATTAGAGGATTAGCTTGAATAGCGTCATCGTGTGGTTAGTAGTTGAAAAAATATCCACGAAAGTTTAGTTTATGGATCGCGCTGGACCCCAGGGTAGGGTTTAAGGGTTAATAAAAACAAGTAATTTTTAAGATGGCAATGCGAATGCGGCGAAAAACAAACATTCTTTGGGATAATTTTTCCGAAAGCGAGTCCCAGAGACATTTAAAAAGAAAACACCCTACAATCTCCACATGTGCAATAGAACGGTAGGCAGCAGTAACATCGGCTATTAATGTTCCAAGGAATGATATAGGAGTCGTAACTAGTAACTCAGATAAAACCAAATCTCAAGTTGGTACGCAACAAAAAAAAATACGCCTTTACTGAAGGTACAAAACCACTTTCCCATCAAAAAAAGTCAAAAATAGATAACCAATTAATTGTTATGTTTGCTAAGGAATACCATCCATTGCGCCTCGTAGAAGAATCTGAAATCAACAAATTCGTGTCACTACTGTGTCCTTCATATAGTTTACCAACCAGAAAGACACTTTCAGAAGTACTTTTGCCTCAGTTGTTTTTAAAGTTGGAATAAGAAGTGCACAGTAAAATTTCAAATACACCAGCAATAGTCGACGCCTGCATTTTGCCTTTGACGCACGAGTTAAGTTGATTCTCCGTCGAATAAAGAAAAAAAAACAATTTCTGAATTTGGCAGAGCTTCGCTGCAGAGTTTTATTTTCCAGACTGACAACTTGATTACGAAAGCAAGACTTTTTATATAATATTTTTGGTCGACGCTGCAATTCTAGCGTGAGAACGGAAGGTAGATACAAGTACATACATATAATATTTTTACTCGACGCTGCAATTCTAGCGTGAGAACGGAAGGTAGATATAAGTACATATTGTATTACAGAAAATATAAATGAATAGATTAGATTACAAAGAATTAACAATTTGATATGAACTTTGAATGTTTCGTTCTGGATACATAACTCACGCGCTGTTCTTTTGTTTTCTCTTTTACAATGCATTCTACTTGCTTCAAGTGTCTTAATCTTTTAAATGACTCCGATATCTTGTCATGTGATGTTTGTGGTCTCAGTATACATATAAATTGTTCTACTACTCTTAAATTGGGCATCAAAATCATTAACGCTAATGCTTATATTTTCTTTAAATGTCATAACTGCATAACAGTCCCATCTTGGTTTGCATTAAGAAAATGACTGACCTATCCTATTTCTTGCAAAATAATATCAGTGACATTAATAAGAGCTGTTCATCTGTTGAATAAGCCTTTTCACTCTGATAAAACTACGGATGCCATTATTTCTCACATTTCATTAAGCTAGATGGAAGTCAACACACACCTAGATTTGTTAATTTTAAAATCGGTGTTCCATTTCAATGTACTAAAATAGTATACGATGCGAACTCCTGGCCCAATGGAGTTAAGATTCGGCCTTTTATTCAAAACCCAACCGTTTCAAAAAACTGAACTCTGCTAATGCTAATAACGTTAGACCTCAGCTGCAACTTAAATGCTGACCAATCTTGCTTCTCTATTGACTTTGGTGCTACGAAGACAATATTTATTGTGACATATATCAGGTAGCAAATTAGATGTATATGAAAATTGTATCGAAAACTTTGAATTCTTAAGTCACTTTTGTTCTGAAACTACCATTCTTTGTGCTCTTGGTGACTTAAATATTGGTGATGTCAACTGGAATTGGTCTGAAAAAGATAATATGCTTTTCCCTTACAATGTTAAAAAAGATTGTAAAGAATTGAAATTGCTCTGATTAATTGTATGTTTTCACTTAATTTAAGTCAAGTTTGTTCAATTGGTAATTCTTTAAATAAATTATTAGATCTTGTTTTTATAAGCGCCAATGAAGTTAAAGTTAATGTTTGTGATGCACATTTTCCTCTTCTAAATAACTCGATAAATCATACACAAATATCGATTGAAATTGATTTGTATTCATATACTAAAAAAGAACCACCAGTATCGGCTTCTTTTAATTTTTTTAAATGTAATTTTGTCCTTTTAAATGAGTATCTCCAGCTCTTCAATTGGAATATTGAACTAGAAAATCTATGTCTCTACGATATGTACAAATACTCCTACCATACTATGTTCCTTGTTTAGCAATAAAATCAAATTCTTATCCTCCTTGGTACAATAAACGTCTCTTGCAACTAAAAAAATTGAAAAACAAAACCCACAAACGCTACAAGAAGTTGAGTAACACTCACAATAAAAAATTGTTTGCTAAATCTAGGAAAGATTTTACAATTCTGTGTAATTTTTTGTATAATAAATACATTATGAATAAATACCTTTAAGGTAATCCTAAGCCTGGTGCTGACGGTATTCCAGCCATTATTTTAAAATTCTACTGTAAATCCATATGTACACCGTTGCTTAAAATATTTAACCGATCACTGGAATCAGGATTGTTCCTAGATGATTGGAAAGTTTCCTTTTTGGTTCCAATTTTGAAGTCTGGCTCTAAAAACGATGTCGCAAACTACAGAGGTATTTGTAAACTTTCTGCCATTCCAAAGCTTTTTGAGTGCATTGTTAAGAATACAATAGAGTTCTATATCAAAGAGCACATATCAGAGTTGCAACATGGGTTTGTTTCTGGTCGCTCCGCAACAACTAATTTGGTGCGTCTTTTGTTGCTAATGCAGTTGAAAATGGGTTTCAAGTCGATGCTGTTTGCAATCACGGATTGCTTACTAAAAAGCTTGAGATATTTGGATTTCACTCTGCTATGTTAAAATGAATTTCATCATATTTAACCGGAAGGTCTCAGCGAGTATGCTTAGATAATCATTACTCAAGATCTATTTCTTGCACTTCTGGAGTCCTACAAGGTAGTCATCTTGGACCGCTCCTGTTTATTATTTTTATTGATGATATTATCCAACACCTTGAATATTGTCATTGCCTTATATAAGTGGACGATCTTAAAATTTTCCTAAAAGTTAAAAGCCTCGATGACCGCTCTAAGATTCAGATTGATCTTAACAATTTATCCACTTGGTGTGTTAATAATTGTTTAATGTTAAATGTTAGTAAATGCTCTTGTATATCTTTTTATAGATCTCAATTGCCGTGCTTCTATAATTACGATATTAATAATAGAACATTAAATAGAGTTGATAAAATTAAAGATCTTGGGGTAATTATCGATTCCAATCTTACCTTTGTTTCCCATATTGAGTACATAGTGGCCAAGGCTAATTCGCTAGTTGGGTTAATTAAACGAAACTCTAAAAATTTTGTGATCCCCATACTTTTTTATCTCTTTTTATCGCTTTGGTGAGATCCGTTCTTGAGTATGCAGATGTTGTCTGGAATCCATACTATTCTACCCATTCGGATCGCATTGAAAAAGTACGCTTTACAAAATATATTTTTCCCAAAATGCGTTGGACTTTTGAACCGTCTTATGGAGCCCGACTTAAACTTTTGGGTATTATGACTCTTGAAGCGAGAAGGCGTCTAAATGATATTATGTTTATAAGGGACGTTTTATCCTCACGTATAAATAGTCCCATTATTTTATCTACGTTACCTATTTATGCTCCAGAGAAGGTATTAAGAGATCATCTATTCTTTTTTCAGACCTATCTCTAGATCCTTAAGATCGTATAATGAAATTAGTAGACACATTGATTTTCATATTCCAAGAGACCGCTTTAAAAGTATCATATTCTGGCTGCTATATAATGTACTTTAAATTATAATAATTATTTTGTAGGTATATTATTTATAAAACAGAAATTTTGTTGTACTTATATGAAATATTGTAGTCTGTAAGCTTGACCTGTAGATGAATAAATCTATCTTCGTCTTCTTCTTCTTCTATATATATAAAAGAGAGTGATGTTAGTTACTAAGCTTATAACTCGAGGAAGCCTGGACCGATTTCGATGATTCGCACCAATTCGGATTGGTTTCCGACCAAACAAGAAGAATACCCAAGAAAATTCCCGAAAAATCCCCGAAAAAAAAATTAGGAATAAAATTAATTTTCCCATACATATATGACTTTTATTATTAAGGTACAGTTTTCAGTTGATTTGTCCTCATGCTATAGTCATATGTACATCCGCTGTGGGAAATCAATTTATTGAAATAAATTACCTTTTGATCCTTAGAGTAGTAAATCTTTCTGTGGATTAACCTAAAATAGCGGCGTCTCCATCTTTGGAAAGACCAGGTCTGTTTCATAAGAAATCCCTCCTTTAATGTTGGCTGAAAATAAATAATAACAGTACGAATTGTAACCCATTTTATAACTTCCATTTGAGTCCATTTTATTATTTATTTATTTTAAACATTGACAGACAGACCTACACGAGATAATTTATTGAATAATCCTCTTTTTAATAAATCCTTTTCAACATACCACTAAAAAGCCAAACTTAAGAATCCAAAACTGGGATACAATATTATTAGGTATCTATTATCAATATAAAATAAAAGAGACTGATGTCCGTATGTGCAGGCATACCTCGGGAACGGATAGTTCGATTTTTTTTGTATGGGAGGTACCAGAACTACTTGACCGACATAGCCGATTTTCAATACCAACCTGACGACGATAAAAAGAAGTCCTTGTCCATGTCGGCATTTTTGGTGGTTGGGCCACACTTCTCTTGAAAATGACATTTAGAAAGGATTTATTCAGCTAATGCCCGAGATTCTCATCATTAACATTTAACCCTACAGTTAACGATATCCGGGAAACTATATCTGTTTATTGGTAAAAGTTTTTTTTGGAAAGCGTAGAGTCTTTGCGCAAGCTACCAGACTAAAGATGATTATTGGTAAGGTCGATTGTATTTGTACAAAATTGTACACTCTAGATGTTTATCAATTCTGACAATACATTTTTGAAAATTTAGTTTTCTTTAATTTACTTGAAAACTGCAATTACGATTTTGACAAAATGCATACTTAGAGTAAAATTGATGTTTTCAAAATTATTGCGTCCTCAAATTTCGATTCGAATCACAGAAACGCTAATTTTAGAAACTGCTCGCTCATGTTTCGAAAACCCAATTTTTGATTTGGATAAAACTTTAAGCACTCTAAATAAAGCTAACTTGCTGAGTTTGAAATTTTGTTCTTTTTAGGGCCGTTTTATTCACTATTGTTCAACTTCCCGATAACTCCGAGGTTGACCAACTTCGGAGTTGATTTGAAAGAGGGAGTTGAGCGGCAAGTTAAAAATTCCTTTTATTCACTACTCTAATTCTCAACTCCTCAGTTGAAATTAAAAAAAATTGGCTTACTTTCGATATGGGCAAAGCATACTTTATATACTTTTTATTCTTTGTCCATGATTTTGAGGAATTGGATATCCACATAAAAGTTAAATTTGTTCGAGGGAATTTTGCTTTCGCGAAAAAGTCATTTGCTGTTTGCAGCAGTTCCCAGCGCAAGTTTGTTACTGTTTCAATTCACACGATCTATCGAACAGGAAAATCACAGACCTTAATAAAATATACAAGAAATTTCAACTCTTTCGCAATGCACAATACCTTCTCCAGACGCAAGGCAAGGAATTCATTATAAGATGGAGCACCATCATAGTCGTCCGCTTTGAGAGACGAAAATGACAGATAATGTCATGGTCGTCCCATTTTTCAAGTCCTAATCCCAAAAAAACGAATGTGCCTCGCCAAAATATAAAAAACACATATTAAAAAAAACATTTCTTTTATTAAATTCTGTTTTTTTATTATTAACAAATACAAGATACATTAACTATGCAAGCTAACAAAAATAAATATATATTAAGATATGTTTGTATATAATACAAAAATAGAAATGTACATATTACACGTTTTTAAAACGTTACAAAAAGGAACATAAAATTGCATTCGACATTATAATGAAAATAATATTCAACATAAAATAAATATCTTATAAATTATTTAAAACTTTATCTCGGTTTCAAGTCGTATTATTCTTTATTTTTCATACAAAAATGACACAGAAAATTTGATTTGAGAATGAGGTAAGGCTTTTTTTGCATGCGTTCCAATGTATACAAAATAAATAAAAAAATACTCGAGCAATTAGGGACGAAATTTGACCAAAAAGTAAAATTCCTTTCTTTTTGTACTATGAGGTCTGAAAAATCTGAAACGTAACTGGCTATGAGAGAAAGAGAGAACGAAAATTTGTGGTCGCATCTCTCTCTCTTGCCTCTACAGTAATATACGAAACTAAACGTAACTCTCTCTCTCTTTCTATCTTCACTAACTTATATCGTCCTCTCAACTTCCGCTCGCAATTTCCGTAACGCTTTCGTGACGCTTTCACCAACTTACCCCCCAAGTCAAGCGTGCCTAAAGAAGTTTTACTTAAAAAAAAAAAAAAATTATATGTAAAATCCCAAGCTTGCTCTCTTAACTTCTACTATTTCGGGGAGTTGAGAGAACCCAAAGTTGACCAACTTTCGGTTTTCTCAACTCCGAAATAATCAAAGTTGAGCAAGTCAACAAGGGGGGCTTGGGGGGGGAGGCATTGTGGGACAATACCCTACCTTGAAACCACAATACCCTACTTTAAAATACCAAAAACTAAGACAAATTATTATAAATAAATGGTTTGTTCATAGTTTGAGATATAAAAAATTGTAGCGATAGTTACCTATCTAAACCTTTCCGAACATACCACAGTTTGTGACATTCATTTCATATTATAATAATTCTTTGTTCTGTGTATAGATGGCATGAAGCGATGGGACTATTATTATAATATCTATGATGCAGAGGGAATTCCCCATACCATAGATTACAAGGGGAATCCCCTTTAAAACTAAAGTAAACATTAGCTAGAGATTGATTATGATTGTTTGTAGTTTGGTTAAGTACAATAACAATTGTTATTTTTATTGCTATAAATTGAAGATTCATTAATTTCGCGATGGCTTTCTTTGCAAAAAACGAAAAGTTGAAGACCAAATTGACCACGAAGAACCTCAATGCTCAAAAGCACAAAATACAATCGCTACTCCTAGTTCCATGGCAACAGGTTGGTCAATACATGTTGGTAATGTTAGCTGATATTGCACAAATTGGAGAACCAATAAAACAAGTTCTTTTAGACACATATCCAAAATAACATAACAGGGCCTTTGTTTCCGATTGGTTCAAGTATTCTGTCGAGAAAAATGCTGGTTTTTGCTATCCATGCCAACAATTTCTACCTCATGGAGGCAAACAGACTTCGTACACTTCCACAGGATTTAAGAACTGGAAAAATGCCACTGATTCTAAAATTGGTTTTCCAAAACATGAAAAATCAATTTCTCATATTCAAGCTATGTCGATGTGGTAGGAGAAATAACAAAGAATATCTACATCCAGCAATGTTGAAACGTTAATGAATAAAAAATTATTAGAAAAATATAGGTATTAAATATGGGTATTACGTAAGTCTATCTTTGAAGTAATACAATTTCTAATTGTCAACGATTGAGCTTTGCGTGGAAATTATATTTTGGAAGAAGAAAAAGAACAAGGACTATTTCAGAAGTTATTTATGTGTATTCAACATGTATGAAAGATTGAAATTTGAACGAGGTTCTGACTCATATACCACAAAACGCAACATATCGTTCGCCTGAAATTCAAAATCAAATAATTCAAGCAATTGTACAAGAAGTACAAAGTTCCATTGTAAAAGATATTAATGAATCTGACGTGAAATGGTTAATAACCGTTAAAATGTTGTATTAGCAATACGTTACCTCAAGGATGGTGTCAATGAGTCGTTGCTGATGGTTAAGACTACTGAAAAACGTGATGCAGCCACGGAATTAATATTAAATACCCATACGGAAAATAACATTGACCCCTCTTGTATGCTTAGCCAATGCTATGCTGACGCAAGTGTAATGAGCGGGACAGTCTTAGGAGTTGCGACTAGAATAGAAAATAAATTGGGCCGAAAAATTCCTTATGTCCACTATTATAACCATCGCTTGCACTTAATAGTAATAGGGACTATCTCAGAAATGACTTTCATTCGTTTATTTTTTGACCATGCGAAATAGCTGCCTTATATGGTGGAAAAAGGATGGGCCGACTCCTCGAACAACGCTGGTCTGGACATTTGACAGTTACAAAAGTTGTATACGATAGTTATTCATCGATTTTGCAGACTTTGAAAGAAATTAAAAATGGCAGATTCAACGGTGATGATGTCGGTATCGGTATTAAAAAAGTCATGCTTGATCTGAAATTCTGAATGGCCATGGTTGTGGGCAAACAAATCTTATCCACGCTACAACCTGCAGACGCAGCTTTGCAAGCCCGAAGCGCAGGATTGAGAGACGCTATAAAAATCATAAGGTGTATCGAAGATGTAATTATAAAATTAAGATCAAATCAATCGCCCTTTTCGTTAATAAAAAAAAATATAAATAACGAAAATAATAAAGTATTTTTTTAGTATTACATTTTACATACTTATTATTACAATTTATGGCTATGACGAATTTTTAAGCAGAAAATGCAGATTTTGGTAAAATTTTATGTGGCACAACTGAATGCCACCCTAGCAGGGGTGCTGACTAGCGTTACCAACCAATTTTGACGAAAAAAAGCGTAACTTGAGATAAAAGATGCCTTTTTCAATAAAATATTTTTTTAGGTAACAATAAATCAAAAATTAAACACAAATATAAAAAAAATAAACAAAAACTATATTTATATCCAAAAAAAAAACTTATAAATCACAGAAGAAATTCTTAATAGGAACAAAATTCATGAATTTTTAGTTTCATAAGTAGATACAAAGTATTGAACAAAAACACAGTTTTAGTCCAATTAGAAAAATATTTGAAATAAAAAAAAAATATGCCTTTTTGAACAAAAAAATCAAGCCTTAAAGCCTTAGCTAATGAAATAATGCCTAAAAGGCATGAAAAAATCTAAGGTGGCATCACTGGTGCTGACCAACAAAATGTTCTTGTTGAAGATAGTACTGTAGTCGCTATATACATGAAAGTACTATAATGTTCATATATGCAATGATGTTATGTATGGTATGCATTGAATCGTGGATGAGTGCACAAATTATATTAGGTATATCAAAGAGATTATTTACCGTGCTTTTCAGATTGCTTTTAGTTGAAAGTCTTCTGTGGAATATTTTTGCCGGTTCAGTTTCAATTTCTGATTCTGATGATTCTTCGACTACTACGATAATAGGTTCTTCGTTAGTCATATCAATTTAAAGTCTTATAGGTATTTAATAATTAGAAGTATATAGATGCCTAGATGGGTATATTATCTTTAGACTTTCCTCATAGAGGAATTCTTTCAGATTTATTTGCTACAATAATGCTAAAATCCCAACTGTAAGGGAGGCACAGTGTTGAATTGATGAGTTTAATAATTGTTTTTACACGCACAATTTTTATTTAAACATTTTAGATGTGAATACTAGTATAACGAATCCAGCATTTGAAGTTTGTATATAGGATATGTGTTGCATTTCTTTTACATTAGATAATAAAAGTTGTAGGTATGTACCTATGTGATTCTACTTTTTGTTTGTAGGTATAACACAATCAATAGATTAATAATCCCTACACTTAACGCAACAACTTCCTATTTTTTTAAAGAAAAGTTTTTGAATGCAACACTAAGTATAAACATTTGATAAAATCACAACACAGTAATTTTCTGAGCATTTATAAACTCTTAATACTTAATAGCACGAATATGGTTTTTACTTGTAACTACCTATATTATACGAGATTTTATCACAAAAAAGAAAACAAACCATAATAAGGGTTATTGAATTTATATTTTAAAAAGCACTACGAATTCCGCTGAGAAATTACGCGAAGAGAACGAAAGGAAGAATGATAGGAACAAACAACACGATTTCTATAAAATGATGGAATCATATCCTTGTGCCCCGCACAGGGATGACAGGGGAACGACACAAGTTTACTGCAAATGTAAACAGCTTAAAGAACATTTGGGGAGAGCTTGTTTTTTTTTTCTTGCAAATTCGAATTTATTACTCAAGTTATCCTTAGTCCTTTCATACTTTGCTCACAATTGCAAGTTAAGTTACTATGCATATTGATGTTGACGCACCCTGAAAAGTAAATGGATGTCGGCAACGGGATATGATTACAATGGTCACAGGACTTTTCTTTTTGCCTTTTATTATTATTATATCAACCCATTGTGTGCTTGAATTTTCGGTCACTGACAGTTCATTCCTTTTCCGGCTCCACCATCTAGTATCTACAAAAATCCTTGAAACACGATACAAAAGAAAACTGTTCAAAATTGATGCCGGGTCGCCGGGTGTGGTTTTCCTATTAAAAGAGTTGAAAGAAAATGCGAAAAATCCAAGAGAGAATGCAAGAACTGCATTTACTCACGTGTGGGTACTTTCTATGAACGAGCCATATTAAAAGCTCAATGGGGTAAATTCGAGAAAAAGCTTTAATGTCAGAGAGTATCTATTGATGTAGGAATGTAGATTGAAATTTGAAACAGGAAGGATGAAGCATGAATGTTTTTGTGGCTTCTCTTTTTTGGAGGCATTTTCCGGCAGTAAGAACTTAGAAGTATGAAAGGACAGCTATCCTACTCATATGCCACCGCGCATCCAATCATTTGCTTTGCTTTTGTGTGTGCTTTATTGATACGATTTGATTCTCGTGTCCGTTTGTAATATTTTTATATTTGCTAATATAGGGTAAAATCAGACTCCACGTTGATTTCATAAACTCCATGTTGACATTTACTATTGTCAGTTGATGATGAAGGTTTACAATACAGGAAAAAGTGTCATTATATGACAAAAAGTCATAAACATAATCAAAGATAAAACCACCATTGTAAGCGCTGGGAAATGAATTTTCAGCCATCTATACCCATTTAAATGTTTTGAGGTGTTAGTGAAAAACTAGTGACGGATGCATGAATAAAATAAAAAGTGGTTGAGATAAATATAAATATAATTGTTGTGATGTAAATAAATCTGATAATAATGATGTTAATTCATTAGATATTATAAAAGTAAGATAAAAATCAGTATACGCAAAACTATATACCTAATTACTTTTATAAGATAAGTTATTTATTTATTTAAGGTCAAATTTAAATATCCATTTTCTAAATTATGAATAAAAATGATTTTTATGATTTTTCCTAAATTTGGTAACCCTTTAGTTTCTTTTTATTTTTATTGAAATTTTGGTCAAACTCATATGCCTTGCAGATAATGATACACGCTCCCGGGTTTTGGAATGCTAAATCGTATTTTGTTTTGTCGTATCAGTGTTAGTGTGTGCAAAATGAATGTCTTAATTATAAATTTTCGCTGCGGTTATTATTAGTTGATGAAAATAAGTATGAGTAATGCTGATAATCTAAATGGTTTTTCAATAAGATCGCTTCAAAAGTTTTCTTAAATAAAACAAAAACGGTTTTGGATATCAATGAAATTCTTTATTCCTGTGAAAGTACGTTCGATGCCATTATGTATGGAACTCGATTTCTTTTGCATGGCCACCACGGGCACGCTTGCAGAAGTCCAGACGCTGAACCCAATTTTCGACGGTTTTCAAGCATAAATCGGCCGATACTGCTGCAATTTCACGTTCGATATGGCTTGTTGGCATAGACCATAGACTTGACGTAGCCCCACAGGAAATAGTCTAACGGCGTCAAATCGCACGACCGAGGCGGCCATGCGACTGGACCATTTCGTGAGATAACACGTTCTCCAAACTTTGTTTCCAATAAATTGATTGTGACATTCGCTGTGTGGCTTGTGGCGCCGTCCTGTTGGAACCACATGTCCTCCAAGTCCATATCATCCAATTGGGGCCAAAAATATTCGGTTATCGTTGAACGGTAGGGATTCCCAGTCACAGTAACGTGCCGGTCTTGATCAGCACGGAAGAAGTACGGCCCAATGACGCCGCCGGCCACACCACACAAAACCGTAATTTTTTCGGGATGCAATGATGACTCATGGAGTACGTGTGGATTGCTGCCTGGCCAATACCGCATCGCTGAAGACGATTTTTCGATGAAAATCCGAATCATTTTCAAGTTGTTGCTCAGCCCAATTCACGAACATACGACGCTTCTGGTAGTCAAGCGGCTTTAGTTCTTGCGTCAATTTAATCTAGTAAGGATATAGGCCAAGATCTTTTCGCAAAATTCGCCACAACGACGTCACAGAGATGCCCAACGCTTGAGAACGACGTGTGACACAGGAGGAGGGAATGTGTTTCACGCATATGTATTTTTGTTTCGATGTGATCTCCTGTAATCTAAACGACAATAGCGATTTTGAAGAGTGAGGTGTCATTAGATTCATAATCTTCCCCGGAGTGCCATGAACAACCTAAAAGATAAAAACAAATAATTTTATTAAAAAAAACCTAAAAATCGGACTGACTATTAGAAAATAAAAATATGTAAACAAGACACAAGTATGTTTGTTACTTAAACAAACATACTCATCCCTGGAAACAGGGATCTCTGATGGCTGGTGTGAAGGAGAAACAAGAACTTCCCCGATCGACGAGTTGAGCTGAGCGATCGCAAACGGCTCCTACCAACGGCGCCCAACGATTAATTACAGAAAGTCCAGTGCACTTCCGAGGAGAAGATCTTTACTTACAAAGTTCTTGTGTTTTTATTTTTTTTTTATATAGGTACCTAATTTTTTTTGCGAATTAGTTTGCTTTTCCTATATCTTTTACAATTTAACTTTTCTATCTCTATCTATTGCTCAATAACCCTTTATGCTCGGAGTGCAGATCATAGACCGAATACGGCTACCCCGTCCGTAGGCCATGTGCCAAAGGTTAATGTGAGGTAGTCCAAAGTCTATGTTAGTACAAAGAGCGGAACGAAGCGGAAAGATAAATGCTCTAATAGCTGTCCGGAGTACATGAAATGTTAGTTCGGTTCTTCGTGAGGCTGGGGTCTTGATCTGGAAGCCTCGTTGGTTCGAGATATGTACTGAAAAGCCCTAGATAACAGTAGTGGAGGGATAAAAAGGTATATATTTTCGACACTCGTCGAATTCCAGAGATCCAATCAGTGAAGGACAACTAACTAACTAGTAGTACATGACCGACCATAGAACTTCAGCGGAAATGCACAGGAAATCCGGAAAAGTGATCCACACACCATCAAACAATTATAAATCATTAGAAGGAAAGACAACCTTTCAATTTACTCACAAAACATTATTGAATTTTCGATTTAAACTTGAATTGAATTAAACGTGAATTATTAATAGGTCAGACAGGTAAAATCCACTAAATAGGAAAACAAAAACAAAATGCCGAACAAGGACAGCAACCGTAATCTCATCCAGTGAAAAAAGGCAAAAAGAAATAGAGCAAGAGGGAAATATAGGGCAGAGTTAAGAAACATGGAATGAAAAGGTCTACGATATGAACTTATCAGGTTGCGAGATACCATTTTGGGACCCTTTACCTCCGATTGCCCAAAATTTTACATTCCTAGAGGATGATCAAAATGAACCACGAGATATTAAGAACCATTATGGATAGACGCCAGCAAACCCATGAATCATTTGACGACTACTACAGCGAAATACGTACCTTAACTCTTCAAATGCGAATCAGACCGAATGAGCATTACCTCGTATAGCAATCCTCAGACAGAATATTAAAGATCAGGCAGCCAACCTAATATTCGGGTGCCACATCAGGCCAATGCACGAACTTAGGGGAGAATGTAGACGTGCAAAACAGAACGGCACATTTCGGCAAGATACATCAGGAGTAGACGAAACATTAGTGAAGTAGTTGAGAATAAGGATGAAGATAGAGAAGTAGAAGTAGATAGCAAAGACGAAGATGAAGAGTTGGCTGCACTTCTACATAAGCGGCTTAATATACCCGCCAATCACTCCAACATGGAGAGACAAATAAATAATAGAGAGCACAAGCTGCAAGTTAGGCCTCGTGATTCTGCGTATGCTTCCCCAACAATTCAATCTACTTTCCACATATTAATATGTTTTAGTTGTGGGCAAGGTAGTTTGGCATTTAACTGCGCCAAGTGCCAGGGAAACTTCAAAGTCGACGGTGCAACCGGGAACAACCCGTCGATGACGAATTCAGTTCCGGGGCATTGAAGAACATCTGAATAAGGTCGCTCTAAAAAAAACCTACACCAACGACTGCAAGAGTAAGATGAAGCTAGACGAGGAATTTTCGGAGAAGAATTGACGCAAACTAAAAGAAGTAGACATAGAAATAGGATAGAAGAAGCAATCTTTAATACTTCAGACGACAATAGACCCTATGCAAAAGTCGCTATATGCGGAGAAGAGATCCGTGGCTTACTAGACAGCGGGGCATCCATTAGCTTGAACAGCAACTTTATTTGGGGGTCGATTTTTGGAGCGCGTTTATGGTCGCTCCAGACATTATTAACGAACTTGACCTTCCATCACCGATAGTAGAGAGTATTTCGGTACAGGTAGGTACTTACACCAGCTCAATCTCAACGTTTAGAGCAGATAAAGCAGATGTTCCCATTTTTCGCGGTGCGAGGTCTGGGTAAAACGAGTCTTGAAACTAACTCACATAATTGAGGTGACTGTATTATTAAGGGACAACAAGAAAGCATTTAAATTCAAACTGGACTCGGTAGATTCAATATTATTAATTGCAGTTTGACGTATTGGATTTACATTAAATTGTACATTGAATGCTTTAAGTTATGCCGTGTTCACATCGCAGTTTATGTTAAGAATTCTTAAAGTTTTTTTTAAATTGGTGGTTTCAACTGGAATTCCTGTTATAATTTCGTTATAATTCCAAATAAATTAATATAATAACTATTTGTCAATATCTAGCAGAAATCCATCTCATAATATTAATCAGGGAAAATGAACTACCACGGTTTTTTCACTTTTGTTGAAAGAGATTTTGCAACCTCTGGTTTATTTTTTTTGCTTGGTTGGTTGGTTTAGGTGGCTGTAATTCCCGTACGAGGGAAAGACACAAATAACGCAATTAAGCGCCGTTTTGAGACAACAACTCACGGAAACCTGAGAAATAAAGGGGGAGAAGGACGATGAGGGAACTTACAACCAGCCTGAGAGGGTAAGAAATTTGATGATCTTATTGAAATGAATACTTTGGATGGCCGAGAGGTCATCAAAAAAAGGGATCACCTAGAGCACTGTGTCTGGTTTTGGCTAGGGCCGGACACTCACAAAGAAGTTGAAACACTGTTTCACTCTTATTTGTGTCCGCGCAACTACGACAGTGGGCGTTATGGAGGATGCCAAGTTTGGCTGCGTGGGTTCCTAAGGGCCAATGACCGGTACTAATTGCCGTTAGTCTGGCGACATCTACACGCGTTCTGGCTAAGAGGTTGTTTGTTCTGGCATCATCATAAGTTGGCCAGATCTTTCTCGAAATGGCACAGCTCGTCAGGTTCAACCATCTGGTCTCCGCCCTTGAGTTGCAGTACAGGAGGATTTCTCTCTTAACGTATCCCAGCGGAGGGAATTCCTCCGCCTGAAACACGCATAGAGCAGAGCCACGTCTGGCAAGTTCATCAGCTTTCTCATTCTCCTCTATGCTCCTATGGCCAGGAACCCAGATGAGAGTGATTTCAAACAGATGACAAGCCCTGGCAAGCGTCTCCCTGCAGTCCACAACAAGTTTGGACGATGATTTAGTTGCCCCGACAGCCTTAATCGCGGCCTGACTGTCGACGAAGATATGCCTATTTTTCTTCTGGGTGTAGTTATGTTAAGAAGCAGTCTACACGCCTCCTTGATTGCAAGTACTTCTGCTTGAAGGACGCTGGCAGCGTTAGGGAGGCGGAATGATTTGGAGATGTCAAATTATGCTGAGAAAATGCCCGCTCCCACTCCACAGCTCATTTTTGAACCATCTGTGAAAATGGGTATGTCGAAATCGTTAACGACCGCATTTTCCTCCCATTCTAATCTAGAGGGGAATCTACCAGAGAAGTTTTTTTGGAAGTTGAGTTTGGGTACGATGTAGTCCGTAGATATATAACCAATGCCGTTAGGAAGGGAATGTAGAATGCTGGAGTGCCCATAAGGCCTTTCGGACCAACTTATAGATTCCTTCAATCTAACTGCACTACAGGCTGCAATGTTTCTTATGTGCAGATCAACTGGCAGAAAGTTGAGAATCACATTGAGCGCCTCGGTCGGACTTGTAGGGCTCCTGTGATTCCAATTCCAGCTCTACTTAATTTAATGATATTATAAGCTTGGCTTAAGGCGGGCCACCATACCAGTGACCCGTAGGTGAGGATAGGACGTGCGACAGCTGTGTACATCCAACGAACCATCTTTGGTTGAAGCCCCCACTTCTTGCCGAAAGTTTTACTACAGGCGTAGAAAGCTATACTTGCCTTCTTCACTCGGTGTTCGATATTTGACTTCCAGTTGAGTTTAGGGTCAAGGATGACTCCAGGTATTCGGCACTGGTGGATAAAGTAAGATTTTGGTTATTCAAGCGAGAAGCTTGGTATTTTGGTTTTGGTGGTGAACAGTATCAGCTCAGGTTTGCTTGGGTAAACGCTAAGACCACAACTTGTAGCCCAACCGCTAATCTTACCCAGTGCTCTTTCCATGATTTCACTTATCATGTTCGGAAACATTCCTGATACTAGAATCACCACGTCATCCGCATACGCAACGACTTTAATACCTTTCCTGTCGAGCCTTGACAGGATTTTGTTAAGTACCATAATCCATAAGAGTGGCGAGATCACCCCACCTTGAGGTGTTCCTCTGCTTACTGATTTCGTTAAAAGGGCGTTACCTAGTTTTGCTTGAATGATCCTTGCTTTGATCATGCAAATGATCCATGAAGTGACGAAATCCTATACCCCCAGTTCTAAGAGAGATTCATGGATCGATTCAGTGTGGGCGTTGTTAAAAGCGCCCTCTATATCTAAGAAGGTAGCTAGGGTGTATTGGTGATAGGAGAGTGCTCGGAGAGGAATCAATCAAACACCACCTCAAACGAACAATTGTCGCCTCCAGGCTGACATTTGAGGAATATGCGACACTACTTGCACAAATTGAGACATGCCTTAATTCAAGGCCGCTATGCCCGAAGACTTCCAATCCCAACAATCTGACGGTTCTCACACCGGGTCACTTCCTAATCGGAACGACACTAATCACCCTACCGGAACGAAATTTGATGGAGAAAAATATCAACAATCTCGACCGGTGGAGATACATACAACGATTAACACAACAGTTCTGGAAGCAATGGAGTTCAACTTACCTTCATCTGCTCCAGCAACGACAAAAATGGCTTTAACAACAGCCGAACATCAGAATCGGAGACATAGTCCTGGTCAAAGAGAACAATCTCCCACCTTCGGCGTGGCTACTCGCGCGGGTAATCGAACTGCTCCCGGGTGCAGATGGTCTAGCGCGCGTGGTGACCATAAGGACGGAGAAGGGCATCATTAAACGTCCAATCGCGAAACTATCTCCCTTGCCTGTAACTAAACCGTCGAACAATTCGAAAGTATAGACAATAAATGAACTCAAAAACGATGTACATAACTATGTTCATACAAATTAAAATAAATGATGTATCAAAAAAAACCATAGACTATAAGTGCACATTTAATAATAACCCATTTGCAAGATTAGTAGACTTGCCACAGAAGTGAATTTGGATAGCAACCTGTAGCAGCTAATTTTTTATATTATTTCAATATGTATTAAAACAACAAACTAATACAAAATTTGTATCTTTCTCGGCCAAAACTCAACCGAAGGAACACTGGCATTCGAAGAACATGGGACATACACTAATGAAGAAGGCGATGAAACAACAACTTCAACCAGAGCAAATCCACGACATTAGAGGCAGAGATCCGGGCTCCGGAGGAACACAACACGACACACCGCGGCTGAGGCCTTGAACTTCTCGTTGCCGGGCCGGGAGCATGTTGCTTCCCAATAAGATTAGCGCGCGCAGACGAAAATGTGGAGTTGCAGAAAACTAGGTACTCGAGGTCCTAGCCCTTTGCACACAAGACAAAACAATAATTAAACATAAAACCAAACGCAAATACACTCAACGACACCAAACAACCCGAGAGAAAACGAGAACTGTCAAAATTTGGGCACCAAGGCGAACAATGAGCTATGTAGATCTCACTCCAACACATGTCATCGGCATATGTGTGTTGTAGTTGCAACTTCTAACTACCGGTCGAAGAAAATGCATAATGGCCGAATTGCATGTGAGCGAGATGGATCTACCAACGCAGTGCGCTCTAACACCCACTCCGAAGATGGGGGGCATTGTTGAAGGAGTAAATGAAAAGGCAATAATCGATCTTACTTATGTCGTTTTCCATTGGGCAAAAAGAAGCGTCCGGAAGAGTCCGGAATCGAAAAAATCACTTCTGAAACCGTTCCATTGGCAAAAAAAATACTCTTCTGGTGATTCTGAGGAGAGAATTTCGCTTCTCGATTTGAAGTCAGAATCCACTCAAGAAGCACACACACAAGTGTAATTTTATGTATTTTATGCAAGTCAACTGACAACAGCCGTAGATTATTTTTTGGCATTTCACCATTACTATTGTGGATTCTTTCAGAAGCTATTTTGTAGTTCCATTGGATTTCAGAATGAGTGGATCCCCGAGTGAAACCAATGGAAAGCGACATTAATTTATTAGTTAGACAAAAGTGCTCTAACACAACCATAGGAATATTGTATTGTATGGTCATTAACCCCCGAACGCACAGCTGATTATGGTATATAAGCCATCAGCAGGTTCAAGGAAAGCAGAAATGGTAAAGCAAGACCACTCTTTAACTAGCAGCAAAAAACTAAAGTTTGAATTTTTACATCCAAGTGACAGCGTTTTATTTCTCCTTTTTTTAAATCAGTTCATCTAACAGATTCGCCATATCGCTTGTGAATCAACATTTCCAAGCTCAACTTTTTTTCTTCCCGCTCAACTCAGCGCGGAACAGTTGTTGTAAAATATTAAATGAAAATGGCTCGCCCATAAAAAAAAATTGACTGGATGGAAAAATGTCTTACAAAAATATATTGTTTGTTATACGCACGTATATATGCGTATGACATGGGCTGATTACAAACACCGGGCAAAAACAAAACTGTCAATTTCAATGCACATCAATTTAATAAAAAAATCTTTCATAGGGCAGAGCAAGGGGATCCGAACAATCTCAAAGATCTTTTCGGATTGTTCTTAAATTTCCACAATTTTCCACAGCGCTATCATTATTCATCACTATCGCATTGCTATTAATAAATAATTCGGCAGCATATTTTTTGTGAAATAAATATTAGTCAAAAACCAAAAATAATGAGAAACGTCAAACAAATTGCATTCGCTGTATTCCTTTCGCATGAAACGAAAATAGCTTTCATTTTTGGAGTAACATGAAGCAAAGAAAACGTAAATAGCTTTTGCTTTTTTGCTTTCGCGCAGACGAAATTTCCTTTCGTTTTCGAAGTTACATGAAACAAAGTGTTCGTTTTAACGAAAAACTTTTCTTCTTACGCAAAAGTTCGATGATCAATCAAAAAATAATTTTGGGTGGGACGAAGTTCGTCGGATCTGCTAGTTATATATACAATTGCTTACTTTTAGGAATAAAATGTAAATTAATGTCACCAAAATGTTTTCAATTAACTGATATCCTTTTTGTATCGGGAATTCTTAACCAGCACTAATGGCGACATACCTACTCGTATACCCAAGATTGTTTGTTTCTGTACATCTATGGCCAGTGATAATGAAAATTATTTCATTCTCCTTTTTTCCCATTTTATAACAAATACTAAAATAAGTGTACATGGATGTTTATGTATTAATATAATAATGATAGTAAATAACGCACGCCACGTTGCTATAAAGCATTTATTATTACAAATTATTACACACTAAAAATAAAGCCCAAATATTCATAAATCTATATCATTTACAAATTATTAATTAATTCAATAATACTAGTCGTAAAAAAATTTGTAACACGTAACTATTTAATTTATGTTTATGTTAGTTTCCCATATCATGCATATATCTAAAAATAAAAACATAACAAAGAAGCCCAACACCTAAAGAAAACAACAACAGTTTATGGCGCTAAACGCTCATACACCCAGCCATTCTCTCCGCTATGAACTAATGTTTCATCCACATCCTGTAAAGAGAGAAGAAAAAAGTTTATCATTAGATTGAGCCTGTGTATTTGTGTAATTCGTTCATACTTCTTCGATCTTTGATCCTCTACGAAATCGTATTCTGTCATGTAATCGGTCTGTTTGCCCCTGCCAAAATTCAACCAATCGTGGTCTTATAAGATAACCACCCCAATTAGGTAATGGAACTTCTTTTATTCCAAGTTCAGCCTTAATTTTAGATTCATTTTCATCCAATTCCTTACGACTCTTAATTGTGGAGCTCTGAGCACTGGCAAGAGCACCAATTTGACTAGCGCGTGGTCTCTGGCGAAAATATGCTAACGAATCATCACGAGATATCTTTTCAGCTTCTCCCTCGATTCGAATTGATCTGCGCAATGGACACCAATAGATAGTCAATGCGACATTCGGATTGTTCCGAATGTCTTGTGCTTTTCGACTTCCGTAATTTGTGAAAAATATAAATCCATCTGAAGTTACTTCCTTTAGTAATACAAAACGATTTGACGGAAAGCCATCCCTAAGAAACAAAGAATAGTATGTAGTTATCATGTTCATAACTAGCATAAAGTGTGAGTAATATAATAGTAATCAATAAATGCTCATTTTGAAGATACAAAATTGAAGCTCGATTAACCGGAATTGTTTTAACCGGGACATTTTTTTCAACAACGTAAGTAATACAATTCCACTGCTTGAATTCTTCACTTCTTCACGTCGGTAATATCAAAACAAACAATAACCTTAAACTAAACTTGTATTTACACCAACAATAAATCAAACAAATTAATTCACCTGTATCGTCTTCACTTCTTGAATTCTTCAATTCTTTACTGTAGGTGTCATTTTTCTTTACTTTGGGGTGATATTTCATCTATTGCAAATTATTTTTTTTCGTTCATTCTAAAAAAAGTTCCCAATAATATTACATTGGGGTATAATTTCGCAAACAAAAATTAAATTTTACCCCAAATTATCAATGACAAAAGGTCCCAAAATAATGAAAAATCACCCCAATCAGATTATGAAACGTTGTTGTGCTTACTATATAATTTTGTGGGGCCATTTTTCATTTTTTTTGTTTGCCATTTTTCATTGGGGCATAATTTCATGGAGCCCCCTTCCACTTGCGCACGCTACATAAGGCGAAGTCTTCCCCTACTGCGTTGTCCCTCCGGGTTGGATTCGAAGGCTCTTTGGGCCGGAGCGTTGGTGCCCATTCGCTCTACATGTCCCAGCCATCTTAGACAACTGATACGTACTTTTCTGACTAGGTCGATGTCGCTGTACAGCTCGTAGAGTTCGCTGTTAAATCTCCTCCTCCAGAGCCTGCCAGCGCAAACGGGACGAAAAATCACACGCAGAATTTTGCGTTCGAAACGACCAAGGAGCTCTTCATCCGACTTTGATAGGTTCCATGCTTCTGCACCATAAAGCAGGACTGGGATGATGAGGGTCTTATATAGAGTCTCCTTAGTATTTCTTGACAAGGCCCTACTAATCAATTGCCTTCTTAGACCAAAGTAAAAGCGGTTGGCAAGTGCGATTCTTTGCTTGATTTCTGAGGTGATGTCATTTTCAGAGTTCAAATCGGAGCCGAGAACTACATCAAAGTTAAAGCTGTCTATCGTGACGTTCTGTCCGAGACGTCGGTGTGGGGTGTCCTTTTTAGTTGACAGCATATACGTTGCCTTGCCCTCATTCACCACTAAACCCGTTTTTGTCGCTTCTGTACTGATACTTGCAAACGCACCAGTGACAGCTCGCTGTGTTCTGCCAATGATGTCGATTTCGTCAGCGTATGCAAGTAGTTGCACAGACTTCTGCAGAATTGTGCCTCTGGCGTTAGCTTGCGAATTTCGCACAATCTTCTCTAGAATTATATTAAAAAAGTCACCTGACAGCGCGTCACCTTGTCTAAATCCTTTTTTGACACCAAAGGTGAAATTGTTTCCGAACTTTATGGAGCAACGAGCGCTCTCCATCGTCATTCTGCACAATCTGACAAGTTTGGTAGGAATGTCAAAACTAGACATGGCTCTGTATAGCTCGTCTCTATAAATTCTGTCATATGCGACTTTTAAATCGATAAACAGGTGGTGGGTATCGACTTGGCCTTCTTTGGTTTTCTCCAGGATCTGCCGTAGTGTGAATATTTGGTCGGTTGTGAACTTACCGGGCCTAAAACCGCGCTGATAGGGTCCAATCAGTTCGTTGACATATGGTTTCAGGCGATCACGCGGTACAGCAGAAAGTATCTTATACGCGATGTTAAGGAGACTGATGCCTCTATAGTTGGCGCAGTTTAGAGTATCTCCTTTCTTGTGGGTCGGGCAAACAATGCTGAGGTTCCATTCATCAGGTATACTTTTCCCTAACCAAATCTTGGACACGAGTTGGTATATGCACTCTACCAAATCATCACCCGCTGCCTTGAAAAGCTCGGCAGTTAAGCCGTCTGGTCCGGCAGCCTTGTTGGGCTTCAGTTGGATATAGCTACCTCCAATTCATTTTGGTCAGGTGGATGAAAGTCTTGGCTTACATTGCCCAGTTTGAATGGTTTATTCTGCCGGGCAGCGGAATTTATGTCATCTTCGCCGTTTAACAGTCCTAACATGGTCTTTCCATGTCCTCAGCACCGAATGTGATTCCACAACAAAGTTTCCTTGTTCGTGTTGACAGGTTTCTGCTCGGGTCTTTGTGCCATGACACCTCTCTATTTCCTCGATCGCGAACTTCTCATGCTCTTTCTTTTTCTTTCTTAGAAGCCGGTGTTCTTAAATCTTCTTTTGCTCGTAGAACTCACGAGCCGCTCTCGTCCTTCTTTCCAGCGCCGCTTCGTAGGCATGTGCTTGCCGGTACTCCGTGGGAGTGGTTTGGTGAAACCAAGCACATCAGTTGCGACGTTTCTGATTGCTTCTTGGCAACGATGCCACTGGTCTTCAGCACTTGATGCTGCCCGTACAGGACTTCTCGAGAGGTTGAGGGATACACGATCGGCAAAGGTTCTGGCGGTTCGTTGCGTTTGTAGCCGTTCAACGATGAATCTCCTCACAACATTTCCCCTTTGTTGTGGCGTCTAGGATATCCGTATTTGTACCTTGGCTACAACAAGGTAGTGGTCCGAGTCTATGTTGGCCGCGCGGAAAGTTCGGACATCTAGAATACTGGAGGAGTGCCTTGCGTCGATCGCAACATGTTCAATTTGATTACCGGTTTGATGATCCGGTGACCACCATGTTCCTTTGTGAATGTTTAGGTGTGGAAACCGTGTGCTAGCTATAGTAACATTTTGACCCGCAGCGAAATCAATTAGCCCAAGTACGTTTCCAGACGTAGTGTCGTGTTACAGCCTTACTTACCAATTGTGCTACCAGAGATGTCCTCCTTTCCTATTTTGCCATTAAAATCAACTAAGACAATTTTAATGTCATACTTCGGACATTGCGCGTATGTTCTTTCGAGAAGCTCGTAGAAACTTTCTTTGGTAGTATCGTATTTATCTTGGCGTGGCATATAAGGCTGATGTTGGCGAATTTAGCTTTGATGCGGATTGTTGTAAGACGTTCATTGACGTGTCGAAAGCTCAAGACTTCTTGCCTAAATCTAGCGCTTACAACGAATCCACATCAAAATAGACGGTCTTCTGCTCCCTGTAACAATCACCGTAGTAGATGCCACAGTTTTTCTTCCTTCTTTTGCCCTGCCCATCCCCACGCACTTCCTGGACGGTGATGTCTGCATTGTAGCAGTCTAGGGCCTCCGCTAATTGTTCGGCTGAACGCGGTCGGTTCAGGGTTCGAACATTCCACGTGCAGATCCGAAAGTCATTGTCCTTTTTTCGTTTTGCAGGGTCGTCAACAGTAATTCCATCCTTATCCGAGGCTCTTGGTTGCTTCGTAACCAGTTTTTTTTTCTGTGGTTGGGTAGTTGCACGCACAACTCCCATCCTGAAGGACCAGGCCCTAACTTGACCCTAGGACAGCGGGTCGCAAATTCCGTTGTCAGTAACACATTTCGGGGATATGAGTGCTACCGTTGGCTCATAAACTATTTGAATAGGGAGGCATTTCTCAGTACAAACTGACCTTTTCTTCAACTTTTAAAAACGAAGAGCTTAGATGACCTATCACCGCGATTGCAACGAATACGTGTGAGAATGATGAGGTACGATTTTTCAATAATGTATATTCCAGGGAAAAAAGTAGTTGTTGCCGATCATTTGTCAGAACGCCCATTAATTGTAAGGCAATCAATGATGGAAAAGAGGAAGAAATAGATGCATACATTTATCAAATAATGTCTTTAAAAAATATTTATATAAAGGAAGAAAACATTACAAGTATCATTAAGGCGCAATTAGCAACACAGAATGCAAAAAACTCAGGCAGTACATCAATATCGGACAGCCATCACGGAAAATGCTGTAAGCTTAGATGAGGCCTTATCACTAAGACATCGATGAGATGTCTATTATATTACGGCGGAACAGGATGATAGTTCCCAAAAGCCTAACAGGTATTATGCTAGCAGAGCTACATGAGGAGCACTTGGGTATAACTAAAACGAGAATACGTGCTCAAAAGACTTGGTGGTGGCCAGGAATCTCACAGGAAATCGGGGAAAAAAATAAAAATTGCTCAGCATGCGAAGAATGAACACGAACCGTTCATAACGTCCGATTTTCCGAATTACCCTTGGCAGAAAGTTGATAAAAATTTGATGAAACTTAAAAATAAATGGTATATCGTAATAATTGACTGTTTTTCGCGATATTTGAAGTAGAGAAATTAAAATGGATGCGAATTGGAGACATCATACAAATATGTAACAGCTTTCAGTTGACAAGGTAAACCACAATTCTTTTACACCAACAGCGGTACACAATTTCAAAATTTAGAATCATCGGAGTTTCCGCAGTTTGCAGCAGAGTGGTCGTTTAAAATCATTTCTAGCAGTCCCCAAAACCAACAGGTAAACGGCGCTGCAGAAGCGGGCGTAAAAATAGCAAAAAAACGTACATAAAAAGGAAAGTTCGAACTGGCATTGTTAGGCTATAGGAATACACCGTGTTCAAATGGTGTCAGTCCAGCAGAACTTAGTCTCGGACAACGAGACAATATACCGAATGTGAACGTAACGGTTAATCCAAATTTCAAAAACTTAAACAATAAGAAGGCTTTATATAGGAGCGGCTATAAGGAAAATTATGACAAAAGACGTACTGTAATTGTATGGACTGTTCACCTCAGACGACATAGGAAGGTCATTAAAAAAGTTCAGCGTAGATCACATTTAATCGAAACCAATAAACGTATTATTAGTAGAAATAGATTCCACCTTAAATAGATTCGTTACAGGCAAATTCGAACACTAATACAAGTTTAGGATGTATCCAGAGCGACTTATAGGATGGAGATTCAGGCGAAAAGACAAGAACATGTACAGAAGATTTACACATGGTATTGGAAACGGGAGCTAGTGATCAGATCCCTGTGCTCAGACGAGAGTCATATAAACTTTGGTAACTAGATCGCGAAGGCGAATATATCGTTCGTAAACTTGAAAAAATCATTTTGTTAATATCAAAATTTTGTTTTGAATTGATAAATACATCATTTATACCATGTTCCCACCAACGTGATTTAGCTAAATCAACTTGATCTAGCTAAATCATCTCATAAATTACGTGATTTATCATACATTTTCGTGATTTATATTTACGTGATTTATATGTGTTTAAATTTTAATCACGTATCTGTCATCGCAAATCCACACAAAATAAAATCGAACATACCTGTTCTTAACTTCAGCCCTTTATTCAGCAAACAAAAAAGAAAGAAAAACAGTCAAAAAAATTATTTCAAATTCAATTTTCTAATTTTGTTCGTGTTTCGGCGAGTTTTTGATATTTTTATTAAGTTCATGCAATGAAAAATTGTTTTATTCTTGGCAGGTATGGCAAAAAAACAGAAAGAACAACAAAAAACTAACTATCTGGTGTTGGACACCTAATGTAAAAGTCGACAAAAATGTCATACTAAATCACTTAAAGTTCGGTGGAAACGCATTTCGTGATTTATAAATCACTTTAGCTAAATAACGTAAATTGAATAAGAACTTAACATTATCTGAATTTTATATCATGCATTGGTTTAACTTAATTATCTAAAGGGGAAGTTGTATTGGCATCACTCCTACAACCTACTTAACATTATAACACTTAAGTACTTATTAAGTTTGACACTTATGTGAATAAAAGGTTAATGTCAAATGGTCATTCTTAGCACAAGATCTAAAAAAATGTATACAGAGTCTAACGGCCATATTATTCACTACGGGTGTAACTCAGGTTGAAGTTAATTTTACACCCGATTTCTTAAACATGACAATTTACACCTATGTCCATATTATTCACTTAAAAACATGCATTAAAGATGGATTTAAATGCGGGTTTAAAATACTTTTTTACTGTTTTAAACCCACGTAATGTGGGTTTTCCACTGGTTTTCGGATTGCGTTTAAATTCAATCGGATTAAACACTGTCAAGTTTTAAAAAAACTGGGTTTATGTTCGGGTTTAACGAGCGAATATTATGGACTTGGGTTTAATTTTTGGGTTAAACTCACTTAAACCCGGGTTTGACCTTTAACCCGGATTAAACTGAGTGAATAATATGGCCGTAAAATATATTTCTACGCCCTTTCAAATGCAGAAAATTTCAAATGAAATGATGAATGATGAGTTAGCCTTTTTATGTATCACATTGAATGCAATTTGGTGACCTATGATCTAGGCAGCATGTTTTATTGCATTTTTTGCAGTAGTAAATATTCATGCGCTTCTTCTTCGAAGCAAACATCTTACGTCAAATTCAAAAACACTTTTTAAATAAAATAAATACAAAATAACTGCAACAACGCAAAAAAGCACCTTGGATACCAAAGTTTGCCTACAAGTTGTCCTTGTCACAATGTTCCATTACTTAGCAACCGCAAATTGAAATCTGACGTTCAAACACACAAAAGCTCGGAGACCGCAGTGCACGAACCCGTACTTTGATGTAGGACTGTAGGTACACGGGATCATAAAATATCAGGGATAATTCGAATACGTTCCGATTCACAAGGGAACATTAGTATTCTAAGGTTAATTGAGAGTGTAGGGGGTTTTAACCAGAATAAGTAAGCTGCTTTCCCGTATTCTATATTCCTTACTATACCTAATCAGGGATATCGTGAACAAAATTCCCCACGGAATATTTCCCATTTTTCAAAAATAGGTATCGCCAATGAATTTCGAAAAAGGAAAAAAATTCCCCCCGGAATAAATTGGTATCGCGAACAAAAATTCCCCACGGAATTTGATAAGATTCCCCCCGGAATATTTCCTTTGCAAATTTGTGGGTGGAAAATCAAATCGTAAGCAGTTTCTACGGTTTAAAGTTGGAAGTTTGCAGTTTTTTTGATTTATGTTTTAAGTGGAGAGCAACAATTTTTAATCATGTAAGTATTTTGTTTAAAGTCCTTTTTCAAGATGTACTAAAATTATTTAATTAGGTGTAGCTCAACTAATCAAAAACAGTTGGAGATGGTGCTACATTTATTTGATGAAAATCACGACATTGCTAACGGTTTCACTACCAATAGGAGCAAAGAGGATGTAAAGAAGTTTTGGAATCTTCTAGACGAAGAGCTGAACAGTGCTAGGCCTCCGATGAAATCGGTATTTGAGTGGAAACGGGTAGTTTTCTTTATATTTATCTCATCATCATTATACAGATTAAATCCATTATAGTTGTGGGTGGACAGAAAAGAAATAACAGGTTGTCCGAGAGAAAATCCAGCAGATATTTCAATATGTAATAAATATCTATATTGAAAAGCTATTTAATTTCTACTAACAACGCCTGTGGTAACTCTAAGGGATTGGATTTATCTCTAAAAGTTCTACTATTTAGTTTCACTTAATTTTTTTCTTTTTGAATCTGCTCCTCGGCCAGCAATCTAAACTCTGCGTTGTGCCTTTTGTAATTTTCTGTTTTCTATATTTACCAATCGAACGCTTGCTTTACACTTTACTAAAATACCAATATGTAAATCGAGTTCGCGTATTAACAATTGCTGAAATTAATTGGTTTCTAACAAATTCCGGGGGAAATATATTCCGATGGAGATTCGCGATAGGAGGAATATTTTTCAGCGAACAAAAAATGTTCGGGGGGAATTTTTTACCCTCGGAATTACCGATTGCCCCTGAATAAGAAAAAATAAAACATCCAACTTTTTGCGAGCAATTAATTTTCCGGAATTATGTACGAAAAGACAGTTACAATAATTACCTAAACGCTTCAGTTTTTTTGTCGCTGTGGAATGGCAGAACAAAAATTAGAGCAACAGTTTCGTTTTTGCAGTACAAGGCTTGGTATTAAGCCTATTACGCTCAGCTACTAAGAACTACCCAATCCACCACAGAAGTGGCAAGGCTCCGGAAAGTTCTTGCCAAAAATCCCTCCCCTGTAGGGTACCTGTGTAAGGAAAACAATAGTTGGACAGCTAGTAATCAGGACACTCTTGATCTGCTCCGCGGAACATACTTTCCGAGATGCCCAACATAGGAAGTCTGCTACACATTTCTGATGGCAGCCACTCCTCACTTCCGGATGAAGAACTGGCTATCATCAGTGACTGCACTAGCACGAATAGAATAACATGGGCTCTTCAATCCTCCGTACAAGTCGGCCATGCTACAAAAGAGGTGAGGGTGGTCTTTATTCCCAAAGCAAGGAAACCCAGTCACTCCACACCCAAGGATTACAGGCCAATTAGCCTTTCATCCTTTCTTTTGAAAACACTGGAAAGGTTATTGGACCTGCAACTAAGGAACACTCTCGAAACAACCAGTGCTTTGTGTAGTGTACAACACGCATATGTCAAATTCAGATCCGTGGAAACAGCGCTACATGAAGTATCGAAAACGATCGAGAAATTCCTTGGGAACAAAGAATCTACGTTGAAGGTGCATTCAACAACCTAAACACTAGAACCATTATATCTTCAATTGAGGAGTCAGGTTTATCACAGTTTCTGACAAACTGGGTTAAGACTATACTTAACAACAGAGTTATTAACAGCAGCCTAGGGGACTGTGCGATTAAAAAAGCGGTAATCGTGGAACACCAGAAGGGGGAGTCCTATCTCCTCTACTGTGGAACATATCAATTAATAAAATTCTTACATCTCTTGTCAGCAGAGGTATTACGATAGTCGCTTATGCGGATGACATAGTTGTTCTAATAACAGGAAAATAACTTTCCACCATTAGAGACATTTTGGAATCTGCGTTATCAGAACTATCCAAATTGACGGAACAAAAAGGTCTTGCGGTGAGTCCGAAAAGGACCGAGCTCATTCTGTTCACCAAGAAATATAAAGTACCCAAATGGGACCCACCAATGCTTAAAGTTTTCCGACTTAATCTTTCAACCGAGGCCAAGTACCTGGGTGTTGTTTTACCTCCAAATTGAACTGGAAACGGAATACTGAAGACAAAATTAAGAAAGGACTTAATGCCTTTTATGCATGTAGAAAAACCTTTGGGAAAAACCGCACATTGTGCACTGCCTGTACACCGCGATTGTGAGACCCATTCTTACCTACGGTTCAGTTGTTTAGTGAGAGGCGGTTACAACCAAATCCTATTTTAAGAACCTGAACAGCGTGCAGAGAATTACTTGTTTGGGCATAACAGGCGCAATTAAATTCACACCACAACTAAGTCTAGAAGCGCTATTGAACCTGTAACCCATTGAGCTATTCACTAAGAACCTGACAGCCAAAGCCACTCTCAGATTAAGAGAGATTGGAAGCTGGTTACTGCGGACACTCAAGCATACTTGAATTCTTTGATCGGAAGGGACTCATGTCACTAACTGACTACGAGAAACCCAGATATGACTTCGAGAATAATTTCAGAATCACTATACCCAAAAGAGTGGACTGGAACTCACCCAGTACCATCATTAAAGGTATATCCGTCTATACGGATGGTTCAAAAAGAGAAAATGGTACAATAGCCGGCGTATTCTCAGAAAGACTTGCTATTAGCCAGTCGTTTCCACTGACTGATCACTGCAGTGTCTTTCAAGCTGACATCTATGCGGTTAAGAAAGCAGCACAGACTTTCTTATCGATGGGACTACCAGCAATGGAAATAACCATTTGTGTGGACAGTCAAGCAGCACTTAAAGCTATCGGCTCTAACCTTGTTAATGCGAAATGTATTACAGATTGCCTCTAGGCGCTTAGGGCTATACGTCATCAATCAGTTCTACTCTGCTTGTACTCTCAGTTCTAGTGTTTGTACTTGTACGTAGAAACACTATGAACTATAACGGCCATATTATTCACTCCCTTTAATCCGGGTTAAAGGTTACACCCGGGTTTAAGTGGGTTTAACCCAAAAACTAAACCCAAGTCCATAATATTCACTCGTTAAACACGAACTTAAACCTATTTTTTTTAAACTTAACAGCGTTTAATCCGATTTGATTTAAACGCAATCCGAAGACCAGTTAAAGTTCTCTAACTCGGGTTAAAACTCAATTTCAGAATACTGAAATAAGAAAAATAGAAACAGGGAATAGAAAAAAAATGACAAGATACTAAAAAGGGACTTCATTCGTGAAATGGACGAAATAAATATTGATGTCTTCGTCGTCAGAAGACGAAGAGCTGATGAAACAGCAGCTGAAAATTAAATCATCGTCGTCCTTGTCGTTGAATATATCGAATGCACAAGCGGGCTTGTTTCGACGATTACGATATGGTATATTTTCGGAAATATTTCGTGCTGAAAATAGTCATTTTGGAGGCTACATTCGATGACTCAATAAAAATTTCGGCATAATTAATGCACCTTAAAATATAACTGGGCCCAAAACAAATGAAATAAATTTTCAAGTGTCAAACAAAAAAAAAGTCATTATTTGTGAAATTTGACATGACGTGGGTTTAAAGTATTTTAAATCCGCATTTAAATCCATCTTTAATCCAGCGGGTTTAATGCATGTTTTTCAATGAATGGACAAAGGTTTAAATTGTCGGGTTTAAAAAATATAGACACAGGTTTAAATTGTCGGGTTTAAAAAATGCGGATTAATGATCGGGTGTAAAATTAACTTAAACCTGAGTTAAACCCGGAGTGAATAATACCTATATGGACGTAAGTGATAACAGTTAAGCCTAGTACGCTGTTATTTCGGAACGAAAAATTCCATACAAAAGTGACAATATTGAATTTTTATATTTCGAAAAAATGAAACAAGAATATAAGGCAGATGACCCACTACCATTTGCATCAAAGCAGTGCACCGAAAACGAAAAAACAAAAAGGAATTCCGTTTTCGCTTCAGAATGAGTGTAGATGCATATAGATAAATCTGTTTTATCTTAAAAACAAGCAAGGGTCAGCAATGGAAACACATTATTCAATTCAGACTAAGTACTTATTTTTACTATCGACTGTAAGGAAGCTATTCAATTACGATAGTATGAAGTAGGTAAATGTATTACCCTTTCTTACGAAGGATAGTTTTTCTTACGTTCGTAAGAAGTAGAGTACGTATTTTGTATTCAAGTGAATTAGTACAGATGTTTTAGTTCTTAAATTAGAAAATTTATTGCTGTAAGACAAAGTTAAACTTACTTATTAACTGTTGCAAGGCATGCTGCATTGGGTTCCAGAATTTCCTCTGTCTTTATTGCAATATTAAGCCACTGGTTGAATAAGGAAATAGGCTCCTTTATGGCGATACTCTCCTCAAGAAATAATTCTTTCTTCTCCATATATTTCATACGAAGAGCTGCAAATATAGACGTAATTAATCAAATATTTTCGTCGCATTACAACTTACAGGAGATATTCATATTGCCTGTCATCCTTTTAAAGATATTTAGGTATTTCATAAACTAAAAAATGGGTTTAAAACAGATGTATTCTGCACTTGCAACCTTTGAACGAATTTTACTTTACGAATGAACTTAAAAGGCTTACGACAATAAAACGCAATTTGTTACATAGAGAATTAGTAGAAGAAGTTTAAATGATTATACAAATTCAGTTTGAATATTTACACAATTATATATACACAAATACAACAAATTAAAACACGTATACCTAGGTTCTAACTCCTAAGTAACGTTAATGGGTGTCGATCTGTCATTTTTTTTAGTCGCCACCAAAGATAATAGAATACAGAGATAAATAGCTTTCCAGTGGAACGGTTGCTGCGATAAACCAGAGATGAATGAATAAAAGAGATGGATATCTTTCGTACGTCTATCCCACCAAGACCCATTTGTTTACATTGCTGTTTTTCTAATTTCAACCCCCGTCTGTGAATACGTGTGAGCTACAAAAAAGCGTGTTGCTAATGGCCGGCCAACATTCCTTTTGCTTTTATAGGCATCGCGCTGTTCAATTGTTTTATGTTTGGTGTTGAACTTTTTTAGTTTTTGATAAGGCTTCGATTAAAATAAAAATATAGTGAAATTCACATTTCGGAATAGCGAATTCTTGCATTAAAGTCCAATTCATGAACTTACGTATCTAGAGAATAAATGAGCATATGTGCGTGACTTCATCAATTTTTCGGGAAAACATCTTGTAAGCAGCCGCCTTTCCACTGCAAAGTCATATATTCTGTATTCCATTATCTTTGCACTGCATACAGTGCAGCAGTGATTCCAGATCGGGGGATTTATCCCTTTTTGCGGGATTTTTTACTATTAAGAAGCTAAAAGGGACAAAGGTATTTTTCATACCTAATAGTACAAAAAAAGGGATTTAACTTTTTAGTAAAATTTTGTTCCTAATTGCTCGAGTATTTTTTAAAATAATAAATTTATTTATTTTGCAAACATGTATGCAAAAAAAGCATTACCTCATTTTCAAATCAAATTTTCTGTGTCATTTTTGTATGAAAAATAAAGAATAATAAGATTTGAAACCGAGATAAAGTTTTAAGTAATTCACAAGATATTTATTTTATGTTGAATATTATTTTCATTTTAATGCCGAATGCATTTTTTTTAACTTAATATTACGTGAGATAATAAATGTGAGATTTTTTATATTTTGTTGAGGGATAAAAGGTATTTTTTGGGTATAACCGAGTTATAACCTGCCTCTAAAGTCTGGTATCACCGCAGTGCAGGCCTATTGTCTGTATCACACTGTAGGAGCAAGAGAGAGGGGTTTCCTTTCTTTCTCTCTTTCTCTCAAAGCCAGTTACGTTTCGTATATCTAAGACACAGTGCAGGCCTATTGCAAGGTTGCCACTTTGGTAATTGTTTACCTAATTTGGTAATTATTTTTGTTTTTGAGTTGTTAGTGCACAAAACACTTAAAAATTCGCCTAAATCGACTTAAGATAGTTTACCTTTTCAGAGAGCAGAGAATTAACCATTGTAATATGGTTAATTCTCGGCTGAAAAATTTTCTTTACGATATTGCTACAGTCATCCGCTTCGGGTCAGTTTAGGCCTGAAAAATGTTTCACAACGAGGATTTTATTCTAAGAAATGGAATATATAAATCGCAAATTAATTTGCCCAACAGATATCTTTCAAAGGTCTTTTGAAGCTTATTATAAGCAAAAAACAAAACGCAAAATAGGAAATGCACAAAATATCAGCTGATCTGTCAAATATGATATGAAAATCAGTAATGCCCTCTCCTTCGATTGGACACAATTTTCGGTACTTTTTATAGTACGCTTTCCTTTGTTTTCTAATACTTCGCGATTGATTTGTGAGTGAATTTGTGTCAGACCACAGTTTGTTAGGCTTATCAAAGCTTATTTACCTAAAGATTGAATGGTCAGCAAGTGAATATTCTTCAAAAAAAAGAAATAATAGCCGGCTAAATAGCCATTTCAGTTGCAAATTTACTTGTAAAGTGTTTGCACGTGTTTTGGCATCTGTTAAGTGAAATTTTGTGTTTTTTTTTTAAGTAAAATTTTTGTGCAACTTTTATGAAAGATTTCAGCTATCTCTGTCTTAAAGGTAAGTTAAATATATTTAGTGTATGAATTGTTATAAATAGTAAGCTAGTGGTTAGTTTTCTTTTCATAAGACTCGTTTTTATTGAAAGTTACGCGATGGGGCAGATCGATGTGTATCAATGTGCCTCACATTTGGTGAATGAATCTGCCCCATACTGCCCATAAAAAAATGTTTATGTTAAGTTTTACAGAGAAAAATCTTTTCATGGTGTTTTAGGAACAAAATGGTTAGAACCTACGTAAAAAAAACTGAAAGAGCTAATATAAATGAAATCGACATAGGCTTAGCAATTTCCGAGGTTTTAGAGGGAAAACTTTCCATCAGAAAATCAGCTGAACGCTACAATTTAAAACCAGCCACTTTGCAGCATAGAATCGAAAAACAAAAAAAAAATATTTGTAAATAAAATAGAAGTGAAATATTTTTCGTCTAAATATTGCTCGCAACAAGTGTTCAATGTGAACCAAGAAAAGATGCTTAATGATTACATAATAAAATGCAGTAAAATGCATTATGGGTTGGCACTAATCTAAGTGCAAAGTGGACAAAAGGATTCCGTAAAAGAAATATTAGCTTTCGAAAACCCGAAAACACAAGCATTGCTCGGTCATTTTTATTTAACAAGACAGCAGTTTCTGTATTCTACGAAAATCTTGAATATCTTTTGAAACGGTATAATTTCACATAAATTGGATAGATTGTTCGAGATTTTTTTTTATTCAATTTTAAGGATTCTAGAAGAATCTTCGATGAGAAGTAGGTGCAGATATGAGATATTTTAAATTGTTTTAATTTGCATAAGACAGGCCAATATTCCTTTTGCTTTTATGGGCATCGCGCTGTTCAATTGTTTTGTGTTTGGTATAAAACTTGTTTGGTTTTTGTTAAAAAAAACTTCGATTAAAATAAAAAAAATAGTGAAATACACATTTCGGATGCCCATAAAAGCAAAAGGAATGTTGGCCGGCCATTAGCAACATGTTTTTTTTGTAGCTCACACCTATTTACAGACGGGGGTTGAAATTACAAAAACAACAATGTAAACAAATGGGTTTTGCGGGAATAGACGTACGAAAGATATCCATCTCTTGTATTCATTCATCTCTGCCATCGACTACAACTCGAACGATAAGGGTGACTATTGACATTCGGCCTTACCAATAATCAACTTTAGTCTGACAGTTTACGCAAAGACTCCACACTTTCCAAATCCCTTTACCAATAAACAAATATAGTTGCCATTATATCGCTAACTGTAGGGTTAAATGTTAATCCCTAAATGTCATTTTCAAGAGGAGTGTTGCCCAACCACCAAAAATGGTGGTATGGAATTTCGTAATAGGAGCGAATTAAAATACACTGTTGTTCAGCCGTTTACAATTATAAACTAATTTAAGTAAATTGTTAGTGTTTTCTGCCCCTATCCGTTGGTTTTTTAAGTTTAGTAAATACAAATGTATACAAAAGTATGCACAAAATTGAGATATATTACATTTGAAATATATATTTCGAATATTTTGATTAAATGAGATCGTTAGCACTTTTCTCTGCTTTATCTTGTTTAATCACTAGTGCTTGCTTTTCGATTGTCTTTTCTTTTTAATAGTTTGCAAGTAAGGCATGCTTATAGTAAAAAATAAATTTGATTTAAGTTTGGGATCTTTTCAAGACTTTCTTGAGAGTCGTCGCAAAGATAATAAAATATATATTCACTTAAGATTGGACAGCTCATACCTGAATACCTACACTTTATAATAATTCAAATGCGATCTTTGGACCACTAATAAGCTTTGAATTGCATCATCAGCCTACGAATAAATCAAAGCATTCTTATAAAATGTGTTTCGTTTATTCCATAATTTGAAAGAGATTTTATTACAAAATCAGAAATCAATCGTGAAGTATTAGAAATCAAAGGAAAGCGTACTATAAAAATACTGAAAATTATGTGCGATCGAACGGTAGGGCATTACTGATTTGCATTTCTGAGATTTGACAGATCAGAGGATGTTTTGTGAATTTTCTATTTTGTGTTTTGTTTTTTGCTTATAATAAGCTTCAAAAAGCCTTTGAACGATATCTGTTGGGCATATTAATTTGCAATTTACATATTCCGTGTTTTAGAATAAAATCCTCGTTGTGAAATACACAATTGACCTTGTTTTTCACGAAAATAAATTATGAAATTCAAATTCTACGATGACAACAAATGTAATAGATTCTAAGAAAGTTTTCACACTAGCAAATGTGGAGGTCTAATTGTTTATTGGTACCGTTTCACTAATGCTTTTTTACTAAAGCTGGCAACCAGCTAATCGTCGACATTAGTGCTTTATTATGCCGATTGTATTTAGAGACTATAGTACTATTATCAACACGAACATTTTCTTGGCCCATGAAGACGTCGGATGACGTTGCTGTCGTGCTCGACCGCCAAACGTTCTCAATTTTTTTTTTTTTTTTTTTTTTAAATTCATTTTTATTTCTTCAATCTTTAAACTTATATCCTAGACAAAAACGATTAAATCTAATTTAAAACTAACATTTCTTATTCTAGCTTACTGGCCCTTAGCGAGCGCTCTAAACTTAACAATATGCTTAAAACTATTGCCTTTCGGCCTTAAATCTATCAATATAATTTTGTTTTGTTTTTTTTTAATTTTCAAGAAACTTTTAAAAACTTGAATACTTTATTATTCAAACGTTCTCAATCTCGAGAACGAAGTGCACGATTTTTCAACCAAAATCATAATGAACGATGATGCTCATTTCCACCTCAGCGGGTAAATGAACAAGCAAAACTATCGCTTCTGGGGCACCGAAAATCCACGAGTAATGCACGAGGAGCCACCTCAAAGCTACTGCATGGTGCGCTGTTCACGCTGGACGAGTCATCGGGCCATGTTTTTTTTCGAGAACGCCGCTGGTCAAACGACAACAGTGGACGGTGCGCGCTATAGGGCCATGTTAACCGAGTTTTTTTTTGGCGCAATTGGACGAATTACTACTGGAGGAAATGTGGTTCCAACAACACGGAGCTACGGCACACACTGCGCGAGCCACAACCGATATTCTGAAGGCGGGGTTCCCGGGTCGCCTCATCTCTCGTTTTGGCGATTTGCACTGGCCCCTAAGATCGCCCGATTTAACCGTTCCAGACTTATTTGTGTGGGGTTTTTTGAAGTCCCTTGTTTACGTGAACAAGCCCGAGACTCTCGAAGCGCTCAAGGACAACATTCGACACGAGTGTGAGAATCTGTCGCCCGAAGTGATGAAAAATGCCATAAAACGAGCCCGTATGGCGCCCATTTGGCCGATATAATCTTCTCGACTTGTCCAATAAAATTCTAAAGGTTCAAATAAACATAAGGCCTGTTTTTTTGAGCTTCGTTCTCAGCAAAGCAAAGTGAAGTAGGATTTTCAGCACACAATTTACAATAACAACTGCGAGTCTCGAAGTGTCAGGTAGAGCGTAGTTGTTGTAATTGCGTGCGGAAAATCCTACTTTACTTTGCTTTGCTGAGAACGAAGGTCAAAAAAACACGACTATAATCAAAAAACAGAATCGAAATTTTTCATTTAGAAAAAAAAATGAGAGCCAAACAACATCGGATGACTTCTTTTGGTCCACCTTGTAGTTGTAGTCGTATTAAAAATGAATGTCAAAAATATCCTGGATGTTGCCGAGAAAGCATCAAAATGCGTTATAGTGACTAGTTTACTTAATAATGTTTGTAATGTAGATATTTAAAAAAAATATATATCTATTACGCTATTCATTGTAATTATACTGTTTTTCTCTAACTATTTATAAAAATTCACATTCAAAATAAAAAGCAAACATTGATATGCTTTTTATTTTATTCGTTCAGAAGATGATTAATTTTTTGGATTTAAATTTCATTGCGGCACGTGTTAATATATTCCGATTTAAAAGAACTAAAAGTCCCCTTTTAGTACTCAAACAAACCCTAAATTATATATTTTAAACAGAACAGAGTTCACCCTAACCAATTTCTCCCCCATATTTCCCCCTGTTGACCAAAAAAAAAACCTTAATTCTGGGGAAAAAACTGCCAAACTTATATTCCTTATCATATGTTTTTAAATTAATAGCAAACTGTTTGCAATTGTATTCATAAGCTAAACGCACAATCAATATTTAAGTCCAAATTACGCAAGTTTGCTTTAGAAACTGTTTTGGTCTTTAATTTAACTTTACTTGTTTACATTCATAAATCCTGAAAATGAAATAAATTACGAAATATCGCCTTCTTTGAGAACGGAATAACTCAAAGGGTTAAACGTTTAAGTTAATTACGAATGAGTTGGAACAAGTGCGTAAATTCAATGTTTGATTGACAAGTGGGTGAGGTAGGTACTAGGTACTGAGGGAATTTCAACAAACACAATAATTAACTTTGAGGATTATAAGTAACTTAACTGATTTTCGCATAATGTTGTATGATTTTCAAGCATCAACCAGGGTGTTACCACCCTGAAACGAGGTCGCAGGCTGTTGTGTGTCTGCAGTGCCGGCTCCAGCCCAACTAGCGCCCTGTACAAAATTGATAGAAAGCGCCCTTTTTTCATATTGGTACACATGCAAGTCTTTTCCACATCACACAGGAGGCACTCTTAATGCGCTTTTTTTTATAGAGGTATCCCCGGTAGGCCTTATCCTCAGTAACAAACAAATATGTATAATCACATATATAAAAAAAAACATAACAAAACAAAAATTCCATTAGCCAAGGCCAACCGCTTGTGCAAGCATATTTTCAGCTTTAAATTTTTCAAAATATACTTTCAATTTTCAAAGGCACTTTAGTGGAAGAGAATACTATATTTTCATAATACAAAATACAATACAAAGCTTCTTGTTCTCTTTGTATTTGTAAGAGAAATCTGTTGCTCTCTTTCGTTGATGAGAAATACCATCCATTTCCATATGTCCAGAATCAAAAACCGGCACGTTCAAGCACATACGATTCCGTAAGAAGAATACGAACATTTTGCGAGTGAATGTGCAAGAAATAAAACTTGCGCACATACGAGGTGAATCTTTTTTTGTTTTGAGATTTTTGAACTAGACTCTTTTGCAAAATGTAAGAGGATGTGAAAGAAATATACCTACACGAACATGGTGGAATATTTTCAGATTAGGTAGGTAAGAAATTAACTTGCATAGGCCTAGTGGTATTTTTATTTAGCGATATTTTGAGTTGCAACATTGTAAGTGATGTGAGTTAATGTGCAAAAAATATTTCAGCACACGTGTGACGGATGTTTTTATTTGGGGCTTATTTGAACAAGCTTTTTGTTCAAAATGCAAACGGTAGTATTTGTTCGCGCAAGATAAAATTAATTTTTCTTTTCTAACAATGCGCCCCCAGAACTTGGCGCCCTGTGCGTTTGCACATATGGTTGGCCCTGTGTGTCTGTAAAAGCTACAGACGTAGTTACATTACCCTCCTTCTGTGTATGGATTATTAGTTAGTGTTGGCATTTAAAGGAGTGCTAACATAAGAACAAAGATAAAGAATAAAACTCGTTAAGCTAAATGGTAATAGATGACAAACGCTGTCAGAATATACCGAGTTTCGTGAAGAAAGGACTTCGAAGTCAAAATCTTCAGATGTGGCATAATACTATATTGCCGGGGGGTGCAGGCATATTAATCCACTGCATAAAACACACTCAAGAAAAGTCTGTAAGCTGCAATAAGTCTTATTCTGACTTAAACAATCCGGTAGACAGTGGTATTAAAACTGTACTCTGCTAAACATTTTAGACAAGTATTTGCTGTAAAATATTTTTCCTTTTTTATAAACCCATGCCCTATTGGGCGATCTAAAAGAGCTATTGTATCCATGGGGAAAGGTTAATCTAAGAGACGAGCGACCTCTCCAATTAAGTCAAAGAAACCCTTAGTGGCAGAGTTCATTAGATTTGCTGGTATACGAGTCTCTGTTAAAGACACGTTTTCTTAACCAATCGAAGTCAGGCAGCCACAAAAGATATGTTCAGAGGATTCTACATCATTCAGACAGAATCTTCATTCTGTCTCCGGACACAGGTATCTTAAGCCACAATGGCATATGAGGAAGACCACTAGCTTACTTAAGTTATCCTTACTGAGCCTAAGGATTTCCTAGAGGGAGTAAGGATTAATTAACCTTTTGGATTGTACTTTGTGGCGAAAGGCCACTTCTACCTTTGTTACGAGAGTATGTGAAGAGCGCGTTAAGTTGGATTGCCCTTTCTATACGCAAATTGACTTGAGTGTAGAAGGTTGGTTTTGAGCTTCCCCATAACACATGACATGAATTGGCATCGCAGCCCATCAGCAGGTTTGACTTCGCTTTGGTTACTAGCTCATGTACTTCTTCTGGTGGTGCTGTACGGTCATGTGCCATGGAAACGGAAGCGATTTGCAGGTCCGTGCCTTCCACATTCTCTTATCTAACTACTGTTAAATCAGACTAGCTAAAATTTCGACACATGAAAGCTTAAATATGTTTTTTAGCTAAAATTCAGGTTATTTGCTTACCATTACTGTTGTTATATCGGTTGTAAAAGAGGTTATATGCTGTTGTTTAGGCCCTTTGTAGTGGGGCCTTTAACCCATGGTTCTTTATGTCGATGTCTTTCTCCTTAAGGAGAATCATCAGGTTATCTGATGATTCTGCACATTTCGAGTGCTTCAGATTAATCTGTACGACTTTCAGCATTGGTGTTTAAGGTGGTTGGGTTGTTTTGGGTTGTCGGCATTATCTCGGTCAACATGTCCTCCAGCAACTTTCTGGCGCCATCGACTTCTTCTAAGTCGTCGGTCTGGCCTGAGGACCGGAAGATTTTGACTTTAGCGTGCCTGATGCCGAAGCGAAGTTTGCAGCCGATCTTCTCGATCAGGTCCGCACTGTCTTCAGTTATAAGCATCAGAAACGAAAGGGTATTGTTGTGGAGTTCCTCTGCCTTGATGACATTTCAGTCGTCCATGGGAACCGTCGAGTTGTGGAGCTTTAGGCAGTAGATAACCTTATCACTGTCAATATGGAGCCAGATGCGTATCCTAGGTCTTCTCGGAATCTCTCTGGCTAGGATCACCTTGAGTCTCAAGCCGTCCCACGCGTCACGTATCTCGTGAACGCAGCGAACTAAAAATTCTTTCGAGAAGTTGTCCTCGCATTTGATGACCCTGTACCCTCTTACGACATCGGCTGAGTCAAAGCAGTGAAGTGATCCGCCTTGGTTGTTGAGCAGATAGTTGTTGACCATCTCAGATAGCTTGTTTTCAATAGCGCCCCATTTGTCACTTACTGTCTTACCGCCGGCCAGTGCGATTTGCAGGTCATCTCTAATAACCTCACTGACAGTTCGTGTAGATTGAGGCGCTGACGTTGATGGAGCGTTTTGGCTGTTAGTGGACAGCCTGGCTACCTTACTCCTTTGAGAGTCTGTCTTGACTACCTCAAGAGAGCGGTTACGCTTTGTGGCCTCCGTTTTAAGCGCTAGTGGTTATTGCTGTGCGTCTTTGCGGAAGTTGATATACTCATCAATAATCCGCTGATATTTTTGCGGCCAGTTTCAAGGTTATGTGAAAGGTTTTTATTTTTTCTCTTTGACTTTTAAAGCACTTTCATTCATGTACATAGCAAAAATTAGCCGAATGAATAGCGGTTTTGGGTATAGAAAATATTCTTACTATTTGACATATTGCATTGAAGATAATAACTGTTGTTAATAACCTCTTTTAAAGCAGGAACTTTTCTCAATTTCTCTCAACCTATTTTGAAAAGCTGTCTCGGAAATTTTCATCTAAGTAGTGTAACTCACTGTCTAATTTAAGTTCCCCTCTAACGACCCTTCTCAAAATTCCTTTTTCCGTGACGAATCATTCGAATTTCGTCCTATTGCACATCATTAATCCCACTAATCCATCTACATCTATCAGTTACCTCCCATCGACTCCCACTACCAGTTATATACCCCAAAATGCTTTACTTGCTCTTATTACCGATAAATTTGTGAGTTGCGTCCCGCTTCATCCACCTACAGTTAAACTTACCTCTAAGTTTATTGGCCCCACTTCTTCCAAAAGCTTTGAATGAAATATATGTTGGCTATCATGATGGGAACAATAGTTCCCCTACAATTGTGGCTAAGGACTTAGCGGCTTATGCATCCATATTAACTTCAGGCGCATTTCGCATATACATAAAAATCGCTGCGATTTTTTAAATTATTTCCACCCCTAACTTATCGTCTGAACCTCTCAACACTGTTTTTAATACCCTTAAGTTGGGTATTCCCCTACCCATACCCACCCCTACACACCCTCCTACTTTTTATTACGTAAGAGGAATCTGATCTAAACCCCGAGCTGTCCTGAACCAATCTCATGCTCTTCCTTTCGATATCTATGCTAAGACTGAAACCAATTTAATTCCCGATATAAAGGACCATGAGCTATATCCCACTAACTTTCAATGTTTTTCGGGATGATGACATTACCCGTCCAAAGAACAACTCTACTGAATTCCTTAATGATATCATTATATTTGGTGACTTTAATCTACACTGGACCCTTTCAGATGATAAATCTTTTTTCATCGCTATGAACCCCAACTAAACTCAGAAATGCATTTTCTTGGATGGGATGACAGACTTAAGTCAATGGGATCTCCATGGGATCTATAGGTAGGCAATAAGGTCATATCTTCACTACTGACTCTAAAAACTTCTCTGTTTCACTAATTAATACTTTTGGAATCTTCTGCCTTGCCTCGAACCCATATTGCGGAAATTGAAACCCCATACCTGGAAAACTGTTTTTATAGAGTCCCTATCTTAGCCAGCTCGAGTGTTCCTCAAAGTAGTCTCCTGGTCCTCTTTTCTTCATTCCAATAATAAACCGATCGTGAAAGGGTCATCTCGTAGTCTACATTTCCCCCGTCTCTTCTATCTACCAACCTACCACACCCTCTATGGCTCTAACGAACCAATATCTCGTATACTGAGAAAGGTTAACTTAAACCTGTTTTCACTGGTTTCGACTTCAACCGCAGCGCTACCACCCTAAAAATTGATATCCTTAAGCATTCTTAGCTTCAAGTCCTAGTTATAAGTTCCAGAATTTATTTATGTAGTTTTAAGTCAGTGTTATAGCTTGTATTAAGCCTAATAAATGAGGGTTCTTGCCTCCACCAAAATCAAAATAAACTTTTTAATATAAGATATGACTGTGACGATTTTTTGTACAAAATTATAATTATTTTAAAGGTGTTATATTTAATCATATATAGATTATATAATACTTAGAGAAAATAAAAGAAAAAAACCTAATACCTCGCACTGACTATATATGTTAAATACACACACCTTGAATTAAGACTGCCTTGGTCTACTGCTACATTCTCCTTTTGCGATTCATTAGTGATATTAGGGAAAGGGCAATCCCTGCAAACGCAGAAGTACTAAAAAAATTTACGGAAAAAAGTACTTTCTTTAAACTGAAAAAGGATAAGCTCTTGGGAAAAAACCTTCTGTACAAGAGAATATCTAAAGCACCCATCTGTTTCTAACATATAACTGTCTTAAACCTGCGTTTCTACATAAAAGGATGTACTTAAGAAGTACATACATTGTTCCTACGAGAAAGGAACTACTTGGAGTGCTTTGTTCTTACGTGAAACGAAGTACTAAATATATACGTTTTTCAATGTAAAAAGCAGTACTAAGGAAATACTTTCTTCAAACTATAATAAAAATTAATATTATCATTATTAATTCAATTTTTAATTAGATCCAAGTATGAATTATTATTGTTATCACATTTTACATCACATCACACTATTATTTATAAAGAAGTAAGTATCTAATGTTTCTTTGTAAGAGGTAATTTCCGGAACTACTGAACCGATTTCAAAAATTCTTTCACTAATAGGAAGCTACGGGATAGAGTATTGCTATTTTCATGTGTTAACGGTTGGCGTAAAAACTACTCCACAGATTTTGATGAAACTGAAATGTCCCATAAGATTCTAAAAAGGACATAGCCTATTCCTTTTACTACCATGCCTATTTTTTGGGAACGTTTGTGACCAAAAAGTGTTTTTTTTATTGACTTTACCGCTTTTTAATCACCATTAGAGTAAGTTCGTGTAATGTGGACTACCCTTATTGTTTTAAGCAATATTTTTAAAACTAAAGTTTATTTTGAAAATGTAAATAGGTTAATCGTTCTTTGTAACGTTGGGAACTCCATTTACTTACCATTGCACTTAATTTTCCTTAAATAAATTAAATATTTGCAAAAGTTTCAGAACAGTGCAAAACTGACCTTTTACAAAAGTGGCGGGTAATGTGGGCCTATAGAGCGGGCAATGTGGACTAGTGCTCCACATTACCAGAAAGAGATTAATAACAGCAGAAATAAATGTAATTTATTTAGATTTTTCCTTTTTATGAACGAATTACAAACTTATAATTTTTTTCTTCATTTAAATTTGTTTTAAATTAGTATAAAAAAAATAATTAGTCAATTTTTCTTTTATTTCCATAGATATCTTAGTCAATTTAAATGAAAATAATGAAAACGTTTAAAGCTTTACGAACTTTAATTATCTAACATTATACAAATATAAAATAACGAATAAACATAAAAAATTCAGTCTTTTAAACAAAATTTATATAAATTCACTTTGAATCAAAAAATTAACAAAAATATGAGTTTTTTGAACAAATATCCTATCAATTTTTGGTTGCGTTATCACATGAACTGCAAATAAAAATAGAACTTCTTTTCGGGATGCATTTTTCGTGACCCCAAACAATGTCGCATTGGAGACACTTAACCCATTTGTCCCCACTCAAGTCATCACCCCAAGGCAAATCGCAGAAGTTACATTTAGTATCTCTTGAAAGCGGAATTTCACCAAGATCATCTTCAGAATCAGCAAATAAAATTGCATAGCGATCAAGGCTATCATCTGATGATGAAAACTGACGGCGTCTAGAAGTAGATGGTTTATTTAGCATTGTCTTAGTTTTGACTGACTTTTGCTCTTTAGTCTTTACAGGTTTATCATTTTTAGCTGCCTCTTTAATTGTTGTTGGGTTCTTAGTAATTTTAACCTTACCAGGCTTTCGAGTTTTATTAATGCTTTCTTGTAACTGATTTTTATACAGTGATACAGTTAAAATTGCGGCTACAATTTTTCTTCCCCTGTTTGTGGTGGCGACCCTTCTCAATTTCGGAGAAGGAGAAATTTCCCAAGGAGTAAAATGGGCTTCAGTTTGGCTCAAAATCGGAGTGGATATTCTTTGGCTATTTACTTCTGCTAAAATATTCCGCATTTCACTAAAATTTGATTCACTATCCAATTGAACTTCCAAGCTCGGAGGCTGCATCAAATTGTGGTTCCTGTTTCGATTTTGAACTTCAACTTCTGATAATGGCTCAGGCTCAGGCTCACTCGCTATAAAGTCAGCTTCGGAAAAAATATACCTATTGAAAGGGAAAATTCCGCTGCATTTGAACCCGCTTACTGCAACCTGTCCAGTTTGTACTTTAAGATAAGCATTTTTAAATAATAGAGCTATGTCACCCAAGGCCACTTTTTGGCCAACGTCTCTCATGAATCGTCTGATTTCTTCATTATAATACTTTTTAAGAGGGCCGATGAATGTCCTATCCAAATGGGTGCATTATGGGTGCAATGAGGGGGTAGCGAAACAATTACAACAAAATTTTGACGCGCCAGGTCGATAACTTCCAGGTTTCTGGTATGGCTATAGTGACCATCTAAAATTAAAAGTACTGGCTGTTCTTCTGAAGGCTTGGCGAACTCCAGGAAATGACGGAACCACTCAGTAAAAATGGGCAGCTGAATCCATCCAGAAATATGGAAAGTGGCCTTGGAGTCAGCAGGAGCGTTGTTGGAAATACAAAGTATGGTGGAATGAAATTTCCACCTGCACTCATGCAATTCACCACAGTTACCAGAGAACCACGTTCCGCCGAAGTCAAAGCTCCTATTTGCCGTTTTCCTTTCTTAGCTTAAACATTTGGCTGCTTACTTTGGACTATGGTGAGACCAGTTTCATCCACATTCCATATGCTGGATGGTGGGAAGTTATATTTTTCATACACCCCTTTCAAAATATCGAAAAATTTGCTAACGCTTTCTTGATTCAAGCCCTTAGCTCCGAAAAGCTTAGATCATTTCTGTGTCTTTTCAAAAAGCCATAAAGCCAATCTTTTCCTGCAGTTTTATGTAGAAATGAAAATTTGTTGGGAATGTTATTTTTTTGAGCCATCTGAAAAGCCAGACTTCGGATATCGCTTCTTGTTAAGCCCCAAAAACGGTTTTCTATGTCATGTAAATATTTTACGAGCTCGTCTTCCATTGCAGTACTAAAAATTGGTTTTCGACCCAAGCGGATGTACAAAATTTCGCTAATAGGCTTACCAGATCGTGCCATACGTTGCAATGTTGTTTTTGGTACGTTATATGTTTTGGCAGCCAGCTTCACACCCATTTCGGTGTTCTTGATTGCAACAAGTGCCTTTTTCATTGCAGCGGGGTCCCATTTTCTCTCTTGTATTCCTTTCTTTGGCATTTTTAGATGAATCTATAAATGTGTGCATATCAAAAATAAAACTTCAACAAAAACAGACGGCAAATGTGGAGTACTACTCCACTATACCCGCTTGTGCGTACTCCACATTAGCCGACAGCTATATGTCATAAGAAATTCTACATTGTTTATAATAAATTCAAGCGAAACAGTTAACCTCACCTTATATATATAAAAAACAAATAATATCAAAGGCGAAATGCAAACACTTATATCAGCTGAGACTTTAGTTTTAAAAATATAAACTTTTTAATCGGAGTAAAAATTAACATCGACCTACCACCAAAACAAGAATCATGAAACTGCGCAAAATCTGTAGCTTGTGAACACATGGCAATGAAAGAGTAGGCTCTTTTTTGACGGAAACTAACACATAGTAATATCAACAAAACTCTCATTCTCTCAGAAAAATGAGAAATGCAGGTGTCCACATTACCCGCCTACTCCACATTACCCGAACTTACTCTACTGAAACAATTCTTTATCAATGCAAAAAAAAAAACAAAATACCAACAAGGGCCAACACTTCTATAATTATTTTAAGCCATCAATCAGCTTTCTGTGTCATCTAGAAGCTGAGCTACAAACCAAAATCTTATATGAAAAAAACTAAATTTATTTTCTTAAATCGAAAATTATCAGCAACCGATGTTCTTGATCGCTGTTCTGCTTCGGGGTGGCTGTACAAGCACGTACATGTCAAGAAAGACTACGTGAAGTTTTCTCCGATTAGGTGAAACGAAAGAGAAGTATGCGAGGTGAGTGTGGATGTAATCAACAGCGAGAATCGGCTTTACCAATAATCAACTTTAGTCTGGCAGTTTGCGCAAAGACTCCACACTTTCCAAAATCCCTTTACCAATAAACAAATACAGTTGCCAGAATATCGCTAACTGTAGGGTTAAATGTCAGTGTTCAGGACTCATCGGCATATTTAACTATTTGATATTGTGTTAATTATTGTTTCACTTTTCTTGGGCTTGTTTAACTTATATAGGTTCTTTTTTTTTGTTAATTATTTCTGTTATTCACTGTACCTTCTTGCTATGATATATTATGTTCATTCAACATTATGTATTTAATTCCTATTGTCAACTGATCATGATAAAAACACATTTATATGCTTGCGCTCTTGCACCGTTACCCAAAATTTTGGGGGTTTTACCAATTCTCTTTTGGTGGCTATATTCGCTAAGCGACAAGTGTGCTAACTGCTGGCATGATTTCGTTCACTTCGAAGACTAGCCCAGCAGCGAGTACATCTGGAGTAAGCGAGTATTTAGTTGTTTTGTACATCATGTATTTTTCGATTTTAATAATTCAATAAAGTTGAGTTAGACATACAAATTGAAATCAACGTGTTCATGTTCATAATAAATTAACCTTTCGATCTTTTTCCGTAACAGTTAGTGTTCAGAAACCCATGTCTATCTCGGGCATTAGCTAAAGAAATCCTCCCTAAATGTCATTTTCATGAGGAGTGTTCCAACCACCAAAAATGGTGGTGTGGAATTTCGTAATAGGAGCGAATTTAAATACACTTTTGTTCAGCCTGAACGTTTCCAATCATAAACTAATTTTAGTAAATTGTAAATGTTTTCGGACTTTATTCGTTGCAATACAACAATGCAAGTTGTTTTTAAGTTTAGCAAACACAAATTTTTACAAATGCATGCACAAAATTAAAAAATATTGAATTTTTGTTTTATTTCTAAACACTTGAAATATATATTTCGAATATTTTCATAAAATTAAATGTTTGGTATATTTTTTAACCGTCTTATATGCGACTTGTTTTTCACGAAAATAAATTATGAAATTTTAATTCTACGATGTAATAGATTCTAAGAAAGTTTTCACACTAGCAAATGTGGAGGTCTAATTGTTTATTGGTACCGTTTCACTAATGCTGTACATTTTTACTAAAGCTGGTAATTTTGTCGACGAAATTGTGAAGTGAAGACGATACCCTTCCTGGTTCCATGTTTCCAATATCTGCAGGACTTAAATACGCCCTTTGCATATGGATCGCTCTGCCCCTTGCCACAGCAGGGCATTCGCAGAGTATGTGCTCCGTTGTTTCCTCCTCTTCTCCACAGAGTCGACAGGAGTCATCGTCGGAAAGTCCCATTTTTTTGAGATGGTATCTTTGTGGCCAGTTAGGATCCTTAGATCTTCTTTGCTTAGCTCTAGTAACTTTTTTGTCTTACTACGAGCTGGGCCTATGAATCTTTTTGCCTGCCTCGGTCCTTTGGATTCCGTTCAGAATTTGGCAAGGTGGTCATCTTCCCAATTCCTGAATTTTGAGTGTATGTAACTCAAAGGTAACCCGAAGTAGGGCTCAGGACCAGTGAGCAGGCGTGATGCGCCTCTTCTCGCCGGGCAGTCCGGTCTCTCATTTCCCTCAAATCCCTCATGACCCGGTATCCAAGCAACGGTGACTATGTTGTCCTTGGCTAGATCCTCGAGGAGATTAAACCATTCTAAGACCAGTTTTGACCTGATCGAGTACGATCTTAGGGCCTTAAGAGCTGCTTGGCTGTCTGAGAGGATGTAGATGCGGACACCTCTAGTGCGCCTACGTAAGCATTCTCGGACACATATTTCTTCGCTCCGCTTGAAAAATGTCTGGTGATTTTCCCAATGCTATAGCTCTTTGGAACCTAGGCCCATAGACCCCAGCACCGGTTGCGTCATCTTCCATCTTTGAACCGTCGGTGTACCAGATTTGTGATCCTGATGGTATTATGAATTGGTTGGTTCTCCCAGGCACTTCTATCAGATATTAGTATCTTAAATTTCCTGGAGAAGCGAAGCTTTGGTGTCTGATACCTTGATCACAGGATAATCTCGAAGCATTTGTAGTACCCGAAGGTGTCCTGTGAGGTTTCCTGCTTTAAAATTTGATATATCAGGGAGCCTAAGGGCACTGAGACCAGCTTCCTTCTTTACAGAAATATGTAAAGGCAGTAGGCTGTAAATTGCTCCTATCGCTTCAGTTGGACAAGTTTTCATTGCCCCCGTTAAACCAACGCATGCTAAGCGATATATCTTGTTAAGTTTTTGTTGGGCCATTATTTGTTCGATTTTTGGTTTGATGATCGTGTTGTATGACCAATAGATCATTTTTTGGTTTTAAGCCCCAGGTTTTGCCGTAAAGGCGATGGCTGTCGCGCTGAAATATTTTTCCGGATAAACTTTAATCCCATTTTGATACTCTGATCTGTAAATTCACCATTATGTTTTTTCAGAGAGCAGATGCCGTTTGAGCGATCGCGAATAAGGACTTTCTGGAGTCGTGTAGCTGCAGGGAGATTTTCAATGCTCTCACAGTGTTTCCTCCAAGTCACTCGTTTTGATTTTCTCAATTCTTTATTGTAATCAGTAAGAGCTATTCTGTATTGGCGACAATTACCATTGTTCTTAGCTCTATTGAAAAGTTTTCTTGCTGTGCTCCTAAGGGCGTCAAGTCTTTTATTCCACCATAGGACATCTCTTCGTGTTTTCGTATTTTTGAGGGTCAACTGCTTTCGGAGATATAAGCTGATATCTAAGAAAAGTTGTAATTCTCGAATGCCTGAGATTATAGGATTGTTTTCTTAAAATAAAGTTCAATTACGTACATAGATTTTAAGATGTAAATCATCTTTGTACGTTATCCTGAAGTTGAACAATAAGCAATAAATTATAAATTTTATACATTTCAAAAAAGTAAAATGTTGGATTGAAGGACATTTTGTGTGTGTGTGCGACAAAATCTGTTTCTCTTTCTGTATCTTTTGTGCTGCCGCTGTGTGCTTTTCTTTATTTCTTTCATGCATCTTTTCTGCTTTTTGTTGTTTATTGTTTTCACACTGCTTTTTAAATTGAACTGGAGAATATGTGAGTATATTATATGACATATGAGTAGTTGAGTACAGCGAATGTTGCGCATGAGATTGAGAAGGAGTCACACTCAATTTTGATTTAAATTAAAATGCGCTGGCGAAGCAAGGCGAGCACGGGTCAGCTAGTATATTACATTTTCTTTATTTCTCTGCACGACCGACCCAATTAGCACGCACTGAAAGCCAACAATGATTTGATTTCTTTTAAAACTGCAATAGTGTTTGATAGTGTGATGGATATTCTTATCAGTTGCCATGTATGTAGTTCTGATGGAGGTGAACTGTTGAGTTGTGGTTTTTTGCGATTACTGGAAATGCTTTCACGCTCTTGGTGAGTTTATTCAGCTGGTTTATGATTTTCATCGGATTTCTGGTACAGTGAGTGAATATTGCTCGTATGTAGCTCACGTGCGATTATTAGCGATTCACGATATAGGAATCTTTGTACTCGATGCTGTTAGATCGTTGATCTCGGATGAATTGTATGACCCCGGATGAGTTCGATGACTTTGGATGAGATCATTAAAAAACGTAACATTGCGCCATACATCCAGCAGGGGGTCAATCCTGGTTCTGTGAAAGGGTGAATCGAATAAATTGTTTTCACATTCGCTTTCATATACTGTTTTTATTTTTCGATTCACTCAGTACTAAAAAGCGATTCTCGTTCAATAAGTGAAACTATTGTGGTGAATTTAATATCGCACACTGTGTTGTACGATACCAGGTTCTCAATTTTCAATTTTTCACTAAAAACATTCACTTGAAAGTAAGGACGTGAACAAAAATTATTCTTATGAAAATATTTAAAGTTTGGTTTCACATTTTCGTAGAACGGAACCAGAATAGACCCCCAGGATTATTGGTTTTATCTAGTTGTTCCCCTCTACATCCGTTATATTTCGTTTAAAGCAGTAGCACAACACGTGCACGATGTGGTTCTTCACGACGCATAACGGTCTTGGGCAGACCCTTTAGGAACAACCTCTGGTATCCTTACCAGAAACCTCTCCACCTTTCGAAAGATATAAGTTCATTTTTCCTCATTTCATAATAATGTTCAGATATTAATATGTTAACATATAATTTATATACTCGTACATAGATATTTATAATCATTGTCTCCTGTACGGTAATAATACCAAAGCTGATTCTTACGGAGAACGCACAACTTTTAATACGTTTATATTTGGGAAAATAAGCTAGGCGAGTGTGGTTATAAAGTGTTTTTCAATTGAGACGGGTTGATTGGTAGCCTGTGCTTGCCATGATGTTCTGGTGTCATCTGTCTATCTGTTGTTCAGTCACTGATGCCAAATCACGTTGGCAAGTTTCACAATTAAAGCTTAATATCCTGCTCGCGGTAAATTTTAGCGTCCCTAGTCTCCACTTTGATTCTCCACACCAAAGATAAATGGTCGCCCTCCAGGTTGAGGGTTGTGCCGTCGGGCTAACTTCCGGATCATGTAAAAAAAAGAATAGTTATGAGAGAGACACGAGGAGCCTCGGATAACCATTTCCCTCAAACGGCAACCAGACCCGGAACGTCAACGGACAACGATCTAAGAGTATGGACCTGGAATGTGCGAACGCTCTACACCAAAGGTGCTACTCAAAAACTTGAATCTGTCCTCACGCTGTGCAAGGCAGATATTACCGCGATCCAGGAGATATGATGGATAGGATCAAGTACGATGAAAAGAAATAATTGCGATATTTATTACAGCTGCTATAAAAGATTGCATTAGGATGCGGATTCGTCGTGCGAAATCGGCTTAGGAAAAAAGTTATTGACCTTAAGCCGATAAGTGATGGCCTAGCTGATCCGCATCAAAGCTACTTTCCACAACATGTGGAACATGTGCACACGCCCCTACCGACGAGGCTGAAGACCCTATCAAGGAGGAATTTAATGATCTCCTGGATGGAGCCTACGGAGCCTGTCCGGAGTACGATGGTAAAGTTGTGCTCGGTTACTTCAATGCTAGAGTCGGAAAGGAAAACATCATTGGCGGGTAAGTCCTTAAGCACAGAATTCACGAAACGACCACAGACAACGGTTACCGACTTACGGACTTCGCGGCAGCTCGTAATACGGTGATAAGTAGCACTAGGTTTCCAAGGCTAAAGATCCACACAGCAACCTGGCGCTCTCCAGACTGTCGAACCGCCAACCAAATCGTACATGTGCTAATCGATGCGAGGCACGCATCCAACATCCTCAACGTGCACACATTCTAAGAGGCAAATGTCGACTCTGATCATTTTCTTGTTGCGGCTAAGTTCAGAGCTCGACTATCCAACGAGAAGAAGCTGCGTACCGCCCAGAAGAAGAAATTCGACGTTGGACTCCTTAGCACACCTGGAGTAGGCAGAGTCTACAAAGAGCGCCTGAGTGAGACACTCTCCGCAGTGTATTCACCTACCACCGATGCCAACACCCAGTGGTTCCAGTATTGCGACATCATCAAAGAGGTAGGCGAAACCACCTTAGGGTACCAGCCACCCCAGAGAAAGAGGCCGTGGTATGATAATGAATGCGTACGCCGGAAAAACGTGACAGAAACTGTACATATGAAGACGCTGCAGCGCAAAACAAGGGCAGCGAGGGAAAAGTATCGAGCCAGGAGGAGGGAGGAGAAGAAAATTCTGGGTAGAAAGAAGAGGGCCTACGCAGTGTCCCAGCTCAAGGAGATCGAAGAGTCCCGCCATCGAAGCAACATCCGGAAGTTTTACAAGAAAGCCAACCAACTGGCTGCTGGCTTCAAGACCGGAACGCAGGCTCTTCGAAACAGTGATGGAAACCCAGTCACCGAAGCGCAAGGAATAGTAGAAAACATGTCCGATGACTGGACTATCAGCTCCATATGCCCCATCTACAAAAAAGTCGATCCTATGTCTTGCAAGAACTATCGAGGCATATCCCTGCTTAATGTCGCATATAAGATCCTATCCAAAGTACTCTGTGAACGTCTTAAACCGTTTTGCAACACACTAATCGGCACGTACCAGTGTGGCTTCCGGCCCAGCAGATCGACTATAGACCAAATTTTCACACTGAGGCAAATCCTTTAAAAGACCAACGAATTTCAAGCCGAGACACACCACCCATTCATCGACTTCAAAGCCGTGTATGATAGTATACATCGTAAGGAGCTCTATATGGCGATGGCCGAATTCAGAATCCCGGCAAAATTGATTCAGTTGTGACGCGTGACACTCGATCAATCTCGTACTGGAACAGATAGTGCGCAGGACAGGTATCAATACGGAAGGCTACAATGTCTCAGGCAGAGACTCTTCACGGGTCGGGAGCCCGTTAAGTAAGTAAGTAAGTAACGTTCTCTGCGGTTTCCTCCGAAAAATCCATAATAATCACAACACAAACTTTTCCCTCCTTTTTCTTCTGTCAACATTTATCTCTGATTTAATGTACCGGACATTTATTTTGCTAGCTAAATGAGTAGAGACTTGTCATCGGCCCATCTATATGAAGTTAAAAATTTAGCACGCGAACAGGATAATGCTTTGCTAAACTGCCTCGCTAAATTTTATCTTTGTAGACATTTTTGTATGAGAGATAAAATTTAGCGCGAGCAGGATACTAAGCTTAACCCTAGATTCATAAACTATATTCATTGTTACATCATTCATAAACATAGGTCTGTGAGACCCCTTACCTTCAAAGTTATCTTATTTACTCTCTATAAAGATTTTTGCAAAATAAAACACATAGGTTACTTTAAGAAACATTTATTATAAATAAATAAAAGAAAAAACTATAAAATTTGTTCACTCGGTGCAATCCTGACACCAGTTCCCGCGGTGTTCCCCGCACATGGGACGTTTACAGGAGGTGCAGCAAAATCTGGTCTTACGTTTTTTTTTGTAATCGCAGAAAACACAATTTTTTCTGGGTTGATTTTCAGAGTTGACTGAAACACATGGCAAAGTATCACCTAAAATGGCATCAATATTCCTTTTTAGGCATCGCCTCAAAGTTGGTACTTCACGACGATGACGCAACCAGGGCTCTATCAATTTCTGTGTTATTTCCTTTACAAATGCTCGCCTTGTCAAGGGTTTTTGTTTATTACGGCTGCTATTATGTACGTGGATGACAAAAGAGTTTACTATAGACATATTTAGTATTCCAAAAAAGTAGCATAGTGGCCATCTTTGTGTCTTCCTACTGCAAGACATATTATGACACATTTGGTCAAATGTATCTACTGCGCCGTTGGTTGAATTATAAAATTCTATGATATCTGGCTTACCAGACGCTGCCAAAATTCCATTTCCGTGAGTTGTGGAAAGCAGAAGAAAGTTTTTATTTTTTTGGCCTGAAAGATACTAATGTAGATTTGCCATCGAAACAAAACATTGAAGATCCTGTCGGTCTTGGTTGCAAAAGTTGTGGAGGGATCTCTCGCTTGTTAGATCGAATTGTACCAACAAATGTTAATTTGTATGGCTCCTGCAATAGATCTTTTGCTAATGGTACTGACGTGAACCAGTTATCCATGGTCACATTACGATTACTACCTCGCAGAGTTTCCGTAAGTTTCTTGACGAAAAAATATGCCAATGGTTATCCGTTCGAATTTGTGCCCTTTCCCATATATGGTATCGCATCTATCATATAGTTTGTCTTCGAATCACAAATGATTACTGTTTTTATTCCATATTTGTCGGGTTTTGATGGTATATACATTCGAAATGGACAACGTCCACGAAATCCCAGTAGCTGTTCATCCACAGTCACAAATGAACCGGGCTTGTAACTGTCTCGACATACAGCAATAAACTTTTCCCATATTTCCCTTACTGGCGCAAACTTATCAACAGCTTTTCGATCTTCTCGGGTCGTTTTATCATCGAATCTTAAACAGTTCAGTAAAAAATCGAAGCTATCTTTGGACATAACTGAATTATATTTAGTTCCACTTTCGGTTGGATCAAACAGCTCTGCGCTTGTGAGATGGTTATCTTTTTTTCTTGCAGTTAATAAAAGCAATCCTATCAAGGCATTTATTTCTTCAGTACAAGTATCACTAACTGTAGCTGTTTTATCCGTGTAATTTGCTCTTTTAGTAGAGATCTCTGTATTGGTGTGCAATACAATGATATTCACTATCGAATCAGAAGCAAACAATTTGAATTGGTCTCGTGGATTTATTGCATTTTTAGCTTCATTTTTCGGTCCTTGAATAATGTGAATTATGTTTCTTGCTTGAGTTCGGGAAGTGGTACCTTGGGATGGGTTTGCTGACCACTTGTGACCGTTCTTGCCTCTCAGATTGTTAATTGATGGGATAATTATTTGAGCTGCTGGTTGTCCTGAACTCACCTGTTCCAAAAGAGGCTGCTCACTATCTGATGAATCGGACGAATTAATACAACGGCGACGGCGACGGCGACAAGGATTTGACGTTTGAAGAGGTTCGTCATCAGAATTACTTGAATCATCTGTAGGTCGTTCACTTTCAGTCTCTAAAATATCTTCAACTTCAATCATTCGGAGGAAGAGCGTCTTCATCGTCTCTGGTTAATAGTGAATATATTTCTTCTGTGCTTAGAGTAGCCATGCGACACCAAATAAAATTGATTGCAAATTTATAATTAGCAAAGCGATTTACCAACCAAAATTAAAATAACGAATATGTATACTAGATAGTAATTATCAAAACTAATAACTATGTGCGCAATTTATAATAGAACATATATGGATTAGTATATATAGTCCCTTCTATGAAATTCCCGCACATTCAGTTCAGTTTATAAGGTAAATATAAAACACGCAACTATAAAAAATTGTAACACTATTCATAAACATACGTACCTCAGACCCCTTGCATGTAAAATATCGAAAAATAAACAAAACTAAACGTCTATGCACCAACGAAACTTGCGCGACACTAAGCTCTCTTTGTTTTAGGAAGGTACTGAGATGCACGTGTTTATATCTCTTTCACACCGCATGCTATGATTGATTAATCAACTGAGAGGGTCTGTGAGACCCATGTTTATGAATCTAGGGTTAAGCGGCAGATCCAAATGATCAAATTTTTTTATCAAAGTGGGAGTTCGTGCATTGATGTTATATTCCATATAAAATGGCATATATTTGTCTTTCGAATAAAAATAATACTGCGTTTATTTACTTAGAGCTTGTTTTATTTCATTTAAACATCGACCTGTCTTTATTTATAAATCGTTTATTTTATATAAGATTGCCCAAATCGCCACAGATGCCAAAATCTAATTATTTTGTTCTACTACCCAAATAATCAGATAACTCCAAAATGGTTTAAATCGGTTGAGATTGTCGCATACTTAAGATATTGTGCCTTTTGTACACCCATCCGAGTTAGGGTTGGCACACGATAACTTTTCCCTTAGGTCGGTTCACGATTGTCATTTATCTCGCCGGGTAAACGAATCTATCTAGAAAACCGCTAATACATTTGAAAGTTTGCCTATATGATATAGGTGATTTTCACTGTCAACCCAATTCAAACTTAAAATGCGAATGGGATAAATGAAGTGTTGTTTTATAAAACAATGCCCAACATTATAACCAATTATTCATGCCTAAACTAGAAATAGCTAATTACTCTTTAACGTTCAACCCATTTAAATATTCCCGTAATACGGCATGGAGCTAGAAATCATTCAGATATAAAGGTAAGTACCCATAAATATATAACGCAGGTCGATGGTCTATAAATTAAACTTTCATAACAATCAACCAAATTACTGCATCAATATAGCGCCTCATAATCCAACACATCGAAATTCTAAAAACAACAAAAATCAATACCTACCTGACTTTAGCCCAGAATATAACGATGTTTAACCGAATAATTAATTATATGCCTACTCCCAGCAGCTCAGTGAGTCCCATAAACTACTTTGTGGCGAAAAAGCTTCGATCTTATCCATAAATCATTTAGAGTAAGCAAATATATTTTGGAAAATTGGTTTGGGTGAAAAACTTGAGGGAAGATTAAATACAGATACATTTTATTTTCTTTTGTTGTTGAAGACCTTTATTAAAAGGAAAAAGGTTCTTGGGAATCCTTATTATTTTGCATTTAATATTGCTTTAATATCTACTTTAGATTTATTAGATTTCAATCAATGAAACCAGATAATTTCGTACAAAATTTTGAACTCGAGATGTTAATCAATTCTCACATTACGATGATAGAGGAACTCAAAAAAGTGGGTCGCAAAATTCTGTCCGTCTGTCTGTCTGTATGTCCTGATGCCTACAGCCTAAACGGCTACCCGGATTTCGTTCAAACTTCTGATTTGGAGTTTGGAGGCTTACAGTTCGGGGCCGTTTTTATACCCTCCACAGGAAGGCATATTCACTTTGTCATTACAATTGTAAAGCCAAGAAGGAGTCACCGAAAACCTCATAAAGTATATATATTCTGAATCAGAATCACATTCTGAATCGATTTAGCCATGTCCGTCTGTCTGTTGAAAGCACGATAGCGCCCAAAGGAATTGATATAGGCGAATGAAATTTGGTGAAAGGACTTCCTTTTATCGTCGTCAGGTTGGTATTGAAAATGGGCTATGCCGGTCAAGTAGTTCGGGTACCTCCCATACAAAATGTGTCTCTCTATCTGTTGAAAACCGGATAGCGTCGAAAAGAATCTACATAGGCAATTGAAATATTGTGAGAAGACTTATTTTTATTGTCGTCAAGTTGATATTAAAAATGGGCTATGATGTTCAAGTAGTTCAGATACCTCCCATACAAAACCAATTTTGCATGACTTGTTTGCATCGGCCAGTCCGATGATAACACTTTTACTTGTTTTTTTTTTTGCACGGTAACCTCAAAAAAGGTAATTTTTTATAAATTGAGTTTTCTTTAGTTTACCTGAAAACGGCAACAACGATTTTGACAAAAATGCAAACTTACAGTGAAATTGATGTTTTTAAAATTATTATTGCGTCCTTAATTTTCAATTCGATTTACAGAAAACGCTAATTTTAAAAACTGCTCATATCTCGAAAACGCCATTTTCGATTTCGAAAAAAAACTTTAAAAACTTATTAATGCTTTCATCCCGAATAATAACTTGTAATCGGTTTTCAGCCAAATAGTTAAGCAATAGTATTCAAACCAAACATTGCAATATTTGGTACTGTTTTGTCTGCCAAATTTTACAAAAACCGCTCTAACGATTTTGATCAAAATTCTTATTAAAATGGGAATAATAAAAATATTCTAAATAAGATCCCGTACTTAGTTTTTCTCAAAAAATTCGAAGAAATCAGATTAATAATTATTTCTCAAACGTTACTGCACAAATCCCGATTTATATATCTTGGATATATTTTTGTAATAATCCTAATTTTTCATTTCTAATAAATATGCAATAACAGCTAAGCAAACTTATATTTATCAAATAAAGCCCACTTCTTTGTTTTTAACGATATTGAGTATGTATCTTAAAATAATTCCAACCACTTGGGGTGTACACAATCAGGAACTCCCACTTCATTTGCACAGCAGACACATAAAATAAAATAAGAACCAAGCAAACTTTACGAGAAAGTTTCGTTTGACCCAGTCGTGCACTTTTTTTTATGTTGCAGAGTAAGAGTAAAATCTTTTTACTTCGTAATTGGAATAATAGGTATAATTTTAACAATGTAATAACACAAGTTCTACCTGCGTCTTCGGCCGCGTGGGTCTCTATTTTAAGGTACTAAGTTATAGTCATTAGGCGCCAATCATAATTGTTTAGCATTAATTTTAACGATCTGACAATGAAGGTATGTTTCATACAAAATGATCTATTTTAACTTACAAAATATTAATTGCCCATGACTTTATTTACCTCGATACTAGTAAGATTGTGGGTGAACTTACGCAAGATCAAGCTAAGTAAAACTGACCATGGGAGAAACAATCTTTGGCCCTTAGATTCCTTTCTTAGTCGTCATGTTGAAGCACACTTTAAGGGGATATTACAGTATTTTAAAGTTGAAGGGCATGTCATTGGGTATTAGAGGAATACGAGCTACTAATTTGCCCCGATGAGCAATCCCTGTCAATATGACTGGTTTAATTATGCAGGGGTTTGACTTGTGGTTTAGTGCCTTTTCACTGTTTCCTACACAGAAGACAAAACCTACACAGCTTAAGGTCGCTGTCGTTCTCCCTCACATTACTGGCTGTTAGGCTTGGCCTGAGCTTTAGGCTGAAAAGGAATCATTCGCAATCTTTAAAAAAAAAAACATATTAGGTACACATATGGCACAGAAGAAGCCATATAAGCTGAAAGCCGTTGACTTTATTTACATATTATGTTTGCGGGTACGAGCTGTTTAATTTTTTGAGACTCTACCAAAAACATTACAATGTCGACGACGATAAATCTTAACGTATAGCGTGATTTTGAACATGAGCTGTAATAAGGAATAAAATCGGACACAATTTTTTTATAATTCATAACAGAACTAAAATATAGTAATAAGAGGCAAAATGACGGAAAGTGCAAAACTATTTATGGGTTCAATTGAGTCGTTCACATTGGGAGAAGACTTCGATTTGTATGCACGATGATTGAATTATTTACTTTCGTTAAATAAAGTGTTAACTGATTCAGAGAAAGTGTCATTTTTAGTGAGCCTTGTTGGTCCAGATTTATGTAAAATCCTAATATTATTAAATGGCAGAGCCAATTACACGCTTACGGTCGCCAGGTCCACTAGGGAGAAAAAAGACAAAGACAACGAGGGCGGGAAGCCGTTTTCTCCCCACTTCGGTGGATGAGAGACTTCGGCCAGCAATCGACTTAAATTCAGCCGAATCTGAGCCGGTTGCAAGCTGCTCCAAGAAAGTCCAAGACCTACGAGACCGACTTACCAAGGGTGACGACATGGAACTAATCGCTTCGAGGAAGGAAAGCCTCTCGCCATCCACCTCAGCGTAGATTAGAACCAGGTTGCTTCCGACCGCTCGGGGGGAGGGTATAGAGCCCAACCCCAGTTCCATTGGGATGAAACCTAGAACAGGAAGGAACGATGGGAGACAACACAGGGACGACTAGGCGAACGACTGGTAGACTGTTCGGGACGAGGAAGAAATGCCTCTTGCCATCCACCTCGATCTCGGACAGGCTCAAGCGACCGACAAACAACACTATCGTAGACGTCAAAGTTACATCCCCACCGTTGGCGGTAAGCACAAAGAGAGTTAGGCAGGACGAAACAATATCGCCGCCCACGAGAACAGCTAGCAAAAAAAACACGTTGGCCATATCTTTTAAGACCAAACTCCATGCGGCGGTCATAGACTTCAAAAAGCCAGATCGGAAACTTGACAGTGACCAATGGATGCTCATTGGGATGCGTGTTAACGATAGAATCGTTAACAAAGAGGAAAAATCCCCCCATTTTGAGCATCTCACGACCTTCAAAGGCTTCAAACTTCTGTCATGCGACGACGAATTCACTGAAACCCCAACCGCACTTGGCTGAAGGATTTCGTGGCGAACACACATGCTCCATGGGAAAATGCCGACTTGCGACTTGTTGTTAAGAAGGGCCTGCTTGAGTTCACCAGACCGAAAGGTATCATATCGATGCCCGGTCCTCATATCCACAAAGTGAGGATAGAGAGGAATTTTCGACACGTAAACCCAGAACTCTGGGTGGTACCCAGTTAACCTAAACATAGTATAGCACCTAGTTTTAACCTTGTTCTTCTCTTAGGTGAAAGAAACATAGACATCGCCTTGGTTCAAGAGCCATGGGTATCCCGTGGCAAAATATGTGGGCTAAGTCATAAGGACTTAGCAACATACCACATTGAACCGCAAAACGCGGACAGTAAGAATAGAACGTGTATTGTAGCTAGGAAAAATATAAACTTATTACTTCTATCTACATACAGCAACCAGACCACGGTACGTTTCGAACGGAGGGGACTTCCCCCACTGATCTTATCAGCCGTCTGCATGCCATATGAAGTAGAAGGACCACCTGCTCCCCTAACCCACACATTAGTCCATAAATTGGAACAAGAAGGATGGGGCATGCTGCTGGGCTGCGATGCCAATGCGCATCATATATACAATGGGGCAGTGGAGACATCAACACTCGAGGTGAGTCACTCTTTGAAGTTATTATAGAAAACAACCTTTTGGTAGCAAAAGAATACTACTCGGATCATAAGCTGACTGAATTATTGCGGGTAACGAAGGGCAATCGCCCCAGCCATATAGAAATCCCAAAAAGGCGGACTGGAACCTTTTCAGCACTGAAGTTGGGAAAAGTAAAGCCTTCTTGCAAGAGTGTAACATTAACTGCCCGGAGGACATTGATAGGAAAGCCGAGAGAATCGTTAACGTACTCAATGACGTTTTTGAGAAAGTCTGTCCAGTGGAACCGAATATCACCTCCATGGTGGAAAAAGAAACTTGCTATTATGAGGAAGAACACAAGAAGACTCCTAAACACAGCATCTAGAACAAAATCCGATGTAGACTTGGAAATATACAAATCCAGCCAGAGAAATTTCAAAAACGAAATCCAGAACCAGAACTGAAACCCCAACCGCACTTATCCTTTAATTTTTTTCATTTTATTAAGGCTATTGGATTGGAAGGGCAAAATAAATACTTGATCACAAAAAAAAGCGAACGAAACGAGCGACTATTCCAAAGCAAAAAGAAACAAAAGCTCTTTTATTAAAAAATAAATTTATTTGTGAATAATAGTCAGAGGTACCCAGCTCAAGTCTAAGAAGTTATTCGTAAACATTGATTGTAGGTATACGATGCAACTAATTGACAAAGATCTCTTAAAGGCGACAGATGGGGTTCTTAGCGACTACAGAAAGGAAAGCACAACCCATCTTCTAACCAAAATACGAAAAGATTGAACGACTCCTCCTTGTTTTCTTGGTTGGTAGAGCTAACCACACTGATTAGCATTAGCAGAACCAACGATATTTGGTAGCATTCAGAAAAGAGCTGGGTACTCATTCCGTAACTTTTCAGACGATTTTCGTCGAAACGATAGACCTCCAAAAATAGTAACTAAGGTTAATTTTCCACAAATGTAATGAAAGCTGACGCTTGTCAAAAATATTGGAGCAGAATATAACTTATTTTGATGATCAAAGTTTTAAGAACGATATCGTTAACACGATCGTTGATATACGGAATCTGCCACCTGTTTGAATCTGCGAGGTAATTTTACTGGCTGTTTTAAAGCTTAACTTGATGACGAGAACGTATTGCTAGACCTAATGACTTACTGCGTATACCACAATATTTTGGCTCATTACAGCCTCGATCTTGTAGTAAACTAGTTTAAGGCCGACAGACTCTGGCCAATTTCTGATTCTGCAGACTGCAACACCTGTGGCGGAATCTATCTTATGGATGTGTTTAGTCATAGTATAACCACGACATCGATATCGATATTGTCAGCAGAGCCAATCACCTTAACTGTATGTGGTATAGGGTAAGTAAGTCAAACAATCATTAGTCTCTACAGAAGAAGTCCAAAAACCGAGACTTGTGGTTCTCCCGTGGTAACAATGTAGTACTTAAGACCATCGTCGGTCTAGTACCTCATTTTCCAGGGGGTAAAGTAGGTTATTCTCATAGTCGACAGGTAGTACGGAGTCGCCGAAGAAGTTTTTAACGCCGAGCGAGCGTTACGGAGAAAGGAGAATCACAGTCGATCAAAATAGTTTTGATAGAATCAATTTCATGACAGAGTTTTGTCATAAAAATAATGCAAGCCTTGGCTTCCAAACGGATAACATTAGTCGTGTTTTTTAAGCTTCGTTCTCAGCAAAGCAAAGTTAAGTAGGGTCTTGGACTGGACCTGGACCGAGAAATGTGGTCTATCGGTCAACCCCCAGAAAACTGAATTAATAGTGTTAACATACAGAAGGAAAATTCCGCACTTTGTCATGCCTTCTGTAGGCGGCACACCCCTCAGATTCTCTGACAACGCCAAATACCTGGGACTAATGCTGGATAAAAAACTAAACTGGAAAATGCACATAGACGAAAAAATCGAGAAAGCCACAATAGCATTCTACTCCTGTAGTAAAATCTTTGGGAAAACATGGGGACCATCTCTCAAAATGAAACTCTGGTTGTATACAGCTATTGTTAGACCAATAATGACATACGGTAGCCTTGTAGGGTGGCCAGCAACAAAAAAGGCGACTTACCAGCTTCCGCTAGACATCTTTGTGCAATCATTGTCAGTGAAAAAAGCCATGAGAATTAGTCAATCAGCAGACTGGAAATGCCAGGAAGAGGGACACTCAAAGATCCTACAGAACTACTTTGGGAATGTACCTCACACGGATTACATGTACCGCGCCGTATCTAGAATTCACTAGACCTTTCTCGAGCGCCTACCCCAGCAGGGAATTATGGAGAGATGGACTTATACCTAACACGCAATCCGGTTCCGTGTACACAGACGGATCGAATATGGGCAACGGGGTGGGGTCAGGCATCTACTCTGAACCGCAGGGTATCTCAACATCACTACGCCTCCCAGACCATTGCAGTATATTCCAAGCCGAAGCCATGGCAGTAACAAGGGCTGCCCGTGAGTCTGCGATAAAGTCAATACCTCCGGAGGGTATCGCATTCTTTATTGACAGCCAGGCAGCCATAAAAGCTTTAACTGCTCCAATAATAAAATCAAAGCTTGTGAAGGGCTGTCGCGAAGAGCTCAAGGCTCATGGAACACAGCACAAGGTAATGCTCTGCTGGGTCCCTGGACACGAAGGCATTCTAGGTAATGAGAAGGCGGATGAACTAGCACGACAAGACTCGGCTAAGGCTCCAGAACAAATATCCCCTAAGATGAGGAAGTCTTAAAGGATGCAACCCACTTGATATGTCACTGTCCGAGTCTCCAACACCCTAGGAACAAATTTCTTGGAAAATTCTTCTTCCATGATATGAACGAGCTATCTAGCACAACAATCATGAATTTCATCAAATCTTCAAGATGGTTTGCTTGCAATGATGCAGTAAGTAATTAACTAACAATTAAATAAGGTGTAAAGAATAGGTTACTGCGGGTAAGGGACAAACGTTTTCCCCCGACGGGTATCACAATGGGTCGATTTTGACCTGAGGTGGCCCTGAACTCTCCACGCCAGCCCACAAACCTAACATAACCTATTAATTGCGCCAAAATTTGAAACAGATTTTATTTATGAGAAATTACCTAATAGAAAAGTTGAAGTTACATTTCGTGCCTAAAACAGAACGTTATTGAATTAAAGCAACTAGCTAATGAGTGTGAGTTTGGGGATTTTTTGGAGAAAGCACTCGTAATTCAGTTTGTTTTTGGTCTAATTGACACCAAAATTCAAAACAGACTCTTAAATGAACCCGATATGAAAACATTAGAGAAGGCAGCAGAGGTTTGCTCTTTGCATTGAGATGAGCAACAACAACATCGATATGATGAGAAGCGGTAACGTTAATTATGTGACAGTCCACCAGAGTGGGAACAATAGCACCGACAAAAATCGACTAAGTAGATCGAGTTCTTTGCATCATGCAGATCGAAGAATTTCACCACAATTACATAGTCCGAGGACGAGTAAGCAGCAGCATCAGCATAAGGCAGCGCATGGTTCGTGAGATACAAGCAACAGGAGGAAGGAGATTAAGTGTTTTTGTTGTGGTCAATGAGGGCATTATGCTTGAAATAGTTTTCGTACAAGTATTAGGCAAACACATAATGTAAATAATATTGATGAGTGTGAAATAAATTCATTTAGTTTACGATATTTAAATTCGATGGAATATGGTGGAAATATGGCTTAAGCAATTGAGATGTGTATTGAGAATATTTTGTTTGAAACGAAAATCGATACGGGAGCTTGTGTTAGGTTAGGTTAGGTTAATGGGTGGGTGCGGCAGAGTAAGCCCCGCAGCACCCCACTTAGGTCCATGTGGACACATTGTGATGCCCTTGATGAGGGTTAGCCGATGTTGCTGACGATGGTATTGACTCCCTCACGGTTACTCGACCTTGTCCAGCCATGCTGATGCATTTATAAACCTGCAAAGATCATATAAAGAGAAATCCGAAAGTTCATGAATGTCATGGAAGTATTGTCTACCAAGTGTACTATTCCTCAAGTGACAAAGACTTGGGCATTGACAGAGGAAGTGAGGTGTATCCTCGTGTACCTCCTCGTCTCCGTCGTCATTCTTGAGTTTCAGTTTCATTGTGTCGTTTCATAAGAAGCTGTGACTCGTTAGGGCCCCTACCAGTTTATACAACGACGTTCTATCAAACCGCATAAGTTTACTAGTCCGACTTGGATAGTATTCCGGCCATAGTTTCCGTGATATTTCGCAAGTAGTCAGTTCTTTCCACCTGTTATTGGCTTTCATGCGGATCTTATTTTCCACTCTCTCTCTGAGATTACAGATTGGTGGTTTAATAAATTTGATCGCACGATCTGGATCCATAGCAGATCTATTCCTTGCCAGTTCGTCAGCCATATCATTGCCGGTTTTGTTCCTGTGTCAAGGGATCCAGCATAAACGAGTGGTGTGCTGCGAGCAGAGAACCTTAAGCTCTTCGCGGCAGCGGCGAACTAGCTTCGACCTTATTTCAATAGCAGACACCACTTTTATAGCCGCCTGGCTTTCAATGAATATGGTAATATCATCATTTGGTATTTCTAACATTGACGCCATATGGGTAGCTTCGGCGATTGCCAGATAGTCTAATCGAGTGATGTATGTTCAATTCTTCAGAGAAAATTCCAGCACCTGTTCCACAGTCCATCTGTATAGATGGATATTTCCTTTTTGTGGGTTCATCTGTGTTCCATTCTTCTCTACTGGGAAAATAGCAAGAGAATGGTTTATCGAAATTAAGATAGGTAGACAAGTAGTCGGAAGTGACAGCATCCCTCACGTAGTTATTCAGAATCTGTGCGTGTTTAATTTTGTAGGGTTTCCAGATTTTGGATTGGCTGATCCCACTTTTGGCTGCAGATTCTTGCATGTATAGGTCTAACGGTGTCAGGTTGATGATCGCCTCCATTCCAGCCACAGGTGTTGTCCTTATTGCGCTGGTTGTACCTATACACGCTAGTCTTTGTATTAATTTAAGATTTGATGCTTTGTTTGTGGCGTGCCACAGCTTGTGTTACTGTATGTCATGAATCGGAATATTTAAAATATTTTAAACACTGCAAACTGGTAAAAGAGGATGTACCCTTAAAGCTATTATCAGGTGATAACGTTGTGGTAGCGGGAAACATGTCTGTGCATGTTAGAAATAATCAAGTGGTGCATGTGCTTAAATTGATCGTCATTTAGAGTAGATATTTTTTTAGGAAGAAACTGGTTGGAAGTTATGTACCCAGAGTGGAGACAGTACTTTGTCATAAAAGGTGGAATAGCATGCTTATAGTATTAACTTATGAAATATCAGAAAGTATTATTAGCAATTAGTCGAGAATATTTTCGAAGAGCAATGATTCGGTTATTAAACAGTTTGAGGCAGAGATCGATGCTGTGGATGATGCTTATCCAATTTTCTGTAAAGCATACAGAGTTCCATTTGGATTGAGAGACAAGGTTAAGGGAGAGATTGAATCGTTGTGTGAAGCAGGTGTTTTAATTCCAGTAAAGAGGAGTAAAGGGGAAAGTATCCTGGTGATTGTGAATAAAGGCGATGGGTCAATTAGTTTGTCTGTGAATTGTAAAAGGACTGGTAATAAGTTATTAGAAGTGTGATTCACAAAATTGACGATATCTGGCAGGGTTAGCTGGGTGGAAATATTTTTGCAATCTAGTGCGTATTTATTCATTTCATTTTCATTTCACACACATTGGATTGTTCAAATTTATCAGGCTAGTGTTCGGATTAAAAATAGTTCCTTAAATGTTTTCAGGAATAATTAGTGAAATATTAAAGGGTCTTGATAAGGTTCATAGATGTTTTGATGGTACACTGATAGGTGGGAAGGATAGAGCAAAATCTTTTATTGCTTTTAAATAGGCTTCTATCGTTCAATATCAAGGTAAACATGAATAAGTGCGCGTTTATTAAGGAGGAAATTGAGTACTTAGGATACTGCATTAGTTCTTCAGGTACCAAGTACCAAAAAGTTGGATGCAGTTTTTAAGGCCCCAGAACCAGTCAATAAAACGCAGTTTAAATCGTGCTTAGGTATAATCAATTATTATAACAAGTGCATTACAAACTTATCTGGCAGTATTGCACGAATTGACATCTATTAACATGCCATGGGAGTGGAATGACAACCATAAAGGAGGAGTTCTAGTTCCACTGAAAAGAATTATTCGCAATTGCATCGGGAAGCATTGGCAATCATCTTTGCAGTTCAGAAATTCCGTAAGTATATTATGGAGCTACTTTTACAATTTATAGTGACCATCAACCACTAAAAACTATATTTGGTGAAAAAAATGATATTCCCTCGGTAGCAGCGAATGGGCTCCAACGATGGGCCATCCTTCTGACGATGTACAAATATTCGATAAAATATAGGAAAGCTTCGCAGGTGGTAAATGCAGATGCATTATCGAGGTTGCCTCTGACAGCTGGCACAGAAGTTGAAGATAAAAGTATTAATTCTCTGAAGTTGTTTGATTTTCCCATGAAACAAAAGAGGATAGGATTTTGATGGAGGTATATAAATATGTTGGAGACGGGTGGCCAGATGCTGTGTCTATGGAAGTCAGACCATATTTTTTTAAAAGATTTTCATTAGCAACCGAATCGGGATGCGTATTTTATGGGGATCGAGTAGTTATACCGAATAGCTTAAAAAATAAGCTAAGACAATGGAACTGCTACATGAAGGGTATATTGGGGTAGTACAGGCAAAGTCGTTAACACGATCATTTATGTATGGTGGCCTAACATGGATCAAGACATAGAAATGTTTGTGCTGCATTGCGAAGTATGTCAAGTGACACAGAATTCTAAAAAGAATATTCTGAGTTCATGGCCTAACTCTAGTTATCCGTACGAAGAAATCCAAATAGATTTTTGCACGATTGACAGGATTTTGTTTTTAGTGGTGGTCGATACTTTCTCTAAGTGGATAGAGGCATTACCTATTAGCTCTACTACTGCTTAAAGTGTCATTGACCTACTAAGGTCCATATAAAATACTTTTGGGTTGCCAAACTCAAAATATTTCATAAAGTGTCTAGGAATACCCGTTGTAACGGTACAAGTTATAGCCTACAAATATGCTTTTCAAATTTAAACCTAAAACATTGCTTGATTTAATTTGTTCACCAGCACTGTGGGAATAGTTTCGCTAATGAGAAAATAATGTCTGTTGATAATAACGTGGATGCACAGTAGGGTGGAGCGAAAAAATTTTTTTTATTAATTGGTATCTAATAGTAAGAAAAAGGCGCCTTATAGGCTTAAATATATAAATGCAAAATTTTATTCGATTTGGCTAACGATAACTGCCTCCGCAAACACACTGAAATCAAGTGAGACGGAATGTATGCTGATAGGTATGGAGTATCAGATAGGGCAGCAGCAGCGAGAGCGTCGTCTGTTTTGTTTGATATTGGGTCTGAGTTAATGAACGAAAAGACAACTGCAGAATTATTTGCATTATATTTTGATAGCAGGAAAGACAAAACCATAAAATTGATTAAAAAAAAATGGCAAAATCTACAGAACTACAATTGTTGAAGAGCATATCTCTTTGCTGCAAGAGCCAGGATCCATATACATGGGCTATGTAGTTCCTAAGACTGGTGCGGCCAAAGGAGTACAAATTGCAATAAGAAGTTTTTTATCAGATGAAGAGATTCCTCAACATCATCTCATGCCTATCGGTTGTGACGGTACAAATGTTAAGAACTTCAAAAACCACTTCTATGGATAATATGTTTACTACACATGAATGAACTACCTTTGAGACACTTATTTCAATATCTTGATAGATGTCTTACGCTGAACCTTTGGGAAAAGTACTTGAAACCTATGAACAATTACCCGTTAAAACATTTCGACGTATTGATGGGAATGTTCTACCAAAAATGGTTAAAGATTTAAGTACAGATCAACAGTACTTGCACAAAATTGTGTCAGCGGTTTTATCAGGTGAGTTCCCACAAGATCTGTCGAATAAATCTCCAGGCAAAATGTCTCATGGGCGTTGGCTTACGCGGGCCAACCGCATAATGCGTTTATATATAACAACAGAGACACCTTCTTAAAACTTGATGCCACATTTGTTGTTAAGGTTTACGCGCCATCTTGGTTCTCCATAAAAAATAAACCATCGTGGGTGGCGCACGAATCGTGCTACAAAAATAAAACGTAATAAGTTTTTTCTGTGTGAGTAATCGGCTTATTTTTTTTTTATTTTGTAGGTTACTATTTAGATTTATAAAAATGGATGCTTGGGATACGGAGAAAAGAATTTGGATAGTGCAACGGTACCATGCTTTGCAGTCCGTCATTTCCGTCCAAAGGGAATTTAGGCGGGAGTTTGGCGGTAATCCCCCGAGTAGATGGACCCTTATGAGGTTTGTAAACATGTTTGCCGAATCTGGAAGCATCGCACGAAGGCCGTACCATCGAGATGCCAATGTTCGGGTTCAGGATACAATCGCAGCAGTAGCATCTGCAATACAGGCCAATTCGAGCGTTTCGACCCGAAACTTATCGGGGCAAATTGAAGTTAGTAGACGGTCATTACAACGGATACTTCATGACGATTTAAACTTGTTTCTGTACAAAGTCCAAATTACTAGCAAGTTAAACCCTCAGGATTTGCCTGTTCGCCTGGAATTTTGCCAAAAAATGATATCAATGGCCGAAGAAGACAACACATTGATCAATTGTTTGTTCATGTCTGATGAGGCCCATTTTGATCTTAACGGCAATGTAAACAAGCAAAATTGCCGTATATGGAAAGAGTCTAATCCAGAAATGCTCCATGAGACGGAACTGCACCCAGAACGAGTCACTGTGTGGTGCGCAGGTGTATTGTCGGGCCGTACTTCTTTGAAGAAAACGGTGTAACCGTTACTGTCAATGGGGACCGTTATTTAAAGATGTTGAAGGAGTTTTTTTACCCAGAACTGCGCCGAAGACGTATACCATTCAACAGCGTTTGGTTTCAGCAAGATGGAGCAACTGCACATATAGCCAGACCAGTTATGGCGGAGCTAAACAAAAAATTCGCAAACAAATTAATTTCTAGGAACTCCACTCTTCGCCGGCCCCCAAGGTCACCTGACCTGACTGCACCAGACTTCTTTTTATGGGGTTATGTCAAGCAAGAGGTGTATAAAACGAAGCCCAGGAATTTAACTGAATTAAAGCAGTCCATAACGACAATAATTGAGGCGATCCCAACTTCAACTCTTCAGGCCGCAATGAATAGTTTTTTGATCAGGTGCCGCATATGCGTGGGAGAGCGTGGAGGTCATTTGCGATCTATAATCTTTAAAAACAACTAACTATTTAAAATAAAATTTAATTTTCTAACCAATAAAAAAAAAATAAATGAAATACATCGATTAAAAAAAAAGTTATTTGAATTTCTTATTGTAGCACAATTGGTGCGCCACCCTGTACTAAGAAAGTGTATGGAGACTTTGGATTTTCACGTAGATATTAATATAATGATGATACTTACAGTTGCTGCGTTCTAAACCTCAATTCCATTAATTCCTCTCCAAAACCGCGGAAATATAATGAAATGGAACAAAACAGTTGCCTCGTTGTAGTTATTTACATTTAGAATAGTAATGTACTACCATTGTGGTACGTTTTTCAGTACATACTTATAAAACGTATGGTCGATTTTCGACCACAAGCGAGATTAGTTAGTATTAAGGGATAAAAAAACATATTGTATTATTTGGTTTAGGGCTTTAACCCTTTCCCTCCCATGGTAGCCATTTGGCTACCGCATATATTTTTATTAATAACTATTACAAAACAATTCAAAATTAAAAGAATTCATGTATTGCAATCTGGCAAGATCATTTTCTTCTAGTTTATTGGAAAAAACTTAACATTTTTTATCTGGTAACGATGTATTTTGACATATTGCTCGTGGAAGTCAACTTCTATTGTTGTGTTGTCGGAACGTGACTTTCGATCTTGGATTTGAACAGGTAAATATTAGTACTGATACAAAAAAAAAATATTTTTGTGCAAATAATATTGTTTTAAGATGAATGTTATGAAATATAAAACAAAATTCAATGACACGTTGCAACAACACGCGATTAACCAATGGTTGCCAAGTGGCTACATTGGGGTGGTGTCATGCGTTTGAATTTAAAAAGAGAAACGTTTTCCTACCAATGTTGTCATATATGTAGAGTAAATAATATACTTTTTAATCCGGTAAAAGCTTTTTGCTTTTGAGTAATGATTATGTTTTTTGACTAGGATCCCTTTTGAGCCATTGGCCATTATATATAAAATCTGTTTGCGTCAAAATTGAAAAGAGAGTAGGTATGTAAGAAGTACTGTTTTGTTTAGTTTTGTACATATACTTATTTCCATTCAATAGAGATCAAGATGTCAAGTGAACGAAATTTGCGAGGCTTAGAGATCGAAATCTGTAAAATTTTAGAAGGTGATTGCTCGGAAGAAGAAGAGGAAATGGATGACGAAACTGAAATGTTAGTCGAATATATTGAAAAGCAATGCGAGAACATTCCAGTTGAGGATATTCAGTTTCTTGAAGAAATTGGTAGGTCTTATATTTTTTATTTATATGTTGTCCATACGGTTAGTAATAATTGCTCTTACAATTATTGAAGATGAGAGTGCCATCGAAATAGTTGACATGATGGCAAATCCAGAACCCGATTCATCGAAAGATACTTGCAGCAAGGATGTAAATAAGGAACTCAAATGGCGAAAAGTAGAGATTGATGAAGTTGCAAGTCAATGCAATTTAAGTTTTTCTTCTCCCCCTTATCCAGAGTTAACTCCTTTTCAATATTTTAAGCTTTTTGTTGATGACTCTATTATCGAGGACATTGTTTACCAAAGTAACCTTTATTCCGCTCAAAATGATATTGACAATCCACTCAATACTAATTATAGTGAAATGTGCAAGCTCCTTGGCATGAATTTAATGGCAAGCATTGTACATTTGCCCCAATATACAATGTATTGGGCAAATTCAACAAGATTTGCACCAATAGCGGATATAATGCCACGTAATAGATTTAATTTGCTAAAGAAAAACTTGCACTTAAATGATAATTCTAAAATGAAAGATCACACAGATGAGCAATACGACAAAGTTTTTAAAATTCGTCCTTTTCTGGATAAAATACGAGCAAACTTCCTAAAAGTCGACCCAGAAGAAATGAATTCTATTGATGAAGTGTTGATTCCGACCAAGTGCAGAAATAGCATAAAACAATATATACGCAGTAAACCACACAAATGGGGAATCAAAATGTTTGCCAAAGCGGGATCGAGCGGCTTTTTGTATGATTTTGAGATTTATACAGGAAAGTCAACTGAACTTATAAAAACTAAATTAGGAATTAGTGTAGATGTCGTGATTAGACTGTGTCAAAGTTTACCAAAGCACGAAAATTTTAAAGTATTCACAGATAATTGGTTTACGTCTTATCAATTGCTTTGTGAATTGAAAAAAAATTGGCATTTTGGCAACGGGAACTGTTCGTCAAAATCGTCTACCAAAATGTGAATTTTTTTTGTATTCCCAAATAAAAAACTTGATTTTACTCAGTATATTCTTAATTTTTTTATTATTAATGAGTCTTTTAAAAAACGCAGCATTTTTCAGTCTAAAATGAACATGACTTCACAATATTTAAAAAAACTGAAAAAAAAACATTCCTTCTTTGGCAATATAAAATTAATAATAACAGGTGATAAAAAAAAATAAAGGAACTAATTTTTCTTTGCGCAAAATCCGCAAAAGTCAATTCGATGTTGACCACAAATTCCAATATTGCATTTAAAAATATAAATAAAAATAGAAATACTGTTTTTACCTGCCGGACACAACTGTCTTTCGCAAGAACGCATCGGCGACTGAGTTAGTTCTTGAGCATAAGTTACTATCTGCCCGCGTTGAAAAGGAACAGGAAAATTAAGAATATGACATCGTCGAATCGACAAACATTAGCCTTCTAGGGTTAAAATAGATGACATTTTATTGAGCGGGACCATTTATTGGTCTTTAACACAAGACCAACTAATCTCTCTCAACACAATAATAACTTTTGTTTGTATTCGGACGATTGAACTTATTGACGCATCATTTTGAAACTACCAACTTAAACATTATAGATATAGAACAAATAAGCAAATTTTATAATAACAATTCAGCTATATTTGGATGAAAAGAATTCGCGCCGGTTTACTTTCATTAAATCATGTTTATGATGCTGTTTTTTGACGTAATTCTGTGGTGTTATTTGAATACATAATTGCTTTCATAATTTATGAGTAAGTATTCATTAAAATAATGCCAAACCTCCTTTGGCAGACCACTGCTTAAAGTTCGTCTTCGGTCTAAATAGATTTTTCCTAGACGTTATAAAAGAGACTGTCTACATCCTTTAACAACCATGAGTTCCACGTACAGACGAAAATTGAAGTATACACACATTCGGGTTCCATAGAGACCCATGAAATTATAAATATTTACATAATTTTAAAATCGGTGACAAACAAAAATCACCTTTCAAAAATAATCATTGGGCTTCCTTCTTCTTCAAAAATTATGTATATGAGGGATCAAAAATCACTCCACATCAATATTGAATTCACCCTGCCAATCGTTTTTTTTTTCGTTCTATATAAAAGGCGAAGAGAGTATTTATGTTAACTAATGGTGATGGGGTAGAAATTAGGCATTCAGAGGATAATATGATGCGGGATATATAAATAAATGTAGATACCGTAGCTGTAGGTATGAGTGGTTGATAATTCAAGGACCTTTTAGCTTGCAATACTGAAAATATATTTGTAATATTAATATATAAGAAAAAATCGCTTATAAGAAACGTATTCGGATTTCTGCTGCCAAACCGAACATTAAACTCGTATTTGATTGATTCTTTTGTATATTGAGTTGGCCACAAAAAAACGCTTTTTGTTCATTTGCACTGGTAATAAACTGTAATTAATTTTTACACATTCATACTAACTGAACGGAGACCGCCGGCCTCGACTTAGCAGAATATGAAACTGAAGCAATTCTAATAACAACCAAGACATTCGATCGAAACAAGCGTACCGACAACTAGGTGTAATTAGCGACAATAGGCTGATTTTTACCGCTCACATAGCTTACGTCGGTAACAAAGCGTCGATCCTCCAATCATCGCTTGCAAGAATGCTACCAAACTTTGGTGGACCCAGAGATAGTGGCAGATTATTTCTGTCTAGAGTAATAAGCTCAGCCCTTCTACATGCATATCCAGTGCAATGGCTATCAACGAAAGCATGAGGAAGCTATCGCAAGTACATAGACTTAGTTCTTTGAGGACAATATTCTCTTTTAGAAACATTTCGGAAAAAGCGCCACTCGCACTATTCGGAGTTGTGCCCATCAATATCCTTGCTGACAAAATGAAGAGAGTGGAAAGCAAGGAAACGTGGCAGTCACCAGTAGGTAGCAAAAGGACCTATGTGAAGTTGGCCCGCACTTCTCCTAGAATGAAAAAACGTGAAATGCAGTTCGAAAGACATTCGTTTGTAGTTGTTTGTAGTGAATTTGTTATTCGTTTGTAGTTTAACTGTTAGAAAGTTAGAACCATTTGAAAAAAATGTCCAATCCATTAAAAACGTGCTATCTCCGAAACCGTACAAGGAAAAGTGATAAAATGTTCTATTGTGTCAATCGGCCTAACGGTTTATGATTTATTTAAAATTTAAGCCAAATTTTTGCTCCCAACTTCCGGTCCCCATAACTCAAAAACTGTTGAACTACAAACGATGAAATTTAAGGGAAGCCTTAAATGGTCTTATTTTGCTCATTTTTAAGCGATTAGAAAAAAAAACTTTAAACGTTAGTGGAAAATGAGTTTTAATGACTTTGTTGGAAAGTTGTTGTTTCATCGGAAAGCGTTCTAAATAGTGGCTCATATCGATGGACACGGATGAATGCTTTGCGGAAATGCGGAGATATGACAAGTTATATCTTTCTGCTGAAACATTATTTTCTACACAAGGATGATTTTAAGATTTAAATTGAAATATTACTTCTGAAGGAAAATACGAAAAAACCTTCATTTAAAACAGAGAAAAAAAACAAACGGATAAAATGACGATTTCACCAAAACATTTTCATATAATAAACAAATCAAATAATTAAATATATAAATAAATAAATAAGTAAATAAATAAATAAATAAATAACTTAATAAATAAATAAATTAATAAATAAATAAATAAATAAATAAATAAATAAATAAATAAATAAATAAATAAATAAAAAAATAAATAAATCAATAAATAAGTAAATAGATATATATTATTACACATGTGTAAATAAACAAACAAAACAAATAAATAAATAAGTAAATATATGGATATGGATTAACAACCAGAAACTAACAAAAATAAAAAAAATTTATAAAAATAAAAAAAGGGATTATCAGCAAAATCACAGCGTTCAAGAAAACGTTGGTTCAGCTTACGAATTCTTTCGAGGATCAATTCAACATTCGCTTTATTGCGAATGTCTATAGTCTTTCCCAGGCTTGTACTTTAATTCGTAGTTGTACTCTTCAAGTATTGCCTTCCATCGCTTTATTTTATTGCTCGTGTTTTTGTAGCTTAATGTTAGAGGCTGGTGATCGGTATAAATTTTTGCACCAGTGATTTCAAATAATTTCGTTATAGGTGCAAACACAAATGTCCTTATATCTCCGAAATGGGACATTTTTCAGAAAAAAGAATTTCACTACAAACAACTAAAATCATTTTTCAAATGCTTCTAACTTTCTAGCGGCTAAACTACAAACGAAAAAAATTTCACTCCAAACAACTACAAACGAATGTCTATCAAACTGCATTCATTCTAGAAAATGTGCGGGAGTTACGATCCCCGAACATCAAACCAACACCCCGAACAACAGTGAGGAATAATTCTTTCCCACCGATCACCGATGTACCAGTACACCAGTTCCTAGAATTAACATACACCTGGGCTAGTTCTAAGGAAATATCTAAATGTAAAGCATTCTTTCCCATAGCGAAATTAATAAAGAGAACTGCGAAAGAAAAAGTGAAGCAGTCGCTATCGGGAATTCAATCATTATACTTTGTTCTATTAATCGTTGTACGCTTGTAAACAATAAAACGTAACCATTAATTCAAAATAAAAACATACATTATTGTACTTGGAGAATATTAGTATTACCGTGTTTCAATTAAATCGCTCACGCACGTAATTGGCGCAGTCGGAAAAACCAGTGAATAAAACAAAAAAAAAATGAAAAATCGAAATAATTGAATATTTGTGAATACAAATTGAATACTAATAATACAATAACTATAATAGTGAATCGAGCGAATATCGATTCACAATAACAATAACTAAACTAAGCGACAAGAAAGTGAAAGAATAAAAATAACTAATTAAAACAAGTAAAGACATTTAAATAAAGAAAAAGTGTGCTAGTTAAAGGAATATTTTTATCCAAACGGACATCAAAGAAGGACATCTGGATTCAATAAGCACTTTCTACCTTGAAGATACCTCTATCCGAACGGACATCAAAGAAGGACATCTGGATTCAATAAGCACTTTCTACCTTGAAGATACCTCTATACTTATGGCAGTATATATCATGAAGATATTCATTGTACTTGTAGGGTAAGTGAAAAATATTGTATCCAATTATATTAAGCTTCCATGACTTCACCACATCCTTCCCCCAGAAGAAAACACGCAAAAACTAGTTCAAGTAGTTCGAATCTCCCGTATAGCACTCACACTCATAAAAGATCAGCTAGTGCTGATTCTGCCACCTCCGAAATAATTAAGCAATATAGTGAAATAAAAATCGAAGTAACACAACCTATCTCATTCGATCATATAAAAATGAACCTTCCCCCAAATACAAATGCCATAGGCACTGGGGCAACTCAAAGTAGCGTCGGTATTGACGGTGTGTTAAACTCTCTAAGAGTACCAGACCCAATTAAAGACCTTCCCACATTTGAAGGAAATCAAAGAACTCTCTATGATTTCATTCAAAATGTGGAAGAAATTCTGGGTCTTATACAGGGTCTTGATGGTACTACGTACGGTAAAATTATACTACGAGCAATTAGAAATAAAATTATTGGCGAAGCCAATGAAATTTTAAACATGTACGGCACTCCCATTAAATGGGAAAGTATTAAACAAAATTTAATCACACACTACTCGGATAAAAGAAACGAGACCAGCCTAATCCGCGACTTGCACACCCTCAAACAAAACGAGAATACCGTCGAGGCATTCTATTCACACGTTATCGAAATCTTCTCAACCATGATAAACCACATTCGGGTGCATGAGAAGGAACAGTCGGTAATAAATTCAAAATATGTTCTCTATGAAGAAATGTGCCTCAACACATTTCTAACCGGGCTAAAAGAGCCATTAGGCTCAACTATAAGAGCCATGAGGCCAAAAACCCTCGCAATAGCTCTAAATTTTTGCTTGGAAGAGCAAAATACGTACTATGTGAGGAACACACAACATGTTCCTTACACAAAGCAATATTTCCCAAATAATAAAAGCCAATATTATAATCCACATAAGAACTATTATCCTCAACAACCGCGATATCAACAGTACAACTCTCAGCCTCAACAATCATTCAATCAAAGACAGAATTTCCAACGGCATAATTTCAAACAAGATAAATTACAACAATCTAATTTTACACATCCTAGGGTCCAACAATCTTTTCCGCAACAATTACCCCCTATATCCCTTCCCAAACCCCAAAGTCGGCAAATAAGCCAACATGGTTACTCAAGAGGTCCAGAACCAATGGACACATATAGTGGGAATAGTCGTACAAGTAACAATACCGGTAACAGACGATTTAATAATAATTTCACACGGGCGGAGATCCATAATCATCCTAGAGCAGAATTGTACAATGTGGAAGAAAATAGTACCCACAGAAACCCCAACAACTATATCCAAAGTCTTGATGCACATCAAGACCTGGATGAAATTATCGAAGTAAATGACGAGAATTTTCGCATGTAAGCCTCGGTACACCAATAGGTTATATAGATATGAATAATTTCAATTCATCTGCATTACCTTATATTCATATAATAAGCTTAAATGATCAACCTCTTAAATTTTTAATAGACACAGGAAGTAGTAGATCGTTTATAAATCCGGAAATAATTAACAAAACACAGACTATTAGGATTAAGCCAATTGAAATAAAAACTGTATTTGGAACCCATATAGTAGATAAGGAAGGTCAAGTTAATGAAATTAAAGAATTAAACACCCAAAAGCCACTCAAATTTATAATATTTAGATTCCATCAGTACTTTGATGGCTTGATAGGAATAGATTTAATGAAGGAACTACAAATGAAAATAGATATTCCTAACTCTGTCTTAGAAACCAAGTTTGCTCAAATACCTTTGAAATATAAACCAAATTTTATGTCAAAGCCTTATATTGTTCCAGCGCATAGCAAGATAGTTGCTCATTTACCAGTAGACACAAAAAAGGGAAGTATATACATAAAGCCCGTTCAAATTAATGAAAACCTGTCAATTCCTGAAGGTATATACGAAGCGCAGGAATGGTATTCATTTATCGAAGTAATCAATCTATCTGAAATACCACAAAAATTTGTCATTGAACAACCAATAAAAGTACAATCTTTTAATAATGAACACTTTGCAGAAGTTCACAACTTTTCTATTAGTAATTATTCTGATAATTACGAGAAGGATGATATTAATGATTTAATAAGAACGAATCACTTAAATGTTGAGGAAAAGAAGGCTTTGCAGAAACTCTGTAAACAATACAAAGATACGTTTTTTAGGATCGGTGAGAATCTATCGTTTACAAATCTTATCAAGCATAAAATAATTACAAAAGACGATGTACCAATACACAGCAAGTCTTACCGATATCCTTATGTACATAAGGAAGAAATACAAAGCCAAATAACAGATATGTTGAGTCAGGGAATAATACGTCCAAGCTTTTCACCGTGGTCGTCACCAATTTGGATCGTACCCAAGAAAAAGGACGCAACAGGAAAACAGAAGTGGCGGCTTGTCATAGACTACCGTAAACTCAATGAAAAAACAGTAGAAGACAGATACCCTATTCCGAACATTACAGAGATTCTTGATAAACTAGGCAAATGTTTGTACTTTAGTACGCTAGATCTTGCTTCTGGTTTTCACCAAATTGAAGTAAACCCAGAAGATATCCCAAAGACAGCGTTTAGTGTCGAAAATGGACACTTTGAATACGTCCGAATGCCGTTCGGGTTGAAAAACGCCCCGGCAACCTTTCAAAGGGTTATGGATAATGTCTTACAAGATCTACAAGGTAAAATATGCCTTGTTTATATGGACGATATAATCGTCTATTCTACCTCTTTGCAGGAACATATCGAAAATCTATCTAAAGTCTTTGAAAAACTGAGAAACGCAAATCTCAAAATACAACCAGATAAATCCGAATTTTTACATAAAGAAGTCGCTTTTCTTGGTCACATCGTTACTTCTGAAGGTGTGAAACCAAATCCCGAAAAACTAAAAGCAATTAAAGACTATCCCATTCCGAAAACCCGAAAACAGATTAAATCATTCCTCGGATTACTCGGGTACTACAGGAAGTTTATTAGAAACTTCTCGAGTTTAACAAAACCACTAACAGAATGTCTTCGAAAAGATAAAGGTATAAAACTGGATAACAGATACTTGAATTGCTTTGAAACATGTAAGTCTCTTTTATGCAATGACCCAATATTACAATACCCGGATTTCGACAAACCATTCAATGTTACTACGGATGCTAGTAATGTTGCAATTGGAGCAGTGTTATCCCAGGGACCAATCGGATCGGACAAACCGATTTGTTACGCAAGTCGCACCTTGTCAAAAACCGAACAAAATTACAGTACAATAGAGAAGGAACTATTGGCCATAATATGGGCCACGAAATACTTTCGCCCTTATATTTTTGGGAGAAAGTTTAAAATAATTACGGATCATAAGCCACTTACATGGCTATTTTCACTTAAAGAACCCAACTCTAAACTGGTTCGTTGGAGATTACGTCTTGAAGAGTTCGATTACGAAGTAATTTATAAAAAAGGGACGAGTAATGCAAACGCCGACGCTCTGTCACGAGTAGAGTTGAACATAAACGAATCCACAGAAGACACAGAAAATTTAGAAAATATGTCTATACAGAATAACGTTGATGATTCAGATAATATATCTACCATTCATTCTGATGACGAAAACATAGTTGACGGGATTCCAATATCTGAAAGACCACTAAACGAATTTTCCAATCAAATAATTTTAGACGTAAATCACAACTGCAAGAAATCTAGTTCTAAATTCGAAATCATATTTAAAACAAAGAAAAGACATACTATCTGTAAACTAGATAATAACGAAGATACTGTAATTAATATTTTTGAGAACTATATTAATAAAAATAGACTAACAGCAATTACAACGGATGACGAAACATTTTCAGCAATTCAACGGGTATATTCAAAGTATTTCAGTAATGGAAATTATAAGCTAGTTCGCTGTCATATCAAGCTCAAAGACATTACAAACGTCGACAAACAGGAAGAAATCGTTAGGGTTTACCATACAAACTCAAACCATAGAGGAATAACTGAAACATATGAACACTTGAGAAGAGAATCGTATTTCCCTAACATGAAAAACGTTATCACCCGAATTATAAACAATTGCAATATCTGTCAACTAAATAAATACGATCGAAACAGGGAACAGATACAATTCGAAATAACAGAGACACCATCTAAACCCTTACAAATAGTCCATATAGACATATATTCTGTACACAAGGAAAACTTTCTCACAATTATAGACAAATTTAGCAAATTTGCAAGCGTCTATCTATTAACCGCAAGAAACAGCATAAACTTAATAAAATCCATGAAGCACTTCTTTTCACATCATGGTATTCCAAAAAAACTAGTATCGGATAATGGATCCGAATTTGTTTCAACCATATTCAAAGAGTTCTTAGACCTTTACGGTATTGAACTACATACAATATGTGCTAAAAGTTCTACAGGAAATTCTCCAGTCGAAAGATACCATTCGACATTAACAGAGCTTGTGCGGATAATTAAAAGCCAAAACAAACATAAAACCATAGGTGAAACGGTAGATGAGGCAGTTATTACCTATAATAATTCCATACATTCCACTACTAAAATGACACCATTCGAGTTATTGACAGGACACTATCATAAGTCTACACCATTTCCAAACTCTAAAGGTACAAAAACCACGCAGGATTATCTTAGGGAACACATTAGAGATTACGAAGCTTGAACCAAACTAGTTCATGAACGTAGCTTGACGCAAAAAGGAAAAAACATAAACAAACGTAACGAAACTCGTAAAGATCCACCAGATTTTAATGTAAATGAGCACATCTATGAGTTAGAGGATAGAAGAAATAAGTTAGCCCCAAGATTTCAAGAGCATAGGGTTGTTCAAAATAATAAAATTACAATAGATTCCTCTAAAAGAAAAGTTCATAAACAAAAAATTAAAACCAAAAGAAAATTTGCAGGTTCATCTGGATTTCCACTGGACAGAAGCTAGAAATTCATGATCTCAGCAACAGTCAAGGACTTTTACCATTAAAAATAGGTAATGCTCGTATATTCAGTGGGTACACGAAGTTGATACACATTGTCAATATGACCGAATATGAGTCCAGTGTCGCACTTATTGGCAGAAACATAAATACATTGAAAATTAGAACTCAAACTCCAGAACACAAGTCATTATTGGCCATATTGGACCGAAAATACGAAAAATTATTGAACAATTTAGATTTGCTTAAACCCAAATATAAAGTAAAAAGGGGAGCTATTAACGGGTTGGGAACACTTATTAAAGCAATAACCGGCAATATGGACAACGAAGACTATGTTCAAATTAACAAACAACTTGAAGCTTTTAAATTTAACCAATATAATTTAGATACTAAATTGGCACATCAGATAACAATTAATCAAAAAATGATCGAACGATTTAGTAACATTTCAAAACACATAAATAATCAACAAGGTACCATCGAAAATTCTATTAATAAACTCCAGGGAAAAATTGATAAATTAGATTCGCTAATTATAATAAACCAATACCTTAACCAAATCGTTTATGATATAGACCTGTTGAATGAGCATTTAAAGGAGGTTTCAGAATCAATAACTTTAGCTAAACTGGCAATCATATCCAAACATATTCTACACCCAGATGAGATGAGTTACATTTATAAACAGCTTCAGCTTCAAAATGTTGAGATCTTTTCAGACGAGAATATATACCAGCTACTTGAACTACATGCATATTATAACCACTCCAATATCATATTTGTCATCAAAATCCCAACGTTCCTACCCGACCAATTCTCCTTTTATCACATAAAGGAAATCCCGGTAAACAAATCATTTAGCATAAAACTCCAAGCTCCTTACCTACTGCTTAATACATTCTGGTACCAATATTTGAACGAACCCTGCACTAAAGTGGAACAAGTATATTACTGTCCTAAGAACACTATTAGAACAATCGAAACAGATAGATGTATCCCTAACATTATTTTTAACACCGAAGCATTTTGTACCCTAATGCCGATCGAAATAGAAGACGAGGTCATACTTTTGGAACCAAACCATTTGTGCATAATAAACAAGAACTTTACTACACTTAACACAACATGCGATATAAACAGTAAAGCAAGAACTATAAAAGGGACGGCAGTTATTAAATTCGATAACTGTACCATTGAAATTAATGGAATAACGTACTCAACTGAGACAACCCAATTTTGGGACTCCACCGAAATTATATCTACACTTTTCATTCAGATAAACAATTCTACTACCGAGATACATCTGGACAACTTGACGGACACAGTTATTGGGAACTTGAAAAAAAATCCACCACTACTCATTGAAAATAATTTTAATAACATTTATTCTTGGATCATTACAGGAATCACATTCATACTTGTATCCATTCTAATAATCAGCTTTTTTATTAGAAACAAACACAATATCCTATATCAGCATCAGCACACTCCTCAGCAAGGATCAGTTTCGGCCGCACAACCCATCCAGCTTATGTGGCCTACACTTCACTCTGGGCAGGGAGGAGTTACGATCCCCGAACATCAAACCAACACCCCGAACAACAGTGAGGAATAATTCTTTCCCACCGATCACCGATGTACCAGTACACCAGTTCCTAGAATTAACATACACCTGGGCTAGTTCTAAGGAAATATCTAAATGTAAAGCATTCTTTCCCATAGCGAAATTAATAAAGAGAACTGCGAAAGAAAAAGTGAAGCAGTCGCTATCGGGAATTCAATCATTATACTTTGTTCTATTAATCGTTGTACGCTTGTAAACAATAAAACGTAACCATTAATTCAAAATAAAAACATACATTATTGTACTTGGAGAATATTAGTATTACCGTGTTTCAATTAAATCGCTCACGCTCGTAATTCGGGCCAACTTCACATAGGTGCTAATATTTCCTAAATTTTTCCTAGAATTGACTCTTCTGTTTTTATTCCATTTATTACTGAGGGGTTGTGTTGACTTTTTAGAATGTTAATGAGTTTCTGTTGAGAGTACACGGTTTCTACTATGGTGTGACGGTGATATGTGAGAAATATGATTTCAAATTATTGATAAAGGAGTTTATTTGGTAGATTTTTCGAGGTCTTGACAAGGCGTCTGCAACGACGTTGGCTTTCCCAGGCTTGTACTTTAATTCGTAGTTGTACTCTTTAAGTATTGCCTTCTTAATGTCAGAAGCTGGTGATCGGTAAAAATTTTTGAAATTGTGGGACCATATAAATAATTTCTAAGTGTACTCAGAGCCCATTCTATAGCCAGCATTTCCTTCTCGTTGGCGGCATAGTGCTCCTCACTTTTAATATAAGTGTACGGGAAATAGAGGTTATAGGCTTGTTTTCTTGAGATAACAGAGCGCCTAAAGCGTAGCCTGACGCTTCTGTGGTGAGATTGAATTACTTGTTACTGTTTGCGTAGGTAAGAACTACGTCTTCGGATATGGACGAGTTTTTTGCTTGAAGCTTGATTAGAAACTCGGTCGTCCTTCCCTCTTAAAAGGGCTGTCAGGGGTTTGGCCAATTTGGCGTAGTCCTTTATAAATCTGCGGTAAAACCCTCACAGACCTAAAAAGGATAGCAAATCTTTGAGCGTTTTTGGGTAAGGGAATTTGGCTAATGCCTCTACCTTAGTTGGTTTCGTTTCCGATAAGGGTATTATCGGAAATGATAAACCCTAGAAACTCTATTTTTCAATAATTCACATCACTTATCTATCTGTACTTTCAAATTAGCTTTTTGAAGAGTTTTGAAAATCTTGGATAAGTTTTGAAAATGGGAATTTACATCTTTGCTAAACAAAACTCGATGTAGACAAAGCATATCTGACCTATGTCTTCGCGCAGAATGTCGTCCAACGCTCTGTGGAATATGGACGGCGCGTTTTTAAGCCAAAGTGGGAGTCGAACGAATTCATACTTTCCATTATTGAATGAGGAGTGTGGCTTCTCTATATCGTTCTCGTATAGTGGGATTTGATGGCATCCGCTTCTAAAATCTATTGCCGAAAAATATTTATTTTGCCCAAGCTGAGACAGTACCCCGTTTATTTCCGGGATCTTGGTCTATCCGTTTTTCTACTTCCCCTTTCAGACTTATTGGCCCATACCCAATGATATATATGAAATGATCTTGAATAGACCGGTTCTTCGTTAGTTGTTCTAATCCTACCTTTAACTGTAGTAATAAACGCTAGTTTCACGTCAGGATCGAGAAAGAAGTTGGAAAAGCTTTCGGTTAAGGTTCGTAGTTTACTGTTCTGACCTCCTGACATGTGGTCGTCCCTGAAAGTAACGTTGTTAACTGTATTACATACTTGTTGTTTAAGGTTATATTTTTTATTGTTGATAAGCATATGCCGTGGAAGAATTTAAGCGTGGGGAGTAAGAATAATTTTATTTTATTTTCTCTTATGCCAAAAAGATTAATGAAGGTGAGTTGTGTAACTTCGACGTTACCACCGATGGAGTTAGCTAAGAAACATTGGGAATTTGGCAGTGGATTCTTTACAAGAGCGGGTTGAATGTAGTTCCTATTGGAACCGGTATCTATTAATATTTTTTTAAAATTTGGCCACTCTCTGCTTTGCATTTTATGTATGGCAGCGAAGAGTCGTTTATTCTAAAAAATGTATGTCAGATAAGTCGGAAGATTCTTGCTCAACAACCTGCTCATGTTCGTATGGTTGGCTAGGAATACTAATGTATTCCTGTAGGTTTTGTTCATTTTTTCGTAATATTGGTCTTCTGTATTTTCTTGATTAGTTTCAATGTGGAAGTTATGGTGGAAAGACTTTACGACTGCTTTATTAAATCGTCTATTTTGGAAGCTTGGATGTGATTCTGTTTTTACCCGACTGCACACAGAGAGGGTTATGTGTTTCGCGCGTATCCTATGTACGTTCCATCAAGAGACCCTGTGGCCTAAACGGCTTGACCGATTTTAAAGAGTGACATAAGATTCGTAATCTTCCCCGGAGTGTCATAGGCTAAACAAAAAAGATATAAATCTAAATTTAAAGAAAAACTACAAAAAACCCAATTGCCACACAAATGTCAGTGAGAAATGTCGAGATATTGAATATACTGAACTGTGAAATAAATTACGTTCTGATCTATACACAATAGCATCGCAACTCATACCCAGCCAAGTTATGGGGTTATGGGTTTGTTCCTATTTAATCATAAATTCAACTCTGGAAAAACGAGTACAAAGAAAAGTCCATCCGTCTATTTTGCTGGGTAAAACGCAACGCACAACAAGATGGAGAAAAAACAGAAATTATTTAAATTCTATTCAAAAAGAGTGCGAAATAGATAGTTGCTGTTTCGCCTTTCAGCTTTGACAGCGTTCAGGTACGCCACAAAGTTTCGCACCTAGCGGCATCTACATTTCAACTCAACATGGCAACTGACAGCCAAAAATCGCATCATTTACTTTTAGTGGATAGTGTTACAATCAAACGAATATTATGTTGAGTGTTAGGTTCAAGTCTATATAGTCTAAATAGATACATTCGGTTCGATCGATATAAATAGATCACAATCACACAAAGTCTATACACTCATCAAAAATGACAGAAAAAGAGAAAATTAGCAAAATAACGAGTAACGACTAACGAGTGGTTCCTCTCTTGGCTCGAAACAGCTCAGAGAATGTTATCCTAGAACGTTTCATATTATTAACTGGATAATAATCTCCTCCTACTGCAATGTGCACATGAAGCGAATTCCATTGCACACTTGCTTATTTGATCCTCAAATATCAAGCGTGCAATGGAATCTCGCCAGCGAAACCCGAGCTCTGTCTCCATCTTCGTGGGAAGATAGAGATAAGAGCTTTCGCACAGTTCGCACTGGCACCCAGTTAATTTAGTTTTAAGATACTGAGAGTTCTAATAAAGTCACGAACAGAAAAAGACGTGTTTTCCTTTCCTATTTATTATTATATTATTGGCGCAGTCGTGAAAAAAAAAAAAGACACTACATTTTACTTCCGCGTTAAAGTATTGAACTACGAAGAGTAGTAACGCGAATTTATGTGAAGTTTTATTAGCTCCGAAATTTTAACTATTTAACTATCAACTGTGAACGAAAAGTGCACCCTTGTTGTAATAACCGCATCACATACCGATGTAACGCATTGAACTACGAAGAGTAGCAACGCGAATTTATGTGAAGTTTAATTAGCTCCGAAATTTAAACGATTCAACTAGCAACGGTGAACGAAAAGTGCACCCTTGTTATAAAACACGACACACTCGCTCGACAACGATACATCATTCCGTGAAGAAAGATTAAACAAGATCAGAGGAGGACCAACAACAAGCCGTAGAACCAAGGGGCGAAGCCATATCCGAAAAACACCAAAGAAAGCTGATAAATCCCGCTAAAGTAAGGTTAAGTGATATCTAATTTTATTCTTCTAAGTAACTAAGTGTAACATTTGTAAAATGGAAGGCCTAACAGTGACAGAAAAGCTTAGAATTATCTTAGATTTCATTTCAAAATTACCACAATTTAATGGGGAAGAAAATTGTTTAGTAGAGTTCTTTGAACGTGTAGATGCAATAATTCCCGCTCTAAATGGGTTTGATGACGTTAACAAAACTGTGCTTACGGGATATATAAAAGACAAAATCATTGGGAAAGCTAGGTGTGCGCTCCAAAGGCATGGCAGGGTAAATTCTTGGGAGGAAATAAAGGAAATTCTAAAAAATAACTTTACCGAGAGATTACCTACAGATTCTTTGATTGACAAAATAAGGACCAGTAGAGTTACTACTACAATAGAGGACTATTACAATAGAATAAATAATTACCTTACCAGAATTAATAACGCTTATCTACTTAGCAATTCGCGCAACAATCAAGACATGATTGAATCAAATAATCGTATAGCGCTTAATTCCTTCAAAAATAACTTACCAGAACCAACTAGAACAGTTATTTTTAGTCGCAATCCTGAAAATTTAAGCGACGCCTTCAAAATAATTTTAGAAATAAACCAACAGAATTTTGGACCCAACGGTCAATTAAATTTTACCCAAAGAACACAATCTAGACGTTATAATTTGGACAGGACTAGCAATACCGGTTACAATAATAACAATCATAGAAATCAGAATTTCGATGGTCTTAGTAACCAACAAAACAGACCTCAAAATAGCAATAACAGTTACAATAATAACAATCATAAAAATCAGAATTTCGATGGTCTTAGTAACCAACAAAACAGACCTCAAAATAGCAATAACAGTTACAATAATAACAATCATAGAAATCAGAATTTCGATGGTCTTAGTAACCAACAAAACAGACCTCAAAATAGCAATAACAGTTACAATAATAACAATCATAGAAATCAGAATTTCGATGGTCTTAGTAACCAACAAAACAGACCTCAAAATAGCAATAACAGTTACAATAATAACAATCATAGAAATCAGAATTTCGATGGTCTTAGTAACCAACAAAACAGACCCCAAGCTAGCAATAACGGTTATAATAATTATAATCAAAGAAACCAAAGTGGTCAATCTAGGCAAAGCAATCGCAGAAGTGGTTATTTACGAAATAATAGAAATAATGATTTGGAGCCTATGGATGTCTCTAATAATCAGGAAAATTTTCGAATAGAAGCCTCGGAAGAGACATGCCCTATATAACAATAGTTACTCCATTGAAAACATTACGATTCATTATCGACACAGGTGCTGCATTTAGCTTAATTAATCCAGGGTTATGTAAGTCAAAATGGAAATCAGAAGTAGACATGTCTATTAGAGCATGCAATAAAGAAATTCCAATTAAAACTAAGTGCTCGTTTCCGATCTTCAATGAATTTAATGTTCCAAACTACTTTGTAGAATTTTTGGAATATAACTTTAACGACAAATATGATGGTTTGATAGGCAACAACATTTTATCTGAATTAAATCCTATTATTGACTACAAAAATCGTTCCATGAAAACAGATAATACTGTTATAAGACTATTTTTGAGCCCTGTTGAGGAAGATTATTTTTACCGATCTCACAGAGAAAATCCCATAGAAATATTCAATACCGAAATTAATGTGAATAACATATTAGATCACATTAACTTAGGTCACCTGAACGTTGAAGAGAAAAAAGAATTAAAAACGGTAATCCTTCAGAACAAAAGCGTTTTTTACAAAGATAATGATGACCTTACCTTTACTAATGAGGTCAAACACTGAATTATCACTCAGAATAATGTCCCAATTTATTCAAAACTTTACCGTTACCCTGAAATTCACCGCGAGGAAGTAGACAATCAAATACAAGAAATGCTTAAACAGGGAATCATAAGGGAATCGAAAAGTCCTTACAATTCGCCTATTTGGGTAGTTCCCAAAAAAATTGATAATTCAAAAGTTCAAAAATGGCGGATTGTAATAGATTACCGGAAATTGAATAGTATCACCTTTGACGATAAATTCCCAATCCCCAATATTTATTCGACAAACTAGGACGGTGTAATTATTTCACGACCCTAGACCTAGCTAAGGGATTTCACCAAATAGAATTGGATCCAAGAGACAGAGAAAAAACAGCTTTCTCAACTGCAACCGGGCATTACGAATTTAATAGAATGCCTTTTGGCCTGAAAAACTCGCCAACAACTTTTCAGCGAATGATGAACCACGTATTATCCGATTTTATAAACAAAATTTGTATCGTATATCTCGACGATATTCTTATTTTTTCCACGGGAATAGAAGAACATTTGAATTCATTAAACTTAATCCTGAGAAGATTATTCGAAGTCAACCTAAAAATCCAACTAAATAAATGTTCCTTTTTCCAAAGAGAAACTGAATTCCTCGGGCACGTCGTAACCCCCGAAGGAATAAAGCCCAATCCAAAAAAAGTTGAAGCCATACAAAAAATTTCACTGCCTCAAACAGTAAAAGAAGTGAAATCTTTTTTGGGAATCACAGGCTATTATCGAAAATTTATTAGGGACTATTCTAAAATCGCGTACCACATGACTAAGTAATTGAAGAAGAATTCAAGGATCAATTTTAAGGACAAAGAATACGTCAATTCATTCAAGCGATTAAAAGAACTCTTAATGAATGATCCTATCCTTACCTACCCTGACTTTTCGAAAAAATTCACTCTATTAAGTGATGCTTCAGATTTTGCTATTGGAGGAATACTTATGCAAAATGACAAAGTCATTTCCTATTACAGCAGAACTCTTAATGAACACGAGCGTAGGTACTCAACAATTGAAAAAGAACTCCTTGCCATCGTAGAAGCAACTAAATATTATAGACCCTATATTTTCGGCCGTAAATTTGTGATCAAGACAGACCACAGGCCTTTGGTTTGGTTAGACTCATTGAAAGAACCAAATTCGAAATTACAGCGATGGAAAATAAAACTAAACGAGTACGACTACAATATTGAGTACATTAAAGGTAAGACGAACGCAGCTGATGGGCTATCTCGATTACCAAATTTAGAAGTAAATAATAATGAGGAAGATGAAGACAATGACTCAAATATAGCTACCATCCACAGTGCCCCAGAAGATAGTTCAAAGCATATACCCATTACAGAAAAAGCTATTAATTTGTACAAAAATCAGATTTATTTGTACAATCATCATAAAGAAAAAATAGTCCATAGAATCGTACATAAAAAAATACAGAATATTATTCATGTTAGCAAAAAGAGCAATTTATTAAATATTATGAGGGGACTTTTAATTGACAAAGGCACAATGGCAATATATTGCGAAGATAACAAACTTTACATAGAGTTTCAAGACAATTATGTCAAATATTTTTCTAATAATAATAAACTTAAACTAGTAAAAACGTCAAATAAACTTACGGATGTAACAGATTATAACAAAATGCTCACAATTATCGGCAACTCGCATGAAAAAAATAATCATAGAGGGATAAACGAAGTATATAACGAATTGAAGGGACTTTACTTCTATCCCAACCTACAAGTTATCATTCACAAGATTATCAATAACTGCGAAGTTTGCAATATCGCTAAGTTCGATAGACATCCGATAGAATTCAGACACGAATTAACTAAAACCGCAAAAGACTTTAACGATATAGTTCACATAGATATCTGGTTCCCTGAAAGAAACAAATTTTATTTGACAACCATTGATAAATTTTCGAAATACTCAACCATTCATAAATTGCAAGACCGCAATTGGCAATCAATTTTGATAGCAATTAAAGAAAGAATTAGATATTTGGGAAAAATGAACGAACTTATATCAGACGGAGATACATGCATCGTAAATGCAGCAGTTGATGAGTTTCTTAGGGAAAATAGCATAATATTCCATAAAACCACAGCGAGTCAAAAAACAGGTAATGCAGACGTGGAAAGATTACATGGCACTCTAAACGAACATTTACGAATACTTAATGCTTCAGGTGACACATCAGAATTAGACGACAAATTACATAAAATCTTGGTCATCTACAATAGAACTATACATTCCAGTACAAAATTAAAACCAGTCGATTTCATTACAAAAAATTATAATAAAGAAGACATTAGTGAGATCTACAAGGTGGCGCAAAAATAACCTTCCGATGATTTTTGGCTGTAATTTAAAAAAAAAATGAAAAACTTTGATTCTTCTTGTGGATTACTTTTATTTGGTCTTTTAATTTTTTTTTACATCAAGTCGAGAATATGATGTCATGTAAATGGCCGCCGCCACAGTTGATTGTCATTTGAGCCCTTTTTATGGCATTTTCCATCACTTTGGCCAAAACTTCCGGCGATAGGTCCTCACATTCTTGACGGATATTGTCTTTAAGAGCTGCAAGAGTCTGAGGCTTGTTGACATAAACCCGCGACTTCAAAAAGCCCCACAAAAAGAAGTCTGGAGCGGTCAAATCAGGCGATCTTGCGGGCTAGTGCAAATCGCCAAAAACGACCCGGGAATACCGCTTTCAGAATATCGGTTGTGGCTCGCGCAGTGTGTGCCGTAGCTCCGTCCTGTTGGAACCACATGTCCTCCAGTCCTAAATCGTCCAATTGCGGTAGAAAAAAATCTGTAAACATGGCCCTATAGCGCGCACCGTTCACTGTTGTCGTTTGACCAGCGGCGTTCTCGAAAAAAAAAAAATGGCCGCGTCAACAGAGGCGATATTCTCGGCACAACTGGCGCTCCGGGGCCCGCCACTCTTGGCAACGTCTTGGCTAAACGTAGCAGTGTTTCACCAGTAGGTGTTGGACGGCTAGGAAATCTGCGACGAAATTCACGTTATGCCAAAGTCACCGACCGATTATTGGTCAAATAAATAGTCACCAATATTCCGCGTTCTGGAGCAGTGTAGCGTAACATTGTTTATTAACGTGTATTTCGCATGTGTTTACTACACAAATGTCAAAACAGAACTGACATTAGGGGCCAATCGCAAAATTTATAGCATTTTCTGATAGGAGAATTACTTTTGCGCCACCTTGTATAAGAATCAAATCATTAGAAAAGAAAATCGTTTTAACAACGACCATAGACAGGAGGGTGGAAACCAATGTACGGATATTGTTCGGAACAGAACCGTAACAAAAATACATCCTAAATATAAAAAGCTGAAAAACTTAACTAGAGAGGGCAATTATATTATTGACAGGTCTACTAAAAGAAACACTAAGTATCATAAGAAACAAGTTAAGCGTAGATAAAAATATCAAAATTCGTAATTTGTTAAATTTTTATTGCGTACATCCTATCTTATTAGAGATGTTCTTATTGTATTTCATAATACAATTTACTTCTATCATGACACAAACCATCGAGATATTACCCATGAACAATGAGTATGGCTATACCGTTGTTAAACTGGAGGAACTTAATGTTGTAGATAACTTCACCAAGATCCTACACCTCGTGAACTTGACAGGTTACGAAGAAGCAATTAACGTAGTGGAGAAAAACATTAAAACTTTTGAGCAAAAACTAACCGATGAAGACTATAATCTGCTTTATAGAGAAATAACAACAGCAAAGCAAAATTTCGCATCCTTAATTCCACCAACTAAAGTGAGGCAGAAAAGAGCACTTGTTAATATTATAGGTTACGGTTTAAAAAAACTGGCAGGTACAATGGACGAAGACGACGCTGTTGCTATATACGAACATTTGGACAATTTGGAACAAAATACGAAACAGACAGTCGACGAACTAAATAAACAAGTTATCATCAATAACAATTTAGTAAAAAATCTTAACGATATTATGGAACATGTTAATACCGAAGAACGCAAAATTAACACAATCTTATTTAAAATCAATACAGAAACAAATAAAACTATATCCGAAATTGATAATTCTAAATTTATTTTGCATAGTTATGCCGACGTTACTATAATCAACAAGCAGCTAGAAAAATTATCTGATATAATTTTGTTAAGTCATTTAAACGTGTTAGGGCACAACATACTGACGGAAGAAGAAGTAGGCAAATATAACATAACAGTAGAAATGCTCCCATATCTTAGAAGTGGAGTCTTTTTTAGGAACAACTTTTTAATCATTGCCATTGGAGTGCCCACTTTTACAAAAGAAAAATTTCATAAAGCTTTAGTAATTCCTTTTCCCAACGAAAAATTTGAACAGTTGGATTTAGACACCCAAGTCATAATTATACAGAAAAATAATATCTACACCTTTGACGAAAATGTAATGTTAAAGAAATATCTTAAGCCACATGAAAATAATTGTATTAGAAATATATTTGAAAAAGAAAACGTATGTCCATTTAAATATAATAACGTAAGTTCTATAGAAACAGCATGTGAAAACATAATTATTACTAGAAATCTTTTAACAACCAAGTTACAACAAAATTGTATTGAACAAGATTTAACTTTAAAAGCTAACAATCTTATAAAATTTTCCAATTGCCAAATCAACATCAATCAATATCAAACATTTATAAACAAAATTGAACAATTTTTGAGCAGTATCGTAATTCCAACTACATACACCAATTTCAGAAAGCAAATAAATAATATCACTCTTAATGATTTGCATTTAAATACAATAAAGAATAGAGATCAAATCGAGTATATCAGTAATAAAACAACCACTGCAAATTATATTTCTGTTTCTTTAAATTCCATACTCATTCTATTAGGAGTTGCTTACGTTCTGTATAAATTTCCAAAAATATGTAAGAAAATAAAAGTAAGGGATGTTAAATCCAAAATTGTTGAAAAATCTCAATCGAAATGTAATGAAATAGCGGACGAAAAAGCAAATACATTCGGAAATGATAATAAGGAATTAACACCCATTGTCGGTTCAATCTTTAATGTATAATTGTTTGCTTATGGATTATGCGTTAGACAGTAATATTAAAAATATATTTAACTTTTATTTTGGAGACCAAAATTTTTAACGGGGGAGGTATTAACTGGATAATAATCTCCTCCTACTGCAATGTGCACATGAAGCGAATTCCATTGCACACTTGCTTATTTGATCCTCAAATATCAAGCGTGCAATGGAATCTCGCCAGCGAAACCCGAGCTCTGTCTCCATCTTCGTGGGAAGATAGAGATAAGAGCTTTCGCACAGTTCGCACTGGCACCCAGTTAATTTAGTTTTAAGATACTGAGAGTTCTAATAAAGTCACGAACAGAAAAAGACGTGTTTTCCTTTCCTATTTATTATTATATTATTATATGGTGCAAAAAGGTAAGTTATATATTTATTTGTGATATGGATTAGATGTCAAAGATGAAAGTTGCTCAAAGTAGCTCGAAGTCTAACCACGTACTTTGGCGTATATTTTCAGCTCTCTGAGAGAGTTTTGGTAATTTGTTTTAGTTTTACGGATTTGTAGTGTTTGGCTCGGGAAAGTACGCGAATAGACCTATTAGCTGTTTTTTATTATCAGCGTGATCTGATCCCGATCAGATCACGAAAATAAAACAAGACGGATCATTGAAAAGTTTAATTTTTGAGTTGTGGCAACAGCTGCTTTCAAAAACAAAGCAGATAATACAGGTTATTACAAACTTCACATTGCTACCAGCCATATTGCAAATATTTTCATTTAACAAGACAGCAGTTTCTGTATTATACGAAAATCTTGAAGATCTTTTGAAACGGTATAATTTCACACCTGACAGAATATTAAACTTCCATGAAACCGGAATCACCACCGTTCTTTGCACACCAAAAATATTGGCTGACAAAACACAGCGGCAAGTAGGCCAAATTGTGTCGGCAGAGAGAGGAGAACTGGTAACTTTCGGTGGGATTATAACTCCAATTGGAAATACTGTTCCGCCTGTCTTTGTTTTTCCGCGAGTTAAGTATAAGGATTATTTTCTGTCTGGTGCACCAGAAGCTTGGTCCTCATAAAGCTTGAAAATTCAAAAACAGTCAAGCATTTTGTTGGCAAAATAGTTTTCAAATACGGTTGTGGCGATTTTCAAGTTTCCTACTTAAGGAAAAGACCTTCGGGGACATTTGTTTTTCCAGACGTAAAAGATGAAGCTTCGGTTCATATTTCAGATATTTTGTTGCTATTGCCGAAACCTTCCATCATAAATTGTACCAACAGGATGTCGTCTCTTTTTAAATTTAAGATCGATCTCTCATCTTATCGGTTGTTGAAAACCAGTTCACAATTTTTTTGAAGGTAGATCTTAGGTAACGCTCGTTTGCTTAAAATATGTGTTTCGATTTAATTTTGTGCATTATATTTCAGGTTCTGCTGTAGGTATGTTAGTGTTCTACTTTATCGTGCTACTTGGATTATTTGAGGCAATATTTATGTTCCTACTTTATTTAATTACCTAATTTACTACTATTTTTATTTTGTTACTTTGAAAAAAATATTTAATTTAATACTTAAAACCATAAAGTCTTGATTTTGTTATTTTTTTACAAAATTTGTATAACAAATAAATACGATAAAGTAAAAAATACAATTTGTTTTAAGACTAAATTCGTTATCTTTTAAATGTTGAGGGTAAGTATTTTTCGAATCAACGTGCCCCATTTTCATATCAATCTGCCCCGCCTCAGGGGCGCATTGATACACAATTCTCCTTTTTAAAAAAGAAGTGCAGAATAGTGTTTAACATATTTTAACAAAAAATTCAATTGAAAAAAAAGAGAAAATTATCTAGCCTTTAAAATGAATCTAATAAGTTAACTTCAAATCAAAGGAAAAACAGTTTTTTTCATTATTGAATGAAAATCGAATAAATGAACCCCCACTCCCCCTACAAGATCCAACTTTTGTTGTATACCATGGAAATCAATGATCTATACAGATCATGTGAGCAAAATAAAAAAGGCCTATTGTGGCTGTATTGGCCTTGGTACGTGACTGAAATCCTGATTTTGGTTAGATTGGTTTGGGAATGAGTTATATTGGTGTTGTGTTGGCCTAGGCAGGAAATATGTCTGGAATTCTATCCATATTAGATAGTCCCTCTCTGTGTTCCGGATCGATGGTTTGATCTTCATCTTGACCCTGTTCAAGATTCGGGTTAATAAAATTCTGAATCAAAGCGCGACCTTCAGTTTGCAAAACACTACTAACAATAGATAATATTAGACTATGAAGTTCTTGGGTCGTTTGTATGTGTGTGTTTGGCGTGTCATGGACTGAAATGTGTTATCTAGGGGACGGGAGCAGGTTGTTCGCTCTACCCCGCAGTGGTGTTGCCATTTCCTGATCGTAACAAGGGCATTGTGAATCTGTTATTATGTATTACCACTTCCTTTCTTGCAATTCTATTTCTTCGTAATTCTATCAAACTATTCCTTCAATAATATAATCAATAAATTCACTTTCTTTTTCACTTTCCTGAATTGATTAAAATGTTGTTTCTTGTTTGCGCTTTACTTAATTCTAACTTTAAATTGGATAAAATTTGTTCCTTAAACTTATTCTTACAATAATGTTGCGGCGAACATCCCACACCGGTGAATTTAGCTGAACTACTGGCGCACCTTGTTCACAATTTCCTCGTGGCTGTTTTGTATTTTGTCTATAGACGTCCACTGATGTGTCCGCTATGTTGAGAGGTAGGACCCAGATCACAGTTACGCGATTCAACGGTTGAGTTACTTGAGGTCGTTTCGTTATTTGTATCGCGGCGCGAATTTCGAGCAACTTAAGGGTAATACTTATACTCACATTTAATAACACCGTGGGTCCCAGCCACGTTGGGCGAAAATTAAACTAATTTTAATAACTTAAAATTAAAAAAAAATTGCATTCTGTTTAGTGTATAGTGTATGCAGTTGTTTATTTATTTATTTATTTATTTCTGGACCGTACAATTTTAAATGTAGTTGTAAACCAAACACTCCAATAAAGAACTTTGCCAATGAAAAAGTTGGAAAATAACGGAATACTTGTTTAAATATATTCGCATTTTGAGAAAAATCTACTAAGCCCAGAAAAGACATGCATAAAATTAAACTTGCTCAAAAAGCGATAGAGACAATTCTCAAATATGAATAGGTATCAATTATATTGCTCAAGGTACGAGTAACAAGTATATATGTATTAAATTGTTCTTGCGCGGCAAATCAAAAAAATTGATGGTTGTGTTCACGTTGGTTCTACAAAATAATACACATGCAAAAAGTTATAAGGACAAAACACCGTTTTGTTCCGTAGGTCAATTATGATTCATCATACCGTTCTTTCCATATGCATGATCTGGCGTGATTAATATAAATTGTTATTTATCGATGTCTTCGAGAGTGTCTTACCACACACTTTTTCGCGGAATGTCCCAAAAACCTCGAATCGTTATGGCCTTTTAGATTCAAATTTTAGAGAAAAATACAAAAAAAATATACGGTGTCGTAGGTAATGTTTTTTAGCTGCAACACATTTCACAACAGTCACCCTAACTGGGACATTTCCAGAAACAAAATCTGTTCACGCATTACAGACAGCATCAATTTCAAACACGAAGCAATTTATTTATATATATATAGTAAGATTAGATAGATGAAAAACGAAATGTGCACCTACAGCGCCAACTGTTGAGAACTTTCCGATTTTTCTTTTTTCCTTAACCTTCGCATAAGGAAGTATCCAATTTGGTCCACGATCCATTTTTTATATGTACGTATTGGTACCTAAATAAAGTCCTATAGACAGTCCTTTTTACTTCAAAATGTTTGTTCTGTGGTCAAGAACCCCTCTTAATTTTGCGACCCTCTGAATTCATTTTATTTACTTACTGTTTTTTCACTGCGCCACCTCTCGCGAACGTCTGACAAACATCCGAGAGTATAACTGTCATGAAAGAGCTTCTCAATTGGCCGTTTGGACTCGGCATAAAATTGTAGATCCCTTCCATTCGTCCCAAAAAATAAAAACTCACACAAGACGAATGGTTGTGAGAAGCTAGGCTTGGGTCCATACGGACCTGTTGCGCCAATTATTATTATTATTACTGTTAACTTTTGAATTACTCGTACAACTTGCTTACTTCTTTCTAGAAAACAAATTTCTATAATTTCTTGAAAATAAAACTACAAGTATTTCTTCTAAAAATAATTTGCTATTTATTACCAAAATTACCTGTTTAGTGTATTTTGGTATTAGGTACTTACTTACACTATAATATATACACAATTACTATTCTATCATTGGCAATTGTACATTATTCAATAAGCCAGCTTTTAAAATTTCTATAAGTATGTCTCTTTTATATAATATTCCTTCTAATATACATAATATCTACATTATTTGGTTTAAAAGTCAGTTTTTGATTTAAGTAACTCTACACAATGTGTTGGACTTATGATCACAATATAACTCAAAACAGCAGAACGGCCTGTACATGTGCATCCAATATCAACTGTTGTTTGTAAAATTTAAAAAAAAAATTAAGTGATTATCACTAGCTACTTTCCCCTGCTGCTTACTGCTTACTTATAAATTTAAAATTAATTTAAAACAATGCGTTTCTTTTTTATTCAATAAAAGCTTTCCTCGTATTAGTTGAGGTGTAAGTTTTCTCTCAAAGATTTTTTTTGACAATTTCTGCTCCATTACGAAACCAACCTACTTCCTGCAAACTTTAGTAACGAAACTAACTTGTATAGTAAGTATAGCCTTTGAAACACAAAACAAAAAAACCCTAGGCAGATAAAACAATATAGACCACTAAACTTCTTAAGAACCGTGTGGAAATGGCTCGCAGGAAGCTCCGACCACGACGATTTTGAAATAATAAATGCACAGACCCACAATGTTTTAAAGAACAATAACCGTCAAGTCGTAATTAACAGAATGTACGAAAGTAAAATTAACGAATTTTCGAACATAACAAATAATTAACAGTAATCAAAAGAAACAATTACATAGTAAATAAGTGCATATTAAATTTAAAACATAAATTAGATACTGTAAAAGAAGAATTAATTAACTTGGAGTATGCCCTACTATGGGCTAGAGTGGATATAATAAAATCATTCATATTGTAAAATTCTGAAATTGAAATAATAAACGATGTATTTGAAAAAGATAATGTGAAGCACATAAACGTAGAAGAGGCACTCGAATTTACTACAATTATAATTGCATCTAACAACTCCACTATATTGTATATTGTTAGTTTACCCATAACTGAAAACATGACACGTACCAGTCTGCTTACTAAACATACAAAATATGATAGGAAAATAATTAAAATTGAATACAATAATGTCTTAAATTGTGAAAGTCATAATAAGTTAATGATCTATAAACAAAATTAAACGAAGAAGATTGTATTGAGAACTTCCAGAAAAGCAAGCAAACCAGATGTGACGAAGTGAGCAACCAGCACATCCCAACCATCGAAAACATTCACGAAGGAACCCTTCTTCTCAACAAATTCAACAGCAACGAAAATCTGAAGCTATCTGGAAGCTTCATCCTTCGATATCACAACGCCTCGCTATTCGTAAATGGACAAAACTTTTCTTCAAAAGAAATACCCACATCCAGGCCACTACCACCAATATTTCACCCAGTTCTGTCAAACAACACTTACGAGGAACTCTTGACATTAGAAGCAGCAAAAGAACTACACATAAACAATACACTGTACATAAACCAGCTGAAGGAAGATAACCTATAGCATGACATTACAAACTCCAGTTTCATAGCCATAGTAACTCTCCTAATTGTCATCTTCAAAGTCTTTCCAATCCGAAGGTCACAGTCCGTGTCAACAAAAATGCGGAAGCAGACACTCCAAATGTCAAAACAGAAGCGATAGAACCAAAAACGAGAAATCACATCCCCATACTTTACATGGAATCGAGTGAGGACACTCGAATTTAAGGAGGGAAAAGATTGACCGAAGCGTAGGTCAATCAACTTTCACCACACTCCTGTGCCTGTGCACATAATGCTGCACCACACGCTATTTTTCCTGAAGAGGGTTCTGCCAACAACCAGGTTAACAATAACGACACTTTTCACATTTTAAACTTAAACTCACACTTTATTGTAAGTGCAAAATCAATTTCGCTTTTAGAAATAATCTGCCTGTAATTAGGGCTGTATATAGCGGAGGTTGATAGCTATATAACATTTTACAAATGTAATTTAATGACTCTGAAGTGAAAGGATTATCCCTGACTAAATATAGCTTGTACTAATCTTATACAGACCACCTTTCCAGTCGTTTTCACTTAATAATAAAAGCTAGATTGTTTAAGTGTTTAAAAGGACTTTAGCTGTCATCCATATTTTATAACAAAAACTTAAAAGTACATATACATAATGTATTTCTATTCGGCATTGTTCTATAATCACATATTTTATTATTACACAGCGTATTCATTTGTACAAAAATTATGTACACTTTTTTGCTACTCATAGCATTCAAAGATGTGGTACATACATAATTATCTGTAGACTGTATAGGTATAGTTAGAATCCTTTTCGTTGATTTATGTGTTCATCGAAACACCAACAAATTTATTCATGAAACCTTTCGCCTACAGCTTCTATCAGCCTTTAACAAACAAGCAGATGGATTATCTTTTACTAATTGGATGTGCTATCTGCTAGGTCTCCAATTTGAAGCCGTATTATATCTACAAAGAAGGACTTTCTTAAATGCTTGCCTAAATACCTTATTAAAAATTGTATAAAATATAGGATTAACCATAGAACTGGCATAACCCAACCATGTCACCACATCGAATACCCAATGGGCGATATTATCCTCACATTGGCCGCATACTGTCGGCAAGAGATTAAGAACGAAGAAGGGTGACCAGAGAATTACAAATGTAAAGAAAACAACACCCAGCACTTTGGTTGCCTTCTGCTCCAATCTAATGATACGGCCATGACGGGATGAGTTACGTGATATGACACTGGAGTTACGAGAGTGATGTGAACGCACTGTTTGGTTACGTTGCAGTAGGCATGGAGAAGAGGTAAGTGATGTTCTCGACTTAATGCTTCCTGCAATTCCCCCACCGGAACCGCCGTCAGTTGAAATGTTGTAGTTTGTATTGTTGTGACTACGGAGGGTAGCAGACCGGCGTAGTGGCGAAGCAGCTGCAATTGTTGGTGTAAGTAACAAAGATGTGCGTGCTCCTCCGAAACTTGAGCCGCGTCGTCTGTTTCTCGTTGAGTCCCAAGTGACCACTGAAGTTGTCTTAGAAATACTTAATTTACGTCGGGGTACTGGTGTTGCGGGGGGTAGAGATAGGTAACTTGATGTTGGTGTCGTCACGTTGTTTTTGCCTTGTGATGATATACCGGTTAGTTGAGTTGTGTGAACCAATAAATCAATTTCACTGGGTGAAGACACTGCCGTTCGAAATGTTGTGGAAATAATTTTCACCTCTGCTGGTTTAATACAATTTTGCAGCGGACGATCACCAAAGTAAGGACAAGTACACGGAGGTGGCAATTTAAGATAATCGCTATCATCTACCGGATGTCTTCTTTCATTGTTGCCTTGACGCTTGTTTTGTTCTTCATGCTCATCAGGGGAACCTTTGTTTGTTTCGGGAAATGATTTAGACTGCTCCGTCTTCGATTGCCCTGATAGATATTGTAGAGCATTTTTTGGCAGGCTGTTGAAACGATTTCGTTTTTGAGGTGGGGGTGTATCAGGTTGGTTGTGGGACGGATTGACATGGGTTGACGTTGAAGCGCGCCTTCGCTTTGTGTAAGAGAGCAGTCGCTTGGACAGTGTCGGCGGAGAGAGGGATCTGAAATGGAAAGTTTTTATATTAAATTTATGCACGTAGAATATTTTTGCGATGATGAATCTATTAAAATTCCGGAAATAGAAATACGGAAAAATACTCTATTTGGTTTAACAGTTGCTTCTGGGTCTCAAATGCATCTTCTTTGTAGCACTGAATATTATAGGACTTTGTTGAAAATAAAGTAAATGAAATAAGAATTTTAAAAATTTTCATAAGCTCGCAGCACGCAACTTTTAAGAAAATTTTCATTTAAAAAAAATTGTCGACTGTGCGCAACTAAAAAAAATAAAATTACTTATAAATTTAAGCACATATGCATATTATTTTACTTGAAGTATCGTTGCGTTTGAAAGTTGTAAAGATTGCTCTGTAGAAAACTGTTAATTTCAAAGGGCTAGATTTAAACAAATAAAGTGCACGACTGAGTCGCACGAAACTTTCTCGTTTATTAGGTTTTGTTGCGTCAAAGGTTCAGAAGCAACCGTATATGAAATGTAAGAATAGGTATATTGTTAAATATAACTCACTTTAAGGTTATTCATTTGATTTGGCAGTTTATATCAAATATCAATGTGAGTTTTTATAAGTTTTAGCTCTCAGTAAGAGGAAATTATAAGCGCCTACTAGACTATTTTATAAGCTTTTTCACCTTCTGATCTGCTGGTTTAAGGTGTTTATGATTGGAATTGGAAGTAGGGTTCGCGATGTTGCGTTAAATTTTACCGCAACAAGGTCTGCTCCCAAGTCTTTGCTTTCCCTACCTATGGTCCCTCTTATTCTTGGGTCAAATGCTCAAGGTACTGTGATGTGGTCGGGGATCCGAGGCACCCATCAGCCTCCGGACCAACTCCTTGGTCCAACCATTTATATTACACAGTATAAATGCTGTACCAACTTCGCCTGTGTACACCTGCAGCAGATATTAGTTTCTGGTATTTCATTTCATTTCATTTACTTTAATTGAGTGCTTACACATTAATACATACAATTATCTTATAATAATAGCGAAAGCTTAATAACAATAAATTCAAGTATGACACAAGCTACTAAAGGGTGATTTTTTAAGAGGTTTAGAACTTTTTTAAAAAAAAAAACACAAAAAATTCGAAAAAATGAATGAAATATTTATTTGAATCGATAGTTTGAACCTTGCAATTTAATGTTTAAAGATAATTTCATGCAAATGTTGACCGCGGCTGCGTCTCAGGTAGCCCATCCGCTGAGTCCAATTTTGGCATACTCTTTCACACATATCGGCCGGTATCTCACGAATGAATGCATGGATGTTGGCTTCCAGTGCGTCAATCGAAGCGGGCTTGTCCCTATACACATTAGCCTTGGCATACCCCCACAAAAAATAATCTAATGGTGTCAAATCGCACGATCTAGGCGGCCAATTGACCGGCCCGAAACGTGAAATTAACTGTTAACCAAACTCGCCTCGCAATTGTGCCATTGTTTCGCGTGCTGTGTGGCATGTGGCACCGTCTTGTTGAAACCACATATCATGCAAGCAAGAACTTCCATTTCGGGCAAAAAAAAGTTTGTTATCATCGCTCGGTAGCGTTCACCATTGACAGTAACGCTGCGATTCGCATCATCTTTGAAGAAATATGGCCCAATAATGCCGCCGGTCCATAAACCGCACCAAACAGTGGCTTTTTCGGGATGCATTGGTAGCTGTTGCAATGCTTCTGGCTGATCTTTACTCCAAATGCGGCAATTTTGCTTATTTACGTACCCATTCAACCAAAAATGAGCCTCATCGCTGAACACAATTTTTCGATAAAAAAGCGGATCCTCGGCCAGCTTTCCAAGAGCCCATTCACCAAAAATTCGGCGTTGTGGTAGGTCGGCTGGCTTTAGTTCTTGCACCAGCTGTATCTTAAAAGGCTTTACGCCCAAATCCTTCCGCAAAATTTTCCACGTAGTGCTGTAACAAAGGCCTAACTGCTGGGAACGGCGCCGAATCGACATTTCGCGGTCTTCTGTCACACTAGCTGATACGGCCGCAATATTTTCTTCACTACGCACAGTACGTAAACGTGTTGGTGGTTTAATGTCCAACAAAGTAAATTTGGTGCGAAATTTGGTCACAATCTTCCGAATAGACTGCTCAGAAGGTCGAGAATGCCGATCATAAAATGGAAGCAGCGCGCGATGAACTTTTCGAACCGAGCACGAATTTTGATAGTAAAATTCAATAATTTGCAAGCGTTGTTCATTTGTAAGACGATCCATTGTTAAATTACAAACCAAACTGAAGCTGTTTGACAGTGACACAAGGTACTAAACACACGTCAGCTGTCAAAACCGGTGTTGCCAAAACCAAACCAGCTAAAAAATCACCCTTTACAAGACATGTTCAGGGATTTAAAAAAAAGAGGAAAAGAAAGAAAAAAAAAGGAAAAGGCTGATACGTCTGCACCACATTGGATAACAAGACAAGTAACCGAAAACAAAGTAAATTGTCAAAAGTCATATTATAAAGCGATTTGGAATAATTTGAAACACTATCAAAACGATTCAGGTTATAAACGCGCAATATTATTAAATGAGATGTTAAGCTTCCTCCTGCTGGCAGCATCACAGTTGCAGAAAATTTCGCAACCATAACTTTGAATTGGAAGAACAAGTGTTTTTACTAACATGATACGCATTTTTTAAACTGGCGTAACACACCGTATACTTTGCCAATGGCTATATTAATATGAGTATTCCATGCCGTTAAGTTTTACCTATGTCTGGAAAAGAAGAAAGGTCCAGGGACTTTTTACTGATAACAATGCATTTAGTTTTACCGGGGTTCAGAAATAGCCCATTGCTATCGGACCAATCAGCTTTCCTCCGTAGATTAATCATATTAGCACAGTTTTCAATCATACCAAGATGACAACTTCGATACAACTGTACATCGTCCGCATGCATGTGTATTGATGTCGATTCTAATTGATTGTTTGCAGAAAAAGCGCCAACATAATATTATAGTAGCATTAAATGGTCACAAATCAGACTGTGCGTAGTCAATTTGCGTAGCTGATAAGTAGTAACATTTAATGGCAACTTCACAGTTTTTGTGTGTTTTAATATGTTACCGTAAAGGACATTTAAATACAAACCACTGAGCCACCGTGTTCACGAGTCGCAACTACGATATTTAATGTTTTATAGCACCTTCATCGAATGTGAAGTGGGAACAAAATTATCTGAACGGGGTTTCTTACTACCCGGGCAAACTTCGGACGACCGTCCTGACATACCGCACGATTTAAAAAAAAAAAACAAAAGCTCAAAACGATCATGGGCTTCATCGTTAAGCACAATGTTTTTGGACAATCGCGTTTCGGGATGTACTCGGTCGAATGGCAGAAGCGAGGATTGCCGATTGCCCACATTCTGCCTTGGTAGTTTTGGTTAATTGAGAAAATCTAACCGGACCAACTCAATTCAATTAGTAGCACGGAAAAAAACAATCATGAAGCCGACCCGGAGGAAATCTATGAAGTTCTTTCTTTTCGAGTTTGACGGATTTGTAGTGTTTGACTCGGGAAAGTAGACCTATTATTACCCGGCTGGACACAGGGAGGGTTATGTGTTTCGTACGTTCCTACGTGACGCCGTGTAGCCTAAACGGCTTGACCGATTTTGAATAGTGAGGTGTCATTAGATTCGTATTCGACAGAATGCAGAGAGAGTTCGTGCTTATAGGGAACAGACTTGCCATATTGCGAAAAATATCGCAAAACGCGCGGTATTTTTTTCAGTGAATTTTGCGGTGCAAAATTGCGATATCTCTTATTTATTGCGATGTTTGCGATACTAATTCAATAAAATTCTTCCCATTCGAAAACTCTGAATACAACCATTATTGCTTTATCAAAAATATATGCAAAACTCATTTTCATATTTCTTCTATCTTGACGTTGCCGTTCAATTTAATTCAATCGCAAAATAAAACTGTTTATGCTTCTTCATTGTTCTAACGATTTCTTACGGTGTTTTCTATTTGCATTTTGAAATACTAATACTATAATTTGTTCCTTTTTCTTTGTTATTATTTTCTGTTACCTAACCAAAAATATTAAAAATCAAGTGAAAATCAAGTTTTGATGTGTTATTTTTTTAATTTTAAGCATTTGTGACTTTTGCCATAACTTTTTTGTAATTTTGCGCTTTCTTGCGAAAAAATTACTAAAAACTGCAATATTAGCTTATAAAAATCTGGCAAGCCTGATAGGGAAAGGAAAATGTACTTGGTGAGTTAGTCTACTTTTTATAGTGAGTTTAACGGAATTATTAGAACTTTCTGCCGGTGCTTATTAAGAACGCAATTCTAACACTCTAAGGGCCGTTTGCTCATACGACTCTTAATGATTTAAGTTATACTTAAATACTTATAGGATACTTTTTTTAAGGGCATAAACTGTCACATAAGAGTTTATGTGGCACTTAAATTCGCTATGAGTCGTATTAGCAAACGTCCCAAAATCAAATAATTTTATGAACATTTTCATTTAAATTCCTATAAAAGTTTCACTTGCTTTGTGGTTTCATAAAACCATACAATGTTTTTTTTTTATTTTTTCATTGCATGGGAAGGAATTTTTGTTTTTGCGTTTTCTTTTATTTATTACGCAAACAAATCCAAAGTAAGCACAACACAAACTTTTTCCTCCGTTCTGTATGTCAAACTTTATCTTCGATTTAATGTACCGGACATTTATTTTGCGAGCTAAATGAGTGGAGACTTTTCGTCGGCCGATCTAATGAAGTTAGGAATTCAGCGCGCTTACATCACACTGCTTTGCTAAACTTCCTCGCTAAATTGTATCTTTGTTGACATTTTTGTGTGGGAGATAAAACTTAGCGCGAGCAGGATAATAGGCTTAAATAGTGATTCAGTAGTATTTCTCCAACTAAATATGGCAGCCCATGTCGAATTTGGTGGCTATTATCCAAATTTAATTTAAATTATAGTCACCGCACGGTATATTTGACTCAATTTTGAGTCAATAAAATCATTCCAATAAGATGGTAACTATTTGACGTTTTTGTTATCATTTCACGACTCAAAGATATAAAGGGTGATTTTTTAGCTGGTTTGGTTTTGGCAACACCGGTTTTGACAGCTGACGTGTGTTTAGTACCTTGTGTCACTGTCAAACAGCTTCAGTTTGGTTTGCAATTTAACCATGGATCGTCTTACAAATGAACAACGCTTGCAAATTATTGAATTTTACTATCAAAATTCGTGCTCGGTTCGAAATGTTCATCGCGCGCTGCTTCCATTTTATGATCGGCATTCTCGACCTTCTGAGCAGTCTATTCGGAAGATTGTGACCAAATTTCGCACCAAATTTACTTTGTTGGACATTAAACCACCAACACGTTTACGTACTGTGCGTAGTGAAGAAAATATTGCGGCCGTATCAGCTAGTGTGACAGAAGACCGCGAAATGTCGATTCGGCGCCGTTCCCAGCAGTAAGGCCTTTGTTACAGCACTATGTGGAAAATTTTGCGGAAGGATTTGGGCGTAAAGCCTTTTAAGATACAGCTGGTGCAAGAACTAAAGCCAGCCGACCTACCACAACGCCGAATTTTTGGTGAATGGGCTCTTGGAAAGCTGGCCGAGGATCCGCTTTTTTATCGAAAAATTGTGTTCAGCGATGAGGCTCATTTTTGGTTGAATGGGTAAGTAAATAAGCAAAATTGCCGCATTTGGAGTGAAGATCAGCCAGAAGCATTGCAACAGCTACCAATGCATCCCGAAAAAGCCACTGTTTGGTGCGGTTTATGGGCCGGCGGCATTATTGGGCCATATTTCTTCAAAGATGATGCGAATCGCAGCGTTACTGTCAATGGTGAACGCTACCGAGCGATGATAACAAACTTTTTTTTGCCCGAAATGGAAGTTCTTGACTTGCATGATATGTGGTTTCAACAAGACGGTGCCACATGCCACACAGCACGCGAAACAATGGCGCAATTGCGAGGCGAGTTTGGTGAACAGTTAATTTCACGTTTCGGGCCGGTCAATTGGCCGCCTAGATCGTGCGATTTGACACCATGAGATTATTTTTTGTGGGGGTATGCCAAGGCTAATGTGTATAGGGACAAGCCCGCTTCGATTGACGCACTGGAAGCCAACATCCATGCATTCATTCGTGAGATACCGGCCGATATGTGTGAAAGAGTATGCCAAAATTGGACTCAGCGGATGGGCTACCTGAGACGCAGCCGCGGTCAACATTTGCATGAAATTATCTTTAAACATTAAATTGCAAGGTTCAAACTATCGATTCAAATAAATATTTCATTCATTTTTTCGAATGTTTTGTGTTTTTTTTTTAAAAAAAGTTCTAAACCTCTTAAAAAATCACCATTTATATGCTAGATAGCATACGAATAATGAACACATTATGCCTCCCCTTCTTTCTACCAGGCGAAATGTGCCGCACGGCCTACGCACACATAGGCCACATGCCACATAACATATTCTTTAATGCTTGCGATTTGCGCCCACCACCCCAAAGCAGAAAGACATCGACAACAGCGCGACCTATCGGGTCCAAAGCTATCCGATCTTCCCAGCTGGATCCAAAGATAATCATCTACAAAATGTCATTGAAATCAGTTGAGTGGATTCGGAGATTGACAGCAGCGCCACCTATCAGGCCCAAAACTATCCTATCCTTTAAGATGCAACCAACCATACATATCCACAAAATTTATCTCAAATCGATTGGGGGATTTCGGAGGTCGACACCACAGGAATGTTTACTAAAATGCCTATAACTCGTATAACAAATAAACATACCGTATATCCATATAAACTTTGTTGTTGACATTCATTCATTTGAAATTTCCAGAAACAAAATCGGTTCACGCATTAATAGAACATCAATTCAAACACAATACGAATGATTTTGATATATATTTATGGAAGGAGATAGATGAAAAACGAAATATGCCTACAGCGCCACCTGTTGAGAATTTTCCGAATTAAATTTTTTTTTTAAAACATCCCTGATTCAAGCCAATAGCGAGACTAACGAACAGCATTCCATTTTTATATATAAGTTAACACGACAGAGTCATTTGCTGACGCAGCGGATGCCAGCGCCAAGTAATCGTCAAATCCCAGACGTGAGCTCGCAACATGAGATCTTGCACAAGCTGCAAGATCGACACATCGTTCGAGTGTCACGATGCCAGCGCGTGGTGGTTTTATACTGTTCCAGTATATTCTCTTTAGCAAGTAAGTTAGTCTTAAGTAACAGTCACACTGAGCGAGACTCATTTTACATCATTTAAGAAATAAAGTTTATTATCGTTGTAACGAACAAACAAAACTTATAGAAGATATGCACTTGATATGGGCATTATAGAGTAATTTATAATGATTAGATAGTATAGCGTTGTAATAACAAGCTATGGTTATGTGTACAAATGTGTTGTATATGCAGCAAAAGGTGTAAAAATGGAATAATATTCCTACCTTATTGTGCAACTGCAACTTTAGTATGGTAACTCTCAGTTACAGTTGCAGAAGGCTTTGTGTTGCACAGTTGCTAGCTGTGATTGCTGACCGTTGACACCGGTTGCTGTATTTGTTGAATCCGTTGACTCGATCCTTTAGCTATCGAGTTCCGGATTATCCTTGGTTGTGCGGAACTGTGGCCGATTGACTTAGTATATTTTACACTCTCTCCACAGCACACTTTTTAAAATTATTTATATAAGCACCTACACACAAAATGTACTGGGCCCTATTCCACAAAACAATTTATCAACTTTTCACTTTGCACTTATCAAATTACATTTTCTGGCAAAGTGATAGGTGTTCTGTTTGCACTAGCAAATTTTTGCAAAGTCTTTGCTCTTTTCCTGCAAAGACTTTGCAGAAGTCTTTGCGTTCTCCTGCAAAGTCTTTGAACTCTCCAGCAAAGTGAGTGTGCAAAGTGTACCACAAAGCGTTTAATCATATTTGCATTTCTGTCATATTACTTTTCACTTTGCATTGCTAAAAAAATGAGCCGCAAAATAAAAATTGAAAAAAAACTTGCAGTTTTACATTTGAATCAGATTGAGCTGTGGTAGATGGACTGTATATGCCAGAAAGCTACGTAAATTCAGAAAATCTACAATCAGCTGAGTGCGATTCCATAATATCGATGACAGAGGAATCACCTGTCCACCCACCTCTAAACCCAAGGATGAGGAAGAGCTCTACCAAGTTTCCAAGTGAAACTTTGGATAAAGAGAAGAAATGTGAGCTGGAGCTCCTGGAGGTTGAGGTTTAATTCAGGAAACTTCAATGCCTGAAATTAGAGTGGGAACTACAACTTCCAGCCTCTGCCTGGAAATATTTCACAAATGCCGAGGTTCTATTAGTTCTATTTATTATTATTTTAATATATTACTGTTGATTTTGCAACACCATGGTATTGGCAACCATTTCCGAGCCAATGAAAGCACAGCAGCAGTTGATTTTCGGCCGACATTAATGCCCCAGATTAAAGGACTACAGAAAGAGTGCAACGCAACTATTTTTGTATACAATGCATAGGGTTTTACTTGTTTGCATTACACACATGCAAATTAGTTTGAGCGAACCACTCGATTTGCTTAAGGCACCACTTATTGTTGGACAGAGACAGCTGTTTGTCTTGAGATAGGTGGCTCGGCATATTTAAAATTTCACTCTTTGGTTACGTGTTGCTTGCCTTGTTGTTCGTGCCGCGTATTAAATTCAATGTTTGTTGTTTATTGGGACAACACTTACAAACGATCAATTATTAGTACTAAGGGAAAAACTCGATCAGAACTAATCAGAACATAGAGAAAATTTAACATAATCAAAATGACAGTCTTTATACGCAACTGACTGATCTTTTTACCATGTTTAACTCCTTATTAGAATAATTTTACTGAGCTAAAAGTCATCTCTTAGAATCTATTTACTCTGCAGCTCATGAAAAGCTACATCGTACTAAACTAACCGAAAAATTAGAAAAATTCAGTCTTTCCTCACAGAAGACAACCGTCTTTTCGTTTCCCTTGCAGGAACAATTCATAGAAAATTTTTTTAATATATTAGAAACTCATAAATATTTTGGCGACAACAAAATGTCGTGTGTGTGTATAAAATTACTAGTATACCAAATAATATCGGAAACAGAACATACTCCGTAATGATCCCAGAAAACCCCCTACTTATTATTGACTCAAAAAAACAATCCTACTTATTTTACGACGAGCATAGCATCGAAAATGTTTTAATACCCACAAGAATCAAATCAGCTGGAATAGATAATATTCGACCCATAACGCTACAAAAGTCAGAGGAAGCTAGAATGCTTTTACACGTGCTATGCTACGTTCCTAAGGCATGGCGAGAGGTACGAGTGATTTTCATCCTAAAAGTAAGGAAGGCTAGTACTATAGACCAATCAGTCTGTCGTCATTTATGCTAAAGACAATGGAACAATTAATTGATCTGTACGTACGGCGAGCGATCGGCGATAACTACTTATAAAAATCACAACATGCGTACATGAAAGCAGATCAGTTGACACGGTGCTGCAAAGGGTAGTATCGCTAGTGAAATAATCACTACAACATAAAGAGTACACGCTGAGTGCGTTCCTAGACATCGAGGGGGCCTTCAACAACATCGAAGCTAACGCAATTTTAAGCAGCTTGCGTGGAGCCCAACTAAATAGCAGCCTATGTGACTGGATCGGGCACATGCTAGGTCAGTAGGGGAACACCGCTCATATGGATCCTCGTAGTTGATGAACTGCTGAAAATAATGGAAAAAGAAGGTTCCATTGTGAGCGCATACGCAGGCGATGTCGTCATTCTGGTTCCAGGCAAATTCACTTCAGTTCTCAGCGAAAGACTTAGTTACGTACTCCTGCTAGTCAATAACTGGGGTACGGGTCGGGGACCTGGAGTATGAACCCATCGAAGACGGAAATTCTACTGTTTATGACTAACGAGAAGAAGGGCGATCCACGCCTTCAATCCCACAAGGATGGGCGGGTTGGATCTGGATATCTCAAAGAAAGCGAGAACAGTGTGTGCGGAAGGCTATTGAGAATAAAATACAATCAGATTGAGGGAATCAGGACTGTGGTCATCCAAACCCTATGGTCACGCCTCCATTGAAAGCCAATGGGACGCGGCGAAGGAGAAGGTGACAACATACTACATACCCTCCACCTTCGTTTTTGGAAGGAGCCAGTACTAAAATTACCAGCAGAAGCGAATGGGAGAAGAAGGTAGTTACAGATGAAGAGGAGCTAGCCCTCACACTGACGGCTGTAGGATGGATATCGGTATAGGCGTTGGCATCTTCAGCGGAACATTGGACCTGCGAGAATCGTTCCAAATCAGTGATGATTGCAGTGCCTTTCAAGCAGAAATAGCCGCTATTACCCAAGCGGCGAAATACCTAAAAAGACGGCACATTGTCGATAAACAAATTACCATTTACTCTGACAGCCAAGCGGCCATATAAGCCATGGAGTCGGTCCAGGTGATGTCAAGGGCATGAAATATCTGGAAGAAATATCACAAGCCAACCCGGTGACCCTCTGCTGGGCACCAGGACATATGGATATTCCAGGTAACAAACAGACGGAAGAGCTTGCAAGAAACGGGTCGAAAAGACATACATCTATGGCCCTAAGATCAGTAAGAACTCCGCTCGCTTGCAAAGAAGATTGATATTGAATCCTGGAGTATAAATAACCTTCGCTGGACCAATCTCAGTACCTGCAGGCTCACAAAAGAACTATGGCCAGAGGTGAGCGAAAAGTGATATAAATATGTATATAATCGGACATAGCCGCAAAGATATTCGCATACTCACGGGGTCATTACTGGACACTGTGCGATAGGTGTACATGCGGAACGGCTGGGAATTTTGCACAATGATTTTTGCAGAAGCTATGGGACGTTGAAAAAATAGAATCTGTTCGCCACCTACTTTGCGAATGTCCAGGCTTAAGAACAGCAGAAAGAGGATTCTCAACACTTACTTCTTAGACATCTTAGAAGATCTGAATAATGTCGATCTCAAAAGTATTCCTGAGATTCATACTCAAATCTGGGTGGTTCTAATAGATATACAGTCCTCATATCATTAGGTACTCTTAGGACGTACAAGAGGATGTGGTTACAAAAGAGCTTAAGAACTGAAGAGATTCATACTAAATCTATGCGGCTCTGATATGAAAAGCAGGTATACAATGGTTGGTTCCCGTAACTGGACAGAATGGACCCAAAAGTTATGCTTGTGCACTTAATTTGTATTCGACATTGCCAAGCAGAAGCACATTCAATAATTGTAAAACACAAATATCCCAATATTCCTACAATTTGCAGAATCAAATTCCAGGCTCTTTGTCTCCTCGTATCCCGAAAATCTAAGAATAAAATGTCAAAAATCGAACTCTCAATCAACTATGAATTCTACTGGAATACTAAAAATCAACTCTACTTGTAAGCAAATACAAAATACCAGGCTCTTACTTCTACAACCAACTATGAAATAGATAATAAATTAAACTTTATTTCATCTGCCCTTCCCGTATCAGCTACAAATATTACCCAATTTTATTTTACTGAACTACCTACTATAGGAACTTAATCTTTACCACTTTATTACGATTCGCAATCAAATTGACGATCTAAACGCTATAAGTAAGAGCTTAGACGATACAGATTATCAATCAATATCACACCCCATCGAACATTTCTCAAACAACAAACATGTTACCACAATAAATATTCTCTTAGCCATACATTTCCTTATGATGACCATCGTTATTGCTTTATTAAGAAAACTATATAATCAGAAATAGATACGCAAAGATCATATAATTTCTGAGCCTACCAAAACTTGCCTCTATACCAAAACCTCTTCGCACTTCGCTCACCGTACAATCACTTTATGTACCTATCGATCGTATGCGCGACAAAGAAGCATCAGCTATACTTGACTTTAGCGGGAACATACATTGTGTATATATTACTCTTTGTAAGGCCGATAAGAAGTCACCGGAGACCTCCTTAAGTATATATGTATATTCTGATAGGGAGCATATTGTATGATAGGGAGCTAAATTTTCATTCGCATATTGACGAAATAATTTGTAAGGCCAACTCATCACTCGGCTTTGTTAAACGTTGGTCTAAAGAATTCTCCGACCCTTACGTGACTAGATCTCTCTACATCTCTTTAGTTCGCCCCCTCCTTGAATACGTTAGTCAGGTGTGGTCTCTTTTTCATAGAGTTCATGTAGACAGAATTGAGAACGTCCAACGTCGCTTTCTTCGATTCGCCCTTCGAGGTCTGCCTTGGGATGATCCTTTTATCTTGCCACCCTATATTGACCGGCTCAATCTCATTAACCTGAATACCCTAGAGGAACGCAGAGACGCTGCAGACATTCTTTTCATTTTTCGTCTTTTCTCCGGCTCCGTCGACTGCGCCTCTCTTTACAACTCTATTTTCTTCAACACTAACCCCCGTAATTTACGTTGCCCTCGGCTCATTTACCCACCACACCATCGTACCTCATATGGCTCCAATGAACCGATATCCCGTATGCTGCGAAAGGTAAATTCCAACCTTTCAGTTTTCGATTTTAACCGCAGCGCTGCCCACCTGAAACTCGATCTCCTTCACCACTCTCCTTATCTTTAAGTCTTTTCATGTCTTATTTTAAAGTGTCTTAGATTTAAGCTGTTACCTTAAGCCTGAATGTTAATTTTAGCTTTTATTAAGCCAAATATATGGGGGTACTGCCCCCACTAAAACTTAAACTGAATCAGGATCACATTCTGAATCGATTTAGCTATGTCTGTCTGTCTTTGAACCTTGCTTTGAACACTTCAAACGAAGTTTCTTCGGTGGAGGTCTAATTGTTTATTGGTACCGTTTCACAAATGTTGTACAGTTTTTACAATTAATCGTTAATATTGGTGTTTGCTTATTAAGAAAGGCCGGAAGAATCTATTCGATAAATATTCCAGAAGCCAAACACAGCCAACTCGAAAGCAGTTGATTGTACGATTTATTATTAATGACTGAACAGAAATGCAATTCAATGAAGATATATATGTGTGTCCATTTATCGAAAACAAAATCAGAGAAGAACGTCGAAGAGTTAGTGAGACCAATGTAGATGACAAAACCTGATATTATGTTCAACAATATTATAACTTCCTTTGAATAATTTCTTTGTTTTATTTTTCCGGAAAAACTGCAGTGAATGCCTAGTGGTTTCTCAGAGAAACCACCAACAAAACGTTAATAACAGCACCTACAAAATAAGATACCATTAATTTATTCAAGGTCCTATAAATATATTTATAATTCGGTTTAATTTATCACTGAACCCGAAATTTTGGAAGAATTTTCACAATATCGGTAGGTATAGGAGGATCACGATCTGTATAGGTAAACCCGTAGGAGACACTTGAATGATGTTATAATCCATATATCTACCCAAATGTAAGACCTTCCGAGAGATATGACATTTACGTTTAAGCCACTTAACTTCCTTATAATACACTTTCAAAGCAACGACACTATTATTATATTAGGCGTTAGTATTTTACTTTTCATGTTTCATCTTCAAGAAACTTTTTCAGTTACGGATACTAATACAGATAAAGGTAGACTTACCTCTCCATCATTCTGTTTTCTAAGTTCATATCGCACTTCTGTATTTTTTGGCTTGGTACACTAGACAGTTCCGATTTTGTTGGGGAACCAGTTGACGATGATGCTACTGATTCAAGTCCTCTTGACAATTTTAACATTTCTGCACCAAATTGGTGCAATGCTGTCATTGTAGTAGGCGTTGATTCTGGTAAACTGTAGTACAAAATATTTTGCAGTCAGAATAAAATATCTAAATTCTGGTACTCACCTTGAATCGGGCAACCACAACTCATGAGTATCTAAGGTTGATAGTTCTGTATCTGTGGAATTAGCAGAATGGGGATGCGCAACTATATTTTGGTGACCCGTTTTTAACAGGCGTCTCCACGTACATCGTCTTTCTGCAAATCATAATAAGAAATAAATCGGATCTATGAATGTCATCACTTCAGTCACAAAATTTCACAAAGTGATATTTTAATCAAATGTTTTAAGAAGGTTAAAGAAGGCAACAGTTTCGGACTTATTTGCTTGTTTTAATTGATTCCACAATTTTTATTATAAACCGTTAATTGAAGTCTATAGTTACTGAGAGAGAAGACGAACAAAAAATAAGGTCATGCGATTAAATCTGTCAATGGCATATAAATTTACAACATCTTCTTCATTTGTGCATAGGTACGTTATGACAAAGCCTCAAGCATCCAATTGAGGATGCATCTGTATATATGGTTCAAAAACCTTACCTAAGGCTGGTGTCTGTCCCAGCCATCCACTAGCCCAACCTGGTGTGGGTGGATTATTTGTCCCACCAAGATTTTGTCTTTGCCTTGCCAGCAACCGCACTGTAAGACAATAGGTTAGCAGCATTACTCCTAGGGGTATGTAGAAACAAACAATTGACCCAACCAATTTGTACACCGGATCCGGAATCTGGCACGTTCCGTTCACCAGAACAGATGCATGATCCTATGGTTGAATTAAATTTCACAAAAGAATAGTCAATTGGAAGTTTAAATAAAATTTTATGCAAGTTACTTACCTTGGAGTACATCAAACTGAGGGGTAAGCTCATTGCAATAGATAGAAGCCAGACAAACACGATTTTTAAAGTAACACGACGACGTGTCTTATTTCTACCAAATCGCATCGGGTATCTTAGCGATAGGTAGCGGTCCACAGATATTGTACAAAGATGCATTATGCTGGCTGTGCAGAAAAGAACGTCTAAGCAAATCCACGTCAGACAGTGTTCCGAGCCTAGAGGGAAATATCCTGAAAGTACGAGAAATCGAAACGATGAACACATTTCCTATAGGTAAAAGCTACAAGCACCCGTAAACGAGTAGAAGTAGCGTTGTTAATTTTCTAAATTCATAACTATGTTCGTATATAGTGTTTTTGATATTTCAATTTCGTTGCTTCTACATTTGCAAAATATTGGTATGTACATAATTATATACATATATCGAATTTGTCCTTGTGCAGGGTTAAAGCTACGAGCACTTGCAAACGAGCGAAGAAGCGTTGCTAATTTTCTAAATACGAAAAACGAACATACACTTCATGACTGTCCTTTTCAAAGCATAAAATTACAAAATGCTTTATTTCATGCTCGAGTTACGAGCGGCAGCGATCGCTCGAACAAAAACAAACAAAAACATTTAACAAAAAACAATGATGCGTTGTATTTGGAATTTAAGTTAACACTGACTACAAATTCTTCACAAATCATGTAGATGGATGATGAGCTGCGTCTGTTGTTACGCTGTTATCAGTAAAATCATGTGCCGCTATATCCAGAGGTTGATTGAGGTATTGTTGTTGTTGTTGGAGCTGGGTATTTTCCGATGCAGCTAGCGGTTTCTCATGAGAATGACTTTTGGTGTGTACAGTCATGTAACTCCTCCCACGTAAGAGTGGACCCAATGACTGCAGGAGGTTGGGTTCACTAGTAGTTTTATTAACTTTATCAACCTTTACGAACCAGCGCTTTCATTTATATTCAATACTAGCATCAGGAATGAAAATAACTTAAATTAGGTATGTTTCAAATTAGGTTTGTTTTTTTTTTGGAAAAATGTTTTTTTGTTCTGGAAAAGAGATTGTAACTTTTTCATGTACATATTTAACTCGGGCTTTAAAGAATTCAATTACATTTGACAATAATAATCTAACTGCCATTAGTTTTTTTTTTTCATAATGAAATAACAGAACAAAATAACAAAAATAACATACTGACAGTCATACCATACGAAAATAGCATTATGTGATATAGGTAGTTGTGTACAGAAAACATATAAATAAACGGGAAATATATGAGACATAAACTCTTTTTGGTCTTTAAATCAAAAGTTGGTTAATAAACTCTGAAAAAGACGGAGTTACTTTATTTATTATTACAATTTTTTATTACATCCGCTTTTAAGGAAATAGCTGGAGCAAATTAAGGACATTTTTATAACAGAAGACTACAATACAAATTTACTTAGTTTAAGTGCTTAAACTTGGGAGAAGACACTTTATTTTTAAATGTAATGTATATTTAGACATATTATATTTAAATAACAACTTCTTAAACACACATGAATTTTAAAATATTTTCTATTTAGGAAATAACTTTTCTTAAATTATTTTTATATTTTCCACATTTTAGTATATTGTTATTTATTAATTTATATTATATATTTTTTTCTTGATTTTATTTCTTAAAGTATTAAGACCGATATTCCCTCGATAAATTAGTATAAGTACTTTTATTATTTTTAGAACTATATTATTATTTATATGTTTATTTTAGCACCGATATTCACTCGATTTGTTATAAACTTTCGCTAAGGTACTATTAACGCTAACTTAATATTCGCGTGATTCTTTTATGCAACTAAAGGATTAAAATCCACCATTACAATATGCCTTTGTAATGTGTTGCTAAGTACACGCAATAATCTTCCATTAGCTACTTAAATGTTCACTATTTGATTATGCGAATATACTATATACCACGAATCCTACCGACTGCGCCAGTTACGAGCGGCAGCGATCGCTCGAACAAAAACAAACAAAAACATTTAACAAAAAACAATGATGCGTTGTATTTGGAATTTAAGTTAACACTGACTACAAATTCTTCACAAATCATGTAGATGGATGATGAGCTGCGTCTGTTGTTACGCTGTTATCAGTAAAATCATGTGCCGCTATATCCAGAGGTTGATTGAGGTATTGTTGTTGTTGTTGGAGCTGGGTATTTTCCGATGCAGCTAGCGGTTTCTCATGAGAATGACTTTTGGTGTGTACAGTCATGTAACTCTCGTACGAATAAAATATTTAGTATTGTCAATATCAATTCAAAGTCTAGCCAGATATTCATTTAGCTTCTATTCATTTTTCTTATGCCAACTTTGTTATACTGTAGACGCTCGGTACAGTGTATTATCCAATATAATGAACCACCAACATGTTACACATACTACTCTAAAAAGTGAACTATGAAAATCCCGATATAGTGAACTACGATTTTTTTAGCAAAATTCAATGAAAAAAATTCAAGTTCTGCAATGCACCTGCATGTGAACTATTTTTAAAAACAATTTACCGTTCATTTCTGTGTTTTTCACACTGTGGCACGAATGTATAGGTATGATGTATCTTTGCTTAAGACGACTTATTTTCCGCATTAGTTTAAATGCACTGCACATCTGGGTAATTTTTGTACTTATTCAACAATGTGTCCATAACTCTTCACATATGTTTTCCTGCTTCAATTTGAGATATGAGTAACTACCCATAATTTAGTCAAAGTCAAACGAAAAGATTTTTAATTTACATAAACAATTCTTACTATTTTAAAGGACACCATTATCCTGATTTTAACAAATTATAAAAAAAGGAGTAATCCACATGGGGCGGTACCAAAGCAGAATTTAAGATCGGAAGCGCAAGGTATTTTAGACATGAGCCCAAAAGAACAGCAATTCCAAAGCCTACGTTACAAGTTGTCAAAAGTCGAAGGCCAGCTGATCAAGCAGTTCAGGTTATTGAGTTAATTCGCGATTTAAACATCGAATCCAACAATATCAATAGATCGGAAATGCCACAAACAATTTCTCGCGGATTTAATGGTACCTTTTTAAATCAATCCTCCGCAAACACGGATTTAATTTCGCAGGAAGAAGAGGGTAGTAATGAGGTTTTTAGCAACCACTTACAAATATTTATTCAAGACTCAAAACCCAGACGTCCTAAAAATGAGAAAAAATCCGACAACCTTTTTAGAAGCAACAACAGAGATAATCTTTCAAATTTATCATATGGTAGCAGACAAAGTCTGAAGAGAATAGTTCTAGCAATACTGTCAGAGCGAACGTTGTTACGGCTTCTACTCATGACTTTTATAATAATACTTCTCAAGGAGATGGAGAGAGGTATATAAATACTTTGAGTCCATCTGGGCATCAAACACAAAGTCAGCCATCGAACGAATACACTCGCAAGTTAGACTTAGACAGATGGGGCGTTCGGTTCAATGGTACTTCAAAGACCATGGCGGTTAAAGATTTCATCTTCCGGTTTGCTCAATCATGGTAGGTACTGCCAATATCTACGAAATAAACCAAGGGCAAATTGGCAAAACCTTCGAGATGCGTTGTTAAAACAATTTAAAACTCACGAAACGGACTTTGAAATAGTGAAACAAATCATGGAACGTCGTTAGTTAGGGAATGAACAATTTAGCGATTTTTATAATGCGATTTTACACCTAAAGAATCAACTCAGTGATCCAATTTCCGATTCAGATGTGCTAAAAATAATAAAAGGCAGTATTAACAGCAAGCTTATGTATCTCATATGTCCGATGCCTATATCTTTCGTGAAGAATGCCAACATGCAGGAAAATTAATTTCATCTCGTGATCTATATCGGGGGCGTATGGTTACTATTCCTAATAGGAATATATGCCCATGTGTCTCTGTCCTAGGCAAGTGAAATTTTGTGAGAGGACTTACTTTTATCGTCGTCAAGTTGATATTAAAATTGGGCTACGTCGGTCAAGTAGTTCTGGTACCTCCCATACAAAACCAATTTTGCATGACTTGTATGCAGTGGAGGGTATCAAAGCATTAACAGTTTTTTTTTTATAAGCGATAAAGCGACATCTAGATATCGAAAAAGTACATCCACTTGAAGACAAGTTTTACTTGATTTACATTTTAATACTGTTGGAACATAGCCGAACTACCTGAACGCAGTCCTTACTGGAATCTCAACTGAACGCAAGAATGGGGCTGTCAAACTTTGCCACGTTTTGCTTCGCTTCGTAATTTTTCTCTCTCTCTTGATAGCTGAACCGAAGAAGCCTGCTTTCCAAATAATCATTGCACATTAAAGTATAGATATAGATATAGAAATAAAATGAATTTGTAACAACATTGAAGTACTTAAATAAAACAGACAAATTACAACAGTGGCGACGAGGATTTTTGGAAAAAGGAAACCCACCAATCGAGAAGTAAAATGTCTGTCACTACCTCGGACCAAATTATCGCACACATAGTGGCGCAGCAGCAAGAACAAATATTGGCGCAAACGAGATTGCTCGAAAGGCTTTCGGATATGGTCCAACAAAGTACATCTCGTGGATCATCTACTCCGGCAGAGCCAAACACAACAAGGATTGAGGTTAACATCGGAAGTCAACTCAAGAGCATACAAGAGTTCAGATACGATGCGCAATCTAACCTCACCTTTGAAGTGTGGTTTCGGCGGTATGAGGATTTTTTTTTGGTTGAGGTATGTGAGTTGGAGGATGCAGCACGCGTCAGACTTCTTCTTAGGAAGATATCAGCAGAAGCACACAACAAATACGTCGATTACATCCTCCCCAAATTGCCAAAAGTTGTTAATTTTGACGACACGGTAAAAATTCTCAGCAAGATATTCGGCTGAATCGAATCCACATTTTATACGCGCTATAAGTGTCTACAGATAACAAAAGCGGATTCAGATGACATCGTTTCATATGCAGCACTGGTAAATAGGCGTTGTGAAAATTTTTCATTGGAGAAATTCACAAAAGATCATCTGAAATTCGTTATGGGACTCCAGTCTTCATCAGATGCCGACATTCGTACCAGACTGCTAGCAGTACTTGACAAAGAGACGGAGGATATACCAACCTTGGACAAACTTGTTACGGAAGTACATCGCCTACAAAGCCTCAAACGCGATACATCCATTATCGAAGAGGGAGATCCAGCGAAGGTCAATGTGATTGCTCATGAGTCCAATCAAAAGCAGTCACGTTCAGCCAATGATCATCAACAAGCACATCACAATAAGCAACGATCGAAGCCGCGAACTCCATGTTGGCAATGTGGTGGATTGCATTTTGTTCGTGATTGCCCATTTACCAATCACAAATGCAACCAATGCCATAGGGAAGGACACAGGGATGGATATTGTTCCTGTAACTTAAAACAAGCTGGAGAACCTGTTGATAACTCACAGCAGTCGAAAGGACCAGGAAAAAATAACCACTTCCGACGCAAGAAACCAGCAGCCAGAGTAAGAAATAGTCGAGTTCTTACAGCCAACAGCCACAAGAATTTTGCAGCAAAACGCAAGTTCGTACAACTTCTAATTAACAACCGCAAAGCGAACTTACAATTAGACACGGGATCAGACATAACAATTATTTCAGAATCATTATGGAAGAGTATTGGTTCCCCGGCGCTGTCATCATCAAAGCAGACAGCGAGGGATGCTTCAGAAAATATGATCGCGATGTTGGGACAATTTCAAGCTGATGTCACATATCAAGGTAACTCTTTTAAAATTTCAATTTATGTGAGTCATGCAAATTTAGATATTTTCGGACTTGATCTCATTGATAAACTCAATCTATGGTGTTCCACTCAACGCATTATGTCAAGTAGTATCCGTGCAGGATAAGAAAATGGTGATTGCCAATCCCAAGACGCAATTTCCGAATGTTTTCACCAATACTCCAGGACATTGCACAAAGTTTCAGATAAATTTGCCACTGAAACAAGACGTCCAACCAGTTTTCGTTACAAAGCGACCCGTGGCGTATTCTGCGTTGACAGCAGTGGAGGCAGAGCTTAAGCGACGCCTGTTGATTTTTCGGAGTGGGCAGCTCCCATCGTGGTAGTTAGACGAGCTAATGGAACTATACGGTTATGTGCAGACTATTCTACAGGGCTCAACGGTTGTGTCGAATTACACAAATATCCCATGCCACAACCTAACGAAATTTTCGCCACGATGTCTGGACGTAAACATTTCACCAGGATCGACATGTCGGAGGCATATATGCAACTTGAAGTTGACGAGCCGACGAAACGCATCCTTATCATCAATACACATCGAGGTCTATTCGTTTTCAATCGTTTTGGTGCCCGGAGTCAAATCTTCTCCTGGAGCTTTTCAAAAGTGTATCGACCACATTATTGCAGGAATAGATGAAGTTTCTGCATACCTCGACGACGTTTTTATTGCAACCGCAACACTACAAGACAACATCAGGTTCGCTACAGAAGTCCTCAAGCGATTCGCGTCGTATGGCTTAACTATCAATTTTGCCAAATGCGAATTTTTCACAAATTCATGCAAATATTAAGGACATTTTGTTAGTGAAGATGGTTTACGACCAGATCCTGTGAAGACTAAGGCGATAGTAAAAATGTCTGCACCTACGAATATCAAGGAACTGAGATCCTTCTTGGGAGCAGTTGATTATTTCGCCACGTTTATACCACAAATGCGTAATTTGCGAGAGTTACGATGCACACATAACAACGTACTATTTGGATGTAGCACTTTTACAAAATATTGCCTTAGTACTTTATAAAAGTACACGGAAACTCTAATATAAGCATAAACATAAGTCTCCAAAACTGTAACTCTTAATGTTGTAATCATTTACTTTATGTTCTACTCTCACTCTCTCTCTATAATATAACCCGTTGCCGGTTGTCATGTAAATGATGTTAACATTACTTTTGGAGTTTTGTAAATGTGTTTTTCGGCAGCTAAGTCGGAGCATGTAAGTCATAAAATAAAGACGAACTATAATTTGAGCTCTATTTTTTATTAAAGAAGATAAAATTATAACTCGAGCACCGTTGGACGAGCTACTCAAGGCAACAACAAAGTGGAACTGGTCGGCTGATTGCGATAAATCTTTTCAGAAGTTCAAACGGATTTTATCATCAGGCATGGTCATCACGCACTATGATCCAGCTTTACCCATCGTTGTAGCAGCTGATGCTTCCATTGTTGGGTTGGGAGCAAGAATATCACACGAACTACCAGATGGTTCAGAGAAGGTAATATTCCATGCCTCCAGAGCTCTTACAGCATAGGAGAAAAATTACAGTCAGGTCGAAAAGGAAGCGCTTGCCATTATCTTCGCAGTCACAAAATTCCACAAGATGATCTACGGCAGGAAGTTTTCTCTTCTCACAGACCACAAACCGCTGCTAACAATTTTTGGTTCCAAACGTGGTATTCCAGTTCACACAGCTAATCGACTCCAGAGGTGGGTATTGACTTTAATGTCATATGATTTCCACATTAAATATATTCCAACCGAACAATTTGGTTTTGTTGATGTCTTATCACGGCTCATTGACAAGCAAACGAAACCAGACGAAGATTTTGTGGTGGCTTGTTCACATATCGAGGCAGATGTCAAAACGCTGCTGTATGACACCATTCAAATTTTACCAATAACGTACAACATGGTAAGAGACGCTTTACAAAAAGACACAATCATTCAACAAGTTATCCAGTATTTACAAACGGGATGGCCCGCAAAATCAAATCAGCTGCCGCAACCAGAACTAACACAGTACTTCAATCGACGCGACTCACTTTATACAATTGAGCACTGTTTGTTTTATGGAGAGAGGTTTGTGATTCCAAAATGCTATATCAAGCGCATCATGGTCGAACTTCATAAAGCTCATCAAGGGATATCGCGCATGAAATCCATAGCGAGAGAGTATGTTTATTGGCCAAACATTGACACCGACATCACAAACTGGGTTCAACAATGTGAAAAGTGTTCTTTGGAAGCAAAATTGCCAAGGAATACTACTCTGTCATCATGGCCACTAACACACCATCCAATAGAGCGCATCCACATAGATATCGCTGGACCCGTTAGTGGGAAGTACTACCTAGTCATTGTAGATGCTTACTCGAAGTATCCAGAGATTTTTCAATCTGAGACAATCACATCACCTGTTATTACGAGTAAGTTATCTCAATTTTTTTTCTCATTTTGGGCAGGCGAAATCTATCGTTTCAGATAATGGTACCCAATTTGTGAGCACATACTTCAAGCGATTTTGTCAAGAAAGAGGTATTCAACATAACACGACAGTACCATATCATCCCCAGTCAAACGGTCAGGCTGAGCGTTTTGTTGACACATTTAAGAGGGCTTTGAGGGGAGAACAGTCCGATATAGGATGCCTTCACGAATTTTTACTATTGTATAGAGCAACGCCTAATCCAAGCTCTCCAGAAGGAAAATCTCCTGCGGAAAACTTTATTGGAAGGAAGATATCAACCAACATCGATCTTCTTAAAAACATCTACGGAGCGGAATAGTTCTATGGAAGCCTCATTCAACAGACAGAAAGGCGCTAAGCAACGACGATTCTGCAGAGATGATAAAGTCTACGCAAGGATATACCAGCGTAATAAAGAATTTTGGGTTCCAGGCACCATAATAGAACGGATAGGCAATGTAAACTACAACGTTTTGGTCGATATCGGAAACAGACGCAGACTCATTCGATCGCACACAAATCAACTACGTATTCGACATTGCAGATCATCCTAGTTACTGTAGTGCGTTGTGGGACGTTTTCGATTTGAGCTCGGCGCGAATTTCAGAACGAGAAACCGACACAGGTGATGGTATACATTTAACATCACAAAGAGAGAGCACCGACAACTCCATCGCATCACAAGTTAATGAAGAAATTGAAGCGGCCACGCCGACTCAAAATCTTCAAGCATCCACATCATCGGATTCTTGTATACGTACACCACCAGAAGTGCGAAGGTCGTCTCGGTCCAGTAAGCAGCCCGCGTACCTAGCCGAAACAGGGGAGATGTTGGAACATAGCCGAACTACCTGAACGCAGTCATTACTGGAATCTCAACTGAACGCAATAATGGGGCTGTCAAACTTTGCCACGTTTTGCTTCGCTTCGTAATTTTTCTCTCTCTCTTGATAGCTGAACCGAAGAAGCCTGCTTTCCAAATAATCATTGCACATTAAAGTATAGATATAGATATAGAAATAAAATGAATTTGTAACAACATTGAAGTACTTAAATAAAACAGACAAATTACAACAGTAACTGTTAACAAATTTAAAGCAAAACATTTCCAAAGTAACATCAAAAGTGATGGTCACCATCTCGCAAAATATGCCGCTGAATTAGAATTATACCTACTTTTGCTTACTTTTAGGGGAAGCCAAATTGCCTGCCTTTGAAAACAGGTTCTAATTTAAGGTGATATAATATTTGAATACTTTACCATTTTAATATGGCAGCAATAAATTGAATGTCACCAAAATGCTTTCATTTAACTGATAAGCATTTTGTGTGGGGAATTGTTAACTTAATTTTACCAGCCTTATTGGCGACTTTTACTTTCGAATAAATAAATAAATTTAATTTTTTATATTTCATATTGAATACTAAAAAAGTGTACGGAAACTTTTGACGTTCACGTATTATTATAATGATGTAATCTGATAAGGTGTAAAGCGCCTGGTAGAAAGAATGAGACGCAAATTGTGTGCGTTATTCGTTACTAATGGCAAAATTGATAAATTCGCAAAGAAGTGGACGAGAGTTTAAAAAGGAGCATAATGCAAATAAATGCATTTGATTACTGTATGCGACTGTGTGCGAGTAGGCCGTAAGGTATATCACAATAGAAAGAAAGAAAGTTACATTGTGGTCGTTAGTCGTGCTTAAATTTATTACAACAGTTGATTACTGTTTGAAAACTTTTAAGGAAATATTCAATGTTTATTAACACCTATATCTTAGGTAAAGAAAAAAAAATTATCCAAATCATTGAAATTATGTCTATTATGTCTGTTTATTTAATAGACTTTACTCTTCTTTCTTTTAACAGGAAAGCGTAGAAATTCTTAACAATCCCAGTAACGTTTTTGAAATAAATATTTCTATAGGCGCGTTTGAGTTGAGCAATGAGCATGTGAATATGAATGGACTATTGTTTTTAGGCTTTTCGTCGTAGGATGCGAGGCTAATGCGCATCATACGCAATGGGCAAGCAGCGATATTACAGAGTTTATGTTGAAGCCCATTTTCCTGGAAATAGCGCGCCAATGGTTCAGTTACCTAATGAACATAGCACAAGCGCAGGAATAGAAGTAAGGGTTGATAGCAACATCATTCCTGGGAAGAAACAGCGTTGGGCCATTAAATCCTTCGCTTCCTTCGCAAAGCACCTGGCCCTCACGGCATTTTGCCGGCCATGCTTCAAAGAGCTACAGATACAGTTACAAATATGATCGGAAACATTTATATACACTGCCTACAATTAGGCTATGCACCTAGGGCGTGGAGAGAAGTACGAGTGGTCTTTATACCTAAAGCGGGTAAACCAAGTCATACTTCAGCAAAAGACTGCAGACCTATTAGTCTGTCGACATTTCTCCTCAAAACACTGGAAGCCTTTCATTTCCTTGACATTTATATAAGACGCAAGGGTTGTCAAAATAGAGAGCAGCCTTCCCCAGAAAGAATTTGCACTAGCTGCCTTTCTGGACATGGAGGGGGCCTTTAATAACACCAGGAGAGATGCAATCAAAAATGCCTTGTCTGGAACGGTTAAATCGGGCGATCTTGGCCAGTGCAAATCGCCAAAACAGCGCACCATGCAGTAACTTTGGCTCCTCGTGCATAATTCGTGGATTTTCGGTGCCCCAGAAGCGATAGTTTCGCTTGTTCAAGTACCCGCTGGGGTGGAAATGAGCCTCATCGCTCATTATGATTTTGGTCAAAATATCGTCCACCTCGTCCTTGAGATTGAGAAAAGCTTGGGCTTAGGTTACACGCGTTTGGCGGTCCACAGGCAGCAGCTGATGCACGGACTGGACTTTGTACGGGAACATGCCCAAGTCTTTGACCAAAATTCGACTTAGGGACGACCGGCTGATGGCTAATTGCGAGGCACGGCGTCTGGTCGACGTTTACGGCGAAAGCTCGACATCCTCGTCAACAGCGGCGATATTCTCGGCACAACGGGCGCTCCGGGGCCGGCCACTCTTGGCAACGTCTTGTGTGGTCCCATACTCTTCAAGGTTGGTGGTCAAACGGCGCAGTGGTTGCGCAGTCGGTGTCGGGCAGCCATGGAATCGGTGACGGAATTCGCGCTGCGCCAACACTACAGAAGAATTGTTACGCAAAAAATAGACACGATTGTTCCGCGTTCTTGTGGAGTGTATCGCTCCACGGCTTGTTCGCTTGTATTCTACATCTGTCTGGTCCACAAGTGTCAAAACAGATTTGACATTGGCGGCCATTTGCAAAAATAAGACCATCTTCCAATAGGGTGATCTCTTTTGGCCCACCTTGTATATTCTCCAGTTTAATTTAAAAGGGGGAGCAAAAACAATAAAAAGCAAAGAAGATGCATAAAGAAATAAAGAAAAAGCAAACAGATTTTGTCGCATACACACACAAAATTTCCCCCACTCAACGCTGGGAAAATCCAACGATCTAAATTCAATGGAACATTTTACTTTTTTGAATTGTATACAATTTACAGTTTATTGCTTCAGGGTGAAGTACAAAGATGATTTATATCTTAAAATCTTTGTACGTAATTGAACTTTATTTAAAAAAAAGTCCTATATCATTTGTATGAGTCAGTCCAAAGCTAGGAGCTAGAAGCCATTCGAAAATTACAACTCTTCTTAGATATCAGCTTAGATCTCCGCTTCAGGAATGCGGACAATCACAAAACATATCCTATCTTTTAATCTCGACAATTTACATTGCAACTGTGTAAAAATGAATCAATTTCGTGCAGTACTTTTTTAATCTATTCCGAGCAAACACCTTACGGCCGGAAAAAAAGTTACAGTTTTATTATAGTTTTATACTACGTTTCAAACTAGTTTTGATAGTGCAATGGGTGATTTAATTGACAATGATGTCCTTATTTCATGAAGGCAAGACCTCTTTTATGGGATAAAACCTTTTATAAACTTATAGACAGGAAGTTCGCTGCGCTCTCAAAAACGATTTTGAGGTTTTGGAGGATACGGAAAAAAACGCATTTGGTAAGTAGTTTCCCGTATGTCATGTTTTATTCGTTCTGATCTCTTGTTCACAATACACGGCTTATTAAACACATTAAATATTAATAACATATCAAAGAATATTAAAGAATACGCTGAAAATGTACCCAACAATCTCAACAAATTGAAACTTATCACATCTTTTCATTACTCATATCTTACTCATTGGCCAGGGAACTGCCCCGATATCTGTTACAAAATATTTACTTAACATTTTTCGAACGTTGTTAGTTTGTAGACCACCCCGTGCTGTTGCATCTCTTGGCGAATCTTCCAAGCCAATTATTGTTGTTGTATCTTCTGGCAAATAACCGTCCCGATCATGAACAAAATTGTGGAGAACAATGCACGCTTTTACAATGTCAACTGCAAAATCCGGTTCGGCGTTTATAGGCCTGTGAAAGATGCGCCATTTGTTGCTCAATATCCCAAAATCACACTCGACATAACGCCGAGCCCTACACAAACGATAGTTAAATATTCTCTTTTCAAGCGTTAGGCGTGTTCCACCGTAGGGCCTCATTAAATGTGTGTTAAGAACAAAGTAGTTAGAAACTTTAAGAGATTTTGTCCCCGGCAGGCACTTTTCTTCAGGTAATTGTAATGAGTTTGTCAGAATTGATTGCCAAAGAGTAGATTGCTTGAAAATGGAGGGATCACAATCTTTGCCAAAGCTTCCAACATTAACATACTCAAAACGATATTTTGAATCAGCCACTGCCAATAATACTACAGAGTAATAGTCTTTGTAATTAAAAAACATGGAACCACTTCTTATCGGGCAATTTATCCGAACGTGTTTGCCATCAATGTGGAAAATTGGCAATTTTTTCAAAATCAGAAGCAATGGTTTCAAGATAATCTTTAGAGAGTTCACGTATACACTTATTTTTCATAACTAACCAGATGGCTTGGTATACTTCTTTTACTATTTTCTTGCAGTAGAAATCCCAACTCTGAAGGAGTAATGTAGGTCGGTAAAAGTGCATCCACTAGCAAGATATATGGAAAAAAAAAATGCTTAGTATCGGTAGTATGCCTTATGAAGAGGTTTACAATTTAAAACACTAATTTGATATAATTGTTTTAGAAAAAGAAGTAACAAAGAGATGGGGCAATCTTCGGGATGCGTACTCAAAGTCGAAGAGGAAACTGAAAGAGTGTAAGAAAATTGGATCTGGTGCACATAACATTAAGAAGTACGTCTACGCTGACCAAATGTAATTTTTAAATAAATTGTTCTAGACGAGGAAAGTTGCAGAAGCAATGAAGACGAAGATGATGATACTTAACCCGAAGCCCCACTACCCCCCAAGGATACTATCCGTGAGAACCCCAAACCAAACAACAAGAGACGTCGCCAGCCTGATGAGGTTGAGCTAAAATGATAAAAGCATTGGAACAACCACCACTTAGTCCTCATATTTCTTTCTTTCAAGGGCTTTTGCCACACTTGAACAAGTTTGACGACAGTGAAATTCTTGAATTCCATATGGGTGTTTTGGAAGTAATTTCTAAAATAAAGAAAAAACGTAGCACTGTTCAACTTCAACTCCTTCCACTGCAAACACATTCCTTATATCTTAACAAACCCACCAATTCAAAAATCCAGAGAATCACAATAACTACGCTTCAAACTACCAGAACATCGACAAGAAAAAACTACTGCACAATATTATCAAGATTTTAGCCCAACCCACATCTCCAGAGACCTTTCCATCGGCGAGCCCCTCACCACCTGGATCTGAGTATTCAAATAACTTTTCTTAATTTCAAGTTGGTTAAATTTTCATTCATATGACAAAGAATATTGTACAATAAAATGAAATTAATTTTGAAAAAATAACTTGTGTGTTTATTTGTTCTCTAGACTTTATTGAATAGTAGCTCAAACTCGCAAAATCTTGGGTTGTTGTAAAGTGATTTCAACCATAAAAAAATATCAGAATTGTTTGGACTTCTTGTTTTATTGTGGTAAGCATCTGGTGGCTATATTTATTTAGTAATATTAAGTACATTGGGAACATCAATAAAAAGGTCTATATTTTATTGATAGAAAGAAATGAATTATTTTATATTGACTTACTGCTTACCTCAGTGTTAGAACAAGCCTTTCTAATGAAGGAATAGAACTTCTTATTTTAGTATTCTGATGTTGGATTTCATTTTTCAACTTCTCGTGGAGTTCATCAAAGGATGCAATAGACATTCTGAAGAAAAACTTTCTACCATCACGCCTTAGTTTTTCAAAAAGAGTGTAGAATGTTCCCTTGTGTTCTCTGCTTTGATTGATCGGATGAATCCAGTACTTGCGCTTTATCCTACAGCGCTTAATACGGCGATGCAATAACCACATAGCAGCAACTCGTTTAGGATTCATTATTATTAAACAATAACCTCGCGTCACGATCACGACAACCAGAGACAATACTGAGACCACCAACTCCGACCGATTTCCCGTTACTTAGCCTACAAGCTATATTTTTATGGGGTGGCAAATGCTAAGTGCGCTTGTATTGTAACATAGAAAACACGTTTGTCGAGGTTGGCAGCATTTATTTTTGTATTTTTTGTATGTTTTTGCATGTCACACGGATTCTTAATTGACACAACACCGACAGGAAAACAAAATGGCGAATTTGAAAAAAAACTGAGGGGCCCAGCGGCAAGAGGATTGTGAGTTGGGGGTCTCAGTATCATTTGTCTCTGAAAACAACGAAGCAACTGATTGTTAGTGTGTTAGTACCCTGCTACCGGTAAAATGTCTGCCGATTTTATACTGGCCGTCAAAAATCAGTGTGTGAGCAATTAGCCTAAGCTGGTTCACAGTGGTTCATTCACGTAGTGCAAAAAATCAAAAAAATAAAATAAAAATGGAAAATGCAAATGCAAAATCAAATAAAGTAGTCTATCGTAATACTCTATCCCTTAGCTTTCTATTAGTGCAAGAATTTTTGAAATCAGTTCAGTAGTTCCGGAAATTACCTAACAAACATTACCTCTTTATAATGTGATAAAACCAAACAAGATTTTTTTTGCAACACCACCCTGTGTATATGCTTTACACTTGATGAGGAAGGTCATATATTTATCCGTGCATACCTATATTTGCACGCCAACTTCGTGTACCAACATCGCCTGCGTAAACCTACCAGCGGATTTACTGGGAGCGCCTCAAGACTAATGACGTCGTCCAGTGCAAAAACTGTCAGCGTTTCGGACACTTCGCACCCAATTGCGGTATGACATACGTCTGTGTGAAATGCAAGCCAGACCACAAACCCGGAGAGTGCAAGTGGAAGAACACATCAGACCCAGCGAGCTACAAAGGATGCCCACAGTATAAGATGAAGCTTGCAGACAAACAGAAGCAGGTCACGCAGAGGAAAGCACAACAGGAATTCGCAGCTAAATCTGCTTGTACCCTAACAAAACCGGCAATGAGTTTTGCTGCAATGGCGAGAGTGCGTCTTAAACAAACCCAACCAAAACAGAGTCAACCCAAGACTCCATCAAAAACACCACCACCACTACCTGCAACTCCAAGAGCGACAAATCAATATCCAGCTCGCAAGAACCATCCCGTAAACCTCAGCAAAGAAGTCAATCGAGTTTTCGGAGCCGATTTAGCCACCATAATGAGGAAAGCTCCTAGCGCCGTCCCCCCCGACTACTCCAGCATGAGCGAACAAAATAAGTCTGTGGCAGTGGCCACCTTATTTTCCAATTATGCAGAATGCAGTACATAAGAAAACTTCGTGTAATTGCCTATAACGATAACTCGCTCGACAAAATCTTATACTGTGGCCTTCCATCTTCCATGAAGTCCAACAGTCCGGATATTGCACTCATCAGTGAAACAATGACAACAAAAAGATGGATCTAAAAGACTACAACTTCTTCAAGACGTACAAATCCGAAATCCATGATTAGACAACTCGCAATTCTTGGACTCAAATCATTCGAGGCTACTGGAATAGTAATCTGAATGTCTCCATCCGAAACTCTGGCAGTCATCAGCATATTCAACAAGTGCAATGCTAACACTTTGGACATTCAACACGATATGCAGATACTGAACGGACTCTTAACCCAACATTCACATGGTATAATAGGCATCAGATGTGGGGGGATATCGTTGATAGCACCGAAGGTCTGGCAATAGCCAACTAGTTATTGGCAACCTCGAGCCTGGTTAATGTCCTTCATGAGATCCAGAACAACGACTGCAATACTCTCCAGCGTCTCTGATCATGCAGCAGTGCAACTAACCATCAAACTTAATCAACCAATCTTTACGAATGAAGAACCAGAAGCTGACTTTATAAATTTTCAGGAATTGGATGTTGACCTATTCCAAAGAGAAGTCGTAAACAACATTACTCTGCCCTCAGCGAACAGAAATCTCGCCAATGATGAGATATATAGATTCAGCCGTTGACGGCATAGACTAACCAAACTAGACAGTTGACTGAGAGCAGAAACTGTACTTCTGCCTACAAGCTGCTTGTCCTGCATATGATTGCATAAGTATTCGTGCTGGACAAATCAAAGGAGCGCCATTGCTATCGCACGCATACTTATACAATCTGGTGCAGGGACTTCATATCATTCGGACGGCCATTATAATGGTGGGAAATCATGTGTATGCGACTGTGTTCGCATTGTGCTCATTAGTTATGCGGTGTTCACATCACGGTCAATTTTAAGAATTTTTAAATTTTTTGAAATTGTTGGTATCAAAAGGAATTCCTTTTATTATTTCGTTGCAATGCCAAATAGATTAATATAATAATTATTTGTCAATATCTAGCAGAAATCCATCTCATAATATTAATCAGGGAATAATGAACTTACTAACACGTTTTTTTTTCACTTTTTTTAAAAGAGATTTTGTAACTTCAGGTTTCTTTTTGCATATTTTAAGAAAATACATTTTTTTCCGTTGATTAAAATGCTTTAAATTTCGAAGCCATATTAAAAATAATATATTTTAACACAGTTTAGCGAAAACGTTTTTTTTTTGTATGTCGTGGGGAAAAATATTTTTTAGTTTTAGCATAATTTATAATCTGTAATTAGTACGTAAAATGTATACTTGCACAATAATATATGTAAGTATGCATTTGTTAAATTCAAAAAATTATTTCGATGTTTTTTTATATTATTACTATTACAATTTTACTCTCAAATTTGTATGCGCTTGGCTTTTTCTGGTAAAGGCCATAACACAAAAATCCTCGTAGATCTCACTTTATTTATATAAAAAAACTCGTAACAGAAAAAAATGTTTTAATCACTTTTCGTATTGCAAAGACCAAATAGTGCACTTGTTTTTGTTAATCAATAATTTAGAAAGGTTTTAAAAAAAAATCTGTGCATATTTCAAAATGCATTGTTTTAAAATTTGTAAAAGAATTATTTGTATAGAAAACGAAATAAAGCGTGCAAATACCAACAATTAACAAAACAATTTCAATTTTTACGTTCGATTGAATAGGAACGCAATATCTGAAATCGGAAATCAAATTGCAGAACCCACATACCACATTATTTTGTCTTTTTGGTAGGAGTTTAACTTTTTTTTTGCTTTCCGATATTCATTTTTTTTTTATTTTTAAAATAAGAATAACATTAGTTGTGGATGCCATTTTTTTTGTCGCAGACATCGTTCTTCACAACTAAAACGTTGGGCGCCATTTTTTTACGTGCGCTGTCTCTTTGGGTCGGTGCTGGCATGTTGGTCACGGTCTTTTTGTTCGCCGGAGGGCGTAGAATCTTGGTCCGAGCACGTACAAAAATATCATGCCAGGCTGAGCGATGGGTGTTCTTTCGCTCGCGAGATATTTTCTTACCCTCCCTACTTTGACTGTTACCCGCGACTTCGTCCCCGTGGTACTCTATTAAAATGTACTTTTTTAGAAAAATTGTTTTTTTTTTTTAAAGGATTTCTTTATAGACAATGATTTTTGTTTTTTTTATTGGGCGGTAGTAATATCACCAGACTTGAGGGTGAACTTACACGAGAGCAAGCTACATAGAACTGACCATGCGTAAAGCAATATTCACTTAAATCTATACCAGCGTATTTCAATAATTGGTCCTGAGATTTATTGATCGTCATGGCGAAGCATACTTTGAGGGGAAACTGTAAAAAAAGTACATTTTAATAGAGTCCCACGGGGACGAAGTCACGGGTAACTGCTAGTATATATGTATATATAATTAGCAATGTTATTTTACCCTCTTTAACTAGTCTATTACAGGTATATATATGCCATAGCCCTATATATGGATTTCACCTTTTCTTATTTTACAATGAGACAACTTCAAACTAAATCAAGTAATAAATTTATTATACCAAGCAACTTTCGTTGGCAAAAGATATAAAAATAATTCCCGCCAGTGGGATTTGAACTGCGAGTTGCCGTTGTTAGCAGTGGCTTTTGTCACCGCTACCAATTGCGCCGTTGGGCTTTCGTGCAGCCAGCAGCCAAACGGTTTTTTTTCTATGGTTTCAGTTTCGCCTATTTGGTATTACCCAACTGGGATAACTTTAAATAGTGGGTTTATTCACCAAATCCTAATTTTACGACCAGCTGAGATCTGCTAAGCCGTCTTTCCAGCAAATTTGTGGTTTCGAACTTATCCTTATCCTTCAATTCACCTGTACAAACTTTCTTTTTCACCTTTTTTTTTGGACACCGTCTTTTAAATATTCACTATCGGAACTTTTTACTTAACGGCGCGAATTTCTTTACTCCGTTCTCTATCTGGATTCAGAGACTTTTTAATCTCAGCAAATTCAACCATGGTTAGTCTATGTTTGAAGGCTTTAATGAATGCTGTCAACAATGCACTCGATAAACGAAAGAATCCCAGGACATCACGAGACAGATATAGCCATCTCCCAGTATATACCCAGAACCTGTACCATCATAGACAACGCCTCAGGAAGCAACTGCAAAGAATTCGGAGCCGGAAATGGAATACGGTCAATAGCGATTATCAGGCCGTGTCAAGCGAACTAAACTGCTCCATCATCATGTTCAGGAACGCAGTACAGCACTTCAATGATGGTCAACTTCAAAAGGCTGCAAGATATCAGACCTGGTCCCGACACCTTCAAGAAGATCAACAGAATTATTGGAAAAGGCCCAAAAATGCCGGACGTTCTCAACACAAGTTCAGGAACCGCCACCTCAGCAGACGAAAAGGCAGAAGCTTTAGCGAACTACTTCGAAGGCAACTTCAAACCGTCACCTCCCGACGACCCAATATTTCTCACAGAAGTCGATGCAACGGTCAGAGGTATCGAAGAACTGAGAACCCCAAGCCAGCAGACGATCCCCAGGAAGAAAACAGCTTTTCAATGCCTGATGAAATTGCTGAAATAATTCATGGCAGTCACTTCAAGAAATCAACCGGACCGGACAATATTTCGTCGTAAAGAAGTTACCACAGACCATCATGATTCTGCTAGCTATAGTAATGAATAACTGCATCAACAATTGTTACTTTCCAGCAAAATAGAAGAAAGCTAAGATAATAGCCATACCAAAGAAAGGCGACCGTAGCAACGCAACTAGATACAGGTCAATATCGCTCCTATGTAGTGTCAGCAAAATACTTGAAGAGCTGATTCTGCGGCGAGTAAAAGATGTATGCAGTCAACTTAACATTATACCGGCCAATCAGTTTGGATTTCGCGAAAAACACTCCACGCTACACCCGCTAATGAAATTTCATCATGATGTCAAAATGGCTCCTGACAACCATCAGGTTACGGTCGCATGCTTCCTAGACGTGAAGAAGGCATTTGACTCAGTGTGGATTCAAGGACTTGTCGACAAATTAAAACAGCAAAGTTTTCCTAACGCTCTCATCAATATTATTTTTAGTTTCCTTCACTCCAGGTCCTTTTTTGTGCAGATAGAAGACCGCCAATCACAAGTGAAAAGCATTAGAGCTGGTGTCGCTCAAGGATCGAAGCTAGGACCACTGCTTTTCAACATTTTCACGTCCGACCAACCACAGCTCAAGAGCGGAACTAACAGCTGCCTATTCGCCGATGACTCCGTCACATACAGCAACTCGATGTCCCCAGCCATAGCAGCGCGAAGAGTAGAAGCCCACGTTAGGAAGCTATTCCAGTACTTCAACGAGCCACTTAGATTCAATCCACACCCGAACGCTGCTCTCAGAAAGGCATCACTTGTACTTCACCGAGTTTACCCGCTGATGAAGAAGCAAAATGGACTAAGTAGAAGAACAAAACTGCTGCTATACAAACAACTCATAGTTATCTACGGATTCCCCATTTGGTATACCGTCTCCAAGACATACATGAGGAAGAAGAAGCGAAGATCTTACCGCTGGAAAAGTAGATGATCGCACTTTTCCAGAAAATCGGGAGTACCTCCAGCCATCTAAACCCACTAGTCCGAAGGATTGCTAACCTGCCACACATCCCAGAGCATCGGTACCTTCATGTACTGGCTCTGCTTAACGAGGAGTTATTCCCAAGCGACACAGACAGGACAGCCCTGCCCTTCTACGAATCGATCAGGACAACCCACCATCGAGGATAATACCAAGGTTACCAACCACTCAAGACCACAAGAACATCAACACCCGGACTTGAACACGCTGAGGTAAACTCAGACAACGATGCATACTACGAGTATGAATCCGAGAAAACAGACACAATTTATGTAAAATAGATCTTAGGGAACAAACGTAGCATACCGTTGGGATCCTGTTGTTGAGCCAACACATTTAAATATTAACTATTCACCATCATTTGTTACCTAGTTTAAGTCAAAAATACTAAAAGTTCAATAAAAGCAAATTTAATGTAAATGTAACTGCGTACACCTATACAAGATGTTAGTTTGAAGTATGAGCATTGTATATAGAGACTATAGTACTATCTTCAACACGAAAATGTTCTTGACCGTTGGAGTCGCCGGATGGCGTTGCTGTCGTGCTAAGTTTCTTGTAAAACCAAAGTAGAGAGGAATATTAGGGTGACTTTTCATTGGATCGTTTTTTAGTCTCATATACTGTTGCGAGCCAGGGTCGAGCCACGGGGCCAACTTCGATGCAGGTAAAGAGAGCGCGGCACGCTTGCAGACGCTCGGCTCAGCTCGTCGGACGGGGGTAGTTCTTGCCCCCTCACCATGCACCACCTGCTCAGCACACTTTTGTCTCGTGCCAAAAAGGAAAAAAAATATAAAGATAGGAAGCAACTTTAAATTTCGACCTCTTACAGACCATGGACTAAGTAAACAAATTAAATAAAAGTAAAAGGATAGAGAGAATGAAAGTGAAAAAAAAAAATTGAGAACTCCTGCCTTGCTTCCAAAGAAGGGCGGGGAGGTTACCGCGAATCTGCATCTAACTAGCCTAAACTATATCTAACCAAAATCCCAAAAGAATTAAAAAAAATACCCTAACCCTAGCTACCTTAAACATTTAACCTAAACGCAACAGTACCTAGGTATATTATGTATTAGTGATCTCTTTTCGAATTGTCAAACCTACATAATCATAATGACATATTTAAAAGAGAAATACTTATGTGTTCGTAGAGAACTAACCGACAACGTTTATAAGTTGCACAGTATGGTTTTGAGGTCAGTTAATTTAGAAAAAAAAAGTTGGAATAAAAACGACAACGACGCAAATGCTTTTACATTATTACAAGTGGTATATAAGGTATTCGGAATAAAATTCGGTACTTATTTAAGATATATTATTTAAAACACCAGCAAGATAGGATAATTCAATATACTCCAAAACCCTCATTAGCGTCGTTAATTGGGACCAGAAAAACACGACGCAAATCGAAATAACGATTTTAATATTAACTCAAATACCTCATAAAAAAATATATATTTATATTTTATAAAACCAACTAAAAATTCAATAAATTCTACAGAAAACACAACTTCATGTTAATCCCCTTTTAACAAAAAAAAAAAATAATGGACAAAAAGGAATAACAAAAACTGAAATAATATCGACGCAACTTCGAAACCACGACATTTTGTGAACGACGCAAACTGAAATAAAAACGACGCAGCTTTGAAACCACGAACTTTTTTAAATGACGCAAAGCGAGGTTTTGGTGTAGTATTCTTTTATTGAATATTAATGACACACTGTCGCATAAAGTAGGTAGGAAAGCAATTTGTTTTTTAGTTTAAGCAGGTATTTTGGTACTATTCTTTTTGAATTGTTCTTTTTTTTATTAAATTCTGTATGCATATACTGCATATCCTACTATTTATTATTATTTATTTTATGGAATAGGTAAGTATGTATTGCCGATTTTGTCAGTTATACGGGAACAGTATAAATGAAATCAGGTTTTTATGCACTCCAAATATTACGGACTCATTGGATGATTCATTCATTGAATTATTTATTCATTGGATTTCGTTCGATGTCTATCAAATCAACAACACGGAGAAAAATTTACCGATTAAGTTGTAAAGTGCTTTTACCCAAATTAAAAAGAGAAACCAACACAATGTTCTATTTTATTAATCAAAATTGCAAACAAATTAAGTAAAACTAACCATCCTCTACCTGCATTCAAAATTATTCTTTTTCTTCTGCCAAAAAATGTAAAAAAGGATTGAATTTATAAATGAACTACCTCTTTTCACAATTCTTACGATAACCTTATCCCATTCAAATTCAATGAAATGAAAAAACTTGGGTTTTTATAGTTTTTGTAAAATTGTAAATTTATAGAGAAATCCTATAAAGTTATTAAGTTGACAAGTTTTTGATTTTAAGATTTATAGCCCCATATAAAAATGCACTAATTTACAAAACAGCGATACTTATTTGGCGAATTGTCCGTTTTTTTTTAATTATTGTTTAAATTCAGTAAATGGGCGATAGTTAACATTATAGCACCAATATAGGTTAGCACTCGGACGTAAAAAAAATAAGACATATAGCTTCTGTTATTTCGAAATTTCAAAAGAATTACATTATGAATTAGTATTCCATGGCTTTATGAAGTATTTTTAAACAAGTCTTTAGTTTAATAAAGAAGTATGAAAAATAACATTGAAGGAGAGATAAAAAAGCTAACATTAATTTAAAAACTTTCAGAAATGAAGACCTATCCGTACGGCGTACATTAGGAAAACTTCATCGTAGATCTCTTCTGGTCGCAGTGTACAGGGCCTATTCCTTACAATCGTAGTTTTGTAACTGTAACTGACAGTTTTTAAGTATATATTTAAAAAAATAAATTCCATGCTTCTTATTAATAACTGTCACGTATACCTACACTAGAATTATATGTATAAACGCTAGGTACATTTTATGTATTGAGCATCATGTCCTAATGTAAATAAAGAGTTAGTTATTAGCTGAGCGCTAAGCGAGACGGACGTCTTTTATTTAAACTCGTATTCGTTACATGGTGCCGAAACCCGGGAACGAAAAAGTATAATAATCTCGCATACATTATAAACATTTTTTTTTCCTTCAATGTCGCTTAAACCACCGAAACCATTGTTGGTCAACAATGATATCGACATGGCCCAGGAATGGACGGAGTGGCTAGATGGGTACGAAAACTATTATATTGCATCAAAAATCTATGACGAAGAAGAAAAAATGCGGGTGACATCTATTTGGATGCGTTGCGGTAACGAGCACGGCTACAGGAGCTGCCCAGCGTACAATAAAAAATGTCATAGGTGCGGGCGTATGGGTCATTTTCAGTCGTCATGTCGCCAAAAACAAAGGAAACCAACGGACCTAAGAAAAAATAGGAAAAATAACGGAAAGTCAACAACGGGAAAAATATATGCCTTGTCTGGTGATTGCGAGGCGAATGAATGCGATAGTGACAGTTCTTCGGATGATTATCGATTTGTTGGGTCAATTTTAACTAGACGCGAGAGCCCGAAAAATGACGATAAGTGGAGCGCAACTGTGAAGGTGGGCAAGTGTAAGCTAACACTCAAACTTGACACGGGTGCCCATTGTAACGTGTTGCCAAAAAAAACGGCAGACGCACTAGGGGTACAATAACCAAAGCATCAAAGTCATTGGAGAGGCAAAAATTCCCTGCAAGTACAAGCAATCCGAACACATAGTTGCGTTTAAGATCGTAACTAAGAACTTGCAACCGATACTAGGTAGAGACAGCTGCGAAAAAATGGGATTAATAGCACGGGTCAATAAAATTGATGATGATGATGATAAACGATTGGGATGCTGCAAAGAATTGGAATACGATATAGACTTCATTGAAAACCCGCAATTCAAAATTATTCCAGCACGACGGGTGCTTCACGCGCTTCGGGATCAAGTCAAAATGGAACTAAATCGTATGGTAAAAATGGGCGTTATTACACCGATAAGCGAACCAACACCAGCGGTCAGCCCAATGCTAATCGTTAACAAAGGAAGACTCAGAGTCTGCATGGATCCTACGGAATTAAACAAAAACATCCGACGGAGACACTACCCACTAAAAACTGTAGAGGAAATTGCAGCCAGAATAAACGGCAGCAAATATTTCACAAAATTAGACTGTGAGAAAGGGTTCTGGCAACTTAAGGTAACCAAGCGAACTTCCAAATATTTAACGTTTTCAACACCCTGGGGTCGATATCGATACTTGCGGATGCCATTTGGTATATCGTCGGCGCCGGAAATCTTCTCCGAAGTAATGAATCGTACTCTGGAAGGAATAGGCAATGTGGAAGTGGCTATGGACGACATATTAATACATGCAGGGTCAAAGGAAGAAGTACAAAAAATCACTAAACAAGTAACTGAACGCCTGACAAAAATGGGGTTCACGTTGAACAAGGGAAAATGTAAGTACAGTCAAACCAATGTTAAATTTCTCGGTCATATCTTTGCAGAAGATGGGTACAGAGCCGATCCCGAAAAAATAGAAGCCATCAATAGATTAAAACCACCAACAAGTGTAAAGGAACTTCAGCGTATACTAGGTATGGTAACGTACCTAGGAAAGTTTATAAGCAACTTGTCAGACCTTACCGGCCCCCTAAGAGGATTACTACGCAAGGAAATTGCGTGGTGCTGGAACACCGAACACCAAGCAGCATTTGACAACATTAAGCATACGTTAACAACAACTCCAGTGCTGGCTTACTATGATGTTAACCAAAGTGTCAAGTTGTCCGTCGACGCCAGCAGCAAGTCAATGGGTGCCTGCCTGATGCAAAATGGCAGGCCAGTAGCCTATGCCACACGAGCATTCACTCAGTCGCAACAAAACCAACCACAAATCGTTAAGGAAGCGTTGGCCATCAGATTTGGATGCACTAAATTCCACGAATACGTCTACGGCAAGGAGCTAATTATCGAAACGGATCATAAACCTCTCGAGACTATATTTAGAAACCCAATCCAGAACGCACCTCTTCGGCTCCAGTGCATATTGTTCGATGTATTAGTATATTCACCAAAGGTAAACTACATCAAAGGTACAAACGTACCGATCGCCGATACGCTAAGCAGAGACTGCCTTACAAAAGACGAGGATACCGACGAAGAATGTGCGGTGAATACAATTCTAGCGATTAGCAACGATCTAAGAGAGCGGTTGATTGAGGAAACAAGGAATGATGTCCAGCTCCAGTTGTTGAAAGCCGTCGTTATGGGCGGATGGCCAGATAACGAAGAAAACCTGCCAGCATCTGTAAAAATGTATGCACCGTTCAAACAAGAAATAAGTTTCGAAAATGGACTATTGCTAAAAGGTCATAAGGTTATAGTCCCGAAAAAGGAAGTACCAAATATGATACGGGAAACGCATTTGGGCCACGTTGGGATAACTAAATCGATTCAACGCGCTCGTCAAACACTGTATTGGAACGGCCAAGCCAAGGACATCAGGAATTACGTAGAACGATGCGCAATATGTCAACAAACGCAACGGGCGAACCAACGAGAACCGATGATAATGCGCCTAATACCCGAATACCCTTTCCAAATAGTGTCTACAGATATTTTCAAATTCCGGGGAGACGATTTCTTACTAATAGCAGACCACTATTCGGGATTTGTAGATTTCCGAAAGCTGAAATCGTCAACATCGTCGGAGGTGATCCTGTTTTTACGCCAATGGTTTTCCGTTCATGGCATACCAGAAACATTGGAATCAGATGGCGGCACGCAGTACACGAGTAGAATGTTCCAAACATTTGCTAAAGATTGGGGATTCGAACATCGGACATCTTCCCCGCACTACCCGAGGTCGAACGGATTTGCTGAAAGAAACGTGCAAACCGCAAAGGGCATTCTTAACCCTTTCCGACCCACCTTACTCATTTGTGAGATGTGTTTTAAAAAATATATTTTAGACTTATAGTTGAACATTTCATTTAAAAGCCCAAAAACAGCGATCGTGTTATGTGTTCTCTTTGCTTCGCATAACTGTACATACAAGATTTTTTTTTTTATTTTTTCCGTTAATCCTATATTAAAAAAATACAAATAGCAAAGTTTCACCCTAATCGAGCAATGTTTTTGTATTTGGGTCTGAAAGGGTTAAGCGTTGCTATCTCGACAACACAGATCCGTACCTGGCCATGCTGATGCTTCGAAACACGCCGCGAAACGACGTATTGAAATCCCCGAGCCAACGGTTATTTAGTAGAAGAACTAGAACTACAACACCTATTAGTGTCGAAGCGCTTAAGCCCGAGATCGTAAAGAGAGTTACCGAAGAACTAACCGAACTGCGGTTGAGCCAAAAGCGTTATGTAGACCGAGCAGCGGCAGTTATGCCACCACTGACAGTCGGCGACCAGGTGCGCATGAAGGTGGCGCCTCGTGAGTGGAAGGGTGCCAAGGTGGTTGAAAAAACGGAATATCCGCGATCAGTCATAGTGGAAACGAACGATGGAAAGCAGTACAGAAGAAACACATTTCACTTACACAAAACAAAAGCATGCATTCAATCACCGACCACCGCAACCGAGGTGTCTAATACGAACGAAAACACAACATCAAACGAGCCAGTCGTACCATGTCCAAACAATGGTACCGAGGCTAGAACACCAGCTACTATGTCGACGGAGCGTTTACCGATTCAAGAAGATGCGCTCACCAACGATGCAGTTCCACCGTTACCCACTTTGCCGATGAAGAGCAGATATGGACGAATAGTGAAACCGGTTGAGCGATACGACGCATCCAAATAGATGTCACCCGCATTTTTTTTTATCAACGATTTCATATATAATTTGAATTACTTTAATTTTTTTTTTTTTCATTCTTTAGAGTATACGTGAACACCAGGAGAATAGAGATGTTTTTCAGCAGCAGTTTCGATCCGAACTCTAAATGAAATAATTAATGTTTAATGAATTAAGTTTAGTGAAGTAAAGGCTCGGACGAAATGCGTTTTCTCAATAATTTCTATAGTAGTTAACTTTTTTTTTGTAAGAAAAGAAGATGTCACGTATACCACTAGAATTATATGTATAAACGCTAGGTACATTTTATGTATTGAGCATCATGTCCTAATGTAAATAAAGAGTTAGTTATTAGCTGAGCGCTAAGCGAGACGGACGTCTTTTATTTAAACTCGTATTCGTTACAATAACTTAAAGCATACTTAAAGCGTATGACGTTTTTTGTTTAAATACCTACAAGATCCGACCGCCATAACCAATTAAATAAACCGAGTAAATCAGGATAATCAATCATTTGTCCATAGAAGAAGGAAATCCAATTCTCAATTCATCTGCGCTTTGAGCAGAATCTCATAAATCGTTAATGCAGAAATTGTTCCAAAGAAAAATAAATGCACATCCAAATACACACAAAGTAGGTACCTGTTCATCTCATTCCTAAAAGCAACAGACGACAAACCTGAAAAATTTTGAAATCGAACCAAAAAGGGAGAGAAAGAATAGATTACAAAACCCACCCCTCATCTACACTCAGGTCTGGCCTCAGAAATCGGAAGGGGAAAGCATATCAGCAAAACAGCAATGCAAATGTATACGCTACGCATTCATTCAAGTAAGGATGTTCGTGTTACACTTGGGTGGCTTTTCCTTTAAAAAAATATATCAGCCACCAGGGCTGACACCAATGCAACCGGCATTCTAGATCACTGTCGTCGCCAGAAAAATATTTTTCATTAAAACATCGCCCTCTTTTCGATCAATTGAATAATTCGGTTACTGCACCTCTTGAACAAAAATAAACGACAAATTCGAAGGTAAAAAAAACATATCAAAATATCTTAAATAGCGGCAAGTACCATCTGATTTAGGAATTGTGCTTGAGGCATTTGAACAGCCAGAATGGGTCACATTTTGTCCACGATTTTTATTAGGATGTACTAAAAACATTTTGTTAACAATGTTAAAAGGTATCTATAACTGTAATGAAACATAATTACATTTTGCAATGAAAGTTTCAGAATAATGGCACTTCGGCTTGAAAAATTCATTATTTTATTTCTTAACCCAGAAGAAATCCGACTCACAACTAATTTTTGCTCGAATATCAACTACAATGTTAATAATGGCATAGACAATGATGGGAAATTCCCTTAATAAAACAATAGGCTACGCAATGTTTTTTGCTGTTTGAATTTGATTTTTTTTTTCGCAAAAAACAAAACAAACAAAAAATGCGTAAAAAAAGCCCAAAACCACTTGAGTTTTTTTTGCTCTATACATTTGAGTGTTTCGGATATGGTATGTATGGTTATTTTGTTATATCTACAAAACTATTAATAGTGGACATGCGATATTCTTGCACATCATAAAACAGGATTTTGGAGCAATTTCTGCATTTATAACTCCATTTCATTGAAAAATGCACTTGCACTTGCAAATGCACTTTGCAGGATACCGATGATATCTTCGGTAATAATATGTAATAATCTAAATGCCCACTTCGAATAAAAATGCAATAACAACAATGAAAAAAGTATTTTTAGCAAACATTACCCACTTTCGACCATACAAACCTTAAGGGCTACTAATCTGTAAGGCGATTAATTGTTTTTCAAGGGAAAGTATTTAGTTTTTGTTCCTCGATTGTGGTTTACTGTAATCGATTCCCTATGGTGCCTAGTGCCGTATGACCCCTTGCTATCGCATAACCCTTTTTACTTTACCTAACCACTTCCACTTTTACTTTTTTTTAACATATTTAATATGCACCTAAAAATAATTCCGCAAACTTGGAGCTTACACAATCAGAAACTCCCATTTCACTTCCACTCTAACACACGTCCATCGGGATGATTAGTTTATATATGTAAATCCACGTAAAGATATCACGAACCCAACCCTACCTTAAGCCAGCTTCACTTTTCTATTCCAGTCAAGAATAAACACATACCCTTAACGATGAGAAAAAGTTGATTGAAGACACTGATTCGAATGGTACGTGTACCTTCACGTAAGTAGATAAACTCTGAACTTTACCTGGAGTAGTGAAATGAATACCACAAGTATAAGCAAGTACCGCATCGGATTTAGTAAGCCGAATCGCTGAGAATGGGCAAGCTCCTAATTTGTAAGCAGGAACATAACAGATCGCAAGACTGTGACTTAAAAAAGCAAAAATGTTTATTTCGAATTTGCAACGATTTGCGGGATCTTTCCAGCACAGTGTAGACCGGGTTGGTGTACTTCACTGCCTCGGGTCGTCGTAACTTTCTGTGTGACTATATTAACGTAGTTGTCAATGGTCTCCTAAGGACAATATTTTTTAATTAAATTTTAAAAGAAGCAGACAGAATTACCCTAAGTCGATTTCTGCAATGGTGCGAGATGCCAGCTTGCTACAACAAAGTAAAAGAACCACCATACCATCCTCGCATTAAATAAATTTCTAAATGTTTTGACTTCGAAGGTAAATTCTTACTTTGATGGCATGTTACGAGATATTTCGACAACAAATTTAATCAATAATTTGAAATATTAAAATAAAATAAGTTCACTGGTGGCCTAAGCAAATGCAGAAGCTTTAAGTATTTCAAAAAGTATAACTTTAAAGTTTCTCGTTTCTACAAGGTGCGCCAAAAGAAGTCATCCGATGTTGTTTGGCTCTCATTTTTTTTCTACATGAAAAACTTCGATTCTGTTTTTTGATTATGTTTATTGAACCTTTAGAATTTTATTGGTCAAGTCGAGAAGATGATATCGGCCAAATGGGCGCCGTCATAATTGATTGCCATACGGGCTCGTTTTATGGCATTTTTCATCACTTCGGCGAGAACTTCGTGCGACAGATTCTCGCACTCGTGTCGAATGTTGTCCTTGAGTGCGTCTAGGGTCTCTGGCTTGTTCACGTAAACACGGGACTTCAAAAAACCCCTCAAAAAAAGTCTGGTACGGTTAAATCGGGCGATCTTGCGGGTCAGCGCAAATCGCCAAAACGAGAGATGAGGCGACCCGGGAACGCCGCCTTCAGAATATCGGTTGTGGCTCGCGCAAAGTGTGCCGTAGCTCCGTCCTGTTGGAACCTCATGTCCTAATTTGTCTAATTGCGGCAGAAAAAACTCGGTTAACATGGCCCTATAGCGCGCACCGTCCACTGTTGTCGTTTGACCAGCGGCGTTCTCGAAAAAAAATGTCCCGACGACTCCTCCAGCGTGAACAGCGCACAATGCAACTTTGAGCGGGTGTAATGGCTCCTCGTGCATTACTCGTGGATTTTCGCTTCCCCAGAAGCGATAGTTTTGCTTGTTCACGTACCCGCTGCGATGAAAATAAGCATCATCGCTCATTATGATTTTGGTCGAAAAATCGTCCACTTCGTCCTCGAGATTGGGGATTGTACGGGAATATGCGCAAGTCTTTGACCACGGCGTCTGGTCGATGTTTCCGGCGACAGCTCGACATCCTCGTCAACAGCGGCAATATTCTCGGCACAACGGGCGCTCCTCGGCCGGCCACTCTAGGCAACGTCTCGTGTCGTCCCATACTCTTCAAGGTTGGTGGCCAAACGCCGCAGTGTTTGCGCAGTCAGTGTCGGACGACCGAGGAATCGGCGACGGAATTCGCGATGCACCAACACTACAAACGAATTGTTACGCGTTCCGCGTTCCTGGGGAGTGTATCGCTCCATGGCTTATTAACTTGTATTCTCCATCTGTCTAGTCCACAAATGTCAAAACAGATTGGATATTGGCGGCCATTTGCAAAAATAAGAGCATGTTTTCTATAGGCATATAAAGACCAATCGTCAAAATTGTTTGAGAATAAGAAATTCAGACTGGAATTTGAAATGTCGTTTAGAATTCTTGAATTTGTTAAAGAAAAGAAATCGATTATTCAATTGAGTAGTGGACGTGAATGTTATATTTGAGAGCAACCGCTGATGGAATGCTTCACAAGGAGCCATTAAAGTGGAAAATAATGTAGGGAGTAATTTTCCCGAACACAAAACCCGTAAGATTTAATATTTTTCACCTTATTCAAATAAATTACTGTCGCATACCCAAATAAAAGAACAATTCTATAGACACTGCCTTAGCTCATTTCTACCTCTCTGGTACGGTTTGCTTTCTGAGATTCCGCGCACTATTGACAAAGGATCTTAAATGGATGCAGTCAAAATATTCAAAGTGGTTGATTTATGGTTAGTTTTCTTTCTCATTTTAGAGCTACAATTTAGGGCTGGCACACACCAACATAAGATTATTTCGGGGTTCATTATTCGTAGAAATACCTCGAGTGTGTTTTTTTTATGGACAGTTTAAAAGTATTTAATGTAGTGGAAGCAACTTATTACATCAAAATTCAACACAATTAAATACATACCTATAATATTGAATATTGTTAGAAGGAAAAAGTGAACATGATGATTCAAAGTGACATGCAAAGGATCGCGAGGCGACGACGGTAGTTGGCAAATAGATCTATAGGGTGGTTGCCTATGCAGGCGCACGCATTCAATTTCGGCTTGTTGTTGCCAATTATGGAAGAGGAATGTTGCTTTAAGATAATGCGTTGTTTGATTCTCGCTGAAGACGCAATGTTAGCAGCAACACATACATATAAAATATAAATCTATAAGTTTTCTGGTTTGTGCTTTAGATTGGCTTTTTTGTTACTGAGCTATTTTATTTTAATCTTCTGATCATATCGCCAGTAAGTGGTTATGCATTTCTTTGCTTACTTCATTGAGAAGTCTTCAGTCAATTTTATTAACTATATACAGCAGTGTTCTTTATTTTAGACAGTTTTTTTTTTATTTTAAAATATGGCTTGCAATTGTGAATGCTCACAACTGGAGCCCGTACGAGCATACAGGAGTTCGAATTTGTTTATAGCATGTTCTATTCATCTGTCTTTTTATACATGCACTTTTCACATTTTAGCTGTATTGGAGCATGTTCTGAAATTATATGGTAATATTTAGCTAGGAGTTAGCGGGAAACTGTTACCAGTGTACTGTAACAAATAATTATGAATAGTTTAAAGTTAAAGTTTAAAATGACTTTTATTTTAAATTTATATAATTTACAATGATTAAATAACTAAGGATATTTGGTTTGGCCTAAGCCCGTCTACCAGGTTGACAATATAATTATTATATCCTTAATTTATTTACAGACAAAAAAAAACAAATAATTTAAATAATACAAAATTAATTATGATGAAGTAAGGACATTTGAAACTAAGCTCGGCTATTCTCAAGACTTCAATCCGGAAAGATTTTGGCTCTTAGGTGGTTCATTATGAGTCAGATCTATCGCTTGAAGAGCTAGAAGAAGAGCTAGAAGAGAAGTTTAAATGACCAATACATCGTTGGACTGCCGATTACACTGAACTAAATACAGGGCACGTCTATTACATTGCTTTAAATCTTTTAATATGGATGTAAATATTAAAAGATGCTCATAATTATTACACTTATTATAAATTCTCTTGCTTCCAAATCTTACTTGCTGGGAATTCTAAACAAAAAACTGTATATATTCCAATTCATTGATTTTTATTAGTTTTTAAATCGTATGTACTTAAACGAACATACTTAAACTACTTTTTTCCACACAGTTTCTCAAAGCAGAAGATGTCTTGATTTTTTGTTGACATGAGATCAATGAGATTGTTTTGTTGACCAAGTATAATTTTGTGTATATGTCTTTTTTGGGCTTTTTAGACGATTCTTCTCAAAATGCGAATATTGAAATAAATATTCCATTATTTTTCAACCTACGTTTCGTTGGTATTTTCCAACTTCTTCAGGGGGCAAAATTCTTTATTGGAGTGTTTGTTTTACAACTACATTTAAAATTGTACGGTCCAGAAAGAGGTGAACAAATAAATAAATAAATTAATTATGAGCAACTGCATACACTGTACACTAAACAGAACTTAAACTTATAATCAATTCCCTTAACTGAATTCACAATAATATCCGAATGAACAGATATCATAGCAAGTGAGATTGATCATGCATTCCCAATAACGCTTCGGAACACTTTTTTAATTCTTTTCATAGTTGTAAATATTATTTCAACACTGTGGGCACTGGAAGCGTGGCCAATACCGTAAGCAAGAAGTTTATACCTCTAAAGTAAGTCTTGTCACATGTATAAACCAATTTCAAAACTTCAGTAGAATGATCACTTGATGATATTTCATTCAACTTCAAATAAGTCCTCGGATAGTTGGGATCCGGATTGAAAAGCCTCTCTGAAAAAATCGTCGGTATTTTCTCTGATGCTTTAAAGAGAATTCAGAACTTCTTTTGTTCTAATGATTTTTTCTTTAACTGATAAGGGCAGCGTTAAACTGAATAGTTTTTCGCATACAATGATGCTTAGTAGGAAATAACTTTTTTGAACAGCTGCCGTTCTGCTCATTATTTCTTCAAGACTTATTGAAATGCGTTTGAAGAGCTCTGCAAAGGAAATAATACTGTCATGCCTTTCAAAGTATCTTGTTTCACAAAGAAAGTTTTAGTTTTTAGTTGTTTGTTTAGATTTTCTGGAGGGCGGTCCCTCAAGCCCTTATATCACCGCAGTGATAACGTCAAAAGACACCGAAAGTGCACAAGGGAAGCTTAACCAGGTTATGCGACGAGTAAGCTTCTGGATGGATGAACACGGCCTCAGCCTGGCTACAGAAAATACAGAAACGAAGAGGATTCCGTCTCTAATCGACTTACAAATCGGCCTGGAGGTAATACGAAGCAAAGACGCCGTGAAGTATTTGGATGTCGGAACCGGCTGTCCTTGTTGTCGCAGGAGTGACCCCAATAGACCTCCTAGCAGCTGAAAGGAAGTACATCTACAACAAAAAGCCGGAAGCTGGAGTGGAAAAGGCAACAGAAGAAGCTAAATAACTCACTAAACAGAAGTGGCAATAGCTGTTTTTTATTATCAGCTATGATCCATATAGATCATCGTTTTACATGCACTAACAACAACAGCACACGATCCTGCTTCTCATCGAGATCACGAATCATGTTCTGAAAATTATTTCTACTATTGGCTACTGGGTGGCTTTTTTTATTTTGAAATGTTGGTGTGCCTGTAAACGATAGCCACACAATCACGTTGCCAGACTAAAATGTTGATCGCCATTCATAACACAAAAAATCATTTAGCATTTTTGCACATTCGAATAAATTTCACGTCCGTATTTCGTTTTATAATATACCAAGATAAATAGAAATACTAGCAGCAAAACATTGTTCATATGTTGAATATTTGAACATTAACTTGTAAATAGTTCCTAGAAAAAAGAAATTGAAATGAAAATTTATGCAAACTTGATTCATATGGTAACACCCCAAAAGCTGCTAATTGAAATGTCAAACGAAATAAAGAACATATGTTGGTAAACGATGGAGAAAGCAATTCGTCTCGATGCATTTAACAAAATGGCATATGCTGTTTTGCATTTAAATTCTTATTTAAAAAAGTTCCAGTACCAAACTGGTTTCGACACTAGTGTTTTTCTACGAAGTGAAAACAAACAGTCGGTTTGCATTCGGTATTACAAATTTTTAAGATAAGAAGATAAATGCAAAACAGAATACACACAGTTGGAACAAGCATTGAATTAAATTTAGAGCTTCAAGATACTAAGCGATAGCTTATCCGGTTTTCTGGAAACAGTTGAGAAACAATTTATTATTTTTTTAACTGAGCACAAAAAGTATAAAGACAGAATGCTATCCCTTCGCACCTGCTTATAGAAATCGAAACGAGTTACCAATAAGTGTATTATATCATTATTCAATTATTATTAATTATTCTACAATATACCTACATAAATATCCAATATAGTAAACCTATATAATTAATGGGCTTTTTTTTATAACATTTTACAGCTCACGAGTTGTTGATTGAATATCGCGTGCAGAATGCAACTGCGTGCAGAACTCCCAAACCATCGTCATCGCCATCGACAACCATGGGGCATTTGAGAGAACGTAAATCTGAAAGGTCAGAAAGAAACAATATTCTAGCTGAATATGCAGCAAAGAAGATCTCGATTTTGGAAGCTGCAGAAAAAGCCAAGGAAGATCGATATGAGCGGAAAGAGAAGCTGTTTAGGGAACTGTTTCAGAAATGAAGTAGTTGCAATTTTTTTTTATTTAGTTCATTTTTATTTTGAAGTTATGTTGGAGTTTTATTTATTTAGTTACCTATGTCCTATTTTTAGAGCTATGAATTCTATTTATTTATTTATTCTTTCGTTTTTTTGTTTGTTATTTTATTTTATTTCTTAATCAAAATGCGGAATATTTTTGTTTGTTTTTTATTTATTTAATAAATAATTGATCTTATCATCATGTACGTATAATGTGTCTGTTACATTACTTTGGTTGTTTTCCACTGCTGGAAGATTTTCAGGCTCATATTTTTCATCGAATTCGTCATTGTTATCTGTGCAAATTTTGTGTAATATACGTCCACAGACAACCAAATTTACAACAAAATTAATCTTCCTTTGTTCGGTAAAATGTAGCAGTCTCCTAAAACGAGTTTTTAGTAGACCGAATGAATGCTCCACAATTACTCGCCCAGAAGAATGCAGACTATTAAAACTCCGTTGTGCAGTAGTCAAAGTTCCGTTATCTTTAAACGGCGGAACTAACCAATTTAAAGATGGATATGCAGAATCCCCAAGCAAAAAAGCATTGTTTGGAAAAAGTACATTCATATTGTCGCAAGCATCACTGTATAGATCCGACCTACGTAAAACTCGGCTGTCATGTAAACTTCCTGGTTCGCCACAAAAGATGTTGATAAATTTTTTGTTAGCATCCACTACGGCCTGAACAGCGATGCTATAAAACCTTTTGCGATTAAAATAGCTCTCCTTGTTGACTATGGGGGCTTTGATTCTAATGTGAGAACCGTCGATACATCCCAAGATTCCGGGAATCTTCGTTTTAGTTTCCATTACTGCTGCTTCCATTTTCAGATTCTTGTAATTTGTGTTTACAAATGTCATCACATGACGTCTTATCTGTCATGTTTTGAAAACAACTGTTGCCACAACTTAAAAATAAAATTTTTCAATGATCCGTATTGTTAACAGCTACTGAATGCCATTTGTTAGAAATTATATATTGTTAAAAGGCGAATAATTTGATTTCTTTAGTTAATAAAACTAGCTAAATGAGATGTTCTATATACTAAAAACTTATTATGACAAACATGGTTGCGTATTTTGCGCTTTTGAATATCATTAACTTCGATTTCATGCGTAAATTTTTCTTAGAAAACTGAAGAAAATTTGCTCAATATATTTCTATTTTACTTCAAACAATCTGCATTGTTTATTTTTCATATATATTTTAAGAAAATCTCCACTTATTCCTTAAAAAAATATATGCACACGTAACGAATAGTTTTAAATTTACCGGATAAAATTCTATGAACGCTGTCAGCAACTTTGCCCACAGCGGAAGTGGCATATGCAAGGTGCGAGCGTGTTGGTGAGTCGGAATTTTTGAAGTTACGTGACATTTGTCAATACGAATTTCTATGTAACAATACAAGCGCACTTAGCATTTGCCACCCCATAAAAATATAGCTTGTAGGCTAAGTAACTGGAAATCGGTCGGAGTTGGTGGTCTCAGTATTGTCTCTGATTTGTACAATTTATCCTCACAAATTATGGTTTATGGAATAAGTGCAACGAAACTTGCTAACATAGATTTAAAGTGGCATTTGTTTGAGGGAAAAATATCGTTGCCTTACACGTGTTCTGAAACGGGTAGCACAATAGTGTTTGACGAATTAGGAAAAGCATAAAATATCAGATGCAAATCAGTACTGCCCCATCGTACGAACAGAAACAACTTTCGGAAAAGGATAAAGGGGTAATATTAGCGTAGCACGCTTTGAATTGCTGTATGAAGCTCACTGAAACCTTATGGCAAAATACTGCCGTAGTTATAAATGAGTCATCAGAGTGGATATTATGACTAATTATATACTAATAATATTAGTCATAAGAGTGAATATTATGACTAATAATTACAGTATTATTCTAATTGTTACAAGATCAAGTCATCAAATTGGTTCAGTGCACTACACTAAAAGCAACCAAATGAAATTGGGTTGCGATTTTACTTAAGTTCTCAAGCACCAAGTGATTTATTTATGTTTACTTCTGGAATGAATGCTATTGTTATGTCATAACACTACTACAGCTTTCAATTGTTTTCTTATATTTTTTTTATGTAAAACCATGCCCTGGGACCTAAAAGATCTATTGTAAAATTGGGAAAGGTTAATCTAAGAGACGAGTGACCTCCCTTATTTGCTGCAGCAGAATTGACCTGACATCATTGAGTAAAATTTATATCGTATCTATGTGTTAACATTCCTCCTCGGTCTCAACTACATATAGTAACTAGTAACTAAAATTCCATCAAATAAAAAATGTTCAAAATGGTTCAGTGTTGATCAGAGGTGACAAGAAATAAGTGCAAATGATCGAGAAGGAAATCAAAATAAAAATGAGCGATCAATATGATGTCAAAGCGCCCGCTCAAAGAAAGCCTCAACTGCTTGTTGCTGGAATGAGTGAGAACCTATCTGATGGTGATATAGTGCAATCCCTAAAGTTTCAAAATGAATTGAGTGATGTTTACATTAAATGTGTGAGTGTGTATAATATGTCCCCAAAAGCGAAGAGTTTTAATGCAATATTAGAGGTGGACAGTGTTACCAATGCTAAAATAATTGAACTTTGGAAAGTGAATATTGGATGGTACAAATGTCGTGTTTTTCAATATCTTAATGTCTCAAGATGTTTTAACTGTTGCGGATTTAACCACTCGGCAAAAAATTGCACAAAAGATAAGATATGTGTTAAATGTGCAAAAAACCATGATGTTAAAAATTGTAATAGTGATAGTGAAAAGTGTATAAATTGCTGTAATGCAAATATAAGTCTTAATTTGAATGTAGATATTAGTCATAAGGCTAATGATCCCAAATACCCAGTTTTCGCTCGAAAATTAAAGATTGCGGAAGACCGTATAGAAAATTAGCAATTAAATTCACTAAGGTGTATATATTTAAACATACACATACAACATAAAAAGAAAATATATATTTTTTTGGCCTTTTCTGAAACTCATATAACTAAAAATTTCTTAAAAGACCGATGATACGAAATCATATTGGATGCCTATTATTTATTAAAGAGTGAAAGTGAATCCAGGCACATTGGAGGTGTAGCTCTGTATGTAAAAATTGAAATTAAGTGTTCAAAAGTGAAAAAAAATAGTGATTAGTATGAAACTTTGGTGTTTAATTGTTAAAATGCAATATATTCGTATTAGTAATAACGTGATAGATGTTTGTCTGCTGTATAGATCCCATTCCCTATCAAAAGGAGAGGTATAGGTATAGAGCTTGAAGAAATAATTGAAGTGATGCATAACCGTAATAGTAAATGCACAAAATATCCGCTGATCTGTCAAATATCATATGCATATCAGTAACGCCCTATCGTTCGATCAGACATAATTTTCGCTACTTTTTATAGTACGCTTACCTTTGTTTTCTAAATACTTCACGATTGTTTTATGAGTAAATTCGTGTCGTAATAAGATCTCTTTTAAATTATTCAATAAACGGAACACAGTTTATTAATGCTTTGATTTATTCGTTAGCTGATGAAGCAAGTGAAATAAATATTTACAACTGCTCTGGTTGATTGCTGTGTTAATTCTGTCTTAATTAATTATTTTTTTGAGAATTCTTAATTCTAAAAATAACAATTTGATCTTTGAAAAATTGTATACCATATATGTAATACCTAATTCGCGAAACTTAAAAACCGACAAATATAAAACCGTGGACATTCTTTTACACGAAAGCTGTCATGTTCTTCTCTATGAATTCGCACCAAGTAATACAGAATTCTGGATTCGGGTGGATTTTGCTGAATGATGACAATTCTTATATCTAAATTTTGAAGTCAACCTTTTCACACCAACCAAAACCACACCAACATTTGAGATTCTCATTCTCGGGGAACGAACTTATTTTTCAAAGAGGGTTTGGTTGCAGGCAAATATCTACCTATCCCATCTAAGGTACTGAGAATTGTACCAAAAAGTAGGTATTCAGGTATGAGCTGTCCAATCTTAAGTGAACAGACATTTTATTCTCTTTGCGACGACACTCGACAAAGTCTTGGAAAGATTGGACAGATCCCAAACTTACATCAAATTTATTTATTGCTATAAGCATTCGTTACTTGCAAACTATTAAAAAAAGAAAGCCAATATTTCAAGTTTCAAGAAATATAACAAAAATACAATATTTTTCAATTTTGTGCATACATTTGTACAAATTTGTCTTTGCTAAACTCAAAAACAATTCTCATTGTTGTATTCCAAAGTTAGAAAACATTTACAATTTACTAAAATTGTACTTTAAGTTCTATCATATTCATCTTCATCGCTCATTGGTATTACGAACTACCAATAGGTATTAATTTCAAACCTTCATACATAAAATTGTTCAAATCCTATCCGGACTCAGGCTAATATGAACAGGGTCGGGACTTTGAGAATTAATCTTGCTACAAAAGTGATTTTGGTATTTTTTTCACTCCATTACATAAAGCTAATCGTTCAGTTTTGCCCAACAACATTTTTTGAAAAGAAAGAAAAAACAAAGTTTATTAGATTATAGGTATACGAACAAGTAAAATCAACTTGTATATTTCGTATATAGGTAAGTAGGTTTAATTCTCTCTCCTTTTAAAGGATTAACAAAAAAATCTTGGTCAATGAAGTAGGCATTCATTTAAGGAGCGATGATCAATACGTACTCCCACCCCCGCACATCTACCCCAAGACGGTGGTTCCACAGCCAATTTTATATAGGTGTCCTTGAGCTGTTTGCCTGTTACGATCGTGGTTAGTCAGCCACTAACGTAACGCCACAAACATCCATTTTCATTATTCCTGCAAAAGCAATAATCAATACAAATACCATGGGGATGTGTGTCAATTCTTGGAGCACATAATTCATTGTAATATTTCGCTCAAAAAACTTAACATGGAATTTGGCCTACCTGTTACGAATTAAAAGTGTTAAAATTTCATTTGCCGCCAGTGCACCTACTTCCTGTTTACACTAATGCATTCGTTTTGTTGATTTACGAACACAGTCACACATCCACCAGAAATTCGTCACGATCTTTTTTTTTTTTTGTGGATGCCTTTTCTTTCCCACCCCTTCCACCTGCAATTAATCTGCTAAGCATTCGGTTCTGTGTGCGTGTTCCGAACTGAGGCGAGTTGGAAAACAAATGTGTCTATAATTGCAATGATGTTGCAATAAAAAAATGTAGTACTTGCACACAAAACTCTTGGCAAATCACAAGGAAAAGAAAAACTCGTTAGGCGAACGTTATAAGATTTATTTCCGTTTTCATGGGCGATCTACTGACAAGTGAGTTACAATCTCACTATGATACTTTGAAATAACCTCGGTACTTTATATATTAACACAGCTGTTGTTTGCTTTGGGTCATTGACCCTTACAATTGCTTGCAATAAGTTATAAAACCCAATGTGGGCTCTGCTCCCCTACATTTAACACATATGAAAATTTATATTATTAACGCCCCATATTAAAGGGCCTATCGTAAGAGTGCAACATAACTATTGTGTGCACAACGAACATCGGGTTCTACTTGTTGCATTTCTACAAATGTACATTGGTTAGAGAGTACCACTCCATTTTGCTTAAGGCGCTCCTTGTTGTAAGACAGAGACAACTCTTTCTCTTGAGGTCGGTAGCTAGGCATAATTTGACATTTCGTTCGGTGTCTTCGTGTTGTTTGCCTCGTTGTTCGTGCCGCGTGTTAAAATGTCGCAATTTCGTTTGTTCTTTAAGTGTTTAATTCTGTGTTTAATTGCTAATTGTGCCTTGCAGCTAGTTGCTTGAATATTGTTTGATCAGAATTTCGTATTCCAGCAACTAGTTCAACGCACATTAGCTCCTCAACGCGTATCTTTGTTGTATGTTGTTGGGAACCAACATGCTGCCCGCCTCTGGAATTGGTGTGTTGGCTCAATGTGGCTCGCTCTTGGTGGTGTTTCTGGAGGCCTCCGCGGTGCAATGTTATTGTTTTGGTTTGCTGTGGTCTGTTCCTCAACTCCCTCGATCCGTTGCCGTTACAATGTGTACCATGCAAAAAAAAAAATGAATTAGCTATTGCTTTATCAAAAATTTCATCTAAAGATAATGTATAAAATCTTTATGCCTAGAGATTGTACTAATCTATCGTGGGGTAAGTTGACCCTGTTTGTTAGGGTTTTAATTTTGTGTTATATTTATATTGGGTGTATTGTTATGTGTTTGTTTATTGTTATGGGTTTGTTTTAATGTTTGTTTATTAGAGTTCATTTTTTGTATAGAGGATATAGAGATTATTTGGGGTTTTATTCAATCGAATTTGATACCGGCAAGGGGGATATTTTTACGATTGGCCGCTTAAGCGTGGAATTCGCAGTTTTTATGGTCACCACGCGCGTTAGCCCGTCTGACCCAGGATGTAGTTCTGTGACCCGCGCGAGTAGCCATGATGACGGTGGGAGGTTGTCTTCCTTCACGAGGACAATATCTCCTACTTTTACGGTTGATTGCTGTTGTAGCCATTTTGGACGCTGTTGGAGCAAATGGAGGTATGATGTACTCCACTGTTTCCAGAAATCCTGTGTTATTCTTTGGATATATCTCCATCTGTCCAGGCTGTTGATGTTCTTTTCTTTCAAGTTTCTTTCCGGGAGCATTCGTAGTGGTGCCCCTATTAAAAAATGACCAGGTGTTAGTACCGTGAGATCGTCTGGATCCGACGTCATTGGACATAAGGGTCGTGAGTTGAGACAAGCCTCGATTTGTGCGAGAATTGTCGCGTACTCTTCAAATGTCAGTTTAGCTGTCCCAATTGTTCTTTTAATGTGGTGTTTTATGGATTTAACCCCAGCCTCCCACAGACCTCCGAAGTGTGGGGATGATGGGGGGTTGAAATGCCACGTTGTGTTAAGTGTTGCCAGGGTGTCCGCTACCTCGGATGACCATTCTAATGATACGAATCTGCTGTCTTTTCTGAGTTCATTATTTGCTCCTCTAAAGTTAGTGCCACAATCGCTGAATATGTTGGCACAGCTTCCGCGCCTCGCAATGAATCTTCTATATTCCGCAATAAATGCAGCCGCGCTAAGATCGCTGACCAATTCTATATGTATGGCCTTTGTAGCCAAACAAACAAATATTGCTATATAACCTTTCGTTATCTTGCTACATCTGCCTCTCCATAATTTGATCTCTACTGGACCAGCGTAATCGACTCCCGTATTAGTAAATGGTCGTGCGATCCGCACCCTCTCGGCTGGGAGATTGCCCATTAATTGCTCTTGCATTTGTGCATTGTGACGGTGGCATCGCACACATTCATGGATAATGTTCTTTACTAATCTCTTTAGGTTTGTTATCCAGTATGTTAGCCTGCATTCGGCCATCATCAGCTGCTGCCCGCCATGCAGGGTGCGTTGATGTATGTCCCTAACAACCAATTTGGCAAAATGGTGAGATGGATGGATTATTATTGGATGTCGTTGCTGGAATGGGAGTGACGAGTTAAGTAGTCTACCCCCTACCCGTAAAATGCCTTCTTTATCTAGAAGGGGGTTCAGGTTGCGTAGCTGGCTGCCCTTGGCTAGCATTTTCTTCTCCCTAAGTGCCTTGACTTCTTCATGAAATGTTTCGTTTTGAACGATTTTTATGATTTTATCATGTGAAGTGCTTATTTCATCCGGAGTAATGGGGTGCGCCTTTAATGTCAGTCGTCCTTTTACGTTTCTTAGGTTAAAAAAATATCTCCGCCAAATAGCAACTGTGCGCACAAGACGTTTCAAGGTGGAGTATTGTTGGAGAAATGCATTATTGATGATAACACAATGTGAAGCTACCTGAACCAAACTTGTTACCGTGTTTACAAAATTTGTGTTATTGGACGATAGTGTGTTTTGCTCTCTTTTATCTTGCGCCTTGGTTTCCACATTTGTGTCTTGTGGAATTAGTGTCGGCCAATCCTTTGCCGAGAAATTTCTAAGAAATGTGGGCCCATGCCACCACAACTGGTTGTCCATAAGTTCCACTGGTGTTAATCCTCTGGATCCTATATCAGCTGGGTTTTCCTTGCTTGTTACATGTCGCCAACTAATTTCATCCGTGAGCCCTTGAATTTCTGTGATTCTGTTCGCTACGAAGGTATTACGCGTTGCTGGACTTCCTTTGATCCATGCCAAAGTGATCATCGAATCGGACCATGCGAATATTTCTACCTGTCTGAATTGCATTGAAGTTGATATCCTATGTAAGAGTTTTGCTAATAATAGAGCTGCGCAGAGCTCTAACCTTGGCAAGGATACACATTTTACTGGTGCTACTCTTGTTTTCGCTGCTAGTAAGTAAATCTGCTCTCTGCCGTTTGTAACCACTCGTGCGTATACCACAGCCGCGTATGCCTTCTCCGAGGCATCACTAAATCCATGCAGCTGTACTCTTGATGCGGTTTCATAGTTGATCCAACGCGGAATCTCCAGAGTTTCCAGCCCTTGCAGGTTATTTCGCAATTCCAACCAAGGACCTTCTACTTCAGAAGGTAGTATTGCATCCCAAGATAGTTCTCGTACCCACAGCTGATGCAGAATCATCTTTGCTTTGATGATGCATGGGGAGATCCACCCAAGTGGATCAAATAGGCGAGCGATATCTGCGAGAACTGATCGTTTGGTGTGTTTTTCTACCTTGGGTATGTTGATTTTGAATTTGAATACATCCCTTGCTGGATGCCATTGTATGCCCAATGTCTTAATGGCATCCGGTGAATCGAAATTTAGCGGGAGATCCACTTCCCGGTCAGTTTTAGGTATCTGCTCCAAAATTTGTGATGAGTTGCTAGCCCATTTACGTAGAGGGAATCCAGCTGCGTTTAATACAGCCAGAACCTTTTTTTGTAGCCTGATGGCTACTTCTTCGTTATCGGCTCCGTATAGAAAGTCATCTACATAGAAGCCCTCGATAAGCGCCTTGGTTACGTCGGGGTTTTCCTGTTCGCAGTCCATCGCCACCTGGTGCAACGTTCGTACTGCTAAATATGGTGCCGAAGCAGTACCAAATGTCACCGTGTTCAGCGCGAACGTCCTTATTGGTTCATCGTTCCGAGTTCTCCACAAAATAAGTTGATATTTAGTATCTTCTGGTGCCATCCATATTTGCCTGTACATCATACTGATGTCTGCAGCAAAGGCCACCTTGAATTTGCGCCACTGTGCAATGAGATCAATGATGTCTCTCTGTAAGCGTGGACCTACCATCAGATGATCATTTAACGACTTTCCGTTTGATGTTGCACATGAGGCGTCAAAGACCACCCTCAGTTTTGTGGTTGTGCTAGCCTCTTTGAACACTGCATGGTGTGGTACGAAGTAATGTTCGCCTTGCACCTCATTGAAGCTTGGTTTGACTTCTCTCATATGTCCCAACGTGGCGTATTCTTGGATACATTGAGTGTACGCTTCCCTAAGCTTCTTGTTTGCTGCGAGCCGTTTCTCAATTTGAAAGAATCGTGCCATTGCAGCTCTTTTGGAGTCCCCAAGCTTTGGTGGATGATTCTCCTTAAATGGAAGCTGTACCTCATACCTTCCATCACTTCTGCGTTTGACTGTATTCTGGAAGTGTAGTTGACACCTCTCTTCTTCTTGAGTCATTTTTCGTTCTTCCATGTTCTCTTCCATCTCCCAAAATTTCTTTAGTTGAGCATCAATTGCATTATGATGATTTTGCACTACTACCGATTTCATGTGGGGAGGGCTGCTATTGGTGGCTCCGGTTAAGATCCATCCTAACTCGGTATTTTGTGCCACTGGGGAGCCATTACGACTCTTAATTAGTCCTTGGAGAATTATGGACGCATACACGTCGGCGCCTAACAGTATGTCGATCTTCCCTGGGTAATTGTAAGTGTGATCTGCTAGCGGAAGTTTTGCTAAGTGCCCCCATGAAGTTGCTTGTATCTGCTGTGTTGGCAATAAAGAAGTAAGTTTTGGGAAGACATACGCACTGACATTGAGACAAAATGAGGGATTGGTGAATGAAAGCATTTTGAATTGAACCTTACAGTTTGAGCTACCCGTTGAGGTTTGCCCTAAACCTGTCACAGTGGCCACTATGTGTTCCTTCTTTAAGTTTAGAAGCTGTGCCACGTTCTCTCTCATGAATGTTGCCTCTGACCCTGGGTCTATCAAGGCTCTCAAAACGTGGTGCTGTCCATTGGACGAAAATACCTTCACCAAAGCTGTTGCTAACAAAACCTTGGATTTCATCTGGCTTAGGTGTGAGTTGAGATTTGGTGCAGAAGTTGAAGCACCCGATTGCTCATTGTATAGGTTAGTAGGGATAAATTCATTAGTGTTTTGGATTAAGTATGACGACTGATTATGGCCTTGGTATGCAGTCGCCTGGGCATTATTTTGATATTTGTTATTATTATTGTACGAATCTATATGCAGCAATGTGCGATGTTTCTGTCCGCATTTTTGACATCTGTTGCTGCTATTGCAATTTGATGCATGATGATCATACCCTAGACAATTTGAACAGACAGAATTTCTTTTCACCGCTTCTGCTCGTGCCTTCACCTCCATTTTGAGAAATTGTTTGCAATAACGAATCCCATGCGAGGCCTTACAAAGACGACAGAGAAATTTCTTTGTTTCGGGTGACGATTTTATATGATACGCCGTCGGCGTGTTCTTTTTATTAAATGACCCGTGGTGGGCTGTACCCAAATTGGACTCCAACATGTTCTCTAAGGAGCTAAACCTTCCTTCAATGAATTTAGAAAATGCGTTCCACTCTGGGAGAAGTTTTGAAGTACCTAATCTATCTTCCCAATCCTTTTGGGTTTGAAGTGGAAGTTTGTGGTATATGATGTAAATGAGGATCGCGTCCCACGTTTCGACTGCGATTCCCAAATTGGAGAGCGCGTGAATACATTCCGTGCTCGTATCGTGCAATGCTTTTAAAGTTTTGGCGGATTCATGGTTGAGTTTCTGCTGTTCCATCAAAATTCTCAATTGCGCGTTCACTAATTTGCGTTTATTCTCAAATCGTTCATTAAGAATTTCCCATGCCGCCGCATAATTCTTGCCGTCAATTGGCAGGTGCTGAATTAACCGCGCCGCTTCCCCGCACACGTGTGTTTTCAGATATTGCAACTTTTGAATATCAGACAGGTCAGCGTTTTGATCGATCATGCTCTCGAACAAACTGTGAAACTCACACCATTCATCTAATTTGCCAGAAAATGGCTTTATTTGGATGGGCGGAAGCCGAATATCGCAAACTGAGGTTTTCGATACGTTTAAACGAGAAACATCTAAATTTGCATTGCTTTTTTCACCGAATTTGTCCATTTCGTCGTTTAACATTCCCAAGAACGTAAAATAAACGCGTTTGATTTTTGAAAAAATTTCGGATTCAAAATAGTTGTCTTTGATAGGATCGGATGCACTATTCACGATTGCATCGTGATCCCGTTTTGCTCGCTTAAAACCCTCTTCAATATCCGATAAACACGCGTTTATGTACCCCCTTGACTTTCGTGCTTCGAGTTCTTGCTTAAAGTCTTCAAAATCAGTTTGAAACTCCTTAAGTACAAGCTCTTGTCTTTCAATGTATTTCGAAAGCTTTGACATTGTTACACTTGATTTGAACTTTTTGTGCACTTGATATGGGCGTTAAATATGTAGTAATTTAAAACATAAAATGTATATTTAATTCAGACTACTATTTAATTTAATGTATTTATGCAGCAAAAGGTGTGATAAAAAGGAATAATATTCCTACCTTATTGTGCTTTTGCAACTGCAACTTTAGTATGTTAACTCTCTGTCACAGTTGCAGAAGGCTTTACGATGCACAGTTCCTTGCTGTGATTGCTGGTGATGCGACAGTTGTGTCTCTTGCAGGTTGTTTTATAACTTCTAACGCCGTAATATCGATCGTGTCCAGTTGCGTTACTGTGTATCCGTTGAGTCTAAGTAACGTTTGCTCGTTGGATTTGTAGATACATATATGTTACGAAGCGTTTATGAACTTAGTTTGCTTTTGCAACTGCAACTTTAGTATGTTAACTCTCAGTTACAGTTGCAGAAGGCTTTGTGTTGCACAGTAATTGCTGTGATTGCTGAGCGTTTCCACCTGTTGATGGATTCGTTGAATCCGTTTAAGGCGTTGACTCACTGTGCTTCACCGTTGGGCTGAATCCGTCGCTTCAATGCGATGATCCGTTGGCTATCACTGGAGTTCCTCGGTCGTGGGGTGCTGTGGCCGATTGACTGTCCGCCGATGATCGGATATGTATTTTTTACACTCACTCCACAGCACACTTTTCCAAATTATTATTTTAAAAAAAACAAAAAAAAACACTACTGGTCTTCAATTTAATTTTAAAAGGACTCGAAGGACCATGTTCCGAACTGAGGCGAGTTGGAAAACAAATGTGTCTATAATTGCAATGATGTTGCAATAAAAAAATGTAGTACTTGCACACAAAACTCTTGGCAAATCACAAGGAAAAGAAAAACTCGTTAGGCGAACGTTATAAGATTTATTTCCGTTTTCATGGGCGATCTACTGACAAGTGAGTTACAATCTCACTATGATACTTTGAAATAACCTCGGTACTTTATATATTAACACAGCTGTTGTTTGCTTTGGGTCATTGACCCTTACAATTGCTTGCAATAAGTTATAAAACCCAATGTGGGCTCTGCTCCCCTACATTTAACACATATGAAAATTTATATTATTAACGCCCCATATTAAAGGGCCTATCGTAAGAGTGCAACATAACTATTGTGTGCACAACGAACATCGGGTTCTACTTGTTGCATTTCTACAAATGTACATTGGTTAGAGAGTACCACTCCATTTTGCTTAAGGCGCTCCTTGTTGTAAGACAGAGACAACTCTTTCTCTTGAGGTCGGTAGCTAGGCATAATTTGACATTTCGTTCGGTGTCTTCGTGTTGTTTGCCTCGTTGTTCGTGCCGCGTGTTAAAATGTCGCAATTTCGTTTGTTCTTTAAGTGTTTAATTCTGTGTTTAATTGCTAATTGTGCCTTGCAGCTAGTTGCTTGAATATTGTTTGATCAGAATTTCGTATTCCAGCAACTAGTTCAACGCACATTAGCTCCTCAACGCGTATCTTTGTTGTATGTTGTTGGGAACCAACAGTGCGAACAGCGCTTTTTTTAGTATGTTGTGCACCAGATCTATTCTAGGCGCCACAATGTCAATCCTCTTTCAATGGGATCAAAATTATTATACCAGGCAAACATAATATTTACAGCCTACAACTTTATTTTCAACGAACATCCTCACCCTCACAGATTCACACAATTTGTTTCCTTTTCCTCTACGCATGGCTACCCACCCAGATAGCCATAACAACATTTGGATGGGTTCATATGTGTTGATTCACGCATTCTAAACAGCCTAGCTACAAGTGCGCAATGGAAATATATTTATTTTGCAAGGATTATTCCACCCATACCTACTGGGTATGGTAATACGGATTGTATTTGCCGTAAAATGTCGACATATTTAAATGCTGTTTTTGCGCACAATGTCGACGTTCTGCATTGTGATTTTCCTTTCTTGCAACTGAAATTATTTAGCAGACCTGTAAAACGTATTTTACTAACAGAGCCAAACCTAAAACTTGGATTAGAGGCTAAATTAGGACAGCACAAAAATGTATGACTTAGCAAATCAAAAGCACATAAATCAGACATATGTGCTTTTTATTTTTTCGATTTTCATCGGTTCTTAGGATTTAGGTTAACAGTTTTCTATGAGCTTATTAGATGTGAGGTTTCTAATGCGATTTCTAGCTAAACGACTTGAGCTACGAAGCTAGAAACTTAGCACAAAAAAAAACACAGAAATCAGACATCAATATGGCATATTAATTTTTCGGATGATTTGACTATGTGCTCTGCTGGCTTGACGTTAACTTGGCAGAGCACTTTTCAAGGTCGATTTTCTCAGAAACCATTGGAGCACAACAAACAAAAACTTAACACATAATTCAGGGCTATTCAAAATCGATTTTTGACATATGTGCCCTGCCAAGTTGACGGAGGTCATCAGCTCTCTTTGGTGGAATATATCCCGATTGGAAACCCGGCACTTCCCCAACTTAAATAAAAGTTAAGGATTTGCGTTATTATATTCAATTCACTTTTACTTTCCATCTTTAACTTCACTGGAGCGCTGATCAACCACAAATTAAATTGTTGCTCCAAGTTAACAGTTACTTTAGGCTTCCAATTCAAGAATACATTGTTGGGCGAAGAAAAAATTGTTGGTTTTATTTTGAAGATGTGTTTTGTTTTCAAGAATAAATTCTTAAACGTACCGTTACACACGAGAAACAAAAATTAACAATTTAATACTTGGGGAGACAACTTCCATGTTTGAAAGGTAACATTAAAATGTCATACCAACAAAATAAATACTTGAAAATATTTGTTACTGTAAGAAGTTATTGTTGAATATCCAAGCTTGATTCCTTAAAGGAAAATTAAATATAAAAATACTTAGCCTAACAAACTTATTCTTGAGCAAACCATTTTTCATTTTTGATTACGTACAAGATGCAGAAAATAGTTATGGAGAGTATATAATTCTTAAGCTGAATGACTTGATTCTTGAAAACTTAAAAACGAGTTCTTGTTATCAAAAATAATAGTCAAGGCAAGAATTTTTTGCTAACAATTTTTTTTTATACTCAACATTCTTCGCTTAACAATGTTTTATTCTCTGAGTGTCAAAAAGCCAAAAATAAAAAAGTTAATTTTAAATACAAAAAATAAACAGACAGAGAAAGAACTGAAAAGACGAGTTTTGAATTAACTTTTTTATTGTTTAATAGCTCTATTTCTGATCCGGTTCAACAACCATTGAATGCTATGAGAACAAATATCGCACTAAAAGCAAACCGCACCGTAAACCGAAAGCAAACAAAAAAACAATATCGAACAGAAGAAAAGCGATAAGTTCAAGTGATTGAAACAAGTCAAGAACTGTATAATTAAGTCATACAAATACGTATAGAGACAGACAAAAATTACGGTAAATCAATTTTAGGAATATCAATTCATAAATAATATTACAAGACTGTGCAAATATAGGTGCTTCACTTAATATTAAAATGAACACAGACAACAGAAAATGTCCCGATATAAAGAATGAATACACTCATAAAAATATCGCAAGCTAAATTCTAGACCGATCAGGCTTATTCGCAATGTCAAACTAAGATCGAAACATTACCGATACAAGAATTGCATTCTTTAATCAAGCCGCACAATGTAAAACTTGCATAATGGATAAAGAAAATTCATTCATTCCGATTGATCACGTGTTTTCGTAATTAAGTGTTTAAAAGAGTGAAAAATTGAAAGAAGTGCAACTGATAACAAAAATGAATAGTGATTTGACTTATGAGTAGTTGCTGGACAGTGCGGAAGATAATATAATTTTCGTGTTTAGCAATAACAATCCATTGCAACAAGTTATCCCCGATGAAGATGACGACAACTTCCGGCTTAATGTAAGCTCACACATTCTTCAATGCGATATGTTTAAGAATAAATACGCTTATTTTAAGTTTACAATGATATAAAATCAAGTTGTTTCATTCTTCGAATGATTTAAGCTTACACGTTCTTAATACTGTTATAGAACAATCTTAAAATAAGAATTAAAGGTTAATCAAAAAACATACTCAACGATTTTTGCACTTGGATTACGAATTTCCGAGCTTAACAGACTTTCGTCAAAGGATAGGCTAAATCTGACACTGACTATCTCGATTTTATCTCGTTTTTTTTTCCCCGAGTGTATGCTCGGGAAATTGGAAAAACGAAAATTGATTATGTGAATTAGTGAATGGGGAATATTGCAGCGAAGAATAAGGACGTCGATAGCTTGATTGTCATTATTCAAAGTCAAAGCGTTAGAGAACTGCATTCGTACAAATCCGTTGACAGCGTGACCGACGAGGATGAAGCGACCAACTATCCAAAGGCATTTTTGAATTCGCTTGATGTGCCAGGAACTCCGCCGCATAAATTACAGCTGAACGTAGGATTGATCATAATCATGTTGCTGAATCTGAGTCATCCGAAATTGTGTAACGGTACGCGGTTGTCCGTAAAAAAACTGATGAACAATGTGATTTAAGCGACGATCATCAAGGGTAAATTCAAAGGAGAGGAAGTCCTTATCGGACGAATTCCGATTATTCCAAATCATCTTTGATTCCAATTCAAGCAGATTCGGTTCCCCATTCGATTGCCTTTTGCGATGACAATTAATAGATCGCAAGTCATTCGTTGGAAGTCTGTGGGATTAATCTCGAATTTCCCTGTTTTTCGCACGGTCAGCTACACGTTGCCTGTTCGCGTGTTAGCATACCGTCTTCGATTTGTTGTTTCGTTGGAAAACAATTGTTTTTTCGTTTCCTTTTAATGTTTCTGTCTCCGTTAGAAACTTTTCCCAAAGTTAATGCAAAACTTACTAGGCTTTGAATTATCCAAGCGACGCAAGTACAAATCAGCTTTTGCAATAATAAACATTTTCTTGAACAATGGGCATAATAAAATACAGCTATTTAGTCTACATAATAAGTAAACGTTTTTCAGATTAATTCTTCTTTTACGATTTACATTAAAATTAAAAAAAAAAAGTTACTGTAAATCATAAAATGTCTTTGGGGCCTACACATTACGATTCACACATCACAGCGCGCGTACTTATGCAGTACTAACTGTAAATCCATTCATAAAAGTTCCTGTTTGATTGTTCCTAATACAGTACCCAAAGATAAAGTTTCCAAACCCTTTTTTCCGTCAATATATTCGCTTCAAACCTCTAATGAATAAGGGTAAACATTTCAAGAGCAAAATAAACAATTAATACAGTGAGAGTTTTCCTCCCAATGGACACTTTATCCACAAACTCCACATCCTTAATGTTAATAACAAGAGTATATAGTAATCACGCCCCATAAGGACACTCCTGTGAACTTATTGACTTCATTAAATGTTCAGTTCTGCTTTATTGCTTTGCTTTTCGCTTCTCGTGATAAATTGGCATTAGGGTGCACAGAAGAGCAAGTTTATCACCATTGAATACTTGTACAGGTACGTACCACAAGAGTACAAACCGCTGTCAGGTTCAGGTGTTAACCTGTGTCATCATCTGCATACAGGGAAGTACGTATAGAGAGAAAACAAAATATAATAATTTTGTCAAATCATTCAGGGCGACAACATTATATTGCATAGGATGAGTATAAACTTTGCCGACGTTAGTAACCGGTTTGTTCAAAGCCAAGGAATTAAAAGTGTAAGCTAAATGAGTTTTTTATGTGATACTTGGCGTTGGTTCGGAATACTGGTCAAAGTGATTTGAAAAGCGTTGTTGTAGAGTTGTGTGAACATGAACGCGTACAAGAAAGCTTTCATTAAAAGAGAAAGGTGGTAAATTATGCTAAAGCAAGGGTTGAGCGACTGTGATATCTGAAGTGAAAATACCTTTGACAGCAATTTCACAATATCAACGCAATACCTCACTTGTGTTCAACTGTAGAGGGCATTATGCTCTTTGTGCGACTGAGCGAACGATTACACACGTAAAGAGACCATTTTTCTTAACGTCAAAAACACATTCCGCATGGTATTCTGGGGTCAGATTTTGTAAGGCGATACGATCAAACGTTGTCGTGCGCACGAATGATTAGCACTATGTTACACAAGCAAATTTCTTCGTGCAACGTTTAAACGTTTCACCAATTAATAGATGGTTTCCACTTTAATGCAGCCCAATTCAGTACCCGACCCCGGATTTCAGACTATTTTCTTCAAAGAAAATGTAAAATGGCCTTATCCGCATCAGGTTCTAAGATGAGCGAATAGCAAAGCAAATATATAATTTGTAGGTACCTAATATATTCTGAAATCGGCTAGTATCCATGTTACTATAAAAAAAAAAGAAGCTCATCAAACCCAAATTCCAACTTAAGGTTTTTTCCACTGCACCACCTCTCGCGAACATCTGACAAACATCTGAAAGTATTATTGTCTTCATGAGAGCTTCTCAATTGGCTATTTGGACTCGGCATAAAACTGTAGATCCCTTCTATTCGTTCCAAAAATAAAAAACTCATACAAGACAAATTTTTGTGAAAAGATATAGAACTATTTTTTTTTATTTTGTAATGACCTTACCTTTTAATATGTTATTAATCATTTGTTATTGAGTATTTTTTTTTATTTATTTAAGGTTAAAGTGAACTGCAGTGATAGCGCAAATAATGTATATAAGCCACTAACGACACAAGTTGAAGTTGGTCTCTCTGATTGTTCCCTATCTAAAATATTATTTTTTTTTATGCGCGCTGTTTAGCCTGTGGAAGTCGTGGTCAGTCGGGAGTGGTCTTATTTGATAGGCGTTTTTTAAAGTTTTGGTTTGTTCCAGGTCAGCAGTCGAAACAGCAAGAAGTGTGCATTTGCCGTCGAGGCCTACTTTTCGAACAGATATTCTGTGATCGCAACCCAACATTGCTTTTGTCGTAACGAGAATCAATTGTTACATAGAACATAGGTCACTACTTCAGACAAACTGAGTGTCATAGACTAACCAAACTAGATACAAACTGAGAGCTGCCTACAAGCTGCGTGTCCTGTATAAGATTGCCTGTACAAATCAAAGGAGCGCCATTGCTGCCGCATATATACTTATACAATCTTATGCAGGGACTGTATGTCCATCGGGCGGCCATTTTCTGGTGGGATTTCAAGTGGGGGCGACTGTGGTCGGCATATTTTGTGCCCATTAGTTACGGCCTTCACATCACAGTTAAATTTAAAAGTTTTCAAAGTTTATGCAATTTTTGGTATCAAATTGAATTCCTGTTATAATATCGTTACAATGTCAAATACCATTATATTTATAATAATAATTTGTCAATATCTAGCAGAATCAATCTCATAATATAATTCAGGGAAAAATTAACTTACACAGTATTTTTTCACTTTTGTTAAAAGAGATTTTGTAACTACAAGCTTTTTTTGTATATTTTAAGAAAATACAATTTTTTTCGTTGATTTTAATGCTTTAAATTTCGAAGTCATATTGTAAGTGAGAGAACCTTGGCATTATATGTTTTGTATATTATTACATTTTTATGTCAACTTAACTTTATAAGATTTCTCCATAAATTTACATTTTTACAAAATCTAGAAAAACCCTAGTTCATTTCATTGTATTTAAATGAGATAAGGCTTTCGTTAGAATTGTGAAAACTGGCAGTTCATTTATAAGTTTATCCCTTTTTATACCCTCCACAGAGGCCTATGTGTCTCTGTCTGCTGAAAACCGGACAGCGTCGAAACAACTGACAAATCTGGCAATACATATACTTACCTATTCAATATAATAAATAATATTGCCTATCTATTTCCTGCGGAAGTGTGTTATAAGTATTTTAATTTGAGTTTAATTTGAATAAATCCCATAGAATGAAAAAAAACAAATGCGAGAAAAGAATTAATTCTTGGTAGGAGTGTGCATATACGAATTTAATAAAAGAAAAAATAAATTCAAAAAGAATACCAAAATACCTAATTCCACACGATGGAAGTAAAACTTCTTTAGCTCCATCTATATACACATATTTAGTTTATACATTCTAATATATCAATTTTCTTCAATAATTTACTGGCTATGAGATTAAGAGAGCAAGAAAATGGGCGCGCGCACTGCTCTCTCTTGCTCCTACAGTATGATATAGACAATAGGCCACGGTTGTCACTTACAAAAAAAACTCAAATTATTTTATTTGATTTTGCACAAAATTACCAGCTGCTAGAAGACAGGGTAGATCATCTACCTATTTTCTTAAAACAAACACTTAACAAATTAGAGTTTCATGTCTGTATATGAATAATATAATTAATTAACCTAACCATATCTCAATATAGTTATAAACAGGAACAGAAACTTTTTCGAAGTTCACCATCTGTCAAACTAAGAAAATGAGTGCATTCTGTAATTTTTTGAATAACGAATAAAACAGTTTTATATTGATGATGATGAACCATATGCAAATAATACAATGCGTTCACTCAAAATCAGTAAGGTAGCATTTAAATGACTTGATATCGAGTTCGCATTCTTGGTACATCTGCTCAAACATTTACCATAACCAAATTAGCAAAAATTAAAAAGCAAAAAAAAATACCAAGTTTGGTAAAAATTACCAAAGTGGCAACCTTGCAATAAGCGTGCACTATGTTTTAGATATATGAAACGTATCTGGCTATGAGAGAATGAAAAGAAACTGTGTGCTCGCACCTCTCTCTGATGCTCCTAGAGTGTGATACAGACAATTGGCCTGCACTGCAGTGATACCAGACTATAGAGGCAGGTTATCCCACGATTATACTCAAAATATCCCTTTTATGTTTACAAAATAAATAAATTTATTATTTAAAAAAATTAATTCTGTTTTTAATTACTTAAAAAAATTAAATATAAGAACAAACTTTACAAGAAAAAAGTCAAATACCCTAATAAGGCTGGTATCACTACTGCTTACAAACAATTATGTAAAGACATTTCTAAAGATGTTTTGTTGTGTAAAAACAGTTTCTATGTTGACAAGTTTCGTGAGATCAAGGGCGATTCAAAAAAAGAATGGAAGTTGGTTAATGAAATACTTAACAAATCAGCTAAAATTGATAAAATTCAAAGTTTGAAAGATGATGTTGCTATCATAACTAATCCTACGGATTTAGCTGATAGGTTCAATGGTTATTTCGCCTCTGTTGGTTGTAAAGTGGTGTCAGATAGTCGTTCTGAACTTACTAAATGCGAATGTTTATCTCATGATGTGTCATACTCTCAAAGCTTTTTTTTTGAACCTATAACATCTTTTGAATTGTATAAAATCGTAATCTCTTTAAAAAAATCGAGTTCTGCTACAGCTGATGGTTTATCAAATAACTTCGTAAAAAAAATAGTTTTTAATATTTGTGATATATTATGCGTTATTTATAATAAGAGCATTTTTAATGGTATTTTTCCAAACGAGCTAAAACAAGCGGAAGTAATTCCTTTGTTTAAGAAGGGTGATAAAACATCTACAAATAATTATAGACCGATTTCCCTACTCTCGGTATTCTCAAAGATTTTTGAAAAAGCAGTAAAAAACAGAATGATAAAGTTTTTAGAGAGAAACAATTTTTTTAGTGAATGTCAATTTGGGTTTCGTTCTGGGTTTTCAACTGAAGGTGCCCTCTTGAACTTCTGCTCTAATATATACAATGGCATTAATAACAGGAAATTAACTGCGGCTCTTTTTATCGATATAACAAAAGCTTTTGATACCGTCGATCACAAAATTCTTTTGGACAAATTGTTCAATTGTGGCTTTAGAGGAGAAATGCATAATTGGTTCCGTTCTTACCTATCTGCTAGAGGACAAAGGGTTAAAATTAATGGACAATTTAGCTCTTTCAGCAGCATCTCTTTGGGAGTTCCTCAAGGTTCTGTGCTTGGTCCAATACTCTTTTTAATATTTATTAACTCGCTTTTCTTACAAAAATACCGCTGCAAAGTGAATGCTTTCGCTGATGATATGGCATGTGCTTTTCATAGTGACTCTGTTTTGGATCTTTCTGCTGATATTAATCATGACCTGGAAGTATTAAGCCATTGGTTCAAAATGCATAAAATGGTAATAAGTGATAAAACCAAAATTATGTTTTTTTAATGTTTCTGGTAAGGAGGTAGATTATGGTTCATTCTCTTTCCATTGTGCAAGTTGTATGAAATACAATCACTGTAAAGAAATCTGTAACTCGGCAGTAAACCCTCAGACATTTTTTGAGTCACGTTCATGCTCTGATAAATGTTTTGATATTGAGTGTGTCAAGTCATACAAGTACCTTGGGGTTCTAGTTGATTGGAAGATGGATTGGTCTGCTCATACGAATGCACTTAAGAAGTATCTTGTGGCTGCCACAAGGCAAATATACTTTTTAAAAAGCTATTGCTCACAGGAGCTTCTTAAATGTATTTATTATGGTTTAGTGCACTCTAAGCTAGAATATGGCATAGTTTCGTGGGGTGGAACACACAGCAATAAAATTAATCCACTTCTGATTTCTCAAAAACACATTATTCGTCTTATTTGTAATAAAAGTCGTCGACATGATAGTTTAATAATTTTCAGAAACATCAAAGTCCTACCTCTGAAACATTTGTATTTCTATAAAGTATTAAAAATTTTTTTCGCCAGATCTGGTTATTTATTAAACCGTTGCTCTTCTAACTATAACCTTAGAGTAAACAACCAACATCTCGCTTTAGTACCACATCACAATTTGCAATTTTTTTTAAATTTTTATACGTCAACTGCTCCAAGACTTTTTAATAACCTACCTAACTACATTAGAGTTATTAGAAATGAATCCACTTTTCTCAAAAAAGTAAAATGTTGGCTCTTTGAGTTGGATTATAAAAATATTAATGATTTACTATTGGTTACCATTTAATTAGTTACTTTATTTTTCTTTTTTTCTCAATCTTTGCGCTCTATTTGTATCACTATTTCATTGTAAAAACTTAATTTATTTTTTAACTTGTAAAAAATGTCTTATTTATAGAACAATTATTCTTGTCGTAACCCCACTTCACTACTTTTAAAATATGTTTTTTTCATTATGATTGTTATTCTTGCTGCTTTCGCCTCTAGTTCCTTTGAACTATAGATTGCAGTTTCTTTATTTATTCATTGTGTTAATCTTATTTGTTATATGTAGCTTTTTAACCTGTTTTAATGTTATGTACACAATGTATTAGTAAAGATAATAAAATTGAATTGAATTGAATTGAATTGAATTGAAGCCACACTGATACGGACCAATCAGGTTGTTTAAGAAAGGCTTCAGGCGTTCACACAAAACGGCAGATAAGATCTTGTAGGCAATGCTAAGAAGACTGATACCTCTGTAATTGGCGCAGTTCAGAGGGTCTCCTTTCTTGAGGATCGGGCACACAATGCTGAGGTTCCATTCATCGGGCATACTTTCCTAACCAAGTAATCTCCTGCCGCTTTGAAGAGCTCTGCGGCTCGGCCATCTGCTCCAGTGGCTTTGTTGGACTTAATTTTAGATATAGCTATCTTCAATTCGTCCAGGTCGGGTGGACGGTATTGTTGATCCTCATCGTCCAGGTTGGATGGTTCATTCTGCCTGACAGCGGGATTTAAGTCGTCATCGCCGTTAAACAGTCTGCTGAAGTAGTTCTTCCATATCCTCAGCATCGACTGCGATTCTACTACTATGTTCCCTTGTTCGGCCTTGCAGGCTTCGGTTCGGGCTCTGTGAGGTTTTTTTTACCCTTTGGTAAAACTTCCGAACCTCATTCCTGCAGTAACATCTCTTTATTTCCTCGATCGCGCGCTTCTCATGCTTATTCTTTTTCCTCCTCAGAATCCAGTGTTCGTCTCTTCTCTTCTGCGCGTAGAGTATGTGCTTGCCGGCACTTGTCATCGAACCAAGGGTTTCGTTGCGGTGGTCGGGTGAAACCCAGCACATCAGAGGCGGCGTCTCTGATGGCTTTTTGGCAATGATACCACTGTTCTTCAATACTTGATGCTGGCTGCATAGGACCTTTTGAGAGATTGAGAGAGACTCGATCGGAAAAGGATCTGATGAACTCTTGCGATTGCAGCCTTCCGACGTCAAACTTCCTCACAGTATTTACTTGTCTTGGCGGTGTTCGAGATATCCGGAGTCGTACCTTGGCTACAACAAGGTTGTTGTCCGAGTTAATGTTAGCTCCTCGGAACGTTCGGACATCTAATGGTCAATCTGGTTGACAGTTGATTGGTCAGGAGATCTCCATGTGCCTTTCAGAATATCGAGATGGCACTGCTCGTAAGTTTTGTCCTTTGCGCATGAGCGCACATAAGGCTTAATATAAGCCTTAAATGCAATCCGGAACACTTCTCTTCAACCGGGTATGACAGCGGCACAATGACAGGAAAGCAATCGACAATGCCGATAAAACAAATTAATAAACAATTTCGTCATTTTCATCTTCATCATTTTGGGGCTGGTCCTGATGTTGTCTCGTAGTCAACTCTTGTTTGACTTCTTTTTATCGTCGTCAGGTTAATATTGAAAATGGTCAAGTGGTTCTGGTACATCCCATACAAAATCAATATTAGACAGGTTGAAAACACAAAAACGTCCAGAGGAATCAATCTAGGCGAATGAAGTTTGGTGAAAGGACTTATTTTTATCGTCGTTAGGTTGGTATTAAAAATGGGCTATGTCGGTCAAGTAGTTCTGGTAGCTCCCATACAAAGTCAATATTAGGCCTATGTGTCTCTCTGTCTGTTGAAAACAAGATATCGTCAAAACAAATCGACCTAGGCAAGTGACATTTTGTGAGAGGACTTACTTTTATCTTCGTCAGGTTCTTATTGAATTTGGGCTATGTCGGTCAAGTTGTTCTGATACCTCCCATACAAAACCAGTTTTGCAGGACTTGCATGCAGTGGCATCGGCCAGGCCGATGAAAACACTTTTAGTTGAAGGAAATTCATTTCTTTCCATTTCTATCACTTCGTATAGTGGGCATTTGATCTTAGCACTTTTGAAAATTTCAATCCAATCATTAGTAGAATAAATTATTTGTTGTTTCTTGCTACGGTTTTCAATTACACCAAAATCAGCATCGTTTGGCAAAAATGAGCGGCCAAACCCCATAATTTTTAGATCTATTATTTCTACGTTTAAGTAAGGAGAACTTAAATTAGTTGGGTCAACTGACTTAAATTTGATATATCTATTTTGCAAGCATTGCTGTACACAGTTATTTAATTATACTTAGAGTCATGAGTCAGTAAATGTTTTTTTTTTAGGCATGCAGTGATTTCTTTTGATCCCCTCCCTACTTCAGGTTCATTCCACATGTGCATATAAGCAGTTTAAGATATGTCATCGTCGAATTCAATCTAATAATAATTTTATGAATAAATTCTTTTCTTTTACTCTCTTTGCAGGAAGTAGCTACACGAATTGTTCACTGAATAAACTCCAAAATTATCAACATATATTATATTCGTACATTTTCCGAATATTCAAATGCGAGTCCAGATATTTTCGTTCCTGATTTTCCTTTCTGCTCTATAAGGGCTCTGATAAGCTAAGAATATGTGCGATAACGCCACTACCGTTTATCATATTTTTTAATTTTTCACGGCTATCAATCACAGCAAATACCTCCTCCCGTACCACGCATCGAAACACTCTTCGGCCAACCAATTTGTAAAGTTTTAAAAAAATTAATTTTACATACCTGGACATTTTGTCCTTTTGAGCCGCGAGGACCATCTCAAATGCGTTGAACTTTTGGTTGCGATGATTAAATAAGACCTCTTAAAAATAAATTTTGTTTTGCATGATCTGTAAGTTTACTAAACAGTGCAGTAGGGAAAACAGAAAGACGTCTATATCTAGGTGAGTTTGCTTTAGCAGCTTTTTTGGATATGGAAGGGGCCGATCGAAAGTGCAATGGTAAATGCTAATATTGAGCACGGCATTATTTTTTGGGTAACAAACATGCTTAAACGTAGGAAAATTAACTGCTCCCTATGGGGAAATTGACTCAGAATGTCGGTAACCCAGAGGGACCCACCAGGGTGGAATATTATCACCGCTTTTGTGGGTTATTGATAATATTTTGAAGAAAATAGGTTTTATGGGGATGTATATATAGATTTCGAGAGATATTTGAATCAGACCACCATTGTCGGGTCTCTTTTCGTTTCTCTAGCACTGTAAACCTTACTCAGAGAGACTCTCTGGATTTCTCCACAGTTTTTCTCTGGGCTCGATTTTTAGTGTTAACGCTAGCATCTGTTTATGGTAGATCTGTTTCATTGACTGGGTCTCCACCCAATGATGTCACAAGATCCTCACAGAAGTATTATCCTCTCTAAGGCCCATTTTCCTTAAGTGATACCCGAAATTACCATGTCCTGTAGGCAAAGCCACCACCCACTTCAATGTTCCTCGACTCATGCTTAGAAGCCTTCTTTGAGTGGAGCAGGTCGGCCACTTTATTGCCATTTTAGCTTGTCTACATTGTTCCACGGTTGACCACCTTCTCAGGTGTTCTGCCGTGATCCATTTGTGAATCAGCTGTTCTACCATTCCTCTGTCAATTGAAGAGACTGATTCTGGTCCCAGCAACTTTTCAGCTGACCCCTGTTTTGCAAGGGAGTCCGCCTTTTCATTGCCTTCGATCCCTATGTGTCCTCGTACCCAAGTCAGTATAGATGAACACTTACAGCTTAAGTACCTACACCGTAAATACAGCAAAGATGTCTTAAAATGTTTAATCCAAAATGTATGTTAAACTCTAAATCTGACCAATTTTAACTTTATATTGAAAAAAAAACAGCCTCTAGTTCACTTTAAAACGCAAGAAACTTAACCCGACGTGAATAGTAATCAATTTACTTTAACAGTAGGAGACTTACGAGGTACTGCCACATTTTGTATGCGATCTATAATACGAGGTATTGAATTCTGCCTTTCCTGTAAAATGTTCAGAAAAACATTGTTACCCTGAATATGCCAAAAGATGGCTCTGATTCTGATGATTTTTTACATTAATAATATTTTTGTTGAATTTTACGACTTACGAGGTTCTGTGCTTTAACCGTTGATTTGTCTAAAACTGCCTTACCCATTATGCCGTCTTATTTTAATAAAGCCTTTCAACAAATGTTTCAATAGATATATATTTTGTTTAATATGAGTGAGAAAGTGATCGTTAGATAACATTATGAGCATTTGTTTACTCCACTTTATTACTAAATTAATACAAGTAGTAGTAGATATTGAACTTTGACTATGTGGCCAGTGATACCAGATTGGGGGATTTATCCGTTTTTGCGGGATTTTCTCGATTAAAATAAGCTAAAATGGACAAAGGGATTTTTCAAACCTTATAGTACAAGAAAAAGGGATTTTACTTTTTGGTCAATTTTTGTTCCTAATTGCTAATTTCACTAAGAATAAAAAAATTAGTTAACTTACGATCAAATTAATTATTTTCATATTTAGAAAAAAGTCATTCAATATATCTGAATGTGTTCATTTTTTTTATTTCCCGGAACTGTTTCATAAACTGGCATATCTCATTTGTCATTTTTGTATGAAAAATCAAGAATAATAAGACTTGAAACCCAGATAAAGTTTTTTGCATAGATAGCTATTTATTTTATGTTGCATATTATATTCATTTTAATGCCGAATGCAATTTTATATTCCTCTTTGTAACGTTTTAAAAATGTATAAGATGTACCTATATTTCTATTTTTGTATTATATGCAAACGTATTTTAATATGTATTTATTTTTGTTAGCTTGCTTAGTTAACGTATAATAGGTCTTTTTTATTATGCTCACATGATCTGTATAGATCATTGATTTTCACGGTTTACAGCAACAGTGCAAGATCCAACTTTTGTTGTATACCATGGAAATTAATGATCTATACAGATCATGTGAGCATAATAAAAATAAAAGGCCAAATGTAACTTGTATTTGTTAGTAATAAAAAAACCTGAACTTAATACACGTTTTTTTTAATTCAATATTTCGTGGCATAAATGTGAGATTTTTTATATTTCGGCGAGGAAAGGGATTTTTTGGGTATAACCGTGGGATAACCTGCTCCTAAAGCTTGGTATCACTGTATGTGGCAACAGTTTGATTGAATATCAGAACATAGTAGGATGTTTAAATCCTAGGATCCCTTTAAATTTCCCATAAAATTGTGAATACAAATAATAAATAGTCAGTTTAGAGGTAATTTCGTGATGTGTGTTTGACTTAAATAAATTTTTGTGAATTTGCATTTAAGCTGTTAAAATTTTCGAATTGCATTTGTATATTTACAAACCAGCACAAAAATTCGTTTCCAAGGTTGCTAAATATGAGCATGCCGTTCGTAAATTTATTGCGCTTTGTGCAAATATAAGTGAAAAATTTGTAGCAATGCTCTTTTATATGCAAATTTTAATAATTTTTTTTATTTGCATTTGAATTACGCTCTTATTTTGGTTGCAGTTTTTATTATCATAATTATTAGCATTATCACTTACCTACTATTAACTTTATTTCGATTTCATCTTAAATCTAATATTTTATTTTATTATATACATATATGAATATTTTTACGAAATTTACACAAAATGTTTTAATATATTTCCGCCAATAATTACATATTAAAATACTTTAAATTTGCACTCGTTTTTACTGGAGTACAATAATTGCCGGTTAGCAAAGGCCAGTTATTTGACTGGAATGGTACGAAGGCTTGATGCATGAATCTATTTACAACGCATCATCAAAGGACTACGAAAGACTCTGGTAAATCCTATGAGTTCTATTTACTTTGTTTAATAAGAGTACAAGATATCTTGAAGCAAAACGGCGGAAAAATAACATGAAAATTAAAACGAAACTCTATATATGTTGAAAATAAACCTGGCAACAACGTGCATGTTCTTATTCCTTCTCATTCTCATTTCCTTTATTCTTCTTTTTTTCCCTATTCGTCTATATTGTATTTGTTCCCTCGATTTTACAATTATATCGATTGTCTTTATTACTATTTTTATATTTGCTTAGAAATTAAATTACATTCGAAATCAACCGAAATCATAGCAAACGGTTATGACAATGGCAACACCCAATAAATTTGTATCGATATAATGAACGTAGCTATCGAATCTAAAAATTTAGAAATGTCAAAAACCACGCTGATTATTACTTCATCTTTAAGGTTAACTTCCTTCTTTTTCTCGAGCTCATTGTGTAAGGTTATTAGTTCTGAAAGGTCAAACTCATAAAATACAATATACACTAAGAATTGGTATAGTTGTTTTAATTTCCTTCAAACAAATATCCAATAATCAAAAAAGCTTGATTATTTAAAATACATGGTGACCCCGACGTGATTCGCCATCTTATCATACGCAATCACGATCATTTTTTGTAACATATCATCATAAAATGCCTGAAACGGCGAAAGAAGAAGCAGCTGCTAATGATGCTGTTGTTCCTGCTTCAACTTCCAAAGAAGAAAGGAAACTGGAATTATTAAAGGCCCGCAGAAGTGTTGCTACCAAGCAAATTGAGCGCATATACGAATTCAACTCTAGAATCACTCAAGAGACGTATCTTCCTGAGTTTGAAGTACGTCTGGAAGCCTTGGAAACTAGTTTCAAAGCCTTTCAATTGCTTCAAGCCAAGGTAGAGGAAGCAGACCCCAAAGAAGTTGTGGCTGAGGTCGATCTTCGAGGAGTCTACGAAGAAATGTATTACACACTTCGCTCGTCATTGATGTACCACATGCAATGTCGCAAATCCACGCAGCTGCCATCAAAAGAGGTTGTATCGGTCCAAGCCAAGCAAATTACGCAATTAAAACTGCCAGATCTCAAAGTACCTTTATTTACAGGTGAAGTCACTGAGTGGTTATCCTTCCATGAGACCTTCAATTCCCTTATCCATACCAATCCCAGCCTAAGCAACGTTTCCAAATTTCATTACCTGATTTCATCACTATCTGGACAAGCAGCCAAAACAGTACAGTCGCTGGAGATAACTGAAGGAAACTACGAAGTCGCAATAAATCTGCTAATAGAAAACTACGACAACAAAAAGCTCATCGCCACTGAACACATCAAGAAGATAATGATGTATCCAAGTCTTCGCAAGCCCTCATCAAGCAGCCTTCGTCATATGCTGCAAGAAATAAATAGCCATCTCCGTGCACTAGCTACACTGGGACGTCCTGTAGCTCATTGGGATGATCTACTGATCCAGATGATTCTACCGAAGCTCGATCCGGAAACACTTAGCAAATGGAGGGATGAAGGACCAGCCGATAGAATGCCTAGCTACCAAGAGCTATCAAAGTTTCTAACAAAGAGGAGTCACACGTTAACCGAGGACATTCCACAGGCAAGTACTTCTTTGCATTCTAAATCAAATAAGAACTCTCGGCCAAAGAATTTCGCCATAGTACGTGAAGGCGGTTCAACAACCGAAAGAGCTAGTTGCATGTGTTGCAAGAAGAGCGGCCATTTCATACACAGGTGTTATCAGTTTATGAATTTATCCCTCGCTCAAAAACAACAATTTGTAGCTACTAATAATTTATGCGTAAACTGCCTTAAACTCAACAATTCACCGCACAATTGTCAAGCCTCCAAATGCAGAAAATGTAACGGCTTTCATCATACTTTGCTTCATGATAACAACCAAAATAGTTCATCGCTGCCAAGTAATCCTATTGATTGCCCAACAACAAGCAATTTCAATGGCCAAAGTCAACAAAATTATCACATTCATAGCTTAACGTCAACCGCCCATGATGATGCAGGTAATTCCCCAAATACTATTCTTGCCACCGCCATAATTCACGTCATGAATAAACACAATTCTCCAGTGCCCTGTCGCGTATTGCTGGATTCTGCTTCTCACGTCAACCTAATTACGGAGAGATTTGCTAATCTTATTGGCACTCGCACCATGACCTCCATTTGCGGCATTGGCACCACTCCAATATACTGCCGATATCAACTCAATCTTATCATAAAATCACGGCTTAACGGATATGTCGACACTGTAGAAGCTTTAATCGTCAACCGAATAGCGGACTTTCTTCCCGATGTCCCAATAAACACTTCAAATTGGCCAATTCCCGCTAATATAAAGTTGGCAGATCCACTATTTGCAAATCCAGGTTCCATTGATCTGTTAATTGGAGCGGAACACTTCTTTGGATTTCTTTCGATCGGTCAAATTAAACTAGGCAATCAGCTTCCTACACTGCAAAATACTATTTTTGGATGGATCGTATCCGGTAGTGTTGCGCAGAAAAATGAAAACTCTAAATTTGCATGCAACACTTTATTACGAGAATCAAAACATAACACATTTACAAGTTTAGATCACATTTTAAAATTATTTTGGGAAGTTGAGAATCATGCGGCTAAGGATCATGTTTTAACAAAAACAGAGCAAATTTGTGAAGATCACTTTGCTAAAAATGTTAGACGACTAGAAAATGGATGTATTGAAGTTAGACTGCCATTTAAGATTGATCCGCAGTGCTTAGGCAGATCGTATGAACTAACCCTCCGCAGATTCCTAAGTCTAGAAAGAAAATTACATAAAAGTCCCGAACTTGCGGAACAATACATATCGTTTATGAGAGAGTATGAAACGCTCTCCCACATGGAATTAACAGCTAAACCTGACTCCAATAGCCCACACTACTTCATTCCTCACCATTGCATCACAAAACCTGGAAGCTCTTCCACCAAATTAAGAGTTGTTTTTGATGCCAGTGCAAAGAGTGCAAATGGAATCAGCCTCAACGAAATTTTGCATGTAGGACCAGTAGTGCAGTCGGATTTGTTTTCGTTGGTGGTGAAATTTAGATCCCACCAATATGTTTTTACCGCTGATGTAACAAAAATGTACCGGCAATTTCGGCTCAGCGAGAGTGATCGACAATTTCACCTCATCTTATGGAGAGAGAATCCAAGAGAAGAAATGAAAATCTATCGTTTGTGCACAGTGACTTACGGTACTGCTCCGGCCTCTTATCTAGCCACCAAATCACTCCAATATTTAGCAGACAGGGAAGAGGAACATTTTCCATTTGGAGCAGATATATTGAAAAGGGACTTCTATGTCGATGACGTGTTAACGGGAGCTGCGACATGTGAAAAACTCGAAGTAATTAAAATGGAACTGAGGTCAATTTTGGCTAGCGCTGGACTGGAGTTGAGAAAGTGGTGCTCGAATGCCCCAGAGGTTTTGCATGATATTGCCGTTGAAGATAGAGAACCCCTTTGTCAAATAAAGGAACATGATGTGGTGAAAACTCTCGGTCTGCTATGGGATCCTAAAATAGATGCATTTCTGTACACGGTCAATGATCAAGGCATCAGCAAGATTACCAAACGGACCGTGCTTTCAGACATTGCAAGATTGTATGATCCATTGGGTTTAATCAACCCTGTAATTGTATCCGCCAAGATATTTATGCAAATGCTATGGAAAGACGATTTTGATTGGGACGAAGCGCTTCCTCAGTCACATCATCAAAGGTGGATAACATTTCGAAGTCAATTGGCTGATTTAAGCAAATTAAAAATTGAAAGACGCGTTTTGTTGGGTGACGTTCAGCATGCACAATTACACGCTTTCTCAGATAGCTCAGAGCGTGCATACGGAGCATGTATTTATGTGCGTTCAATTCAACTCGATGGAAAGGTTGTAGTCCGCTTGTTGTGTGCAAAGTCGAAGGTCGCTCCGGTTAAAAATATAAGCTTACCACGACTCGAGCTTTGCGCTGCACACTTGATGGTTCACTTCGTGAAGCGTATCAGAGACATATTTTTGGATGGATTTGAGAGTGTGCACTATTGGACGGATTCAAGCATTGTGCTGGCATGGTTATCATCTGAGTCCTATCACTGGCAAACATTTGTGGCAAATAGGGTGGCAGCTATCCAAACTCTTTCGTCGATCGAACAGTGGCAGCATGTCAGCACGACTGACAATCCCGCGGACATAGTATCGAGGGGAGCTAGCCCAACTGAGCTGAGTGCTTCAACGCTGTGGTTCTCTGGCCCGAATTTCTTGACTCTGTCTCCTGAGAGCTGGCCAAACGCAAAACCAGTTTTTACAGTAGATGAGCACTTGTTGGAAAGAAAACCAATCATTCATACATTCTCTGTTCAACAAGAATTCGACTTTATCAGCACTCTTAAACATAAATTCAACTATTTGAGCATTGTAAGAACCACTGCTTACATCTTCAGATTTTGTTATAATGCGTCTAGAAAGGCAAAGAAGAAACCAAGCCAAATCGGTGAGCTAACAACATGGGAAATGGACAAGGCTCTTCATTGTATTCTAAAGCTTGTTCAAGCCAGTCAATATGCAAATGAAATTACACTGCTGGAAAGAGGGAAGCCGATTGCTGCTAGATCACACATCATATCATTAAGTCCATTCATTGATGAGGGAGGATTACTTCGCGTCGGTGGAAGATTAAATAATGCAAATTTGCAATACGAGGCAATACATCCAATATTACTACCAAGTAAGCACATTTTTACCAAAGTATTAATCAAGCACTTGCATGAAAAATATCAACACGTTGGAGTTCAAGGCCTAATTGGAATAATACGTCAAAAATATTGGCCAGTTCATGCAAAACCGCTAATTCGAAAAATTATAAACAGATGTGTCTTGTGTGCTAGAGTGAGTCCTCGTTTGGAGAATCCTGAAATGGGCAGTCTTCCTGCATGTCGAGTTACTCCATCTCGCCCATTCAGTTTTGTGGGCACGGACTTTTGTGGGCCATTCATGGTGCATTCTCGTCGTCGTGGAACGGCAGCTGTAAAGGCTTATGTAGCTGTTTTTGTTTGCCTCAGCACAAAGGCAATCCATATGGAGCTGGTAGGCGATTTGACTACGTCCGCTTTTTTAGGTGCTTTAAGGCGCTTCATAAGCCGCCGAGGTCTTTGTCGGGCGATTTATAGCGATAATGCAACAAACTATGTAGGAGCGCGTAACGAGCTGAGAGCCTTGTACGATCTGTTCACCAATCAACAATCTAGCTGCGAAATAACAAAGGTCTGTCTAGAGGAAGGCATCGAATGGCACAACATACCGCCAAGATCTCCCCACTTTGGTGGGATATGGGAAGCCGCGGTCAAATCGGCAAAGCACCATATGAAAAGGATATTGCACTTGGCTTCACTTACCTACGAGGAACTCAATACTGTTATTGTCCAGATAGAAGGTATCCTTAACTCCCGTCCTATCTCCCCCCTTTCTGAAGATCCTAACGATTTACAACCACTCACACCCGGTCATTTCTTGACGGGTACTTCACTTGTAGCACTTCCGGAGCCAAATTTAACCGACAAGAACATATCATACTTGAGTCGCTGGCAGCGTGTCCAGTGGCTGATGCAGCAGTTCTGGTTTCGTTGGCGAACCGAATATCTCCACACACTGCAACAACGAAGCAAATGGCGTAAAGGACGTTCCTCGCTTAAAGTAGATGACATCGTTATTATAAAGGATGATAATCTGCCACCCTTGAAATGGAAACTTGGAAGAGTATCCGAAGTTCATCCTGGAGCGGACAATAGTGTGCGAGTAGTAACATTGAAGACACCCAGTGGTACCACCAAGCGAGCAGTTGCAACAGTATGCAAATTACCTGTTTTTGAAGAGCCTTAAGCTCTTCAAGAGGGGGAGTATGTTCCCTCGATTTTACAATTATATCGATTGTCTTTATTACTATTTTTATATTTGCTTAGAAATTAAATTACATTCGAAATCAACCGAAATCATAGCAAACGGTTATGACAATGGCAACACCCAATAAATTTGTATCGATATAATGAACGTAGCTATCGAATCTAAAAATTTAGAAATGTCAAAAACCACGCTGATTATTACTTCATCTTTAAGGTTAACTTCCTTCTTTTTCTCGAGCTCATTGTGTAAGGTTATTAGTTCTGAAAGGTCAAACTCATAAAATACAATATACACTAAGAATTGGTATAGTTGTTTTAATTTCCTTCAAACAAATATCCAATAATCAAAAAAGCTTGATTATTTAAAATACAGTATTCTTTTATCATTCTCCTAATAAACCTTTAATTGAACAGACGTTCGTGTTTTGCTTGGATTAAAATTATCAGGTTATGGGCCCAGTTAAAACAAGCCTAATTTGAGAAAAGGAAAAAATATTAAAACCAGCATGGCATCGTTATACACAATAGACAAACTCGATGAATCGAATTATGAGACTTGGTCTGTACAAATGCGCAGTGTCTTGGTACATGGTGGTGTTTGGAAGGTGGTGAGTGAGCAGGAAATTGTACAGTTTCCGTATAAAAATACAAAGCCAGTGTATGATTTGCGATCTTGAGCATCGCTTCCCCAATCAGCGTCAACAAAACCTTCCACGTGTTTTCTACCTGCACGATAATAAAGTTTCATATTAATACTACCTACCAAATATCGGAGAATATGCTTTGCTGCTGTCATATGTTCAGCATGTGGATCTTTGTTTCTCTGTGACAGCTTGCAGACGGAATGCATTATATCCGGCCTCGTTGTTATGCTTAGGTGCATAAGTGCCCCAATTTAGCACAAAGTAGTTATAAAACGGGATGTACTTTTCAACGAGCATTTTGTAAAACACAAATATACAGCAAAGCATATTCTCCGATATTTGGTAGGTAGTATTAATATGAAACTTTATTATCGTGCAGGTAGAAAACACGTGGAAGGTTTTGTTGACGCTGATTGGGGAAGCGATGCTCAAGATCGCAAATCATACACTGGCTTTGTATTTTTATACGGAAACTGTACAATTTCCTGGGAGTCAAGGAAGCAGCATACGATTGCGTTGAGCAGCACCGAGGCTGAATACGTGGCAGCATCAAATGCAGCCAAAGAAGCAATATACCTGCGGCGATTACTGAAGGAGGTCGGCTTTTGGAAGCATAATCCGATTATTCTCAACGTTGATAATCAAGGGGCGCAGAAGCTGGCAACAAACCCAGTTTATCACAACCGTACGAAACATATAGATGTAAAATACCATCACATACGAGAGGCAGTAAAGAACGGCGAAATTGAATTGAAGTATTGTCCAACTGAAGAGATGACGGCCGACGTTTTTACTAAAAACCTTTCAAAAATTAAGCACTTAAAATTTGTTAGTCAAATGAATATGTCATGAGTTTTTATTTTGTAAAAGGGCATTCACGTTGAGGAGGAGTGTTGAAAATAAACCTGGCAACAACGTGCATGTTCTTATTCCTTCTCATTCTCATTTCCTTTATTCTTCTTTTTTTCCCTATTCGTCTATATTGTATTCTTTTATCATTCTCCTAATAAACCTTGAATTGAACAGACGTTCGTGTTTTGCTTGGATTAAAATTATCAATATATATTTTCCATACTCACTTTTAGTTAAGTTAACGTGAATCTTCTTTTATTTGAATTATTGATATTTTTTCCAGTATACTGTACAGCTTAAAGTATTGCTGTGTTGCGTATATATTTTTCATTTAGCTTCACTTAGATTTCTGTATTATGCGTATATACATGCAATTCAATTATTGTTTTTGACAGTACAATGGATTGCTTTATTTGCCAAACGGGATTAAGATTAAAATGTATATCGTCTTCGCAAATTTCAGTTGCTAACTCAGCCATATCAAACCAAGGAAGATTGAATCTTCCAACGCATTGTCTTCTCTTACCTATTTCTCAACATCATCAAGGTAAGGCTGGAGTTAAACTCGAACATCAGCTTCGCAACAAAAACAATTTTAATAGAAAAGACGTAGTAAATATTAAAAAATAACATGACTGAAAATGTTATGCAGTCAATTATTTCGCATGTCTGGTCATTTTTTCAGAATAATTCCCCACAATACAACAGACATGTCTTTTATTAAGAAATTAAAGATCACCAAATGCGTGAACACCTAGTTCGAAATGACTACTTGAGCCATTTCGAAGAGCTAATAAAAAAAGGTCAATCGTCGAGGCGAAATGCGTTATGATGAAATCGAAACCACTGGTGTTCTCCTTCCGATTTCTTTTCAATTTCGAAAAATTTTCGAGCAAAATGACCAGCTTTTAAGCATATCTAAAGATATGGATACTACTTTTCAAACAACGTTCAATTAAATTCGCATTTTATTTAAGGCTCACACTGGCGTGAATAAAAAGCCCTTCACAAATTCGCAGAAAAATTTAATTGCATTCTTTGTTTACATCAATGACGCCGAAGTTCACAATCCACTTGGATCAAACTACGATTCCGTTTCGTTTGTATTTATATTACTCATTTCCAATCATCAAAAATTGCGGGATTTATGCAGCTGCAATTATGAAAGGTAGGGATTATAACGAATTTGGCAATGGAAAATGTATAGAATAGAGATTACCACTTACGATGGCACTATAACAGTTTATTTTGTGCTGGAACTTGTTAAGAGTTTTGGGCATTTCTTTTGTCGCTTATTTAAAATGATAAAAGCTATACAACACGCAAATTTAAATGAACTATGATGTAGATGTGTCTGCCGAAAACGTTTCTTCGACTGGCGTTAAGAAGAATTGCAAACTTTTCTTATAGTGAGTGCACCGACCCGCAGCAAGTTTTAATAATCGCTGACCAAGACACATCACATGTAATTTGTAGGTATGTCAAAAGAATTAGGTATAGAAGTCATTATGCAGCTTACGATATCGATGTTTCGTCAGAAGTAAGTGTTTTTAAAATAGTGCATATGAACGAATTTGCTGGACCGCCACACGAAACAGCTCATGGATTCCATTTGCTCCGACCAAAATAATATTTATACTAATTTTTATAATTTTATTTATCATTCGATGACTTTGTAGAAGCGGATACGTTTCGCAATATGTTCAGCATTTTAGTGCAGAAGATGTTATGAACATGAACATAAACGGACATCAAAGAATGATGGAAAAAAGGGGCCCGTTTGGCGATAAGCTTTGGGTTTGAAACTATGCTTGCTAACAGTGATGAGGAAAAATTCAAGCGAACAACATGGCAGAATTGGCGACGTACATCATTTGCAGAAGTGGCGACCAACATCATTGGTAAGATACAATTTTTTCTTTTAAACTATTTAATGATAATTAGCTTATTTTATTAAAAATTTCAGACAAACATTTATTGTATGAAGAAGACAGGAGTAGGTGGAGCAAAATTTAAAGGCCTATTTGACGAAAATGACAAAGTGGTATTGGCAATTGTAGGAGACGAGGTAAGGTATTTATTTTACATATTAATTTATTTTTCTTTTGATTCGTTATCCAATAGTAAAGATGTTTTTTTTTCTATTTCATCGATGACATGGGTGCAACAGGGAGCCACGGTGATCGGATTACAAGTGGAACCCAACTATCGCCAAGCCCAAACAAAATGTCGCAACCAATTGAGATGCAGCCATTTATCGTCACGCCAAAATCAAGGAAGGAATTTGACGGAATTAAACGGACAGTACTAATGTGAAAGTGAACGGCTAAAATATTATTTTTTAAAAATAAGCCATTATCATAAAAAATTAGGATGCCGTGAAATTGAAGTAAGGTTGAACCTACCAGCCTCGGAACTTACAAGGCCTATTTACATTGCTTGATCGGCTGATGAAAATTAATTTGATTCGGTACTTCTGAACAACAATCAAAAATAAGTTTTGTTTCTACTAATTTTAATATTTTCTTTATATCATTAATCAACAAAAATTCAATTAATATTGTTACTAAATAAAATGTATTTATGCTCGTCTGATGATTCATATTTGGTACCGTTTCGTAAGTTGGTCGACGTTGCTGTTCTTGATAATTACTATTTGGGCATTTTTATATATACATTATATACCTATGTGGTTTATATTCACTTCTTTGATTATATGATAGGTGCAGGTTTTGATGACTGGTTTATTGTACGTGACACTGCGAAAGCGAGTTCCAGATTTTTAAGAACACTTCCATATAAGGTGGATCTTATGAAATTATTATTTGTCTATTTGCTCCTTGCAATTTATTATTTAAATCTGTTCAGTATGTCTTCATTTCTGAGAATCATGCAGCTAGGGTTGCTAAATCAACTAGTTCTGCCATCTCGATAACAACTTTTTTATTTTCACTTTCACTGATTATATTAATTTATCTCGCGACTTTTATCGTGTACATTTTTTTCTTCTCTTAAATCTATTCATAAAACTCTTACGTTAGATACTACTTATGTATCTTTGTTCAGGTTGCTTCGTATGAAGGAACGTTTGATGGATGAGTCGAAAATAAACAATATATTTGTCTCCTGGCAGGATCGCCAATTAAAATACTTGCGTATGTTTTGAAATTAAAAAAAAATATAATTTTCGTAGGATTTTATGATCCCGTTTATTATTATTATTTAAATAATCTCGGATTCTGCTTACATTCAAAACATATGATCATAAGAACAGAACTTTGGTCTATGTGATGTAATTTCTAGACTGACTTGACTTTTGACTACATGTTCGTTTCTTATATTTATGTCCCTTTTAGTGAACTATATATTCTGTTACAATACAATCTCTTCTTTGTTCTTGTTCTATCTTTCTTTATCTAAGCAGGCGATTTTGGTGTTGTGTGCAAACATCGTCTGCTGTGTGTTTCATATCATTAAATTCTACCCTTATCTAGGTATGTGCACGTTTAATTCGTGTAACTCATCCAACATATTTGTGCTAGATAAGAATTTGTTCTAGTTAAGGGTCCTTAACTCACGCGGAAGGTGAGAAATCGATTAGAAATAAGACTATTCCTGTCAGGTAAAAGTTCTAAAGGATTGCCTTAACAATTGCAAATTAAAATGTTGTTGCCTGATAGCGAAGACAGAAAGAAACGCTTTGCAAAACACATTATTTGCTTAAAACAACAGACAAATTAATTCCTTAAAGGCGATCACAAAAGAACAGAATTTATGTAGTGTATTTTATTATCTTCTATATTTTATATACTTTACATAAGTTAAAGACTCATTGTAATATTAAAGCATACCGTAACATCTATCAAAGAATGAGTAACAGAACAACCGCTGTAAATGCATTTACTCTAAGAATGCCACTTGTCATTACTTTGAGCATATTTGGAGTCAGTCGGTATTTTTAACTTCCACTCGAGTAGCACTTGCTACTACATGTATGTAACGCGGTTATCTTAAGTATTTAAAGAGTAAATATAATTGAATTATTACCGAGCTAACGCGTGTAAAAGATTGAAGGGGTAAAAGAAAACATTAATTCATTTCCGGAAGTTGCAATGGTGGGAATTGCAGGAAAAAAACTCAAACGAAATGTACAAACGAAATGTTCAGTTTGTACAGAGAACAAAAAAATCATCAATAATGAAAGCTTTGTGAATTTTAAAGTTGAAATTTCTATTTCGGGGAACACACATACTGGTTCTTTTGGCTATGAATTGTAACCGAACTTTAGTAAGCTGTCAAAAGTGTTTGTAAGTTGGTTGGGAAATAAAAATACTGATACCAATATGAAAAATGTGCACACATAAACTTTCCATTTAATGGGAACGCTAAAATACCTAAACGAAGATAATGTCAGGAAATTGGTAATGCAGGTAATATTATGTGAATTTAATAATTGCATTTCTTCATACCCGAGTGCAAAATACTCAAACGAAAATCAGTTTTACCACAAATATCAATAAGTTGAAGTGGCATAAACTCACGCGCTTCCAGAAATATTATAATATATACTCAGTTTTATTTACAAATTATTTCTATTTTCCTAGACACTTTCAAAGTCATTACAATGGCTGTATAACTAAATTAAAATCATAATCTCTTATTCTTATTTATCTAGTTCACATAAATGTATTTAAATAACAAAGAAGTTCCGAATTTAAATGATTTACAAATGAAATTTGCATCTTTGGCATGGTGGAGGAGGACTAAATTAAACTCGTCGCAGGGGGTAGTTCTTGTCTTCCCTTCACACCAAAAATATCTTGTCATGAAACAAAAAAAAATGATAGCAGACAATCTAAAGTTAAAAAGAAAAAACAATTATATGCAAAGACACTAATCTATTTTTAAACCAATAAAAAAGTAATTCTATCTTAAACTACATTTTATTCATTTCGTGCTTTTAAAACCGCACCAACAACGCAGCGAAAAATAAAGATATACGTTTTTATATTGTAAAGGACTTTGCCAGGATCGCAAAGAGTTTCCATCAACTCACAGAAAAATGCAAACAATTCAAATGGTCAGGTGAGTGTGAAAACAACTTCAAGGAACTTAAGCAACAGTTGTGCGACACCCCCTACTAGTGTAGGTACCCCACTCCTGGGAAAACATTTATTGTGGATGCAGACGCTAGTAATGTGGGAATTGGAGCCGTCATTTCCAAGGGGCACGGTGTTCTAGAAAATGTAGTTTCTTACTTCAGCAAAGTTCTCTCAAAGCCAGAAAGGAATTACTGTGTTACCAGGCGCGAAATCCTTGCTTTGGTAATGAAAACAAAACATTTCCATTAGAACCTTTATAGGCAAAAAATCATCCTTCGCACGGACCATGCATCTGCTACATTTTAAAACTCGTGAAGGACAAGTCGCAAGGTGGATCGAAAGGCTGCAGATGTTCGACTACGTAATACAACATCGGAAGGGAAGTCTTCACTCCAATGCAGACGCTCTCTCCCGACGACAGTGTAAAGCAGATTGCAATCATTGCTTATTACACGAGGAAGAAGAAGTCGTGTCGGGTGAGAGCTATGCCCATCGTCGGCCGGAGTGCGCGGGAAATCCGGGAGGCTCAAAAGGAAGATCCGGATATCGAACCGAAACTCACCTGAAAGGAGCATGGGGGAAAACCAGACTGGCAGGAGATATCCAATAGGAGTCCCGAGCTGAAGGCATACTGGGCGCAGTGGGACTCTCTCTATGTGCAAGATGGCATTCTGAAAGATGGGAAAGCACGGATGGAAAGTTCTTCGTAATGCAGCTTCTTGTACCCAGGTCAAAAGTTATCGAAGTGCTTAGGGAATTGCATGATGTAATGTCTGGAGTTCTCTTGGAAATTAATAAAACACTCGAAAAGATGCGACAACGCTTTTACTGGGTCCAGTCAAGGGATGATGTTGAAATTGTTGGAGAGTGAAAGTCTGAGGCAAGGTGCATTAATAGGCCTTTTTTAATATGCTCACATGATCTGTATAGATCATTGATTTCCATGGTATACAGATCATGTGAGCATAATAAAAAAGGCCTAATGGTGAAAATGTTAACGAGTTTATTCGGGACGAATAAGTTTAAAAGGGGGATATTGTGGTGTAGAATGTATCGTGGAAGGTAAAATGGTGAATTGTAAACAACCCTGTGTCACCAAACATGTTCCACTTCCAATTGCAGACTTGAATCTGTCAAATAAGTGGAGAGTTAAGTAAGCTAATTCTAGAACCATCGAGTTTGTTTATAACGAACCAGAAGTAACTAGAAGTTTCTGGTAGATGGCGAGGCGGATATAAAAAGGCAGGTTTGAGAACAGAGAGACACAGTTGATTTTTAAACAGTGTTTGGTAAAGTTCGAAATAGTAATCGGGTGTGAAGTTAAATAAGCGTAAAGTGAATTAAGTGATTGTTTGAAATCGTTTAGAAATTGTTTTAAGTAATATTGTTTTGGTAGTTAATAAGTGAATTATTAGATTAATTCGTAAAAGTGTAATAAAAGTGATTTTGTGTGAAAAGTTTAACAGAATAGTGTTTTATCTTTTCGATTCCCAGCTCGAATGTAACAATATATTTCCACAATTACGAACAAAAATTGAAGTTCGAATTCTGTCTAAAGAGAGTCGCAAACGATGGCTAGTTGCTATAAATTTAAAGCAAATTAATACCAAATAGCTGGAGTCTGTTCTAGGCATTTTATTTTAGGTATGTTGACATATTTGAAATAATGTAACCACTGTGAGAAATATTATATTTAGGTAAATGTGCCAAACTATCAGACGATTTGAACCCGGATTGGGTTCCAAACCTCCACCCAGGGTACGTCGGTAAATCCAACCCAACTCTATCAGCTTCGAGCTTCCAGCAGCACAAGAAGCGCATTGCCAGAACACCATGTACAAAAATTCCAGTTTGCGCTATGCAATTAAATGGTATGTTGTATTTCATTTTTATTTTAACAATACAAAATCTAGAAACCTATTATTTCACTTTTTATTTTTGATTGCTACAAGAAAAACCAAAATTTTTCCGATTTCAGATTATTTATGTTTATTTTGACTAAATTCAAATCTATGCCTATCTCCCGCCACATAAAAATTAGTTTGTGTTCCTTTTGTTTTGTGCAGAAAATACGTAACCATATTTGTCATAATAAGTTTCTTGAATATAGAACATCTCATTTAGCTAGTTTTATTAACCAAAGAAATCAAATTATTCGCCTTTTAACAACATATAATTACTAACCAATGGCATTCAGTAATATAAAAATGTGGTATTCCCGAACTCTAGCACATTTCCCCACGGTTGCCGATGTTGGCAGCATTTATTTTTGTATTTTTTGTATGTTTTTGCATGTCACACGGATTCTTAATTGACACAACACCGATAGGAAAACAAAATGGCGAATTTGAAAAAAACTGAGGGGCCCAGCGGCAAGAGGATTGTGAGTTGGGGGTCTCAGTATCATTTGTCTCTGCTCAGTATCATTTGTCTCTGCTGCTAACTATAGAGGATGTTCAGTTGCAAAAGAAATACAACTTGCAAAAGAGAAAAAACAAAAGAAACCTCTGAAAACCTCAGACAATGAAGCTCAATAAGTCAAAAAAAACTTACGAAGGATCCCACCAAAAATTAAAAGAACAGAGACCAAGTGATCATCACAAAGGACCCAAGACAAAAGCCAGCAGGTCCCAAAATGACGTATGCTCAGGCGGCATCAAAACCAATTGGAATACCAGCAGAGAAAGCTGAAAAACACAAAGCAGAGCCAAACACTGCAATGGAAATCCCATGGAAAAATGCAATAAAACGATAGTAGATAGAATATCATTGCTAGAGGGACAGAACAGCAACAAAAAAGCTGTGCCAAAAAGATGTTTGTCTTTGGATGGATAGAATAAAAATTCTTGAATAGACTACTAATGGTATAGAAAATCGAAAGGAAGAGATACAAGTGACTCTCGACATAAGCCAGATATATATATGTCTAATTTCTGAGACACACTTTAAATTTACTACTGACTTTAAACTGCAGGGATATGCATTATATCACTCCCCACATCCTCATAATTGTGCAAAAGGTGGAGCTGCAGTGTTAATAAAGAATACGATTGAACACCATTTAGAAGCAAAATTCCAATCATGCGCCATCCAAGGAATTACAATAAATATAAAAACGAACAGTGGACAAATATCTGTTCCAGCAGTATACTGCTCTCCTAGCTACAGACTAAAGAAAAATTATTTTAAAAGTCTTTTCCGCAAAATTCACAATAGATTAATCGCGGGAGGGGATTTTAATGCCAAGAATAAATATTGGGGATCTAGATTAACAAATACTAGCGGCAGAGAGCTTTATGAAACACAGAAAGGAATAAGACCCAAGATCTTGTCGACTTCTTTATATCCAAAAATATTTCTTCAAATAAAATAAATATAGAAGAAGGCCCTGATCTTCAATCAGATCATTCCTCAATACTTCTTACACTTGGCGATAGAATAATAATAAAAGAACATAGCCCTAAACTAGATAATAGACTGACTGATTGGAGCCACTTCAGGCAGAAGTTGGAAGAATGTATCCAACTATCATCAGCTGTTCAAACAGAAGATCAACTAGAAGAAGCAGTGCTAATATTTACACCGGATACACAAAAAGCTGCATGGGCAGCAACTCCCAAAAGAACAAACAAGAATAAACAAAACTCTTATCCTCGTGAAATATGTGAAATTATGAAAGCTAGAAAACGTTGGCAACAGACAAGGTCGCCAAGCGACAAAACCACACTGAACAACTTAAATAATAAGCTCAGAATATCTATAAGAGAATTTAATAACGAGTCCTTAAAAACATATCTTACTAGTCTTACAAATGATGTTACTACCGACTACTCGCTCTGGAAGGCAACAAAGAAAATGAACAGGCCGATAGCTCACATTCCGCCAGTAAAAACCAGAGAAGGTAACTGGACAAAAAGCAGCCAAGAAAAAGCAAATACTTTTACAGAGTACCTTGAGAACGTCTTCAAACCTTATGAAGATAAAGATTATCGAGGAATCGAAGAAAGGTGTGAAGAAGACAGACCTATTCGGCCGGTAACAGCTAAAGAACTTGCCAAAGAAATCAAAGAAGGCATAAACATGAAAAAAGCCCCAGGGTTCGATTTAATCACAAGGGGAATTTTAAAAGAATTTCCTCGAAAAGGTTTACAAGAACTAGCGCAGATTATACATGTTGCATTTAAATTAAGATAAGTGCCAAGCATGTGGAAGGTTGCGGAGGTAATAATGATACCAAAACCAGGTAAACCACCTAGCGAAGGAACCTCATACCGCCCAATGTCGATACTACCAATGTTATCCAAGCTGTTCGAAAAAATTCTGGCAAAACAAAAATTAATTCATGAAAAATCGCTAGTTCCAATTCATCGATTTTTGTTTAGAAACAAACACTCTACAATTGATCAGGTGCATAGAATCACAGATAAAATCGAAAAAGCATTCGAAGAGAAAAGTGTGTGCTCTACAATATTTCTTTCTATAGCACAAGCTTTCGATAAAGTCTGGCATAAGGGACTGATCCATAAATTACAAAGGCAACTGCCGAAGCAGTATTCGACAATTCTGGAGTCATATAATTATAACAGACCGATTCTTCAGAATTAAACAAGAGACAGAGTACTCAACATAAAGAGGAATTAAAGCGGGTGTACCGCAAGGCAGTGTTTTAGGCCCATTGCTATAATTATTGCTCACTAGCGATCTACCCGTTAGTGGAGAGACTACTATAGCAAGTTTTGCAGATGACACTGCAGTGCTTGCTGTTGGAGCAACTGTCGAATTAGCAACAAAAAAGCTCCAAATGGCAATAAACGGTATTTCAGAATGGACAAAAAAGTGGCAGATTAGATTGAATGACTTTAAGTCGGTCCATATTAATTTTACGTATAGAAACAATATAAATTAATAACAATGTAGTGGAATGCTCAAATACAGCTAAATATCTGGGCATGACCCTACCCGCTAAACTGCGTTGGAAATCGCATGTAAAGAAAAAAAGAGATGAGCAGAACATGCGATACAGTAAAATATATTGGCTTATTCAGAGATACTCATCCCTGTCCAACTACAATAAATTACTGCTATACAAGCAAGTCTTGAAACGAATATGGACCTACTGGCTCCATGTGGGCATGCACATGCCAAACAAATTTACAAAAAAATCAAGTCTTCCAAAATAAGTACTAAGGAACGTAGTTAAGCACCTTGGCACATACGCAACTCTGATCTACATAGAGATCTAAATATTGAAATGGTTGAAAATGAAGTTAAAAAAGTTGCCCAAAGGCACAGAAGTAGGCTTCTCAACCACGTTAACGTAGAACTTACAGAACTATTAAATACTGACAATGTAATCAATAGATTGAGGCGGGTAAAACCCCATTTTCTAGCCAAAGGAAAATTGGTGTACCTAGTTGGTGTGAAAAGTTTGTAGTAATTCTAGAATTGCTTCAGTAACATATTTATGCTATATATTTAAAAAATATTGATAGTATTTGATGTAATGTGAATAATTTAATTTTGATGTAAAAATAATGGAAATTTAAGAAATGCGATATTCTAGCTTTTCTTAAATTTCCAAGATTTTTCTGAAACATAGGCAATTTCCAAACCAGTTGTGGAAAATTAAATTGGTAAAATGGTCGAGCAGAAAATAACGGAACCGGTTCTGTTCTCTGTGGGCTACACCGATCGTACCAGTATCCGAGTCGGACGGGTCTAATAGAATCTGCGGCGATTATCAAGGCTGTTATTAAGGTAATGGCCGCGATTACAGGTAGTCAGATATTTACAAAGTTAGACCTACAGCAAGCATAGCATATCAAAAGCTAGTGGTTGACGATTTCTCCGCCGAGTCATTAACACTTAACTCCCACAAAGGATTGTATAGGGTCCGGAGGTTGCCTTTTGGCATTTAGGCCGCACCTGTTTTTTTTTTTTAACAGCCGGTATAAATGGCGTTACAGCATATCTCATTTCTGGGAAAGACGAAGCGGATCATACACGTAATTTAGAAGCAGTTCTAGAGAAACTAACGAGAGCGAACTAAGTCGAAGAATCTTTTTGTGAGACGAGAAATTGATTTCTTAGGATTTCAATAGTGGCAGTTCTGTCCCATAGGATTGGGAACCCTTGCGTGGAGCGCCGATCGCTTTCCCTTCACGCTTATTGCTTAAGTCGACTTCCACAACATTTAAAAATTGATGCGTCGGAAAGAGAAGAGTTAGTAATGACCAATAAAAGCCGATCAAATTGTTGCTCAAACGATGAAAGATCCAATAATGTCACGCGTAATTGTAGAAAACCGAAGAGTTTATACCGCATATGCGACGTAAATCAGATCTTGGTTAGTCGTGTTACCCAAATGTATGCTCGTAGTTACGTGTGGTGGGCCAAACTTGATCGAAAAATTGAGCTAAAAGTGCAAAGATGTATCCAGTATCACTCAACGGTATTTGCCTTTGGTATCACGACAATTCATTCAACCACTCGAAAAACCGTGGAACACGGTACATATTGATTTTGCTGGACCTCTTTAGTGATAGTAGACTTAATATCTAAATGGCTAGAAGTAAAAATAGTACGGGGTACATCTTCGGCTGAAGTTAAGAATAAGCTACTTGAAATTATTTCCGATAACGGAACTTTTGCATAAATGGCATTAAATACAACGCATGAGCCTCTTACCATCCATGCAGAAATGGCCAAGCGGAACGTATGGTGCAGTATTTTGAAGACGTCTTTTAGAATTATGACCGAAGGCGATATACAAACTAGAATTCAATATAACTCCGAACACCACTAATGGTAAAACACCATCTACTTATGGGTCGGCGACTTCGCACGATGATGGGTAGATAACTCCCATATGGTCCGAGGAAAACCAAAACGTAAGGATGTTTGAAGTGGGGAATTCAATGTATTCTCCGAATTATTTATCAGGCCCCTCGTGACTGGAGGGCACGATAATCGAAATCACAGTTGCAGTCTCATGTGTGGTGAAATCTGTAGACCATAAAGTAGAACGTTATGAACTCACGTGCAAAATTAATTGGAAGCCGTGTCACCAGAAAAGAAAAATTGATTTTATGAAATAAAAAAAACCTAAAAGTTTATTCATTTTCTATTTTTCTTTGGTTAAGTTTGCAACAATTTTTTGTAGTTTTTTTTATATATAACTCAAAATCAATTCTCGGCATCCTGCATAATTTCTCTTAGTAAAAATCTTCATAAAAATATTTCACTTTCGATTTCACAGCACTTTTGGGAGAGATGTAAAAATTTGACTTCACTCAAACAGTTTAGGTACCACCCTTAAGTAAAAACACGTCGCGGAAAAAGTACAAAATAGAACTGAAATTTCATTACAAGATATTTTACTCTATATATTAACAAACTTGAGCTTGAGCGAGCCCATATCTCAAAATCCAAATAAATTGCACGCAAACTTTTTTACTTTTTTTTCTGTTTTTCACGAGACTCCTGCTCGTCGCGTGAATGGGGATGTTCTTGTTTTGAATTTTCGTGCCTATGGTTGGAAGTAGAATATCAATATACCCAAATCTATACACCGATATACCTATACGTAACAATTTCATTTATAAATAAGCTCAGGTTATAAACAAGCTGATAAAATGCTATGAGAGTACAAATATAGGTTGCTGGTTATTTTATGGTGTACGTGTAGAAGAAGAGCAGAAGTGGATTCTAGTTGCTAAAGTAAAATTTTGCGTAGTTGTTATTGTATTTTTATTGAGAGTGAGGCAAAACAAAAATATAACGTATGTGAACACAGATCGGGAGTTGGGCAGTCATTTTCAAGAAATATTTTTAGTACGGGTTTATTTGTATTTTTGAAGAAAAACTAAGTATGGAATCTTATTTCGAATTCTTTTGTTCATCAAAATTAATAGAGCTGTTTTTGTAAAACTATGCTGACAAAGTAGTAACAGGTACAATGTTTAGTTCCAAAATTACTCTCTTGCTACAAACTGAGTACAAGTCACTGTTTATGATGTAAGGTTTATAAAGTCCCCCCAAAAAATAAATGTACCGTTTTCGGCGATTCGAATGGAAAATGAAGGACGCAATAATTTTTAAAGTATGAATTTTACCCAAGTTTGCATTTTAGTCGAAATGATTAGGGTTGCTTTCAAGTAAACTATGAAAAGCATTTTTTTTTTTAAATTGTACGATAATTTGGAGAAAATCTCTATTTGATATCAAGATATAATAATTTTAATATTAATATTAATTTTCGAAATATCAATATTGCTCAAAGTTTGCATTTTCGTCGAAATCGTTATCTGCGTTTTCAAGTAAACTATAAGAAACATTTCTTTTTTTTAGATACATAAAATTTAGTTTGCTTTATAATGATAGAAACGACCATATTACATTAAAAATACATTTTTTCATTGTTTGAAATCAGAGTACAAATATAGCTGGGAGTTCAGTTTATTCAAATGTCCACACTCACGTGCTCAGAAATTACGAATATTTCCTTAAATTTGTATCATTTAGAAACACATTAAGATAATACAAATAAAGAAGAATGTCGCAAGTACTTCATAGAGTATTTAGTTTATTAGTTTGAATCAAAAAATAGATATTAATGAATATTCCAAGTAGTATAGATTGAGAAGAGATACGAATGTAGTTCACAGAATAAAGAAATAAATAATACCGCTTTTTGGTGATTTATGATATCAACTGAAGGTATGGCACAATGGCGGATCGTTAAAGCATTTAACGACTTTTTTTAGGTCCCAATATATTTCGCATGTAGATGAATTCAGATATTTTTATGTGCGCAATAAAAGTGACAATGGCATAGTCGTACTAATTGATAATTATATATGTCTGTTATTAAAAATCTTTACTCACCTTTAACCAGTGTCAAGATCCCCAACGGCATTACAAGTATGGCAACCATCAAGTCGGTTATTGCCAATGACATTAAAAAATAATTGGTAACATTTTGCAGGCGCCTCTCCCACGCAATAGCCAAGCACACAAGGATGTTGCCTGCTGCTGTTCCAATAACGAGCACCAGCGCTAATAGTGCCCAATAATTATTACCATCTCTGTGCTCTGCACCTTTATAATTGAATTTATATGATACCAACAAATGGCTATTGTTGCTGCCAGTTGAAAGAACGTCCCACCAACGAAAGGTGAAGTCGCTTAATTTTTCTGATTTTGCAGTTGCCTCGATTCCTCTTGTGTCGTTTACAGTTGCATAGATTACATCTTCTTCCATGTTCCACTAACACACACGGCTTCCGAAAGCTAAGTTTGAGCAAAACAAAGTCGACACGAAATGGGAATGCAAAAAATTATAGATTACATATCCGCAGTGAATGCACACCTTACCTGTGCAAAATAAACTCATTGATTCATTGGCAGCGCCACCCCAGGTGGTATCCTTTCATATTTCAAAATATTTTTCTCTCTTTTTGGTATTGTTATTGTTTTATTGTTATATTATTTTTTTCTATCGAATAACCAGGAAATGATTTTTTCTTTTCGATAGGAGGAATATTTTTCGTGTAACAATTGAAATTGGAAGGGAACTTGCTATTATGCATTTGTACAAATATTTATAATCGCATGTATATTTATTTTGTGGGTTTCTTTTGCCGGTTAATACTGCACTTCAAGAGAAAACATTTTTAAGTGTTAGTTTTGTAACCATGTGTAAAGAACGTAGAACTCAGCACTCAGAACTCGTAATTCAAAAGAAGGCAAAATGATATTGTTTATCCATGTGGTTAAGTTATCTGAAAAAGAGGATTATTTATAGTCAAAGGCAAACAAAATATAAATATCTATGAATTTAAAATTATTTGAAAAAAAAACGTCAGTTCAAGCTGTTTGACTTTTTTTTTTTTTATATTGCTTCGTCTTCCTATAGCTGACGTCGGTTATAGAAATTCGGAAACCGAAACCTTGCTATCACTATCATCAACTTTGCCTTTGTACCTATATGGAGTTCAGTTCTCTATAAAAGGAAAGCTCAAAAATAAAGAGAATACAGACGAATGTGAAAGCGAGGACACGTAGATCAATAAAGGCTAACTAGTTTCATGTAGTTCGTTGTGAATAGTATGTAACTATACTAGTAACTAAACTTATTATCGCAACCTCAAGTGTTTCAACCGCATCAAAATTGAGCTTCTTAGCTATACCTGTACAAAGTTTTACTGATTTGTAGTCTCCATTCTAAATTTTGACGTTATTTAAGCATTTCAATTTTTTTTTTAGATTCGTATACGATATAGTCTAGATAAGAACATACCATGCAAAGCCGATGGATGAGTAGTATACTCAATGCAACTACTGTTGAGCTAATCTGTATATCGCTTCCTGAGAATCTGTCCTATGTTTTAAAAAAAGTAAGGTGCTGAAAAGTAGCCTATTTTACTAATGCTAAATAAATAGTTTTTCTTCTATTCACTGAGAGCGAATTAATACACCGCAACAAAATTCGTATTCGCATTCGTAATCTTACTGTCTCTTTCCAACCCGGGGACATAGTCACGGCAGGTGAAAACAGTATTTTTTGTAGTTTCGGACTAAGTTTTTTTATCATATTTATTATTATTGATTTCATATTACCAAAGAAGACGTTTTTTTTTTTAAGTTTGTGAAAGCATGTTAATTTTAGACTTAAAAACGTTGTGCTTTGTAACTGGAAAAAAAGTAGAACTGTATGTATTACATAAAGCTTTAAAAAAAGTATATTTTAGTATTGTTGTCCGGATCGACGAATGATTAAATTATTAGGGGTTAATTTATTTGGATTTGAATTTATGTGTTCCGGCAACAACTTGTTCTCGTATAGAGTAAAATATCTTGTTATGCAATTTCAGTTGTACTTTTTTCGCTACGAGTTTTTATTTAAGGCTGGTACGTTGTTCGAGTCAAGTGAATTGTTTACACCTCTCCTAAAATAGTGTGTCATCGAAGGCTAAATATTTTTACAGATCGTTCTGAAAGGATCTAAATATGTTCATGTTTTCACTAATCACCTTTTGTCTTAAAGGTCTAGAATAGTTTATTATCCTTTTTGTATACTTTCAGTATTATTTTATAATGCTTGTAAAAGGATTTAGAATAGTTTATCGCTTAGTTGTATTCTTCTTGTAAAAGGATCTACAATTTATGATCCCTATCCTTTTTTTATTGTTTTCATGCATACCTGCTATTTGCATTTCAAATAATACTGAAATTATTTTATGATGCTTGTAAAAGGATCTAGAATAGTTTATCGCTTAGTTGTATTATAGTTGTAAGTAACGTAATTCCAAAAAACAGATCGTTCTGAAAGGATCTAAATATGTTCATGTTTTCACTAATCACCTTTTGTCTTAAAGGTCTAGAATAGTTTATTATCCTTTTTGTATACTTTCAGTATTATTTTATAATGCTTGTAAAAGGATTTAGAATAGTTTATCGCTTAGTTGTATTCTTCTTGTAAAAGGATCTACAATTTATGATCCCTATCCTTTTTTTATTGCTTTCATGCATACCTGCTATTTGCATTTCAAATGGATGCTTTAATGCGAAACGCGAGAAGTATAAAAGGAGGATCTTTGGTGAACGCGAGGACAGTTAGAAAAGTGTTCTAGAGGAGTTTACATCTAAATACGAAAGTGTTTCGATAAAATATTTTTAGAAGAAAGTTTTTAAATCAATCATACAGCCATATTATCATCACCGTCGGCATCAATAGCACCTCCACCACCATCTATGGGGCCTGCCAAGAGTGTGAGTCCATTTAAGGCCACGTCAGATAAAGAAAATCAGCCACGTGAATCGCGGCGTCTCAGAGCGTCATTGAGATCACGATCTCGATGGAATGATAGACTATCGCGGAGATCAAGATCTCGGGATCGTCGGCAAAATGACCGAGAAAAGAACACACGACAGTTTAGAAATAAATCGCCGCCGCCACTTGGCGATAGACGAGATAGACGAGGTCCAGATCGTCGACGTGGTCCGCACATGAATCACGAAAGATCGCCCAGAATGGGGTTCGTCGCAAAGAACCGGACGAAAAGCCATTCTGCATCGCGCAGTCGATCGCCGTCCGCAGAAAGGCGTAAGGGATCACCAGCGGGAGGCATCACCACACGATCACCAGTGTACAACAACGAAAATTCAAAAAGACAGCGCTGTCGTGACTTTGACGAAAAGGGCTATTGCGCTCAAAGTGAGACTTGTCCATGGGATCATGGAGTAAATCCAGTTGTATTCGAGGGAATTAACAACTCGGCGCCGATTAGCATGTCATTAAGGGAATATAACTCTGATGCGCAGGATCTTTGGTGTCGCGGATCATCTTCAGCAGTTGCACCATCGGTGGGAGCATACCCCCGAGCTGCAGGCGGCACAGACTTCCGGCCTACGGCTCTGATTTTTCCGTTTCAATTAAATTCTGCTGCTACGCCTCTGCGAAGAGAGCTAATTCCAGTACCACTGGTTGACGCAGAGGGCCCAACAAAGCGAAAGCTACCTCTGTCCAGCCGCCTAGGACCACGTATCACGACCATTCAAAACAATTGCTCTTTGGAGTTGCGTAAGGTACCTCGTGGAATGAACACAATTGCCTATCTCAACAATCACGATGGCAGTGCCTCTTCTCCAATCAACAATGGCGGAAGAAACTCCCAGTATCATCTTACTAATATTCCAGCTATGCCCACACCAGCTGCTGATGCAGCTAAGACACCCGTATCAATGCCAACCACACCAGCAACACCAACAACTCCGACAACGGCGTCTTCGAATGCACCGACAATCGTTGCAGCGCCTCATATTCCACCACGATCGCTTCGCTATAAGAACAACACGCAATGTACAACGCCAGTCACAAGAGCAATCATACGCAAGAAGCAAGAGGAACAAGCTAAGGCGGTTGTTCAGCTGGCCAATGGCTTGCGCAAACGAAAACATGAGCTTCTTCAAGGTTATTTGAAACAAATGAAATCCGCTGTAGAACTCATTGAGCGTTGCGAACCTCACGATCCAAAGCGTGTGAAGACAGTTGAAACCATCAAGATTATGCAGGCGACGATTGATAAACTACGTAAGGAGATTGCCACCGAACAAGAACATATGGCTGCCCAGATTCGAAATCAACAACCGCCCGTTAAGAAGACTGAGAATATCATCAAAAGAATTATTATAACTATTAACGATTCCGATTCCGATTCCGATTCCGATTAAAATATAATATATAAATATAAAAATATTTTTTTTTTTAACCCTTTGTATCGCAATGTGTTCAAATTAGAAAAAAAGGTGATTTTCAGCTTTCAAGGTTATTTGAAACAAATGAAATCCGCTGTAGAACTCATTGAGCGTTGCGAACCTCACGATCCAAAGCGTGTGAAGACAGTTGAAACCATCAAGATTATGCAGGCGACGATTGATAAACTACGTAAGGAGATTGCCACCGAACAAGAACATATGGCTGCCCAGATTCGAAATCAACAACCGCCCGTTAAGAAGACCGAGAATATCATCAAAAGAATTATTATAACTTAACGATTCCGATTCCGATTCCGATTCCGATTAAAATATAATATATAAATATAAAAATATTTTTTTTTTTAACCCTTTCTATCGCAATGTGTTCAAATTAGTATTACATATAATAATCTTATAAATGAAAACACAATAATTTTGATTTTTTGTATTTTATTTATAAAAAAAGGTTTGTTGCATATCTGCAACATTGCGTTATAAGGCTTTATTGTACTCTAAATTAAAGTCTCTAAAGCAATAATTAGTTTTGTTATAGCAGAGTCCAACGCCACATTTTTCACACGATGTTTGTGTGTAGCCTTTGCAATTCGGATATTTGCACCTTATCCGCTTGTCAGCCCATACAGGCCAATGTCCAACTTGATCCTTTCGAAACTGTTTTTGGGGGAACAGATTGTGTGGGCCCTTTGTGTTTTTTGGCTTGTATTTCTTCCTCCAAACTCTTTCGTTTTGTTGTCTCTGGATGATTAGTGCCTACTTTGCAAAGAACTTCTGCGATTTCAAGTCGAAAATCAGCCGAATTCGTGATTTTTTCATTTGATGAATTGTCTTTTTGCACGCGCTTATATAATAGCCAAGCGTTAGCTATAGTCAAATCAAGCAGATGATAAAATATTCTGACTTGCCATCTTTTACTTCGCAGCACAATTTTGTACCTTCCCATTATGCTGTCAATTAAGTCAACGCCACCCATGTGCCTGTTGTATTCTCACGGTCGGTCAATGTAGATATATCTTTTGTTACTTTTGTCATATCTTTGGACTCTTGTCTTCGGATTTTCGCCAGCGAATGTTGAAGCTAAATTGACAATTTTATTATCCCGCCATGACGTAACTGAAATATCAACGCTGTTTACGTTAGCAACATATTCCACAGACGACCCACGAGGTTGTTTTTTCAAAATTTTCTCATCCGGTAGCTTTGAATTGGGTATACGATTCCGCCTTAATGTTCCTAAGCAGAGAATGCCTTCCTTGGCCAAATATTCTAATAATGGAATCGAATAAAACAATTGTCAAAGTAAAGCCGGTAATTCTGATGTCTAGGAATTATTCTGGCTAAACGCATGCAAACGTTGGATGAGGCTCCGAGGTCTGGTTCTGCTGGATTGACAACACTTTCTTTTCCCGTTTCAAGTTCAACCATATAAGCGAATCCAGAAACACCACTCAGAACTTGCAATTTATAACCCCATTTATGGGGCTTATTAGGGTTATATCGCTTCAAATTGTTCCTGGACTTAGTGGCACAAATTTGTTCATCAACACAAAGATATTGTTCAAATGGGACCTTTCTAAAAGAATCGTTTAATTTTTGAATAACAGACTTTATTTTGAAGATTCTGTCGCTCTCTGGATGTGATATGGGAACATTGTTACTGTTGTCATTAAAATGTAGAATCTGGCGGATCCTTTCAAATTTATTGAGAGACATTGTCTCTTGAATAGCCGGAATTGTTATCGAATTCTTCCAATAGCTCCTAACTCTATGCATGTGAGATATGGACATAAAAAAAACGATGCCAATAAATTGACGTACGTCTAAGGTGGATACGCTAAATGTGGTGTTAGGGTCTTTTTGAACGGCGTACAAATTAGTTTCATTCTTAATCATTTCGACAAGATCGTTTGTGAATAAATACGTAAAATACAAGGTTATGTCCCCGATAAATGAAAGCTGACTATCACTCAAAACCAAGTTCTTCTTTTTCCATATAATGTTTTTCCTTTTTTACTGGTTGAGGACGGAGTAGCGGCAGACAATTCAGGTTGTGCTAAACTTACTTTTTGATGTAGTTCTTCTTCCAAGTTGTTATTTACTTCAAGATTCACCACGTTATCTTGCAAAAGGTTTTCCTCTTCATCTTCATCTTCGGAATCAATTTGTGGTACATAATTTGGGTCGTCCAAAAATTTGTCATCTGAGAAATCCAATCCATCTTCACTATCGTTCATGTTTTCCAACATTTCCATAATATCTTCCTGAAGTAATCTTCGCGGTGCCATTCTAAAACATTCAAATCAAACAAAAATTTCCGTTACAAAGTAGATTTAAAAATAGGTCTCATATCACAATGTTGCAGAAGTGCAACAAACGAAGAACTTCCATTTTCTACTATTCTAGCAATATTTTTCTAACTTGATTCATAGAAATAGAAAATATTTATTCTCACTTGGTTAGTAAATCACTTTAATTTGCACAAACACTATTTTTAGTTATATATAAAAAAATTCCAAATTTGCAAACCTCTCTTGATTATTGACTGAATGGAATGAACTGAATAAAAGGGCAGGCGACGATTGATAAACTACGTAAGGAGATTGCCACCGAACAAGAACATATGGCTGCCCAGATTCGAAATCAACAACCGCCCGTTAAGAAGACCGAGAATATCATCAAAAGAATTATTATAACTATTAACGATTCCGATTCCGATTCCGATTCCGATTAAAATATAATATATAAATATAAAAATATTTTTTTTTTTAATGTTGGTAATTGTAAACAATTTCAAGTTTTTTTTTAAATTTTGACTTCAGTTCTTAATAAATACATTTTCACGAAGCAATTTGACGGAAATCTTTAGATGAAAATATTAAATAATGGCAATTCTTTTGTATAAATATAAAAAAATATTTCCGAAATTGTTAAAATAATTGTCCAAATTGGTATATTTACAAATCCCCACCATGTTTTTGTTTTTTCATAAATTCGGGGGTGAATGTAAATAGGTATTTCATTTACTAGGCATGATAATGGAAGCTGCTATAGGGAAAATGAATACAAAAGCGAACTGCTCATTGGCAGTTAGAAAGGTACACAAAGTGAGTGTTTACTTTTACCCCAAAAAAGAAGATAAATCAATTTATAATTATTAAAGATTTATTTTAAAATACAGAAAAATAAAAATTGTTTATGAAAAAGAAAAAGTATTGTTTATTATCGAATTTCCTCCACAGGGACATATCCATCAAATGAATAAATTGTTGTTCCGTCGTCCTCTAATCCCTCCTTCGGTAATGGTAGCATTACTTGAAATACTTTGATGAAACTCACATCTTTTTTAACTATCTTAACTATCTTTTTCTTCTTGTTCTACTCGGCAAACGTACTTAAACAAGCTCGAATTTCTCTTTCCACCCTTAAAGGAAGCCAGAACAAATTCTCCCAATTGAAAGTCTTGAATTGGTTTCGGTTCCATCATATCAACTTCATTAGGTCCACTCCCATTTTCGTCTTCGCCCCAGTCTAAATCTACAAGATCATCATCAGTTGGTTCATAGTTGACGGTTCGGGTTTCTTCGTCAGAAGATGAAGATGAAGATGCAATATTTTTCTTTTTCCCTTTTGGAACTTTCTATTTTGGCTGAAGTTTTTCAGTCTTCTTTTGTTCCGCTTCTTTCAAACGCTGGAGAACTTCATCCGTAGTTAAAATCTCTCCATATTGAAGCTGCTTTAAACGGGGTGTTACTTTTTGTTTCGGAGTTGCGTTTTGAAGTTGACAAAGAACTGCGAAAAAATGGGCCATGGGGGCAACTGATGAAGCAACTAATAATGAAATGAAGAAGCAAGATTTTATTATAGAATAGAATTTAAATTAGAATTGTTCACACCCTTGGAAGTTGAAGGTATCGGCGAATAATCGGGTGAGATCAATGTATTTTGAGACAATGGGGACTCCATTTCATTTACTAAATGTGCTGAAAGGAGGTAATTGAAACACATATACTTCTACGTACCTTATAGTCTTAATCAAAGAAATATTTACATTTGGAGGTTGATGGTGTAGAGGCATTTTCAGAATTGGTATGGATAAATGGTGATCCAACTGATGGAGGTGACGACAAAATGAACCCTTCTATAGCGATGGGGTCTCTGAGACTCAACAATGGGGTCTGATGCATATTTGGAGATGATTGAGCTAGGAAGAATGTGGTCATTATTTGGTTATATTAATTTTCAAGAATTTGAGAGTGAAATTACCATTTGAAGTTGGTGTTCCAGAGATCGTGAGGTTTGAAAGGATTCCGTATAAGAAGCATTTTTGTTTTCATATTTTTCCAGCTCTGATTTATTGAAATCTGTTTTCGGGAATTTTGATGGATCAACTGGAAAAACCCCTGTTGACTCAAATCCAGCAATAATATTTTTGGAAATCAAGGCACTCTTCCAAACTTGTCCCAGTAGTTTTGTAAATTTAGACTTGGATAATTGAAACAACCCTTTGCCTAAGAGATTGTCGTTAAGAGAAATTTATGTAGGATGCTGAGAATTCAATATTAGGTTGTCTAAAAAAAATACCTACTTTTATTTTCAATTTTCGCGCTCTGTTTTTTTCTCATGATAATTATATGTATCCAAATTAGCGAATTATATCTGATTTGTAAAATGTAATACAATAAACTTTGCATCATCCATATTTGCAGAATTTTTTCTTCAAAGGACTTCAAAATGTCACCATTTTAATTGATTTTTGAAAGATCCAACAATAATCAAGAATTTGGTTTATCTGAATGTTTGAAATGCATATATTGGAAAATACTAATACAGTAGTTCCACGATAATGTGAACTAATTAACACAAGGCGTTTTCGGATTTTAGAGGGATTCACATTACTGGAACTTTTTTTCAGTACTTACTAAACTGATTGAAACGATTTTAAAATTTATTAAAAACAACACAAAATGATTTTTTAAAGCACAGTTTAAATGTTTATTAATTTAGAAGAAAACGAAAATCGAGCAAGAGCAAGAGAAACAAGAGAAATATAAACACTTTCACATTATAGACATGACAAAGTAAAGTTTTGCCGATTCGCATTTTAGAGAAATTCACATTATCGGTAATTCACATTATCGAGGGACTACTGTATTATTAATTTTATTAGCTACCCAAAGCCAACTATTTACAAAATAAGTGAAGTAGGTATGATTTTGGAGTAGTCGGCCCCCTTAGTTCCGGCCTCGCAAGCTTCCAGTAGTCAGCCCCAATTTTATTTCTACTTTTTTTAAAGAGCAGAGAGGCAACTGGAGAACTTTTAAAGGAACCGTTTCTTTAATAACCAGCCCCATTATTAAAAAATATTTTTTAAATTTTAAGTTAAGAACCAAGAAAAACAAACAAAACTCCTCGTAACGTAAAAATAATCACAAAATGCAAATATGTACATTAAATGGATAGGTGTATCACATTTACAAACTCACATCTACTAGATTTTTTTTCTGTGAATACCACTCCACTTTGAATAGTTATCTTTACCAAGTGGGAAAATTGTGGGAATGGGGCATATGTAAAAATTTGAATTATTTTTTTTGAATTTCCATACAAAACAGGCCCATTAAAGTCTATGGCAGTTGGAGAACCAATGAACAGTTTTCAATAGTGTTTATATAAATACATACTATATACAGATTTAGAGAGATATTCGAATCAGACTACCACTGCCGGGTCTCTTTTCGTCTCTCTACCACTCTAAATATTACCCAGTGAGACTCTCTGAATTTTTCCAGAGTTCATCCCTGGTGTTGCTTCATTCACATTCCAGTTCCAATGAAGTTGTGATGTTTCTTTGTTCCATGCGTCTGATCACCGCCTGATTGTCCAGCACTATAAGTATATTTCTTCCTTATACCTGACTCTCAAGCAAGTAGTCCAACGCATGAAGCAAAGTGATCAATTCAGCCTGGTATACTAAAGTGTATTTCCCGAGGCTAATGTGACGGGCAAGTTCCAGCTCTTTGGAATAGATACCGGCCCCCGCTCCGCCATCCATCATGGATCCATCCGTGAAAAATAATATTTCACCATTTCTTTATTCTGGAAGTAATCCAAAATAAATACGAGAAATACGAGCACACTTGACTTGGGTGGTAAGCTGGTTAATGCGCCACGAAAGCGTTACGGAAATTGCGATTGGAAGTTGAGAGGGAGATATAAGTTAGTGAGATAAAAAGAGACAGAGTTACGTTTCGTATATTACTGTAGAGATGCGAGCACACATTTTCGTTCTCTCTTTCTATCAGCCAGTTCGTTTCATTATCTAAGACACATCATACAGTGCAGCAGTGATACCAGATCGGGGGATTTATCACTTTTTGCCGGATTTTCTCAATAATAATAAGCTAAAAGAGACAAAATTTTGCTCCTAATTGCTCATTTCATTAAAAATTATTCAACCTACGATGAAATTAAATATTTTAATGTTTAGAAAAAAGTCATTCAAAATATCTAAATGCTTCCATTTTCTTTTTTTTATTTCCCTAAACTGTTACATAAAATGACATATGTGTCTGTGAATGAATCACGAATATTTTTTAAAATAATAAATTTATTTATTTTGTGAACATAAAAGGGATATTGTGAGTATAACCGTGGGATAAACTGCCTCTAAAGTCTGTTATCACTGCAGTGCAGGCCTATTGTCTGTCTCACACTGTAGGAGCAACAGAGAGAGGTGCGAGCACACAGTTTCTTTTCATTCTCTCATATCTAGTTCCGTTTCATACATCTAAGACACGTCTAGTGCAAGGTTGCCATTTGGTAATTTTTTTACCAAATTTTGTATTTTTTTTTGCTTTGATTTTTGCTAATTTGGTAATTATTATTTGCATATGCTTCATCACCAACCATATAAAACTGTTTTATTCGCTATTCAAAAAATTACAAAATGCACTCATATTCTTCTTTTGATAGATGTTGAATAATAATATGTGGTCGAAAATTCCACTCAATTATATTTATATTTAAAAACTCTTACTCTCATATTCGTTTATATACTTATGTATTGTATCAAGCCGTTTTAAATGTATTCGATCGTATGATGCAACTGCAACTAGGTATTCATTTATGTATACATATACTTTTAACTTGGTCGGCACAAATAAAGTTAGACGACAGTTCTAAGTCAACCGTTGAGCGAACAACATTGTTTTCATCTCCATCGCTCAGCCTCTCCTACAAATCAGAAGTGGGATCTGTTAATCCCGTGTAAGAAAAAAAGTTCGTACAGTTTACACATTGATTGTTACTTGTTAAGAAAAAAACTTTTGTGAACTATTGTGTGTTGAACAAAAAATTATGGCGACAGCACGGGTTGAAAATTTTATCCAAGAGGCTACGGTTGCTTTGCTAAAAGAAAAAATTAGCCAGTTTTGGCCTTCAAAGTAATGGTAACAAAGCAGAGTTGAAGCTGAGGTTACAGGAGCACGTTGCTGATTTGGGCGATTCGGAAATTAGCACACATTTCCCCAACGTCGAAGATGAAATAGCATCTATTGCCGAGGAAAATAATGACCTTCAAAATGAAATCGATAGGCTTGCGATAGAATTAAAAAGCAAGAGGAAATTCTAGCTCTCAAGGAAAAGCTCGCTGCTTTATGTCAACCAGTCGAAAGCTCCACGTATTCAATCTCATACAAAGACGTCGAAGATATTGTCCCTCACTTCTCCGGTGACGACAATTTCTCTATTAAACAATGGGTACGGAGTTTCGAAGAGGCAAGATCTTTGCACAACTGGGAGGAGCAACAATCGTTTATTTTTGCAAGAAGAAGTCTGAAAGGAACCACAAAATTATTTCTTCGTTCATCTCGCTGTTCCTCATGGTCAGAGTTGAAGTCTAAACTTCTCCAAGAGTTTCACCGAGTAGTAACGTCAGCTGATGTTCACGATACCCTACGGAACCGAAGGAAGAGGAAGGACGAGAGTATTCACCAATACACTCTGGCTATGCAGGAGATCGCATTCAACGCAGAAATTGAAGACGAGGATCTTATAAATTACATTATTAAAGGAATTCCTGATACTTTAAGCAACAAACAACTTCTTCTTACAGCAAAAAGCATCGACGACTTGAAGCAAATGCTGGAAAAATATCAGAAAATGATATATTATGCCGCAGAAAATACACCTTCTTCATATGTAATGCCAACCTCGTCTGCCAACCAACTACAACGACTACATAAGGATAAGTGCTTTAATTGCAACGAGTCTGGACATATGGCTAACACCTACCCGAAACCACGACGAGAAAGAGGAAGTTGTTACAAGTGTGGTAAACACTGTCACTTAGCATCCACCTGTAAGAACACCATGTCTCCTGCCCCACCAGCGGTTCTCTTACTACAGCAGCCTGAAACTCAACCAGAAGAGGACAATGTAATGAAGAAGACATTACTTAACGACGACTTCACTCTTGATGTTAAGTACAGATTTTTGAATAATACTACTGATGATGTTTTTGAATTTCAAGCAAATACAATGGTAGATACAGGAAGTCCTATAAGCTTCATACAGGAACAATTTATACCATCTTTTGTTATCCTGCCATTAGAACATGAGAGTGATCTTTACTTTGGAATAAATGGAACTAAATTGGTTATACTAGGAAAAGCTGAATGTGTAATTTATGTAAGTGATAGTCTTGTAAGTTGCATGTTGCATGTAGTGAAAAACAAAACTATGTCTAACTCTGTTGTTCTGTAATATTAAATTAAATGTTCAAAATCCTAAAATGAAATTGATAAATTATGCTAAAGATTATGAGGAAAATTTAACAAGTAAAACTTATTCTACAAATTATACGATTAATGACCTTAATAATTATGAAAACTTGAATAACTTAGATAATTGTGATGATATTTTCAACGACAAATATGACAATATTTTTATAGATCTGCATGACGATCATTTTGCGAAAGATATTTTGAACATAGACACTTTTTATGACAAAAATGATTTTAATTTGAGGATAAATAACAATCTTACATATAAAGAACAACAACGCATTTATGATATTATGAAACAAACCAATTCTGATAAAAGAATTTCTAATTCTAATAACCTTTATGAAATGAAAATTAATCTTTGTAATTCTAATGTGAGTTTTAATTGCGCACCGCGTCATCTACCCTTTGCTTCACCCATTGTTTTGACAAAAAAGAAAAACGGAACTTTCAGGCTATGCGTAGATTACAGGCAGCTAAATAGTGTCACACAAAAAGATAACTACACACTCCCCTTAATCGAGGATCATTTGGACAGGTTACGGAATAAGAACTTTTCCTTATTAGATCTTAAAAACGGGTTTTATCACGTGAGGATGTCTGACGAATCTGTTAAGTTAACATCGTTTGTAACGCCTATAGGCCAATTTGAATTCCTTTATATGCCATTTGGCCTTAAAAATGCCCCGGCAATATTTCAACGTTATATTAATACAAGATTTAAAGATTTGATAGCCGAGGGCAAATTACTCGTATACATTGATGACCTACTCATAGCCACTGAATCCAAAGATGAACATTTTTCTGTTCTGCAACAAGTCGCCAAGATAATCTCAGATTTCAACTTAGAGCTTAGGTATGACAAATGTATATTTATGGAAGAACAAATAACATATCTTGGCTATGAAGTCAGTGCAAACGGTATAAAACCTAACTCTAATGGTATAACTGCCGTGAAAAATTTCCCCACTCCAAAAAATATTGTTCATATTTTAGAAAATTCATTCAAAATTTCTCAGTAATATCAAAACCACTATATGACTTAATGAAACAAAACGTTCAATTTCAATTTGCAGAAAAAGAAATAAGCGTTTTCCAGCTATTGAAACAAAAATTACTTCAATCACCAGTGTTGAGCATTTATTCGCCGCAGGCAGAAACCGAACTGCACTGCGACGCCAGCTCCATGGGTTTTGGTGGAGTTTTAATGTAGAAGCAGTCAGATGGGAAATTCCATCCTATCTTTTTTTTCTCCAAGAGATCAACAACAGCAGAGTCAAGGTATCATTCCTTTGAACTCGAAACCCTCGCAATCATATACGCGTTAAGAAGATATCGCACCTATTTATTGGACATAAGCTTTAAAATTATTACGGACTGTAAGTCTCTTACTCTTACACTAAAAAAAAAAAATTATCAATCCTCGGATTTCGAGGTGGGCTTTAGAGCTCCAGGAATACGATTATTCAGTAGAGCATAGAGATTCCGGCAGAATGAATCACGTTGACGCCCTTAGTAGGTGCCATAACATCCTTCTTCTACAACCTGATTCATTTGAGTACGCACTGGCTTCTGCCCAAAATCAGGACATCGCCATTCAAAATATTGCTAAAATGCTAGAACACAAGCAACTCCCATTTTACGAAATGATTAATGGTCTTATATATCGGAAATGTAAAGATTCTGTTGCTTTTTACGTACCAAAACAAATGGAAAATAGCGTTATCCAAACACACCATGATGGACTCTGTCATGTGGGAGCGGATAAAGTATTTGAACACCTTAGAAATACTTACTGGATTCCATCAATTAAACAGAAAATCAAAAACTACATCAAGTCATGCTTAAAATGCATTTATTTCGCTGTTCCATCTGGGAAAAAGGAAGGTGAACTACATTGTATTCCAAAGGGTAGTAAGCCCTTTGATACAATTCACGTCGACCATTATGGGCCTCTTCCAGCTGGCGTTAAAAATCTAGAGAGGTTATTCAGAGTTTGCAAAATTATTTTTCAAATTACAGCCGACCAAAACGATTAATTTCGGATAGGGGATCCTGTTTTACCTCAGACGAGTTTTCGACATTTTGTAAAGATGTTGAGGTGACACACATTAAAGTCGCCACTCATTCTCCCCAATCAAATGGACAAGTGGAGAGGATGAACAGGCTTCTGACTGCCATGTTGTCAAAAGAATCTGAACTTGAGCCGGGGGAGTGGTCGAAACATTTCGATAAAATTGAATTCTCTATAAACAACACTATTAATAGGAGTACAGGTATATGTCCAAGTATTTTGTTGTTTGGTGTTCTTCAAAAAGGCAAAAGTAATGATACGGTAGTACCTAGAATCTTAAATCATTCAAAAAGAACCAATAGACATAGTCGAAGAAAGGGAAAAGGCAAATTTTAGGATCATACATAATCAAGAAAAAAATAAAATCCAGTACGATAAAAATCACAAGAAACCTCATCGCTATGAAAAAGGTGATTATGCCGTAGTTAAAAATGTTGTCACTACTGCAGGAGTTAACAAGAAACTATTGCCCAAATTCAAAGGCCCGTATGAGATATACGAAGTATTGCCTAACGATAGATATCGAATAAGAGATTTAGAAAACTTGCAAGTCTTCCGAAACCGATACGATGGGATCTCGAGTCCCGAAAATATGAAGCCGTACGTGATGAGCAATTAAAATCAAAATATCTCTTATACCATGTTCCCACCAACGTGATTTAGCTAAATCAACTTGATTTAGCTAAATCATCTCATAAATTACGTGATTTATCATACATTTTCGTGATTTGTAATTACGTGATTTATACGTGTTTAAATCTTAATTACGTATCTGTCATCGCAAATCCACACAAAATAAAATCGAACATACACAAATAAAATCGAACATACGCAAATAAAATCAAACATACCTGTTATTAACGTCAGAACTTTATTCAGCAACCAACGAATTAGCAAAACCGTAAATATAATCAAATTCAATTTTCTAATTTTGTTTTTCGGTGAGTTTTTTTTATATTTTTATTAAGTACATACAATAAAAAATGGTTTTATTCTTAGCAGTTATGGCAACAAAACAAAAACAACTAAAAAAAAGAACTATTTGGTCCGAAGTGGACGAATTCTTTCTCCTGGAGCTTTGGGAAGAAAAGTTTCAGGAGCTGCGGGGAAACAGGAAAAATAACCATATCTATAAGGAGATGGCAAATTCCTTCCAGCGCAGGAATTCTTTGTTTTCTCCCGACGAGATAAGGGTTAAAATTCACAACCTTACCAGTCGATACAGGTACGTCGCTTTTTGAGCAAATTTGTTGTAACCGTTATTCGTATTTTTTGTATCGTAATCTTCTAGAAAGGAAAAGCAGATAGTCGGTCCATCGGGAGGTTCGCCGTCGGAATGGAAGCTGTACCACAGAGTGCATGCTATCCTTGGGCAGTTGAAAATTAATAACCTGGAATCTATCGTTGAAGACAGCATTGTCATAGGTAAACAAAAACTTTGATATGTACATATATTAGAGTATTAATTTTTTTTTATATTTTTATGTCTAGATTACACATCATCTGAACTTTCAATGTCGCGCATATCGCCAAGTTCTTCAGCCTCCGACATTTCGGAATCAGTTGAAATTCCAGAGACGCCTGTTGCATCCACTTCAAGAGCTGCAAGGAAACAGAAAAGGAAACCAGTTAATCCTTATGCAGCTGACTTCCGTGCATCGGAAAACAGAATAAAAAATCAAATTGAGGAAATACGAAATACGGATCAGGAACTCATTCAAATAGAAAGAGAGCGAAATGCAATTTTGGAAAGATTCGTAAGCTCCTCCGATCAGTTTCAAACTGATTTGATTGCACTTTTAAATAAAAAATAAAAAAAAAACAAAAGTTGGTTATGTTAATAAATGTGTTCTTACCCAAGTATCTGGTTATCGCATTTCGTATATTAACTGCTGTGGGATTGTTGTCGCTGATAGACGATGTATGTTCCGGCTGCTCTCTGAGTCTGAACGTGGTTTCATCCACATTCTGCATCCATTGGATATTAATATCATCGTTGTGAACGTTTAAAAAGTTGTGAAGTACACAACAAGACTTTATAATTAAGGAAGTGTTGTCTATGTGGTTTTCCAATCCTCTCCCAATTCTTCTAAACCTGGCCTTCAAATGACCAAAGGCGTTTTCTACCACCCTTCGACATTTGGATAGGACATAGTTAAAGTTTTTTTGTTCTGTCGGTGCAACGGCATTAAATGGATAAGGCTTCATAACTCTATCCGAAAATCGGAAAGCGGAATCTCCAATCAACAGGACCGGAACGTCTACACCACATATTCTTTTTGACAACCTTTGAAGTATGGGATTTTGGTGTTGCAACTTAAGAGATGAACTTTCAAAAATTTGGGAATCGTTGCATCGTCCTGGACTTCCGACATTGATGTATAGAAATCTGTATCTAGATTCGATAATCATAATTAAAATCGTATTTTAAAAACATAATGCTATTCTTACCGGTAATCAACTGCAGCGAATAGTACAGTAGAATACCAACCTTTGTAATTATGGTAATCAACAGCGTCTTCAGATCTGGGGCTTACCTCGATATGACAGCCATCTTAAAAATCGTTGAAATAAAATTATTCTTAGCTAAATTTTAATATTTCAGCTTACTTACCGATAGCTCCGAAGCACTGAGGGAAGCCCAACTTTTTGAACCCTTTAACATTTTCCTCTATAACTTCCTCAGTAAGTGGGTAAGCTGTTATATATTTTGGACGCAGCATATTCCATACTTCCTGGCAAAAGCTTTTCAAAATGCTGCAAACTGTTGCTTTTCCGACTCCAAAAAGATTTGAGATGCTTCGGTATTCAGCTGAAGATCCAACAGTGTACAGTGCGATTGCAACCCTCTTTCTCAAGGGAATGGCTTTACGGTAATTCGTGTTTTGTTTTTCCATACTTCTTAATTCATGGCATATCGTATTAAAATTTTCCCGAGACATACGGAAGCATTCTTTGAAAAAGGCATCATCATTTTCCGGCACATCTTTTTCCCAGAAAGATCTTGAACGTATCTGCAAATAACGCGTTCTGGCTTTTAACTTTATTTACGTGCAAATTTAAACTACACTCACCTTCGTCCAGACTCTTCTCGGTTTTTTCCATATAAGCATTTTGTGCGATAAAAACAAGTGACTATTTAGGAGGTGTATTAGTCTCAGAATATTTTTTTTATGCTTTTTTCGGAGAGCATTTCTTCTGGTTGAAAATGCCGAGAGTAAAATGCTTATATCATTTTTGGCTTTTTTGTGATAAATGGAAATGATTTCCAAAGCATTTGAACTCATTTTAACTTTTAATTTGATGTAAGTAATTTTCTTTTTGCACTTTGATAGTTACGATAGGTGACCAACTCACCTAATGTCAAAGTTGACGTGAATGTCACAATAAAACACTTAAAGTCCGGTGGAAACGCCTTTCGTGATTTATAAATCACTTTGGCTAAATCACGTTGGTGGGAACATGGTATTAGGTACATAAAAACAAGGAAGTATTTTTTGTAGAAATGGTTGTGTTTCTTTCTGATCAGATACTTACAAACTATATTTAAAAGTTTTCGCTTTCATGATTCTCATTCGATTAATTTTATAATTTTAAAAGTCATTTTGTGTTGAAAATATCAAATATTCGATATTTGTATAAATCGGGTCGATTTAAAATCAGGAATGGCCGAATTGTGGTCGAAAATTCCACTCAATTATATTTATATTTAAAAACTCTTACTCTCATATTCGTTTATATACTTATGTATTGTATCAAGCCGTTTTAAATGTATTCGATCGTATGATGCAACTGCAACTAGGTATTCATTTATGTATACATATACTTTTAACTTGGTCGGCACAAATAAAGTTAGGCGACAGTTCTATGTCAACCGTTGAGCGAACAACATTGTTTTCATCTCCATCGCTCAGCCTCTCCTACAAATAATTAATCATATTATTAATATACAGACATGAAACTCTAATTTGTTAAGGGCTTGTTATAATAAAATAGGTAGATGATCTCCCATGTCTTCTAGCAGCGGGTAATTTTGTGCACAACGTTGTTGACGTTGTTTAATTATATAAAGACTGACAAAGTTCCTACTACGTTCCTTATTGAATTGAAAAGCCTTATGTTTTATAAATGTTTGTTTTTTTTTAAACAAGCAATCAAATAAAAATAAAAAAATAATTTGAGTTTTTTTACAAGTGGCAAACGTGGCCTATTGTCTATATCACACTGTAGCAGCAAGAGAGAGCAGTGCGCGCGCCCATTTTCTTGCTCTCTTCCTCTCATAGCCAGTAAATTATTGAAGAAAATTGGTGTATTAATATTTATACACTAAACATGTACATATAGATGGAGCTAAAGAAGTTTTACTTCAGTCGTGTGGTCTAAAGCACACTCGTTTTTTTCCATAATACACCACACCCTTGTTATTCAATCCCTAATCTCGTTTTTGACAAGTTCCAGAATCTTCCTATGTCCATAGATGTTACCACGATTGTGCCATTTCGCATCTCAATATAAACGAAGTTCCGTTTAGGCCGCTGTTTTCTTAATGAATAAGTCTAGCGGTAAGATCCCAATGATCACTTCCCATGCGCATGTTGAGGTTGTGTGTATTGCACCTGTAATTCTTATACATGCATCACAGTTTTCTGAGAGGCTTTCGCCCACCATACAACCGAGGGGTAGATGATAATGGGTCTAGTTATCCTCGTATACATCCAGTATGCTGACCTAGACGAAAATGCCCGCCTCTGTCCATATACACGTTTACACTGATGTACATTGCACTCCCAGATACTTAACCTTCTTGGTCATTGTTAGTTCCGATCCGAAAAGTGTTAAGGGCTGAAATTGCAGACTTTTTCCTCTTCCTAGTGAAGACTATTAGATCTGGGGTGAAATCGGCTAAGGTGATTGTTGACAATCAAAATCATCGATTTCAATCTTCTTAAGGGTGCTGGCTAAGAGACAAGTTGGGGCTGATTGGGCTGCACTAATGGGTCAAAGTTTGTGGCTCTAATTACTTTGCAGTCAATAATTTTCCCACTTATGATTAAGTTTGTGCCTAAGGATTCAATGAAATCATTCTTTTTTTTTTGACAAATATAAAATTCATGGATATAGGGGAGGGTAGGGCACCTTTGAAAGCTTTTTGCTTCCAAGTCTCATAAAAACCTATGTTTTCGAATTTTTGATCTGTTACCTCTTTTTTTCTTTTAGAAATGGAACTCAGCTTTAGCTTAAACGAATTACTCTGTCCGTTTTATGAAGATTTCGATTTATTATTATTTTTTGAATGAAGCAAGTCCATATGGTGGACTGAGGCACCTTTGAACGTCAGTTTATATAATTAAATATTAACCTGAAATAAGACTTTACACTTTATTTTAATTATAAATTAGTTCTGATCTTTATATTAGAGACAAAAAAAACTTAACATTAATAAACTGAAGTTCCTTATTTATGAATTTCAGTTTATTTATGTAGGAACATTATAACATAAACAAAAAAAAAACTTTAAATATGTACACAAACTAGAATTCACAGATAACTTTATTTATAAAGATACCTACCCTACATATCACAAACCAACCGAGTTTTTACATAAACGAGGAGTAGCCTCATTAACCTAACTGAAATTTAGAGAAGTCAAAAGCAAAATCATAATTTTGAACACGTTCAAACCTGCCCCGACCATTCTGTTCAAACCTGCCCCAACGTGTGTTGTCACGAACAATTTAGCTTTCATAATTTGTTTGTACTCATATATAAGAAAAACGCAGTTTAATATGGTTCTAAATGAACCTTCGCCTTCGAAAAATATTTTTCACATATAAAAAAGCTCACCAAAAAATTTGTATACTCTTACAAAGTAAAAACAAAGCTGGAAATGCAGAATAAAAACATTCAACCAAGGTAGTTTCAAGCGACTACTGAAAAGATGACCAAAAGTCGTTGACGTTTAAAGACAACAATATTGCTAATATAAAAATTTAGTTTACGCTCTCAAATATTTTTTAAATAAGGTTTTATTAGTGATGTTCAAAGATAACCCACTTTCAAACGTGCCCTACTCTCCCCTATTAATGCTTTGTTCTTTACATTTTGCAGCTATAGGGTGCGTTGATGGAACTCATATCATGATTTTAAGGCCAATGGAAAATGAGATCATGTTCTTCAATCGGAAAGAAAGGCGTATTATAAATGTCATACTTAAAAGTTTAACTTAAAACATCGTTTTGCAAAATAACCTACATATGTAAATACATAAATATTACATTTTTGCAATGAAAATACACAAATTTTATTCATAAATGCTAGATATGGGAGAAGTGCTCACGACAGTTTTGTCTTTGGACAGAAAGAAATTCATTATAAAGATATTTTATAGCAGGTAGGTCATCTTGGTCTTAACAAGGGAAGAGTATCATCCGGAGAGTTGGAATAAAACGTTTTATGTTTCTTTATTAATATTTTCTTTAATGTTTATTGGTCCGCCGTCTTGTGCGTCGCTGCAACCTTATCTACTTGTAGATTAACTCAACTCTGCCTGTCCTGGTCACAACCATCGCCTATAATACTATTATTTGGTCGTGACCTACCTCCTGTCTTCCCCCCCACGTATCATACTCTTCCTTATTTATTTCACATATATGCATACGCATTATTTCTAGGCATTGCTTATTGTTTTCTGTTCCAATTAAAAAACGTCCAATTGACAATTTGGGTGTCATTTGCCAAGTACTACAAAATCTTTTTTTTAAGGTGATAGCGGCTATCGACTAGAGCCTTTCTTACAGACGCCGTATAGAAGCGTTAATGAAGATTCTCCGAATCACACTTCAACGCAGTTCATTCGAAGGCCAGAAGTATTGTATAACGATGAATCGGTCGTTTAAAATGTAAATCCTTCTTTAATATTATGAACAACTTCAAATACTTGAAGAATGGAAATGTAAATACATTCCGATGAGAGTTGCCGAAACCGTAAATGTCTGTGCTACATTGCACAACATATGCCTCGCAAAACTACCCACGGCCAACTTCTCCATCTGGAGATACCCTCGATAGTGGAGAAGCTAAAAGAGTTCGCGACAGTATAAGAGCTGATTTATTTATGTTTTTTTTAATTTCTCACAAAATAACAAATCTTAAGAAATTGCTCTTTATTTTAAAGCACAAAAAAACTCAATAAACATATTATACAAATAGTATATTGATCTTCTAAAGCTGAGGTACATAGGTATTAGTATTATTTCAGATAATAAAAAAAAAATCTAAGGCGTATATATAAATAACATGACAAAAAACTAAGGCTTATAATAACACTAGTGATGAGATCATGCATACATACAATCTACTCGTAACTAGGTCTTGGAGTTGTTAAGCTCCAATCATTTGATATCATTGGCAAGTTAAGCCACCTCCAGTTATATCCGCCTCACTAGGACTAGATGCTCTTCCTTTTCCAAAGAAGTGTGCGATTCTGTTTGTTTAGTTTTGGCCTCACACAGGTCTCTTAAGTAATCGCGACACTCCAGTAAGGTGTTGTTGGCCTTATTTGAATTCACCCTTTGATTAGCAAAGATTTTTTTAGCAGTCTATTTGCTGTTGAAAAATATCTTGCTTTTTGTTCCGATCGTCTTCGTCTATTTGGTGTTGAAGGAATGGTTGTATTTGTGGAGTCTTGTAAGATATTCTGCTCCGTTCCATTGAGGTTCTCAAGGAGCTCTTCAATGCGATCGTCGATGTAATAGGCGTTTTCATTGGTTACTCTTTATAAGGAAATAATGGTAGTTATGTATTAATATGTACTAGAATCGCTTGTGGTCGAAAATCGACCATAACTTTTGTAAGAATGTGTAGTCCATCCAGACTTAATTGTAAATTTAATTTTTTTTTAAATGGGAATGAAAACAGACCCGCGCTGAAAAGGGACCCGCGCATAAAATGCTTATATAGCAACACAAAAACACATATATTTATGAGAAAAAAATTTAAATGGCAAAAAAGACAAAGTGGAGAAAAGCTTTAACAATTCCATTTGATCAAAAATGCGTTTAAGAGAAAATATTCCACTCCTTTTGGACGGACTATAACACTTTATTAATAAATAAATGTAGGTTTAATTCCCTTTCATTTATAAAAAGTACGAAAAAAAAGTGTACGGAATCTTTAGATTTTCAAATTATTTATACCGAAAAAGACCCCGCAAATAATCACCCCTATCGAGGTATCCGTTCGGAACGAAATTTTCTCCGATTTTTACGAAATCGAAGAAATTCCATTCGAGATATCCGTTCCAACTTCCAACACAATTTTCGTAAAAATTCTCCGATGACGCACATAGCGAACCTTGTCGCTAGTGTTCCTTAAACATCGTTAGTTCAACATTTCGATAGTATAGATAGTTTCAGAATAAAACTACGATTTTCTAAAGACGGGGTTGTAAATTTGTACATAATTCATTAATAAAAACACATTTAAAAAAAAACATATTTTATTAAACAAAGATATGCACATCTATGCAACGATTGTTTCTTTGTTGACATAAGAAAAAACAAAATATGTACTAAAAAACAAAAATTCGAAATCACTTTCACTTGTTGTTTCGTGGAAGGGTTGAAAGGAGTATATACTCGCATATGCACATTGTGCACATAGTCGCGCAAACGCATTTGCAATAAAGAGGTTACCTCACTTTTGGCAGTTTTATTATTGTTTGTTCTTTTTTTTTGCATAATGCATAATCTAGATATAAGAATACCGAAGCAGCGATCAAGAAATGTTTTAAAATGTCTCGCATTTGAATATTATTATACAGTCGAACTTCGATAACTCGAATAAAATTGGTTGGCAATAGCGCCAACACTAAAATTTGCATGTAATTTGTATTTGGTAACTCGAACTTCTATAACTCGAATGTCTTGATAACTCGAAGAGATTATTTGGCGTCACCTTCGATAAGTCGAATTCTAAAGGGGGAAATCCCAAATTCTGAAGGGGAATTCCCTAATTCTGCGTGTTTTAACAAGTTCCTTTTATAATGCATCGCTTTCGGGGGCACTGAGTTTGAATGTTCCTTATACATACCGTGTAGAAAATCGTAATTTTCGTATGTGTGAGTAAACATTTTCAAATTTCTTCCAGGTTGCTATATTTTTTTGAATTATTGAAAAAAATAAGAGGAAGACAAAACAAAACACAGAGTTGAAGATTCGTATAAACAGTGGAGTGTGTAGATATTGTTAGTTGTTTAGAGAAAGTTCATTACATTTGTTAACGTTGATATGTCGGTAAAGCGTACGTTAAAAACATTATCTCTTGAAGAAAAATTTTAACTTATAAAAGAGGTGGAAAGTGGGTCGAAAAAGAAAGATGTGGCTGTGAAGTATCGTGTTCCGAGAAGTACAGTGTCTACCATTTTAAAAACCAAAAGTGCCATGGGGGAAAGCACAGCAAACAAAGAGTTACATTGATGATTGCCGCAAACATGGATGGGTCAGAAAAACTAAAACTGCTCTTAATAGGTAAAAGCAATCGGCCTCGCTGCTTTCGAGGTGTTAAATGGTTACCTCTCGACTATAAGGCAAATACGAAAGCGTGGATGACAGGAGCACTTTTTGAAGAATAGGTGGCAAATTTAGACAAACATTTTGGTAAAATGGGAAGAAAAATTATTCTTTTCATTGACAACTGCCCGGCTCATCCTAAAGACATTCAACAAAAATTGAAATTTATTATTTATTATTTAAACTCGTTTTTTTTCCTCCCAATATGACATCAAAGTTGCAACCACTTGATCAAGGCATCATACAAAACGTGAAATGTCATTACCGCCGTAGGATTTTGAAAAAAACCATAAAAGATTTTGAAGAAAACAAAAAAACTAACATTACTATGATAGACTGTGATGATGAAATAACCAATGCGTGGAATATCGACATTCAGTCTGAGACCATTTCCAATTGCTTTAAAAAAGCCGGTTTTGGTGAATATTCTGAGTGGGAGGAAGAAGATGCAATTCCTTTGATTTTTATGATTGAACGCACCAACGAAAGAAATGAGGGAGAAATTCAACTGCAGACGGAATTTGAAGCTTGGAAAATTACCAGAAATATACAAGGTGTTACGTATGATGATTTTCTGCAGGTGGATGACGATATTGTTACTTCGGAGTATCTCACAGATGAAGATATTGTCAGACGTGAATCCGAATCTGCACAGCTCGACAATATCGATGACAGCGACAGTGATGTAATGGAGAACGATTTGGAGGATGATTTGGTTCAACCACCTTCAAAAGAGTTGGTTGCAAAGTCATTAAGCACTTTGCGTGTATATTTAAAGACTAATGAAAGAACAACCGATTCTGTTTATAATAGTTTAAACTCTATTGAAGATTTTTTTGAACACCAAAATAAAAATACTTTTCAGTCATGTATAACAGACTATTTTAAATAATAAATACATATGTTCCTTTCCTGTACTTTTTTTGTCTTATATATTCGCAAATAAATACATATATGTACATATTTATATCAATTTTGTATTTTACTTGATAACTCGAAGACTTGATAACTCGAATTTTTTTTGTGGCAAGTGGTGGTTCGAGTTATCGAAGTTCGACTGTAGTTTAATTAAACGCGCCTATTTTTTTCAGTACAAAAAAAAGTACTGCTTTATATGTAGAAAAGAAGTACGTACTCCTATTAACGAAGTACTTCTTTAACGTACATGTTTCGCCGGTTATATCAGTACTTCTACGTTTGCTTTGAATATGTGCTCATATGCGTTTCGATAATATCGATAGTTTTTTACGATCGATGTTAAGGAACACTACTTGTCGCATTGCGTGGAAGGATCTCTTTTGACAGGTCAACGACACATTTTTTCCGAAGTTCTCCGACAAATAGCACTAATATGCTTAATATGTTTTTTCCGAAACGGATACTTCGATTAGGGTGAATGACTCTAGGCGTGTTTTTTGAGCTTCGATCTTTGCAAAGCAAAGTAAAGTAAGATTTTCAGCACACAATTTACAATAACTACTGTGAGTATCGAAGTGTCAAGTGAAGCGTAGTTGTTGTAATTGCGTGCTGAAAATCCTACTTTGCTTTGCTTTGCTGAGAACGAAGCTAAAAAAAACATGCCTTCTATATGCCCCTGAATTAAAATTAAACAATTGCTTACTTTTAGGGGTACGTAAATTGCATGATTCGCTCCATGGAAAATTGGTTCTAATCTTAGATGATTTATTTTTGAAACATTGGTAACATTGCGGCGACAAATTGAATGTAACAAAAATGGTTTAAGTTAACTGATAAGCATTTTATTTGGGGAATTCATAACTTAATTTTACCAGCCTTAATGGCGACATATACCCACGATTTGTGGTTTGTGCACATCTATGGCACAGTACTTTTCGAATGATATAAGTTTTATTCTCCTCATTTCATAATAAATACTTAAAAAGTGTACCGAAACTTTTGATGTTCACATATTAATCTAATGATTTACAAATGTTTTGGTATCTACTACTTTCTGAAATGTCGCCAAAACTTAGTGAGCGCTTAATTCAGCCATTGTATATAAACATTAGTCTCTGTATACAATGATTCAGCATACGGATGCCTGTGGTATGGCAGCAACTATTGCCTCATCTTGTCTCGTCTAAAGACTTTAAAGCAAATGGACCGCCACCGGTTTTTTTGAGGGAATTTTTATTGTGCGTGAATTTTTTTGCGCTATGTTTGCGTAACGTCCAAATCTATATTAGGATTTTATAAATTTATGATCTAAGCAATTGGTGTGTATATTCATTACTTACTCTTTTTCACAATTTGGCCGCCAAAATTTTAGAGACCAAATGTATTGCACCCGGAGCTAAGTGTACTGTCCTCCCGAATCACTCTCATCCGCGATTACTCATGCTTTTCGTGACGAAAAGTGAGTGTGAATTATGACTGTGACGGGTCGGTACACTATTACCCGCTCGGAAAGACAGCGTAGGCAAGGAAGTGACGTTCAAAACTATTAGTGCTGCCAATAATCAATGAGCTTGTTGTGATCGCTTTACGCAGAGCAAAGAATAGTTGATAATCAAAAAAGCACCAACCAACTATCAAGACGATTCAACCCATGTTTTCCCCGCATTAATGGAGAGCCCTTGTTCTAGACACCATACCGCTCAATCACTCTGAGTGCATTCCTCATGATATCTGCGGTGACGTCCATGAATTTGCCTCTGGCCATTATTGCTATATCGTCGTCATATCCCACTGTGCGAATGCCAGTCGCCTCAAGTCTATCGAGAAGGCACCTTCAATGTCCATTATAGTGGTCATCGCAATACCCCCGGTATTTAGCTCTTCCTCCGCATCCCGTACTGCTTGATGTAGCGCTCTTTCTGTAGACATGCCAACCCTGTAGCCATGCTGTCTCCTATTCAAGGGATGTGTCTTAAGTGTAGCACTCTCCATATAGTCCACGATCACCCTTTCCGTTGTTTTTATTAGAAAGAATGTTAGGCTGCCTGGTCTGAATAATTTGGGCACTGTGTAATCCTTTTTGTTTCCCGGTTTTGGAAGGAAGACCACATTCCCTTCATGTAATTCGGATATAGCCTATTGCAAAATATGGAACCTTGGTGCAATTGCTTCCGTCCTATCCATCCTATTCACACTGGTATCCAGAGAAATGAGATCGCTGATGAGCTTGCCAGACGTGGTTCAGAAGAAGCTTTCTCAGGACCTGAACCTGCGTTGGGTCGGCCTGCATCTGTGGTTAGGTCATCCATTGATACTTGGGTTTCTCGTGAACACGACCGTCGGTGGCGTGACTGTGCTGGGAATAGGCAGACCAAACGACTGCGTCCGGACATCTGTAAAAGGTCCACGTCTTTATTTCTGTCTCTTAGGAGAATCGACTGCAGACTGCTTGTGGGCGTCCTTTCGGGCCACTTACTCAGAGAGACTCTCTGGATTTCTCCACAGTTCTTCTCTGGGCTTAATTCCTAGTGTTAGCGCTAGCATCTGTTTATGGGAGATCTGTTTCATCGACTGGGTCTCGACCCAATGATGTCCCAAAATCCTCATTCTTCTGCCAGCCAACGCAGGACATTGACACAGTATATGTGCCGCTGTCTCAGATTCCTCCAGGCATAGTCTACAGGTATCATCCTCTATAAGGCATATTTTCCTTAAGTGATACCCGAAATTACCATGTCCTGTAGACAAAGCCACCGCCCATTTCAATGTTCCTCGACTCATACTTAGAAACCTTCTTTGAGTGGAGCAGTCTACTGACTCAAGATGTGCTCCTCATACTCGAGCAAAAGTGCCTGCATGACTCCCTTTTACGTCGTCGCAGAGTAACATTCAGCTCTTTCTTTCGCCTTATACTCATCCCATACTTGGGGTTCTCCCCTCCTCATGGCGTGTTTGAAGGCCTTCCACACAGCCTTCTCTAGCTTTTCAAGTTCCCAAAACCACTCAAGACGCAGGATCTTGTTTTTCCACTAAAGTAGGTGTGCAAGCCACTCGGTACGCATCTTCAACGGCTAAAATCATACAGATTTCCAAGGTATTTTTTCCTATCCTTTGGAATTCTGATGTATTTCCGAACTTTTTTTCTTTTAAATTCATAGCGAACATCAAATGAAATGGCTCTGTAATCCGGCAATGTAGCCTGTTTAATTGCCATCCAATTTGATATTCTTTCAATGATCTGGCTACTGCACAGGCCACAGGGTAACATCAATCACTTTCATTCTCCTCACATCCACGAAGATTGGCTCCATTCCCCTGTTTAAGATAGATATATCCTTGCATGAAACAAATTCAAATAATAATAAGTAATTATCGTTGGTGCTGCCCAACGGCAGGTATGCAGATGCCATGACAAAACTTCCCGCACCTGATCCTAGTCTTACTGTTGCAAGGTCTGGGGCACACAGATCCGGCAATTTATAAGTTTGAACTCCGTGCTCTCCGTTGACCTCATCTCCGTGGTGTCTATCACTTCGTCGCCCTATCGGGTGGTTTTGCAAGTTGAGTCTTTTGAGATGATCTTTGGAACTTCACGAATGTTATGTCCAACCCGCAGAAAAGTCTATCTCCTAATTGTCTAACCAACCTCACTTCCTCCCTCGGGCACCAGATTGTCAGCTTTGTTACACCAATTTTGTTGTCATCATATCTTAACACATGAATAACCCTCCATTTAGAAGTGTTCTTCACACAGGTATTTTGACAATATAGTCTATCAAGGATGACATCTTTGCTCACGGGTTGAGCGGGAATGAAGATTATCAACCTTTCCACATCCTTTAGTATGTGAAGCCTGTCTATTTTAAGGTTGATTCCCTCCCATATAGGTCGGTCATCTTCCCTACAGTCTCACATAGCCAACCCTTGGTATCTTGGTTACCGCATTTTATTGCTATAATCCCTTCCCTCAAGGTTATCTCCTTTATACACCGATATCATCTGCATTTTTCGGATGTAAGTCTAGAGCCCTCAGCAGAGCATTTTTAAAAATACTCAAATGTGAAGCTTCTAGTGTATGGCTATGCATCATCTCCTTGCTTTACTCTCCTTCCCATAACTTGGCTCAGCTTTCGCTTTACCTCACTTGGTTCAGGTTGCTCGGCGTTGCATGATTTGTCCAACCACATAACCACTGTAGTGGGGTACCTGTAGACTGACCCCATGTTGAACAGACTGTCCGTCATTCTTTCCGCCTTTCGTCCCCTTCTTCTCAATTTTCGGTGGAATCATGGTCCCAGAATATTTGAACCGATCCATCGACTTCTGAAGAGGTTTAGGTCGATTTCATATTGGCAACCATTTCAGTCAACTGCTCGACCGACTCCCGCCCCAACAAATACCTTAGGAAAGCATTTTTGTTACAATTGTATGGACCGTTTTTGAAATAAGTCCGATTTTCAAAAGGACCGTCATTTGATCCTTAAGCGAAAAACTGCTATGCAGCTATGTTAACCGCAACTACGTAAGCTCATATATCAATTTTGGTTGAAATCGTTAGTCATTATCAAGTAAAGAATGCAATCCAAATTTTTCAAAAATGCTGTTTTTAAAGATAAGTGCGTTGTTTTTACTCTTAAGATTAAGAGAAAAATTGAGTTTGCTATCAATCAAGTAAGGAATGGCCATATTATATAAATATCAGATTGACCGTTTTAGAGCTAAGTCCCATTTCAAAAGTACCGTAAGTAATTTTGGTTGAAATCGTTGGAGCCGTTTCCGAAAAAATTACCGTGCAAAATAACAATGGCCCGCGCTGTAAGCCCACAAATCCGTCCAGCTGTTTAGGTTGTATGGACATCTTACTACGTATTCGGGAAAGTTAAAAAATGATCTTAGAAATTCCAAAAAAATTGTATCAAGGAAACCTCATAAAGTATATATAATTCTGAATCAGGATCAGATTCTGAATCGATTTAGCCATGTCCGTCTGTTTGTCTTTCTGTTTGTCTGCCTGTCCGTCTGTCTGTTGAAACCCCAAAGGAATTGACATAGGCGAATGAAATTTGGTGGAAGGACTTCTTTTTATCGTTGTCAGGTTGGTATTGAAAATGGGCTGTGTCGGTCAACTAGTTCAGGTACCTACCATATAAAATCAATATTAGACCCATGTGTCTCTCTGTCGGTTGAAACACGATAACGTTCAAAGGAATCAACCTAGGAGAATGAAATTTGGTGAAAGGACTTCTTTTTATTGTCGTCAGATTGTAATTACAAATGGGCTATGTCAGTCAAGTAGTTCTTGTACGTCCCATACAAAACCAATTTTAGAAAACACATGTTGAAAACACGATAACGTCGAAAGGATTCCATCTGGGCAAGTGAAATTTTGTGACAAGACTTATTATTATTGTCGTCAAGTTGGTATTAAAAATGGGCTATATCGGTCAAGTAGTTTTGGTACCTCCCATCCAAAATCAAAATTAGGCCCATATGTCCCTCTGTCTGTTGAAAACAGGATACCGTCGAAACAAATCGACCTAGGCAAGTGAAATTTTGTGAGAGGACTTACTTTTATTGTCGTCAGGTTGATTTAAGATTGGGCTATGTCGGTCAAGTAGTTCTGATACCACCCATATAAACCCAATTTTGCATGACTTGTATGCTGTGGAGGGTATCAAAGCATCGGCCAGGCCGATGATAACACTTTTACTTGTTTTTATTCGATTCGAGTTATGAAATCTGAGAGCAGAATCTGAAAATCACAAAAATAATTTAAAGAAATATTTTTGTCTCAACTGTGCAAATCTGGTGGGTAGTAGGTACAGAGCTCTGTAGTAAAATTCATAGAAAAATCATACTGAAACACCCAACTCGCAATCCTATTGCCGATGGCCCGTCAATTTTTACAAATTCGCCTTTTTGTTTTCCTATCGGTGTTATGTTAATTAAGAATCTGTGTGATATGCAAAAACATACAAAAAAACAAAAATAAATGCTGCCAATCGCGGTAACAGTGTGGAAATATGATAGAGTTTGGGAATAACACATTTTAACATTACTGAATGCCATTGCACGATTAGCCGGTTGCCAGCTTTCGTAAAAATGTACAGCATTAGTGAAACGTGTACCAATAAACAATTAGATCTCCACATTTAATAGTCCGACACCTTTTTTATGTTGTCGTCACAGATTTCAAATTTCATAATTTGTTTTTGTGAAAAACAAGCTCAATGGTTTATTTCGCAACCGTACTTTTTATAGTACCTTTGTTTTCGAATACTTCAAGATTGATTTCTGAGTGAATTCATGCCGTAATTCATTTCAAATTATTTAATAAACGGAACACAGTTTATTGCTTTGATTTATTCGTGTTCTGATGATGCAAATCAAAGCTTATTCGTAGTCTAAAGATAACATTTTAATTATTATCAAGTGATTATTTTTGAAAGAAATAATAGCCTGCTAATTCATTTCCGTTTGAATTACAATTTGCAACGAAACAGTAACAGTAACAGTTGTCAAGCCATGCTCTCCAATTCTGACTATATACTATAATCCAATGGGTTCAGATCTGGACTTCCCGACGGCCAATCCCGTGCGTGCTTTTGACTTTATGCGCTGGAGCAGAGTCTTGTTGAAAGACTCATCTTTCTTCTTCAAATAGAGTATTTTTGTTAACGTTTTTACAACACCCTCTAGAATATCTTGCTGGTAGACTTTTGTACCTGTTTTGACACCTTTCTCCCAGAAATAGAGAGATGTGACACCTTGGTGAGAAACCCCCAACCAAACCATTACGGACCATGAACCATGGAATTACTTTTTTCGCTTCCTTTGATGACAAAGCATAAACTCTATCATTTTGCTTGTTAAAAACTTCTTCCATGGTAAACATTTTTTTATCCGTAAAAATAATGCTCTTGCATCTCTCCGCCCTAATTTTTTTTAGTTGAGAAGTTAAAAGGTGGCCTGTTGATCGACTATATGCTTTCATGTGAAGATCGCCCCAACTAGCCTAGACATCGATCTGGCGGATATGTGCAATTCCCTCGACATGATCTTCTGCACAGCTTTTACTACCGCACTCGTACGTGCAACGCTTGGGCGACACCTCTTGGCCTGTCCTCCACTTTCGACAATTCACTGAATCGACCAATAGTTCGATGAACGAACATTCTCTATATTCCGAGAAAATCTTGCAAATTGAACACTTGGCCACCACTCTTTCCGCATATGTCAAGAAAAAAAAGTTAGCGGCTCTATTCCAAGTGGAAATTTTAAGAGATGGGCGCTGATAATTGTGTAACAGAATTTATGGCAGTTCTAGGTATATATAATGGTAGTTAGACCCTTAACTAAATTGGGCGTGGCTGCATTGGAGGGATTGAAAAAACCAGTTCATTTCCTTCGGTTAACCGTTTTTTTTTAGTTTTTTTTTTTTTGTTTTTACCCAGATTTTCTGTTCTAGATTCATTAACCGGTGAAAAAAAAACTAAGTGAAATAAGTCCAGTTTGCTGATTTTATTTTTCAATTTTCCAAGAAAAAAACCGATTGCGTTAATCCTAGCCTTTTCCATAGCTTTCATACTTGCTTTTGCTCTCACGCTTACAGCAACATTGCCGTAGTCTTCCATATCTTCCCCCAGTTTCAATTCACATTTTTTCTGTTGTCTTTTCCTCTTTGTGAACCGCCCGGTTCTTAAGGCGCTAGAGTCACAAACCACCAAGTCTGAACTTGTCAGGAATTTCCGTACTATGCTTAAGGCATTATGCTCGCAGAACTTTGCCAGGCGTAACGAAGAAGCCGATGTTCTGGCCAACTAAGAAGCGGAGCTGCCACTTAATACGATTCTAGCCGTGGCTAAAAGGATTGTTTTTGAAAAACGTTCAGATAAACAACCACAATATGGTCACAGCTAGAAGGGCACTGGGTTTCAAAGGCACTGTGGAGCGTTGTAAATCGGAAAAAGTCTGAAGAATTAAACAATCTCAGTAGAACAAAGTTAATATAAATGATAGAAATACTCTCTGGGCGTTGGCTTTTGAGGAAGCATGACATGAGACTAAGCTTATCAAATACAAGTAGAGGAAGACATCTATCATCTTCTCTGTGAATGTCAAACAATTGCGCGAAGTGCAAAAAAGCGCATCGACAGGTACTTCTTTAATATCTTAGAGAAGGTTGGTTCTTCAAAAAATATTGATCTGATCAGTGAGGCGCATCATGAATGGCACCATCAGTCCCCAGATTGAACAGTAGACTTACAACCATTGCAATACCAATAACAATTAGGACAAATAAAAGTGTTACCATCGGCATGGCCGACGCTTTGATACCCTCCACTGCATACAAGTCATGCAAAGCTGGTTTTGTATGGGAGGTACCAGAACTACTTGGCCGACATAGCCCAATTTTAATATCAACCTGACGACGATAAAAGTAAGTCCTCTCACAATATTGAACTTGCCTACGTGGATTCTTTTGGACGCTATCGTGTTTTCAACAGACAGAGTGACACAAGGGTCTAATATTGATTTTGTATGGGAGGTACCCGAACTACTTGACCGACATAGCTCATTTTTAATACAAACCTAACGACGATAAAAAGAAGTTCTTTCACCAAACTTCATTCGCCTAGGTTGATTCCTTTGGACTCTATCGTCTTTTCAACCGACAGAGAGACACATGGGACTAATATTTATTTTGTATGGGAGGTACCAGAACTACTTGACCGACACAGCCCATTTTCAATACCAACTTGACGACGATAAAAAGAAGTCCTTTCACCAAATTTCATTCGCCTATGTCAATTCCTTTGGGCGCTGTCGTGCTTTCAACAGACAGACAGACAGATGTGATCCTGATTCAGAATATATATACTTTATGAGGTCTCCGGTGTATCCTTCTTGGCGTTACAAATGTAATGAGAAAGTGAATATACCTTCCTGTGGAGGGTATAAAAAAGGTATAAACACTGTACACCATTTTTGCAGTTATTTGAACAATTATTACCAAAATAATTCCCTAAAGGTTTGTAGAATGGAATTACATTAAAGGCAACGTGAAAGGAGAATCAGCAATAACTGTGAGCCATATATTGACAAAATAAACAACCTATTTTAGAAACCATTCCGAAATTCAGCTGTTTATGTCAATAGCTGCTTTTAGACATAATGCTGGATTGCAAGGTTAGTTTAGTGTAGAATTAAAATAAATAGATTTGCATTACAAGAACAAGCTGTTCAAGATACACCAGGACGACAAATTAATTCAGTTTTCGTACAGGGAGTTCAAAACAAGCTTCCGAAATTTAATAACATTGCATTACAAATCCAAAGCTTCTTAATAATATGTAGTAACTATATTTTCTCTCTCAATACCCAACCACAGGATAAATGCAAACAGAACTTTCTATATAGTATTCAATTAGACTAATGAACTCTTCCAATAAATTATTTGCAAAATAATGTCAGCAAAATGTGAATTGCTATTGTCACGATGATCGGTTTGACATTAAAACAAAAACAATTCCATCAGAGATTACCATATTAAATGGAAGCAATAAAGTTTTTGTTATTATATTTTAGTCATTGGCACGTTTGTCTTGATAAACCCTTATATTCAAGGACATACAAATTAATCTATATATTGTATAAAATCGATACAAACCTTTCATGAAAATGTTACATCCAACAGCTTAGCAAATAAAAATATTCAATATCTGGTTACCAACTAGTCGCGAAACAATCGGAAACATTATGTACTCCGTTCGATTAGGTTTAATGCATTCTCCTTATTGACATCATCGATTGGCAATGAAACACGACTTGGTCGTAGCAACAGTTAACTGAAAGTGCATAGGTAGCCAAACATAAACAAACTTCTTAAGACCATTTCGTGGGGCTAAATTGCAATGCACTTAATTTATTTAATATCGACTGGATTTTGTGTGCTAATCCAACTGAAGATGTCACAACATTTCTAATAATTCGACTTAATATTTTCTTTTTTTTAATCAGTTTTTCTTATCCCTTATCTGGCAACATGCGTACTTTATACAGCATTTCCCATTGAAGATTACCAAGAACTTGTATCACAATTCAATCCAATAACATATTTTTGTTTGAAGATATAACTTTGAGATTGAAAATTATCAAAATGCTCGCACACTGCACTTGGAAAATATAAGCGATTAAGCTTGTATATACACCGAAATGCACTACTCCAACCGACGTTCAGCGAAAGACTCAGTATCCGATAGAGTCTCTATTAAACCGATTTCCGCTCTTCCACAACCGTATCGAACAACTTCTATTTAGAAACTGAACAGCAGCAGTCTATCACTGTAGTTGGATACAAGATGAATTTTTATTGAAAAGACCTGTGCATTTGGCCTTGGTATTCCCATATTCCAACACAAATTCCATTGACTAGTTCAGGTTAAATACGAAAAGCCCGTAGTTAATGGTAAAAACAAATTGACGTTGAAATTTCGTAGGGGTAAAGGAATGCATAGAAGCTTTAAAAGCTTTTCCTACGGCGCAGGTTTACCACAGGAAAAATTCATTCATTAAATCAATTCTTGCCTGCAGATTAATGGGGTATCCTTGAGGCAGGACTAAGGGAATTATAACGCATAGCACATGTTTTTGGTTTGTTAATTTCTAGTTCTTTATTAAGTTTAAATGGATGCGAAGTATATTATAATTACCCGAAGTTCCAAAGACAGTAAGGAGTGTAGCTTGTTCCGTAAGTGTAGTCAATAGTAATATATCATAGTTTTACTTATCAGGATAATTTAAAATGCGGCAAAAGATGGCACTAAACAATTCAGTGCTTAGATGGTGAAGTTTAAAATCACTTAAGTTGGACATAAGTCCCGAAAAATTTATTCGGGACTTATATGTCCCTGCGCCGAGGGATGCTTCTGCAATAGTGAAAGACTCGAACAACCTCTAAAAAACCTCCCGGGAGGTACTGACTCTCGTCATCCCGAAAGGGATTGCACCTAGTCGTTCGACTAATCGGAAATTTATTTTAAAATTATTTGAAAAATTCAGAAGAAGAATCCGCCGCTTGTCGGATTTCGAACCTTTTTTGTTTGCAGATATTACCTAATCTCTTGGCCTTGGCTAACTCTTATAGATCAAGGGGTTTTACCCGCCTCAATCTACTGATTACTTTGCCAGTATTTAATAGTTCTGTAAGTTCTACGTTAACGTGGTTGAGAAGCCTACTTCTGTGCCTTTGGGCAACTTTTTTAACTTCATTTTCACCCATTTCAATATTTAGATCTCCATATAGATCAGCGTTGCGTATGTAAGAAGGTGCATTAACTACGTTCCTTAGTACTTTATTTTGGAAGACTTGAATTTTTTGTAAATTTGTTTGGCATGTGCATGCCCACATGGAGCCAGTAGGTCCATATTGGTTTCAAGGCTTGCTTGTTTATAATTTTACATAGCAAATATGAGCTTTAACTGCGGTATAGTTGGGTTAAAATACAGCAAAACTTTTAAACAAAAACGTACTTAATAAAATTCCTAACTTGCTGTTGTTGTTTTTTTACGTTTATTTTTTTTAACTGCATTGGAGCTGTTTTAAAAAAAATATTTCAGTTTTTGTCAAAACAATAGCAGTAATTTATTGTAGTTGGAAAGGGATGAGTATCTCTGAATAAGCCAATATATTTTACTGTATCGCATGTTCTGCTCATATCTTTTTTTCTTTACATGCGCTTTCCAACGCAGTTTAGCATCTAGGGTCATGCCCAGATATTTAGCTGTATTTGAGTATTCCACTACATTGTAATTAATGTATATTGTTTGTATACGTAAAATTAATATGGACCGACTTTAGGTCATTCAATCTAATCTGTCACTTTTTTGTCCATTCTGAAATACCGTTTATTGCCATTTGGAGCTTTTTTGTTGCTAATTCGACAGTTGCTCCAACAGCAAGCACTGCAGTGTCATCTGCAAAACTTGCTATAGTAGTCTCTCCACTAACGGGTAGATCGCTAGTGAGCAATAATTATAGCAATGGGCCTAAAACACTGCCTTGTGGTACACCCGCTTTAATTCCTCTTAATGTTGAGTACTCTGTCTCTTGTTTAATTCTGAAGAATCGGTCTGTTATAATTATATGACTCCAGAATTGTCGAATACTGCTTCGGCAGTTGCCTTTGTAATTTATGGATCAGTCCCTTATGCCAGACTTTATCGAAAGCTTGTGCTATAGAAAGGAATATTGTAGAGCACACACTTTTCTCCTCGAATGCTTTTTCGATTTTATCTGTGATTCTATGCACCTGATCAATTGGAACTAGCGATTTTTCGTCAATTATTTTTTTTAGACTTTTTGCCAGAATTTTTTCGAACAGCTTGGATAACATTGGTAGTATCGATATTGGGCGATATGAGGTTCCTTCGCTAGGTGGTTTACCTGGTTTTGATATCATTATTACCTCAGCGACCTTCCACATGCTTGGCACTTATCTTAATTTAAATGCTGCATTTGTAATCTGCTCTAGTTTCTATAAACCTTTTCGAGGAAATTGTTTTAAAATTCCCCCTGTCATTAAATCGAACCCTGGGGCTTTTTTCATGTTTACGCCTTCTTTGATTTCTTTGGCAAGTTCTTTAGCTGCTACCGGCCCAATAGGTCTGTAGGTAGGTTTCCCCGTTGAGTGATATTTGGCGCCGACTTCTTTAATAGTTTCATAAAGCTCTCTGCCTCTAGTATTTGTTAATCTAGATCCCCAATATTTATTCTTGGCATTAAAATCCCGTCCCGCGATTAATCTATTGTGAAATATGCGGAAAAGACTTTTAAAATAATTTTTCTTTAGTCTGTAGCTAGGAGAGCAGTATACTGCTGGAACAGATATTTTTCCACTGTTCGTTTTTATATTTATGGTAATTCCTTGGATGGCGCATGATTGGAATTTTGCTTCTAAATGGTGTTCAATCGTATTCTTTATTAACACTGCAGCTCCACCTTTTGCACAATTATGAGGATGTGGGGAGTGATATAATGCATATCCCTGCAGTTTAAAGTCAGTAGTAAATTTAAAGTGTGTCTCAGAAATAAGACATATATCTATCTGGTTTATGTCGAGAGTCACTTGTATCTCTTCCTTTCGATTCTCGATACCATTAGGGTGTTCAAGAATTTTTATTCTATTCATCATGTTTGTCTTTTTGGCGCAGCTTTTTTGTGGCTGTTCTGGTCCTCTAGCAATGATATTCTATCTAATATCGTTTTATTGCATTTTTCCATGGATCCAGTCCTGTTTAAAATTTGTTTCATGAAGATTTCCATTGCAGTGTTTGGCTCTGCTTTGTGTTTTACAGCTTTCTCTGCTGGTATTCCAATTGGTTTTGATGCCGCCTGAGGATACGTCATTTTGGGACCTGCTGGCTTTTGTCTTGGGCCCTTGGTCTTTATTTTTTTCTTTGTGGGCTCCTTCGTAAGTCCTTTTTGACTTTTAGGTTTCTTTTGGTTTTGCTCTTTTGCAAGTTGTATTTATTTTGCAACTGAACATCCTCTATAGTTAGCAGGATGGTTTTCATTGCAGTTTGCACATTTAGGGTGCTCATCTTTTTCATTCATGCATTCTTTAGCGTGGTGACTTCCTGCACACTTTACACATCTTGAGTTTGAGCTGCAAAATTTGAATTTTATTGCTCTCGGAAAATTTGAATCTATACTAACGCATATGTAGCGTCCGATATGATTGTGGATATGTACAAGTTTTATACTTTCGTGAGTTGTATACATACTTGTATGTATCGCCGCTGGTATTTGTCACAAATTAACGGCCCAACAAAAACTTAACAAGATATAAAGCTTAGCATGCTTGGTATAACAGGGGCAATTAAAACTTGTCCAACTGCACGCATAGGAGCAATACTCAGCCTTCTGCCTTTACATATATCTGTAAAGAAGGAAGCTGGTCTCAGTGCCCTCAGGCTCCCTAATATATCAAATCTTAAAGCCGGAAACTGATCCGCGAAAAACATGGGGACTGATAAATGAAATACTAGGAAAAAAAAGAGCAAACATCGACGAAACAATAGAAAGAAACTTTAAAATAGATACAAATACACTTACAAATGAATTTGCAGAGTTTTTTTCTTCACAGACGGAAAAGATTATACACAAATGCAATTTAATAACGTCAAATAATGTGAATGCAACAGTGGAAAACACAATATTTGCTTACGCAACAAATATCAATGAAATACTTAATATTATAAAATCTATTGGAGAATATAAGTCGCCGGGAGTTGATGGCATTAGAGCAACGGATATTAAAAACCATTCCGACATTTTTGCTCCAATCCTATGTAAGCTAATCAATTTGAGCCTTACGCAATCAGTAATTCCTGCAACCCTCAAAACAGCAGTCGTAAGACCAATTTATAAAGGTGGAGTAAAAAATCATGTAAACAACTATAGGCCAATATCGATTCTCCCTGTAGTAGAGAAGTGTTTGGAAGGTGTAATAGCCAACAGATTGCAAAGTTTTATGGCTAAACATTCCCTCATACATAATAGCCAATATGGTTTTCAGAAAAACAAGAATACCGGAAAGCTACTTGGTGAATTTGCAAATTGTGTAAATGAGAGCTTGGATAAAGGTGACCATGTCTTAGTACTGTACATGGATTTCAGTAAGGCTTTCGACACATTAAATCACTCTAACCTAATAGAAGCACTAAAAAGGATTGGGATACGCGGCACAATGGCTGACTGGCTGACTGAATACCTTCAAAATAGAATAATTTGTGTTAAAATCAAAGATGCTACTAGCACAAAAAAAATAATTAAATTTGGAGTCCCACAGGGATCAAAATTAGGACCAATTCTGTTCGTTCTATATACAAACGAGTTACTGCGGGTTTTCAAACAGAGCATACCATTCGCTTTTGCTGATGATACGGCTATTGTGGTCCGTCATAGATCTGTGGATACGGCAGTAAGGGTGATGCAAGAAGAATTTAATGTTGCTGCGAGATGGTGTCACGATAACGGGTTAGTTATAAATGCTTTGAAAACAAAAATGATGCACATTAGAAGTCCTCACTTCAAGGCAACAGAACTTCGGATCCACTTTCAAAATAATGCTTGCCCCTATACCTTGAAGGAATGTATTGAGTTAGTTGACAACTATAAATATCTTGGTGTAGTAATAGACAGTCATTTTCTGTGGGATAGACACATTGACAAATTAAGAATGGACCTCAAGAGAGCTTTATTTGCTATTTCGCATTTGAAATACTACGCTTCTGAAGGAGTCTTAAAGCAAGTGTATTATGCTTTGATAGAGTCGAAGATACGGTATGGAATACTGGCATGGGGAACTGCAGCTAAAACACACATCCAAAAAATACAAAAACTTCAAAATGCAGCTCTTAAGCACATAAATAATCAACGAGGAAATGAAGCAAGTTTTAAAGCTCTCCAAGTAGAGGACATATTTAAGATGACCACCATTGTGGAGTACTTTGATGACAACCGATTCGCTCGACCAATACAGCATGAAGTCAACACCAGAAGACGTGCCCAAGGAATGCTACAAACTCCTAGAAATTGGAATAACTACGGTAGACGCAAACTTCAATATACTATTCCCACAATAATCAACGAATTACCTCGTCAAATAATAACTATTGTTAATCTAAAAAAAAGAAAAAAAATACTTAAAACTTTCTACTTAAATTTAAATTGAATTAACTTAGAATCTATATCATGAATTCTATTAACTTCCTTAAAATAATATTCAATTAAATAATAACTTTATATCTTTGCACACTTTATTATTTAAAATTGATCAGAAACACAATCTTCTGCAGACAAGCTACGGCTTCGCAGATACTTATTTTAATTGTAACTATATTTATGAATAATAATAATAATAAAAAAAAAAAAAAAATGTCCTTATATCTCCGGAATAAGACATTTTTGAGAAAGAAGAACTTCGCACTTGCTTTACTTGAAGCAGTTAAATCCATGGCTAAACTCCGTGGAAAGGCCATAATATGCACGGACAGCCTATCAACGCTCAAGGCCACTTTAAACCCAAACCACAACACCGGACTCATAAACCACATTAGGAATATCCTTACAAAATACCCGAACAAAATAAAACTGATAAAGCCGCAAAATATGCCAATAATGCCTCTCTTCTCACCTTTAATACAATATCAAAACTTGATCTACAAAAACAAACCACGCAACAGATTAACATGCTCCGAATCTGTAGTTGGCAAAATTACCAAAACCACTACACAAAAGTCAACACCAGCCGGTCCATCCCGATCTACCCGACATCAACCTCTAAGGAAATGAACTCCAACTTCGACCGTCTTCGCTTGGGTCATACTATTGCAACGCATCAACACATCCTAAAGGGAGAAAACCCACCCATCTGCACAGTCTGCAACAACAGTATTGATATTGAACATATCATCGGAAATACTCCTTGCCTTATCTCCAGATCATTTAAGTCCCTCTTGTCAGAAAATCAGTCAGTCTACACTTTTCTAAATACAATCCGTTAACAAATTCTGCTCTGCCAGAAGAAGAATCATCCACTTCAACTAACATCAATTTCAAGGCAAGCAATCAGCAGCCGTTTTGTGACAAAATAAAGGAATTTTCATCGTCAGCTAAATCACACATTACTTTGGAAATGATTTACCAAGAAATATTAATAATAAAAGAAACACAAAAAGAGCAAATAGATGCTCTCCAATCCAAAAACAAAGTATGTGAAGAGAAAATTTCACTATTGGAGACTAAAGTCAATCACCTAGAACAACAACTACTAGCTAACACTATCGAAATTTTTAACGTACCTAGCACCCAGAATATTACTGAGTCCGACATCGCTCTGAAAGTCTTCCGTAATGGTATGAGCTTGGATATTTCTGAAAAAGACATTGATTTCTGTCAAATGAAGAAAATAACATTGAAACAACAAAATAAATCTCCCAAAAGATTAAATATTCTCCAAGTGAGACTAGTGTCTCGTTACGTAAAAGAGAAAATTATGAAAGCGAAACATGAGCACAAAGAAAAATTGATAACAACTCTTCTCAACGAGCATGCTGAACTGCAGAAGATGTACATAAATGAGAGCCGATCTCACCACACTCGTCAACTGTTTAAGGCTGCAGCGTCGAAGAAAGTCTCCAAGGGATACAAATATATATGGACGAGGAATGGGACCGTGTATATGCGAATGAAGGAAGGTGATGAATTAGTCAAAATAAATTGTACAGCTGATTTAGAAAAAATATGAACTCAGTTGGTATAAATGATTCTATCTCGTCTTCCCAAAGCATAAATATCGTCTCTTCTCCTTCCACTAATATCGATGAATTTGTTACTCTTTGTTTACATCAAAATATCCGTAGTTTAAGAAAAAATTTCCATATTTTGTTAGCACATATCGAAAGTCTCGCGAAATTGCCTATTATAATTGTTTTGAGTGAAATTTGGATTTATCAAAATGAGCTAGATCTTTATAATATTCCGGGTTATTTGCCATTTGGCAATTGCAATGATTCTTATTCAGCCGGTGGTATTGTAGTGTACGTCAAGATTGGTTATTCGTGCGATTGTGTTTCGATAAATATTCCTAGTGCCGATGTAGTAAATTTATCGCTTACTTATGAAAATGAAAACTATTCTATAATGTGCATTTACAGACTGCATGACTTTAGTAAAAGTATTTTCATTGATGAGTTTAGTTCTATTTTGAGTGATGCCAAGGCTTATAGTAACTTAATAATTCTAGGTGATTTAAATATTGATATTTTAAATGAATCTGACAGAGACACTGAAAACTATTTATTCTTGATGGCTTCTTATGGTCTCAAAAGTATTATAAATGTACCAACCCGTGTAACTTATTCAACCAAAAGTTGTATTGACCATATCTTCACTCGTTTACATAAAAATAATAAGTCGCTTCTTTGTGGAAATGTTTATGATTTTAGACTTACCGATCACCATATGATAACTCTTAGTATTGGTAACCATACAAAGTTAGATGATGTTAATAATTCCTTGCGGAAAGAAGTTCGCACAAATTATGCTATGCTAAATGAATGCCTAAGATATGAATCTTGGGAGCCAGTCTATTCAGAGAGAAATCCTTCCATTGCTTATGACTTGTTTATAGAGATTCTAAGAAAATATATAGAAAACTGCACATTCTCGTGTATGCATGCTTCGAATCGCAGAATCAGAATAAAACCTTGGATGACTACTGAACTCTTAAAGAAAGTAAAAAGGAAAAAAAAGTTTGCACTAAAATATAGTAAACATCCACTTAATCATAAACTAAAGAAATACTATGGTAAATTGTGTAAAGAGATAAAAAAAGAAGTAGCAGATACGCGTGACCGTTACTATATCAATCAATTTCAAAACGCTAGAGGTAGTATTAAAGACGAGTGGAAAATTGTTGATTCTATTTTAGGAAAAGGTAATAGTTCTAAATCAGTTGATGTTTTAGAAGTAAATGGTGTGGTTTTGTCTGATATTAATAGCATTGCTAACAAGTTCAATGAGTACTTCATTGAAATCTCAGAGAATCTAAAACCCTCTGCAGAATCAAATAATATTTGCAACTGTAATACTTCACATGAAACTCTTGCAGTAAGAAGTCAGGTCAACAGTTTTGTTTTTGATACTATATCATCCGAAGAAATATTTAAGCTTATAATGTCTCAAAATAACAAAAGCTCTTGTACAAGTGATGGTATTACGAATGTGGTTTTAAAAAAAGTCGTCTTTAATATAAGTGATATACTATGTTATTTATTTAATCATTGTATAAGTAATGGATGTTTCCCAGAATCCTTAAAATGTGCAGAAATTGTACCTCTTTTTAAAAAAGGAAATCGCAAGGATATGCGTGACTATAGACCTATATCTCTGCTTCCGACTTTTTCTAAACTTTTTGAAAAGCTACTAAAATCGCGCATGGTCTCTTTCCTGGATGATCAGAATTTCTTTTCCAATAACCAGTTCGGTTTTAGATCAGGTAAATCAACAGAAGACGCTATTCTTAAATTATGTACCCAATTGTATGATGGAATTAATAGTTCTAAATTTACAATGGCTCTTTTCATTGACATGACGAAAGCGTTTGACATGGTGGATCACAGTTTGCTACTAGATAAATTGTATGATGCTGGCTTTAGGGGATTAATTCATGATTGGTTTCGCTCTTACCTTACAAATAGAAAGCAAGTAGTCGGTATTAATGGAAGTTTTAGCAGTTCTCGTACAATTAAGAATGGTGTTCCCCAGGGCTCTGTTCTGGGTCCACTTTTGTTTTTAATCTATATTAACTCCCTCTTCAGTCAGAATTTCAACGGGTTTCCTACTGCATTCGCTGATGACATAGCTTTCTCCTATGAAGGATTATCACAGTTCGATTGTATTATAAAAATTGAGGAAGATCTGCAAAAACTAAGGCAATGGTTTGCATATCACAAACTGATTGTAAGTGAGAAAACTAAATTAATGGCCTTCCAATTGTCGGGAAATGTTCTAACCGATTTCAATGTGTTTTTTCATTCTCACGACTGTAAAAGGTTTTCTTTACCTATACATACTTGCGGCTGTACAAATTTCAATGAAAATATTTCATGTTCTAGTAGATGCTTTAAAATAGAATCTGTCAAACAATATAAATATCTGGGGGTGCTTATTGACTTCAATTTGAACTGGAAAAGTCATACGCAATCAGTAAAATCTCAAATGATGAGGGTAGCACGCAAAATGTATCTTCTAAGGCCTTTCTGTTCAAAAAAAGTCTTAACTATGATTTATTATGGTCTTGCAAACTCTAAGTTACAATATGGTATTACGAGTTGGGGAGGTTCTTATGCTAATAGTTTTTGCCCTTTACTTAAGGCTCAAAAACATTTAATTAGATTACTCTGTGGAAAAAATCGATTTGCTCATAGTTTTCCTTTGTTCAGAGAGTTGCGAATTCTGCCTTTAAGACATCTTTATGTTTTTAAAGTTCTCCGAGAGTTCTTTAAGCAAAGTGGCAACACTCCTAATAGAAACTCAAGACTCTACAGCTTACGTGTTAATAACCTAGCACTAGTAAATGTTCCTATTGCACGTAGAACCAAATTTACGCACTTTTTTACTACAACCGCACCAAAAATGTTCAATAAATTACCGATTGCTGTTAGAAGAACTTACAATTTTCATTCATTTTCAAATAAAGTAAAAGATTGGCTATTTACTATCGAATACAATAATATTGAATCATACTTTCGCTTTGTGTCGTAATAGTACTCATAATTACATTTCCTATAAGCTTGTATGCATATTCCATTCAATTATTAATTTTTATTGTTATATACCCCATATCAGTTTACTTAATTGTTAAATTTTACTCCTGCGAGTCATTCCACACTAACTTTAAATAGTTACGGAATGATTACTATTATTCTTCCTTATTATTGAATTAATTTGTTGTTTAAATATAGTATCTAAGATGGATGAATAAAAAAACTATACAATACAATACAATACAATACAATACAATCAATCACGACAATGTAATAAAAGTTTACAACTTCCTCCGTAGAGAGAAGTTAATTATATAAAATTTTCTTTTTTGTTACTTTCTTATAATTTAACTCTTGATTAGAGCTGAAAGCCTCTGTAGCTAGTGCTCTTTTTTTTTACATTTGTATTAGTTAAAAATTTATTTTTATGCTAATAAATAATAATAATAATACAAACAACTACAAACGATTTCGAACGCAACTGGCTGCTTCTCACTTCGAAAGCTCAAAAGTGCGGGCAGACATTTTTGTCAAGTGCTTCTAACTTTCTAACGGTTAAACTACAAAGCAAAAAAAAATTCACTATAAACAACTACAAACGAATGTCTATCGAACTGCATTTCATGTTTTCCATTCTAGGAACAGTGCGGGCCAACTTCATATAGGTAGGTCCACTGGTAGAAAATTAAGACGGACTTGATCGTAGGGCTCCTGTAATTCCAATTCCAGCTGTTCTTTGGACTCTACTTAATTTCATTATGTAAAAGGTATCCAGTGATCCGTAGGTGAACCATCCAACAGCTAATCTCCAAGGCTCTTTCCATGATTTTGCTAATCATGTCCGGAAACATTCCTCATACTAGAACAACCACGTCATCTGCATGCTCAATAATATTGATGCCGTTACTGTCGAGTCTTGACAGGGTTTTGTTTAGTACCATAATCCTTAAGAGGATTAACAAATTCAGTTTCCTCTGCTTAATGATTTGGTTTGAAGGGGTGTTACTAGTGATGTGTCGAATCGGTTTGGTAAACCGGTTTAAACCGAGTTACAACTAAACCGAGTTAAACCGAGTTGCTTTTATTTATAACCGAGGTGGCGAAAACCGATGGAACGGAACGAACCGACCGAAAACTGAATAATAAAATACCACCCATAAACCGAATTCAACACACGACTTGGTTTTGTTTGAATTAGTTAGGTAGAAGGTTGGTGTGAGAAAACTAAACACAGTGTTCAAACACATTAATGAGCATGTAAAGTCCAATTGTAAAGCTGTGCTCTTTACTCCTGTTTTCTCTCATGTGTCACGAGGGTGATTTTTGTCAATTGAGTGAGTCTATAGTTTAATCGATTCATAAAATCGAGTTAAATTGGATTATTAGGCTTTTTTTACTCACATGATCTGCATAGCTCATTGATTTTCACGGTTTTCAACAACAGTACAAGATCCAACTTTTGTTGTATACCAAGCAAATCAATGATCTTTGCAGATCATGTGAGCATAATAAAAAAGGCCTAGTGTTCTAAAGTTTTGAGTATGAAGGAGGTTAAGCTAATAGGTCGGAAATCCTTCGCAGATTCGTGAGCTTTTTGGCTCACACGGACATACCTCCAAGACTGAATTACATGGTTTAGTAGGATGCTGCTTCTGTAAATTTCAACGAGTAAGGGTAGCGGAATATCCGGCCTGCTGTCGTTGGGTCAAACAAGGGATTGGCGATATCGCGATATTTATTACAGCTGCCGTAAAGTATTGCATATACCTACCGATTAGGATGCGGATTCGTCGTGGGAAATCGGCTTAGGACTAAAGTTATTGGCTTTAGGCCGATAAGTGATCGCCTGTCTGTGATCCGCATCAATGCTTCTTTCCAAAACATAAGCCTAATGTGTGCACACGCCCCTACCAACGAGGCTAAAGAAGCTACCAAGGAGGAGTTCTATGAGCTCCTGGATGGAGCCTACGGAGCCTGTCCGGAATATGATGTCAAAGTCGTGGGGACTTCAATGCAAAAGTCGCAAAGCAAATCATTTTTGGCGGGTTGGTTGGTAAGCACAGAATCTAAGAAACTACAACAGACAACTGCTACAACTGCTTCGTTACACGGTGATAAGAAGCACTAGGGTCCCAAAGCTAAGGATCCACATAGCAACCTGGCGCTCTCACGACGGTCAAACCAGCAACCAAATTTGCTATGCGATGCGCGGCACGCTTCCAACATCCTGACCATTTGCTTGTTGTGCCTAAATTCAGAGCTCGACTGTTCAACGAGTAAAGCTGCGAACCGTCCGCAAGAAGAAATTTCAACATGACTCAGCCACCTCAATCGTTTGACCTTTATTCTTCTGACTACGTCGAATATCCCTGCTTAATGTCGCATATAAGATTCTATCCAACGTACTGTATGAACGTCTCAAGCCGTTCTGCAGTTCGACGATAGACCAAATTTTCACACCCAGGCAAATTCTGGAAAAGATCAACGAATTTCAAGTCGAGACCCACCATCTTTTAATCGACTTCAAAGCTGCATATGACAGGATTCATCGTCAGGACCTTTATTTGGCGACTTCTTCAATCTCGTACTGGAACAGATAGTGCGCAGGGCAGGTGTCAACACGGGAGGCACAATCTTCAACAGATCCGTCCAGCTACTGGTGTATACAGACGATATTGACATCATCGGTCGCCCCCAGCGTGCCGTGATTGAGGCTTTTATGCTCCAGCATTATTGTTCATTCGCCCCCTGGCTCGATACGAAAGGGAAGATCGAATCAGATTTCTTCCAGTCAATTCTTTTGGGATTTCTATATGAGACAGGAGTGTCTACCTTGATACTTAGATTGAAGAGAATCCACTCGTGGTCCGGGGAAGACTTTCAGATTGAGACTCTCAAATTCTCAACCCTAACGATGTCATCGTTTCTTTCGAGTGTAATGTTTAACACTTCATCCCCGCTATTATGATTTCCATGATTGGAAATATAAAGGTAGGGGTGTTACCCCTTCATTTTAAATTTTTGGTCTCACGAGTAAGTACGGAAGGGAAGAGCCAACTTACCGAGATAAGTCACTTACTACAGCCGACCTTGCCTGAGCGTCGGAGGGAGCTCATTCACGACTGGTTCTACCCCCAGCCTTTCATCCCTGGGTACGGTTTGCTATATGATCACTCCACCACTGGAGTTAGGTTGGATTTAAAGTTTTACTCCTACCTCAAACTAATGGATAACGACAAACGATTGAGACGTTAGCGTAAATCCTTGGCTTGACACTAACCAATTGACAGGTTAGCCATTTTCATGTGGGCGCCCACTTGAAGAACTAAGAATGAGGATTTGTGCCCAGGCCCAAGAGAAGGGGGTTTTATTGGAAAAAAGAAATAACGGGGGAAATCGGGGAGACTTGGTGAAAGCTGTCAGTCTACTAGCTACATAATGTTCGATTTATAAAATATTTAGAACAATAAATTAATACATTTCGTAAGCTCTTCGGCAGGCCCATCGGATTCGACTCATTTCCTTAGTCCAATCGAATAATGGATTCGATCTACCTCCATCAGTAAATAATCTCCTCAAAATGTATTAATCTTTATACATAAATATAAATAAAACTAAGTTGATATTTTGTGCGTTTACGTATAATTCACGTAAATTTGAACCAATTTACTTGGTTTTTCTTTTAATTGAAACTATTCAGAAAAACAATGAGAAGTACATAGGCCCTTCTTTCAAACCGAAAAAAAATAAATATTTCATTTAAGAAAATGCAAAATGTATATCTACGGACATTCAAGACGAATGGCATGAATTCTGTTAACATAACATCGAAAAACGATAGTGGTGTCTTGCATTCTTAAAGGACATAAGCTACGCGAAAACATAAACTTTAAGGCAATAAAATAGGCGATGACAGTATGAATGGGGAACCGCACTTTGAAAACTTTTTCAAGCTAAAACAAACGGTTGTCATGAATTTGGTCACAAAGCAACCATTTTTCGCTGCACTAAAATGGTGGATGTCCGACACCGACTGCGCAAATAATGCGCCGTTTGGCCACCAACCTTGAAGAGTATGGGACAACACGAGACGTTGCCTAGAGTGGCCGACCCCGGAGCGCCCGTTGTGCCGAGAATATTGCCGCTGTTGACGAGGATGTCGAGCTGTCGCCGGAAACATCGACCAGACGCGGTGCCTCGCAATTAGCTGTCAGCCGGTCGTCCCTAAGGCGAATTTTGGTCAAAGACTTGCGCATGTCCCCATACAAAGTCCAGTCCGTGCTCAAGCTGCTGCCTGTCGAACGCCAAACGCGTGTAACCTACGCCCAAGCCATCCTCAATCTCGAGGACGAGGTGGACGATTTTTCGACCAAAATCATAATGAACGGTGAGGCTCATTTCCATCTCAGCTGGTAAGTGAACAAGCAAAACTATCGCTTCTGGGGCTCCGAAAATGCACGAGGAACCATGACACTCGCTCAAAGTTACTGCATGGTGCGCTGTTCACGCTGGAGGGGTCATCGCGCCATTTTTTTTCGAGAACGCTGCTGGTCAAACGACAACAGTGGACGGTGCGCGCTATAGGGCCATGTTAACAGTATCGAAGTTTTTCATTTAGAAAAAAATGAGAGCCAAACAACATCGGATGACTTCTTTTGGCCCACCTAGTGTATCTCGAAATAAATGTAGGTACCAAACGCTATCCACGAGCATTAGTATCAGACACAATCACTGGAAATGATGGATATGCGTTTTAGCGGAGTCGATCACCAGCGGCTAATGGAACAAACTTTGTCGTCGATAATAGTTGGACTGTATCGGGCTGCCCGTTTTTGTGTAAGGTTTTAAAGACTCAGATCATAGTTGAGGTATGTTGCTCGATCAAATCAATCAAATATGGCAGTGATATGGCGGTGTTCGAGATTCAGGCTCCTGGTAATTGGGCTGGTACGTGAACTGCAGCGAGGCTGTGTTGCTGAGTTTTTCGTTTCCGATCCATCACCTTTACTCAACTGTCTTCCGTTTGGCGGTCCAATAGGAAAATAGTCAACGTGCCTATTTCACGGCAACCTGCAACAATATTAACAAATTTCTTCGATGAGTTCGCTCTATTACTTTATTCCGAAATGCCACGCTCATCATGAATGTTTTCCCGAATATCACTCAGCAGAATTATGTTGACCGACCATGATTGGCTGAGTACATGAGCGCTTTTGCCTGAGAAAAACAAGAATGTAAATCATTTTAATTTCCTCACTCAAAATTATTATGAATTATGAGTTCTTTAGGTGTTCCGGGATTGAGAGTCCGCTCAGTTACATTTTTGTTGAGCAACTTTAATGAACCGAAACTTTTTAACGAAAGGCTTGATTGTGATGAATCTTAAATCAAATGTCATTCAAGTGACGATTTGGAGAAGAAAATTCAAAGGCTCTCATTCCGCTTGTCATCCTTATTTGAGCGCATTCAATTTCCCAAAAAACGTACAATTGTTGTATGTTTTTTCAATCATGTGTCAATTGTATGAACGCGCCAGATAATAGAACAAAAAATGAAGTGTAGGTTGGCCACCTTACTCATGCAATTTAATTGAAACACATTGGCAATGTTATACCGTACTTATTATTATTGTTTTTAATATAACGTTTGAACAAAGAATTTGAATTGGCTGAATTATATGAAGCAGGATTTATTATTTTCATAAGCATTAATGAATTCGGGCGGAACGAAGTTCGCCGGGTCAGCTAGTTTAAAATATATTCCGTAACTATCAACTCAAAATCAAATTACTGGTCCCTAAGAATTGCAATTTAGTAAGGACATTAATTTTATGTCCTCGAAATAGGCATACATTTCTGTTTAGTATGCTCCTTTGTAGATTTTAAATCCATATAAAATAAAATTAATAAACATCAAATAGCTACGTCACGGAAATTCTGAATAATAAGCTCATGTTAGCTATGCAAACATTCCTTTGTTATAAGAGAAAATTTCAGCATACATTATGTACTTGAGATTTTTTGGGTCATCTAATAGGTTTTGCCCAAACAGCATTTTGTATGGCGAATTGATGTGAGCTGAAATTGAAAATAGTAAGGTAACTATAACGTTTTTAAAATATGCAACCAATATTTCCTTACTTTAAATTATACAGCCGGTCTTAGCGAGCTCATACTACGTGAATAAACAGTGTTTTCTTTAACTTTTGGGAGTTTCTAATAGCTTACAACACCAGGTTGCTTTATATATCACTCAATCATATTTCGCGTTTGCATGCGAGTGCACATCAAGAAAATATTTAGTAGAACTATGCTGTAGTATGTAGTTACTTATTGACTTAGCTCAGGATGCACTACAAGTTGGTTGGCACTTGACCAAGTTAAGTTGATTTCGCCCCTTAAGTGCACCTAAGGCGAGTTAATCCTCTAGGTTTAGGTCAATGTCGGTCTGCAGCTCGTATAGTTCGTCGATTAATCTCCTACTATATTCCTCGTCAACGTAAACGGGACCAAACATTTCACGAAGAAACTTGCTAATGGTATCTCCATCCTCTTTAAAAAGAGTCCACGCTTCAGCGCTGTTTAAGACAGACACAAATTTCAAAAGAAAAATTTTATAATTGTATGAAACAACAACAAAAACTATACCCTATTTGAATTTGTATAAACATTAATATAATTTATTGATTCCTTGCAATACAGTATTTTCTTGTACAATATCTCTGCTATTCAGCTATTTGAATCTTGCTTAAAAACTATTTACTTACTCTCTTGCCAGACAAGCAAGCGGCCTGTTGACTTTACGGTTGAGTACATCAACGATTTCGACTGTTCTCGCTGGCTGGCAAGCAAGGCAGTAGGACATTGGTGCATGTACAGTCAACGAGTTCGGTTGGCTTCGTTTTTTTAATGGTTTGTGTTTTTCTGTCTTTAAAATAAATATATAACCTTGCCTTAACAAAGTTTTTTTTTTTATTTCAATTATAGAATATCACTACAGGACACAAAACACAAAGAAAATCACATCATGCTGTATTCATAAATATATCTACACAAACACATGCACAGCACATATATTAACCATATTTAAATTAAATACAATTTGATTTATTATGCTCACATGATCTGTATAGATCATTGATTTCCATGGTTTACAACAAAAGTTGAATCTTTTACTGTTTGTAAAACAGAATTTTGGTTGTTCTGATGCCGAATTATTCAGTGAAATCGTGAATTGTTAGACATTTTGTTTGCTTTATTCATTCATCATTATAGGGGAGGGTGGGTATGTAAGGGACACATGCATTTTCCTCGAAGTCGTATACTTTTTCTCGTTCTTGTTGATCACAAATTGCTCTTTTGTCTGTATCCACCGGTCAACGAAGCAGGTCTTGTTGTGTTGAATTTACGCAGTGGAGAGCAAAAAAAAGTAATTTGTGCATAAAAAGTAAAATCATGGGTTAGAATTTGAGTGAACAAAAAAAAATAATGAGTCCAAAAAGTGAATTATATAAATATTAACATATATTATGAAGTGATTATTTATAACTTTCTTTAGTCTGTACCGTTAAGTGTTATTATGTTTTATCTTTTCGAAGTGCCCTACAGGATGATTGGGACACTTCTATGCAGGAGGAAGGGGAGACAGACCCCAACACTTTATTCTGTGTTAGATGTTCATGCGAAGATCCGGTGATCCTCATTTTTGACAACCATGAAAGCCATATTCAAGTGAAATTGACGAAGCAAAAAAGAAGAGAGTGGGAGAGAATTCAACCTTGAGATGTCTCAGTTTATGGGCCATTCAAGTGTCGGTACAATCTCATTGAATGGTTACAAGCCCAGGGAAGCCGTTAACAATATATTTTTTTTTTGTTTTGTTAAATAAACATAAAATTAATATTATTTTATCTTTTTTTTTGTTTTGGGAACAATGTTTTAAGATAAAGAAAAATGTTTCATAAGCCGAATACAAGCGTACCATTCCACCACATATCACGACTTAATAATAACAAACGCAACAAAAAAACATTTCCTCAACACATTCACCCTGTGCCCCTACCTAAAGAAAGGCATAAATGTTAGGCAAATGGCCGCTTTCTGATTCGGTCTCCATTATCAGAAAAAAAAAATTTATTTTTGAATAATTGAAATTCGTAACTTCTTTGTTCCTTAAAATACTTATGTGAAGAGATAATGCTTATAATTTAGGAGTAGGGGTCTACTCGCGCTTTTTTTGGCAATTTGTCATTTCGTCATGATCATTTCCAAATTTGTTGTCTTGCTTTTTAATTATTTCGCATATTATCAAATCTCAATTTTTGTTAGGCAATCTTTCATTTCGCTTTGTATTCGCATCGCAAGAACATAATTTCGCATTTGTTATCCGCAAATTTTTATCTTGCGTTCTAATTTGTTCACATTTTGCTATTTCCCGAAATGTTTTGCTTTACAATCTATTATATGAAAATAAATTTCGCAGTGAAATGTGAAGAAATCACAACGCAAGATAGAAATATTGAAAAGGTGAACTGTATTTACCTATAATTCTCTTCTCAAGATAATTAAAATTCCCCTTTTTTAGAATTGAATTTCAATTTATTTAACTTCAACTTTAGTCTGGCAGTTTACGCAAGGACTCCACACTTTCCAAAATCCCTTTACCATTAAACAAATATAGTTGACAGAATATTGCTAACTAAAGGGTTAAATGTTAATGTTGAGAAACCCATATTTATCTCGGACATTAGCTGAATTAATGTCATTTTCAAGAGGAGTGTTGCCCAACCACCAAATATGGCGGTATAGAATTTCGTAATAGGAGCGAATTTAAATATACACTTTTGTTCAGCCTGAACGTTTGCAATTATTATAAACTATTAAATTTTAGTAAATTGTTAATGTTTTCTGACTTCAGTCGTTGGAATACATTAATGCAAGTTGTTTTTAAGTTTAGCAAACACAAATTTGTTCAAACACAAGGTGGGCCAAAAGAAGTCCGATGTTGTTTGGCTCTCATTTTTTTTCTAAATGAAAAACTTTGATTCTGTTTTTTGATTATATTTATTGGAACCCTTAGAATTTTATTGGTAAAGTCGAAAAGATGATATCGGCCAAATGGGCGCCTTCACAATTGATTGTCATACGGGCTCGTTTTATGGCATTTTTCGTCACTTCGGCGAAAACTTCGGGCGACAGATTCTCGCATTCGTGTCGAATGTTGCCTCACAAATTTTATCTTTGAGGTCTTGAATCGACGCTGGGCTGTTGATGATCGGCCGGCTTGAGTTCTTGTGTCAACTGAACTTTATAAGCCTTAGGACCCAAGTCATTATGCAAAATACGGTGTAATGACGTTTGTGGAATGCCCAATTCCAAAGAACGACGAGGAATGGACAAACCTGGGTTTTCTTCAACACTTTGGGCTACAGCAGCAATATTTTCAGTTTTTCTTGAGCGACGTGCACGGCTTTTATTCTGCACATCACTAACTTGTCCCAACAGCTCAAATTTTTTCACCAATTTCTGTATTGCGGTCCGACAAGTTGCTTCGTAACGACCAAAAAAGGCTCTATTTTCGCGAACTGTGATTGCAAGATTTTCACCATTTTTGTAGTGAATTTTAATAATTTCAATGCGTTGCTGAAGCGTGTATCGTTCCATTTTTAGTAATTGCGTAGTTTCACTTGACAAATGTCAAAGAATAAAACCTTAAAAAGTGACAGCTACCGAAATAGCGGGTCATTCACAATAACACCTCTCATTGGAAAACCCTTTATATATATATAACGAAAATCGGCATTTATAGTTTCAAAAGAAAGCAATTTCAGCCCAATCCAGAAGCTGGTTAAGCTTATGGAACCCAGATATATAGCCAAAGGGTTAGTACAATTTGGAGCTTCAAAAAAATCCAACAAAGAATATTGGGATAATTTCGCTCTTGAAATAAGGAGGCTGCGCAGGCCAACTTTATAATAGGAAGAATTGAAGAAGTGCGCATAGATATGAATTTGTACTTTATTTGGTCCAATATATGCACGAATGATTTTTTGGTTAAACGAAAGTTGTACACAAATTCAAAAAAAAATTCACTGAATTATTTCGTAAATTAAAGTGCTTAATTTAAGTACTTACAGATGGTTTGGAAGCTCTATAATCTAGACGTAGAGGAATGGAATTGTCCCTTATACTTCGTCTCAATCCACACATATCTATGCTAATGCTATTGCTACCTCCGTATTGTTGTCATCAAAAACAAATTAATATTGCTGATCATTTTTAAGGCACACAAGTTTTGTATTTTGAATTATTTTTGTGTTGCTATAAATGTTCGAATTGACGTTTTGGTGTTGTCATTTTCGGTTTCATTATTTTGGGAGCCTTTGATTTCTAGCCGAATGAATTAATTCTCCGACTATAATCGACAACTAACTCGATTTACGAGAATAATTCGCAAAAGAAGTTCTGAATTCTCTTAAGAACATCGGAGAAAATGCCGACGATTTTTTCAGAGACGCTTTTCAATACGCACCGCAAATTCCCGAGGACTTATTTGAAGTTGAATTATGAGCTCCAAGAACTTCATTGAAACAAACAATACGTTCCAATCCAGAACCTCTTCTACTGAAGCCTATTTTAGAGTGTCTATACTGATTCCTTGCATTCCTTGCATTCATGGTCAACGAAGACGTTAGACCATCTTTTCAAGCTCTTCTCCCGGGTTTTGCTGCAGTTGAGCGAGCGAGATAATGCAATTTCGTTGTCAGCTGTGAAAGCTAAGTACATTCTTTGGTGCGAAAAAATATCGTCGAGTGGTCCTTCTACCGAAGTTTTGAAATTTAGAGTTATAAACTTCTTGCTTATGGTTATGGATGGCCACGCTGAGTGACCACAGCTAGTGTTGAAAGAACATTTTCAACTTTGAAAATGCGGAATGCAAGATTGAGCTCACTTGCTATGATATCTGTTCATTCGCATAATAATGTGGATTCAGATAAGGTGATTGATCTCATGTCAAAAAAAAAATCAAGACCTCCCCCGGAAACAAAATCGTGGCTACGGCACTAATGATAGGCCTATTCAAATCACAAAAAAATTACCCACTTCGTATTAACTTTTAACAATTTCAAATTTTAATTTCAATTTCATGCAGGTATATGAGCTTCAGTTAGAAAAAAATTTCGTTTAAATTCATCGTGTACGTGTGTTAGCGAAATAAAATTACGCTCACATTATGTATGAAGCAGAGGCGTCGCGTGAATTATTTAGCCATTCTTGAAAATTATATAATTTTTAAAAATATCAATTAATTGCCTGAAAACACAGTTTTCTCAATCACCATCTTCGACTTTACTTTCAAAATTAAATTTAGAAAAAAAAAATTTTCGCATTCAAAATCAAAAGCACCACCAGCCACCATCAAAATGTAATCACTTGAAAAATAATTCCTAGACGAAAGGCAAAGTTCATTCATTCATTCATCGACTGTCGTCGTGCACTGCTTGTTTTTGCACGAGCGTCGATGTAATGCATTGTATATTTGACCAATGACGCTTTAAGGAAACAGAGCAGAACAGATTCAAAAGAAAGGAAAATAAGAATACAGCCCGTGTACAGAAAACCGTCGCACGAGCTCACTACAAGTTCATCAAAGTAAAGCGATTTTATGTACGGCTTGCGGGTGACGAATGACGATGGGCATGCATACTGGATAAATCTTGAAGTGTATATGGTTGGAAGAATTTATTTGATGAAATCAACAAAACATGTGCACAGCGAGATTTAGTGCGAGTTTTTTTTTTTTGTTCCTTACCGTTGAAAAAATTTTGAAAGGAAAATTAGGAAGGAGGAATACAAATATGGTGTAGGCTGTGTGGTGTGAGAGATGTTTTATGGGTTGTGGAATTGTGCATATCATATTTGTGTGTGTTATTATTACTACACAGTGTTCGATTAGGGATTTTTTTCCGCTAGATCAGGGTGCAATGCACACCTCACACACCCTGACGAGACGCCACTGGTATGAAGTATGAGCAAAAGAAAATGTACACACATACACGCACCGAAACTCATCCAAAACACACGTTTATTTAAGTAAAAAGTGTAACGAAGAAAGATCAGAACTTTTCGGGTGTATTTCGAATTTCCAAAAGAAAAAAAAGAGCTTTTTAAAAATAATGATAGGAATTAAGTAGTTTCTTTTTTGCTTTTTTAAATTTTATTTGCCTGGTGCTCGTCGTCGTCCTTCGGTTCTTGATTTATATGTTACTAATGTACCTAACGAAGTTACACAGCTTTGTTCATTAAATGATCTGAGCTCAGATCATAATCCGGTTTTATGTCGACTTCTTAAGTCAGGGATAAAAAGAGTGCAATATGTGCAAGACCTAAAAGATGCTAATTGGAATCGTTTTGGGTCTGAAGTTACTACTAGGCTAAAATGAAGATGTTGATTCCATTGTCACACAATTTTCAGAGGAAATTTTATGCGCTGTTAAAAATAGTGTTCCTAGAGTTCCCAAAAAAATTGTCTCTATTAAGCTACCTTCTTATATCTTGGAAATTATTAAGAAAAAGAAACATATCGCCAGTCTTACTTCAAAAATCAAGTCACGCATTTAAATAAACTAATATCCAAGCACATTTTTAAGCATAGAAACAAAGAGTGGAATAAAAAACTAAACACTCTAGAAAAAAAAACGCAAAACCTTTTTGGAACATAACAAAAGTAGTTAAAAACAAAAACAAACAACTTCCCTTTCTCAAGGATCCAACCAGTACTTTTTTTACTGATCTGGATAAAGCAAATGCGCTTGCTTCGACTTTCGCAAGGAACCATGTGATCACGTCTAATTTAGGAGACCGCGCCACAAATGCGTTAGTAAACGAAGCTATCGAAAATTTGCTAAATAATACCACCCAACTTCAAGTGACTATGTCACCATTGCAGACACTGAATTTATTGTCAATAAGTTAAGACTATTTATTCAATAAAAAATGTATATATCAAGCAATTGCCTAGACCTGGTCTTCGACTAATAACTTTTATTACTAACGCCAGTTTAAAAATGTTATATTTTCCTGAAGAATGGAAAGTCGCTAAAGTCGTTCCAATTGTAAAAGCTGGTAAGCCTCCTGAACAGACTGCCAGCAAATTTATGAAAAGGTCATAAAGGAAATATTGTTTAAGCACATTTCAGAAAACGGCTTATATGCTAATGAGCAATTTGGTTTTAGAAGCTTCCACAATACATCTCACCAAATGCTCAGAATTTGCAACCGCGTTAAAACTAATCGTTCAATAGGCAAATCAACTGGGATGGTTCTTCTCGATATTGACACTGTCTGGCATGATGGGCTTTTATATAAAATGTTGAATTTAAATTTCCACCTTTATATTTGTAAAATTGTTCAAAGTTTCTTGTCAAATGTGGTGTCTCAAATATAGTTTACTTTAGCTCAGGTGCTCCCCAAGGCTCAGTCATTCGGCCTGTATTATTTAATATATACACATAGCTATCTTTGCCGATGATACAGCGATTTTATCGTCTCAGGAATTCGCTCTCGATGTTGAGAGCAATCTAAAAAATGGGATGGTGACATTAGAAGAATATTACAGTTCACAAGAAAAAGAAAAGCCTGTTATCTTCGGAGTAGGCAGTTTAATACAAATGGTACAAATATTAATTGGAAGCCTGCCGTTAAATACGTCGGAATCAACACCAAGTTGACGTTTGGTATTCATATTAAGAACAGCAGAATTGCAATTGCTATCAAGATGTTGTATCAGCAACAGCTTTCAAACCAAAATAAAATAATTATACACAAAGTAATTTTTCAAGCAATACTGTTATATGGTTGTCAAGTATGGGGAAATTGTGCAATGTGCCACATTAATAAACTTCTGGTTTCGCAAAATAAGTTACTTAAAATGATGCCAAACTTGCCGTGGCAACTCTCGGCTATAAACATTTACAATAAAGCAAATGTTCAATTGATCCTTGAAGGAATTCGTAAGCTAAACCAATGTTTTCTTGAGCGCTGTGATTTTGCCGATAATCCTTTAGTAAATATTTTAAATACAAGTTATATTTGACTCGATAGTTGATAAGTTTGATTTTTTTTCTTCTCCGTTATTTATTTTTTGTTACCTTCTGGTTGTTAATCCATATCTATATATTTACTTATTTATTTATTTGTTTTGTTTTTTTATTTACACATGTATAATATATATCTATTTACTTATTTATTATTTATTTATTTTTTATTTATTTATTTATTTATTTATATATTTATTTATTTGTTTATTACATGAAAATATTTGGTGAAATCGTGAAATGTACCTGATTTTTCTTTATTAATTATAGTCATTTTATCAGTTTGTTTTTTTTTTTTAATTTTTTTCCCTATTTAAAATGAAGTTTTTTTCGTATTTTCCTTCAGAAGTAATATTTCAATTTAAAACTTAAAATTATCCTTATGTAGAAAATAATGTTTCAGAAGAAAGATATAAATTGTCATATCTCTGAATTGTAAATTTACCCTTGTAAATAAAGGTATCTATCTATCTAAATTGTATTTTTATTTTTTTGGCCTATCAATTGATCACCGTAATTACTGACATTAAAAAAAAATCAACTAAATTGGTTGAAAATTACGGGCGATAGAGTTAAACATACGCTTTTTGCTTCTTTGTTTTATATATATAAAAAGAAAAAAAGAAAAAGAGAAAAGATACGACCAGAAACATTTAATTGCACAATCATTCATTCATTCGTTCATATCGCTTCCAACATGTACTGTCGCAAATCTCCAGTCACCCCGAAAGATAATTGACAGTGCTGATGAAGCAATTCCTTGGCTTTCTTAAAACACGCTTTTGGTGTTTGGAATCACGCATATTGCCTGCAACTATTCAAACCCATCTTGCTGAAAAATCGTCTGGTTGTCCGTTAAACATTTCGCTGCCGCCAGTACAATTTGCGCCACCACACCTTAGTCCATCCTTCGCAACCCCCCAATCACTGAACCCTCACGCACACTTTCGAAACTACACATCGTTATACATCCATTCTACCTTCTGTAGTAGCTCAGATCCAGGACATAAATGGCTGTTACCAAACCGTACGTGTTCTTCTTAATTCGGGATCCCAAGTTTCGTTAAAGCTATGGATTCAGCATTAACACATCCCCTTGCATCTACAGTTCTGCAAAACGACTTTTATGTCGACGATGCCATAACTGGGGCGGACACAATTGAAGATCTCATCACCCTAAGATCAGCTGGAATTAATCTATGTTAATGGTCCACCAACAGTTGGCCATTGTTAACCTCTGTACCAGACGATCAAAGAGAAATGCCACCATTTGATTTTGAAGAGTCCATTGTCGTCTCGCTGATGAGCCTTACTACTGACTCGGTTGATAAACAAAATTAAGCTGTCATAAGTTACAGGGACCAGACATAAAAACATTCGCCTCGAAAGACTATCTATCGTACTGCATTGGCTATTGGCCCCACCAAAAAAAATGGTCAGTCCTCATTGGTAACAGAACATCGGAGATAATATCATCGATTCCTATCAAATCATGGAGCCATGTGCGATCGGCTTTCAACCCTGCGAATGCCGCTATACAAGGGATGTAACCGTCTACTCTATTGGTTACTCATATTTGGTGGAAGGGACCACAATGGCTAAGTGAGGATCGAAGCAATTGGCCTCTATCGAAATACAATGCGGAAGACATTGACGTAACACAATTGGAAAAAGGAAATTATCTTCACCACAGGTACTAATAACATATTTAAACACAAAAATCTTACCCGTGCCGTTCTTTTGCGTATGTCCTCTAACTGGATCCGATCGGTATTCGTCACATCATCCATTTATCGGTTCATTCAAAACACCATTAAAATATCCCGGAAAAGCGGTGCCCTCTCTACTGAAGACCTTTTTGCGAAAACTCAATTAATCAAAAGTGGCCAGAGATGCTTATTTCAAAATGAAATAATGTGTTTCAATTCAGAATTGCCACCAAAAAATACAAACTTTTGTCATTAAGCCCTTTCCTCGACCCCTTCGGTATTCTGCGCGTCGGAGGTCGAATAAAGTACTCGAAACTAAGATACTCCGAAAAACATCCGATCTTGCTTTATAAATCCCACCCAATCGCAAAACATTTACATACTGGAGCTTCTCTTTTATTCGCAATAACAAAACAAAATTACTACATGCTCTCATGCAGGAATATAGTTCGAAGGATTGTTCATAATTTCACGACGTGTTTTCGCCAAAGCACTACCAATCAACTGATGGCAAATCTCCCCCGTGAACGAATTAGATATTCGCGGCCATTCAGCACAGTTGGGATTATGCTGGCCCCATCACTCTTCGTCTTACCGTAAGAAGAAACCGAGGTATGTAAAGGCGTGCATAGCCTTATTAATTTGTTTTGCAACCAAGGCTATTCACTTCGAGCTTGTTGGAGACTTATCCTCTGTAAGCTTCCTTGAGGCATTTAATCGTTTTGCGGCACGACGCGGAAAGCCGTACGAAATTTGGAGCCGCAACGGCACCAATTTTCAAGGTGAAAAACGAATGCTAGATGAGATGTTTCAACTCCTCTGCAGTCAACACCACACCACTCTTGTCACAAACCATCTATCAAAGGACAATATTTAATGTAAATTCAAACCACCATCTTCACCTCATTTTGGTAGTTTATTGGAGTCCGGGGTTCGATCAATCAAGCTGCATTTGAAACGCGTCATAGGTGAGACGCGCCTTAATCCAGCCCCCTACTTAATTCCAGACCAATGTGGCAAACATCTGATTCTGATCCCCTTGCCATTTTAATTGGGGAGGCATATACTGCTGTTCCTTAGCCTGAAAACAATTACTTACTTTTAGGGGTACGTAAATTGCATTCCTTTATGGGTTAATGATTCGCTCCATCGAAAACAGGTTCTAATCTTAGTTGACTTATTTTTGAAAGAGAACTATGATAACGTTGCGGCGACAAATTGAGTTTTCGCAGAGTATGTGTTCCGTTGTTTCCTCCTCTTCTCCGAAGAGTCGACAGGAATCGTCGTCGGAAAGTCCCATTTTTTTGAGATGGTATCTTAGTTGTCAGTGACCTGTAAGATAACCCGTTCGGATCCTTAGATTTTCTTTACTTAGCTCAAGTAACTTAAATGTTATCATCGTCCCATTTCCTGATAACGCTGCATAGGTGATCATTGGCTTGATGGTCGTGTTGTATGACCAATAGATCATTTAAGTTTTTAAGCCCCAGGTTTTGCCGTAAAGACGCACATATAAATTGCTTTCGTTGCCTTCTTGGTGACTTGATCAAGGTGTGAATTCCATTGATAGTCTTGTCTAGGATTACTCCTAGGTATTTTACCTCTCCTGATAGGTCTATATAGGAGTTCATCGATGACTAAAGTCCACAGTAGAGGGAAAAGTACAAGTAAAGGACAGCCCCTAGTATCCTTAACAGTCGTTTGTGAGCCTCCATACGCCAGATTGATGATTCTGCTTTATAACATGCTTAGAACCCATTTTATGATTAGTGGCGCAATGCCTTTCCTCATATCATAGCTTTCTTTATGGCATCGAAAGAAGTATTGTCAAACGCTCCCTGGATGTCTAAGAAGGCACAGAGAGCCGTTTCCATTGCTGCCAGGGCCTTTTCAATCATCGTTGTAAGAATGTGTATGGAAATTTCGGTAGACTTGCCGGTTTGGTATGCGAACTGTCTCGTATGAACTGGGTTATCTGTAAGGAACAGATCCCTTATGTATTGATCGAGTACTTTCTCCATTGTTTTTAGGAGATAGGAGCTAAGGCTGATGGGGCGATATGATTTCGCTAGTTATTCGGATCTCCCACCTGCCTTTGGTATGAAAACCACCGTGACCTTAGGCCACCTCAATGGTACGTGGCCTAGGGATAGGCTGGATCTGAAGGCACTAATTAGTTGAGGACCGTTGTTTTGACCTTTCACGAGGCCCAGAATTTTGCTGGTTAGGGTTCCCTCTCCAGGGAAGTAGCCGACAAAGATTTGTGGCCGAGGAACTTCTTCTTCGCTCACAGCTTTGAGTTTGGCACCTTCCCTTGGTACCAAAGTGGGTATCATTTTTAGCAGCCAGTCACTCGTCGTCTGGTTCTTGCACGTAAAAGCAAGCCAATCGGGTTTGAATGTACAACCACGGAACTGGGGTTGGTATCGTTATCCTGCTGTTTTATTATGCTGTCCAGGACATTATTTTGTACCAGCTTTAGTTGTTCTGTGGAACATAGGGTAGCAAGGTAGTCTGTGGGTATTACCCCTATATTTTTGCATCCAACAACGTCCGGGAGGTGGGTGCCTGCTAAGGTGATAAATGTGCAGCCTAAGTAGCCTTCCGCTTAGGAGTGTTGCTCGTTGGGGTCGAACTGTTGGCTCTTGGCCTTTTGAAACGAATGTCAATGCACGTCACAGGTTCCAAGGCCAATGAACGCGCCTCCTCAATCTGAAACCCTGCGTCCAACAGTTTCTTCATGCGTTTACGTCCAGCACCTGATAGCTTGACTTTGCCAGCTTCGTTTGGCTTGACTGACCCAGATGGTCTGTCGATAGATGTTGAAGATTTCGGGGATGCTAGTAAAGCAGCTTCTTCTTCCGCCGATATAACATCCATGAGAGTGGTTACGACCGAGTCTTCTCCAATCGACATGGCGTCATAGTGTTCAGTTTCTGCAGCAGGACCAAGTGCCCCAGCTGTAGAAACTGGAAGGTCCAAAGTGACCTCTGATTGCAGTTTGAAAGGTGTGCATTCCTTGTTGTTTTCTAATGTTGTGTTGTTTGTTTCCATTATTTTTTTTTTTTGAAACTGCGATAAAGACTGCCAACCGAGGCAGAGCTCCATACCTCGGGAGGGCTAGTTTAAACCGGAGGTCGCCTGGTATCAGGAGTTCGCCGTAATAAGACACAATGACGTCGCACGGTTGTTAGATACCCGGGATTACGAGTTTTTATTGAGTTTCCGCTCTAGATCCGCCATATTCAGTCGAAAGCAGTGGTACCTCTTGCAGGATCTGGCTCTACACCACGTATGACGATCTTGGGAGCACTGTTCCCCTGGTATCCTTTTGGCCGTAAAGTGACTTACTTAAGGTGAGAGGTGATAGCCTCACCTTCTTGTTCGAGTCGAATTTGCTGCTTATGAGAAACCTTCACCACCAAAGTAGAATGAAACTTATATCGAATGATATAAGATATATCGAATTATATAAGTTTGATTCTACTCATTTCATAATAAATACTTAAAAAGTGTACGGAAACTTTTAATGTTCACGTATTAATATAATGATGAATTATATTATGGATTTTTAATTTGCATGTAACAAATACACAGTTTTTCGAAAACTAAACTTTCATCACTTAAATTGTTAATTCTATGTGTTGTTTTACAAAGCGAACTTGCCTTAGCAAATCGGTACACTTAGCCAGAGTACAAAGCCCTTGCTAAAATGTTCTGGTGGTTCAATAACCCGAGTACAACATCCGTGCAAGCAAAACAAAATGAACAACTGCAATGAATGGTACTAAAAGAAATGATAATTTTTATTGTCTTGCACCTATTTATAGTATGATTAAGACTTAGTATTAAATTGCGCTATCGCATCTTCAGCGTTTAGCGCGACTGAAATTGCGACACCTTATGGGTATGCGCTTGCTCCTGTGGGAACCATTGGATGGGATCGAAATTTGATTATAGTGGTGGGCAAATTAATTGGTGGGAACGAGTATTGATGGCAAAAGACATGAAAATGTGCACGTAAAAATAAAGTTATCTATACTTAGTCATAACTTAACACTATGAATATTCTATGTATAGTATTTTCCAAGCTTGTATCTTTCTCATATAAAAGAACTGGTAAACATAGAATAGCTCCTTTTGATTTGAAACTTCTTGTCGAAAAGTTGTTTTTTTAATTTAAAATTTAAGTTCAAAAAACGCTTTGAACATTTTTTGGTGCCGAAACCCGGGACCATAGTATATAGTTGATAAAGTCCCCATCATAAAAGTCAAGCTATTAACCCTGGATGGTTACCCTTATTCTACACACTCTCGGGTTATGCTTCGTCGAATCGATTTTAGGTGTCCGCATTTTTTCTGATTTTAAATGTAAATTTTAATTTATCACTTCATTTTGTTACATTAACAGTCATTGATTTAAAAATCCAAAATAAAAGCATATATAAGAAGTAGAAGTCCATATCAACTAAATTAATAAAAAAAAAATAAAAAAAAAAAACAGTTTTATATACAAGAGACACACAGGCTTCAATTAAAAAAAAATATAATAATAATAAGAATATAATAAGAAAAAAATAATATTTCTGATGATAGCAGGAGAGCATAAGTAGTAGAAACTACAGAAACTGATGTTGTAAGAAAGAAGAATAGAATGGGACGAATAGTTAAAGATAAATCATAAAAATTAAAAGAGGTGTTCGTCGACACGACAAAGGGTAACCACCCAGGGTTAAAAACATCAAATCATTTTAAATTAAAGTAAAGCTAAAGGCATAACAAAAGAATCGATATGCATGCATATTGCATACACAGTACAGTAGACATGGTCTTGAATGAGATAGTAAGGAGGTGCAGGGGCATATGCATAAAAAAAACTTAACATAAAAAAAGGGGAAATTATTTCTTATCGAGATGAAGTCGTTTCCCATATGAAGTTATTGCCTGTAAAGTGATATCCCTGCACCTTTTCAGAAAGGTTATGTTGTTTGTGCGCCACTTAATCTGTCTTGACTTTTAAAATAAGGGTTCACGAAATGCATGCAAATATAACGTGCATGAAAATTCATATATTTTATATAATATACTACCTATACAATCATTACCTAATACATTATATTTATATAAAGTGCTAGTGCAAATCAATTTCATAAATTCTTCGTTGCAAAACATTTAAGAGCTGACGGATAGATGTAGGAAAAGAGAGCATAAAGAAAGTCAGGTTTTTTTTTGTTGGAAAATTGCATATACATTATACAGCAACTTTGCACATTTTCGTATTCTTCTTCGAATTCGCCACATTATATCGTTCAATCAAGGCGATCTTCGTTGATAAAGCTTCATTTCTCTTCACTGCCTTACATTTTTTTGTTCTTGTTCTTGTATATACAATGAAAGTACACTTGTGGTTGGAGTTGCTGTTGGATCTCAGGCTTATACAACTACTGCTGCTACTAAATTGAGTGACTTCGTGGAGTGAAAATTGGCGCTAACGCTCTTAAAGTTGCGACCACTTCACGGAAATTCGGTAGTAAATTTGAATTATCTGTTGTAACGTTTTGTTTCCTTCGTTTACTTCATGTTGATTTTAACGAATATTTTGACATTGACAGTTCGCTAATCGGTTTAAGAGTCGTTTTTCAAGTCGCTAATGAAAAACTCCATACATTCACATTATATTTTATTTTACATATTATACTCAAGAAACTAATTGACAGGGCATTGCCTTATCGAAATCCGTTTTTGACATCGAAGGTTTTGATGACATTGCTTGCAACCTGCATTCTGCCATACCTGATTATATTGGCAAGGACTTTACATGGCTCTATACAGCTCGTTTCAAATAAATGCTGTCATATGCATCCGTAAAATCGATAAAAAGATTGATATCGATATGAATTTTTGGGTTTTCTTCAGGATCTGCGTTATTTGCGTTGGCTGTTGACTTCTCGGATATTAAACCGCACTGGTAGTAGTTTCGGATCTTTACACAGTACAGTAGATCTAGACATGGTCTTGAATGAGATAGTAAAGAGGTGCAGAGGCATATGAATAAAAAAAAAAAATTAACATAAAAAAAGGGGAAATTATTTCTTATCAAGATGAAGACGTTTCCCATATGAAGTTATTGCCTGTAAAGTGATATCCTTGCACCTTTTCAGAAAGGTTATGTTGTTTGTGCGCCACTTAATCTGTCTTGACTTTTAAACTAAGGGTTCACGAAACAAACAAACCAAAATAATATAAAACACAGTAAATTATATTTCATTTCATTTACATCTCTTTCCATTTTGCAGTTAAGGATTTCCTTCTAGGGGAGTTTTTTCTCCATTAGTCATGTTAAAATAAATTAAACCTTCAGGTAATATAATATGTTGTCCAAGTTGTTCGTATTGAATTTAGTTTTTAACAGGAAAACTAGAAAAAAGTGTATTTTGAGAATTCATCAGAATTAATATTAAAAAATGTTTTTCAAAACTCAAGTAAGAAATAATTTGTATTAAAAACGTAGGTTTTGTTTTCAAAATTTGTCGACTCCATAGAGTTTGGGTATGGAATAGCATATGTCGGATAAATGACATCCACGCATTCTTTTTATATTATTGATATAATATCCACTTAAAACCTAAAAAATAAGAAATTGGCCCAACAGGTCCGTAAGGACCCTAGGCATAGCTTTTTGCAACCATCAGTTTTGTGTGATTTTTTCTTTCATTTTTTTGATTAATGGAAGAGATTTATGCCGAGTTCAAACAACTAATTGAGAAGCTCTTTCCTGACAATTATACTTTCAGACGTTCGCGAGAGATGGGGCAGTGGAAGAAGCCTTAAAATTTGATTTGTGTTTTTCCGATGGTCGCACTTGGTATCCCTCGCTTAGTAGTCCAACACACTAACCACTAAGCCACTACGCTATGGATTTGTGTTTTTCCGATGGTCGCACCTGGTATCCCTCGCTTAGTAGTCCAACACACTAACCACTAAGCCATGGATTACTTGTGGAAGTGAAAAAAGGGTTTTTGGCTTACTCGATAGAAGACCACATTAATAAAGTTTATTTATAAATTGAATGAAATAAAATTTCCTTCCAAATTAAAACTTAGGTTGCGATACATACTTTGCTCAATCAATAAATCTCTTCAGTTAGCTCGATCTTTGGACAATTGCCTACAAGTTGGTTGAGGTCCCTGTCCACAAAATCGCAAAAAAAAAGGCAATGCAAACGGGATCGAACAACGCAATGCATATGCAGAATGCGAGTGATGAAATAGGTTTACTTTTTGCTTTTTGACTGTGAGAAAGTACTGGTGTCTCCATAGTTAATACAGTCCGCTTTCTTGTAGGCTGGTCAAACCAATCATCAGGCATACTTTCATTGCTGTGTTCTCTTTCCTTTCAAACTGGACGGCAGTTACATTCACATCTACACAAAGCATTTATTATCGCATCTCTTCAGCCGCAAGAAGCGTGGTCTTTCTTTTGGTACAATACATTTAGGTTTAATTTGGTTTAGATATATTGTCCTGAAATAAATGTTAAAATTCTGGTTCTTTCGACCCAGATATAAAAAGCAGCCGACAAGATAAGGACTTTTTTGGAGTATCAAAGACTTTTCTGAACCACCTAAAAAGGATCATCTGTCTCTGGGATGACTTCTAGATAGTAGAATGCACCTTCAAAAAAAGTACAGTAACACAATAGAATAGCAGCAAGCGTAATGTAAAAAAAAAATTAATGGTTTTGGAATGATAAGGTATTGCAATACATTTCACGGAAGTCATCTGAACATCGGAGACATCTTTACAAGATAGAAACATGTAGGCTACTGCGTCTCCAGGACAATTACACACTCGGGCGTTCTTCAGGCGTTGTGTAATTTGTTTTTTTTTCTTCCGAGTGTTGAACTTGAGACCTCAGACTCAGTCCAGCACAGTGAGCCACAGCATCCACCAATAAAAAATGTCAGACAATTTTGTATTATAATGAAATAACCATAAACAAAAGTAGGTAAAAAGTTCCCAAGCTAATATGGTACTTCTATTTATTATAATAGACTTCCATACTATTCGACCTCTTGAAATCAGCCATTTATTTTTTTATTGCTCTTTTTAAATCCATGTAAATACTGGCTATGACATTTAAATCTCAACCCTTGTACCTATTTTCAAAAAAAACACTATTATTCTATTTCTGACAACTCGATGACGATGATGGGCGAGTGATTACATTTTTAACAAACATTCTCGACCCATTAAGTTGCCACTAAAAAAATGCTGTAATATTAGTCTCACTCGAACCTGGGTATTAAGTATTCCCATGAAAACATGTACTGCCGTGGCAGTAATTTCTATCCAATGGCATTGAAAAACTGTTCCATTACAATTATAAGCATTGTATGTATAGCAAGACATTTTTAAAAATAGAACAAGAACATGCAATGTATAACAAAAATAAGTTATTTCGGTTGATGATTGGGAATTGATCGATTACCATGTCGTTGAAAATGTCCTTTCTGAGCGCCAGCTGACCTAGCCTTTGCCTTCCCTTCGTGCCAATGTAATTCCTATTGATTGCACGCAAGACAGCCGTTCAAGTTTTCTAGAATACCATCATAGTCATTTCCATATCAAACTTGCATAAAATAATTACATGGCCAGCGTGAGGCGTACGGTTTCATGGCACTTTGCTAAACCTGCAATACTACACTCCTGCTGTACTTGTACCACTGAAAGGACATGGGGGTGTAACTTTAAAATGCTTTTGTTGTGTGGTAGTATATTACTGGTGATGGATATCTACTTGTCGAGTAGAATCTCAAAGTCATTAGGAAGGGGGAAAATGGGCGCATTTTCTGTTATTGCAGTATAGAGGTTGAGGAAATGAGGCCTATAATTTTGTGTATTCATTCATGCATGTTCGGTTATATAAATGTACTTGGCGTTAAGGTGGAAACATTATAGTATATATTTAGATCAAATGTTATATGTGAAGAAGTTAAATATTTTTGTAGATTATTAATTAGTTTTCAGCTGATATAAAATGTTTTTTTATTTAATAGATCGCAACTATTATACGTAATAGCCTTCAGTTCAGTGGTGTTTTTTTAAAGGTGCGCAGGTGCTATCTGCACACCCTATCCAAATCTATTATTAGGTTCGTTCGCGTACGCGGTTTGAATCGAACGCAATCGATATAAATCGATCGCAATCGCACAAAGTCTATATACGTACTCGTGACAGAAAAAGAGAAAATTTAGTAACGAGTGCTTCCTCCCTTTGCTCGAAACAGCTCAGAGAATTTCAACCGGCAAGTACATACTGATAATTATGTCAAATGCACAAAGTTGTCAAGAAACAAATTCAAAATCCGGTTAAAAATTAATTGTGCAGAACAAGTAAGTTATATATTTATTTGTGATATGGATTAGATGTCAAAGATGAAACTTGCCCAAAGTAGCTCGAAGTCTATCCACGTACTTTGGTGTATATTTTAAGCTCTCTGAGAGAGTTTTGCTCGATTTTTTGAGTTTGACAGATTTGTAGTGTTTGGCTCTGGAAAGTACGCGAATAGACCTAGTATAATGCACTGTACTTGAGTTCATCATGAAACGATTTTCTGTTTCTTTGTTTCTTAATTCCCGTTATTATTTTTCGTTATAATTTAAAGTAAGTAATTTAAGGTGCGATATTCACCCTGATGTGCTAAATAACTTCTTTCTCGATAACAATACTGAGAAAATCAGTTTTAATCTCTCAGATAATCCTCATCCGCTCTAACATTAAGAACGAGGTTTTGAAATCGAGCCTGTCAACGAAAATGATGTAATAAACTGTGTTGCAACTATTAAATCAAATGCTATCGGCGAAGATGGGATACCAATGCGATTTGTAAAACTGATTTTACCCTATTTCGTTTCTCACCTGACCCATATTATCAACCACTGCATTACCACCTCAACTTTCCCAAAATCTTGGAAAATAGCACGAGTTGTACCTGTTGCGAAAAAAACACCCCGGCATCTGCTGCTGATTTTAGACCAATCAGTATTCTACCGTGCCTGTCAAAGGTCTTTGAGAAACTCATAGCGGGACAGGTTATTGAACACCTATCTCTTGATAGGTGGGCAATCGGGTTTTAGGTCTAACCACAGTTGTTCTTCTGCGATGGTTAATATCTTAGAAGACATAAGAAAAGAGTTTGATAACGGATATGTAACGCTCCTTTGCCTGCTTGATTTCTCAAAAGGCTTTTGACAAGGTTAACCATAAAATTCTCTGCTGGAAACTGCAACATCTCTTTGGTTTTGCCAACAGTGCAGTAAAACTTTTTGAAAACTTCCTTTCAAATAGATTTCAGAAAGTTGTAACTTCCGATTCTTCTTCCGCTCTTCTGCCAGTGAAGCAGGGTGTTTCTCAAGGTTCAATACTTGGTCCCATTATCTTTTGTATGTTTATAAATGACCTGCCATCTGTCTGTAAACATACTTCGGTCCATCTCTATGCGGATGACGTTCAGCTCTACTTGGCCAGATCAGTTAATAATACAGCTGAACTTGTAAGCAACCTAAATGAGGACCTCTCCAGTATTTATTTTTGGTCTGTATCTAATGGGTTACTTTTAAATCCAGACAAGTCTCAAGTTATACCCAAATATAAAAAAAACTACCCATCCAAACTTTACCTGATGTCATGCTCTCTGATTTCAAATTAAAGATTGTTCACAATCATATAAACTACGTAATAAGAAGAATTTATCGATGGCTTAGGAAACTGTGGCTAAGTGCAAATTTTACTCCTATTGCCACTAGAGGGAAACTTGTAATAAGTCTCATCCAACCGTTGCTTTCAACGATACGGTAAGATATATTCATGGGTTACGAAGATATGACCACGACAGGCAAAAAGCCTATTGGGTACAACCCTTAAACATTATATTGATGCCAGAAACTGTATTTTCCTACATAACATAATAACAACTAAGACTCCTTTGTATTTATATGACAAACTTAATTTTGCTCGTTCCTTAGAACGCTTTGTTTAATTCCACCGCGTTATAACTATCTAAATTCGTCCCGTTTATTTTTTATTTATGCTGTAAAAGTACCAATAAATATCAGGACCATCTCCAATGACAATCGCTTTCTATTCTTCTTCTTCTTCTTATCCTTTATCTTATTATATTGTAAACTTAATTGTAATTGTAAGATTAATTTATTGTATTATTGAAATTATTTTCTTATTGTCTACATAAGAGTTATGTACTATAAAAGATATTTATCTTAATGTACCTTAATATTGTATAATAATACTAGCTGTACCCGCCCGGCTTTGCACGTGCAAAATGTGGTTTCAGAACAATTGATGAAAAAAAATTTCAGAAAGAGCCTTCTGCAAAAGTGAGGGACTTGAACCCGTACTAAAAAACCTCCCGTAGACTGGGCCCACTCTGCCTTTATCTTCATGGCATTGCACATGCCAGTTGGACTAATCGGTAACATAATGGGAACTCCAACATTTAATTCCAGGCCATGGACTGTAATTCTATTTAAAAACTCGACCGGTTAATTTACTGCCTCATCTTGATTGCCAATAGCATTTATAAACAGGTACGCCTTATATCATCAGGAATTTTCCCTAATGTAATAATACCACGATCTGGTATCACTGATACCTATACCTATTTGACATTCCTTTCCTACACATTTGACATTTCTTTTATGGCTTTTTTTTGTTCTTAGCACACCAAATAGCATACTGCCTCTGTCTGTCTCCCTCTCCGTCACAGGAGATAAATAACGTTCAAAGAGATGTCAAAATATTGCGCAGTTAGTATGTTTGATTTGAGAATGAAGTGCATATCTATTCATACAGGTGAAAATCGTAGAAATGTTTCAAATTTTGCCTATGTATTTAAAAACCTTTTAAGCTATCGAGTTATTGGATATCCTAAGTTGTACCTGCAGATGTCCTATATAAGTTGCTGTTAACTATATTTAAATGCTCCCAGTATTTTCGAACGGAAAGCGTGACAAAGAAAAAAGCAAAACGAAACGAAAAAATAAATTACTCTTGTCCAATTTTTTCCGGAATTTATAGAGATATAGAGTTGAAACAAAGTAGAGACTGTAGGCCTACGTATTCTCTATAGGCCTGTGAAAAATGCATCGGGATATATTGAACGGTTTCTACGATTTTTGCATTTAAATACATGCAGTCAAATTCAATCTTAGTCGAACAGAACTGCACCAATTTTATTTATATGATTTATGTTAATCGCAAAATGACAATTGGCACACTATATTAATTTGTATTTAATAGATACCTATGGAATGTTCATATGGATATTCGGCCTTACTAATAATCAAACACTAATATCGGCGTATAGCTGGTTGCCAGCTTTAGTAAAGATGTTCAGCATTAGTGAAACGGTACCAATAAACAATTAGACCTCTTCATTTGCTGGTGCGACAACTTTCTAGAAATTATTACATGTTTTGTCATCGCAGAATTCAAATTTCAAAATTTTTTTTTCGTGAAAAACAAGGTCAATGTTTTATTTCAGAACGAGGATTTTATTCTAAGAAAAGGAATATATAAATCGCATAAATCTTTCAAAGGCACTTTGAAACTTATTATAAGCAAAAAACAAAATAGGAAATGCGCAAAATATCCGCCGATCTGTCAAATATCATTATGTAAATCAGTAATGCCCACTCCTTCGATCGAACATAATTCTCCGTACTTTTTATAGTACGCTTCCCTTTGATTTCTAATACTTCACGATTGATTTATGAGTAAATTTATGTCGTAATAAGATCTCTTGCAAATTATTCAATAATCGGAACAAAGTTTATTAGAATGCTTTGTTTTTTTCGTAGGCTGATGATGCAAATCAAAGCTTATTGGTATTCTTAAGATCACATTTGAATAATTATCAAGGGAATATTTTTGAAAGAAATAATAGCCTCTAATTCATTTCCGTTTATATTACAATTTGCATAGCAACGAAACAGTATTTACAAAAGTAAATATATGGAAATGTGAATATAAATATAATTTGATCTTTTAAAAATTGAAATTCGTCTGAAGTGTTGGCGCAGCGCGAATTTCGTCGCCGATTTCATTAATAAAAAAAGAACCCTTCACATATCTTAAAAGAAGCGTATATTTGTAGGCTACTATCCGTTTCAATCAAATATTTTGTCGCTCTTCTCTAAATGGGCCAAAAACAGTAAGATAAAACCACCATAAACAAACACTTTGAAAAAATTAAAACAAATAGATTCCGTTACAATTTAACAAAGCCATATAGACCAAAAGAAGCGTCCATTCATTACCTATCACCTCTCATAGAATAAAATAATTTGTCGCTCTTCTCTAACTGTTGCAAAATGTACAAAGTTTATTTTAAGACCAAAAAACTAAGCAAAAAATACTAAAATAAAAATGTTGAATACTCAGAAGTCTTATATCCCGTTCGAATCCTTCTATGCCACATAGCTCATTAGAAGCGTGTTTTCACTAGCTATCAACTTAATCCTTAAAATAATTTGTCGCTCTTCTGTAAATGTATCAAAGGCCAACAAGTTAATTTTGCCAAAAAAGCCAAATATTCCCCTAGTACCAAAAAAAATTTGAAATAAGTCATATATCCCGTTCGAATCCTTCTATACCACATAGCTCATTAGAAGCTTGTATTCATTAGCTATCAGCACAATCTGTAAAATAACTTGTCGCTCTTTTCTAAATGTGTCAAAGTTCATTTTGCAAAAATCGCTATAGTCAATAATAATCTGAAGCTTCCTTGTCGTGTCATTGATTGCTTCATCAGAATGTGCCGTTGATAACAGCATGATGTTTTTCTATATATCGGTTATATAACTTACTACACACATCTAATCTGAGAAGCAAAAAATAGAAGAATAAGATTCTCTTCGCTTCTCTTCATTTGTATTAGTGAGCTGATTGTGCAACTCAGGTTTATTCGATCGAATTGTGCCTATTATAGTTGATTTTCGCGAACACAATTCCTTTGCCAAGAGGATACTAGTAAAAAAAATTGTCCATTGTAATGTTATAGCCACTATCAAGGTATTTTCAATTCAATTCAATTCAATTCAATTTTATTATCTTTACTAATACATTGTGTACATAACATTAAAACAGGTTAAAAAGCTACATATAACAAATAAGATTAACACAATGAATAAATAAAGAATCGTTGAGATAAACGAAGGACCAAGTCGTGTGCAATATTCTTGGCTCGCTGTTGTCCTGGCTGCGCACCTGAATATATTTTCCCAATAAGAGGATAATTTGTAGTTGAATCCACAATCCAAAATATCTTTATCCCATATTTTCCTGGTTTACTGGGTATATACGGAAACTGCACCTTGCACGCGTCGTTACCAACTGCAAGATTGTGCTGAAACAAACCCCAAGTGTAACGAAATGCAACCAACTTATCTTCTCGCTGTCGACTTGGTCTATTGCGTGAGTCATCAAATCTAATGAACCTTGTTATTGGTTCGAATCTTTCCAAAGACATAACGGCTCTATAAAATGACATGTGCGATTCTTTGCGCCATCATATAAAAGAATTGCGATGTACGCATATATTTCGTCATTATTTTTATCATGCCAACATCGAGCTCTGACCAAATATTTTCTGTTGGTCTCCAGGACCATAAACTAAGTATTAAATAGACGGTCAGCTCCCGCTCATCCACCCGTTTCCACCCACAAATTTTGAAAAGAAAATTCTCTCTGTGAATACGTGTGAAGCAGCAAAAAAATAAATTCTAAATGGCAGGAGGTGTAATAAAAGAAATGTCATCACACCGTCATTATACCGTGGTGAATATTTATTTCAACTTTTATTTTTCTTTTAAAAAAAATATATATAGACAAACTTGATTAAATGTAATGAATAGAAACAATAAAGATGACTAGTGACTTAATTTGGTATTTGTTCTTATTCTGTGATAGCTATGGTTTCCTTGTTGCGTGTGATGGCAGACGGAGTGTCATACTGACATGGGTTTTTGTGGTGAATTTTGTGCAATTTATAGATGCGTTCAAAAAATGGCTTTTTTTCATTTTAAATTTATTTTCTTATGTGTTATATCATGAGAACAAGAACATGACAAAATTGTTGATTAGTAATGTAATCGACATAAAATGTGAAATATTCATGTGTGGAAATAAAATAAGTCATTTTTGTTCCTCCAATTATTGTGCTTGTTTTCCTTGTTTAAAAAAAATATATCACTGGCGAATGTCGACAGAAAAAAGGCAACGAATTCATAGGAAAGAATTGATAAGAAATATTCAAATTTAAAACATTTTGCGGTTCAGGGGAGATATATGTACATTACTGAGTTTTTACGATTACGATTTTTAAATCATAATGTCAAAATTTTTATGAAGTTTAGGTATGAAAATATTTGAAACAGTTTAATATGAGTAGGTACCTAGAAAGATTTATGTCATTTTCAATTTGGCTTTTCAGATTTTGATCTGAGATTTCAGATTTCTGCTGCCAAATCGAACATAAAATCCGAATTTTATTGGTTCTGGTGTGTATTGAGTTGGCCGCAAAACAATTTTTTTTTTTCACTTGCACTGGAAATCCATTTCAATTGATTTTTACACATTTATAATAACTTATTTCGAAATAATTTAATATAAAAAATCGTTTCCATACTCAAAAATGAATGATTCAGTTAAAAAAAGCAATCCTTCTAGCGATAAGGATTTTGAACTTCCAGTTAGACGTGGAAGTTCAAATCGAATAGTCAAGCTATCGTAATGGCTGCATTACAGTGCCCTCATTGTTGTCATTCATTGTTAAGTAACGAATTTATTAACACAAAATTCGATATTTTGTACAAAGAAATTTCGGAGTTAAAGGAGATTATTCTGCGATCCTCGAGTGTCGGTGAAAAATCAAAATCTAATCTTATCGTCACACGCTCTCAAACATCGAGTAAAGTCCACACACCAACACGATCCAACGCGTCAAACTCGCAACTCAACATCTCCACGACCCAGCTTAAGAATAATAGCCCTTACATCCTCCGAAGTGCTTCTACTGCCTCCAAAGCTGAAAATAGGCCTACTAATTCAATCAAAAAATCTGCTGATTCGGTCATTCAGTCCAAATCGGACTCATGCATATCCGCCGTCAAAAAAATTGATGCTATTGCCTTAGCTGCTGCCACATCTGATGCTAGGTTTCATTTTTCGAAACTCTAAAGATTTTAATGATCCATATACACTTAAAACTCTCTATAATACTTTGATTCGTTCGATATTGGAATACTGCTGTGTTGTTTGGAATCCTTTTTACAGCAATGCTGAATCTCGCATAGAGAAAATTCAAAGAAGGTTTACTAGGTATGCTCTAAGAAAGTTCGACTGGAATAATAATCTTCCAACCTACGACGATAGATGTTCCTTATTAAATTTGAAACCTCTTTCTAAAAGAAGGATTTATTATTCCGCAATGCTTGCCAATGACGTCTTAACTGGCCACATCGATTGTTCCTTTTTGCTGTCATTATTTAATATATATGCTCCTTCTCGTGTTCTTCGACCTAGGGAAAATTTTTTCTTTATGCCACCTAGACATAGAACTAATTATGGTCTGAATGATCCTATCACTATGGCTTGCGTAAATTACAATAAATACAATAACCTAATAGATTTTAATATGAGTAGAGATTATTGTAAATCTGTAGTTTTAAGTAAATTATAATTTGTAACATTTGTAAATTATTGCAAAGTAATCTAAAATAAGTTGTACTTATAAGATGAAATAAATAAATAAATAAACAATTCGTACCCGCCAGCTGTGTGTCATAAACATTGGTATTAGTGAAAGTATGTGTAAAATCTGAGGAGAAATTGAGATTCCTCAAAAGTGATCTGAGATCACAAATAAGATTGATTTTTGTGGCAAGTCGAACATGAAAAGCAATTTTGATCAAAAAAAAAATTTATTTTTTCTCAAAAAGATTGATCTGTTAGTCAACAAAAAATATGAAAAATGCTTAAATAAAAAATTTTTTGTCGTATTCACTAAATTCGGCCTGTTGTTTTTTACTATTTTGATGCAGACTACTAAAACCATAATTTATGAATTCTTCATTAAAATTTTTTAATATATCTAAAATAATAATAATCTATGCTTAAACATAGCATAATAACTTAACGAAATATGTAATATCATTACTTTTCGAAATGTTAATTTCCAAAATTATATGCTATTTTCATAACACTTAACAATTAGTAGGACATAGCAAGCAAATTTTTAGAAATTCTGATGACTAAACGATTTGTAGTTGAAAATCAATGAAAAGGAAAATTTGTCTTGTAGATGGATTATAACGAAACAGCAAACAAAAAACTGACAAAAAATAAATTTCCCCACATTTTTTTTTAAATATTTTTTTATTGCACTTTTACAACAAACATGTCGTATAGGTACAACCACCAAAAATGTAAAGTAAAGAACAAAACTAAAATGTATATCAGCAAATTTGCGAATAATTAATTGTAGATACTGATTTTATTTGATTTTGGCAGATGATCCATCAATTTCCATTGTTAATTACCGCAATGTAAAAATCCTGTCCTATATGGATTACCTAGGTAAAATATAAGAAGTCCTTATTATACTTATTTTAATGAAATATAAATAATTACTAAATTCACCACACCATACCCACCGTTTTGTCAACACGACCCGATAACGGCCAATTATTTGAATTATTTGAATTTTTTCCAATGTTACCACAGAATGAACTGTCAGGCGTCTAATCTATTTTAACATGGCACACATACTTTGCCACATAGTAACACGGAAAACAGCTGGTAGGCAAATTCTCTTAAGTTGAAAGAGCTGACGGTCTATATAATACTTAGTTTATGTCCAGGACAATAGTTTCAACCAGAGACAATACTGAGACCACCAACTCCGACCGATTTCCCGTTACTTAGCCTACAAGCTATATTTTTATGGGGTGGCAAATGCTAAGTGCGCTTGTATTGTTACATAGAAATTCGTATTGACAAATGTCACGTAACTTCAAAAATTCCGGCTCACCAACACACTCGCACCTTGCATATGCCACTTCCGCTGTGGGCAAAGTTGCTGACAGTGTTCATAGAATTTTATCCGTAAAATTTGAAATTATTCGTTACGCGTGGATAATATTTTTTTTAAGGAATAAGTGTAGATTTGCTTAAAATATATATAAAAAATGAACAATGCAGATTGTTTGAAGTAAAATAGAAATATATTGAGCAAATTTTCTTCAGGTTTCTAAGAAAAATTTACGCATGAAATCGAAGTTAATGATATTCAAAAGCGCTAAATACGCAACCATGTTTGTCATAATAAGTTTTAAGTATATAGAACATCTCATTTAGCTAGTTTTATTAACCAAAGAAATCAAATTATTCGCCTTTTAGCAACATATAATTACTAACCAATGGCATTCAGTAATGTAAAAATGTGGTATTCCCGAATTCTAGCACATTTCCCCACGTTTGTCGAGGTTGGCAGCATTTATTTTTGTATTTTTTGTATGTTTTTGCATGTCACACGGATTCTTAATTGACACAACACCGATGGGAAAACAAAATGGCGAATTTGAAAAAAAACTGAGGGGCCCAGCGGCAAGAGGATTGTGAGTTGGGGGTCTCAGTATCATTTGTCTCTGGTTTCAACCATCGACGGTGATATGAATGCTCAAAAGTTTCTAAGCAATAGGGGCTATGATGCATTCTTTCATTTTTTGCACTAGCCGTTCTTTGCTTTTCTCTTTCGCTAGGCAGCGACCACCAGATTTGTGTAAATATTTTATTTCGAGCTACATATCTCATTCCTCGGTTTGGATCGATGGCCTGAAAATCTTCATCATTGGTGTCTTGCTCTTCTTCTTCTTCCAAATGTTCTACCTACCTTGTGTCCAAGCAGCTACAGGAAAGTCGGAAACTCCAATATTTCCATGGTTTTGTTCATCAACATCACCATCGCCACCAAAAAAGGCCCCGAAATCATTTTCAAGTCGCTCCCGTTCTTCAGAAGACAACTCTCGTTGTGCTGAGGTATTCAGCAATCCCAAAATATTTTCCATTTTTCTGCCGAACCAAACAAGCTAAGTACATCTTATATACATTTATTTTTTGATAAAATCGTATACTACCTAGATTATCTTTTTCTATCCTAAAAATCAACTGATTGATTTCTGTGAAATGAAAATAAGTTCTTCCGGCCTTACCAATAATCAACTTTAGTCTGGCAGTTTTCGCAAAGACTCCACACATTTCAAAATCCCTTTATCAATAAACAAATATAGTTGCCAGAATATCGCTAACTGTAGGGTTAAATGTTGATCCTCTCAAATGAGCGATATGTCCTTAAAACGCTTTTGGCTTCCTACGTGAATTATTAATTTATTCTGAAATAAAATAGCCGGCTTCAATCAATCAATCTTTAGATCAATACCCTTCGATTTGCATAACCTGCCTATAAAAAACTGTGTTCCGATACAAATTCGCTCATAAATCAATCGTAAAGTATTAGACATCAAAGGAAAGCGTACTATAAAAAGTACCGAAAATTGTGTCCCATCGAACGGTAGGTCATTACTGATTGCCATAAATGATATTTGTCAGATAAGAGGATGTTTTGTGAATTTCCTATTTTGTGTTTTGTTTTTTGCTTATAAGCTTCAAAAAGCCTTTCAAAGATATCTGTTGGGCAAATTAATTTGTAATTTATATATTCCGTTTTTTATAATAATGTCCTCGTTCTGAAATAAAACAGTGACCTTGTTTTTCACGAAACTAAATAATGAAATTTGAATTCTGCGATGACAACAAATGTAAAAGATTCTTGCACTAGCAAAAATGTGGAGGTCTAATTGTTTATTGGTACCGTTTCACGAAAGCTGTACATTTTTACTAAAGCTGGCAACCAGCTAATCGTCGACATTAGTGTTTGATTTTTAGTAAGGCCGTTCGTAATCTATCTATCGCCTACTTTCTCCAATATTCTGTAATTTGACGATTCAAAATCGCCTAGTATACACTAAAAAAAAATAGATAATACCTACACATTGAAAAATTATTTTCATTGCAGCAGTTAGAAAATATCTGGAAAATTGAATGAAACATAGGAGATTTCCATGCAAAGTATTGTGGGGCACTGGGTAAACCATAATACGAAATCTGCTATTTGTTTTCAAACGGTAACCGTAGGGTAATGCACACAAGCCCAAGTTTGATTCTTTTACTTGTATACTTATTTGGCGCTTGCCTTTCAAACAAACCGGATGTTGAAGGTGTATGCGAACTACAACTCCATTAAATTTGAATTTGAAAATTAGTTGGGCACTCAGTGCACCAAACACGGATTAAGGGTAAAGGCGCCTATTTTTTTCAGTACAAAAGAAGTACTTATATCGATATAAATAAGTAGAAACTTCTTTTGTACTGCTTTAAGCTTAGTATGCTGTCCCAGGAAAGCTAAAATGCAGCGCCTCTCCAATGTTTCTCTCCGCCACTTCGCTTAATGTTCGCTTAATTTTGACAGTGTAGGTTCCGTAAAAAAAACTGTGTTGGTAAAGCTGATTGACTTTGCTCTATTTTATTAATGTACTTCTACAGCTCCCTCCTCAAAAACCTCTTCCATTAGTCCTCGTTAAAATATTCCATTTCTAAAAGAAATTAAATTAACAACAACGAATATCTTTCTGTTGAACTAAACATTCTCCGTACTGTCAATTTGCTTTCGTTTGAAATTTTATTGCGAATACCGATATTTTTTCAGATCTGTCAAATTTTAGCTGCGGAAAAATTTAGTTTGCAGTACTTAATTTCTGTAGAGATTTTTCGTACAGTGGCCAACCAATTTAGCGTGAACTGCGTACTGCTTGGATTAACTGCTTTGCTTAATTTTATCTTTGAAGCCATTTTTATATGGGAGCTTAATTTAAGCGCGACCAGCATTCTAGGCTTTATACGTAGAAAAGTAGTACTCCTATTAACGAGGTACTTCTTTTACGTACATGTTTCATCGGTTTTATCAGTTCTTCTGCGTTTGCTTTGAATATGTGCTCTGCTCATATATGCGTTTCGATAGTATCGATAGTTTTTTTGAACCACGTCTTACTTCATAATCTAACGTAACTTAATAGCTAGTATTCTTAAATGGGATTTGTAAAAGACAGTGTAATGCAAAGGCTAATAACCTTTCAAATATATATATTTATTAATAAACTCGTAAAGACAAATAATTAATTAATCAGATAGATGTCCAAATATTTATTTGTTTTCATAAGAATACTTGTATTTCGTATGCTATTAAAAGGTTCGTTCCTGTATACTGCACTTAGGATAAGTCTTTAACTTTAACGAAATTGTACCTCTAAAAATGAGATCCTCAATTTTCGTCTCTGTCCGTATATCGAAATTTCGAAATATATGTGCTATAAGGATCTTTAGCAAGAGTAATGCATATCGATTTCCAATACACATTCTCAAACCCTTAGTGAAAGGTATGTATGCAAATGGATGACGTGCTCTCAAGTTATCTGGATGAAAGTGATCCGGAAAGAATTCCATCGCTCTCGGTCCCCAGAAATTGCAGTTTCGTTGCATGTTAAATATATCAATTCCTACTTGAGTACCCTTAGGAATCGTTACACCATTCTTTAATGTAAACTCATCGGAAGCAGTTCTTATGACCATGGGTACAGGTGAAAATAGACGCATTCCTTCGTTTATAACCATCTCTGTGTAGCCCATTCGTTCGAGATCTTCGTTAGTAACATCAAACTGTTTATTTGGAAATATGGCGTAAAGTTCTTCGAATAGTTTCTGCTGATATTCGGGGTGAATTGCCAGGCATAACGTAACCAGATATAAAGCTGTTGATGTTGTTTCGAAGGACTATAGAAGAAAAATAAACAGCATCACTCCCTTTATATGTAGGTACATATGCAAATTTACTTTACCGCGGCTATGATTACGTTCGCTTCGTCTCGAATATCTTCCCAGGTAAGTAGCCCTTGCTCCACGTAGTTTCTGACTTGTTCTACGAAAATACTTTTCGATTTCCGGCTGAAGCTGTCATTTTCCGGTTTGGGAAATGTATCGTCATTGGGTAAGTCTTTCGGTTGTAGCAACTGCGTAGAAGTATAGAACATTACATGGAATAGATGGAAGTGCGTCACAATGTGTGTCATTTATTAGGGATTACGTTTTCGATGAAATCGCAGAGAATCCTGGCTGTTTTACGTTCCATTGAATACAACCGGGAAAACTTGTAGAAGCAATCTGAATACAGCCAAGGAGAAAGCATTCGCTGTACCGTAACGTCCATAATACTGGAAATGATTTTCTTTTAAATATTAGTCAATTTAAAATAGATAGAACTTATTTTTTACTTTTTATAAGACTCAAATAATTTTGAGCAGCAGTTGTGTTGGATTTTCATTTTTTGGCCCATTGTAGTTTCTGAATGAAATAATAGGGTTGTATAAGTGTGTTGTTATCACTGAACTATTGACTTACGGCAAGCAGCTTCAAGGACACATTTTTTAAGGAGCTCGTATATATCCTGCTTGTGAGTGGAACACTTTTGAAACTTTTTAATAAGCACCCTTCCCTCTGTGTTAAATATTGGCGTAAAACTGCTGACGATTTGTCTGCTGAAAGCTGGGTTTATAAGCTTCCGATGCTTGTTCCATCGTGGAGCTGAAATAATAAACAAATTACACTGTGTTTATCTATTGTTTTGTGAATTAGGGATATACTGCTTGAAGTAAATAGTCCATCGCCAATTGCCGATGACATGAATCCATAAAAGTCTCCCTTATTTGTGCAGTGTGGGGAATTGAATACGGTTTCAACAGTATCTGGATCAGTAGCATACAAAAAGCACTTCGTTCCCATCCACGAAATGCAAGGGCTCTTATATTTCCCAGATATTTCGGTCAAGTATGAAATAAAACCTGAGGGAAACAAAAAAATTATAAAGAAGGTCAATAGAATTAATGTTCTTTAAATAGTTGATTATAGTTGCGTTAAAATCATCTGCTTTTACCTTAAATTCGGCGCTATGATTGATTTATTATGATAACAACACAAACATCAATAAACATCTCTCTCTTAATTGGGTTTCATAATCAAACTTAAACTTAGTGGTCCCAAATTGCAAAGCAATTCTTACTGCCTCGCTTTTATTACAAATACTATTCATGTTTAAGCCAGCCACAATCTGACAAATATGTTCAGTAACTCTACATAATATGTTAGGTACAGTGGCTTAGTGGTTAGTGTATTGGACTACGAAGCGAGGGGTCCCAGGTTCGAATCCCGAAAACTTAGCAACGTTTGACAAACATCCGAGAGTATAATCGTTATAAAATAGGTTCTCAATTAGCAGTACGGCATACAATTTTAGATCCCTTCCATTCGTCCCAAAAATGAAAAAACTCACACAAAACGCAGGGTTGTGAGAAGCTAGTCCTAGGGTCCCTAGGGACTTATTGCGCCAATTATTTATATCTTTAACTCTATATCGTTATTATTTATTTCTCGACCTTCTCGGATATCTCAAAGAAGATCACAAAATTCAGAATCTGCCGATAGTGCTCTCGTATTGTAATTCAATTACAATTTAAAGTAGCGCTAAAGTACCAAACTTTGGAAATACACACGGATTTCATCAAAACTTTTGGTGACAATCATGGGTAATGTGTAACGATTAACATTTTTATTTTTTCTATTCATCGGTTTTGGTTTTATTTAAATAATAATAAAACAGCTTTGCTAATTCTACTGTAGCAAAACTAATACTAGTTAGTTTCGTTTTTTGTCGATAAAATAAATACATCATGAAAATTATTTGTCATTCGAATATCTAATACTATTGATTGAAAATGAGACACATCGGAAAATAGTTTAAACCTGCTTTAGGGAACAAAAAAAAACATATATGTAAACATATATAAAGACTTTTTAAATGGGTTTTTTTTTGTGACCGTTTTTCTTACACTCATACAGAATTTCCCTGAATCAATAATTGATTTCAAAAAAAGATATACTTTTCAAAGTCTATCTACTGATAAACATTAAGTTAAACCAATAAAATTAAACAGAAAAATAAAAGTATAAAGATTGGAAAGAAAATATAAGAAGCAAACAAACTGAAGTTAAATAAACAAACAAAATATATATACCTATTACCTATTACACAAATATTTTAAACAAGAACAAAATATTCAAATCAAGTTTCTGCAAATGCTGCCACCAAATGCTTAATCAAGCTTTAGTTTTTAATCATAATTATAATTGTTGTTATTCCTTTGTTCTCATCGTTTGTTAGTGTTTAAGTTTTTTTTTTAAACAACATTCCTTTCAAACACCATCAAGATTTCGTCCGCACGAACATCAAACAGAATCAGAAGGTACATATTTTAATTTCTTTTTATTATTCATTAACTTAGGATATTTTTACGAACATACATTTACAAAGCTATTGATTGAAATACTTTCAAAATTATAATATAGGTAGTAATTATTAAAAGTTTTTTATTTTAAACTTAGTTGTAAAGAATAATTGAATATTTTAATAATAGAATCTGAGCAACGTTTCTTTATATAAATATAATCTTTGAAAAATTATGGCTCAAATTTTATTTAATAACCTATAGATGACTTAAGTCAGTGAAGACGCGCATTGATTATTAAGGGTAGATACCTATAATAAATGACCTTGATATCTATGTATAATTGTACATGGATTGGGTGGGAGTCTTTAAAGAGTGCCATCAACAACATTAAGGGCTCCAGATCAAAATTTAACAAAGTTGTTTTGTTATTTAACTAAACCAAAACCGATGAATAGAAAACAAGAAACATGTTAATAGTTACAAATGGTGATTTAAAATCTCCATAAAGCAAAAATGTAACTCCACCGAAAAGTCTGTTATCATTTCGAATAAATCGTATTTAGCTTAAGTGAACAAAATTAAACGTAAAGTCGAGTTGCAGCGTACACAATTGGGACATTTGTTTAGTTGACAAACAAGTCATTACATACACGAAACTTTTGACCAATCAGAGACTGTTGACTATGTTTATTTAGGCAGAATTGCAATGAGCCGCGTTCATTTACCCATATATATTTGACATTTCTTTTGTTATGTGGTTTTCGGCAGGGCATTTAAGATTTTGAATTGAGATCTCAGATTTCTGCTGATCTTTTTCATACGCGTTAAAAGAATGAGTAATTCATGCAAGAAACCACATTCTTCAAACGATAATCAATTCATAAACGCTAGCTCTAGGTGCCATAAACATTGGAATTAGTAAAAGTCCGTGTAAATCTTAAAATAAAAAATTTAAAAATGTTGATTAAAAAAAAAAAAACTGGCAGGGAAATTACATACTTACATACTGAAATCAATAATTAATAATAAACCAATCGCATATAGGACACATTTACAAATGTTTGTAAGTGTTTGTTTATATTCATACCTTTATACCTTGTAATATATACAATACATCTTAGCCTTGTGAAAAAGACAGATGTTAATCCGCTTCATTATTAATTCATAACACATTCGTAGCATTTTAATAAAAAAACGTAATATTACAATTTGTGGCTACAAATATGTATTGTAAGGCCATGAGGAATTTTTTTTTAACCACAACTTTGAATCTATAACAAGTTTACTTAAACTTTATAAGAAAAAATAAGAAATATAAATATATTTCTAAATTTCTTACGTTCAGGACTTCTCATTTTTAAACCAATTCCCAGAAATGGTAGTCCCATTGGTCCAGGTAACTGCCATGCTACCCTATAAAAGTGTCGACGAACCCACAAAAAGTATACCCATAAACAAATTACTACACTTAAGAGAATATTAAAACTTAACACCATCGCTGCAGAATCAGCAAAGAACAAAGAAGTATACCCTCGTCGGACTTTAAATCAAGCGCGATCAATTTTATGCAATTTGTTTAAGTACTAATCTATTTTTATAGATTCACACAGAGAATTCTATACTGAGCACTGCTAAAGTTTGAATTGAAGTGAGGTCCCAACTGCTAATATACTGCTAGAAAATGAATGAAGAAGCAGAGGTTACTGTCAGTAGTAACAGGGTGCTTCGGCTCAAAGTAGGCAATACTCCGTTTGTAGCCATTACAGAATAGAGCGATAAGCGCTTTAAATTTTAGTTATGGGTACCTATATAACTATCTGTAAAAACACGTTTAATTTTGTGGAGTAACTAAGCCGTCTTACACAATTAAAGATGAAGGTATTATGATGTAAATACAAGGTCTCATAATTTCAACATCATGAGTAGGTTAATTTTCAAATTGGAAGCTTAGAACTGTTTAAATTTTAGGGTACTAATGCACCTGAAAGTGCTGGCTGTTACAAATTGCATTCTTTTTTATGACCTCAGTTACCACGTTCATTCCGTAAATCACGATGAAAGTCCTTGATTCTAATAAACAATTCCATACCCTACGTCCAGATGGGTTTCAATTGTCATATATAGCTATTACAAAATATAATTGTAAATCTAAGTAAACATTTCCGAACTGTTTTTTTGTTTGTTAAACGATGTTCTAATTTATATAATAAGCACCACTCTGGGTGTTACGTCCTATATATCTATATTTCACTTCTCTTTTCAACATGTTGTTTCCATTTTAATTTGATCTCCAAATTCATTGGCGAATTTTAGAATTTTCGTGTAGAATTGGTATAATTGAAATTTATAAACTGTAAATTCATTATATTAATAAGTGAACATCCACAGTTTACGTACACTTTTTTATGTCATTCGAAAGGTTTAAGGTAGGCAATGTGATATAGATTTGCACAAACAAAAAATCTTGTGTACAAGTCGCCATTAAGGGTGGTTAATTTAAGTTAACAGTCCCCATTCAAAAAAAAATTATCGTTAATTAATTGAAAGCATTTTGGTGACATTCAATTTGTCGCCGGCATATTTCCATAGTATCGTATTTACGAAGAAATGCAATTACCTACTCCTAAAAGTAAGCAATTGTTTAATTTTAATTCAGGGATATATATATATATATTAGGCACGCTTGACTTGGGGGGAAAGCTGGTGAATGCGTCACGAAATTGTTACGGAAATTGCGAGCGGAAGTTAAGAGGGAGATATAAGTTAGTGAAGATCGAAAGAGAGAGAGTTACGTTTCGTTTCGTATATTGCTGTAGAGGCAAGAGAGAGATGCGAGCACACATTTTCGTTTTCTCTTTCTCTCAGCCAGTTACGTTTCGCTATCTAAGACACAGCATAGAGTGCGGCAGTGATACCAGATCGGTGGATTTATCACTTTTTGCGGGATTTTCTCTTTAATTATAAGCTAAAAGGGACAAAGGGATTTTCAGACCTCATAGTACAAAAGGAAAAGGATTTTACTTTTTGGTCAAATTTTGTTCCTAATTGCTCGAGTATTTTTTAAAATTATAAATTTATTTATGTTGTAAACATTGGAATGTATGCGAAAAAAGCCTAACCTCATTCTCAATCTAATTTTCTGTGTCATTTTTTTATGAAAAATCAAGAATAATGAGACTTGAAACCGATATAAAGTTTCAAATATTTCGTAAGATATTTATTTTATATTGAATATTATTTTCATTTTATGTTCCTTTTTGTAACGTTTTAAAAATGTGTAATATGTACCTACATTTCTATTTTTGTATTAAACACAAACGTATCTTAACATGTATTTATTTTTGTTAGCTTGCATAGTTAATGTATAATGTAACTTTTATTTGTTAATATTAAAAAAGAAAGAATTTAATAAAAGAAATGTTTTCTTACCTTAATATTTCGTGGAATAAATGTGGGATTTTTTATATTTTGGCGAGGGATAAAAGGGATTTTTTTTTGGGTATAACCTTCCTCTAATGTCTGGTATCACTGCCCTGCAGGCCTATTTTCTGTATCACACTGTAGGAGCAACAGAGAAAGTTTCTTTTCCTTCTCTCTTTCCAGTTACGTTTTGTATATCTAATGTCGTTTTCCATTGGGCAAAAAGAAGCGTCCGGGAGAGTCCGGAATCAAAAAAATCACTTCTGAAACCATTTAATTGGCACAAAAAATACTCTTCTGAGAAGAGAATTGCGCTTCTCGATTTGAAGTCAAAATCCGCTCAAGAAGTACTCACACAAGTGCATTTTATGTATTTTATAGAAGTCAGCTGTAGATTATTTATTCGCATTTCACCAATACTTTTGTGGGTTCAATCAGAAGCAGTTTTGTTGTTCCATTGGATCACAGAATGAGTGGATCCCTGAGTACAGGCCTATTGCAAGGTTGCAACTTTGGTAATTTTTTACCAAATTTGGTAATTTTTTTTGCTTATTGAGTTTTGGTGATTTGGTAATTTTTATCTGGTTATGATAACTTTTTGAGCAGATGTACCAAGAATGTGAACTGGATATCACCTCATTTCAATGCTACGTTACTGCTTCTGAGTGATGCTTCATCACCATCCAAATAAAACTGTTTTATTCGCTATTCAAAAAATTACAGAATGCACTCATTTTCTTCTTTTGATAGATGGTGAACTTCAAAATAGTTTCTGTTCCTGTTTATAACTATATTGAGATATAGATAGATTAATTAATCATATAAATACAAACATAAAACTCTAATTTGTTAAAGGTTTGGTATAAGAAAAAAGATAAATGATCCCATGTCTGCAAAATCAAATAAAACAATTTGAGTTGTTTTTGTAAGTGGCAACCGTGGCCTATTGTCTGTATCAGACTATAGGAGCAAGAGAGAGCAGTGCGCGCGACCATTTTCTTGCTCTCCTCCTCTCGTAGCAGTAAATTATTGAAAAAAATTGGTATTTTAATATGTATAAACTAAACATATATTATATTCCTAGATGGAGCTAACGAAGTTTTACTTCAGTCGTGTGGTCTAAAGCACACTTGTTTTTTTTTTTTCCAAAGGGACATATTTTTTTCGAAAAATCGAAAATTGCGGTAGGTTTTTTTATTAGGTATTGTATGCTTATAAGAGGTAGGGTCGATTTTCGACCACAAGCGAGACCAATAATATCTATTGTTATACCAAACTGAAAAACACAGAAAGGGTTTTAATAGAAGTACATATATGTGGTAAATGACGAAATCAGGAATAAATTATTGCAATAATTACTTATATGCAGAGCTATAATGCTATATGATAGGCATATTTGAAAATAATCTTCTTTTCATAAAATCTTTTTTCTTTTAATTAGAAATAGATAAAGTGAAATAACAGCTAAATAGGCAAAACTGTACAATGTTTTCAACTAACACACCCTGTGGAGGTATAATAAAATAGAAAACCTCTTTCTTTCCGCATTCATCATTCTAAATTATTTAAATAAGTTGGGATAATTGGGTAGTTAAAAATCATACCGCGTACAAGCGCAGCGAGGTTGCTAACATATTATGTTTATGATTGTCTAACGCGTTTTTTGCGTCCAAATTACGAATGTACTTTTAACAATGAAATACCTACCTTTTTAATAGTATATAATGTTAGAACTGTACTGGCATAATAAGTAGAACATTAAAGTACGGTGGACAAAACTTTGCTTGATTGTATTTTTGAATACATGTTTGCAAGAACACATGCTTTTAAAATAAAGTGTGAATATGGTAAACATGCGTCAGATATAGTTGCCGCTTGACTTGGTTCATATGAAAGATATTATTGTTTTTTTTTTCAACAGCGAAAACCAATGGTACTTTGGTGATTAAGCTAGGCGTATTTTATAAATTGAAAAACACTTCTTCACTATTATGGTAAGTAAGGCTCACCCTAACCAGGCTAGATATATTATCTTAATGTTATCTTAAAGCATCGAAAAGCATATTATAAAAATATTTATATTCACAAAATTGTAGGCGCAGCGGCTTAGTGGTTATTGTGTTGGACTACTACCAACTTATGATTTTTTTCCCACTGCTCTACCTCTCATGAACGCTTGACAAATATCCGAAAGCCAATTATTAGCCATATGGAACCGGCATACAAAATAAGAAACTCACGCAAAACGAATAGTTGTGAAAAGCTACTACCTACCGACCTGTTGCCCCAACTATTTTTTTTATTTTCACATAATCATTTTTAGCCTCCAAACTAAATATTTTGTTGGTCACAGTATGCAATTTTGCACCGAAAATTTCGCCATTGTGAGTTCAAAAAATTTTGCCTGGACACTAAAAATGATTATTAGTATCGCGGACTAAATTATAGTGAATTTAAAGATATTGGGGCATATTCATAATTATACTATAAACCTGGGTCTAACTAAACTAGAATCTAAAGTAAACCCAGAGGTAAGACACAACTGCAATTCATAAAGAATTTGTCAGCTCTGTTTAGTTAGATCCGAGTCTAACGTGTATTCTACTACAAATCTATTACATAAATACTTTCTGACAGCAAAAAGTCAAAAGGATTTAAAACATGTAATTTGTGTTTTATTGTGGTTCTGGCGTTTTTTGTTAAACAAAAATAAGGTATGCATTTTAGTGCAAACAAATTTATGTTTTGTGATATGAACAAAACTTATAAAATTGCAGATGCGTGGCAAAGAAAATATTAAAAGAGCAAGAGAACAATACTGGTCGGAAGCAGAAATATAAATGCTGCGTGAGTTGGCCCGAAGGCATTTAAATGTTGTGAACAATAAAAGAAACGATGTAAAAATGATTTAAAAAAAGCAGCATGGATAGATATTCAAACATCGGCATCGGATGAAGAACCCAGCACGGAAAATTGTAGGCCAAATGAGAGAACCTACGCAAAACGAATATATTATAAGAGATATGATGACTGAGGACTTTATAGAAGTTGACATATTAATAGATAGCAATACTAGCGAAGATAACGACACAGAAGTGTATATCGATATTATAGAGATATTACCAGATACGGGAATGGATCCAGTATTGCAACCGAAGTGGAGGAAGAAGAAGCACTTGTTGCTAAGGAAACTCCAATCCAAAGACTAAAGCTACCACCAAAACAAATTGCGACCCGCTCGAAATCTGTAAAAACAGATTCGCCGCGAAGTTCTCTGTGTTCCCCTTCGCAAATGTCACTGCCAAAACTTTCCGATGACAGCAAAGATATGTGCGAGATGCTTGAAGAAATGCTTCCATCTTTAATAAAATGTCAGTGAAATTAAAAGTAATATGTGTGACATAAACAAAAGAGTTGTGCAGTTGGAGACCTCGGTGTCAAGTTCTCTGTCTGACGTTAAACTCATTAGGTAACAATGATATTAATAACATCAAATCTTCACTTAATACGATCACTCACGATCTTAACCACAACAAAAGAACTTAGTGCAGTTAAACTACTACTTAACTCTCAAGAAAATAGGTTGATCGCGTGTGATACATTTTTGTTCGGGGTACCACACACTCCAGAAGAAAATTCTAAATCTATTTTCCATCATATCTGCCACACTATAAACATTAAACCATCATCTCTTCGTAACATCTACCGCACACGCCCGAAATCCAGTTCCCCCGACTCCCCGGTTATGACTAAGTTTAATACACCGTATGATAAAAACTTTGTTTTGAAATCGATTGCTCTCTACCGTAAACAAAGCAAACAACTACGATTATGCGACATTGGTTTTAACTTCGCGAGTTCATCGTTCACAATTTATTTGCGCGAAAGCCTTACGGAACCGAATAAAAAATTATTACAAAGCACATTGCAGTTGAAACGACAACAAAATATTTCCTCTGTATACACCGTACGTGGAATTGTTTTCATCAAATGTCGCCCAAATGGATCAGCTGTGTTAATCGATTTCTTTTCAAACGCTGTAGGCAGCTGTCAACCGATCAATGGATAAGCCCAATGAATTAATATTAATAACATTAATTATGTTAATTAATTGTATAAATATTATTATTATAATTTTTTTTTATTTTTTTCTCACTTTTATATAATATTATACATTGTTTTTTTATATCCTCCACAGGAAGGTATGTATATTCACTTTGTTATTACATTTGTAACGCCAAGAAGGAGTCACCGGAGACCTCATAATGTATATATATTCTGAATCAGGATCACATTCTGAATCGATTTAGCCATGTCCGTCTGTCTGCCTGTCTGTATGTCTGTCCGTCTGTGTGTTGAAAGCACGATAGCGCCAAAGGAATTGACTTTTTCTTCTTTTTTTAGTCGTCAGGTTGGTATTGAAAATGGGCTATGTCGGTCAAGTAGTTCGGGTACCTCCCACACAAAATCAATATTAGACCCATGTGTCTCTCTATTGAAAACATGATAGCGTCCAAAATAATCCACGTAGCCAAGTGAAACTTTGTGAGTGGACTTCCTATTATTCTCGTCAAGTTGTTACTAAAAATGGACTATGTCGGTCAAGTAGTTCAGTTACCTCCCATATAATATTAGGCCCATATGTCTCTCTATCCGTTGAAAACAGGATAGCGTCGATACAAATCGACCTAGGCAAGTACAATTTTGTGAGAGGACTAAATTTCATCGTCGTCAGGTTGATATTAAAATTGAGCTATGTGGTACCTCCCATACAAAACCAGTTTTGCATGACTTGTATGCAGTGGAGGGTATCAAAGCATCGGCCAGGCCGATGATAACACTTTTACTTGTTTTATTTCTTTCTTCGGCTTTAAACTTGTTTGTGTTTTTTACTCTTGCTCCTGCGAGCATGAACAATACATTGCGTTCTATGGTAAGGGTTTTAGGTAAACAAAGCCATGGCCTCAATATTTGCCATATTAACGCTCAAAGCTTGTATCCGAAAATTAATGAGTTGAGGGACCTGTTTGAAGGGTCCAAATGCAGATGTCATTTGTGTTTCTGAATCCTGGTTGACCGTTTATATCAAATATGAAATGTGCTCTCCAAAGGGATACAGAGTTTTTCGGACGGATAGGAATGGCCGTGTCGGGGGTGGTGTTGCAATTTTCGTTAAGGAACATATTAAGTGCAATCCTTAGGTTCGATCGAAGTTTTTCACTAGCATTGAATATGTGTTTATTGAGTTAGTCGGTGGTGAAGGTAAACTTTTGTTAGGTATACAGTTTATCCCGGCGTCCGCGAATACAACTTCCGGAACTCTTCCTGCATGCCGAAAAAATAAGAAAAATAAAAAGTCGACACAATTTACTCTCGGTTAAGCGTATAATGTTTATTGTATCCAGTTGATTTTACAATGAATGTTATCGCCTGCTATTCAGGCGGCCACTCCGTCATACGCCAAATCAAAGCCGCCGGACTGCCATGTCAGCCGAAATTCCATGAGTGGAGTGTATCCATTACTCGGTACCATGCCAAAGCGCGAGAGATCCATTTTACCAGCAACCAGCAGCATAATGGTTTCCGCGCCAGCCAGTATAAACACCAATGAACGACGGTCCATTTCCTTATCTTTCTTGTGGCGATATCCACAGTGTCCCACAGTCAGCGTCACGGCGGTATTTATTCCCATAGTAATGAGTCATTCGCTTCGGCGCGAGGTGTCGGTTGTCCAAGCCCATTACAAGTGGACTGCGACTCAATCAAAACCATGAGTTGATCGCCGTGTCTTATATCAGCGAGACATGTGCTTGTTATTGTTGACGATAACCCAGAGCATTGTAGGTACATAGAGACTACTGTGTATATACCATGACAAAACACAACACAGCTCCCAGCAATGATGGACACATGACGCCGAAGATGCATATTGTCCGTTGTTACCATGCACAAATAAATAAGAACCGGTTATTGTATTTTCCCTATTTTAATATATTCTCTATTCTAAAATAAATAATAGTTATTTTTTTAAATGATGTACTAAGTTCACATGTTAAACTAAGTGAAGCACTGATTTAAGTTAGCTTTTAGATTCCGAACAATAAAGATTGAAAAAAAGAAAAAGTTTTTTTTTTATTGAAGTTTCCATTTATATGATTCAGGCCGATATCAGCATTGCCGATAATTTTATTCCGTATTACACTCAAGATGGCATAATATTTTAGAGTGCCTCTTATCTGTTGGTAGAGTCCGAGCACCCTTTCAACAATTTTCTTCCAAGAAGCGAATTCATTTGCTTCAACAGAGAAGGTTTTCAGACAGCTAACTATGTCTGGAATTCTATCCATGATCTGTCTGTTTGGCGCATGTAGCGATGTCGTGGACTGAAATGAGTTATCTAGGGGATGAGAGGGACCAGGTTATTCGCTCTTCCCCGCAGTGGCGTTTCCAGAACCATTTCCTGATCGTAACAAGGGCATTGTGAATCTGTTATTATGTATTATCACTTTCTTTCTTGCAATTCAATTTCTTCGTAATTCTATCACACTACTACTTTAATAATATAATCAATAAATTCACTTTCTTTTTCACTGCTTGCACTTTACTAAATTCTAATTGGATAAATTAATGTCCTCAACTTATTCTTACAACTAAACTCCCGCCGTTTTCGCCTGGCAAAAAAAAATCCTATAATTTGTATAAAAAATAAAATTAAAACATTTATTGCAATGCTTTTACATAAACAACATTCTCGGTTCTTTTTTATCCATCGCTTGTATTTACAAATAGTGCAGATGGTTTTCCGACTCGGGATCACGCAACGTAGAGTTGGCCATGCAAGAAAATTGGATTTTTTCAAATTTATACAACACATTTGAAAAGATTGTCTTTGCGACTTATTAATGGTAACGGCGAATGCAAGGCGAATAGTGAATTGAAAACGAATGGGACATCAGATGGAACCATTGGTATGCGAGGAATCAAAACTTCTTGAAAATATTATTACCACAAAATCCATAGGTACATTTATGCGCCTATTATCGTTAGCGAGTCGAACAAAAAATCCTGCGATTGCGACTTATTTGTATAATGGTCGGAAACAAAATCGTGGCAACGGCACTGATAGTAGGTCCATTAAAATCACAAAAAATACACCCACTTCGAATTAACTTTTAACAATTTCAAAAGCAACAAAAAAAACTCGTGCCGGTATATAAGCTTCGGTTAGCAAAAAATGTCTTTTAAATTCAACGTAAACGTGTGTTAGTGATATAAAATTACGCTCACAATTTGTATGAAGTATGAGCAAAAAACAAAGGAACACAAATTCACGCAACGAAACTCATCTAAAACACACGATTATTTAAGTACAAAGTGTAACGAAGAAAGCCCGGGGCTTTTTTGAAGCAACAAAGAGCTTTTTGTTGTGAAACTGATAGAAATTAAGTGGTTTCTTTTTTGCTTTCTAAAATTTTAATTTTTTTTAATTTTTTAAATTTTTAATTAGAGACAATTAAAAAAAAATTCAACTAAATTGGTTGAAAATTACGGGCGATAACCACTTTGTTTTCACACTTCACACTTTCATCGTTTTGTCTTTTGACGTCCACTGATGTTTCCGCTATGTTAAGTGGTAGGACCCAGATCACAGTTATGCAATTCAACGGTGGAGCTACTTGAGGTCGTTTCGTTATTTTTATCGCAGTGCTTCATAACTTCATAACTAACTTACAAAATGTTTTCTACTTAGTATGTAACCTCTGTCTTCGCCCATTACTGCCCGCGTCAGCATAGATCCCACGGTGCACTCCATATTCAAGCATCTATGCGATTCCAGGTATCGCATATTTGCTGACGACTCGTCTACGACGTTCGCTATACAGGTGAATAATATGCTGCGCGAGTCGCTGGATCGTAATTAATAATTTGTTCCTGAGTACTTTACTCTGGAAGACCTGAATTTTTTGTAAATTTGTCTGGCATGTGCATGCCTACAACAACTGGAGCTAATAGGCCCATACAGGTTTGAGAACTTACGTGAATAGCAATTATTGTAGTTGGACAGGGATGAATATTGCCCAATAAGCCAATATATTTTACTGTGTCGCATGTTCAACTCGTCTTTTTTTTTCTTTACGTGCGCTTTTTAGAGTCTAGAGTCATGCCTAGATATTTGGCTATATTAGAGTATTTCATGGAATGGAATGTGTGGTACGGTTTTATACGTAAAATTAATATGGACTGGCTTTAGGTCATTTAATCTAATCTGCCATTCCTTAGTTTATTCTGAAACACTGTCTATCGCCGTTTGAAGCTTTTTTATAGCTATTTTGACAGCAAGTACAGCAGAGTCATCTGCAAATGTTGCTGTAGTGGTTTCTCCACTAACTGGCATATAGCTAGTGAATAATAGTGAACCTACAACACCACCTTGAGGTACACCAGCTTTAATATCTCTTAATGTTGAGTACTCTGTCTCTTGTTTAATTCTAAAAAATCGATCTGATAGGTATAACTCCAAAATTGTCGAATACTGCTTCGGCAGTTGCTTTTTTAGTTTGGCGATCATTCCTTTATGCCAGACTTTATCGAAAGCTTGCGCTACATCAAGATATACTGTAGAGCACGCTTTTTACTCTCCAAATGCTTTTTCGATTTTATCTATGCACCTGATCAATTGTAGAGCGCTTATTTCTAAATCTAAATTGGTGAATTGGGTTTAGTTACTGGTCATCAATTATTTTTTGCAGACGTTTTACCAGCATTTTTTCAAACACATTGTTCAACATTGATAGTATTGATATTGGACGATAAGAGGGTTCATCGCTTTGTGGTTTTCCTGACCTTCCACATGCTTGACACATACCTTAACTTAAATACTTACTTAGATACATAGGTGGTGCTACAGTCCGGGGTGGACCTGGGTTTCAACCAATACGCCTCCCCAGTTAGCGCGATCTTTGGCTAACTGCTTTCAGTTGCGCACTCCAAGTTGGTTGAGGTCCCCTTACACTTGCGCGCACTTCCTAAGGCGAGGTCTTCCTCTACTGAGTTGTCGCTCCAGGTTGGAGTCAAATACTCTTCGGACCGGAGCGTTGGTGTCCATACCTTAACTTAAATGCAGCATTTCATAATCAGCGCTAGTTTTTTTAAACCTTTTCGTGTGAATTGTTTTAAGATTTCCCCTGTAATTAGACTAAACCCTGAGTCCTTTTTTATATTTATATATTTTTTTAATTTTTTTGGCAAGTTACTTAGCTGTTATCGGTTGTATAGGTCGATCTTCTTCGCACCTTTCTTTGATTCCTTGGTAGCTTTTATCTTCATAGGGTTCTCAAGATACTCTGCAAAAGTTTTTGCTTTTGGCTGCTTTTTACCCAGTTACTTTCTTTGGTTTTTACTGGAGGATAGTTCATTTTCTTTGTTGCCTTCCAGAGCGAGTAGTCGGTACTAGCATCATTTGTAAGATGGCTGAGGTAAGTTTTTAAAGACTCATTATTGAATTCTTTTATAGACATTCTGAGCTTAGTATTTATTTTGTTTAGTGTAGTTTTTTCGCTTGGCGCCCTTGTCTGTTGCCAACGCTTTCTAGCTTTCCTCTTTTCTGTAATGATTTCACATATTTCGCGTGGGTACGAGTTTTGCTTAATCTTGTTTGTTGTTTTAGGAGTTGCTGCCCATGCAGCTTTTTGTATGTTCAGTGTTAGTATTTGCTCTGCTTTTTCTGGTTCGTCTACTGTTTCAATAGCTGATGATAGTAGAATACTTTCTTCCAACTTCTGTCGAAAGTAATTTCAGTCAATCCGTTTATTAACAAGTTTTGGACCTTGTTATTTTATCATTGTTTTATCGACAAGTGTAAGAAGTACTGAGGAGTGGTATGATTAAAGATCAGGGCCTTCTTCCACATTTATTTTATTTGAAAAGAGAATTGGACAAGATCTGGGATTTTGTTCCTATCTCTTGGCCAATAGGTAGGTTTTCCCGTGGAGTAGTATTTCGCGCCATATTTTTAAATAAATTTATTTCTCTGCTTGTATTTGTTAATCTAGATCGCCAATATTTATTCTTGGCATTCAAATCCCCTCCCGCATTAAATCTCTTGTGAAATATGCGGAAACGATTCTGAAAATCATTTGTCTTAGTCTACAGCTATAGGAGAGCAATATACTGACGCAATGGATAGCTGCCAACTGCTCGTTTTTATACTTATGGAAATTCCTTGGATGGCATATGATTAAAATTTTGCTTTAAAGTCATTATTTATTTTGAAGTGCGTCTCTGAAATAAGACATAGGTATGTCTATTTGGTTTATGTCGAGTCACTTGTATCTCGTCCTTTCAAATTTCGAAACCATTAGCATTCCATTCTAGAATTTTGACATAGCCATTTAGATTTTTTTTTCTGCTTCACACGTATTAACAGATAGGAAATTTAGGAGGGAATTTTATTTTCAAAATATGCAGGGTTTAACACAGAACGCCTGTCAACCTTTATCCATTCAAAATGAAGAGGATTAGTCATTAGTGCGACATCAGTCTCAAAGTCACATCGCCATCATCGCCGATATACACTTAAATCATGCACACCTAACTCACTTTTACAGCTAGTAGTTTGATGAACGTTGAAGAGCTATGAGAGCTTCTACATATTTTAATGCCGCTTTGAAACGACCAAATGGTATTATCAAATGGCGAAAGAAACACATTCAAAACCCACCATCACATTGACATGGGTCGTTACAAAAACATTTGGCAGATAATTATAAGACAATAAGTGTGTCCTATCACAGCGAAAACAGAAAGGAGAAAATATACCGAAATCCTAATCCTTGCTCGACGCAATCAGCCGAATATTTCGATAATTTATCTACTCACATCAACATAAATATAACAAATTGCCAAAAAAGCGACAAGTTACATTCAACACCCCACCAATATCGACCAGAAAGGCCATTAATTTCAACATCATGCTGTGAAAGAAAGCAAAAGACAATTTCCAACTTTATCACTCAGTTCACAGATTATCGTATGCTATGAAAATCGCATCCGCATGAATCCATTTTTTCTCGTTTTATATTTCTTTGATAATAATGCTTGTAGTATTCGTTAGGCGGAAATGAAAAATGTTACGGTTCCTTATAATGCTTCCCCCAATGCCACGACACTACCCATTCATTCAATCTGTGTCAGTTTTCCTGGGTGGGGGGTAGCTCCGGTAGCTCTCAACGGTAGTATTGTAAAGTGTATCATCTCATTCCATTTCAATCTCTTCAAAAGAGAACGTATTCCAGTTGAAAGCCTTGCTCTTACACATAAAGGAAGTGCTATTGAAGTAGTTATTTATTTAAAATCTTTGTAAAAATTACAAAAGTCCAGTTGTTGTTTTGAAACTGAGGTGTAAACATTTTCCATTTCGGATGTAAGGGATGAACTATTTTATTGCATGCCTCGTTTATACAATATTAATAGATAAATGCATATGCATCATTACATGAACTGAACGTAGTGACTCTATGAATTATTTCGTAGTTTTGGTGTCAGTGTAAATGATTATAGATCGATCTGTTCCAATACTTTCATTCTTTGGCAAATATTTGCAGAATGACACATTTCTATAACTTGGGTTGTTTAAAGATTGCGCAAGTATAGAGCTAATATGGAAAGGGCTAAGAGGAACGGGTAATATCTTAATGTAAACGATTAGTGATTAGTATCTTGGGAAATGCATATTAATGCGGCAGTATGCTAAGTTTACGAATACTGCGGTTGTGATGGGCCTCATGATAGTATACGCCTCTGAGTATACGATTTGCAAACTTGTTATTCCTACCCCCATATATGCATTTAGAAGCAAAATGTTCTCCAAATGGGATGCAATCAGTTTAATGTTTCTTTTAATAACACCGCGCATATAGTTTGAGGCTACTACTTTTTAATGGATATACTATTGTACCATTAAAAAAACATCTATAACTATTCAAAATTAATCACCCAGCAAAAAAAAAGTTAGGGTTACACACATCTTTTTTTTAAAGAATTTGCCACTATTCAATTAATATTTATTGAATCTATTGCAGAGCGATTGGTGGCTAACTCGTTTCTTTAAGTTTTCCATTAAAAAAAAAAAAAAAAAACAAAATAGTAGGATTCGAACGGGATACATAACTTTTTTCAAATTTCTTAATTTTTTTTTGTACTATTTGGCTTTTTTAGCAAAATGAACTTGTTAGACTTTGACACATTTATTGAAGAGCGACAAATTATTTTGTGAATTGGGTTGATAGGTAATGAGTACACGCTTCTTATGAGCTATGTGGCAAAGGAGGACTTGGGCGGGATATATGACGGGCCCGAGTGGACTCCAGAGGAAACCTATCGCTGAGAGGCTTTGTAGCAAAGTGCTAGTCTCGAAGAGGTTGAGGTTACCTGAGGACGCCCCCAAAATTCCGATGAAGGCAAAGCGGAACGAAACGAACACGGATAGCCCCAAAAGGATACCCATGTGGGGAACCGGCCCAAGCGGGAAATATAACGAGGTGAGAGGACAGAGTTTGAAGATGGAAAAATATTCTTTAAGATCGAGGTTATATATAATTTTTTTTTAAGAATGTTTAAAAAATAAAAAGTCAGTATGTTGAAAAAAAAAATTCTTTTTGAAAAAAACCTTAAAGCCTTAGCTAATCTAATAATGCCTATTAGGTATAAAAAGCATTATTGGCCTTTTTTTTCCTTAATATTTTTGAATAGATTTTTTATTTTTATTCATTACTTTCATCATCGGATATGTTCAAGTACATCAGTAATTAGTGTGGTTGATTGTAAGACCGAGACAATACGCTTATGGTATGAGAAATAAGATATGCATATGTTTTGGAATGAAAATTAGAAAGATAACTAGAGAAAACTGCATTGATAGCTGTTCCATGTCTTGTCGCAAACGAACTACTGTACTGACAGAGATATATATTAATATATACATATTTCATGCACTGGCTATGAGAGGAAGAGAGAAAGAAATTGCGTGCGCGCCAAGGTTGAAAAACATGTTCCAATCGTTACTTTTAAGTTACAATGTACTTTGAAAAAATACACAATACAATCGCCTCGAAAAAGTATTTTTTTTATTTTGAAAAAAACATGCCCTTAGCAACAACAAAACATTTCAGATACGGAAAAAGCTAGATTGGAGTAACCGCTGGCTAATGTCGTTCGATTTGCCAACAAAAATTATTTTTGTTTTTGATGCGGATCAATTTTCAGAAATCTCAAGTTTTTCTCAAATTTGCATGTTACATGATTTACGTTCACTAAAACCAATGTTTATGACACAGACACACAGCTGGCAGTTACGAATTTCATTTTGTTGAAAGGATGGCTATTTTAGCTGAATTATTTGTTTTACATGTATGGAAAAGAGTTTTTGTATTAATATGTTTTCAAATATGTAAAAATTAATTAGCTGGTTTGGTTTTGGCAACACCGGTTTTGACAGCTGACGTGTGTTTAGTACCTTGTGTCACTGTCAAACAGCTTCAGTTTGGTTTGCAATTTAACCATGGATCGTCTTACAAATGAACAACGCTTGCAAATTATTGAATTTTACTATCAAAATTCGTGCTCGGTTCGAAATGTTCATCGCGCGCTGCTTCCATTTTATGATCGGCATTCTCGACCTTCTGAGCAGTCTATTCGGAAGATTGTGACCAAATTTCGCACCAAATTTACTTTGTTGGACATTAAACCACCAACACGTTTACGTACTGTGCGTAGTGAAGAAAATATTGCGGCCGTATCAGCTAGTGTGACAGAAGACCGCGAAATGTCGATTCGGCGCCGTTCCCAGCAGTTAGGCCTTTGTTACAGCACTACGTGGAAAATTTTGCGGAAGGATTTGGGCGTAAAGCCTTTTAAGATGCAGCTGGTGCAAGAACTAAAGCCAGCCGACCTACCACAACGCCGAATTTTTGGTGAATGGGCTCTTGGAAAGCTGGCCGAGGATCCGCTTTTTTATCGAAAAATTGTGTTCAGCGATGAGGCTCATTTTTGGTTGAATGGGTACGTAAATAAGCAAAATTGCCGCATTTGGAGTGAAGATCAGCCAGAAGCATTGCAACAGCTACCAATGCATCCCGAAAAAGCCACTGTTTGGTGCGGTTTATGGGCCGGCGGCATTATTGGGCCATATTTCTTTAAAGATGATGCGAATCGCAGCGTTACTGTCAATGGTGAACGCTACCGAGCGATGATAACGAACTTTTTTTTGCCCGAAATGGAAGTTCTTGACTTGCATGATATGTGGTTTCAACAAGACGGTGCCACATGCCACACAGCACGCGAAACAATGGCGCAATTGCGAGGCGAGTTTGGTGAACAGTTAATTTCACGTTTCGGGCCGGTCAATTGGCCGCCTAGATCGTGCGATTTGACACCATTAGATTATTTTTTGTGGGGGTATGCCAAGGCTAATGTGTATAGGGACAAGCCCGCTTCGATTGACGCACTGGAAGCCAACATCCATGCATTCATTCGTGAGATACCGGCCGATATGTGTGAAAGAGTATGCCAAAATTGGACTCAGCGGATGGGCTACCTGAGACGCAGCCGCGGTCAACATTTGCATGAAATTATCTTTAAACATTAAATTGCAAGGTTCAAACTATCGATTCAAATAAATATTTCATTCATTTTTTCGAATTTTTTGTGTTTTTTTTTTTAAAAAAGTTCTAAACCTCTTAAAAAATCACCTTTTATAACAGTGCAAGTAAACGGCCAACTTAATTCACACATTAACCAAAACGGATTTAATATTTAATAATTGAGGTGAGTATTGCTTACGCTTGTGCGCGACCTCCTAAAACTTACCTTAGTATAGTTCCAGCAGTCAGAAGGAATGCGTCTCTAAGTTGTGATAAATAAAAGGAAATCGAAGGCAGTGATCATATTTTTTTCGTAAGTGTTTTTTTTTTTTTTCATTAGTTAAATATATTTTTTTTATCCATTCCTTTTATAGATATAAGAAGTGAATATGTGTTTTATAGTTCGTATTAGTGAAATTATTGTAATAAATCACGTTTTGTTGCAAAGTAGCTTTCTTTTAAAACCACGTGTTTCGGGTAATATGGACCACTATAAGTGAGGGTAATATGGCAAGAGAGAACCACGTTTCCTTGCTTTCTATTCCGCCCCATTCCTGCCATAAGATGCAGCCACTGGACAAGCATTTCTGAGAAGAGATTCGGATTTGGATGAGGATTAATGCCCCACTATTGACGCACTTTGATATAACTGAAACAGGAGAAATAGCGGTCAATGGATTCAGGGCTACGGGAATTCACCCACGTCACAGAAACATCTTCAGGGTTACTGACTTCCTAGCAGCTGACGATGATGTTACTCCAGTAGATGAAACAAGTAAAGAACCTGTTGTATAACGTACAACTACTCCACAAGCTATTGAAACGCCCAGAAACCATATGTAGATTGTAGACCAGCTGGAAAATCAACACTTCTAACCGGGTCCCCATACAAAAGAACCTTGGAAGATTTGCTGGCGTTCCATATTACCCCCACTTTTATTTTTTTATTTTTTTGAGTTGTACTACCATAGTTTTAATTTTTGTTTATTTTTTATGAAGTGAATTAATGATTTTGTTGCTACTTTCTGAATATAAATAGACTGATCTTTTTTTTTTTAAAAAACGTCTTTAATAAAACTTACACCGTTTGTGTTTTATTAGCAAAAATGTGAATGGTGGTCCATACTACCCTAAATTTACTCTAAAGTAAGTAATACTTCGGGAACTGAGGGGTTGTTTGCATGCCTATGAATTTTAGCTGAATGTAAAAAGTGCGGCGCGTTCCGTTCATTTATATTTATTAGGGCAGTCGAATATCGGTACGGTTGTAGGTATTAACATCTAAAAGTTACATAAATTTCAAAAGCTTTTACATTTTCAAATATCTCATTACCTATATGTGAAATCATAACAATTTTTGTTCATTTGGCTCTTGAAGATTGAAGCCCGCCCAGTGACGTTTATTCAAAGGTGTGCAGGTGTTCACTGAACACCCTATCCAAAACTATTATTATAACGACTGAACTTAAGTTAATTATGAAAAACCCTTTTCCCTTATAAATCTACCTGGCTTGGTATACTCCTACATCAAGCGCACCTCGTTGCAGTTCGCACTTGTAGTTTATTTTTCGTTTTCGTTCCACCCTGGCAAACATACTTGTTGTCCTTGTGCGGTGTGTCCACTGCCTGCCTAGCCTAGTGCGTAGCATAGACTAGTGTTCCTTAAACATCGATAGTCTATGGTTCAAAAAAACTAGGGATACTATCGAAACGCTTATATGAGCACATATTCAAAGCAAACGTAGAAGTACTGATAAAACCGGTGAAACATGTACATAAAAGAAGTATTTCGTTAATAGGAGTACTACTTTTCTACGTATAAAGAAGTACTTCTTTTGTACTGAAAAAAAAGATAGCCGCCTTTAATTAAACTAAAATAAAATACAAAAATGCGAGTTCTCTTTGGTAAACTAATATTTTGCAGTGTCTAGACATCGGTGTGTAACTTTGAGGTAGTTCGGGACTTTGTCTACCTCGGCTCCGCTATTAACTCTGAAAATGATATCACCTCAGAAATCAAGCGAAGAATCACATTTGCCAACCGCTCTTACTTTGGTCGAAGAAGGCAATTGAATAGTAAGGCCTTGTCGAGAAATACTAAGGAGACTCTCATCATCCCAGTCCTGCTTTATGGTGCAGAAGCATGGACCCTATAAAGTTAGGTGAAGAGCTCCTTGGTCGTTTCGAACGCAAAATTCTTCGTGTGATTTTGGGTCCCGTTTGCGTTGACGGGCTCTGGAGGAGGAGATTTAACAGCGAACTCTACGAGCTGTACAGCGACAACGACATAGTCAGAAAAGTACGTACTGCACTGCACTGTGTCCTAGATATACGAATACGAAACGTAACTGGCTATGAGAGAAGGAGGGAAAAAATGTGTGCTCTCACCTCTCTCTCTTGAACCTACAGTATTATACGAAACGTAACTCGCTCTCTAGCTTTCTATTTTCACTTATTTATATCTCCCTCTCAAAGTCACTCAACCTAAGTTTTGTTAACGCTTCAGTTCGAACAAACTTTGATACTAGTTCTAGCACTCTTCTAGACTTCTTTTTATCTAGTTTTGGTTCAGATGTTTTTTATATTCAAGATTCTGCCCGGGTTTTTCTAAACATGATTTAATTTTCTCAACATTTAAGCTTTTATTTTATTCCCGATGCTTAAGTTAATTATTTTCAAAGTTCAATTATGTAATTATTTAACAAACATGTACCCATTGTGACGAAGTATCTGAAATGTGTGCATAATAATCGGTTTACTGAAGACATTGATGATTTGAGGAACAAGCGTGATGCTACCTACGAAATCAATTACGAAACCTGGTTACATCCAAAGAAAAACAGCCTAAATGGCGATATTATAAGAAAGAATTTGATGAAAATTGTAAATCTAAAACTCTTTGAAAAACTTTGCGTGAGCTGGGAATCGGTCGAAAGACAGTCCAGAAGGATGAAGACCTTGATCCCAACCAACTTGATAGGCTATTTGCAGATATCCAAGCATCATCATCTTTGTCAAACCAGCCTCTCAGTACTGCAATCGTGGATCTGGAACAACAACAATAAATCTCTTCAGTAGACGCTATAATAGAAGACAAAGGGTTAATGCCGAAATGAATTTAAGTATACCAGACGAATTAAACCAATCCGCGGAAAACCTGGAGCTTAAAACATCAAAGTCCAATCTTAGGATAAAGTATGCTTAGGGCCACTTGCACCAAACTCATTTGACAGCAGTATTTATTCGTTTATCCACTGTTTAGTCCTATTCGGTAGATTAAGTAAAACACTTACTCAGCTATCCCTGGATAAACTATTATATTAAACAGTTGTACTCAAACGTCAAATAGTAAAACAAAGTGTCAAAAACCCGATAGTGTCAAACATTAATATAAAAAAAAAATAAAGAGGTATCTACAATGGACTTAAATTTAATTTCCCGCTGGCATGGATCAGCTCATGATGCCAACATATGGGACAACAGTTCGCACAAACGAAACTTTTTGCAACATATTCATTCTATTAGGAGACAGTGGGTATGCACAGATAGCCTTTTCGATGACTACACTAACCAATACCTAAAACAGATCTGAATCTCTTTACCAAGAAGCTCAAATAAGTTGTCGTAACGGCATAGAACGCGCATTTGGGGTATGGAAGAAGCGATTCGTGCTAAGTGCTAATTGAACAACACTTTGCGAAGTATTTACTTTTTAAATTTTAGTAATAACAATGTACATATCTAATTACAGGCTCTGAGGCAAAGTTATTTCTAAAAGTTTCAACATCCAGTATAATTTTAAAAATTTAAACTTGGTAGCAACCATTTTATTACCTACACATAATCAATTCTTTTTGCGGTTGATAATTTCAACTGCACTAGTTCTAGCTCCGCTTTTTAGATATTCAGGTCAATTTCTCTAATATTCGCATTGTGATCGCTTTGTTTTTTTCTTTAACTCCAAGGACGCTATTTCCCGTTGAAGCTCAACTAGCTCCATCTTCTTTTCACTCAAAGCCAAAAAGGAAGTGGAAACATTTTTCTTTGGCTGTGGTCTTCTTGTACAATCTATTTAATAAAAAATATGGACATAGTAAATGCATTAATTTTCAATTGGCGATTTTCTTCAATATGCATTCAGTTGTGATTTTTGTTAGCCAGTGAACATCGTAATATAAAGTGAGTGTCGTGCATGCCTTTATAATTCAAAACTTTATATAATCATTGACATTTTGTTTTTGAAGTCTTAAGTAGAAATGAACGTGTCCATCGTGAAAACCAACAAACAGCGTGAGAAACTGCGTTTCTAAATCTCAACTACCACCTGGGAAGTCAACGGATAAGAAAACCTCCTTATCTGACAATCTTCATGAATTGAAAATAAGTTTAATAAATAAATTTAAATTGTTGCTTTCCGAACTCGAATGCAGCTTTAATAACAAATTGTCTGAAGCCGTTGCTTCTCTTAACAACAGAGTTGCAAAATTCAATTTTGAAACTACAAGATGACAACCGCAAACTTAAAGAGGAACTGGCTGACTTTCAGCGAAAAGAGCGTACGTGATGTGATTGTTCGTGGCATCCCCCAAAAGCCGAGACAAAATACCTCTGAATTGGTAAAGAACATCGCAGGAAAATTGCAGTTCAACATCTCTTCCCACTTTGAAACATTTCAACTGAGTAATAAAGCCGGCGATGGACGAAGTCCACTGCTGATAAGGCTCTCTCCTCAGAATGAGCAAAGTGCGCTGCCAGCTGCTTTCCGTGCAAACAATGGCCTTACGCTCGCACAGTTTCAGCGTGGATCACTTGCTGACAAAAACCTCTCCTCTTCATCCTCTTCTGCCACTAATCGTATCTACATCAACGAGAGTTTAACTAACAGAACAGCTCTTTGCTACGCCATGCTCTGCAGCTACGTCGTTGGGGGTTTATTGTTCTCTGTTAGAACACGCAATGGATTCGTATATCGCAATCGATTCGTATATGTGAAGAAGAGGTAAGACTGACACCGAACTAAAAATTACTTCACGTACGAAACTTTCCTGAGAGCTGCCTGTTTGTTTCCGCCTTTATGCATCCATTCCCTTTGCTGACTGGAGCAACTTCAATTATGTCATATTTTATTTATTTGTATTAATATTGTTTTATTTTATGTAATTTAAGCTTTTGAAATATTAATTTTGTGTCTAATTCAAATGTTTTTTTCCTCTGATACCCTCCCTTCCTCTTATAATCTGTTCTTTTTATGTTTTCTTTTACTTAGATTACACAGTGCTAGTCAACAGTACATTATACTAATATTTCTATTATTTGTTGGCAATGGACAATGAATTGGGTATGGATCATCGAAACTCTTCAGGACACATTCTCCAGTTTGATAAGAACTTCATTACAAGTAATCAACCAATGTTTTCTTTTTTATAAATAAATCTACTCCCGGTATATACTCGCTTACATTTTTGATAGATGGTTATTAAATTAGCTCTACTAATGTAGTAGTCCAAAATGGTTTTGAGGGAATATTTATTTAGCTTATATATGTTAAATATGGATTTCTCGACAATAATATTTGATCCGACAATTAGCGATATTCTACGTGGCGTGTCGTCAGAGTGTGCATAGTGTACATTGCACACCCTGATCTAAAGGAAAAAAATCCCTAATCGAACACTGTGTAATAATAATAATACACACAAATATGATACGCACAATTCCACAACCCATAAAACATCCCTCACACAGCCTACACCATGCTTAAATTCCTTCTTCCTAATTTTCCTTTCAATATTTAACAAACTTTTAAGCTTAGCATCGTGCTCGCGCTAAATTTTAGTGTCTCAAGTCTCCACTTCGTTTCTCCACACCAAAGATAAATGGTCGCTAAATTACCAAACATGATATAGATGGGACAAAAACCATTTATTATGTTAATGGCAGTTCCTTCGTGTCGGGTAAAACCCTTGGAATTGCATTGGTATTTGTTTGCAATTTCCATATTTCTGATTTTTCCACAAACCCCGCAAGTTTTTTTTGTTTTTTCATCGCGTGAAAAGGAATTTTTGTTTTGTTTGTTTTTTTTTTATTTATCACGCAAATGTTTTTTTCGGCTTCCTTCAAAAAAAATCCAAGTAAATACAACACAAACATTTTCTTCTGTCAAAATTTATCTTCGATTTAATGTACCGGACATTTATTTCGCGAGCTTAATGAGTGGAGACTTGTCATCAGCCCATCTATACGAAGTTAAGAATTTAGTGACCGAACAGGATGCTGCTTTGCTAAACTGCCTCGCTAAATTTTATCTTTGTAGACATTTTTGTATGGGAGATAAATTGTAGACCGAGCAGGATAGCTTAACGGCATACCTTTATTATGAAATAAACATCCGTTCATTTATCTCAAAAAATGGTATTTTTCTTTGAATACCAAAATAACACATCTTATTGGAAAACCCTTTACAATGCATTTCATCGACGTTCGTGCAAAAACAAGCAGTGCACGAGGACAGCCGATGAATTAATAACTGAACTTTGCTTTTCGATTAGGTATTATTTTTTTGTGGTGCTGTTGTGATCAATTATCTACAATTAATAATATTTAAATCTATGTAACTTGCCCATTTAGACCAATTGTTTTTTGTTTATATTATGATATTATCAGCTGTTGTCAGTTGTCAAATTAATGTAAAATGTCAAGAATTTATGTAGTTTTTCCTTTGTAATATCGACATTATCACTTCAACAGTCAATTAGATCAGACCTTATTATAACGTAAACCAATTATCAGTCTTTTATTTCATCATTTAACATTTGGTCGCTTCGAGCCGAATTTATAAATTTGCATAAACCAGTTTTTTCATTGATTGTGCTTAAAACTAAATTAAGAATTTAACAATTGCTGTTGGAGTCGAATCAGTAATCGACTCACCAAGCTGCAGTTTCATCCCGTTGGAGTATCGTTCCGTTCAATCTGCAGTTGGATTTCATCCCGTTGGAGTATCGTCCCGTTCAAGCTGTTGGATTTCTTCGTCCCGTTGCTGTTTCATTGGTTGTCCAAGTTGAGTTTCTTCCAAGTCGAGTCCGAGTTCCTGTAAACAAAACAAAACATTTAAACAAATTCATGTGAGTACGTCGTTAATGTTCAATGCATACGTAATAATCGTCCATATACGTTTTACTGTGCTGCGTTATTTTTACATCGTTGGAATCTCGTCCGTTGGAATACCGTACCGTTGGATTGACGCACCGTTCCTTATCATCGTTGGAGTCTTGTACCGTTGAAGTCTGTGCCGTTGTCTTGCACCGTTGATGTGTATACAGTTCCAGTTTACAACAGTTTTGAGTGTCGTCATTTTTGCCAGTGGAGTCTGCAGTATCTAAATACAAAACCAAACGATTTTATTAAAGGATATTCAAAGTGAGTGCGATCTTTACTTACCTTTTATAATTCGTATATACAAATTGAACAAATTTATTGAAAATGAGTGTGATTGCTATGAAAATATTTAAGAAGTTGTGCAAGTCAATTGGCAAGGATAGCTTAAGCTTCGAAAAAGTGAGTGCTGATATTAGAACTAAGAACTACTTGATTAGTAGATTGAACGTTTTAGAGGATAATTTACGAAAGGTGTGTGATCATTACGATGACATGAATTCTGAGGATAACGAAGAAGGTTCAAAAGAAAGTGAAGAATTATACGATGAAGTTATGGAAACTTATTTCATGTATAAAACAGTGCTTCTGAATGAACTAGACACGTTAGAGGGTCTCCATGAAAATTCGCGAGTAGCAAGAAATCAGGAATTTAATTCAAGCAATGTCGCTCGAACATCACATTCGCATGATATTCGACTTCCATCCATCACTCCTCCAATTTTCTCTGGGGATTATACTAACTGGCGTCCATTTCATGATCTTTTCGTCTCATTGATCCATAATAATTCGTCTTTGTCTAAAATTGAAAAGTTGACATACTTAAAATCGTGTTTGAAGGGTAATGCTGCGTCTTTATTAGATTACCTCGAGGTTAACAACGACAATTATGATCAAGCATGGTCAATACTAACTACACGCTATGACCACAAACGCATTTTGGTTAGTACGCAGTTGAAAACGTTCTTCGATCAATCACCGATCCATTCTGAAACCGCAGATTCGATTAAGGGCTTACTGGATAAATCGACAGAAGTGCTGCATTCGTTGAAAAGCTTAGGTGTTCCAATCGAGCATTGGGATACAATTATTATTTTCGTACTGCTGCAAAAGTTACCTGTGCCTACACAACAATTGTGGGAAGAAAAGTTAGGTATGAGTAAAAACTTACCAACATTCAAAGAATTTTCGATCTTTTTGGAAACCCGTTTTCGTTCTTTGGAAGTTGTATGTCAACAGAAGGTCAACTCAAGGACATCTTTCCAAAATTATCAAAATAAAATGAAGAAGGTCATGCATGTCAATTCTACTCACAAGGAAATGCTCAATTGTTCTGTTTGTCATAAGGGACAACATTCGCTTCGCTCCTGCTATGTTTTCTTGAAGTTGGATGTGAATGCAAGAGTTAATATGGTTAAACGGCTTGGTGTTTGCGAAAATTGTTTGGCTTACAACCATAAATCTCAACAATGCCCAAGTCAAAATAGATGCTACCACTGCAAACAAAAACATCATTCACTCTTGCATTACTCCAATAATCAAAGTACTACTTCACACAATCAACACAAGCCAAATCGCATACAACAAACAGATACACATTCCGCTTCCACTCAATCATACCCAAACTACTCTACTCACCAGTCTAGTGCACCCAGTTCCTTCAGTCAGTCATACCAAGTCTCAACCCAAGTGAATCCATCCGCGCCAGCTTTTAATCCATCACATGACCAGGCTAGTACGAGTTCGTCTGCTCGTAATTATCACGTTTCAGGCCACAGTAACACACAAATATTACTAGCGACAGCCATTGTGATGATTCAATCTTCTACCGGAGAATTCTTTAAGTTCAGGGCGTTGATAGATCCAGGGTCAGAGGCAACATTTATCACCGAAGCAGCTGCGCAAAAACTAAGGCTAAGAAAATGTCGCACATTTACAGAAGTGACAGGGTTAGGCAACTCAAAGAATGGATCTTGTCACAGTTACGTGTACTTGACTTTAAAATCAACACAAACCGATTTCGTCACTGAAGTAAAGGCGCTTATTTTCAAAACCTTGACAGGTCTGTTACCCATCAAGGAAGTGATCCCAAGCAAATGGAGTCACATTCAAGGTTTAAAATTAGCTGATCCTTCGTTTTACAAGCCCGGCCACGTTGACTTGCTCTTAGGCAACGACATCTTTTGCGACGTAGTTTTGCCTGAAATAGTTAGGGGAATTGAGTCTGTAGCTCCCATTGCTCAAAACACTCACCTCGGATGGATTGTTTTAGGTAGAGCCTCAACTGAAACAGTTCGTGTTCATCTTCAGACCTTTGATGTGGAGACGCAGATCCGAAAATTCTGGGAAGTAGAGGAGCTCCCATTTAAGGAATCCGACACAACAGAAAACGAGGAGTGTGAACAACATTTTCAATCACACACTAGGCGTCTGCCAGGAGGACGTTTTGAGGTTTCCCTACCATTTAAGGACAATATTCACCCAGCGCTAGGAGCAAGTCAGCAAGGAGCCTTACAACGATTTCACCAACTGGAAAGAAGATTTGCAAACAACCCAACGCTACACACACAATATAAGAATTGTATGGCAGAATACTTACAGCTGGATCAGATGAGTGAAGTAGATGTCAGTCGAGATGAAGTTCTTAAATCACCATTCCATTATGTTGTGCCACATCATGCTGTATTTAAGGAGTCCAGTACAACAACCAAGCTGCGGGTGGTTTTTGATGCTGCCTTTAAAACCACAGACGGAACTTCCTTAAACGAACATCTTATGGTTGGACCTAAAACGCAAGCAGATATAATGGACATCATCTTAAAATGGAGGAGGTACAAGATTACCTTAACGGCTGACATCGAAAAAATGTATCGGCAAATCAAGATCAGTCAAGCAGATTCGTATTATCAGCTAATTTTCTGGCGGGAGAGCAAGATGGATCCCATAAAGATGTATCGGTTGAAGACTGTGACTTTCGGAACGGCTTCTGCTCCGTATTTGGCAACTCGCACGCTGAAAAAGTTGGCTGATGATGAAAAGGTTAATTATCCATCTGCAGCGCAGATGATACGCGAGGATATGTATGTCGACGACTTGGTCAGTGGAGCAGACACAATAGCAGAGGCCAAACAGAAGCTTAGTGAAATTGTCAATCTACTCTCATCAGCTGGATTTAATTTACGCAAGTGGGGAAGTAATTGCGAAGATGTTCTACGAATGGTCAACCCCCAAGACCGCGAAAAGGATTTTGTGCTGCCGTTTGAATCTTCCAAATACATCAAAACATTAGGCATCAAATGGCTTCCATCTATCGATTCTTTCTCATTTCAGTGGGTTGATTCTGAGTCTTCTGACGTCACAAAACGTACTATCCTTTCAACGATTGCCAAAATCTTTGATCCACTAGGTTGGATATCTCCTTGCGTGATTTCAGCAAAAATCTTCATGCAAAAACTATGGTTGAAGGGTTTGACATGGGATACACCAGTTCCAGTTCAGCTCCAGGAGGAATGGCTAGCGCTGCGATCACAACTACCATCACTGGAAAAAATCAACATACCACGATGGATCTTAACTGAAAAGGGAAACAAGGCATTACAGTTGCATGGGTTTAGTGATGCGTCTATGAAGGCGTACGGGGCTGCAGTGTACCTTAGGGTTTTGGATAGTCAAAACATTATTCACACGCATCTTATTATGTCTAAGACTAGGGTCGCACCCCTGAACACTGTTTCACTTCCTCGGCTTGAGCTTTGCGGCGCTGTTATGCTTGCCCGACTTTTGAATTATGTTGTTAAGGTTTTGCATTTAGGAGATATCGAAGAATTCGCGTGGACTGATTCTACTATAACGCTGTGCTGGATAACTGCACCACCATCGAAATGGAAAACCTTTATTAGCAATAGAGTCGCGGAGATTCAGAGGTTAACCAACGTCAATATTTGGAGACACGTTCCCACACAACACAATCCAGCAGATTTAGCTTCTCGAGGAGCAACACCGTCGAACTTGCTGAATAACAATCTTTGGTGGAAGGGACCGGAATACCTACAAACGCGTTGGATATTTGCTATTCCAAATCAACCATCTGCATTGGAAACAGAAGAAGAGGTACGAGCTGTTAGAACACATACACTTTGCACAACTGAAAATAAGAACGAGCTATTGAAACAAATCTACAAGCATTCAGATCTACAGAAATTGATTCGAATCGTTTCATACTGTCGCCGAATTGCATTAATGTGTCTCAAAAAGATTTGTCGAAAACAACTCGTATTACCACTTTCTCCATCAGATTTACAGGCTTCAACTCTGATTTGCATTAGGCTCGCTCAGAGCGAAATGTTTGCGAAGGAAATTGCGGATCTAACTAAACAACCATCTCTCACAAAACATTTTGGGGCCCTAAATCCATTCATTGACCAAAAAGGCATTTTAAGAGTTGGAGGTAGGTTGCAGAATGCGAATCTTCAGTACGACCAACAACACCCGATCATCCTCAAGCCAGACCACCATCTTACAGAACTGCTTATTCGAGATGCTCATGATAAGACCTTCCACGGAGGAGTCCAGCAAATGCTTGCATTTCTACGTATGAAATACTGGATTTTCAACATCAAGCGAAGCATAAAGAAGCACATTCATCACTGTATCATCTGTTACCGGTACAAGGCGAGGCCAATGGAACAGTTGATGGGCAGTTTACCGGCACCTCGAGTAAGAATTTCGAGACCATTTACACATACCGGAGTGGATTACGCTGGACCGATTGAGGTAAAGGCCTGGAAGGGACGCGGAGGAAAAATATTTAAGGGATACTTCGCGATATTTATATGCTTGGCGACAAAGGCCATTCACCTTGAAGCAGTTAGTGATATGACTACCAAGGCATTTTTAGCAGCTTTCCGGAGATTCACCGCACGTCGAGGAGTTTGTTCGGAGATCTACAGCGACTGCGGAAAAAACTTTGTGGGAGCAAACACTGAATTGCAGAAGATGCTCAAGGCCGCAAACATCGATTGGACTGAGATAGCAAAAACAACAGCAATCATCGGAACAAAATGGAATTTTATTCCTCCTGCTTCTCCCCACTTTGGAGGACTATGGGAAGCAGGAGTGAAATCCGTCAAATTTCATTTGAAAAGGATCGTCAACAACGAAATTTTGACATTTGAGGAGCTCAGCACCCTTCTAGCTCAGATAGAAGCGTGTCTTAACTCGAGACCTCTATGTCCGCTCACAGACAACTTTGATGATTTTTCTGCACTAACACCATCGCATTTTTTAATAGGCTCTTCAGCTCAGCTCATCCCACAAGCAGATCAATCCTTAGACAACGCATCGCATATAGATAGATGGAAGAGAATTCAAGCAGCAGTTCATATTTTTTGGAAGCAGTGGAGCGGAGAATATTTGGCTCGACTGCAACAGAGACCGAAGTGGTTAAAAATTGAGTCACAACCCAAAATTGGTGACCTTGTCTTACTCAAAGATGAACGTTTACCACCCTCGAAATGGATACTCGGCCGTATCACTGTATTGTATCCAGGAACGGACAACCTAATACGCGTCGTTAAACTAAGAACACAAACAGGAGAATTTAAGAGACCCATTACTAAAATATGTCGCTTACCATCTAACACAAGCACCTCAGAACACTCAACTATCTAACAACAACCTAAAATCTGGCACTCATTCAACAAAACATGCATAAAAATCATTTTAAAGAACGACACTGCACTCACAACAAAATTTAAAAATCACTTTAAGCATTCAATCATATTACATTCATTACCAAAACTCGCATTATACACATCAAAACATATAATCAACGATATCATATCACAAGCTCACTTAAGCACTCAATGGATATCGATCTAAAACACTCACTTGGCATCATACTCAACACTTTAATAGGATGTCACATTTATTCAAACGCATTCAACACTGCAATCAAAATCATATATGTTTATATTCTACTATACATTTAAGCAAATCACACTCGCACTCATTACTCACATGAACATTCAACATTAAATTCAACATTTACCTAATCTTACGATTCAACAAACTCAACAAATTAAAAAAAAAAAAAACATTAATTACAAATATCGAAACACCCTGTACAAATCATCAAGCACAACACTTATTTACCAAATAACATCTACCCAGCAACATCTAATTATAAATATAATTATAAAATAATAATAATAACACTACCATAATACAGTCCGCTAACAAAACATCCAAAACAAACTACTCACGGCAAAATGCAAATTGCATATACAACACAATGCACAATCACCAAATCCCCCCTCTACCCGCACACCGAGCCAAATACCGCACTACACCTAGCAGCAAGCAACCAGTCAACAAGAAAAAGAAACAACAAAGAGGAAAATCTCATTGATGAATGGGCACACACACAAACTAATGTAATCAAGGGGGATTACCTTTCGCGAACTTAAAAACACAAAATTTACATATAAAAACGTTTATAAATGATAAAAACTCACCTGAATCCATCTATGCACATGCGAAACACTGATTTTAATAACTAAAACCGACTTTACACGCAATTAAATTAAAAATAAAAATTCTAGATTTGCAACCGACCGACGCGACGATATTGTAAATTTACTACGTCCAACGACTACTCGAGTTACAGCAAGTGCAAGAGGCGTATTATCAGCTAATTTTCTGGCGGGAGAGCAAGATGGATCCCATAAAGATGTATCGGTTGAAGACTGTGACTTTCGGAACGGCTTCTGCTCCGTATTTGGCAACTCGCACGCTGAAAAAGTTGGCTGATGATGAAAAGGTTAATTATCCATCTGCAGCGCAGATGATACGCGAGGATATGTATGTCGACGACTTGGTCAGTGGAGCAGACACAATAGCAGAGGCCAAACAGAAGCTTAGTGAAATTGTCAATCTACTCTCATCAGCTGGATTTAATTTACGCAAGTGGGGAAGTAATTGCGAAGATGTTCTACGAATGGTCAACCCCCAAGACCGCGAAAAGGATTTTGTGCTGCCGTTTGAATCTTCCAAATACATCAAAACATTAGGCATCAAATGGCTTCCATCTATCGATTCTTTCTCATTTCAGTGGGTTGATTCTGAGTCTTCTGACGTCACAAAACGTACTATCCTTTCAACGATTGCCAAAATCTTTGATCCACTAGGTTGGATATCTCCTTGCGTGATTTCAGCAAAAATCTTCATGCAAAAACTATGGTTGAAGGGTTTGACATGGGATACACCAGTTCCAGTTCAGCTCCAGGAGGAATGGCTAGCGCTGCGATCACAACTACCATCACTGGAAAAAATCAACATACCACGATGGATCTTAACTGAAAAGGGAAACAAGGCATTACAGTTGCATGGGTTTAGTGATGCGTCTATGAAGGCGTACGGGGCTGCAGTGTACCTTAGGGTTTTGGATAGTCAAAACATTATTCACACGCATCTTATTATGTCTAAGACTAGGGTCGCACCCCTGAACACTGTTTCACTTCCTCGGCTTGAGCTTTGCGGCGCTGTTATGCTTGCCCGACTTTTGAATTATGTTGTTAAGGTTTTGCATTTAGGAGATATCGAAGAATTCGCGTGGACTGATTCTACTATAACGCTGTGCTGGATAACTGCACCACCATCGAAATGGAAAACCTTTATTAGCAATAGAGTCGCGGAGATTCAGAGGTTAACCAACGTCAATATTTGGAGACACGTTCCCACACAACACAATCCAGCAGATTTAGCTTCTCGAGGAGCAACACCGTCGAACTTGCTGAATAACAATCTTTGGTGGAAGGGACCGGACCGACGATATTGTAAATTTACTACGTCCAACGACTACTCGAGTTACAGCAAGTGCAAGAGGCTTGCACTTTTGTCAGCGATTGTGTGTTATTGGAAGGAAGGAGATAAACATGTTATTTGTTGTTTTCATTGTTCTAGTCTCCGTGTTCAGTTGTTGTCATTTACATGTTTCATTTTCCCGTATTATAATGTTCTCTCTATTTACATGTGAGTTCGAGCAAACAAACGAATTTACAAGATGACAATATGCTGAAGATAATTATCAGGATTGGCAAAGAGGCGAACAACGTAACGTGACGGCTGCAGAGGAAGATAATTGCGAACATATCGTTCACAGGCGGGGAGAATGTTGTGATCAATTATCTACAATTAATAATGTTTAAATCTATGTAACTTGCCCATTTAGACCAATTGTTTTTTGTTTATATTATGATATTATCAGCTGTTGTCAGTTGTCAAATTAATGTAAAATGTCAAGAATTTATGTAGTTTTTCCTTTGTAATATCGACATTATCACTTCAACAGTCAATTAGATCAGACCTTATTATAACGTAAACCAATTATCAGTCTTTTATTTCATCATTTAACAGGTGCTTTTGATTTTGAATGCGAACGTTTTTTTTTTTTAAATTTTATTTGGAAAATAAAATAAGATATCAATAACATCAGAGCAATCAGTGAAAGTGAAGCCGAAGATGGTGATTGAGAAAACAGTAAATGGGAAGTGTTTTCAGGCAATTAATTGATATTTTTAAAAATTAAATAATTTTCAAGAATTGCACACCCGTCTAAATAATTCACGCGACGCCTCTGCTGGCTACCTATATTTGTTTATTTTACAGGGATTTTCGAAAGTGTGAAGTCTTTACGTAAGGTGCCAGACTAAAGATTAAAAGAGATTATTTTTACGGCCGATAAAAAAATAGAATTGTTAAGAAAAAGTTCGAAAAAATGGGAATATGGTATTATCAACGTCATGACACATAGGTCAAAGCAGAGTCAAATTCTAATTGCCGTGTGTTTGTTTTATAATTTTTAATATGTTTTTTGGTTATTTAATTTAAGAATTTTACAGTTCTAATTTTTGTGGTTATTCCCTAAATATGTATGTCTAGTCGCGTTTTATTTGGGCCTATATTCTCTAGGTGTGTGTTAGGTTTATATCATTTCGTGTTTTTTATACCCGTTTGTTTGCCGATTTTAATTAAATAAACTACCGCAATTCAAAAGAACAATAATTTCACTAGGACACTATATACGCTTTTTCACTTGTTTAAAAATTTTAGTATTTACTATAAAATGAGTAGAATGAAAGTTATATCATTCGATAGTGCCTGTGCCATAGATGTGCACAAACAAAGGAAAATAATAGAAGTTCCCCAACCAAAATGCTGGTCAGTTAAGTGAAAGCATTTTGGTGGCATTCAATTCGTCGCCGCCATATTGCCATAGTAATATTTAAATATAAATTTTCTTACATTAGAACCTGTTTCGGAAAGAATGCAATTTACCTACCTATATCTAAAATTAAGGAACTCTATAATTGATAAGTATTTTTAACTTTCTCCATTCGTACAAAATTTTGAACTCGAGATGTTAATCAATTCTGACATTACGATTATAGAGGAACTCAAAAAAGTGGGTCGCAAAATTGTGTCCGTCTGTCTGTCTATATGTGGTGAGGCCTACAGAATAAACGCCTGCCCGGATTTCCTTTAAACTTATGATTTGGGGTTTGGGGGCAGTTTTTTTTTTTGCCCGGTAACCTTAATAATTTTTTTTTTCAATTCAAAGTTTATTTATATCATAAGTTCTACATTAATTTACATTAATCCGCGAAGCCTTATGGCTTATCTGCAGAAAATTATTTATCAGTGATTTACATTATATTTCTTGCGAGTTTAGTTTTCAATTACAATAAGATTATTATTATTATTACTTTACATAACATGACTTTACATAGAAAGGTAAAATTCTTTAATAAGATTCTTGCGGGCAATTGGGTTTGGGATAGTTCTGAGCATCTGTGGAAGTTCGTTAAGAATAGTTGGTACGCTGTGAAGTAGTTGTCTTCGACCATACGTATTTTTGCTCATGGGGACCTGTAGCATTCCATGGGCTCGCCTTCTTGTATTCACCTGGTGTTCAATTTGCCTTCGAAAACGCGCATCATCGTAGTATTCAAGTGCAACAGTCATTTTATAGATTTGCTGGACTTTTAGTACTTTAAAGTTGTTTCCTCCGTCTGCATTGGTAGAATTTCGGTTGTTCATCCTTTTTATTATTGAGCTCTGTAGTTTTTGCAGTTTATCTATATGGGTCTTTGACGAATTACCCCACGCAAGTATCCCATAACGTAGCTTTGACTCAACGAGGGCGTAGTATACTTGTTTTTGGACTTGTGGCGTTGAATGGTATCCAAGGTAGAATATCGAATAGAGGGCTTTCTTGAGATCAGAGCGAAGTTTGTCGATATGTTTGTCCCAAAGAAAATGGCTGTCGATGGTCACACCTAGATATTTGTATGTTTCGACAACATCGATGACACGATCTGGAAGATTAGCTTGACATATGTTGCTTTTTATGATAACCCCTTGGTCTGTTGCTTTGTGATGTGGTCCACGAATGTGCATAAGTTTTGTTTTTGAAGCGTTCAAAATTATACCGTTATCATGACACCATTTCACTGCTTTGTCAAACTCTTCTTGCATTATACTCAACGCTGTTTGAAGGCATCTATGTCTAACCACTATCGCAGTGTCGTCTGCAAATGCGAATGGAATGCTGTTCGTGAACACTCGGAGTAGCTCATTTGAAAAAAGGATAAACAGAAGCGGTCCAAGTTTCGATCCTTGAGGTACTCCAAAAGGAGCCACTTTTTCGTCGCTGAGGATATCTTTAATTTTAACTTTAAAAGATCTTCCGCACAGGTAGTTACGCAGCCAATTAGAGAGCTTGCCTCGGATGCCGAGCCTGTTTAATGCATTCAAGAGCTTGGAGTGGTCTAGCGTATCAAATGCTTTACTGAAGTCCAAGAAAACTACCAGGACATGGTGGTTTTTATTAAGGCTTTCATTAATGGTATTTGCAAATTCACCAAGAAGCTTACCAGTACTTTTGTTTCTTTGGAACCCGTACTGTCTATCATGAATTATTGAATACTTATCAATGAAGTTTGTTAATCTTATTGCTATTACTTCTTCCAGACACTTCTCAATAACTGGCAGAATAGATATTGGTCTGTAATTAGAGACTTCACTTTTAACACCTCCTTTATATACTGGTCTTACTACCGACTTTTTCAACATGTCAGGAATTTTAGCTTGATTTAAACTCAAATTAATAATCTTTGCAACAATTGGTGCAAATATATCTGCATGCGTTTTCATGTCGACTGGTCTGATGTCATCCATACCTGCAGATTGGTTCTGATTAAGTGATTTTAGGATTAAAAAAACTTCATCTTCGTTCGTGTCGTCAATAAAAATTGAGTTAGTTCGAGTTTCATTTGCGTGATTTGACAAAAGTGTGTTACAGTTGTGTATTATTTGGAGCGTTTGATCAGAAAATTGCTCTGCACACTTATTGGACAAGACTAAATGATCTTTTTCAACTGCAAAGTTTTTGGTGATAACATCATCTAACCTGGGTTTATTTCTTCCCATAATTTCATTTATAATGATCCAAGTTTTACGAGGATCATTTCTGGTCTGAATGAATTGTTCTTTGTAATAATTAGACTTCTTTAATTGTATTTCTTTGTTCACTTTATTTCTGAACCTTTTATAATCCGTTTCGTAGGACATATTAAGTCTATTGCTTTTCCACCTTCGAAACAATTCATCCCTTTGTTTACATTTTTCATGAAGTTCTGTTGACATCCAAGATTTTGTTTTACGCTTTTTAATAGTGTTTTTTTGTACCATTGATTTTTCGTATATTTTCTGCATCTTTTCCACAAAAATGTTATAAATTCTATCGACATCGTTAATACAGACTAGTGCGTCCCACTCTGTAGATCGAATTAATACATCCACAAATCTGTTTTTGACGTACTTCGTGTTGCAGTCGTTGGATAAGTTGGGAGTTGGGCCAAAGGTACCATAAAGAACAGGATAATGGTCAGAAATATCACTCTCTATTACTGCTGAGAACATGTGGCTATTAGTTAGGTTTACTGCAATGTGATCTATTAACGTCGAAGTTCCCCTTTTTAAATCAACTCTAGTATTTTCTTTAATAACGTTAATTAATCCATAAGATGCCAGCATTTCTAAATAACTCTTCACATAATTGTTATGATCATCTTTGACATTTATATTCATATCACCCATCACAATAATGTCTCTATCTCTCTTTTTGTCGATTTTTTCAAGATAAGTTTCAAGTTCGCCTATAAACTCTTTCACACTATAACCTGGTGGTCTATAGACTGCATAAATGTATTCAGCCTTAGCCCCTTTTGTAATTTTTATCTCGAGAGATTCACATGATGTGCTATTTAAGTCCTTAAATTCATATTCTATATTGTTTTTTAAGTATATCGCAATTCCTCCACCTCGTCGCTTGCTCCTATTTATAAATTCGGTATTAAATCTCTCTATCTTGTATAATTCATTTTCTCCTTTTTTTATATTAATTTCAAGAAGAACGATAATGTTTAAAAATCTTAACAGAGGTCTGATATAAACACAAAATGTATCCCAGTTTTTTCGCATAGATCTTATATTAAAGCATAGGCAGCAAAATTCCATGTTATTAAGTTCATTAAAGTTTAAGCCGCTAAAACCATTTATTACCTTATAATCTAGGTTCACCAACAAATTATCACTACTGTTTGTGTTTTCCAAACCATATTAATGGTACTTTCCATACCAGTTTGATTTGTTCGAAAACGGCTTTAACGATTTCAACCAAATTGATATATAAGCTTAAGTAGGTGAGGTTAACATGACTGCGTACTCAGTTTTCCGCTAATAAATCGAATAACGGTACTTTTGAAATTTGGACATATCTCGAAAACGGTCCATACGATTGGAACAAAAATTTATTTTTAAGGTAATAGGTCATATCTAACTTAATAAATTTTCCACTTCTAAAAAAAATGCAATACCAGATAAGCAAAACTTATTTTTACCAAATATAACCTACTTATTTTTTTTAATCATATTGAATATGCACCTTAAAATAATACCAACCGCAATCAGAAACTCTTACTTCATTTTCACACCACACACACCAATCGGGATATTCAGTTTATAACTGCTAAGGCATATTCAAAACAAATCTCCGAATTCTTACAATATACATCTATATAAAGATATAGATCTATCACGAACCCTGTTTCCAATCATAGACACCTTATACCAGCGTTACTAATCAAAATAAAAACATGACCTAACAGATCAGAAAATAGAAACTAACTCGAAAACCTTTTAAAGTGTAAGAGCTTATAAAATAGTGGCGCTTATAACTCTCTAACCAGAACTTGTGACAATTCCCTTTTACTGAGAGCTTCGACTTTTAAAAACTCACATTGTTATTTGATATCATATGAATTTTATTTAACACTATTCCTTTTCCTATATTCTATCTATGCACTGTTTCTTTTATCTAGCATTATTTTTCATTTTTTGTTACATACATATACCTAGCTAATAAAATAAGAAAACAACCAAGCAAACTTTTGATGAACGAGAAAATTTCGTTCGACCCAGTCGTGCACTTTTTTCTCTTTATATATTATAATTTGTAATTTATATTTTAAAATGCATAAATTTTTTTTTAATTCAATTATTCTTTTGTATTTTTGTACATTTAAACTGGTATAAAGGGATAAATTTGAGATAAATGATTGGATGTTTATTTCATAAATAAATGAAAAACAACATCAGCCAAATGGCCACCACGACCTCGCATACAGGGCCATATCCTTTCCACGAAATTTTCCATAACCAAATCGCAAAGTAGCTGCCCTATGTCCTCGATAGCCTCACGAATTTTATCTTTGAGGTCTTGAATCGACGCTGGGCTGTTGGCGTAGACCTTATCTTTCACGTGGCCCCAAAGGAAGAAGTCGCGAGGTGTTAAATCACAAGATCTCGGTGGCCAATTGTGACCACCTCTTCGAGATATAACACCGTCCGGAAACTTTTCCCGTAAAAGATCAATGGTTTTGTTGCTCGTGTTTTTTCACAATTTTTGTAGTGAATTTTAATAATTTCAATGCGTTGTTGAACACGGTCCGGAAACTTTTCCCGTAAAAGATCAATGCTTTTGTTGCTCGTGTTTTTTCACAATTTTTGTAGTGAATTTTAATAATTTCAATGCGTTGTTGAAGCGTGTATCATTCCATTAGTAATGGTGTAGTTTCTACTTGTCAAATGTCAAAGAATAAAAGCTTCAAAAGTGACAGCTACCGAATTAGCGGGTCATTCACAATAACACCTCTTATTGGAAAACCCTTTATTTAAATTTAGGTATAATATAATATATATATATATATAATATAAATTCAATTCTATATATACCATTATATAATTTTTTAATTAAATATGAATTCTCACTCAAGTTAAATTGTTGCTCTTAAGTTACTATTTTATAATGTTATTGAGAAATAAGGAACGCATAAGTGTTTGTAAATATTTCATTATAGGATGTATTATACTATATGGTACATATAGCATTTTCGTTTTGTTTTAACTACAACAGAATATGACTACCAAAGAAAAACTCGTGTAATTACCTAATGCTTTCATTATTAATGGATTTTCATCGCCACTTATTACTTTCTGCTGCTGACATCCTGAGTCCTGAGAGTAAACAACCCGAATCGAAAATATTGTCTTTGCCTCTGCCAATAACTGAGATCATAATCCCACATGGTGATGCTGATGTACCTTTGAATGCGCTCAGCAAAATCTACTTCATATCTAATTGATTTGAGCTAATTGATTTTAGCAATAAGTGGGCTTACAAATTATCTAAGTACAACAGAGTCTTTGGTGCATTTACTGCTTTGGTGCGATTCAAATCAACAACAGAAAAAAAAATCTATACCTAAAATAAATCCAATTGTAATTACTGTTCTACTCATAAGATTACTTATACTATTGGTATTGGAGGTGGACGAGTACCTCTTGTTTAACCAAAGTAAAAGTGCAGAGAAAAAATGGAACTACCTAACGGGTGGCGCACGAATCGTGCTACAAAAATAAAACGTAATAACTTTTTTTCTGTGTGAGTAATCGGCTTATTTTTTTTTTTATTTTGTAGGTTACTATTTAGATTTATAAAAATGGATGCTTAGGATACGGAGAAAAGAATTTGGATAGTGCAACGGTACCATGCTTTGCAGTCCGTCATTTCCGTCCAAAGGGAATTTAGGCGGGAGTTTGGCGGTAATCCCCCGAGTAGATGGACCATTATGAGGTTTGTAAACATGTTTGCCGAATCTGGAAGCATCGCACGAAGGCCGTACCATCGAGATGCCAATGTTCGGGTTCAGGATACAATCGCAGCAGTAGCATCTGCAATACAGGCCAATCCGAGCGTTTCGACCCGAAACTTATCGGGGCAAATTGGAGTTAGTAGACGGTCATTACAACGGATACTTCATGACGATTTAAACTTGTTTCCGTACAAAGTCCAAATTACTAGCAAGTTAAACCCTCAGGATTTGCCTGTTCGCCTGGAATTTTGCCAAAAAATGATATCAATGGCCGAAGAAGACAACATATTGATCAATTGTTTGTTCATGTCTGATGAGGCCCATTTTGATCTTAACGGCAATGTAAACAAGCAAAATTACCGTATATGGAAAGAGTCTAATCCAGAAATGCTCCATGAGACGGAACTGCACCCAGAACGAGTCACTGTGTGGTGCGCAGTTTCATCAAGGTGTATTGTCGGGCCGTACTTCTTTGAAGAGAACGGTGTAACCGTTACTGTCAATGGGCACCGTTATTTAAAGATGTTGAAGGAGTTTTTTTACCCAGAACTGCGCCGAAGACGTATACCATTCAACAGCGTTTGGTTTCAGCAAGATGGAGCAATTGCACATATAGCCAGACCAGTTATGGCGGAGCTAAACAAAAAATTCGCAAACAAATTAATTTCTAGGAACTCCACTTTTCGCTGGCCCCCACGGTCACCTGACCTGACTGCACCAGACTTCTTTTTATGGGGTTATGTCAAGCAAGAGGTGTATAAAACGAAGCCCAGGAATTTAACTGAATTAAAGCAGTCCATAACGACAATAATTGAGGCGATCCCAACTTCAACTCTTCAGGCCGCAATGAATTTGCGATCTATAATCTTTAAAAACAACTAACTATTTGAAATAAAATTTAATTTTCTAAGCAATAAAAAAAAATAAATGAAATACATCGATTAAAAAAAAAGTTATTTGAATTTCTTATTGTAGCACAATTGGTGCGCCACCCTGTACTTTTAAGATCAAACAATATTATCGAAGCAAGGCAGGTAAATAGTAGTAGTTTTCAATGTAACGGAACAGACTATTTTTGTGAAGTTTCGTTTAAGAAAAAGATTACCAATTTGGTGTCTTTTTTTCCTTGTATAAAACAATGGTTTTTGTAAGAAGTGTGGAAAACAAATTAAAAGAGTTTTAAATTAAAAAATAATGTAAACAGTCGTTTTACGAGTTCTTGTTATCTTTTATAATTGTATGTAAACATGGCGCAAAATTATGGTCATAGGGCCTTGCCAATACACACTTTTAGTTTCGACTCTCAGTTTTGACATTTGTGAGCTTCGGTAAATTTAAATTCGAGACTAAAATTTATTATTATTACGGTGCATAGTCACCTTATATTGCGAGATCTTGAGTTTTTATTTAATGAAAAGAAAAATTGTATGGTTACAGTTCAGAGATTGAATGAGGAATGAGGAAATGAAACTCAGTTGCACTAAGTAGCACCGAAGCAGAATACATGGCAGCATCCGATGCAGCAAAAGAGTCCGTTTATCTGCGAAGAATTCTAATGGAGATCGGCATGTCCAGTTATATTGCACATCGACAACCAAGCGGCGCAGAAATTAGCTTGTAATCCAGTACTTCACAAGCGAAGTAAACACATAGATATAAAAAACCATCACATTAAAGAAGTAATCCAGAGTCAGCAAATCGTCTAAAAATACTGTCCAACAGAAGATATGGTGGCTGACATCTTGACCAAGAGCTTGGCGAAACCCAAACACAACAAATGTGTTCAACTATTAAATTTCAACCAAAAATGTTATGTGACATCCATGTTGAGGGGGCTTGTTGAAAACAGAGCGATGGCAACCCACTAATAGCGTGCATGACACATAATATATAATCAGGGTTACCGTTAACTTAAAAAAAAGTCACTAACTCGAATCTAAAAATCCACTAGATATGCTAAAGTTTTAAAAAAAAGTCACTAGAAAAAAATTTTCAAAATAAATATTCAATTTTAACAACATTTTTATTTTGATCAATAAATAACTTATAAAAAAAAACAATTCAGTCTCAATGTTACAATAAAAAACAAAACAGTTTTTTAAATCACTGCAAATCAGAAATAATTAAATCGATTTCATCTTCATCACTACTTTCATTTACCTCAATATCGGAGGCATTTTCAAAATTATTTCTTAAGAGAACATTTTTAGGAATTTCATATTCATGACAACTTTTTTTTTTGTATTTTTAGTTGATTTCTGATGAGCATTATTAAGTTCAAAGTTTTCGTTGACATTTTATTTCTCAACTTATTTTTAACTATGTTCATCATACTAAAAATCCGTTCCACTTCGGCATTTGAATGTGGAAGCGACATTGCAGTTCGAGCAAGTTGGAATAATTCTTCATAAGTATTGACACCTGCTGCGTTTTTATAATGCGAAACTACTCCCCACAACTTTACGCTATCTTGAAGCTCTTTCCATTTCACAAAATTAATAGCCATCCATTGCTTTAAAATTTGTTCTATGTTTTCGTCCTGAAAACCTAAACTTTTTGCAAGGTCAATGATAGAACGATCTTTTACAGGTTTTAAAGTATTTTCAACTGATAGTAATTCCATTTTTGTTAAAGCATTGTAATTACTTGGAACCCTTTTCTGAACCTCTTTTATTAACTTTATAGTGAAATTTATGCAATTAGTTCTTATACGACTAATTGTATCGCTTGATAATTTCGATTCCGATATTTTAGATTCAAAAACATACGCTAGATATGGGTTTTCTATCAAATGATCCTCAATTGCAAGCGTGAAATAGTCTTTTTCAGATTGTATAGCATCGGGGATAACAACACCGTTGCAGAGTGAACGCAGTAAAATAATTAAGGCATTTAAAATTTAAATGGATCACAATGTTCACCCTCAAACACTTTGATTGCAGTTTGCACTGTTCCCAATATAATTTTTAGAAAGAAAAGATATAGACGATAGCTTTCATCACTAAACATAGAGTATAATTGGTCTGCGGTGTAACATTTACTTTTTGTCACGCCAAAATGAAGCTTAAGTTCCTCCCACTGTCCTAAAATTCTAACAACAGCAGGTTCGATAGATAACCATCGGGTGTCACAAACTTTCAAAATGTTTAAAGGCTTTTCTCCACAATTAATTAACTTATAAATTGTTCTATACTCGTCCTTACGTTTTGGTGAATGCGAAAACCAATTGTAACTTTCTCTAATGAGAAACTCTATGTTTTGCGGCAATGAATTTTCAGAAGATTGGTTTACTGCCAACTGAAGCGAATGGCACATACATCTGATTAAAACTAAGTTAGGTAAGTTATGTTCTGTTTTAAGGATAGTATAAACACTTTTTTTCTCTCCTGTCATTACAGAAGCATTGTCCGTCCCGATGCCTACCATATTTTGAATGGGTATTCCATGGTTGTTTAAGCAGTTTATCAATGAAGAAACAATTCCTTGTGCATCACTCTTTTCCAAAAGTTCTAGCGCCAAAAAGGCAGAAACTATATTAGTGCTTGAGGTACTGAAATACCTAACTACAATTCCTAAAAATTTGTTGACGCTAGCATCCGTTGACTCGTCAATAATAACACTATATTTTGTTGCATTATTTATCTCAAGCACGTTGTTACTTCTAAAATGAGGAGCCAAAACTTCATTGATTATGTTTGTACATTTAGTTCGATGTAGTTTTAAAGATGCTGCTTTTGAATCACGAAAGGCTTTTTTACATAACTCACTTAGGTGATCAATTTGTAAAATTGATGATGATGATGCTATAAAAAGTGCCAGCATACCTTCTGCTCGCAGAGTTGAAAGGTCTTCGTTTTTCTTTGGAAATCGGATAAGCTGGTTTGTCGAAATAAGTTCTTCGTGGCTTTTATGTTTTTTAGTGGAGCAGTGCTTCTTCAAATCTGCAAGTCTTGCATAAATCTGGATTTTACAAAAAGAACAAAAGGCTTTTGTTTGATCGTCAGCAAAAGGTTTTATCAATGACCTAAACTCAAACTCATTTTCCCATATTGGCCTGTACTTTTGCACATAAAATTTCTTTTTTAAAGGTAGATCCATCGGGACTGGAAATAATATTAATATCTAGTCAAATATTGTAAGTAACTACATAGTTGCATGCCTACCTTTTTTGTTTATTTGGCAGCTAGCTCGCAAAATATTAATTTCCTTAGAAAATCTGCAATATAAGATTCACATTTCAAAGAAAGGAAAACGAATTAAAAACGCAAACTTACCAAGTTAAGCAAAAGTTTATTTCTTCGCAAAGCCAAAAAATAAAAAAATAAATTTTTGTCACTAAACTTTTGAAAATTCCACTAGATATAGCGACAAAGTCACTAAAATGGCAACCGTGTATATAATATGTAATTAGTATTTAAGCTTATTATCCTTTTCTCCTTTGTCACACTCACTTGCACGATGTCCCGCTATACCACAATTAAAACATTTCCCCATGAAAGATTTATTTTGGTTGTGCTGTTTTTTCTTTGCATAGGTATATTTATTTGTGCGAGCGGTAAATGCTTGTTGATGTGCGTCTTCTTGTTCGTTTTGTCCCTTTCGTCTCCCACTTTCTTCCAGAAGTTTTTGTTTAAGAAAACTGTATTTGGGTAAAGAATCTCGTGTTTCCATTGCTATGACGAAGTTTTCGTATTCTTTTGACAAGCTGGACAACAACATAATTACCAGAAGTTCATCTTGCAGTTCTATTTCAGCTTCAGCCAATTTTTCTGTCACTTCAACAAACATATTCAAATGTTGAACCATATTGTCTCCTTCTATTATACGAAGATCCAACAACCGTTTGTAGAGACACAGTTTTTGTATCGGGCCTTTTGGGGCATACGTTTCTTGTAACTTCGTCCACGCTTCTGTTGAAGTTTTTGCATTTTTTTATATAACCCAATTGCGAAGGTTTCACGCTCAATACCACCAATGCCAGCGCCTTCTCATCATCGATGTCGTATTTTTCTTTCTCGGCAGGGACAGATAATGATTCCTTTTTCAGATCGCCATTCACAATTCTCCATAAACCGCCATGAACGAGAATGCTTTTCATTTGGATGCGCCACACATCATAGTTAAAATCATCTAACTTTTCTATTTGGAAATTATTCATTTTGTTAGACTTTTATCTAAAACTTTTCACAAAATTTACGGAGCACTCCTGGGCCCATAACCTCTTGAGTTTTTATTTAATGAATAGAAAAATTGTATGGTTACAGTTCAGAGATTGAATGAGGAATGAGGAAATGAATTCAAGAACAAAGGAGAAAAAGATAATAAGCTTACATAGTAATTACATATTATATATTATGTGTCATGCACGCTGTTAGCGGGTTGCCATCGCTCTGTTTTCAACACGAGAGATAAGTAGATAAGTCCGTCAAAATTTAATTGAAATTTTCACGTGCAGGTCTCTTTACATTAGATATTTTACTCTCTTTGCGGCACACAAACGAAAAAGAGTATTGCAACAACAAATCAAGCAAAAAAAAATGTTTGTTCAATTCAAACAATAAATATACCCCTACTTCCGAGATGTCTCTATCCATCGACGATCGACAAGACTGATTTCAACACAGCATCGTCGGTGGCTTTGACGTGTCCGACAGCGAAGTGTGAATTATGAAGAATGCACGTTTTCCCACCTATGTGAATCGTTTGGGTCCTTAAAACGCTTTTGACTTCCTACGTGAGTTTTTAATTTATTCTAAAACAAATTAGCCGGCTATTATTTCTTTTTTCACTTGCTAACCATTCAATCTTTAGATCAATAAGCTTCGATTTTTTTAATTAGCTGAACAAACTGTGTTCCGACACAAATTCACTCATAAGCCAATCGTGAGGTATTAGTAAACAAAGGAAAGTGTACTATAAAAATTACCAAAAATGTTGTCCAATCGAAGGAGAGGGCATCACTGATTTGCTGATATTTTGTGCATTTCCTACTTTGTGTTTGTTTTTTTGTTTATAATATTAAAATTAATTTGCGATTTTTATATTCCCTTAGAATAAAATGCTCGTTCTAAAATATAGCATTGATCTTGTTTTTCACGAAAACAAATTATGAAATTTGAATTCTGTGATGACAAGAAATGTAATAGATTCTAAGAAAGTTTTCGCACTAGCAAATGTGGAGGTCTAATTGTGTTTTGGTACCGTTTCACTAATGCTGTACATTTTTACTAAAGCTGGCAACCAGCTAATGGTCGACATTAGTGTTTGATTATTCGTAAGGTCGATTGAGTGTAATAGCTCCTAATTAGGTTTTATTTCATTCACATGATTTTAGGAGTTAGTTCATGATGAAATAATTCCTAACAATTAAACATGCAATAAGTCCTAACTTCGATGAAAATAAATCTAATATTTAGGAGTTCTTTCACATGTAATAACTACTAACTTTGTATGCAAAAATTTAACTTTTATTTATTTTTTTTACGAGTAAATACGTTAGGAGAAATTGCATGGAGCCCATTTGAATCAAATTTGAATGATTTTTCTTTTCTATATTTTCTTTTTAAATTTTTTTTTTATTTTATGTTAAAAAATTCAGTTTATCTTGGTATGGTACAGACCAGCGAAACATTTCAGAAATGTTTCTGAAGCAAATCGGACATTTATAAAAGATTTCTGATTTATAAATTGTTTATGAAATCATTCAATTTTATCCTTTTTTGGATTAAGTGGAGTGAAGTATTTATTTTTGTAATTTTGGTCTCGGGAATCACGCAACACGCGATTTAATTCAAATAATCGTATTAAGTGAATCACTTTCTCATTAGATATTCAAAGCTTTTCTGGACATTTTTATTTTATTTCCAAAAAAAATAATAATCGAAACAGCGCTCACTTTCTGCAGTTAAACTTGTAAAACAAAAATGATTTCCCATCACGATTGGGAAACCATGAAACATTTCATAAATGTTTTTTTGGTGTATGTGGTACATGTGTAGATTTCGAAACTATTCTAAAAATGTTCAATTCCCTTCTTAAATTTTATATTAAGATTGATTTCTAAATATTTGTAGGTACATAATTAACAATAATCTACAAGCTGTCAAACGAATATGCATTGGTAAATCTGAAGCATGTCTGAGAAAATTTCCAGATTTGCAAAAGTGTTCTGAAATTATAAAAATATTTCTTTTTCATAACAAACTAAAATAAAAAGTGACCTATAGAAAAAAAAAGTGCTCTAAGAGCACCCAATCGAATACCACATTAAAAGGTGATTAGTATTACGATCAAGATGTTAAAAGGCAGACACAAACAATAACCATTCATTAGATATAAGGAGTACAAGTAAATTATGTGTGTAAACTATGTGTGAGTTCATGCAACGAATATTTATGAACGCAAACTACAGCAATAACAAAAGTATACAAAAAATAAATCAAAAATTTGCAAAAATATTGTACTTAGCTATATTTTCTCTCCTGCCATTTTCCTCAGCACGTCAACAGAACTAACACACATTCACTATTAACAGTATACTTATTGTTAATTCTCTTTTATGAACGCATTTAGGTACTGCTAAACTTTTGCAATGATAATGCAGTTCCTTTACAATAATGAACGCAAAATGTGCAGGAATGCAGAATTTGTACATTTATGAACTTGACCTATATTGAAAGGATGCTCATACCAAAACTTTATTTCCGCAAAGCTACTTGTTCTTCTCAAATATAAAAGAAATTATTTGGTATGTAATGTATTCTTGGTAGGAATTTGATCACTCATCATTAAAATCGACACCGACCAAATTCCCATGTATCTTTAGGTTGACAGCAAATATCCATTAAATTCGGAACAAAAGCTCATACTCTGGCCATCAAATCAGGGTGAAACTCAGTTTTTGAAATTGAGTCCATTCTTAAGCTAATGATAACACTCCATTGGAATAAATTTTGGAATTTGCTTTCTTATTACTGATCATTTTTGGTTTAGAAAGTGTGCTATTAATTAGAGATTGAACGGATATTCGGTATAGACGGATATCTGGCCGAAGAAATGCATGATGCGAAGCATACTAAGCATGCAGAAAAATTTGTTACTATTCACCATAATTTGTCCTTTGTAAACTCACAGTACTAAATGGCTTAATTTAGTCTTATTACCACCAAACTGCTCATTTATTTTGAAAAATAAAACTTTTTAGCTATATTTTTTACGATATTTCAACTATCGTGTTTGTTATTTTTTTTTTTTGGAAAAAATTACTTTCCGGGTACTAGGCGGATGCCAAGAGTCTTTTCAGCATGTGCCGTATATCGGAAAAGGAGCCGGTTATGCCGGATAACTGATACTAACCGGAAATCCGATACTATTTCTATTTCTCATTGATTTTTATATGAAAACTCATGCAAAAATTTAGCGTTAAATATTTATATAATATTCACCGCCAAAAGTTTCCCTTCTGGTATGTGGTCACAAGCGCACTCTCTTTTTTTATTATGAGGCCTCGTATGCCATATAGAAGGATTGATGAGGCTGGAGGATCTTACTCAAAATCTATCCATTCTCTAATGAGGGGCTTTGCTACGCATTTGCACCTGAGCAAAAACGATCGGTCAAAATAATTCATAGTTTGATCTCCGGAGTGATGTCATTGCATTGTGATGTCAAGTTCAACACAAGTAAACTATTTGGTTTTTCTATAATTCACTATATAATTCTATAAAGATATCTAGTCTTAAAAACCAAAAAACTCGACTGACTGTAAAAAAAAAAAGAATTAAAAAAATATGAACAAGACAAATTCAAGTACCTACATAATATAACTAATTGAGAATCGGTGATTATATACCTACCTACCTACAAAGCCTAACAGATATATGAGTATTGAGTATCCTCCGACTGTCAAATAGTAAGGTATAGGTACCTGAATGTGTCTTGTTCATATCTTTTTAATTTTTTTTTACAGTCAGTCGGGTTTTTTGGTTTTTTAAACTAATTTGTTTTTTATTTCTATCTTTTTAGAATATGACATCCGGGGCCGAATACGAATCTAATGACACCTCACTATTCGAAATCGGTCAAGCCGTTTCGGCTACACGGCGTCACGTAGGAACGTACATAGGATACGCGCGAAACACATAACCCTCCCTGTGTCCAGTCAGGTAATAATAGGTCTATTCGCGTACTTTCCCGAGCCAAACACTACAATTCCATCAAACTCTAAAAATTTACCAAAACTCTTTCAGAGAGCTGAAAATATACTCTAAAGTACGTGGATAGACTTCGAGCAACTTTCATCTTTGACATCTAATCCAAATAAATATATAACTTACCTTTTTGCAACATGTGAAACTCGGACAACATTCAACCACCACCGAATTTTCTTTAATTTTACATATTTTATTGTTCTGCGCAATTAATTTTTAACCTGATTTTGAATTTGTTTCTTGACAACTTTGTGCATTTGACATATTTATCAGTACTTGCCGGTTGAAATTCTCTAAGCTGTTTCGAGTCAAGAGAGGAACCACTCGTTACTTGTTATTTTGTTAATTTTATCTTTTTCTATCATTTTTCAAGTACGTGTATAGACTTTGTGTAATTGCGATCGATTTATATCGATTTATAGTGTTATGGTAACACTATCCGCTAAAAATGAATGATGCGATATTTGGCTGTCAGTTGCGATGTTGAGTTGAAATGTAAATGACGCTAGGTGCAAAACTGAAACTTGGCTGTGTATGTGTTGCGATGCTATTGTGAACAGATCAGAACGTAATTTATTTCACAGTTCAGTGTATTCCCTATCTTGACATTTCTCACTCACATTTGTGTGACCATTGGGATTTTTTCGTTTGTCTTTAAATTTAGATATATATCTTTTTTGTTTAGCCTATGACACTCCGGGGAAGAATACGAATCTTATGACACCTCACTCTTCAAAATCGGTCAAGCCGCTTAGGCTACAGGGTGTCCCGCCTGAACGTACATAGGATACGCGCGAAACACATAACCCTCTCTGTGTCGGGTAAAAAGTAGTGCCATCGCTTAACTTTTAACATTTTTTCTAAAACCAAACAACTTAATATAGAACCAAAAAGTATTCATCTATTGATTTTCGGAAAGGAGTATCGTGTCGTACTTTCATGAGTTAATAAATATCAAAGTCCCAAAACTAGAAAACGTTTTTTAAAGGTAGGTATGCAATTTAAGCTATACAGTTTCTGAAATCTTGGCACATGACTAGAAGAAAATGGATGACATGAATTTTTCTGCTTTGCTGAAACGCAAAAATGTATTTTGCTTAAATAGACTGACAGCTTTCCTACGTCTCCCCGATTTACCCCGCAATTTTTTTCAATATAAGCCCCTCCCTCCGGTGGCAATATTACTCTCTGTGAATACGCGTGAAGCAGCAAAAAAAAAATTAAATTCTAAATGGCGGGAGTTGTAATAAACGACTGACACTCAGCAGTGTTCCTACATCATGGTATCTCTACCTCTTTGTGGGAATTTAAATTTTGAAAAACTTTCCGTGCGTAAAAGGAAAAAACATCAAAATTGTGGGAATATCAACAATCTGACAAGAAATCATTCAAACTACATTTCACCATGAATATCAACAAAATAAATGTACATAAAAAGGATATTTTCCTTTAGCAATAATTTCCAGTACCAAAAATAATGATTATAATGTTAGCAAACTGCGATTTTTATACTGAAGATTAATTTGATGTTATTTTCTTTCCGAACAATACGAATTTTACTTTTAAAAGCCTGTTTTTTTTCATAAAAAATAGAGGTAATTTGAGTTTAGTGAAAAGGGAAAAATGAACACTGCAAGAATGATTGCAGTATTTTTATCAAATTCTTTTATACACATAGCCAGCTTTCAGTGTTTTTACGCATGTTAATTACACGTTTACAAGCAGGAATATGAGTAGATTCGATACCTTTTTGGTAAACAGCTCGAAGTCACTTTAAAAATCCTTATTCATGGATATTCTTTGAGAATAGTTAATTCTTCTTTTTTCGCTATAGCATCTCTTGACTAGCATGGGAAAAATGCTCGGAAAGGTTTCCCTATCATAAAATCTAAATGATATTTCCCATCGCCATCTATCCGTGCCCAGCAATTATAGCCACCCCTTCTAGGAGATTTTCATTTATTTCATATTAAAATTGATGTAATGACATTTTGTAAGGATGGATTAATACCCACGAAGGTGTATTGCGATTGCGAAGCAGACGTTGAGATGAAATAGGGTTACTTAATATGTATGCATATATTAAAAGTGGCGATGGCGATAGTATTGCCTTGAATGGCTATCTGCGTTATTTTCCTTTGAATAAATTAAAAACACTGTTCGGATAACTCTGTGATATTATTTAGAATTGATAGGCGTTTTTATAATTAAAATAGATTTACTTCCCCAACGAATGGTTTGAAAGTGTTTTTCTAAGGGATATAACAATTCTAATATAATGAATTTCTAACAATTTCATATAATGAATCATTATTTTATGGTATTTAGAGATTTTTAACTATTGTTTGTACCTTTTTGATATGTACATTACTTTTGCTTTTTTTTTTTTTTTATTTTCATCAATCAATTAGAGCTACAAACTCAATTAGACAACTTAAAAACTATTATAATTATGAACTTAAAACTATTCCTGTGTTATAAAATATTAATTGTTGTGATAGAGAACAGACATTATAAGATTCTTAAAAGAATCTCTAGAATAGTTTCCAAAAACATCAATGCGATCAATAACTAAATTTAATTCGCTGGTGCAACGTTCAATCGGTTCATTACTGCCATAATTCGTTCTGTGAAACCGACCTCGAAGATGAAATTTCATACGCAAATTTCTCCCAGGAAAGAAAAAGTTCATCCGCTCAAGTAAACAGGGGCATTTAATGTGGTAATTAATTACATCTCTTATAAAAATTATACAGAAATACTTGCGCCTATTTTCAAGAGTCAGCATATTAAAAAGAAGGCATCTGGTTAAGTAGGGTGGAGTTTCTATATTCCACCTAAGCTTTTTAAAAACGAACCTAGTAAAACATTTTTGCACCCTTTCTATCCTGTAGGACTGGTTTTGGTAGTAAGGGTTCCAGATTATACTACAATAATCTAATACCGATCTTACTAATGCAAAGTATAGAGCCTTCAGTGCGTAAGGATCAGAGAATTCTTTTGTATTACGCCTAATAAAACCAAGCATTCTAAAAGCATTACTCACAATGTAGTCAATATGAGGCTTAAAGGTGAGTTGTGAGTCCAATACAACTCCAAGGTCTTTTTTTTGATGTACTTTTTCAAGCTGGACATTATTAATTTGATAATAGGAGGATATTGGACTAAAGCATATTGCACAAGTAAGTGTTTGACATTTAGATATGTTTAAATCTAGAAGGTTGTGTTGACACCAATTTGCTAGACTGTTAAGATCATCTTGAAGAAGCAAGCAATCTTCAGCAGTTTGAATGCAGTGAAAGATTTTTAAGTCATCAGCGAACAAAAGACAGGTGGAATTACGAATACAAGACGGAATATCATTAACAAAGAGGACGAAAAGCAATGGTCCAATGTGACTCCCTTGCGGAACACCTGATGTTGCAAAGATAGGCTCCGAAAGACAACCACCAATCTTAACATATTGAATTCGGTCTCTTAGATAAGACGATATCCAATCTAACAGAGGGGAGCCCAACCCAATACATTTTAATTTTTGGATCAGCACATTATGATTTACTCTGTCAAAAGCCTTAGCAAAGTCGGTGAAAATTATGTCAGTCTGAAAACCGCGTTCAAAGTTTGTTACAATTTTTTCGCACAGGATTGCTAGGTTAGTGGCTGTGGATCTACCTTGAACAAAGCCATGTTGAGAATCGGATATGATTTCCTTGACAAAGAAATTTAATTTATTACACACAATCTTTTCCAAAATCTTGGGAATGACTGATAGCTTACTTATAGGCCTATAGTTAGTGACTTCACGCTTGGATCCGACCTTAAAAATAGGTGATATGTAAGACACTTTCCACTCGTTAAGAAAATTGCCAGTCCTAAGGGATATATTAAAAATAGTACACAACGGTAAAGCAAGTGATGTAGCACATCCTTTCAAAAAAATGGGAGAGATGCCATCTGGACCGACACCCTTTTTTACATCCAAACCTGTTAACGCACTAAAAACATCCGCTGGGCTTAATTGCAGATTTCCTACCGAGACCTGATTTAAAGAACTGAAATCTTGACGAATAACTCGAGAGGATGGGCAATACACGGATTTGAAGTAATTTGCAAAAAATGTACAAATGGTGGCAGTATCGCTCGATTCCTCTTCAAGATATTGCATACAGTTTGGAAGGCCAATGCATTTTCGCTTATTGTTAATAAAGGTCCAAAAATGTTTACTATTTTCTTTGACTTTAGCCTCAGCTGACAATACATAACTACTGTAGAGAAATTTATTAAGATAATCAAACTCTTTCAGAGACTGCAAGTATTTCAGTTGAATAAATGAGTTTTTTTTGTCCCGTTTATACAATTTATATGCCTTAATCTTTCGATTTTTTAAGTTGGATAATCTTTTATTGAACCAGGGAGGATTAGAATTTGACTTTATTCGCTTTTTTGGGACAAACAGCTCCAGTGCATATTTTACATGGTCACTAAAAACTTTGTATGCGTGCTCGATGTTAGTTTCTGTAAGCAAGTTATTCCACGGTATAGCAGCAAAAAATCGATTAATTACATTAAAATTAGCGCGTTTGAAATCAAATGTTAGAGTACTTGATTCTTTTACATTTTTGATATAATCAAAAAATTTTACTTCTAGAAAAACACTTTTATGATGAATTGTATTTTCAATAACTGGAATGTTAACAAGGTCAATAGAAGTATCAATTTCCCTATCAACAAATACCAAATCTAGTTGGCGATTTAGGCTATTACAAAAATTATTTATTTGAACAAGATTAAATTGACTAAAAAGATCTATGACCGCAATTTCTATATTTAACCTGACATTAAAAGGAACTAGATATTTGTCATCTAAGTCAAGTTTCCATTTAATATCTCCTAAATTAAAATCACCCAAACAAATAATATGATCGCTACTGTTTAAATTACTCAAAAAAGATCCCAAATTGGACAAATATAAATTATACATCTCTAGAGAGCTACCTGAGCGAATGTAGCACACAATTATATATAAATCCGCATGACTGGTTGAAGACAACTTGATAATTAAAAGATCTACATCAAAAGTAGGCATATTAATCTTAAACGGAATTTCATTAGCGGATATATGGGTTCCAACAGCAACAAGAACTCCACCTCCTCTTGAAAAACCAGTTTTGATATGACAGCGATCCTTACGGAAGACTTCATAATGCTTTTCGTTAAACATTATCAAATCAAATTGTATATTGGGTTGAAAGATAGGACTGAGTTCTTTAGACTAAGAAAAGTTTCAAATAGTTTCGAAAAGCTAACGGAATTTTCTGAGATTATTTCGTTTTGATCCACTAAAATGCATTATTTTTTGTAACATTAGAATAGAATCACCTTGTTTTTTTTTAGTTAAAAAAAACAAATAATTTTTTTTTAAATAAAAGTATTTTTATTTACTTCCTGTAGCTTTTAAAGAATCATACAATGATTTGAAAAGATCAAGAGATATACTGGCCCAGGCCACATTGATACCTTCAATAAGGTACTCTTTGTTGGTATACTGCTTCCCACATTTATACACCTTTCGTGTCAACCAACCCCACACATTTTCGATGATGTTCAAATCTGGGGAGTAGGGTTTCCACGAAAGTTGTTCTATATTTTGGACTTGTAACCAAGTCTTAATTATTCCAGCTGTGTGAATTTGGCGCATTGTCCTGCTTGGAAATGATCGGCACGGGTCCGAAAATATCCTTGAATTGAGATAGAGCCGTTTCCAGTACAGTTTTGTAGTAAGGTGCTGTCATTCTACCGTTCACAAAAACCATATCGATCGTTCGAATATATTTTATGGCGCCCCATACCATAACTCCTGTCGTGACGGTCCAAAAACATTTTTTCTTTTCTTAAATCATGGTAGTAATATATCCGTCGGGCCCATCGCCCATCGAGGTTGAACTTCCTTTCATCAGAAAATATCATTTTACGCCAATCTTTTGAGTGACTGCTGCCTTCAGTGTTCCAAGCCATGTATGATCTTGCAAAACTAAGCCGCTGTTGTTTTCGAGCTTTATTAAGTGGTGTTTTTTTATAGTTTCAGACGCTTAAGGTGTCCGGCACTCTTAATTACTCTGCTTATGGTCATTCGACTAACTTCAACCCCAGCTTCGTGTCTAATCTTACTTAGAGAATGGGTTGAATTCGAAGCTAACCTTACAATTTGCCGTTTTGTCGGCTTGAAAGTCAGTAGAAGTATGGCCTTTGTAATGTTTTCCGTAAAATAATGTATTTCTTCAATAACTGTGAACTACTTTTGGAATTCGATCAAGGTGTTTAGCTATAGCGCGAGATTTTGCTCATGATAAGTCTCTATTAAAGCAATTTCCGTTGCATTTGAAGATTTTTTGCTACCCATTTAAATTATTAAACACATCATAAACACAAGAAATAAACCGTTTATCACTCCCGATAGCTTTCCTAAGATCACGCTGCTACACTCGCTTACAATGAATAAGAAAGTTAGTTGGGGCTATTCTAATGCTACCAAAAAAATGCATACAAAACTAGCTCAAAAAGTCCCGTTTACTTAAAAAAAAAATTTTAAAAGTTATCTTAATCCCAGAAACTCTCGCTCTTAAATTGTCAAGGTGAAGGTTTCTCATAAGCAGGAAATTCGACCAAGGAGGAGAGGCCATCACCTCTTATCTAGAGTTTATTACTTTCCGGCCAAAAGGATACCAGGCGAACAGTGTTCCCAAGATCGTCATACGTGATGAAGAGCCACCACTGCTTTCGACTAAATATGACGGATCTAGAGCGGAAACTCAATAAAAACCCGTAAAAAACCGTGCCTATGCGATGAATGGCACTTATTACGGTGAATTCCGGATACCAGGCGACCTCCGGTTTCAATTTAGCCTTATCTGCGCATGCGAGGTTCTGTGTGGATGGACGGTTCTTCCCTAGCTTCTCCTGGGATCAAAATTGAAAACCTAATTAAAAATACTTCTTCTGATGGAGATAAGGAAGAGCCTATCTCTATCTGTCAGCCAACAGCTGGGATGGACGGATAGACCGCCCTAATAGACAGCTCGTCGACAGTGACTTGGAATCCGTCGACACTGTGAGCTCCGTGCTCACGGAGGAAGCCTACAGGAGCTGCTCGGACGCTCCTGAGACCGAATCCATCAAAAACCTAGGGATAGAAAAACTTTCCCTACAAGAAGAAACTCAGGCGCCTTCTTGCAGATGGTCAAACATACAATGAGGCGCTGGAGAAAGTCCTCAACGAACCTTCGAACAACGAAGCCTCTACAGCCAACAAGCGCCCTCGGTCTAGCACCAACTCACCTGCCGGTCCGAACAAGAAGGCGAAAACATAATGCTCCATTCACGGAAGTAGTGGGAGCCGTCAAAGTTGAACACCTTCTGGAGAATTTCCCGGATGGTCACCTTGAGCCTATTCACCAAAAAGCAGTAGAAGATGCCATCGTCAGGGAGGTGAATAAACTCCCCGACTATGGCCCACAGATTCGTTTTCTGGGCTGCTCATATTATAAGCCAGGGTGGTCATCTGTCTTTACTCGACAACATGGAGCCTTCAAGCATGCCTCTTGATGACATGCTACCTGAATATGGCTGCCATACAAATTTCTCCCCTAGGGATGACTGGAAAAAATATAGACCCAATCCATCACGACTTGAAATCATCTGGTACACAGATGGTTCTAAGATGGAGTCAGGGTCTGGCTCTGGAATCTACAGTGAGTCGCCCAGGTAAACTTGTCAGTCAGACTTGGGAAAAACTTATCCATATTTCAGGGTGAAGTCCTTGCAATCAACCAATGTGCTAGAATAAATCTAAGTTCTAACACACGTGGAAAACCCATATTTATCTTTTCGGATAGCCAAGCAGCTCTCAAAGCCCTTGATTTATCTGTCATAAAATCTAAACTTGCCTTAGAAACATTCACAACAATCTTTCTAAGAAAAACCTAGTCATCCTCCACTGGATTCCAGCCCACAGAGGATTTGAGGCTAACGAATCAGCTGACTCACTGTGTTACTGTTCCCAAATGGGAAAACCTTGCACTTATGTTTTGAGTCGAGGTGATTTCAAACAAAAGATTTTTTTTTGTTTCTTGTTTACTTGTATTTTTGTATGGAATGAATCGTAAATCACTTGACATCACAAAACCTTTTCACGTTTTGTTTTGGATGAAACTTTTAAACACACTTATTACTTGTTTTTCTCAATTGTATTGAATTGTTTATATTCTATATATATAGGATAGAGAAAGATTTGTGCTTTCGTTTTGGGGTGAAACTTGTAAACACTTTTTTGCAGTGAACTGTACGTCTTGAAGTCAACTCTCCTTTTAAAATTTTCTGCCCTGCCTTCGAACATAAAATTTGTCTGGCATCTGGTATTATCTTTTTAAAAGATATGCGACACCCTTGGGTACGCTGGCAGTGACCAGGTCACATATGAAATTTGAACAGAGGAAGCTAAAGAGTAGACGCGATATGAAATTAGTTTATTATTTCGTTTGCATTTAGGGTGGGATAGATTAGTACGAAATAGGAGTTTTGCGCATGCAATAAATTGGTAGACACAGAAGTTATTAAGAAATACGAGTTATTGCATGCAACCTGAACCATTCTGCGGAGTCAGCAAAAACCATTTCAGGACTACATTTAAAATCTTTCTCGTATCAAGTCAAATGAGATCTGGCACAGTACAACTGGGCAGAACTGCACCAGACGATTTTTCCCCAAATTCTGCCCCAGAAGATCGCTCTTCCTGATTAATCTGGACAAAAATAACCCGAGGATCCTAACAGGAATAATCAGCGGCCATGGTCTCGTAAAAAAACATTTCCACCGCATTGGCGTCTCACCGGATCCTATTTGCAGACTTTGTCTCGAGAGTGATGAATCCTCTCTTCACATACTCACATAATGTCCGGCTCTAAGTCGTCTTAAAAAAAAACATCCTTGGCGATGAAATTGTCAAATCAGTAACCCTTTCTGACTACACCCAGAGAAGATTCTTTTCTTCCTGACTGCCTCTGGAGTGAAACGGTGGCTCTAGGAATCTATCAGGGTAGGCACAATAGGCTCCTTTAAGAAGCAGTGCCACAGCTCTCCTTGAAAGCTCTCCCACTCTTCTATCTAATCTAATCTAGCTTGTCACCCAATGCATATTTACAAGAGCTCTCAAAACATTTAGTTAAAAAAAAAAAAAAATTTGTGAGGCAATCCAATTGTTACGGACTGTATTAACAATTTGACTTAAGGTTAGTAAACAAGTCGATGCTCTGAGGTGAAGTACAGTGCACAGCAAAAAGAATATTCTAGAATTTCATACAAAAAAATAAAGTGCACTCTCGTTCATCAAAACTTTGGTTGGTTGTTTTCTTATTTTATTAAGTTTTCTTATTTTATTAAGTAGATAAGAATCTGAGAATCGATGCTAGATAAAAGAAACGTTGCATAAAATATAAGAAAAGGAATAGTGTTAGTAGTGTTAAATAAAATTCAGTTTTGGGTTATTCACCTGATAGGCAGTACATAAATATAAATAACTATGTGAGCTTTTATAAGTTGAATCTCTCAGTATCAGTCAATTGTCCTACTATTTTATAAGCTCTTACACTTTACACGATTTTTGAGTACAAGGCAAAGTTTAGCAGTGGTTTCTGTTTTCTGATCTGCTTATGCATATTTTTATTTTTGACTGGAATATAAAAGAAACGCTGGTTTAAGGTGGCTATTTGTGGAAGCAGGGTTCATGTTAGGCCGATATCTTTACATAGATATTTATGTAAGTTTTCAGAGATTTGGTTTTGAGTTTGCATTAGCAGTTATAAATCGAATAAGCCGATGGACATATGTGGGGGTGAAAATGAAGTGGGAGTTTCTGATTTTAATTTGTATAAGGAAGTGGTTGTAATTTGTAATTATTTTAAGGTGCATATTCAACAAGGTTAAAAAAAGGTTAATATTTTTTTAAAATTAAGTTTTGCGTAGCTGTTATTGCATTTTTATCGGAAGTGGGGAGATTATAACCAAAATATAGCATTTTCGGTGATTGGAATTGAATATTAAGGACGCAATAATTTTGAGAACCTAACTTTCCCTCTAAGCTTTCATTTTGGTCAAAATCGTTATTGTCGTTTTCAATTAAACTAAAGAAAACTAAATTTTTAAAGAAATTACTGTTTTTCTAAAATCTATTTTACGATAATACAGAGAAAAACTGAGTTTGCCATTGATGAAATGATCATATTACATTAGAAATTATTTTTTGTTACAATTGGATGGACCGTTTTCGAGATACATATGTCCAAATTTCAAAAGTACTGTTATTCGATTTTTCTGCGGAAAACTGAGTATGCAGTTATGTTAACCTCACCTACTTAAGCTTATATATCAAGTTTGGTTGAAATAGTTAGAGCCATTTTCGAACAAATCAAATATGTCTGAAAAATGTATATGGGAAGTACCTACCATTAATATTGGGGTTACCGTGCAAAAAAAAACTGCCCTGAAACTCCAAATCCGAAGTTTTAACGAAATCCGGGTAGCCATTTAGGCTGTAGGCCTCGGGGGTCGAGACATACAGACGGACAGAATTTTGACACACACTTTTTTTTTAAATATTATTTTGTCCTTTTTACTACTCCTTTAACTAAATATATTTTTCCTGCCTTTCTATAATATAAAATATATATCTCTCTCTCTTCAGCAACGAACATCGTGCCTGCAAATACCTCTGTATTTAATAGATAAAAATCTCGTGTCACGGTGTTTGTAACCGTACTCCTCCGAAACGACTGGAACGATATGAGGTATGAGAATCGGTTGTAAAGCATATTTCATACCGCTAGGTAATTACGGTGTCCATGTCCACAACATTTTTGCTTTTATATAAAACGATTGCCAATTGCGCAAGTCCTTGACGTCAAGTGTCGCATTACTTTGAAATTTCACTGTGGACTTATTGCCCAAAAATTTTAAACAGTCAAAATCAGAAATTGCATTTTCTCAGAGGTGGTTTGTGGGGATTTCTGAAAATTAAATTTTGTGTGGGATGGAGAACATTTGAATCTACGGCAATAGGCTAATTTTGTCCATCACGAATATTGGATCGCGGTTATTTTTGTATTATTATTTTATTTGATGATCCTAAACTTGACTTCAACTTTCATTTTCATTGTTTTGGGGTTTGTTGAATTACCTATATGAAGGGAATCGCCATGGGTTTTACGATGTCCTCCTTCCCTAACTTAGCCTAACCTAACCTTATTTCATTCAAGAAATTATATTTTTTTAGGGGTAATGGGGGGGTGTCTGAAAATGTAATTTTGTATGGAAAGGAGAAAATATCGATTCAAAGGAATCAGAAACACTTCAGAATTGAAAATCGTCTAATTTTGTCTTTTTCTAAAAACGCGTTTTTGAAAAAAGAAAGAGCCAATCATATGGAGGCAATACTGTAGTGAAAGCCACCCTTCGTGCAAATGCTGATTAAGACTTACGGAACTTTGTTTGACGTCAAGACCGAAGGCCACGTGCACCACCTTTCAATTTAAATCGAGCTGCGTTTCGTTAAGCTTCCGCACTCGAAGTTAATATTGGGCTATTGAATGACGTCCGTCAATATTGCAATGCATTTTCCGCAATATGAAAGGTATCCTTTTCATTTCGTCATTCCAATTGAACTGAACGGACTTGCTATTGCGTACGAAATTTCTGAAGAATGAGATTAACCAACTGTATTTGATTTCGTTTCGGCACAATTTGCAATTGAAAGTCGGCTCAGTCATAATTTTGTTGCGCAACCTCAACCGACACGACGATTTTAAAAGGAAAATCAAAGGCAAAGTTTGTTCTTTTACTTCCGTAGTTAGAATGGAAAAGACTGTCAAAATGGCTGTGTTGGGGATAAATTCTCAGAAAGGGACACTTACGAAATTTAGGAAACGCTTTTCTAGTAATCTATGAAAAATAAAAGATACATAATTCAAAAATTCATAAAAATTTTACTAAAAGTCGTTAAAATGTCAGATAAACTCGAAGATTTTGCTAATTAACAATATTATTTGATTCATCTAGCGATGAAAGTGATTTGGAGTTAATCGAACTTCTTTTTGATAAATTCCAGTATGTGGAAAAATTTGTACTGATTGAACTACAAGCATTCGAGAAAAGGAAAAAGCAACACTGCATTAAAAATTACATAAAGGAGATTGTCCCTCGTGGAGCAGGACGAACTTCGTCGGCACTTTCGATCTTCATTCAATTTAATTTGGCCACCTGTTGATATCATTTCAATACACAGGAAATGAAAACATATGCTCGAGTATGCCAAATAGGACAATACATTTCAATTCATGTGTTAATTGTCAGGTACCAGATTTTCCAATTCATACACCAAGAAATTAATTGAGAAATTCGTAAGATTCTCAGTGGAGGGGTAATATTTTGCTCTCTCTATGACGCTCTCTTTTACGAATTTTTCGAGTTAAGGAACAGCATTGAGTTAAAATTCGTAAAAATTCATATCATTCCGCATATTCTGCATATTCCGTACGATTTGACATTTGTATTTAAGCGCCTTAAATATCTGCATACGTCTCGCTTTCACTTTGACAATAATTAATAAGTCGCAAAGACAATCGCTGTATGTTTGAATTCTCGTGTTCAATTATAAAAATTGGTTAGCTCACTTGTCGGCAAACATTCCGCTTTGTATTAAATGAAAAAGCGGAATGATGGCATTTACATCAATCGTTGCGGTTTGATTGGAAAACATCGTCATTGTTATTTGTACTTCGGTTTAACTTTTGAATAAAGAACTTGAATTGACCAAATTACATGAAACAGCATGTGCGTGTAGTGTTCCAAGATGAAAAATCTGAAAATCGTGTTTTTCCGAAATAAAAAATCTTTTTTTTCAAGATTTTTTCAAAATATAAAAAGAACGAAATTTAAAATATAATTCTGAAGTACTTTGTTTTTTTTTTTTATTTCGGAGCACGTTTAATTATATATCTTTGAATTAAAATTTTCATTTCTTATATCAGGATCAGCGCAACAAATCATTTGTAAACTTTCCACTGTTTCAGTTCTCAAACTATTATGAATTTTTGTTTTATTTAAACCTACAGCAGAAAATATTTTCTTAACATTTGCAGAGGAATGTGGAAGCGATAAAATATTGAAATTAAAATCTTTTAAGATGGGATATGCGAAATTTCCATCCGCTGTTTGTAAACCTTAAACATTTCTCCAAAAACATATTACATCAGTTATTTTATCAAATTCGTTGAAATTCATGTAAGTATGTATGTTTAAAGTTGATGGAAACTCTGCATGGGCTCCGTTGGACTCAGGTTATATATAATAATGAAATGAAGAAAAAAACTTTTTTCGTCAATAGAAAAGGTTATTTTAATTTTTTAGATATTAAAAATTCTTGACATCAAAAATCTTGAAATTTATTGAATTTGAGGTAAAAAGTCTTGTACATATTTTGGAGCTCAAAAATCTTGAAAAAATATATATATTTTGTAATCTGGCATCATGTGCATACTCGGAATTATTATATTCATTACAATAACGATTTTGGGCTGAACAAAGTTCGCCGGGTAAGCTAGTATACATTAATAAAAAGGAATCGTGGTGTGTTCGGGTGCTTAAAATTTGAAAACGACTGGATCAAATTGGATACATCCTTCTGCGGGTTTGTTCGTAATTGCTACGTGAAGGTTTTGGAAAAAGAGTCGGAAAATTCTCAACAGGTGGAGCTGTAGGATGTGCGCCTACAGCCAATTTTTATGATTCTTTTTTTTTGTGTTACTGCACTGGCCAAAATTATTTAAAAATGCAATAAAATTAACAAAATTTAATTTCCAATTTTCCATTTTCCATGAACTATTGCTATATTAGTAAGAGCAAACATTCCCATTAATTATGCAACACGACGTCGCTCAAGTGACTGCCTCGGCTGGCTTCGCAGTAGCGCATTCTGTCACTCGAATTTTCAAAGACCTTGATGGTTTCGGCCTGTTGCACACGGATTGCTTGGGTGATATTGGTCTTAAGTGAAAAAAGTACAAAGGGGTCAAATCTCAGCTCCGAGGCTGCCAATTGACATCGCGAAGACGGCTGATAATAAGATTTGAGAATTTGGTGCACAAAAGATCAATTGCGGCACGGCGCGCCACCCTGCATGAACTAGAGGTCATCCAAATTTATAACTCCAATTTCAGTAAAAAAAAATAAATTCGGTCAACATGGCTCTGTAACGCCCACCGTTGACCGAAACGTTGTTCCCAGCCTCTATTGCGAAGACTGGTCCAATGAATTGCGACTTACTCTCTCGGCTACAGCAGCCACATTCTTGTCTGTGTGCACCGTACAACGACCAATCTTACGAACTTGCGTACAGCAGGCGCGGTGGGTGCTTCATTTCGGCCAAAACTTCTTTTCAAAAAACGTACTGTTTGGGCTAAACAGCACTCATTTTGGAAATATTTTTTTAATATTGCTCAACGTTGGTCAAGCGTAAAGCGACTCATTTCGTTCCGCGGAGGTAAGAAAACAATTTTCTGTCAAAATTTCGAGCGTGAAACAGCTTCAGTATCCAAATAACCTATGATTTAAGAAGAAACCACCAGATGGCTCACCCCTTATTTAGACAGACTTAAAAGAAAGGATACTTTTGGACCCTATAGGAGGCACTCCGAAACCACTCAACCGATTTCAATGAAATTTTGTGGATGTGTAGGTTGGTTCCAGATTGAAAGATATGATACTTTTAAGCCCCATATGCGGAACTTTGCAAAAGAAAAACGGTGCTGTGGCACCTCCCATTCAAAAAAAAATCAAACTCTATAATTCTAAAGTTGTATAGTAGGTAATTAAAACTATCAATGGACATTATAAATAATTTTGTCCAAATAAAGCCCTTTGCAAAATGTGGGTTGGACTTAATACGAAGGGCACGAGCAAAACCGAGTGTATAAGTTAATGAAAACACCCTTCATATTATTCCGCCAACAAATTCCATTCACCCCAAGTACAATTACCTTCCGGGCTACCTTAAATTACAGAAGCTATTTAATTGTACTTTATCTTTTCCTTACCCTGCACTTCTGCCAGCACATTCCCACCAACCTCATTCACACATCAATAAATAATAAATAATTAATCAGCATTTCCCTTTTCCAGTCTTTCGTAACAAAAAACAATTGTAAGAAAATAGAATAAAGCAGAATTAAACCAGCGATCGACCAGATCAGTTGTATTTATTTCACTTATATAGCTATGTCTAAAAGATACTGTCGTCCGTATGTGCACTCATAACTCGCTAACGGATCGTACGATTTTTACGATTTTACGCTTGGTGGCCTGGTTAGAAAAACGGGTGTGCCTCTTCCAATACAAAAAAAAAATATTTCAAATATTTAATTTTTGAATTCTTTCGATGTTCCTGCTACACAATTTGAAATTGAAATTCGGCTCAGTTATAATTTTGTTGCACCGAAACTTTGTAAGGAAACACGTTTGATTGGATTGTGAAAATCTCAAATCAAATGTCATTCAAGCTCCAATTTTGGCTGGAAATTCAAGGGCGAACATTCTCTTCAGAAAACAAAACGAAACAACAAAACATAAACTGTGCCTACATATTTTTGAAATATTTACGGTATTTATAAATAAAAATTACACAATGAACATAACTACAGTGGGTGTAATTTGTTGACGTTTTTGATAACATATAAAACGTACATCTGTATTAGCCCATGTTCACATGTATCTACTTATCTCCACGTTCACAATAGACTCACATTTTACATTCCATCCATTTACATTCCATCTAAACATCTAAATTTTTGATGCATTGTATATCAACTTAATGTACACGAATGACCAAAATTCCAGAATGGAATCACTGGTGAAGTATTGTCATTCTGTCATCCGTTGGGATGTTAACTCACATATTTCCTTATCTTATTTTAAAATATTGAGCGGTGGTGGGTAGGGTGAAATTGTGTGGGTATATGTTATGAAACGGAAGATATCTTTAAAAAAATTGAACTCGATCGCAGGCCAACTGCCGGATTTAATTTTGAATCTAAAACACCCACCCACATCCACTCAAACACAAAAAAATGTCATCAAAATCGGTCCAGCCGTTTGAGAGGAGGTCAGCCACACAGAGGAATGATATTTTTGAAGTTTGAATTTATTTTATATCATTAGAATATACAAATAGTCGGCGCAGTGGCTTAGTGGTTAGTGTGTTGGACTACTAAGCGAGGGGTCCCAGGTTCGAATCCCGAGAAAAACCCAAATTCCAACTTAAGGTTTTTTCACTGCGCCACCTCTCGCGAACGTCTGACAAACATCCGAGAGTATAACTGTCATGAAAGAGCTTCTCAATTGGCCGTTTGGACTCGGCATAAAATTGTAGATCCCTTCCATTCGTCCCAAAAAATAAAAACTCACACAAGACGAATGGTTGTGAGAAGCTATGCTGGGTCCATACGGACCTGTTGCGCCAATTATTTATTTATTTTTTTTAGAATATACAAATATGTACATGATTTAAATTTAGAGAAAATTTTGTGCAACCACTTAAGTAGGTACCCAATATCAAAGCACTTACCGATTTTTCATCGAAATTTTGGTTGAAAATCCTACCTCGCGTGACTTAACAAAACCTTTATTTTTAAAAATAATGAATTTTACTTTTCGGAGGTTATCACCCATTCTTCAGAGGGTTCAAATAAAACTCACCTTAAAAGTATCGATTTGTTACCGTCGTCGCCTCGAAAATGTCTAGTATCAAAGAATTTATATATTTCAATTAATTGATGTAAGAATCGGATTGCATTTTAAGGTTGACTGTCGCATCAACATATTATTATTTTTTTTTGTGCAGTTCCGTATTTTTGCAATTCAAGTTTGATGTGCCAAACATTTGTGTCAACATTTGCGGCGGGAATTAAAATACTAACGGAACATTCAAGCTTCAAATGGTTACTGACGCAGAAAGATTTAGCAGGTCGAATTGCTAGATGGAGTTTAAAAATGCAGCGTTATGATTTTGTAATGGAGCACCGGAAAGGGTCCTTAAATGTTGTGCCTGACATCTTATCGCGTGTTAATATGGAGGAATTATCTGTTTTTGAACCCTATTGGGAAGTCGATTTGAGTTCACCACACTTCATCAGTTAAGAATATGAAAAACTGAAACGGGAAGTGATTGAAAATATAAATAGCCTGCCAGACACCTGCGTATCCGATAAATACATATATAGGAGAGTCAATTTTACGACCGGTGAGGAAGAAGAAGAAACAACATTGTGGAGATTGTGGTTACCCAAAGAATTAACCTCGCAAGTAGTTGCAAAAGTCCATGATGTCATGGAGGGTTCGTGAAAATCCTACACAGAGTTAGGCAAAAATACTTTGGCCTGGAATGGCCAAGCAAATTAAATCATATATAAGCAACTGTGATATATGCAAACCAGGGTTCGGACTTTACTGCAATTGAGAAGATCTACTGCAATTTTAGGAACAAAATAAAAAATACCTCCTATTGGTAAGCAGATTATCACAGAGAGACCAATGCAACGTTTATATATGGATTTTATTAAACAATATCCTCGAACAAAACAGTGTAATTTTCATTGCAATCGATCATTTAACTAAATATATTTTCATGAAACCACTTAGAAAGGCAACGTCACTGGATATTGTAGAAGCAAAGAACAAGCGTGAATGATGCAGTTTCAGAGGCAATAAATGTAGTCCTAGGTGTACCACAAGGATCGATTTTTGGAGCACTGCTTTTCATAATTAATATTAGGGGTTTTTCTTTTTTAGTTCAGAGCTGAGCTCTCAACCGAGCTCGAACATTATGAGCGCGCTCTGAGCCGAGCGTGCTCAGATTGTTCTGATGTATTTATGAAACACACTTGAGCACGTAGCCGACATTTTTAATAAATGTATGTAAAAATTGAATATTTATTAATTTTTATTTATTAAATTGGTTATCCTTTAGTTCCAGAACAACAAAGTTCGTTATTTTGTTTTCCTGTTTTTTTTTCTGTCAAATGGGACCGTGAGTGTGTATTCAGCTTTTTACTCAGCATGCTCAGTCAATTTATTCTGTGCTCATCGAGCGCGTTCTGATTATGCTCAGATCGATAAAAGAAACACAAATCTGAGCTCTGATGTATCTGAGCTAAAAAAGAAACACGAACTTTTTGTAAAGGGTGATTTTTTAAGAGGTTTAGAACTTTTTTAAAAAAAAAAACACAAAAAATTCGAAAAAATGAATGAAATATTTATTTGAATCGATAGTTTGAACCTTTCAATTTAATGTTTAAAGATAATTTCATGCAAATGTTGACCGCGGCTGCGTCTCAGGTAGCCCATCCGCTGAGTCCAATTTTGGCATACTCTTTCACACATATCGGCCGGTATCTCACGAATGAATGCATGGATGTTGGCTTCCAGTGCGTCAATCGAAGCGGGCTTGTCCCTATACACATTAGCCTTGGCATACCCCCACAAAAAATAATCTAATGGTGTCAAATCGCACAATCTAGGCGGCCAATTGACCGGCCCGAAACGTGAAATTAACTGTTCACCAAACTCGCCTCGCAATTGCGCCATTGTTTCGCGTGCTGTGTGGCATGTGGCACCGTCTTGTTGAAACCACATATCATGCAAGTCAAGAACTTCCATTTCGGGCAAAAAAAAGTTTGTTATAATCGCTCGGTAGCGTTCACCATTGACAGTAACGCTGCGATTCGCATCATCTTTGAAGAAATATGGCCCAATAATGCCGCCGGCCCATAAACCGCACCAAACAGTGGCTTTTTCGGGATGCATTGGTAGCTGTTGCAATGCTTCTGGTTGATCTTCACTCCAAATGCGGCAATTTTGCTTATTTACGTACCCATTAAACCAAAAATGAGCCTCATCGCTGAACACAATTTTTCGATAAAAAAGCGGATCCTCGGCCAGCTTTCCAAGAGCCCATTCACCAAAAATTCGGCGTTGTGGTAGGTCGGCTGGCTTTAGTTCTTGCACCAGCTGTATCTTAAAAGGCTTTACGCCCAAATCCTTCCGCAAAATTTTCCACGTAGTGCTGTAACAAAGGCCTATCTGCTGGGAACGGCGCCGAATAAAAAACCATACTCAACATTTACTTTTTTTACATTTATTGTTATAGATTCATTTACAAACTGTTTGTTATTGAAATAGTGCTACCCGACGGCGTTTAATACACGTATTCACAGACAGGTAAAAAAAGTATCGAGATCGGCAAAAAGTGATCCGAATCAAAAAAAAATTGATTTTTTCCCCCCAATGGAACACGAAAAGTGATTTAGATATAAAAAAAGATTGATTTTTTGTCCCAATGGAAAACGACATAAGATTAGACTGTATGCCAATTAAGCATATGAACGCCAACTAGCAGATGACCAGATTAGCTATCAAATGACCAAAATGTCAGGAATATATTAGACTATATGACCAAAACTACCAATATGGTCATATTTGCCTTGACGGTCATTTAAGGCATTGATTGCCAAATGTTGTAGTACAAAAAAGACAATGAAAATGAAAATAAATCGCAATTCCGCGAACTCAATCACCGATGACAACAAAAATGGTCAAAAATGCAAGCAATGCCGTAACGAAATTTCAATAAAGTAGGGCATATATAGGGCTTTATGCTGGCATTTGTGCTTATTGTCCGACTGCACTATATGCTATTTGGGCATTTTTATCTGTCAAATTCAGCCTGGTCATATGTGGAATTTAGGTCATTAGAGCCCATTACATTGTATGACCTGTGTTGACAGGAGAACTGTCAGAAATTAGCATTTTATGACCACTTGGCATACAGTCTAATCTCACCTTTAGTATTGCGATTTCATGTTCACTCACAGAAGTATTCAATTCTTTTTTTTTTAATTCTATTTTTTTACTACTACATTTTTCAATATTGTTAAACGGTATGTAAATAGATAGTAAAATGTATGGAAGGATATTTATTTTAACATTCATATAGCTACGAATTTCCACAACGGCAAAGATACACATCTGTCCTAAAAATTACAATTTAAACTTGGGAAAAGTACAATCTGAAATGTTTATTTCCCATCACTGGTATCACCCCGCGTAACAAGCTGCTGTAGTGTTTCTCCCCTCTTCTGGACTCTACTGGGCAGTTGCACTCTATTCTATACACTTAGAGCAGCAAATGGTTGTCACAAAATCGCATCTCAATAGCTCTAACCAAAGCGTCGAAGTTGCGTTGCTTCTCCTCTGAGATTGTTTGAAGCAATTCTGCAGCTGTACCCCGTAATGCGAGCGTTAGAGCAATCGATTTATCCTCGTCGTTCCATCCGTTGGTTATTACAGCTGCTTCGAGCTGTCTCTTATGAATTGGCCTCCTTCCTTCCTGGGCAGTCAGCAGAATATTCCCGACCCTTCTGTTTCTTGACTTTTTCGAGCTCTTTAGTTATGTTTTCGATGTTTGTTCCGAGATCTTTAGCTATGTTCTCGATATTTGTTTCGTTTTTATGAAACTTTACATTAATTTCTCATCAATCGCGTCAATATTTACGACTAGAACATTCTTGAATTCTTTGACTGCACCTTTTTTTGTTCTTCAAGAGAATTCTTCTGATCTGCGAACTTAGATTCCATAGAATTTTTCTGTTCTTCTAGACAAGTCTTCTGTTCTGCAAATCATAGATTCTATAGAATTTGTCTGTTCTTTGAACTTCAATTCCATAGAATTTTTCTGTTCTTCCTTTTGGCAAGATGTAATTCCATTATAGCGCTAATATCAACGCCTGTACTAATTACTTGTTCCTCTGCCACGTCGAATAGCATGGACTTCGACGCAGACGTATGAGGTCACTTTTTCCTCCAGCTGTGGAGAGATTTCGCTTTTCTAGTTTACTTTTTAACTGGGGTATGCCACTTTGTTTGTCTTTTGTAATTTAGAAATTCATAAATTCACTTTTTTTTTGTCTAAACGACACTTAGACACTTAGCGCAGAACATGTTTTATCCCACTTCTGACACTAATGTTACATCCGCGCTAGGATTCGAAAAGATAAAACACTATTCTATTAAACTTTTCTAATAAAATCACTTTTTTTTCACTTTCGTGAATTATTCACAATACAAGATTCTACTCTACTTAAAACAAAACAACGATTTTAACCAATCACTTAATTCACTGTATTTCTTTACACTTATTTATCCCCACAGCCGAATACTATTTCGAACTTTTTCAATCACGTTTTAAAAATATACTGTTCTCAAATCTTCATTTTTCTATCCACTTTGATATCTATTGAGAATTTTCTAGTTTACTCCGGTTCGTCCCGAACAAACTCGCTAGTTCTAGAATTAGCTCACTTAACTCTCCACTTATTTGACAGGTTCGAGTCTCCAATTGAAAGTGAAACACTTTTGGTGACACAGGACAGAGATGAATGAATAAAAGAGATGGATATCTTATTACGACACAAATTCACTCATAAATCAATCGTGAAGTATTAGAAATCAAAGCGTTCTATAAAAAGTACTGAAAATTATGTCCGATCGAACTGTACGGCATTTCTGATTTACAACTGATATTTGACAGATCAGCGGATTTTTTGTGCATTTCCTATTTGTGTTTTGTTTTTTGCTTATAATAAGCTTCAAACAAATTTTGAAAGACATCTGTTGGGCAAATTAATTTGCAATTCATATAGGTATTCCGTTTTTTATAAAATCCGTGTTGTGAAATACACCATTGACCTTGTTTTTAAAGAAAACAGATTATGAAATATGAATTCTGCGATGGCAAAAAATGTAATAGATTCCAGGAAATTTGTCGCACTAGCAAATATCAAAGATAATAGAATACAGAGATATATAACTTCACAGTGGAAAGGCGGCTGCCTACAAGCTGTTTTCCCGAAAAATTCATGAAGTCACGCACCTATACTCATTTCTTTTCTAGTAAATGTGAGTTCATGAATTGAACTTTAATGCTAGAATTCGCTATTCCGAAATGTGTATATCACTATTTTTTTTATTTTAATCGAAGCGTTAACAAAAACTAAACAAGTTTAATACCAAACACAAAACAATTGAACAGCGCGATGGTCATAAAATCAAAAGGAATGTTGGCCCGCCATTAGCAACATGCTTTTTCGTAGCTCACACGTATTTACAGATGGGGGATGGAATGACAAAAACAACAATGTAAACAAATCGGTTTTGGGGGAATAAACGTACGAAAGATATCCATCTCTTTTATTCATTCATCTCTGCCAAATATGGAGGTCAACAATAAAAACTGCTCAAGAGGCATGTGAGAACAGCTTGAAGAAAATTAGTGACTGTAGTGAGAGTTTCAAATCGAAAAATGAGCAATACGCGACGAGGTAAAAAAAGTGATTAACAATAATGGTATGGTGAAAGAAATAGAAAATAAAATTGCAACGGAATTCAAGAGTAATGAGAGTGGTAGGATGACATATGCAGCCCAATTGAAAAAAAATAAGTCAGTGACTGCACCAGTTATACTGAAACCTAAGCAAAAACAAGACAGCAACATAACAAAGACTGAGGTAAAAGAGAAAATCAAGCCTTCGTCACTGAATGTTGGAGTGAGTAGCATCTCTAACCGAGAGAATGGAGGAGTAGCTATTCATTGTGAAAACAAACAAGCGCGAGAAATACTAATAAACGAAATGTAAGAGAAAATGGGTGAAAATTATGATATCCAACTTCCCAAAATGAGAAAACCAAAGTTGCTGATCACGGGTATAATAGAAATGCTAGATGGACATAGAATAATACAAGCGATAAAAAATCAAAATGGAATTGAGGGAGACAATTTAAAATGCCTTAAAATATTCAAGTCAATGCATTAATTGAAACTGATGGAAAAGGGTTTGAAAAATTAATGAAGGGCAAAAAAGTAAATATTGAGTGGGACAGATGCCCAATATACAAGAGTTTGAATGTGTTAAGGTGCTTTAAATGTTGGGGCTTTAACCACACGTCGAATGTTTGCAAGGAGGCTGATCAAGTATGCGCAAAATGCGGTGAAACGGGGCATACTTTCAGGGACTGCAGAAATGAAAATCTGAAATGTATCAACTGTTCGAAGGCTAAAGATAAACTTAAGCTATCAGATATAGCCGTAGATCATGATTGCAGGGATAGTTGCTGTGCCACACTGCAACGAAAGCTAAAAATTGAAACAGAATGGTTGGAATATTAGCAACTAAAGTATTCTATAAAATGTTTGTGCGTGAATATCGGAGGTATGTGCAATTTTAATCAATTAGAAGTCATTACTGATGTACAAGATTTCGACTTTATTTGCGTAACGGAATCTCATGTAACCAAGGAAATAAAGGACAATGAAATTAAGTTAAGAGGCTATAGAATAAAAAGGTGCAATAGCATTTCTAATCACACTGGTGGAGTGGTGTTTTATATTAAACCGAAATGGCAAATAACAGTTCTGAGTGAATTGTCAATCAGTAAAATGTTTTTGCCTTAAAAGTCGATTTTAAAAGCATAAGTTTGGTCATTGTAGCTGTATACAGGTCTCCGCACAAGCAAACTTTTTCAGAGCACGTTTTCTGTGACTTTTTTTTAAGGCCCGAATAGAAGAGCTAGCATGCTTGTATGATATAGTGATCATAATGGGTGAAATCAATATCGATTGGTTTGAAAATAGTACATATAAGCGTCAAATTGAGCAAGAAGTCTTGGATAACCATTCCGGCAAACTGTAGAAGAACCAACCAGAAGAACTAGCACTTCTTCAACGCTGATTGACTATGTGTTAACCAATAACGTCCCATTAAATGTTAACGTTAACCCAAACTTTAGAATTAGTGATTATGAGGCGCTAGAAATTGATATCAAAACTAATGCAAGGCCCAACACAAATATTTCGAAATCAATAAAAGCTATTGCATTGTAGATGAACTGATTCGGTGTGAGATAGCCAACATAGGTGGCAATACCAACGAGCTGGCAGAGTGCTTTAGTCGTTCTCTTAGCATAGCCATCCAAAAAATGGTAAAAATTAGAAAAATAATGAGCGGAAACGAGTGCTGTGTTTGGTTCAATAGATATCTGCACAGTTTAAAACAAACGAAAATAGAACTCTACCGAACGGCTGTATGGACAAATACCGCGAGAGCATGGACCAATTATAAAAGTTGTCGTTACAAATTCGCCAAAAAATTAACTCAGGCAAAGAACAATTTTGTTGCAAAAAAGGTGGGGCCTGGTCCAAAATCAATTTGGAGGACAATAAAATCATTTGTCCTTAATGAAGATAAAACTGAAATAAGCAAGGTTGAATTTCACGGCATATTAGTAACCAATAAACTAATAATAGCGAATAAGCTAAATAAATTTTTCCTCAAAAGCGTTGAAGAAATTAATCAAAAGATTATCGTACATATAGACAATATATAACCTAATTGAAAATGAAAATCAAAGCAGATTTAAATTCAAATTTATTGAAATGAGTGAACTTAAAGATACTTTGAAGAGTATGAATAGTAAGAAAGATTATAACTTCTTATCAGCAAGAATGATGTTAAGTGCATTCGAAATTTTTGGTCCCGGTCTTCTTAAAATCGGTAATGCATCGTTTAGTTCTGGAATTTTTCCTAATTCTTGGAATAAATCGGTGGTGGTGCCTATTGAGAAGATAAAAAACACTGATAAGCCGGCGGAATTTTGTCCAGTTAACATTTTGATGACTGAGAGCAAAATAGTTGAGAAACTGCTATACAAACAGTTAATTAAGTACTTCGATAGCAATAAATTACTATCAGACCATCAGTCGGGATTCAGACGTCAACACAGCTGTGAATCACTACTCAACCTGGTAATCACGCAATGGAAAACGTAGGTGTACTACAAAAAAGTGACAGTGGCTGTATTCCTAGACCTACAGAATATAATCATACAAAAACTAAAAGCTAATGAGATAGAGGGGGTGGAGCTTCTATGGGTTACTCGGTTCTCGGTGGCACTCAATATCAAACGAGGCTTCAGAGACTTCAAAACAGAGGAATGAGATGTATACTAATGTGCAATATGTTAACACCTATTCATTCAATGGTTGAAGCTTTAAAATGGTTAACTATAAATCAAAGAACGAAAATGAATGTACTTATATTTATTTTTAAAATTAAGAATAATTTGCTACCTAATCACTTAAATAGTCATATAGTGTATGTTTCAGATGTCCAACCATACAATCTTTTTTCTTTTTTTTTCGGCAAATAGATCCCAGAATATATTAATATATAAACGCCTAAAATTATTTAATAGTCTTCCTAATGCTTTAAAAAGTGAAAAGCATCTAAGAACCTTTAGGAATATGTTAATTAATTATATAAAATTTAATTTTACATAAAAAGACTATTTTGTTAACTGGTAACATTATTATAAATATTATATTTTGTACATATGATTTTAAATAGCAAGATGCTAAATAAAATAAAGAATCAAAAAATAATCAGAATCAGAGAAATGGCGCTGTGAGTTGACAGCCAAGATCATGCGATTTAACGCCTCTTGATTTTTTCTTGTGGGGTTATGTATAGTCGTTAGTCTATGTGGACAAGCCGAAAACGATTGAAGCCGTACAGGATAGCATAGTTTAGGTTAGGTTTACGGGTTGGTAGAGCAGGGTAAACCCTACTATACCACACTTAGGTCATTGTGGACCCATGCCCTTTGGGGACTAACCGTTGGTTTGTAGATGGTAAGCTTATGCCTCTCCTTCTTCGTCTCGTCTTACCCGACGCCGTCCAGCCATCCTGATATCCTTAAAAACCTGTAAAGATGAGAAAGTGTGACATCTGAAAGTTCTCGTAAGCCATGGAAGTAAAAGCTTCCAAGTGTTTTATTTCTCAAGTGACAGAGGCTCGGGCAATGACAGAGGCTCGGGCAATGACAGAGGCTCGGGCAATGACAGAGCAAATGAGGTGTGTTCTCATGGACCTCTTCGTCTCCGCAGCCTCTGCATATATCATCATTCTTGAGATTTAGTTTCATCATGTGGTTTCTTAGGAAGTTATGACCAGTTAGAGCCCCTACCAACTTAGACAGCGATGATCTGTCAAACTGTAAAAGTTTGATAGTTCGGCCTCTGTCATATACTGGCCAAAGCTTCCGAGATATTTCATAGGTAGTTAGTTTTTCCCATCTGTTGTTGGTTTTCATACGAATTTTGTTCTCCACTCGTTCTCTGAGATTACAGAGTGGAGGCTTGATCGACTGTAATGCTCTGTCCATTGTAGACACCTTGGTCAGCTATCTCATTGCCGGCTTTGTCACTGTGTCCAGGGACACACGGTGTACCAGCTTGGATTTTATTTCAATAGCAGAAATTCCTTTTATAGCCGTCCGGCTATCAATGAAAATTGTAATATCATTACGTGGTATTGCCTACAATAACACCATTCGGGCCGCTTCCGCGATTGCCAGAACCTCTACTTGGAAGACACTGCTGTTATCAGGAAGTCCGGCAGACCGGCATCGATTCCACAGTCCATCTTTGATCCATCTGTGTAGATGGATACCGATTTCCGCTTTGTGGGTTCATCTGTGTTCCATTCATCTCTACTCGGAAAAGAGTAGGTAAATGGTCTATCAAAGTTCAGATGGGGACACATATAGTCAGAAGTGACGCAAAATTGGACCTTCCGAATAGACCATTTGAAACGGAGTCGCGGACAACATGTACATGAAATTGTCTTTAAAACGTAATTGGCAAAGGCCTATTTATCGATTACAATAACATTTTTGAATATTTGATGCAAATTTGAGTGTTTTATTTGATTTTTAAAATACTACGCTTAAAAAATCATCCGTTATATGCGTTTCGATAGAATCAATAGTTTTTTTGAACCATCTATCAATACTATCTATAGACTATCGATGTTTAAGGAACACTAGCCGACATTAGTGTTTGATTATTAGTAAGCCCGAGTGTATTTAAATTCGCTTTTATTACGAAATTCCACACCCCCATTTTTGGTAGTTGGGCAACACTCCTCTTCTAAATGAGACTTAGGGAGGATTTAATTAGGTAATGCCCGAGATAAACACGGGTTTTCACAATATTAATATTTAACCCTACAGTTAGCGATATTCTGGCAACAATATTTTTTTATTGGTAAAGGGATTTTGTCAAGTGTGAAGCAAAGATAATGGAATACATGAGCATGGGCAAAGACAGAGATGAATGAATAAAAGAGATGGATATCTTTCGTACGTCTATCCACCCAAAACCCATTTGTTTACATTGTTGTTTTTGTAATTTCAACCCCCGTCTGTGAATACGCGTGAGCTACAAAAAAGCATGTTGCTAATGGCCGGCCAACATTCCTTTTGCTTTTATAGGCATCGCGATGTTCAATTGTTTTCTGTTTGGTGTTGAACTTGTTTAATTTTTGTTAAGGCTTCGATTAAAATAAAAAAAAAAAGTGAAATACACATTTCGGAATAGCGAATTCGTGCATTAAAGTCCAATTCATGAACTCACATATACTAGAAAAGAAATGAGCATAGGTGCGTGACTTCATGAATTTTTCGGGAAAACAGCTTGTAGGCAGCCGCTTTTCCACTGGAAAGTTATATATCTCTGTATTTCATTATCTTTGGCCATAAGTTAAGAATGACAACTCAACAGCTGAAACTAGAATTTGACATGGTGTGCCATGATACGGAAAAATCTTGAAGTATGAGTTAAACTTGAACCTCCCTCTAAATCGATTAAAAAGAGGAAGGAATTGCAACTAAAGCCAATTTATTAAATAAATAGGTAGTTCTGTGCAAAACGTTACATTTACAAAATTTTAATTTCACCGCTTTTGCTACTTTTCTAATAAACAAGGTTAGGAATATGACATCCATTGAAGTTAATGGCACCGCAGTCGAAGATGTTCACAAATTCAACTTTGTTCATGCGCTAATAGTGAGTACATAACAATCTTTTCCTTAATAAATTGATTGACAAATACACTTGCAGTCAGGTGCTGTTGCTGGTGCAGTAGTTGACATTGCACTTTTTCCAATCGATACAGTTAAAACGCGATTGCAAAGTGAAAGTGGATTTTGGAGGTCCGGTGGATTTCGTGGAATTTATAAAGGGCTTGCACCAGCTGCTGCAGGAAGTGCACCAACTGCAGCATTGTTTTTTTGTACCTATGAGGGATGTAAAAAATATTTGACTGTCGCAACGGGGACCAAGAATTCGCCATATATCCACATGATGTCCGCGTCAGTAGCTGAAGTAGTACGTGAATATGAACTTATTGTTTGCCAACAATAATTTAAAAATATTCAACCAGGTAGCTTGTATTATTCGAGTACCTGTAGAAATAGCTAAACAACGACGTCAAGCACTTGGGAATCGAATGAATAACACGGCTTTCAATATTCTATGGACAGCCTTCAAAAAGGAAGGACTGCGTCGAGGGGTTTATCGAGGATTTTTCACAACAATTTGCCGTGAGATTCCCTTTTCTTTTATTCAGTTTCCGCTATGGGAATTTATGAAACTGAAATGGACAGATGCAACCGAACTTCCCTTGACACCGGTATCTGTCGCAATATGTGGCGCCATCGCTGGTGGTATTTCTGCTGCTGTTACAACGCCATTAGATGTTGCCAAAACAAGAATTATGCTAGCAGATGAAGGAGATGGACGCAGGCTTGGAATGAGAAGAGTTCTAAGTATAGTTTATAAAGACAAGGGAATCGGAGGGTATGTACTTGGGCGCCTATATTAATGTTTTTTTTTTTAAGGGTTATGCATCGGACTAGTTCGTGCTAATGATGATTTATAAAGCAGCCCAGAAATTGCCATGAGATACTTACGTCGTTTTCCGTTGGGCAAATAGAAGCGTCCGGGAAAAAACACTTCTAAAACCGTTCCAAAAAATACTCTAAGGGGGATTCTCAGAAAAGAATTTCGCTTCTCGATTTAAAGTCAGAATCCATTCGAGAATCACTCACACAAGTAAAATTTATGTATTTGATATAAGTCAGCTGGCGGCAGCAGCAGTCGTAGATTATTTTCTTTTCATTTCAGCAATACTTTTGAAGATGCTTTAACAGCTACAATATGGGAAAGTCAAATTCTGTTGCATAAAGCCTTTTTAACTACGAATAGAAATGCAAAAGTAATCTTGCAGTTTGCTTCAGATTTGGCCTTTTTTTTAAATATAATCCCATGCCCTGATGACTGACACTGCGACCTGAAAGATCTATTGTATCAATGGGGAAATGTTATTCTAAATATCAATCAATTGACAAATTTGTCAATCAAAACAATTTTTGGTATTGTGTAACTCATTTGATACAACTTATGGTTATTGTGAATAAATTGACTGTTTTGAATGCAGCATAATATTTGATAGTTTGTGAAAAGCAGAAAATTGCATTTATTTACTTTTGTGCAGCAGTTTGCTCCGCCAACAGATTTTTCCGTTCTTCCACTATTTATATACCTATTCGGATTTCTGTGTTCAGCTTTTAAACTGTTTGGATTTTGTTCCTCCGCTGATTCCCGAGATTGGTTGCCAGCCCAATCACCCACGGTTTTTGTGTTGACATCATTATCGCAGCCAAACTCTCGTCCAAGGGATTTACGCAGGTGTTAATTTTCATTAACTGAATAATAACTTCCTCCAAATCACTTAAATGATGCAAACGGTTCGGGCCAGCTGCTGTTATTTTTCATTTTATTTTATTTTGCATTTCAAATGAAAAATGTTCCCACTTTTGTTGCAAAATGAGTTTTTTTATTTAATTGAACCAACCTGTTTTTTTTTTGCTGCTGACAACTTTTGCTTACTTACTTACTTAACGGGCTCCCGACCTGTGAAGAGTCTCTGCCTGAGACACTGTAGCCTTCCATCCTCTGCGATCCCGGGCACGTTGCTTCCAGTTATCCAGACCAAGCGCTCTGGCATCCGCGATGGCTTGGTCTTTGAAACAGAGGTTCGGTCTTCCTTGTTGTCTCGAACCTGGCGGCTGGGATTCGAAGATCCTCTTAGCTGGAGCATTATTGTCCATTCGCTCGATGTGGCCGAGCCAATGTAGTCGACGTATTTTGGCCTTTTGGACTACATCCACATTTTGATACAGCTCATAGAGTTCGCGGTTGTATCTTCTCCTCCATTCGCCCTCCTCGCACACAGGACCAAAAATCCGCCGAAGAATTTTTCTTTCGAAGGAGCCCAGTATCAGCTCTCCCTTCCTGCTTATCGTCCAGCACTCGGCGCCATAAAGCAGAACTGGCAGGATAAGGGTTCTGTAGAGCATACATTTTGTCCTTCGAGTTAGGAGTTTTGAACCCAATTGTTTTGCCAAACCGAAGTAGCAGCGGTTTCCTAGGGTACTTCTTCGCCGGATCTCCACTAGGATGTCATTTGTGGAGTTCATGTTTGCGAGGTAGATAAACTTCTTAACTGACTCGAAATTGTTGCTATCAATAGTGACGTTTGTTGATAGCATGTACTTAGTCTTGTCCTCATTTACTACAAGACCAACGAATTTCGCCTGTTCTTCAATCGCCGTAAAAGCCTCTATCACGGCACGCTGGGAGCGACCGATGATGACAATATCGACTGCATACCCCAGTAGCTGGACGGATCTGTTGAGGATAGTGCCTTCGGTGTTGACACCTGGCGTGCGCACTATCTGTTCCAGTACGAGATTGAAGAAGTCGCATGATAGCGCGTCCCCTTGCCGAAATCCAGTGCATGTTTGGAATAGTTCGGAGGAGCTACTTCCAAATTGCACGTTGCATCGCGTATTTTTGAGTGTCACGCGACACAACTGAATCAGTACGCTGGATAGGATCTTATATGCTACATTAAGCAGGGATATGCCTCGATAGTTCTTGCAAGACATAGGATCGTCTATTTTGTAGATGGGCATATGGAGCTGATAGTCCAGTCATCAGGCATGTTTTCTTCCACCCATACTTGGTTGATGATTTGGTGCATGCGCCCTACCAAAACATCACCACCGTATTTGAAGAGCTCCGCTGGTAAACCATCAGAGCCGGCGGCCTTGTTGCTCTTAAGCTTTTTTATTGCTAAGCCAACTTCTTCTATACTGGGTGGTGGAACTGGTTCTTCATTGACTGGACGTGGGTTCTCTTCTTGCCCTACCACTCTCTCTAAATGATGCCCATTTAGCAGCTGCTGGAAGTGCTGCTTAATCGCATCTACTATTCCCTGCGCTTCGGTGACTAGGTTTCCATCACTGTTTCGAAGAGCCTGCGTTCCGGTTTTGAAGCCAGCAGCCAGTTGCTTGGCTTTCTTGTAAAACTTCCGGATGTTGCTTCGATCGCGGGACTCTTCGATCTCCTTGAGCTGGGTGACTGCGTAGGCCCTCTTCTTTCTACGCAGGATTTTCTTCTCCTCTTTCCTCCTGTCTCGATACTCTTCCCTCGCTGTTTTGCGCTGCAGCGTCTTCATATGTGCATTTTCTGTCACCTTTTTCCGGCGTACGCATCCATCATCATTCCACGGGCTCTATCCCTGGGGTGGCTGGTACCCTAAGGTGGTTTCGGCTACCCCTTTGATGATGTCGCGATACTGGGACCACTGGGTGTTGGCATCTGTGGTAGGTGAATGCACTGCGGAGAGTTTCTCACTCAGGCGCTCCTTGTAGACTCTGGCTACTCCAGGTGTGCTAAGGCGTCCAACGTCGAATTTCTTCTTCTGGGCGGTACGCAGCTTCTTCTCGTTGGACAGTCGAGCTCTGAACTTAGCCGCAACAAGAAAATGATCAGAGTCGACATTTGAGTCAACTTTTGCCCTAAAACCAAAAATGTTAGAAAGCAATAGCATAGGTACGCTAAAATATTAAAAAACATATTTTCTTTTTCAGCGTCTGTTCTTGTCGTCCACAAAAATGCAACTGACAAAACAATTGACATTTATTTACAAAACTGATCTCAATTGACAATCACAATACCACTCTGACTCCATTCAAAATGGAAATCGCATACGAGTTGATGATAGTCAATCATTTATTTAGAATTGACAATCGCAATACCATCCACAAAAATTTGTTGATAACTATCGAATATCGTTTAGTTTTTGACACTGACACTAGTTTATTAGAATGCCTTGATTTATTCTTAGGCTGACAATACAAATCAAAACTTATTAGTGGTCTAAAGATAACAATTGAATAGTTAGCAAGTGAATACTTTTGAAAATAGAAATTATATTCATTTCATTTCAAAATAAATTATAACCTCACATAGAAAGGCCATAAACGTTTCAAGCATAGACAAATCATTCTGTATTGTCTCTGGTTTGAAGAACCTATCGCTTCCGGTTCCGGTTTTGAATTTTAATTTGCCAATCAACGAAACAGTGCTAGGAAAAGTATATAGAAGTTTAAAAATAAATACCATTTGATCTTTTAAAAATTCACTTTTTCATTATCAGGTTTTTATCTGGACTTTAAATTTACAGAAGCTCAAAATTGCAAAATTTGTATTGAAAATATATCGCTATTTTGAATTATTCAAATTTAAAGTCGAAACAAATCGACAAGTCCCAAAGACTGAGCCTGAATGTTTTTATTTTCCTATATTGAAACTAAAATCTTAACAATAGGCCGGTTTTTTTGAGCTTCGTTCTCAGCAAAGCAAAGTGAAGTAGGATTTTCAGCACACAATTTACAGTAACTAATGCTAGTCTCGAAGTGTCAAGTAGAGTGTAGTTGCTGTAATTGCGTGCGGAAAATCCTACTTTACTTTGCTTTGCTGAGAACGAAGTTAAAAAAAAATAAGGCTAATATTGAATACTGATGTATTTACATTTATTCTACTTTTCAGATTATTTTCTGGGATAGTTCCAAGAGTGATGTGGATAACTATGGGCGGAGCAATATTCTTTGGCTTTTATGATTTAACTTCAAGACTGCTAGAGACTCACAATCCATGATTTCCGTTTGTTATATGAACGTATATAAATGTACAAACTGAATTTTAAATTTTAATTTGTTAAAAAGAAAAACTATTACTAAATAAGCAACAAATAATCCTTGATTTTAAAATAATTTATAATTCCTACTGTCCTGCTTTTACGTATACAGCTCACTGCCTCCACACGAAGCTGTCGTTTGGTAGGTCTCATATACCTGTGAAATAGAGAATTTGTTAACAAAAATTGTATTTTTTATAAGTATTATAAAAAGGTTATCAATGGACTGCTAGTAGCCAACTTCACGCATTTTCCAAAAATACATACGCGCTACTGTTTTACAGCGGAAAACAAAGAAAACTTTAAACGACCAAGTCTACTTTCATTACAAATGTGCATGTGGTACATACGTAGACCTAGGAATCTGTTGCGCTAAATAATTATTAATTCCACACTTTTATGTATTAGGTCTTAAGTATATCATTAGAAAAAAAAAGAGAAACTAGTCGCATATCTAATGAAGGATTAAATGGCTATAGGGAAGTACATTCATTGAAATTAAGTTTCAATGAATACGTCGGTTCGATTGACTACGGCACTAATTTCAATTCTACCGAAAATGTACCCTTACGCGATATATAAGTAATAGTGGAATTGAATGATACATGGAAGACACTTGTAGATTTTTTTTAGTTTATGGTATAAAGTGAAGAATTTTTTTTTCGTTTTCTTTTCCACAATAGTGGGTCGTATGAATAAAAACTACCATTTGCTTTGAGTAAAAGGTTTCAGCAAAGTAAAAGCCCTTACCAAATGCTTTAAATCGCTATGAATAAAAACCAAGTTTGCTAAAGTAAGTTCGACATTCGAACATTGGCTTCGCTGTACCTACATGTCCTTGCCTTACAATTTCTGTCAAACTTGACAAGTGACGACTGTCTGGTCTCCGGTGGTGAAAAGTGAAAAAAAAAAATTAAAAGAAAAAGTGAAAATAAATAAATAAGAAAGAAAATATGCAGAGCGGCGAAGAGGACTATTTGAAAGAGGTTAATGTTAAGCATAAGTGCAATTATATTCGATTTTGAATTAACTCTTCCGAATTTTAGCAGACGATGAGGAACTTCCATCTACCACGTCTATTCCCAAGAGTGATCAAAATGAGTTGGTGTTTGTCCAGACCATAGAAGCTGTAGGAAAGAACTTTCACTCATAATTTTCATAGCATTTGCTTTGTCTGATAAGTTTTATTGATACCGATCTGAGTAAAATGTCAGTGCCGCCGCTTTTCGAACATGTGAAAAGTTGGAACAAATTGGTTTTTATTCCTACGAAATGTAGCAAATGCTTCGATTTTGACATTTCTCTTGAGTAAAAGCAATTGGAAAAATGTTGCTTTTTGGTTTACGTTTCTATGGAAATGTGTGTCTTTGCTATTCCGCTGTAAAACAGTAGCGCCTGTGTAGTTTTGGAACATATTTTCTCACTTTTCTATCGCCTAGTCTATGAAAAAGACATATCACTTCACTAGCAGTCCATATTTAGTATTTCATGGTACCTACTGAATCTATTTGCAATTTCCGTGGCAGTAAATATTCTGCCGGATCGTCGTTATCCTCAATATTCCATGGGTCGCCCTGCAAAGCTGACTGTGTTTTAACTAGTTTGTATATCTTTACTAGTTTACGTCGATTTCGTGCCATTAAGTAAACCTACAGAAATAAAATTGAATAAAAGTGTAGGATAATACAACTTGAAGCAACTTGCCAATGCAGATAACGCCATTATGGCTAATAATACACCCAACGGAACGAAAATAAATCGCAAGCTGTCATCGCCACCATCTATTGCAACGGATAGATTTAAAGTTTTATTTGTTGCAAGTTGTTTTTCTGTTACATTGTTTCCATAAGAAGTGCTCATTTTCTTACTAATATCAAAATTTTTATTTTTGTTTAAAATGTTTACTTTTTTGAAATGACAGAACCATGGTCAAGTGTCATTACATGTCACCGACAAATGACAATCAAGACTCGAGAGTCGAATTTTTAATTAAGTATGTTCGTGCAATGGGCACATTCAAGAATCTAGTCAGAGATGAATGAATAATAGAGATGGATATCTCTTGTACGTCTATCCCCCCAAAACCCATTTGTTTAAATTGTTGTTTTTGTGATTTCAACCCCCGTCTGTAAATACGTGTGAGCTACAAGTTCTTTTGCTGTCAATCGCATCGTGGCTGTCTAGTATATTTAAGTTCATTATTATTATCAATTTGTTATTTTTCATAGTTAATAATTCACACAGGAAGAAATGTAATCCTCAAGTGAGTATTTCAAATCAAATTTAAAATCACATAGATCCTATATTGAACTAGTATTCGCAGAACAAAATTACAAGAATCTTTTTCCACACCAGATTGGACTAATCTGAAACTGAAACCCCCAAATCGGAGAAGATTGTGAGTAGGTATTAATGTAAACATTTAAAATCAAGCAAACCAAGTAATTATTTTCAGAAAGGATATATATGTATAGATTTCGAGAGATATTCGAATCAGACCACCATTGTCGGGTCTCTTTTCGTCTCTCTACCACTGTAAATCTTACTCAGAGAGACTCTCTGGATTTCTCCACAGTTCTTCTCTGGGCTTAATTCCTAGTGTTAGCGCTAGCATCTGTTTATGGGAGATCTGTTTCATCGACTGGGTCTCGACCCAATGGTGTCCCAAAATCCTCATTCTTCTGCCAGCCAACGCTGGACATTGACACAGTATATGTGCCGCTGTCTCAGATTCCTCCAGGCATAGTCTACAGGTATCATCCTCTATAAGGCCCATTTTCCTTAAGTGATACCCGAAATTACCATGTCCTGTAGACAAAGCCACCACCCATTTCAATGTTCCTCGACTCATACTTACAACCCTTCTTTGAGTGGAGCAGGTCGGCCACTTTATGGCCATTTTAGCTTGTCTACATTGTTCCACGGTTGACCACCTTCTCAGGTGCTCTGCCGTGATCCATTTGTGAATCAGCTGTTCTACCATTCCTCTGCCAATTGAAGAGAATGATTCTGGTCCCAGCAACTTTTCAGTTGACCCCTGTTTTGCAAGGGAGTCCGACTTTTCATTGCCTTCGATCCCTATGTGTCCCCGTACCCAAGTCAGTGTTACTTCATTTTTAGATGAACACTTATTGAGCTTAAGTACACATTCCAGTGCCAATGATGTTTGTTTGTTCCATGCATCTGATCACCGCCTGATTGTCCAGTGCTATAAGGATATTTCTTCCTTCCACCTGACACTCAAGCAAGTAGTCCAACGCATGAAGCAAAGCAATCATCTCAGCCTGGTATACTGAAGTGTATTTCCCGAGGCTAATGTGACGGGCAAGTTCCAGCTCTTCTGAATAGATACCGGCCCCCGCTCCGCCATCCATCATGGATCCATCCGTGAAAATCACAATTTCACCATTTCTTTTTTCTGGAAGTAATCCGTCCTCAATACGAGTTTTGTGATTTCTTTCCATAATACGCACCCTTGTTATTCGATCCATAGGCATGTTCAGCTCCCAAACTCGTTTTTGACAAGTTCCAGGATCTTCCTATGTCCATAGATCGTACCACAATTGTGCCATTTCGCATCTCGATGCAAACGAAGTGCCGTTTGGGCCGCTGTTTTCTTAATAAATAAGTCCAGCGGTAATATCCCCATGATGACCTCCAATGCGCATGTTGGACGTATTGCACCTGTAATTCCTATACATGCTAAACGTTGAACCCTATCCAGGTGCTTCCTGACGGTTTTCTGAGAGGCTTTCGCCCACCATATAACCGAGGTGTGCGTGATAATGGGTCTAGTTATCATCGTATACATCCAATATGCTGACCTAGGCGAGAGTCCACACCTCTGTCCACATACACGTTTGCATTGATGTAGTACCCTTTTTGCCTTCCGGACCTTCTCCTCAACATGGTAGTTCCAAGTAAGTCCAGTATCTAGATAGACTCCCAGATACTTAACCTTCTTAGTCATTGTTAGTTCCGATCCGAAAAGTGTTAACGGCCGAAATTCCAGATTTTTCCTCTTCCTAGTGAAGACTATTAGATCTGTTTTCCCCGCATTAATGGAGAGCCCTTGTTCCAGACACCACCGCTCAACCACTGTGAGTGCGTTCCTCATGATATCTGCGGTGACGTCCATGAATTTGCCTCTGGCCATTATTGCTATGTCGTCGGCATATCCCACTGTGTGAATGCCCGTCGCCTCAAGTCTGTCGAGAAGAGAGTCCACAGTGATATTCCACAGTGTAGGTGAGAGAACACCTCCTTGTGGGCAACCTCTGCTAACCCTTCCTCTGAGTTTTGAGGTTCCCGTCTGAATATTAATCGCTCTTGTATTCAACATATTGTCCACCCATCTTACCACCAGTGGGTTAACCCTACGTTTTTCCAAGGCTTGTTTCAGACTTCCAAAGCATATCTTATCGAAGGCATCTCTAATGTCCATTATAGTGGTCATCGCAATGCCCCCGGTATTTAGCTCTTCCTCCGCAACGCGTACTACTTGATGTAGCGCTGTTTCTGTAGACATACCTACCCTGTATGCATGCTGTCTACTATTTAAAGGATACGTCCTAAGCGCAGTACTCTCCATATAGTCCACCATCACCCTTTCCATTGTTTTTAACAGGAAGGATGTTAGGCTGACTGGTCTGAATGACTTTGCGTCGGTGTAGTTCTTTTTTCCCGGTTTTGGAAGGAAGACCACATTTGCTTCCCTCCATGTAATCGGGATATAGCCCATTGCTAGGCATGCAACGTATATATTCCTGAGCCTTGGTGCAATTACATCTATACCCCATTGCATTAGACCTGGAAATATACCATCCGGCCCCGCAGTTTTGAAGGGTGAGAATGTTTCTATCGCACCCTTGACCGCTTGTGGTGTCACGATCCGTTCTGCTTCCGTCCTATCCATCATGTTCGCTCCTTGTTTCCTTGGAGCCCAGGGCTGATCTGACATAGCTTCCTGGAAAGTGTACCTCCATTAGGACCTCATTTGTGTGATCCAGAGTTTCTACCATCTTCCCCACTCTATTACGAATGAGTCCAATCTTGGAAACTGGATCTCTCGAGACAATCTTTTGTAGTCTACTGATTTCAGATGTACTCTTCATACTCGAGCAAAAGTCCCTCCACGACTCCCTTTTACGTCGTCGCAGAGTGACATTTAGCTCTTTCTTTTTCGCCTTATATTCATCCCATGCTTAGGGTTCTCCCCTCCTCATGGCGTGATTGAAGGCCTTCCTCACAGCCTTTTTTAGCTTTTCAAGTTCCCGGCACCACCAAGGCGCAGGATCTTGTTTTTCCACTAAAGTAGGTGTACAAGCCACTTGGTACGCATCCTCAACAGCTGATTGCAGATGCTTCAGTTGTGATTCTACATGCCAAGTGTTTTTCGGTATTCCGCATGTCCTTACATTCAGTTTTTCCTCCAACACTTCCAGGTATTTTATCCTATCTGTGTTCTTTGGAATTCTGATGTATTTCCGATCTTTTTTCCTTCTAGATCCATAGCGAACATTAAATGAAATGGCTCTGTGATCCGACAATGTAGCCTGATCCATTACCCTCCAATTTGATACTCTTTCAATTATCTGGCTACTGCACAGGGTAACATCGATCACTTCCATTCGCCTCACATCGACGAAGGTCAGCTCTGTTCCCCTGTTTAAGATAGCTAGATCCTTGCATGATACAAATTCGAATAAGGCTTCTCCTCTTTAATTATCGTTGGTGCTGCCCCACACTGTATTATGTGCATTGGCATCACAACCAATTATTAGATCCTCGTTCCTGTTCCTGCATGCATTCACCAAAGACTCTAACTCCCTTGTCGGAGGAGGTTCTGGAGAATCATACGGCAGGTATGCAGATGCTATGACAAAACTTCCCGCACCTGATCCTACTCGTACAGGACCTAATTCTTCCGCTAGTTTGCGCATAATGCAACTCAGCCATGTTATTTGGGAGTCCTCTAATCTTTCCTCTAAAGATCCAAGGCTCCTGTATAAGGGCTATATCAAATGAATCCTCATCAAAACATTTAGTCATCATTGCTGATGCTGCTTTGCTATGATGAAGGTTCAATTGAATCACTCTCAGCTTTTCCCGGTACGGGCCAACCTCCCGTCCGACTTGTGTTGATCCCATCTTCATGGTGTCTTTCACTTCGTCGCCCTACCGGGTTGCTTACCAGTTTGAGTCTTTTCCGATGATCCTTGGAACTTCACGAATGCTATGTCCAACCCGCAGAAGAGTCTATCTCCTGCTTGTCTAACCAGTCTCGCATCCTCCCTCGGGCACTAGATCGTCAGCTTGGTTCCACCAATTTTTTTCTCGTCATATCTTCCCACATGAATAACCCTCCATTTCGAAGTGTCCTTCACACAGGAATTTTGACGACAAAGTCTGGCAAGGATGACATCTTTGCTCACGGGTTGCCCGGGAACGAAGACTATCAACCTTTCCACATCCTTTAGTATGTGAAGCCTGTCTATTTTAAGGTTGATTCCCTCCCATATAGGTCGGTCATCTTCCCTACAGTCTCACATAGCCAACCCTTGGTTTTTTTGGTTACCGCATTTTATTGCTATAATCCCTTCCTCCAAGGTTATCTCCTTTACACCGATATCACCTGCATTTGTCGGAAGTAATTCTAGAGCCCCCAGCAGAGCATTTTTGAAAATATTAAACTTTGAAGCTTCTATCCCTCCCTCTCGACGGCAGGGAGGAGATTTGGAGATCGTTCGCCGCTGTTTGAGCAAAGGTTTTTACGCCCTTGTCAACTTTGGCTCCCTCACTCCTAGCGTAAGGCTTCGCATCATCTGCTTACTTTGCTCTCCTTCCCATAGCTTGGCTCAGCTTTCGCTTTACCTTGCTTGGTCCAGGTTGCTCGGCCTTGCACGATTTCTGCTTTACGGGTTGACTAATAGTCCGTTGTACATGTTGTCCATCCACATAACCACTGGAGTGTGGTACCTGTGGACTGACCCCATACTATACAGACTGTCCGTCTTCCCTTCCGCCTTCCGTCCCCTTCTTCTCAGAATCGGATGGATTAATGGTCCCGGAACATTTGAACCGTTTCCTAGATCCACCGTCTTCTGGAGAGGTTTCGGTCGACGTCAAGTTGGCAACCATTTCAGTCAGCTCCTCAACCGACTTACTTATGCCTTCCGCCGAAACAGATTTGACCAAGGCCAATCTTTGCTTCCTTCTGACCCTCTTCATCCTTTGCTTCAGTTGTTTGTGCAACTTCCGCTCAGAGTCGGGACTTCTCTCCTCTTCCAACCCGGCTTCCGCAGTTTCGGCTGACCTCTTGGCGCATTTCTGCACCGCATTGTCCACCTCCACCGACGATTGGTCTGCTAACTCTTTTGGTTTCCCATCAGAGTCCACTGACCCATCGACCTTACTCGGGTTCATGTGAGCGCCTTCCAACGCCTTCTCGACCCCTCCTAAGCCTTCCACCACGTTTTCCGAAGGAGTATTGTTTATTTTTGTTTTATTAAGGTCCATATGTGTACCCACGAGTAGGGGAGAATTAAACAGACCGAATAGTAGAATACCTATCCTACACAACTAAATTACAACAGAGGATTGAGCTGCCCCTGAGGAGTCTCCATTAACGGTTCAATTACCCCTGAACCCTGTGAACCAGTAGTTTTACCTACCTTATCACAGCTCCCTCGACATTGCAGACTAGTCATCTTAGAGTTAAGGGTTGATCGATTGATCGGATTGGATCTTGGTTTTTCAATTCACATTCAGCTCTACCAGAGGAGTTGGGTCACTACCCTGATCTAGCATCCTGTTAATCTACTTAAGCCGCCCCACCACGACAAGGTGCCCAATCTTCGGATAATATAATGAAAATCGTGAGCAGTACATCGTATACCTTTGGAAATTGAACCCTAGTTTAAAACCAAATAAAAATAAATGCCAATTCAGTTATAAAAGAAGATCTTATTATTACAGATCATATAATAATTACAAGTGAGCGACACGAAGCATTTTGTTCCTGAAAGTGGGATCGTTTAAATCTCGATTCCAAAATTTGAGAACGAAGTATAATCTTACTCTCAAAAAATACTTAGGAATGAAATGTTCATTCAATCCTGGGCAACAGATATAATGCGAATCAGGTGGTATTAAAAGAGAAAGTTGTTCTGTAACGCCGTTTAAATGATAATAATCATAGAATACGTTATTAAACAAGGCTGATGCTATTCGCACGACGTACGGGATACGGCTTCGGGCACGGCTACGTAACGAAATGTCAGATGGGTCGACACGATAACGTAACGAAATGTCATTGCAGGACGGAATTTTAAAATCGGCACACAAAATTGTGGAACTGAAACACTTTTAACAAATAAATGGAAATGATTTTTAAAGGCGAGTTTTTATTTCGTTAATTACAGGGTATATATTAAGAGTAGGGGACATATATGCACTTATTTATATAAAGGTTGAGTATACACTTCGTATACATTTATCTTTAACTTTTTAAAATGGATACTGCAGTTGCAATCCACATTAAAGTTCAAAAACTTTGATCTGAATAGATTAACACCATTAAAACACTATTTATTTATATGAAATGTTAGGAGATGGAAATGGTGGTTGATTTATTTATATTTACTGAATATATTTCATACGCTAAATGAACACAAATTAGTAAAAAAACGAAATAATTGACTTTATTTGGTGTGCTGAAATAAAATTCTCCATAAAGTTGTCATTTTTAGAGCCACGGCATGTGACGTAATAGTAAATGTCACAAAATGGATGTGTTCAAACATCATATAGCACAATCTCAGTTTGGTACATCCAGAGACGAAAATACTAAGATGGAATTGTGGAATGTGGTACATCGACTTGATTGTATTCGATTGCATTCATGATTTTCATTGACTGTTTCTATATATTTACATTTTAAAAGTAAGAGGTTATTTATAAACATGTCTTTAAATTAATACTAAACATTGTTGCATTCACTTTGTATTACGAAACATAAGATGGGATCATAATATGGTTTAACCGATTTGGTTGATAATTAGACCTTGAGTAATATATTGTTAAGAGATTTAAAATAAAAATTTCAATTCCATAATGTAATTAAGCAGTGTTCGCATTGAATTGATTTATGTCTTTTAATATAATTTTAATAATCCATATTATGAAATAAAAAAAAGGATAAAATTAATTTTCACAAACACAATTTGTTGGTTTTTTTTTGCAAAAATTATTTAGTGATTTCACCGTCATGACTGATTTACATAAAATTAATAGATTTTGAGAATGTTTTCTGCTAAAATATTTCCTCTAATATACAGTACAGTTCGGCCAAGACTAATCGTGAACACACTTTTACTCATCACTTGTAAAACCGAAAAAAAAATTGGCAGATCCAATTTGGCAATTGACATTTGTTGTGAAAAAAAATGTATGATATACTTTTATTTGTTTTTTATGCCGAAAAAGAGCAAAAACTTATACTGCGCCGAATTTTGTTTTCCATTCTATTTATTTTTTTTTTAAATATTTTAAACATCATGTAAAAATCCGATTTTAATAGTTAGAACATTTAAAAGAAAACTTAGCAATTCGATAATATTCAATATCTCATGTAAGTAGGTAACCCTCCGATTGGATACTGGAACAAATCGGAAGTGGAAATCACAAAGCATGATGAAACGACGCGAATTGGTGCGAAAAGATGACCGTAGTTAATGCAGTTTTCAATTGGGATTTGCAGATTTTGCTTCCAGATTTCGATTTTTCGTGTCCATGAACATTAAACAAGATTTTTCTCTCTTTGCATATGCGGTGGGCAATGATGTGTACCTTGGATTGGTGTGCTTTAGATTGAGGTGCGATGATGCGACATAATATTGCTCTGCGAAAATCTATTGTTTCTTCTTTTCTCCATATTAGAGCTGCCGATAATATCGACCAAGAACTGCTGACGCAAATCACTCGATGAAAATGCACATGATTCCATCTAAGGTCCATGGCAAGTAGTTTCTGCGTAAGATACGAACCAGAGTATATCCATTAATGAGTAGGGACACTCTCTACATATGCATTTGCTACTACCTCAAAGCAAAATGCAGAAAAAATCGTACAATAAGTGGAAGCAGGTCGAAAGAATCTTTTTTACCTGAATACAACGACTGCTTGAGAAGAAAAGGGTACACAGCACATTTACCTCAACCACTACATGGAGCTTGCTGCGTACGACGAACGATTGTGGGTTTTTTCATAAAGCATTTTTAAGGCGGGCCGGAGTGACTGTCAGTATATTAGTATTCTCTCTTAACCATGCAGTATGAATTAATATGATCAGGTTACCAGCTTTGCTTTTGTAGAATTGGTAATATTTGTATTTTTTGCCATTGGTTTTTGATTAAATGGTCTTTATTTTGGACATGAAAAAGAAATGTTTCATTCTATATCACGAAATTCAACCCTTTTGCTTTGCTACGACTTCGTTAATATTGTTTACATTTTTTTCGCACGTATTTTTAAAGGCGGGCCGGAGTTGGATTGTGTTCCGTGTCTGCGCGTGTGGCAAACAATTAAAAGTAGTGAAATAGTGAAGTTGAAGTTCAAGTTTACATAGTTTAAAAACTCTAAATAAAATAATGGGAAAACATTATTTTAAATGTTTGGCATGTGGGCGACAGGAGAAAGAAAATGTTGGAGTTAAATATCTGTCATCGCAAATCCACACAAAATAAAATCGAACATACCTGTTATTAACTTCAGCACTTTATTCAGTACAAAAAAAAAAAGAAAACTGTCAAAAAAATTATTTCAAATTCAATTTTCTAATTTTGTTCGTGTTTCGATGAGTTTTTGATATTTTTATTAAGTTCGTACAATGAAAAATTGTTTTATTCTTGGAAGGTATGGCAAAAAACAGAAAGAACAAAAAAAAATAACTATCTGGTGTTGGACACCTAATGTCAAAGTCGACAAAAATGTCACACTAAATCACTTAAAGTTCGGTGGAGACGCCTTTCGTGATTTATAAATCACTTCAGCTAAATTACGTTGGTGGGAACATAGTATAAGCAATACAAGTTATAGATCGGGCACGAAGGAATATAAATCTGTGTTGTATTTCTTAATTTTTTTTTAGAAAAGCAACAGTGGTTTAACTGTATAAACAAATAACACTTAATACGAAAGTGTGATCTGCGAAAGACATTTCTCGAAAGACATGTATGCCAAGTCAATGTTGCGCTTAAAACGGTCGGCAACACCTAATTTGGAAATTTTGAAAAATATTTCCAATATAACAGAAGGTAATAACGAACACTGAGTGTAAAATACTATAAAATTGATGAATTATATTTTCTTATGTAATATTGATCAATCGGTCACGTTTAACGAAACTGAGGGGTTTGAACAAGTTCCTCTTAATGAAAAATATGGAACTTCCAGACATTGAAGTGCAGATGGAACCACAAAAACAAAATAAGGACAATTTGGTTTACGCTTTCAAAACTGAACCTGATTATAAAACTGTGAACTTTGGTATTGATAATGCATTCTACTATTTCGCAGGTTATATTTTAAAAAAATAAACCACAAGTGTGAGTTAAAATTGAGTCCGCAACATAACGTTTCCTCCCTTTTTACAGATTTTAAAAAATATGAAGATGCGAAATTGACACGGCCCAATCAAGAATTTTTAGACTCGTTAGAGAATCTTGAACAAAAATGTATTTCCTGTTTTCCAAATATGTACTACCTAAAAAATTTTGAGGGGAATATTTTTAACTTTTTGAAAAATGAATTTCATTACAATTGTTGCAAAATTTTACGTCCGAGTACGGGTTTACTTTATTCTAAAACAGTTCAATAAAAATAACAAAAAATGTACCAACAAACAAAAATATTTAAGTGTAGCACACATGTGAATAAAATGTTCAATAAGAAATATTACAAATTGATTTTGCTTTTTTTTACGTCACACCCTGTACCACATTTTGAAATAGTTCAATTACTCTTCCATCCCTCTTTTACTAGAGCACTTTTAGTGCCGTCTATTTCTCGTGTATGTGTACTGCAAATTGTAAACTGATAAGAAACTCTCCACGTGTCCCTACTCATTAATGGATATACTCTGATACGAACACGCTACCGAGAATCACTTAGGAAAGCGATGTGTATCCATTTTAAGTCATCAACTCATCTTGAACAATAAAATTCAAAAACCTGAAAACCCTAATTGAGAAGACAGTATACTGATGCCGCAATTTAATTCTTTTTTAGTGATCTGGAAATTTTCCAAAATTTAAAGAACAACTTCGCGCACTTCCTAACGCCACAATTTCCTTAGTACAGTAAGTACAACGCACATGAAAACAACATTTTCAATTTTTCAATACCTTATATTTACTAAAAAAAAACTTCCAAGTGGAAGAAAAATGTAAAAAAAAGTTTCATATTGTAAATAAAAAAAACGGTTAAATTTAAAGTAGTATTCATTATAAACAAAATTGTAAAAAAACTCTATAAACATAGAGAAAAAATAATAAAAAAAACTTTTCTAAGAGGATAGACTTAGCAAGGAAAATTTTAAAAGAAAATAGTAATTCAGCATGCAAAAAACACGGTTAAATTTAAAGTAGTAATCATTATAAACAAAATTCAAAATTAAATAGTAAAAAAAAACACTATTAACATAGAGAAAAAATAAATAAAAAAACTTTTCTAAGAGGATAGACTTAGAAAAGAAAAGCAAGGACAATTTTAAAAGAAAATAGTAATTCAGCATGCAAAAAAAACACGGTTAATAACTGTTATAATGTAAACTCATTCTTTAAAAACAAAAGTAAAAATAGAATATTAAAAAAATATATTATCGTAAAGGATAGACATAGAAAAAGAATATTAGTTCGGATATGAAAATTTAGTAAAAGAATACTAATTAAAAGTAGTCTAATGGGAACAAACAAAAGTTTAAATTTCGAAAGAAAAAGGCTTATCAAAAATTAAATAGGAAACAAAGTAGGAAGTATAGATTAAGGTGGGTGTTTTCGGTTGGCCATCATGTTTCCTGTAAACAAAAAAAAAACAATTATTATTTTAGTAAGGCAGACGTGTCTATTTGTTTGTTGTTACCTGCGGTTGGCCACCATTTCAAGATTCCGTTTACCTGTAAATAGAAAAATAAAATTTTTTTTTGCCTGTAAATAGAAAAAAAATTGATTTTTTGTTGTTGCTCCTGTTTTTATAAAGTTGACTTGTTTTTGTTGTGGAGCTATTGCTTGGAGTTGTGTTGTTACTTCCTGTGGGGTGTTCCTAGTTTTTGGCGGTGTTACTGTTGCTTATGATGTGCATTCTTTTGCTTTATGAGCCTCTTTCTTGGCAATGTTTCAGGTGTTGGTGGGGCGGGGGATGCTTCTCCGTATTGGTGTAGTTTTTCTGGAATGTTGTTGCTGCTCTGGATGCTGTTCTGGACTGTTGCTGCTGCTCCGGGTTGGTCTTGATGCTGAAAAAAGGAGATATTTGCTGCTGTTCTGGGTTGGTCTTGATGCTGAAAAAAAGGCGATATTTGCTGCTGCTCTGGGTTGGTCTTGATGCTGAAAAAAAGGCGATATTTGCTGCTGCTCTGGGTTGGTCTTCATGCTGAAAAAAAGGCGATATTTGCTGCTGCTCTGGGTTGGTCTTGATGCTGAAAAAAAGGAATGCGAGTCAGTCGACGAATACGTCAATAAAATAATTACGACAGCGCACAAAATTAGGGGAATTGGCCTAGCGATAAGCGAGGAGTGGATAGGTACCTTACTACTTACTGGTCTTCCAGAACAGTACCAGCCGATGATTATGGGCATCGAAATACAAATCAGGGATACAAATTACAGCCGATGCCATAAATACTAAGTTGCTCCAGGACGTAAAGAGCACGGCTAGCAAAAAGGCGACACCAGTAGACAGAAGCGTGTAAGGTGCTTTCAATGCAACAAGTATGGGCATTTTGCTCGCAACTGTCCGAATCACAAGAAAAATCCATCAAAACCTAACTCAAGCCGGGAAAGTGTGTTGTATACGTCACTGTCGGTCAAGGAAATCAATAACAGGGATTGGTATCTAGACTCTGGTGCTTCAAAGCACATGACGTTGCAGCGAGATTGGTTAGAAAACATCAGCAAAACTGAAAATGATAAAGTCGTCATTGCGGACAAAAATGTGATGCCTGTTGATGGTAAAGGAGATGTGAAGTTCGTGCTGTTAACTGGTGAGAATGCTGTTGCAAAGGATGTTCTTTTCGTAACCGACTTGTGTGCTAATCTCCTCTCTGTAAGTCGTTTGACAGACAGTGGTAATTCTGTCATATTTAGGGGGAATAGCTCCGAGATTTTCAACAGCCAAAATCGCTTGATTGCTACTGCCTCGAAGGAAGAAGGTGTTTATAAGCTGGATCAGAAAGCTGTACAGCACGCCAACTTGACAATCGCTTGTCAGCAGACACACTCTTTGTCGCACCGTCGGATGGGACATGTAAGTCCAGAAAGTTTAGTGAAGCTAAAAGACATGTCAATTGGAATGAATTTTCGTAAGTGCGAGGACATACCACCATGTGTGATTGCCGTTTAAATACACCGGAACTACTAGAACTGGTTCATTCTGACGTTTGTGGGCCCATGTCAGTTAATTCCATTGGTGGCGCGCGATATTTTTTGATTTTTGTGGATGACTTCAGTCGGAAAATTTTCCTGTATCTCATGCAGAATAAATCAGAAGTAAAAGATAAATTCGACCAATTTAGAAGTCTAGTGGAGAACCAAACTCAAAAAACCATCAAGACTTTACGCACCGATAACGGTTCAGAGTTCTGCAACCAATGGACGTCAACCCGTTTGCGCAAATATGGAATAAGACATCAGAAGACCGCACCGTACACGCCAGAACAGAATGGTTTAGCGGAGAGAACCAACCGAACAGTAGTGGAGAAAGCCCGTTGCCTACTCTTTGACGCAAATCTGAAGACAGCATACTGGGGTGAAGCTGTGTCCACAGCCGTTTACATCATCAATCGCTCACCGAGAAAAGGACTGACTGGAATGACCCCAGAGGAGGCGTGGTCGGGGAAAAAGCCGAACTTAGAACGCTTCAGAGTGTTTGGTAGCCAAGCAATGGTTCACGTACCAAAGGAAAAGCGCAAAAAGTTCGACCCCAAGTCATTACAATGCATTCTGGTGGGATACAGTGAAGACTCGAAGGCGTATCGACTAGTTGACCCGAAGACAAACAAATTGTACATCAGCCGCGATGTTATTTTTATGGAAAACCATAATCCGATGCAGAATCAGGTAATTAATTCTGTCGCTGTCGCTGATATTGTTTGTTTACCTTCAGATTCTGTGGGAGACGATACTTCTGCCGCTGTTCTGACTGCAGAAGACACAGCCAGTATTGAAGAGGTGACTTTAGAAGGAACAGGAAACTCTGATGAGAGTGAGTCGTTTTACTCCGAGGACAGCAGTACCATTGTTGAAGATTCTGATGATGACTATCGATCACCTCCTGTTATCAGTGAGCATGTTGCAGAAGTGAGAAAATCATCAAGAGTTCCGAAACCTATAGTAAAACCAGACTTTGTCTCATTCCTTGCCCGTGGTATGACATGCGATCCCGCTACATTTTAAGAAGCGATGTCACGTCCAGAAGCTGAGTCATGGCGCACAGCAATGAAGGAAGAGTACGATGCCTTAATAGCAAATGATACGTGGGAATTGGTTCCGCTACCACCGTAAAGCGATCGACACTAAATGGGTGTATAAAACGAAACGTGATGCTTCTGGGAACATCTCTCGCTACAAAGCTAGGTTGGTAGTCAAGGGGTGTGCCCAAAGGAAAGGCCTTGACTATGACGAGACCTACTCGCCGGTATTCCGTTATACGTCGATTCGTGTTTTATTGGCTATGGCGGCCCAATTCGATTTGGAAATAGACCAAATGGATGCTGTGTCGGCTTTCCTTCAAGGTGATCTCACTGAAGAGATTTATATAAAGCAACCCACAGGTTATGATTGTGACTCTGGGCATGTGTGTAAGTTGAAGAAGTCACTTTATGGCTTGAAGCAATCCAGCAGGCTATGGAATATAAAACTGGATTCAGCACTTTTGGAATTTGAAATGCACAAATCAAAATTGGATCCGTGCATTTATTTCAAGACCTCAGGAGAGAAGAAGCTGATAGTCGCTGTTTACGTGGACGACATCTTAATTCTTTCTAATGACGTTCCCATTAAATCACAGTTGAAGGCGAATTTAATGAAAAAATTCCAAATGAAGGACCTGGGTGCAGCCCGTTTTATTCTGGGGATGCAAGTTCATCACGATCGAGCTAATGGACGATTATCGATTGATCAGCATCAGTATATACGAGACATTTTGAAGCGTTTTCGGATGACGGACTGTAATCCGATATCTACACCGATGGATAATAATCAAGCATTGTCAAAAGAGATGTGTCCACATACCCGAGAACAACACGAAGCGGTGAAACATGTGCCATATCAGGAAGCAGTTGGGAGTTTGATGTACGCTGCACAAGTTTCGCGTCCTGATCTGGCATATGCAGTAAGCGCAGTCAGCAGATTCAACCAAAACCCTGGTAAGCCCCATTGGTCAGCAATTAAACGTATTTTTAGATACTTAAAGGGTACAAGAGAAGCAAAACTAGTTTTGAAAAAGGACGGTAATGCAGAACTCATTGGTTATTGTGATGCAGACTGGGCATCAGACGTTGATGAGAGGCGATCAATAACCGGCTACGCGTTCATGCTACAAGGAGCATCTATTTCTTGGAACTCCAAAAAACAGCGCACGGTCGCGCTTTCAACAGCTGAGGCCGAATACATGTCGCTATCGGCAGCATCGCAAGAGGCACTGTGGCTAAAACGATTAGTAGAAGAGCGTATAGGTGGCATACATACACCTACTATACACTGCGACAACAAGAGTGCGCTTGATCTTGCAGCATTAAATGCATATCGAGCGCGAACTAAGCACACCACTTCGTGAGGCGTGAAGTAAATGAAGGCAACATCAAGTTAAGTTACATTGACACCAATCAGATGGTAGCAGACTTCTTCACGAAGGCGGTTCCGAAGCAGAAGAACGACTTTTGTGCTCAGGGAGTGGGTTTGGAGTTTGCCAATTGATCTTATTGAATTTTTTGCGTTTTTGTGGGAATATTGTAAAAGAGTAAAACATAAAATTATACATTTCTGGCAACTATTTTTTTTGGATTCTTCAAATCTTATCTGTCAATCAATTTTCTTGTCAAGTTGACTTAAATAAATCTCTTCCCTTTTCAACTTCGTAAGCCGTGGTTGTTTTATTCTTGTGCTCCGGAAACTTTGCTTTTATTACATTTCTTCGTCAATTGCATTGGATGGTAACTGTAAACTTTCTTCGCTAAGTTCATATAAAGAGAATACAGGATGACACCAATAATTATAGGTCAATTAATTAGGCAATTACGATATTAATAAAGACGGGAAAATGAACAACTAATAAATAAGTAATTGATAAAATGGAAGCAAATCAACTGAAAACGGATTTAATATTAATTAAAAGCGATTTCATATGAACGTATAAGCAAAAACTCTGCAAATGAATTTATGGCTTTTCAAATTTTGATCTGAGATTTCAGATTTCTGCTGCCAAATCGAGCATAAAATCCGAATTTTATTGGTTCTTGTGTGTATTGAGTTGGCCCCAAAACATTTTTTTTCACTTGCACTGGAAATCCATTTCAATTGATTTCTGAAAAAAATCGAGATTTCTCAAAAGAGAGTCAGATCAAAAAAAGATTGATTTTTTTGGCAAATCGAACATTTTTCATGTTCTCAATCTCAATCTCAATCAAAACAAAAAATTGATTTTGTTTTTCAAAAAATGTATCTTCTTGCCAAATCGAAAACGATTTTTAATTTAAAATTTAATTTTTTTAATATTTTTAAATTATTCATCGAATTCTACCATGTTTTATAAATACACTGTGATTGCATGAACTGCGTAAATCACGCAATAAAATAAAAATCGCCTTATATTTACTATACAATTCACTTGAAATTAAATTTTTTTATCGCAAAATACGTGATAAGATATGTATTGAAATCTTGTATGTTTCTTTGAAAATAACAATATTATAAGAGAGATAAATTTTCTTCGTATGCAAAAATCGATGTTGCATAATTTTAATAGAAACATGGTCACACAACATTACGACATCAAAACAAACAATTTGAAGCATACTATGCATACTACAAACTACAGCTTAAAGTCAGAAGTTGTATAATTTCTTTTATTTATGCCATAATTTATTAACTTTTTCTATAATGACCTAACAATATATTGTGGCCGACTCCTTACTGCAAAAATTTAGGGATAACTTGTAAACTTTGAGGGAAATATTATATACAGAGAGTATGTAAAGAAAACCTCATTATAAATCAATGTGCGTAATCCATAAAAGTGCAATAAGTTTTATATGAAATTATTGAGTTCTACGATTACTTACCTCGTTAATTATTACATACAATGTTTAGACTAAAGGCCTGTTTTGTTGAGCTTCGTTCTCAGCACAGTAAAGTAAAGTAAGATTTTCAGCACACAAATTAAAACAACTACTGCGAGTCTCGAAGTGTCAAGTAGGGCGTAGTTGTTGTAATTGCATACTGAAAATCTTACTTTACTTTGCTTTGCTGAGAACGAAGCTAAAAAAAAAACACGACTTAAGAAGACAACGATGTACAATAAACCACATGCATACTTTCAGAATGTATCCACATTCACTTATAATGAAAATCTTGTGTGCATACTTTTCATTAATGTTTCATCGGCGTCCAGATTGAAAGAAACAATAAGATAAGTTAAATAAATATTTATGAAATGTTTCTGAAGCAAACGGAAACATTTATTAAACAAATCTTTCACTGGTCTGGACAAACTTTAAAATTCCCACAACCGATGAAACTATACAAAATCTGTCTTCGAATAATATTTTGTGGCTTAGCAAAAGTAAAATGACTGTCTACGTGCAGTATTTTACTTGTTTTATTATTTTATATATTTTATTTATCATATTAGCACATCTTATACATAAATATGAGAATACCTAAGAACCAATTTTAATGCCTAAAACACAACATATTCTTTTGATCTACGAGTATATAGGTAGATTATGGTATATACATATGTAGAATGCTGTATAATTTGATTACCAAATAGAAGAGTCCCTATATTGGTGTTAAAATTTGAATTTCGAGTTAACAGTTAACACCCGTTTATTAATATGGGGGTTAGCACGAGTATGTGTCTTCAATACCTCTGTGATTTAAATAAAGAAGTTTTTTTTTTCAATTTATATGCAAGAGAATAGCATCATTTGTGCTTTTTTTTATATATACCTATATAATATATACTATTATAAATTTGATTAATCCATAGATATCTGACAACAGCATTTATATTGGCCAAACTTTTGACAATTATAATCAGTTTGAAAAATGCTTAAAGATGTATATTACCAGTGAAAATTTTCAAAGAAAAATTCCAAAAAATTAAGAGGAGAAATGAATTCACATATAATATACGAAGAAGTTCTCTTCAAGTGTGTTAGAGGTGGTGTATTCACTTCTAGAGGAAATGGCACAAGTGAATCAGAGTAATTTATTTATAAAAGAAAACATTTTTTTTTAATAACATAACATTTATTTTTAATTAGTTCCAATAAAACTAACTGCCCTGCTCTAATAAAAATAAGAGCAGATGTAAAAAAAAAAACAAGCTGGTGGTAACTCAAATGGTAAGCACACATAAACACCCCAATATGGAGCTACAACAGCAGGAGCAGCGACAACAACAGCAGCAGCAACTGCAACTGCAACAGCAAGAAGAACATCATCAACAACAACAACAACAACAGCAGCGGCAGTTACAACAGAAGCAGGCACAACACCAACAACTACAAACACAACACCAACAACAGGACGAAGACATGGGTAAGAAAAGTAAACGATATAAATTATGACCCTTAAGTAAAATTTAAATTTTCTTAGAAAATAAGAGTAGGCAAGAGTGCGAGGCACTTCAACATCATTTCCGCACAAGATCATTAAACGAGTCAGACGTTGTCTTGAACAACTCACTCGAAGCCAGTCTGACGATCCACAATGTTAATATGGTGGATACCACCACAGAATTAAATGATATTAAAATTGATAATGCAATTCCTCGTGGGCGTCCGAAAGGCAGCAATCTGACAGGATGCGGTCTTCCAAAATGTGTTGCACAAAAAGCTTTTTCTGAAAAGAATTCTTTTCTTAAAACTAAAGCAATTTTATCGTGGGCAATTCCAGACGAAAAACTGAAAAATGTCATAAATTGAAAATACATTGACTTGATTTCGCCGGTTCGAGATTCACTTCTCGACGAATCGGTGGATATAGAACTAATTAAACCATATTTAACAGAAAAGGCATTGGACTCGCTCAAACTGTTGCAATGAAAGATAAGGGTGTATACACATGCGGTACCTGCCAACATGTGTTAAAAACTCCCAGCATCTTATGCGAAAGTTGCCTATTATGGCATGACTTCGTATGTGTTGGATTGAAACGTACACCTCTGAAACTTTCATGGTTTTGTCCCAAGTGCAGAAAATAAGTAAGTACTATGAGCAAAAACATTATTAAATAAAATGTAACCATTAAAATTCTATTCACAGAAAACAAAAAGAAAACACGAGCCGTTACACAATGGTGAAATACCGCGTCGATAAAGCTCTTACGTGTAATACATTTTTTTTTTAATTCAACGTTTGTTTTTAAGAATTTTTGTAAACTCTTTTCATGCGGAGGTCCTGCTGAATCATTTCAATAAAGAACGCCCTTACACTTTGTATTACAGTAGTAATTTTATTTGTTTACGAAAATATGCGGTTTCTCATAACAAAATTCAAAGATATCTTCAACCTATTTTCGGTTCTTTCTTAAAATCTAGAATATTATCTGTGAATCTGATACGTATATCTGTGAACACAAAATTTAACTATGTATTTATCTTAGATCATAACATATGATGTATATTTTTGTTAAAATGCGTTTCTGGTCGAGAATTCGAGTTAAAAACGGAGTCAAGAGGTAGCAGTATCTCCTCTGCTTTAGGATGATCCTCTGTAAAATAAGAAAACTTAATAAGTATTGCCTCAAAAATTAATGCATATTGGAAACAAAAAATGCCACTCATTCACGTTGGGAATGTTGTTAGCAGGAAGGAAACTTTAAAACCTAATTAACTACACGCTATTGTTAACTTTAGCAACTAGTAAATGAAATGCAAAGCTAATAACGCACACAAAACGGCAGAGATTAAGCGACATTTATAATTTGTGCTCTTCGGTGTCTGGCAGCTTGGCAAAGAAACCACACACGCTCAATCAGTTACAGCCTCAGTAGTTGATAGACCTACCCGATTCCCCCCGCAAATTTTGAAAAGAAAATTCCCTCTTAAATTTCCTATCTGTGAATACGTGTGAAGCAGCAAAAAATTAAATTCTAAATGGCGGGAGGTGTAATAAAATACTGACACTTAGCAGTCTTCCTACATCGTGGGATCTCTACCTTTTTGAGGGAAATTAATTTTTATTCACAAACTTTCTGTGAGTCAAGGGAAAAAATATCAAAATTGTGGGAATATATATAATATTTTTGAAAGTATGTCTTTTTCATAAAAAAATCGAGGTTATTTGAGTTTAGTGAAAAGAGTAAAATGAACACCCTAAGTGGGAAAAATTAAAGAGAGAGTGCTAGGAACACTGACTGAGATTTAGTGTATTTGGTGAGTTTCTGTCAGCTGATGGATGCGTTCTGTGAGTTTATATTCGTTGTTGTATTTCACCACGGAAGCATGTATTCTACCAAATGTAGAATAGCGAACGTAATCAACATAAATAAATGAAAGAGTAAAGTGTGAAAATTCATTCGTTGAAATAAAATAAAATATTTGTTTCCTATAATTATGTCTGTTTTCGTTTGTTGTTTTTGGCGAAAAATTATTTCACCGGCGAATGTCGATGGAAAAACTGATTAAGAATATTAAGAATATTAAAATTTAAAATATGTTTCAGGGGAAAGATATAAACATTTCTGTTCGAGTATAATTTTTGAGTTATAGAGTTTAGTATCGACTTTAAATTTACGGAAGCTAAATTGCGAAAATTGTATTGAAAATAAAACCAATGTGAACTACTCGTAATAAGAGTCGAAAATAAAAATGTTTATTGGTAATGCCCAATCTTTCCATGAAGATTCCGTTTATTAATGGAAAACAAGTTAAATTTATTAGAAAATTGGAAACAAATGAAATTATTAATTATGAAATCACATTTGAAATAAAATGTCGAGAATATGAATAATGTGCATTTATAATAAAAAGAAAAAGTCTATAAGACACAATCAACGAAAATTTATTTTCTTTAAAATGTACGGGAAAGAACGAAACTCAAAATGTGTATAAGCAAAATTTGAAATAAATATACTTTCTGATTTGTACCCTGATATGTCTCACGCATTTAAGTTTTGCTGCATACAATTTTCTTTTTATTCGTACGAATAATGATTAGTAAACGGATATTTTTTTATTTTTGTCGATGATTCATATAGTTCATCGATTTCCATTGTTTACAACATAAATGTAAACATCCCGTACTATATACATTATCCTGGTAAAATAAGAGAAATCCTCTATACCTATGCGTTTTAATAAATTTGGTACTAAATTCACCACACTACCCACCGTTTTCTAAACACGACCCGATAACGGCCAATTATTTGAATTTTTGCCAATGTTACCACAGAATGAACTGTCAGGCATCTGTCAGGTTCCTAGGTGCGAGTGTATGCGTGCGTCTAATCTAATTTAACATGGCACACATACTTTGCCACATAGTAACACGGAAAACAGCTTGTTGGCAAATTCTCTTAAGTTGAAAGAGCTGACGGTCTATATAATACTTAGTTTATGCCATAGACTAACCAAACTAGACAGTCGACTGAGAGCAGAAACGGTACTTCTGCCTACAAGCTGCATGTCCTGCAGCAAATTGCATAAGTATTCGTGCATGTACAAATCAAAGGAGCGCCATTGCTACCGCACGCATACTTATACAATTTGCTGCAGGGACTTCATGTCATCCGGTCGGCCATTATTATGTTGGGAAATCAAGTGTGTTCGCATACTTTGTGCCCATTAGCTATGCGGTGTTCACATCACAGTTTATTTTAAGGATTTTTAAAGTTTTTGAAATTGTTGGTATCAAATGGAATTCCTATTATAATTTCGTTGCAATGCCAAATAAACTAATATAATAACTATTTGTCAATATCTAGCAGAAATCCATCTCATAATATTAATCAGGGAAAATTAACTACCACGGTTTTTTTTTTCACTTTTGTTAAAAGAGATTTTGCAACTTCAGGTTTTTTTTGCATATTTTAAGAAAGTAAACTTTTTCCTGTTGATTTTAATGCTTTAAATATCGAAGCCATTTTGGAAAAAAAATATATTTTAACACAGTTTAGAGAAAAGGTTTTTGTTTTGTATGTCTTGGGGAAAAATATTTTTTTTTAGTTTTAGCATAATTTATAATCTGTAATTAGTACGTAAAATGTATACCTGCACAATAATATATGCAAGTATGCATTTGTTAAATTGTAAAAATTATTTCGCCCTTTATTTTACTCGTAACCATAAAAAAATGTTTTGATCACTTTTCGTATTCCAGAAACACAAATAGTGCACTTGTTTTTGTTAATTTATAATTAGGATGGTTTATAAAAAAATCTGTGCACATTTCAAAATACATTGTTTTAAAATTTGTAAAGGAATTATGTGTATAGAAAACGAAATAAAGCTTGCGAATACCAACAATTAACAAAATAATTTGAATTCTTATGTTCGTTTTCAGCAAAGCAAAATAAAGTAAGATTTTCAGCACACAGATTACAATAACTACTACGAGTCTCGAAGTGTCAATTAGAGCGTAGTTGTTGTAATTGCGTACTGAAAATCCTACTTTACTTTGCTTTGCTGAGCAAGAGCTACAAAAAACAGGCCTATTCATATTTTTTTGTTTTTAAAATAAGAATAGCATTTGCATTCTTACTGTTCCTAATTAACATTATTCAACAATGTTCAGTGTTATTAAACTACAGAATTACCAATTGTTATTAAAGCTTAGTATCCTGCTCGCGCTAAATTTTAGCGTCCCTAGTCTCCACTTCGATTCTCCACACCAAAGATAAATGGTCGCTAAATAATTATTATGTATTTTCGTTTTTTTTTTTATTTATCACGCTAACGTTCTCTGTGGGCTCCTCCGAAAAAATCCATAATAATCACAACACAAACTTTTCCCTCCTTTTTCTTCTGTCAACATTTATCTTCGATTTAATGTACCGGACATGGAGACTTGTCATCGGCCCATCTATATGAAGTTAAGAATTTAGCGAGCGAACAGGATACTGCTTTGCTAAACGGCATCGCTAAATTTTATCTTTGTAGACATTTTTGTATGGGAGATAAAATTTAGCGCGAGCAGGATACTTAGCTTTAGGAATCAGCAACCCATCTGCTGCTTGCCAGAGATTAAAACGTACAGAGACTCGCCACATTGAGAGTTACGTTACAGTTCATGTACAAAAGTTATTATTATTATTATTATTATTTATTAACAGGTAATTACAAATTACATGGTAATATTAGAATTACTGAGCCTAGCTGCAAAGACTATTGGCTCTATAGTTAGTTAGTGTTTATATTAAAAGGTTAGCTCTGGTTACAAAGTTTGATATCATTTCAATATTGGCAGGACTAGGGTTACTGAGTATTTCATATATTGAGTTGTCTTTGAATATATTTTTAATGATGGGTCTCAACTCGGTACAGTTCTCCAAGAAATGGGTTGTGTTCAATGCCGTGTTGCAGGTGGTACAGGCTGGAGGGCTATTTTTGGTCAAGAGGTATTTGTGGGTAGCTGAGGTGTGTCCAAGTCGTAATCGCACAAAGTTTGAAATTTGATGTTTGGGGATATTTGTGGGGTATACCGGGTTCACTCTATCAGGGTTTACTTTTTTATAGTGATGGTGGTATAAACTCCAGTCGTTTCTGATTCGGATACTTGTGGCTTCTCGAGTAAGCTTCAACAAATCTTGTTTGGTATATGTGTCAAATCTGTATACCGGGGCGTTTCTGGCAGAGTTAGCCGCGATATCAGCGTTTTCGTTTCCTTGGATCCCGACATGACCCGGCGTCCACATTAGCTTGATATTATTTGGTGATTTGATGAGTTGGAGTCTGATTTTTGATATGAGCTCAGTGTTGTTGTTAGGGTTATTGATCGCGTTAAGTACCGATATGCTATCGGAGCATACGATATGTTTTCCTTGACGTTTCGTTGCTATATTTGTGGCTTGAAGGATAGCGAAAGCTTCTGCTGTAAATATTGATACGAATTCCGGTAGATTACCAATGGAGATAATGGAACCATTTTCAAGTGAGACAGCGAATGATGTGTGTTCTGTAGTCTTTGATCCATCTGTGAAGATAAGGTTCCACCCGTCTGCTTTTAACTCTGAGGTGATGCTGGCGAAGAGTTGACAGAAGGCTGTATTGCTGGTGTTTGCTTTTTTGTAGTTGGCTAAAGTCAGTATGATAGATTCTGAGTTCATTAGCCATGGGGGATATCGTGGGGCAGCAATCTGTTTTGGCCTATTTGGAATGTCTAGCAGGGATGCTTTTTCCAGTATGGTAGCTATAGCGGATGGTATCCTCTTTGTAAGCTTGTAATCCTTTGCCCTCTTTACGTCCTGATCAATTACAGAATTTTTGGAGAAAAATAGTTTCGCCGATAGTTTTAAGGTGATAGCGTCTCTTCGTTCGTCAATGCTCATTAGTCCTGCTTCTGCTAAGATGTTTTTTATTGGAGTAGTCGGGAAAGCGTTTATGCTTCTTCTGGCGGCTTGGTGGTATATGGGTTTTATTATGTTCAGTGTTGATTGTGGACAATACCCATATATATATAACCCGTAGTCAATTTTACTTAAAACTAACATTTTTGTTATGTTTGTTAGAGTGTTAATATGAACATTGCTTTTTTTACAGGCTAAATACCTTATAATATTGGTTCTTGCAGCTAGGGATTTCTTTAGTTCTAAACAGTGTTGTTTCCAAGAATACTTATTATTAAAAACTAGTCCTAAAATTTTTAAGTTTCTAACATTTTCGATTAGTATGTCGTTTATATTTATGTTAATTTGAGGACAGTTCTGTTTTCTACAAATGTGGAGCAATTTGCATTTTTGGATTGAGAGCTTGGCACCTGATCTTATTGACCACTGTAAGATGTCTTCGATTACGAGTTTAAATGCAGTTTTGCTTCTATTTATCTCATTAGCTTTACATAATATATATATATCATCCGCATAAATGCAGTGATCTAGTAATTGGTGTTTTGATAAAATTGTGTTAATGTCGTCAAAAGCAATTATAAATAAGACCACCGATAGAGGTGATCCCTGGGGGATGCCGTTGTGCAAAGGGTAGTTCCGGGAGTAGGTATTATTTGATTTGATGGAGAATTTTCTATTAGTTAAAAATGATTTAACGTAACTATATATTTTTTTCCCAATGCCCCATTTGGTCAATTTTTTTAGGATAACGTGAAGGCCTATTCTGTCGAATGCTTTTTCAAAGTCAAGGGTGAGGATTGAGATGTGCTTTTTTTCTGATAATGCTTTCGAAGTAAAGAAGTCGATGTGTAGTAGGGCATCAACACATCCTCTGTTAGCTTTAAATGCTACCTGATTGCGGCTGATAAGCTTATTTGTTTCGGCATACCATAGTAGACGCTTAGCAATAATTTTTTCCAGGATTTTCGACAGGCATGGGATAAGCGAGATTGGGCGATATCCTTCAAGTGAGGTCTTTTCTTTATTTAATTTTGGGATGGGTAATATTGTAGCTGTTTTCCAGGTTTGGGGGATAATAGCGGTATTTAGGATATTGTTGTACAGGCATATAATTCTTTGTTTAGTATCCTGGGGAAGATTTTTCAGCATAGGGTAGGATATCCTATCCCTACTTGGAGTTTTGCCTTTCATTTTGTTTAATGAAGTTTCAAATTCGAGAAACGATATTTTTTGTTCAATGCGTCGAGCAGTCAGGTTGGTTGGATGTTTTGCGGTGGGATGCTGTTAAGTATATTGGATTTTTTATTAACAAATGTATCGGAAAAGTTATTATTTTCCGAAATTTTACACCAAGATTGTGCAATAAAATCGCATATTTCAGGGGGATCTGTTATAATACCATTTGGGGAGTTAATACTATTAATTGAGAGTGACGAGGAATTTCCAGTGAGACGGCGAATATTTTGCCATATCTTAGCAGGGGAGGAGTTGGGGCTTATAGTTGAGGTGAATTCATAAAAACTTTTTGTTTTGGATTCCTTGAGCAATCTTCGAAATTTAGCATTTGATTTTTTGTAATTTATGAGATTGTGAGTGGTGGAATTCTTTTGGAAGTTTTTTAGGGCAGCCATTTTTTCCTTCCGTAGTGCTGTTAACTCGGGATTCCACCAAGGTGTAACGCGACTACATTTTATTGGGGCCGTTTGAGGGATGGAGGCATTTGCGGCAGTTCTGATCGCGTTTTGAAGCAGAGCGGCTTCTTTGTTATTGTTTGGGGATACGGCTTTGCCGGACAGGTATTCAGTGGTTTTTTTACTAAAAAGCTTCCAATTGGAAAGGTCTGTTTTGAATTTAGGGTTGAATGTTTTTGATTTGTTAAGGTGTGCAATGTTCAAGGTTGTGAGTATCGGGAAATGGTCACTGTTATGTAGATCATCTAAGGTCCTCCAAGTTGTTTTTGGGAACAGCTCAGGTGAGCAACATGTTACGTCGATGTGCGTAAGTGTATTGTGCGTTGAAAGGTGTGTAGGGGATCCGTCGTTTAAGATAACAAAGTTTGCGCTCAGAAAGAAGTTTTCTAGTACATGTCCCTTTTTATTTGTGCTTGGGGAGCCCCATAGTATACTCCACGCATTGATATCGCCTCCGAATATGATCGGGGGATAGACTTGGTTTATGATATTAACCAGGTCATTTTTATTGAAAGTACTTTTTGGAGGGAGGTATAAGTTAACGTATGTGAACTTTGTTTTGAGTTGTATCTCGACGGCTAGGACTTGTAGGTTTGAGTTAAGAGGTACTATTTTGTGAGGTGTGTTTGTTCTGATAAGCAGTGCTACACCTTGGGTGTGTGTGTCGTTAATTGGTAGATTATGAAAGTAACCTTTAAAGTTTCTTGGGTAGAATGGGGTGCAATTAAAAGGGCAGTGTGTTTCTTGCACGGATATAATGGTGGGATTGTGTTGTTTGATTATGATATTAAGTTCATCAAGGTTGTTAGTGAAACCGTTCATATTCCATTGCAGAATATTGAAAGCTCCGTTAGGATTACGCTGGACCCACGAGCTTGTTTTACCTGAGGCAAAAGAAGTGTAGTTCGTCGTGCGTTGGTTTTGTTTTTGGATTGTGTTGTTTGTTTTCTGTTGTAAATTATAGAGGTAGGTGGACGTAGGTTGTTCAGAGCTGAGACTCCGCAATTCGGGAGTCGAAGCGGTCGGGCTCTCTACAGAGCCCAATCGATTCGACTCTCGAATTGCAGAGTCATTGTTTTGGTTAATATTTTTATAATTGCATGTCGTCATCGTGTGTTTCTGTGTTATTTATAATATAGTAATCGTTGTTCTCCAAAAGTGTTTGGGTGACAGTTGATAATGGAGAATTGGTGGATGCGGAGGGGGATTTAGAGATATTGTTTATGGTTCGAGTAGGTGAAGATTGGTTGTTTTTGTTGGTATTAAAGAGAGGTTGTGAAGAGTTCGAGATGGCCTGAGAAGATTGGGAGGAGGGAGTGTTAGAGTTTGATGTAATGGAGGCTATCGCTGTGGCAGCAGTAGGCTTGTTTGTAAATGGATGGGTGGGTGATGGGTTTGGGATTGATGATGTGTGAGCAGGTTGAGTTGCCGTTGGAGTTGCATTGGGCTTGGAGGTGTTTGCTTTTGAGTTTGAGTATGATGTGAGATCGGGTTTATTATTTGTGTGGGTATTTACTTTAGCGCTATTTGTGTGTGGTGTTGTGTTTTTTTCATCGTTGTTTGTGTCTGGTGCGGGCAGGGAAGGTGAGGTTAGAGGGACATTATTTTGAACCAGTGGATTTGTAGTTTTCTTAATCTTTTCGGCGAGGGACACGGTCAGCGGAGGGGTTTGAGTTGAGTTCTGTTGACTGTATATCCGTTTAGCTTCCATCATTGTGCATTTCTTTGATGTTTTGATCGTGATAATCTCTTTCGCTTGTTTGTAGGCAGGGCATGCTTTGGACGACGATGGGTGGGGAGGGAGCAGTTTGCGCACATTACTCGAGTACATGGTTCCGGTGTATGCGGTGGCAGGTTACACGATTCACATATTGTGCTGTTATTGCAGCGCTTGATTGTGTGGCCAAGTAGCTGGCAGTTGCGGCAACGCATGGGGTTTGGTATATACTCACTTATTTTGGCAGTGTAGAAGCCGATATCAACTGTTTTGGGGACTTGATAGAGGTCAAATGTAAAGAGCATGAGACCTGTTGCTCTTTGTTTTCCATCGTCACCTTTTTTTAGAAATTTGTAAATTTCCGTTACACCTTGGGATTTCATTTCGCTAACAATTTCTGTTTCAGCGACGTTTATTAGGCATGGTGCGAATGCTATTCCTTTCGATTGGTTAAGGCGATCGTGCAGTTTTACTATTACTGGGCACACACCAGCAAGGTCTTTAGCTTTTAGGAAAAGGTCTGCTGTTTTTTGTGACTTTACAAAAATTAATAGGCTACCGTCACGAAGTTGGCTTATGTTTTCATAATCTTTGCTAATACTGTCAATAGCTTTTTTGAGAAGGAATGGGCTAAGGGACGAGATTGGTTTTTCGCTATTTTTCGGAGACATGATAATAAATCGAGGATTTTTTGAGTTGGAGAGTGAGGGGAGGTCTGGGAAGATGTTTAGGGGCAGAGTATTATCTTTTGGTTTTTTTCTTGGCTGGAGATCGGGGTCAGGGTCTGGGTCAAGGATTCCGAAACGACCACCTTTCTTTGGCCCGTGGGCCATTTTTGCACTTGGGTGGGTACACTCACGTGAACTTAGAAGAGAGTATGAATAAGACTTAGTGATAGGAAAAAAAATACGGTTTTAACGGGAGAAACCGGTTTACGCGCTTGGCGAGAGAAAAATCACACAATAAATTTTTGCCTTGCGTAAGAACAGGTATTTGTACCACGGCCGTCCGACACCGACTGTGTACAAAAGTTAAGAAATCAATCTGAATGCAAAATGCTGAGAAAAGTGTCGAAAGCTACGCACTAATATCAAAAGAGCAATCTACCTTTTTATCTTCGATTAGACACACGATATCTGAAATCTGATAGCGAATCTGAAGGAGCTCATTCGAAAAACACATAAGTAGACTAGATTGGTCTGGATGAGATGTAACCTGAACACAAAATATAAATTGGTCAGGAACGTCACTTTTTCTGCGTCAGCCACATATCAACTTAGTGCTCACTCACAAATTTCTTGACTATTCGTGGGCTACCCCTCCATAAACGTCAACTGAAACAGCTGCTCATATGACCGACCCAAATCGAGATAGATCTGACCTATGATTAGGAGATTTGGGTACTGTCCGAACTAATACAAAATATTGGCGCATTGGCACTGGCCAGCAGAGATTCTAGAAATACCTGAACAGGAGAATAACCTTATTTCGAACAGCTTCTTCGGACCGCCATTTTTAAATGATGACATTTAATTTTTAATTAAACCCTCTCCAAAGTTTCTCTCCACTACTTCGCTTAATATTGACAGTGTAAGTTCCGTAAAAAAATGTGTTGGTAAAGCTGATTGACTTTGTATTTATTTGTACTTCTACAGCTCCCTCTTCAAAATCCTCTTCCATTACTGCTCGTTAAAATTCCATTTCTTAAAGAAATTACATTAACAACAACGAATTTCTAACTTATTAATTATATTAATTTGCTTTCGTTTGAAATTTTGTTGCGAATACCGATATTTTCTCTGATCTATCAAAATTTAGCTGTGGATCTCTTCTGGAGGCAATTCCCGTTCCGTGATATTGTGAAATGAAAAGAGTTTTCACAAGTTCACACTGAATTCGATTCTCGATCTATAAAGAAATGAAAACAAATGTCAGAATTTTTTTAAATAAGTTTTTTATCACAGCATTTGTAAAGAAGTGTGAAAACGTGATGGCATTGAATTATTATATATGGACTGCTAGTGAAATGTCACTTCCATACAAACCTCTGCCCAGAAAATGACGCTAACATTTGGGCGTGAGTGGATTTTCTAAGTGAAACGGCTGAAATTCAAATTGTTGCGGCATTGTTTACAATAGGTGAGTTTTTATGAGCTTCGTTCTCAGCAGTGCAAAGTAAAGAAAGATTTTCAGCATACATCTACTGCGAGTCTCGAAGTGTCAAGTGAGCGTAGTTGTTGTAATTGCGTATTAAAAATCCTACTTTACTTTGCTTTGCTGAGAACGAAGGTCAAAAAAACAAGGCTAATAGATGTCGTCTCGAAATTTAAATCAAAGATAATGGAATACAGAGATATATAACTTTCCAGTGGAAACGCGGCTGCCTACAAGCAGAAATGAATGAATAAAAGAGATGGATATCTTCGTACGTCTATCCCCCCAAAACCCATTTGTTTACATTAGGCTTGTTTTTTTTAGCTCCGTTCTCAGCAAAGCAAAGTAAAGTAGGATTTTCAGCCCGCAATTACAACAACTACGGTCTACTTGACACTTCGAGACTCGCAGTAGTTTGTAATTTGTGAGCTGAAAATCGTACTTTACTTTGCTTTGCTGAGAACGAAGCTCAAAAAAACACGCCTATTGTTGTTTCCTTTTGCTTTTATAGACACCACGCTGTTCAATTGTTTTGTGTTTGGTGTTGAAATTTTTTGTATGGGAGCTTAATTTAAACGCGAGCAGCATACCATGCTTAAATAAAAAAAAATGTATTCTTTCTCAAAAATAATTCATCAAAACATTTGACAATTATTTGGATATGTAACAGACCTAAAAAAAAAACTTGATTTAGTACAACTGTCATTAATCATATGTTCGGTTGGTATGTCATAACGACGTTTGGTTTGGCTTTGTATAAAAATATTTCCGAAGTGAAAAATGATTTCATTGATATTCAATTTATAAACGTTTGCCAACTAAAAAAATTTCCAATCCTATTGTTCTTCATGGACTAAAACTTCTTGTCAACAAAAGAACATAGCAGTGTAAAGCAGACTTTGTTATTTGTAGAAAGTTTGCATAATTGTTGGCACTTTGGATTTTGGAATTTCACAAAAGCGGAGAGATAGTACAGTTTTTGAAAATTGTAGAGTAATATGTTTCGAAGTCGAAGTTGGTTTGGAGGTGGATGGAACCGCCCGAAAAATCGCCTTTCACTGGAGCATTTAAAATATTTATATAGCATCCTCGAAAAAAATACAGCGGTCTCTGAAAATAATCGGGGTCTGCTCGTTGAGTCATTGCGATGTATTGCGGAAATTTTGATTTGGGGTGATCAACACGATTCTTCAGTCTTTGAGTAATTACTAAACAACATGGTTTTTATAAAACTGTTTTTTTAATTAATACTCGCTGCATTTTTAGTTTCTTCTTGGAAAAAAATATGCTTTCATACTTTCTTCAAATAATGCGTCAAAAGAGTGGAGGATCTAGTTTCGTGTGTGTGCAACTACTTCAAACATTGAATATTCTCTTTGAAAACATTCGAAATGAGACGTCGCTTTGTAAATAGAACCTTAGCTTTTTACCAAAATAAGTCTTATGCTATATATTTCCATTTAATTAAACAGATTACCTTCTGAGCAACAATCATGTGAACTCAATAATTGTACATAAATTTGATTTCTCAGACGAAGATGTAATGGGATATTATATTTTGTTTTTGAAAACACTCAGTCTTAAGCTAAATACTCATACCATACATTTCTTTTATAACGAGGTAAGACATCAAATTTGTTTACTCTTTGTAAAATATATGCAGTAACTTATGTACTTACAGCATACAAACGACTTTCCACTATACACTGAGGCTATCAAATTTTTTAATCACCCTGAATCAATGGTGAGAATTGCAGTGAGGACTATTTCATTGAATGTTTATAAAGTGCAAAATGCCAGCATGCTACAATTCATACGTGATAAGTAAGTTTTAGAATAAGTAAATTATGTAGTACATGTATGTATTGGCATACATTCCAATTTCCCATTTTACATTTTATTACGCATTGAACTCATTTAAAGTTTAGATTTTACATATTTAATTTGATTTTATATGTCACCTTCATTTAAGATATCTTTGTGGTTCTTGTTTTCAATTATTTGGCGCCACACCACACTTCGGTGGTGGTACAGTTCAGTGTTGACATAAGCATCAACAAATAAACCTATCGTTAACGCATCTTTAAGAAATAGCCTCCAGTTGAGCTGGTACAATTTAAGACAGGAAATTAAATACACAGTAAAGAATTAAAAAGGCAAGAAATACACTTTTCATATGTCAAGAACGTCAGAAAATGTAAGCAATCAATACGGAGTGATTAACAACTCCGGTTTTTATTCTGCAAATCAGAAACTGTCTTTCAGTCGGTGGTTTTTAATTGGTTAGGGCTTCCGACCCGTGACGAGGCTCTGCAATGGCAGAAACCCTCCACAGGAAGGTATATTCACTTTGTCATTACATTTGTAACGCTAAGAAGGAGTCACCGGAGACCTCATAAAGTATATATATTCTGAATCAGGATCCATTATGAATCGATTTAGCTATGTCCGTCTGTCTGTTGAAAGCACAATAGCGCCCAAAGGAATTGACATAGGCGAATGAAATTTGGTGAAAGGACTTCTTGTTATCGTCGTCAGGTTGCTATTGAAAATGGGCTATGTTGGTCAAGTAGTTCTGGTACCTCCCATACAAAATCAATATTAGACCCATGTGTCTCTCTGTCGGTTGAATACACGAACACGTCCAATGGAATCAACCCTGGCGAATGAAGATTGTTGAAAGAACTTCTTTTTATCGTCTTTAGGGTGGTATTAAAAATAGGCTATGTCGGTCAAGTAGTTCGGGTACCTCCCATACAAAATCAATATTAGACCCATATGTCCTCCATCTGTTAAAAACACGATAGCATCCAAAGGAATCTACCTAGGCAAGTGAAATTTTGTGAGAGGACTTATTTTTATTGTTGTCAAGTTGGTATTAAAAATTGGCTATGTCGGTCAAGTACTTCAGGTACCTCCCATACAAAATCAATAGTTGGCCCATATATCTCTCTGTCTGTTGAAAACAGGATAGCGTCGAAAGAAATCGACCTATGCAAGTGAAATTTTGTGAGAGGACTTACTTTAATCGTCGTCAGGTTGATATTAAAATTGGGCTATGTCGGTAAAGTAGTTCTGATACCTCCCATACAAAACCAATTTTGCATGACTTGTATGCAGTGGAGGGTATCAAAGCATCGGCCAGGCCGAGTTGAGTTGAAAAGTTTGCGACAAACAATCGAGTAGAAGTTTCTGTAACTTGTAGTACGAAACGAAGGTAAATTCACAACGAAGTTCGAATAGCTTCGTCAGCTAATGAAAATAAGGAATTTATATATATAAGGAATAAAATTGGACCAAGTACAGAACCTTGGGGTACTCCCAAGTTATTAGTTTTAGGACTGCTTATACTGCTTCCAATTTTAACTCGCTGTATTCTATCTTTAAGATATGACTCAAACCATCCATAAATGAATCCTGTAAATCCGGCCTTATATAATTTATATATGAGAATTACGTGATCAACCATATCAAATGCCTTGGAGATGTCGACAAATAGGCCAGCGCAGAATAGTTTGTCATCTAAACCCTTATATGAAATATAGAAGTCCAGTAGAGCATCCACAGTGGAATGGCCAGTCCGAAAACCACACTGTAGGGGACTAAAAAAATCAAAATTATTGAGATAGGCTGGGATTCTCGCTACTTTTTCAAAAACTTAATACCCTTTTTAAAGAAGGGAATTTTTATGGCGCATTTCAGATCAGTGGGAAAAATTCCAGACATAATGCTGAAACTAAAAAGTTAAGACAAAATGTCTACTAAATTGAGACCAATATTCTTTAGAACCAGATTCGAGATCTCATCACTACCACACGAATTAGAGTTAGGCTGAGAATTAATAGTTTTTAGCAATTCAAATCCTGTGATAGGCTGTTTCTAAAGCCATTACATAGAGTAACAGGCTTAGTACAACAATTACAGGAAGTTTGCGAATTGTCTGAAAAAGAGGATTCTTCAATGGAGGCGAAGTAATTGCTAAATTCGTTGTATATTTCTAATGGATTCAAAATGTCAGTACCTCCGTTCTTCAGTATGATAGAATCTGGGTTAGTTGGAACTTTCCGATTAATAATACTGTTAACGACTCGCCAATCCTTCTTAAGTATTTTGGAACGATAATACTTTTCCCGCGCATTAATCACTGCCTTGTTCACATTTTTACAAAAATTTCTGTAGCGACTTTTTAAGCTGTTATTCGTTGGATGTTTCAAACATTTTTTCCTCAATTTGTGTTTAGTATTTATTTTTTTAACAAGGGAACGAGTTATCCAAGGTTTAAGACGATATTCTGCATTTTGTGCCACATACACACTAACCCAACTTTCATATAGAAGCTTATTGTTTAAGACAAGAAAATTAATTTTATTAAAAGTGTTTGGTGAAAAATCGTATGCCGTCCTACATTTTATATTTTAAAAAAGGATTCCTGTCATACAGTGGTCAGTTATATTAAGATCCATGTTGATACCAGCAAGATGATCAACAGCAAAATTCTCAAGACGAGCAGAAACATGGTCGAGGCAGGAGCCTGCAGTTGGCCTCGTAGGTTTTTCAATGAAGGAAAAGAGTCCGTGTTCAGTCATGAGTGTTTGATATGTACCAGAAACTGAGTTGGAAACTAAAATATCTAAGTTAAAGTCTCCTAAGATAATAAAATTTCCAGATCGCTCATTTTCCAAAAAGATAGAAAATTCATCTAAAAAACATGTAGGTGATAATGAATGAAGTCTATATACATAGATGAAACAAACTACTTCATTTTGGATATTGCAACACACTTTGATGACATCCGCGCTTCTTAGCTTAAAAACGTTAATAACAGGCTCATACAAGTTCGAAACAAAAACTCCCACTCCACCGGCAGCATACGTATCATTAGGATTTGGAAAAAAGTGTAATTAGGAATAAAATAATCGTCAACTTCGCACGAATAAATCCAAATTTCAGAGACAAATACTATTGCAATTGGCAATTTTACAAAAGTTTCTAGATGATCAAATAGTAAATCAAAGTTTTGACGCAAACTACGAATATTTTGATATTAAACGAAAAAAGAATTGCCAGAGCCAAAAATTCTATCAGAATCTAATGGCTCTTACAGTGAGGCTGTCGTGCACAAGATCAAAGAAATCATTCAAATCATTGCCCATCAAGAGCAGTTAAATCTTCAATAGATCCTATGACAACAACCTCACTATTATCAGATTTCCTCATTAAAATATGAGAATTTCTAAACCATACATATATGAATTTATTCTCCCTTTTACATCTTTTAGCTGCCATAAATAAAGCCTTAGAATATTTAGTCAAGCTGTCATTAATGAAAATATTTGAACTACTACTGCTACCAACAGTAAAGAGCGATGAGTTCAGCTTCCTCATTTTTTTTTTCCTTTCCATCACTTTCCGCTTGATATTATGTGAAGAGAAATGCACAAAGAGAACACCAGCTTGCTCATTAGATGAAGAGGTTGTAGTAGCACTCGTATGCTTAACTTTTTTAATGTGCAACATTTCTGTATATCATCAGTCGAAACAGAATATATCTGTTTTTCTGATGATATACAGCTTTTTCAAAGATCACATTTAATGTCTCTCTTGCATTTGAATTATTTAAGTTAGGAACACCAACATTCTCCAGTTGCTTCTGTTCACTCCAGTTCACCCCTTTCATACGCAATGTTTGGTTTTCCTCTTTCAGCTGCTGTATTGTGCTGAGAAAATCACTGTTGATTTTTTTCAAGTCGAGAATTTCAGAACTTCAGAGTAAAGCAGTTGCAACGTTAGTGAACTTTCGGTCAAAGTAGAGAGAACCATTGACATACTGACGTCCACTGTGCCAGGTGAAGATTCTGCTACACATTGAGACGAAAGTGATGCAATGTTTGCATGGGCGGCCGGCGTTTTAGGTGTCGTTGTTGCATGAGCAGCCTGCGTTTTAGGTGTTGTTGTTATTGTAGCAGGTACTTTTTCACGTTGCAAAGAAAGTGAGGTACACTTGACTTTAACTGATGATGATTTTGTTGTTGCGGATTTTTGCTGCTTTTGTTGTGAACCAGGTGTTATTGGTAATGGTTGTTGAAGTGATTTGCGACGCAAAACAGAACACTTGTCGCAGCGATGAGCAAGATTATTGGTTATAAGATAATCTAAATCTACCGGTTGAATGTTAGCACACGAACCGTGAAACAGACTTTTACAATCACCGCTTTAAATTTTTGTTGCATCGTTGTGATCTATTTTGTCATTGCAAGCCGCGCAATTCATTTTTTAAAAAGAAAAATACTTGACTTTGGAAGAAAAGAAAAATTTAAAGCTTCGCACCCCACCACACTTTAAGAAACACGTCAAGACACGCCAAGTGCTTGATTTGAACTTGTCATGTTCGTTGTTTGCCCCTATAATGTGTGAACGTCGATGATTACCGTGTTGCGAGCTCCTGTAAAATCAATGAGTCGGTAGCCGTGATTTGTTGTCGTTTCGTGGATTCTGTAATCCGCCACAGATATTTTCCTTTCTGACTTACGCTGAAATCCTAGAGTAAAACTTTGACATCATACTCCAGACAGGCTCCGTAGGCTCCATGCCGGAGCTTATAAACTCCTCTTTGATATGTTCCCCAGCATAGTCGGTAGGGGCGTGTGCGCATATCAGGCTTATGTTTTGGAAAGTAGACAAGGGATCAATAACTTTTGTCTTAATATGATTTTCTACGACAAATCTGCATATTTACTAATAGATGCAATCTCCTGAATCGCTGTGAGAAATATTCAACCATCTTATAGCCCTATTATGGCTATCAAATATCAACACGATATTTGATAATAATTGATACGTATCAACAAAATGAACGACTCGGTATTATGGTTATCAATCTATCAACATTTTTGATGAATTGTGAATTGTATAAGATTTAAGATCTATTGTGAATAGTTTTATCTGTAAACTTGGTATTACGGTCGTCAAAAAAATTGATATTCATCAAATTTTCTATCAACCACAAATTTCTTGTTGATACATATCAAATATTCGGGCGGTTCAAAATTTCTATTGATATCGAATCATACAAATTATTTCCTTGTGCCTATTATTAAAAAAAAAAGACTTTAGACCGAAATGTCATCGGTAGAATTATTTTTTGAAGGGCATTACGATGAATTAGGTGTGAGGGAACAAGCTATCATACGCAGGACTTTACGAGATGCATCAAACGCAATGTGTTTGGACGAACATGTGTAAGCAGTTAACATATTTTTTTTTTTTACTTGGTGTGATTCGGTTCCAGATTCGTGCAGAACTTCCGACTTTCAAAACAAGCCTTCGTAGAAGTGTTGACCGATATTGAGGATAAACTCAAACCATAATAATATTCCGTGTTGCGAATACTCTTTTCAATAGTTTCCAATTTTGACATTATTTCACCAAAATTAGACTTCAGCCACAAAACAAAAACCAAATACCAATTAGAAACGTCAAACTTCAAAATAGTACCCATTCTCAATGATATTTTGATTAGCATTCACAATGGGGTAAAAATGATCAATTGATACTCATAATACCAAATCATCGACGAATTGATAGAGGTTATCAAATATCAAATAATTGATATTTGATAGCCATAATAGGGCTTAAGATCATGCGTTGATTTCTTTGAATACAAAGCCGGAATTGCGTCGTCAAATTGCTTCAAAGGAAAAATGCAAAACAACAAGTACAGAAGGAGACATAGAAATCTATCTTTTTTAAAGGATACTGTTTATGGATTACTTGACAGTTCGGCCTGACTGGAACTGTATATTCCGTCTAGAGGAAGGGCTTTAGTAAGAAGACACTTCTCTCCCTCCCTCGTCAACTGCCGCCAAAGAACCATTCACTAAGTAGGACGAACTTGAGAACTGTAATAGGAATTTTGTCTGACTACTGTCTCAGACCCAGATCTATGTAGATTCTGTAATGACTGTGAAATTGCTATGGTAAAGGGCATGTGGCATACATTTTGTGAAAGCTACTTCTTTAGGAACAAGAGTTACGGCCATTTTATTCACTCCCTTTAATCCGGTTTAAAGGTTACACCAGGGTTTAAGTGAGTTTAATCCAAAACCTAAACCCAAGTCCATAATATTCAGTCGTTAAACCCGAACATTTACCCAGTTTTTTTAAAATTGACATCGTTTAATCCGATTGGATTTAAACGCAATCCGGAGACCAGTTTAAGTACTTTAAATTGGGTTAAAAATCAATTTCATAATATTGACATTTCTTTGCTCGCAGGTTTGCGATAAGAAAAGTAGAAAAGTGAAACAGAAAATAAAAAGTAGCAATAAGCTCCAAAAAAAATTGGATTTCCTTCGTGAAATGGTCGAAATTTAGATGTCTTCGTCAACAAAAGACGAATTTGTCGGAGAGCTGATGGTAAATCAACGAGGACGACGGGTCTTCGAAAATATCGAATGCACAAGCGGGGTTGCGTCGATGATTACGTGATTACGTGTTTGATTTTCGGAAATACTTCCGGGCATTATGGAGGCTCATGATTCGACTAATGCACTGAAGACAAAAATCTGCCCACAACAAATCAATTCATTTTCCAAGTGACAAACAACAACAACAAAAATGTCATTATTTGTGAAATTTGATTACGTGGGTTTAAAACGGATTATAAACGGTTTAAAGTATTTAAAATCCACATTTAAATCCATCTCTAACTCAGCGGGTTTAATACATGATTTTTAGTGAATAATATGGACATAGGTTTAAATTATCGGGTTTAAAAACTTTGGATTAATGATGGGGTGTAAAATTAACTTAAACCTGAGTTACACCCGGAGTGAACAATATGGCCGTTAAGAATTAGAAAAGTAATTTTTTTTTTCAATTAATAATTGTGATAACGGCCTTAATACTAATCAACATAATTGATATCTTTTATAGAACAGCCGCTCCATATTTCAGCAATCTGGTATGGTTTATTGGAAAACACATCTTGGAATTAGACACATGTGTTCGAACGGACATCGAGTAAGTATTGCTTTTAAACATTTGTGCGTATTTCATCAGTGCTATTTTATAATTATATTCTTTAGCCATCAATCAAACCAGAAACTCTCCAATTTAGTTGCAGAACACCTTGATCATTTGCATTACCTTAATGATATTCTATTGCTTGAGATTCGTGATCTAAATGCGGTCCTTACAGAGCATCTTCTACATAAGCTTTTCGTCCCTTTATACATATTTTCTTTGACACCAGCCCCACCGCTCTCAATGGCTGTAGTAACACAGAATCTAGCAGCTGTTCTCAACAAAGTCGTTGATATTGATATTCAAGAGATGAATAACCCACGCGTGTCATCAATAGTTGCCTTATACCTACTGTCTTTAGTTTTTTTGGTCATTACACATGGACCATTAGTACATGCCTTAGCGTGGGTAATTTTAAACGCGGATAACCGAGTTTTTACTGAAGGCGCTGCGGAAATCCTAAATGCATATGTTGAACGACGGGAAGTTGTCGTACCCGGTTTCGTAGAACCAAGAGAAAGTCTAGAGGAAGCATTAGATACAGCTGCAACTGCCTCGACTTCATCGAGTATGAATGCCGATGGCAATTCGTCGCCAATCGAATGCAGTAGTTCTCCGGTATATTCGGAAGCGGAAGAGCAGCTACCCTTAACCCACTCACTGCATAAATCTAATATCACCGATGAGGAAAAGGAAAAGCTTAAGCGACTAGTTGAATCATCGTCAGCGGATATGCTACGCCCTTTCCTGGACGTAGTGTTTTCTTCACTGGACTGTGGAGAAAATGATTACTTGGCATTACTGTCACTTTGCCTTATCTATGCGATGGCAAACAATAGAGGTGGGTACTAACGCTGATATATAAATTATTATTTTCCTTGTATCGCTAAACTAACCTTTGCTCCTTTCTATTCTAATGCAAAACTTTTCACAAAATCGTTTTCTAGACGGTACGTAATTTTTTGTTATACACAGACACTGTACGTATTTAGTTTCGTATTGAAACAATACTTAATTGACTTCCGGTAATGCAAGTAATTTTCTTATGCTCGGTGCACAAGTTGCCTTAGTTTATTATTAGTTAGATAGATGTATAAATAGATTTTATTTGGGAAACTATATTTATAATACAAATCATCCGATCAAGTCACCCGATTTTGTTTGGCTCTCATTTTTTTTTCTAAATGAAAAACTTCGATTCTGTTTTTTGATTATCTTTATTTGAACCTTTAGAATTTTATTGGTCAAGTCGAGAAAATGATATCGGTCAAATAGGCGCCGTCACAATTGATTGCCATACGGGCTCGTTTTAAGCGACAGATTCTCGCACTCGTGTCGAATGTTGTCCTCGAGGGCTTCCAGAGTCTCGGCCTTGTTTACGTAAACATGGGACTTCAAAAAACCCCACAAAAAAAGTCTGGAACGGTTAAATCGGGCGATCTTGCGGGCCATGGCAAATCGCCAAAACGAGAGATGAGGCGACCCGGGAACACCGCCTTCAGAATTTCGGTTGGGGCTCGCGCAGTCTGTGCCGTAGCTCCGTCCTGTTGGTACCACATGTTCTCCAGTCCTACTTCGTCCAATTGCGGCAGAAAAAACTCGGTTAGCATGGCCCTATAGCGCGCACCGTCCACTGTTGTCAATTGACCAGCGGCGTTCTCGAAAAAAATGGCATCGTCAACAGCGGCGATATTCTCGGCACAACGGGCGCTCCGGGGCTGGCCACTCTTGGCAACGTCTCGTGTGGTCCCATACTCTTCAAGGTTGGTGGCCGAACGGCGCAGTGTTTGCGCAGTCGGTGTCGGACGGCCGTGGAATCGGCAAGACGGCCAACACTAGACGAATTGTTAGGCAAAAAAATATCTGATGAGATCGGTAAGCAAGGTTCGAAGGTTGTTATCTCAGGACCTGAACCTTCGTTGGGACTTCCTGTGTCCTTCGTCAGGTGACGACTAAAGATATACTGCAGAGAATCTATTCTTCCCCCCTTTTTTTTTTGAACGTTTCCTGACCTGAAAAAGAACAAATTAATTTTTTATTTTATTATTCAATTTTAGTGCATTTTATTAGACTACTAGAGCACACTAAAACTATGCACAAACAGAATTCAATAGTACTATGCTTTTTTAACAAACCTATTGTTTGGATAGATTGTTGAATAAAGTTAACTTTCTAATTTGCTGTTTTTTTATTTAATATAGTCATTATAGGTGCTGAATTTTTTATTAAAACTTACTTTTTTAGGAGTCAGTAAAGATTGGTTAGATCAAGTTCTTGCAAAATCTGGAAAATCTTCTCAGACTTATAAAACTGAACTAGTGGAGAGTCTATTGAACATAGTCAGTCTGTCTAATCAGCCATGTAAGTTAAAAAAGTTTACTTTACTGGTTACATTATACCAAATATTTTTTTTTGTTGCTAATAGCGTGTCGAATACGTCTCATAACACTAGAAATAACACTCGACCTATTGGTTACTTTCACGAAGCCCAATACTGACGAAAGTTGTATTACTGAACCTCAGCAGCATACTCTCTTTTTAGCCCAGTGTCAAGCAATGGCTGCCTTAAGAAATTTTTACAAATCTGAAGAAATTTTTCTCGATCTTTTTGAAGATGAGTACAATGAAATGAAGAAGCAATTATTAAACGTAGAGTTCCTATGCATGGACTCAACGATCCTTTTACCTCCAACAGGTACCCCGCTGACAGGAATTAGCTTTCCGCGACGATTGCCATGTGGGGAAGTAGAGAAAGCACGTCGAGCTATTCGCGGATATTTCCTGTTACGCAGAACTTGTCAAAAATATCTGAATGAGACTGAGACAATGCTTCCTTTGACAAATGTGACGAATTGCGTTCAAGTCGACAACGTTTTGGATTTAAGTAAGATATACTTAAAGAATATAAAATGCTTAAAACTTCAAATTGTATATTCACACTTTAGATAACAGCGATCTGATAGCCTGTACAGTACTGACAAAAGACAATACTAAACAAAGGAGGTTTTTGGTTATAGACTTATTACAGTTGATTTTAGTAGAACCCGATGCTAAGCTCTTAGGTTGGGGTGTTGCGAAGTTTGTTGGTTTTCTTCAAGACGTCGAGGTTTTAGGCGACAAAGACGATTCGCGTTGCTTACATATTACCGTGCATAGGGGTGGTGCTTCTCATAATCGAACCCCACTGTTGTCAGCAAAGTTTTTGTTTGATGATCATATAAGATGCATGGCAGCTAAGCAGAGGCTAACAAAGGTAATATATTTTTATGGGTACTCATTTTTAAAACACAGGCGATAAAAAACATTTACATGGCTTTAAACACTTGTAAGCAAGTATATTGTGGTTATATGTAATATTTTTAGTACAATATTAACGAATATTTATACTAAAGGGCAGAAGCAAAGCACGTCAAAAAAAAATGTGTCAAATTGCGCAGCTATTAGAGATACCGGGTCAAATTGTTGATTCGCCGCTTTATGCAGTATCTGGGCTTCGATTGGGAAACAGTTCCAGAACTTCGCGAGATCACAGACCAATTTTTTCTAACTCCAGTCGTGTGCCTGGATTTGCAGCTGCACTACGAAGGGACAATACGCCTGTGGCTGGTGTGAGTCGCATACATATCGCTCAAAATCGATCTATTGAAGGGTATTTTAAATAAATTAAAATGTTGCTTTTAATAATTTATACTAAACATAGGATACGTAATGAAAGTACTGGCCGCTCACGCAGACGTAGCTCGAACACTAGTTCCGGATCCTCAACACAATCGAACGATGTGCGCGACATTTCGCCCGGTGGCAAAAGTTCTTCACAGTCCCGTGAAAACTCAAGAAATCGATCACCACGATCCCGAGAAAGCAGTCCGCGAATGCCCCGACCACGGTATCTATAACTGTAAATATTATTTTTAAGATACCTGGAGGCATACGTATTTTTAGTTCTGAAGAAATTCCACTGGAAGATTTTCAACATTCTAGAAATGCTAGTCCGCATTCGCGAAGCCCCTCTAATGTTCCATCTCGATCGCATACTCCTTGTAGAGTGAAATACGAGTCAGTTTCTGTTCATAATGCATCATCGAGTCATACCGACCCTTCGTTGCTATCGCCAATCAACATAGTAGCTGTTGCGAAAGAAGTCGTCCCTATAAGCTCGGAGGAAACTTCTTTTATTTCCCAAGAAGATAAACAACGACGTAGGGGGAATATTGAAACCGTCTAACAAAAAAAATAAATAATTATTTGTTATTCTAAAATGTTGTTATATTTATATGTTATTATATTCCTACTAACAAAGAATTTAAGGTTTTTTTGGTAAATACCTTTAATAAGCATTTTTTGTGTACCATATCTGTTATAAGGAAAACAAATAATGTAAGATGATTGTTCCCCTCGTTAATCAATTGTATATTTTTAATAAATAAATTCTATTTAAGGCGGTAATAAATATCAAAAGTTGAACAAAGTGACTTGACAAAGGGGTACGAATGGTCGCACAAAAATGTTTGTCGCTGAAAAGCACCAGGTACCGGTAACTTTGAAGTATACAAGTTAAAAAAAAAGCTATTAGCTTGAAGCCATGTATATTCATTCATTCGTAACGCTTGGTGAATGTGAGGCCAACTTTCTTAGTATTTCATTATGATATCATATCAGAATTGATTAACATCTCGATTTACAGATTATTACCAAAAACCGTAGCAATTGCAATGATATGAATAAAATGCAGAAATTGCTTTTACTCAAACGAATTGTCAAAATCGAAGCATTTGCTACGTTTCTCATGATTAAAAACTTTTGAGCTAACACTTATGTCGTTTTCCATTGGGACAAAAAATCAATCTTTTTTTTGATCTAAATCACTTTTGGCGTTCCATTGGGAAAAAAAATCAATCTTTTTTTTGATTCGGATCACATTTTGCAAATCTCGATATTTTTTCAGATTTACACATACTACCACAAATAAAGCACAGCTGTTTTACGTCATTTAAAGAAGTTTGTTTGAAAACAAATGTGCAAAGTTCCGTGAAAACCAAAATAAAGAAATATATAAACAGCAATGGACATAGTTTTGGAGGAATTATTATCTTCATTGTTTTCCTCATCATCTGGAAACTACGAATCACCGAAATTACTCCATTTGTACCTACAACAGAGGAAACATTTTTCAAGCCGATTTCCATGGTTGATTTTACCAAAAACAAATGCAATTTGATAAGCTGATATTGTTATCAAATAACGCACTAATCCATTCACAAAAGCAGATCAATTTCGTTGCATGTTCCATGAGCCGCATAAAATCTGAGATCTGAAAAAGATTTTTTGTGGTCCCAATGAAAAACGACATTACTTTTGACATGTTCGAAAAGCGGCGTCAATTATCGGTATGAATAAAACGTAGCAATTGATACGAAAATCCAAGTCAACTATTTGGCTGACTCAGACTTTTTGCTAAATATTTTGTACCAACATTTTTAACATAAAACAATCTAGGCATTGTGAATTTTCGATGTTTAGTTTATAAATAGATAAGTTAAATTCTTTTTGTATAGGAAAATAGAAGAACTATAGAAGACTATTTGGCTTTCTTTGTTTAAACGGAATCATTTTTATGTTGACATTGCAAATGATCGGATACAATTCGTGGCACCTGAAGAAGAAATCGACAAGAATCGACAAGCTATTCGCGAAAATATTTTCAGGTGCAATTGGAGCTATAGATTGCATTCATGTTTCTGAATTTAATTTTTTCAATTTCACACAAAAGTCGCTGGAATATTGACATATTTTATATGGACAAGTAGCCAACTTCACGCATATTCCAAAAATATAGACACACTACTGTTTGAAAGCGGAAAACAAACGACCAAGTTTACTTTGGTTAAAATGTTGCATGTGGTCATATAGGTTGATGGAAATAGTAGTCAGCTTTTTAACTTATTTGTATACCCTCCACAGGCAGGTATATTCACTTTGTCATTACATTTGTAACGCCAAGAAGGAGTCCACCAATTTTGCATTGGAGGTGGAGATGATAACTATTTTACTTGTTTGTATTTGATTCATCTTTAAAAATCCCTTTTTCATTTATTTAATAAATTTTTGGTTTATCTGAATGTCTAAATTAAGTATATTAGCTACCTAATGCAAACTATTTAAAAAATAAGTGATCTCACTACTGCGAGTCCTCGAAGTGTCCAATGTAATTTCCTTCTGAAAATCTTACTTTACTTTGCATTACTGAGATCTGAGACTGTAAATAGATCATTCTCACACAAATTTGCTTTTATAAATAAAACCAAAACAACCAAATCACATAAGAATAAGATGTCCTTAAGATTGTTCCGCGAGTGAGCTTCACACTACTACAAAACAGATGCAACCTTTTCCGCAACCGACATTGCAGGAAATACCGCACAAAATCAAAGCACAGAATTGTTGCAAGGTTTTGGACACCAGTGAAAGGGTAGATACCGATGGGCATCAACTTGGCGATGAACAGTACCCGGTTCATACATATTAATTGTGCTTATTTTACTTGCGTTAGCTACTCTGACATATTTGAAGGAAAGATCCGCAAGGGATTTTTCAGCACTAGTCAGAGTGCGGAAATAGAGATGGTAGCGGATGAACCCTTTATGGGCCAACGGCAGTTATTGACAACGGATTATCCGACCCGCTGTCCAAGGGCCAATTAAGGGCCTTGTCCTTAAGGTTGGAACCACGGAAAAACGAAATTGTTAAGAAGCAGACAAGGGCCTCTGATAAGGACGGATTGATTTACTGTTGATGACCCTGCAAAACGGAAAAAGGACAATGACTTTTGGATCTGCCCGTGGGATGTTCGATCCCTGACCAAACCGCGTGCAGCTGAACAATTAGCAGAGGCTTTAGACTGATGCAATGCAGATATCACCGCCATACAGGAAGTGCGGTGGGATGGGCAACAGAAGCAGCGTTTATTTGGATGTAAATTCGTTGTAAACGATAGACATAGGCAAGAAGTCTTGAGCTTTCGACACGTTAGATTAGGTATGTGGGTCGGCTTGGAGTATTACTTGCCGCACTCAGGTCAATATTGACCCATTGTGATGCCCATTGGGGGGAAAGGTTGTCTCTTACCCATAATAATCCTGTCTATAGATGCATAAGTTTAAGTACTCACTGTGCTGTTGCATACAAACCATCCTGTGGATTTGATGAAGCTCAATATCTTGTCTATATGTATGCTGGAAAGCTCGTCTAGGTCGTGGAAGAAGTGTCTGCCTAGGAATCTATGTCTATAGTTTTGGAGACCTGGGCAGTGAGGAAGTGGGTTGTGTCCTCAAGAGCTTCCTCATCACCGCAGCCTCTACATAGTTCTTCTTCCGTCAAGCGTAATTTCTTCATTTGATACCGTAGTGTTGTGCCCCTTTATAATTCATACGAGGGTGGAAGCAGTGATAGTATCAGTGTTACGGTTGCCCCAGGGTGGTGTTTTATCCCCCATGCTATGTTATGGTCCATCGTAGTGAATGTACTGCTAAACTTACTCAGCAATAATGGTTTCTATGTCCGGTTTATATTGCGATTCGAATCAGAGGAAATTTCGAAGATATAATCCCGGGACTCCTACAGAGGCACTTAATTTAATTGCTGATGCAAAAATTTGGCCTAACTGTAAACCCCAAAAAAGTTCCATAGTTGCGTTCACAAATATGCAGAATCGGGAAAAACTAAAAAAAAACCCATTCTGCTTGGTGTAGTGCGCCACGAGCGCTAGTGTGCCAAAAGGCACATTGTCATTTCTAGAAGGAAGTAGAATTAAGCGAACCAGAGACCAAGATGGTCGTAATTGTCCCGCGATTGGATTGTTTAGTAAAAAACGCTCATTATCCCGGGATTGGATTGTTTCCTTTTTTGTTACAATGAATAAAGATTAAACTAAATTCGGTAGTGTTTTTGTATATTTATTAGTCACACGAAGACTACACTGGTGAAACAATAGAGTTCTCAAAAGAAATGATATACCTGGATCTAACTCTGGACGAAAACCGCACTTGGAACTGGGAACTGCCAACTTGCGTGCAGCTCCCAGAAACAATTTAATTTAAGTAACATAACACATGTTCGAGAGTGATTAGACGCTTTCTTATCTCCTCCGGCAAAAACAATTTTAACTCGTGTGTTTACCAATTTTCCTAAATTAATTGTGCGGGAATCCTAAACATACTTGAAATCCGTATTTGTTTGAATTACTAGAATTTTTGTCACCATTCTGTAGTTCACACAAAAACGGAAAATAATTTCTGAATCTGCATTTCGTATTCCCGCATTTGATTATATTTGATTACATATATATCAAACTTTCAAACGCCGCATGATGTCGTCTACAGTTAACACTCGTGGGAACTTAGGTCGAGTGCAACAGCAACATGCAACGTTACAGAAATCTATTTCGCCATCGAAGGTAGGGTCTCCGACAAAAAGCACAGAATGCCACCAACACAAACCCTGACGTCGAGTTGCCCTTCCACACCTACCTTGGATCATCTCTTCAAGCCAACTGACCCAAATTTCTGGTCATGCACACCAACACTCACTGCACGCTCATGTGTTTCCCTCGAAATTCTTCACCAAGAGCTTAAACTACATACCGAATCCATTATTGCAACGTTTAAAGAAGAGATGCATAAAACCCGGAAATAATTATTGCTCAAGGTGCTCAGCATTCAATCAACAGTAACCGAAAACATGGATTCCGGAGTTGGAGCTGGTGTCTTTGGACCGAACACCAAAGTGTCGATTCCCATGGGAATGCGTCCCAAGGTTTTTCAGGCGGAAATCAATGCCATCGAAATTTGCGCTGATCTTATATCCAAAAAAAAGTATAAAAGGCGCAATCATTCCAATCTTCTCAGACAGTCATGCAGCTTTACAAGCTTTGGCATCCAATTACAATGGACTAAAAACAGTTAATCGCTGTAACGATGCTCTGCAAACCACCCAAACACAACAAGTTAAGGCTTGGCTGGGTGCCGGGTCATCAAGGTATTGCAGGCAACGAACATGCGGACAAACCAGCTAGGGCTGGTTCCGAATCTTTTCTCTTTTCTCTCCACAGATAATATAAGAAAGCTAGCGGGCTTCCTCACATGTACATTGTGGCCTTAGATATCACCTTAAAATAATGAACCTCTGTCCGGAAACAGAATGCACACTCTGTCTGGAGAATGTCGAATCCTCCGAACACATCCTCTGTGACTGTCCGGCTTTTCATTGGTTAAGAAAACGTGTCTTCGATACAGAGACTCTTACACCAGAGACAAATGATACTGAGACCCCCAACTCACAATCCTCTTGCCGCTGGGCCCCTCAGTTTTTTTTTCAAATTCGCCATTTTGTTTTCCTATCGGTGTTGTGTCAATTAAGAATCCGTGTGACATGCAAAAACATACAAAAAATACAAAAATAAATGCTGCCAACCTCGACAACCGTGGGGAAATGTGCTAGAATTCGGGAACACCACATTTTTACATTACTGAATGCCATTGGTTAGTAATTATATGTTGTTAAAAGGCGAATAATTTGATTTCTTTGGTTAATAAAACTAGCTAAATGTGATGTTCTATATACTTAAAACTTATTATGACAAACAAGGTTGCGTATTTTCTGCTTTTGAATATTTTTAACTTCGATTTCATGCGTAAATTTTTCTTAGAAAACTGAATAAAATTTGCTCATTATATTTCTATTTTACTTCAAATAATCTGCATTGTTCATTTTTCATATATATTTTAAGCAAATCTCCACTTATTCCTTAAAAAAATATTATGCACACGTAACGAATAATTTCAAATTTAACGGATAAAATTCTATGAACGCTGTCAGCAACTTTTCCCACAGCGGAAGTGGCATATGCAAGGTGCGAGTGTGTTGGTGAGTCGGAATTTTTGAAGTTACGTGACATTTGTCAATACGAATTTCTATGTGACAATACAAGCGCACTTAGCATTTGCCACCCCATAAAAATATAGCTTGTAGGCTATAACGGGAAATCGGTCGGAGTTGGTGGTCTCAGTATTGTCTCTGGCTTATTCAAACGAGACTGTCCTGTCTTCATGTTGCCACTTTTTTATGCCAGCTAATATTTCGCCAACAGAAAAACGGCAATGAATTGATTACGATTATTATGATTTGAAATATGATTTTTGATTTATAGTCTTTTCATGAAGATTCCATTTAATAGCGGAAAACAACAAAAAAAACAATTAAAATTTATTAGAACATTTTAAATAATTCCATTTGAAAACAACTGCTTCAGTCACAGAACATGAATAGTGCTAGTTTTTAATAAAAAAAACACAACGGAAAACTTTTTGGTAGGCATTTTATGAATGAAAATAATGTCCATATGACTGCACATTTATTATTGTTTCTTCACAATTTTTTTTTAGGCAACTGACGATTTTTTTTTACTTTTTACTTTTTACACTGTTTTGTGTGTAATTTTTCTTACACTTTTTTAAGTGACAGTACAGTTGTCAGTCTAGTTTAATACTGTTGTTAGTAGTTTCACCAAATCGGTCATTAAACAAAATGGGAATGTGAAAGGAGAAATTGGTTGCGAAACTTAAAGGAAATTCTATGGCGAACATGCGAACAATTTTTTTATATCGATATCATAAAAATTATGTCTATCTATCCAAAATTCATTATAAAATAACTTAAAAAAATATCCCTTTTCTTTATATCCTGTAATTTGACCATTAATTTCTATTCAGTTATAAGAAAATCGAACAACTATTTATATAAAAAAGGACCGAAAAATGTCAACCGGGAAATAAGAAAAACTATGGTTTAGAACACAGCCCTTGATATCGAAATGAGAGTCCACCTCAGGCTATCGACATGGCGGTTTAAACCGGAACCGGAAGAGCGTAGACTGTTTTTTTTCCAGTATGAGTGAGTCCCCTTTGATTAACATAGGCACAAATACATGAATTCAAACTGGGCTACATCCAAGGTCAAATTCAGGTTGTAGGCAATTTCTCTTTTTTGGCTGAAAGCCTATTTAATAGTTCAGTGGCCACAAGCCATAACCGCTTAAGTCGACTTAAGACGAAATTGAGATTTTGATGCCATTAGATTCAGCGTATCCAAATCTATTTTGTAAATTTTTTTCAGCTTTATATCTTTAAAAACGTGGCCACAATTTCAAAAAAAAAAAACTGCTTAAGTCACTAGAGTCAATGGAGTAAAAAAAACTTTAAACTGATCTCCTGAACAATGAGTAAAACAGACTTAAGCGGTTTTGCCTTGTGACCACAGAGTTAGTTTATGCTCCAAATACACTAACTCTCAGTCAGCGTTCTTAGCAATCTTTATTTATTTTTCCCACTAAGGGTGGTTTACTCTTTTCACTAAACTCAAATTTTTTTATGAAAAAAGAAACACTTTTAAAGTATTTGTATTGTTCGGAAAGAAAATCACATAAAATTAATCTCCAATATAAAAATCGCAGTTTCATAACATTATAACGATTATTTGTTGGTACTAGAAATTGTTGCTAAAGGCAAGTCTCCTTTTTATGTACATTTAGTTCGTTGATATTCATGGTGAAATGTAGTTTGAATGTTTTTTTGTCAGATTATTGATATTCCCACATTTTTATGTTTTTTTCCTTTGACGCACAAAAAGTTTGTGAAAAAAATTAATTTCCCTCATAAAGGTAGAGATCCCATGATGTAGGAACACTGCTAAGTGTCAGTATTTTATTACACCTCCCGCCATTTAGAATTTAATTTTTTTCTGCTTCACACGTATTCACAGATAGGAAATTTAAGAGAGAATTTTCCTTTTAAAATTTGCGGGTGGTATCAGGTAGGTGCGCGGGAGCTGACGGTCTATTTAATACTTAGTTTATGATTTGGAGAGTCTCTGTCAAAGATAATGGAATACAGATATATATAACTTTCCAGTGGAAAGGCGGCTCCCTACAAGCTGTTTTCCCGAAAAACTCATGAAGTCACGCACATAAGCTCATTTCTTTTCTAGTATATGTGAGTTCATGAATTGAACTTTAATGCAATAATTCGCTACTCCGAAAGTCGTATTTCATATTTTTTTATATTTTAATCGAATCCTTATTAAAAACGAAACAAGTTCAATACCAAACACAAAACAATTGAACAGCGCGATGCCCATTAGCAACATGCTTTTTTGTAGCTCACACGTATTCACAGACGGGGATTGAAATTACAAAAACAACAATTTAAACAAATGGGTTTTGGGGGGATAGACGTACGAAAGATATCCATCTCTTTGATTCATTCATCTCTGGTCTCTGTAAGCTGATGGATGCGTTCTGAGAGTTTATATTCGTTGTTGTATTTCACCTCGGAAACATGTATTTCACCAAATGCAGAATAGCGAACGTAATCAACATAAATAAATGAAAGAGTAAAGTGTGAAAATTCATTCGTTGAAATAAAATAAAATATTTGTTTCCTATAATTATTATGTCTGTTTTCGTATGCTGTGTTTGGCGCAAAATTATTTCACCGGCGAATGGCGATGGAAAAACTGCAACCTATATAAAGAGAAAAATTGATTAAGAATATTAAAATTTAAAATATGTATATAAACATTTCTGTTCGGGTATAATTTTTGAGTTATAGAGTTTAGTATCGAATTTAAATTTACGGAAGCTAACAATTGCGAAAATTGTATTGAAAATAAAACCACTGTGAACTACTCGTAATAAGAGTCGAAAATAAAAATGTTTATTGGTAAGGCCCAATCTTTCCATGAAGACTCCGTTTATTAATGGAAAACAAATTAAATTTATTAGAAAATTTGAAACAAATGAAATTATTAATTATGAAATAACATTTGAAATAAAATGTCCAGAATATGAATAATGTGCATTCATAATAAAAAGAAAAAGTGTATAAGACACAATCAACGAAAATGTATTTTCTTTAAAATGTACGGGAAAGAACGAAACTCAAAATGTATATAAGCAAAATTTGAAATAAACATGTTTGCTGATTTGTACCCTGATATGTCTCACACATTTAAGCTTTGCTGCGTACAATTTTCTTTTTATTCATACGAATAATAGGCATGTTTTTTTTAACTTTGTTCTCAGCAAAGCAAAGTAAAGTAGGATTTTCAGCACGCAATTACAACAACTACGCTCTACTTGACACTTCGAGACTCGCCAAACACAACAAGGTCAAACTGTTAGGTACCTGGTCATCAAGGTATTGCAGGCAACGAACTTGCGGACAAACTAGCTAGGGCTGGTTCCGAAACCGTTCTCTATCTCTGAACACATCTTCTGCCCGGCTTTTCATTGGTTAAGGAAACGAGAGACTCGTACACCAGCAGATCTAATGAACTCTACTACTGAGGACTTACTGGCCTTCATCAGGGAGGTCACACGTCTCTTAGACTAATTTTTCCCCAATGATACAATAGATCTTTCAGGTCGCAGTGTCAGCCATCTGGGTATGCATAATTAAAAAAAAAATGCTTAAGAAAATAAACGTAAAAAACAGGCGCGAATTTTTATCATTTCTTTTCTAAAATTTTCTGACGAAAAAGTTTATGTCCCACTTCAGTGGAACATACATATTGAGAACGTTGATTTCTAGAAAAAGTGCTCCAATTTTGAAAGTGTTTTTTTCCCATGGCAAACGGCAGCACTTCAAGAGATGAACATTTTTTAATTTTGTCGAGTCTCGTTCTTTACTGACTCCTGCGATTTGACATTCGGTCGGCATTAAATATTTTATTGTAAAGGTTACGTCTAGTAATCTCTTCGACCATTTAATTCATCTGCTACGTCAATCGGTAACTATCTACAATAAAAACGTTGGTTGGAATTAGTTACCAATATTTCTTTCTCTCTCGCATTGACGTCAAATCCAAACTTGTCATAATTTATAAGTACCATAACTTGTATTGCCTGCGTATGACATAACCAAAAACCAAATAATTATCCTGTTTTTAATCCCTGCTGATGCTGACCAGATTTAAATAACTTTAATTGAATCACTATGTCTAAATACGCCGATCTTATTAAAGTTGGAACACAATACGCTCGTCGTATGAATTACTTGTCAAATCGGATATTTGGAGAAGTTGCACGCACAACTAACGACAAATCAATGAAGGTTGTGCGTATGTTCAGTGAAGAACCTATTCACAAACGTGACTACGTTGTTAACTGGTACCCGCGTCATGTAGAAACCCATCTACTTATGAAACACCTTCGATGGTACGGCCTTTTTAGAGATGAACATCAGGATTTCAAACAGGAGATGAAAAGGTTGCGTCGTCTACGAGGAAAGGCCCCTCCCAAAAAGGGCGAAGGCAAACGGGCAAGCAAAAAATAAGAATAAAATGAACTTAACTAATACTGTGATTTTCGTTTTATTTGGTTGCCATTAGTTTAGCAACTCCCTCAAAAACAATTTTACCGTCCTGTCGGCACTCATAGTGAACTACACTGATTTTTCGATTTTGTACCAATTCCACAGAGAATTCAGTTTCTTTGTTTATGCAGCATTTCCGAGGGAACGATAGGTTTTGCGATAACACCATTGTTCCAGGCCCAGGAAGTTGTGTTCCTATTATTCCAGCAACAATCCCATTTAATAGTGCACCGTGTACCATTCGCTGTTTTTCTGGTACTTGAGATGAGTGAATTGGATTGGTATCACCAGTCAGTCTTGTAAATTGATCCAAATCATTCTGAGTGAATATTTTTTTAAGTATCACTTTCTTTTGCAATGATGAGAGCCTTCTTACAACATTCATTGTTGACTCAAAAGACGTTGTATTCATTGTTTACTATTTCAGTACGAAGACAAAAATCCTCCAAGAAAAGCGTAGCTAATGCTTTTAGTCTTGCATCAGATGAATTCTTAAAATAATGGATTCTTTTTAAATTGTCTGATGTGCAGATTTGTTGTTTTAGGATTGGATCTTCCGACAACAAGAGATAAAATAATGTTAATAGATTTAATGCGATTTCGACGTTTTCTGTGTACTGAAGAACTTTAAATACAAGAGTAATATTTTCCCCCTTCGTAATTTGCTGACGTGATAAGGGATCTGAAAATAATTAATTTGTTCCAATTAAGAGCTTAGTTGTCCCTACTTAGTCTTACCTAAACAAATGTTGTTAATACCAGCAATTCCGTGAAGTATTAACCGATCATTGGGCAAAGAAAGAAGTTGTAAAAAAAGATCTACCGCAGACGACTTGCGAAGAAACTCAAAATTGATGGGATCGTATGCGAAATTAGCTAAATTTGCACTGACTTGCTCCTGTGCTTCTACAAGACGGTACAGTTAATAAAAAGTTTTTATTTATATAGGTACAATAATAATGCGTTACCAACGTTCGTTGTTCTATGAAATTCGTTTACTAAATTTTCTATGTAATCCTTTCTTCCAATGCCTTGTTGTGGTGTTCTTCTACGCAATAGTTCATTATTTCCAAACATTCTGAAAATTAGCATAGAACTTAATATGTATAAAGTATAATGTTCCGGAACTTTTCTTACATTTGCTTAATTCCATCCTACCTATATTAATATCTTATTTGCATCGTATCAGAATATTAGGTTTTCTTTTGTTTGAGATTTAAGAAGTTGTTTTAAACCATATGATTTTGATGTTTCATGCCTAGGGTTACCGTGCATCAGTTGCTAAGTACTAAAACGTTTTAAAGAAATAGGGATAAAATCCCAATTGTGTTTCTTTTTATTATGTACCTACAGCCCTTATCCATATAAAAGCCGCGTTTTATTGAACATCTATATTGGCAAAATAGACAAATAAACTGATTTATTTTGTTGTATGTGTCATCTTTTAGATTGCTTCATCGATCTACTAAATCCCTCTAGTTCAAAGTCCTTTTTAAGGATTATTACAAACACATTACTCATCTAGCATGTTCATGAACACATCGCAAAAGGGTAAGGTTTTAAGGTAAGCTGCTGTCAAGTCACTTTCGTATGATAAAAATATTTAGTTTGAATCTAGGAAGCAGAGGAAAAACATACTTATGTGGTATTCGGGCTTCTTCAGATTCGCTTTCAGATGTCGTGAGTCTAATCGAACATAAAAACGTAAATTGCTCTTTTTCTTGTTGATATTTGTGCGATTGGAAACTGTGTAGCCTTTGACTAGAGCTGGAGCTGCTCACCACTCAGTTAAATGCGTTAGCTTTAGAATAAGCTCAGCTAAATTTTGGAGAGAATTTTGTATGGGAGCGAAAATTTAGCTCGCGCAGTGTACTAATCTTTAACGGTTATTTGTCATTGTCGGCGGATATTAATTTTATTCGGGGAAAATCGGTGGCAATCAAAAGGCCTGTTTTTTTTTTAGCTTCGATCTCAGCAAAGCAAAGTAAAGTAGAATTTTTAGCAGGCAATTACAACAACTACGTTCTACTTGACACTTTGAGAACTCAGAGTAGTTGTTGTGATTGCGTGCTGAAAATGGTCACCCCTATCGAGGTATCCGTTCTTAACGGAATTTTCTCCGATTTGTACGAAATCGGAGAAATTCCAATCAAGGTATGCGTTCCGATACAATTTGGAAAAATTCTCCGATGAATGTAGCGCACCTTGTCGCATCGCGAGAAACCGAACATAATAGGGTAGTTCGCGACAACGTCAGTGTCAAATGAGAAAAAAAAAACAAAGCGACATCTGAGAAACTTGTAGGAAAACAAACTAATGTCGTTTTCCATTGGGACCACCAAAAATCTTTTTCAGATCTCAAATTTTATGCGGCTCATGGAACATGCAATGAAATTGATCTGCTTTTGTAAATGGGTTAGTGCGTTATTTGACAACAATATCAGCTGTTCAAATTGCATTTGTTTTTGGTTAAATCAACCATGGAAATCGGCTTGAAAAATGTTTCCTCTGTTGTAGATACAAATGGAGTAGTTTTGGTGATTCGTAGTTTCCAGATGATGAGGAAGACAATGAAGATAATAATTCCTCCAAAACTATGTCCATTGCTGTTTACGTATTTCTTTATTTTGGTTCTCCCGAAACTTTGCACATTTGTTTTAAAACAAACTTCTTTAAATGACGTAAAACAACTGTGCTGTATTTGTGGTAGTATGTGTAAATCTGAAAAAAATATCAAGATCTGCAAAAAGTGATCCGAATAAAAAAAAAATTGTTTGTTTTCCCAATGGAACGCGAAAAGTGATTTAGATCAAAAAAAAAAGATTGATTTTTTGTTGTCCCAATGGAAAATGACATAAATTTTATGTGGCGGGAGATAGGCATAGATTTATTTGAATTTAATCTAAATTGGCATAAATGCTCTGAAATCGGATAAATATTGTTTGTTTTTTTTTGTAGCAATCAAACATAAAAAGTGACCTACCACATTAGTGTTTGTTAAAAGTAACTTGAATGTAGTAATTAGAAAATGCATAATACCTATATAACTTAATGAATAACTTTTCCTTATAAACGTAGAGCTATCTGCTTACGCAAAAGTCCTTGATGCGCTGCATAAAATCCGCTACATAGAATTTATTATTTTAAATTTTCAATTCTTATTTCATAAGAAGAAATTTGGTATACACTGGAAGTGAGTGCAATAACAGTCAGAGCATCACCAAAGGCCAAGATCTTTTTGAAGCCGGATGGTTTGAAGATGTTAAAGGTACTCGTTTCTCACACATTTATGTGGTACGAGGAAAGGTTATTAAAATATGCGAATTGTATGACAACCGTTTAATAACTGTATGTTCCTACATTTAGGTTCTTCATTCCCATCGTCTGGGTGAAAAGCCACTTGAGACTTGGGTGTTGCTAGATTTCAATGGTGAATGGGCTGCAAATGAAAAGCCCGGCCTTTCCAGTGCTATTTGCACTGGAAAGCATTTATAGAGACTTTATTGCCAATATCGTGCGCTCTTTTAAACATATACCTAATACATTTTGTTCAACTACGCGTATACTCAAAGTTTACACAGGACATATATACTTCGTTTTGCTTTTGTAAATATAATTCTAATTCCTTAATTATATTCCAGCTTTCGGTAATGTTTTTGCCATTTATCATAGACTTTTAGTCATAAAACGAAATAAATCATATCTCCCGCCATATAAAATTTGGTTTGTTTTCCTACAAGTTGGTTTAATGTTTAAGTAAAAGAGAACCCACAGTTGTGAAAGGGATAGCTTCGCGAAATTCTCTACACATTTCCGAAGCTCTCCGACAACTTATTGCTGTGGAATATTTTAATGTGAAATGAACGCGTTTATATGCTTCATTTATTTTGTTACGAAACGGATACTTCGAACGCAAATTGAGTTCCGACCAGGGGCCCTACTCTGTATTTCGTTTCGAAACTACAATTTTTCGAAAATGAACGTTTGGTACTGTCTATTTCGAAAGCCGAATGAAATGTATTTCGGAATTCTAATGCTCCGATTTAGAATTCCGAAAGTATTAGAGAGTACCAATTTAAAAGCAATTTCGAATACAATTGCATTTCGGAACGAAATAGAGAGTAGGGCCGCAGATTTGACTTTCGTATCGGAATTTTTTTCCGAACGGATACTTCAATAGGGGTGGCTACTTTACTTTGCTGAGATCGAAGCTAAAAAAAAACACGCATAAAGGCAGAAGTGAACAATTTTTAACTGCTTTTAATTTAAACGTAAGTAATGCACTTTATTTAGTTTTAAACAAAACTTTTCTAAAAAAAACAAATCATTTTTTAATGATTTTTTTCGCAACAGAATATGTCGATGAATGGATACCACTCCAAGAAAATACGGAAATAAAAATTATATAAATTTATTCGAATCATTCCCAAAGACAAGTAGCTGTTATTACGGGTGTTTCAAAATCTGTTGCCAATAGATTCAAAATTAAATTTGTACCAAAATATTCCAATTATGTACTCCCAACAAAGTTATGACTGTCCCTATAAATTTGGTAATCCACTGTATACAAAGTATGTCAAACCAGCTAGCGTTCAATAAAACGAAACATTTAAACCCAAACAAATTTTGCTTTATTTTGGTCGGTCTTAACAATTATTGTTTGATTAACATAGCAAGCGCTCAATAATAAGCGGTGCACAATTGTCATATAAGCAAAATTAAAAGAAAGGAGTTTAAAGATCTTAGTTATTTCTTTAAGCTCCAAAAGTTAAAACTGAATCATAGACCAAATAATTTGGTCAAAGAAACAGTTAAATTGTTTCAATTTTTTGTGTCATAATCATCTTGTGGAACAGGTAAATAAAAACAAAATATATATATATGCATATATCTTTCCACAATAAAACAAATTTTTAATATTTATGTATGTTATGTATAATTTAATTACTTAACTTTCTTATTAGCTAATAATTATTATGACGTATGGATTTGCTTGCCCTTATTTTTGTTTTATTAATAAACACACACTTTGGGTTTTGTATGGCTTTCTAAATTTTAGTCAGGTAATAGTGTGTTCATATATTTTGATGCGGAAACTGTATTGGCAAATGAACCTGTAGCTTACTTTTTAGCAGCCGCTATTTCTTCTTTTTTTCGTTGTTTTTCTCGCATTACGTCTGCATCCCTATGAAAAGTAATTTTTTAATATTTATATAAGGATTTGATGGAAAATGTTACCTTTGTTTGCGTTGATCCACAGTTAGATTGTCAGTTCGCTTGCCTCTGCTTAGCTCCTCTTTCTTTTTCATGTTCTTTTGGCGAGCAAGATCCCTTTGATTCCCGCCTTAAGGATCAAATAAAACATTGGATAAAGTAAAACGAAAGAAACTAAGTTCAGAAAGTTTTCTTATACAAAAACTGAGCAGTTTAACATAAGTCTAGAGAAAAATCTACAGAGCCCACATCCGCACTAATGCATAGCATTCTTGCACAGACTCAACTTTCAATTCGGTGGTTCCGATATGACACAAATGCATTTGTTGCGATGTAGATATTATGTATTTCTAATGCTGTTGAAACAATTATTTTTGTTGTAAGTATGTACTTCGAATTCTCTTCTCTCATTCTTTATCTTTCTCTGACATACTGCAAATTCTCTTCTAGCCTAACATACAAATCTGTAAGGTACTTAGGTACTACTATTACAACTATTATTATTGTGAAATATATATAGTACTACAGAGTGTTTATATACTTTCTGTTATTAGATTCAAATAAAACACTCTTTATACCAGTTCTGATATATTGTTCAGAAGCCGTTTAATGTTTTCAGTTGTGATCAATAAAGATGTCCTTGCTTTCACATAGGTCAATAATTATTTAATTCTTGTATTTGTCCGCACATGTGGGGGTCCCTTGTGAAAGTGGCTTGACAGCAGCAGGTTATCTTAAAGTCTATTGAAGATGTGTTAATTGTTAAGCTCAAAAACTGCTTTCAGAGGCACTCCCTTTTAGCGCTAAGTCCAGCTCGCTCGATGAATGAAACAAACACCAACTATATACACCCGCGCTCAGCTCAACTGAATAGGTTAAAAAATGCTGTTTCTAATGTTTCTTCTCTCTTCAGTTTCTATTGCATATATATTTACTTTTATTGCATGCTTTAAACCTTCATTTGTTTACACATAACATAAAAGCAAAAACTAACGCGATTTGTGAAACGTTAAATTAGAATTTTGTTTTTATCATTTGATTCCCTAAAAGCACTGCATTTTTTTGGCTCATTCGACTCATTCAGTTTTTTTTTGTTTTTGAAGAAAAGTAAGTAATAAATATATTTTCATTTTAATAATTATTTAATTTATGCACAAAAAATTATTTCATTAAATTCGGAAGTTGGTTAAAGAAATATTGTCATATTACTTTTTAGAAGTGTTGAACCTATTTAGTTGAGCGTACCAGTTTATCCCTTTCGACCCGGCTTTCGGGGGAACAATTCCAGACAAGTTTTGTGATTTACATCTTAAAAAGAAATGATCCAGCACAAACAAAATTCATTAGGTTAGGGGGCGTGGCCAGTGGCCAGTGGTACAAAAATGTACCATCCGGGATGTTATGTGGTACAATATTGCACGAATTCCTGGGTAATGTTTGCGTATACATGACTGTTGGTACACATTTGTACCACTAAAAAGGACGAATGGTACATATATGTACCACTCGCCAAAAGCCATGAATTATTTGGTTTTACAATAACAAACAAAATAAATTCAGATGCATTCACTTGATATTGTAATATTCTGCTGGTTTCACCGCTAAAACTTTAAAAACACTGCAAAAATCAACCAAAACGTCAACAATCCACTAAATTCATACTTCAACTGAGGTCAAAAACATGCAAAACCAAACACGCACAAGCGTGTATAAACTGCAATCACATTCGAATACATTAACAGTACGTTGAAAGATTTTGTGGTACAGATTTTGACCAAATAGTATGCAATTTGCGACTTTCAGGTATGTTTATAATTTTGGAGGTACATAAATGTACCAGCCGGGTCGAAAGGGTTATACCATATTTGTGACTGCGGCAATTTTATTTGATCGAAGCTAGCTTGAAAATGAAGGCAACAAGCAAACATACTTGGCAGTTTATGCTTGATAAATTGAGAAAGACATTTTTAAGTTGTCGCAATGGGTCCGTATAGGTGCTTAGCCATAGGATTTTAGTGAAGAGAGTTATAATAACATCATTAGAATTACCTAATAAGGGTTATCAAACGAATGCGGTAGTATTAAAGGTATTAAAGTAATTGTTGTACAAAAAAAAAAAAAAAATACATACATAAATAATGCACATATTTATATGTAGGTATTTTTTTTTAGCTTGTCTTGCAAAATAGGCCTACCTACCATGGATTACCAAACAATTTTTCCACCTGCACCATGATATTTTTGCTCTCATGACCGTCATCATGATTTTTGTATGAACAGTGCAAAATACAAGCAATTTATGTCACGTAAAAATGATGCTGCTGAATACAATATTAAAAAAAAAACTATTTTAACATCAAAACATTTTTGAGCGGCGCTTCGGTATTTTATTAGCAATGCCAAGGTAAATTTCTAAGTTCACGGTTCATATTCGGTAGTCTGCTAGCAGAGGCATAAAAACCGAGTAGCCATAGTAATGGGTTAAAGTTATTATTACGTTTCATAGTTGTTGTCGTTTGCGGTTTTATGATCGAGTTGGAATGCAAACCCATATAAAGATTGCTCACAACCATATTATTGGAAAATTAAATAAAAATGTTACTTAATAATAAATATAATTTGTACTTATTCGTAACCCTGAACATCAAAGCAATTATTTAGACGTTTGGATCTAAAATAGATTGAGTTGTTATATTTAAATCACAATACACAACCAAAAAAAAAGGCGACATAATAAACAAACGTAATAACTAATAAGGGCCTAAATCTTAACAACACATTATATTATTATTTATAACAATCTTCTTTATTCAGCGAATGTAGGTAGTAGGTATCACTAATTAAGAAAAACTTTTTTACTTAGTCTAGTGTTTGGATTGAAATAGGTACCTACATATTTTTTTGCAATTTCAAGGTATATTATTCTAAATATTTTGACTGAACTATAAACTGCCTCACCTTTTATATTTGTTGAACCTGCCAATTGGTTAACTCCAGCTAGGTTATTATAGAACTTATTTTTATTTTTACTGTTCAATTATGGAAAGTGCAAAATATCATTGTAGACCAAGAACTTAATATTGTCATAATTTCCAAACCACCCGAAGTTTACACATTTTGTAAACATTTTCGAAAAAAAAATCAAGTTTCTGCGCGATCAATGAACTATCACGATTATAATATTTGGGTAGTCAAATTATGCTTTTAACCAAACGGTAAACTATAAGAGGATCATACAGGATTGGGATAGTGTGAAACACAAGCAAGAATCCTGCCAATTGGAAATAGGCTGAACGGGACAAGAAATAATAATTTTTTTCAAACTAAAAGAAATCGAATTGGCTATTCGCACGTCGTTAGGTAGACGGCTACGTATTTGACGTAACGTAATAATTAAAAATAGTATTTTAAGAAATAAGTTGGGCCTTAAAACGTACAGGCTAAGCCGTGTCCCTAACGTCGGGCGAATAGCCACTTCGATTTGTAAAACGTCAACTTCACTTCAACACATTTTTAAAGGTATGCACAGTTAAAAAAATAAACATTTGTAATCTGAACTTGAAAGTTGACTTAAGCCGAAGGGTTCATTTACCTCTGGATATAAGATTTGCACCAATTTGTGCAGGTTTTTGATAGCCCATACAAATTAATTATAAGCACATATACGTTACATTTGAAGACGAATACGATTGAACACCGAAACTGCCACCAATACAAATTTTTCAACTAGGCATTTGTTTGTTTTTCGAAAATGAAAAACATTAAATATTCAATATCTAACACTGCCATTTTTTCGGTGGCAACATTTTTCATAACACAAGGGAAACTCACGCAAGAAAAAGACCTTACTTACGTGTCATCTTTCCAAAGGTGTTAATTTAGAAAAATAAAGAATTGTTGCACCAATAACAAAACTCCGGACCACGGGATTCGAGATATAATATAAATTTCCAATTTCGTTTGTCTTCTGTGAGCGAATGAAGAAAAATGGCGATTTTATGTAGGAGCTGCGTGACTTTTATTGGATTCTATAGAGTCTCGCAATTGAATACGATGGCATGCGTTGTAAATCGGTTGTGTTCGTAAATTTGAATGTCAATAAAAAAGGTCGCGTTTATTAGATATAAAGTGTTTTTTTTTAGCTTCGTTCTCAGCAAAGCGAAGTAAAGTACGATTTTCAGCACGAAATTACAAAAACTATGCTCACTTGACTCTTCGAGACTCGTAGTAGTTGTGTGCTCAAAATCTTACTTTACTTTGCTTTGCTGAGAACAAAGCTCACACCTAGTGTGTAATGTCACGCGAGTAACACCCACTAAGCAACCAATATATGCAACATCAGCAAGCAATATCGAACCAAATCGAACCATTGATCAGAATGCAGACTCAGCAGTAAATAGATATATATACAGCACAGCTACAAACGATCGCCGCTTAGTAATACTCGTAATCCTCTTGCCGCTAACCCCCTCAATTTTTTTTTCAAATTCGCCATTTGTTTTCCTATCGGTGTTATGACAATTAAGAATTCGTGTGCCATGCAAAAACATACAAAAATATATGCTACCAACCTCGGCAACCGTGGGGAAGAGTTCGGGAACAAATTGCGTATTTGCTGCTTTTGAATATCTTTAACTTCGATTTCATGCGTAAATTGGTATTAGATAACTGAAGAAAATTTGCTTAAAATAGGGGTATTCACGATTCGGTGTTGGTAATAGGCCACACTTTTTCTCGTCTCTTGCAAAACTGAAAAAACGACAGATCCAGTTTGACAATTGACATTAGGCGTATCTTTTTGAGTTTCGTTCTCAGCAAAGCAAAGTAAAGTAAGATTTTCAGCATACAAATTACAATAACTACTGCGAGTCTCGAAGTGTCAAGTAGAGCGTAGTTGTTTTAATTGCGTGCTGAAAATCCTACTTTACTTTGCTTTGCTGAAAACGAAGCTAAAAGAAAACAGTCCTATTATGTTCTAAAAAAACTTTTATTTTTTTTTTCTGAACTGAAAAAATTTCTTTTAACTGTTTACTATTGACCTGTTTTTTTTTGACAAGGCTACACTTTACTCTGTTGTATATTTCGGTGCAAAAGTGTAGCAAGAGCTTGGTCAGTATATTTTGTTGTAGTGCGAAAAAAGGTTGCACTTTCGCATTGATACAAGACCAGTTGCATCGGATCGTGAATACCCCTAATGCTTTTATTTTCCTTCAACCAATCTAAGTTATTCATTTTTCTTTAATATTTTAAGCAAAAAATATATTATCCACAATAAATTCTATGAACGCTGTAAGCAACTTTGCCCGCAGCGGGAGTGGCATATGCAAGGTGCGAGCGTGTTGGTGAGCCGGAATTTTTGAAGTTACGTGACATTTGTCAATACGAATTTCTATGTAACAATTCTAGCGCACTTAGCATTTGCCTCCCCATAAAAATATAGCTTGTAGTCAAGTAACGGGAAATCGGCCGAAGTTGGTGGTCTCAGTATTGTCTCTGCTTATAAATCCATCTAAAGAATTCTGATTCAAAAATATTTTTGTGTAACACATTTTCAATTTTATTTGTTCTTATGGAGTAAGTATAGTAGATTGAATCCAAGCCAAATATGTGGCAACGTTAACATAAACACCAGGGATACCAGCTGTCGCACATCCGATTCCCCAAGCTACGAGGCCAACTACGTACCACCTATTATTATTTTGGCACACCAGTGGAGATCCACCATCACCCTATAATATAAAAGTGCATCTTAAAGAATGGTTTTTGTGTCATTTGTGAAGTTTCTTACTGTGCAGGCATCCTTTCCATTTTCACCACCAGCGCAAATGAAACTAGCATCGTTCAGTACAAAGTTTTGCCCTAATCTTGTGTTTCGTAGTGCCGCCTCACATGCAGAATTCGTGATAAGCGGTACATCAACTTCGCGCTGAATTGCTTGGTATGCCCCAGTTGGGCCGAAATCATTTTTACCCCATCCTGCGACATAGCATCGCTGTCCAACAAAAGGTGTCGTCGGAAGGCAAATTGTACCAATGGTCGATTTTTGGCTTAAATTTACATCTCGGTCTAACCTCAAAATAGCAACATCATTTTGTAAATTATCCTTATTAAAGCTTGGGTGAACGAATACTCTAGTGATTGCAATATCCTCTGCAGGGATTGGTTCAGTTGTAGACGAAGCATCCCATTCCCCAAGTCGAACTTTAAATGAAGCAGTCCTTAAAAAAAATTTATCATTATATATTAAATGCTCTTATTGAGTACTTACGGGAGATTTAAGACTTTATGCGCCGCTGTCAAAATGTGTCTCGAATCTATAAGTGCTCCGGACCCTAAGTATACATCGGCTGTTGTTAGCAGTGCCGCTTGCCATGGATAAGACCCAAATGCTGCCTGACCTGCGTTATTCCCTGCACTACCTGGGGGAGGAGGAAATCTTCTTCCGCAACGATAGGTTCCAGATTGGCAGCACTGCACCAGTCCATAATTGCAACTAAATGGAGCTGTCGTTGATTGGTAGGGCTAAAATTAGAAGTATAATGAAATAAAGTAAAAATCACAGCTAAATTATAAATAATGTGTAAGTCCTGAATTACTTGAATATTTGGATGATCCGTCTTGAAAGAGGGAGTACATATATAATTAATGATCTTTTATATGAATTGTATATTATTTGTTAATTTTCTAATGTTATGTTATAATGAAATTGTAATTATAATGGCCCTTAGAAATAAATCAATTTAGAGAAAATTCAACTCTAAGTCTAAATTACTAGAAATAAAGCTTAAAATTTGCAATAGCAGCAATTGAAGTTCTTTGGAACATTGGCAAAGAAATAAATTGTTTTACATCGGAAGACTCATTTCTTGACAATCGTAAGCATTAACAGATGAAAATATCTACCACCATCTATTCCAATTCCAATGATTTCTTGTATAATTTCCGGAAACTGAAAATGTGAATGACCAAGCCAAGAAGAAATGGAAGATGTCAATACACGCACAGGAAGACAATTTAGAAAAAAACTTTATTTTAAAATATTTTCAAGGTAAAAAAGGAAATAAACAAAAATTAAATTCACTCGTCATTGCTGTTGTTCTTCTTTTTAAATTTTATCTGTGCAACAGCTATAGCCCCTAAATGTGCATCGCTGTCACAATCGGCACTATCCTCTTCAAAATCTATTGAAGTTATCTCTTGAATAGCATAGTCTAATCCATTGGGCTCCTTAGGTTCTTTGCCGCCGCCGGTAGCATTTAGTTCCCCTTTTAAGCCGAAATATTTGAACGGGCATTCGTTTCTAACCGTCCCCATTGTGCTTTCAGCTTTCCTATGGGGAATTCCATGCCGTAAGGTTTTAAATCTTCCGAAATCTTTTTCCATGCTTCGTTCTTCTTTGCAATCATGTTCGTGTTATTTATTTTGGAATCCACCACTGATACGTACGGTACTAATGTATCTTTTAAAATCTCCTTTTCCTCCCATGTCCAGTTGCGTTACCTTTCGCGTTTCTGAGAAAAAATGATTACGACAAATGTTTTCCTGTATTCAATCGCGATTCGACTTATATTTATCTTATTTTTTTTGAAAACATCTTACATCGATTTAAATAAAAGGAATTTAATAAAATGACTTAAAACCTTTTGAAGTTCACAATGGTGAAACAACAGAATTGAGTCACAATAGCGAACTGTTCTGAATTTTGTTAAATTTGTTTAATTTTGATGAAATAGGTACTAGATGTTTTAAGTTAAGAGTTAACTACCAAAATAAGGCAGAATTTTGTTTTTTCTATTTCTAAGGGCCAATATAATTTTATTAAGCCTGTCATTATTCATAATATAGTTGTTACCTCGAGGTGATAGTATTTTGCTTAAATAAATATGATATGTGAAATATTTTGAGTCAAAATTTATTTAGCCCTACTTACGTTGTTTACAATGCGAATGTCAATTTGACCACTGCCATTACTGGGGCTTGTTGGATTTACACATGAACCTGGAGGAACACATGTACAGGTTGTCAGTGCTGACACAAGCGAAGGAACAGTGCCCTGGATGAGTTGACGAGGTTGTACTGAAACGTATAAAACAAATCGTTATTATGTTTTGAAAAACTGTTGTCAGATTCATTATACCTACTCAAAACCACATACAATTGTTTATATACCTAATAGGAATATGCACTTGACCGATTTAAAGACAATCTCATATATTTAATTTTACCGTTAGTTTCATGTCTATAGGCTGTGTGTCAACTGCGTTGAATACTTGGATAATTTCCTGACACTATCGCGCTGGAAAAAACGAATTTTTCAGCTGACAAGCAATTATTCACTTTCGAGAGCAAGATCATAAATGATCTTTTTCCAATTTTTTTTATCGGTTAAGATTTGTTTAGAAGAAAATAAAGTCCTGAATTTCAAGTGACTGAAAGCGTTGAATTAAAAGTAACGCCAAGAAGGAGTCACCGGGGACCTCATAAAGTATATATATTCTGAATCAGCATCACATTTTGAATCGATTTAGCCATGTCCGTCTGTCTGTCTGTCTGTCAGTTGAAAGCACGATAGCGCCCAAAGGAATTGACATAGGCGAATGAAATTTGGCGAAAGGACTTCTTTTTATCGTCGTCAGGTTGGTATTGAAAATGGGCTATGTCGGTTAAGTAGTTCTGGTACCTCCCATACAAAATCAATATTAGACCCATGTGTCTCTCTGTCGGTTGAAATCACGATAGCGTTCAAAGGAATCAACCTAGGCCAATGAAGTTTGGTGAAGTGAATTATTGTTATCGTCGTCAGGTTGGTATTAAAAATAGGATTTGTGATTAGTTCGGGTAGATCCCATGCAAAACAAATATTTGAACCATGTGTCTCTCTGTTGAAAACACGATAGCGACCAAAAGAATCCACATAAGCAAGTGAAATTTTGTGAGTGGGCTTATTTTTATTGTCGTCATGTTGTTACCAAAAATGGGCTATGTCGGTCAAGTAGTTCGGGTACATCCCATACAAATCAATATTAGGCCCATGTGTCTCTCTGTCTGTTGAAAACAGGATAGCGTCGATACAAATCCACCTAGGCAAGTGAAATTTTGTGAAAGGACTCACTTTTATCGTCGTCAGGTTGATATTAAAATTGGACTATGTCGGTCAAGTAGTTCTGATACCTCTCATACAAAACCAGTTTTGCATGACTTCTATGCAGTGGAGGGTATCAAAGCATCGGCCAGGCCGATGATAACACTTTTACTTGTTAAATTTTAGTTTAAGCCCACATGGGCTTAAGTTTGGTAAGCCATTAAACTATTTGGAATGTTATGAAAGTGGATTTATTTCGTTTTCAAGAAATTTAAATGATCGCTAAGTGAAACTATTTAGAAAAACAAAATCACTGTTCGAGAAAAACAGTTTCTTATATAACAATTAGCCATTTCAGCTACTAAAGTATTGCCTCTATTTACAGTCATTGGCATATTATTTGTGGACTTCTAGTATTCAAGTTTACGCATATCCAACGCTGCTGAAGACCAGTCGCGTGTGTTGGTTCAGTGGTTAGTATGCTGGACTACTTGAGCGAGTGGGCGAATTGTAAAAGTGAGAGTAAGAATAACGAAAACAATGCACCTTCCCTTCTTTCTACCAAGCGATATGCGACGAAAGGCTTACACAAACATATAGGCCACAAGGCGCATCATATATTCTCTAATCCTTGCGGTTTGCACCCACAATCCGAAAGCACAGCAAAAATGGAACTAAATTTATTGTGGATGGGTCAACTTTACCCATCCACAAAAATTCATTGAAATCAGTTGATTGGTTTCGGAGATTGACAGCAACCCCACCTGTCGGGTGGCCACCAAAAGTATCGTATCCATTAAGCTGCAACCAACCATACACATCCACAAAATTTCATTTAAATCGGTTGAGGGGTTTCGGAGGTCGTATGTTCACTGAAATGCCTATAACTCGCTGTAACCAATACACATACAAAGACCGTATATACATAAAAACGACACCTTTCATTTGAAATTCCCAGAAACAAAATCGGTTCACGCATTAATAGAACATCAATTCAAACACAATGAGACTTGTTTTGATATGTATACAGGATTATTCATTTCGTAGTTTCAAGTTGGTAGCGCTGGCATTTGACACCTGTCAAGCTCAGCTGTCATTTGAAGTGTCATAATATTAGTTGAATGTATGCCATTTACGATAATGGATCGCTTAACAATCGAACAAAGCGTTAAAATTATTAAAACTTACTACAGAGGTAGTGATTCAACAAGCAACAAGGCACACAACACGACCAATTAAGGCTTTATTGCGTGAGAAGTTACTTGGTCGTGTAATTTCACATTGTTGCGACGTTAAATGGCCACCAAGATCATGCGATTTGACACCGTTCGATTGTTTTGTGTGGGGCTACACAAAAGACCGTGTTATGGTCGAGATACCACCCGAAATGTGCGAACAAGTGGTTTCCATTTTACGTATCTATAATTATGTTTATAACATCCATGACACTTTAGGCGTCTGCTTAGTGATCTCATTCTTACGCCTTTATTAGCATTGACCGCGGTCAACTATGTGAAGTTAGCCTGCACTTTTTCTAGAATGATAAACGCGAATTGCAGTTCAAAAGACATTCGCTTGTAGTGTTGATTTGTTTTTCGTTTATAGTTCAACCGTTAGGAAAAGTAAGAACCATTTGAAAAAAAAATCCGTTGGCACTTCTGAGCTTTTGAAATACAAAAAAAAGGTTGTTGTTGTTTTCAGTGAAATTCTTTTAAAAATGTCTTATTTCCGAGATATAAGGACATGCACCTATCCTCACTTAAATAACTGCAATTAAAATTTTTAAGTCCATTCAAGCGTTATTTTATAAAACACAACGTATTTAGAAAAATGCATCCCTTTAGAGTTGCATCCATTATATCGATTTTCCAAGAACAACAGAACAACGGTAAATACATGTTCGTAACACGTTCATCCGTGTCCATCGAAATGAGTCACTATTTGTCAAATAGCACAGCATCCAATCAATAAAGCCTGATTTTATACAAGAAATGTTTCTATTCTTTTGAATAACACTAAAAAAACGACCCCTATTGCGAGTGTCAAACACTCATCAACCCGTATGCAATTTCCATTTTGAATGGAGTCAGAGTGGTATTGTTATTGTCAATTGAAATCAATTTTTTTGATAAATGTAAATTGTTTTGTCATTTGCATTTTTGTGGACGATAAGAACAGACGGTGCAAAAGAAAATATTTCAGCGTACTTATGCTATTGCTTTCTAACATTTTTGGTTTTAGGACAAAAGTGTCAGCAACAAAAAAAAAAAAAGGCAAAAAGCAAAGTGATAAAATTTTCTATTTCCGAAAGTGTTGCCCTTCACTTATCTAATAAAATACAAATTGTGTCAATTGTAACCGTTTATGATTTATTTGAAATTTACTTCAAATAAAATTTATGATGATTGGCGCGAATTTTTTACTCTTATTTTCTCAAACTCTCTGAAGCTGGAAGTCAAATTATTTGCTCATAAGAACTTATTGTTTTAGCTTCAGATTTAAATTAATTAAATATTTACAGTCTTGAAATCTTATAAATCCATTCAGGTACAACCAACATAAAGTATTTTCCACCCTTATTTCTTCCATTTAGTCTTATATAAATTTGGTACCTACCTCCATCCTTCCCCCATACATTATTCCAAATTCCACTAGGTAATTTAGCTTTAGAGAGAAACTTTAACCTAAAACTCAACATAAGGAGGATGAGTTTCTGTAATCACGTGGTAACCTTATGGCAGTACTTTAGATATACACTTGGGCATATCTTTTACTTGCGTAATGTATGCTCCAAAATACTTCTAAAAACTATATAGCTACTATGGAATTTTTCGTTTTAAGTTGCAATACGTATTGATTGTTTTTGTCGTTTTTTTTTTCAATTTCTTAAAATGCTAGTTAATACAATCAATTATAAATATAATAATTCAGAGCAATAAAGTATAGAATTCAATTGGGTACAAATTACTTTATTAACATTTTTTAAGAAATAGAATAGTAATCATTCTGTAGCACAAAGTGACTAGAGGCGAATGATCCTTCAAATCAATGTATTTTTTTGTATTTCATGTGGGGTGAATTCAAGAATAAACTAAAATAAGACAAAAATAATAACGAAAAAACAGGGAATATAACGTTACAAACATTTAAGATATACTACATAATTAGCAAATTAAATGGCTGTATTTACAAATGTTTTGACTGAAGAACTATCCATACTAAAGAGAAATTCGTTATATTGTTTCAAAGTGTTGAAGACCTTTTTTATGAAGTCTGTTTATTGTAATGTTCGTCTAATTTCAACGCACAATTTACGTGGAAACTTATCTTATATGTTAACTGTATCCAATTTTCGTACCACTGCCTTTCGTAATTTTTATACTGTGTCTTCTTATCGCTTGTTTAACAAACTTCCAGTGTCGATCAGGACTATATCATTAACTGGTTTGTTTATTAAAAATGTAAGACACTGGCTCTTTAACTTTCACTGTGGTTATTGAGAATCATTTATTACCGATTTCTTGGTTTAATTACTGATATTTTGGTCTAATTTTTAATTTTTGCTTGTTTTTTTTTAATGGCTAATTTAGATTAATTAACTGTAATTTGCGTTCAATTTTGGTCTTGTCTGTTTAAAATTTGTATTTGAACATTGTTTCACAAGAGTCACCCACATAATTGTATATTAGCCCTGTTTTTTTGAGCTTCGTTCTCAGCAAAGCAAAGTAAAGTAGGATTTTCAGCACACAATTTACAATAACTACTGCGAGTCTTGAAGTGTCAAGTAGGGCGTAGTTGTTGTAATTGCGTGCGGAAAATCCTACTTTACTTTGCTTTGCTGAGAACGAAGCTCAAAAAAACAGGCCTTATCTAATACTCGTTTGATGGTTAAGCCTAGTACGCAGTTCACGTGAAATCGAATTTTTCATACAAATTTTTCACTACGAAATGTCAAAATGAAATTTCCACATGAATAATTCACTAGGCAGTACTCAGTTCGAGTGGAAAATAGCGCTTCCAAAACTGAGTAGTAGGTGGAGGTACTAAAATCTCTACACGGCTATTTCACTTAGTTTTTATTGTCCTTCGCATTAGTTTTGTGAAAAATGATTTAAAGGAAAGCGGGTTAGGAATTTATTGGAATTTCAGATGCTTCTTTAAGAGATTACTAAGTTTTTCGCACTTATAATAGTTTTATAAATATTTTTTTCATTGAATATAATGCGATAATAGGCCTGTTTTTTTGAGCTTCGTTCTCAGCAAAGCAAAGTAAAGTAGGATTTTCAACCGATATATGAAAAATTATAAACGAAAAATCTTTTTTTTTTTTTTCGAATTTCTGATATTCGTTAGAAAATATTACGGAATGTCTTTGTCTTAGCTAATTTTTTATAGATCAAGAGGTTTCATCCGCCTTAATCTTCTGATTACATTGTCTGTATTTAATAATTCGGTTATTTCTAAGCTAACGTGGTTGAGAAACATATTTCTGTTCATTTAAGCAGCTTGTTTAACTTAATTTGTTAACCATTTTAGTATTTAGATCTACATATATGTAGATCAGCGTTGTGTATGTCCAAGGTGCATTGACTATGTTCCTTTGTAATATATTTTGAAAGGCCTTAGTTTGTATACCCTCCACAGGAAGGTATATTAACTTGGTCATTACATTTGTAACGCTAAGAAGGAGTCATCGGAGACCTCATAAAGTATATATATTCTGAATCAGGATCACATTCTGAATCGATTTAGCCAGGTCCGTCTGTCTGTCTGTTGAAAAAGGAAATTTGGTGAAAGGACTTATTTTTATCGTCGTCAGGTTGGTATTGAAAATGGGCTATGTCGGTCAAGTCGGTCCTGTCGGTCCTGTCGGTCCTGTCGGGACACGATAGCGTCAAGAGGAATCCACATAGGCAAATGAAGTTTGGTGAAAGGACTTATTTTTATCGTCGTTAGGTTGGTATTAAAAATGGGCTATGTCGGTCAAGTAGTTCGGGTACCTCCCATACAAAATCAATATTAGACCCATGCGTCTCTCTGTCTGTTGAAAACAGGATATCGTCAGAACAAATCTACCTAGTCAAGTGAAATTTCGTGGGAGGACTTACTTTTATCGTTGTCAGGTTTATATTAAATTTGGACTATGTCGGTTAAGTAGTTCTGGTACCTCCCATACAAAACCAGTTTTGCATGACTTGTATGCAGTGGAGGGTATCAAAGCATCGGCCAGGCCTATGATAACACTTTTACTTGTTTTTAATTGGTTTGGAGTGTTCATGCCCACAACTGGTGCCCATAGGTTCTCACTGGTTTCGGAATTTTTTTGTATAGCATTAACTTATTGTAGTTGTACAGGGATAAATATCTTGATTCACAAAATGTGAAGTTCTTTTTTTTTCCTCTAGCTGTTTTCTTTTTTTTTGTAGAATAAGAGTGTGAAAATTGAATATTGCAGTATTTTTTATTTTATAGGTAAACCTAAGATCATAAAATCGTTTGAGCTTAGTCACCCTGCATAAATTTCTCCACGAAAAATATCCAAAATATTTCACTATCGATTTCACAGCACTTTTTGGAGAGGAGTGAAAATTTCACTTGACTCGAACAGCGTACCAGCCTTTACACTATCCACTAAAGGTGAGTGATGCGATTATTGACTTTTAGTTTGGGAGTTAAGATGTAGATGGCGCTAGGCGGGAAATTTGGCTGCGGATGAGTTGTCCGGAGATGAGATGAACCCTACCCATTATTTTCCTAATTTAGTCGACATAAAACCCACTTTATCGTGATTACCTGGTATTAAATTTATAACGACCAATTGTACATTTTATCCCTTAGACCCTCACCAATGTCACATTTGTAATTTCTATTGCAAAATATAATTTTTAATTTTTTTTTTTAAGATTTTTAACAAATCGCGGATTTGCCATTCCTTTATTTTGTGTTTTTTTCTTTCTGTCATTTCATTAAAACTTGTTTAAAGACGATTCCCCAAACTGTGTTTCGTTTCTTAATCTGTCAATTCTTGGGTCTGTTTGAAACAAATTTGCGTCGCGGCCGCTTTAAGGTTGGAAGTAGTTGTAATTGGGTTAGAAAGCGTTTATAATGAACTGAAAAGTTAGGCAAGGGTTATTTAGTATCTCCTAAGCTCTCCTAATATGCGATGACTATTATTTTGCGCTAATATCATTTCCACGTCTGTATAACTAACGTATGTAGGTTCGGTTAATCACATTATAGTGACTGTTGCCAACATTTTCAGAAGCTAGTTTTCAAAATGTTCGGCTTTGATTTTTATCGATTTTGTTTTCAGTACTTATTACTTAACCTTAAGCTTAAGAACATTATCAAAACGGCATGAGAATAGACACAAAATTTAATATAAGATATAACCAGGGAATACCTGGTTACCTGTTACCAGTTACCTGTCAAATAAAGTAAACAAAATTTTCTTACTTTCATTTGATTAATGACTTACATTTTGAATTTGAAAATAGTAAAACTACAAATCAGTGCTATTTTTGTGATTCAACGACAAAAATACTGATCTGACTTTTAAATATTTTTTTAATCGCTAGTCTGCGCTCCACGGCAATAGCGCAACATATACAATTCAATAGCGATTTCTCCCCTTCCAAATATATAGTAAATTCTTAATATATTCCTGCTTTTCTTATATTGAAGACTCTTTTCAGCCTACATTTCTTAATCAACACGTAAACAGCTATCAGCGATTTTTTTTAGTGTAAATTTAATGAGGACCTTCAATTTTGTTAGCGTAGATTTTTTTTTTAAATTCTCAAAATATGTATTAAAACTTTAGCTATTTCAAACGGCAATAAATAAAATATTATTTATTCGTCTTATTATTATATGACTGTTATTTGTTTCAGAAGCAATAAATACATTTATGCTATGTTCCTTGAAATTTTTAAATTTAGTTGTTGAATGCAAAAACTGTTAAATTTATTATATTTACTTAATTTATTACTTTTTTTAAATTAATGGATTAAGATATACTTTTTTTATTGAAAAATTAAATACTGTTGCATTTTTGTTTAATAAGGAAGCATTAAATGCATTTTAATAAACCGGTAGCTAATATTTAATCATTATTTTTCGGTGCCATCAACAGTAGTTCCGTAGAGTGGCAACTACTGTACAGGGCCAACTACTGTAGTTTTTTAGAGACGTTTTTTTTTTTTAAATGCAATTATTTCTAAATCGAAAAAGTACATTTTTACTAAAAAGAAAGTTCGTTGAGCAATATATAAATATATAACATATTAAAATCGCGTCTAAAATAATAAAGCTACGATCTTTTAAAATCAAAATTTCCTTATGGATGGTAACTACTGTATCCCTTACAATAGTACATTCGGGATTCTATGTTTTTTTCTTTAAGATTTCTGTAATAGAATCAATGAGAATAGCTGATTTAGTTACGCTGATTACAATTACTTGTTGTAGTGAAATATGTCAACATATAATGAAGTTGTAAAACGTCGTGAAACTTGACACTGACATTTCGATTTTCTCGAAAATATTACATCAGCATTATTCTAACAACTGTACTGGTATCATTAACTTTCAATATTTGTAGGTGAATTACAACAATATCCCAGATGACTCCTAAATATATGATTTAACATGTAACAACACATAAAAACTTATCAACGACTTTCCTTTTTATTAAGTTTCTTTATTTACCTATATAAAGTTCTGTAAACGTTATTGGTAGGTTACGTATTAGAAACTTTACGACCTTTAATAGTAATAAAGTTACGAACTTTTGTAAAACAATATTTAAGAATTTCCAATTTTTGTGAACAAGTTTTAACTCTTATAAAACGTATTTACAACATTTCGAATGACATTACAAAAGTCCTCCGTGCATATGAATACAACTTACAACACAACGGATTTTGTTACAGATTACTTCAATAGTAGTATCGCTTGTGGTCGAAAATCGACCATTCCTTTTATGAGTATGTAATATGTACTAAAAAACGTACCACAATTATTTCGTTATTTATGTTTTTTTATTAACGTAAAGAGCGACATCTAGATATCGAAAAAATACGTAAATGAGGTCCTCCATTGGAAACAGGTTCTAATCTAAGATGTTTATTTTTGAATACGTAACTATGGTAATATGGCGGCCACAAATTGAATGTTACCAAAATCCTTTCAATTACCTGTTTTGTATGGGGAATTCATAACTTAATTTTACCAGTCTTAATAGGTACATGTACCCACGATTTTTGGTTTGGCACATCTATGGCACAGTACCTTTCGAATGATATAAGGTGTATTCTCCTCACGTCATAATAAATACTTAAAAAGTGTACCGAAACTTTTGATGTTCACGTATTAATATAATGATGATGATAACAGAAATACAATTGAAGCTTTGTTACAAATGACAGTTTGCTATTCGGGATCATGGTAGGATAAACATGTCCATCAATCTCTTCACTTCTCTAACCACATCTACGGATGTTACTCTGCCGAAGTCATAAGCAATACTACATAAACAGCTTCAGCCGCTGAATTTTTAATTTATTTTATTTTAAAAGCACGCCCGAATAACTTCACAACATGTTCACTTAACAGAAAAGTCAACAAAAGCCACTTTATTGAACTTGTCACTTTTTGTTCCAACATAACTATAGATAGATCCTACCAAATGTAAAAAACAAATGTTTCTTTTTGAAAAGCTGATGAAATATTAATAACTTGGTACGTTTTTGCTTTCTTTAATTGTCACATAGGTACCTACCTGGACTAGTATTATTTTCAGGTGCCTTATTTTTATCCGCCGAACCAAATGTAAATGTTTTTTTTCCAATAGAAAAATATGAACCGAAACAATGAGTGAGATTAAATTGTCCCACATAAATTATAACAAAAATAAATTGTAATGTTTTTTTCATACTTAATTTGAACTAAGCAACTTGCCTCTCCTGGCTTATAAACAAATAGTAATACTGACTTTACTCTAGACCACGAAATTACAATAAAACCAATCAGTTTTCCAGACGTCGTCGGTATTATTCTGTTGATTGATGCCGTTGTAATAATCCGTTTGTATTGCAAGCGGCAGGAATAACGACTGTTGAACTGTTTTCTAGCACGATAAGTTTTATATTCACCAAGCACCTGGTTGGTGATGGTTTTCCCCATTTCTCCACTTAAAATGTTTAATGCACATACTCAGTCATAGTGACTATAATAAGCAAAAACTATTACATTCAGCACGGTAATAATTGTAATAACAATTGTCCCCAGAGATGGTCACTGATTTCATATACACAATCAAAAGCATGACCTTTTTTTATATAAAGTATTATTTTTTCATACTAGATACATTATTGGCGATTCAATCAAAAGCAATTTGTTGGCAGGGAAACACAACAACAGGTGATAATTGTCACACTATTTGTTAGAATAGAGATAACTTAGTTTTTATGCATCAGATACTATAATGGTTTTGCGGATTTGATGATGGGGCTACAGCTATACAAATTATTGGGTATGGGTATTATAATGCAGTTAAGTCTTTCACAAGGAAGACAATTTTAAAACTGGGTTAATAACTCAGAAACAGTACACAAATAACGGTGTGGTTACAAGCTTGTCAAGGACAAGGTCGCATCTATATGTAGGTATAGCTGATTTTACACATTTTCCATCCCATGGCCGCGGCCATATTCAATTATAGTACGTGACATGCTAGAAATACTAAAGAACTAATATTACGAAAGTGAGCACGTAATTTTTCACATTATTTTAAAATTGCAAAAATAATGACCCAGTGACCTATACGCTAAAAATAATTTTTGCTCACACGCGGCTGTTAGATATGTAGAAGTGCTAAGTAGACGCGTTTTGGGATTTTTTTTTTGGAAATAGCTTTTTGAAGTACAAATCTCAATACAACAGCTATTTCATCCAACAGTTTTGCATTTTTGCAGATGTCTTTTCTGTTCATGTCACACAATTTTGTTATCTTCATAAATAGTATAACTTGCAAGTGTTTTATTTCTCAAGTGACAGAAAGTTTGCCATTGACAGACGAAGTGGGGTGTATCCTCGTGTATATCCTCATCTCCGCAGGCACTGCATATATTGTCATCCTTGAGTTTAAATTTCATTGTATGGTTTCTTAGGCAGTTGTGACCCGTTATGGCCCCAACCAGTTTGTAGAACGATGTTCTATCAAACCCCATTACCTTTAATACGACTTGTATTATATTCTTGCCTATACGAGTATTGCTAGTTTTTTCCCTGTGTCCAGGAACCCAGAAGAGACGTGTGGTATGCTACGAGCAGATAACCTCAAACTCTTCGCGGCAGTGACTAGCCGCCTGGCTGGCAGTAAATATGGTTATATCATTATTTGGTAATGCCAACATTGACACCATATGGACAGGCAAGATTGTGTGGTGTATATTTAACTCTTCGAAGAAAATTCCCGCACCTGTTCTACAGTCCATCCAGTTTTATCTCTGAAAATTTCCAGAAAGAGTCCCGGCTGAAAAAATGAGTGCCATTCCGATGTTAATATTTTTTTTTCTTTTTTATACCGTACGCGAGTTATGGGTGCGGACCTCGCGAGATAGAAAAAAATCACTGACAAGTTTTTTCTCTTCCAATATTATTCAAAATCCAAAAGGTAAATTACGAAGACTACATGATATGATTTCTTAGAAACTGAAAAACGTTAAATTGACAATAGCCGTGTTTTTTTGAGCTTCGTTCTCAGCAAAGCAAAGTAAAGTAAGATTTTCAGCACACAAATTACAATAACTACTGCGAGTCTCGAAGTGTCAAGTAGAGCGTAGTTGTTGTAATTGCGTGCTGAAAATCCTACTTTACTTTGCTTTGCTGAGAACGAAGCTCAAAAAACAGGCCTAATGTTGTAAGTTCGCAAATTCTTAGAAATTAATGTAAGGTTGATGACTGCAGGCTATGTGCTGCATCCGTTTAATCGTAGTGGCTTTGGGGGTGCTGCGTCAGCAGGACGGCATTTCGTAACTCCTCCCCCCTTAGTGTGAAGCGATGGCCAAAGATACGGCAATGTAGGTTGGGCTGGAGCGAACTCGACCTGTATGCTGTAGGATGATAATCTTCTGAAAGTATAGACTGCAAATGATATTAGTAAAACTCCAATGATTATGATAGTGCCAAATGTGTAGTTATCTATTTGCTTAGTTTCCGTTCGTAATGTTTCGATTGAGTTCGCATTGATGTAATTGTACGCATTAAATTTTTGGAGGTTTAACTTTTCTCTAGTATGATTTGGACTGACTTCATGTTGTATTGTGGTTAAAAGATGAATTTCTTCCCAGAATATGTTCGGGTTATTTCTGTAGGTTACTCCGTTGATGAAGATGTCGCAGTTTTCGCAATGTATTAACACCGTGCCAAATAATTTGTGTGGGTTATGTCCGCATGTTGAATTTACGCTTGTTTCCGGTGCATTTATAAGAAGTATGTAATTTGGTTCTGGTTGCAAGATTGATGTAATCGGTCCGATCTCATTTAGGTTACAATGGGCTGGTTGGTTAGTGATCAGTTTTCCTAAGCATGGTGATTTTTTGGTTTCTTCTTGATGAATGGATTCTTTGCAGTAAAAGATACCTTCTACTTTGGGGCATGGTTTGTTTAGATATTGTATACTTTTAGGGTTAAATAGGATGTAAGGTGGAGTATCAATTTCTTTGGAAATGTTAATAGGAAATGGGATAATGTGAAATAAGGAGTATTGTTGGTTGGATAGTATAGGTATGCGAACATTAAGTATGATTTTTGTATTATTGTAATATGCTTGTAGTTCAAGCATCTCATAGATATGTTCGTTAGAGATGGTTTCGATCGATTGTTCTTTAAAAATTGTTTGGATTTCATTAAGTTCTTCTTGTCTTAAAATGAATTTCGGTATAATGTTAAGTTTTGCCATTACTATTGATTCGGCAATGTTAGTAATATGGTTATTGAGGAGGTCAATATTATAATTTATCTGGCTCAGGTATTGTGTTCTAAGAAGAAGTTCTTCGTTTATATGAAGTCTATTACTATTTTGGTCTTGGAATTTTTGGAAGAAATTTTCAATTTTGCTCTGTTGGTCATTAATATGATTAGTTATGTTTTCGAGCCTTTGGGTCAATTTTACGTTAACTATAATTTCGTTCTGTAATTTGTTTTGGGATATAGATTCTTTACAGTATAATTCTTCAATTTGATTATTAAGATTTTTTGCATCGTCTGCGTCCATATTACCCGTGATAAATTTAACTGCTGATTCTAAACCGTTTATTAGACCTCTTTTATTTCTTGTTTTTGGAGTCAACGAATCAAGTTTGATTTTGACTTCTTCTAATTTTTGTCTTGTTATTTCGATAGAGTCTTTTAAGTTGTAAAATTTGTCAATTGTTGATATTGCTTTAGAAATGTTTATGATATTGTCTTTGTATACGTCTAAGTCAATGATGTGTACGAGGTTGTTGAATGTAATAATTGTCCTTGCGTTGCCTAGTTTAAGAGGAAGTATTGTCTGTCCGTTAGTCAGTACTTTGGTTTCCATTTTCTGTGCTGCTGCAATGGTTAAAATGCATATGTATCCCAATAGTATCATACTGCGTCTTCTATGTTTTTTTTCTTAAAGTTGTGTAAATTATAGTTGAACAGGTGGATATTGTTGAGTTGATTGTTGAGTAGATTATCGTTGGTCCTTGATGATTTGATGGTTCTCGGTGATTTGGGGATTAAAATCCTTCTTTTCTTTTTCTTTTTATGTCACTATATACCGATATTCCTTCGATATTGACGTGCACTATTATCGATATTCCTTCAACATAAAATGTCACTTTAATTGTTCGTAACTATCTCCGATAAACCGCCAGGTTAGAATACTTTAAATTATCGTGTTTTTAAAAGAAAAGTCACCGGACTACTCGACTGCGCCAGTTATAGGTGCGGACCTCGCGAGATAGAAAAAAAACACAACCTTCTCTAATCACTGACAAGTTTTTTCTCTTCCAATATTATTCAAAATCCAAAAGGTAAATTACAAAGACACATGATATGATTTCTTAGAAACTGAAAAACGTTAAATTGACAATATTGTAAGTTCGCAAATTCTTAGAAATTAATGTAAGGTTGATGACTGCAGGCTATGTGCTGCATCCGTTTAATCGTAGTGGCTTTGGGGGTGCTGCGTCAGCATGACGGCATTTCGTAACTCGCGCGCTTATAGTAATTAAAGAATATGTAATCTTAATTCAAATTCAAGTAAAAAGAAATTCTCTTCAAGGCGATCGTAAAATCAAAGTATGTTACTTTTTCACTCCAAAAAATATCGATCGTTTATTCCAATCTGTTTATTACGTAGCCGGACTTTTTGTACAAAGTCATTGACAATATGCATAAAATTAATAAAAATGATGTGCTCAAAAAGTTTTGAATTAATTTAACTAAATAGCTAGGCTAAATAATCTTTAATTATAGTAAAAACGTTCTACATTTTCAAAAGGAGTCCGAATTCACTGATTTTCAAAAAGATGAGTCCGGAGTACAGGCGTTCAAAAAAGAGTCCAAATGATTCTAAGGCATCCAGAAGGTAACACTGAGTCCATTTAAGATCCATCTATTTAGGTGGATAGTGATATTCTTTTTGTGGGTTTATCTGTGTTCAATTCCTCTCTGCTGGGAAACTAGAAGAGAATGGTAAATCGAAGTCTAGGTGGGGAGGCAAGTAGTCAGAAGTGACAGCATTTTCCACGTTATTTAGAATCTGTGCGTGCCCCAGTTTGTAGGGTTTCCAGCTTTTCGTTTGGCTGATCCCGAGGGCACTTTTGGCTGCAGATTCTTGTATATTTAGGTCTAACGGTAGTAGGTTTAGTTTCCAATTAAGCTTCCTATTTAGGGTTGTACCCGGATATTTAGCAATTCCTGCTACCCTGAGGGGTATAACCTCAATATTTGTAGGATATATGTTTGGAATCATTCTTCTGTTGCTGAAGACGACAGTTCAGCATTCTGTGGATTGACTCCAAGGCAGCATTGTTTTGTCCACATATTAAGTATTCTTAAAGCATTTTCTAGTAGTTTTTGTAGAAATTTGCCTGTAGCAAGTATTATTACATCGTCTGCATAAACAGATTTTCGAATTTTGGAATTGATTCAAGCTGCCTGTGGAAAAAACCTTTAAAAGCATCTCGAAGATTTTTAGCCTGAATCCTTAGCAGTCGTGTGGCTGGACTTGCCTGCCTTCGGAATGAAGACGGCCTTTACTTCTCACCATACCTTGGGAATGTGACCACATTCTAGTCAGCTTATGAAGAGTCTAATCAAGGCTGATGTAATAATTGACCTGTGCCTGTTCTGTAATTATCGCATCGATATATCTATCACTAAAACGATATGAATTGAAACAAATGCCATAATATCACATGACGCTTTCTGTAGCTGTGTGAATCGAAAACTATATCACATGGAACATTTCGATATGAAACCCCTGGAAATTTGTGATATATTCAAGTTCCGTAACTATCAACAGCGATAAAATATTCGCTTCAACTGTCGAATTTTTTAACGAAACACAAAGCTTGCGGTTATAAAGTATTAAAACAAAAAATTCAAATGGCTGAAAAACAAAAAGTAAGAAATAATATATAAAATTACCGTAAATAAGATTTGTTTTTGTAGAGGGGCTCAATAATCTCCAAGATTCAAAAGCAAAAGCTTGTAGAATTCATGGCTGCTAATTTGGAATTTGCCAGAGGCCAACATTTAGGCGTCAATGCGAACACCAAAAACATGGCTAATTGGGAAAAGATCTCTTGTAAATTTTATTTGATGGGCACTAGCAATAAATCTGGGGAGCATTGTAGACTAATTTCATTTCTTAATAGTGTTGGATTGACCTAAAGGCTTCTGTGAATATGCTGCTCTTCTTTTGTTCCTCAAACATGTGTTCCGATTATTTTTTATTTGTGCTATATGAACTTCTTATAGAAAATAAACAAAAATATTTAGTTGTTTTTGATATTTACTTTGTTTTGCAAAACATCAGCCACTCGAGAAACCATAGTCCTACTAATAGCCGCAGAAAAATCTTGACCCACATCTCTCTGAAAGGACCCAGTTGCAAAAAGATGTAATGAAGCACAGACCCGAATCGGGATTGGAATAAATGTATTCCTTTACGCTTTGCACAAATGTGGACTTAGGTCGTTAATAAATATCCGAGCTGAACCACCGGAAAAACGATACAACTCCGGAAATCTTGCTTCCGGCATTTCAAAAGGGTTTGTGCTATCTCTTAGTACACGCCTTTGAATCCGTGAAATTAGTGAAAAGCTAAAAGCTAAACAACGATACAACTAACTGAAAATCCATGTGAAATCATTTTCAATTTTCATTGTTTTGTTTTGACAGCTTTGGGAAATCTTTCCAAAATTCCCATGAAATAAAAATTAACTACAAAATACTTATCGCATAGAGTTAGAGAACTCCAATATTTTCCAGATACGATAAACAATGCGACAATGTTTTGTTTCTAAGTTTTCGATGCGAAAAGTTATCCCATGAGTTACAGAACATGGGCACTGGCCTTTTGGAGCATAACTGGAAAAATCATACATAACATACAACATACATTAAAATTATTTTGATACATCACATACAATTTTCTGTATCATAGATTTCACTGGATATTTCATATAGTATTGTATGAAATATTATTTTGTTGTATTTGATGTATTATTTTAACATTTTATGGTAAAGAGTTTATTTTTCCTTTTAACACATATGTTGAACGGATATTGAAATAATAGTGTTTTATATGAAAAATTTTTATTTACTTACTTACTTACTTAGGTGGCGCTACAGTTTAGTGTAAACAGCTAGCGAGGGACCGAGCTGGCTGGAGGGGCTTGTTGGTTGAGGCCGTGGTCCACCCCGGACTGTAAGCGCCACCAAAAGAAAAGTAAGAAAAGATGAAAATGTCAACGCATGTTGTTTTTTGAAACCATATTGTAGGAATTTACAACAACCTTACACAATTCTGATTTACAAAATTTAAAGATGAGTTTGATGCTTATATCCGAAAAAATATTTAAGGAACTAAAGGGTTTTCCAATGAGAGGTGTTATTTTTGTATTAAAAAAAAAAAGACATTTTTTGAGTTAAATGATCGGATCTTTATTTCATAATAAAGAGGAAGGTATGCCGTTAATAATGAAAAACAACATCAGCCAAATGGCCACCATGATCACGCATACAGGACCGTGTCCTTTTCATGAAATTTTCCATAACCAAATCGCAAAGTGGCTGCCCTATGTCCTCGATAGCCTCACGAATTTTATCTTTGAGGTCTTGAATCGACGCTGGGCTGTTGGCGTAGACCTTATCTTTCACGTGACCCCAAAGGAAGAAGTCGCAAGGTGTTAAATCACAAGATCTCGATGGCCAATTGTTATCACCTCTTCGAGAGATAACACGGTCCGGAAACTTTTCCCGTAAAAGATCAATGGTTTCGTTGCTTGTGTGGCACGTAGCGCCGTCTTGTTGAAAGTAAACATTGTCCAGATCAATACGATCCAACTCCGACTGTTGAAAAATGTGCTTATTAAGTTTTCCTTTTATTAACCTAATGAAATATTGATCTACTTTTAATACGTACTAAACATTGAAATTAACTCACTCGAATTTATAATTTTGGTTCATTAGCGCTTCGATGTTGCTTTGCCCAATTACTTGTTGCACTTTTGTAGAAACCTAGCTCAAGTTATATTTGCCATGTAATTTGCTAACATAAACCCGTACGCCAATATGCACCGATCACTGGAAAATTAAGAATATGACCGAAAAGGAGAAGGTGATAACACGAAACGGTTTAAGTTGGCAAAGAGGCAGTGCGCTGTTACGAAGATTAGAATCGGTCTCTTTCGTCTAGCAACCACCAACGAAGCAACATCTCCGCTCCCAAAGAACCATTGGGTAGAAAATTTAGTTTGATTTGCCAAAGGAAGAAATAAATCGAATTTTTATAACGTTTTGGGAAAATCGCTGCGTTATTATTTTTTTTTTTTTTCTTTTGTTTCCATTGCAAAACATGGTCCTTCGAGCCGGATCTCGGATTCGTTGAAATAAGTCGCGTGTTCGGATAAATTGCATTAAATTATATATTGCTAACAATTTACACACATACTGGAAGCTGCATACAGGTTGTATTTTAGTATCATTGTATCATATATGTACATGTACATGCGTGGTCATTGTTGAAGCTGGATTTTACTGCGGTCATCTGGTGTCTTTTGCTGTTGCGTGCTGCTGTTAGGATTTATTCTTAACGTTTTTCGAGAGATCTTGTCATTAGGAGCTGCGCTTTGAGGTGTTGGATTTTCGGTAATAGGCACACTTCTCGTGTTCAATTTTGGTTGTACCTATACCCATACCATACACCTATCTCACAATGGAGGTTCTCAAACAGGCAAGAGGAACTTTTCTGAGGCTGACTTTGTGAGCAATGAAATAAAATACGTCGCTGCATAAGGTGCGCTATTGAAATTGATTCGGAAACAACTTCCCTCGTCTTTACCTACATCCGACAATGCTGATTCTGAAAAGGTCGTGAAGCAGCAAGTCGCTTTGTTCGAATCGCTTCTTAATAAATCCACATCATCCAGTTCCGTTCAAAAATCTCCAGCTGAAATAGAATTACCGTTTAAAATATCACCGTTCTCGGGTGATTATCGCGAGTGGCCAGGGTTTCGCGTCATGTTTCTTGGAAGCATTGGCTGTAAGAAAAATCTGCCCGGTGCCCAAAAATTACGGTATCTAAAATCTTTTTTGCGTGAGGATGCCGCTAAACTATTAAATCATATCGAAATCGTTGATAACAATTACGAGCAAGCTTGGGAGAAGCTCGAAAATCGGTAAAATAAACCGCTTTACATTATAAACGCATACATCGAAAGCTTTCTCAAATTGCCAACGGTGGCAAACGCGGATAGTACCCGCTTACGTTGTTTAACGGACAATGGGGATGAAGTTATCCGCGGACGAAAGGCGCTTTCATCGGAGAGTAGAGATCCGTGGTTGATATATCTATAATTCAATAAAACTGATTCAGAAACTCGTAAGGCCTGGTCTCTTGCCAACAAAAAAATGGAGGAGGCCACGATTCAGGAGATTATTAATTTTTTGGATGAAAGGTGTTCTGCTTTAGAAGCTTGTGAGCCGAAAGGTCGTAAGAATAAAACACCGCCGCGTTCAGGTGCTTCGCATGTAAAAAGTTTAGCTGTTTCAAACTCGGCGTGCCCCAAGGGAAATCATTTACTTCACAAATGCTCACAATTTCAATCCATGTCGATTCGGTCTCGTCGTAATTTCGTGAGGGAAATGCGGTTGTGCTACAATTGCTAGGGTAGCAACCATTCGTCAGCAAGATGCCGAGTAAAGGCTCGTTATTCGATTTGCCAAACTCGACATCATACCTTAGTACATTTAGACCAACCAAAATCGCCATCGGCACCTAATGAAGATAACATCGATACTTCGAATAGTGAAAATTCGTCTTCTATGAATTCATTGGCCGTCGTGAGTCATCATATTAAAAATGCAATGCACTCGTCCGGAATCTTACCTACAGTTCTTGTTTAAATCATAGATGCCACCGGTAAAACGCAGCTTTGTCGTGTTTTGCTGGACACCGGCTCTCAAGTTTCGCTCATAACCGAACGGTTGGTAAACCGTTTAGGTCTTCGTCGGAGACATGCTCGGATTCCAATTACCGGCATTTCGTCTCAATCCGCTGGGGTTACACATGGTGTTGTACAAGTTAATTTACTTTCTCGTTTCGATTCCACTCGAGTTGAAGTTAACGCTTACATTTTAAATCTAATTACTTCGCAAACTCCTCTCGTATCCTTTGCTTTAAATAATTTGTCGCTGTTGGAGAATCTTGAATTGGCTGATCCTGGATTTAAGAGTCGGGTCCTATCGATCTGTTACTAGGAGCAGATATAGCGTGGAATATTTTGCGGGATGGCCGTCGTACCGATGATCGGGGTAATTTGGTGGCCCACAATACTGTTTTTGGTTGGGTGATAACTGGCAATTTGACCAATCCAACCATCGTTTCTTTGCATGTTGGGCTCGAGGACTTAGACGTGATTCTTAAAACTGTTTGAGTGTTTTATTAAGAGAAGAGACCGATCTATTCAATGGTCAGACATCGACTGACGTTTATTAAAAGAGCGCTTTAAGATGTGCAGTGTTGCAAGTGTTACATGTAATGGTACTATTGAAATATAAGTACTTTCGTGCTTATATAACAAAAACCTTCTGGGAAATTGAGGAAATTCCTCTTCACCGCTCTGTGGAAAGAAATGAGGATTTCGCTGAAACACATTTCGCTAAGACCTTTTCGCGAGCCCCTGATTGTAAATATATTGTGGAGTTGCCATTTCGACAGAGTGAGGTCCGGTTCGGGAACACCCTCTCTGGCGCGTTGTCGCGATTATCTTCCATGGAACGTCGTTTCGCCCGTCATGAAAACCTTCGAAAAGAGGACTGCCAATTTATGAAGACTTACCTGGAATTGGGCCATATGCAACGGATTCCGGACAATTTGATCGAAGCAACTTCGGGAAGGGTCTTCTATTTGCCGCATCACGGCAAATTTTTGATGGGTCTCATAGCGGTTCAAATGGAATTAGTTTAAATGAAATGTTGCACACGGGGCCTCCTCTTCAAAGAAATTTAGTGAATGTGTGTATACGATTTCGTTGGCCCAAATACGTTTTTTGTGCCGACATCGTCAAGATGTTTCGGCAAATATGGGTTGCTGAAAACCATCGGGACTTTCAACGCATTGTTTGGAGAGAAAGTTCGGAGCAACCAATTGCACACCATTGGCTGTGCACCGTGACATATGGTACCTAGCCTGCTCCATTTTTGTCAATGAAAACCCTAAAACAACTTGCTGTTGACTACCGATATCAGTTTCCCATGGCGTCTCGATCCATTCTAAGTGATTTTTATGTGGATGACTTGTTGACCGCCCTGGGCCCTGCAAAGATCAGGATGGAAATACCATAGTGGAAACGCAGGCGATGTTAACCATCTGGAGAGACCACTTTAACCAGTTGTTAAATGGCGATGACAGCCAAGATCCCGCCCAAGATCAACGCGTCCATCCATCCAAGTGAAATCAAAGTAGCCATTACCAGACTAAAAATGAACAAAGCAGCTGGGTGCGATGGTCTACAAGCGGAACTCTTTAAGCACGCTGGAGATGACCTGGTTAGGAGCATACACCAACTCATCTCCAAAATATGGTCGGAGGAAAGTATGCCCGATGAGTGGAATCTCAGTACCATCTGCCCGATCCACAAAAAAGGAGACCGCCTACTCTGCGCCATCTATAGAGGCATAAGTCTTTTAAAAATCGCCTATAAAATCCTTTCCAGCGTTTTATGTGAACGTCTGAAGCCGTTTGCTGATGATCTAATAGGTCCTTACCAATGCGGCTTCAGAACTGGAAACTGGAAACCACCGACCAAATTTTCACATTACGCCAGATCCTGGAGAAGACCCAAGAATATAACATCGACACACACCACCTGTTCGTCGATTTTAAAGCAGCCTATGACAGTGTTAATAGAGCTGAACTGTATCGTGCTATGTCTAACTTTAGAATACCTGCTAAACTGATACGCCTTATCAGAATGACGTTGGAGAATGCTCGATGCTTCGTCAAAATTGGTAGAGACTCTACTGAACCCTTCGAAACCACCAGAGGGCTTAGACAAGGCGACGCACTGTCATGTAGCTGTTTTAACATTGTGCTTGAAAATGTAATACGGAGCACTCATGCCAGTACATCGGGCACCATTTTCAATAAATCAACACAATTACTTGGGTTTGCAGACGACATTGACGTGATAGGAAGAACGAAGCGAGCAGGAACCGGTACATTCACTACTATGGAGTCAGCAGCAGGCAAAATGGGGCTGAAAAATAATGAGGATAAGACGAAGTATATGCTTTCATCAACAAAAGTCCAATCCCACCACCGACTTGGTCAAAATGTGACCATTGATAGGTATAACTTCGAGGTAGTCAGTGAATTTGTCTATCTAGGCACTGCTGTAAACTCAGGCAATAACATCAGCGCTGAAATCAAACGCAGACTAACTCTCGCAAATCGCTGTTTCTTTGGGCTAAACAAGCAATTGAGGAACAGAGCCCTATCGAGAAGAACCAAAGAGACGTTGTATAGAACACTCATCATCCCGGTCCTGCTATATGGTGCAGAAGCATGGACCCTGTCCCAATCGGATGAAAAGGCACTTGGAGTCTTCGAGAGGAAAGTTCTGCGTACGATTTATGGTCCGGTCTGCGTAAACCATGAAGACAACGTTTGGCGAAGAAGATACAACGACGAACTATACGTGCTGTACAACGACATAAGATTAGCCAGGAAAATTCGAATTCAACGACTAAGATGGCTGGGTCATGTTGAGCGAATGGACATCAACGCTCCAGCGCGAAAAGTCTTCAACGCCAAACCAGAGGGAGTCAGAAGCCAAGGTAGACCTCATCTTCGATGGAGCGACCAGGTAGAGGGAAACCTCCGACAACTTGGAGTGCGAAATTGGAGACGGCAGGCTAGAGATCGAGCCAGCTGGAGGGGTATATTGAGCAAGGCCTAGGAGCACCACGCTCTAGTTGAGCCAACATAAGTAAGTAAGTAAGACTTGTTGACAGGTGCAGATTCTATGCCAGAGGTCATTAAATTGAGGGATGAGTTAGTTGAGCTACTGTCTTGTGAAGGGTTCCAACTCAGCAAATGGAGTTCGAATTGTTGGCCAATTTTAAGCGGTATCGACCATAATGACATCGTTGCTCTAGACTTGGATAGCCAAAATAGTTGTACCAAGGTGCTTGGGTTGGTATGGAATCCATACCATGATATATTTACCTACAAAATAGCGGTACCGGAAAGTTCGTCGCCATATACTAAAATGAAGCTGTTGTCGGAAGTTGCTAGAATATTCGATTCGTTGGGTTTTCTTTCCCCCTCCACTATTTTATTTAAAATGCTTGTCCAGGAGTTGTGGTTGCATAAATCGAAAGTAGATTGGAATGACCCATTGCCGACGGAAGTAGCTAATAATTGGATATAGGCAAGAGCTGAAACATTTTGAAAAGGTCGAGATATTGAGACCATGTACGTCTAATTCGCGAACCTTCGATCTCATTGGATTCTCCAACGCTTCGGAAAAGGCTTATTCTGCCGTCGTTCATGCACGCAGTGTCTCCGAAAATGGTCAAATTGAAGTGCATCTTGTTGCTGCCAAGACCCGTGTTGCTCCGGTGAAGCAATTAACTATTCCTCGTCTTGAGTTGTGTGGGGCTCTTCTCTTGAGTCGTCTGATTCAGCTTATTATATCCTCTTTGGACGTATCTCCATCCAACATTTTCGCCTTTTGTGATTCGCAAATCGTGTTAGCTTGGCTTGCTTCACCACCTCGTCGATGGAATACCTTCGTCGCTAATCGCACTTCCGAGATTTTTGATGTTCTCCCTCGGTCGGTTTGGAGTTATATTCGCTCGGAGGAAAACCCTGCTGATTGTGGGTGCTTTAAGTAACAAAATTTCTTTTTGGGCCAGCTTAGTTCGAACTGTAGCTTACATAGATCTATAGATTTAATTATTGTTCAGTTAATGCCTTTCTGGACGATTTTACTGGCTTTCTTGACAATGTGAGGTGTAAAAATCTAATAATTCTGGGCGATTTTAACATTGATCTTATTGCTAGATCAACTGAAGTTGATAGTTTTTTAACGGTTATATCTTCTTTTGTCAACTCGCTTTTCATCCAACGTTTCAAGGGAAAACTCACAGCTTTTGACGATGATACTGCTTTGTCATACTATGGTAAGAGCTATTTTAACTTACACTTAGATGTAAACTATGATCTGGATTTATTGCGGAGATGGTTTAAATTTCATAAACTAGTAATTAGTAATAAAACTAAGTTCATGATCTTTAATTTAATGGGTAGAATCTGTGATATGCCACTCCAATACCATTCGCCCAATTGCATTAGATTCCGTTTAATTAATCCTTGTATACATGATCATAATTTACCCTCTTTTGATTCACTCACAAGTTGCACCTCGGATTGTTTTGAAATTAACCGTGTAGACAGCTTTAAGTATTTAGGTATTACCTTGGATCTTAAGCTCAGTTGGATGGAACATACTTTGTCTTTAAAGAAGTATCTGAACTGTGTTGTTAGACAGATTTATTCTCTCAGTCTATACTGCAGTTTGCCTGTTTTAAAAATCGTCTATAACGGTCTACTTAAATCCAAACTTCAGTATGGTATAGCTTGTTGGGGTGGTACACATTTTAATAAAATTGAGCCTTTGCTTACGAAACAAAAACATGCTGTTCGGTTTATTAGTACGGTTAACCGTCGAACTCCCAGCTTTGAGTTGTTTAAAAGCCTTGGATTTCTTCCTTTAAGGCATTTATACTTTTACAAGGTGTTACAAATATTTTTTAAAAATTCCGGGTATAATTCTTCAAGAGTTTATGATCGCATCAATTTACGCGTTAACGCCAGAAATCTCGTCCATGTACCCACAATCAATAAATCTCATTTTTCTCGCTCTTATATAGTTACTGCACCCCGTTTGTTTAATAAATTGCCAGAAATCTTAAGATGTGAGCGAATTGAATCCGTTTTTCTCAAAAACGTTAAACATTAGGTATTCTCATTAAACTACGCGGTAATTGGTGACCTTTTAAATCCCTTAGTTTGATAGCTACATTTTATCTTTTCTATAGAAAAAATAAAAATAATTGTACTTCGTGTTTTTATAATTGATATCTTTGAATTAATTTAATTTCTTAAATTTATCGCAACCCCATCGGCAAATTTTCTTTTCGACAAATTTTCTTTTTATTTGTTTAATACGAATCGTACATTCGCCTCTTGTCAGTTTCTGACAACGGAATGTACGTAACTATTTCACTTTAAAGCTTAAGCCGTATTCTTCATAATTGTTTGAATTAGTATGCCTTTATATTGTATATTTAGCTTTAAGATGAAATAAAGTTTATATCAAAAAAAAATAATTCGTTTCGTGAAAAACTGCAGACTTCCGGCTAAGGATCGCCGGAAAACTTTCTTCTCGTCGTCTGAACTTCTTGCTACCAAACAAACATGTATTCGATTCGTTCAGAAGGAGTTCAAATAAGAAGTTACAGTTCTGAAATCCGCAGGGTGTGTGGATTCATTAACAGTTTTAATTCTTCGTGCAGCTCATTTAAAGTTCCTACATGCTGGAGTCGCTCATTTGTTTTCTTTAGTGCGGCAAGAATTTTGGGTCCTTGGCAGCCGAAACTTGATACGGAAGATCGTGTTTGAATGCATGGAATGTTTTCGTTTGCGCCAGAATACGTCAGTTCAGATCATGGGAGACCTGCCTGCTTCACGACTCAACTCATCCTACGCGTTCGATCACACAGGGTGCGATTACGCCAGTCCAATCACTCTTTTATTGTCCAAGGGAAGGAGACCAAAATTGGTGAAAGGATACATCGCCTTATTTGTCTGCATGTCAACGAAAGCGCCCCACTTGGAGGTGATAAGTGATTTATCAACGGATGCGTTTTTAGCGGCCCTACGGAGATTCATCGCCAGACGAGGTAAATGCAGTGTTCTATATTCCGATAATGGAACCAACTTCCAAGGAGCATCGCGTATACTCTCGGAATGGTTCGAGTTGGTGCGATCTAACGAGCATAACGAGCGGATATCCAGTGCATTGGCTACGGACAACATCAAATGGGAGTTCATTCCACCACATAGCCCACATTTCGGTGGGCTTTGGGAAGGGGGTGTTAAGTGAGTGAAACAACATCTCCATCGTGTGGTAGGAACCAATAGTCTCACCTTTGAGGAGATGACCACTCTGCTTGCCCAAATCGAAGATCTACTTAATTCCCGACCTCTATGCGCAATTTCTGACACAGATTTGAATCCTTTAACCCCCTCTCATTTACTTATAGGAAGACCGTACACAGCGATACCGGAGTCAAGTTATCTGGAGGTTCCAATTAATAGCTTAGGACGTTGGCAGTTACTGCAAAATATGATGCAAGGCTTTTGGCAATGGTGGCACACGGACTACATCACCTCACTGCAGCAACGTCCCAAATGGAAGCAACAGACCAGAGATCTAGTGGTTGGCGATCTCGTCGTGCTAAAAGAGCCTAATTTGGCCCCTGCTAAGTGGTCACTTGGACGTATCGAGGCTACTCATCCCGGGTCAGATGGACATGTACGAGTTGTTTCTGTTCGTACCAACAACACTACATACAAAAGGCCAATTACGAGAGTGGCACTGTTACCATGTTCCTGAAATTCCTTCAGGGGGAGGCGGCATGTTGAAGAATTTGTTTATTAAGTTTGCCTTTTATTATCCTAATGAAATATTGATCTACTTTTAATACGTACTAAACATTGAAATTAACTCACTCGAATTTATAATTTTGTATGAACAAACATTTGTAAACATACCCTATGGTTCATTAGCGCTTCGATGTTGCTTTGCCCAATTATTAGTTGCACTTTTGTTGAAACCTACCTCAAGTTATATTTGCCAGGTAAGTTGCTAACATAAACCCGTACGCCAATATGCACCGATCACTGGAAAATTAAGAATATGACCGAAAAGGAGAAGGTGATAACGCGAAACGGTTTAAGTTGGCAAAGAGGCATTGCGCTGTTACGAAGATTAGAATCGGTCTCTTTCGTCTAGCAACCACCAACGAAGCAACATCTCCGCTCCCAAAGAACCATTGGGTAGAAAATTTAGTTTGATTTGCCAAAGAAAGAAATAAATCGAATTTTTATAACGTTTTGGGAAAATCGCTGCGTTATTATTTTTTTTTTGTTTTTCTTTTTTTTCCATTGCAAAACACCGACCATAAAAAATCATTATAGAATTCCCAATTCTAAAGAACGACTCATTGGGAAACACTTTATTACAAAACACTATTAATTTTTCCTAGTTAAACCGGCATTAGCTTATTTAAAGACTTGTTTTGCAAATAAGATTTTAGAACAAATAATTTTTACTATCAACTTTGGAGAACCGATGATTTTACAAAATTTAAGGTTACGAAAAAGAATATTAAAACGAAATACAAACAAAATATAATTTAAATTTTAATATAATAAGCCGCTGGCCGCTTTCTGATTCTAACAAGGTGACCAGGAATCCGCTTTAGTTTAGCTGTCTACCACTCTAGGAAACCAAGTGGGCAGTATTCGGTGGAATGCGGCAAGATAATTGAGAACACACTAGGTGTAGCGATTATCTCCCACATCCGGACGAAGGCTGAAGCAAAGGCCCCCGCTACCGAAAGATGAGATGGTCCAAAGGCATCACATACATCGATTGCAAGGACCAGGCATCAAACGTCTGATGCTTAAAGCTGTACCTATGGAGGAAGTCCCTATAAAGGCAAAGGAAAGAATATCCATCCCAGAGATAGGGGTAAGACGTTAGAAAATCCTTAGCGTTCTATAGGCACAAAATCAACAGGTTTGATGAAACATCTGCAGCATTGAAGAAGAACATTCAGATGCCGCCATCATTTGCAGCGAGCGAGGTTACCCGCAAGCTCTTAAAGCGGACTGCAGATAATGCAAGGGCGCCTGAGACTGTGGAGAAGGCAGCTACACCCAGGAATGACGGTAGTCCAATACACCTTACACTGTAAGGTAGCCTCAGGCAACCTGAGGCTATTCCTTGAGCAGCGTCAGGACAAGGTAAGAAAAACTTAGTCTTAGGCTGTGATGCTGACGCCCAGCATACTATTTGGGATAGCTCTGACATTAACGGTAGAGGTGAGGCTTTGTTTGATTATATTTGCTGCTCCAATCTGCTTATCTGTAATCGGGGATTTGATCTAACTTTCATAACGGTGAGTAGAAGGGAAGTTTTAAATGTAACCCTTGCATCCCAAAATAATTCTCTCCAAGTTGCAAATTCGAGAGTGTACAGTAAGGCATCACTATCGGATCACTGCTGGATACACTATGACTTGGTCTCTCAGGGTAGGATACAGTTTAGGAATTAGTAATCTTAAAGGAGCGAACTGTGAAAAATTCAACGAGAAAGTGCAGTGTTACAGGAACCTCTGCCCGGTAAAAGATCACATCTGCTGAAGAAGTAGACGTTGCAGTCGAATATTTACCAGATGTGCTCTCCAGGTCTTTTGTCCGAAAAGTGAAACAATTGGGAAGAAACGCCTTCCTGCTAGAGTCCAAAGATCACGGAACTAATACGAAGCTTAAGGTTTAGGTGGAATCTTGAAAAAGGGGGACTTATCGAAGGGTCAACCTACAGGGGGAGCGTTAGAATCCTAAAAAAATATATCAGATTCGCAAAGAAAAACTCTTGTAGAACTTTCTGAGAATCAATTAAATCTATAACCGAAGCATCTAGGTAAGTCCTTTCAAAGGCATCGATGCCGATATCTTCACTAAGAAGGAGACACGGGAGCTGGACTGAATCACACAAAGAGACGCTAGAAATACTAACGGAAACTCACTTCCCAGGATGCACTGACAGTAACAATGTAGTAGCACCAGGCACGAGAGAGGGGATGGAGCAAGAAATAATAGACAAGTACAAAATAGCCTATGGCCAATCAACACATTTGCCCCTTCAAAGCACCTGGAATAGATAATGCTATAGAAGTCGGAGGAAGCTATTATTCCATAGCTAAAATGCATTGCCACATGCTGTCTAAGGCTATGCTAGGTTTCTAGGGCATGGCGAGTAATTTTCATCCCAAAAGTAGGAAAGGCTAGTCACACCACAGCCAAGGACTATAGACCAATCAGTTTTACGTCATTTATACTAAAAACAGGGAAGGTGGAGTCTATCGTTTACGAGGAGAATGGTGATCCCCGCCTTCAATCCCTCAAGGATGGGCGGGGTGGATCTGGGAATTTAAGAGACAGTGATATACTAGATTTCAAACTCAGCTGGAAGGAAAACATAGAGGACCGCATCAAAAAAGCATACGTGGCACTATATGCCTGCATAAGAGTACTCGGTAAACAAAGTACACAGGGCAGCATGCATGGAGGTGGTGCTAAACCTCACCCCTCTAGATATCTACTGCAGCAGCAAGGCGATCAAAACCGCAATCAAGTTGAAAGAATGTGGACTGTGGTCATCTAATATCACAAGCCAACGCGGTGACCTTATGCTGGGTAGCAGGGCACATGGATATTAGAGGTAATGAACAGGAGGATGAGCTTGCAAGAAACGGGTCGAAAATACATACATCTATGGCGCTCAAATCACTTAGAACTCCGCTAAGCACGCTTGCAAAGAAGATTGACATTGAATCCTGGAGTAGAACTAACCTACGCTGGACCAATTTCATTACCTGCAGGCACACAAAATAACTATGGCCAGAGGTGAGCCAAAAGATCTGATCTGAATGTATGATTGGACTTAGCCGCAAAGATAGGAAAATGGGCCTTATAGAGGATGATACCTGTAGACTATGCCTGGAGGAATCTGAGACAGCGGCACATATACTGTGTCAATGTCCAGCGTTGGCTGGCAGAAGAATGAGGATCTTGGTGGTCTGATTCGAATATCTCTCGAAATCTATATATTTATATAGCCGCAAAGATATTCGCATACTCCCGGGGTCATTACTGGACAATGTGCGATAGGCACACATGCGGAACGGCTGGGAACACTGCATAATAATTTTTTTTAGAAGCTGTAGGTACATTGAAGAAATAGAATCTGTTCGCAACCTACTTTGCGAATGCCCAGACCTTAAGAAAATTTTGTAGTATGTACAAAAAAAACAATCATTCCTAGAGTTCACCCAGTGGTAGAAATTCTACCTGCCACCTGTCGGCGCAGTGGCTTAGTGGTTAGTGTGTTGGACTACTAAGCGAGGGGTCCCAGGTTCGAATCCCGAGAAAACCCCAAATTCCAACTTAAGGTTTTTTCACTGCGCCACCTCTCGCGAACGTCTGACAAACATCCGAGAGTATTAACTGTCATGAAAGAGCTTCTCAATTGGCCGTTTGGACTCGGCATAAAATTGTAGATCCCTTCCATTCGTCCCAAAAAATAAAAACTCACACAAGACGAATGCTTGTGAGAAGCTAGGCTTGGGTCCATACGGACCTGTTGCGCCAATTATTTATTTTATTTATTTATTACCTGCCTTACACAAAACATTTTGGAAAACCAAAAAAATCAAGCGAATATGCTAGGCTTAGGGCAGTGAAATAGGTTTTAATTAAACTTTTTTTTCCAAATTACTGTTTGGTAGCTGCTTTGCGTGTTACTATATGGAATGGATGTATGTGAAAGTAAATTAGCTGCTAGCATACACTTGCACATAGTAACCTGACAGTTCGTACAGTATTAAATTTCACCCATGGTGGGTTGGTTGGTTGGTGAAAGTCAATTTCTCGCTTTTCACTGAGGCATCTGATGTGCCCTTTATGTTTCATACGGTTGGAATCTATTTATATAAGGATGTGTGAAAGGACAGGGGGTAGGGGGTTGGTTCAATTATGGATAGCCACTGGATGTAGGGTTTGTATTGTCGGTGGATCTGTTTGGAGAACTTAATGATGTCGCATTTCTGTGGCATGTAAAGTCTGGTATCAAATGTGCTCCCAGAATTTTGTTACGTAGCCTCGCTGTAGCTGGACAGTGGCAGGGGAAATGTTCTATATATTTCTCCTCCTCCTGGCAGTTTGGGCATATCGGAGTTTCTGAAATGCTGATTCTATTCGTTAATTAAGGTTGATGTGTCCTGAAATAAGTCCCACCATCAATCTTAACTGAGCTCTTCCAGAGTTTATCGCTCGTTTTGCTAGTTTATTAGTTGGTATTTCCACTTTTAGCCAATCTGCATGTTTCTACGTATGACCAGTATCTGCTAAAATCAATTTTGGCTCATTGATTTATAGCTGTTTTAATAGTCGTCAGTGGTATGCCCATTTTTTTTTCCTGTTGTTGTTCTTTTTCTTGCCAGTTCGTCTTCCCTTTCGTTACCCGTTACTTTCATGTACCGATACCCAAATTAGAGAGTCGTTTTTCTTACTATCTACGAACAAAAAAGATTTCGTGATGGGTTCCTAAGGGTGCTTATGGCTGCTCTACTATCTGAGCAGATATCTATCTGTTTCCCTGATATGTGGAACGCTGTGAGCGATTCCACTCCTTAAAGTATGGCAAAAACCTCTGCTTGAAACACTGTAGTAAAAGGTTATAAATGCGTTGCCAGTTGAATCTCTGGATTGGCACTATGTATATATGCCTGCCCCTGATTCCCCTGCTATATTTGATCCATCCGTGTATAGTGCTTCCAATATTCTCTTGCGGAAAAAGCAGTTGCGAAGAAACTATCGAAATTTAAAATTTATGGTGTTATTTCTTTGATCAAGCCAATGATTTTTCGATGTCCAATTTTCACTCGAGAGTTGAAATGTCCGGGTACATGCAACCTTGTTGCAGAGGCACCTGATAGTCTCTCGCTTCTAAATGCACTGAAGTTATGTTTAGAGTCGCCTCGATGGCTGCAATTGGTGTTGATGCTTGCACGCCTGTGATTCCCAAACACGCCATACGTTGTACTTTAGTGAGCCAGACCAGTACGCTATAGAATAGTATGGTTTCACTAGGCAGTGGTATATCAAGTGGACTTGTTTGGGTTTTAAGCCCCATGACTTCCCAAAAACCCTCCTGCATATACAATACGCTTCTTTGGTCTGGTTTATTCGTTCTTCAAAGTTTTTCCTCCATGTTAGTTTCTTGTCTATGACTAGACCAAGATAGCTGAAACTGTAGTGGAGTGGCATACTTATGCCTCCCATTTCAAGGACATGGAAGTCACTTATGCTGACTTTCTTTGTGAAAAGTACCATCTCAGTTTTACTTGGATTTACACCCAGTCCATTTACTTCCGCCCATGTTGTGATTTTGTGGAATGTATCCTGCATGAGTTCCCCTATGATGTTCAACTAATTGCCTGTTATCAAGACAGCAAAAACAAATAAATGTCCAGAGGTGTACAATCCAAGTTTATTTATTAAATGTGTTTAATATAGAGAGTGACGACTGCGACTGCCTGTTTTCCGCCAGCCGCAAAATAATAAAGGGTATTAGGGTCGGTTGGGGAAAATGTAAACATGGGGTAAATGTAAACGGCCGTTATTTTCACATTTTAACTATAGTTCTCGCAACCCAGACATAAAAAAATCTGAATTTGGAGTGTCACGTCACCGGTGCATGCAATACCCTTCAGTTGTTGTTCGGCTTTCGTTCGGAATTTTCAAGCAAATAAATTAACAGAAATTCATGTTTGTTTACTTTTACCCCATTGGCGAGCTCCTAGCTCTAAGAGAACCCCATTTACCCCAGTATTTTTATAAACTATGGGGTAAATGTAAACACCGCCCTATGTCTTTTTTGGGTTCTTATAACTTGATTAAGTCATCATGTGTGCAACATTTTGTATCTTATAATATAATATCCGTTTTCAAAAGTTAAAAAAAAATTAATTTAATATTTTATATATTTCTGAAAAAAATGTGTCTTTGAAAAATGCAAAAATCGTCCCCATTTACCCAACCGACCCTAACTGCACTTATAATTTGCAGGGAAAAGGCTTTAGGCAGTCGTAATCTTGCAAATTACGGTTATTATGTGCAATGATGAAATGGGATTAACTGGATATCGGTGATCTGAATTTGGCTTCAGGGTAAAAGAAAATTTGTTTAATGGGGCGGTGATCTTCATTGGACTTCAGGGGGGATTAATTGAGTACCGATCTCTTCCGTCAGAACTACTTACCTTGTTCGTACCTAGAAATAAAGCCTTTAATTTGTTACCGGACCCAAACTGGGTCCGCTTTATAGCAGCAACATCATTTACAGCAAATATATTCGCCTTTCTCCTTCGTAGGTTATAGGTTTTTCTCATCTCGTTCTGGATTTTATTAATTTGATCTTTTGCATCCGCTCTTATCTCATTTCTGAATCTTTTAAAATCTGCCACCATTTACATTTAAGTGTTTCCAGCAGCTTCACATATTCTTTTTGCTTCATTTTTACCGCCATAAGAGCTTCAAAGGGTGAAATGTTGGTCGCTCGTTGGAATGTTGAGTTTAACACACGTTGTGCTTTGTCAACAAACTTGTACCAATTATCGGGATTTTTCTCGGAATCCTTTCAACTTGCCCGTTTGAACGAGGTACGCCGTTCCCCTATCTGAGACAATCTTGTCTGGAACTCCGAACACAGAGAGAACTCTGCGTATCACCTCCGCTTGCATTATTTCTCGTACGACTTACAATGTTTCTAATCTCACCTGTTTATATATAAAATATTCTTTAACTGTACGTACCCATCAAAATCCTTTTGGGATTTCAGCCCAGCCTTAATAGTATTGATAGAATCATCTGCAGCTTGTCGATCATTGATGAGGTTTGTAAAAGCTGAAGAAGAACTGCACCAAAGCTTTCAATGCTTATATCCGTATGCAACTCGGTCATGAGTCTGGGTCGAAAATTCTCAGAACTGGACTGGATTATAACAATTTTTTCAGGTGAGCCACTGCTTGTTTCTGTTCGGTTCCAAAAAAGATAGTTGAGCATTTGAGGAGTATATCTGTAAGAGGTTTAGCAATTATTGAGAACAAAGGTATATATTTTCTAAAAAATTCACTGAGCCCCAAAAAACTTGGCACCTGTTTAATATTGGACGGCTTGCGAAAACTATACTGCTACAATTTTTCCAGGAGATGGTTAGATCTTACCCCCTTCCAACACATGCTCGAGAGATTCCACGCGACGCTTCAAAAATTAGCTTTTCTCCCAGTTAATTTCTAATCCGTATTTTGATGCAGTTTCCAGAACCAGTTTGAAACGCATAATACCTCCTTCCTTGTCCTTGGAATAATGAAATCGCCCATATAAAAAAAAATATTTTTCAAAGATTAAAGACTTGTAGAAACAACGCTGTTTATCAGTTTCCATAAACATTAATTATGGAAGCTAAGTAAAGTATTTGGAAAATTGAAACTTTGTGATAAGTGATTTCAAACATAATCTTGGCTCTTTATTTCAATTATTTTTTTTTAAATCAGCATGCTATAACTGCTTTAAAAAAGGAAACATTTATGTTGGCATGTTGTAGTCGCAAAATTCGACAGACATAAAATAAAATAATGTCAATGAATTCCTCGATATGTTTACATAAAGTCACTAAACCGGCAACACTGAAAGCAACAAAAATTCATATTTTTCGATTTTCTTAAAATAACCACTATCATAATACTATTATCAACATATTTATAACTAACGTATCTTTTGCGCTAAATGTCATAAAATATTGTCAGTGACAATACACTTGTTACAGAATTGCAAAAACAGTTTTTGGAAAACGTTTTGAAACTGGATAAGTATTGACATTTTAGATGTCTTCAAAATATTAAATCAAAATTGTTATAACCTCATTATAATTTAAAACAAGCTTCAATGTCATTATAAAGTCTTTATAATTAGATAACTTTGGTGCGCTCGAATACTGTTGCTGTTGCCAAACATTTTTAAAAGCTTGCTTTATAAACGTTCGGCGGTGATTTTTATCGTTTCTGTTTTTCGTACTACATAATTAATAAAAGCAAAATTTCAACTCCACAATGTTTTCTTCCTGTTCTGTACTTTACTTTATTTTTGACATCTTTCAATAAAACACCATTTTGTTTTTTCTCCTTTTTTCTGAACTTGTGGAATATCATTAAAACGCTTGGCATCAGGATAAAAGCGGGGACAAAAATGAATATAAGATAAAACCAAGGAATATAAATAGCACGGCTGTGTGCCAGTTGTAACAATTGAGTCAAAGAATGTAAAAAATATTTTTTCCTAAAAATCGGAGTTACATTCAACTTTCTTACTTACATTTGATTGCTGACTTACATTTTGAGTTTTAAAATGATAAAACTACAAACCTGTGCTATTTTTCTGATTCGTCCGTAAAATATCGAATCTGACATTTTAAACATATTTTTTAATCGCAAGTTTGTGGGGAACGACAATAAAACATTCCGGGTTATATCTTCATTTATTTTGTGCATTGAAGTAAGAGCTGATTTGGCAACGCTGATTACAACTACTTGATGTAGTGAAGTTTGTTAAGTTATAATGATGTTGCAATAATATCTCGAAACTTGACACAGACATTTCGATTTTCTCGAAAACATTATATCAGCTGAACTGATGTCATTAAGGCGCAGTCAATGAATCAATCAAGTAATTCAATATACCATATTTTGTGTTGGATAAAGCTTATAATTTCAAATTGACAAACATATTTACAGTTGTAGAAAGGCAATTATAGCATCACTTCACATTTTTATGTTTCCTAGCAATATTATTTTTCAACAACATCACAGATGACTTATCAGTGACCTTCCTTTTTAATAGGTTTCTTTATTTATAAAAAATTTTCTAAACGTAATTCGTACATAATAAAAACTTTCCGACTTTTGATTGTAAAATTAAGTTACTTTCATTGTTAAGATTCAGCTGTACAAAAGTTGCAACGCAACAAACATCTTTCACCCCATCTTCGCTTCATCTGATCGACAATTCGACCAAACGTGACAAGCCGACGGCAAAACGCATCCCAAGCAGCAGTGTTCCAATCGTCACTTGCTAAAAGCATAAAGCCGACGGCAAATACGCATCGTTCATGCGAAATTTGGGAGATCATCGCTTAGAAGGAACTTGGGCGCGCAGAAAAGGCAGCGACAAACAGCTCCAAAATCTCAGCCGGTGTGGGAGGCAACGTAACAAAAATCTGCATGTAAAAAAAATGCTATGTTTATGCAAATTGGCTCCTCCCACTGAGCGGCTCTCACAAAACGCCGAACGGCGTACACATGTGTGAGTCACAGATGCACCCGCTTGTCGACAAAGAAGCAAAGGCGCGGTGCGGATGCTGCCAAGCGGAACAGTCATAGAGTCGTCACAGCCAGCAAGATCCGCAAGAGGTCATTGACCAGCTAGAGAAGCTATTTTACAATCAGCTGGACTTTTGGAAGGTTTCGTAATGGGTTAAACCAATTACTGCAGATTATTCCCAGTTTATCCATCGTTGAGACAAGACATTCAATAAAGCAATAAACTAAAGCATAACGTTTTTTTTCTTTTTGATTTATCACTTGGGTTAGTTCCGCGTACTAGATTCCTTCGGCAATTGAATCGGCACTGGAATCAGTTCGATAGTGCATTTTTGCTAGTGTCCTTGCGATACATTTGGTCCTTCGAGCCGGATTAAAGGATCTAGACGCTTCGTTGTAAAATAAAACTATTTTCATTGAGTGCGTGATAACATCTAATTGTGAACAATTCATCGTGTGCATTGGATCCATCATCATCATAAGTTGTTGCGGTCCTTGTCATTCCCTGTGGATATTTTTCTGGACTTCGAGAAGCTGGTGCAACGAGGGAGCAACGCTCATTATCAGGTGTGTGGCATTTTTTATAACATATAACTATCATTAATTTATCGATCCTCGTTGATCTAATATAATATATCGTGTGTTGGGTGCTTTTCTTATTTACCATTACTCTTCGTCGCTCTTTTAACATGAGCAAATCTAAGATCTCGAACTTAATCGATTCAATTCAAAATGTCTGCATTGATCTCGAAGCTGATTATAAGGCACACATAGACCTTGACAAATCAGCTAAATCTATTTTTATGGCCGAAGCGCGAATTAAAACACTTGGTTCTTACTTTTAAAATTAAACAATATTTATTTGGAACTATGTCCTTTATTATTGAAATACTTTTTACTAATTCTAAAAGGAGCTTAAGGCTACTATGTAGTTACAATAAGACTGTCGATAAATTCATCATACAGTCGTATTTATATACTTTTCTTATCTATCTACAAGGAGACCCAAGCGTACAATCGTCTTGCTTGATAATGAAGAAGAGATAATATTCCAACATTGTATACAAACGATATTATCTCTTTTACATATGTTATCATTGTAGCGTTGTGTGCAAGACTGTACTAGAGACTAAAGATATCATTGAATACAAATAATGTTATCTTTTTTCTCAATATGTTTTGCTATGGATACTTAACTCCCCCCCTTGTTAAACGAAATCGTCCCGATTTTTCGACGCTATTTTTAACATCTCTCTTTCATAAGTTTTGTTATATGCGTCAATCTTTTTTTGTTTTTGACGATCTGTTATACATTGTATAGTTTTTATCATTACGTACGTAAATGCTAGAATAACAATCAGTGTTACAATTGTGTATATAGTTGATAATATCGGTTTTTCTTCAAAAGGAATAATTAGTTTTTTTAAAGTATCTATGTTATCGAATTTGTACATTGTATCTTCTTTAATTATTTGGTCGATGTAAGACTCTGAATTATGATTTCTTAATATAACTTCTTTAATTTGCTTATGCATGTTTTTGTATATTTTATCATCTAGATTTATAGTATTTTCATAAGTAACTAAGTTTATACCATTAATTGTTTGATTATTTAGCTTATGCTTACCGCTTAATAACATAACACCGGATTCAATTTCTAAGTCGTAATCGTATTCTTGTTTAATGTTGCATTTTGAAGTTATATTCTTTAAAAGTGGAATAAGACAATTTTCTTCTTCAAAGTTAATTTCACAAATGTTTTTACTTAGATGATTTTGACAATTTCTTGTTCTTAAATAAGTTTGGTTACATAAGGCAATTGTTTTATCTGTAATGATTTTTCCATGTTTTGATTTTAAGGGTGTTACTTTATACAATTTACATGATTTAATTAGAACTGGATATTTATATATTGTGATGAAGAATTCATCAGTTCTAGCTAATAATATTTTAGAGTACTCAAGTATATTTATTATGGGTACTTGAATTATTTCATGTTGAATAATATTTTTAATGTCATCTAAGTCTAGGCTTTCTGATAAATATTCATTATTTTTTGCTGCATTAATTGTTCTGGTCAATAATAATAATTGTTCGTACACTTGTTCTATTACTAAATGTTCTTTAAGGCTCTGACCTTCGAATTGTTGCAAAATTTGTTCGAATCTAGAATTTATAGTTTTTTGTTTATTATTGTTTTCTATGAGATTATTTATACTCGTTTCTATGTTAACTAAGTCATAATGGTCAGGATTACCAAACACATATTTGAAAGCTGTTCCTAAAAAGTTAATTGATCTAGTATGCCTAGTATGTTCTTGTAATTGGTCTGCTAAATTCTTAATTTTACTTAACCAAATTTTTTCTTCTTGTGTAGGTTGATAGTTACTAGTTACGATATTTACGTAAGGTTGAAATATCGAAGTCAGGTTGGTGGCATGTAACAAATAAGTTTGTTCTTTGAATAAATACACGTCATCTGTTTGCGTAAGTATAAACTTCTTGTTTAGTAACTCAGTTATTTGTTATATCTTCAATAAGTTCGAACTGTGCAGTGTATGCATTAAAAGGCTGATTCACAGTTTTTATTATATCATTAGAAGAACTTTCAGCTGAATGTGCTGTTTCTATGGTAGAAGTATTTATGCGTTGACGTGATAATGCGTCAGCTACAAGATTTAGGTTTCCTGGTTTATAAACTAATTTTGCTCCAAAGTCTTCAATGATTCCCTTCCAACGTTTCAGCTTTGTGTTGGGATTTTTTTCTGATACAGAATATATAAGGCTCTGGTGATCGGTATATATGGTTAAGTCTGCTATACCATATATGTAGTTTCTGAGTTTTTGTAAGGACCATATGATCGCTAATAGCTCTTTCTCGTTTGTGCTATAGTTCTCTTCTGTCTTACTCAGTGTTCTTGACAAGAAGTGTATAGGTTGCTTATTCTGACTTAGTACGGCTCCAATAGCTATGTTGGATGCATCTGTAGTAAGCTCGAATGGTTTACTATAATCCGGTTGAAAAAGTTCGACTTGTTCTTTCAAATAATTTTTTAAAATTCTAATCGCTTCTAATGCTGAATCATTCAGATTTAACTTAATATTTTTACTTTGTTTTTTGTTTACTTTACCGTTATCTCCTCGTAAATATAATGTCAGGGGCTTGGCTATGCTTGCGTATCCTTTTATAAACTTACGATAGTAACCTGTAAGACCTAAAAATCCTCTCAAATCCTTTACCGTTTGTGGGACTGGAAAATTTTCTATAGCTGCTATTTTCTCAGGGTTCGTAGTGATTCTACCATGTCTGATTATGTGACCTAAGTATTCTATTTCTTCTTGAAAAAACTTACTTTTCTCATCAGATATTTTTAATGTGGCTTTATTGAGTACGTCGAATACTTGACTTATGTGCTGTATATGTTCTTCCTCAGATGAAGAATATATCAATACGTCATCAATGTAAACGTGTACGAATTTACCTACAAAGTCTCTCAAAATGTCGTCCACGCATCTCTGAAATATGCTTGGTGCATTTTTGAGCCCGAAAGGCATTCGTTTAAAATGATATTTTGCGCCATTTATAGCAAAAGCTGTTTTTTCTTTATCATCTGTTTTGATTTTAATTTGGTGGAAACCTGACTCCAAATCTAACGTTGTAAAGTACTTGGCTTTACCTAAATTTTGAATTGTCATGTTGACATCCGGAATGGGGTATCTGTCTGTTACAGTGTGAGCGTTAAGTTTTTGGAAATCAACAACCATGCGCCGGTTTGGTTTTCCTTTTTCGTCCAAACCTTTTTTAGGTACTGTCCATATGGGACTGTTATAAGGACTATGGCTTTTTTCTATTATATTGTCATGTAAGAGTTTCTGTATTTCTTTGTTTACGAATTCGTTATCTGCTATGGGATATGGATATTGTTTAACATAAACCGGATTATCATTGGTCGTCCTAATGCTTGCTTCTATAGTATCTGTAAAGGGTAACGGTCCTATGCTGTTATTAATCTTCATCAGTCTATCTATGTCTGCTTTATAAATATTATTTTCCCCAATTATGTAATTAATTTTCTGAATAGATTCGACACTGCTTATGGTAGTTAGAGTCATATTACTGAAATTTATTTCCGCGTTTAGAACTTTAAGTCCTTCATATCCTAATATCATATCAAAAGACTGAATATCCTCTAATTCAAAAAATGTTATATTTTTCTTTAATATCCTAACTACTTTCTTTGTATCTACCATAGAATAACCATGCATTGTTTTTATTTTTATAGGTTTAATTTTAATTTTTTCGCTAGAATCGCATTTTCTATTAATGTAATTATGGGTTGCACCAGTATCAATAAGAATTTTATAAATTTTCTTAGAAATAGTACTAGTTAAATTTAAGCAGGGCAACCCGTCTACTAGTTTAAATGATCTATTCTTATGTTATTATTTACCATACATTCCGTTTCATCTGCTTCTGCATATGTACTGCTGACATCGTCTCTGCGTTGTTGTCGGGAGTTATTTACTCTCTGCTGCTTGAAGTTCTGCTGATAAGATCGTTGCGGTCTGTTGTGTGTGTTGAAACTCCCGCTGTGTTCACGTTTCGCTGGTGGATTATATACATCGGGTTTGTATTGATTCCAATTTTGTCGCTGTGCATGTACAATTTGTCTCGAGTTTATCTCCATCGGCTGTGGTCCGTCATTTCTCTTGGAAGGGTTTAGGCGTGGTCCTTGATTGTGTTGCTGCATATTATCGTATTGCTTCTGGGGTTGATAATTCGTTGTTTGGCTCGAATAATTTGGTCTTCTTTCGTTTCTGTGTTCATGTGGCATATTTTTGTGGTGCTTATCTTGAGTGAGATGTAAATGCCTGTGCACATTATCATGTTCTATTCTGCGAGCAATTGCGAATGCGTGTTCTAGATCATTTATTGTAGCTGAATATAATGATCCTCTTGTAAAGTTGTCACTCATACCATCAATGAATATACGAACTGCGTCGTCGTTAGCATTTTTAATTAGTCTGTCGATTATATTCGGCGGATCACCTGACATAGTGATTTTTGATATTATTAAATTGAGATTTTTATTTATCTCGTCGTGGTATTCAGACAGTGTGCTTCTTTTTTGCGTGATGGCTTTCATCATGTCTTGTAGCACGTATAGAGGTTCTTGATTAGAGTACGTATAATCTAATCTGTTACGTATCGCCTCAAAATTAAAAATTGTGTTATAATTAGTTAACACATTCGCGGCTGCACCCTGTATTTTACTTTTCACTATAGTCAATGCTGCTGCGTACTTACTGTGTGTTTTGAGGTTTTTAATGCTGTCCATTAATCTGGATGCTTCTTCGCGCCACGACCGATAATTTGATTGATCGCCGTTGAAAATAGGTAGGCTTTTAAATGCGTCTAACTGTATTTCACTACCATCTGTATATGTGGTTCTTATTTCCTCTAGCACAGGTATGTTTGGTACTATGCCTAATCCAGATTTTACTTCATTTAGTTTTGTTTCTAAATTAGTGTTTATTTGATTTTGGTTAGTTATTATTGCTGCTAACCTTGCATTCTCTGTGCGTGTGTGCTCTAGGGTTTGTGTTACTGTGTTGCACCTGGTTTCTAAAGCTTCTAATCTTGCCATTAATACTGCGAGTTGTTCCATTTTGAACTCGTGTCTGTTGTCGTCGAATTTGTGTGTTTTTTTTTCCACATATACACTTTCACTGAATTGCTTTGCTGCTTCGTACGAAGGAGCTATATTTGTACCTGCTATGCTAGGTAATTCTTGTAACCGGTAACGCGAGTGTTCTGTTTATACTAGATTTCACTACTTGTTCCCGAGGTCCGCTCGATTGAAGTTAAAAAGTATATTTAACCTCCTGGCAGGATCGCCAATTAAAACACTTGGTTCTTACTTTTAAAATTAAACAATATTTATTTGGAACTATGTCCTTTATTATTGAAATACTTTTTACTAATTCTAAAAGGAGCTTAAGGCTACTATGTAGTTACAATAAGACTGTCGATAAATTCATCATACAGTCGTATTTATATACTTTTCTTATCTATCTACAAGGAGACCCAAGCGTACAATCGTCTTGCTTGATAATGAAGAAGAGATAATATTCCAACATTGTATACAAACGATATTATCTCTTTTACATATGTTATCATTGTAGCGTTGTGTGCAAGACTGTACTAGAGACTAAAGATATCATTGAATACAAATAATGTTATCTTTTTTCTCAATATGTTTTGCTATGGATACTTAACTCGCGCTTAAAGAATTTGGAGAAAGGGTTTGATGACGCTAGGGCTCTGCATCAGAAAATTGTCGCGGCGCCTAGTGAAGAGGCAAAAGTAAAATATATGGAGTCCCTTGTATTTCACAAATTGAAGGAACTCTATTACACTTTTTCCTCCGATTTGAAGGAGCAGTTATATAACGCTGAAAATCTAAATCAAACTCAAGGATTGCTTAATAACTCAACCGCAGGATCTAAGGCCCCTTTGATTGAGTTGAAACTTCCCACGATTAAAATTCCTACCTTCGCTGGTTCTTTTCAAACGTGGCCAGAATTCAAGAGTTTGTTCGAGAGCTTAATCAGCAAAAATTCATCGTTATCTGACGTTCAGAAGTTGCACTACTTAAAGGCTAATTTAAGCGGTGAAGCCGAACGGTTACTTCGAAACACTTCGATCACCGAAGGTAATTTTGAATCAGCATGGGCTACTCTAGTCAAGCGGTATCAAAACCTACGGTTGTTAAAGGACAACCAATTTAAATTACTGTTTGATCAGCCGAAGCTGTCTCAGGATTCAGCGGACGAAATCAAATCGCTCTTAGACACCACAATTGAAGCTAAACAGTCTCTTGAGAATCTCGGAGTTAACGTAGATTCATGGGAAGATGTTCTAATTTTCTATACTGTGCAGAAACTTCCGATGACCACTCGGAGTCAGTGGGAGTCGCACATTTCCGCTTATGTGGATTATCCGACATTCAGCACTCTGGAGGATTTCTTGCTCATGAGATCAAGAACATTAGAAATAATGGGACAATGCTCATCAAGTCCATCTCCATCTAAATTTAAACAACCAAGTTCAACCACTGTTCGTACCCACAACTCCATTGTATCAAAATGTCAGATGTGTCAGGGCTCACACTCAATCAGAAATTGTTACAGATTTAAGGCGTTGACTCCACAGAGAAAAAGGGACATTGTCAAAAGGCATAAACTGTGCTTCAACTGTCTGTCACACTCGCACGCTACTCAAAATTGCTCAAGCAATTTCACATGCTCGGTATGCAAACAAGGGCATCATTCGTTGCTGCATGAAGGCGATCCCGCCAACACAAACGCAATGCATGCCAACAATCCAATATCATCATTCGTTGGTCAGCCACCTGATCAACCAAACTCCACTGCTGCTCAATCAGGTTCTTCAGAAAATCCAACCTCCACCAACAGAATCGCTTCAGTACACAATACGTACGTAGCTGAGACCAATCAGTCAAAGGCTGTTTTATTAGCTACTGCGCTTATCAAGGTTGTCACTGCTGTTGGCCAACCGGTGTTGCTGCGAGCATTACTTGATCCAGGATCGGAGGCTTCATTTATATCGGAGTCGGCTGCACAGCGGTTGAATCTCAAACGGACGACGAGCTTCGTTAAAATAATAGGCGTTGGGGAAACAACCAATGGCGTTTCTAAGTCTAAGGTATCACTTACCATCCGTTCAATCGTAAACGATCATTTTTCCATACAACTTAATGCATTGGTTCTACCAAAGCTAACTGCGTGTCTCCCAGGGCACCATATTCCTTGCATTAACTGGATTCACTTACAAAATATTCAACTTGCTGACCCCACCTTTAATAAACCAAACAAAATCGATGTCATATTGGGCTCTGACATATATTCATTGATTCTTCTCGATGGTATTATCAAGGGAGAACCAGGTACACCTATGGCTCAACGAACGGAACTAGGATGGGTTCTCTCTGGTTGCACCTCTGCTGGCAACCAAGACAACGTAACATCTTTACACACAAGGACGGATACGACCGACTTGGAAAACATGATGCATAAGTTTTGGGAACTTGAAGAGGTGACCAGCAAGAGGATTCTTTCGGAGGAAGAAAAACAGTGTGAAACACATTTTAGTAGAACCCACCAGCGTCAACTTGATGGGAAATATGTAGTACAGCTACCTTTCAAGGAGGGCATACGTCCTAAATTAGGTCTGTCATACAAATCTGCTTTTGTTAGATATCTTCAATTGGAAAGAAAATTTCAGTCAAACCCATCAGTCCATGAAGAATACAAAGGCGTTATGGACGAGTATAAAGAACTCGGGCACATGACTCACGTAGACCCCACATCATTAGCTTACGCGCACTACTTTCTTCCCCACCATGCAGTTAGAAAGGAATCCAGCTCAACCACAAAAATACGCATTGTATTTGATGCATCTTGTAAGACGTCTGACGGCACATTACTAAATGATCATCTGTTTGTTGGCCCACGGTTACAAGATGATATATTCGATCCATCGCAACTAAAGAAACGACGACAAATGAAACGCATTCATTCGCAATGGTCCAAACGCTTGGTGGTGCATTTGCGGCGCTTCAAAACAGTTGAATTTGTCGAGGAACAATCAAGTGCTGATGCCATGTTACCCAAAGAAGACGTCAGCAAGAAACTAAAGGAGCAGCTGGAATTGCTGAAAAGTGGCAAGCGAACAATTCCTTTATTAGAAGAGCTGTACGCAGAACAGCGTGCAAGTGCATCGGTTTCTGTAGAGGAAACAAGTGACACAGAAGATGGCGAAACAGAAATGGAAACTGAAACAACGACCACTGAAGATACTCAAATGGATACACTATCGGATCGAACCGAAACACCGTTGCCAACAATGTTCGGTCAGGTTGAAAGTGTAGACAAATTTTCGTCGCAAGATGAGCGTGCGGCGAGGAAACCATTGCCCGATGTATCAGAGAGACGCAGTGGCAATTTTCTCGATATGCTGATTTCAAAGGTAAAGAACACCGCAGATGAACCGCAAATGGAGCCCCCCACTCTTTGGCGACTTGCTAAAATTGAGGCATTGCATCCTGGAACCGACGGAAAAATTCGTGTCGTCACTATCAAGACAGCAACGACCTCATTAAAGCGCCCCATTGCCAAACTTTGCTTGCTTCCAATGGTAAACTAATGGCACACACAAATGCACACCCACACACAAATGAACTAAAATATCTTATCATCCATCCTATAACTAACATAATAATGAATTTAATTAACCCAAACTTAATCAACTAACCTAAACTAATCCCTATAAACTATTATTGCCACACACTCTTCACCACACTTTACTCTTCTTTACATGTACTCATCCACCGCCAAACCTTGTCACAAGGCACACTGTCAGCGGATCAGTCAACAAACAACATACATATATCAAGGAGAGAATGCAGACAACGTTCGAAGGCATACATGACTCTTCCTGTGGCCCGGCAGGATGTTGCAACGCAACAAACATCTTTCACCCCATCTTCGCTTCATCTGATCGACAATTCGACCAAACGTGACAAGCCGACGGCAAAACGCATCCCAAGCAGCAGTGTTCCAATCGTCACTTGCTAAAAGCATAAAGCCGACGGCAAATACGCATCGTTCATGCGAAATTTGGGAGATCATCGCTTAGAAGGAACTTGGGCGCGCAGAAAAGGCAGCGACAAACAGCTCCAAAATCTCAGCCGGTGTGGGAGGCAACGTAACAAAAATCTGCATGTAAAAAAAATGCTATGTTTATGCAAATTGGCTCCTCCCACTGAGCGGCTCTCACAAAACGCCGAACGGCGTACACATGTGTGAGTCACAGATGCACCCGCTTGTCGACAAAGAAGCAAAGGCGCGGTGCGGATGCTGCCAAGCGGAACAGTCATAGAGTCGTCACAGCCAGCAAGATCCGCAAGAGGTCATTGACCAGCTAGAGAAGCTATTTTACAATCAGCTGGACTTTTGGAAGGTTTCGTAATGGGTTAAACCAATTACTGCAGATTATTCCCAGTTTATCCATCGTTGAGACAAGACATTCAATAAAGCAATAAACTAAAGCATAACGTTTTTTTTCTTTTTGATTTATCACTTGGGTTAGTTCCGCGTACTAGATGTACGAATCAGTTCGATAGTGCATTTTTGCTAGTGTCCTTGCGATACAAATGACCTTAGTTAGAAGTAACAAAATGAAAATGTACTAAACGTAATTGTAATTTACTACCAACTTTTTTAAAACTCTAACTTACGAACTTTTGTAAAACTACTTTCAAACAAGTGAACAAGTTTAAACATATTAAAAACGTATTTACAGCATTTCGAATGACAAAATTACAAACACTCCCCCGTGTATACAAATACAACTTATATAAATAGAACGGATTTTGTTTCAGATTACTTCAATATTTCAGAAATACATTTGGAGTACTACTAGGGGTAGAATTGAAAGAAAGTTGAAATTAAGTATCGTATAAAAAAGTATTTGTATTTATAAGCTGAAGAGTAAAAGTAATATGGCTTCTTTAAGAATAAATAATATGTGACAAAATAATATATAATCTGCTGATTGTTAAACGTTTTTTTACGCTTAAAATAAACATTATACCACTTGGACCAAGGCGCGAGCGAAATAAACTCTGGACTCTTACGAATTTACACCGCACTCGTAATTTGCGTACACATGATTACAAGTTTATTTACAGTTGCAGAAATAAAAACTTATGCGCCATGTGACCGTTTTCTTCGTTACGCTATTTTGTAGTTGATTAGTTTTTAACATAATAGTTTTTGTATATATCAACATTTGAATATGAGACTCCTCGGTCCTCGCCCGGTTCTCTTACGTGGCGTCATGTATAGGTACACAATTCAATCTTTAATTGTTAATAGGCATTTCAATAAAGCGAAAATTCGAATGCATCATAAAATAAGCACAGCATAATAAATTATTTTTTTTTCTTTTTTTAAATATTTTTTGTCTTATGTTAAGAGATTTTTTGTTTTTTTTTTTTAAATTACCTAATTATACATTCAGCAGAGTATTTTTAGTTCCGAGAAACCTAACATTTTCAGGTTCTGTCAAGTTTGTACTGCGTAGCTAGAGTTTATTCTCCGGGTTTTGCTATTAGCGCAATAGCCGTTCCAATCATCGGGTCGTTTATGCCAGTGTCATTCAATGTGATATGATAGAACACAAATTAAAGCATATTCTGTGTGAGTTCACATGAATTATTTAATAGCGAAAAATTACGATCGACGAAGTTGCCGATACAAATTGCCTGAGTCATCTTTGATGTATATTTACCTGTGTTCCACATTGGTACACTTAATTAAATATACAAGTCAACTTACCACTATGTACATTTGTTATGCAAGCTATTAAAATGAACAACAACACACATTAGTAGAGTAGTGTAGAGCAGAACAACAGGTGCCTGAGTCTGTGCCATAGCTCGTTTACTTACTAATTTTGCGTGAATATAAAAATGGAATGAGGACATTCTTGAATTTCCAATTGCAGTTTTGTTTATGAATCCTTTTTGTACAATAAATATAAAAGTTGTATTCTTGATACAGTTATCCTTTGAAATCTACAAAGTCTAACTACCTAGAACTTGTCATAAATCGGAAATATATACTTTTTGTGGATTCGGCGCATGTGAACGTGTTTATTCAACATAACGAAGTCGTCGAGTTTGAGGCATTGCCGACGTTACTTTGAATTCTTTCATTAAATAGGAACATTTTCAAAAATGTTTTTTTTACATATATGTAGTAATTATATTTAGGGGCCGGTCTGTTCACACCGTTGGTTAGGTTACTATCGATTTAGATTAACCGATGATTACAAATCAGTGATAACACATTTATTTAGGTCACACAGATTTGCGACAAATAATTACATTCTTCCTGTTTATTTGTCAATTAAGTGATTAGCCGAATCTAAGAAAATCCTACTCTACTCTGCTTTGCTGAGATCGAAGCTCAATAAAATAGTTATTTATTAGATACACCGACGCACGTAGGTGAAGACGGGGCTAAAAGTAACTGTTGGAACATTTAAAAATTTTAGAGTTTCCCTTAAAATTAAGAGTCGCGTGAAAGAGAAAAATGTTTTGTCTTCTCCAAAGCAAACGGCGCGCCTAAGTTTTGTATTGATCGTGAATTGGAGCCGTTATGTGTGAGTTCCGGGAAATTGTATGTTTTTTTGTATACTTGGTAGGTATTGCTTTTCATATGCGGTGTCGGTTGTTTTTTTTAAAGCTATGCTTTTATCTTTTACGGGTAGTAGAAAATCAGCTATTTTAACCAATATGTGCTCTAGAGAAACGAGCATTTCTTGAGGAACAAATTAAAAGCATAGCCAGTAAGGTGGCCAAGTCCAAAGGAAAAAGGAAAAGAGAATTGTAATTTTTTTTTTAATAAATTTTCGTAATAACAGATGGTGCGTTGTTTCACCCGTACATATTTGCATACTGGAAATATTAAAATCATCAAAAATAATGTGTAATCGCAAATTACCTAAAAATCCAATTTCATATTAGAACATAAGGTGTCCGTAAAGAAAATCTCCTAAATAGTTAAATTCAGGCAGAACTTTTGACAAATACAAACTCAGTGTAGGTATATTACGATCAAAATTAAAAGAACAAAATTCTCTGTACAAAATGAATGAAACATTAATAGTTTCCAATTTCCCTATAAATTTTTCCAATTTTCTCGCCGTATTTACACGTACGTACACAACAAAGAAACGATGGCTCAAATCGGACGATCCGTTCTTGAGTAATGGGCGTTCTAACGGATGCAACTTTGAAATCCGTTACACAAGTTGATTAACGATCTTTAATTTGGTTTATGTAGGTTTATTCACATTTTATCTCGCGTCTATATATATATGCACAGGGTGGGCCAAATACAAGTCTCTTTTTAAAAATGTAGTAAAATGCACAAAATTAAATTTTGTCCATGTACTATGGCTTTATTAGTAAGAGCAAACATTCCCATTAATTATGAAACACAACGGTGCCGTGACATAAGGCCATATTTCGGAAATATTTCGAAATATTTCTTACTACATACATATTTCGGAATATGGCCTTATGACACTTTCACAAAGCGACATGTTCAAAAAAATCATTGAATTTAGGAAAATTTCTTTGTAAGTTATCGCGGTCATTTTTGCTGTTTGGAACTCCAGTTCAACAGTTCCGTAGTAGGTAACTGCTCCCCACACCGTAACACCACCCTCTCGACTATGATGCCGGGCTAAAAAACCTTCCTCTTTTTTCACATCGTGAAAGTGATAATTAAAGCCATCAGGCCCATCAAAATTAAACTTTTTTTATCTGAAAAAAACAACGTAACGCCATTCCTCTTGCCAAGTCATATGGTGCCTAGAAAAATCTTCGCATACACTTCCGCTGATGGTTTAACGGTGGTTTCGTCTCAATTTTAAGCCGTTTTAAATGATTGGCACAGTTGACCACTCTTCTTACTATCGAAACACAAGCACTTACACCCGTTTTTTGCTTTATTTTCGCAGCTGAGTCGCAGAAATTGGAAACGCATCGCTTCCTCTGCTCTTCTATCGGCCGCTGTTGTGGCCGTTTTATAACCTCCATTCATATTGTTCTCGTACGACTCCTTATTTCTCAAATACGAATAGATCAAGTTAAAGCTTCGTCCAATTTTGGTAGCTATGGCACGCCCTTTCAATTCTTGTTCCTTAAGTAATTCGACCTTAGCCTTCTCAACACTGCTAAGTGATTTTGCTCCAAATTTACAAACAAATTACAATTAAATAAATAAATTCACTCAAGAAACTTCAAAAATTGTTTAAACGGGTCAATCTTCTCGGAACACACATGAACAATGAAGATAATGACTATGTACCTATTCAGTTGACGCAAAAAAAAACTGTATTTTTCCGTATGAAATTCTTTGCAACAGAGCCAGAGAAAACTCCCAATTTCTTTGGCAACATCATAGACAAACAGTTAGCAGCATGAAATGATAGATTCATGATATAATGAGCCACATAGATTTGGAAACGCCTATTCAGTTGGAACAGAGTGTATAATCCGAAATCCAACAAATAAAATTTACAGTGCAATACACTTATGTGAACCGCTACGGAATGCTGTTTAATATATAACGCCAACATTGTCAAACTAGTGTACAAAATTTAATAAGAAAGCTTGCTAACATCGCCTTTGCTAAATAAACACAGCTAACAAGCAAAACAGGATATTTGAAAGCTTATAAAAGAAAATAAATATTTTTAGATATTTTTCAGTAGGTAATTAGTTTTTTTTAGTTCCTTCTCTATTTTTGATGTAACTTTTACCTCACCAATATTTATTTTTGTGGGATTGAACTTAAATGTTAAGTTTTTGTACTTTGACTTTTTACCGTATTCGTTAAGAACGTCCGACCAAATATTCGATTGCTGTGTTTTCCTAGTTTAATTAATAATAATCCGTTACAAATGCCATCTTGATTTATAGTTTGCAACCCGATTTTAAGAGTGGTAAATTTGCAAATACAAACATAATGTACATTTGAAAAATTAAAAACAAAAATTATTAGCGAAGGCACCTACTTTCTTACCTATTTTGCAACACCATATTTCAATCGCGCACTCAATTTAAAACCAAACCGACATGGAATTACACATCGCACTATGGAGTAAATGCATGCAAAAACGAGACAGACGAGTCGATTTTTAAAATTGCAAAGTTAAGAAGTAAAGTTTCTACCAAACGGTAGTTTAATTCCCATAGATTAAGAAACTATATTTTTTCTTGTTATCGAACTAATTTGGCCGCAGCACTAGTTCAAAGTCAGTGCAAACGAGAGCATAAATTTGTTTGCATCATCAAAGAAAAAAAATTGTTAGTTTTAAATTAAATATTTTTGTAATATTTTGGAGCATTTGATTCAACTTTTAACATATATAATTCAGTTGAACGTGTGTTCTTATATATTCTTAAAATTTCATGTTAAAATGTTGTGTTTTAATTAAAAACTTTCCATTAAAATGTGATTTTGTTCTTTCTTCTTTAATCATTTTCTTGTTGTATTCCGTCGAATCCATTGTGAATATAATATTATGAATCAAAGTGAATCATAAAGATTCAGTTAGAAAAAAAAAATTGGGTGCAGGTTTTTGCTGGTTTAGTTAAGTTGTTATTGGTGTTAATAAATGTTATGTTTGTTTTATGTACTCTAAAGCTTTTTCTTAAAAAAACGCAAAGTATGTTATATTTGAAGGATCATTACGCTTACTAGTTCTTACAAAAAAACATTTATATGATGTGACAAAAACGTGTTCTGAAGTTGGAATTAGAGCTAAACTGGTTTACTTAGAAAAATATTTTCCAGATAAGGATTGTTGTCAGCTCGAAGAATTTAAATCTAAAATATGCCGTTTGAATTTGAAATTATGAAATGAAGGTACTTTGATTTATTGATAGAATTTGATTTGTAAGAAAAAATGTAAACTTGATTAAACGGAATCTTTGAAATTCCCAATAAATCTAGGCCTGGTCGGCCCTCTAAATCGTTTGATGATCTTAGTGTTCGTAGTAAATGCAGACGAACTGAAGAATCTCATCAAATAGAAGAACTTACTTTTGCAACACAAATAAAACTAAGCGGATCTTCCTGTTAAAAAAACAAAATCTTTTTCGAAAGAAGCAATCGAAATGCTTATACCTGTGCATGCAATTTTATCTCCATTAGATGACTCTGAAGAAGAGGATAATAATAATTCTGAAGAAGAAAGCGAGTCTTGTTCAGAGTCACTCTCAGAAAAGAATTCATTTAATATAAAAAAATCTTAAAATTTTCAAATAAACGTTTTTTTCAATTAAAAAACATGTTTTATTAGTTAACACAAATATAAAATGCATTTTAAATGCCGTCATTAAAAATATTTTGTCTCGTTTTTCCATGCATTTAGGTTAGTCTATTTACCCGAAGGAGTTCAAAATAGATTTCCCAAAATAATATGTATTTTGAGTCTGGCAATAATATCTTGCAACTCCTTCAATATACAATCCAAAGCTGGTGAATAAACTTCATGTTCCACTTTCGCAATCGCTATTTTATTACAGACAACACTCAATAGGAATACCAAGCAAGGAAAAGCAATAGTCCGTCCTTAGAAACTGTTCCGACTAGACGCGAGAAAAAACTGTGAATAAACCTACATAAACCAAATTAAAGGTCATTCATCAACTTGTGTAACGGATTTAATTTTTAGACCAAATTTCATTCGGAATCTACGCCGTGTCCTTTGATTTAGGAAAAACAAATATTGAAATTATAACACGTCTCTTTACAAAGTGGATATTGTATGCAACAGAATATAGTTTCAGGTTGTGGAGCAAAGTTCTTTTAATCAAACAAGGGCACTAAACACTTTCCAGTGTGGTGGAATATACATTCAAGGTACAGAGAAAAAGAAATTATATTTTTTCTATTTTGCTTTTGCATATAGTTATTGATGTTTTTGTTGTTGTCATACAGATTTGTGTTCCCATCTCAAAATTATATGAAAAGTAGCCAGCACCTGTACCTACTCGTACTTCGTTGTGAATAAATGTGTGACTGTTGTTATATTGTGTTAATTTTATTATGTTTGCCTATATTATATCATCATCAATCATCATTCTTTTGGAATGCCTAGATGAAGTATGTAAAGTGTAAAATGTTTGCTAAAATGTTTAATCGGAAAGTTTTGTGCCGCGAATTTAATTTTTACGTATAGATAAATCTACATGTTTTGAATTCATTACTTTTTAAATTTTAAAGTGCATCCATAAACTCGAAAGCAACAAATTAATCGACTTGACACTAAATGAGAACTAGGTCATTGTGTAATAATGTCGAAGGACATTTTTAATATAGGTACCTATATAAACGTTGGTGAAAGCGAAAATTTCATTAACTGGTCCAAAAACTTTTTGGGTAACAGGATATAAACAACACATTAACGACTCTCCATTTAAGAGTAGGTCAATTCATATCGTATGCATTTTGTACATTCTTTGTATTATATTATGTGCGTGATTCTTTTGTGAAATATATATAGCGAGTTTTTACCTGCTTTTAGTTTTCAGATAAAACACAAATGTGGGTCGAACACGTGCCATATGCCCAAAAAGTTGTAAAGTCGTTTTCTGCTGACTTGACTGGATCGGGATTGCTTAAGGATGTGAATATAGAAAGCGCAAGCGCTCGCTTGTAAAAAGCAATTTTATTTATTAGCAATCCATCAGATATCTTTAATTAGTGGATATCAAGCTATAATCGAGATTTATCAAATGGTGGACGATACATATCGAATCACTCAATTCATCGATATTTTGGAAAAAAATATGTCGATAATTTTACTTTTTATTTTGGATGACGATATTTTGCACTCAAACACCACTGTTATTGTCGCAGTTTGTTGATTGTTTGTTCACTGATTAAGTGAAGTGACGACCCGCCATAATGACATGTCGCGACCAAAGAAACGTTGCCACTCCAAACCGCCGCGGAAGCCTTATTGATTTGTATTATAGGTATTTTCTACTGTATGTTTTGCACTGCAGGGCACTTGCAACACAAGCTCAATTGTACCTGAATAGTGTAGCATACAGTATGCTGATAAACGGAGACAAGGCGAATTGTAAATTATGTCTTAGTTTTATCAAAACGTAACACAACAAATTTAGGTTCTCATTTATATAGAAAGCAATTACATGAACTGAACAGAACATTTTCATAAACAAACTGAGAAAAATAAAGGGTTGATTAGGGTTGATTAGATAAAGGAGTTATAAATCAGTTTTTTTTAGAAGAAGTGCTTATTATTGCAGTGAGTGAATATTTGAAAATTATTTTCGTATATGATGTGTTTACTCGTATCTAAGTTGATGAGAAAGGAAATCTAAATTACGCATACATTGATATTGTAGTTATAATTGACTTTTTTGGGCCGATTTTTTTTTGCATCGATACCCCTAATGTTTTATGGATTTTAAGACCGCGTACGCAGCATTTATATAAGACAACTATATAGAATTTTGTCTGATGCGAAACGGTCGCTTGGGTTTACATATCGAAATGGCGAAATTTTCCATATATTGGGTACTCACTAAAGCCGCGACCATAAGCTGCAAGACTTTGGTTTATAGCTACCGTGACCATATTTCAGAATTCGCAATATTGAACAATACAAAAAGAAACAAATTTAAATTATTTAAAGAGTTATCTAAGTACTTTATAAGGAAAACTTAAATAGAACGCATTTTTTAGTACTTGACTACTAGTGTGCTTTTAAAATAAGCAAATAAGCATTATCATTATGCCTTTTTTATTATGCTCACATGATTTTCACGCTTTCATGTGAGCATAATAAAAAAGACCTATTGTGTTCATGAAATGTTGGTTTCGTTATTAAGTACGTCACTGCTTTTAAGAATTGGAATGAGATACGAAACAAAATGTAATGAACAATATATAAAATACCGAACATTTATTTGTTTTCGTATAAAAATAATCCTTACTATAATAATATTATTATTTTTATTATTACTATAATAAAACAGTAACTTTTTTCCGTTCAATTGCGTACAATGATTTTAAGATATAAATCATCATTGTACGTTATCCTGAAGTTGAACAATAAGCGTTTAAAGCGTTTTATATAAATTTTATACAATTCAAAAAAGTAAAATGTTCGATTGAAGCTAGATCGTTGAATTTTACCAGCGTTGATTGGAGGAAATTTTGTGTGTGTGTGCGGCAAAATCTGTTTCTCTCTCTGTGCCTTTTGTGCTGTGTGCAGTGTGCTTTTTCTTTGTTTCTTTTTTATACACCTTTTCTGCTTTGTGTTGTTTTTTGTTTTTTGCTATCTTTTTTATTAAATTGAACTGGAGATGGAGACTGGAGTGTACTTGAATATGAGTAGTAGAGCGAATATGGCGCATGGGATTGAGTGAGAGTGATAGGTTATCCTTGTATTCTCATCTAGAGGGGAATATAACAGAGACGTTTTTATGGAAGTTGAGTTTGGGTTTAATGTAGTCCGTAGATATACGACCTAAGCCGCCAGGAAAGGAAAGTACGATACTGGTGTGGCCATAAGGCCTTTCGGACCAATTTTTAGATTCCTTCAATCTAACTGGACTACACGCTGCAATGTTTTTTTATGTGCAGATCCACTGGGAGAAAAGTGAGAATCACATTGAGCGCATCGGTCGGACTTGATCGTAGGGCTCCTGTGATTCCAATTCCATCTGTTCTTTGGACTCTATTTAATTTAATTGTGTTTTAGGCTTTGCTTAGGACGAGCCACCATACCAGTGATCCGTAGGTGGGGATGGGACGTACCAGCCCCCCACTTCTTGCCGAAAGTTTTACTGCAGGCATAGAAAGCTATGCTTGCCTTCCACACACGGTGTTCGATATTGGACTTCCAGTTCAGTTTAGACTCCAAGGTATTTTGCACTGGTGGATAAAGGAAGATTTTGGTTAGTTAAGCGGGGAAGTGAGAAGAATAATATTTTGGTTTTGGTGCTGAAAAGCACCAGTTCAGTTTTGCTAGGGTTAACGCTAATACCACTTGTAGCCTAACCGCTAATCTTACCCAGTGCTCTTTCCATGATTTCACATATCACGTTCGGAAACATTCCTGATACTAGAACAACCACGTCATCCGCATACGTAACGACTTTAATACCTTCCCTGTCAAGTCTTAACAGGATTTTGTTAAGTACCATAATCCATAAGAGTGATGAGATCATCCCACCTTGAGGCTAATAGGTCGGAAGCCCTTCGCGGTTCCATTCGTTCTATTAATGATAGTTGGACTAGGGCGTTCTTTGGATAGAATCTTACTGAGTCTTGCAGATTCCTTTAAAGTACCAATAGATTGGCAGTATTCGGACCATGCTTGTGTCTTAGCTGATCTTATAGACTTTTTGTAGAACGTTAGGCAGGTTTATAAGGTTGCCAGAACTTATGCCTGTAGCAGATATTGAAAATGTTCCTAGTCATTCTTCTAATGATTGTTAGGTCCTCATTCCAATACATCGGTAAGGTTTTTTGCTGTATTTAACGGGACACGATGCCCTAAAACTGTATTCATCGCCCTTTCTAGTGCGAACGATATAGTGTCCAGTTCTGCACCTGAGTTAATTTCTAGTGGGATATTAGGGAGTTTAGGTTTTAAGACCTGACCGAATTTCTTCCAGTTAATTCTCTTTGGGTTTCTATAAGGGACTGGAGTATCTACCTTGATTCTAAGATTGAGGAGAATCCACTCGTGGTCCGAAAATGACTTTAAGTTGGAGACTCTCCAATTCTCAACCATAACGATGTTATTTTTTTTTTTTGATTGTAATGTCTAACACTTCTTCCCACCCATTATAATTTTCCGTGCTTGGAAATATAAAGTTAGGGGTGTTACCTACATTACATAACATAACACATAGATCGGCAGTTAAAAGAAAATTAAATAAAGACTCACCACGTTCGTTAATGTCTTTGCTGCCCCATAGTCTTGCGTTAGCTTCACAGCCAATAAGCAGGTTGCCTTGCCTCGCCTGTATCGCTGCAGTGAGCTGCTGCACTTCTTCTGGCGGGGATCGTCTGTCGTGTGCCATATAGGCGGACGATGTGAAGGAAGTGAGTCCCTGGGTGTGTTCTAAATACCTTAACAACGGTTAAGTCACCTGAACCAATATTGGGACAGAGGAAAGCGTTAATGTATTTTTCGAATCGTCCAAACGACTGCTTCTCTTTTGTAGTGTCTTTCAGAAGATAGAAGCCGGATTGCGTATTCTACGGGTCGTTCGTCTAAACCCTCCCTTTGTAGTAAGGCTGCACCAATTGCGTAACCACTGGCATCGATTCTTATGCTAAAGGGATTTGTTTCATCTGCTTGACTGAGGATTGGAACGGTAACGAAACGGTCACAAGAGTTCAATAAAGATATTCTGCTGTGCAGTTTTCCACATCCATTTTGCGTTCTTCTTTGTGAGAACAGCAATACGTCGAGCTATTTTTTGGAAATTTCGATGATATTTTGTCAGGATCAGGGCTTATGTCTTCTTTTGTTAAGATATGACACAAAAACTTTGCGTCGGTTATACAGAAGCAACAGTTTTTGCAATTAATTTGAAGATTGGATTGTTCTAGAACCTTGAAAACTGTATCGAGATCCCTAAAATTAAATGATGACGAAAGAATTAGTAAATCGTTTAAGTAAGCTAGCAGGCATATGCAAGATATTTTTGTTGTAATCCTATCTATCAGATGTTTCTTAAAACGACTAACATTCGGAGATTAATTCTGCATTCTTTAATTTGCGGTAGTCAATAAGGACTCGAAATTAACTGTCTTTTTTTTGAAACCATTACGACTGATGAAGCCTAAGGAGATTCGCGTTCCTCTATTATTTTATTTGTTAGCATCTTCTTCTTTTGCTCTGATAGTCGTTAGGGCGGAACAGCAATTGGTTCGTGATGACCTGTTGGTATGGTGTGCTCAACAGTAGCAGCTGGTTTACCTACTAATTCAAACAACTCTTTATGTTGAAGCAAAAGCGTGTTTAGCCCTGTTCTTCATCTTCATGGCTCAAGGTAAAAAAGCGTAGTGTGTCTTGGGATGGCATCTTCAAAGATTTTTGATTGAATCAGGTGAATAATTGTTTTTGTTTATAAAAAGTTCTATCTTGCAGATGTTTTCTGATTGCATACTGACTGATTCGATTTTTCAGTCTCTTTTGCTTTTCGGATTCATGAATATTTGAATAATCACTCAGATGGTCTTCTTTGTCACCAAGTGGAGTCATCAGTGGTGGTGCCAAACCCATTGATGGTTTTGTTTCGGTTTGGTGAAAGTAATATTTTTTCGATGGAGCGTCCCCAAATTACCACATTTGTTGGGGCACGATCATGACCGTTTTAACATCCTCGACAAAGTCTATTCCACGGAGCGTTCTGTTGTATAGTGAATTTTGTTGGTATAAGGCGTCGTAACTAATATCTCTTGCAGGCGTTTGATCCCATCAGCCATAGGAATACTTGCGCGATATGCTGTGAACCAGTAGCCAAGGTCTAATAGCTATTTGTAAAGCTGATAGCTTGCAATACTCATCCTGGGACCAGTGACAATAAATGCAACTCCTTTCTATCCAGCAATAGATATTTGAACGGAAGGTCTTTGACGGAGAGGATGTGCAGTTTTTTTTCGGGAAGAAATCTAACCAGCAAAAATTTGTGTTTGTCGGTTCTTTTTCCTGATTACAGTTCGGACATTGACTCCTTGCGAAACCTGGTTGTTTCGATTGTCTCGCCCTGATATATTGCATGCCTTTACCTTTGTATATCTCATACCTATTTAGAATTTTTCTATTCAGCAGTTGAAAAACCAAATCTATCTGTTGCTCTTCGTCATGTGATTATTTATTCAGCTAGTTCGAATAGAAGTGGACGTTTCATGAAAACGTCGGTTGTTGTTTTGTCGCATTGATTCTTATTGAAGATAACCATATAAATTTGATTTGGAGGCCTCGATGCCTGTCTGTCCGTCTGTCCGAACCCACTAGAGCAATTTTATTCCTAGGTCTATCTCAGAAACTAATTGACGTAGAAGACTGAAAAGGTTTTAGAGTTATTAGTAATTTGGTGAACAAAAAATGTTCATTCGCATAAAAAACTGTTTATTTCTTGATTTACAAAAAAATGGCACACACATTTTTCGTAGATCATGCTCGTAGCTATGTATGTATGTATGTGCTGAAGACTGTTTTGCCGAAAAGTTAATATTTTAAAAGATATTAACAAAAAACTGGCAATCACTATACACCAAAAATTACCTAGACTGTTCGGCAGCTGTATCAGAACAAACTAATCCCTCTGTGAATATCCCGGCTTGCGAACTCAAGCTTGAAGCAGGAAGAAAGGCCGCAAGAAAGGCGAAAGCTAGATGGACTGCAATAGAAACTTGTCATTGTCATACCACAAGAATGCTATGACCAACCTTCAATGAAGCCAGAACCGAGAGTCTCATGCGAAAGGATAGAAAATCTCTGTCCACCCTCGTAGAAATTAGAACGGGGCACAACACTACGGTATCACATGAAGAAATTACGCTTGACGGAAGAAAAACTTTGTAGAGGCTGCGGTGATGAGGAAGTTCTTGAGCACACAACCCACTTCCTATATCACTGCTCAGGTCTCCAACGCAGGGTCAATAGGCATAGATTCCTAGGGAGACCAGTACATATATAGACAAGATAATGATATTTATCAAATCCAAAGGATGGTTTGTATGCAACAGCACAGTGAGTACTTAATCACAGGTTATTATGGGTAAGGAACAACCTTTCCCCCCAATGGGTCAATATTGACCTGAGTATGGCACGGAGTACTCCACGCCAACCCACATACCTAACCTAACCTATAGTATATATTACGCTCCTTTTAAGTATTTTCATTCGTTAATGGTGTGTTCTCTTAATCGATTCCCATTGGAACTTTCAATGCATACTCAACTCTACTCATACTCATCCACACACCGACACCACAATCCATCAAAATTACAGACTCCACAGTCCACACTAGTGCTTGTGCTCTCGGTCATCTCCATTCTCCAATTCTCGATTCATTAAACCGTGTTTTCTTAATCTCATTCTTATGCACACATATTGTTGTGCCCAAACATGCTCTCGGTCATTTCATTCATTAGAGCGTGTTCTCTAGCCTTAGTACGAAACCTTCGGTGCGCGAGTGACACTTGCACTTGGCCGATTTTTATATACATGGAAGCACTAGAAATAAATGTATTGATATTCGAACGTCCATCTGCCGGAGCCGTTGGGACTGTAATAGCCATAGACAAAACACCAACTTCTTCCGATTTTCCGTTACTTGGCCTACAAGTTATTTTTTACGTACGCATCTAGCATATATGCCACTTCTGCTGTGGGCAATGTTGCTAGCAGCTTTCATAGAATTTTATCCGTTAAAATTGAATTTATTCGTTACATATGTTGTTTTTTTTTGGAACAAGTGTACGTGCATTTGCTTAATATTATATTTACGAAAGTGAACAATGTACCTAGATGTGTTGGGGAAAAATAAAAACATGTTGAGCAATCTGTCTACAGTTATTTAAAAAAAAATTACGCATGAAATCGAACACTTTACATTTTTCAAATTCTAATTGAGGTTGAAGACAGGGACGTTTGTTAGGAGATAACAACGTTTTAATTTGTTTGCTTTTAAAAACTATTCAACTAACATACATTTTGAATGTCAAAATAATAACTGTTTTTAAAACAGTCCAAAGAATGTAGTCAAAACGCCATCTAAACAACTTTCTCAAGCATTTTATAACTAAAAGTAAACCATAGCTTTGCCGGTTACTGAGGATTCAGCTGGTTATATAAATATAATATCTTTATTCATAATGTATGGGAATTGACAGGAAACTTAACTAGAAGTAGAAGGGTGTTGCTAAGCTACCATGACACAACAGTATCTGATTGTAATGGCCGAATTTATTATGAACTGGAATTCACTGACCTTAAGAGCACCTGTACATATATACCAAAACAAATAATTGATACAGTGTACGGATGAATACAAAAATCATTATTTTTTTATGAAAATGATTTGGGGAATATTTTCATTAGCATAGAAAGAGCTAAAGGCATATAATTTTCCACACCTGTATCCTAGAGATACCATAAATGGCGTAAGTGGGTATGAATACGTATAATGTCTCTATGGGTGATTTTTTAACTTGAGTGCGTAATTGTGTCTTACTCGTACATTGGTGACATCATTAGCTCTTATCGATTTATTAAACGAGTGTGTTGTACTTTCCAATTAGGTATTGTGAACATTCTACGCTTTTTAATGGAAATAAAATAACGGAAATTATTAATTTATAAATATTATAAATACAAATATTGATGGTATACTCGCATTACTTAACATAGAACATGAATTTTAAATATAATTTCCGTTAGTTAAAAGGAAATGGGATATTCAAGGTTGAGGTAATTTGTGATGTGAAATTTTAAGGGCTGATTTGGTGCAGTTTATGTCAAATAAGTTGGGGAAAAATATTTCAGTACGTTGGTGGGGAAGGGGAATTGAACGTAAATTGAACGACTAGGTTGCAGGTAACTTGCTTCTTTACGCGATTTATAGGCGGCTATAAGTTGAAAAGAATTTCATTAACTAAAACCCATGGGAACGAATATCATATGGTGTAATTATAAATAACAAGTTCCTAACGAACGAGAGAGTATTATGTTATTAGTTCGCAATTCTACTTTCACTGCACTTTTAGAGAGAGAGTGATACCAGATCGTGGGTAATTACCCATTTTGTGGGCATTTTGCATTTTAAAATAAGCTAAACGTGCGAAGAAAGGGCAATTTTATGTCTCACTCAAAAAAATGCTAATTTTAGGTTATATTTTTAATTTTTGTGCTTTTTATAAATCTAAAGCCCGGTTTTATCCAATAAATTTTTCTATTCCTTTGACTAACATTGAAAAGCTACCACTTTTAAACAATTTATAGCAAGAAAAACATAATTTTGGCAAAATCTGTACTCCTGGCTATCTAATCCAATTCAAATGGTGTAATTTTATCACAAAGAAGAAGATTTTGATGCAACTTAAGCGAACAGTAGTTCGTCATATAAACTCATATCCGCACTGAGACACAATTACATGTCCATTGTACTGCCAAACAGACAGCTTACATTATTATACTTAGTTTTCCCGTCTTTCGAAGAAAGGTGAGAAGAAGCTTCAGTGATGAAGAGCTTAGATGTTTGGCACACACCACATCAGCCCCAAAAATCCGCCACCTAATGCGAGCAAAAAAATATTTCGGTTATTAAGCAACTCAAAACAGTGAAATCAATTTTTTTCTAATGCTTTCTATTATATCTTTTGTTAATAAATAGATAGTGATTTATTCAAAATATAATAAAATGGGTGAAATCGTCCGCGCAACCGGATTTAAGGGGACGGATATTTGAAATGCTGGACAACTACAAGATGTATTCCGTTATAAATTCTCTTTGGTTGGAATAATTTTGATATTTTTGGTTTTATTATAGTGCATACATACTTTCTAACAAATAATAAGTTTTAGTCGTTTGTGGTTATCCAGCATTTAAATTTTGAAATATCCGTCCCCTTAAATCGGGTTGCGCGGACGATTTTACACATTTTTTTATATGTTCAAAACGTAGAGCAACAAATTACGACTGAACAGTATCAAGTAATTTTCTTTTTATGGCCAAAATTGCCAAGTTGAAACCGATTAAATTGACATAAGCATTATATGATATCATTAAGCCGTTAACCGAAGACGAACGAACGTAGTTTGCACGAGAGTGGTCTACTGCATTGCAGGTTAAATGAAGGAACATTTATGTTGAGAAGGCTTAGAATGTCAGTTGAATCAATCTCTCCTAATATGAACAAAGACAATTGCCGCAGTTCTCCTAACTTCCAATGACTCTAAGCTTATAATTTTAATCTTGATATATAAGGTGGCAAGTTGCTTGAGTCAAGTCAAAAGAGTCATCTAAGAGCGAACCTTAGGAATCAATTTTGAATTGAATTAATTCTATTAATATGAATTCTATAGTAGGGATACCAAACAATAGAGGCATATTCTAATACAGATCTATCATACAAAGTTTTAATAACATAAACCTTAGACAACTCACAAGCATAATGCCTTAACATTCCCCTTGTTCCATTTGCCCTTTTTGTAATAGACTCAACATAGTAATTAAACGATAGCTTAGTGTCTAAAAACACATCCAAATCCTTGCCCACGGTAAGACGGGGAATGACAACGCCATCAAAAGTATACATATACAATACATGACAGGTGGCTTACACCGGGAAAATGTTATGACAGAACATTTAGAAACATTTAATAAGTAAAAGTGTTATCATCGGCCTGGTCGATGCTTTGATTCCCTCAACTGCATACAAGTCATGCAAAACTGGTTTTGTATGGGAGGTACCAGAACTACTTGACCGACATAGCCCAATTTTAATATCAACCTGACGACGATAAAAGTTAGTCCTCTCACAAAATTGCACTTGCCTACGTGGATTCTTTTGGACGCTATCGTGCTTTCAACAGACAGACGGATAGACAGACAGACAGACAGACGGACATGGCTAAATCGATTCAGAATGTGATCCGGATTCAGAATATATATACTATTATGAGGTCTCCGGTGACTCCTTCTTGGCGTTACAAATGTAATGACGAAGTGAATATACCTTCCTGTGGAGGGTATAATGAAAGGTAGTTTTTAGAGCACCACTGATAAAGTTTCTGAAGATATGATTTTAGAAGTGAAATGAAATGATAATAATTTTATGTGAGTTTATTTTATTATTTATTATAGGTTTATTTATTAATTTAGCAGATCTCTGCTATTTAAATTCAGTAATTAACAATTTTTTTACCATTTGAACTGAACTTAATGCACATTAGTATGTCATATTTAAATCTAGGATAATTACTTTTTATAAATAGGATAACATATCGCTTAAACCTAATAAAATTCACTTTTTTATATTACTCGGTAGTGAGTTAAATAGACGACATCCTTTATAGACTATGCTATTTTGCGTGAAATTATTAATGTACTGCGGTAATCTAAAATCGTGTCTATTTCTTAATTGATAAGGTTGTGAATCTCCTACATATCTCAAATATTTTTGCACATATGTCGAAAGGATACCATATTTAATTTTAAATAGGAAACAAAATACATTAACAAGAATTCTTTGTTTTACATGTAACCATAAAAGCATATCTAACATTAATCTAACAGATGTATGATGATTGCACTTAATAATTATTCTCATAGTTTATTTTGTAAACGCTGTAACCTTAGTAACGATGTATCACTACAGAAATGTAATATAAATGAACAGTATTCAATATGGAGTTTAATCATAATATTATATATATTTATTTTTTTAGATACTTTTTTAACAATATATTCTAGGTGCAAGTTGAAAGACAATTATTAATCAATTATTACTCCGCGATATTTAATGTATTGGACTTGTTCTAGTGATTCACTTTCAATATTTAGATTTAGCTGTGCATTGTGTTTTAGATACATACATTTACATTCATTATACCCTCCACAGGAAGGTATATTCGCTTTGTCATTACATTTGTAACGCCAAGAAGGAGTCACCGGAGACCTCATAAAGTATATATATTCTGAATCAGGATGACATTTGAAAGCACGATTGCGCCCAAAGGAATTGATATAGGCGTATGAAATTTGGTGAAAGGACTTCTTTTCATCGTCGTTAGGTTGGTATTGAAAATGGGCCATGTCGGTCAAGTAGTTCGGGTACCTCCCATACAAAATCAATATTAGGCTCCTGTGTCTCTCTGTCTGTTGAAAACACGTTAGAGTCCAAAAGAATCCTCGTAGGCAAACAGAATTTTTGTAAGTGGACTTCCTTTTATTGTCGTCAAGATGTTACTAAAAATGGGCTATCTCGGTCAAGTAGTTCTGGTAGCTCCCATACAAAATCAATATTAGGCCTATGTGTCTCTCTGTCTGTTGAAAACAGGATATCGTCAAAACAAATCGTCCTAGGCAAGTGAAATTTTGTGAGAGGACTTTTATCGTCGTCAGATTTATATTAAACTTGGACTATGTCGGTCAAGTAGTTCTGGCACCTCCTATACAAAACCAGTTTTGCATGACTTGTATGCAGTGGAGGGTATCAAAGCATCCGCCAGGCCGATGATTACACCTTTACTTGTTTTTATCTCTCTTCCAACGTTATTTGTCATACTTCTTTATTTAACTATAGACTCGTTGCAATGTCTTATATGCCTTATATCGTTTACATCCGAGTGCTAACTAATTAAACTATTATATTGACGCTATCCAAGCCACTAAGGTCCATTAACTGAATTCAAATAAATAATGATTTCAAAAAACCGGACAATACGCCGAATAAGTATCACCGACCAACCGCATATTATTAGGTATATGTTTTGCATATTATTGCATTTTTATATGGGGCTATACATCATAAAATCAAAATCTTGTCGACTTGACTCTCTAGGATTTCTCTATAAATTTACAGTTTTACAAAATATAGAAAAACCCAAGTTCATTTCATTGAATTTGAATTGGATAAGGTTTTCGTATAATTGTGAAAAGAGGTAGTTCATTTAAAAATACAATCCTTTTTTACATTTGGTAGAAGCAAAGGAATAATTTTGAATGCAGGTAGAGGATAGTTAATTTTATTTAATTTTTTGCAGTTTTGAGTAATAAAATAGAGCATTGTGTTGGTTTCTCTTTTTAATTTAGGCAAAAACACCATTCTCTATATTATTAAGAACTTAAATTTTAAATTATACTTAAATACGGTAAATTTTCCTCCGTATTGTTGATATCATTGAGGCCCATTAGGTTTTTCCACATTACCAAAAATTAGATAGACATCGAACCAAATTCAATGAAAAGTTATATAAACGCTTGACATATTTGGTTGTAATAACGTAAAAGCAGTGAAAATCGAAAGATTTTCCCGAAAGTCGATTTTTTTCGATCCCGAAAAAAACAATAGAACAATAACATATTGGGAATTAGAACGGAAATTAGCATATATATAACAATTTTGTTTGTGACAATAATGACAGAGAAGCGAACTATTACGATAAAAACATCACTGTTTCGAGCTAATATTTTTTATTAATTTAAGTGATTTAAACGTAAAAATATAAACAAATTTCTTTATATAAGTGATTATCACGATAGTTGGAAGACGAACAAAACAGAAGCATCCCGAATTCTTCAAAAACGAAGGTAGGAGAATTAAAATTCTAAAGGTCTGTGCTACAACAAAGACAGCTCTGTCGATAACGCTAGTTTATGCAACCGAAGAGGAAGGCTTCTGGTATATCACCTGTTAATACACCAAAAAGTAAAAAATCAGTGCAAATAAAGAAAACTGAAATGGCGGCAGGAATATCACAATCCATAGAATTTAAATCTATACTGAATGATTGTCTACTGGAGCATTTAAAAAACATTGCCACTAAAAAAGACGTCGCGGCCATATTAACTGATATACAGCTCCTACGGTTCCAAAATACCCAACTCTCAGAGCGTCTATCCTATATGGAAAATTACTGTGAAACGCTCGAAAGGCAAATTGAAATTTTGTCGAGCAAAACAAACGATAAATCTGTTGTGATGCATTTCCCTTCAGATAATAAGGTAAACAAGGTTGGATTTGCTAAACAAACCTTCTTGATCTAAGCGAAAATGATAACTTGCCTCTCGCAAGCACACAAGAATTTAATAACCGGCTCAATAACAAAACAACAATGGTTTTAAATTTTAAAACACCGTGGAAACTGCAAACAAGATTATTGCTGCTGCACCAAAACTGAAGGGTACCGGAATCCTTGTGCATAGAGAACAATCCTTAGTATACCGAAAGAAAAGGAGGGCGCTTAACGATATAAGAAGTAAACTCTTGAAACTTAACTCGAACTCGAAAATTACCATTAAGAGTGCGAAATTGCAAATTGACATGTTTACGTTTTACTACGAGTCACTTCGGGGATCATTGCATATAAAAACAAAAGAAGAATTTGCATTTGTCAAAGCGACATATGGAGAAAATGCGAAGTGCTTTTATGACAACAGTCAACAAAACCAAAACAACACAGTGACAGCAGTGCCAGCCGACGGACAGAGAATGCAGAACAAGAATGGTGCGGGTCCCAGCTATTCTCGCCATAATGTATAGGATAGAGTTACCTTCTGCCAAAAAAAGTATTGCGAATTAAACATTTTATGCTATAATATTACGGGCTTAAAAAATAAATTACTTATGCCAGATTTTTTCAAATTAATTTTAAATTATGATATTATTTTATTAGAAACATTTTTAGAGGAGGGAAAAGAACTGCAATATCTTAAATATTTCAAAGATTATAACATCAAGTGTTAGAAATAATAGACTTGGGAGAGCCAGTGGTGGAATAGTCCAATTCATCGTATTAGTTTCAAAAGCTGGGGAAATAGTTTAACTATTGTTGACATATTTTGTGGCTCAAAACATTTTCAAATTGTACCGATTTATTTAAATTACAACGCTTGGAATTTAGAATTCGAAGAACTACAGAATTTCTTACTAAGCAGCAACCAAAAAAACATCATTATAATTGGTGATCTAAACAGTCGTATAGGTGATTTCCAAAACTCTCCACTTTTTAACAATGGGCGATTTCATTATTCAAGAAAGTCGATGGACATATGTATGTCTGAATATAAACGGGAAGCGATTGATAGAAATGATCCAGGATTTTGGTTTTTTTGTCTTAAATGGTGACTCTAAAGGCAATTTTACATTTATATCATCCGAATAATAAATTATTGTCTCGTTAAGGGCGACTGGCTAGATATTGTTAATAACATTGAAGTATACCTAGCCAATTTCTCAGTTCATCTGCCACTTACAGTAACAGTTTCCTAAGGACATTCTTCCCAAGAGAGTCATGACCAAATTGGGGAGCTCCTGCTATTGATAATCCGAGATAGGTTGATAAGGTGGCTAATGTGTACAAACGAAAACTAAATCAACCGATGGCCTATACCTATCAGACTCTGTTAAAGCTGCAACACATTCGGTTCTTGATTTGATAAGGCTTTCCGCAGTTCATAGTTCGTACACGGTCTCATCGTCTTCAAAGTCAAAATGGTATGACAATGAATGTAGAAGTATGAGAAAAATGTCCTTTTCATACTTAAAACTTTTTAGGCAGTCCAACAGTGAAGCTGACAAAAAACTTAACCTGCATTACAATAAATTTTGCAGCTATAAGAGACATTTGTATTTAAGAAAAGCAGATATATAGTAAGCATTCAAAATCTTTTTGGTTTAATGTGCGGATTTTGGGAGGTCGGAGCAAGTCATCGTCCTCAAATATTAGTGCGGACATTCTTGCTTACTATTTTGAAAAACTTCTGCTAGCTGATCATAACCAGAGCTGTATTAGCTATGCACTCCAAAACATCTCGTTATCGGAGTTAGATTCCGCTTAACAAAATGAAAGATAATAAGGCTTCAGGGTCAGATGGTATCGCAATAGAATTCTACAAGAACTCAACTCCTGAATTCCTTGAACATGTTTTGCAGCTATTAAACAAAATGTTTAGCGAGGAGGCATTCCCGAATAGCTTTCGTCTGGCGAATATATCTGCTATTTTTAAAAAAGGCGAACCAAACCTAACTGAGAACTATAGATATAGTTAAGTTCGCTAAGAAAACTGTTTGCACAAATCTTATACCTCAGGCTCTCGAGTTGGGTGGAAAATAATAATAAAATAAGTTGCTTTCAGGCTGGTTTTCGTGCTAATCTGTCAACAATTGATAAAATTTTTGTTCTCACAAGCATTGCAAGACGTTTCATCGACAAGAAAAAGCCTTTGTTCGACTTTAAAGCGGCTGTTGACACTATTAATAGAAGGTCACTTTTATATAAGCTTTCAATAATTGGTCTTTCCACAAAATTTATACGAGTTTATGAACAGCTTCTTCTAAATACGTCTGCAATGGTGTGCAGTGGATTGAATAAATCAAGAACATTTAAATCAGAAATAGGTGTTCCACAAGGCTGCATCTTGAGTCCGTTTATGTTCGCCCTGTTCATCAATGACGTTGAGAGCCACTTACCAGGAAGCGTCTCTTTTGGTGATATATTTGTCAAATTACTGCTATATGCTGACGATCTAGTAATTTTCGCTGATAACCCAGTGTCACTCCAACTTCAAATAAATAAGCTGAAACAATTTTGTAATTCATGGGATCTTAAAATTAATCTACCGAAATCAAAAATTATGATTTTTAGACCACAAAATCGGTCTGATAGCAATGTGGGTAACTGGAAATTGGATGGTGCCGATATTGAAGTAGTCAGCGAGTATCAAGGCGCATATAAAAGACAAGCTTGCTAAAGCAAAATTAGCTATAAACCCAATGTGGCCCCAGTTCTATACAAAGACCTTCGTTGACCCAACATCAAGATTCAAAGTTTTCAACGATACAATTAACAGCTGGTTTTGTTATGGCAGTGAAATATGTGGGTAACAGCTGGAAGAAATTGAATCCGTTCAAAGGTATTTCTTCAAAAGAATATTTAGGCTACCGTCCAATACCGGACACTACGCCGTCTATGTTGAATCCGGTCTACATCATATATATGTAAGAAACTTGAAGGCTAATGAAGACTTCCTAACAAAAATCATGAAAAGACGAGATAGCAACATACATAAAAAAATGTTACTTATATCCCTTTGGTGCGGGTATTCCCAATTCAGTAACTGTCAAGCACTTGCTTCTGCTCATAATTTCACACTTAATTTGAATGCCAACAACAGAGACGAGTGGAAAAATAATTTTTACGACTGTATATCATTGGTAGATGAACGAATATATAACACTCAGCTCGAAAGGGCTAGAGAATCTGCATCATGGGTTAAATTTGAGCTTGGGCAGTTGTATTTATTTTAACTTAGAACTCTCCGTTTCAGAGAGGAGTTTAATTTTTAAATGCAGAACTGAAACCCTTGATCCCAATTTCAGGCCTCATAGAACTGACATTAACCCTATCTGCTCTCTCTGCAACCTTAATCAGAACGAAGATGTTTATCATTTTATAGCAGTTTGTCCTATTCTACAGGAAATACGTAGGCTTTACTTTAATAAGAGTTTCTTGTCTCCTGAGGAATGTATTAGAGTGTTAAACGGTGAGAGTGGATGCAAGCTAATTGCACGATATATTTTACACGCGAAAATTTATAGAAACACCAATTTGAATATGTTTTGAGCTAAACTAAAATCCCCTTTTTTGCACCTACTGGATGAGCAATTACCTCAAGTAAATTGTCCAATCTCAATTTAATTTTTTTGTTTTTTTTTTTTGTTTTAGTCAAACTTAAAGCCCCTTTTTCCACCTATTGGTTGAGTAATTATTTCCTTTTTCTCTTTTGTTCTGTTTGCAATTCCCTTCCCTAATTTATCATTTATCTTTTTCTTGCATTATTCTGTAAAGACCGTTAACCAACTTATTAGTCATTATCATGTATTTATCTATACTTAATTTTTTTTAAACATCAGATCTCCTTCTCATAGAATGAATTAAGTTAACATCCGGCAAACGGCTTATATGCCATGCTTGTATCCTTTATTTTCACTAAGGACTTATGTAAATGCTTTTGAAAATAAAATATATAATAATAATAATAAATAAAAATAATTTTGAAAAGGAAATGTAAGGTAAAAATTTAAAGAAAGATCATGCATTCAAAGTTTCAAAGACGTAAATATGAAACCCGAAAATTTATCTCTATCAGCAATCATTGCTAAGTGGAATTAAAAAAAAGTGCTGTGTCAGTCAATTATTTAGTTGGTATCTTTAATTTCCTCCCATTCAGCAATCAAGGAAGTATATAACTGTCTACTTGAAATAATTTATCATAATATCCTTCATCTTGATCTATGTCAATAAAATAGGTATCGGAATATACACACATAGCTACCTAATTATTTCACATTTCCATATAAAAATTCTTTCCACAATAGCTGTTTTTTTATTATCAGCTATTATCCATATAGATCATCGATTTACATGCACTTACAACAACAGCACATGATCCTGTTGTCTCATCGAGATCACGAATCATGATCTGAAAATTATTTCTACTATTTCCCTCTAGATGGCTTGTTTCATTTTTAAATGTTGGTGTGCCTGAAAACGATAGCTACCTAATCACGTTGCCAGACAAAAAAATGAAACACAAAATTTCAATTGATTTTTCCCGCACGAATTAAATCCGCATCCGTATTCCGTGTTATTTTCTTTTTATAAAGGTATGTTCAGACCAGCCAAACACTTGATAAGCAATTATATACCTACATGTTTTATAAAAATTTCTAAAAATTTGCTGGTTTGGATCTGGACACAAAAAAAAATTTTATTTTACAAGTTTAACTGCAGAAAGTGAGCGCTGTTTTTTTATTATCATTTATTTTTTTAAATAAAATAAAAATGTCAAGAAAAGCTTGGAATACCTAAGGAGAAAGTGATTCATTTAATACGAATATTTGATTTAAATCGTGAGTCACGACCAAAATTACAAAAATATATACTTTACTCGCTGCTAATAACCCTACCACATTATTTTCTTTTAGTTCGACTAGAAAAATAAAATTGAAATATTTCATAAACATTTAACAACTAAATTTCAGAAATCTCTTATAAACGTGTATGAAATGTGTCCGATTTGCTTCAGAAACATTTCTGAAATGTTTCGCTGGTCTGGACACACCTTAATATGCCAAGATAAACGGATGTGCCAGCAGCAAAATGTTGTTCATGTATTGCATATTTGACAATAAAATACTAAATTTGTTTCTAAAAAATATGGAAAAGAAAAATTATTAAAATTTGATTCAAATATGGTAGCACCCCCGACATTGCAAGCGAAATGACATGTGCCTTGTGTGATGACGTTAAGCAGAATATTTGCAATATGGCTGTTGGCAATATGAAGTTTGTAATACCCTGTATTATCTGTTTTGTTTTTGAAAGCAGCTATTGCCACAACTCAAAAATTAAACTTTTCAATGATCCGTCTTGTTTTATTTTCGTGATTTGATCGGGATCAAGCTAACTCTAGCTTGATTTGCATAATTAGGTGAGTAGTTGACTTTATTGCTTTCGTGGTTGTACAATGCACATAGGGTTTTGGTAGCTAGAGCATAATCAATTAACGATTCTAGCTTTTAGTTTTTTTTTTTTTTTTTTTTTTTTTTTTTATTTTCCTTTAACCAATTTATTTTGTTAATTTTTTATTAATATTTTAAGCAAATGAACCTAAAAAAAAATATTATCCACACGTAACGAATAATTTCAAATTTAATGGATAAAATTCTATGAACGCTGTCAGCAACTTTGCCCACAGCGGAAGTGGCATATGCAAGGTGTGAGTGTGTTGGTGAGTTGGAATTTTTGAATTTCTTTGTAACAATACAAGCGCACTTTGCATTTGCCACCCCATAAAAATATAGCTCGTAGGCATGTAACGGGAAATCGGCCGAAGTTGGTGGTCTCAGTATTGTCTCTGGTGCTGCCATTAATGATAATGTTTTAACAATTTTTTAACAATTTTATGAGTACCTGCGAAGCCTTGGCTTGTCTGCAGGAGTAATGATCTGTTCTGCCTGCCCAAAAAAACATTCGCAACTGCGGCACTTTCATTCTTTTTCGGCTAAAGGTCACAGTTATCGCATTAAACCATCTCAACATTGTCGGGTTCGGTACGATCTTGACAATTAAACATATTGGCGGGGTAATTTTGCGTCGGCGAAATTTTTAAATAAATTAGTGTGCTTGGCTACTTAACAAGTGGTCCCAGGTTCAACTGGCCATTCGGAAACTAAAAACAAAATACAGTTGTCAGGATTATAGGTCTAGTCTAGTTGCGCCTATCATTTTATAACTTTTTTGCACATCAATATCATGGTAATGTTTAATTCATTTATTTTTTTGTTGTTTGATGTTTGCATAGACACGTAGATGTAAAAATAATCAATGCAGATTTTCCGCTTTATTTACAGTTGAATATTTTCTATTCTATACAGTAATCTACCAGGCTATCGGTAAAAACACATGTTAATAACCACTGTCAGAATACGACTTGAAAAAAGAATCCACAAAACAAAAATTACAGGATAAGGAATTACGTTCCCATAAAACACAATACTTCCCGTAATAATATTATAAAAATCCACTATCAAAAGACAAGCATCCTCAGAATGAAGAAGCGCGAGACTGATTTATGACTCGTAAAAAGCAAGACAGGGGGTCGCTATAAGGTGGCCACCCGTTGTGTGCCTGAAGTTAGTATTACATCCCCTTCCGGAAATAATGAAAATTTACAAAATAATAGTAATACTCGTAGTTTGAATGATAACAATGCAACGATATTAGTCGAAAATGCGGTATTAGAGGTTGCTGGCGCCTATCCCTCCCCAACTCCAACATCAACTGCAAACAGCGGTGCTGTACACACCACTACACCGACAATACCGGCAACAGCGTCCTCAATTACTACTACACTCGAAGCTACACCAGCTGTGACTACTGGCGTAGCGACATCTATTAATTACAGTCACAATTCAAACACAACCCGTAGTTGGCCTGTCATCTACCGAAATCCTCAACACTATGACTATGAGGCGCTGTTTGCAATCAACAATAACAACAACATCAATAGCTTTAATAATTCCATTATTTACTCGAGCACTGAAGATATAGCCGATGAAAACACATACTTTTACCATCAAACCAATAGCAATAATCCCAACAAACGGCCAAGTATATTAGAGACAACAAACGTGGCAGATCAAACACGGCAGAATAGTATACTTTTGCGTAACAGTAGCGGCAAAATATTGCCGAGCACAATGCAACAGACAGATTCTCCAACTTCAGCTACTAGTGCCATAGACAGTGGTGGGAGTGGCTACTGTGGAGGTTGCTGCATGGGCCCACCACCTGTCCTGTTCTTATTCGTAACACTATTGATGACTACCAGTGCGACGGCTATGTTATGTGCAGCGATTATGACAGATCACTGGGAGCACGTGCGATGGGATCGAGAAAGCCTCGATCGTTTGTCAAATCACACGGGGAAGCATCTAGAGTGGGTTTTAGACGAAAAGGTTGCGATACTGCCTCCAAAAGGTAAGTAAAATTATATATTTGTCCCAAAATGTTCAAGAGCATATTTGAGTTGCCTTTTTTAACCTCTATATAAGGTGAACGATTATTAGTAATTTTATTATCAGGATCAGGTAATTCCAATCATATTCTTCACACCATAACCATCGATGAATTGAAACCAAGTTTTAAAACGTATAAAATGTCCTTAGAGAGGTATTCATTTAGGGTTCTGTTGAAGCGCTCCAACATCCCATCTGATTGCGGATGAAGCGGTGTTGTTCTTGTCTTATTGATCCCGAGTAACTGGTACATTCCTTGGAAAATCATGGACTCGAAGTTTCTTCCTCGCGTCGTAAACAATGTTTGCAATCTGCTTTGCACGGTCGACGGTTGAGAGCGTCTGCATTAGAGTGAAGACTTCCCTTTCGATGTTGTATTTCGTAGTCGTACACCTGCAGCCGTTTGATCCAACTTGTGAGTTTTCCTTCAGGATTTTTAAACTGTAGCAGCCACAAGGATGAATTTTCGCCCATAAAGGTACTTGTTGAATATATTTTATTTCTAGTACCTAAGCAAGGAGTTCGCGCCTGATAACACAGTAGTTCCTTTCCGTCTGTGTAGGAGAGCTTTGCTATTTCACGGAATTACTTTCTCTTGGCCATCGTGCACTTGGGAAAGGACGGCTCCAATTCCCATATTACAAGCGTCTGCATCTGCTAATTGTGAACATGAATTATTATTATTTGAATTATTATTATTGGAATAGTCCAATGGTTTGGGCAAACGATCGGTCGATGCCATTTTATAGGGTTATGAAATGAATCTAAGCACGTGTTCTTTTATGTACGTTTTCGAATTTTCAATATGTCAATCCCACTTCTGACACCATGTAACGTGTGTCATCCTGTCATCAACACATTAATAATAATAATAATAATTAATATTCACAATTAGCATTTCTATTACAGTATCCACAATGAAAAGGTTCCCTGGGGTGGGGTACGCTAGTATGGGGGCTTCGCACAACTGTTGCTTAAGTTCTTTAAAGCTGTTTTCACACTTACCTGACCATTTGAATTGTTTGCCTTTTTTTTGTCAGTTGACGCAAACTCTTTGCGACCCTAGCAAAGTCCCTTACAAACCGTCTGTAATAGGTCGTTAGTCACAGGAAGCTTCTCAGTTGATGTTTGTCTTTGGGAACCGGACAGTTTTTCACTGCATGGACCTTCTCCGGATCAGTCTTGTCTCCTTTGGAAGAGATGATGTGCCCGAGATACTTCACTTCTGATCTGAATAGAGAATACTTCTTCGGGTTTAGTTTAAATTGCGCGTTTCGGAGCCTGTCGAACACTTCCTTTAGGTTAATTGGATGTTAAACGTTTTTCCTACCACGATGACATCGTCCAGGTCAACCAAACATGTTTTCCATGTTATATATATATCTAAAAGATTTCGAGAGATATTCGAATCAGACCACCTTGTTGGGTCTCTTTTCGGTCGGCAGGTCGGCCACTTAATTGCCGTTTTAGCCTGTCTACATTGTTCCATGGTTGACCACCTTCTCAGGTGTTCTGCCGTGATCCATTTGTGAATCAGCTGTTCTACCATTCCTCCGCCAATTGAAGAGAATGGTTCTGGTCCCAGCTACATACACATACACGTTCAATCAGACCCTCCTTTCCATTGCCTACACCATTTCTGTAACCTACGTCTGCTTAGCCAATGGTAGTCGTCTGGGAGGCTGACGAATTGGTCTCGCATCCCCGAAATCGATTCGGTGTTGTACGAGATGTGTTTGGCCATAATCTCTGCTCTGTAAAGCAAATATATCAGCGAACTCGTCGATTAGACTCCCTAAACCGCACTCTGCACCTGATCCAACTCACACATCAGGTTCACGCTTTGTGTTGCACATTGAGGATAAAAACGGGAACCAAGTTGGTTTTAGGTTCAACAAGCATCTTTCCCACTATATATTTCTGATAATAATTTTTGAATCTGGCTGGATTAGGTAGAATCGGTGACTCCCAGGATCATCTTCCAGCTTTGTCTAAATAAGTGTCTCTGACGAAGGTGGTAATATATCTTCCTCACTTACAACGTCCTTACAGCTGCGACGTACTTGCCCCGTAAACCACTGGAACCTCGACGTTCCTGTACTTTAGAACTTGCAAACCGATGTCGAGTACTACACCGTGCGTCTTCAAAAAGTCGATTCCGATAATACATTCGACACATTATATCAGCCACTAAAAATGGGAGAGAACGTGCTAGATTAATCGTTCAAAGTACCTCCCCTAACACCATTGCCGTTGTTCCAGTTGCTGTTTTCAGACAGTAGCTGCTGGTGTTCTGCAGCCATTATTGGCGAACGATGTCCCTTCGGAATATGGAAGCGGTGGCACCTGAATCGATTGTGGCCACATACTTTTTCTGGCCGATAGGGCTTCCACTGTCAGGCTCCTATTACATCGTTTGGTCTGGGAAACCTTAATTGTGGTCCTGGGACGTCGATTCAAGAAACCAGCTTCTGCCCCGCGAAGTTGGTTTTAACTCGTTTCCCGACTGATGGTTTTGTGATGTTCCATCAACCACATGTTCAGATGCCTCCCCGTTACGACTCCTAGTTCAGCAATGTGGAAAACTGCCCTATTTACGTTCAACTCTGCATTGTCGTTTTAGATGTCCAATTCGGTTGCAGTTCCAGCCACGGATCGGTCGCTTGCGAGCAATTTTCCGGTCTACTACTTCTTTTCTCTGGCATGAGCATTCAACGGATATTATTTCTCTCACGCAGTGAAATCCTTGAGATGCTTGGTCAGCAGGTTCCATCGTTAGGCAAATGCCAGTGCCTCAGAAAGAGTTCTGTTCACAGCCAATCTTAGAGCCATTTGCAGTTGTCTGTCTTATATGTCTTGAGTAAATGCTTCAATAGCCAATTCAATGATGACCTCTCCGCCAGCATTGCGCTACGACAAATGCGCTAGCCATTTGATATCCGCTTGTAGCTGCTGGAGTGTTTCTCCCCTCTTCTAGATTCTACTGCGCAATTGCACTCTATACCTTTGCTGCATATGTTCGTCACCAAATTGCATCTCAATAGCTTTAACCAAAGCGTTGCAGTCGCTGTTTTTCTTTTGAGGTAGTTTAAAACATAGACAAGTACTGAGACCCCAAGCTCGCAATCCTCTTGTCGCTGGCCCCCTCCATTTTTTTTCAAATTCGACATTTTGTTTTCCTATCGGTGTTATGTCAATTAAAAATACGTGTGACATGCAAAAATTAAAAAATAAATGGTGCCAACCGCGGCAACCGTGGGGAAATTTGATAGAGTTCGGGAATATCACATTTTATCATTACTGAATGCAATTGGTTCTTGTCATACATTTTTTTGCGAATAATTTGATTTGTGTGGTTAATAAAATGATCTAAAGAAGATATTCTATATACTAGAAACTTAATAGGACAATCATGGTTGTGCATTTTCCGCTTTTTTGGAAATCGAAGTTAATGCGATTTCATGTGTACAATTTTTCTTAAATAATGAAGAAAATTTACTCAAAATGTTTTTATTTGCCTTCAACCTCAATGTAAAATATTTTAAGCAATGGTACACTTATTACATAAAAAAAAAACCTTCAACACATACCGAACAATTTCAAATTAAACGGATAAAATTCTATGAACTCTGCCAGCAACTTTGCCCAAAGCGGACGTGGCATATGCAAGGTGTGTGGCTAATGCGAGCGTTAGTGCAATCGACTTTTCCTCGTCGTCCATCCGTTGGTCATTGCAGCTACATTTACATTTCCTTTTATTGAACTTTTGGTATATAAAATTAGGTAATAAATGATGGTGAATAGTTAATATTTAAATGTGTTGGCTCAACAACAGGGGCCCAAAGGTATACGATGTTTGTTTTCTTACATCTATTTTACATAAATTGTGGTTGTGATCTCGGATTCATTCTCGTAGTATGCATCGTTGTCTGGGTTTACCTCAGGGTGTTCAAGTCCGGGTGTTGATGTGCCTGTAGTTTTGAGGTGGTTGGTCACCTTGGTATTATCCTCGATGGTGGGTTACCTCGATCGATTCGTAGAGGGGCAGGGCTGTCCTGTCTGTGTCGCTTGGGAATAGCTCCTCGTTAAGTAGCGCCAGTACATGAAGGTACCGATGCTCTGGGATGTGTGGCAGATCCGTAATCCTTCGGACTAGTTGGCAGAGATAAATAAATAAAAGAGATGGATATCTTTCGTACGTCTATCCCCCCAAAACTCATTTGTTTACATTGTTGTTTTTGTAATTTCAACCCCCGTCTGTGAATACGTGTGAGCTACAAAAAAGTATGTTGCTAATGGCCGGCCAACATTCCTTTTGTTTTTATGGGCATCGCGCTGTTCAATTGTTTTGTGTTTGGTATTGCAATTGTTTGGTTTTTATTAAGGATTTGATTAAAATTAAAAAAATAATGAAATACGCATTTTGGAGTAGCGAAGTATTGCATTAAAGTTCAATTCATGAACTCACATATACTAGTAAAGAACTGAGCATATGTGCGTGACTTCATGAATTTTTCGGGAAAACAGCTTGTAGGCAGCCGCCTTTCCACTGGAAAGATATATATCTCTGTATTCCATTATCTTTGTCCATTATCTTTGATTTGCATGGCTGGAAGTATTCCCGAGTATTTTCTGGAAAAGTGTGACCATATACTTTTCCAGCGGTAAGATTTTGGCCAGAGATGAAAGAATAAAAGAGATGGATATCTTTCGTACGTCCATCCCCGCAAAACCCATTTGCTTACATTGTTGTTTTTGTAATTTCAACCCCCGTCTGCGAATACGTGTGAGCTACAAAAAAGCATGTTGCTAATGGCCGGCCAATATTCCTTTTGCTTTTATGGGCGTCGCGTTGTTCAATTGCTTTGTGTTTGGTATTGAACTTGCTTGGTTTTTGTTAACGCTTCGATTAAAATAAAAAAAATAGTGAAATATACATTTCGGAATAGCGAATTCTTGCATTAAAGTCCAATTCATGAACTCGAATATACTAGAAAAGAAATGAGCATATTTTTAGATTTTTAGATAGATAATACATTTTAGATAATACATTTTATTTCATATAATATTATAAAGTATAATTCAAGTACAATATTATTCATTAAAATGGTAAAATGATAAAATTATATGAAAAGTTGAGACATTCGATATTTTACTAACATGTGCGTGACTTCATGAATTTTTCGGGAAAAGAGCTTGTAGGCAGCCGCTTTTCCACTGGAATGATATATTTGGTCGTCGGAAATGAATAGCGCGGTATTTGTTCGTAATTTAAATATTCTTTATTAAAAACTCGTTGTATCGTACAATGCCTTCTCTGCGTTGACTCTCGTTCCGTACTGCCGTTCGTCCGTTTTTTTACCTTTTTTTTATGTTGCCGAGATGGCGTCGACGTGGAGAACGCTGATTGGCTGGTGCAGGCGGCTTCTATCATTCCGCCGATCTGTCAGTTTTGGCATGACCGGCGTTGCCAGGCGTAGTTGTCCAGTGGGCCTAAAACCCCCGCCACAGAGGCCCCCCAGAAGACTTCCGCTCATTATAGGTAGCGTGCAGGAATCTGGACGCGGCGACCTATACGGGTGCGGGAAGGATGAGTTATTGTAGGTTGTAGCGGTTGCAGGTTGCACGGCGTGGGTGTAGGCTGTGTCGTGTCTACGTCCTGGGTGGCGTCCAAGTATGCGGGTTTCAAGCGGTCCGTTGAAATTTTCGTGTGCTTTCCTCGAACGTTGAGGGTAAAGAACTTGGGGTGGCGTTCGGTTATTTTGTAGGGTCCTTCGTATGGAGGGACTATCGATGCTTTGACTGAGTCGTTGCGAATGAATGCGTGACTCGACGTCTGTAGGTCTGGGTGGACAAAAGGGCGGTGTTGGGTATGCCAAGCTGTCTGCTGGGGTCTTGTCTGCCGCATCATATATCGGAGGTCTTTGATGAATTCGCTTTGCGGGCGGTTATCGATCGTCGGTGCTAGCAAATCGGCTGGAAGTCTGAGAGCTGTGCCATAGACCAGCTCCGCTGGTGTGGCATTGATGTCCTCCATCAGAGTTGATCGGAGGCCGAGTAGTATGAGCGGGAGGCGTTTTGCCCATCTTGCGGAGTCGTTGTCATTGATAGCGGCCTTCAGGGTTCGGTGGAATCGCTCGACGATTCCGTTAGACTGGGGGTGGTATGAAGTTGTCATCGTGTGGTTCGTCCCCGTACACCTACATAGCTCGGTGAAGACTGATGAGGTGAATTCCCTTCCTTGGTCGGACGTAATTTGCGCTGGGGATCCGAATCGGGCGATCCAGCCGTTGGAGAGGGCGCTTGCGCAGTTAACGGCTGACATGTCTACCATTGGATATGCCTCCGGCCACCTAGTGTGACGATCGATGACTGTCAATAGATAGCGATACCCGTCGGACGGCGGGAACGGTCCGAGGATGTCTATATTGATGTTGGCGAAGCGTTCGTCGGGTGGAGCGTAACGCTGGAGTTCCGTGCTCGAGTGGCGGCGTACCTTCGTTTGTTGGCACGGTATGCAAGTTCTGGCGAAATTTGGGCAGTCCTGGCGGATATTAGGCCAAATGAATCGCTCGGTCATAAGATGCGTTGAAGCGCGACGGCCTGGGTTTGACAGGCTGTGTGTCGCGTCGAAGAATGCCTTACGAAGATCTTTGTGATGAACGGCCGAACTCGGTTATGCGATACATCGCCATAGATTGGCTTGTCTAGGTGAGGGAAAGAAAACAATGTTAGTTGCATCGAGTGCGTGGGATTACCTTCGACGAGCTGCCGAAGCTCAACGTCTTCTCCCTGCGACTCCGCCAGCTTTGAGTAAAGATCCACCTTGGAGTTGATGGCATCCATACGCGACAACAAGTCTGCCGCGTGGTTGTCCTCCCCCTTGATGTATCGAATGTCGGTGGAGAATTCGCTGATGAACGACAAGTAATTTGTTTGTCGCGGCGACGATTTCTCCGGTCGTTGTCTGAAGGCGAACGTAAGCGGTTTGTGATCCGTTAAGATGTGGAATTTGCGACCTTCTAACAAATCTCGGAAGTGACGTACGGCTAGGTACATCGCTGTCATACGTGGAGTAGCGTTGTTGCGTCGAAGAGAATTTCTTAGAGAAGTATCCCTCTCTGCTCTGCTACGTTGTCGACCAGTTGATGCAGAGCGGCGCCTGCTGCCAAGTTCGATGCGTCTGTAACCAGGCTCAACTCCGCTTCTGCCACGGGGTGTGCCAGACGTACTGCTTGGGCTAGAAGTTTTCGACAGTCTTGGAACGCTTCATCAGTAGACCGCGTCCAGTTCAGCACAGATTTGTCGTTCTTTCGATTCCCTGGCACCAGCGCCAACAAGGGAATTTGTATGGCGGCCGCGTGTGGGATGAATTTGCGGTAAAAGTTTATTGTCGCGAGAAAACCCTTCAGTTGTCTTACTGTGTCTGGTCGTTTGATGCGTTGGATGGCGTCCACTCGTGACGGAAGGGGAGCAATCCCTTGCCTTGAGATAAGATGACCAAGGAACTCCAGCTGCGGTTGTCCGAAGACACACTTGGCTACATTGATTGCCAAGTTGTGATTGGTGAGTCTCTTTAGCACTTCGATTAAGTGTTGCCGATGTTCTTCAACGTTCGAAGAGGCGATGCAGATTGGCTGGTGCAGGCGGCTTCTATCATTCCGCCGATCTGTCAGTTTTGGCATGACCGGCGTTGCCAGGCGTAGCTGTCCAGTGGGCCTAAAACCCCCGCCACATATATATCTCTGTATTCCATTATCTTTGATTTTGGCTTCTCCATAAGGCGTTTTTCTTTCAGAGGTGAACCATAGACTAACCAAACTAGACAGTCGACTGAGAGCAGAAACGGTACTTCTGCCAACAAGCTGCCTGTCCTGCATAAGATTGCATAAGTATTCGTGCATGTAGAAATCAAAGGAGCGCCATTGATGCCGCACGCATTCTTATGCAATTATTATTATTATGGTGGGAAATGAAGTGTGTGCGACTGTGTTCGGCATACTTTGTGCCCATTAGTTATGCGGAGTTCACATCACAGTTCATCTTAAGAATTTTAAAGTTTTTTGTAATTGGTGGTATCAAATGGAATTCCTGTAATAATTTCGTTACAATGCCAAATAAATTAATATAATAATTATTTGTCAATTTCCATCTCATAATATTAATCAGGGAAAATGAACTAACACGGTTTTTTCACTTTTGTTAAAAGAGAATTTGTAACTTCAGGTGCATATTTAAAGAAAATACACCTTTTTCCGTTGATTTTAATGCTTTAACTTTCGAAGCCATAATGAGAAAAAAAAATATTTTAAAACATTTTAGCGAAAACGTTTTTTTTTTTGTATGTCGTGGGGAACATATTTTTTTAGTTTTAGTTTTTTTTTTTATAATCTGTAATTAGTACGTAAAATGTATACGTGTACACGTGGTTAGTGTGTTGGACTACTAAGCGAGGGGTCCCAGGTTCGAATCCCGAGAAAAACCCAAATTCCAACTTAAGGTTTTTTTCGCTGCGCCACCTCTCGCGAACGTCTGACAAACATCCGAGAGTATAACTGTCATGAAAGAGCTTCTCAATTGGCCGTTTGGACTCGGCATAAAATTGTAGATCCCTTCCATTCGTCCCAAAAATAAAAACTCACACAAGACGAATGGTTGTGAGAAGCTAGGCTTGGGTCCATACGGACCTGTTCCGCCTATTATTTTATCATTAATTTTCTCAAGCTTTGTTTCATTCTCGTTTAATTTTTCATCAAAAGCATCTACATTCTTAAACTCTTCCACGGCATTTTTTTGTGTGGCGACAATGGATTTTTTCCATTTTTTCAAGGGAATTCTTCTGTTCTGCGAACTTCAATTTCATAGAATTATTCTGTTCTGCGATCTTCAATTCCATAGAATTTTTCTGTTCTTCTAGTGAATTTTTTAGTTCTGCGAACTTCAATTCCATAGAATTTTTCTGTTCTTCTGGAGCTTAAATTACTGTCGGTTTCCTAAAGTTTCGGTTTCCGTTGGTTAATCCTGTGATTGTGGTTTTCGCACTTCCATTCCCCGAGTAATACGATGATCCACTAATTCTGCAGTTTACGTAAATCTGTTGAACTGTCTGCAAACTCCAATTTGCAAAAAATTATTTTTCTCGGTTGCCTTGAATTTGTAGCTTTTAACATGGCCTTTTATGAGACCATCATCATTAGCAGCCTCCAACAAATTTTTACGGCCACAGCTCTCACTACATTTTTTAAATGATATGCGTGGGATGTCGAATATATGTAGATACGATTTCCTCCAACTGGAAGTATCCGCAACCTACACTGTGCATCTGGATGTTTCTTGTTTAGGAAAATTCGACTCTCATAATTACACATATTGAATTTGCAAAACCCACTCGGACTGCTTTAACAATGCCCATATTGTTTAAACTGCAACCGAGTTATGGGCAATGCTGTTGTATTACTTTCAACTCATTAGGCGTTTTTCTTTTTTAGTTCAGAGCACAACCTGAACTGTTATACAAAAAGTTCGTGTTTCTTTTTAGCTCAGACACATCAGAGCTTCGAATTTGTTTCTTTTTTGTTTAGAGCATGATCAGAGCGCGCTCTATGAGCTCTGAATAAATTGACTGAGCAAGCTGATTACACACTTACAGTCACATTTGACAGCAAAAAAAAAAAAACAGGATAAACAAAATAATTGAAATGGCGGACGAGCCTTGTTGTTCTGGAACTGAAGGTTAACCAATTTAATAAAAAAAAGCTCGGTTGAGAGCTCAGCTCTAGAACTAAAAAAGAAAAACGCCTAATGAATTCTCGAACTCGAAACATCGTTTGCTTTTTAGCAGAGACAAAAAATACTGGAACCATCAACTCGCAATCCTCTTGCCGCTGGGCCCCTTAATTTTTTTTTCAAAATCACCATTTTACTTTCCTATCGGTGTTATGTCAATTAATGTGGTATTCGATTAAGCGCTCTCAGAGCACTTTTTTTTTGCTCTCAGAGGAATGTATTGCATAGAGTGGATCTATTTTTGTTAATTGTTTATGTACAAATGTTTAGAAATCAATATGGGCCCATATTTAGAATGGCCGTATCCAAGAATCTAGTTATCTTAAGTCGACTAGATTGGTCTAGATGAGATGTAACCTAAACGCAAAAACTAGATTGGTCGGAAAAGTCACTTTTCCTACGTCAGCCACATATGCGAACTGTCAACTCAGTACTCAGTCACGAATTTCTTGACTAGATTCGTCGGCTGCCCCTCCATAAACGTCAACTGAAACAGCTGCTCATATGACCGATTTCCCCCAATCAAAACCGAGATACATCTTGTGAATGAGCTGTCAGACTTACTTAACTAGATACTGAAGGTCCCAATGTTTCAATATAAAGTTTAACCAGGGAATGCAGGATAAGGGTTCTGTAGAGCATACATTTTGTCCTTCGAGTTAGGAGTTTTGAACACAGTTGTTTTGCCAAACCGAAGAAGCAGCAGTTTCCGGATCCGGAGTCATTTGTGGACTTCATGTTTACTCCGAGGTAGATAAATTGTTGCTATCAATAGTGACGTTTTGTCCTAGGCGGTGGACAGATGCTTATTTGTTTGTTGATAGCACTTAGTCTTGTCCTCATTTACTACAAGAACAAAGAATTTCGCCTGTTCTTCGATCGCCTTAAAAGCGTCTATCATGGCACACTGGGAGCGACCGATGATGACAATATCGACTGCATACCCCAGTAGCTGGGCGGATTTGTTGAGGATAGTGTCTTCTGTGTTGACACCTGCCCTGCGCATTATCTGTTCCAGTACGAGATTGAAGAAGTCGCATGATAGCACGTCCCCTTGCCGAAATCCAGTGCATGTTTGGAATAGTTCGGAGGAGCTACTTCCAAATTGCACGTTGCATCGGGTGAGTTCCAGTGTCACGCGACACAACTGAATCAGTTTTGCCGGGATTCCGAATTCGGCCTTCGTCATATACAGCTCCTTACGATGTATACTATCATACGCGGCCTTGAAGTCGATGAATAGATGGTGTCTCGACTTGAAATTCCTTGGTCTTTTCCAGGATTTGCCTCAGTGTGAAAATTTGTTCTATAGTCGATCTGTGTTGCAAAACGGTTTAAGACGTTCACACAGTACTTTGGATAGGATCTTATATGCGACATTAAGCAGGGATATGCCTCGATAGTTCTTGCAAGATATAGGATCGCCTTTTTTGTAGATGGAGCATATGGAGCTGACAGTCCAGTCATCGGGCATGTTTTCTTCCACCCATACTTGGTTGATGATTTGGTGCATACGCCCTACCAAAACATCACCACCGTATTTGAAGAGCTCCGCTGGTAAACCATCAGAGCCGGCGGCCTTGTTGTTCTTAAGCTTTCTTATTGCTAAGTGAACTTCTTCTATACTGGGTGGTGGAACTGGTTCTTCATTGACTGGACGTGGGTTCTCTTCTTGCCCTACCCCTCTCTCTTTTAATATCTTTTGGTTTTTTTGGTATCGGAAAGGTTTTTACTGCCTTAATTTTTTCTGGGTCTGGTCTTATTCCTTCTTCAGAGATAACGTGCCCAAGGTAGGTAAGCTCTTTGCGGACAAAGTGACATTTGTCGGGTTGCAATTTGAGATTGTGTTCTCGAAGACGGTTGAGAATCTGGATTAACCGTTTGTTGTGATCGTGTAGATCGTAACCATAAATGACTATGTCATCAACGTAGACAAAGCATTCGATGCCTTGTAGTCCCATTAATACGTTATTCATCAACCTCTGAAATGTTGCGGGTGCATTTTTTAATCCGAATGGCATACGATTGTATTCGTAATGTCCGAATGGAGTGCTGAAGGCCGTTTTGCTTTTGTCTTCTTCGTCCATGAGGATTTGGTGGAAACCTTTGGCCAGGTCGAGCGTACTAAAGTATTTCGACTTACCGAGCTGGTCGAGGATGTCGGTTATGTTTGGTAGTGGATAAGCGTCTCCAATGGTCAGCTCGTTCAGTTTCCTGAAGTCTACCACTACTCTCCAACGTTTTGTTCCATCCTTAGCGGATTTTTTAGGAACTAAAAGCAAAGGCGAATTCCACGGGCTATAGCTTGGCTGTACTATACCATCTTTCAACATTTCGTTGATTGTTTATGAATTTCCTCTCTTTGACTTTCAGGGAGGCGATATGGTCTTGTGAATAACGGTGGCTTGTTTTCTTCGGTTATTACCCTATGTCTTATGGAGTCTGTATGTGTAAGGTGATCTCCTTCAATATAGAAAAGGTCGTTGTATTCACGACAAATATTAAGAATGGATTCTTTCTCTTCGGGGTTACAGTGGTCCAGGTCAATTAGTGTATTAAGTTTGTTTAATCGCTTCCTTACTGGATTTTTGAAGTTCTCCCCTGTGACTATATTAAAATTATTAATCTCATCCCATTCTAAATTTATTTTTTGTATGTTGATTTCCTGATCGTTTTCTAATGTGTTCATTAGAAGTATTTTAATTTTTTCGTTGTTAGGTTTAACTAACGTTTCGCCTAAGTAAACCCCTGGGATAATTTGTTTTTTCTTTGTTATTATTTCTGTAGGGGTTACTTGATTAAAGGGTATTTCTATTATCTGTTGACTTCGTGGTTTTAGTAAAATGAATGAACTTCCCTTGATCTCGGTCTTATGCTCTGCTAAGGATCTTGTCTTCTTAGTCTTTTTGTCTGCCGGATTTATTTGTATCGCAGTCTTACTTTCCGCAGAGGCACTTTTCTCCTCAGGCTTACGCTTTGCTGGATTTATTTCTATATCCTCTGACGATATCAGAATTATCTCGTCTAAATTTTCCTTCAAATGTTGAAGCTTACTGGAAGTCGATTTACTCCTGGTTTGCTTAGGGTAACTTTGTGGAACTACTGGTCCGTTTTGAGATGCGGAGCCAGATGTTGATTCCCAGTTTGATTGTTTTTCTACCCCAGTGTCCGTATGGCACACCTTCTTGGTAGTAGAAGAATAAGAGTCAAACTGTTTGTATCCGTTGATTGCAGGTTTGAGTTCATCGGTAATTGAGTTAGTGTTAGGTCGACTTAGGTCGTATTGCTTTACCCTATTACCATTCTCAGCAATACCCGTAGGTAACACCCCGGAAGGTGTAGCTTCTTGAAGTTTTTCTAGTTGAATAATTGTTATGTTATCAGAGGGTTTTGTTAGTAGTTGTTGTTTTTTTATATTTTGGGGAGGAGGAAATTTGTTAAATACTTCTCCTAAGCCGTTTATAATGGCTGTGGAGTCATTCACAAAGGGGTTTATAATCAGAAGATTATTACGATAGTCGATATTGCATTCATATTTTTTTAAGAAGTCGTTGCCAATAATACCGTCGAAATTTTGTTGAACCTGAGGGTCCAAGATATGGAACGGGTGTGATATCCTGATAGAATCTTCTCTCATTTGGAAAAGCAGGGATTCAGTAGTCATATTGGTACTTGTTACCTTTTCGCCGCTTATAGTGGATATTATCGTATCCCTGTTTAGCAGTGGCGAATTGGTGAAGCCTCGCAAGATACTGATTTCGGCTCCAGTATCTATGACCAAATCCCTGTATCTTCCATCTGAGAAAGGAATTTGTATCATTGACAAATTATTATTGGGAACGAGAGGAATCTTTATTGAGTAGGTTACTGACGGTGTACCTCGGCTTGAATCGTTAGTCGGGGGGAGTTGCCGTCCATCTCCTCCCGACGAATGTCGTTTCCCAAATTGTTGTGTTGTGGATTTGAATTTTGCTGCACATGGTGCAAATTTACTTGTCGGTCTTGGTTTGGGTTGTGATTATTCCGATTTCGATGTGGGGGTTGGTAGTTATTTCGGTTTTGGGTGGCCTGTTGATTTTGCCTTAAGTGAAATATTTTGAGCCGGCACTCGTTTTCTGTGTGAAAACGCTTGTTGCAATAACTGCACCTTACTATTTGCAGATTACACTGCGCTTCACGCTTAATAGGAGGGGGGACAAAATTTGGTAAATTCGTGTTTCGATAACACGTTTGTGAAGTATGACCTACTTTATTGCAGGTCTGACAGATGGGTCGAGGAGTGTTATTCCTCGCCGAAGGTGTGGGATGAGGGCAGTCGTTGTCCATGCGAAGAGATTGATCTACTGCGTAAGAGATGGCCTCTTTTAATTGGCTCGCATTGTGGGCCTTCACCAATATTCTTAGATTGGGATTTCTTATTCCATCCTCGAATGTTTGGACAGCTAGTCTGCGATTTTCAAGAATTAAAAATTCTTGTACGGCTTTTTCATTTGAACTATAATATGTCGCAGAATCAAGTGCAAGAAGTAAATGTGATAGCCTGTCTCCGTATTCTGTCATGGTTTCTTTGGGGTTTTGTTTGGCTGCCAGAAGTTGATTCTGCGCCGAAGTGCGAGACCTATATTCCTTGAACTGGGATTCTAGTGCCGAGACTAGTTCTTTCCAAGTGGCCAGTTCTTTGTGCTGTATCAGCTCAAAGGCCGGACCTTGGAGTCGGGTCTTTACTATACTGAGGAACAATTTATGTTGTGCCGCGTCAGTTATGAAGCAGAACAGTGTGTTGCCACACGAAATAAACTTACACAGTTCGTCGGGTTTACCGTCGAACGTGGGAATGATGTTATTGACATCGTTCAATGAAAGCGTAACGCTCTTGGTTTTGGGTGATGTGGGGTCTGGTTGGATTGAATGGTCGGAAAAGGGTAGGGCTTCGAAGAGCTCTACGGTCAATTTTTGTTTTCGCGTGAAAATTTTTAAAGATTTATAGGCAAAGGTATGTGTGTAAAAAAAAAATTTTATTTATAATAGTTATAAAATACCTTAAAACTGCTGCAGTTGCTGTTAATGTTGTTTCTGCTGTTGTAGCTTGGTTGTCAGGCAGGCCTCACGCCCTATAGATGTAGTTACAGCCTGGTCTTTTCACTGCCCGAATGTTTGCCTCCGGCGTCTCTTGTAGAGAATTCGCCAGGTCTTACGGTTTTCGGGACTTTCTCACGCGCTTTTGCACTTAATAACTTTTACTTTCACTTTCTCTGGTATATAGCCCCAGAGACGCCTCAAGATCTATGTCTTGTTGTTTGGTTTGGTAGTTGGGACCTTTTGGGTATCCCACCGCTGCCACCAATGTTACGTCGCGATTCCGTGCATTCCCAATGAAGGGAGAAGAGAATCGTGCGGAGAGTAAAAATAAAAGACGTATGTTATTTAGTTTCTAACTTTATCTGAAGAGCCCGCTGTCTATAGCTTGGCTGCGACTCTCAGATAGTTCACCTTTTATTTATTATTGTTAATTTATTGGTTTATGATATTGGCCCGCCGTCTTTTGCGCCGCTGCCACCAATGTTACGTCGCGATTCCGTGCTTTCCCAATGAAGGGAGAAGAGAATCGTGCGGAGAGTAAAAATAAAAGACGTATGTTATTTAGTTTCTAACTTTATCTGAAGAGCCCGCTGTCTATAGCTTGGCTGCGACTCTCAGATAGTTCACTTTTTATTTATTATTGTTAATTTATTGGTTTATGATATTGGCCCGCCGTCTTTTGCGTCGCTGCAGCCTTCTAGATACAAGTCTGATATCACTCTCCTCGTCCTGGTCACAACCATCGCCTTTTATACTATTATTTGGTCGTGACCTACCTCCTGTCTTCCCCCTCCACGTACCATTATTTCCATTATTAAAATACCATATGTGCATAAACGCATTATTTAGGTATTGCTTAATTGTTTTCTGTTTCCATTAAAAATGTCCAATTGACATCTTGGTGTCAATTGCCCTTGTACCGGTGTCAAGTGTCACCCATTCATAAATCGTAATCTTACTTCCCGGATGGCACATCGTAGTATTCCTTCAATATGCACTTGTTGCAGTTTTGCCATATGTTGGCGTGCCGCTGTGCAATTGGATATCGGAGTTTTACTACGTGTGTATCCCGTTAGGTAGGCAGGTATACGACACTTGACTCGGTTTTGCTTGGGTTGGCATTTGGATAAGTGGAAAACGAAAACAAAGCGAATGACCTATCAATAGCCGCACTCTGTAAGTGTGTTTTGGCATATGAGTGAATAATTATTGGGAAATGATATGCGATTGTATGTTACTTGGTGGAAAAATCGGAGAGAGGTCACGATGTGGGTGTTCTGGGTATGGTTGTGCGAATCACAACACTCTAAATGATGCCCATTTAGCAGCTGCTGGAAGTGCTGCTTAAACACATCTACTGTTCCCTACACTTCGGTGACTAGGGTTCCATCACTCGCTCGGCTTTCTTGTAAAACTTCCGGAATTTGCTTCGATCGCGGGACTCTTCGATCTTCTTGAGCTGGGTGACTGCATAGGCCCTTTTCTTTCTACGCAGGATTTTCTTCTCCTCCCTCCTCCTGGCTCAATACTCTTCCCTCGCTGCCCTAGTTTGACGCTGCAGCGTCTTCATATGTTCATTTTCTGTCACTTTTTCCCGGCGTACGCATTCATCATCATACCACGGGCTCTTTCCCTGGGGTGTCTGGTACCCTAAGGTGGTTTCGGCTACCGCTTTGATGGTTTCGCAATACTGGGACCACTGGGTGTTGGCATCTGTGGTACGTGAATATACTGCGGAGAGTTTCTCACTCAGGCGCTCTTTGTAGACTCTGGCTACTCCAGGTGTTTCTTCTTCTGGGCGGTACGCAGCTTCTTCTCGTTGGATAGTCGGAATGTGTGCACGTTGAGGATGTTGGATGCGTGCCTCGCATCGATTAGCACATGGTCGATTTGGTTGGCGGTTCGACCGTCTGGAGAGCGCTGTGTGTATCCTTAGCCTTGGAAACCTAGTGCTATTTATCACCGTATTACGAGCTGCCGCGAAGTCAGTTAGTCGGTAGCCGTTGTCTGTGGTCGTTTCGTGAATTCTGTACTTACCGACTAACCCGCCAAAGATGTTTTCCTTTCCGACTTTAGCATTGAAGTCCCCGAGCACAACTTTGACATCGTACTCCGGACAGGCTCCTTAGGCTCTATCCAGGAGGTCATAAAACTCCTCCTTGATAGGGTCTTCAGCCTCGTCGATAGGGGCGTGTGCACATATTAGGCTTATGTTTTGGAAATTAGCTTTGATGCGGATCACAGCTAGGCGATCACTTATCGGCTCAAGTCAATAACTTTTGTCCTAAGGCGATTTCCTACGACGAATCCGCATCCTAATACATGCAATCTTTTATCGCAATTTTTTTATTTTCATCATACTTGATCCTATCCATCGTATCTCCTGAATCGCGGTAATATCTTCTTTGTACCGCGTGAAGACAGACTCAAGTTTTTGAGTAGCACCTGGGGTGTAGAGCGTTCGCACATTTCAGGTACATACTCTTAAATCGTTGTCCGTTGACGTTCCGGGTCTGCCGTTTGAGGGAAATTGTTATCTGAGGCTCTAGTGTCTCTCTCATAACTAGTGTTTTTTTTTTTAAATGGTTGGGAAGTTACCCCGACGGCACAACCCGCAACCTAGAGGGCCAGGCACTTGATCCTAGGACAGCAGGCCGGTTATTCTGGTGCCAGTAACCCACTTTGGGATGTGAGCGCTCTATGTCCCCATAGACTTGGTATCCGAATATGTCAGAGCAGCTTTATAGGGATTACACTAAATAGTTCGGCCTGACTGGAACTGTAGACGCCACCTATGGTTCCATCTAGGGAACTACTCCGCTACCGTCTGGTACCAAAGGAGGTGCCTTAGTGTGAAAGCACTCCTCCCCCCTCTCTCCATAGGGGTTGGTTACCCAATCTCCAATCGAGGTACTAGGCACCCACCAGTCACCAACGTGGCGGTGAGAGTAAGAGTTGATAGTGAGAGGCTAGGTGAAAACGCTCTCATGACATCGCATCACTATCCTTTAACCAGGTTTGAATTCCATGTGCAGCGCAGTATCGCATAGAAATAAAATCGTAAATTGCACTAGGTATAGCGGCGGCGCGCGCAGCGAAATTATTTCCAATTGCATTCCAAGTGCAGAATAGGACAGAAATGCAACTGAAAATGCAGTGTCCAGTAGAGCATTCTGCAGCAAGATGCGTCAATAATTACAAAAAAAATGCAGCAAATATCATTCCAAGTGACGCACAGTTTGCACTAGGTTCACCTAACATTATCGCATTATATTCAATGAAAAAACTATTATAAGTGCGAAAAACTTAGTAATCTCTTAAAGAAACATCTGAAATATCAATAAATTTATAAACCGCTTTCCTTCAATCATTTTTCTCGCTGAAATGTCAAAAAATTAATGCGACGTGACCGTCGCAATAGCTGTGGAGAGATTTTAGTACCGCCACCTACAACTCAGTTTTGGAAACTATATTTTTCGCTCGAACTTCGTACTGCCTTGTGAAATTTTCATGTGGAAAGTTCATTTTGACATTTCGCAGTGAAAAATTTGTATGAAAAATTGAATTTAACGTGAACTGCGTAATACATACATAGACAAAATTTAATTTTGTTCATTTTATTGCATTTTTAAAAAGAAACTTGTATTTGGCCCACCCTATATATAGGTACCTATCTAGACCTACCTTAAAAAAGTTTTGATTTTAATTTTCAGATCCTCGAAACAAATGGGATGCCGTATATCTTGTACCAATGCACGGAGGAATTTGGACTTTGTGCATAGATCTGCCAATTCCCGAAATGCATCTATTAAGGCGTCATCGAAAGTTCCCTAAAACAGCAGTTCCTTGCGTTAATTATTTGGCTGGTTCTATGGAGAACGCACGTGGTGAGGAGACTCGTAACGACTGGCAACATAGTGAGTCCCAGACAACACTGCAGCCTCATTTAAGTAGGTACAACTTAAATGTAAATTATTTGTTGATATAATATGTATTTGTATGTACATAAATGTACATAATATTTGAAACTAAAAGTAGCAGAAAATTGACAGCTGGTGTATCTACATGTACCTCGCGTATATCTTTTGTCATTTTATTAATGATAACCATAGACAAACATACTGAGACCCCCATCGACCGATTTGCCGTTACTTGCCTAAAAGCTATATTTTTACCGAGTGGAAAATATGAGATGCTCTAGTATTTGTTACGTAGAAATTCGTATTGACAAATGTCACCTAACTTCAGAAATGCAAGCTCACAAACACACTCGCACCTAATATTTCCTCTACCGCTATGGGCACAGTTGCTGGCAGCATTCAGTTTATCAGTTAAGTTTGAAATAATTCGTTACCGATCCTCCGCACGATAGTAATTTTTCAAGGAATGAGTATTTATTTGCTGAAAATAGGTATGTACGAAAAATGATCAATGCAGAATTTGTGTAGGAAAATAAAAACATTTAGTTGCGTTGCTAGACTAAAATATGGCACACCATTTAAAACACAAAAAATCAATAAACATTTTTCACATTCGAATACCTAAATTCCCTTACAACATTTTTATCAAATGCAAATGCTTCGTAATTTTCCACATTTATTGCCCTAGGTTACTTTTTAAGTTCGTTTGGTAAGAAAAAAGCAACCTTTTCGGATTTCAGATCACTTTTGCGAATCTGAATTTTTTTTTAGAGTGCGTTCGAGTTTGACAACTAGTGGAGTGTGTTTACGTTTTCGTCAATTTTTTTAACTGCAAAGAAATGCAACCCCATCTATTTTGGTTAATTATTTATGTGCAAATGTTACCAAATCAATCTGGGTGCAAACTTTTAATGATTTAAAAAAAAAATCAAACAGTGAATGGAAAACGCTTAGAAGGCTAATATATATACCAATCGCACAAAAATATCAACAAAAAAAGTGCAATTGGTGTTTTTATGTTCGATTACACAAATGCATCCATTTAGACAAAATAAACTTTATTTGTTGATAAACATCACACCAACCAAAAGCAGAATGATAATAAAAGCGAAGTTGGTTGTCAATTAAGTTTTGACATAAAGTTGCTGTCGTTTCCGATTTGCCGAAAAAATCAATCTTTTGAGAAATCTCGATTTGCCAATGTGTATGACACCCAGCTGACAGTTACGAATTATTTAACTGAATTATGCATACATGTATAAATGAAGAAAAATTGTTTGCGGCCAACTCAATACAAACAAGAACCAATAAAATTTGTATTTAATGTTCGATTTGGCAGCAGAAATCTGAAATCAGATAAAAATCAAAAACGACAAGAGACTTTACTTCACAGTTGTTCAAGAAAGCAATTAAAAAAAAAGAGGTGTATCCTACGCGAGAATTTAAATTGGAACGTGTATCTTGTAGTTTAATTCTGTTGTTACAAAATGTTACAAGAAAAAATGAGTTATTGAAAGTAGTACGCGGCGGATCAAAAGTAGTACCGTACTCAGCACAATCGATTAATCGATTCCCATTGGAAATTTGAATGCATACTCAATTCTACTCATACTCATCCACATACCGACACCACGAGCAAACTCTACCCGGATTCCAGACTCCACACTAGTGTTTGTGCCAAAGATAATGGAATACAGAGTTATATAACTTTCCAGTTGAAAGGCGGCTGCCTACAAGCTGTTTTCCCGAAAAATTCATGAAGTCATGCACCTATGCTCATTTCTTTTCTAGTATATGTGAGTTCATGAATTGAAATTTAATGCAAGAATTCGCTATTCCGAAATGTATATTTCACTATTTTTTTTATTGTAATCGAAGCGTTAACAACAACCAAACAAGTTTAATACCAAACACAAAACAATTGAACAACGCGATGCCCATAAAAGCAAAAGGAATATTGGCTGGCCATTAGCAACATGCTTTTTTGTAGTTCACACGTATTCACAGACGGGGGTTGAAATTACAAAAACAACAATGTAAACAAATGGGTTTTGGGGGGATAGACGTGCGAAAGATATCCATCTCTTTTATTCTTTCATCTTTAGTGATGCGCGATATATATCGAATCACTCGATTCATCGATATTTTCATACAAAAATATCGATATTTTCACTCGATAATTTATTTCCGATATTATCGATGCATCGATAATTTACCAAAGATTTTTATCAATTTTTTTGCACTCAAACACCACTGTAACGCGACGACGCTAAAACATTTTCACACTCCACCAATTTCTTTTCTACATCGCAGCTCCCCGCCGTCGGCTGATGGATTTGTTTGTGTGTATAATATTTTCATAGAGTCCTGCATGTTATGCACTGCAGCGCACATGCAAAACAAGTTCAACGGTTACCATAATTGGGGAAGATGTTATTCAGCCTACATTTTATACGCTGTATAGGTATTAGGGGTGATTTTTTGAGCTTCGATCTCAGCAAAGCAAAGTAAAATAGATTTTCAGTACGCAATGAGATTGAGATGAAATGTTGATCGTCTCATAAAATAAAGCCAGAATTAAAGTGAAGTAAATCAAATACATTTTTGTGTTTTATTTGGATGCCTTGTCTTATTTCATATAGCTCAATATTACAACAGTTTATACTATTCGCTATAAACTCTTGATATTTCATGCTGTCTTCCTTTCCTGCTACAATGATACAAATTGATTTAAGTTATCTTTATCTAAATCTTAAATCGTATAACCCTTTTGCAAGTACAATTATCTATCTTAATGGGAAGGAAAATCTAAATTATACAAAAATCTAAATTATTCATAAAAAATCGGTATTATCGATATTATCGATTTTTTTCGGGCCGATTTTTTTTGCATCGATATTTTCTTTTCGATATTAAAGTATCGATGAATCGATATGATTTTGAATTATCGCGCATCACTAGTTCCTTTGTTTGGTGAAACAAGAGAACATTGTTTCTTATGAAACAACACACACCAAAGCAAACGAAACAAAACACACGTTTTTGTTTTGAAGTGTTTTGGTGGTGGTTGTCGGAAATATATGCTATTGTATTTGTATACACACCGAATGACACAAAACTGTTTCGAACCAACGTCGCTGACGATAATTGCCTAATTTCTTATGGCGCAACACACACCAAATGAAACGAAACATAAAAACCAAAGCAAAACAGAAAAACATACTTCATCGCCGTTAGCTGACCTGTTGTTTTCTGCAAAACAAAATTTTGATTCCGTTGTTTTTACTTTCATCTTTCGTTGCACTTTACAGCTTTAGTTGCTTCTGTTTACTCTGTACGCAAATTTTAATAAATATGGACCACATGTTGAACAATACTAAAAGCAAGTCGAAAATTCGAAAAAGAAACGTTTTTTTGACTATCGAATCAAAAACGTTTTGGTTGACCCGGTGTGTGTTCATCAGCCTTAAACGTTTTCAATTGGAAGTTTTGCAATTAATACTCATTCTCATGCACACGTATTGTTTTGTTGGCACAAACATGTTTTCGGTCATTTCATTTATAAGAGTGTATTCTCTACTCTAACTCTTAAAAAAAATCTTTGCGATTAATGTCGTTTTCCATTGGTTTCACTCGGAGACCACTCATTCTGTGATCCAATGGAACAACAAAACTGCTTCTGGTTGAACCCACAAAAGTATTCGTGAAATGCCAAAAAATAATCTACGGCGGCTGTCAGCTGATGAAATCGAGAAGCGAAATTCTCTTCTCAGAATCACCAGAAGAGTATTTTTTGTGCCAATAGAACGGTTTCAGAAGTGATTTCTTCGATTCCGGACTCTCCCGGACGCTTCTTTTTGCCGAATGGAAAACGACATAACTTTCGGTGCGCTAGTGACCACTTGCCGTTTTTTTGTTTCGCTTATTTTTACAGTTAGTAGAGTTTTTAAGTTAATAACTTTTGCACAATTTGCAGTTAGTAATAAAAATAAAACACATTTATTTCATAATTTACAAAAAAAAAAACATATTTTAATTAAACTTTTTGCTCTTGAAGCAACTTAGCTGAGCATGTATTAAAAAATCGAAAATTTGTTTGGAGTTTTCCTCTCTTCTTACATTCTTATGACCTAATTTCAAAATCAAATAGAATAAAAACGGTAATGAAATGAGACTTTAACTTACAAATTAACGACAACTTAAAAAGAAATAAGAAAACACTTGTTCCGTGTACGATTTACATTGGAATGAGAAACATTGAGACGGTTGGGTGCATGGCATTCTAAACGGCTGGCCTTTTGGCTGGTGATTCAGCTGCTTCAGCTTCTGAAGAGGGATCTGTGTCTGGCTTTTTTCGTTTAATCAAATGGGATATATCAGTTGGTTTTGAAGAGGATGTTATTGCGGATGAGCTTGCCGCAGAAGACGACGTACCGGCTCCATCATCCGTTTTTCCATTAGCAGGTGAAATAAAATTATCCAAAGCAGCCCGTACTTCAGCAATATTCTGAGAAATATTTAATTTAAAATAAGAATCTCAGAGTGTATAACTTTACGATCGTACCTGCTGTCTGGTTTCTTCGATTTCAGCAATTTTAGCCTCAATTTCCTGGTTAGTCTCCTCTAAGTCTTTGATATTTTCTTTATCTTTGTCAGTAAGATTTTCTTTTGCTTTGATTTCAGTAATTTCACCTTCAATTAGTGAACATGCTTCTTTTAAGGATTCGGCACCTTCCTTATTCATTTGTTGCATGAGATATGTAAGACCTACTTTGTAATGTATTTCAGCCATGGCTCGACGGTATTTTTCAGGCAGTTCTTTGTAAATCTTTATCGCTTTTCCTGTATGTTGAATAAAGTAATATATTTGCTTAAAACAGCATTACAAAAACGTTTATATTTACCATAATCCTCCCGTGCAGAATCAAGAATATTATTTTCAAATTCAATATTCGCCAATTCAGTTTGAACTTCTGCCAAGTTGGATAATCCGCTGAAACCTTGACGAGTAAATATTTTGGCGGCAAGCTCTAGAATTTCCCAAGCTAATTGAAGACTAGATGCCTACAAATACAAAAAGGAGTAAATACAAGTATATGAAGAATTCAAAACAAATATAGCTAGGTAAGAAGAACTTACGGCCTCATTATCTTCTTCTTCTTCTGTATCGACAATACCATTCGAAGTGCTTGGTATTTCACTATCGGAAGTTGTAACTTCAGTTACCATCCTATTATGTGTTACATCCTCTGTGCTTGTTACAACCAATTCGTCCACCGTTTTTTTGTGTTTGTCTTCATTCTCTTCTGATTCATTAACTGTGGAGTCCGCTGTATTTTCTTTTGGCTTGTTGCCGTCAGTAGAGTCTGCTTCTTTTGTTTGTTCTACCTTCTTTTCATTAGCTTCACTACTCTCGCCCTCCTCGTTGTCTTTTATTGTTTCCAATGTGCCTGCAGCTGCTGTTCCGTTCTTTTTTTCTGCTGCTATTTCGACGTTGCTTTCGTCAACGTCTTCCTCATCATCGTCATCCTCTTCTTCATCTGGAACATCGATAACTTTGTTTTCATCCAATGCGAGCGCAATAAGAGATTTGGCGTACCTGGAAAATGATCGCTAAGCCAAGTTTTATATTGAGTATTATTCTACTTACAGCAGATAAGGAATTCCAAGCTCGTCCGATAGTTCCCCATAAATTTCTTCATAAAGTGCACATACTTGACTCAGATCATCGGCAGCTTCACTGAAGCATCCCACAAGAAAATTTCTGGAACCCTGACTATAAAGTTCCTTAGCTTTAAGGATTTGTTCATTCCTCGTGGGCTTAACTTGCTCTGCTTGCTGCACTTGGTCAGACATATTAATGTATTATTATTATAAAACTAAAATGAGAAAAAAACACAATTTTTTAGCTAGCACAAAACGAACAAATTATAGTAAGGGTTGTTTTCGTAAATTTTATCCTTAAAATGATTGCACGGACGAGTGATACGCCAAAACGCTAATGAACAACAATCGAGCAACTTCGATGTTTCTACTTATTGTAAAGCAAAAAAAAAAATATATCGAAACGATTGGATGGCCATCGTTTTGTTTTAAGAATGCATTCAACGACAAAAAAATAGGTGCACTTCTGTTTGCAGTCATAAATAGTTATTCGTCTCAAACAACGAAATGCCGTTTTAGTGATTTAATTTTTTAAGAGTTTATAAAGTAATAGTGAAGAATGAATAATGTAAACAATCAAATGCCGGACAACTACCAGTCACAATGAAGCAAAGCAGTCAACGAAATTTTGCTAATTTTTAACTGTGGTTGATTTTTTTTTATCCTTCAGCGACATTTCGATGAAATACGTTTTTGTGTGTATCATGCTGATAGTCAAACGGAGTATTATTGTTACCAAGCATTTTTTTTCGATTCGATTATCTCTGGGAACTCCATTTTTTTTATATTGATTCATTCTTACCGATTAATCAATGTTAAATGAATTTTTTTAGCTAAAATAAGATTGAATTTGAATAAGAGTATGCATTTATTAAAATTTCTTTAATAAAATTATATAACACAGAAAAATTAAGAATATAAATAAACGTCAATATACTCGTATAATTATCACTTCGCTCCAAACAGACCATAGTTAAGCAGATTGTTTGGTTATCTGAGGGAAATGAATGTGGTTATTAACGCCTTACCGATTCTTTAAAACTTGAATATGTTGTTGAAATATTTAGCTTTTTCTATAAATAGCACAATTTCTATAAACAATTTAAGAACAACGTAATAATAAGACTAAAAATATACTATTCAGTATGTAATATCTACTTTTAACATAATAGTTGTACCACAAAAATAGGCTTAATAACTAAAGTTTTTAACTATATTTAAATATGTATATATGTATACTTTTTAAATCAGCTTCTGTTATTGCATTTTAAACATTTTATTTAAATAATGGATTGCTACTGATAGCATGTGCAAATATTTCAAGATCATGTCTGCAATATATTTACAACTTTCTTCAAATACATATTCATATCATAATTTTTTTTTTTAATTATTGGATTGTCCTCGTAAAAAACTTCAATTAACAAAAGAAAATAATGTACCTTGTCATCAGCTTTTAAATGACATAGATGTATTTTGCGTTAGTGCATTCAAAATGACTATAAGTTGGCAATGGGCATTTCATTTTGCGATCGCTGTGTTTAATGTTTTGGACTAGAAAGAGGAGTTTACTCCCAAAAATCCACAAATTACACCACGTTCAGTATTTTTCCGCGAACTCTCATCAAATCGAAGGGTATAAAATATAAATATAAAAGCTTCTCAATTTAACATTTGACATTTGAATACGCGGATCTCTACTAATTGTACCAAAAATAAAGCGCACGAAACTTTGTCGCTCAGCTAAAGTTTGGTTGATTCAGTTGGTGGCAACCATACATTAGGAAGTGTTAAATAAAACTCATTTTTAGGTTATACATTTATTTAATATGACTAACTTTTCTCGATACTAAATCGAGAAAGTTAAAAATAACACACACACTTAAAACCATAAGATGATAGGCCTAAGGTTCGATATTAACCTGTTGCGTCAGTTATTTTTGCAAAATCTAAACTAATATGTATTTACTTTGAGCTTTTATTTTGCTATTAGCAACAAGTCATATTGCTATTTATAAAATTTACATATTGCTATTTATAGAAAACTTGCTTCTGTCCTCATAGACATGTCCTCTACAATTGTAAAATTGTAACAATAGCGGTCATAATATAACATAAACATTTTTTTTTTTGTGTTTGGATGGAAAATAATCAAAAGACATTGCGCCTACGCGAAGGATGTTTGTGCATTAGTGAAAGACTTAAACCCGTTGTAAATAAAAAAAATGCCTGGGGAACGATTTTCGTCATCCCGAATGGAATTGCACCCAGTAGTTCAACTAGGAATTATTTTTGAATTACCTATATAAAAACTTGAAAGAAAAATCCCTTGTTTTTACTTTTTTTTTAAAATATTATGACAACATTTGGTGTTTATGTTTATGACTTTCAACCTCAGATTTGGATTCAAATCGTCTTTTCACAGTTTCCACATCAAATAACTTGTTGTTTTAGCTTCAGATTTAAAATAATTAAAGAAATATTTAATCTTAAAAGGTTTGAAATCGTTCAGCTCCGTTCAGATTAAACAAACATTACATAAATTTGGTACCTTACTCTTTCTTTCATCCATGAATATCATTCAAATGTTATTATTTAAACTTTAACCAAGCAAAGCAACAAATAATAAATAAATAAGAATGGAAATTAACCTAACTGACAAAAATAGCTCACGAAAACTTGAAATCGCGAGAACTGAACAAAGTTGTATGCATGAGTTTTCAGTCCAGACATCATCCAAACAAACAAAATTTAAGTAAGGAATTCAGTAGGAAATCCGGATATTTGACCCAGAATCGGGTCCTCGGTCCTAAGGCCACATAATTAAGTTATTCAGATTAATTTATCCGAAGAGTTTAATTTCATCAGCTGGAGTTCTCCCAATGGTAAAAATTCTACCATAGTGACCTTGCATATACACAACATATTGGAATACAAATTACACACAGCATTGCATCTCTGCAGGATCTTCCCAACAAACAAGAAATCAATTGAATATGTTGTGTTTAAGGCAGTAAAAGTGGTTCTTAACTTTTTCCCTTCGCCTATTTATATATAAGATAATTGTAATACAATAAAATCATCATCATATAAATAAAATTCGTGTAGTTCTATTCGACTAAGATTGAATTTGACTGCATCTCTTTAAATGCAAAAATCTTAGAAACTACTGAATATATTCTGGTGCATTTTTCGCGGGCCTATATAGGATACCTTGGCTTACAATCTCCACTTTGTTTCAACTCTATATCCCTATAAATTACGCAAAAAAATTGGACAAGAGTAACGCTTTGCGTTCGAAAATACTGGGAGCATTTCAATATAATAAATACCAGCTTATAGAGGACATCTGCTGGTAAAACTTAGGATATCCATTAACTTGATAACTTTAAAAGGTTTTTTAAATAAATAGGCAAAATTTGAAACATTTCTACGATTATATTGACATCTTTTTTAACATTATTTTATTCCTGTGGCGGAGAGACAGGCAGAGGCAGTATGCGGAGAAAGAAATGTCAAATATGTATAGTTATCAGTGATGCCAGATTGTGGTATTATTACATTAGGGAATTTATATTAGTAAAAATTCCTGGTGATACAAGTCGTACCTGTTTATTATAACTGCTACTTGCAATCAAGATGCGGTATTAAATTACCCGGTCGAGTTTTTAAATAGCATTGCAGCCCATGACCTTCTTGCTCATAATATTGAATTAAAAGTTGGTGTTCCCATTATGTTGCTTCGCAATTTATTTGAATCCCCCAAGCTTTGTAATGGTACCAGATTGAGAGTGGTTTCGTTGCAGAAAAACGTTAATTTAAACTGGGTGTGGTAAAGGAGATACGGTGTTTATACCAAGAATGCAAATAATTCCCATCAATTGTCCATTTCAGTTTAAACGGATTCAATTTCCTATTAATGTTTGTTCTGACAATCAATAAGTGACAAGGTCAAAGTTTAAGAAAATCGGGAGTTGAGAATTGCAAGAATTGCTTCACGCACGGGCAGTTATATGTAGCGTGTGCCAGGGTAAGTAATGCAGCAAATATCAATATCTTAGCCGATAGGAACAAGACCGCTAATAGAATATACAAAGAAACGTTAAATTAATAAAAAAAATAGTTAAATATTATGGTTATTTTCTTTCATTTTCATTGTTCAAAGAATATTCAATTAATCAACATGCCGATTAGTCGAACGACCAGATGCAATGCCATGAAGATGAAGACAGAGTTGACTCTGTCTTCGGGAGGTTTTTAAAATCGGGTTCAAGTCCCTCACAATTGCAGAAGGCTCCCACGCGTTATACCTCTACAATGTCTTAACGAGTATTTTTTTGTTCAAAACACCATCTGATTACTAGTATTTCATTATACTTAACTTTAAAAATACTGCATCAACTTTAATCCCTAACGCAAACATGTGATAAAAAAAAAATTCAATAATATTAATTACAAAAGCTTTGCAATTTATTCAACTTTTAAGTATTTATTTTTGCTCTTAATGTGTCTCTACCAACTTCAGTTATTCTGCATTTTTACTTAATGCTTGAGTCCATTAATTAAAGTTACGAAGAACATACATTTATTTAAATATACTGAAATGTCATATTTTCTAGGAATGCAAAATTTATCGATCTCCTGTTCATTGGTATGCCTAATTATTCTTGGCAGTGCAGCACTAGTTGGAGCATTTGGTGTTTGCCAAAGACAGATAAGCGCAATCTTAATAACTGGAGTTATGTACCTATTAGCAGGTGAGTATTGTGATGGTTATAAAATCTATTTCTCTTTGATTTGAGAACATCAGAAAAAGAAAACATGAGACCAAATACTACATTTCACAATTTTCTTCACACAACACAAGTTTGCAGAAAGTCTTATTTATATATTATGTATGAACTCAAACGTAAGCAAAACTATTAAGTGTATTTTTATCTGAAATCACTTACACATTTAACAAGCCAACTGAATAATAGTGTCTCTTTGCGGTTGAATTGCATTTTCAATATTTATTTATTTCAGCACTTTTCGCCCTCTTCACACTTATGATTATTCACTTCAAACGACAACAAGGACGTCCTATGGCCGATAGTGATTTCGACGGAACAGTCGATGGAGTGGTGGCAGCGCGCGGAGTAGCGAAAGTAGCCCAGGATCTACTTGGTGCCAGAATATTTATTACTTCCTGGAGTTTGGATTTGGGTTGGGGTGGTGTTGTATTGTGTTCGATAACATCGGTTCTCTGGATTTTATTATCAAAAATAATGCGATACAGCCCATTCTCAGCTCTGATGGTATAGGCAAATACCATAAACGAACACACTTTTTATTCAAAATACAAACTTTGAACCCAAACAAACATATTATTGAAGCTAAAAAAAGAGGAATTTTTACCAACTACAGAGAATCCTTGTTAAGTGCATAACATTTTAGTAACACAAACATATAGGGCTATTAGCAATATTGTATAATGATGTTTGCCACTTTTTAGGAAAACGAACGCTTGCCTTAATTTCTGTAATTTTAATTAAGTTTGACTATGGTATGTAAATACATTTTTGAAGTAATCTTAACCGTGTACATAATGTTAATGTATTAGTCTGCAAATAAAAAATTCTATCGCATATGTGGTTCGTTCAATGCACAAAGAAAAACAAAAACCTATGCCATTCATAAATTTTATCTATACGAAGTGATATTATACTCCGATAAATTCTAAGCATTGTTACAGGAAAAAAAACTATTGCTTTCATTTTCTTTTACAAGATAAGAAGGTAAACCTAATATTTTTCTATGAAACTATTCCGGAAAAGAAAATTGTTTTCTTATTTTTTTGCAACGAAGTTTATTACGCAATGCTTTTATTGCAATTCATTTTATTTCTAAATTTGTAATAAAGCAAAAAAAAATATTGGAATGTATTGACAAAACATATTTTTATGTAAACGCTTTGCCTTAATAAATTATTTTTGAACACGATGGTACAGATTTGGTTTTTATTTTAAAAAAGCTACTACTTCTTAAGTTGAACTGCAGGAAAAACACGTTATATGCGAAAAAAGTCGAAAGAAATGCAGAAGATTTACTACCAAAATACTGGTGGTCTAAGAACTAAACTCCGCGATGTCTTACTCTTTTCGTCTTCTGGCCAATATGATATTATTGTATTCACTGAGACTTGGCCTACGCAGAATCATTACAAAGAAGAATTGTTCAATAAGGACCAGTACGAAGTTTTCCGCAAGAACCGCTGCTCCGTTCTAACCGATTGCGAGAGAGGCGGTGGAGTATTGGTTTCGGTTCGGGCCACTTTGCGCAGAGATGAAATCAATCTACCTACAACAGCAGCTGATTTAGATGTTGACCAAGTAGCAGTCTCAATAAAACTCATCTCTGGAACTGAACTTATTGTTATTGTAAGTTATATACCACCAAGAAGTTCTTACCTATTAAACAAAGCATATATATATAATTGTTCCTTTATCTTAAATAATTTAAAATATCATCAGCACGTTGTCCTTCGTGGGGACTTTAATTTACCAAATTTAATTTGGTCAGTTGACTGCGATGATTCTAGACTTGTCCCATTTAATGTTAACTTAGATTATGAGCGTGAACTCGTTGATACTCTTGATAAATAATTTTCCTAATGAATTTAATAATATCCTTGATTTGGTATTTGTTGACTCCAAACTCGACATTAGTATCAACAACTCCATGATCCCGTTTTTTCGTAATTCGCTAATTCAATAGGCGTTTTTCTTTTTTAGTTTAGAGCTGAGCTCGAGCATTGTGAGCGCTCTCTGAACTGAGCGTACTCAGATCGTTCTGATGTAATTATGAAACACACTTGAGCACAAAGCTGTCATTTGTAATAAAGTATATGTATAAATAGAATATTTTTTAATTGTTGTTTATTAAATTGGTTAACCTTCAGTTCCAAAGAAACAGCGGTTGGCAAGTGTAATTCTTCGATTGATTTCTGATGTGATGTCGTTGTCAGAATTTATAGCGGAGCCGAGGTAGACAAAATCCCTAACTACCTCAAAATTATAGCTGTCTGTCGTGACGTTCTGACCGATTCGTCGATGTTGTGTTTCCCTTCTTGTTGACAGCATATATTTTGTTTTGCCCTCATTCACCACTAAGCCCATTTTTGCCGCTTCTGTACTGATACTTGCAAACGTACCAGTGACAGCTCGCTGTGTTCTGCCAATGATGTCGATGTCGTCAGCGTATGCAAGTAGTTGCACAGACTTCTGGAAGATTGTGCCTCTGGTGTTGGCTCGCGAGTTTCGCACAATCTTCTCAAGAATGATGTTGAAGAAGTCACACGACAGCGCGTCACCTTGTCTAAATTCTTTTTTGACATCAAAGGTCTCGGTGAGATTGTTTCCGACCTTTATGGAGCAGCGAGCATTCTCCATCGTCATTCTGCACAATCGGACGAGTTTGGCAGGTATGTCAAAACTAGACATAGCTCTATACAGCTCGTCTCTATAAATGCTGTCATATGCGGCCTTAAAATCGATAAAAAGATGGTGAGTATCGATCTGGACTTCTATAAGACCCTCATCATCCCAGTCCTACTCTATGGCGCAGAAACATGGACGCTATCAAAGGCGGATGAAGATCTCCTTGGTCGTTTTGAACGCAAAATTCTTCGATTGATTTTCGGTCCCGTTTGCGTTGACAGGCTTTGGAGGAGGAGATTTAACAGCGAACTCTACGAGCTGTACAGCGACATCGACCTGGTCAGAAAAGTACGCATCAGTCGACTAAGATGGCTAGGACATGTAGAGCGAATGGACACCAACGCTCCGGCCCGAAGAGTCTTCGATTCAAACCCGGCGTATTGGTTGAGGCCCAGGTCCACCCCGGACTGTAGCGCCACCTAAGTAAGTAAGTAACTTTCAGTTCCAGAGCAAGAAGGTTCGTCCGCCATTTCAATTATTTTGTTTATCCTGTTTTTTTTTTCTGTCAAATTTGCCTGAAGTGTGTAATCAGCTTTATACTCAGCCTGCTCAGTCAATTTATTCTGAGCTCATAGAGCGCGCTCTGATTATGCTCTGAACTAAAAAAGAGAAACGCCTAATAGCGACAGGTTTCTTAGGTTCTTAAGGTGGATCCACCTATGGTATCAAACTTGCTGCGATTAGTTAGAGGCGGTGAAGAGTTCTTTGTTTGTTTGTTCATACCATATATCCAGGTATATTTAGTTTAAGTCAAAAAGGTGGATGGTCCCGTAATTTCCAAGATTTAGGTAAAATTCACTTTTAGGTTATTTATTTGATATGGCAGTAGACATATCAAATAACAATGTGAGTTTTTATAAGTTTTAGCTCTCAGTAACATACAATTTTGTAAATTCTCGTTAGGGAATTGTAAGCATCTAATGTACTATTTATATGCTCTTACACTTTACAAGTACGTACGTAGCAGCAGTTGCTGTTCCCTGATCTGCTTTAACAAATATACACTGACGATCACTAGGATGAGGTCATAAATTTTGCAATCGAATTCGACCCTTTATACCTGTTGAAATGAAACAGGTTCATATTTTCCCTAACAGTAAGTCATAAAATTAAAGGGTAAATAAAAAACTACGGTTGAAATTTCCCAAGATCAAACAATGAACTACCTGAAAAGCGTATAAAAAGCTGCGCCGCTAGAGTCCTTTCAAAGGGGCGGAATGTTGGAGCAAGCTCACCACCAATTCCAATGCTCATCACTAATGCAAATGCTCACCACCAATTAAAAACTCGCACCTTATTTTATACTAGTTTCCATATTTTTTTAAGCACCGATTTTCTTTATAAAGCTTTAAAAAGTACAACAATAACAAAATAATGTATCATTAGTTTTAATCTACACATGTTATAAAAACCCCTTACAATAAAAACTAATCATCAGTCGCTAAAAACCCGCATTGGTAGTGAGAACCGATCTTTTTATTTCGTTGTCGCTTTCGCCCATTGTCGCTGTTCGATATTAGCAAATCTCACTATCATAAACTAAGTATGAAGTAGACTGACAGCTTTCCTACGTCTCCCTCGATCCCCCCGCAAATTTTTCAATAATAGCCCCTCCCTCCCGCTCTCAATGTTACTGTAAGCGGATACGTGTGAAACAGCAACAAAAATTCTAAATGGCGGGACGGGAGGTGTAATTAAATACTGACCTGCTGAGTGTCCTACATCTAGGTATCTCTACCTTTTTGTGGTTATTACGATTTCCGAAAAGCTTTGCATGCATTAATGTTAGCAATCTTCGATTTTTATACTGAACATTTATTTCAGTGACCACAAGGCAAAACCGCTTAAGTCTGTTTTACTCATTGTTCAGGAGATCAGTTTAAAGTTTTTTTACTCTATTGACTTAAGCTGTTGTTTTTTCTTTTTTTAGATTTTGGCCATTTTTTTAAAGATATACATACACCCCTTTCGAGATATCCGTTCGGAACGGAATTTTCTCCGATTTGTACGAAATCGGTGAAATTCCATTCGAGGTATCCGTTCCGATACAACTTTCGGAAAAATTCTCCGATGACATGTAGCGCACATTGTCGCATTGCGTGGAACCGCGTTGTACCACTTACTTTTGACAGCTACGCTGCACATTTTTCCGAAGCTCTCCGACAACTTATTGCTGTGGAATATTTTTAAATGTGAAATGAACGCTTTTATATGCTTCATTTATTTTGTTCCGATCGGATTTGACCTTCGTATCGGAATTTTTTTCCGAACGGAAACTTCGATAGGAGTGATAAAGCTGAAAAAAATTTACAAAATAGATTTGAGTACGCTGAATCTAATGGCATCAAAATCTCAATTTCGTCGTAAGTCGACTTAGGCGGTTATGGTTCATATTTCTTCGTTCCGCACTCTATGTATTAGTCTTATATCGACAAGTTTCCTCTATATGTTTGTCTGAAAAATTCTTAATTCTTCGGTTAGAAACAAAAGAAAAAGACTGATTTATGTATAGTCCGTAGTTTTTATTTTTTGATGTATTTATGGGCGAGTAATGATGGTGGTAGTTCCATTGATTTAAGCTTGAGGTTGGTCATTCTGATTAGGTCCAACTTTGAGTAGGTGACGAATTTATAGATATGAGAGCGATGAGCAAGATAGGCAGCGGTATCCGCGTGTTCGTTGCCTTGAATCCCTACGTGACGGGGGACCCACATGAGCTTGCATTTTTCGGATCTTTTAATATAGCTGCTGCTTCGGCAGTAAAAATGGATGCAGAAGTTGGTAATATGCCTATACTTATTATGCCACCATTTTCAAGGGTGGAGGCAAAGGATGTGCTTAGGTTGGTCTTAGATCCATCTGTAATAACAAATTCCCACTTACTAGCCTTCTGTCCGAGAACGAATTGATTTTATTAAGATATATCCATAACAATCGATGAAGGTTTTATGGACCATGGCGTATCTGAGCCTTTGTGTTGAGCAAATCTCTTAATGAGTAGCTCTTACTGCTTCGCAGTGACGAGAGGAAGAGATCTAGCTAAGGATATGCGCTTAATTGTTTTTGCATTTATAACGAAAAGGTAGTCCTTGTCGATAGTTGATCCGTTAGGGTAAGCCACCTTTACAAATAAATTTGCTCTGGTTACAATAATTCGCTCCTTGAAACATTGGAGTCCAGCTTCAACCAATATGTTTTTTTATGGGAGTAGGGAGTAGTTTTATATGCATTAATACTCCTACGCGCTGCTTGGTGATAAGGTGCCTTGATGAAGTTAAATGTGGATTTAACCCGTAATCGATTTTATTAACACTAAACATCTAGATATTCTGCAGTGTTAATATGAGATTTACATTACTTACTTACTAGATAATTAATAGCATTGGACAATTAGGCGGTGATTAGATGCATGGAACAAATAAACGTCACAACATCATTGACACTGGAATGTTTACTTAAGATCAATAAATGTTCATCTAAAAATGAAGTAGGTAACACTAAATTGGTTACGAGGACACTTGGGCGGACGCCCTTGCAAAACAGGAGTCAACTGAAAATTTGCTCGGACCAGAACCATTCTCTTCAATTGGCAGAGGAGTGGTAGAACAACTGATTCACAAATGGATCACGGCAGAACCCCTGAGAACGTGGTCAACCGTGGAACAATTTAGACAGGCTAAAATGACAATTAAGTGACTCTACTCAAAGAAGGGTTATAAGCATGAGTCGAGGAACATTGTAAAGCATGGTGGCTTTGTTTACAGGACATTTTAATTTCAGGTATCACTTAAGGAAGATGGACCTTAGAGAGGATGAAACCTGTAAACTATGCCTAGAGCAACCTGAGACAGCGGCACATATAATCTGTCAATGTCCGGCGTTGGCTGACAGAAGAATGAGGACCTTGGGACATCATTGGGTCGAGACCCAGTCGATGAAACAGATCTCCCATAAACAGATGCTAGCCGTTAACATTAGGAGTCGCGCCCAGGGAAGAACTCTGGAGAAATCCAGAGTCTCAATGGGTAAGATTTATAGTGGTAGAGAGACGAAAAGAGACCCGACAAGGTGGTCTGATTCGAATTATCTCGAAATCTATATACACAGCTGGTCAAAAAAAAATAGGTGTGCAGTGGCATGTTACTAGTTGATTTGTTCTTGTTGCTAAATAACAGTTGTTTTGCTAACAAGACTTGCAACAGTATACATTTTTATTAAGAAATGCTTAGTTCCGTTAGTATGACGCCGAGCTCATTTCATTTACTAAGTGTACTGTTAAGTATTTTATTAATTTTCGCTGCAATACAATTTTGTATGTTTTAAGAGTTGGACATAAAGAAATTGTTTAAATTTAGCGATTTGTTGTAAAAGTGTTATTAAAAAGTGATTATCTTGAAAGGTTTTTTAATCACTTTATCACAATTGTTTAAGTTTTTTGTTAAGTCATATTTTAAGATGGGTCGAAAAGTCAACTGCTCTGCGGAAGAAAGGCTAGTAGTTCAGCGGTTAAGGGGTGACGGTAAAACCTATAAATTTATAGCAGATGCCATTGGAAGGTCACAGCACTTCGTAACCAATGCTCTTAAGCCAACACTAGAAACAGAAAATAGAGGAAAGCCGAACAAAAACCACAGCTACTCCTGACCGCCGCATTTTACTTTTAGCGAAGTCAAATCCGTTTGTTTCATCACGGACTATAGGCGCACAAATTGGGGATGGAATCAGTGCAAGCACAATCAGCAGGAGACTATAGAACTTCAATCTCCCAGGAAGAGTCGCCAGAAAAGTTCCACTCCTAAGAGCTAAGAACGTAAGGTCCCGAAAAGAATTTGCCTTTAACCATGTCATGCTTCCATTTTCCGAGGAAAACCTGCCCCTCCGATGGCATTTCCAACAGGACAATCATCCAAAACATACAGCCGGTATTGTGAAAGATTGATTTCGTGAGCAAAACATCGCTGTAGTTTCTTGACCAAGTCAATCTCCAGATCTCAATCGCACTGAGAACTTGCGGGATGAACTAAAAAGAAAATTTAGGGGTCAGTTCTTCACTAATGGGAATCAACTGTGCAAAAGGAATGGTATTCCATTCCTCCCAAAATGTGCCAGAAATTGGTAGGGTCAATGTCACGGCGACTTCAAAAAGTTTTGGAAAATAATGGAGGATACTCAGGTTATTAGAGTAAGTTAAAAAAAAAAAAACAATTTTTTTTGTCCAAGCCGAAAATAGAACTCCAAAAGTTTTTGTTATTTTTTTTTTGTTAAATTATTCGGAAAATAAACAGATAACTATTTTCCATATTCAAAAATAATGTAAATTTTATTAATATATTTGTAAAAACAAATTGAAAAAATATGAAAAAATTTTGTTTTTTTTTTTTTTTAAAGTTCTCACACCTATTTTTTTGACCAGCTGTGTATATATACTAGATAATTAAATCTGCCAGCTCTCGCAGTGAGGCTCTTGCGAAGAAAAAAGAAAAACGCCTACTGACTTAGCAAGCTGAGTGAAAAGCTGATTATACACTTTACAGACACATTTGACAGAAATAAACAAAATAGTGGAAATTGTGGACGCCCCTTGTTGTTATGGAACTGAAGGTTAACCAATTCATAAATAACAATTAATAAATATTAAATTTATAATATATATATTACAAATGACAGCTATAATATATATATAATATATATATTACAAATGCTCAGCTCTGCACTAAAAAATAAAAACTCCTTAGATGACACAGAAAGCAGATTGATGGTTTAAAATAATTATGGAAGTGTTGGCTCTGTTAAGTATTATGTTTTGTTTCAGTAATGTAATGTAATGTCCTATGTCCTTCTCAGGATCTTAAGGGACATTTCAAAAAAAGTTTCATCGAAATCTGTACAAAAGTTTTCACGCCAACCGTTAACACATGAAAACGGCTAGTTTTATTATATGTATATATGGAGTGATAAAAGTGATTGGTGATTGAGCGCTACTGTTGTTGGAGGGTGTGCTCGATAATAAAAGAGTGTTTGTTGAGTAGATTATTTTTTGCGAAGTTACAGCCGTATTAATAAAAAACCCGCAACTACTCTCCAACTCGTATGTTAACTAGCACCTAGTTAAATACATAACAGTTAACATTAGTTAAATTTTCATATTAATAAATGAAAATAACTCATATAATAACTAACTGATGTTTTCTCCAAAATAGCTGGCATCACCTAACCAAATTGTACTTATAACTATTACATATTGGCTGTCATCACGACTGGCTAATAAATTTCAATTGTAACAAGTGAAAAAGAAAAAAAGCAAGAGAATATAAAGGAAAACAACATTGTAATATGGCTTTTTCGTTTTTTCTACACTTTTTTTCCGATTTGGGGCTATGGTAACCAAATCCTCCTCTAACAAATTCACATTATTAAAAATCACTGAAAAACTGTGAGCAATTTTGCTCCAAAATTTTTCAAATTTAAATTTAATTTATTTGTCATTTTGACGGGAGCTATGTTTTTTAAGAGTTATTGACTCGCTAACAGACCTCCTAGTTAGTTAGGCCTAGCATGTAGTTACGCGACAATTATTAATACGGCTGTTAGTGTTTAGTGCATTAGGGCTTTCTAAGCAGGACGGGGAGAGGGCCGTGGTACGTGCAACTGCGATTGGCAGTGAAAAGCAATTGGTTACTGTGGTAGCAGGTGGGTTGTTGGAGTTTGTGTGATGTGGTCGATAGGCTATTTTATTACTGTGTTCGTGGAGAAGGTGTTTGGAGAAGGTGTTTAGGTGTGATTGTGTTTGTTGTTTTTGCTTATTCGTTTATGGTTGACGATGGAGAAAGAAATTGCGTTATTTTGTTTATTTTAATAGTCTCTTTAGCTTGTTGGTAACGTTGGCATGATTTGGTTGAAGCGGGATATTTATCATTGCAGTTGGCACATGAAATGCATGTGCATTTTTTCGGACGCATGAGATGTTTTCCTCGCAACGTTTGGTAGTATGGCCCAGAAGTTGGCAGTTTTGGCGGGCGCATAGGATTGGGGAAATTTTACTTGGACATTGTACTATCCGATATTGACTGTGGTGGTCGGAAAAGATTAAAAGTGAAGAGAACCAGCCCTGTAGCGCGATGATTCCCATCCTCAATTTTTTTTTAAATTTGAAAACGTCAGTGACACCTTGTGATTTCATTTCATCAATGATCTCGCATTCGGGGACATTGGCTAGGCAAGTTGCATATACAGGGCCTTTTGATGCGTTTAATTGAGAGTGCAGGGTTATCCAGATCGGGCATAGGTTGCTGAGTAGTTTCTTAGATAAGAAGAGGTCCGCGTATTTTTGGTTTTGACCAGAATAAGTAGGCTACCGTCGCGTAATTTTGTTGGATGTTATTATACTCTATCCAACAAAAATTGTCAGTACGGGCCATATGGAGGAGCTATTTTTCTACCAATGATGCCTTTAGATACTCTCACGGCACTCAAACACAAGAATTGCCACTGTAATAAAAACCAACTCACTGACATGCCAAGGAATTGTTGTTGTCATTTTCATAAAATTCGTATACAAGCCACCACAACCAATCTGCCACACAACCGCAGGGAGAGTGTTCCTTAAACATCAATAGTCTATATGAGCAAATATTTAAAGCAATAGCACGTAGAAGTACAGGCGAATCATCTACGTAAAAGGAGTACTTCGTTAATAGGCGAACTACTTTTCTATGTATAAAGTACAAACGAAGTACGCGGCAAATAGGGGTAATGTGGCTCGCTTCGCTCGCTTAAAGGAATCTAAACTCCAGTATTTCATTTTCGGGCACGAGCCCGAACTTATTTCTTAAAATAATATATTTTTTTCAATTATTACGTTACGTCAAATACGTAACCATGTCCCGAACGACGTGCGAATAGCCACTTCGTAACTAATAATTCACCTACTTAATTATGTATTTTTAAGACTGTACAATCATGTCTCGCTTAGCGGAGTTCGTTGAACCAGTCTGCCACTGTCTCGTATTGTGGTAAAACACGCACTTTAAGTTAAAAGGTATAATGCAACAAAACAATATTAACTTATTTGCTTGCAAAAAAACATAGTATTATTAATGTAGATATTATGTATATAAAAATATGTAATTCGACTCACCTTATTAACTAGGAAAAATTTGTACTTGATTTTTTTTAACACAAAGAAAGAAGTATGATTTAAATTATTTTGAAATTTAGATGCGATTCTTACAAACAAAAAATAAACAGTTTTTATTAGTTCGTTGTTTCACTAAAATGCACCTTTCGTCTTCGTTTCGCGGCACCGATAGGCAGTTGTTTTGCAATTTGTTCGTTAAACGTGAGCGACAAAGATAATAAATATTACAGAGTTTTATAACTTTCCAGTGGCTTTCCAATGGCGGCTACCTAGCTGTTTTCCCGAAAAATTCATGAAGTCACGCAAAAATGCTCATTTCTTTTCTAGAATATGTGAGTTCATGCATTGGAATTTAATGCAAGAATTCGCTATTCCGAAATGAGTATCTCACTATTTTTTTTATTTTAATCGAAGCGTTAACTAAAACCAAACAAGTTTAATACCAAACACAAAACAATTGAGCAATGCGATATCCATAAAAGCAAAAGGAATATTGGCAAGTTATATATCTCTGTATTCCATTATCTTTGCCTACCAGAGTTGAATGAATAAAAGAGATGGACATCTTTCGAATACGTGTGAGCTACAAGAAAGCAAGCAAATGGCGAATTTGAAAAAAAATTGAGGGAGTCAGCGGCAAGAGGATTGTGAGTTGGGGGTCACACCATCCCAAAAATTCTTGTTTATAAAACATTTTCCCGTGCATACTAGTTATACAGGGCACTCATTCCGTATGTCGTCGATGAAACCAGAAAAGTGTGTAACTCCATATTGAGTGAAAATGGGCCTTGAACGGCATCTATGAGCTCAACCCAATAACTACCACTTTAGAAAGTGGGAATCCCCAAATAATTCAAATTATCTTTCTATCGATGATTTAGAATACGGTGTAACTCCATATTCATCGTATTTAGGAAGAAAATATGATGTTTTAATGCTCTCCTGAAAAAGTCTTAAAATGGAGTTACACAGTTTTCTGGTTTCACCGACGATGTCGATTATCACCAGACGATAGCGTTTCGACGATAGCTTTGCTTCACGTAACTTCAATAATCGTCTATCGTCCAGACGATATCGTTTTGGAGATTGAACATTTGCTTCACGGAACTCAATAATCGACAGACTATTATCGTCAAGACGATAGCGTTTGCGCGATAGCTAAAGAGGTATCGTCTTGCACTGTTTTGTGTATTTTGCAGACAATAAAATTTTTTTTTCATGAATATGAATGTAATTTTTTTTTAATGATTCCAAATATATATATGTTATATATATGTTTCCTGCCAATTCATCCCACATTTTATTTATATGGTGTTTTCCTTGGACAGAATTGGGTTTGTAGCCCTTTGCCAAGTCCGGATGTGACTCCATATATTCAATCAAAATTGCCATTTGCTTCGGCGTAGCTGACCTTAATAAAAATATGTTAGACATTTATATTATTAATCAAAAATTAACAAATATTAAATGTACTTACATTTTGCAATTTGAGAATCAAATAATTCGCCGGCACCAAAGACAAAAACTAAAATACCACCAAAGATAAAAACCAAAAACTTCAAAAAAGGTACTGAAAAGGAGAAATCTATTACATAATTATATATGTCCGAAAAGATAAAAAAAATCAGCAGCTTGTGAGAAATGCAAATTCAAATACATATAGGAATTAAAAAATGGAAAAGGAAAAAGAAAAAGCTCGGAAATTTGGGACTCCTATGAAATGGTAGTGACTTTTTAAAACAATTCTAAACATCTCATATCTACAATATTTCTTATCAAGGATACTTATAGAATCTTCAAAATTGAAAAAAAAAACTCGATACAATCTATCCAGTATCTAAATATAAAAAATAAACAGCTGTCAAATTCATGTCAGACATCCATGCCAAGAAATAATCGCAGAGAGCGATCGCTGACATCCAATCATGAGACGAAATTATAGTGACTCCACATGATATTTCATCTCATGATGAGCATCACACGCCGTCTCCACTTGCGATGAATTCAAAGCAAACAAAATAGCACATAGCAGAGCAGCTGTCAAATTTCGTTCGTTGGGCGTTTCATAGCATACTTTTTTAGTAAAGAAGTAATGGGAAATGAGCGCAAACATGAAAGTACTTTTGGCAGAATAGCAAAAAAAAATATCAAACTGATTTATTCAAAATGAAAATTTTGAAATCCCGAACAGCAAACTTTGATTTTAAAATGAATTGACAGCAAAATGACAGCTATCTGGCGTTTATAATATGATATAGATGGTATGCGATAAAAGCATGCTTTCTATCGTAAAATATGGAAATAAAGCTGCTATAATGTTCTCCACTTGTGATATTGAAAGCATGCTCTATCGCATTCTCTGAACTCATAGCAAGTGGGGACAGCGTGTTACTGTGAGATTAGACTGTATGCCAAGTGGTCATAAAATGCCAATTTCTGACAGTTCTCCTGACAAAATATGGTCATACAACGTAATGGGCATATGACATATAACCAGGCTGAATTTGACAAATAAATATGCGCAAATAGCATATAGTGTAATCATATGCACTTTATTAAAATTTCGTTATGGCATTGCTGGCATTTTTGATGAAAAAAAGAATTATTTTGTTCTCATCGGTGTTTGCGTTCGCGGAATTGCGATTTATTTTCATTTTCGTTGTCTTTTTTCTACTACAACATTTGGTAATAAATAACAAATGCTTTAAATGACCATCAAGGCAAATATGACCATATTTTGGTCATATAGTCTAATATACAGTTTTGATAATCCTGACATTTTGGTCATTTGACAGTTAATCTAGTCATTTGCCTGTTGGCATTCATATGCATAATTGGCATACAGTCTAATCTTAACTTTATGAAAGAAATTATCTCCTGTGGAGTCGGAGTGTTATCTTTGCTCACCGCATGGAACACTTCCATAGTATATCAATGAACACATCCGCATGTGGCTCATTATAACATTTTGAGCAAAAAATGGCTAATCTGTCAAGTTGATAAGCGAAATGTCAACCCATCTTTCTTTCTCTATATCCGGTCAGCCATAAGACCTGTAAGTTGTGTATAATTTTTAATAAAATTAAAATCCAAGCCATCGAAAATCAAATATTACTGCCTTTTTAATAATAGTTTCCCGCTGTGTTCTGTTTATAGCGAGTTTTTCTTGTTAGATATTATTTTCCTCAAGTGTAAATTTGACGGATTAGGATTCAAGTTTTTAAATTGTAAATAAATGGTTCCTCCAATATCAGTCGGTATTGCAGCAAGTTTATTTGGTTTTCGTGGCTTTTCACGTAGGTGCAAAAATGTAACTATTTCTTATTTTCTAGCGTCAAGATGAGGAAGATTATGAAGCAGGGGAAAATCGTTATCGTCCTTAGTGGGCGATACGCTGGTCGCAAGGCCATCATTGTCAAAACTTGTGATGATGGAAATGCTGAGAAGCAGTTCGGACACGCTTTGGTGGCTGGTATTGACAGGTACCCAAGAAAGGTAACCAAGAAGATGGGCAAAGCAAAGTTGAAGAAGAAGTCCAAGATCAAGCCTTTCTTAAAAGTTCTGAACTACAATCACTTAATGCCCACTCGCTACGTTGTTCACGATATCAGCTTTGATAAGTTGACAACAAAGGAGGCAACAAGGGATTTGAAAGACCCCGTCAAGAGGAAAACACACCGTTTCCAGACACGAGTTAAGTTCGAGTCCACATACAAGGAGGGAAAGAACAAATGGTTCTTCCAGAAGCTGAGGTTCTAATGAAATACTGTCCAGCAAAACGTTACTCGGAGGGAACAGCTCGTTTCGACCATTTTTCTTTTGTACTGTATGTGAAGTATAATTAATATAAGAAAATAATTTTAGTGAATGTTTTCATTTCTTCGTCACGTCAAAAGGATGGGTGGAGTTGCAATTCGTATACACTAGATTCGCGTGCTTAATAACTTCTCGAATATTAGTGTTAGGATGTGTTGCATTTAATCTGAAGTGAACAATAAGCAATTCATTATTTGTTAGCTTTTGCGAGCTCGATCTTAGTGATTTTAAAAAGTCTGAGCATTTTGCTTTAAAGTGTTTTTTTTTTAATAGATACGATTTACATCTTGCTATAGTTTAATTTACGCCTTTTGTAAATAAGAACACATTGAAGTGTCGAGTTTGTTAGCGCGTATAATTCAGAGCAACTAAAGGATGTAATGGACTTGAGCATGTCCCAGTCATTTTGGACGATAAGATCGTATTTGCAAACCAACCATTACAACGTTTATATCAATGACATACTAAGCTCCTCCATAGCAATGCAGTAAAGTAAGTTGATATGGTACTGTACTCGACGCTCAAGCAAGATCATATTGGTATATTGATCTCTAAAAATAAGCTGGACCAATACTCGCTCTGTTTTATAATTGTATCTACTCAGTTTAACCTTATTTACTCGATTCGTTAACCGCTGGTGCAGCCTCAATATTCACAAATTTTTTGCTAATTTTAGAAGTTTCCGAACTGATCTCAGCAAATGGAATTATGGTTATTATGGCAAATTCTAAACACATTTGTAAAAGTAGATAATGATCTAGACGTACTACGAGCATAATAAAAATTGCAGACAACAGACAGCGCTAAAAATTTCATTGGAAAAAAAAAACGTTTATATTTTCAAGCGTAGGAAGGTCTAGTGGACATAGATCTATATAGTTGGCTAACTACCGATTGTAAATCATTACTAGCATTTCACACGCGGCTAGAGGAGAGATATCGGACTTGTATAGGTATATCGTTCTGGGCCTATTCAAGGAACTGCTGCCTGACGAATCGGATTGCAAAGCACGTCTTGAAATTCGAGGATTGAGCGTTCATAGCGACCAAACTAATGACACATATCCTGTTCTTTGTTGTATGATCTCTGCGAGCTTGTATCCGCGATCTTATTCCTTCGGTCAATGCCAACGGAGTTGGTGAACCGGATGTCCTTCATTTGTAGGGTAGAAGCACTAGTATCCGGACAGTGTTAGTGTCCGGACACTATGTTGTTTATCTGAGAAAAATAGGTACATCACACATATGTTGTCTCAAATATCAACAATAAAACAATCCTTTATATGTCACTCATCTTCATGCAAAGTTTCAAATCAATCATTTGCATAATGTAAGAGATAAGCTGCAGTGTTGTGCAGAGACAAATGATACTATTGTATTGTATTGTCTCTGTTAGCAAGGGCTGGGCAGTAGTCACCCAGTAAACTATATTAAAATGGTTTAGGCAACTATTTTAATATTTGAAAAGCATTGATCAGGAGCATATCGTGGATGAGCATTAACAAATTTGCAATGATGAATAAAACTGTTTTTGTCTCTGTCCAAAATATGGCAAAGTTATAGCCCCCAAAGGTTACAAAAACATATACCAAACATAATATGTTTATATTATACTAACGATGCTAATTCTCATACAAAATGAATTTAAAAAATGTCGCTTGTGTCCATAAGTGTTGTGAATTCTTCAGGTCTTTTAAATACATACCGGTGTTTTAGTTTTTAATAAATATATGTAGATAGGTACATATTATATAATGAATTAAAGTATACATACCTATATTTTATGAAAAAAATAAAATCGTTAAATTAAATAAAGGCGAAAAAGGCCTTACACTTCATATAAAACCTTTGTGTCCGGACTCTAAATTATGCTGTCCGGATACTAGAGTAAATAGAACTTTTTTGAATTTATTTTTTATAAATATTCAGAACGTAACATTTGAAAAAAAAGTTAATGCCTTATTATTAGCCAATATCGTCACTTTGACAGACATTTTAATTTTTTCGGTAGCTTTGATAGTGACGAAACTGTTGGAAGTCAAAGGTAACAAATGTGTTAACTGTCCGGATACTAGTGCCTTTACCCTAGTGTGGTTTGCCATGGGTGGTTCGCAAACTGTTATGACCCGTACATGTTTTAAATCCGGTGTTAAGTCATAACCTCAATGCTGGCATGGTTAAAGGATCATGTATGTAGAATAAGCTGTTCACAACCCGTTCTTTCATATTTGGGTTGTAATGAAGCGTTAGTTAATAGTGAGTGCCAGAGATCATGCACTAAACTCGATTTAAAAATATATTTGAGTTATTTGGTTCAATCTCGAAACAGAATTTATTACATCTGCACCAATTCAACAAACAGTTTAGATCATTCGTCATATGGATTTGCACTTTCATCCCTGCATTGAAATACAGACATTAGAAAATTGCAACTGCCACCTATTATACTTAATTATACCTTAATACCTACTAGCTTAATATTATACCACCTTCTTTAGAAAAACTATGTTACTAAAACGCCTTTAGAAGGTAGCAATAAGCGTTTCTTTACTGTACGAAATTGCATTTTTAAACGCGTTGAACGACAGGAAAAATTAGAAAATTTCACTAAAAATTCAAGAATATGAAACTTTCCTTTAACATAGAATAATTTATTACACCACATCCCGAAAGGTAATAATATTTATTTTGGCAAAGATGCCGTCAGAAGGCTCAAATTGACTAGCCTTCACCAGGGGTATGTGTACTTTTGCCTCCGCCTTGAGCTGCAAGTTTAAGAAATTTTCACTAAAAACTCAAAATTCTCCGGCAATATAGAATAATTTATAACACCACATCGCCTAATGTATAATAAAAGTTATTTTGGCTAATATGCCTTCAGAATGCTCCAACAGACTAGCCTCCACCAAAACATACATATATATCGAAAATTGTGGAACGTTTTTTAGTGTTACATATTTATAAAAGGTAGGGTTGTTTTTCGACCAGAAGCGACACTATTACTAACAAAACGACTTCTGCTTGCACACACGATTTTGTCAACGTTTTTCTTTTTGGTTTCTTGAACAAAAAAAAATTGTGTATGCATGTTTTTTTTATTAGGACATCTTCACATTCTCAAATATGATGTTTTTTTTTTTATATACCCATGCCCAGCTGGCTGACACTGCGACCTGTAAGATCTATTGTATCAATGGGGAATAGTTAATCTAAGAGACGTGCGACCTCCCTAACGAAGGTCAATAAGTCTTTAGTAGCAGCGTGCGATATATCTGCTGTCGTACGAGTCTCTCTATTAAAGACACGTTTTCTTAACCAATGAAAAGCCGGACATTCACATAAAATGTGCTCAGAGGACTCGACATCCTCCAGACAGAATCTGCATTCTGTTTCCGGACAAAGGTTCATTTTGTTGAGGTGATATCTAAGGCCACAATGACCTGTGAGGAAGCCCGTTAGCTTTCTTATGTTAACCTTACTGAGCCTAAGGCTTCCCTTATAGGAGTAAGGCTTAATTAATCGCTTGGATTGTCTTAGACCAGGGACATGTTCCCAGTGATCAAGACGAAGTTGTTTCTCCCAATCATTAATTTGCCTTAACGCAGAAGTCCAATTGACTGTGCAGTAGGGTTCTGGTCCACAGAGAAGGGATTCTGAACCAGCCCTAGCTAATTTGTCTGCATGTTCGTTGCCTGCAATACCCTGATGGCCCGGTACCCACCCAAGCCTTACCTTGTTGTGTTTGGCGAGGGTTTGCAGAGCATCGTGGCAGCACTTAACTGTTTTGGAGTCCATTGTATTGGATGCTAATGCTTGTAGGGCTGCCTGACTGTCTGAAAAAATTTGAATGATTGCGCCTTTCATACCTTTTTTGGAGATTAGATCAGCGCAAGTTTCGATCGCATGGATTTCCATAGTGGCGCAGTGGCTTAGTGGTTAGTGTGTTGGACTACTAAGCGAGGGGTCCCAGGTTCGAATCCCGAAAAAAACCCAAATTCCAACTTAAGGTTTTTTTCGCTGCGCCACCTCTCGCGAACGTCTGACAAACATCCGAGAGTATAACTGTCATGAAAGAGCTTCTCAATTGGCCGTTTGGACTCGGCATAAAATTGTAGATCCCTTCCATTCGTCCCAAAAATAAAAAACTCACACAAGACGAATGGTTGTGAGAAGCTAGGCTTGGGTCCATACGGACCTGTTGCGCCAATTATTTATTTTTATTTCCATGACCGTGGGACACGTCCCCATGGGTATCGAGACTTTGGTGTTGGGTCCAAAGACACCAGCTCCAACTCCGGAATCCATTTTCGATCCATCGGTGTACCAGACTAAGCTTTTTGGGTTCAATGTTGGAACTCCATTGGCCCAGCTAGCGCGTTCCAGTAGTTCTACCTCACATAATTTACCGAAACTGTATTCCCTAACCATACTGTCCGGGACGGAGCGAAACATGTCCAAGTTTGGTATAAGGTTAAGTATCTTCAGATGAACCACATGATCAACTGAATTAGACCTATTTTCTAGCTGCAGCTTAATGGCGCATCTTCATAATGAAGAACTGCAGAGGTAAGAGCCCAATAATGGCCTCAAGTGCTGTAGTTGGGCAAGTGCGCATAGCACCTGATGATGTTAGAAAACGCTACGACCGAAGAACATAAGCAAATTTGTATGAAGATTCATATTTATTTCTTCCTAAAAAGCATTTGATTTAATATAAATTCAATTTTGGTTTTGGTCACAAACAAGAAATTTTAAATATTAACAATATTATTGTGTTTTTAAGTACAATGTTTTTTTAATATTAAAATTTAAGAATATGCATTTCACATCTGTTGTATAATTTGTTAATTAGTTATGGCAAAATTGTATCCAGCTTATCCCAGTCAACTGACCTTTTTTTTCTTCAAAACATCTTGCATCTCTGAAAGTTAGATATTTGATATTAAAGTCATCATCAAAGATGTTAAACATTTCACAAATAAACGTTTTTAGCGTAATTTAATTGGAACACAAATATTATGTAACAAATCGTAGATTAAACGGTAAACGGAATTAAGTCAGATAATAGAAAATGTACAAGTAGGAGTATGAATACAGGTACTGTAATTGAAAAGAAAGACTACATAATTGGGAGGGCTTCAGAATTTCATCACATAACATAATATTTATTGAAAAACGTTTATTTGATGACTGCGATATTCTTAATGTGAATTGTCAACAAAACATAGTATTTAAATATGTATACTCACACATGGTTGATCCTTGTTACGGGGTGCACTCTTGTTAGTAGGAGTTGACCAATATCATCATTTTTTTTTATTATATATTCTTGTATTCAGTAAATTTTTTGACTTATAAAAGCAAGTGTTCAGGGTCGGATGGGTAAAATACACTTCACATTTATTTAATTTTTATATCATAATTTTAGTAGTATTCAGATCAGTTCAAAATTGGCTAAAAATGTTTTCGTGCGGCCTGTAAATTGTTTAGTAAGAGGAATATTGGGAGTGGATTTAAGGGAACCGTTTTTTTTTATTATTATATGAACGGGAATTTAAGGGGACAATTTAAGAATGAAGTAAAATAGAAAGAAAAACGTTTAAACATATGTAATCGATTTCAATTTATATAAATGGAATTTTGTTGTGTGAAAGCATTACTACTGTGGGTGCTGATAATGGAAAGAAATGTTCCATTCGCAAAGAAAATCAGCGTGTTCGGAATGATAGTCATCTACTTGAAGCTTACTACAATAGCAAAATCAAATTAAATAACAAAATAGTTTTGAAATCCTCAAAATGTATCTTATTTACAAATCCGTTTTAGATATTTAGTATCTATTATCTAAATAGGATTTCGTAACAATGAAATATCACGGTACGAGGAAATAATAATATGCATTCATTTTTTAAACGTAATTTTTACATACTATTTTAACTTGTGAATAGCAAGGAAAACTACAGCTAATAGGATGCAATTGTTAGTAAAAACAAAAAACCAATATATGAACGAAGATGGACGTATGAGATTCGTCGAAAAGTACAAAGGAAAAACTGTTAATATACGAAGAATAAAATCAAGAAATATAACACAAAAGAAATATATATGTATATACTTGTAAAGAAAAAAAAAATAAAAATTATGCTACATAATACAAACGCTTCACTTACAATAATTAGAAATACAAATTTTCTAAAATTATAAACAAATACATAATAATAAAACACGATTCGATACGTAAATAACAGGAAAAAAAAGAGAAAACAATTTAAACGACAAAAAGATATTTCGCTACAAGTCGTTAAAGGTAGAATCAAAAACATGTGGATGTATGTATGTGTAAAGAAGGACGATCAGCTCAAAATTGTTTTAAAATCAAAATGCATTTCAACTGTTTGAATTTTGTCTCTGAAAATTACCATTGTACACGTTTTTTGGATAAGATCCGGAGAATATTCTCAATAATATCTGTACTGCTGGCAGTACCACCCAAATCTAAGATAGTTGAAATTAAATATTTTGTTTTTAATCATTTTTAAAAGTAAATACCTGGGGTGTGAATACGATCTGTGACGATGGTCTGATAAATAGCTTCAGTAATAACTTTAGCATGTTGCTTATGGCCCAAATGATTAAGCATATCAACACTTGCGTTTATCATAGCTATGGGGTTGGCGATGTTCTTACCAGCAATAGCTGTACCAGTGTTCCGAGTACCGGGTTCGAAAACGGCGTACTGCAAACAAAATTTAACTTTATTTAAATGCAAACAAACTATACATATTATATTAATCTGAGTGATGATGGATAAATCTATATACATAAATATTGCTTAATTCAAATTCATCATTCAGCCTTCTAATGTAAAATACACCAGTTATTTGGGGCTAACTTTTTTTTTAGCAAGGCAAGGCTCTTCGAGTATTTTTAATGTTATGGATAGAAGAGTAATATTTCGCTTATATTCAGGATGTACAAATTGTATACTAAACAAATAAAGACAACTTACATGATCGCCATAGTTTCTGCCAGATAGAAGACCAGCACCTCCAATGAGTCCACAGATTACGTTAGACACAATAGTGCCGTATAAATTTGTCATATTCATGACATCGAACTAAAATGCAATATTTTTATTTGACGACCATAGAAAAAAAAACAATACCTGATGAGGATGAGATACAAGCTGCATGCAAGTGTTATCAATAATCATATTGTTGTGTTGCAGCTCTGGATATTCCCTAGCAACACGGTTGGCGACCTCCAAAAAAAGGCCATCGGATAACTTCATAATATTAGCTTTATGGATTGTTGTGACCTTCTTCCGGTTGTTGTTCCTTGCAAATTCAAACGCGTAGCGTGCAACGCGCTCGGCATTTTCTATAGTTACTACTTTCATACTTTCAACAACACCTCTTACAGATTCATGCTCTAACATTGCATACTCTCCATCTGTATTTTGGCGAATTAATACAATGTCAATGTCCTTGTGTCTAGCAGGAATTCCGGGATATGATTTGCAGTGCACAACATTAACATACAAATCCAACTCATTACGAATAGCAACGTTTCTGGAAACTTCATTTACGGCTTCCGACTTGGTTTCAATATTGCCTTTAAGAGCTACACCGTTACGTTTAATTGAAGTGATAGCATAGTCCAAATCGTCATTGCCTTCTGTCGTCGGATTAATATCGATGACTTCAAAATCGATGGGAGCGCCAGAAAAGTGAAAAATCTCTCTAATGTAAGTCATCAGTTCGGGCCCAATGCCACCTCCTGGAAGCATTGTTACAGCATGTCGACCGCCGTATTGTGCACTTGGAATATCAGTTCCCTAATGATATCAAAAGATAGTTTTTTAGTGGTAGGCATACAGATTTACTTACAGTTTGTTTTTTCTGCAGTGCACTTTTTGTGTGCGCAACTTCTTCGGTCTTCTCTTTCGCTACTACGAGTGGGTATCCCTAAATAAAAATTATTTGTGTGTGAATAAATTTATTATGTAATTCGATAAATTTGGGTTTCATTGTCAATTTTACCCTAGCCAGAAACGGTGTTTGGAGGAGACGAGTTAATCGTAAGGCCATAATAGTCGGACAAATTTTTTTTTCGATTTAACGTGCTTTAAATTTTTTAATTTTTATTCCAAAATACGATCCGAGAAGTCGAGATTTTTTTTAGACAGGAGTCTACCTTTTGACAGACTAGATTAGGTAGAGCTAGAGGTACCGAAAACTTTTGCAGCTATTCAATGGATGCCAAAATATATATGGGACGTCATGTGATCAGTGATGCCATATTCCAAGATATACCTTGCTTTTCAAGATTTTTGAGCTCTTAAATATGTAGAAGACTTTTTACCTCAAATTCATCTAATTTCAAGATTTTTGATAGGTATCAAAAACTTTGTAAATTTATCAAAATTAATCTGATAAACAAATTTTTATTAACTCGATTATAGCCCAATTTCCGTTTCACTAACATTTCCATCAACTCTAAAGAAATATGCGCTTTAACATTATTAGATAAAATAACTGATGTAGTGTTTTTGGAAAATTGTTTTCGTAGTAAAAATAGCGGATGGAACTTTCGAATATTCAAATTTTATTTTCAATATTTTATCTCTTCCACATTCCTCTGCAAATGTTGAAATAATATTTTCTGGTGTAAATTTAAATAAAACAAGATTCGAAATCGTTTGAGTACTGAAACAGTTGTTGTAATTTGAATCTCTACAAAGAATGTGTTGCGCTTTAATGGACCCAAATTCTATGATCCTGATATAATGAAATTCTAAGTCAATTTGATTCAAATATGTATGTTCCAAAATTTCAAAAAGCATTAACTTTAATTTATGGGCTAAGTTTTTTAATAGACACATATTTAGGTGATTTATTTATTAGTAGTAAAGTACTTCAAAATTGTATTTTATATTTCGCTCTTTTTATATTTTGAACAAAATCTTGAAAAAAAGAAATTTTTTATTTCGGAAAAACAAGTGATACCTACCTTCACCGAACAGAATATACTTCTAAGAAGGTTATAAGGAGACAATAATATTATATTTGTATTCCATGTTCAAAATTGGATTTGTGTCGTTTCCGATTTGGCAAACAGAACAATTTTTTTTTTAAATGAATTATTAATTTTTCGATTATGGAAACGATTTTTTATATTATTTCGAAATGAGTTATTATAAATGTGTAAATATCAATTCAAATAGATTTCCAGTGGAAGTGAAAAATTATATATTTTGCGGCCAACTCAATACACACAAGAACCAATAAAATTCGGATTTTATGTTCGATTTGGCAGCAGAGATCTGAAATCTCAGATCAAAATCTGAGAAGCCAAGTCGAAAACGACATAACCAGAAATGTTTTCGTACCTCTATTGTCTATTTTGAGTAAAAATCAATTGTTTTTTTTTTGATAGATTGCTTTTCATGTTCGATTTGCCAAAATAATACCAGGAAAGAATTGTTTTTTTAACTGAATTATTCATTTTTCGCGTATGGAAACAATATTTTATATTAAATTATTTCGAAATGCGTTTTTATAAATGTGTAAAAATTAATTGAAATGTATTTAAAGTGCGGGCAACTAAGTACACACAAGAACCAATACAATTTTCGATTTGGCAGCAGAAATCTGAAAAGATAAAACGACAAAAGATAATAGCAGAGACAAACTGTTAGTATGATTTGTCTATGGATAATAGAATACAGAGATATAGGTATAACTTTCCATAACAGAAAGGCGGCTGCCTACAATCTGTTTTCTTGAAAAATTCATGAAGTGACGCACGCATGCTAATTTCTTTCCAAATATTTGTGAGTTCATGAATTGGACTTTAATTCAAGAATTCGTTATTTTCTAATGTGTATATCACTATTACTTTCAATTTAACCAAAGCATCAACAAAAATCAAACAAATTCAATATGAAATATAAAACAATTGATCAGCGTGATGCCCATTACACGCCGACTCCACTAGAGATATATCTCTCCAACTAAATGTCTGCTGGGTAAATTATGCCGTGGCATTTCATTTCGTATCGCAACGGAAAGAAAGGTTGATGGTGTAAAAATTTACATTTCAAGACGAAAAGCAACAAAAAACAAGCATCTGTCAAATTCATGCCAGGAATCCATGTCAATCGCTGAGAGCGATCGCTGACATCCATTCATGAGATGAAATAGAGTGCCTCCACGAGATATTACATCTCGTGATAAGCAAAATTGACATTTGAAAAAAATTATTTCGACACTACAACTAAAGAAATGATACAATATATAATAAGAACAATATCCGAATGATTATTTTACTGTCTTTCTTAACAATTTTCTCACAATTGCACTTGCTTGGCTTCGTATTTATTTATTTATTCAGAACAAAGCAAAGTCAACTTTTGGAACTGGTCAATGTGAGTGGAATTGAGTCGAGGTACCAAGTACGCTTTCGTCAAGATGGCACCTCTGAAATGAAAACAGCTGCAAAATGCAATCGTCGTGTTACGAGCACTTTAAGCAAACAGTGCTTTTGCATTCTTGTCAGTTGAATCAATTAATAAAAGTGCTAAACAGTCCAGAGTGCACGATAGCAAAATAAAATACAAAATTGGTGATAGTTAACACTGCCAATACCATTATTTTGAAAAAGCGATAGGTAATATCAATTATGTCCAGTTAACGAGGACAAATATTAGTTCATTTCTGTTCTTCTCAGCCAACAATGGGTAAGAAATAGATGGTTATTAAATAATATATTTTGGGATCTATATTTAGATTCTTCGTCGGGCGAATCCATGCCAATGAATAAAAAAACGAAGAAAGGAATGACAGGCAATGGCAACGAGGTGCAAAACCACAGAGATGATAATGGAGATTACTGCGATAGAGTTTTGGGAGAAACTATTCATTTACACAATGTGGACAGTGGTACAAGTGAAGATGCTGACTGTGGTTTCCTAGGGACTCAAATACATGATGAATTTATGAATTCATTGCGATCACAAGATGCGGACAATCGTCCGGTATTAAATGATGAAAAGTGAGTTAGCTTTTAAATATTTTTTATATCTTTTTTTTTGTTAAAAAGCCAAACGTACTTTCAATTAAAATTGTAAAAACACTCATTGGGTTTCCCAAAAAATCGTCTGTCGTATTCAAGAAAAGCTACGAACTGCAAGCAAAACGATGTGCAAATGAGATGACGCACAAATTATGTCTGTAACATCTCGACGGTTTATCTTTACACTCGACCCTCGAGCATTTTATAATGTACCTATGGCATGTATTTGAGTTCTTTAAACATCGATAGTTTTATATACTTGCGATTTTCTAAAGACTGGGTTGTAAACTTGTCCATATTAATAAAAAAACATTTAAAAACAAACATATTTTTTCAAACGAAGATATGCACATATATGCAAGGATTGTTTCTTTCACAAGAAAAAACAAAATATGTTAAAAAAAAAACAAAAATTCGAAATCATTTTCACAGCGCCAGCGGCCACTTGTTGTTTCGTGGAAGGATTGAAAGAAGTACATACTCGCATACTTATGCACATTGCACACATAAGGCGTTTTTCTTTTTTAGTTCAAAGCTGAGCTCTGAACTGAGCTCTAGCATTATAGGCGCGCTCTGAACTGAGCGTGCTCAGATCGTTCTGATGTATTTATGAAACACATTTGAGCACGGGGCTATTACTCACAATATCGGCCAGAATGATAGCATTCGGTTATGTTTATCATACGAAGGGAGGTCAGGCCAACCTTTGCCAACGTCCCCAGGCATGTCTCGGGTTCGTGACGAACCATCGCTTTTGAGAGACTGTGGGAAAGGAAGTGCGGTTAGGGAAGTGTTAGTTGTAGGGTAGTTTTAAGTTACAATAGGCTCAGAGCAGGGTTTATTTTGAATTTTAGGTTAGAGTAGAGTTAGTTTAGACTAGTTAGAGTAAGCTTCGCGGTAACTTTCCCGCTCCCTCTCCTTAGCGGTGGCAGAAGTACTTGAGCGCTTCATTTTCCCTCCTTTCAATTTCTGCCTTCTTATTTTTTGTCCAATTTGATCCGTCCGCAGTCGAATTAACGTAGCTTTCTTCCTTTTTTTTGATTTTGATATATTTTTTTTTGGCACGAAACAAAATGTTTGCTGAGCAGGTGGTGTACGGTGAGGGGGCAAGAACTACCATGTCCGACGAGCTGAGCCGAGCAACCGCAAGCGTGCCGCGCCCTCCTCACCTGCATCGAATTTGCCCCCGTGGCCTATCCTAGCTCACAAAAATGTAATTTAAAAAAAAATTTACGTATAAATTGATTATATATTAATTGGAATTTATTAAATTGCTTAACCTTCTGTTCCAGAACAACTAGGTTCACCCGCCATTTCAACTATTTTGTTTATCCTGTTTTTTTTTTCTTCTACCAAATGTGACTGTAAGGCCTGGTTTGTTCAATCTTGGTTATATTTAATCATCGGTTATTCCAGCTAGTAACCATCGAATGTGTTGGTTCAGTAGAATGTCAACCAGAGAATCTACGGTTTGGTTAGTTAACCCAAGAAATCGATAACCAGCCGATTTTGTGCGGTTAACGAGATTTAACCAATGACTTGCGAGAATTTCGTTTATTCAAGATTTTGTAAGGACATCGTAGGTATTAGTTTTGACGTATCTGCTATACAAAAACTTTTTGTAGAATATTGCGAGCAATCTTATGCAAAAAAAAAATACAAATAATAAAATAAATTAACTTATATATAACGCAAGACGGTGTGAAGGCCCTGACCAATAAAATCTGTATGGTTAAGTTAACGTTGTTAACTGACAGATGTATACAATAGACTGCATGCCATTCTATGGAAGGTGAGGGCAGAGACAGGTTCCCAACTTCATTCAGCCGGATGAATTAAGATACTTTCAACATTTTTGTCCTTTAACAGTTCTGATAAATTGGAGAAATATTGAGATAATGAGAAAATCATTGCGATATTCGTATTGCCCGTACGTACTGATATACTTTGATTGTCTCACACCATAATGATTTCATTCCTCTGTTTTTTTTTTTTTAAATTCCTGTATCATTTGATTTTTACATTTATGTACTCAAAAGTGAAAATATATTCATTAACTAGTGTTCCCCAACCAATGTTTTGTCCACTATTGTTTCCCAACCAATGCTAATGCACTCACAAACCAGCGTTGCAATTTGGCGTTGGTTGGGCAACAATGCAGTTTGATATAATGGCTCAGCATTGTTGCCCCATCGATGTTATTGCCCTCTGGCATGACCCAGCAGCGACGGCATGCTGATTGGGCGAAATAACCCGGACGCCCGAACCAGACCGATAGGTAAGCGACGAGTCGGTTCAAATACGTCAAACGAGCGAGTTGTTTGGTGGTAATACGGACGAAGTTTTAATAGTAGAGATTACATGATGAACCCCCGCCGGCTTTGCTAGGCAAAAAAAAAACTTTTCTAATAATTTAAATAAAAAAAAATTAAAACATTTATTACAATGCTTTTACGTAAACAGCATTCTTGATTCTTTTTTATCCATCGCTTGTATAAACAAATAGTGCAGATGGTTTTCCGACTCGGGGGCATGCAACGTAGAATTGGGCATGGGAGAAAACTGGATCTTCAATATTTCTGTGGTCACAAGGCAAAACTGACTTTAGCGTCTGTTTTACTCATTGTTCGGGAGAGCAGTTTAAAGTTTTTTTTACTCCATTGACTCTAGTGACTTAAGCTGTTGTTTTTTGAAATTGTGGCCACTTTTTTAAAGATATAAAGCTGAAACAAATTTACAAAATAGATTTGAGTACCCTCAATCTCAATTTCGATTAAAATCGACTTTAGCGGTTATGGTTTGTGGCCACAGATTTATACCGCACATTTGAAAAGATTGTTCTTGCGACTTATTAATGGTAGCAGCGAATGCAAGGCGAATAGGGAATTAAAGACGTTCAAATTCGAATGGGACATCAAATGGAATCATTGGTTATTATCGTTAGTGAATCGAAGAGAAAATCCTGTGAATGTGACTTATTTGTATTATGGTTAGCGAATTGAAGAAAATTCATTCGACTGAACTGTCAAACCGCTGGCAAATGTAAAGTCGCCTTATTGCGTTTGTTTAGTTCAGAGCACAACCTGAACTGTTATAGAAAAAGTTCGTGTTTCTTTTTAAGCTCAGATCGATAGTTAAAAAAAAACTATCGATAGACTATCGATGTTTAAGGAACACTACCATATGGGTACTATCTTTGTAAGGAGTTTTCCAATAAGAGGTTATTTTGGTACTCAAAGAAAAATGCCATTTTTTGAGATAAATGATCGGATGTTTATTTCATAATAAAGAGGAAGGTATGCCGTTAATAATGAAAAAAAAAACATCAGCCAAATGGCCACCACGAGCACGCATACAGGACCATATCCTTTTCATGAAATTTTCCATAACCAAATCGCAAAGTGGCTGCCCTATGTCCTCGATAGCCTCACGAGTTTTATCTTTGAGGTCTTGAATCGACGCTGGGCTGTTGGCGTAGACCTTATCTTTCGCGTGGCCCCAAAGGAAGAAGTCGCAAGATGTTAAATCACAAGATTTCGGTGGTCAATTGTGATCACCTCTTCGAGAGATAACACGGTCCGGAAACTTTTCCCGTAAAAGATCAATGGTTTCATTGCTTGTGTGGCACGTAGCGCCGTCTTGTTGAAGTTCTTTACTTTACTTTATAAGCCTTAAGACCCAAGTTTTTATGCAAAATTGGGTGTAATGACGTTTGTGGAATGTCCAATTCCAAAGAACGACGAGGAATGGACAAAACTCGGTTTTCTTCAACACTTTGGGCTACAGCGTCAATATTCTCAGTTGTTCTTGAGCGAATGTTTTATTCTTCACATCACTAACTTGTCCCAACAGCTCGAATTCTTCCACCAATTTCTGTATTGCGGTCCGAACAGGTGCTTCACGACGACCAAAAAATGCTTTAGTTTTGCGAACTGTGACTGCAAGATTTTGTTTCCTTCATTCATTCGATAATTGTTCGTCGTTCGGTTTTTGTTTATTTTGTGTGAATTTCTTACAAATTTAAAATATTAAAAATGTTGTGTACATTCAAAAACTGTATTTTTATAAAAATTATAAAAATGTATGCGGTTTTTTCATGCTCCAACACCCATGCAAAGAAAAAAATGCACGTGATCTTTGGAATCCACCATAGAATAAAGTCATGATAAATTAGTTGGAAAAATAAACACAAGCACAATTTAGTGTTTGCAGTTAAATACAAAACATAATATAGGAGTAGCTTCTGCATTTTGCAATTAAATATCTACCTACATGATTATGTTTTATGCACCTATACAATAGGCTCCTTTAAGATAAAAAGCCGCAGTCCATCGAAGGCTCTCCTGCTTCATAATCTACCTACTTATAAAGCAGCTGAAAAGACTGCATTGCGCCCAAAGGAATTGACAGAGGCGAATGAAATTTGATGAAAGGACTTCTTTTTATAGTCGTCAGGTTGGTATTGAAAATGGGCTATGTCGGTCATTTAGTTCTGGTACCTCCCATACAAAATCAATATTCGACAGGAAGGTATGTTCACTTTATCATTACATTTTTAACGCCAAGAAGAAGTCACCGGAGACCTCAAAAAGTATATACAGTGTTGGCCAAAACTAAAGCACGAAAAGATGTCGCCTTGGAAAAAAGTAAAGAAAATTCAAAACACCTTCGATAACTTTCTAGCTTTATTTTTTTTTAATACAATATATATCAGTCCTCAATTTCTTATAAACAATTTTCTTATAACCCTTAACTTATTTAAAATATATAAACATAAACTAGATTTCATTAAAAACTAAGTGGACAAAACTAAAGCACATAAAAAAAATATTTTCTACTAATATTTGGTGGGGTATCCATTATTTCTGATCGCTGCAGCACATCGAGGCATGGAGCCAATAAGGTTATCAATAATGTGCGTAGGGATGTTACTCCAGGCAATTTGAGCCTGTTCGAGCAGCGAGTCTAAATTTGAGCATTTTGTACGATCAATTCTCTGATCTACAATTTCCCATAGATTCTCTATAGGATTGAGATCAGGTGATTGTGCTGACCACTTCATAACTGTAATTTTGTTTTTATTAGGCCAATCCTTCACAAGATTTGCGGTATGTTTAGGATCGTTGTCATATTGGAAGATTCATCGCAACGGCATATTCTCCTCAGCATGAGGAAGCATGACACTTTGCGGGATCTCCCGCTACGGGAAACGATCCATTATTCCACTAATCTTATAAAAAACATCCCCAGGCAATTATATTCCCTCCTCCGTGCTTAATTGTGGACTTTGTGAAACGTGGATTTAGTCGCTCCCCCTTTTGGTGTCCGTACCGTTCGAAATCCGTCAGATCCCTTTAAATTGAATTTGGATTCATCAGAGAAAAGCACTGATAATCCTTTTGTCTTCGCGACTGGTTGTTTTTCGGGGTCTACCACCACTATGCAACGTTTGGACATTTCCCCGGTCGCGGAATCATGAAATAACTGTATGGCTTATATCAAATTTATTGGCAATAAATATAACGGATTCGTCGTTATTAAAATCGGACACTATTTTTTGTTTCATTTGCTCGGAATAATTATTGCGCGCCATTTCATGTCTTTTTCAAATAAATTCTAATATTCGATATGCAAAGCCGATGAAACAAAAATACTTGTTTTCCCTTTGCTTAAATCAAGCTTGAGAGAAAGAAACGGTGAATTCGTAGCATTTTGAAAGTAAACGGTAACATCTCATCATCTTGTTCTAAATCTAGGGTGCATGTGCTTTAGTTTCGTCCACTTAATTTTTAATGAAATCTAGTATATGTTGATATATTTTAAATAAGAAAATTGTTAGTAAGAAATTGAGGACTGATATTGTTTTAAAAAAAAAATAAACCTAGAAAGTTATCGAAGGTTTTTTGAATTTTCTTTACTTTTTTACAAAGTGACATCTTTTCGTGCTTTAGTTTTGGCCAACAATGTATATTCCAAATCAGAATCACATTCTGAATCGATTTAGCCATGTCCGTCTGTCTGTCTGTTGAAAACACGATAGCGCCCAAAGTGGTATTGAAAATGGGCTATATCGTTCAAGTAGTTCTGGTACCTCCCATACAAAATCAATATTAGACCCATGTGTCTCTGTGTCTGCTGAAAACACGATAGCGTCCAAAGGAATCAACCTACGCGAATGAAGTTTGGTGAAAGGACTTCTTTTTAGGTTGGTATTAAAAATCGTAGTTCTGGTACCTCCTTTACAAAACCAATATTGGAAAACACATATGGAAAACACGATAGCTTCGAAAAGAATCTACCTAGTCAAGTGAAATTTTGTGAGAAGACTCATTTGTATTGTCGTGAAGTTGGTATTAAGAATGGGCTATGTCGGTCAAGTAGTTCTGGTACCACCCATACAAAATCAATACTAGGCCCATGTGTATCTCTGTCTGTTGAAAACAGCATAACGTCGAAACAAATCGATCTAGGCAAGTGAAATCTTGTGAGAGGACTTACTTTTATCGTCGTCAGGTTGATATTAAAATTGGGCTATATCGGTCAAGTAGTTCTGGTACCTCGCATACAAAACCAATTTTGCATGACTTGTATGCAGTGGAGGGTATCAAAGTATCGGTCAGGCCGATGATTGCACTTTTACTTGTTTTTTTTTTTTTAAATTATGTAGGCATGCAAAACAGTACCAAATATTGCAATGTTTACTTTAATTTTTTACTAAATGGAAATCTGTATTTTAACCTTCACAATTTTTCTGTTAAGTGGAAAACATAATATCGTTAATCGCATTCTTTTTGACTTTCCGCAACTGTTCGCATTCCTGTCGAATATTTTCCTTAAGGGAAGCGACTGTCTGATGCTTTTTTAGCACAAACTCGAGACTTCAAGTAGCCCCAAAGAAATAAGTTTAGGATGGTTAAATCGTTCGATTTGCTGGCAATGCCAAATCGTCAAAACGGGAGATTACGCGACCAGGAAACGCTTCCTGCACAATATCCGTTGTGGCGCGTGCTGTGTGAGCGATTGCAACGTCTTGTTAAAACCAAATGATCACCAAGCCCCGCTCATCCAATTCCTGCAGTAAGAAGTCGTTTATTATGGCCCTATAGCGTTCCTTAAAAAAATATGGCCCAACCAATCCTCCCGCGTGAACGCCCCACCACACAGTAGATTTGAGTGGATGTAATGGCTCTTGGTGCACCACACGCGGATTTTCAGTGCCCCAGAAACGAAGATATTGCTTGTTGACGTCACCGTTTAAGTGGAAATGCGCTTCGTCGCTCATGATGATTTTTGACATAAAATCGTCCTCATCGTTGATTGAGAATGACTTGAGAGTAATTCAAACGCGGATCGTTGCGCTCCATTGCTTGTCTGTTTTTTATTGCAACTGTCAAATATGATTGACGTACGGCGCCATTTGCACAAAATTATAACATCTTCCGATAGGGTGATTCATTTTGCGCCACCTTGTAAATATAATCTGCCAGCGAGTATTGGCTTTTTTCTTTTTTTTTAGCTCGCTGCGCTTTTTTGGCCCTGGGGGCCTGGGAGCATTGTGCATTTAATATCATCTGTCGTATCCCACGGAATCTTTCTTTGGAGTGGCTGGTGGCGTGCGGTAGATAGTTTCTGATTTCGGTGAGCTGTGTACACTCTGGCAACTCCACGAATGCTATGATCTTACTTAACTTAGGTGGCGATACAGTTTGGAGTGGACCGTGGACCTGGGCCTCAAACAATACGCCTATCCAGTTAGCGCGATCTTTGTCTAACTGCCTCCAGTTGCGCACTCCAAGAGGTCCCCTTCCAATTTCGCGCAGCAGGGGTTCCAGTACTGCGTTGTCCGTCCGGATTGGAATCGAAGACTCGTTGCGCCGGAGCGCTGGTGCATTCTCAGCCATCTTAGACGACTGATACGTACTTTTCTGAACCGGTCGATAACGGAAACGGGACCGAAAATAACAAGGATATTTTCCTCCGCCTTTGATAACTTACTTCTACACCTTACAGCAGGACTGGAATTATGAGGGTCTTATACTCGTATAGAGCCTTCTTAGCGTTTCTTGACAAGTATATACGAAACAGTTGCCTTCTTAGGCCGAAGTAAGCTGTTACTTCAGCCGTTGGCAAGTGTGATTCTTCGCTTAATTTCTGAGGTGATGTCATTTTCAGAGATAATAGCGAAGCCTAGGTCCGATTCGTCGATGTTGTGTGTCCCTTCTTGTTGACAGCATATAATTTTTGCTCTCATTTACCAATAAACACATTTAAGCCGTTTCTGTACTTTACTGTACATGCAAACGCTGTCACTAGAGTTCGCTGTTTTCTGCCAATGACGTCAATGTCGTTAGCGTATGCAAGTTGTTGCACAGACTATTGGAAAATTGTGCCTCTGGTGTTGGCTTGCGTGTTTCGCACAATTTTCTCGAGAATGACATTGAAAGAGCTTAAATTAATTGTTGACATCAAAGGTCTCGATGATATTGTTTCCAAAGTTTATGGAACAGAAAGCTTTTTCCATCGCCATTCTGCATAATCTGACAAGTTGGCAGGGATGCCAAAACTAGACATGGCTCTGTATAGCTTGCCTCTATAAATGATGTCATATGCGGCCCTTAATTCGATAAACTTTCCGGGCCTAAAATCAGTTTGGTCTCAGGCGTTCACACAGTATACGGCAGACCAACAATGCTCAGGCTCCATTCATCAGGCATACATTTCTCTGACTAAATCTTGGGAACGTGTTGGTGTATGCTCTCTACAAAGCCATCTCCCACTGCCTTGAAGAACTCGACAGGTAAGCCGTTTGGTCCAGCAGCCTTGTTGGACTTTATCTTAGATATTGCTATCCTCACTTCATTTTGGTTTGGTGGACGGAAGCCTTCGCTTTCATCGCCTAGATTAAATGGCTCATTCTACCTGACAACGCAATTTATGTCGTCGTTTAACAGTCTGCCGAAATGTTTTTTCCATTTTGCGGACTGTGATTCCACAACAAAGTTTCTCATGTTCTGTCTTTGTCTTCCGGAGAAGCCGGTGTTTCTCGTAGGGCTAATGAGCTGCTCTCGTCCTTCTGTGCAGCGCCGCTTCGTAGCTTAATCGAACCAGGGGTTTCGTGGAGTGGTTTGATGAAACCAAGCACATCAGTTGGGTTGCGGCGCTTCTGATGACGTTTAGGCATCAATACCACTGGTATTCAGCACTTGATGCACTGGACTCCTCGAGAGGTGTAGGGATACACGATCCGCAAAAGTTCTGGCGGTTTGTTGCGTTTGAAGCCGTTCAACGTGTATGGGATATTCGCATTTGTACCTTGGCTACAATAAGGTAGTGTCATCTTGAATACTGGAGGAGTGGCTTGCGTCGATCGCTTGTCAATTTGATTGACGGTTTCATGATATGGTGACCGTTATGATCCGTTGTGAATATTAAGGTGTGGTAGCATTATGTCTCGCAGCTAAAAAAAATAGCCTAAGTCCGTTTCTAGACGTGGTGTCGTGTAGGCTGTGCTTTCCGATATTGCTACCAAAGATGTCCTCCTTTCCTATTTTAGCGTTAAAATCACCTAAGACAATTGTAACGTGGTACTTAGGACATTACTCGTATGTATGGAGCTCGAAGAAACATTCTGTGGTAGCATCAGCATCATCTTCATCTTCTGTGGGCCCCGATTTTGGTAAACTAAGCCTTGATGCTTGTAAGACGTTCACTAACGAGTCGTTAGCTCAATACATCTTCCCTTAGTCTGCAGCTTACAACGAATCCACAACCAAATAGACGCTGTTCCTGTTCCTTGTAGCAATCACCGTAGTAGATCTCACAGTTTTTCATCCTTCTTTTGCCCGGCCCATCCCACCGCACTTCCTGAATGACGGTGATATATGCATTGCATCAGGAGTTTAAACACTTTCCTAATTGTTCGGCTGCACGCGGTCTGTTCAAGGATCGAATATTCATCGTGCAGATCCGAAAATCATTGTCCTTTTTTCGTTTTGCAGGGTCGTCAACAGTTAATCCGTCCTTATCCGAGGCTCTTGGTTGCTTCGTAATCATTTCGTTTTTCCGTGGTTTTCCACGCACAACCCCCAACCAGGAGGACCAGGCCCTAGATTGGCCCTGGCGGGTCGGATAATCCGTTTTCCAATTCGGGGATATAAGTGCTGCCGCTTGCCAATAAAGAGTTAATCAGCCAACATATCTATTTTATCACTAACTACTAGTGCTGAGCGCATCGTATCTGCCATCTTGATTCGCTGTATGTCCTGCTTGTGAGGAGCTCATATAAGTCTCAGAGGTCTCTCGTTCAACCAGTCATTCCGACAGATCATTATAGTAGGCCTTTTTTATTATGCTCACATGATCTATATAGATCATTGATTTTCATGGTATACAACAAAAGTTGGATCTTGAACTGTTGTTGGAAACCGTGAAAATCAATGATCTATACAGATCATTTGAGCATAATAAAAAAGGCCTAGTATTGTTATTTTCTTCGTGTTTAACACTCACGCTTTTAAGTTTAGCAAGTCATGCCCGGAAGGACAAGACTAGTACCCGGTGGCTACCACACGGAGGTAAAATGAACCCAACGACAACTTTTAACTCTTGTTTTGACCAATTCATGTAAAAATTTTTTTCACTTACGATCAATAGAAGTTCTTGTAAAAGAAATATTTTGTTAGAATATATTACGGGCCTAATTGACATCCTTAAGTAGGAGTAGATACATAATACCTCAATAGCAATAAAAATATAATTCAATTACCTACAGCGTTGATGTTTCACTCTTTAAATGTAGTTCAATGATTTATAAAACTCGGCACACGAAATGTTTACATTTTACTATTTACAAAAAAAAAAAAATAAAAATATTCTTCAAATAAAAAAACATGTATACATAGTACATGCCTCTATTCGTATAAAGTATTCAATAGTATTAAAGAAGGTATCCGCTGGGAGCTACTTGTAACAGCTTTGTTGTATTAAACTAGATATGTACTAAGATCACGCAATATGTAGATGGGCATTTTTCGTAAACTGGACAAAATATGTAATAATGTAAACATTTGTGTATAGCTCCGTACAGCTAGTCGTCTTTTTTTCCAAGGAGTGGTCCCGAATTTGTGTTTCCCCAGACCATTATTATGTTAAGAAGCAGTTAGTTATCCAGAATAAGCTGCATCGTCCACTAGCTAATTTTTATTCACTGCACGTGAAATTAATAAAATGGTTTAATAGTCTATGTGCTCGTTCTATTGAAACTAATATAAACTAGTAAGCAGCGTATGTTTCTTTTATTGATAAAAAAATTAATTATAATAGCTGTTCCTTAGGTAAAATTGATGTGTAAGTGACAAAATAGTAGTGATGGAAAGTTGTGTAACATAAATAAATCAGTTAAAATGAACCATTTGAGATTTCAATTGTTTTTTATAGTTTACTTGAAAACGCGCGAGTTAAGAGCGGCTGCGATCGCTGGAACAAAAACAAACAAAAACATTTAACAACAAAAAAAAAAAAAACAATGATGCGAGAGATTGTCTGATGTATACTTGTTGATGGAGCTAGGTATTTTCACAGGCAGTAAGTGGTTTCTTATAACAAAGACGTTTGTTCCAATGCAAACTTGGAGTAAAATTCGCCAAAAACGGTACTTTCAAAAACTGATCATATCTTGAAACCCCATTGTCGATTTGAATAAACATTTAAAAACCACGTAATGCTTGCATCCTGAACAATAGCCTATACATATATAGTAATTTTCGAGGCAGTCATTGCAATATTTGTTACAATTATTTTTTTTAATAGATTATACCTGAACATGAAAACTACTCTGAGCTCTGAAAAGTGTACACCATGAATTCAAACACATTTGACATTCTTTTATTTTCTCAAAAATTTATTGGATTTAAAGACTTGCTTGAGGTTTATACACAAATTATTATGAAATCAGTTTGGGAAATTCACTGAAAGCTAAAGATATGTAATTGAAGAAACCTGATTAAAAATTGCAAATAGCAATAAATTTATATACCCGCTTTAAAGTTATAAACTACGAGCAATATAAATTACGATATTACTTAACATTTTTACATTTTGCTGTTCAAGGCTTCTAGATTTTAGTATATTAAATACTAAACCCCGCCCGCTTCGCCAGGGACTAAACAAAAAATTAACACTCTAAATCAATATAAATAGAACTGGCCATGCGATTAAACTGTATTTTCCAAATTTATACCGCACATTTAAAAGGATTTGTCCTTGCGACGTATTGATAGTAGAGTTGAAAACGCTTGAAATGGAATTGCATTTGAATTTTCTATTCAAAATTGTTGCGGCTGTCATACATTTCCCAATATTTGTTGAAATTTGAGAAAAAATAAATTAAATACAAATTTTGTATGCTGATTTTTTCAATATTGAAAACATAGGCACTAACAGCCCGATTCTGTCGTTTCACAAGTCAACAACTCTTAAGGTTGATTTCTTTTTGATGTGATTCGATAACATTTTTCGTACTCTCAACAAACCTCACAATGGTTAGATTATTATAACATCAATTTTGTGGGATTTGAGTACGAAATATTATATCTATACCATTTACCGAAATCGAATTTATTAATAAAATATTCGACATATTCACACTGAAATGTTATAGAAACAACGAAAACAAAATATGAACGAAATTTTTCACAAATCAAAATCTCACATTCCTTATTTTTTTTTATACAGATATCAATTTTCCTCAAAATAGTTATAAATAGTATACCATGCCATAATTTCAGGTTCGGGCATACAAATATTATCACTTGTGAGCACTTATGCCTTGAATCTTGCTACCCGTTTAAGAGGAGATTACTATTTCGATTGTTTTTGTTTGCCTCATAAGTTGTGAGTGTGCTTCCTCACCTTATGAGGGTTTTGTTTGCAAGAGTCGGGAAATTGTATAATTAAATAATTAAATACAAAATTGAGGGCACCCACCGTACCCAAGTACGTGGTTGTTGGGGGCAGTAGGTCCCTCGATACTAGTTCGTAGGTCCCTCGATACTAGTTCGTAGGTCCCTCGATACTAGTTCGTAGGTCCCTCGATACTAGTTCGTAGGTCCCTTACTAGTTCAATCAAAATGCACACGCAGCAGCCAAATTTATATATCCATTTTTTTTCCATACCTAAATTTAAAGTTTGAAAGTACTAGGTGGGTCAAAAGAGATCACCCTATTGGAAGATGCTCTTATTTTTGCAAATGGCCGCCAATCTGTTTTGACATTTTTGGACTAGACAGATGTAGAATACAAGTGAACAAGCCATGGAGTGATACACTCCCCAAGAACGCGGAATAATCGTTCTATTTTTTTGCGTAACAATTCGTCTGTAGTATTGCCCAGCGTGAATTCTGTCGCCGATTCCACGGCCGTCCGACACCGACTGCGCAAACACTGTTTGCGTTTGTGTATTTTTCACAAACTAATAACTTGATTTAAAAATTATATGAAAAAACAGATTCCTGATTTCAGAAATGCTATAGTCCTGAAATGTAAGTGTTGCCATTGTATTTCAGTTTTATTTTTTATTGTAAATAATTTTTTTTATTACTTCCATCGCATAAACGGAGGGAGATAGTCCTCTACAATAAAACCGTTATAATTTTTTGGCGCCTAAGCTATCGTACTTGTGCCGAAGCTAGGACTATGGTACTGTTATGTATATCCAAAATAAAACACAACCGTCCGTGTTGACTTCAAGTTTATTTCTGCGAGCTTCAATGCTCTCTTAACTATAGCTAACTTATCTCTACGGTACACAGTATTATATACTAAACAACAAAAGAGAGTATAGCGGTTAATTACATGTGTTGTACAGTGTTTTGTTTTTACATTAAACTAGGACAACAGTCTGCCTAACAATTCAGTATACAACACTTCTTTTCCCTAAAAAAAGAAATATTTACATTAGCTATAAGGCAATTGAATTAAAAAAGTTTTTTTTTTTTTTTTGTTTCATAAGTTAACTTAATTGCCTACTTTTTCCTTTCATTTTAAGCCTTTTCGATCCTCTTAATGTATCCAAATTTTCATCCAAATCGATTATTCTTCGTCTCTTTTTGGTGTTTTTCTTATTTATCCGTTCTTCATTACAAAATACTATTGGTTTATTAGCAAAAGTAACTCTTTTGCCATATCCCTTTTTTAGTAGGTTCACATGAGCTGTTCTAAAAGTCTCATTTAACTTAATACTGAAAACATATGTGCTTAACTTCTTAATAATAAATAGTAGCAGGAAGCCATTTGGCACCTGAACTGGAATTATTCAAATATAAAACCTGTTCACCCTCTACGAATTCAATAAAATTTGACTTATTTCTATTTATATTAATACATTTTTGTTTTTTATTTTTTTTTTCATATACGATTTGCCTATGTAGCTCCGCCTTAAAATTATCTACCTTAGCATGTCCTTTTTTTTCAAAAAGATAATCCAATAATGTTCTCGTTTTATATGAAAAAATTGCAGCCGATGGAGAGCAATAAGTTACAATACAGGGTGTATTACGATATTTAAACAAAAAATTTTCAATGTGCTCTTTCATGGTAGTTCTGGAAATATTACCATCTTCAAACATTTTTTTTAACCCTTTTTTAAAAGTCTGCACGGCTCTTTCAGCGAGTCCGTTTGATTGTGGGTGATATGGTGGACTATGCATAAGTTCTATTCCATTAGCATCACAAAAAATTTTAAATAGACTGGAAGAAAATGGTGGGCCATTATCTGTTACTATTTTTGAGGGGAAACCAAATATTGCAAAATTTGATCGTAATTTCGATATTACATTTTGCGCATCTGTTTTTTGCATTACAAACGCTTCTAGCCATTTAGAGCAATCGTCTATCAAAATTAAAAATGTCTGCCCTGTAAATAGGCAAAATCTAAATGAATTCTCTCATACGGTAACTAATTCAAGCACCTTATGTTGCAATCTATCCGGTATAATCAACCTGTTCCCAAAATATAGACACCCCTCCTCATATTCCAACTCATTTTTTTTTTCCAGAAACTTTCGAGGAATCCTACCACAATTGCCCTTCCAACCCCTTTCCATCCACTCAACCACTAATTTTAGCACTTTATCCTTTTTCGTGTATTTAGCAACTACGGCAATATTTAACGGAAAATTGTCTTTTTCCACAATACTTCCGATAATACCTTCCTCAACCATCGACTCGTCTGTCAACGGAAGCCTTGATAACGCATCAGCATTGGCCAATAGTTTTCCTTTCCTATACGTAATCGTATAATCATACATTCCCATGAAAATAATCCACCTTTGAAGTCTTACTGCTGCCACTGGTGGCGTACATTTGGATGGATTAAAAATTTCTCTCAAAGGTTGATGGTCGCTTACTATCGTGAAATGTCTACCATACACATATTTATGAAATTTTTTAATAGCAAACACGATAGATAAGGCTTCACGATGCAGCTGGGAGTAGTTCCTTTGAGCTTTACTCAAGGTCGTCCTCGCAAACAGCACCGGCATCTCGACACCATCAACAAGATGCGACAAAACTGCCCCCAACTCCATAGGGGCTCGCATCACACGCAATAACTATAGGCAAATGTTCATCATAATGAACTAGGAGGTTGCTATTATATAAATAACCCTTACTATCATCAAATTCATTCTGACATTCGTCTGTCCAATTAAAATTATTTTCTTTCTTTAATAGCTTATATAGATTTTTAAACTTCGTAGACATATTTGGAATAAATTTACTATAAAAATTAATAAGTCCCAAATATGACTGCAGTTGTTGTAAGTTTTCGGGTTTAGGCGCATCGATAATCGCTTTAAACTTTTCCGGATTGGGTTTAATCCCTTCACTACAAATAATGTGTCCTAGATACTTGACACTTTTTTCGAAGAACTTGCATTTGTTTTCGTTAATGCGGACGTTGTAAGTACTTAATCTTTCTTAAACCGAAAACAAATTGTTCCTGCAATCTTCAAAATGTTCACCCCCGATAATGATATCGTCTAAATAACCTGAACGTGCGAAATTCCTGCGAGAATTCTGTCCATTATGGACTGAAATATGTACGGTGCACTGCTAACACCGAATGTTAGTCTTTGAAATTCATACAACCCTTTATGCGTATTAATTGTAAGAAGTGATTTCGACGCCTCAGATATTTGTACTTGCTGATAGGCCCCCGTCAAGTCAAGTACACAAAAATAGGAGCATTTCCCTAACTTAGCGAAAATGTCATCCATTCTCGGTAACGGATAGTGATGTTTGTCAATATACCTATTAATTGTAACTTTACAATCAACGCAAAGTCGGATGCTACCATCCGATTTTGCAACAGCTACTATAGGCGAAGCCCACTTGCTTGACATCACTGGCTTTATGATCCCCGACTTAACTAAATTGTCTAATTCCTGTTCGACCTTGGATCTTAAACCGTATTGCACCGTATAGGGTTTAAAGAAAATTGGCTTACTATCTTCTCTAATAAAAATGTCCGCCTCAAAATTACTCATGGGAGTACTTAACTTCTTATCAAAAATATTCGGGAACATTTGTTTGCAATCTCTCTCAAATTTTCAACCGAATGTAATTGGCTGACATTTTCCCCAAAAATCGATAATTTCCAATTTGGGATCAACACTTCTAACCAATCACGTCCTAAAAGTGGCACAAACGAACTTGCCGAATCTACAACCGTGAGATCTAAATTCTCTATAAAAATTTCATGCAATTTAACATTCACACTGACAACACCCGCAACTTTTACCCGTTCCCCCGTTATAACACGCAACTCTTTCACATTTTTCTTTTCTTTTCGAAATTTCAGTCCTAGCTTTAAAAAATCGTTATAATTGATAATAGTAGAACATGCGCCAGTATCTAACTCCATTTTGATATCTTTTCCATTAATTCTAACATGCACATATAATGGTTTTCCATGCTTATATACACTATAAATATACCCTAACCTTAAATTATTTAAATCATTCGCCGTATCTTCATCATCCGATTCATCCACATGGTTTGCCTTGTAACTGAATTTATATTTCTTCGCTTTTGTGCATGCAGAAGCGTAATGCCCTTGACCAGATAATAACCCTCTTCGCTACCACTGAAGAGCACGTAGTGACCTGATTACCCGGGAAGTGAGTCTCCAGTAGGAGACTAAAAATCTCCGCCTTTGTCTCAATGTAGGTATTATCAGATTTTTGGAGCGATTCCAGTTTATTTGGTCTGTCCCTTTTGAGGACTTTAACAAGCCTGCTGGTTGCACTTAGTGTTGTGACCTCCTCACAAAATTTCCTATAAGAGTTGTTTTTCTATTTACGAATTAGTCTCTTAAATTCTTTTTGTTTTCTTCTAAGTTGGTTTTTAATGACCGATTTAGGAGCTTCCTGGTTTCTCTGCGAAAACACTGCAGTTCGGTATTCCACCAAGGTACCGGTTTTCTACAGGGGATTTTTGTAACTGGACATTCTAGTTCAAAACAATGGATAATGACACTGTTCAGATCCTGAGCAGACCTCTCTAGCCCTTGTATTGATCTAATTTTGAGTGGCGCTTTAACAGAATTGCCAAGCTCCTCCTTAAACTGAGCCCAATTTGTTTTTCTCGGATTTCTTCGAGTAACATCGATTAATTGCTGTCTCCTGGCTGTAACAAATGTAGTTCGACAACCTACATTGTTGATGGTGATGTCGGACGATAAGATGAAGTCCAGCAGACAATCTCCTCGTATGGTACATTTGCTGCTGCCCCAAACAGTGTTTTGAGCATTACCATCGCAACATAAGATAAGACCTATCTTTTTGGACTCACAGTACGCTACGAGTTCAACAACAGCCTTTGGTGGTGGAGGAGTTAGAGAGTCGTAGGGAAAGTAAGCCGACAAATAATGCAATTGACCGCCGTTTTCAGACCACAACTCACGGAAACCTGAGAAATAGAGGGGAAGAAGGACGATGAGGGAACTTACAACCAGCCTGAGGAGTTAAGAAATTTGATGATCTTATTGAAATTAATACTTTGGATGGCCGAAAGGTCATCATAAAAGGGATGACCTAGAGCACTGTGTCTGGTTTTGGCTAGGGCCGGACACTCAAGAAGATGAAACACTGTTTCACTCTTATTTGTTTCCGCGCAACTACGGCAGTGGGTGTTATGGGGGATGCCACGCTTGGCTGTGTGAGTTCCTAAGGGCCAATGACCCGTAATAATTGCCGTTAGTCTGGCAAGATCTACACGCGTTCTGGCTAAGAGGTTGTTTGTTCTGGCATCATCGTAAAACCATCTGGTCTCCGCCCTTGAGGTGCATTACAGGAGGATTTCTCTCTTAACGTATCCCATCGGAGGGAAGACTTCCACCACCTGAGCACAGAGCCACGTCTGGCAAGTTCATCGGCTTTCTCATTCACCTCTATGTTCCTATGGCCGGGAACCCGGACAAGAGTAATTTCAAACCGACCACAAGCCCTGGTCAGTGTCTCCCTACAATCCACAACAAGTTTGGACGTCAATTAAGTTGCCCCGACAGCCTTAATCGCGGCCTGACTGTCGACGAAGATATGCCTATTTTTCTTCTGGGTGTAGTTATGTTAAGAAGCAGTCTACACGCCTCCTTGATTGCAAGCACTTCTGCTTGAAAAACGCTGGCAGCGATAGGGAGGCGGAATGATTTGGAGATGTAGGATGCTGGTGTGGCCATAATGCCTTTCGGACCAACATTTAGATTCCTTCAATCTAACTGCACTACACGCTGAAATGTTTCTTATGTGCAGATCCACTGGCAGAAAATTGAGAATCACATTGAGCGCCTCGGTCGGACTTGATCGTAGGGCTCCTGTGATTCCAATTCCAGCTGGTCTTTGGACACTACTTAATTTAATGATGTTATAAGCTTTGCTTAAGGTGAGGATAGGATGTACAACAGCTGTGTACATCCAACGAATCATCTTTGGTTGAAGCCCCCACTTCTTGCCGAAAGTTTTACTACAGGCGTAGAAAGCTATACTTGCCTTCTTCACTCGGTGTTCGATATTTGACTTCCAGTTGAGTTTAGGGTCAAGGATGACTGCTAGGTATTCGGCACTGGTGGATAAAGTAAGATTTTGGTTATTCATGCGGGGAAGTGAGAAGGTTGGTATTATTTTGGTGGTGAACAGCATCAGTTCAGTTTTGCTTGGGTTAACGTTAAGACCACAACTTGTAGCCCAACCGCTAATCTTACCCAGTGCTCTTTCCATGATTTCACTTATCACGTTCGGAAACATTCCTGAACCTAGAATCACCACGTCATCCGCATACGCAACGACTTTTATACTCTCCCTGTCGAGTGTTGACAGGATTTTTGTTACTTAGGTGGCGCTACAGTCCGGGGTGGACCTGGGCCTCAACCAATACGCCTCTCCAGTTAGCGCGATCTTTGGCTAACTGCCTCCAGTTGCGCACTCCAAGTTGGTTGAGGTCCCCTTCCACTTGCGCGCGCCACCTAAGGCGAGGTCTTCCTCTACTGCGTTGTCCCTCCGGGGACAGGATTTTGTTAAGTACCATAATCCATAAGAGTGGCGAGATCACCCTAGCTTGAGGTGTTTCTCTGCTTACTGATTTGGTTAAAAGGGTGTTACCAAGTTTTGCTTGAATGATCCTTGCTTTGAGCATGGAAATCCATGAAGTGACGAAATCCTCTACCCCTACTTCTAAGAGAGATTCCTGAATCGATTCAGTATGGACTTTGTTAAAAGCGCCGTCTATGTCTAAGAAGGTATCTAGGGTGTATTCGTGATGGGAGAGTGACATTTCAACTGTACGCACCACTTCATGGAGAGCGGTCTCCGTCGACTTTCCCTTGAGGTATGCGTGTTGTGAATCACATAAGGAAGACCTTTCAAGGCCTGTTCTTATGTGAAGGTCGAGTATACGTTCTAAAGTTTTAAGTATGAATGAGGTTAAGCTAACTAATAGGTCGGAAGTCCTTCGCGGATTTGTGACGTCTTTTGCCGACTTTCGGTATAAAAACTACTCGGACAAACTTCCAAGACTAAGGTGTGTGATTTAGTAAGATACTGTTTCTGTAAATTTTAACAAGTAAGGGCAGCACTATCCTTCAGGTTCTTGCAGCATGATGGGGAGAAGGAGAGTACTTTGTTGTTCCATTCTCCTGTGTTAAAGTTCACAAGCGAATACCCTGTTAGGGGATGTCGCGCCTGGGTCGTTGTTTGCAGTACCAATTGTAGAGTATGATTTGCATTGAATGATTTTAGCGTGATAGTTCTGTGCAACGTGCGCGAAATTTACTTTTACTGCTATTTACTTTTACTTTACTTTTTGGAGTAGCTTCCGGTTCCAGAATTTTCCAACGCCATAGTCAGAAAAAGAAGGGTTCTGATCCACTTATCATCGATTGGGAAGTCTATTCCGTTCAAAGACTGTGTAGTGCAAATAATTCCCTTAATGTATTTTTCCATGGAGCCGCAAGTCGACAGAGATGTGATGCTTAATTTGCGCCTTTTACTAATTTCTGCCACAAAAATTTCGTTATTGAGAGTTCGTAAAGTCTAGCCCAGGCACTAAATACGATTATTGTTATTAGTATTGTGCAACAGCATCGCTCTGTGCGAGCAACTGAGAGACTAGAAAATATATATTTGCAAAAAGTGTAGTCCGTAGTTTTTATAACAATCTTTCTTTTTACAGAAACAATGACAACATAAGCTCAGTAATGGATTCAAATGTGGACTGTCACTGTCCTTTTGATTTATATCAACGAGCCGATGCGAACAGTTCCTTATTTTTTAAAGATGGCCAACGATCTATTGACTTCGTTTTAGCATACAAGGTAAATCCGCAAGATGCTGTTGAAGTTGAAAATGAAGAAAAACGTAAAGTTTTTGAAGAGAATCTCATCAATCAAGGTCTTGAATTAGAGACAGAACTCAAAGTTAAAGAGCAGATTTATTTTGTAAAGGTAACTATATCCATCTAATTCTTACTTTTTTTAATCTCTAATAATACATATTTAATATGTATTCATACTATCGCCTTTTTTAGATTCATGCACCAGTAGAAGTATTGCGACGATATGCAGAAATTTTAAAACTTCGAATGCCAATGAAAGAGGTAATATAAATGAGATTAAGTTTAATTTAATTATTATCAAGTCTTCTCTTACATTTTCTAAAGTCTTTATGCAGGATAAATGTTCACGAAAAAACCAATAGGCTGCACGACGCAGCGAAATATATGTCCAAAAAGGTCTGCTTAAATTGTAAATTTGTTTATAAAAATGCTAACTGTGTTTTGTTTTGACTACAACTAAAGTATGTTATTTGATTCATATTTATAAATGATTGCGCCCAATATTGTTATGTAGATTTTAATTTTTTTTAACTACACTACCCTTTATGATAACGTACTTCAAGATTGCAAACATATTAATAGAGCTTAGGGAAATTTTATAGGATGATTCACAGGAAAGGAACGAGTTTCCCGCCATTTAATTCAACCCCTTTCAATATTTTTTTGTTTAATTTTATATTTATTTTCGTTCTCTTATTTGTTTATTTAAACTATAACACGTATAGTGCTAGCTGACAGGTCTTTCGTCTAAGTCTATATCTAAACGAATAAGTCTAATGAGTAGAGGAGAGAATAAACTATTCTGATGCTGGATTGAGAGGGAAGGGCAAGAAGTGGTGATAGTTTGGAGTTGGGACTTGGGAGATAATACCACTGAGTTTGGTTTGAATTGTGGTGCACTCGTAGGTTAAGTGTCTTATGGTCAATGCTTCGTTCGAGTTACATAGGTGACATTGTAGGCGATTGTCCTTGGTGAATAGATGTCCGTGGGTTAGAAGCGAGTGACCTAAACGAAGTTGAATACTTTTTTCATACGTGTCACGAGACCGATAAGAGTTTGATTTTTTCTTTTTTTTATTTTTTTTTACTAATTTGTCCCGAATGCTTTTGATAATGTGAGTGTTGTTGTTGGTATTAGTAATAGCCCTCAAAGTGAACTATCTGGCTATCTGGTATATTATAGTTTTTTGTTTAACTGCTAGTTGTATAGCCCGTAGAAAAGCCGCAGCTTTTGCTGAGAACACGGATGACACGCATGAGCCGGACTTCCCCTCATCTTTATACATGAATCTCCAGTTGTTTGCCTTGTACGTTTTGGGATAATTCAAAGAACATTTGTTTGTTGACGTCAATTGCTGTTATTGAGAGTGTTTAGTGAAAGCATTATGTTATCATGTTTTAGTGCCCACGTTGGGGAGGCTTTTGGGGTGATACATAGCTTCGCTAATGGGATCCCCATGGTTTTTGCTGCTATCACTGTCTTGTAGATCGTTGAAGGAAGTTTGAGTTTCTTGGTGTTAGCGTAGAAGCAAGTAGTAATATTGTGGATACCCTTGTTCCGTGTTGCGATAGTGTTGAGTATCGCCATTGAGGTCCCACTTTTTGCTGGATCGAGGGAAGGCCGGATTCTGCAAACGAGTTTATTATGGGGCTGGATCTGAGGGGATTTAGGCTGGTCCATAGCATGGTCAAGTGGTTGAATGATTAGGCCGTAATCTATTTTGGATAAGATTGTTGCACGAGTTATATTAATTAAACTATTTATATGATAAAAGCTATTTTTATATCTCAAGTATTTCATAATGTTAAGCCTGACATAAAGGGTTTTCCAATAAGAGGTGTTATTTTGGTATTCAAAGAAAAATGTCATTTATTTTTTGAGATAAATGATCGGATGTTTTTTTCATAATAAAGAGGAAGGCATGCCGTTGATAATGAAAAACAACATCAGCCAAATGGCCAACACGAGCACGCTTATAGGACCATATCCTTTTCATGAAATTTTCCATAACCAAATCGCAAAGTGGCTGCCCTATGTCCTCAATAGCCTCACGAATTTTATCTTTGAGGTCTTGAATCGACGCTGGGCTGTTGGCGTAGACCTTATCTTTCACGTGGCCCCAAAGGAAGCAGTCGCAAGGTGTTAAATCACAAGATCTCGGTGGCCAATTGTGATTACCTCTTCGAGATATAACACGGTTCGGAAACTTTTCCCGTAAAAGATCAATGGTTTCGTTGCTTGTGTTTTTTCACCATTTTGGTAGTGAATTTTAATAATTTCAATGCGTTGTTGAAGCGTGTATCGTTCCATTTTTAGTAATTTCGTAGTTTCTACTTGTCAATTGTCAAAAATAAAAGCTTCAAAAGTGACAGCTACCGAAATAGCGTTTCATTCACAATAACACCTCCTTTTGTCGTACAACAGTACGACATCCAACTTTTGTTGTAAACCATGGAAATCAATCTTCTATACAGGTCATGTGAGCATAATAAAAAAGGCCTATTATACTTTGGTTGATTTGGTTAATTGAGAAAATCTGACCGGAAACTCAATTCAATCAGTAGCGTGGAAAAAATCGATCAAGAATTCGACCCGGAAACCTATGAAGTCCTTTCTATGCATTGAACTTGATTGAATTCCAAAGGAGTTTCATTCGTTTAATAGACACGTTCAATGTTAATAATTTAATTAATTTTAGACGGTACGAAGTTCGCCGGGTCAGCTAGTATATTTAGATATTTTGAATGTACACATGTTCTCATAGCGTCAACAAAACATGGATTTCATAGCAAAGCAATTCACTGTAAACTGTAAATAAATAATGAAGGCAATGCAGCACTTAACGTCACATGGTTCGTATTTCGAAGATATACATTTTGCATTTTCTTGAATTGTTTTTCTGAATAGTTTACGAAGAAACCAAGTAAATTAGTTGAAAATTACTTAAGTTATACGTAAACGCCCAAAATATCAACTTAGTTATATACATATACAACCACACTGCTTCTGTTATCCTTCGATGTCTAGTTTTGTTAAGTTATCTTAGATTTGTACTGGAACGCTTTATTCTGCTTTTGTTTTGCTTGCTGAGTACATATTCATTACATATTAAAACATTTAAAGTTTTTTTATTATATTTATTATGCCACCAATACTTTTTTTTAGTAAAATGCGATGACTTGGCAGCTTAATAATAATAAAATATGTAAAATACAATTTATAAACTACATCTATTAACCTAAATGTTTAAACAGATTCCTGGGTTTGCTGGGGTACAAAAATCTACAACAGACGTATACACTCGTCTGAAAGGCGCATGGTCGTTCTTTTTTCGCGTAATTTATATTGATGATCGGTATTTCCCAAAAAGATCACATCGTTTTACAGCTGTCTACAGTCGTGACAAGGAATATTTGTACAAACATTTTTAATTAAAACGAACATCAGTTTTTTATTAATCACAAATTGTTTTCAGATTTGATATACAACAGGATTGTTTCTTTACAACAGCAGTCCGATCCAGAATTGTGCAATTCATCTTAGATAGACAAAGATTTCCTTCACGAAATAAGGATGATATGGCTTTTGGTATCGAAAGACTAGTGGACGAACGGGTTTACTGCTCCGCATATCCCCTACATGACGTAAGTTTTGTATAATGCCTATCACCCAACGGTATTATTGTATTAAAAAGAGTTTTATTAATGATTTGCAGGGCGATATTACGGAAAAAGGAACAATGCGTGAGAAATTATATAAACAATGGGCTTCTGTGAGTAAATGGTATCGCTATCAACCATTGGATTATGTTAAGGAGTATTTTGGTGTAAAAATTGGTTGCACATATTCAAGATGATGCAATTGTGCAAACTATTTATTATTTATATTGTTTAATTCGCAGGATTATATTTTGCATGGTTGGGCTACTATACCTACATGCTGATGTTAGCATCTGTTGTTGGAATTTTTTGCTTTTTATATTCGTGGTTTACCCTCGATAAATATGTGCCTGTGTGAGTTGTGTTATATAAATTAAATGTTTGCAGATTTTAATTATTTGTAAAATAATATCATAACTGTTTACTAGGGTATAATCTCCTTTTATTATTTAAATGCTATTTTTTTAGAAAGGTACCTTATGATTTTCGTCGCAGCTTAAGCCACTAGGCAAAGCCTGCAAGGAGAAAAATTTTGTCTTTGTGAATTTGAGAGATTAGTGATCGGTAAATCATATGGGACGTTTCTTTTTAGCAAAGTTGACAAGCTTTCTAAACTAACTGATGTTCGCAAGAGTCTAGCAGCTCCGCCTTGATTCTTTTATTTGGCAGACATCAAATTGTTTTGGGGTCGATTTTGTCGTAAGCACTCACTGGCGAAGTGTTCAATTGCTATACCAAACATACCAAAAGATTAATTTCCTTTTCGACTGAAAAAAAATTGAATTGTCATTTTTATCAAAGACGCAAATTTAGGAATTTCTGTGCTGTGCATGTTTTGTTATTTTGTTGTCTTTCATTATTTTGTGGTGGTTTTCTTTTGTGTAATTTTTGGAAATGGTTTCTGAATGAAACTATGTTAGTTAACTTCTTTTTCCCGACATTTCGGAAGGGAATGCTGCCTTCTTCAGGGTATCTTTAACATAAATAATTAGGAGATATCAAAAAAGGAGAAACCGTGAAACTTTCAATATTTGAAGAAGTCAAACTGCTTAAACAAAGAACAATAATATAAAATTTAGCACAACGATTTAAACAAAACTAGAAAAAAAATCAACAAAATTGACACACTTCGAGATCAGTACGTTGTTAGTTGTGGGTTTAAGCCAGTGTCTGATTCGACTTAAACGCTATGTGAAAGTCTTTGGAACTGCTGCTGATCATCTGTTTAAAGTGCTCGGCGAGTCTCGGAACATACTCAAAAAAAAAAACGGATAGTCAACATGTGAATTTGCATCTGCTTATAAGTTTTAATGTTTAAGATTGCACATCAAAGCAAAACTGTTATTTGTAAGTAATAAACTAAAACTTGAGCGGTACATCCCAACAAAATGTTTGTCTAAAATATTTTATTTTTTTGGGGGCACACATTTGGAATTGAAAACAAAAGAAAGAACGATTAAATAACACCCTGAACAAAAAGCGTAATAATCCATTTAAGGAGAAAACCCTTTGTAGCCTAGAAATAAAAGTTTTTTTTACAAAATGCTGATTTAACCTTGGTCCCCTTAGTATGTTAGAAATTATTTATCAAAATAATGATTTCATTAATAAAACTAGTTTTCTAGTTAAATTAATAATGAACAATGTTTTTTGTACGACGTCAAAGGCCTTACCTACAATTAAACTTTTATAACAGTTGTATTGCATATGTTTAAAACAATTGTCTTTTTATTACAGAAAAGATATATGTTCCGGCAAATTAAACGTGAAAATGTGTCCGCTTTGTGATTGGTGCAATTTTTGGGACCTTAAGGAGACTTGTTTCTACGCTAAGATCACTTATTTAATAGATAACCCAAGTACAGTTTTTTTTGCTGTATTTATGTCATTCTGGGCGACATTATTTCTGGAACTGTGGAAACGATATTCAGCCGAAATTACTCATCGTTGGGATTTAACAGGCTTCGATGTTCACGAAGAGCACCCCAGACCACAATATCTTGCTCGCCTGGAACATGTGCCAAAAACCAGAATGGACTATGTTACCAATATAAGAGAACCAATAGTTCCCTTTTGGCGAATGAAATTGCCAGCGACTATATTCAGTTTTTCGGTAGTGCTCTTACTGGTGGCGCTAGCATTTGTTGCACTCCTGGCAGTTGTTGTTTATCGAATGTCCATATTAACGCTTTTAAAATTAGGGTCCACACCCATGACCACATCCAGCGCAATTATGTTAACTACTGCATCGGCTGCATGTGTTAATCTCTGTCTATTATATATTCTGAACTACGTAAGTAATTAAGTCAAATTGGTTTCAACTTTATAAGTCTGTATTTTCTTCCAGTTGTACACCCATTTAGCAGAATATCTAACGGAACTTGAATTATGGCGAACACAAACGCAATTTGACGACTCATTAACCCTTAAGATTTATCTTCTGCAATTTGTAAACTATTATGCTTCCATATTTTATATAGCATTCTTTAAAGGAAAATTTGTTGGTCATCCCGGTAATTATAACAAAATTTTCGATTATCGTCAAGAGGAGGTAGGTAATAATTCAAATAACTATAAACTATATTTAAATATGATTTCCCAAATAGTGTTCTGCTGGTGGCTGCCTAACAGAACTCTGCATACAGTTGGGTATTATAATGGTTGGCAAGCAAGCAATGAATTCTATACTAGAGCTCATTATGCCAATATTTTGGAAAAAAGTGCAGGCTGTCAAAAATGGACTGTCACGATTATTTAAATCCAGCCAAAAAGATTCTCTTAAAGGTCGGGACGAAAGGTGGTTAAGAGATTTAAAATTACTTGATTGGGGACCTAGAAGTTTGTTTCCTGAATATTTGGAAATGGGTAATGATTACTAACTTCGTTTTGATATTCATATAATATAATCTCCTATTAAATTTCCTTATAAATTTCAGTACTACAATATGGCTTTGTAACGATATTTGTTGCTGCATTTCCACTTGCTCCGATTTTTGCCCTTTTAAATAATATTCTCGAAATGCGTTTGGATGCAAAAATTTTAATAACCCATCATAAAAGACCAGTTTCACAAAGAGTTCGGGATATTGGCGTGTGGTACAGAATACTTGACTGCATTGGAAAATTAAGTGTCATTACAAATGTAAGTTTACAAACGACCCCTACATATTGGTAATATTTTAAGGGTCGGATTTTTATTTTAAAAAAAATAATAAAGGAACGAATTTAACGACAGCCGGGCCGCGGGAATGAAAAAGCCGATGAACTTGCCAGACGTGGTTCTGCTCTATGCGTCTTTCAGGCGGAGGAATTCCCTCCGCTGGGATACGTTAAGAGAGAAATACTCCTGTACTGCGTCCCAACTTCGGAGACTAGATGGTTGAACCTGACGATCTGTGTCATTTTAAGGAGGATCTGGCCAACTTACAATGATGCCAGAACAAATAACCTCTTAGCCAGAACGCGTGTAGATGTCGCCAGACTTACGGCAATTAGTAGTTGACATTGGCCTTTAGGAACTCACGCAGCCAAGCTTGGCATCCGATAACGCTGACACAAACAAGAGTGAAACAGTGTTTCATCTTCTTTGTGAGTGTCTGGCCCTGGCCAGAACCAGATGCAGTGCTCTGGGTCACCCCTTTTATGATGACCTTTCGGACATAAACAATATCCATTTCAACAAGATCATCAAATTTCTCAACTCCACAGGCTGGTTTTGAGCTTCTTTAACTTCTTTCTCCCCTTTTTATCTTCAGGTTCCGTTATTTGTGGTCTCAAAACGGCGCTCAACGCGCTATTTGCGTTTTTCCCTCGTCAGAAGACGGGAATACAGCCACTTAAACCAACCAACCAAGAATTTAACGAAGAACATCATCATCATTTATCAACATCATCATTTTTATCAACATTACTTTAATTTTTTGTAAATTTGTTTTCATGCCCACAATTGGAGCCCGTAGGTCCATATTGGTTTCAAGACTTGCTTGTATAGCAGTAATTTATTGTAGTTAAACAGGGATGAGTATCTCCCAATAAGCCAATACATTTTACTGTATCACATGTTCAGGTCTTCTCTTTTTTCTTTATATGCGCTTTCCAACGCAGTTTAGCGTCTAGGGTCATGCCCAGATATTTAGCTGTATTGGAGTGGAATACTCCGTTGTTATTAATGTATACTGGAATGTGCGGTACGTTTTTATACGTAAATTTAACATGGGCTGCCTTTAGGTCATTCAATCTAATCTGCCAAGTTTTAGTCCATTCTGAAATACCGTTTATTGCCATTTGGAGCTTTTTTGTTGCTAATTCGACAGTTGCTCCAACAGCAAGCACAGCAGCGTCATCTGCCAAAGTTGCTACAGTAGTTTCTCCACTAACAGGCAGATCGAAAGTGAACAATAGGTATATCACTGGGCCTAAAACACTGCCTTGCGATACACCCGCTTTAATTCCTCTTAATGTTGAGTACTCTGTCTCTTGTTTGATTCTTAAGAATCGGTGTGTTATGACTATAGAATTGTCGAATACTGCTTCGGCAGTTGCCTTTGTAATTTATGGATCAGTCCCTTATGCCAGGCTTTATCTAAAGCTTGTGCTATATCAAGAAATATTGTAGAGCACACATTTTTCTCTTCGAATGCTTTTTCGATTTTATCTGTGATTCTATGCACCTGACCCAATTGTAGAGTGTTTTTTTCTAAACCCAAATTGATGAATTGGAACTAAATCAAAATTCAAAAATGGCTGTTTGCAATTAGTAACACCAACATTAATATATGTAAAATGGTTAAGGTTTGCTCATACTGTCAAGCTACAAAATGGCCAGAAGATTTTACTAGCATGTACTGTGCCAATGAAAAAGTTAAGTTCAAACCTTAACCCAGTGTAGGTTAGCTCAGGTAGAGCTCCATGTCATGGAATGCGCGAACCTTATCTACTCCTCAGGTCATGGCACACTACCTTTCAAATGATATGAGTTTTATTCCCTTTCTTTTTAAATATAACAAAATTTATGACGAAAAATCGTAGTTTCCATAGAAAGTGGTTGGTCAACACCTCGCAGTTCTGACTCTAATACCTCTGCATTTAAAATTACACAATTTCTTACTTTTAGGAGTAGGTTAACTGCATTCCGCAGTGGCTTAGTGGTTAGTGTGTTGGACTACGAAGGGTCCCGGGTTCGAATCCCGAGCTTCTCAATTGGCCGTTTGGACTCGGACTTGGCATAAAATTGGAGATCCCTTCCATTCGTCCCAAAAATAAAAACTTACACAAGACGAACGGTTGTGAGAAGCTAGGCCTAGGGTCCATACGGACCTGTTGTGCCAACTATGTATATATAAACTGCATTCCTTTACGGGGATGATTTATATTTGAATACGTTAACTACGGCCATATGAAGGCGACGAATTGAATGACACTAAATGCTTTCAATTAAATGATAAGTCTGAATTTAAACGCTACGTGCTTTCTCGCCCGGCACTTCCTAATTACCATTTGGGCAGAGACAGTACTAAGACCACCAACTTCGGCCGAATTCCCATTACTTGCCAACAAGCTATATTTTTATGGGGTGGAAAATACTAATGTCGTTTTCCATTGGGAAAAAAGAAGCGTCCGGGACAGTCCGGAATCGAAAAAATCACTTCTGAAACCGTTCCATTGGCACAAAAAATACTCTTCTGGTGATTCTGAGGAGAGAATTTCGCTTCACAATCTACTCAAGAAGCACTCACACAAATGTAATTTTATGTATTTTATACAAGTCAACTGACAGCAGCCGTAGATTATTTTTTTGCATTTCACCAATACTATCCTGGATTCTTTCAGAAGCTGTTTTGTTGTTCCATTGGATTTCAGAATGAGTGGATCCCCGAGTGAAACCAATGGAAAACGACATAAGTGCGCTGTTATTGTTACATAGAAATTCGTATTGACAAATGTCACGTAACTTCAAAATTTCTGGCTCACCAACACGCTCGCACCTTGCATATGCCATTTCCGCTGTGGGAAAATTTGCTGACAGCGTTTATAGAATATTATCCGTTAAATTGAAAATTATTCGTTAAGTGTGGATAGTTTTCTTTTTTAGGGATAATATATAATAAAAAATGAACAATGTAGATTGGTTGAAGGAAAATAAAAACATTTTGAGCAAATTTTCTTCAATTATCTAAGAAAAATTTACACATGAAATCGAAGTTAAAGATATTCAAAGGCAGAAAATACGCAACCATGTTTGTCCTAATAAGTTTCGAGTATAGACAACATCTCAATTAGATAGTTTTATTGACCAACAAATTCGAATTATTCGCCTTTTAACAATTTATAATAACTTTCCAATTGCATTCAGTAATGTAAAAAAAAATTGCACTAAATTTAGTAGGCACATATTTTTGGTCGGAGTGTTCTCTCTGGAAATTTTCCCGAAGAGTTCAAATGTTTGATTTTGTTTCCTCTTTATAAAAAAGGAAAAAACTAATTATTATTATTATTATTATTATATACTTTATTAATAAGTAATAAATTACATTATCAATACAATAAAATTGCAGCACTAGCTACCAGGGCTTTCAGCTGACTATATTAAAATAGTTTTTGTTGATTTATTTTTATATTTAACGTGAGAGTAATCTATATTTATAATAATGTTATTATATACTATTTTCTAATCCTATATTTTTAAAGAGCTCATAAACTAAATCTATATTTACTTCAGTTGGGTTTTTAAGTAAGTCCGGTAGGTTGTTTGCAGGTGAAAGCTGTTTTGTGGCAGTTTTGACTGTAGGACACTCGAATATCAGATGTTTAATAGTAAGCATTGTGTTGCTATTGCACAGATGACAATTTGCGGGTTCAGTTTTTGTCATAAGGTAGCTATGGGTGATGTAAGTGTGTCCCAAACGAAGTCGTAAAAAGATCTTGTTTTTGAGGTTGGAGCAATTTATTGGATAAACCGCTTTTTCCGCCAGGGGGTTAGTCGTTGTGTAGTGATGTGAGTAGGATTTCCAATCCTCGAGTCTTACATCTTCCCAGAATCTAAATATTTCCTTTTTAGTATCCTTATTATTTTGACAATAAAAAGTAATTATAGGCTCAGCTACTGCTGCCTTCGCAGTCCGGTCGGCTTTTTCGTTTCCAGTTATGCCTACGTGTCCTGGTATCCACATTAGTTTTATGTGGTATCGGTTTGCTATTAGTTTGTCCCGGATGGTTGCAATTATCTCCGTTTTATTGTTGACGTTTTGGATGGATTTGATTACTGACAGGCTATCGGTGCAAATAATAATTTTTGTTGGTTTTGCTAGTTCAGTGGCTTTTAGAATTGCCATGGCTTCTGCTGACAGTACCGATGAGAGCTGTAAGAGGAGGCCTTTGGATAAAGTTTTGCCATCTTGGTCGACGACTGCGAAGGATGTACCATGCTGAGTTTTTGATCCGTCGGTAAAAACGAAGGACCAGTTTTTTTGTCGGTAATTTGCGAGGGTTTTGAAGAACATTTGATTGTAAGTCTCATGGTTTGTGGACGCTTTTGGCAGCATGTTAAGGTCAGAGATAAATGATTCCTTTTTTAGCAACCATGGCGGATGAAAGGGGGGCTTGTACGTTTTGCTTAATATGGGTACACCTATGGATTTTGCGATGGATATCGTATTGTATATAGTGGATGGGCATTTTGGTGTTTTACGTCGACGAAGGATTTTTTTAACGTCCAAAGCAATTGGTGTTTTGAAGACAGAGTTTATCTTTTGTATTTGCAGTGAAGTGATGAAGTCGTATCTCTGTTGGATAGACGGGAGTCCAGCTTCAGTTAGGATGTTTTTAATCGGTGTACTTCTAAGTGCTTTTAGGCTGGTTCTTATTGCCGAGTGGTATGTTGGTTGGATGAGCTTAAATGAGGATTGGGAGCATTTCCCATAGATACTTAGTCCATAGTCAATCTTAGAAAGAATAGTGGATCTGGTGATGTTAATCAGGGAATTTACATGGCAGAAGCTGTTCTTGGAAGCGAGATACTTAATCATATTTAGTCTGGTAGCTAGGCTCTTCTTGAGGTTTAAGCAATGTTCCTTAAAATTAAAACTAACATCAAAAGTAATACCTAGAATATTTAATGTATTTACATTTTTTATGTTTCCAAAGTTACTATGTAGAGATAGATTTTTTGGGCAGCTAGTTTTCCTACATATATGCAGAATTTTACTTTTTTCAATTGAGATCTTTGATCCAGAGGTATAGCACCAGGTAGTGAGGTCAATCAAAAAGTTTGAAAAAGCTGCAGATGTAGTTGTTAGATTACAGCATTTTGTAAATATTACAAGGTCATCCGCGTATAGGGAATGACCGATTGTTTTATATCTGCGTACTATTGCACTTAACTCATTAAACGCTATTAAAAATAGGATTACAGAGAGTGGTGAACCTTGCGGTATTCCATTGTGAAGATGTTTAATAGATGAATAGATACTGTTTAGTTTTATGCGAAATTGTCTGTTAGTTAAAAAGGCTTTAATGTACCTATACATTTTGGGGCCAATTTTCCACTGCATCAGTTTATTTAAAATAACATGTATACCAATTCTATCGAATGCCTTTTCAAAGTCGATTGATAACACCGAGACGTGATTTTTATTTGAAAAAGCAGAGGCAATATATTGGTCTACATGTAGCAGTGCATCCATAGTGCAGCGACCATGTTTAAATGCAACCTGGTTCGCATTTATAAGGTTGTTTTTTTCTAGAAACCAAAGAAGCCTTTTTGATATAATTTTTTCAAGAATTTTTCCATTGCAAGGAAGGAGGGATATTGGACGATATCCACTAATGTCGGAAGGTTTCTTGTTTGGTTTTGGTATTGGTATAACGCTCGCAGTTTTCCACATTTGTGGTATGATGCCGTGGGAAAAAATATTATTGTATAGCAATAGAAGTCGTTGCTTTAATTTTGGAGGAGCGTTTTTGAGCATAATGTATGTTATTCGGTCAAAGCCAGGTGTTTTTCCTTTGGCTGTGTTTATGGAGCTCTCTAATTCTATTAGACTGATGGGGGTCTCAATCGTTTTTGCAGATGAGTTTGTTTTATATTTTGGAGCGTCCCTCGTAAGCGCAGTATTTTTCATACGGATAAACCTGTCGGAAAAGTTTGCGTCACTTGAGTAGATGGACCAAGTTTTTGCAAATTGTTCTGCGATTTCAAACGGGCATGTTAAAGAAACTGTATTGCAGTTAATAAATTTTATTGAGTGTGGTACATAGTTACCGGTTAGAGCTTTAACATCAGCCCACAGTTTCTTTGATGTAGCATTTGGATTTATGTTTGATGTGAAATTTTGGAAACAAATTTTTTTAGCGGACTTCGCAGTTTTGCGGAAGAGAGCGTTGGATTTTCGATATGAAATTAGGTTTGAGTCTGTCGGAAATCTCTTAAACTGTTGCCAGGCTTTTTGTTTACACTGTCGAAGCTCTTTAATCTCTTTGTTCCACCAGGGAATTTTGCGATTTGTGGAATTGTGGCATGTTTGGGGGATAGCAACGTTAGCTGCATATCGAATTGACTTTTGTATTATGGCTGCTTCTTTGTTAGTGTTTGGGGATATTTCCTTAACTGACAGATGTTCAGTGATTTTATTTTGAAAGTGGTGCCAGTTTGCCCTATCAGTTTGGTATTTAGGGGTGTTCTTGATGCTTTTTTGCCTAGCTCCGAATGTAATTGTGGTCACAATAGGATAGTGATCGCTTCCGTGTAGATCAGGTAGAACGGTCCATGTAGAGTTTGGGCAGAGTTGGGGGGAAATGAGGGTGAGGTCTACATGGGTGAAAGTTCTATGGGTTGAAAAATGGGTGGGTTTCCCGTTATTTAAAACAATTAGGTTTGAATGGTTTAACAAATTTTCCACTTTTTTGCCACGGGCGTTGCTGGATGGCGAACCCCATAGAGGGCTCCAGGAATTAAAATCCCCGGTTAAGATTATTGGGGTACTAAAAGAGTTAATTATGTTTTCAATGTCTGAGGAAGAAAAATGTTGGTCAGGTGGGATATATAGCGATATAACTGTAAGCTTTGTTACTCCTAAGTCAATTTCTGCCCCTACTGCTGATATGTTTGAATTAATTATAAGGGGTATGTGTGGGATGGATTTGTGAACCAGGATACCTACTCCTTGTTTTGAAGATGTGTTTGTATTTAAATTATGGAAATAGGGAGAGTATTGCTTAGGAGCATGTGGAATTAATTTTGGATTATGTTCTATGTGGGTTTCTTGTAAAGAAATGATAGATGGCGTGAATTCATTTATAAGAAGCTGTAGTTCGTGAAAATTATTTAAAAACCCATTTATGTTCCATTGAAGAACCCTAATTAGAGACTTTTGTACGGTATATTTCGAGCTATACTGTGAAAAATCGGGGTTTGTCGAAGTTGAGGGTGTTACGATTCGACTCCGCTGTCCAAGCGTTGAATCCCTCAAGTTCCCTGGGGAGCTTGAGAGATTCAATTCCTGGGCAGCAGAGTCGTGCTTATGGGCTGAATTATTGTGTTTACATAACTTCTTCATCTTCTTCATCAGAAGGGGTAATGTAATATTGATTGTTTATGATTAGCGATTGCGTAGTATTGGAGAGAGGAGAGAGAGTCGGTGTTGCGATAATGTTGGGTGTAGTGATCTGGTTTGGCGAGTTGAGTGGATTATTTGCGGGTGTGTTATGGTGATAAGTTTTTGCAGAAATGTCTGCGTTACTTGAGTTGGTTGCACAGGGCCCACCAACAGGCAAGTTTGAGTTGGGTTCGATGGATTGGAGAGAGTTAGGCTTTTCTTGTTGTTTAATTTTTAAGTTTTTTTGGATGTAATTGGAAGAAGTTGTGAGAGAGAGAGTTGGTGGAGATGATGCGATTTCGTTTGGGTTTTCTTTGACATATTTTGATACATTTGCTGACGATACGGGAGTGGGAGTTGGAATTATTTTTGTATTAGATTTGTTGTTTGGAGGGGTTTTTTGTTCTGTGAGATTTTGTTTGAGAGGTTCCGTTGCAGAATTTTCTGCAGTAGGAACACTGAGCGGAGATTGTTGATTATTGGAGAAGTTAGAGTGAGAACGGGTATTGTTTGCTTGCTTTGCTTTATCAGAAAAAGACTCGGTGATTTGATTTACTTGGGAGGGGTGTTGCTCTCTATATAACCGTTTGGCATCAGCTATACTGCATTTTTTTGTTGTTTTGATTTTTAGAATTTCTTTCATTTGAATAAATTTCGGACATTCTTTCGATGAAGATGGGTGAGGGGCATAGCAGTTTGCGCACATGGTTCTTGAACAATCGGCGTTCGTGTGTGGTGGAAGATTGCATATATGGCAGACAGGTGTATTGTTACATCTTTTAGTAGTATGCCCTAAGAGTTGACAGTTCCGGCAGCGCATGGGATTGGGGATATATTCACTGACTTTGGCATTATACCAGCCAATTTCAACTGTAGGGGGGGTCAGGAAGGAGTCGAACGTAAAGAGCATTAGACCTGTTGGTCGTTGCTTTCCTTCGAATAGTTTTGTGAATTTATATACTTCGGTTACCTTTTGCGTTCTCATTTCAGAGACAATTTCTTCCTCGGAGACATTTATAAGGCATGGAGCGTAGGCTATTCCTTTTGAAGAGTTGAGTTGGTTATGCAAAGTTATATTAACAGGGCAAAGATTTGATAGGTTTTTGGTAGACAAAAACCTATTGGCGACTGTTTGGTTTTTAGTGAGAATTAGAATTTTTCCATCTCTAAGTTGGGATATTTGTTCGTATTCTGTGCTTATTGCGTCAATAGCTTTTCTTAGGGCAAATATGCTGACAGATGTGAGGGGCTTATTTACACTTTGGGGCGCGATCAGGATAAATCGTGGATTTTTATAGGACGTTGTTTTAGGGAGCTCGGGGAATTCTTCAAGGAGGTTAACAGTTATTTTATTCTTTTTTGCCCGAGGTTCAGAAAGCGAGACTTCTGAGAGTCCGCTATACCGATTTCCCGGTTTTATTTTTGGCCCTGAGGCCATGCTGCAAAGCAAGATAACACTATTCACAAGGTTTTTAGTACTCGGTTGTTTGAGAGGGCAGGGAAGCAAAGCAAGATAAATTGTTTTGTTTGTTTTGAGAGTAGTTGAGAAAATGTGCTTGGGCACACGGGAGAGAGAAGCCGATCGACAATGATGCGTATAGCACGGAAGCTAGTCGGTGACTGGAAAAAACTAATTATACCGACCAGTTTCGCTATTACCTGCTGTTTCCAAAATATTTGGAAAGTCAGTTAGGCAGAGTTTTGAGATACCTCAATAAAATTATTTTTTTCAGGTCAATGCAGTTTTGGGTTGGGTTATCTTTTTGAATTTTGTTCTCTTATTCAGAAGGGAATGGATGGTATGAAATTTGTGCTAGGCTCTTTGTAGATATTATCAAAAAATTGTTAAATGTAGGTTTCCGTGGATCTATTCACGATTGATTTGCTTCGAACTTGAAGAACAGAATGCAAAAAGTTAAAGTCGGGGCTAGCCTAAGCAACTACGTTCTTGGGTCAATTTCGTTTTTGATATACATCAACTCCATATTTTTATAACCATTTGTGGGTGAAGTTAAGGCTTTTCCTAATGATTTAGGTATCGCATATGATTCAATTAACTTCTTAAACTTAGTAGCTGATTTAAATTATGATGTTGATTTATAAAGAATCTTGTTTGCTAAACAGAAACTAGTAGTTAATAGTAAAACTAAATGTATGTTCTTTAGTCACAGCACTGTACCAAGTCCTGACATAGATATAGTTTTCTATTCGTCTAATTGTACAAAGTTGAAATTTTATAGTATGTGTTCTATTCCAGGCTCTAATAAATCCTTTAACGTTAAGTTGATTTAAAATCGAATTGTAAACCATTTCAAATACCTAGGAGTATCTATCGACAGTAACCAAAACTAGTCTGAACAAATTTCGAATCTAAAGCCATATCTGCTTCCAACCATTCGTAGTTTCTATCATCTATAGAAAACTTTAGTAAGTTATAAGCTCTTGGGGGGCGCCAACCGAAATAAGCTTCAGCAGTTTGTTATATTGCGAAAATGCGCAATTAAAATAGTTTGTAACTGTTGCATACCCCATCCTTTGCAGCTTTTTCGTATTACGAGTATCATTGCAGTTTATTTTATTACAAAGGGCTTAAGGTTTTCTTTATGAGAGGTGGATATATGCAGAGTTCAATTTCTGACACTTATATCTAAAAGTTGACAAGGTCGTATTGTCATCCCGGCGTTTCGCACTTCCAACTTCAGAAACTTTTACTCCATTGTTTCCCGCAAATTGTTTAAGAGACTCCCTCCTAATATTATATACGAATTATAAGATATAAGTATGCATTTCTGTTTAAAGTAAAAAGTAGGCTTCTTGATTTTGACCACAATGAAATTGAAGTGTTGCTGTGCAACATTGTTTAGTTTTAATTGTTTTTAATTAATGAATAATTGCTTGCCAAACGAAATAAAAACTGTTTTGAAGAGACATAATCTCTGTTTCATAAGAAATAGTAATGTCTCTAAATACATTCTCTTCTTATTTATGTAAAATTAATCTTTGTTAAAACACAATTGTGTATATGTATCATGCCTGGATGGGAATTTGTTTGGCTATCTCCCCACTTTTCAACCACTTTACCCTCAAGTTCAAGAGACTTACAACAAAGCACATATCGTGTATGTCAGAATATACACGATAAGCGTTTTGTATGTGGAATCCATAATGACGAAATATGCCCACGATATTGCTTCTGCACATGTCTTTCAATTATTTTTTTCGTGCGATTGGAATAATGTGTAAACATTTGTACATAAATAATTAACAAAAATACATCGACTCGATGCAATGCGTTTCTTTGAATTTGAAAAAATTCCCGAAAACCTAAACAAACTCCACTAGTAGTTGTCAAACTCGAACGTACTTATATTCGTAAATCTGAAGCAGCTCCGAGGAAAAAATCCAGATTCGCAAAAGTGTTTTGAAATCAGAAAAAATATTGCTTTTTTTGTACCACTCGAATATAAAAATTGACCTACAGCAAAACAAATGTGGTTTTCCATTGGGACAAAAAAATCTTTGTTTTTTGTTATGTAGGTACACCTCTTTTCATGTTCCTGGAAAAAAAATCAATCTTTTTTTTGAATCGGATCACTCTTGCCGCTCTTAATATTATTTTAGATCAGTGAAAGTGGTTCTTAGCGATTTCCCTTCGCATGTTTATATATAAAATATAAATTGCCGATTTTTCTTTAAGAAAATTCTACGATTTTCTCCCTCATAAAATATACTTTTCATTGAATATAGTACGATATTGTTAGGTGTACAAAATGTTGGTGGCATGGATATTGGATAACCTTTTTCTACCCAGCTTTGCTCAACAAAAGTCAGCAGATGAAGACATGGATTTTTGAAAATATGTAAAGTTTCCATGCACTGTTATTGTTTAAATTTGTAATTTATTATATGTATAACAAATTGGACATTATTTGCTAAATTGAAAACTAATGAAATTGTCATAAAAAAAAACAAAATATTTTTTTGTTGTGTTGGGTGCTTCACTCGAAGAGAAAATCATCGAAAGACATTGAAGAGTTAATACACGAGAGATGCTTCTGCTATAGTGAAAGACAACTTTAAACCAATCTAAAATAACTTCCGGGCACTAACTTTTTTTTTTCATTTTATTTGAAAAAAATTAAAAAAAAATCCGTCGTTTGTCGAATTTTTGAACTTTTTTGTTTGAAAACATTACGGAATATCCTTGCCTCAAATAATTTGCCTCAGATAATTTAATAGATCAAGAGGTTTTATTCGCCTTAATCTCCTGATTACATTTTCTGTATTTAATAATTGGTTTATATCTAAGCTTACGTGGTTGAGAAGTCTACTTCTGTGCATTTGAGCAACTTTTTCAAACACTTTTTGAGCTCAGCCACCCTGCATAAATTTCTCCACGAAAATTTATTTTACTTTCGATTTCGCACCACTTTTTGGTGAGGAGTGAAAACTTCACTCGAACAGCGTACCAGCCTTTACGTGACATTAATCAATACGAATTTCTATGTAACAATACTAGCGCACCTAGCACCTCTTAAAAATATATTTTGTAGTTAAGCAGCAGGAAATCGGCCGTCTATGGTCTTTACTGTGCTTACGCCGACTGTTGACTTCAAAATCTGATCGTTGTTATTATAGTCTAGTCGCAGTTGTATAAATATAAAACTTATGTATGTAGTATGGATGGGAGTACGGTTCGCCAGAACCGTCAACCTGGGGTTGAATCGCCACTTCCGTGAACGAGCTATACATTCACGGGATTTAGTTGATTTTACATTTGAAACAAAAACAAATTCCGTCACTTAATGCACGTTCACGGACGACGCGATTCGACCCCAGGGTAAAAAGTTTCCATCTCTGCCAAGATCTGAGTTTCATATATTTATGTTTTTCTAACTAACTTTTGGAATTGGAAGAGATGATTGATTGATTGTGTTGATACAATGAGGTATAATATATAGAACAGGGGTGCGTAGTAACATATCTTATATATAAATATGCGAAGCCAAATAGTTAAGAACAACTTTCATTCCCTTTTATTGTTGCGAAGATTGTGCAGAGTTGCAACGCTGTGTGTAATTTATTATCTAGTTCACATAAAAGCTAAAGGAAAACAAAAATTAACTGATACTGTAAAATTTTCTCTAAAGGGTTTTATTATAGCATTTACATCTGATATGATTCCGCGCCTGGTTTACCAAACAGTGGTTTCGGATGATGGGACTTTAAACGGTTATTTGGACTTCAGTTTGTCCCATTTCAGTATAAATGACTCAAAAGCACTAAGGCGTTTAGTAGGAAACGAAGTCAATATCACAACTTGCAGGTAATACATGTAATTCAAGTAAGAAGAAATGATACAAGCGAATTTGATTGTTTCAGATATTCGGACTATAGAGAACCTCCGAGCGCAAACAAAAACTATATTCTAAGTAATATGTTTTATATAATACTAGCTGGACGTTTAGCATTTGTTGTCGTATTTGAGGTATTAAATAATATAATCGACTTGTTAATTATTTATTCTCATTTATTCATTTATATTTACAGAATTTTGTCGCCTTAGTTATGATATTAGTACGTTGGTGTATTCCCGATATGACATTAGAGCTTCGAGATCAAATTCGTCGTGAAATTTATATAACCAATGAAATCATAATAGATCAAGAAGCATCTCGAGCAAGAACTGGTAAGGATATAAACCAAATACACTTTGAGTAGTCCTTTAATGTATGTCTAAACCTAGAACGTGCCAAACGTCAAGAATCTTATCAACCTAGTGAACACATTGAACCAAACTTAACATTTTTAAAAATGGAAAAGCTCATGAGTGGTAACTTATCGCAATCTCAAATGGATCTCATAATACATGGCGAGGACCAACCAACCGGTATTGGTGGTGGTACAAGTACTAATTTAGTCCATGACTTGGAATCGAATAGGGGAGCCTGAATCAATTTACATTTGTTATAAGATTTAACAAAAATGTTGCCTATTTATTTCTTTATACGTACTCATAAATATTTTTTCTATTGTGATATTATAAAAGACTTTTGTGTCTAAAGTTGTGGTTATTGTATTAAGTTTTGTGCTGTAGAAATCAGCACTAAATAATGCTTCAAATTTAATTTGCCTGTGTAGATTTCTTTTTAATTCTTAATTGTGTGATTGAATTCAAAGGTTTTTTTTTTCCATTGTATATTAATGATTTTTCTTTTACTCTAAAAGTATGTAATTTTAACCAAATGAAAATGAAGTGTTTTTAATAGAGTGTTGAATAAAGTTCCTATGATTGTTCATAAATTTTGTTTTTTTTTAACGTTTACTTATTGAAAATTGGGTATGAATTCTTACACTAGGTATGTTCCCTGTTTCCAATTGGGTAATTTGGCTCAAGTATTTTAGGTTTGGCTCAATGCTCAGAGCCAAAGAGAAATGCCTGACAATTCAAAACTTTAACATAATGTTTTAAAAAAAAATTTTAAAAATAAAAAAATCAGCAGTTGATTGATTGAAAAACAATAGTTAGTTAAAAGATTCAACAAGTGAACGCACCCAAAAATTTTGCATTTATTTTTTTAAGGAATTACAAAAAAATTCCCTCTCCTCATGTGGCTCAAACTTGTTTGGAATGGCTCAACTCCAAAATTGGTTCGGAACAACGCTGCTGTTCCCATACTTTTTGGTTCAATATTGACAATTTATCGCATTTCTCTCAGTGGGGGAGAATTCGCTAACTGTATTAGAAAAATTATCAACAAGTAAAGGAACGCATCTAACCACAAATTAGAAAAATGTAAATTTTTCCTAAGTGGGAATATTCTAATATTAGTAGAAAATTTTAAAAAGTCCGCTTTTTTCCATTTTACTTATATTTTGGTGATATATGTACGAGAATACAGGAACAAGTAATTGAAATCAAATGAAAAGTCAGTTACCAAATAAAAAACGATTTGATCTGCTTTAACCAGAAAACTCAATGAAATTTCTTGACTTAAATTTTACGTATTTTGACTAATTTTTATGAATTTTTACTCAATGCCGTTTTTAATTTGAAAAATTGGTATAAGAGAGAGTCGTCGAGAGAGCGAGATATTACCTCTCCAACCACTGAAAATCTTACTCAACAAATTTCTTGTTGTAAGAATTGGAGAAGCTGTGAGCCATAAAGATAAACCATACTGACCACCACCAACTTCGCCCGATTTTCCGTTACTTGGCTGCTAGACATATTTATATTTCGTGGCAAATGGTAAGTGCGCTAGTATTGTTACATAGAAATTCGTATTAACAAATGTCACCTAACTTCAAAAATTCCGGCTCACTCGCACCTTGCATATATGTACCACTTTCGCTGTGGGCAAGGTTGAAGCAGCGTTCATAGAATTTTATCCGTTAAATTTTAAATTATTCGTTACATATGCATAGTATTTTTTTCAGGAATAAGTATACATTTTCTTAAAATATACATAAATGAAAAATGAACAATGAAGATTAGTTTAAGGAAAATAAAAATATTTTGAGCAAATTTTCTTCAGTTATCTAAGAAAAATTTACACATGAAATCCTAATGAGTTTCTAGTAAAGGGTGATTTTTTAAGAGGTTTAGAACTTTTTTTAAAAAAAAAACACAAAAAATTCGAAAAAATGAATGAAATATTTATTTGAATCGATAGTTTGAACCTTGCAATTTAATGTTTAAAGATAATTTCATGCAAATGTTGACCGCGGCTGCGTCTCAGGTAGCCCATCCGCTGAGTCCAATTTTGGCATACTCTTTCACACATATCGGCCGGTATCTCACGAATGAATGCATGGATGTTGGCTTCCAGTGCGTCAATCGAAGCGGGCTTGTCCCTATACACATTAGCCTTGGCATACCCCCACAAAAAATAATCTAATGGTGTCAAATCGCACGATCTAGGCGGCCAATTGACCGGCCCGAAACGTGAAATTAACTGTTCACCAAACTCGCCTCGCAATTGCGCCATTGTTTCGGTCGGCTGGCTTTAGTTCTTGCACCAGCTGTATCTTAAAAGGCTTTACGCCCAAATCCTTCCGCAAAATTTTCCACGTAGTGCTGTAACAAAGGCCTAACTGCTGGGAACGGCGCCGAATCGACATTTCGCGGTCTTCTGTCACACTAGCTGATACGGCCGCAATATTTTCTTCACTACGCACAGTACGTAAACGTGTTGGTGGTTTAATGTCCAACAAAGTAAATTTGGTGCGAAATTTGGTCACAATCTTCCGAATAGACTGCTCAGAAGGTCGAGAATGCCGATCATAAAATGGAAGCAGCGCGCGATGAACATTTCGAACCGAGCACGAATTTTGATAGTAAAATTCAATAATTTGCAAGCGTTGTTCATTTGTAAGACGATCCATGGTTAAATTGCAAACCAAACTGAAGCTGTTTGACAGTGACACAAGGTACTAAACACACGTCAGCTGTCAAAACCGGTGTTGCCAAAACCAAACCAGCTAAAAAATCACCCTTTATATAGAAACGTTAATTTTTTTAACCAAATATGTGGTATTCCCGAACTGTATCGCATTTCCCCACGGTTTGTTGCGGTTGGCAGCATTTATTTTTGTATTTTTTGTATGTTTTTGCATGTCACACGGATTTTTAATTGACAGAACATCGATAGGAAAACAAAATTGAGGGGCCAGCGGCTATTGGATTGCGAGTTGGGAGTCTCAGTACCCCCAACGTCGTATTTGGCATACGCGTGCATATGTTTTCATTTTCTGCATATTAAATTGGTATCAACAGGCCAACTAAAATTGATTGTTCTCGTCAAGATTCTTTTCGAAAGTGCATACGAAATTCTCCGTCGCTGTATGAAGGGACAATCACTTCGGCTATTTTTTAATGCAGTGTTGCTCTCCTCAAATGCTTGTAGTTCAATCAGACAAACTCTTCTGCATAATTGGATTCATTAAAAAGGAGTTCGATTAATTCCGAATCACTTTCATTGCTAGGTAGATGAATCAACTAATTTTGTTAGTAAATTAGCAAATTCTTCGAGTTTATCAGATATTTCAACGACCAATAACGTACCAATTTTTTGAATTTTTGATTTATGTATCGGCCATTTTTTTTTAGATTAGGCACTACAAAAGCGTTCCCTAACTTTTTCCTTGAGAAATCATCCCCACCACTGCCATTTTGACAGTCTTTTCCATTTTTACTAGGTACAAAAGTAAAGGAACAAATCTATTTTTTGGATTTTTTTAGGAAGGGAAAATGTTTTGTTCTCTCTTAGTGGGTCTCTTCTGTCCAGCTTTTGTGTGTTTGGGAAGCGTGAGAGGGAAATTTGACTTAATTTAACAAATGTGTTTGAGTGCATTATCGTTAGTGAACAGACCTAATATTTTGTGACATTTGTAGGTACTATTTTTTTTTCTGTAAAAATTGGAAAACGACGAGCTATGAAATCATAAACGAAGTCCGGCAGCACCCTCAAATTGACTATCTGTGAATGCGTGTTAAGCATCAAAAAAATTTTAATGGCGGGAGTTGTAATAAAAGAAAATAAAACCTAACTTCAATTCGTGTTAGTGACTGTTATGTCTGTGGGGGGGCATACAAGAAATAATAACGTACATGGGTTGAAAATGCTGCAGGATTCCCAATAATATAAACGATGTACAAACAATGACAAGGAATTCAGAAAGTTAGGATAATTCAGTTTAACATGTGGTTGGTTGTCAGTTTGACAGATTAAATTTAAGCCGCATTCAAGAATCTAGTCATCTTGGTCGGGATGAGATGCAACCTGAACGCAAAAACTAGATTGGTCGGGAACGTCACCACAAACGCGAACTGTCAACTAATTACTCAGTCACGAATTTCTTGACAAGATTCGTCGGCTACCCCTCCATAGACGTCATGACCGATTTCGACCAATCAAAACCGAGATTTACTAATGTCGTTTTCCATTGGGATCACCAAAAATCTTTTTCACATCTCAGATTTTATGCGGCTCATGGAACATGCTTTTGTGAATGGATTAGTGCGTTATTTGACAACAATATCAGCTGTTCAAATTGCATTTGTTTTTGGTGAAATCAACCATGGAAATCGGCTTGAAAAATCTTTCCTCTGTTGTAGATACAAATGGAGTAGTTTTGGTGATTCGTAGTTTCCACGTGATGAGGAAAACAGTGAAGATAATAATTCCTCCAAAACTATGTCCATTGCTGTTTATATATTTCTTTATTTTGGTTTTCACGGAACTTTGCACATCTGTTTTAAAACAAACTTCTTTAAATGACGTAAAACAGCTGTGCTGTATTTGTGGTAGTATGTGTAAATCTGAAAAAATATCGAGATTTGCAAAAAGTGATCCGAATCAAAAAAAAAAGATTGATTTTATTTTCCAATGGAACGCCAAAAGTGATTTAGATCAAAAAAAAGATTGATTTTTTGTCGCAATGGAAAACGACATAAGTGAGAGAGCTGTCAGACTTACTAAACTAGACACTTAGTTTCCAATGTATACTGGTTCCGATACAACTTTCGGAAAAATTCTCCGATGACATGTGGGCACCTTGTCGCATTGCGGGGAACCGCGTTATACCGCTTACTTTTGACAGCGACGCTGCACACTTTTTCCGAAGCTCTCCGACAACTTATTGCAGCGGAATATTTTAATGTGAAATGAACGCGTTTATATGCTTCATTTATTTTCTTCCGAAACGGATACTTCGAACGCAATTTGAGTTCCGATCAGATTTGACTTTCGTATCGGAATTTTTTCCGAACGGATACCAAAGATAATGGAATACAGAGATATATATCTTTCCAGTGGAAAGGCGGCTGCCTACAACAGAGATGAAAGAATAATCATGCGTGACTTCATGAATTTTTCGGGAAAACAGCTTGTAGGCCAAAGATAATGGAATACAGAGATATATAACTTTCCAGTGGAAAGGCGGCTGCCTACAAGCTGTTTTCCCGTAAAATTCATGAAGTCACGCACATATGCTCATTTCTTTTCTAGTATATGTGAGTTCATGAATTGAACTTTAATGCAAGAATTCGCTATTACGAAATGTATATTTCACTATTTTTTTATTTTAATCGAAGCCTCAACAAAAACCAAATAAGTTCAATACTTAACACAAAACAATTGAACAGCGCGATGCCCATAAAACCAAAAGGAATGTTGGCCAGCCATTAGCAACATGCTTTTTTGTACCTCACACGTATTCACAGACGGGGGTTGAAATTACAAAAACAACAATGTAAACAAATGGGTTTTGGGGGGATAAACGTACGAAAGATATCCATCTCTTTTATTCATTCATCTCTGTTGTAGGCAGCCGCCTTTCCACTGGAAAGATATATATCTCTGTATTCCATTATCTTTGGCCTACAAGCTGTTTTCCCGAAAAATTCATGAAGTCACGCATACATTCTCATTTCTATGCTAGTATAAGTGAGTTCGTGAATTCACCCAGAAGATGGCGGAAAATTGGTGAATTCACCACCGAAATTCATAAAATTTTCAAATATCCTGGAAAACTGGTTTGGGCATGTTCACTAGCAAAATTTGAATTTTGACGGTTGACTGTTAATTTGCTTGCAGTGAATATAATAATTTATACATTTCTCACTTTTACACTGCCTTTTACCAAGCATGATTAATACAAGTTACGAATAACAATGCAAATTCCATTTTTATTAACAGAGGAATGAAAAAATTTCTCTTGTAAAATACAAAACAAGCAGACTAAATTTTAAATGCAAAATGATTAATATTTTAATCACGTAAAAATCGCTCAAGGCTGCTATAATTCGGCATGAAATGTTTTTTGTTGTTTATTATTTCAAAACCTCAATACTTTGTTTTCTACATTTTAGTACTGCACATATAATTAAATTATACCTTTTTTTTTATTAAAAAAAAAAACAACAATTGCCAAGTACATATCGCAATTTATACGTAAGATAATGCTTTCGTAATGTTTCTTATCAAAGTTTTTATAATTTGAACCCTAGTACTAACCGCTCTTTAAAATATAAAAATTCATTAGTGTATAAAATTAAATATTGCCAATAACTAATTTTACATATAAAATTCACATATAAAACCAGTTGTTCCTTCCAGTGGGATTAATACAAAGGGGTCATTCTGGAGGTAACCGAAAAATCGTATATCTAACGAACACACCTATCTAAAAGAGAATGTGTCACCATATGGTGAATACAAAATTATTCTGTTTTATGACATTCGGCCAGATAAAAATAAAACTCTATTTTGATTCCGATTGTTTTTATTTCAGCTTTTTAATATACCGAAAGGAGGATACAAAATTATACTATACTTGAAAGCACATAGTGAGTCAAAATTTGTTACATTAGTTCTAATATTAAATGAGATATCATTACAGGTATTTTATGACCATAACAGGATGGACTCAAAATGTGTGATGGGATGCAGAACTTATGTGCACACTTACTGTCCTAGTAATTTAAATTAAGCTACCTATTTTGGTTTGATATCTAATAGATAATTGTATTTATGTTTTATAAACAGTACACAAGCAACAACAATCTAAACAAACAATTACTTTGCAAAGCGCAATTTTGTTTTCCGTAAATATATGTGAGAGCTACTGGCTAAGCCCGCCATACATATAATGAAAACAGAAAAAAAATTGTTTAACTTTTTTTAGACCAATTAAACTGAATAGTTTTGCACAATGATTGTCTTTGCATTAAGCTAATGATATATAAAACCAATTTGTCAAAAAAGGTAGTTAGAAAAAGATTATACGTATGTACCCCCAAATATCTTACGTACAAAAAAAAAATGTTTTTCTAACCAATTTTGTTTGATTTCTCAACTTTTTGTTTAACAAATTGGTTTCATAATTCATCATCTACATGCAAAAAGAAACATTGGGCAAGACAATTCAGTTTTAATGGTCCTAAAAAGCAAAACTAATTTCTTTCAAATTTGACAAAATCTACCAACCATCATTTTCTGTAGATGGTGAGGTTGGGGTCGCAGACATTTGGTTTTGTTTTTCTATATTTTATTATAAAAGGGAAGTGATAAGGACGTTGTTATACTATTTATTGGTTGTTCAATCTCTTCTGTCTCTATACTTTACAATGTGAATCGTATTATATAGAGCTGCCAAAATAAGATTTCGTCGTGTTATTGTTAATGCAATAACATTTGCACGTTAATTTCATATTTTCGGATCACAGCGTAAAAGTCGTTTCGAACAAAACAATCGACAATTACCAAAGGTGGGTGCGTGAGTTCAGGGTAAATCTTTAAAATAATATCGGACTTTTCTGCCTGTGTTAAGAATTGACATGTTACAGCTCTTTTTCTTCATTGAAACTTGAAGAATATAGAAAAAGTACTTCTATTGAAAAAAATGTGTTTCTTTAATCGAAAACAACATAAGTAATTCTAATTGCGAGCGGGTCATTGTGCAGAATACTGAGTAGTATTAAAGTTTTTTTTTCCTTTTTGTAGCTAAAACGGGCAAAGCACGAGCACGGGTTAGACGATAAGGTGAACATATATAATTGCACTGCAATGGGGTATAGTTAAATTCGGCATAGTATGCTCCTTTCGAGTTTATTTAGTTTTTGTAAGAAAACTTAGTTGTAAGCGAAATAAAGATGAATTTTATACCTTTACAAAATAAGCTAGAAGTAATTTCCCTTGTTTTAAATTTAAGTACATGTTAAGTATAAGAAAAATAAAGAAATAATATACAAAAGAGATATTTAAAAAGAAATTTGTAACATACAACTTAGCTTAGGTTAAGAACAATAAACACAACACTCTTTTACATAATTTTATAATTTTAATATATATGTGCAAGTAATGCTTTGATTTATTAGTATGGAGATATGGCGTAAACAATTAAATCTGCAAACTTTCAACAAAATCGACCGAGTTTGCGACAACCACTTCTCCGTTGACATGTTTGCGTCCCAAAAAAGACATCGGTTGATACAAACTGCAATACCAAATATATCACTGACATTGGGAGATGCTTTTGACCACGACACGGAGCCGGCAAAATGCTATTATGCAAGTCCAAAGAGATGCCGATTTGAAAGAAAACAGTTTTGCATATGTCTGTGGTTGGCTCTATAGAAAGTGCTATGAAAGTCATAACTGTGAGCTACCTTTACCTACCCTTGATAGCGCAGAGCCTTCGTCGAGTTTATTATTTACTTCATTTAAGCAATTCGATAATTGTAATTTACTTGCCCCCCCTCCAAAGCGTTTGTATAATACATTCGTGTGCTGGAGGGATTGTTTAATAACGTATTCTATGATTATTATCATTTAAACGGCGTTACAGAACAACTTTCTCTTTTAATAGCACCTGATTCGCGTTATATCTGTTGCCCAGGATTGAATGAACATTTCATTCTTAAGTATTTTTTGAGAGTAAGATTATACTTCGTTCTCAAATTTTGGAACCGAGATTTAAACGATCCCACTTTCAGGAACAAAATGCTTCGTGTCGCTCACTTGTAATTGTTATATGATCTGTAATAATAAGTTCTTCTTTTATAACTGAATTGGCATTTATTTTTATTTGGTTTTAAACTTCCATGCTATTTTTAAGCATTTACATTAATAGCCTTAACCACATGTGGCTTACAACATACATACTTATCTAAGATTTAACTGAATTTATTTATTTAACTTATCGTCGTATATATACTTTTTATTGTTATTTAATGAATTAGACTGCATGTGTAATACGAAGTACAAAATATATATAATATATACCTATTTTTTTTTTAATTTATTGCATGTCTTATCTTAATATATTTTATTCTATTTATTGATTTTATATATTTTACTTTTGTAGAACGGGTGCGATAGGCCTACTGGGGAACCGAACACCCAAGGAAAAAAATCGGTAACGCACCATATACATACCTCATAGGTGGTGTGGAAATGTATTTGTAGAACCTTATTTATATGGATTAACGTTTTTAAATAAAAGTAACACAATTCACAATCATGCAGCAACAGTAAAACATAATTCTATAAATTGGAACGAGAATTCTAAATGGCGACAAACTAAATAAGTGGCTTTTATTGAACTGCCAAAGTAAGAACTATTAGGTCACTCAGATTTACTAGGGTTCAATTTCCAAAGGTATACGATGTCCTGCTCACGATTTTCATTATATTATCCTTTCTGAAAAGAATTACCTGGATTGCTTGTTTTTAAATATTTACATTAATACCTACTCACAATCTTCTCCGATTTGGGGGTTTCAGCTTCAGATTAGTCCAATCTGGTGTGGGAAACGATTCTTGTAATTTTGTTCTGCGAATACTAGTTCAATATAGGATCTACGTGATTTTAAATTTGATTTGAAATACTCACTTGAGGATTACATTTTTCCCTGTGTGAATTATTACCTATGAGTATGAGAACTATGAAAAATAACAAATTGATAATAATAATGAACTTAAATATACTACACAGCCACGATTCGATTGACAGCAAAAGAACTCACCACACTGAATTTTGATTGGTGGCCGGTCATTAATGTTTTTTTTTTCTAGCTCACACGTATTCACAGACGAGGGTTGAAATTACAAAAACAACAATGTAAACAAATGGGTTTTGGAGGGATAGACGTACGAAAGATATCCACCTCTTTTATTCATTCATCTCTGACGGATACCTTGATAGGTCTTAAGGTGGAAACAAATATATTTGGATTAGAATTTATATAACGTTGCATGAATACTTTAATGCTCCTCTTCAACATTAAAATCGAAATCTATTTCAAGAGTTTGAAAATAAAATAAATGCCATCTTATCTGTCTAAAAATACTTAACTTCTACAGCATAATTTTCAATAGCTTCTCTTGTGGGGGTCATAGCGGTGACATATGCTCAGTAGCGGCGGTTTTTACTACTGGATTCAAGAGTGGACTTTTCCTTAGCGGTGTGGGACGCAACATTGATTAGAAACGACGGCAAGGGTAGGTGCAAACTACCGGGTGCTTCGATGGCCAAGCAATAGTAGTGGAGTCTCAGGCAGTTTTCCTTATGTACCCTACGGCGGCGGAGTCTCGTAGATAGCAAAATAACAGAATTGTTGAAAACTTTCGAAAATACTGACTCCGCTTGTAATATGGTACGTTTTATTTCTAAAATTAAATGGTTTACAACCAATTCGATATGTGATATAAATCTTACCGCAGATTGCACCCATGGTCCGCTTATGGTGGAATTTTTAGATTTAATGAAAAGGCGGAGGTTTAAGCGCGAAATTCGTAAAGAACAAACTTTAGTTAGTTACAACCAAAGATATTGGAATACAGAGATATATATCTTTCCAGTGCAAAAGCGGCTGCCTACAGCTGTTTTCCCGAAAAATTCATGAAGTCACGCACATATGCTTATTTCTTTTCTAGTATATGTGAGTTCATGAATTGAACTTTAATGCAAGAATTCGCTATTCCGAAATTTGTATTTCACTATTTTTTTTATTTTAATCGACTCCTTAACAAAAACCAAATAAGTTCAATACCAAACACAAAACAATTGAACAGCGCGATGCCCATAAAAGCAAAAGGAATGTTGGCCGGCCATTAGCAACATGCTTTTTTGTGGCTCACACGTATTCACAGACGGGAGTGGAAATTACAAAAACAACAATGTAAATAAATGGGTTTTGGGGGGATAGACGTACGTAAGATATCCATCTCTTTTATTCATTCATCTCTGGTTACAACTAAACATTTTACTTTTCATAATAATACACATAGAGGGCGTTCTCAGAAGTTCTGTTCATTGATAAAAGCCAGACATAGTCGTTCTGTTAAAGGGATCAATATAATAGTCGCTCAAGTCTGGTGGATGGCGTATTCTTGTTGACCACCGAAAAACTTCAACGTTTTCACTCATATTCTATCTAAGACTGTTTTCAACTAACTCAAATAGACTTCAGATAAGTTATTTGGTGTATCAACTTACGCTTCTACTAGTATCAAACCTTCTGAACGATCATCAACATCAATTCCGGGTGAAGAATCCTTTAAACTGCTATATAATTGGAATTTTCTCCTATATAGGTGAAAATCTTACTTAATCCCGATCACATGATTTCGAATCAACTTCAGATTGCATTTAGTTGCTGGAAACATAACCTTTGGTGTTTTCACTATATCCCGACGGATATACGGCGTTGACTTTGGAACCCATTTTTCACATTTTTGTTTTTGGGTCAAAACCATTGCTAGACATTCGAAAAAAGTTGGTAGATACTCTAATGTCGTCTTCCATTGGGACCACCAACAATTTTTCTGATCTCAGATTTTATGCGGCTCATGGAACATGCAATGAAATTGATCTGCTTTTGTAAATGGGTTAGTGCGTTATTTGACAACAATATCAGCTGTTCAAATTGCATTTGTTTTGGGTTAAATCAACCATGGAAATCGGCTTGAAAAATGTTTCCCTGTTATAGATACAAATGGAGTAGTTTTGGTGATTCGTAGTTTCCAGATGAGGAGGAAGACAATGATGATAATAATACCTCCAAAACATAAAGAAATACATAATCAGCAATCGTTAATTTATTTATTTATTTTGGTTTTCACGAAACTGTTTTAAAACAAACTTCTTTACAGTCACCGACTAGCTCTCGAGCCGATAGCATCGAACCTCAGTGTATCGTGTGATTTTTTTGTCGCTAAGCGCTTAAACCGGTTTTTCCCGTTAAAACCGTATTTTTTTTCCTATCACTAATTCTTATTCATACTCTCTTCTAAGTTCACGCGAGTGTACCCACCCAAGTGCAAAAATGGCCAACGGGCCAAAGAAAGGTGGTCGTTTCGGAATCCTTGACCCAGACCCTGACCCCGATCTCCAGCCAAGAAAAAAACCAAAACATAATACTCTGCCCCTAAACATCTTCCCAGACCTCCCCTCACTCTCCAACTCAAAAAATCCTCGATTTATTATCATGTCTCCGAAAAATAGCGAAAAACCAATCTCGTCCCTTAGCCCATTCCTTCTCAAAAAAGCTATTGACAGTATTAGCAAAGATTATGAAAACATAAGCCAACTTCGTGACGGTAGCCTATTAATTTTTGTAAAGTCACAAAAAACAGCAGACCTTTTCCTAAAAGCTAAAGACCTTGCTGGTGTGTGCCCAGTAATAGTAAAACTGCACGATCGCCTTAACCAATCGAAAGGAATAGCATTCGCACCATGCCTAATAAACGTCGCTGAAACAGAAATTGTTAGCGAAATGAAATCCCAAGGTGTAACGGAAATTTACAAATTTCTAAAAAAAGGTGACGATGGAAAACAAAGAGCAACAGGTCTCATGCTCTTTACATTTGACCTCTATCAAGTCCCCAAAACAGTTGATATCGGCTTCTACACTGCCAAAATAAGTGAGTATATACCAAACCCCATGCGTTGCCGCAACTGCCAGCTACTTGGCCACACAATCAAGCGCTGCAATAACAGCACAATATGTGAATCGTGTAACCTGCCACCGCATACACCGGAACCATGTACTCGAGTAATGTGCGCAAACTGCTCCCTCCCCCACCCATCGTCGTCCAAAGCATGCCCTGCCTACAAACAAGCGAAAGAGATTATCACGATCAAAACATCAAAGAAATGCACAATGATGGAAGCTAAACGGATATACAGTCAACAGAACTCAACTCAAACCCCTCCGCTGACCGAGTCCCTCGCCGAAAAGATTAAGAAAACTACAAATCCACTGGTTCAAAATAATGTCCCTCTAACCTCACCTTCCCTGCCCGCACCAGACACAAACAACGATGAAAAAAACACAACACCACACACAAATAGCGCTAAAGTAAATACCCACACAAATAATAAACCCGATCTCACATCATACTCATACTCAAAAGCAAACACCTCCAAACCCAATGCAACTCCAACGGCAACTCAACCTGCTCACACATCATCAATCCCAAACCCATCACCCACCCATCCATTTACAAACAAGCCTACTGCTGCCACAGCGATAGCCTCCATTACATCAAACTCTAACACTCCCTCCTCCCAATCTTCTCAGGCCATCTCGAACTCTTCACAACCTCTCTTTAATACCAACAAAAACAACCAATCTTCACCTACTCGAACCATAAACAATATCTCTAAATCCCCCTCCGCACCCACCAATTCTCCATTATCAACTGTCACCCAAACACTTTTGGAGAACAACGATTACTATATTATAAATAACACAGAAACACACGATGACGACATGCAATTATAAAAATATTAACCAAAACAATGACTCTGCAATTCGAGAGTCGAATCGATTGGGCTCTGTAGAGAGCCCGACCGCTTCGACTCCCGAATTGCGGAGTCTCAGCTCTGAACAACCTACGTCCACCTACCTCTATAATTTACAACAGAAAACAAACAACACAATCCAAAAACAAAACCAACGCACGACGAACTACACTTCTTTTGCCTCAGGTAAAACAAGCTCGTGGGTCCAGCGTAATCCTAACGGACCTTTCAATATTCTGCAATAGAATATGAACGGCTTCACTAACAACCTTGATGAACTTAATATCATAATCAAACAACACAATCCCACCATTATATCCGTGCAAGAAACACACTGCCCTTTTAATTGCACCCCATTCTACCCAAGAAACTTTAAAGGTTACTTTCATAATCTACCAATTAACGACACACACACCCAAGGTCTAGCACTGCTTATCAGAACAAACACACCTCACAAAATAGTACCTCTTAACTCAAACCTACAAGTCCTAGCCGTCGAGATACAACTCAAAACAAAGTTCACATACGTTAACTTATACCTCCCTCCAAAAAGTACTTTCAATAAAAATGACCTGGTTAATATCATAAACCAAGTCTATCCCCCGATCATATTCGGAGGCGATATCAATGCGTGGAGTATACTATGGGGCTCCCCAAGCACAAATAAAAAGGGACATGTACTAGAAAACTTCTTTCTGAGCGCAAACTTTGTTATCTTAAACGACGGATCCCCTACACACCTTTCAACGCACAATACACTTACGCACATCGACGTAACATGTTGCTCACCTGAGCTGTTCCCAAAAACAACTTGGAGGACCTTAGATGATCTACATAACAGTGACCATTTCCCGATACTCACAACCTTGAACATTGCACACCTTAACAAATCAAAAACATTCAACCCTAAATTCAAAACAGACCTTTCCAATTGGAAGCTGTTTAGTAAAAAAACCACTGAATACCTGTCCGGCAAACCCGTATCCCCAAACAATAACAAAGAAGCCGCTCTGCTTCAAAACGCGATCAGAACTGCCGCAAATGCCTCCATCCCTCAAACGGCCCCAATAAAATGTAGTCGCGTTACACCTTGGTGGAATCCCGAGTTAACAGCACTACGGAAGGAAAAAATAGCTGCCCTAAAAAACTTCCAAAAGAATTCCACCACTCACAATCTCATAAATTACAAAAAATCAAATGCTAAATTTCGAAGATTGCTCAAGGAATCCAAAGCAAAAAGTTTTTATGAATTCACCTCAACTATAAGCCCCAACTCCTCCCCTGCTAAGATATGGCAAAATATTCGCCGTCTGACTGGAAATTCCTCGTCACTCTCAATTAATAGTATTAACTCCCCAAATGGTATTATAACAGATCCCCCTGAAATATGCGATTTTATTGCACAATCTTGGTGTAAAATTTCGGAAAATAATAACTTTTCCGATACATTTGTTAATAAAAAATCCAATATACTTAACAGCATCCCACCGCAACATCCAACCAACCTGACTGCTCGACGCATTGAACAAAAAATATCGTTTCTCGAATTTGAAACTTCATTAAACAAAATGAAAGGCAAAACTCCAAGTAGGGATAGGATATCCTACCCTATGCTGAAAAATCTTCCCCAGGATACTAAACAAAGAATTATATGCCTGTACAACAATATCCTAAATACCGCTATTATCCCCCAAACCTGGAAAACAGCTACAATATTACCCATCCCAAAATTAAATAAAGAAAAGACCTCACTTGAAGGATATCGCCCAATCTCGCTTATCCCATGCCTGTCGAAAATCCTGGAAAAAATTATTGCTAAGCGTCTACTATGGTATGCCGAAACAAATAAGCTTATCAGCCGCAATCAGGTAGCATTTAAAGCTAACAGAGGATGTGTTGATGCCCTACTACACATCGACTTCTTTACTTCGAAAGCATTATCAGAAAAAAAGCACATCTCAATCCTCACCCTTGACTTTGAAAAAGCATTCGACAGAATAGGCCTTCACGTTATCCTAAAAAAATTGACCAAATGGGGCATTGGGAAAAAAATATATAGTTACGTTAAATCATTTTTAACTAATAGAAAATTCTCCATCAAATCAAATAATACCTACTCCCGGAACTACCCTTTGCACAACGGCATCCCCCAGGGATCACCTCTATCGGTGGTCTTATTTATAATTGCTTTTGACGACATTAACACAATTTTATCAAAACACCAATTACTAGATCACTGCATTTATGCGGATGATATATATATATTATGTAAAGCTAATGAGATAAATAGAAGCAAAACTGCATTTAAACTCGTAATCGAAGACATCTTACAGTGGTCAATAAGATCAGGTGCCAAGCTCTCAATCCAAAAATGCAAATTGCTCCACATTTGTAGAAAACAGAACTGTCCTCAAATTAACATAAATATAAACGACATACTAATCGAAAATGTTAGAAACTTAAAAATTTTAGGACTAGTTTTTAATAATAAGTATTCTTGGAAACAACACTGTTTAGAACTAAAGAAATCCCTAGCTGCAAGAACCAATATTATAAGGTATTTAGCCTGTAAAAAAAGCAATGTTCATATTAACACTCTAACAAACATAACAAAAATGTTAGTTTTAAGTAAAATTGACTACGGGTTATATATATATGGGTATTGTCCACAATCAACACTGAACATAATAAAACCCATATACCACCAAGCCGCCAGAAGAAGCATAAACGCTTTCCCGACTACTCCAATAAAAAACATCTTAGCAGAAGCAGGACTAATGAGCATTGACGAACGAAGAGACGCTATCACCTTAAAACTATCGGCGAAACTATTTTTCTCCAAAAATTCTGTAATTGATCAGGACGTAAAGAGGGCAAAGGATTACAAGCTTACAAAGAGGATACCATCCGCTATAGCTACCATACTGGAAAAAGCATCCCTGCTAGACATTCCAAATAGGCCAAAACAGATTGCTGCCCCACGATATCCCCCATGGCTAATGAACTCAGAATCTATCATACTGACCTTAGCCAACTACAAAAAAGCAAACACCAGCAATACAGCCTACTGTCAACTCTTCGCCAGCATCACCTCAGAGTTAAAAGCAGACGGGTGGAACCTTATCTTCACAGATGGATCAAAGACCACAGAACACACATCATTCGCTGTCTCACTTGAAAATGGTTCCATTATCTCCATTGGTAATCTACCGGAATTCGTATCAATATTTACAGCAGAAGCTTTCGCTATCCTTCAAGCCACAAATATAGCAACGAAACGCCAAGGAAAACATATCGTATGCTCCGATAGCATATCGGTACTTAACGCGATCAATAACCCTAACAACAACACTGAGCTCATATCAAAAATCAGACTCCAACTCATCAAATCTCCAAATAATATCAAGCTAATGTGGACGCCGGGTCATGTCGGGATCCAAGGAAACGAAAACGCTGATATCGCGGCTAACTCTGCCAGAAACGCCCCGGTATACAGATTTGACACATATACCAAACAAGATTTGTTGAAGCTTACTCGAGAAGCCACAAGTATCCGAATCAGAAACGACTGGAGGTTATACCACCATCACTATAAAAAAGTAAACCCTGATAGAGTGAACCCGGTATACCCCACAAATATCCCCAAACATCAAATTTCAAACTTTGTGCGATTACGACTTGGACACACCTCAGCTACCCACAAATACCTCTTGACCAAAAATAGCCCTCCAGCCTGTACCACCTGCAACACGGCATTGAACACAACCCATATCTTGGAGAACTGTACCGAGTTGAGACCCATCATTAAAAATATATTCAAAGACAACTCAATATATGAAATACTCAGTAACCCTAGTCCTGCCAATATTGAAATGATATCAAACTTTGTAACCAGAGCTAACCTTTTAATATAAACACTAACTAACTATAGAGCCAATAGTCTTTGCAGCTAGGCTCAGTAATTTTAATTTTACCATGTAATTTGTAATTACCTGTTAATAAATAATAATAATAATAATAATAACAAACTTCTTTAAATGACGTTAAGCAGCTGTGCTGTATTTGTGGTAGTATGTGTAAATCTGAAAAAAATATCGAGATCTGCAAAAAGTGATCCGAATAAAAAAAAAGATTGATTTTTTTTCCAAATGGAACACGCAAAGATTGATTTTTTTGTCCCAATGGAAAACGACGTAAGTTTTCTTGCACTCCGTTCCATAGCGGCTCAAGTGATTAATTGTCGAGAACGTAAATACTCTTCGAAGCAAAACTTGACCGCTTCCTCTTGGATGTCTTTTTACCCGACTGGACACAGGAAGAGGGTAGCGGTAGTGTGTTTTGCGCGTATGTACGTCTGTTTCGACGTGACCTCCTGTAGCCTAAACGGGACCGATTTTGAAGAGTGAGGTGTCATAAGATTCGTATTCTTCCCCGGAGTGTTTTTTTTTGTTTTTTTTTATTTCAAGTTTCAAGTTTAATTTATTTGGTAAAGTACAAATAAGAACAATAGTCTTTTATAGTACATTAAAGCTCAAGAAAATATACATTAAAAATTGCTTTAAATTTAATAGCGAGTGAAGTAAATATAAATAGAAACATTAAGTGAAAATTTATTAAATGCGCGAGAAAAAAAAAAAAAAATTAACTTTAACACGTTTAAGGCGTTATGAGGTTGAAAGTTCGCGGCGACTGGACAAATTGAAGTTTCTGGAATAGATATTGTGGTGAACGGTTATGTATTATTTTGTGCATAATTACACAGCACCTAATTTCCCAATAATGTTGTAATGAACAACCAAGGACATGTTTGTGGTAGACAGACACATGGTCATATCTTCTAATTCCAAATGCATATCGCACCATATCATTAAAAACAACAAGTAATTTGTGCTGAGACTGAGAATCTAATTTTTGGTATACCACTATGGCGTAATCAAAGATAGGCATAAGCAAAGACTTAATCAACCTAAGTCTTGTATCTACAAGTGTAAGACTAGAATACAGCCAGAGTTTTCGTAATCCTGCATAAACACGCGCCACGATGAAATTTGCATGGTCGATAGCGGAAAGGGGTCGATTCAACTTGAACCCAAGGCTTCCAACTGTATCGTAAAACTCAAGTCTGCAGGAATTAAGATAAACAGGCGGCATCTCTTCAGTATCATACAGATTTTTTGAAATCAAAATTAATTTAGTTTTAACCGGATTTAAAATCAGACCATTACTTTGGGACCACTTTACTATTGAAGAGAGATCAGAATTGAATCTAGCGACGAGATCTTTCACCAATCCAATTGTTCGAGAAAGATATGTCTGTGCATCATCAGCATATAGATGTATAGATGCGTTGCAGCAAACTTGTGGTAGGTCATTTATATAAAGGCAGAACAGGATGGGGCCAATAATTGAACCCTGAGGCACCCCGGCGAGAATACGTGCAGGCCGAGAATATTTATGTTCAGCAAAGACCTTTTGAAAACGATTCGAAAGATAGCTCCTAATCAGATGCAATGAATATTCAATTTATTAATTCAATTCAATTCAATTTATTAAACAATATTTATAAGTACAGTAAGACTTGGTCTTTTATAGTAAATTCGCTTAATCCAAAGTACAGCTTTAATTTCGTACATAAAATGTCATGGTTTACCGTGTCAAAGGCTTTTGAAAAGTCAAGCAAGCATAGCATCGTAAGGTAGCCCTTATCATACTCTATTCTAATATCGTCAAGAACTTTGATCATTGCCGTTTGACAGCTGTGTTGAGCTCGGAAACCGGACTGCACTGGGGACAATAAATTGAAGCGATTTAGGTGGCTAGAGATCTGATTGGCAAGGACTTTTTCAAAAACCTTAGATAGGCATGGTAAGATACTAATAGGACGATAGTCAGAGATCGATGAGGGATTGTTTTTCTTAGGCACGGGGATGACCTTAGCTTGCTTTCAGCAATCAGGGAAAGTGGAAGACAAATGAGTTATACAACTAACAATATGAGGAAGTATTATTTTTACAAAGCGTAAATGTAATCCATCCTCCCCAATAGCGTTCGACTTAAGGTCTTGTATATGATGTATAACATCCGCTTCTGAGACAACTTCAAAATCTAAGGAACGGTTAGAACTGAAGAAAATGTTTCTGTCTGGAGTAAAATAAGAGCTAGTACCAGCAGGGCAGGAAAGAAAAGAGTTATTAAGCTCAAAATGTGATTGAAGATTCTGTAGTTTAATAACATTGAATAGTGTTGAATAATGTTACTTAGGAACAGTAAAAATACAAATGCTATTCTTATTTAAAAAAAAAAGGATTAATATCGGAAGCAAAAAAAGTGGTTAAACTCCTATCAAAAAGAAATATAATCTAGTATTTACGTGAATTCTGCAATTTGATTTCCGATTTCAGATTTCGCGTATTCAGTCGAACGTAAGCAAATATTTTTTTACTGTTCCGAGTATTTCACATAAATATAGGGCGATCTACGAGGATTTTTGTATTACCTCCTTTACCAGAAAAAGCCAAGCGCATACTATAGAATTCATTTTTTGAATTTAACAATTGCATACTGTATATATTATTGTGCAATTATTTATTTTACGAACTATTTACATATTATATATTATGCTAAGACTACAAAATATTTTTCGCCACGACATGAAAAAAAATGTTTTCCCTAAACGGTGTTAAAACATTTTTTTTAATATGGTTTCAAAATTAAAAGCATAACTATCAACGAAGAAAAAGTGTATTTTCTTAAAAATGTACAAAAAAGCGGAAGTTACAAAATGTCTTTTAACAATAGGCTTTTTTTTTTTTAGTTCAGAGCACAACCTGAACTGTTATACAAAAACTTCGTGTTTCTTTTTTAGCTCAGATACATCAGAGCTCAGATTTGTGTTTCTTTTTTCGATCTGAGCATAATCAGAGCGCGCTCGATGACCTCAGAATAAATTGACTGAGCATGCTGAGTAAAAAGCTGAATACACACTCACAGTCACATTTGACAGAAAAAAAAAACAGGAAAACAAAATTAATGAAATGGTGGACGAACTTTGTTGTTCTGGAACTAAAGGATAACCAATTTAATAAATAAAAATTAATAAATATTAAATTTTTACATACATTTATTAAAAATGGCAGCTACGTGCTCAAGTGTGTTTCATAAATACATCAGAACAATCTGAGCACGCTCGGCTCAGAGCGCGCTCATAATGCTCGAGCTCGGTTCAGAGCTCAGCTCTGAACTAAAAAAGAAAAACGCCTAATAGTGCAAAAAAAAAACGCGTCAGTTCATTTTTCTCTGATTAATATTAGGCGTTTTTCTTTTTTAGTTCAGAGCACAACCCGAACTGTTATACAAAAAGTTCGTGTTTATTTTTTAGCTCAGATACATCAGAGCTCAGATTTGTGTTTCTTTTTTCGATCTGAGCATAACCAGAGCGCGCTCTATGAGCTCAGAATAAATTGACTGAGCACGTTGAGTATAAAGCAGATTACATACTTACAGGCACATTTGACAGAAAAAAAACAGGATAAACAAAATAATTGAAATGGCGGACGAACCTTGTTGCTCTGGAACTGAAGGTTAACCAATTTAATAAACAACAATTAATAAATATTCAATTTATACACATATTTATTACAAATGACAGCTATGTTCTCAAGTGTGTTTCAAAATTACATCAGAGCGCGCTCATAATGCTCGAGCTCGGTTCAGAGCTCAGCTCACCAGCGGGGCAAGTTGGACCAGTGGGGTTAGTTGGACCAAAATCTGAAAAGTAATTTATATGAAATACAAAAATGCCATCAATTTTTTCTAAAATTAAAAAAAACAACTCTTCATGGCGTTCTATAAAAGAAATTTTGCAATTTATGCAAATAAAGATGCTTCCTTGTCCTATTTTGGCATATTTTGATTGGTCCCACTTTCGGCAAATGCGATACTGCACCCACTCCTCCCTAGGTTATATTTTTTTAAATGTTTCCATATACATAAGATAAAACCAATCAAGTTGGACCAAGGCGGTCCGATTCACCCCGCCTGACTTTGTTGAGCATTTTGTGTCACAAAGAAACAACTACACAAAACTCTTCAATTTCACACTTGAAAAAATAAAATACAATAACGGGACACATGAAAAATGTTTACCTTATTCTGATATTCGCACCGCTTCACAAAAAAAAAAAAAATAGAAAAGGAGTGCAATTTTTTTTGACTATTCATTCTTAAAAATACAAATTGAAGGTTCGTGCTCCTTTGAAGGTACAAATGACGCTAAAACTGGTTGACATGTGGTCAGCACGCCCATGTGTCATCGTGCCCATGTATGACTTTTAGTTACTGAGTTATTCAAGTGGCCCTACTTGCCCCGTGGTCCAACTAATACCAATGCGAGCAATGAAGATGAATATGAGAGAACATAAGTGTCAATGTCGAGGCAAGTCCAATATACTTACCTATAGTGCCTAAGTTTCGTTTAGCGTCATATATTGCCTACACTCCACCCATTTGACATCTCCGTTTTTTCTGATTAACGAACAGCAGCAAAGATCGATCAGAAGAACATTGTATAAGGAACAACGATAGGCCATTGGGTAAAAACTGGTGACTGGAGGGCTCACAGCTGAACCGAACCAAGTCATGAAATATAAAAAAGGTGCGAAATTCTCCGCAAAGTTTAACTCTATTCAGTTCTGTAAGAGACCAAGGTAACGGCAAGAAACCCAAGTCAATGGCACTCATTTTAATGGCAGTTCATTTACTCAACCTCAAAATATCTTGGAATCGTCTTTTTCTGACTTGGTTCGCTTCAGCTGTGAGCCTTCCAGACACCAGTTTTTACCCAATGGCCGGCCTATCGTTGTTCCTTATACAATTACTTACATCGTATTGCTAAATATCGGTCATTAAAATATTGGCTGAATTCCAAAACGTCAAAAAATGCGCATTGTGAATGCACACTGCTTTTCTGATGCCAGGTTACGAATGCTTTTGCGCTGCTTTGCATTTGTTACTGCAAACCAAAGTAAAATTGGCAAATTATTGCAAAATATATTATTTTACTTACGACTCAGGCCACCAATCAATTTTATTTGGCGTTTGAAACTGAAATGTCAAATATCATTTGCATCATAATCATTACCGATGCTCTGTTTGCTTTTGTTAGCGCAGTTGATGCGTTTTGGAAAAATATGCATTGCATCATAGTACCTAGTCCGTTTGCGTTTTGGAACGCTTTATTAGTCTGTAATTCAGAAATACTGAGTTTTGGAATTCAGCCATTCTTTTATGAAAGGATGCGCAATATACGTACTCATACTCCCAAAAATCTACTACGAGACAGTGCTTCCACAACTTATTCTACATATGTTGCCTTAAGCTGTTTGCCTGGTACCTACGATCTTGGCTGACCACAAAACGTAACATTGAAACGACAATACACATACAATTTCAATGTTCCTGCAAAAACAATAATCAAAACAAATACCATTAGGGAATGTTTGCCAATTTTTGGAGCACATAAATTATTGTAATATTGCTCTTAAGAAACTTAACATGGGATTGCATACATGTTAAGTTAAAAGTGTTAAAAATTCAGTTTCTACCAGTATACTTACAGTCTTTCTGTTTCGTTTTTTTTTTGATTTACAAATCCACCAGAATTCGTCACGATCATTTTTTTTTGTTGATTCCTTTCCATTCCCACCCCCTCCACCACCAATTAATCTGGTACGACTGGATACAGGATGGTTATGTTTTTCGTCCGTTCCTACGTGACGCCTTGTAGCCTAAACGGCTTTACCGATTTTGAAGAGTGAGATATCATTGGCCAAAAAGAGAAAAATAAAAAACTTAATTTAAAAAAAACCAAAAAACCCGAATGACTGTAAAAAAAAAATTCAAAAGATATGAGCAAGACATATTTAGCCGGATTTTTGAAGTGATAACTTCTTTAGGCGTGTTGGGCATTTTTGATATGGCGTAAAATCATTGAACTCGCGACACCAATGTTGCGACACCAGTGTTCGTGGAATTGGAACGAAAGTTGAGAGGTTATATAGAGTCATTGTATATAGAGGAATGTTTATATACAATGATAGAGAAGATAGATGTACCAACTACCAACTAATGAAACAGCGACACCTAGCAGATAACAGCCCTATCATACCTCAAAGAGAACAACAGACGCCATTAATGGTGTCACCGGAAACTTATCCCTCATTATATCGTTTGGGTTGTAGTCTATGGTAGTTAATGTGGCAAATTTGTGTTACCATATTACAAGACATTTTGTGTTATTGTTTTGGGAACCATTTTGTGAAATAAGAGTAGGAGCTACAAACGCAGGTTATATTCACTTATGAATACTTAAACACATGAATAGATCAATATCTTTGCGGAATTTGTTTGTTAAAACAATAAGTTTATTGAGAAAATAAATTAACTTTTAGCTTCAGAGAATTTGAAAAAATAAAAGTACAAAATTCGCTCGAATTTGAGAAGGTATGTGTCCAGTTGCAGAGCTGAGATGTAGATGTCGCTAAGTGCAGGGAAGGAGTTGAACTCGCAGCACAAGTGTTGTGCTAAAATATTTTTTTTGGTAAAGCGCGACAATAGGCGTGTTTTTTTGATCTTCATTCTCAGCAAAGTAAAGTAAGATTTTCAGCACGCAACTACTGCGAGTCTCGAAGTGTCAAGTGAGCGTAGTTGTTGTAATTACGTGCTGAAAATCCTACTTTAATTTGCTTTGCTGAGAACGAAGCTAAAAAAAACGGGGCTAATAAATCAAAAATAAAACATAAATATAAAAAAATAAACAAAACATTTTGTGTTTATACAACAACAGCTTTAAAATTTGTTTCCAATTTCATTCCACATACCGGAAGTGGAAGCTGAAATTTTTTTTAAGGAATGACAGATAGAGTCAGAGATGAATGAATAAAAGAGATGGATATCTTTCGTACGTCTATCCCCACAAAACCCAATTGTTTACATTGTTTGTTTTTGTAATTTCAACCCCCGTCTGTGAATACGTGTGTCCTACAAAAAAGCTTGATGCTAGTGGCCGGCCAACATTCCTTTTGATTTTATAAGCATCGCGCTGTTCAATTGTTTTGTGTTTGGTGTTGAACTTGTTTGGTTTTTGTTAAGGCTTGGATTAAAATATAAAATATGGTGTAATACAGATTTCGGAATAGCGAATTCTTGCATTAAAGTTCAATTCATGAACTCACATATACTAGAAAAGAAATGAGCATATGTGCGTGACTTCATGAATTTTACGGGAAAATAGATTGTAGACAGCGGCCTTTCCACTGGAAAGTTATAGATCTCTTTATTCCATTCACGGTTGCCGTTTTAGTGACTGTCGCTATATCTAGTGGAATTTTCAAAAGTTTAGTGACAAAAATTTATTTCACTATAAAGTTAATAAAAGAGGTTCAGAAAAGGGTTCCAAGTAATTACAATGCTTTAACAAAAATGGAATTACTATCAGTTGAAAATACTTTAAAACCTGTAAAAGATCGTTCTATCATTGACCTTGCAAAAAGTTTAGGTTTTCAGGACGAAAACATAGAACAAATTTTAAAGCAATGGATGGCTATTAATTTTGTGAAATGGAAAGAGCTTCAAGATAGCGTAAAGTTTTGGGGAGAAGTTTCGCATTATAAAAACGCAGCAGGTATCAATACTTATGAAGAATTATTCCAACTTGCTCGAACTGTAATGTCGCTTCCACATTCAAATGCCGAAGTGGAACGGATTTTTAGTATGATGAACATAGTTAAAAATAAGTTGAGAAATAAAATGTCAACGAAAACTTTGAACTCAATAATGCTCATCAGAAATCAACTAAAAATACAAAAAAGTTGTCATGAATATGAAATTCCTAAAAATGTTCTCTTAAGAAATAATTTTGAAAATGCCTCCGATATTGAGGTAAATGAAAGCAGTGATGAAGATGAAATCGATTTATTTATTTCGGATTTGCAGTGTTTTAAAAAACTGTTTTGTTTTTTATTGTAACATTGAGACTGAATTTGTTTTTTTTTTATTGATCAAAATAAAAATGTTGTTAAAATTAAATATTTATTTTTTTTTTATTGGTAGGTAGTGAACATTTTTTTCTAGTGACTTTTTTTTTTTTAATTTTAGCATATCTAGTGGATTTTTAGGTTCGAGTTAGTGACTTTTTTTTTTAAGTTAACGGCAACCCTTTTCCATTATCTTTGGATAGAGTGTTCGAAAAATGGACAGAGTTTGAAGGTGGAAACACATTCTTTAAGACCGATGTTACGTTTAATTTTTTTTTTGGAAAAGATTTTTTAATAATGTTTAAAAATTAAAAAAATTGAATTGAATTGAATGGGTATGGGAATCGTGGTTTAACAAAATTTAGAAAAAGGGAATGCTTTCAGTAGTGCTGCTACCATAAACTAGATAAGTATTAAATACACCGCCAGCCAGCAATATCAACTAAAGCTTTAAGCTTTTTTTTTTTTTTCATAAAGGGCACTTTTTTTATTACAATTTTTTTAGGTTTTTTTTATATTTTTTAACATTCATAGAAAGTCTGGCCAAAAAAAGAATTTTATATGTAAAGTGCTTGGCAACGCTGCCGCAAGCTCAGAAAACTTAAGAGAATTTGCCTACTACAAGCTGCCTTATCGAAAACAGAAGTTTTCCTATACATATTTCAGTTTTCAAAACGAGTTGTTAACGTCGTTTCCGACAAAAACGACTTCCAATGGTTGGGTTGTTGAAACAAACACACCTTTTGCAGTATTCAGCAAATTTAGCAGAACAGCTGACCGAACAGAAGTCCCCTCACAACTCACAACTTAAAATCATTTTTCACATTTAACTGATGGTCTTTTATTATTTTTAAATGCTTTGAGTGAATTTTATTTGTTAATTAATTACTAACAGAGCCAAATACCTGCGTATCACCTTTGACAATAAACCAGCAGGAACCAGCAGATGGAACGTATCGTAAACAGGGCCACCAGATCTTTGTGAATCTGTCGTCGATTCTGCAGTAAAAAAAGAGGTGTTAGACCTCGGATGATGTACTGGCGTATAGCTGGAAACTGTATGACGGGCTATTTACGATCCACTTCTACTAAGGCACTAAATGTCATCCTAGGTCTTACACCTACTCAAACACGTATCCAAAATGGAGGCTAGACTTAGTATATACCGTCGGTTCCATTCGAACAACATTGCCCTCTATTCCCATTAGGGAGGTAATCTGTCTCTGCTTCACACCATAGAGCCCTCAAGCTCATTTGGCATGCCCCTAGATGACATGTTACCGGAATATGGCTTCCATAAAAACTTCTGTATAATCACCCCTTCTGGGGAAGACTGGGGAAAACATTAACCCATTCCATCATGAGTTGACCTCGTCTTGTACACAGACAGTTCTAAGATGTAGTCAGGAACTGGCTCTGGCATCTACGAAGAATCGCCTCAGGTGAACTTGTCCTTGCAATCAACCACTGCGCCTATATTGCCTATATTTATCTTCTCAGAAAGCTAAGAAGCTCTTAAAGTTCTTGGCTCATCTGTCATAAAATCTAAATTTATCTTAGAAATATTCACAGCCATCTACGAACTTGCTAAGAAAAACCTAGTCATCCTCCACTGAGTTCCACCTTACAGGCGATTTGATGGCAACGAGTCGGCTGACTGGAGTCAGCAAAAACAATTTTAGGAACTAAATCAAGAACCTATCACGCATCGAATCCGATGAGGTCTGGCTCACAACAGTTGGGCAGAACTGCACCTGACAATATTTCTCCAAATTCTATCCCAGAAAATCGCTCTTCCTGATTAATCTGGACAAAAATAACATGAGAATCCTAACAGGTATAATCAGCGGCCACGGTCTCGTGAAAAAACATCTCCACCACATTGGTTTTTCACCGGATCCTACTTGCAGATTTTGAGTGACGAATCCTCTCTTCACGTACTCATGGAATGTCAGCTCTATATCGTCAAAGAAAAAGATTCTTGGTGATAAAATCGTCAATTGCTGACAACCAGAGAAGATTCTTGTCTTCCCGACAGCCTCTGGAGTGAAAAGATGGCTCTAGTACCCTACCAGGGAAAGCAGCAAAGGCTCCTTTTAGAAGCCGCAGTGCCAGAGCCACTTCAAGGCTTTCCTGTTCTTAATCTGTCTATCTAACAGAGCCAAACCTAAAAGTTGGGTTAGAGGTTAAATTAGGACAGTACAACAATTATTGTCTTAGCTTTTTATTTTTTTGATATTCATTCGTTTTTAGAATTTGCGTTAACAGTTTTTTTATGAACTTATTAGAATAGAGGTTTGTAATGCGATTTTTCGCTATATAGCTTGAGCTGGAACGAGCACAACAAGAGCACATAAATCAGCTATCAGTATAGAATATTAATTTTTTTCGGCCGATTTAACTATGTGCTCTGCTGGCTTGATGTTAACTTGGCAAATCACTTTTCGAGGTCGATTTTCTCCGAAACCATTAGATCACAAAATTAACACATAATTCAAGGCTATTCAAAATTGATTTTTGACATATGTGCTCTGCCAAGTTGACTGAGGTCATATTGTTGGATTGTTTTGTGTATTACAAAGTATACAAGCGAATGTGGCTGTCTCGCTAAAATATTTTTTTTTTCCCAAGTGTGGACTGAGTGATTTAGATGACACATCCTTCGCTTCGTTGAAAAACTTGGTACTTGATGGTGCCGCTATTTTGTCGTTGTACAAACACTGTCATCACAAACCGCTTTCCTCGAACATGCTTCTATAAGTATGGCGTCAACATTTCATTTGTCCTCAAAAGAAAACCTAAACTAATTTTTTAGTATGTACATCAAATCTCCAAATGGAGTAAAATGACACCAAAACTTTCAGTGTTTCCTGACAAACATCCAATTCAATAGTTCATACCTAGTTCACTCAAAAACTTTATAAATTATATTCGACTTGAAGCTAAAAAAACATATTGAAAGCTTCCTGTTTATGTACATTGTACATACGAAACGCTTTTGTTTAATTGGCATAGAGAAAATAATACATCTCCTTCCACGCTGTAACAGTACCCGAATTACAATCCACATATGTCCTGGGAGCTTTTCAATTGTCATTTCCAGTAAATTTGTTCAAGTGCATTTCGCAAAACTTTACTTCCCACCCTTATCCTAATACTTAATGTTGGTGACGTAAACAGCTGTTTGACTTTGTTCTTTCTCCATCAGCTGATTTCACTGTCAAAATATATTCTCACATGTTTTCATCTTTCGCATTTAATTTATTAAGTTTTTTAGTGCGGGATGGTAATGGTAGTTAGCTCTCGAAAATTCTCTGAGAATTTTCTCTGAAATATATTTAGTTATTTTCTTATAACTTCAGCATCGTTTGTACTTATGTATTTCCATTGGTTTTGTTATGAAATCACAGCCCGTTGTGTTAATTCAGAAGTATTAAAACAAATTCCCAAAAATTAGGTCAGTATGATTTCAGCTTTCAGTTACTACAGCTTTCACTTATTTGTTCTTTTGCATGTAGGTGGTTTTTTTAAATTTCCAATTTTTGAACTATCAGTTTTTATTTACAAGTATGTAGGTATGCGCATTAGTACATAGTTAAGTACGATTATTTAAATATATGTACCTGGATTTTTTCAACAAAATTGAATTCGTCATAGGTGCCCTACGTACGTATACAATATTGTATTTCATGCTGTGTGCATTAATTAGTAGGTGTGTGTCTTCATGATTCGTTGATTACTTTATTCAAACCTTACCCTTTAATTATAATGCAGCTGTTAACCTTAAATGCTTCAAACTCATAAATATAGCAATGATTCATCCGAAATTTAGTCATAGGTTCTAATTACTAAATTGTTTCAATCAATAAATTTGACATTTATTTCAAAATAATATATATATACGTAAAAATAAATTGTCACGAGATTTCAGTGTGATTTACTTTCAAATCGAATGTTTGACACGTATAAACTGTCGCCCATAACAATCAAAGCTCAGTCGTTCCTTGTTTTGCTATCGCTATTCTTTGGAAAGCTACGTTTACACGCCAGTTCATCGGTTGTATAACTGAAATAATATTTTTGATTTAATTAAATCAAATTAAATTACTGAATAAGCAAAACAAATATTTCTCCCTTTTGTGTTTTGTTGTCATTAGTAACAAAAGAATGTGTAGCATATTTGTTCACTTCTCTCATGAAAAAGTGTTAGCAATATAACGATAATTGAAATGGATTATTGGGAACAAGTTTCTATTTACCTACGTATCAGAGATGAATGAATAAAAGAGATGGATATCTTTCGTACGTTTATCCCCCCAAAACCCATTTGTTTACATTGTTGTTTTTGTAATTTCAACCCCCGTCTGTGAATACGTGTGAGGTACAAAAAAGCATGTTGCTAATGGCTGGCCAACATTCCTTTTGGTTTTATGGGCATCGCGCTGTTCAATTGTTTTGTGTTAAGTATTGAACTTATTTGGTTTTTGTTGAGGCTTCGATTAAAATAAAAAAATAGTGAAATATACATTTCGTAATAGCGAATTCTTGCATTAAAGTTCAATTCATGAACTCACATATACTAGAAAAGAAATGAGCATATGTGCGTGACTTCATGAATTTTACGGGAAAACAGCTTGTAGGCAGCCGCCTTTCCACTGGAAAGTTATATATCTCTGTATTCCATTATCTTTGCTACGTATATTGGTGGTTTACATTGAAGAGATTCGCATGATTCATCGCGATTAAGTAAGTTAAGTATGTTGAAATCGAATCCAGATTTCAGCTTAATTTTGTAATAATTTCCTCTAATTTATGTAGGTAACTAGTTATATGCGCTTTGTATAAAACAAAAGCCGATATCAAACAACCAAACTTTTTAAATATGAATTATAGTGATTTGTCAAAAAATCCTTTTGCAGATCCTTCAAACTATTTAAAGTAATGGAAATATTTTTTGCTTATTCTGAGAGTTGAATCTAAAGTTATTCGATTTTATTCGACCGATAATCGTAGAATCGATTTCGATCAAGATTTATTTTGCTTGTTATGTAGATTCCACTGAAGTTAAATAATTGTAAATTTTCATTCAAGTAGAAATTTTCATATTTCTTAGAAAAATTATTTAAACACAAAAACACAATTCAATAAAGCAACAAATAAAAACAAAAATTCATTTTTTTTGTGACGGTTACAACAAATCATACAGAGATCCCAAAATTGCTTAGTGAATTTCAAGCATGATTGCGATTGGGTTATTCAATATCAGTTGCTATTTTCACTTTATTGTAGCGAATTAGTTGACGCATTGCCAAAGGGTATTAAAATTGCAGGACCTGTCACTTTGTCTTAAAATGCATCTTGTATGCCGATGACGTTTTTTTGTTTTCTGAATGCCCAGCAAGTATTTAGCTCATGATAAATAAAATTGTGAAATCTAATGAAAAAGGTAACAAAATTAAAGGCCACGATATTTAGAATAGGTCGTGGACGACGCAGTAGAACTGAAAGGTTTCGAAATGTGAAAAATATTCAAGTTGTGAATGAATTTAGTTAATTGGAAATAATTTCCACACCCCAACTCAACCCAAAAAAAAAAACACTTTCAAAGTAAATTCAAGGAATCACTTTCACCTATTTGTAGTCTTTGGTACTGCTTTGAGATCTATTTATTTCATAATTACATGCTTTTACTAGAAAAAATTCTCTTATTTGTATTTACACTTAAAAAAATCACATTTTTATCTCACTAAAATCATCTCCTATGATGAATGAAGATACTCAGCACAGCTATTAAAAATATTAACGAAATACAGTAAACAGTATCTGATCTAAGATTATGTGAGGATAGGTACAACTATCAATTCGACTCGCTATCATTGGAGCAGATTTAATTGAAGAAGATAGTCTCTTTGTTCGTTATGTAACTTACAAGAACAGGAAAACTTTTTTCACTCCTTATTCATATGCCAATTTTAAAAGAAATAAGATTTGTATACAGTTGAAACAGCGAAAGCCCATAACGAATAATCGCAAATTTCGTTTAACAGAATTTTCTTTAAAACTTAATTAAAAGGATTGCGATCTTTGGCTAACTGCTTCCAGTTACGCACTCCAAGTAGGTTGAGGTCCCCTTTCACTTGCATGCGCCACCTAAGGTCTTTCTCTAATGCGATGTCGCTCCGGGTTGGAATCGAAGACACTTCGGGTCGGGGCGTTGGTGCCCTTCAATCTACATGTTTCAGCCATCTTTGAGAACTGATGCGTATTTTTCTGACCAGGTGATGTCGCTGTGCATATAATACTGATTTTAAAAATCGTAGAGTTTGCTATTATATTTCTTGCACCAAAGCCCGTCAACGCAAACGGGCACGAGAATCACTCGAAGAAAGAGATCTTCATTCACATTTGATAACGTCCATGATGTTGCGCCATAATGCAGGACTGGGATCGTAAAATTCTTAAATAGATTCTTTTTGGTGTTTCTCGTCAAGGCATATACTAAATTGCCCTCATAAGCCGAAGTAGCAGCTGTTGGCAAGTATAATTCTTCGCTTGATTTCTGATGTGATGTCATTTTGAGAGTTAATAGAGGAGCCGAGGTAGACGAACTATAAAAGTTATGGCTATCTATTGTGGCGTTTTGTCCAATTCGTCGATGTTGTGTGTTCCTTCTTGTTGACTGCCTATATTTTGTTTTGGCCTCATTCACCACCAAGCCCATTTTTGCCGCTTTTTACTGATACTGATACCACTACTGACAGCTCGCTGTGTTATGCCAATGACGTCGATGTCAGGGTCAGCGTGTGCAAGTAGTTGCACACCCTAGTGTGGGTGTGCAAGTTTCACACAATTCTCTTAAGAATGATATAGAAAAGGTCACATGACAGCGAATCTCCTTGTCTAAATTCTTTTTTGACATCAAAGGTCTAGGTGAGATTGTTTCCGACCTTTATGGAGCAGCGAGCGTTCTCCATCGTCATTCTGCACAATCTGACAAGTTTGGCAGAAATGCAAAAAATAGACACGTCCAATTAGGTCGTTATCGAATGGGTTCAGGCGATCGTACAGTACTTCCTCTTCTTCTTCTTCCGGAGAAGCCGGCGTTTTTCCTTGTTCTTTTGCTCGTTGAGCTCACGAACTTCCTTTTGTGCACGTGGTTTTGGTATATGTGGTTATCAGAACGGAGAACGGGCAATAAATGCATGTCCTCTATACAATTCGCGTCCAATTATTAACTGTGCTTCCCATATAATGGTTTTAACAAGTATTATTTTTTAATGAACGTCGTTAAACGTTGCTGCATATCTATTTTTTTGTTAGAATACTTTCGCATTATTACGGCCTTCTTTTTCCATTCGAATAATCGCAAATAGTACTTTTAAAAACTGATCGTATTTCGAGAACCCAATTTTCTATTTTAAGAAGACTTTAAACACCAAGTAATGCTGTATTCAGTTTTCAGCTAAATAGTTAAGAAATAGTATTTTTGGAACAAAACAAATATTTTCTACTATTTTGTCTGCATCATTTATATTTTCCAAAAACTACTAGCAAAATCATAACCTGTGTTCACGTCATAATTTTGTAAAACTGTTGTCCATTGATGGGCTTTCAAGTTGTGGCGAGAGAGTTTATAGTGTCCAGGAGATAGTTATTTCTTCGACGCTCGATGTCTGCCTACCGAAATGGGAAATGAACCTTTGAAAATTTATTTGCAAAAGTTGTTCCTTTAATCCACATGCTATTCAGGTACAGGATACTTGAATGGAAGAATCTGTTAACGGCCAAACTATGATTCGGGTATTCAAATTATAATAACATCTTTGTGTTTTTTTCTGAACTGTATGACTGGTTGTTTGGGAATCTGGTCTTTAATAGACGTAATCTACTCCCCATTAGGTGTTAAATAAAACTAGGTATATAGGTCCTGCTGGAAGCCGGATTCGCTAGAATTTCTTTTAACATTCACGCTGATTGGTCAATTATATACAATTAAAGCATCTCTTGAATTTGTTGCTGCTTTTATTGATATGTGTGTTCATAATTATTTAACTAATAAAATTTGACACTTAACTGAAATCGATGAAATAAGTATTAAATATGCATTGTAGGAATGTGAAATGAAAATAATATAATTCCTCTTGGTGTGATAGGTGTGCTTACCACAGAAAAGTCGCCACAACTGCCGTTATACTTTTCATAATCTCCACTTTGTACAGTCTCGGCCTTACCAATAATCATCTTTAGTCTGGAAGTTTACGCAAAGACTACGTACTTTCCAAAATCCCTTTACCAATAAACAAATATAGTTGCCAGAATATCACTAACTAAATGTTAATGTTTAGAAACCCATGTTTATCTTCGGCATTGACTTATTATACATGGACTGCTGGTAGACAACTTCGCGTTGGTTCCAACATAAGCGCTAGCTCTCGAGGTTCGGAGCGGAATAAATTGGAAATTCACATCTGACTGTGTTCTTTTGATTAATTGAATAAAGATTTAAAATTAAAAAATGAAGTGTTGTATAATTGGTTGCAATTTGCAATATGATTCAAGTTTCTCTGATATGATGAATTAAATTTTCATGTACTTGGAGGTGATATTCTTGAATATCATAAGTATTGATTGATCAGAAATGGGATGGAAATATACGCTAAAGTGTTATTACATCATATTTCTAAAATTAATAATGAAAAACAACATAAATAACTAATTCGCAATAAATATACAAAATTTGTGCAACTTATGGGACAATGAAAAACAATTTTTTTATTCAAATTTTGTTGGTTACATCTATTATTAATTATTTAAACTAGCACAATTTCGAGACGACATCTATTGTAAACAATGCCGCAACAATTTGAATTTCAACCGTTTCACTTGCAAAACCCCCCAGGCCCAATAGGTGGCTCTAGCATTCTATGGATAAATCCAAGATGGTTGTCATTTCACTTATTTTTCGCATAGAACCACGAGCGTTAGTTATGTTGGCGTCATTTTCTGGGCAGAGGTTGTATGGAAGTGACATTTCATTAGCAGTCCATATAATAAGTCAATGATCTTGGGCATTAGCTAAATAAATCCTCCCTATGTCATTTTCAAGACGAGTGTTGCCCAACCACCAAAAATGGTGTATGGAATTTCATAATAGGAGCGAATTTAAATACACTTTTGTTCAGCCTGCACGTTTACAATTATTAACTAATTTTTGTAAATTGTAAATGTTTTCGGATTCTATTTGTTGGAATACAACAATGCAAGTTGTTTTTAGTTTAGCAAAGACAAATTTTTAAAAATGCAAGCACAAAACTGAAAATTATTGCATTTTTGTTTTATTTCTAAACACATGCAATATATATTTCGAATATTAAATTAACTGAAATGTTTGTTATCTTTTTTAACCGCTAGTGCTTGCTTTTTGATTGATTTTCCTTTTTTAATTGTTTGCAAGTTACGAATGCATACGCATTAAAAAATAAATTTGATACAAGTTTAGGATGTTTGCAGGACTTTCTTGAGAGTCGTCGTCGATGTTTACAACTCTCAGTACCTTAAGCGGCTCAGGTAGATATTTGGCTGCAACCAAACCCTCTTTAGAAATGGAGTTTGTTCCTAGAAAATGAGAATTTTTATGAATCAGTAGTTGGTGTAAAAAGGTTGACTTCGTTAAAATATATTTTTTTTTCAAAAACATTCACTTGCTAACCATTAAATATTTAGATCAATAAGCTTCGATTTTCATAATCAGCCTAACAAACTGTGTTCCGAGTTCCGACACAAATTCACTCATAAATCAAAGGAAAGTGTACTATAAAAAGTACCAACAATTGTGTCCGATGGAAGGAGAGGGCATTACTGATTTGCATGTGATATTTGACAGATCAGCTGATATTTTGTGAATTTCCTATTTTTTGTTTTGTTTTTTTTGCTTATAATAAGCTTTAAAAGACCTTTGAAAGATAACTGCTGGGCAAATTACATATTTATATATTCCTTTTTTTAGAATAATATCCTCGTTCTGAAATACACCACTGACCTTGTTTTTCACGAAAACAAATTATGAAATTTGAATTCTGCGATGACAAAAAATGTAATAGATTCTAAGAAAGTTGTCGGACTAGCAAATGTTGAGGTCTAATTGTTTATTGGTACCGTTTCACTAATGTTGTTCATTTTTACTAAAGCTGGCAAGCAGCTAATGGTCGACATTAGTGTTTGATTATTAGTAAGGCTGTCTGTCTTTATCTATGTCCCAGTCCCTTTTGAGTCGCGACTTCTTAGCTCAATTAAAATATTTACTACTATCTTTTCGTAGTTTGTGATTATTCCTGTTTACTTCAAATTGTATGCCTCTTTGCTTTCGTTTATGGGGATTTTATAACTTTTCTCACCATGGAGCCAGTATCTGATGCAGAATTAGGTTAGTTAACTAAATGGTCAAGATTTAGCATTTTTATTTTTATTATATGAAAGGTATTGTTGTACTGCGACCCTATGATTATTTTTCTGTGTCCTTGCTTCTTCTCGCAGAAGAAATCCCTTCTATAGCGCTCTCTCTAGTATAGAGAGCTGGCTACAGTGACAGTATTTTCTCATCACATAATTGGTACTTGCTCAAGTATTTCAGTATTTTGTAGTTTGTAGGCCAATGCCCCACATAATTCCACCATTTATGGGAAAAGCTGGGTCCGCAACATTGGTATTTAGCCAAACAAATTACATGGGATCTTATAGCTGTTTGTCGCTCTTCTGGAAGTGGGAGATTCAGTGGCCAACTTAGATTTAGATTTATTTATTTACTTGGAATAATTCCACTTTAAGACAAAATAGTCTTATAAATTAGTAAAGATTACAAATTTGAAAGAAGCTACAAAAAAAAAAAAAAGAATTTCGGAGGAAGTACGAATAAATAGAACTAAAAAAGAGGTAATTAAGAAACATAATTAAAAAAAATAATAATACAACTTCATCATACATCTTCATTATACGTTAAATACTTGTAAATCAATGTACCAACGAAGAATTAATGATTGTCTTTGCTAGCAACATAAAAAATATTTTGAGGGGTGAATAGTTGCGACATCCTTACATTTGCACTGGACCGCCCGATTTAACCGTTGTTTTTTTTTTGTGGTTTTTTTTTAAGTCCCGTGTTAACGTGAACAAGCCCGACACCCCAAAAGCCCTCAACACAACAACATTCGACGCGAGTGCGAGAAACTGTCGCCCGAAGCTCTCGCCGAAGTGATGAAAAATGCCATAAAACGAGCCCGTATGGCAATCAATTGTGACGGCGTCCATTTGGCAGATATCAACTTCTCGACTTGACCAATAAAATTCTAAAGGTTCAAATAAACAATAAAAAAAAAAGAATTAAAATTTTTCATTTAGAAAAAAAATGGGAACCAAACAACATCGGATGACTTCTTTTGGCCCACATTGTATATTGCGATTTTGAAAGCAGTTCCTCCATGTAAATCCAATGGCACCTTTCTTTCAGATGGGTCTTTGGAAAGACCGTTCCTAGATATTTACACTGCTTCCCAATTTCAATTGGCTCACCGTTAATTGTCCACCTTTCTCACCTGGGCTGTCTACCTCCACCACTTTTGAATCATGAATTTCGATTTACTCAAATTAATCTCTAGCTTTCACAACACACAATAGTCGTATATTCGATTTGTCATAAGTTTGTAAGGTCGCATAGGATCTTGCGAATAACACAACATCATCAGCATACAGGAGTGCCTTAATATGCGTATTCGCGAAGTAAATACCTCCTGGGAGACATTCCAGTATGTCTTCGATGAAAAGAGTAAATAGCACAAAAATATGAACTACTGTTGAATAATCAGGACGAAACCCAACTTGAAATTCTTTCAGAAGTTGTTTTTGGGGTTGTTGGGGGGTTTTTAGTCCATTAGATCGTCTTGGTCGTTGAAATCATACATTTATTTTTGAAAGTAAAAAACAAACAACAAATTGCTTTTAATTTGTTTCCAATTTCATTATACTTACTGGAAGTGGAAACTGGAATTATTTTCAAAGAATGACAGATAAAGTGTTCGGAAAATGGGCAGAGTTTGAAGACCGAGAATGTTTACAAAAATAAAAGTTGAACGAAATAAAAAAAATAGATGCTTTTCTGAAAAAAAAAAACAAGCCTTAAAGCCTTTTCTCATGAAATAATGCATAAAAGGCATGAAAAAGCCAAAGTTGGCATCACTGATTGGGGGTCTCAGTAGGGTTCCTTAAACATCGATAGAGTAAAGTCGAGTTATGTGGACCACTATGCTAATATGGGCCACCAGCTTTGCTCACCTCTCACAAATGCAATTGCGGTGAGTACTGCTTACGCTTGTGCGCGAAGCACGACCTCCACTGTAGTTCCAGTAGTCAGAAGGATTGCGTCTGTGAATGTGATCTCTGATAATTTGTTTTGTTCGTAGGTGTTTTTTCTTTACATATTTTTTTATAAACATTCCTTTTAAAAATATAAGAAGTGAATATGTGTTTTAAAGTTTGTATTATGTAGTAAATATGTTGCAACAAATCCCCCTTCTCCTTAAGGCCATGGATTCGAGCTAAAAACCAGCATGACGAGCCGGACGTAGAAAATTACCCAACACATTTCGTTACCGCCAATGACAAGAAAGATGTTGAATGTATGTCCTGTTCTACATTGTTTTCGGAAGATCGATCCGGCCAATGTGTTTCTTGCCATATTTTGTGCTGGGTGCGAAAAAGCACTATTTATTTGTTAATTTTGTTCCTCATAAACAAATCTTATTTTCCTTTTATTGCTGCGGCAGGTGGTCGAAATTACCCTCCACTTTTGTTTTTTACAGTTTCTGAGTTACTTTAGTTTTTAATTTTTGTTTCTACTATCTACTTTTTGAATATAAATAGACTGATATTTTTTATATATAAACATTTTTAATAAAACATAAAACATTTGTGTTTTATTAGCAAAAATGTTAATGCTGGTCCATAGTCAAAATTTGTTGGTAGAAAACAGGTCTTATGAGATGGTGTGGTGGGGTTTAAATATTTTGCTAAATATTTGCTAAATTTAAAAAAACACCGTTTCTTAAGTGTTTCCGCCGTTTTATTATTATAGTTAGGAAATTTGTTTTTGAATTGAAATGGCGCTATGTAATTAGGTCTGTTCATGTTGTTGACATGATATGTAATCGCCTATCAAGCGCCGGCTTATTCGACTGAGTGATTGGAAATGATCATTTCTGATTGTACTTTTCCCAAGTTTAAATTGTAACTTTTAGGACAGATGTGTATGTTAAGATAAATATCCTCCCATACCTTTTACTACCAATTTACTTAGCTCATGTTTAAAAAAAAAAACAAAACAACAACCATATAAAAAAATATGTAGTACTAAAACGAAAAATGAAAAAAAAAAAGAATTGAATACTTCTGTCAGTGAAAGCTAAATCGCAATACTCATGCGTGGCGTGTACTGTGAAAGAGCAACATAGTACACATGACATATGAAAAAATGTTTTTTTCTTGAGTTGAAAAGTTTTCGTGCACCTGGTGGATTAAAAAGGAATATGTAGAGACCTATAGAATTTTGACGTCTGTTTGTTTGGCACCGGACTTGGGACTTGGATAAGGAATACGTGTGTTTTCGTGTAAGAAAATTAATTATTTATCTATTAAAAAGTAAACCAACTAATTGAAAAGTCTTGCCCGAAATTTGTATAGCGTGAGTCAATTCATCTGGTAAAACCAGCACGAAAGTCTGTTCAAAGTAGTATTGAATGTAATATAAACAAAAAATAAATTTGCTTTTGTGTATATATTTTGGTTGTTTTTTTCCTTATAAAAAGTGTGGTAATTATGATTTTTACAGATTTGCTTGCTTTACTTACTTACTTATGTCCTATATCCCCTTGTGGGTCCTAGGGCCTCTACAACGCCTACGCGCCATCGTGTGCGGTTCCTGGCAATGTGCCTCAGCTCTCCCCAACTCTTTCCCAGTTGCCGTACTTCCTTCTCGACTGTTCTAGGCCATATACTTCCAGGACCCGCGTCGGCTGCCATTCTGAGTAAGCGGATTCCATTGCATCGCGTGGTAAGATATGGACCTGTCACCTTTTCGGAAAGTGTGACCAATCCATTTCCACTTTCGTCGTTGTATGGTTGTACCAGTAGGTTCATGACCGGTTCTCTCATAAAGCTGATCGTTCGATATACGGTTCGGCAAAAAAATCCTTAAGATGTTACGCAGGCATCTATTAACGAACGTTTACAGCTTTCTTGTGATAGTATTGGTCACTCTCCAAGTACCACATCCAACACATTCAACGTTGGAACGGAACAGTCGTAGCTTGGTGTTTAAGCTAATTGCATTACTTCGCCAAATTTTAGATAGCATCCCAAACGCAGACTTCGCTTTACCTATTCGGCTGGCTATATCCAGTTCGGTTCCGCCATCGGTTGAGACAATACTCCCGAGGTATTGCAAACTCTCTACTCTCTCAACCGTTTGTCCAGCAATGCATATACGGGTATGAGTTGATGAGTTCGGTCCCAGGCTGATCATTTTTGTTTTTGCCGAGTTAATCTTCAGCCCAACGAAGTCTGCTTCACTCTCCACACTTGCTGTCATTTGGTGTAGGTCCATTATTCTGTGAGATAGTATGCTTACATCGTCAGCGTAGTCAAAGTGTTTAAGTTCAGATGTAAGAGTCCATCGAATTCCTCCATTACCCATCGACAAAGCCGCATTTAGCAAATCGCTGATCATCAATAAAAACAATATTGGTGAAAGTATGCAGCCTTGCCGAACCCCACTTTGGACTTCGAATTCCTCACACAGCTTTCCTCTGTGCAGAACGTAACATGTGGACCCATCGTACGTAGCCTTAATAATTGCTATTAATTTATCTGAAATACCTCTCCTGCGCAAGGCACGCCACATAAATTCCCGATTGACACTATCAAACGCTTTTTCGAAATCGATGAACAGCAGGTGGAGTGGCGATCGATATTCAACTCACTGCTCGATGATGATCCGCAGGGTGTTGATGTGGTCGACACAGGAGGATCCAGAGCGGGAACCTGCTTCAAGGTGTTCTTTTATTCGTTCCAGAATAATTCTAGCTATTATCTTAGCCACAGCAAGCAGCACGCAGATGCCTCTCCAATTTTCGCACTGCATTAGGTTGCTTTTTTTAGGGAGCTTGACGATCATACCCTTCTTCCACTCATCCGGAAAACTCTCGGCCTCCCAGGTTCTCCCAACAAGTGGGAGTAATAGCTAAGCCGATCTAGTCTTACCGGCTTATTGGTTTTTAGTGCTTTGATCGCGGTAATGATCTCTTCCTTACTGGGGCTAGTGATGCGAATCCGGGCATTTCTTTCATTTGACTCCACAGTCTGAGTTGGGTGCATATTGCTGTCGAATACTCGGTTCAGAACCGAAGTGAAATGATCCTTCCATCTCTTGAGCTGATTCTAATCCGATATGAGCAACGAACCGTCCAGGCCTTTCACCGGGTGTTGAGTAGAGTCGCACCTAACTACTGCTTCTTCTGCTTCTGTAGCCAGCTCATTGATGTAATTGCGCTTGTCACGTTGCACGCTACGCTGTACTTCTCTCATCTTCATGCGATATAGGGACTGTAGCTCGCTTCTCCCTGCTGCTGGAGTTGCTGCAATTCGAGCTCTAAGCTTTTTACGTTCGTCGATCCTTCTCCAGGTATCCTCGGAAAGCCACGCCCCATGTCTTCCCTGCGATCAACCGACAATCCTTTCTGCACCTGATTTGAAAACAGTTTTTACAGTATACCAGCGATCTTGTATGGTGGTGGGCAGCGAGCTGCTGATTGTTTCCATTCCACGTGAGATATGGTCCCTTAGTTTTTGGCGTACTGTGGAATTTCTTAACCGGTCGATGTTGAACCTGGGCATTCTGGTGTCGTTAGATCTTCGAACGGCAGCAGTGCGTAATTGGACAGTCGCTATCATAAGATGGTGATCTCGTACCTGTCCGCTTCTCGTCTGTTTCGGACGTCTAGAAGACAACTTCTAAAACGGCGACTGATGGCAAAATGGTCAATTTGGTTGGAGGTTGCTTGCCTGTCAGTTGACACCCAACTGATTTTATGGCAGGCTTTGTGCTCAAACATGGTGCCACCTATGACAAGGCGATTTGCGTCTATGAATCTTTTGCCGTTGTCGACGCCTACTTTGGCGTTCAGGTCCCCCATCACTATGACCATGTCGCCGTTTGGTGTTGCATTAAATACAGCTCCCAGCTGGTTGAAGAAGGTCTCTTTCTCTTCCTAAGACGAACCATCCGTAGGGGCGTAACACTGTATAATTGTGACGCGACTTATCCTAGTCCGGAATCTGGCCGTTCAAATCCTATCACCGTGCGGTTGCCAGGAGATTAGGCCTCTGCGTGCTGCGGGTGTTAACAGCAGCCCTACTCCATATCCACGGGGGCTTCCGGATGGTCTTCCGGAGTATAGTAGTACAGTATTAAGCGTTGGAGATTGGTACTCACCCGCATCTAAGCATCTTATCTCGCTTACTCCTAGTATGTCCAGCCTATATCGCATGAACTCATGTTCAAGTTGAAGGAATCTGGCGTTCTGAGGTCCTTCACTCTGACAGTCAAAGAGCGTCTTCACATTCCAGAAACTTACAAAAGAGCCCACAGAAAGAAAAGCCTAAAGACGGAAAGATAATCAAAAAGGTCCCGAAACAAAATACAGCGGGTCCAAAAATGACATGATAAGACGCAAAGTAGAGCCAAACACTGGAATGGAAAACCTCATGAAACAAATCCTAAACAGGATTGGTTCCATGGAAAAATCGAATAAAACGATATTAGATAGAATATCGTTGTTAGAGAGACAGAACAGCAAAAAAAGATAATCATGATGAATAGAATAAAAATTCTTGAATGGAATGTTAATGGTATCGAGAGCCGCAAGGACGAGATGAAAGTGGCTCTTGACATACACCAGATAGATATATGTCTCATTTCAGAGACACACTTTAAATTGATAACTAATTTTAAACTTCAAGGATATGAATTATATCATTCCCCACATCCTCATAACTGCAAAAGGGGGGGACTGCAGTGTTAATAAAGAATACAATAAAACACCATATAGAATCAAAATTCCAATCATGTGCCATCCAAGAAAAGAAAAATGATTTTAAAAGTCTTTTCCGCATATTTCACAATCGATTAATCGCGGGAGGGGATTTTAATGCCAAGAATAAATATTGGGGATCTAGATTAACAAATACTAGAGGCAGAGAATTATATGAAACTATTAAAGAAGTCGGCGGCAAATATCACTCAACGGGGAAACCTACATACTGGCCTACAGATAGGAATAAAACCCCAGATCTTGTAGACTTCTTTATATCCAAAAATATATCTTCAAATAAAATAAATATAGAAGAAGGCCCTGATCTTCAATCAGATCATTCCTCAATACTTCTTACACTTGGCGATAAAATAATAATAAAAGAACATAGCCCTAAACTAGTTAATAGACTGACTGATTGGAACCACTTTAGGCAGAAGTTGGAAGAATATATCCAACTATCGTCAGCTATTCAAACAGAAGATCAACTAGAAGAAGCAGTGCAAATATTTACACTGGATATACAAAAAGCTGCATGGGCTGCAACTCCCTAAAGAACAAACAAGATTAAACAAAGCTCTTATGCTCGTGAAATATATGAAATTATTACAGAAAAGAGGAAAGCTAGAAAACGCTGGCAACAGACAAAGGCGCCAAGCGACAAAACCACACTGAACAACTTAAAAAATAAGCTCAGAAAATCTATAAGATAATTTAATAACGAGTCTTTAAAATCGTATCCTACCAGTCTTACAAATGATGCTAGTACCGATTACTCGCTCTGGAAGGCAACAAAGAAAATTAACAGGCCAATAGCTCACACTCCGCCAGTAAAAACCAGAGAAGGTAATTGGGCAAAAAGCAGTCAAGAAAAAGCAAATACTTTTGCAGAGTACCTTGAGAACGTCGTCAAACCTTATGAAGATAAGATTATCAAGAAAACGAAGAAACCTGCGAAGAAGACAGACCTATTGGGCCGGTAACAGCTAAAGAACTTGCCAAAGAGATCAAAGAAGGCATAAACATAAAAAAAGCCCCAGGGTTCGATTTAATCACAGGGGACATTTTAAAACAATTTCCTCGAAAAGGTTTAAAAAAACTAGCGCAGATTATATTTATATGCTACATTTAAATTAAGATATGTGCCAAGTATGTGGAAGGTCGCGGAAGTAATAATGATACCAAAACCAGGTAAACCACCTAGCGAAGTAACCTCATATCGCCCAATATCGATACTACCAATGTTGTCCAAGCTATTCGAAAAAATGCTGGCAAAACATCTGCAAAAAATTATTGATGAAAAATCGCTACTTCCAAATCATCAATTTGGGTTTAGAAACAAGCACTTTACAATTGATCAGGTGCACAGAATCACAGATAAAATCGAAAAAGCATTTGAAGAGAAAAATTTGTGCTCTACAGTATTTCTTGATATAGCACAAGCGTTCGATAAAGTCTGGCACAAAGGACTGATACACAAACTACAAAAGCAACTGCCGAAGCAGTATTCGACCATTCTGGAGTCTTATATATCAGATCGATTCTTCAGAATTAAGCAAGATACAGAGTGCTCAACATTAAGAGAGATTGAAGCTGGTGTACCGCAAGGCAGTGTGCTAGGTCCAGTTTTATACCTACTCTTCACTAGCGATTTGCCTGCAAGTGAAGAAACCACCATAGCTACTTTTGCAGATGACACAGCCGTCCTCGCTGTGGGAGCAACTGTCGAAATAGCAACAAAAAAGCTTCAGACGGCAATAAACAATATTTCAGAATGGACTAAGAAATGGCAGATTAGATTAAATGACCTTAAGTCAGTCCATATTAATTTTACGTATAAAAACGTACCACACATTCCAGTCTACATTAACAGCAATTTAGTAGAATTTTCTAACACAGCTAAATATCTAGGCATGACTCTAGACGCTAAACTGCGTTGGAAAGCGCACGTTAAGAAAAAAAAAGATGAGTTGAACATGCGATGAAGTAAAATGTATTGGCTTATTGGGAGATACTCATCCCTGTTCAAATACAATAAGTTATTGCTATACAAGCAAGTTCTAAAACCAGTATGGACCTACGGGCTCCAATTGCGGGCATGTACATGCCAAACAAACTTACAAAAAACTCAGGTTTTCCAAAATAAAGTACTAAGGAACGTAGTTAATGCCCCTTGGTACATACGCAACGCCGATCTGCATAGAGATCTAAATGTTGAAATGGGTGAAGATGAGGTTAAGAAGGTTGCTCGGAGGCATAGAAATCGGCTTCTCAACCACGTAGACACAGAAATAGCAGAACTTTTAAATGATGACAATATAATCAGGAGACTGAGACGGATAAAACCTCTTGATCTGTAAGATTTGGCTAGGGCTAAGAAATTAGGTATTAATTTTAAACAAAACAAGTTTAATTTAATTCATTAAATAATTCAATTCAAAATATAAATTGCTGCAATCTTATTCGGGATGGCTAATGTCAGTCCCTCGGGAGTTTTTTTAGATGTGTTAAAGTCCATCACTATTGCAGAAGCATACCTCGCGTATAGCTCTGCAAAGTCTTTCGATTATTTTTTTATTTCCAGCGAATTCCCAACACAAAAAAAAAAAAATTCCAGAAACCAATCTTCTTCCAATCACGGATTGCTAGCCAAGGTTACCTAGTCTAGGCGTAAGACTCTAGACAGTCTCGCACTTGCAATTTTAGCCTACATGTATAAGGATTTATGCATGTAGTTGCCCGGGGACCACCACGAGGAGGTAAAGCAAGCACTACATTACGAACTTGATTGTTGCGCTACTGGCCCAATCAATGTTTTGGGCATTCAGTAGTTTCCCGATCAATTGCCATGCAGGCCCCCAAACATTTGGGAATTTGTTTTCCCATCCTAAGCACAATACCCCATTTAATCAAAAGAACTTTAGCGTTCCGAAATTCTTTTGGAGGATGGTACAATGTTATTCGCTCTTTACGATATGAATTGCATTGAGGAACGCCACAATGCTGAGCTCCGATTGTTTTCTCTATTTTCTACAAAAATATAACCTTTGTATTCACTTTTATATCAACACTTATAACACTCACTTTTAAGATATTATTTTTCTGTTATAAAATGAGTTTTTGTTCTTATATTAAATGTATATTTTGAATTAAATACACAGTTTCTCACACTAACTCCTTGATTTTTCATGGAAATACCAGCTATCAAAATCTATAGAAACCTATCGCTGCGAAAACTTACCGCTAGGGGTAGCCTCCATTTGTCAAAAGAGTTGAACTTAAGGCCAGAACGCATTTTATATTCCCTATAAGAAATTGTGGATGTGTTCGTCGCGTGGGTATCACATTGTATATTTTAAAGAAGGATTGTAACTGTGTAACTTTTGAAGCAAACAAATGTTTGGGAAATTGTAACATTTTCGAGTGGATTGTATCTATGTCACTTTATTTTCAGATTGTATCCAAAAGATACAATTGTATCCCCTTTTCCATCACTGATTCGACTTAGTCTTCAGATCTGTCACCGCATCACAAAACTTGCATTTCATAGATTTTGGTAGACAATGACATCCGCATCACCGCACGTTTGACACTATGTGATCGGGTGTCAATCGGAGTTGGCATGCTCACAAATCGTAACGTCAGCGTATTAAGGATCGACACAATTCGATCCATTGGTGATAGTAGTTTTAGAACTGCTTATGTACAATTATGGCGTTAAATGGTAACAGCAATTATTCCAATGTTTGGTCCGATAAGTAGGTTTAGGAGAAAACTGAGTAAGCTGCGCTAAGCTTCCCAATTAAGCTGTATGAATAATGCGCGAAATTTGAAGACCCTTCTATTCGTATTTGATTCCAAGAAAGATATACTAGCTGTGCCCTGTTATGAGGGTATCCAGTTACAGATTCAATAGAAATGCTTTGAGTTCTAAGTTCAAACTTTAAGGGTAATTCAATAATAATATACTTCAGCGCCATATTAACAAGAAACAAAATCCGCTTGTAAACTTTTTATCGGTGTTCTAGTATTCGAGCCTACCGTGTACTTTTCTACACTACTTTATCACAGCTGTTAATATTGCAAATAATAAGAGTCCATAGCAATGATGCACGTTTTTCTCGGCACAAGTTCAATTTTATTCTTGTAGGTATTTATTTAAAAAAGCCAACGCTCTGTGTTCTGTTTTTCTTTGTTTCAGTGATTTCACACTGTTTGTTGTTAAACAAGAGCTGGCAGTTTTCCAACACATAACGTGTGCGCGTTAGATTTTTTTCATTTATCAAAAGCGCATGAACTCTAATAATTTTGGTGATATACATGAATTTTTATCGTTACATCTTTGATCATTCACAATTTTCAAATGCCGACCGAAGGTCAAGGCAACAACTATTTAAATGGTCGATAACTTTAGACGTCGCGACGTCGTTTAAATATCAGTCGTCGTCAAATTGTAAGAAACTCCCGATAATCTTCGATTCTTTTAAAACAATTAAAAACACTTCCATCCCCATAAAACATCAATGAGCCCTGCTATGTACATACTTAACAACGAAATAAAATTGGAGGGGGAAAGTCCAACGATGCTTTTCCTATAGCGTTGATGTTACACCAATCGATAACACTCATCTTAGAACTAATTGATCGATATAAATCGTTGAGCAGTGACCAATACATAGATTTATTTGCGTAAACATTTCCGTCTTCAAGAGACATATTCCTAGTCTACGAGTATATTGGCAAGAAATTCAAAGTTAGGGCCAACAAGAGCTTCCATTGCTATCGGGTACACAAATTCAATTCAGTATATGATCTTATCGGTTCTTGTTCGGTTATATTCCCCATTTCTTTATTAGATTCTGCGATTCATTTGTTTATATTTTATTGTGTAAAGAAAAGAATAATACTATTTGTATATTAATTATGTGAGTATTTCTGTTTTAAGAAAAATATTTTTTGTTCAAAAATTTAAGGTGTATTGAGAAAAGTTTCTTTGTGTATTTTGAGTGGTCTGTACAGTGTTGCTAAAATTAAAAATTATATTTTGGAAACGAATATAAAGTTCCTTTGAAGAATCAAAAAACGTTAACATCTTTAGACTGCAATTTATGTGTCGATCTATTTTATTTACACACATTGCATATAAATATACTTAAAGCTATATCTGCACGTATCTTTTTACTGTAAATTGTCATTGGTAATTAACAGACTCAAACATTTGTGTATTTTCAAATGCACCCCTACAAACGCAAGGAATCACTGTTTTTAATTGAAAATTTAAATAAACGATAAAAAGTAGAGGCTAATAATTGCGCGTGATCAAGTGAATATTTAAAAGTTGATAGTTTTAAAATAGGTAAATATAAATATCACGGCATTTTACCTAGCGACAAGAGTGATGCAAATGCTTGCTGCACGTTGTTACATACGTCAATGTTAGGGTGTGTGATTTACATAATCTAATTTGTTAATAAATTCAGACATATTGTGTGGGTAATGAAACAAACTCTTGCATCGAATGCACCGGAACTAGATTTTAATTTAAAATCGTAGAAAATTTGAATAGTAAATACAACTTTGCGAACGACTTTGCAGACTCATCAGTTTCTTGAAGCAAATTTTCTCTTCACCGAAATAGTAGTTTTGTTTGCTCAATTAATGTTATAGACTTCAATGTGTTACAGGTAAATTAAGTTAATTAAATGTGTTATTTGAACAAGTAATTTAACAACAAAAATCCCTATGTCGTGAGAGTCGACTTAACATATACGTTAAACATGACGGCCGTTCAAATTTGCGGGCTTTAACAGTAATGGAATATGTGCTAGTTCCGACAGATGGTGATTAGGATTAATGCGACTTTGTACAAATTTATAAACCAATTGCTGTGCAAATGAGTTTGTTGATCAAGTTACAGTTCCTTCTGTGTTGTTAGCAACATGTTTCTAAATTATGAAATTTTGAATCTCTTGCTTAGAATTAATTGTTAATACTTAAAATAAATTAAGCATAAGTCATAATATTGATATTTTTTTTACTTCAATTACACACACATGTCAACATGTGACAATTCACATCTGAAAACTTAGCATTTAGGTTAAGAAAATTGTGTACAATCAATACATTCAATATGAGGTGCTAACAATATTATTGAAATAAAATTCGCAACAAATGAATCAATATGCTGGACATCTTAGTTCAGAATCAAATGACAAATTTGTGATCACTTGATTCTATTTAACACGGAGACGGTTGAGTTGTACATTTGTAAACATAAAAATAGAAGATTTTATATTTTTATACTATGTACAATGATAAAAAATCTGATGATGACAAAATGATGATGTTTTTGGTTATTGTATCTAAAAATAATGCAACTTTCAGTAAGTGTGAAGATGCTCTATAGCTGCGTTTAATGATGTGTAGAACAAGATTAAGTCGTTAATACTTTTTCAGACTAAATACATACTTCTTAAGATCTTGATCGCTTCTGGTTTGTACTTAACTAAACAAATTGCTATCGCAATCATATTCTTATCCGGAAGTCTGTGTTTTCTTGAAAAACTTAAACATATCTTGAACTCGGAAATAATAAGCTTTCCGTAAAATGCATATACCATCGACTCTAATCGGAATCTTGCGAAAGAGGGAGGAACTGTCTGTACACTTTTTTTATTACCCTCGGAACTATTTGATGGGAACCATTGTTTACTATTCGTGACCAAATAAATATTACTTAGCAAAGAGTTAGAAGCACTACATCTACGTATTAAAATCGACCCTTATGAAGAAAAATACATTTTTCAATGCATTGAATCGGTTATTTTGCCGTAAATATGCAGATGATGTTAAATTTCGTAGGAGAAGATATAAGGAAAAGACTTCGTTGTTTCAAACAGGTATAAAAAATGCTTTCAACGTGTGCTTAAATGACTCAATATTAAAAATCAATAATAAATTTATAAATGTTTTTTTTTTGCACAATATTTGAAACTTAATTCAATTGTGTTTTTGTCTGACTTAGGGCAATAAAATAAAATATTGATCTTAGGGTCGTGTACCTCTTAGGTTGTGGGTGGATTTTATTATCTGTGTATGTATACGCCAACTAAGACGGTTTGGCTCCTTGCACTTAATTTTAAAAAAGCATCATCGCTCACGTTAGCTATATATTATTTATTTTACTTAAAATGTAAATGTATTATGTTCCTAGACATAAAATAAATATTACATTTTTTGTCGGGAGTATGTACTCAAATCGTAGGTAAAATAAGTATCAAGTTTGCTTTTTAATTAGAAATTTAGGTAACACTTTATTTTCGTTATGTGTAGGTATAAAATGAAATTAATATAATTACTTAAAATATGTAAAAGAAAATATGGACATTTGTGTTACGAAAAAGGTAGCAATGAAAATTTATCTGATTCTCCAAATGCGAGAATTTTATATCTTACTAATAAAAGGAGGTATTATAGATATAGAAACCCAAAGAGAATTGATTGGAAGAAATTCGGTCAGGTCTTAAAATCTAAACTTCCTAATATCCCTAGAATTTGACTCAGGTGCAGAGGACACAATATCGTTCGCACTAGAAAAAAAGAAAATGAGTACAGCCTTTAAGGCATCGTGTTCTGGTAAATACACCAAAAAAACCTTACCGCCGTGGTGGAATGAGTACCTAACCATCCCTAGAAGGATGACTAGGGACATTTTCAATATCTGCTACAGGCATAAGTTCTGGAAACCGTATAAAGACTGCTTAAAGTTCTACAAACGGTCTATTAGTTCAGCTAAGACACAAGCATAGTCCGAATACTTCCAATTCATCAATACTCTAAAGGCATCTGCTAGCCTCAGTAAGATCCTATCCAAAGAACGCGAAGATGGAATATTCGATTAAGAGAACGAACGGAACCTGGACGGAATCAACCGATGAATCCTAAGAACTTCTACTCAACATTCACCTTCCTGGTTGTAAAGACCACTGCGTAATCCCGTCAGATTCGCGGGGGAGTCCTCCCTTGCCCCGGGAAGAAATTATAGCCAAGGAAAAGATCTCCTGGGCCATTCACAGTTTCGCTCCGTATAAATCACCGGGGCAGCACGGCATTCTCCTCATTATGCTGCAAAAACATGAACGGGTAGTGCGGCCCATACTTGTTAAAATTTACAGAAGCAGTATCTTACTAAATCGCATACCTCAGTCTTGGAAGTTTGTCCGAGTAGTTTTCATACCGAAAATCGGTAAAAGAGGTCACGAATCCGCAAAGGACTTCCGACCTATTAGCTTAACCTCCTTCATACTTAAAACTTTAGAACGTATACTCGACCTTCACATAAGAACAGGCCTTGAAAGGTCTTCCTTATGTGATTCACAACACGCATACCTCAAGGGAAAGTCGACGGAGACCGCTCTCCATGAAGTAGTGCGTACAGTTCGAAGGTCACTCTCCCATCACCAATACGCCCTAGCTAACTTGTTAGATATAGAGGGCGCTTTTAACAACGTGTACACTGTATCGATACATGAATCTCTTTTAGAAGTAGGGGTAAAGGATTTCGTCACTTTATGGATCATTTCCATGCTCAAAGCAAGGATCATTCAAGCAAAACTTGGTAACACCCTCTTATCCAAATCAGTAAGCAGAGGAACACCTCAAGGTAGGGTGATCTCGCCACTCTTATGGATTATAGTACTTAACAAAATCCTCTCTAGACTCGACAGGGAAGGTATTTAAGTCGTTGCGTATGCGGATGACGTGGTGATTCTAGTTCAGGAATGTTTCCGAACGTGATAAGTGAAATCAAGGTTAAGATTAGCGGTTGGGCTAAAAATTGTGGTCTTAGCGTTAACCCAAGCAAAACTGAACTGATGCTGCTCACCACCAAAACCAAAATACCATCCTTCTCACTTCCACGCTTGAATAACCAAAATCTTACTTTATCCACTAGTGCTTCGTCATCTTCGACGAACTGGAAGTCAAATATCGAACACCGAGTGAAGAAGGCAAGTATAGCTTTCTACGCTTGTAGTAAAACTTTAGGCAAGAAGTGGGGGCTTCAACCAAAGATGGTTCGTTGGATGTACACAGCTGTCGTACGTCCTATCCTCACCTACGGGTCACTGGTATGGTGGCCCGCATTAAGCAAAGCTTATAACATCATTAAATTAAGTAGTGTACAAAAACCAGCTGGAATTGGAATCACAGGAGCCCTACGATCAATTCCGACCGAGGCGCTCAATGTGATTCTCAATTTTCTGCCAGTGGATCTGCACATAAGAAGCATTTCAGCGGGTAGTGCAGTTAGATTGAAGGAATCTAAATGTTGGTCCGAAAGGCATTATGGCCACACCAGCATCCTACATTCCCTTCCTAACGGCATTGGTCGTATATCTACGGACTACATTGTACCCAAACTCAACTTCCATAAAAGCTTCGTTAGATTGCCTTCTAGATAAGAATGGGAGGAGAATGCGGTCGTTAACCATTTCGACATACCCGTTTTCACAGATGGTTCAAAAATGAGCTGTGGAGTGGGAGCGGGCATTTTCTCAGCAGAATTAGACATCTCCAAATCATTCCGCCTCCCTAACGCTGCCAGCGTCTTTCAAGCAGAAGTACATGCAATCAAGGAGGCGTGTAGACTGCTTCTTAACATAACTACACCCAGAAGAAAAATAGGCATATCTTCGTCGACAGTCAGGCCGCGATTAAGGTTGTCGGGGCAACTAAATCGACGTCCAAACTTGTTGTGGACTGCAGGGAGACGCTTGCAAGGGCTTGTCATCTGTTTGAAATCACTCTCGTCTGGGTTCCTCTGAAGTCCTCCCACCGCTGGGATACGTTAAGAGAGAAATCCTCCTGTACTGCACCTCAAGGACGGAGACCAGATGGTTGAACCTGACGAGCTGTGTCATTTCGAGAGATCTGGTCAACCTACGATGATGCCAGAACAAACAACCTCTTAGCCAGAACTCGTGTAGATCTCGCCAGACTAACGGCAATTTGTACGGGTCACTGGCCTTTAGGAACTCACACAGCCAAGCTTGGCATCCCCCATAACACCCACTGCCGTAGTCGCGCTGACACAAATAAGAGTGAAATAGTGTTTCAAAACGGCGCTCAATGCGTTATTTGTGTTTTTCCCTCGTACGGGAAATACAGCCACTTAAACCAACCAACCAACCAATGCCAGGAGGTTCACTTCGCGTTATTTAACATACTGTCTTGTAGTTTCGATAATCCAATATAGATGTGTTATAAATTTGAGTAATTTATTGTTTTCGTTATAAGTAAAAACACGTTTAAAAAGATTTGTTTTAGATAAATGACATCATTGTTTTTTTTAACCGCTTTGGTTTATCGATGAAGTAACTATCTATTATCTACCCTTTAACTGCAACGCAGACTTCGTAATTGGTATGAATACTGGACCGAAGTAAAGCGATGCGTTTATACGGACATCTGCGCTAACTATTTATTTGCTATTACGAAGATGCTATTTTTTTAAATAAACTACGTGTGCAGTCCCGTGGGAGCTTTTGTCGGCTTTACAAGAAGTAAACATAACATCCATTGAAAAACCCCCATCACAATTATTTCGTCTAATGACAAAACGATGAAGTTTACACCTTGTAAGAATAGCTAACATATGTATAGAATTCTGAATGGCGGATTGTATTATACAATATATATGTAGGAAAAGCTCGTCTATGAAATCAATAAATATTTAAAATAAGCACACTCCCAAAATACAACTAGCATCTTTAATTTACATTCTTTGCTACCAATTATTGATAACTGATTACCTATATACTCATCGCAAAATAAAATCTTCAGAAGGATCAGATGAAAAAACCGAGCATCGATAAATACATGAGTAGGGATGTTTCAGATCTTAGACTTCTCTGATAAATATCCTATTGGCATTACTTCGCATGATTAGTGTCGTTTGTTTTAAATATCTATTTATAGTTTAGACGCAGTGGCTTAGTGGTTACTGTGTTGGGCTACTAAGCTAGGAACCCAGCTGTCCATATTTTGTCTATTTTCTGAGATTTTCTGTACATTGTCACAACCCGGTGAAAGTAAAATCACAGTGGCTAGTGGCTAGTGCGTGCGAAATACTTAGAATGGGGTTCCGGGCTCGACTTCGGCAAAATCATCATATTAAACCTTTAACTTACCTGCAGTTAACTTTTTAGAGAAATCTTCTCTATTTAGGCGCTCGGATACGTAATAAAGTTGAGCGTTTCTTCTATTCATCCAAAATAAATTCCACTCAAACTAGCTTGTAATAAACTCTGCCTAGGCCCTATATTCATACATGAACCTATTGTGCCAGGTATACATATTATTTTACTCATTAACTCATGTGAACTTACAATAACATTTTGTTAATTGTTATAATTACTTTCAGCCCTTAAATGGACTCATAAGCCAGGGCTAAATTTATTGCTAGTCCCAATTGAATTACCTACAATATTTCCATCAAATGCTTTTCACTATAAGCTTCTTGAATTAATCATTTATTTGCAACCACCATAACATCTCCATAAAGAAAATTTGTGGTTTTTTAAACCAACAGCAAAAAAAGAGGCATACAACATGTCAACATTGTATTTATAGATATGTCATCGGTGTCAAATGTAAATTTCGTTACTTAAAAACCATACAACATTTTGCCAACATGAGTTGAAACGAATCCGTTTAAAATATGTACAAAGCTGTTCTATAACTTTTCCATGAGGCGATCGCTCACTCCGCATAAAAGCGGTTTGGTCTTGATTTGTTTCCATACTTAAGATTATGATTCAATTGAAGCGCTTCGTTTTTTTATAATTAACTCGTTGAATGCGAGTACTTGTTGGGTATATTTTTGTATTAAAATTGTCCCTGGTCATATAATATTTGTATATCTCGTATTTATTGAATTCAGTGTGCAATTGGCTACAATGTTATGATATACAGTCGTCGGAAAAGCAATTTTAGAACGCATTGTCGTTATTATGATCCATCTCATAGGAAATGATTCATTATCATCAACATAATGCAATGATTGATCTACATAATGTATAGTCAATTGCGTCATTTGAGTTTTCGAGATACCGATTTGGCATTGACACAGTCATGTTTTGCGATATCTCTGCGGTTTCTTAGAGGGATGCCAATGAGTAACGCTTTTGCGTATGAATGGGTCATAGCATAGTTTCATGTATCTGAATTTGGTTACATTTCACATTAGAATTTGATTTCTGGTGAAGTCGGAAAATTCAAGTTTGAGTAAAGTGGAATAAAGGACACATAAATACATGATGATGCTCTTTCAGCAAGGAAGAGAAAAGGGTATAATAAAGTGAGAGCCGGACTCTTCCTTTAATTTGTTTACGAATTTTTCGCTCTTAATTTCGTATCCGTGTTCATATCAAATTAGTGAAAAGAAAATTGTCAATGAAATTTCTTGCTAAAACAATGCAAGCGCACCTTTTCTTTTTAAGAACTTAACATTGTAGTAAGTAGGCAAGTACCTACCTAAGTGCAAATTGGCGCAAATCAGATTATTACTTTTCTTCAGAACCGGGTAATTGATGCTGAGATTCCATTCATTGCCATAGTTTAATCCCAGTTAAGTTTGTTTTCAGTAAAAAAAGACTGAAACGTTCAAAAGCAAGCAAAATACTTTGAAAAAAGATTTTTTACATTTATCTTCACTAAAATTGTAAAATAGTAATTACAGTTTGCGGGAAAAGAATTCACTGCTTTTAACTGAAAATCTTGTTAATAATTAGTGAATAATAAAGCTATCAAACATTTTTTTTCATCTTTCAGAGGAGTTGGGAAAAATAACAAAAGATCGGAACAATGGATTTCGATAAAATTCTGGAGAAATGTGGAGATTTTAATCGGTACCAATTTATGATTCTGGTGCTATTTGGACTGATTAATGTTATTATATCTATGCATTACTTTACACAGACAATCATAAGCTTTGTTCCAAATCATTGGTGAGTTAAAAAAAAATAACAAAAATGCAAAGACATTTACTGAGTTTAAATCATTTTTCCAGGTGTTACCATGAACAACTAGAAAACAAATCTTTTACTGAAATTGCTGCGATATATTCAAAGTTCGAAAATCCCTCATGTACAAAGCTACAGGATGTTGATGGATATAATGTAACCGTTAGTAATGAACCGTGTACTAGATGGATTTATGACTATGATTATGGTTACAGAAGTATGAATACAGAGGTATGCTAAACAAATAATGTTTTACAACTTCTTTGGCTATCCAGGATAGGAAAAAATTCCTTAGTAATATGGCCCGTATTTAGGAAAATCAAATCCGTTTTAAAGACACGAATACTTTGGTCTGATTAGATGCACTCGAGTGTAAATAAATGTTCAAGTTTTAAGACGTGCCTATAATTATAGAATAATACAGTGAGACCCGAATAAAATCACACTGCTAACACAAATCGTTTATTGACGGAATATTATCAAGCTATTTTCTAATAATCCGTACTGGCATAATTTTGTATTGTAGAATATTATTTTTTTTTATGATATTCACATCGAGTGATTTTTATTTTTTAATTAACTGCTTTCCATTGTCTGAAGTTAGTATGAGAAAATCTAGTCAAAATATTCTTTAGATTCTTGGCCTTTCCGTTCCCATTGATTGGGTGTCACGGATGTAATCGAATTGGTATAGTTCATGTCAGACAGCATGTTACATTTATATTATACAATACTTCATTTTATACGTTTAGAGATTCTAGTAATATTTATAGTAATAGTTTTTCACTTTCGTTATATAAAATAGAATTGTATCTCATAGCAATTGGTAAATATCAATAAGAACCTTTCAAAAAAGATACGATTTAAATTTTTCAAACGGTGGCGTAAACAGTCAACATGGCAGCCTTAGTCAGGGTGTTGTCGCCTACCACGGACACAATCAGGTAATTCCGAAACATTAACAAGCCTCTGATATGAATGATCCAATTGTTGAAAACCCCAGCAAACGAACTTCGGATTTGCAAGTGGAACGTGGAAGCGAATCAATTGAGAGGTGCTACTGCAATTGAAATGTTCGAAAGTTCTACCCAGAAGGTAAAACGTTCCACCTGAGAATTCAAGGCTCGACCGGAAGCCTGCAGAGATTCACAGTCGGTGCTGAGGACTGAAAAAAAAACGCTTCTGCTGACTGTTAAACGACAGAGACGACCAAAAATTGCCGTCAGGCGGTAAGTTGATAAGGAACATGCACCAACTCATCAGTTATATTTGATCGGACGTCAGCATGTCTGACGAATGGAACTTCAGCATCGTGTGCCCCATCCTCAAGAAAGGAGATGCTATGCTTTGAACTACTCCAACTGCAGAGAAATAAGTCTCCTGAATCTCGCATATAAGATCTTGTCGGCTGTATTGTGTGGACGTCTAAAACTGTTCGCCAACAACCTGATCGACCCATATCAGTGCGGTTTTAGCCCAGGGAAGTCTATCATCAACCAAATTTTTCACACTCCGACATACCTTAAAAAAGGCCGAGGAATTTCAGATCGCTACGCACACCACCTTTTGATCGACTTTAAAGTCGCCTATGGTAGCGTATATAGGGACGAGTTGTACCAAGCAGAGACAAATGATACTGAGACCCCCAACTCACAATCCTCTTGCCGCTGGGCCCGTCAGTTTTTTTTCAAATTCGCCATTTTGTTTTCCTATCGGTGTTGTGTCAATTAAGAATCCGTGTGACATGCAAAAACATACAAAAAATACAAAAATAAATGCTGCCAACCTCGACAACCGTGGGGAAATGTGCTAGAGTTCGGGAGTACCACATTTTTACATTACTGAATGCCATTGGTTAGTAATTATATGTTGTTAAAAGGCGAACAATTTGATTTCTTTGGTTAATAAAACTAGCTAAATGAGATATTCTATATACTAAGAACTTATTATGACAAACATGGTTGCGTATTTTGCGCTTTTGAATATAATTAACTTCGATTTCATGCGTAAATTTTTCTTAGAAAACTGAATAAAATTTGCTCAATATATTTCTATTTTACTTCAAATAATCTGCATTGTTCATTTTTCATATATATTTAAAGCAAATCTCCACTTATTCCTTAAAAAAAATAAAATATGCACACGTAACGATTAATTTCAAATTTAACGGATAAAATTCTATGAACGCTGTCAGCAACTTTGCCCACAGCGGAAGTGGCATATGCAAGGTGCGAGTGTGTTGGTGAGTCGGAATTTTTGAAGTTACGTGACATTTGTCAATACGAATTTCTATGTAACAATACAAGCGCACTTAGCATTTGCCACCCCATAAAAATATAGCTTGTAGGCTAAGTAACGGGAAATCGGTCGGAGTTGGTGGTCTCAGTATTGTCTCTGGTACCAAGCATGCCACGTTTCGGCATTACTGTCAAACTCGTTCGTCTGTGCAGTATGCCGATGGAGAAATTTCGCAGCTCCGCCAAAATCAGCAAAAACATCACCGAGCCCGTTGATGTCAAAAAAGGTTTGACTCAAGGCGAAGCGCTATCGCGTAATTTCTTTACCATCCTCCTTAAAGTAATTGTACGAAACTAATGTCGTTTTCCATTGGGACCACCAAAAATCTTTTTCAGATCTCAGATTTTATGCGGCTCATGGAACATGCAACGAAATCAGCTGCTCGAATTGCATTTGTTTTTGGTAAAATCAACCATGGAAATCGGCTTGAAAAATGTTTCCTCTGTTGTAGATACAAATGGAGTAGTTTTGGTGATTCGTAGTTTCCACATGATGAGGAAAACAATGAAGATAATAATTCCTCCAAAACTATGTCCATTGCTGTTTATATATTTCTTTATTTTGGTTTTCACAGAACTTTGCACATCTGTTTCAAAACAAACTTCTTTAAATGACGTAAAACAGTTGTGCTGTATTTGTGGTAGTATGTGTAAATCTGAAAAAATATCGAGATTTTCAAAAAGTGATCCGAATCAAAAAAAAAGATTGATTTTTTTTCCCAATGGAACGCCAAAAGGGATTTAGATCAAAAAAAGATTGATTTTTTGTCCCAATGGAAAACGACATAAAGCTTGCGAGGTACCGTTATGTTTTAATCATTTCAACTGCTTGCATATGCTGACATCATTGACACTATCGGAAGATCGCAGTGAGCTAACAGTGCCGCATCTGCAAGTATTCAAACGGAGGCGGCGAAGATGCGCTTGGCAACAAACATTTAGGATGATGAAACGTATTTATTAGAATTGTATTCAACCAGACTCAGATTTTCAGCTTATAGGTAGGTGAACAATATCGATGTATAAGTGTATATAGTTTATAAATAGATAACTAACGTATGGATCTGTTGCATTCTTGAAGCTTGTATACATAATCGAACGTATAGTCGAATTATTATAACATTTTGAGAAATCGGGAGTGTCAAACGAGCTCATCAGTAGCTTCAATTTTACAGACTCGGCTCTTAACCTTGTCATGCTTGTGATATAAAATTACAAGTTCGAAAATATATTTACGTAGATTTGTAAATTATACAATTATATGGACCTCGAGAAAAAATTAAGCATATACAAAGATGCGCTTTGTATAGGTATATAAAACCATTTATAGTTTAAAAAACATTGCCAAATTCGTTGAAATTAAGATTTAGAACGATCCCTGTTATTTTAAAAATACTACCAATCTAATCTTATATTTAACTCTTTCTCTAATTAATTTTATCATTTTAGTTAAACTGGGTGTGTGATTCAGCTTATAAGGCACGTGTCGGACAGTCCATGTTTTTCGTTGGTTCTGTTGTGGGTACTTTATTCTATGGTTTATTATCTGATAAAATTGGTCGACTGCCAGCACTGATACTTTCAAATTTATCGGGCTTCATTGGAGATTTCTCTACAATATTCACCTCAACATTACCGACATTTACATTGTGTAGATTTGTTTCCGGCCTTGCTGCGGACACAAACTTTTACTTAATGTATATTATGGGTAAGTTCAACGGAAGTCTTACTTATTTTTTTTTATAAAATAAATCTATTTTAATATAATTACAGTTCTTGAATATATAAAACCGTCAATGCGTACTTTGGGCCTTAATTTAGTTGTAGGTCTATTCTATTGTCTGGGATTGGTATTTACACCATGGCTTGCAGTCGTCGCTGGAGACTGGCAACGTTACTTAGCAATGACATCATTACCAATTTTATCAGTTACCGTATTTTATTTTATTATACAAGAGAGTGCCCAATGGCTGGTGACGCGTGATGATGTAGATGGTGCAATTAGGCGCCTTAAGAAAGTTGCCAAATTTAATGGCAAAAAAGTAACAGAAGAAGACTTTAATGAATTCCGAAAGCACTGTGAAAAACAACGTGCCAAGGAAGGCGAAAAACAATCCAATTTAATTGATATGTTCAGGACACCGAGAATGCGGAAGCATACTTTGATATTGTTTTTCAAATCGTAAGTATTTTTCCTATTCTTACTACTCAAATTATTTATGTAAAAATTGTCAGTATTTTGTTGTGTATGTAAAGTAAAAGATTAGATTCGTCAAGCGATTATCAGATATATTCTCTAATATTTTCTGCATTAGGGGCCTCTTTTAGTGTAAAGTCTTCCTTTAGTGAAGGAAATAAAACATGTGTCGCTTCAACTCGGTATTCCACAAAATTGCATTTATTCTATCATCTATCTATCAATAAAACAAAAGAGAAAAGAGGAACGGAAGAAGAACAAGGGTGTTTTGGTGATGCCACATGCCAGGTCTTTATCATTTTGGCTTAGCTTAGAACATACGTATTCAAAGTAAATAGCAATCAAAGAGATCGTACTCGTACAATTTCATATAAATTGTATTCACACATAATCAATTTCTTTTAATAACTCAACTCCCAGCGGCAACATGAGGTGCTTGATTTGACGAAGCTTGACTCCAGCTTCTTATGTTAGGGTTTTTGCAATCTCTTATCATAACGTGCTGCCCTGTGGAAAAAACGCTACTGCGTTTGCCTTTATAATTTAAAATGTTTTTGTCTTAATTTTCGATTATCTCTTTATCTCTAGTCATTGGTGGCTTTAAAGAACTAAAGCGCGTTTTCAAAACACGTCCAAAGAAAAGCTTCGCTGTTATTCCCGAGTGGTGTTTCGGTGTTTGAGTAGTCAACTAAAAATCTATTTTTAATTGTGTAAAGGCAAGTATTTTTATTGTACTTCATATTCGCAAAAGTATACTTCTTTTACGTTTTGGCAAAGTTCTCTGCCTGACCATTGGTTGCCGGATGCCCCGGTGCTGTATGAATATGTCTAATACCATTATGGTTATAAAATTACTCAATTAATTAGATGTGAATTGTCGGTCATTTATTGTTGCAAGAACATCAACTAAACCATAACGACTGAACAATTCTCTCAATTTACTAATAGTAAATGCCGTTCTACCATTTTGGAGTACGAATCAATTACAATAAATAGATAATGGTTCTTAATTGAATAATTGGGTCAGTAAAATCTGTATGAATTCGACTTCATACTGAATGAAAATGATTCCATAGTATTAGCGATCTTTTCTCAGGACTTGGCTGGAATACTTGGCAGGGAATAAAATTTGTAATTAAATTTTCAATTTCGCCATCTATTCCTGGCCTCCACACATAAGAACGAGCTAACATTTTGGTTTTATCTATGCCTAAATGTGAGGCATGAATCTCTTCAAATATACAAGCTCGCAGGTTTCTGGGTACAACGGTTCGATAACCCCATAAAATACAGTCGTATTGTATCAATAATTCATATTATTGCGAAATAAAATAAATTCGTCATTGTTCCCGTGCTTATCGGACATCCTAAATAAATTTTGTTTTGCTGCTGTTCTCAGCTTGTTTAAAACCAAATTTAATGTTTTGATGTGTTGTTTTATCTTTTCCTGTATTTGTTATATCATCTTGGTACACTACAACGAATGGAATTCATCGGAATAAACTTTTTGAAAAATTGCTGAGGCGGTTTTTTAATAAAACGAATGACCGAATGAAATTTGCTCTCCTTATGTTTGCATGACTGGGAATCGTGAAATCATTCCTTTTTGTTAACGCATCTTATGTCAATTTTTCGTCTTCATCACCTAGCCTCTCGAGGGCTTAACTCATGTAAAATTGATTCAAGGCGAAAGCATCCAGATTTTCACCATTAGCAATTTAGAGCCTATTTCTTTACTTCAGAGAAGCACTCCGCGACTATTTCTCCCTGGTCCTTGGGTGGAACTATCAACTATGTTGATGGCTGAGAATAATGATCAATTCCCTGTACTATATCGGTACTGGTGATTCCGGACTACATAAGCTGTGTAAAACTGTGTAAAGAGTTGCCAAAGGGAAAAAACGGAACTTTGTCTGTCCTAAACCAATACACCAATATTGTTCTAAGTCTACTCAGAAACTAATTGACTAATTCACACACAAAATCCGGTATCGACTGGTTTTAGGGTAATTAGTAATTTGGTGAAAAAAATATTTCCACTCGGACAAAAAAAAACGGTTTATTTCTCGATTTACAAAAAAAGGGAGATATACATTTTTTGTAGATCATGCTCATAACTATATATGTGCTGAAGACTGTTTTGCCGAAAAGTTAATACTTTTTTCAAAAAACTGTCAATAACTATGTATAGTACTATTTTCAATGGTTAATGGTGTAATCTTAATCGATTCCAATTGGAATTTTTACTATTTATTACTTCAATGTCATCAATCATAAAAAAGATAAAAGGAGCAGAAGAAAAACACAAGAACAAGGGTGTTTTGGTTTGGTCTTTATAATTTGGGCAAAACCTAATATTTATCTAAGCTTTTAATACAGTCACCTACAACCGTATATTTTAACAAAACGCCTATTACACTACGGGCATAGTAAGAATGTATCAGAACGTACTTGTATTATTGCTTTGATTTGTAAAGTGTTGTTTGACTTTGTTATATATCTGAATTAATTTGGTAATAAGTCAAATGACATATCTACGAATATTTGCATATCCGCACAATACATATACGTTCGATCTTTATAGCTAAAATTAAACGCAGAAAGTAAAATTCGTTCGGGAAAGTCTGTGAATTTGTATACCCATTTTAAAGTAGGGCAATAAGAATGTCTAACACGAATTCTCTGATGTTTGTATATGATAAAAATATAGGATAGTGTTCCGCGCTGAGTTGAGCGGGAAAAAAAAAGTTGAGCTTGGAAATGTTGATTCTTAAGCGGTATGTTAGATGAACTGATTTAAAAAAGGAGAATTAAAACGCTGTTACTTGAATGTAAAAATTCAAACTTTACTTTTTTGCTGCTAGTTAAAGAGTGGTCTTGCTTTACCATTTCTACCTCCCTTGAAGCAGCTGATGGCTTATATACCATACAATACAATATTCCTATGGTTGTGTTAGAGCACTTTTGTCTAACTAATAAATTAAGTACGATCGATCTTTTCATTTACTCCTTCAACAATGCCCCCATCTTCGGAGTGGGTGTTAGAGCGCACTGCGCTGGTAGATCCATCTCGCTCACATGCAAATCGGCCATTATGCATTTTCTTCGACTGGTAGATAGAAGTTGCAACTACAACACACATATGCCGATGACATGTGTTGGAGTGAGATCTGCATAGCTCATTGTTCGTCTTTGTGCCCAAATTATGACAGTTCTCGTTTTCTCTCGGGTTGTGGAGTGTATTTGCGTTTGGTTTTATGTTTAATTATTGTTTTGTCTTGTGTGCAAAGGGCTAGGACATAAACTAACTATTAAATAGACTGACAGCTTCAGCCAAAAAAGAGAAATTGCCTACAAGCTGAATTTGACCTTGGATGTAGCCCAGTTTGAATTCATATATTTGTGCCCCAGCCTACACTCTTCCGGTTCCGGTTTAAACCGCCATGTCGGCAGTCTGAGGTGGACTTTCATTTCAATGTCGAGGGCTGTGTTGTAAACCATAGTTTTTCTGAGTTCCAGGCTGACATTTTTCGCTACTTTTTATATAAATAGTTGTTCGATTTTCTTATAATTGAATAGAAATTAATGGTCAAATTACAGGATATAAAGAAAAGGAATATTTTTTAAGTTATTTTATAATGAATTTTCGATAGATAGACATAATTTTTATGATATCGATAAAAAAATATTGTTCGCATATTCGCCATAGAATTTCCTTTGTTTCGCAACCAATTTCTCCTTTCACATTCCCATTTTTTTTAATGATCGATTTGGTGCAACTATTAACAACAGTATTAAACGAGACTGACAACTGTGCTGTCACTTAAAAAAGTGTAAGAAAACTTACAAACAAAACATCAAGTAAAAGAAATTCGTCAGTTTCCTAGAAAAAAAATTGTGATGAAACAATAATAAATGTGCGGTTATCAATTTGCAACTTTCTTTTACTTTTCACATAAATATGGACATTATTTTCATTCATAAAATGTCTACCAAAAACTTTTCAGTCGTGTTTTTTTTTTATTAAAAACTAGCACTATTCATTTTCTTGGCTGAAGCAGTTGTTTTCAAATGGAATTATTTAAAATGTTCTAACAAATTTTAATTTTTTTTTGTTGTTTTCCGCTATTAAATGGAATCTTCATGAAAAGATTATAACTCAAAAATCATATTTCAAATCATAATAATCGTAATCAATCCATTGCCGTTTTTCTATTGACATTCCCGGTGATATATTTGCTAGCATAAAAAAGAGACAACACGAAGACATGTTTGAATAAGCTTCATGAGTGCGTGTCAAGATGTGGTTGATTTATAAATAAAAAGAATACTTGAGTTGGTCATTGAAACTTAATTTTGACTATTTTGGTGTGCTTCTTAATTTTGAGTATTTCACAATCATATTTTCTCTCCAAAAACAACAAACGAAAACAGACACATTAATTGTAGGAACAAAAATGTCTTCTTTATTTATTTATGTTGATTACATTCGCTATTTTAAATTTTGGAGAATAGAAAACAAATGTTATCGTGGTGCAATAAGACAACGAATTTAAACTGTCAGAGCGCATCCATCAGCTGACAGCAACTCACGAAATACACTAAATCGCAGTCAGTGTTCCTAGCACTCTCTCTTTATTTTTCCCACGAAGCGTGTTCATTTTTCCCTTTTCACTAAACTCAAATTAACTCAATTTTTTATGAAAAAAAAACATGCTTTGAAATGTAAAATTTGTATTGTTCGGAAAGAAAATAACATTGAATTAATCTACAGTATAAAAATCGCAGTTATAGTCATTATTTTTGGTACTGGAAATTGTTGCTAAAGGCAAATCTCCTTTTTATGTATGTATATTTATTTTGTTGATATTCATGGTGAAATGTAGTTTGAATGATTTCTTGTCAGATTGTTGATATTCCCACAATTTTGATGTTTTTCCTTTTACGCACGGACATTTTACGGAAAATTTAAATTCGCACAAAAAGGTACAGGATATTACAACTCCCGCCATTTAGATTTGTATTTTTGTTGGTGCTTCACACGTATTCACCGACAGTAAAATAGCAAGCGGTGGGAAGGGCTTATATTAAAAAATAAATCGGTAAATCGGTAACTCGGGGAGACGTAGGAAAGCTGTCAGTCTATTTAATAGTTAGTTTATGGGCTAGGACCTCGAAATGTTCTGCGCATCCTGTGTGCTTGATTTTAATACATTCGAGTACCTAGTTTTCTGCAACACATTTTCCTCTGCGCGCGCTAATCTTGTTGGGAAGCAACAGATAGTTTTCAGTTGTGTCCTAAATGTGCTTATTTTTGTCTAAGCCTATGGTATAAAAAGCAAACACAATATCTCGATCGTATTTCTCCATATTTTCTCGTAAAATCATTTTGGGAATCTAATAATCTGTTTGTCAAGTTTATTGGGCGTAGATTTACCTGAAATATCCCTATACCATTACAGTAAACAAGACTTGATAGCAAAAACTAAGTATTAAAAAGACCGCCAGCTCCTGCGCACATACACGATTTCTCCCGCAAATTTTGAAAATAAAATTCTCTATTAAGTTGCCTATCTGTGAATACATATGTAGCAGCAAAAAAAAATCTTAATTGCGGGAGGTCCAATAAAAGAGAAAAAACTGAACGAACTGTCAGTTTACTATGTGCAAGTGTATGCGGCCCTTAAGATTTGTTTTTTGCTTCTTCACATGTATTCACAGCAGTGTTTTAAAATCGTTCCCTTTTTGAGGAAATTTCCATATCTGAAAAGCCTTCCGTGGGATAAAGGGAAAAACACCAAAATCATGGGAGTTTTAGAAATCTAACAATATAATATTCAAACTATACATTTTTATAAAAAATTCTATTAAAACACCATGATTATCAACATATTGAATGTCCATCAAACAGCTCATGTAAATCGTCTTTTATCAACATTTTTTATTGGACAAACTGCGGTTTTTAAACTAAAAAAATAAATAGTTTTCGGTAGTAGTCCAACAGACTAACCACTAAGCCACTGCGCGTAATACAAATTTTACTTTTAAAAACTGGATTTTGACGCAAAAAAGTATCGTGGGATTATGAGTACGGTGAAAAGGGAAAAATTACCACGCTTTTTGGGATAAAGGAAGTGATAAAACCACTGATTCAGAGATAGGAAATTTAAGAGATTTTTTTTTTTAAATTTGCTTGCGGAATCGGAAGCATCTTGGGAAGCAGGGGTCGTTGAAATTGGAACACACATTTTTTTGCTTGATTTTTTGTTGCATGACCAGCGTTGCCAACCAATTTTGACGAAAAAATGCCTAATTTAAGAAAAAAGAATACCTTTTTCAATAAAATAATGCCTAAATATTTTTTTAAGTAGACTGGAACAATAAATCAAAAATTAACACAAATAGAAAAAAATAATAAAACAAAATTAATTATAAATCACAGTTCCTCTGTGATTCTTAGTAGGAACCAGATTTATGACTTTTTAGTTTTATAAGTAGGTACAAAACAAAACAAACATAATTTTAGTACAATTAGAAGAAAAAATCAAGCTTTGAAATAATGCTAATGAAATAATGCCTAAGAGGCATGATAAGGCCTTAGTTGGCACCACTCTTTTGTTTGTCACAAAGAGAGTAAACTAACCGATCTAAAGAGACCTGAGTCCTCACGTGCAATTTATTTACTTATTATCGTGCCCTTGTGTACGGATTCGATATTTAAAAAAAATAAATAGAGATGAAACTTATATAAAATACTTGACGTTTCCAATATTTTATGTTAAAGCTAAGTGCCACAGGCAGTTTTTAAAAGTTTGAATCATGACAATCTTTAGAGGTGTCAACAGTTAATATATATATTTTAGGACATATACCTAGCTACCTACCTGTTGTGGGTTATAGGCATGTAGTTACATACAAACTTTTCAAATCAATTTTTCTTCTATTTCAGAATGGTTATTACGTTGTGCTATGATGCGGTTTCTCGAAATGTTGAAGGAATGGGTTTGTCACCATTCGTAATGTTCTCCTTAAGCGCCTTAGCCGTTTTGCCGTCTAGTGTTCTTTTGATTTTACTTCAGGATAAAATTGGTCGTAAAGGAATGGCGTCGTCATCCCTTTTAGTTGGTGGAATTTTCACAACAGCTGCTGGAATTGCTATAGCTTATCAGCAGCATAATCATAATGCCACATTGTTGGCCGGTCTAACAATTGCTGCTCGTTTTGGAGTGGCAATATCTTACGAATCTGGTTCACAATACGCTACAGAGCTAATACCAACATGTGTTCGTGGACAAGGTGTTGCTGCTGTTCACGTAGCAGGCTTTGCCGCATCATTCCTAGCACCTTATATTTTATATTTAGGGACCTACTTTAAGGCAGCACCATCAATCATTCTAGGAGTTTTATTCTTTAGCGGTTCCTTTGTGTGCCTTCTTTTGCCAGAAACTTTAAATAGGTAAGACAAGATTATTAATTTAAATTTTAATGATATGTCTAAGCGGTTTTTTATTCCTAAATTTTCCGTAGAACCCTTCCAAAATCGTTAGAAGAAGGCGAAGAATTTGGCAAAGGTGAACGTATGCTCGATTTCCCGTGCCTATCGAAAAGGGGCAAAGGTGATGATGTTTCACCAGAACATTCTGAAGTAGATGCTACATCTGTCTAGCAGTATTCAAATTCAAATATTTTATAATATGTAGTATATTTACTTCAATTTAGATAGTAACAAATGGGAGTACTTTTGGTGTTCTTAAGACAAAGTATATTATATGATTATTTCTTACAACTCAAATAATGCTCATAGTTTTAAATAATAAACAATTCCTATATAGTATATTTTTCATGTACATTTTTTACGGTAGCTCGAATTTTATGTTATTTATTTACTTTTGTGTTGTACATGTACATATACAATGATTATTATTATAATACAATTTTTTAATGTAATATTTAAAACGAAATTTTCTATATTGCTAATGAATCTGAACAACTTCGAGCTCCTAATTTGCAACTGCGGCAAAAATTTTTTGCGGTGACTCCTAGCCTTGCGGCATGTCTTTCCACTATACAGTCTCATAGTAGTAGCCCGACAAGATCTCTTTGGCCCGACAAGATCTCTTTGTGTGCTCTGCTGCCATTATGCAGGGTTTTTTGTCCCGCGCCGACTTATGTATGTAGCCATGTTTGTTTCAGATTAGGTCACGCCAAAATAATAATATAATAACAATACGCATTTTTTATTCAAATGAGTGACTAGCACTTTCTTGAATATTTGTAGATAGATATGTATATATATTCTTTGTAATTGGAGTCGTAACCAGGGACAAGAGCTGTCCCAATGGGACTTATGACTTAAATCCGAGATGTCCCGGGTCCCGGAATCTGCTTTGTATGGTGGAGTATGGTGAGTATGGTGGCGGAGTAAGTGCCAATTTTGCTACCATTTCCTTTATCCTTACAGTAAATATCCAGAGTGAGAATGTGTAACATAATTCGAGCTTCAGCAGTTGGGGCGGTCCGCAATGCCAATATCACGCAAACACAATCCGCTCTTTGGATTTCATTAAGTAGAGTGGGGTATTCCGGCGACATTGTGGCTTTCTGCCTCTGCCAGCAGGCTTAATATTAATGATTGTGAGCTAACATAAATGTCCTCAATCTCATCTCGTAAATTATAATTTGAACATTTAAAATTTGTTTGAAGTACGATTCCAATATGCTTAATCTACACTCGAATTCAGTTGCTGACAACGATTCGCTCTTTTTTATTATATATGTTTTAATTCTACTCAAACTTTGCTTAGTAGCAAATCAAAACTCTTAAATCCGATAATGTTGTGCTAGTGCCATTGCTACTTGATGTGTTATCAATTTGTGGGTCCTCAACTACCACGAGTTCATACTGTCCTTCAGGCATCACTAATCAACGACCAACGCAAATAAATGCAATGTATATAGAGACTATAGTAATATCTTCAACACGAAAATTTGGTCGGTGAAGACGTCGGATGGCGTTGCTGTCGTGCATGTAGAAAAATAGAGGAATCAGCTATCCACCCTAAAATTCGCACGAACAAAGCCACCTGCAGATCAAGGCCGTCAATTTTATTTCCTTTCGCATATTTGGAAAGTGATATTCACATTCGCAATTGGAGCTAATTAACTGTAGATATTATTTCAAATCAATAATATCATTAAATTGTTGGTCATGAATTCATAACTTACAGAAATACGACAAAAATATTAACTCGAAATAAATTCCATTTGCATTCAAATATTTACAAGAATGCATTTTTAAATCTAAAATAAAATATCAACCGTCATCGCAGCATAAAAAGGAACACGAACAGACTCGTGTTCTTTCATAAGTGTAAACAAGATTTGCCTTTCATAAGATCGCAGTTTCAAATCAGAAATGTTGCCATCATTTCTTTTTTAAAGAAACCACTCATCCATGAAAGGATGAAACCTCGTTGCACGAGTAACAGAGAAAAGAAACCCAACTGATGTTTTTATCCCTTTATTTGCTACCTACCGACCAGCGACCACCACCAACCAAATGTTTCGGTTTACTAATCACAAGTGTGATTATTTCTCTCTATTTTGGTTCTACAAGAAACTAAGAAAGACAGCAACGCCATCCGACGTCTCCACCGCCCAAGAAAATTTTCGTCTTGTTGATGGTACCTAATATAGCTCTATATACAATGCCTGAATGGAGTATGGAGAGTATTCATTCGCTTGGTTTGGTGTCTGAGGCTTCATATTATAGTGTGTTGGTGTTTATGATATAGGGCATATTTGTTAAATATGTAAAGGCGGAAATTTTCTCTAGCACATCTGGGCCCTATTCTACAAAACAATTAATCAACTTTTCACTTTGCACTTATCAGATTATTTTTTTTTGCCAAAGTGATAAGTGTTTCTGTTCCACAATATTCTTTGGAAATCTCATTTTGCAGTAGCAAATTTTTGCAGACCCTGCGCTTTTCTGAAAAATTTTTGCGCTCTCCTGCAAAGTGAGTGTGCAAAGTGTTCCACAAAGCATTTCATCATCTTTGCATTTCTGTCATATCACTTTTTACTTTGCATTGCTAAATAGAACTTGTTAAAATTAGCCGCAAAATAAAAATTGAAAAAAACTTGATCAAAGAAAAAAAGAAGAAATTTTTTATAAAATTATTGTAAATATTTGGAACATATTTAACATAGTTTACATTATTCATTTTGAAGGTTATTAAATTAAGCTGACTTGGTCATCTTCGATATTCTGGAATCAGATTCAGCTGTATTTGCCAGAAATTCAGAAAATTTACCATCAGCTGAGTGTGATTCCATAATATCGACCAGAGACAATACTGAGACCACCAACTCCGACCGATTTCCCGTTACTTAGCCTACAAGCTATATTTTATGGGGTGGCAAATGCTAAGTGCGCTTGTATTGTTACATAGAAATTCGTATTGACAAATGTCACGTAACTTCAAAAATTCGGACTCACCAACACGCTCGCACCTTGCATATGCCACTTCCGCTGTGGGCAAAGTTGTTGACAGCGTTCATAGAACTTTATCCGTTAAATTTGAAATTATTCGTTAGGTGTGCATAATATTTTTTTTAAGGAATAAGTGGAGATTTGCTTAAAATATATATGAAAAATGAACAATGCAGATTATTTGAAGTAAAATAGAAATATATTGAGCAAATTTTATTCAGTTTTCTAAGAAAAATTTACGCATGAAATCGAAGTTAATGATATTCAAAAGCGCAAAATACGCAACCGTGTTTGTCATAATAAGTTTTTAGTATATAGAACATCTCATTTAGCTAGTTTTATTAACCAAAGAAATCAACTTATTCGCCTTTTAACAACATATAATTACTAACCAATGGCATTCAGTAATGTAAAAATGTAGTATTCCCGAATTCTAGCACATTTCCCCACGGTTGTCGAGGTTGGCAGCATTTATTTTTGTATTTTTTGTATGTTTTTGCATGTCACACGGATTCTTAATTGACACAACACCGATGGGAAAACAAAATGGCGAATTTGAAAAAAAACTGAGGGGCCCAGCGGCAAGAGGATTGTGAGTTGGGGGTCTCAGTATCATTTGTCTCTGATATCGACCAAAGACAATACTGAGACCACCAACTTCGGCCGATTTCCCGTTACTTGTCTACAAGCTATATTTTTATGGGGTGGCTAATGCTAAGTGCGCTAGTATTGTTACATAGAAATTCGTATTGACAAATGTCACGTAACTTTAAAAATTCCGGCTCACCAATACACTCGCACCTTGCATATGCCACTTCCGCTGTGGGCAAAGTTGTTGACAGCGTCAAAGAATTTTATCCGTTAAATTTAAAATTATTCGTTACGTGTGGATAATATTTTTTTTTAGGAATAAAGTGCACAATTGCTTAAAATATTAATGAAAAATAAACAACTTAGATAGGTTGAAGGAAAATACAAATATTTTGTATTTTTTGTATGTTTTTACATGTCACACGGATTTTTAATTGACATAACACCGATTGATAAAAAAATGACGAATTTTCAAAAAAAATTGAGGGGCCCAGCGACAAGAGGATTGTGAGTCGGGGGTCTTAGTTTGATTTGTCTATGATATCGACGACAGAGGAAACACCTGCCCAACCACCTCCAAATTCAAGGATGAAGAAGAGCTCTACCAAGTTTCCAAGTGAAACTTTGGATAAAGAGTAGAAATGTCGCCTGGAGCTCCTGGGGGTTGAAGTTTACTTCAGGAAACGTCAATGCCTGAAACTGGAGAGGGAACTACAACTTCCAGCCTGCAAATATTTCGCAAATGCCGAGGTGTATGTTGTTTGAGGAGTTTTAATTTTTTTATATATTATTCTATTTATTTTTATATATTACTGTTGATTTTGCAACACATGCATAGCTGCAACACCATGGTACTGGTAATTTTTTAAGAGCCAATGCAAGTACAGTAGCAGTTGACAAAACATGATTGCGCTGTGTATTGTGCTCTAATATTTCTCCAATAATATTTAAAATGAAATAAAAATGAATTTGATTTAAACGAAAGCTCTCTTTAAAAAATAGAGTTTTGTAGTACCGAAAAATTAATTCGGCCTCTATAATTTCTTGTTATAACCGCGTCTTCACTAACATCGAACAAAAACTCTCACCTTAACATTTTCAAATCTTCACTAGTTATAACAATATGAATTTGTAAAGCGATCGTTTACCTTACAAACTTATCAAAATTTGCTTCGCAGAAATAGAGTTTACAGTTTTTGTGGAACGAAACAGCATAATTATTTGCAAAGTCTTTGTAAATTACACTTTTCAATATAAACTTTGCATTTTGCACAAGAGAATGTACGTGGAACAAAAATTGCAAAGAGAATATAAAAATTGCAAGTACTTTGCAAATTACATTTTCAATTTCAACTTAAAACAAATCTTATAATTCTGAGGAACAAAAAGCTTTGCAAATTGACGAAAAATTTGATACGTGCAAAGTGAAAAGTTGATAATTCGTTTTGTGGAATAGGGCCCTGGTGAAGTTGCGGCTCGTCTTCTATTTCCGGTTGATATATTTGGTTTCAACGGAACTACCACTTTGATTTTGTCGCAAGCAATTTATACATGGTTTAGAGAAATGGACAAGGAAATCAAACTTGGGATTATCCTCAAAATATCATGGCTCTAATCGCGTAATTATTGAAACGATTATCGTCGAAACGATTGAACAACACGATATCGTTTTTAGTTTGCTTCATATAACATCATCGTCGCATCGGTCAATCGAAACGTTCATCGTTTTTGCTTTAAACAGTTTGAACATGACTGTCAACAAACTCTGACACCGAAAAAATTTAAAAATGTATGGAAATTGTTTTTTTGTTGTTTCTTTAATTTTTTTTATTTTTCTTCGTTGTCAATGATTGACATGGAACTGAGCATTAGGCAAACTATATAGGTAGGTAGTAGAATTTGTATTGGTAATGGGCGAATTGTACAAAAAAAAATTTAATGCAATTTTATGATGGCATTTGTTTCTGATTGCATTAGAAATTTATGAAATTATAAAGCCAATAAATGAAATTCATTTGATATTCCAAAAAGCGCATTTACCATTTTTATGCATTCTTTTACAACTCTGATGAGAGCGAATCGCCTCCAAAGAGAATGTAAGTGTGTGTCTTCTTTTAAAAATTTATTTACTTCTCTCAGACCTTATTCAAAGTGAAAAAATGCATAAAAAACGATTGCAAAATAGCCATTGAGTTAGTAACGTGAAGCAACAATAAACGAAGGTTCGATCGTTTTGTGCTTACGCGATTTGAGCTCAGTATTTTTGGCCAATATTGATGACTATGCCGGCTTACTGCAGAAAATTTGCTCCAATTAATGTGCAATTTTTCGTAACGTTTGGGAGTAAAATAAACCGAATTCATTTCTTTCTGCCACCGATATCAATGCCACAGATTGTGGAAAGCACCGTTTGATTCGTTGTTTTACCATCTGCCAATGTTACATCAGCTTTCAGTTTTTGCATCACTTTTGCACAGTAAGCAGTTTCTTTAGGCTAGCGCTTGCTATGCTTGTTCGAATTTTTTCTTAAAGCATTGCTCTGCGGTGTGTCCTCTTCTACGGCAGAAAGTACAGCATTTTTCTGGTTTTATGTCTGATTTTTCGAGTGCCATCGCAGGTTTTGTGTTCTCGGCAAAGACGAGTTCTGGCACTCTTCCCTTTTCCCGTAATAAGTTGGTTATACGATCTCTAATATTTTTGTGAGAAGGCCATATATATCACGTTTAACTGCATTTCTTCTTTGAGCTGGGAAAATAAGACATGTTCTCCACATACAAAATTGTCAATTGTTTCATTTGCTTGTTGTTTTGTGTCTATTATTTCCAGAAATATTCGCCAGTTTTGGAGGTGAAAAGACCGCTTTTAAAAGCGAAACTAGGTCTGCGAATGTGCTGATATTGGATTTCACACCAATCCACCTTGAAGCGGCGTAGTATTCCACTAGCAATCATCACTTTTATTGTATCGTTGTCGCTAATTATCTCCCATTCCTTAAATGCTTTTATAGCCGCAATAAAATACTCCAGTTTTGTGACATCGCTCGGAAGCGTGCAGTGATGAATGAATTTGTGCGTGCGTTGTTGTTGTTGAGCAGTTAACATTTTTAGCACTTGATTGAACTGCAGCTCTAGTGAAAAATTCGCCATCCCTTCTCTCTGCAGTATTCGTTCACTGCGTCGTATTTCTTTGGACATAAACTAGCCACTATACTCTGTTCAATTTATATTTTTAGTACAGGGAAGATAGGCTATTTGCCTTTCACCCTTACTATTATGGATTTTAATAAGCTGTCTCCATTTAAAGCTCTCACATGGTTGCCATAGTGAGTACTATAAATTGGCATAATTATCTCACAAATATCGGTAGGGTTACCAAATCCGAACTCTTTATTAAGATGAACAGAAACATGAAGACCGTAAATGGTTTGACTGCAGATTAACAGATCCTTCAGAAACGCAAAATAATTAAAGGAGTACCTAAAAACTGTATGGCAACATCCCACATAATCAAATTTATTTATTCGCTCTCAAAAGCTTTAAAAAGCAACAAAACCGAAAGTTCTGTGCGAATATTCATAGAAAAACCCGTAATGATATTTTTGCAAATAAATATGGTAACACTCTTCTGTTTATTTTCTGCGATAAAATAGAATATCACCCTCGTCGTCATCCTCATTCTGACAGCAGTTGTGTGGCAGACTGGCCATGGTGGGATGTATGCGCCTTTAAGGAAAATTGGGTGGGTTTTTCGTAAATGACAACAACAATTCCTTGGTAAGTCAGTGGCTTGGTTTTTGTTTCAGTGGCAATTATTGTGATTGAGTACCGTGAGAGTATCTTCAGAGAGTATTTTCAGTACAGCTTCCCATAAGGCCTGTACTGAAAATATAAAATGAACAGAGTATAGTTGGGCGCCAATTGTAGCCCTTAATTCCCTCCTGGGAGGAAAATAAAAGATGTCGTGGGTATTTTACTTGAAAAGTATGATTTTTAACTATATTTGAAATGACCCTTGTGGTATGTACAAAGAAAGAAATAAAGAGCGTCGTTGTTATTGTGAAAGAAGCTCTTAACAATTTATATAATAATAATAATATGTTCTTGGTTCAGCTGCTTCTTTTCCAGTAGACGACCTTCTTACAGAGACCCTCCCTGCTTTTCCAAGAACTGGCTAAACGTTTCCTTTAGAAAATGCTACTGATATGAAACTTGAAAAGGAAACTTTTTCTAAATTCAGGAATTTGTAGTAGTTCTGATTGAGCACTTCCAAAAATAATCCAACTAAGTTCTGTATGGACATACAGTTCGTAAAATATGAATAGCCTCACACATAATTTATTTTTAAATTAACTTTTTTTTGTACCCTTTTTATATTACATATGTAATTGTTATTGTTTTGAAAGGTAGGACTGAGGTCTTTAGACTAAGAAACTTTTCAAATAGTTTCGAAAAACTAACGGAATTTCCTGAGATTATTTCGTTTTGATTCACTAAAATGTAATTTTTTTTTGTAACGTTATCATTTTTAGTTAAAATGGAAACCAAATAATTTTTTTTTTTAATAAAAGTATTTTAATTTATTTACTATAGCTTAGTACTTTGTCCAACCTCCCTTATTTTGAATTACTTAAAAAATGCGGTCTTTTAAAGATCAAGATCAAGAGAAATACTGGCCTAGGCCACTTTGATACCTTCAATAAGGTCCTCTTTGTTGGTATACTGCTTCCCACCATCATACACCTTTCGTGTCAACCAACCCCACACATTTTCGAAGACGTTCAAATATTGCGAGTAGGGTGGCCAGGAAAGTTGTTCTATATTTTGGTCTTGTAACAAAGTCTTGATTATTCCAGCTGTGTGATTTGGCGCATTGTCCTGTTGGAAAATGATCGGCAGGGGTGTTGTTTTCGAGCTTTGTTAAGTGGTGTTTTTTTTTTAGTTTCAGACGCTTCAGGTGTGCGGCACTCCTAATTACTTTTTTTTTATTGTGTGTTTCTTAAAATGTTAACACAAAATTCATAAATAAACGAAGAAAACCAGTTATAAATTACCTTTCTGAACCCAGCTTTGTATAATTTGTCTAAAAGTATATTAGGGTTAACCATATCGAATGCCTTAGTCATGTCTATAAAGAGAGCTATACTTGTACTATTGTTATTAAAACCATTATTAATTTCAGTGCTCAATTTAAGTATGGCATCTTCAATGGATCTCCCCTCTCGAAAACCAAATTGATCATCACTAAAAAAGTTATTATTATTAAAAACAGAAATTATGCACACTTTTACAAGTTTTTCAAATAATTTAGAAAATGTTGGAAGTATAGAGATAGGCTTGTACTGCTGTATTAAACTTCTAGCACCTTTTTTAAATAGGGGAATAACGTCCGCCGCTTTTAGAGACGAGGGAAAGTTACCACAATTGACACTCAAATTGAATAAGTGACTTAAAACATCAACAATAAACAGAGAAATACGTTTAAGAAGGCAGTTTGTGATACCGTCAGAAGTGCTGGAGTTTTTGTTATGAAGCGACATGATTTGCTTATGAATTTCAAACGGGGTAAACGGTTTAAAAACAAAACTATTGCTTTGAGATATTTCATCAACTACATCTGCATATAAATTAAAACTACAATTATTTTGTGGAGGGAGTTGCATTGATTGAGTTGCCACAGACACAAAGAATTCATTACAATGATAAGCAATAGAAACTGGATCAGATATTTTTGCACCTTCAACTTCAATTGTTAGAATCTCGTTTCTATCAGTTTGACTGCTAAGGATATTATTCACGACTTTCCATTCTTCTTTCACATTCCCTTTGAAAGTTTATCAGCATAGTATTTATCTTTACTATACTGCACCTGTTTTTGTACATCTTCATTTAACTTTAAAAAATATTTCTTTAACTTTGTATTAAGTGGAGGGCGTAAACATTTTTTCCGAATCTCATTTTTTTCATTTACTTTTTGTAGTAGTTCTCTACTTATCCACGGCCTAAGACGTTTTAAATTGCACTTCTTTGAATTCAGGATTTCAGAGCAACTTGCAATATGATTTTTTAAAATATTAAGAAAAATATCGTATACTACCGAGAGATCATTTTCTGTATACACATGCTCCCAAAACTCAAACATCAAACAACCTATTAGATTATTAAAGCTCTCATAATCTCATAGACTCTAGCTCTTAGCTTTTCACTCTATGCATGTTTCCTTGGGTACACATTAAAGAGCTCTAAAAACATTTAGTTACAAAAAAAACAATATGTGAGGCTATCCAATTGTTACGAACTGTAGATAAGCCATCACTTCCCAAAATTAAGTAAATTTTGTCTGATTTGTAGATTCTGGAGCGCGTGCGTCCAATAAAACATGCACTTGAAGATGTGTCCTTTTCATAACTCTTTGATGTTTGGGTCGGCAATTGGCCATACACGTACTTAAAAACAGGATGCTGCGCTACGATTCCGAAGCATTAGGTCCGCCAACCTTTCTCTAGAGCTGGCCAAACCTAAACTGAAATATGGATAAGTGATGCATTTGACTCTTGAAAGCGAAAGTGTGATCTTAAAATTTGAATTGTTCTTATCTGTATCTAGTTCTGCGTACCTATTATTCTGAACATTAGTGTAATAAAAAAAATACTCAAATGCAGTAATTATTATTTTGTGTTGTAAGTTTTACTAGAGTGAACAAAAAATAAATTAACCTGACTTTAAAATAAGCCACTAAGTGATTAAATTATATTATTTAGTCTCATGTTTAGCCAAGGTGGGGAACTTAAACCACTTTTCGTTTTTTCCAAAGTCTTCTCCTTCCGCAAGTGAGTTTGGCAGTTTCCTATAGGTGTGCATGTAGAATATATTTATGAAAAAACAATTAAAATAGTTGATATTACTTACCTATTTACAGTTTCCGGAAGAAAAAGGCACAACAATGCTCCCAGAAACATGATGATACTAACAAATATTGATGGCATGGGTTTGTATAAAGATCCCAGATAAATTATATAGGCGCTAAGGAAGCTAAACAAATATCCAACAACATGAATATTTGCAACGCCTTGCCCTCGAACACTCGTAGGTATAAGTTCAGCTGCATACTGGGCTTCCGCATCATATGCTACCACAGTTCCATATCGTACAATTGTAACTAGCACAGCCAAAAGTACTGCATTTTCGGCAGAATTAAGGTTTGCCACTACAAATCCTGTTGTCAATGAAAATATTCCACACATAAGTAATGAACCGCACGCCATACCCTTCCTCCCAATTTTATTTTGTAGGAGTATTATTGACAGTGCCGCTGGTATATAAACAAATGATGTCACTGAAAATAATATGAAGGGTGACGTTCCAAGTCCTTCCATATTCCTTCCAATAATGTCGAAAGAAATGGTTATGATCATCCTGCGGACATAAGACAATAATATACATGTATACATCATACACATACTATTTTGTTTATTAATGTGTTGTGTGAACTTACGATTTTAAAAGCAGAATTACTGTCATTTTACGCAAATACGGGGTGGTCAACATTTTTAAGAAAGTGTCTTGCTCCTTCTTTCCGGATGTATTGTTTTCTTTGATGCTTTCGTAATAATTTTCAAATTCATCAAAAACGGAATCGTCAACTTGTCGCCCATTGAATTTTGCGACACGTTTGAGGCATTTTACGGCTCCTTTATAATCCTTTCTTGTTATTAACCATTGAGCGCTTTCACAAAGGAAAAACCCATAAAGTATTACTGTTGCGATAGGAATGGATTCAAGTACCAGGAAATTTCTCCAATTTCCCATATAAACAGCCATCCATGGAACGCTGACCAGTCCCGAACAATAAAATATTCCTGTAATGATATTTAAACCAAATGTTCGCCTGGATGGGCGTATGTATTCGAACACTGAAAAAAAAAAACAGGAGCATTATCATGACAAAATATAGTTAAGTGTTTGGGTAACATGTGTAATGAATGGGTAACATACATAAAGGGTGGTCCAGATACAATGTTTTTTTGTTATTCTGACAGTGACAGCATGTTTGTATTGTATACACAATATATGTGTGCATAAGAATGATTATCAATATTGGAAAAGTTACAATTGACAACGATATTAAGATTACACGGTTTAATTAATGGAGAATTGGGTAATATTTTTGAATAGATTTTTTATTTTTATTCATTATCAGGGAACGGATTTTGTTGATCTAAAAAATCAAAAAAAGTCAAAAATAAACTGTGAAAAAGGCATAAATGCCTTTTATTAACATTTTTTAAGCATTATAATAGCACTGTACAACCATATACATTTTAAAACTGTCTGGCAACAAACGCCTGCGATTGTCCCTCAGCAGAGCTTTGAAAGAGCTGAAGGACCTCTCCACATGGGCAGAGACGAGTGGAGCCCAATTGAAAGATGTCACGTCATCGACTGCAACATTTAAAGGGAGTTTGGAGCCAGTGCCATTTACAACACAATTTATTTCTCGGACGGTCTTGAGTCCTTCGTTTGCAGAAAAGACGGCGTTGAACTTTTTCACCACAACTTCAGCAACTGGTCCTTTTGCTTTTTGCAATTTCTTGTCGATCCCATTCAAAATATCCAAAACATCTCCAATCGGGCTTCCTAATATAAAAGTCATCTTTTCTGAACTTTACCACAAATTGTTCTAATTTAATTAAATCTTTCAACGCGTTCTTGGGCATTTTCACCTTTATTTTCAAACAAAAATCGGTAAATTACTGAAAAAGTTCTTATCCTGACCAATCTGCGAAGATTTATGAACCTATATGAGACGAGAAAATACCTCACAGATGTCTAACGGTTTTGTCAGACGTATATACACAGCTGCTACAAATACCGGAGAAATAAAATACTGGAAATTTCACACACGACAAAACAATAGTAGGCACTGTGAAAGCTCACCCACAAAAGCAGTTGCAGTTGGTAAGAAACTTATCTAAAAATGTTGCTTCGACACGAAAAAACCAAAAAGTCCAAAAAGCTTCGTTTCCAATGTAACACCTAAACATAAATGCGACATTCTAGTCGCATCAGAGTACTCTATTGGCGAGATCAGTAATTGGTGAAAACTTCGGTGGTGTTTCGGATTTTGTTTTTAAATTTTATAATTAAGAAGAAAGTGCACATAAACTTAATAAATAAGTCCAAAAAAGGCAGAAAAAACCAATATTGGTAAAAAATGCAAAAAAAGGCAATATGGGTAAAAAAAGGCAAAAAAAGGCAAGGTCAACAAAATCCGTTGCCTGTTCATTATGTTCATAATAGGATACATCAGTAATTACTGTGGTTGATTGTAAGACCGAGACAATGGTATGAAAAGTAAGATACATATATTTTCAAATGAAAATTAGAAAGATATCTAGAGGATGTTCCTGTCCTGTGGGAAACGAACTACTGACTGAGATATCTATATATTTTATATTTCATGCACTGGCTATGAGAGGAAGAGAGAAAGAAAATGTGCACCCGCACTGCTCTCTCTTGCTCCTACAGTGTGATATAGACAATAGATTGCCACTTGCAAAAAAAAAAAAAATTGGTACCAAAATTGGAAAAAAAGTTACCAAAACCAAGAAAAAATTTACCAAAAAATCTGGAGACGTTGATAAAACACTAAGAGAAAAAATAGCAGTAGCAATGTGAAAATGCCTTATCAATAACCTAAGACTTTTCTAAGATTGACGAACATAATATAGAAAAAAACATCATGGCAGTGTAAAAACGACCATTTGCTTAGTCTTCAGAGAAACTAAAAGAAAAGTATAGAATTTATAGCACTTTATTTTTATTTTTTATAACACACATTTTTAAAATATAAAACAAAACGCAAGTCTTTTAAAATATTCAATTAGGTACATTAGGTTTGTAAGAACTTTGTCAGTCTTTAAGTAGTTAAACAACGACTACTTTATTAAATAAAATAAATAAGACTTAACTTACAAACGTAATAGTAATACCTACTATAGATACTTTTGCTTTATTTGACTTTTAAAATAATTTATTGTTTAAAAAAAAAACATTTATAAAACAAAAGACTTTTCAATTCAATAAGGAACAAGTAGGAAGTTTGTCAGTCTTAAAACAATTAAAAAACGTCAACAACGTTCTGCACAAAATAACCAGCTGCTAGAAGGCATTATCGAGCCCTTTTTCTTAAAAAAAACTTTTAACAAATTATAGTTTTATGTCTGTATATAAATAATATGATTATTTAACCTATCCATATCTCAGTGTGGTTATAAACAGAAACAGAAAATATTTCGAGGTTCATATCTGTCAAAAGAAGAAAATGATGACGCATATGCAAATAATGCAATGCGTTCACTCAGAAACAGTAAGGTAGCATTTAAATGAGGTGATACCCAGTTCGCATTCTTGGTACTCCTGCTCAAAAATTCAGATATTTAAAAAACCCAGAAAGCAAAAAAAAAATTACCAAATTTGGTAAAAAATTACTAAAGGCGCAATCGCCCAATAGGCCTGCACAGTATCTTAGATATACGAAAAGTAAATTGCTATTGAGAAAAAAAATGTGTGCTCGCACCTCTCTCTCTCCCTTGCCCCTACAGTTATATACGAAACGTAACTCTCTCTCTCTTTCTATCTTCACTTACTTATATCTCCCTCTCAAAAAAAGTTTTACTTAAAAAATCTTAAGATATAATTTGCAACAGAAATGTAGTTGCTATTTGGTATAAAAATCAAGAATAATCAAAACAATTTTGTTACAATAAATAAAGTCCACCGTAACTTGGTGAATGTTAGAATACACCTTACTCGGGGAACTAATTTTGTTTTCTGAATGGTGAGGCGCATTCAACATTTGAAATACCCCCTTATAACATCCACAAATAACATTTTCTAATAAAAAAAACAGGAAAAACTTCTACATAGTTCCTCGAGTAAGTTATATTCTAGCATTCACGGTACACGGTTACGGTACATTTAAATTTCTCACCTATCCCAAGGATAGTATCATATTTGTTTATCCTGCAATAATTATTGTTAAAAAAATTGTTTGTTCTTGATTTTTAGACAAAAAAGCAACGACATTTTTGTAAAAGCCCGTGGTTCAGTGGTTATTTTGCTTGAGGTTTCAGGTTCGATCCCTGGGAAACGCTAATTCCTTCTTAAGGTTTTTTTGCACTGTACACTTTCATGATGTCCATGCGTTGACGATCCGCGGAGCATTTTATTTTCAATGTATTATATAGGTCTTTGCTCTCTAAGGCGTCGCATTTTCTTTAGATTGAGAATTTTCTCAAAAGAAATATTAGGTGGGAAAAAAAATTAGATTTTAAACATAAAATATGCTCTGCTCATACTATATAATTATTTAGCAATGCTGCTAACGCGTCGCAGGTTTATCAATGTAATGCGTTAGAGAAAGCAGTCGAGAATAATCGTGTGCAGTTTAGCTTAATATGTCATATGTGCATAAAGTATACCAATATATATGTTTACTTAATATTCTTACCCATAATGTACATTAGGTAAAAGCATGTATCCGTTGCTAAGCCTGAAATAAATCTGCAGATAGAAAAAGTTGTGAGTGAATTCGTAAAAGAAGTGAGAAAGTCTCCTAAGCATCCTGCGAGGTTCGACATTATCATAGTTGGAAGGCGACCAATTCTATCGGCCAAAAGGCCAAAAAGTATGGTCCCCAAAACAGATCCGATGAAAAATAACGACTGACCAATTGCAAGTTTGTGTGCATCGTCACAAACCCAATTCATCTGAAGAGGAAGGATTTTTTAAGAATGGGAGACATTAAATTATTGATTTCAATCTTACCTCAGCGGATATGCTTTTGTATCCGTATTCGTATTTGTAAATCCATTTTTTGCATTTCTCATTTGATGCTATAAATTTTCCGGAATTATTAACCCAGGAAATGTGTGTGCAGGATGGTTGACTGAATGACGAGTAGAAAACCTCGATTTCGGCAAAAGTTAAATTAGAAATCATTTTATGGTAACACCTAGCAGTGAAATAGAAATTTTATTAGATAAGATTCATATAAGTACGAGTAACTATAATGACTAGCATACACCCTGTATTAGGTAAGTAATAGGACTTGAAGGATGTTGGAAATTCAAAAATGTCGGGAAACCGGATGAGAATATGATATTTCGATAGGATGTGGTAGAGAAAGGGCAAGTGTTGGGTGCGAGGAACGGGCACGCTTGCTTAGCCCTGCTCCTCTCGAGGGACTGGTGACGGTTCTTGTCCACACATACCAATATTAATTAATTCACTAAGATTTACTTTGCAGACAAAGAAGGACGTTTCCACACTGAGAGGGGCTGCCGATGGCTTTCACCGCGGCCATGTCCCACCCTACCTGGGAAATATGGTGCCCAAGAATGAATTTCCCAAATTACTTAAGCAATACTATTTTTCGATCTAAATATAGCAATAGGTACCTATATGTAACTATTTTGTTCGCATAATTTTACAAAAACCGCTCCAACGATTTTGATCGAAATACATATTTAGGCCAATGAAAGACATCAATATAAGTTTTTTTAAAAGATGCAAATAAACCAGTATTATAAAAATTTCTAATAAATTACTTTCCAAATCCACATATGGATATTTTGGTTTATCTCAATGCCAATGAAAATTCAATACCAGCTACGCAAAACTTAATGTTTCCAACTATCATTCACTTCTGCTCTTTATCTAAACATAAACTATAAAATAACCAGCACCCACTTCCATATATACTCGTATATAAGATCATACTTCCAACCATAAGCACGAAAACCAGCATCACCATTCCATTCAAAAACAAGAACTTGCCCTTGCACAACAGAAACTCAGTGCCTTGAACTTTGAAAGTGCAATCTTGTCTATTGAAGCATCAACTACAAATACATTTTATTACATTCTATGCTAGCGGAAGACTCGATGTTTTTTTAATTTAAAATGGTATCTTCTGAAACTTGTAGTGCTGTAAATTGCCGATTTTGAATTGGTGCAGCTGTATTTGTATTAAATTCTGGTTTAGATTGAACAAAATATCTAAACTGCATCGAAAGTTATAGAATGGTGGCCCAAATTCAAATAAAACCTACAGCACGTGACATCTGTAGGGTTTTTAACTTTTGGTATAGACATATATGTCTGATCCTTAGATTTATGCATGATGTACCTATAGCGTATAGATCTAATGGAAGCAGGTTGCGCTGGTTGTTCCTATACATGCTAGTCTTTGCATATTAGTCATTGGATATTCACAGTGGCTATATTTTCCATATAAATTTCGAAATTGTGAGCTTCCGTAAACTTATAGTTGAGACCAGAGACAAATTACACTGAGACCCCCAACTCACAATCCTCTTCCCGCGTCCCCCTCAATTTATTTTCAAATTCGCCATTTTGTGTTCCCATCGATGTTATGTCAATTTAGAATCCGGGTGACATGCAAAAACATACAAGAAAATACTAAAATAAATGCTGCCAACCTCGACAACCGTGGGGAAATGTGCAAGAGTTCGGGAATACCACATTTTTTCATTATTAAATGCCATTGGTTAGTTATTATAAACTGTTAAAAGGCGAATAATTGGATTTTTGTTGGTCAATAAAACTATCTAATGAAGATGTTCTATATACTAGAAACTTATTAGGACAAACATGGTTGCGTATTTTCTGCTTTTGAATATCTTTAACTTCGATTTCAAGAAATTTTGCTCAAAATGTTGTTACTTTCCTTCAACCAATCTACGTTGTTCATTTTTTATTAATATTTTAAGCAAATGAACCCTTATTCATAAAATAAAATACTATCCACACGTAACGAATAATTTCAAATTTAACGCATAAAATTGTATGAACGCTGTCAGCAACTTTTCCCACAACGGAAGTGGCATTTGCAAGGTGCGAGTGTGTTGGTGAGACGGAATTTTTAAAGTTACGTGACATTTGTCAATACGAATTTCTATATAACAATACCAGCGCATTTAGCATTTGCCTCCCCATAAAAATATAGCTTGTAGGCAAGTAAAGGGAAATCGGCCGAAGTTGGTGGTCTCAGTATTGTCTCTGGTTGAGACAAACCTTTGTTATTAGTATTTTCGTCGATATTGAGGGTGTTTTTGATAATGCGATATTTGATAGGATGTGCATTGCAGCCAGACATCATGGTGTAGATGAAACATTGGTTTTGTGGATTAAAGTAATGCTAATGTACAGGACGTTGATTGCCAAGGCGGATTGTGGCAAATGCGTCATGACTGGGATAAACAGAGGCTGCCCTCAAGGTGGTGTTCTGTCTCCCCTCTTATGGTGTATGGTAGTAGGCTCTCTACTAACGGCTCTCAATCTTCCTGGAACTTACACACAAGCGTATGCGGACAATGTCGCCGTTTTGTCTGTCTCTCAGGCGCAGAGATCCTTGGGCATAATCGATGATTGGTGCACAAGAAATGGGCTTTCAGTGAATCCTCTTAAAACTACGGTTGTTGTGGAGAAAGGTCACTGGTCTGACTCAACTTGTGCTAAAAGGCGTCACTCTCCCGATCTCCGATGACGTCAAATATCTGCGATTATTCCTCGATAGAAAGCTTCTTTGGTCCAAACATGTTGAATCAAAAACCGATAAAGAGCTGTCAACTTTCTGGCAGTGCAGAGGCGCTTTTGGCAAGATATGGGGCTTATCTCCTAAAAGGGTACTTTGGATCTATACGGCAATGATAAGACCACTTCTCTCATATGCATTGGTTGTATGGTGGAACAGGCTTTCGCGGAAACGTGTTACTGCCTCTTTAGCCAAACTTTAAAGAAAGGTTTGTCTTGGATGCACAGGGGCCTTCCCTAGCACTCCGGGCTCTGCTCTAGATGCTATGATGAACCTCCCCCCTCTTGATATTTTTATCATGGGGTGTACGCTGAAAACCATTTCTCGGTTAAAGAGAGGTGGCTTTTGGTACCATGCGCATTGGAATTTTGAAGAACTCGTGCCCCTGTCTTATGGATATGCGGTCTGACGCAATGACACCAGAAATCCTACTGCGACTAAACTACCACGTCAACTTTCCTCAGGTAACGGAATAGCTTCGGCCAGACAATGAGCCTGGGAAAGAATGCCATCGTATATTCACCGGACAGGGGTCTGGTTCTGGAGTCTTTGTGGAAAGCGAGAACATTAGACTACACTTCCCCTTAGGTAACCATACGTCTGTCTTCCAAGGGGAGATTTTCGCTATCCTTATGGCTATGCGCTATTTTGTGACAAACAGGTGGAGGGATAGAAGCATATGCGTTTGCACTGATAGCCAAGCTGCATTAAAAGCGTTGCTTAACCCTCTTACCTCGTCCAAGTTAGTGATCGAACTCAAGCTTTCTCTGAAATTGGTCGGAAGGCTTAACAGAGTGAATCTTGTTTGGGTCCCAGGTCACACTAGTATCCAGGGAAATGAGATCGCTGATGAGCTTGCCAGACGGGGTTCAGAAGAAGCTTTCTCAGGACCTGAACCTGCGTTGGGTCTGCCTGCATCTGTGGTTAGGTCATCCATTGATACTTGGGTTTCTCGTGAACACGAGCGTCGGTGTCGTGACTGTGCTGGGTGTAGGCAGACCAAACGACTGCGTCCGTACATCTGCAAAAGGTCCGCGTCTTTCCTTCTCTCTCTTAGGAGAATCGACTGCAGACTGCTTCTGGTCGTCCTTTCGGGCCACCAAACTTTTGCCAAACACTTAAATGTGTTGGGCTTGAGCGACACCACCATCTGTCCTGCTTGCGGAGAGGAAGATGACACAGCGGAACACTTCCCCTGTAGCTGTCCCGCCTTTGCCCGCATCAGGTGGCTGATCTTTGAGGCTGATGTGGTGAGTGCCGAACATCTAAGCTCTTCATCACTGAAGCTCCCTCTCATCTTTCTTCGAAAGACGGGAAAACTAAGTACATTAATGTAAGGTGTCTGTTTGGAAGTACAATGGACCTGTAGTTGTGTCTGAGTGCTCCATCGGATAGTAACAACCTGAGACAAAAAAAAAAAAAGTACGGCGCATTGCTTGCCACAAGACTAGGCTGCCATATGTGAGTATTGGTCGCACAACAGCCGTATATATACATCCTTTTACCGAAATTCGGTTGCATGCGTAAGAAGCATTCGCAGCTTTTTTTAGTCTTTCATTGACGTTTAGTTTCCAATTAAGCTTCCTATCACAGATATTTAGCACTTCCTGCTACCCTAAGGAACCCGCAATAGTTGGACGCTCAAAGTTTGCAATCGTTCTTTCGGTACTGAACAAGAGTATAGTTCAGTCTTCTATGGGTTAGATCCAAGACCGAATTGTTTTCAGCACATATTAAGTGATCGTAATGCGCTGACATAAGCAGTTGCTTTGACCCCCTGTTTTCGAATTTTACAAATATTTCGTTAAAGACAAGGATCCTGGGTAAGTGGGAAATAACTCATACTTGTGTACCTCTTGAGGCTGTCACTCTAAGAGCAGTGTCACCTAGTTTTGCATTAATGTTCCTTTCATTTAGTAGACTTAAAATCACGGTGGTGAGCGTTTGGTCAAATTTGGAATTCTCTATAAATGTATACTTCTGACACCAATTACTTCATACAAAGACTTTTTCCAAGTGTCTGTACCTATTCATTTCCGACAGATTCGAATTTTTTACGAAAAGTGTCTTTTGATCCACTCCAAATTGCAGAATTCCCTTTAGAAGGCGTTGATCATCCATATGCAAATGTTTTATTAACGGTATTAATACTATTGGAAGTCCCGTTCCCAAATAGTGCATAATGTGTTGTGTTGATTGGAAAGAACGATAATATTTCAAAGAAAAGAAGTGAAGCAAGTTTCAACAAATTCGTTCTCCTGTACACCTTACACTGAGCAATATAAAAACAAAATCGATTTCACAATAGATAGATGATAGAGGAACTCAAAAAAGTTGGTCCCGCAATTCTGTCCGTCTGTTCGTCAGCTCCTGACGTCTACAGCTTAAAGGCTGCACGGAATGGTTTCGAACTTCGGATTTGGTGTTTGTGGGCTTAGAGTTCGCGGTCACATTTTTTGCATGTGAACCCCTTTATTAATGGTACTTCCCATAAAACAGTTCTAAACAAGTTTGAATTTTTCTAAAACATCTCCAAAGTACATATGTTCATCATGCTTGCAAACAAGTAATTAGTTTATAGATTCTTAGTTTATTTAAGAACAGACCTGAATTTCAAACTAAAGTTTCTCTTTTTCTAAAAGAAATCGGATATTTTTATTTTTTTTTATTTATTTTTTGTATTATGAAGTAATAATTTATGTTTTTTATCTTTAAGTAATATGTAATTTATTTTGAAGCAAAATGAATTTGAAAAAATTGAAGCATACGGGTTTAACTTTAATTTTAAAATGGATTACATATGTAATCCTCGCGACGACTGGTGTGACTTTTTGGTGCGCGACGACTGCAGGGTTAAAGTCCATCACTATTGCAGGAGCATCCCTCGAATTCCCTTCCAGCGAATTCCCAAGCCAAAACAAAACAAAAATTAAGCATAAATAGGTGGGGTTAATATAGCTGCATAGTCAGTTTTTCGCTAAAAAATCGTATAACGGTACTTTTCAAAATTGGACTTATCTCGAAAACAAAAATTCATTCCAAAAGAAATATGGTTATTTCTAACTAGATAGCAAACTCTGTTTGATTTATGGAAAAAATTATTGCGTCCTTGATTTTACATTCGAATACCACTCTAACGTTTTTGATTGAAATACATACGTGAGATAACAAAGGTATTCTAAATAAGTCCCCGTACTTATTTTTCCTCGAAAAATTCATATGAATTCGTTTTATTTACTATTTTTTTTAAATATTTTATTTTATTTTAATTAAATTATTATTTTAAATTTGTTTTTTTATTCATTTATTTATTATACAGTGGGCCAAATGAGATAACCCTATTGGAAGATGCTCTTATTTTTGCAAATGGCCGCCAATCTGTTTTGACATTTGTGGACTAGACAAATGTAGAATACAAGTATTGTAGAACAAGCCATGGAGCGATACACTCCCCAAGAACGCGGAATTATATCACCGATTCCTCTGCCGTCCGACATCGCAAACACTGCGCCGTGTGACCACCAACCTTGAAGAGTAAGGGACCACACGAGACGTTGCCAAGAGAGACCGGCCCTGGAGCGGTCGTTGTGACGAGAATATCGCCGCTGTTAACGAGGATATCGAGCTGTCCTGTCGCCGGAAACATCGACCAGACGCCGCGCTGTGTAGGACATGTGGTTCCAACAGGACGGAGCTACGGCACACTCTGCGCGAGCCACAACCGATATTCCCGGGTCGCCTCATCTCTCGTTTCGGCGATTTGGGCTGGCCCGCAAGATGAAAAATGCCATAAAACGAGCCCGTATGCCAATCAATTGTGACGGCGCCCAAATGCCCGATATCATCTTCTCGACTTGACAATAAAATTCTAAAGGTTCAAATAAACATAATCAAAAAACAGAATCGAGGTTTTTCATTTAGAAAAAAATGAGAGCCAAACAACATCGGATGACTTCTTTTTTCCAACCTTGTAGGCTACTTGCTTATGCAGCCTATGCCATTGCAATAGTTTGGATTGCAAAAACTGCTGTCTTCAGCTAATGCTTATCTAAATACCTCAAATTTAATTACTTATTCATATATGTACATATCGTAAAATTGTGTAAAATTTTGTTAGTTTGTTGATGATAAATTCTATATCTACTCGTATTTATATTACGACATATCCTATATCCTTAAATAACACGGGTTAGGTTCGTAAGCCTAATTAAATCTCAAGCATGACATAGAAGAAGAAAAGATTTGCTGGAATGACTTTGAAAGTCAGCCAGACTCGCACCAAACGAGAAAGTTTCGTGCGACCCAGTCATGCACTTTGTTTTTATTGAAGTAAACCACTTAAGTAAGCTGGTGAATGCGTCACGAAAGCGTTACGTAAATTGCGAGTGGAAGTTGAGAGGGAGATATAAGTTAGTGAGATAAAAAGAGAGAGAGTTAAGTTTCGTTTCGTATATTATTGAGATAGATGCGAGCAAACATTTTCGTTCTCTCTTCCTCACAGCCAGTTACGTTTCATTATCTAAGACACAAAATACAGTGCAGCAGTGATATCAGATCTGGGGATTTATTACTTTTTGCGGGATTTACTCACTAATAATAAGCTAAAAGGGACAAAGGGACTTTTCTGACCTCATAGTACAAAAAGAAAGGGATTTTACTTTTTGGTCAAATTTCGTTCCTAACTGCTCATTCCATTAAGAATAAAAAAATTATTCAATTATTCAATAAGTCATTCAAAATATCTAAATGCTTTCATTTTCTTTTTTGTTATTTTCCTAAACTGTTTCATAAAATGACATATGTGACTGTGAATGAATGACGAGTATTTTTTTAAATAATAAATTTATTTATTTTGTAAACATAAAAGGGATATTTGGAATATAACCGTGGGATAACCTGCCTCTAAAGTCTGGTATCACTGCAGTGTAGGCCTATTGTCTGTATCACACTGTAGGAGCAGCAGAGAGAGGTGCGAGCACACAGTTTCTTTTCATTCTCTCATAGCCAGTTACGTTTCATATATCTAAGACATAGAGGTTGGTAATTTTTTACCAAACTTGGTATTTTTTTTGTTTTTGATTTTTGCTAATTTGGTAATTTTTAAATTTTTGAGCAGATGTACGAAGAATGCGTACTCGATATCACCTCATTTAAATGCTACCTTACTGCCTCTGAGTGAACGCATTGCATTATTTGCATAGCTATACTTCATCACCATCCATATAAAACATTTATATACAGACATAAAACTCTAATTTGTTAAAGGTTTGCTATAAGAAAAAAGGTAAATGATCCCATGTCTTCTAGCAGATGGTAATTTTGTGAAAAATCAAATAAAATAGTTTCTTAGTTTTTTTGTAAGTGGCAACCGTGGCCTATTGTCTGTATCATACTGTAGGAGCAAGAGAGAGCAGTGCTCGTACCCATTTTCTTGCTCTCTTCCTCACATAGCCAGTAAATTATTGAAGAAAATGGATATAAAATGAACATGCATATATAGATGGAGCTAAAGAAGTTTTACTTCAGATATCAACACCCGGACTTGAACTCCCTGAGGTAAACCCAGACAACGATGCGTACTACGAGTATGATTCCGAGAAGACACCCACAATTTATGTAAAATAGATCTAAGAAAACAAACATTGTATACCGTTGGGCCCCTGTTGTTGAGCCAACACATATAAATATTAATTATTCACCATCATTTGTTACCTAGTTTAAGTCAAATATATACAAAAAGTTCAATAAAAGCAAATGTAATGTAAATGTTTTACTTCAGTCGTGTGGTCTAAAGCACACTCGTTTTTTTCTCGAAGTTGCGACAAGTTCGCTCATTTGTGTATATCCGATTCTGATATGAGTGTTGGTCTGGATTTTTGTTTCCACGAACAGTTGCCATTCGTTGTGCATTACAACTGCGACGTCAAAGCAGAGACAATACTGAGACCACCAACTCCGACCGATTTCCCGCTACTTAGCCTACAAGCTATATTTTTATGGGGTGGCAAATGCTAAGTGCGCTTGTATTGTTACATAGAAATTCGTGTTGACAAATGTCACGTAACTTCAAAAATTCCGACTCACCAACACACTCGCACCTTGCGCTGTTGGCAAAGTTGCTGACAGCGTTCATAGAATTTTATCCGTTAAATTTGAAATTAATCGTTACGTGTGCATATGATTTTTTTTAAGGAATAAGTGGAGATTTGCTTTAAATATATATGAAAAATGAACAATGCAGATTATTTGAAGTAAAATAGAAATATATTGAGCAAATTTTATTCAGTTTTCTAAGAAAAATTTACGCACGAAATCGAAGTTAATGATATTCAAAAGCGCAAAATACGCAACCGTGTTTGTCATAATAAGTTTTAAGTATATAGAACATCTCATTTAGCTAGTTTTATTAACCAAATAAATCAAATTATTCGCCTTTTAACAACATATAATTACTAACCAATGGCATTCAGTAATGTAAAAATGTAGTATTCCCGAATTCTAGCACATTTCCCCACGGTTGTCGAGGTTGGCAGCATTTATTTTTGTATTTTTTGTATGTTTTTGCATGTCACACGGATTCTTAATTGACACAACACCGATGGGAAAACAAAATGGCGAATTTGAAAAAAAAATGAGGGTCCCAGCGGCAAGAGGATTGTGAGTTGGGGGTTTCAGTATCATTTTTGTCTGCGTCAAAGGTTTGACCTTGTCAATGGCGGCATGAATATATGAGACTGGAAACTGTCCAAATCTTATAATAAAATTTAAAAAATGTTAAATATTATTTGTTTATTGGAAGTGACATTCCGCGTTTAACTATGCAGTTTTTTTTTTTTTCAAAGTGCGGTTCCCCAAATAAACTTTCATCACCTTTAAAATTTGCTTTCGCGACAAAAGGTAGTGTATGTCCTTTCTTGGGCAAATACGAATGCATCAAGACTAGAATCGTGAAAACCGAAAGAAAGTCTAGCAAACACAAATTTATACAAATGTAAGCACGAAATAAGTAAAGGGTCTTTTAATAAGGACTTGACAACTTATTTAAAAAAAAAAAATTATTGGCTTGAATTACTATCCACAATTATTATATCTACCACAGGAACGTATTCGGTACGTTGAACGCAATTTTCGATGACTCGGCCGCATATACTTCTGCAGAAATAACAGATACATGGAGAACTTTGCTCCGTTTTTTGCACTATTTTTAGAATCATCTTAAAAATGGTAGACAAATAATTTTGATCTATTTTTCCCACCCCGTTTCATTAATAAGATATGAAATAATGCAGTTATGCTATGAAAACTGTTTAAATAATAAATAAAATACTCTTTTTTTGTGGTTGAAAAATGGGAGAAAGTTATCCATGGGACGAGGCTACTTTTTCTTCTATCTAAAGAGCTGGATCAAAGTAGCCCCATGTTACTGTAGTGCGAGTTCATAGAAGATTAAACATAACAGCTTTCTTTTAGAAAAGATGTGGTTCAAGTCTTTATATTTTCCTGCAGGAATTGAAGTAAAATAAGCTATATAATTTTCAACGAGCTTGAGATATTGAAATTCAAAGACGGAATCTTAAATCGCTTAGGATTCCTATGTGTGATTTTAATTTTTGCTGAAATGAATTGGCAGGCTACTAGTTCTATTTTCGAAAATATTTACTTGCTAACGAATCAACCGTGATTTTTAGATCAACAATAAGATCCGATTTCCATCATCAACCTACGAAAAAAATGTACACATTAGAAAACAAAGAAAGGGCTACGATGGGCATTACTGATTTGCCTATTTTGTGCTTTTCCTGTTTTTTGTTTTGTGTTGGAAATTAAATTCCAATTTATGTTTTTTTAGAACAAAAAAAAAACTTAAAAAAAACACAGAAATTTGAATTCTGTGATGACAACAAATGTAATAGATTATAAGAAAGTTGTCTCACTAGCAAATGTGGAGGTGTAATTATTTATTGGTACCGTTTCACAAATGCTTTACATTTTTACTAAATCTGGCAGCCATGTAATCGTCGACATTAGTGTTTAATTATTAGTAAGTTCGTTAAATTGTGGTGCCCTTTGATAATAGACTCGGATTTTTGTAAGGCGTATGACAGAGGTGGAAAACTTTACGATTTTATTCACTTTTTTTTCCGAAGCCCCACACTATTAAAGGATGGGTACACATACACGCGCCTTATAAATCACATTGGTATCTTCTTGCTCGCAAATAATTTTGATAGTGCATTTTTAATTTGATATCTTACCAATGCTCAGGCGTGAAGCTAATTATTGTTTGTGCAAAGTAGTGCCACGCCGAAAATATATTTATAATGCCAAATGACATTAATAACAAAAACTGATACCGATTGTAGTCGCCACATCTGTGCAAAATATTTTGAAAATCCATTGAACGACTTTGACGCAGTGCGCTCTCAAAAAAATTGCACCGAACTAGGTTTAGAGATAGAGAATTGCTTCAAATTATTCAGAAGGCTCTACAAAAGGTATACACAATGATGAATCGTTATCAGTATCGAGTAAATTGCTCAAGTTCTCGTACACCTACACTGAGGTCGAAAACCTTTTGATTCTTTTGTTCTAAAATTATTTCAATGGGGCTGTTTGTATTTGAATACACTAATCGTTAACATAACGAGGTGCATATAGTGTCTCAAGATATAATCAAATAAAGTAATCCATTTTATATCTCAGACGTTTGTTGTTGGTATATACCAATCCAAATTTTTTATAATATGTGTTTTCTCTGCGGCGTCATGTTTACAGCACTGTGTTTTGCTTAAAGATAGAGGACTCAAGATATTTATATTTGCTTTTTGCTTTGAGTTGTAAATAATTCTGAATTTACATATAATTTTTACATATTTTTAAGAAATTTCAAAAAAAACCTTTTGACAACCAGAAGTAGTACTCAATATGAACTTAGAACGAATTCTAACATTGGTCACACAATAACACTGGGTGATGTTTGTGACGAAACAATTTTTAGAGTCTATTCGTTTTTTGCAGCCATAGACCCCAGGTGAAATATATAAGCATGATAACGGAAATAGATTTCACTCCGAGGTAAGTTGAAACTTCTACTTTGTGGTAAGGCGAGGGTACCCTCGAGTAAATAATAATATTCAGGTGTGTTTGGAGAATGTGGTAATTTCAAAGAGCTCCACAATCGGAAATTTTTTCCTTGGCAGATTCCATGATAAATACTTGACAAAAAAAGCTTCTAGTGTTTAGCATTTTAAATATGGGTATTTAGTCTGCCGTTTATTTTTTTTTTGCCAGACACATTGGATCTGATCATATTCAAAAATTTAATGAAGACGGGTGAGTGCGATATTTGCTTGCAGTTGACACCAGTTTTATGGCCCAGTGCATGTCATGTATGTAGATTGCAGTTTTTGAAATTTGTACACACAATCTGAAACTAAATCGCGGTCTGTGTTGACTCTCTGGGACTGAATAAAATCCTAAGCAGATTTATATGAATTCGGTTTATATATCCTAGGCTAGTATTCACGTTAATTATTTGTTTTACAAATATGTTACTGATCTCAAAATAGTATTGAAGAAAAGAACAAAACGCAGTCTGGCGTTAACTTGTGTATATCGACGTCTTTTCAATTATCGGAGTTTTTGGCCAACTGTCTGCAGTTTCGCAATTCATGTTGGTTAAGGGCCCTTCTATTTTTTTCGTGGCACCTATGGCAAGGTTTCTCTCATCTGCGATATCCTTCTGGCTTGGTGTTGACAACTTTTTGGACCGGAGCTTTAGTGTTTATTCATCTTATATGTCGAAGACATCTTAGACTACTCATTTGTATTTTTCTGGCCATATCCATGTCGTTGACCAGCTCATTGAGTTCTCAAATTTAATGCATATTCTACCGAAAATAACTTAAGGAATTTTAAGTTTAAACAATCAAAAATCATTTGCCTTCGCTAAATAATATGCATCTGCAACTTTGCCATTATCAGGACTGCAATAATGAACTCTTACATAAAGTTTCTTTATAGTTCCTTGGCAAGGCCTTACTACTTTATTGTTTAATTCGGCCACCAAAGAGATTGGCGAGCTTAGTGTACTACACTTCATTTATGATGCGAATTTATTTTCATGTACTGCTAACTGGATTTGTAATCCTCGAAATATTGACTGGAGTTTTTTATTAGCTTTAAAAAATGTTTTTTGAACTTTGTTCCATTTTTTCGCCATGCTTTTTGATTTTGTCATAATAGTTTAAATTTATCTGGGTCTAGATATAACAAGCGGAATAAAAGTTGTTGACAAGTGTCACTCAAGTGTAATGCGCTATATCCCGCTGTTTTTTTTTTAACGAAAATTGGTTGGTTTCAGCAAATTTGCAATTAAACACTATTTTACAAAACACGATAAGCTAAGAATGAAACTACATCTGTGAAATTGGATGTAGTTTATTCAGTCTGTTTTTTCAAATCACCATGGACGGACATAGCATTTAACAACACGTGCAAAAAGGAAAACCCTTTTATCAAAAGTGGGTGTTCTGTTCGGGTCTTCTTCAGCGAGGTTAACAATCAACATTATCGAATTTGGGACCATACAAACACACAAGAGATCTAAGAGTGTCCAATGCAGCCTGAAAAAGTCACTATTTTGTGTGAATTGTGGTCTGGGGGCGTCATTGGTCCATATTTCTTTGAGAACGACTTTGGCCAGGCCATCACCGTCAACGGCGAGCGCTATAGATCGATAACTACCAACTTCTTTTGAGCTGAATTGGATGATATGGACACCAACGACATGTGGTTTTGCCACACAGTTCACGCAGCATCACGTGGAGATCATGTGAACTGGCTACCGAGATCGTGCGATTTGACTCCGTTAGACTTTTTCTTGTGGGGTTTTCTGAAGTCGCAGGTCTATGCGAATAAGTTACGAACTACAACGGCCCTTAAATTCGACATAACCCATCGGTCATCGGTCAAATTCAGCCTGATTTATGTACCAGAGTCATGGAAAATTGGACATTTGGGATGAGCGCCACCCAGGGAAGCCGCGACGGACCTTGGCCTTTCAAACGAATAACAAATTTCGATGATAACACAAACTTTCACCCTTTACTATAATTGCATTCTTGAATGAATGAAGATGTGCTGACATCGGTATTGGGTTATCGGATAATATGAGACATTTGAAATGAGAAATTTTTTGAATTTTCTGTTTTGAAATGTCATTATACCTGCTAAGTCCTCTTCGAATGATGAATTCATTATCTTTATTTATTTGAAGGTATTTGATTATGGCCGTATTTGCTGCTTTTGGTTGGTTCACTGAAAGTCTATAGGTTTTAGCTCTTCAAGTTAATAATGAAGCGAATGACGTATTCTATTACTTTCTAAAAAGTCTGGGACGTATTTCGATGCGGTTGATAAAAAAATGGTTCGCGCAATAGGACCATAGGGATCCTAGCCTAGCTTCTCACAACCATTCGTTTTGTGTCATCTTTTGGGACGAATGGAAGGGATCTACAATTTTGTTCCGAGTCCAAACAGCCAATTGAGAAACAGTTTCATGACAGTTATACTCTCAGATGTTTGTCAAACGTTCGCGAGAGGTGGCGCAGTGATAAAAAACCTTAAGTTGGAATTTGGGTTTGTTTTCGGGAACGTGGGACCCCTCGCTTAGTAGTCCGACACACTAACTACTAAGCCACTGCGGAAGATGCGGTTGATGTGTTCGAGAAAATGGCAGGCAGTGTTTTGTGCTACTTAAACAGTTTTTATCGTGTTGATTTCGAGTACATCTTCTTCCATTGGTCGTTGTACTTGTACAGGCCGGTCAAGACTTAGAACTAGTAGATCTGTGGTACACAACATCGGAAAGGGCATGAAGCTACATATATTTTAGTTACATCTGAGTGTACTATGTGCTTCGGAATTGTTCGGTAATTGAGCTTGAGCGAACCTTTCCTAAAAGCCATTCATTTAGTATGCATTATTTAACTTGTTGATAACTTGAAAATTAAGGAAAAAAATTAAAAGAAAAAGGCCTTTCAAAAATTGTAGAGTAATCGGGGTTAAAGGTGGTATTATACCTTGTAGCAGAGGGTGGCACGCTTGCGGAAGGCCGGGCGGTAACTCGTCGGATATGGGGAAGTTCTTTCTGCTAATCTCTCGATACAAAATAAATTTTCGTGCCAATTTTCCATGTTAGCTGGATAAGAATATTAAGAAATGTTATCGTCTTGCCTGTCACTGAATAAAAAGGTAAAGAAGGGTGTAAAAGGGAGATGCCGAGAAGAAAGGCAGAAAGAAAAATAAAAAGAGGGAGAGAGAAAAAGAGAGGAAAAAAACGAAACAAAAATGTCAAGAAGAGATAGTCAGATGTCGTTGACTATGCAGTGGTAAATGCTCTCGCTGCACGTACGGCTATGCCCACCCGCAACAGCTGATTGCGTCAGCTGCTCCATGGCTACCGGTCGCCGAATCATAGATTAAGTAGCCCCTTATGTTCCTATGTTACGCCGTTACATCAGTTGTCCTACCAGTCACTACCGCCCATCACCAAGAAAAATGTTTACCACATCATGTTATATCGTTTCGATATATAACCCAAAGATCATTTAAATTTTCTGCACAATGTTTATTATTTACATATGTAGATCAATAGAGCCGAGTGCTCCTCGTGAAGGAATATATGAGTGCCGCATATGGCTCACTAACATAATTAATTATATAAACATAAAATTGTATCAAAAATGTTTATATGATTGATCTCCCCTGAGTATTGGTCGAACAAACTATGCGGTTTTCGTTTAGGTATGATAGTTAATAGGCCTTCTATATATAATAAACTATTTCATTAACTCTATCTAGGTTATGGAGGCTGTATATTTATAATCATGTAATTGGGGTACTTCAAATAGTGGTAGTATAGAGGAATTAATAGTAATAATAATAAAAAAAAAGAAATATAACAGAACAAAATGAAAGTAAGAGAAAAAAAAAACCTTGTACGTTTAGCCAAAAGAAAATACGTTCCCTTCTGGGTAAGATGTCGAATCCGGTAATTATGTACTGCTAATCTGGTGTATTTTGGTGGTTGTGCATAGACCGTCACTCTGCTACGAAGCTGCTGTTATTCTGCTCTGCTGCGAAGCTGCTGTTATTCCTCCTGATGGAATCAAATCAACCCGTGGCTTGGGTGGGGGGGGATTCCGCGTAGTGCAAACACTTTGGCAACGTGTGAGGCTCTCCTTTTCTTTTCTTTTTTATTGTTAAGGACGGCTGTCTCGTTAAATGTTTTTTTTTTTAGGTGTTGGTGTCTGGACGGCCGTGAAGCAAAGCACGTGCAATCCACGATTCCAATATTCCCACCATATATTGGTGACTGAGAAAATTGAACCGAATTTGTGACGGCGAATGGATCGTGCGCTAGGAATCTTTGGAGGGCTACGCAATTGAGGCGTACTTCTAGCTGTGCAGGGTAATGATGGGTAATCAGGCGGTTTCGTGGTCGTTGGGTACTTCCATCAAATCTCCCCAAAAGCACTTTCGTGCGTTGATATTGTTTATTTTCTTCGTGAACGTATATTTGGAAGAGACTAACTTTATTCCAGCGCTATTTTATCCAATCGGATATATTACGTTTTTAATGGAAAGTACCTGCGCTTACAACAAAAATATTTTCACCCTTGCCCTCAAAATTGCTGGTTGGTTGTCGCCGTCACTGTCACAAAGGAATGGGAAGATTTTTCGAGGTTGCACAATGCTTATAGGCCGTATACCTATTCGCTCAATAGCAGCCATGATTCGCGATCTATTTCCTTCGTTAAATAAACTTAAGCGTGCAGTGGCTCTGGAAATGCGTGGGTTCCATGTTCGGTGCAAGTTTAAATTTGTCGGTTAACATCTCGGATGCCAGAACAAACAAATAAAAAAAAACAACAAAGGGATTTCCTACAAAATGTTATAGTCCTTTATTTTAAGTCAGAGCTTTGACAATTAGCGATTTTCTATTTGTATAACATTTCATTAAACAGGTCGCTATACTGTCTCCATGTAACATAATCCCCATTTAATTTAGGAAGAGTTATCTTTAGTTTTAAACATCATCCTCCAGTTGAAAATATGCATCGATGTAGTAGTCTTCGTCAAGGGCGTCAGCAACTAGTGCCGCTATATGAACTGAACTAGTATTTGTTAAGCGTACTGATTTTGGGACTATACAGAACATTGTGGTTGTAGACAAGGTATCATCAGTGCTAACCTCTATGTTATCCAGTAATCGATGAAGAGAGTGCACCGTTGACTTTTGTTTTCGAAGGCTCGTAGAAAATTCTGATAGTGGCTCTGCTGGTGTTGGTTGAGGATGGCGAATAGGAGGTACTTGTTGTACTTCGTTGTTTTCTGCTGATCCAGATTGTTCGGACTTGTCCGCCTCTTGAATATTGTCCTTAACATTGGCAGCAATATCTTCGAGAGTTCATTTAATCTGTATGTATAGCATATGTGCTTTTTCGAGAGTATTCCAAGGAGTGCGTCTAGAATAGACGGTATCCTTGATGTCTTCATGATTGGTCTAATAGTTTTTAGTTGCGATAGATCCTCTGCAACAGTCTTCTACCTGCTTATGATCCCAAAGACTTCTTATTCATCCATCGTTCGATATTCAGTTGAATAATTTGATAATATGAACAGACGGTGAACTGTTAAATATTCATCACGTCGGGGTAAGCAAAACGTCTAGATCTGTTTTAGTCTAAATTAAACAACTCATTTGTAACAAGTGATTTTTGCTTAAATTATTTAAGGGCTTGAATACTATTTTACAAACTAGGATAAGCTAAGAATAAAACTATTTCTATGAGAAGTCGCCAAACAAAATGTGACTACTTAATAAAACTGCTTTCATGAATGAGTAAAGATGTGCTGACATCGGTATTGGGTTATCGGATACTATAAGATCAGATTTGGTATAGCGGTGAACGTTGGAATGTTACAACGTTTTAGTATAGGATTTTTTTTATTTTTATTTATTTAGCGGATTATCCACCATTAAAAAAAACTTAAATATTACATAGAATTTTTAACAACTTTTTTCTACAATAGTTATTACAATTATTCTAAAAAAAAACTAAGGGACTTAATTATTCAAATAAGGGAAATAACATCTAATATAGTTTATAGTTTTTCTTTTGAATGTGTTTCATTTGTTAAGTATGGAGGGAGCCTGAAGTCACCTCCATTTCTTAAGTGGTATGGCTGAGATTCGCCAACATATCTTATGTATTTTTGTAAGTACATAGGTAACATGTCGTATTTACTTTTAAAAATAAACATTTACCACAATTGTTTGTTTAACACTTAGCGACTGTAACATACTTAACATCAATGCAATTGGGTTATATCTACTACATTTCACAACGATTCTCATCGCTCTATTTTGGATACGTTGTACCTATGTTTCATAACATAATATAATCACTGCACAAATGTAAAATGGACGAACAGTACTCGAAGTGTAGTTTTTTCATTAAATTAACAATATTTATTGCACTCATTGTTGCTATTTTATTTCATATTCTACCAAAACAGAACACTTTTTTAAAAACTTTCTTAGTGATATAGTAAGTTAAATGCTTATCAAATTTTAACTTAAAGTCAATTATCACTCCTAAATATTCACCCTTCAACATCGTTCGTTGTGATCTATTGCCCTTAAATGACTCAAACCACTTCGCTACGTTGCTCTTATGTTTAGTTTTCTTAGGAGAATGCTCCTGTCGATGGTCTCAAAGGCTCTCTTGAAGTTAAGAATTACAGCTATCACATAGTTTCTTTTGCTTTTCCTCTTACCAACAAATTATCACGTTATTTAAAGCAGCCTAACATGAATATTTTTCGTGTACTTGTAGTGCGTTTACAGGACGGAATTTCTCGCACATTTACTACCTTTAATTTTTTCGACTGGTGTCAGTACTGACTCCTACTAAGTTTCTGCGAAAGCACCAATGCCAATCGACGAATTTATTAACATTTTAGCATTTGTCAAATCAAAGTATTATATAAAGTATTATATTTGGTTCATCAGCTTTAAAATATTTTTAATATTATTAATGTTAATAGGCTTAAATTTAAATGTCGCGGTCGCTTGGGAGACTATTTGGTTGAATTGGGTATAGGAGATTGAATTATTTATTTTTTAATGCTATTTACGAAGATTTGTAAATGGAGTGTAGGATAAAAGATCGGACAGAATTAAAATGTGTCTCTTATCTATTATTTTTAATATTTATCTTCTTTCGGACTGAACACACTTCAAAAATAAGTTGAAAGAATTAAAACAAATATTTATTATATCTCGACAACAGCGCCACCTATCGCGTCCAAAACTATACTATCTTTCAGGCTGTACCTAACCAATCCTTAAAATTTTATTGAAATGGGTTGAGTTTTTTTCTGAGATGAAACAACTCAAACGAGTTGAGTGAGTAGGAAATATTTCTGATTTCTCTTATTTATTCATGTCTTTTATGTACCTATTTATTTATCTACAGAAACCAGAAACATTCTTTATTCCTTATAAGAAGTATAGACATAAAGATTTTTTATATGCCTAACTTGAGAAATAATTGGTTCCACAAACAAAATTGCATCCCTTCAAGTTTTGTTTTCGCGGAAAAAAGTATCCAATCTGTTTGCGGCTTAGGCGTAAAAAGGTAACATACTAAGTTATTTTCGCGTTTAACGTACAGTGCATTGCTATACTGTCCCCTACATGAACCTTGCTCCCAAATTTTGATCCGTGACCTTGATTACAAAGGATGCCTTTTTTTAAGCTAAGTTAGGACATGCCCCATTTAATCATAAATCTCATATTTTCACAATTTATGTACAATTTAAAACTGACTATAATCAATTGTGGATAACATTGGCAGAAATACATTACCTTCACGTGTGTTGCAAGGTTATCCGCTAACAAACATTAACTAATAGATAATAGTAAGCAAAATAGATTACAAACATTCACTAAATCAACGAATGCACCATCGGCTGACTTACATAGGACAACTGTCTAAATGCAGATGGCTCGTTTAAAACGTAAAGTCCAACAAAACCTGTATACGTACCTCTCTACTAAGAAAAAACAAAAAAACAAAAAAAAAAAAAAAAAACTGGAACTGACCTTTGCAGCAGTAACCTTTTAAAGTTGCCATTTTACCGCGATTTATAGCGAAGCAAATGCGGTGTACAATAATTGTCTGTATGAGCCTTGTATATGGTACTCACTACAGCGTTTTCGTACAAATTGTATACAATATAATTGCACTGCAATAACCTGCCCTTAAGGGTCGTAACTAAGTAAGTTAAAATGCATTAGCCAGAAATTATCGTCTCATTCTGATATTTTACCAGTCTCTTGTATAACCCGCATTTCCTTAACCTTTAACATACATTAATCGTGGGAGTATTTTCGATAACCATGCATCTTTATGTGTGGATCAATGGATCTGTTGCAATTGAACGCTCTATGCAGAAACAAACAATTGAATGGACTACCAATTCTATACAATGCTAATGTAATAACGCATTTTTACCGACGCGAGTATAAAAAGGCCAAATGGGCTTCAATTAAGTTACAGTCTTTGATCTCTTCTTTTCGTAGGAGGTAATTCGGCCGCTATTGACGCTTGGAACTATTGATTATTGTGAAAATGCAAATTCAGGTGCGGTTTGTGTTGCTAGTATCCGTCTACATAATTATATAAGAAAATGTGAAGTACATAGTGTTTAAAAAAATATATAGCAAGAACAAATGTGGGAATTAGTGCGATGATATACGTATAAGTGACTAAATAAATTCTTTTGGTTTCATTATCATTCAGAAATTGTACTTTTACCGATTTCAATACATACCAACTATAATAAAAAGTTGAATTTTTACTTATACATTATAAGTGCGAATTGTGTGGTCGAAGCTACAATCGAAGCGCGTCGACATATTTATCCCAATTTTTGTAATAATCTGAACTTATCTAATTAACTAAGGATTTCTTTTAATTGGCCAGTTCATTTTAATCCAATTGATTCTGGAGTGAAAATGAAAAATATATAATTTGTGCTAGGTCAACTTCGCAAACAAATTTAAAACAATTTTTTTTTTAAATGCCGTTTGTGAAGAAAGATTGCGAAGGATGAATAAACTAAAGTGATGCAAGGCCTTGATAGGTAGATCTATACAGGTTTATGACGTCCGCCTTCTGTCAGCTTTTTGTTTTTGTTTTGGTTTTGAGATTGAAGAAGAGAAATTATAAATTCGACTGCTCTTACTGGCCTGCCCTTTTGTTCTTACGATCAGGTACTTGCAATGATTTATTTCAGTGTGATCATGCTGTTTAAATTGTTTTTATATATGCGTACGTAACAATATTGGTTTTTGGATATAGCGATACCAGAGATAGCACTCAGTTGGAAACATTTAATTTAAATTTAAGTAATTCATAATGGCTATATTTTCCATTCGATTATCGCAATTATGAGCTCCCGCAAAATTCAAGTCGAGACTTACATTTAATATATTTACTTGATTTACAGAGATGAAATTCTGTGTGTAATTTGTTTTCCAATTCCACGACGGATATAAGAAACCTTTAAAATCTAAAAAAAAAAATGTTTCTTATAACCGAAGTGTTCTTCTATGTGAAAACGTATACAAGAAACAAAGTCTATAGTGTTTCCACATGCGTTTCTTATAACCGAAGTATTCTTATATGAGTGTTTCTTATATCCGTCGTCGACTGCTTCTGTATAAGCAAGGCGCGATGCTAATAATCATGTTCAGTGTCCAGGATAAATTATACGAACTCACAAAATGGCGAAATTTTCCGTTTAAGACTACCCATTGTGACCTACAAAATATTAAGTGTGAAGATTAAAATTGATTATTATTAAGGCCAAATGTCACTGAAATGGTAGAATTTCGCAACTGGGCGAACTTTATTGTAATCATTTAATTAATTATTAATAATGGGCACGAGATATGTTTTTATTTACTATTTTATATAATAAGTAGGTAATTAATTAATATACTAATTGAAGTAAAATATTATGGGCGCAGTTATTAGAATGCTTGAATACTAATCAATAGGTGTCAGGTTCGGTCCCGGAAAAATGCAAATTTTATCTTAAGGTTTTTTCCAATGTTGTCAATGTCTGACAAACATAACAAAGTTTTATCATTCTTTATTCAGCGGCTCGGATGCTGTCTATTGCATTCATCCGAAAATAAAATTCTTCTATCTTTCTGTGATGAATAATTTATAAATTACCTAGTCTAAAACAGACAGTAATTATAGATTTATCTTTTACTATTGAGAAATATTGTTTCTATGATATGGACAGTTTTGGAAACATATGGCCTGTCTATATATTTTTCTCGACGGTTTTTCGAATAAATTTAATATTACCATTTGTCTTTGTAGATTGAAAATATTTGAAAGCATTTAAAATCTAAACTTTTTTTGTCATTATTTGTCTAATCACTTTCATGATCAAAAAAATATTATTCACCACTTTTAACTTCGACATAATTTTCTTATAAATCCTTTCCTAATACGAAGCTATACTTTGAAGCTTTATCCTAAATATTGGAACGGGTCACCAAGTTCTTTATCTGTAGGCATATCTACTTTGTGTACAAGAACTACGTTGCACATAAACCACTATGCTTATCCATCCAATCGTTTTGACATAATTTAGATTATGATATGAATTTAGAGAATACTCGCAGTAGCTTGTTCTCTAACTTTATCGATGATTGGTGCACAAGAAATGGGCTTTCAGTGAATCCTCTTAAAACTACGGTTGTTCTCTTCACGAGAAGGAGAAAAGTTACTGGTCTGACTCAACTTGTGCTATAAAAGTCGTCACTATCCCGATCTCCGATGAAGTCAAATATCTGGGAGTAGTCCTTGATAGAAAGTAAAATGTCCGTGTCTTTCCTTTTTCCTTCTGTCTCTTGGGAGAATCGACTGCAGACTGCTTGTGGGTGTCCTTTCGGGCCACCAAGCTTTTGCAAAACACTTGAATGTATTGGGCTTGAGCGACAGCACCATTTGTCCTGCTTGTGGAGAGGTCGACGAACACTTCATCTGTAGCTGTTCCGCCTTTGCTCGCAGCAGGTGGAGGATCTTTGGGGCTGATGTGGTGAGTGCCGAACATCTAAGCTCTTCATCACTGAAGCTCAGTACAATAAAGTAAGGTGTCTGTTTGGCAGTACAATGGACCTGTAGTTGTGTCTGAGTGCTCCATCGGATAGTAACAACCTCCGACAAGAAAGAGCATATCTTTACAATAATACTTTAGGCTTAAAAAAGTCGAACATTTATCTGAATATTTGTAGTTGATTGTTATTAATTTGTAATTTTAGTATTAAAATTTAGTAGATTGCGCTCTCAGGTCTTTTCAGTTAATATATCCTCTAACATTAATAAATTTTTTTTCAGTTTATTATTTTATTTGTGAGTTTAGCTACTTTCGTACATTGTGGTGTCTTACCTTATGCTTACGGACATGCTGGGTTGCCTGCTCCTGGCCCTCTCCCGCACTATGCGTACGCAGCCGGACCATCGCATGGGCCGTACGTTGCGCCAGGTAAATATTATATTCTAGACACAGTCTATTGCAAAATAATAAATAAATTGATGTTTGATATTTCACAGTTGCTCCTGAACCTTATGATGTAAATCCGAAATATTCTTTCGCTTACGATGTTCAAGACGGCTACACTGGGGATTCGAAAAGTCAGCACGAAACTCGTCATGGTGATGTTGTGAAAGGAAGTTATTCTTTAGTTGATCCAGACGGTACAAAACGTACTGTTGATTATACCGCAGATCCTCACAATGGATTTAATGCAGTTGTCCGTAAAGAACCGCTTTTCGGCAAAGCCATAGTTCCAGCACCGCCTCCAGCACCATTACCTCTTGCACCTGCACCGGCACCACTGGCTCACCTTCCAGCGCATTATCCAGGCCCTGTTCCGTATGCACCTTCATTCCCATCAGCACTTCCAGCTGGGCACTATTATCACCACTAGTATATTTTGCTTTATTGCTTAAAGTATTCCTTGTTCGTTCGAAAATGAAAAAAAGTGTGTACATGATTTTTTTTTTCAAATTTTATTTGAAAAATAAATAAACATTTGTTTCTGAAAATTCCGGTTTACTAAAATTTATGTGTCAACTTTCATACAATTGAATGTAAAGCAGCCTTCTCCTTTTCCGAAATTTTCTCCATCTTCTAAAGTGTTCGGTAGTGCTCTAATTGTGGAAAATGTTTGTTATATAAAAACATAAATTAATTTATAAAAAAAAAATTAAATAAAAATATATGGTAGAGTATCTTTACAAAAGGATCATTTAATAAATTGCTCTGTAAACTCCTATAGCTACGTACAAATAACATAGATGCGACTTACCGATCTGTTGTTTCTGGCAGAAATAGACATAAAGCTGATCCAAAAAAAGACATTAAACCTAGTATAAGATCGGGCATCGCGCTAAAAATTTCCCGTGAATGCAGAATGTATGAGCTTAAGAATGTAAAACCATAGCCGATAACATGGACGGCCGCAACACCTTGACCACGTACACATGTTGGTATTAATTCAGTTGCATATTGCGCTCCAGAATTGTATGCAACTGTTACTCCAAATCTTCCAATGATCGAAAGAATAACCAATAAGGTCGAATCTGAAAAGGTATACATGTAAGTCAAATAAACAAGAACTTTTAATCTAATAATATGTAATATGTGGTGATATTTGATACTCGACAGCGGCTGACAGGAATTGGTTTATAATGTGACAAGACTTACTTCAGAGTTTTGGTTTTGGCCTCGCTTCCAGTGACCACAGTGTTGAAAGAAAATTTTCAATGAAATGGATTAAAACAGTGTCCCGAAGCGTTATGGGGAATGCAAGATTAATCTCACTTGCTATGATATCTGTTCATTCGGATATTATTGTGGATTCAGATAAGATGATTTATTATTAGTTTATTATCTGTTTAGTGTATAGTGTATGCACTTGTTTAGTTATTCATGTACTTATTTGTTCGCCCTTTTCTGAACCGTACAATTTTAAAAGTAGTTGTAAAACAAACACTCCAATAAAGAACTTTGCGTTGAAGAAGTTGGAAAATTCCAACGAAACGTAGGGTGGAAGATAATGGAATACTAGTTTTAATATTCGCATTTTGAGAAGAATCGACCAAAAAGACATATACACAAAATTAAACTTGGTCAACAAAATAATCTTATTGATCTCATGTCAAAAAAAAAAAATCAGGACATCTTCTGCTTTGAGAAACTGTGTGTAGAAAAATAGCTGTGTAAAATCTCTTAGCGTACAAAAGTGGATCGAGGAATTCGAATCCTATGCAAGCGCATTTAATTGGAATAGTGTACAACGTTTTGTCTTTTGTCGAAAATCACTATCAGGTGCTGCGAAAATGTACGTGGAATGTGAAGCAAAGCCAGTGTCGTATATTCAATTAAAGACAGCTGTGGAGGCAGGTGCGGATGCACCCTAAGAATTAGTTCCTCCTATTGACGAACAGATATCGCCGCAAGCGGTAAGGTATTTAAACGTCATTTGTAATGAGGTTAGGTATAGTCTTGGAGTTTTGACTTTTACCTCTTCTTTTCCACGAGGCGCTGATCGAGCGCGCCTTTATATTATATATTTTAATATCTAGTTATCGTAAAGAGACTATGTAAGTAAATTTATATTAATTTTGAATTAACTTAATGAATTTATATCAAATAAAGGTTTTGTAACTTGGCTTAAGAAACCGGCGTTTCGTTTCACTCTGCCAGTTGACGGAATAGTCTCTGTTGCAGCCTACTTGTTGCAACAACAGCTTTAGCTAAGGAGTTTGAGGCGAAAATGTCTAGTTGTGAAGTGCATAGAAGGCTTTGCGAAACGAAGAAAGGAAACGGTGAATCATGTCGCGAATTTCTCTACCGCATGCTCGACATAGCGGGTCAAGCCAACGTTGACGATGTTTCCGTTTTTCGCTATGTAGTTGACGCCTTGACGGCATTAAAGCATTAATAAAACAATTTTGTACCTTGCTCCAGTACAAACACGCGCAATAATTCCTTTCATCCCGAAATTCGCGGGATAGTTGTTTGTACTGGAGCAAGGTACAGTTCCATCCCTTTCACTTTTCATCTGCTCATAAATTCTAAGTTTTTCTTTAAAATCAGTCATCGCACGCGCGCCGTATAAAATTGTTTTATTAATGCTTTAATGCCGTCAAGGCGTCAACTACATAGCGAAAAACGGAAACATCGTCAACGTTGGCTTGACCCGCTATGTCGAGCATGCGGTAGAGAAATTCGCGATGTCACCCGTTAAACAAAAAAGTAGTGGAAGTAAAGGGCGTAACTGTTTTAACTGCGGGTCAACGGAGCATTAATGTCACACGTGTCCAGATAAATCTAGAGGTCCGAAATGCTTGGAATGCAACAATTTCGGGCACAAGCGCCCCGATTGTCTAATGCAAAAGAAACCATCCACGAATTTGTTCCAGATGACCCATATAAAAAGGCCAGTAACAGTAAACAAGGAAGTTCTATGCGGATTAATCGATACTGGAAGCGATGTTTGCGTATTAAAAGAAAATCAGTTGAAAAGAATTTGTCCGACCTACCTTTCAAAAGATTTTCGTCTCTCTCTCACAGATATCAGGACAAATTTTGTAACAAAGGCGCTGTGCAAAGCCAACATACTCATCGATGAAATCCTTTTCAAAGACGTTGAGTTCTACATCGTAGATAATCAATTCATCAAACCGGATGTCATCATTGGAATAAGTCTGCTCAAGAAAGCCCTAGTTAGGATTGAAGGGGGAGCGCTGACGATATCCCGGATGGTTGAAAAGGCACCGTAACACGAAGCAGATGTAATTATTGTTCCTCCCAACCCTACCGAAGATTCCGAACATACTTTTCAGAACAACGAGGAGAACAGTTGCTACCTAGCGTCGATATCTGAAGGTATTTACAAAGATAATAGTAGTTTTTCCGATTTATCCTTCCTGCATAGTGAACTTCGTGGTAAGATACAAGACTTGGTTGCAAATTATTCTCCGACACAATCGCTCCCCCCAATCGCCCGTGCAAATGAAAATTGTGCCAATAGATGATGAACCAGTCTACAGACCGCCAAGAAGATTTCCTCCTTTGGTGAGAACAGTTATTGATCAGCAACTGGAGCAGTGGATCCGAAATGGCAAGAAGCATTATCGGACTATGCCAGTCAAATCGTACTTGTGAAAAAGAAAGATGGAACCAATCGGCTCTGCGTGGAAGAAAAAGTATCCGCTTCCAGTGATCGAGGACCAAATGGACCGCTTGCAGGACGCTCTTTACTTTACGACGTTGGATGTTGAAAATGGATTTTTCCATGTCGCTTTAGAAGAAAAGTGTAGAAGATTCACCTCGTTCCTTACTCAAAGCGGCTAATATGAATTTCTTTGAGTTCCTTTTGGCCTTTTCAATTCTCCAAGTACTTTTCCAAAGTACATTAACTACGTTTACAGATACCATCCCGGTATTGTGATTGTCTACGTCGACGACCTCGTAGTGCCATCGAAGACAGTAGAAGAAGGCATAGCAAATTTAAAGACAGTGCTGGATGTGGCATCCGTTAATGGACAGCAAATAAAGTGGACAAAATGCCAGTTTCTGCAACAAGAAATCGAATTTCTTGGGCATCGGATCTTTAAAGGCGCAGTTGCGTCATGCAGCGGAAAGACGAAGTCCAACAACGGTTAAGCAAATAAGTTTTCTCGGCCCAGCTGGTTACTTTCGCAAGTACATCGCTAACTTTTCTATTAGGGCTAGGCCATTGACAGAGTTGGTTAAGAAAGGTGGACTTCAACTTCCGCAGAGCGAGCTAGTGGCATTGGACGACCTGAAGAATGCTTTGTCAACGAAACCAGTACTCAACATTTTTAGATACGGAGCCACCACTGAGCTGCATGCAGATTCTAGACTACAAGGTTATGGTGCTGTGCTTTTGCAACGTGATGACAACGATTCTATTTGAGTAAGGATACAACTGATGCTGAAAAAAATACTCGAGCTACGAGTTGGAAGTCTTAGCAGTGATTGAAGTCGTGAAGAAGTTCCGAATTTATCTAATCGGTCAACGATTTAAGATTGTTTCGGATTGTAAGGCGTTCGAATGTACGATGAAAAAAAAGAATCTAACAACTCGAGTTGCTAGGTGGGCACTCCTTCTGGAGGAGTACGAATATTGGGTAGAGCATCGAGCAAGGACCAGTATGACCATGTTGATGATCTAAGCCGTAATCCTGAAGTTATGTGTCTGCAAAAAGATAACGTGTTTTTGAGAAGGCTTTTTGAAGCGCAGCAAAGTGACGAAGGGTCCTATTAAAGAATAATACTATTCCTTTTGTCATTCCACAGTATCTGAGGTCTTCGATGATTCGAGCAGTTCACGAGAGGCATTTCCATCCGCAGAAAATGAGAGAGATTCTGGGAAAAGAGGTGTTTATTCCCAACCTCGATCAGCAAATCAAAAGGTGCGTTTCGAGTTGTATCAGCCGAACGAAAAAGTGGAAAATCGGATGCCCTGCTGAAACCAATTCCGAAAGGTGACACACCTATTGCCACCTTTCACATTGACCACCTCGGGCCAATGCAGGACACAAATAATGGCTATCGGTACATAATGGCTGTCATCGATTCATTTACCAAGTTTTGTTGACTTTTCCCCTCGGCTCTTGGTTCCGAGGAAGTCCTGCAGAAGATGGAGATTATTGCCGAAATCTTTGCAAGATGTACGTTTAATGAAAATTATTGGGGAAGAATTTCAGAACCAACGAGTCGAGGCAAGAGCAGCGAAATCAAGCCAGAGAAGTAATAACGAGGATACAAGCTGAAAACTCAAAGTACTTCAACAAAAGACGGCGACCAGCGATCAAATATTCTGTGGGTGAGCGGGTGCAATTTGGAACTAGTTTAAAGATTCGTCCGAAATTTTTTGGACCATATCGCGTCACATCTGACAAAGGTTTCGATCGTTATGATGTACAGAAGGTTGGAGAACACGATGGACCAAAATTAACCAAAACCAGTGCTCTCAAAATGAAACCAGATGACTACGAATCTAGCGATGATGTGTGTGATATCGACTGAAACCGTAGCTCAACCGATGGACACTCTACTGAGGCAGTCGAGTGATTTGGATGACCGAGTATGGTGATGTTTGATACTCGACAGATAAGGTTAAGACAGATCAAAGGCAGTACTTGTTTGACCGTAGAAGACCTTGGACGATTGAACGAGTGTCAGAATATTTTACTTGCGTTTAACTACTTTGTATAATTCTTGAATTCCTTTTTGAATTGTGTTAAAATTTGGAAGTGTTTTTACATTTGGGATTTCTCTTTTACATTTATACATGTACAATTGTACACTTTATAGTACTTGGAATTTAAAAAAAAATTGTTTCATGAACATTTATATGTACCTACAAATGGTTAAATGGTAGTGATGCGAGGTCATTTGAACACAAGGATTCTCATCTCGCCTCTCACTATCAACTCCTATTCTCATATTCATGTTGGTGACTGGTGGGTTGCCTAGTACCTCGACTGGAGATTGGGTAACCAACCTATTTGAAAGGTCATTGGTGGCAGCGGACGAGAGAGGGGGAGGAGTGTTTTCTCACAAAGGCACCTCCTCTGGTTCCGGGCGGCTGCGGAGGAGTTCCGTAGATGGAAGCAACGGTGGCGTTTTCAGTTCCAGCCAGGCCGAAGTATTTAGTGTAATCCCTATAAAGCTGCTCTGACATGTTTGAATACCAGGATTTTCCAATACCGAGCCAGGGTGTTTGAGAAGAGTTGGTGGCGGATGAACCCCTAATCCAACGGCAGCACTCACATCCTAAAGGGGCTTACTGGCACCGAAAGAATCAGCCTGCTGTCCTAGGGCCAAGGTTGGGGGTTGTGCCGTCGGGGTAACTTCCCGAACACGTTAAAAAAACATTAGTTATAAGAGAGACACGAGGACCCTCGAATAACGATTTCTCTCAAATGGCAACTAGACCCGGAACGTCAACGGACAACGATTTAAGAGTATGTGCCTGGAACGTGCGAACGCTCTGCGCCCATTGAGTCTGTCCTCACGCGGTACAAGGCAGATATTACCGCTATCCAGGAGATACGATGGATAGGATCAGGTATGATGAAAAGAAAAAATTCCGATATTTATTACAGCTGCCATAAAAGATTGCACGTATTAGGATGCGGATTCGTCGTGGGAAATCGGCTTAGGACAAAAGTTATTGACTTTAAGCCGATAAGTGATCGCCTAGATGTGATCCACATTAAAGCTACTTTCCAAAAGATCCTAATATGTGCACAAGCCGCTCCTGGATGGAGCCTACAGAGCCTGTCCGGAGTTTGATGTCAAAGTTGTGTTCGGGGACTTCAATGCAAAAGTCGGAAAGAAAAACGTCTTTGGCGGGTTAGAGTATCGAGCCAGGAGGAGGGAGGAGAAGAAAACCCTGCGTAGAAAGAAGAGGGATTACGCAGTATCCAAGCTCAAGGAGATCGAAGATTCTCGCGATCGAAGCAACATCCGGAAGTTCTACAAGAAAGCCAAGCAACTGGCTGCTGGCTGAAAGACCGGAACACAGCCTCTTCGAAACAGTGAAGGTCACCGATGTGTAGGAAATAGTAGATGCGTTTAAGCAGCTGCTAAATGGGCATCATGTAAAGAGAGTGATAGAACAAGAATAGAACCCACGCCCAGTCAATGAAGAACCAGTTCCACCACCCAGTATAGAAGAAGATGGCTTAGGCTAATGGTTTACCAGTAGGGCGCATGTACCAAATCATCAACCAAGTATGGGTGGAAGAAAGCATGTCCGATGACTGGACTATCAGCTTCATATGCCCCATCTACAAAAAAGGCGATCCTATGTCTTAAGAATTATTGAGACATATCCCTGCTTAATGTCGCATACAAGAACGTACTGTGTGAACGTCTCAAATCATTCTGCAACACACTAATCGGCACGTACCTGTATGGCTTCCGACCCGGTAGATCAACTATAGACCAAATTTTCACACTGAGGCAAATCCTGGAAAAGACCAATGAATTTCAAATCTAGACTCACCAAGACCTCATCGACTTCAAAGCCGCATATGATAACTATGTCAAGTTGGCACACGATTTTTCTAAAATGAAATACGTGAAATGCAGTTCGATAGACATTCGTTTGTAGTGAAATTTATATTATATTTTTTATTATATTATATTTTATTCTTTCGCATCAAATGAGAACATCCACTGCTCTCGATAGATTACTTAATACAATATTTTAATACTTAAATACTACCACCAAAGCCTAACGTTGAAATTAATTTTGTCTTAAATGAGTCCCTAGTGAGATCAAACTCGAACTACTGTAATTATTTGATTCTCTGAGGCATCTGGTAAATGGTTCATTACAACCATAGTGAACTCTATGATAACATAAAATAAAAAGCATTCTAGATGGAGCATAAAAACCAATTAACGATAAAAGAAAAGGGCAGTCGATATGGTTGTTTATCAAGTCCCGAATAAACATAAGTGAGAAATATTGCCTACGCTTAAAAAGATGTGAGATACCAAATAATTTGCATCTTGTCTCATACGATGGCATTTCGATATTACACCGCAATCTACGAACAGCAACTCTAGTCAAACGTTTTTGGATCTTCTCAATTCTACTGGAATGGATTCCATACTATACTACAGTATTCAAGATTAGACCTGACAAAAGCAAAGAAAAGACATTTAAGAGTATGTGGATCATGAAAGTCTTTAGAGTTCCGCCATATAAAACCCAACATCCTCGTAGAGTTTACAGAAATCGAGTTTTTTTTTTGTCAAATATGACCCGCAGGTCTTTTTTAGAGGAGATAATAGGCAGTGGTGTATTATCGATCATGTACGTATATGATACTGAAGAGAGGTTACGACAAATTGGCATACTTTAATATTTAGAGACGTTAAGGCGAAGGTCATTATTATGATAGCACAAAGAAAGCCTTTTAAGATCATGCAGTCATGTTCAGACTGAATATGTCGGAACACTTTTAAATCATCAGAAAACATCAGACACTGAATTCAAAAACAGATCAGGTATGTCATTAATAAAGGCACTCCGGAGGTGACATAAACTGCTGATGAAAGTACATCCTTTATACGAACATATTGAATACGATCTGTGAGATAGGAACGAATCCACCCTAGAAAGTTGGAATGAAATCCAAGTCTTTTAAGTTTGGAAATTAAAGCATGGTGATTTCGTCTGTAGTTTAACTGTTAGAAAGTTAGAGGCTTTTGAAATGAACTAGCCAGTTGCATCCGAAATCGTTTGTAGTTGTTTGCAGTGAAATTTTTTTCTCAAAAATGCCTTATTTCGGAGATATAAGGATATTTGTGTTTGCATCTATAACTCCGAATTTCCAATAGACAGATTAAGTCAAAAAATGCATCATTTTACGGTTGCATTCATTATATCGATTTTCCAACAACAACAAACCAACGGTAAACACATTTCCGCAAAGCATTCATCCGTGTCCCTCGATTTGAGTCATAATTTGTCGATTAGCAACAACAACCAATCAATAAAGTCCGATCTTATCCAAGAATTGTTTCTATTTGAATAACATTAAAAAACGACCACTTTTAAACAATTTATAGCTATCTAATGCAATTCAAATGGTCTGATTTTATCACAAATTAGAAGATTTTGATGCAACTTATGCAAACAGTAGTTTGTCATATCAATATTTCGGTTATTAAGCAACTCAATAGGCGACATCTATTTTTTTGTAATGCTTTCCATTAGATGTTTCTAATGGAATAAAAAAAGTGATCTTTTGTTAATAGGTAATGATTTATTCAAAATAAAAGAAAATGGGTGAAATCGTCCGCGCAACCCGATATAAGGGGACGGATATTTCAAATGCTGCTCAACTACAAACGACAAAAACTAGTTATTTGTTAAATTTTTGTGAAGTTGGCCCGTACTTTTTCTAGAATGAAAAACGTGAAATGCAGTTCGATAGACATTCGTTTTTAGTTGTTTGTAGTGAAATTTGTTTCGTTTGTAGCTTCACTTAAAACAACTACAATCGAATTTCCATCGAACTGCATTTCACGTTTTTCATTCTAGAAAAAGTGCGTGCCAACTTCACATTAGGTACCATTTTTTTAATGGTATCCCATCTATTAACAAATAACAGTATTTTTTAATGGGACAATAGTATGCGTTTTAAAATATTTATGGCGAAAAACTATTATTTCAATAGTGCTTCCCATTCTATTAGGAACGTATACCTTAATAATAATAATATTTTCAATACCATTGTATTATTAACCCGAAAAGCTTCAATTTCATTACAAAACTATTGTTTTAATAGAAAAATCTTATTAAAACAGCAAATAGCAAGAGGGGATGAGTCAAGGCTGTTTTGAATGAATGCCTTCTAGTTCCTAGCTTTGGAATGACTCATCCAAATGAAATAGAATGTTTTTTTTTTAAATAAAGTTCGGGAAACCCTTTGTACCACATTTCCAAAAATAGACCCGAATAGCCACAATAACCCACCACAGCTTTCGGCTATATCACCTCCTACTCGCAACGAAACCTCAGTTTCATACCTTTCGGCCCAATCACACCAGGTAAGTGGCAGGGCGCTTCCGTCCAAAATCTGGCCAAATGGCTGAAGTCAATGGCCAAAACTTTCAACCCAGGAAAATCGCAATTCAATAGGGTACAGGGACTTCCACAAGTGGGGGTTGCGATATGACAATCGTAGCATGACCGTTTTCTAATCCGCCTGTCACATTTAAAAGAATCCTACTATGTGGAATCGGAAGAAGTTGTCCGAAACTTCTAACATTCCTTATACGGCTATGTAAGCACTTGGTTTTGGATTCACACAAAAACCTGAACTAAGACTGGCCTTAATCGAAATTTTAAAAGGTTAGAGAGTGAGTAAGTATTGGCAAGAAGGTTAGACAACCGTCGTCAAGGCTACATAATGCATCATTCGACCAATTATATGCGACATCCTCAAGCTAAATTCGAGATTGCGTTATACTACAAGGGGCCCCGAGAGATTGATTTTCCTGCTACGGGAAAACGTACGTCCGGATATCGGAGGACGTGTGCTGACGTTCAAGACGAGTTATCTGACCGAAATGGTGTACACATGCCTGAGCATCGAGAATAATAATCGGTAGTTTTATTCCCGCCCAAGGCAGTCAACACCATTTCAGTCCCCACTACTAAGAAGAGTGTATACGAAGAAGCCAATTTGAAATCTTCCGATGCCGTCAGGTATTCGACCACTACCAAACTATCAAGCGTGATCGTGTAATGGAACTGTAAGGTATTATCAGCGCCCTAATCCACAAAGGAGCTTGTTTTGCTATAGGTGCGGGCTTTTGCAAAGCAGAAAAGAAAATAGAGCAATATCTTGAGCTATGAAAAAGTATTTAACGAATGAAAAGTTAAATAATTGAAAAAGCTTAGATAAATAAAAGGCTATAGTGCATAATATTATAAACAGGTAGTAGTATAACAAGTAGTTTGTTAAACACCCTTCCTCAAACGGATTGTATTCCAGATTTTGTTCTCAGTTTATCGAGCTTTGTTGGCCAGAGTGCTTTAGTAAGCGTATCTGCTATCATTTCTTCGGTCGGACAATATATACATGTAATGTGTTTTTGATCCACATGTTCCTTTGTTCTGTTACTTATCTTTTGTTTTTTAATTAAACGTAAACAGCTTTGGTTGTCTCTGATAATTTGTGTTATTCAACAAGTTTTTGAAGAAAGTCTTTCCGTAGTCTGGGTCGAGAGGATATTTTTAAACTTTCGAATTTTCTAATCCAAACTCGTTAACTAAATTTTCTATGTAGGTACTGCTTTTGCCGAATGTGAAAATCCGAATTCGTATCCTGAAAAACTTCTAGTCCAATATATTGGTGAATGTTACCAAGATCGTTCACATCAAATATTTGTTTAAGCAAATTTTCAACTTTATTTATGCTAGATATTGTTGACGCTTGTTACCAAAATGTCATAAATGTAGACTAAAATATATACAATCCCTTCCTCGATGGTACATTTTGTGTAGAGATATGGGTCATCAACGCTTTGAACAAATCCTCCATTAACCAATACTTTATGTAAAGTCTTATTCCACACATGAGCAGCTTGTTTCAGGCCGTATAAGCTTTTACGGGGCTCCCCTTCCTCAAAACCAGTTGGTTGTTTCATGTAAATTATTTCATTAAGCTCACCATTAAGAAATGCGGATTTGATGTCCATATGCACGATATTCATACATTTCATGCCTGCTATTGAAAGTATAGTTCGAAACGTTGTTTGACGAACAACTGGAGCGAGAACTTCATCATAGTCATATCCGTATTTTTGACTAAAGCCTCGTGCTACTAAACGAGCTTTGTATCGCTGAACCTTTCCTTCAACATCGCGCTGGATTTTATAGTTCCACTTGCTGCCAACTATATTCACATTTGCGGGGGGAAGAACTAAATTCCATGCACCATGCACTTTTAACGCGGTGATTTCTTCCTTCATGGCATTTATCCATTCTCTGCACTTCTCCGACTTGATTGCTTCATTTTAAGTTTTAGGTTCCATTAAGACTGGTTTCGCGGATGTGGTCTTATAGTTTAATCGACCTTTGGTGCATCTGGCTGATCTTCAAACTATAGTTTTATTTGGTTCTTCTATCGAAATTTGGGTTTCCGATATCAGCCGAACTTTCATTTTGACTGGAATTATTAAAACTGCAAAAAGAATTGTCATCTTCAAAATCTATTTCTCGAGCTGGTTAATCTATTATGTTGGGCCAATCTTCAATATATTATTTTTAAGAAAAATAATTTCCAAATCATTTTAAACATCTTTTGAAACTTTACACTCTTTATCTTCGTTATTTAAAAATCGATCTGCTAATTGTAATCCTTTTAGTAATTACATTAGCTAAACGATATCCCTTCGAATTCTCATCATAGCCGAGAAAGGTTAAAACTTCAGATTTCGAATCTAGCTTATGGCGCTTTTCTTTAGGAATCAAAGAATGAACTTTTGGGCCAAAAATCCATAAATGTCGAATGTCAGGCTTCCTACATTCTCATGGTTCAAAAGGAGTTGATGGAATTGAACTAGATAAAAATAATTAGATGTCATAAGGGCTTCTCCCGAAAACTCATTTGTCAATTTTGATTCAGCTATAGTAAGCAACGAGCCATTTCGATTATGGACCTTTTCTTTCTTTCAGCTACACCGTTCTGCTCCGGAGAATATGGTTTTAGATTTGCATTTGAAGTGCAAGTTCCCGCCTAGCGCTGGTGTTCATCAATCAAACTGGTTTCGACCTTAAGCGTCAATTCCTCCGGTTAACAAGGTTCTAGTGCTGTAACCAACTTATCGAAAGAAGATGGAAGACTACTGACCAACATAGCGACTAACCAACACTCTGGAAATTGCTCACCCAAAGCTTCCATTTTTCGAAATGAATTTTCATTTCCATATTATGATCTGATATATTGGAATCCATGAAAAACTTCATTCCACAAATCTTCCTCAGGAGACGAACGCTGCTACCTAACGTATTTTTCTCATGATGATTTCGTAATATCTGAATAGCAGATTTCGTAATATCTGATGAGCAGAAGTTGACTATCCTCCACTGATAACCCGATAATCACGGTTGCTTCATCATCAAGTTTCTTTCACGCTGCATCCAGCATTTGCGCGGCTGGATCCGCAAAAATATTCCAAGCTCTATCCTTTTTCAATATGAGTTCCAAGTTATACTTCCATAGATGGTAATTATCTTCAATGAGTCTTGCAAATGATGATTTCAAAAACTCCATCCTAAAAACTGGGCCAATAACGCTCTTACCAGAATAGCAATAGAAGCTTCTCAATCTGCACCACCAATTACTACATAAGGTTTTTTTCTTTTTTAGTTCAGAGCTGAGCTTTGAACCGAGCTCGAGCATTATGAGCGCGCTCTGAGCCGAGTGTGCTCAGATCGTTCTGATGTATTTATGAAACACACTTGAGCACGTATCTGACATTTTTAATAAATATATGTATAATTTGAATATTTATTAATTTTTATTTATTAAATTTGTTAACCTTCGATTCCAGAACAACAAAGGTCGTCCACCATTTTAATTATTTTGTTTATACTGTTTTTTTTTTCTGTCAAATGTGCCTGTAAGTGTATAATCAGCTTTATACTCAGCCTGCTCATTCAATTTATTCTGAGCTCATCGAGCGCGCTCTGATTATGCTCAGATCGAAAAAAGAAACACAAATCTGAGCTCTGATGTATCTGAGCTAAAAAAGAAACACGAACTTTTTGTATAACAGTTCAGGTTGTGCTCTGAACTAAAAAAGAAAAACGCCTATAATCATCACAAATCCTAGCTAAACTCTCTACTTATCCTCCCTCCTAGTTTCCTAAAAAATAACAAACTACGGCAACGTTTCCAGGTAAAGAAAGATATTTACCGATCTATTGCTTCCACGACATTAGTTGACTTCGACTACTTTATATGCAAACGTCCTAATCTGTGATACTCCCATGTTTGGGTTGCTAGACTCAGGAGCTATTATCAGCTGCTTATAAAGCTTTAAGGGCGGCTGTGAGTTAAGTACAGGCCATTGCTGGCTCGGTGAATGCCAAGGCAAAATACAATATACAACCCTTTAAAAAAAGAGTTGTGCTCTCTCTCGCTGGAACAATTTTCAGAAACTATTTAACTTCGCGACGCAGATTATCTCGAAGTTGTCTTCTACTCTTCTATCCCAAAGGCTCATGGTTTAAGTCGGGAACAGTCGGTGTAGCTGGACGAAGTAAAGTCGTCCAGCTACACCATCCTCGACCGTATACGATCTTGGGCGTACGAAGCTAGAAGTACATCATATAGACACCCGTGATGGTGCCCCAACAAAGCAGAGGCACTATTCAGTGAAGGAAGAAAAGCGGCAAAAAACGGTTCGGCCTAGACTTCCGAAAATTCAATTCTGTCACTAAGGGGGACGCGTATCCGCTGACTCATATTGACGGTTTTCTAGGGCGTGTTTCAGATTCACTTATACGAAAGTAGGGATTTGAAGGACGCCTTTTGGCAGATATCTTTAGAGAAGAGTTTAAGTTTATGCCCTTTGGCCTCTGTAATGCGCCACGAGCCTATGTCAATTCATGGGCAAAATTGAGACATACAATTTTCATGTAATTGAACGACCTTCTGATTTTTTCCGAAATATTTGACGAGCATTTGCGGTTACTTAAGTAGATTTGCCGCCTTGTTGACAAAGACGGGACTTACTGTAAATTTAAACAAGAGTAGGTTCTGCTTTAAGCAGCAGAGGAGTATCCATACTCGCGAACGCCACCCCTGGGAAAACATATATTGTGCATGCAGACGCTAGTAATGTGGGAATTGGAGCCGTCCTTTTCCAGGTGAATGATGGCCAAGAGAAAGTAGTTTCGTACTTCAGGAAAGTCCTCTCAAAGCCAGAAAGGAACTACTGTGTTACCAGGCGCGAACTCCTTGCTTTGGTACTAGCAACAAAACATTTCCATAAATACCTTTAAGCGGAAATGCATCCTTTGCACAAAACATGCATCTTTAAAGTGTCTGCTACTGTTTAAGAACAAGTCGCCAGGCAGATCGAACGGCTGCAGATTAACAACTACGAAATACAGCATCGTAAGGGAAGTCTTCACTCTAATGCAGACGCTCTCTTCCGTCGACCGTGCGGAAAATGATGTCGTGTCCGTTCAAAGGGTGAGAGCTATGCCCATCGGTGGCTGGAGTGCGCGGAAAATTCGGTAGGCTCAAAGGAAGATCCGGATATCGAACTGATTCTCGCCTCGAAGGACCATGAGGGAAAATCGGACTAGCAGGAGATATGCTGGGAGCCCGAGATTGTACAAGACGAGTACCATCAACATTTATGTAACTTTAAATTTTAACGCCTACCAAAGCAGGCGTGGGTCCCCTATTACATTATAACGCGTTAAGCGAGGAGTATTGTAGTGTATGCAATTTATGGAAATAATTTTTCGGTCAGCTTAACGCCTATGTTTGAATGAAACTATATTAGCTTTATTTGTCCTCTATCCATCTTCGGCAGTAAAAGGTGTTCATCCATTCACAAATCTGTTTACTTTTCATTTTGTTTGTATGAATTCTATGTTTGACAGCTAGATGCATAAATGAAATCCGTGGGGGCTGTTCCAAAAATGAGTCAACAACATGCAAGTTAAGCCCAAGCTTCCACTAGACAAAAGCGGATTTTAGAAACTATTCATTGGCATGTTTTCAAATTCGGTGTTAACCATATTTGTAAATAAATAATAATAATAATTTGCGCAACAGGTCCGTATGGACCCAAGCCTAGCTTCTCACAACCATTCGTCTTGTGTGAGTTTTTATTTTTTGGGACGAATGGAAGGAATCTACAATTTTATGCCGAGTCCAAACGGCCAATTGAGAAGCTCTTTTATGACAGTTATACTCTCGGATGTTTGTCAGACGTTCGCGAGAGGTGGCGCAGTGAAAAAAACCTTAAGTTGGAATTTGGGTTTTTCTCGGGATTCGAACCTGGGACCCCTCGCTTAGTAGTCCAACACACTAACCACTAAGCCACTGCGCCGACCATATTTGTACAAAATCAAAATATGATTGGAAATTCTGTAGTTTAATAACACTGAACATTGTTGACTAATGTTAATTAGGAAGAGTAAAAATGCAAATGCTATTTTTATTTTAAAAATAAAAATATCGGAAAGCAAAAAAAAAGGTTAAACGTAAGAATTCAAATTGTTTTTTTTTTTAATTGTTGGTATTCGCACGATTTATTTCGTTTTCTATACACATCATTTCTTTACAAATTTTAAAACAGGGTATTTTGAAATGTGCACGGATTTTTTTATAAGCCGTTCTAAATTATTAATTAGCAAAAACAAATGCACTATTTGTGTTTTTGGAATACGAAAAGTGATCAAAACTTTTTACTATCGTTACGAGTAAAATGAAGGGCGATCTACGAGAATTTTTGTAGCATGGCCTTTACCAGAAAAGGCCAAGCGCATTTAAAATTGAAAGTATAATATTAATAGTAATATAATATGTAATATAAAAAGTATCAAAAGTGCCGTCCGACACCGACTGCGCGAACACTGCGCCGTTTGGCCACCAACCTTAAAGAGTATGGGACTACACGAGACGTTGCCAAAAGTGGCCGGCCCCGGAGCGCCCGTTGTGCCGAGAATATCGCCGCTGTTGACGAGGACGTCGAGCTGTCGCCGGAAACATCGACAAGACGCCGTGTCTCGCAATTATCCATCAGTCGGTCGTCTCTGAGGCGAATTTTTGTCAGGGACTTGCGCATGTTCCCGTACAAAGTCCAGTCCGTGCATCAGCTGCTGCCTGTCGACCAAGCCACCTTCAATGTCGAGGACGAAGTGGACGATTTTTCGACCAAAATCATAATGAGCAATAAGGCTCATTTCCACCTCAGCGAGTACGTGAAGAAGCAAAACTGTCGCTTCTGGGGCAGCGAAAATCCACGAGTAATGCACGAGGAGCCATTACACCCGCTCAAAGTTATTGCATGGTGCGCTGTTCACGCTGGAGGAGTCATCGGGCCATATTTTTTTTTCTAGAACGCCGCTGGTCAAACGACAACAGTGAACGGTGCGCGCTATAGGGCCATGTTAACCGAGATTTTTCTGCAGCAATTGGATAAAATAGGACTGGAGAACATGTGGTTCCAACAGGATGGAGCTACGGCACACACTGCGCGAGCCACAACCGATATTCTGAAGGCAGCGTCCCCGGGTCGCCTCATCTCTCGTTTTGGCGATTTGCACTTGCCCGCAAGATTTCCCGATTTAACCGTTCCAGACTTTTTTTTTGTGGGGTTTTTTCAAGTCCCGTGCTTACGTGAACAAACCCGAGACCCTAGCCCTCAGGGACAGCATTCGACACGAGTGCGAGAATCTGTCGAAGTTCTCGCCGGAGTGATGAAAAATGCCATAAAACGAGCCCGTATGGCAATCAATTGTGACGGCGCCTATTTCGCCGATATCATCTTCTCGACTTGACCAATAAAATTCTAAAGGTTCAAATAAACACAATCAAAAAACAGAATCGAAGTTTTTATTTAGGAAAAAAAAATGAGAGGCACTCAACATCGGACGACTTCTTTTGGCCCACCTTGTATTATGAGATGGATTTCTGCTAGATATTGGCAAATAATTATTATATTAATTTATTTGGCATTGTAACCAAATTATAACAGGAATTCCATTTGATACCAACAATTTCAAAAACTTTAAAAATTCTTAAAATGAACTGTTATGTGAACAGCGCATAATTAATGGGCACAAAGTATGCCGAAAACAGTCGCATACATTTGATTTCGCACCATAATAATGGCCGCCCGAATGACATAAAGTCCCTGCAGCAGATTGTAAAAGTATGCGTGCGGCAGCAATGGCACTCCTTTGATTTGTACAGGCACGAATACTTATTCAATCTTATGCTGGACAGGCAGCTTGTAGGCAGAAGTACCGTTTCTGCTCTCAGTCGACTGTCTAGTTTGGTTAGTCTATGTCTATGCACAACTGAGAAGCACAAACGTACTGACGTAGTGTATAAAATCAACTGCATAGGTAAAACTAATGAAAGCTGCAACCTTTGCTACATGTGTACAAACTCCTATGACCAAAAAAAGCCGACGGAAAAATCATAAGGGTTTTCCAATGAGAGGTGTTATTGTGAATGACCCGCTATTTCGGTAGCTGTCACTTTTGAAGCTTTTATTATACTTTTAACTACGCCATTACTAAAAATGGAACGATACACGCTTCAACAACGCATTAAACTTATTAAAATTCACTACAAAAATGGTAAAAATCTTGCAGTCACAGTTTGCAAAACTAAAGCATTTTTTTGTCGTCGTGAAGCACCTTGTCGGACCGCAATACAGAAATTGGTGGAAAAATTCGAGCTGTTGGGACAAGTTAGTGATTTGAAGAATAAAACCCGTGCACGTCGCTCAATAACAACTGAGAATATTGCTGCTGTAGCCCAAAGTGTTGAAGAAAACCCAGGTTTGTTCATTCCTCGTCGTTCTTTGGAATTGGGCATTCCACAAACGTCATAGCACCGTATTTTGCATAAAGACTTGGGTCTTAAGGCTTATAAAGTTCAGTTAACACAAGAACTCAAGCCGGTCGATCATCAACAGCCCAGCGTCGATTCAAGACCTCAAAGACAAAATTCGTGAGGCTATCGAGGACATAGGCGGCCACTTTGCGATTTGGTTATAGAAAATTTCATGAAAAGGATATGGCCCTGTATGCGTGCTCGTGGTGGCCATTTGGCTGATGTTGTTTTTCATTATTAACGGCATAGATTTCTCCTTATTATGAAATAAATTACCGATCATTTATCTCAAAAAATGACATTTTTGTTTGAATACCAAAATAACACCTCTTATTGGAAAACCCTTTAGTACAACACGGACTAGCATAATATGTTACAATTAATTTTATTTCTAATTTTCACTTACTTTGATCAGACATTTTCTGGTACGAAAGTATTAATCCGCTTGCTGAAATAAACATTCCACTTATAAGAAGCGATAGCGAGGACATGGCTTTTCTGCCAATACGGTCTTGTAGCAATATTAATAACATACATGCAGGAAATATTGTTGAAGCGCTCAGAGAAAACATAATGAACGGGGATATTCCTTTTCCATGCACATTCCTTGAAACAGCATCATAACATAGCGTTATTACCATTCTGAAAATAAAAACAAGCAATAATTTTAAATATGTTATTATTGCTTTCATCATTATTATTATTATTATAATATTTAAGATTATTAGGTACTAGCTGATTCGTGCTCGCCTTGTTTCGCCAGCGCATTTTAATTAAAATCACAATTGAGTGTGACTCCCTCTCAATCTTATGCGCCACATTCGCTCTACTCGGCTACTCATATGTCATATCATATACTCATATATTTTCCAGTTCAATTTAAAAAGGAGAGCAAAAACAAAAAAACAGCAAACAGCACGTTCTACAACGTCACCGCAGGAGTACCACAAGGGTCGGTTCTTGGACCCTCCTGTGGAACATAATGTACGACGGAGTTCTCCGATTAACGCTGCCACAAGGAGTTAAAGTTAAAGGCATTGCTGACGATATCGCTGTGGTTATTGTGGCCAAACATATCCACAGATAGAGTCCGCCACGGATGAAGCAATCGCCAGAATCAAGAATTGGGTAGAGTCTGCAGGGCTAGAACTAGCTGACCACAAGTTCGAGGCTGTCTTGATAACCAGCCGAAAGACTGTGGAATATGCAAATTTCCGTGTTGGAAACCAAATAACTGGATCGAAGGAGTCATTAATGTACTTAGGAGTAATGCTCGACAATAGGTTCAGCTTTAAAACTCACGTCCAGTAGGCCAGCAAAAGGGCATCACAGATGCAAGCAGCTCTTTCCCGGTGCCAAACATCGGTGGCCCTGGATACGCCAAAAGGATTGCGTTATCCAGAGTGGTCAGCTCAATACTGCTATACGCTGCACCGGTCTGGGCAGGGGCTCTTACAACCAAGGAAACAAGAAGAAAGCTCTCGTCAGCATACGGGCTCTGCGCAATAAGAAGAATAAGCGCATTCCGAACAATTTCGGACGAAGCAGCCTGCGTTATTTCGGGAATGATTCTCATCGACATTCTCGCCAACGAAATGCAAAAGGATCTACCTTAGGCTAACAGTCAACAGGCAAGAGGTCATCGTAAGGAGAAGGATAAAAGAAGAAGAAAGGGCAACATCTATAGCACTGTGTCAAGTCCGGTGGGATAACACGGCAAAAGGCAGATGAACCCACAAACTGATCCCAAACATCGAGATCTGGACAAGAAGAACTAGCGGGAATTGCACCTACCACCTTACGCAGTTTCTGAAAATAGCTTCACAGATTCGGCCACGATAGCTCGCCTCTCTGCCCCGAATGCCCAGATGAAGAAGAAGATACGGAGCACGTAATGTTCCACTGCAGACGCTTTTGAGGAGGAAGAGTGAACTTACCCATTCCGCAGCTTCTCATAGACCATATGTTGAGGTCAGAAGACGACTGGTTGGAAATATGTTCATACTTAACGAGCGTACAAAACGAGCTAAGAAGAGCAGAAAGACTAAGAAGGGTCGAAGTGGCGGACGTAGATAATTTAGCATGAGTTGCTAACCAGCCCCGCGAAGTAATACCTAACGGCAGTCCCGTGGAGAGAGTGGTAGAAGAGTACAGGGGTGTGGTTTATTACGTAAGGCGCGTGACACTGGAGAAACATATCCCGCGAATCGTACATAATGATAGTGCATAAATGAATATGAAGATACCGAGCACGCAGTATTTTATTGCCACCGCTTCATGGCATGGAGAACTACTCTGCCCATCCCGTCAGAAACCGTCAACCACATGTTGCAATCACAGGACAATTTTATAACCATCCTACAAAACGAGCTACGGAGAATTGAAATTGAAAGGCAAAGAAAAGCCACAGTACAAGCCTTAGAGGCCGCAGAAACACCAGAAACATAGGTGATACAACACGAATAGCTTGAATGCTAACCAGCCCCGCGAAGTAATACCTAATGGCAGGGACAGTGGTTGAAGTGTGTGGGCTGTGGATTAGTACGTACGCGTATTCCTGGCATCGATTATTCGGGCTTGCGAATCGTGGAAGCACGGGCTACAGCATCTTTAGAAGATTACCACCAAACAAAAAAAAAAAAAGATAGTAGTCACACTCACACGTCACAGCGCACAAGCACAACAAGTATGTTTGCCAGGGTGGAACGAAAACGAAAATGTAACTGCAAGTGCGAATGCGAACTGCAACGCGGTGCGCTTGATGTAGGAGAACACCAAAAGGGTTTTTTATTTTTAATTTTGTGTTGTTGTTTGTATGTTATTTTGAAAGCCCACGCTGCTCTATTAGATGAACACCCCGATGGGTAAGTTTCATTACCACCAAGTTCCTTCGACTGTAAATTGGAGATATCGATACTGGGAGTTTTGGATTTTGGTTGCATATCATTTTTTTAACATATTGTATTGATTTCAACTATTCATTTACAAATATTAATTAGTTAATTGTATTTATTTAAACTATTGCAAAGAAACAGCAATGTGTTTCATAATGAACTTAAGTTCAGTGCATTATAATAATAGATTTGGATGGTGTGTGCGTGAACACCTGCGCACCTTTGAATAAACGTCACTGGATTAGAGAAAAGTTTATGCCTGCGAGCTGAACCTCTGAGCTTTGAATATCAATTCTGGTATTCACTTTGAACTATTAGGAAAGTTCAATTGGTTTCATCGAGAACGGTGAAAATTGCAGGATTACCGTGTTATTGTTGAAAAGTATTTTGTAGTAAACAACTCACTGTATTAATGATTGAGATATCTTGGTATAATATTTTATAAAATGTCATTGAGGAAAAATATAAAAAGAAGAATCTGTTCTCCTGTTTAATCTGTTTTTGCAAAGTGAAGTTAGTATGGTAGTGTATTTGGCACAGAATCTGATTTCCTTATATCTAACATATATTAATAGGACTTACGATTTAAAAAATAGAATCAACGTGCGCCTACGGAGTCGTGGAGTTTTGAAGAGGTCTAGAACATTTGGCGTAGGGCTTTCCTCTTTTTCGGATTTGATACGACATTCTTGAATATAGGAATCTATCTCAGCGCGACTTAGGAATTTTCGATTAATATTTGAAATTTTTTTTAAAGAGTCAATCGCCTGATCATATTTTTGTTTTGATGTAAGCCATTGTATGCTTTCCGGAATGATGAAATAAAATAGCGGCACAAAAGCAAAAGGAATCGATGTTGTGATGAGAAATGCCTTCCAAGATTTTGTCAGAACTGCAATCCATGGAGCCGCTATAGATCCTAGGCAGTAGAAAATGCCTATGCATGTGCTTACTCCCATGGTTCGGAACGATGGCTTTATATATTCCATAACTGTAAATAAAATGTAATTCAAAAGAACAATAATATCGACTTACAACGCAATTTATTTTTTAATAATAATAATAAGTTAGGTTTAGTTAATATAGCCAATTTACATTATATAATTGCAGAGATTTGACATTTTTTGTTTTTTTTTTCGCCTTTCAACTGAATCATTGTTTATTTTTTTTTTTAGGAAATGACTACTACTAAATTTGAAAAATTTTATTGTTACTGAGGAAAATCATGAAAAAAAAAACTCAAATTAAAGAAAAATAATAATAATAATAGTATTCAGAAAAATAAGTAAGTAAATAAATATGTAGTATCCTACAAATAAAGAGTATATTTGTAGGCTACTATCCGTTTCAATCAAATATTTTTGTCGCTCTTCTCTAAATGGGCCAAAACAGGTTATATAGAACAACAAAAACAAACATTTTGAAAAATTTAAAATAATAGATTCCGTTAAAATTCTACTATATCGTATATATCAAAAGAAGCGTTTATTCATTATATATCAAATCATAGGATAAAATAATTTGTCGCTCTTCTCTAAACGTGGCAAAAAGTAAAAGTTTATTTTACGACCCAAAAAGCTTTCTAAAAATACAAAAATAAAAATGTTGGAAAACTTAAAAGCCATATATAACCCGTTCGAATTCCACATAGGTCATTAGAAACGTGTATTCATTAGCTATCAACCCAATCCATAAAATTATTTGCCGCTCTCCTCTAAATGTTTCAAAAGCTAAAAAAATTGGGAAAATTGAAAATGATGTTATATAATATCACGTTTGAATTCTACTATTTTGTTTTTGATGGAAAACTTTAAGAAACGAACTAACCCCGAATGGCTCTGGAATAGATCAATAAATATTAATTGAATAGACGAGTGTGTGACAAAATCCTTAAATTCTTAGAAAAATAAAGTGAGGTAACCCTAACCATCCGTTTCTCGAGAAAAGCTCTGATCAACTTGTCAACCCACAAAGTATGCATAAAATTTGGAATGTTGTAAATCGCTGCCTATCATTTTCTGTAAATCCTGAAACTATGCACGTTCAGGTAACCCTGAACGTATGCATTGATTTTAACTTCGAAATATCAATTCACGTACCAGCTGATTAAAAATGGGTCGTGTTCAACTCATCCCCGAGTATTATGTTGAGTATTACAGATTCTTTAAAGCAGAGATGAATGAATAAAAGAGATGGATATCTTTCGTACGTCTATCCCCCCAAAACCCATTTGTTTACATTATTGTTTTTGTAATTTCAACCCCCGTCTGTGAATACGTGTGAGCTACAAAAAAGCATGTTGCTAATCACCGGCCAACATTCCTTTTGCTTTTATGGGCATCGCGCTGTTCAATTGTTTTGTGTTTGCTATTGAACTTGTTTGGTTTTTGTTAAGGCTTCGATTAAAATAAAAAAAAAAATAGTGAAATATACATTTCGGAATAGCGGATTCTTGCATTAAAGTTCAATTCATGAACTCACATATACTAGAAAAGAAATGAGCATAGTTATATATCCCTGTATTCCATTATCTTTGCTTTAAAGTCTGAAAAAGATACATTTGTGGAATTTGGAATGATCTATGGGTTATACCATGTTCCCACCAACTTGATTTAGCTAAATCACCTTTATTTAGTTAAATCATCTCATAAATTACGTGATTTATAGTACATTTCCCTGATTTATAAGTGTTTAAATTTTAATTAGGTACGTATCTGTCATTGCAAATACACACAAAATAAAATTGAACGTACGCAAATAAAATCAAACATACCTGTTATTAACTTCAGCACTTTATTCAGCAAACAAAAAAAGGGAACTGTCAAAAAAATTATTTCAAATTCAATTTTCTAATTTTGTTCGTATTTCGGTGAGTTTTTGATATTTTAATTAAGTTCATACAATCAAAAATTGTTTTATCGTTGCCAGGTATCCATCGCAAAAAAAAAAAAACATAAAAGCGTTATCATCGGCCTGGCCGATGCTTTGATACCCTCCACTGCATACAAGTCATGCAAAATCGGTTTTATATGGGATGTGCCAGAACTACTTGACCAACATAGCCCATTTTTAATACCAACGTAACGACGATACAAATAAGTCCTCTCACAAAATTTCACTTGCCTCTTTTCGACGCTATCGTGTTTTCAACATGTGTTTTCTAATATTGGTTGTGTATGGGAGGTACCAAAACTACTTGACCGACATAGCCCATTTTTAACACTAACTTAACGACGATAAAAAGAAGTCCTTTCCCCAAACTTCATTCGCCTAGGTTGATTCCTTTGGACGCTATCGTGTTTTCAACAGACAGACAGACACATGGGTCTAATATTGATTTTGTATGGAAGTTATCAGAATTACTTGAACGGCATAGCCCATTTTCAATACCAACCTGACGATAAAAAGAAGTACCTTCGCCAAATTTCATTCGCCTATGTCAATTCCTTTGGCCGCTATCGTGCTTTCTACCAACAAACGGACAGACGGACATGGCTTAATCGATTCAGAATGTGATCCTGATTCAGAATATATATACTTTATGAGGTCTCACCTGAATTTTTAACTTTAGAGAATTTGAGATAATAAAAGACAAAAATTCGCAAAAATATTCATCCATCCATGTATGTCCGTATTCATACTCCATTTGACAAAATGGTTTCCAAAAATAATTAGCCATCACAACTTCGAACACACATTGTCTTAAACACTTATTTCAAACATTAATGTTGTATTCAATTGGGCTTCTTCAGATTCGCTCTCAGATTTCAGATTTCGTTTGGCAAATCGAACACAAAAATGAATCTGTTGGTGTTAATGGAGTAGATGTCAAATTGTGATCACATTTTTTTGTCGTGAATATTTTATTTGTAGGCAATTTTAATTGTAGGCGAAATGTCCAATCAGATGTGAGTGAATTGGTAAATCTGAAGCAACTTTGAATAAAAATCCAGATTCGCAAAAGTGCTCTGGAATCTGAAAAAGATAGCTTTTTTTTGTACCAAACGAATATGAAGAATGAATACCACATAAATACCATACAATAGACGGATCGGGTTCAGGTCGGGTGCACCTCATCCCCGGACAACTCATTTATTTACATGCCCAGCCAAATTTCGCACCTAGCGCCAACTACATCTCACGAATACGAACGAAAACTATAAGGGTGAGTAGTAAGAAGGTAAGTGTCCAGTTGCAGATTTCGGATATAGACGCCGCTAGGTGCGAAACTTGGCTGGGGATGTAAATTCATTGAATATGAATCAAAAATTTTTCAAACGAATTTAGTAGGATTCGAACGCGATATATGAATTTCTCAAATTTTCCAATTATTTTTTTAACTTTCTCCATTACGTAGTAAGAGAAATATATTGTATTCGTACAAAATTGCGAACTCGAGATGCAATCAATTCTGACATTACGATGATAGAGTAACTCAAAAAAGTGGGTCGCAAAATTCTGTCCGTCTGTATGTCCCGAGGCCGACAGCCTTAACGCCTGCTTGGATTTCCTTCAAACTAAGAACTTGGAGTTTGAGGGCTTACAGTTCGGGGCCGTTTTTTTTTTGCAATGTGACCTTAATGGTACACATACAAAACGTTCATATCAGTTTGATTTGTTCGAAAACGGCTCTAGTAATTTCAACCAAAATTGATATTTAAGTAGGTGAGGTTACCACGACTGCATACTCAGTTTTCCGCTAAAAAATAGAATAACGGTACTTTTGAAATTTGGGAATATCTTGAAAACGGTCCATACGATTGTAACAAAAATTAATTTCTAAGGTAATATGGTCATTTCCAACTTAATGGCTACATCAGTTTTACGCTGTATTATCGTAAAATGGATTTTTGAAAAAAGTATTTTTTTGTAAAATTTAGTTTTCTTTAGTTTAATTGAAAACGATTTTAACCAAAATGCAAACTTAGACTTAAATTGATGTTGTCAAAATTATTGCGTCCTTAATTTTCAATTCGGAAAAAAAACCTTTAAAAACCAAGTAATGCTTACATCCCGAACAATATCTTGTACTCGGTTTTCAGCTATATATTTAAGCAATATACCAATACTAAACATTGTTATATTTGGTACTTTTTTGTCTGCCAAATTTTACAAAAACCGCTGTAAGGTTTTGGATCAAAATCCTTATTAATGATAATAAAAGTATTCTAAATAAGATCCCGTACTTATTTTTTCTCAAAAAATTGGAATAAATCAGATTAATAATTATTTCACAAAAATTATTTCACAAATCCCGATTTGTATTTACATATCTACGGTATATTTTTGTATTACCTTAATTTTCCACTTCTAATAAAAATTCAGTAACAGCTAAGCAAAATTTATTTTTACCAATTAATATAACCCACTTCTTTTTTTTACCCATGCTGACTATGCACCTTAATTTTATTAAACACTATTCCTTTTCCTATATTCTATCTATGCACTGTTTCTTTTATTTAGCATGTTTTTTAGTTTTTTTACCTCATAAAATAAGAAAACAAACCAAGCGAACTTTTGATGAACGAGAAAGTTTCGTTCGAAGCAGTCGTGCACTTTATTTTATACTAGGTGTATATTAGCCTTTTTTTTTGGCAAAATTAACTTTAACTTGGTGTTAGTTTTCCCGTCTTTCGAGAAAGATGAAAAGAAGCTTCACTGAAGAAGAGCTTAGATGTTCGGCACTCACCATATCAGCCCCAAAGATCCGCCACCTGATGCGAGCAAAGGCGGGACTACTACGGGGGAAGTGTTCGGCTGTATTGTGGAGAGGACGACGTCTCGACAAGCAGGACAGATGGTGGTGTCGCTCAGCCCAACACATTTAAGTGTTTGGAAAAAGCTTGGTGACCCAAAAGGACACCCACAAGCAGTCTGCAGTCGATTCTCCCAAGAGACAGAAGGAAAGACGCGGACCTTTTACAGATATCCGGACGCAGTCGTTTGGTCTGCCTACATCCAGCAAAGTCACGCCACCGACGCTCGTGTTCAAGAGGAACCCAAGTACCAGACCCCCGTCCGGTTTTGGAGCCATCCGTGAATACACGGTGGCATTCATTCCCTGGCTCAGAGTCTGGCCGAAGCCATTCCGTTGTCTGTGGAAATTTGACGTGGTAGTTCTGCCGCAGTAGGGTTTTTGGTGTCATTGCGTCCGACGGTATATCCATAAGACATGGGTCAAAGGAAAAATCTCGCACAAATTCCAATTCAGCGTACAACCCACGATAAAAATATCAAGAGGGGGGAGGTTCATCATAGCATCTAGAGCAGAACCCGGAGTGCTAGAGAAGGCCCCCGTATATACAAGATAAACCGTTCCTTGAAGTTTGGCAAAAGAGGCAGTAACACGTTTCCGCGACCATACAACCGATGCATAGAAGTGGTCTTATCATTGCCGTATATATCCAAAGGACCCTTTTAGGAGATAAGCCCCACAGGTTGAGTCAGACCAGTGACCTTCCCCCTTCGCGTTAAGAGAACAACCGTAGTTTTAAGAGGATTGACTGAAAGCCCATTTCTTGAGCACCAATCATCGATAAGGCCCAAGGATCTCTGCGCCTGAGAGCAGACAGTCCTTAGGTCTGAACCGAAAGACAGAACGGCGACATCGTCCGCATAGGCTTGTGTGTAGGTTCCAGGAAGATTGAGAACCATTAGCAGAGAGTATACTACCATACACCATAAGAGGGGAGACAGAACACCACCTTGAGGGCAGCCTCTGTTTACCCCAGTCATAACGCATTTAAGATTGTAGTCAGTCTTACCTATATTTGGTATGAACACGACTTTAACCATACGTCAAGAAGAAGATATGTAGGCCAAAGCCAAGCTAGCGGTGAAAATTCTTTTCAGCGTGGGCATCAGCTGACTTAAACCTTGTTTTAGCAAAGCCGGATAAATTCCATCGAGACCAGTTGACTTGAAACCCGCAAAAGATGCAATTGCATATTTGATGGCGTCGTCCGTCAACACTCTGGATGCAATATACCAGCTACGCCGCGTGGTGTTTGTTTGTTTAGAAGTGGCCACTTGCCGGTACCACTGAAGAGCATGTAGTGACCTGATTTCCCGGGAAGTGAATCACCAGTAGGAGACTAAAAGTCTCCGTCTTTGTCTCAGTGTATATACTATCAGATTTTTGGAGCGATTCCAGTTTACTTGGTCTGTCCCTTTTGAGGACTTTAACAAGCCTGCTGGTTGCACTTAGTGATGTGACCTCCTCACAAAAATTACTATAAGAGTCGTTTTTCGATTTACGAATTAGTCTCTGAAATTCTTTTTGTTTCGATCGATACAGATTCCAGTTTTCTTATTAGTTGGTTTTTAATGATCGATTTAGGAGCTTCCTGGTTTCTCTGCGAAAGCACTGCAGTTCGGTATTCCACCAAGGTACCGGTTTTCAAAACAATGGATAATGACACTGCTCAAATCCTGAGCAAACCTCTCTAGCCCTTGTATTGATCTTAGTTTGACTGGAGCTTTAACAGAATTCCAAAGCTCCTCCTTAAACCGAGTCCAATTTGTTTTTCTTGGATTTCTCCTCTCTAGCGAAGGTGAAACTTCAGAGTAGATTTGAAATTCGATGCATCTGTGGTCTGACAGAGTGCTATCTGGCGATACCCTCCAATTTGTGATAGTTTTGCAATCCCTGTTTGACAGGGTAAAATCGATTACTTGCTTGTAACAAATGTACAGTCAGGTGACAGCATAAGATAAGACCTATCTTTTTGGACTCGCAGTACTCTATGAGCTCAAAAACAGCCTTTGGTGGTGGAGGAGTTAAAGAGTCGTAGGGAAAGTAAGCCGATGCAATGACAAAGGTTTCCCAATTGCCATTGGCATGGTAAGTCATAGTTGCAGCAACCAAATCTTGGCAACAGAACCGTTTGATTGTAACTGCCTTGAGGGATTTCGATACAACAAGACATGTCCTAGGTCTCTCGGACAGCGGTTCGCAATACGTTCTTTACGATAGAACCGCTCAACTCACCAAGGCCACAGATGCGATTTTTCCACACCCACGATTCTTGAATGGATGTTATGTGTGTCATAGTAGGAATCGAACGGGATATACGACTTTTTTTTTTAGTTTCCCAACTTTTTTTGTATACTAGGGGTATATGTATTTGTTTTTATTTTTACAAAATTAACTTGTTGGCCTTTTACACATTTAGAGAACAGCGACAAATTATTTTATTCTATAGTTTGATAGATAGTGAATAAATGCTTGTTTGGCTTAGTAGAATTGTAACGGAATCTATTTTTCTAATTTTTCGAAATGTTTGTTTTGGGTGCTTCTTTTGAAATATGTGGCGTAGTAAAATTCGAATGGGTTAATTTTTTTATTAATTTTTTAATAATTTATTCGCTTTTCCTTGAAAAAAAAAGTTTTATAGCCCGTTACAAAAAAACGTATTTTTGAAATTGTGGGCGAACAGCTTGTCTGAATGGAAAAATTTGTACATTTCTCAAGAGCGATTATTTCGGTGATTTGTATGCGAAAAAAAATCCTTCAAAAGTCAATGTGGCGGATCCCGGTAAGCTAGGTCCGCCACAAAATCTCTCACTTCCTGAAGAGCGACAAAGTCAAGAATAGAGTAATATTTAATTACTGCGATTAGGTCCCATGCTCTTTGTTTGGTGAAATTCCAATGTGGCGGACCCAGTTTTACACACATAGGGATTGATGCCGTAGTATATGCCGACGACGTAGCAATCATTGTCAGTGGCAAATTCGAAAGCACGGTTTAAGAAATATTTTAATACGCATCTGTTGTTCAGAGATGGTGCAACAAGGAAGGTCTTTTTGTGAATACAAAAAAGATGATTATTGTTCCTTTTACCAAACTGACGAAACTGGACATCCTTATTCGCCCTACAATGTATGGAGAAACCATGGATTTTTTAAGGGAAGCCAAGTACCTGGGGATGAGCAAATAGAACGTACCGTAAACAGGACCACGAAGTACTTATGATCTGTCAGCGAGTTGACTGCAGCAATTGGGTTCTTGAGCTATGAAAACACATGCCACTTTTCATGCCAAATTTTGACATGCTGACGTTATTATGATGTAGATATTTGTTATAAATTTGTCACTCTCACGAAAGACACACGAGTGACCACTGAATTACCAAATTTTTGTGACGGCAGCATGTCAAAATATGCCACGTGCAATCGTAGCTTTAGATCCCGTATGATATGGCTGTAAGGAAGTCGCAACAGCCACAAAGTTAGAACGGGTTCAAAGTTTAGCCGGAAACTGTATACGCTCTACCCCTACTGAATGTCATCCTAGGTCTAAAGCTACGATTACACGTGTCATTTTTCGTGGCAAATTTTGACATGCCGACGTCATAAAAACTCGTTCATTCGGTGGTCATTCGTGTGTCTTTTGTGAGAGTGTCACTAGCTCTTGACATCCTTTTACATTTTGTCCCAAAATCGATGACAAAGTAGAATTGTCATGCCTTAATAGTGTTAGTTAAGTGACAAAAGTAAGCGACTTGCGATCACATTGGTGGCCAGATCAAAATTGATTTGCTCGCAGTTGGCACTGATAATGAATAGTCCTTTGAGTCCTCAAATATTATAAAAGTTTAGAGGAAAATGCAAATATGGGTGCTGCAGTTTTTTGACAAGCACTTTTGACTGTTTCAATGTGACCGCTTCTCTTATTATAAATATAAAAAATGTGACATTATTTGCCAATTTGAATACTATTATAATTGCTATGAAAAAAAGCGAATTTGAATTTTCAGCATCTTGCATAAATTTCAATTAACGAAAATCTTTATAAAAAAATTCAACTTTCGATTTCACAGCACTTACTTTTGGGAGAGATGTAAAAATTTCAATTCACTCGAACAGCGTACCACCTTAAATAAAAACACGGCGCAGCAAAAATAGTACAGCTGAAATTGCATTAGTAGATATTTAACTCCATAAAAGAACAAGTGCTTCCGCCAGCCCATATCTTCAAATCCAAATAAGTTAAATAAATTGAACGCAAAATGTTTTATTTCTGTTTTTTTTTCCGAGACTAGTTTTAATTTCAATGTAAATAATAATAAGGAAATTTTCTTTCCAACATCCCTCGAAAACAAAAAAAATTGCTTTCATACAACACACGTCTTGAAAGAGCGGTCATTTCCACAAACAACAAAAATAGCAGGTTCTAAGATGGAGTCAGGGACTGTTTCGGGAATCTACGTAGAGTCGCTTTAAGCGAACTACTCAGCTTTGGGAAGAACTTATCTATATTCCAGACTGAAGTCCTTGCTATTCACAGGCCAGAACAATAAATTAATATTTAATAGCTTATAAGCATGTTTCGTCGAAAGAAAAAGAATAATCGCTATATGTAGATAACATTTTATTTATTTGTTATCATTACGCCTTGATTAAAAAATGGTTACAGAGCGTTATACCAACATAGAATACTTTAGGGAGTGGATCATAAACTAGGTATTAAATAGACCGTCATGTGAGAGCAAGAAAAAATCTTAATAGCGGGAGGTTAATAAAAGAAAAACAAGTAAAAGTGTTATCATCGGCCTGGCCGATGCTTTGATACCCTCCACTGCATACAAGTCATGCAAAACTGGTTTTGTATGAGAGGTATCAGAACTACTTGACCGAAATAGCCCAAATTTAATACCAACATGACGACGATAAAAATAAGTCATTTCACCAAACTTCATTCGCCTAGGTTGATTACTTTGGACGCTATCGTGTTTTCAACCGACAGAGAGACACATGGGTCTAATATTAATTTTGTATGGGATGTACCAGACCGATATAGCCCATTTTCAACCTGTCGAAGATAAAAAGAGTCCTTTCACCAAACTTCATTCGCCTATGTCAATTCCTTTGGGCGCTATCGTACGTTCAACACACAGACGGACAGACAGACGGACATGGCTAAATCGATTGAGAATGTGATCCTGATACAGAATATATATACTTTATGAGGTCTCCGGTGACTCCTTCTTGGCGTTACAAATGTAATGATCGTAGACTTACCAAACTATAGAGTCGACTTTCACTGCACCCACCCGATTTTCCCCGCAAATTTTGAATGACAGCTCTCTCTCGCGCTCTCTTTTTTTTTCCTGTCTGTGAATACGTGTATTAAAGGCCGTCGGGTGGCAGAATTTCATTAACAAACAAAATGTAAATGAATCTATAACAATAAAAGTAAAAAAAGTAAATGTTGAGTATGGTTTTTTAGATAGCTTAATTTGTCCTCCATCCATCTTCGGCAGTAAAAGGTGTTCATCCATTCACATTTCAGTTGATTTTTAATTTTGTTTGTATGAATTCTATGTTTGGGGGTTGTTCCAAAAATGTGTCAACAACATGCAGGTTAACCCAAGCTTCCACTAGACAAAATCGGATTATAGTAAATGTTCATGAATATTGTATAAATTTCTATTAGGGTGATTGTTTTCAAATTCGTTTATTTAACACCATATTTGTACAAAATCAATGTATGATTGGAAATTGTATTTGTATGTTGTGCAATTTGATTTCAGATTTTGTGTATTCAATCGAACGTAAGAATTCAAATTGTTTTGTTAATTGTTGGTATTCGCACGCTTTATTTCGTTTTCCATAGACATAATTCTTTAACAGATTTTAAAACAATGTGTTTTGAAATGTGCACAGATTTTTTCATAAACCTTATTATTAATTAACAAGTGCACTATTTGGGTTTTTGGAATACTGAAAGTGATCAAAACATTTTTTTTTCGTTACGAGTAAAATAAAGAGCAATCTTTACTAGAAAAGGCCAAGTGCAAACAAATTTTAGAATAAAATAGTAATAATAAATTTTTTTTTTTTTTTTCAATTTAACAAATGCATACTTCCATAATTATATTATTGTGCAAGTATACATTTTACGTACTAATTACAGATTATAAATTATGCTAAAACTAGAAAAATATTTTCCCCACGACATAAAATTTTAAAATATATGTTTTTCATTATGGCTTCGAATGTTAATGCATTAAAATCAACGGAAAAAGGTGTATTTTCTTTAAATATGCACCTGTAGTTACAAATTCTTTTTTAACAAAAGTGAAAAAACCGTGTTAGTTCATTTTTCCCTGATTAATATTATGAGATGGGTATTGACAAATAATTATTATATTAATTTATTTGGCATTGTAACGAAATTATTACAGGAATTCCATTTGATACCAACAATTACAAAAACTTTAAGATTCTTAAAATGAACTGTGATGTGAACTCCGCATAACTAATGCGCACAATAGTATGCCGAACACAGTCGCACACACCTAATTTCCCACCATAATAATGGCCGCCCGAATGACATGAATTGCCTGCAGCAAATTGCATAAGTATGCGTGCGGCATCAATGGCGCTCCTTTGATTTGTACATACACGAATACTTATGCAATCTTATGCAGGACAGGCAGCTTGTAGGCAGAAGTACCGTTTCTGCTCTCAGTCGACTGTCTAGTTTGGTTAGTCTATGTTTCTATGGTAATGACAAAGTGAATATACCTTCCTGTAGAGGGTATACAAAATTAGCGAACTGTTATGTTGCTATGGGTGCGGCTAATTTACTGTAATATTATGGCCCACATACTTTCCCACATAGTAATACGGAAAACTGCTTGTAGGCAAATTCTCTTAAGTTGGCTGAGCTGACGGTCTATTTAATACTTAGTTTATGGCAGCAATCAAGGTGCTAATTGTCATAAAATTGAATCTCCTTTACTCTCTCCCCTTCAAATGTCACCTTATAAAAATCAAAAAAAACTACCCTACTCTTTCTGTTACCTTACCAGAATGAAATCATGCGTGGCGATGGCAAGAGTAGAGGAAGAAAGGAACAAATTAAACCAGTTTTAAGCATAAACTAACTATTAAATAGACTGACAGCTTTCTTACGTCTCCCCGATTTACCCCGCAGATTTTTTTCATTATAAGCCCGTCCCACCGCTCGCTATTTTACTGTCGGTGAACACGTGTGAAGCAGCAAAAAAAAAAATACTGACACTCAGCAGTGTTCCTACATTGTGGCATCTCTACTTTTTTGTGGGAATTTCAATTTTCGGTAAAATGTCCATGCGTAAAACATCAAAATTGTGGGAATATCAACCATCTGACAAGAAAACATTCAAATTACATTTCACCACTAATATTAACGCACTAAAAAAAGGAGATTTGCCAGTTACAATTTCCAGTACCAAAAATAGTGATTATAATGTTAGCAAACTGCGATTTTTATACTGAAGATTAATTTAATGTTATTTTCTATCCAAAAAATACAAATTTTAATTATAAAAGCATGTTTTTTTCATACAAAAATAGAGGTAATTTGAGTTAAGTGAAAAGGGAAAACTGAAGACGTTTCGTGGGAAAAATAAAGAGAGAGCGCTAAGAACACTATTGAGCACGAAGAAAATAGCAACACTATAATGCTCTGTCGGAATGACTGCCTGATTGAGTCTCAGAGGTCTTACATGAGCCCCTCAGAAAGAGGACATACAGCGGATGAATCCACAAGGTTGGATCAACGGTGGTGCCAACAGTCAAGATGGCAGATACCTTACGTGAGCTACTCTGACGTATTTGGAGCTAAGGTCAGTAAGGAATTTTCAGCACTAGTCAGGGTGTTGAAATAGAGATGGTGGCGGATGAACCCTCTATGGGCCAAAGGCAGCACTCATATCCCCGAAGTGGGTTACTGACAACGGAATATCCGACCCGCTGTCCTAGGGTCAATGTAGGGCCTGGTCCTCCAAGTTGGGGGTTGTGCGTGGGGCTAACTACCCAACCACGGAAAAAAAAAATACTGTTGCGAAGCAACCAAAAGCCTCGGAAAGGGACGGATTCACTGTTGACGACCCTGGAAAAGGAAAAAAGGACAACGACGTTCGTATCTGCACGTGGAATGTTCGAACCCTGAACCGGCCGCGTGCAGCCGAACAATTAGCGGAGGCCCTAGACTGCTACAAAGCAGATATCACCGCCATCCAGGAAGTGCGGTGGGATGGGCCGTGCAAAAGAAGGATGAAAACCTGTGACATTTACTACGGTGATTGCTATAGGGAACGAAAGCAGCGTCTATTTAAATGCGGATTTGTTGTAAGCGGCAGACTTAGGCAAGAAGTCTTGAGCTTTCGACACGTTAATGAACGCCTTACAACAATCCGCATCAAGGCTAAATTCGCCAACATCAGCCTAATATGCGCTCACGCCCCCACAGAAGAAAAAGACGATGCTGCCAAAGAGTGTTTCTACGAGCTCCTCGACAAAGCATATGAGCAATGTCCTAAGTATGACGTTAAGATTGTCTTAGGTGATTTTAACGCCAAAATAGGAAAGTAGGACATCTTTGGTAGCACAATCGGAAAGCACAGCCTACACGACATTACGTCTGGGAACGGACTTAGGCTAATTGACTTTGCTGCGGGGCGTAATGTTACTATAGCTAGCACACGGTTTCCTCACCTCAACATCCACAAAGGAACATGGCGGTCGCCAGATCATCAAACCGTCAACCAAATTGATCATGTTGCGATCGACGTAAGGCACTCCTCCAGTGTTCTAGATGTCCGAACTTTCCGAGCGGCCAACATAGACTCGGACCACTACCTTGTTGTAGCCAAGGTGCGTATGCGGATATCTCAAACGCCACAACAACGGGGAAATACTGTGAGGAGATTTAACGTTGAACGGCTACAATCGCAACAAACCGCCAGAACCTTTGCTGATCGCGTATCCCTCAACCTCTCGAGAAGTCCTATGCAGCCAGCATCAAGTGCTGAAGACCAGTGGCATAGATGCCAAGACGCCATCAGAAACGCCGCAACCGATGTGCTGGGTTTCACACGACCACCCTCACGAAACCCCTGGTTTGATGAAGAATGCCGGAAAGCAGCAAAATAAAGCGCGTACAAAGCGGCGCTGCACAGAAGGACGAGGGCAGCTCGTGAGCTCTACGAGCAAAAGAGGAGGGAAGAACATCGGCTTCTCCGGAAGAAAAAGAAAGAGCACGAGAAGCGCGCGATCGAGGAAATAGAGAGGTGCTACTCCAGGAACAATGTTCGGAAGTTTTACCAAAGGGTAAAAAGAACGTGCAATCGCAACAAGACCCGAACAGAGACCTGTAGAGACGAACAAGGAAACCTTGTGGTAGAGTCACAGTCGGTGCTGAGGATATGGAAAAACCATTTCTGCAAACTGTTAAACGGCGAAGACGACCCAAATTCCGCTGTCAGGCAGAACGAACCATTTGACTTAGACGATGAAAGCCAAGACTTCCGTCCACCCGACCAAAACGAAGTGAGGATAGCAATAGCCAAGCTTAAGACCAACAAAGCTGCTGGACCAGATGGCTTGACTGCCGAGCTTTTTAAGGCAGCGGGAGATGACTTGGTAGAGAGCATACACCAACTCGTCTCCAAGATTTGGTCGGAGGAAAGTATGCCTGATGAATGGAACCTCAGCATCGTTTGCCCGATCCACAAGAAAGGAGACCCTCTAAACTGCGCCAACTATAGGGGTATCAGTCTTCTTAACATCGCATACAAGATCCTGTCTGCCATACTGTGTGAACGCCTGAAACCTTTTGTCAACGATCTGGTTGGTCCCTACCAGTGCGGTTTTAGGCCCGGTAAGTCCACAACCGACCAAATATTCACACTACGGCAGATCCTGGAGAAAACCCAAGAAGTCCAGATCGATACTCACTATCTTTTTATCGATTTTAAGGCCGCATACGACAGCATTTATAGAGACAAGCTGTATAGAGCTATGTCTAGTTTTGACATCCCTGCCAAACTCGTCCGATTGTGCAGAATGACGATGGAGAATGCTCGCTGCTCCATAAAGGTCGGAAACAAAACAAAAAAGGATTTAGACAAGGTGACGCGCTGTCGTGTGACTTCTTCAACATCATTCTTGAGAAGATTGTGCGAAACTCGCAAGCCAACACCAGAGGCACAATCTTCCAGAAGTCTGTGCAACTACTTGCATACGCTGACGACATCGACATCATTGGCAGAACACAGCGAGCTGTCACTGGTGCGTTTGCAAGTATCAGTACAGAAGCGGCAAAAATGGGCTTAGTGGTGAATGAGGGCAAAACAAAATATATGCTGTCAACAAGAAGGGAAACACAACATCGACGAATCGGTCAGAACGTCACGACAGACAGCTATAATTTTGAGGTAGTTAGGGATTTTGTCTACCTCGGCTCCGCTATAAATTCTGACAACGACATCACATCAGAAATCAATCGAAGAATTACACTTGCCAACCGCTGTTTCTTTGGCCTAAGAAGGCAATTGAGAAGTAAGGCCTTGTCAAGAACCACTAAGGAGACTCTATATAAGACCCTCATCATCCCAGTCCTACTCTATGGCGCAGAAACATGGACGCTATCAAAGGCGGATGAAGATCTCCTTGGTCGTTTTGAACGCAAAATTCTTCGATTGATTTTCGGTCCCGTTTGCGTTGACGGGCTTTGGAGGAGGAGATTTAACAGCAAACTCTACGAGCTGTACAGCGACATCGACCTGGTCAGAAAAGTACGCATCAGTCGACTAAGATGGCTAGGACATGTAGAGCGAATGGACACCAACGCTCCGGCCCGAAGAGTCTTCGATTCAAACCCGGAGGGACAACGCAGTAGAGGAAGACCTCGCCTTAGGTGGCGCGCGCAAGTGGAAGGGGACCTCAACCAACTTGGAGTGCGCAACTGGAGGCAGTTAGCCAAAGATCGCGCTAACTGGAGAGGCGTATTGGTTGAGGCCCAGGTCCACCCCGGACTGTAGCGCCACCTAAGAACACTGACTGAGATTTAGTGTATTACGTGAGTTGCTGTCAGCAACGTTCTGGAAGTTTAAATTCGTTGTTTTATTGCACCACGATAACATTTGTATTCTATTCTACAAAATTAAAATAGCGAATGTAATCAATATAAATAAATAAAAGAATAAAGTGTGAAAAATTCATTCGTTGAAATAAAAGAAGATATTTTTGTTCCTACAATTAATGTGTCTGTTTAGGTTTGTTGTGTTTGGGGAAAAAATATGTGAGTGAAATACTCAAAATTAAGAAACACACCAAAATAATCAAAAAGAAGTTTCAATGACAAACTCAAGTAATTCTTTTTATTTATAAATAAACCACATCTTGACACGTTCACTCAGGAAGCTTATCCAAACATGTCTTCGTGTTGTCTCTTTTTTATACTAGCAAATATTCTGCCGGGAATGTCAATAGAAAAACGGCAATGGATTGATTACGATTATTATGATTTGAAATTTGATTTTTGAGTTATAATTCTTTCATGAAGATTACATTTAATAGCGGAAAACAACAAAAAAAAATTAAAATTTGTTAGAACATTTTAAATAAATCCATTTGAATACAACTGCTTCAACCAAGAATATGAATAGTGATAGTTTTTAATAAAAAAAAACACAACTGAAAAGTTTTTGGTAGGCATTTTATGAATGAAAATATTGTCACTATTTATGTGAAAAGTAGTTTAATTATTTTATGTGAAAAGTAGTTTAATTATTGTTTCTTCACAATTTTTTTTTCTAGGAAACTGACGAATTTGTTTTACTTTATGTTTTGTTTGTAATTTTTCTTACACTTTTTTAAGCGACAGTGCAATTGTCAGCCTCGTTTAATATTTTTGTTAATAGTTTCACCAAATCGATCATTAAAACAAAAATGGGAATGTGAAATTATAAATTGGTTGCGAAACTTAAAGTAAATTCCATGGGGAACATGCAACAATTTTTTTATATCGATATCATAAAAAGTATGTCTATCTATCCAAAATTCATTATAAAATAACTTGAAAACTATGCCTTGTCTTTATATCCTGTAATTTGAACATTGATTTCCATTCAATTATAAGAAAATCGAACAACTATTTATATAAAAAACGTAGCGAAAAAGTCAACTAAGAAAAACTATGATTTACAACACAGCCCTAAATATTGAAATAAGAATCCACCTAATGCTACCGTGGTTTAAACCGGAACCGGAAGAGTGTAGGCTGTTTTTTTTTTCAAGTATGATTGAGTCCCCTTTGATTAACATAGGCAAAAATACATGAATACAAACAGGGCTACATCCAAGGTCAAGTTCAGCTTGTAGGCAAATTATCTTTTTTGGCTGAAGCTGTCAGTCTATTTAATAGTTAGTTTATGGTTTTAAGTTTGTATTGTTTTCTTTCGTTTCCTTTCTCGATATTCTCAGCCAATGCTCAGTTTTTCGTTACAGAAAGTATATTAAAGCAAAGCCAATAATTGTAAAGTATAGATTTTCCTTTTTGCACTTTGTTATCCTAATATAAAATAAAAAAATACCTTCCTCCTGACCACACTCTTCGTGCTAAAGCTAAGTATCCTGCTCGCGCTAAATTTTAGCATTCCTAGTCTCTACTTCATTTCTCCACACCAAAGATAAATGCTCGCTAAATTATTAAACATCATATAGATGGGACAAAAACAATTTATTCATGACAGTAAACGTTATTTTAATTATTCGCGTTCCAAAACAATAGATATAAGTAAAATTGAAGAAGATATTATCATTGCTGCAGCAGCTCAAATAATTTCTATAGCAAGCAGAAAACGACACGTTCCTTCGTGTCGGGTAAACCCCTATTCGCATGAAACGGAGTTTTTGGTCTTGCGTTCTTTTTTATTTATCGCACAAATGTTTTCTGCGGTTTCCTCTGAAAAAAAATCCAAAGTAAACACAACACAAATTGTTTTCTCCCTTTCTTATGTCAAAATTTATCTTCGATTTAATGTACCGGACATTTATTTCGCGAGCTAAATGAGTGGAGACTTTTCATCGGCCCATCTATATGAAGTTAAGAATTTAGCGTGCGAACAGGATACTGCTTTCCTAAATTGCCTCGCTAAATTTTATCTTTGTAGACATTTTTGTATGGGAGATAAAATTTAGCGCGAGCAGGATACTTAGCTTAAAATAACTCAACCACCACATGCAGTTACATTTCCAGGATATATAATTTATAGATTATAGCTCTTCTTCTCCTTGTCATTACTTTAAACATCTCCCTCGTAGAATGGAATTCGTCAAAACGTTTCCTCTCCTTGAATTTTCACTGCCACCTAAGAAGTTTTACTTCAAAAACCGGGATAAATAATACTAGGCCTGTTTTTTTGAGCTACGATCTCAGCAAAGCAAAGTAAAGTTGGATTTTCAACAGGCAATTACAATAACTACGTTTTACTTGACACTTTGAGAACTCAGAGTAGTTGTTGTGATTGCGTGCTGAAAATCCTACTTGACTTTGCTTTGCTGAGATCGGAGCTCAAAAAAACACGCCTATTGTTAATATAATATAAAGCGAAAACAAAATCAATATTTGAAACTGTTGCTATATATAAAATTTAAATCCTATTACTCCATAAGTGAATAATTAAAGCATAACCAGTATATAGCTATATATTTAAATAAACTCACCCAATATATACATCATTACAAAATTAGTGTCCGTTGCCAAACCTGAAATAAATCTAAACAAACAGAAGGAGACCAATGAACTCGTGCATACAGAAAGCAAGTTTCCAATCATCGCCGTTAAATTGGATATAATTAAAATTGGTATTCGTCCTTAAAAGAAACATAGTTCGAAAGTTGTTCAATAACACATGACATTTACGGTCATATTATGCAGGTACATACCAATCATATCCGCAAGAATGCCAAAAGAAAATGTACCGATTACTGATCCAACAAAGAACATCGATTGTCCCAGAGTTAGTTTCCAAGCTGATTCGCAGACCCAGTTTAGCTGTTTTCGTTAAGATAATTTTAAAATCATATCTAAATATTGTCGTGTAGGTATTTACGCATACCTCGCTCGTGAGGCTTTCATATCCCATGTAAAGATCATATACGAATTCAGTGCACGTTTCATTTGCATTCGCAACTGACTGGCAAGATGATTCCTTGCCTTGCATCAATGAAGGAGCTGACTCCTTAATGGACTTATCTAAACACCAGTAGCCTGGCACGAAACTAATTATTGTTTGGGAATAGTAATGCACAGCCGATAACACGTTTATAAAACTGAATAAGACAAGGAGGACTACTTGATACCGATTAAAATTACCGCAATTTTTAAAGATATCTTTAACTTCGACCATGTTTTTCGTTTTTGATTTTTTGTTAACGTCTTTGAAAATATTTGATGCAGATATATAGCGCACGATAAAAAATATTTTCGCAGCAGATCCGACAAGTGTTTTTAGATTTTAAATTGCATCCTCAAGATTGTTATGGAATTTTAAACATGCGAGAATAGTATTGCTCCAGCGAGTGGAGGAAGCACACTGCGTATTCAAATTACAGTGCAAATAAAATAGTAAGTTGTTGCGACACGAAACTGAGGCATTTATTTTGACGAATAATGTTGGAACTGAGGAGAAATTATAAGTTAGGTCATAATTCGTGGTTACTGTTCGTTTAATTTGATTACCGTCTCGATTGTGATAAAGCTCGGTAAAAAGTTACACAATTAAGCTGACTGCGCTTTACCATTTCCTCACGCATATAAAAGTTCTAGTGCCTGAAAGCAAGTGATCGATTTCTTATTTGATGATTTGAGCATCAAGAGACAAGAGCTTAGATACGAGTAGATTTATGTATTATGCACATAAATCTACTATATGTGTGGGTAATTGAAAATTTTGGAATGCAATTACCTCCAATGATTTCTAACTTGTAACTATAATAAAGTGCAATTATGAATTATCACACATTTGATGACTACGTATCTATATTTAAATTTTGTTGCATGTGCTACGCTCTTACTAATTGTAATCATGAGACGCGCAAAAAATCCTTCATTTGCGTTTGACAAATTATTTCGATTGAAAGTATCACGTAGAGATGTTAAGCAGTGCTTGTTTGTTGTTTAACAAAACAGCAATTAGCTATTACAGACATTGTTTTGTCGGAATGGTTGACATTTGGGGTAAACAAAAAAAATGAATGTATTAGATGGAACATATTTAGAGTGGCTCTTGTTTTGGTTGAGAAATAAAATAAGCAAAAGTTTAGCCTGTTATGAGTACCAACAGAGAGAAAAAGGATGATACTCGTAGCTTCTAAAATAAAATTGCTTCTTTTAAACAATATCAAATTTAAGTAAAAGACGTGAAGACCGAGTCGTAGGGATTGCCTTTTTGTATAAATCCGGTACTTAATACCTACCGTGTTTGGTCAGAAAGACATAGATAAGTCAATTTGTTTTGCGAAATTAAGTTGAGTATCCAGAACTATTCAGAAAAAAATGTATTTTCGTTTGATCTGAACAGCGCATGCTTTAGTAAACCGAATTTTAAGTTATTGAGTGATCCTAAACACATTCCAAGTATTTTAAAAATTGTGTGTTTATCAAAAGGATATTACTCGACACGTGTTGTTTTGACCGAGCTTTAAATTTTAATGTGGTCGAAACAACATGTAACTCAACTGTTGCTTTGTTGTCACACGTTGATCGTAACGCATTTTCTTTGCATTTTGTATAAATCTTATTATTTTAGCAAAGTTATCGTGACTTTCTTCGCAGTTGACTTTCATACATTAAAAATTTCAATTTTATTTTTTTTGTTTTAAATACTCTTCAAAATATCGTATTGGCCGTACAACATATCTTGACTAAAACAACTATTTGTTCCAATTCCAATTTTAAATTTTAGTAATTGGTCAATGTACTGCATCTAATAATTTATATAGGTACTTATTACTATTGCACTGAAATATTGGTTGTTTTTCATTTTGCCCGAATGATCTGTATAGATCATTAATTTACATGGTTTACAACAACAGATGGATCACATATTATTGTTGTATGCCATATAAATCAAAGATCTATATAGATCATGTGGCGATAATAAAAAAGGCCTATTACTTTAATATGTAAAACTCGATTTAGAAGATATTTTTGAACTTTGAAACACATTTATCTGAAAACTAATTCAGAGAATTTGAGCACATTGAATAGAGTTAGGTATATTAGCAATATCAAAATAAGACATTTTGTTTGTCTATTTTACTATAGCAATTTTTGAGATCTGAAAGCCACAAATGCAATAACTGAATTTGCGAATTGCATTAAAATCATTGAAATATAGGTACGTACAACACGATATCTTTGAAATAAGGTTTTAAAATAAGAACAGCTGAACAATGAGCAGAGCATGACCTACCTATTTAACTACTTCTAAAATAAAACCTTGTAAATGTTTAATTACGAATAGGCAAATGTATGATAAATATTGCAATTTTGCTGCATTGTCGTAATAGCTCCGACATAAATTCGTTTGTTGGTGACATGCAAAGTCATAGTTATTATATATTTTAAAAAGTCGAAAAATTTGATTTGTTCTGTTAATAAAACTACCTATCTAAAGAAGATATTTTACATGGTTATGTATTTTCGGCTTTTGGATATCATTAACTTTGATTTCATGTGAACATTTTTCTTATATAATTGAAAAAAATTGCTCAAAATGTTTTTATTTTCTCTTAACCGATCTACATTGTTAATTTTTTAAAAAATATTTTAAGCCAATGACTATCCACACGTTACGAATAATTCCAAATTTAACTGCTACAATTATATGAACGCTGCCAGCAACTTTGCCAACAGCGGAAGTGGCATTTATGCAAGGTGTGTGTGTTGAGTCGAAATTTTTGACATTTGTCAATACGAATTTCTATGTAACAATTCTAGCGCATTTAGCATTTGCTATCCCGTAAAAATATGATTAGGCTATAACGTTTGGAGGAAACAAGGCAATAGCATATATCTAGTTGTGAATATATGACGAAGCAATTTTACATATATACGGTATTTGCGTTGTCTCGCCAGATCACATTTTTCGTAACACATTCACCAGTTCACTCGAATGTTTATATCCCGACAACGGCGCGATCTCGGGTCCAAAACTATCCTGTCCTTTAAGCTGCAGCCAACAAGATCAACAAAAGCAACACCTATCGGGCCCATACAAATCCACAAAAATTGAAATTTCAATAAAATCGGTTGACTGGTTTCGGATATCGACAACACAATATACACCATTCATAAAGTCATGAAGCCAAACACATACAAAGACTTATATTGTACATTAAAACCTTGGTGTTGATGTCACATTTCCTGGGAAATTTCCAGAAACAAAATTGGTTCATGCATACAACTTATTTTTATATTTATATAATTTTAAATAAAAAAGAAGACTTGTTTTCCTTAAAAGATATGTTCTGCAAACCGCAGTCTGTAGTAGTACTTATGTAACCATTTTTATTCTTCATACATTTTTGTTTGCGATTACTTACTTTCTCCAATAAAAGTATCTTATAGTCGTTCCTCTTACTGGTAGTATCAATCACATTATGAATAAAATCAGTTAAAGTGTAATCATTTAATAATTCTTTATTGTAATATATTAATATCAATATAATATATTTGTATATATGCATGTATATAATAATTGGATTTCAATCCCTTTAATATAGATATTTTACGCTAGTATTTGTGTATATATATTTATGTATATATTTGTTGTATATTATCTTCACTTGGGACTAATAGTTTTTCTTACTTTCAATTTAAATTAAAAGCGAATAAAATTTAGGGCAAACAGGGGTCTTAATTTCCAAGATCATATAGATCAAATACGATTTTTTTAGCGTAATTAACAATTCTAAAAACCATAATCTGGAGTTTGTAGTGAGTACCTACATGTAAGTATTGTGTTGGTAACATAAACGTCAATAGGGACTATAAGTGGGCATACGTTTTGAGAAATAGGTATATGTATTTGTTAATAAAACGAATCGTTGTTATATCCGAGTGCATTAATTATCGCTTACATAGTTGTTAATGAATTCTCAAAGACCTTCTGCGACCTTCTAATAATCGGTTACGAATTCTTGTATATTGATATTTATGTATATAATTTGTCAATTAATCCAAATCCAGTAAGTATTTTAAGCTTCTGTTGAAATTTTCAACATCACACTCACTAAAAATCACTATCGATTTTTTCAAATTTCATAGTGCATATACATTTGACGTCATAAAGTAAGTACGATGTCTTGAAGGTGTTTGAAAGCTGGGATTACAAGTAACTTGCTGCTAAAACATTAGCTGTTGAACTTAGCATTTTGTTTTTTTAACAAAATACTTGTATATACATAATAATGCCGATAAAATAAAATAAATAGTTGGCGCAACAGGCCCGAAGGGACCCTAGACCTAGCTTCTCACAACCATTCGCCTTGTGTGAGATTTCATTTTTCATTTTTAGGACGAATGGAAGGGATGTACAATAATTTTATGCCGAATCCAAACGGCGAGAGGTGGCGCAGTGGAGAAAACCTTAAGTCCGAATTTGCATATTTTCAGGATTCGAACCTGGGACCCCTCGCTTAGTAGTTCAACACACTAACCACAAAGCCACTGCGGCGACAATTTTGTCAAAAATCAATTATTGCTAAAAAAGTATGGATGATAATGAAAACAAAACAACCAAAGAAAATTCTCAAAATTAAAGTAATACTGAATAAAACCGGAAAATATCTACTACAAATACCAGTATTAAACGGTAGTTGGAATTGAATTTACGCTGCAAATATACAGAGTGTCAAGGCCTGAACCATTGAATTTATCGAATATGATTAATTTCTTCATGGCGCATTAAATATTATAGGAATGTTTTTTTCAGAATTTTCGATTAGGTCGGCCTTCCCATAATAATGTCTCTAATGAAATTAAAGTTAGTCTTTTGTTAAGAGAACCATTACAACAGCTTTAAGTAGTTCATTTTGGTTTGAATTAGATCTATTTCGTATTTCATCAACTCATAAGTAGTTTTTTAAGAAATGGTTTTTGGAATATTTCAATTGTGGCAGGTAATTCTCCGTAACACTCCTTGCGAAATCTTTTCTGTTTTTGTGGTTGACTTAAAAATAATTTATACTAAAATTTAATTTGCTTTTTTGAATAGATCTATCTTTCACAGATGTCACTAAAAACATTGAGCTTTAAAATAAATAATGATGAGAGCTAATTGATCAACACACAAATTTAGAGCATTATCATAACTTACGAATGTAGCAATAGAGTGAAAATAAAATTATATAGAGACCAGCGTTGCCACTTTAGGACTACATTTTTTCAAACAAAACCAAGGTATATAACAAAAGATAAAAGAAACAATACAAAATTAATAACAACAAGTATTTAAGGAAAATAGAAACATGCATTAACTCATTAATTGTGTTTTTTTTAAATGTTTTCTTCTACAAGCATGCTTTAAAAATGCAGTAGATTTAAATTAAAAAAAAAAACAGTAGATCTACAGCAATTGCTGCATTGTGGCAACGCTAATAGAGACTTGAGAAAACTATCAAACTCCTTTCAAAGTAGCGGTCAAAATTGATCACATCCGACCCCATATTCCTTAAACATTTGATCCTACATACCTACCATGACACTTTGTATAAAATAATTAATTTTAAAGAATTTTACTCAATTATCTTACAAATTATACGAACTGAATTATAATAAAGAAACAAATATATTATATATCAATACAAAAATAAGAAAATGTATGTATAATTTGTATATACAAAATGCGTAATTAATTACAGAGTTCGTAGAATATGCATGTATAAATTGGTAGAAAATTTAATGATTACTTAATAAATTGAATATGTAATTTCTTAAACACCTACGTTATTGTGATTGTATTGTATTCTGAATTCGTTTTTTTTGTTTCTTTTCCTTATATTTTTACAACTAGTTCATTAATGTTTTTTATTTATCTATTTAGAATAAACCATGTTTTTATCATTATTTGAGATAATTTGTATTATCCTTAGGATGAGTAACAAAATTATATTTTCTATGTTTTGTTTAAATGTTTTAACGAATACTTTTTTCCTTTGATACATAGTGTAACTAAATTGGACATTTTTAAACAGTAGTGAAATTATCTAAATGATATATGTATGCATATTTGTATTGATATAGATTTCTTGACTTATACTTTGTTATTTAAGCCTTTTCATCAATAGAGATATGGTTATTTTTTATAAAAGGGTAATAATGTGCACGTAAGCATTTATACGCACTCAGTACCTTTGTGATTTTAAGTGTTAGTTTATAAATAGAGTTTTTTTATATGAGTAGTGAAAAACCATTATAAAATTGGAAACGTTTTAAAAATAATTTGGTCCTATTTTAACTGAGCAGATTAGCAATTTCTGATTATAAATTAGAGAATCAACCATTAGGTAAATAATTAAGCGGAATAACTTCTATCGGCGTATATAAAATCTATCTATATAAAAATATTATTCAGTAAATAAATTATTTAAGAAAAGTTAAATGAAATGCCTTAAAAACAACAAAAATTTAAACGATTTAATATAGGTACTATGCTAAATACTATTTCGAATTGGAAGTGTTGTTTGTTGAAGATCATTCTAAAAGTAAAACTGCATTCTGGTAATGACATCAAGAATATGTCAAACTAAAGAATTTATGTAATTGTACAGGCAGTTTTTTTCTTTTTGAAATAAAATGGTTGCTTTTATTAAGTTGTAAAGTTTGTTCATAAAAGCTTCACAGTTTTTTTTTTTAATTTCACAATATTGTTGCCATTGTTATTGATAGTTTTTAATTACTTGGGTGAATTTAGCATGGACAATAAAATTAATGTAAAGGGTCTTTCATTAGCGACTTGACAACTTCAAGCTTTCAGTGTGTACGTACCCTTAAACCGATTACCGAACTGTCAATGCCAAAATCAGCTCTATCCGTATCCGTTCGGAAAAAATTTCAATACGAAAATCAAATTTGATCGTAACTCAAATTGCGTTCGATATACCCGTTTCGAAACAAAATAAATGAAGCGAATAAACGCGTTCATTTCACATTAAAATATTCAGTGAAATCAACATTTTCATCAAGGGCTAGTACACAAAGGAACAACGTTTACAAATAATTAAAAATTTTCAAGCGAAATTCCGAGTCGGTGGTCGCAACCCTAAGAGCGTTAACGCCAATTTTCATCGCAAAATCATCATCAGCGATGAAGCACATTTTGAACGAGAAATAGCGGCTGTATCGGTCGAGATGTGCGGCCGACTCGTCGAAAATTGGGTTCAACTTTAGTTTATGATGCTGTCAATTTAATATAAATTTTCTCCGACTCCGTTTACAGATTCTCAAAAATTTCATGAAAATAGTTGAACAAATGAGAAAGCAAGTAAACTCTTGCTTTTAAAAATGATTTTGTATACCCTGTTTTGCTGATATATATAAATGCCGCCGCGTAAGAAAAATTAACTTCGTGAATTTGTGGTTACACGTTCATTTACTTTATTTTTTATTGCACTGGGCGTTTTTTCTCGCACTGAAAAAACAGGTGCGATTTAACCAGTATTGACCCAAAAAGTATGGGAACAGGCCTTATATTTCACATATGAAAAAGGTACACTATTTCAATGACAACATCCGTGTTTGATTCCTTTTTGCCTTTCACGTATGCTATAAACGAAATTGTGAACCTGTATTTTGTCTTTGTAAAGATGCTATTTCAAGCTACAGTGCCCTGTGAAAAAGCACACTAGCTTTCGAGTATTGTTTTAGGAGTAGAGCCAATTAATCTTTGGAATTGCCTTAAACCCGGGATATTATAACATTATTTATTTAACATAAAGTGAACCAAAACAAAACATATTTTTATGTTCATCATACGCACTGCTTTTATTGAGTAATTCAAATATTAAACTAAAATTACCAGATGTATTTAGGTTAGGTACTACCAAATATTTAAATTACCTAAAATTTTAAAGACATAATTACCAAGATACAAAATGTCAGTTCAAACCAATTTTATTTTTAAAAAAATATCTGCAAAAAAAAACCTTTTAAAAATTACATACGAGATGGTAATTTTATTTTTAAAAAAATATCTGCAAAAAAAAACCTTTTCAAAATTATATACAAGATGGTAATTATATAAGCACTCCACTATTCCAAAATGTAAAGCAAATTTAGAAAACTGAATATAAATATTATCGCCAATTCAAGTTTTCAGTAGTAAAAAAGGGTTATTGGTAAAATTCAGTGATACTTGCATATCAATAAAAAAAAATAATACGTTGTTATTCAATATGTTTTTTTTTATATAACGATATGTAAAATTCTACATTGATATATAAATTTTATTTGTTTGGTTTTGAAAAGTGTATAAATTTTGTTAAGTCTAATTCTTACCAAACTACATTGAGTAATTTTTATGAATATATTAATAATTTGTTTCTCAAATAAAACTTGTTGGATTTTAACGATTCATGTTTTTTTTTTAATTTGTTAGAAGTTGTAGTTTTGTAAATTCGTTTTAGTTCGATTAGGAGACTTTCAGGGATATGTACTTAATTTATATATATTATGTGTGTTCATATTGCACCAATTTTTCATTTATTGAATTTGTTGCTCTTGTTTTGTAATAAATAAAAAATGTTCTTCGATTTTTTTTGTATACCTATTGTTTCCGCTTTGAACCCAAAAATATCGAATGATTTATTGTATTTAGTATTATATAAGAATATATTGTCGATATTCTATAAAGGGATGTACGATGCTGGATATACTGATTTTCAATTGAGAGTTCACACTTCGATGCAAAATACAAATAAATAGGTTAATTACTATTAATGTAATATATTTTATAATTTTATCATCAGTATAATCAGAATAGTTAATTGAAATTTGATAATGATATCCTTTATTCGAATATTCATTCTACACAATAAAACCATGTCCAATTGATGTTACTTTCAATTTGATTTTTTGAAAATATTCAATGCCTATTAAGTATAAATCATCTTAGATAAGGGTAAAAAAGTCACATAAGTGTAAAACGACTGAATATATTTCAACCTAAGCATTATACCAAGGTAGATAGGTGGTCCATTATTTCTTAAAACTTACATCCACAAAAACTATAAAAAAATGTATAAGTAAAAATCAGAAAAGAAAACAAATGGAAATTAAAATGTTTATCAGCCAAATATATTTAAAAAAATAAAAATGCATTGACTCCTAACTAGACAATAACATTGTTTTGATATGTGCAACAAGCGCGAATTAAAATAAAAAAAGAATGTTAATAGTTAATCGCTTACAATACAATAATATTATAATATTCACAACTTTGACCTATCGAGATGTTGTTTTGAATTTTATATGATTGATATAAACCTGGTAGTAAAATCACTTCCCGAGTGATTGCTTTTAAAGCTTCCTTAAGTTGTACTGCTGCCTAAGTCATCTTCACTTACAAAGGAATTCTCCACTTCCTGTTCTGTGATGACAGTAACAAGTTCTTCAACTGCTCGACCAATATCATCTGGAAACAACAAACAACAAGTGTTTTTATAGGAAAGAAAAATTGGAAAAAAAAAAATATTATTGATCTGTCGTTTTTATTTTGCTCATACTTATAAAGAGTGAATGCATGTGTTTCTTTTTGTTTTATTTAAGTAAAATTACCAGAATTGTTTATCAATGCCTTTATAAACATAAGATATATTAACAGGCTGTTTTATGTAAATTTATTTTTATTGAATTCCCATTAATAACTTTACTAAGCGGCACTTACTCTGTTATCCGTAACAGAGACAAAAACTGTTCTATCTTTGAATTCCAAGAAATTTGAATTGTTTTATAAACACTTTTATGCGGTATGTATGTATGACCTCTACTATCGGTTACCGATGTAGAAATAATCTTAGAACTAACTAACCAGCCATACTCTTAATCGAGTGTAGAAAAATCTGTTAACCGGGATTATTCGTTTTGGGGTCACCGAGCTGGTGCTATTGAAAATTGGAACGCATTCAAATTCGGTCGCAATTCAGCAAATGAGTGATTAAATCGAAAATACTGGGACAAAAAATTCATTTTTTACGTTCTCGTACCTATATGTATTACGTGAAAGATAAGTATTGTATTCCAAAAAAAAACTCAAACTGGAGACTTAAATCTATTCCGACATTACAATGATAGATAAACTAAAAAAAGTGAATTTCAAAATTATGTCCATATGTTTCTGAGACAGGATTTCAAACATCGGATTAGAAGTTTGTGGGCCTACGATTTGGGGCCGTTTTTTTTTTGCAAGGTAACCGAAATAACGAAATCGTCGGCTTAATAAGAAAACCTCGTAACTCCAAAATTTTGAATTTTACAGGAGGAACGAAAGTTTGTTACCAAGCTCAACTTTGTAGTTAACGATGTTATTCTGATTTTGATGATTTTTAAGTGATTTTAACTTATAAAGGAGCTACGAGGTTTTCCATAGCAATGCGCCTACTGAGTTTCTATAAGATAGCATCAAAAAGTAAAACGTAAAAACAAATCTCTGAATTCGTACATATATAAATGTCTATGCAAAGTTATCGGTCTAACACGAACCCTATTTGAAATTATATACACCTTAAACCAGAGTTAATAATATATTCCAGTCAAAGATTTAAACATGCTCTAACAGATTAGAACAGACCTTTGCCTTATACTTAAAAATCTTGAAAAGTGTAAGAGCTTATGAAAAAGTACGGTAGGTGCTTATAACTCTCTAACCAGAACTTGCAACAATTGCCTGTTACTGAGAACTTCAACTATATAAAATGTACTTCATCAGATGAATAACCTAAACTGGATTTTATTTAACACTATTATTCGTATATTTTATGAACCGCTTCTTTTATCTAGCATCGGTTCTGAGATTTTTATCTACCTACCTAATACAATAAGAAAACAACCAACCAAACTCTGGATGAACGAGAATATTCGCTCGACCCAGTCGTGCACTTTATTTCAATTTAGAGCAGAAAGTTCATAAAGTTACCTATATGCATTTACGAGTGATCTGTGTGTTCCAATGTAAAGCAGCATGAAAATTTTATTAGAAACCATTTTGAATTATTTAAACAATAGAGGATTTAAAAGCATCATAAGTAGAGTAAAGAATGGTCGTTAAATGAATAGGGATAATCACGACATCACTTCAAAGATCAGACGGTTTTTTAAGGGTCCCTGCTCAATAAACATTCGATTATTGGCTTGCATTTGTATAAATGATATGGATTTTAATAAATCCTGGTGTTAAATTATTAAACAGCATTAACAAATTATCAAAATACATGCAGACAGCAGAATGCTGACAAAAAAAATTAACGCTTTCTGACGTCCCAATTTTAGCTCGGGTGATTTAACCGTCGTTAAATTAGAACAAGGCCAGGCTAAAACAATATTTATATCATCCGCATACATGGCGCACGATAAGCCATCACCGCCAGAAGAAGTGCAGCAACTCACAGCAGCGCTACAAGCGATGCAAGGAAATCGGCTATTTGGCTGTGATGCCAACGCTAGACACCATCTATGGGACAGCAAAGAAACAAATAAACGGGGTGAGGCTTTATGTGTATGTAATATAAGTGACACCCTTTATTTTTCCAAGAACGGAAAACTATAATGGCTGGTAAGAAGTTTAGATATTACACTCAAAACAAACAAAATACATCGTTAGGGTTGAGAATTTTAGAGTCTCCTTAAAGCCGTTTTCAGACCACGAGTGGATCCTCTTCAGTCTAAGTATCAAGCTGAATACTTCAGTCCCATATAGAAACACCAGAATTTACTGGAAGGAATTTGGTCAAGTCTTATAGTCTCTAAATTTCCGCGTATCCCATACCTGCAAATTAATTCGGGTATAGAACTGGACACAATAGCTTTTAAGGCAAAAAAAAATTACGGAATGAAGACCTAACAATTCTGAGAAAGTTAAGTAGTAACATTTTTAATATCTGCTTCAGGTATTTTTTATGGCAACCTTATAAAGACTGTTTAAGGTTATACAGAAGAGTCAATTAAATCAGTTAAAAAACAAGCATGGTCCGAATACTGTCAATCTGTAGATACTCTGAATCTGCTTGACTCAGTAAGATTTTATCCAAAGAGATTTTATTAAGAGATCGAAATGAACTTGGATAGAATCCACATTTGAATTCTTAGAGGGAAGAAATAGAGCACATTATAACTAAGGAAAATATCTCCTGAGTCATTCACAGTTCTGCTCTGTCTTGTGCAGGGCAGGACGGCATTCTTCATATCATGCTTCAAATTTACGGAAGCATTATCCCACTAAATCACATACCTCAGTCTTAGAAGCATGTCCGAGTAGTTTTCATACCGAAAGTCGGCAAAAGGGGTCACGAATCCGCGAAGGTTTATTACCAACCTTCTCACTTCCCCGCTTAAATAACCAAAATCTTCCTTTATTCAACAGCTCGAAATACCTGGGAGTCAAAAAAACACTGTAGCGTGTAGTGCAGTTACATTGACGGAATCCAAATATTGGTCCGAAAGGCCTTATGGCCACTCCGCCATCCTACTTTCCTACACAGTACTTAAACGCAACTTCCATAAATTCTTCTTTGTTAAATTCCAGAATGGGAGCAGAGCGTGCTCGTAAACGAATTCGATATACCCATCTTCACAGATGGCTCCAAAATGAACTGTGGAGTAGAAGCGGACGTTTAAGACATTTTCAAAACCTTCCGCCTTCCCAAACGCAGCCAGTGTCTTTCAAGCAATAAAGGACACATCTAGTCAGGTCGCGATTAAGGCTATCGTTTCATACAAGCAGGGAGACACTGGCCAGGGCGTGTCATCGGTTTGAGAGAGGAACATAGACGGAAATAAGAGGGCCGATGAACTTCTATGAATCGTAGATTCGAATCAGCCATTCGATTCCCTTTCACTCTGCCTTTCCATTCGGGTGAACTACATTATCCAAACGAATTTGTCATTCAAGTTAACAGCTGTTCACGTGAAATCCGTAAGAAGTTTATGGGTAGTATTGGACTTTTAACATAAACTAAGTATTATTTAATACTTAGTTTATGACTTTTAAGCCCACCTTCAAACAGTGGAATAAGAGAATCATCAAACAGAGAACTTCGCAGAAACGTTAGAAAATAAAAGATGTCATGAAACTGCCGGATGAAACGTTAGTTGATTCATTTTCAATTTTTAATAGATAAATCAATTCTTTCAAAACCGTAGGTTTGTCAAAAATTTTCGCTTAAGTAAAAAAGCATTTTTCTAACATTTTATCAACCACAAACCAGAAAGAGGATCCATTTAATTTCAAATCCGCAACATTTGACATGCGGATCTGAATTGTATAGAATGTATGCATTCACGTGAATAAGAGAATCCCGCACAGTACTACCGACGTTACCGACACTAACGAGGTAAATCCACATTCGATTCGAATGAATAGTAGAATAGTGTACAGTGCAAATTATAGAAAGATTCCCCCGGATGAATAGCAGAATAGGGCTGATACATAAAGAGGGAAATCTTCTTGCACTTCAATACAGGGGCGGAGACTAGGTGGGGGAACCTGACGAACTGTGTCATTTCAGGAAGATTTGACCAACTTACGATGACGGCAGAACAAATAACTTCCCAACCAGAACGCGTATAGATGTCGCTAATCTAACAGCAATTAGTATGGACCATACAAGTGAAACAGTATTCCATTTTCTTTGTGAGTGTCCGGCCCTAGCCATAACCAGACACAGTGAGCTAGTTAATACTTTCTATGAGGACATTTCCGCCATCCAAAGTATCCATTTCAATAACATTATCAAAATTTCTGAAATAAACAGGATGGTTTTGAACTTCCAAATATTCCGTTATTGTGGTCTCAAAACGGCGCTCAAGCGTTATTTGTGTTTTTCCCTTGTCAGGGAACGAGGAATACAGTCACATAAACCAGCCAACCAACCATAATCTCCAAGAGGAATGCAAATAACAGCAAATACCACAATGCCTTAGTTTTCAGTTTTTATGAATGAAGTTTCTAGCTAAATTACAAATGGGATGTAGCATCATGCAACGACATCTAATAAGGTGCTTTCATGTATTTTTCGTTAAAATCAACCTGTTGCTTTCGTTTGTCTTACTATTGCAAAATAATACACGAAATTCGTTTGCTTCTATTCGAAACTTTAATATTTTTTTTTTAAGTTAAACAGTGAGCAGCATCTATCTTACAGTATATTGTTTATTATATGCCATAGTGATGATCCATCAAGAACCATTAATGAACTTGCCGATACACTGTTGGCTTTCATTTAACACCAGCAAATTGAAAATATTCTTAGCTTTGCACCAACATACTTTTATTGTAGCATTTGTAAAACAAATTTGTACGTATACAATTAAAGCTTTACTTTCCTAGTAGGGCTCATAGAAAAACCCCTTTGTTTTTTAGTCGAGAACATCCCTATTCATTTCGAATATAATATAAAAATATAATTTTTAAGAGAAATGGAAAAAAGACTACTGAATTGGTAATTTTATTTACCAGACATATGTAATAAACTAGAGTGTGGTGGTGGTGGTGGTCGTCCATCCTCTCCAACTAACACACTACCACCTTCAACACCTATACGCTGATTAATGAGTCCACCAGCGTTTTGTTTACTTTCACCTATGTTTATGCCTGACATAGATAGTCCACCGATTCCATCTTTCATAAAGCAGCAATTAAAATATATATAAAAAGCAGTAGGTATAATACAATCACTTAGTAGTTGTTATGAAATAATTATACTGGCTTCAAATTATTTGAAAAAAATTAGCTTATAGAGTTAACTTACTTGAATTTTGTTCATAGTGACCATTTTGCTGCATCTTCGCTGGAGAGTCTGTATTGAGTTGGGAAGCAGTTACAGATCGCGTTTGCAATGTAGACGGCTTTGCATTGTTGCTATTATTCGGTTCATCCAACAATTGTCGAAGTCGTTGTAATTGAGCCTCGAGCTGTCTATTGTGATCTTCAAGAATTTGCATGCGAGCTTCTAATCTGCCTTTGTGCTGCCGCAGCAGTTTTGCCTCCGCCATCATATCCTATGCGTACAAACAATTGAATAAAATATTAACAGCAAAACTACACTGAATACTTGTATACCTGTCCGTGTTCAGCACCACTGCCACTGAGTGTTGTTCCACTCAACGGGGAATGATTTATACCTTCATCTGGAGTTGTCAGATTTTGTGTTTGTTTTGTACAAAGCTGTTGATATTCTGCTTGTAGGTTGGAATTTTCTTCCTCCAAATCACGAATTATAGCTTCCAGTTCTTCTCGTTGTTCGGCGTCCATAGCTGCCATAACTTGAACAGGAGATTTTGGACCACTGCCATTTGGAGGCAGAGCTTGACAATACTGGGCAATAAGTTGATGTTCATCATCGCTATCAGGCGTTGAATTAGGACCTGTCCCATATTCGACCTGCGCCAAACGAGAAGCGTACATTTCCAACCTCGAATGCATATCATTTTGAAGTGTATGAGTCGTGTGTTGCGGGCTAGGTGTTGGGCTTTCCAATGCATCGCCTTATGAATAAGTTACATTTTATAACTACTGAGTATTAAAAATTTAGTGAGTTATATACCTTCTAGTACACTCTGAACGGGCAGGTAACCAACACGAGGGTGCTTTTTAAAGTACTTTCTACTTTTAAACTTATTTTTCAATGCTCTTGTAAAGTCTCTTACATCTTCAGTTGATGTAGTCTGCATGTAAAACAGAAATAATATTTTAAATTAAGATTATCAAGTAAAAAACATTATGCATACCGTTGTGCAATACTCATGCATTGGATGACTTAGCTTATGATTTTTGGCATTCCGACCAAAGAAGAAACACTTTTGGCACATATCGAAGTTAAAGCATTTCAGGCAACGGTAACGGAAACCAACTATTGGATACTCTTTGCAAATATTACATTTTGCCTATAAGAAAACAAATCATTTATTGACTATTGTTGTGATATGATATAATTTAAGCTAACTTGATGTTTAGCCGATTCTGCTGCTGCTAATCTGTGTAAAACTGGAAGCCAAACTAGACTTTGGGGTTCGTGCTGGAGCCAACCAAGGAAATGCTGAGCCTCAATTGTTATATCCAGATTGCTATCTTGAGCTATAAAAATACAAGGTTAATTGTTTGGTAACTAAACAAAATTAATATGAAAACGTACAATCTGGAGATATTCCGGCTCGTTCTAGGCACGATCGAACGGAGGGCTCTATATTTGATCCACCAAATGCGGCAACTTCACCCAATTGTCTTGGAACCTTTGAATATAAAAATCAACTAAGTAGACATAAAAAAATACATACATTTATTCACTTTTTACCTGTATACAGTCGTGCAAAAGCAATCCCAATTTTCTTTGATCCACTTTACGGTCGAGATCTGCGATCAATCTAAACAAGTAACGATATTTTTCTTCAAGATGTCCCCTACACAGTAAGACGAGTCCAACCTATGAATAGAAATATAAAATTTAGAAAGGGTAAACTAACTTAACTGACTAAGTTTTTTTAACAAATGATTTTGATTTCAATTTCAAAGGTTTAAAAATATAAAAAAACAATCTTTGAAATCAAGTATGCCAAAACTGCAGCATGTAAAAATCCAAATAATCGACTATAATTTATGTCCTTTTTCTATTTCTTAGTACAGTCAAAAATAGAATTAGAGTTAACTGAAGGGCATTATTGACTTGGGCGTTATAATATCGCGGTTGAATTTTTGAAGAATTAGAAAGCAGCTGGTCATTTTGTTGATTACTGTTGTATAAAAACACGATATAGCATACAACAGTGGCAGACACATAAAATTCTTACGATGTTTGTACAAATTCATTGGTTGTAGATATAGCCTGATTTTGAATCATTTGCAGGATGTAAATATGTACATTTAATACGAAGCGGGTACATTCGCATAGCTGGTTACTTATGTGGTTATGTACTTCATCTTGCATAAAAGTCATTAAGGGTCATTAAAATTAGAAACGTTGTCAAGAAACAATTCAATTTAGTGTTATCTATATAAATACAAAAAAGTTGCATACGTAAGACCGCTCAGAACTAGAGAGAGCTGTCTTTTTTTCATATATCCTTTCGGACTAACTCTATCTCACGGGATTGCTCTTCTTCTCTTTTCTTTCTTCTGAGAATATGTTGGGCGCATGTACAGATTTGGTTCTTGTCTTGTTCTATACTATAAGCTATGTTGTCTGGAGTGATGATACCGAAATATCTCTCCAGCTCTCCTCTCTCGGTTTACCATGTGCTGCAAGAGAAGAAGCTGTGTTGCACTTCGTCTTCTTCGGAGTCCTCGTACTGACAGGAATGACTGTTCTTTTTACCGATCTTATGGAGAAAGGCGTTGAAATGTCCGTGTCCGGTAAGTAGTCCATCGTCTTCTGCTTTCCGAGCTCCAGCGCTCTTGCCACTTCTGTTTTCTTTAGCTTCTTCTATTGCCCTTTACTACAGCTTCCGTCTTTTTGTCATAAATGTACATACTTCCAGATGCTAGGAGGTCTATTGGGGTCACTCCTGCGACAATTAGGACAGCCGGTTCCGACACCGTTCTGTTGGAGCTTGGCACGCGTATCACAAACTATACATATCGTCGGCTTAATAAGAAAACCTCGTAACTCCAAAATTTTGAATTTTACAGGAGGAACGAAAGTTTGTTACCAAGCTCAACTTTGTAGTTAACGATGTTATTCTGATTTTGATGATTTTTAAGTGATTTTAACTTATAAAGGAGATACGAGGTTTTCCATAGCAATGCGCCTACTGAGTTTCTATAAGATAGCATCAAAAAGGAATTTTTGCCAAAAATGGAGTTACGAGGTTTTCTTATTAAGCCGACGATATTCGAGATTGACTGAACCCCTTTACATTCCGTGTAAATAAAAAATATTGAATTCAATCGAAATCGATTGTTCGATATAAAACAGAAGTTCAATGAAAATCAGCTATTACCATCCTGAGCTACCATAGAATGTTTTATGTTGTGACAATGGAACTATTTTAAAAAGTTGTTGGCGACTTCGAACGATTCTTTTTGCGTAATGGGGAATGACCTATATTGCGCTTTTTATACACTAACAATTGCTTAACTTACCTTAAAGCTTAATACTCGAATCTGTCCAGTTCTTTGAGAGTCATAAACATTTAAAATCCAATTAATGGCTAAGTCCAACAATAAAGTTAAGTCTATTTTATCAATTGTAACATATAAGGAATGTAAAACAGTCGTCATATCTGGGATATCAATCAGTTTGTCGTTTTGACCTCGAAGTCCGTGCCGATCGAATGACTCTATTGCAGTGGACATCGCTATACGGTCTAATGCTGATTAAAACAAATTGAAAATGTTATATCAATTAATAATGAAATACTTCATCAATTTGTACAAATTACCCAATCTTTTTTGCACCGATCGCAGTTTCATTGCAGTCCTATAAGCTGAAAATCGTACTTCGTTCAAATCAGCTAAGGACTTCATGAGTTCGATCATTTCTGGATGGTCCCAATGAGTTGTTTCTCGTTCGTGGCTGTTAATATAAGAGGTGATCGTTTTGTTCGAATAAAATAAAGCTTATACAAATACAACTTACTCAATATAGTAAGGCACATTAGCTGCTGTTGTTGCACGTTCCCAAGGTGGTTTCACACTTTGTCTTAAATTTGGTAAAGGTCCAATTGTGCCACTGTTTGATGTGGTCCGTCCATCATCACAGTGTTCCATTGATTGATTAGCTCCGGATGCTATTAAGATTTTTTGCCGTTCATCCATTGCGATTTGTAAAAGTTTCGTTCTATACAGGAAACATACTAGTTTTATAAAAGGTATAGATTTATTGAAAACATTTTGGTATACCTCGTGTTCAAGTCTTCCAACTTTGAGAGACAAGGATTTGGAACAAGCACTTGGTTTGCAGTGAAAAAAGCTTGCTGCTCATTACAATCGTCTAACAAAGCACCAGCTGTGGTCATCTTATCACGTAGTCTTTGCAAATGCTGCATTTGTTCAACTGCATCTTGAGTGTTTGTTGGAGGACCCCAGGTGGACTTTGTTGTTTCAGCTGATGCAACACGAGAGCAAAGGTCTTCAAGCGTCTTTTGAAATTGCCTCATTTTCTAGTAAAAATAAGTGTAAAAAGGTTAAATAGTTAGTTTGCTATATAAAATATTCTACAGGTTCGTAATTGTTGAGAAGAAACACAAAGCCGTACTTCAACAACAACAAAAAATTTGTATAAATTTCAAATTAATATTGTTTAATACGGATCAGAATAAAAGCAGCAATAGCTTTCGGATTAGTTCTTCCGATGGCAATTGAGTCTTCATAATTTTGCCACTAGACAGATGAGGATTGAAGAAGCTGTACGTACATCAAGAATACTAGCCTAATAATCTTTGTATTGATTATACAGCAAAAGTAACTATGGGCCTTATATTTATAATCATTTTTAACCTTCACCCTAAATAATTTGTAGGTTACAATAGGCAATTTTATATGAAAAGTTTCGCCATTGTGGGATCGTAAAATCTAGAACAGTAATAATCAAATTTATCCGGGAGAAAAACTACATATAAACGCAAGAAATTGAAAATTAGCTGCAGACAGTACATTTGATACAGATATATACAATTAGACATACTCGTAACCTGCGGAAATTTTCTCGACTTATTTATAGGAGGCTAAATGTAAAACACCCTTAACAATGGCAATAGATAATTTTTATACAGCCCTCAAAGAAATGCTGAATATATTCAAATGGAGTGTTATGGAGACCGTTCAGTTAGTAAACTTTCCTTTTAAGTAAATAATTATACATATATAGAACAAAAATTCTATTTACTCCCTGTTTATAATCCTTAAAAAAGAAAGTATCATGTTTAGCAAAACAAGCATTTAAAGAATGCCTCTTTTACCCAATCCACTAACTACTACTTATATTTATTTGCTGTCTACAGGGTGACTGTATATAGTTTCATAACATGCACAAATGCGTACAGGATTAAAACACGGACATGCAAGGAAGTATTGAAGCTCCACAAGTTTTTAACAGAAGTAGGTACCTATTAAATGTCAAGCAAGTAATGAATACAGTCTCATAACAAAAAAAAAATGTTATACAAAACATTAATTTCAGTAACAGAGTGCAACATATTTTATTGATTTTTAACTATATATATACAATGTTTTGTGCGCTGTTTCCTTTATATCGAAATTGCTTTAGTGATATAATTTACAAGATAACCTGTCATGAATATTCTATATGACAAAATATTCTGGCTAGTCACCATAAACAATCTCATCTTGAACACAAAATTGCTGCAAATGGATTGATTATTACACCGTAATTCTTCTAAAATTAAGCCGGAGCTCGATGTGTCAAACGAAAGGCGAAAAGCTGATTTTGAGGAAAAAAGCTCAATTAACTTTCATAGGTGGCACCTCTGGATTATTTAAATGGGGCAACGTGAAGTCATTGTTTATACTGATAATTGAAGCCTTGGAGGAAGCCAGCATTGTTCGTGTTATTCTCTATTATCAGCAATACTTGAAAAAGTAACACAAAATAGAATAAAATCCTTTTTTTAAGATTTCTTGAATCTTAAAATATTTTTTTTAGAAATTTATCCTGCCTCACTCACAGACATAATCATACAATTTATAATATACGATGAATTGTGTTATTTTCCCTAGAAAAAAAAACAATTGTGAGAAAGGTCCCTAGTTAATTTACAATACCTACCTACATTTGAAACTATCTGTTCGATTGAAAAAAAAAAAAACAACGACAGACAAACACATGTATAAATAGCTACAAACAAATATAAATAAAGTGTACTTGAACTAAATGAGAAACTCTCAACCGGTGAATGATCTCAATTAAGATTATAGTGTTTCTCTATCATTTGAAGTTTGAACTGTCATCAAGAAGTAGCGAAACTCAAATCTCATAATAAAAATAATTAACTCATGTCATACCCTTAAACCATAAGCAACAAACCTCTTTTTCGCATCGCAACATTTCAACCACTTGATAGAACATTCGCTCGGCCTCATTTTTTGGATCACAATTTGAATATGTATCATCGACTAAAGTAATATCACCACATTCCGCATAGAATCGCTCATCTGACGATTCACCATCTGCAGATTCGCAATCACTTGTGAAAGTTTTGAAATTGTTGCTGCTGTCTTCCGAAGTCCCTTGTAAATTTGGTTGATTGCGTATTAGCCATGAATATCGTGAACAGTTATTATCCTTTCTACTTCCGTTTTGTGGAATTTCCTGGTCGCTGAATGATGTCGAGGCAAGCGACGTACTACCAATGTTTCTTTCGTCGTTAGCATCCTTTTCCGATGATACATCGTATAACTCAATTCCAGAGAATAATGTTTCTGAGCTAAGTGATGAATTTGTCATACTAAACGAATCATCGGCTGTATTTTCAACTGAATTGGCCAGTTTATTTGGAGATAAGAGGTACGGCGAAGTTCTTTCGGACCTTTCCAATGGCGAAAATAATCTCATTTTTGTATTATGTATTCTTGAAATTTTCGGTAGTTCTTGTTATAGAGTTTTAAGCACTTAACTTATGCGGCTCTGTTTTTGGCACACATAGTCTTATATATATATATTAAAAATCACGTTTAGTTCTTTGGAAATCTTTGGTAAACATATTCTCTAACAAGACAACAACAAAAAAAAAAACATTTAAGTTTTAGACTAGAGTCCTTGCTATGACTGTAGAAGTATGAACAGAAGTGCATTATATTTTCATTTAAATAAATAAATAATTCGTATAACGTTAGATTAGGCGCGGTGCAAAGTTATTGTATTATTCAAAGCCAATACTGCTTTTAATTGAGCAATTCTGAGCTTTGATAAAAACACATATTTCTTTTAATGAATATAAAATATTTAGTATACTGTTCAATAAATCCACCTTTCTGAGGTCATTTTGTTTAGTCATTTATTTTTCGATTGCATCGGAGATCATTTGTAACTTCACATTTTAGTTTCTGTACACAAGGCATTTACTCTAAACAAGTTAAAACTCAGAAGGAGCAAATAATCGTACTAAGCAGTTGATTGACTTTTGACCGGTAGTTCATAGTGAAGTTAGATGTTTTTTTTTCAATTTAAAAAACAAAATAATTCGAATTATTTATGTATTTACAACGGTACCATACAAAGCTTTTACCTCCCTGCTATGACTTTATTTCTAACGGCTATTTTCTTAGATTGTTTGATCTCATTTAATTGTGATATATCTTGCTAGAATTTAAAGCTATAAATAACCCCTCGCTTTAGAAGATGACTTAAGCTTCAACAGTTCCTACAATGAAAATCAATGAAATGATTTGTCACAGAAGTACAACTTTCTTTTTAATTTTTTTATGACTTTATTTCTAACGGCTATTTTCTTAGATTGTTTGATCTCATTTAATTGTGATATATCTTGCTAGAATTTAAAGCTATAAATAACCCCTCGCTTTAGAAGATGACTTAAGCTTTAACAGTTCCTACAATGAAAATCAAAGAAATGATTTGTCACAGAAACAGACGTTAACAGTAATTTTAACCAACTAATAATTTAATTTGTCATTTTATACCTACATTAAATCAAATATTTTTGATGATAGATACATTATTTGAGCGTTGAGTTCAGGTAGGTAGAACCTGGTGCCGTGACATATGGTCAAACGATATAAAGCCAAATATGGCCTTATGACCCCAAGCAGGGGGTTGTAGAGGGCAACATAGCCAGCCGTTAATTTAAATCATAATTTAAACAAAAACGAAAAAGTTTTTTTTTTTATTGAAAAATGTGAAAAAACAATGTTTGGTCTTTTGTCCCAAATCAATTAAGACTTATGACGCGACATAAACCCAAGTACTAAAATGTTCAGATTTGCCTTTATGGCATAAGGCCAAATCTAAAAATTATGAAGTGACATAAGATCACATATTAAGGGGTAGCATGCCGCATACATATTCGACTAATCGTAGAAATTTTCACGAGGATTTTGTAAGACAAATGCGTTTTGTTTTTTATTATATACCTTCTCAAATTCTAAAAAAAAAACAATTTGGCCTTACGACGCTTTGGGTACGCGACATAAAGCCAAAAGCCAAGTATATACCACTTTTTTTTAGATTTGGCTTTATGGTCTGGACATGAGCCTTTCTGAATCAGCTATCAACTCGGCCATCAAAAGCTAGGAACACAACATGTGTATCAAACTTTGGGAAGAAATCCCAGGCCTAAGACAGGTCAAGAGGCAAAATCTTTCCTTTTAAAAACATTGCCAAACAAAATATAAATTTACCAAGGCAGAGAATTGCGAGTACCGACTATGTCTCAAAGAAAACGAAACGGTTAAGCATACATCATTTGCGAATGCCCATCTGTTTAAAACCAGAAGGAATTTTGGTATTTTCTAACTCCAGAGGAATTGAGAAAATCCTCTGCTGAAAACGTTATCAGCTACATTAGGAAAGTTGAAATTTTGCTGGGGATACGTGCTTCCGGGTATCAATTTGGCGAGTCAGAAGCTTAAAAAAAATTGCAAAACTACATATCAGAGGAAAGTTGATCGTGTATTTAGTACAAAAATGTCCAAAAAAATGTAAATGCATAACTAACTAAAAATGCATTTAATATTCTGTATTAGAAAACTCTAATCAGAAATACCATCTTACTTATATTTCGATTCATGTATACGATCGTGAGATATTTCCCTAATAGAAACGAATAGAATTTCTCCCAAAGCCAATGACACTGCAAAAGTGAATGCTGAAAAAGTAAAATCTGATGTTGAAAAAATGACGCCCATATGCGACGCTACACATCTTAAACAGATATTGAATTTGAATATGTTAAAACGTGCATCCGCATACAAAGACTAAAATACTACAAGAGTACTTTTAGAGAAAAAAAAAACGGGCTTATTTGTAGTTCATCGTGCATTAATTGTAATTCAATGTGAGAATTTGGATCCTCATGTCTAGTGTCGAGTTAATGTGAAGTTTTTTTTTTTGGAAAGAATGATGAAACAGAGACCAATATCAAATTCTATGCCAATGATACTTGTGAGAGGTTGACATGAAGAAATTTATCTTGGTATCACTGAAATCCAAAAACGATATGGAATATTTATATACCTACATAATTATTATAATTATTTTTTTTTAATGGTGGAGCGTAAAGCTTAATGGGCTTCATCATAATATAACCTGATATGAAAAAGGATGGGTTTAGACCGCAGTGGTTTTTATATTTTCAGTGCCACACGTTCTTTGATATAGGCTATGCCTGCATACAAATCAACGCATTCGTACGAATAATATGGTTCCGTTGAAAACGCGAATTATTTATGTAGCCGTACTAAATACTAAATTGTAAAATAACAATTTTTCTTAGAAAATATATTTCGAAGTACAAATGTCATAAACACAGCTATTTCATCAATGATTTTCTTCATTTTTGCAGAAGTTTTTCCTGTTGATGTCAATTAGTGCATCCAAATCCATTTAGCACGAAATTTAATACGCAATTAAATTAAGCCAAAATCCTTTAACACCAAAAATAAAACCTCATTTATGCAAACTGGATAAAAACAACTTAAAAAAAAAATGTTGGCAAATCTTATTTTTTAACAATATTGGCTTTTGTATTTCAGTCGAGATTTCATTTGTTAATTTTCATTCTAACTTCTTCGATAAGTGATTGAATTTTCTTTTATGAAACTGTGCTAATTTTTCAACGATTCCGTTTGGTTAAAATAGGTATGTATATATTTTTTTTGAAATTAAAACATTATCAAGACTTTACTTGCATTACACGCCCGTCCTGTTTTTTGTTAATAAAACAAACTGACCACACCACACAGTAATACCAACAATCTCCCTTCTTGCAGATGTGGATTTCATCAAAATATTTAGAAATCACTATCAAGAAGCAGCTTAAAAAAATGTCCATATTATTATATGAATGCTGTGTTCATTTCTGTATGTCGTATGCGTGTCGTGACAAGTCGACCTTTATCATACGTGCTTGCGCAGTTCTCAACGGAATTCTTTGAATTAGGTATTCCAGAGAGAAAAACACTCTCACCAATACGAAAGAAAGACAAACGGTTTATTTTTGTTCTTTTATGTTAGAGTTCCGTGCGTGATTTGTATACGTAAACAGAATTTCATTAGGTTTTCTTTTAGCACTTTATTAAGAGAATAATGTGATTTACACAGACTTCTTTCAACACCAGCTGCTTCTGAAGCCGACACTTGAGTTTCAAGGTTTAGAATTGAGGTTTTTCCTGTTATGTTTTTTACTAAGTTCAAGTGCATATCTATCTATACAATATTTGGTAAATTGTGCCCTTCTATATGCCTAGCATGCACTCATTATAATATGTATGAGGTGCATTGCTATTGCATATACGAGTAGAAGCACTTGTTCAAAAGAATCAAATTTAAATACTATGTGCGTTTCATTGTACTTATCTTTTAGGTACACACTTTTTTATCTTATCCAGCTAAATATGATATCTTACAATATTCTTATCTCCTTAGTTTTATTCATTGTTGTCATTTATATGGGGGAAAAGCAATATAATGTTTCGGTGTATTTTTACCTTGCGATACAAGTTTATGTTATATTATGCACTTATAAAAGGCTTTTGTATTTTTTACCAATAATTTTAAATTAAAGCTAATACAATGCTAATGAATAAAATTGAATTGCAATCTGAAAACATGTGATTTTTCAAATTAGATAAACAATTTTGAGGAAAATAAAACCTACTTTACTGATAAATTATTATTCTGAATTATTAAAATAAAGATGAGAGAGATACTCCACGTTAGTGCCGGTTAATCTGTCGTATCTGGCCAGATGAAGCTATAAGACTACAAAATGTATCTGACCGTAACTGTAGCTGCTTTCACAACTAATTATTTGAAATACGTATTCTTGTGGTCGCTGTGGCCGAGTGTATAGTGGGTTGGACTCCTAAGCGAGAAGTTCCAGGTTCAACACTTAGTAAAACACTAAGTGTTGAAGTGTTTTCATGGCTGTAGGTACAGTTTCAAAGATTATAACTGTCCTCATCAGTCTGGATACGGCTTTTGGTAACATTTATCTATCTCCAACTTCACATTCCAAACAATTTGGTTTTAAGTTGAGTAGTAAGAAATAATAAAAGCATTCGTTTTTGATATTTCAAAAATGTAAAAATAAAGAAAAAACGTTGTAAGACGTTCTTTCGCCGTTTCTACATTCATGCGATAAATGGCAAATGCTTAAAAAATTATACAATATCAAAATAAGAATGATTGAACCGCGTAATGTTGAGTTATTGCTTTAAAAAAAAAAATGTATAACTGTCCTTTTTTTTATAATGATATTTAAGCTTGTTAAAGCTCTAGTAAACAAATGAAGTTTCCCATTTTTATAGAGTAACCTACTAAGTAGTTCTGTTTATGGACAATAAGAGGGCGTGCAATTCAACGTCAAACGCAAACACAAAGTTGATAACGGCACAGGTACACGTTTTAGGGCTTGACGTATTGGTCGGCTCCATTGAAAGGGATTGATGCTTTCAGTTCATATTAATAGGAACGTCGTAGGTTCGTATAGCAGTACCTATCAGCGATTTTGAAAATGAAAACAACTTCGCCAACTTAGTTTTTGTGGATAACGGGCATTCGAAATAGGTTATTCTGTATAAATATCAGACCTTATAAATATTACATGTTAATTTAATATCCCTCATAAACTAATTTCAATACAATACAAAATTATTATATTTGGGGAAGCTGTGTTTGGTTTCTAATTTAGACAAATATAACGCAATTGAAGAACGGCATGCAAAGTACTCAGCTGAAACTCAAACAAAAGAATTATGTCACTCACCAACATTTTTTCATTTTTTATGCACCTTCATCTAAAAATTTCAGAAGTAGGTTCGTCTACACCATTGTGTTTTACACAATAAAAATTACATTGAAATAAAATTCAGTTGTAGTTGCGTTTTATAATGCAGAATTGTTCAACCGAGTAATTCTATTACAATTGGAACGAACTACATATACCTACAATAAAAACCTATTGAAGCGTGCCCACTGTTAAACATCAGTGGGTTAGGTAAGAGGCAGCATATATTTGAGTTTTTATTGCTTTTCTTTCCGTTCTGCATTAGTCCAACTGTCAAAAATAACTTTGATAGAGCCAGGCGTCGTGCGAGAAGACCAAGGTCGCATGTGAAAAACTGCGAATTGGAGATAGAGCGAAAACAAAATGTCACACTTTTTTCATTGTAGTGTTTTTTCCATAAAACCGAACAAAATTACATAGACAGTTTATATCCATTATGTGCACACACACAATAAATCAGATTTTAAAATCCAATTATTACTTCGTTGCTAAATTTTATTTCTCATTTCTGATAGTTAATAAAGCAGAGCCAGTCGTTGTGCAAAAACTGTGTCGGATATACGACTTTGAACTAAAGATAACAGACGAAGAATTTCAAGCACCCACTAAGAAATTTCAAATAAAAATAACGTAAAAATATTTAAAATATTTTCTATTGAAAAAACTGTAATAAATTAATTCAAAATTTGTTCAACAAATTAACCTTAAATAAAATTTAATTTATTTGAAAAAATATGGGGTAATGGTGGCAAATAATTTAAGGGTTTAATTTAAAAAGCAAAGGCGGCATAAATTAATACGAAAATACATTCAGTGCTTGCAACTGCTAAAACGAATGAATGAAATCACGTTTTGTACCGGCTGTCAATAACGAAATAACATAAATTTGAGCAATTATTTAAGAATAACAAAAACGTGTGTAGGTAGTAGTTGTATGTAAACATACGAATTTGATAAACATTCGGTGAATATACTTCATCCTTGATTTTATGCCCTTTTGTTCTCCTATAATATGTACTGCTAACTTGAAGAAGTAGGATATGCTTCTAAAAGAAATTTTATCGTACATATTTGCATCAAATGTAGAATTTGAATTTTTTCATACATACATAATAAATGACCTTCTTATTCACGCACGAAGAGATGTGTATTATATTGGTACACTTACACAACGCAATGCCTACAGCTATAGAGTATATTAGTGACCAAATGTTGGGGTATAATATGAATCCAAAATCTAATTAACGGTAACAAAAGTGATACGTACGACTATTTTAGCATAAGCGCACACCCAACCAGTAAGCTTAATACATTATGTAGTATACTGCAAAATAAACAGCAACAAAACGCAAAAGATAAATTAAATAAAGTTAGAGAAATACTTTTAAACGAAATAAACTCCAGCCAATCGGTGATTCTCTGGGTCCGTTGGCATTATTTAAGACTAAAACCAGAGTTTTTAGAGTTTTCGTTGCAAACAAAATAACATTTGGTTTTTTTTTCTACAACTAGGTATAGGTACCTATTTATTTATTAGTAAAAAAATCAGTGTAAATCAAGAAAATGAAACGAGATGGGTAAAAAAACTGCAATTGGCATATCGCTTATAATATTAAATGATAATAATCATTATTATAATTTTATTGTAACAAAAACTATCATCCTAACAGTTTTCAAATTTTTAGTAAATAAGTTAAAAAGGCAATACGACCACAGTGCTATAACGATGGACGTTGAATGTGCTATCGTTTTGTTATGAAGCAATTATGAGTCATTGAAATGGCCTTAACGTTCTAATGAAACTGGCAGCACAGGTACGAATAGCATGTTTGGAGGGGGGGACATACTCCATATGTTCATTGCAAATTTGTGTTTTCTGGATACAATATCCTTTGAGCATGGAGACAATAAGCCAAGCAATTAATAAATCTAGAATCCTCACTAAGCACAATAATACATAATCCTTAATGTGTATTTTCTTACTGAAGATATTTTCAGATTCAAATGCCAAGGTAATGTTAGTTTCACTCGCGTCTATTGACACGATAAATAAACTAAAGGATAAAGATATGATCGCTAATAGTAACACCTAAAAAGGTGTTTTTATTTAGACTGTAGGGGTTTATATAAGGATAACTTTTAAGCCGTGATATCAGATTCGACAGTTCACATATATTTGTTGTTTTTAAATTGAAGTTGGTTATGCTTTTTGTCATTTAACATCTCATACAACTGCATACACTTTTAAGTTTAACGAAATCTGTTGAGTCAATAATCCTAAGTCCTAACGCAGATGAAACAAGATACTTAGCATCATAGACAAATCATCATCAGCATGATTTGTCTCTGCTTAGCATGTCCACTACAAGTCCTTCTTCCTTTTGTTTATAATTATTGAGTTAAATTCAATGACTTTAATCAACCTCAATAAAGTCTAGCCATTTAGTTGCATTAAAAAAATAATACACCACTAACTCTGGATTGAGTAACTACTTAAGATGAAACTTCCCTGCAGATTTCGGCAGGTGTCACTCGTAAGCTCAACAATGAGGTTTTTGATATTGAACCTTACTTACGAAAGTATCTACATACAAAGAACCACGCATGTGACGCATGATATGTACAGATATATAATTACTGTGTATAATGTTAACAAGGCGCTACTTTACACGATTGAATAAAATATTCAGCGGAATTCAAGAAGTACCAGAGAGTAGCGCACAAAAGAATCACGTTAGTTTAAACAATCAACAACAAAAAATGGTCAAATAAATACCTACAAAATAAATACATGGTTAAAAAAATCAGGTTATTTTTAAGCACTTCAAACTTCATAAACAGTCATAGCTTTTTTTAAATAGGAACATATTTCAAAAACTACAACTCTTCAATTCTAAAAGTCAATTAATATTAGCTTCCAATGTTATTGAACTAGAATAATCATTAATATTCTTTTCATATTGCTTTTGCGGTTCCATAGCTATATGTATAAGATGTCCATTCAGTAACAAATATTCACATATTTTGCAGAAAACAAATAAAACCTTAAACATTTACAAAAACCGCGTCACGTCACTAGGCAAATTCTTTTTACCAGCACCATTTTTAGTTCTTAGATACACAGATATGAATAACAAAACATTTATTTCATATACCACACGACCGCGCCTTCATAAGTACAAAAACCCAACACCACGCACTGAAAACACGATTAAAACTAAACTGAACTGAATTTGAAATGCACTCAAAAAATCTGAGTTTCACATAAACAAAAGGGAGACTCAGAGTCAGCGTTTTGCATTCTAAAAATATCCCATGAAATAAAACAAAAACAACAACAGCGGCGACCAGCGACAGACACTTCTATAGTCGTTGAATGAATTCGCCGACAAAAATATTTCTTGTTTTAATTTCTCAAGAGTGTTATCTTCCTTTTGTTTTTTTACTTTGATGTAAGGTGTCGGATAAAAAGTATTCAGATTTTCGCGCCTTACAAAAGAAAAAAACAAAAAACAAAGTGAAAAGAAATATCCAAAACAAAACCCAACAACTAATCGGCTTAGGGTTCGGCTTCAGATGGCACTGCTCCCCTTCGATTTCGCGTATTCCAACTTCCAAGTCAATGCCAGTCAACCCACTACAACCGGTCAACTCTAGACAACGACTATGTCAACAAAATGAATTTAGCGAGTCTGTGGTCTGGTTTCTGGTATCTTTGTTTCGGTGCGAGCCGTGCGTCTCGTCGCTCGTCGAGGATGTATGAATATGAAGAGAAAATGTTATCCGAAAAGGCGATACGAACATTTTTTTTTATCATGACGCATGAACATAATTATGGTAAATTAGGTATGTTGTCATTCATTTGAACTTCATCATACAACTACAACATGTTAGAAATGGTTTTGGATGGATGATTTTGAGATGAACTGAAACCGTACTTTTTTACTAAGACATATTACACAAAAGTGCAATCTGGATCTGGATAGCTCAAAATAGTTATAGTACGTATAGTTCTTTTTAAATACCAAATTATGTTTTTACTTACCGAATGAATACATTTAGGCATTAGTACAAGGAATGTTTTGTTACATTTGTTTTATAAGTATCAAATACAATCGGTTTGATTTTGATTTTGAATGCTTTTATTACAGCCTTTTTACAAATTGATATGATTGAGTCAACCTACCGATGCCCATTGCCAGAACTGTCTCCAATCAAAAGTAATGGAAAAGGTCATAAATGTAGACATACCCACTCGAAAAAAAATTAATTGCGTCTAAAATATGGATTGGCCAAATGAAGTGAAGATAGCAATAACTAGATAAACTCAGTTCTCACATGACTGCTGTACCCACACCTTCCGAGCTTCGTAAAAAAGACAATACTATTGTTTTTACTCCAGTTCTACTTGCTCTTTGCCTTTTGTACACTATCAAGTATATAAGTTGAGTTAGAACGATTAAATCGCAAGTAGTGAATGAAATCCGACCAAATACCAATATTGCTCAAGGCTCTATGCTTCAGCAGGTCCTGTATAAACTAAGTATAAACTAAGTATTATTATGTAAGTATTTCAAAATGGCACACATACTTTCGCACATAGTAACACGGAAAACAGATTGTAGGCAAATTCTCTTAAGTTGGCTGAGCTGACGGTCTATTAAATACTTAGTTTATGAGCTCCTGCATGCTGGTGAAGAAATGTTCGAATAATTTGGTAAAAATTAGGCAAAGGGTTGTGACACTTTCCGTGCAATAAGATATTCAAAAAGCTCTCGACACTTATGGGAGCTAATGTCGTAGAATTTTTATAACGGTTTATTAGGTTAAATAAAAGCTTTTTTTTTTACTATGGAAGAGTGTTTTTTTCGCTACGTTAAGGCGGGAGGGGTATTATATTAGTTATTTCCGCGTTCCTGCGCAATAAGTTGGGATGGAGTGATTTCCGAAGCTGATAAGAGAGCAATTTTGAGAGAAGCATCGAACTCTCATGATTCGCCCGCAAAGATCAGGGCAAATGTTAATGTTAAGGCGAGCTTATCCACTATTCAAATAGTGATAAAGAATGATCCACATTTAAAGAGCCTAAGATTGAAGAAAAAACCCTCAATAAATATGCCTCGAAAGGAAATGCGCTTGAATTTTGGACGAGCGCACATGACATGGAATTCTGATTGGCGCTACGTTATCTTTTCGGATGAAAATAAGTTTAATTTAGAAGGTCTAGAAGGGTACAATTACTACTTCCGTGATCTTTGCAAGGACGAATACCGGTTGGATCGGGTGTAATGGTGTGGGTAGCAATCTCCTACTATGGTATGTGCGAGTTACAGTTTTTGACAGCAAATATGAACGCAAACTCTTACAAAAACTTACTTGAACTTGAACCTGTATTTCCTCACTTTATAAATATTGTTTGACAATTTGTCATTGCATTTTCAACACGACAATGCTCCGATCCACACTGCCCGGGTGGTTAAGTCATGGATTGAGGACCAAAATGTGAATATATTGCAGTGGCCGCCTTACTCACCAGACATCAATTTAATAGAAAATGTGTGGGGATGGCTGGTTCGTAAAGTTTACGAGTCTGGGAAACAGTATTCCAACAAAGCGGAACTGATTGAATGCATCAAAAGTATTGAGAAGTTGTACGAGTCGCTTCCCAACCGAATTTATGAGGTCATTCTTAACAAGGGAGGATCGACAAATTATTAAATGGATTATAAAATATTTAAATTATTAATTTATTGTATAAGTTTAGAAATAACTTTTTGGATGAAATGTTTAATAGAAATGAAAAAAAGTGGTACGTATGTGCTAACTTGATGACCAAAATTTAATTCCATTTTTAATTGGCGTTATTTTTCGAAAAAAATTATAAAAAAATATTAAAAATTGAAAAAAAAACAAAACTTTTTGTTTTATTCAACTTGTTAAAGCAACAAAAATATAAAAATGTTACTTTGTTTAGTTTGGATGGAATTGAGGCGAAACCATTTACTCGATGAGGTATGCTAACGTAATGACGAGCAGTGTAATTAAAAAAGTAAAGTGCACGACTGGGTCGAACGAAACTTTCTCGTTCATATCAACATTTTGGTGAATTGCTTTTTGTTTTATTAGGTATATGGGTAAAAAAACTCAAAAGCGATGCTAGAATCTAAATAAAGATAAGAATATATTTAAATATAGTTCACTTTTTGCTTAAACATATTCACTTCAGATGGCAGTGCATCAAATAAAAATGTGAGACTTAAGCTCTCAGTAAAAAAACAAGGGTTTGTTTTTTGGATTTGCTTACAAAGAAGCCGATTAAAGTGTACAATATGTACTGTGAGGCATATTTTGCACTAGGAAATGCTTACAAATATTTATTAACATTATCAATAAATCGAGTGCAATGTGAAAGAAGTTTTTCCAAGTTAAAATATATTAGAAATATATTGCCGAATTCAATGTCGAATTATAATTTGGATGCTTTTATGTTAATGGCTTGTGAAAATGAAATTTTATATAATATTGACTCTGATAACATTATAAATTAAAGAGTAAAGTTTTTATATAATATTTTTTTTTAATTTTTGTGTTTAAAGAATTTTTAGGAAGTTGTAAGTTCTCTAATCGTTTATAACAAACTTAATTTCAAAACTTGGAATAAAAAGACTTTAAGCTTTAATTTACTTTTTTGTTGTTGTTGTTGTATGTTTCTATATTATGTACTTGACTGGGATTCCGGCATTCTCAACTAGAAAAAAAATTTTGACAGTAAATATAATCTGATTTAAAAATCTGTACTAAACCTATACTCTATTTAATTTTAAAGGAAAACACCCTGTAAATGTATATTTTACCCTTATCCGGAAATGAAAAAAGGGTCGACCAATATTATTTCCCGGGCCGCTAAGATGTTGCCCATCGGCCCCAGGTTGCTGGTTATTTTATGGTGTATGTTTAGAATAAGAGCAGAACTGAACGAAATTTTGCGTAGTTGCTATTGTATTTTTTTTATTGAAAAGAGGCATGGAAATAAACAAAATACACCGCATGTGAATACAGATCGGAATTTGCGTAGTCAAGAAATGCTTTTGAACAATTTAAAAACAAAAGTTTTTGGAAAATGAAGGACACAATAGTTTTGCTAACATTAATTTTACTCCAATTTTACATTCTGATCGAAATCGGTATGTGCGTTTTCAAGTTAACTAAAAAACAAATGTAAATGCCGTTTTTCCAGAAAGTTGTTGCACGATAATTTTGAGAAAAATTGAGTTTGCTATCAAATTAGGAAAGACCATCTAAACTTGCGAATGCATTTTTGTTACAATCATATAGACCGTTTTTGAGATAAGGATGCTTTTCAAAAGTACTGTTATTCAATCATTTAGTGAAAAACTGGGTATGCAGCGATGTGAACCTCAAATAATATCAGTTTTAATTGAAATCGTTAGTCATTTTCAAAAAAATGGGAAATACCGTTAATAATGGGGATAACGTGCGAAAAAAAGTGGCCCGAACCGCTGAGGCTGTATACCTCGGGAGCCGACGGAAAGAATTGCGAGACCCACTTTTTTAATTTCCTCTATCATCGTTATGTCAGAATTGATTAAAATCTCGAGTTCAAAATTTTGTACGAATACAATATCTTTTACTTATCTACCACGTAATCGATAAAGTCAAAAAAAAAAACAACTTAAAATGAAAACAAATATTTACATAGATAACTATATTAAAAAACAATGGCAATACTTACTAGACTAGACTATAGCATTTTTGAAAGCAGTAATCTTTTCATTCATATTTTCTTTAAATACAAAAAGGATGACGAATTTATTTGTGCAGTAGTTAGGTTAGGTTAGGTTGGGAGGGCAGTTTTGCAGCCGATGCAAATTTCACCCAGAAGCCGTGAAGGCTCATTGTGAGTACCCTGTTTGTACATGTAAGGACATGTGGCTTATAAAACCACTTCGATCTGTTTAAGAATAGTTTTATGTCTGATAGAGGTACCCCCGCCAAGTCTTCCAAACTTTCGAAGAACCTTGCTCCCATACAGGATGAGCGGCGTTCCTGTAAAGCTGTGCAGTGGTATAGAAGATGTTCCACGCAGAAGTCATTTGCAAAAAGTCCTAGCCTTTTAGCCATGTTTCCTAGGGTACAGTGTCAGGTTAAAACCCCGACGAGCATCCGGATCTGACTCCTATTAAGGGATACTAGGAACTTTGATCTTTTGGTGTCAATCACAGGCCACAGACTTCAGGTTATGACGCAACCGATGGTGTTGCTCCATTGTTCTTTAGCCAGTTGTGTGGTGACGCCTTCAATAAAAGTCTTAGCAGTGTTGAAAGGCGGTGGCACCTCTTCGTCCGCTAGTTGAGGGTTCATATCAGAGCCGTATCTGGCCAATTCGTCCCCTTTTTCGTTCCCTTCCACCCCAACGTGTCCCGGAACCTAGCAGAGTAGAACTGAGTGATGACGTATAGCCCTGAGCGCCAAGGGGCAATCTGAAACAGATTTCGCATTAACAAGGTTAGAGCCGATAGCTTTAAGTGCTGCTTGACTGTCCACACAGATGATTATTTCCATTGCTGATAGTCCCATGGATAAGATAGTTTGTGCTTTCTTAACCGCATAGATCTCAGCTTGAAAGACACTACAGTGATCAGTCAGTCGAAACGACTGGCTAATAGCAAGTCTTTCTGAGAATACGACGGCTCCTGTACCATTTTCTGTTTTTGAACCATCCGTATAGACGGATATACCTTTAATGATGGTACTGGGTGAGTTCCAGTCCTGTCTTTTGGGTATACTGATTCTGAAATTTTTCTCGAAGTCATATCTGGGTTTTTCGTAATCGGTGAGTGACATGAGTCCCTTCCAATCAAAGATTTCAAGTATGCTTGAGTGTCCGCAGTAACCAGGCTTCCAAGTTTTGTTCTCTCTTAATCTGAGAGCGGCTTTGACTACCACGTTCTCAGTAAATAGCTCAATGGGTAGCAGGTTCAATAGCGTTTCCAGACCTAGTTGTGGTGTGGATTTAATTGCGCCTGTTATACCCAAACAAGCAATTCTCTGCACCTTGTTCAGGTTCTTAAGATAGGATTTGGTTTTAACCACCTCCCACCAAACAACTGAACCGTAGGTAAGAATGGATCTAACAATCCCGGTGTGCAGCCAGTGCACAATGTTCGGTTGTAAGCCCCAGTTTTTACCAAAGGGTTTTCTACATGCATAAAAGGCATTAAGTCATTTCTTCAGTATTCCGTTTCCAGTTCAGTTTGGAGGTGAATACCAAACCCAGGTACTTTGCCTCGGTCGAAAGATTAAGTCGGACACCTTTAAGCTTCGGTGGGTCCCATTTTGGTACCTTATATTTCCTGGTGAACAGAATGAGTTCGGTCTTTTCCGGACTAACCGCAAGACCGTTGTGTTCCGTCCATTTGGATAGTTCTGAAAACGCAGATTCCATAATATCTCTAATGGTGGAAAGGTATTTTCCTGTTAATAGTACAGCTATGTCATCCGCATAAGCGACTATCTTAATACCTCTGTTGACAATGGATGTAAGTATTTTGTTAATCGAGATGTTCCACAGTAGCGGAGATAGGACTCCCCCTTGTGGTGTTCCACGATTAGCGCTATTAGTAAAAACTACAAAAAAATTAAGTATTAATTACACAATATTATAAAAAACAGCTAACAAAATTGTTTTAATTTTTTTTCCTTAAGTAGTTTTTTTTTTTTTCAAAAACTTTTAACAGAAATAACTTTATTTTAAAAACAATATTGAAGAATAGATTCCTGACTTTTAATAATGCTATAATTCTTTATTGTCCTCCTCCGCTCCCATAGTAAAATATGCTTGTATTTAACCCCTATCAAAAAACCGTTTTTATTTTTTGGATGATTTCGGATCACATACAGGTCGTGCTACTAGGCAAATTAACCAAAAAATGCTGATATGGACTGACACTCCCGATCCCCGAAGCTTGAGGTCGTATTTGAAGAATAAGATGTGTAATACCACAACCTTGATACTTAAAAACATCATTCAAAATTAAACTGCTTAATTAAATGAAGACAGTAGTTTTCGAAATTGTTAAACAAAAAATGTCCTTAAAAGATCTCGCTTCAGCCCCGCTGCCAATAATTGCCGCAAGAGCATATGATCAATAAAATATGAACTAAATCAGTTTTCATTTAAGGGTACAGAAACTGTGAGCTTGGCTTTAGATGGTCTAGGGGAGAGTGGGACACATTTGAACGTGGGATGCCTTTGAACAGCACTAATAAAATCTTATTAAAAAAATATTTGAGATCGTAAACTAAATTTTTATACTGGCAATATTGTTTTCTTTCAACGTCAACGGCTTTCGGTCATCTTTTCAGTAGTCGCTTGAAACTAGCTCGTGTTGAATGTTTTTATGCTGCATTTCCAACTTTTATTTTTTTCCTTGTAAGAGTATACAAATTTGTTGGTAAGCTTTTTTATTTTTAAAATTTTTTTTTCGTAGGCGAAGGTTCAGTTAGAACCATATAAAGCTAAGTTTTTCTTATATATAAGTACAAACAAATTATTAAAGCTAAATTGTTCGTGACAACACACATTGGGGCAGGTTTGAACAAAATGGTCATGGCAGGTTTGAACATGTTCAACATAGACTAACCAAACTAGACAGTCAACTTTCAGTGCACCCACCCGATTAACCCCGCAAATTTTTGAATGACAGCTCTCTCTCGCGCTCTCTTTATTTTCCTGTCTGTGAATACGTGTATTAAAAGCCGTCGGGTAGCACTATTTCAATAACAAACAATTTGTAAATGAATCTATAACAATAAATGTAAGAAAAGTAAATGTTGAGTATGGTTTTTTAGATAGCTTAATTCGTCCTCTATCCATCTTCGCCAGTAAAAGGTGTTCATTCATTCACATTTCAGTTTGTTTTTAGTTTTGTTTGTATGAATTCTATGTTGGACAGCAAAATGCATAAATGAAATTCGTGGGGGTTGTTCCAAAAATGAGTCAACAACATGCAGGTTAACCCAAGCTCCCACTAGACAAAATCGAATTTTAGTAAATGTTCATGAATATTGTATAAATTTCTATTAGGGTGAATGTTTTCAAATTCGTTTATTTAACACCATATTTGTACAAAATCAATGTATGATTGGAAATTCTGTATTTTAATAACACTTAACATTGTTGAATAATGTTAATTAGGAACAGTAAGAATGCAAATGCATTTTAAACCAAACAAAAATATGAATATCGGAATGCAAAACAAAAAAGACAATATAATGTTGTATTTTAGTGGGTTCTGCAATTTGATTTCAGATTTTGTATATTCAATCGAACGTAAGAATTCAAATTGTTTTGTTAATTGTTGGTATTCGCACGCTTTATTTCGTTTTCCATAGACATAATTCTTTTACAGATTTTAAAACAATAGTTTTGAAATGTGCACAGATTTTTTCATAAACCTTATTATTAATTAACAAGTGCACTATTTGAGTTTTTGGAATACGAAAAGTGATCAAAACATTTTTTTTTCGTTACGAGTAAAATAAAGAGCAATCTTTACTAGAAAAAGCCAAGCGCATACAAATTTTAGAATAGAATAGTAATAGTAATAATATAACAAGTATACATTTTACGTACTTATTACAGATTATAAAAAAAAAATTAAAACTAAAAAAATATTTTCCCCACGACATACAAAAAAAAAACGTTTTCGCTAAAATGTTTTAAAATATATATTTCATTATGGCTTCGAATGTTAATTCATTAAAATCAACGGGAAAAGGTGTATTTTCTTTAAATATGCACTTGTAGTTACAAATTCTTTTTTAACAAAAGTGAAAAAACCGTGTTAGTTCATTTTTCCCTGATTAATATTATGAAATGGATATTGACAAATAATTATTATATTAATTTATTTGGCATTGTAACGAAATTATTACAGGAATTCCATTTGATACCAACAATTACAAAAACTTTAAAATTCTTAAAATGAACTGTGATGTGAACTCCGCATAACTAATGCGCACAATAGTATGCCGAACACAGTCGCACACACCTAATTTCCCACCATAATAATGGCCGCCCGAATGACATGAATTGCCTGCAGCAAATTGCATAAGTATGCGTGCGGCATCAATGGCGCTCCTTTGATTTGTACATGCACGAATACTTATGCAATCTTATGCAGGACAGGCAGCTTGTAGGCAGAAGTAATGTTTCTGCTCTCAGTCGACTGTCTAGTTTGGTTAGTCTATGATGTTCAAAATGATGTCTTTTGCTTTTGACTGCTCTAAATTTCAGTTAGGTAAATGAGGCTACTCCTCGTTTATGTAAAAAATTGTTTGTTTCGTTATATTTATATGTATATAAAGAAAGTTATCTGTGAATTCTATTTTGTTTACCTATTTTAATTTTTTTCGTTTATATTATAAGTTCGTCCTGATATATGAATTCTAGTTTATTTATGTTAAGTTTTTTTATATGTAATTTAAAAATCAAAACTTATTTATAATTTAAGTAAAGTGTTAAGTCTTATTTCGGGTTTATATGTTATTATAAAAACTGCACCCCAGTGGGGCACCTTTGAACATAAGGACCTGCTTCATTCAAAATATAATAATAAATCGAAACGGATAGAATTATGCGTTTAAACTAAAGCTAAAAGAAAAAAAAGTTACAGATCAAAAATTCGAAAACATAGGTTTTTATGAGACTTGGAAGCAAAAATTGTTCAAAGGTGCCGCACTCTCCCCTACTCCAGTAATGATCAGGCTACAAAAATATGTAAGAAATTTTAAATTAAATAAATATAGAAGCAGTAGAACAAAATCTGTGTATTCCTTTAGGTTCAAAGTTATGTTCTGAAATCTGAAAGCAATATCTTTGGTCATTTCGAAAACGACTATAACGGGGAAGACCCCGTCAAACGCAGCTCGTAGAGCTCCTGAACCAAAATGACGTGTTTCATTGAAATCAGCCAAGCGTGAATTGAGAAAACTGAAGAGGCATAAGATTAGAATAATATAAGGAAAACAGGAATAAGGAAGAACAAATGCATAGGACCGATTGTTATCTATTTTTTAAATATTAATAAGGAGTGGATCTTAAATGAAATTCTGTTGAATAATTGAATGAAAATTAATGATTTAAATCAAAGTTTACATATACCCATCCTGGGAAATCTCACTCGTACCTCACAAGTCACAAAACACTCAAAAGGTGAGGTGAAATTGATCTAAGGCTCACAACAACAACTGAAATTGAGCGGGTCACAAAATTCAAAACAAAAAGTCATAAGCGCTTACAAATGACAATGTTTGTATTTGATAGTCCTGATTTCCTATCTCCTTATATAAAAATATTATTCTCGTATTTATTACTGTTTTCGTTAGCAGTTTTTTGTATGAAAAAAACTAAAAAAATGTATGTATGACTTATAACAAATGTCGTTTATATCTTATTTCTTAAACATGTTAGTGTTATCTATTTACTAATTCACAAATTTTTCCTAAGCAAATACTATTTAAAATCACTCGCTTTCTTTACAAATTCGAACTTCCAAGGAAAAATGTTTGTCAATATTACAAAAAACACGCGGAATCGAATATTTTGTTAGGATTGCATGTAGATTGTTTATTCAGATAAGGTTATTAAAGGTGACGTGAAATGAACCCAAACGGAATAAGCCCAAATTCACAAAACTGGGTTTGTTTTAGCTTTTACTAAAAACAAAATAATACCAAAACAAGTAAAAGTGTTATCATCGGCCTGGGCGATGCTTTGATGCCCTCCACTGCATACAAGTCATGCTAAATTGGTTTTGTATGGGAGGTACCAGAACTACTTGACCGACATAGCCCAATTTTAATATCAACCTGACAACGATTAAAGTATGTCCTCTCACAAAATTTCACTTGCCTAGGCCGATTTGTTTTGACGCTATCCTGTTTTCAACAGACAGAAAGACACATGAGCCCAATATTGATTTTGTATGCGAGGTACCAGAATTATTTGACTTACATAGCCCATTTTTAATACCAACTTGATGACAATAAAACAAAGTCCTCTCAAAAAATTTCACTTACCTAGGTAGATTCCTTTTGACATGTGTTTTCACCATGTGTTTTCTAATATTGGCTTTGTAATTGGACGCTATCGTATTTTCAACATACAGATAGACACATGGGTCTAATATTAATTTTGTATGGGAGGTACCAGGGGTGGGATTCTGTAAGATGAAAACGTTCATGGGTTTTCGATCAAATGAATGCTTTGCTTCATGTAACTTCGAAAACGAATGGAAAATTCATTTTCGCAAAAGCAAAGATGCGAAAGCTTTTTCATCGACGTTTTCGTTTTCTTTACTTCATGTAACTCCAAAAACGAAAGACATTTTCGTTTCATGCGAAAGGAATACAGCGATTGCTTTTTTTTATGTTTCTTATTATTTTTTGAAAAAATGCTGGCCATTTATTTATTAATAGCAATCGATAGTGATGATAGCGCTGTGAAAAATTGGGTAAATTTAAGAACAATCCGAAAAAATCTTCGAAATTGTTCGGATCCGGGCAGTGTAATACCGTGTTTATTAAGTTGAGGTGCATTGAAATCTATATTTTTGTTTTCGCCCGTTGTTTGTAATTTGCCCATGTCAAAAAAGTGAGATATCAAGTACAATATATACGTGCGTATAACAGACAATACATTTATAAGACATGAGCTTTGTCTTGTATATTTTTTGCTAGGAAGGCATACTTCTCCATTCACTCGATCATAACATTTGGTTGCGTTTGTTTTGTTAATTAAATAAACAGTTTGTATGTCGGTAATTTTTGATCGCACTTTATTTATTATTCGAATGTTCACCTTTTGCTACGACCAAAATATCAACAAACGAAATATTTATGTTGAAAGAGGTCAGCTGTTAGCCGTCAAAACAACATATTGGATATTATACAGCTTTTCAAACTTCAACATTTTTATGCACACCGTTTTTTAAACCCTTTCGAACGAGAAGAAGAAAACGGAAGCAGTTACATGAAGCAAATTTTCGCTTTCGCGTGATTTCTTTTGTTTTTTGAAATGTGAAAGTGGTTTTCGTCTCGTTTTTTTACAGAATCCCACCCCAGAACTACTTGACCGACATAGCCCATTTTCAATACCAACCTGACGACGATAAAAAGAAGTTCTATCTCCAAATTTCATTCGCCTATATCAATTCCTTTAGGCGCTATTGTGCTTTCAACAGACAGACGGACAGACAGATAGACAGACAGCCAGGCAGACAGACATAGTTAAATCGATTCAGAATGTGATCCTGATTCAGAATATATACACTTTATTAGGTCTCCGGTGACTCCTTGGCGTTACAAATGTAATGACGAAGTGAATATACGTACCTTCCTGGTGAAGGGTATAATAATATGCGAAGTTTCTTTGCATACACTCAACCTAGCATATAGGTACTCCAATCTCCAAACAATGAACCCACCCAAGCAGGGGAATTGCAGGGTAGTAGCTGTCCCATTGTGGTTTGGTCTTATTTCTATTACTTTTTTTGACATTATTACCTTTGTTATTCGAAAAAACTGCGGTCTACACCTGACCTGTGGGTATGTTTTTACTTATCTCCCGCTATAGGTAGATTCCATAAGAATAGTGGCTTTTACTTAAATCTATATTATTTTAATAAATATATTGCAGTATGCACTTATCTAGCAGTATGCACCTAAGTATAACACAATGTAAACAATCCGCCTTCGCATTTACAGAGCAGCTTTTCACTCACTTTTAATTGTTGTTACGGTTTTTATAGCAGTCAAATGTTTATTGACGTGATTTTACAGATATGTATATTAAAGAAGAGCACTGTGTAAATATTCTTTCAAAGAGCTTCTCAATTTGCCGTTTGGACTCGGCATAAAATTGTAGATCCCTTCCATTCGTCCCAAAAATGAAAAACTCACACAAAAAGAATGGTTGTGAGAAGCTAGGCCTGTTTTACTGTGTGAAAGCACCATACTAGCATTTAGAATTATAAACTTACTGTCATATATTCGTCCAAGCGATGTTTCCAATTATCAGATCTATCAATTAAATTATTCCATTGTTCTGATAGTTTGCCCACCTCACGTCGAATACTTCGTGTTAACTCCCGATTCTGTTCTTCGGCTGACATATACCGCGAGTCGGAATCATGAGCTGCAACAATTATTAAATATAATTTATATACATTTTATAGTAGAAACACGTTTTTATAAGGGGCAATGTTAGCTAGAAGCGCAGACTAGAACTACGAATGGGTAGTAAGGTCTAAGGGCGGAAACTCTATATTGATAGTTGTAGATGTCAGTCAGTTGTTTGCAGAAGTATTTCTAACATTTTGTCTCACTTTCGTTCTTAACTTAAATGTAATCGTCAAAGTTCGGCTGGGCTTACGCCCAATATCTGCGGTAAAAGCTTTTTGGGACGTGTCGGTGTCGTAGGGATGGGAGTGATATAGAAGATTAACGTTGATTCTCCAAGGATTGCAAATCCATGGGAATTTTGAATAATTCACCCTAATTGCTTGTCTAAGTCACTAGGTAAATTTTTTTAAAGACTCCGTTTTGTTTTCCTATTCATGTTATGCCAATTTAAATCCTCGTGATTTACAAAGAATAAAAGTGCTGTCAACCAGCTGCCAACCGTGGTGGAAAGTGATAGAGTTCGAAAATATCACATTTTAACATGCACCGAATTACTGAATGCAATTGGTGGTTAATTGTTATTATTATATATTATTATTATTATAACATATAAGGCGATTTATTTGATTTGCTTATTTAATAGATAAATGTTTTACATATTTGAAACGTATTCTCCGCTATTCAATATACAAAACATCGATGTATACATTTTTTCTTAAATTACCGATGAAAGTTTGTATCAAAATGTTTTTATTTTGCTGCAACGATTCTGCATTGTTTATTTTTCATGTTTTAAGCAAATGTAAACTTATTCATAAAACAAATCTGTTAACAAATAATTTCAAACGAAACAGATAAAATTCTATGAAAACTTAGCCCTCCGTAAACTGGCAAAGATGAGGTTCGAGTGTGTTGGTGAGCCGAAATTTTTGATGTTGTTTGCAAAACTTGACATTTGTCAATACGAACTTCTGTAAACTTTGTGCGTACAAATATAGCTTTAAGGCATGTAACTGTAAATCGGCCAAGGCTATGTGTCTCAGTATGATTTGTCCATGGCTATGCTTGCTGTTCTTAAAGAGCAGGCTTACTGCCTCAACTCAACGCAGGCTACTAAATTATGACTGAAGCCTAACCTAGTTTGACAAATTATACAATAATTTCTAGTCTACTTCTCCATAGGATTTTACATTCCATCCAATGCACTACAATGTGGAAGCTATGCAGATATGCGTCAAGATTATTATTCTTACCTTCGGTGTCACTATTATCAGAGACAGGCGATTCACTCGAAATATATTGGCGGCCACTTAACAAATTACTCTCCACAATTGGCCGCTTATCTTCCAGCTGTCGACGGAAAGCTTTATGATCATCCTAAACAAAAACCCCATTAGATGATTTCAAATGTATATATAGTAAGAATAAAAAGTCAACCTACCAATTGTTTTTGTAAGCTAGCGGCATCTCCGCGAACTGGACTAATACCTAGTGTAGATAATTCAGTGTCTTTTCTGATAACCCATTCAGTTAGTTCTCGCAAAGACAGCAGCAATGCATTCCAATGCTCTGAATTTGATTCAAGGCGATTTCTATAAAGATCAATGATTTTTATTTCTTAAATACCATTTACGTATTTCTGAACACGGTATGTGAATTTTACCTTATAGCCACACTTTTTGATTTCAAATTATTCCATCGCTGGTTCATTTCATCAAGACGCCGCTGCAACATAACAGCATCTTCCTGCGATGTTAGGGAACCAAGTAATTTGCGTCCAGTGACATCAAGACTGTCGTAAACTCCTCGATGTGTTTCAATCTCCGATTGCAAGTCCTGTAAAGAAAAATACATTAAGTCGAAGTTTGAACTTCTTAATGAAAACCAGAAATAGAATGTCCCTCTCCTAAATATGATTATAGCTCAGAACTGGACTCAGGATGCAGCACTGTGTTTGGTTTGAACATCAGTGGTTCGTATCATACAGATGTCATAATTGAAAAATCTTGCGCTCGTTGGACCTAGATCAGAGTGTTTAGTTTGGCTGAAGTGACGAAAAATAAAATAAGAAGTGTCCTTATACACATTTTTGTCGCTAAAGATTCTTGTATGAAAAACTCAAAAAGTTTCCAAGTATATGTATATATGTATATATAGCCTTAAGTACGGTTTTTGACGGTTTGACTTAAGGCTTACCAAGCCTGGTAGTAAATAATTAATTTTTTAAAAGTGTCGCTTGAACACCTTAGGGTGTTAAAGTTCGGGTGTTGTTGTCTTTTTTGTTGTGATGGTTGTTCATCTTGGTGTTAACCTCGAAGGTGGGTTGGCTCTATCGATTCGTAGAAGAGTAGAGTTGCCCTGCCCGTGTCTCTCGGGAATGTCTTCACGTTTAACATAGAGTACATGAAGGTACCGATGCTCAGGGATGTGTGGCTGATCCGGAAAACTTCGGACTAGTGGGTTTGGGTTGGATTTCATTGCATAGTGGTGCCTCAGTACAGGCGATATCATCCGCTACAAACGGGTTTTTATTTTTAATTTCCTTAATACTCGATATTGCGGAGTAATTCGAAATTTAGGTTGTTTGGGTGCTGGGCCTTAGGCATACTTCAGTGTTTAGTCTTCAGGGTATATCATGGGGATACCTATATAATACACAAGTGCAAAATCCCCAAACCCCAAAATCCGCACCTTTTGAAAAATACCCGAATTGGATATCCCCAAGTACAAAATCCCCAAACGTTTTGCAAATGCAAAATCTCCACAGTAGATGACGATGATTTTACATACCGATAAAATAACTTCAAAACGACCGAATATCGGCAAAATGGAATATTTACAATTTATATCACATATCATTATGTTAAAAAGTTCTTATTTTTCGTTAGTTTTTCTTTCTTGAAGTCCTTTTTGTTATATTTTTTGAATTTAAGTTGTAATATTATATTAGTTATTATCTTGAATATAATTAAAAAATGAGTTACAATTTTAATTTATAAAATCCTTAAACATAGATTCCCAATCATAAAATAATTAAACATTTTTTGCCGCAAACATCAATTCTTAGATACACTCGAAATATTGGGAATCTATGTTTAAGGATTTTGTGATGGGGGATTTTGGGCTTGGGGATATTGACTTGGGGATTTCAGGTTGGGGATTTTAGTTTTGGAGTTAATATCTAAGACAATATCGGTAAACTCGCTAAAAATTTAAGTGATCTATTCATAAAGTGAAAAAAAAAAATTAAAATCACCACTATATAGACATTTTGTTCTATTTGTCGGAAGGACATTTTTATTGAAAATGTGCTTAGTAGATTAATGTACAAAAATATAATATGGATCTATCGATGTATTGTTCTATAAGCATAGTTTCCTGTTACCTATTCATGTAAGAACTGTGTATGTGTCTATCAAATTTGAAAAAAAGAATATATATATATGTTTATAGAACACAAAGTTCCGGTCCGGACGATATACAACTTTATAAAAAAGAAAAATTTGTATACCGAAATCGATGCAAATTCGATAAGCTGCTTAGAGTACAATCTCGTGGAATGGGTAGGATGGGTATCTTAAAACGAAAGCAAAAAAAAATAAGCAATAAAATCTTTAGTGACCCTCATAATTGCTCGACGAAGAATTTCAATTTGAAACCCAGTTGAAACAACGCCATTGTGTGTAGGTTTCAAAAATAAGTGAGTGAACTCCAGCAAATGCAACTTTAACTTAAAAGGGACTTCAAAGATGAGGTATATTTACGACGTTTTTTCTAGGTTTCACTTAATTAGATACATACCTACATACATATGCGAGAGAATGGAAATGCAAGCCATGCTAAAGTGCAACTCATTCACGTAAGATATAGTATCTCCCGTCGCACCGCTAGCATTTTCACCTGGATTCCTTTTATCTAATCTGGAACTTGGTTAAGTGGCTTTTTTATTTACGGGTATGTCGACGTATAGGAGTATCACCTATACATAAACAGAATATGTTTTTCTTATTTTAAGTGTATGAACACACCGATGCGATGTGATGAAATGATGCGCGAAGATGTTTCAAAACTGCTCTTGTGTGCATAAACACGATGAAAGTGTATGGACTAATGAAGAGGGTGCAGCCGTATGGAAATTAGTTTAATGATTTCTTTTGTACTAACGGTAATGATAGGTAGCATTTTATTTCATTATACTTCCTTATTAAGAGAATTGATTCATAATTTATTAGAAATGATGAATCACATTTTTTAAAGATTACATTAAATCTTTTAGACATTTTGACGAGTATTTGTTGGCTTGTTGCACATTTAATAAGTTTTAAAGCAACTAAGAAGGCATCGTTATTAAAAATAAAACGTAGTTCAAGGTCTGGAAAATTCAATTGAAGGGGCATATTTCCTTTATGCACAAGCCTATTAGTTGTTCACAGTCGCCCCTTCTACTGTCTCGTTCACTTGCACACCAACATGTCTAACAGGACTAACAGACCTGAGGTTTGTGATATTTTATTTTTGTCAGTGCCAATTATGTCTATACGCAAAATAAGATTGACATTGCTGATGGTAGTTTTATGGCTTGGACGATTTTAGCTGCTTTCTCAAAAGCTGAAATCTCAGGGAACGCTATATTGATTTTCTTGTCCGTGTGACTAGTGGATACCTAATTTTTCAGAGAATAATCCTGATACCGTTCCTCTCCCTAACTTTGAGGTATCTGCGAACATGGGTCCATCTTTCACGACAGTACTGGAACTTTAAACTTTGTGTCAACGTCATGGTTTGGTTTCTCTGTGGCTAAAGATTGCTCTGATTAGAAGTTAAGTAGTGTAGAGCTCGATGGATTGTAAGCTTAGAAACTCTTCCACAGTCATTTTTAGAGCCTTTTTGTAGAGCTCCACCTCTCGAACGTCTCACAAATAACCGAAAGTATAACTGTCATGAAATAGCTTCTTAATTACCCGCTTGTACTCAACTTAAAATTGTAGATACCTTCTTTAGTCCCAAAAATTGCAACTTATTATATTTCACACAAAAAGACTTTGTAAGCAGTACGAATATTTGAGTCGATTGCTAGATTATATTTAAAATGACAATAAAGATGTATAAAATAAATGACTGGCGATTTGAAATTCTATCTACATATTCATATTTCATGTGAATACGTAAAGGACTTTATACTTTTCTTTTCATTATATAAAATATGTATTTCAAACCGCATGTGTATGTTAGCTGGAAAAGTGGTGCGTTGAAATATTAGTAAGAGTAAGTAATGACATCCCAAAAAATAACCTTTCGAGTCAGTGAGCTATTCTTAAGGTGTAACAGCATTTTCCCCGGGATTTTTGCTTAGTGCTAGGACTGGCTAAGGCAAAGAACTTAGTATAGGGTCGTATTTAGAATACTTATGTTATATCAAATATGCACTTCAATTAAAATCGTTAGAGCGGGTTTTGTAAAACTATTGTTGTGGAGTCCTTTCGAAAACATTAATTTTATTCTAAATATGTATTTGGGTAAAATCATATAAGAAATGCCTTATTTTCGTCAAACGAAAACGAAGAGCAAAACTTAACTGGCCGTCATGCAAAGAATGATGTTATCTTAAAAACTATATTTTGTTAATATTATATTTTCGGTTTTCAAGATAAATTCAGTTTTCCAAAGAACCGTCAATAGCATTTTCATCAAAACGCAAGATAATTATGTCTTAAATAATACCAAGCTTGGTTTAAGATCGTTAGTTTCAAATAAATGAAATTAACCTCCAACTATAAGCCCACTTACATAAAATATAAAGTTTGATAAACATCTATCCACCTGTGTAGCCTGTAATCTTCAGGCATCGGCGTCAACAAAAACACAGAGAGACAAACAGAATTTTTTTGATCGAATAATCTTGTCAGTGCCTAAGTGTTTGCATTATGTGCATCCGTAAGACCTCCCATAACTCGAGAACGGATTGTCCGATTTGAGATTTGTTGTGTTTGCCTACGCCCAAGGAAGGTATATTCGTAAAAATTAATTTGCCACACATTTTGTACGGGGATTTGTTTTTTTTTTTAATTTTGATCGCAATATACAGTGAGATCGATTTTGTCAAAAGTTCTGCCTGAATTTAATTATTTGGGAGATTTTCTTTACGGACACCTTATGTTCTTATGTATTGGAAATTGGATTTTTATGTAATTTCCGAAACATTGATTATGTATTTATATTAAATGTTTCCAGTATGCAAATATTTGTTGGGGGAAACAACACATTGATTCAACGAAACCTCGAGTTTAAGAACATTGAAAACGCTATTTCTCGACGCATCTGCAAAGCTCAAATAAAGGGCTAAAGGTATTCGCTTAAATTTAGCTCATCTAAATTTTGGAGAGAAATTTGTATATGAGCTAAAGTTTAGCTCGAGCAGCGAACTAAGCTTTATGCAACAAAGTTCCTTAGCGCACGGCAAAGCCGGGCGAGTACAACTACTTTAATATAATTTCGCCTTGGAAAACGTCTCCGATAGCAAAGACAGAAGAGGGAGATGCAAGTTGGCTTTGAATTTATGTTAATTATAGTTATAGGGAAATAGAAACAAAAGGGGAAAAAGGCTTGGAAGCACAGAGTGGATGTTTAATGACAAATTATAAAATCAAATCGCCAAAAAATTTGACTTGGTCCGCCAACTAAATCACCGCTCACCATCAATTATCGTTAATATGCTGCATATGCTGAAGACTTTTGCAATCACCCAAATCTGTTAACAGAAGGGACGGGATTCGATATTGTTTCGTTTCTATAATACAGAACTGCTGAAAGATTTTTGATGAATTTGCACTCGCTTTTTAGTATTTTGAGTTATCATTAGGTGGCAAGACTTAAGGGATTACAATCCGCTTTGAATTCTTCACCTGAATCTTAACGAAATATTTTTATTTCTTATATAGAATTTTTGCTTATAAGTGATTTAAAATACCTTTTCGAAATTGTAACGTCAAGTAAATCTTTTAAATAAAGTAAATATTATAAACTTGTGCTTTCTTACCTGACTAAACCTGTCTTGACTATCAATGATGTCTATAAATAACCTCATCCGATCATCTAAAATCTGGAATCCATTGCGTGGTTGCATCAACAAATTTTGAACAGCATCACGTATACTTCCAGGCGTAGTACTGCATGAACTGCTATCAGTTGTATCTCCGAAAGATTTGACAAGCTCCTGCTGCTGTAACTTTTGCTGATCTGACGACTGACGTAATGCATCAGAACATTTTTTTAAATAGTCTAAGGAACCTTTTGATTTGTACTTATCGGCCACAGCCTGAAAACTGTCAAGGATTTCATTAAAATCCATTGTTTTCACTGAACTCAGAGTCACCGGTGTTAATATTTTTTGGGTACTTTTAATCGAAATGGGAGATGTGTTATTATTCATAATGTTGCTATTATTATTGTTGATGTTATTGTTGATAACTTTACTCGGACTTAGCGCATGCAAGTCTTCACTCATCAACCGAAGATTATCGGATATTTGGTGAAAACTTTCCGATGCGATTATACTATGATTGCTGTTCTCTGTCGTTGTAGTTTTGCCTGATGTTCGCCGAGTTACTGGATCTTGTTGAACGGTTTTATTTGAAAAGTTTTCAGCAAGGGTAACTTTGGCATCATTCTCGGGAATCTGATTTGAACGAATAGCATCAAGAAATACTCGTAATTGGTCAGATGGAGTTGTAAGTTCTACTATAGGCTCTGGCACGACTGGTTCTGGTGATGGAGATTGCGTCTTTTCGGGAAATACATTCACGTGATGCTCAGTTCTCATTGAACTGCGAATATTCTCTAGAAACATTTTCAACTGCGTAGATGGAGTTTGGGCGTCACTTGAAGACAGCGACGCTAGGGATTTGCTCACAATTTCCGGCGAAATCATACTCGAAGAAAAACTCCCAGTCGAATTCGATATTGGTATTTGTGTACCTCCTGTCGGAATAACTTGCTGCTTCTGGAGTTGCTGACGTTTAAGTTCTGAGAGTAGTTTCGCCTGCTCTGAGTATTTACGCACACTTTCCGTAATTGTTCGCAATTGTTCTGAGTAGGATCGTAACTGGTTTTCCAAATAGGCCTGATCTGGAACAGATCCATATGCATAGGATAATGGTCTTTCCAATGTCTTTTGCCAGGGAACATCTTGTGAATTATCATTTTCTTTTCCAGCTAATGACTGATGGCCGTGAAACGTAACAGAATGTCTCATACCACTTGCGGCCGCAGGTGTAATTTCCGGTACAATTGACTTTTCAAGGGATTCCTTACGTATGTGGTCGCTAGAGCTTTGTAGGCCAATTTGCATTTTATTCGTAATTAAATCGGATTTTATGCTACCAGCAACTCTTTGAACAGGTTGTGATAGGCGCCTTAGAGGAATTGGTGGTGGCTGATAGACGCTATCTATGTCATTATACCGATCCAGACTTCTGGGACGCTTTCCGGAAGCAACACTATCATGCAAAAATAAAGCTTGTGGGTTACTGGAAACATTATTTTGTGTAACTGCAATGTGATTTTCTGTTGATTGTTTGATAGGGCGAGGTGTGCTTTGAGAACGCCTTGGAACAACTGGTTGTTGTAACAGATTTACGGGCGACTTTTGCTGTTTTAAAACAAATGTTGCAGCGATTTTCTCATTAGAGCTGGTCGGGCTATTCCTATATTGCTGAAATAAAGCCGCATAGAGACTTTCCTTATCGGCACCTGAAAGATGTTCGGTGGGGTTGTTGCGCAACTGTGACCTAGATAAAATTATCCGTTGCTGTTCTGACTGTTCCGATGATTTTATCTTCTGTTCTTGCTTCGTTCTGTACGATGCAACAACTGGCTTACAGTCCACATTTATTCCATTGTGCGCTGAAGAAACAGCAATACTATGTGGCCGTTTAGGTCGCCATTGTGGAATTGTTGTTGTTGTATTTGCAGTTGGTCCCGGCGAAGAGATAAGATTCCTATCATTTTTCTTTATGGTTTTTGCGAACGGGTTACTTTTTGGTTCATTACATGTAGTATCGGAAATACCATTTGTTATGTGATTATCCCCACCGTTGAGAATGGCAGGACTGAAGGGACTGCAATGACCGTTTGATAATGGCTTGCCTGAATCTTTGTTGGGCGATGTAAGACTTGATAGAACTGCTGTTGTTGGGTTACATTGCTTAGAAGATGATGTTGTTTGGATTACATCATTTTGAATACTTTCCGAAACTAATTCCATTTTCTTTAGTATTTACTTCATTATTTTATAAGTTCACACTATGTTACGATAGGAAAACACTAAGCAAAATAAGTAAGTCCTTATATAAAGCGAAATATCCTGATAGTGCATTAAAGATTAAAAAAAAAAAAGACAGAAAAAATAAGATTGCTTTCACGGGCAAGACTTAGGTATGAAAACACCGGAGGCTAGCAGTATAGGGATGCAATTTAAATTCCCTAGTAACACTACACTCAATTAATGCGTTTGACCATTGTGTCATAAAGGACTAATCCCAGAAAGGTCACTAAACATCTTACCAGTAGAAATGAGAACACTAACATAAAAAAAAACTCAATATCAGTCCTAAGGAGCTTTCAAGCATATTAGTAATTAGCAGGGCTTTTCATCCAGAGGGAACACTTCTTCATGTGTTGAAAAACATCATAATATTATTGAGAATCTCTCGAAGTAAGGCTTTTGGTGCGAAAAACTTAAAAAATATATGCGATATTGTGCATAGGTATATAAATTATAAATAAGCACCTGATTTTCGTAAATTCTGAAGTTTAATATGCCCTCATTCGCTTGATTATTTCGTGTGTTACACGTTTGTGATCCGAGGGATAGCAAAACAGTTGGTTTGATCTAAATTTCTAAATCTCATTAAAAGAATTTAATAAAATCAGAGGCAATAATAATTATTATATTTAATTTTTTTGTTTCAACATATTAAACATATTGCTGTATATAGTAAATTTGCAACGGTTCAAAATTCATACATCTAGGAACAAAACGTTAAAATGTAAATATAGAAACGGATCGGCAACTTTATATATTTATGTTTTCTGTTAACAAAATTCCATATTCAGTTGCAAATTCATTCCAACACCAAAACTTACAGATTGCAGAATAATCAAAGCGAATTACTTTGAATAAATACCACAGCACACATAGGCAGTATAGGTACAGTAGAGGTGTGCATAAATTAACCTTTGAGAATGTAAATCAGTAAGCAAAAGAAAACTAGTACGCTCATTAATATTCGATTGTAGGAAATCAGATGGGTTTTTGATGAAGAGCATCATTTGCACCTATGCGGATTCCCGGAAGAATGTGACTTAATGAAGATTGATTTAATTGGATCAACAATAGAGAGCATATTATTTAGTTACAAAAAAACATTTCTCTTTTGAAATGTTCGAAATAGTATATTTTCCTTCAAGTTGACGATGATAATAAATACAACCTATCTAACTACTCGTATCTATATAGTTCTATCCCTGGAGCGAAAGGAATATATCAAAAATGCTATATTTAATAAGTGGAAATACAAAGTTTTGTTCTGACGTGGTGGTTACACAAACTCCGTTTTTTGTTAGTTATAAAAGTATACAGTGCACCAAAAACTGAATTTCGATTGATTTTTTACACTTAAAAGTTAAAAAAGGATTAACTTAAAAAAATAATATTTGTTATAAAAATATTGAAAAATTGTACAAAAAGTTTAGGTACGCAAAATTCTGATAAAAATTCAAAAATTGAAATCTTCTCAATAGAGCCATTTAAAAAAAAATATTTGTTATAAAAATATTGGAAAATTACACAAGCAATTACGATTCAACTTCTTGTTCGTAACACGGTTGCCACTTGAACAAAAATGCATTCTTAAAAGAAAAATATCAAAGTAAGATTATCGTAAAGGTACCTAAATCCTACGATAAAATAATATGGCACACGACCAGGTACTTATGGCATAAAATAAAAGGCTTAAATGCGATATGGAAAGAACGATATCAAAGCGCTTAAAACATCACTCTGCCACGAAATCAATTCAAACCCTACACAACAACCTCCTGAGTAATAAACAAATGTCCACAAGTTAGTTAGCTAGCAGACGTCAGTTAGCATAAAAAAAAACTGCTGGGTAAACAAATGTTAACTCTAACGCAGTCTTTATTGATTGGATGTAATTAAAATGAATTCAACAATAACGAGCTTAAGCAGTCTGTAAAATATGAGACACAACAATCATTTATGCACTGAGCTAAAATATATATTAAATGTAAAAAATAATCAAATTGCATTTAATGTATGTCAACATAAAATCATATTACATTTATTCCCTACGGGTAAAACCCATTAAACTAAAGCGATAAAACAACTATTTTGTTGTCAAATATGGGACTATACGTAGGTGACAGTTATCCTACATAAGTTTATCAAGTATATAGTATATGTGACCGTAATGGTGCAAACTAACATACCAGATATTGATTAAAATATTATACGAACAACCTAGTGCACAGATGTTGTGGACACCTTTATTGAGAAGGTATGTACGTTATAAAATGTCTTCAAACCACTATACTTTGCCCTTTTAAGAAACGCCTAAATGAAACTGTTTACCACCACAGGGCACCTTCAATGTGAATGTAGGAAATGTAGTGGTAGGGAAGGATACAAATTGTAATGGAAGAAAAAGAAAACATAAAATTAAAAACTTCTTTTGCATATATTTTTATGTTCGGCACAATATTTTAAAACTATTCTGAGCCATATCCATATGCTTGAATAATAGTGCCAACAATTTCCACAGGCGAGAATGTCGTTCCAGATAAATATTTGCGTCATGAATTTCCAAGATATTTTGATTTGCTTATTTTATTTGATGACTTAGTGTAGTAAACATTGTCGCACATGAAGAATAGTTTTCCAATTTTATGAGTGCAATATAATAATAAATTAAATATGCAAGCACTCTAACACTGGGTATGCGTATGTATTTGTATCTTTATATTATCAAATGGGTATTTTCTCCAACAATTTTAAGTTGCCAAGATAAGGGAAGAATGGATTAAACAGAGACAATCGAATTACACACACTTATATTTGTTTTATGTCACAACCAGTTGCCGAAAGCAAAGTCTTGCAATTATTTAAGCCCGATTTATGGGTCAAATGTTTTATTAAGATGTTTAATCTAATCACATTGTAACACCACGCATCTCCGCCTAAATCACTTGAAGAAAAACAAAACTAACGCAAACCTAAAAACCGCCTCAAATTGTATACCGAAAAATCTGTATCTGTTTGAGAGTTGAAAAAAAAAACAACAGGGTAATTAATTCGTTTTTGAACTTCAGAAATGCGGACCGATGTTATATCTTCAATAGTTTCACGAAAACTAAAGTAATAATTATCACAGTAGGTGAAATACAAACAATGCAGACGACTCGAATTTTTTTTTCAACGATTCGTTTGAACGACCGACATCTTTCAGATTTGGGGATAGTCTCCCCTATTAATTCACTGATAGTGCGGTATATGGTGCCGTAAAAAGTAGAAGCAAGAGCAGCATAAGAGGAAGTTCGTTCTTTGATGGAAAGAAGCATCTCCCATCACACAGAGTGTTGTGTATGCTTTATGAGTGGTTATGGTTGTTACCATAATTGCGCTGCTGCTGATTCTGAATAGGTTAGATGGCTGGATGGTGATGGTGATGCTGTGCTGTGCTACTCCTATATAGAAAAGAGAAAGAGTATTGGGAGGGTTGACAATCATGCGCAAAAGTGATAGAAGAGAAGCTTTGGAGCAAGTTTCGCTTTTATATTTCTGGAAGTTTGCATGAACGTATTTCCTTTTTGTCGTTGGTGTGCGTGTTAGCAAGGCATTTAAGTGGAAACAGTACTTAACTTTTTACAGTGATTGTAGATACGCACCCTTACAGATGTGAAATGCTTTTGATGGTTTATTTCTTTAGTTTGTATGACCAACAAAAAGGCACGTGGTGTATGTATACTGTTATGTACATACGGATACGATATGTGTACAAAGAATATATATATTCGTTAGGATATATAGGTGCAACAGCATTAAATACCATTTTGTTTCGAAATAGATGCATATTAAAAAAGGTTAAAGTTTTTCTGCAAACAAGTAAATAACGCAAAATCATGGAAAAACTAAATATACGCCAAAATAAACATAAGTTGGCGGTAAAAATTTCTAGCAAAACATTTTTTATAAATTGCATTATAAAAAGGAAAAGGTAAAAGGAAATGACTTCAGCAAAGCTACTGCTTTGTTTTTAACAAAATAATTTTGTATGTATTTTCCATTTTTAATTTAAGATTGTGAATGTCGCTTAAACTTTGAGTGTGTTTCAATTAACGATTTTCAAAAATTTCAAAGAGTAAACCCATTTAAATCATGTGTTTACAGCGGGGCCACATAATTTGTTTAAGAGGCAAGTACATATTATTTCAATACAATTTTACATGTTTTTTTTTTTTTTTTAATGTTGTTGCATACGATTAAAAGAATCGGAACTTGAGTTATTTTATAAAATCGAATTGATTAAAATAATCAAAATAGGTCTTCATAAGCTGATAAATAATTTGAAAAGCTGATAAATGGTTTCTGGGACCGGGTCGAAATGCTGCTTTTCAAATTTAAAGCAAACAAAATTCTGCTTATTCTGTTTTTTTCTAACTAACAAATATAAACAAAAATTTAAAGCAAACAAATGCTGCTTTTCCCAAAAAATAAAAATAAAAATGTATGTGAATGTGAATGTATAGTCCGAATTCATAGTCCGTGCAGACTTAATTGTAAATTTCACGCACAGGTCCCTTTGTATTAGATATTTTACTCTCCTGCGACACACAAAACAGTCTTGCAACAACACATCAAGCAAAAAAAAAAAAGGAACACAGCAGCGTTGCCGATCATTTTTTTTTTAAATGGGAATGAATTTCATATGATCAAAAATGCGCTTAAGAGAAAATATTCAACTCCTTTTGGACGGACTATAACACTTTATTAATAAATTAGTGTTGGTTTAATTCCCTTTCATTTATAAATAAGTACTAAAAAAGTGTACGGAATCTTTGGATGTTGAAATAATTTATACCGGAAAAAACCTCGCAGATAGATAATCACCCCTATCGAGGTATCCTTTCGGAATGGAATTTTCTCCGATGGCGACATATACCCACGATTTGATTTGTGCACATCTATGCACAGTACCTTTCCCATGATATAAGTTTTATTTTCCTCATTTCATAATAAATACTTAAAAAGTGTACCGAAACTTTTGATGTTCACATATTAATATAATGATGCAAAGTTTAATAAAAAAAAAATTGAGAAAATTAAATATTTCAAAACAAGAAATTAAAAATAAAAAAAAAAAATTCTCAAAATTCTGAAAACAATAAAAAAACATTTCCCAAACCATTTTTTAATGTTTGCCAAATTATTTAAACCGGAATTTTTTAGAAAGAATTTTGACCAACCCATGGTTTCTATGTCCAAGAATACGCTAATGCCATTGCGATCCTAATCATTCGAAGAAACAATCTCGGGACTCCTACAGAGGGTACTTAGCTTCGTTGCTGGCTCACAAAAAGACAGAATCGGGAAAAGCTGTAAAAACATAATCTGCTGGGTGAAACAATACAGTTTTCAAAAGAAGTTAAATGGCTGGGTATTCAACCCTGGATGATCACTTGGAACTCTCACGTAATACAAAACCATAAACAAAGTAAGGATCTCCCTGTTGACCAGCAGAAGTCTAATTGGTAATAGCTGGAAGTAATCCTCCTAAACCATCCATCTTCAGATACAGAAAAAATTCATTACAAACACATTCATTCTCATAACTGAAAATACCGAGCTCCAAACTAATCCATCCAAATATGGTTTTGGTCACAGGGTTCTTCACTGGACTTTGTTATGGAAATAGACCAAGATAACACTTGCAAAATATGCAAAAAAGTCGAAAAATCAGCATAACACATTCTGTGTCACTGTAAATGCCTAATCAGACTAGTGTCAACAGCATTTATGTAAACTTTACCTTGAGACAGAGAAAATACATATCTGACAGTCGGCTCAAAGAAAATTCCACCTGCTTCCACCTTCACCAAGCAATCTAAGCTGATAAATATTTTTGGTTTAAATTATTGAAAAATTTTGATTGATGTAAACATTGGTTTTTAAATTTGTATACAAATCGAAAATGAGGTTTTCGAGATATGAAGATGAAGAGTTTGTAAAAGTACCATTTTCGGTGATTTGAATGAAAAATAAAGAACGCAACAATTTTGAAATCATTTATTTTACTACATTTTAATCCAAATCGTTGGGACGTTTATATAAAAACTACAGAAAACCAGAATTTAAAAAAATGCCCTTTTTAAAAATCTATTGTACGATGATTGTGAAAAAATGAGTTTCCTATCAAGATAGGAAATCTTTAGAGAAAGTTAAAAATAAAGCACTACGCGAAAGAACAACGTGTTCGCCAAAAGAGTGCGTGTGTGCCAGCAACGCCATGGAGGTTATTTACCGGATGTGCTATTCCATGGGTATCCCTATCATATCTACTTAAGAAACATATTGGTTTATATCTAAATCTTGCGTGAATTTTAGGACAGCCTTTATAAACATATTTCTTACGTCATTTTCTTAATGCATTTTCATTGTTGAGGGTTTATCAGCTTTATCGAACATCATCTTCATTGATGAAGCTAATCGTCAAAATTGTCAGAAAACCCACGAGTAATTTTTGAGAAACAAATGCATCCACAACGCGTGACTTTTTGGTGCCGATTTTGGGCTGGAGGAATAATTACAAGATATGGATGTGACCAACATGACCAACATGTGGTTTCAAACAATTCAATTACTGCATGAATCATTTCTTAATCGTGTAATTGGCCGTTTTTGCGATCAGAATTGGCCATTCAGATCGCGATTTAACGCCATTCACCTTTTTTCTTTAAGGTTTTTTTGTCAAAGGTATATACAAACAAGCCCACGATTATCAACGCCTTAAAGGAGGAAATTGGGAGGTGTATTAAAGAAATTCCGCCACATTTTTTTTTTCTTTTAATAAAAGAGTACGTACTTGGCAGGAAAGCCGTGGCGGTCATCCGATGTACGAATCAATACAAAATTATCAAAATATCATTTTGCGTGAATTATGGGACACCCTTTACTTATGTTCACAGTTATGATAAGTAAATAAAAAGAAAAATTTCATTTGCAATAACGAATTAAATTAGCATAAACGCACTCGTATCACGTACATATCCGTCTATGGTTTAAACAAAATTATTGAATTGCATGCACTTTATTCCGAAAAGAAACCTCTGATCGGCTTGATAATGCTATTAATAGATACTTTTAATGTATTTTTTATTAAGCTCTATCTACACATATGAGGTCAAGCGGTCATGATACAGCGTACTTAAGTGCTACAGATGTTTTGGATCGATGTATTTGGCTTCCCATCGTAGACATTTGAACCAATTGAAAAAATAGACTCCACTTATCTCCACTTACAGAAAGATAATACAAATAGCAGTGGTTTTAATATATATATATTCAATTAAATTTGAGTTTAAGTATACGTACTCTTTGAAGGTAGATAAATAAATATCACCATGATTTTCATGCAGCCATTTGCGTTAGGGGCTATTAATTTTCTTAGTGAAGGCAGCTTTAAAGATTTCAGCAAAGTATTCTTTTTGGTTATATGAATTGATATAACATTAAGTCGTTAATGTAATCTTGAGAGAAAGTCCGAGCTATCTATCTATCTATCAAATGCTGGGCTATTACTTTGAAATTAATAAATGCATACAAAATATACAGGACGTCATGCAGAACCTAAATATGGTCAGAAGTAGGCAATGGTATAATGGATAGGGACATTGTTTTTCTGTGCAGTGAAATGAACTTGTCGGAATTAAAGCCCGCGGGTCTCATAACAAAAAAACACCAATGGGATTTATTTCATGGCTATGAAAGCTTTGTTTATATTAAAATAGATGTATTAAGTGTAATGTAAAAAAAAACATTTATTTATTACAAAAAAAAAAAAAAACAAATATATTCAAAATTTTGTTCGTTCAACAAAGATTAAAATCTTACTTACAATGGAAAACCATTTTGGACCATTTTCATAATTTTTAAAAAATTGGGGACCACGGGTCTTGAAGCTTTAAAAAAGGGGCCAAACGGCAACGCTGATGCAAGGTAGAATAATTCTTCAGTGTGGGCCTTTATGCCAATTCTGAATGGTTATAACAACCGTAGCTGTAAATGTTTTTATTATTTTTTTATACGCGTTATTATCACTTCAATGAAAGTGGGGGTTATTTCACTCCTGTGCAATTCAATGAATTATTTTATGGAAACTATTCGTGTTTTTGAGATGCAATGTCTCAGGATCTGTGTCAGGGGCTTACTAATTTGTAACACGGAGCACAAAGGTACGCTTCGGTCTGACTTTAGCATGCCTAAGCCATTCCTATCTGGTGTGCCGGTATTGTATACAGGTTAGTTTAGATTAAGTTGCCTATATAGCTTTAAATAGTTTTTAAAAAATAAAAAGCTCAAGCTTTTACAAGTCTCTGAAAATTAAAAAAAAAAACCAAGCAAGATATATATATTTATAGATTTAAGGCCGAAATGCAATAATTTAAAAGATTTTGTTAAGTTTAGAGTGCTTGAATGCAAATTCCTGGCCTCAATATGAGCGGAAGAAAAAGGGTAAGAATTGGAAAAATGAGAATGGTTCGTCTCTTGTTGTTAGGCACGAACAATGGCTTTGTTGATGTTCTGAAATCTGCCCAAAATATGCGGCCTTTTTGTATCTTGGAAGATTAATTTCTATATAAATTTCAAATGAGTGGAGAAAATGGACGGGGCTCAGAGTCTACGTCAATGACATTTATTCAGATAAATTTGCAACATTTCACGACTGCAAGGTTAGGTTTGTGGGCTGGCGAGGAGTACTCCGTGTCACACTCAGGTCAACGGGAAAACGGTTTTCCCTTACCTTTTATAACCCTGCCCATTACTCACTTTTCTGATGCATCAAACCATCCTCTAGGTTTGATAAAGATCATTATCTTTTCTATGACAAGCTCGTCATAGAAAGTGTCTCCCTAGGAACATGTAGCTGGTGTGTTGGAGACCTATGGACAGTCATACTGTCAGTGACATAGGAAGTGGTTCGGTCCCTTATTACCACAGCCACAAGAAAGTCCTTTTCCATCAATCCCACTATCTTTCTAGTAGTTTTGTTTCGGGAAATGCTTAGAATACAGCCTGGGGCTGCCGCAAATACAATGTACCTGATATTCATCACCTATAATTTCTGCTATTATCAGACTTGTTCATTAACAATGTTGTTACTCAGCCAAGTTTTGTTAAGGCAAGAAGAAAGAAGGATATTAGCTTAACGCTATCTAACCGATACTTCAAGTCGATTACAAATTGCAGAGTTCGGTCCTTCTCGGGTGATCGTTTTCAAATCCAATGCCAAGACATTGATTTGTAGAAGAGAAAAAACTGGATACGATTAGAATTTGACAGGTCAGTCTCCTCATAAACTCAGAACTTGATGGAAGGTCGAGAATGCTGCTTTAAATATGACTAGTATCATCAATAGCTGAAATGGCGTGCCCGACTTCTTTGGTAAAACTCTGAACTGCAGAGACTCAGAAAGGGGACCAGAACATTTTTGAATCGGTCACTTAAACAAATTTAAGGTGACCGATTCATCACATATAAACATCAAATTGGTCAAGAACTCTATCTATAAAACAAATTTAGATGGAGATCGGTAGATTTTCGGATCCAAGCAAAAAGAATTCAAAAAGGTAATTGGTCTGTCGAAAAGTGTTATAAGTTTATACTGAAAATATCGAGACCTTAAATAAAAGCAGTAGATTGGTTAAAGTTCTCAAACTGGAGATACTTAGAAACTCTGACGGTACCTACAGTGGAGACTTTCAATCTGCTGCCCATGTATACTGCATCGGCCGTGCTGTAGCATCTTTTGATGGCTTCAAATCGCCTGGTACCGACGGGGCGTACCCAATTTTGCTCCAACAGGGAACAAACAAGCTTCTACCAAACCTACAGAGAATCATCACTGATGGTTTGGCACTGTCATAATATTCCAATATCTTGTCGTACGATTCGAGTGGCAAAATCATAAACTAGGAACGATGACTACTCTCTCGCTAAGAGTCTTAGAACTGTCTGAGAGCCTATCTTACTTTTTCTTGAAAAGCTTGGATAGACTCGTCGCGCAGGCAATATGCTCATCAGCGTGGAAAGTTCTGTAAGACTGCGCTTCAAAACATAGCTAGAATTGAATGTGCGCTTGAAAGAAAAAGTATACGCCATGGGCATGAGCATAAGCGAAACCACTGCCTGCTATACTTTGCTATACTTTTGGAGAGTGCGACGATACTCGTATTCCTCGGATCACTTTCTTTGCTATTGCCCTGCCTTCAAGCGGATCAGGTGGCAGATCTTCGGTGCTCGCGTGATGAGTGCTGATACTGTAAGTTCCTCATCGCTGAAGTGCTTCCGGAGATTTTTAAGAAATTTCAGGGTAATAAGGCATTCACTTCCTGCCAGTGGTAGTACAAACACCAGTTGCGTCTGAGTCTACCAGTAGAGGTTAGCAAGCCTATCCCAACAAAAAAAAAATTGTGCTTACACCAAAAACAAATTTAGTTCGTTAGCAACTGTATCTTTAAGGGTTATGGTAACTCTCTGTTATGAGCAACCGCGATTTGTATATGGCAACCAAGATATGATTAAGTGCAGCTCCTTAAGTCCCTGGCAACGTGCCTGACTGCATGTCTTTTAATGAAATAAAAAACCAACGCCTAAAGCAACAAAATTGCGTAGGGCGTGTTTCACAGTGACGTTTATTCATAGGTGCGCAGGTGTTCACTGCACACCCTATCGAAATCTTAAGTTCATTATGAAACACATTGCGGTTTCTTTGCAATAATTTATATATGTATTAACTAATCAATATTTGTAAATGAATAGTTGAAATCAATACAAGATGTTAAACAAATTATATCAAACCAAAATCCAAAACTCCCTGTATCGACAATTCCAATATTGGCCGCATTCAAGAATCTAGTCATCTTAAGTCGACTAAATTGGTTTGGATGAGATGTAACCTGAACGCAAGAACTAGATTGGTCGGGAACGTCACTTTTCCCATGTCATCCACATACGCGAACTGTCAACTTGGTACTCAGTCACGAATTTCTTGACTAGATTCGTCGGCTACCCCTCCATAAACGTCAACTGAAACAGCTGCTCACATGACCGATTTCGACCAATCAAAACCGAGATTCACTTAGTGAGAGAGCTGTCAGACTTACTAAACTAGATACTTGAACGTCCCCATTTACAGAATAGACTAACCAAACTAGACAGTCGACTTTCAGTGCACCCACCCGATTTTCCCAGCAAATTTTGAATGACAGCTCTTTCTCGCGATCTCTGTTTTCTCCTGTCTGTGAATACGTGTATTAAACCCAACCGGGTGTCACTATTTCATTAACAAACAAATTGTTAATGAATCTATAAGAATAAATGTAAAAATGTATGAGTTCTATGTTTAACAGCAACATGCATAAATGAAATTCGTGGGGGTTGTTCCAAGCTTCCACTAGACAAAAGCGGATTTTAGTAAATGTTCATACATATTGTACAAATTTCTATTAAGGTGAATATTTTCAAATTCGTTTAGTTAACACCATATTTGTACAAAATCAATATATGATTTGATATTCTCTAGTTTAATAACACTGATCATTGTTGAATAATGTTAATTAAGAACAGTAAAAATGCAAATGCTATTCTTATTTTAAAAACAAAAAAAAATAAAAATATCGGAAAGCAAACAAAAAAATTAAACTAATTACAAATATAATGTGGTATTTAAGTGGGTTCTGCAATTTGAATTGCGATTTCAGATTTTGCACATTCAATCGAACGTAAGAATTCAAATTGTTTTGTAAATTGTTGGCATTCGAACACTTTATTTCGTTTTCTATAGACATAATTCTTCTACAAATTTAAAACAACGTATTTTGAAATGTGCACAAATTTTCTTATAAACCTTTCTAAATTATTAATTAACAAAAACAAGTGCACTATTTGTGTTTTTGGAATACGAAAAGTGATCAAAACTTTTTCTAAAATAAAGAGCGATCTACGAGGATTTTTATATTATGGCCTTTATCAGAAAAAGCGAAGCGCATACAAATTTGAGAGTATAATAGTAACAGTAATAAATATACAAAATATTGAAATAATTTTTTGAATTTAAGAAGTGCATACTTGCATTTATTATTGTGCAAGTATGCATTTGATGTAATAATAACAGATTATAAATTATGCTAAAACTAAAAAATATTTTTCCCCACGCATACAAAAAAAGAAGGTTCTCGCTAAACTGTGTTAAAATATTTTTTTTTTTCAATATGGCTTCGAAATTAAAAGCATTAAAATCAACGGAAAAGGGTGTATTTTCTTAAAATATGCAAAAAAAAAAAAAATGAAGTTACAAAAGTGAAAAAAACTAACACGGTTTCATTTTTCCCTGATTAATATTATGAAATGGATTTCTGCTAGATATTGACAAATAATTATTATATTAATTTATTTGGCGTTGTAACGAAATAATAAAAGGACTTCCATTTGATACCAATAATTTCAAAAACTTTTAAAATTCTTAAAATGAACTGTGATGTAAACACCGCATAAGTAATGGGCACAAAGTATCCCGAACACACTTGATTTCCCACCATTATAATGGTTTACTACAACAACACAAAATTAAAAATAAAAAACACATTTTCCTCATAAGTCTACCTGGCTTGTTGTTCTCCAACATCAAGCGCACCGCGTTGCAGTTCGCACTTGTAGTTTTATTTTCGTGTTCGTTCCACCATGGCAATCATACTTGTTGAGCTTGTGCGGTGTAACGTGTGTGCAGGAACAAGAACAAGCACAACACAATATCATGCAAGATACAACATTCAACTACAACTTACAACAGCCAGAAGCAGAACCAGCGTCCCACTTCCGTCATCGTGCTTCAGCTTCATTCTACTTTGGTGCGCTATTCTTTGCAGAACCTTAAAGCACAAGCCGGAATTTCATATAATTTTTCATTTGCACTCTGTTCCTCTGAGTGTATAAATATGGAAATTTGAAATTGTAACTGTTTTAATTGAAAAGCTACTTGCGAAACCATTTTCGCAGTTGTGTTCAGCTGATAAATTGGAAAAAAAAAATATTATGGTCTGCCTACCGCACCAAATTCAAATTTAATTTAACCTTTTTTAAGGCACTTTCATGAAAAAAAAATTAAGAATCCAAGCTTTGATTGGACTGGACTAAAATTATCTGATCACTTTAGAGTTGGTGTAAATAACCACATTGTTTCCCAATAAAAAAAGTAAAAAAAAAAAACAAAAAAATAAATATATCTACCTATAAGAAAACTAAGTAATAGGATCGTTGTCGATCATGTCCTCGTAGTTTCCCCTACAGAAAGCACCACTTTGTTCGTTTCAATAATTGGCTGTCAAGGGAAATTTTGACATTTTAGTGTAAAAACCTTGTCAAACATTTTCTTGCAATAAACTCAAAAAGCAAAGAAAAATTAGTCCAGAGAAGTATATCCATATTTTTTTTAGTTTGTGTAGTTAGTTAAGTATACTTGAACGTGTCTTGTTTATATATTTTTAGTATCTTTTTTACAGTCAGTGAAGTTTTTTTTTAAATGAAACTTTAAACTGCTCATCACATCGGTGTATTTCAGGAGATTTTGATTTAAGTCCAATAGCTCGTTTTGGGGGTACCCCTTAGCGACAAAGCTACATTTTTATGTATCAACGGCAAATAACCCCACACAACAATTTTAAGTGTCATCTTTACAAACGGTGATATTTTCTCTATATACAATTTAATTTAAAAATGTATTGTTAACTCCAATAGATTTAAAGAGGAGGTATAAAAGCGTGGTCAAAATTGTTTCCTCATTTTCACTTACTAAATGCGCACCATAATTACGTAGCTCAATTACTTATATAAATGCTCCGGCTCTTAGGCTTATCTACGAACCAAACCTTAGACCTAATTTAATGTAACTACTTACCCTATACATAAGAGGATTCCGGTCAATATCAGATTCAGCACTCTCAACCAATGATTCGGACTCCGAAAGAAAAGCTAAAAACTAAAAAAAAACATTTTTTATAATAAAGAATGTTCTCTGATTATAATTCTACTGTTAATAAATTACCTGATCCATTGTGCGGTCAAAGGACTGTAAACTGTGGAGAGCGGCATGAAGTTGCTTGCCCCTATTAATTACACCGTTATTCAAATTGGCGTATCTGAAAAATATATAACGAAAACATAGTATTAACGAAAATTTAAAAACCATTTAAAACGTAGTCGTCTTCTTCTAAGGACTCTAAGGGCCAAGGCGGTCAAATTAGCCTCCTAACGAAAATACCGCTTTCCTTTCGTCAAAGGAAGTAAGGAGGAGAGCCATGAATACCGAATTTTGTGGACTGAAATATAAGACTTGGAACACAAAAGTTGTGGGATTATTTTTAGGTTTGGTGACAGTGCAAAACAAGAGATATAAGATCGATCGAGAAATGTTTATGACCTTTTTAACTACTTTTTGCCTTTTGTATAGGTATTCTTCCTTTTATGATACTTGTAAAAGGATATAGAAGTGTTGATTCTCCTTTTCAACCACTTTTTGTTTTATCTTATATATTTTCCGTTTTATGTTATGTTTCACTAGAAGTTCATCGAATTGTTTGGAATCCATACGGAAAAAATTGTCATACATATACAATTCTGGCGCTCCAGCTATCAATTCCATGAGAAATTTAAGAGATCTAAAGAGTCCAGACATTAAGAGTCCTTAAATATTTACATGATGACATTTTTTAATACAAGGTGATCAACTGCTCAGAATTGCTCAGTTGCTGGGCGAAAATCGACCCTACATTTTATAAGTATGTAATACTTTAATATTAAATAAGTACGTTCTACTTAATTATTAATTAAGTACTAGTTTCATTGCCTTTCTTTTATAATAAATATATTCCGTCCGGCGTCCACACTTAATTGAAATTTTCACGCGCAGATCTCTTTAGATTAGATATTTTACTCTCTTTGCGACACACAAAAGAGGATTGCAAACAGCGTTGCTAAGTTATTCGGTCATTTGAACACCGTTTTTAAAACTGTCAGCGTTAATTTGGCACTAAAACTGTATTTTTTTTTAAACAGATCGAAATTAGATAAACAAAAAAGCAACAACATAAGTTTATTCATTGCACAGTAAAATTGAAATAAATACATTTTTTCAATAAATTAAATTTCAAGAAAAATGATAAAGGGACATCATAGAAACTCAACTGGTATAATAGGAATATGACAGGCAGAAAGCAGAATACAATAATAAACACGAATCAACAATCAACTAGCATATCATGTAAATGCCACAAAGATATTATTATTTTTAAACAGAAAGAACGCATTACATTTCAAGAGAAATTAACTGATATGAAAGGATAAAAGGCAGCGTTGAAAAAGCACTAAATCCAAATTTTTTCGCAAGAAACCGCAAGATTAAAAAAAAAAGTTATCGCAAAAGTCGCAAATGTTACAAATTAAAAAAATAACACATCAAACTTAATTTACACTTGATTTTTAATATTTTTGGTTAGGTAACAGAAAACAATAACAAAGAAAAGGAACAAATTATAGTATTAGTATTTCAAAATGCAAATAGAAAACACCGTAAGAAATCGTTAGAACAATGACCAAGCATACAGTTTTATTTTGCGATTGAATTAAATTGAACGGCAACGTCAAGATAGAAGAAGTATGAAAATGAGTGCGTTTAGCATATATTTTTGATAAAGCAATAATGGTACAACCATTCAGTGTTTTCAAATGGGAAGAATTTTATTGAATTAATATTTAATTTTGTTTTAATGATTAATAAAACAAAATATCGCCAACATCGCAATAAATAAGAGATATATAAATTCTAATTTTACAGCGAAAAAATACCGCGCGTTTTGCGATATATCGCGCAGTATGGCAAGCCTGGCTGTGTGTTTGGTGATTGGTGTTGGATGAATTGGTGAGGTCTGCGCGAGAAAATGTTTTTTGTTTTTCTCTCATGGTGTATGGATATGGAATATGGAATGGATATGTAGCGTAACGCGTAATACCTACTATATTTTGTCTTTGATAAGATATCTACCTATTTAATTACTTTTTAATGCGTTCTATTAGATAGACACTATTTCCAATGTTGATGAAGCCGTTAACTATCCCGTAGAGATTTTAAATTCATACATTTTAATAAAGTCCCAAGCGGACAAAGTCGCGGGTAACTGCTAGTCAATTATATTGAGGACATCATGGTTTACGCACCAACAAAACAGATTCATGTTTTACGATTGCGAAAAGTTATAGATCGCATGCAAGAATACAACATAACATTAAATAAGGAAAAATGCAAATTTGGTGTGGAGGAAATTGAATTTTATGGATATATGTATATTATCGGCATCTCGAATAGAACCAAAGCATGACAAAGTTAAAACCGAGGAAGTCCGTAGGTTTTTGGGATTGGTGAACTATGTGGATAAATTTATTCAAAACCTGGCAACAGTCAGTGAACCGTTGCGGCGATTCATGAAAAATTAGTTCAGCTTTGAATGGGGCCCGAAGAATAATTTGAAACATTGAAGCAAAATCTGACGGACGATTTACTACTTGGATACTTTAATGTGAAGTATCGAACACGAATCACAGCCGATGCTTGTCCAGTTGGAGTGGGAGCAGTACTAACTAAATTTCAAAATGGAATATCCATGGTTATGATTTGTCAATGGAACATTAGTTGTAGACTTTGTATATAGAATTTTACCATATTTTGAAATTAATAGTTTGCATTTAATTTTAAAAAGAAGAGAATATGTTGTCCGTCAACACTGTTATGAATTATTCTTATAACTCTATAACTACAACTTCCGAAATTTTCCTTCTACTTAGAGCTTGAACTTAAGAAAAACTCACATTGTTATTTGATAGTGCCATATATCAGATGAATAAGCCAAAAGTGGATTTGTTTAACACTGTATTTTATAAACCGTTTCTTTTATCTAGCATCGCTTCTCAGATCTCTACTTACCTAACTAATAAAATAAGAAAACAACCAATTAAACTTTTAATGGTCGAGGAAGTCGTACACTTTATTTAGATCATGTACACGATATGTACCCACATAATGATGGTTTTAACCAAACAAATTCAATGTGTTGTTCCGATTACAATGTTCAGGACAAAATGGGATCCTATTTTTATTGAAAACGATTATGGTTGACAATAATAGTTTAGTGGTAATAGTCTATCCCTCGACAACCAAGAACCAAAATTATTATAGCAACAACGACGGATGTATTGGAGGCACAGCCGATAGAACAAAAAGTGAGTGGACTTCTATTTCCAGTCTTATGAATTTCGGGATTTCCGAAACATTATTTTTAAACATGTTTTTGGAACTACAGTCAAACGTACCCCTTCACATAGACGATTATAGCTTATCGAATAACCTTACCTGACGTTCACCGATTCAGTCATTTTCTTTATTCTTGATGTATCATCAGATGGATAAACGGCTATTAACTTCTGGGTAAGAGTATTGAACAATTCGATTTGCTGTTTATTTTGATGGAGTTCCGCATGAAAAGACTTAAACAATTGGGACAAAATTGAATATTAGATAGATACAAACTCTTTTTTGTTAAGGGGCCTCTTAAGGATACTCACTTTTTGTTCTTTCTGCTGTGCCTCCAATACATCAGCCGTTGTTGCTACAGCTCCCATACGTTCAGCGCGGTTCTCCATACGTGCTAGCCATTTTTCGATTTCTAATCTCTTAGCTTCATATCTAAAAACAACCAACGAATTTCAATGCCTTGCTCAAATAAAAAGGAAACACAATAAGATTACCTTTGCGAGTCACCAAGCATATTTTTTAGCTGCGCGGAACGTTGTAAAACAACTTGTGATGTATCATCCCAATGCTCCCGAAGTCTGGTTACTAGATATAAATTAATCAATTAAAAGGAGTTAGTGAACAAAAAATGAAAGTATAACTCATTAGCGTAATTGGGACAACATTTGTTTGTTCTAAAGCGAGTCACACAAAAGATTTTGTATACAGTTGTATGTATATAATTGTTTCAGTTTCAATACTAGGTTAATAAAGTCCTCAAAAACAGGACCTAGGACAATGGACCTGTTTCACCAACTATTTATTTATTCACATTTGATTAGTATGCAATGTGGTTAGTGCACTTGAAAGACTGGGTTAATTCATGCAGCCTATTTTGGACCTTATTTTGTTTACCTTTTAAACAACATCGAAGATAGTCCAAGTCTGCTGAACAATTGGGGGCTATTAAAAATTGTTTTTTTTCTTTGTATGGAAATAGAAAATATAGTGTTATTTTACTGTAGTTTTTTTTTAATATTCTTAAATTTAAATTGAAAGAAAGATTTTGGAATTACAGACCCTATCATCAGTTCTTGTTCTCTTGAAGATATTTTTTATATAATAGACAGTAGTATTATCTAATATGACTGCATCCCTGTTTTCAATATTCAAGGCTTATGTGTACAAAAACAGATGAACTTTGCCACGGACAAGTCCCGATGAAACCCAATCATCAAAATCATATTTTGTCTTCTTACAAAGTTGTAATAGACTACTGATTCAATATATAACTGACGAAGTTATTATTGTTCGTCCAAAAGGAGTTGAAACTTTCCTAGATGCGCAGTATCAATTAAGGGGATATTCTCTCTTATGTGCATTTTTCATCAAATGAAATTGTTAATGTTTTTCTCCCCTTTATCTTTTTTACCTTTTGTAAATAAAATAAAACAAAAACACGGATCAAGTCTACCTGTGTACTTGAAAAGAAATGTTATAACCCGTGCCAACCCGTTATAAGAGTGGGTTTTAATGCCGTATAACTACTCAATTAACACAAAACTCAAACTTGCATCCATTAACATTTGAAAAGTGTAAGTTTATCGAAATTTCCCTTTTCTCAGGGGTGGGAACTGGGAACGCCACCAACGTTAAAATCAGTATTGTATCGATCATAAAATAATGTCGTTTTCCATTGGGAAAAAAAAATCAATTTTTTTTTTTTGATCTAAATCACTTTTCGCGTTGCGTTGGGATCTCGATATTTTTTCAGATGCACACATACTACCTCAAATACAGCACATCTGCTTAACGTCATTTAAAGAAGTTTGTTTTAAAGCAAATGTGCAAAGTTTCGTGAAAACTAAAATAAAGAAATACATAAACAGCAATGGTCATAGTTTTGGAGGTATTATTATCTCCATTGTCTTCCTCGTCATCTGGAAACTACGAATCCCCAAAACTAATCCATTTGTATCTACAACAGAGTAAACATTTTGCAAGCCGATTTCCATGGTTGATTTTACCAAAAACGAATGCAATTTGAACAGCTGATATTGTTATCAATAACGCACTAATCCATTTACAAAAGCAGATCAATTTCTTTGCATGTTCCATGAGCCGCATAAAATCTGAGATCTGAAAAAGATTTTTGGTAGTCCCAATGGAAAGCGACATAAGTCTTAAATAGACCGCCAGTTTAGACAACTTAAGAGAAACAAGCTGTTTTCCGTGTTCCTATGTGGGAAAGTAGGTGTGCCATGTTAAAGTAAATTAGCCGCAAGCATACACTAACTTGCACATAGTAACCTGACAATCCATTCTGGCTTTTATTTTATTACACCTCCCGTCATTTAGAATTTTGTTTTTGCTGCTTCACATGTATTCACAGAAATTTAAGTGTGGAATCAGATAGTTGCGCGGTAGCTGACAGTCTATTTAATACTTAGTTCATGGTATGGACACTAGTCCGTCCAAACTTAAAATTGAAAATTTCCACGCGCAGGTCCTTTCACACCTGATATTTTACTCTTTTTGTGACACACAAGAGTCTTTCTTTTCAAGATACAATTTTTGCGATTATTTTTACTTTCAACTTTAACGTATGTATATAATACATATACTAATACTAAAATTCAATAAAAAATTAGATTTCAGGAATATAAAGATATTTTAAAATAGCAAATCAAAGCTACCCGGAATTCCTGGTACTCCTTGTGGCATTTGCGTCTCATCATGTGAAGACCTTCGCCTCATTCTTATTTCTTCTCTTGATAGTCCGTTGGGCACACCTGGACCATTTCCAGCAGCTACTGCTGCTGCTGCCGCCGCCGCTGCGGCTGCTTGCCTCGATTGGGCTTGATGTTGTAACAGAGCTGCTGCAGCTGGTGATACTGGTGTGTTGCCCGTGTGTGGAACCATACCGCTGCCCCCACCCATTAGTTGCTGGCGTATATGCTCGCGAAATTCATTGCTTAATGGCATTGGACCCTGTGCTACGGAATTTACAATATTTGGTGGACCCATTTGATACTGTTGCTGTTGATTGCGAAAGCGACTGTACTGGAGCTCAAGCGGAAGATTACGATCAAGAGATCGCATATGATGTTCAATGTTTCCACGAGGGTTATGTTCCATTTGGCCAGTATTTGCAATGGGATTTTGACGAAGCTTAAGTTCATCGCTTCCGGTGGGTGGTATTGCGCCACCTATTCCTGTTCCTCCAATGTTTTCATTCAACTTCAGCTGTTCTAAGTTTCTCTCCCAACCGCGGATTTGATTCAGAGCGCCTATTGGCCGATGTCCGCTACCGCCACCTCCGAGACTCTTGAAATCCATTGTAAAATTAGAATTACTGATAGCGACTGTAGCCTCCATAGACCGCAAATTCATTTGTTCTTGCATTGCACGTTCCATATTGCGAAGACCACTTTCGATGCCACGAAGTGCGTCCTCTGATCCATATTCTTCAGTGGGTGATTGTCGTTTATGTAGAGATATACACGAGGAATTTTTACTTTTTACTTCGGCCGCCGCATGAACTCCTGCATCCGGTGGACTATAATATTTATTGTTCGCTAATACTGACGATTCCATGGGGTAGTCGAATGGGTTTGTGCTCTTTTCCATTGGCAGCGGTGATCTTGATGACTTAGCATTAAACTTCGAATTGGGTAGCGGGGAGTTTTTAGTACTTACGACTGGTTTCTGTGGCAGTGGTGGTGGTATTCGATTAGCTAAGGATGCGGCTATTTCCGGCGGTATATTTTTTAGACTATTTCGCTTCGGAGGGATTTCCGGTGGTGGTCGATTCACATCACTGGAACGCGCCGGTATTGCAGGAACTTTTCTTATCTCTTCTGAAGAATCTTGATTTCTAATCAATTGCTGAGCTCGAAAAGCGGCTTGAGCAGCCAGTTCTGATGTTAGCTTTGAAATTTCAGGAGCGATTTCGTGCGTTTCTGAGCAGTTTGGATTATTTTGTAACATTTTTGAATATTGTTATTGTTATTTAATTAAAAATTTAATTTGTGCGTATTCAGCTAAATACACTTTCATTGAGCGTCTAAAGATATGTTTATTAAATATTGCTAATGTTTATTGAACACATAACGACTTAATGGAGCACAAATCCGTTTTCGTTTTTCAAGTTGTTGGCCGCATTTCGAATGCCAACATTTGCTCACTTTTCTTTGGGATACGTTAACCCTATTTACCGGAATTCGGTGGAAATCCTGAGAATGCGATGCCAGTATTGATTTGTGAAAAGTTATGTTTAAGTTCGTAAAATAAAGATATTTTTAAATTTAAACTTAGGGAATTGATTTAAAATGAGTACTGCGTTTTTTTTCTTGGAGCACACGGAAGTTATAATAATTTCACTCATTCCTTTATTAATAATAACGTTTTTTTTCGCTACTTCCCTTTCCTTTTTTAATTATGGGTTGGGCATGAGAAAAATACTGGCGTTTTGAGGTTTATAGTCGTTCGACAGAGACATACTTGTAAGGATATTATACAGCCGCTGGTTTATCACTGCAAAGTACAAATAGTTTCTTTATTTTTTTAACTTAATTTCACAAGACTAAACATAAAATTATCTCAGTACATATCACCCAGACTTATGCATTTTGTGGTGCTCTCCTTATTCAATAATCCCTGTTTAAGACAAGTTATATAAGGTTTTGCAATAAACACTTTTATTTGCACTTTTAATTTTGTTTTTTTGTTCACAACCGAATATCCGAATGTAAAGCAAACGAATGTTATATGAAAAAAATGTATCACCCTTAACTGCAGCACACTGGCACATAGAAATTTTAACAGTAAGCGTTCATTGCTTTTTTATCCAAGCGACATTCCATTACCCAGAGAAAATTAAGTTGAAGAGCTTTTGAATTTTCCTCCCCTATATATTGAAGGAAAATATGTAGGAAATTATGCCAGCCCTGGACTTTTAGCGCATGCACATTGATGGTGTAAATATTTTGCGATTGATAAGAATTCTGAGTCGAAAAGCAGGTAGCTGTACATCCGTGTGGATTTTAATACACACAACACACATGAAGGTAACAAAAGAATAGGGGATGGGATGTAAACGAATACTATTATTGACATGTTTCTGTCTCGTGTTTAAGTTTTTTTTCATTCATATAAAAATAGATAAGGTAAAGTAAAAAAAAAGGGTGCGATAAATGTATCGTATTTTAGAAAGGGAGAGCATGGATATACTGAATGATGAAACAAGGGTGGTATATTAATGAAAATATTTCCGGTATTTAACATTTCGAAAGGATAGCGTACTACTCGTAGACGTTGATTGACAAAAACAGGGCTTTAAAGCTTCCGCTTATTGCTTACGTTTGAAAGCTTTCAAAAGTCGACTTATTTTATAATAAAGATATATTTGAGTTATGAGTTCGTTTTAACCGTTTCGTATATGTCTAACGAGTGTCTAACGGACATATTATTCACTCCGGGTGTAACTTAGGTTTAAGTTAATTTTACACCCGATAATTAACCCGCATTTCTTAAACCCGACAATTTAAACCTATGTCCACATTATTTACTGAAAAACAAGCATTAAACCCGCTGGATTAAAGATGGATTTAAGTACGGATTCAAAATACTTTTAACCGTTATAAACCCACGTAATGTCAAATTTTACAAATAATGATTTTTTTTGTTGTTTGTCACTTGGAAATTTATTTCATTTGTTTTGGACCCAGTTATATTTTAAAGTGCATTAATTATGCCGAAATTTCTATCGAATCGTCGAATGTAGCCTCCAAAATGACTCTATTCCGGAACGAAATATTTCCGAAAATATACCAAAGAATGACTTCTTTAGTTTCTTGGCATTTTTTTTCTATCCCCATTTTCTTATTTCTTGCGAGCGAAGAAATGTCAGTATTATGAAATTGAGTTTTAACCCGAGTTAAAGTACTTAAACTGGTCTCCGGATTACGTTTAAATCTAATCGGATTACACGCTGTCAAGTTTAAAAAGACTGGGTTTATATTCGGGTTTAACGAGTGAATATAATGGACTTGGGTTTAGTTTTTGGGTTAAACTCACTTAAACCCAGGTGCGTGAGTGAATAATATGGCCGTAAATGTTCATGTGTTGGAGTGTGATGCCTTAGGTATTTTCTTATTTTTTTTATACAGGTGTGTAGCTGAACATTATTTGTGTTGTTTGAAAGCACTCTGATGTTGTTGAAAATAGTTTGAGACGTGCAATATATCTTAGCTTCTCTGTTCCAAAATGTAAGAGAAAGAGAATGTGCAAGAAATATACCTACACGAACAGGGTGGAAAATTTTCAGATTAGGTAGGTAAGAAATTAACTTGCATAGACCTAGTGGGATATTTTATTTTGTGATATTTTGAGTTAGATTCTCGTTGAAGTTGCAACAATGCGCCCCCAGAACTGTGTGCCCTGTGCAATTGCACATCTTGCACATATGTTTGGTTCGGCCCTGCTGACAGCGCCAAGTAACGGAGTACATTACTGGAAATTAAACTTGCATGAACGTTTCAAAACCATGGATATCAGTGATCTATATAGTTAATTGATTTCACTGGTTTACAACAGCGCCAAACAGTAAAAAGACAAAAATCGTGTCGCAGGTAGTAAAAATAAACTGTTGGATCTCTTACTATTGTTGTAAACCATGGATATCAGTGATCTATATAGTTAATTGATTTCACTGGTTTACAGCAGCGCCAAGCAGTAAAAAGACAGAAATCGTGTCGCAAGTAGTAAAAATAAACTAAAAGGTTTTATAGATTATGTGGGAAAAATCAAAATCACCTATTAATGTAGGAGAAAAAGGAAAATGCGCACTGATTTTACAAAATAAACTGTAGTATATAAAATTCGAAACAATTAATGAAGTGTGTAAAATAAAATGTTGGTGTAAAAATAGGAGAAATAAAAGAAAAGCCAGAATATAGCTTTTCTTAAATTTCCACAATTTTTACACAAAAATTCTATTATTCACATTACATCAAATATTGCTATCAATATTTCTTAATTCATAGCAAGTAACACAAATAGTAACTGAAGTACCTAATTCTAGAATTACCACAAACTTTCCGAGAACATACCTACATTTAAATATGTATGTTCACTTTATAAATTATAATGTCGCTTTCAACAAACCAGACTAGCAGTACCTACCAAAAGTTAAAGGCGAAAACATTTTAAAATTTTCATAATCCATTTTACTATCCATATTATTTTACTCAAACTTTTGTTGAATGTTCTCATACTTTAAAAGTATAAAATCAATATAAAGAATCATTTTATAAATATTACGACTTAATCATAATAACCGCCACAAAAAATAAAAGACATTTCCTCAATGTACATAGGTACTTGCACCCAATGCCCCTGCCTAAAGAAAGGTACATGGCAGGCAAATGGCCGCTTTTTGATTCTAATCGGGATTAAGAAAAAAAAAATAATTTTTTAATTATTGAAATTGGAAATTTCTTTTTTCCTTAAAATGCATATGCGAACTAGATAAAAAATAGAAGAGATAATTCTTTTAATTTAGATTTACATAGATTGCAATGCTTTTTAAAAGTCCCTGGGAAAATAAAAATAATTTGGAAATATAACTGCATTTTATAAATACGCAATATTCAATATTTCTCGAGCGCGTGAGTTTTTGCCACTACAACTTATTGATATTTGTGGTAAAACTAATTTTCGTGTTAATATTTTGCACTCGGGTACGAAGAAATGCAATTACTGAATCAGGTTAACTAAAAGCAAATTTTTAAAAGCCTTTTTCAAAAATCCATTATCCATTTAGAAAAAACTGAGTCTGCTTTTAAGTAAGAAATGATCATATTACCTTAGGAATGAATTCTGATAACAATCGTATGAACCGTTTTCAAAATACATATGTTGAAATTTCAAAAGTACATATATAGGGAAGTTCCATACACCCATTACACCCCGCAAAATATCACATGAACATATAGTGCCTGTCCCCTACCATCAACGCCGAGCCTGACGAGTTGTATTGGCTAAGTAGGGCAAAGATTCTTGAGCATTTCTTTAGACGAGCCACGAAACCAAAGGGTGCATTCCCCCTTCTCCCTCTATCCCCAACCACATAATTATACCCATCCTCTCTCTTATCCTATCCTCTCCCCTGGGCTGGACTAAAGGAGTCATACGACCCGTGCCGATAGTCAACCTGTCTGAAGACGTATAATAAATGGCTCAGTCGCATACGAATATCGAATATCCAGATACCTGGTGGCCTCCGGATTACCCAGCCTTGCCTGCAGAGACAATACTGAGACCACCAACTTCGGCCAATTTCCCGTTACTTGCCTACAAGCTATATTTTTATGGGGTGGCAAATGCTAAGTGCGCTGGTATTGTTATATAGAAATTCTTATTGACAAATGTCACGCAACTTCAAAAATTCCGGCTCAACAACACACTCGCACCTTGCATATGCCACTTCCGTTGTGGGCAAAGTTGCTGACAGCGTTCATAGAATTTTATCCGTTTGAAATTACTCGTTACGTGTGGATAATATTTTTTTTAAGGCATAAGTTTACATTTGCTTAAAATATTAATGCAAAATGAACAACGTAGATTGGTTGAAGGAAAATAAAAACATTTTGAGCAAATTTTCTTCAGTTATCTAAGAAAAATTTACATATGAAATCAAAGTTAAATATATTCAAAAGCAGAAAATACGCAACCATAGTTGTCATAATAAGTTTCTAGAATATAGAACATCTCATTTAGCTAGTTTTATTAACCAAAGAAATCAAATTATTCGCCATTTAGCAATTAATAATAACTAACCAATGGCATTCAGTTATATAAAAATGTGGTATTCCCGAACTCTAGTACATTTCACCACGGTTGCCGAGGTTGGCAGCATTTATTTTTGTATTTTTTGTATGTTTTTGCATGTCACACGGATTCTAAATTGACATAACACCGATGGGAAAACAAAATGGCGAATTTGAAAATAAATTGAGGAGGCCAGCGACAAGAGGATTGTGAGTTGGGGGTCTCAGTATGATTTGTCTATGCTTGCCTGTATATAGGAGGTGAGTGCAGATCGACCTCTTCTACTCCCATATTCGTGGGAAGAATCAACCCTTTCGCCAATCTTGGAGTATGGGATGGACAAACACTGGCTGAGAATATGATTCTTGATGTCAGCGAAACCTGCTCTATCGGTAGCTCAAACCTGTTCAGATTGTCTAACTCGTCCAGACGGAGTAAAATATCCAACAGCAGAAAGACAATTAGCGACTAGGTACCAAGAGATGGGACGAACTCAACGACAAAGAACGAAGAAGTCTACATAACGCACGAGCCTATCTGCAGGAGCAGCAACTAATAGAGAATAAGCCACTTGCCTGAACACCGGCAAGGTGCAGCTCTTGTAGGTTACATATACACTACCATCTTGATGGGGCCATCTGATCCCCAGATAAGGACCATCAAATAAAAAGGCAGACAAATCAACGATTATAACAAAGGATGACACTAGGGCGTCGTCTCATTCCCTCGTCGAACACTGTATCGGGCCACTAGCCCGTAAGGGTCCGGGCGGGAGGGGGACGACCTCGGGTGGTGAGAGGTCGCCGCTGAAGGATTCGACTGCTCAAGAACAATCGAGTAAACCAGAAAAGGTGATTTCGCATTCGACGACTATTAGTAGCTCACCAACCAAGGAGCTGTCAAACTCCCAAACTGCCTTTCATCTTAATAGCGCACAGATCAGGAGGCCAAGGAACACCTCCAAAATGGTCACTGTAGCGGGCAAACAATGCGCTATAGTAGACTACGGCAATCCTGAACGGAAGCTGACAGGGGACCAATGGCTATTGTTAGAGCTTCGGATCCGTGATGGTGTAAATGAGGCAAACACCAAAAAAGAAGAACGCCTCCCACTTTTTGCCAACATTAACACTGTGCAAGGGTTCAAACTCAAGACATGTGTAGACGGCTACACTCTTACATGGCTTAGCGAATTTGTTGGCAGGACTAAAGCTCCCTGGCCGAACGCCGATCTTCGTTTGATCGACAGAAAGGAAATCGGCCATCTAACGAGACCTAAGGCCAGAATCTTTCTACTCGGGCGATACCTGGGAAGTGATTGAAATGCCAGACTATAATGAGTCCGGTACGGAAGTGGTTGTCCTTCTCAATCATAAATCAATTCCGCTGCTGAGAAAGATAAATTTTAAAGTTCGCGTCAGATTAATTGCCAACTCGGCACCAAAACCAACAAAGGAAGGGGTGCTTGCTAAAAACCGTGATGAAGATACTACAAATAAACATTCATTACAGTAAAGCGGCTAGCGCCGATGTCGTCTACCTCATGGAGGATAGATAAATAGACATAGCTCTAATTCAAAAACCCTTGACATCAGGTGGCAAAATTAGAGGACTAAGCTCTAAAGGACATGTACTGTATCAAACAGCGCATGTAGACACAAACAGTAAGAAAAGAACTTGTATACTAACTAGGAAACTCTTTCTTGAATCTACTTTCAGTAATTTAGACCATACTACAATCAAGTATGAAAGAAAGGGCCTGCCACCGCTGATTATAACATCGTGCTGGATGCCATACGATGCAACAGAAGAACCACCATCAGCACTAACTAACAGAACAGCTCCTTCAACGGGTTAGAAGGGACAAATGGGACTTACTGATAGGGTCCGATGCACAATATCAACTCAAGAGGTGAGTCGCTTTTTACATTCCTTATAGACAACAATATTTCAGTAGCATAGAGGCTTAGAGCCGACTTTTGTCATTAACAAGTAAAAGTGCTATCATCGGCTTGGCCGATGCCTTGATACCCTTCACTGCATACAAGTCATGCAAAATTGGTTTTGTGTTGAGCTACCAGAACTACTTGACCGACATAGCCCATTTTTAATACCAACCTAACGACGGTTAAGAGAAGTCCTTTTACCAAACTTTACTCCTAGGTTGATTTCTTTGGACGCTATCGTCTTTTCAAGAGATAGAGAAAAATACATGGGCCTAATATTTATTTTATATGGGAGGTACCAGAACTACTTGACCGCCATAGCCCATTTTTAGTACCAACTTGACGAAAACAAAATTTAGTTCTCTTAAAAAATTTCACTTGCCTAGGTAGATTTTTTTTCGACGCTATCGTGTTTTCTAATATTGGTTTTGTATGGGACGTACCAGAGCTACTTGACCGACATAGCCTATTTTTCATACCAACCTAATGACGATAAAAAGAAGTCCTTTCACCAAACTTCATTCGCCTAGGTTGATTCCTTTGGGGGCTATCGTGACACATGGGCCTAATATTGATTTTGTGTGGGAGGTACCAGAGCTACTTGACCGACATAGCCCATTTTGAGTACGAACTTGACGACAATAAAAATAAGTCCTCTTACAAAATTTCACTTGTCTAGGTGGATTTTCGACACTCGTGTTTTCAACATGTGTTTTCTAATATTGGTTTTGTATGCGAAGTACCACAGCTACTTGACCGACATAGCTCATTTTTAATACCAACCTGACGACGATAAAAATAAGTCCTTTCACCAAATTGTTCGCCTATATCAATTCCTTTGGGACATGGCTAAATAAATTCAGAATGTGATCCTGATTCAGACTATATATATAACTCTATAAGGTCTTCGATGACGTTACAAATGTAATGACAAAGTGAATTGTACGTTCCTGTGGAGGGTATAAAAATAAAGAAGAAGTTATCGATGTTACCCTGGTAGGTAACTCTAGTAGTAGACCAAGGAAGGTATTAAAAGATGAATCTTTCTCTGATCACAAAATCATTAAATTCCAAAGTAGAAGCCAGAATAATAACACTGCAGACAGGAGTAATACACGAAACTGGCAGTTTGGACAAAGCAACCGAGGATCTGGCTACAATTCTCGGCAAAAGTTTTGAAAAGGCATGTCCGTTAAAAACAAGGAGACAAACAACAATCTGCCCCATGGTGGACAGAGGATCTGGGAGGTTGAAACCACCACAGAACCCGCTAGGCTCCGAAAAATCCTTGCCAAAGAACCCATTGCCATGGGGTCCATTAATAGACTAATGGTAAGTGGACAGAATCGTGCAATGAGACACTCCAACTTCTACTTCATACGCACTTTCCGGGCTGTACAGCGATGTAGAAGCAGGTAATTTCATTGGCCATGCTATTCCAGCGGAAATTATAACAGTAGAGAGAATAATCTGGGCTATTAACTCTTTCTCACCGTATAAAACTCCTGGCACAAAGAGTCTACAAAAATGCGATAGGCTAATAGCTCTACACCTGATAAACATATTTGTTAACAACCTAAAGTTAGGGTTGTGTTTCAAAATCTTGGCGTGAAGTGAAGGTAGTCTTCATACCCAAGGCAGTCGTACTTCTAAAGACTTTAGACAGATAAGCCTTACCTCATTTGTTCTAAAAACATTTAAAAGCCTTATTGACATACACATCCGAAGTCATTTAAGACCGGATGCTATATCTCCGGCTCAACACGCCTGTATAAAAGGCAAAAGCGTAAAATCAGCACTCCATAATGTAGTCAGTATAGTGGAGAAATCACTAAAAGAAATACACTCTCACAGCTCTTCTGGACATTGAAGGACCTTTTAATAATGTCAGACCAGATGCAATTCAAAGAGTACTAGTAAACCTTAAAGTGAACAACACTATTAACAACTGGATAATGGGCTGGCGACCTAGCCCTGCTTGCTACTGGAAAATTTCTCTCCACTATCAGTGAGTCAGTTATCAACTAACAGGAGCTCTATCCATAATAAACAGGTGGACAATGAACTGCGGACTGGCAGTAAACCCACAAAAGACAGAATTAGTTCTCTTTACTAACAAAAGGACAATTCCTGAATTTAGCCTGCCTACAAGTGAATGGATTCCACTTACAATTTCTGAACACGCCCAATATCTTGGTGTAATCCTAGAACGTAAATTGTTCTTCGTAAATTGAATTGGAATTTTAACACTGGCAAATGGAATGGAATTGCAAAACCTACAACAGCTTTCAAACGAATCAACGACGCACATCTATACAGATGGTTCCCAAATGGATGTTGGCGTTGAAGCGGGATTCTACTCTGAAATACTTGGTCTATCCAATTCAATCATACTTCTTGACTAATGCAGCGTTTTCCGGGCGGAGGTTCTGACAACAAGTTTCAATGATGGCGATACCTCATGCATTTCTCTTTCTTCATTGATATAAAAGCTTTGAAATAAAATCGATGTCGCGAAGAGCTAAGGGTTCTTGGCGCTCAGCGTACTGTAAGAATCTCCTGGGTCCCCGGACAGAAAGGAGTGCCCGGTAATGAGCTTGCAAGAAAGGGTTCTTCATTTGAACTTAATCAGACTGATACCACAGTATTGACTCCTCCCTGCAATCTCAAGCAGGAAATTGAGAACAAAATACTGACAGCGACGAATGATAAACGGAGTAAACTAGAATCCTGTGTCATAACCAGATAAATGTGGCCAATCGATAATAAACAGAAGACAGAAAGAACAATTATTACAGGACACAACATGTGGAAATATCACACCAAGAAAACAGATACAGAATTTTTGGAAGACACTTTTTCGGAGAATTAGAAGATCTCTCTCAGATGTCTACAAAAGAATTACAAAGATTTGTAGTATCCTCGGAATGGCTTGACTATCCGGTTTCATAGGATTCCACAGTATGGGGATCCAATGGTATCACATTGATCTAAGTGCGACGGAGCAGGTTCCTCCTGTCTCGCCAACTTACTAACCTAACCTAACCTATGGCGCCTCTACCCGGGTGGGTTTTCAATAAAATACCCATCAAGCGGAGACCCTTGTACCACATAAATGTGTTTTCTAGAATTTATAAATAACTAAATTTATTTACAAGTATTTACATTTATTAATGCAGAAAAAAATAAAAATAAAATAAAATATACATAAATAACAAAAATAAAGTGCACGACTGGGTCGAACAAAACTTTCTCGTTCATCAAAAGTTTAGTTGACTCAATCGGTAGCTCCTACATTTTACACGATTTTTGAGTACAAGAAGGGGGTAACAGGAGTTTCTGTTTTCTGATCTGCTGGATTAAGCGGATAGGGATTGGAATTGGAAGTAGGGTTCGCGATAAAATAATATATTTGCATAGGTATATGTATTATGTGAAAATTCAGGGATTTGCTTTTGAACTTGCATTAGCAGTTATAAACTGAATATCCCATTGGACGCGTGTGCGGGTGCAAATGAAGTGGGAGCTTCTGATTGCTGATTGTGTAAGCTCCAACAGGTTGGAATTATTCTAAGATGCATGTTTAATGTGGTTGAAAAAAAATTGAAGTAGGAAATATTTCCTAAAAACATTTGTTGTTGTTGTATTTTCTTTTTATTGGCAGTACGGTATTGGGTTTTAAAAATATATTCGAAGACAGACCTAAATTATTATTATCCTAAATATGTATTTTGGTCAAAATCGTTAGAGCGGTTTTTATAAAATTTGACGACAAAACAGTAACAAATATTATTCCTTAACTATTTAGCTGAAAATCGAGTTCGGGATTCATGCATTACTTGATTTTTAAAGTTTTACGAAATCGAAAATGGGGTTTTCAAGATATGATCACTTTTTAAAATTAGCATTTTCGGTGATTCGAATTGAAATTTAAGGACGCAATAATTTTGAAAACATCTATTTCACTCTAAGTATACACTTTGGTCAAAATCCTTATTGCCGTTTTCAGATAAACTAAAGAAAACTACATTTTTAAAATATGATTTTTTTTTTTAAATTTCATGTTATGATAATACAGAAAAAACTGATTTTTCCATTTAGTTAGAAATGACCATATTAAGTTAGAACTGAATTTCTGTTACAATCGTTTGCGGTATATGTATGCCCAAATTTCAAAAGTACCGATATTCGATTTTTCAGCAGAAAACTGAGTATGCAGTCATGTTAACCTTACTTAGAAGCTTAAATATCAATTTTGATTGAAATCGTTAGACCCGTTTTCAAAAACATCAAACTGGTATGAAAATTTTATATGGGAAGTACCATTAATATTGAGGTTACCGTGCAAAAAAACTGCAAACGAACAGACAGACAGACATAATTTTGCGATGTTGCGTAATGTCATAATTGATTAACATCTCGATTTCGAAATTTTGTACGAATACAATAGGTAGGTATATATATTTCTTTTTCTATGTAATCGAGAAAGTTAATAAAACATCTTTACAAAAAAAAAAAAAATACAAAACTCATGTTCGTTTGTTGAATTGTATGTCAAAAAAATAAATTTAAATGCAAAATTTATATTTTTATTACTACATATTCGAGAAAGTTAAAAAAGGACTACGATTTGTACGAAATCGAAGATGAATCTATTTCAATTTACTATTTTTCCAATTTCAAGATTTTTAAAGCTAATTAGAAATTTATTTTGATGTTTTTCGACAACAATAGTACCATAAGACAAATTTTAAATAAAAAATCGATTATAATGTTTAAACGCTTCATTTTACCTTCCTACCGTTATGCACAATTCACAATTCGGCGTTGAACGAGTGGTTGCGTCGGCGCGCTTTAACAAGCTTTTTCGAAACTTTACGATATCAAATGCCAAAGCGCGCGAGCAATAATTTGGAAAACGAAACGATACTTTGAAGCGAATGCACGTTGAAAGTGTTGAGAGATTAAAAGTTCGGTTTGGTTTTTGGGTAAAAAAAACAAAATCAGATCAAAATTCAAATTTCAAGACTTCTCACTTTTTTTCGCAATCCTGTTGCCGCCGGCCCCCTCAATTTTTTTTTTTTTTAATTTTGGTTTCCTATCGGTGTTACGTCAATTTCTCGATTTGATTTTTTTGGTTAATAAAACTATCTAAAAGAGATTTCTACATACAAGAAACATATTAGGAAAAATATGCTTTTGTATTTTCCACTTTTGGATATTATTAACATCGATATCATCTGAAAACTTGTTCAGAATGTTTTTATTTTCCCTCAACCGATCAAAATTTTTCATTTATATTCTAAGCAAATGTACAGTACACTTTTTCCTAAAAAATACTCTCCACACGCAACGCATAATTTCAAATTTAGTAATAAAATAAGAAAATTAAATTTAAAATTAAAGAAATAAAATTCTATGAACACTGCCTGCAACTTTGCCCAAAGCGGAAGTGGCTCATATTTTTTTTCGAGTGTTTTGGCAAACCAGAATTTTTAAAGTTACGTGAGATTTGTCAATACGATTTTCTATGTAACAATACAAGCGTACCAAATCGTACCACATTCACTTCGTAAAATTTGTATCTGCTTTTCATCTCCTTTAATTATCAAGTTCCTAATAGTAGAGAATAGGTCTGCTCAGGTCGGCAGGCGTCGCGTTTAACTCAAATTTAAGATCTAAAGTCTGTCCAACGGGTGAGGTTGTATTTTGTGTAGCAGCATTTACGAACGTGTTGATTCTACACAATCTGTCAATACATGCACGCCTCAACGCGGTATTGTGATTTAAACATTAACACCTATCGCTATTGTTTTGAAAGGATTTGACCTTAATGGGACTGATTTGATATTGTCAAATAAGAAGACATGAGTCCACAAGCCAAAAGTCCATAATTAACTTTTGAGTGAGTCCACAAATCATTTGTGAATTTATAATTCAACCCAAATGGGCCAGAAGTCCACAACTTTCGGGCCATGCTTTCACAATTATAAAAACGATGTACGCCACAAGTTCACAATAATTATTCGTGTAACTTATTTAAAGTCTTAAATCAATGTGACCGTATATACGGTATAGAGATTTATAATATACATAGTCACACAAATAAAGAAATTGTTGTTCATCCTGAGCGTTTATAATTATAAACTAATTTTAGTAAAATATTTTTAAGTCTAGAAAACACAAATTAGTACAAATGTATGCAAAAAATTTAAATATATTACATTTTTGTTTAATTTCTAAACATTTGAAATATATATGTATTTTGAATATTTTGATGAAATAAAATGGTTAGTGCTTTTCTCTGCTTTATCTTTTTTAACCGCTAGTGCTTTTTGTTGATTGGTTTTCCGTTTTTAATAGTTTGCAAGTAACGAACGAATGCTTACTAAAAACTTAATTTGATTTAAGTTTGGGATCTTTCCAAGACTTTCCTGAGAGTCGTCGCAAAGACAATAAAATATCTGCTCACTTAAGATTAGACAGCTAATACCTGAATACCTATTTTTTTCTACCATTCTGTTCTTTGGGCGGCCCAGGTAGATATTTGGCTGCAAGAAAACCCTCTTTGAAAAATAAGTTTGTCCCCGAGAATGAGAATGCCTAATATTGATATGGTTTTGGTTGGTGTGAAAAGGTTGGCTTCGCGGAAAATATGGATATAAGAATTGCCAGCATTCAGCAAAATTCACACGAAATAATAAATTAAGGAACTTCTGGAGGAATAAGAGGTAGTATGTGCGAATTTAAGATTCACAGAATTCCGTATTACTTGGTGCGAATTCATAGAGAAGAAAACATGACAGTTTTCGTGTAAAAGAATGTCCAAGGCTTTATATATGTCGGTTTTTAAGTTTCCCGAATTAAGTAATGTAAGCTATACAATTTTAAAAAGATCATATTGTATTTATAAGCACACTTCCATATTCAAGCACTGTTTCGTTGCTTGGCAAATTGTAATTCAAACGGTAGGCTATTATTTCTTTCGAAAATATTCACTTAGGTTAATGGGTGGGTGCGGCAGAGCAAGCCCCGCAGCACCCCACTTAGGTCCATGTGATAGGACCCATTGTGATGAAAATATTCACGATTCAAATGTGATGTTTAGACTACCAATAAGCTTTGATTTGCATCAGCCTAAGAATAAATCAAAGCATTCTAAAAAAAACTGTGTTCCGTTTATTGAATAATTTGAAAGAAATCTTATTACGACACAAATTCGCTCATAAATTAATCGTGAAGTATTAGAAAACAAATGAACGCTACTATAAAAAGTACAGAAAATTGTGTCCAATCGATATGATATTTGACAGATCAGCGGAAGTTTTGTGCATTTTCTATTTTGTGTTTTGTTTTTTGATTATAATAAGCTTCAAAAAGCCTTTGAAAGATATCTGTTGGGCAAATTAATTTGCAATTTATATATTATTTTTTTTGGAATAAAATCCTCCTTGTGAAATAAACCATTGACCTTGTTTTTCACGAAAACAAATTATAAAATTTGAATTCTGCGATGTCAAAAAATGTAATAGATGCTAAGACAGTCGTCGCACTAGCAAATGTGGAGGTCTAATAGTTTGTACTATAGTTTCACTAATGCTGTTCATTTTTACTAAAACTGGCAACCAGCTAATCTTCACCATACATGTTTGATTATTAGTAAGGTCGTATATCAACAGCGAAGATGACACAAATTGGTACAGAGCATCCACCAACCCGTCTCCAATATTTGGCCTGTTAAAAATATGACTGATGCATTGTTTATTCGATCCACAAAAAAGAAGATCTTCTAGTCAACTATAAAGGCATAATATTTTCCTTAACATTTTATAAAAAGTCCTGTCTGCTGTACTGCGTGAACGCCTGACACAATTTGTAAACGACCAGATTGATCCTTATCAGTGCGGTTCTAAACCCGGTAAGTTCACAACCAACGAAATATGTATTCACACTACAGTAGAAAAAAAAACAAGAAGTCTGCCAACAAGAAGAGACACAGAAAATCGACAAATCAGACTGAAGGTCACTATAGAATATACTACTTAGGCTGCACTCTTAACTATGAAAATGACACCAAGCTGAAATAAGACTCTCATTATCCCAGTACCGCTCTATGGCGCAGAAGCATGGACGTAAGCAAAGGCGATTAAAGATCTTCTTGGTCGTTTTGAGCGCAAGATTCAATGAGTGCTTTTCGGTCCTGTTTGCGTTGGCCGGCTTTGGAGAAGAAGATTTAATAGCGAACTCTACAAGCTGCGCAGCGACATCGATCTGGTCAAAAAAGTACGCACAAGTCATCTAAGATTACATGAACATATAGAGCGAATGGAATTTTAAAAAGCAGAGAAAATAAAAGTACATAGATACTTTATGAAAGTATATTTACAAACATGTGAAACGTACCTAACGAATAATTATTGAAGACATGTTAAATAAATCATAAATCTATTGTGTTGGTTTACCTTTTTCTTGTAGCTGCTGACGCTTTAAATCGCCTTTTAGAATTTCGGCTGTATGTACCAATTCATTAAGTTGGGGTTTCTTCAGCTCCAGCTCTCTTAAGACTTTCTGTAATTACAGCTCAAATCAATAAATGTGCAAAATGTAAACGAATTATATAGTCTGCAGCTATATACTAGTATAAAATTCAAACAAGTACTCACATTTTGTTTTTCTATTGCACACCTAACAGCATCAATATCTTCCACACCGACACTTTGCATCTTCAAAATATTTTGTTCTAAAGTAAGCCAATCAGAAATTTGTAGTATTGACTTATCAAACCCTCCAGATAAGCCAAGTGTATTTCGCAGTTTATCTAAAAACAAAATAACAATTGTATCATATTTAAATACGGAATATAAATATTATTATTTACAGTCTTAAGAGATGGAAACATAAATAAAACGAATCTAAGCGGTAGTATCATCCCCTGCTATTAGATTGCTAGATGATGAGATACATCAACATAACGGATTGAAAACAATAAGTAATATGAAAATTGAATAATAAAGTGTACCAGTGATGAAAATGTCTTTGAGGAGAAATCAAATCCTTTGAACAAATATTGCCCTGTTTGCACATTTATTTAGCACAAACACATTTTATTGAAATGCAATATATTGTTATTAACAGTAGAATTCTTTACAAATGCAATATAAAACATGAAACTGAAGTTTATAGACTCCGTCGTCCTGAGTCAGGTCATTGAATGTACAATAGTACATAGAAGAAGTGTTATGACTTATGATATGACTAATAAATATAGGGATTACCTGCAACATAAGTAGAAAAGCTTTCAACGCTTTTAAATTGTACGTAGCTTGTCAACATGTCGCAACTTTATGTTTACTTAAGGCACATTTCATTATGTATTCAGAACGGAAAAGGAAACCATTACAAAAAAAAAATAATTAAAAAGTATTTACTAACTAAACATGTGTTTGTCAAATCTTCCCTAACGTTAAACGGTTTTTTTTAAGTTTTAAATACACTATAAATATAAGTTACAGATAAAAAAAATAATATGTAGCAGTTAAAATTTAGATTTGTTAAAATTTACAAAATATGGGCCATTTTGGTTTTGCAAAATGTGAAAAAATAATAACCTTGAACGTCATGTCAAAATACAGGAAAAAAAAATAATAAAAACAAATCTTTACGGGTGTTGGACTTTTATTATCCTTTCAGTTTCCGCGTTTTTTTTATCACTGATTTTGGGAAAAGAATATCAGGCAGCAAAAATCCGTTTAAAATTCCGAAAGCAAGACTTCGGAAGTTGTATCGCTTTTTATCGCGGATCAGCAGGGATACCAATTGGCGACCCAAATCCACATTTGTTCAAAGGAAAACTGAATACATTGATTTTAATAACAATTCAGGTCTGTGGTGCATTTGTTGCAGCTCATTCATTTGAGAGGAATGTCAGCCAGTATGACTGTCATCAATGTCAATTCCGTGTGTCTAGAAAAAAACTTTATTTTATAAATGGGTGCTCCTCTCCGTTTTGCTTTATTTCGCAAAGTAATGTTCAGACAATGCAGATCGAAGTTCTAAATTATGCGACTTTAGCTCCCGTGAGTGTTGAAAAATACCAAAGAATGACTGCTAATTTAAGCTCAAATGATTCATTGAATAGGCTGACCTCATGGTGCAGACAAACGAATTACTCAGTTTTCAACCTCTTTGATCTCTATGGCTAGGACTTATCTCGACTTATGCACGCATTTTTCGTGGACAGAAAATAGCTTTTCTATAAACTTTCTAATCTGACATTGCCAACGAAAGTACTTAAAGTTATACAAAGTCTCTGTGAAGAGAACCAAACGGCAGTGTGGTATGGTCACAACGTATCAAACTGGTTTGATTCGCGAACGGGAGGTAAACAGGGAGGCATCATCAGTCCCCTACTCTTTTCATTGTTCCTGGATGAACGAGCAACGTGCTTGCCTGGGGAAATAATTTTGACGGAATAAATGTAAAAATTCGTATGTAAGCTGACGACACAGTTATTTTATCGGAAACGTCAACCATGATGCAAAACACGATTAATAAATTGGAACAATACCGCCTGTGGAACTTGCAAGTCAACACCAGTAAGTACAAAATGATGGTTTTCCGGAATGGTGTCGGACGATTCGCCAGGGATGGAAGATGGACTTGGCAAAGAGAAGAACTAGAATAGGTAAGAGAGTACAAGTACATCGGGGTCATAAAAACACAATGACTTTTACGAAGCACCTGCAAGAAAAAGTAAAAAGAGGCAAAAGAAGCAATAAATTATAGTCGGAGAGGCATACACCTTTTAAAAAAAAAATATAGATTTCGGCACAAATTACAAAATCTATGAAACAGTAGTGAGGAAGATCATGTGCTATGAAGCTCAAGTGTGGGATATCTACCAATACGAAGAAGTGGAAAATTGTTGAGATACTTCATAAAAAAATTATTTAGATTGCCTGAAACTGAAAATATACCAAACTATGTATATGCTCCACCGGAAAACAGGGCTGCCTCCACTATATATCTATACATAAAGACTGCACTTTTTGTATATTTTAAAAGTAATGCGGCTCCCGAGCCAACGTCTGCCACATATCGTCGCAATGCATCGTATACGGCATAAACTGCAAGATTGCAATGAATGGTGTAGACTATGCAACGAACATGATGTCCAATTAATAGCCCACAATGAAACAACATGGAAAGAAACGCTGCAGATATTGTTGACAAAAACTGATTATCCCTCCGTATAGCATTTAAAGTAAATACCTGGCAGAGCCTAACAAAACTTTCATGTTGGTCGCTTCAATAAGACCTAGGTGACAAAATTGACTTCGATCCATCAACACAATCTCGATGATATTCAAGTCAAGAGGGGAACTTTTTCAGTTGAACTACAGGCCAACCAACCGAAACTAGGAGGCAAAATGTTCTTTATGCAATCTCCGAGCTATAGAAGACGTTCATCATTTAAGCCAGGTATGCCAAATATTAAACAATACTAAATGGTGAAAATTGGAGTACGCTGGCTATAATAGATAAAGCTTTTTTAAATTAATTAAATTAAGATTTAAAATTTTTAATATTCGTACAATGTATGTTTTGGAAAAAATAGTGATTATTTTTATATTTAATTTATAGAATATTGTGTTTATTCAAATCGGCTCCATAGAAGATAAAGGTTCCAAATTTGAAGATAGTGGTGAATAAATTGTATGTTGCACCTATTCAAAGAAATTTTTAAAATCCCGCTTTAGGATAGACAGGTACAATTGCTATTTGTTAAAAAAGAACAAAGTATTCACTAATTGATTAAACAACATTTTAAGGAAATATTTTAAATGGCGTCTAACAATTTTTCTCAAAATTTATAAATTTTCTATATTCTAAGACTTCTTACTTACCACTATCGTCATTGTATTCTAATGTATTTTGCGCCATCATCGATCCTTTTTTTAATAAAAGCATTGAATCTTGAACATTGTTGGCGTAGTCCATTAAATTAACTTTCGTCTGGAAATATAATCACGATTTATTAATACGACGCGTTGAAAAATAAAAACTTACTTTTTCCACGTCTTCCATCATTCTTCGAGTGGTTTTCGATGGTTGCTGAACTTTATTTATCGTATTTCTTATTAATTTCAAGTCGTCACGGCGATCCTTAAAAATAATACGGACATATTTCGTTATTAGTTACATATATTTTGTACACAATTTTTGAATGCTTAACGATATGTTATATATTCACTACTTAAAAAAAAACACTCAACTTGACATATGCATCTAAAACCAACAACATTCAACTTTGGGTGGTATGCATGTAACAGCAATCACTATAGGCCAAGAAGTAATTAGTTGTGCTATCCAAAATCCAATAGAAATAATTTACAAATTAAATTTAGAAATATTTTGGAAAACCTCGATTGCTTTGTTTACAAAAGAAAACTTGAAGAAACATTTACCTCCTATGATGATGCTGTGAACTACAGAAACATCCCTATTTTTAGAATGTCGATCAGAAGAGTATTCATACACATGTGGTCTTCATGAGGGCATCGAATGTGATTGTTTTTATTTTTAAAGAGTTTCTTGTGCACTTTCGATAGGTATTTGCCGCGAACTCAATACAAAGGAAATTGAATATGAAAGAAACAAGAAACTTTTGGGTGTGTGCTTTTCTATGTATCTACGAATATATATAAATATTTTTCTAAATTTCACAACTTGAGAATTTATTTACATAAAACTAAAACATTTATCCAATATGGAATTATTTATTAATTTTAGACAAGTATTTATAAAATGTAATGCCATGGAGCATGTACCAGCTATATTGCTGACCAAAGCAAGCGTCACGTCAACTGGTGTCATAATATTTACGAATACGACAATAACAACGCAGCAAAGAGCAAATCAACTTAGCGTTGCCAGAACCCAAAGATTTTTTGATGTTTTTTTATTAGGAATTGGTATATAATGTAGGTTTATTTAACTTTTATTAAATATAAATGTTGGCAATGGAGCTTTACGAGCAAAAGGGCAAATTGAAGAGGAAGAAAAAGGCCCAGACCCATGTCTTAATCGAGATACAAATAAATGCATTAACTGACTCTACATCCCACATACCTTTGCTGTCCCCAATACGAACTGCATTTTCGTTTTCGACTACCGGATAAACTTGGTCTATTTTCCTGGGATGATCTAGACTATGAAAAATATGAAATGGAAACTCATCATTATATAGCTAAAGATCGTCTATCAAAGTTTTGCTGAGTTTATGTGCTGCCCAAACTGCTCGCCAAGCGATTATGACCGCGCATATTATTCATTATTTAGCTAATAGAGCTGATTGGATACAGTTTCATAACATAACCCAAATGCCAACAACACAAATTTGCTAGGATAAAACAGACAAGACAGGAAAAAACTCGTAAACTTCGCATTTGCTGCTTTTCTATGCAGGAGTTTGTTCCGCAAAATGTCCCGCACTAAAAATTGTCCCGTTAATGTCCCGCATCAACTTATCGCCCTATTATAACTTCATTATCTATAAATATAATAAAAATGGTGTGGAAAATGTATAGAAATTGAGATGAATCGATTTTTTAGTTGTTCGTAATTGACAGCAGGTTTTTATGAAAAAAAATGTTGGGAAAACTGTCCGGAAAAGTCAGGAAATTCGAAAAATCGAAAATTGTTTTTTTTTTTGTATGGAGAAATTTTGCATTTTTGCATGATTTGATGATTTTGGACGATGTAAAGGTGGAAAATTCAAAATTCAAATGAAGCTTGGAAAATTTCGGATAATTGTGAAATTCATTGTGATAAAAAACGTTTTGCGTGCCTTTTGGGTGGAGAAGTTAACGAGATAAATAATAGATGGCGCTGTGTTGCGATCAATGCCACAACCCGATAGATGGCATTATTCAATTGGGATAAATACACGATGGCGCATAAACGAGCTTTGGAGGCAGTTGACCGAACGATGAAGGATTTACCAGGTGACTCGAGACGATATGTTGAGGCTATGATATTGCTCTCCGAAGATTTTCGTCAAACGCTTCCCTTCATCCCGAAATCTACTGCTGCCGATGACCTTAATGCATGCCTGAAAACGTCGTCTTTGTGGCGGCATGTTAAGAAGAAATTTACCACGAATATGAGAGTCGCATTGCAGAACGACTCATAGGCTGCTGGCGCTTGTCAATGGCCTGTTGATGTTTCGACTAGATTGAAATTTTTGCGAGTTCACATCGTCGAAAGAGGAACTCTACGCCAAAGTGTTCCCCGGCTTTGCACAAAATTATAAAAATCTCGATTGGATTAGTGAACGGGCAATACCAGCAGCAAAGAATAAGGACGTCAATAGCTTGAATTTAATTATTCAAAGTAAAATCGCTGGAGAACTGCATTCGTACAAATCCGTTGACAGCGTGACCGACGAGGATGAAGCGACCAACTATCCGACAGAATTTTTAAACGCGGACTAATGTTGCGGAATCAGAATCATCCGAAATTGTGCAACAGTACACCCAGAGAAAAAACAACGTAAAATCAATGAAAACCACTTTGATTTAAATATTTTTCGGAATGATTTAACATCGACTACGAAAAGTTTTAAATCAAAGTGGCATAACATTAGTTCAAAGGGTTTCCCTACTCTAAATGCACATATTTTTACTTTTATCTAACCACGTATGTACCTTGATTTGACGTGGAATCATGCACTTTGAATCTAAGTTGACTTTCTTTAAAATTACATTGCGTATTTAAATCAATTATGTTTTAACGGGAAAAGGAATATTCTTTATTAAGGTTTATTCAACGTAAAATCAAATAGAACATATTACATTTTAGGTTGCATTTTTTCCCTGAGTGTACGCGGTCTGGGTCTCCGAACTCAAAAATTTAGCCATAACATTAAATGTACGAATATGAATTAAAAGCCTTGCTTAAACTAAATATTAATTATTACAACAATTTAAATTTAAACTAAAATAAAAACGTTATTTCGCTTCAAAGGCAAAAATGACCCGGCAGATAATTTTTCAGATCTCGCATCCTTACACAGATTCCAATTTCTAAAGCCAGATAATTATGAAATACCTACAGATCCTGCTCCCCTAGTACTGAAATATCAGCCACCAATAAGGAACAAACACTATCGACAATCGCTATCGTAATTTCGATGTATCGTTGCTATGGGTTGAAATGTGTTTTCGGTAAGACTGGCGTAAATAGGTACTTACGCAGAAAAACAGCCTCTGAAATAATTTTACTCGGTCAACTTTTAATTACACTTTTCACCAAAAAATCAGGTCTGAGCAAAGCCTGATTGAACAAAGCAAGAAAGCCAACGCAGCAGAAAATGAAAAAAAAGGACCTAACTCTGACCACTCTATAGTAACAACAAAAATATTTGTGAAGTTTTCAATATATAAATGCAACTGTGGCATAGGCGATATGTATCGATAGCAATATCATTTAATGAAAGGCGAGAACATTTTCGGTAGTGGTTACAAAAAGTGGTACAGATCATTGATTTCCGTTTACAACAAAAGTTGGATCTTGTACTGTTGTTGTAAACCGTGAAAATCAATGATCAATGATACAGATTATGTGAGCATAATAAAAAAGGCCTAAAGTTATACCTAGTCTTCAAAATTTGGTTATCAAAATCAATATTAGTTAATGGTCGTCCTCCATTGGCAGCTGATGCGCTGTAGCTCTAGCACAAATTCTGAAATTTCCCTTTCAGAAAAATGTTGTAAATGCAAAATTACCTCTATATTAAAAAATGGGAGAGACAAAATGAGCTGTGATTTCTCATGAAAATTTCGTTTATTTATGGACTTAAAAGATCTATTCGAGAACATTCTGGTCTATAAAGTAGTTTAGGATTAAGGAGATTAAGAAGATATTGCATATGTATATAAATGCATTACAACTTACCTATAACGAACTATACAAAGAAGCTATCCGGAATAATTAAAAGCACATATTTTTTTTCGGTCTACTTTTAGTGTGTGCGTTAATGTCTTTATTTTTCCTACCACGATTTTTTTTCTACCAAAATAACAAATTTTACAGCTGGATATCAAACCTCATGTTTTGGACAACAACAAATATAATTATTGCATAATTTATTTTCTATACAACGAATTGTTTTTCTGTTCGCGTGCGGATTCACTATATGGAAGTTTATATTTTCTTTTAATTTCTTCTCTAGATGAGATTAACCAGAAAATAAGTATAAACATTTAATTACTTACTGCATATACAAAAACAATTACAAAGCATAATACTTACGATTCTCAAATACACAAATTTTCAAAGCCAGCTGTGAAAAATAACACTGGTCAAGGAAGGGAATATTTTACATGATTCTGAGTTAATTTTACACACTGAATTTCAGATATGTTCTTAGATTTTCTAGTTTTTTAGGGGCGTGTTTTTCTTGAGAAAAAGATGCACTCAAGGTGCAAAAATATTTAATTAAGAAAAAACTACAAACTCTGGAATTTTCTTTTATGTGGTTTTCTACGGTTGTTCAGGGTGAATAGAACGGCAGCAAAACGGATCGTAACACCAAAGGCAGTCAAGGGTGCGATAGAAACAAAGATATGCTTTGAAGGTCTGAAACAAGCCTTGAAAAATGTAGGTTTAACCCACCGGTGGTAAGATGGCTGGACAATAAGTTGAATACGAGGGCGATATATTCAGACGGGAACCTCAAAACTTAGAGGAAGGGTTAACAGACGTTGCGATTGGCATTTACACAGTGGGATATACCGACGACATGCAATAATGGCATAATGGAGTTTATCTAGGAGTATTTAGATACTGGACTTACTTGGAATTACCATATTGAGGAGAAGGTCCGAGAGGCAAAATGGGAACTACATCAGTGCAAACGTGTATGTGGACAGAGGTGGGAACTCTCGTCACTTACGCCTCGGTTGTAAGGTGGGCGAAAGCCTCTCAGAAAACTGTGAGGAAGCACCTGGATTGGATAGGGTTCAACGTTTAGCATGTATAGGAATTACAGGTGCAATACGTATAACCCCAACATGCGCATTGGAAGTTATCTTGGGGATCTTACCGCTAGACTTATTTATTAAGAAAACAGCGGCCCAAACGGCACTTTGTTTGCATCGAGATGCGAAATGGCACAATCATGGTACCATCTATGGACATAGGAAGATTCTGGAAGATTAGGGATTCTGGATTCTGGAGATTAGGGATCTAAACATGCCTGTGGATCGAATAGCAAAGGTGCGTATTATGGGAAGAAATCACAAAACTCGTATTGAGAACGGATTACTTCCAGAAAAAAGCTATGGTGAAATAGTGATATTCATGGATGAATCCATGATGGATGGCGGAGCGGGGGGCGGTATCTATTCAGAAGAGCTGGAACTTGCCCGTCACATTAACCTCGGGATATACACTTCAGTATACCAGGCTGAGGTGATTGCTTTGCTTCATGCATTGGACTACTTACTTGAGAGTCAGGTGGAAGGAAGAAATATCCTTATAACACTTTACAATCAGGCGGTGATCAGACGCATGGAACAAACAAACATTCAAGTATTCATCTAAAATTAAATTAACACTGCCTTGGGTACGAGGACACATAGGAATGGAATTCGGACTCCCTTGAAAAACAGGGGTCAACTGAAAAGTAGCTGGGACCAGAACCATTCTCTTCAATCGGCAGAAGAATGGTAGAACAACTGATTCACAAATGGATCACGGCAGAACACCTGAGACAGGCTAAAATGGCAATAAAGTGGTCGACCTGCTCCACTCATAGAAGGGTTCTAAGCATGAGTCGAGGAACATTGAAATGGGTGGTGGCTTTGTCTACAGGACATGGTAATTTCAGGTATCACTTAAGGAAGATGGGCCTTAGAGAAGATGATACCTGTAAACTATGCCTGGAGGAACATGAGACCGCGGCACATATACTGTGTCAATGTCCTGCGTTGGCTGGCAGAAGAATGAGGGTCTTATGACATCATTGGGTCGAGACCCAGTCGATGAAACAGATCTCCCAAAAACAGATGGTAGCGTTAACTTTAGGAATCGAGAACCAGGAGAAATCCAGAGAGTATCACTGGGTATGATTTATAGTGGTAGAGAGCCGAACAGAGACCCGACAAGGTGGTCTGATTCGAATATCTCTCGGATTCTATATATTTAAACGGTTGTTGAATGTGCTACTCTAAATACTCTAGCAAAAATCAGCCATCATGTGTTCATCCCAGTCACCCTGGAAGCGTTCCTCCATAGTCCGAATGTTTTGGTGGAATCGTTCTCGCCCTGTTCTTCACTCAAGTCACCTAGATTTGGGGGAATACGATCTAAGTGGCTATACAGGAAGTGTACTGTGATGCTCATGTTCCATTAAGTTTCTGGAGGTGAGACAACATCCCTTCAATGTGCTCAACGTAATCGTTGCCTTATTTAATAAGATAATTTTAAATAACCCTAACAAACGAATCCCATGCATTTTTCTCAATTTCTGACATTGAACTATTAAAATTAGGATCATTCACTAATTTGTGGATTGTTAAATATGCCTGCTTAAAAAATATTCTCTCAACCCAGATTCGGAACAGCACGTAGTAGCTGTATCTTAAAAATTGCAGCTCCTAGACAAAAACTGATAGAGAATTCGCAATCAGTATTCGCGAATTAGCAAACAAACGTTAAAATATTTCATGAACAAAAATGCTTGATTTTGTTGTTCTGTGTAATTGAAAGTGTTCCTGTATTTTCTGGGCCAGTTTTGAATAAATAGAGTATTTTGCTCTCCGCGATTTTACCCCTTATCTCAATCAGACAAACGAGTTCGACTGCAAAGACAAAAGGACAAAGTCGACAAAAATATTGACATTTCCCTAATTGTTGCATGTAGAGATATGGAGTGGCTCCAGATATCATCTATACTCTGAAATGCAACAGAGTTCCATAATCATAATACAGATTCTTAAACTTTTCTATTTAAACAACGATATTCAAATTCCATCTAAATATAATTGAGTTACACCAATTTATATTGTAAGTATGCTGATGATTAAACATATCGGATGGTATTTATGTGCATTGGATGAGAAGGGAGCATAAAAAGATTCCGACTGTCACAGTTAGCAAGCCACTAGTTGTAATCAACTGACAGTTAACAAGATGACCGATTTCCCGGTCACATATAAAAAGTTCAACAGTCCCGGTTGTAAATCCCATTCGTTCATACACCTTTGACATTTTGACAATTAGAGACAACTTGGCTATAACCGATAAAATACAAAATAAACAATTTTTATAGAAAGCGTAAATTTGCTCTTTTAAATCTTAAAAAATCTTTTATTTTTTACATGGGAGCAACCGTAAACAAATTATCTTCAGTTTTTACTTTTGATCTAAGAATATTACATTTAACTAATAATGCAATCAATTGGAATGTTAAAATAATTTTACATTAGCTTATATGTACAAGTAGGAATGCAAACGGAAATTAATTTATTTGTATTAATTTGAGTAATAGGCAATTAAATAATGTTCAGTGTTTGTGTATCCTATTTCCAGTGAAATCAATATTATTATTCAGATAATATCATCCTGTGTAAAGCCTACTATTAAATTCCCTAAGTTTCAAAAATGACATCATTCGAAAATAAATAAAATCATGCAGATTTATAATTACCACATTAAATGGGAGAAGGTAAAGTATATTATAAGTGTGTAACATTTACGATCAATACTTACATTGATTTCCATGCAGCGTTTTTCTAAATCTTCAAGCGACAAACGATTTAAGGGCTTTTCTATCAAATCACTTATTCTCTTTAAGCCTCTATGAACCAATTCCTTTATATCAATACCTTTCATACTGACTGATAAGTTATTTGGGTCCACAATTTCAATATTTTCTAGACTTCGTTGATTTGCTTCTTCTTCTCGAGTGTTCAACGGCCTGAAAATTAAAAAAAAAAATTATAATAAGTGCAATTCATTTATATCAGTAAACTAACTTAGCTTGTTGGACCGCTCTAAAGTTCTCTCTTAAAATTATTTGTGTTCTCATAACAATTTTAGAAAGATTTCCTTGTTTGCCATGGGTCTCCAGGACAAGCGAATCGCCTTGAGAAATAAGTGTAGCAGCGTCCGGAGCAATAGACAATTTCAAATGTTCAATAGCACTATAAAATGACAAATGTATTTATTTTTTTGTTCAGTGGGATATCCATAATAGAAATATGTTCAAAACATGTTCCAAAAATTATTTTGTAATGGTTTGCAAAATATTTCACAAATGTGAAACTTAATAATTTAATTTTTTTTTCTTTAGTGAATAAAATATGTAGATAATTCTTATTATTATTACAAAGCTATTTAATAAATTTATTGATTTATATACTTTTTATTCTGTGAGAGGTAGGTATGCATTTAAAAAAAACAACAAGCTGATATCACTTTTCTCATTTCTGTACGAGAAGCGTTTTTTTTTCAAATGGATAAACAAACAAAATAAAGTAGAAGCTAGCTCTTTACAAATATAATACTTTTTATAAAAAAGCTTTATGCAATTTTAAAATCTTAAATATAAATAGCCTAAGGCAAATAGTTTAGAGCCACTTCCTCAGCTTTAAAGACCATACTACCTTGATTTTTTTTGTTGTGTATCAGACGGGACCTGCCACTATTTGAACTCCAGTGTACATATAAATGCTTAATCTTAATAAAACTTCAAGTACTTACATTTCGCCATCTGTGCACGATTCTATCCTTTCCTTTGTCATTTCCAGCTTTTTAATCATATATTTAGCGGTTTTATCAAATTCCTGAACTCTTTGATCCAAAGAATTAGAATTCCCATAACCAGAAAGAAAATTTGTTTCGTTTTTGTTGGGAGGCAGTTTTAAATTTACGTCGTCTTCTTCTGGAGATGATGGAAGCATTTTACTAAACATAATATTTGGCTTTTTAGTTAAAGGTGTTTCAATGCGGCTCTATAAAATAAAATAAACGTTTTTAGTTCTATCCAACTCTAAATTAAAGATAAAAACATTTTATTTTTTTAATTTATTTTTGCATTACCGTATCGCTATCCGAATCAATTCCTGGTGCCATTTCAAAAGAAAATCTTGGTATATCCTCATCTTCGGAAAACACAAGTGGCTCCTGTTCATAACTAACCTCAACATCATATTTGTAAAAACTATCACGCAGAGGTAATTCAATCAATTCTTTTCTTGCATGGAGAAGTAGGCGAGTTTTTTTTTGCTTTCTCGCAACATGAGGATCGACTTCAGCTTCCTCTTCCGAATCTCTTAAGATATCTCTTTCGCTTTCGATTCGCTTTCGTTTTTCTTCGAATGAAATTCGTTGCTTCTCAACTTTTAAAATAGGTGACATTGGGTTTGCCCTCATGTCAACATCATCTTCAACAGATGTTGCTTTGTTTTTCTGTTCATCTTCAACACGCATAGACGAATCAGAATCTTCAGAGAGATCAACTATTTGCACCATTTCAACATATTCAGGGACAAAGGGGTCAACACTTTCTAGAATATTTACAGTGTCGACAATTTCTCCTACATTCGGTTCGGTGGCTTCCGTTGCTATATCAATGTTCTGAACAGACATTTTGTGATTTCGCAAATTTTTTTCTATTACTTCAACTACAGCCACCGCTTGCTGTTGCTGGTTAAGTGACTCTAATTTTTTACTTGTCTCAGGTTCTTTTTCATCAAAATTCGCTTTGTTTTTACGATTCATAGATATTTCAGAGAATAAAGAACTAGATTCAGCCAACCGGAATGTTTGCGGTGGTAAAAGATCTGGCAGAACTTTTATATTCGTATCATCTGTTAATATCTCGTCCTGTAGCAACTGTTGATTTGTTGGAACATTGACGGGTTCATTTGACGATGGAGTCCTTGCACGTCTCTGTCGCACCGTATTGCTGACAATAACAATCTCTGTCTCAGTTTCGTCAGTTGGTGATGCCATCGGTGATTTAGTATTCGTTGCAATGGCTTCCTATAGCAAAATCATACTTTTCTTTAACAGTGTATCCAATAAAATACAAGTGCGTTTACAAGGAATAAGCGTTATGAGAGTGAATTTCTTTTCAACTAGCACTCAAAAGTGCTATTATAATTATACAATGACATGTGCACAATTTAAGCGTGATAGATTTATATTTGAAAAACTTTCTGCAGCCCAGTTAAAGCCCCATATCCAGGATAAATATTTTACATTTTACTTATATTTCCAGTAGAGAAGGTACTTGTGTTTTCCGAAAAAAATCAGTTTAATTTAACAATGTTATGTTAAAGAATGTAATGCAGCAAACGTGTTTATTTTTTTTACCAATTTTTTTCTCTGACAGCAGGAAAATTCTCGGTGGACGGTAGTATTAAATGTTAGTTACAATGTTAGGATATGTGAATAAGTCTCCTTTATATGAACAGAAAAAAATAAATATGTATATTCAATAAAGTTATTGAAATCCGTATATAATGTATTTATGTAACCCATAGAATATTATTCAATTTTGTCTGTGCTATTTGTTATTCAGTAATGGTTTTAAGATACACCTATACAATATTATGAATTGAAATTTAAGCATTTCTTCGATATTTGGTAACGATAAGAAATAGGTTCTTTGTTTGGAATTTAACATACTTAAACCAAATGCTGGAAAACGCAGCATGGTTCTAGCATAAGTCGAGGGATATTGAAATGGATGGTAGGTAGCGTTATCTATATAACATGGTTATTTCGGGTATCATTTAAAGAAGATGGGATTTAACCTTAAGAAGGATGACACAAAAGGAAGTGTGCACCGCGATTTACATTTGTTGCAAAATTTCATAAGAAATAAGTCTAGTAAAGCGAATACATAATTGGAGTTGTTACAATCTTTACACAAAAACCCAACTTATTATGGAAAAAAATGAAGTGACAATCTTTAAACTTTTGCAATTTAATTGGAATTACATAGCTAAAATTGTAAAAAAAACATACTAACGCGTTTTGTTGGAATTAACTAAAATTGAAAAAAAAAAATCCAAAATTTGGAAACGAAAATATCGAAATCCTATAAGCAAAATATAAACTTAAATTTAATGTTCCCTCATAACGCGTTTCGATGACCGCTACGTATTAACCTTTCGAATATGGGTATTAGTTTCTATTTGAGTACAAAAAAAGGTATCTGAACTTACAAATTTTAGACTTTCACGTATCTAAACAAAACCTGTCATTTTCCACTAATAAAACTCTAAATTACTTCTAGCAATTTTAAATAGGTAAATGATAATAAATATAATAATAATAATCATATAAATAAAATTGGTGTAGTTCTGTTCGACTAAGATTGAATTTGACTGCATGTATTTAAATGCAAAAATCTTAGAAACTCAGTATATGCTGGTGCATTTTTCACAGGCCTATAGAGGATACCTAGGCCTACAATATCTAATTTGTCTCAACTCTATATCTCTATAAATTCCGGAAAAAATTGGACAAGAGTAATTTATTTTTTCGTTTTGTTTTGCTTTTTTCTTTGTCACGCTTTCCGTTCGAAAACACTGGGAGCATTTAAATATAGTTAACAGCAGCTTATAGAGGACATCTGCAGGTACAACTTAGGATTACTTAAAAGGTTTTTAAATAAATAGCCAAAATTTGAAACATTTCTACGATTTTCACCTGCATGAGTAGATATGCACTTCATTCTCAAATCAAACATTCTAACCGCGCAATATTTTGACATCTCTTTTAACCTTATTTTACTCTTGTGACAGAGAGGGAGACAGACAGAGGCAGTATGCTGTTTGGTGTGCTAAGAACAAAAAAAGCCATAAAAGAAATGTCAAAGATGTAGGAAAGGAATGTCAAATAGGTATAGGTATCAGTGATACCAGATCGTGGTATTATTACATTAGGGAAAATTCCTGATGATACACGTCGTACCTGTTCATAAATGCTATTTGCAATTAAGATGAGGCAGTAAATTACCCGGTCGAGTTTTTAATTAGAATTACAGTCCATGGCCTGGAACTAAAAGTTGGAGTTCCCATTATGCTGCTTCGCAATTTGAATCCCCAAAACTTTGTAATGGAACCAGATTGAAAGTGATTTCGTGGCAGAAAAACGTTATTGAGGCGTTAATTTTAACTGGGTCTGGGAAAGGAGATACGGTGTTTATACCAAGAATACAAATAATTCCCAGCGATTATCCATTTCAGTTTAAACGGATTCAATTTCCTATTAATGTTTGTTCTGCCATGACAATCAATAAGGTCAAACTTTAAGAAAAGCGGGAGTTGAATTAATCAAGAATTGCTTCAGCCACGGGCAGTTATATCTTATAGGTAGCGTGCTCCAGGGTAAGTAATGCAGCAACAGTCGATAGAAACCGCTAATATAGTATACAACGACTGTATCATACGAAACTTTCTCGTTCAGTTGAGTCATTGGTAGGTAGGTAAAAACGCCAGAATCAACATTACATAAAATATAAGAAGGTACTGTTAAATAATATTTAATAGCAATGTGCGTTTTAAATCTCAGTAAAAGGCAATTTTCGGTAGTTCTGGTTAAAGAGATAACAAGAACCAATAAAATTCGAATTGCATGTTCGATTTGGCAGCAAAAATCTGAAATCTCAGATGTAAATCTGAAAAACAAACTCGAAAACGACATAGGGTACTATTTATAAGCTCTTACACTATACAAGATCTTTGAGTACAAGAACACACGTAGCAGGTGTTTCTGTTTTCTGATCTGCTGGTGTCTATAATTTGAATTGAAAGTAGGGTTCGTGATAGACTGATATCTTTACAGAGACATTTTATAGGTCTTTTTTATTGTGCCCATATGATCTGTATAGATCATTGATTTCCATTGTTTACAACAATAGTTGGATATCGTACTATCGGCATATTCGGTTTTAAAAAGGCTATGTAAATTCAAAAACAGTTCCCTGAAACGCCTTATAGACATTTTATTTTACCCACATGACACACTGATTTTCATAGTTTACAACTATATAAATATCATGTGGGTAAAATAAAAAAGCCTATAAGGCGTTTCAGGGATTTGTTTTTGAATTTGCAGTATGGAAAAATGTTATTGCCAAATTGTTTAGATGAAAAGTGAGTATTAGATGTTGTTCGGGATGTAAGCTTACTTGCCGTTTCTATTGTGCCTTTTTTGGGTAGACTAAAGAAAAATTGATTTCACTATTAAGTTCTAATATTACCTTAGGAATGAGTTTATGTTGCAACCGTATGAACCGTTTTCGAGATATATCCAAATTTTTAAAGAACCGTTATTCGATTTTTAACGAAAAAGTGAGTATGTTAACTTCACCTACTTTCACCAATTTTGGTTGAACATATCAAACTGGTATGAACGATTTATGGAAAGAACAATTAATATTAAGGTCCCGAACAAACTCAAAATCCGAGTTTGAACCACATTTGGGCAGCCGTTTAGGCTGTAAGCCTTGGGAGCATATGGACAGACGCGTAGAATTTCGCGACCCACTTTTTTGAGTTCCTCTACCATCGCAATGTCAGAATTGATTCATAAGTCAAAACTTTGTACGAATACAATATCCTTCTCTTACTAAGTAATCGAGAGTATACGTAATCCGGCTTATTTTAATCATTACACACTTACTTAAAAATAGGAATTTTTTTAGATACTAACTGAGTAAAAATAGAATAGTAACTAAGCAAATGAGTACAATAAACAAAGCTTATGTTTTGAATTCTGATGTGTGATGTCTATACCTACATACAAACACCAATGTAAATAATAAACCATTTCATCGTCTTTAAACCACACGAAAACACAAAAAGCACAAATTAACATAATCATTATATATACATTATGTCAAACATTGATGTGAAGAGGAACATTATATTATGGATGATACTGAAACATATTACAAGAAGATAACTCAATTTAAACTTACTTCAATTATTCCGGCAACTTGTCGATGTAAATCTTCTATATCGGGATTGGAAATATTTATTTCTGTCAAGTCATTTTCCATTTTTCTAAAAAAAAAAACCCAATGTTAAGCTTGCAATCCAATTTTGTGTCCACAATAACACTAACCTTAGAGTGTCAACAGAAATGTTATCCAAATTCTGCAAGGTTGATTTCATTTCCGATAACCTTCTTATGACATCAGCACTTGATAATTTTAAATATTCAGCCTTGATATCGCTTATTTTTTGTTTCACATCTTCAAGATAGATTTGATCACAAGATTTCTTGTACTCATTATAAATATCTTCGCATTTTTGTAGAACGCTTTCCATTAATTGGAATTTTGTTTTCTTTTCGTTAATATCCTGTATTGATTCAATAGCTCCCAATGTATTTTCAGACATTTCAAAGCATTCGTTAAGCTGGCGTGTCAACTTTAAGAGTCCTTCAAGAAACAATTTGGATTGTGTAACATTTTCGCCTAGAGCATTATATAGATGCTTAAGTGCATCAATTCGCTGCGTCAATTGCTTTGGAGATTTGGTGAATTTGTCTTCACAAACTTTTCGTCCGGTTTTTATTGTATTTTCTATTTCTCCTTTGATTTCAGACAGAGTTCGATAGATTTTCTAAAAACCATCGTTAGTTTGTTTCATATATGCAATCTAAGTGTAATAAACTTACCACACAATTTTGATACTGTGATTGCACTGTGGCTGGTCCTGCGGTTGCGACATCTAATACCAATGTGGAACGTTCAACATTTCTTAATTCAGCAACTGCTCGATTTAACCGAGATTCATAGGCTGGCTGTGGAGCTGTGCACTTCCTGAGCTTAGTTTGACATGCTTTAAATCGAGACTCAAGTAAATTTAATTGCTCTTGTAAACGATTTGCAGCTTCCATTTTTTTGTTCTGTGTGTGTGTAGTTATTAGTTCTCGAACTTCAGTAAGATTTTCTTCGTTTTGCTCAAATTCTTTTAGTAGACGCTATAGATAATAATTTGTTAATTGAACGTGTACAAAATACATTTAAAAAATACCTGAAAATCATCTGGTAAATCTTCTATTGTGACATCGTTTTCCAAATGCTCTGTTAGAATTTCATCGACTTTTGTTAACCAACATTCAAACTGAATAACACATTTTTCAGATTTTTCAGCCTCCGAGACTTCTTGTTCGAGTAGTTCAGTACGCTGCTTTGCCTACACAAAAGAATATAAGTAGTTATTTAATTTAATTTATTTAAAATAAGAGTTAATATTTTATTGTAAGTCCTAAGATAAAAGAATTTGAATTTGAATATACTTTTCATCGATACGTATACGTGTACATATTATCCTCTTTTCACCGTTGAATCAATTGATCAATTGCATTTAGAATCGCTTTCATCCTCGCTAATATACATATTGTAAAACGGCTATGAAGGCGTGAAGAAAAGTCTAAGGTCCTATATGAGCTTGTTGCACGAATATCTAATATATAAAAAAACTCATGTCACGGTGTTTGTAACCGTACTCCTCCGAAACCGCTGGACCGATATTTATGGAATGTGTTGTGTATATTTCATACCACAAGGTGATTAGGGTGCCCACAACATTTTTGGTTTTTATTTTTGATGAACATTTTTTTTGTTTTTTTTTTAGATTTAGCATCAACAAATATCTGTAAACTAAAATCTTCACTTTCCTACCCCAACCAACCGTTTTTTAATCTCGTTTTGAGTATTTTTGTATGATCAATATACAAATAATTAAGTCGTCGTTCGTTTTTAAAACAGAACGAAGTTATTTATGTGATTTGCGGATTTGGTTATTTCCGTCATAGGTATGCGTTTGAATGAAACTATAATAGTTCATTGATTTTTGCCCGACGTTTCGGCAGGGATTGCTGCCTTCTTCAGGGTATCGTTATTGGGAAACATAAATTATTCAAAGGTACAAAAATGGAGATAACGTGAAACTTACAATATTTAAAAAAGTCAAACTGCTTAACCAAAGAACAATTCTATAAAATTAAGCACAACGTATAAAACAAAAATTGATAGACAGAAAATTTACCCACTTTAAGTGCAACACTTCAATTGAAGTTTAGTCTAATGTTAGGTTTTTCTATCAACTAGGGAGCTCTATATAGCAGATATATTTTGAATGTCCTGTTTCCGGTTCATGTTGTTCTTGTTATTTATTATGTGTAGCGTCCCAAGTGTATACCGTTTCGAGGTATGTCTCTCCGTCTGAAGCACAGTTGCATTATCAAGGTCTGGGTTATGGTTCGTTAAAATTGAGTGGTTGGCCAGTGCCGTTTTTTCCCCGTTTTTGGACTTGATGTCCGACCAGTGATTGGAAAAATTATTTATGTTGTTAAATGATAGATGGCGCTTTCCCCCAATTGGGCAAATCCTTGATGTAAAGTGTCGCACCAGTTTGAGATTTCACTCTGCATTTTTTACCCGAAAATTTTAAACCGTGAGAATCAGAAATTGCATTCTTTCAGAAGTGGATTGTGAGGATTTATGAAAATTAAATTTTGTTTGGGATGGAGAAAATTGTAATCTATGACAATAAAAAAATGTTGTCCATCACGAATATTGGATCGCGGTTAGTTTTTGTATTATTATCATAAAATAATGATCCTAGGCATGACTTCAACTTTCATTTACATTGTTTTGGGGTTTGTTTACTTAGCTATACGAAGGGAATCACAATGGGTCGATGGACGATGTCCTCCTTCCCTAACTTAACGTAACCTAACCCCTTACCTTATTTCAAGAAATTATATTTTTTAGAGGTAATGGGGGGATGTCTGAAAATTTAGTTTTGTACGGAAAGGAATGACAAACATATCAGAGTTGACAGAATTGACTATTGTCTAATTTTGCAAAAGCGAAATATCATTAAAATGTCTAATAAGCTCGGCTAAATTTAATTTATTTACAATATTAGTTGATTCGACCAGCCATAAAAGAGATTTGGAGTTAATCGAACTTCTCTTTGATAAATCGCAGTATGTTGTGTACAAATTCGTATTGTTCTCAGTGGAGTGGTAAAATCTTGCTCACTGTATGATGATCTCTTTTACGTATTTTTCGAGTTAAGGAACGTCATTGAGTTAAAATTCATATCATTCCACGCATTCTGCATATTCCGTACGATTTGACAATCTTATTTAGGTGCCTTAATTTTCTGTACATCTCGCTTTCGCTTTGACAACAATCGCTGTATGTTTGTGGATTCAATTCTCAGAGTCAATTGTATGTGGCTAGATCACGTGTCGGCAAACATTTAATGAAATAAAGCGGAATGTTGGCCGACACGTCAATCATTGCGGTTTGATTGAAATACATCGACATTGTTATATGTACTTTAGTTGAACTTATAAATAAAAAAACTCGAAATTATTATATTCATTACATCACCACTACCAAAGGTGAGTGATGCGATTATTGAATTTTAGTTGTGGTGCGAAATTTGGTAGGGGATGAGTTGTCCGGGGATGTGGTGCACCCGACCCATTTACGCGGATAATCAACTCCCGCTTAAGTACCTTATTCGGTTTAACGCCCTCTATTTGCTGATTTACTCAGGTTACACTCGTTTAAGTACCTCAATCAAAACGCACACCATTTCATCGCAGCAAACTTCGTGTGATATGACAAAAATTACACTTTCTCTCCTTCTCAATCTCGTTCTATGTCAAAAAACGAAAACAATCCCACCAAATCTTTAGAGCAATTTATTTTTAATTTACACATATTTGCTTCCACTTCAATAGTAATGGGTAGGCGCATATCTACACTGTCAATTCAACAGAAGTTGAAATTGTTTTCGCAATTCGAAAGGAAACTAAAAACCAGAAAGGAATTAGCTTCGCTTTATAAATGTGATAATATATCGACTGTGAACAGAGTTTTAAGACGAAAAGATGAAATTCGCGAGATTGTGTGTGGCAAGAAAAACCTAAAATCTAAGCGACAACGTAAAGGTACATAAGAAAATGTTGAAAATGCTTTGCTAAAATGGTTTGATCATTGATATCAATGATATCTGGACCTTTTCTTATTAACAAGGCATAAGAGCTGGTCATTAAACTAAACTCCAAATTTGAGCCCAGCAATGGTTGGTTATGACGATGGAACATCCAATTTACTAAAATACACGGTGAGTTTAATGAAAGTGATGAAGGTGGTGCTGCAAACTACATAAGCCATGTCCTTGGTGCCATTCTAAAAGAATATTCTCCTGAAAATGTGTTTAACGCCGACGAAAGTGGTCTGATGTACCGAGCGCTGCCAAATGGTACACTTGCACGGCGCGGAGAAATGATGAAAGGCAGCAAACCGCAAAAAGTTCGAATAACTTTGCTATTTATATGCAATGATTGTGGAAGCTATAAAAACGTCTTCGTTATCGAGAAATCGAAAAATCCTCGGAGTTTCAACACCAAAAATCGACCTGTACCTTACTATTTCAATCGAAAGTCTTGGATGACAACTTTTCTATGGAATTCTATGCTATCCAAAATCGATGAGGAATTGCAAAAAGAAGGGAGAAAAATTGTTATTTGTAGATAATGCGTCCTGACACAAAACAGCAGTTGAGCTAATAAAACATTTGTGTCCAATTTCTCCCACCAAACACAACCGCCCTGATTCAACCGCTTGTCCAGGGAATTATTCATAGTTTCAAATCTAAAACAATTCGCAAAAACAATATCTTTTTTGGATGCATTGTTTTTTGTGAAGAGAGCTTGGTGGCTGGTTACGTGAGAAACGATTAAGAATTATTTTAGAAAGGTCATATGAATGTCCAATTTTGCATACATAAGTGAATGCTGACATTATTCAGTTCAGACAGGATTCTGTTTTGGCGAAAATCTTTTAGAAAATAAAGAAATAATTGCTGTTGAAAACACTTTAGTTGACGAGGCAATGAGTCCCGAATTTGATAGTTTTGCAGATTGTGATAATGACCTACAATGCTATGGCCTTCTGACCTATGAAGAAACTGTGGATGAAGTTCAGAAAGGTTTAAATGAAGAAGCAGAAGAAAATTGGGAAGATATATGTGATAACGAAGAAGAATTTAACACTCCTCCTAATATAAAAGAAGCATTATGCGCTTTGGATGTTCTCAGACAGTTTTTGTTTCATAAAGATATGTCGAAAATTTGGAGGAGAAAATTATAAACCTTGAGGTTGATCACGTGAATCAGATGAAAATTACAGATTATTTTAACTAGATTTTCTTAATTCTTTTGCAATACAATGTTAGTGTACCTACTGTTTATATGCTGTACCTACTATGTACATACATTATATGTTGATGAATTCGAGGCTTTATTTTATGATAATTTATGTTCCTATTTTTTTATGTTAACTAATCTCTTTAAAAAAAAAATCATACTAACGAAAGTACGAGTTTTCTAATTAAAGAAAATCGGTTAACAATCTTCTTGAAGTAGAAAATATGATTCAGATTTCTGCCTCTTTTGGGTGCTTAAGCGGGTTCCCCCACAGAAAGCAGGAATTGTGAAGAGGTAGGTAGTTACCCGGGTTTTACTGTACCTATCCACAAAGAAAGAAGTTTCACTTCTGGTGTGTATGGTCACGTATGCACGTGAAATTGCTTTGTCATTCAATGACAATATACCTATGTATGCTATTGTTTTTTTCCTCGAAAAGCGATAGTCTTATGTCGTTTTCGATTTGGCAAAAAGATCAGTTTTTTCTTTGATCGAGATTGCTTTTCATGTTTGATTTGTCAAACAATTCAATTTGTTTTTTTTTATCTGAGGCGCTCTTGAGAAATCTCGTTTTTTTCTCAGATTTACCATACTTTCACAATGCGTATGACACACAGCTAGCGTTAACGATTTGTTAATCGTTAGAATGATTGCTTTTTTAACTGAATTATTCATTTTTCGCTTATGGAAACGATTTTTTATATTAAATTGTTTCATTTCAGATTTCTGCTGCCAAATCGAACATAAAATCGGAATTTTATTGGTTCTTGTGTGTATTAAGTTGGTCGCAAAAAATATTTTTTTTTTCACTTGCACTGGAAATCCATTTCAATTGATTTTTACACATTTATAATAGACTTGTTTTTTTTAGCTTCGTTCTCAGCAAAGCAAAGTAAAGTAAAATTTTCAACACACAAATTACAATAACTACTGCGAGTCTCGAAATGTCAAGTAGAGCGTAGGTGTTGTAATTGCGTGCTGAAAATCCTACTTTACTTTGCTTTGCTGAGAACGAAGCTAAAAAAAAACAGGCCTAATATCTCATTTCGAAATAATTTAATATAAAAAATCGTTACATAACGAAAAATTAATAATTCATTTAAAAAAGCAATCTTTCCAACGATAAACAATTCGTAACCGCCAGCTGTGTGTCATACACATTGGTATTAGTGAACGTAGGTGTGATATCTAAAAAAAAAATCGATATTTCTCAAAAAAGAGTCAGATCCAAAAAAAGATTGATTTTTTTTTGCAAATCGAACATGAAAAGCAATCTCAATAAAAAAAAATTTTTGTTTTTCAAAAAAATTATCTTTTTGCCAAATCGAAAATGACATAATATTCACTTTATTGATTCACTTCAAATTCACATTCACTTCATTAACCATTGATATTCAACAACTCATTCCTAAGGTAAGATAATATGATTATTTGTAACTTAAAAGCAAACTTAATTTTTCTCTATATCATTGCCCAATAGATTTTTGAAAAAAAGGAATTATTAAAAATTTGGTTTTAATTACTTTACCCGAAAACGGCACTAACGATTTTGACCAAAATGCATAGTTAGAGTAAAATGGATGTTTCAAAATTCTTGCGTCCATAATTTTCAATTCAAATCAACGAAAACGCCTTTTTTATAAACTGCTCATATTTTGAAAATCCCCTTTTCGATTTGGGTAAGACTTATAAAACTAAGCAAAGCTTATATCCCGAACAATATCTAGTACTTTGTTTTCATCTAATTAGTTAAGCAATAGTATTTTTCAAACTAAACACTGTGATTTTAGTTACTCTTCTTTCTACATAATTTTACAAAATCCGCGTTAACGATTTTGATCAAAATACATATTAAAGATAATATAAGTATAAATAAAATAAGATCCTGTACTTAGTTTTTCACAAACACTTTTAATAGATCAGTTACCTATATTTTTGTAATCTCAATACCCTAACTTTCAATAAAAATGCGATAACAGCTACGAACAACTTTTTTTTAGCAAATATTTCCCAGTTCTTCTTTTTTTCAATCATATTGAATATGCACATTATAATAATTTCAACCACTTGGAGCCTTACATAATCAGAAACTCCCACTTCATTCACACGTCCATCGGTATAATCGGTTTGTAACTGCTAATACAAATTCAAAAACAAAAACTTTATTTTAATATAAATTGTTTCATGTTTTTGAATATGAAATCCGTATCAAATTAAATAAAAATTAATCGAAACTCCTCGACTGACCAAAGCAAAATGTGTAGTTGTAAATAATTTTAATTTTAATACCTAGAAAAGCAGGCAGGGGTCCGCTAGTTTTATTTTTAAAACTATCATTCTAAGGTTTCAGAGCATTTCTAGAAGAACCTATATAATATGTATAATTTTAACCAGATGGTAGGAAAATAGTTTGAGATCATTCAATTAAGGAAATTCGTTCCATATTTGGATAGAATAATGTTCAAAATAAATGAAAACTAGAATAATCTATTAATATAAGTATTTTTCACATTTAATGTCCTTCCGATACCACATAGCAACTTATATATAACAACATCTAATGAGGGAAAAAAGACGACAAAGCTTCGGTTGAAAGACAAACCTATAGAGAATTATTTGAACATAAGAAAATTTATCGCGAAAATCTAGCATGTACTGATTCCTATGGTCTTTTGCCTCACACAGTATGTATAAGTACTGTGAACTAAGAATTTATCTCGGCCTAAGAATCGAAAACTTTCCATTTAAGCAAGCATGTATGTAAAAATACTTTCATTCGTAGAATCGCTGTAATGTTTAATTATGCCCAAAATCGGTGCGAGACTTATTAATAGTAAGATCGGAGGTTTTTATTCATATCGGATTTTATAGGTTGGAAATTAGTCGTGCATTTCGATGAAACATGCACGGAAAGAATTGAAAATCACCAATTGCAAAATTTTGAGTTGCAATTCACGAATTATATCTTTGTCGCAAATTACAACGATTTTTCCTTGGATTCATATAAAAATTCGTAATTCGACATTGAAAACGGCGTAGAATACAAAATTCTGCTTGTTGAATTCTGCGATTAGAAGTATTAATTCGAGCTTCTTTTATTTGTAGTGATTTGCGATATTGTTTGGCGCAACTTACCACTTCAATGGGTCAATTTCTCAAGCACTACTTCACAATCGCAAATTGCAAAAAGTATTTGCTGATTTACAAACACTGAGTGATGAATCAATGAAATCTTATAATAATTTAACACATGCAAATTGAAAACGTAAAATGACGTAGAGAAATCGTGAATTACAAAATATTTTTTTGTAATTTCCATGGAATTAACTACCCGATGTGTGGAATTATTGTGCGCACAGGCAGCCGACAAAAACGAATCGTCATAGCATGTCCATGGTCCATGTAAAGAAATCCTTTTAAGTCCTTCCATTTTCTGCATGGACAGCTCCAACCAAGTATAACTCATTTGTAGTGACAGTGAGTGTACTAACCAACAAATTGTAAAGAATTTTGGAATATATCTTGTAAGTACATATTGAATAAAACAAAAAAAAATGAAGTAGTTAGGGCTATTAGAAAGAAGTTTAAATTGGAATGGAATCTAAAACATCATATGTAATTGAAAACGATTGTAAATGTTCGTATCAATGGCAAGTTCCTCTAAATAATTTGTTTGTATTTTAAATTTTAGCATAGACCGAATCCCGTTGGCTCCGGGCGATATGGCGCCGCCGTATGCTTTTCTTGGATATCAGGAGGAAACAAATTATAAAATGTGACTTTAAATATGTATTCGAAAATAACCTAAATAATTAAACTACGAATATTGATTTGTAAATCATAAGATGTAAATTGAGAAAAAGTTTTCTAATAACATAAAACAATTTCAATTTAATACGGTGATGCCTCAAATCACTACTCAAAAATTGTAAATTGCAAACTATGAAATACAAATTGATAAAAAAAAGATTCAATTTACCATTACGAATTCGTAAATTGCAACTACTGAAGTGGTAACTCTACCCCTTTTGTTCCCAAATCAACACTTTTGAGTTGCAATTCAAGACTAATGGTTGTAATTTGTTAAGGGAGGAAATCCGAATTTACAACACAAAAGTGGTAATTTACGAATTATTTTTGCAATTCACAGTCCATAGTAATAGCAAATTAATAACTATTTGTGTTAAATTTTGATTGGTTATTGCAATATGTATTCCTCATTTGATCGCATCATTGATAATAAAAAGTAGCGATTCGCGACTTTTGAGGGTGAATATCTTCGTACAATTTATAGAATTGCGAATAAAGAGTAGTAAATTAGTAAATCCTGAGCTAAGCTCTAAAACTAGACAAACTTTTCGTGATTCTGCGCTCATTTTTCTTGATTTGATCTTACAAATTTTTCCGTGTGTCCAATTTTCGATACGATTTAAAATTGTACATGCTATTTTATAATACCTTTTGTTGTAGATGGTTCCAACGGGAAACTATTGAATCAACTTCATTCCTGATCATGTCTGTCATAAATTCATGCTCAACCAAATCAGCTCCAATCTCTTGAATTTTTTCCAGCCAATCATCGGAGTGACTGCGCAAATTATTTTCCAAATCCTAAATAAATTAAATAAAAAAATATTTTGTAATTAGTATATAGAAAATGTATGTGAAATGAAAAATTGTGGCACAACATCAAAAAATTACCAAAATGAATAAAATTAGGAAATACACGACTTGTAATTTCTCATTTTATTTATTTTAGTTTTTTTTTTTTTGTTGATAGTTCAACGTTTTAAAATAATAAAATGTTATTTCTTACATCTAACTCTTCGATTATTTCCTCAGCATCTGCATTCTCTGGTGTTCGCCGTATCTTCTTCTCTAGTTTATCCAAGTACCCAGATTCTGAGACAATCAATTTCTTAAATTCACCCAACTGACTCGAAATATGCTCCAACAATGCTGTGCTTTTATATACTAAAGAAGTAACTTCTGTCCACCGAGCATTTAAACGTGCAAATTTCATCGCTAGATTGGCATACTTTGAATCGGATCCCTTTTGTGCTGGAAACAGTTCATCGATTTGTAATAAAATCTCGCCCCCGTTCTCATTTAAATCGCGGAAATTGATAGTCTCTCTTTCACATGTCTCCTTAAGTATTTGATATTTCGACTTTATTTGAAACAATTCATTCGAGTTGGCAATTTCCGAAATCTTATTCTTAGGGGTATTCATTTCCAAATCGTTCAACCACAGTTCGGTATGATGAACCCTTTGAAGAATTTCATCAATTCTTGTTATAATCTGATGACGTCTTTTGCAATTCTTTTGATATAAATCCAAAACTTTATTATAGAGTTCGTTCAGTTTGGATATTTCTAATAAAATATTTTCTCGAAATTCGTCGTCGGCGTCTTTGATAAGAATTTCGCTAAAATTTTTCGCACTTATTACATCGATCTCCGTTTTTCGTAACTCCATGGCATAACGATCGTAATCATCGCCGTGATCGTCTGTTGACATTAGGCTCTCCCCTAGCTGACAAACATCATCCCTTTCTAAACTTTCCTTGAGCTCATTGAGAATAGAAAATATAGTTTCATATTCAACTTGGAAATGATTTAAATTTTCAATAAACGTATTCTGTTTAATAATGCGCTCGTTGAGTTGATTTGGCATCTTGTACCAATTATCTTCGAAATCTTTTGTTAGAGCACCAGGGCATCTTCTGTGCACGTAATCAAATATTTGGAAAAGATTTTTAGCAATATCTTTTAACTCATTAAGCTCGCTGAGATTTTGATTCATTTTTTCCAAATCCGACATTATGGCATGTGAACGTTCAAATTCAATGACAAATTTTTGTAGTTCGTTGACTTTTTCTTCTGTGTTGTCATCGCGTCCGCCTTTTTCATCTATAAGCGAAGTAATAGCCTTTTTCATATCCTCCCAACTATCATAAAACAATTCAAAGTCTTTTTTCCACTCAGCAAAATTATCATCTAAAGCAAAAGTTGTCTTTTGTGACACGGCTATTTCGGAGGACAATGATTCCATATCTCTCAACCTATTTTCCAAGTCACTTTTACTTGCCGAATTTGCATGCTGTTTATACCAATCTCTAGAGTCGGCTAAAACTAACTTAAACCCAGTTAAACTGTTGTAAAACTTTTCTTTTTCGAACATTTTCTCATTCGCGGTAAGTGATGTAGTGATTCTTGACTTCATTGCATTTAAGCGGTTGCTTATTTGATCTATATTTTTCGATTCCTGTTTAAGATTTTGGTTACTGTTTTCATTGCGACACATTAGCAAAAGCTCCTCCAATTCAGTCAGAGCTACTTGCTGACTTTCGATCTCGTTTTCAAGAGAATTTAATGCATCTATTTGATATCGTATACTACGACGCTGGAGACTAGATATCCTTTCCTCACAGCTGTCAAGGAAACTTAACAGTTCCAATATCTTTCCTTCTAAGAGGTGAAGATTTTTTGTGTCGTTGCCTTTTCGTTTTCTATTCATTTGGAGTGTCGATACACTTAAAATGGTTTCTTCTTCTTCAATGCTATTTGCTGCAGCTTCTCCTACATTTTCTTCACCGAATTTTATAATAATCTGAAAATCTGTCCACCCTTCTGGTTTCTGCACATGACCCTCGTCGGTATTAAATGAAAACTCAAATCCCATAGATTCAATTCGGTCCGATTGTACCTCGAGAATTTGGCGCAAGGCGTCCAGGCGATCTTCAAAGTTTTCTAACTGCTCCAAGACTTGACTGCAGCCATCATCTTCAGCCTGCATAGGCGATTGAATCATTTGACGCAAATCTATTAAATATCGTTCCAATTCTATTAAATCCTGTTCACAGTATTTTAAATCATTCATTCTTTTTGTAATCATTCCAAGTTCGTTTAGCTCCTTTCCTTCCATCGCCTTTAAATCTTGCTCCCTTGTATTTATCCACTTATAGATAACCTTATACTGATGGAGTTTCTCATTGTGCATTTCGCTCCATTTTATGACGTGTGACCATCGCTCGCCTAAAGCGGATAATTTATCTTCAAGATCGTTAAAATTACCAGACTCGTCATTTACTATAACGACCATATTGCTTACACTATCCACCAAACATTGTTGACATCTTAGATCATCCTTCAATACTGATAAATCTTCAAGCTGCGCTTCGACCTCTTTAAGTCCGGGACCAATACTCGACATATGGGATATTCTATCTTCTGCACTGGTTAAGAAACTACGTAATTTATCGATTTGCTTTTTCTGAAACTGAGCCAAACGCAAATGGATTTTCGATTGTACATCCAATGCCCGTAGCCGCAAAGTTTCCCAACGCTCATTCAGTAGAACCATTTGTTGACGAATTTCATGCTGATCTTCCGCGGTCAAACCTGACGTTTTTTGAGATTCATTTATAAGGTTTGAACCTTCTTCTAAAGCTTCGCCCACATACTGTTGATGTTCAATAAGTTTCAACATAAAATGTTCATTTTCATGAAAATGAGTTTTCGCAGTTTGAAAATCTTTTGGCTCAGAAATATCTTTTGACAAAACTTGTTCATCTTCAAGAAGAAGAGCTAGTACAGCTTCCAAAGCTGCCTGATAACTGCTTATCTCAATAGATACATTTGTCGCTGTAGATAATGGTCGCGATGTACTATCAAACCGCAGAAACTCCAATGGAAGGCCTCTGGGATTATCCACTTGCTGACGTGGAGTTGAAATAGCAGTAGCTAAACTGAAATCACTCATTTCACGTGCCTCTTCCGACGCTTCTAATGGAATTTCATCTAGATCGGTGACATTTCCAACATGGATATTTCTAAAAGAATTACTCGCAGTCGCTTCCTTGGCAGTTTCATCAAATATCAACAGCTGTCCACTGCTATCACATCGTTCCAACGTTTTTTTCGATTCCATAGCATGATACAAACACATAACATACATTTGTATCGATTTGTTGTCGGGCTTATTCGTGTGCACATCTTCTGGATCCAGAAGCTGTTCGATACTAAAGTATTTATATGCCAAATCGAAAGCTGTTTTAAGCCTTGCTAACGGATGTTTCTTGTATACTGCACTCAGGTCCACGTCATTAAGATGAGCATCAATTATGTACAGAAACGCCTTTCCATCTGACCAACTATTTGAAAAATCGTTGATTGTTATCCCATGGGGTTCGGTGAACTGGCGTGCCCAAGCTAATAGAGATTTTTCCACCCCATTACTGGAATGCGACTTGACGATATTTTGACCATTAAATGCGAGTGCAATGAGCCATATAAGCCCTAGAGTAAGCTTCGGGTTACCGGCTACAATATCGTCACTCGATATATTAACTAGTTTCACACCATGCTCCTGAATTACTTGAATCACTTTGTTCACATTGTTTATATGATGAACCCGCATACGCCCTTTTTCTGGTTTCTGAAATGTAAACATACAAAATGAATAAAAGTAATGAATGAACTTTAACACCATATTTACAAGAAGAGATTTGGTTAGAACGCCCAATAACTCAAGTAGCTTATGTCCATCTCTTAAGTCCAAAAATAGATCGATCACTGGTGGACATTGTGTCTTCGTTAAGTGTGAATTTATCCATTTTGTAAAAGTCTTCTTTTGAATATCCTGCCTTTCGTCTATAATCATATTTAGAAGTTTTTTTAAAATATCATATTTATTATCATACAATTTAAAGCATAAAAGATAAGCGAATAAAAATGTTCATTTGTTCATATTGAACAAATGTTTGATTTGCATGAGACGGTATTATTTTGTAAAATCAAAAAATATATTCAGCTCAAGTTAGTTTAAAGTTTTGTTCGCAATTAGAATAACCTGTGACTTTTTCGGATACATAATGTAATCCATGAGTAACAGACCAAGAGTAAATACACTCATTCCGTAATTTTCAGACGATTATCGTCGAAACGATAGACCTCCAAAAGTAGCAACTAGTGCCAAAATTACGAGTTTGAGACCTTAAAAATAAAAAAATAAATAGCTGGCGTGTGAGTTTTTATTTTTGGGACGAATGGAAGGGATCTACAATTTTATGCCGAGTCCAAACGGCCAATTGAGAAGCTCTTTCATGACAGTTATACTCTAGGATGTTTGTCAGACTTTCGCGAGAGATAGCGCAGTGAAAAAACCTTAAGTTGGAATTTGTTTTTTTTTCGGGATTCGAACCTGGGACCCTAACCACTAAGCCACTGCGCCAACAGTTTGAGACCTTCATTTTCTGCCCCAATTTGTTTTACTATCGTCATCTTTGATTACATTTGTGGAAATTAACTGAGTTTGAGACCTTAATTCAGTTAATTTTCCACAAATGTAATCAGAGATGACGACAGTGAAACAAATTCGAGCAGAATATTAAGTTCTTATGGTCATCACAGTTGCAAAAACGATATCGCCCCGACGATTATTGTTATACGGAATCTGCCCCCTGGCAAGATCTTCAGTAACACTATATTTACTAATTCGTCTGTATCAGTAATTGGCTTCGTTGTCAACTCCAATCGGAGAAGAGCTTTTTATTAATTTCGCGTCACTATTTTCATTCGTCGTCTCGTTTTTAGCTAACGTATTCGCTTACAGTATTCAAACCGCTGAAATGTCATACTCGTCTTGCGCATTATTCCAAGACAGTAGTTTTTTCTACGGAGCAGTCGGAAAAGGCTCCGATTGAACATTTTGGCATCATCTGTTGGACATCATCTGCATAATGGTGGATCGTGGAATGTTTACAAACAGAAGGTAAGTCATTTACACCACATTTCACTGGTAGTAGATCTGAAGAGGAGTCGCAAGTAACAACTCTCCGAAATCGACTACACAAATAACTTGAGGTCAGACTTACTCCGCTGTTGTGAAAAGAGACTAAATTTTGTAATTTCCAATAAAGGATTTTATCGTTTGCAATATGAGCGAAATCTATATCCAATTTCATTTCTTCTTCAGGTGCCGGGAATGGTATCCGATCATCGGCTCATTGGATACATTCGTTGACACTAGCGTTTAAAGAAGAATTATGAATTATCGAGAGGTTTTTAATATAAAATATAACCCAAAAGTACAGATCTCCTTTATACATTGGGAATGATTGTGTCTCAACATTTTCATCTAAAAGATATTAGCCAAATAGTCGTTTGAAACGAAACAATTTATGCCTTTTTCACGAGCGTCATCTATTTGGTTGATTTTCCTGCATAAACAAAATTGAACTTAACTGTTTTACATTTATGGAATTATATGGGGAATACAAATAAGAGAGAAAAAATATTACATCCCCAAAAAAAAAAACTGCTCAATAACAGTGAATGCGTCAAACAAAGAAATTTAAATACAAAATCCATCCAAACCAATTATTGCACTGCAAGTGAAGAAGTATGAAAGTTTGTTCAATTTATTAGAGGAAAATAAAATTAAAGCTCCTACAGCATTAACAAACAAAAATGACATCAAAATTAATGTCGATGAAGAAGAGGGTTACAGAACTCTGACTAAAATCCTAAAGCAGAAAAAAGTGCAATGGTATTCATCTGAGAATAAGCAAACCAGACCAATTAAGGTTGTAGTAAAAAAACTGAATTTTCCATGCTTACCCGAAAGCATAAAAAACGACTTAAACCATAAAGGTTTTAAAATACTGGAAGTTGTAAATATGCTTAAATTTAAAAACCGCTTCCAATGTTTATGATCAGTTTCGAACATGACGACCACAAAGAAAAAATATATGGTATTAAAAACATACTTGGGATGAAAGTTGAGATACATACTTTACGTAAATCTAAATTAGTGCCTCAATGCAAAAATTGTCAAAGGTACGGGCATACCCATAAATACTGCAGCTCAAACCCAAGATGTGTTAAGCAGAGACTAATCATACTGAGACCCCAAATCGCAATCTTCTTGCCGCTGGCCCCTAATTTTTTTTTTTTTTTTTTCAAAATCTCCATTTTGTTTTCATATCGGTGTTATGTCAATTAAGAATCCGTGTGACATGCAAAAACATACAAAAAATACAAAAATAAATGCTGCCAATCTCGGCTACCGTGGGGAAATGTCCTAGAGTTCGGGAATACCACATTTTAACATTAGTGAATGCTATTGGTTAGTTATTATATATATTCTAGTTGAACCCCCGTCGGCTTCGCCAATAATTTATATAAAAGAAAAATATTAAAACATTTATTGCAATTCATTTACATAAACAATATTCTTGGCTCTTTTTTTATCCATCGCTTGGATTAACAAATAGTGCACAATCGCGTAAGCACAAAACGATAGAACGATATCGTCTCGACGATGCTTCTATACTTCGTGTAACAACGAAAAAACGATAATGGTTGAAACGATTGGACGATCATCGTTTTTTGTTGCTTCACGTTACTTATTTAAATGTCAAATACTTTCGTCGAAACGATTGATTGAACGATGGCTATTTTGCAATCGTTTCGTCTTTTTCGGTGCATTTTTTTTCAGTTTTAATTAGGTCTCAGAGAAGCATGCAAATTATTTCAATTTATTATAATTTTAATTATTTATTTGCGATTATTTCAAAAACACTTTTTTTTACATAAGCTACTCTGTCTTATTGCCACAGATATATATGATTAGTTTTTCTCAAATAATGTACTGGCTATGAGAGGAAGAGAGCAAGAAAATGGGTGCGCGTACTGCTCTCTCTTGCTCCTACAGTATGATACAGACAATAGGCCACAGTTGCCACTAACAAAAAAAACTCAAATTATTTTATTTGATTTTGCACAAAATCACCAGCTGCTAGAAGACATGGGATCATTTACCTTTTTTTATAACAAACCTTTAACAAATTAGTGTTTTATGTCCTATCCATATCTCAATATCGTTATAAACAGAAACAGACAAAACTATTTCGAAGTTCACCATCTGTCAAAAGATGATAATGCGTGCATTCTGTAATTTTTTGAATAGCGAATAAAACAGTTTTATATGGATGGTGATGAAGCATAGCTATGAAAATAATGCAATGCGTTCACTCAGAAGCAGTAAGGTAGCATTTAAATGAGGTGATATCGAGTTCGCATTCTTGGTACATCTTCTCAAAAATTTACCATAACCAGATAAAAATTACCAAATTAGCAAAAATCAAAAACAAAAAAAATACCAAGTTTGGTAAAAAATTACGAACGTGGCAACCTTGTCATAGGCGTGCACTCTGTCTTAGATATACGAAACGTAACTGGCTTTGAGAGAAAGAAAAGAAAAGAAACATCTCTCTCTTGCTCCTGTGTGATACAGGCAATAGGCCTGCAATGCGGTGATACCAGACTTTAGCGGCAGGTTATCCCACGGTGATATCCAAAAAATCCCTTTTCGCTTTCGCCAAAATATAAAAAAAATCCACATTTATCTCACGAAATATTAAGTTTAAAAAAACATTTCTTTTATTAAATTCTGTCTTTTTTATTATTACCAAATACAAGTTATTAGTGGCGCAGTGGCTTAGTGGTTAGTGTGTTGGACTACTAAGCGAGCGGTCCCAGGTTCGAATCCCGAGAAAAACCCAAATTCCAACTTAAGGTTTTTTTCACTGCGCCACCTCTCGCGAACGTCTGACAAACATCCGAGAGTATAACTGTAATGAAAGAGCTTCTCAATTGGCCGTTTGGACTCGGCATAAAATTGTAGATCCCTTCCATTCGTCCCAAAAATAAAAACTCACACAAGACGAATGGTTGTGAGAAGCTAGGCTTGGGTCCATACGGACCTGTTGCGCCAATTATTTTTTTTAAATACAAGTTACATTAACTTTACATAACTTTGATAACAAAAATAAATACATATTAAGATACGTTTGTATATAATATAAAAATATAAATGTAGGTATATCTTACACATTTTTAAAACATTACAAAAAGGAGCATACAATTGCATTCGGCATTAAAATAAAAAAAAATATTCAACATAAAATAGAAATCTTATGAATTATTTGAAACTTTAACTCGGTTTCAAGTCTCATTATTCTTGATTTTTTATACAAAAATGACACAGAAAATTTGATTTCAGAATGAGGTTGGGTTTTTTTGCATACATTCCAAAAAATAAATAATTTATTATTATTTTAAAAAATACTCGAGCAATTAGGAACAAAATTTGACTAAAAAGTAAAATCCCTTTCTTTTTGTACTATGAGGTCTGAAAAATCCCTTTGTCCCTTTTAGCTTATTATTAGTGGGAAAATCCATCAAAAATAAATCCCCCGATCTGCTATCACTGCTACACTGTATGCTGTGTCTACAGTAATATACGAAACGAAACGTTACTCTCTCTTTCGGCTTTTTTCTTTTTTAGTTCAGAGCACAACCTGAACTGTTATACAAAAAGTTCGTGTTTCTTTTTTAGCTCAGATACATCAGAGCTCAGAATTTGTGTTTCTTTTTTCTCTTAGAGTATAACCAGAGCGCGCTCTATGAGCTCAGAATAAATTGACTGAGCAGGCTGAGTAAAAAGCTGAATACACACTCACAGTCACATTTGACAGAAAAAAAAAACAGGAAAACAAAATAAATGAAATGGTGGACGAACTTTGTTGTTCTGGAACTAAAGGATAACCAATTTAATAAATAAAAATTAATAAATATTCAATTTTTTCATACATTTATTAAAAATGTCAGCTACGTGCTCAAGTGTGTTTCATAAATACATCAGAACAATCTGAGCACGTTCGGCTCAGAGCGCGCTCATAATGCTCGAGCTCGGTTCAGAGCTCAGCTCTGAACTAAAAAAGAAAAACGCCTTTTCTATCTTCACAAACTTATATCTCCCCCTCAACTTCCGCTCGCAATTTCCGTAATGCTTTCGTGACGCATTCACTAGCTTACCCCCCAAGTCAAGCGTGCCTAAAGAAGTATTACTTCAAAAAGAGCTGTACCAAAAAGGCAAACATGATGAATAAAATCAAAATTCTAGACTGGAATGCTAATGGTTTCGAGAATCGAAAAAAAGAGATACAAGTGACTCTCGACATAAACCAGATAGACAAATGTCTTATTTCAGAGACGCACTTCTAATTAAATACTGACCTTAAACTGAAGGAATATGAATTAAATCACTCCCCACATCCACATAACTGCGCAAGAGGTGAGACGCAGTGGTAAAAAAGAATACGATTTAACACCATTCAGAAGCCAAATTCCAATCATGTGCCATCCAAGGAATTACTATAAGTATGAAAACGAGCAGTGGGAAACTATCCGTTGCATCAGTATATTGCTCTCCTATAGCTATAGACTAAAGACAAACGATTTTAAAAATCTTTTTCGCATGTTTCACAAGAGATTAATCGCGGGAGGGGATTTTAATACCCAGAATAGATATTGGGTATCTACATTAACAAATACTAGAAGCAGAGAACTTTCAATATATTTTTTTAAAGAAGATGGCGAGAAATACTCGATGTGAAAACCTACCTATTGGCCAACAGATAGGAACAAAACCCTAAATCTTGTCGAATTCTTTACATCTAAAAATATATGCTTAAATAAAATAAATGTGAAAGAAGGTTCTGCTCTTCAATCAGATCAGTACTCAGATCCTCAGTACTTCTTACACTCGGCGATAAAATAATGATAACAGAACAAAGTCCGAAACTTGTACCTATGTATAAACTGACTGATTGGAATTACTGTCGACAGAATTTGGAAGAAAGTTTACAACTATCATCAACTATTGAAACAGTAGACGAACTAGAAAAAACAAATACTAACACTGAACATACAAAAAGCTGCATGGGCAGCAACTCCTAAAACAACAAACGATTAAGCAAAACTTTTACCCTCGCGAAATGTGTGAAATCATTTTACTTTTATTTTCTCAAATTCTCTGAAGCTAAAAGTAAATTTATTTTCCCAAACAACTTATTATTTTAACCTTAGAGAATAAAAAGACAAATTTCGCAAAGATATTCAACCAATTATGTGTGTATATATTCATAAAAGAATATAACCTGCCTCTATAGCTCCTACTCTATTTCACAAAATGGTTTCCAAACAATAACACAAAATTAATTATAATATGGTTACACTTATTTCCCACATTAAATACCATAGACTACAACTCGAACGATAAGGGTGAATAGTGAGAAGGTAAGTGTCCAGTTGTAGAGCTGAGATGTAGATGTCGCTAAAATCAGGGGATGAGATGAGGTGACCCCGCGAATACCATCAATTACCAAAACAGTTTGGATCCTTACATTCGATTGAATGCGCGAAATCTGAGATCGGAAATCAAATAGCAGAATCGAATTAAAAACTGCATTATATTCCGCCTTACTAATAATCAAACACTAATTTCGACGATTAGCTGGTTGCCAGCTTTAGTAAAAATGTACAGCATTAGCAAAACGGTACCAATAAATAATGTTTTATTTCACAACGAGGATTTTATTCTAAGAAAAGGAATAACTAAATCGCAATTTAATCTGTCCATCAGATATCTTTCAAAAGTCTTTTGAAGCTTATTATAAGCAAAAAACAACACACAAAATAGGTAATGCACAAAATATCAGCTGATCTGTCAAATATCATTATGTAAATCAGTAATGCTCTCCTTCGATCGGGCACAATTTTCGGTACTTTTTATAGTACACTGTCCTTTGTTTTCTAATCCTTCACAATTGATTTATGAGTGAATTTGTGTCGGAACACAGTTTGTTACGCTGATTATGAAAATCGAAGCTTATTGATCTAAAGACTATTTCGTTTTAGAATAAATTACAAACTCACGTAGGAAGTCAAAAGCGTTTTAAGGACCTATCGATTCCATTTTTGAATTTCAACAGTGCTTGTAAAATCTTGTAATGATCTTTTAAAATTGTATAGCTCCTATTAGTTAATTCGGGAAACTAAAAAAGCGTCAAAATATTAAATTCATTCAGAAAAATATAAGCCCGCGGACAATCCTCTATGAAATCATCATATAAATAAAATTGGTCTAGTTCTTTCCGAAGATTGAATTTGACTGTATGTATTTAAATGCAAAAATCTTTGAAACTGCTCAGTATATTCTGGTGCATTTTTCACAGGCCTATAGAGGATACATAGGCCTACAATATCTACTTTGTCTCAACTCTATATCTCTATAAATTCCGGAAAAAATTGGACAAGAGTAATTTATTTTTTCGTTTTGTTTTGCTTTTTTCTTTGTCACGCTTTCCGTTCGAAAACACTGGGAGCATTTAAATATAGTTAACAGCAGCTTATAGAGGATATCTGCAGGTACAACTTAGGATTACTTAAAAGGTTTTTAAATAAATAGCCAAAATTTGAAACATTTCTACGATTTTCACCTGCATGAGTAGATATGCAGTTCATTCTCAAATCAAACATACTAACCGCGCAATATTTTTACATCTCTTTTAACCTTATTTTACTCCTGTGACGGAGAGGGAGATAGACAGAGGCAGTTACATTAATAAAAAAAAGTGAGCTAAATATTATAAAATTATTTTCATTGTCCAAAGAATATTAAATTATTGCCGAATAGTCCAACGAGCATGTGCAATCCCATGAAGATAAAGGCAGAGTGGGCCCAGTCTACGGGAGGTTTTTTAGTACGGGTTCAAGTCCCTCACTTTTGCAGAAGGCTCTTTCTGAATTTTTTTTCCACCAATTCTTCTGAAACCACAAATTGCACGTGCGAAGCCGTGCGGGTACAACTAGTACTAAATAAAACAGAATTCTGTTTATCTTCAATTCGCACATACTACCTGTTATTCCTCCAGAAGATCCTAAATTTATTATTTCGCGGGGATTTTGCTAAATGCTAACAATTCTTATATCTATATTTCCGCGAAGTCAACCTTTTCACATCAACCATTAGAAGTTCTCATTTTCTGGGAACAAACTCCATTTCCAAAGAGGGTTTGGTTGCAGCCAAATATCTACCTGAGCAGTGAGCAGCCTAAGGTACTGAGAGTTGTAGAATAATGTAGGTATTCGGGTATAAGCTGGCCAATCTTAAGTGAACTTGTATTTTATTCTCTTCTCGACGACTCTCCAGAAAGTCTTGGAAACATCCTAAACTTATATCAAATTATGCACTCGTAACTTGCAAACTATTAAAAAAGAAAAACCAATCAAAAATCAAGCGCTAGCGGTTAAAAAAGATAGCAAACATTTCACTTAATGAAAATATTCGAAATATATATTTCAAGTGTTTAGAAATAAAACAAAAATGCAATATTTTTCAATTTTGTGCATGCATTTGTTAAAATTTGTCTTTGCTAAACTTAAAAACAACTTGCAATGTTGTATTCTAATGAATAAAGTCCGAAAACATTTACAATTTACTAAAATTAGTTTATAATTGTAAACGTTCAGGCTGAACAAAAGTGTATTTAAATTCGCTCCTATTACGAAATTCCATAACACAATTTTTGGTGGTTGGGCAACACTCCTCTTGAAAATTTACTGTTCCTAATTTACATTATGCGAAACTGTTCAGTGTTATTAAATTACAGAATTTTCAATTATTATTTGGTTTTGTAAAAGTATGGTGCTAAATAAACGAATTTGAAAACTTCCAGCAAGCCTAACATAAATTTACTAATGTTTTTTAAAATTCGCGTATGCCCTAGTGGAAGATTGGGTGAATCTTGCATGTTATTAAGTCATTTTTGGAACAACCCCCACTCCACCAGGGACTTCATATATGCAGCCGCATGAATTTTGCTATAAAAAACAAAATTTTAAAATATACCGAAATGTGAACGGATTGAACAGTTTTTGGTGCCGAAGATGGAGAGAAAACAAGTTAAGCTATCTAAAGTACTCAAAAACATTTACGTTTTTTACACTAATTGTTATAAATTCATTTACAATTTGTTTGTAATTGGAATAGTGCCACCCGGCGGCCATTAATACCTACACGTATTCACAGACAGGAAAAAAACGAGCGCCCGAGTGCGAGAGGATTTTCGTACAAAATTTGCGGGGAAAATCGGGTAGATCGATGGAAGCTGACCGTCTAGATTGGTAGTCTTTGACAGAAACATTCGACTGCGATAGAAGCACATCGATTTCCCGGCCGATTCCATATAAAGTTGATTTATCCATGGATTTAGGGTCTCTGAAGCCCTTTTTCCGCGTTTATTTTTCGTTTCCATTATAGATCTCATTTACTTTCTCTAAGCTCTTCACAGTTCTTCACAAATGAAAAGATTCTGACATTTGTTTTTATTTTTCCATACATCGAGAAGCGTGAACTTGTGAAAATATTTGCACAGTATCACAGAACGAGAATCGGATTTTGTTTGTAGGTATATCTCTAAGAATTTCATCTCATGCAGCCTACAATATCAGTACCTGCCTGCAGATCAACTACACACACACGTTGACCACGGATCTGTGTTCCATATCTTTCTTTACTTTTTGTGAGGGAGAATTAAGAAATGTTTCTGCTACCATCCACTTGCTAACAGAACACATGGGATAGTAAATATTTGTGCCGTGTTGTTTTCATTGTTATTATTCAAACAAAAATTTATATTAATTTTTGCTGCAGCTAAGTCTCTCTATCTCTGCACAATTCTCAACAGCTAGTTCTACAAAAAGGAAACATCCCTATGTAAACGAACAAAATGTGATTTTAGTCTTACCTATGATGATGGTATTGTCCATTTTCTCAAATTATGTCTTACAACTGTTAGCATTAAAAAGCTATGCTATGTTGTAAATAAAATTAAAAATGTGTAGTAAACAATATCGGTTTGTTGACTTCAGAACCGCCCTTTACTACTCGCCATGAATGAATGGAATCCGATTTTGTTGACTCACACAAAATAAACTTCAGCACTTCACTAATAAACACATATTTGCAGTTGCATGCATTACCAATCGATTTTTTAATTAAAAAATAAAAATATGGTTAGAAAACTTGAAACGATATCTGCACTTCGCATTAAAGGATTAGTTAAATGTTATTGTTATTAAAGCAAACATTTTAATTCTTAAAAAGATTGTCCTGTAATCACGGTAGAATCTGTCATCACGCACAATCAACAGGTGAGGTCGATGAAAACTACACAAAACTTAATAAAATGTTGTTAATTACATTTAGCTAATGGCTGTATGTAAACAAAAGAGGAACTAGCACTTGCAGCATATTTATTTATAATTTTTCAAACACCTATTCTATGAATTGTTCGTTTTACATTCAATTAGTAGAAATGCTAATGCGATCGTCAAGAAAAAATTTCATTTCTCATAATTGGGCTCTCACCAACATTGACATAGCAAATTCACAAACACTTTTAACTTTACTGGCAGATGTGTGGCTTATTCTAGCAACCGCAAAACTGAGATGAGGAAGCAGGAAGGTGTAACTGAATACATTCAATTGTTTCTTTTTTTGGAATTGAAACAAATGACATGCACTGCACTGTGCACAGTAGAACGGCATATTTCTTGTTTGCTTAGGCATACGTACCAAATTGAATGTTGTAGTTTTGTCTCACTCTTCCAAATGAAGAATAAAATGAAAGAAAACATGAATTGGTACTCAGTGTTGCAATAAGTAAGTACTAGAGATTATTGACTACTATGATTTGAGCTCGGACTTATACTTCTTTTTTATAAGAAGCACATTTTATGTTTTGTTTTATTTTGTTTCACAAAGAATTGGCAGGAAATTATGGTCACCTTAAGTACACTCAAACATTTTTTCGCCTAACAAATTCGGTATCAAATATCTGCACAATCTTAAAACCACTCCGAGAGCGATTATAAAACACGTTAGTTGCAAAATGTAAAACAAGAAGGATGATGGCTTATCACAATATATTACAATAAAATGTTATTGCAACGGTTTTAGCCGGATTTTTTATTTAAATTTATTTGAACTGCGGATCTGTGGCAGTGAGTGTAGTAACAATCAAAGTGAAGTTATAAGGATAGCTAAGCTTATGATTACACACATTAGCATCGCCATGGTGTTGCTATGGGGCCTGTAGATGCTTTGAGCCAATTCTATCCTAGACCCGAAGAAACTTTGGGGCCCATGAATGAGCCGAACTATTCAAATGAATTTTTACCCATTGAAGAGTCGGATATCTGGGGAAACGAGGCGCCCTCAAATAATTTTTGCGCTACCATTCATGCGATTGACGGTAATGAGGTCTGTTGAAGAGTTTAACTGCGTGACAAACTAGAGTATGGCTCGTTGAATGAAAGATATCTTTGTTTTCAATGTAGACGAAAGCCGGAACCATCTGACACGATTCATTTAAACCACTTTGGTTTACTGCTCTTCATCAACTCGAAAAGAAAACAATTTCTGTTGGTCACTGACGCCTTCACAAAATTCAACCAGCCTTACGCTGTCAACTCTACTATAGCACCCGGGAGGTCTAACCTTGTCTTGTAAAATATTGCTCATATAATAGTCGGCCCATTATCACGGATCAAGGAACGTCTTTCACCAGTATATAATTCGCGGATTTCCTTAAAAGACACAACGTTGAGCATGTCAACATTGTTGTCGGCTCGTCGCAGGCCAACGGGCAAGTAGAACGTGTGAACCTTGAAAATTGTGTATTGGTAAATTGTGTGAGCCAGTTAGTCATGCCGATTGGGTCCAGATGCTCCCACTAATAGAGTTCGCTTTGAAAAACTCGAGTCACGGCTCGACGAAAAATTTGCCAAGTGAGCTGGTCTTTGTGGTGAAACAACGCGGAAAGATCGTTGACGAATTTTTGAATGCCGCCTGCAGGCGCAGGTTAGGCCAGCAGCCACCCGCGACTCGAAGGCTATTCGTGCCTTATATTGAGGTCTATTTGGCTAGTGGCTTAGTGGTTAGTGTGTTGGACTACTAAGCGAGGTGTCCCGAGAAAAACCCAAATTCCAACTTAAGGTTTTTTTCGCTGCGCCACCTCTCGCGAACGTCTGACAAACATCCGAGAGTATAACTGTCATGAAAGAGCTTCTCAATTGGCCGTTTGGACTCGGCATAAAATTGTAGATCCCTTCCATTCGTCCCAAAAATAAAAACTCACACAAGACGAATGGTTGTGAGAAGCTAGGCTTGGGTCCATACGGACCTGTTGCGCCAATTATTTATTTTTATTTATTTGGCTAGGAGCTCTTCTTCCGACGAAGAAGCATGCGTTACGCGATTTCGGCGTTATTCGAAATGTGGATGTTACCCCCGGGACAAACAAGAAGCTAATGCCCATATATAGAGTTCCATATGTAAAGTATTATGAAATGAACAATACTTATGTGGTATTCCAATGGGCTACTTCAGATTCGCTCACAGATTTCAGATTTCATGTGTCTAATCGAACATAAAAACGTTTTGTTTTTTGTTGATTGGAATAGGTATATATGTAGCCTTCGACACTTTTCTACGCATTTTCCATGTACTGGTTGAGCTTTAATTTAAATCACTCGATCATCTTAAATCATGCCGTAGATGATACAAACTAGATGGTCAACAAGATAGCCCGTAGTGCCTAGGATTTCATAAGTATTCGTAGCTGTACAAATCAAAGGAGCGCCATTGCTGCTGCACGAGTTACGTATGTACACCGACAGAGCCAACAGCCCCAACATGTAGAACTGTAAAGTATGTGTTGCAAGTACATACATTGGTATGGAGATGGAGAGTAGAGTAGTTTTCGAATGGTAGACGCCTGTTGGTTTGGCGGTAGAAGCTAAGACATAGAAATTAAGAATTGTGAATTAATTAAAAATAAATAATACATTGTCGATAAGTTAATTTATTCTCTCAACGCAGTCGTCGTGAACGTAACTCACTCATACATATCAAATCCTCAGCAGGGATTTCATGTCCAGCGGCATATTATGTGCCCTTTAATTACACGGCGTTCAGTTGAAGGTTTTTAAAGTTTATGAAATTGTTGGTGTCAAATAGAATTACTGATATAATTTCGTTATAATGTCAAATACCTTAACATAATAATCATTTGTCAATATGTAGCAGCAATCCATCTCATAATATTAATCAGAGAAAAATTAACTAACACGGTTTTTGTTAAAAGTGATTTTGTAATTTCCAATTATTTTTGTATATTTTAAACACAATACACTTTTTTCTTCTTTGATTTGAATGCTTTTAATTTCGAGGCCATATTGAAACAAATATATATTAACCCACTTAAAAAAGTCTTAAATGCCTCTAAACGCCAAAACCTTATTTATAAAAGTTGTACAACTGTATATAGAGCTTGTCTAAGCTAAATGCGTTTGGAGGTTGTTTAGTGCCTGTACAGAGGTGTAATAGTATCGAAATGTCATTTTGACTTCAAAAATGTATCACACTTTATTTTAAATTAAATCACAAATTAATTGGATAGATTGGTATCGACGTTTTTATTTTCAATTTTCAAGATTTTACAAGTACCTATTCTCGATAAGTTGCCTTAGAAATATCTGGAGATATAAGATATTTTAAATTGTTTACAATATTTGTTTAAGCTTGCATAAGACTGCCGTTTCATAAGAGCCTCAAAAATCCCAACTTTTTAACTTTTCCATTTTTATACCCTCCACAGGAAGGTATATTCGATTTGTCATTACATTTGTAACGCCAAGAAGGAGTCATCGGAGACCTCGTGTATATATATTCTGAATTCTGAATCAGGATCACATTATGAGTCGATTTAGCCATGTCTGTTTCTCCGTCTGTCTGTTGAAAGCACGATAGCTCCCAAAAAATTGACATAGGCGAATGAAATTTGGTGAAAGGACTTTTTTTTATCAAAACCAATATGAGAAAACAAATATTGAAAACACGATAGCGTCGAAAAGAATCTACCTAGGCAAGTGAAATGTTGTAAGAGGACTTATTTTTATTGTCGTTACTTTGGTATTAAAAATGGCTTATGTCGGTCAAGTAGTTCTGGTACCACCCATGTGTCCATGTGTGTCTCTGTCTGTGTAAACACGATAGCGTTGAAACAAATCGACCTAGGCAAGTGAAATTTTGTGAGAGGACTTATTTTTATCGTCGTCAGGTTGATATTAAAATTGGGCTATGCCGGGCATGTAGTTCTGTTACCTCCAATACAAAGCCAATTTTGCATGAGTTGTATGCAGTGAGGGTATCAAAGCATCGGCAGGCCGATAATAACACTTTTACTTGTTTAATTTCTGTTTGTGTTTGAATGTGCATTTCTCACAAGATGCTTAGATTTTTCTTTTATCTTTTTGGACAGATAAATGTAATAGATTTCTCCTTTTCAGTAACTTATTTGAACCAAGCCCTGTATAACTCGTGTGCATTGAAAAATGTTTTATAAATAAGAATTTTTGGGAGGGTGTATAAAACCTGTATAAATACTTAAACACTGCATGTATTTAAAGGCGTTTAGCAAATTCTAATAAATAAGGCTGTTTATATATACTTTATATTTCGAATATTTTGATTAAATGAAATGGTAAGTGCTTTTCCCTGCTTTATCTGTATTAGATATTTGGCTGCAAACAAAATCTCTTTGAAAAAGAAGTTTGTTTCCCGAGAATGAGAATCTGTAATTTTGGTGTGAAAATTTTGACTTAGCGGAAAATATAGATATAAGAATTATCAGCATTCAGCGAAATAATTAATTTAGGAACTTCTGGAAGAATAATAGGTAGTATGTGCGAATTCAAGATATATGTACATTACTTGGTGCGAATTCATAGAGGAGGAGACATGACAGCTTTCGTGTAAAAGAATGTCTATACTTTATATTTGTCGGTTTTTAAGTTTCCCGAATTAAGTAAAATGAGCTAAACAATTTTAAAAAGATTAAATTTTCACACTTCCATATACTTTTGCAAGCACTGTTTCGTAGCTTGGCAAATTGTAATTCAAACGGAAATAGATTAGCAGGCTATTATTTCTTTCGAAAATATTCACTTGGTAATAAATCAAATGTGATATTTAGACTACCAATAAGCTTTGATTTGCATTATCAGCCTACGAATAAATCAAAGCATTCTAATATTATTAAACAATTTGAAAGAGATCTTATTACGAAACAAATTCGCTCTTAAATCAATCGTGATTGGCATTAATGATATTTTGTGCATTTCCTGTTTTGTGTTTTGTTTTTTACTTATAATAAAATTAAAAAAGCCTTTGAAAGATATCTGTTGCGCAAATTAATTTGCAATTTATATATTCATTTTTTCAAAATAGATCCTCGCTTTGAAATAAACCATTGACCTTGTGTATTACGAAAACAGAGTATGAAATTTGAATTCTGCGATGACGACAAATATAATAGATTCTAAAAAAGTTTTTGGACTAGGAAATGTTCAAGACTAATTGCTTATTGGTATCGTTTCACTTATGCTGTACATTTTTACTAAAGCTGACAAGTAGCTAATCGTCGACATTAGTGTTCGATTATTAGTTAGCCCGATGGTGTTAAATGAAAAGGGGCAGTGTTTTAGTAGTTAGTGTATTGGACTACTAAGCGAGGTGTCCCTGGTTCGATTCCCGGAATAACACAAATTACATCTTACAGTTCATTTCAACTGCGCTACCTCTCCCGAGCGTCTGACAAACATTCGAGAGTATAACTGTCATGAAAAAGCTTCTTAATTAGCCATTTAACCTCGGCGTAACAAAATGAACTAAATTTACAAAGAACGAATTTGAGGTAAAACTGCTGCATATATGAAATGTTAAACGTACCAATAAATTTCCGACGATAATCATCATATCCCATTGGATTTGACTTTAAATCATTGTCGACGTTTGACGCAAACAATACATCATAATCCTGAAGATCAAGCATTTTCGATGCTTTGAATGTGTAAACAACTTTTGCAACTTCTATTCGGTGATAGAATAAAATACCATTCTCTTATAGGTACTATGTTTAACTTTACATCGCGCACTTGTTCACTGTTTCCAATTACTCAAATCACTTATGATATTATTTATTAAATGTAGTTGCAATTCGTTGTAAATTACTGCAAACCGAATTTCTAAAGTAAATTTCTTCTGCAATTATGTAACTAGGCTAAAGAAAAACAAACGGAGAATGAAATAGATCACAGTCGGTCTCAGAGATAGAAAAGTGACGACTAGATTGCGTTCTACTTCAAGCATGTTGTTCACTTACGTATCTTATCGCTTGAATTCATATTTTGTAATTTTATTTTCAACATTTTAATCTGCATATCTACGAAATATTTAAATGTATAATCAAAGAAACATGACAAAATTCTAAATGCAAATATTATCATTGCTTCTGAGGTTTGCATACATTTATTATGCAATTAAACACAAAGTTCGATTGAATCACTCTAGTCGGCGCATCTTCTAAGAAAATGAAAAGCGAGTGCTAAAAAACAACACGGCTAATCTAGTGAATTTTATAAAACGCAATGATCATGTAAATTAGATACGATAACAGAATCAGTCACAGCAAGTTTACTGAAGTTTCACTTTAGCTTTTCGGAACGCCTGTAAGAGTGAATATTAAACATACAAAATGGTAATCACTACAAACTCCAAGTGTATTACCTTATAAACAGGTTCTTTATAGGCGTTTCATTTCTGCGATGACTTTTAAATGTTAATAGTTGTCTAATAAGTATATAAATAGGCGAAGGGAAATAGTTAAAAACCTCTTTCACTGTCTTAGCACAACATATTCTGTTGATTTTTTTGTTTGGAAGATTGTGCAGAAATTCAATGCAGTGTGTAATTTGTTTTCCAATATGTTGGACTACTGGACGATCTCTAGTAATACTTAATAAGCGAAATGCACAGTTTTTGCAACTGTTTCATACACATCAATTGTGCTTATTTTACCTCTACGTGGTAGCCACCGGATACTGGTCTTGTCCTTCATGGCATGGATTGCTTAACTTAAAAGCGCGAGTGTTGGACACGAAGAAATAGCAATACTATTGCTATGTCGGAAGGACTCACTGAACGAATCTCAGAGGTCTTACATGAGCCCCTCAGAAAGGGGAGAGGCGAACGAATCAACGGCGTTGTCAACAGTCACATATATTGCGTGCGCTACACTGACATATTTGGAGCACAGGTCAGTATGGATATTTCAGAACTATAGTCAGGGTTGTAATAGAGATGGTGGCGCATGCAACCATACATACATATATCATCGCCATTTAAGAAGTGCGTAGGGATGGGCCGGACAAAACAAGGATGAAAAACTGTGACATCTACTACGGTGATTGATACAGGAAACCGATTTATCCCCTGGTTGGATGAAGAGTGCAGGGATTAGCATACAGCAAAACAACTATACGATCAAGAGAGGAGGAAAGAACACCTGCTCTTCCTTAAAAAAAAGAAAGAGTATGAGAAGCTCACGATCGAGGAAATGGCGACGTGTTTCATTAGGAACAATTTTCGGAAGTTTTACCCAAAGGTAAAAAGAACGTTTAATGGCAACAAGACCCGAGCGGAGAGCTGCGAAGACGAAGAAGGTAACCTTGTAGTGGATTGCAGGCATTGGGCGATGAAAGCCAAGACTTCCATTCGACAAAAGGAAGTGAGGATAGCAATATCCAAGCTGAAGTCAAACAAAGCTGCTGGACCGGACAGCTTTACTGCCGAGCTTTTGAAGGCAGCGGGAGATGGATTGGTAGAGAGCATACAACAACTCTTCTCCAAAATTTGATCAGACGAATATGTGTACCTACTGTGTGAACGCCTAAAACAATATGTGAACGAACTGATGGGACCCTACCACTGCGAGTTTACACCCGGTAAGTCCACAATCTTAAGGTGTTATGCACTGCGGTGCCTCTCGCAAAGATCTGACAAACATCCGAAAGTATATAACTGTCATGAAAGAGATCCCTTTCATTCGTCCCAAAAATGAACTCACACAGCGCGAATGTTCGTGAGGAGCTAGGCCTACGGACCTATTGTGGCAAATATTTATTTATTCTTAAATCCACAACCGACTAAATATTAACACTACGGTAGATCCTGGTTAGACCCCAAGAAGTGCAAATCGATAGAACATTTATAGAGACAACCTATACAAAGCCATGGCTTGGCTAGCTTTGGCATCCTTGCCAAACTTGTTAGATTGTGCAGAATGTCGTTGGCGGACGCTCGCTACTCCAAAAAGGTCAGAATGAATCTCAACTAGGCCGTTGATATCAACGAGGGATTTAGATAACTCGATGCGATCTCATTTTACTTTTTCAACATCATTCATTCACACGATTTTCCTAATTCCCTGTCGAGAAATACCCCCTCCTCATCACAGTCCTGCTTTATGGTGCTGAATCATGGACATTATCTCTTTGAACTCATAACTACAAAATAACAAAAACGAGCCATCATTTTTTTCATTATATTGTCATTGTATCGTTGTACACTCAACCTCATGGTTGTTGCCCAGAAAGAAAATAAATAAATTAAGAATATTAAATATAATAGTAGAAGTCCCGCAAGCTCAACGGATCAACAAAGAAGAATTTAAAATATAAGTTATGGGAACGCTAAGTTTCCCACGAAATTTCTGGCAATATGATGCCAAACAAAAGTTTCCCACGAACAGACAGCAGCATAATGTTCCCTAAACACGCGAAACAACTTTTTTGCTGACGCGACAAACTCTTTCTTATGGAAACGTATTTCATTTAGATAATCAAGTTAGTTTTAGTCGATCGCTCTTCAAATAAAGAATAATTCCTCATAAGAGGAAAAAAGGTAATTTTGTGTTTTATTATATTTAAATTTATATTCTTACCAAAAATAATTTTTTTTTTTTTTTCTATGGTGTTTTATTTTTCAATTTTTCTTTTGATATAATAATATATATATAGTAATAAAAAGTATAAAAATTTAAATTTCGGGAATAAGCCACCCCACTCTACGAATTGGAGTCAAATGCCGGAGCTATGGTTTTCGCAGATGGAAGCTGTGTTTTCGAGGCGTAATAGAAGTAATCGTAATAATTTCCGATATTATTATATTGATACGTTAAGATCCAATGCTTCCGTACACTTTTTAAGTATTTATTATGAAATGAGGGAATGAGACTTACAGTGTTGGCCTAAACTAAAGCACGAAAAGATGTCGCTTTGGAAAAAAGTAAAGAAAATTCAAAAAACCTTCCATAATTTTCTAGCTTTATTTTGTTTACAAAACAATATATATCCAGTCCTCAATTTCTTATAAACAATTTTATTATAACCCTCAACTTATTTAAAATATAAATACATAAACTAGATTTCATTAAAAACTAAGTGGACAAAACTAAAGAACATGCACCCTAGATTTAGAACAAGATGATGAGATGTTACCGTTTACTTTCAGAATTCTACGAATTCACCGTTTCTTTCTCTCAAGCTTGATTTAAGCAAAGGGAAAACAAGTAGTTTTGTTTCATCGGCTTTGCATATCGAATATTAGAATTTATTTGAAAAAGACCTTAAATGGCGCGCAATAAATATTCCGAACAAATGAAACAAAAAATAGTGTCTGATTTTAATAACGGCGAATCCGTTACATTTATTGCCAATATATTTGATATAAGCCATACAGTTATTTCTCGATTCCGCGACCTGGGAATTGTCCAAACCCATTTATTGCTCAAAGGAATCGACATGCAAGACTTTAATTTGCAAAGGCACATTTAAACTGGACTGTGGCAAAGTGGAGAACAGTGCTTTTCACTGATGAATCCAAATTCAATTTAAAGGGATCTGACGAATTTCGAACGGTACGAAGACCAAAGGGGGAGCGACTAAATATACGTTTCACAAAGTCCACAATTAAGCGCGGAGGAGGGAATATAATTGCCTGGGGATTTCAAGGAGTCGGGACGATTCATAAGATTAGTGGAATAATGGATCGTTTCGTGTACCGGGAGATCCTGCAAAGTGTCATGCTTCCTCATGCTGAGGAGAATATGCCGTTGCAATGGATCTTCCAATATGACAACGATCCTAAACATTGGCTTAATAAAAACAAAATTACAGTTAAGAAGTGGCCAGCACAATCACCTGATCTCAATCCTATAGAGAATCTATGGGAAATTGTAGATTAGAGAATTGATCGTACAAAATTCTCCAATTTAGACTCGCTGCTCGAAGAGGCTCAAATTGCCTGGAGTAACATCCCTACGCACATTATTGACAACCTTATTGGCTCCATGCTTCGACGATGTACGGCAGTGATCAGAAATAATGGATACGCCAAATATTAGTAGAAAATGTTTTTTTTTATTTATGAATTCTGAAATGTTCTTTAGTTTTGTCCACATAGTTTTTAATGAAATCTAGTTTATGTTTATATATTTTAAATAAGTTAAGTTTTATAAGAAAATTGTTTATAAGAAATTGAAGACTGATATGTATTGTTTTTTAAAAAAAAAAGCTAGAAAATTATCGAAGGTTTTTTTAATTTTCTTTACTTTTTTTCAAAGCGACATCTTTTTGTGCTTTAGTTTTGGCCAACACTGTATATCATTTGAAAGGTATTGTGCCATAGAGGTGCACAATCAAAAAATTAGGGTATATGCCACCGTTAAGGCTGTTAAAATTAAGTTAATAATTTCCCATACAAAATGCCTATCATTTAAATTAAACCATTTTGGTGACGTCAGTGACGTTTATTCAAAGGTGCACAGCTGTTCACTGCACACCCTATCCAAATATATTATTATAATGCACTGAACTTATGAAACAAATTTCTGTTTCTTTGCAATAATTTGTATATTAACTAATCAATAGCTATTTGTAAAGAAATAGTTGAAATCAACATAAGAAATCGGAAGAACTGTATCAAACCAAAATCCTAAATTCCCTGTATCGATAATTCCAATTCACATTCAAAGTAACATCATCTCGCTTTAGAGCACCGTGAACAGGCAAAATAACATACAAGCAAAAAGACAAAATTAAAAATAAAAAACATAAATCTACCTACCTTGGTGTTCTCCTACATGCAGCTCTAAAGTAAACCAGCTTATTCGTGAAGAAGACTGGAAAGTCGTGCTAGAAGAAGAAGACGTAGAGATGATGTATAATAAACTGTTTATGAAATTGCAAAACATCTACAAAAAATCAACATTGGTGCGTAAAATAAGCAAAAAAAGACAGAATAGCCCTTGGATTACGCCAATTCTCATGGAGGAATGTAAGCAAAGAGATGTAATGTACAGAAGGTGGAAAAATAATAGTAGAAACCTAGCCTATGAAAAAGAGTACAAAAGTATACGTAACAAAATCAATAAAAGCATATCAACACAAAAATCCAATTACTACAAAAATATGTTTTTTCAATGTAAAACTGATCCGCGAAAAACATGGGGACTGATAAATGAAATACTAGGAAAAAAAAGAGCAAACATCGACGAAACAATAGAAAGAAACTTTAAAATAGATACAAATACACTTACAAATGAATTTGCAGAGTTTTTTTCTTCACAGACGGAAAAGATTATACACAAATGCAATTTAATAACGTCAAATAATGTGAATGCAACAGTGGAAAACACAATATTTGCTTACGCAACAAATATCAATGAAATACTTAATATTATAAAATCTATTGGAGAATATAAGTCGCCGGGAGTTGATGGCATTAGAGCAACGGATATTAAAAACCATTCCGACATTTTTGCTCCAATCCTATGTAAGCTAATCAATTTGAGCCTTACGCAATCAGTAATTCCTGCAACCCTCAAAACAGCAGTCGTAAGACCAATTTATAAAGGTGGAGTAAAAAATCATGTAAACAACTATAGGCCAATATCGATTCTCCCTGTAGTAGAGAAGTGTTTGGAAGGTGTAATAGCCAACAGATTGCAAAGTTTTATGGCTAAACATTCCCTCATACATAATAGCCAATACGGTTTTCAGAAAAACAAGAATACCGGAAAGCTACTTGGTGAATTTGCAAATTGTGTAAATGAGAGCTTGGATAAAGGTGACCATGTCTTAGTACTGTACATGGATTTCAGTAAGGCTTTCGACACATTAAATCACTCTAACCTAATAGAAGCACTAAAAAGGATTGGGATACGCGGCACAATGGCTGACTGGCTGACTGAATACCTTCAAAATAGAATAATTTGTGTTAAAATCAAAGATGCTATTAGCACAAAAAAAATAATTAAATTTGGAGTCCCACAGGGATCAAAATTAGGACCAATTCTGTTCGTTCTATATACAAACGAGTTACTGCGAGTTTTCAAACAGAGCATACCATTCGCTTTTGCTGATGATACGGCTATTGTGGTCCGTCATAGATCTGTGGATACGGCAGTAAGGGTGATGCAAGAAGAATTTAATGTTGCTGCGAGATGGTGTCACGATAACGGGTTAGTTATAAATGCTTTGAAAACAAAAATGATGCACATTAGAAGTCCTCACTTCAAGGCAACAGAACTTCGGATCCACTTTCAAAATAATGCTTGCCCCAATACCTTGAAGGAATGTATTGAGTTAGTTGACAACTATAAATATCTTGGTGTAGTAATAGACAGTCATTTTCTGTGGGATAGACACATTGACAAATTAAGAATGGACCTCAAGAGAGCTTTATTTGCTATTTCGCATTTGAAATACTACGCTTCTGAAGGAGTCTTAAAGCAAGTGTATTATGCTTTGATAGAGTCGAAGATACGGTATGGAATACTGGCATGGGGAACTGCAGCTAAAACACACATCCAAAAAATACAAAAACTTCAAAATGCAGCTCTTAAGCACATAAATAATCAACGAGGAAATGAAGCAAGTTTTAAAGCTCTCCAAGTAGAGGACATATTTAAGATGACCACCATTGTGGAGTACTTTGATGACAACCGATTCGCTCGACCAATACAGCATGAAGTCAACACCAGAAGACGTGCCGAAGGAATGCTACAAACTCCTAGAAATTGGAATAACTATGGTAGACGCAAACTTCAATATACTATTCCCACAATAATCAACGAATTACCTCGTCAAATAATAACTATTGTTAATCTAAAAAAAAGAAAAAAAATACTTAAAACTTTCTACTTAAATTTAAATTGAATTAACTTAGAATCTATATCATGAATTCTATTAACTTCCTTAAAATAATGTTCAATTAAATAATAACTTTATATCTTTGCACACTTTATTATTTAAAATTGATCAGAAACACAATCTTCTGCAGACAAGCTACGGCTTCGCAGATACTTATTTTAATTGTAACTATATTTATGAATAATAATAATAAAAAAAAAAAAAAAAAAAAAAAAAAAAAAAAAAAAAAAAAAAAAAAAAGTTGCAGTTCGCACATATAGTTTTATTTTCGTTTCGTTCCACCCCGCGCGGCAAACACCTTGACGAATGACGTTACCCTGACGTCGGGTGCTGGGGCTTAAGCCAATTCACTTGAACCTATTGACAGGATCAACACTAATAGCCATCGAAGTACTTCAATGTATGACTTGGTGGAGTTGCTTTGGCCGAAATTCAATTAGGGTTAAACTCAGTCTGACACCCCTAATCCTAGAGAGTCATGCGTTCCGCCCTTATCGGATACGGTTTGCAGTCTGGGGTAACCGACTGTATAACGGAGCCTCTCTGATACCGGAGAATAACTTTGGCCTCATCATGTTGTACGGGGCTCTGGTGTGGCGGACGACTCTCTCCCGCGTTACTCGTGGAATATGAAACCTAAAAAACAAAACGAACTAAACAGATTGCGGGGTGATACCGCATCTGGATTGGTAACCTAAGTGGAGTACAGGCTCTGCGTTAACTTCTACAGCTTAGCCTTGTACCTTCGCTACATCGAAAAGGGCTTTGCACATGGGGAAGCAAGAAAGACGGCCGAAGACACCCGACCCCAAATCCAGCATTGTGAAGGGATTTTTGTCTGCATTTGATGTTCAGCTTTTACTTAGAATATTAGAATTAATGAACTGATTCTTTTTGTTTATTTTCTTTTCTTGATAAATTAAAATAAATGTATTTATGCAAAGAGTTAAAAATACATATCCCTATGTACGTACATATTTAATGTGGTCTATTAGGTATATACAGGTATGTATTTACGTACAAGGTGGTTGGGTGTTGTATGAATAGGGTAGACACTGATTGGTATCAACCTGGCGATGCCCAGCTGTTGCAACTGTTTCATACACATCAATTGTGCTTATTTTACCTCCCCGTGGTAGCCACCGGATACTGGTCTCGTCCACCCGGGCTTGACTTGCTAAACTTATAAGCGCGAGTGTTGAGCACGAAGAAAATAGCAACACTATAATGCTCTGTCGGAATGACTGCCTGATCGAGTCTCAGAGGTCTTACATGAGCCCCTCAGAAAGAGGACATACAGCGGATGAATCCACAAGGTTGGATCAACGGTGGTGCCAACAGTCAAGATGGCAGATACCTTACGTGAGCTACTCTGACGTATTTGGAGCTAAGGTCAGTAAGGAATTTTCAGCACTAGTCAGGGTGTTGAAATAGAGATGGTGGCGGATGAACCCTTTATGGGCCAACGGCAGCACTCATATCCCCGAAGTGGGTTACTGACAACGGAATATCCGACCCGCTGTCCTAGGGTCAATCTAGCGCCTGGTCCTCCAAGTTGGGGGTTGTGCGTGGGGCTAACTACCCAACCACGGAAAAAAAAAATACTGTTGCGAAGCAACCAAAAGCCTCGGAAAAGGACGGATTCACTGTTGACGACCCTGGAAAACGAAAAAAGGACAACGACGTTCGTATCTGCACGTGGAATGTTCGAACCCTGAACCGGCCGCGTGCAGCCGAACAATTAGCGGAGGCCCTAGACTGCTACAAAGCAGATATCACCGCCATCCAGGAAGTGCGGTGGGATGGGCCGGGCAAAAGAAGGATAAAAACCTGTGACATTTACTACGGTGATTGCTATAGGGAACGAAAGCAGCGTCTATTTGGATGCGGATTTGTTGTAAGCGGCAGACTTAGGCAAGAAGTCTTGAGCTTTCGACACGTTAGTGAACGCCTTACAACAATCCGCATCAAGGCTAAATTCGCCAACATCAGCCTAATATGCGCTCACGCCCCCACAGAAGAAAAAGACGATGCTGCCAAAGAGTGTTTTTACGAGCTCCTCGCAAAGCATACGAGCAATATCCTAAGTATGATGTTAAGATTGTCTTAGGTGATTTTAACGCCAAAATAGGAAAGGAGGACATCTTTGGTAGCACAATCGGAAAGCACAGCCTACACGACATTACGTCTGGGAACGGACTTAGGCTAATTGACTTTGCTGCGGGGCGTAATGTTACTATAGCTAGCACACGGTTTCCTCACCTCAATATCCACAAAGGAACATGGCGGTCGCCAGATCATCAAACCGTCAACCAAATTGATCATGTTGCGATCGACGTAAGGCACTCCTCCAGTGTTCTAGATGTCCGAACTTTCCGAGCGGCCAACATACCTCGGACCACTACCTTGTTGTAGCCAAGGTGCGTATGCGGATATCTCAAACGCCACAACAACGGGGAAATACTGTGAGGAGATTTAACGTTGAACGGCTACAATCGCAACAAACCGCCAGAACCTTTGCTGATCGCGTATCCCTCAACCTCTCGAGAAGTCCTATGCAGCCAGCATCAAGTGCTGAAGACCAGTGGCATAGATGCCAAGACGCCATCAGAAACGCCGCAACCGATGTGCTGGGTTTCACACGACCACCCTCACGAAACCCCTGGTTTGATGAAGAATGCCGGCAAGCACATGCAGCAAAACAAAGCGCGTACAAAGCGGCGCTGCACAGAAGGACGAGGGCAGCTCGTGAGCTCTACGAGCAAAAGAGGAGGGAAGAACATCGGCTTCTTCGGAAGAAAAAGAAAGAGCACGAGAAGCGCGCGATCGAGGAAATAGAGAGGTGCTACTCCAGGAACAATGTTCGGAAGTTTTACCAAAGGGTAAAAAGAACGTGCAATCGCAACAAGACCCGAACAGAGACCTGTAGAGACGAACAAGGAAACCTTGTGGTAGAGTCACAGTCGGTGCTGAGGATATGGAAAAACCATTTCTGCAAACTGTTAAACGGCGAAGACGACCCAAATTCCGCTGTCAGGCAGAACGAACCATTCAACTTAGACGATGAAAGCCAAGACTTCCGTCCACCCGACCAAAACGAAGTGAGGATAGCAATATCCAAGCTTAAGACCAACAAAGCTGCTGGACCAGATGGCTTGACTGCCGAGCTTTTTAAGGCAGCGGGAGATGACTTGGTAGAGAGCATACACCAACTCGTCTCCAAGATTTGGTCGGAGGAAAGTATGCCTGATGAATGGAACCTCAGCATCGTTTGCCCGATCCACAAGAAAGGAGACCCTCTAAACTGCGCCAACTATAGGGGTATCAGTCTTCTTAACATCGCATACAAGATCCTGTCTGCCATACTGTGTGAACGCCTTAAACCTTTTGTCAACGATCTGGTTGGTCCCTACCAGTGCGGTTTTAGGCCCGGTAAGTCCACAACCGACCAAATATTCACACTACGGCAGATCCTGGAGAAAACCGAAGAAGTCCAGATCGATACTCACCATCTTTTTATCGCTTTTAAGGCCGCATACGACAGCATTTATAGAGACGAGCTGTATAGAGCTATGTCTAGTTTTGACATCCCTGCCAAACTCGTCCGATTGTGCAGAATGACGATGGAGAATGCTCGCTGCTCCATAAAGGTCGGAAACAATCTCACCGAGACCTTTGATGTCAAAAAAGGATTTAGACAAGGTGACGCGCTGTCGTGTGACTTCTTCAACATCATTCTTGAGAAGATTGTGCGAAACTCGCAAGCCAACACCAGAGGCACAATCTTCCAGAAGTCTGTGCAACTACTTGCATACGCTGACGACATCGACATCATTGGCAGAACACAGCGATCTGTCACTGGTGCGTTTGCAAGTATCAGTACAGAAGCGGCAAAAATGGGCTTAGTGGTGAATGAGGGCAAAACAAAATATATGCTGTCAACAAGAAGGGAAACACAACATCGACGAATCGGTCAGAACGTCACGACAGACAGCTATAATTTTGAGGTAGTTAGGGATTTTGTCTACCTCGGCTCCGCTATAAATTCTGACAACGACATCACATCAGAAATCAATCGAAGAATTACACTTGCCAACCGTTGTTTCTTTGGCCTAAGAAGGCAATTGAGAAGTAAGGCCTTGTCAAGAACCACTAAGGAGACTCTATATAAGACCCTCATCATCCCAGTCCTACTCTATGGCGCAGAAACATGGACGCTATCAAAGGCGGATGAAGATCTCCTTGGTCGTTTTGAACGCAAAATTCTTCGATTGATTTTCGGTCCCGTTTGCGTTGACGGGCTTTGGAGGAGGAGATTTAACAGCGAACACTACGAGCTGTACAGCGACATCGACCTGGTCAGAAAAGTATGCATCAGTCGACTAAGATGGCTAGGACATGTAGAGCGAATGGACACCAACGCTCCGGCCCTCAGAGTCTTCGACTCAAACCCGGAGGGACAACGCAGTAGAGGAAGACCTCGCCTTAGGTGGCGCGCGCAAGTGGAAGGGGACCTCAACCAACTTGGAGCGCGCAACTGGAGGCAGTTAGCCAAAGATCGCGCTAACTGGAGAGGCGTATTGGTTGAGGCCCAGGTCCACCCCGGACTGTAGCGCCACCTAAGTAAGTATTTACGTACAAGCCCTAATACAAAATGTTGATGTTATCATCCCCATACCGTATCTTTTTTACACGAATTATTTTTACACGAATTATTTGGGAACGTATCTATCGTGTAAAAACAGAATTAAGTGTATTAAATAATTGTTATTGACTATCTCTTTTCCATTTGCTGCTTCTGTTTCACTCTCTTCCTTCCTCTCTTTGGCGCTCACATTTTTGTTTTTATTATATATTCTCTCTTACTGTCTACTACCTATTTTTCTTTAATTTTTTGTTTATTTGTTTTATTTTGCTAAACATGAAAAGAGTATGTTCCAATTACAGTGTGGATACAAAATCAACGCTCACAATGCTAAATGTTCTATTTAATTGTCGTGATGGTTTTAAAGTTTGTCACCTAAATGCTCGTAGTCTCAGCTTATACAAATTGGATTATTTAAAATATTTGTTTACAGATTCTGGAGTTGATGTGGTTTGCATTTGTGAAACTTGGTTTAAGCCTGCTATATCTGATATACAATATAATATTCCGAATTAGGAAATATCTCGATATGATCGAGTTACGTATACTTGGGGAGGTGGGATTGCAATCTGCTGCAGATCCTCCCTTAAATGTAAGATCATTAGCAAATCGGTTGATTTAGACACTGAGTTTTTGATTGTTGAGGTCCATGATGGTTGCACTAAATGCTTGATCGCGTGTGCCTATGTTCCGGACCGAAATTGCTCCCCTCAGCCGTTTTTCTCTGCTCTTTCGCAATTCTCGCCTCTTTATGAACACATAATAATTTGTGGTGAGTTCAATGCAGATTTGTTCAAAAATGACTCTCGTGCCTTCCAAATGAAAGATTCTGCTTCTTCCTTAGGACTCCAAATAATCGTTTTGCTAAAGATTGTATTCCTAGCCTCCTTGATCTGACAATTGTATCTGACCCATCGTCGGTTATCCTCTTTGACCAGCTTTCAATTGATCTTATATCGGATCATGATCTTCTGTTTTTTACATACAATATTAATTTCAATCATTTTCCTGCTCCTTTGACTTTTTCATTTAAGGATTTTAAGTCAATAAATATGGAAGACCTAAGAAACACCGCATTTTTTACACCTTGGGATGGTTGTCGCTCATTTTCTTATCCTGATACCAAGCCTAACTATTTTCACGAAGTGGTTAATGCGTTATATAACCAATTTGTACCAGTCAAAACAGTAAGAGTTCTTAATAGCGCCTGTCCCTAGTTTACAACTGAAGTTGTAATTTAAAGCTCGTAATAAGCTTTACAGCAAATGGAAACATAGTCCATCTAATTCCAATTGGCTCGCTTACAAAGCGATGCGAAATCATTCGACAGTTGTATTACGAAACTCTAAGAGAAATTACTACTCCTCTAAACTTAACACTCATCTTCCCCCCAAAAAGCTTTGGAGTAATCTACGACAGTGCAAAAAGTAATTTAAAGTGCGATATTGACCCTGATGTGCTAAATAACTTCTTTCTCGATAACAATACTGAGAAAATCAGTTTCAATCTCTCAGATAATCCTAATCCGCTCTTGCATTTAGAACGAGGTTTTGAAATCGAACTTGTCAAGGAAAATTATGTAATTAACTGCGTTGCAGCTATTAAATCAAATGCTATCGGCGAAGATTGGATACCAATGCGATTTGTAAAACTGATTTTACCCTATATTGTTTCTCACCTGACCCATATTATCAACCACTGCATTACCACCTCAACTTTCCCAAAATCTTGGAAAATAGCACGAGTTGTACCTGGTGCGAAAAAAAACACCCCGGCATCTGCTGCTGATTTCAGACCAATCTGTATTCTACCGTGCCTGTCAAAGGTCTTTGAGAAACTCATAGCGGGACAGGTTATTGAACACCTATCTCTTAATAGCCTCCTGTTGTTCTTCTGCGATGGTTAATATCTTAGAAGACATAAGAAAAGAGTTTGATAACGGATGTGTACCGCTTCTTTGTCTGCTTGATTTCTCAAAAGCTTTTGACAAGGTTAACAATAAAATCCTCTGCTGGAAACTGCAACATCTCTTTGGTTTTGGTAACAGTGCAGTAAAACTTTTTGAAAACTTCCTTTCAAATAGATTTCAGAAAGTTGTAACTTCCGATTCTTCTTCCGCTCTTCTGCCAGTGAAGCAGGGTGTTCCTCAAGGTTCAATACTTGGTCCTATTATCTTTTGCATGTTTATAAATGACCTGCCATCTGTCTGTAAACATACTTCGGTCCATCTCTATGCGGATTACGTTCAGCTCTACTTGGCCAGGCCATTTAATAATACAGCTGAACTTGTAAGCAACCTAAGTGAGGATCTCTCCAGTATTTATTCATGGTCTGTATCTAATGGATTACTTTTAAGTCCAGACAAGTCTCAAGTTATACCCATATCTAAACAAAAACTACCCATCCAAAATTTACCTGATGTCGTGCTCTCTGATTTCAAATTAAAGATTGTTCACACTGTTACTAGCCTGGGATTTGTTATTGACTCTAACTTATCAGGATACGACCATATAAACTAAGTAATAAGAAGAATTTATGGATGTCTTAGGGAACTGTGGCTAAGTGCAAATTTTACTCCTATTGCCAATAGACGGAAACTTGTAATAAGTCTCATCCTACCCTTAATTACGTATGCTGAGGTTGTATACTGTAATGTCGATTCCTTATCCCAGCGCAAGCTTCAAGTTGCTTTCAACGATACGGTAAGATATATTCATGGGCTACGAAGATATGATCATATTTTACAACAGGCAAAAAGCCTATTGGATACAACCCTTAAACATCAAATTGACGCCAGAAACTGTATATTCCTACATAGCATAATAACAACTAAGACTTCTTTGTATTTATATGACAGACTTAATTTTGCTCGTTCCCTTAGATCTAATCTAAATTCGTCCCGTTTATTTTTTATTTATGCTGTAAAAGTATGGAACTCTCTACCAATAAATATCAGAACCATCTCCAATGCCAATCGCTTCAAAAACGCAGTTTTTCTTCATTTCTCAAACCTATCCTAATGCCTTCATTATAATTTCTCTTAACTTAAACTATCATCTAACTTATTCTATTTACTTATATTTAGTCTATCTTTCTATTCTCTCCTTTCTTCTTCTTCTTCTTATCTTTTATCTTTAATTGTAAACTTAATTGTAATTATAAGATCAATATGTTGTATTATTGAATATTGTATTATTGAAATTATTTTCTTATTGTCTTAACTCTATGTACTATAAAAGATATATATCTTAATGTACCTTAATATTGTAAAATAACAATAAATGAAATGAAAATGAAATGAAATGAAAGAGGTGCAGTAGCACCATCTGTATATGTAATACGCAGTACCTTCTGTATAGGTAATCGCAGGAAAAGCCAAAGGTAGCTGGAAAACTGGAGAGGTCGCGAGCAAAGCCTGCTAGGCATGCTGAGACACGGCAAAAGCTATGCAGTGGCTGCAAAAGCAGCTGCAGCTGGTGGAAGTCGTGCCATGACGACGACGGACGAGCAGGTTGAGGTTCTGCCTTGCAATTATCCTAGGGAGATGCTGAGTACCGACGAGCTCACGGATCTAGAGAATGCTCTAGTGAATGAGATGGCGCGTGGATGGGAACATAAGCTCAAGTTTTAAGGCATTCATTTCCGGATGGGGATGCTACTAGTCGACTGCGAGACTCCACAGAATGTGGAGTGGCTGAAGACAGTATATCACCCAAACTCATTAATTGGAAGGGAGTGGGTACGAAATACCACGTGCCCAACTAATGGACTGGGCATTGGACTAATTCAGGAGAGGAGCAGTCAACCGACTCGCATGTCAGAATACAAACGTAATTTAGGACACTCGTCTACTCAACCCTAGGGCTTGCATTCTTATTAACAAAAATTAAGTTGTAGGCTACTTTCAGAATATGCGACGCGAGTACCACTAAAGGTAAATCTGGAGCTGGAAGGAGTATACCGCACAGTAGATTTGTTAGTTACTGGAGAGTATCTAATAAGCCATCTATGTCTGATCATTTGATTTAGATAACAATCGTATCACAAGTAACCCAATTAAAAACGCAAGAAAGACAAACTGGGGTCTCTTTGAATCGACTCTTGAAAACAATCTGGATCAATCTGAACAAATGCCAGAAGAGCCCCAGCTTATCATTTAGAATTGGAACACACAGTAGAGGGCTTAACATCAGCCATCGCAGATGCGTTCGAAACTAGCTGCCCAATAAGCAGAAGTGCAGAGAAGAATAAGGTTCCATGGTGAATCAACAATCTGTCAAGATTTGGATCGAAAACATGTAAACTGGTCAACACAGCGAAACGTACTGGAGACTGGCTCAACTACGGCAAGGCACCGACTTCATACAACAAAGAAATATGGAAAGCAAAACGAGAAAGCTTTAGGCAGTTCTGTGAGACAATTGTGAATACTCCTGTTGCTGCCAGAGTGCATAAAACACTAGCAAACACAGAAGCAACATCAATGTCTCTCAGAAAACTGGATGGCAGCTCTATAGAAAATGAGAAAGAGAGGACACGACTTCTATTAGAAACTCGTTTTCCTGGCAGTCATCCGAGCACAGACAATGGGAGCATGACCAATAATCTAAGACCCCAAATAGAGGATTGAAAAAAAGAGACCGAAATCTTCTCCAGAGAGCGATTAGAGTGGGCGATCCGCTCCTTTCAGCCTTTTAAGTCACCAGATGTGGATGGAATCATGCCAGTTATACTACAAAAAGGACGAATTAAATTGCTTCCACATTTGGCAAGCATTTTAAAAAGCAGCCTGGCACTTGGCTACTTGGAGACGGACAAAGGTAGTGTTCATTCCGAAATTGGGAAAAAAGCACCCAACTCTATACCGAAACCCTATAGACCAATCAGCCTTTTTTCGATTGAAAAGGCTGTGGACAACTGCTTACGAGAAGATGTACTAAGTATGTCGCATCGTCATCATCATCAGCATGCCTATAGGGCGACAAGATCTACGGAGTCTGCTCTGTGCCAGCTATCTGAGATTATTGAAAGCGCTCTTGAATCGAAAGAGACAGTGTGTGCCTTTTTGGACATCGAGGGAGCATTCGATAACACATCGCATGTTGCAGTAACACGAGCTCGGTCTCGAGGTGGATGCATGAACTCCTGAGCACAAAATCAGCATAAACTCACACATCAGAAAGGATTATCAAGGTTAGCACAGCAAGTGGCTGTCCGCAAGAAGGAGTTCTATCTATTAGATAGAATGTAATTTGTAATTATTTCAATAAATAGAACACTGCGCGAACTCACCAAGCGCCCTTCCAGTTCAGATACGGATAGCGAACTTAACACTATACGTCTGACTCACTTGACGAGCTGCATTGTGCAGCCTAACCTAAACTATTATACCCTTGAAAAGAGGGGTTTCCTTGCTCAACATGTCATACTAATGGTAGAGTTACACTTGGTTAACAACTCGGCCATCCTGCAATGTACTGTCCTCAGTACAGTTGGCTAAACTTTTCCTTATGATTATTATTTATTTTTTTTTTGTTTTTAATTTTTACTCGGCTCTAACTTTTTTTTTTTGCCAATTCTAGTAATCTTACTTGGAACACGCAGTTCACAAATCCAGTGCAATCACTATTGCTATAGTCACTCAGCATGTACATATTTTCACTCAGTTCGTCTATCGCACTCAGTTTACAAACACTCAGTTTGTCTAATACACTCAGTTTGTCTAATACACTCAGTTTGTCCGTCCAATACACTAAGTTTTCTTATCACACTCAGGTTAGCTTTTTCACTCAGTTTGCTCATCACTCAGATATTATACACCGACAATTGTACCAAGGCCAACCCTTCAACAGATAGGTCCTGTTTCAATTTTTTTCTATGATAATTAACTGATAGTTCTACTATTGACTGATAACTCGGTTCTTTACTAGTAAACAAACAGAACTAGTCACAGAAAACAATCAGCGATTCGAATCCTCATTTTGCCAATTACATACTTGAGTTTGAAATGTCAAACCCATTTACTCCAAAAATCATACTTCATAAATATTTATATTTTTTTTACTCTTGAATAAATTATATAGGAAAGAAACAACAAAACAAAAAAAAATAAAAGGATTATAAACAAAATTCATTTCTTTGGACGTATGTATTAAAGTATGCAAAAAAAACTAAAATTATTCATTTCAGAATGTGTTGCGTGTTTCTGAATCTCCTTCATCATCATTGTCTGACTCTGATTCTTCTAATTCTTCCCAATCAAGTGTATCTATTTTTACGAATGGTTTAATCTTATCTGCCGCATGAACTGAAGAATACGGCCGTTGCGACACTTGAAAAGCTGTTGTGTCACCAATTAGGTACCGGTCGTTTTGAATAACTCTTTTTACTTCAAATGGACCCTTATACCTCGGCAGCAGTTTTTTTGACTGTCCTGTGGCTGGATGCTCAGCTCGCAAAAGGACTAAATCGCCCTCGTGATATGATTGTGGTTTTTTATGTGTTGTATTAAATTTATCTGCTTGTTGAGTTTGTAGTTGTTGTGTGCGACGGTTTGCGATTTCTCGGAGTTCGTTTAGTGGAATGTTTTCGTCTTCATCACTGGAATTATCTTCTTGAAGTGCTATGTTTAGCTGATTGTTGGGTGTTTTTCGGTTTGAAACCAAATAAAAGCTCTTGTGGTGTCTGGTTTGTTATTCTGTGTCTTATAGTGTTGAGTCCAAATTGTATCGCTGGTAGGTGATCCTCCCAGTCTCTGCCATCTTCTCGAAGAGTCATTGTAGATAAAGATGTTTTGACTGTTCTGAAGTAACGCTCGATTTGGATTCCATTTTCTGAGCAATACTTCTCAAACGCTTTTGATGTGAACGCAGTGCCGGTCGCTTACAATTCGGGTAGGTGTTCCAAAAAAGTGAGAAAGTTCAATCAGTGTTTTTATCACAGCCTTTGCGTTCTAGTCTTTACCGGTCGTAATATTAAAAATTTGGTAAAGCTGTCTATTAAACCTAATACATAAAAGTTTGCTTTAGTACTTTTCACATAGGGACCTAAATGATCTATGTGGATTGTATAAAATGGTATTGGTGTTTTTGGGATAGGATGTATCTGATAACGTGTTTCATCTTTATTTCGCTTGTTATACAAACAAGCGATGCAACAGTTTAAATATTTTCCCACGACGCTTGTCATCCTAGGAAACCAATATGTACGACGAATATGTTCAATGGTACGCTCAAGACCACCATGTCCGATGTCATCATGTGATGATTTGATAACTCGCCATCTTACTCCTCTGGGAACAGCAAATCTAGGTCCTTTTTCCGTCTTTTTGTAGATGCGTCCATTCTTGAGGACATACTGCTTTTCATAATCTTTTCTTCTTGTGCACTTCATGTTGGGGTTATTTAAAACGTCTTGAATTTCTTTGAGTTGACTATCTCGAATTTGTAACACGGAAATCCAATCTTCTTTTTCGGCTTGGACTATCATCATATTCATACCTGCCTCCTTCATTTCCACAGCGTTTTCGGTTGGATTTCTGCTCAAGGCGTCTGCGTGTTGCATCTGTTGCGCTGTTCGATACTCCAACCTATAGTCGAACTCTTGGATTTTTAACCACCATCTGGCTATTCGTTTGATTTCCATCTTTGATTGAGTCATATTTAAGCAGTTACAATCGGTAAAGATTGTGAAATGTTTTCCTAATAGGTAATACCGAAATCTTTCTAAGCTCTCAACAACAACTAGAGCCTCGAGCTCATAGCTATGAAATTTCTTCTCGTCCTTTGTTGTCGCTCTGCTGAAATAAGAGACTGCTTTTCGTTCGCCGCATTCATCTACTTGAATTAAAACACCTGCGAGAACAATACTACTCGCGTTGGTATCGAGTTCATGTTTTTTTTTTGGGATCGTATATAACTAGGACAGGAGGCACACACAATTTTCTTTTCAGGGTTTCAAACGAGTTCCCCATCTCTTTTGTCCATTCAAAAGTAGTACATTTCTTTAACAGAGCATTAAGACCTCTTAAAAAGAAGCTATTTTTGCATAATTAAACACGAAACGACGAAAATAGCTAGTCAGACCTAGAAATTGTTTAACTTGTCGCGTATCGAGAGGTAAAGGAAAGTTTTGTATCGAATTAATTTTAACACTCCGTGGCTCTTTACCCCCCACACTTATTTCATGTCCTAAATAAGTTATTTTATCAGCTAGAAAAACACATTTTTTGATATTTAAAGTTACTTTCACTTCTCTGAGAATTATAAAGAGTTTTTCTAACAATTCAAGAATTGTGGGTACATCTTCCGCGAATAAAACAATATCATCCATGTATATCAAGATGATTTTACATCCTAGTTTCTGTACAACGATATTCATGAGTCGCATAAAATCCGATGGAGAATTTGGTAGCCCAAACGGAACACGATTAAACTGATATTGTCCCTTAGGTGTTACAAAAGATGTTAAATACTTTGAATTTTCTTCGATCGGAATTTGGTAATTAAATCGAGAACAATGAAAACTCGGCCGCCGGTCATTAAATTAATTTGTTCTTCCATGTTAGGCATGGGAAAATTTTCACGAACCGTAATTTCATTTAGACGACGATAGTCAATGCGAAGGCGCCAAGAACCGTTTTTCTTTTTAACTAACAAAAGGACTAGCATATTCAGAGCTAGAATGTTCGATAATTTTATATTTTAAAAGTTCGTCGATTATTTTGTCCAGGTGCGGTTATTCATTATAAGGTATACGGAAAGGTTTATATCTAATTATTTTTTGTTCTTTTAATTTAAGGTTCATTTTAATTTTATCTGTAATACCGAGTTCACTCAAAGTTATTGCAATACAATCCCGATATTTGTTTAGTATTACAAGGAGTTGGATGTGGCTATTAGAAGTGCATTTATAGTTACCAATGGAGACATCGTTCATTTCAAGTCTAGACCTTTGTGTTTCTTTCGGCGGTGATTTATTACTTTTTAGTCATAAGTTGTTTCCATTTTGGGTTACAGTTAGTACACCATTTCGTCTTATAATGCAGACTCTATCCGAGTCCAAAAAGTTTCTGCCTAAGATCATTGGGTAATCTTGTACTCGATCCTCGACGACTAAGATATCGATTTTTAACGTTACTTCGCCTAATGTCACATTTTTCGTTATTTTCCCTATGGCCTTGTTAAAAGTCGATCCGAAGCCCTGTAGTTTTGTATCACAAGCCTGTATTTTTCAACCCAACTCGTTTACCTCTGAGTGCTTCATGGTCGTACAATCACTCCCTAAATCTACGAAGGCTTTAATTGAATGACCATCGAGATCGATATTTTTTAACAATCCGCCTGCGTCGTCGACCTGTTGTAAACGATTTATTTTCTTGAGTGGTTCTTCGGTAATTTGATCGCGTTTGTAGGAATATTTTCGTTTTTTACAGTCACGAGATATATGGCCTGGTGTTTGGCAATTGAAACAGATGATCTCTTTTTTTGGCTTGTTGATTATTTTCGCGGTTTATATATCTGCATTCATTAGCTAAATGTCCTGGTGATCGACATTTAAAGCAGGTTGGGATAGTTTTTTGATTTTTGTCGCGATATGAAGATTTACATTCACTTGCCAGATGTCCCGGAGAACGAAAATTGTAGCAAATTTGAGATGATGGTGTTTTGAAATGGGAAGAAGGTTTGAAAGCTGAACGGAGTGTATTGTTTTGAATTCTATTCCTATCAAAATGCTGTCGTGTCTCTGCCTGTTTTTGAATATCTTTAAGCGATTTAATTTTAGTCAATAGTTCGGGAATGCTATTGCAATTTGCTGTTACTAGGTTGTTCATTAACGATATATCTCTAAGACCAGAAATTATGTATCTTATTGTGGTATTAGTGTCAAGTTTCCCTCTTCTTCCTAGTGCAGCCATCTCGTAAACATAACCTTCATAGCTATCAGTTTCTTTTATTTGCCGGTATAGTAACTTAAGATGGATTTCGGCAGAGTTCTCTTCCGAAGAGAAATCTCGCAAGATTTTGGTTTTGAATTCGTCCCAATTACGGATTTCTCCTCTATACCCGTCAAACCAATTTGTTGCCGTATCTCCCAGCCTCAGTGACGAGTAAAACAAAGTGTTGCGATCGTCCCATTCATAGAGATGACGTATATTTTCGATCGTCTCGACCCATTGGGAAGTACTGAGAGAGGAAGAATTAGACGGGTTGAATAGTGGAATTATTCTGGTAACCTCCTCTGTGCCTAACCTTAACGATATTTGATTTGAGGATGAAATAATTGATGTCGTGTTTTGTGATGGTTGACTTGGTGAACGGCGACACAAAGTTACTTCTTTTTCCAGTTCAAGGTTTCTTTGTTTTAATTCTTCCAATTGTATTTTAAGTCTAAGAATATTAGCCTCACCTGTTTCATTATCACTATCCGTCGTTTTGGTATTTTTCGTGGTCTTCCAGTCATTTTAATATCTTTCCCCTTTAACTTTGTTTTATCTTAAATTTTTGCACGATATTTTCGATTTTTTCTTTTAAATTCCTTCAGTTACATTTTAGAACCTTTTCCTTTCACAAATATTTCAGAGTTGAACCGATCTGAACAAGATCCAACAAAAATAAGCAACGAAAATACTCGCCGTTTTCTTATCGATTACAACTTTTCGTATTCTCTGTCGCAGTCATTTTGAATAGACTCATTTTAAAAGCATGGGAGCAAGCGGGAAGAATATATTTTAGAATTTTGCTTAGTACTCCTCCATTCTAACAATACAATGATAGATTGTATAACACTTCCCCTTCACGGAATATATACCTACTCTCGTTCCCTCTGTAATTCCTTGTTGTATCTTGTCGTGGTGTCCCTTTCCCTCTTTCATAAAGAAGTGCAATGAATTTCTTTACCTACTGCAAGAATGTTTCCTTATCATATTTTCCGATACTATCATTTTTTTTCACGAAAAATTAATTTATGTTTTTTTTTTTTTTAAATTAATTATTCAGTAATTACATTGGATTCATTATCCCACTTCTGAATTTATTAGATAGAATGTAATTTGTAATTATTTCAATAAATAGAACACTGCGCGAACTCGCCAAGCGCCCTTCCAGTTCAGATACGGAAAGCGAACTTAACACTATACGTCTGACTCACTTGACGAGCTGCATTGTGCAGCCTAACCTAAACTATTATACCTTTGAACAAGAGGGGTTTCCTTGCTCAACATGTCATACTAATGGTAGAGTTACACTTGGTTAACATATCTCCCTTAATGTGGAAGGCAGCGGGCGCTGAGATGGATGTACAAGCCAATGATCACGTATGGAGCGATTGTATTGGCAAAAAAAAACAGTTTATCCACCACACGGAGGACACTTAATAAAGTGCAAAGGCTGGTATTCCTATGTATACAGTGGCCATGAGAACTTGGAAGTGCTATTGGAACTAACTCCTTTGTACGAGAAATGTTCATTACATTGAAACAGTTTGATGCATTCATTCAGGCTGAAATTTATGCTATAGATAGATGTCTCTAAATCAACCTCAACAGAAACCTTACTAAGTGTGATATAGCTACAATGTCAGTCAGGCTGCTATTATGGCACTTAATTCCTACACCATTAAATACAAACTTGTGTGTGAATGTCTACAAAAACTTAATGAATTAGGTAGGAGAAACAAAATAACCCTCTGTTGGGTGCCTTACCATGTGGGAATAATAAGCAAAGTATTCTGTTGGCCTTGCCTGCTTCTTTTAAAATTATCTGATCAATTTGGAGTTGCTGTAAATAAACACATTGTTTCCCATTAGAAAAAGGAAAAAAACAAAAAATAAATATACCTATAAGAAAACTGAGTAATCGGATCGTTGTTGATCATGTCCTCGTAGTGTCCTGGTATATAACAACAAGCGGCGTTCTTGAAAAAAAAAATGGCCTCGTCAACAGCGGCCATATTCTCGGCACAACGGGCGCTCCGGGGCCGGCCACTCTTGGCAACGTCTCGTGTGGTCCCATACTCTTCAAGGTTGGTGGCCAAACGGCGCAGTGTTTGCGCAGTCGGTGTCGGACGGCCGTGGAATCGGCGGCGAGGAATTCTCGCTGCGCCAACACTACAGACGAATTGTTACGCAAAAAAATAGACACGATTATTCGGAGTTCTTGGGGAGTGTATCGCTCCATGGCTTGTTCACTTGTATTCTACATATGTCTAGTTCACAAATGTCGAAACAGATTTGACATTGGCGGCCATTTGCAAAAATAAGATCATCTTACAATAGGGTGATTTCTTTTGGCCCATCTTGTACATCACGTGCGCGCATTTCTGCGGACAGAGAAATCCGTTTATCTACAGTCAATGCCAATAAGGTGTAAGAGTGAGATCACTTATCTATCAGTTGAATTTATCTTGCTATAACATATTAAGGAGATTCGACAGATCAGATGTAAACAACAAATTTATTTTAATCGATTTTGGTTTAGTGCGATTAAATACAAATTCAAAAATGGATCTCGTAAAGGCCACTAAATTAATAGGTATCATCGTCGACAGTAGCGACGATGAAAAGGAAAAGAAATGTGTAAAGAGAAAACGAAGAGGAATTATTAGGTGCATCCTTACCTAAGGAACAGAATCCTTGATGGGGCATTTGGATCAATATGCGAAACAAATGATTTTTCCTCAAGTATTTAGGAATGACTGCTTCCCAATTTGAAGAGTTGCTTCTCAAAATTGGACCAATTATAACGAAGAAAAATATTATTCGATAAGTGATCTCGACTAAAATCCGACTTTTAATAGCCATCATGTTTTTCAAATAACTTTCGGCATGAATCGTTTTTCACGCATTAACTTTAACAAATCTAAACTATATTTTAACACTGATATTATTATGTATATTGAAATAGATATTTGGTTACTGACGAATCACATGCAAGTTTAGCATTGAGCTATAAGTGTTCGGTGTCTGTCGTGCACAATATTTTAGTGGAAACAACATCAAGCATAGCGAAAATATTAAAAAATGAATCTTTTCCAAAAATTACAGACGCCAAATTTTTGGAAATTGCTCATGGCTTTGAGCAGCGGTGGAATTTTCCGAAACTACATTGGCGCTATTGATGGGAAACATGTCATCCCAACATCGCCGTACAACTCGGGGTCAGAGTTCTTCAATTATAAAAAGGTTTTCTCTATTGTGTTGATGGCTATATGCGACCATGATTATAATTTCATCGTGTGTGATACAGGAGCTTCAGGACGTCAATGTCAAACTGTTTTATCAAAACAAACTTTCGTAAGTAACTACTATTGTCCGAAGTTTTAAATTTCATTTACTCCAGTAAAAAAAAAACTTTCAGTATTCAGAAACCCAGAGATGTGGCTACAGATTTGTTGGAAGCGCCATGCGTGTTTGTAGCAGACTTTGCATGATGAAACCCTACTGCAAACGAAGCTTGACGAAAGAAGAACGAATCTTTAATTATCGTCTAACCAGGGCTTGACGTGTAATTGAAAATTCGTTCGGCATTTTAAGCGCCAAATGGAGGATGTATTAATGAAAGTCCTGAGTTAGTTGAATATGTTGGTTCCACAGTTTGCTTACACAATTGGTTACGTAATCATCCGGTGAACAGGTATAAATTGTCAACATAAAATCAATAGACCAAGATATGCAAGAACATTTGACGGACGGAAGCTGGAGGGAGCAGTATAATAATTTGCGTGCTTTCCATGACAGAGTGAATAAAAATTTTTCCACAAAAGCCAAGCACACACGACAAAATTTCACCAACTACATTAATGCTAGCGGTGCTGTGGATTGCCAAGATTCCAAAATTTTAAATACTTACTTCTTTTGCTTCTGTTATTAGTAAACAGTATTTAACTATAACAATAATCATTATGTAGGACCTAAGTTTTTTGTACTTACTACATCACATTAAATTCATTAAAAAAAAAATAAACTAAAAACAAGTACTTCATTTCACTTTTCTAGGTAATTAAATAAAATAGTAGTTAGTTTTACTATCCGCTCTTTGCTGTGTGAAATTCATCCATCATTGCATTTACAACTGTAAAGAGATGCATATGCATTTCTCTTTGCAAATGCCGCGGTAGTTCCTCCATTTGGTCAAGCATCATTTCGCATGTTAGGGCGCAAAACTCTTTTTGGGTCTTGGGCAACTGCTCGTTCTGCTTTTGACAAGATTCGTTGTATGACAAGATTCTCCTAAAAAAGAAAAAACTAAGTGAAATATAAATTATAATAGTTAACTGTGTCTTATACTTGAGCTTTGGGAAGCAACTGCAAGACCCGATGATGTCAACACTTCAGCCTTGAGTACTTGTACTGCTTAGCGTAGTTTCCTGGTCCACTAGGAAGTATTTTCTTCGACCATGCATGTAGAAACTTTTAAGCCGATCCCATAGAGTTGGCACTGATCTAATTTTGAGATCTGAAAGGTTAAAAATATTAATACCAAGTAAATTGTTTATCAATTGTATACCCACTTAGGTGGCCTACGATTTCTTCCAATAATCTCATCCGTATAACACGATTTTTAAAATCACTGTGGTGAATGCTCCATAATGCCGGCTTCTCTCGAACTGGCTATGAAAAAAATACAATATATAAGTATAAGGACTTAATCACTCTTTTAACGACATACCTACTGCTTTTTCAGGGAACTGTTTCTCGTTTTCATATCCTGATGTAGTATGTTTTGTGGGCGGATCATCTAGAATCTAGATAGACACATAAAATAGACGTAAAAGACACAATTTCAATTCGTAGTATGTTATTATCAGATTGATATTGGGACTTACCTGCAATTGAGGTTTTGTATTCATAACAGTAATGGATCTGTAGATCCAACTTCATTGATCGACAAAGTTAAGGATGCATTGAAAAATATTATTCCGAAGGGCGGCCATACCGAAACTCAGAGCGATATCTTTTTACCAAAAGGCCTAATAAATTGCGAACATGCTTTTTAATAGACAAAGTAAAAATCGGAAACATTGAAAATATTTTGTGTTAGATATGAACGGAAAAATGTCATCAATTACCCGCTGACAGAAACGCAATATAAAGAAACATCATCATGGCAGTTAGATTAGATTAGATTTTTTTTTTCGCGAAATAATCTAGTTATTTAAAAAATATTAAAAAAAACAACAAAACCCATTCGCTAAGGAGGAAGTTAATATAACAACATTTGGTACTCGAGTTACTTTTTTCCACCACATTGTGACAGAAAATCTCGCCCATGTAAAGTAATGTAAAGGAACGAAATCACAAAAGAACAAAAACGAACCATGATCATCATTATCATATGTCGTTTCCAATTTGGCATTTCAGATTTTGATCTGAGATTTCAGACATAAACAAATCATACAAAGACCCCCAACTCACAATCTTCTTGCCGCTGACCCCCGCAATTGTTGTCCAACCTGTGGCAAGTCAATTAGAATCTGTGTGACATGCAAAAACATACAAAAACCACAAAAAATATATGCTGCCAACTCATGTGATGAGTTCGGGAATACAACATTTTAACATTACTGAATGCTATTGGTTAGTTTATATATATTTTTAAAAAGCCAATAATTTGATTTGTTTTGCTATAAAAGTAATAAACATGGTTGCGTATTTTCCGCTTTTGAACTTCGATTTCATGTGTAATTTTTCCATTATTTTATTTCTTAAAAAACTAAAGAAAATTTCGTCAAAAAGTTTTTATTTTAAGCCAAATGCACACTTCAAATTTAACGTATAAAATTTTATGAACGCTGCCAGCATCCCATTTTTGAATTTTAAAATTATACGAATTTGTATGTAACAATACTAGAGCACCAAATCGTGACAGGTAAGTAACTGAAAATCAGCTGAAGTTGGTGACCTCAGTATTTTGTTTGTAATGAATAATTGAGCTAAAAAAAGCAATCCTTCCAACGATAAACAATCGTAACACCCAGCTCTTTATAATAAACATTGGTATTAGTGAAAATATGTGTAAATTGACGTTTGTCAAGAAAAAGTGGAATAATGTAAAAATAAATCGCTTTCAAATTTTCAAAGAAATAAATACTTTTAAAGCTTATCGAGTTGGTTGGAAAATATTAGCTATACCTGCAATTAAAAAGATTGCTTAGGTGAGTCAAAAATGCAAACAAAATGAACCATTCGTCACAAGAAAAAACTTCCATCGGCATGAAAATGCCTGCCTCCAAAAGGGTTTCTGTGAAGACGTCATCTGACAGTCCAAGTGGCAGTAAACCGAATGCTAGGGAGGGCATGGCGGTAGGGAGTATGCAGGTTGCAGTTTTTCAAAATTTGATGTATATGCTACTATGGCAAATTTGTTAGATGAAAGGTTGAAAAAATTTCCTACAAAAACTGACATAGAAGGAATAAGCAACGAGATAATGTCATTGCAAAACAATAAGCGAAAAGCGAGAGAAAATAACTTAATAGCCCATATACCAACGCAAAACTGCAAAAATGCGGCGAACAAAGCAAAGGCGATTTGCTTGGATTTATTAAAATGTAACAACGAAGCGTTAATTTTGTCCTCCAGTATTTGCATGCCAGCGAAAAAGTTGCAAATGTTATAGTTCGCATGAAAAACAACGATGCCAAACGAGTGTTGAAGGAAGCATTTACGCTTAGAGGAACAGTCATCACAGTGTATAGAGACTACCCACGGGCAGCAAGAGTTGATGAAATTAAAAACCGATATAACATCTGAAAACAAAAACGTAAAAACGCTAGTGCGAGGACAAAATCTACAAGTAGAAGGCAATGCATTTTATTAAGATAAGAACAACAACCTACAATGTGAAAGAGGAAATGTGACAGAGATACCTCAGCAGCTGACAAGCAACGATGTGACGCTGACAGCTGCGCCATCTGGTTTCCAAAGCCAAAGTTACAGCAGCGAATATCAAACTGTTGAGGCTTCGTCTAAGCAAAGTAACAACAGGGAACAACAAATGTTTGGGGGGATGATACACTCACAAAGAGTTTAGTGCAAATGCCGCCTGCTTTAGAAAAGTGATTTTTTAAGAGTTAAGTTTTTCAGGTTGGCGGCTATGGTTAGTAATGGCGTCCAAACGTCATCTGTCAAAGTGAAAAGTTTTCAGTATACTCTGCCATTTAATCATGGAAAGCAGAGACAATACTGAGACCACCAACTTCGGCCGATTTCCGTTACTTGCCTACAAGCTATATTTTTATGGGGTGGCAAATGCTAAGTGCGCTAGTATTGTTAGATAGAAATTCGTATTGGCAAATGTCACGTAAATTCAAAATTTCCGGCTCACCAACACACTCGCACCTTGCATATGCCACTTCCGCTGTGGGCAAAGTTGTTGACAGCGTTCATAGAATTTTATCCGTTAAATTTGAAATTATTCGTTACAACTAAATTTTGTGTAGACAGTGATTTATTTTAGGAATAATTGTATATTTTTTTGACAATATAAGAATAATAAACAATGCTAAAGGATTGTAATTATATAAAAACCATTTTTAGTGAAAGCGGAAAAAATATTAATATGAACAATGAAATATTGAGAAATTATACTTATTCACCACCTTCGTGTTGAACTCTTTAGAAAAAAAGCTGAATTTCGGAACACTGACACAGCTCACCATGGTGGATACATAATTTAACCCACTTGTCAAATTCTTTACTTACGCGGGATTTTCTAAAATGTAAGTGTAGTGCAAATATAAATAAATTATAAGTAAAAAATTCAATAAATTGTTTAAATAATTAATCTTTATTATCTTTATTATAGGAAAATGAACGACGGCGGCCTCTTACAAAAAAAAAAAGGAAAATGGCTTTGAATTGTGTGCCGGGGTGCAATTCAACAAATAGCACTTTTAAAGCCCCAGCCGACGATGCTACGCCAATAAGCAATTTATTTAACCATTATTATTATATTAGCAATCGTGATCTTAGCAAATAATTAACTTCAGTTCACCGTATTAAAAAGCAGACAACGTGAAGTGTTTAGTGACTTTATTAAAAATTTGACAGTTGACTGAGAAAGAGGTTAACTAGAGAGGTTTGTTTGGGGATCACTCCAAGACGCAGTACGTTGGTAGAAATACCTACAAGAATTCAAATGAAGAAGAAGAAGTTAAATTTTATATTTTGTTTATTTTAATTTTCAAAAGGAACTACTGGACTGTGAGTGGTGCACTGTGTTGCACTTATCAGCTGCATCGCCTCATACATCGAATTTTAATCTTTAAGCTGATTGCTCCGACTCCCTGTCGGACGGTATAGGTTGTGTATACACTGGATTGATTTCCATTAAACCCTGTGGGATTGACAAATACCCACTAAATGATTTGTCCGATTCTGTGGCAGTATCTTTTGCTGATTCATACTCGCCTTCCGATTCAGATTCCGTCTCGAATACCAGGTTAATGTCGGAGTATGCGTCCGATTCTGATGCGGATTCTGTGTCAGATGGCAGACCGGATTCCGATTCGGAGCTACTCTCGTGGTGTGATTTCAATTTGCGTTGAAACATAAGGAATTCGAAGTCCGTTTCGTTGTGTTCTTCTTTCACTTGGGCCGACGTGTCCTTTGCTATACTATACAGGACTTTGTATTGTTCTTGTATCAGGAGTTCAAGTCCGGGTGTTGATGTTTTTTGGGTTTTGAGGTGGTTGGTCACCTTCGTATTTTCCTCGATGGTGGGTTGTTTCGGTCGATTCGTAGAAGGGCAGGGCTGTCCTGTACGTCGCTTGGGAATAGCTCCTCGTTTAGCAGAGCCATTATATGAAGGTACCGGTGCTCTGGGATGTGTGGCAGGTCCGCAATCCTTCGGACTAGTGGGTTTGGATGGCTGCAGGTATTCCTGAGTATTTTCTGGAAAAGTGTGACCATATACTTTGCCTCCGATCTTCACGTGGGGTGAATGTGTGGTGTTGAATTTTGCCTTTTTTGGTTGATGCTCACACGGATTCTAATTGACACAACACCGATAGGAAAACAAAATGGCGAATTTGAAAAAAAATCTGAGGTGGCCAGCGGCAAGAGTATTGTGAGTTGGGAGTCTCCGTATGATTTGTCTTACAAACGAGCAACGATTGCAAATTATTGAAATTTATTATAAAAATTCGTGCTCTGTGAAAAATGTGCACCGTTTTTTACGACCATATTATGGTCGTCAAAATCGACCTGGTGAATCCGCCAACGGCGAACGATATCGAGCCATGATACGCGACTTTTTTGTGCCCCAGTTGGCTGAGTTGAACTTGGTTGACATGTGGTTTCATCATACCACACAGCATGTTTTCAAACCTCATCGGAGATCGCATTGAGCAAGTCAAAAACACTTTACAGATGAGTCCAAAGAAATGAATAGGTTTAAGAAAATGTTCATTATTGGTTTTGGTTATTGATGCATCTCATTGTCATTATAATTGGAAGTTGTTGGTATTTCAGACATTTCTTGCTGCCAAATTCAATAGAAATGTTGTTATCCATATGTATGACGTACACTTCTAGTAATTTTAACAACAAGACGTGTTAGGAGAACAGCTCGAAAAAGCTCGAGTCGTGCAAGAGAGAGTATGCAATAGAAATCTCGCCAGTTACGCTAGACTCCGACAGTATACAACAGCTTCATTATGCATCCAACGATGAGTCACAAAAGGCATGTAGTTCGTAATTGAATTTGTTACTGCATAGAATTCTAGGAATGTAAATAGACTCGATCTGATGAAGATCCTCACGAATAGCAGTCCAGCGATGTGCAAGTATTTCTGGAACCCCAGCCTAATTCTTACAGCCAAAGATCTTGGAATAAGATTTTAATGGCAACAATAACTGGAGTGACGAATCCTAATGGGTCAAATTCGCGAGGCATCAGATAATATTCGATGTTTTGCGCATGGTGATCTGTTTGGAAGGTTTACCTTATAGGTAAAGCAATCCTTTGATGGGCACCACTGCAAAACAAGCACCTTTACCATGTTAGAGTCCTCGAACTCGATTAGGGAAATCTCTCTTTGGTCCTCTGGTAGAGACAATAGAATAGGCCAGCAGTTGGTGGTCCACTTGCGAAGATTGAAGCTTGCGGATTTAAGCACGCCTATAAGTTCGTTCAGTAGAATATTCAACTCCTCAATGGAATCAGCGCCAGTAATGACGTCATTGACGTAGAAATCGTTTTTGATAATCGACTCAACTTGAGGATGGTTTACTGTGGAATCTGCGAACTGATTAAATGTGCGAAATGCCATGAATGGAGCAGCTGAAGTACCATAAGTTACTGTTTAAAATTGTCTTTTGGGTACTCACGCCAAACTATTCTTTGAAAATGTGTGTGATTTGGTGAGATACAGATTTGATTCGATGTACCCCCGGAAAGATGTATGTATGCCGACGACATCGAAGGCATTTAGAAAATATGGCACGCTGAATTGTTGGCCACACAATAAGAAGCGATTCAATTAATGAAAAGTAACAAGTGTTGTTTGACTTAGCATTCGAGCCATCGAATACCACACGTCCCTTGGTTGTACTGCTATCACTTTAAAAAAACGGGGTGATATGGCAAATAATAATGATTATTGGGTTGTTGAAGTTCAGTCAACGGGATTTCTTCCATATAACCTAGCGATATGTTTTCGTTCATTAAGCGAGAGTATTGGGTGTTTAGGTCAAAATCGGATAAAAATCTCCGCTCGATGGACTATAGGCGATTTAACGACAGACGATAGTTTCCTGGAATGACAGTTGTACAATATATTTCTTATCTCAGTGACGATTGTGGGTTAAAGCAAAATGATCTTCAGTTCGTTGTTCTTAGCGATCAAACTGGTTCGTGATGAATCTCCTCTAGGCTTCAAAATCGTACGAGGTCGAGTTCCTGAGAGTAATCTTACCGTAATATTCGAGAGTGAATAGACGCATTTTTTTTCTCAGCTCCGGTAAAAACAATTAAACACGTGTGTTATACATTGTTTCTAATTGGATTGTGCGGGAGTCGCTCACTTTGCATGTTCCACGTTTGTTCGAATTGTTAAGAATTTGTATAACTATCCTTAATTCTCACAAAAAGAAGAAACTGAAACTGCATTTTGTGTTCTTGCATTTGAATACATATATATCAAACACCACACGATGTCGTCTGCAGTCAACAAGCGCGGAAACATAGCTCGAGTGCAACAGCAATATGCAACTGTCTCGAAACCGAATTCGCCTCGCATCAAACCCAACAAGACCACCGATTGTATAGCGGGAGTCTCCGACTTAAACCCCTCCAAGCAAATTGCACAAACACTGGCGCCAGAATACCCTTCTACCCCGACCGAACAAGCACTCACCTCAAGCACACCGGCAGCCACAACCACACTTGCATTTCCCTTGAGGTTCTCCATGAAGAGTTTAAGCGAAACACTGCCTCCATTATTTCAACCTTCAAAGGAGAGTTGAATAAAATTCGCAACGAATTTTTGCTTAAAACCGAAAACATCAACTAAACCAAAACCGCAATCAATCATTTGACCCAACGCACCGACGCAATGGAACTCAAGATAAACAAAGCTCTCACCGGCGAGATTTCTGAACTGCGTAGTCGTTGCGACATGCAAGAAAAAAAGAATTCTTAACCGACGCGGTTGTTTTTTGGCATCCCAAAACTTGCTGATGAAAACTTACACATTACATACAATAAACTTTGCGATACCATCGAGATATCACCACCAGCACTGAAGAATGTTTTCCGAACCAAACACCGCAAGAACAAGGACGAACCGCCCGTAATTCTCCAGTTCACCTGCGTGGGAGAGAGGAATAAATTGCTAAAATCACTAGCTTGCCACTGAAAAAAAGACCGACCTCCTTACGTGATATTGGATTTGATTCTAACAATAATGTGTTTGTAAACGAAAGCTTGACTCCACGAAATCGGACTCTTCTCCAGCATGCAGTACGTATGAAGAAAAAAGGTCAGCTGTTTTCCGTGCAAACGTACCTAGGGTCTGTGTTGGTGAAATCTACCGTAGACGGAAAGAGTGTAGCTGTTGCCGACTTTGATTGTTTAAACGCCGTTGCCGAGAGACGCCAGATGAGCCATAATGATCAACAAAGCATTGCAGCTAATCATGAATAACACTGATACGTATTTATTTTACAACATTTACAGTAATAATTTTTCTCTTTTTATTTTCAAATATTCTCTCTTTTACATTTGTACATCAATGGCCAAAGTTTATTTATTTTCCCTTTTTAATCTAATGGTTTACTTTGCTTGTCTGTTTTGTTTTATTTGTGTTTTAGCTTGTCCTGTGTTTGGTGGTTGTTTAGTTTTCCTCGTATATGGAATTAAACGCGCCTAACAGTGGGTTCAGTTCTAGCGAGAATGATATGGATGTTAGGTTATATCAAATGGTTCGTGTATTACGTTCACAGATAAAAGGCATTCAGGTTTGCCACATTAATGCTCAGAGTTTGAAACCAAAACTGGATGAGTTTCGTCTGCTGTTCGTAAACCTAGTTTTGACATAATTTGTGTATCTGAAACTTGGTTTTTTCCTGATTTTCCGGATACAGTCTATGATAGGGATGGTTATGAGCTTTTTAGAGGTGATCGAATTGGGCGGTTGGGTGGGGGTTTTGGCTGTTTATATGCGCAATGGGCTACGAGCCAATGTGGTCTGCAAATCAACTGTTAATTGTACATCCGATTACTTGTTTCTTAGTGTTGTATGTGGTGTTGAGCGTTTGCTGTAGATCAGACCAAATAAAACTATAAATATCTCGCCTATTTTTAGTGTGCTGGAAGGAATTTCTTGCTCTTATCCTAATATTTATAATCATTACCGGTGACCTAAATTGTAATTTACTTAATGTTCGTACTTCGGCGCAGTTAATTGAACGATTTAAAACTATTGACTTGACACCTGTCAACGTATCAACTGCTACACACTTTGCATACGACCCTGCTACCCTTATCGATGTGTTTTTTGTTAATGATAGTAGAAAAGCCCTGCTCTATTGTCAACTCTCGGCGCCGGGCTTCTCCAAACATGATCTGATATTCCCCACTTACGATATCCAGTCAGACGCAGTTAATGCTTTTGCATATAGAGATTTTAAAAATATTGATTACCAGAGTTTACGGTCCGACGTTATTCAAACTCGGTGGGATGATATCTATTTTATTTCTGGAACAAAATATAAAAGCTCTATTTGATCAGTATGTTCCATTGCGACATAAGGTCCCGATCGGTAATCGATACTTATTAGATCTGATCCATAATCGTGATACTGCGTACGCTCGTTGGAAACGATACAAACTCCCTGTGCTCTACGACACATACCGGTCACTTCGCAACTTAGTTGTCCTTCGCGTAAGGGATGCAAAGCGACGCCACTACGAACATTTCCTTAACCCTGAAATTCAGCCCGGGAAAGTTCTTTGGCAAAAACTGCGTAAACTAGGCAATGGTAAACAGCGTTCAGGTGCAAATGATGATGCAGACTGCAATGTTCTCAATTCGAAGTTCGTGTCGGTCTCTGTGCCGTCAACTTTATATCAAGACTCCGCACAGCTTTCAAATCTTTCTAGCGACGATGACAATACAGAAGATTTCAGCTTTAATCGCCTAACGGATGAAAATGTAGTTGAGGCAGTGCTATCGGTTAGATCTTCTCGAAAGCGTTTGACACGGTGGACCACTCTCTCACCTCATTTAAACGCTACCTTACTACTTCTGAGTGAACGCATTGCATTATTTGCATATGCTTCATCACCATCCACATAAAACTGTTTTATTCGCTGTTCAAAAAATTACAGAATGCACTCATTTTCATCTTTTGACAAATGGTGAATAATAATAATTAATCATATTATTTATATACAGACATGAAACTCTAATTTGTTAAAGGTTTGTTATAAGAAAATAGGTGGATGATCTCCCATGTCTTCCAGCAGCTGGTAATTTTGTGCAAAATCAAATAAAATAATTCGAGTTTTTTTTTGTAAGTGGCAACCGTAGCCTATTGTCTGTATCATACTGTAGGAGCAAGAGAGAGCAGTGCGCGCGCCCATTTTCTTGCTCTCTTCCTCTCATAGCCCGTAAATTATTGAAGAAAATTGATATATTAATATGTCTATACTAAACATGTATATTGTATATATAGATGGAGTTTTACTTCAGTCGTGTGGTCTAAAGCAAAAGCACAATCGTTTTTTTATTAATCAGCGTTTCCCAAAAAAGATTAACACAATTTGCAATCACCAAATTAACCGACTGTCCAACATACTACGCCAGCTTCCGTTCAGGGTGCACATACTCGATTTCACCCAGAAATTTGAATAAATAAAATAATGTTTTAAGTTCCTAATTTTTCGGTCTGGCTCTCTGAATTCGAAACACACTTTTTACTGTGATTTAACGTCAAACAAAATGGGAAAACACGAAAGAAAACACATAATATGCCTGTAAACAAAATTCAATAGCAAGTTACCGTTTTTATAATATGAATAATTAATGTTATTTAACTAGCCTGAAAACGTTAACCCTTCCCTAGAAAATATTTTACCGGATTAAATGGACATGTAATCAAGAATTTTTTTTCGCAATTGACTTCTAAATCCTTCGCAGAATCAACATAATCGTCTTCAAATTCGTGATCGAGAGGCATTCTAATAAAGAAATAAAAAACAAATGACGACATAAACGTGAACTGAATTAAAACAACGAACGTGAAAATGATTCGCGCTACATCCTGAATGAATGATTCTCCTTCTGGTAGCAGCCCATTTTTGACTTCGCATATTGCGCGCTTAATGCATGACTTTATGTTAGTTCCTAAACTGAACACTAACAAATTAGTAAGTAATATTAAGTAGGTAAGTATTTAAATTAAGTTTCTTACTACGTTTGTAATCGCTCTAACTTTTGAAATATATTACGCCGTTCCCGATATTCCCTATGATACTGCCAGCTACTCACACGTTGATCTTTATTTCTTCTTTTAGATGGTAATAACTTCGAAATTGTTGTGCGATGATGATGATACGACTTCATATTAGGCTTATTGTCTTTAAGTTCCGAAATAAATCTATAAGAAAATATTCCACATATAGGTACGATTTCGATGAATTTATTCTCTTCTTACTTAATTGGTTTCCCTGAAATATTTTTGTAACTGCTTTTACTTTGCAATTTATCATCGAACTGATCAAACTTTTGATGTGCACTTTTGACTGGACTCTCATTATTTTCCAAAATTGATGTGGGCCTCCATCCCTCAACCCATGGGGGTACCGAATAAGACAGTTCCATTTCAATACTTTCCTGTAGGCCCCGCGGTCTTCCATCTAATATAGTTTTCGTGACAACTATTGTTAATATCGCGTTACCACCTTTCGGAAAAACGAACCAGCGTTTATTTCTATTAAGCACCTTCTCAAAGGACTGATCGTAAACGCAGCAATTACAGTCACCTTTAACAGTCTGTCTAAACACCACTGAAGTGTTATTATTGAATGCTTCACAGTCACACAATCGTAAAACCATCACAATACACAGAGCTAGGCGCATTTAAGGAACTAACCAAAAATCTTTTTTCGAACCAAACAACTTCAGCACAGCAGTAAGAATGGGCAATGCAAAAGACGTATCTACTGTTACTACCGGTATGGCTGTCACACGTATGTGACAACATTTTATGTAAATTCAATTAGCTTAAGGTCACGAGGTCTTGGTCCCTCTACCATATCGCCTAACATTATCTGACATTTCATGCAATGGTCGATTTCCTTACGAACATAATATTATTATATTTTACAAGATTTTCCGGTCTTCACTACCAACCATAACATATTGTGAGATTGATAGATGAATGCGTTAGCTTGTTCTTTCTGACCACATACCGAACATATTCGCTGCTTTGCAACGGCCCATTTCAATTATATCATCAGGGTTAATTAAAAGAGGCAATATCACACCTGGTCAGCTGAAGAGTCTGGAAGAGTTTACAATATTCATTAAATTAATAATTCCGTTCCACAATCAGCCTTCTTTGTATGATGATGCAGAAGTAGCTATAATAAATAATTATCATAATGCACCGAATGCAATGTAAAGTAAAAGAAATGCATCTTTTGCTAGTCAATATTTTTATAACGCAAATTATTAAATTTAACGTAAGAAATTGTAATTAACCTGAATTTGGGGGTAAAACATATGTTTTTTTTTTGGGAAACAGTGCTGTCTTAATTAATCTCTTTAAAGCATATGAAAGGGCAAAGGCGGGGAAGCGTTTACAATCTAGGATAACAACGAAACGCCCTAAAAAGCTTTATTAAAATGTTTGTATAACAATATTTAAATATACGCTAATTTAATCCGAACGAATAAAAGAGATGGATATCTTTCCTAGGTCTATCCCCCCAAAACCTATTTGTTTACAATATTGTGTTTGTAATTTCAACCCCGCCTGTGAATACGCGTGAGCTACAAAAACAGTGCCACTCCGGGAGTGCCGAGAGAAGTGAAAACTTGAGCAATTACTTGTATACTTTGTGAATCGCCAGGAAATATTTATGCCTTTTAGGAATTATTTCATTAGCCAAGGTTTAATATCTTGTTTTTTTTTTTTCAAAAGGCATCTTTTTTATTTAAATAAATGTTTTTAATTTTGTTTTGTTTTTTTAATTTTTTAAACATTCTTAAAAAATCTTTGCCAAAAAAAAATGTAACCTCGGTCTTTAAGAATATGTTTCCAGCTTCAAACTCTGTTCATTTTCCGAACACTTCATCTGTCATTCTTTAAAAATAATTCCATCGTCCATTTACAGTAAGCGGAAGGAAATTGGAATCAGATTTGAAAGCTTTTGGTTGTAAAATAAAGATTGTTTTTGCTTATTTTAATACTTAGTTTATGATAGCAGTACTAATGAAAGCATTCCCTTTTTCTAACACTCGTTAACCCACGATTCCCATACCACCACTACTAATAAAAAGAGCACATTTAACTCTGTTTTTTTTTTCGATTTCTTTCTTGTTCTACTTTTTCATCATGAGATGAGTCATTTATCTGTCTTGTTCTTTTTATTAATGTACCCGCCCGGCTTCGCACGTGCAAAATGTGGTTTCAGAACAATTGATGGAAAAAAATTTCAGAAAGGACCTTCTGTAAAAGTGAGGGACTTGAACCCGTACTAAAAAAACTCCCGTAGACTGGGCCCACTCTGCCTTCATCTTCATGGCATTGCATCTGCTCGTTGGACTAATCGGCAATAATTTAATATTCTTTGGACAATGAAAATAATTTTATAATATAGCTCACTTTTTTTTTTTATTAAAGAAACGCTTCTTTGTATACTAAATTTGCGGTTTCTATCGACTAAGATAGTGATATTTGCTGCATTACTTATCCTGGAGCACGCTACATATACGATAGAACTGTCCGTGGCGGAAGCATTTCTTGATTAATTCAACTCCCGCTTTTCTTAAAGTTTGACCCTCTAACTTATTGATTGTCATGGCAGAACAAACATTAATAGGAAATTGAATCCGTTTAAACTGAAATGGATAATTGCTGGGAATTATTTGTATTCTTGGTATAAACACCGTATCTCCTTTACCAGACCCAGTTAAAATTAACGCTTCAATAACGTTTTTCTGCAACGAAATCACTCTCAATCTGGTTCCATTACAAAGCTTAGGGGATTCAAATTGCCAAGCAACATAATGGGAACTCCAACTTTTAATTCCAGGCCATGGACTGTAATTCTATTTAAAAACTCGACCGGGTAATTTACTGCCTCATCTTGATTGCAAATAGCATTTATAAACAGGTACGATTATATCGTCAGGAATTTTCCCTAATGTAATAATACCACGATCTGGTATCACTGATACCTATACCTATTTGGCATTCCTTTCCTAAATACTTGACATTTCCTTTATGGCTTTTTTTGTCCTTAACACACCAAACAGCATACTGCCTCTTCCTGTCTCTCTCTCCGTCACTGGAATAAAATGAAATTAAAAGAGATGTCAAAATATTGCGCAAATAACATACTAAATGTTTGATTTGAGAATGAAGTGCATATCTACTCATGCAGGTGAAAATCGTAGAAATGTTTCAAATTTTGCCTATTTATCCTAATACTATGTTCCCACCAACGTAATTTAGCTAAAGTGATTTATAAATCACGAAAGGCGTCTTCACCGAACTTTAAGTGATTTAGTTTGACATTTTTGTCGACTTTGACATTTTTTTTGCCATACCTGCCAAGAATAAAACAATTTTTCATTGCATGAATTTAATAAAAATATTAAAAACTCACCGAAACACGAACAAAATTAGAAAATTGAATTTGAAATAATTTTTTTGACAGTTTTTCTTTCTTTTTTGTTTGCTGAATAAAGTACTGAAGTTAAGAACAGGTATGTTCGATTTTATTTTGTGTGGATTTGCGATGACAGATACGTAATTAAAATTTAAACACGTATAAATCACGTAATTATAAATCACGAAAATGTATGATAAATCACGTAATTTATGAGATAATTAAGCTAAATCAAGTTGATTCAGCTAAATCACGTTGGTGGAAACATGGTATAAGTTGTACCTGCAGATGTCCTCTATAAGCTGCTGTTAACTATACTTAAATGCTCCCAGTATTTTCGAACGGAAAGTGTGACAAAGAAAAAATCAAAACGAAACGAAAAAATAAATTACTCTTGTCCAATTTTTTCCGGAATTTATAGAGAGTTGAGACAAAGTAGATATTGTAGGCCTAGGTATCCTCTATAGGCCTGTGATAAATGCACCAGAATATACTGAGCAGTTTCTAAGATTTTTGCATTTAAATACATGCAGTCAAATTCTATCTTAGTCGAACAGAACTACACCAATTTTATTTATATGATTAATTAAGCAGGTACATCGGTAATGTATCACATATTTTTTCTTGACAACCAGGCGAGTAAGTTCTCATTTCCTGATTACGTTTTTAATAATTTTAGCAAATGTTTTTTTGTTTTTTTAGAATTCTGAGCATTGAGCCAAAGCTAAAATATTTGAGCCAAATTACCCAATTGAGTACTTCAGCACAACGCTGATTGCAAACCGGTTGCTGCAAGCTGCAAGTGCAACTCGATTTGGCTCGGATTAACTCGGTTTGTATTTAAACAATAATCCAATTTAACTCGATTTTATGAACGGGTACGGTTCATTTAAACCCATTTGACAATAGACTCACTCAATTGACAAAAACCACCCTCATAACACATGACAGAAAATAGGAGTAAAGAGCACAGCTTTCCAATTGGACTTTACATGCTCATTAATGCTTTTGTACATTGTGTTTATTTTTCTCACACCTAGCTTCTACCTGCCCGGTTACCTCTTACTGGTGTCAGTGGTGCTAAGTCAGTCGCGGATGAGATTTCTACTCAACTCTCGATTCGATCGTAAATCTATTTCAATTGAGGCATACATGTTATCGAAGGTCCTAGGGAGACATCGGAAACGAAAAAGAATGTACTCGGAGATAAGGTTGCCAGATTAAAAAATAGGAAAAGACGGATATCGTGAGTTTTCTAGGGGGACAAATGTTCAAAAAGGGGACAATATTTTGTTCATTTTTTTGTTGTGTTTTTCTTTGGGTTCGGACATTTACCAAAGTAAATTTTGGTTTCAAAACAAAAACTGAAAGAGAGACAGATAACAGTACAAAACAAAAACGTACTGGCAATTCTACTCGGAGAGTGTAAGCTGAATCAGGAGCAGCGGGCAATGGTAGGGAGTCTAATCAACGAGTTCGCTTATATATTTGCTTCACAGAGCAAGGAGTATGGCAGAACACATGTGGATGTAGATGATGGACAAGAGAAAGTATTTTAGTACTTCAGCAAAGTTCTCTCAAAGCCAGAAAAGATCTACTGTGTTACCTTACATTTGTACTAGCATCATAAAATTCCCATAAGCACCTTCATGGGGGAAAATTCATCCTTCGCACAGACCATGCATCTTTAAAGTGGCTGCTACAGTTTTAAAACTCTGAAGGACAAGTCGCAAGGTGGATCGAACTTCTGCAGATGTACGACTACGAAATACAACATCGAAAGGGAAGTCTTCGCGTATCGAACTGATTCTCGCCTGGAAGGAGCAGGATTGAAAACCAGACTGGCAGGAGATATCCAATAGGAGCCCCGATCTGAAGGCATACTGGGCTCAGTGGGACTCCCTTCATGTACAAAAAGGCATTCTAAAAAGAAGATTGAAAAGCTCGGATGAAAGTCGTTCGTAATACAGTTAAAGTTATCGAAGTGTTAAGGGAATTGCATTAATTACTGTCTGGAGGCCACTTGGAAATCAATAAAACACTCGAAAAAGTGGGAGAACGCTTTTACTTGGTCCATTCATGATGTTGAAAATAGGTGCAGGAAATGTGTAACATGCGCGGCCAGCAAAGGCCCGAGTGTGAAAGTCCGAGGCAAGATGCATCAATACAGTGTTGGACCCCCTTTCGAAAGGATAGCAGTTAATATTGCAGGACCGTTTCCTGAAACGAACAATGGAAATCGTTATATCCTCGTTGTTATGGACTACTTCAGTAAGTGGCCTGAAGCAAATTGTGCACAACTGAGTAGGCAGATTCGATGTACCGATGGAATTACATTCAGACAAAGGACGAAACTTCAAGTCGAGGATTTTCCTAGGAGTGACCAGTTACTTCGGATTAACAAGACAAGAACTACACCGCATCATCCAGAATCAGATTAGATGGTGGAGCGCTTCAATAGAACCCTAAATAAACACCTCTTTAAGGTCGTTGGCGATGACCAGAGAGATTGGGATAAACACATTCCCATGTTTCCCATGTTTTTATTGTCCTATCGAAGTGCAATGCATAACACTACAGGACATACTCCATTTGAAATCCTACTTGGTCGAACAGTCCGCCTACATAGCGAGTAGGTAGAACAGCGCGGTGCCTATAAAAACAAAAGGAATTGTGGCCGGCCTTTGACAACATACTTTTTTTAAGTCACACGTATTCACAGGGATTGAAATTACAAAAACAATACTGTTAAAAAATGTGTTTTGGGGGGATAGAAGTACGAAAGATATCCATCTCTTTTAATCGTTCAGATTTGCCTAAAATTGTGAAGTGTAAGCAACCCATTAATCACCAATCAACTTCCATTTCCAATTGGAGACTCGAAACTGTCAAATAAGTGGAGAGTTATGTGAGCTAATTCTAGAACCAGCGGCAACAACCGGAATAAACTAGAAACTTCTCGATAGATGGCGGAGCGGATATAAAAACATGAGAACAGTAATAAAATTTATTTTATTCAAAAACTTCAAAAGCCCAAATGTTACAATTGTGATACCTCTCTCCTATCTACTTATTATTAAACAACCAGGGAAGAAAAATATGGTTTATTTAGGTAAGCGCCGAAGCAGCAAAAATGAAAATTCTAATCCAAATATCGCTAAAAATCGCTGTACTCAGGTACACCCAATATTTGTTTGAATTTTTTTGCAAAACGCGTTACAAAAAATAATAGATGCTCAAGTGTTAATTTTGGAAGTTTGTTAAGTACAGGTAGATAGATTCTTGAGTAACAGACAATTACAGAATCCACTGTCTATCGAATTGATGTGCGCTATGTCGCATTTATACAAATTAAGGTGGTAAACACTAGCATTGCCGTTATATGTCTTGTTTGCTAAAGATGTACCACCAGGTACTCAATCCAATGAGGTATATGTACGTACTATATTTATTTAACACTTAGACCATTTTAATTCTAAGAATATCCACAAATATACGGTAGTTTACTCATTATTGGGATGGTGTACGAGTATCATAATCAACTCTTCACATATCAATCTATTAGTATAAAGCGGTGTGTACCTCGTTTTTTGAGATCGCTCTATTAGTTCTGAAGGTTTAATAGTAGAGTAGGCACTCATTTTCATAGACTTTCAATAAAAAAAAATGAAGTTTAGCTTATACATAGGACTCATAATATCAATTGGAGTATACACAGATGACTCTCAACATTGCAGTCAACAAAGTTTTACTAAGCTGTTGTCGCGTAAAAAGCGTTTTCTTACTTTTCCGGATGGATCAAGCTTTGCTGTGAAAAGGTCATTTTCAAAGGCAATTATAGACAATATTCCAAGGGGAATAAATATAAATCTCGATTGTGGTGTATATTACCCCCTTCCGGGCTCAAAGGATCCTTGGAATCCCGCAAAATTGTTATATAGGCTAGATTTAGCAAGAACGGAGGGACTTTCAGCCACAGAGAAACCAAAATCTAAACAAAAAATGGATATGTTAGTCGATACAAAGAAAGACTCTATTGGAGTTGTGGATGCGGCGCTCATACATCCAAATTTGTTATTTCCATCTAAACATCACCGGAGCGATAATAGAGAGTTTGGTTTGCGACGAAAGGACTACTATACAATTAAGAGAAAGAACCCGAAAAGCAGGTAAGTAGTAATATATAATAATACTTCACCCGTAATAGTCGTTCTCGTACGACGCGCATACATATTCTTTGTAAACCACTAACTTCTACTAAAATGAGACACGACTTCATGAACTTCAAAGGTTTTCTGTTAATTGCACAGTCGATAATAATGACTCTCGTTCACATCAACAGATTTAATTTTATTAGGTATGTAGGTAAAAAACTCAGACGCGATACTTGATAAACAAACATAAGAATTTATGTACTAGAATAAAGTGCACTTTCGGCTTAAACATATTTATTCCAGATGGTAGGTAGTGGTTGGTGTGTTGGACTACTAAGCGAGGTGCCCAAGGTTCGAATCCCGAAAAAAAATATTCCAACAATGTTTTTTTCCACTGCGCCACCTCTCGCGAACGTCTGACAAACATCCGAGAGTATAACTTCCATGAAAGAGATTCTCAATTGGCCGTTTGGACTCGAAATTAAATTGTAGATCACTTCATTTCGTCACAAAAATTAAATTCACGCAAAAACGAATTGTTGTGAGAAGCTAGGCCTTGGTTCCAACGGATCTGTTGCGCCAAGCCGCCAACAATTTTTTTTTTTTGGTATAGAATCTTTTTTTTTATCCTAAACATGTATTTCGATCAAAATCGATAGAACTATTTTTGTAAGATAATGCTGAGAAAATACTAACACGTGTTTCAATGTTGAGTTCGAAAAATACTATTAAGTGTGAAATACAATATCATTCAAATGGCCACATTTCGGGCTTTTTCTCGGCCATAACTTGATTATTCGTGTAAACACGGTCGTTTGCGTAGCCCCACAGAAAAAAAGTCTAGAGGTGTCAAATGACATGATATTGACGGCCAATTGACGTGTCCAAAACGTGGAATTACGCGACCAGGAAACTCCTCACGTAAACGTGTTGTGTGGTTTGTTCCCCAGTCTTGTAATAAGTTTTCTACTAAAGTTTAATCATTGTAACACGTTTTTTACATTGATTGGGTATTGCCATAAAAAAGAAAGTTGGAAGAAACGTCGCTTTTAAGCTATGAGCTTACCATTAAAAATAAAGGGTCGGCTCTTATAAATTGCCCTGGAACAAAGACAAAAAAAAAAACGCTTATTGTCGAAAAAAAAACTACGATAGGTACTTCCATGCAAACCCTTTCTAATTTTGAGCATTGTAACATTTTTTTTGTTTATTACTGCAATGTCCTATAGGAGTATTTTTTTGACGTAGGTACATGTATGAAAGCAATAAAAAATTGATTTATTTGGCGTATACGTTAAAACAATATTTAGAATTTATTTTAAAAATTAGAAAACTAAAACAGACTGTTTTTCTAATACTACTGTATCACCAAAAAGTAGATATTTCAAGCAACTTTTTGAAAAAGTAAAAAATTCCAGCGACTCGGTTTCTATCAATTGATCCGCAAACCTTAGAAACGTAAAAATGCAGTATACGCCGAACCAATTCTCGAGCTACAATTTATCTAGATTGCCTGCAAGTTTTTGGTTTTTCTTTGATATGGCACTACATAATTCTTAAAATTCCAGAACGCGTTTGAACTACAATACTATCTCCAAGCATTTAAACCGGATTACAACAGTAGGTAACGCAAGTGGATTACACTTCGATAACTACAAAAACGCAAAACATTTGGAAAATGTACCTTGGCTCCATCATAGAGAATTTCGTGAGCGAAGAGAAGCCTACGCACATTCCGAAGGACTTGGAAAAATGTAAAATTTTACAAATGCAATTATGTCCTTATTATTATTAAGATATTATTCTAACTAATGTCTTACTAGCTTCGGTATAAACATGAAAGCATGCATCATGCGAGCAATATGCGAAATGAACAGTGACCTATTGCCGCCAGGAAAATCATTTATTCAGGATGTTGCTCGTATCTTTTTTGAGTGAGTCTTATGTTGCAATTAAATATCTGACGGTTTCTACTATTTTGAATTTCAGTCTCCCCACGGATCACGACTTCGACGATGACTACGGAAATATTGCGAAAGAAAAAACTCTTAATTGTGCGAAACGTTTTCTCTTTAGCTGCCCACACAGCCCAATTGAATTTTTAATGCGAGTTGTTCGCTTGAAAGGTGTTAAAGAATCCGTTCGAATAAAAAATCCAATTGTTTTTGTTTAGATTCTGTTATTTCATAATACAAAATAATGAGTAAAGAAGTGCATCTGCCACCTCTCCAGTAACTTCCTGCTATGGTAGACGTGATAGTGGTGTACGATGTAACCAAACGTGTGTGATATGCCTACAGGGTTCGGTTTTAAGTGAGATGCATTGGAACCTTATTCAAAGACTACCTATTTAAAATACAACTTCGGCTGGGAACAAATCCCGGACCGGGAAATTTACCTACAAGTTGCTTGGTACGCATATGACTTTTGACAATTTGTGCCGTGCAATTAAAAGGAGCGCCTTTGTGGAACCTACGGATCCTTAGAAAATCCAATGAAAAAGGATTTTTTTGTTAAATAAAGTTCAATTACGTACAAAAAATATAAGATATAGGTAAATCATCTTTGTATATTATCCCGAAGTTGAACAATAAGCATTAAACTATAAATTTTATACAATTCAAAAAAGTAAAATGTTGGATCGATCGTTGGATTCTCCCAGCGTTATCCGTTAAATTGTAAATTATTCGTTACGTGTGGATAAATTTTTTTTTTAGAAATAAGTTTTCATTTGCTTAAAATAAATAAATGAAAAATAAACAATGTAAATTGTTTGAAGAAAAATAAATATATTTTTAACAAATTTTCCACAGACATAGAAGAAAAATTTGCACATGTAATCGAATTTAAATAAATATATTAAAAAGCAGATAATACGCAACCGTGGTTGTCCTAATAAGTTTGTAGTAGGTACCTACAATAGAACATCTCGATTAAATAGTTTTATTGGCCAACAAAACCGAATTATTCGCCTTTTATCAATATATAATAACTAAACAATTGCATTCAGTAATGTAAAAATGTGGTATTCCCGAACTCTAGCACATTTCCCCACGGTTGCCGAGGTTGGCAGCATTTATTTTTTTGTTTTTGCATTTCACACGTATTCTTAATTGACAAAATGTAAAATACGTATACTAAATCAGTATTCCGGCGTTAGTGTCCCAAAATATATGTACAGTCAAAATCAAAAATAAATTAAGCAGCGCCCTCAGTGCACAATAGCCTAATTTACTTTGTTTTGAGTACTGACAGTTCACACTTTTTTTGTTTTTGACACATATGATATGATGACTTCAGAAGTGTGTAAACAAACAATCCCTTATTATGAATTTTACGAGAATTGCTTCTAACAATTTAAAAAAATGGGTTTACTCCAGATTTATGTCATCGTCAACTATATTCCATTTATCGTCAGGTGCGGTTATTTCGAATTTTATTTAAATATCCATTAACACATCAGTTGCTATGAGTAGGTTATGGCAAATGTGGTGTCTCTGTCATTCGCGTATCTGGTCCTCGCACAATTGAAGCACTTCGTTCAGTTGTCTCCAAAGACTTCCGACCAAAAGAACGTTTAGCAACATTGAGGTCACTGTATCACCCCATAAGTAAAGAAATGATTGACAAAGGTCTAATACTGTGGTTTCCAGGTAAAAATATAAAAATATATTGATTTTGATGATACAAAATGTTTGACTGTACAGCTCCCAAGAGTTTCACCGGCGAAGATTCCTGTGAATTTCAAGTTCATGGAAGCATTGCAGTCGTCGAGGCAATGATGGATGCTCTAGCAAATTGTCCCGGCCTTAGAATTGCACAACCGGGAGAGTTTACAAAGCGTGCATTTTTTAGCGGTAAGCTTGACCTTACGGAAGTTGAGGGTCTGGCAGATCTGATACATTCCGAAACGGAAGCGCAACGGAAACAAGTAGTTTTAGTTGCATTTAACATGCTTATAGTTTTCTAATGGTTCTTTTCATTCAATAGGCACTGCTTCAAAGTAATGGTTCTCTCTCTAGAATCTACAAGAACTGGAGACAAAAACTGATTAAGTGTGTTGCTCATATGGAAGCTTACATAGATTTTGCTGAGGACGAAAATATTGAAGATAATGTAATTGAGAAGCTAAAGTCTGAACTTTATAGCATACGCAAAGAAATACAAAAACATTTGAACGACCAACGTCAAGGCGAAATCTTACGAGGCGGTGCACGCACTGCAATTATTGGTGCACCTAATGTAGGCAAAAGTAGTTTCCTCAATTTAATTTGCCAACGACAAGTTTCCATTGTGACACCTATCGCAGGAACCACACGTGATATTGTAGAAAACTTTTACAATATCTGCGGTTATCCGGTTCTTTTCGCAGATACAGCCGGGCTACGCTCACACACTGAAGATTTAGTCGAGAAAGAAGGGATAAATCGTGCCAAGAATTACATGCATAACTCCGATCTCCTCTTACTTCTTATGGATGCAAGCATTCTGCTAAAAGAAGGAGAACCCACCAAGGAATCGTTTGAGCATTTCAAATTGCAATATATACAACAGCTAGGAGTACCGCATGAGCTATTAGAGAACAAAAATCTTTTAGTAGTTGTCAATAAGATTGACCTGGTTTCTTTCGAAGATTTGCAACGTCTGAAGCGATTAGATGTTGCTTTGGTATCTTGTACTCAAAACAAATTAGAAAATCTCTTACATAAATTACAAATTAAGCTGAAAGACATGTATGTGCATATCAATATGCAAACCTAATCCAATGATAATACTTTACTGTTCTTTTCTTTATTTATTTCAGTTGCGCTCAACCGACAGCGGAGAATCCGCGACTGACTAATTCCCGTTATAGACAACAATTGAATGAGTGCATAAGTCATATATCTGTTTTTTTAGACGACTATGAATCGAATACGAATACAGACTTAGCGATAGCTGCACAAAAGCTACGAAAATCAGTAAAATGTATCGAGAAGATAACAGGAGAAGTTAGTACGGACGACATATTAGATGTTGTGTTTAGAGATTTTTGCATAGGAAAATAATCAATTATTTTCAGATTCAATAATAAAAACAAGGCATAGGTACATATTTAAAAATATTTTATATAATAAATTCGTTGAATTCACTTCTCACGAGGAAATGGGAGGTATCTACAATTTTAATTATTCTTTCATGACAGTTATACTATCGGATGCATAAACTTAATATAACTGGTCTGCTAGTAACCAATTTCGCGTTGGTTCAAACCAGTATGATTTGTCTATGGTTCCAACCAGAGACAATACTTTATTATTTATTATTAGTATTATTTGTTTATGGTTCCATCATTAACGCTATCTCTCTTCGTTCAGAGCGAAATAAATTGAAAACAAAAATATCTTATTTTAAATACATTAAATACAAAAAAAGCTGAGCAAGGAAGTAAGTTAATTCAATAGATCCTCTGTCCTATAAAAGAAGGAAATTCCATCCGATCCTGCAGCATTTCCATCGTTCAGATGATTTGTAGCCTTCAGTAGGTAAATCTTCCAGAGTTATGAATCTATCCCAAATATCATTTGAAAATTTGTAAAACTGTCCAGAAAACTATGAATTGAATTACACGCAAGAATGATATTTCATCTTATTTAAAAAAAAAAAACTGTAATTTATGGGACAATGAATGCATTACAATTAGCGTTTTTCTTTTTTAGTTCAGAGCTGAGCTCTAAACCGAGCTTGAGCATTATGGCGCTCTCTGAACCGAACGTGCTCAGATCGTTCTGATGTAATTATGAAACACACTTGAGCACATGGCTGTCATTTTTAAATAAAGTATATGTATTAATTATATGTTTATTAATTGCTATTTAGTAAATTGGTTAACCTTCAGTTCCTGAACAACCAGTTCATCCGCCATTTCAATTATTTTGTTTATCCTGTTTTTTTTTCTGTCAAATGTGAATCAATGTGTAATCAGCTTTTTACTCAGCCTGCTCAGTCAATTTTGATTGATTACATCTATTATTAAGACTTTTAACTACCACATTTTCGATGCGACAATGGATTGTAAAATATTCCGCAACAATTTAAATTTCAAATACAACCCAATAGGTGATTGTGATTAATTTTCAAGAATTTTAGAGGCTCGTGATCTATATGAAACCAAAATTTAGTGCCACTTAAGTGAATATGAAAATGCTGCATAGGCCAACTGACTGCCAATATTACTTTTGCTATTAGACCGTATCTTTGTTCTACCTCTGTCAGGGACCTGCCACTATAAGCAACTACTTCTGTCACCTTTCCATGTTCCTGCATCTACATATAGGTGTATTTGTTTTCTTGTGTCAAAATGTATCAATTTGCCGGCATCTAAAAGGTTTGTTGTTAACTTTTCAAACAACGACTGGTATTTTTCTGTGGAAAGTTGATCATTTAGCTTTAAGCTCCATTAGAATTTTGGTGCTAAATTTGGAAAAAAAACGTTGACAATAGTTAAGCACTCCAAGTAAACATCTTCCACACATTTTCAGAAGGCCATTTAAAAGTTTCTACCTTCCGTCGGTCTGTTCCGATCCATGTTTGGTAAAAATATATCCGAAAAATAATATTTTGCCTTTGTTAAAACTTCTTTTAGATTTGTTTATTGTTAAGTTGTATTGACTTAATATGTAAAAAAAAACTTGCTCAAACCATTTGTCATAAAATGCCATTTGTTAAAAAAATGTCTGCGGTAGCATTGATGCAAAAAGTTATTATTCTTTTATACCTATAAAGGCCTATATGTGTTGGAAAAGTTGTTGTACTTCCTGATTTCTTATCAAGACTGATGATATTCATCATTTATATCAATTTTGCTGAAAATCACTGCACAATTTAATGCTAAAACTACATCGTTTATAGCAGGTGTTAAATGTCTCTCTCACTTGATGACTGTTTTAGCGGCACTTATATATACACAACACATGCAACGCCAAGACGGCTGATCACACTATTTGGGAATTTGGTGCGTAAAGATTGATTGTGGCATGGGTTGTGTGGCATGGCGCGCCATCCTGCATGAACCAGAGGTCGTCCAAATCTATGGCTCTGTAACGCCTACCTTTGACCGAAACGTTGATCCCAGATTCATTTTCGAAGCAGAAATGGTCCAATGATGGTGCCGTAAAAAAAACCGAATTCCAAAATTCGGCGTTATTTCCTTTTGTAAGTAACGCAGAATTTCTATGTTTGGTCTTATATCACATTGCTCAAGTAAAATAAAACTGATTCGGCCTTATTTCGCTTTAAATTTAAAAAAAAAACATTCAAGTAAAGATTCCCTCCTGTTTTCAGATTTACACCCCTGAAAGTGTAAGGTTTAATGACTCACACAAATCTCAAACGGCCCTACGAACTAAGTCCCAGCTGAAACTAACTCCCACTACCCAAAACGAACTAAGTTCCAGAAAATTTGGGATTTAGTTCATATGAACTAACTCCCACGATTTTTAGGAAGTTAGACCCAACTAAGAACGAACAAAGTCCCAATATAAGAATGCATTAAAACTTACTCCCAAATTATTTAAAATAAAACGAAAATTCACGATTTGAAATTAAATAGTCGTCCCCAAAATGATAACGAACCATTTTGAAAGCAAATAAATCGTTTACTATTGACAAAGATGAAACCCAAAAAAATCAAAAGATAGATAGAAAGCGTAGTCAAAGAGCTGAATCTACTACTGTATCAACTTTCTCCGGTAGAGTAGATTCAAACGTAACGTTAGAGCAAGTCAATATGGTTCATTCAATCGAAGTAGTCCAGTCAAAGTCAACATCATCAGGAAAGTGGAATTTACTTGTATGTGGTTTTCCATTGGAACAAAAAAAACAATCTTTTTTTTTGATCTAAATCACTTTTCGCGTTCCATTGGGGGAAAAAATCAATTTTTTTTTGATTCGGATCACTTTTTTGCAGATCTCGATATTTTTTCAGATTTACAAATACAGCACAGCTGTTTTACGTCATTTAAAGAAGTTTGTTTTAAAACAAATGTGCAAAGTTTCGTGAAAACCAAAATAAAGAAATACATAAACAGCAATGGACATAGTTTTGGCGGAATTATTATCTTCATTACCTTCCTTATCATCCTGAAACTACGAATCACCAAAACTATTCGATTCGTATCTACAACATAGCAAACATTTTTCAAGTCGATTTTCAAGGTTGATTTTACCAAAAACAAATGCAATTTGAACAGCTGATATTGTTGTCAAATAACGCACTAATCCATTTACCAAAGCAGATCAATTTCATTGCATGTTCCATGATCCGCATAAAATCTAAAATCTGAAAAAGATTTTTGGTGGTCCCAATGGAAAACGACATTACTCTACCATCTGTAGCAAGAGTTTGTGATCGATATGGGCTTTCCGTACGATCTGCTGCAGCAGTTGCTTCTGCAGTACTCGAGAATGTCGAAATAATTGAAAACACTAATAAGACTCTGGTTATTGATAAAAATACATCGAGCTTTGTCAAAAGCAAGAGAAAGCCTATCAAGCCAATGCGATAATGTCGTAATTCGCAGTATTTATTTTGATGGGCGAAAAGATAAAACTCTTACTTCCGAAAAGAAAGATAGACCAGAGACAATACATACTATGATTTGTCTATGAGATAGACGATACTACCGGAAGGTGGTTCTTGAAAAGCATATTTCTATTCTTGCAGAACCAGAATCCATATTCTTAGGCTATATAACTCATAAATCTGGTATAGGAAAAAAAATAAGTAATTCAATGCTTAATTTTTAAAAAAAAATACAAGGGATTTGATTTGAAAAATATTCTTTGCATTGGATGTGACGGCACTGCAACCAATACTGGCTGTAAATAAGGGATAATTCGTTACATAGAAATGGAATTACGAAGACCATTACTTCATGCGAATGAGTTGCCACTACGACATCTCTTCACGAAATTAGATGGATCTACTTCGGGCCCTCGTGAATGTTCTCGTCCTATTGGTAAGTAACCGATTGCGAACTTACTGATGTTGCTCAATTTTCACCTGTGACCGGAAATGTACCTGAAATCGAGCAAAAAATCGTTGATCAATTGGGTACCGAACAAAAAAATCTTTTCGAAATATATCAGCCTGGGAAAATGGCACATTCAAGATGGGTCGCAACAGCAAATAGATTACTTAAACTTTACATTAGTTCCATCTGGAAATCTGAAAATTCTGTATGTAAGTGTATGCACCAATGTGGTTTTCGATAAAAAAAACAAACCGTTATTGATAGTATTTGATGATTGATTGATGTTTTTCCACTCATCTATTTTTCAAGATGGCTGCCAGACAACTTAAAATCAATCGTTGATCCTGTCATTGAGAGAAGCGCTTATTTTGCACATCCTGCAAACATTTTAGTGCTCTTCGACGAAAGGGTCTATGTCAGAGAGATTGCTCTAAAACGAATTATAAAAGCGAGGCAAACCCATACATCAAACCGAATACTAAAGCCGCCAAGCATTAAATTTAACGCTACGGACTACATGGACATAATTTTTTTGGAATTGAATGTCAAATTACTTCATCACCTTGCCTAGCTGAATTGACTAATGATGAACTTTCATTGCTGGTGCATAGAGAACAACTGAAAATACCGGATTTTCATTGTCACACGCAAAGTGTCGAAAGGTGCATCAAATCTGTGACCGTAGCAAGTCAATGTGTTATCGGAGCAAAGTCGAGGGAAGGACTTATAAGAAATAACATAGAATCACGAAGCAATATGCCTTCTTGTAATTTAAAGGGTCAATTTTCAATATAAATGTAAATATTTTTTTTTAACTTTTTTGCTATGTAGGTAAATAATTTTATATATTTTTTTAAGTCCTTTTATGATTTTTTTTTGTTCAAGAAGACTAAAATATGTTTTACTTAACTATATATCAAACCAATAAATTATTTTATAATGAAATAAAATAAAAAAAAGGAAAAAAAAAGTATACCTAGTTTTTTACTTTCTTTTAAGAACGTTATGCCTCGGTAGAGCCCCAAATATCGAAATCAAACATTAAGTACACATTCAGAATCTACTTGTTAATTAATATGCAAAAAAACGATAAAAATTTCGAAAAAAAAAACTTTTTCTACAACGATGGAACACGCTAATGCACAGGTTGCATCAAAAGAAGTAGAAAAACTTACCAAAACGATAACTACAAATAGTATGAAATTAAACCATAACATGGAAACGTTCATGGAAAAAATACTAAAAAAAATAGATAGCATCTCGCTCCTTGAGAAAAAATCTTTTATTATAATGCACTGAACTTAAGTTCATTATTAAACACATTTCTATTTCTTTGCAATAATTTATATATTAACTAATCAATATTTGTAAATAAATAATTGAAATCAATACAAGATGATAAAAAAATTGTATGCAATCAAAATCCAAAACTCCCCCTGTATCGATAATTCCAATTTAGAGTTGAAGTAACTTGGTGGTAATAAAACTTACTCATCGGTGTTCATCTCAATTTAGAGCACCGTGGACCAGAGACAATACTGAGACCACCAACTCCGACCGATTTCCCGTTACTTAGCCTACAAGCTATATTTTTATGGGGTGGCAAATGCTAAGTGCGCTTGTATTGTTACATAGAAATTCGTATTGACAAATGTCACGTAACTTCAAAAATTCCGACTCACCAACACGCTCGCACCTTGCATATGCCACTTCCGCTGTGGGCAAAGTTGCTGACAGCGTTCATAGAATTGTATCCGTTAAATTTGAAATTATTCGTTACGTGTGGTTAATATTTTTTTTTAAGGAATAATTGTAGATTTGCTTAAAATATGTATGAAAAATGAACAATGCAGATTGTTTGAAGTAAAATAGAAATATATTGAGCAAATTTTCTTCAGTTTTCTAAGAAAAATTTACGCATGAAATCGAAGTTAATGATATTCAAAAGCGCAAAATACGCAACCATGTTTGTCATAATAAGTTTTTAGTATATAGAACATCTCATTTATCTAGTTTTATTAACTAAAGAAATCAAATTATTCGCCTTTTAACAATATATAATTACTAACCAATGGCATTCAGTAATGTGAAAAGGTGGTATTCCCGAATTCTAGCACATTTCCCCACGGTTGTCGAGGTTGGCAGCATTTATTTTTGTATTTTTCGTATGTTTTTGCATGTCACACGGATTCTTAATTGACACAACACCGATAGGAAAACAAAATGGCGAATTTGAAAAAAACTGAGGGGCCCAGCGGCAAGAGGATTGTGAGTTGGGGGTCTCAGTATCATTTGTCTCTGCCGTGGACAGGCAAAATAAATAACAACACAAAATTAAAAATAAAAAAACCCTTTTCCTCATAAATTTGCCTGGCTTGGTGTTCTCCTACATCAAATGCACCTCGTTGCAGTTCGCAGTTCGCACTTGTAGTTTCATATTTGTTTTCGTTCCACCCTGGCAAACATACTTGTTTTGCTAGTGGGGTGTGACATGTGACTATTGCCTGCCTAGTGCTTAGCAGCGTTGCCGAAAGTACTCCCATAGGACAGGACTATTGAACTACTTTCAACACCTCCGTACTCCCGTACTCCTCCTTTCACATTCGTACTCCTATTTTTTTTTTTAAGTCTTAAAATATCTTACAGTTGTAGCAAAGTATAATTTCAACATTAATAAATTTAATTCACTTCAAATTTAATGCAAACTTTTTGCCATATAACATGAATCAAAATATCTTACTTTATGCAAAGCCATTTGTATTTAATGTATTTAATACATTTAATAATGGTTCAATAAGTTCCTAATTTTAATATTAAAAGTAATATTAATATGAATTGAAGCTATCTGCCATGAGACAGATTTTGAGATATTTACTTACTAAAAATTAATAATTTATTTATTTATGTTTTGTTTTTTTTTTAACTGAATTTTTTTTATGATTTTTGTTTAAATAAAAATAAAAACGGCTGTACTCCTATTTCTTTTAAAATTCTCCCCTTTTCTGGCTGCAGTACCTACTAACTAATAATATTTCTCTCCTGCAACGCTGAGTGTACTTGAATATGAGTAGTAGAGCGAATGTGGCGCATCATGGCTCATGGGATTGAGTGAGAGAGATAGGGTATGATGTATGAAATATAATTGAGATTGAGTTACACTGAATTGTGATTTCAAATGCGCTATAGTGATTCGTTTCATGCGCATGCCACTTGCCAGTTGCCACAAAACCTGTTTGTGCTCCGCATTGTTTTTTTTGGCTCTCTTTTATAAAATCATTGTTACATCGGAGGTGGTGCGGATCAAAAGCAAAGTAACGGCTGGCGGTCAGACGCCATTTATTCACCTATCAATACTTACACTAACTTAGACTAACTCTTATACAAAACTCTTACAACTCAATACTCAAGCGCTCTTACAATTGACTTATATAAAGGGTGATTTTTTAGCTGGTTTGGTTTTGGCAACACCGGTTTTGACAGCTGACGTGTGTTTAGTACCTTGTGTCACTGTCAAACAGCTTCAGTTTGGTTTGCAATTTAACCATGGATCGTCTTACAAATGAACAACGCTTGCAAATTATTGAATTTTACTATCAAAATTCGTGCTCGGTTCGAAATGTTCATCGCGCGCTGCTTCCATTTTATGATCGGCATTCTCGACCTTCTGAGCAGTCTATTCGGAAGATTGTGACCAAATTTCGCACCAAATTTACTTTGTTGGACATTAAACCACCAACACGTTTACGTACTGTGCGTAGTGAAGAAAATATTGCGGCCGTATCAGCTAGTGTGACAGAAGACCGCGAAATGTCGATTCGGCGCCGTTCCCAGCAGTTAGGCCTTTGTTACAGCACTACGTGGAAAATTTTGCGGAAGGATTTGGGTGTAAAGCCTTTTAAGATACAGCTGGTGCAAGAACTAAAGCCAGCCGACCTACCACAACGCCGAATTTTTGGTGAATGGGCTCTTGGAAAGCTGGCCGAGGATCCGCTTTTTTATCGAAAAATTGTGTTCAACGATGAGGCTCATTTTTGGTTGAATGGGTACGTAAATAAGCAAAATTGCCGCATTTGGAGTGAAGATCAGCCAGAAGCATTGCAACAGCTACCAATGCATCCCGAAAAAGCAACTGTTTGGTGCGGTTTATGGGCCGGCGGCATTATTGGGCCATATTTCTTCAAAGATGATGCGAATCGCAGCGTTACTGTCAATGGTGAACGCTACCGAGCGATGATAACAAACTTTTTTTTGCCCGAAATGGAAGTTCTTGACTTGCATGATATGTGGTTTCAACAAGACGGTGCCACATGCCACACAGCACGCGAAACAATGGCGCAATTGCGAGGCGAGTTTGGTGAACAGTTAATTTCACGTTTCGGGCCGGTCAATTGGCCGCCTTTATCGTGCGATTTGACACCATTAGATTATTTTTTGTGGGGGTATGCCAAGGCTAATGTGTATAGGGACAAGCCCGCTTCGATTGACGCACTGGAAGCCAACATCCATGCATTCATTCGTGAGATACCGGCCGATATGTGTGAAAGAGTATGCCAAAATTGGACTCAGCGGATGGGCTACCTGAGACGCAGCCGCGGTCAACATTTGCATGGAATTATCTTTAAACATTAAATTGCAAGGTTCAAACTATCGATTCAAATAAATATTTCATTCATTTTTTCGAATTTTTTGTGTTTTTTTTTTTTTAAAAGTTCTAAACCTCTTAAAAAATCATCCTTTAATTATGTCAACCCTTTCCTTCTTAGATTTAACTTAGATTATATTTTTCATTATGTTAGCAACTCTGTTTTCTTCTGGCCAAGCCTTTCGGAACGTCTTAATTCAAAAAATTCACTACAATCATCTTTTGCATTCGGAGATCTTATAGTAGAATTATCTTTAACATCTGATACATCATTATCATTTAGCATATTTCCTAAATATTCCTCCATAGGAATTCTAATGTTAGATGGCGTGAATGTAAATCTCTTGACATAATGCGCCCTTTTCATATCTCCTATATGTGTAATTCTTCTTACTCCATTTAAACTTATTTCATACAAGCTTATGCTCATCTTTTTAATTATGATCTAAACATATTTTTTTTAATGCATTTTTAAATGTTTGTACTGCCCGTTCGGCTAATCCGTTTGATTGCGGGTGAGACGGTGGTGACTTCAAAGATTTAATCGTATTCTTTTCATATAAATCCACAAATTCCCAACTTTCAAAAGGTTGACCGTTATCCGTAACGATCTCCTTTGGCAGACCAAAATATGCAAATATATTACGCAATGCTAGTATAAGTGATTGTGCTGTTGTTCTAGTCATCATTTTAATACCCATAAACTTAAAATATGCATCAATCAAAACTAAAATATTGTATCCCTCAAAATAACAAAAATCTGAATGAATCCTCTCAAATGGAACATGTGCAGTAGGCCAGGAGTTAATATCGGACGATTTATTTTTTTTCAGTCATAGCACAAATCTCGCATTCCCTAACATTTCCACGTGGGTAAAGCTGGAAACGCCGCATTGGAATTTCGCAAAGCAAAGTACATGAGATTTTATTGCTATTTAATCACTAATTAATTGCTCTATTCTTGATTCTGTCGCTCTTCGGGAAGCGGGAGATTTTGTGGCGGTCCCAGCTTACCGTTAAAACTTGAACCGCCACATTGACTTTTAAAGGATTTTTTTGTACAAATTTTTCGAATCGGCCAAGCTGTTCGCCCTTAATTTCAAATTTACGTTTTTGTAACGGTCAGTTCGATATAAAACTCTTTTGTTTTTCAAGGAAAAGCAAATAGATTATTAAAAAAGTAATAAAAAAATAACCCTTTCGAATTTTACTATGTCACATATCTTAAAAGAAGCGTATATTTGTAGGCTACTATCCGTTTAAATCAAATTCTCTAAATGGTCAAAAAACGGTAAAATAGAACCACCATAAACAAACACTTTGAAAAATTGTAACAAATAGATTCCGTTACAATTTAATGTCGTTTTCCATTGGGCAAAAAGAAGCGTCCGGGAGAGTCCGGAATCGACAAAATCACTTCTGAAACCGTTCCATTGGCACAAAAAATACTCTTCTGGTGATTCTGAGGAGAGAATTTCGCTTCTCGATTTGAAGTCAGAATCCACTCAAGAAGCACTCACACAAGTGTAATTTTAAGTATTTTATACAAGCCAACTGACAGCAGCCGTAGATAATTTTTTCGCATTTCACCAATACTATTGTGGATTCTTTCAGGAGCTGTTTTGTTGTTCCATTGGATTTCAGAATGAGTGGATCCCCGAGTGAAACCAATGGAAAACGACATAACACAGCCATTTAGACCAAAAGAAGCGTATATTCATTACCTATCACCTCATAGAATAAAATAATTTGTCGGTCTTCTCTAACTGTTGCAAAAAGTAAAAACTTTATTTTAAGACCAAAAAAGTAAGCAAAAAATACAAAAATATAATCTTGAATACTTAAAAGTCATATACACCGTTCGAATCCTACTATGCCACAACCAATCCACAAAATAATTTGTGGCTTTTCTCTAAAAGTGTCAAAGGCCAACTAGTTCATTTTGCCAAAATAGCTAATAGTACAAAAAAAAAAGTTGTAAAATTTGAAAAAATCATATATCCCGTTCGAATCCTACTATGCCACATTAGAAGCGTGTATTCATTAGATATCAGCCCAATCAATAAAATAATTTGTCGCTCTTCTCTAAATGTGTCAAAGGCCAACAAGTTAATTTTGCCAAAAAGCTTATTGGTATTCTAAAGATCACATCATTATATTAATACGTGAACATCAAAAGTTTCGGTACACTTTTTAAGTATTAATTATGAGATGAGGAGAATAAAACTTATATCATTCGAAAGGTACTGTCCCATAAATGTGCACAAACCAAAAATCTGGGATATTATGTCGCCATAAAGTCTGGTAAAATTAAGTTATGAATTCCCTTTACAAAACAGGTAATTGAAATGATTTTGGCGACATTCAATTTGTCGCCGACATTATTACCATAGTAACGTATTCCAATATTAATTAATCATCTTAGATAAGAACCTGTTTTCAGTGGAGCAGCTCATTTACGTATTTTTCGATATCTAGATGTCGCTCTTTTCGTTAATAAAAAAAAAAAAACATAAATAACGAAAATAATTGTGGTACGTTTTTAGTATTACATTTTACATACTTATAAAAGGAATGGTCGATTTTTGACCACAAGCGATACAACTTTCCAAGCAACGAAAAAATAATTAGAAAAGTAAATAAATATATGGAAATGTGAAAATAAATATAATTTCATCTCTTAAAAATTGAAAGCCGTGGACATTTTTCTACTGGAAAGCTGTCATGCGTGTAATCCTCTATGAATTCACACTAAATAAAACAGAATTCTGTTGAAATTTTGAATTCCTCCAGAAATTCGTAAATGTATTATTTCGCGAAGATTTTGCTGAATGCTAACTTGTATCTGTATTTTCAGCGAAGTCAACCTTTACGCACTATTCACCATGATTCATTAGAGATTCTCATTCCCGTGCAACAATTTTCTTTTTCAAAGACGGTTTGCTTGCAGCCAAATATTTCCTTGGCCGCCTAAGGTACTGAGAATTATACAAAAAAGTAGGTATTCAAGTATGAGCTGTCCAATCTTAAGTGAACACATATATTTTATTCTCTTTGCGACGACTCTCAAGAAAGTCTTGGAAAGAACCCAAATTTATATCAAATTTATTTTTTTACTATAAGCATTCAATGCCTGCAAGCTATTAAAAAAGGAAAGCCAATCAAAAAGCAAGCACTAGCGGTTTAACAAGATAAAGCAGAGAAAAATATTAACGATTTCATTTAATCAAAATATTCGCATTATATGTACAGGTATATTTCAAGTGTTTAGAAATAAAACAAAAATGCAATATTTTTCAATTTTGTGCATACATTAGCATATAACCCAGTTATACAGTTAGCGATATTCTGGCAACTATATTTGTTTTTTTGGTAAAGGAATTTTGGAAAGTGTGCCGTCTTTGCGTAAACTGCCGGACTAAATTGATTATTGTTAAGGCCGATTATGTATACTATATCAAATAAATAATCTAAAAGTTAGCTTTATTTAACACTATCTACCTATTCTTATATTTTACATACGACTGCTTCTGAACTATTTACCTACCTACCAATTCACTCAATCAAACTTTTGATAAACGAGAAAGTTTTGTGCGACACAGCCGTGCACTTTATTTTTTTCCGCAAGGGACTACAATTAAACATAGAATGTCATTTACCATTTCATGTAATTTGGTATTTATTACATCAAAAACTTCAAATACCCTAATGTCTCCAATTTCTCTTGGGAAACATGTTTCTAATACTCACTTTGTTAAATTTAAAAGGCATTAAGGAGGACAACCATTAGGTTGGGTTATAAAGCCATTTAAACTTGGGTAATAATCAAATCACTCCCGAGTCGAAAATTATTTGACCCTCGAAAATGGCAAAACTTTAGGCAAATGCAGAAGGATGTAGCATTTCCTACAATAGAACTCATTTCCCCTTTTCTACGTTCGGGAAAGTTAACACTTTCTTTCTTCTTCAATTTCCTTAACTCCAGCAGCCCACATAGCCGCTCTGTTGACAAGAGACAGGAAAGGGTTCAATCTTCAATGTCAGCAATTCAATTGCTTAACAAACAGGATGATTATCATTTACTGTTTGCCTATGTGCGTATGACATTGGAAACTACAGACCAACATCACGGGTTCCTTAGTTCAATTTCCGCCTGGATTTAAATAATTCTTGTCTTCTATCCTTTTGGCATATACTCGTAGCATCATGTATGAAATTAAAAAAACTTTAAATATCTATGTGTGCATACAGTATTTTTATGGTATCCCTATATTCCTGCAAGTACATTATGTTCTTCTGATTGAAAATCTCGTTTTCACTAAAATGTTTTGAAATGGTCTGCGCTTATCATCTTTAGTTGACATTTACATATTGTGCTCACAGTCATGTGGTATGGTAATGTGTGCACATATAGGTGTGCGGTCAAACTTGAAATTTCAACAAAAACCACATGAATCGATTTCGGACAATCCTCTACACTGGGATCCTTATAGCGGAAGCAATCAACAATGATTTTGGGATGTTGTTTGCCCCAATATATACCTACACACATGTGGGTTTCTAGTTGGATATTAAGGAAATTGATTTTTCGGGTTAATCGCACAAAGGAAATAATTTCCTTGTTACATTTTGGTAATGTTAACACATATTGAACTGGACGCTTGGGGGTAATTCTAAAGTTTTTATTTTATGTAAATAAAATAACTTCTTTGTCGTTTATTACATACCTATAGATAAAACTTTATATACAAAATATTCTATAAAAACTTGTGCACCAAGAGTACTGCTAGGTCAGAGTTAGCGCATTGTTCATAATTTGAAATGCTCCTTCTCTTGCGCTCTTCTACATTTAGTAATAAATATATAAAAATCCTGAACATGAAGTTATTTTAACGATTGTTTTACTTGCGGATCATATAGTTAGATGTTCGCAGTGGAAAATAAAATAAATTTTAAACTCAATGCCAAAACTGAGCAAGGCTTTATATTGCTGGTCTCTATAAATGCCGTCGAATGTGATCTTCAAATCGAATGAATAAGTTATTATCCTTTCTGCTTAGAAAAACAGAGATTACTCGCTAATGAAGGCGGTCAGAGGCTTAAGTCTAATAAGTTTTTTTTCTGATTATCATTCCAAACATTTTATTTGCAAACTAGAGAAGATTATTTGACTGTGGTTAAATAACCGATCACAAAAATCATACAGAATATAACACTACAAGAGTCAAGCACAACTTGAACGCAAACAAATTATCAGGTTATGATTTGTTAACAGGACAAACACCAAACTGAAAAGGTTATTCAAAAACTATTACATAAATATAATTAATCCAGCGGTTAGCTTCGGCCAAAAAAGAAAGATTACCCACAACTAGTATTTGACCTTCCATGTAGCCCAGTTTGTATTCATAGATTTGTGTCCGTGTTTATTAAAGGAAGCACACGCATACATAAAAATAAACATCATTACCTTCCGATTGCAGTGGGATTGGGATTACACGGAGCTGAGGTAGGTTCTCATTTCGTTATCGAGAGTTTGTTCCAGGTCGAAATCATAGACAAATCATACTGAGACCCCCAACTCGCGATCCTTTTGCCGCTGGCCCCCTCAATTTTGTTACAAATTCACCATTTTGTTTCTCTATCGGTGTTATGTCAATTAAGAATCCGTGGGGCTTGCAAAAACATAAAAAAATACAATGGTCAATAAAACTATCTAAAGGAGAAGTTCCATATACTAGAAACGTATTAGGACAAAAATGGTTGCGTATTTTCCGCTAACTTCGATTTCATGTGTAAATTTTTCTTAGATAACTGAAGAAATTTGCTCAAAATGTTTTTATTTTCTTTCAACCAATCTGCTTTGTTCACTTTTCATTAATATTTTAAGCAAATGTACACTTAATCCTAAAAAAAAATTTACTATCCACACTTATTGAATAATTTCAAATTTAACGGATAAAATTCTATGAACGCTGTCAGCAACTTTGCCCACAGTGGAAGTGGCATATGCAAGGTGCGAGCGTGTTGGTGAGTCGGAAGTTTTGACATTACGTGACATTTGTCAATACGAATTTCAATATAACATTACTAGCGCACTTAGCATTTGCCACCCCAAAAAAATATAGCTTGTAGGCAAGTAACGGGAAATCGGCGGAAGTTGGTGGTCTCAGTATTGTCTCTGGTCGAAATCTTTCGCATTATTTTTATTTACATATCATGGATGTGTGTGTGGCATGTGCACGGAAAGAATTGAAAATCACCAATTGCAAAATTTTGAGTTGCAATTCACGAATTATATCTTTGTCGCAAATTACAACGATTTTTTCTTGGATTGATATAAAAAATTGTAATTCGATATTGAGAACGGCGTAGAATACAAAATTCTGATTGTTGAATTTTGCGATTAGAAGTAATAATTGGAGGTTCTTTTATTTGTAGTGATTTGCGATATTTTTTTGCGCAATTTACCACTTTAATGGGTCAATTTCTCAAGCACTACTTCACAATCGCAAATTGCGAAAAGTATTTGCTGATTTACAAACACTGAGTGATGAATCAATGAAATGTTATAATAATTTAACACATGTAAATTGAAAACGTAAAATGACGTAGAGAAATCGTGAATTACAAAATATTTTTTTGCAATTTCCATGGAATCAACTAACCGATGTGTGAAATTTTTGTGCGCACAGGCAGCCGACCAAAACGAAACGTCATAGCATGTCCATGGTCTATGTAAAGAAATCCTATTAAGTCCTTTCATTTTCTGCATGGACAGCTCCAACCATGCGCATTTGGCTTCATTAGAGTCAGACAGTCGGTATTCAATCTTTGCTTAAAGCAGTTTTTGTCGGGTCAAAGTTATTTATAAGTATAACTCATTCGTACTGATAGTGAGTGTACTAACCAACAAATTGTAAAGAATTTTGGAATATATCTTGTAAGTACATATTGAATAATACAAAAAAAATTAAGTAGGTAGGGCTATTAGAAAGAAGTTTAAATTGGAATGGAATCTAAAACATCATATGTAATTGAAAACGATTGTAAGTGTTCGTATCAATGGCAAGTTCCTCTAAATAATTTGTTTGTATTTTAAATTTTAGCATAGACCGAAAAACCACCCCAGACAAATCCCGTTGTCTCCGGACGATTTGGCGCCGTATGCTTTTCATGGATATCAGGAGGAAACAAATTATAAAATGTGACTTTAAATATGTATTCGAAAATAACATAAATAATTAAACTACGAATTTTGATTTGTAAATCATAAGATATAAGTTGTAAATTGAGAATAAAGTTTTCTAAATTCACGATAAAACAATTTCAATTTAATACGGTGATGCCTCAAATCGTAAATTGCGAAATAGGAAATGCAAATTGATAAAAAAAAAGATTCAATTTACCATTACGAATTCGTAAAATGCAACTATAACACTTTAGTATGAAGTGGTACCCCTCTTGTTCGCAAATCAACACTTTTGAGTTGCAATTCAAGACTAAATGGTTGTAATTTGTTAAGGGAGGAAATCCGAATTTACAACACAAAAGTGGTAATTTACGAATTATTTTTGCAATTCACAATCCATAGTAATAGCAAATTAATAACTATTTGTGTCAAATTGCGATTGGTTATTACAATATGTATTCCTCATTTGATCGCATCATTGACAATAAAAAGTATCGATTCGCGACTTTTGAGGGTCAATATCTTCACTTCGTACAATTTATAGAATTGCGATTAAAAAGTCGTGAATTAGTAAATCCTGAGCTAAGCTCTAAAACTAAACAAACTTTTCGTGATTCTGCGCTCATATTTCTTAATTTGATCTTAAAATTTTTTCCGTGTGTGTACTCTATATTACCCTTAAATGCAAACCGATTTTTCTTTTTATGAAAAAGTAAACTGCTCCCTTACTGGTACTGGTACCTATATTAATACGTGAATATCAAAAGTTCCGGTACACTTTTCAAGTATTTATTATGAAATGGGGAGAATGAAACTTATATCATTCGAAAGGTACTGTGCCATAATTGTGCGTGTATGTCGCCAATAAGGCTGGTAAAATTAAGTTAAGAATTCTCATTAAAGCATTTTTATGACATTCAATTTGTCTCCGCAATATTGCCATAGTAACTCTTTCAAAAATAAATCGTCTAAGATTAGAACCTGTTTTCCATGGAGCGAATCATTTAGGAATGTAATTAACGGACCACTAAAAGGAAGCAATTTTTTTTTTATTTTAGCATAAAAACATATGGAGTCATTCGCTCCAATCCAATTTTTTTGCTGGATGTATTGTTGCAAGACTCTTTTTTTGTGTCGTAAGGAAAGTAAAATATCTAATGTAAAGGCACTGCGCGTGAAATTTACAATTAAGTCTGGACGGACTATACATTCTTATAAAAATTATAGTCGATTTTCGACCACAAGCGACACTAGTAGGTAATAATTATTTCTTTTCATGGTGACAAAAAGTTCGTAAATTAAAAAAAAAATTAAAACAAATATGTAAGAAACAAGTAAAAATTAAGAAAAAATTACCTCCTTCTTCTCTTTACTCTCAGGCCATGGACCCTCCTGTGTTTGCCGTGGCTGATGTGATTGTCATTTTTGTTTGTGTCGGCTTCAACCTTTGGTATTAAGTGAATTAAGTGACGTAACCAGGCACCATGTAATAAACATCAGTTGTGGTGCAAACCCATTTTTTTAAAACAAATATAAGAAATTATTGAAGAATAATAATTATGTTCAAGTTGTATTGTATGTATAAATTAAACGATTTTTTTAAGAAATTCCACAAATTTCTTTTAAGTTTCGCAAGTCCCAACTTATTTTTCGTTTCACATTCCCCCAAATTGACGTTCATGATGTACCGAAATCTGTACGCAGATATTTACATGCAAGGTGGGCAAAAGAAGTCATCCGATGTTGTGTGGCTCTTTTTTTTTTCTAAATGAAAAACTTCGATTCTGTTTATTTGCCGTCACAATTGATTGCCATACGGGCTCGTTTTATGGCATTTTTGATCACTTCGGCGAGAACTTCGGGCGACAGATTTTCGCACTCGTGTCGAATGGTATCCTTGAGGGCTTCTAGGGTCTCGGGCTTGTTCACGTAAACACCGGACTTCAAAAAATCCCCCCAAAAAAAAGTCTGGAACGGTTAAATCGGGCGATCTTGCGGGCCAGTGCAAATCGCCAAAACGAGAGATGAGGCGACGCGGGAACGCCGCCTTCAGAATATCGGTTGTGGATCGCGCAGTGTCTCGTAGCTCGGTCCTGTTGGAACCACATGTCCTCCAGTCCTAATTCGTCCAATTGCGGCAGAAAAAACTCGGTTAAAATGGCCCCATACCGCGCACCGTCCATTGTTGTCGTTTGACCAGCGGCGTTCTCGAAAAAAAATGGCCCGATGACTCCTCCAGCGTGAACATCGCACCATGCAGTAACTTTGAGCGGGTGTAATGGCTCCTCGTGCATTACTCGTGGAATTTCGGTGCCCCAGAAACGATAGTTTTACTTTTTCACGTACCCGCTGAGGTGGAAATGAGCCTCATCGCTTATGATTTTGGTCGAAAAATCGTCCACTTCGTCCTCGAGATTGAGGATGGCTTGGGCGTAGGTTACACGCGTTTGGCGGTCGACAGGCAGCAGCTGATGCACGGACTGGACTTTGTACGGGAACATGCGCAAGTCTTTGACCAATTTTCGCTTTAGGGACGACCGGCTGAGGGCTAATTGCGAGGCACGGCGTCTGGTCGATGTTTCCGGCGACAGCTCGACATCCTCGTCAACAGCGGCGATATTCTCGGCACAACGGGTGCTCCGGTGCCGGCCACTCTAGGCAACGTCTCGTGTGGTCCCATACTCTTCAAGGTTGGTGGACAAACGGCGCAGTCGGTGTCGTACGGCCGTGGAATCGGCGACGCAATTCGCGCTGCGTCAACACTGCAGACGAATTGGTACGCAAAAAAATAGAAACGATTATTCCGCGTTCTTGAGAAGTGTATCGCTCCATGGCTTGTGTAATTGTATTCTACATCTGTCTAGTCCACAAATATCAAAACAGATTTGACATTCCAATTTTCCAATAGGGTGATCTCTTTTGGCCCGCCTTGTAGATATGTAAAAGTTCGTTTTTTTTTTAAATTGCTTTCTTAGCTTTAAACAGGCCGATGAAAGTGTATTGGAGTACAAATGAAGTGTTTTGAATAGAGCTATATCTAGGTTGCTTGTTATTATGTTATATTATGTTTGTTGGACATTTCCGAGTTATATCCTGGCAACCAATAATTTTTTTATACATTTTAGATGTGCCTTCTATTTGAGTTTATCATACCCAGAAATATATAATAGTGTAAGAATAAGGGACTACTTGTCTTGTTGTACAGGACCATTTGTTATTTTGAGCTTTCTCGTATGTAGTAAGAGAAAGGTAATGTATTTGTACAAAATTTCGAACTCGAGATGTTAATCAATTCTGACATTACGATGATAGAGGAAATCAAAAGAGTTACCATGGCTGCATACTCAGTTTTTCTCTATAAAATTGAATCTTACCAATGCGGCCATTTGAATGATATTGTATTTCACACTTAATGGCAAAGTCCAAACTTGTGTGTGTTTTATATAGCTTTACTTTCGAAACCGAAAAATGAATGACCCTTCATAAATAGTAATTCTAAATAAGATCATGTATTTACTTAACTTTAAACAAAAAATAAATGCAAACAGAGCTGTATTAAAAATATTTACTAAAAAATTGTACCCAAATGCTAACGGTATATTTTTGTGGAACTCAATATCGCACTACCAATTAAAAGGAAATTACAACTATGAAAAAATTCTTTTAGTCAATATCACTAATTTATTGCTTTTTCAACAAATTGAACGTGCATCTTAAAATAATTTGAACAAATCAAAGCTTACACAATTAGGAACTCCCATTTCAATACAAATTCATGAACAAGTCTCTGAGTTCCTTATTTATATATTATATCTATGTAAAGATATCGGTCTATTACGAACCCTACTTCCAATAATAATAAACAACTTAAACCAGCCTTACTAATCTATTCCAGTCAAAAATGAAAACGTGTCCTTACAAATCAGGAAACAGAAATTCCTGCTACTCTTGTACTTAAAAAGTGTAAGAGCTTTTAGATAATACAGTAGGCGCTTATATCTATAGCTTCCGAAAATTGCCTTTTCCTGAGAACTAGAACTTAAACAAAACCCACATTGTTATTGGATACTGCCATATAAAATGAATAAGCCAAAAGTGTAGGTATTTTATTTAACACTATTCCTATATTTGATGAACCGTTTCTTTTGCCTAGCATAGCTTCTCAGATTTTTTCCTACCTAACTAATAAAATAAGAAAATAACCAACCGAACTTTTGGTGAACGAGAAAGTTTTGTGCGAAAGTTAATCTGTGTGGGCCTTGAATCATTAACTGAATTTTGTAGCAGTTCTGTTGCCTTACCGACGCATCATTCAGTTAATAGAAGAGCAGTGTCGTCTTCGAATTTGGCTATCATTGTATCATTCATATGTGGAATATCACTAACACAACAACATGTACAGGGTTGTTCTCAGAACACTCCCTGCTTCCCGCTGGTAATTCTTTAAGTTCTCAATAAACACAGTACCATAGTGAACTCTAAGAAATCTATTTGAAATATAAGACTTTCATAGTACTGTCTACTACTTTGTTCTATGATTCTACCTAGCCTTTAAAGAAGCAGTTTCTTAAAAAGTTTTAATAGATTTTCTTTTTAAATTTCTTAAATTCCTTTTTTTATGTCGGCTATTTAGTTCACGGAATAAGTTTAATCGCCGGGATATCTTGTCTACTCTTTTCTACAATCAGTTCCCTAATCTGTGGGATATTAGGAAACTGATTTCTGCATACCCAACTGGGTATGTTGAAAAGTACTTTTCCATATTTGTTGTACACTTTTCCCATACCACCCGCATCATTTGCTTTGCCCAGTATCAACTGAGGCAATGCATGTACACTAAGCACAAGGCACAATCGTGCATTCAACCCGTGTTGGCTGTGCCCAACCATATGGCCATATCTACCCCATACCGCCCGTCCCATTTTCTTCGCCCTGCATCAGCTTCGCAATGCATTACATAACGTTGTAACACAGATGGCTGAGCAATATATGTTCGTGATAGAATTCACACCGGCTTAAAAAATATAAGTAGTTGGCCCAACAGGTCCGCAGGGACCCTAGGTCTAGCTTCTCACGACTATTCGTCTTGTGTGAGTTTTTATTTTTGGGACGAATGAAAGGGATCTAAAATTGTATGCCGGGTCCGAATAGCCAATTGAAAAGCTCTTTCATGACAGTTATATTTTCGGATGTTTGTTGGACGTTCGCGAGAGATGGCGCAGTGAAAAAAAAACCTTAAGTTGGAATTTGGGTTTTCGGGATTCGAACCTGGGAGTCCTCGCTTAATAGTCCAACACACTATCCGCTAAGCCACTGCGCCGACTCACATCGGCTTGCTGGTGTCAATTCTATGAGACCACCTGTGAGATTCCAAACAATGGAGCAAAATCTCAGAGTTGACCGTACCAATCTAGTGTTCCACTGCATTTTGATCCTTAAAAAGTTTTGTAGAGTGCCGGGACTGTAGCAAGACGGACCAGTAGAGCGCCGGGACTGTCGCAAGGCGGAACCATGTATCGCTGGGGATATCTCACGCCCACCAGAGCCGCAAGAGAGGACCAAGCAGTAGACCCCATCAGAGGATAGATAAGAACCGGTTTCACCCATACAGTTAGAATTAAGAAATTGTTGAAATTATAAACCAAAATTGTGAAATTGCTTTAATGTAACTCAGAATAGTAATAAAAGGAAACTCCTCCACCTGAAGTTCGTGTTTCTTTAGGAAGAACCTTGACGATCAGGCGAGCTAAGCTAACATCACAAGGTTGCTTTTAAATAATAATAATATATCAAAAGAGTTTGCGGTTCTTTCTATCTTCTCCTCCATTCGCCCTCCTTGCACGCAGGAGCAACAATCCGTTAAAAAAATTTTCTCTTGAGAGTCATCACAGCCTGCGGCCTTCTTATTCTTAAGCTTTCTCACTGTTTCCTCATTGACTGGACGTGGATTCTCTTTTTGTCCTATCACTCTCTCTACTTGATGCCCATTTAACGGCTGCTGATAGTGCACATCTATTATACCCAAAGCTTCGGTGACTATAGGTTACCTTCGCTGTTTCGAAGAGCCTATGTTCCGGCATTTAAGCTATCACATAGTTGCTTGGCTTTTTTATAGAACCTGGATATTGTTTCGATTAAGGGACTCTTCAATTTCCTTCAGCTGGTAAACTGCGTAGACCCTCTCCTTTCGAAGATGGATATTTTTTCTCCTCCCTTCTCCTGACTCGATACTCTTACTTGGCAGCTCTTGTTTAGCCCTGCAGAGTATACACATTTATTATCATACCCCGGGCTTTTACTCTTGGGTGGATGGTATCCTACATTGATTTCTCTAACTAACTCTTTGATGATTTCGGTACTGGGTGGCCTGAGAAAGGCGATTGTGCAGTGGAGATTTACTCACTTATTTTCTGGATGCTCCAAGTATTCTAAGGCGATTAACGTTATTCTTCTTCTCGATGGACAGTCGGGCCTTGAATTTAGTCGCAAGAACGAAATGATCAGAGTGGACGTTTCTTCCTCAGAATGTGTGCACTTCGAGGATGCTGGTTGCGTGCCTCGAATCTATAAGCGTATGGTCAATTTGGTTAAAGGAAAATGACATTTAGGGAGTCTAAAATAAAAAGAAGTACAGTGAGAAGGTAATCTTCCTTCCTTTCTCGCTTCCAGCAAACCCAATCTTCTTTAAATAGGCCTTTTTAAATACTGATCTGAATATGAAATAAAACCGAGACGTGTTATCATAAAAATATAAATACATTTATTGATTACATAACATCTACAACTTACAACCATTTAAGTGCAGAAATAAACCTTAACCCTTAACGCTTACAAGCACTTATAGGCATTTTTTTCTAATTTGCGTACATAATATAAGTACTCATCAAAATCTGGAGTGCAAAGATATTCAAGAGCAATGTACTCCTAGGTACCTTACTTCTCTCATACTCGTAGACGTGGTACGTAGAAGGTGGAAGTCAAAAATAAAACTAATTCAGATGAAAAACAACCTGTCATTATGGCTCTTCTCTCGTTTCTAAATTACTTTCTACAGGATACTTCGATAAGCAATAGAAAAGCGTAGGTAAATTTTTCCGCCCTGAGAACATAGGAATATTGTTCACTCAACGCAGCATTAAGTTCACCTCAAGTTTTGGGTGAAACCCCATTTGAAAATACAAAAAAAAATATTCATTTTGCTCTTTTCCCTTCTTTGTGATAACACATGACCCAGGTGGTGTCTGATTTATTACCTCTGCTCTTGTAAGGTTTCAGTTTCTGCCACCCGCAAGTAGGTACATTCATTCATTCATACATACTTATATTCCATACCAAAGCCGATGAAAATGTAGTACAATGGTATGTAAGAAGCAATAGGAATTTAACTTAAGCCCACTTCCTTGAGTTGGCTTCGTGATAAAAGGTTGGAGCACATGCGAAATTCAGGGGCAAATCCATTTTTTTCTTTTTTATTTCACTGCTGAAAAGTTCTCATAATACTGTGATCATAAATTTCACAGATATAAAATTAAATTGTTGCCTATGGGGAATACCTTCAGCCCCCCTCTGCGCTAGAAGTCACGCTATGGCAATATGTATACAACATGTCAATTTACATGTTCTATAGGATGTTGTTATCTGCATGTCATGGCCTATACAATATGGATTTCTGTGCCCTTGATATATAACATAGAAGGCATTTGTTTGAAACATCATCAATGTCATCGCTTTTAACTCGATAAGGGAAACGCTAGGGAAACTTAAAAAGCACAAGCATGTAATTTATATAATCGATTATAATCAATTATATTGTAAAGCCGCTTAGTTTTGAATTTAAATAATCAACATACAACTTACTACCAAAAACAAAAAAATTGTGCACATGTTTGCGGGTTATGCGGAATTGTCCATCCTAGAGCCTTTTACAATAAAAAGACTATATAATCTTGAACCCATAACCTTATGTCGTTTTCCATTGGGACCACCAAAAATCTTTTTCAGATCTCAGATTTTATGCGGCTCATGGAACACGCAATGAAATTAATCTGCTTTTGTAAATGGATAAGTGCGTTATTTGACAACAATATCAGCTGTTCAAATTGCATTTTTTTTGGTAGAATCAACCATGGAAATCGGCTTGAAAAATGTTTCACTCTGTTGTTGATACAAATGGAGTAGTTTTGGTGATTCGTAGTTTCCAGATGTTGAGGAAGACAATGAAGATAATAATTCCTCCAAAACTATGTCCATTGCTGTTTATGTATTTCTTTATTTTGGTTTTCACGAAACTTTGCACTTTTGTTGTCTTTAAATGACGTAAAACAGCTGAGGTAGTAGGTGTAAATCTGAAAATATATCGAGATCTGCAAAAAGTGATCCGAATCAAAAAAAAAGATTGAATTTTTTTCCCAATGGAACGCGAAAAGTGATTTAGATAAAAAAAAAAGATTGATTTTTTGTCCCAATGGAAAACAACATTAAAAGGCACTACTTTGAGTTACTCCAATGAAGTAAAATATCTTGGAATTATCCTAGATAAGAAGAGAAACTAGAACTTGGAGTCTAAGCCAAGTTACGATTTACTGGCTACAAAGTTACAACTAAAATATAACTTAACTCAAACCCAAACATGGACATTTTCTGTTTCATCCCTGACACTATGGTTAGGGAATATAGTTTTGGAAAATTATTTGAGGTGGATATACTGGACCGTTCAGAATGGGCCAATGGTTTATCGAAACTTGACCCTAAAAAGATTTGGTACACTGACGGATCAAAGATGGATTCTGGAGTGGGTGCCGACGTCTTTGAACCCAATACCAAAGTCTCTATACCTGTGGAAACGTGTCCCACGGTATTCCAGGCTGAAGTATATGCCATTGAGGTCTGCGCAGCTTTAAACCTAAAAATGGGAATTAAATGCGCCAAAATACAAATATTCTCAGATAGTCAGGCAGCCTTACAGGCCCTATCGTCCAATACGTTGGACTCAAAAACAGTAAAGTGCTTTCATGATCAAACCACAATAGGGTTAGGCTTGGATGCGGGTACCTGGTCATCAGAATCTGCGTTCTATGGACCAGAACCATATTGCAGAGTCAACTGGGCTACTGTTTTAAGGCTTACCAGCGAGTGGGAACAACAACTTCGACAAAACCACTGGGATAATGTTCCTTGTTTACGACAATGCAAAAGATTTATCAGGCCCTACTCCTACAAGGAAATCCTAAAACTCAATAAGGAAGATATTAGTAAGCTAGTGGCCTTTCTAACAGGCCACTGTGGCTTGAGATATCATCTTAAAAAGTTAAACTTGTATCCGGACACAGATTGTAGATTCTGTTCAGATGGTGGAAAAATTACAAGGAAGAGAAGACTACGATAATTGGAGATTTACTGTTTAAACATATTTGGGGCTTAAAGAAATCTGGAATTGTGTTCTTGGAACTGAAGTGGGCATAAAGAAAATTTTCAAGGCAAGGGCAACAATCATTCTTCTTATTGACCCAATAAATGAAGTGAATATATCACGACTGCGACAACGGCCTAGCAAGTTTGGGACTCCCTAAAAGCAGCTTTTTTGGATAATGGCCTAACTCGTAAAGTTTGCTTGTTGCCTAACTGTTCTCTTGTTGCCTCGGTTGTCTATTACGTAAACAAAATAATCACAACAGCGCATAAACTACGACGCATTGGTATGGACATCTCTGAGGAATGGGTGGGAACTTTTTATTAGCTGGTTAACCGGAAAAATATGCGCCAATAATAAAGGGCTTGGAAAGTTCTGGAATTCCTATTACGGAAGATTCAATAAAAATTTTACAAGATGTTGAGGCAACAAATGAATGTACTTCTTCACTTTTTGGTGGAACTTATCAGAAATGATAAGGCGAAGAAACATCGAAAGCCATAGCTTTCGTTGCTATTCATGTAACAAGTTTTGTCACTACTCGAAGGTCTGTCCTAAAAACAAATCCCGTTCCAGGACAAATAAAAGTCATTCAAATGCCGTTTTGTATACGTCATTTGCGGTTAAAGGTCTAGATAATAATGACTGGTAAATCGATTCTGGTGCTTCGACGCATATGACCTCAAATGCAAAGAATTTAATAAATGTTCAAAGTCCTGCAAGAAAACAAGTTGTGATTGCAGATAGCACCTGTCTTGAAGTCACAGCCGTTGGTGATTTATCGATGACGCTATCGATAGGAAAAAGAAATTACACTGTTACCATTAAAGATGCGCTTTAAGTTCCAGTGCTTTGTACGAACTTTCTCTCCATAAGTCAAATAGTATCAAATGGAAATACTGTTAAGTTTGACTTATAAGGATGAAGTATATTTTACTCACATAGGTGGTTTAATTGCAACAGCCATCCGTAACGACAATATGTATCGTTTAGATGTACAAGATTAAGAAATTGGTTTGGCAATATCTATCGATTGGGACATATGGGTGAAGAAAATATGAGAAAGCTGCGAGACAAACTGCCCGAAGAAGTCGAATTTTATGGTAAAATGGATCTAACGTGTACTGTCTGTATTAAAGGTAAACAGGCGAGACTCCCATTTAAAAATTCTTTGTCTCGAGCAAAAGAACCTTTACAAATCATTCATTGAATAGCGAATAAAACAGTTTTATATGCAAATAATGCAATGCGTTCACTCAGAAGCAGCAATGTAGCATTCAAATAAGGTGTCATCGAGTTCGCATTCTTGGTACATCTGATCAAAAATTTACCATAACCAGATAAAAATTACCAAATTAGCAAAAATCAAAAGGCAACAAAAAATAAACAATATGGTATACCAAATTTGGTACAAAATTACCAAAGTGGCGACCTTGCAATGGGCGTGTCTTAGATATATGAAACGTGAATGGCTATGTGAGAATGAAAAGAAACTGTGTGCTCGCACCTCTCTTTGTTGCTCCTACAGTGTGAGAAAGACAATAGGCCTGCACTGCAGTGATACCAGACTTAAGAGGCAGGTTATCCCACGGTTATACTCAAAATATCCCTTTTATGTTTACAAAATAAATAAATTTATTATTTTAAAAAATACTAGTGATTCATTCAAAGACACATATGTCATTTTATAAAACAGGGAAATAAAAAAAAGAAAATGAAAGCATTTAGATATTTTGAATGACTTTTTTCTAAACATGAAAATATTTAATTTGATCGTAGGTTGAATAATTTTTTTGTTCTTAATGAAATGAGCAATTAGGAACAAAATTTGTCCAAAAAGTGAAATCCATTTCTTTTTGTACTATGAGGTCTGAAAAATCCCTTTGTCTTTTTTAGCTTATTATTAGTGTGAAAATCCCGCAAAAATTTATAAATCCCCAGATCTGGGATCACTGCTGCACTGTATGCTGTCTCTTAAATAACGAAACGTAACTGGCTGAGAGAAAGAGAGAACGAAAATGTGTGCACGCATCTATCTCTCTTGCCTCTACAGTAATATTCGAAACGTAACTCTATCTCTTTTTATCTCACTAACTTATATCTCCCTCTCAACTTCCGCTCGCAATTTCCGTAACGCTTTCGTAACGCATTCACCAGCTTACCCCCCCAAGTCAAGCGTGCCTAAAGAAGTATTACTTCAAAAACATTTCTTTTATTAAATTCTGTCTTTTTCATTCTTAACAAATAAAAGTTACATTATACATTAACTAACAAAAATAAATACATATTAAGATACGTTTGTATATAATCCAAAAATAGAAATGTAGGTACATCTTACATATTTTTAAAACGTTACAAAAAGGAACATAAAATTGCATTCGGCATTAAAATGAAATAATATTCAACATAAAATAAATATCTTATGATTTATTTACAATGTTTACAAAATAAATAAATTTATTATTTTAAAAAATACTCGAGCAATTAGGAACAAAATTTGACCAAAAAGTAAAATCCCTTTCTTTTTGTACTATGATGTCTGAAAAATCCCTTTGTCCCTTTTAGCTTATTATTAGTGAAAAAATCCCGCAAAAAGGGATAAATCCTCCGATCTGGTATCACTGCTTTGTCTTGGATAACGAAACGTAACTGGCTATGGGAGAAGGAGAGAACGAAAATGTTGCCTCTATACAGTAATATACGAAACGAAACGTAGCCCTCTCTCTCTTTCTATCTTCACTTAATTATATCTCCCTCTCAACTTCCGCTCGCAATTTCCGTAACGCTTTCGTATTCAGCATCTTACCGTCCAAGTCAAGCGTACCTAAAAAAGTTTTACTTCAATAAAAAATGTCAAAATGGCACTAGCTTGACTTTTTTCCGAATACGTCGTTTTGGCGAAACGAACACAATTACTTCACAATTAAAAAAATGGCATTGAGGTACAAAAAATTGCAGGATTGTTAGTGGAAAGTAAAAGAAGTATAATTAAGCTGATTAGGCAGAAAAAATAATATGTTTTTGTGGTCATTTCTGTCTACTTTTCTCAAAAATGACAAATTTCGATTTATATCACTTAGCCGTGAAAGCGACAATGTGCTCGCATTCGCTCTTATTTTGTCTTAGTTTTTTTTTCCATTGGGTTCTATCCTTGCCGACATATTATAATCCATCAAATTGTACAACATTATCGTCATTTCATTCCTTCATTCTCGTTTTCAGATTCGACGTTTTCAACTTCAGACAATGATACTTCTACATTATTTCTCGGAACATTTTAATCTTCAATTTCATCAACCCTTTCAGCACTGGTAGGCTGATCATTTTCTTGGTCGGAATTCAGGTTCTGCACAATTCTCCCATATTTGTTGTTATTCATAAGGGAGTCTGTGATAAGTATTGCAAAATGATAAATAATGCTCATCGATATGGTAGCTAAATTTCTTCATTTTCCATTTTGAACAAAAGCAATAAACGAATACGTAATTTTTGCGAACTTTAAATAAGAATAACGAAAGAAATGTTGATTAACGGTATGAATTCTCCTTTGATTGACTATTCCACTTATGGACGATGGCAGGAAGTTACTGACATTGTTTACAAAATCTAAAACTAATATTTTACTTACTAATAAAATGAAAAAAACAAAAAAGAATGTTTGCGATACGATGAAATTCAATAACTGATAGGCTGGTTCACAAATCATAACGTTATAATAGATGTTTGTTGTCTTCAGGTTCCGCTAATTGTGGTCTCAAAACGGCGCTCAAGTTTCTTAAACTTTAATAATCGTACTTTCACTGCATAGTTTGAAATCATGTAGATACCTATTCAAATAAAAACAAATTTTACTTTTAACAAAATTTGGGAATTGGGTAAGTGAATCGGTGATTGTTAAAACAACATAAGTGAAATTTTTATTTTTTTTTACAGAAGATACAAAAAACCCTATATTTTGGATGATAAGGCCGCGTTGACAATTTTAACTTTACAATCTGATTAGAGGTTGTTTTGCGAGTTGCAAACAGTTAAAATTTAAAAAAAAATATTCTTAACTAAGGAGATTTATTAAAAAAAAAAGTGAATGTTGACAATCCATCAACGATATCCTTACATGTCACTTTTCCAATATTATTGCTTTCATGTATGAAATGGGTATACTTCGAAATCTGTCTTTAGAGAATAGGGACAGACCTTTCATATGAATTTGTGCCACCAATTTTTGAATTGCAGAACATCATTTTGTTGAATCAATTTGACAGTGAAGTTCTTATGTGAATTAATAATAATCATAGTAAGTTCTTGAATGTCGTACACCCTGTCATATTTTTTTAAATTTTTTTTGATCCAACCAAATGCTCGATCACTTACCTTGCAATCTGAACCCATTTGCAACGCCTTAACAGATTTCCCTCTGTGACTGATGTACTCGGCTCCATATACACGTGCCTTTTTGATAATGTTTCTTTTGTACGATTCTGCATTTTTCGTTCCTTTTCGTGGCCTTATCTCCACCTCAGGATTTCCACTATTGCTTTCCATTTTTTAATTAATTTAACCTTTTTTCAGAGACACCATTGGTTTTGCTCGCAACAAAATGTCTACCCATAAGCGGTGAAAAAACGCAATAAAATTGATTTCGAAATATCTGTTACCTACTTAAGTTGTTTTAACAATCACCGATTCAGTATAACTCATATCGAATATCCAAGCCATTCCTTGTTCCTTCGTTTTGAAACAATTGTATCACCCTACCACTAAATTAAATTACGAAATAATGTCGGCTATGAAAGCTTTAAAATTTGATGGGCTTAACTTCGAGGCAAAAGAAAACGGTTGCTGTTGCCAATGAAAATTGTGCAGTTTTTTTACTCCATTTGGATTATGATTTACAGACAGACAGAGAAGATGAGCAAATGCAACACCACCCAATAAAATGATTTGGTTTTCCCTTTGGATGATGGATTAAAATATCATTTGGGTGGGAAAATGAATTTAATTCAGAGCATGTATACTTTTTTTAAATGGTTTTATTATTTTTCGCTCTTTATTGCTTATTTCAATTACGTTAAATTGAGTTTAATATAGCGATATTGCAATTTAATCGGTAAATTGAATATATTTTTTGTTGGTTTTGTAAGTATGTTCTTTAGTGTTACTTTATTGATTGATATGTGGTTAATTGTAAGATTGATTAAAAATATTTAATATGTACCTATAAAATAAATAAATAAATAAACATCCAGAAATGATACGATTGAAAACACATTCACTTAACTTTTTCCTAATATTGGAAAGGTAATCAAACTTGAAACTTTTCTATATAATATTATAAAAGAGAATATATTTTATATAGATATTATACTAAACGGCCGATTTCCCGTTACTTGCCTACAAGCTATATTTTTGGTGCAACACCAACACATTCGCACCTTGCATATGCCACTTCTGCTGCGGGGAAAGTTGCTGACAGCGTTCATAGAATTTTATCCGTTAAATTTGAATATATTTCTTACGTATGTATAATATATTTTTTTAAGGAATAAGTCTACATTTGCTTAAAATATTAATGAAAAATTAACAGCGGAAATAAAAACATTTTAAGCAAATTTCCTTCAGTTATCTAAGAAAAACTTACATAAATGAAATCGAAGTTAATGATAATCAAAAGCGCAAAATACGCAACCATGTTTGTCATAATAAGTTTCTGGTATATAGAACATCTCGTTTAGATAGTTTTATTAACCAAAGAAAACAAATTATTCGCCTTTTAACAATATATAATAACTAACCAATGGCATTCAGTAATGTAAAAATATGGTATTCCTAAACTCTAGCACATTTCCCGACGGTTTCCGAGTTTGCATTTATTTTTGTATTTTTTGTATGTTTTTGCATGTCACACGGATTCTTAATTGACATAACACTGATAGGAAAACAAAATGGCGAATTTGAAAAAAAATTGAGGGGCCCAGCGGCAAGATGACTGTGAGTTGGGGTCTCAGTATGATTTGTCTATGATGTAAACTAAAGTACAGTAGTGAGTGAAGGTGAAGTTTCATGGGAACTGAAATGTACATTTATAAAACACTTGTCATTTAACCGTGCACCTATCAAGTATAAATAAATTATAACGTGAAAACAAGAAGAGTGAATTTTAAATCAACCAATTACTGACCGAGACATCCTCTCAGGTCAATTTTATTTCTTAATACCACTTAATTAACCCAAATCATCCCAATGTACCGCATATGGTACACCTAATTTAAAAAATGTAAGCTCAGAAAAAAAGCATTTTATCGACTACTTTTTTGAATAATCCAGTTTAAATACAAGTAGGCGAAGATATTTATGTGTCAATTTAAACTTATTTTGGTTCAATTAGATGTAAAGTTGAAGTGAAGTGTGTGTATTTTTTCGTAGCAAAACAATGTCGAGGAAAAGGTAAGTAATTTCTTAATAATGTACTCAAATAAGTTAAATAAACATTATTACTATAGCTTAAACAATAAAAAATAGTAATTATGAACAATTTTAAAAATTCCAATATGCGATGTTACTGTTACATGGACGTAAAATTTGATGTACCGCATATGGTACAGTGGGATAATACATGTCTTTTTGGTTTTTTTTTAGGTTGACCGTTAATGAGATCGTAAGTTGCATAGACGAAAGCGATGACGACGATTTCTATTCAGAAATACCAATTTTACCACCATTGCTGGAGGGGGATGTTACAGATGAAGATTCAGGTGAGGAAGATGTGGTTTGTGTAGACGATTTGCCTCGTAACCAGCTTGTGGCAGAGGTTGTCCTACATCCGGAAAGCTTCGATGAAGAAGATGACATCCCAATTTCTTGTTTTGTCCCCAAAAAGACGGCACGAACTATGAATTTTTCATGGAAGAAAAAAGACTTGGATGAAACAGTAACAGACTTTTGTTACGAAGCTTGCGGGTTGAATCCATCTTCCGCTCCCTTGGACCTGTTCTTACTCTTTTTTGATGAAACTTTATTTGAACACATAACCAAATACTCTAATTTATATGCCCAGCAACATAATCTTCTGGCTGATATACAGATTAATGAGCTTAAAACCTTTATTGGAGTACTTATTTTGAGTGGCTATAATAGCGTATCAAGACGAAGAATGTACTTGGAAAATGAAGAAGATTCACAAGATATTCTCATGTCGAAATCAATCACTAGAAATAGATTTGATCACATATTCCGAGTACTACATTGTTGCGATAACACTCAACTGGATCCAAATGATCGTTACTCAAAAGTACGGCCTTTGTTTCATCACCTGCTTCAGAAGTTCTTGTTGTTTGCTCCAGTTGTGGAAAATTACAGCGTGGATGAAGGTATGATACCCTATTTTGGACGCCACCCTACCAAACAGTTCATAAGGGGAAAGCCAATCAGATGGGGCTATAAATTTTGGGTTGGAACGACTCCAACCGGATACATAGTTTGGTTTGAAACCTATCTTGGCTCGAGAGTATCTTCAACTCCTAAAAACAAAGAGCATTCACTTGGAACGCAGGTTGTATTAAATTTTTGTCACGCATTGATTGGACGAGGCTTAAATCTTAGCTTCCACTTATTTTTTCCCAATTTTTTTTCTTCACTCGAACTCTTTCAAGAAATAAACGCTTTGAAAATAAGAGCCACTGGAACTATAAGAGATAATCGTTTAAAAAACTGTTCTTTGCGTGGATCTTATAAAGCTCTTAAACAAAAAGGTAGGGGTGCCTATAGCTACGAACTCTGTTCAGAACTCAATGCTGTTGTCTGCAAATGGAACGACAACAACATTGTTAACATGATTTCTAACTCTGTTCCAGTTCACCCAACAAACTTGGTGAAAAGATACTCTCGTGCTCAAAAAAAAAGAAATATCGGTTTCGCAGCCAAAACTTATAAGAACGTACAATAAAAACATGGGAGGAGTCGATAGGTCTGACCAAAATATCGGTCTTTATCGCATTGCCATTAGAGGGAAAAAATGGTACTATCCATTGTTTGCTCATTGCATCGATATGGCAATTTCAAATGCATAGCAGCTGCATAAACATAATAAAGGTACACTGGACAATTTAGAGTTTCGTCGTAGAATAGGTAGGAGTTTGCTGGGAACGCACGGAAAACACAAAAGGCCACGCAATGTGAGACCCCCAAGTGCAGAAAATGTCCGGTATGACCAAATCAACCACTTGATTGTCGAGCAAGACAAACGAACCAGGTGTCGACTTTGCCATACTCAAGCGGCTAATCGTTGTGAAAAATGTGGTGTTGCCTTACACGTGCGTTGTTTCAAAACTTATCACACCATGCCATAAGCATTTATGTAACCACTTTTCAATAATATTCAAGTAAAAACTTACTGCCTAATGAAAGAATACTTTAAATAACGTTATGTATTAATATTGATTTATGACAGTGCATTATCCCACTGTACCATATAGGGTACACATCATCGCCAGGAAATGGTAAGTAATTTTTTTTTTTTTTGGCTTTCTTTGTGTATTACAATTACAAAATGTGGACTAATTTCCAAAATCATAGAAAAATTACAAAAAAAAAACTTTCTGGGATAATTCGGGTTAAGAACATGGTCCTTCGATCTTCGAGTTTTTTTTTATCATAATCGCGCCTACATTTAATTACAATCAAGTGAATAGTGGAAACGTGCAAGCACTAACAAAAGAAGTGTGCTTCATAAAACAATAAGAAACACACATTAAAAGTGCACTGTGGGGTAGTAAGTAAAAATAGCAACCATCGACGGACAGTCTTACCACAGTACCCGACGAGCGGACGAATTCCGTATCCAACGGATCCCCAGCGGTATAGCCAGATAACATAACGGCGCAACGATCTGGCTACAGAACAAAGGTCATCAATCACAGCTAGAAACTATACAACGAAAAGCCTTCTGCAACTGTAACTGAAGTCGAAGATACTAAAGTTGCAGTTGCAAAAGCAAAACAAGGTAGGAACTCCTTTCCAACCGTATACCTTTTTTTTGCTTAAATTAACGAAATTCGTATTCTTAATTTATACACTCAAAACTCCAACGTAACGAGCCACAACAACGATTATCCAGCGTCCAAAAGGATTCATCGTGATACATTGGTCTGAGCCAGCAATACGGTTTGATAGCAGCTCAACGGTCTGCAAGCGGAATAACTGCAACGCAAAGCCTTCTGCAACTGTAACTCACGATAAAGGATATTGAAGTAGCAATCGCAAAAGCAAATAAAAGTGGGAATTTTATTCCTTTTCTTTTTTGCAATACTATATATATACAATATATAAAGAGATAATTCATAAAATTTATACATTGCAAGTGCATTAATTCCAATTTCCGCAAAAACTAAACTAGGCAAAATTAATACTTGTTAGGATAAAGTGAACTCTTGAACAATCAACTATTCAATATGTATAAATTATTCAAAGCTATCGAAAAACAAGACGGTATTCTCGAAGAATTAACAAGTGATTTTCGAAAGGCAAATTGAATCTCGAAAATCAAGGGGTTACGTTAGCGCGGGCTTAGCGGACGTCGATGAAAGTTTTAAATGTGCTAAGGCTATTCATGTCACAATTGTTAATAATGCTGCGGATCCGCAAAGGATAAATATTTCATTTCGCAGATAAAACATATGCCAAAATTAAACGTATTTTTTTAACTTGAATGGTATAATAATTGATGACATTGATAAGCATGGGCACGAGATCAATGCCAATCTAGATATTTCGCGATTAAACACCACTAAATCGGTCATGTCAGATATTCGCCTTCCGCGAGTTAATTTAAAACCATTTTATGGCAAAGCCGAAGATTGGATTGAATTTCGCAACGTTTTCGAGAATTTAATAGATCTATCTGAATTTCAAAAACTACAGTTTTTAAAATCGTCCTTGAGTGAAAAACCTGGAGAGCTAATCTACCAATCGATGGCAGAAGCCATGCATCGGCTTGTGGAATTATTACTGATAGGTTCCAAAACAAAAAGAAACTAGTCAACACACAATTAAAAATGTTGTTATAGCAACAAAAAATAACATTTGAATCGGTCGACCTCTTAAAGGCCTTACATGATACTAGTAATCGGTGTATCCATGCGCTTTCAAATCTGGGGATGAACATGGATTCATGGGATCCCATACTGATATACATAAAATATCACAAAATCCCTAAAATCACTCAACAAGATTGGGAAACAAAACTAGGGACTTCAAGAAATATTCCAGATTGGAAAACTTTCTTATCTTTCATTAAGGGAAGATTCAGCTCTTTAGAAAACTTCATGGAATCAACCGCATATACGAAACAAAAACTTCCTTCAACATCGTTTCGAAAAAACACTTCCAACACTTACCATATAAAAATTGATGGTGAAGTGAAACAGTTTCGCTGTTGTCTGTGTAAGGGTGCACAGATGACAAGTACTGATAATAGCAACACTTTAATTTAATCAGAATGCCAACTCATATGTTCCCAATAATCCTCAAGAGTAGGCACATGAACTGGGGACCTTCAACTTCGAAAAATGCGATATGTGCTCAAACGTACGCGCATCCTTAGAAACAACTCTAATAATCAAGGCAATATAAACCATAAAATAACTATTAAATACACTGACAGCTTCAGCCAAAAAAGGAAAAATTGCCTACAAGCTGAATTTGACCGTGGATGTATCTCAGTTTGAATTCATGAATTTGTGCCTATGTTAATCAAAGGGGACTCAAAAAAACCAGCCTACACTCTTCCGGTTCCGGTTTAAACCGCCATGTCGGTAGCCTGAGGTGGACTCTCATTTCAATTTCAAGGGCTGTGTTCTAAACCATAGTTTTTCTTAGTTCCAGGTTGACATTTTTTGCTACTTTTTTATATAAATAATTGTTCGATTTTCTTATAATTGAATAGAAATTAATGTTCAAATTACAGGATATAAAAAAAAAATTCATTATAAAATTTTTAAGTCATTTTATAATGAATTTTGGATAGGTAGGCATCATTTTTATGATATCGATATAAAAAATTGTTCGCATGTTCGCCATAGAATTTCCTTTAAGTTTTATATTTCCATTTTTTTTTAATGATCGATTTGGTGTAACTATTAACAACAGTATTAAGCGAAACTGACAACTGTACTGTCACTTAAAAAAGTGTAAGAAAAATTACAAACCAAATATCAAGTAAAAATAATCGTCAGTTTCCTAGAAAACAAATTGTGAAGAAACAATAATAGATGTGCAGTCATCATTTTGCAACTTTATTCTACTTTTCACATAAATAATGACATTGTTTTCATTCATTAAATGTCTACCAAAAACTTTTCATTTGTGTTTTTTTTTATTCAAAACTAGCACTATTCATGTTCTTAGTTGAAGCAGTTGTTTTCGAATGGAATTATTTAAAATGTTCTAATAAATTTTAATTGTTTTTTTTTGTTGTTTTCCGCTTTTAAATGGAATCTTCATGAAAAGATTATAACTCAGAAATCAGGGCAGTCTCGTTTGAATAAGCTTCGTGAGTGGGCGTGTAAAGATGTGGTTGATTTATAAATAAAAAGAATTATTTGAGTTTGACATTGAAACTTAATTTTGATTATTTTGGTGTGTTTATAAATGTTGGGTATTTCACTAACATATTTTTTTTTTTTTCAAAAACAACAAAGCAAAATAGACACATTAATTGTAGGAACAAAAATATCTCCTTTTATTTCAACGAATGAATTTTTCACACTTTATTCCTTTATTTATTTATATTCGCTATTTAGAATAGAAAACAAATATTATCGTGGTGCAATAAAACAACGAATTTAAACTCTCAGAACGCATCCATCAGCTGACAGCAACTCACGAAATACACTAAATCTCAGTCAGTGTTCTTAGCACTCTCTCTTTATTTTTCCCACTAAGGGTTTTCATTTTTCCCTTTTCACTAAACTCAAATTACCTCTATTTTTGTATGAAAAAAACATGCTTTTAAAAGTTAAATTTGTATTATTCGGAAAGAAAATAACATTAAATTAATCTTCAGTATAAATATCGCAGTTTGCTAACATTATAATCATTATTTTTTGTACTGGAAATTGTTGCTAAAGGCAAATCTCCTTTTTATTTACATTTAGTGCGTTGATTTTCATGGTGAAATGTAGTTTGAATGTTTTCTTTTCAGATTGTTTATATTCCCACAATTTTGATATTTTTCCTTTTACGCATGGAAATTTTACCAAAAATAGAAATTCCCACAAAAAGGTAGAGATACCACAATGTAGGAACACTGTCAGTAGTTTATTACAACTCCCCTCATTTAGAATTGTAGTTTTTTGGCTGCTTCACACGTATTAACAGACAGTAAAATAGCGACCGGTGGGAGGAGCTTATATTGAAACAATTTGCGGGGTAAATCGGGGAGACGTATTAAAGCTGTCAGTCTATTTTTTAATAGTTAGTTTATGATATAAACAGTCACCTTATTCGAGACACAAATGTTCAGAACTTGCTGTTCTTTTTTAAACCAAATGCATACAAAGGCATTGCTAGCGACAGCATTGGTCAGAGTGTCTGCAAACAACGGCAATCAATACATCTGAAGAGCACTAATTGACCCGACACTTGTCACCGAAAATGTCACTCAGTTGCTTAAGTTAAAAAGGCACAAGACTTCAGCACAAGTCACAGGTTTAGGGCAAACCTGAACTGGCGTATCGAACCATCAAGTGCAATTTACAATCTATTCCTTGACTAAACCATCATTTTCTCTGCATGTTAAGGCGTTTGTCTTTAAAAAAAAACTTACATCATGATACCAGCACACCAGTTGTCCACAAAAGCGTGGACCCAATTGCACAACCTTCCGCTAGCCGATCCCTCGTATGGTTCGGCAGGGTAAATTTATCTTCTTCTACGCGCTGATGCATACGCATCTATTATTTTGGACGGTATCGTAAAGGACGAAATAGGGGCTCCTATTGCCGAATGTACACAGTTAGGCTGGATCCTCACTGGAAACATAGTCAGCTCAGGTCAATCTTAGTCCTTGACAATTCAAAACCATTTTAACTCCTTGAATGCGCAATTGAAAAGGTTTTGGGAGTTAGAAGGGAGTTGAAGGTAGGAAGCTAACTCAGGAAAAGGGACTATGCGAACAACATTTTCAAAATACATACAAACGAAGGGAGGACGGCAGGTACGAAGTTCATTTACCATTTAAAAACAACAGTCGCCCGGATCTCGGTAACTCCAAAACACAAGCATTAGCGAGATTATTTCAAATTGAGAAAAGACTTCATTCAAACCCAAAGTTAAAGGAGGCATACACAGCCTGTACCACAGAATACATCTCTCTATACAAGAAACAACCAAAGATACACAAATAACCACGGGAGAACACAGCACGCAGTGTTTAAAGAGTCAAGCACTACTTCGAAACTGCGCGTGGTTTTTGCGCGTCCTGCAAAACATCAAATGGAACATCCTTAAATGACAATTTATTGGTTGGCCCACGTCTACAAGGAAATATGAGAAGAATTGATTTGATTGCCAAATGGAGGAAGTTGAAGGTAGGATTGGTGGCTGACATCAGTATGATGTACAGACAAATTTGGATGGCACCTAACGATACCCCCTATCAGATGTTTTTGTGGAGAAACAATAGTCTAGTGCCCGTAAAGACATTAACTCTTAAGACAGACACCTTCGGCACTGCATCAGCACCCTTTCTGGCAGTGCGGACACTACATCAACTCGCTACTCATGTAAAAGGATCGCATCCTCATGTAACGAAAGTAGTTACTGAAGGATTCTATGGAGACGATCTAATTTACGGATCATATAATGAACACGATGCCATCAATTTGCAAATAGACATTCGGGACGTCTTAAGGTCAGCTGGATTCCCGCTCAGAAAATGGGCAAGTTATTCGGTCAAGGTTATAAATAAATTACCTGAAAATGAACGAGAGATAAATTTTCCTCTTAACTTTGACTTTTTGACGTTGCATCCGGCACAAAGACACGTTTAAATTTAAAATAAATTTACCTGTCGTTAAGGATTATACAAAACGATCGGTCCTTGCAGACATCGCCCGTCTATTCTGGTGGATCTCGCCTTGCATTATCAAGGCGAAACTTATCATGCAAGAACTATGGCTGCAAGAACTATCATCGGACAGCCCAATCTCCAAAGAAACGGAACACATGTGTTTGCAGGTACGAAGTGAATTTATAGCCCTGGAGGACATCCAAATACCTCGATGGATCCAATACGAGGATTCGGATCAAGTGAAGCTACATGGATTCAGCGACACCTCTGAGAAGGCATATGCAGTGGTAGTATATGCTCGCATTATTAAAAATAGCGGTGAACACATACATATCCTAGCATCAAAAACTAGAGTAGCGCCAGTTAAATGCGTCTCAATGCCACGCTTAGAACTATGTGCAGCTCTCCTGCTAGCAAAACTGTTAAGGCTTATATCATGGGCAATGGCTTGGATAAATGGAAGTCCATTAATACGAACAACGTGTGTAGCCAACCGAGTGTCTGAGATCCAGACCATCACCAGCGCTACCATCTGGAGACACGTTGCCTCAAAGGAAAATCCTGCAGACATCGGCTCACGAGGGGATACCTACAGAATACACAAGTACAAAATCCCCAAACGTGCACAGTAGATGACGATGATTGTACATATGTATTGATTGTACATAGACGATTGTACATGTACCGCTTATCGATTTATACAAATGCTTTTAGCAAACAAGTTTTACCGCTTATCGCGTCATTTCTACATTGGCATTTGGCGGAGAAACATAAAATCAGGGAAGTTCTTATTTTTGGTTATTTTTTCTTTCTTCTTGTTAATTTTTTGAACTCAATTTGTAATATTATATAAGTTTATATCTTGAATATAATTGAAAAATGATTTACAATTTTAATTTATAAAATACTTAAACATAGATTCGAAATATTTCGAGTGTATCTAAGAATTGATGTTTGGCGCCATACACTCAAAATATTGCGAATCTATGTTTAAGGATTTTGTGATTGGGCATTTTGGATTTGGGGATTTTGGGTTTGGGGATATCAACTTGGGATTTCAGTTTGGGGATTTTAGTTTTGGAGTTTTCGTACCCAACCCGCTCACGAGGGCTCTCACCGGAGGAGCTCATCGTAAATAAATTATGGTGGCATGGTCCCAAATTTTTAGAAAAGTTTTGCCTCACTGAGTTTTCAACACAAACCTATCCAATACCCGAAGAATGGCCAAGTTCGATTACATCGGCCAATCTAAAAATCCCACAGGGCAAAAAATCACTTCGCGAACATCCCATCACTCCAAATGAACTAACCTCAGCTCATAATCAACTCATTAAAATAGTTCAAGAAGAGAACAAGACATCAATTCAAAACGGGTTTAAGCCGTTTCTCGAATCCGAAGGATTACTGCGTGTCAATGGTCAATTAACAAACTCATCATTTCCATTCAATCAAAGACATCCGTTGATACTGAAAAATTCAGACCACTTCTCCAAACTAGTGGTTAGTGACATACATGGTGGGGTGCAATTAGTGATGGCAGAAATACAAATCGCTTACTGGATAACGAACGTTAAGAGACTTATAAAATCAATCATACACAAATGTGTTCGATGTCATCGCCATAAAGCTAATAAGCAGCAAAAGCTCATGGGAAGTCTCCTTGCTGAGCGAGTCACATGCTGCAGACCATTCACAAACACCGGAGTGAATTACGCTGGGCCCATAGAAATTAAGGCATGGAAGGGTCGATGTAACAGAATCTCCAAAGGATACATAGCAGTATTTGTCTGTCTCTCAACGAAGGCCATTCACATTGAGCTTGTGAACGATTTAAGCACGGCTTCCTTCAAAGCCGCCTATCGAAGATTTGTTGCAAGAAGAGGCACATCGTCGCTGTTTAAGAAAACCGGCATAACTCAAAAAATACGAATTTTGAGTTAATAATGCCACTCGAATGAGAAAAAAATTCTCTATCTTTCTGTAAAATCGGCATAACTGTAGCTCTTCAAAATCTCGCTGGATGGATATAGTGTACATTTTTTTCACTTCTTTTGTCTTCTATTTTATGTGCAAAAAGATATAACTCAGTAGCGTGCAGATGTTCAGAGTGATTGGACCAGTGTTTTGTGCGGAAAAGAGACATATTTTGAGTTGTGCGTGTTGATTTGCTTCAAAGTTTAGAGAAAAACGGACATTTTTTTGTTAGACTGTTATTCAAGAAAAAGTAAGTATGATTTTAATCTTTTTTTTCTGCACTAAAACGAATTGTGCCACTTTTCCTGAAATAATCTAAACTTTTGTTTTCTGCAGTGACACTTTAATGATTTATGCCATTTTTCCATAAAATAATTTTTCACAATTCTTAGAGAAATAATTTTTAATAATTTTTATTTTTGAGTTAAATCGATTTTCCATATAAAACTTTGGTAAAAACCTATTAGCTCTTTTTCGGCTTTTGAATTAGACCATTTGGACACTTTTGTGCACCTACAGTTATAATCTTAGTATGTATGATTTTCGACCGTTTTTAACGTAACGATTCACTTATAATGTAGATACATAAGCTAAAGTCATGTCACAGCGTACGCAGCTACTACTTAAATTAGCAAGAGAAAAGGACAAGGAAAACAAGGCAAATAAATAAACGACTTGTCCGAAAGAAAAATGGTTTAAGGTCATTTGTGATAACGATCTCCTAATCGGTAAGCTTTGCTGCTCTATTTTGTTTTGTTTTATTTTGTATATTAATGGGTATTTTTTGTTCAATATACAAAGAAATTGGTGCGCCGAATATTTGTGTATATTTGTGTTTTTTTTTTTTTTTTTATATTTGTGTATCTGATGCTGCCGATTCGGCAGAAGATCCTTCCCAGGGCTCCAAAATGGACACATTGTAAAAAGAGGATACGCCTGCTGCACATTGTTCTAGAGCTGCAGATTTGGAGAATGAGACGTCGTCGAATACATCGGGAGACTTCTCAGCAGACGATTGTGAAGCCGATCCCAACTACGTTGAGGAACATTTAGCGAGCAGCTCAAGCTCTAATGAGGATGTGCCAATAGATATATCTGCAGATGTTTTGGTTTCCAAAAAAAAAAGGCGAATTGCTAATCCGAGCCAATGGAGAAAAAAACCTGGCAAAAAGCTTAAGAAATTCCGGTAAGTCTTATACGTCTACTTCAAAGTCACAGAAAATTGTTCAGGCAAAACAAATTGGCCCTCCCTGTGGCAATAAATGCAGACTACGATGTTCCGAAAAAATTACTGAAGACGACAGAGCATCAATTTTCTCAGCTTACTGGGGTCTGGGAGACCTTCAAAAACAACGAGAATTTCTCGCTCGTAGTATGAAACCCTTATCACCAAAATACAGATACATCAGGGAAGAGCCAAAGCGAGTACCGCTAAAGAAAAACCAGTGCTTCTTTTTTAAAGTTATAGATAAAGAAATTCGGGTTTGCAAATTGTTTTTCCAAAATACACTGGCGGTGACGGCGCGTGCAATACGAACTGTTGTAGAAAAAATTGACACAGAACTGTTTGGGGGCATATTTGAACATGAAAAAAAATATCCTAATCATACTCTGATAGATGATGAAGTCAAGCACAGTGTCCGAGATCACATTGCCAATAGACTTAGAATTGAAAGCCATTATTGCCGTCAAAACTCAACACGTGAGTACATTGAAGGTTCCAAAAGCCTTGCTGATTTACATCGTGACTACTGCTTATATCGTGAAACTCAAAACCGTCTATTCGCAAATACCAACTCTACCGAAAGATCTTCAAAAAGGAGTTTAATATTTCATTTTTCCGGCCCAAAAAGGACCAATGTGAGGATTGTGTGGCATTCGACAATGGAGACTCTCAAGCTAAAGAGATTCTGCGGGAAAAATACGACGCTGATTTACTAGAAAAAGATTGGTCAAGAAAAGAAAAAGATGCAGATAAAAAAATAGTCGCGGATAATATTTTCGTTGGAGCATATGACCTTCAAGCCGTTTTGCCGTGTCCCAAGGGAGATGTTTCTGGTTTCTATTACACGTCTAAGTTCTCGGTGTACGATTTTACCGTTTGCAACCTTAAAGACAAAAATGATGTGCGTTGCTTTGTTTGGTTTGAAGGTGATGGGCAACGTGGTGTAAATGAAATTGGAACTTGTGTTTTGAAAAAAAAGAGGAGTTGGAAGAATTAACGGTCAGGTGTGGCAAGCCTATTGACGTTATTTTCTATACCGATAACTGTTGTGGGCAGAATAAAAACCAATTCATGTTTGGACTATACCGATATGCAGTACATTATTATAGCTTTATAAACAGCATAACCCATAAGTTTTTGGTCAAGGGCCACACTCAAAATGAAGGTGATTCTGTTCACTCTGTAATCGAGAGGCACATAAGTCGTTCACTGCGAGGCGGGCCAATTTACAAGCCAGAACATTACTACGCACTTATTCGTAGTGCTAAGAAAAGTGGACGACCATATAACGTCACTGAAATGTGCTTCAAAGACTTTCTCAACATAAAAAAAATAGAATCAGACACAATTTTTGGCAAACATAGTGTCAAAGTTACTGATATACGAGTAATTAAATTTGAAAAGGCAAATCCGAATACTAATTTTTTTAAAAAAACTTTTGCAGAGGAGAACTTTTCTAGAATTGAAGTAACACCTTCTAGAAAAAACAAGAATGTCAACGAAAGCCTGACTGGATTATATACGTCTAATTGCCAATTAGCGATATAAAAAGAAGGGGTTTATGATGCTTCTGGAAAAAATTCCGCAATACTACAGTCCGTTTTATGAGAATTTGTAGCTTTAACCTTAGAACCGTGTACACCGCGATCATCATATTACCGTGTTCTGGGGACCTGTGCTCCCCACTACATTTTGCTTGAATTTTGAACAATAAAGTCAGTCTCTAATTTAGTTTATTATTGCATTATTTAGTTAATTAATAAAATCCTACGTAAAAAATACTGTGATTAGTAATAATATAATAATAATAGTAATATGTAGTATAATAATATAATAATGACCATAAATATATAAATAAATAGGAATATCAGATATCAGACAACTGAATTGGTGAACTGGTATGAGCTCGTTTGGCCGGTGGTGATTGTCGACCGGCTGAACCTTGTCTGCATGGAACTGGTGTAGATGGACCTGTTATAGATAAACCCAGTGTGAAGGAAATGTCATCCTCATCCGAATATTCTACGTCAGAAGGGCCCTTGAATTTTTGCAGGTAGCACGACTCACAAGCTCGAATATAATGCTTGACACATGTGGGCTTGCAACATAGATCACAAACGGCGGTTGTTTTGGTGTCTTTTTTCTTCGTTCGCAGAACCTTACACGGCTCACATCTACGCAACGAACTTTTAGCCTGTAGGAAGACGAGAAGTAAGTGATGATGATCATCATAAGAAAATAATTAATTCCTGTACTTCCGGAAATCGTTTGGAGAGGTTGACGTTTTTTTTATTGTAACCCATCAAATCCATTGCGATTTTCACAGATGGCTTCAGTGGAAACTTGCACCGGTTGTCCAGATGTGGCTGAACCAACTCAACCGCCAATTCCTTCAGAAATATTTTTCTTTTCTGTGAATTGTTGGTGTTCCAAGCCGGATGGCATAACTCGAACATTCGGAAGGCAGCAAGTCCAGCCACGTCAACCATGTTTTGAAATAAAACCGTTGGCCAACGATTGCTTTTCCTTTTGCAGGTGTAGCCGCGCACCATTTTGTCGAATGTGTCGACCCCACCTTTGTGGTCGTTGTATTCGTGGATGATCATTGGCTTCTTTGTACTTGCATTTACAAGTACGGTGTTACAAGTAGCAGACTCCAACGAAAAGCTTTCATTAGATCAGTCCTGTTTAGCTCTGTAGCAGTGGGCATCGACCACCAAACGGTTTTGTCGTTTTTGCCTTGACCAATGTATTTTTGCCCACGATTTGCCTCAATTGCTATTTCTGGTATTTCCACATGTTGTAGCTCAATATCTGCATTTTGCATATCTTGAACGAGCTCTGTCGAATCGTCGCTATGCAATTCATAAGTCGGATCGTCATCAGAAGAAGAATCAATACCCATTTCCATATAGTCAACAGATAATGAAGCTATAGGATGATCTCGTCCACCAATCGCTTCGCTTACTTCAGCCTCATTTTCGCCGATATCTCTGTCGAAATAATCAGCAAGCTCTTGTTGCTCTTCATTGGTTAACTCACTTTGAATATTTGCTAAATAAATAACTCTCCTGTCCATGTCTTCAAAATAACTGCAGCCAAATCAAACGACCAAACAAAATAAAACACATGCACTAGTAGGAAAAAGCAAATAAGTAAAAAATTAAAATCTTCTACTGCAAATATAGCAGATATAGATTTTCAACTAAAAATAAAGAATATTGTTTTAGAACATTTGTTCATAACTTTCAATTCAAACTTATCTTTGCCAACACATGCAATCACAAAAAATCCAAAGAATAATTCACTTCCAACTGTGACTCAAACAGGATAAAATGCAATTGAAAACGTAATTCCATACAAAATGTACTAAGCACATACTGGGGAGTACAACTCCCCAAACACGTATAGAGGTAGCATTGTTTTAGGCGCTCTGACACGAAGCTCATCAAAAATTTGAATTCAAATACAATACTTTTGCAAAGCTTACGGTACATTTCAAACAAAACGCTGAGGTAGTTCGTTGGCGTGATATACGTTGTGGTTTGTATTCACCATTAAACATTGTATGGGGAGTGCAGCACCCCATACACGGTTCTAAGGTTGGATGGCTCTAAAATTTTTCTTTTTATATTTTAAGTCTGAACAAGAAATGTGAATTTTTATTTTTAGGCTAAGAAACGCAATCTAATTGTTATAAACTGATGTTACCAGAAAGTACAAAAAAGCAAAGACTGTGAACTATTAAGCTTACTTATTAAATAGTTTTGATTCACTTCCAAAGTTTTAAGAATAAAATCGGATAGTTTTTCAACTTTGTAATACTTTTTTTTTGAGAATAAATTATGATTTTATTTCGTTTAAACTGTTTGTGTTCTTGTTTTTCTTTGTCCGATCCAAGATGAACTAAATACAATTCAATAAAAAAGTTCACTATATACAAAAGTTTTTTTCGGGAAAAGTGACCTAAGTTGGAAAGGGATGCAAAAACGCTAAAATTTTAATACCTAATATACATTATTTCAACTGTTTTTTTAGTTTCCATTAGATGAAATAATGGAGCAGGCCCTATCAAATGAAGTTTTTAAAAAAAAGAAAGTCACTTGAAAAAATTAAAAGTGTTAAAATTTCTGCAACGCCGAAACTTTAAACAGCTCTCCTGAAAAATCAAGTTCTTTGAGTTATGCCGGTTTTCTTGAACAGCGACGACATGCGCCTGAGGGACGAACTTAAAAGGAGCCAATAACGAACTAAAAAGGGACAGAAAATGCATATTATCCGAGTGGTAGTTGCCAAAGAACTAGCCACAAGGAATACAACGTGGCATTTTAATCCCACGTCATCACCACATTTTGGCGGGCTCTGGGAAGCGGGAGTTAAATCCATCAAGCACCATATCAAGCGCACCATTGGACACTCCAAATTGACATTTGAGGAGTACTCGATATTTCTCATTAAAATTGAAGCATGCCTCAATTCGAGACCACTTTGTCCTATGTTGTCGGATCCTGACTTGACAGTTCTTACTCCGGGATATTTTCTCATTGGTGGATCAATTCACACGGTCCCCGAAAGGAATCGACACGACTCAAACGACTAAACAGTTTGGAGAAATGGCGATACATTCAGTGGCTCATGCCAAAGTTCTGGAAACAATGGAGTGTATCATATATACACTTGCTTCAACAACGACCGAAATGACTGCAAAGGCAGCCCAATATCAACGTTGGAGACATTTTAATTGTCAAGGAAGACAATTTACCACCCGCATTGTGGGCACTCGCCCGAATAATGGAATCACACCCGGGTTCGGACGGCCTAACGCGCGTCTCGACAATAAAAACCACAACGTCGATATTCAAACGCCCAGAAGTCAAACTATCCCCCTTTTTGGTATCTGAACCCATTACTAGGCCAATGGCATCCCAAAGAAAAGAATTTGCTTCCCCTACATAGGAACTATTCACTAAACAAAACAATAAACTATTTACAATTATAATGCACAGTAAATTACAAAAAAAAAAAAAAATAACTCACCCCACAGAAATAACCCCTGATATTCCCACCTCCTCACCTCAAAAGGGTAACCAAATCCAGAAACGCTTATGAAGATTAACCTTTAATGCACTTTGCACATTTTGAATATCAATCCACACAAAAACAATTTCACTAATGCTCACTTTCTTATCATTTTACAAAACACCAAATCACATCGCAACGAGAGCAAACACAAGGCAGCCAGATGGCAAAATAACACAACAACAAGGTAGCAGCAGGATCAGCCGCGTGCGAAGGGAGGTTATGGTGAAGAATATCTTGCAACTTCGGCCCCGGGAGCATGCTGGTTCCCAACAAAACACAAGTTCACGAATCACAAGAAGAATATTTTATTTAAAATTATTAATGTTTGTAAACAAATCAAACATGTGCAGACTTGACACCGTTGAACTCACTGCGCATATTGGGCTAGTCACTGGGATATGGAAAGAAATTAACAAAAAAAAAAAAACACATATCTTAGCTGACTAAAATAATATGCGCAATAAGAAAATCACTCGCGTTTAAAGTTAAGGTGTTTTATTAAATTAAAACACCGGCGAAAGAACCACGACCACGACCGATAATGAGAAGTAAAAACATGAAGTGTCAAATGTGCAACATCCATACATCTATATATATATTAAAACATTGTAATATAGCCGTTTTCATGTGTTAACGGTTGGCGAGAAAACTACTGCAGAAATTTTGATGAAACTTTTTTTGAAATTTCCCTTCAGATCCTGAGAAGTACATAGGATATTCCTTTCATTGCCAACCGTTTTTGACCAAAATGTGTTTTTTTCTGACTTTACTGCCTTTACTGCAAACAAAAACAAAACTAAATACCAACAAGATCCAACACTTCCATAATTATTTTAAGCCATCAATCAGCTGTGTCATCTAGAAGCTGAGCTACAACCCAAAATCTAACATGAAAAAACTTAATTTATTTTCTCAAATCGAAAATTATTAACAACCGTTGTTCTTGATCGCTGTTCTGTTTTGGGGTGGGTGGCTGGCGCACATGGCACAAGCACATACATGTTAAGAAAAACTGCTTTCTCCGATTGACTGAAACGAAAGAGAAGTATGCGAGGTGAGTGTGATGTATTCAACAGCGACAATGTTTTTCTGGGGAAATGCGCAGATGGCTGATGATGTGCGATGTTGTGCGTACGTTAAATTAATTGAGTTTAAGGTTTTTTTGGTGTATGTGATATTACCTACATTGATACCTACAGTAAAGAATTCAAGAAGTGAAGACGATATAGATGAATTAATTTGTGTGATTTATTGCTGGTGTAAACACAAATTTAATTTAAGGTTTTTGTTTTAGTGGTTGTGAAGAAGTGGAATTACTTATGTTGTGGAATTACTTATTACTTATTTAGGGATATTTATTAAATCTATGTTTCCAATTTCTTTCAAACAGTCAGATCTTCCTTTACTCCGTTGTCCCCTGGCCCTCAGGAATATAATCGTCGTTTTTGTCCATGCCCGTATCCACCCCGTTGCAATCATTTTGACCAGGTCAATGTCCTTATATATTTATATATATATTTAATTATGATTTTATTTAATTAAATTTATTTCATATTATATTGCTCACAATAACGTGCATTATCAAATGCCGTCACCATCCGGCTGACCAAAAATAAAATGTTTTGAAATTCCATTTCAATGTTAATTACATTTCTAATAGACCAAATAAGATTATATTACTTAAATGTTTCACCTACAATTTGTTGTCGATATTTCATAGTCGATCTTAATAATAATAATAATAATTGGCGCAACAGGTCCGTATGGACCCAAGCCTAGCTTCTCACAACCATTCGTCTTGTGTGAGTTTTTATTTTTGGGACGAATGGAAGGGATCTACAATTTTATGCCGAGTCCAAACGTCCAATTGAGAAGCTCTTTCATGACAGTTATACTCTCGGATGTTTGTCAGACGTTCGCGAGAGGTGGCGCAGTGAATAAAACCTTAAGTTGGAATTTGGGTTTTTCTCGGGATTCGAACCTGGGACCCGTCGCTTAGTAGTCCAACACACTAACCACAAAGCCACTGCGCCGACCCTGTGAATACGTGTATTAAAAGCCGTCGGGTTGCACTGTTTCAATAACAAACAATTTGTAAATGAATCTATAACAATAAATGTAAAAAAAGTAAATGTTGTGTATGGTTTTTTAGATAGCTTAATTCGTCCTCTATCCATCTTCGCCAGTAAAAAGTGTTCATTCATTCACATTTCAGTTTAGTTTTAATTTTGTTTGTATGAATTCTATTTTTGACAGCAAAATGCATAAATGAAATTCGTGGGGGTTGTTCCAAAAATGAGTCAACAACATGCAGGTTAACCCAAGCTTCCACTAGACAAAATCGAATTTTAGTAAATGTTGATGAATATTGTATAAATTTCTATTAGGGTGAATGTTTTCAAATTCCTTTATTTAACACCATATTTGTACAAAATCAATGTATGATTGGAAATTCTGTAGTTTAATAACACTTAACATTGTTGAATAATGTTAATTAGGAACAGTAAGAATGCAAATGCATTTTAAACCAAAAAAAATATGAATGTTGTATTTTAGTGGGTTCTGCAATTTGATTTCAGATTTTGTATATTCAATCGAACGTAAGAATTCAAATTGTTTTGTTAATTGGTGGTATTCGCACGCTTTATTTCGTTTTCCATAGACATAATTCTTTTACAGATTTTAAAACAATGTGTTTTGAAATGTGCACAGATTTGTTCATAAACCTTATTATTAATTAACAAGTAACTGATTATTTGCAATGGGCCTATAAAAATATAATAAGAAACGAAAATGTATAAATATATTCAATTTTGATTTAAGATTTCCGAAATTAACATAAATTGGAGTAGATTGTCAGTCGAACTCTGGTTACGATAATTGAGGAACTCAAAAAAAAAATAGGTCTCGAAATTCCGTCCGTAGATACGCTCCCAAGATTGCAACGACTTGAACTGAAAACAATATTTAAGTAAGTAAAAGCTTTATTTTAACAAAAATCGTTCCTGAATTAATTGACCACCGTAATTGATAGCAAATGAAACGTATAGGGAGAATAATGAATTAGTTTTTTTATTTTGATTTGGAAACCACTGATCATTAAGCTCATTACAAACAATTTGAAACTTAATCTTATTTATGAGCATTATCTTGAATTATGGTTTTTTGTAAGCTGCGCATATTAGTTTTGAAAGTGGGTACGGGTTCCAAACCTGAAGATTTATTTATTTCATCTACAATGCAAATAACCTTCACAGATTTCGCAATAATAATAATAGAGGTACATATTGTAGATAAGTATAGTAATAAATTATAATAATTTTTTTTTTAAAAAGAAGAGAAAAAAAAACAGAAAGTTGTCATAATTAAATGAAATTAGAGGATAATACATCAAGAGCATTGTGTTTAAAGCAATTCCGATTTGAGGTTAAATCCAAGGCACTATCGACAGAGTTGAACAAAAAAATGCACCGAGTAATCGGTTCAGACAATCCATAATTAATTCTATGTGCAGGAGGTAAAAATAAAGTTCTTTCTCTAAGCGTTCTGCTTGGAGCATAGAATGGTAAACTGAAAAGAAGTTCACTACAATGAATTCTATAAGAGACAATATCCATTAGAAACACCAAGGACTGCATCTTTCTCCTTACAAGAAGAGAATTTAGGCCTAGCAATAAACAGCGAGCTTTATACGAAGGCAATTCAGAATCCCTATTGAATCTCCTCAGAGCAAGGCGAGTGAGGCGTTTTTAAACCCGTTCAACTCGAGAGGAGTGAACACCCAAATAACACAGCAGTATTCTAATCTGGACCTAATTAAAGAACAGTAGAGAATTTTAAGAACAAAAGGATCACGGAAATCTTCAGAATTCCTTTTAATAAAAGCAAGTAGTGAGAAGGACTTAGAGACAATGTAGTCAATATGTAAATTAAAGCTTAACTTGCTATCGAAAATAGCTCCAAGATCTTTAATCTCTGATGCTCTAGTAAAAGGAACTTTCACAGCCACATATGTATGAATCAACGGGCTGTTTGAACGAGAAATCGAGCAAACCTTACATTTAGGCAGACTGAGCTCCAAGCCATTTTCACAACACCATCGCAAAAATAGGTCAATCTCACGTTGAAATAATAGGCAATCTGAGAATTTTGCGACCTTAAAAACATTTTGAAATCATCTGCAAACAAAAGACATTCACAATTTTTGAAAAGCTTAGGGATTTCATTCAGATATAGTAAAAATAACAACGGACCTAAATGGCTTCCCTGAGGAACACCTGAAGTTGCGGTTACCACATTCGAAAGAAAACCATCGACTTTAACGATGAGTTTCCTATTTATAAGGTAAGAAGAAAGCCAATTTAATATATTTGAATTAAACCCCAGTTTCGCTAATTTTCGAATCAATAAAAACTGATTGATTCTGTCGAAAGCTTTTACGAAGTCAGTAAATAACACATCGACCTGCACACCACTTTCCATCGAATTCAAACAAAATCTGGAAAAAGGACTAAGTTAGTCACTGTAGAACGACCGGTCACGAAACCATGCTGCATAGGCGATATATGTTCCTTCACAATAAAGTAAAATTTATCTCTAACGATTTTTTCAAAGAGTTTTGGGATAACTGATAGTTTGCTAATAGGCCTGTAGTTTTCCACTAGGTGTTTATGGCCGCTCTTATGAATGGGCGATATATAAGCAAGCTTCCACCTGAAGAAAGTGAAAGATTGAAAATCAATTTTTGAAGGAGAAAAAGAGTAGACGAGCAGTTCTTTAAGAGAGTGGGATGAAGCAGGTCAGGACCAGCACCTTTATTAATGTCTAAATTATTTAGAGCAAGAAGATGATCCTCATCAGAGAGCTCCAGATCTCCAATATCAGTAATTTTTTATTTTTTTTAAATCTTTATTTCATAACATGAAACTTAAGCATAAAGTACAATGTAATCCATGTTAATATAAAAATTGAAGGTTTTTGTATGAAATAGCTATGTACAATCTATTGTCTAGTAAATGACAAGAGGCGAATGTACCTAACAGTTATATAAAATTAAATTAATAAATCTATTGATGGGGAAAACAACAAATTTAATTGCAAACAAAATGGAAATGAAAGACTCAATTACATACATTTAAGAAAAGAATAAATACAATTTTATAAAAAGAATTTAAAAAAAAGAAATAATGGTAGTGATATGGCTAGAGCTGAAGTTGTTTGCATTACTAGCAGGTTTAAAGTTAGAGTTAGAGAGAAGAATTTAGCGAACAGTTCGCTGTTAGATTCGTAGCCGTTTGAAACCACGTTCTGATACATCATTTCTTTTGGAAAACCTGACGATTTACCTTTCGAGTTATAATGAATCCAAAAACACCTGCTGTTAGCTCTGATACGAGATTCAATAGATGAAATATAGCTTCGATAGAGAAACCTATTCAAGAACCCGAATTCCTTTCTAAGGCGAAGAAAATTTTCCCTATCAGCACAAGAACCCGATGTTCTCATTTTCTTAAAAGATTTAGTTTTTAAATTCTTTAAATGGCTAAGCCGAGCATTAAACCAAGGAAGCTTGGAGACGGATTTATTTTTACCAATAGACATATACATCTCGAACGCATGTAACAGTAGAAGTTGAAAGGTGTTATAAATATCAATGAGATTTAACCCCAAAAAGCGATTTTGCCAATTAATTGAACGGAATATATTATTTAAACTTTCGTAATTAGCTTTTTTAAAGTTAAAGACTTAAACATTATTTTCACAGTTAACGTTATAAAAATTGTAAGATTCAAAACGATTTTTAATGGCTTTATGATGAATCGAATTAGCAATATCATTATCTAAACTTACGATGAACTCGTTAACAACAAACACGAGATCAAGTAGTCTATCTAACTCATTCCTAACATTATGGATTTGATAAAGAGAAAGTGAGGATAACGAATCAACCACTAGCGACTCAATATCATTTCTTATATTGTAGGCCGTCAACAATTTTTCGCTTCCTGTCGTTTTCCACTCGATATTACCAATATTAAAATCACCGAGAGTAACTGGCGATTGCTTAGAATTTATTGGAATGTATGCACGCACAGCCAAGAGAACTCCACCTCCTCTTGTAAAGCCAGTCGAAGGACAGCGGTCACGTCTGAAGACCACATAATGCGAGTCGAATAGTTCAGACGACAAGAAATTTGCATTCAGCCAGGTCTCTGTGATAACGATGACGTCATAATCGTGGGAAGAGGCAGCAAGGTAGAGATGATTAGTTTTTGTGCGTAAACCACTAGCGTTTTGATAGTATACATAGAAACACGTTGAAGACGAAGGGAGGTATGTACGAGGCGGATTAAGCAATGATGTATTAAGCGGGGACGAAAAACTGTGCTGATGAGAATGAGAGCGACGAATCACTTCACTTTCTACAGTTGACGCTGCGTAGGAATTGTCGCCGCTTCTTCGTTTTTTGGATGAAAGCTGAATAACCTCACATGAACATTTAACGGCCAATTGTCAGCATCATAAACTAACTATTAAATAGACTCACAGCTTTCCTACGTCTCCCCGATTTACCCCGCAGATTTTTTTCAATATAAGCCCCTCCCACCGCTCGCTATTTTACTGTCTGTGAATACGTGTGAAGCAGCAAAAAAAATACTGACACTCAGCAGTGTTCCTACATTGTGGCATCGATACCCTTTTGTGGGAATTTCAGTTTTCAGGAAAATTTCTATCCGTAAAACATCAAAATTGTGGGAATATCAACCAACTGACAAGAAAACATTCAAACTACATTCACCATTAATATCAACGCACCAAAAGGAGATTTGCCTTTAGTAACAATTTCCAGTACCAAAAATAATGATTCTAATGTTAGCAAACTGCGGTTTTTATACTGAAGATTAATTTAATGTTATTTTCTTTCCGAATAATACAAATTTAACTTTTAAAAGCATGTTTTTTTCATACAAGCATAGAGGTAATTTGAGTTTAGTGAAAAGGGAAAAATGAAAACCCTTAGTGGGAAAAATAAAGAGAGAGTTCCAAGAACACTGACTGAGATTTAGTGTATTTCGTGAGTTGCTGTCAGCTGATGGATGCGTTCTGAGGGTTTAAATTCGTTGTTTTATTGCACCACTACAACATTTGTTTTCTATTCTACAAAATTTAAAATAATGAATGTAATCAACATAAATAAATAAAGGAATAAAGTGTGAAAAATTCATTCGTTGAAATAAAAGAAGATATTTTTGTTCCTAAAATTAATGTGTCTGTTTTCGTTTGTTGTTTTTGGGGAAAAAATATGTTAGTAAAATACTCAAAATTAAGAAACACACCAAAATAATCAAAATGAAGATTCAATGACAAACTCAAGTAATTCTTTTTATTTATAAAACAACCACATCTTAACACATTCAATAATGAAGCTTATTCAAACATGTCTTCGTGTTGTCTCTTTTTTATGCTAGCAAATATTTCGCCGGGAATGTCAATAGAAAAACGGCAATGGATTGATTACGATTATTATGATTTTTGAGTTATAATCTTTTCATGGAGATTCTATTTAATAGCGGAAAACAACTAAAATTTATTAGAACATTTTAAATAATTCCATTTGAAACCAACTGCTTCAGCCAAGAACATGAATAGTGCTAGTTTTTAATAAAAAAAAAACACAACGGAAAATTTTTTGGTAGGCATTTTATGAAAATAATGTCCATATGACTGCACGTTTATTATTGTTTCTTCACAATTTTTTTTTAGGAAACTGACGATTTTTTTTTACTTGATGTTTTGTGTGTAATTTTTCTTACACTTTTTTAAGTGACAGTACAGTTGTCAGTCTCGTTTAATACTGTTGTTAATATTTTCACCAAATCGATCATTAAAAAAAAATGGGAACGTGAAAGGAGAAATTGGTTGCGAAACTTAAAGGAAATTCTATGGCGAACATGCGAACAATTTTAATATCATACAAATAATAAAATTCATTATAAAACGACTTAAAAAATATTCCTTTTCTTTATATTCTGTAATTTGAACATTAATTTCTATTCAATTATAAGAAAATCGAACAACTATTTATATAAAAAAGTAGCGAAAAATGTCAATCTGGAACTAAGAAAAACTATGGTTTACAACACAGCCCTTGATATTGAAATGAGAATCCACCTAAGTCTACCGACATGGCGGTTTAAATCGGAACCGGAAGAGTGTAGGCTGGTTTTTTTCAAGTATGAATGAGTCCCCTTTGATAAACATAGGCCCAAATACATGAATTCAAACTGGGCTACATCCAAGGTCAAATTCAGCTTGTCGGCAATTTCTCTTTTTTGGCTGAAGCTGTCAGTCTATTTAATAGTTTGTTTATGATAGACGATAGGCAGAACTGAACTGAATTGTTGGGGAACTTTAACCGACACACAACGAACTTGAGAGAAAACAACTGACATGTTCGCTGGTATAAACAATGTCTTTAATCAACAATATCGAACTACTCGAACAATCGTTTTGAACTCACTTTTATACACAATATGAGTACAATAAAATCTTATGTATATGTCGACTGGAAGTATTTCGGTTAGATCGTTCGATCAGTTTGGCAAAGGCTTATGTCATTATGCATTACATTATATGATAAGCGACACAGTGACGCTGAAAATAGTACCATCAGATGGTACAATAGGCTACAGCTGTCAAGTGTGGGTTAAATGTTATTAAAAAAAATAAGTACCTACAGCAAAACTATTTTTTTTTAAATGATGCTAAACCTACCTTTGCACTACTCAACCCTATATTTGCATAAAAGAGCTAATGTTGAACTGATCTCTAATAGAATGAGGAAACTTAACGATTTTTGTTTTTTGACTAGAAGTAGGTAACTTGTCTGATAACCCTCAATAGTCATATTCAACTCATTTATTAGGAGTTGAATATTACTTACTTTTTATCAGAATAAAATCTCGTTTTAAAATTGACCTTGTTTTTTTCACGAAAACAAATTATGAAATTTGAATTCTGCGATAGTAACAAATGTAATAAATTTTAAGAAAGTTGTTGCAATTGCAAATGTGGAGGTCTACTTATTTACTGGTTACGTTCGACATTAGTGTTTGATTATTAGTAAGTAGGTAAATAAATACGGATTATGTGTATATTGGGATCGATGAAAATGATTTGCTTTTTATTCGACTATACACCCAACCGCGTGACAAATAAAACTTAATATTGATTTCGATAGATTTTACTTTTTCTGCAGATTACACAAAGTTTTTATTTTATCTGGGACTTTAGCCATTCGTATTTATGTTCAATGGACCAAAGGTGTTTCCATTTCATATTCTATTACACGTCATCAAAAATTCAGTATAAACTTTTTGATACTGCTTAACACTGCTACCTTCGTACATACAATACCGATACCATACCGATTATATCCATGTCTTTGCATAAATGATTAAAACCAAATGCAAATCATCGGCCTTCACAAAGTTTCGTGTTTCAGTTTCAATTCAATATCGGTTCATGCATTTTGGATTCACACTAATTTCTTTATACGCTCAATCTCCTTCAGTTATTAACCGCACCACAAATATAAGCATCGGCCCAAAAGCATAAAATCGGCCCACCGAAATAAGGGAAACAATATACCTACTATATAAGTTCTACCTTTAGAGCAAAAGTAATGGAATTACTTTTGGAAACCTCGAATGTTTCACTTCCTGAATACTAATATTATCTGTTTAAAGACGTTCCCATTCGGTTACAGTGAAATGTACGTGCAATATCCACTTTCAACTTTATCCAAGCTATCTTGGGAAATATTTTGGAATGTGATAATATGCGAAATTACAAAGTCAAGGACACATGCGTTAGGTATTAGAGTAGGGCGAAAGAAAAGTCAATATAAATGTATGCCCCAGATTAAGTACAATATAACCTAACTGGGTCGGGGCCCAAGGATGTTTCATTGATAACCATATCCTTAGCAATCGAGAAAACTCTCCCGTACACAATTTCGGAATATTTTCGAAATCGCATTTCAGCATTGAATTCCATTCACGTTCTTTTAACGCCTTTACATCCTTTTATTTGGCCATAATTTAAGGTACCTATCACAAAGTCATTTGGTAGTATGCTTTCGGTTCTTGCCCGACCAACGAGTATAGAGAAGTGCTCAGTTCAAGCCTCTCCAATGGGATCACTTTTTGATGATCCTTCTGCTGGGATTTCAGATTATTCCCAAAGTGTAATCTAAATCCACTTAGATATGTATATGGCGAAAGAGCGAAAGTACTTCTTAAGAACGTGTGCACAAACCTTACCAACATAAGCGCAAACATTCCTGTATGCGATTATGAGTATCGAAATACGTTTTCTGAAGTAGGGTAGAAGCAATATGTTCACATCAGGTAAAAATATTACTGAATTGGAGATTTTTGTGACAGTATTAGTTAACGTTTCAGTTTTGATTTGAAGTAAGACAATAATAATTGGTAGGGCAAAAGACATCGTACAAATATCTTGGACATCAGGAAGTGCAGGAATTGGTGTTATTTTACTTCGTGAGAGCGATATAAAGCCGAATTTAGGAATTGGGCGTTGAATTTACAAAGTGAAATAATGCCGAACATTGCTTGTGAAATAAAGCCGAAGCAAATGTTTTCAGAATGGGCTTTTACTTTATTTTCAATTTGCAGAAATAGATGTAACTACTATTTTAACTATAATTAAATTCTAAATGCTGAAGTAAATAGACGGGAAAATTTGAGAACTATTATTTTCTCAAATTCTAAATGCCGAAATAACTGAAGGGGGAAATTTGAGAAAATATTAGTTCAAATTCGCGCGAATTTTGAGCTATTGATTTCTGAAATTCTAATTGCAGGAATAATTATTATGGGGAAATTTTAGAAAATACCAGTAAAAAATTAGCTCAAAGAGTTATTAGTTCAAATAAAAGCTTTATTTGTGCATACATACCATCTTTGAAATAAAAGAAGTCATGATTCCAGAGGCGCAAATTGTTTAAGGAGACTTGGAAAAGAATAGGAAAAGATGGCTAACAAGCAGCTAAATTCATTTCAGTGAATTATTTTTATACATAAGAAACTAACAAATAATTTTAGTGAACTTGAACACATCTATATACATATAATAAAACTGTAGCCGTTTTCATGTGTTAACGGTTGGCGTGAAAACTACTGCACAGATTTCGATGAAACTTTTATTGAAATGTCACTTATTATTCTGAGAAGGACATAGGCTATTCCTTTTATTGCCATTCCTATATTTTGGGAGCGTTTTTGACCAAAAAGTGTTTTTTTTTCTGACTCCATTAGTCAAACAATTGTTAATCAATGCAAAGAAAATACCAACAAAAGCCAACACTTCCATAACTATTTTAAGCCATCAATCAGCATTCTGTGTCATCTAGAAGCTGAGCTACAACCCAAAATCTAACATCAAAAAACTAAATTTATTTTCTCAAATCGAAAATTATCAGCAACCGTTGTTCTTGATCGCTTTTCTGCTTTGGGGTGGGTGGGTGGCGCACATCGCAAAAGCACGTACATGTCAACAAAAACTGCGTGAGTTTTCTCCGATTAAGTGAAACGAAAGAGAAGTATGCGAGGTGAGTGTGGATGTGTGTAACCAACAGCGACAATGTTTTTCTGAGGAAATGCGCAGACGGCTGATGACGTGCGATGATGGGCGTATAGTGGTGTAATTATATCGTCGGTTCAAAGGTAAAACTCATTAAGTACAAAATATGTAAAAATGAGTTTTTTAGCAAAATACATATAATTATTCACGTTTTATAACTGGACAAATTAGCGAGGCATAATTTTCAATTTTACAGGAATTACACAATTATAATACTCATTAAGTGCAGGCACTTAATTTCTCTTCAGAGGAAAAAATAATTTTCTTATTATTTTTTTTTTCAATGCAACATCTAGTGGTCGTAACGGTCACTATTTTTGATAATTTTGTTTTTCTCGCTCATTCTTTTGTCAGCTTATTATGATTTCAACGTCTTACTGATATAACGCAATTATTATCGCGAAAAATTGTAATATTTATATTTTGCGTGCATTCTTTTGTCAGCTGCCAAAGTAATTGAAATGTTAAACTTCTAAATCGTTGCTAAAATTAAATCGCGAAAAAACGTTTTCCCGAGGCAAATAAATTCCACACAAAGTGTTATGTTCTCCACAGTGAACCTGGAGGATTTGTAAAAGCTGTCGGTTTAAAACGACGAATCCAAAACGTGTGTATACATAAAAGAACATTTTTAATTTTTCGTTTTGATGTTATAGCTTTCAAATAGCTTAATTAAACTCGTAGACTATCCTATTGAAACGGATGATGAGGAAGACTTTAGTGTATCAACGCAGGATGATCCTAACTTTAAGCCTTCGCTTTCTCAATCTACGTTTTCGATTTCTGATTTCTCGGACTATGGGGACCAGAATATAACTGTTACTAACCTGACGCGACGAAGAAAGAGAAATCCAGAAAATTGGAAAGTAAACGTTACGAAGTCTAAACGATCAAAATGTATGGCTTATGCTAAAAGAAAGAAAACTTGCGCACCTAAAACTCCCAAGCAAGTTGATTATACAAATTGCAGGTTCAAATGTACACTCAATTTTACAGAAGGAGTTCGAACTGAAATCTGCAAATCTTATTGGGGGTTAGCGTGCTATAAACGACAAAAGGATTTTCTTATTACGTAAGTAAAAACCATGGAACCCAAACGCCGAAAAAAGAAAGGGACTGATATCGGTGCTCGGAGCTTATCAAAGTCGTACTATTTAGAAAATAACGGTCGAAAGCACAGTGTGCGCAAAATTTGTTGAAAAAAAACATTTCAAATGGACCAAATAATACCGCTGTTAAAAATGTAAGTAGTACCGGCTGCTTTGGTGGGTTAGATTCTCGTGAAATAAAAACGCCAGGTAATAAGACTAGTGATGAAGACTGAAAGTTTAAAAAAAACACATTGAGAGTTTTCCCGTAATGGAATCTCATTATGTTAGGCAATCAAGCAAAAAACTATACCTAGAAAGTAAGTTATCAATACTTAAAATGTATGATCTATACAAAGAGCTATGTATGAACAAGGGAAAGGTTGGTGTTAAAGAATGTACATACCGGAAAGTAGCTTGCGACGATTATAATTTTTCATTTTTTAAGCCCAAAAAGGACCAATGCTCTACATTCTCCAAATATGAAACAGCTGACCCAGAGAAGAAAAATGAGATGGAATTAAACTATTCTCTCCACATTAAAAGAAAAGTTGAATGTCAAGAAGAAAAGGCTAAAGATGAAGAAAGATCCAGTAATGAGCCTTCATTTTTAACATTGACGTTTGATTTAGAAAGCGTTCTGCAGCTACCGTTTTCTGGTGTGTCTCTCTTCTATTATTCACGAAAAATATGCGTCTATAATTTAACAGTTTATTTGGCAAACGGGGAAGGTCATTGTTTTATGTCGAATGAACTTCATGGTAAGAGAGGTAGCAATGAAATCTCCGTGATCGTTATTTTGTGACACCTGTGGTGGACATATTGATCTATGCAGTTGAAAATATAGCTCGTTTACAAAAAATAGAGCTTAAGTTTTTAGAGTCGGGTCATTCGCAAATGGAGTGCGATTCTATGCATTCTGCAATTGAAAGCGCGAAAAAAGCAGAACTGCTTTCCAAATGTCTGACTGGGTCGAAATATTTAGGTCTGCGCGTTCTACCCGTACCAAAGGAAAAAGCAAAATTAAAAAGCCATACGAAGTTCATCTTCTAAAATACAATGATTTTTATGATCTGCAAAAATGCATCGTTAACAATAAGGAACCGCATAAAGGATCAAGATGGCAACAAAGTTTCTTGGCTAAAAATCAAGTTGTTGAAATTTGAAAAGGATTCTGTCGGAATTGTTCAATATAGGTATGATCACAGTTCCAATTATATAAGGATAGCTGTTTGGGGGAAAGGTCGGAAAAGGAGATCTCCTGTGGTTCTTACACCCGCTTACCAGGGTGAGTTACCCATATCAAAACAAAAAAAAACTGATTTGGTAAAACTTGCCGACGCAGGGCATATACCAGAAGAACTTGTCCCGTGGTATAAGGGCCTTCCCATTGTTTAAAAGATGCAGAGCGCTTGCCGGAACCTGATCAAAATGAGAGTGATCCAAAATATTAAGATTGAAGAATTTTCGTTGAAAAAATGTTTCATTTTCCTTCTTTTTATCTGAAATAAATCCATTATTCCTAAAAAATACGCATTTTGTTTTCTCATTAAATACAATACTGTTCGCAAAACCACACAGGTAGAAGTCATTAAGTGCATTTCTTTTAAAATCACATAAATTAAGTATTTTTTGTATATAAAAACTATGACATCAATTACGTACAGGTAAATAACAAGCAAAAAATAAAAATCAATTTCATATCTGCAGAATTGGAATTTTGAGGCCCAGAACTGGCTTTAAATCAAAATATCTCCTTTTGTCTATTTTGTTAGTTAATGAGTTTTACCTCTGAACCGAAGATATTATAGTTTAAGGTTTTTGTTTTTGGTGGTTGTGAATGTGATATATTACCTACAGTAAAGAATTGAAGAATTCAAGAAGTGAAGACGATATAGTTGAATTAATTTGTTTGATTTATTGTTATTGTTTATTGTAAATATTATATTTATTGTAATATAAATTTAGTGGAAGGTTTTTGTGGTTGTTTTGATATTACCTACGTGAAGAAGTGGAAAGTTCAAGAAGTTGAACTGTATTACTTACGTTGTTGAATTTAAATATCTAAAATTGGTGTTTTAGGTAAATAGATTTATTTGATTTATTGTTTGACTAGCTGTGCCCGCAAGTTCGTAATCGACGTGAAACTGTGTAATACTTACTATAATAAAAAATAATGAAACTGAATTTTTTTTCCGGGAAAGATTAATTTTTTAATCTATTCCGGGCAAACACTTACGGTGCACCAAATTGATTCCGGTTATCACAGTTGCATTGAAAATTGTGGGGATTGAAAGATAGGATATGTTTTATCATATTCGCGTTCCGGAAGCGGAGACATAAGCTGATATTTAAGAAAAATTGTTATACTCGAATTGCCTCCTAGCTGCTAGCTTTGGAATGACTCATCCATTTTTTTTTAAATAACGTTCAATTACGATCCCATTACTTATATGATTTTCCATTGGGACAAAAAATCAATGTTTTTTTGAACTAAATCACTTGTCACTTCACATTGGGTAAAAATATTAATCTTTTTATCGATTCCGATCACTTTTTGCAGATAATATATTTTGCACAGCTGCTCACGACATTTTAAGAAGTTTGGTTTAAAACAAATACGCAAAGTTTCGTGAAAACCAAAATAAATAAATAGTAAATAGCAATCGATATAATTTTGGAAGAATTATTATCGTTATTGTCTGCTTTATCATCTGGAAATTACAAATCACCGAAACTACTCCAGGGGAACAAATTTTCAAATCGTTTTCGATCATTGATATTTTCAAAAACAAATGCAATTTGAACAGCTGATATTGCTGTCAAATAACACCCTAATTCATTTACAAAAGCAGATAAATTTCGTTGCATGTTCCATGAGCCGCGTAAAATCAATTTTTGACATATTTTGCTCTGTCATGTTGACGGAGGTCAATTATAGTCAACATAATGCTGAGCGATATTTGTGATAACATTCGTGATGAGCATGGCATTTCGAAATAGAGAAGTTGCATCGTCGCCTCGGCAATTGTCGAAGAAATTTGTCTATGTTGTACTAGCAGCCATGAGATAGATAGAATAGGATATTAACCGTACTAGATCTGTTCAAGCAAATCGTGAAAGGTAATCACTTAATCGAAAATGGCAATACACCTAGTTCGAGGAGTTACTCTTCGTGGAGATATGTGGAGTCCTGTGAATTAATTTGTTAATTTTTTAGTTTTACTTTATTTAAATCAAAGCGGCAAAGACGGCAGAAATCAGTTTTGACAGTTGCGTTTTTTGTTATCTCTTTCTCTCATACACTTTGGTATTTTATCCATGTTAGATTCTGCACGACTGTACCATCTGTATTACTGTCTTCGGAAATTCTACACATGTACTTTTGCTATATAATGTATCATACATACTCGTAATCTTGTTGTATCTATCTATTTGCATGTAAAGTAATTTTATCACAAAGAAATAAAAATCGCATCATGTGCGATTTTTTTCACTGCCTGCCCACCTGCCCCTATCTAAGAGAAAAGCTGAATTTAATATCTAACTGTGGATATGATATGCAAATCTCCTCTCAATTACGTACCTATTTCAGGTCCAGTCGAGCCTCTGTATTTGACAAAAACAAGTCTCTAGCTTCCAAATGTTGCTCCTTGTCCCACGTTTGAGTCAATTTGGGGAGAATACGTGTGTAACGCTACTGGGTCTAGTAAAATTAAACCCAACACAGAATTTGATAGCCGTACGATGAGCATGCCAACAATCGTGTCAAGAGCTTGTTTTTATTGCTGTTTTTTTGTTATTTCTTTTTTCGATTTACGAAAAGGGCGGCGAGTTGGGGTTTATGGCTTTAAGCGAACACACGTTAAACCATAGAGAATACACTATATTATACACGATTTTCCACGCCATTTGTCTTAAGCGAATGACTTGCCAATATTGTATCAGCGAACAGCCCAGGGACACAAAAGGAAATATGCTTCTGCGGCAAAGCATACGAACCCCAGCATTCAGCCACTGATGCACAATGTGGTAAGTGCCTATAAGCTCCGAAAGAATGTTAAGGTGATTTTATAAAGGAATGCTTTATTCAGCTTTAAGTGAATGTAATGTGTTAATGCTCTACATTGTATATCCGGTTTTTCTCTTGTGTGTGTTTTTTTTTTTATTATTATACCTTTAATTCTTATTATTTCAGCAGTACTTTGCACTGACGAGGCAACAACTTAGTACCTACAAAATGCCCTTAGTTATTTGGTTTTACCATTTTGTATTTACTTTTGTTTGCTCCTCTGTACTCGTACTCGCCAGTGGCCTTTGGATTCTCGTCGTTTTTGTTGATTAATTAGCAAAAAAATCAGTCTGAAAGGGCCGCACTGCTAAAGATACATATTGTCGGCGTTTTTGTGGCAGCAGTTAATTATTGTTTTAAATAAATGATGATGAAATGAAATGTAAATCTGCGTTGGTTGCGAGAATAATGATAAGACGACTTCCCTGTTTCCATCTTCAGCCCCGAGGTATTCTTTGTTAATGCCCCAATCAAAGTTAGAAGCGTTGAACTGTCCGTTGTTGCTTTGATTGTATGTATACATATGTTTTCCGATTTTTTTTTATAAACAGACGCAGACATGGATTATTTATAGACTATATTATTAAAGAATAGTACCATATGTTTTGTAGGTACACACCGTGAAATTTTTCTTGGTCCTTTCGACTGCGGTCGGGACAAGTTTTCAGAATACCATACATACCTTTGTCTCTTTAGGCGGGCTTTGCTTCTGCTCTCCGGCTCGTTAAAATCTGGAACCCAGCGGGTAAAGCTGCCGGTAGAAAATTAACCATATCCGAGGGAAGGAAAGAGAATACTTCCTATCAAGAAGCTGCTGTTTCCGTCTTGACGATGTGTGTAGGGAAAGCTGGTAATGATCACAAAACGAACCCTGCTGATTGCGGCAATGTAAGCTTCATCTATAGGAGCTGGCTGTTGTAGCAAATGCTTGCATTTAAGAGCTTTGAGTCGAAGCACGGAATTATTGTGGTGAAGTACGCCTAGCAGCAATCTATTGAATGGCTGGGAAAATTGGTGCCTAAAATTCCACCGATAGGGGCCACTTCCTTTGTAGTCTTTATGTCTCCAAAGAGGACGCGTGCCTTCTGCTGAATTCTTGGGAAACTAAGGATGACAGCAGAAGTATTGCCGCTCGCAATTCTATGTCCAGAAAGGCTGCCAACGTAATTTCTTTGTTTCCAAGGGATTTCTCGATCGTTTTCGTTATTTCATGTAGCGCTGTTTCCACGGATCTCATTTTGACATATGCGTGTGTTCTTCATCCGGAAGTTAGAAGAGGCTGCCATCAGAAATGTGTAGCAAACTTCCTGGGATTGTGCATCCCGGAGAGTGTGTTCAGATCAAGAGTCTCCTGATTACTAGCTGTCCAACTATTGTCTTCCTTACACAGGTACCCTACAGGAGAGGGATTTTTGCAAGAACTTTCCGGAGCCTTGCCGCTTCTGTGGTGGATTCAATGTCGGAGCAGTAGTTACTCGTTTGGCTGCTCTAGTTTTATTTTTAAACTCGCTGAAGCTGTTGCGATATTTACTCCAGTTTTCATCGGTTTTTGTCGGTTTGGCTCTATTAAAATGTTTTCTGGTCTTGGTCCTAAGAAGTCGTAGTTCCCTAGTCCACCAAGCCGCGTGTGTTATTTTGGGAGGACGACTAATAGGACAGGATTTTTTAAAGGAGTCAGTTAGGGTCTTGGTGAGAAGATTGACTGTTTCGTTGACGAGTGTCGCCTTCGACAATGTACCTATGGGGTTAGGTGGAAGTCGAAAATTTACTGCAGTCAGTCTTGACAGGGTAATTCAGCGCCAATTGTGAATTTTATCCTGAAGTGATTAGAGAAAGAGCACTTCGAGGCAACCTTCCAGTCATTGACCCTGAATCTGTCTACTGGAAGCGCTAAATTTAGATCAATTACCTCTTCCCTAATTTTGTTGTGAAAAGTAGGATAACTGTTACAAATATGTGGGTTGGAGAGTTATATAAAATCAAGTATAGACTCACCTTTTTTATTGATATCTCTGCTGCCCCTCTGTGTGTGATGAGCGTTGGCGTCCATACTTACTACAAAGTTGGCTTTGCTGCTGCTGGCGTGCTGTACCAGGTCACTTAGCAGTGGTGATGGGGTGTATTCTTCCTCGTTGGATGAATGAGTTGGGGCTCTTTCTTGCGGTCGCATATCGCCACTGTCAGATCACTGTTGCTGAAACGATAAGAGAAAGTTTATATTCACAGCTAGTGTGCAGTTTTTTGACCTCAGTCATTGGATTTTGGCTTTGTATAGCCATGGTTCCTGGATTAGGGCCACGTCCACACTCTCATCTGTCATGAAGAACATCAGGTCGTCGGTGTCAGCTTGAGAGTAGTGCAAATTAATCTGCACCACCCTGAGCTTTCTGGCGCTGGTTATCGTTAATAGCGAAGGAGAACTTGATGTTCCCCAACCCAAATTTGACGATCCCTACAGAAGATCTAAGTTGGTTGGCGAATTTTGAATGCACCGCAATGCGCAGGTCACTGACGCCACCTTTCTCCCGCGGTTTGGAACTCACTATTTTCCATTCACCTACGTTCAGCTCCTTGTTCCACTTTACGACCTTTACGACCTTTACTCCCTTCCGCCAGTCTGCGCATCGAAGTTGCAGGTCTTGTTGATGTCAGCAGCCTCCCTCTGATATCATGGCCTCCAGGATCTTTGCCTTAACCATGAGCCATTTGTCTGTCGCAAGCTTTCCATCAGGATTGTTGCGGTCATTAATGCCTAGGGTGAGGTCTTCGCTGCTTTTAAGCTTAGCTTTCTTCGCCGAAATCTCTGTCGGCTGAGCGGATTCTTTTGGGGGCCTGCTTAGCTGTTTCCTTACCTGCGGCCGTCAAATCCTTCGACTTTTCCGACCGTTGGTGGGATTGCTTGGCATTGAGCTCTTTCCGAATAATACCCGGCTTTCGTGCTGGTAGGGCGGCGGGAACCACTGCCTTAGACGTCGATGGGGTGGGATGGCCTCCGGAGTAGGCCGTTTTTTTCTTTTATCTTACGAGGAACTAGAGTGTTCTCCAGAAATCTGTCCTCCGTCTCAGAGTCAATGGACGGACTTTTACTGGCTTGAAAGGAGAATAACTCCCCCAGCACGGTCATGTCCGGCCTACAACTCTCTGACAAAGCTTCAACTTCCAGCGAATCGCTCGCGTCCTGTTGATTCAGCTTGGTACCGTCAAGTAGCAGTCTGCCTGTTGGGTAGTTCTTAGTTGATCGCTCATCCACAGCCTGTCTGCCATAGGTGGCCCTTCTGAAGTCGTCGACGGGATAGCCCTTTGATTCATTGCGCTACGAAGCCTCCGTACTAGGCGCCCTTACAAAAACAATGCGCTTTCACAAGAACACGCACGTCAAGGTGCCTAGCATAGTGGAAGATATAAGGCAATTCTTTTAATTAATTTTTGATAAAAATTATAGAATATCGAATCTCTGTCGAATATCATCAAAACTATTCCTGCGGTCCTTCCATACCTCAAAGTTTTAATCATAAAGCAATAAAGAATAAGCCACAAAATCTAAATGATGAATACCTACTTACCCTGCCCAAATGGCCTTCCTGCTATATACCTCTTTCGACTATCGCTCGCTCAAGGGGAATTGCCTCAGATATTGAAGTCCTCTTTCATAACACCGATGTAAAAAAAGGGATCAAAGAGTGAAGTAACTAATTACCGCCCCACTACAAACAATTTAACATATTCCCAAACTCTTTGAAATTACGTTGTATCCTTAAGCTTCAAGTGAAAGTCCTTAATTTCTCCTTACTAGTACGAATTTCTAACAGGTAGATCAAGGACCACTTACCTCATCGAATTTATATCCTCTACACTCTCTGCCTTAGAAAGCGGTAAAGAAGTCGACGTTATCACAACTGATTTCAGTAAGGCTTTAAATAAATTAATACTTTTCAAATTGTCTCCCTCGGCTTCGAACCCATTTTGCTAAAGTTTTTAAAGGGTTCGCTTCAGGTGCGTTCTATCGGCCCCTATCTTAGCCAGCTCGGGTGTAACTTAAGGTAGTCACGTAGTCAGTGTTACCAGAATTTCAAAAAGGAAAATGCTAGACAGCAAAAAACAATAAGCTAGAAGCCAAGAAAAAAAAATACTAGACAAAACAAAATGAGTTTTTTATCATCTTTTTTTAGCGGTTTTCTAAATATTATTTTGTCTTTTATACTATACATTTATATAAATGTATTTTTCCTGTATAACTATATAATAGAAAATAAAACTCTCTCTCTCTCATTTCTTACCTTTATCATAACAATTAACGATCTTGAAGGGTCATTTAACACTCAGCAGTGTCTCAAACCCATGTCCTCACAACTAACTCCCGTCTCCTTCAAAATTTTCCGCCTGGTGCCTTTAAAACTGTTTAGGACTTAATGTCAAGTGTCCTCCCCTAATTTACCTTTTTTAGGGCCAACATTTATATCTCTCGTGTGACCTTGGCATTTTATGCGACAATGAGCTTAATTTCCGTTTGCAATTTGATGAGATAATTACTAAAGCACATTCATCATTTGGCTTCGTTAAAATATGGTCCAAAGATTTGTGCGACCCATATGTGACCAGATCTTTATATATCACTTTTGTTGGCCCCTTTTGGAAAACGCTAGCCAAGCGTGGTGCAACTTTGAACAAGTTCATGTTTCCAGAATCGAGAGCATCCAAAGTCCATTAATCTTCTTACCCTAAGTACACTATTATTTTCATTCACCGACTACCCTCAGACTCGGTCGATTGCAGGCCTCTTTACATCTCTATCTGCTTTAACACTAACCCTCGTAGTCTTCTTGCCCCCGTTATATATCTTATTTCTTTCAACCCAACGCACCTCCTATGGCTCCAACGAGAAACCAGGGAAAAATTGAACTCGTACTATTTAGTACAAAATACAAGATATCACATTTCAAGCTGTCCGATTTACTGGAGTGGAGCCTTCCCTCTCGAAAAGCGCAAAATTTTGAAGGAATCATTCTCCGACATTCCGAAAAAAAAAAAACGGATGATGGACCTATAGATATGGCCCTGAAACTTCCGGACTCTTGCAGAGTGTTCCACGCAGATATTCTAGTCTGGCCTTCTCAAAGTTGTGGAGGTACCTGAGATGCCCAATAGCCTCAATTTCCAAGATATGAGTATGGGTAAGCTTGCTAATTGTTGGTTAGGGAAACAAACCAAACGGAGGGCATAAATCATCAGTAGGAGTTTCTCGAAAAAATTTAATTAAAAAGGGAAATATATTTGTACATAGATCTAAGAGTGTATCGGATTTTCCGCATGATGTTCTCTCGCCAACGACCATTAAATCAAATACGGTTCTTAATTCCGCTGCTGCTAAAACGGTTGCATTTGGAAGTGAGCTGTCGTCTTCCCATGATGCATTTTGTGTGCCTGCTGCTGCGCTTTCCAGATCGGGCCTGCCACTCGGTGAGTACTTAAAATCTACTCGTCGTCTGGGTGCAATCTATCCAACTGTTGCTAGTCGTAATGGTAGTTCCTCAACTGCTCCTGCTGCACCAATTCAACGTTCTCCATCACATAAAATTCATAATTTGCATATGGAACGCGTCGTGGGAACCAATACCGCGACCGAAGACACTCTTCCGGTTCCGGTTTAAACCGCCACACAGTGCGGCATTTGAATGGAAATTTGGACAAAATTCGTTATTTCAAATTCAAGTGTACAATTTTATTATTTCTGTTTAGAGTATTACAATATACATAATTTTTCGTAAATATAACATAAAAAATTGAGAAAACAATTGAGTTAAACATTTTATTCAGATATTTATACTACTGTCATCGCTTTCTTCAAACTCCGTATCTGTATTACCTAAATCAAAATCATGAAACGAGGAACCGTACACATTTTGGGAATCACTTAATAATTCTTCTGTTTGCAAGTACATACTTATTTCTGAAATATTTTTATTTGATTTTCGTGAAGATATATTTCTGTGAGTCGAAATTAAAGGGTCGGAAGTGAGTAATAAAACGTTCATAAGATCTGTGTTTGTCTGTTCCCTACTCATCTTACTCGTGTGATTTAATCGATTTTTTCTTATTTCCTTATGTCGAGCCTCTAACGCTTCTTCTGATAGGAGACCTATAGGCAAATCGAAAAAATCAATGACATCGCATCCATGAACTAGGATTTTATGAACGCTATTTGGCATATAATACCAGTTATATAAACTTAGATATAAATCGTGTATGTGCTTTAGTAAAATTCTAAACTACTCAACATTTATTTTTATACCTGCCGATAAAACCCTCAAAATAATGTAATATTGTTTAATTAAATTTAAATCTATTCCTGTGATTTCTGAACTGATTTCACAATTGCTAAAGAACCGTCTCGCAGTATTGCCGTCATTTGTGGACCCATAACCCGGTTTTGGCTTGTCCACTAAGAAGCCTATACGAATTTTAAAAAGCTCTTGAATTTTTTTTTTATTTTGTGCAAACAACTCTTTATTTTCCGGGCCCCTAATTTGCCACAGTTTAAATGGCAAACGATAAGAAATGTGAAGAAGACACTCAAAACATCTTATCCAGGCATGTAAAGTGGACAAACCAAAACGATAATGATCGGTATTGGGAGGTTTTTCGGAAACCCTTATCGAATTCATTTCTTTTGGGGTCGCCCCACATATATAGCATTTGGCAGAACAATTGGTATCTGACAAAATATTGCTTACACTCCCATCAAGCATTGTAAAATGTAGTTCGTACTTAGCTAGGAAAGTCTTACCGTCAAAGTTAACTTGATATGCAGAAAGTTTGCTAATATCATTTTTAATTAATGACTCTTGCTCTCTTACTAACTGCTGGTTCTCCTTCATAAAAATAAACTTTATAGGTCTGCAAAATAATGTGGAGGAAGTACGCGAATTGACCCATAACACAGTTTTGTTGCCATCAACTAACTTTAGAGGCACAAAAGCTACCAAGAACATAAATTCATCGGTTTGAGATGTGTTTTGGGTAAATTTCTGCTTATAAAGGCTATGTCTGCACTTCCGTCAAATCCCCATTTGCAAATTGGCTTTAAATCTGAACCGACTCGGATTTGATTGATTTTTAAAATGCTTTTTATGGTGATATCTAACAGCTCTTGTAAATTAACCTCTGCGGATATTTCAGTTACAGACACGTTTGGCAAAAACATTTTCCTAGCTTGTCTCAGAGTCTTAATGGATGGGAAAAAGTTCTTTGTATGATAATTATTGAAAAAACTGCGAAGAATATTATACTTCCTTTCAGAAAGATCCAGGTCAAAATATAATGCGAGCACTTGATGGGGATTTAAAGTCGGCTGTTGTTGACTTTTTGATGTTGATCCTCGTAAAATGTTGGAAGCAAAACTAAGTTCTTCAACGGAGCGTGAATCTACCAGGTCTTGGACTCTACGTTTTTTTGTCTTCACTGAAGCTTCTTCAAAGCTCACTAAAGGTCTCCCGCGACGCGTTTCTTCCTGCAGATTTTCAGTGGATCTGGACGGTGTTGCTTGTATATCGTTAGCTTCTTCATTCGGTATCAACACTTCTTTTTGTAACCATTTTGAGTGTCGCTTGTATAAATATTTACGGTTTCTAGAGCAATCTTTCCACTTTTTGCTCAGAGCTAAGCAATAGACTTCGACTACGTGTCTTAATTTAATGTTCAAGCCCTCAGAACACTAATTTAAATTCAAAAGCGATTTAAGTTTATGAATGACTTTATCTAGTTTTTCTGAATTTGGATTTGAAATCCATTCGTCGAGCAAATCAAAATTTCGAATCGTTGAATATTGCACTAGAAAAAAATTCACGGTTATTAGGGTAGCACTTTGTAGCAAAAAAAAATTATATAGGCACAAGGTCTGATATATGAATTGTGCAAAACAATTAAATTTACAGGATATTTTGTGCCGAAATTTTTAAAAGCTCACTTAAAGTGACCTTTTTATAATTTTTATTTTTTTTTTTAACCAATGCACCTAAAACCCCTAAACATATAAATTTTGAAACAAATTTTTTTTCTAATGTTAGCACTACACACCTTGTTCAAAATCCGACATAATTCTCGTTTCAGAATTTACACGCACTTAATCAGAAAATTTATTTCTCTTAGCAAACTAAATTGCAACTAAACAGGCTGCAGTACTAATGCTCAACTTAATGCAGTGATATCGCAAGTGCCGTTAAGTGTTAAGAGAAAGCTTATTGTTTTGCATGATTGAGCCATTTTCCTACAATAATAAGCCGTTAACGGATTAAAAGCGATCATTAACTTTTTTGATTTTTGTCCATGGGCTGCTGCACTGTGCGCCATGTCGGTAGACTTAGGTGGATTCTCATTTCAATATCAAGGGCTGTGTTGTAAACCAGAGTTCGAGATTGACATTTTTCGCTACTTTTTAATATAAATAGTTGTTCGATTTTCTTATAATTGAATAGAAATTAATGTTCAAATTACAGAATATAAAGAAAAGGAATATTTTTTAAGTCATTTCATAATGAATTTTGGATAGATAGACATTATTTTTATGATATCGATATAAAAAATTGTTCGCATGTTCGCCATAGAATTTCCTTTAAGTTTCGCAACCAATTTCTCCTTTCACGTTCCCATTTTTTTTAAATGGTCGATTTGGTGAAAATATTAACAACAGTATTAAACGAGACTGACAACTGTACTGTCACTTAAAAAAGTGTAAGAAAAATTACACACAAAACATCAAGTAAGAAAAATCGTCAGTTTCCTAAAAAAAAATTGTGAAGAAACAATAATAAACGTGCAGTCATATGGAAATTATTTTCATAAAATGCCAACCAAAAAGTTTTCCGTTGTGTTTTTTTCTATTAAAAACTAGCACTATTCATGTTCTTGGCTGAAGCAGTTGTTTTCAAATGGAATTATTTAAAGTGTTCTAATAAATTTTAGTTGTTTTCCGCTATTAAATAGAATCTTCATGAAAAGATTATAACTCAAAAATCATAATAATCGTAATCAATCCATTGCCGTTTTTCTATTGACATTCCCGGCGAGTTTTTTTTTAAAGGGATATAGTAGGATAATGACGACAGCTTTTTCAATTCCAAACGATCAAAAAGCATATAACAACGATTTTAAAATGAAAATAGTTTTGTCAAAGGATAATCCTTATCACTGTGCCTCTAGAAGATTGCCTTATGCGCATAAACTAGAACTTCAAAGAATATTAGATGATCTAACGAAAAAAGGAATAATTCGGGAATCAAATTCCTCATTTGCATCCCCCATAGTTCTTGTTAACAAGGAGAATGGGGAGCTGAGGCTTTGCGTCGACTTTAGTGATCCTAACAAGATTTCTTTGAGGGATAACTATTCCCTACCCATAATCGGGGATCACATCGATCGTCTCAAAGATAAGAAGTTTTTTACAGTTTTAGATCTCAAAGATGGTTTTCATCATGTCGAAATAGCTGAAGAATCTATAAAATACACGTCCTTCACAACACCTTTAGGACAATTTGAATACGTGAGGATGCCCTTCGGGCTTAAAAACGGACCTTCAGTATTTGAACGATTTATAAAACAAATCTTTAAAGACCTTCATCGCAAAGGAAAAATTTTAAGTTTTCTAGATGATTTTCTAATCGCCATTGTATGTCTCGGAATACAATAAAATAAACAAAGATGGCATAAGGCTAAATGACACTAGCATTAATGCTATCGAGAATTTCCCAGTACCAACATGTCCAACGAAAGTTCATAGCTTTATAGGACTTTGCTCTTATTTTCGAAAATTTATAAAAAAATTTGCAAATCTGTCTATTTATAGTCCCCATAATATTACAGAGTTACACTGTGATGCCATTGGTCTGGGATATGGAGCAGTCCTTCTTCAAAAACAAAAGGATAATAAATTCCACCCAGTTTTCTACTTTTCGAAGCGTGCGACAGAAGTTGAAAGTAGATACCACAGCTACGAGTTAGAAACGCTGTCTATCATCTACGCTCTAAGACGATTTAAAATATATTTAATAGGAATACATTTTAAAATAGTGACAGACTGCCGAGCGCTAATATAACCTTTACAAAAAAGTCCCTCAATCCGCGTATTTCCAGTTGGGCGCAAGAACTGCAACGCTTTGAGTATAACGTAGAGCACCACAAAGGAAATACGATGAATCATGTCGATGCTCTTAGTCGATCGTTTAACATTTTTTTACGTCGACGATGATTCTTTTGAGCAGCAGGACAAAGGCAGGACCAGGACCGTCTTTAACCTATTGGAGGCCCTGGGCATATTAGGAGAATGGGGCCCCCATGACTTTGAGAGAACACTATTTTGTTAGATTAGACAAAGAAAACAAGGTTAAATATTTATTTTTATTAACAATCACATGAAACAAATAGCTAAACGTAATATAGTCCACAAAAGTAACTCTTTTAGCATTTACAGGTTAGTGCTTAAAAATCTATGTTATTTGGGAGGAACCCTTCTAGATTTCAGATGGGCAAAATCGTTAATCACTTCTTCAAAATCTTTGCTTTTTAGCACATCAGATTCTATCGACATCAGCGACAAACTGGTTAGTCTCTCTTGAAGAATTGTACTTCTCAATTCGGTTTAAATCCTTTTTAATTTGGAGAAGGAGCGTTCCCCGAAAAAGATTCTCAATGCGATTTCTGCATTTGGAAATGTGTCTTCAATTTTGTTTTCTTTCAAAAGTTGATATATTTTTAATATACAATCCTTATTTTCATTGTCAACAATTTTCAAGTATTCTGTTAAATGCAAACATTCTATTTCTAACTCTTTCTCATTAACATCTTCATAATAAAATTCAGCAAATTCTTTGCTCAACTCTTCAGTATTCAAAATTTTTTAAGCGAAAAAATAAATCAAAACGTTTACTGATATTCGTAAACGAACTTAATCGCTGTTTGAAATGAACGCTGGGGGTATCAATTATGGGAAGAAAGGTTTCTATTTTAAATTTCTCTCCATCAAAAAAATTCTGGCGAGAACTCCTGCGTTTTGTTCTTTTAGATAGGTCCTTGTAGTCAGATTCTGGGTTTCTTTCTTTGGCAGAAAGCCTAACTTTTAGGCGAGAGTAGAATAGCTTCGCGCATGTAAAAGCTAGTAAGTTGGTATTGTAGTCAGTAAATTAGGGTCGATTTCTTCGAATTATGTAAGTTTTTTGGTAATAAATATTGGTCATCGTTTGGTGATCTGACAGGAACTAGGGACTTTGTATGTGATCTGAGGGGGGCCCCTATCGATCGCGGGGCCCTGGGCACTTGCCCAAACTGCCCACTGGGAATGAGGGGTCTGGGCAGGACCCTAAAATACTTGGTATTGTTAGGGAGTTAGAAGAGTCTGAACATTTTTTTTTTGAAATTGTTGATGGCTTAATATACCGCAAAACAAAAGACAAAATTTTTTTTATGTCCCTTAACACATGGAAGAAAAGGTGATCCGCACTCTCCAATGTACCATCTAGGTTTTCGACCATTTGGCTGGGTGTTACTGGTTCCGAAAAATGAAGGATAAAATACGTAACTACATTCAGAGATGTCTGAAATGTAAATACTCTCCAAGTTCGGGTAAAACAGAAGGAATATTGCATTCTATTCCAAAGGGTGATATGCCCTTTGATACTCTGCACCTTGACTACCTTGGCCCATTGTCAACGGCAAATAAAAAGCACCTACTCTGTGTTACTGATAGACTTATAAAATTTGTAAAACTCTATCGGGTTAAGACAACCCAAAGTAAAGAAGCAGTAGCCTGCTTAAAGTCGTACTTCGAAAACTATTCGAAACTATTCGCCAAATAGAATCATTTCCGATCGTGGAACGTGTTTCATGTCAAAAGAATTTTTCGACTTTTTGAACGGAAACAAAATTCAACACATTAAAGTGGCTACTCGTTTCCCTCAATCTAATGGCCAAATAGAACGTATAAATCGAGTCCTTGTTCCCATGTTAGCCAAAGAATGTGATTCTCAAAAACAATGAGCGTATCGGATACAAACATATCCGAAATAGAATTTGCCATAAACAACACCTTAAATCGAAGCACAGGTTTTTCGCCAATTACTCTGTTATTTGGAGCAAATCAAAAGTGGGAGCTTTGTGATCGTGTAAGGGAGTTTTGGAATAGTAAAGTAGGAGCAAAAAGGGTTGTCTTGAAGGAAGTATAAGAGTTAATCGTGTATACAGGTTGCGAAATATGACTAAACATATTTGTAAAATAAAGATCAATTACAGAAGGACGACCACGAGAGCCAGCTTAAAAATACGTAGAACTTGATGGAAATAAAATACATGCCGACAACATAGATGTAAGGTTTGACAAGACATTGCCCCAAGAACTTGCTCTGATGCAATCCCAATCTCTGTGTCTACAATTGAGGTCACCCCCAATTAAAAAATCAACATTAATGCTAAACTATTTTCTCAAGCCGACTCAGCTCGCTAATCGCGAAAATACACGCAAAATATGTTTCTCATTTTACCATACTGTCTCGGCACCCTTCCCCTATCCGAGGATGAGACTCCCCGATTCTCTCAATGAGACGTGGGACGGAGGATTACTAAAACGAAGTTCAAAATCGCCACAAGCATATAGACTGCATTAATGCGACCAGTAGCATGACCGACTTAGATAACATTCTCGCCTTCTCCCTCCCGGTGTGGGTTTAGGATTTTTTTTTTATTAAAAAGAAATTTTTTTAAAATAAATACAAGACTAAGATTGTCTCCAAATATGAAAGTCTCTGTATTATTTGTGGCAGTACTGGCGTTAAGTTGTCTGTCAAATTAATTCGATTGTTTTGAGCGTCTTGTTAATTTTTCTGTGCTGTAATTTTTGTTGTGATAAGAATACCAAAGTAAAAATACTTCGAATTATTGTATAGCGAAGAAATTGTCATAAAGCACAGATGAGTAAAATATATGACTTACAAATAAATCATACTAAATGTAACTTCCGATGAAATTAGGGTGTTTACCTATTGCTATATTGCTTATGACTAGATATTTTACACTCAAATAGAAAAAAGTAGTGTGTTTCAGTATATGGCGAAACCGGTTCTTTTTTCGAAATGTAGCAATACATACATTTGTGTGATAACACTGCACTGCCACAAAATGATAAATTTGGTAAAGTTCGCAGATAATTTGAAATGCTAGCCCATAATTTCACGGAAAATAAAAAAAAAAAGCTGGATCTTCATACATATCTATAGACGAGACAGTAGTACCATATTTTGGAAGACATGAAACAAAGCAGCACATTCATGGAAAACCAATTGACCCTTTACTGCATATGGTGCCATATATGAACTTTAATTTTCCGGCGTCGATTGAAAGTTCTACAGAATAGTGACGGGAAGTAAACCGTTATTGATTGACTTTGTTATTATTTGTGTATGTTTAGTGTACATTTTTTTTGTACACAAGCGACAAAATAATCGCTGTCATGTTCAAACGTGTTCAACGTTTATAAACGGCAAGAATTAAATTTAATTTAAATATTTTTTTTTTATTAGTAGGTATATACGAAAAAATAATATTTTTTCTTTAAATATTAGATACTGCTGAATAAAATATAGTTGTTTATTTTTTAATTATCCATATGCAGTTCATGATACAATGCATTATTTGCAATGTCCATATATGGCTCCTCAAGCATTTAAATTTGGTCAGCTGTTAGTCGCTACGGCCTTTCTCTTTATTTATCCCATAAAAAGTGAAGTTCGTTAGTTAGTTTTCCTCATCACTTAAAACTAGAGGGGGCAACTATTTGGCGCAACTCGAGATTGAGTGCGTTCATCAAGTGTCTATGGTTACATTATATTTTTATAGTTTCGGCCGATCTGCATAACTGCATAATCGACCTCGGTAAATATTCATACATTACTGCTTAAGAAACTAAATCATATATACCCAATGTTGCTTTCAAAACTGCTTAAAATATCATCATTGTTTTTACTTTACGCATACGGGCGGCTTCAATGATATTATTACCTGTATGATCGCTGGGTTATTTGACTGTTCTCAACATCGCGAACTACGTATTGATAATTTAATTTCATTTAGGGATTAGCTTTTTGTTTGTCCCGGGGGTAACATCCACATTTCGAATAACAACAAAATCGTTTACCGCATACTTCTTCGCCAGTGAACCCTTCCTAGTAAAATATGCCTCTTATAGGATTGTGATCATTGGATAGCGATCTTGCCATGTTCTACGTTATGCCTTTTAAAGAAATCCGCGAATTCTAAACAAGTGAAACATGTGCCTTGATCCATAATAATGCGACGGGGCCGACTTTAATATCAGAAATACCTTTCAAGATAAGCTAAAACCTCCCGGATGCTAGTAGAGTTTATGGCGTAAGGCCAGTGAATTTCGGGAAGGCGTCAGCAATGTCTGTGGAGGCATCAACCGTCTTATCAGTACCCAAATGACCTGATTTCTCGTGCTTCAACCTAATAACATTTTCCTCCCTCTCTCTCGCTACGTTTAACAAACGTCCAACACTTCCGTCTACCTTGAAAACAAGACCATTTTTTTATCTCAAACCCATCCGTCGGCCCATCCTCGTGAGGGTTTATCTCGCACCCTCACGATGCGTTCATAGCGGCCCTGGGTGAGTTGAACTCGGAAACAATCGCATGGATGGTACGAGAAAACTTACTTGGGGGCGCATCGTCGTGCCAGATACCCAAATCATCAATCATAACACGTCATTCGACAAGTTGGACATACTCATGGGTCTCAAAGCTTCCTCGGATCTCGGATGCAATCGACTCAAGACATCTACATGACGCATAAGAACACCATGACGGTGCTGCAAGGTGTCATCATTACCTTGCAAATCAAGCGCCCACCTGGCGTTCATCTGCTTACTCTCCAATGTCAGTTTAAGTGAAATACAATCAGTGACGATCTTGAACTTCCCTCTAAATAAAGTCAACGACTCCAATTCAAAACTATGTTATAGTTGTTTGGCTGGGGACACCGTTTTCGAAAAAAACGAGTCAGGATAAAACTTTCTATCGTGTTGCATCTGCATCAGCACTGCCCCAAAACCCAATGAACTGGCATCGCAAGAAGCTCAGTCTCCTTTGTTGGATCGTAAATCGCCCAAATTGGACTATTGATCAACTTGTTTTTTTTTGGCACATCAAAAGCATTTACTCGTTCGGTAGTCATGAAAAAAGGTGTCCCTTCACGGGTCAACTCAGTCAGTGGCTTGGCCATCTTACTGTGTCCCTTAACAAACATCCGGAAATAGCTAAACATGCCCAAAACAGTGCACAACTCTTTCAAGTTACGGGGTGGCTGCCATCTTTTTATTGCTTCGATATGCTCATCATTCGAGATCTACCCACAGGATATTAGGTCTGAACAAATTTCACACATATGTATCGAACTCACCATGTGGCACAACAAAAGAAGTATATTGAATCGTATCAGGTGCCCACATGGAAGAATCCATCTCTCAAGTCTAATGTGGAAAAGCAGTTCTTCCCTCAAAATAATCCAAGGCAGGTACGTCTATTTTTACTATTTCTTTTTTTTTTTATTTATTTTTTTTTTTTATTTTTTTTTTTATTATTTATTGTGTCCAGTTACGGGAACCATCCATTGTATACCTGTTGAAAGACAAGAAATAGACAGCTTTTCATATTAGACTCACATAGATTTAGCTCTTCTCCTTTGTAAACATATCCTCTAGCTCGTCCTAAGGGACCTAATGATATGAGGTCTGTCTATCTACTAGAACCACCAAGATTTGAGTATAAATCTCAGGCGTACTTTACGATCGACATTCTTCAGATCCTTTGAGTCGTCGTTGAGAATCCTTTGTCTACTGTTCTCAAGGGCTGGGCATTCGCAAAGCAGGTGGCGACATGTTCTATTTATTCAACGTCCCTACAGCTTCTGCAAAAATCATAATGCAGTATTCCTAGCATTTCCGCATGTACGCATATCGTACATTGAGCAGTAATAACCCCCGTGAGTATGCGAATATCTTTGCGGCTAAGTCCGATCATATTTTTAGATCTCTTTTGGCTCGCCTGTGGCCATAATTTTTTTGTGTGCCTACAGGTAATGAGATTGGTTCAGCGTAGGTAAGGTTCTACTCCAGGATTCAATGTCAATCTTTCTTGCGAGAGTGCTTAGCGGAATTCTTAATGATTTTAGGGCTATATATGTATGTATATTCGACCCGTTTCTTGCAAGTTCATCCGCCTGTTCATTACCTGGAATATCCATGTGTCCTGGTACGCAGCATAAGGTACCGGTAGTGAATCTCAAGATGGTATATCTTCTCAATAGCCTTCCACCACACTGATGTACCATATGTTAGGATGGGCCGCACTACAGCTGTGTATAGCCAGTCCACCACGTGGGGCCTGAATCCCCATGTGTTGCCGAATGCTCTTCTGCAGGCATATAGTGCCACGTTTTCTTTTTTGATGCGATCCTTTATGTTTTCCTTCCAGCTGAGTTTGGAATCTAGGACTACGCCCAATTATCTCGCTATCTTTCAGATTTCCATATCCACCCCGCCCATCCTTGAGGGATTGAAGGCGCGGATCGCAATTCTTCTCGTAAACAGTAGAATTTACGTTTTCGATGGGTTCACTCCAAGTCCACGACCCGTAACCCAGTTATTGACTAGCAGAAGTGCGTAACTAAGTCTTTCACTGAGAACTAAAGTAAATTTGCCTGGAACCAGAATGGCGATATAGTCTGCGTATGCGCTCACAATACAATCTTCTTCTTCCAGCATTTTTAGCAGTTCGTCAACTACGAGGATCCAAATGAGCGGTGAAAGGACTCCACCTTGCGGTATTCCCCTACTGACCTTTCGTTCACTCGTACCTCACGCCATGCCCTAGGAACTTACAATAGACTTAGACAGCAGATACGTGCAACTGCTATCTAAGGCCATGGAATAATAGTTTCCTCGGATTATTGTAGCATTATGGGTCGAATATTATCTATTCCAGGTTTAAAAGGGGCGAATGTGTTCATTAGCCAGGCTATTTTCTTCTCGTCTATTATTTCGGCGATTTTTACTTGCTCAATTCCCAGCACCTCTTTGTGTGATCCAGCTTCCATCGCTCCTTCTTAGCGAAGATATCGACGTCGGTGTCTTTGAAAGGACTTTCCTCAGCCTAGGTCCTTTGGTTGTAGATTCAATTGATTTTCAGAAAGTTCTCCAAAAGCTTTTCTTTGCGAATCTGATCTCTTTTTTTCAGGATTCTAACGCTCTCTTTGTAGGTTGACCACTCGATAAGTCCCTCTTTTGCGAGATTCCACCTAGACCTTGAGCTTCGAATTAAATGCGCGATCTTGGGACTCCACCAGGGGGGCGTTTCTTCCCACTAGTTCAACTTTTTGGACAGGATTTAAAAAAAAATGGAGAGTACATCTGTTAAAGATTCGACTGCAACGTCTACCTCTTCAGCAGATGTAAGATTGTTTACCGGGCAGAGGTTCCTGTAGCTCTGCACATCCTCTTTGAATTTTTCCCAGTTCGCTCTTTTCAGATTCTTCAACTGTTTCCTACCCTGAGAGACCATTTGTAGGTCATAGAGTATCCAGCAATGATCCGATAGTGATGCCTTGCTGGACACTCTCCAATTTAAAACTTGGACAAAATTATTTCGGGATGCAAAAGTTACGTGTAGAACTTCGCTTCTAATTGCCTATTTCGGCAGGACTCAGATATTGTTCATAAAAAGTGTATCGGATAGCATCTTAGTGACTCATTGATAGGTAACAACTCCTCTGCATCAATATTATCACTCAATTCGACTGTGTGCCCATCGGAACACACAAAACTATCTTCTACAACCTTCACACCATAACCCCTATGTAAAGTTGGCCCGCACTTTTTCTAGAATGAAAAACGTGAAATGCAGTTCGATAGGTCTAATTGTTTATTGGAAACGTTTCACTGATGCTATACATTTTTACTAAAGCTGGCAACCAGCTAATCGTCGACATTAGTGACGTTTGTCTTCTTCCTTCATCTTGATTTGCCAATAAACTGACAGAAGATCAATGGTTGACATAACTTCGGCATTCCTTGTGGCATGGAGCGACTCTACGTGAATGAGTGAGAAGGTTTTCGAAACTTTTAACATTTTCTCTTTCGATTTTCTTTCTGATTTTTTTTTGTTTAGCAGCCCAGAAACAATATCTAACTGTTGCGCTTCATCGTGGGACCCTTCCGCTAGTTCGGACAGTAGTGCGCGCTTTTCGCAAATGAAGATATATGTCGGCATTTTGTCGCTTTGTTTTTCGTTAAAAATGCCCGTGTAAAATTTGCAGGCTGGCCTAGGGGTTGCGAATGAATTTCGGAGTAGAGTCATTGCCGCGTCCCATGTCTTTGGTTGAGATTTTACACCCTGCCACCAAGTGGATGCAATGTCTTCGAGCAAAAGAGGAAGACCATTGAGTGCATTCTTCTCGCTCATATTTGTGACATCTTTGTATACTTGTATAGTAGCGGTATAGAGATGAACGTGTCTACTTTAACTTTCGTTCGTTTGCCGTTGAAACGTGTGGTGCATTTAGCAAAATTTCCATTTGCTGGAGGCGCCGCCGGGCCTGTGCTGTTTATTAATAAACGCAGCTATTCATCTGAAATCTGCATGATACTAATTTTGTTGTTTTGTACACGGGCGCTTTTACGAAAGGCCGTTATGTAGGTTTGCGTTTGGCGATTTCCAAAACTTTGACCAGTTGAGGTCTGGCAGTTTTTTTTTATGTGATAACTTCTTTAGGCGCGTTGGGCATTTTTGATATGGGGTAAAATCATTGAACTCGCGACACCAATGTTGCGTTACCAATGTTGCGACACCAGTGTTCGTGAAATTGGAACGAAAGTTGAGAAATGTATCAACTAAAACCAGCGACACCTAGCAGATAAAAGCTCTATCATACCTCAAAGAGAACAATAGACGCCATTAATTGTGTCACCGGAAACTTACCTTCTCACTATATCGTTTGGGCTGTAGTGTATGGTATTTAATGTGGGAAATAAGTGTTACCATATTACAAGACATTTTGTGTTATTGTTTTGGGAACTATTTTGTGAAATAAAGCTAAGTATCCTGCTCTCGCTAAATTTTAGCGTCCCTACTCTCCATTTCATTTCTCCACACCAAAGATAAATGCTCGCTAAATTATGAAACATCATACAGATGGGACAAAAACCATTTGTTCATGACAGTAAACGTTATTTTAATTATTCGCGTACATACAATTTTCCAATTTCAAACTTTAAATGCATTGTTTGAATCGTTCCAAAACAATAGATATAAGCAAAATTGAAGATGATATTATCATTGCTGCAGGCAGCTCAAATAATTACAATAGTAGCAAGTAGACGACGACACGTTCCTTCGTGTCGGGTAAAGACCTTTTTGCATTGGAATTTTTCTGCAATTTCCATATTGCTGACCGTTCCTCCACAGGCCCTGCATTTTTTTATGTTTTTTTTTTTTATCGCATGAAACGGAATTTTTGGTTTTGCGTTCAATTTTATTTATCGCATAAATGTTTTCTGCGGTTTCCTCTAAAACTATTTTAAAGTAAACACAACACAAGTTGTTTCCTCGGCTTCTTATGTCAACATTTATCTTCGATTTAATGTACCGGACATTTATTTCGCGAGCTAAATGAGTGGAGATTTGTCATCGGCCCATCTATAGGAAGTTGAGAATTTAGCGAGCGAACAGGATATTGCTTTGCTAAACTGCCTCGCTAAATTTTATCTTTGTAGACATTTTTGTATGGGAGATAAAATTTAGCGCGAGCAGGATACTTAGCTTAAGAGTAGGAGCTACAAACGCAGGGCTCTAATCGCGTAAGCACAAAACGATAGAACGATATATCCCGACGATGCTTCTACTTCGTGTAGCAACGAAAAAACGATAATCGTTGAAGCGATTGGACGATCATCGTTTCTTGCTTCACATTACTTTTTCAAATGTGAAATTTCTACTATCGTCGAAAAGATTCGATTGAACGATCGTCGTTTTTGGTGCATTTTTTCAGTTTTAATTAGGTCTGAGAGAAGCATAAAAAAATAATTAAAGGAAGACACACTTACGTTCTTTGAAGGCGACTCGCTCCTATCCAAATTGTAAAAGAATTCATTCTTTGCAAAAAAAGAAATAAATGGTAATTGCACTTTTTTGGAATATCAGAGGAATTTCATTTTTTTGTTTTATAATTCCATACGTTGATTTTTAATGCAATCAGAAAAAAAAACAATCATTGCATTCATTTCATTTTTTACAACTAGCCCCTTACCAAAAAAATTGTACTACCAAAGCTAGCTATTTTTGCCAAATTCCATGACCATCAATGACAACGAAGAAAAATAAACAAATTCAAGAAGAAAAAAAAAAAAAAATTTCCATACATTTTTAAATTTTTTCGGTGTCAGAGTGTGTTTACATTCATGTACAAACTGTTGAAAATAAAAACGATGAACGATTCGATTGAACGATCCGAGATGATGTTATATAAAGCAAACTAAAAACGATATCGTTTTGTTCAATCGTTTCAATAATTACGCGATTAGAGTCCAGGTTATATTCACTTATGAATATTTACACACATGAATGGATGAATATCTTTGCGGAATTTGTTTTTGTATTCTCTAAAATTAAAACAATAAGTTTGTTGAGAAAATAAATTGCAGGGTTGTCAGAATTTAATTGGCTTTAAGCGTTAAGAAAATGTAGCCCAAAATCGTTGCCCAGAAAGAAGCCCAAAAATCGTTGAAAATATTCCCAATTCATTGAGTATTTTTTCTTTGGTAATTTACCAGAATTGTATTTGACTTCTATCTTCTGTAATTGGCTTTTGTGGCTTGTGTCAAATCAAAAGGCCTGCCAAATAAATTGGTGTGCCTGCAAGTTCAACGACTGTTCGATGTCACTTGACTGCAAAAGTGCCACAAAGTTTTAGAAGTGGAGGTTTTTTTTAGATTTTTTTTTTGTTTTTAGTTTTGTGAACGAATAAAACAAACAAAATAATCGCACAATTTGTAAAAACGATATGTAGCCCGTTTTTTAAGAAAGAAGATAACCCGAAATACGACCAAGCGCCCAATTTGGCAACCCTGTTAACAAGAGTTAGAAAAAGGGAATGCTTTCAGGAGTGTTGCTACCATAAACTAAGTGTTAAATACACCGCCAGCCAGCCATGCCAACTAAGGCTTTAAGGCGGTTTTTTTTTTTTTTTTTTTCAAAAGGGCACTTTTTTATTACATTTTTTATATTTTTAAATATTCTTAAGAAATCTGGCAAAAAAAAAATGAATTTTAAATATATGTAACCTGACTCTTAAAGAATGTTTTTCCAATTTTAAACTCTGCCCATTTTACGAACAATTTATCTGTCAATCTTTAAAAATAATTCCAGCTCCACTTCCAGTAGTTGGATTGAAATTGGAAACATATCAAGTTTGTTTATTATTTTTATATTTGAGCTTAGTCTTTGATTTATTGTTCCACTTTACCTAAAAAATATTTTTTTTGTATATTTTTTTGAAAAAGACATTCTTTTTTTAAGTTATTTATTTTTCGTTTATTTTTCGTTAAAAGTGGTTGGCAACGCTGCCGCAAACTCAGAAAACTTAAGAGAATTTGCCTACTACAAGCTGTTTTCCCTCTTAATGTGGGATGGGAAAGTGTGTTGTCTGTTTGCTATGTCTATTTTAAAGTAATTTAAGAAAGAGTACGAACTATTATTCATTATTTTTCATGTACAATAGCGCATTTCCTGGACATTAAAATATTTCCTGTTGATTAAAATAATACACACGTAATTGTTCAAGTTTTCACTTCTGTCGGCACTCCTGGAGTGCCATTGTTTTTTTTTTTTTAATTATGTAGGTACTAATCGACTAGTGCAATTATGAACTAAAAATGAGATTCTGACAAACATCCGAGAGTATAACTGTCATGAAAGAGCTTCTGAATTAGCCGTTTGGACTCGGCATAAAATTGTAGATCCCTTTCATTCGTCCCAAAAATAAAAACTCACACAAGACGAATAGTTGTGAGAAGCTAGGCCTAGGGTCCGTACGGGCCTGTTGCAACAATTATTTATTATTATTTAATTTAGATTTGAATTAAAAGGTCAAACGGAGTCGTTTCAAATTAAAGACAGAGAAGTTAACAAACAAACACTCCCATCAGAGAGTTAACACCGCACACATTTGAAATATCGAAACAGACATCGGATACCCCACCTCATCACAACCGACAACAGCAGTATTCAGAACAGATTCCAACCGCAACATAAGCACCCACGCTCCACATTCATGTTGCTGAGCCAGCGTCTGGAGCAAGAGCAAAGGACACCTTTCCCATCGCAAGTAAGAAAACCTAGATAATAAGTCTCCCATTGTTAGTTTTAAGAGTCAGTCGTATAATAAAAAAGAGCCTTCTCCTCGAGGAAATTTTTTTTAAATTAAAATAAAATAAATTTAATTTAATTTATATCCATTCAACATCGTGTACGAATTGTAATTTCATATTCCTTCTTTCTACATTGTTATATACATTAAATAAATAGGCGAAGGCAAATAGTTAAGTACTGTTATCACTGCCTTGGCCTTCAACACAACCTATTCGCTGATGTTTTTGTTGAGAATATTGCCCAGAGATGTTATATTGTGTGTGTCTGTGTAGTTTGTTTTCTTATATTGTGTGCAGTGATGGGACTTGAGAAAAGCGAAACGGTGGTAGATAGCTTAAAAAAGGATGGTAGAAAACAAAATTTGGCATGGAAAATTATTAAATAGTATAAATTTAATACCAATTAAAGAAGTACCAGAACTACTTGACCGACATAGCCCAATTTTAATATCAACCCGACGACGATAAAAGTTGGTCCTCTCACAAAATTTCACTTGCCTTAGTCGATTTTTTCGACGCTATCCTGTTTTCAACAGACAGAGAGACTCATGGGTCTAACATTGATTTTGTATGGAGGTATTTGACCGATATAGCCCATTTTTAATACCAACCTAACGACGATAAAATTAAGTTCTTTTACTAAACTTCATTCACCTAGGTTAATTCCTTTGGACGCTATCGTGTTTTCAACAGATAGAGAGACACATGTGTCTAATATTGATGTTGTATAGGAGTTACCCGAACAACTTGACCGATATAGCCCATTTTTAATACCAACCTAACGACGATAAAAGGAAGTCTTTTCAACAAACTTCATTCGCCTATGTCAATCCCTTTGGGCGATATCGGGCTTTGAACAGACACACGGACAGACAGACAGATATGGCTAAACCGATTCTGAATGTTATCCTGATTGAGAATATATACTTTTTGAGGTCTCCGGCGACTCCTTCTTGGCGTTACAAATATAATGGCCTTTCCTGTGGAGGGTATAAAAAAACAGGGAAATAAAATAAACATAAATCAGTAATTTCTTATTATTAATTTAAGTTATTTTTAAAAATCACTTGTGTCGTTGAAAACAATGAAAATTATTACTTCCTATGAAAACCGTCTGTGAATTTACTTACTTACTTAGGTGGCTCTACAGTCCGGGGTGGACCTGGGCCTCAACCAATACGCCTCTCCAGTTAGCGCGATCTTTGGCTAACTGCCTCCAGTTGCGCACTCCAAGTTGGTTGAGATCCCCTTCCACTTGCGCGCGCCACCTAAGGCGAGGTCTTCCTCTACTGCGTTGTCCCTCCGGGTTTGAATCGAAGACTCTTCGGGCCGGAGCGTTGGTGTCCATTCGCTCTACATGTCCTAGCCATCTTAGTCGACTGATGCCGACTGATCAGTCGATCAGTCTGTGAATTTATATTTTGAAAATTTACTAATGATTCCGGGGGTTCAAAATCTTCTCCGTTAGATGTGAAAATGTACGTTCAGGAGCTGCGTTACTATGAGAAAAACAACAAAGTTCTAAAATGTACGATGAAAGTTTGTGTGGCACAATTCCATCAGTTGTGAAATTATTTTCTGATAATTTTCTGATAGCTAAGTGAGTGTGTGTGGTTATAGGTACAATTTTCAATTTAATGCAGTGATAGAAAAGAAATATAATAAGTGAATAGCTATGATTATAAGGTGGTCGATTTCGAGTTCAGGTTGGTCGAATTTCCAAAAGTGTGAAAAGTGGTGGAAATACCACTTAACTGGTAGAAGTTACATCACTGATTGTGTGTATAAGCCAGGTCACTAGAATGGTACAATTTCTACCACTGGTCGTCGTCATGCTTAAAATATCCCCCCAACCCACCGCAATGAGCGAAAACCAAAAACTACTGGACTACTGGAGAATTGAAGACAAAACAATATATCGTCGTCGTTCTATGAAAACTCCCTAAGTCAATTTTTCTCAAAACTGAGATAAATCCACCATATATTTATAATCAAATAACAAAATCTGTGTTCTGTAAAAACTCCCTAAGTCCTTAGTTTCTCTTTTTATAAAGTATACAAAATGAAAATTCCCTAAATCAAAACATTTTGAATTTCTTGTCAGCTTAGGGGGTTTTGACTGGCAAACGTATTGCAGTTTTTTGTTATTTGAAATTCACTTTGCCTACTATAATCGATTGTGAAACGTTATAATAAACAGAATTTCGGTTGAGTCTATTCTGTTGTGAATGCGTATCAAAGGAAAACTGTCGATTTATTTCCTGTTTAATTTAATTTCGAAGTTGAGTTATTAGTGTAGTGAATCTTAACAATGGAAAGCAGGGGAAAAGTTATGGTAAACTTAGCTGTACCAAATACAAGCAAAGCAGAAGTACAGGTATGAAAAGTAAAAGAATATAGATGAATAGTACCTACTAAGATACAATTTTATTATTATGTATAGATAATAGATAGTTGTAATAATAATGATGTGACTGTGAAGTCCTATGAGATAGAAATCTGTATTTTAACATCAACAGGAAGACTTTGATTTTGATAACGATGATGAAAATCGAGATGCAGATTTTGTACCAGATGACAAAAGTTCATCTGATTCACCTGAAGAGATCAACTTATCCACAAAAAAACGGAATAGGTGGAACAAGGCAGATCTTGAGAGCTGGTTGTGCAATGTGAAGAAAAAAAAAACGCAGTTTGGGACAAACCTACGTTTCCAAAAATTCTGTAGTTCCTGCGCACGGAAAAAAATTTAAGATCAAATCAAGAAAAATGAGCGCAGAATCACGAAAAGTTTGTCTAGTTTTGGAGCTTAGCTCAGGATTTACTAATTCACGACTTTTTATTCGCAATTCTATAAATTGTACGAAGTGAAGATATTGACCCGCAAAAGTCGCGAATCGCTACCTTTTATTGTCAATGATGCGATCAAATGAGGAATACATATTGCAATAACCAATCACAATTTGACACAAATAGTTATTAATTTGCTATTACTATTGATTGTCAATTGCAAAAATAATTCGTAAATTACCACTTTGTGTTGTAAATTCGGATTTCCTCCCTTAACAAATTACAACCATTTAGTCTTGAATTGCAACTCAAAAGTGTTGATTTGCGAACAAGAGGGGTAGATTTACCACTTCATACTAAAGTGTTATAGTTGCATTTTACGAATTCGTAATGGTTAATTGAATCTTTTTTTCATCAATTTGCATTTCCTATTTCGCAATTTACGATTTGAGGCATCACCGTATTAAATTGAAATTGTTTTATCGTGAATAAAACTTTATTCTCAATTTACAACTTATATCTTACGATTTACAAATCAAAATTCGTAGTTTAATTATTTAGGTTATTTTCGCATACATATTTAAAGTCACATTTTATAATTTGTTTCCTCCTGATATCCATGAAAAGCATACGGCGCCAAATCGTCCGGAGACAACGGGATTTGTCTGGGGTGGTTTTTCGGTATATGCTAAAATTTAAAATACAAACAGATTATTTAGAAGAATTTGCCATTGATACGAACATTTACAATTCTTTTCAATTACATATGATATTTTAGATTCCATTCCAATTTAAACTTCTTTCTAATAGCCCTACCTACTTAATTTTTTTTGTATTATTCAATATGTACTTACAAGATATATTCCAAAATTCTTTACAATTTGTTGGTTAGTACACTCACTATCAGCACGAATGAGTTATACTTATAAATAACTTTGACCCGACAAAAACTGCTTTAAGCAAAGATTGAATACCGACTGTCTGACTCTAATGAAGCCAAATGCGCATGGTTGGAGCTGTCCATGCAGAAAATGAAAGGACTTAATAGGATTTCTTTACATAGACCATGGACATGCTATGACGTTTCGTTTTGGTCGGCTGCCTGTGCGCACAAAAATTTCACACATCGGTTAGTTGATTCCATGGAAATTACAAAAAAAAATTTTGTAATTCACGATTTCTCTACGTCATTTTACGTTTTCAATTTACATGTGTTAAATTATTATAAGATTTCATTGATTCATCACTCAGTGATTGTAAATCAGCAAATACTTTTTGCAATTTGCGATTGTGAAGTAGTGCTTGAGAAATTGACCCATTGAAGTGGTAAATTGCGCCAAACAATATCGCAAATCACTACAAATAAAAGAAGCTCGAATTAATACTTCCAACCGCAAAATTCAGCAAGCAGAATTTTGTATTCTAAGCCGTTTTCAATGTCGAATTATGAATTTTTATATCAATCCAAGAAAAAATAGTTGTAATTTGCGACAAAGATATAATTCGTGAATTGCAACTCAAAATTTTGCAATTGGTGATTTTCAATTCTTTCCGTGCGAAGTCTCCACAACCTATTGATTGTAGCAAATGCTACCACAAGTGTACTGACAGCTTTACAGACAATGAGAGAAAAAACATTTGAAGGGAATATTGGAGAATCGGAGATTATAACCGAAAGAAAGATTTTATTCTGCGGAGTATAACATGTAACGAACCAGCAAGACAAAGGCCACGGGGCGAAAATGCAACGCATAGAAATCGAGCAACCAAATATTTTTTTTTGAATAACTAATCTAGTGTTTGAGTTCGATTAACGACGGACCTCTTAGATCTACTATCAGAGGAGCAAACTTAGTAACCGGTACCTTTGGGGGATCGGATAAACGAGGCCGCCATGCTCCAGGAATAAAAACAACAGAAGCCGATAAAATTGCAGTCAATAACCATATTGAATCAAACAGGAACTGGAAGCTGAACGTGAAAAAGAAGCTCTTTCCAGCAAAGCAAATCATAAAGAACTAGCTAGTCGAGAGAAGTCGTTTGTAACTGCTACTTTTGACCTTCAAAGTGTTCTTCAAATTCCACGTGTCACCTATGTACTATAGTCGAAAGATCTGTTGTAATAATCTCACGATTTATGAGGGTGCTCCACCTAACAACGCGTATTGCTATGCCTGGACGGAGATTAACGGAAAAAGAGGAAGTGCTGAAATTGGGACATGCTTGTACAAATATCTTCATCAACTGCCAGACTACGTCAAATCAGTTTCTCTGTTTTCGGACACTTGTGGTGGCCAAAACCGCAACCAGCTTAACTGGCTTAAAGTAAAAAGTTTTAAGTATTTGAATGGTCGCCCAGATACATTGCAATACCGATACGACCACCATAGTCCCCATGCAACTACAATTGTCAGTGGAAGAGGGAGGCCTAAAAAAGTTATATTAGAAATACTTCGCAATGAGCCACTGCCAATATCGTCCCAAAAAAAAACGAGACTTATTGCGTTTGTGTGAGAACGGAGTTATTCCAGAAGAATTTCATGGATGGTACAAATCGCTTCCGGTATCCACCCTTGCATTACTAGATCGGATTCCTGAGGCAGCAGTTGAGAGCAGCAACGATGAATACGAATAAGACTTTTTTTAAGACGTTTATCTACTAAAATGACTTACCTACCTAAATAATAAAAATTTTAAAAACTACTGTGTTCTCGTGTTTTCTTTCAGAGAAAACTCCCTAAGTCCATTTTTCCTATTTTACCTTTTCCCGACTAACCAGTTCCAACATATTTCATATGTTAATGGTTACCCAAAGTTCCTTCTATATGCGAAACCCAAGATCGAGCACTTACGAACATTTTCGTATTTTTAATATTGATTATCAACTTCAAATGCTAATATCTCAAAACCAATAAAATGGACTTAGGGAGTTTTCATAGAACGACGACGATATGGACTACTAGTAGCCAACTTCACTTAAGTTCTAAAACTACAGACGCGGTACTATGTAAAAGCGGAAAACAAAGTGAAAAACTCCACATATCATTCGGAAAAATATTTATATAAGTTGAATATAAAATCTGACCTTTAATTTTAATTAAGTCTAAAGGATATCCAGATATAGACATAGTAAAAATATGGAAGTCCACACGACAGACGATTGAAACATGCAAGGTGCAGTAATATTTAGTGCTAAGTTCTGTAAGAAATCTAGATTTGAGCAATTTATATAACTAACTTAAAGAACATGTACTCGAATGTGATATTCTAGAAAACTACAAATATTTATTAATTAAACTTATTATTCAAAGGCAATTAAAAGTTTTGCTGAGAGCTTGGTAAGAAACATATTTATAAAACTTGTTCAGTTTGTGGGGCAATAAGTTAAGAAATTTATTTTCATTTTCGTTTTCTATATCCAAATACATAACAAACATTACAGAATTAATTTGAAATCACTTTTTGTAGCTTAGCATCTTTTGTTTGTATGGCGCAGGTACTTATTTATTTCTTGAGTTTATCTGTTGCTTACAATTCATTATTCTTGCAGGCATTGTTTAAATATATCAAAGGATAATCGGCCGAAAACATTTATTGACGCTCTCAACTATTGCGATTCCACACTTTATCAAGCAGTACACCGCCATTAATAATTAAGATTATATTTTTTGTATATACATACGAGTACAATATATTAAGTAAAACATTTATGAAAATTTTACTTTTTTTTTCAAAAAAATATGAATACAATTTGTATACCTGTATACCTTTCATTTTTTTATTGTAATAATACTAGATATAATATAGATACAATAATTGCTGATAACATAGGAAACCAAAACTCTACAAAAATCCCTTAAACACATCCACATCGTTTTGAATTGTTAAGTCATATAACTCCTTGGCCAAAGACGCAATTTCCTCGTCGACTACATCTCCTCCACGGATCAATGTTTGCTCCGTTAACATATCTACGTCGATATTTTCAACATCGCCAAGCAGTTCCTCCTGCGAAATTTCATCTGGCACATGTAGCGTTGGAAGGAAATATGTTGCAATCGAAAGACTATATGGAAGATACCGTACATATTCCTTAAGTAGGTTTGATTGTGATAAAAATTCAGGAAGACCTCTTTCGGTGTGTTTGCCAAAAGTTGAAGCTAGTGTATTGTAATACGCATCAAAAATGTTATCGAAATTCGCTTTGCGTACATCTTTTCCGGCGGAGAGTGAAAGAAATACACATAGGTCGACCATTGGCGAAGAGTATCGCAGAGTTTGAAAGTCAAACATCATAACATTGGTGGGAAGATTGGGATCCTAAAATGATTAAAATATATTGCTAAGTTTCTTAAAAGGATTAATAAAGGTACTACCTCACTGTCATCGTAAGCAAAAGCCATATTGTTTCGTAGGTAATCACCATGGCATAAAGTTGCATATGGTTCAATTGGCTGAACTCGTTTCTTGCTGTAGGCGAAATTGTCCGAAAAAAGTTTCTGAAGTTTTTGAAAAAAATCCGCAGGGATTTGTGGGTAAAATTTATCAACAGCCTTGATGAAACGAAGTAGGGCGATATCTTTCATTAAATCCCACTGTGGTGGTGGTGGTCGGGCGAAACGAGATTCCTTTACTAATCCGATGATGGAATCAAATTGTTTTTTATTGACAGTTTTTAAAGCATAACACAGTCCATGAAAAATTCCAATATGCTGAGCTGCAACACAAATTAATGTTAAATTCATATTAAAAAATAAAATATGTATATAAACTACTGTGAAGGTCCATTACAATGAGCTGTGATTTAAAATGTAATTTTCAGTTAAAAAAAGAAGATCACTGGTCGAAGTTTTTTTTTTGTTTTTCCATGTTAAAGATGTAAAAGCTTAAAGTTAACTATGTAGATTTAGGGCTAAGAAATGTGCAAATGCATGATAAAAAATATGATATGTACCCTGTTTCAAACATCAATCAAAAACGCCATTAGTGGAAGGAAAAAGGAATCGGATTTTGAGCACAGCAGCTTGTTTTGTATCTTATTGTTAGTATTTTACACTCAGACAAAATGATGGATGGATTCGAAATTTGAAAGTAGTGTAACAACGGTATCGTTGCATATTGGTGGGTCAAAGTTTAAACTTAACAAAAATAAAGAAGAAGAAGCTTATAATTGGTTTAATTTGTTGGAGGTCCAATCCAAGTTGTGCATTGGTTTGCAAGATTTCACTAAGTGTAAAGTTGCAATTCGTTGCGACAATGGAGTTAGTTGCGCGGGAGTTTGCGGTAAGGTCTTCCACAACACACTAACCCATTCGTATAAGATTTATATGTATGATGCGTTGCATATATACATAACGACACTAAGAGAGATTCAAGAGCAAGTGAAAGCGAACGGAATATATTTAAAGGAATACAAAGGAGAATTTGAACAATCACTAAAAATAAACAGAAATACAGATTTTGCTGGAGGCAATCGAAGGAAGGTACAACGAACGGGTTGAAAGCTATATTTAAAGCGCAATGCGAAATAAGTGTCAAGGAAGTACAAAAAATAAGGAAATTTACCGATTCGATTAAAGAGCAGAGGCAGATCGAGCAAATTTATAACAGCGTAAAGAAGATGGCAAGTGATAACGAAATGGTTATAAAAAGCGTATATGAAATACGAGATGAAAAATGGCATCCAAATTGGAGTGAAAGAAATGGGTGTATCAAAGAAGAATGAAAATAAGCTTAATTATGCTGATCAGCTGAAACAGGCAATTTACATTAAGCCCAAGAGTAAACAAGAAAATGCAAAAACAAAGAGAGAAATAAAAGAAAAGAAAAAATAAACACGACTTCCCTTTCCCTTGAGGTTGACAACTTAGTTAGGTTGAGTTAACTTAAAAAAAAAGTCACTAACTCGAACCTAAAAATCCACTAGATATGCTAAAATTTAAAAAAAAAGTCACTAGAAAAATAATTTCACTACCTACCAATAAAAAAAAAATAAATATTCAATTTTAACAACATTTTTATTTTGATCAATAAATAACTTATACAAAAAAAACAAATTCAGTCTCAATGTTACAATAAAAAACAAAACAGTTTTTTAAATCACTGCAAATCAGAAATAATTAAATCGATTTCATCTTCATCACTACTTTCATTTACCTCAATATCGGAGGCATTTTCAAAATTATTTCTTGAGAACATTTTTAGGAATTTCATATTCATGACAACTTTTTTTTTTGTATTTTTAGTTGATTTCTGATGAGCATTATTGAGTTCAAAGTTTTCGTTGACATTTTATTTCTCAACTTATTTTTAACTATGTTCATCATACTAAAAATCCGTTCCACTTCGGCATTTGAATGTGGAAGCGACATTACAGTTCGAGCAAGTTGGAATAATTCTTCATAAGTATTGACACCTGCTGCGTTTTTGTAATGCGAAACTTCTCCCCAAAACTTTACGCTATCTTGAAGCTTTTTCCATTTCACAAAATTAATAGCCATCCATTGCTTTTTTGTTTTCTATGTTTCCTGAAAACCTAAACTTTTTGCAAGGTCAATGATAGAACGATCTTTTACAGGTTTTAAAGTATTTTCAACTGATAGTAATTCCATTTTTGTTAAAGCATTGTAATTACTTGGAACCCTTTTCTGAACCTCTTTTATTAACTTTATAGTGAAATTTATGCAATTAGTTCTTATACGACTAATTGTATCGCTTGATAATTTCGATTCCGATATTTTAGATTCAAAAACATACCCAAATCAAATTGAATATTGCAATTTGCAAGTGTCAAACTCGAATACCAGGGATGTAACATCACCAGGGGCGTAATAATTTAGAAAAACATATTTTTGCAAAAAGTCACTAGAAAAGTAACTAGTAACTTTTGGAAATTCCACTAGATATAGCGACAAAGTCACTAAAACGGCAACCGTGGTTGACAATGATAGCGTTAGCGTATCCGATAGGAGAGAGGGCGCAATACAAATCAACTGTAGTGAAGAAACAGTACAGAAGATAGAAAATGAGGTAAAGCAAAGGCTAGGCGAAAAGTATGATGTGAACATTTTTAGTAAGAAAGTTCCAAAAGTTATGATCACGACGGACATACGTGAAAAATGGAATAGGGAAGATCTGCAAGAAGCACTAAAAAAGGCAAACTTTGTAGGAACAGTAAAATACGTAAAGAACTTTAGAAACAAAAACAGAGAGGCATATAATGCAATTATTGAGCTCAATGAAATTGACCCCAAATATGTATTATTTATAAAATCGGAGGATTAATTTAGGATGTCCTCCCTATGCATATGTATTTGCTTGTGGTAAAAATTACAAATCAATCCATCTGGTTGGATTTTATCGGTCACCGATTTGTAATGCGTTTAAGGAATGGTGAGAGGAATTAACGCTTTCAGGGATGACATTAATTCTAGCAGGTGACATAAGCATTGACTGGTTTGATAAATCGAATGCATGTACAGGTGGCGCAAAAGTAATCCTCCTATCAGAAAATGCTATAAATTTTGCGTTTGGCCCCTAATGTCAGTTCTGTTTTGACATTTGTGTAGTAAACACATGCGAAATACACGTTAATAAACAATGTTACGCTACACTGCTCCAGAACGCGGAATATTGGTGACTATTTATTTGAGCAATAATCGGTCGGTGACTTTGGCACAACGTGAATTTAGTCGCAGATTTCCTAGCCGTCCAACGCCTACTGGTGAAACACTGCGACCTTTAGCCGCTCGCCTCGAAGAGAATGGCACAACACGAGACGTTGCCAAGAGTGGCGGGCCCCGGACCGCCCGTTGTGCCGAGAATATCGCCTCTGTTGACGCGGCCATTTTTTTTTCGAGAACGCCGCTGGTCAAACGACAACAGTGAACGGTGCGCGCTATAGGGCCATGTTTACCGATTTTTTTCTACCGCAATTGGACGATTAAGGACTGGAGGACATGTGGTTCCAACAGGATGGAGCTACGGCACACACTGCGCGAGCCACGACCGATATTCTGAAAGCGGTGTTCACGGGTCGTTTTTGGCGATTTGCACTAGCCCGCAAGATCGCCTGATTTGACCGCTCCAGACTTCTCTTTGTGGGGCTTTTCGAAGTCGCGGGTTTATGTCAACAAGCCTCAGACTCTTGCAGCTCTTAAAGACAATATCCGTCAAGAATGTGAGGACCTATCGCCGGAAGTTTTGGCCTAAGTGATGGAAAATGCCATAAAAAGGGCTCAAATGACAATCAACTGTGGCGGCGGCCATTTACATGACATCATATTCTCGACTTGATGTAAAAAAAATTAAAAGACCAAATAAAAATAATCCACAAGAAGAATCAAAGTTTTTAATTTTTTTTTTAATTACAGCCAAAAAACATCGGAAGGTTATTTTTGCGCCACCTTGTAGAAAGGTGAAATAAAAAAGAAATAAAAAACGCAATCGAGGTAGAAATATTATGTGAACAAGCTGTTACTGAGCCTACAAAGGTGACAAACACTAACCGAAACTAATCGATTACGTCATAACAAATACATGCACAACAGTTGTAAAAAAAATTGAGGAACTTAATAAGTGACCACGAGACAATTTTCTACTAAATAAATGAAATCAATCAATCAATCAAAAAAAAAAACATATTCGATGGTCTTTGAATTAATACATCGGATTCCTTTTTTGAACGCTTTTTAGGTCATAGTTTGGCTGTAGTATACGCGTTTATTGTTTTATAATAGTCGGTATGCCCTAAACCTACCGAAATAATTCGACTGACTAATGTTTAGGTCACCAATAAATTATACCATACTGCGTGCTTTAAAAAAGTTCTTTCAGAGAAGTAAGAAACCATCAATTATTCAATTATGATATCAAGTATACTAAGTCTAGAGCAGCCAACATGCGCTCGATTGATTGAGATTTGTGGAAACACTAGATCACACAAATGAGGTCCTAATGGAGGTACACTTTCCAGGAAGCTATAAGTCAGATCAGCCCAGGGCTCCAAGGAAACAAGGAGCGAACAGGATGGATAGGAAGGAAGCAGAACGGATCGTGACACCACAAGCGGTCAAGGGTGCGATAGAAACATTCTCACCCTTCAAAACTGCGGGGCCAGATGGTATATTTCCAGGTCTAATGCAATGGGGTATAGACGTAATTGCACCAAGGCTCAGGAATATATACGTTGCATGCCTACCAATGGGCTATATCCCGATTACATGGAGGGAAGCAAATGTGGTCTTCCTTCCGAAACCGGGAAAAAAGGACTACACCGAGGCAAAGTCATTCAGACCAGTCAGCCTAACATCCTTCCTGTTAAAAACAATGGAAAGGGTGATAGTGGACTATATGGAGAGTACTGCGCTTAGGACGTATCCTTTAAATAGTAGACAGCATGCATACAAGGTAGGCATGTCTACAGAAACAGCGCGTTGCGGAGGAAGAGCTAAATACCGGGGGCATTGCGATGACCAATATAATGGACATTGAAGGTGCCTTCGATAAGATATGCTTTGAAAGTCTGAAACAAGCCTTAGAAAAACGTAGGGTTAACCCACTGATGGTAAGATGGGTGGACAATATGTTGAATACAAGAGCGATTTATATTCAGACGGGAACCTCAAAACTCAGAGGAAGGGTTAGCAGAGGTTGCCCACAAGGAGGTGTTCTCTCACCTACACTGTGGAATATCACTGTGGACTCTCTTCTCCACAGATTTGAGGCGACGGGCATTCACACAGTGGGATATGCCGACGACATAGCAATAATGGCCAGAGGCAAGTTCATGGACGTCACCGCAGATATCATGAGGAACGCACTCAGAGTGGTTGAGCGGTGGTGTCTGGAACAAGGGCTCTCCATTAATGCGGGGAAAACAGATCTAATAGTCTTCACTAGGAAGAGGAAAAATGTGGAATTAAGGCCCTTAACACTTTTCGGATCGGAACTAACAATTTCTTATTTAGTAAGTAAGTTAGTTAAGTAAGTAAGTTAAGTTAAGTATCTGGGAGTCTATCTAGATTCTGGACTTACTTGGAATTACCATGTTGAGTTCTCCTCCTTCCTTGTCCGGAAGGCAGAAAGGGTACTACATCAGTGCAAACGTGTATGTGGACAGAGATGGGGACTCTCCCCTAGTTCAGCATACTGGATGTATACGATGATAACTAGACCCATTATCACGTACGCCTCGGTTACATGGTGGACGAAAGCCTCTCAGAAAACCGTCAGGAAGCACCTGGATAGGGTTCAACGATTAGCATTTATAGGAATTACAGGTGCAATACGTACAACCCCAACATGCGCCTTGGAGGTCATCATGGGGATATTACCGCTGGACTAATTTATTAAGAAAATAGTGGCCCAAACGGCACTTCGTTTGCATCGAGATGCGAAATGGCACAATTGTGGTACGATCTATGGACATAGGAAGATCCTGGAATTTGTCAAAAACGACATTAGGGAGCTGAACATGCCTATGGATCGAATAACAAGGAAGCGTATTATGGAAAGAAATCACAAAACTCGTATTGAGGACGGATTACTTCCAGAAAAAAGAAATGGTGAAATAGTGATTTTCACGGATGGATCCATGATGGATGGCGGAGCGGGGGTCGGTATCTATTCAGAAGAGCTGGAAATTGCCCGTCACATTAGCCTCCGGAAATACACTTCAGTATACCAGGCTGAGATGATTGCTTTGCTTCATGCGTTGGACTACTTGCTTGAGTGTCAGGTGGAAGGAAGAAATATCCTTATAGCACTGGACAATCAGGCGGTGATCAGATGCATGCAACAAACAAACATCACAACATCATTGGCACTGGAATGTGTACTTAAGCTCAATAAGTGTTCATCTAAAAATGAAGTAACACTGACTTGGGTAGGGGGACACATAGGGATCGAAGGCAATGAAAAGGCGGACTCCCTTGCAAAACAGGGGTCAACTGAAAAGTTGCTGGGACCAGAACCATTTCTTCAATTCAGAGGAATGATAGAACAGCTGATTCACAAATGGATCACGGCAGAACACCTGAGAAGGTGGTCAACCGTGGAACAATGTAGACAAGCTAAAATGGCAAAGAAGGGTTATAAGTATGAGTCGAGGAACATTGAAATGGGTGGTGGCTTTGTCTACAGGACATTGCAATTTCGGTTATCAGTTAAGGAAAATGGGCCTTATAGAGGATGATATCTGTAGACTATGCCTGGAGGAATCTGAGACAGCGGCACATATACTGTGTCAATGTCCAGCGTTGGCTGGCAGAAGAATGAGGATCTTTGGACATCATTGGGTCGAGACCCAGTCGATGAAACAGATCTCCCATAAACAGATGCTAGCGTTAACACTAGGAATTAAGCCCAGAGTAAGATTTACAATGGTAGAGAGACGAAAAGAGACCCGACAATGGTGGTCTGATTCGAATATCTCTCGAAATCTGTATATATATAAAATGAATTTAAGGCAGATTGCGCGTCCTTTGCTTTGAACCTTCTTCGATATCGAAGCAATCGATCTCTTCATTGTCATACTCCACCGATTAACGCATTTGGTAGGTATGTTAGAACTAGAAATGGAGTTGCGAAATTCGTCCCTACGTGCGCACCTATTGTTACCGGAAAAGTTTCTTTCGACTCAGTCATGTACCTACCTTACTTTTAACTGTCATTTGTTTTAGCATAGAATTCATTTTGGTCATTTTGACGTCCACGTACAATAGATACACTTAAATAAATTCTTACCTATGATTCTGAAACTATAAAAGCCAAAGCAATTTGTATATTAGAAACCACTGCTAGGAATGCGCTGAATCTCTTTAAATAGGTATGATAAGTAGCTCATCCTATTAAGAGAATGCCATTATTTAGGGAGAGAAGTTTGTGAAATATTTTAAATAGTTCCTAGTCCCTCTTACCCACTTTACATGTACGTTCATATAAACTAAATTTAATTGAGTTTAATTAAAACTTCAACTTTTTCATCACACAACCTCATACATCCAATCGCATAAAGACATTTAAGCTAACTTTGAAGGCCATATGTTTTGTTGTCAATTCGTAAAATATTCTCTTTCGATATAAATAATGTCTCCCCGTGAATACATCAGGTGTGCAGCTGAACCTACTCCTACTTTGAAGCTAGGAAAGCGAACATGCTATACTGCTATTATAAAGAGCAAAATTCGTTGTGGGTGTTTTTCTTTTTTCTTAAACGAAAAATTATCAAGCGCAGTTTGTAGGATTCTTTAAGTTTCTTCTGGCTTTTGAAAAGAAGGCAAACACGTTCGTGTATAAATGAGGAGACAGGAGAGAAAGTTAAAACTTTTCAGGAAAGGAAAGCAAATGAAAACATGTTGTGGGTTGCATTTACGACTTAGTTACATACAGAAGAAGATTTGAATGGCGCTGAAGTTGGGTGAAGTTAGTATTTACATATCTCCGAACGTATATACCCATATCCAAAAGCAGGTAAACTGAAAGATGGTATGCAAATGGAACGAAGTAAATGTTAGGAATCCGTGGATTATTTATCAAACTTCGTTTATTTCCCTTTGATTGTGGAACTTAAATCGTTTCATGTAAATTTAATTCTGGGTATAGTATTTTATTTTAAAATAAAAATTGTATTTCTTTTGCAGATGTTTTTTACAAAGCTGTATCCGTTCTTCATTCACTGTGCAATAAAATCTATACAATTACATTGTCTATATTATAAAACAACCAAAAAAGGCACAAGCAAAAGGGCCAAAGAGAAAAGTTGTTTGCCATGTGAAGGGACATCTATCAACGGAACGAACTCGTTGCATTATTTTTTTAATTGTTTTGTACCTAGTAGAAAATTCTTATGGTTGCTTAGAAAGCGAACGAAATTATTTCAGCGAATAGTCCTAACCTAACGAATTAAACAAATATGGTATCCTGATGACTGGTGAGAGCACAGTACAATACGCTCGGTTGCTAAAAAGGGGAACAAACTATATACCAATATTACAAAACAATGGCAACACTTACAATAAATGACCGTACCATTTCTATTACTTTCAAACTTGAAAAGGAACAAAAAAAATTTCTGATTTTGTTAAAAAAGTCCCATTATTTATGCAAAATTAAAATAAACAGTGATGCCAACGGAAAAATAAGATAACAATGTAACAGCTGACAGTTCGGAGTTAGTAAAATTGAATCGCTATAGAAAATGAACAGCGCATTTTCATTGTTGAGCAATATTTTGAAAATATTAAAGGTTTGTCAGCTACAGTCCATACAGCCAGAGTAATAATCCAATAACTGCATGAGTCATTTCCTATAATCGTGTAATCAGCCGTTTTTGCGATCAGAATTGGTCATCCAGATCTTACGATTTAACACCATTGGACTTTTATCTTTGGTTTTTTGTTTTAAGTCAAAGGTCTATGAAAACAAGCCCACGACCACCAATGCCTGGTAAGAGGAAATTGGGACGTGTATTAATAAAATTCAGCCATAATTTCAATAAAAGAGTACGTACTTGCCAGCAAAGCCGTGGCGGCCATTTATCCGATGTCCATACATAACCCCAATAATTTTACTGCAATAAAAAATTACATTTTGTGTAAATTATGGGACACCCTTTAGTACTTGTTGCACCTTTATTATTTAATAATTATTAGTTTCTTCTTCTTTTATAACAAATATATTAAAAAGTGTATACGGAAACTTTGGATATTCACGTATTTAATTGTGAATCATAGATGCTTTTGCCCAAGACATCTGTTAATAATGCCACTTTGTTTTGTCAAAATCTAGATGAATTAAATCAATCTGGTTTTTAGAATTCGATTAAGAATTGTTTTCGGCAGTAAAAACAAATTCCTGGTATTCCTTTATTCCTTTACTGTATGTGTTGCCATTTTTTTAATTTTTTTAAAACTACATCTTCCGCCTAAATATAGCCAAATAGACCTCCCCTCTTTCCATAGTAAAAAATACTTGTATTTAACCCCTCTACAAAAAACCGTTATCATTTTTTGGCGACTAAGTTATAGTGCTCGTGACAAGACGTTCAAACTCCATAAAATTATAATTTCCTTTCGTTCGTCCGAATAAATATATTTATGGTGTTTCGGGCGGAACACTTTTCAAACAACAAAATCAGCGATCTGAAAATATTTGTTCTATAATCATTGAGCCCTTCAGCACCTTTGGAGTATTAATCAAAACTTGAAGTAAGTAACAGACTTTAAAACTTTTTATTATTAGGGATGAGTGCAATATGACTCACAAAGACCATTATTCCATTCCCCTGAAGGAAAGATCTCACAGACAACAAATAATTCATGGGCTTAGAAAATATTGCAGCAGAAATAAAAAAAACTAACAAATTTACGACATAAAAATGTTTCAAACAATAGTCTCCTCAAAGTTTTTTCTTTAAAAAACCATCTACCAAAAGTTTTGGATTACAGAAAAAAAAGACCGCTTTTAATCCATATATCCATGTAGACCCGCATAATAAGGTAAGTAGGTAATCATCTATATTTGCGAGCTTACCTCCCAGTAAAATATGTTCTAAAGAAAGGTTAACGCGACTTTTTGACATTTTCCAGCCATCTGGATTGAAATCACCAAGTACAATTGAAGCTTCATAATCCTTTAAGCTTCCATAAAAGTATTTCGGAAAATTGCGATCACTTTCTTTTACTTTAGAAAACTGCAATAGAGTCGGAATTACGATTGTGTATGCCATGATTTCATTGTAGAATAATGCGTCAAAACCGACAGCGTCATAATTCTCGGGAGGAATGTTTGGAGTTTTCTGAAAATACAGAGCAAAGTTTCAATATAATAAATTATAATTTATAAAATGAAGATTAATAATGTAAACAATATTTTATTTAAGGCTAGATGATGCTAGTGATACCTATCTACATGATTGTATGCTTTTTCTCTGTATTGTATTTGACGCAATTACGTGGATAAGTACTCAAAACAGTTTTAACGGATTCGAGTGTAATTTTTATATATTATTCCTAATTTATTAATATATCAGAAACTCGACTTACTGTAAGAAATAACTAAAAAGATGTAAACAAAACACGTTCAAGTATTACTAATTGGCAGTTGGAGGCTACGTTATATTGTTTTTAATCTGTCTAGGTAGTCTCCAATTGTCAAGTAGGTATACGGACTTGATTGTGTATTGTTCACATGACACCTCGTCACGACGAAGCAGACATGTATACGCGTGAAACACTTTCCCCCCCTCCTGCTTCAAATCGTTTGAAAATAGTACCTACTTTAAAAAAAAAAATTGATTCCCACGCGGGTAGAACCCAGTGTTATAATAAAACAGGTATTTCAATATTTCCGAAACTCACTACTTGTTTTCACACAATCGTAGATCGTACTATATGCAATAATTTGTAATCAGCATAATGTCAGTGCAATGACTGGCTATGCAAAAATAAACAGAAATTGCAAATTCCGGTCTGATACGTAGGTACTCGTACTAGTAGATTTATATATACAGATATATTTCGTTGTAGGGTAGGTTAGGTGAAGTGTTGGAAAAAATTAGTGACAAAAAACGAGCGTATTGTGTAATGTTATTTATTTGAATTTATTTTCTTGGTTGACGTCATTTCGTCAATTACCTATTAATGATTCCATTACAAATTACAGCATGTGAAATGTGATGTATCAAAGTATTGTTTTCATCGAATTTATTATTTACCTATAGCTACTCTGATTATTAAGAACACTATCTGAACACAAAAGTTTATTTGGATTATAAACGATTTTATACATATTGTTAAGTAAACTACACAGTTTCAGGCTCCCGGAAATTACGCCACAATTTTTTTTTGCAAAAAACCCCATAAGTTTTTTATTTAGTCAAAATTGGAAAAAACACCAGAACATTGTTTGGAGCTGCGCGATACGAGGCGGGGGGCGTTTATTATTTGATTACTTTATTACTCACAAACTATCATGTTTAAAAAAAATGAAAAAAAAAAAAATGAAACTGTTTAAATGTAAAACCACAAAAGTTTTTAATAACTTTTTATTTATCTATTTCTTTCGTAAAGAAAACTTTTTATTTTTTTTTTTATTTTTACAACGTCAGTCACTGATGTACACTTGAAAGCAACTAAATGACAACGCAAGCAATCGATCCGCCAACAAGAATGTCTAATATTACTGTTTATTTGTTACAACAATAGCTATACATTTTTTTTCTGGCTTTTTTTTCCAAACAGATTTCTTCCAAAAGTTTTCTGAAAAGTTTTTGCAAAAATGCCTGGAATTGCCTGAAAAGTCAGGCCTTTTTTCCCAGGAAAGAAAGCCAGACTTTTGTATGGAAAATTTTCTGGTATTTTTTCCAAACAAAATTCTCGCGTAATTTTCTCTGGCGTAATTTCCTGGAGCGGTAGGTAGCTATATTTCTTATTCTCGTAATTATCCTCATAAGGCATAGCAAATTTACGACGCTAAATTAAATATTAGAACGAATAATGTACAAAGTAAAAGATCCACTGAAAATTGAACACTCATCGCGGTTCTACATAAGATGCATACTAGAACTAAACTTTTCGCTATTCCACATTGCCATACCTTAGCTATTAGAACGCACTTTTGCTCCTCACTTGCATAGGTATAATCAATTTTTATTCTATAACATTTTGTTAGCATAAACGCCTCATCTATGCCAATTTGATGTATATTAATATCAATCACTTTAAAGGATTCACTCAAAATTTCGTCATGTTTTTGAATTTTTGCTAGCTTTCCATTTTTAACAATATCAGGTAAAACTTCATTCAATATCCAGTCCTTGACGTCACTTTCTCCGTTCATAATTTAGCACAAATAAAATAACCAAATCGTAGAAAATGGAGGTACGACTCGTACTCGTAGGTTGTGTATAATTTTCTGAATCAGAATTGCGACAGATAGGTTCGAGCGATCTTTTGCGACTAGTGTAGAGAAATTACTGTTGCAATAAACTTTTATGTACAAGTTGAATGAGGGAGATAAACAGTAGTTTATTTATTTCTAGTGACTGGAGATTGTATTTGTTTAGCCACTTATTGCTTAGGTTATCAATTTTTTTGCGCTGTCTGAAGATAATAAAAGTTGTGGCTAAATATATTTTCGGTAATAGATTTGTAAGGAATTTTTGATTTAAACTTTGGTTTGAGTCAATTGGTAGTAACTGAAATTAGATAGCCAGACAGGAGTACAGAGTTTGCAAAAATCATGTTTTTGTTAATATAAATTGTTTAAAAGTGGTCGTTTTTTAATGTTATTCAAAGGAATAGAAAAAATTCTGGGATAAAATCAGACTTTATTAATTGGTTGTTGTTGCTACTCGACAAATTATGACTCATATCGATGAACACAGATGAATGCTTTGCGGAAATGTGTTTACCGTTGGTTTGTTGTTGTTGGGAAATCGATATAATGGATGCAACCGTAAAATGATGCATTTTTTGAATTTGATTGTGTTTTATTAAGAAATTTTAAATGCAGTTATTTAAGTTAGGATATGCTTTATGCACCAGTAATTTTAAAAAAATCCGATCTATTGGAAATTCGGAGTTATAAATGCAAACATAAATGTCCTTATATCTCCGAAATAAGACATTTATGAGAATAAAGAATTTCACTACAAACAACTACAAACGCTTTCGAATGGCAACTGAAATTTTTTTCTATTGCTTCTAACTTTCTAACGGTTAAACTACAAACGAACAAAATTGCACTACAAACGAATGTATATCGAACTGCATTTCAAGTTTTTCATTCTAGAAAAAGTGCATGCCAACTTTACATAGGTTAATTATGCAGACAAAGCAGTAACAAATTTTGCATCATTTAGTTAAGAAATACTATTTAGAAAATTAAGTATACGATATTGTTGGTAAGCAATACTTGTATTTAAAAGTTGTATCCCAATCGAATATGTGGTTTTCGAGATATGATATGATGATTTCTTAAATTAGCGTTTTCGTTAATTCGAATTGAAAATTAAGTGCGCGATTATTATGAAAACATCAATTCTACTCTAAGTATTCATTTTGGTCAAAATCGTAAGTGTCCTTTAGGTAAACTAAGGAAAACAACATTTTTAAAAAATGCTTTTATTTTTTTTTTTTCAAAAATTCATTGTACGATTATGTAGAAAAAAACTGAGTTTGCTTTTAAGTAAGAAATGACCAAATTACCTTTTAAATTTTTGTTATAGTCGTTTGGACCTTTTTTTGAGATACGTCCAAATTTTAAAAGTAGGTACCGTTATTATATTTTTAGCGAAAAGCCAAACCTCACCTTCTTTAACTCAAATAACGATTTTGGTTGAAATCGTTAGAGCAAACTGGTATGAAAATTTTATATGGAAAGTACCTGTCATTAATATTTAGGTAACCTACCAAAAAAAGGCCCTGAACTGTGGGCACACAAACTCCAAATCCAAAATTTGAACTAAATCCGGGAAATCGGATAGTCTGTAGGCCTCAGGAGCATTGCCTTGACTGCTCCGAGCGGTATGTGAACCGATTTCGCAAGTGAACAGTGAAGGGCTGAGCCTTGCCTGGCCAGCTCGTCAGCATGCTCGTTTCCATAAACGTTGCTATGACCTGGAACCCAAATCAGCGTAACCTTGAACTGGTCAAGCGAGGCCAGCTCCTTGCGACATTCTAATACTAATTTTGAGGTTATGTTGACTGAGGCGATAGCTTTAATGGCAGCTTGACTGTCAACGAAAATGTCTATCTTTTGCCTCGGATCTATGTTTGGGTGTAATTTGATTTGACGACAGGCCTCGCGGATCGCCAGTACTTCCGCCTGAAACACACTGGCCGTATCCGGTAGCCTAAAGGATTTTGAGGTGTTTAGGGACTCAGAGAAAATACCTGTACCTACTCCATAGTCCATTTTTGAACCGCCTGTGTAGATTGATATTTTCGTGTCCCTGTTCATCCGGCCATCTTGCCAATCTAATCTTTAAGGGAATTCTACTTTAAAATGTTTAGTGAAAAACATTTTGGCGTGATATAGTCCGTTGAGGGTGGTATGAGTTCTCTTGATAGAGAAAGTAGAATGTTGCTTTGGCCGTAGGGTGTCGCAGACCAGCACCCCAACTCTCTGAGTCAGATTGCGCTTTATAATGTGAAGGTCTAAAGGTAGGAGATGCAAAAGGACTTTGAGGGCGTCTGACGGCGTTGACCATAGAGCGCCTGTGGTGCCTATGCATGCCATTCTTTGTACTTTGCTTAGTTTGGATATGTTGTAAGCTTTTTTTAGAGCCGGCCACCAAACTATAGACCCGCAGGTGAGGATTGGTCGCACGACGGCCGTGTACATAAAGAGGGTCACTTTTTGTTGCAGGCCCCATCTTTTGCCAAATGTTCTATTGCAGGCGTAGAAGGCTATGCATCCTTTCTTTAACCGTTGTTCGATGTAAAGTTTCCAGTTGAGCTTGGGATCCAGGATCACACCTAAATACCTAGCACTGGTGGATAATGATAGCTGTTGGCCGTTTAGGCGAGGAAGTGCGAAGTCGGGTATTTTGGTTTTTGTGGTGAAAAGCATCAGTTCGGTTTTGCTCGGGTTGACACCAAGACCACACGTACGAGAAATGTAAAAATAAACTACTGAAAAACGTTGGCTTGTTTGTAGATTATCGTATATTATGAAAATTGCCGCATGCCACTTGTGTTAGATGAACGTTAAAATATTGTAATTACAAAAATGTGTGTGCGTGTGATATTGTTCACTACTTTGTAGCAAACACTATTCTTAATGTATGATAAAATGGAATAGAAAATTAAGTCTTTTTGCAATTGCTAACCATTTCACAACAAGTCGTTCGTTCCATGAACCGAATTGCTGTGTAAGAATGTACGAAAGATAGTGAATGAAATGTAAAAAAAATTTACGTCGCACGACACTTTCTCGTTTCAACACTTGGTTGTTTGATTTTTATTTTATTATTAGGTATGTAGGTAGAAAACTCAGAAGAAAAATATAATCTGTGCAGAAAATATTAGAATATATATAAATAAGCTTGCCCATACATACCACGAAAACGACTTCCAATCGTTGGATTGTTGAAACAAACACCACTTTTGCAATATTCAGCAGAACAGCTGACCGAAAAGTAGTCACAACTCACAACTTAAAACCATTTTCCACACTTAATTGGTGGTGTAATAATATTTTTAAATGTTCTGAAACAATTTTATTTGTTAATTAATGTGATCGAAATTTGTTTACACATGAAGTTTCATGACTATTGTCACACAACTGATTGAAACGTCAAACGAAAACAAGTTTGTGTTCGGTGTGAATGCATCGACGAGTTTTTGTGTCACTTTTGGCTTGTTATTGTTTTGATATAAGCGCCATTTTTATGGAATTGTCCATACAAATTTTACATTTTGAATTTTTTCGATTACGTAGTAAGAGAAATATACTGTATTCGTAGAAAATTTCAATTCTGACAGGTTCTGATGGAGGAACTCAAAAAAGTGGGTTCGTCTGTCCATCGACTTCTAAGTTCTTTAAAGTTGGTATTGGGAAATTGTTGGTTTACAGTTGGACATTTTTTTTGCGCGTTAACCCCATTACTCATGGTACTTTCGATATAATTTTCCTAAACAAGTTTGATTTTTTTCGAAAATGGCTGTAATGATATCAACCAAAATTTGAATTTAAGTAGGTGGGGCTTGCATCGCAGCATACACCTTTTTTCGAATCGAATAATGATACTTTTGATAATCGGAATAATCTCCAAAACGGTCCATATGATTGTAACAAAAATACATTCCTAAGGTAAGATGGTCATTTCTAACTTCAATTCAATCTCAGTTTTTCCTAAATTCTAGCACAATAATTTGTTGTACCTACTTGAAAACGCACTTACTGATTTTGACCAAAATGAAAACTTGTTGTCTAATTGATATTTTTAAAATTATTTCGTCATTCAATTTCTATTCGAATCACCGAAAACGGTACTTTTAAAAATTGATCATGTCTCGGAAACCCCATCAGCTTTATATTTTTTCGAAACTTTAAAAACCAATTAATCCTTACATTACGTTTAAGCTTAATAGTTTTATAATAGTTAACTAGTATCACTTGTGGTCGAAAATCGACCATTCCTTTTATAAGTATATAAAATGTAATAATAAAAAACGTACCACAATTATTTTCGTTATTTATGCTTTTTTATTAACGAAAAGAGCGACATCTAGATATCGAAAAACTACGTAAATGAGCTGCTCCATTGGAAATTGGTTTTAATCCAAGATGATTAATATTTGAATACGTTACTATGGTAATAATGTCGGCGACAAATTGAATGTCGACAAAATCCGTTCAATTACCTCTTTTGTATGGGGAATTCATAACTTAATTTTACCAGTTTTTGTAAGAAGACGAGAGATTGAAGAAGCGTGAGATGATATAGAGCAAAAATAAAATAAAAAAAAATAAAAAAAGAGAATCAACTGTTACCTGGGCGTATACGTAACATTCTAGTATGAGCCCAAAAAGAAAATATAACCAGTAAAGGAAATTAAAATGACAGAATGGGCCGATGCAGGCGGTTAGCACGTTATGGTATCCAGCTGCTTCAGTGGGTGGGGGGGGGGGGGTTCTTTGCCTTACCGATCCATCATGTAAATACCCTACTTCTACAAAAAAATTATGTAACGTGCGTGAGATCAAAAGGGATGCTGTTTTGGTTGAATTCTAATCCTAAGCCCTGATTTTGTTGGCTTAGTTAGCCCTCCCTTCGAGAGTAGACCCGCTGTCCCTAGGATTGTAACGTCTAACTCCCCAAAAAGTTTACCCCTCTTCACATCACTGAACCGACAAAAAGCCTACGCAGGCAAAGTTGTGATAATTAAACCCGCATCAGGGTATTCAATAAAACCGATTGAAATAACTCCAATTCAACATTTTATTTTAACAACTAAATAAGAAGATACTTAACGAATGTCAATCGCAAATGAATTCCCTCATAGCAAGAACATAGTCATATACGACACCAAAAAAAATAGTATATAAGGGGAGTGAAAGAGACTTAGTTAACTTCTCGCTGATTTTCCTTCATTAACGGAATTCATTATCGTATTTATATATATGCATATACTTATGCATCACCAATTTTGAAACCTATAAATATGCTAGTACGAGTATATAGAAACGAACGTATATATACTTCGGAACAAAAAAAAAACGATCCGGCTTGTAACGTGTCTTTTTTTTTTCTTATAAGCAGTATCCTAATATTTACGAGGATTAAGTCTAGACTTACCAACAAAATTCCGCTCGATGAAGGGCCCGCCGTCGAGGTGTTGTTTGACCTAAATAAAAAAACACATTCCTCTCCTCTCTACCGGTTCTTAAAATGGGGATACCTATATGTATCCTAGCAACAAGCTAACACTAAGTGATCCGCGTTAATATATAGGTATATGTATATATATGTACAGTTTATATTACTAAACTGAATTCACTCTATAAAAATAGTATGATGGGAATTCAAAGAAACTACAAATTAAGCAAGAAAATTTAGACAAACTTAGTAATAAAAGAATATTATCTAAACTCGGCAATAAAATAAAACCAAAGAAATCGAGCCCCTATTCATTAGTAGGGTTTTTCTTTTTTTCTCCTTTCTAAGAAGCGAGAGGAAAGGAAAATTAATATTCGGATAGTGTTTGGAATTGAAGCATTGAAATCCTTTTGTCGAACGAAGAAGAGCTTCACCTATCCTTTGGGTACTCTGGGTGGGTTTCGACGACTTCCCTTCCGGCCACGCCAGTGGCACACGGTTACCCCTATCCACAGGGGAATTTAGTCCCCCAGGAGGTGGGGACCTTTTTTATTATTTTTTTAGGATAATAAGGAGCCTGCAGGGATCCGAACACTGATCCACTGATCTCTGGCGGTGATAATGGGGGGTAGGGAATAATTCACTGAGTTGATCGCAGTCTTGATTGTCTTGAGTTTAAAGTTTAATTTCTTCGAACGCGATTCGCAAGCACGTTGAAATCAAATCCAGGCACGAACGCTTTCGGTTCATTTCGGAGAAGCACTCTTACTGGCACTTGCTCATATGTCAGCTCGGTGATGCGAACGAAAATGACCGGTGCATTTATGTATTTGCAAGTGATACCACATCGGCCCATCGAACCGGTACATTCAGCATCATTCAATATATACCGCCTTTGGGATTGTCAATAGCTCTTTGATGTGTTTGGCCTGAATTATATACTCGCGGGTGTTAGACGGACAGTCTCGCATGCAAGAAAATAGACAAACATTTTTTTCTTTTTCCTTTTTATTTTTAGGTATTTTATTTTATCTTATCATAATCTAGGGGGGAAGTTTTTTGGATTAGTGAATAACACTTAACAGTACACCTTAATGGCGACATATACTCACGATTTTTGGTTTGTGCACATCTATGGCACAGTACCTTTCGAATGATATACGTTTCAATCTCCTCATTTCATAATAAATACTTGAAAAGTGTACCGAAACTTTTGATGTTCATGTATTAATAATAGTTAATTATTTCTTAGCAAAATTCTACAAAACAGCTGTATCGATTTTGATCGTAATACATATTTAGGATGATAAAAGAATTCTTAATAATACATAGTTGTTCTTTAAAACTGGAAATAAAAATATTAATATATATATTTTCTTAATCTGACTAACCAAATCCCGATCTGTGTTCAAATACGGAATATTTTTGAATGTTTCGGTACATCATGGACCCTAGCTCCAACAACAGGCAACTTAAACCCACCAATCTATTCCAGTCAAAAACAAGAACTTGCCGTAACAGAGTGAAATAATAAGAAACTCCTGCTACGCATGTCCTTGTGGATACATACTTAAACATCGTATAAGTTGTAAGAGCCTGTGAACCGAACTTCCTTTTTACTGTGAGCTTAAGGCTTAAGAATAATTATAAAGTTATGTGTACCAAGTGAATATAATGTACCGTTGGTAAGAATGTGCATTTATTTATTATGTTTATATTAATAATACTTCTTCTTCATTGAGGCAAAATTATGATCATAACTAAAGGAAGCATAAACCTGCGACGTTACTGCAGCTACTGTCTAATACATAAAGAATATCAATATTTATATTTAATGTACAGTTTTATTCCATTCTCTTTTACTTGAATTTATATTTTCCAACATATCTTTGTTTAATACACGAATTTTGAAATACATTTTGCAGCGGAAAATGTATATTCTACATACCTTGCCCGTACACACAACAGCTACACTACGGCAATCCGACATAGATCGATCACATACTATGTATTTCTGATGAAATTAAATTAAGATGGTAAATCACTCTCTTGTTCACAGCTATCAAATAAAATCTAATCTTTAAATCAAATGAAGTTTTTAATCGATTAGATATAAAGAGTACTGCCTTTGTATGAAGCGAAGTGGTGTGTTGCTAAGTATAGCTGGATCATCTATCCAGTGCGAGTATATGAACAGTTAGTGTTCATGATAGTAACAGCACTGATGCCTGTGTCTACTATAATATAGTTCCTTTGGTTTTGGATGTCGATAGTTTTGTGAGCTAGGGTCGAGCCACAGGGGCAGCTTCGGTACAGGTGAGGAGGGCGCGGCATGCTAGTGGTTGCTCGGCTCAGCTCGTCGGACGGGGGTGTTCTTGCCCCCTCACCATATACCACCTGCTCAACAAACATTTTATTTCATGCCATATTCAAATAAGAAAAGAAAAAAAAAAGGAAGAAAGCTACTCGACTTTGACCTCGGACTGACTAACGGACAGTTAATCTGAAAGATAGTGTTGGAAAATAAAGAATGTCCAAGGACCTCTGCCAATACCTCAAGGAAAGAACGGAAGAGACACCGCGAAACTAACCTATCTAGCCTAATCTATGTCTAAACTAACCTAAGAGATTAAGCTAAACTCTAAACTACACCTACTATGATTTAAATCTAACCTATATACTTTTACCCTAAACGCAACTTGTCTTTCTGTAGTCTCCTAAAGGTAGAGGTTCGTCATGACCTCGAAACACGCCAGATTAAGGGCTGGCCAAGCCACCCTTAATGTCCGTGTACATATCCAAAAGCTATCCCTCTCTGGCCGAAATTGTGAGAGATAGCCCCTTAATAACCCTCCAGTCACAACCTTAGTCAAGCCGGAATGGCCGAAAAACAACGCTGAAAAGCGTCATGTCGGGTCGTCAGTCGGGTATTGTCATTGTCGATCTATCAAAAGAACGGCCTTCCCAAATATCCACACACCGTGAGCTATTAAGCCTAGCTGCTCATGTTGAAAGTATCTAAACTACTTGAACATATTGGGAACTCATTGGACAAATAGTGCCGCTTTTATTTAAAAGTAAGAAAAAAAATGTAAAGGCAAAACTTAAAAATATAATGAAAAAAAAACCCAAACCAAAAACAAAGAAGAAAAAAAAATAAAATAAAAAAAAGAATTGTATCTTAAGTATACAACATAAAAATAAATCGAGGTTAAACAATAAAAAAAAATCCTCTGCTCTTAATACTTTATTCTAAAATCCAATAATTCAAAAAACAATATCAAAATTTAAAATTACTCACGGTTTTTTTTTTTCACGTCCCCCGTTGTTCTGGCGCCAGCACAAGAAGTTTCGTTTGTTAGCAATTGTTGGCTTAAAACTACCTATTTTCTATATAACTAACCGCGCACAAAACTAAAATACTAAAATATTAAAAGCAGGTAAATATATAAAAAAAAGCAAAAAAAAAAGGAATAACAACTACGTTAAAAAATAAAAAAAAAACTACGTTAAAAAAATTCATAAATCTAATTAGCACTACTGCGGCACTTCACAAAAAAAAAAACTACTAGTGCTGCTCCTCGTTACAGGCGATGATGATTTTTGGTGGTGGTGGCGTAGCACCCTGGTTTACTAATGCCTTTGGCGGGCGTTGGTCGTTCGGAGGGGAAGGGAGAAAAGCAAACTGGTTTTCTTGCACCCCGATGAAAATCCCCTTTCGTTGCTCGCGTAAACTCGGGCCTGTTAAGTGCCTTTGTACCGCTACTGTGGGCTTTGGACCCGTTGCCGTCTTTTGGAGACCGTTGGCTGGCGGTATCTGGGCGTTTCGCTCGCAGTACAACGGCCGAAATATGGCTTAACGGTCCCACAAAAATGTTAGCAGGCACGGCTTAAGTCAGACTTAACAGCAGCCCGAGTCACCTTTTGCGCCTCTCTCCACAAAGCCAATTAGGGTTCTCCAGTAATTTTTTTTTTCTCTGTCCCTGAATTGCCACTATATGGCCACCCCGGAATTCTCTAAAGATAATTTTTTCCCTCGTCACTGTATGACACAAAAAGAGTATTCGTCCAGCTGACTTTCTGAAGGGCATCGACCCTAGCTCACAACAATGGCGCCCAACGATTTTTTACCGGCTAGGCCGATTGTGACTCCAAGGGGATGACTTTCCTTTGTGAAAGTCATCGCCTTAGACTTACAACAGCCTTCGCGATTTTTTTTTTGCATCTTTTAGTTTTTTTTTCTTTCCTGTCTATCTTTTGTTCAAGGACTTGTAGATCTTTTGGTTACGAAGCAGAATGAAGGCGGCTTTCCGATCGCTAGGTTATAAGCCTGGAGGTTAAGTGAGGTAGCCTGAAGTTTGAAGAGTAACTAGAAGCAACTTTTGGTTTTATTATGGATTCGTGGCTGCTTTCCAATCTCCAAGCGCGTAGCTAAAGATATGGGTAAGGTAGTCGGGGGTCTATGGTGGAACTGAAAGCTAGGTCAGGTTGACTAGACTTTACATTTACTGCTATCCATAGGTAATGGAGCACATTCCGAACCTATGTGAGGCGTGGGTGGGGACCTGGAAAACCTGACCAGGTTGGAAAGTATGTCGGAGACTTTGCTATCTTGGTATTTGGTACAGCCAGATAATAATTGTGGCAGAGAGGAAAACATATGCTTCAACCTTCGTCATAATTTTGAAACACCAGTCACAACTTGACAATACTTAGGACAGACTTTAACAAACTCTACACATACTTACTAACTGATCTACAAAACGGTTTTGCGGAAAAAAATCCTTCCTAGTATTCACACACCAAAGCGATCTTACATATCTAAACACATATAGTTAAATCTAAACTCAAACAGAATACATTGAAAACATCTACCACAGCGATACATTTATTAAATTAAAAGGGGGCAAGAACACCCCCGTCCGACGAGCTGAGCCGAGCAACCACTAGCATGCCGCGCCCTCCTCACCTGTACCGAAGCTGCCCCTGTGGCTCGACCCTAGCTCACAACAATAGCTAATGTCAATAACTTTCCGAGGCACAGTCCAAAGTTCGTTTGGATATTCTTAGTATCCATCGGTTCTGGTCCGTTATTTCTGTTCTGTGTAGTATGGTTCTGGGAGTTCCCCGAAGGTCTCTGTTGTGTATTAAAATGTTGGTGATTTTGCCTGATATTTCCCGAATATCTTTGTCCTCTAGAATTATTATTGTCACTTTGCCTACTTTCCCTATCATAAGGTGGGCTATACCTATTCCTCTGTTGGTTTCCTGGGTGTTGAGGAATTGAATGCTTATTTTTTATGGCCGTTAAATTTCCATGATCATAACCAATGTCGGAGAATAAAATTCGTTTTAAACTAAGCAGATCATATTTGTCTCTTAACTCTCTAGCTAAATTACCTACAGTAATGTTGTGGAGCAACAATTTCTCTGGCTGCTGATTATCGGAAAATATGACATAAGTATTAATCTTACTTAGTAAATATTCTAATTTATTAACCAAATCATAAATAGAACTCACCTTCATGTTCATTATTTCTGTCGTCAAATCAGTGCTGCTGATGATAGGTCAGTAGTGGTGTCTGAAGAGTTCCTTTGCCTGAGCCCATGTGATCACGCCATTAACTAGGAGTAGGTCCATTGCTCGTTCTTTAAACTTCGTCTGTTGAATTATCGTCCAGGTTGCTTGCTGATCCCCTCCGGTATTTTCGAGATGGTTTTTCACCATGGCTAAGAAGTGTGTGCAGCGTTTTACTATCTCCTTCGAATTCGTGTAGATGTTGGATTTCTCTTAATACATGGCCGCCAATGCTAGCCGTTAGCATTCTGGCCACAATAGCTATAAGACTATTCAACATGTCTCGATTAGATACTTCTGGCATTTCCCCTTGATCTGAATTGAATTGTATATAGTTGCACAAGAATCGCTTCACGAATTTGTTTGATTTACTGAACTGTCGGGTCCTCGCGATTTAAGGATCTAAAAATTCTTTATTGCGTAACAAACTTTTACGTTTTGTATCAGGATAGTTGTACCTGATCCTACTGACTGCGCCGATTATAAAAAATAAATGAGTCACAGAACAACCTTTTTTCATAAATTTTCTTTATTTCTACCTGGGTGGTTCGGGTGTAACTGACTTATCATATAAATATAAATGTCAGAGGAAGGCTTCTGATATTGCGATCATAAAGCATACTTGCTGAATTTTCTATTTTCTATTTTATTCCACAAATATGAAAGTATTCCATGGCATTGGTTTAACCCATTGGGAAATAAATGAATCCAATGCATTCGGCTGACTCGTTGAACTGTAAAGGCAAACAAGTGAATTGCGATTATGTCGCAATTTAGGTATGCTTTATGACCAATACTTAACTAGCGCGTAATCAAACTGCATCCCGATGCAGATGGTCTAACGCGCGTGGTAACCATAAGGACAGAGAAAGAAGTACTTAAACGTCAGATAGCGAAACTATCCGTCGAACCAATCGAACTTAAAAACATAGTAAACAAAACAACCTGTACAGAAATGAATTACATGAAATAAACTTACAAAACAAAATATCATCCCAATTTGAAGATCAAACGACATGCCACTGGAGTTAATTAGAAATATTATCTACATATATTTTATCAGCCGTATTTATTAGATTTCCTTACAACGCCTCTAAGACGTTGTTTAGTTAAACATCGCGTAAGAATTTACGCAGCCGCTACGTGGCTTTCCTGAAATTGTGATTTATAAACAATTTTCCGCGGTAACTTTACTAAACGAGGTTTGTGTCTAAATAGGTAGTAATTTCGATAAACTATTACAGAAAACACTGAAATCTATTACTTTGTGCAACTGAAACTGATGTCGTTTTCCATTGATATACCAGATCTCTGATTCTACGCGGCTAGTGGAACATGCAACGAAATTAATCTGCTTTTGTAAATGAACTAGTGCGTTATTTGACAGCAATATCAGATGTACAAATCGCATTCGTTTTTGGAATAATCAACTATTATAGATACAAATGGAGTAGTTTCGGTGATTCGTAGTTTCCAGATGATGAGAAGACGATGAAGATATGAATTCCTCCAAAATTACATACATAGCTATTTATGTATTTCTTTATTTTTAAAACAAACTTCATGAAATTACATGAAACAACTGTGCAAAGTATATTGGTATTTGTGGCAGCAGTGTAAATCTGAAAAAAATATCGAGATCTGCAAAAAGTGATCCGAATCAAAAAATAGATTTTTTTCCCAATGGAAAACCATGACACTAGTTGTTGACAGATTTATTTTGTAAATAAAAATATAGTTCAAACGGATACAATGGAAAGCAAAAATAAAAGAAAACGATCTAAAAATTGGGATTCTACTGATAAGATATTAATTCTTGTTTGTTCAATCAAATACATACAAAATTAATACACTTATTCAAACATTGCCGAATGAAAACACGAAAATGACATTTGTCAGCAAAGACTACGCAAGTCTTACTTAGTCTCTAAACGCAAATTTTGGCGTTCGTAAAAGCTTTATAAATCATATTTTGTTGCGTAAGGGCATTTTAGAGGGTGCGTGAAGTTAAGGCGATTCTACGATGGATTTATAAATAAGCCTATGCCTATATGTATGTTAAAAAAAATTAATACAAAACCTATATATTTCTCGGTCAACAGAGGCTGGTATATTTTTCAAATTTAAAGCCACCCACATAAGGCCTGTTTTTTTGAGCTTCGTTCTCAGCAAAGCAAAGTAAAGTAGGATTTTCAGCACGCAATTACAACAACTACGCTCTACTTGACACTTCGAGACTCGCAGTAGTTATTGTAATTTGTGTGCTGAAAATCTTACTTAACTTTGCTTTGCTGAGAACGAAGCTCAAAAAAACACGCCTATAGGCTAACCAAACTAGACAGTCGACTTTCACTGCACCCACCCGCTTTTCCTCTCAAATTTTGAATGACAGCTCTCTCTCGCGCTCTCTTTTTTTTCCTGTCTGTGAATACGTGTATTAACCCTAGAAAGCTAATGTTCGTCGATTCGACGATGTCGCATTTTTAATTTTCCTGTCTCTTTTCAACACGGGCACATAGTAATTTGTGCTCAACAACTAACTCAGTCGCCGATGCGTTCTTGCGAAAGACGGTTGTGTCCGGCAGGTAAAAACAGTATTTCTATTTTTATTTATATTTTTAAATGCAATATTGGAATTTGTGGTCAACATCGAATTAACTTTTGCGGATTTTGCGCAAAGAAAAATTAGTTCCTTTATTTTTTTCTTATCACCTGTTATTATTCATTTTATATTGCCAAGAAGGAATGTTTTTTTTCAGTTTTTTTTAATATTTTGAAGACATGTTCATTTTAAACTGAAAAACGCTGCATTTTTTAAAAGACTGCTTAATAATAAAAAAAATGAAGAATATACTTAGTAAAATCAAGTTTTTTATTTGGGAATACAATCTTAATGTTTCAGAATAAAAAATATAACCATATATATTAAACAAAGCTTAAAAAAAACATATTTTAGTACAGATCGTCGAATCGACGAATGTTTAGCTTATTAGGCGTATTCAGCAACATAAGCCTACTAGGGTTAAAGGCCGTCGGGTGGCAGAATTTCATTAACAAACAAAATGTAAATGAATCTATAACAATAAAATTAAAAAAAATAACTGTTGAGTATGGGTATTTAGATATCTTAATTTGTCCTCCATACATCTTCGACAGTAAAAGGTGTTCATCCATTCACATTTCAGTTTATTTTAATTTTGTTTGTATGAATTCTATGTTTGACAGCAATATATGAAATCATTGGGGGTTGTTCGAAAAATGAGTCAACAACTTGCAAGTTAAACCCAAGCTTCCACTAGACAAAAGCGAATTTTAGTAAATGTTCATGAATATTGTATAAATTTCTATTAGGGTGAATGTTTTTAAATTCGTTTATTTAACATCATATTTGTACAAAATCAATAATTGATAATTCTGTAGTTTAATAACACTGAACAATGTTGAATAATGTCAATTAGGAACGGTAAGAATGCAAATGCTATTCAAAGCAAAAAAAAAAAGTTTAACTCCTAACAAAAAGGCAATAGACCTGTTTTTTGAGCTTCGTTTTCAGCAAAGCAAAGTAAAGTAAGATTTTTAGCACACAATTTACAATAGCTACTGCGAGTCTCGAAGGGCCAAGTAGAGCGTAGTTGTTGTAATGGAGTGCTGGAAATCCTACTTTACTTTGCTTTGCTGAGAACGAAGCTCAAAAAAACAGGCCTATTATTGTGCAAGTAAAAATGAGATGGATTTCTGCTAGATATTGGCAATTAGTTATTATATTAATTTATTTGGCATGTAACGAAATTATAACCGGAATTCCATTTGATACCAACAATTTCAAAAACTTTTAAAAGTCTTAAAATAAACTGATGTGAACACCGCATGAAATGGGCACAAAGTATGCCGAACACAGTCGCAAACACTTGATTTCCCACCATAATAATGGCCGCTCGAGTGACATGAAGTCCCTGCAGCAAATTATATAAGTATGCGTGCGGCAGCAGTGGCACTTCTTTGATTTGTACAGGCACGAATACTTATGCAATTTGCTGCAGGACAGGCAGCTTGTAGGCAGAAGTACCGTTTCTGCTCTCAGTCGACTGTCTAGTTTGGTTAGTCTACGGCCACCCAAGTGGAACGCGAACATCTTTACTTCAACGAATGCATATGCCTTTGCATTGTTTTCTGATATGCTTTCCCCTTCCGATTTCATAGTGGGGATGAGGGGTGGCTTTTGTTCCGATTTCATAATTTGTCAGGTTTGTTGTATGTGGCTTTAAAAATGAAATGAGCACACTTTGTGTGTAGTTGGATGTGCATTTCTTCTCTGCAGTTACGATTTACGAGATTCTTCAATTTTGCTTGGAGCATAGATGAATTGAGAATTGGATTACTTTTTTCTAAAGACAAATGGTTGATTATCCAGCCCACGTAGAAATTTGTGACTATTATCCAAATTTATTATAAATAAAAGTCACCTCAGCATTCGAATAAGATGGTAACTATTCGACATTTTTGTTATCATTACGCGTCTCAATAATACAAATGTCCTTTATATAAAATCGCACAAAATTGAATATTTTAAATACTCAATATTTCTCGAGCGCGTGAGTTTTTGCCACTAAAACATGTTGATATTTGTGGTAAAACTGATTTTCGTTTGAATATTTTGCACTCGGGTGCGAAGAAATACAATTATTTTTTTATTTCCCAACCAACTTGAAAACACATGAAAACATATTTGACAGCTCACTAAAGTTTGGACACATTCCGGTTATAAGTCATAGCCAAAAATACCATTATGTGTGTTTCCCGAAATAGTATTTTAATGAGGTTAAACTTATTCCCCACTTTGGGCAACGTTCCATCCTGCACTGGAAACAGTACTCTATATCAGTGGTTCCCAACCTTTTCAACAGCATGCCCCCCTCATGGCGAATTGGAATTTCCCATGCCAGTCAAATGCAAATTCCAAATGAAAATTGAAAATTATATTTAATGCATAGGGAATTATAAATATTCTTGTTTATACATTTTTTTTAAATTGATTTTGAAAACGTATTTTTACTTATTATTTATTAGTAATATAATTCGACTTTTGAAGTTGTATTTTTTTAACTAACTCTGAGATTTTCGTCAGTGCAATTCTCATGTCAGCTGAAGCGTCAAGTATGTTTCTTTGCTTGTATTCAATTTACATTTCAAATTTCAAATTGTGTCTACGTCTCCCTTTAACAATTACCATGCCCCCCGGGGAGCCGTGTCCCACCGGTTGGGAACCACTACTCTATATGAACTATTACTGTTAGGTTAGGTTAACAAGAAGTATGGAACTTTTTTTTTGAAATAGTTATACACAGTATTTCCGGCCAACCGCATATTATATGTTTTTCCTATTAGTGTATTTTTATATTTATAATTTTAATAATTGGCGCAACAGGGCCGTAGGGACCCTAGGCCTAGCTTCTCACAACCATTCGTCTTGTGTGAGTTTTTATTTTTGGGACGAATGGAAGGGATCTACAATTTTATACCGAGTTCAAGCGGTCAAATAGAAGCTCTTTCATGACAGTTATACTCTCGGATGTTTGTCAGACGCTCGCGAGAGGTGGCGCAGTAAAAAGAAACCTTAAGTTGGAATTTGCGTTTTCTCGGGATTCGAACCTGGGATCCCTCGCTTAGTAGTCCAACACACTAACTACTAAGTGTGTTGGACTACTAAGCCGACATTTTATATTATAGGGCCATAAATCTTATAATCAAAAAATTGTCAAATCTAAGTTCATTTCATTGAATTTGAATGGGATAAGGTTTTCGGAAGGATTTATAAATGCATATTGATATTATTGAGGCTCTTATTTAGGTAAAAAAAAACAAAACAAGCTCATAATTGGGAGACTTTTCCTGTTTCCATTTTCCAATGTTAACGATCAACAAAAAAAAATTTTGCTGGAAGGGGGAGTTCGGTATGCAACGTGTCCAACTCCAAATATACTCGCATCTTTAGTACCTTTAGGGGCCAAATGGCCCTTTTTTTGAGCCTCAAGACCCGTCGCTCCCACTTTTTAAGAATGATCAGTTTGAGTAAGATTTTATTCTTTATTAAACGAAAAAGTATGCAACAGGTCCGCTATTTGTAATCCATCCCATTTTTAGTCCCGTTTTTTTGATTTTTCAGCAGCGTCTATGTCATCGTATTTATGCTATCAGTTGCGATAAGGCCTGTAATTCTACAAATTACAACCGAATGATATTCGCATCGGCACCATGTCAATGTTACCTGTATTACGTTAATATTAATTTTGAGCATACGATACATTGCATTCACTATTTATGTCACTCTTATCGATTGAAAAAGATAAGATTTTAAGTGGGGTTCAATGATGTGCATTATCTCATCTAAGTATATTTTCTTAAGCCACTTCTACACCGAAATGGGTGTTATTTTCAAATTTTCTTTACCAACATGTGATCACATTCATAAAAGTGTGACCGTGCATATTCTCATCTCCTCTGTCGCTACATATAAGTAATATCACACCAAGCCCAACTGCCTTACACCACATTTTGCATAAAATATTTATGTTACAAAAGCTACCTGCTGCTTCACTTGTGAGCCGTGTGACTGTAAGTCTTAGACATTAATAATATTAAAAATGATAACAATAACGTCAACTGACATTGACATGTATTATGTCAGAGGCTTAAGGTTATTATGGCTCAACTTCTACGGGATGATTTGGTATTTGGCTTACTGTTCGTTGGCCGATTTTGTAGAAATAGCTGAAGGGAGTAAATAATTTACTTGGCAGAGGGCTGAATTTTCAATATTCACATAAATCTTCTGAATGCTAACTAACGATTAAATGTATTTCACTCTTTATCCGCTTTAAGCTTTGAGTCTTTCAATCATAAAATAAGAGAAGGATAACTATTATAAGGTAAAGTGGTGCGAAAGAGACAGGTTGATTGACAATATGTCGTGTTAAAGCATAGAAGATAGTCATGTTCATAGCTTGAAGTACATAATGCTGAGGTCTCTTTCTCACTACTCTTTGTTACCTTGTTTGTTTGAAGTAATCATTTGCTAATTCCTCTTCCTCAATAATAAAATCGTAATGCTGTAGAACGATTCCATTTCTACACTGTACATATTTCCCCAAACAGAACTTTCTAAAATAAAATTTGCAAATTTAATATTTCCTTACCTTAACTAGAGATTTATATTATATCCGTCTCAGAAACGGACAGATAACTTTATGAGACAGTTAGCAGTTATATTCTTCGAATAGCTGCTATTCGACTACTAGATGTCCTATCTGACAGTTAACTCATATCTGATTTGCTGCTATCTGTCTTTTGAAAAATCGGCCCAGAAAGTGACAAATACATAGTAATTCAAAGGATTTTGCTTGAGTCATTTTTAATCTTCACACTAAGTATTTTGAAGGTCGCAAGTAATTTTATATGAAAAATTTCGCCATTGTTAGTTCGTAAAATCTAACCTGGACACTGCGTCAAAACGCCTTCAGTATTTTCTGATAAAGGGAAAATTGACATTCATACTTTGGAATGGGCCTAGACTCGACGATGGAGTGATGCAGCTTGGAGTTATGTATTGTGGCACGGTGTAAAGAGGCAATGTCTTCACTCAGTTATATACATAATTACTACTTAAATTACTTGTGAATTATTTTTTCTATTTTTCTTTTTTATATGTTTTATTGCTTTAGAAAATAATGAAAACTTTAGAGTTTATTGTCTTTGGTATTTTGGTTGGTCGACCTTACCTTTATTAAGTAAGTAATACTGAAAAACGTATCTACTAAAATTTTCGATATTTTTAAAAACGAAAAAGCGACACTTAGATATATCGAAAGAATACGTACGAATAAGTTTTCCTCTTGATTTTTTTTTACACTTTTAATACATCACTGTTAAACAAATTTAGAGTAAAGTATTTGACAAAAATCATTTCTTATTTTAACATAGTGGTTGTCAAAACCTCGGAGATAATATGCCCCTGAATTAAAATTATACGTGCAAATTGCATTCCTTCAAAAATATGTTTTAATTTAAGGTGGTATAACATATTTGAATACGTTACTATGGCGGCGACAATTGAATATCACCAATATGTTTTTATTTAACTTATAAGGATTTGGTATGTGGAATTGTTAACTTAATTTTACCAGCCTTAATGGCGACATATACCGACAATTTTTTGTTTGTGCCCATCTATGGCACAGTACCTTTCGAACGATATAAGTTTCTCCTCGTTTCATAATAAATACTTGAAAAGTGTACGGAAACTTTTGATGTACACGTATTAATATAATGATGATTGCATGAGTTGTTTTTGTATAGTGATTTGTGAAAAGTTTGCGGATTAGAGTGGGTATTATGCAATAGCTGCTAGAAAACTTGATGATGCATTACCGAAATCAAAAAGAAGTGAGATAAAACGAATCTACATATAGCTTTCGTGAAATGCGATAAGGCGCACAAGTTATGTTAGGGGATCACAACAAAGATGAAGATTCCACGATCACCAGCATCTGGACCCAGTAATGCGACACTTGTCCTTATCTACATCGATCATCATCTTTAAACGATAAAGCAGATGATGTATGATGGACGCCGCAACCTAATCTAGTTTGTCCTTATCTGGAAAACAATAAACCAGATGATTTACTATGAACGCCGTATTTTTAAGTACTATATAAGAACAAACATTGTAAGAGAAAATGAATCACGCATTCTATTTGTTGTTGTTATTATCTCATCCCCCACCCTTGCACCGAACTTGACGAGTAGTGGGGGCTGAGTAATGGTAAAGACTCTCGGGAATCTCTCCAGAGGAACCGTGAAACCAAAGGGTGCTCTCCCTTCCCGTCCCTCCCTTCTTGTCCCATTCCTTCCATAACATTCCCCCCTAATTTCTATTCCTTATCCCATCCCATTTCCACCTGGGCTGGATAAAGGCGTCATACGACCAGTGCCGAGTATCAACCTGGCTGGGGGCCCAGTTTAAAAAATCCCTCAAGTCGTAAACGGAGTATCCGGATACCTGGCGACCTCCGGATTAGCTAGCCTTATCTGTGTACTGGGGATCTCTGCACAGATGGACTTCTCTTCTCCGCTACTCGTGGGTCCTAATGCACAAACAACAAATAAAAAAACAAAAGCAAAAAATTTCAGAGTCCGGTGCTCTTAAATTACCAGCTGGAAGTACTGCCTCTGAGCCCGCTTCCAGTACCAGCGTCCCTGCAACGTTGGCAGCTAAGAACTTGGCCACCAAACCTGATCTTAGTCCTGCCGAGATATGCAAAGAGCGCTCAACGCTAAAACCCGATGCTGCATGTCGTACTGCCTCTAGCTCGCGACATGAAAGCATCTCTACTAGGCAATACAGGGAGCGACGTACCGCCTCCAGAATTCTGGAGCGCTACAAGGACGTCCCTCAAAATCAGCTCTCTGACAGAAGTAAAGATTCAATCTCCTGGGCAATGAAAGTTGTCAAGGAGATTCCTCCTAAATCCTCAAGAAAGGACTCCACGTCCAAACGACAGAGATCGATTGAGGAGTCATCTGTCGACCCGAAAAGAGTGAAGGTCAACTGCAGCAGTTCCTCACTCGCCTTAAAGCACAACAAGCCATACAGTGATGTCCTCAAGGCACACCTTGTCCTCGCTGTAATAGACAGGAGTGACGTAGATGGTATCATTTCGCCTGAAAGATGGAGAAAAGTAGAAATGAAGTTGGCAACTAACTTTCTATAAGTTATGGAGGATCATCCAGGGCCTCCTCCCTCCTGTCGCGATGGCGGATGGCATCAGGGCCATGTGAAGCTGATCGCATGTGCTGATCAAAGGTCCGCGGACCTTTATAAAATAGCAATTTCGTCTTTGGGCGAGGTGTGGAAAGAGGCACAACTCGAAGTCGTAAGCAGGGAAGAAATTCCTAGCAGACCTAGAACTCGCTCCTGGATCCCTGCCGAACCCTCTGACCCTGCGACAATAATGAAAATTATCAGGGCTCGCAACCCTCATCTTCCGACTGCTAACTGGAAAATTGCTAAGCTGGAGGAACCTAAAGGGAACAAAAGATCTGCGATCATCGTGATCAATGTAGAGTCTTTGGCTCCTCTGGCTGCAACGGAAGGGCAGATTAGCTACGGCTTCGAAGCTATATACCTTAGGGTGTACAAGGAGGACCCTACCAGGGAGGTAGTGCGGCTCCCCTCCTCTTCCGTCGCTGTTGAACAGGTTAGTAATAAACCGACCAGTCCGGCAGCGAACACGGAGTTGGGGGGCTGCAATCCCGATAAAGAAGTGCAATCCCACGCCTCTGCCGAAACTGCATCGGTTAGTAATATACCGACCAGAGCGACTAAGGTGGAGGCGGACGATTGTACTCCTGGGAGGGCTCCGATTCTTTCTCAGGGTAATTCAGTCCTAAGGATTGATCTGGACATGGACAACATAGGACTGTCGGACCTGGATCTATCCAGCGGACTCGGCAGTACATCCGTAACTGATGTGTCATTAGAATCGGATACGGATGAGGCTAAGAACACTGTGGTGGAGGTTTCGGGAGGTGATTGTAGCAATGATGCTGCGGTTCCTTCAGAATAACCTACACCATTTAAAAACGGCTTCGGCCTCTCTCCTTTTGCGGCTATCGAAGAGCGCGGAAGACATTGTCCTGATTCAAGAGCCCTGGGTCGTTAATGATCGGGCAATTGGACTCAGGACTCCCAACTATAAACTTTTATTTATTTATTTATTTATTTAAATCTACAAGCCGCTTAAAGCTAACAGATATTTGAGGTATAAAAATGAATTAAAGAAAGTACATATCCAAAAGCATTGCCTTAAATTTATCTCTAGATACACATAAATCAATATTACTGCAAGCTTCATTGAAAGATATAATTGCTCTAGATAAAGGTTCGTTACTCCCATATTTAGTTCTGTGCGCGTTTTGAAAAAGAAAATCTCTAGATCTTAGTAATCTAGCAGGTATATAGATAGGTACCATTGAAAGAAGAGGTGGAAATTTGATATTATAACTTAATATATCTCTTACAAACATTACGTCATGAATAGTTCGCCTCGATTTTAATGATTTAATTCCAAGTAATTGGCATCTGGCTGAATATTCTGGGCGGAAATTCCAACGCATTTTGAAGAATATTAGTCTCGTAAAACGTCTTTGTATTCTTTCGATGCGATCGGAGTGAGTATTAAACGCGGGATTCCAAATGACATCGGCATACTCAAGAAGCGATCTTACCAAGGAGAAATATAAAGATAAGAGGGCATATGGATCTTTAAAATCTTTACAGTTTCTGTTAATAAAACCAATGGCAGAATTCGCTTTCAAGACAATATAGTCAATATGATTTTTGAAACAAAATTTTGAATCGAGAATAACGCCTAAATCTTTGATTTTATCAACCCTACAAAGTAGATTAGTGTCAATGACGTAATCAAATTGTAAAATCGAGATCAATTTTGAGAAGGTTATCACATTACACTTCTTTATGTTAAGCTTTAAATCATTGAGGTTACACCATTCCGAAATAGAATTTAGATCTGACTGAACTAGGCGGCAGTCATCTATGCTTTTAATTTTTAGATACAGTTTTAGATCATCGGCGTATAATAGACATTGGCAGTGCTTGATAGCCAAAGTTATATCATTGATAAAAATTGTGAAGAGCAATGGACCTAAATGGCTGCCTTGGGGAACCCCAGATGTGCATTGAATCGATCTGGAGCAAACATTGCCTATGCGTCCTTTTTGTGTTCTCCCAACAAGATAAGACGATAACCATCATAAAATCTTCGAGTGAAAACCAAAAAGTTCAAGCTTTTTCAATAGTGTTGCATGATTTACTGAATCAAAGGCTTTACTGAAGTCGGTATAAACTGTATCGACTTGATATTTGTTCTCAATAGCGTTGACAACATACGATGAGAAAAGTGCCAAGTTAGTGGTAGTAGACCTACCAGAAACGAAACCGTGTTGAGCAACTGATAAGAACTCTTTAGTGAGGAACTCAAGTTTGTTTGTGATAATGCTTTCGAAAACCTTAGGAATTGCGGATAACTTGCAAATTCCTCTATAGTTTTCGACATTATTTTTCGGTCCAGACTTTAGGATAGGAACAAGGAATGAAGTCTTCCATTCTTGAAGGAAGATACCCTCAGAAAGTGAATGGTTAAAAATATTAAGCAAAGGGAAGCAGAGAGAGTCACAACAGTAACTAAGAATTATAGTTGAGATGCCATCAGCCCCTGCAATAGGATTGCGTTTAAGCAACTTAAGCGCCAAAAGGACTTCATCATTGCATAACTGGAATGAGCCGATATCAACCTTACATGCTATATTGTCTATCAAGTTATTATTTAAACCTGATTTGGAGTAAACTGATTCAAAGAAGTTAGAGAACAATTCAAGATTAGAGCCCAAATTTGAGGACTTACTATCCTTAAGAAACATTGCATCTGGAATTCCCACCGACTTCTTTTTAGAATTTATAAATGACCAGAATGATTTACTGTTATATTTGACGTTACTTTCAATATTCATGATGTAAACCTTGTAAAGAAATTTACTAAGAGTGGAGAATTCTTTGCGTAGTTTACTAAAAACGGAATAATCATATGAACTATTTGATTTCTTAAATTTATTAAAAGCTTTTCGCTTTACATTTTTTAAATTTGAGAGCTGTCTATTATACCAAGGGGGCTTAGACAATTTATTTTTGGAAAAACAAGGAACAAATTTAGCAAAACCATCTTCTAAAATTTCAATGAAGCGTTTATACATGCCATCTAGCTTAAGATTAAAAAAATCATAATTCCAGTCAATACTACTGAACACAATATTAAGTTCGAAAAAATTAGCTTTCGAGAAGTTATAACATTTTGCCTCAGTTCTCTTGGTTCTTATTGAATATGTATATAGATCAATTTCAATAAAAAGTTCTTTATGATTAATAGAGTCATTTAAAAGTGAAAAGGGAACCTTTGTTACATTAACTTTAAACTCTTCACAGCAGATGAAAACAAGATCTAAGATTTTATGCAGTGAATTCACGATATGATTAACTTGATTAAAATTGAGCGAGTAAAGAGAGTCAATAAAGAAGAATTCAATGTCTTTTTTCATATTATGGGGAGTCAACATATTGTCGCTCTCTGACCAATTCCAAATTATATCAGTGAGATTAAAATCACCTAACACACAAATATTGTCTGAACTCAAGCATGCATTTGAAATAAAATCAATATTACTAAAATGCTTTTCATAAACATCTAGGCTACTATTTGGAGGCACATAACTAACGATAATGAAAACACAGGCCTGATTAACGTTGTTCCATTTAACTGGGATGCAAAGCTGTTCGACATCGGAGACCGGCAGGGGCATTTCATCTGAGCCGAGGGTTGAACGGACAGCAACAATTATTCCACCACCACGTTCATTGGCACACTTACAGCGATCCACACGATATACTTTATATAAGCGGTGGTCGAATATTTCAGTTGAATATATTTTACTATACAGCCAAGACTCGACTATAACGATTATATCATAATCAAGATGAATTGATTTGTTGAATAAATCCAGCACTTTAGTTCGAATCCCACTGGCATTGTGGTAATAGATTTTAAGAGCAGAATTATGGACTGCATTAGCATTGAAATTAGGCGGCAGTGCGTTATTATTTAAGTCAGCTCTTGGGCTCTCTCCTCCAAGTAGTTTTTTGATTTATACACTGTTTGGGATTAACAATTATTTATTTTATATATATGTATTTTCATCTTCATGTTTTCAATCATTAATTACATTCAATTCGTTTCCTACAGTAAATGTACATATTATATACCTAGCTATTTGTTATATATTAACTCATTCGTTTCTTGCTATGTTATCAATCACTTTAATCTCTAATGTTCTCTTAATCTAATGGTCAACGATGTCGTGTCTGCTTACAAACTTCATTTACTCATTTGTTCGATAGTCCACTGTGGTTCGCACAACGTTACAACAACAATTCTATTGTTGTGCGAAAGTTGTGAGTGGGCGAGAGCACAAGGATGGTCAATTATATGTTTGATCTTACAAGTTCTCTGTCATTTGGATCTTGATCGTTGCAGACACCACATCGTTGAAAGCTAAGTATAACCTGATTGTATATCTTTGTACAAAACCATATTTGTAATATAAAACCTATTTTCTAATCATCGTGTTTGACTTTAGTTTGGTGCGATTAAAATACCTTATCTTTCGTTCGTTGCTCATCATAAAGCTGGTCCTTCTGAAGCCGAATTAACAATTGAATCGGGTGAAATAGAAAATCATAAATTGATTAATCGCAAATCAAACATTTTTTCGTTGCATGTGCATGGTGTTATCTCCGCTTTTATATAGTATCGCATATAATATTTGCATGTACATACAGAAAATCCTCGTGTGTGAAATATTGTGCTGCGCTTATTGGGAAAAATACATTTTTTCCTTATAAATTATAAGAAGAATTCCCTCGTGACATTTTCTCTTGAAATTATAACCGCGTTTTATAATTTTTCAAAGAGTTTCGGTGCGTTTGAGTCAGCATTTTACTGGGGATTTTCACTTAAACCATAAATTGAAATGAATGCTTTAAAACAAAAACGTGGTAATGCAAAAGCTTGTTTAACTCGTGCGGTAGACTTTCTTTCAACTATTCAAGACTCTACCGATATAGAAATGTTAGAAATTCGGTTAAGCAGAGTAGTTGAAGCGTGGTCGGAATATTCTTCGCTTCACTACGAATGTTTGAAGCACGTGGAGGAAAATGAAATTGCGGAATATGAAAAAGATTTCGGTGTATATGAAACCAAATATTTCGAGGCTCATTCCGGTTTAAAAAAGGCAATTCGCGATCGATTAAATGCGGAAAAAACAAATTCTGCGGATACTGTACTTGAGCGTCTTGCTAACCAACAAACCACGTTTCTCAAAAATTTTGATTCCTCGGCAAACACGTGTTCTAAAATCAATCTGCCGACAATTATAGTGCCTCCATTTTCCGGTAATTACAAGGATTGGCCATCCTTCCGAGATTAATTTGTAGGTTCAGTCGATAACAAACCAAATCTGACCTCAACTCAGAAATTTCATTATTTGAAATCGTTTTTGTGTGGTGATGCTTCCAATCTCATCAAACACATTCCAATTTCGGATGGCAACTACCTTGAGGCTTGGGATAGACTCGAGAAACGTTATGACCGCGTAAATCTTATCGTGCAATCGTTCGTCCAAACCTTTCTGTCACTTCCGTCAATGAGTGTTTCTAATGTACAAACCCTTCGCCGAATTACAGACGGTGCAGATGAGGTAATTCGTGGTCTCAGTGCACTCGACAAAAACAATCGCGATCCGTGGCTTATTTACCTGTTGCTAGGTAAAGTTGATAACGAGACAAAGCACGCGTGGGCTGACGAAGTGGGCTCTCGCGATGATAGCTCGATAATCGACCTAATTGAATTTTTGGAACTCAGGTGCGACGCTTTGGAATCGTGCCAATCACTAAGTCGTTCAACCACATCGCGCGGGAAACAATCGGGTCAGATCAGAGCTCACTTAGCCAAACCATCAGAAAATAATTCACGTTGTCTTATGTGTAAAGGTGATCACAGTTTATCTCAGTGCTCTGAGTTTATTGCATTAGACATTGCCTCGCGTAGAAACTTTACAAAAGCTCAATCGGTATGCTTTAACTGCCTAAGATCTGGACATACGGGGAATAAATGTCGATCCACATTCCGGTGCCGCGTGTGTAAGGCTCGTCACCATTCGCTGGTCCATCAAGATGATCAAAGACAATTTTCTTCGTCATTACCAAATCCCAATCCTTCCACGTCGTCCTTGTCGGTATCACCTGCTTCGATGCAGCAGTATTCTTCGGAGGCCCCTTCTACTTCTCAAGCTGTTACCCCATTGGTTAGTAACCATTCGCTTGAATCTAGCATTCGACAGCAAACCATTTTGCCAACTATTCTCGCTAGAGTTCAAGATAATCGGGGGCAGCTCATTGATTGTCGTGTTCTATTGGATACAGGGTCTCAATCGTCTTTCGTTACCGAATCGTTTGCCCAAAGACTTGGGCTTCCGCGAACCCATGCTCGAATTCCAGTGTTGGGATTATCGTCAAAGGAAGCTGGATATACGAAAGGATGTATATCCATCAATCTCTCTTCTCGATACAATTCAGAAAATTTATCGGTTGATGCTTTCGTGCTGGCTAAATTAACATCGAACTTGCCAGCAAAATCATTTGACGTATCAACTTGGGAGTATATTAGACAGTTAGATCTAGCCGATCCTAGCTTTAACCATTCGTGTTCGGTTGAAATACTGCTTGGAGCGGATAAAGTCTGGTCCGTTCTTAAAGCAGAACAAATTCGTGGCCCACAAGGCCTACCCATAGCTCAAAACACATCTTTCGGTTGGGTTATCTCGGGTGAGCTATTTAATCAAAATAACTGTAATATCGAGTTAGCCTCATTCCATACCACTGTCGACGTAGATGTTCTTCTTCAGCGGTTTTGGGAGTTGGAAGAAGTTTCTCCTCATAAGGCTCGTGATGCTATCAATGATCCAGCTGAAGAACATTTTCGAAAAACTTTCTCTCGCGCGTCAGACGGAAAATATGTCGTTTCTCTACCCTTTAAAACCCCTTCCCCAAAGTTCGTAGATACCATGCAGTCTGCAGTTTCACGAATGCATTCAATGGAGCGACGGTTTCGAAATAATCCCGACTTACATCGCCTTTACTCTAACTTCATGCAGGAATATCTCGAACTTGGACATATGGAGGAAATCCCTCGCAATAAATTAAATACAAACCCTGCGCAACAGTTTTATCTCCCTCATCACGCGGTCCTCAAACCTGACAGTTCGTCCACAAAACTCCGTGTTGTGTTTGATGGCTCGGTAAAAGACTCCAACGGACAATCATTGAATAACCATCTTCTAATCGGTCCGCCAATTCAACGCGATCTAATAGGTGTGTGTTTACGGTTTCGGCAACATCGTTTCGTTTTCACGGCTGATATCGTCAAAATGTTTCGCCAGATATGGGTTCACGAAAACGATACTGACTTTCAACGTATTGTTTGGCGTCAAAATCCCAACGACCCAATTAAGCACTATCGGCTACGAACCGTGACTTACGGTACCGCGTCGGCTCCATTTTTATCAGTTCGCGTTCTGCAACAACTCGCGGATGATTATCAGTCCAAGTACCCAAACGCTGCTAAAATTTTACTCAACGACGTCTACGTTGACGACGTGATGACAGGCTCGAGTTCCATCGAAACTCTGTTAGATTTGCAATCTGAACTTATCGCGTTACTCTCGGAAGCCAATCTTCAACTTCGTAAATGGAGTTCCAATTGCTGGGCTCTAATCGCGAAACAACGTCGTGAAGACTGCGAGTATTCTTTCGTCGATCCTGAACATGAACAATCTCTCATCAAAGTGCTAGGTATGTTCTGGAATCCTGCAACTGACGTGTTCTCTTATCGGGTAACTCAACCCAAACCTTGCGCCGTGTTAACAAGGAGAACGCTACTCTCTCATATAGCGCGGATTTTTGACCCCCTGGGACTTCTCGCTCCTTCAGTTATTTTGTTCAAACTAATGTTTCAGCAGCTCTGGTCGTCTGAATCGCGATTGGGTTGGGATGATCCCCTACCCTCCGAACTCTATGATAGATGGACGAACTATCGTGAACAATTACCATCGTTTGAACAAGTTTGTGTTCCGCGGAATGTGTTCTCGTCCGGGCTATCTATCGAACTTCACGGGTTCTCAGATGCTTCGTCGCTAGCTTACTCTGCCGTCGTTTTCGCTCGCTCAATATCCGCTACCGGTGATATTAATATCAGAATCGTCGCGGCAAAAACGAAAGTGGCCCCTCTCAAACCTGTCTCCATACCCCGTCTCGAACTTTGTGGTGCGCTCTTGGTAGCTCGATTGCTCAATCTCGTAAAGTCGTCGATCAGTACCAAAATCGAAAGGACATACGCATGGTGCGATTCCGAAATTGTGCTACACTGGCTTTCGTCACCTCCTCGTCGCTGGACAACCTTTGTTGCTAATCGCACTGCTGCTATTCTGGAGGCTGTACCGAGGTACTCATGGCGTTATGTTCCATCGGAGGCAAACCCAGCTGACTGTGCTTCTCGAGGTGTTTCTCCTTCCGACCTTTTCAATCACAGTCTTTGGTGGACAGGGCCATCATGGTTATCGCTGCCAGAAAACCATTGGCCTACATCTAACTTTTCTCCGACTATATCTGACTGCGAATCCGTAAAAACCGAGGAAAGGGTCACCTCAAGGCATGCACTCGTCACGTCGGTTGATGGACATGTCTTGCGTGGCCTAATCGACAAACTTTCGTCTTGGTATCGCTTGCAACGGATAGTCGCATACTGTTTCCGGTTTATCTTTAACTGTCGACGCGATATCGATAATCGAGCTGTTCACGGCTTAATATTTGCAGAAATTCGAGTGGCCAGGATTGCCATCTTAAAATTTGTTCAATACAATGCTTTCGAAGATGACATCCAGCATCTGCGTACCAAAAACCAACTTCCTGCGAAATCGAAGCTCTTGAGGTACTCATCATTTTTGGACAGCGAGGGATTACTCCGAGTTGGAGGACGCATCAAACACGCAAGCTTATCCTATGGCATAAAACACCCTATTATTCTTCCAAAAGATAACCCAGTGTGCTCCCTTATTATTACAGATATTCACCAACGTTATCTGCATGCTGGAGTATCAGAGACCTTTGCATTCGTTCGACAACAATTTTGGATATTGGGCAGTCGGAACCTCATTCGCAACATCATCCACAGATGTAAATCATGCTTCATGCAGAGAAGACTTACTAGTCAGCAGATCATGGGCGATCTTCCGTCTCATCGCATCCAACAGAGTCGGCCATTCTCAAACACTGGTTGTGACTACGCCGGCCCACTGATGATAAAATTGTCCGGTTGTCGCAAGCCAAAGACGTCAAAAGCCTATATAGCCTTGTTCGTGTGTATGTCTACAAAAGCCATCCACCTGGAGCTGGTGAGTGATCTCACCACGGATGCCTTTATTGCGGCTTTGCGTAGATTCATATCTCGCCGCGGCAAGTGTGCACATATATACAGCGACAACGGGACGAATTTCCAAGGAGCTCGTCGGTGCCTAACTGATATGCATAGATTAGTGATGGCACAAACTCACAACGATATCATCGCTACCGAACTGGCCAAAGATGGCATATCGTGGCATTTCATCCCTCCTTCAGCTCCACACTTTGGTGGACTTTGGGAGGCTGGCGTAAAGTCAGTAAAACTGCATTTGCGGCGCGTTATCGGGAGCTCAATATTAACCTTTGAAGAGTTATACACTGTCCTTAGTCAAGTAGAAGCTATTTTAAATTCTCGTCCTCTTTGTTCTGTGTCCGACTCTGATTTAAACCCATTAACTCCCGCACATTTTCTTATAGGCGAACCACTGACTGCAGTTCCTGAACCCAACCATCTGGATACTCCACCAAATCGCCTGTCTCACTGGAACCACATCCAAAGCATGACACAAGGGTTCTGGAAGCGATGGCACACCGAGTATCTCACTACGCTGCAGGAGCGGCCAAAATGGCAGCGAGTTACCGCCAACCTCAAGATTGGAGATTTGGTGGTCGTAAAGGAGCCGAATCTTCCGCCAACAAAGTGGGTATTAGGACGAGTCGAATCTGTCAACCCAGGTGCCGATCAACAAGTTCGTGTCGCTACTATACGAACAGCAACAGGAACATTTGTTCGCCCCATATCGAAACTTGCGCTTCTACCCATGTCCTGAAACTTATTCCAGGGGGGCCGGGATGTTTGGGATTAACAATTATTTATTTTATATATATGTATTTTCATCTTCATGTTTTCAATCATTAATTACATTCAATTCGTTTCCTACAGTAAATGTACATATTATATACCTAGCTATTTGTTATATATTAACTCATTCGTTTCTTGCTATGTTATCAATCACTTTAATCTCTAATGTTCTCTTAATCTAATGGTCAACGATGTCGTGTCTGCTTACAAACTTCATTTACTCATTTGTTCGATAGTCCACTGTGGTTCGCACAACGTTACAACAACAATTCTATTGTTGTGCGAAAGTTGTGAGTGGGCGAGAGCACAAGGATGGTCAATTATATGTTTGATCTTACAAGTTCTCTGTCATTTGGATCTTGATCGTTGCAGACACCACATCGTTGAAAGCTAAGTATAACCTGATTGTATATCTTTGTACAAAACCATATTTGTAATATAAAACCTATTTTCTAATCATCGTGTTTGACTTTAGTTTGGTGCGATTAAAATACCTTATCTTTCGTTCGTTGCTCATCATACACGAAGGGACGAATTTTGACACCAATCGGCCAGAAAGTATCATCAAAAACATCTTTGGCGTACTCAACAGGAATACCAAACTTGAAATTAATGAATTTCAAATCCCGATCGGCATCAGCAAGTTTAATTAACTTATGGCACATAATAAATGAGGAATCAATTCCAAGACCAGTTGATATGAAGTCAATTATTTCATCGGATGTGGTAGTCGACCGAAAACTTTCAATATGAAACCATTTAATTTTTCTGGCAACTTTTAGAACACCGCAAGAATTTTTTCCAACAATCACATTTGAAGATTTAGCAGCAGCATTCATTTTATTACCGGCATAACTGCCCTCGGATATGGCAGCAGCATCAGACGTCACAATAATAGCATCATCATTGCAAATGTCCACAAGATTATCAGCATTAATATCACGCGCAGCGCTGGTATACACAGCTACGGTATTGCTACGGTCAATAAGACGCACAACATCGGTCAACGAATCATTATTAGCAGCAGCAGACGAATCAATTAAATTTGGAGTCCCCTTATCATTGATATTTACACAAGTAGACACAGGTAGGGGACCAGAAATATTAGAGACGGCAGCATGAACTATGTTGTTATCGACATCACACCCATCTTGCTGAGAAATAGTCTTACTCTTATCAGAGTCAGCATTACTAGAGCGCAAAAGATTATTTGATGGCAATATTTTTTTTGCTGATGTTTTTTTCAATCCGCTAACAGAAGCAGCATCATTATCAACAGAGCGACCGCTCATGGGAGAACACTTGCTGTTCTTCACAGAGAGGCGAGTTACAGCGGGCGATGATATTCCACGCTTTACAGTAGATAGTTGTTTGGAAGGTTCGTTGACCTTAACTTTCCTCTGATGGCGGGTAGTGACGCGAATTTCACGGCTGGCATCCAAAACATTACTAATTACGTTAGGCAATTTTTTTTTTGCATTCACATCTAATGAGGAAGCGAATTCATTAATATCACTTAAGTTGGTTTGCAAATATGCGAAAAGATCATTCATTTTCTGCACACATATTGATAGTGGGCTGTTTATGCACTTATTACACTTGTAGAAAATATTTAAATTAGAATTAATCAATTCAATGTCACTATTAGAGATATTAGCACATTCACTGCGAGTGTTTCATCCACAAATGCCGTATGATATAAAGTCAAGGTTAGTTATCGAACTTATGCATTTTTGGCGCACATTGAATTCATTTTACAGAGCAAAAAAATTAAACGTGTGCATTAAACAGTAGGCAACAACGCACTTTTCTACGTAAGGAATAAAGGTACACAGAGAGCCTGCATCCTAGCGAAGATCACACTAAATACTTTTCTTCTCCCTAATTACAGCGATCGTGATACCACGACAGTTAGCGTTGAAGTCGGACTGCGGAAATTCTGGTTGACTTCGGCGTACCTGGCGTATGACCTTCCCCTCCCTACGGCACTACTGGAGAGAACGATTGCTGATGTGGAGAAGTCCAAAGCTGCACTGATCCTATAGGATGTGATGCCAATGCACATTACACAGTATGGGGCAGCACCCATATCAATAAAAGAGGTGAGCTACTTTTTGATTACTTAATTAGCACTAAACTAATCATATGCAATACTGGGTGTGAACCCACATTTGTTACTAGTAACAGACAAGAGGTCCTAGACATCACGCTAGTCTCCGATACCATTTACTATGAGATCAGAGACTGGAAAGTATCTAGCGAACACTCCTTCTCGGACCACAGATACATCCAAAGAATTCACATTGGTTGCTTTCCTGGATATTGAGCGAGCGTTTAACAACGTTGAAGCAGAGGCAATTCTCAGCGCACTGAAGGGCCTTGGAATTGGGAAATCGATCGGCGAATTGGTGAACCAGTTGCTCACCAACAGGTTCATCAACTCAACACTGGGCGAGGCATCGGTTCGGAGGTCCGTCAGTAGGCGTAATCTCACCTCTTCTTTGGAACTTAGTGGTGAATGCACTACTACTAATACTGGAAGGGGAAGGGTGCAAGGTAATTGCCTATGCAGATGACGTTGCTATCGCTGTCTCAGGAAAACACCTTAACACGCTTAGAGATCTATTGCAGAACGCGCTCTCTAAGCTTTCCAAATGGACCAAAAAATGTGGTCTGACGGTCAATCCTCAGAAAACTGAACTAGTCCTCTTTACAAGGAAATACAAAATCCCCAATTTTCTACCCCGAAACTAAATGGCACCCTCTTGATGCTCACTAACACGGCTAGTTACCTGGGCCTCGTTCTAGACAGCAAACTGAGCTGGAAACCCAATATCTTGCGGTGGGTTCAGAAAGCCACCACGGCTCTGTACTGCTGTAAAAAAGCCATCGGAAGCAGATGGGGACTTGCACCTCGAATTACACATTGGATATATGTGTATGTTGTCAGACCCATACTTACTTATGGAGTAACCGTCTGGTGGACTGCCCTTGAAAAGGGCACCTACTATAATCACCTTAGCCGTGTTCAAAGAACGGCATGCGTATGCATTAGTGGAGCCCTCAGGACCACTCCAACAGCGGCCATGGACGTAATGTTCCACTTACTACCGCTAGACATGGCAGCAAACACAGCCACTCGAATAAAAGCAATTCGTTTGTGAACCAGTAGGCAAACTGGTCACTCGTCTATTATTGATACATTAGAATTCATTCCAAAAGAAACTGATTACACCCTCCCTCAGCTTCAATTCGTTAAGAATTTCGAAACCTACATACCATCCAGGCGTGACTGGGAGAATGATGTAGTGCCTCGTAAGGAGTCTGTCTGCTTCTATACAGACGGATTCAGGACCGAAACAGGAGTTGGGGGGCGTTTTCTCCTCTGATCTAAATTGCAAAATCTCATTCAGCCTTCCTTATCATTGTAGTGTATTCCAGGCGGAAATCAAAGAGGCCTTATCGTGGCTTCGGTATAATGTAATATCTGTAAAGGATATCACCATCTTTACCGACAGTCAGGCCGCGATTAAATCCCTGGATTCTGTCATCTTCAATTCGACAACTGCCCTCAATTGCCGATTATCTCTTAACGAGATGGCGGAACAATTCAAAATTCACCTTATATGGGTGCCGGGTCATAGAGACATTCCAGGTAATTGTATGGCCGACGAACTCGCCAGACAAGGCACTACTATGTCGACTCTACCGGAAAAGGAGAATCTCCACATGCCTTTTGCTTCTTGTAAGCTCCTCATTAAACAAAACGCATTATGCGCCACAAATCTCAGGTGGTCTAACTGCACAACGTGCCGCACCTCGAGACAGATCTGGCCTCAACTGGATCTCAAGCGCTCCAAGAATCTTATTTCACTGAAAAGACCCATGGTAGGCACTTTAGTAGGTGTCATCACGGGTCACTGCATCATAGGGAGACATTTCCTCAGGTTGGGCCTCCCTTCAAATGATTTCTGCAGAAGCTGTAGGGACGAGGAGGAGGAGACGATTCCTCACCTTCTTTGCACTGTCAGTCCGTAGAAAACTGTACCTCGGAGAATACTTCTTCGACAATCTCAGCGAAATTGCATATATAGGAATTAATTGCCTCCAACGCTTCGTTCTTAGCTCCGGCTGGTTCAACGGGTAGTGTGAGAACATTGATCCTGTGGTATCACAATGGGCCTTCCTTGGCCTAAGTGAGGCTGCACCTGAGGCGGTCTGCCACTCTAACCTAACCTAACCTAACCTATTATCTCATGAGTTTTAACCCTAAAATGCATATGGGGTGCGTTCGCACCCCATTTCAAAATAAAGACGGTTATATTTTCAAAAATAAAAGTAGTTATTTTTGAAGTGTGCCATGACCTTTAATTATTTCGTTATTACTTTATACCTGAACGTTGTTTAGTACATTTTCTCTCCATATGTGTTAGTGTAATTTTATTTTTATAAGACAAGTAAATAGAGTAGCTTCGGGTAATGTGGAGTACCCTTCTTGTTTTCTGAAAAATAAGTTTATTTTGTTGTCAACATTTACTTCGCTAATAGCTTAATATTTCATAAACAAAATTATTTGCAAAAGCTTAGAAGAGCTGCAAAATTGGTAATGTGGACCATTCTATGCGTGTATTGTGGAGTACTACTCCTCACCAGCAGAAGTAAATGGATCCAAACAAAGATACATTTTAATAACTTTAGTCAATATTTTAATAATAAATAATGAATATTAACTTCAATTATGCAAATAACAATTTGAATTAGCATCACAATAAAACCTCTACAAAATAGGCGGCTAATGTGGACTGCAGAAATGGTAGTGTTTTAAAAAAAAAAATTGAAAATAATACTAAGAAAAATACCAAAATAACACTATATAATGTCTCGAAATAATAAAACAGCCAATGGAATGCAATCTAAATTTATTACATTTTACACGATCGTCAAAATAATTAACGACCTCAGTACAAAACGACAAACACCGTATTGCGTGAAAACGAGAGCTTAAGTGAAGAATATAGGACCAGAATTGGTTCTCTGCATAAGTTATCTTACGTGTAGTAAAAGATATATCCTCCTACTTTTGACCGAAAATGAGATATGGCGGTGGTCCACTTTACCCGCCTAATCTACATTACCCCAACTTTTCTTTTAATTTTTGGAACTCTAGCAAGGTAAGTTAATGAATCATTGCAGAATTACATTACAAAATACAAATGCAGAACTGCAAACGTATTCCTTTATTTGCACAAAAGGCAACTCCTTTTGGACGTTGGCGTCGGTGACGATCTGGGCATAGATAAAGATGAAGCCATGCTTAGATGAAGTAGAGGCAGATTCTGAAGAAGCCGACGAAATGATGGCCAGTGATTGCGAAGATGATGAAGAAAATTCAGAAGAAAGGGCTGCAGGAAATAAGTCCCCAAAAGAGAAAATGAAATAAGGCCCCAAATTTGGGGTCTACAATTACGAATTATTAACCGATTCTTCTTCATCTGAATCTTCATCAGCGGAATCCTCATCTTCTTCTTCCTCATCAAAAATGTTCTCTTTTGGCAGCATGCTGATACAAATGTCATTGTCATCATACACCATTCAAGAAAATAAGCTACAGTTAACTTTCCTTGGTCCAATAGAAAAGTTTTTTCCTCAATCTTTCTATCCTTTTGAATATTGTTCTTTCTCCTTTTGTATTCATGGACCCGCCACTTTCAGTAAGCTGCGAAAATTGTCGACTTTTAAAGTATTCCTCGTCTCGAATAACTTTAAGAAATTTAAAAAAAATTGCCATTCGGCATCGCAACAGAAAAATTATTGCAACCCAACTTTAAACAATTTCAGAATTCATTAGTTAAATATTTTTGTTATTTTACGTAATTTACGTAGCTATTGCCTCCTTAATCCACTGCTTGTTGAAATAACTTAAGAAAGTGCAATAAACGTTGTTAGCATCGAACATTAAAATTCTTGTTTTGATTTCAGAAAAAGTAGTTTCAATTAAGTACGGAGGTAGCAATGGTAAAGCCAGTAGTTTATGGAAAGCTGAATTTGCCGGCTTTGAATTCCTGATGAGTTGTAGTAACATAGTTTTCTTGCACTTGAAATGGAACCTTAAAACCAAGTTGAAAGAATTGAAGGACATAAAAATAAAAACGGCAAAATACATACCAACATCCGACACTTTTTACTCTGGGAAACACATTTCGGATGGCTTTTCTCATGCCTTCCTCATAATCACTTGTAACTGTTGAAGGCTCCATATCGAATACATTTTCTTTAATGTATTGCAACATTTTCTCGTTTTTTTATTCATTAAAATTAAAAATAACGGAAATATCTAAAAACTAAGGCGCTAAGATTGCATCAATTTCTTTAATTAAAATAATGTAATTACCTCGTCAAAATATTGAATATAGATGACTAGGAGCTGGTTAAAACAACCTTTGGGAACTATGGGAACGTTCCGTCCATTAAATATCTTCTATTCGGCGATGGTACATGTTCATGCCAAATCCAATTGAACGTACCTACAAATACCACAGATTCCAGCAGTTATTTGTCGTACGAAAAGCCAGAGGTCGCTTTGAAATCTGTTTGAGATCGGAAACCGCTCAGCCATATTTTTTATCTCCCATATTCTGCCTTTTTAGACTTCGTCGAGGTAAGACCCACTCGAGAGAAAATAAAGTTGTTTTTACAAAACGGAAAATCCTCTTCTATCTTTCTTGGGCAACAAATCGGGAGCAACCAGCAGGGGATACTGTTCATCCCAACATTTGGTCCTTCGAGCCGGATAGTATTTCTTAAAATACCTACTCATCAACTTTTCATTCGCAAAGCATCAAATTTGCATGAAAAAAAAAGTAAAGTCACATATTTACTGCATCGTACATTATATTCTCTTCGAACAATCATCTCTCAAAAATAATTGTCGAAGATTCATAAATTGTGCGGTGAATACCCAAAATCACCGCATTTTACAAACACCGTCTCACCCTCACCCAGAATAGCTCTCCGAGCTGGAAATCCCCCATTTTGCCCCACACGATCAACGATCATCAGGCAAAGTTGGTATATCTCCAAACTGAGGTTCAAAAGTCCACACAGGAAAGACGGTCCGTAGCACAAGCCATCATATCCACTCGTATCACACACCGACCGTCGAAGCTTACCAAATGGGCATACATTTTGCTCTCCCGAATACTCACCGCCAGACGCCAGTTCATCATCCATCGAACCTATCGCACACAGCCCACTAGAAGATCTCGTGAGCTCACCACCATACATTGCATCAGAAGAAGTTTAGTCATCAATCAACTCCTCGCGCTGTTAACATTGTCGCAGTGCTAGCGTTCTTATCGCTTATCAGCCCAAGAAGTCTACTAAGTGAAACGTGAAGGAAGTTCAGCTGAAAATCACCGCCAAAAACTCAACACGACAGAAGGAAGAACAAAAGCAGTGAAATAAATCTACCTGTAAACAGGTGCGTGCATATTTTATGATTAGTGCAATATTGAAAGTAAAATACTTAGTTTATAACAAAACTTCATTTGATTAACTGCATTGTACATGAATGTGAACGTATTAGATATTATTCTCTTATTGTAATCTATAGTGAAGAGTGATTTACTGTTGCGAATTTGGTTTCTTCTGTAAAAACGAACATCAGCTCTTCGAAAAAAATCTTCTAAAACGACTTCATCCGAATCTAGAAGAAAAGACACTGATCCCAAACAATCAGTTTGGATTTAGAAATAAATACTCAACTATTGTAGATCAGGTCCATAGAAAAACTGATATAATAGAAATAGCTCTTGAAGAAAAACAAATATGCTCTACTATCTTCCTTGATAGGCTTTTGATAAAGTCTGGCACAAAGGATTAGTCCGCAAGCTACAAAAAGATCTTCCAAAACAATACTCAGAAATACTAGAGTCGTATATAATACAAAGATTATTTAGAACTACTTTGTTTCAACTCTATATCTCTATAAATTCCGGAAAAAATTGGACAAGAGTAATTTATTTTTTCGTTTCGTTTTGCTTTTTTCTTTGTCACGCTTTCCGTTCGAAAATACTGGGAGCATTTAAACATAGTAAACAGCAGCTTATAGAGGACATCTGCGGTAACATTTTAGGATATCCATTAACTCAATAACTTAACAAGTTTTTGAATAAATAGGCAAAACTTGAAACATTTCTACGATTTTCAGCTGGGTTAGTGGATATGCACTTAATTGTCTAATCAAACACACTAACTGCGCAATATTTTGACATCTCTTTTAACCTTATTTTACTCCAGTGACGGAGAGGGAGACAGAGAGAGGCAGTATGCTGTTTGGTGTGCTAAGAACAAAAAAAAAGCCATAAAAGAAATGTCAAATATGTAGGAAAGGAATGTCAAATAGGTATAGGTATCAGTGATACCAAATCGTGGTATTATTACATTAGGGAAAATTCCTGATGATATAAGTCGTACCTGTTTATAAATGCAATTTGCAATCAAGATGACGCAGTAAATTACCCGGTCGAATTTTTAAATAGAATTACAGTCCATGACCTGGAATTAAAAGCTGGAGTTCCCATTATGCTGCTTCGCAATTTGAATCCCCTAAGCTTTGTAATTGAATCAGATTGAGAGTGATTTCGTTGCAGAAAAACGTTATTGAGGCGTTAATTTTAACTGCCATGACAATCAATAAGTTAGAGGGTCAAACTTTAAGAAAAGCGGGAGTTGAATTAATTAAGAATTGCTTCAGCCGCGGGCAGTTCTATCTTATATGTAGCGTGCTCCAGGGTAAGTAATGCAGCAAATATCACTATCTTAGTCGATAGAAACCGCTATATAGTATACAAAGAAGCGTTTCTTTAATAAAAAAAAAGTGAGCTATATTATAAAATTATTTTCATTGTCCAAAGAATATTAAATTATTGCCAATTAGTCCAACGAGCAGATGCAATGCCATGAAGATGAAGGCAGAGTGGGCCCAGTCTACGGGAGTTTTTTTAGTACGGGTTCAAGTCCCTCACTTTTACAGAAGGCCCTTTCTGAAATTTTTTTCCATCAATTGTTCTGAAACCACATTTTGCACGTGCGAAGCCGGGCGGGTACCTAGTAAACAATAAAGTAGTTATACAATTCAACTCAACTCAACTCAACTTATGCTTGACTCTGGACGCAAGGTTGCACTGGAAAACTCATGTCAAGAAAAAACGTAATGAAATTAATATGCGATATATAATATATTTATTTGCTTTATAGGGAGGTACTCATTTCTCTCAACTTACCTCTACCAGCAAATACTAAAACCAATCTGGACATACGGCCTTCAGCTTTGGGGGTGTACAAGCAAGACAATTCTTTCAAAGTATATTACGCAATTAATGTTAATGTCAGCGAAATCGCCGACACTGCTCGTTTAAGAAACGAGACCGAAGCCGTTTTCTATACGGGAGCCTTATCTGGTACAAAAGACTGGTACAAATCATACTTAGACAAGTCTCGCCGAATGACACTTCCATTCGGGTATTCATTGTTTTTCATTCGATAAGGGAGTGTGACTTATATGAGATGAATGCAAATTGTGACAAACGTCACCGTTTCGTTAAAGGGGTACTAACGTTTTTAAATAAATAATTAAAAAAAAATGAATTTGTTTGTTTTCTATTTTGTTCAACGGTTATCGAGTTTAGTGCGTTTTTCAAAACATAACAGGCTTTAATTATTAAGGAAATGTTGCGCATAGACCTTTAACGATTCTTCTAAGTCAGCCTTTTAAATTCCCAAAGAAGTTTTCTATCACTCTTCGACATTTTGATAGAACGTGCTAGAGATTCTTTTAATCTACGGATACGGCAGTGCTAAATGGAAAAGGCTTCATTATAGTGTCAGAAAATCTGAATCTGAGCAATTCAATGTAACTTGCCCATTTATACCAATACTTTTTTTTTTGTCGAAATGAAATTATAGGCTGTCAATGAAATGTCAAATAAATGTAAATGTCAAACTATCAGTGTAGTTTTTTTTGTAAACACGACCAGAAACCCTCCGACATTCAAACAAGGAAGTTGTCATTTGTTAACGTTGAAGAAAATAACAAGTTTTATTTCATCATTTATGATTTGGTCCTCCTAAAACATCAACATTCAACGCAACATAAATTCTTTGACATGTCCCTTAGAAATTAGTACTGATGTTATTCTTTTAAATAATAACTTTCATAAATCTGTGAATCGTTGCAGCGTCCTGGACTTCCTACGTTCCCAGGTATAGAAGAAAAGTTCTTGTGACCATGCTTCATTCTTAACAATAACCGAAAACACATAGTAATACAATTAAATACCATCCCTTCTTATAGTTATAATCCACACCATCTTGCGAAGAGGGTTTGACTTCATAATGACAACCATCTTTAATATTCAAAATTTCAAATTAAGTCTTTATAGAATCAGTTATACCCATAGCTCAAAAACATTGGGGGGACACTAAGATTTTCAAACCCATTCAAATTATCTTTTATTTTTTCCTCAGTGAGCGGATAGGCACATACATAGATATTTTGGCTGCAAAACACGCCAAATTTTTTGGTCAAATGTTTTCACTATTTCGCAAAGCGTTGATAATGATTACGCCGAAGACATTGTATTTGCATTTGCTTTTATTTAACTTTTGGTATATACAATTTGACTTAAACTAAATAACAAATGATGCTGAAAAATGAATATTTAAATATGTTGGGGCCTTTAGTGTTTTCAGCAAATCTGGTCATTTTGCACTCATTTTTCTTTTTTGCGACTAGTATTTGGAAAAGATTTTAATGCTGTGGTTCCAAATACCTTTATGTGTTGAACGGTTCAACAAAAAAAAGTTATCTTTGTAGGCCTCTTCATGTCCAACAAAAAATTTCAGTACAAGGAAGATAGGATGTTTGCCTCTCAGTCTGGTTGCAATGACTTACATAAATCGGTCCCACTTTAAAGCACTCACAGGGTTGCCATAGTTTGTATGATAATTCGACATTATTTCAGACAGCAATACTATAAGGGTTACCATCTTCCAATTTAAAATAAAAATATTGCTGACTGGGGATACCCTTTAACGTTTTTTAAAGGGTATCCCCTTAGGCCTAATCGCTTTAGTTTGATTTCCAACAAAAAAATAACAAATTTCGTAACAAAAAAAATTGTCATTTTGATATTTCAGTGTGAAAAACTATTTGATGAAAAAATAGACAAATATACAAAAATATAACAAAAATGCTAATGTATGCCAAAAATATGCTCTATAAAGTAAAATGTGCCTTTATACCCAAATATGCAGAAATATAGTTTATACGATATCCCAAATAAAAACAAGCTTTTGCATGAATTCGGTTGCCCTAGTAATCACTATTAATCGCAGTGTAATACTCCAAATAATAATAAACAATGATTTCCAACAGATTTCTATTAGTATTTTATTGGATGGATAATAAAAGTTACAACAGCTACAAGGCACGTCTGAACTCCGCGTCAGTCACGATAAGAGTGGATGAGCATGGATGAGATCAGCGTTCAGCCAATTAATGCAGCATTGCCAGACATCTATTGCACGGGTTTCCACATCCCTTCGATGTTTTTCAGCTTCAGTCTCAATTTTGGATTTCCCGTGTTTTGAGGTTCTTCATTATTATCGCCAGCCACTGTCGAAGAAGTGCCTGGAAGAGAGAAAGAATTAGCCCTACCTTCATTGGCCGCTTGAGACAACTCTGCTTCAGGGAAACTCGGAATCTTTTTCACATGGCTAATATTCCGCCTGCTAACTTTCCCGTCCTCCGCTCGCACCATCACTTCATTGGGTTGTCGTTCGATTACTATAAACTCAGTTGGATCAAAAGTTGATGAAAGCCTATTCCGAGGAACCTCATTGCGAAGCAAGACCTTATCCCCAATATGAATGTCACTGTGCCGTGCTCCCCGTCTCATATCTGCTACTTGCTTTCCCTTCTCTTTGTTTACTGCATCCAAGTCTCGCGCTTCTGAATCCAAAATATCTTCGCTGATATCCTGGACAGAAGGGATCTTGTCTCTAATCATCCTATTTAGTAATAACTCAGATGGCGATTTATCTGTTGTGACATGGGGAGTCACATTATACATTAATGTAAACTTTTGGATCGCTTGTTTATAGTTAGCGCCGCTTGCATTTGCGATCTGGAGACGCTTCAGAATTGACCGATTCATGTTTTCGACTTCGCCGTTCGCTTGGGGCCAATATGGTGGTGACGTAATAAGTTTTATATTCCTGTCTTCACAGTACTCCTTAAACTCGTTGCTCACGAATTGACGGCCATTGTCAGCTTTAATAGACTTAGGATATCCAAGTCTACAGAAGACTTCCTCCAGAACTCCTATGATCTCGGTGGAAGTGATTTTTGTCAAAAACTTGGCTTCTTGATACCTGGAGTAATAATCTATTATCACAAATACGAAGTCGTGATTTGGTAGTGGGCCTAAGAAGTCCATCGCTACACATTGCCAAGGACCATCTGGAAACATGTGTCGTTTCATCGGTACCGGTCTTTCAGGTTGTGAGACTAATAAGCAATCACGACAGCTCTTCACGAAGGTCTCTACATCTCTGTCCATTGCTGGCCACCAAACTTTTACACGGAGCCTCCGTTTCATCACTGTCTCTCCCGGATGCCCCTCGTGAGCTAGATTTAAGACTTTCGATCGTAGCGCAACAGGTATCACAATTCTGTTTCCACGTAATAAGATGTTACCCAGTGTACAGAGCTCCATGCGAAATGGAAAGAATCTATTTTTACTCGTTGGACTCCAACCGTTGGTTTTCGAATTTTCCACCGCTTCCATAAGTTCCTCGTCATGATTATTGTTTTGTACAATTTCACTTATGGTGAGTGCGCGCGGAACCATTCTCTCGATAACTGCACAAATGTTTCGTTCACAAAGGCTATCAAAACAATCAGAATTCTCAATTTTGCAAAGTCGCGATAGCGAATCTGCTATGTTAAATTTTCCCGCTTTGTAAACAACTTTGAATTTAAAAGATTGTAGGCGAAGAACCCACCTCTCGATTCTTGCCGGTGGTTTCGAGGTTGGCTTGAAAATTGCTTCTAGCGGTTTGTGGTCCGTCTCCAATTCAAATTCAATTCCTGCCAGGTAGTAGTAGAAACGTTCCGCCGCCCAAACCAAAGCAAGACTCTCCTTCTCTGTCTGCGAGTATCGTCTTTCAACTGCAGAAAGGCTTTTGCTTGCGAACGAAATAACTCTGGGGGTTCCGTCCTCAAACTGAAGAAGAACTTGAACTTGACTCCGAATAATAACCGCTTGTACCTAAATAATCCCTTATGGGTTATAAACGTGGTGATGCAGCGGCTATCTTCATCCAATTCCAATTGGTGGTATGCGTTTTTCAAATCCAGACGGGAAAAAAACCTAGTCTCTCAAAGTTTAGTTAGAAACGAATCAAAAGTCGGTAGCGGAAAATTTTCTCTTAGTATCGCAGAGTTGGCTCGGCGCATGTCAATACATAATCGAATATCTCCGTTTTCTTTGTATACAATCACAATTGGAGATATCCAAGAACTCGGTCCGTAAACGGGTTCGATGATGTCTTGATCAATCGCCTCATTTAACTTTTCTTCCACTTTCTCCTCCAGCGCAGCTGGTATGCGCCGCAAGGGTTGTTGTATTGGCCTGACGGAATTGTCAATGGACAGATGTATTTGGATACCTTTTATTTTGGGAAATGGCCGGAGCTTCTCGATTTGATTAACGTTCATCCCCAACTTCAAAACTTGCAGTCTTATAGCTGTCTCGCGTCCTAATAATGATTGCTTGCCATGCTTAATTACATAGAATGATGCAATTAGTTCTGTTCGTCGATCAACGCTAATGGGAGCCTCAAACACGAACTTTACTTCCAAATTTGCATTTCCTGCGTATGCTCTAAATTGGTTTTGTGACTCTGTTCGAATGTTTCCTAATATCGCAGCAGCTCGGCTAAGGTACTCCCAATCATTTTCTCCAATCAAGTTATACCTTGAGCCGGAATCGATAAGCATGGACAATTTAACACCCCCAACAAAACAAGTGATCATCTCGCTCATGTGCTCATCCAGTTCATTCGCCACCTGAAAACAATCGTGTTGGTCTGGTTTTTCCCTACCTGGTTCAATGCGGTTCAGCTTCTCTTCATTAACAAACCGAACTTTTGCTGGTTCATCTCGACGTCGCTTCAGGCTCCAATTTTCCCTAGATGTATTTTTCCGTTTGTTTACCTTTCTTTGGCACATCCTTGCAAAATGCCCAATAGCCCCACATCTATTGCATTTCACGCTCTTTGCTGGACAGTTGTTGCTATCTCCCAAATGACTTCTTCCCCCACATCTAAAACACTCTCGTTTCACCCCGTAAGATTTTTCCGGATTAAAAGATATCTTGTTAACGCTACTAGAAGTTGAAGGAATCATCGCTTCAGTCTGGCACCTTATCTGTTCGTGTACTTGACACATTTGAACAATCTCTTCCAGCGAGTGCTCCTTTTCTAGCAAACGTTTTTTTAGTTCCCCCGGAGCCCATACATCAATCAGTTTATCCTTCAGATTTATGTCTACTATTTCCTGCTGTGTCTTACCAAATAAACATTTTGCTGCCTGGTTCCGAATGCGTACCAAAAATTTGTTAAAACTTTCCCCTTTTTCTGGTTTGAGGGACCTGAACAAGTGCCTTTCGAAAGCAGAGTTTCGTTTGGGCGAAAAGTACTGATTTAGCTTTTCAACCAAAACGCTAAAAACATCCCCCTCAGTGGCATTATCAACAAGCGCACCCGGAATATTATAGATTACCTCTTGTAATTGCGGACCACCTAGATGCAGTAGCTTACTTTTCTTTTTTATTGGGCCCACTATCTCTTCGGATTCTAAGAACAGTGAGAAAGACCTGTACCATTTTTCCCATTCCAGACGGATTAACGATTTATCAATCGTGCAAAGAAAGGGTTTTATCCCCGTCTCCCCCATCCTACATTTTGGTTATTCTTGCCGTTCCGCAATCTGGAATTATGCTTACTATTAATAACCATCTACTTATGTAATTCTCGTCAAAAGAAAATCACTCACACGTCTGTTATATATATTATTATTATTTTTTTTCCTTTTTAAGCTGCGCGATTGTTTTATCACAACACAACTTAGAATCACGTTGTCTTTTTCTCCGTCAGAAATTATTCTCTCACGTGTATCAGTCCCTGTTTTTTTTCCTTTTTTTTTTGTTTTGCTTTTGACAACTGAACCCAGTTATCCGGTCGTTCTCTTCTTTCCTCTCTATCTAGAAGCAAAAGAACAGAAAAGAAAAAAAAATAAAATTTTCACTTTTGCATAAACTTTTTTTGCAAGCAGTTTTTCTTCTTCCCTCACTGGAAGAAACAAGAAAATACATTTTTTTTTTTACTTTTGCATAATCTTTTTTGCAAACAGTACACTGTCTTCTTCTTTAACTAGAAGAAACAAACAATATAAAAACAATGTTTCACTCCCGCATGCATTTTTTTTTTGCGAATTGAATCTCTCTTCCTTTATTTCCTCATTTTCTTTGTTATTTCCTGTTTTTTTCCTTTTTCTTTCTTTTTTTTTCCTGTAAATTGATTAATTCATATTTACCTCGTCGGCAATGTAATACTCCAAATAATAATAAACAATGATTTCCAACAGATTTCTATTAGTATTTTATTGGATGGATAATAAAAGTTACAACAGCTACAAGGCACGTCTGAACTCCGCGTCAGTCACGATAAGAGTGGATGAGCATGGATGAGATCAGCGTTTAGCCAATTGATGCAGCATTGTCAGACATCTATTGCAGTTTTTTGACAAAATCCATAGAAAAGCCCTTAAAGATATGTTTTCGTTGTATAGAAACCCTCTTCTGATGTGCTTCAGTCACACCTCACCCACACTGCTTATTTTGGTTGGTCGTCCACCATTTCATTTATTTTGTTTATCCTGTTTTCTTTTAAATGTGGCTGAGAGTGTGTATTCAGCTTTTTACTCAGCATGCTCAGTCAATTTATTCTGAGCTCATCGATCGCGCTCTGGTTATGCTCTGAGAGAAAAAAGAAACACAAATACTGAGCTAAAAAAGAAACACGAACTTTTTGTATAACAGTTCAGGTTGCGCTCTGAGCCTAATGATAATAGAAAGAAGACGATCATGCTCATTCTGCCCTGGGTGTGGTGGGTTGCATGCGAATTTTAGGAAAATGACAACAACTATTTGGTTTTTATTTTAGTGTCAATTCTTGTGTTTGAGTGCCGTGAGATCATCTACAGGCACAATTGGTAGGAAAAAAGCTCCTCCATAAGGCCTGTACTGACAAGCTTTGTTGGATAGAGTATAGATTTAGGAATGCCTGCGCTGCAATTTTCAAATTCGAATTGGCGACCTTGCAGCTTTTCGATGCAAAGACAACATTCTGATTTGGCCATTATCGATGGAGAAAGTAATTAATTGTATTTTATTAGAATTTTATACTTATTCCTGGGCCTTGACCTATAAGCAGAAAAGAACAAAAGGTTACTCATTGAAGGTTATAATAATAACTAGAAAGCTTACAGGGTGATTCCAATATAATTTTAAGCTTTCAGAGTTAAGAAGCTAAAACAAAATAATTACAAAGGATCATATTATACACTTCCATATCCTCTTAAAAAGCATCATAAAAGGTGGGCCAAAAGAAGTCATCCGATGTTGTTTCGCTCTCATTTTTTTTTTTTTTTCTAAACTTCGATTCTGTTTATTTGAACCTTTAGAATTTTATTGGTCAAGTCGAGAAGATGATATCGGCCAAATGGGCGCCGTCACAATTGATTGCCATACGGGCTCGTTTTATGGCATTTTTCATCACTTCGGCGAGTATTTCGGGCGACAGATTCTCGTACTCGTGTCGAATGTTGTCCTTGAGGGCTTCTTGGGTCTTGGGCTTGTTCACGTAAACACGGGACTTCAAAAAACCCCTCAAAAAAAGTCTGAAACGGTTAAATCGGGTGATCTTGCGGGCCAGTGCAAATCGCCAAAACGAGAGATGAGGCGACCCGGACCGCCGCCTTCAGAATATCGGTTGTGGCTCGCGCAGTCTGTGCTGTAGCTCCGTCCTATTGGAACCACATGTCCTCCATTCCAATTGCGCCAGAAAAAACTCGGTTAACATGGCCCTATAGCGCGCACCGTTCACTGTTGTCGTTTGACCAGCGGCGTTCTCGAAAAAAATGGCCCGATGACTCCTCGTGCATTACTCGTGGATTTTCGGTACCCCAGAAGCGGGCGGCCGTGGAATCGGCGACGGAATTCGAGCTGCGCCAACACTACAGACGAATTGTTACGCAAAAAATTAGACACGATTATTCCGCGTTCTTGGGGAGTGTATCGCTCCATGGCTTGCTCACTTGTATTCTACATCTGTCTAGTCCACAAATGTCAAAACAGATTTGACATTGGCGGCCATTAGCAAAAATAAGAGCATCTTCCAATAGGGTGATCTCTTTTCGCCCACCTGTACAAGGAAGAATACAAAAGACAAAAAGTTATTATAAGGGATCATAAATACTTCTAGATCCTTTAGCAAGTGTTGTATAATGCATTTAGTCATTTAAAATTAGTTTCGGTTTAAATTTGCTTGTTAAGTTTCATTGTTTAAAAGTTCTATCAATGCATTCAATATAAAGTACATATTTTTTTTTTCTCTTTACTTGCCTACATGATCATTTGTTATCAAGTAACAGTTTCATAATTCCTAGTTAATAACCTCTTTTATGCAATTATACTTGCGCATATTTACTTGGCCTTACTAATAATCAAGCACTAATGTCGACGATTAGCTGGCTGCCAGCTTTAGTAAAAATTTACAGCATTAGTGAAAGGGTACCAATAACAATTAGAACTCCACATTTGCTAGAGCGACAACTTTCTTAGAATCTATTACAATTTTTGTCATCGCAGAATTCAAATTTCATAATTTTTTTTTCGTAAAAAAAAGGTCAATGTTTTATTTCAGAACGAGGATTTTATTCTAAGAAAAGGAATATAAAAATCGCAAATTAATTTGCCCAGCAGATGTCTTTCAAAGGTCTTTTGAAGCTTATTATAGGCATAAAATAAAACACAAAATAGGAAACGCACAAAATATCAGCTGATCTGTCAAATATCTCCTTCGATCGCACACAATTTTCGGTCATTTTTATAGTAATTCCTTTGTTTTCTAATACTTCACGATTGATTTATGAGTGAGTTTGTGTCGGAACACAGTTTGAAGAGATTAGCAAGCGAATATTTCTGAAAAAAAGAAATAATAGCCGGCTATTTTGTTGTAGTACGAATTAAAAACTCATGTAGGAAGCCAAAAGCGTTTTAAGGACCTATCGCTTCCGTTTTTGAATTTCAATCTGCCTCGTTGCTTAGCTTGTGCTTGTGCTGATCTTTTAAAAATTGTATAGCTCATATTACTCAATTCGGGAAACTTAGAAAGCGACAAAATGTCAAATTTATTCTGAAAAATATCAACGTGCGGACATTTTTCTACGCGAAAACTGTCATGCGTACTCCTCTATGAATTCACACTAAATAAAACTAAATATTCCTCCAGAAGTTCCTAAATTTTTCTGAATGCTGACAATTCTTATATCTATATTTCCGCGAAGTCAAACTTTTCACACCAACCACTGATTCATTAGAAATTCTCATTTTCTGGGAACAAACTTCATTTCCAAAGAGGGTTTTGTTGCAGCCAAATATCTACCTGGGCCGCCTAAGGCACTGAGAGTTGTGGAAAAATGTAGGTATTCGAAACATCCTAAACTTATATCAAATTTATTTTTTACTACGTATGCACTCGGAGCTTGCAAACTATTAAAAAAGGACAACCAATCAAAAATCAAGCGCTAGCTGTTAAAAAAGGTACCAAATATGTCATTTAATGAAAATATTCGAAATATATATTTCAAGTGTCTAGAAATAAAACAAAAATGCAATATTTTTCAATTTTGTGCATACAATTGTAAAAAATTGTCTTTGCCAAACTTAAAAACAACTTGCATTGTTGTATTCCAACGAATAAAGTCCGAAAACATTTACAATTTACTAAAATTAGTTTATAATTGTAAACGTCCAGGCTTAACAAAAGTGTATTTAAATTCGCTGCTATTACGAAATTCCATACCACCATTTTTGATGGTTGGGCAACACTCCTCTTGAGAATGCCATTTAGGGAGGATTTATTTAGCTAATGATCGAGATAAACATGGGTTTCTGAATTAACCCTACAGTTAGTGATATTCTGGCAACTATATTTGTTTATTGGTAAAGGGATTTTGGAAAGTGTGGAGTCTTTGCGCAAACTGCCAGACTAAAGTCAATTATTGGTAAGACCGATTATGTATTAAGTTTTCCCAATGTTAGCAGTAATTTTCTTAATCGTTCGCAGCTTTGATTTCAAAGTGTTATAGCCACACTCTAAGCAAATGCTGCAATGCAATAAATCTCTCGGTCACTCGGATTTAAACCACAGGTAGGGTAACAACCATCAAGGCAATCAAATAATTGGAGCTCTTAGATGAAGAAGGAGTTAAATGACATTTGAATAGTTTCGATATACTTGAGCTTAAAGTTTTTGAGAAGTACCTGAGGAACAAAATAGAGAAAAGATATATGCTTTTCTAAGAGTAACGTTTTTATTTAAACAAAGTTATATGTAAGTACATTACAGTACAGAAATGCTCTCGCGAAGAACTCAGGGTTCTTGGCACTCAGCATAAGGTACTGCTCTGCTGGGTTCCGGGACATGAAGGCATTCCAGGAAACGAGATAGCGGACGAATTAGCTAGACTAGGTTCGACAGCTGCATCAGAACAAACTGATCCCTCTGTGAAATTCCCGCCTTGTGCACTCAAGCTTGAAGCAGGGAGAAAGAGAGGGGAACGCTAGATGGACTGCACTAGAAACTTGTCATACCACAAAAATGCTATGGCCAACCCTCAATGAAGCCAAAACCGAGAGTCTAATGCGAAAGGATGGAAAATCTCTTTCCACCCTCGTAGGAATTATAACGGGGCACAACAATCTACGGTATCATATGAAGAAAATGCGCTTGCCGGAAGAAGAGCTTTGTAGAGGCTGCGGTGATGAGGAAGCTCTTGAAGACACAACCCATTTCCTATGTCACTGCCCAGGTCTCCAACACTATAGGCATAGCCACCTAGGGAGACACTTCTTCCACGAGATTTCCAGCATACATATAGAGAGATATTGAGCTTTATCAAATCCACAGGATGGTTTGTATGCAACAGCACAGTGAGTACTTAAACACAGGTATCTATAGACAGGGACAACCTTTTCCCCCAATGGGCATCACAATTTGCCAATATTGACGGAATACTCCACGCCGACCCACATACCTAACCTAACCTAAGTACATTTTTGTCTTTTGTCATGCTGAAACAAACTTTTTCATGTAATGTATTTTTAGTAGAATTGCGAACGTTTAGTTTGGACAGTAAATCAGTAAGTGAACGAAAATGGTTTTCCATATCAATAACGACAGTATTCCCTTTGCTTGCATTTCTTATTATATCCCTGTATTGTTCTGCAGTATATACTGCTTCAGGTTTGCGTAGCTCCTTTTCTATTCGACCGAAATCCCGATCACTGTCCAAGTAGGTGTGTCCCACTTCTGGGAATTTGTGATCAATCACATCAAACATATTTAGCAATATCAGAACTTGATATAGACATATCAAAACAAAGTTTTTGTTCTGTCTGTCCAAATTTTGAATATTCTTCTCGTATTAACAAAATTGTTCTGTTGAAAAAAGGTGTAAAGCGCTCTCATCACCTCGGTACTTCCCCTGTCGGCTATATCTTCTGTCCATGTTAACATGTATGACATTTCTCCATCCGAGGTAATGATCTGTATGCCCAAGTTATAGAATCAAATCTGTCTGAGGTAAAAAGCTTTTAAAGTCGTTAATTTGGGCAAGGGCATAGTTTGCTGAAGGTCAAACGTTTATAGTAGACGTTCGGATCAGATCGGGCTTTTTTCACGGTAATTTTTTTGATTTTCAAATGCAGACTTGTAGCTCATTCGATGTTTTGTTGTGTTCTTTCCAGCATCAAACGTACTGCATGTATCGCTTCTCGGGTGTCTAAATGATAAATTGAATTTTGTGTTGCAAATATTTATATAATAATTCTCGATTACAAAAATGATTTCGCTTTTCTCGTCTTGGGTGCATTTTTCAATGTAGAGCTTGAGTTGAGAAATATTCAAAAGAGGTGGAAGATATCGCTTATATGGGTTCTTATTCCGAGAATAATGGGATTCCTCAGCTGGAAATTGGCGGATGTGAGTTGCTATCAGCTTATTCACTTTCTCGGGAGTTTTATGTGGCCGGTTCAAATGATGACCTCTTTTATCCAATGTTGGCGCAAACTCACAACTTTTCAACTTACTTTGAATAAGATATATTTTTTTTTAACCAACCTGGTATAGTGAACAAATTGCAGCCTTGCAGACCCTTACAGATTTCCCGTTCATGATGACACTGTATTCGTAAGAAAAATTTCTTTGTCTGTTAACAACAAATTTTGTTAGCATTAATATCCAGCACATAAAAGTTGGTTAGTAGCTCTTTTCTTTCATCCAGATTGAAATTTTCTGAACAATGATATCGACAACACCCAGCGTAAAATCAAAGAAAACCACTTTGATTTAAAAGTTTTTCGGAATGATTTAGCATCGACTACGAAAATTTTTTAATCAAAGTGGCATAACATTAATTCAAAGGGTTTCAAAGGGCTCTAAATGCATATACTTTTAATTTGATCTAACCACTTATGCACCTTGATTTGACGTTGAATCATGCTTAAATGTAAAAGTGAATACGTTCCACTTTGAATCTACGTTGACTTAATTTAAAATTACATTGCGTATTTAAATCAAATGTGTTTTAACGTGAAAAGGAATATTTTTTATTAAGGTTTATTCAACGTAAAATCAAATAGAACATATTAAATTTTAGTTTGCATTTTTTCCCAGAGTGAATGTGCGCTTCCGCAGAGGTTTCCAGCTGTGGGAGATTTTTCTTTTATAACGATCCCTTTGAGTGATGTATACTCCTTTCAATGTTCTCTCATCCAAGATGACAAACGTCGATTCAATTTCTTTGGATTACTAAGTCGTTTCTTGTTTTTTTTTTGTTGACGATTTGCACTTACCTTTTTTGTTGACTTGTTTTGATATTGCAAGTAAATCCAAAGTTTCAGGTGATTGGGGTACTGCTGCGGCCACTTGTTATGATAATGTAAGTTCCAAATTTTGTTGTCGCTTTTGCCTTACTTACTTAAGGTGGCGCTACAGTCCGGGGTGGACCTGGGCCTCAACCAACAAGCGTCTCCAGCCAGCGCGATCTTTAGCTAGCTGTCTCCAGTTTCGCACGCTAAGTTGGTTAAGGTCCCCTTCCACTTGCGTGCGCCACCTGAGTCGCGGTCTTCCTCTACTGCGCCTTCCCTCGGGTATGGATTCGAAGATCTTCCGGGCCGGAGCATTCGTGTCCATTCGCTCTACATGACCCAGCCACCTCAGTCGTTGGACCTTCACTCTTCTGACTAGGTCGATGTCGCTGTACAGCCCGTACAGTTCGTCGTTAAATCTCCTTCTCCATTCACCGTCAATGCAGACGGGACCAAAAATAACACGAAGAATTTTTCTCTCGAAACAACCGAGAGTTACCTCATCCGCTTTTGATAGCGTCCATGCCTCTGCGCCATATAGCAGAACTGGGATGATAAGGGTCTTATAAAGGGTCACTCTAGTTGTTCGGGAGAGGGCTTTGCTAATCAATTGCCTTCTTAGCCCAAAGAAACAGCGATTGGCAAGAGTAATTCTACGTTTAACCTCAGCGCTGGTGTCGTTGTCTGAGTTCATAGCGGAGCCTAGGTAGACAAAGTCCTTAACCACCTCAAAGTTATATCTGTCCGAGCCGTCGGTGTTGGGTGTCCTTTTTAGTTGACAGCATATACTTCGTCTTGCCTTCATTAACCGCCAAACCCATCTTCGCCGCCTCAGTCTCAATACTCACAAACGCGCCATTAACATCACGCTGCGTTCTGCCAATTATGTCAATGTCATCGGCGTATGCGAGTAATTGGACGGACTTTTGAAAGATAGTGCCTCTGGTGTTGGCGTTTGAGTTTTGCACTATTCTTTCAAGAACGATGTTGAAGAAGTCACATGACAGCGCATCGCCTTGTCTAAATCCTTTTTTGACATCGAAGGTCTCGGTAAGTTCTTTACCGACCTTGATGGAGCAGCGTGCATTCTCCATCGTCATCCTGCACAAACGGACGAGTTTGGCAGGGATGCCAAAACTAGACATTGCTCTGTATAGTTCGTCCCTATAAATGCTGTCATAGGCGGCCTTAAAGTCGATGAAAAGGTGGTGGGTATCGATTTGAAGTTCCTGGGTTTTCTCCAAGATCTGCCGCAGTGTGAATATTTGTCGCTTTTGCCTGGACCTTGTTTTATGTGGTGTGTCGATGTCACTGTCGCTACTACTATTTTAAGAATCACCATAATTATTTTAACATATAACAATTTGATTACTTACTTGAACGATCGTAATTAACGATGATTGATCTCGTTTTAGCAGCGGCTTCGTTACACTGACTTTCCTTAAAAAATATCAACATTAAAATATTTGGTTGTACCTCTATTTACCAAGAATATATTTATATTTGTGTACTTACCCACAAGCAGTGGAGATATCTTAATTCTCCGAATATTTTCTTGATTGGCCTTGGTAAACCGTTTTCCCCCTTTCCATTTTTCTAGTCTATAATCTTTTTATTTAAGAAATTAATATAAACGCATACTTAAAGCCCGACAATGTTACTTGCCAATCTCCCGACACATGTGATGTGTTTCATTCACGCTTTCTTTCAAAATAAGCAGCCAGAAGAAAAGATACTTATTATGACTCGCTTTGTTCAGTTGCAGTTTAAAAGTAATGAAAAGGATAACCAATTTTTGGCAAAAAAATGTTGACTTTCAAACAAAGAAAACATACGATGTGCACCAAATTCCAAAAAATACCGTTCTAATATAAACATAAACACACGAACCATTCCATCAATACGCGATACCAATACCTGGAAAGATTGTATAAATATAAGAAAATGAAAGAAACTAACATTATTTTACTGTCTTTCTTCTTCTTCTTCGTTCGTCGTTTTTTTTCTATTTAAAAGAGGTAAATAAGGATGATGACCTCTTTAATCACAAAATACAATCTTATACCTATGTTGTTTACTTTTTAAAGTTGATGAAGGTGGTAAATGCGCATATAACTCCTTTAAACCAAAAATAAAAGCACTAGTATTGCTTTTTCAGTGCTTAAAGGAGTTAAGTGACTTAAAAACCTTTTTCCACAAAGATTTACCACCTTTATACCACATTCGTATAGAGCTAAATAGAAAACTAGAACACTTAGAGAGAAGTGCATTCCACGGAAATTTAAGTTGCCATATAACCTCTTCATTGCTGAAAAAATTTTAATTTCCTGAAAATGTCGTTTTACCCCTTCTTCACGTAAGCGCTTCAATTTATAACATGGTAATTTCGTGGATATTATTTGAAGCTGCGTTGCTAAAAACATTTTTGCATTAAAGAAATGAACAAAGTAAAAGTAAAAATAATAACATCAAATACACTTCAGTTTTAGTAAATGTTTATATCAGTATTCTGATGTTATTCACATTTTACCCCATAAAGATTCATTAGCAAGTTATGAGCTCCTGTCAACACGTCAATTTGTCAAACTGCCATTCACAATATGAGAATAATAAAGTAGCAAACCTCATGCTACTGGATGTCCTTCAAAGCGATTTATAGAGGTATAATTTTCTGAAACACATTTTATAAGTATTGGGTTGAATTAATACCTCTTCTTACCAACTGTAGGTATGGCTTTGTCCTTCTCATCCTTCCATGATAAAAATAGCTTTCGTCGGACGTTAACACACGCAAGTGAATAAATTATTTTGTGATTCAAGGATATATTCCATTCTCGCTTCTTTCGTTTCTGTTTGAATGTGTGGGAGTTGGGAGGGCTAGTTGCTGTCTGGTGCGAATTATTAAGATGCCAAAGAAAGGAGCAGCAGGAATTTCTATTTTTTTGCCATTTCCTTCACATGTCGTTTGCATCTAAATTAAATAACCAACTGGAGCGGATATGTAGGAAAAGTTGCACATGAATTTCTATGTATGTACATAACTTTGATTAAGTACTATCTATATTTAAATGTTGGTGTAAATGGCACCCATGTTTTGTAAGAAGCAAAAGGATTTGTATTGGTTGGTAGAATATGTGATCAAGATCTGGTCTGAAATGCCGTTGTTAAATTTCGAACAAATTTGAAAGAATATGCACTTAGACTTATAATTTGTGTAAATTTTGTCGATGATTCTTTAATGGTTTGTGAATAAAAAAATTGTCTGTCGGTCTCTGGACTCTCCGCAGTCAACTTGACTAAATCGTTTAGAGCTGCATTTAATAACTATTTTAATGATTACAATTTTTTTTTATTTACTTTTGTAGGGTTTAGTATTACTGAACACTTCATTCAATATATTAACATTTTGCACTCTATTGGCAAGGCTAGTACTTTTTGAGTTATTCTTTCTGAATTATTTTCTCAACTTCATAAGCAAACAGCTAGCATCATCAAATAATAAATTAAAGCACAAGGTTTTGAAAAAATGTACAGCGTAGTTAAGAAAATGTTTGTGCTTATTCCGTTGAAGCGAAGTGTACTTTACCGAAGAGGTGTACAAGGAGTTCCAAGATGTTTAGCTTAATCTTATGGGTGATATTTTGGATAAAACAAGTCATCTTGTGAAATAAGATTCTCGTCAAAGCAGAACTAGTGGCCAGTTTTGTAGTCAGACAAGCTACGTGCATTCCTTCCTTGAAGATCATGATATTCATTTGTCAGAAATCAAGCTTCCGGAGATCAATGGAAGAGTCATATAAGCACTGATCAATGTTGCATAATTTGTACATTGGTATGATTCATAAAAAAAATGGTTTGTCAAAAGCTCAAAAGCCGGAACGGAAGGGTGTCCAGGCCTTAGTAGCTGAGGCATGCTAGCTCCTGCACGTCCTAGCTCGTCGGATGGGAGGGTCCTTGCTACTGCAGCACTGAACGGGTGTTACGAATTTACATGCCACAGAAGAGATGTTGATATCTGGTAATATTAATTAAAAGAGGCGCGAAAAGTTCAGAATCCGTATTTTCAGTCAAACGTAGCTTCCTAGGGAGAGGCGAGCAGAAGATGGAAAATGCCGCCTGAGTGTGCCCATCCACATCATAAGGATCTAGTCCCTATAACATTCATGGCTATCACGCCACTCAATATTTGTGATAGCCCCCAAATAAATCAGTATAACACGGCTAATCACACCTTGTCGCAATCTCTTCCTTATCCTCAGCTTGGTTACATCCACCTAAAATAAATATTTAGTGGGATACCATGATCCTCAGAAAATTCTCTTCCCTTGAAATTGTACCGCTATACTCAGTACCAGCGAAGAAAGTCTAAACCAAAACTGGACTAAGAACCATCAGGATCCCTAACAGGAAGACAAGTTTATTCAAAAAAGAAACAAAATATCGTCGGCTTACAAGCAAAACTGACCAACTGCCAAAAATTTAATTTTGTGTTATTGATGGCAAGTATAATAGAAAAGCCAGTAGAAAATTCTACGAAAAATTTAAAATTGTTGGTTGACTATCTGCTTTCATGCACAAGAAATTCAGGAAGAACTGACCAACTTCAGATAGTCAATTTTACCAGAAAAAAAATCCTTTTCTTTTAGTACCTTAATAACGCAGTAATAAACTTGAACAAGTGTGCTTCCCCTTTTTGAGGTTGTGGCTAGTGCAATAACTTTGAAATTATTTTTGTGATCACTTTCGCCGCAATATAATGTTGTCCAGAGGTAAATTACTTGTGGAATTAGCCAAAAATGCACAAAAAACTTTAGATAAAGGTGAGATTAACAGGCGAAAATAAAAAGCTCTGAAATTATCGCTGGCTTAAATTTCTCCTGTCAACTAGATAAATGTATTCTAGTCGAACTAATGCCCTCTACTTCAACGACACTAGATGAAAGTGAAGATTGGGATTTTTCAGATTCCAGCAACGACAACTATTTACCTCCTGACCCCAACATTAGGAGGAGCAGCTCTGAATCTGATGGGAAAAGTACAGTTGCTTCCGAAAGAGATTGTTTAAAGCGGTGGAAAGAAAGAAAGATTAGGACATGGAAACGAAATGTTAATAAAGAAAAGAGGAGTCCCGGATTTCTATATAAAACATCTGGCAATGACAGAAAACGCGGGAGCTCGGAAATCGGTTCAGCAATTTTAAGATGGATCAGCTCCTTACCCAGCACTGTTAAAGAAGTATCGTTATTCTCAGATACCTGCTCTGATCAGAACAGAAATCAATATATTGCAGCATTATTTCTCTTTGTTGTTAAAAACTCGCATTTGGACGTTGTACAACATAACTTTTTAGAATCTGGACATTCCCATATGGAAGTAAATTCCATGCATAGCGCAATTGAATCTGCCAAAAAATTTGCGAAGTATTTACCCTACACGACTGGATAAATGTTTTCAAAATGGCACGTTCAAAGAAAGGGAAAAAACAGGCGCCACCTTATGAAGTCACAGTACTCTTGTACGGGGACATGAAAAACTTAAAAGAATTGGCTAAAACTAAAATGCATGCGATACGAGAAAATGCAGCCAATACAATTATGGTGAAGACTTTAAGACATTAAAAACAACTGCTTCCCGACAATTAAGACCGTCTAATCTTACCGCTTTATATACAGACCAAATACCAATTTCTGCTTAAAAAAAAAGGACTTAGTGAAGCTGTGTACAACTGGAGCCATACCCGAAATTTACCATTCTTGGTACAAAACTTTAACTTCTTCTGCAAAGACGGATTACCACCAAGAAGCAGCAGAAGGTTCTGAGACAGAATCCGACTTCGAAGAATAAAACTTTTTTCTTTAGTACCTGAATCCAAAATTATGAATATTTTCTGTTCTTAATAAAAAAATAAAAAATGTCCTTTATTTCATTTTGTATTATAGTTTTTATATGGAGAGTACTGTCTATGGGGAGTACTGTGCCAAGTGCCACTTACCCCAAACTTAATTTCAGGAAAAATGGACTATCTGTGGTTTCTAACAAAACAATAGCTCTAAATATTTTTTTTTGATATTTCAGCTAAATAATAATGTTTTGCATATTTTAGATAATTTTATTCAAAAAAAAAATAAAGAGAATCGCATTTATCTTCATCGAGTTCCAAAGATTTAAAGAAAACAAAAATCTTGTTTTGCGTTTTCCCACGAACTACGTTTTTGGAGATAGTCAGTTTTGCTTGTAAGCCGACGATATATGCTTAATATAATCATTAGGTATTTATCCAAAAGACAAACATCAATAGTTAAAATGCAGATTAATACTATTGAAACCATAAATACAATTTTAGAATAAAGAGAAAAAAAATTGGAGAATCCTTATAAATACAATTTTAGAATAAAGAGAAAAAAAATTGGAGAATCAAACAAGCCAAGACAATATTCGGAACTTTATTAGTATGTCGACGCTCTCTTTCTATCTCACTTTATAGTACAATCCGTGAGTTTTTTTTTATTTATAATCAGATAAGCGTTTCAACCTATCCTATGCAATAATTTTTGTATCTTGATTCACTGGAGATGAAATTAATTGCACCACAATTGCAGTCACTAACTCACGAAAATAAATAAAAACCTGCAGCTCACTACCGATGCCGACTACCGCACTGTTAGACATGCCAGACTAAAAAGCATGAAAATGCGCGTCCCGAAGGTTTTTATACGAGCGTGGGAAACAAAAATTTGCGGTATGCATCGCCCGATGTCACCGATTTCCTTTTTTTCTTATTGCCTATCATCATACTACTTCCTGGTTTCTAAACCAGATTAATAATTCGAATATGAAAATTACATATATTAACTCGAGGTGTCCACATGGAACATAGCTTTCGAAACTTGATTTGAATTTTGCGTGGGAAAATATCCAACGTTTCCCACACTATGTAAAGTCCATTTGTGAATTTTTGAAAGAATCCGCTACCGGTATTTGAAAGTTGTTAGATCTTACGAAAGAGTGCTTAAAATCAATCATAAACTTAAAGATTGACACAGATTCTTGTAATCTTCTTATCTTCTTCTTGTAATAGTCTAACAGAAATTAGATAATTCTACGAGGATGAGTTGGGAAGCATATATTTCTAATAAAAACTCTGATTCTTCACGTCACAATTTCTAGCTCCACCGGTGAACATATTTTGAACAATCATCATGAGACATCAAGATAACCAATTTCCGAAAAATCTATTTCTTAAAGGATAGTATTATAAATTTTTTTTTTTGAAAAATCGAACGGTATGTCATGGCGGTCATCCGAAGTTTTCCCGGGAAGTAAGAACCACCGTTCGGATAATTTTTTCCCACTTCACATTTGATAAAGGTGGTATAAAACATAAAATATCAGTAGTTGCGAAGGGTGAACATGGTGGCTCAGTGGTTAGTATGCTGGACGACTTGGGCGAGTGGTCAATTTGTTCAAATGATAGTATACGAATAATGAATACAATATACCTCCCCTTCTTTCTACCAAGCGATTGCGATATGTACCGCACGGCCTACGCACACATAGGCCACAGGACACATCACATTATTCTTTAATGCTTGCGATTTGCGCACACTACCTATCGTGACCAAAACTATCCTATCTTCCTAGCTGGAACCAAAGACACAAATCCACATAATTTTATTTAAATCGGTTGAGGGGTTTCGGTGGTCGAATAAAATGCGTATAACTCGTATAATCAATACACATACACGTATTGACGTCATATATAGATGAAGTTCAAATATTGTTTGAATGATCTTCATTCAGATGAAAATTTATATATTTTGCCACGTCATGGTGTTTGGAAGGAGAGTAACTCCACTTCTAAGCTTCGGGTGAGTTTTGACGGTTCTTCCAAACTCAACTTCCTTTCACCGAGAGTTACTTTCCGGCCCAACATTGTATAATAATATTGCATCAGTCATTTTAAAATTCGAATATTTCTTATCGTCTTCACTGCGGATATAGAGAAAATGTTCCGGCAGATTCTTGTCCATCAAGATGAACATTAATTTCGAGTAATCCTATGGAGGTCTGATCCATCAAGTAACTTGAAGTTTTACGAATTGCAAACCGTAACCGAAATTTGTGGCACACATGCGTCCCATATTTTCCTCTAAGAGTGCTCAAACAGATCCAATGTTCTTAATAGTGATAAATACGTGGATGATATAGTCGCAATTCAGAAGGAGCTTAAAGAGCTTCTACGTTTTGGAGGATTCAACTTGAGAAAGTGAACATCAACCGCAGGAATGAGAATTTTCGTTCAATGCTGACAATAGTTCCAATTCTTCAGTAAAGACCTTAGGTCTATTTGTGCTTATTCTGCTGTGTTTTATTGTCTAACATTAAATATCGATGGAAACATTTCTTTAAATATTTTAACACCAAAAACAAAATTTGCTCCGATTCACCAACTCTTTTTACATCGCATAGAGCTATACCTGTGTGGTCTAATATTGCTGGTAAAATTGTACAAGAAGTTCAGTCTCGCAACACGCACAGAGAGATTACATTTTAAATCCTACTTTTGGACAGGCTCAATGGTTATATAACTGTAGACTGCGCTTCCCGACGCATCCAACCTTAAGATTTGCAAAATCATTATCTGACCCAGGGAGATAGCAGTTCTAAACAGAACTTGAAGAGAAGATTATCAATAGCGGAAGAAATTCAAATTGCTCTCCACAAGCTAATTTCTGTGTTAATTGTGTTCCTTGATATATTGATTGATATAGTCGGAAACGAAACACAGCTCATGAGTTCCTTGTCAAAGGTAAGAGTTACAGAATTCAGATCATTTAGACACAGTGGTTTAGATTAGATATGCTGGTTCGTTCATAAATGTTTTAAAGGGTCGATCACCTAAAACAATCACGGGATTTATCTGTATTTTCATTTCGCAGATTTGTTGGACGACAAGGAAACTGTAGCCGTTTGTACAGTGACAATGGAACTAACTTCATTGTGCTAACAAGGAACTCATAAGGATGAATTACTGTATCTTTGAACAGTTTCCAGCAGACGTCCGACCCTAACTGAAAATAAAAGCACTTCATGGAGCTTCATTACTCCTACCTCCCCCACTTTGGAGGATTATGGGAAACCGTCGTAAGATCTTATTGTTTTCACCACAAACTTATAATTATTATGAACAGAGCTTTAACCTTTAAAAAAAATTGTACTCTTCTAATTCAATTCGAGTTATCACTTATGATCCTACGGACCTGAGCGGACTAACTCCAGGACACTTCTTCATGGGAAAACCAACTAACGTTGTTCTAGAGCAATTGCTTTACAAAAAATGTTCCGGTGCACTTCTGGGACCGTTTCAGATTCTCTATATTCACAAGGGCACATGGAGATCTCCGGACCAATCAACTATCAACCAGACTGACCACATTGCGATTGAGAGAATAGAGAGATGTTACTGCAGGAATGAGGTTCGGAAGTTTTACCAAAGGGTAAATAGAACCTTCCAAGGCTACAGAGCCCGAACGGAAGCCTGCAAAGACGAAAATTGAACATTGTAGTAGAATCGCAGTCGATGCTGAGGATATGGAAGAACTACTTCTGCAGACAGTTTAACAGCGATGACGAACTAAATTCCGCTGTCAGGCAGAATGAACCACTCGACCTGGACTATGAAGATCACCAATACCGTCCACTCGACCTAGACGAAGTGAAGATAGCTATATCTAAGCTTAAGTCCAACAAAGCCGCTGGAACAGATGGCCTAGCTGTTCCAGCGGCAGGCGAAAACTTGGTTAGGAGCATGCACCAAATCATATGTAAAATATTGTCGGAGGAAAGTATCAACACCAGAACATCAGCATTTTTTGCCCTATCCTCAAGAAAGGAGACCCAATGAGACCCTCTGAACTGCTCCAATTACAGAGGTATCAGTCTTCTTAACATTGCCTACAAGATCTTATCTGCCGTGCTGTGTGAACGCCAGAAGCCTTTCGTAAGCAACCTGATTCGTCCATATCAGTGAGGCATTAGGCCAGGAGAGTCCACTATAGACCAAATATTCACATAGCGGCAGATCTTGGAGAAAACCCAGGAACTTGAAATCGACACCCACCACCTTTTCATCAATTTTAAGGCCGCCTACCATGACAGCATTTATAGGATCGAACTATACAGAGCAAAAATGAAAGTTCTTCGAGTGATTTTTGGTCCGGTCTGCATAGACGGTGAATGGAGAAATAGATACAGCGACATCGACCTAGTCAGAAGAATAAAGGTACAACGACTGAGGTTGTAACATTTCTGAAATGTAGTAACAGCGATGAAACTATAACCATCAATTTCTACTTGGGAGGACACTGAAAATCCGTGACATAATATTAGTCACTCATTCCCAAAAGTGAGTGACAGGTTATCACATGGTAATTAAAATCTGTCATTTGTACATATCACGCGCTGACTAGACGCTCGACAGGCGATCAGACGTAGTGACCACTTAAGGATAAATGATTACGTCATGGTCACATGTGTAATCGTAGCTTAAGTAAGTATATCCTCATTCCTCAAATACCTTTTGTGTAATCGGAATCAGCTCATCAGCAAAATCATGTCTTTGTGCACAAAATAATCATTTTTAGTTTACATTATGCTGATTTGCTTATATCGGCATCGCAAATAGTCCCCTTAATACCTAATCTAAATCTTCAAAGAGGACATATACAATAGGACAGATCTCGGGCACATTCTATAGGCATACTAATAAAAGAAGGAAATAGAGACTACGATGAGAGGATATACGAGAACCCACATAAAATGAAAAGAAAACGACTGTTGTTTGGAGTATCTCCTGTAGAAAATCTTAACCCAGGCGAATTTGCTCTTCTTCCACTCCATAAAAGCCACATTTCAATATATTTAATTTTTTTTTTTACATTTTTTTCGGGTTGATTTTCCTTTACTGTCATTTTTTGTCCGGTCCCTTTGGATAAGAAAATAAGAAAACAGAAATGCTGTTTTGTTTTAAAACCACTTGGGAAAAGAAATGTTACATCAAATCTTAGAACAAAGTAAAAAGGATTCTTAAATTCCAGATAGAACAATACTGAATATAGTGTTTAAAGAGCAAAAAAAAAAGAAGAAACAAAATCACTAAAAGGACGTACATTTTTGCGGAAATAGGAATAAGAAAATTATTTTACTTAAACTGGCTCACCAGTTGTCGGAAATGGGAGCATAAAGATGAAATAAAAATAAATGGAAGGATAAGACGTTGGGGAATGTTTCGTATTTCTATCGTTGCTTCCTTTTTGTCCGTGAAGTAAAACAGGAACCCTTAAACAGAAAACTTACGAAGCATTGAAAACGTCTAGTAGTAATATATCTAAATTATATTCCGTATTAATGTTATGACAAAATCAGAATAATTCAGAAGCAGCTTTTGCATTCTTCTTATGGTTAACATAATAAACCAGCAAAATTTGTATTTCTGTAGTAATAGGAGTACAAAAACTTGGTCAGTTGTTCCACAATAATCTTAATTTTGTTTTAAATGGTTGCAGATAGATACCTAGTTATAGCGAGTTGCATTTGGTATTAATTGTCTTTTTCGTTTACATCTTATTGCCCATCTCGATTTTTAAAATTTTAAAGTGCCATGTATGTTGAAAATTCAAAAAGGAGAAGCGACAAATGGTTATGGGAACCTTTTACGCCAATTATTTATTTATAAATACATAAGCCGATATAAGATTATGTGAGCTGGGTAGATAGTAGCCTAGAGGTCAATGCAAGGTGGGCCAAAAGTAATCACCCTATTGGAAGATGCTCTTATTTTTGCAAATGGCCGCCAATGTCAAATCTGTTTTGACATTTGTGGACTAGACAGATGTAGAATACAAGTGAGCAAGCCATGGAGCGATACACTCACCAAGAACGCGGAATAATCGTGTCTATTTTTTTTGCGTAACAATTCGTCTATAGTGTTGGTGCAGCGCGAATTCTGTCGCCGATTCCACGGCCGTCCGACACCGACTGCGCAAACACTGCGTCGTTTGGCCACCAACCTTGAAGAGTATGGGACCACACGAGACGTTGCCAAGAGTGGCCGGCCCGGAGCGCCCGTTGTGCCGAGAATATCGCACATTTTTTTGAGAACACCACTGGTCAAAAAACAACAGTGGACGGTGAGCGCTATAGGGCCATGTTAACCGAGTTTTTTCTGCCGCAAATGGACGAATTAGGACTGGAGAACATTTGGTTCCAACAGGACGGAGCTACGGCACACACTGCGCGAGCCACAACCGATATTCTGAAGGCGGCGTTCCCGGGTCGCTTCAGCTCTCGTTTTGGCGATTTGTACTGGCCCGCAAGATCGCCCGATTAAACCGTTCCAGACTTATTTTTGTGGGATTTTTTGAAGTCCCGTGTTTACGTGAACAAGCCCGAGATCAATAAGAAAATGTGTATAGTAGTCGTGTATTATTGGTCTTAATATATAGAGATCGAATTGTTAGCCTCCGGGTATAGTAATAGTAGTCAATTTGTTGTCAGTAAGCTAAAATCTATTTTCGCTCGTCATGGGATACCTCAGATAATGGTATCTGACAATGGCGCGCCATTTAACTCTGAAGTTTTCAAAAAGTATTGCCGAGATTGGGATATCGAACATAAAACTTCAAGTCCTAATCATCCTAGATCGACCGATTTGGCAGAACGTTCTATTCAACCTATCAAAAAACTTTTACTTAAAAGTATGGAATCTGGATCAGACCCTTACATTTCCTTGTTGCATTATAGGACTATTTCAAAGGCAACCTACCTTCGCCCTAAGAACTTCTTATGTCTAGAAGACTTCGCACAAAATTACCGGATATGTCAACAAATTATTTACCCAAATTAGTTGATTACAAACAATATGAGAAAGACATTCAAAACAATATTGAAAAAACTAATTCATATTACAATAGAACAGCTAAACCACTAAAATTGTTAGTTCCAGGACAAAAAATAATGTATAAGAAGAATCCTACATCTTATTGGTCCTTAGAAATAATAATAGAAAAATGTCAAGAACCGCAGTCATACGTTCTAAAAGATCGAGATGGAAATAGGTACATACAGAAGAAAAAGACAACATATATCGGATAGTCATTCAGAAGAAGCCTCAACTTCACCACAGCAAAGTCCAGAAAAAGGAAACAATAAATCGCCAACTGTTTTTGAAATAGTTAGTCGGTTGGGTGGAAAAACAGTACCACCGCCAAATTTACCTATCCTAAGGATCACATTAAGTAGTTTTATTGTTTTGCTGCTCTCCTCTTTAAAAACTGATTTAAATTTTATATATGAATTTACAATTGATTTATATAATTCTTATTTACATTACATTAAACCAATTATAAATTATACTTTCCTTATATGAATTTACTTTGTTAATTTAACTTAAATTGCGAGATGTTGTATGAAGTACTGATTCTCTCTCTACTTATATAATCTCACTCTCTTATATATTTTATCTTTTATAACTGTTATATATACATATTTGCTTCTTGTTAGTATGAGGCAGTCACCTTTTGTCTTCAGACTAAAATAAACGTATTAACTCGTGACTACGAGACAAAGTATTTTCTTTGCGTCATCGTATACTAGATGCGTATTGACTTCGCGGAACATATAGTTATAAGAATTGTCAGCATTCAGCGAAATATCATCGAAGTTCCAAGTTCTGAAACTTCTGGAGGAATAACAGGTAGTATGGTCAAATTCGTAGAGGAGAAAACATACCAGCTTTCGTATAAAAAATGTGCTCCACGGCTTCATATTATTCTGCAAAGAATTAAAAATGTTCGGTTTCGGTCGGTTTCTAAGTTTGCCTTATTTGAGTTTAATAGTATAAGCTATACAATTTTTAAAAGATCAAACTGTATTTATTTTCACACTTCTTGGCAAATTGAAATTTCAAGAAGCGATCAGTTCTTAAAACGCTTAATTTGTGCTGAAATTAGATGGCAGGCCATTACTCTTATTTTCAAAAATATTCATTAACTAATTCAATTGTGATGTTTATATCACCAATAAGTTTTGATTTGTACCATCAGCCTACGAATAATTTAAGACGTTCTAAGAAACAAACTTACTTACATACTAAAGGTGGCGCTACAGTCCGGGGTGGACCTGAGCCTCAATCAACAAGCGTATCAAGCCAGCACGATCTAATTAGTCAGCTGTCTCCAGTTTCCAACGCTTAGTAGGTTATGGTACCCTTCCACTTGCATGCGCCAACTGAGTCGCAGCCTTCCTCTACTGCGCCGTCCCTCGGGTGTGGATTTCGCTCAACATGACCCAGCCACCTCAATCGTTGGATTTTCACTGTTTTGGCTAGGTCATTGTCACATTGTCTGCTTCACTCACCGTCTATGCAGACGGGATCAAAATTACTCGAAGAATTTTTCTCTCGAAACAACCTAGAGTTACCTCATCCGCTTTTGAAGAGCAAGACTGGGATGATTAGGGTCTTATAAATGGTCACTTGAGTTGTTCGAGCGAGCTTTGTTACTTAATTGCCTTCTTTGCACAAAAAACAGTTATTGGCAAAAGTTAAGCTACGATTACACGTGCCATTATTCCGGGTAAATTTTGACATGCTGACGTCATTAAAAACCGCTCTTTTTACTTTCGCTCGTGCGAGTATAACTTGTGCCTGACACCCGATCATACGGTGTCTCTTCTACGGTGACATTTTGTCCCAAAATCCGTGACAAAATAGAACTGTCAAATTTTGTCGTTAGAAAAGCAAGTGTTGTTTAACTTCAAATCTGTTCTCACACAACACACGTCTTCCTCTCTGCTTTTCAAAAATTGAAAGAGCAATCATCTTCAAAGACAATAAATACAATAGGAAAAATTGGATCAATCGAGAGACGCATGACAATGCATAAAATGGTGAAATGTCATGTTAAATCCGTGAAAAATGATTGGTCCTAACAGTAAGTGACATGCGACTACGCGATAATTAAAAATTGTCAGTTGATCTTGACATTTAAATTTTCTGCAGCTAAAAGTAAATTTATTTTCTCCACCAGCTTTTTGCTTAGCATCAGTAAATTTGAGCTAAAAGTGAATGTATTTTCTGTAATAACTAATTGTATTGGCTTCAGAAATTCGGGATAATAAAAGATCACACAAAATAATATTTTGCGCACATATATGGCACAGTACCTTTTGAGTGATATAAGTTTCATTCTGCTCAGTTCATAACAAATACTGAAAAAGTGTACGGAAACATTGGATTAATATAATGATGATATAAAATAGCCTAAAATTTAAAATTCACAAAACAGTCCAGTTAAATGGACCATCGGCCAAACTACACTGGGCGCCGCTGGATGCTTGAGTCTGGCATGACAGCTCTGCTAATTCAATTGACTTAAGCAACAGTACAGCATTTATTTAAAATCAAAACATTTTAGAAGGGATATAATTTCATAAATGTTTTAAATCTTAAAGTAATGTCCCACTTCAGTGAATATATATAAATGTGTATATAGATTTCGAGAGATATTCGAATCAGACCACCATTAGCTGTTTTTTATTATCAGCTATGATCCATATAGATCATCGATTAACATGCACTTACAACAACAGCACATGATCCTGCTTCTCATCGAGATCACGAATCATGATCTGAAAATTATATTTACTATTTCCCACTAGATGGCTTGTTTCATTTTTAAATGTTGGTGTGCCTGTAAACGATAGCTACCTAATCAAGTTGCCAGACAAAAAACTGAAACACAACATATCAATTGATTTTTTCGTATTCTGTGTTATTTTCTTTTTATAAAGGTATGTTCAGACCAGCCAAACACTTGATAAACAATTATATACCTCCATGTTTTATAAATTTTTTCAAAAACATATATTAGATAAACAAAACAATTTTTATCAAATGCTTTGGTGGTTTGGATCTGGACACAAAAAATAAATTAATGAAATGTTTCACAGTTTCCCAATCGTGATGGGAAATCATTTTTGTTTTATAAGTTTAACTGCAGAAAGTGTGCGCTGTTTTTTGATTATTATTATTTTTTTTAAATAAAATAAAAATGTCAAAAAAGCTTGGAATACCTAATGAGAAAGTGATTCATTTAATACGAATATTTGAATTAAATCGTGTGTCACGTGATTCCCGAGACCAAAATTTCAAAAATATAAACTTTATCCGCTGCTAATAACCACCACATTATTTTCTTCTAGTTGGACTAGAAAAATAAAATTGAAATATTTCATAAACATTTAATAACCAAATTTCAGAAATCTTTTATAAATATGTATGAAATGTGTCCGATTTGCTTCAGAAACATTTCTGAAATGTTTCGCTGGTCTGGACACACCTTAATATGCCAAGATAAATGGATGTGCTAGCAGCAAAATATTGTTCATGTGTTGCATAATTGAACATAAAATACTAAATTTGTTTTTAAAAAATATGGAAAAGAAAAATTATTAAAATTTGATTCAAATATGGTAACACCCCCGACACTGCAAGCGAAATGACACGTGCCTTGTGTGACGTCACGTTGAGCAGAATATTTGCAATATGGCTGGTGGCAATGTGTTGTTTGTTATACCCTGTATTATCTGTTTTATTTTTGAAAGCAGCTGTTGGCACAACTCAAAAATTAAAATTTTCAATGATCCGTCTTGTGATCGGGATCAGATCACACTGATAATAAAAAACAGCTATTGTCGGGTCTCTACAGGACACCTGCGCATTTCTTTTTTATGCATTATTTTTTTTTTGGAATAATGTCATTGTTATAAAAGTAGCCATTGACGTTGTTTTCTACGAAAATAAATTTTGAATTCAGCGATAACAACAAATATTAATGATTCTTAAAAAGTTTTCCCACTAGGTTTACTAATACTGTCATTTTTAATAAAGCTATTAAAATTGACCATGAAGTGATTGTCAGAACTACGATTCATGTTTCATAACGTTTAAAATCGACCACGGTTTCGCTCTGTTAGTTGTTCGAAATGTGTCATTGTGTTACTTGAAGTTTATTTTTTACCCTAGTAAACTTTAAGGGCGACTTGTACCAAGTTACTGAATAACTAAACAAGCTTCTGAATAGCTAACCCAAGATAACAAATAAATAGTTCCTCTCCCGCTTTGCTTTGCACCAATTCAAAATTCTGTCTGATGGATAAGTAACCTTAGGTTTAGATTAATTTTTGCAATGGCAATACTACCAACCCAAAAAAAGGGGAGTTGTTATATACAATCTACAAATAATGCAAAATGCGCTCCAGAGCTCCTAATCCCACGACGGCTAAGAAAATATTTTTTTTTCCTTATTAAAAGGATAAATATCCTTCAAGAATTTAACGCGAACACGACGAGTTATGTTCAGACAGCTAAAAGTATTCAGCCACAAAAGTAAGAAAATTCTTTGGATACAAATGCAATTTATATTCAAGTTTCAATTGTCGAAATTTCTTTATTTCCTGATTTTAATGTGAAATTACAAAGTGTGACCCAAATGCTCTGAAGAGAGCAGTTTATGTCATGAGGAATAACGAGATGGGTATTTGGCTTGCTTCAAAAACGTTTGGAGTCTTACACCACACACTGGAACGTCACGCTGGAAGCAATAAATGTGTTAAAGTTCTTCTTTCAATGAAATTGGTAAAAAAAAAAACAATATTTAGTGAATATATAGAGAAAGATCTTATGAAGTAAATTTTGAATATAGCTGGGGAAATGGAATATGATTTGGAAGAGTCTGCGCTTTAACGACAGCAGAATCTGTACAAGGTACAAATCTTAGTTTTTAAGGTAAGTTTAATTAAAATATTTATCTTAAAGCTAGGAAAATATTTATGCTTGCAGATAATAATGATAACGTTTCTTTCGCTAGTATACAAGCACGGAATTTTCGACTTGCCTTCCCAATACCCTCTGTACCAACAGGGGAACGAAATCTGAAGCTACTGTTTTGACTTACAAGAAGGAATTGGAACAAAGCATTGACAAATTAAACCAGAAACCTAAGACAAGTTATAATTTCTTGAGTCAGATGATAACAAACAGTTTGAAGATGATCCTTCCTCAAGGAACGCAATTTGCAGCTTCTGAAATAGACTGTGGATTGATGATATATCAATAACATCATGTTTCTAGTGTGAAATGGTTTGGGCTCATGAAAATTGTGTTCCCAAAAAAATGCTAAGCTTAATTTAATCTAATAATACATTTTTGTGATATTTTATGTGTTCAAGATTCTTTTGTTAGTGTACGAAACGCAATTTTTTGTTCAAGCCATTAGAGCAATTTCGTTTTGTTATTCATTTAATGAATTTATTATTTTAATTAAAACAAAATAAGTTATATATGAAAAAATTAGTATCTGGACGTGGAGTACCCACAGCTTTCCGATAACTCAATTTTAAAGGTCAGAGGAAATCTCAGTACTATTTTTTTTGGTATTGATTGGAGTCCTACCAAATATCTATTGAATGATAGCACAGCAAAGAATTTGGATGTTTTCGGGTTAATACTTTATTCTCATCCGTTATGCCCAAAATAGAAAAATGAATATTACAAAAGCCGAAGTTCCTCTAACAGTATTATACTTTCTTTTAAATAAATTATTTGTATGCAATCGTACTTGCGCATACATAAGTTATGTATTTCGTATTAGCATAGCAACATTTGCTGTTATTCACTTCATTATTTCGTCTGTCGTTCTTAGATATGATTTCAAAGCGTTAAGGTATGTTCAGTTTGCATTTTTCTGTAGACTGGTGAAACAAAATTTAATTTGTCTGACAATGCCTTCCAACGGATCTGCAAATATTATGTAAATAAACATCTGCCAATCGTATGAATTGCCAATGTTTTGCAAATTAAATTTTCAGAATTAGGGACAAAACCTGGAAACCATGCGAACTGCCAATTTGATATTGCAAGGTAGTTCGCTATTGTCGGATCATGGGCAGCTCATTGTCAGATCAGTGGTAGACCTGACAATTTTGTCAGATCTGGCAATCGTCTCTAGACCATAAACTTAGTAGTATAAAGACTGTCAAGAAAACGAAAAATTGTATGAAGAGGAGAGATATATTCAACCGGTAACGGCAAGAGAAATCGCCAATGAAATAAAAAAAAGGCTTCAGTAACCCGGGGTACCCAAAAAAGGGCTTAAAGAAACTCGCACAGATTATAAATGTTGCATTCAGGTTAAGGTGTGTACCTACTACCCACCTAGCATGTGGAAAGTCGCGGAGGTGATTATAATACCGAAACCAGGCAAACCGTCTAGTGAAGGCACTTCCTATCGCCCCTTATCTATACTATCTATATTGTCCAAGTTATTCGAAAAGATGTTGAGTAAACGTCTGAACATTATAATCGAAGAAAAATCGCTAATCCCAAACCATTAATTTAGTTTTAGAATTGAACACTCCACTATTGATCAGGTGCATAGAAAAATCATTATAAGAAAAAAAAATATGCTCTCCTGTATTTCTCGATATAGCGCAAGCTTTCGATAAATGTTGGCACAATGATGGAATGATCCATAAATTGCGAAAGTATTTACCAAAGCAGTTTCTAGTAATGTTAGATTCGTAAATATTATAGCGATTCTTTAGAATTAATCAAGGAAATGAATACTCTACATTAAGAGAAAGCTGGTGTACCGCAAGGCAGTGTGCTAGGCCCTGTATTATATCACTTATTTACCAGGGACTTGCCGAATAGTGATGAAACAACTGTGGTGACATTGAATACTGCTGTCCTTGCTGTGGGAGAAACTGTCGAAATAGCGACAATAAAAAAACTACACATGGCGGTGAACAATATATAAAAATGGACCAAAAACAGTGGTAACTGGACCCAATCCTCTGAAGAGACTATAAGTCTACTTGCATCCCCGAAACAACTGTCCAGTCTATACCAAACATAGCAACTACCGTTGCAACAATTCCAGAGGGAATAATAACCGAGCAAAAAATTAACTGAAACTTTTTCACAGTTTAAATCACAGAATTTTTCCAATCAATCCCCAGAAAGCCAGATCAATTATTATACCAGCACTGATGAGACTCTCCACAGGGTATGGCGAGAAGTAAAGCTCGTCTTCATTCCGAAGGCAGGCAAGTTCAGCATACGACTGCTAAGGAATTGAATATACATCATTCGATCAGACTACCTGGACATAGTAGTGTCTTTCAGGCGGAGATTCTGCAAATCGCCGAAGCGATATGGTGTCAATGTTAGAAATATGAATGATGATATTAACATATTCATTGACAGCCAGGCGGCTATAAAAGCAGTGGCTGCTATTGAAGTAAAGTCGAAGCTAGTTCGCCGCTGCCATGAAAAGCTTAAGGTTCTCTGCTCGCAGCAAACGACGTGTTTATGCTGAACGTGCGATCAAACTTAGTAAGCCACCACTCTCTAATCTCAAAGAGAGAGTGGAAAACAAAATCCGCATGAAAGCCAACAACAGGTGGAAAGAATTAACTACCGGAATACAATCCAAGTCGGACTAGCAAACTCATGCGGTTTGATAGAACGTCGTTGTTTAAACTGGTAGGGGCCCTACTGGGTCACAAGAAACCGCACAATGAAATTGAAACTCAAGAATAACGACATATGTAGGGGTTGCGGAGATTAGGAAGTAAACGAGTATACACCTCACTTCGCCTGCCTATGTGTTGGCGACCGTTATTTTTACCTTCAATAGACCGGCGTTTACCGTATTCTATACATCAGTCAGTTTAACACGTCTACGAAACCGACGAGGCAGATTTTATTGGTTCAGTTTAATCCTTCTTGAATTATATATACGTTTATTGTATTTTTTGTATTCTTTCTTCCCAATGTAGGCCTGTTTTTTTTAGCTTCATCTCATCAAAGCAATATTTGATTTAGATTATATTGAGAGAGCGGGAGAGCCTTCAAGGTGCTCTGCCACTGCTGTTTCTTAAATGAGCCTAGTGTGCCTACCCTGATTAATTCCTAGAGCCATATTTTCACTCCAGAGTCAGTCAGGGAGAGAATCTTCTCTGGATGTATGTCAGAAATGGTTACTGAATTGACAATTTCATCGCCAAGGATGTTTTTTCTGAGACGACATAGAGCCGGACATTCTGTGAGGACTCGTCACTCTCGAGACAAAGTCTACAAATAGGATCCGGTTAGAAGCAATGTGGTGGAGATGTTTTTTTACGAGACCATGGTCGCTGATTATTCCTGTTAGGATCCTCAGTTTATTTTTGCCCAGATTAATCAGGAAGAGTGATTTTCTGGGGGAGAATAGTCTGGTGCAGTTTTGCCCAGTTGCACTGTGCCAGATCTCATTCGATTTTAATATAGTTCCTGAATTGGTTTCTGCTGACTCCGCAGAATGGTTCAGGTCCGATAATTAGAGTGGTTGCTCCGATTTTAGGCAGTGAGTCAGCTGTTTCGTAACCCTCAAATCCTCTATGGGCTGGAATCCACTTGAGGATGACAAGGATTTTCTTAGAAAGTTGATACATTGTTGTGAATGTTTCTAAAACAATTTTAGATTTTATAAATGAGTCAAGGGCTTTGAGAGCTGCTTGGTTTTTCCACGTATGTTAGAACTTAGATTTGATTGCGAGGACTGACCTCTCAATTTTCTTTTCAGTTCATCCCACAAGTTCTCAATGGGATTGAGATCTGGCGATTGACTTGACCATGAAACTACAGAGATGTTTTGATACCGAAACCAATCTTTCACAATACCGGCTATCGCTGTATGTTTTGGATAATTGTCCTGTTAGAAATGCCATCGGAGGGGCATGTTTTCCTCGGAAAATGGAAGCATATCATTTTCCAAGATGTCCCTATACCCATATTTTGTCATCTGATGTTATTGACACGGAATATAGGACCAACACCACACCAGGAAAAAGAGCCTCATACCCTCATATTTCCTCCTTCATGTCTAACGGTGTTCAGTGTATAGCGAGGATGGTATTCTTTTCCTTTTGGTCGCCTAACGTTACGCCCACAATCCGAGGAGAACAAATTTATTTTTGTTTCGTCACTCCATAGAATATTCCGTCATTTTTTCACACCTTCAGGTCCATTCCAACTACTATGGCTAAAGGCAAATTCTTTTCGACACCTTACCGTTCTTAGTTCTAAGGAGTGAAACTTTTCTGGCGACTCTTCCTGGGAGATTGAAGTTCTGTAGTCTCCTGCAGATTGTGGATGCACTGATTCCATCCCCAATTTGTGCGCCTAGAGTCCGTGATGAAACAAACGGATTTGACTTCGCTAAAAGTAAAATGCGGCGGTCAGTAGTAGCTGTCCTTTTTTTTCGGCCTTCCTCTATTTTCTGTTTCTAATGTTGGCTTAAGAGCATTGGTTATGAAGTTCTGTGACCTTCCAAGGGCATCTGCTATAAATTAATAGGTCTCACCGTCAACCCTTAACCGCTGAACTACTAGCCTTTCTTCCGCAGAGCAGTGGACTTTTCGACCCATCTTAAAATATGACTTAACAAAAATTGTGATAAAATGATTAAAAAACCTTTTAGATAATCACTTTTTAATAACACTTTTGCAACAAATCGCTAAATTTAAACAATTTATTTAAGCACACCTATTTTTATGTCCAACTCTTAAAACGTACAAAATTATATTGCAACGAATATTAATAAAATACTTAACAGTACACTAAGTAAATGCAATGAGCTTGGCGTCATACTAACGGAACTAAGCATTTCTTAATAAAAATGTATACTGTTACAAGTCTTGTTAGCAAAACAACTGTTATTTAGCCACAAGAACAAGTCAACTAGTAACAGAGCACTGCACACCTATTTTTTTGACCAGCTGTGTATGTATCTTTATATTAAAAATCAATTTTCGAAAACTCCAATCCGAAATAATCAAAAAAGGCAGAAGTTTATGCCAAAAACGATCTCGCTGTATATTACGATCAGAATCATAATATATGGAATATCACCTATTACGAATTTTAAAATTTTCCTTTAATTGTTTTTTCAATTTTCTCACTGTATGTAGATTTCTTGGACGGATACAAATACAACAAAAAAATAGGTTGCTCAAATCGGACGAAAAGTTCTAGAGCAGCGTTACTACTTAAAAAAAAAATCGAAGAAGATTTCACCCAAAAAGTAAAGTAGATTCAAAAAAATTTAAGTATATTTCAAAGTATAAATATAAAACAAGCCCAAAAAAACGTTTTAGAATGAACAATATTTTTTTATGAAATGTATACTTTTTAACGCATTCATCCCAGGAACGCAATTACGACAATCCCGATTAAGTGCGTTGTCGGCGAAATAAGGAAAACCCTTGCCTTGAAAACGCAATAAAGTGTTTTTATTATCATGTTCATATATGCACTATGTCATATCAATTTAACAATTTATTTGCAACTGTTTTTTATTTTATTAAAGCTGTAAGCACAAACAATTTTCGAAGCTTTTCTTTTAGTGGCGCAATTAACCGGTTAACGTATTAAAGCGGTACACATTTACATTTCTATACATTTCTAATGGAAAGCTTTGTCATATAGTATCATAAAGCATAAACTAAGTAAGAGAATTCTCCTACAAGCTGTTTTCCGTGTTACTATTTGGTATTGGGCAAGTATGTGTGTCATGTTGAAGTAAATTACCCGCATGCAAACACTTGCATATAAAGTAGTAACCTGACAGTTCGTTCGGTTTTTTTCTTTTATTGCACGTCCCGCCGTTAAGAATATTTTTTGCTTCTTCACATGCATTCACATACGGGCAATTTAAGAGAGAATTTTATTTTCAAAATTTGGTTGCCGGCAGGGGGGTAGGTGCGCGGGAGTTGACGGTCTATTTAATACTTAGTTTATGCTTTATGCTACTCTATGATGTTTGCATTGCATGAAACCCGCATTTTTTTTTTGACTCCCAACTCCTTAGAGCTGTCCTAGCACCCACAAGAGTCCAAGTACATACAAAATGAAATAAAATGCATGCAACCAAATGCGTTTGCTTATAATCCTTTTTGTGAGAAAATGGTGTAAAAATATGCAAAGGCATGTTTGTAGACATACCATTTTTCTTATGCTTTGAACTGAAGAATGTAGATACATAATGTAACTAAAGTAATGAGAAATAAAGTGTCCGGCTATGTTTGACGTACACTCGCTTTGTATTTTTTGGTAGAGGGGGGGAGGTTCGGGGGTAAAAAGTATAAGAACTTAGAATGGAATATGTAATACATATAACTGATCCATTAGGGTACATTTTTTCACGTCCTCGAATAAGTAGTAAGAAAATGATATTGTATGCCATGATTTGGTTTATAACTTCGGATTTGGAGTTTGTGGGCATACAGTTCGGGCTGTTGTTTTTTTTCGCGATATCGTACCAATTTGATTTGTTCAAAAAGGGTTCTTACGATTTTAAGTTTAATTAGGTGAGGTTAACATGACTGCTTACTAAGTTTTTCGCTAAAAACGGTCCATACGTTTTGTAACAAAAATTGACTCTTAAAGTAATATGGTCATTTCTAACGTAATAGCAAACTCAGTTCTCTATATTATTGTCCAATGGATTTTTGTAAAAAACATGCATGGTTTCCTTTAAATTTCATATGCATACTTAGAGTAGAATTGATCTAACCAAAATTGTTGCGTCCTAATTTTACAAAACCGCATTTTCGATTTTTATAACATTAAAAAAAAAATAAATAAGTAATGCTTACATGAACAATATCTAATACTCAGTTTTCAGCTAAGTGAAAAACAGCAGTATTTTGCAAACTTATCAATTTTTTCGTAATATAAAAAAAAGTTCTAACGACTTAAAATTCATACCTTTTAAAGAAATATATATATATCTTTTCGTCTTTCTACCACTGTAAATCTTACTCAGAGAGACTCTCTCCACAGTTCTTCTCTGGGCTTAATTCCTAGTGTTAGCGCTAGCATCTGTTTATGGGAGATCTGTTTCATCGACTGGGTCTCGACCCAATGATGTCCAAAGATCCTCATTCTTCTGCCAGCCAACGCTGGACATTGACACAGTATATGTGCCGCTGTCTCAGATTCCTCCAGGCATAGTCGAGTTTTGTGATTTTTTTCCATAATACGCACCCTTGTTATTCGATCCATAGGCATGTTTAGCTCCCTAATCTCGTTTTTGACAAGTTCCAGGATCTTCCTATGTCCATAGATCGTACCACGATTGAGCCATTTCGCATCTCGATGCAAACGAAGTTCCGTTTGGGCCGTTGTTTTCTTAATAAATAAGTCCAGCGGTAATATCCCCATGATGACCTCCAATGCGTATGTTGGGGTTGTACGTATTGCACCTGTAATTCCTATACATGCTAATCGTTGAACCCTATCCAGATGCTTCCTGAAGGTTTTCTGAGAAGCTTTCGCCCACCATATAACCGAGGCGTACATGATAATGGGTCTAGTTATCATCGTATACATCCAGTATGCTGACCTAGGCGAGAGTCCCCACCTCTGTCCACATACACATTTGCACTGATGTAGTACCCTTTTTGCCTTCCGGACTTTCTCCTCAACATGGTAGTTCCAAGTAAGTCCAGTATCTAGATAGACTACCAGATACTTAGCCTTCTCAGTCATTGTTAGTTCCGATCCGAAAAGTGTTAAGGGCCGAAATTCCAGAATTTTCCTCTTCTTTTAAAGATAATATAAGTATTATAAATACGCCCCCCACATAGGTTTTCCCAAAAACTGGAATAAATCTGTTTTTGAATTATTTCTCAAAAATGACTACCCAAATCCCGATTCAGGTATCTAAGGTATATCTTTTATAAATAAAGGAAACTTCCATTGGCGTTGCAACAGACAATGACAGTTTATGTTTCTGAAGTTACCGTATAGCGATAGTCTTTGAACCACTTTCAGCAATAACACATTCGGGCTTATTGTTCAGTTGGCAGCCAATTTTGTCCATATTAAATTTCTAGACTTGCCAATTATTTCACTTTAAATGAATGTTTCCTGTGCACAAACAAAATTGTGGATTTATGTCGCCGTTAAGGCTGGTAAAATTTAGTTATGAATTCCCTATACAAAACAGATAATTAAAAGGATTTTGGCGACATTCAATTTGTCGACGACCATAGTAACGTATTCAAATAATAAATCATCTTAGATTAACCTGTTTCCAATGGAGCAGCTCGTTTAGGTATTTTTTTCGATTTCTAGATGTCGCTCTTTTCGTTAATAAAAAAAAAAACATAAATAACGAAAATAACTGGGGTACGTTTTTTAGTATTACAATTTACATACATACTTATAAAAGGAATGGTCGATTTTCGACCGCTAGCGATACTAGTTACCTTTAATATGTATTTGGATCAAAATCCTTAGAACAGTTTTTTTTTTTAATTTGGCAGAAAAAACAGTATCAAATATTTCAATGTTTAGTTTGAAAAATATTATGGGAAACTGAGTAATAGATATTGTTCGGGATTAAAGTTTTACTTGGTTTAAGTTTCATCTAAATTGAAAATGAGCAATATAGAGAAAAACTGAGTTTGCTATTAAATTGGAAATGACCATATTACCTTAGAAATGAATTTTTGTTACAATCGTAAGGACGGTTTTCGAGATATGTCTAAATTTCAAAAGTACCGTTATACGATTTTTTTCAGCGTACATGTGTACCCTATCTACTTAATACTTTATATCAATTTTGGTTGAAATCGTTAGAGCCGTTTTCGAACAAACTTGTATGTTACCGGGGTAAGTTGACTTACGTTATGGGGTAAGTTGACCCACGCCGTGCGATACTGAATTCTTACAAAAAATTTAAAGATTAAGATTAATTTATTTGTTTTAGTTTATTTATTTTTTTTTAAATAACATTAATGATTTTTGTACCTACTTAACAAACAAGTATCACCAGATAGGAAGAATATTTTCAATATTAGGCACTTATTTAGGTTATGTTAACAAAAAAAACCCACTTCCTGTGATGGAAACAAAAAGGCACTTAGTGGCCATAAACTAAAATTAGGCAAAATAGTAAAATAAAGAGTTAAACATACTTCTAGGGCTTAGAAAAAAATCTATTATTTCAAATTAAGCAAAATAAATAAACTAAAAGCCACTTCCTGTGGTAAAACAACTAGTCAACTAGCCCCGAAAAAAATGAGTCAACTTACCCCGCCCGACCATCTGGCAAATAACAAGATTTTTCAGAAACAAAAACAGAAAATAACTTAAAATAAAAGACATAGACATCTAATACATATATGCACTAAATTCCAAAAAAAATTTGCGCCAGATGCATAAAAACGGCCGGAAAGAGGAAAATAAGAGAAGGAGAAGGAGACTAAAGAGGTACCGGTATTGAATGTAAAAACAATAATGAACATTAAATTCATCTGGTCTCTTTAAAATAAATGGCAGTGAGTCAACTTGACCATGAGGCCCGGTCTCCCCTACTCTATACCTGCTCCATAGAGCATTCTACCTTTTCACGAGATCTACCTAGAACCCCAAAACGTCTGTTTCGCATTAAAATCGCCGCCAATAATGAAATTTGGTTTGATTTAAGTAAGTAAGTATAGTCACTTTTTTCAAGCGCGGAGTATTTCGATAGATGAAATTCGAAGCGTATGAAGTTTTTGCATTCAGGTTTTTTATTCCAAGTACATATTTTTAACATTGGTTTTTCATACATATTACCTATATTTAAGTGCGCGTTTTCCTTGAACTATTTTCGAGCTTAACCAACCGATCGAGAATAATTTTATTTATTTTGCTTTGTTCTTCAAGAGAACAACTGAGAAAACATGAAAAACAGAGTCGGGCGAAGTTTCAACGTTTTTTACCCGACTGGACACAGGGAGGGTTATGTGTTTCCCGCGTGACGCCCTGTAGCCTAACCGCCTTGACCGATTTTGAAGAGTAAGGTGTCATTATATTCGTATTCTTTCCCGGAGTATCATACGTTAAAAAGATAAAAATAAAAAAAGTTAAAAAGTTCAACACACGAGGAAAAACCATATTTATCTGTTCTGAGCTCTCAAAATTCTTGACTCATCTGTCATAAAATCTAAATTTATCTGAGAAACTTTCACAACCATCTTTGAACTTTCGAAAAAAAAGTTAGTCATCTCCACTGGGTTCCAGCCCTCAGAGGATTTAACGAATCAGCTGACTCATTGGCTAAAATCGGAGCAACCACTCCACTTATTGGACCTGAACCTTTCTGCTCCAGTAAGCAAAACCCATTTCAGGAACTATATTAAGAACCTATCTCGCATCGAGTCTAACGAAATCTGGCACAGTACAGCTGGGCAGAACTGCCCCAGACAATTTTTCTCAAAATTCTCCTCCAGAAAATCGCTCTTCCTGATTAATCTGGACAAAAATAACCTGTGGATCTCCACCGCATTGGCGTCTCACCGGATCCTATTTGCCGACTCTGTCGAATCCTCTCTTCACATACTCACAGAATGTCCGACTCTATGTCGTCTCAGAAAGAACATCCTTGGCGATGAAATTGTCAGTTCAACAACCCTTGCTGACATACACTCAGAGAAGACTTCCTGACTGCCTCTGGAGTGAAAAGATGGCTAAAGGAATTTACCAGGGAAGGCACAAAAGGCTCCTTTATGAATCCGCCAGGGCCCCTTGAAGGCTTTCCCGCTTCAAATTCTAATCTAATATAGATGGATGACTCTCATTGCAGTTCACACACTTAGGCTAAGGTTCCGGTGTAAGCGAATTTTACTAGCACGAACTAAGCGATTGTAAGCGAATCCAACTGGCGCTCATTCGCGCGAATAGAATGGTTCCGATGTTAGCGAGTGTTGCTCCGCGAAGTTAGCGAATTATTTTTGTAGCAGTTCTAAGTAGATGCGTTTTGAGATGTCGTGCTTCGGTCGTTTTGTGAAGAAAACTACTTCTGTTAGAAAATAGCTTCTAGAAGAACAAATCTCATTACCACAGGTAGTCCATGCCAATTTTTTTTTAATTTTTACAGAAACATTTCCTGATCATGTCCCATAACGATGCTCAATTTTCAACTTCATGAAATTATCTTCCACGAAAATAATCTTGTATGTACCTACCCGAACCGCAACATAGGAAATGTATACTTTTGAATAAGTTTAGCGAACCTAAGATGCTCGTTCTTTCTTTTTCACACATTCTTGAGCTGCACACTTTGCACATCTTGGGTTTGAGCTTCAGTATTTATGACAAGACACATTCAAGTATTACTATCTAACTAATTGACAATCGGAGGCTATAATAACCCACACAGCCTAACAAATATATGAGTATTGAGTACCATCCGACTGCCAAATGAATTTGAATGTGTCTTGTTCATATATTTTAAATTTTTTTTTTTTAGAGTCAGTCGTTTTTTTTTGGTTCGTCGAATGCCGCGACCTGAGAGTAGGTCTGATAGTAATAGATTGCCTACTATCTCATGAGCGGTCTTGCGACAGAACAGCAGTAAAACAGCTGTACCAAAACGATAAATATGATGAATGAAATAAAAATATGTAATGGAATGCTAATGGTTTCCAGAATCAAAAGGACGAGATGCAAGTGGCTCTCGACACATATCTTATTACAGAAACGCTCTTAAATTGACTACAGACCATAAACTGAAAGGATATGAACTTACTTACTTACTTAGGTGGCGCTACAGTCCGGGGTGGAACTGGGCCTCAACCAATACGCCTCTCCAGTTAGCGCGATCTTTGGCTAACTGCCTCCAGTTGCGCACTCCAAGTTGGTTGAGGTCCCCTTCCACTTGCGCGCGCCACCTAAGGCGAGGTCTTCCTCTACTGCGTTGTCCCTCCGGGTTTGAGTCGAAGACTCTTCGGGCCGGAGCGTTGGTGTCCATTCGCTCTACATGTCCTAGCCATCTTAGTCGACTGATGCGTACTTTTCTGACCAGGTCGATATCGCTGTACAGCTCGTAGAGTTCGCTGTTAAATCTCCTCCTCCAAAGCCCGTCAACGCAAACGGGACCGAAAATCAATCGAAGAATTTTGCGTTCAAAACGACCAAGGAGATCTTCATCCGCCTTTGATAGCGTCCATGTTTCTGCGCCATAGAGTAGGACTGGGATGATGAGGGTCTTATATAGAGTCTCCTTAGTGGTTATTGACAAGGCCTTACTTCTCAATTGCCTTCTTAGGCCAAAGAAACAGCGGTTGGCAAGTGTAATTCTTCGATTGATTTCTGATGTGATGTCGTTGTCAGAATTTATAGCGGAGCCGAGGTAGACAAAATCCCTAACTACCTCAAAATTATAGCTGTCTGCCGTGACGTTCTGACCGATTCGTCGATGTTGTGTTTCCCTTCTTGTTGACAGCATATATTTTGTTTTGCCCTCATTCACCACTAAGCCCATTTTTGCCGCTTCTGTACTGATACTTGCAAACGCACCAGTGACAGCTCGCTGTGTTCTGCCAATGATGTCGATGTCGTCAGCGTATGCAAGTAGTTGCACAGACTTCTGGAAGATTGTGCCTCTGGTGTTGGCTTGCGAGTTTCGCACAATCTTCTCAAGAATGATGTTGAAGAAGTCACACGACAGCGCGTCACCTTGTCTAAATCCTTTTTTGACATCAAACGTCTCGGTGAGATTGTTTCCGACCTTTATGGAGCAGCGAGCATTCTCCATCGTCATTCTGCACAATCGGACGAGTTTGGCAGGGATGTCAAAACTAGACATAGCTCTATACAGCTCGTCTCTATAAATGCTGTCGTATGCGGCCTTAAAATCGATAAAAAGATGGTGAGTATCGATCTGGACTTCTTGGGTTTTCTCCAGGATCTGCCGTAGTGTGAATATTTGGTCGGTTGTGGACTTACCGGTTGACAAAAGGTTTCAGGCGTTCACACAGTATGGCAGACAGGATCTTGTATGCGATGTTAAGAAGACTGATACCCCTATAGTTGGCGCAGTTTAGAGGGTCTCCTTTCTTGTGGATCGGGCAAACGATGCTGAGGTTCCATTCATCAGGCATACTTTCCTCCGACCAAATCTTGGAGACGACGAGTTGGTGTATGCTCTCTACCATGTCATCTCCCGCTGCCTTAAAAAGCTCGGCAGTCAAGCCATCTGGTCCAGCAGCTTTGTTGGTCTTAAGCTTGGATATTGCTATCCTCACTTCGTTTTGGTCGGGTGGACGGAAGTCTTGGCTTTCATCGTCTAAGTTGAATGGTTCGTTCCGCCTGACAGCGGAATTTGGTAAAACTTCCGAACATTGTTCCTGGAGTAGCACCTCTCTATTTCCTCGATCGCGCGCTTCTCGTGCTCTTTCTTTTTCTTCCGGAGAAGCCGATGTTCTTCCCTCCTCTTTTGCTCGTAGAGCTCACGAGCTGCCCTCGTCCTTCTGTGCAGCGCCGCTTTGTACGCGCTTTGTTTTGCTGTATGTGCTTGCCGGCATTCTTCATCAAACCAGGGGTTTCGTGAGGGTGGTCGTGTGAAACCCAGCACATCGGTTGCGGCGTTTCTGATGGCGTCTTGGCATCTATACCACTGGTCTTCAGCACTTGATGCTGGCTGCATAGGACTTCTCGAGAGGTTGAGGGATACGCGATCAGCAAAGGTTCTGGCGGTTTTTTACGATTGTAGCCGTTCAACGTTAAATCTCCTCACGGTATTTCCCCGTTGTTGTGGCGTTTGAGATATCCGCATACGCACCTTGGCTACAACAAGGTAGTGGTCCGAGTCTATGTTGGCCGCTCGGAAAGTTCGGACATCTAGAACACTGGAGGAGTGCCTTACGTCGATCGCAACATGATCAATTTGGTTGACGGTTTGATGATCTGGCGACCGCCATGTTCCTTTGTGGATATTGAGGTGAGGAAACCGTGTGCTAGCTATAGTAACATTACGCCCCGCAGCAAAGTCAATTAGCCTAAGTCCGTTCCCAGACGTAATGTCGTGTAGGCTGTGCTTTCCGATTGTGCTACCAACGATGTCCTCCTTTCCTATTTTGGCGTTAAAATCACCTAAGACAATCTTAACGTCATACTTAGGACATTGCTCATATGCTTTGTCGAGGAGCTCGTAGAAACACTCTTTGGCAGCATCGTCTTTTTCTTCTGTGGGGGCGTGAGCGCATATTAGGCTGATGTTGGCGAATTTAGCCTTGATGCGGATTGTTGTAAGGCGTTCACTAACGTGTCGAAAGCTCAAGACTTCTTGCCTAAGTCTGCCGCTTACAACAAATCCGCATCCAAATAGACGCTGCTTTCGTCCCCTATAACAATCACCGTAGTAAATGTCACAGGTTTTCATCCTTCTTTTGCCCGGCCCATCCCACCGCACTTCCTGGATGGCGGTGATATCTGCTTTGTAGCAGTCTAGGGCCTCCGCTTATTGTTCGGCTGCACGCGGCCGTTTCAGGGTTCGAACATTCCATGTGCAGATACGAACGTCGTTGTCCTTTTTTTCGTTTTCCAGGGTCGTCAACAGTGAATCCGTCCTTTTCCGAGGCTTTTGGTTGCTTCGCAACAGTATTTTTTTTTTCCGTGGTTGGGTAGTTAGCCCCACGCACAACCCCCAACTTGGAGGAGCAGGCCCTAGATTGACCCTAGGACAGCGGGTCGGATATTCCGTTGTCAGTAATCCACTTCGGGGATATGAGTGCTGCCGTTGGCCCATAAAGGGTTCATCCGCCACCATCTCTATTTCAACACCCTGACTAGTGCTGAAAATTCCTTACTGACCTTAGCTCCAAATACGTCAGAGTAGCTCACGTAAGGTATCTGCCATCTTGACTGTTGGCACCACCGTTCCAACCTTGTGGATTCATCCGCTGTATGTCCTCTTTCTGAGGGGCTCATGTAAGACCTCTGAGACTCGATCAGGCAGTCATTCCGACAGAGCATTATAGTGTTGCTATTTTCTTCGTGCGCAACACTCGCGCTTATAAGTTTAGCAAGTCAAGCCCGGGTGGACGAGACCAGTATCCGGTGGCTACCACGGGGAGGTAAAATAAGCACAATTGATGTGTATGAAACAGTTGCAACCAATCAGTGTCTACCCTATTCATACAACACCCAACCACCGAAAGGATATGAACTGTCAGATTTTTTTTAGAAAAATTTTTCAAATTTTCTGTAGAAGTCTGGCCTTTTTTCCTAAGAATTTCTCTGAAATTTCAGGTCTTTTTTCCATAATTTTTTTTTCAAAAATGGAAGAAACGCCAGAGAAAATATGGTTGGAAAAAATGCTAGAAGCGATATTTGTGACATATTTTCCTTTCCTGATATGGAAAAACACCACAAAACTGTATTTTGATTAGTTGTTGCAATTTATCATTATTTTCGGCGCAGTGTCTTCTAATTTGGATACATAATATGTCAATGATGTTTACTCGGATGAAAAAGAAGTGGACGAACTTTTGGAAGATGTACCAGAAGCGAATGCGATTTTATGCGTCATATGTTAGTGAACGCAACCAACTCTTCTAATGCTGCCATGCATACCATGCAAAATTTCATCTGAGTGGAATATGAAACTGCAGGCCCAAGCAGTGACTAAAAATTATAAATGTCCATTCTGCAGAGAAATCGTTGCAGGCACTCTTCAAGTTTATGTTTAGTAACGAAACATAGTTTTAAAATTATATACAATATAATATTTACAATCCATTTACAAATATTGTTGCGAATAAGTTATTTTCCTTATATATTTTATATACCCTCCACAGGAAGGTATATTCACTTTGTCATCACATTTGTAACGGCAAGAAATATTCACCGGAGATCCCATAAAGTATATATATTTTGAATCAGGATCACATTCTGAATCGATTTAGCTATGTCCGTCTGTCCGTTTGTCTGTCTGTCTGTTCAAAGCACGATAGCGCCCACAGGGCTTATTATTATCGTCATCAGATTGGTATTAAAAATGGGCTATGTCGGTCAAGTAGTTCTGGTAGGTACCTCCCATACAAAATCAATATAAGACCCATGTGTCTCTCTGTCTGTTGAAAACAGTATAGCGTCGAAACAAATCGACCTAGGCAAGTTAAATTTTGTGAGAGGACTTCCTTTTATCGTCGTCAGGTATATTATGATATTAGTTAGAAATAGTCAGTTACAGTTACAAAACTAAGATGAAGTTTCCATAATGTACGCCGTACGAGTGGGTAGGTCTTCATTTCTGAAAGTTTTAAAATTAACTTTAACTTTATATCTCTTCCAACTTTTATTTTTCATACTTCTTTATGAAACTAAACACTCGTTCCAAAATACTTCATAAAGCCATGGAATACTAATTCATAATGTCATTCTTTGGAAATTTCGAAATAACAGAATGCTATAACATCTCTTATATCTTTTACATCCCAGTGCTAAATTATATTGGTGCTATAAAAAACTATCATATTGACGATATCCAAGCCACCAGTCCATTGAATTCAAATAATGATTCAAATATGATTTATCCGCCTTCTCATTACTTAGAATGCCTTCATGTCCAGGAACGCAGCGGAGCATTATCTTGTGCTATATCCCAAGAGCCATTAGCTCTTCGCCACAGCCCTTCACAAGCTTTGATGCAGGTAGAGGATGGTCAGTTTTATAAATTTTTTGCAGTGCAGGGTAATAAAATAGAAAATTGTGTTGGTTTATTTTTTTTTTAATTTGGGCAAAAGCACATTTCTTTATTTTATTTCGAACTCTATCGGTAAATTTGTCTCCATGTTGTTGATATCGTTGAGGCCCTTTATGTTTTTCCACATTACCAAATTTAAATAGACATCGAACCAAATTCAATGAAGTAACTTAAACGCTTGACAGACTGTCTTATTTTTCGAATAATCCAATAAGTCCGTAATATTTGGAGTGCATAAAAACCTGATTTAATTTATACTGTTCCCATATAACTGACAAATCTGGCAATACATACTTACCTCTTCAATAAAATAAATAATATTACCTACCTAGCTATTTGCTACCTACCTATTTCCTGCGAGAGTGTCTTATAAGTATTTTAATTTGAGTTATATATTAATATACCCCATAGAATTTAAAAAAAAAATAATACGAGAAAAGAATTATTTCTCAGTAGGAGTGTGTGTATATACGAATTAAATAAAAAAAAGGAATTCAAAAAGAATACCAAAATACCCAATTAAACTAAAAAAACAAATTGCCTACGTACCTACTTTGTTTTGACAGTGTGTCATACATATAAATACAATAAAAGAATACTAGCTTTATTAAATAATTCTATCTTGCTGGTCTTTTAAATAATATATCTAAAATAAGTACCGAATTTTATTCTGAATAGCTTATATACCACTTGTAATAACGTGAAAGCATTTGCTTCGATATCGTTTTTAATGCAGGAATATCCCCATGCGAACGTTTTTATTCCAACTTTTTTTTTTAATGAACTGACCTCAAAACCATTCTGTGCAACTTATAAATGTTCGGCCTTACCAATAATCAACTTTAGTCTGGCAGTTTACACAAATACTTCACACTTTCCAAAATCCTTTTACCAATAAACAAATATAGTTGCCAGAATATCGCTAAATAAATCCTCCCTAAATGTCATTTCCAAGAGGAAATGGTGGTATGGAATTTCGTAATAGGAGCGAATTTAAATGCACTTTTGTTCAGCCTGAACGTTTACAATTATAAACTAATTTTAGTAAATTGTAAATGTTTTCGGACTTTATTCGTTGGAATACAACAATGCAAGTTGTTTTTAAGTTTAGCAAAAACAAATTTTTACAAATGCATGCACAAAATTGAAAAATATTGCATTTTTGTTTTATTTCTAAACACTTGAAATATATATTTCGAATATTTTCATTTATTACAGTGTCCCGGAATCCAGCAAAGGTTAAGGCTGTACTGTACAGCTATCTCGTTAAGAGCATAAACTAAGTATGAAATAGACTGACTGACAGCTTTCCTGTTTTTTCCCGATTTCCACCGCAAATTTTTCAATAATACCCCCTCCCTTTCATTCTCAAATTTACTGTCTGTGAATACGTGTGAAGCAGCAAAAAAAAAAAATACATTTCTAAATGGTGGGAGTTTTAACAAACTACACATCGCAGGCTAAATTCTAGTCCGATCAGGCTTTTCCTTAATGTTCTTCATTCTTACGTGCTCAATCTCAAAATAAGTCGAATAATTCTTAAAACAATAGCAAAAATCTAGAATCAAGCTGTATAATTTTAAATCAAGCCTATGCAATATTGAAATCTGAACCATATCACCTGAATTATGTTTTTTGCACACAAATACAAAATCGAATAAGAATAATTATACTCTCAAATCAAGCCGAAATAATCTTAAACTTACATGATGGATTAATGTACATACCAATCAAGTCAAACTAAGATCGAAATATTACCGATACAAGAATTGTATTCAAGTCGCACAATGTAAAACTTGCGTGATGGATAAAGAAAATTCATTCAATCTGAGTGTTTAAAAAAATAAAAGAGTGAAAAATTGAAAAAAAGTGCAAGTGATAATAAAAATGGATAGTGTTTTAAGTATTTGCTAGCACTGTGCAGAAGAAGACAATTTAATTCTCGTTTTTAGCAATAATAAATATGTTTGAGAAAAATTATTATATGTTTTATTTTCTTAAACAAGAAAGTGACGGAGTTGATAATAAATTTTACAAATAAAACTGTGCAATCTTAAATCATGATATGACATTCTGAAGCATTCCAAAAAATTGAATTTAAAGGCCTTTTTTATTACTGATTTTCACGGTTTACAACAACAGTACAAGATCCAAATTTTGTTGTATACCATGGAAATCAATGATCTATACAGATCATGTGAGCATAATAAAAAAGGCCTAAGGCCTAAGGTTCTTATTTAAATTTTTGAAAGTTTATTTCAAGAGTAATTATTTTGGGCTTTAGGGAGATTTATTTACACTGCTGATAATTATGTGAAAAGTAATGTGATTTTGAGATTAATTTAAGCTCACACATGCTTCATTGCGATACGTTTAAGAATAAATAAGCTTATTTTAAGTTTACAATGATCCAAAATCAAGTTGTTTCATTCCTCGTAACTTTGGGCTTAATTTAAGCTTAATACTGTTATAGAAAAATCTTCAAATAAGAATTAAAGGTTAAACATACTCAAAGTAAGATTTTTGCACTTGGATTAAGAATTTCCGAGCATAACAGACTTTCGTCAACGGATAGGCTTGATTTGACACTGATTATCTGATATTTTCGAAAAACTTTCCGTGCGTAAAAGGAAACAAACATCAAAATTGTGGGAATATCAACAAAATGACAAGAAAATATTCAAATTACATTTCACCATGAATATCAGTGCACTAAATGTATACAAAAAGGAGATTTGCCTTTAGCAACAATTTCCAGTACCAAAAATATTATTAGCAAACTGCGATTTGTATACTGAACATTAATTTAATGCGAACAATACAAATTTTACTTTTAACAGTATGGTTTTTTTCATTAAAAATAGAGCAAATTTGAGTTAGTGAAAAGGGAAAAATGAACACACTTCGTGGTAAAAATAAAGATAGAGTCCTAAGAACACTGACTGAGAGTAAGTGTATTTCTGTCAGCTGAAGATAAAAGATAAATATATAAAGAAGATATTTTATCTCAGAACGCATATTAGTAATCAGACATTTTATATTAGTAAGCGTTCCTTTTTTTGCTACAAAAAAAAACACAAGTGAAAAGTTTTTGGTAGACATTTCATGAAAGAAAATAATGTCATTATTTATATTGCAAAATAATGACTGCACATTTATTATTGTTTCTTCCCAAATTTTTTTTAAGGAAACTGACGTATTTTTCTTACTTGATTTTTTGTTTGTAATTTTTCTTACACTTTTTTAAGACAATACAGTTCTTAGTCTCATTTAATAATGTTGTTAATAGTTTCACCAAATCGATCATTACAATAAATGTGAATGTGATACTGATGCATGCCAGGCATTGAGTCTTCTCAAGGGCCTTCAGATTGGAGTTCTTGTCCAAGGCCGGCAACCACACGACAATGCCGTAAAAAATATTCGGTCTAATTATCGCGGTGTAAAGCCAACGCATTATATTGGGTTGGAGGCCCTATTTCGAGCCGACAGCCGTAGTGCAGGAGTACAGAGCCACGAGGGATTTCCTAGAGCGTTCGGCAATGTTTTCCCTCCATAAGAGTTTGCTATCTAATATAATCCCCAAGTATTTGTCACTTTTGACAAACTCGAGTGAAGTGCCGTTGAGATTAGGGAGGGTGATAAGAGGTGTCTTGACCCTTCTAGTGAATAGAACTGGCTCTATTTTCGTCGGATTGACGCTTGGACCGCAGCTTTTGGTCCAAACGATAAGTTTACGTAAAGCGACTTGTAGGACATCGGAAAGAGTCTGAGGATACTTTCCTGAACTGAGTAAGGCCGCGCAGTCCACGACTTTGCATCCGGAAAGCTCCATCGAAATCAGAAGTTCGTTGAGAACTAGATTCCAAAGTAGTGGAGAGAGCCCGCCCCCTTGGGGCTACCTCGGTGCACAAGTTGTTCGACAGCGCTGCTGCCGAACGTAGCTGCTACCCATCTGCAGGTGAGATTATGGCCGATTAGGCAGCATATTTGTTTAGCTTGTTTAAGGCTAGAATAACCGAACGAGTCTCTATGTTATTAAAGGCCGCCTTTATATCCAGGCAAACACCCATAGCATATTCCTTGAATGATAGGCTAGAAATTAGCGCTTGCTCAACAGAACTTTTGATGTGAAGATCGATGATCCTCTCAAGTGTTTTCAATAGAAAGGGGGAAAGACTGATTGGTCTGAAGTCCTTTGGAAGTGTGTGCGAGGTCTTACCTGTTTTGGGAATGAATACAATATTAACCATCATCCGGAAGAAGGAATGCTGCCCAGAGTTATGCAGCCTGCCAGAATCATCCCGAGACTGTCTTTGTCAATGTCAAAGGCGTTCTGTAGTTGCGCCGGGAAGATGCCACCATGTCCAAGAGACTTGTGCGGTTTGAATCTATTGACGGCCCACTTCAGCTTTTCCTCGCAAATGGTGATACAGGGTGGCGCACGAATCGTGCTACAAAAATAAAACGTAATAACTTTTTTTCTGTGTGAGTAATCGGCTTATTTTGTAGGTTACTATTGAGATTTATAAAAATGGATGCTTGGGATACGGAGAAAAGAATTTGGATAGTGCAACGGTACCATGCTTTGCAGTCCGTCATTTCCGTCCAAAGGGAATTTAGGCGGGAGTTTGGCGGTAATCCCCCGAGTAGATGGACCATTATGAGGTTTGTAAACATGTTTGCCGAATCTGGAAGCATCGCACACAGGCCGTACCATCGAGATGCCAATGTTCGGGTTCAGGATACAATCGCAGCAGTAGCATCTGCAATACAGGCCAATCCGAGCGTTTCGACCCGAAACTTATCGGGGCAAATTGGAGTTAGTAGACGGTCATTACAACGGATACTTCATGACGATTTAAACTTGTTTCCGTACAAAGTCCAAATTACTAGCAAGTTAAACCCTCAGGATTTGCCTGTTCGCCTGGAATTTTGCCAAAAAATGATATCAATGGCCGAAGAAGACAACACATTGATCAATTGTTTGTTCATGTCTGATGAGGCCCATTTTGATCGCAAACAAATTAATTTCTAGGAACTCCACTCTTCGCTGGCCCCCAAGGTCACCTGACCTGACTGCACCAGACTTCTTTTTATGGGGTTATGTCAAGCAAGATGTATATAAAACGAAGCCCAGGAATTTAACTGAATTAAAGCAGTCCATAACGACAATAATTGAGGCGATCCCAACTTTAACTCTTCAGGCCGCATAGTTTTTTGATCAGGTGCCGCTTATGCGTGGGAGAGCGTGGAGGTCATTTGCGATCTATAATCTTTAAAAACAACTAACTATTTAAAATAAAATTTAATTTTCTAACCAATAAAAAAAAATAAATTAAATACATCGATTAAAAAAAAAGTTATTTGAATTTCTTATTGTAGCATAACTGGTGCGCCACCCTGTATCATTTGGATGGGTACCCAAAGGTGCATCCCTTCTGAGGTCAAGATTACTAGTACAGGCGTGCAGCCGGAGATACGACTTTCCGCAATCTGGAGCGCTCATTCGTGTTGTTGATGTTCTCACAGAAATTGCGGCAGGAGCTGCGTTGTGCCTTTGGGACTTTATTTTTAAAGAGTCTTAGGCTGTCTTTGTAAGCTTCCCAGTCCGTGTTTAGCTTCATTGCTTGGGCTCTGTTAAAGGCCTTCCTGCTCTGGCAGCGAAGACCAATAAGTTGCTTGCACCACAACGGTGGTTTCTGGTCTTCTCTGACTATGGTGGAAGGACAGGAGTCAGTGAAATCATTATCCACGGCTGAGGTGAGCACGTTGTTCAGCTAATCTAGTTCAGCCTGATCGCTAGGTGGCGAGAGTCTATGCCTTGATAGATTTGCCGACAGGATTGTGTTGTATTTGAACCAGTTTGTTTTCCGCCGGTTGCTGTAAAGACTTTTTGGGATGAAGCTACAGTCTAGAGTCAACTATTGTAGTCACGTTTTGGCAATGATGTTGTTTTATTATTTTTAGTATCAATTTAAACACGTCCGATGGCTGTAAATGCGACAATTGAACTGACGCTATCTTTATTCTTCTTTCTTTTTCTTATTCTTATTTTACATATAAGTGTGTGTGTATATAAGTTAATAATTCAACGCGACGTTTAATTAAAAAAAAGTTATTTTATGAGGAACTACCTCTTTATTGATATCAAACTTAGAACTAAATTCACATCGATACTGGCACATTTATTTATTAATTATTTTTGCTTGTTAAGCTACTTGCATCATTCGATTGTATTCAGGTCAATTTCCTGGAAATTTGTCTGGAGTGTGTAAATTGCAGTGCAGTCGAGATTCTTGGAATTCGACTGTGGGAGCTCGTGTATTGACTATTGCAGTGCAATTGGGATTCTTGGAATTCGACTGTGGGAACTCGTGTGTTAACTCTTCCCTCCTTGATTTGATTGTCCTCAATCAATTTACTAAAAGTATGGGATGTCGTTGAACTTCAATGTAGGTGACCGAACTGTGTGATTTATTACTGAAGCGGGATGGACTTGCAGATGTTCTGGTTCCAGATTTTGGATGATGATTTCGGTGTTGTTTCGCTTGCAGATATTGTAGGTGGCTATAATTGCAGCTGTGCCTATTATGAATATGATTGCATACATAGTAAAACTGTGTGCTGTAGCTTTTAATTGTAAAAGCTCAATTTCGTTCGTATTGTTTATATGTAACTCGTTCATCATTTCTAATGAAAGGAATTTACGGTATTGCTTCTCTTTTGGGGTTAGTTGAAGGATTGCGGGGAGTGCTTGATATTCTGATGCTTCTCGTGAGGTAAATGTTCTGTCGTTAATGGTAATGCTGGTATTATGAAATTTGATTAAAAATGTGCCATCGAGCCTTTGCTGTGTTGATTCCATTGCTAAGGTCCCATTAAAATCATTGAGTAAAATTACGCCTGTTGATATTTCGTCTATTTGTGGTAGATGTTGATTGTTTATTATGTTGCAAGTAGCTTTTACACTTTTTAAAATATTAGGAATACATGCTGTGTTAGTTAGATTTACAATATCTTGGATTTTACAAATTGAAAAATAGTTACATGACTTGCAGGTTTGTTTTAAACCATATGTTTCGTTTTCAGATTTCAAAATTGTATTAAACAATAAATCTGTTGCAATATTATTTCTTTTTACGGGTTTTAGGATAAGTTTTACATAATCATTTTGAGTTACTAGGGGTATATTTATAATATAAAGTATTGAGATTGAATTGCTCGCAATTTTTACTTCTGCAAAGCTTAAGGCTTCTTCAATAGTATTGAAAGGCAAATTTTCTTTGGATATGGTGCTTAAGGCCAAGTTAACTTCCTGATTGGATAATATAAGAGAGTTAATAATACCGATTTTAGCCCACTGTATGGCATAATTTAGATTTTCTAGTTCTTCTTTAAATATTTTAAGTTTATATTGGACATTTATCAAACTTTCGTTATTTAGCATTTTATTTTCTTGGATTGACTTTAAAATTTCATTTGACATTTTAGTAATATTGTTCATTCTTTCATTATACAGTGTATTAATTATAATCTGTTTATTGTTATTTTGTAACATATTGTTCATTTTCTCTGTTATGGTTATATAATCTTCATGGTCGGGGTTACCCGCCACCCATTTCCAAGCCGATCCTATAAAGTCAAGGGATCTTTTCACCTTCCGTGGTTTAAGATGATGTATTAGATTTTGAATTTGAGTAATTTCATGTTTGAGATAGGGGTACAGGGAGTTATTTCTGTGAGTAAAAATAATTGGGGTTAGTTCATTTAGTCTTGTCTCGTATTGGTCCAAGTCGATCACGTGAATAAGTTTAAAGTTTCCTATATGTAGTCTTGCGTGGCCTGTATGTATTGCTACCACTTGAGCGTTCGTAAAGTCCAGTATCTGGATTTCGGTTCTACCGAAATTAAGAAGGTACCTGAAATGGTATTTAAGTGCTAATTTCTTATATTGCTTTTGTGAACTGTCCTGCCAGAGTTAGTAATGATTGTAGAATGTTTATTTTCTTTGACAATTTCCTTTCGATATCTGATTGTTAGTTTTGACCCTATTCGTTTATTGTGTCTTACGTAAACTATGTCTCCTGGGTTATATTGTCTAATAGGCTTTCTCTTTTTGTTATGGTAGTTTAAATCTTTTTCTTGTTTTAGTTTTAGTCTTTCGATATTGTTGAGTCGTATTTGTTCAAATTTGTCTGGGTCTATGTTTGGGGAACGTCCAAAGAATAGTTCAACTGGTTTTTTCATTGTTGTAGAGTGTATTGTGAAATTGTACTCGTTAAGAGCTCTGTTGAGCAATTGCTCAAATGAACGAGGGCGTCCATCGGCCTTCAAACATCGCATGATTTCTGACAATGTTGAATGGAAGCGTTCAATCTGGCCGTTAACTTCACTTTTATAGGGGGGTGTCGTAAAGACTTTTATCTTCAATTCATCTTCCATCATAGAGAGTATAGAAATAGAGTTGAGTGATTTTTCGTTATCGATTATCACTACTTCGGGAATGCAAAAAAATATAGTATGTTTTGCAGGTGTGGTTTGATGTGTTCAATAGATCTAGATTCGATTATTTTTGCTTGGGCATATTTGGTAAATTTATCTATTGCTGTTAGGACAAAGTATTTTTCAGTGGAAAATATATCTAGGTGAATAGTGTGTCCAGGATAATTTGGAATGGGTGTGAGATTTAATTTTGGGTTATTTGGATGTCGCTCGTATTTGTTTTCCTTACATATAGAGCAGTCTTTAACTATTCGTTTAATTCCAGCTGCCATTTTCGGAAAGTAGAATTTTTGTAAGATTTGGAGTCGGTTTTCGTAGGCGTTGCGATGTGCTCGTCGGTGTTCCGTAAGTATTATTTCTTCCTGTTGAGTTTCACTTTCGACGTCTTCGACAATTGTTTGTGTAAAACGAATTCTATAGCTCTTGAAGTGGATTGGGTAAATTTCCTGTATTTTACCCATTGTAGGCTCATTGGTCATTAGGCCATTAACAATATGTGGGTTGAGGTATCTTTTAAAAATGTTGATTATGTCCGATTCTGAATATGTTGGTTGTGTCACAATGTGTCTGGTATGTGTTGAAAAAAGGGGTTTGATTTGGTAACTACTTTCGTCAGCTATTTTGAGGATAAGTTGATTACGAAAGACGTTAACGGGCACTTCCACCGAAGGAATTAGGTTCTGAGATGAACTTTCGTCGCTGTGCGTTGTTGGTGTCATTGAGTTTATTTGGGCTGCTAATGGGGGTCTTGAAAGGGAATCTGCAACGATATTTGCTTTACCTGGTTTGTATTTGAGCTCATAATTATACTCCTCTAATATCGCCTTCCATCTCTTCATCTTAGAATTTGTATTTTTATGACTCAGCGCGAACGTGAGTGGTTGATGATCGGTAAAGATAATGACTTTTCTAGATCCGTATAGGAAATTTCTTAATGAATTCAAAGACCAAATTATTGCCAACATTTCCTTCTCGTTGGTAGCATAATTTTCTTCTGTTGTGCTTAATGTTCTGGAGAGGAATGTAATTGGCTTGTTATCTTGAGATAACACAGCACCCAGAGCGTAGTCTGATGCGTCTGTTGTTAACTCGAAGCTTTTATTAAAATTGGGATGGGAAAGTATAACTTCTTTAGACACTAGTGCATTTTTTAAATTTTGGAAAGCATTGAAAGCAGTTTTGTCAAGGTGAATCACTTTATTTTTTGAAGCATTTTTGGACACGCGTCCATCTTCCCCTCTTAAAAGGGATGTTAAGGGTTTTGCAAGTTTCGCATAGTCCTTAATGAAACGTCGGTAATACCCTGACATTCCTAGAAACGAGCGAAGGTCTTTAAGATTTTGAGGAGGAGACATGTCGACTATTGCGCGGACTTTCTTTGAATTGGCTTTAATACCATCTGTACCGACGATGAAACCTAAAAATTCAATTTCCTTTTTCAGGAATTCACTTTTATCGAATTGGATTTTCATATTAGCATTTTCGAGGGTTTTAAATACCAATTCTATGTTCTTGAAGTGTTCTTCTTCGGTTTCACCGAATATGACGATGTCGTCAATATACACGTAGCATCTCTTTCCTATGTGCTCTTTAAGAATGTCGTCTAGAGCGCGCTGGAAAATCGCGGGGGCATTTTTCAGTCCAAAGGGTAAGCGAACGAATTCAAATTTCCCATTATTGACTGAAAATGCTGTTTTCTCTATGTCAGTATGTTTGAGTAAGATTTGGTGGAACCCGCTTTTGAGGTCAATAATGGTAAAGTATTTCTGTTTGCCGAGATTAGAAAGGACTTCGTTTATCTCGGGGATAGGGTACCTATCAGAGATAGTAACCGAGTTTAACTTACGATAGTCTATAACCATACGATATTTTTTTTCCCCGGATGCGTCCATTTTCTTTGGAACGATCCAAACGGGAGAGTTGTATGGCGATTTCGATGGTCTAATTATCCCTTCATTGAGTAGTTCTTTTAGCTGCTTTTCCACTTCATCTTTCAATGCCATTGGGTATGGGTAGGATTTGGAGTAAATTGGTGTATCTATATTAGTTCGTATTTCGCCTCTTACTGTCGTAGTGTATGTCAGTTTCTTGTTGGGTTCTGCAAAAAGTGTAGGACAGTTTTCGATAATTTTATTGAGTTTACCTTTTTGATTGTCGGAAAGGTGCGAAAGTCGTAAATTTATATTATTAACGTTTTCTGTAATATGCTGTTTAAGTTTTATTTGGATGTTGGGGAAGATAGTCATATAGTTTTCGTTGGTATGAATAACAGCTTCGAGTTCTCTAAGAGAATCGTTGCCTATTATTCCATCGAAGGAGATCAGGCTGGGAAGAATGAAGAATTTTAATTTTTTCCCATTTTGCTTAAATAAGTTTATAAATGAGTGATGGGTAATTTTTATATTACCTCCTACGGAGTTGGCAAAAAAGGGTTTTTCGTTAGAAATAGGGAATTTTATACGTTTAGGTTGCACGTAATTTTTGTTAGAGCCCGTGTCTATTAAAAATTTGAGCGTTTCTCCACTTTTCACCTTAAATTCAAAATAGGGAAGTGAAGAACGACTTAATCTAAAAAATAGATATCGTCTAATTCTTCTGTTTCGTCGAAATGGGGGTTACCGTAGTATTCCACATATTCTTCATACGTTTGCATATTTTGATTACTGTCCGCGTTCTCGGGATATGTTTCTCCTTCGCAGCTGTCCGGTGATAGTTCCGTTTCTTGTTCGTTGTTGTTCTGTTCGGTGTTAAAGATTCTTTGGGATTTATTTGGGGGGTGAACCTGATTGGAGTTACCTTGATGATGTCGTTTCTGTATCTGCGGAATTCGTGGTCGATTAGCATAGTTCACCTGTCTTGAATGAATGCTCTGATCTATATCCATAGGCTTAGGTGGTAGTTGAGGTCTGTGATATTGTGGTCTCATTGGATTGACATTTTGTGGCCAATAATTTTGTTGAATAGCGTTTTGATAATATGGTCTAGACGGTTGACCATATTGTGGACAAGGGTTGGGTCGAAGTCGTCTTTCAGGTGTTGGTCTCATTTGCATTTGTGGGTTGTGTAGCAATTCTGGGTAGAAGTTGCCTCGCGGAGCTGGTATTGGTTTTGGGGATAGGACAGGGGGTACTTGAGTTTTGCGCGAAGAGTTTTGGCTGTTATTTGCATACTGCGTTCTGAAATCTACGTTTTGCAGCTTCAGGCACAGATGTAAGGCCTGTGGAAGGTCGACTGGTTCTTTAATGCTTAAAAGACGTGGTAGATCGCCTCGTAATCCCCTTACGAAGGTGTCTAATGCTTTGTCTCTGTAGGATTGAGTCATATTATTAAGCGATTCTGTACTCATCTCCATACAGGATAATTTGTTTAGGATTAGCGAAAGATGCTGATAAACAACCTGATAGAATTCAGGAATTGAATTAGGTCCTTGCACGAGAGTTGTCATCTGGTACTCAAGTGTACCAAGATCTCTCTTGTCGGCATAATGCAAGGTTAAGCACTTTGAAATTTTGCTCCAATTCAAAGGCGTGTTGTACGATTCGAGGGCAATATCAGCTTGCCCTACGATTTTATTTCTTATTGTACTTAATATTCCATAATACTTTGGAGTCCCTTTAAGATGGTCGTATATCGTAAGGACCCTATCTACACTTTTTTTCCAGGAGCTAAACTCTCCCGGTTGGCCTGAAAACTCGCGAAGACTTTTGGCGATATCAGGTACTTTGTCTAGATCTGAGAGGTCCCTATTACCGATTATGTCGATAACCTGGTCGATGTCATTGTTAATGTCGGAACTTGGATTGAGTATATTGTTAATGATATGTCGTCCTTCCCTTGCTAATACTTGTGAAACGATTACTGTAATTTGTTCTGTGAGAGCGTTTAGATTTAGAGGTTCGTTCTGGTTAAGAGGAGGAGCTGCGGCAGCAGGTGCCTGATTGTCGTTGACAACAAGTCGAGGTGGTCGGATTAAATTATTAGGATTCATTTTTACGGAGGTGAAAAGATTTAATAAAAAAAAAAAATCGGCTTGAGAATGCTTATTGGATTTCTAGCTTTTATGGATAATATGATATAATAAAAAAAAAAATCTTATAATTCAAGTTTGAATATTTTGTTGATTTTAGTTAGATTGATTTATACTTATTTGAGAAATATAACTTAATAATAGCTTACATAAAAAACAATCCCACGATGTGCATTGTCCCTTATGGAGTTCTAAGATGATCCGTCGTGCACTTTACCCGGTGAGTGCGTTGGGTTGATTGGGGCTGAGGGCGGTCTTTCAGATGAAACTGTATGGTCGGCTGTTCTCGAGCTGAACTCCTTTTTACTGGTTACACAGTTACTGGGGGGCCTTAGTTTTACCACTACACTGTTACACTGATTTCATAGGTTTTTAAGCTATTAATTGCCACCTGTCAAGTCTTCATATACTAGAATTAAGTGAAGCTTTGGCTTTTACTTGTTATCAATTTATTTTTTTATTCTTGATTATTTTATTTCAGTTCACTTTCTGATTTTAACTTAAAACACTACTTTATTATTTTTCAAAACACTTTTTAGCTATCACAAATTCACTCGATAGGTTTATATGAAAAACTTTGTCTTCTGTCCCTGCTCGGGCGCCAGTTAATAATTCAACGCGACGTTTAATTAAAAAAAAGTTATTTTATGAGGAACTACCTCTTTATTGATATCAAACTTAGAACTAAATTCACATCGATACTGGCACATTTATTTATTAATTATTTTTGCTTGTTAAGCTACTTGCATCATTCGATTGTATTCAGGTCAATTTCCTGGAAATTTGTCTGGAGTGTGTAAATTGCAGTGCAGTCGAGATTCTTGGAATTCGACTGTGGGAGCTCGTGTATTGACTATTGCAGTGCAATTGGGATTCTTGGAATTCGACTGTGGGAACTCGTGTGTTAACTTATATATCTGTGGCCACAAGTAATAACAGCTTAAGTCTGTTTTACTCATTGTTCAGGAGAGCAGTTTAAAGTTTTTTTTACTCCATTGACTCAAGTGACTTAAGCTGTTGTTTTTTTGAAATTGTGACCACTTTTTTAAAGATATAAAGCTGAAAAAAATTTACAAAATAGATTTGGGTACGCTGAATTTAATGGCATCAAAATCTCAATTTCGTCTTAAGTCGACTTAAGCTGTTATTGCTTGTGGCCACAGATATATAGCTTATCAATGTAGGTACATAATAATACAACTATGGTCTGGCAGTGCGAGTTACATGCTGGACTCTTACAATAACTATACAATAACTACTACAATTTGATCTTGCAAATTTACAATCAACTTTTTTCTTTATTCTTGTTTAACCATGGTTTCATATTGCCGACCGCCCACACTCCTTGGTCGGCGACTGTTGAAAACCGTCAACATCTTTGAGCAGATATCTGTCATTGCGTATGATTTTTACGATTTGGTAGGGTCCTCTAAATTTTGGTATCAGTTTTTTAAACGCACCCGGATGCGAGTCGAAATTTTTTACCATAGCATAAATCCCCTACATCGTATTTCGTAGGCCTGCACCGTTTTTTATCTACATATTGTGTGTTGTATGCCTGCGACTTCTTTTGTTCTAGAGCTGCTTTGCTAAGTGTCTTCACCAGGTCACGTACATTTTTTGATTCTATTTCTGTTAAATTTTCTTTAAGTTTATCCGTCCATTTGCCTTTTTGATTAACTCCAAACAACATTATACTCTTTTATAGTTCTACTCACCGTGTTATTGAGCGTATGTTCGACTACGCCTAATATGTGGTCCCAAAATATCCCTTCTTCTGGTTTGATTAGTTTGGCTATCATTGGTCCTAAGCTTCTGTTTACTCTTTCTACTTGTCCGTTCGCTTGGGGGGAGCCTGTCGCAACTTGTATATGTTGAACACCTTCTTCAGACAAAAATTCTTTAAACTCTGCGGAAGTAAAACAACAACCTCTATCTGATACTACATTCTTCGGTCTACTATACGCTCTAAAATAGTCCGCTAACGATCGGTTTACTTCCTTTGTATTTGTAGTTTTAGTCGGATAGAGTCTTACGAACTTTGTAAAAGCATATATTACTATAGTTTGTAGTTTTTAGCTGTCCTCGAATTCTCTATTGGACCATAATGATTTACATGTACCACCACAAACGGTTTTTCTTCTTTAGGAATGTTGTGAAGGAAACCTTCTTCACGGCCTTGTTTAGCCTAAAAAAAAAATACATTTCAAACAGTTTTTTATGTGCAGACATATCTTCTCTCTCATTTTGGTAAACCAGTAACTTTTCGACAAAACACTACAATGTCATCATATTTCTTTCTATGTACCACTCCGTTTCTCATCTCGTATAAAGTATGGTTTGATCTTTCTAACAACTCCTTGACCTTAACTATGTTTTGGTCCTTTCCCTGGCATACTATCAGATTTTCCTCGAAAGTATTCGTTTCGATCGTCAGAATGTTTGTCGATCTACTTAACGCGTCGACATGTTGCATGCGAGTACCCGCTCTGTGTAAAACGTAATCATAATTTTGTAGCTCTAACGCCCACCTGGCGATCCTTGGATTGAGTTCTCTTTTGTTTAATTTTAGAGTTAACGAGTTATTATCTTAAACTTGTTGCCTTGTAAATAAACCCTAAAACCATTTAGGTCACTTATTATTGCCAATGTCTCTAACTCAAAACTATGGAATTTTGCTTCCGCGTCGGTCGTTCTTTTTGAAAAATAAAATACTGGGTGTAACTCTCCGTCCTGCTTTCTTTGTAGCAAAATCGCTCCAAATCCTAGTGCACTCGCGTCGCAATGTAGTTCTGTTTCATTTTTTGGACTATACAGTGCTAACACTGGAACCTCTATCAATTTGTTCTTTAAGCACTCAAAGGCACTGTTTGTCGCCAAATTTAAACTCTCTATCTTTCCTAGTTAGATCCTACAGTGGTTTTGCTATAGTCTAAAAATATTTAACGAACCTACGAAAATAGGAACACAAACCCAAAAAGCTGTGTACCGCGTGAGCCTTTTGTGGAATTGGAAAATTTTTTATAGCTTCAATACCCCTTTCATCAGCATATATGCCCTCACCCATGATCGTAAGACCCAAATATTTAACCTTCTTTTGTAAAAACTTGCATTTATCTATCCTCAGTTCCAATCTGTTTTCAACCATCCTTTTTTAAAACTTCAGCGAGTATCCTAAAATGGTCTTCGTAGCTATCATTATGTCGTCAAGGTACACTATAACTTCATCGTTTCTAGTCATGTTTGCAAATATTTTATTGATGTGTGTCTGAAACGTTGACGGCGCGTTTTAAAAAAAAAAACGGCATTCTCAAAAATTCGTATTGCCCTAAAGGTGTTATAAACGACGTATACTTTACCGCGTCTTCATGCATGTATACGTGGAAAAACCCATTCTTTAGAAAAAATTGTCGTATCTACCAGTCTGTCTAGCAAATCGTCAATCACCGGTATCGGGTAACTATCTTTTGCAGTTATTTTATTTAATGTACGAAAATCTATGCACATTCTAAGATTCCCTGTCTTTTTTTTTACCAATACAATCGGCGAAACGTATTCCGATTCACTTTCTCTAATATATCCTTTACTGATATATTCGTCCAGCAACAAACTAAGTTCGTTTTTTTCGGCATATGACAAACGACGTGGTCGACAAAGAAACGGTTTCACTTCATTTAGCGTTAAATTCATTTTAGTTTTAATTACCGGTTCCGTGGGGCCATCGACAAACAAATAATTTGACCTATACAATGTTTCCAGCTTTACTTTGTGAAAATAACTAACATTTTCATCAATTTCCAAATCCGATTCCGGATTTCCTATCATTATCTTCGCAGTCTAACATGAGCTGTTTTTCAAAATGTTCAATATTATCTTCTATCTCATTTGTACGTTCTTTTTTATTTTCTAATTGTGAAACTAGTTTAAACTTTCCATTTTTTAGAAAATCCCTTCCTGAAATTGCCTCATAACTCGTCAGCCTTATTTATTAGAATTTGCTAAAGGCGCCTAAACACCTGTATGGTTATGCAGTGTATAAGTCTTTATACACCGTCCCAAAAATTCTTATTTATAAATCATTTTCCCATCCATACTAGTTAAACAGGGCTTGCGTCAAAAAGTTACTGGAAAGGAGAAATCTATTACATATATCTGTCCGAAAAGATGAAAAAAACATAGCAGCTTGTAAGAAATGCAAATTCAAATACAAATAGGAATACAAAAATGGAAACTTAAAAAGAAAAAGTTGGGAATTATGGGCCTCCTATGATATGGTAGTCTTGTGCAAATTAAACCAAATTGGAAAACGATTCAAAACTTATCGTATCTGCTCATATTTCTTATCGAGGATATTTTTAGAATCTTTAAAATTGAAAAAAAAACCTCGATATATCTATCCAGTTTCTTTTTGATTTAATTTAAAATAAAATGTGACAAATTTTTTCAGTCAAAATGACATTTCGATACTATTTCACCTCTATACAGGCACTAAACAACCTCCAAGCGCGTTTAGCTTATACAAGCTCTATACACCATTGAATAATTTTTATAAATAGGGTTTTTGCGTATAGAGGCATTATAAAGGGTGTATAACTTTATACACTCCTTATAATACGTTTATAAATAAGGCTGTATATGTACCGATGATCCGAGAAAGTTGGATTATCGGATACTGCCCACTTTGAAATAGCCGAGTAAAGAATAAGAGAGGCGATAAAGTCTTTTAATCTTGAAAAAACGTAGGGTTACCCACTGCTAGTAAGATGGGTGAAAAACAAGTTGATACAAGGGCGATAAATATTCAGACGCTAACCTCAAAATTTACAGAAAGGGTTAGAAGAGGTTGCCCACAAGGAGGTGTTCTATCGCCTACACTGTGGTCTCTCTTCTCAAAAAACTTGAGGCGATTGGCACTCACACAGGGGGAAATGCATGGAAATGGCAAGACATCGAAATTTGGAATTTCGACCGCTAAGTTCATGAATAGTCTCGTCAATACAATAGCTATATCTCATATTTTAAAATGCAATTCAACTGAATTGCGATAGAGCAAAAGCATTTCTAAACAGTCAGTAAGGATCTAACTTTTCTTACATCTGCTGCGACAAACTGTTCATAGAGAATTGTAAAATATTTCAACTGACCTCAAGAATTACATTACATACTATTAAGGAAAATATATCTCCCCACTTGCATTCACGTTCTTTATCAACATTGTCACGTTTTCAGCACATCTTAGCACAATGTACTTATTCTTGTTCCATCACAAAATTACTCAGATAATTTATCAAGTATAAAAAACATTGGGATTCGCCTCTGAAGTTCTTAACCGCACTGCATTGTACATACTGTTTAAGGAGACGTATCCACAAAGTTAGTTCAATACACACCCTGACAGAGCATTTTTACTCTCCGCTATAGAAGAGCGCGCGATCGATGTTTAAATAATGGCATTTTAATGCTGTCTTCTTCGTCATTCAGGAAATGAACATTAATCGCTTTCTCCAATGGTGTGCATGGTTGATGGCCACAGCCCTTGGTATGGAATAGCTTCGATATTTGTGGAAACTTTATTGGAATTTCCCTCAGGAATTCGTAGAATGTTTAACGTAACGAACGTTATTATTTTCCTTTCTTCTAGATACATAAAGAACATACTTATACATTACTTAGCTCTACGGAAACAGTTTTTGTAAATTATCACAGTTCATAATGGGTTGGGTTGAAATGCTACGTACGTAGAATGCTTCTATGAAAATTGTCCAATAAGTAAGATAAATATGAACTTAGTGAAGCGTTTAGATGAAGAAGGGGTTAAGTGACCAGTGACGTTCTTGAAGTTTCGAGATATAACTGTTTAAAGTATTTTGAACACAACTTTTCTTGTGATAGTAATTGTAACTTGCTGCTGACGAAAAAAAAAAGAAATAAAAAACATAACAGCCTTTTAAAATATAAGTAATTTATTTAATAACAATAGGTAATTAAAACTAAACTAAACTAAACTATCGGAACTTCATTGAACGGAGCTTCTTCTTCATAACATTCCTTGTATAAATACGATCCATATTTAAGTACGCGTATCCACTTAACGCTGTCTCTGAAATTGATTTTTTCCATCAAGACATTTTTTTGTAGAGTTACGAACAGCAAGTTTTGCTTGTATTTAACGGCAAGTAGTGCGAGTGAGCAGAAATGGTTTACATGTTAACGACGACAGTGTTTCTTATGCTTGAGCTTCTTATGATTTCACTGTACTGCTGCGCGGTATATTTTGTTTCATGTTTTCGTAACTCCTTTTCAATTCTCCCGAAATCCCGATCTCTGTCTAATTAGGTGTGCCCAACTTCCGGAAATTTGTAATCGATATAATAGTCAAGTTATATCAGAACTTGATATAGATAAATTAGAAAACAGTTTTTGTTTTGTTCAGGGCATGAATGCGTCCTGGCTTTAAGAACCTTTCTGCTCTTGACAAATTCGCATAAGTAAAAAGTGCACTCATTACCTCAGTGCCTCCTCGGTCAGCTTTATCTTCCGTCCACGGTAGCATATTAGACATTTTCACATCGGAACTAATTACATGAATTTCTAAGTTGTAGGACCACATCTGTCTCATATAAAAAGCTTTTGATATTGTTAATTTTACCAAGGGCATGGTTTGTTGTAGATGAAAGGTTATGTAGCATACATTTGGATCAGAGCGAGCTTTTTCGCGATCGATTCTTTGATTTTCAAAGGCGGACGTGTAGCTTATTCGGTGTTTTGTAGAGTTTTTACATGCGTCACACGTGCTACAAGTGGCGCTTCTAGGATGTCGGAAAGATAAATTGAATTTCTTGTTAAAAATGTTTCTAAAATAATAGGCTTTTCGATTGGGTTTCTCCAGATTTGCTCTCAGATGTCAGATTTCGTGTGTCTAATCGAACATAAAATCATCAATTGCTCTTTTATGTGCTGATATTCGTGCGGTTCGAATATGTGTTTCCTTCGACACTTTTCTAAGCGTTTTACATTCACTGGTTAAATTTTATATTAAAACATTTAAAGTTTGCGCCCAAATTGATTTCTAAATATTTGTACATAAATAATTAACGAAAATAGATCCTCCCGATGCAATGCATTTCTTTGCAGTTGCAAATTTTCACGAAAACGTAAACAAACTCCACTAGTTGTCAAACTCAAACGTACTTGTATTGGTAAATCTGAAGCAAATCAGAAAAAAAAACAGAATCGCAAAAGTGCTCGGAAATCTGAATAAGATTGCATTTTTTGTACCAAACGAACATAAAAATTCCTCTGAGAGCAAAAAAGTTATCTGAGAGAGCCCAATCGAATATCACATAAGACTCTTTAACGAAATAGGTGGCATTTTTTCCTTTTGGGTGCACTTTTCAATTGTAAATGTAAGATCTCGTATTATTCTTTCAGTATTGATGGTCTCTGTGATTTCCTGCTCTATAGCCATGATACGCAAATTAGATAGCATTAGAGTGCTTATTGTGAACCTTAAATAATTTTTAATAAGATTCAATCTTGAGAAACTCCTCTCACACACTACACTCACAACTTCTAGCGAAAAAAAGAGAAAAAGAGTATTTTCGAATGTAGATGGTGTGTACTGTGTTATAATTTTGTGTGTTGTACAGGGTTGTCATTTCTGATAAAATATAGCTGCATACTAGGGAGCAGCATTCATTGGATTTTGTTGTTAAGCAACACAAAGAATGTCTGATTACTTACTGTGAATCAGTGTTAATGCTGGTAAACTTTGTAATAAATTCGTTGGACTGAAAAATGAATCCGTTTTGTAAATTTTATATGTTTAAAAATTATAACCGATCCAAATCCGCCCCTAGCAAAGTGCCGGGCGGGGCCTATGATTAAGTGATTTTAACACCCTCTTCGAATACATCCTTTACTTTTCTATTGCATTTACCACCTTTATACCACATTTAAAAGGCACCATATCAAAAACTATTTAGGATGGAGACAAGGGGATTGCTCAGAAATTTAAATTGTCATATAAGATGTTCATTTGTGAAAAAAAAAACAAATTTCCAAAATTTCACTTAGCCCCTTCTTCATCTAAACGCTTTGTTAATAGGATGTAATGTTATTTATACGTCAAAAATACGAAAAAAAAAGTGCCAAAACTGACCGCGATATTAAAGTATTGTAATCAAGTATAATTAATTAAATAATATGTAGTTGCTCCAACATATCCGACAATATAATATAATTATATTATCTTTGGTATAAGCTCAGCTTTTTATAAAGATTCGATTCGTTTTTTTTAATTTTTTGGGCTGATAAATGGGACAACCCCTACAATTTTATGCCGAGTCCGCAATTTTGAATTGAGAAGCTTTTGTCAAGACAGTTAAAGTCTTGGTTTGTGTTACCTATCCGTAAGATCGGTGGGTCTACCTCACATAAGCTAATGAGTTGTAGAAATCTCTGCGTAGATGTTAGTTATCAGCAGGCCGGTCCAGCTTATATGAGAACATCATTACACCACAATAGAGAAATGGTAAATTATGCCGTATAGGGAGTAATGCATTTTTACACTCAATCACACTGATGATTCATAAAAGTGATATATTAAGTATTTGGTAACTTTCACTTTTGCGAACCTTAAAAATAATAAGTATTAACGAACTTTAAAATAAAAGTTTAAGAGAACATTGAACCAAATCACCTCATACCTAAATCTGGTGGCAGACTATCTCAAGAATATGATTCTGTTTTACCATACCGACATTGGGCTTAAGGAATAAAAGATGACCGAGGGCGTACCTCGGGCTCCATTCTGGTCCACTGCTCTGGAACTGGAACGGTGAACTTCAATTATCTTGCTATACCCGAAAAATCAAAAATCATATAATTGCTATAATTGTCACTGCCAAACTGCTGGTGGCGGTTTAACGGATTTCATTCGAAATGAATAGATATTTGTAATTTTACTACACACTTTTACATTGAAGACTCTTGGTAAGTTAATCGTATTTTTGTTTAGCCTAGGTACTCGTATAAAAGAAAAGCACAAACAGCAAAAAAGAAAAAACTGGTGTTGCTGTTCTTCTTCTTTACTTTACAAATTAATTTCATTTCAATTTCATAACTGTTCCGAGATTGTTCTTTCTTTTATTTTTATTTTTGCTTCGGGATAAATTGCTTCATGTGTCAGCGTTTTTGTTTTTCCGTATTTTTATTTATTTTTCCACCCATATTATTTTACAAACAAAGCCGAAAGCGGAAAGTCATTGCAGATATCTCTACTATACCATTGTCAGTTTTATTAGAAAATTTACTGATGGCGAATAAATGGCCAAATAACAAGGTCGTATAAGGATGGGAAGTAAATACAAATTTAATAAGTCAGTGACAATTCAGAAATTTCATTAATCAAATTCCATTACGTCAGCAATAAGCTGCCTGCCTGAACACAATAAATTCCCGCCTTCTCTTTGATGATAAAGCTGGTGTAGGCTATAAATGCAGGGTGTGCTGCAAGCACCGGGATCTATTGGGTATGAGATTTGGGAATTTTTTGGAAAAAGACATGTAAGTATGTCGAACGTCGGTATAGTACTCGTATCATATGGGGTGAAAATAATGTGCTATTAACTTTTGGGAAAAAATAAAATTAAAGCGTAAATATACAGGTAGCTATTTTAAGTGTATTTTGTACGTATTGCTTTTTAAAGATTATATAAATTTACATTTTGATATTATCTAGGTGGTTCATTTCACATACATTTTTACAACTTGCATTCTTTGCATTCTTTTAGAATGCATTCAAGGTATTGCAGTCTTTTGACTGCTTAAATTCTTTATTGGTTTGAAGTATGTTTTTCTCTTAAAAATCCACTATTCTTTTGAATTTTTGAGACTCACACTTCAGATGTAAGATGTTAGTTTAAATATGTAGGTATACGAAACAACAAGAGTTACTGTAGTTAGAACTGTATCTCTTTACATTAATAAAATATGCCTTTAACATTTTTCAGCTAAATATTCAACAAAGGAGATTTATTTTCAAACGATAAGAACATTATACATTGATGAAGAGAAATGCGAAGTGAAGGTTCCACGTATGTACATGGTACTTTAAAGTAACGCTTTCTTTTCAGTTAGGTCTCAGTACGTCTTATGAAAAACAATATAGTTGGTATTTTAAATCTCGCAGTCTGGTTCACAAACAATTGCTAGAGTACATGTTGTCGATAGCCGCAATTGGAGTTTTTGATCACTTGCAGTGCATTATTTCTTTAAACTATTGTAATAATTTTTATTAAGAAAATGAGACATAGTAGTGTGTGAGTTTGGTGTTTTTTTTATAAGTGTTCAGAAAAAAATTTTTTTTGTAATTTGTGTGGTGCTAGAGCTATAAATTAATTTCGACATGAATTTAAACAGTCTTTTTTGGAAGGTTCGAATTCCTGCTTCGCAATTGGATTAGCCCCGAATACCTACTGGTGAAGTGCTGATGTGATATGAAAGATTACTTACAACAATTTCGCTAACTGAACTTTATTCAAATTTCATAATTAGTTTAGGAAGTGATTCGTCATTTTCATTTATATAATAACAAACAAAACAACTCTATCAGCTCAAAAAAGAAGATTTGAGAACTAGGTATTTATCTTTTGAGTTGATAAAGTAATAGTGAGGACATTTTGCGTGAATTTCTTAATATTATTTTATCAGTCAAAAAAAAAAATAACAATTCTAAAATTATCTTTTAAGGTTTTTAATATTCGAATTTCATGCCAAAGGTATATTAACAAGAAGCGGTGTTTAACTAATATTTTTTTTTCTCAAAAACCAGAAACTAGTTTTAAGAAATACATATGTATATATAAAGTTTTTGAAATCAATCAAGTTTTTGAGCGTCCTCTAGTGTTATTTTTAGTGCCAGATATGAAAATTGTTGAAAGACTAACATAATTTAACTTAAATGTTCGGCGTATGCAAAATGTACTATTATAAGTAATTCCTTATAATCACGAAATGTGGGCACAATATCGCAGCAATTGTAATTAATTAAATTCGAAATTGTGGACGCCATGAAAAAAGTATAAGCAAATCCATTTCCCAAAACTGTTTGTAGAATTGTGTACCCTTTTTATATTTTTTGGACATACCTCATAACCTCAGCTGGCGTTTTTGGACATTTAGGTAAGCTCGGCTTTTTGATTGTATTTAAAAAAAAAAAAATAATTGGCGGAACAGGTCCGTATGGACCCAAGCCTAGCTTCTCACAACCATTCGTCTTGTGTGAGTTTTTATTTTTGGGACGAATGGAAGGGATCTACAATTTTATGCCGAGTCCAAACGGCCAATTGAGAAGCTCTTTCATGACAGTTATACTCTCGGATGTTTGTCAGACGTTCGCGAGAGGTGGCGCAGCGAAAAAAACCTTAAGTTGAAATTTGGGTTTTTCTCGGGATTCGAACCTGGGACCCCTCGCTTAGTAGTCCAACACACTAACCACTAAGCCACTGCGCCTGATTGTATTTAGAATTCTTTTTATTTTTTTTGAAATTGACTTCAACCGACTCATTATCCATTTCCATTCGAGCGACATCAAAACTTTCTTTAGCGGTTAGTCTTCTCTTTAGCGGCTTATTTATGCAATTATCTTTTATCGAATTGATTAAATTAATTTTTTCCACAACAAGCTCTTGATCGGCGTGAGGATGGTGCACTTAATTTTTCAGAAGAACTGTCTTCGTGCTTTCATCTATAAAAATAGATGAAAACACAAAGACAAATGCCGCCGTAGTAGCAACAATACCGAGAACAATTTTTTCGCGTATATTTCTCTATGTATATTTGTTTTTCTTCAGCAACGTATATTAATCTACTATTTCTTCTTAAACATTTTTTTTACATTTTGATTACATCTTCAATAACAATACATACCTAACAGTAAAAGTGTTACCATCGGCCTGGCCGATGCTTTGATACCCTCCACTGCATACAAGTCATGCAAAATTGATTTTGTATGAGAGGTACCAGAACTTTTTGACCAGCATAGTCCATTTTTAAAACCAACTTGACGACAATAAAAATAAGTCTTCTTACAAAATTTCAGTTGCCTAGGTAGGTTCCTTCCTTATCGTGTTTTCAACATTGGTTTTGTATGTGACTTGACCGACATAGCCCATTTTTAATACAAACCTTACGACTATAAAAAGTAGTCTTTTCACCAAATTGCCTTCGGCAATGTCAATTCCTCTGGGCGCTATCGTACTTTCAACAGACAGACAGACGGACATGGCTAAATCAGAAAGTGATCCTGATTCAGAATATATATACTTTATGAGGTCTCCGATGACTCCTTCTTGGCGTTACAAATGTAATGACAAAGTGAATACCTTCCTTATTTCCGGTATTACATAAACATGAAGTGGTACTGATGCCCACCCTATATGAGAAATGACTCCATATTTCTAAAGTGAAGTAGATTCCCAGAAAAAAAAAATGGAACTGACCACAAAGTGGTTTTATTTCCCGCTATATGTACATATGTGGAGTAAATTCCCGTGGATTTATTTCCCTACACCACATTCTTTATGTTTCAGTTAAAATTTCGGCATTACTATTTATATTTATAAAGAGTTTGTGAATCTCGGTCAAATATTTAAAAAAAAAAATCAATATTAAGCCTATAAATATCTGACCGCAAAATATAAATATTTTGAATTATTGACCCTAAAATGTTTGCCTTTACTAAAAGACATCGGTTTGTGATATGGGATTTTTTTTGAAAACTACACAACAAACAACAAGCATTTAAGCAACTTCAGAGAATATATTTAAAAAAAAAAAAAAACGGCAGAACGGCACCGGGGATGGCCACATTGCTGGCCGGAAATTACTCGCAAGTTTTTAAGCCCCACGGACTGACTCTTTTTAAAAATGTTCTTTCAGAAATATAAGGTGTATTGAAAACTTATATATTTACTAGCTGACCCAACGGACTTCCTCCCGTCTAATATTTTATGAAAATAGAATAAAATCAATTATTAATTTATTTTAATTATATTTGTTTTATTTAAATCTAAAAAATATCATTTCATATTGCAGAAAATCTGTTGAGTTGCATTTCCCCTCATTGAAGCACTCTGTGATAAAAGATAGTCAGGTGCGAAAACAATCAAAATGGATGAAGGCCACGAACACTCAATGATTGGCCTTGTGATTTATTGATTGTCATGGCGAATGCGAGACGAATTGGAAATTGGATTCGCTTAAATTCGAATGGCTCATGAGTTTTGTGACTGCTAAACGCGTTCCGTTGCATAATTTTGGTTGTTTGAGATTGCGAAACATGAAAATTTTGTAAACCGTTAAAATCAATGATCTATACAGATCATGTGAACATAATAAAAAAGGTCTATTGTGCATTCGTCCCAGATAGTAATTTTGCTTGCTACCAAAACGTTGGCCATTGCCGAATGTTTCTCTATGTTATATGTTGGTTCTTCAACCGCTTGAAGGTTTAATAGCAATTTCAATGCAGAATGAGCGGTTCGGCAACTTTCCTATCAAAATTAAGGCCTGGTTGTGCATCTCTTCATTTATCTTAAAATGCGGGTTCTCTGAATGGACACGAACTCAATGCAAAATGTCTGACAAGTCATCCTTGCACTTGTTCTTCGTTGGTAGCTTAAAGAGGATAAATCATCAATTAATTGCACAATCCGAAATTAACGTTTTGATTGACTGAGAATTATCGAATGTTTTAACCTCACGATATATATATATATAGATTTCGAGAGATATTCGAATCAGACCACCATTGTCGGGTCTCTTTTCGTCTCTCAACCACTGTAAATCTTACTCAGAGAGACTCTCTGGATTTCTCCACAGTTCTTCTCTGGGCTTAATTCCTAGTGTTAGCGCTAGCATCTGTTTATGGGAGATTTGTTTCATCAACCGGGTCTCGACCCAATGATGTCCCAAAATCCTCATTCTTCTGCTAGCCAACGCTGGACATTGACACAGTATATGTGCCGCTGTCTCAGATTCCTCCAGGCATAGTCTACAGGTATCATCCTCTATAAGGCCCATTTTCCTTAAGTGATACCCGAAATTACCATGTCCTGTAGACAAAGCCACCACCCATTTCAATGTTCCTCGACTCATACTTAGAACCCTTCTTTGAGTGGAGCAGGTCGGCCACTTTATTGCCATTTTAGCTTGTCTACATTGTTCCACTGTTGACCACCTTCTCAGGTGTTCTGCCGTGATCCATTTGTGAATCAGCTGTTCTACCATTCCTCTGCCACTTGAAGAGAATGGTTCTGGTCCTAGCAACTTTTCAGTTGACCCCTGTTTTGCAAGGGAGCCCGCCTTTTCATTGCCTTCGATCCCTATGTGTCCCCCTACCCAAGTCAGTGTTGCTTCATTTTTAGATGAACACTTATTGAGCTAAAGTACACATTCCAGTGCCAATGATGTTGTGATGTTTGTTTGTTCCATGCATCTGATCACCGCCTGATTGTCCAGTGCTATAAGGATATTTCTTCCTTCCACCTGACACTCAAGCAAGTAGTCCAACGCATGAAGCAAAGCAATCATCTCAGCCTGGTATACTGAAGTGTATTTCCAGAGGCTAATGTGACGGGCAAGTTCCAGCTCTTCTGAATAGATACCGGCCCTCGCTCCGCCATCCATCATGGATCCATCCTTGAAAATCACTATTTCACCATTTCTTTTTTCTGGAAGTAATCCGTCCTCAATACGAGTTTTGTGATTTCTTTCCATAATACGCACCCTTGTTATTCGATCCATAGGCATGTTCAGCTCCCTAATCTCGTTTTTGACAAGTTCCAGGATCGGATCTTCCTATGTCCATAGATCGTACCACGATTGTGCCATTTCGCACCTCGATGCGAACGAAGTGCCGTTTGGGCCGCTGTTTTCTTAACAAATAAGTCCAGCCGTAATATCCCCAGGATGACCTCCAATGCGCATGTTGGGGTTGTACGTATTGCACCTGTAATTCCTATACATGCTAACTGTTGAACCCTATCCAGGTGCTTCCTGACGGTTTTCTGAGAGGCTTTCGCCCACCATATAACCGAGGCGTACGTGATAATGGGTCTAGTTATCATCCTAGACATCCAGTATGCTGACCTAGGGGAGAGTCCCCATCTCTGTCCACATACACGTTTGCATTGATGTAGTACCCTTTTTGCCTTCCGGACCTTCTCCTCAACATGGTAGTTCCAAGTAAGTCCAGTATCTAGATAGACTCGCAGATACTTAACCTTCTTAGTCATTGTTAGTTCCGATCCGAAAAGTGTTAAGGGCCGAAATTCCAGATTTTTCCTCTTCCTAGTGAAGACTATTAGATCTGTTTTCCCCGCATTAATGGAGAGCCCACCTCACGATATAAATATCTTCGTTGGCAACTTACCGTTTTAAAAAAATAATTCAAGAAAATAAAGATAAATCATCAATTAATTGCACAATTAAAAATAAACGTTGTAATTGATACAAAAACAATTGTCTCACATATATAAATAATATATATAATATTTAATATAATATATATATAGTTAAGATATAAGATAAGATATATAGATAGATAAATAGATTTATTAATAAAAGTCTATACATTTGCCATTTTAAATGTCCTTTTATATTATAGTTTTAAGTAAGCTTTATCAATTAAATAAAAAAATTGTATATGAAATGTACGAGTCAAATACCTACGGAATCCTCGCACTATCCCGACGCGACGTTTTGAAAAGTATTTGGTTTCTAATGTGTGTTATAAAGATGTGGTCCACTCTTTTCTCCATCTACCCCACAGGTAAATGATTTAATGATTTGAAATACCGCACAATTGCAAGATTTACATGCAAGTATTGCGATAATTACATAAGCACAAGCTTCCCAGTAGACATACGTTGCCAATTTAAGTGATAGATATCGCCGTAAGACGTCATTTATATATAGGTTATGTATCAAATATTTCATGCTTTTGACATTTTTCTACAAGGAGCTATTTGAGCTCGCTCTTAATAAACTATAACTTACTTAAAAATAAGTTTAATACTAAAGTGAATTTAAAACTAATTGGTTAAACCAAAGGAGACTATGTAAATATATAAAAAAAAATTGTTTTTATTATTCAATTTAATGAATTATTCTCCTAATAAACGTTTTTTTTTTTAAATTGGCATTAAGAAACCGCCGCATTATTTCATTCAAATGTTCACATAATAGTTTTAGCTGCAGCAACATTTGCTGCAACAGAACCTTTTCAAAAAAATGACTTTAGTTCTAAAATAAAATCGCTGACGCATAAAAAGGTAGGTACTATTAACAAAAAAAAAAAAAAACAAATTGGTAAGGCTGTGGCCTGAGGTTAACGGGGTAAAATTGTAATGGCCACATGACTCTTCATCAACTATCGAAAGACAAAAGTTTTCTATTATAGACAACCTCAACATTCTGTTACTAAAAGTTTGGTTTTAATCAAAACAAAATCTAACTCGTGCACAGCGATTCGTGTCCGTGCGCTGTTTACCGTAACGGATACTATTTCGAATTTAAATAAATTTCACTTCACTTTATGTGGAGAATCAGAATGTAATGTTGGTCATAATATACAGGAATCATTTTTATTCCTAAAATATTCATAACAAAAGATGCTTACTGGCACCTATTTTTTGTTTTCAGCTTCTACTTTTGTGGTTGTAGGGGAATTAACCATGTTCGTCAAACGATACCGATACTGAACATTTTGTAGGACATATCTCAGGGTTTTGCAATTTGCATAGGCTGGCTAGAACGCCCTAGTTGACAAACGTCTTCAGTTGAGTGTTTTTGGGCCTTCCCCGTATTAGCTCCCCCACATATGCTTGCTAAAGTTATATAAGACCGAATACTAAAGTTATATACTTGCCCAAAATATGAAACCGACTGTGTAGTGATAAAAAATGTGATGTAGGCAATATAATGTTTTCAGACCTCCAAACCAACATCTAACCTGACCATGTGACCGATGGTATGCATGCAGTGCACCTCAAAACCCTCCCATCTCCTTAAATAACAGATCCCACCAGTCAGTTACAATCGTCATCGCGAATTCCCTAATATTTTAAACTCCAACTTACGTCAATATGTTCCGTTTCATGCAGTTGAATGATCTATAATTTTCATAATATTATGGAAAATCGTAACAATCAGCCGACAGTGTTGTGCGTCTGCGATAACATGTTCGCCTCAAAATCACAGAGCGACAAATATAATAATATATTCCTGTCGTCGCTCGTCGCAAATAAATTAAATTTTACATTCATATAGTCATAAAGAAAAAAACATCACAACTAGGAAAACAAAATAGCCACGGACATCGTGACTTCAAATACAATCCACTAAGTGGCCATGTAAATTGAGCTCTCGCATGATGAGTACGATTTGCATAATAACCACCGGATACATTTTGAACGAAATTTTCATAGGTGTACGTTTGGATGGATGTATTGGATCTAGAGTGTGTTAGAAGTGGTTTACTCGACTTAATGAGCTGTTCGCCAACGGGGATAAAATGCCAAACATTTTTGTTGGGCCGAGATGAAGGGAACTTTTCCGCACATTTAGGCCACAGGCACTAACCATGTTAAAAAAAATGCTGAAAGTACCCCTAGCTTTCGTGATTGTTGACTATTCATTTAGGTGGTGGTAGGCATTTCACTTGAGTTGAGTTAAGTGCAGTTATATGGGTGGGATCAGAGGAGTACATGTTATGAGGGAGCCCAGTATCAGATGGTAATAATTTATCGCAGCATAATAATTTAAAGTTTGAAAATTGAGTGTGCTACATTAGTCCGTAACCGTATGGTATATCAAATTCGAAAGTAGGTACCTAGAACTTCATCCACTTTGTGAGGGATGTTGCAAAATGATTCCTTAAGAGTAGAGTGATGTCCTACATATCCGGTTTAAAAGTGAGTTAAAGCGCACTAGCCGGCGCACCTAGCCGGTGATTTCATAACTAAATAACTTAAAGTACGGTTATGGTCCAAGCCAATTATTACTGATATTACTTTAAGTTTTTATTTTATGACTCAACAACGCGAAAGAAATACTAAAATTAGAAAGTTTTTCTTAATTTAATAAAATAAAAACAAATGCTTAATAAGGTGTTTTGCCTCTAGAATTGTTTTCTTTCAATAAAAGTTTTTTCTTAGAGCGTTCATAGGTTTTCTTGACCCAATAAACTGCTTAATTATAAAGGATGGGCCGTCTAGTGGTTTATTTTTAAATCATTGATAATTTGACTCTTACAGCTGTTTCCCGCTCGAAATCTTGACAGAAAGTTCGTATCCTACCTCCGCGGAACGAAATGAGTCGCTTTACGCTTGAACAACGTTGGGAAATATTGAATACTTATTTCCAAAGTGAATGCTGTATACCTCAAACGGTCATGCTTATTTTGAGAATCGATATCCTTAGAAAGTGTTTCGAATTCGAAAAATTTGTATTTTGACATTCGAACAGATAAGGAGTTCATACTATCAGTCGAAAGTTCATTTTTCATTCGAATGTTGAGTGTATTTTGACTTTCTAATCGTTTGCAACAAATGCCATTTTATATTCGTCTATATATTCCTAACACATTCCACATTTTCCTAGCGAATGTTTTTGGAAATGGATTTGAGGCATGCATTACTCTCCTCTTGTATGGAATTTTTTCTTCGTAATCCATAAACAAAACAATCGTAATGTCTGTTGTTATTGGTCACCGATTGTATACAATCAAGAACAATTTTGTTTGGAATTGAACAGTAACCATATATGGAAGGTAGTGTGAACAGAATTGAGTTGAATAACGAAGGCGAAAACTTGGTGTATAATATAACATATACCTTCTTTTATATAATATGGGTTCGCAATTTAATAACAAAATTTAAAAAATGTTAGATAAGCTCATAATTAAATTTCAGGCTTTAGCGTGTCAAAATATTACTAATAACACATTTTAATATTATTACACTTGGTCCCATTTGATATAAGACTGCTACTTAACATTTTTGTAGTTTTAGCAAATATTTCTCAACAAATAGTTATAGAAATTTTGAATATTTATATAATTTTAACAAAATAATGAAAAAAAAACAGTCTCCACATAATAAACAAAAGTATGGTCACTCCATATAAAATAAAAATGTCAAAGAGCCGATTTCGGAAGTGGAATTCATTTGAATTCGTTTTAAATTAATTTTATGACATTCTCGATACTGAATATTTTTCTTTCGAATCTCAATATACACAAGATTCATTCGAATGGAGACATTCCTTAGAATTGACTATTCATTCGAATCTCTCGCCTACTGTACGCAAGTTTGTGCAAAAAGTTCGTGAGACTGGTATGCTGGTGGACAACACGCAAGTTAAGATACCCCATTGAAAAAGGCAACAAACGTAAAACAGATTCCATAAGCAATAGCATCAGTACTGTATGACAGAGCTTCACTCTGTGGCATTGCAAATACTTAGATCAGCATAATTGGTCAATATCAAATATCCATGATATTTTTTCTTATCTTTTGCCTCCTTCTGAGACATTGAATATTTTTCCAACGCTAACACAAATTTAACTATAAATACTAGGATAAATTATTTCTCATCTCAGTTCTGTTTTATCATTACACAAACTCTCATCCCTGACTTCCCCCCACCAGTTGAGCTAGAGAGCAAAATTAAGAAAGATAAATTAATTCGCATGGTTCCCGTCGACGTACGGGGAATATAAGGCTGGGTGAGCGTTACTTAGACATTTTAACCGAGTTTTTTTTACTGGAATTGAATACATGCATTTGGACGACCTCCAAATACAGAATGGGGCGCCATGCCACACAGTCCATTCCACAATCGATCTTTTGTGCACCAAATGCTCAAATCGTGTTATCAGCCCTCTTGGCGATGTCAATTGGCCGCCTCGGAGCTGGGACCTCTTTGGACTTTTATTTGTTGAAAACCGTAAAGGACCGATGCTATGCCAACAATCCGGAAACGATTCAAGCACTTAAGGCCAATATTATCCAAGCAATCCGTGAGCTACAGACCGAAACCATCAACAAGATCTTGGAAAATTGGAGTTATAGAATGCGCTACTGTGAAGCCCGCAGAAGCAGCCACTTGAACATAGTTAATGGAAATGTTTGCTCTTTAACCATAATACAAATATTTAATTTCTTTTTGCATTTTTAAAAAGAAACTTGTATTTGCCCCACCCTGTATATGTGAAATCAGAAACGAAAATTGTTTAAATCAACAACTTATTTCTGAAATCAATAATAATTATTCTTAATCAAAGAAAGGATATGCTGAATACGGAATATGACCTTATGAATTTTTCTTTTATTTCAATACATAATTTATAATGTTACCTTAAGTCATTGTGTTCTTGTTTTCTAATTTACATGTTAAACTTCCAAGTTTTCGTTGTCTTCAACCTTTATAGCTATGAAGGAAATCTTTTCTTTGGAAAATTCATCGGTTTTTTCTTTGTATATCAAAAAAGTAGATCAATGATAATAAAATAAAATAAATATGTACCTTAATAGTAAAAAATAAAAAATAAATAATTGGCGCAACAGGTCCGTATGGACCCAAGCCTAGCTTCTCACAACCATTCGTCTTGTGTGAGTTTTCATTTTTTTGGGACGAATGGAAGGGATCTACAATTTTATGCCGAGTCCAAACGGCCAATTGAGAAGCTCTTTCATGACAGTTATACTCTCGGATGTTTGTCAGACGTTCGCGAGAGGTGGCGCAGTGAAAAAAAACCTTAAGTTGGAATTTGGGTTTTTCTCGGGATTCGAACCTGGGACCCCTCGCTTAGTAGTCCAACACACTAACCACTAAGCCACTGCGCCGACAGTGACCTTGACATATTATCCAAGTACAGAAAACACGGCTTCTCGCAAAATTTCGCTCTTATATTCTAGTTCTAGAGGAATAAATGGAACATCAAAAATATAGCATTTTCCAACTTAATACACGATATCGCAAATCAAAATTTAAATTTAATCAAAATACTTTTACAACTCTTTATACACACTAAGTTCGTGTGTTTATAGTACATAAATATGAATAGAAAATTCATTGAGTTACTTTAAGACAATGATACGAGACATGTTTCTTGTATTCGTCCTTGTTTTCTTTATACTAGAACTTGGAGATTGTATGTATCGCATCGTATAATAGGGAATCAAAATGAGGAGAAAATTTCTTATGTTGTACACGATTTCCTTGATATAAGAATTATTTTCTTATAAGCAGCAAATATCAAGCAACGCCTTGCTCTTTCACTTTTTTTTTAAATTATTTGTTAAGCTTAATAAAACATTCATTTTTAAGTAGCTTAAAATCGTTCTAAAACTGAAGTTTGTATTAGTTTACAAGATATTGTATCTTGAATTGCAAGAATGCAAATATATAAATAAAAAAAAAAATAAAAAAAAATATGCAATTGGTTTATCAGGGGATTCCCACCATACGTTATGCTGATAATCCCTGTGTTTTGCATGCACCCAAAACTGCCGGAACATTTTTACGATGTCAGCGCAAAATACATATTTATGCAAACGAAATCGGATGCATACATTAATGTGACTGCGCGGAAGGGGGTTCAGGCTACTTCCCTTGGAATCTTTATGCGAGCCATCGTATACAACGCGAATCTTATTAGTAACGACTGCATGTTGTGGTAAATAGAAAACACCCCCCGAAGTAGGTTCTATTTTGTCTTCAGGAATGCGCACCATATGTCCTAGGTCACGATAAGTTGTCATGAATTTAACATTTTCCAATTGAAGACTTCTGTTACGAGAAAAACGACGTTTCATGGCGAATAATCTACACAAATCACCAGATATAGTTTTGTCAGATTTTACGTTCGAAAGGCACAGCTCCTTGCGCAATTCCTGTGAGAATATTACCGACATGAATGAGTGCTCCAGATTGCGGAAAGTCCTATTTAAATCCACCCCTGTAACCTGCTTACTTAAAGACTCCAATGGCCAATGGGCAGAATCAGAAGAACAATCGTTGAATCTGCTCATGGATGCCCATTTCCCTGGCTGAACGCCTGTTACAGGTATGCCCCAATGGGCAGGTAAGACCTCGCACACACTTCCAAAGCACTTCAGATAAATTAGTCTATTGAAAACACTTGAGAGGATCATCGATCTTCCCATCAATAGTACTGTTGACCAAGCGCTAATTTCTAGCTCTCAACATGCCTATAAGAAAATCCGCTGAGACCGCCTTTCATTCAATCGTCGGCTCGATCGAAAGGTCTCATTCATTCAAGGAATATGCTATGGCTATTTTCCTGGATATAGAGGGGGCCTTTAATAACATAGAGACTCGTTCGATTATTCAAGCCTTAAACAAGTTAAACATTGGCGAACAAATATGCTGCCTACTCGGCCATATTCTCACCTGCAGAAGGGAAACAGCTACTTTCGGCAGCAGCGCTCTCAAAAAGGTTGTGTTCCGAGGTACCCCCAAGGGAGAGTGCTATCTCCACTACTTTGGAATCTAGTTCTCAACCAACTTCGGATTTCGATGGAGCTTTACGTCTGCTTACTCACTTCAGGAACTCACTTCTCTAGAACGGTCAATACACCTCTTATTATGGGTCTAGCAATTCTCTGCGTCTGTCCATCGGTTTACAGGTCTACAACATAAACGGCTGGACAGATTTGCTTCAAACTCCCATTAGGAGTTTGTGGGATTACAGCTCGGGGCCACTTTTTTTTGCACATTGTCCCCATTATTAACGGAACTTTCCATATAACGGTTATAAACAATTTAGGTTTTTCAAAAACGGCTGCAGAGATTTTTACCAAAATCCATATTTGAGATTTTTAGGGTATGGTTAACATGGCTGCTAACCTTTCGGTGAAAGATCGAATAACGAAACACGGTCCATACGATTGTAACTGAAATGCATTCCTATGGTTAGATGGTCATTCCTATCATGGTAGAAAACCCTTTTAATTTTTTTAATTATCGTACAATAACTTTTTGAAAAACTTGAAACGCACATACCGATTTCGACCAAAATACAAACTTGGAATAAAATTGTTATTTGCAAAATTATGGGGACCGTCATTTTCCATTCGAAAATTATCCTGTTAAGACGGAATTTAAAAACTATTCCAAATCCAGAACCTACAAACAAAGATACGGCAGCGGCAATAGTTGAGCTGTCCACTGAAGGGGGTAAGGTAAGACAGAAGCAGTTATATGCTCAGTTTACCTGGCAGGCGACTCCTCTGACCTGGACTTTCTATCAGTGCAAGGACTTCTGGACTATTGTGGCAGAAGAAGACTGCAGTTGATAATTGGGTGTGCTGCGAATGTCCACCATACAAACTGGGGTAGCTCTAACATAAATAAAATAGGTGAGTCTCTCTTTGAATTTATTTATAAAAATAATCTTGAAATAATACATTACGGCATTTACGAGCCCTACCTTTATAAACAGAACTAGGGAAGATCTTCTTGATCTTACCCTATGCACCCCATTTACAAAAACCTTATTAGGGACTGGAATGTTTCTACTAAAACATCAATGTCCGACCATCGTCAAATCTCTTTTTACGTCCTATACTATGACGTTCCCTAATCTATGAATGCTCTAGACAGCCAAGATCCACAGATTGGGACGCTTATAGCCTAGAACTCATGGATTCCACAGCAAGCTGCTATAAAAATAACAGAGATATTTGCAGCCTAGAATTGGACTGCGAAAGACTCAATGTTGCTATCATCAGGCCAGTCCAGAGAAAGAAAAATAAGGCAACCGCTCAACTCCTTGGTGGAAAAGGTCACAAGAAATTTTTCACGAAGGCAATCCACTTGATCCATTTAAAGCCCCTGATGAAGATGAACTATTTCCAGCACTCCTCCAAAAAAGCAGCGCACAAATAACCCCGCGTCTCATCAATATATTTAGAGTAAGCTATGCATGGGGTTACATACCAAAAAGTTGGAGAGTGAGGTAACGATACAATTTATACCAAAATCAGGTTGTAGACCAACTGATCTACCGAAATTTTACCGTCCTATTAGCCTCAACTCCTTCATCCTTAAAAAAATTTAAAAAAATATTGATAGACATATAAGGGATGATCCTTATTGCTGTGGGCTGCTTTCTAGATATTGAAAGAGCTTTTGACAACACCGAACATGCCCAAATATATAGATTTATCCACAACACAGGCGTAGATATTACTACATGTAACTGGATAAAGCAATGCTTAACAGTAGGCAGTGACAGTGTCAGAGTTACGGCTGCAAAAGGTTGCCCCCAGGATGGTGTTACATCCCCCCTGTAACGGTCCATCGTAGTGCATGAACTGTTAAACTGACTAATCAATAATATTTTCTATGTCCAAGGATACTCAGGTGACATTGCGATCCTAATCAGAGGATATTTCGAAGAAACAATCTCGGAACTCCTACACACGGCCTTAACCTAGTTGCCAAAAAAAGTAACATATTACGTTTACAAAAAGGCGGAATCGGGAAAAGCTTAAAAAAACCTACTTTGCTTGGTGAAACAATAGAGTTCTCTAACGGCCATATTATTCACTCTGGGTGTAACTCAGGTTTAAGTTAATTTTACACCCGATCATTAATCCGCATTTTTTAAACCTATGTCCATATTATTCACTGAAAGACATGCATTAAGCCTGCTGGATTAAAAATGGATTTAAAATACTTTAAGCCGTTTTAAACCCACGTAGTGTCAAATTTCACAAATAATGACTTTTTTTTTGTTGTTTGTCACTTGAAAATTTATTTCATTTGTTTTGGGCCCAGTTATATTTTAAGGTGCATTTATTATGCCGAAATTTCTATCGAATCATCAAAAGTAGCCTCCAAAATGACTCTTTTTTCAGCACGAAATATTTCCGAAAATATACCACATCGTAATTGTCGACGCAAGCCCGCTAGTGCATTTGATATAATTCGACGACAAGGACGACGTTGATTTACCATCAGCTGCTGTTTCATCAGCTCTTCGGCAAATTCGTCTTCTGACGACGAAAACAACATTAATTTCGTCATTTTACGAATGAAGTCCTTTTTAAGTATCTTGCCATTTTTTTTCTATTCCCCTTATCTACTTTTCTTATTTTTGAGAGCGAAGAAATGTCAATACTATGAATTTGCGTTTTAATCCGAGTTAAATTACTCAAACTGGTCTCCGAATTGCGTTTAAATCCAATCGGATTAAACGCTGTCAAGTTTAAAAAACGGGGTTTATGTTCGGGTTTAACGAGTGAATATTATGGACTTGGGTTTAGTTTTTGGGTTAAACTCACTTAAACCCGGGTGTAACCCTTAAACCGGATTAAACGGAGTGAATAATATGGCCGTAAATCCTTAAACCGGATTAAACGGAGTGAATAATATGGCCGTAAAGAAGTCAAATAACTCTAGACGAAAAACTCAATTTGAACTCTCACCTCATGAAAACCGTAGACAAACCCAGGATCTCTCTGTCGACCAGCAAAAGTCTGATTGGTAAAAGTTGGGGTATAAACCCCAAAATTACGTTTGGCTTTACACAGCCATAACCAGATTAATTGTCACATATGCAGCTCCAGCATGGTGGCAAAAAACGAAACAAAAATCAACACAAGACACGCTCAATTAACTCCAAAGACTAGCTTGCGTATGCACTACGAGCGCAATGAGAACAACTCACACTGCAGCGCTGGAAGCTATCCTAAAAACAAGGCCAATTATTACTGGACCAACCCAAAATGTTCATGTCAATTCTCTCCCTTACATGAACAAAACAACTCCTAAGCTTAACTAGGAGTCAGATTCGTATAGTCACAGGGTTCCTCTCTGGACATTGTCAAGTCAAAATACACCTCAGAAAGCACAATCAGACATCATCTGTGCACAAACCAAAAACTGTGGGTATATGTCGCCTTTAAGACTGGTAAAAATAAGTTATGGATTCCCGATATAAAACAGGTAGTTGAAATGATTTTGGCGACATTCAATTTGTCACCGACATATTACCATAGTAACGTATTCAAATATAAATTATCTTAGATTAGAATCTGTTTCCAATGGAGCAGCTCATTTACGTATTTTTCGATATCTAGACGTCGCTCTTTTCGTTATTAAAAAAAAAACATAAATAACGAAAATTGTGATATGTCTTTTAGTATTACATTTTACATAAGAAACTCATTTTACTTATAATATGGGTAAAAGTCACTTATGTGCTATAGAATGATTACTATTCTATTTCTTAAATATTAGTCACCTTATTTTATTCTATTGAATTTTTGTAAAAACCAAACTAGCATCTTAAGAAACTGAGAAAAAAAAAGTTTTCGGTATATCATGAAACCAACTTCCAACCAAAGGCACGAAAACCAGGATCACCAATCTATTTCAGTTAAAAACAAGAACTTGTCTTAACAGATCAGAAACTCCTACTATACTGTAGGTATGAACATGTACAAACTCAAATATTGTGTAAGGTGTAAGAGCCTATGAACAAAACTTTATTTTAAATGAGAGTTTAAGCCACACATTATTATTTAAAGCACTGCCATCTGAAATGAAAATGTTTAAGCCAAAAGTGCATTTTATTAAAGTATATTCTTGTGTTTTCTGTGCTGTTTATCTAGACTCTAGCTAGACTAGACTCTAGCTTCTAGTTTTGTTCACATATATCATATAAATAAAATTGGTGTAGTTCTGTTCGACTAAGATTGAATTTGACGGCATGTCTTTAAATGCAAAAATCTTAGAAACTGTTGAATATATTCACATAGGCCTGTACAGGATACCTAGGCCTACAATATCTACTTTGTTTCAAAAATTGGACAAGAGTAATTTATTTTTTCGTTTCGTTTTGCATTTTTCTTTGTCACGCTTTCTGTTCGAAAATACCGGGAGCATTTAAGTATAGTTAACAGCAGCTTATAGAGGACATCTGCAGGTACAACTTAGGATATCCAATAACTCAATAACTTAAAAGGTTTTTAAATAAAAAGGCAAAATTTGAAACATTTCTACGATTTTCACATGAGTGAGTAGATATGCAATTCATTCTCAAATCAAACATACTAACTGTGCAATATTATATTGACATCTCGACAAGAAATGGCAAATATGTAGGAAAGGTTTGTTTGTACTGTTTTGCTTACAAAATAAAGTGTCTAGAAAGAAATGTCAATTAGGTATAGGTACCAGTGATACTAGATCGTGGTATTATTACATTAGGGGATTTATATTAGGGAAAATTCCTGGTGATACACGTCGTATTATTTTAAAATGTTATTTGCTATTAAAATGAGGCAGTAAATTACCCGGTGAAGTTTTTCAATAGCATTACAGCCAATGGACTTTTTGCTCATAAAATTAAAAGTTGGAGTTTCCATTATGTTGCTTCGCAATTTGAATCCCCCAAGCTTTGTAATTGTACCAGAATGTGAGTGATTTCGTTACAGAAAAATGTTATAGATGCGTTAATTTTAACTGGGTGTGGTAAAGGCGATATGGTATTTATACCAAGAATACAAATAATTCCCAGCAATTATCCATTTCAGTTTAAACGGAAATGACAATCAATAAATCAAAGTGGGAGTTGAATTCACGGGCAGTTATAGATAATTATGTACCGTGCTCCAGGATAAATAATGCAGGAAATATCACTATCTCAGCCGAGAGAAACAAAGTTTCTAATATAGTGTACAAAGAAGCGTTACATTAATAAAAAAGTGAGTAAAATACCTGTTATAAAATTATTTTCTTTCATTTTCATTGTCCAAAGAATATTAAATTGTTGCTGATTAGTCAAACGATGATGATTTTTCTTTGAGTGATTATCAAAAAAAAATTGTGTCCCCTACAAGACAGCAAATTTATAAATAAATTGTTTCCATCAATTCTTCTGAAACCACATTTTGCACGGGCGAAGCCGGGAGGGTACAGCTAGTACTTAATAAAACATAAAGCAATCAACCAAACTGTTGATATAAACGAAAAAGTTTCGTAAGATGCAGTCGTGCACTTTATTTTTTTTAATTTTGGATTTATCTAATGTTTTTTGTGTATTTTTTATACAACAAAAGAAGGTGTTGTTGCGGCAGCCCATCTTTAAGGCTTAGAACCGGTCAACACAACCACTAAATGTGAGAGGATTTCTTAGGATATCCTCCAGAAAAATCCACCTTTACTGCGTGTATTAGAACACAAGAAGCGCAGAGAACAAAAACACTTTTCACACCCCTAGATAAAACACAGAAGGGTTATAACTAATAACACCACAAATATCAAAAGTACGCAAATCCATACATGTATCCGAAAACATGTAAATAATGCTACCGGCACTTACGCGATGCCAGTTTTTATAGCGTTGGTATTAAGCTTTGTGGTTTATTGTTATAAAAGGAAAAGCAAAAGGAAAAAACGCATCTTAATACGACCGATGTTTACCCGAAATTGTAAGTGCATGTGCAACAAATCGGAAATGTATGCCTGTCTCTCTCGTGCACGCTATCCTGTTTACCTGTTTCGTCGTAATATGATTTATGTGGTGGCGTTCACGATCAATCGATCGAAATGGATGTAGCAAAATACAATGTACTAGGTAGGTTTTTTTTTTAAGAGATAAATTGTGCAATATATATTAAGATTAGTGTTGTTTACCTGTTAGATGTTGTTATTTATTTATTTATTTTTCTATTTATTTACTCGTAACTTCGTCTATCGGTAAATTATGGATTTGTGATAGATATATTTATTTAATTTGTTAGCTGTTAGTGTCGATAAGTAGGTTTAGGTAAATTGACGACGGTGAACTAACCGGACGAAAAGCAAGATACATACTTCCGTCTCTCGAAAAGTGGAGACCTTAAAAAAAAATAAAAGAAGATGGGATAGGTAGATATTGAAATGCAATGCTATGGCAAGGTACAGGTAGGAAGAGTACGACCTAAACAAATAGATGGGAGAAAAGGGGAATACCAATTAAGATAGGATACCTAGGCTAAAGTAACACAGTTCAGCCATTATTAATCTGTAATTGATTGCAAGCTGTCATTGCCCTCTGAATAAAGAGAAACGGTGACAGTGTGGGAAAAAGGTATCGGAGTAAATTGTGGGTGAGTTTTTTGGGAATTTTGAGGACAGTGCAGTGCTTACTGTGATATCATTTTTATATTTAGGATTTTTGGCGAGTTAGAGCTGGGAGATATAATCACCCAATTCCGTAAAATATATATAAAGGTATGTTCTGAAAACATGATTTCGGTACGTGTCTCGAATTTAATCTGATTCCCTATTAAATAGATTGTGTCCAGTGATTTAACTTCCTTTCCACCGTAAAACGCTGGGATTCTTTTGTTCCGGGGTCCGCTTAGAGAGTCCGCTATAGGCCCAACCGTACGAACGGGTGCTTAGCGGTACCAAGGCAGCAGTACATAGGCAACGGTCGCATAATTACAAACCGTATGCCTCAAAACTAACACTCGGCAGAGGAAAAGAACCCCGGACAAAGACAAGAGACCCCAAAAATCCCAGAGATTTTTTTTCCTTTTTGGATTGTGGCGATATTGCCAAAGCGACAAAGGGAGGATACCAAAAGGGGGTGCTCCTCCACCTCTTAAAACATAAGGGGTATTGCTCCGGGACTTCGCCTCACAGCCCAGCTGAGATTTTGTGGGATGTCATCTGAAGGAGGTGCTCCGAGGGGGACAGCTCAGCCGAAGACGAAAAACAAAGAAAGTGAATTAGTTGTGTTAAAAGTGAATTTTAGTTTAAGGTTTTTGGTGACGGATTTCCTTTTGAAATCCAAATTTTTTATTAGAGTAGTTCTTAGCAGATTTTTTTTTGTGAATTTTATATTAAGGTTAGGGTAATTGTCTGCCCTCAATATTTTTTTTGTGTTTCACGTAACATCTTGAATTAAAACATAGCGACCTTTCTTGTGCTGGTACCAGAACAACGGGGGATCGGAGTAAAGAACCTTAAGTTTTAGTTTTAAGTTTTTTTTTTTGCATTTTTTGAATTGATATAATTAGATAGTTTATTAGGATAAATATTAAGTGCAGAAGAAATTGGAAGTAGTTTCTTTTTAAAATTAAATGCATGTTGATAATATAATTTAAAAGTATTTTTAATCGTGATAATGCGTGGCTAAATCGGATTCGCTACTGGTGTGTGGACATATGGACCAGGACGTCCGCGGGTGGATTGACATTGACGTAACGCGACGGCAACGAACGACGACTTAACATGACATAGACGTAACGACCTTTTCTATGCAGTTTTTTGGAGTGTGCCGGGAGGCAAATTTGGGGTTGCCACTCGCAAAGGTTTTGACGAACCGGGAAAGAGAATCGAGCTTAGGGTATTGTCTATGGGAGGTTAATTTTAAGTTAGAATAGATGGTGAGGACGGTTTAGCTTAAGTATTAGATTAGATTAGGCATAGTTTAGGCTAGTTAGGCTTAGTTTCGTGCAAAATTTCCCGCTTTCTCTCAAGGGCATAGGCAAAAGCCTTTGTACTTTTCTTTTCCACTCTATTCTCTTTCCAAATTAGCTTTCCTTTTGTCTGTCCGAGGTCCACGTGAATTAAAGTAACTCTCTATTTCTCTTGATCTTTTTTTTTTTACTATGGCACGATACAAAAGTGTGTTGAGCAGGAGGTGTATGGTAAGGGGGCAAGAACTCCCTCTTCGCCTGCATCAAAGATACCCCTGTGGCCAAACCTGACTCACAACAGTGTATTGGAATGATAATTAAACCACAACACAGGGAATGATGTAATCATTTCTGCCACCCTTTAAGTAAAATATATCAAACATTTATTGTTTTAAATCGGGTAATACTGAACATCTTACAAAAAATCGATTGAAACGCAAAATTGCATAGCGCAGATGTGGTCTGAAAACTAATTTAACGTATCTATTTTGAAATTCATTGTAAGATTCTTCAACCTCAGGAGACTTAAGAACCATGTACAAAATTCAACTTTGTAATAAAATCAATTCTGAATAGCGTAAAGGATAAAACATATCCTATCTTTTACCTACATTTCGCATCGCAACTCTGAAAAACGTAGTCAATTTCGTTCAGTATTTTTTACAATCTATAAAAATCAAACGTAAGTCAGGATAAAGATTACAAGTTAATTATTGCATGTAAAGATATTTTTTTTTTGTATCTAAAGTAGTTTGCATTTTATTTAAAATATAAATTGTTCTTAATAAAAGAAAGACCCTTTATTAACAAAAATCAATTTCATCGATTACAATTTTCTCTTGCTGTTGTTCCCGACCGGTGGGGCACGGCTCTCAGGGCGGACATGGCGATTGTAAAAGCGTGGACACAATTTAAAAAAATTAAAATGCAAATTAAAAACAAGCAGGACAAGCTTAACCTGCCATGAGAATTGCACTGACGAAAATTGTACCAAAAATCTGAGAGCTTGGTGAAGAAAATGCAACACCAGAAGTCGCAATGAACATCTTACATTACTAATAAATAAAAATACGTTTTTTAAATTAAATTTGATGAAAAAAATGTATAAACAAACATGTATACAAGCAAAAATGTTTAAAATTCTCTTAAATATATTTTCTCAATGAACATTTGGATTTATTTTTGACTGGCATGCGATTTCCCAATTTGCCATGAGGGCAAATTTTTATTTCATTAAGCTCGACAATTAAGAAGGTTTATAATTTCAGTTCTTATTTTTTGTTTCATCAAGATGCTTATATGTGACTTTTAAAATATTAATATATGATAGGGAAAATGAATGTTACTTTCTGCTTCCGACTCAACTTTAATTCTGCGTATTGAGGGAATTCACTCAACACTGAAAGAAAAATGTATCTTCAGACTAGCAATAAGTTATATTCGGCTTGTTTCATATTCTATTCGGAAGCCTTCTAGATCAAACCCGTTCACTATAAGAACTTCAAAGCGGCTATTTACTGTATAAACGACAATTGCACTTACATACGACTTTATAGGGCTTTCAAGTTTCAAAGCTTACGTCTTAATTTTTGCGATTTCTACCAACGTGTTTAAGGCTTTTAGCCCGAGGTATATCCACATTTAAGTTAATTTTCGTCAGCCTTTAAATAATATGTCACATCCAACTTAATAATCAAAGATATTTATTTGATTTCAAATCTACTCCACATAATACTTCGACGAGGTAGCATCGTGACATATATAATTAAAGCTATTATTAAATACTAAATTAACTTCTTATTTCTTTCAGTGAAGGTTGATGTGCGCCTGTCAGACTTTCCTCCCAGAGCTGTAGATTGTTTGTAGCATTGTGAAAGTATACTCAATAACTGCATCCTCATGGCCAAAGGTTAGATAGAGATTTGAAATGCGAGGGGATGCGGTAAAGTTATAGCGGTGATGTACGGTAGTAAACCAGATCTCATTTATCCTGCTATCACATAAAGATATTTTGTAACACCACCATTTTTATTATATATGATTATCATTTTTGTATACTTTACATTGTTCATTCTTTGTATACTTTACATTGTTTCTTTTGGTAAATTTATTTTTAACATTTTTTTTTATTGAAATTATTTTTGTTCTTTACATACTTTTATCATTCATTGTTGAAAACATAAAACAAACAAATTCAAACTTGGCATCACTGACTGGCAGTAATTAAAATTACCAAACACTCCCCAAAAGCTCTTTCAGCAAAACAATAAACAAACATAAAAAGCTCTTCCAAAAGCTTTCAGATTTTAGTATAAAAGCCAGAGCAAATAGCATATCGGGTCTCTCACATTTGGTATTTCGCCTGATCGAAGGTTACGCTACCGTCATCTCGAAAAGTGCCACATCTGAGTTTTGCCTTTTGCTTCTGCTGAGTTTTCCATTCTTTGTAAACAAACGGATTGCTTACTGCGGTTCCAGGACTGCATAAGTAACCCGTTACATTCAAGATTGAACAACTACAGCCAGAATTGCCACAATAATTTGTTCCCTTTTAAACATTAATTTTTTCCCTTTCTGACAAATAAAACAGAACATTCTTTTGTTAAATTATAACAAGCCGTGTTTTTTTTTGATCGGTTCTTTTCGCTTGTTTTACGCTTGTTGTTGTTGCTGGGTTGTTGCGCAACGCACTTCCCGTACCTTTTTCCCCCTTTGTTCGTCTGCCTACTCAACGTTTACTGCGGCCTTCGGACAGCATAAGCGAGGTAGAGAGTCAAACAAAGCTGCAGAGTTGGCGAATGGAAGACGGTGACGCCGAGGAATACTACGAGGCCCGAACACAATCCAACGTAGTCCAACCCCGAAACCAGGAGGAAAATATCTCTCTTATAACTGACGCCCAACGAGAGGGCCATTCCCCGCACACATCGTCTGACCCCGCTATAGACGAAGATTGCATTTTGCGTAGAAGTTCTCGCATTGCAGCGAAAATAGCAGCAAAAAACACAATGGCACAATTTTCCGAAGACCAATTTAAGCAATTCCTCGCGGCAGTTCAAAGTCAGCCTAAGAAGGGTAGTTTCAGTAACTGCACAGCTAGGTTTAACGGTGAACGAAATGCTGAGACCGTTGAAGGATTCATTGCTACAATAAATGTCTATAAGGATATCGAGCGGATAACTGACGAAGACGCTATAAAAGGTTTTCCGCTTCTACTCGCTGACAACGCCGTTAATTGGTGGCAAGGCGTTCAGAAGGAGGCGAAAACGTGGAACCAAGTCATCACAATGCTACGAAACGCGTACGCACCAGTAACACCGGCATATCGCATTTATATGGATGTTTATTCACAGAAGCAGAAACCTAGGGAGCCCACTGATGATTTCATCTGCAAGAAACGGGCCTTATTGGCAAAGCTACCCGAGCCAGCGCCAAAAGAATCAATGATGATCGACCTCGTTTATGGGTTGCTTCATCTTTCAATCCGTGATGGTGTACCACGAGAAAGTGTCACTACCTTTCAAGACCTGCTAACTAAGGCAAGGGCAGTTGAACTTTCGCTTTCAGAAAAGCAAGCGGATCATGCTTCCACTTCGACATCATCAGATCCCAAATCAAAAAGATGCAATTACTGCAAATTCACGGGTCACACCATCAGCGAATGCAGAAGGAAGGAAAAGGATGACCTGCAGAAAAAATCATCTGCGCCAGCAAAACCCGAGTCAAAGCTTCACTGCTATAAGTGCAAAGCACCGGGATTCGTAAGATCTAACTGTCCCACTTGTAAAGACCTTCCGAAAGGACCAGCTACGGTTTCTTTCAACTGCATAAAAACCACATTGGGTACAGACCTCCCTACAATTTCAATCATGTCCCATGGAGAAGTTGGACTAGCATACATCGATACTGCAGCCAGAACAAGCGTCGCTGGAAGAGAACTTTTTCTGCATCTCCTCCGGAACGGTACAAAGTTTTCTGCAGCCGATGCCAATGTTACCCTTGCTGACGGAGAGTCCTCCGCACAAGAAATTTACCTCGCCGATACAAATATCGTAATTGGAAATCGATTACGCCCAATACGATTCATCGCTTTACCTAAGGCAACAGACAACAGAACTCTAATAGGAATAGATTTCCTAGAGCAGAATGGAATTGTCCTGGACCTAGGTCAAAGAATATGGTACTTTGGAGACCAAACCGAAAAAGTGTTCGATTTTTATGACACAACCCATACAAAAGTTCAGAGAAAACCTACACCAGATCATGCGTTAAGAGATCTTTTTGCGGCAGGAAACTTTAAGCCCATATCACCGCTCGCCCGAACACCAGAGGTGGCAGCACAGAAAACTTTGTCTCCGCCCAAACCGCCTAAACGTACATCTGCTTTTCTAACATGGTTTGAGCCATTGGAACACACGCTACAAATTCCCATGACTCCTCGAGTCATCCATTCCGGACAGACTCCACCGCCCAAGAAAAGAAATGCCCCACACATGAAAAAGAACGATTATTCTCCAAATACCATTGAAAATATATTCGTGGATGCTCTAAGAACCACTGATGTAACTCCCGAGCGGAACCGCGAAAGGGGAAATCTATTTCCGAATCTAGTACGCTCGCAGGAAGATATCGACCCCAAGTCATACCTTGTGGAAATCAATGCCATAGACGTTGAACTCCGATGTGATGAGGCGGTTGAGCTAAACAAAAACGATCGGGAAAAGCTGAATACATTCCTGACACAGCAAGAAATCGTGTTTGATCAACTACACGAACCAACCCCATTCGCCGTGCATAAAATTAGCACAGGCAACAATAATCCAGTAGCTGTAACACCTTACAGGTTATCGCCGACTAGAAGGGAGCAGCTCAAGATCGAATTAGACAAAATGCTAGAACAGGAAATAATCGAAGAGTGCGAATCGCCATGGGCGGCCCCAGTGGTTTTAGTTCCCAAGAAAGACGGAGGCATTCGCGTCTGCATCGACTATAGGCAGTTGAATAGCATCACAATTCCGGACAGGTACCCGTTACCAAGGATAGATGACCTGTTACATTCAACATCAAATACGTCATTCAAAAGTACACTGGACTTGCAGTCCGGATACTATCAAATCGCTATAGACCCGGAAGATCGTGATAAGACGGCATTCATCACTCCATTTGGAATGTTTCGCTTTAACCGCATGCCCTTTGGTCTACGGAACGCTCCAGCCACATTCCAAAGATTGATGGACAGATTTCGTAACCCACTAAAAGATGTATTGATACTAATATACATAGATGACATTATCGTATGCTCCAATAACTTTAACAAGCATCTACATGATCTACAGCTAGTTTTTGAACGCCTTAAACTTTTTAAGCTGAAAGTAAACAGGCCAAAATCCAACTTCTGTAGTCCCGTTGTTAAATACCTGGGACATATCCTTACCAATCATGGTATTGAAGTCGACCCCGACAAAGTCACTGCTATACGAAACCGACAAGAGCCAAAGAATGTAAAGCAAGTTCTTTCATTTTTACAAACCTGCTCATGGTACCGCCGATTCATAGCAAACTTCGCAAAAGTATCAAAGCCTCTAAGTAACTTAACCAAGAAGAATGCTTTGTGGAAGTGGGGAAGTGAAGAACAATCCTCTTTCAACGAATTGAAAACCCTGCTTACGAGTGCCCCCATCCTCAAACAAGCTTGCGATGGTAAACCTTTTATTTTAAAAACGGACGCCAGCAACTACGCCATCGGTGCAGTACTAGTCCAGGGGGAGAAATCCGATGAACATCCTATAGAGTGCGCCTCACGACTTCTCACATCAGCTGAGCGAAACTACTCCACCACGGAAAGAGAAGCCCTCGCCATCGTGTGGGCTGTGAACAAGTTTAGGGGATATATAGAAGGAGGCGAAATAACTTTGTTGACGGACCATCAACCTTTGAAATGGCTTATGAGTCTCAAATCCCCTACCGGTAGACTTGCCCGATGGGCCCTACAACTCCAACCGTATAATTTTAAAGTTGACTATACACCAGGAAGGACGAACATGGTGGCTGATATGTTGTCAAGACCTCCATGCGGAAACAAGGGACACACCGACGCCACATGTGAAATCTGCAACTTCCATATTGACATGCCCTCAAGAAATCCAAAGGAAATCAGAGAGGCGCAGCTGCAAGATGACCAATTAAAACCAATCATCGAATCCTTTGAAAACAATGATGAAAATCTTACTCGATGGACATCCCGTGGATATCTTCTTAACTATGGAATACTCTACAGGTATTCATCCGAATCAGACTCTGATAATGCACAACTCGTCATACCATCGGAAGAGAGAGAATCTATTCTCTACAATTATCATGATACCGCTACCGCAGGCCATCACGGTGTCGAGCGCACCATTGCAAAAATAGCTTCAAGATACTATTGGCCTAGCATGAGAAACGATATCACCAAGCACATCGCAAATTGTCTAGCTTGTCTCAGATACAAGCCAAGCAACATGAAACCAACTGGACTTCTTCAGACTGTGTCCAGCAATCAACGTTTCGAAGTACTTTCAGTCGATTTATTTGGCCCTTTACCTCCCACGCAGGACGGATATCAGTGGATCCTTATTGCCGAGGATCTCGCCAGCCGATGGGTAGAAATATTCCCATTAATCGAGGCCACGGCTGAAAACTGTGCAATAACCCTACTCAACGAGGTATTCCTGCGCTATGGAATTCCGCGTCGTTTGCATACCGACAACGGCCCGCAGTTTATTTCTGCAATTATGCAACAACTTGCCCATTGTCTTGGAATCCAGCAAACGCTTACACCTGTCTACCATCCTGAATCCAACCCAGTCGAAAGAAAAAACCGAGACATGAAGACACAGCTCGCCATACTGGTCGGTCGTAACCATACAACATGGGCGGATGACCTTCCATCAATACGTTTTGCCATCAACACCGCTAAATGTCAAAGTACTGGCTACACTGCATCATATCTGACGTTTGGACGTGAACTACGGACTATAGATGACGTCACGCACGACTTACGAACCATTGCTCTATCCGAAAATTTCATCCCGCAAATCACGCCTACATTGCTGAAACTATCCGATGTTATGAAAAACGCAAAAGAAGCAACAGAGAAAATGCAAGATTGCAACAAGAGATACGTTGACAAGAAGCGACGACCACACCCTCCCTTTAAAGTGGGTGATCAAGTGTTAATAACTTCCCACTTTCTAAGCAAATCCTCCAAGAACCAAACTGCAAAGTTCATGCCGAGACGAGACGGTCCCTACGTTATCACCAATCAAGTCGGGTCAACGGCCTACCAAGTGGCCTCCAAAGATGACCTTACAGTGCCATTGGGGACCTACCATGCCTCCGCAATAACGAAGTATACCCATGCTGCCACTCCAGATGAAGAACCAATCATTCCGCTTCGCCGACGTGGGCGACCACCGAAGACTTCTACTCAACCTGTCGCATCATCGAGACGATCTCAGCGCCAGAGGGGGAGACTGTAACACCACCATTTTTATTATAAAGGGTGATTTTTTAGCTGGTTTGGTTTTGGCAACACCGGTTTTGACAGCTGACGTGTGTTTAGTACCTTGTGTCACTGTCAAACAGCTTCAGTTTGGTTTGCAATTTAACCATGGATCGTCTTACAAATGAACAACGCTTGCAAATTATTGAATTTTACTATCAAAATTCGTGCTCGGTTCGAAATGTTCATCGCGCGCTGCTTCCATTTTATGATCGGCATTCTCGACCTTCTGAGCAGTCTATTCGGAAGATGTGACCAAATTTCGCACCAAATTTACTTTGTTGGACATTAAACCACCAACACGTTTACGTACTGTGCGTAGTGAAGAAAATATTGCGGCCGTATCAGCTAGTGTGACAGAAGACCGCGAAATGTCGATTCGGCGCCGTTCCCAGCAGTTAGGCCTTTGTTACAGCACTACGTGGAAAATTTTGCGGAAGGATTTGGGCGTAAAGCCTTTTAAGATACAGCTGGTGCAAGAACTAAAGCCAGCCGACCTACCACAACGCCGAATTTTTGGTGAATGGGCTCTTGGAAAGCTGGCCGAGGATCCGCTTTTTTATCGAAAAATTGTGTTCAGCGATGAGGCTCATTTTTGGTTGAATGGGTACGTAAATAAGCAAAATTGCCGCATTTGGAGTGAAGATCAGCCAGAAGCATTGCAACAGCTAACATAGCATCCCGAAAAAGCCACTGTTTGGTGCGGTTTATGGGCCGGCGGCATTATTGGGCTATATTTCTTCAAAGATGATGCGAATCGCAGCGTTACTGTCAATGGTGAACGCTACCGAGCGATGATAACAAACTTTTTTTTGCCCGAAATGGAAGTTCTTGACTTGCATGATATGTGGTTTCAACAAGACGGTGCCACATGCCACACAGCACGCGAAACAATGGCGCAATTGCGAGGCGAGTTTGGTGAACAGTTAATTTCACGTTTCGGGCCGGTCAATTGGCCGCCTAGATCGTGCGATTTGACACCATTAGATTATTTTTTGTGGGGGTATGCCAAGGCTAATGTGTATAGGGACAAGCCCGCTTCGATTGACGCACTGGAAGCCAACATCCATGCATTCATTCGTGAGATACCGGCCGATATGTGTGAAAGAGTATGCCAAAATTGGACTCAGCGGATGGGCTACCTGAGACGCAGCCGCGGTCAACATTTGCATGAAATTATCTTTAAACAATAAATTGCAAGGTTCAAACTATCGATTCAAATAAATATTTCATTCATTTTTTCGAATTTTTTGTGTTTTTTTTTTAAAAAAAGTTCTAAACCTCTTAAAAAATCACCCTTTATATGATTATCATTTTTGTATACTTTACATTGTTCATTCTTTGTATACTTTACATTGTTTCTTTTGGTAAATTTATTTTTAACATTTTTTTTTTATTGAAATTATTTTTGTTCTTTACATACTTTTATCATTCATTGTTGAAAACATAAAACAAACAAATTCAAACTTGGCATCACTGACTGGCAGTAATTAAAATTACCAAACACTCCCCAAAAGCTCTTTCAGCAAAACAATAAACAAACATAAAAAGCTCTTCCAAAAGCTTTCAGATTTTAGTATAAAAGCCAGAGCAAATAGCATATCGGGTCTCTCACATTTGGTATTTCGCCTGATCGAAGGTTACGCTACCGTCATCTCGAAAAGTGCCACATCTGAGTTTTGCCTTTTGCTTCTGCTGAGTTTTCCATTCTTTGTAAACAAACGGATTGCTTACTGCGGTTCCAGGACTGCATAAGTAACCCGTTACATTCAAGATTGAACAACTACAGCCAGAATTGCCACAATAATTTGTTCCCTTTTAAACATTAATTTTTTCCCTTTCTGACAAATAAAACAGAACATTCTTTTGTTAAATTATAACAAGCCGTGTTTTTTTTTGATCGGTTCTTTTCGCTTGTTTTACGCTTGTTGTTGTTGCTGGGTTGTTGCGCAACGCACTTCCCGTACCTTTTTCCCCCTTTGTTCGTCTGCCTACTCAACGTTTACTGCGGCCTTCGGACAGCATAAGCGAGGTAGAGAGTCAAACAAAGCTGCAGAGTTGGCGAATGGAAGACGGTGACGCCGAGGAATACTACGAGGCCCGAACACAATCCAACGTAGTCCAACCCCGAAACCAGGAGGAAAATATCTCTCTTATAATTTTATAAAAGCATTATACCAGTCTACCCACTGCTCTAATTATTATTACATGTAGCTGGATTTTTTTTGTTATTTTTATCATCATCATCGCAAAGGAATTATAGGTACCTATTTTGCGAGAAAAATTTTCCATTAAGTGGATTTAATATTTAATAATAAAAAAGAGAACAGAAATAATATAACGTTCACAGCAACATGATAATATAAAATGTAAGCATTGCGGAACCCTTGCCTATATGGTGGGTGATGCTACATATTATGAGAATGCGGAAATAATAAAAAATTGTTCGCAGTCCACGCAGCGTTTGACGACCTTATTAAAAATGCAATATTTAGAGGAGCAGTGTTCTGCATAAATGGTATTTTTTTGAGCATGAAGCCTTGGTAGTCAGGGATTTTGGTACAAGAGATTTAAAATAAGGGATTTTAGTTTAAGGGATTTCAATAAAAACCCGAACCCCTACGCAATCGAAGTTTTCCCAAAACCTACAATTACCTTGATCAATTACGTTTCCTTCTGAAACATTTCCCCGTCTGTCCTATTCTCTGTTCGCTAATCCTTCTTTATCGTTTCTTGACTTTGGTCTTTTCTACTTTACTCTACACTAAGATTCGAAGAACTACTTTCGATTTAATCAAATTGAAAATGCGTTTCTTATTCGCACATTATCAGTTGTGCCTTAAAAGATACTAATTGAGGAGAAGTAGAATATATTATAGAAAGACTTAGGTAGGTACCTCCAGGTAATTCTTCAAAATTATCGGCCCTTCGCCTCATTTTAACCCCAGAATATTAATGTTCGCCTGTGAGGCGAAACGTATTCCGATTTTCCGATATTTCATGATCCCTTGTAAATATCAAAGCACGTGTTCGACCCAAGTCAGCGTGTAGCACGATAGATTCCACTTTACGGTTGCTAAGTAATGGAGCAGTTTGGCGTCTGGTATGCGCTATTGTCGCAGTTGACTTGTTTTCAGTGTAGCATGTCACATTCCACTTTACGGGTTTTGGCATCCTGGTAGGCGCTGTTGTTGCAGATATTTTGTAAAGATTTTAGTTATTTACTAAAAGTTTTTGAATTTACTAAAACGTATACTGCGATAAGCTGAACAGGAGAACAAATACTAGGCTCATTCGAAAGAAACATTTTTTCGACGAATTTTAGGTCATGTGTGCGAGGAGGGCGATTGGAGGAGAAGATACAACTCAATGCGCTCTATTAAGATGTTGATATACTTAGTCCAAAAAGCCGAAACACGTCGACTACATTGGCTCGGCGATATCAAGAGAATACGATAATATCACAGCTAAGAGGATCTTCGAATCCCAGTTTTCTTATTTCGTACTAATTTCTGTCTGGTATGTGGCTTATGGTCCACAAGAGTGCACTCACGCTCCAACTTTTCCACGGTGTGACGAATTGCCTGCACAATCGATCTCACGGCGAAATTAACGTTGCGTATAATTTACAAGTGAGCCGGAATGTCAATAAAACTATTTTAAATTTTCCCCACTGAACCTAAAGGGTTTGTGATTTTTTGTTGGCCGACGGAAGGAAATCTGGGGGGAGGAATTGTTTAGGGGAAAATCTGTATTCTATTTTTTTCTATTTTATTTGTATTTCGTTATAATATACTTTTCGGTAACCTTAAAAAATGTGCTTCCGCATTTTGCCAACTTAAGAAACGCTAAATAACTTAATCTTAAGAATGAGGTAGCCCTATCAAATTAAATATTGAACATGACAATTGAGGGTAATCTATCTGCAAAGCTATATTTTCCAGTGACAATTTGTTCTACTATCTTAGGACTATTTCCGTTTACAAAACGAGTCTTGAAAAAAAGAAAATGGTTCAGTTTCACTAGAAAAACGTTATAGTTTTTTTTAAGTCGGAAGTTCCTTAAATGTTATTTTCGGATTTAAGGACCAGATTCGTCTGTAAATTTTAAAAGCAACAATTTGATCGAAGTTGCGTAAGAGCCGTGTTACATTCTATAAGATGGTTTTAAAAAGCAACATACGTTGACATTTTCATCGGATGTATTTCACTTCAAACATAATTTCAGCAGTATTCAAACCCATTTTCGCCTTATTTAAAAACACCATAAAAACTAAGAGAATTTCCTTTTTTTTTGTTTTGTGTTGGGAATTCGGAAGTAAAAAATCATCGAAAGACATTGCAGAGCTAGTACGCGAGGGATGCTCCGGCAATAGTGATGGACTTTAACTCATCTAAAAAAACTCTCGGGGGACTGACATTCGCCATCCCGAATAAGATTGCACCTAGTTGTGTGACTAATCAGCAATTTATTTTTGAATTATTTTATGAATTTAAGATAAAAATCCGCCGTTTGACGGATTTCTAAACTTGTTGTGTTTGAAAACAATAACTAATTTCATAGCCCTAGATAAATCTTATATATCAGAGGTTTTATCAGTCTTAATCTCCTGATTATATTGTCATTATTTAAAAGTTCTGTTATTTCTGTGTTTACGTGGTTGAAAAGCCCACTTCTGTGCTTTCGAGCAACCTCCTTAACTTTATCTTCAACCATTTCAACATTTAGATCTCTATGCAGATCAGCGTTACGTATGTACCAAGGTGCATTAACTATGTTCCTTAGTATTTTATTTTGAAAAACCTGAATTTTTTGTAAATTTGTTTGGCATGCCAATATGCGTGTATGCGTGTATAGCAATATCAAGAAATACTGTAGAGCACACATTTTTGTATTGAAATGTTTTCTTGATTTTATCTGTTATTCTATGCACATGATCAATGGTAGAGTGCTTGTTTCTAAATCCAAATTGGTGAATTGGGACTAGCGTTTTTTCATCTTTCATTTTTTGTAGCCATTTTGTGCCAGCACTTTTTCGAATATTTTGGACAACATTGGTAGAATAGATATTGGGCGATGTGAGGTAACTTCGTCAGGTGGTTTGCCTGGTTTTGGTATCATTATTACCTCAGCGACTTTCCATGTGCTTGGCACATATCTTAATTTCAATGCAGCATTTATAATCTGCTCTAGTTTTTTTTTAAACATTTTCGTGGAAATAGTTTCAAAATTTCTCCTGTAGTCAAATCAAACCCTGAGGAATTTTTGTATTTATGCATTCTTTAATTTCTTTGGCAAGTTCTTTAGCTGTTACCGACCGAATAGGTCTGTCTTCTTCGCATCTTGCTTGGTTTGAATACGTCTTCAAGACACTCAGCTGCCTTTCGCCCATCTACCTTCTCTGGTTTTTACTGGTGGAATGTGAGCTATTGGCCTGTTCATTTTCTTTGTTGCCTTCCAGAGCGAGTAGTCGGTACTAGCATCATTTGTAAGACTTGTAAGATAAGTTTTCAAAGACTCATTGAACTCCCTTACCGATTTTCAGAGCTTATAATTTATGTTGTTCAGTATGGTCTTGTCGCTTGGCGCCCTTGTCTGTTGCCAGCGTTTTCTAGCCTTCCTCTTTTCTGTAATAATTTCACATATTTCGCGAGGATAAGAGTATTGTTTGATCTTTTTTGTTGTTTTGGGAGTTGCAGACCACGCAGCTTTTTGTATATGAATCGTCAATATTTGGACTGCTTCTTCTAGTTGATTTTTGGATAGAAAGAAGTCGACAAGATCTGGGGTGTTATTCCTATCTGTTGACCAATAGGTAGGTTTTCCCGTTGAGTGATATTTGGCGCCATCTTCTTTAATTGCTTTATATAGTTCTCTGCCTCTAGTATTAGATATTCTAGATCCCCAACATTTATTTTTGGCTCTTAAATCCCCTCCCGCGGATAATCTATTGTGAGATATGCGGAAGAAACTTTTAAAATCATTTTTCTTTAGTCTAGGAGAACAGTATACTGCTGCAACGGATATTTGCCCACTGCTCGTTTCTACACTTATGGAAATTCCTTGGAAGGCACCGTGTTACCCGGACCGTGTTACCTCTCGAAGAGGTGATCACAATTGGCCACCGAGATCTTGTGATTTAACACCACGTGAAAGATAAGGTCTACGCCAACAGTCCAGCGTCGATTCAAGACCTCAAAGTTAAAATTCGTGAGGCTATCGAGGACTTACTTACCTATGAATAAAGGAATACAGAAATCGGTCTTGAGGTGAGCTGTCATAGAAGAGGAATAACATATAGCAGCCAGAAAAAAAAAATTGTTAAGCTAAGAATATAAAGTAGTTAAAAATCGTATCCTGAAAGTTAACTTTTTTTTTTAAAATGACTTTGTTGATTTAAGTATTAAATAATATAGTGCTTTAAAAATATATTCAGAATCAAAACAATTTCGAAATACGACCAACAATTTTTATTTGGCCCAACAATGTCTTCTTGAAATTAAAAACCAAAATAAAATAAATTCAAAAATTTGTCCTTTGCCTATTGTATTCTTGAACTAGCCTAGAATAACTGTTTATTTGATCAAAAAAGTTGTAAAAAATGGAAAGTGAAAGTGAAGTTAACATAATTACAGAAAACGCAGAAATAAACAATATCGAAAATGTAACACTACACTGGTATTTCAATTGGGGAATGTGCTATGAAGAGATTTTAGGATTAAAGAGTACCGGATTTCCAATCAAGAAAATACTTTAAAATGATAAACCCAAGCGTGAAATCTATAACATTAAGAATAATAAAAGACTTGAACGTTTTTGTTTTTTTTTTTCAAATTTTAAATAAGTTTGATTATGAGTTTTATTGAAATAAAATAATTGTTTTGTGATAGTGCAGTTGTTTCTTTTTTGAAATATAGTTTATCTTCTGGAAACCTTTAAACACGAACAACATTTTAGGATGGATGTTTCGAAACGAATGTATTCTATTATATATATTTTTTTTTGGAACATCCGAAGATGTTGTTTGTGTTAAATTGTTTTTTTTTTTTAAATATGAAACATGAAAATGTTAAGAACTGCAATTTTCAATTAAATTTATTTAATAATATATTGTTGAATACAAATTTTACCGCAACAAGGTCTGCTCTCTATCCTTTCTTTCCTATCCCTGGTCCACCTCCTTGGAACCTTAAGGGTACAACCTATAGTTACTCGTGAGTGGCAGGTCGGTCACAAGCTATCAGACGGGCGGTCTGATCAGCACATAATGGATGTTCTGGTCAGAGACAATACTGAGACCACCAACTCCGACCGATTTCCCGTTACTTAGCCTACAAGCTATATTTTTATGGGGTGGCAAATGCTAAGTGCGCTTGTATTGTTACATAGAAATTCGTATTGACAAATGTCACGTAACTTCAAAAATTCCGACTCACCAACGCACTCGCACCTTGCATATGCCACTTCCGCTGTGGGCAAAGTTGCTGACAGCGTTCATAGAATTTTATCAGTTAAATTTGAAATTATTCGTTACGTGTGCATAATATTTTTTTAAGGAATAAGTGGAGATTTGGAGATTTAAAATATATATGAAAAATGAACAATGCAGATTATTTGAAATAAAATAGAAACATATTGAGCAAATTTTATTCAGTTTTCTAAGAAAAATTTACGCATGAAATCGAAGTTAATGATATTCAAAAGCGCAAAATACGCAACCATGTTCGTCATAATAAGTTTTTAGTATATAGAACATCTCATTTAGCTAGTTTTATTAACCAAAGAAATCAAATTATTCGCCTTTTAACAACATATAATTACTAACCAATGGCATTCAGTAATGTGAAAAGGTGGTATTCCCGAATTCTAGCACATTTCCCCACGGTTGTCGAGGTTGGCAGCATTTATTTTTGTACATTTTGTATGTTTTTGCATGTCACACGGATTCTTAATTGACACAACACCGATAGGAAAACAAAATGGCGAATTTGAAAAAAAACTGAGGGGCCCAGCGGCAAGAGGATAGTGAGTTGGGGGTCTCAGTATCATTTGTCTCTGGTTCTGGTTGTGCAGCCCTTCGGACGGAAGGGAGACTCGAAACCGTCGATTAAGAAGGAACTCAAGTCGGATGGCGAGTCTGGCAGGTCGTCAGGAGACTCCCACCGACCAACAGTATAAATCTACCGACAGGAGGTCGCAAGAGATGAAAGGGTGGGTGGAGGACGATCCACTTAGCCAACACTCCACCGAGGGATAACTAGACCAACAACTGTGTGGTGGACAGCCAACACAAAACACCCCAACGATTGTCAAACCGAAATTAGTGACAATATCCGGAAGCACTGTTCGATGGGTGGAGGGGAGACGATCTTTTCTTACAAATCACACCGCCGCTGGAGTAACGAAGGAGCAGCAGAGGGCGTTGGCGGACGGAAAAGTAAAATAACGCACTCACAAATACAACCCAAGCTGAATAGCTTATGAAGAGAGATAATATAATCGCCAAAACACGACCAATACAAAAGAGGGTCAACTTAAACTATGCAACACAGAACATTAGTAAACAATAACAAAGACCGATATACCTAAACAAAAGAGGAATGCAATCCCAACAACGAACGAAAAGTGAGATCACCCAAATAACAAAATGTCACAAATAATACGGCCGAGAACCCAACATAAATTAAACAAAAAAAACTTGTAAGGAATGGTCTGATATCTGCAGATCTCATCCCCCAAAATCTGCGCGAAAGCCCACAGAAGTAGATTAGACTAATCGCGAGAAATGAATTTGAAAAGAAATCATTCTAATAAAAGACCGCGCTCCAACGAAGCTTTTATAATTAGATAAAACATTTGTTTCCCTTTTTTTTTGGTTTTGTTTACATTTCAAAGTTCACGCACAAATCAGTTCGTACCAACCCCTTTCGCCGAGCTAAGCCGAACTCAGCCCCTTTTACTGGCTGCAGTTGCAAAAGTTTGCGATCTCTTTGGCAATTGACATTTGTTTATTCGACCTTTTTTCTCGGGCAGTGGCGACTGCAAGTTTGTTCTCTTCGTTTTGTTTCGCCAATTAAGTTAATTAATCAGTAGTTTGAACGCGGTTATAATAACAGAAATAATATTGCAACAATATAGATATAAGTACAATAAGACTTGTCCTTTGGTCTTTTATAGTACAAAAAGAGTTTAAAGGAGATAACAAAGTTTTGAAAACTAAAATTTAAACTAACAGTGGTTCTATACCTTAAAGAGAAATAGAAGTAGATTAAAAAAAGGAGAAAGAACAATTTTAAATAGAGAGAAAGCGAAAAGAAAAATAGGAGAAGAAATTGACAAAAAAGAAATTATTGCTGCTCGGAGAAAAAACGTATTACTTCAAATTTAAAGTTATTAAAATTATTAATATCTTTGATATGCAAAGCAAAGAATTCCATAGTTTGATCGCGTGAATGTAAAACAGTCTGGAAGAGTTGAGATATTTGTAGGAAGGAATGTTAATGTTCATGGTTGTAAGAGATCGAGCAAATTCTAGTTTTTGATAAAGGTACGGAGGGGACTTAAGGATCCTGTTCAAAAACATTCAATTTACAGGCGTAAGTAGAGATTCTATCCCACCTACGAAGACCATGAATGTAGCGGAAGGCGCATTAAAAGCTACTTGGAGTTAATGCATTGATAGCGAGTCAGGATTGGGGTACACAACTTCAGAGTACGTTATCAAAGGTGGAATGAGGATGCGAACAAGTTTTTGCCTAGTTTCAGGGGGAGTGAAATTCGCAGTTAGCCAGAGCTTACGTAGACACCCGTATATATTTACTACCAATTATAATGTTAATGTGGTCATTACACGAGAGATTGCGATTACAAACGAAACCGAGACAGGTGGCAGAATCAACTAATTTAAGTTTCCAATCTGACAGCCAAATGTTAGGAACAACATTAAGTTAAAAAAATTTGTTCGCAATGGGTATAGCCAAACATTTGTTTGTGTTGAGAAGAAGTCCATTATTGAGCAATGCAGTCAAGCAGCTGCATGCGACCAGTTCGAAAACCTGATTGAAAAGGGTACAAAGAGATTTATCGCAGATGCGATTACGGACTTGCTTAGCGAGCACCTTCTCAACGACTATTGACAAGCATGGCAGAATTTTTATGGGTCGGTTGTCACTTTCAGAAGAAGCATTGGATTTTTTAGGCAGTAGGGATCACTCGTGCATATTTCCATGCCTGGGGAAAAGTTGAAAATTGATGCAAAAATTGATTTTATGTGTCAGAGGACTCACATATGATTGCAGCTGAAATCAGACGCAGACAACGTAGCGACACGCCGTCCTCACTAACTGCATTCGATTTTATTGAAGTGAAGATGGAGAAATGGAAAATACATAATAGCATTCTCCGTCACCACCTTAAAATCAACTGGCCTCACCACATAGATGTCAGGATGAGGCTGATATCAAAGTCAAAACTATTTGGTGCCGACTCTAGATAGCTGAGTAAAATGAAATTGCAGAAAAAAAACACTCCGTGCATTGAAATATATTACTTTTAATCCATCCTAACCCGAGTTGAATTAACATTCACAAGAGGACTGGCATTTAATATGTTATTGTTGGACATATTTAAAATAAATAAATTATTTGCAAGTGGTTGTAAAATTCAAAAATGGCTGCAGCAGCAAAAGAATAGGGGGAATAAGAAAATGAGAAAGAGAGAGAGAAAATAAAGAAAAGAGAAAACAAAACAAAAAGGAAAATAACAATAACAATATAAAACAAGTAAAAGTGTTATCATCGGCCTGGCCGATGCTTTGATACCCTCCACTGCATACTGGTTTTGTGTGGGAGGTACCAGAACTATGCTTGACCGACATAGTCCAAATTTTCAACAGACAGAGAGACACATGGGCCTAATATTGATTTTGTATGGAAGGTACCAGAACTACTTGACCGACATTGCCCATTTTGAATACCAAATTGACGACAATAATAATAAGTCTTGTCACAAAATTTCACTTGCCTAGGTGGATTCCTTTCGACGCTATCATGTTTTCAACATGTTCTAATATTGGTTTTGTATGGGACGTATTAGAACTACTTGACCGCCCATTTTTAATACCAACCTAACGACAATAAAAAGAAGTCCTTTCACCAAATTTCATTCTCCTAGGTTGATTTCTTTGAACGCTATCGCGTTTGAACCGACAGAGAGGCACATGGGTCTAATATTTGTTTTGTATGGGACGTACCAGTGTAATGTGCTTTTTTTCCCCGGCCGGGGTAAACTCGTCGGTTCCAGGGTTGCCCCCAAAGAAACACGAACTTTGGAGCGTTGTACAATTTGTCCTTTTATTTCTATTCTTTAACAAGTTGGTTAAACGGTCTTAAATTTACTTAATTAACAAGCAATTCATAAGTAATTCGGTTTTAACGATCTTAAATCAACCTTAACAAACATGGTTCCTTTTAAAATACGGGGGATAGTTGGAAGGAAGGAAAGAAAGATGTGGCGGATTGGAATGCTCACAATGCACGCCCACAGAGGAAAGAGGAGGAGAAAACGGAACGGATTGGAATGCTCACAATGCCAGTTTCAGAGATGAATGAATAAAAGAGATGGATATCTTTCGTACGTCTATCCCCCCAAAACCCATTTGTTTACATTGTTGTTTTTGTAATTTCAACCCTCGTCTGTGAATACGTGTGAGCTAAAAAAAAAACCATTATTGACCGGCCACCAATCAAAATTCAGTGTGGTGAGTTCTTTTGCTGTCAATCGAATCGTGGCTGTCTAGTATATTTAAGTTCATTATTATTACCAATTTGTTATTTTCATAGTTCTCATACTCATAGGTAATAATTCACACAGGGAAAAATGTAATCCTCAAGTGAGTATTTCAAATCAAATTTAAAATCACGTAGATCCTATATTGAACTAGTATTCGCAGAACAAAATTACAAGAATCGTTTCCCACACCAGATTTGACTAATCTGAAGCTGAAACCCCCAAATCGGAGAAGATTGTGAGTAGGTATTAATGTAAATATTTAAAAACAAGCAATCCAAGTAATTCTTTTCAGAAAGGATAATATAATGAGCAAGACATCGCATACCTTTGGAAATTGAACCCTAGTAAATCTGAGTGACCTAATAGTTCTTACTTTGGCAGTTCAATAAACGCCACTTATTTAGTTTGTCGCCATTAGTTTGTTAAGAATTGTCGTTCCAATTTATAGAATTATGTTTTACTGTTGCTGCATGATTGTTACTTTTTTTTAAAACGATTATCTATATAAATAAGGTTCTACAGATACATTTTCACACCACCACTGAGGTATGTATATGGTGCGTTACCGTTTTTTTTTTTTGGGTGTTCATTAGGCCTATCGCACCCGTTCTACAAAAGTAAAATATATAAAATCAATAAATAGAATAAAATATATTCAGATAAGACATGCAATAAATTAAAAAAAAAAAAATAGGTATATATTATATATATCTTGTACTTCGTATTACACATGCAGTCTAATCCATTAAATAACAATAAAAAGTATAGATACGACATGCAAACACTTAAATAAATAAAGTCAGTTAAATCTTAAGGCTATTAATGTAAATGCTTGAAAATATCATGGAAGTTTAAAACCAAATAAAAATAAATGCCAATTCAGTTATAAAAGAAGAACTTATTATTACAGATCATATAATAATTACAAGTGAGCAACACGAAGCATTTTGTTCCTGAAAGTGGGATCGTTTAAATCTCGGTTCCAAAATTTGAGAACGAAGTATAATCTTACTCTCAAAAAATACTTAAGAATGAAATGTTCATTCAATCCTGGGCAACAGATATAATGCGAATCAGGTGCTATTAAAAGAGAAAGTTGTTCTGTAACGCCGTTTAAATGATAATAGTCATAGAATACGTTATTAAACAATCCCTCCAGCACACGAATGTATTCTACAAACGCTTTGTATTCTACATATGCTCTGCGCTATCAAGGGTAGGTAAAGGTAGCTCACAGTTATGACTTTCATAGCACTTTCTATAGAGCCAACCACAGTCATATGCAAAACTGTTTTCTTTCAGGAATTCAATGACACCTATATCTTCGCCCAGATTTACAGGTAACGAGTCATTGGTCCTAGTGCTACACTTTGTAGGGCTTTGGGCTTTGAACCAAATCGCTGGAATAGAGCTCTGAGATTTTAACAATATTTACTTGTTCACAGTTGCCTAGCTTACTATCTTTAAATACTGAAGTCCCCACAGCTTTTGAAATATACTGGTAAATGAGGTTGGTGTTACTCTAGTGCTATTTCCACCGGAACTTCTTACTTGCCCAAAGAAGTGCTCTAGACAATCTTGATTAAGATGGCGAGTTAATAGGAACTTAAACTCGCATGCTGATAGGTATTGCCACAAAGAAATGAGAGACGAAACATTAAGAAGCCAACCTTTTAAAAAGGAGAATTTGCTTGTGACTACCTTGCCTTCAGAATTCAACACTTTTATTGATCTCAGTAGTGTTGTTGCCTGTTGTAGAAACTGTTTTTGTATTTCATTCTCGCAAAAAGCTCGCTTATAGTCGTTAGAATGTTTAGTAAAGGAGGAATTAAAAATGTCAAACAAATTATTGAAAAACCCACAAAATTCGGCCGTGTCCACCATGGTTCCAGAATTTTGACCAGACGCTAGAAAGACTGAAAGGCCTGCGCAGACCGTATTACTTAATAATTGGGAGGCATATTTTACCTTCATCCGTTGTAAATTATTCGGTCGCACATGTGCCTCAGTTAGTTTTGGGGCAATCAGAATATTATTCTTGGAATCAGCGTAATAGAAACGCTGTTGCCCGTTTGGCAACAGACGAGCTTCCGAATGTGATGTCACTTTTCGACAAGCAATTTCTCGTACTTTTAAGTAAATGTAGAGAGTCATAAAAGAAGAAGATTGGACTCCCATTATCGACTTCGATTAACTCCCAACAAACTCGCCAAGCCTCTAAAATTCCAACCCTGGTCGCACACAAAATGAATTGGAATCAAACCACTTCTACGGAGGGCACAAATCGCCCTAAAAAGTAGTTTCTTAATCATAGTAGGCGAACAACTACTGTTGACAAAGTAGTATGCAAGTGGATGTTTTTCATCGTCTTGCAACGCCCTGCGCCATTAGCACCAAAACGTTATTTGCGAGTAAATTGGATCGATATTCATCTCTTCCGAAGTCTTCTAATCCTATTATTGTATCGCTTTTCCTGCAGTAAGCCAAATGGGATTTTAAGGACATTTCATCAGCTGAAATCGAACAGTATTTAAATATACTGGGTAGCTGAGATGTTTTCAGTTCCAAACTTTTGACGTTGGAGTCAAAATTGCCCGGGGATTTTGGCCAAGAAGAAATATACTTATGCAATGTCGCGATTGTTGGAAGGTTAAAGGGTTTTCGAAGACTTCTAAAGCTTGCCGGAGAAGTAATATGAATTGAAAGTGCCGGCATTTTAAGATCATCTGTATATCGATTGCCCTTCGCACATCAGGGAATTCCTGGCAAATTTGCTCTCCCTTTTTCTTGAGTTCTTGGATAGCAGTATGTAATTGACTTTCGTTAACTTCACTTTGAAGCATTTTACATTTGTTAGCCATTTGAACATAGTTTTCCTCAACAACATTTAGTCTCTGCTTTAAAGAGATTTTCTTTGGGGTAGAATTTCGTAGGAACTTACGTGTCTACGTGCTTACGTCTGCAACTTCGCACACTGGTGATCCCATATTGCATTCGAGATCAATGTCAATGCCCACATTATTGACATCCTCGGTGTTCTTCTGTAAAACCACTGAAACAGTATTTCCTTCAAATCGGCATCTCTTTGGAGTTGCATAATAGCATTTTGCCGGCTCCGTGTCGTGGTCAAAAGCATCTCCCAATGTCAGTGATATATTTGGTATTGCAGTTTGTATCAACCGATGTCTTTTTTGGGACGCAAACATATCAACGGAGAAGTGGTTTTGTTGAAAGTTTGCAGATTTAATTGTTGACGCCATATCTCCCTACTAATAAATCAAAGCACTACTTGCACATTATATTAAAATTATAAAATTATGTAAAAGAGTGTCGTGTTTATTGTTCTTAACCTAAGCTAAGTTGTATGTTACAAGTTTCTTTTTAAATATCTCTTTTGTATATTATTTCTTTATTTTTCTTATACATAACATGTACTTTAATTTAAAACAAGGGAAATTACTTCTAGCTTATTTTATAAAGGTATCAAATTCATCTTTATTTCGCTTACAACTAAGTTTTCTTACAAAAACTAAATAAACTCGAAAGGAGCATACTATGCCGAATTTAACTATACCCCATTGCAGTGCAATTATATATGTTCACCTTATCGTTTTACCCGTGCTCGTGCTTTGCCCGTTTTAGCTACAAAAAGGAAAAAAAAAACTTAAATACTACTCAGTATCCTGCACAATGACCCGCTCGCAATTAGAATTACTTATATTGTTTTCGATTAAAGAAACACATTTTTTTTCAAAAAAGCGAACCTAGAAGTACTTTTTCTATATTCTTCAAGTTTCAATGAAGAAAAAGAGCTGTGACATGTCAATTCTTAACACAGGCAGAAGAGTCCGAGATAATTTTAAAGATTTACCCTGAACTCACGGACCCACCTTTGGTAATTGTCGACTGTTTTGTTAGAAACAACTTTTACGCTGTGATCCGAAAATATGAAATTAACGTGCAAATGTTATTGCATTAACAATACAACGACGAAATCTTATTTTGGCAGCTATATAATACGATTCATATTGTAAAGTATAGAAACAGAAGAGATTGAACAACCAATAAATAGTATAACAACGTCCTTATCACTTCCCTGTTTTAATAAAATATAGAAAAACAAAACCAAATTTCTGCGACCCCAACCTCACCATCTACAGAAAATGATGGTTGGTAGATTTTGTCAATTTTGAAAGAAATTTGTTTTGCTTTTTATGACCATTTAAACTGAATTGTCTTGCCCAATGTTTCTTTTTGCATGCAGATGATGAATAATGAAACCAATTTGTTAAACAAAAAGTTTAGAAATCAAACAAAATGGGTTAGAACAATTGTTTTTTTGTACGTAAAATATTTGCGGGTACATACGTATATTCTTTTTCTAACTACCTTTTTTTTGACAAATTGGTTTTATATATCATTAGCTTCATGCAAAGACAAACATTGTGCAAAACTATTCAGTTTAATTGGTCTAAAAAAAGTTAAACAATTTTTTTTTTTGTTTTCATTATATGTGTGGCGGGTTTAGCCAGTAGCTCTCACATACATTTACGGAAAACAAAATTGCGCTTTGCAAAGTAATTGCTTGTTTAAAATGTTGTTGCTTGTGTACTGTTTATAAAACATAAATACAATTATCTATTAGATATCGAACCAACAATAGGTAGCTTACTTTAAATTACTAGGACAGTAAGTGTGCACATAAGTTCTGCATCCCATTACACATTTTGAGTCCATCCTGTTATGGTCATAAAATACCTGTAATGATATCTCACTTAATATTAAAACTAATATAACAAATTTTGACTCACTATGTGCTTTCAAGTATAGTTTAGTTTTGTATACTTGGTATCCTCCTTTCGGTATATTAAAATATCCTTTGGTGATCGGGGTGCTCGGGACGGGTTGAGGCCGGTTGGCATTGGCTTCCTTCCTAGGTGTCGTGGTTACCTTGCGGGGTCGAGTTGGTCGTCGGGTCGTCGGTCCTTCCATGCTGGTGTCTTCTGCCGTTGTCAAACTTGAACTGATCTGGTTGTTTGTTGGGACTCTCCTTTTATACTCTTTTAGATCCCGGACGTGTGCTCGCTGTATGGCACGATCCCGTTGATTTTGGCTGGTGGGTCGGCGTATAATGGCTATTACTGGGGAGTCATAACGGATGACCTCGAACGGACCGTCGTACTTTGGTGCTAGTTTTTCGGTGAAGTAGTTCATTCCTGATGAGAGTACTCGCACTCGGCGATAGACCCAATCCCCGATGCTGGGTCGCCATGTTCGTCGGCGGAGGTTGTAGTGCCGGGCTTGTGTCGTACTAGCCTTTTGCAAATTTTCCCGCACTAGCTCGTATAGGGACTTTATTCGTTCCGTAAAGACGGAGATGGGTGGTGGAGCGGTGAGGCGGTGTTCGATCCCGATGTTGCTTAGGAAGGTGTCGAATTGCCGGCTGGAGAATTGTGCTCCGTTTGTATTTTGGGGCAGCCGAACCCTGTAACGATTTTTTCTCGCAGCGATTTGATTAGTCCGGGGGTGGTGGCGGCGCCCAAAATTGGGGAATTATTTCATGGATTTTTGGGGACTTATTTCATATTTAAAATTGGGTGTTAATTCATGATGAAATAAGTCCCCAAATTTAAGTATGAAATAAGTCCTCAAATTTGGGGACTTATTTCACTACTCCATTTTTGTGTGAAATTCAACTTTCATTGATGCTTAACAGTGAATTTATTTGTAGTTGTTAATATGATGACAAGAAAAATAGCATCTGCTGCACATCAGTGCGTCATTTAAGAAATAAACTTGACTTCACTCAGGAATCAAGAAGCAACTACGAAATTTGATTTTCCCAAAACGAAGCGTAGCTTGCAGTATTTAGTGAGCAAACCTTTCGTCGCTTCACCACAATCTCCGTTGGAAGTAGTTGAGGCTTTTCAACGAGAATCGATTTGGAGTAATTTTGGAAAGACCAAAGACGAGCAGAATCCAACAGCTTTTTTAAAGCTTGCATCGAATCGGATGATAGATTATCTGCGTTTTGCATTTTTGGCTCAAATAGTATGCTGAAATTCATCGAAGAAAATATTGCGACCGGCACGTCGCACTCGTCGCGAACGGGCACGGCGCGGTCAGGCATGTCGCGCTCCTCGCGAACATGCGCTCGCCGGCGCGCCCCCCTCCCTCCTTCGCAGATCTGATTTAAAATAATCGTAACTGTAGCCTTGCAATTGCATGCTAATTTTCTTTTAATTCTTAAAAATCTAACGCCCAATAATTTACATTCTCAATTGCTTAATAAAAAATAAACATTGAAATGAGATAAAATTTAATTACAGATTTTTCCACTATTCTTTGTTTTGATGACACAGAAATCCAAGATCAGTTACACCAACTTATTTGAATGCATCGAGCAAAATACTTTCAAAATGAGTCCATCCGTATTTATAACGGACTACGAAGGTGGCATGCGTACAGCCTTAAAACGCATCTATCCACATGCGAAACTAATAGGTTGCTGGTTTCATTCTTGCCAGGCCATTAGGCGTAATATATCGACGAAATTCAGGAGCTTATTAGCATATATTCGAGTTTCCAAAGAGGCGTCACTCTTATTCCACAAAATGTTGGCTTTACCCCTGATTCCCAAAGAATGCATTAAAATTGCTTTTATGGAATTAAAAGCAAAGATTAATACGTCGGAGATGAAAATTAAATTTGCAGAGTTTTTTAAATACTTTGATAACCAGATACAAAAACTATGTTTACTATATTTTTCTGTTTAGCTTAATATTTTATTTTACAATTATTTATTTCTAACAGGTCGGTCCTGAAAATATTTCTGTCTTTAAAGAAGAAATACGTACTACCTCAGCTGTTGAAGCATATAACGGTGTGCTAGGGCGCGTATAATTCAGGAAAATGGGAATTTCTTCAAATTTGTCAAAGCCATTCGGAATGAAGAGTTCTTTAAATCCCGAGAACTTCCGTTGCTTGCCGAAAGTGGGGGAACGAGTGGCGAAAAAAGAAGGAAAAAATCCGAAAAAAGGCATGCTAAAATTTTGATGGCCAGTTAAATTTTGGAAAAGGGGCAAATCACTCCCATGGTATTCTTAAATAGGATGACTTTCCGGTACCAAGGCATCTGTGAGGAAATGGAGCCCATAGATGACATCTTTGAGGAAAATGATGATGACAATGAGCTCTCTCTCTAGACGAATTTGAAAAACATTCGCCAGTAGATGAAAGTTTGCTCTGAATGCAATTTAAAATTACAGGCGCAGTCAATCATTAAACGAGATACATTCCCTAACCCTAAATGTCCTTGTTGTAGAAGCAAAGTAAAAGACTTCATACTTGTGTACACATAAAACTATATATATATATCTATATATTAAAAAGAGTACATAAACCGTATGTATTTTTATAGAAGCCTTTTTCTTGTTCCTAATTGTAATATTAACACTGTCTGCAATATAATAAAAACATAAAAATACTCAAAAACTCGGGGCATTTTTCCTATTTTTGGGGTGTTATTTCGTTTTTCGTTTGGGGGCTTATTTCATACTTTTTTGGGGACTTATTTCATACTTTTTTGGGGACTTATTTCATCTTCGATTTTGGGAATAATTTCACAATGAAATTATTCCCCAATTTTGGGGGGTGATTTCATTAGGGGGTTATTTCCTGGAGCCGTATACATCAGTCCGCTGGGTTTTTGTCGTGAGGTTTTGTACCGGTCACATGTGTCGCATTGCTATACGTATTTCTTCACGTCTCGGGGAAGTTGGGGCCAGAAATGTGTTTTCTGGATTCGGTCGCGGGTTTTGCTGATGCCTAAGTGTCCGGCGGTAGGATCGTCAGGATGATCCGAAAGGACCTGATTTTGGTCTAGTTCTGGCACGCACCATTACCAGGTTTGGCTGTCAGGGTCGCGTAGGGAGTCGTGGCTTGGAAAGCGTCATTACAGTTTTCCATCCTGGATCCGGTAGTCGGGATATTCCTAAGGGTGTTCGTGTATGGCCTTTATCTTCTTTTGTACCCAGTCTTGGACGTCGTGGTGGCAGGCATGGACGAGGCTGGTTCCGGGGTCGGTCTGGGGTAGCGGGTCTCGGGATAGGGTGTCGGCAACCACATTCAGCGCCCCCTTGCGGTAACAAATGTCCAAATCCTATTGCTGGAGTTCAATGGCCCAGCGTGCCAAAAGTCCCGATGGGTTTTCTAGGGAGTGTAGCCATTTTAGTGAATGGTGGTCGGTGATGACGGTGAAGCGGTACCCTTCCAGGTAGGGTCGCATTTTCCTAATGCCCCACAAAATGACTAAGCATTCCTTTTCGGTCACGGAATATTTCTTCTCCAGGTCGGTCAACGTGCGGCTCGCGTATGCGATTACTCGTTCCTAGTTGTTGGGCTTGTGGAGCAGCACGACTCCCAATCCATCCTGACTGGCGTCAGTTTGCAGGATGAACGGTAGTGTGAAATCGGGGCAGGTGAGGATTGGTGATTCGGTGAGCTTCTGTTTCAGAAGTTCGAACGCGGTCTGCTGGTTTGGGCCCCAGGCCCAGGGACGATTCTTCTTGAGTAGTGTCGTGAGGGGGGCCACAAGGCTGGAGAAATCGTGGATGAAACGGCGGTATCAGGCGGTTATTCCCAGGAACCTGCGTAATTCCCGAATATTAGTGGGAGGGTTTGGATCTCGGCCAGCGGCTATTTTGTCTGGGTCGGTGTGGATCCCTTGGTGACTGACGACGTGGCCGAGGTATTTCAACTCTCGGCGGCAGAACACACTCTTCTCGAGTTTGATTTTCAGGTTTGCCCGTCGTAGGCGTCGTAGTACCTCTCCCAAGTGAGTGAGATGTTCCTCGAAGGTATTCTCGATGACGATGATGTCGTCGAGATAGGCGATCGCGTGGGGTTCCATTTCTGGGCCGATGACCCGGTTTAGTGTACGTTGGAATGTGGCGGGGGCGGAGTGGAGGCCGAATGGCATCACCTTCCATTGGTATAGTCCTCGCCCTGGGACGGTGAAGGCAGTGCATGGGCGAGATGCGGTTTCCAAGGGATTTTGCCTAAATCCATGTCGTAAATCAATGGTCCAGATAAAATCGGCCCCACGTAATTTGTCTAGTATCGGATTGATCTGTGGTAACGGGTATGCGTCCTTAATGGAAACTGCATTGAGTTGTCGGAAGTCCACGCAGAGTGGCCAGGCCCCGCCCTTTTTCTTCACCAGGACGATGGGTGAGCTGTAGGGCTTTCGGACGGTTCGATTTTTCCCAGGCGTAACAGTTCGTCGATTTCCTCGTTGATGATCTTCTGCATGGCGGGGTTACGTGGGTAGTATCGCTGTTTAAAGGGTTCGTTGGTCTAGGAAATCGATCCCCAGGATGGTGATCTTCTTGGTGATTTCCTTGATGCCAAGACGTACAGTTATCAGGTAGTGTTCGTTGGCCTGCAGAATGGATTGACGTTGGTACCGGACTGGCAGTTGTAATTGGCGGACCTTCCGTCTCACTGGCCTGCTTGGGGTTCGGGCGGAGCGACGAGTTGGAGCGGTGTCTTCTGGGTCGGTATGTGCAGGGTGATCCCGGTGTCTTCCTGAATGGTTTCTTGCGGTGCTGTCTGGGGTTTGGGTTCCGGGATAGTTTCGGGGTTCTTAGGATCTCGGGTCAAATCTTTCCATAATCGTTGGGTTGACCGTTATGTTCGGGAGTCTTTGATGTAAGCGCTCATAGATTTCCGGAGTTGGTCTAGGGTTCCAGTGGTGGGGAGACCTTTAGCTGCCTATACTTTCGGAAGTTCGGCTTTGTCAAGTTGGTATATTCAGGTCAAACTGGAGAAGAGGTCAGCTTCTTTAGATGAGACACTTGGTTCATCGTCAGTGGCGTCCATGATGCGGCGGTAGGACCAAGGCGTCGGAGGTTTATTAGTTGAATTGGTAGTTTTGGGCTCAGGTCGGTGACAGGTGCGGGTTGGAACGTTCGGTTGTTATACTTCGTTTGAGGTCCCTGCTCGGGCGCGAATTTGTGATGTCTCTTTTATCTCCGGCCGGGGATACTCGTCGGGTCCAGGGTTGCCCCCAAAGAAACACGAAATTTGGAGCGTTGTACAATTTGACCTTTTATTTCTATTCTTTAACAATTTGGTTAAACGGTCTTAAATCTACTTAATTAACAAGCAATTCGTAAGAAATTCGGTTTTAACGATCTTAAATCAACCTTAACAAACATGGTTCCTTTTAAAATACGGGGGATAGTTGGAAGGAAGGAAAGAAAGCTCACAATGCACGCCCACAGAGGAAAGAGGAGGAGAAAGCGGAACGGATTGGAATGCTCACAATGCCAGTTTCCTATAAGTGGCTAATTCTGATAGCAGAATTCGGCCGCCAACATTTTAGAGAATAGTGCAAGTCTCTAGAGAACAGGATCAGCACCAAATATATTACACCCGGAGCTGAGTGTACTGTCCCCGAATCACTTTCGTCCGCGGTTACTGTGAATTCTGCCTGGTGTGAAAATCTGCCTTGCGTGTTGTTGTTGTTTCGGCTGCTGGTACTGGTGTTGGTTTTCTTTGGTGGCGGTCGGTGGGGTTGGATACCGGTGATGGGTGACACATCGTTGGTGGGGAGTGTCCAGTGGGGCGATCAGTGGCGATCAGTGTTGCCGGTCAGTGGCGTAGTGGTAAACCGCCCCCTTTTTGTGACGGGTCGTTACACCAGAACTACTTGACCGACATAGCCCATTTTCAAATCCAATCTGAGGACAGACATGGCTAAATCGAATCAGAATGTGATCCTAATTCAGAATATGTTCTTTATGACGTCTCCGGTAAGTCCTTCCTAGCGTTACAAATGTATTGACAAAGTGAATATACCTTGCTGTGGAGGGTATACAAATCAGTCAATCGATGATACACTATAAAGTAATCACAAAACGTATTCGTCTTGTGTTCCCTTCAGCGATGTTTTCGGCGACAGCAAACAGTCTTTGAGGTGCATTTACCGTTTTCGGTTTTGCGAACAAAAACATAGCTAGATTTGGTAAACACATCGAACAAAAAGATATTTTTCAGGGATTTTGTGCTATGACCGATCGAATTGCAAAAGTGATCGAAGATTGTAATTAGGCTTTCATTCGGTGTCTCAGAAATCCCAATATAAAATTGCGCCATCTGTATTTACGGTGTGATTGGCAGTGGCAAACGGGAAGTCGAAGCAAAATTGATTACATCCAAATGTATAAAACTCTACATCTGTGTACCTTGAAACAAAATCATACATGGTTCATTTGCTTTCCACATCACCCCACCTAGCTAAACATAGTACCCGCAATTATCCACACAAGACACAATAAGAAAAGAAGAAGTAAATGAAAATCGAATAACTCGAAGAAAAGCGTGTTATTTTGTTCATATTATTACCAAGCGGTTCACTCAACGTCAGCACTCAAAATTAACTTAGTTCGAACTGAGAATAACTCGAAGAAAAGCGCCTTATTTTCTACATAACCAAGTGGGTGTTGAACAAAGAGATGTCCGACACAGAGCTCAGGCAAGAAAAAAAGAGATAACAATCAAATATTCTCTCAATCATCTATCAACTATCAAGTGTTACCTGGTGGAGATTTAAATAGGGAAGTCGGTAGGAATCGGGTTATATGGACGCGACGCCACTGGTGATTGGCTAAATCATTGGCAGTAGCATTTACATTACAACATTTGCGAAACGAATTTTGAAAGACAAAATCTAGTTCATGGTATTAAAATTAAAATTTCGAAAAAATTAACAACATTTCAAAATTACTATCAAAGATTGGTTGAGGTATTCTTTCCTTAACTGAGATTTTGTTACGAGGCTATACATTCTTGACAATTTCTTGTTATCACAATTATTTTAGTTTTAATATTAACATTTCTTCTTATTGATGCAATAATTAATTGTTAGGGTAAAAAGAACCTGACATTTTTAATTTTTGACGTAAGAACATGAACATTTTTCAAAATTTATAATCACATATCATTTAAATCATCAATTATGACATTTGGGTTCATTTTAACCAACGAAAATTGTTGAACCTTTTTTTAATTCAAATTAATATAGTTTTTTTTTTTTAACTGTGGGGACCTGCCCTTGGATACAATTCTGTAAAGTTATTCGAGTTATTAATCAAAAATAGTTTCCTATGAAAACGCGTATGCGTTTAGCTTATCGCTGTGGTGAACGTTTAGAAAGATATATACTTACTTTTACGAGCACCCTTTACGATATAGATTTCAGCTGTCTACTATTACTTTTTCATCCCTAATATACAACAACGAACTGGAAAAACTATAACATAAGTATCTACACATCATATTTATAGCCTGACTGTATTGTCTCGCTTTAGTATCAACATACGAGGTGCTAATGGGAATACTTGTCAACAACCTTTGCACAGGGACCATAACATCATCTTCAATTACCCGAACAGGAGAATTCAAATCACCTGGGGCAAGTAAGTAATATATATAAAACGTGTCTGTCGCCAACGCAAACCACTACTTTGTCTTCATCATGGGTTTTGGCAAACAATCACATATAGAATTCATGTAACGGTAGCCTTTATTTATGCATATCTATTTCCATGGAAACCTAACCGAGGACTCTGCTAAAACTCAGAGTCAGGACACCGCTGTTATTGCGGGTACTTCGAACAAAAAAATAAAGTTGGGTCAGGTTGAAAGTATTCTAAACTTTTTCGATTGACATATAAGTGGGATACCGCAAACATGCAAACCATTCTCGTTTTAATGCCATTGCAATGAAATGCACGTCATTTATTGCTGCCGCCACATCGACCGTAGGCCTCTGTTTTTCTGTTACTAATGAATGGGTGCGTTCTGTCATAGCTTTACAGCGTCGGTATACGGGGGTGACATAGGCGGCCTCCCGGGAGCGCCGGTAAATGGAGGGCACTGTACAGGCTACTGCACCCGATAGCTTAACTTAACCACTTACCTGATTTAAATACTTATATAAAGAAAAAATTAATTACGAGTATTCAATTTTATGAGGGAGAGAAAAGAGAAATGATTATAACCAATTCAGCATTATCTACCTGCCATTTTCATACTTTCAAGTATGATGTTATAGCAGCGATTTGCACTTCATCGTTATTCTGCACAACCTAGCAACTCCGATGAGTTTAGCGGAGGTACCAAAACCTGGTATGGCTCTATAAACGTCCAGATTAAATGGTTAGTTCTGCTTGACAACGGTATTTCGGTCGTCTTTGCTCTGTATAACAATGTTCAGATGTGATTTCTCCATATTCTCATCTTATTTAATTGACACGTTAGGAATATAGCAATTGAGAAGTAAGGGCTTGTCAAGAAGCAATAGGGATACTATAATCATCCTGATATTATATATATATATATCATATAATGTCGTTTCAAAAAAAAATCAACAAATGGATTTCAGTAACACACATCAGTTTGTAAATCCTTTTAAATAATTTCGTTGTTAGTTAAACATTGAACATTCCATTACGTATTGCAATAGCAATTTTTACATTTTTATTAACAACGAAATTAAGTCAAACATGCTTTTTCATTAGCGCATTATTGCATATCGTTCTACCGGAGAGGCCAGAAATCGTTTATCTGTACCTCGGTTGGCGCGGTGTATTAATTAATAATTACGTTACATGTATGAAGATACCATTAAACCATAATAATTGTTATCTTTTGCTTGCTGTTAAACATGTATACGCTGGTGACATTACATTACAACATCAAAATTAAGCACTGAACCGAAATGAAGTGACATGAAAACTGCCAACTCGGGATGAATATCAGAAAGGGAGTTACTGGTGCGGAGTATAAATATTTTTATTTGAATTCTTACTTACTTTCTGTTTGCAGTGGGTGTTTTGCAGTTGCAACAGAATTGTGATTCGAAACAAGCTGAATCACTACTTTTATTTTAATGACTGCATAATTTGACTATATATCTACTAGGGTTTGAACGGCGTGCCTCGTACATAAAAGAAAGTGGGTATTCATGCAATTCCCAGACATTTGTGAATTGGGTACAATAATGCATTATTATAACATGCAGAGTCGCCACTGGGGTGGCCATAGAGTATAATTGCTTTTAAAAAGTTGCATTAGAACAACAAACGTGCTGTCATTTTTATCAACAGCGCTGTATTTTCTCAGTGACATTCATCAGGATCATTCATATATTCTTATTTACTCCCAGTCTACCGTAAAAATATAGTTATAGAGGTATATAATTAATTTATAACATTGGAGTATTTTTGCTCAATTTCGACCATAAGAAATGAACCAATGTGATAAAAAAATGATATCAGAGAGACGGTGAAAAGAGATCTTGTAGAATTTACAGATGATTATCGGTCGAGACGTTAGCTCCAATTTTTTTTTTGAAGTAATACTTCTTAAGACACACTAGATTTGGGGGGTAAGCTGGTGAATGCGTCACAAAATCGTTACGGGAATTGCGAGCGGAAGTTGAGAGGGAGATATAAGTTAGTGAGATAAATTGAGAGAGAGTTACGTTTCGTTTCGAATATTACTGTAGAGGCAAGAGAGATAGATGCGAGCACACATTTTCGTTCTCTCTTTCCCTCAGTCAATTACGTTTCGATATCTAAGACAAATACAGTGCAGCAGTAATACCAGATCGGGGGATTTATCACTTTTTGCGGGATTTTCTCACTAATAATAAGCTAAAAGGGACAAAGGGATTTTTCAGACCTCATAGTACAAAAAGAAGGGCATTTTACTTTTTGGTCAAATTTTGTTCCCAATTGCCCATTTTATTAAGAATACAAAAATTATTCAACCTACGATCGTGTTTAGAAAAAAGTCATTCAAAATATCTAAATGATTTCATTTTCTTGTTTTTAGATCCCTAAACTGTTTCATAAAATGACATATTATGTGTCTGTGAATGAATCACGAGTATTTCTTAAAATAATAAATTTATTTATTTTGTAAACATAATAGGGATATTTTGAGCATAACCGTGGGATAACCTGCCTCTAAAGTCAGGTATCACTGCAGTGCAGGCCTATTATCTGTATCACACTGTACGAGCAACAGAGAGAGATGCGAGCACACAGTTTCTTTTCTTTCTGTCAGAGCCAGTTACGTTTCATATATCTAAGACACAGTGCACGCCTAATGCAATGTTGCCACTTTGGTAATTTTTTACCAAATTTGGTATTTTTTTTTACTTTTTGGTAATTTTTATCTGGTTATGGTAAATTTTTGAGCAGATGTACCAAGAATACTAACTCGATATCACCTCATTTAATGCTACCTTACTGCTTCTGAGTGAACGCATTGCATTATTTGCATATGCTTCATCAGCATCCATCCATATAAAACTGTTTTATTCGCCATTCAGAAAATTACAGAAAGCATTCAATTTGTACTTTTGACAGATGGTGAACTTCGAAATAGAGTCTGTTCCTGTTTATAACTTATAACTAAGGTTAATTAATCATATTATTCATAAACAGACATGAACCTCTAATTTGTTAAGGGTTTGTTATAAGAAAATAGGTAGATGATCTCTCATGTCTTCTAGCAACTGGTAATTCTATGCAAAATCAAATAAAATAATTTAAGTTTTTTTTGTAAGTGGCAACCGTGGCCTATTGCCTGTATCATACATATATATGGATGGAACTGAAGAAGTTTTACTTCAGTCGTGAAGTCTAAAGCACACTCGTTTTTTTTTATTTTAAGTATTCAATACTTGTGCTTGTACTTGTACGATTGACATTTACTTCCATATACTTTATTCAGTTTACGACTAAACACTTTATTCAATTTATTCGGGGTATATACTTTGAACAGTAGGGTCCAAAGGTGTTCGTCCGAATGCTCTAATATATATCACTCTTCTCCACTTAATATAAAACTTATAGGGTAAACAAATAATTTTGATTTATATGTTAAATAATAAAAAGAAAATAGTATAGGTATCCCATTAGATTAATCAACTTTCAAGCACAAAATCCTCTACCTCATCGACAACAGATCTCTTTCTATTCTTCGGCTGACCTACGTTAAAAGAAACGGACTTTTGTTTATTTGGGATAATGGTAGGTAGAATATATTTGGTAGGCTTAAATGTATTTTGCCTTAATTAATTTACATATGCGGATCTATTATAACCATCCACATTGATCAGATACATTACATTACCTATTTCTGTTATACCAGTTCCACAAACCCACTTGTAACCTAAACCAGATTTTAGTTTATATAATACTTTTTCCCCCTTTTAAAAAAAATATGTTGCGTAAGTTTAGGGATACTGCTGTTAGATTACTAAAAGCTTCGACATTTTTTTTTTTTTAATATACGGAATTGGGATTTCCTCTATCAGTTTCCATTTTAATTTTTGGATTGATATTGTCGATGAGCGTTTTGGTTTAATATTTAAAAAGAAAATCATTAGCACAAACTTGAGTAACTGTAGATGGTGTTGTGCGATACTTTAATAAAAAACGATCCAACAAAGTCTGAATAGGTAAAGATCTTTCTAAGCCACTATAGCCTAACATTCTTCTCAATCCCGATTTCACCGTTTGCACTGCTCTTTCTGCGAGTTCATAGGGCTGAGGATGATAAGCCGGACTTTTCAGACATCTTACACCGTTTTTCTGACAAAACTCTAGAAACGCTTCGGAATTATATAGCGGTCCATTATCGGATAGAATTGTTCCTGGTAAGCCAAAGTATGAAAAGGTGGATCTCAAACTAGCAATTAGGCTCTCGGTATTTGTATTTTTCATAATCCTGACGTCTATACATATCATCTACCAAAATATGAAAATATGTGTTTTTAAAGAAGAAAAAGTCCAAATGGATCCTCTCGAAAAAGAAAGATGATTTTTGCCAGGAATGCAATTTATTCGAACAGGACTTATTGCTCATCATATTACAAATTTCGCAGCTTAGTACATAATCTTCTATATCATTTTTGATATCGTCCTTCCAAACGTAATTTCGTGCTAGGATCTTCATACGCACGATTCCTACATGCGTTTCGTGGATCACCTCTAAAACCTTAGGAACTAACATTCGTGGAACAATCACAGGATCCTTAAAATAAAGCCACTGATTTTCATAATTTAAATCATTTCTCCTTTGAAAATATGCTTTCAAATGAGAAGGTGCCTTTATAGGCCAACCCTCACGGTTCATTTTCTGAACTTGCATCAGCACGTTATCATTAGCGGTTTCTCTTTGAATCATCTCTATATCCACATTATCAGCAATAAACGGTTTCAAAAAGTTTATTGACAATATATTCCTTGCTGGTTTAGGCAAGGGTAGTCTGGAAAGCCCGTCCGCGTTTGCCATCTGAGAGCCCTTTTTATATTTCAACGTATACTGGTACGTGCTCAAAAATATTGCCCACCTGCAGAGTCTACCGGCGACTACTGAAGGAGCAGCCTTCGTGGAGCTAAAAAGTTCTATGCGGCTGGGAATAGTTTTTCTCTGCTGGGCTTAAGGTACTGGATGCGAATAATACTGGACGATCAATACCTTCAATAATATGAGACAAAATACCTCCTATGCCATAAGGACTAGCATCACAGTGAAGGACAATCTCTTTTTGACGATCATAGTGAACTAAAAGATTATTTTTCAACAACAGCTCCTTACTCTTATTGAACGCATCAGTACAGCCATCTGACCAAGCAATCTTAGCATTTTTCCTGTTTAGTGCATACAAATGACTGAGCTCGGTAGATAAGTTAGGGATGAACCGCGAATAATAGTTGATCAACCCTAAATATGATCTCAACTGATCGACATTTTGAGGGACCGGGGCCTTTTGAATTGCCTCAAACTTTGAGCTACTTGGTTTAATACCCTCTTTTGTAATGATATGCCCCAGGTACTCAATACTTTGTTTAAGAAATTGACATTTGCTCAAATTTACCGTAACCTTAAATTCATCCAACCGAGTTAAAACAGTTTCCAAATCTTGCACCTCCTTCGTCCTCTTCGTCTATCAAAATGTCTTCCAGGTAACACTGCACCTTCGGGATACCTTTAAGTATCTCATCCATAGTGGCCTGAAAAATGGCTGGATCACATTTAATACCGAATATAAGTCGGCGAAATCGAAATACACCTTTATGCGTATTGATTGTTAGTAACTCCTGGCATTCCTCCACCACTTTCAGTTGCTGGTACGCTCCCTTTACATCTAAAACGCAGAAATATGAACAGCCTGACAAGTTTGCAAACATATCATCAACGCAGGGAGGAGGATAGTGGTTGGTTTTAATAAATTTGTTTACTGACACCTAACAATCTACACATAATCTAATTCCTCCTTTCGGTTTTTCCACAAGCCCTATAGGGGAAACCAAGCACTATATCTCACCGGATACAAAACGTCCTCCGCCACCAAGCGTTCTAACTCCCTATCCACCGCTTCCCGTGAACCAGTTCAGTGCCATGAATAAGGTTTGCAAAAAATCGGAGTAGCTCGTTCTTCTAACAAAATTCTCGCCTTAAATTTTGCTATTGGATCCCGTTTATCCGCAAAAAACAAACTTAAGCTTTGCAGTGAGGGTCCTTACTGCTGAATCTTTATTTTTCATTGTACTACTATTTGTTAACTTCGTAACTTTAAACCTTTGCCTCCATCCAGCAAATAATCTGTGTAGCCAAGAAGGACCCATTAGTGGAGCAAATGACTGCTCACCCCCAAGTATAACAATTTCCAATGTGTACCCAGTCCTTTCCCTAGGATGTTTCACATTTACTAATATATAGCCAACTACATCTACCGAACCACAGGATATTACATGTAAATTCTGATTAGATTTTTACAATTCCTTATCTATTTATTTATTTATTTATTTCATCTACAATTTTTGTAATTTCAATTACAAATAACAGATGTTGGAAAATAAAATTAAAAGTAAAGAACACAATTAAAAATAAAATTTGTTAGAAAATAAATATGTACAATAATTTGTTTTTGAAACTGGCTCTCGACAAAGATAAATATCTATATCTGTACAAACGCTGGTGAAAGCTACAATGGCTCTTGTTATCGGCACATTAAGGTCATAATTTGTTCGATGATTTTTTTCTAAGAGGAGATGCCGTGTTCTCAAAGATCTCGTCGGTGCATATATTGGTATCAGTGAGAGCAGAACAGAACATCTTGTATGAAAGCATAGCAAGTCTCTGACAAACATTATATCATGAATATGACGGCGCGATTTCATAGATTTAATGCCCAGAAATAAACACCTTGCCTTATAATTTGGAGAGGCTTCCCAGTGTAATTTATAAAAAATGAATTTAGTGAATCGCCTTTGAATTTTTTCAAGGCGATCAGAATAGGTTGAGAATGCAGGATTCCAAATCACATCAGCATATTCAAGGAGCGACCGAACTAAGGCAGTGAATAGCGAAAGTTGTTGGGACAAAGTAAAAAGGAGCGAACAAACCGGTTGTGTACAATTCAACTTTATTACAAAGACTGTATATAGGCTAGGGAACAGTTTTGGTATATATAGTATTCTCTATGTAATTTGACATAAGGAGATGTACATGTGTTTGAGTGTATAGATATACTAGAACATAAATGTAATGTAATGTAAGAATCAATACTATCGCGACAGTATATTCAATATGATATTTAAACGAGAAAGACGTATCGAGCGTGACTCCTAAATCTTTAATTTTATTTACCTTGTTTAAGTTAATTGAATTAATTGTATAATTATATTTGAAAGCAGATGCACATCTATTAAAAGAGATTGCATTGCATTTCTTTATATTTAATTTTAAGCGATTGACGTTGCACCAATCAATTATTCTATCCAGGTCAGATTGAACCAAAGTACAGCTCTCTATACTTTTAATAGATGAAAATAATTTTAAATCATCCGCATATAGTAGGCATTGGCTATATTTGACCGTTGACACGATATCATTTATAAAAATAATAAAAAGCAGTGGACCTAAATGGCTCCCTTGCGGAACACCAGATGTACAGTTAATACGTTTCGAAAGCAATGTTCCGATTTTTACTCGCTGAACGCGACCAATTAGGAAGGATGAAATCCAGCGAAGCATTTCAGAGTGGATTCCAAAGGCTTCAAGCTTCTCAAGGAGAATAGAATGATTGACCGAGTCGAAGGCTTTGCTAAAGTCAGTATATATTGCGTCCACCTGACGTTTCTTTTCTAACTCATTTAGAGTAAAAGATGAGAAAGAAGCCAAGTTGGTGATAGTGGACCTACCAGATAAAAAACCATGCTGCGCTTCCGATAAACACTCTTTCGTTAAAAAACCCAAGGTTGTTTTTAATTATGCTTTCAAAAAGCTTAGGAATTGCCGAGAGCTTACAAATACCTCGATAGTTCTCAACATTATTTTTAGAACCAGACTTATTAATAGGAACGAGAAACGATGCTTTCCACTCAGTGAGAAACTTACCCTCGAGAAGCGAACGGTTAAATATAATTAACAGCGGCACGCAAAGGCCTGTGGCACAATTCTTTAGGATAATGGCTGGTATGCCATCAGCTCCACAACTAGAGTTTGGCTGCAGGGACTTTAGTGCTAACAAAACCTCTTCATAATTTAGTTGCAGAGAACCAATATTCACATGGTTGCCAATAATTGTACTTGAGTTGATAGGGCAGTTATCGTTAGTATACACAGAACGAAAGAAATTAGCAAAAAGTTCTAGTGTAGACTCCACATTAGACGATTCTACGTATATGTAATGCATTGTGGTTGGTTCCCAACTGATTTACGTTTCAAATTTACAATATGCCAAAATGATTTGCTATCCTGCTTAATTTTACTTTCGATAGACATAATATGATTTTTGTGAAGAAACTTGCTAAGAGAAATAAATTCTTTGCGCAATTTGCTAAAATGCTCGTAATCATTAATATTACCCGATTTTTTAAACACTTTAAAAGCTTTGTTTTTTAAATTTTTTAAATTTTATCGTATTCCTTATAAGTATATTACCTAACTTTGTTTCATTGTTGTTATTTCATGATCACTTTGACCTTTAATTTTATTGTCATCCAAAGAACTAAGATTGTTTATAAAGTTATAACTATCGGAATCGTAGTCGCTCTCTATCTCTAGGCTAGTTTTAATACTTTTAATATTCTTGTTCTTCTTTTCCAAATTCATATACTTTTTACGCCCTTTGTTGGGAGTATCACCAGAAGAGTTACTTGAATACCGATCTCTTCTCCTATAAGAATTTTTAGCCAAATGACCCCACTCTCTACAATAATAACACTGATAGTTCCTACGGCTGCCATCCTTTGAATTACTTCTGGTCTTAGAAGGATCTCTTTATACTTGTGTTCTGTTCACCATACGATCTTCCATTACGCCACCCATGTTGCTAAGCTCATGTTATACCATCTCCATATTTAACGCAATTTCGCAGCATTCATCAAAGGTTGCAGGAGTTGAATCAATCAATTTGGATTGTATCTCTTTTGTTGCGTATCCCCATCAATAACCGATCTTTAAGATCATCATCCAAAAACTCCTTATACGAGCATGTGTCCGCTAAACTTTTTATTGTCACAATATACTCCGTTAGAGTTTCTTCAGCATTTTGATTCCTTGCCAAAAATTTATATCGCTCAGCAGTTACATTTCTCTTCGGTGAAAAATGCGTTTTGAGCAGCTTAATCAACTCTTCAAACTTGAGCTCTTCAGGCCTCTTGGGAGAAGCTAGCGTTTTTGATACTTTGTATAAATTCGCTCCACCCACACCAATTGGGAATGATATCATATCCGCACTTCCATCGATTTTATTAGCTGCTTTTATTATCAGCTATGATCCATATAGACCATCGATTTACATGCACTTACAACAACAGCACATGATCCTGCTTCTCATCGAGATCACGAATCGTGATCTGAAAATTATTTCTACTATTTCCTACTGAGTGGCTTGTTTTATTTTTATATTTTGGTGTGCCTGTAAACGATAGCCCAACAATCACGCTGCCAGACTAAAATGTTGATCGCCATTCATTTTCACGTCTGTATTTCGAGATCTTACTTCTTCGTTTTATAATATACCAAGATAAACAGATATACTAGCAGCAAAACATTGTTCATATGTTGAATATTTGAACATTAAGTTGTAAATAAGTTCCTAGAAAAAAGAAATTGAAATGAAAATTTATGACAACTTGGTTCATATGGTAACACCCTGCTAATTGAAATGTCAAACGAGATAAAAATCATATGTTGGTATACAATGGGAAAGCCGCAGATAAGTCGTAAGATTGCTTTTTCATATTTTAATTGCTTTGATTAGAAAATAATATTTTTTCTTAAGTCCAAGAAGAAACTGGACGAAGGCCGATAAGGGAGCGTTTCTTGAAGCTTACGGCAGGAGGCAGTCCGAATTTCTGCACACCCGGAAAAAAAAATGGCATGCAAAATGTTTTGGAAGACTTTATTTGTTTTTAAAATGAAATTAACTGTTATTTACAATAGACGCAATACACAACTCGGGAGATGCTGGAAATCAAGCTTAAAAACTTGTTAAGAGCATTTAAGGTCACAAACGACAACAACAAAAGGACCGGGGAGTCGCCGAGCACTGCTCCGCATGAGGATAAAATACAGGAATTGTTCGGCAACGGGCCCGAAATTCGCAATACCCACACCCTCAATTTGTCGGGTAAACCAGTAATTGCTCTACCGGTGAGAGTAAAACAAAGTGTTGAAGAGCTGTCGTCGGCAGACAGCGAAACAGAAAAGTTAGATGTTCCACCACCCGCAACCACATCAACATCAGCCCAAAAAAAAAACGAGGTGTTATACATACTACTTTCATAAAACGTTTCTGTTTTGCATTTACCTTCTTATTTTAAAAATTTGTAATATCGAATGCAAACCGACTATTTGTTTTCACTTCGTTGAAAAACACTAGTGTCGAAACCAGTTTGGTACTGTAACTTTTTTAAATAACAGTTTAAATGCAAAACAGCATATGCCATTTTGTTAAATTAAGATTGAATTCAAAAATACCAATACTTTAGTGTTAGATTATCTAGTTTTCTAGAAAAAGGCGACAAAAAATACTATTCCTTACAATAATTGAAAAAAAAGGAAACAAACTATAAAAAGAGTGTTCATGCTAGAGACCCAGACGGCCTACCATTAAGAAATTGATATTTTTGAATTCGTCTTAATGCATTTAACAATATGGCATATGCTGTTTTGCATTTAAATTTTTATTTAAAAATATTACACAACATTTGCACAGATAACAATGACGAATTCGATGAAGAATATGAACCTGAAAATCTTCCAGCAGTGGAAAACAACCAAGGTAATGTAAATGGCACCCGGCGAGAACGTTTGTTGGAAGATATGATAAACAGACACATTATACGTACATGATGATAAGATCAATTATTTATTAAATAGAAAATAAATAAAAAACAAAAATATTCCACATAAACTAAAATAACAAACAAAAAAACGAAAGAATAAATAAATAAAAAGAATTAATAGCTCTACAAATAGGACATAGGTAAATTAATAAAGAAAACTCCAATATAATTGTACATAACTTCAAAATAAAAATGAACTAAATAAAAAAAATTGCAACTACTTCATTTCTGAAACAGTTCCCTAAACAGTTTCTCTTTCCGCTCCTATCTATCTTCTCTGGCTTTTTCTGCAGCTTCCAAAATCGAGATCTTCTTTGCTACATATTCAGCTAGAATATTGTTCCTTTCTGATCTTTCAAATCCCCCTTTTTTATTTTATTCTTCATACAACCTGAAGTGTATTAGGTTTGTGTTTTACAGTTTATGCAATATAGCAACTCTTAAAATTCATTTAACATTGACGTTTTTTTTTCTACCTAATAAATGTGGAAGCAATGGGATAGACATAAGGGACTAGGAAGTCGTATACATATGTGATATCTCCAAGGTAGCCACTACCAAACACAACACTATTTTAAGTTAAACAACAGATATCTAGATTATAAAAACAATCAACGACTTCGTAGAGCATGATTCGGTAAAATATAGCAGTCTAATAAAACGAGTTTTCAGTAGACCGAATGAATGCTCCACAATTACTCGCCCAGAAGAATGCACAGTATTAAAACTCCGTTGTGCAGTAGTCAAAGTTCCGTTACCCTTAAACGGCGAATCCCGAGCAAAAAAGTATTGTTTGGAAAAAGTACATTCATATCGTCGCAAGCATCACTGTATAGATCCGACCTACGTAAAACTCGGCTGTCATGTAAACTTCCTGGTTCGCCACAGAAGATGTTGATAAATTTTTTGTTAGCATCCACTACGGCCTGAACAGCGATGCTATAAAACCTTTTGCGATTAAAATAGCTCTCCTTGTTGACTATCGGGGCTTTGATTCTAATGTGAGAACCGTCGATATATTCCAAGATTCCGGGAATCTTCGTTTTAGTTTCCATTACTGCTGCGTTTTGTAATGCTTCGTTTTCGGTTGACCATTTAACAAATTCATGTCCCATTGTTATCAGCCACTCTGTAACTCTCCTTACCACGTTCCATGCTGTCGAAATTGATATCCCAAATTAATTGGAAATCTCTAGGAAGGTATTGGTGTTAGCCATATACCAAAGAAATATATGGATATCCATTTCGGGAGAAGTTTTTGGCAGTCCTCTCCGCGGTGTTCTACTGAACCTCTCTAATAATTTATAGCCATCTAAAAGCAGAATAAAAACAGAAGTACACATATTTGAGAGTGTAAATTTGCAACATCACAATACCGATCAGACCCTGGGATGTTGAGCGATTTAGTCTGAAATGCCTTTTAAAGTCCAGATCGCTGTAACTTCGAATTACTTCCTCAAAATCCTGAACTGTTTGATGTACTCCAGTATTCTCGTCATTAAGAAGAATCTGTGCTTTCCTCTCCAAATATTAATAGTCCTGATAAATTACTTTCGTCGCTTTCATCATCGCTTTCAAAAACAAACTTTAAATTAAAGAAATTATTTTCAGAATAAGCAATTCATTTAATAAAATACATGCACTTACTCTGATCCGGATCAGATCCCGCTGATAATAAAAAAACAGCTATTGAGTTTAAACACATGCTGCATACGCTCAATAAAAGAATCGAAATCATCGCCATTATTAAAATATGCAATGCGACCGATAAAATTAGACATTTCAGTTTTCAGATCTTTAAGGTTATTTCCGAAATATTAATTTTTCTCAGTTTTAATATTCTCACTGATCATTGAAAAAAAAAAAATTACGGTTCCTTATACCTATGTACTATGCAATTCAGCCATGCAGAAAAAAAAATATGCCGTAACTGAACCAGCCCTAGCTAGTTTGTCTGCATGTTCGTTGCCTGCAATACCCTGATGGCCCGGTACCCACCCAAGCTAAGCTTTACAAAACCACTTTGTTGAACCTGTAGTCCAGCCAGACTCTTCCCAATAGAAGAGCATCCCGACTTCTCGGATACTACACTGCAGGAGTCAACTATAGTGGATGCGTCGGAATCGGAAGTTGATGATTCCCTGCGCTAGATTCTTTCACGTCCCTGACTTATAGATGGAGCCCTCATGACATCGACATCTATTTTAAGGGGGTTCGGTTGCCCGTCAGCAGACCGAGAGGTAAGGGTCACATTTGGCTCTAAGGCACAAGAAGTGTTGACCGTCGGGGATACCCGAATTGTTTGTTCCACTAAGCCTCCGCACCAGAGCACTTTAAAAAGGCGCCCACGTCAAGGTGACTGCCATCGCGGAGGAGCTGTTCCCCTTAAGATTCGGGGTATATACTTTGAACAGTAGGTTCCAAAGGTGTTGGTCCGAATGCTCTAATATATATCACTTATCACTTGTCTATTGATACAATATATCTTTCAGGTCGCAGTGTCAGCCATCAGGGCATGGGATTATATATATATATCCCTCGTTAAATTTCTGACGAGATGTACCTAGTTGTCAGATGGTAAAACGGAGCCGATGTAGAAAAAGTATCTGACTACCTCAAAGTTGTCCAATACGTCGATGTTGTGTGTCTCTTTATGGCGACAACAGATACTTGGTGTTTGCCTCATTAACTGCCAATCCCATTTATGCGCTTTAGCTTCGATACTAGCAAACGCACCAGTGACAACTCGCTGCGTTCTGCCAATAATGTATATCGTCACGTGAGTTCTTATTTTGTCCTACAGACCACTGAGCTGAAAATAAGTTATAAATATGTAGTCAGCGCAGACTTGAAATAAATTGTGCCACTGCAGTTGACTTGTGACTTTCTTACAATTTTTTCAAGTATTATGTTGAAGAAGCCGAATGATAGCGCATCACCTTATCGGAATCTTTTTTTGGCATCGAAAACTTCTGTGAGGTAAGTACCAACCTTGACGGAGCAGCAATATCCATTGTCATCCTGAATAGACGGACGAGTTTTGTGGGAATGTCAAAACCAGACAAGGCTTTGTATAGCTCGTCTCTATTAATGCTATTATACGCGGCCTTAAAATCGATTTAATGGTGGTGAGTATCGATTTGAAATTCTTGGGTAGCTTCCAGGATCAGCAGGAGTGTGAAAAATTGATCGAGAATGGATATTCCGGTCCTGAAACCGCTCTGATAGGAGCCAATCAGGTTGTTGACGAAATGTTTCAGGCGTTCACATTAAACGGCAGATAAGATCTTTTACGCGATATTTAGAAGACTTATTTCTCTATAGTTGGCGCCTTTTTGAGGGTACATATCATTTCGGGTCGGGCAAAACAATGCTGAGGTTCCATTCATCTGACCAGATATTTGAGATAAGTTGGTGTATGCACTATACCAGCTCCTTTCCAGCTGCTTTGAATAGCTCGGCGGGTAGGCCATCACGGCCAGCAGCCTTGTTGTTTTTATGCTTGGATGTTGCTGTCCTCACTTCATTAAGGTCAGGTGGACGGGAATGCTGTGGGATATTCGATCGAAATAAGCTCTGGCGGTTTCTTGGGATTGCAGTCTTCCGATGTCATACTTCCTTATAGTGGTTCTTCGTTGTGGCGTTCGGGAAATTTGCATCCTTTGGCGATATTGAGATGTGGAAACCATGTGACTGTGATAGTAATGTTATGTGCCGCCGCAAATTCGATTAGCCTTAGTCCGTTCTCAGACGTGATTTCGTGGAGGCTATGCTTTCCAACAATTCTACCAAAGATGTCCTCGTCTCCTATTATTAAGCATATTTCGCAATTTCAAACGCCGAAGTGGACCGGATTTTCAGCCAACTAAATCTTATAAAAACCAAATACAGAAATAAAATGAAATTAACTGTATTAAATAGCATTCTTATGATTATAAATAACCTCCCACCTAAATTTTAGAACTTAAAGAAACTACATACATATTTATAATACAGGGAATATGATTTTTGTTTTATATTTTTAGTGAAAATACATATATTACTATATTCCATTTTTGACCGGACTTCTGGTAAAAAATTCTTATTTTATCTTTTCAAAACAATTAATATCGGTCAGATTTGACCGGACTAATTTTTTTTAGTGGCAACACTGATGTAATCACTATAAATATAATATATAAGCTTAAGCACATAAATTAATTTTACATCAGTCTGAATTTTTTATTTCGTCAAAACTTATCATTCAAAAATAGGTCCCGGGAATTATATTTTTATCAAGCAGGTCGTTTATATCCCTATTTTTATTTTCATTTAAAGGTATTTTCCTTGGATATGCTTGTGCCAAACTTTTGCTAAATAACGTTTGGTTTCCAGATCGTCGTATATTACGTACTAAAACCCTTTCATAATTAAAGAATATCTAGTTGACGAAGAACAACTCGACAATTTTGTTGCTCCACCTAGAAATAAACTGGTTGGCTTACTATTTGAACCAGGTATAAAATAAGGGTAATCATCAAAATGACTCTGATCAGTGTACAGTGGTGAAATGTTATATTTTCTTTGGTTGAATTCAGTCGTCGATTTAACATTACTAGAACTCGGTGCACTGTTCATATAGTTAAATAATTATGTTCCAATAAAAAAACGTTTATTGATTTTTTTAAATATTTCTTTATTACAGATTTAAGTATGCTTCTCTAAAGATAGACACCGACTAACTAACTTCTTTTGTGATTCGGCTCTTATCATTCTCTTTTTAGAAAGAGAAAGATAGAGCCGTTAAACTTGCGTGTAGTAGTTCTCACACACCAGCCGTGTGGTTTATCATGACCATGAGTCGGGTGTGGGGGAACTGTATTTATTTATTAAACTATCACACCTCCCCTCATTAGGTTTTTTGGTCCTCCAAAAACATAATAATATGTAATTATATAATTTCGTTCATAAATTAACTTAGATAAATAAATAAATTTAATTCAAAAATTGGAATGCGTTTTTTTTTGTAGGTAGTATTAATTCAATTCAAAAAAAAAAAAAAATACATGATTGAGCTTTAATTTAATTGACATAAAAAGTATATTGTTATCAATATTTTTGAACTACTTCACAAAATATATTTATTGCATAATGTATTTATTGTATGCTCCTATACGCAAAATATTGGTTAGGCTTTTATTACTTTAATAATGTTAAAAACAATTCTTAGTTCTTAAACTTTTTTTGGTACTTAAATCTTCTTTTCCTTTGTTTTTCACAATATCTGGTAAGTCTTCGATTGCTTGTATCAACAATATAATTTCTTTCAAGTTTAAATTTTTTCAACTTTTTGTATTTTGGTTTACATTTTGCAATATTTCTATTAACTACAATACTTTTGCATAGATTGTGTTGTATTATCTTGTTTCTGTTTAGCTTTCTAGTTCGTTCAATTTTCTGTGTCTGATATGCGTTTGATAATTGTTTTATTTCATTTTTGTCGTAGTTCTTATTAATAAAGTCAATCGGTCTTAAGTTAGTGGTTGAATGTATGGTCACGTTATAAATTAAAATTATCTTAAAAATTCGGTCTTCTAAATCGTCTAAATCCGTTCTATCATTATCGGCTTCAATTAGTCTCAAATGCTCATTAAGGGTTCCGTGCAGTCGCTCGATATCGGAATTGCCTGTTTTGTTATATGCAGTTGTCTGGTGGAATATGATGCCATTGTCTTTTAAAAATTGTTCGACGGCGCTGTGAATGATACACTTTTCGCCATCTGAAACTAATTTTCTCATTTTACCTAAATAAACGATTCTTTCTTTAATGGCCCTCAAAATAGATACCCAAGTTCTATCTCTAAGCTTATGAATTGTAGCGTGTTTTGAAAATTTGTCGATCATGGTTAAGTACATAACGTTTCTACATGGAAACCAAATGTCCATGTGTACGATGTCGTTAAAATTTGTGGGTGAGTCTGTGTGTTTGAAAGGTAAGTCTGGGGGATGTCTGTCATATTTTCCTATATTACATACGTCACAATTGTTAATAAATTTATGAATTAATTTAAGCATATTTGGATAGTAGTATAACAGTTTGAGTTCTGAAAATACTTCGGAAATTCCTCTATGGTTCTTTTTTAGGTGTTCTTTTTTTATTATTGTAAGCATTTCATTCTTATCTGTTATATCAGTCAATTTAGTACATGATTTAAGCATTTTTAAGTTCTTATTATTGGCAAAATATCTAACGTATAATTCTTGAAATTTCAGAAATAATTTTATATCATTGCAATAGATGCACATCAGGCCCTTGTCAATAATGAATCTTTTCATTATATCCAGTAAATTACTATCTTTTGTAACATATATGTAGTTTTTGCATTTTTTATTAATAATTTTTGTAAAAAATTTTTCCTTATTACCAAATTCTAGAAATATTTGATTCTTGTAAATGTTGATAGCTTTTTCTGTTATAAATATGTAGTGTAAGTCATCTTCGCCAGCACTATGTATTGTAGCATCGGTGGACATAATCTCTTGGTCACCGTCACTTCCGTCTTCGTTATTGTTAAGCTCATACTCGTAACTATTTTCAGATTCATTAAAAATGTCGGTTAATGGTATTTCATTTTCATTGTCTTCTTGATTAATGTCATTATTGGGGTCATTATTAGGGTCATTACAAAAAAGTCGGCTGAGTCCATCTGCCACATGGTTATCCTTGCCTTTTATAAAATTAACTGTGAAATCGTATTCATTAAGCTGCATTTTCCAACGTTGCAACTTCATATTGGGATACTTTAAGCTATTAAGCCAAATGAGTGGTCTATGATCCGTTTGCACAATAAATGATCGGCCATAAAGGTAAGTATGGAAGTATCTCACAGCCCAAACGATTGCCAAGAGTTCTTTTTCAATAGTAGAATATCGAATTTCGTGATCATTTAAGGTGCGAGAAGCATAACAAACCGGTCGATTACTTTGGCTTAAAACAGCGCCCAATGCGAAGTTTGATGCATCGGTTGTTAAAGTAAATAATTTACTAAAGTCGGGGTTTTGAAGAATTGGCTCAGAAATAAGCAACTTTTTTAGTTTGTTAAATGATTCAATATACTCGATATCATTTTTCTTAATACTATGACTTTTTTTCAAATACTTCACCATGGGATACGCCACTTTGGAGTAGTCTTTAACAAACTTCCGATAATAACCGGTTATCCCCAAAAAGGACTTAATTTCTTTCTGGTTTCGAGGAAGAGCTATTTTCTGTATAGCTGCTACTTTCGACGGGTCTGGTTTAATTCCACCTTCTGTGATTATATGGCCTAAAAATTTTGTAGATTTTGCAGCAAAATTGCATTTATTTATTTGTATTTTAAGATTCGCCTCACGTATGCATTGAAAAATTTTTTTTATTGAACAAATGTGTTCTTCTAATGAGGTCGAAAAAATCAAAATATCGTCTAAATACACAACGCATATTTTATTGATAAATTTTTTTAAAACATTATTCATAAGGCGCTGAAATGTTGAAGGAGAATTCTTCAAACCAAATGGCATACGCGTAAATTCAAAATGGCCATAAGCTGTTGAAAAGGCAGTTTTGCATCTGTCATCTGGGTGGACTTCAATCTGATGAAACCCTTTTGCCAGATCGATTGTGGTGAAATATTGGCATCTGCCCAATTTGTCGAAAATCTCTTCAATATTAGGAAGAGGAAACTTATCGTCAATCGTATTATCGTTTAATTTACGATAGTCAACGACAATCCTCCACTTTTGCTTATTGGAATTGTCTATCTTCTTCGGGACAACCCATATTGGAGCATTATATGGAGAAGAGCTATCAACAATAATGCCTTGTTCAAGCATTTCTTTGATCTGCCTGTCAACTTCTTGCCGGTGAACTTCAGGGTACCGATAGCTTCTTGTGTAGATAGGTAAATTATTTTTCGTTATAATCCTATGTTTAATATTATTGGTAAATGATAAATTGTCCTTTTCATTATAAAATATGTCCGTGAAGGAATTCAAAATATATTTTATTCTTAAAATATCTTTATCGCTTAAGTGCGAAGCAAAATTAATACTTGCAGTGTGTGACATTTCAACTTCATTGGAAAACACATTAACTGAATAATTATTATCAACATAAGTTTTGTTGAAATAAAATTCTTCATATTCATTAAGGAAAATTGGTATTTCTGCATTTTTTGTATGCAGAGACCGTTCTCTGTAATTAATTATTGAGCCAAGAGGTACCAAAATATTATTTCCGATAATGCCGTCAAAATTTTTATGGAATTTATACTCTAAAAAGTCAACAAAATAATCTTGCAAATTAAATGCATCAAATAAAGGAAATCTGCACCGTACATTACAATTTAGATATTTGTCAAATACTTTTAGTTTCTGGGGTTTTATGTAGGTTCTCCATTTGGGATGGCAAAGATTTGTGTTTATTATGCTGAACTCAGCACCTGTATCTATAATAAATTTTAGTTTTTTCATATTTGTTTCAATTGTTATATAGGGTAGTTGTTTGAATTTGATATAGGGTAGTTGTTTGAATAATCGCCCTGTTGAAAATTTTGAGAAGTATTGTCATTTTGATTGTATGAAATTTCCATGGGTTCTGAGTTATTGATTTGGTTGTGATTATTATATTGAACATTTTGTCTGGTTTGTCGACTTGGTATATAAGGATTTCGGTTATTTGTTTGGTAATTTCTGTTATTGTTAGATCTAGTTGGTTGTCGACTTTGGACGCTGTAGTCCATGGGTTGAAAACTATTGCTATTATTTTGGCTTGGTGTAGTTGGGTTGCTCTGATTGTAGTTACTTTGTCGGTTTATATTGTCGAAATGAGTAAAATTGTTTCTATTGTTAAAGTTTTGATGTTGTACCTGTCTGTTAGAGTTTTGAAATTGTCTTTGTTGGGTATATTCTTGTTGGTAGCTATAATTATTTTCTGGTTTAAAATTCCTGTTGTCCTGATTTCGTTGGTAAGTGTTGTACGAAATGGGGGATTGTGTGTAAGTGGAGTGCATGTGTTTCGAATAGGCGTTGGTAACAATTATATTATAAGCGTCATCCATTGAAAGAGGGTTCCGTCCAATTATTATTCCTTTAACAGGTTCTGGTAAGTTAGATTTAAAACAGTTTAACACAATTCTTCTATTTGTCATTATCTGCTCGTTCGTCAGTTCTTCGGTTAGTGAATATGCATTGTTCAATCTAATTAAGAGGTCATTGAGCTGGTTATAGAATTGTTCTATAGTTCCATTGCAACGGCATAGAACAATTTTGTCAAGTAAAGTATAAGTAGGCATAGATTCACCATGTGCTCTTTTTAAAATACCTTTCAGCTCATTCCATGTTTCAATTTGGCCGTGTTTTAAAATAGTGTCTCTTGCCCTATGAGTAAGTCTGTCTTGTATATAACCTAAAAGTATGCGTTTGAAATGTGGGTTCAACGTTTCAATTAATGGAACAAGAGCGTCTATTCTGTCTATGAAGTTGAACAAATTTTTTTCATTGCCATCAAACGGCTGAATATTGGCTATACATTTTACTAGAACTTCGAAGACTTCCATTTTAAATTACAATTTGCAGCTTTATATATATAACAAATATGTATAGAAATGATTATAAATAATGTACTTAACAAAACTTAAAAATAACAGTAAATATGTTAGCAAAACTTAACGCACCGCTCTGCTTCCAAGTAGATAATGGATAAATATATGCTGTTGATTTGCATGTACTTGTTGCATTCGAGATGATGGGATGATGATGATTTTTTTTGTTGAAAGTGTTTGTGTACGTGTATTCAGTGTCTTATGTATGAAGTTAGCGTTCGGATAACGGCTTTAATTTTTTTTTTTTTTTTTAAATGGTAGCATCAATTTTTCCTTTGTTCTTTCTTAATTCGATTTTCACTACACTACTTATATTATTATCGTTTTTTTTTTTTTTTTTTTTGTTATTTGCTTATTTCGTTCACTGATAAACATGAACACTTTAATTTGGATAGAAACAAAAAGCCGCGTGATGGAAACGTTTTGGGAGCAATCCCGCACTAGACTCCTTTGTGAGTCTGTTTATATGTATATAAAAAAACAACAAAATCTTCTTAGATTTTTTTTCTCTGTTTTTACCGACTGCGCCAGTTAAATAATTATGTTCCAATAAAAAAACGTTTATTGATTTTTTTAAATATTTCTTTATTACAGATTTAAGTATGCTTCTCTAAAGATAGACACCGACTAACTAACTTCTTTTGTGATTCGGCTCTTATCATTCTCTTTTTAGAAAGAGAAAGATAGAGCCGTTAAACTTGCGTGTAGTAGTTCTCACACACCAGCCGTGTGGTTTATCATGACCATGAGTCGGGTGTGGGGGAACTGTATTTATTTATTAAACTATCACAATATTAATTTCTTGGAGAACTGGATTGATTGGAGTAGGTGAAGATATCGAGTACACCGTTTGTTCTTTCACAGCTTCGTTGTCCTCATCCTGGGGCCATTCATTGTAAGCTCTTATTAGTCTAAATAATGAAGGTGAAGACTTCAAAGAGCCCGATGTTTGACGTTGTTCTTGTAGCCAATTTAACAAGCAAACGCCCACGATGTATACTTATTCTACGATACAAAACAATACAAGTATTTGTATATTGTACAAGTAATAATTCTAAATTGTGAAAAAATATAAGCTAATGAGGATCTTTTTATTTTTACGCGGACATGTTCGAATGCGTGATTTTAAATAACTTATAAGTATTTTATGTTAATGTTAACAATTTATCACAAAAAAACACATAATGAAAATTTTTTGAATCAATAATTTTATCTTCGGGTTTAAATGAACTGTACTGTATTAACTTGAATTAATAGTTTAACTTTTACATACTGATTCAGCAATAAAGTTGCAAATCTAATTAATGCGCTTTAAAAAGAAGAGTGGTATGTCCTTCCTAATCGAATGTCGATCGTAACTAAAGATGATGCAATATTGGTTGGGGGTTTATTACATGACAAATGACTCATAGTGTCATCTCTTTTTTCTTTCTTGCACTATGCTAACGACGGTTTAATTGACGTATAGGCATTTGAATTCTACGTTTGAATAATGATCTATCTTAAATTTGACAAATTTTGAGTTACAACAGTACTGTATTATCAGTGCGATATGCCAACCCTGGTATGTATTCTGCCTTGTGCTTAAAAAGGTGTCATCTCACGACATGTAAAGACAAACAGTATTAGCGTATTTGAACAAACATGCAAAAAAGTGACAACAACATAAAAAAACAAAAAAAAAAACTGCAAAACATAAATGACGATATGACTGCACATCTTCGTTGACTGTTGCATTATTGTAATTCGCGAGTGTAGTAATTTTCCATTGTTGGAGACGGACGCGGAGTTTATTTTGTGTTTTTTGTTTTATTATACCCTCCACAGAAAGGTATATTCACTTTGTCATTACATTCGTAACGCCAAGAAGGAGTCACCGGAGACCTCATAAAGTATTCATATTCTGAATCAGGATCACATTCTGAATCGATTTAGCCATGTCCGTCTGTCTTTCTGTATGTCCGTCTGTCTGTTGAAAGCACGACAGCGCCCAAAGGAATTGACATAGGCGAATGAAGTTTGATGAGAGGACTAATTTTTATCGTCGTTAGGTTGGTATTAAAAATGGACAATGTCGGTCAAGTAGTTCGGGTACTTCCCATACAAAATTCATATTAGGCCCACGTGTCTCTTTGACGTTGAAAACAGGATAGCGTCGAAAAAAATCGACCTAGGCAAGTAAAGTTTTGTGAGAGGACTTAAGTTTATCGTCGTCAGTTGGTATTAAAATTGGGCTATGTCGTCAAATAGTCAAGTAGTTCTGGTACCCCCCCATACAAAACCAATTTTGCATGACTTGTATGCAGTGGAGGGTATCAAAGCAGCCGATGATAACACTTTTACTTTTTTTAATTAGGAACTCAGACATAAAAAAAAAACTGAATTTGGAATGTCGCGACACCGGTGTATGCAATACCCTTCAGTTGTTGTTCGGCTTTCGTTCGCAATTTAGTCCTGAAAAAACCTTTAACTGAAAAGTGAAATTCAAGTTTGTGAGTGTTTTTGCCTGTTAAAAAAAAATTGAATTGAATTGAAATTGAAAAATTGAAAATTGTGTTGAAAGCGTAAGTAAATTTTTTCGTGTTATATATGTATATAAAAGTGCATTGAAGCATTTTCTGTGACCACACCCCACTCTTAAATAATGTAAACGTAAACGTCGATTTTCCTGATGTTTTATTTCTTTAGTAATCTATTTCTAGCGTTTAAAATGCCACGTACGAATAAAAAAAAGAAAGCACAAGTTAATTATAATATTGGCGATGTTAAAAACGCAGAAAGAGATGTATTGCAGAAGAAAATGACAAACCGCCATGCTGAGGAACACTACAATGTCCCTAAGTCTGTATAGTATTCAATAGAATCAAAGGCCGGCAGACGTCATCATGTACTTTGGCGTAACCTTCGCCAGATTGGTATTAGCAAAAGAAGTAATAACGACTGTGCTTTGGACCCTGACGAGTTGAATAATTTTTTCCTCGAAAGAGATTCACCACCTAATAGTTTCGATCTTGATAGAAACCTTGATTCTGGCATCAATGTGGTCCGGCCAGCCGATTTTGAAGTTGTGACAGAGAATGATATATTCCCCATCATCACTTCAATAAAATCGAATGCAATTGGTGAAGACGGTGTACCACTCCGTTTTATACGTCTGATTTTACCTGCAGTCATAAGTCCTTTGACTCATATAGTCAACTTTTGCATAACAACCTCAACTTTCCCACAGGCCTGGAAACATGCAAGAGTGATCCCTATTGCCAAAAAAGCCAATGCGTCCTCTGTCAGTGACTTCCGACCCATAAGTATTCTGCCTTGCCTGTCCAAAGTGTTTGAGAAGGTGCTTGCTAAACAAGTCCTTGATCACCTCTCCAACAACTCTCTTTTGTACCCTCTCCAATCAGGTTTTCGAGCTGGCCACAGCTGCTCGACTGCACTGGTCAACATGCTTGATGACATTCGAATTGACTTTGATAAAAGTTTTGTAACCTTGCTTTTTCTACTTGACTTTTCGAAGGCCTTTGACAAGGTCAATCATGACATCCTATGCTGGAAATTAAAAAATAATTTTGGGTTTAGCGAAAAGTCTGTTAAGTTACTGCGTGATTATCTTTCTAATAGATTTCAAAGAGTCGTTGTTGGTAGTAGCTGCTCGGTATTCAAGCCGCTCAAACAAGGAGTGCCTCAGGGATCAATCTTGGGACCTATTCTGTTCAGCATCTTTATAAATGACTTACCCTCAGCATGCAAGCACTCTTTCATCTATAAATATTGTTTAATAAATTTTTACGCTGATGATGCTCAGATCCGCCTATCACGACCCTTTGGAAAGATGTCAGAACTTGTTATGCTGCTAAATGAGGATTTATCTGCAGTTAATGATTGGGCAGAACAAAACGGACTTCTCCTCAACCCCAACAAATGTTTGGCTATACCTATTGCAAACAAATTCTTTGAACTTGATCTGGTTCCTCACATTTGGCTGTCAAATTGCAAACTTAAATTAGGTGAATCTGCTACCTGTCTTGGTTTCATTATTAATCGCAATCTCTCGTGTTATAAACACATAAACAATGTAATTGGACGTATCTACGGTTGTCTCCGAAAACTATGGTTAACTGCGAGTTTCACACCCCCAGAAACTAGGCAAAAACTTGTTCGCAAACTTTACCTATGATAACGTACTCAGAAGTTGTTTACCCCAACCCAGACTCGCTATCAATGCATAAACTGCAAGTAGCTTTCAACGACGCAATCCGCTACATTCATGGTCTTCGCAGGTGGGATAGAATATCTGCTTATGCGAATGATTTTCTTGGATGTTCTCTTATCTCTTACATAAATGCTAGGAACTGCATATTTCTGCATAAGTTTCTTACAACCAAGTCCCCTCCATACCTTTATCAAAAACTAGAATTTTCTCGATCTCATAGAACCATGAACATTAACATTCCTTCCCACAAATATCTTAACTCTTCCCGACTATTTTACATTCATGCAATCAGGCTATGGAATTCTTTGCCTTTGCATATCAAAGGTATAAATAGATTCGCTCACTTTAAATCTGAAGTTATAAATTTTTTCTCAGCACAGCAATAGGACCATTCTTTCTATCTCTTCTCATTTTTCATTTTGCTTTTCTCTTCCTGTCTATTTTTCTCTATTCTTAACTTTTTCTTGTATCTAATCTTACTTTCTTCTCTATTAAGTTAGGTATAACACTACTATTTGTTTCTTTTTAGTTTTAAGAACTTTGTTACTACATTCAAACCCTCTTTGTACTATAAAAGACCAAGTCTTGCTGTACTTATAAATATTGTTTAATAAATTGAATTGAATTGAATTGAATTCCTCAGATTCAAACTGCTCACATGGTTCTTCCTCGAACTCCCGGAACATCTTCATGGTCGTGTTGAGGTCAGCTTAATTGGAAAAAGTCCGAATCGTGATTGCCTACATCCATTTCTAAAAATCGCCTACACTTAGGGTTGCCAGAAAAAGAAATACGAAAAGGGGGAAATCGTGAGTTTTCTAGGGGGGGACAAGTGCTCAAAAAGGGGGGGGGGACAAAATTTAGATTTTTATTTGAGAACACCAATGTCAAAAAAAAAATTGAAATAAAAATATAGAGAACAACTTTAGTGAAGTGACATGTAGTTCACGAGTGGATGCATTCACCTTTGAAAGTTTTCTTGCACGTAAATGGATGTGTTCACAGAGTATCTTGTTAAAAATATTAAAAGAAAGTATTGGCAAAATTTTTCATTTAATAAGGGGGACAGTGGTTTGTATTAGAGGAGACAAACAGCATTTTTGTATGAAAAAGGGGGACTGTCCCCTAAAGAGGGACGTCTGACATCGCTACATACACTCCCGCAGAGAATGTGGTTCTTTCTGTCAGACCTTGCAGTTTATTTGCCGTTTCTGAGCCTGCCGAGTATGGAGAACTTGTGTTGTTAGTTTTGAATTGTTTCCGTTTTTCGTGAGAGACTGCTGCTCAACAGATTCCAAGGTTCGGAACTGACATTGTAAAAAAAAAAAAAACTCTTTTGGTTTCGGTAACTCCTTACTACTTTTTAGCTGCTGGGTAGTGTTGTTTAATTTCTGGAGAATAACAAAAATTAATATAGAATCCCAATGCTTTACTGGTACCTCCAAGCCTGACCAAACAAAAGTTTTAATTGCGTATTGACCAGCATCCTCTTGTGATCATAGCGTTCAGTTAAAATCGCCCAAGGTCGATAATAATTGCCTTTGTCAATTGCCAAATGTTGAAGAAGCCTTTCTGCGTCGCCACTCACATTGCACTTTTGTACATCTGATAATGTTGTATTGGTGTGTAGCTACCAGAGATATAAACATATCGTGAAAAGACCTTCATGACTCATAACTAGCAGAAAATGTTGGCAACGTGATTACGGGTTTTAGCCTTAACTCGCTCACCTTTGCATCACTTGCTGAAGCGTCCTTGGTTTTGGCGGAAATATTCGGTAATTCCTCTGGCATCAATTTGTCGATGGCATCTAACACTTCTGTTCTATAATCAGCGTAGATTTCTCGAATGTTCTCATATTTTGTTTGCAAATCATCGACACTCAGCTCAGCTTCCACCTTTCCAGTAGTTTCCGAGTATCTGTTGATGATAGTGCTCAGCCAACGCAAACTACTTTTCCATCATTTCAATTCGAGTTATGAGGTAATTTAGTTTTGCTAACCTCAGTTTATTAGCTTTACTAAAATGAACCCTATCTTGCTTAATGCTTGCAAGAATGTCTAATTTCAGTTTGCCGTATGACATTTTATAATATATTTCTGTTAAAAAACACAAGAAAATAGTAAAAAATTGCAGAACTCACCTGCGAACAAAGAAAATTGAAAAAGGTATTGGAAGTTTTTATGCTGATTGGAGACTTCTCTGTAAATTGTTGTTGTACCCGACAGCAAAAATAAAAATGGGGTTGTGTTGAAATTTTTCAATCCGGTTTGAATGGACCATAAAATGTATTGGATTGAGTTGGTTACTATTTATTATACACACTTTGTAGATAATTATTAAAAAGTACAGAAAATTGAAAGGCGTCCTTTTGCTCATACTTTTTAATATGTTATAATATTTATTCGCATAGCTGTATAAAAAGAAAACTTTCCAAGAAACGATATATTATATTACATTCAATTTTCTATTTACTTTTGTTTGATAGCAGTTAAAAACTCTATACAAAGTGTGGAATCTTTAGCTATGAGTTGCCAATTGTATTTAAATTTTAGGTAGTATTAACTATTTGTTTGTATGAAATTTATAATAATTATCTAAAAATTAATTTTGCATAATTAAAAAAGTAATTTCACCGCATACTTCAAAGTTATTTTCGAGTAAAGTGACATTACCAATATTTGTTACTGTAAAAATACTAATATCACTACATATTCTTAATTTGAATATTTTTATAGTAAATTCAGTAATTGCAAACTTTCTAATAATAATATTAATAATGAATAAATAATTATAACTTTCTGGGAGGTTTTCGGCCACCATATGTAGATGGCTCTTATAATCATAGTATACATACATCCAGTATGCTGACCTAGGCGAGTGTACCCATCTCTGTCCAGATACACGTTTGCAGACATGTGAATTCTGCACATTATGTGTTTTGGGCATATTAGATATTACTTATGACCGTAAGTCTCTTCAGCCGTTGACTCTCTTTCGTGGCGTCGTTTGTACGGGCATGATGAATGAAAGAAAATGATTTCCCTGAATCATAGTTTGTACACAACTGCGTACTTGAAATTTAATGTATAGTAAAATTCAACTTGGAAATATTGAAAACATTTTCTTCGCTTTCATCTGCTGATTTTTATTTGATCAATTTTCTCAAAAACATCGATTTCAGAAAAGGTATTTGATCGATTTCAGAAGTAGACTTAAAGGTCACACTCAAAAACAACATAGAGATAACGAAACCGGTTTGACTATTTGTTGTAGCATTTTGAGTGGTCTTCTTAGTTTCTCTCTAGGCGTATATTTAGGAAATTTATGAAATGAAAAATTAATTCGGGACTTATGTCCCTGCGCCAAAAGAAAACCACATTTTTTTCCCTCCATGTAATTGGGATATAGCGATAGCCTAAAAATGCAAGGCATGCAACGTATATGTAACTGAGCCTTGGTGCAATTAATTTTACTCCCCATTGCATTAGACCTGGAAATATAATATCCCAAGGCGCAGTTATGAAGGGGAAGGATGTTTCTATCGCGCCCTTGACCGCCTCTAGTATTGCGATTCCTTTTGCTTCCTTTCTATCTATCCTGTTCCCTCCTTGTTTCCTTAGAGCACAGGGCTTATCTGACTTATAGCTTCCGGGAAAGTGTACCTCTATTATGACCTCATTTTTGTGAACCAGTGTTTCCACTGTCTCCCCGCTATGTTACGAATGAGTCCGATCTAGGAAACTGGATATCTGGAGACCATCTTTTGTAGTCTTCTGATCTCAGATGTATTCCTCATACTGGAGAAAAAGCCCCTCCATTACTCCCTTTAACGTCGTCGCAGAGTAACATTCAGTTTTTTTCTTTTTCGCCTTATATTCCTCCCATGCTTCGGTTTCTTCCCTTTCTCATGGCATGATTGAAGCTTTTCCCGACACCACTAAGGCGCAGGATTTTGGTTTTCCACTAAAGAAGAGGTGTGCAAGCCTCTCATCTTTAACAGCTGATTGCAGATGCTTTAGCTGTGATTCTAAATCCCAAGTATTTTACGAAATATTTTGATGTATTTCCGGGAAAACAGTCCTATTGCAGTACAGACGCCATCACATTATCTTTTGACTTTACAAAAATCCTATATTAAAATTCATCATCATTATAATCCTACTTGAACATTCAAAGCTTCCGTACACTTTATTGTGATTTGAGGAGAATGAAACATACGATACCTTCCCGGAAGAATGTATTAACCGACATTTTCAAAATTTTACAGGAAACAAATAAAACTTCCTGTGAAGGTAATTATTTGCGTATTTTGTAATAATAAGCATATTCTGGTTGAGATTTGCAGCGCAAATTGTTTTTTATTATTATATGAACGAAATGTCAAATAGATAAAAAGTTTATGTTGCTTAGAACATTTTTATGGTCTAAAGATTGTCGCTTAGAATATTTTTACGGTCTAAAAATTGTCGCTTGATGATCTTAAGTCATTGACATGATAGGATATAATACAAAATGCCAAAAAAAATTGTCGTTTAATTCATTTAATTCAGCAATTTACCTCTGTCTGTTTAATAACCTTCACTCAAATCAATACGCAAACAACTGGTAAATGGTATGACAACATAGCGGCGAGTCTAAAAATATTTCAAAGTAACGGTATGTCTAGACAAAAATGTTTCAAGGGACAGCAAATGGAACAACTTTTCGGTGGCACAAATATCTACCTAGTAAATATGTCGGATACTACAATTTTTATTTCTCTTTAGTGTCGTTAGTATCAATGGCGGAGACGTCAAACCAAGATCAAAACGTGGCGCTTGGCAAAATTTATAAGAGCATGCCAAAAAGTCAATTGCTGAAAATTGTCGCTTAATACATTCTTCCGAAAAAGTATCGAATTATATTATTCGAAGGATACTCGGCCATAGATGTGCACAGTACATTTACCTATATAAAATTATTCAATGTACCTACCCCAAAATCTAAGCAATTGTACAACTAAATCTTCAAGGTGTTGACAAACCACTTTCGTTTCAATGGTGTTACTTGGAAACGCAAAATTTGCGACATAAATTTGTTGCTCGAAATTTTCATAGTGACGTATAAAAATGATAATTATGACTCATGAGTAGATACAACTTTCAAAGGGGCGTATTTATTTCGATATTTAGATGTGGCACTTTTGTTAGAAACAAAAAACTTTTTATATCAAAAATATAGGTACTTGTTAAATTGTCTATCGCCTTTTAACTGCCTTTATTTTGCGTTCAATGTACTTACCTAAATTTATATTAACATTATACCTACGTGAATTAACATTGCATCTCTGCTTCCGTTTTCAATTAAGTCAGTGAAATGCATCATTTATCAACTATGCAAATGACGATCGCAATTCTCATCATCATCAATTCAATGTCAGTAGGTAAATTGTAATTAAATATTCTTCAGGCACATGCATGAAGCCAACTGTGTCCAAGAAGACATATGACTACGTTGACAAGCATTTTAGTCACGTCATCGACATCCCGTCCACAATTTAATAGGTCCCATTCATATCCCGCATAGATAACTGCCCTAGCGATGATTTGAAATTCCAATGTAAGCCCGTTTTCTACACAGTTATGCAAATAATGATATTTGAATGACAAGATATAATTAATTTATATGCGACCAGGACTGCGGGTATCTATCCGATATTATTATGGTTTCTTAACTTTTTCAGGAATTTACATTATAGAAGTAATTATCAGAACAAATACAACGTATTCCACTTTTACTGGTTTTGATATATAAAGGGTGATTTTTTAAGAGGTTTAGAACTTTTTAAAAAAAAAAACACAAAAAATTCGAAAAAATGAATGAAATATTTATTTGAATCGATAGTTTGAACCTTGCAATTTAATGTTTAAAGATAATTTCATGCAAATGTTGACCGCGGCTGCGTCTCAGGTAGCCCATCCGCTGAGTCCAATTTTGGCATACTCTTTCACACATATCGGCCGGTATCTCACGAATGAATGCATGGATGTTGGCTTCCAGTGCGTCAATCGAAGCGGGCTTGTCCCTATACACATTAGCCTTGGCATACCCCCACAAAAAATAATCTAATGGTGTCAAATCGCACGATCTAGGCGGCCAATTGACCGGCCCGAAACGTGAAATTAACTGTTCACCAAACTCGCCTCGCAATTGCGCCATTGTTTCGCGTGCTGTGTGGCATGTGGCACCGTCTTGTTGAAACCACATATCATGCAAGTCAAGAACTTCCATTTCGGGCAAAAAAAAGTTTGTTATCATCGCTCGGTAGCGTTCACCATTGACAGTAACGCTGCGATTCGCATCATCTTTGAAGAAATATGGCCCAATAATGCCGCCGGCCCATAAACCGCACCAAACAGTGGCTTTTTCGGGATGCATTGGTAGCTGTTGCAATGCTTCTGGCTGATCTTCACTCCAAATGCGGCAATTTTGCTTATTTACGTACCCATTCAACCAAAAATGAGCCTCATCGCTGAACACAATTTTTCGATAAAAAAGCGGATCCTCGGCCAGCTTTCCAAGAGCCCATTCACCAAAAATCCGGCGTTGTGGTAGGTCGGCTGGCTTTAGTTCTTGCACCAGCTGTATCTTAAAAGGCTTTACGCCCAAATCCTTCCGCAAAATTTTCCACGTAGTGCTGTAACAAAGGCCTAACTGCTGGGAACGGCGCCGAATCGACATTTCGCGGTCTTCTGTCACACTAGCTGATACGGCCGCAATATTTTCTTCACTACGCACAGTACGTAAACGTGTTGGTGGTTTAATGTCCAACAAAGTAAATTTGGTGCGAAATTTGGTCACAATCTTCCGAATAGACTGCTCAGAAGGTCGAGAATGCCGATCATAAAATGGAAGCAGCGCGCGATGAACATTTCGAACCGAGCACGAATTTTGATAGTAAAATTCAATAATTTGCAAGCGTTGTTCATTTGTAAGACGATCCATGGTTAAATTGCAAACCAAACTGAAGCTGTTTGACAGTGACACAAAGTACTAAACACACGTCAGCTGTCAAAACCGGTGTTGCCAAAACCAAACCAGCTAAAAAATCACCCTTTATTAAAAAAACAAATTTCTTAAGTCGTTGCCTTCGAATCTTGCCTCCTCGTCACTGTATAAATAGTCTACTGTATGAAGCAAAATCTTGAAATAAATGCATTCAGGCAGGCAAGTTTGAAAGGTATTATTTAAAAGAAATTTGAGAAAAAGCAAAATCATCAGAATTTTCCCGCCTTATTGTAAATAGGTACGGTATTTGGATTTTTACAGTAAAAAAATATTTGAATTTAGTACTGAAATAAAGTTATTTTGATTTAGGCTAGGAAATGCAATAAGGACTACACAGATTGTATTTTAACCCTCCCACATATTCAACTCTGGAGTTAGTTGACTTTTAAAACTAACGAACACATCAATAGAACGATCTCAAGAAAGAGAATTAAAATGCGTCAACTCGATTTTTACAAGGAGTTGAATAATCACTATTGATTCTCGTAAACACTTTCTTTATATAAAAAAGATATTAATATTTAGCGAGGCAGTTTAGCAAAGCAGTATCCTGTTCGCTCGTTAAATTCTTAACTTCATATAGATGGGCCAATGATAAGTCTCCACTCATTTACCTCGCGAAATAATTGTCTGGTACATTAAATCGAAGATAAATGTTGACAGAAGGAAAAGGAGGGAAAAGTTTGTGTTGTGATTATTATGGTTTTTTTCGGAGGAAACCGCAGAGAACGTTAGCGGGATAAAAAAAAAATAAAATAGCTACAAAATAATTATTTAGCGACCATTTATTTTTGGTGTGGAGACTAGGGATGCTAAAATCTAGCGCGAGCAGAATACTAAGCTTAAAAATCAATTTATGCCTCAAATTCGAATCTCGAACCCATAAAAGTAAGTAAGTAATAAAGGAAATATTTTCACTCTTGAAGCAAAGATAATATAATTACCTAGAATTCGCAGTCCAATAGGAACTGTTGTCATATGAAACCAAAATGCGAAACATTAAGAAGCTTTTCCAAAAAGCCTTTACAGAGAGAAAAAGTAGGTAACCAACGCCAAAGTTGAACACATTATTGCTATACAACAGTATAGAACATATATGTTCATATACAATATAGGTATAAGTTAAATAAAAATGATTTTTATTTAAAAAAAAAAATAATTATTTCAGGAGGAGAGACCTCTTCCACATACTAAAAACTTCCTAAAGCTAATTTACATCTAAGTGGAGTACGTGTTGGAATGGGCTGATTGTTGGTGTCGTGTCTCGTAAGCCGGGTGATGATGAAGTGGTGTCATATGCCGACGAGGTGCATTGTCACTTGAAGGTGTGAGAACTTCTGCTGAAGTGTGGCAACTGTCTATTGCTGATTTTTGGCCGGATGTTTTATGAAGATGAAACTTGGGAATGTTATGTATAGTGCACTGCACGCATATTGAATAGTCCAGACAGATCACTTATTCCAGAGACAATACTGAGACCACCAGCTCCGACCGTTTTCCCGTTACTTAGCCTACAAGCTATATTTTTATGGGGTGGCAAATGCTAAGTGCGCTTGAATTGTTACATAGAAATTCGTATTGACAAATGTCACGCAACTTCAAAAATTCCGACTCACCAACGCACTCGCACCTTGCATATGCCACTTCCGCTGTGGGCAAAGTTGCTGACAGCGTTCATAGAATTTTATCAGTTAAAGTTGAAATTATTCGTTACGTGTGCATAATATTTTTTTAAGGAATAAGTGGAGATTTGGAGATTTAAAATATATATGAAAAATGAACAATGCAGATTATTTGAAATAAAATAGAAACATATTGAGCAGATTTTATTCAGTTTTCTAAGAAAAATTTACGCATGAAATCGAAGTTAATGATATTCAAAAGCGCAAAATACGCAACCATGTTTGTCATAATAAGTTTTTAGTATATAGAACATCTCATTTAGCTAGTTTTATTAACCAAAGAAATCAAATTATTCGCCTTTTAACAACATATAATTACTAACCAATGGCATTCAGTAATGTAAAAATGTGGTATTCCCGAATTCTAGCACATTTCCCCACTGTTGTCGAGGTTGGCAGCATTTATTTTTATATTTTTTGTATGTTTTTGCATGTCACACGGATTCTTAATTGACACAACACCGATAGGAAAACAAAATGGCGAATTTGAAAAAAAAAACTGAGGGGCCCAGCGGCAAGAGGATTGTGAGTTGGGGGTCTCAGTATCATTTGTCTCTGACTTATTCTTTCTCTATTTCATTATTCGTCATTTTTGTCCTTCGGCGAAGTCGGCTGTTACAAGCATATTGAACTCACTCGTATGTAAGCGTATTATTTGGATGTGTATCGTTATCGTGTGTTGGACTACTAAGCGAGGGGTCCCAGGTTCGAATCCCGAGAAAACCCCAAATTCCAACTTAAGGTTTTTTTCGCTGCGCCACCTCTCGCGAACGTCTGACAAACATCCGAGAGTATAACTGTCATGAAAGAGCTTCTCAATTGGCCGTTTGGACTCGGCATAAAATTGTAGATCCCTTCCATTCGTCCCAAAAATAAAAAACTCACACAAGACGAATGGTTGTGAGAAGCTAGGCTTGGGTCCATACGGACCTGTTGCGCCAATTATTTTTTTTTTATCGTTATCGTGCATGACTGATTTTCTTTCTTTTGTCCTATCCTATGCTTCTTCTCAATATAAATCGAATGTCCTCCTGCTCCTCGGATAACAAATATCGTCTTCGATGGAATAAAAATAAAAATGAAGAGTTATTTCCATTAATTTAATAATATCTGCTTTTCGTGTCGATCTCGTATCATCTTGTGTTGGAGAACGCATTTCTTCATTTTACATTAATTGCTGTTTAAATTTGCTCATGTTAATTTTCATTCTTTACAAGTTCTATCAATGCATTAAATTTGTTATATTACACGATTTTTTCATAACCTACCCTATGCTTTCTCTTAACGTAACTACATGATCTTTTGTTATCAAATAACAGTTTCATAAGTTCTAGTTAATAAGCTCTTTATGCAATCATACTTGCGCATACTTATGATGTATTAAGTATTACCAACGTTAGCCGTAATTCTCTTGTTCTCTCGTTATCAGCTATGATTTCAAAGTGTTATACATATAAGTGACACTCTAAGCAAATGCTGTAATGTAAATAATCTCTCGGTCATTTGGATTTAGATCATCGGAAGGGTAACAACATCAAGGAAACACATTCATACATAATTATAACGTGGTAATTTCTTGGTATTTTTTCTAAAGCTGCGCTGTTAAGGAAATTTCGCTTGGTTCCCTTCAGGGTTTTATTTTTTCGTTCGTTTTCATACATCTTGAATATTTTTTTTTACGAAAAAGCCTCAATTTATAGGGTACCAATTCCTTGACGAAAAAATAGTATTGCAAATTTTTAGCTCATTTTGTTTTCCTGGAAAATTTAATAGAATGAAATATGTCTTGTAGAGCTTAATCTGCTGCAACGCAAGAACCCAGAAAAAATAAAATAATATAATAAGTAATTGACATCTTAAATGGAAAACCAGCTTTAATTCCAAATGATGCCAACATACACTTCTTAAAGAAAATGAGAGCTTGCATAATAAAAATAAATCGAATTAATTCAAAAACGGAACCAAATTGTTTTGAGGGCTTGGTTCTAAGTATTAAAAGTGTTCTTTGTATCAGAGATATTCGCAGTTATAGCCATGTTTACTATATTTATGTCAACAAATTCAACTAAGATCCTCTAGAGAATCTGTTTGGAAAAATTAGATCGCGCAATGTTAATAAAAGTAATCCAGTGTTTCTGAATTCCGCTCTTTATTAGCAAAAGTGATATCGGTAACATTTTTATTCAAATCGAAGTTTTCAAATTGCGAAGAAGACGAATCGGAATATATCCAGCTAGATTGGAATGCAGTTTTGGAAAGTACCAAAGAAAACCAAAAGGAACAGCAAATTCCTGATTTAAACAATACCACACAAAATGTGTTTATTAATAATCATGACTATGGAACGGACAATAGTGAAGATATAGGTATTTGAAGTACCTATGCAGAAAAACCTAAATAAAAAAAAACTAAAATAACAAAAAAAAAACTAAAAGAAAACAATAATACGAAAACATATTTATTTATTTTTAATTTTTAAGTACGAAGAAAAATCTAAATAAAAAACAAAATCGTTAAAAAAATATAAGTATGGCTGAATTCCAAAACACAATACTTCTGCATTACTGCTTAATCAAGTGTTCCAAAACGCAAACCGATTACTATGATGCAGTGCATACTTTTCCAAAACGCATTGTGACGCATCAACTGTGCAAACAGAGCATCGGTAATGATTATGATGCAAATGAAATTTGCCTGAGTCGTAAGTAAAATAATATATTTTGTAATAATTTGCCAATTTTACTTTGGTTTGCAGTAACAAATGCAAAGCAGCGCAAAAGCATTCGTAACCTGGCATCAGAGAAGCAGTGTGCATTCACAATGCGCATTTTTTTGACGTTTTGGAATTCAGCCTATCTACCTACATACCTACAAATAAAAAAAAAATTGTATTTTATTTTTTTATAGATATTCCCTGTCTCTGCATTTTTTAGTTCAGGAAATCAAACATAAGAAATAGTACCTTTCCTACCCATATAAATGGGGGTTTTGCCCCCACCAAAATTAAATTAAAAATGTATTCTTCGCACATTTATCCTTATTATTAGTATTTACTTTTAAAGAAAGAAACGATTAATAAAATATTGTATTATAGGTACCTTCCACTTATTAACAGAACAATTTGTTTGTCCGTTTTTCTTTCTTAGCGTGTTGTGTAAAGTGAGATAATACAACAATCGTCGATTTTTGATCTATCGTTTTTTTTTTTTTGCCTCAAGAGGACATTTACTTTATTATCAGAAGCAAAATTAAAATATTTGTTTTTTGGGAATGGGAAAGAGGATTGGGAACGAGAAGCACAGGTTTAAATGAAAGCAAGAAATTTCGTCACGCACAAAATGTTTATGCACACACGCAAACGATTACGATATGGTCAATTGGCACTCAGGGAAAAGCCTTTATTTTGTTGGATAATCGTGGATGAGAAGAGCTTTTTGTTGGACAATCGTTGTTGGACGATCGCAAGAAATGCGGGCATCAGCTAAAATGGGACTGCGACATCTGTATATTATATTATCTGTGCTTAAGGGATGCAATATAATATTTTCAAATTATTGAATTGTTGATAGATGTCGACTGTTTCTCTCTTCCACTTGATTAAACACATCAATTTAAGACCTCGAACAAAAACCCTTGTGGTCTGAAAACTGAAATACATTCAGTGGAGAGAAAAGGAAACTAGTAACTCCAGAATGGTATTTAAATACAAAACAGACAGCACACCACAACTGTATATCGATTACTACTGAGAATTTGAATCCGTACAACCAAATGGTTAGAATTAATTTAAGGAGATTTATAAGCCTCAGATAACGGAATAACTTATTCGTATTTGTTCTGTTTCTTTTTTTTCCAATTTCAAGCTAAGCTGGTAATAACGACTGGCCAGTCATAAAACTCTCCGCCATAAAATGAAGGTTAGGTACATAGATACAAGGTTAGTAGGTATACCGTATTTTATTTCTCTAAAGCAAATAAAAGATACCCCAGCTGTCGCTGCTCTGCGCTGAAATTGGACACATTGCTGGATATAATGGGTAGCATTTGTGTTTCACGTAGTAAAATGCTCTGCTTGGATTTACACATGCTATAATCAGACTAAAGAAAGATTCTGATTTGTTCATCGTAATCAAAATCTCATAAAAAATCATTTTAATGGAAATTAAGCTGCTGTAGAAATAAACAACTCTATTTGACGTTTTACATTCATGGTATAGTAAGAAATAGCTTTCAGTTCTGGAGGTGATAGTGAACTGGAATTCAGTAAAATAAAATTTATCCGATGGAGACGAATTATTGTATTTTGTTCCATTTAAAAAAAAATAATAATAAAATGATATAGTCTCTTACAATGGCGACAATTGATGGAAAGTAAATACCAACTTTAATTTGAATTTCGAAATATATTTGAACATATTCCGCGTTTGGAAGTGAAACGTTAGGCATAGGAAGGTCTCTTAATACACAGATACCATCATAAACTTAAAGATAATCATGGTGATTTTAAAATTAATGCACTGGTCATGCCAAAGATATTTGTTATTTTTTTTAATAGTAAGATAGTTTTAAACGAATTGTATAAAAACATCACAGAAAGCCAGTGTTTTTACTTCGCATTGACGTTGCATGAACAGATGCATATAATAGAGTAAGTTCGGGTAATGTGGGGTACACTTCTTGTTTTCTGAAATCATATAAATAAAATTGCTGTAGTTCTGTTCGACTAAGATTGAATTTGAATTAAATGCAAAAATCTTAGAAACTGTTCAATATATACTGGAGCATTTTTCACAGGCCTATAGAGGATACCTAGGCCTACAATATCTACTTTGTCTCAACTCTATATCTCTATAAATTCCGGAAAAAATTGGACAAAAGTAATTTATTTTTTCGTTTCGTTTTGCTTTTTTCTTTGTCACGCTTACCGTTCGAAAATACTGGGAGCATTTAAGTATAGTTAACAGCAGCTTATAGAGGACATCTGCAGGTACAACTTAGGATATCCAATAACTCAATAACTTAAAAGGTTTTTAGCCCTTGCAATAAAAAATTACTTTAAGTGTGCTGTGGTACACAGGTACTTTAGTATATTTTGTATGACAATTGTGTTAAAATTTTTATATTTTGACTAAAAAAAGACTATTTTGCAAAGATAATGTTTATAAAAGTTTATAAATTTAAAATTAAATTAAATTTGGATACAAACAAGAAATAATATTATATATATAAACATCTATGGATAGGCAGCGACGCAAGCGAGGCACTTTGCAAAATTTTTGCAATGCTGATCGCATACTGGCTTGGAACACCACATACACTCCTTGCGTGTTTTGCGTTTACGACCTGAAATGCAAAGGTGGCATGTACCTTTGAACACAAGGCGGCCATCAACTCCACGTTCTTGTGTAGGCAAAGCAGCCATTGGTGGATTTATTGGCTTACCTAATGCTAATTGGATGCAATGCGACGTGGAGAAGTTAGCCATCACTCTTGGGAGTTTTGCCCGATCTTCTATACCTGGCAGCATGAGTTGTTTAGCCATGTTGGTGAGAAACATCCTCCGCTTATTAGTCGCAGTAATATCCTGATTATTGAAAGAATACACATCGAGCAAATTATACAACATTGCAAGCGGCCACCGTTTGGTTCTGCGTTTTGTCGTGTAAAATGCTGTCATTTTGTCCATCATGTCTACTCCACTTTTCGTCTTATTATAATGCAGTACAATATCTGGTTTGTACTTACTTTGCTCATCAGCGACGAGTTATCGTGATGCATAGAAGATAAGACAATCACAGCCTTCTTTGCTGCCGGTACATATGATACCATACTGTACTTCGATTCATGGAACCCAAACACGCTCGACAACTTTCCACGGTTCTTGTTTTTCTTCATTTGTGGAGGAATAAACGTTTTATTATGGCGAACGGTGCCCACCAAAGTCAAATTTTTAGCGAGAAGGTATTCCGCGAGCTCCAATGTAGTGAAAAAGTTGTCGGTAGTTACATTTCGGCCTGATCCTTCATACCTTCGCATCAATCGCTTTACAACATTCTCTCCAACGTTTGTCTGGCGTGCTGCACCTACCTCCTTTCCAGTGTAGATTTCGCCACGAAGTGGATAATAGTTTGACGCATCACAAGCCCACCAAACCTTTATTCCATATTTAGCTGGTTTTGAAGGTATGTACTGCGTAAACTTAGTACGGCCTCTGTACGGAAACAGCTGTTCATGCAGTGATGTCTGTCGATGGCTTATAGTTTTTATATAGCTGTTCGTTCATTAGGTTCCAAAGCTTGTACCGTTAAGTGTTATTCACATCCCAAAAACTCATCCCTAGATAATGATAAAATAAAAACAAAAAAAAAAAAAAAAATACCTAAGAGAAAGAAAAAAGAAAAAAAAAAACCTGTTTATCCATTTTCTTGCATGCGAGACTGTCCGTCTAACACCCGCGAGTACATAACTCAGGCCAAACACATCAAAGAGCTACTGACAATCCCAAAAGCGGTACATATTGTCTATTTTAAATATGGCTTCGATGCCCCTTCGAATGGTATGATGCCGAATGTACCGGTTCGATGGTCCGAGGTGGTCTCACTTGCAAATACATAAATGCACCGGTTATTTTCGATCGCGTCACCGAGCTGACATATGAGCAAGTGCCAGTAAGAGTGCTTGGGAGAAATAAACAGAAAGCGTTCGTGCCTGGATTTGATTTCAACGTGCTTGCGAATCGCGTTCGAAGAAAGTAAACCTTAAACTCAAGACAATCAAGGTGCGGTAAATTCGATTACTCGGGTAATCTTTTTTTATTTGTGCGGCAATTAAATATCATTTTAGAGTGCGGTCAACTCGGGTGAATCATTTCCTACCTCCTATTATCACCGCCAGCGATCAGTGGATCAGTGTTTGGATCCCTGCAGGCTCCTTATTATCCAAAAAAAAAAAAAAAAAGAATACAAAACGTCCCCCCACCTCCTGGGTAAGATTTCTCTCGTTTTTTTTTTAAATTCGGTGTCTAAGTGGAACATTATGTTCGCAGGGGACTAATATGGAGATAAATTCCTCTGTGGATTGCGACGGCGAATAGCGGTAACGGAGTGTCACTGGCCTGGCCAGAAATCTTTCCCGCGTATCCGGAATGGAAGTCTTCGAAATCCACCCAGAGTACCGAAAGGATAGGGGAAGCTCTTCTTCGCTCGACAAAACGAAATCAGTGCTCCAATTTCAGACACTATCCGTTTATTAATTTTCATTTCCTCTCGCTCATTAGAAAAAAAAAAACCCCCTACTAATGAATAGGGGCTCGGTTTCTTTCGTTTTATTTTATTGCCTAGTTTAGATAATATTCTTTTATTACTAAGTTTGTCTAAATTTTCTTGCGTAATTTGTAGTTTCCTTTAATTCCCATCGTACTATCGATAGTGAATTTAGTTTAGTAATATATTCTGTACCTATATATACATATACCTATATATTAACGCGGATCCCGTAGTGTTAACTGGCTGCTAGGATATATGTATCCCCATTTTAAGAACCGGTAGAGAGGAGAGGAATGTTTTTTTTTTTTTTTTTCTAGGTCAAACAACACCTCGATGGCGGGCCCTTCATCGAGCGGAATTTGGTTGGTAAGTTTAGACTTAATCCTCGTTAATATTACGATAAAGAAAAAAAAAGAAGACACGTTCCAAACCGGATCATTTTTTTTGTTTCGAGGTATATATACGCTCGTTTCTATATACCCGTACTAACATATTTGATGTATGAGTATATGCATATATATAAATATGATAATGAATTTCGTTAATGAAAGAAAATCAGCAAGAAGTTAACTAAGTCTCTTTCAGTCCCCTTATATAATAGTATTTTTTTTGGTGTCGTATACGACTATGTTCTTGCTGCGATTGAAATTTGTTAAGTATCATCTTATTAAGTTGTTAAAATAAAATGTTTAACTAGGATTATTTCAATCCGTTTTATTGAATACCCTGATGCGGGTTTAATTCCCACAACTTTGCCGGCGTAGGCTTTTGGTCGGTTCAGTGATGTGAAGAGGGGTAAACTTGTTGGGGAGTAGACGTTACTATCCTAGGGACAGCGGGTCTACTCTGGAAGGGAGGGCTAACTAAGCCAACAAGATCAGGGCTTAGGATTAGAATTCAACCAAAACAGCATCCATTTTGATCTCACGCACGTTACATAATTTTTTTTGTAGAAGGAGGGTATTTACATGATGGATCGGTAAGGCAAAGAACACCCCCCACCCACTGAAGCAGCTGGATACCATAACGTGCTAACCGCCTGCATCGGCCCATCTGTCATTTTAATTTCCTTACGGGTTATATTTTCTTTTTGGGCTCATACCAGAATGTTACGTATACGCCAGGGTAACAGTTGATTCTCTTTTTTTATTTTTTTTTAATTTTATTTTTGGTCTATGTCATCTCACACTTCTTCAATACCTCGTCTTCTTACAAGCTCACGAATTGGGGCGGCCTTGTCAGTACACATTCGATCAACTCTAGTACGTATGTTATCGAAACGTATAAAGCGCGTAATTGCAGAATATCGGCAAAGAGACATTGCAGCACGAAAATGGATAACAGAGTCCGAACTCCAGAGGACCGATGTGTGCTCTCCACTCGAATGATGTACCCCGGCCATAAACAGAACACCCAAGTAAACTTTTAACTCTTGAATAGTGAGCGGTTTCCATACCTTTGGTGGTCTATCCGAGTGATTGGAATTGAATGACGCATACACACTTAGAGCTTTTCGATTAGTTTCTGTTACCACGATGTCTGCCATAACAGGAGTGAAAAAGGCCATGAAAGTATCAGCTTCAGCTTTAATCTCGAAACCAGCAATAGGACCCTTTTTCTGCCGAATTATGTTATGCGCACAGGTTCGAACACTCGTATTTGGCGGAACTGTACTCCATTACGTTATTCCATCATGATTTCGCATGCATCGGGAAACTCTGTAGTTGTATCCTCGTCATCGTCGTTTTCAGCGATTTCTAACTCGACCTCAGGTTCGTTTTCTACATCAGAAGCCTCACCAATTTCTCCCACTTCGCCACTAATGTAACCAGTGCCGGATGGCATACCTGTTGGTGGAGGTACATAATCGTCTTCAGAACCATCAGAAAAATCACCGTCATCACTTTCCATTTCATTCAAGACCGTTGTCCAATATTTATCCTGCTCCTGTACACTTAGTCTAAAATCCAAAAAAAGTAGTAAAGAAAATATAGGAAACATACCAGAACTACAATATTACTTATTCACTGCGCGCGCTGAACGGAAGCGAAATTGTGAACCAGAAACATCAGATGATGAGGCCATATTTTCTTATAACGTCTGCTCAGATAGTCTACTTATTTGAAAATGACAGGTGACAAAAAAACAAAAGCAATGCAACTACAATTTTATTCAAAAAAAAATTGTGTGAACTTGTTCGTGCACGCATTGTAGAACGGTAAATATCAGAGTACCCAGGTAATTTGATGTCATTTTGGAGAACATGTCGACAAAAAAAAATTGTTTGAGAAACATATGGCTCGATTTTGGAGATAAGTAGCATATTTGACGCAGGAATGTTTTTTAGGAAGGTACTAAAAATACTAAGATAGTGGTTCAGGTGAAACCTTAGTTTTGCGCTTAGAAAGTACCCAGGTACCTTGACAGCTACACAAGGGTTAAATAAAAATGCAAAATTTGAAACATTTCTACGATTTTCACATACGTGAGTAGATAAGCAATTCATTCTCAAATCAATCATACTAACTGTGCAATATTGTATTGACATCTCTTTTAACCCTATTTTACTCCTGTGACGGAGAGGGAGACAGACAGAGGCAATATGCTGTTTGGTGTGCTAAGAACAAAAAAAGCCATAAAAGAAATGTCAAATATGTAGGAAAGGAATTAAGGAATATCAAATAAGTATAGGTATCAGTGATACCAGATCGTGGTATTATTACATTAGGGAAAATTCCTGATGATAAACGTCGTACCTGTTTATAAATGCTATTTTCAATCAAGATGAGGCAGTAAACCACCCGGTTGAGTTTTTAAATAGAATTACAGTCCATGGCCTGGCATTAAAAGTTGGAGTTCCCATTATGCTGCTTCGCAATTTGAATCCCCTAAGCTTTGTAATGGAACCAGATTGAGAGTGATTTTGTTGCAGAAAATCGTTATTGAGGCGATAATTTTAACTGGGTTTGGTAAAGGAGATACGGTGTTTATACCAAGAATACAAATAATTCCCAGCAATTATCCATTTCAGTTTAAACGGATTCAATTTCCTATTAATGTTTGTTCTGCCATGACAATCAATAAGTTAGAGGGTCAAACTTTAAGAAAAGCGGGAGTTGAATTAATCAAGATTTGCTTCAGCCACGGGCAGTTATATCTTATATGTAGCGTGCTCCAGGGTAAGTAATGCAGCAAATATCACTATCTTAGTCAATAGAAACCGCTAATATGGTATAGAAAGAAGCGTTACATTTGTAAAAAAAAAGTGAGCTAAATATTATAGAATTATTTTGATTGTCCAAAGAATATTAAATTATTGCCAATTAGTCCAAAAAGCATGTGCAATGCCATGAAGATAAAGGCAGAGTGGGCCCAGTCTACGGGAGGTTCTTTAGTACGGGTTCAAGTCCACACTTTTGCAGAATGCTCTTTCTGAAATTTTTTTCCAACAATTGTTCTGAAACCCCATTTTGCACGTGCGAAGCCGGGCGGGTACAGCTAGTAGAAACTAATTTTGTTAAGAGGGGCTATTGTTTTTATTCATTAGAATATTGCTGTCAACATTTACTTTGCTAATAGCTTAATTTTTAATAAACAAAAAAAATATTTTCAAAAGTTTAGAAGAGTTGCAAAATTAGTCATTTTTAAAACTGTCGGGTAATGTGGACCATTCTATGCGGGTATTGTGGAGTACTACTCCGTACTACCAGAAACAAACGGATCAACACAAAGATACATTTTAATAACTTACGTGTAGTAACAGATATATTCTCCTGCTCTTGACCGAAAACGAGATATGGCGGTGGTCTACATTACCCGCCTATTCCACATTACCCGAATTTACTCTATTCAGTGAACATATTTACATATACACCCATCATCGCAGCCATCTGCGCATTTCCTCAGAAAAACATTGTCGCTGTTGATTATACCCACATTCACCTCGCATACTTCTCTTTCGTTTCACTCAGAGATGGCAGAGTAGTTTACGTGAAGTAATCTACTCAACTAACTATGCGTAGTTAATCGAGTAAACTACACGAATGATATGTTTTATTATTATATTATGTCAACAAAGGTGCGTGTGCATTAAACACATCCATCCCAATTGAAATTTCCCCAAAGGGAAATTATATGGAAATGTCAAATGTTAACTGTCAAATTGTGTAAACAAATTTAATGTATATTAAAAAGAGCATTACATCGAAATAAACACATAATTTTATAACGTTGTAAAGGGCAGTGGTTTTACTTTTATTCTTTTTTACGGAAAATTTAAGCGTCAGTTTTATTTGTCTCTTTCATTTTTAAAGTAAACAAGTTTTTTTTCAACGTTCCTGACTAAGCCTATTTCGGCTTTTAGTATGAAAGAATGACCACTGTGAAAAACCTCATCAATTGCTGCGGATGCGGCTGGAATACTTGCATATTTTGCTAAGCCCGGATGATGCCTTGATGTTAAGCTCCAATATGTCCTTGGCAACAAACTTTCACATCCACCACCATTACCTTCGCCACTGGTTCCATCTTTACTTAACTTTTTATTTAGTACTGCAAATATTCCTTGCCCTTTCAGCTTTCATAAAAAGATCGTAATCATTAAGCTCATCAGCTATGAACAATTCTGTGAAACGCATAATAACTTGGTTTTGATCTGATAACGTTAAAAATGCTCCAAGGTATCTTGGGTCCAATGTAATCGTATATGCCGCTAATGCATCGATAGAATGAGCCATATCCAGTTGCTGTTTTAGCCACAAATCTACGGCTTCTGAAATAATTGGCACTTGTTAATTAGTTTTCACACTGGACCGTATACATATATTTCATCTTCTATAGAGTGAACGAAATGGTCATCAAATAACAGCTGCTTTATATCCATGCCAATTTGTTTGTCAACATCTTGGGCTGCTAAAGTTTTCATGTGGTTCAAGTTGTGTAAAAAGTTTTCGAAGCAATTTCTGTACGTGGACCAAAGGACATCTACCCTCTTTCCTCCATAGTCAACTTGTTTCTTTTTCAAAACCAGAATCTTCATTGATATTTCTGTTTGCAATTTATTTTGCCAACAAATTTGCGGTATGACTTTAAATTGAATAAGTCCGAATTTTTAATTTTTAGAAAACGGCCCATTTTGATCATGTTTTTCGCATTATTTGATATGACTGCATAAATGGTGCTATTATTTTGTTCTTTGCATATTTTAATTGCACTTTTACATCCTTGCCAATTCCTTACCTGTTTCGTTTATATTGTTGATTAAATGAATGCCTTTTGGCCAGTTATTGTCGTCATAGTTAGTACATTGTGAGTGTTATTTATACTATTATGCCTTCAGCAGCCTTTTCGCCAATTTGTTTCTGAATGGAGTCTTGTAAGATGGTCGCAAAAGCCGAAGAAAAGCTAAAAACCAATCGGATTCAACCACAACTTTTAATTTTGGGACTTATGTCCCATTTAATTCGGACATAACTCACAAATTCGATTCAGGACAAAAGTCTCACGAGAACTTATGTCCCTGCGCCTTCAACCACACCAAATGGTATATTGCATGCATAAAAAAATGTTGCCAAAGCAAATTCAGCTTTTTGTTAATCCCTTTCGTCGATGCTGTCAACGTAATTTGTCAGTTTTGATAACTGTGGCGGTTTCGTGAAGATGTGAAGATGACGATAACGAAGGTGTTACGCTTGCCGATGTCGATGGCGATATTAAGGTCCATTTACTTGAAGACGAGGAAGGGGCAAAAATGGGACATAATGAAGATGACCACGACGATGTACATGAACTACTTATTGGGGTTGTGGTTGATGAAGTCGTAGAAATGGTAATGGTAGTCGGCAGTGAAGGTTTTAAAGTCATTGCTGTGGAAATCGCTGCTGCTATAGGCTATCTTTAGCAATTTCAATGACGGCATGTAAAGGTCTGTTGAAGCATCTGAAAAAAATAAATAGAAATATAAAAGGTTTGTAAGATTGTATTCTCAACCCTCAAGCTTTTTGAATTGTATGGGTATTTCATTTAAATCTTTAATTTTTTGGCGGAGAAGATTTAATTTGGATACATCAATTTGACGATTGATCTGACAGACAAGAGATAACTTAAACTACATTTTGACAGTAAGCGCTACGTCTACCACATTTGGCTAAGTTAACTACATTTACTACTTCAGTTACATAACAGACGTAACAAATGTAGTAAGTAACAAGTAAAAGTGTTTTGATCGGCCTGGCCGATGCTTTGATACCCTCCAGTGCATACAAGTCATGCAAAACTGGTTTTGTATGGGAGGTACCAGAACTACTTGACCGCCATAGCCCAAATTTAATATCAATCTGACGACGATAAAAGTAAGTCCTCTCACAAAATTTCACTTGCCTACGTTGATTTGTTATGACGCTATCCTGTTTTCAACAGACAGAGAGACATATAGGCCTAGAACAAACTTAAGATTAACGATAGGAATACTCTCTGGACACTGCCTTCTAAGGAAGCATGCCGTGAGACTAGGCTTAGCTGGAAGATATCTCCCACCTTTTATGCGAGTGTCAAGCAATTGATCGGAGTACTTCTTTAATAACTTAGAGGAGGTTGGTCCCTTAAACGATATTGGGACCATAATTCAATTCTGTAGGGAAATTGACTGTTTGGGCGATTTGGTTTTGCTTTTTAACCCAGGGGATGGCGATGGGCCGGCTTTGGTGCCTGGTCTTTTGTGACGATCTCACAACCCCACTCAACCTAACCTAACCTAACCTACTGACTTCGTTCTCTAATATTTGCGGAAAATAAAATAAAATCAAGCCCATTCATTTGCATCAAGGCAATCTTTGTTTTCTGCTCCGGATCGTAAATGACTAGTGAGGATAGTTTCCCATCTCGGGAACATGCCACATATAGCTGACTGTGTGAAAAGCGTGACATTTCCAGATTTATGCCGCACACTTGTAGCGACTACCCTTGAGACTTGTTTATGGTCATCGCAAATGCACGTTTCATTTGGAACTTAATGCGTTTGAACTGGAACGGCAAATCGGTTGAAGTCAAGGGAATTCACGGAATTTGTCATTCTTCTCCCTTGAACAGCGCTTTTCAAGTCGTTGCCGATATCATATTGTTCTTAGCTTCGTCCCAATCAGTCGGTTTCCATAACACATTTGACACTTGTTGGCAGATCCAGCATTAAGACGTAAATGATGAGGCAGCATGAGTTCATCTTTCGTTGAAGTGAATTGGCAAATGGTGGGTGAATCGATATCAAACGACTGGAAGTATAACCGGAACTTTTCCATTTCGGATTCTGAGTAGTTCTTTGAAGAAAACTTCTGCGGTTCTACCAGGTTGCAGGCATATTCATACTAAATGGAATGGTTTTCACATATCGCCACAAATACTATGACTCGAGACATGCGCGTTTAATTCAGTCATATCATGACCCTTTTTCAGTTCCTCCGGGCTCATCAAGGAAAAATAGTACAGCGTTTCCATTACTACAGTCTTCATCAGTTTATCAGTTTATCATACGCCGTCTTTTGCTGTTCATTTAACAGTGGAACATTTGTTTCGTCGCTTCGTCGCTTTCAAGGCAAAGTGACAAAAGTCGAAATTTATCATTTTCGAGTTATGTACACAAATGACCACATAAAAATATATATTTTGTTCTATCTTATCAGCTTAATTCTACTTTTTAACTTTCCCCATTACGTAGTAAGAGAAAAATATTGTATTCGTACAAATTTCGAACTCGAGATGTTAATCAATTCTGACATTACGATGATAGAGGAACAGATAGAGGTCTGTCTGTCAATTTGTATGTCCCGAGGCCTTAAGCCTAAACGCTTGCTCAGATTTCCTTCAAACTAAGGATTTGTAGTGGGGGCTTACAGTTCGGGGCCGTTTTTTTTTTGCACTGTAACCTTAATATTAATAATACTTCCCATTCAAAATGTTTATACCAGTTGATTTGTTCGAAAGCGGTTCTAAAGATTTCAACCACAATTGAAATTTATGCTTAAGTAGGTGAGGTTACCACGACTGCATACCCAGTTTTCCGCTAAAAAATCGAATAACGGTACCTACTTTTGAAATTTGGACATATCTCGAAAACGGTCCATACGATTGTTTGGTTGTTGATTTCTAAGATAATATGGTCATTTTGAATTTAAGAGCAGACTCAGTTTATCTGTATTATCGTAAAATTGATTTTTGAAAAAAGTATTTTTTTAAAAATTGAATTTTCTTTAGTTTACTTGAAAACGGCAGAAAACTTAGAGTAAAATTGATGTTTTCAAAATTATTTCTTCTTTAATATTCAATTAGAATAACAGACAACTCAAATTTTAAAAACTGCTTGTATCTCGAAAACCACCTTTTCGATTTCAATAAAATTTTAAAAACCAAGTAATGCTTACATCCCGAACAATAACTTTACTCGGTTTTCAGTTAAATAGTTAAGCAATAGTATATTTCAAACTAAACATTGCAATATTTGGTATACTATTTTTTCTGCCAACATTTTACATAAAACCGCGATTTTGATCAAAATACATATTAAATATCATAAGATCCCGTAGGTACTCAGTTTTACTCAAAAAAATCGAAAAGAAAAAACAGTTTTCTTAAATTATTTATATTTTCCGATCTGTTTTCACATATATATGCTATATTTCTGTTATAATCTCCCCACTTCCGATAAAAATTATTTTAGCAAATAATTCATTTTTTTTTCAAACTTGTTGAATATGCATCTTAAAATAATTGCAACCATTTCCTTACACAATCAGAAACTCCCACTTCAATTGCACCCACACACACACATTCATCGGCATATTCGGTTTATAACTGCTAATGCAAACTCAAAAACAAATCTCTGCACACTTACATAAATATCTATACATAGATATCGGTCTAACGCGAACCCTTCTTCCAATCATAGACACCTTAAACCAGCGTTACTAATATATTTTAGTCAAAAATTAAAATATGCATTAGCAGATCAGAAAACAGAAACCACTGCCACGCTTTGCTTTGTTAAGTGTAAGAACTTATAAAATAGTACTATAGACGCTTAAACATAACTTGGGACAATTGTCAGCTTCAACATATAAACACTCACATTGTTATTTATATTTAAGAGATAAATAACCCAAAAGTGCATTTTATTTAGCACTACATATTCCTTTTCGTATATTCTATTCACTATTTTATCTAGCATCGGTTCTCAGATCTTTACCTAGCTACTTTGCACACTGTACAGTACACATTATTTAATATGTCTTTAGGCAATATTGGCGAATATGGCACGATCCATATGTTGTCAACCACGATATCCGCTCCTTTCAATTTAGTGATGAATATTTTGACACCGATTTAGTGGATATCCATCGTTTCCAGTTTAAGATTCCGAAATAAAAGCACGTGGATAGCGTTTTGTGGATCAATTGTCGGATATACAAACCGAAGTAAGATCTGGATGTATCTCAGGATCAGAAATTTCGGCGGAAATGATGTATAAATTGATATACTGGTGGAATTTTGTCCACCATTCAAAGAAGAATGTGCGCGTTATTACATTATTACACGTTATTTCGCAATGAAGTCTATCAAACATCTGAGTTTTCGTAGCGAAGCCTATATACTTCAAAGTCCTTCCGCTTCCAAAGACGAACCAAGAAGTTCATTAGAAGAATCTCGTCAAACTCGTCCAAGTCCATATCAGAAAGAGTGTGATCCATGGTGGGACTGATTATGCTGGAGGAATCGTCATCCTGTGACGGAAATGAAGCCTCCGGTTCTGAACCTGTGGGGTCATCCTTTCTTCAGCGTTATGGGAACAAGCGACTCTTTATTGATGACGATAAGAGGGTACCTATAGAGAACTCTTTGCTCTTCCAGTTTTACAACCTTCCAGTTGTGAGTCGGGAGTTCAGAGTTCCTCCGAAGACCTCAAGAATATTAACAGCGTAACGGCGTTTGCTACGAAGGAACGCGATATCACCCTGTCCCATTGGGAGACCCTTGAGCGGTCTTGCATCCTTTTGCGCTGGTAGCAGTGGTAGGGCCATATATGCATGCTTACAATCCTACCATTGCTAGGATGTGGGCCCACTTTTTTGTTCCCACTGCAGCTGTCGAAGTCGCCATTTTTCTTATTTCATTTGTCTCGTTTTTTTTTTAATTGTTCGAATCCATAATTTGGCACCCACTAGTAGCGGAGAATAGAGGTCCGTCTGTACAGAGATCCGCATTACACAGATAGGACTGCCTATCGCCAGGTGTCCAGATACACCGCATTCGACTTGAGCTATAATTAAAACTGGGCTCCCAGCCAGGCTGATATTCAACACGGACACATTTATCTGGCTCAGGAGGAATAGGATAGGATTGGAGGAATGTGATGGTAGGACTGGGACAAGAAAGGAAAGAATGGGAGGGGGAGCACCCTTTGGTTTCATCGTCCTTCTCGTGAGATTCTCGAGAGTCTTTGCCACTACTCAGCCCCCACAACTCGTCAAGTTCGGTGCTCGGAGGAGCTTATTTAGATGTAATTAAAGTCGCTGCACACTCAGTTTTTTTGGTAAAAAATCGAATAACTACATTTGAAAATTTGACTTATTGCAAAAACGGTTCAAACTATTTTAACCAAAATTCATTCTTAATAATCCCTAACTGGATAGCATACTTTTTTTTTTCAATAAATTTATGGACAATAGGTTTTTTTGGAAAATGGGATAAAATCTGGTTTCCTTACATGAAAGCGGCTCTAACGATGTCAACCAAAATACATAATTGAATTTAAGTAGATGAGTTTCACTTGGCTGCATGTAATTTTTTGACTGAAAAGTCGAATAACGTTACTTTTGAAAAGGGATTTATCACGAAAACAGTCTATGCTTTTTTAACAAAAATTCATTGTAAAAGTTATTTTATTTCTAATTTGTTAGAAATTTTGAGAATCTTGATCAATATAGCTTTCATTACATGAAAACGGGACAACCGTTTTGACCAAAAGGTGTACTTAGAGTAAAATTTATGTTTTGAAAATTATTGCGTCTGTAATTTCCAATTCTAATCAAGAAAAGGATTTTAGGAACTGCTCATAAAACTTTGAAAACCAAGTAATGCTTACATCCCGAACATTGTCTAATGCTCAGTTTTCAGTTATATATTTTACAAAAAAACGCTGTAACTATTTGATTCCAAATAAATATGAATGACAATATAAGTACATATTCTTAATAACTTAGTTTTTCTCAAAAGAACCTAATAAATGTGTTTTTTAATTATTCCTTAAAAAATACTACCCAAATCCAACAATAACATGCACCCTAAAATACTTGCAACCACTTGGAGCTTTAACAATTAGAAACTCCCTCTTCAATGCCCATACACGTCCAAAGGCTTATTCAATTTGAAACTACGAATTCAAATTCAAAATCATGTTCTGAATTCTTACATATATTATATAGTATATCTATTTAAAGAAATAGATATATCACAAATCCTTCTTCCAATCATAAACACCTTAAACCAGCGTCGGTAATCTATTCCAGTCAAAAATAAACTAATACGAAATGTTAGGTCCGTCATTCTTAAGATGGTGACAGACAAGAATAATATTTAAGCAATATAATTCATGTGCACCGCAAACTAGCGAGGGTACAGTAAATTTTTACTACTCTAAACTGCACATTGTACCTATCACGTATTCCAATTTTGAAATATCTAAACATTAGAGTATCGGTACGTCTAATCTCCTCTTCTTATAACACCTTTAATTTTTGAAAAGTCTGAACTTAGCAACGGAAAGGGCAAACATTATTTTCAACTAGATACCCTAAACCCTATCCTTGGATATGAGTTCTATAAAGTTTCCATCGCAATTGATGGTGGGTGTAGAGAGAAGACCTTTTCCGTAAAATATAGGGGAGATACATAGGTGATGGAGGGCGTTTATTAAAATTTATGCGAGAATGTTTTGGAAAATAGGCGTGAAATTAAACTTTAAGTACTTTACGTCATGATGCTGCTTTGGGAACATCTGTGTGGTAGTACTTCAGCTACTGTTCTGCTGCTAAGTTTGAAATGTGTAATTTTCCAGAATGCTTTTCTGCTTAGTTCTACCCTCACTTCCCATACCAATGGAGGGTTTTGTCCTCGATGAGTGCATAGCCAAAGAGAAGCAGTCTGTGTACCCTCATTTTTCACCCAAAATAGACGCAACATCAACATCAACCTTCGGTATCGCTGCGACGGTTTAAAGATTGCATGGCAGATTGTGTGGAAGATGGGGAGGACAGACTGTACCGAATATATACCAGTACATATTTCGTACTTACTTTTAGATGGCAAAGCTGATTTACCGCAAAGCGGCATCTACAACACAAACGGGAAAGTGTTATGGAAGAAAATAGGGCATATTATGTAACTCTATTACTCGTCCAGATGTTCCGAATTATTTTGAAATGTCTTGCTTTTTTGCTGTTGTTGTTGTCATCTCGTCTTAATAGGATGTTACACTTAACTGAGCCGGTATGTTGGTCAACCTGTCAGCAAATTCAAATTGAAATTAGTTCCCTCAGCGGGAATAAAAACATATATTTTTGACTATAGGCGACATACAAACAATAGAGGACAAATCGATTAAGAAGTTTAGTGATTTGTTGTTTTGTTAGTTGTATTGTCACTAAGGTTGTTGTTCAATGGAATAGTGTTTTGTATTTATTGGAACAAGGGTCAATTTATATGATGGTTATTGGAAATGTTTTAACGGTCGGGAAACATAGTATTCGATTGATGAAGAACTATCAGCTAACGTGATGTTGGATTCATAATTGATTTTTTGAAAGGGTGCCGCAAGGCCAGAAAACCTCTGAAAAAGCGACTTCTGACCGAGACACAATAAGGAAAAGACTGCGATGGGTCAAAAAAAAGAGAAAAATGAAAATTCAAATTGCCTTCTCAGGTGAGAGGCACTTCTGGGCTACCGGGTAAGGCTTGTAGAAGAGCTGAAAACGAAAACCTTCTACTTGGTCATGCTATAAAAACCCGAAAGTTATATTTTGGCGTTTGGTTTTGTTATACTTCTTCAAGTCCAAGTCTGATGACAAAGACATCACCATTTCAGCCATTTCATGAATGAAATGTATTTTTTTATAGCTTCTTGCTACTTTTTATTTTCTATTTCACTTTTCTACTTTTCGTATTTCTCGCACCCTGCGAGCGAAGAAATGTCAATATTATGAAATTGAGTTTTAACCCGAGTTAAAGTAAGTAAAACTGGTCTCCGGAGTGCGTTTAAATCCAATCGGATTAAACGCTGTCAAGTTTAAAAAACTGGGTTTATGTTCGGGTTTAACGACTGAATATTATGGACCTGGGTTTAGTTTATGGATTAAACTTACTTAAACCCGGGTGTAACCTTTAACCCGGATTAGAGGCCATGAATAATATGGCCGTTATTGATAGATATTATATATGTTTTGCGATGAACAATTCAAAAAATATGTAACATTTTTTTTTCAATGTTTTCAAAACTTTAATAAAAGAGCTTATTGACGTGCTACAGGTGGTCGTATCTACATGTATATAAAAATTAATCGTTATTTTCCTTTGTAACGGCATCACGCGTGAACGGGTGGACTGATTTCGCTAATTCTTTTTTTTTTTTGTTCTGGAGAAGTGTTTTTCCAAAACATTTGCTCGATATTGGTAATGGTAAGGTCAAAGTAACTGTTTACTCATCGTTTCGATGCATTACATTCCCTACCAATTTTTGTCATTACTGAATCAAAGAACGAACTCATCGAAAAGGTTGTCTGAAACATTGATCGAAATTACAAAAATCATGTTTGGTGGATCGGATCGGTAATAATTATGTTGCGGAATATAAATCAGCCACGTCATCGAAGCCACAATTTTGAAAGGGAAGAACAAAGGCGAAGACATTTTGATTCCACGGATTCCTTTAATTCCGAACGACATACCATTCGACATTAAATGGTTGCAATATCCAGTGCGCGCAGCATTTGCAATGTCGATAAATAAATCACAATCACAGTCATTAAGTGTTTGTTGCATCAATCTTCAAAACCCAAATGTTTTTCACATGGCTCGTTCAGCGATGCCAACCCGGATTAAAGTTTTTATGTCTCTTAACCCAAAAAACCCAAAAATGTAATGCCTTTTCAAAAAAAGTTATGCCTTTTTGGTAAAAAGGATAAAAATTGCATACATTTGTACAAAGTGATTAAAATACGTTAACATAATATTGGTCGATCGATTCTAAATTTATTTGTATCAATTGATTAAAAAAAAACAATTCACAAAAGTTATGCCCTTTTTCTCAACATTGTTCCTCAACCATCGGAATTATGCCTAAAAGGCATAATTATGCCAAAGTTGGCATCACTGGGCCAGTTGTGGGCCAAAAGAAGTAATCCGATGTTGTTTGGCTCTCATTTTTTTTTTAAATGAAAAACTTCGATTCTGTTTTTTGATTATGTTTATTCGAACCTCTAGAATTTTATTGGTCAAGTTCAGAAGATGATATCAGCCAAATGGGCGCCGTCACAATTGATTGCCATACGGGCTCGTTTTATGGCAGTTTTCATCACTTCGGCGATAACTTCGGGCGACAGATTCTCGCACTCGAGTCGAATGTTGTCCTTGAGGGCTTCTAGGGTCTCGGGCTTGTTCACGTAAACACGGGACTTCAAAAAACCCCAAAAAAAAAAGAAGTCTGAAACGTTTAAATCGGGCGACGTTTCGGGCCAGTGCAAATCGCCAAAACGAGAGACGAGGCGACCCGGGAACGCCGCCTTCAGAATATCGGTTTTGACTCGCGCAGTGCCACGGAAAGTATTAAAAATCACCAATTGCAAAATTTTGAGTTGCAATTCACGAATTATATCTTTGTCTCAAATTACAACTATTTTTTCTTAGATTGATATAAAAATTCATAATTCGACATTGAAAACGGCGTAGAATACAAAATTCTGCTTGCTGAATTTTGCGATTAGAAGTATTAATTCGAGCTTCTTTTATTTGTAGTGATTTGCGATATTGTTTGGCGCAATTTACCACTTCAATGGGTCAATTTCTTAACACTACTTCACAATCGCAAATTGCAAAAAGTATTTGCTCATGTACAAACACTGAGTGATGAATCAATGAAATCGTATAATAATTTAACACATGTAAATTGAAAACGTAAAATGACGTAGAGAAATCGTGAATTACAAAATATTTTTTTGTCAAAGTTATTTATAAGTATTTATAACTCATTCGTAGTGATAGTGAGTGACCAACAAATTGTAAAGAATTTTGGAATATATCTTGTAAGTACATGTTGAATAATACAAAAAAAAATTAAGTAGGTAGGGGTATTAGAAAGAAGTTTAAATTGGAATGGAATTTAAAATACCATATGTAATTGAAAACGATTGTAAGCGTTCGTATCAATGGCAAGTTCTTCTAAATAATTTATTTGTATTTTAAATTTTAGCATAGACCGAAAAACCACCCCAGACAAATCCCGTTGTCTCCGGACGATATGGCGCTGTATACTTTTCATGGATATCAGGAGGAAACAAATTATAAAATGTGACTTTAAATATGTATGCGAAAATAACCTTAATAATTAAACTACGAATTTTGATTTGTAAATCGTAAGATATAAGTTTTAAATTGAGAATAAAGTTTTCTAATTTCACGATAAAACAATTTCAATTCAATACGGTGATGACTCAAATCACTACTCGAGAATCGTAAATTGCAAAATATGAAATGCAAAGTGATAAAAAAAAGATTCAATTTACCATTAGGAATTCGTAAATTGCAACTACTGAAGTTGTAAATCTACCCCTCTTGTTCGCAAATCAACACTTTTCAGTTGCAATTCAAGACTAAATGGTTGTAATTTGTTAAGGGAGGAAATCCGAATTTACAACACAAAGTGGTAATTTACGAATTATTTTTGCAATTGACAATCAATAGTAATAGCAAATTAATAACTATTTGTATTGCGATTGGTTATTGCAATATGTATTCCTCATTTGATCGCATCATTGACAATAAAAAGTAGCGATTCGCGACTATTGAGGGTCAATATCTTCACTTCGTACAATTTATAGAATTGCGAAGAAAAAGTCGTGAATTAGTAAATCCTGAGCTAAGCTCTAAAACTAGACAAACTTTTTGTGATTCTGCGTTCATTTTTCTTGATTTGATCTTAAAATTTTTTCCGTGTGTGTGCCGTAGCTCCGTCCTGTTGGAACCACATGTCCTCCAGTCCTAATTCATCCAATTGCGGCAGAAAAATGTCGGTTAACATGACCCTATAGCGCGCACCGTACACTGGACTTTGTACGGGAACATGCGCAAGTCCTTGACCAAAATTCGCCTTAGGGACGACCGGCTGATGGCTAATTGCGAGGCACGGAGTCTGGTCGATGTTTCCGGCGACAGCTCGACATCCTCGTCAACAGCGACGATATTCCCGGCACAACGGGCCGGCCACTCTTGGCAACGTCTCGTTTGGTCCCATACTCTTTAAGGTTGATGGCCAAACGGCGCGGAATTCGCGCTGCGCCAACACTACAGACGATTTGTTACGCAAAAAAATAGACCCCATTATTCCGTGTTCTTGGGGAGTATATCGCTCCATGGCTTGTTCACTTGTATTCTACATCTGTCTAGTCCACAAATGTCAAAACAGATTTGTCGTTGGCGTCCATTTGCAAAATTAAGACCATCTTCCAATAGGGTGATTTCTTTTGGCCCACCTTGTATATCGCCTGTTCCCGTGTCGGAATAACAACAAAACTATTCGTATACGTGCCAGAAAATAAAACTAAGAATGATGTGTATCATAAAGCATTCGAATAATAAACAATTATGTTTTTTGAATAATTATTTTTATTATTAATTATTAACCGAATTTAATATTAATAGTTGAGTCAGCACAACGTCTGTCGGGCCAGCTAGTAAATTATAAATACAAACAGTTCAAAATGTTTCATCAAAGACAAATTGATATAAGGTATTCAGTAACGAAATTCCTTTAGAGTCCGAAAGGCTGAATTAAAATGCTTTCTAATGCCTTTTTTCAATCTCGAATATTTTTTCAGGCCTAACACCGTTGTTTGGAAGTCTTGCATAGAAAAGGATCTAGAGATGTTTGCTTTATTTCTGGGATCGAAATCGAATATGAGATCCATCGCTGAGAAATCAGTGTTCTACTAAATACTTACATTATTTCTCATTTTTCATAGAGATTGTTAAAGGTCAATAAAGTGCACAACTAAATCCCAAAAAGAGTTCTCGTTCATTGAGACTTCGTCGAAAGATTAATCCTTTATATAGGTAATGTTCAAGTGAATTTTTTTAGTTTGGAATCGATTTTATCTATTTGTTCCATTTCATTTCAGTTTGCTTTTTACCCCATCAAATTTGCATTTTCAATTCGAAAACATCCGACAACCCTTATTCACACTAAAACTTTCGTTTAAAGCCTCTCACTTTGAAAGCAATAGACTCAATGTCGCAAAAGTTTTTTCTTCACTTTTTATCGGCAAAGTTACACTTTCTTTTCGCAGAATTATCAACGTCCTGAAATAAGGGACAAAAACACACACACAAAACTGCAGTAAAATCCGTTTGAGAAAAGTTTTTTTTCCTTTTCCTATGCAAAAAAAAAAACTTTCTTCTTCACAATGACGAAAACTTAAATCAGTGTCTTCCCAGTACCATTGTTACCCTTTTAAGTGAATGATATTGGATTTAACTATGTATTTAGTTTCTTTTTGGCTGCCATAGTCATTTCAGTTCAGTAATTTTGATTGGTCTAAATTAAATAACTCTCAAGTTTATATAAAACAAAAATAAAAGTTGTTTGCAAATTCGTACAGACATTTGTTATAGATACTTGACTTAGCCACGAAAAGTTACTTCTACGTAAAGTTAAGAAAAGACAATACGCGAATCAAGATTCAGATGATTAGCTTTCGAAAAATACCATCAAGGTTTAATGCTTTTCCGTTTTTTTTTTCATTCTTAAATTTAAAACTATATTTTTACGTTTTTAACTTTTAAGAATACTCCATCCAAATTATCTACCAAATACTCCGTTGTAGGTAGGTAGAGGGAAAATATATTTTTTTTGTGTTATTTCTCCATATACCTATGATTGCCAATAACGGAAAGAAAGTCTAGATTAATTGGAATATTTTTAGATGGTTCACAACGCATTTAAAATTCTTAAAACAACAATATTAATAACAGTGTTGGATTTGTGAGATTAAAATCGACTTCCATACACTTAATCATTCACACATTGAGAATTCGAAAATTCAATAACAATATGAAGTAAAAATTTTAATATTAAATTTTAATACTTTTTTCTGTAACATTTTCTTAAATATTCGCGGTTTCTAAAAAAATATTTCTCACTCCTCTGTTGGCAAATGCGGCAAAACCATGCATAATATAAAAAAAAACATCTAAAAACTATAAAATTGACGAAAAACTGAGCAAATTAGACTGTTTCAAAATACAATTGGAAGTTGGAACAGTTTTTGAAGTAATCTGAGACGCTATTTGACATAAATGCTCTTGTCAGTGTGTAATATGCGTGCTCTCGTGATCAAGCAAATAAAGTTTTTATTTTGAACGGATCAAAGACGAATTAGAAGGATGTGTATCAGAAATATTGACTGGACTGCTACTCGGAAAAGAAAAGTTGAAAAAAGACAATCAAATAGTACGGATCCTGGTATTAAAACAGTTTTCGGCGAAAAGCGAATAAATAGTTCTGAATCAGAGACAACCTACAAGAGCAGTAACTTTGAAGACTCTCCTCTTAAAAAGATAAAAAAAAAGAGCTCATTACATCTTATTTGGGACTTGCTTTTGATTGAACAGGGATCTCAGGTAAAAATGCCGCTATAATTACAAGTAGTGTTTTCAGAGACGTTGATATAATAGGAGGATCAAAAATAAGGCGATTAGGATATGGAGTCAGACAAATGTTACAAGAAAAAAATTCACTTGAGGGTACCCAGATTGAGCAATCATATCATATATTGTCTATCGAAGAGCATAATCGAAAAGTATTTGCGAATCAGTTTCTTACATCAAAACAAGATTTCTCTGAATCACTTTGTTGCAGTTGGATGCGATGAGGCATTTGGTTCAAAGAGGGTGTTATAAGATTTATGGAAGGAACTTGAATATTGAATATATGTTTGTTTCATTTAAGCTGCCTGTTCGACACCTTCTACAAAGTTTGGACGGTCAAACAACAGGTCGATATGTCTTTTGCCAATCGGCAAAATGTAAGAGTGTTGTGAAAATTCGGATATTGTAGAATTTGTACCAATTGAAGAAATACTTCATGCGGTAACATATTACTAACACGGCTAGCCGACACACTTAGACCATTATAAGGTCCCTTGATACCACTATGTATATAATTCCTCCTACTCGTTGAACCAGTTGAAGCTCCTGATAAAGCGTAAGAGATTACGAATGTCCGTGTTTTTTAGATGGAGTGGAGATGAAGAATAGTTTCTTCCTCGTTCTCTTCAAAACAGCTTCTGCAAAAATCATTACATAATACGCCAAGCCTTTTTACATGCCTGCCTATAAGACAGTGTCCTGTGATGACTAGTAGCACTGATGTGTTTCCTATCGAGGGAGATCAGATGCCTAGAACGTTTTAGATTCAGCTTTGGCTAGATCTCTTTGGTCACTAGGCATGTCGAGACGGTTGTCCATCTACAGTGATCAGAAAGACGGAAGGAGAGATCTAGTCTGTCGGCGAAGACACCGCCACCAACACCGTCCACAGTCTTCGAACCATCTGTAAAAAAAGGATCGATTCATCATCCAAAAAAGTTTCCTCCTCCCAGAATGATCTAGTAGGAATGGCGACCTGGAAGTTTCTATCAAATTGTTGTTCTGCTGTAATGTAATCGATGTTTCCTGGAAGGTTCTTAATGTTGTTCACGATAGCAGCATTGCCAGTTGTTTTACTGGTCCATTGTGAAATAGCTTTGAGGTTTGAGGCGTACGGCTGCAGAAGCTGCCGTTTGCCTGCTGAAGATGTTAATGGGTGCCAGATGAAACAAGATGTCAAGTGCAGTAGACGGGGTAGTACGAAGAGCCCCGCCGATGCATAAGCAAGCTGTGGCACAGTGGCTTTTTTAACTCTTTCTTGGATGTTAAGTTTCAAGGTTAACTTCCTGTCAAAAATGAGACCAAAGCACTTAGCTTCATTTGAGAACTTCAAACTAGTGCCATTTATAGATGGAGGGTCAATGTGTGGAATTTTGTGTTTCCTAGAGAAGAGGACAAGTTCAGTTTTGTGAGGGTTTACTCCCAGCCCACATTTGTTTGCCCAAGTTATTAGATTATTAAGAGCGCGTTGTAGGAGTTCTTTTAAAGTGTTTAGGTACTCTCCTGAAACAGCAATAGCAACGGCGTTCGCATAGGCAATCACATTGTACCCCCCACTTCCAGGCGTATCAGCAGTTCATTCACCACCAAGTTCCAGGAAAGGGGAGATAGGACGCCGCCTTGTGCGGTTCCTCTATTGACAGATCTTCTGGTATATTTCTCACACAGATTAGAGTTGATGGCTATTAAGCATCAAATTGATCAACTCGCCAAGTGAGGCATCCACATTCAGAGCCGACAGAGCACCAGCGATCGCAGATGAGTCGACGTTGTTGAAAGCGCCTTCTATGTCTAGGAATGCAAGCATTGTATATACTCCTTATGACGAAGCGAATCTTCTATGTGGAACGTGTGCAAAGCCGTTTCTACTGATTTAAATTTGGAATTGGCATGTTGCGCAGTCGACAGACATTTTTTGTCGATGCTTTTGCGTAAATGTATTTCAATCAGTCTTTCTAAAGTTTTTAGGAGGAATGATGAAAGACTAATAGGTCAGAAATCTTTCTGACTCACGTGAGAGCATTTACCTACTTTGGGTATGAAAACCACTTTAACTTCTCTCCATAACAATGGGATGTACACCAGATCTAAACAGCTTCTTAGGATTATAATCAGCTCTGGCAGGATGACATCAGCTGTGACCAAAAGTACTTGCATAATACAGTGGAAGTCGCTTATTACGACTTCGCTTATAACGACCAGTCGCATATAACGTCCACTTTCCTTTCATTTGGTTAGTTTCATTACATATATATATTTGTGGAAGCCAGTCGGATATAGCGACCGCCGGTTATAACGGCGTTATTTCTTCGGTCCCTTCACCGTCGTTATAAACGACTTCTACTGTATATGCTAAACCGTAGGTACTAGAAACTGTCCCGGAAAGTTATCACATACTCGTTGCCTGACTGCGGCAAACACAATTATGAGGCTTTATATTGGAACTATGAACCAGACAATTAAGTCATTAGGCATCATCATCATTTAGGCGTTTATGCTCCGTTGTTGTTTTTTTATCAAAAGTCATCCTTCTTGCAAAGATGGTGCGCGTCGCTTATGGAAAATGATTTCATTGTCTCGAAATCTGGCTCCAAATTCAAAGAGGTCAGAGATCTTGTCATCCAAGGAAATTCATTTTATGTCCATTCGGAAAACCTGCTTTAAGCTTTGATGGCAAACCAAAGAAAATCGATTTGTGGTTTTGTAACAGAAACCAGCGAATCGCGATATCCAAATAGAATTTTTCAAGGTTGTATATTTGTTGGATATTTTTTTATCAAGCTGAAATTTGTTTTCCCTCTTTTTGAAGGTTAATGACAACTATCCCGACTGTGTATAAGAAGAAAATTCATTCTATTTCAAATCAATACATACAAATCATACTGAGACTACCAACTCACAAACCTCTTACCGCTGCCCCCCCCCCCCTATTTTTATTTCAAATTCGCCATTTTGTTTTCCTATCGGTGCTATGTCAATAAAAAATCCGTGTGACATGCAAGAACATACAAAAAATACAAAAATAAATGCTGCCAACCTCGGCAACCGTGGGGAAATGTGCTGGAGTTCGGGAATACCACATTTTAACATTACTGAATGCTATTGGTTAGTTATAATTTATTTTTAAATGGCGAATAATTTGCTTTGTTTGGTTAATAAAACGTAGATGTTCTATATACAGGGTGGCGCACACGAATCGTGCTACAAAAATAAAACGTAATAACTTTTTTTCTGTGTGAGTAATCGGCTTATTTTTTTTTTTATTTTGTAGGTTACTATTTAGATTTATAAAAATGGATGCTTGGGATACGGAGAAAAGAATTTGGATAGTGCAACGATACCATGCTTTGCAGTCCGTCATTTCCGTCCAAAGGGAATCTAGGCGGGAGTTTGGCGGTAATCCCCCGAGTAGATGGACCATTATGAGGTTTGTAAACATGTTTGCCGAATCTGGAAGCATCGCACGAAGGCCGTACCATCGAGATGCCAATGTTCGGGTTCAGGATACAATCGCAGCAGTAGCATCTGCAATACAGGCCAATCCGAGCGTTTCGACCCGAAACTTATCGGGGCAAATTGGAGTTAGTGGACGGTCATTACAACGGATACTTCATGACGATTTAAACTTGTTTCCGTACAAAGTCCAAATTACTAGCAAGTTAAACCCTCAGGATTTGCCTGTTCGCCTGGAATTTTGCCAAAAAATGATATCAATGGCCGAAGAAGACAACACATTGATCAATTGTTTGTTCATGTCTGATGAGGCCCATTTTGATCTTAACGGCAATGTAAACAAGCAAAATTGCCGTATATGGAAAGAGTCTAATCCAGAAATGCTCCATGAGACGGAACTGCACCCAGAACGAGTCACTGTGTGGTGCGCAGTTTCATCAAGGTGTATTGTCGGGCCGTACTTCTTTGAAGAAAACGGTGTAACCGTTACTGTCAATGGGGACCGTTATTTGAAGATGTTGAAGGAGTTTTTTTACCCAGAACTGCGCCGAAGACGTATACCATTCAACAGCGTTTGGTTTCAGCAAGATGGAGCAACTGCACATATAGCCAGACCAGTTATGGCGGAGCTAAACAAAAAATTCGCAAACAAATTAATTTCTAGGAACTCCACTCTTCGCTGGCCCCCAAGGTCACCTGACCTGACTGCACCAGACTTCTTTTTATGGGGTTATGTCAAGCAAGAGGTGTATAAAACGAAGCCCAGGAATTTAACTGAATTAAAGCAGTCCATAACGACAATAATTGAGGCGATCCCAACTTCAACTCTTCAGGCCGCAATGAATAGTTTTTTGATCAGGTGCCGCATATGCGTGGGAGAGCGTGGAGGTCATTTGCGATCTATAATCTTTAAAAACAACTAACTATTTAAAATAAATTTTAATTTTCTAACCAATAAAAAAAAAATAAATGAAATACATCGATTAAAAAAAAAGTTATTTGAATTTCTTATTGTAGCACAATTGGTGCGCCACCCTGTATAAGAGCCATATTAGGACAAACAAGGTTTTGTATTTTCCGCTTTTGAATATCATTACGTTGATTTCATGTGTACATTTTTTTTTAAATAACTGATACAGGTTTGGTCAAAAGTTTTTTTTTTTTTCATGCAACCATTCTGCATTGACAATTTTCGTAAATATTTTGAGCAATTCCTAAAAAAATCATTGTCCTCATTGTGGCCGTAATTAGTTCTATGAACAGGTCGAAGAAGAAGGTTTCTTTCCCTTAAAGGTCTGGTTGGGACATAGATTGGCACTAAGGCTAAAAGAGATGGACAATTAATGTAATAGCATAATATTTTTAATATTCATATTTGGGTTGGCAAAACTATCTTTTGACTTCTCAATGATCCATCTAGTTTTATTTTCGTGATCTGATCCGGATCACGCCGATAATAAAATAGGGATATTGCCTTATAATAAACTATAAACTATATATAAAAAATAGTATCGCTTGTGGTCGAAAATCGACCATTCCTTTTAAAAGTATGTAAAATAAAATAGCTACTAAAAAAAGTACTACCACAATTATTTTCGTTATTTAGGTTTTTTTTTTATTAACGAAAAGCGCGACGTCTAGATATCGAAAAATACGTAAATGAGGTGCTCCATTGGAAACAGGTTCTAATCTAAGATGATTTATATTTGAATATGTTGCTATGGTAATATGTCGGCGACAAATTGAATGTCACCAAAATCCTTTCAATTACCTGTTTTGTATGGGGAATTCATAACTTAATTTTACCATCCTTAATGGCGACATAAATCCACAATTTTGTTGTTTATGCACATTTATGGCGCCGTACCTTTAGAATAATATAAGTTTCATTCTCTTCACTTCAAAATAAATACTTAAAAAGTGTACCGAAACTTCTGATGTTCACGTATTAATATAGTGATATCCAAAGGCATTAATACGAAGCATTTGTGTGCGCAAATTATTACGTTTTTTTTCACTTTTAAATCGAAGAATTTGTTTTCAGAACATTGTGATTTCCCAAAGTATTTTTCTCCGATTTGGTTACTCGAACTATTCATACATTTTGTAGAGAATTTGTTTTTTTTTTTTTGTGACATTTTTAAATTATTTATTTATTTATTTATTTTTTCATTCAAGAAAAGCTAAGCCTCGTATCCTGCTTTCGTGCATTTTTAGCGTCCCTAGCCTCCACCTCATTTCTCCACACCAAAGATAAGTGGTCGCTAAATTATTAAACGTCATAAAACGCAATCAGCCTTACCAATAATCAACTTTAGTTTAAGCAAAGACTCCACACTTTCCAAAATTCCTTTACCAATAAACAAATATAGTTGCTAAAATCGGTAACTGTAGGGTTAAATGTTAATGTTGAGAAACCCATGTCTATTTCGGGCATTACCTAAATAAATCCTCCCTTAATGGCATTTTAAAGAGGAGTGTCGCCCAAGAGTTGAGAGTCGTCGCATATATATAGATTTCGATAGATATTCGATTCAGCCAACGCCGGACATTGACACAGTATACGTGCCGCTGTCTCAGGTTCCTCCAGGCATAGTTTACAAGTATCAACCTCACTAAGGCCCATCTTCCTTAAGTCATGCCCAAACTTACCATGTCCTGTAGATAAAGCCACCACCCATTTCAATGTTCCTCGACTCATGCTTAGAGCCCATCTTTGAGTGGAGCAGGTCGGCCACTTAATTGCAACTTTAGCCTGTCTACATCGTTCTCAGGTGTTCTGCCGTGATCCATTTCTGAATCAGCTATCCTAGCTTTTCTTTGCCAATTCAAGAGAATGGTTCTGGTCCGCCTTTTTGTTGCCCTCGATCCGTATAAATGTCCTCGCACATAAGTCAGTATTACTTCATTTTTAGATGAACTAACAGTTGAGCTTAAGTACACATTCCAGTGCCAATGATGTTGTGATATTTGTTTGTTCCATGCGCCTGATTGTCCAGCGCTATAAGGATATTTATTCCTTCCACCTGACTCTCAAGTAAGTAGTCTCTTTGCATGAAGCAAAGCATTCATCTCAGCCTGGTATATTGAAGTGTATTTCCCGAGGCTAATGTGACAGGCAAGTTACAGTTCTTAGATACCGGCCCCCGCCCCGCCTTCCATAATGGATTCATCCGTAAAAATCACTATTTCACCATTTTTTTTTTCTCGAAGTAATCCATTCTCAATACGAGTTTTATCGATCCATAGGCATGTTTAGTTCCCTAGTCTCTTTTTTGACAAGAAAAAGGATCTTCCTATGTCCATAGATCGTACCACGATTGTGCCATTTCGCATCTCGATGCAAACGAAGTTTCGTTTGGGCCGCTGTTTTCTTAATAAATAAGTCCAGCGGTAATTTCCCCATGATGACCCCCAATGCACATTTTGGGGTTGTACGTATTGCACCTGTAATGCTAATCGTTGAACCCTATGCAGGTGCTTCCTGACGGTTTTCTGAGAGGCTTTCGACCACCATATAACCGAGGCGTACGTGATAATGGGTCTAGTTATCATCGTATACATCCAGTATGCTGACCTAGGCGAGAGTCCCCACCTCTGTCCACATACACGTTTTCACTGATGTAGTACCCTTTTTGGCTTCCGGACCTTCTCCTCAACATGCTTATTCCAAGTAAGTCCAGTAATTAGATAGGCTCCCAGATACTTAACATTCTTGGTCATTGTTAGTTTCGATCTGAAAAGATTTCCTCTTCCTAGTGAAGACTATTAGTTATGTTTTCCCCGCATTAATGGAGGGTCCTTGTTCCAAACACCACCGCTCAACCACTCTGAGTGCCATTGCTCATGATATCTGCGGTGACGGCCATGTATTTGCCTCTGGCCATTATTGTTCTGTCGTCGGCATATTCCACTGTGGGAATGCCGGTCGCCTCAAGTCTGTTAACATTTCCTCTGAGATTTGAGGTTCCCATTGGAATATTTATCGCCCTTGTATTCAATATATTGACCACCCATCTTACCACCAGTGGGTTACCCCAACGTTTTTGCAAGGCTTGTTTTAGACTTACAATGCCCCCGGTATTTAGCTCTTCCTCCGCAACGCGTACTACTTGATTTAGCGCTGTTTCTGTAGACATGCCTACCCTGTATCATTGTATATAAACATAGTCTCTATATATAAAGCATGTATGCATGCTGTCTCGTATTTAAAGTATAAGTTTGAGGCGCATCCATTTCCATTGTTTTTAACAGAAAGGATGTTTGGCTGACTGATCTGAATGACTTCGCCTCGGTGTAATCCTTTTTTCCCCGGTTTTGGAGGAAAACCACATTTGCTTCCTTCCATGTAATCGGGATATAGCCTGATCTATTACACTCCAATTTGATACTGTTTCAATTATCTGGCTACTGCACAGGGTTACATCGATCACTTCCATTCGCCTCAGATCCACGAAGGTTGGCTCTGTTCCCCTGTTTAAGATAGCTAGATCCTTGCATGATACAAATTCGATTAAGGCTTCTCTTAAGGTTGGTGTTGCCCCACCAATTATTATATCCTCGTTCTTGTTCCTGCATGAATTCACCAAAGACTTTAACTCTCTTGTCGGTGGAGGTCCTGGAGAATCATACGGCAGGTATGCAGATGCTATGACAAAACTTCCCACACCTGATCCTACTCGTACTGTTGCATGGTCTGGGGCACACAGATCCGGCAATTTATATGCTTGAACTCCGTGCCTCACCAGGATGCAGGACCTAATGCAACTCAGCCATATTATTTGGGAGTCCTCTAATCTTTCGTCTAAGGATCCAAGGCTCCTGTATCAGGGCTATATCAAACGAATCCTCATTAATCATTACTGCTTTGCTGTGATGAAGGCTCTAGCGGCTGGCTTTCCAAGTTGAGTCTTTGCGATGAGTAGTGGTAGTAGTAGTATAGTGACTTTATTAACATTTAATATAATTTTATAATCTTCTTATTCGTATTTACAAACAATGTTGACTAAGTCTTTTAAAGGTTGGTGTATATGAAGATATACACGTGTTGTAAGTAGAAGCATTTTATTTCAACTGAGCTGACAACGTAGAATTTGTCAAAGCAAAAAGCATAATAGCCAGCAAAAACCAAAAAATGCACCCAGTGTGTGCGGGAGAACAGTTGCTACATGTCAAGGTCGCGAAAGACTTTGGTAGAGTGTGATGAAATGGTTATGGCCTTGAAATGGCATCTTCGAGCAGAGCAAGACAGGTACTTTCCGAGTGAGATTCAAAAATTAACCCGTTCCCGACAGGTTGCAGTCACGGGAAAATTGGCGACGTTGGCGCCATATCTGGATTCAGAGGGCCTATTGCGAGTCGGTGGTAGGTTACGGAATTCCGAGCTATCGACGGACCAAAAACATCCAATTATTATGGCAAAGGAAAGCACGTCCGAGATATTCATCTCAATAACTCCCACGCGCAAACTACCCTCATGCTGCAAGTACTCCGGCATCGATATTCGATCATCAGTGGCGTTCGCTCGTCAAACAATGCGTTTATGATTATGTCATGTGCCGACGACACATCCAGCGAATGGCTCAACAACAAATGGCATAATTACCGGCGGCGCGGGTTGTGGCATCTCCACCAATTTCGGCATCTGGCATTGACTACTGTGGACCTGTCAACATACGCATTGGGGCACAGCGCACACGTACGACGAAGAAAACATATGTGGCCATCTTCGTCTGCATGACAACCAAGGCTGTGCACATCGAGCTGGCGGAGGATTTATCAGCAAGAGTATTTCTCAACGTGTTTGCACGCTTCGTTCGTCGACGGGGCCCATGCGCTCATCTTTACAGCGACAATGGCACACAGTTCAAAAGCGCCAACAAACTTCTTCAAACGGACTTGGTGGAATGGCACAGTGCATACACAAACAGCAATTGGCGAATCAACAGACTCAATGGCATTTCATCTCAGCTGCAGCGCCCCATCAAGGCGGTCTTTGGGAAGCTGCCGTTAAGTCAGCAAAGAGGCATTTGCTACGCGTAGTTGGTGGCCAGACGCTATATTACGACCAATTGCATACCCTGCTTGTGCGAATTGAGGCTTGCTTAAATTCACAACCGTTGACTGCGGTACATGATGGCGTGGATGACCGCCTGGCATTATCTCCGGCTGATTTTTTGGTCGGACGTTCGCTCGTGGCCTTACCCGAACCTACCGTACCAAAAGTGCCTACGAATCGACTTCAACATTGGCGACTTTTACGTCAAATGCATCAATCGTTCTGGAATCGTTGGCACGATGACTATTTGGCCTCGCTGCAGCAGCGCAAAAAATGGCAGCGACCTTGCGGAAATCTGCGGATTGGAGATATCGTCGTACTTCGGCACGAAAACCTACCGCCGATCAAATGGCGACTGGCACGCATCATTACTGTTCATCCGGGCAGTGACGGACTTGTTCACAACATCACTGTTCAATATTGCTTGGAGGGCAAGCTGAAGAGCACTACGCGACCGGCACAGAAAGTGTGTCGACTATTCAGCAGTGATCCTGAGCCTACGGGCCCAGCCGGGCAGTAAATGTACAAAAAAAAAACGCAGCCGGCAACACCAACATAACATCTTTCGTGACCTTGACATGCAGCAACTGTTCTCCCGCACACACTGGGTGAATTTTTTGGTTTGTGCTGGCTATGATGCTTTTTGCTTTGACAAATTCTCCGTTGTCAGTTCAGTTGAAATAAAACGCTAAACTACTTACAACACTTGTTGGCTTGGTTCTGTTTTTTTTTCTTTTCTTTGGTCTAATTTTTTCCTCGCGTGTATATCTTCATATACATTGGACTCTACCACGGCCGTCTACCAGATTGACAATTAAGCTATCATAAACTAAAGACTTTAAACATGTACCTACAATATATTTGTGTTCAAAAATTGCATTCCAGGATACGTGTTCTGTAGCGTGTGAGGAGAACCTGGGATGTCTACGCTTAAGCATAGAGATGGATAGTCCATTTGGTATAGCAGCTGAATGGCACGCTGGTTAACACTCGGCTTAGCTCGCCGTAATGGTCGGGGATCTTGCATTATTCCTCCCGCTCAAAACAAAATTTACTATCAATTCGTGCCAAAAAAAAAACAAATTTTATAAACTAAAGATACGCAAAAAAAATGAAAGTAAAGAGTTCACTGCATGCTCTGGTACTGAAGGATTAGGTATTACTCGCGCTGGATGAACTCGCACAAGACACTGGATAAATATAACCTAAGATCCTTCAACTACATCCATTCGTCGTGATGGCGCAGATGTCATGTCCACCACTGCGGGATACTTAGAATTATAGTTAATATTCTAAGTATCAGGTTTGCGTATATGTCAATTATTAATTATAATATTATATGTATGGTTGTCATTTAAGGATTTTTCTTTAGCTGTGTAATTTATTTTTAAGATGTTTTAATCGCAAGTCTCTTATTCTTATTTCCTTTTTTTATTTTTGCAACAGTCATAATCGCAACTATTGATTAATACTTGTTTTTCAGCATTTTAGTGATTACCGAGATAACGCAAGCAATACCTAGCAACAAAAAAAAAAATACTTTATGTACATATGGGTAGGGGAAGGTATTGTACCTTGGTCCGGATTTCAGTTTTTGCCAATATTTTATGTGTCGTCTTTTCATTGGTTTTTTTTTTTTTTAGTTATTACCTGAAGTCTTGTCTATGATATGGCGAAACTACCAAAAGGATATTGCTTACCATTCCTTAGAAAACTTAACTTTTTCATGCTAACCTCAAACGGTCCAAGGTACAAGACGTGATTGTACCTTGGTCCACGGAGTATTGTACCTTGGACCGAAAATATTATTTTAGGTTTTCCTATAGTTTGAAGGTGGAAACTTTAATTTCTTTCAATAAAAAGTTAAAATGGTACCATTTTTATTTTATTTGTAAAAAAACAGCAAAAGAACAAACCATTTTCTTAAACTAAAAAAAACTTAAGAAAAGACTTCAATATTATTTAAAAACTTAGTTTAAAGGAACTACACAAAAGAGAAAACAAATTTATCACTTTTTTTTGGCCAAATTAAAGAGCATTGTGATGTTAAGAGATGAGTCACTATCACCTTCAAAATCCTCCTCGGACTCGCCTGTAGCTACCACAATGACGTCCCTGGCCTTTAATTTAGCGACTCTTAAAGGCTGTTGTTTTTGTTTAGCTGGCGTCGCATTTTCATCTTCCGAAGAACTGCTGTTAAGAACTTTTTTTTTTAATTTTTGTCGCAGAATTTTTTATTTTAGTTTTTTTCAAAGCTGCTGTAGCCTCTATTTCCTCTTTTTCTGGGGTATCAGTAAGAATTCTAGTTTTCCCTTGTCTCCGCCCTCCTCGTCTAACTAACTTCCGCGGTGGAGCTTTTGGAAAAGGTCGAATTTCTTGAGGAGAGAGGATTGTTTGTGAAATTGAGGAAGTAGTTGGCAAGATAGCAGGAGATAGTCCTGCAATTGCTGCAGCGGATGTTGACGGAACTGCCACCTCTGACAAATTTCTTTGGTTCGTTGAAGTTACTGAATCTGGAGTTTGATTTAAAATTGCCGTTGGTGTAGAGTTTGGGGCATTGAATGGTCTGTCGGTGACATAGGAGGACAAAAACTCATGCTCCTCAAAAACATTTTCATTTAAAGGCCATATTCCACTAACTTCAAAACCTTTTAATATATTTAGACTTGAAAATGCTCCAGGATATGATTGGCCAATTATTGTTGCGATGTCATATATTGTTATTGTCTTTCCGGGATTGTTTAACAACCACCCATTAGCAGCTTGGTTGTAGAATGTCTTGTAAGCCCCGAAAACTGTTCTATCTAATGGCTGAAGTTTGTGAGATGTATGCGGTGGAAGAGTCAACAGAACTACATTATTCAGTTTCGCTTCAGTGATAGCAGCAACCGAAATATGGGTATCATGGTTATCCATTATAAGAAGAACTTTTTTCTCTGGTGTTGGCTTTACGAAGGCTATAAAATGTTTGAAATATTTCAAAAATAGGTCCGCCGTTGACCAGCCGCTAGGATTTGCACCTCCTATTGTTCCCGCAGGAGCTCCAATCAACATGTGATCTTTAAAGTTGACTCTCGGGAAAATTAACATCGGGGGTACATGATTTCCCAAAGCGTTAATTGCAGCAATCATTGTCACATTGATTCCTCTTTCGCCTGATGTTACGCTACCGATTTGTTTCTCTCCTCTCTGTGCCAGAACTTTTGGTGGAATGTGCACGGTTGAATTTTCCGTTTCATCTATATTATAGATGGAATCCGGGGTAAATTTAAAGCCAGTCAAACAGTCTTTATAATTCTCGAAAAAAGCTTCGATGTTATGCTTGTTGAAGCTTGTGGATCTAGATAAACTAGTTGCCTCAGGCTTCCGAAGAGCAATGCTTTGATGCCGATGAAGGAAACATTTAAGCCACTCTTTTCCTGCTTTATTTTCTTTATACCAATTTTGAGGTATATTTTTTGAGTTGGCTTTTCCAAACTCAAACGCTAGTTTTAACAACTCGTTTCTAGTAAGTCCATAATGCAGCTTTGCAGCTGTTAGAACATACTCTTCTAAAGCATTTTCTTCAGCTGCAGTAAACACCTGTCGAAAATTAATTTTACTTTCGTAAACAAATTCATTTTTTCCCGTTTTTTCATGTTTATTAATATGCCGAATCAGAGTAGTTTTGGAGATATTAAACATTTTTGACGCTGTGCTTTTACCATCTTTAAGTACTGCGTCTACAGCTCGCTTTAATACTTCAACGTCTGCAGGCTGCCTTTTTACACCTAATTTGCTTCTTGGCATATTTTCCTGAAACATAGAAAACAAATTTTGTTTCAAAAAATCGAATAACGTGTACCTTGGACCGGACCAAGGTACACGCGCTGTGATAGGTCCAAGGTACACTAACACCACTTTAGCCAAACAAAATAAATTTTAACGTAGTATTTAAAACACTTTCGGTACGACAATGTGTTCCTACCGAAAGATAATCAATACACTTACCGAAATCGATTAATGTAGCGGAAAAGAGACAGAAAATTAAGCACTACAAAACTTCAGAAAAGAGCTAAAAAAAATTACTTTTTTCACTGAAAACTATGTTTAAATTTTTTTCCGCCGACACGTGCAGCTGCACGTTCCAAAATAAACTGGAAAGAGAAACGAACAGAAGAGAAACATTTCACAGAAGAACCGGTTTTTGCGTGCTTTGTATTTTTCTGAAAATTGCCACTCGGACCAAGGTACAATCGGACCAAGGTACAATACCTTCCCCTACATACTCTGTAGTGGTCTCGCAGGTGCCGGGACGATTATTACCTCTTGAGCGCGACAGTGGAGAAGGGTATTTGCTTCCAACCAAGGTCAGGTAATGAGATTGGAAACTTTATTTACCCTGTACCGTCCATTGCTGCTGCTCATGAGGTAGAAATTATGTCTGAAACCAATTAATTTACTTGATCAGCCACCATGAAACACATTTTGGTCAATCTAAAAATGATTACCTGGGCTACACAATTACTTGTCTGCCATTTTAGCACGCGTTATTTTAGTGGATTTCACAAATATATTCAGGCTAACAAAATTAAAATTAATTAATACGAAAAAGTCTTTAAGCGTTTCGGCTTTACCGTGTAGAGACGTCACGCCCGTTTGAAGGTTAGATGAAAAAGAGAGCAAAGCCAAGCGGAACAGTTTATATTCTCAGAAGGAAAGTACGATCGCTAACGCCTTGAACAAGAAATTACGTAAAACATTTGCCGAAAGTCTTGTCTCTTTGAATGCACTCGAAAGTGCAGGGTGGTGATCAAATTTTTATTTTCCTGTATTTGTGTAGTAACAACAGGCAGATTTAAAGACTATCTTGTTTGCTATATTTGTACATAAAATACAGCTGCACGTTACAAGCGACTTGCGGTTGTGGCATAGTTGTATAAAAATTCCCACCCAAGTCTGCCGTTCAATATGTTAATAACCTCGTCCAAGTCCAGTAAAGTACGTCCGAAGTATCTTATACGGAAATCTCTTAAAATGGGGCATCTTTCGATGAAGTGGTATACATCCTCCCTCTCCTTAAGATTGCACAAGTCACAAAAAATTGGAAGATCAGGTCGATGCGGGATAAAATATGGGTTTATTAATTCTCCTCTAATCTTGAATATTGTGCTTATCATTTGCAGAGGATAGCGGTTAAGTAAGATGAAACGTCTCTTTTAGATGTTGCTAGGTTAGCTTTGAAGTATTTTTTCATACTTAGGTTTGATGTAATTAGCACACCCAAATATTTATACTCTTTCACCACTGCAACGCGTACACCCTGATAGGACCATTTTTCGTTACGAGGGTATCTTCCACCAACATTTCTAAAAATCTTCATCTTTGATTTCCATAGATTTACAGTCAAATTCCATTGCTTGCAGTAGCTTTCAAGGCGATTAATAGCTAGCTAGCTGCATCCCATCCATTGTTTCCGACAAAAACACTATATCGTCCGCAAACTTTGACGCTGGTATCCGCACACCACCAAGTTCAATCCCTCCTCCTACTACCTCAACTATAACATTTATAAACAAATTGAGGAGCTATGTACTTAAGATGTATCCTTGTTTAACACCCATTTGTGATCCAAATTCTTCAGATACAGAATCTCCATTCCAAACGTACGCCACGTTGTCGCCACATTGTTCTTGTACATCTGTGTTAGCACATTTAATATTTTGCTTGACAAACCGATTTTGTATAGCGTATTAAAGAGAGCTTCACGTGCTATGGAGTCAAAAGCTGCGCGGAAATCAATAAGGAAGACATATAGTTTTTTGTGGTTCTGTTTAAAAGTCTCAGCAATGTTTGTAGGCGGGAAAATGTGATCCAGTGTTGAATAGTGCTTCCTGAACCCTGCCTGGTATTCATTTAAAATCTTGTTGCTTGTTATCCATTGCGTAAGCCTATTAAAGATCACAGCACTAAAGAGTTTCGCCGAGGTATTCAAAAAGGAAATGCCTCTGTAGTTAGCTGGATTATTTAACTCACCTTTTTTATGCAGTGGGAAGATTATCGCTCTTTTAAAGCTTTCTGGAACACAGGCTGTTTCGAAGATTCTGTTAAATTCTTTGTTAAGTGCAATGAGAAATTCTGTGGAACTGTTCTTGTAGAACTCGAAAGGAATCCGATCGTGTCCTGGAGCTTTTCTCGGCGTAGATGAATCAACTGCACTTATCACCTCAGATGGAGTAAATGGGGTGTCTAAAAACTCGTCTGGTAAGTATGGGGCTGCATATTGCGGTAATGGAGAAAACTTCGGGGTGTTGAGTAAAAAGTCAGTTCTTAATCTATATCACCTTTACAGCTTCCATTCAATGTCTTACAGTCGTACGCATCAGCGATCTCCATAATTTTCGCTTCCTTTCCATCGCAAAAGTCATCTTTAGATCTTCGAGATGCACTTACGATTGATGACACATGACCACTTGAAAAGTTATTTTGCGATAGTCCTATCCTTGCGTTAAAGTCGCCCGCAAGCAGAAGATCCGTCGATCTTAAGGTCTGAAGAATATCCGAGAGTCTGTCGCAATCACGCATCCAGTGATTGCAGTTTAAATAGATAGGTACTATGCAGAGGGTTTCCCCATTGGTCCTTATATTGAGATCGTATGTACCTTCCACTAATTTAAAATTTAATTGACCACTTTAAGAGATTTTCGGTAGCCTAGCAGTTCACCGCCGCTTCTTCTTCCAAATATATTTGCCTTGACTGCTGGTATCCATATTGTTTCATAGTCCTTGAATATATTACTAAATCTACATTTTTCTCTGGCTAATATACATGTGTTTCATAAAGCAAAAACACATCAAATCTTTAAATATCATTAAAAAAAATCGGAAAAATATTTATTTTTTTTTAAGCCTGAAACATTATAACTTATATATTAAACGAAAATATTTCATAGTTTTCAATTTCATTTCTACTATAATCTTAATTTTCGTTGATTAACATTTTGCTATTTGTATTTTTTATCTTTACCGATGATCCTTGGAACTTCGCCTCCTTCTGACACTAGATCGTCAGCTTGGTTCCACCAATTTTGTAGTCATTATATCTTCCCATATTTATAACCCTCCATTTCGAAGTGTCCTTCACACAGGAATTTTGACGATATCGTCTGGCAAGGATCACATTCTTTGCTCACGTGTTGACTGGGAACGAAGATTATCAACCTTTAGTATGTGAAGCCTGTCTAATTTAAGTTTGATTCCTTCCCATAGGTCGGTTATCTTCCCTCCAACTTTGGCTCTCTCACTCCTAGTGTTTGGCTTTGCATCATCTGCTTAATTTGCTCTCCTTCCGATAGCTTGGCTCAGCTTTTGCTTTAACTTGCTTGGTCCAGGTTGCTCGGCCTTGCACGAATTCTGCTTTTCGGGTTGACTAATAGTCCGTTGTACATGTTGTCCATCCATATAACTGTAGTGTGATACCTGTTGACTTACCCCATGTTGAACAGACTGTGCGTCCACCCTTCCGCCTTCCGTTCCCTTCTTCTCAGTTTCGGGTGGATTCATGGTCACGGAACATTTGAACCGTTTCCTAGATCCATCGTCTTCTGGAGAGGTTTCGGGCGACGTCATATTGGCAACCCTTTCAATCAAATCCTCGACCGACTTGTTTATGCCTTCCGTCGAAACAGATTTGGCCAAGGCCAATCTTTGGCCCTTTTCATCCGTTGCTTCAGTTATTTGTGCAACTTCCGCTCGGAGTCGAGACTTCTTTCCTCTTCCAATCCGGTTTCGACTGACCTCTTGGCGCATTTCTGCACCGCATTGTCCACCTCCACTGACGATTGGTTTTTGGTTTCCCATCAGAGTCCACTGACACATCGAGCGTATTCGGGTTCGCCTTCCAACGCCTTCTCGACCCCTTCTTAGCCTTCCACCACGTTTTCCGAAGGAACAATATTTGTTTTTTTTTTGTAAGGTTCATATGTGTACCCACGAGTAGGGGCGAATTAAACAGACCGAATAGGCAGAGATCCCCAATTCCATTCTATCCTACGCAACTAAATTACAACACAGGGTTGAGCTGCCCTGCAGAGTCTCCATTAGCGATTCAATTACCCCTGAACCCTGTGAACCAGTAGTTTTACCTACATTCTCACAGCTCCCTCGACATTGTAGACCAGTCATCTTGGAGTTAAGGGTTGATCGACACCTCCAATCTTCGGATAAAGGTAGGTGCACTTACCGAAGGTCGTCGCAAAGATAACAAAATATCTGTTGACTTTAGATACTACAGCTCACACTTGAATACCTACTTTTTTCTTCAACTATCAGTTTTTCTTAAAATAATTTAAGTTTTCTGTCAAAGTTCGCAGAATAACAATATTAGTATTGTATACGCCAATTGAAGTGGCATTTAACTCTGTTTTAATTACATCTGTATATAAATATAAGTATGTCACTAATATTTCTTATGTATTTCTAAGTACTTTGTATAAATTAAAAAAAAAAAAAAAGGAAAGCCTTTGTATTTTATAAGCCGCGAGCATAATAATTTCATGAATATTTAGGAATAAATGAAAAGTAAGTTTGAGCGATTAGTCGAATATGTATGGGGGGCATGCAATTTACAATACAATTTTTTTTGGACCGCATTGCTGGATATACTCGGTCGAATGGCACTAGCGATGATTGCCGCATGCCCACATTTTGCTTCAATCAATCATTAACGTCGAAATACCCAAACAGGAAGCCGGCCCGGAAATCTCTGAAGTCGTAACTATATGCACGGAACTCAATTTTATCTCTTTGGTTTTTCTGAATTTGAGTTTTTTATTAAGACCTGCGTTCTGTAGATGTAATGATTTGTTCGAGCTTTCTTCGTTCAGTGGAAAAATTGCAATGTCATATTAATTCAAACCTGGAACAAAGACTTATGTGTAGGTACATAATCATATCGATTTTAAAGAAATTGACACGATTTGCCTTATTAGAGCTATGTTTGCTAATATTTAAAATACAGTTGCAACAATATTTTAAATAAAATGCAAAACTATTTTTCGTTTTCAAACGTTTTTTTTTCTATTTGTTTTATATTATATCCGCCCGTCCGAACATTATTATTAGCAATTATTTTGTTCTTTAAGAAAATATTTTTTTTTGTTTAGCTTTTTTGTGTTAATTTATACAGCATTCTTTTATCGACGATTTTTGGCAACACTTTTGCTGAATATTTATTCACACCCATCTACAATTGTTATAAAATTTCCTTGACACTATTACACAAAAAATATGCGCTGCCCTTGTCTCTTCATGTTTATCACTGTTTCATTGTAATAATAGAAACAACAAGAACAACCAATAAATGGCTTTTACGATTCTAGTAATTACCAATATTTTTTTTCTTATAATTTATTTTTTAAGAAAGGCAAATAGTGAAAAACACCCATGTAGCCAATACTTTGCCCATTGTTGTTTATGCCTATGCCCCTGCTGTTGGTTTGAATCTAGGTCATCAGCGGTTTCGGTGGACAGGTGCTCAAAAGTATACCTGGTGTAATAAGGCTCCGGAAGTTTGCAAATGTAACATGCCGTGTAAAAGCTGCCAGCAATTAACCCAAAGAAAAAAAAATGGCAGATGCAAATATATCAGCATCGTTATTTGGAAAACTTTTCGCAAATAGCTTGCCAATCTATTTTATGTAGAACTTTTGAAACTGTTGAGTAAATGTGTACTTGCTTGCATTTTCCACAGGCATGTTTTAATTACAACATTAAGGCGTTATTTGGAACCCATAAGTAAATGCTTGAAATTATGGTAGTTTTTATACGGGCCAATGCAAACAACTGCGATTGGCAATATATCATTACCACTATAAGCAACGATTTAAAGTTTTGCAAAGTGGTGGGCGGGAATAGATTATACAAAAAAATATTTGATTAGCTCTCTGATATAGACTTATACGCTTATGGAAAAGACATAATTTTTTTTCCAACATTTCGAAATCAAAAATGTAATCAATTCTAATAAAAAAGTAGGTCTTTTCCGTCAGTACCTATATTCGTCTGTATGCCTGGGGCCCTACTCTCTATTTCGATCCGAAAGTCAATCCTATTCGAAATTGATTTTAAGTTGGTACTCTTGAAAAAATGTTACTTTCGATACGAGATACAGAGTAGGGCCCCTGGTCCTGAGGCCTACAGCCCCACTGAATTCTTTCATTTACATTACATTAGAACCATTTGAATAAATTTTCTCAATCTCTTAAAACCGTGTTATCTCGGAAACCGTACAAGGAAAAGTGATAAAATTTTCTATTTTCAAAAGTGTTACACTTGACTTATCAAAAAAATATTAACATTTTGTCAATCGGCCTACCGGCTTATGATTTATTTGAAATTTAAGCAAAATTTTAGCACCCAACTTCCGGTCCCACAACTCAAAAATTGTTGAACTATGCACTCTTTCTTACCTCTGATATAAACTAGAAGACAGCCCCCATTACTGACAACTTTTTATCCGCAATTTAAGGGATGCCTTAAATGGTCTCAATTTGCTAATTTTTAAGCGAATCGATAAATTTCCATTGCTAAAACGCTTTGAAGCGTGGAATATGTTTTTTTTTTTAAATAAGTCATCAAAACCCATTTTTGACTAACGATTAACGTTTTTTCTTAATTCTTCTTCTTTGTAATAAAATCGCACCATTTGAATTGGATTAGATAGCCAGGAGTACAGATTTTGCAAAAATTATGTTTTTGTTGCTATAAATTGTTTAAAAGTGGTAGTTTTTTATCGTTATTTAAAGGAATAGAAAAGATTCTTGGACAAAATCGGGCTTTATTGATTGGTTGTTGTTGCTAATCGACAAATAGTGGCTCATATCGACGGGCACGGATGAATGCTTTGCGAAATTGTATTTACTGTTGTTTTGTTGTTGTTGCGAACTCGATATACTGGATGCAACACTAAAGATATACATTTTTTGACTTTAATTCCATGGATTCAGAAATTTTAAATGCAGTTTTTTAAGTGAGGATATGCTTTATGCACCAGTGATGTCAAAAAAATTCTATCAGCTGTAAATTCGGAGTTCTAGATGCAAACACAAATGTCCTTATAACTCCGAAATACAAAATTTTCGAGACAAAATGATTTCAACAGACGATTTCTAATGCAACTGCCTAGTTTTCAATTCAAAAGCTTGGACGTGCTGGAGGACATTTTTTTTCAAATGGTTCTAACTTTCTAACGGTTAATCTACAAACAAAAAAAAAATTCACTACAAACAGCTACAAATGAATATCTGTCGAACCTCCCTCAAATAACCGGAATTCTTTCAATGGCCCCAATCGAACATAGCCGATAGCTCAGCGCAAAACCTCATACCATCCGTAGAGACGAAAATAGTTATCAAATTCAAAACCTCAATCCGAATAATATTAACGGCTTTTTGACAGATGATATGACGATGGGACGAGTACAAGGAATTTATCCTTTACTCTTTAGAGACTATCGCATCCGATTCACCCATACATTGTTGAAGACGTACCCAACGAAGTAGAGCAAGAAGGAACAAGTAAAAGTGTTATCATCAGCCTGGCCGATGGTTTGATACCCTCCACTGCATACAAGTCATGCAAAATTGGTTTTGTATGGGAGGTACCAGAACTACTAATGACCGACATAGCCCAATTTTAGTATCAACCTGACGACGATAAAAGTAAGCCCCCTCTCAAAATTTCACTTGCCTAGGTCGATTTGTTTCGACGCTATTGTGTTTTCAACAGATGGAGAGACACATGGGTCTAATATTGATTTTGTATGGGATGTACCTGAACTACTTGACCGACATAGCCCATTTTCAATACCAACTTGACGACGATAAAAAGGAGTCCTTTCACCAAATTTCGATTCAGAATGTGGTCCTGATTCAGAATATATATACTTTATGAGGTCTTCGGTGACTCCTCCTGGGCGTTACAAATGTAATGACAAAGTGAATATACCTACCTTACTGTGGAGGGTATACAAATTCTAAAGATACATCGTAGAGCCCATGGCAACGCGGAGAAAACCGAGTCAAATTACTAAATAACTTCTATTTCCCTAAAAGTCATCAAAAATTAAAGACATAGTAAGCCGTTGCATACCGTGTAAAGAAAATAAATACGGCAGGCTCCCTAATAAACCACATCTGAAACCTACACCCATCCCTAATTATCCGGGACACACCATTCATATCGATGTCTTTTCCACCGAAAAACAACTTGTCTTAACAGCTACAGCCGTCGAAAAATTCACTAAATTCGCTCAAACTAGAACTATCCCATCACCCGCAATCGAAGATATCAAACGACCATTACAGAATATTATATTCCTCTTTTGCGTCTCTGAAGCTGACGTACTAGATAATGAGAAGGCACTTAATTCAGCCTCAATAACCTCAATGCTGGAAAACGACCTTCAAGTAAAGATTTGTAAAACACCGCCATATAAAAGTGAAGCTAACGGTCAAGCTTAACGTTTTCACTCCACATTATGAGGTTTCACTCCCGAAATTATGAGGTTTTTAAAATCAGACATACCTGCACGGTCTTTTAAAGAACTCCTGGAACGAGCTGTGAATGAATACAACTTCACCATCGACTGGTAAGAGACCAATAGAACTATTTTACGGACGAATACCTAGACTAAATCCCGAACAATTTGAAAAGACACCGTTGACTAATAGTGAAAAACTTAGAGCTAAGCAAGAGAAGGATATTATAACAAAACAAGGAAACCAATTAAAGATTCTCAAATAGGACCAACTATTTATGTTAAAAATAATAAACGTCTAGCTAAGAGACAGATAGGTACTGACAAGAAATAGTTAAGGAAAATAAGAACTCTACTGTCATAACCGAATCTGGCAAAGTAGTATATAAAAGTAACATCAAAAATAAAACTTTATCTTTCCACATGTGCGTTGTACACTTGCCAGGCAACCATGCAAATTTTGGACTTTGCTAACGCACAAATATAAGGTGGACCAAAAGAAGTCATCCGATGTTGTTTGGTTCTCATTTGTTTCCTAAATAAAAACCTTCGATTCTGTTTATTTGAACCTTTAGTATTTTATTGGTCAAGTCGTGAAGATGATATCGGCCAATTGGGCGCCGTCACAATTGATTGCCATACGGGCTCGTTTTATGGCATTTTTCATCACTTCGGCGAGAACTTCGGGCGACAGATTCTCGCACTCGTGTCGAATGTTGTCCTTGAGGGTTTCTAGAGTCTCGGGCTTGTTCACGTAAACACAGGACTTCAAAAAACCCCACAAAAAAAAGTCGGGACCGGTTAAATCGGGCGATCTTGCAATTCGCCAAAACGAGAGATGAGGCGACCCGGGAACGCCGCCTTCAGAATATCGGCTGTGGCTTGCGCATTGTGTGCGGTAGCTCCGTCCTGTTGGAACCACATGTCCTGCAGTCCTAATTCGTCCAATTGCGGCAGAAAAAACTCGGTTAACATGGCCCTATAGGGTGCACCGTCCACTGTTGTCGTTTGAGCAGCGGCGTTTTCAAAAAAAAGCCCACCATGCAGCGGGTGTAATGGCTCCTCGTGCATTACTCGTGGATTTTCGGTGCCCCAGAAGCGATTTTTTTGCTTGTTCACGTACCCGCTAAGGTGGAAGTGAGCCTCATCGCTCATTATGATATTTGTTGAAAAATCATCCGCTTTGTCCTCGAAATTGAGGATGGCTTGGGCGTAGGTTAAACGCGTTTGGCTGTCGACATGCAGCAGCTGATGCACGGACTGGACTTTGTACGGAAAAATGCGCAAGTCTTTGACCAAAATTCACCTTAGGGACGACCGGCTCATGGCTAATTGCGAGGCACGGCGTCTGGTCGATGTTTCCGGCGACAAGTCGACATCGTCGACTAGGTAACAGCGACGATATTCTCGGCACAACGGTCGCTCCTGGGCCGGCCACTCTTGGGAACGTCTCGTATGGTCCCATACTCTTCAAGGATGGTGGCCAAACGGCGCGGTGTTTGCGCAGTTGGTGTCGGACGGCCGTGGAATCGGCGACGGAATTCGCGCTGAGCCAACACTACAGACGAATTATTAATATAATTCGCGCTGAGCCAACACAAATAGACACGATTATTTCGCGTTTTTGGGGAGTGTATCGCTCCATGGCTTGTTCACTTGTATTCTACATCTGTCTATTCCACAAATGTCAAAATAGATTTGATATTGGCGGCCATTTGGAAAAATAAGAGCATCTTCCAATGAGTGATCTCTTTTGGCCCAACTTGTAGTAACCTTTCACAGGGGGCAGACAAAGATACAAAAAGGACACCCATAACATATTCTCTTTGCTATCACACGAGTTACAACAAACTAAACATCTTACTGGTGGAGTTACCTCAGGGGCAGCTTGACTACTCCGATCTCAGTCTTAGACTTCTTAGTCGAAGAGTTGGCCGATTTCTTAGCCCGTCTTTGTTCAGGTCGCAGCTTTACTTATCGGATTCGTCATTCTCACTGCAGCTGGCAATTTCGCCTTTCGCCGTCCCAGGCCGTTCTTAATTTGCTTTAGGAGCGACTCAATGGCAGCGAGTGGTGCTGACTCTGAAGGGTTATTCCTAAATGCGCGGCGGATCGCTTTTGATGGCGGTTTTGGATTGTTGTATTTCCAAGCGAAAGCACTAGGTGTTTAGGTGGCGGATTATTTACGGACCCAATAAAATTGTCCTTTAATTGAATTTATTATATACATATTTTTTAATAAAGGACTCAAAAACATACTTCCGTACAACAATTTATGTTTACATTTTCTTTCGTTCTTTCTTCATTTTCTGAATACAAAAATGAGCGAATTGAATCGGTTTATATAATTTTTAATTTAACACAAAACAGGAAAAGAACAAACTGGTGTAATTTTAAAAAAATACTCGAAGGTTGTTAAAGCCAAAACGCTTCATCACAACGTTACGTTAAAATTGTAATACCAACCTAAAATTAATTTGCCTGATGAAGACATAGATGACTCACGTATTAGTAAGGAGTTTGAAAACTTCCATATCTTTATTAATGACCATCCACAGTAATTTCCGGTATACCTCATTCTTTTCTTTCTTCTTTAACTAACCCTCAACGAGGTAAGATAGCACCACTCCCAGTTTTGCGTGAAGAATAAATTTTTATACACTCAACCATTGCATTTTTTTTCTCTATTCCTTCGATACTTGGACGAAACAATCTTTTTGGAGCATCGCCATCGGCATCCCAACAAAGGTTTTATAAACCTTAGAGCTCCACTGGCCACAACAAGGCATATTGATATCGAAGTGGAACAATTCATTGTCGATATTCAACAGGCGGCAGAAGATAGTACACCAACTATTCAGCAACGTTAACAAGCATCGGTAAAATACCCCACAGAAATTAGGGAACTAATATTAGAAAAGAGAAGAGCCCGGAGAAAATGGCAAATGACAAGATATCCCGGCGATAAAACTATATTCAATAGACTTAACAACTACTTAAAAAAAGTATCAGTGAGTTTAAAAATAGAACTCTTACTAAATATCTTTGCAATTTAACTGCTGACAAAGTCACAGACTACTCCCTTTGGAAGGCTGCCAAATATTTAAAAAGACCTCAAACGCCAGATCCCCCGTTAAAAACATCTGATGGGAAATGGATCGGCGACCCAAAAGAAAAGGTCAAACTATTTTCGGAACATTTAACAAATGCTTTTAAACCTTTTCCAAGCAGTGTGGCAAACGAACGCCTTGAATTCTTTGATAGGATAGATGGAGACGTAATCCCTTACGTTTCACTTAAAGAGATCAGCACATGTATTCATAAGCTCTCTAATTGAAAATCGCCAGGTTATGATCTTATAACTGCCCAAATTCTGAAGGAAATACCCTTCAAGCATTGGTTAAAGTTAATGCTTGTTTTAAGCTAAGATATGTTCCATATCATTGGAAGATAGCAAAAATTATAGTTATATCTGTGGAGATCTGTAACTCCGAATGATGACCAGCCAGCTGCAGGCACACACACTGATCATGCACACGCTTGAAGCACACACACATCCAACGCAGACACTTGTCGCATGCACTTGACATGCGACACACTCAGTCGATAAGTGACCGAGAAGGTGGAAGCACGTTCGGATTATTGTACGGAATAAATAATTGTGTTTACATATTTTGAGTGTTGCATTTTAATTTAGTTCAGACAGACCATCGGGGCATTACATTGGCGACGAGGTAAATTTGTGTTCTTTATCATATATAAATGTATAGATAATTAGATATTACAGTCAATATATAACTTTGGGGAAAAAAAAAATAGATAAATCATAAAGCGTGCAGCTGCCATTTAATTGGTGATTCCGAACAGTGCATTTAATTGCGGGTGGAGAAAAAAAAAAGACCTGTCACGCATTAAATTGGGAGAAGAAACGGAAGGGGCAGAGACATTCAATTGTCACGCATTAAATTGCGCGAGAGGAAAATTAAAAAGGAGAATTGTCACGCATTAAATTGTGGGAAGAAAACCGAAGGGGTGAGACATTAGATTGTCAGGCATTAAATTGCGAATAAAAATGTGTATTTATGGTATTGCAGGACAAGCGCGTTGAAATGAGTGGCTCAGGAATAGCACCATTTCTCTGTGAGGTTATCGAGAAAGCCTTGATTCGGTCCGAGTGGGAAAAGTGGCTCCGGGCATTTACTCTATATCTGGAAGCAGAAGAGATCACTGATCCAACAAAGAAGAAGAACAAATTACTACATTTGGGTGGTACACAACTTCAGGAGGTAATCTATAACATTCCAGGGGCACTATGTCAACCACAGGATGTAGACGAGCACACCGATGTCTTCAGGGTCCTCGTGGGCAGGCTGAATAATTATTTCTCTCCTACAAGAAACTCCACGTTTGAGAGGCACTTATTTCGCTCGCTGAAACCTGAACAAGGAGAGGGATTGAATAAATTTGTTTTGAAATTGCGAAATCAGGCAGCAAAGTGCCAATTTGGGGAAACAAGGGAACAGATCTTGGAAATAAACATAAAGGACAAACTGATAGATGCGTGGGCACCTAGAGACCTAAAAAAACGTCTATTAGAAAAAGAGCATACATTAGCAGAGATCATCGAAATGTGTCATGTATATGAAGAGATTAACAACGAGTCGGAGGCCATGATGCTGCCCACTACTTCCATGAGCATCAATCGTGTTGTTTCCAATGGTGAAAATAAGTTCACAGGAGAGTGCAGTAGATGTGGGTCCCGCAAGCATTTGGCAAGTAGCCAAATTTGCCCTGCTAAAAACGCTAAATGCAACAAGTGCAATTTTATTGGACATTTTGCGTTAAAATGCAAAACTAAGGCCAATAAACGCAAACAAACCCAATATTATAACACAGATGCAAAGCAGCGCAGGATCCAGACTTCAAAGGTTCGTTTTGTGGGCGAAGAAGGGAGTGATAACACTACTGTTGATAAGTTTGACAGATTTCAGGAACACAACTGTTTCAAAATATCGGAAGGGGAAGATCTTGCAGGTGAAATGGGGGAAATAATTAATTGCTTTATTGGAGGTCGTATACTTCCAATGCTGATAGATTCAGGGTCTCGTCATAACCTTCTTAGCGAGAAGGATTGGGAGCACCTTTGTAGGGAAAGGGCTGCCATATGGAATCTTCGGACGAAATCGGAAAACCAATTTCGAGCTTATGCCGGAAATGACTTACTTAAGGTAAAAACGGTTTTTGAAGCGACAATAGGGGTCAATAGCAACACCGATTTGATTTCTTCGTTCTATGTAATTGAGAACGGAAGACAATCGCTTTTGGGTCGTGATACTGCCATTAAATTGAACGTCCTCAAGTTAGGACTCGATGTCAATCGAATCGATAACCTCCAACCATTTCCAAAAATTAAAGGCATTACTATTTCACTATCAATCAATGAGTTAGTGAAGCCAGTTCAACAGCCATTGCGAAGGGTTCCAGCCGCTCTAGAAGAAAAGGTGGAGGCTAAATTGATGGAGGCAGTTGCTCGGGATATCATAGAACCGGTTTCGGGACCGAGTCGCTGGATATCTCCTATTGTTATCGTTTTTAAAGAAACTGGGGACATAAGATTATGCGTTGATATGAGGCGGGCTAACCTCGCTATACTAAGAGAAAATTACCCACTGCCAACGTTCGACTCGTTTATGACCAGATTAAAGGGTGCGAATTTTTTTTCGAGGTTAGATTTGGAAAGCGCTTACCACCAGTTCGAATTGCACGAACGAAGTCGAGAAATAACGACATTTATCACATCGAAGGGGATATTCAGATACAAACGATTGTTATTTGGAGTTAATTCGGCTCCAGAGATTTTTCAGAGGCAGATGGAAACTATTTTGGCTGGATGTAAGAATGCCTTAAATTTTATAGATGACATTGTAGTTTTTGGTCTAACCGAGGATGAACATGACGTTAACCTCAAGGCTGTGTTGGAGGTCTTCAAAGAGTATAATGTGGTGTTAAACGAGGATAAGTGTGTCTGGAAAGTTAAGAACATGAAGTTCCTGGGACATATTTTGTCCACAGATGGGATAAATCCAGATCCTGAGAAGGTTAAGAGTGTCCTAGAATTCCGACCACCATCTAGCAAAGAAGAGACAAGGAGTTTCCTAGGCCTGGTTACATACCTTGGTAAATTTATCCCTGATCTCGGAGATATAACAGAACCGCTCCGAAAGCTTACAAAGAAAGATGTGAAATTCGAATGGGGAAAGAGTCAGAACGAGTCGTTTCACAAATTAAAAGGACAGTTGGCAAGAATACCGACTTTAACGTATTTCGATCCAAATAAGCGAATTCGATTAATAGCAGATGCTAGCCCAGTAGCTTTAGGCGCTGTTCTCTTACAATTTGAAGGTGATATCCCACATGTTATTTCATTTGCGAGTAAAAGCTTGTCTGAGATCGAAAGGAGGTATTCACAAACAGAAAAGGAGAGTCTTGCGTTGGTTTGGTCGGTGGAACGGTTCTACTATTACTTGGCAGGTATAGAATTCGAGTTGGTCACAGACCATAAGCCGTTAGAGGCAATTTTTAAGCCAACGTCGAAGCCTCCAGCCCGCATCGAACGATGGGTCTTGAGGTTGCAATCCTTTAAATTTAAGGTCGTATATCAACCGGGGAAATTTAACATTGCAGATTCGTTTTCGAGATTATGTAGAGGGGAACATCCTGAGACCTTCGATGAACAATGTGAGCGAAACATTTGCGCAATAATCGAAAGAGCTATACCAAAAGCACTGACAATAGCTGAAGTAGTAGAGAATGCTGGTGCAGACGCAGAATTGATGGAAGCACTGGATAATGTGAAAAATGATTCCTGGAATTCGGGTAACATCAGTCGGTTTTTCCCATTTCGCCTTGAATTGTGTACATTGGGGAACATTCTGCTACGTGGAACGAAAATCGTTATACCTAATCCCTTGAGGTCAAGAGTTTTAAATCTGGCGCATGAGGGACACCCAGGCGAAACAGTAATGAAACGTAGGGTTCGTTCGAAGGTATGGTGGCCATTAATTGACAGAGACGTGGAAAAATTTGTAAAGAATTGCGGTGATTGTTTGCTGGTTTCAAGACCGGTACAACCAACCCCGATGAACAGACGCGAATTCCCTGATGGACCATGGCTATGTTTGGCAATGGACTTGATGGGACCATTGCCGAACCATGAGTATATTTTCGTAGTTATCGATTATTTTTCGAGGTATCATGAAGCCAAGTTCCTTAAAAGGATAACGTCTAGCGTCATTATTGAGAGTTTGGAGGAAATGTTTTCAAGGTTAGGGTATCCGAAATCGATAACAGCCGACAACGGACGTCAGTTTGTGAGCGAGGAGTTTAAGCAGTACTGTGCAAACAATGATGTGCAGCTTATGACGTCACCACCCTATTGGCCACAAGCTAATGGGGAGGTAGAAAACATGAATCGTTCGATATTAAAGCGGCTAAAAATAGCAAACTCTAAAGGAACCGACTACAAAAAAGAGATCCAAAAGTTCATTCTGATGTACAACGTTACTCCGCACGGGACAACTGGGAAGACTCCGTCAGAGCTGTTGTTTAATCGCACCATCCGAGATAAAATACCTTCGATCCAGGACATCAACGAAGATATTTTAGACTCTGAAGCACGAGATCTGGACCTTATGAACAAACAGAAGGGAAAAGAGAGAGCAGACAGAGATCGAAGAGCCAAGGTCTCTGAGATAGGGGTGGGAGACAAAGTGGTCCTTCAAAATGTCATTTTCCCGAATAAACTAACACCTACGTTTGACCCACAAGTGTTCGAAGTAATTCGGCGGAAAGGGAGCGATGTTGTGGTTCGAGGAAATGGAGACGGAAAAGTATTTAGGAGAAACATTTCTCATCTTAAAAGAATACCGGTTTCTCCGGGATCAAATCAAATTTTAACTCCTAAACCAATTCTGAATTCCTCTAGCTTTCCAGGTGAAGGTACAGCTCTCCCAGTAGTAGTCGATGACATCGATGTTAATCTCCCACAACTTCAGGGATCATCACAAGGCGAAGTAAGCGGATCACAGTTGAAGCTGAAGCTTAAAAACATGGGAGGGATGTGGAGATCTGTAACTCCGAATGATGACCAGCCAGCTGCAGGCACACACACTGATCATGCACACGCTTGAAGCACACACACATCCAACGCAGACACTTGTCGCATGCACTTGACATGCGACACACTCAGTCGATAAGTGACCGAGAAGGTGGAAGCACGTTCGGATTATTGTACGGAATAAATAATTGTGTTTACATATTTTGAGTGTTGCATTTTAATTTAGTTCAGACAGACCATCGGGGCATTACAATATCTAAACAAGGTAAACCTCCATCCGAAGTCTCCTCATACAGGCCAATCTCACTTTTACCTGTACTATCAAAACTTTTTGAGAAACTGCTTCTCAAAAGACTAGACAGAATAATAGAACAAAGAAGGCTTATTCCCACCCACCAGTTTGGGTTTCGAAATAAACACTCGACAATAGATCAAGTACATCGTATAACAAATATTATAGAAAAATCGTTAGAAGAAAATCAAGTTTGCTCTACAATATTTTTAGACGTTGCTCAGGCTTTTGATAAGGTCTGGCATAAGGGCTTACAGTATAAACTTCATAGGGATCTACCAAGACAATACTATGAGATACTTAAATCTTATATTTCAAATAGATTCTTTAGAGTTCGCTATGGTTCAGCGTATTCTGAACTCAAAGAATTACAAGCAGGAGTTCCACAGGGAAGTGTTCTGGGACCAACCCTGTACTTATTGTATACTAGGGATATACCACATACAAACGATGTGATGATAGCTACATTCGCAGATGACACTGCACTTCTATCAACTGATGGATGCGTGACTAAATCCACAGAAAACTACAAAATTCTGTTAACGAGATATGTGACTGGGCCCAACGATGGCGAATTAGATTAAATGAGTCAAAGTCCACTCATATCAATTTTACAAATAAAAAAATAACAAACGCTCCTGTGGTTATTAATAACAAAGTAGTTCCTTATTCTAACACAGCTAAGTATCTGGGTATGAATCTAGATGCTAAACTGAAATGGAAGGAACATGTGAAAAAGAAAGTAGAAGAGTTAAATATTAGGTATAGAAAACTGTATTGGTTGCTAGGACATAACTCGGAAATGTCCACTGAGAATAAAATTTTAATATATAATCAGATACTAAAATCTGTTTGGACGTATGGTATCCAATTATGGGGTTGCACAAAGAAAAGAAATGTACAAATAATACAAACTTTCCAAAACAAAGTCCTTCGGGGAATAGTAAATGCCCCGTGGTATATTAGAAATAATGACTTGCATCGTGATTTGCAGATTGAACTTGTAACGGAAGTAATTAAAAAGTACACAATTCGTCACAATGACCGACTGCAGATGCATATTAATCCCGAAATAATAGACGTCTTAAATGTACGATATAATATTCGTAGATTAAGAAAAACTAAGCCTCACGAACTTATACTCTAAAAAATATGAGAACCCGTATTTAAATTGTAATACCTTCTCAAACGCAACTGAACGTTGAAACTAAAATCATTTGTCGATCTTTCTTTGATTGGTCATGATTAAGGAGGTGTTTTTAGTGCGGTTAGAGTCCCACACTACTCTGGGTTTATAGCCCCATTGTGTCTTTCGAGATTTTCACCTTCAATAACAAAAAAAAAAAAAAATCAATAATTTCGACAATAGCAACACAAAAAAAATTGTTGTTTTGGGAAACAACCGTCAAATATTTGGAAAAATAATTTTTAATTTAAAGGCAGAATGGAAATAACTGGAAAGCGCTTTTCGCCCCGTTCGCATTTGAGCATAAAATCTAGTATCCTGCTCGCGCTACATTTTAGCATCACTAGTCTCCATGGCATAGATGGGACAACAACCATTATATACCATGGCAGATGTCAGTCAGTAAACGGAATTTTAATTAAACTAATAACTAGAATTTCGAAATTCAGACTGAAAATATATCTCGAAATACATCGCAATATTTAAATACCTCCAAAACAATGGATACAAGAAAAATATTTTTAATGCTGCAGCAGCTTAAATAATTTCTGTAGTAGCAAGTCCCTATTTAAAGTGAAATTTTTCTGCAATTTCCATATTGTTGATCATTTCTCCACAAGCCCCGCATTTTTATTTTGTTTTTTTCAAAAAGGAATTTTTGATTTTGCGCTCTCGTTTATTTATCACGAAGATGTTTTCTGCGGTTTCCTAAAAAAAAAATCAAAGTAAACACAACACAAACTTTTGCCTCCGTTTTTATTTGTCAAAATGTATCTTCGATTTAATGTATCGGACATTTATTTCGCGAGCTAAATGAGTGGAGATTTTTCGTCGGCCCATCTGTATGAAGTTAGTAATTTAGCGTGCGAACAGGATACTGCTTTGCTAAACTGCCTCGCTCTATTTTATCTTTGTTGACATTTTTGTATGGGAGATAAAATTTAGCGCGAGCAGGATACTTAAGCAGGATAGGCTTAAGCTAAGGCGAATACGGTCGAAATTAAGGTATCGCTTTTGATACGATCGGCCGCGTCTGTCAATTATGACGAAAGGGAATAACCTCCCTTGTGTCAGTGCTCTACCTGCCATATTAGGCCTTTTTTATTATGCTCACATGATCTGAATAGATCATTGATTTCCATGGTTTATAACAAAATTTGGATCTTGTACTGTTGTTGTAAACCGCATAATAAAAAAGCCCTATTGTCTAACATATTGCCGAACCTGTGTGATCAGGAATCAAAATGTGAATGTTTGTTTTATTAAAATAATGTATCCGTGCACAACCGTTCGGTTCCGGTTTTGGTTTATTTATTTTTCATATCAACGGTATAATTCCCAAAGTACTGTTAAAAGTGAGATTGATTTGTTCAAAAACGGCTCTAACGGTCGTACCCACAATTAATGCTGTATCATGATCATGACTGCATATACACATATCTTTATCTTTCTTACATGATTACTCTTACATCGTCGTTTAATAAACGCACTTTTGAAAACGATACTTTTTAAGAATTTCCACTTGCCACTGGAAGGCTTTAGCGAAATCGCCGAGATAGAGGTGACTTTAACTTGAGCAATTCAAAACATTTTCTTGCAGTTTCAATCAGAGACAAATGATACTGAGACCCCCAACTCACAATCCTCTTGCCGCTGGGCCCCTCAGTTTTTTTTCAAATTCGCCATTTTGTTTTCCTATCGGTGTTGTGTCAATTAAGAATCCGTGTGACATGCAAAAACATACAAAAAACACAAAAATATATGCTGCCAACCTCGACAACCGTGGGGAAATGTGCTAGAATTCGGGAATACCACCTTTTCACATTACTGAATGCCATTGGTTAGTAATTATATATTGTTAAAAGGCGAATAATTTGATTTCTTTAGTTAATAAAACTAGCTAAATGAGATGTTCTATATACTAAAAACTTATTATGACAAACATGGTTGCGTATTTTGCGCTTTTGAATATCATTAACTTCGATTTCATGCGTAAATTTTTCTTAGAAAACTGACGAAAATTTGCTCAATATATTTCTATTTTACTTCAAACAATCTGCATTGTTCATTTTTTATATATATTTTAAGCAAATCTACACTTATTCCTTAAAAAAAATATTATCCACTCGTAACGAATAATTTAAAATTTAACGGATAAAATTCTATGAACACTGTCAGCAACTTTACCCACAGCGGAAGTGGCATATGTAAGGTGCGAGAGTGTTGGTGAGCCAGAATTTTTGAAGTTACGTGACATTTGTCAAAACGAATTTCTATGTAACAATACAAGCGCACTTAGCATTTGCCACCCCATAAAAATATAGCTTGTAGGCTAAGTAACGGGAAATCGGTCGGAGTTGGTGGTCTCAGTATTGTCTCTGGTTTCAATGATCGTCGAGTTTGGTATAATAACGACAGCGCTGTTCTCCCCGTATCTGAGGTTGAGTTGATTTTTCCCAAAACGCCTGTTATAACGGAATAAGAATACTAGCTTTCTCCGTATACTTCTCATTCCTTCAGAGTTCAGCGTTGCTCAGAGGTTTGACTTGCATGGCGAATCGTCAGTCTTCGTGCATTGCGACTGCTGATTGTTGCTAAAATTAATACGTGGTACATATACATACACCACAATGGCTGGCATAAGTGGTAGGTATCCTCGAAAGACTCTCTTTAAGTTACTTATAACTCGTAGTACGTAATTTGTTCTTTTTTATATGAATTCATTTTAACGAGTAGTGAAATTTGTGGTTAGCAATTATTTATTCAATATTTTGTTCTCGTATTGAAATTCTCGCAACCCAACATCACACATCGCCACTGAAAACTTGCCAGTCACTCAAATTAAAAGTTTTCATTTTCTGCCGAACAGCTTTACCAGGTACTCGTATGTAGTTTACCTTCAAATGGAATGAACGGAAAACGAACGTAACCCCAATAGATTTAAATCCTATTATGGTTTCAGGAAGTATAAATTGAGGAAGGAAGCAATATTTTTCCTACTTGGAGGATGTAGATTCTAAGTGATTAGAGAAGGCGAGAGAAGCTTCCTCTGCTTGCAGCAGTTGAAAGCTGCTACTTGGAAAAAACAACTTTCTGCGAATTGTAACTATTTCGAGCAATATTTTTGTAAATATTTACCTGAACTTAAATATGTAATTCCAGTGATTCTGGTGCCTATCGATTTTTTAAAGATAGTTTCGAAACTTGCGCTAAAGCTATAGTGAAAAGTGTAAAATAAAGTTGATAACATATATTGATATACGTATTTTTGTAGCTAAGAGTGTGTATTATAATATTTAGGTATATGCTAATGTAGCAAAACTAAGAAAACTTTATTCTATGCCTACGAAACCGCAGAAAAAATTTCCCAATTTCTATTAAGTGGACGACTGGCTTTTATGAAACTTTATCAATCGTCGAAAGTTTTTAGTGATTATTTTATAATTTATTAGTCAGGTTAGTTAATAATAGGCCTTTTCATTATGCTTACATGATCTGTATAGATCATTGATTTCCATGGTTAACAACAAAAGCTGGATCTTGTACTGTTGTTGTAAACCGTGGAAATCAATGATCTATACAGATCATGTGAGCATAATAAAAAAGGCCTAATAAGACAAAAGTTGGATCTTGTACTGTTGTTGTAAACCGTGGAAATCAATAATCTAAGCAAATCATGAGAGCATACACTGAAAATAAAACCCTGGTAGCTATATGTGATAAAAATGAGGCTTGATTCAACAATTTTTTTGTCAATATACGTCCAACAAAATTTTTCTATCAAATTGACAACATTTTAATTTTAATTAGTTTTATCTTGTCTTAAAACTTTTGTTGTGATTATTAAATTTGTTTTGTGTTAACAAAAATCGTTTGCATCTGCGTATGTTAAATTAAATATAATTTTGTTAATTTTACAAAAGAGATTTACCATTTTTACCTTTGCTGTTTTGTCAAATCAACAATTAACTATTCAGCTATTATATTTTGTTAGATCAACAGCAAATATTGTTGATTGTACAGAAATAACAGAAATCAGAACTGCCGTTGTGTTTTGTTGCATCTATAAGCAGGTTGTTGGTTACGTACCAACATTTTGTCAGCTCGGAAATTTTTATTTGATGATACATCAGCAGAATTGTTGAGTGAATAGAAACATCTGTCAATTCTCTATTTATTGTTCTGTTGAATTAAATTAACTGTTTTTTTCGATAAGATAAATACTTACTTGCAGTTGTCCTTTGACTTAATTTTGAAGGTACGAAATAAGTATTTGTATATAATTTAAATAAAGAAATTGTATCCAAAATATGTCTTGTAAAATAAATAATGTATTAATAAATGATAATAATAATAATAATAATTGGCGCAACAGGTCCGTATGGAACCAAGCAAATCAAATAAGTTTAATAATTTAATTTATTTAAAAAGGGAATTACAAAGAGTAGTTTAATTAAAAAAAAATAAAGATACAGCTGAAAGATATTTACTATAATTCATATTTTTTAATAGGTGTGTACTTCGTTTACGTTAAATCTCAATTTTTCGTTGAAATAAAATATGGTATTTGATATTTCCTTGTTCATATAAAAGAAGGCAGAGCTTCCCGATCGATCTCACAATGCAAAAAAAATATTCGCAATTTATATTTGGTAGTAAATTAAGATGATTGACCTTTCAGTTAAGATAGTATATAATGTCTTGTATAGGTACGTATAAGTAAATGGCTTTTTTCGGCAAATACTTTAACATCTGTCTTTAATAATACGGGTATTTAGGTATTTACCTAACAAAATTTAAGCAATTTCAAACAACACAGTCACGGCTGTATCACAAGATAAAGTAACATTTCTTGTGTATAGCGAACAGCTGCACTTACAGTCAAAATAAAAAAAAAACAATGGCACTCCGGGAGTGCCGACAGAAGTGAAAACTTTAACAATTACGTGTGTATTTTTTGAATCTTCAGGAAATATTTTAATGTGCAGGCAATGCAATGCAGGCAATGAAGTGCTTTCCTATTAATTTTTATAAATATAATATGTACAACAAAAATCATACTATAATCTGCAATTTCCTTTAATGCGCAATTGTACATGAAAAATAATGCATACTTGTTGTTACCCGCGACTTCGTCTGCGTATAGTTAGTACTTCGAGTAACTCATTGAAATATTTATATCAATCGGGTTAAAAAACTATCTTTCAAGCCAACCAATTAGCCCTACACATTTAAATTCATTGTTAAAATACGCAGCAAATGCATTTATTTCTTACCAAATATAAATACCTATGATGAATTTTATTATCACTAATTTGAGAAATAATTGGTAGATACTTCATCCACTTCCCTCGCATCAACCAGATTGCCATCCCACATTAGCGGGGAAAACAGCTTGTAGTAGGCAAGTTCTCCTAAATTTTTTGAGCTTGCGGCAGCGTTGCCAACCACTTTTAACGCAAAAATGAATAACTTAAAAAAAGGAATGCCTTTTTCAATAAAATAATACAAAAAAATTATTTTTAGGTAAAGTGGAACAATAAATCAAAGATTTAGCTCAGATATAAAAAAAAATAAACAGCTATTGAATTTGTTTCCAAATTCAATCAACTTACTGGAAGTGGAAGCTGGAATTATTTTTAAAGATTGACAGATAAATTGTTCGTAAAATGGGCAGAGTTTAAAATTGGAAACACATTCTTTAAGACCGAGGTTACATATAAAATTCTTTTTTTGGCCAGATTTTTAAAGAATGTTTTGAAATATAAAAAAAAACATAAAAAAATTGAATAAAAAAGTGCCCTTTTTTATGGTAGCAGCACTCCTGAAAGCATTCCCTTTTTCTAACTCTTGTTAAACCACGATTCCCATACCCATTCAATTCAATTATTTTTTTTTGATTCAGGTTTTTAATTTTTTAAACATTTTTTAAAAAATCTTTGCCAAAAAAAAAATTAAATTTAACATCGGTATTAAAGAATGTATTTCCACCTTCAAACTCTCTCCATTTTTCGAACACTCTATCTGTCATTCCTTAAAAATAATTCCAGCTTCCACTTCCGGTAAGTGGAATGAAATTGGAAACTAATTTTAAAGCTGTTTGTTGTATAAATACAAAATGTTTTGTTTATTTTTTTTAAATTTATGTTTTATATTTGATTTATTGTCACACTTTACCAAAAAAAATGTTTTATCACAACATTTGTGCTGCGAGTTCAACTCATTCCCTGCATTTAGTGACATCTACATCTCAGCTTTGCAACTGGACACTTACCTTCTCAAATTCGCACGAATTTTTTAGTTTTATTTTTTCAAATTCTCTGCAGCTAGGTCAATTTATTTTCCCAAAAAACTTATTGTTTTAACTTTTATCTGCCCTATCCGATAAGTTACCAGAGGATACAGGCGAGGGTCCTACCGTTACGGTTACCACCCGCCTATCCGAAGGCTAACTGTCGACCGGTCAAAGTGTAGTAAGGCTCACATAGAAGGACAAATATACAAATCACGGATACTGTCACAACCGGTATACGTCACTTCGGACGAGATGTCGGAGGATCATAAACGTAGGGTACACTGCTTCGGTCATCCCTCGTCTATTCGAAGATATACCGTCTAATTGGGGTCATCCGGGGTTCACAGGCAAGCGGTAAGCTGCTTCGGCACCCTTCTCCCGATCCAAGGGTAAAAACACTCCTTCCCCCTCTACCAGACAAGCATTATGTAGCAACGACGAACCCACTACCAGGTACGGTCTAGTTTATTACTCTTTTTGTGGTATCACAATGGACCTACAATAATTTTGGTCTAAGTGTGTCTTTCCAGAGAGCCACCGTACCTAGCCTAACCTATTGTTTTAACTGTAAAGAATGAAAAAACAAATTCCGCAAAGATATTCATCCATTCATAAGTGAATATAACCAGCGTTTGTAGCTCCTACTCTAATTTCACAAAATGGTTCCCAAAACAATTACACAAAATGTCTTGTAATATGGTAACACATAATGGTGACACCATTAATGGTGTCTGTTGTTCTCTTTGAGGTATGATAGGTATGTTATCTGCTAGGTGTCTCTGGTTCTTAGTTGATACATTTATCTACTCTATCATTGTATATAAACATTTCTATATATACAATGACTCTATTAACCCTCTAAATTTTCGTTCCAATTTCACGAACACTGGTGTCGCGAGTTCAATGATTTTACCCCATATCAAAAATGCCCAACGCGCCTAAAGAAGTTATCACTTCAATAAAAATGTCAAGCGAGCCCAGAATGTATACAATCCCATTTTTTTCAATACAATAAAATGGCTTGGCTGGACATGTAAGTGGCTGTAAGTGCAGCTGTTTTCTCTTCAATATACTTTTTCTATATATATTTTTGCACTTTTTTCACTTACCTTTTAAATATTTCCATTTAATTAGTTTTAAAATATTATCTGAACTCACTTTCACCGGTTATAACTTGCTGCTGGTTTACTTCGCATGTGAAATATAAATATCGCTATCAATAGCATTGCATTCAATGGATGTTTTATCAAATCTACAAAATGTTTGTCATTTATACAAATATTTTTTTCATTTCAACAAATTGTTTGTAATATTGATAATCTGTATTTCGTTTGGCTACAAAAGCATTTTGCATAAGTTTTGTCAATTTCACAAACATTACAGAACTGATTTTTAGTTCTGTTTTTGTTGATATAATAAAATCTTTGTTAATTCAACAAAAAATTGTTCAATTTACAAAATATCGATTTATTGAACTGAAAATTGTGTTTTGTTGATCTGTTGAAGTAGTTTTGTAGTAAATGTTTAATCAGTTTGATGTTTGACAAAATATTGTTCGAATTGATAAAACTTAAGTTGTATTGATAAATTTTATTTATCATTACGACATTTTTCATCAAATAATTTTTGTTGAAATTTTACGATGGAATTTTGGTATTTTATTTTCAGTGTAATAAAAAAGGTTTAATGTAAGAAAAAGATAACTTTTTGTTTGATGATACACCAGAACATTTATATAACTCGAGACAGGATTTTGAGCTTGGTGGATTCGTATTGGACATAGGTTGCGAAAACAAAACTAAGGAAATGATGAAAGTTTATAAGGAGAAATGCACTTTGAAATAAATATACATTTTTATTTTAAATTACCTATATTATTTACTGATTTTGACTTCGCAGTCGTAATAAACGACGTATGGCGACTTTTCGTGAAAACCATCACATCGTAGCACAAGTTTTCCAGCAGAAACAGACAGTTCCCATGAATTTGATCACAAAGCAAAAAAATGTTGGAGCCATTAAATTGTGGGCGTACTTTGTGGAGTGGCAGAAACGGGGACTACCGCATTCATATATGCTTTTGTGGTTCGTCGAAAAACTGCGTCCTGACTAAATTGATGAAATCGTTTCTACTATTATTCCCGACCCGGAGACTAACACCGAATTTTATGAAATCGTCAAGACTTATATGATTGATGATGTGATGGCCCATGCGGTGACCATAACCCGCTATCACCGTGTATGTTTAGAAATAAATGTACCAAATTCTATCCACGTGCATTAGTAGATATCAGACACAATCACTGGGAATGATGGATATCCGTTTTATCGGTGTTGATAACCAACGGATAAGACATTCACGATAAAGGTGAGAGGAGCAAATTTTGTGGTCGGCAATATTTGGATTGTGCCGTACTGTCATTGTATATAAAGATTATAATATACTATCATCAACACGAAATTATTCTTGGGCGGTTCCGCCGTCAGATGGCGTTGCTGTTTTGCGTAGTTGCTTGCAGAACCAAAATAGAGAAGAAACATCACACTTCTGAATTGTGGCTGGTGGATATGTAGCATAGCAAATAAAGGGATAAGTATATTATTTGGATTTCTTTTCTGTGTTACTCACAATTATGTTTTCAGGTATGAGTAATTTCTTTGAAAAAGAAATGATAAGAAACTTCTGATTTGGAATTTCGATCATATGAAAGGCTAATCTAGATATTTGCTCTTATGACAGAAAACGATTCTGTTCGCGTTCCTTTTTATGATAAGATGGCGGTTGATCTTTTATTTTAGATTTGAAAATTCGTTATTGTAGATATTTGAATGCAAATGGAATTTATTACAAGTTAATCTTTTTGTCGTTGTACTGACCCAATGTCTGTTCCCACGCATTGTTTAATGTCTTATCAGAACTTGCACTATTTAAGTTTCAGCGTGAGACCAGACATAGAATTCGCGCTTCACGCGTATTACATTTCGGTGAATGCTTGGTCTCACGCTCACCTGTATGTATCTAGTTATAGTCGATCTAATATTGTATTTTTTGGGCTGAGTCTGATTCGAACCGCCAAGGAATAAACTTGTATTAAATTTGATTGCGCTTGATTTTTCTTTCTAAGACAAATTTATCTGAACATTTGGCGACCGTGACAGGACACTTATATCAAAGTGAAATTTACAGTTCAGTGCAACGTGGTGTTTTGTTTAGTTTAGTTTATTATTTCTAAATTTGGTGAAGTGATAGGCAAAGAAAAAACCCAGTAAAATGTCGTTGGAAAGTGAATTAAGTGAGTTGACGCAGTACACCAAACAACAGGAAATTGTGGGCGAAGAAATTGTAATTCTGGCTCGCAATTACAAGAAGGATGGTGACGTAAGGAAAACGCGCACATACCTGGAGAGTCGGTTGGAAGAATTGGAGAAAAAATGGGAACAATTCGACAAGACCGATACTGTATTGGGTTGAAAACTTGTATAAAATTTATTTCCGTGTCTTGAACAAAAAGTGAAACGCTATCCTTTCGGTGTTGTAAAACGTTATAATTATTAATTCGGTTTCTTATGTTTAAAGTTAGCAAAAATATATTCTATTTACAAAAGAAACTATTTACTTTGATTTTGACATTTGGCAAAAGTGTGGAACATATTTTAATGGCATTGCCATACGAAACAAAATTATTAATTTATTGAATTATTTAATTCTATGTTTTATATATATTTTTCTATCGCCAACATTCTCCCCCGCCGTAAACGCAGTTTTCAAACAATGATGTCATCAGTCCCTTGGATCGTAGGATTTCAAAATGCTGGTTGGTTGTCTCAAAGACATCTCTGGCCTTCTGCACTATGATGGTCGAATAATCTTATCTCATTTCATTTTACATGAAAAGACAAATAGCATTAGTTATATATAAACTGACATGCAAAAGAGTGACAACCACATAAAACATAAACAAACATAAAAAGAATTCCGATTGTAAAACAGGAATATCATTCTCTGCTCCATTTGCGCTTATTATTATGACAGTGGGCATTGTTTACTCTGATCCTCTTACACTCTCTTTCGTTGTTTACTGTGCTGGTAATGGGAGTTGTAAATCTGGTTCATTGATAACCGATGGCTGCAGTGTAGTGATTTTAGTTTCGTTTTTAATTATTATATTTTTTGTTGAAGTGTTGTGATGAAATGTTAGATGAGTTATTTTATTGTAATATATTTATAATTTTATTTTATTAATTTCAGCAGTGTTGTATTGTGTTGTGTGTTCATTCATAGTTTTCTTAGTTGTTGTTGTTGTCTTTTAGTTGCATTTAGCTTTTGTTTTTCGCGATCGCGTCGTGTGTAGTGTGTGTTTGTGTGCGTGCAAATGCGATAATAAGCGTTTTTTTTTTTTGTTTGTTTTCGATTAGCCCTTGCATATAGTGGACTGTGCTTTATTATTATTATAAATTTTTTTTTTTTTTTTTGTGTGGGATAGCGTTCGTTGCATTATGTAGCGTGCGAGTGTTGATAGATGCCATAGGCTTGTGCAGCATTCGATAACTTGCCGGAAAATAATCGATAACGTCGTTCTGCCGGAAAATTATCGATAAATTTTGTATATGATTTCAGTTCGCTAATTCATGCTGAAATTTTATTATTTGTGAATATTGAGTGTTGTTAATTAGTTTATTTAAAATTAATTAGTATATTGTGTTGAATTTATTTGTGTTGGCGTTGGAATTAGATTTTTCTTGTATAATAAAGTGTTGAATTGTTTCTTAATTTGTAACGTTGAATGGGTTGGGTTGATTTAAAATTTTATTCTGTGTTGAATGTTAATTTTTTTTTCTTATGTGTTGTGTAGTGTTTAAGATTGTAATGTAGTATTTATATCTATTTCGGATGTGTTGTTGGGTAGAGGGCATATTTTAGAGATCGGGCGTTTAAGTTCGGTGGTTTCAGTTTTTAGTGTAACTACTCGAATCAAATTGTCGTTTCCGGGATGTAATTTAGTAACACGGGCTAAACTCCATTTAAGTGGGGGGAGTCGTTCATCTTTGATGAGAACTAAGTCCCCTTCCTTTATTTTTGAATGGATGATTTCTTTCCATTTCGGGCGTTGTTGAAGCCGGGCGAGATACTCGTTACTCCACTGCTTCCAAAACGATTGTGAGAGAGTCTGCACCCTCTTCCATCGCTCCAGGTGAGAAATTTTCTCCAGCTGATATTCCGGTTGTGGTGGTGAAATAAGAGGCTCTCCCACGAGAAAGTGACCTGGTGTTAAGACTCGTAGATCGTTGAAGTCATCTGACTGTGGACACAATGGTCTAGAGTTCAGACACGCTTCTACCTGGGTCAGAAGCGTAGTGAGCTCTTCAAAAGTCAGTATTTGGTTGCCAGCCACACGTTTGAGGTGAAATTTCACAGATTTCACTCCCGCTTCCCATAAACCTCCAAAGTGTGGGGAAGCTGGGGGAATGAAATTCCACTTGGTACCTTCGTTGGCTAGTACCTCTGCCACATTCCTCCAGTCTAACTGAGCTTCTTTAAATTGTTTTTGAAGTTCGCCGTTACCGCCTATAAAATTCCTTCCGCAATCACTAAATAGTTCTCTGCAAAGCCCTCTTCTTGCAATTAACCTTCTATATGCTGCTAAAAATGCTTGTGTGGTCATGTCGCTGACCAGCTCTATGTGTACAGCCTTTGTAGACATGCATACAAAAATCGCAAAATATCCTTTCAGGGTTTTGGCGTTGCGACCTCTCCAGGTTTTCACATCGATGGGTCCTGCGTAGTCCACTCCGGTGTATGTGAATGGCCTCGAAATAGCCGTCCGAGCTGCAGGGAGATTGCCCATTAACTGCATTAACGGTTTCGCTCTGAATCTGTAACAAATTTTGCAGTCGTGAATGTGCCTTTTGACTGCATTTTTCAGATTGAAAATCCAGAAGCGTTGGCGGATGTAGGCAATCATCTTCTCATTACCCCCATGAAGCGTTTTTTCGTGAGCGTCGCTAATGATACGCTTGGATAAAAGATGATTCGCTTTTAGAAGAATCGGGTGTTTTTTACTAAAGGGAAGAGTAGAGTTGACTAATCTACCCCCAACTCGCCAAATACCCTCTCCATCTTTGAACGGTGTCAGTGTTGTGTATCCTTTTGTGTTGTCTCGTTCTTCTTCCGTCGGAAACATCTCCTCCTGAGCCAGTCGTACTATTCGCGTAAGTGCCCTCTCAAGTTCCTGCGGCGTCAGTATGTCCGTGTACAGTTGAGAAGGCCTCCATTTGAGTTTGATACGCAAACAGTACGCAACTACTCGTATGGTTTTTTGTAGTGTTGAACAGTTGTTTAGGATTTCGTGAATAATACTCATGCCTTGGTTTTCCCTACAGTGATGAACCGTTGTAGCTCGGGCTTCTTGACGTGTCTCCAAACACGCTGGTTGTTCCGGAAATATGACACTCCATTGCTGCCTTAAGAACTCCGGTCCTTTCCACCACAGTTCATTGTCGACAATCGAAGACGGAAAGATACCACGGGACGCTACATCAGCTGGGTTCAACTCTGAAGGAACATGTTTCCAATTAGCATTACTGGTAAACTCCTGTATCTGGGATACCCGGTTGCAGATGAATGTTTTCCATTTTGACGGAGGAGCTCTAATCCAGCATAACGTGATGACTGAATCGGTCCACGCGTAAACATCCACTGCTTCCAACTTCAGGATCTTCGTCGTTTCATGAATTAACTTCGAGAGTAGTACAGCTCCGCATAGTTCCAATCTAGGAAGCGTTATGGTTTCCAAGGGAGCAACCTTCGTCTTCGACATCAGCAGGTGTAAGTGAATCTGATCGTCTCCATCTAAGACGCGGAGGTAAATCGCCGCAGCGTATGCCTTCTCCGAAGCATCGCTGAATCCATGGACTTCCAATTTCTTGATTTGTTTGTCAATATTAATCCAACGACGAATCTGGATCCTTTCGATTGCTGGCAAATCTTGACGAAAAGCTGTCCATTCTCGTTCCAGTTCTGGTGGTATGGGCTTGTCCCAATCCAGTCCTCTTCCCCATAACTTCTGCATCATTATTTTGGCCTTGATTGTGCAGGGTGAGATCCAACCCATTGGATCATACAGCTTGGCTATGGAGGACAAAATGGATCGCTTGGTAACTTTATCATCGCCGAACTCAGCCACCTGGAATACGAAGACATCAGGAATTGGTAGCCACCTGATACCTAGCGTCTTGACATCGGTAGTTTCTTCAAATGGTACCGACAGATTACCGCCTCGTTCATTCAACGAAATGTGTTGTAATATTTTTTCTGAGTTGCTTACTAGCTTACGTAAGTGAAAACCAGCACTTGCCAAAAGATCCTTTACATCCTTGAGTTTTTGTTGGGCTTCTTCAATCATATCGGCTCCACTGATGACGTCGTCGACATAAGTTTCCTCCTTGATGACGGTGGTGGCCAATGGGAACCTCGATGTTTCGTCGTCTGCTAGCTGCAAGAAAACTCGAATGGCTAAATACGGGGCTGATGCAGTACCAAAAGTCACCGTATCCAGACGATAGATCTTCAAATCTTGGCTCGGATTTTCTCTCCACAAAATCAGCTGGTAATTGGCATCTGCTTCGTTGACACGGATCTGACGATACATCTTCTCCACATCGCCAATGAAGGTAAATTTGTATCTACGCCATCTTAAAATAATGTCTATAACATTTGTGTGGATTTTAGGGCCAACCATCAACTTGTCATTCAAGGAAGAGCCAAAAAATGGTTTAAAAGTTGCGTCGAACACGACTCTCAACTTAGTGGTGGTACTGGATTCCTTGAAGACGGCGTGATGGGGTATAAAAAAATGAAAAGGTGACTTGAGAACCTCATTGGATTCCTCTACAAGAGTCATATGTCCGAGCTCCAGATACTCGGCCATGCATTTGGCATACTCTTTTTTTAAAATTGTGTTGGCTTGGAGTCTCTTCTCCAGTTGTAGAAAACGCCTGACAGCAGCTTGCTGTGTTGGTCCCATAGTCGGGTATTCTCCGCCTTTGAAAGGTAGACGGACTTGATAGCGGCCATCAGGTAAGCGCTTCGTATATTGCTTAAAATGTTCCTCACATCTCCTATCTTCCTCAGCCTCGTACTTCTCGAAAGGTTCTTCCTCAATCTCCCAGAACTTCTTCAAGGTCGTGTTGAGGTCGACTTGACTGAAGAAGGTTCGAACGGTGGTTGTTTCAGTCGACGGCACCTTACCCATGACTATCCATCCCAGAAGAGTCCTCTGTGCTATGGGGCCAACGCCCTCGCTGCTTCTTACAACATCTCCGAGAATGATTTCTGCATACATGTCACTTCCAAGTAACAGATCGACCTTTGCTGGAATGTTGAATGTCGGATCAGCTAACTCCAAACCCTCCAGGTAAGACCATTTATGAGAACTAGTATGTTGGGTCGGAAGGAGCCCAGTCAGTGATTTAAGCACTAAAGCTCGCATTCCACCTGCGTAGTTCGAGGTCCGTGATGCGATGTGCAAGTCGACGATCTTGTTTGTTGTTTCACTGCTGACCTCCCCCAACCCTCTTATGTTACTAAATGTCCACCTAGTCCGCAAGTTCAGTCGTTGCACAGCTGCTTCCGTTATAAATGAGGCCTCAGACCCAGTATCGATCAATGCCCTCAATGTTAAGTAACTGCCATTAGCAGCCTTCACATTTACTAAAGCGGTTGACAGTAAAACATGTGAATTCGTGAAGGCATGGTGAACTCTGAAGTTTGTACTTGTTGACGGCAAACAATCTTCAGTTCGTTGTTGAACCTCGGGCTGGTTAGGGTTGTATATTTGACCTTGAGGAACGTTGTTACATTGCGTGTTGGTGTGAATGTGGTAGTTGTTGCTTGTTGTACGTGTTTGGCCTTGGGTATGGTTGGTGTTGTTGGGAACGAATTGAGGTACATTAGGATTAAAAACCACTTGCTGATGCTCACCGTTTGTATTGCAAGCTGGCACGGGATGTAGTAAGGAATTATGTCGCTGATTGCAGTGGTAGCAACACTTCGAGCTTGGACATTTGTTTTTAAAATGACTATAGGCCAGGCAGTTTTCACATACCTTAATGTCAAAGACAACTTGTTTTCGTTGGCCTACGTCCATTTCTAAAAATCGCCTACACTCTTTCAACCGATGTTGACCCTTTTGGCAAACCTTGCAATTACGTTGCCGTTTCTGCACCTGCCGAGAATGGTAAACTTGAGTTGCGGATTTAGATTTGATAATAGAATTTGTGGTTGACTGCTGTTCCACAGCTTCCAGCGTTCGAAAACGACATTTGAGAAAATTAAAAAAATCGTTTATATTGGGAAGGTCCTTACTACTACCTAACTTCTCTTCCCACTGTTGTTGGGTTGTGTGGCATAACTTTTGGAGGATGACAAAAATTAAAATTGCATCCCAATGAATTACTGGTACCCCTAAATTCGACAAAGAATGAATGATTTCCTGGGAAGTATCTAAAATACGCTTTATATTATTAGATGTTTCGCTGCTCATGGAAGCCTGCCCAAAAAACAGCTTCAGTTGCGTGTTGACTAGCACCCTTTTATGGTCGTAACGCTCCTTCAGAATCTCCCACGCGCGTTCATAGTTTCCATTATCAATGGCCAGATGTTGAAGAAGTCTTTCCGCATCGCCGCTGATATTGCATTTCAGAAAATGCAGCTTCTGGATCTCCGAAAGTGTTGTGTTCGTATGCACTAATGACACGAACATATCGTGAAACGATCTCCATGACTCATAACCTCCAGAAAATGTTGGTAAAGTGATTGCGGGTAACTTCAACTCACTTGCTCTACCATCGCTGGAACTGCCTCCTGATATGGCTTCAGATTTGGTGGAAACCTTTGTTTCGTTGGACTTCAACTTATCCATGGCGTCTAGCACTTCCATCTTGTAATCTGCATACATTTCCCGGATCTCCTCGTACGCATTTTCCAAATCAGATAAAGTGTACCCCGCTTCCACATTACCCGTGCCTAAAATCTGCTGGTGATACTGCTGAGCTACTGACAACTGTTTGTCCATCATTTCGATTCTGGTTTTAAGATAATTTAATTTTCCTAGCCTCACTCTGTCTGCTTTGCCGAAATTGTCTTTATCTTTCTTCATACTTTGAAGAATATTCATTTGCAATTTACCATACGACATTGTAATTATGAAGAGTAATTATATGATATATGTATATATATATATTTATTTTTAGCAAACGAGATGGAAATGTGCAGCACTCACCTGCGGTTAAGTCTTAGCGGCAACAACAAAAATGAGTGGACAGCAATGTACAGATGAGATGAACTTCTTCGATTGAATTATCTTCTTCAGGACGTGTTGATAATTTGTAGACTTAAAAAACGCAACACACACTACACAATATCAGAAAAATGTAATTTATTTTAATTAAAAAATGAATTTTGCTTTGCAAATGTTGGTTTACAAAACGCTTTATGATAACTTTCTTTCAGTGCTCGAATGGACCAAAAAATGTATTGGGTTGAAAACTTGTATAAAATTTATTTCCGTGTCTTGAACAAAAAGTGAAACGCTATCCTTTCGGTGTTGTAAAACGTTATAATTATTAATTCGGTTTCTTATGTTTAAAGTTAGCAAAAATATATTCTATTTACAAAAGAAACTATTTACCTTGATTTTGACATTTGGCAAAAGTGTGGAACATATTTTAATGGCATTGCCATACGAAACAAAATTATTAATTTATTGAATTATTTAATTCTATGTTTTATATATATTTTTCTATCGCCAACAGATACCATCATCAGAGATAAATATCCTCAGGAATTGGAACATCCTTACTTCAAAAAGGATTATTTCGAAGGCGTACGTAGGGTCGCAGAGCAATTGCGCAACGATATCGTGCTTCGATTAAATGCCTCTAATTGGGAAGGATCGGAAGATGTTGGTGCGACAGGTGGAGCAGCTAAAACGGGCGCAATACCAAAGGGCTTGGATCGATCTGGTGCATTATCAAAAGGGTTGGATCGCTCAGTTGCACCCAAGCAGGTGGCAACGAAGAGCATACCCGAAAGTCAACCGATGGCGACACCAAGGACGATGGGGGCGAGAGAAAGGTTCCGACTTCTAATAAATATTCTGCAGAAATCGTTGGATAAGTGCGTACTGGAGCAGCAGCAAAGACTTTCGGAGCAGTTTTGTATAATCAAAAGGAAAACAATCCAACAGAATTGGGATGAGATATCCACGATTTATATTAGATTGGAGGACCAGGTTACTGTTGAAGATGTGGTCACTTATTTTGACATGCAGGAGCGTGTGGAAAAGGCGTTACTTGACCTCTATGAGGACATAAAGGTTCCACAGGCAAATTCAGTTACCAGCAATCCAACTATGAAGCTGCCAAAAATAGAACTCCCCAAATTCGATGGGGAATATTTGAATTGGCGGCAGTTCTATGATCTATTTAAGCAGCTTATTCATGATCAGCCCATACCGCCCGCTCAAAAGCTGTACTTCTTGCGAGCAAATGTTACAGGAGAAGCACATAGATTGATCCAACATTTCCAAGCAACCGATGACAACTACGAAGTCGCCTGGGAGACATTAGTAGATCGCTATGATAATAAGCGATTACTTCTTACCGCGCAGTTGAGCAGATTGTTGGGGCAGAGTTCATCCACTGGAACAGCGGCAAGCCTTCGGAAGTTGCACGACACAACAAAGGAGGCAATGCAAGCGGTAACCAATCTTGGCTTTAAGGTGGATGAATGGGACCCTTTGATCGTCCACCTTATGCTGCAGAAGATGGACAAGGAGACTAGAACCCTTTTCGAGCAGTCGCTGGATGATCCGAGAAGCAGTCCAACCATGAAAAGCTTCTACAAGTTCGTGGAGTCACGATTTCAGACTCTGGAGGCCATCAGCAGCCGAGACGAAAGAAGGAAGCAGTCGGTAGTGGTTGTATCGAACTCAATGGATAAATTTAATTGCACTGTGTGCAATTCTGGTAAGCATAAGATTTACAGCTGTTCTAAATTTCTCTCTCTTTCAGATGAAGAGCGAGATAAACTTGTACGCAGGTTGCAGCTGTGCAGAAACTGTTTGAAGGCGGGTCATTACTCTCAATCATGCCAGTCTCGAGGTTGCCAGAAATGTGATGGCAAACACAACACGCTGCTACATCAGGTCAAACGGCAGCGTCAAACTGGTTACCATCCTAAGGGGAATCAACAACAAGGACATGGCCCAAACCAGCCAGTCAAGAGAGGAGATGCTGTCAACAATCAACAACAGCAAATCACAACAGAAGGCGCTACACAGAGCTTAGGTAAGCCATTTAAAACTGATGTTAATAACAGTGATAGGGCAGCAGATTCGGCGTCGACCAGTGCTACAGTAGCAGGACGTACAAAAAGGCGTCAGGTGTATCTTGCTACGGCAATAGTAAATGTCATTTCCTCGTGTGGTACGCGAGTGCCCTGCCGGGTACTGTTGGATTCTGGATCCCAGCTGCATTTTGTAACAGCAGCATTCGCACAAGAAGTGGGTGCCAAGAAACATCGGATGGATATTCCAATAAGCGGAATAGGTGCACAAGAGTGCAGGGCTGAATTTATGACCACTTTAACATTTGAGTCAAGAAATTCTTCTTACAAAGCAACCATTGAAGCCGGTATTATGCCACGAATCAGCGATTATCGGCCAAGCCACGAGGTGGACATACCACATTGGAACATACCATCCAACATGAAACTAGCTGATCCCTCCTTTACAAAGACTCCTCACATTGATATGCTGCTAGGAGCGGACATCTTTTTCGAATTGCTCATCCCAGGGGAGTTCAAAGTGTCGGATGATCTCCCGATACTACGGAATACTAGTTTGGGTTGGATTGTGGCTGGCAGTGCTCCGGAAGCCCATGTAACTAATAAGAAGTCATGTTCGTATACCCATATTGCGACCAAACCGTCACTAAATACATTGGAAAAACTTGTACGAAGTTTTTGGGAGACAGAAGGACATGACACTCCTGTCAACACTATGAGCGAGGAAGAACATGAGTGCGAGGAGCATTTTAGAAACAACACGACGGTTAGTGAAAATGGTCAATTCAGGGTGAAATTGCCTTTCAAAGGCGATCCAGGAACGCTTCTAGGAGAATCCCATGAGATAGCGAGAAAACGATTCCTATCACTAGAACGAAAACTTGAAAACGACGCACAACTAAAGGACTTGTACGCAGAATTTATAAATGAGTATGTGTCGTTGGGTCACATGAGCCTAATATCTGAACATATGATACCTGAAGTCCACTATTTTCTTCCTCATCATTGCGTCATGAAACCTGAAAGCTCAACAACAAAGCTCAGGGTAGTATTGGACGCATCAGCAAGAAGCACATCCGGTCGGTCACTTAATGATATCTTAATGGTTGGTCCCACAGTTCAACCAGATTTATTCTCTATCATAGCAGATTTTCGAATGCACAGATATGCATTCACTGGAGACATCAGCAAGATGTATAGGCAGATCCTAGTAAGTCCTGAAGACAGGGCGCTTCAGCTAATACTATGGAGATCGGAACATGATCGGCCATTACAGACATACCAGCTGAATACACTTACTTATGGTACAGCGTCTGCATCCTACCTGGCCACGAAATGTCTTCAGAAGTTGGCGGACGAAAATACGACCTATTATAATAAGGCTTCTAAAGTGATTAAAGGCAATGTCTATGTGGATGACTTTCTCACTGGAGCCGAAACAATAGAGGAAGCAAAGGAGCTGCTAGAAGAAATAATGCTTGTGCTGAAGTCTAGAAACTTTGAACTAAGAAAGTTTTGTGCTAACGATCCATCAATTTTGGAGAAAATTCCTGAAGAGCATAAGGAAAAGTTAGTCTCATTTCATCAATCAAAAGTTATCAAAACACTCGGATTAATTTGGGATCCGGTCTTTGATAGTTTCAAGTATAGCTTTAAAGTTGATAAGCCCGAAAAGTTAGAAATGCAGATATGTAAGAGAACTGTTCTCGCTGATCTGGCTAGATTGTTCGATCCTTTGGGACTGCTTGGACCCGTGATAGTACTCGGCAAACTTTTTCTTCAAGAGCTATGGAAGACAAACTTATCGTGGGATGATAATCTTTCAGAAGACCAATTGAAAAAATGGAATAACTATATGAGGCAATTTTCAACCTTGAACGAGTTGCGAATACCACGGCATGCACTAATCCCATCGGCAAAGGTGATTGAATTGCATGCATTTTCTGATGCCAGTTTAAATGCATTTGGGGTCTGCGTTTACCTTAGATCGATTGATGAAGATGGCAAGATCTTTTCGCAACTGTTGTGCTCCAAATCAAGAGTTGGGCCGCTTAAAACAACAACTATTGCACGATTGGAGCTACAAGGGGCTGTCCTTATGGTGGAATTAGTCGAAAAACTGCTAAAAGTATTATCAAAGAAAATTGATAAGGTGTATTATTACACAGACTCGACTACGGTATTGGCGTGGATAAAATCGCCTTCTTACACCTGGGAAACATACGTGGCTAACAGAATAGCAAAAATTCAATCATCCTCAGATACACAGCAATGGAACTACATAAAGGGGGATCTCAATCCAGCTGATATCGTCTCCAGAGGTTTGACTCTTGCTGCTCTTACTCAGTCAACGGTGTGGTTCAGCGGACCAGTATTCCTCAGCCAGGATGAGGAATCATGGACGAAGGAGTCCTATACAATCTCTGATGAAGTTCCGGGAGCGCGTAAAACAAAATCGGTGTTAGCTGCTTGTTTATCTTCAGGCACGGATTTAGTAGGGTCTGTTAATCACGAAAATTCATTTTATGTTCTTCAAAAAGTATTTTCATTCTGCTACAGATTTTATAGCAATTGCAGGGCGACAAAACCCTTGCGAAACGTAGGGCGACTATCTGTGGAAGAGTTACGACAAGGGAGTCGATTAATATTTATTTATACGCAAAGAACAGCCTTCGCAGAGGACTATCAGCGGTTATTGGAAGGCAAGTCGTTACACAAAACTTCGAGTATAGCGTCGTTAAGTCCTTACATCGATAATGAAACTAAATTAATTCGGGTTGGCGGAAGACTAAAAAATTCCCACATTTCGCCGGATGCTAGACATCAAATATTGATGCCAAAGAACCACATTGTAACTAAGCTGCTGCTAATGCAGTTGCATGAAAAGTATATGCATGCGTCGCACAGATCATTGATTGCAATATCAAGGCAAAGTTATTGGATTTTGAGCGTTGGCAGAATAGCTCAACAAATAATTGGTAAATGCGTAAAATGTTTCAGATCGAGGCCAAGAACTATAGAGCAGCTAATGGGCAATTTGCCGAGCGAAAGAGTGAATCCATCTCGACCATTTTATCACACAGGAGTTGATTTTTGTGGGCCAGTAAAAACACACCATAAAATCAGAGGAAAAGCCCCAACCAAATCCTATTTAGCAGTGTTTGTTTGTTTCGCCACCAAAGCGGTACATATTGAAGTTGTTGGAGATTTGACTTCTGAAGCGTTCATAAACGCGCTGAAGCGATTTATAAGTCGAAGAGGAGTGTGCCACTCCATATTCTGTGACAACGCTACCAATTTCGTTGGAGCAAAAAATGAGCTTATAGAGCTAAAAAGTACCTTCACCTCACAGCAAATGCAGTCAGCCATCGAATCCGCATGCTTGCAAGACAGTATAAATTGGAAATTCATACCACCTAGATCACCGCACTTTGGAGGACTATGGGAGGCGGCCGTTAAATCTGCAAAGGGAATGCTGATTAGGTATCTCGGAGAAGCCTCGTTGACATACGAGCAATTATTAACAGCAGTCAATCAAGTAGAGGCAATATTGAACTCGCGGCCCTTAACACCTATCTCTTCAGATCCTAACGACTTTGAAGCTCTTACTCCTGGACATTTTTTGATAGGTGCCCCACTAACAGCACTGCCGGAGCCAGATGTCACTGATGCGAAATTGAGCAATCTTACTAAATTTCGTCAAATACAAAATATACAGCAACATTTTTGGAAGCGATGGTCGACAGAATATCTTCATCTGCTACAGCAAAAAATGAAGTGGAAAAGCGAATTTCACAATTTAAAACCTGGGACACTGGTTGTGATAAAGGAGGCAAACATACCCCCAATGCGATGGAAATTAGGTCGAGTAACAGAAGTAATTAAGGGCGCAGATAATCTAGTTCGCGTAGCAAATGTCAAAACACAAAGCGGCACTTATCAAAGAGCAGTACATAATTTATGTCCTTTGCCAATCGAGAATTCGAGTGCTGAAGAAATTGATAGCGGGATAGAACCAAGCCCTAATCCAGGTGCTGATACTGGAAAGCCGCAATCGCATAAAAGGGCTCTCCGAAGCGGCAAATTATCAAAAGTCGCTCTTCTTTCTACAATACTGTTCATATTTTTTGCCGTCCCAGGATCCTTGGCACAGACGAACGACCAAGTTGTTGTGAAAAATTTAGACAATGCCGTCGGAGTCTACTTCGAAGATATAGGTAGAGTTCAAGTGGTAAATACATTTTGGAGTATATATATTTACTACAACTTAACAACATATTGGCACGAGTTTGAAGAAATAAAATTGCATCTTGAATTATTAGATGGATTATGTGGAAAGGAAATGGCTGAGCAAATATACTGCAGACCAATAGCGGACTCTTTACAACACAGAGTCACTGTAATTCAGCACAATAATGAACTTCTTCACAGTTGGCACAAGCCAAAGTATGAAAAGGTAAGGATGGCTAGATCTCCATTTGATATCGTTGGCACCTTAGCAAATAGTTTATTTGGTGTTCTAGACCAAGAAGATGCCAAGCGCATAAACGAACAAATTGTTAACGTGAAGGAAAATGAGCGTCATATGACAGAGCTTTTGCAAAAACAAAGTTCCATAGCCGATTCTACAGTTAATATATTAAAGCGAAATACTTTAGAAATCCAGAAGCAATGTAAAGCACTTCATACATATCTGACGAAAACCATTGACGCAATTCAATCAAAGCAGCAGTCATCTGAATTGAGACACAATTTGGCATCGCTGACTTCTTACTTGAGTTTAATTGTAACAAATTTCGAAAAGGTCCAAGAAGTGTTTTTAGATGTGATGTTAGATTTACATCATGCGAAGATTAATCCCCAACTTATAACACCTAAACAATTCAATGAGCAGTTACAGTTGATTGGAAACAACTTACCTTCGACTTTAAGATTGCCAAAGGGAACTATTGTAGACATGTACAGAATGTCCTCTGTCAAAGGTCGCAGTCTAAACGACTCTCTTATATTCGAAATGCGACTACCATTAACAAACAACGAGGAATTTCAAGTGTTTAATTTGATTAAAGTGCCAATATTACATGGAAATGTTAGCTACTTAGTGGAGATATCGTCACCGTATCTGGCAGTTTCATTAGCCAGAGATAAGTTCTTCTCACTAACGGAAATCGACTTAGCATCGTGTAAACTGGTACCGCCTCGAAACTATTTATGCACTCAGCCACATCCAACCAACACGCAGCGAGGAAAGTTAAACGGATGTGCGATGGATCTCCTAAATCACGCGCAAAACGCCTTATCGGAATGCGTATTGAAACCAACTGCTACTCAAGACCAATGGAGATCTCTAAAGAACTCTAATGGCTGGATTTTTTCCATGGCATCCAGTACAACCGGTCACCTTGTGTGCGAAGGCAACACCAGAAGTATAGCCGTAAGTGGAAATGGGTTAATGGAGTTTCAGAGATCCTGCGTACTAAAAATGCCAAACACCATTATCGATGGACGTATAACATATAACAACACAATTAGCAACTCATTCATTCCGAGTGCTAACATCAGCAATTGGATATTTAACCTAAATGAAACAACTACGAATTCCGTACCACCCGAGGTTAATGACATTGACAATACACAATTCGACGTCCTTAAAACCAGAATCGACGAAGTCATCAAGCACGCCAAGGCGTTACCAGCTGGACCAGCATATTCGACAATAAATGCACACGACTATCACCACTACGGACTAAGTTATCTCCTTTTGGCTGGCATGATTGGGATGACCGGTGTCTATTGCTACCGTCGACGAAAGCCTAAGCCGGCACCTAGACAGAGAGCGTCGCGTTTTGAGGTCAACGTTAAGATATTAAGGTTTAGAGTGTTAGAAACCCTCAAAAGGGGGGAGTATGTTAAGATAAGCTAAGTTGAAACTGAAGTATTAATATTACCTAAAGTCAGGCGTGGGACCAGACATCGAGGTGTCACCGTTATTAATGCTATTTTATATATCAGATGTACTGACCCAATGTCTGTTCCCACGCATTGTTTAATGTCTTATCAGAACTTGCACTATTTAAGTTTCAGCGTGAGACCAGACATAGAATTCGCGCTTCACGCGTATTACATTTCGGTGAATGCTTGGTCTCACGCTCACCTGTATGTATCTAGTTATAGTCGATCTAATATTGTATTTTTTGGGCTGAGTCTGATTCGAACCGCCAAGGAATAAACTTGTATTAAATTTGATTGCGCTTGATTTTTCTTTCTAAGACAAATTTATCTGAACAGTCGTACTTCTGTTAGTTATGAATTCATAACCAACAATTTATTGATATTATCGATTTGAAATATTTATGACACATTGTCACACATAGTAGGTAATTTTTTTTTGGTTTAATTATGTTTGTATTCTTTTTGATTTTTTTGTCAACCATATTGAATATGCACCCTAAAAAGGATTCCAACATCTTGGAGCTTACACAATCAGCAGCAGATTTTTTTTGTCAAAGTTCTATCAGGTTATTCAAATTAAACTCTAATTTATTATTTATTTTATTAATAGGTATAGTATGTGTTTGTGTTTATTGTCAGTTTTTGTCAGTTATACGGAAAAAGTACAATTGAAATCAGGTTTTTATGCACTCCAAATATTACCGACTCATTGCATTATTCAAAAAATAAGACAGGCTGTCAAGTGTTTAAATAACTTTACATTGAATTTGGTTGAATATCTTGTCTATACAAATGTTGGCAATATAGCAAAACCTAAATAAGAGCCTCAATGATATCAATAATAAAGAGAAAAATTTACCGATACACATAGAGAAATATGAAGTGTAAAATTGCCTTAAACGCCTTAGGTAAATATTTTAGTATGTTATTTTTTTGGACAGGCATAAATCTGCCAACAAATAGGGCAATTTTTGCATGGCATAGGCAATGAAAAATAGGCTAAATTGCCTTAAAAACCTTAGGTAAATATTTTTGTATGGAATATTTTGGACAGGTATAGCATTACCAAGAACTAGTACAATTTATGTACGGCATAGGTAATAAGTAATAGGCCAAATTGCCTAAGGGCCTAAGGTATTTGAACCAAAATACAAATATGTTTATATCCACCTAAGGACATACGTAACTCTGCTCAGTTATAAGGTAAAGTTTTGCATTCCATACTGATTGATAGGACCCATCTAATAGAACCCGCCTGATAGAAGCCGCCTGCAATCAGCCAATCAACATTTATTTTCGTTTATTGCTTCGGAATGTGCCGTTAGGTTCAGAAACAGTGTGGAAATTACGTTAGTTTCTAGGTAAATGTACCTTAGTTTAAGCTGACATTCCGGATAAATTTTCACCGACCATGTAAAATTACCTTAGTTCTAAGGCAAAAATATAACATCTAAGGTGATATAAAATATCCTCCAAAAAATATTTTCGCTTGTTGCATGCATAGTGTTTTACTGGATTTTTTTATTTTGTGGACGTATTTTGTAAACGAAAAATAATCAGTGATATAAGTTCAATAAGTTCTTGACATAAAAAAAAAGTACAATGCAATACAGTGCGGAAACTTAAAGTTAATTACAAATAACAAACAAAATATTAGAGGAAAAGTTTGTCGAAGAAGAAGTTTAAGGTAAGTGCAATGAAATATTCCTTTGGTTTTATGTATGTAATTATAAAAACACATTCGGCCTTACCAATAATCAGACTCCACACTTTCCAAAATCCCTTTACCAATAAACAAATTTAGTTGTCGGATTATCGTTAACTGTAGGGTTAAATATTTATAGTCTTCTGACCATGCTATGTTTATCTCGGGCATTAGCCAAAGAAATCCTCCCTAAATGTCATTTTCAAGAGGAGTGTTGCCCAACCACCAAAAATGGCGGTATGGAATTTCGTAATAGGAGCGAATTTAAATACACTTTTTTTCAGCCTGGAAGTTTACAATTATGAATTATTTTTAGTAAATTGTAAATGTTTTCGGACTTTATTCGTTGAAATACAACAATGCAAGTTGTTTTTAAGTTTAGCAATGACAATTTTTAACAAATGTATGCACAAAATTGAAAAATATTGCATTTGTGTTTATTTCTAAACACTTGCATTATATATTTTGAATATTTTCATTAAATGAAATGTTCGGTAACTTTTTTAATCGCTAGCGCTTGCTTTTTGATTGGTTTTCCTTTTTTAATAGTTTGCAAGTTACGAGTGCATACGTAGTAAAAAAATAAATTTGAGAGAAGTTTAGGATGTTTCCAAGACTTTCTGGAGAGTCGTCAAGAAGAGAATAAAATATCGGTTCACTTAAGATTGGACAGCCCATTCCAGAATACCAAAATTTTTCCACAACTCTCAGTACCTTAGGTGGCTCAGGTAGATATTTTTCTGCAACCAAACCCTCTTTGGAAATGGAGTTTGTTCCCCGAAAATGAGAAATTCTAATGAATCAGTGGTTGGATATAAGAATTGTCAGCATTCAGCAAAATCCCAGCGAAATAATAAATTAACCCTAGAAAGCTAATGTTCGTCGATTCGACGACGTAGCATTCTTAATTTTCCTGCCTCTTTTCAACGCGGGCAGATAGTAACTTATGCTCAACAACTAATTCAGTCGCCGATGCGTTCTTGCGAATGACGGTTGTTTCCGGCAGGTAAAAACAGTATTTCTGTTTTTATTTATATTTTTAAATGCAATATTGGAATTTGTGGTAAACATCGAATTGACTCTTGCGCAAAGAAAAAATAGTTCCTTTATTTTTTTTTCTTATCACCTGTCATTATTAATTTTATATTGCCAAAGAAGGAATGTTTTTTTTCAGTTTTTTTTAAATATTATGAAGACATGTTCATTTTAGACTGAAAAATGCTGCGTTTTTTTGAAGACTGCTTAATAATAAAAAAATTAAGAATATACTTAGTAAAATCAAATCAAATCATGTTTAGCTTATTAGGCGTAGTCAGCAACATTAGCCTACTAGGGTTAAGGATCTTCTGGAGGAATAACAGGTAGAATGTGCGAATTCAAGATAAACATAATTCTGTTTTGTTTAGTGTGAATTCATAGAGGAGTACGCATGACAGTTTTCGTGTAGAAAAATGTCCGCGGGTTTATATCTTTCTGAATGAATTTAACATTTTTTCGCTTTCTAAGTTTCCCGAATTAAGTAATATGACCTATACAATTTTAAAAGATCATTACAAGATTTTACAAGCACTGTTTCGTTGCTTGGCAGATTGAAATTCAAAAACGGAAGCGATAGGTCCTTAAAACGCGTTTGACTTCCTACGTTAGTTTTTAATTTATTCTAAAACAAAATAGCCGGCTATTATTTCTTTCAAAAATATTCACTTGCTAGCCATTCAATCTTTAGATCAATAAGCTTCGATTTGCATAATCAGCCCAACAAAATTCACTCATAAATCAATTGTGAAGGATTAGAAAACAAATGGAAAGTGTGTAAGTGGAAGGAGAGAGCATTACTGATTTCCATATGATATTTGACAAATCAGCTGATATTTTGTGCATTTCCTATTTTGTGTTTTGTTTTTTGCTTATAATAAGCTTCAAACGACCTTTGAAAGATATCTGTTGGGCAACTTAATTTGCGATTTACATACCTATTCCTTTTCTTACAATAAAATCCTCGTTCTGAAATAAAACATTGACCTTGTTATTCACGAAAACAAATTATGAAATTTGAATTCTGCGATGACCAAAAATGTAATAGATTCTAAGAAAGTTGTCGAACTAGCAAATGTGGAGGTCTAATTGTTTATTGGTACCGTTTCACTAATGCTGTACATTTGTACTTAAGCTGGCAACCAGCTAATCGTCGACATTAGATTATTAGTATGGCCGATTGTTTTCGAATCGAATTAAAGCTAATTTAAAAAAAAAAAAAATCTAAAATCTTATGGCAATTTACAACAAAAATTGTGTATACCTAGTCAAATGTATATTTTCTATTTCCAGATAATATTAGTTAGCATTGCATTTTCAACGCTACTTCAAGTCTCAATCAATATCAAATAACACTTTTTATATTATATAAATATTAAATATCGCCCCTACTGTAAAAAATATAGCAGAAAAAAAATAAAGAAAAAAATGAATTAACATAAAAAACATTTCTTTAATTTTCATTACATTTCTGATAGCATCAGCATAAGAAATACGAGAATTCCTCGCTATGGAATTAAAAGGTATGAATATGTCTATGTACATCTACAAAAATTGGTAAATTTTTATTTGGCTGCTTTAGTTTCTAGCATATTAACCAAGTCAAGTGTTTGGAAAAAAATACATAAATTTTGATTCCTTCATGTTATCCGTAAACATCATTCAGAAAAATTATTTTTGCAGTGTAAGATGACACATTCTTGAGGTAAAGGATAAGGCTAATTCAGCCTAGGTTTAAGATAAAACACCTTAGGCAGCCTGGCATACCGGTATCAAAAACTAGGCTGATTTTACATGTTAAGAAATGTTCGGTTACATTAGGAATATAAGGTAAGTTACCTTAGAACTTACCAAGTTAAAAACGGCCTTTGGACTAAGTTGATTTATACCACAATTTAGGTAAATTTAACACAGGATTGTAGGATTGTTAATAAAATAAAGAATGGTGCTATTGCCTAAATTAAAAAGAGAAGCTAACACAATTATTTAATTAAAAAAATTAAGTTTTATTAAAAAAATCTGTAAACAAATTAAATAAAGCTTACCATCCCCCGCCTGTATTCAAAATTATTCTTTTGCTGCCGCACGTAGAAAAAAGAGGGATGAACTTATAAATGAACTACCTGATTCCACAATTCTTCCGAATACCTTATCCCATTAAAATTCAATAAAATTAACTTAAGTTTTTCTAGATTTTGTGCAAATGTGAATTAATGGAGAAATCGCATAAAGCTAGGTAAGTTGAACATTTTTGATTTTAAGATTTATGGCACCATAATATAAAAATGCACGAATCTACAAAACATATAATATGGGTCGAATTGTCCGGTTTTTTGAAATCATTATTTGAATTCAGTAAATAGGCCTTAGTGGCTTGGATATAGCGTCAATATAGCACCAATATAAGTTAGCACTTGGATGTAGAAGATAGGGCATGTTATAGCTCATTGTTATTTTATATATCAATTAAATCAATCTAATATGTGTACAAATACGTGACTAAAGTTTTCAGTTACTATTCGTGAATTTGATAATCTAAATATACCTACACGAAAATAATTTAATAAACAATCTACATTACAATTTTAGTGTGTATTAGGAGAACTTAATCATTAAGGAAGAAGACTGGCCCTTTGTGCACATTAAAAGCAAAATGTGTATAAAGCGAAATTCATTGCCTGTTTTTATTCTTGCGTTTGATAGCTTTTCTGGGAATTCTCATATATCTACTGACCTTTAAACAAATTCAATACACTTGCCTTTAAGTTCATAGTGCACCTTTTTGAGTTTAATTCCTTATTGCGCTGCTCACGAGAATGGAAGAACATTCCTACTTTCACTTGGTTACCTCCGTAGCAAATATTTCACAATATATGCGCTCAACCATAAAAAGATATGTAAAGGATGTCAGTAAGGCTTACTAACGGTTTATATTGCTTTGTTACCATTATATTGAAATCAATAATTAATTTATAAATAGTTTTAAGATTAGTATACCGTTTGGTTGTTACTTTATAGTAGGTTATGTAGGTAGAGATGTTTAACACATTCGAACTTCGCTGAAGCTTGGGAAATGGAATTCCATCCATTCAATTTATGAAAATTATTACTGCGTTCTTAATTCTTGTGTGGTGAGCTGTTTGAGAGAACTCCACCCATTAACCAAAAAAGACAGGCTTTCAAAATGTATGCCATTTAAACGAGTACGAGTATTCTTGTGCAAAATCGTTCGTTGAAAGATTTGGTGAACTCTTTTATTTTAAGAGAGAACATTATTTACATTGCACTTTTAGCTTAAGCGGATTTAAGTGTTGCGTACCTATGTTATGAAAGCAATTCCGAAATTATATGGAAGGAAGCCTTAGTTACCGACTCTTTTGACCGGGTTGTCGTCTTGTCGGGGCAGAAGGGCTTGTAGTAAGTTTACGAGACATGAGTCTTTAGAACGAAACTAAGAGCGACCCTATCTTTCTATTTACAAGATTCCGGGAGTAATCCCCAGTTAAAAAATTTAAGCCAAGGTGTTTAGTCAACGTGTCGAAAGCTGCATGGTCAGCAAGTGGTTAAACCAACCACCAAACCAAGCATGGTCGGTTGTATAAGTGCCCTGTCCTGGTAAGATGGCTCTGCCACGATCGATACACGCCTTCCGGTCTGACTCGAATACAAATACAAACAAACAAACAAAAAATGGACAAGAAGAAAGAAGACAAAAAACGAAAATAAAAAAGATCAGTCGAGGCTGCCATAGGTTAGCATCTCATCGGAGGATGAATTGCTGTTGCTGGCCTCCAGTCAGGGGACCATCGTCCGTCCACCAAGCGACGAGAGTGCTAAGGCTAGCACCACGCCAGCAAACCAAAAAAACCCAACAAACGTAGGTCAGGCATCGTTGACGAATACAATGATCGCCTGAAGAACATACCGAGACAGGTAGTGAAGCGGGACAGATCTGTGGAGGAAACCTTCCATCACCTGGCCCCCAAAAATCCCAGGGTGCCGAAAATTTAGTAACCACAGCCACAAACAAACCAAGCACGTTGGCGGCCAGTGTGATCCAAAGGCGACCCTTTAACGATGTGGACAGGGATAACCTTCAGGTTGCACAAGTGGATGAGCTCAGTAGAAATGGGAAATCTATAGCCGAGGCGTGGGGGAAGCATGGAGGCAAAGATTTTTTTACTATGTACGAACAAATATTTGTAAATATTACAAATGCATTCGTAAAACGTAAAAATTCGTTCGTGAATTTTTTACTATTCTATTGATTTGTATTGGAAAAATATTTGAACCTACACGGAAAAAATTTTAAGATCAAATCAAGAAAAATGAGCGCAGAATCACGAAAAGTTAGTCTAGTTTTAGAGCTTAGTTCAGGATTTACTAATTCACGACTTTTTATTCGCAATTCTATAAATTGTACGAAGTCAAGATATTGACTCTCAAAAGTCGCGAATCGCTACTTTTTATTTTCAATGATGCGATCAAATGAGGAATACATATTGCAATAACCAATTGCAATTTGACACAAATTGTTATTAATTTGCTATTACTATGGATTGTGAATTGTGAAACATAATTCGTAAATTACCACTTTTGTGTTGTAAATTCGGATTTCCTCCCTTAACAAAATACAACCATTTAGTCTTGAATTGCAACTCAAAACCACTTCAGTAGTTGCATTTTACGAATTCCTAATGGTAAATTGAATCTTTTTTCTATCACTTTGCATTTCATATTTTGCAATTTACGATTCTCGAGTTGTGATTTGAGGCATCACCGTATTGAATTGAAATTGTTTTATCGTGAAATTAGAAAACTTTATTCTCAATTTACAACTTATATCTTATGATTTACAAATCAATCATATTTAGGTTACTTTCGAATACATATTTAAAGTCACATTTTATAATTTGTTTCCTCCTGATATCCATGAAAAGCATCGTCCGGAGACAACGGGATTTGTCTAGGGTGGTTCTTCGGTCTATGCTAAAATTTAAAATACACACAAATTATTTAGAAGAACTTGCCATTGATACGAACATTTACAATCGTTTTCAATTACATATGATATTTTAGATTCCATTCCAATTTAAACTTCTTTCTAATAGCCCTACCTACTTAAATTTTTTTTGTATTATTCAATATGTACTTACAAGATATATTCCAAAATTCTTTACAATTTGTTGGTTACTACACTCACTATCACTACGAATGAGTTATACTTATAAATAACTTTGACCCGACAAGAACTGCTTTAAGCAAAGATTGAATACCGACTGTCTGACTCTAATGTCGTTTTCCATTGGTTTCACTCGGGGATCCACTCATTCTGAAATCCAATGGAACAACAAAACTGCTTCTTGAAAGAATCCACAATAGTATTGGTGAAATGCGAAAAAAATATCTACGGCTGTTGTCAGATGGCTTGTATAAAATACATAAAATTACACTTGTGTGAGTGCTTCTTGAGTGGATTCTGACTTCAAATCGCGAAGCAAAATTCTCTCCACAGAATCACCAGAAGAGTATTTTTTGTGCCAATGGAACTGTTTCAGAAGTGATTTTTTCGATTCCGGACTCTCCCGGACGCTTCTTTTTGCCCAATGGAAAACGACATAATAGGCGTTTTTCTTTTTTAGTTCAGAGCACAACCTGAACTGTTATACGAAAATTTCGTGTTTCTTTTTTAGCTCAGATACATCAGAGCTCAGATTTGTGTTTCTTTTTTCGATCTGAGCATTATCAGAGCGCGCTCGTTGAGCTCAGAATAAATTGACTGAGCATGCTGAGTAAAAAGCTGAATACACACTAACAGGCACATTTGACAGAAAAAAAAATCCAGGAAAACAAAATAAATGAAATGGTGGACGAACTTTGTTGTTCTTGAACTAAAGGATAACCAATTTAATAAATAAAAATTAATAAATATTCAATTTTTACATACATTTATTAAAAATTTCAGCTACGTGCTCAAGTGTGTTTCATAAATACATCAGAACAATCTGAGCACGCTCGGCTCAGAGCGCGCTCATAATGCTCGAGCTCGGTTCAGAGCTCAGCTCTGAACTAAAAAAGAAAACCGCCTAATGAAGCCAAATACGCATGGTTGGAGCTGTCCATGCTGAAAATGAAAGGACTTAAAAGGATTTATTTACATGGACCATTGACATGCAATGACGTTTCGTTTTTGTCGGCTGCCCGTGCGCACAAAAATTTCACACATCGGGTAGTTAATTCCATGGAAATTACAAAAAATATTTTGTAATTAACGATTTCTCTCCGTTATTTTACGTTTTCAATTTACATGTGTTAAATTATTATAAGATTTCATTGATTCATCACTCAGTGTTTGTAAATCAGCAAATACGTTTTGCAATTTGCGATTGTGATGTAGTGCTTGAGAAATTGACCCCTTGAAGTGGTAAATTGCGCCAAACAATATCGCAAATCACTACAAATAAAAGAAGCTCGAATTAATACTTCTAATCGCAAAATTCAACAAGCAGAATTTTGTATTCTACGCCGTTTTTAATGTCGAATTACAAATTTTTATATCAATCCAAGAAAAAATAGTTGTAATTTGCGACAAAGATATAATTCGTGAATTGCAACTCAAAATTTTGCAATTGTTGATTTTCAATTCTATCCGTGTACATTTCCGAATGAATTTATTATTATTATTTTTATTTTTAGTATTTTTAAACTTAACAAATGCATTTGAATGCAATTGCAAAACATTACGATTTTTCATTCAAATAATACTATGATAATAATATGCTGAAAAAAAGAAAAAACATTTTGTGGAAGCCGATAATTGTTTTGTACATAATTTTTTGGAATAGACAACATTTAGACTAAATATTTATTTTGTTTATTCTACAATACGGCTAAAAGTAAAAGAGATTTTAAAGAACGTACGAATTATGTCGTACAAAAAAACGAATTTATTTGTGAACGGAAAGTTTTGGTACAACATATAATTTGTTTGTTCATACATTACAAACAGTTCTATCAGGCATACGTCAGCTAAAAGTAAAAATCAGAGACAAATCATACTGAGACCCCCAACTCGCAATCCCTTTGCCGTTGGCCCCTTATTAATTTTCAAATTCGCCATTTTGTTTTCCTATCGGTGTTATGTCAATTTATATTCCGTGTGATATGCAAAAACATACAAAAAATACAAAAATAAATGCTGCCCCCCGGCAACCGTGGGGAAATGTGCTAGAGTTCGGGAATACCACATTTTTACATTACTGAATGCCATTGGTTAGTTGTTATATATTTTTAAAACGCAATAATTTGGTTAATAAAACTATCTAAACGAGATTTTATATATACTAGAAACTTATTAGGACAAACATGGTTGCGTATTTTCTGCTTTTGAATATCTTTAACTTCGATTTCATGTGTAAATTTTTCTTAGATAACTGAAGAAAATTTGCTCAAAATGTTTTTATTTTCCTTCAACAAATCTAAGTTGTGCATTTGTCATTAATATTGAAAGCAAGTTGCAAGGCTTAAAACACAGGCAGTCTCTTTTGTCTTTAGTGTACAGTGCATACACCCAGAGAACAAATTCCTATTCGCACCGCAAATAACTTCGTTTATCATCCACAACATTGTAGATCTGTGGATTGCAATCGGACCTGACGTCAACAATGATCTGGTTATTAATGAAAATCAAAGCTGATTATGTTTTCTTTTTTATTTCATAGTTTTCTATTGTTCTTTATTTTTATTTACCTCCTTACACTGTGGAATGAAATTCGTATTTTGGATTGGTTAAGGATAAAATCTCAATTTTAGACGACAATATTGATTTAGATGAGTTGAACTTTCACCATTATAATGAGAATTTATTTTCACTCGCTGCGCTGCACAATAGGGAAAACGAATTTTAATTGGCTGCAGTCTTCTTCCGTTTTTACTTCCGTACGTCACCCATTTATTCTACACTCTTATCATGACTTCTAACATGTTCTAACAAACGAAAACAAAAAACCCAACTAGACAGATTGCGGGGTAATACCACATCTGGATTGGTTACCGAAGTGGAGCAAAGGCTCTGCGATGAATCTTTAAGTTGTCAGCCTGGAACAAGTTGAGGAAGCAGTGTTTGGCAAGTGCAACCCAGCACCAGCCAAAACACCGCCAAATCAAAAATTCCGGTGTCGGCACCTATGTTGGCTGAACGCCTTCAAGCTGCCAGACTGGGAAGCGGGAGCCAAGCTCTAGCATGTCAACCTTTGGCCAAGGCTGCAGTGGGAAGTATGGAGACGGCAACGAGCCAAGCTCGTATACCTAAACCTAAACAGCATACAGTAGCTACGGCTAAAAGGAAAGGGCGCCTATGCCACAACCGGGCCAGCCTAGTGGTAAGGACGACCCTCTTCGGAAGGGGCTGAGCGGTGCAGGCACTAGATGGTACCCTCGCTACCTCGAAAAAGGCTTTGTACCTGTGCAGGCAAGGAGGAAGTTCGACACCTACTGCAAAGAGGTGCAGTAGCACCATCTCATCTCATCTCTCAAAGCTGTTGCAAAAGCAGCTGCAGCTGGTGGAAGTCGTGCCATGACGGCGACGGCCGAGCAGGTGGCGGTTCTCCCTTGCGATTATCCTAGGGAGATACTGAGAGCCGACGAGCTCAAGGCTCTAGAGAATGCTCTAGTGGATAAAATGACGCGTAGATGTTAGCATAAGCTCAAGTTCAATGGCATACATTTCAGGGTGGGTGTGCTATTAGTTGACTGCGAGACTCTACAGACTGTGGAATGGCTGAAGTCAGTAGCACCCAAACTATGCAATTGGAAGGGAGTGGGCCTTACTGCGATGAGCGGGAAGGAAATACCACGTGCCCATTAAATAACAATCTACTTCCCACGAAGTGCTGATCAGGAGCACCAAACTACATTGGCAGTCCTCGAAGCACAGAATGATGGCCTGAACATCAGGTAGCTGAAGGAGAGATACTAGGGGAGTTTATGTCCCTCTCGGAGAGCACGCTCTCTGATGAGGAACATGACATGACGGCTGTAGAGATGCATGAGGACATGCTACTTCGGGAGGAGGATGGGGCAACAGCCCCACACAAACAATGACCCCCAAATTAAAAATGGCCCAGGGTAACATCCACCATGCTATAGCGGCATCAGCCGTAATAGCACGGATGTTCACAACTAATAGACTGGGCATTGCACTTATTCAGGAGCCGTGGGTCCTGAAAGGAGAAGTAAAAGGATTCGCATGTCAGAATGCAAAGGTAATTTGGGACACTCGTGTACGCCACCCTAGGGCCTGCATTCTTATTAACAAAAAATTAAGTTTTATTTTAATTTCAGAATACGCTACGCGAGACCTGGTGCCAATACAGGTAACTCTGAAATTGGAAGCAGTGTACCGCACCATCATCATCGCTTCAGCCTACTGCGCCGGAGACAAACCAGCAGTATCGGTGGCACTGCAAAGCCTTGTGGAGCATGCAAATAATCTCTGCCGTTGCTGATAGGATGTGATGCTAATGCCCACAATACCATCTGGGGAGTACAGACACTAACATCAGAGGTGAGTCATTATTAGAATTCTTCCTAAGCTCTTCTCTCGATATATATAATGTAGGTAATTTCCCCACCTTTGTAACTCGACCTAGGCAAGAGGTACTAGACCGTACACTAGGCAGCCCTAGCATGAGTAGATTTGTTAGGGACTGGAGAGTATCTAGTGAGCCATCTATGTCTGATCATAGGATCATTACCTTTGATTTAGACAAAGCTTGTATCACAAGTAACCCAATTAGAAACCCAAGAAAGACAAACTGGGATCTCTTTGAATCAGCTCTTGAAAACAATCTGGAACAGTTAAATACCAGGAGAGCCCCAGCTTATCATTTAGAATTGGAACACACAGTAGAGGGCATAACATCAGCCATCACAGATGCGTTCGAAATTAGCTGCCCAATAAGCAGATGTGCGGAGAAGAATAAGGTTCCATGGTGGAGCAACAATCTGTCAAGACTTCGGTCGAAAACGCGTAAACTTTTTAACACAGCGAAACGTACTGGAGACACGCAGAGCTACAGTATGTCATTGACTTCATACAATAAAGAAATAAGGAAAGCAAAACGAGAAAGCTTTATGCAATTCTGTGAGACAATTATGGATACTCCTGTTGCTGCCAGAGTGCACAAAGCACTAGCAAAATCAGAAGGAACATAAATGTCTCTCAGAAAACCGGATGGCAGCTTTAGAGAAAATGAGAAACAGAGGGCAAGACTTCTATTAGAAACTCAGTTTCCTGGCAGGAACCCGACCACGGACAACAGGAGCATGACCAATAATAATCGAAGACCCCAAAGAGGGGATTGGAAAATAGCGACCGAAATCTTCTCCAGAGGGCGATTAGAATGGGCAATATGTTCCTTTTAAGTTACCAGGGGTGTATGGAATTACGCCAGCCCTACTACAAAAAGGGCAACGTAAATTGCTTCCACATTTGGCAAACATTTTTAAAAGCAGTCTGGCACTGGGCTATATACCAAACCAGTGGAGACGAGCAAAGGTAGTGTTTATTCCGAAAGTGGGAAAAAAGGACCCAAGTTTACCGATGTCCTATTGACTAATTAGCCTTACTTCGTTTCTTCTCAAAACAATGGAAAAAGCCCTGGACAACTACTTAAGGGAAGATGTAGGTACTAAGTGTATCGCCTCTTCATTATCGCCAGCATGTCTACACAGCGGGTAGATCTACGAAGACTGCTCTGTACCAGCTGACTGAAACTATTGAAAGCGCTCTTGAATCAAAAGAGATAGCACTTGATCTTGAGCACTAGAAGGAATTATCAAGGTTAACACAGCAAGAGGCTGTCCGCAAGGAGGAGTTCTATCTCCCCTAATGTGGAGTCTTGTAGTGGACGAGCTACTCGAGAAATTGTCAAGCCATGGCATTAACTGTCAAGCATATGCTGATGACATAGTTATTATCACCAGGGGTAAATTTGGGGGAACCTTATGTGACATCATACAAGTGGGACTCGAAATAACTTGGGATTGGTGCGCGACGTCTGGGCTTAACCTAAATCCGGCAAAAATAACAATAGTAACATTCACGAGGAAAAGAAAACTCGAACGGCTGAGGCCGATAAGGTTGTCGGGTACTACACTAACAGCAGTCATCGAAGTTAAATATCTGGGACTAACCCTAGACAGCAAACTCCTCTGGAAAAAAACATACAGATGAGATAAACAGGAAGGCAACGCGGGCTCTAATCCTGGGGATGTAGCCCGACCATCCTTAGATGGATGTATATTGCCATTGTGTGACCAATGATCACGTATGGAGCGATTGCATGGGTAAAAAGAACCAGTCTATCCACTACAAGGAAGACAGTCAATAAAGTGCAAAGACTGGCTTGCCTATGTATTACAGGTGCCATGAGAACTTGCCCAACTGCAGCTATGGAAGTGCTGTTGGAACTGACACCTTTGCACCTCGTGAATGCCTACAAAAATTAAATGAATTGGGTAGGAGAAACAAAATAACCCTCTGCTGGGTACCTGGCCACATAGGAATAGAGGGTAATGAAATGGCAGACTCCCTAGCAAGAAAGGGAGCATCTGAAGCTTTCGTAGGTCCTGAACCATTCTGCGGAATAGGGGATCACACCCTCAAAGAAGAATTTAGGAAACTAGACAAAGAAAACAGGGCAAGAACTTGGCACAACACTCACGGCATGAGGCAGGCAAAAAAACTTCTGGGGCAATACAACCGGAAAAGATTCCAAGCTTGCATCGGCATGAGTAAAAATAACCTCCGTATCCTAATAGGCTTCCTAACGGGGCATTGTAGACTCAAGGAACACCGCAGGAAACTGGGTATATCTGAAGAAGGTCTCTGCAGACTATGCGATGAGTCCAGTGAAATCCCTGGACACGTGCTGGGATCGTGTGGGGCATTGACCCACAAAAGACTGAAATACTTGGGCAAGTACCAACTATCTGATGAGGAAATCCGGTCACTGCAGCCAGCTCTCATCCTAAGATTCTTAAAGGAAATTGGACTCATCATCAGCAAACAAATAACGAAAATTCTTAAAAGATAAACAGCTTCTCAACCCTCTGTAGTCGGGTTTCCGGTCTGGACACAGCCGCACATCTACAATATTAAAAGTTTCTGACGATATAACACAGGCAATTGATGCAAATTATACTTCTGTGATAACATTAACACTTTTCGAAATCATTTGACTGTGTTAATCCAAATATTCTCTGTGATAAACTCCTGGCATATTTTAACTTTTAAATTAGGAAATTTATTTATTCATATATCGCCTGCAAACTGTTTCATATAACATTGCATTGTCTTCATTTTTGCCTATTAATAATGGTGTCCCTCAAAGATCTATTCTTGGTCCATTACTGTTTTCTCTGTTCATCAATCATCTACCTTCCGTTTTATCTCACTGTGGATTTCATATATATGCTGATGATGTCCAACTGTACCTAAGTTTTTCATATTAACGTGGTTGAGGACGCTATATCAAAAGAAAACGACGATCTATTTTCTATTTTCGAGAAGACAACACGTAATAGGCTTAAACTTAATTCTGACAAAACGAAAGCCATTCCAATTTCCAAACGTCAACCACATTTCCCCGACTTTCCTCCTATTTTAAGCTCTTGTCAGGTTGAATATGTCGGCTACGCAAAAAATCTGGGGATTATCTTCAACAACAAATTAACATGGGATGCCCACATTAATTCTATTATAAATAAAGTCTATGGATCGCTAAGAGGATTTTCGATTACAAGAAAAAATTCACCCACGCAAGTTAAACTAAAACTGGTTAAAGCATTAATAATCCCCATAATGTCATGGGTGTGAGCTGTTTGCGGATCTTGACTCCGTCTCATTTCAAAAACTAAAGGTAGCTTTCAATTATTCTATTGCACGATTTGTATTTAATCTTCGTCAGTTTGATCATACAGGGTGGCGCACGAATCGTGCTACAAAAATAAAACGTAATAACTTTTTTTCTGTGTGAGTAATCGGCTTATTTTTTGTTTTATTTTGTAGGTTACTATTTAGATTTATAAAAATGGATGCTTGGGATACGGAGAAAAGAATTTGGATAGTGCAACGATACCATGCTTTGCAGTCCGTCATTTCCGTCCAAAGGGAATTTAGGCGGGAGTTTGGCGGTAATCCCCCGAGTAGATGGACCATTATGAGGTTTGTAAACATGTTTGCCGAATCTGGAAGCATCGCACGAAGGCCGTACCATCGAGATGCCAATGTTCGGGTTCAGGATACAATCGCAGCAGTAGCATCTGCAATACAGGCCAATCCGAGCGTTTCGACCCGAAACTTATCGGGGCAAATTGGAGTTAGTGGACGGTCATTACAACGGATACTTCATGACGATTTAAACTTGTTTCCGTACAAAGTCCAAATTACTAGCAAGTTAAACCCTCAGGATTTGCCTGTTCGCCTGGAATTTTGCCAAAAAATGATATCAATGGCCGAAGAAGACAACACATTGATCAATTGTTTGTTCATGTCTGATGAGGCCCATTTTGATCTTAATGTAAACAAGCAAAATTGCCGTATATGGAAAGAGTCTAATCCAGAAATGCTCCATGAGACGGAACTGCACCAGAACGAGTCACTGTGTGGTGCGCAGTTTCATCAAGGTGTATTGTCGGGCCGTACTTCTTTGAAGAAAACGGTGTAACCGTTACTGTCAATGGGGACCGTTATTTAAAGATGTTGAAGGAGTTTTTTTACCCAGAACTGCGCCGAAGACGTATACCATTCAACAGCGTTTGGTTTCAGCAAGATGGAGCAACTGCACATATAGCCAGACCAGTTATGGCGGAGCTAAACAAAAAATTCGCAAACAAATTAATTTCTAGGAACTCCACTCTTCGCTGGCCCCCAAGGTCACCTGACCTGACTGCACCAGACTTCTTTTTATGGGGTTGTGTCAAGCAAGAGGTGTATAAAACGAAGCCCAGGAATTTAACTGAATTAAAGCAGTCCATAACGACAATAATTGAGGCGATCCCAACTTCAACTCTTCAGGCCACAATGAATAGTTTTTTGATCAGGTGCCGCATATGCGTGGGAGAGCGTGGAGGTCATTTGCGATCTATAATCTTTAAAAACAACTAACTATTTAAAATAAAATTTAATTTTCTAACCAATAAAAAAAAAAATGAAATAAATACATCGATTAAAAAAAAAGTTATTTGAATTTCTTATTGTAGCACAATTGGTGCGCCACCCTGTATTTCATCTGAAGTTCGTCAACTTCTTTGATGTAGCCTGGATGTTTTTATCAAGTATCGGTGCTGTTTATTATTTCTTAAACTTATCCAAACTATTAATAATAAAATTAATTTATGCACATCTTAGCGATATTATTATATTATTGCCATCTGCCACTAACTGAAGTCTAGAATCGAACACTTCCTTACTGTCTGTTTTGAACATCTTTCCAACTTGAACTGATTTACCTTTTTATTTCCTCTTCTTTCTACCCTCCACAGGAAGGTATATTCACCTTGTCATTACATTTGTAACGCCAAGAAGGAGTCACCGGAGACCTCATAAAGTATATATATTCTGAATCAGGATCACATTCTGAATTGTTAGCTATGTCCGTCTGTCTGTCTGTCGGTTAAAAACACGATAGTGTCCAAAGGAATCAACCTAGGCGAATGAAATTTGGTGAAATGACTTATTTTTATCGTAGTCAGCTTGGTATTGAAAATGGGCTATGTAGGTCAAGCAGTTCTGGTACCTCCCATACAAAATCAGTATTAGACACATATGTCTCTCTGGCGGTGAAAAACACGATAGCGTCCAAAGGAATCAACCTTTGCGAATGAAGTTTGGTGAAAGGACTCCGTTTTATCGTCGTTATGTTGGTGTTAAAAATATACCATATCGGTCAAGTAGTTCGGGTACCTCCCATACAAACTCAATATTAGGCCCATGTGCCTCTCTGTCTGTTGAAAACAGGATAGCGTCGACACAAATCGACCTAGGCAAGTGAAATTTTGTGAGAGGACTTACTTTAATCGTCGTCAGGTTGATATTAAAATAGGGCTATGTCGGTCAAGTATTTCTGGTACCACCCATACAAAACCGGTTTTGCATGACTTGTAACTTGTTTAACTTTTTACTTGTCCTTGGTTGCGTATAATATCTAATGATTAAATGTTTAACTTCAAATTTCGCTTTCATTTAATTTAAATTATATCTTCTTTTATTGTTTACTATTATTTACCTTTCTTTGCACATTTTTTTATCATATCCTGTACTAATAACAAGTCTATATCTGTGTACTGCGTTTCATATCATTGAATAATATCAAATAAAATACCTACCACAGACGCCAGAGCTTGTGGTTGTGGTGTCAGTATCGAGACATTATCAAGGAGCTAGCCGAAACCATAGTACAGCCCACCCAGGATAAAAAACCGTGGTATGATGATGAATGCGTATACAGGAAAAATATGACAGAAGATGAGTGTGAGAAAACTCTGCAGCGCAAAACAAGAGGAGCGAGGTAAGAGTATCGAGCAAGGAAAAGAGAAGAAAATTTTGCGTAGAAGGAAGAGGGCCTACCCAGTATCCCAGCTCAAGGAGATCAAAGAGTCTCGTTATCGATTCAACAACCGCAAGTTCTTTAAGCAAGACAATCAATTGGTTACTGTCCTCAAGACGGGGATACAGGCTCGTCGAAGCAGCGATGGAAACGACGGATTTCGGTCCTGTGAGCGAGGAGGGCGAATGGAGAAGAAAGATCATGAACACTACTTGTAACCATAGGCACCAACATCACCAATCTATTCGTGCGTAGCATTCAATGGAATTCCCAAAAAATGAAACCAATCCAAACTTTCAACAAAAAAATATGTTTTCTACGACTCAGCCGTGCACATTTTTATTATGCAAATTACTGCCGCAAGCAAATAAAACGACATTATATTTCTGCGTCACAGGACAAAATATATCAACATCAAAAACAATCGTCATAGGAGATATTCCTTTTACTTTAGAGCAAATTAATACTTGAAATTTTACTTTTCGTTGTTTTGGTTGAAAAGGCTCTGGCCAGCACGATCTTTATTTCATTCAACCTCCTTGGATGTAGTTCCTCTTTCCACATAAGAAGTCCATAAGTATAATTACCTTGTGGCAGCACTAGATGTTTCGCTGCCGGTGTATAAAACCGTCCGGGTAAAAGTAACTCGAGAAAGTTTTTGCCACAAAAAGTTTTAACCCCTTGCAAAACTGGATTTGCTTTTTTAACTTTTTATTGAGCATGATGACATTAGATACATGGCTTCTGCGAAAAGTTTTCTTCCCCATGACTATAGGGTAGATGCGGGTCAAATAGAGAAATTTGTCTTTATCCTTTTAGAAAAGGGTTCTATTCGCCGGCGAAAATCCCACAGAAATCAACTGAAATTTAAGGTACATTAGATGTAGCATGTGTATGCGTTCGCCGGAGAATAGCATCAAGTTTCTGACATGCGGTTTTACCCCATTGAGCGAAAGCTGCTCTGAATTTACTTTTTGCTTTACTCAAACAAAAAGGAACCGATGTATGCCTTTTGAAGATTACAGGTGGGTTTCAAATTTGAGAGGGGAACGAAATTTGAGATAAGGGATGCCCGCTGGCTTTTAGTTATCTACGTGAGTTTAATTATAAGGGATATATTTTTTTACGCGTCACTGAGTCTAGAGAACTAGGTGCAACTAGACCATAATTGATGAGCCGTTTTTCTTTACTTAAATTATGTCTAGAAGCCCACAAGTGTTAGCATTATTGGAAAGATCGTATAACAATCATTTCCTACCGGTAGGTTGTACTACCTTTATCAGAAGATTGGGCATATTGTTGTGGTGGGGCGGCTTAAGTAAGGTAGGTCGGGGTAGTGGCCAAACTCCCCTGGTAGAATTTTTTGAATTGAAAAACCAAGATCTAATCTGAGCAATCGATCAACCCTTAACTTCGAGGTGACTGGGGTGCTATGCCGATGGAGCTGTGATAATGTAGGTAAATTACCTGGGGGTCAATTCTGGTTCTGTGAAAGGATGAATCGAATAAATCGATTTCACATTCGCTTTCATTTTTTCGATTCACTCAGTACTAAAAAGCGATTCTCGTTCAATAAGTGAAACTATCGTGGTGAATTTAATATCGTACACTGAGTTGTACGATATCAGGTTCTCAATTTTCAATCTTTCACTAAAAACATTCAGTTGAAAATGAGGACGTGAAAAAAAATTTTAAGTTTGGTTTCACATTTTCGTAGAACGAGAATCAAAATCGCGGTGAAAGTGTGAAAACATTTTCATTTCACTTTTTCACGGAACCAAAATTGACCCCCTTGTATACGCTGGGTTCAGGGATTATTAAATCGCTAATGGTTACTCTTCAGGGGCAGCTCAATCATCTGGTTGTAGGAGAGGAGAGTACCCCTAACTCGTGGGTACAATAATATGGAGCAAATCGAAAACAAATTTTGCTATAGCATATGCATACCCGCCGTATACAGAACCTTCTCCTACACATAATATTGTGTGGGGCAGCACCAACGATAATCAGAGGAGAAGAGCTATTCGAATATGTATTATGCAAGGATGCAGCTATCTCAAACAGAGCCAATCTTCGTCGATGCGAAGCAAAGGGAAGTAAGGAAATAATGATGTGACCCTGTGAACCTAGCAAAAGAATATAAAATTGGACCTTATAACAGATTAGGCTATATTGTCTGATCACAGAGCCATTTCATTTGATGTTCATTATGTATCTGAAAGAACAAAATATATCAGAATTACAAAGAACGCGGATAGGAGAAAAACTAAATATAATGGCATTCGGAATCGGCATACCCAAAAATACTGGGCACGTAGAATCACAGCTAAAATATCTGCAATTAACCGTTGAAGATGCATACCGAGTGCACAGCACAACTTCTTTAGTGAAAAAGCAAGATCTAACGGCTTGGTGGTGACGGGAACTTGAAAAGTTAAAGAAGATGCTAGTGTGTGAGTAAGGCTTTCAAACGCACCATGAAAGACGAAGAAGCCGAAACGTGGGATGAATATAAGGCGAAAAAGAAAGAGCTGGATGTTACCCTGCGACGAATGTAAACGGAGTGATGGAAGGACTTTTGCTCGAGTAATCTAAGATCAGTAGATTACAAACGATAATCTCCAGAGATCCAGTTTTCAAGATCGGACTCGTTCGCAATAGAAAAGGGAAGAAAGTGGAAACATCGGTTCACACAAACGAAGTCGGTCCTGATGGAGTTATACACTTCCCAGGAAGCTCTAAATCAGATCGGCACTGGACAGCAAGGAAACAAGGAGCGAGTCGGGTGGATAGGACGGAAGCAGATCGAATCGTAACGCCAGAGACGTTCAAGGATGGGATTGCAACATTTTCCCTTTTAAAATGGTGATATGTAATAGGGAATAGATGTAATTACATCAAGGCACAGGAATAAACAGTGAGCATCAAAAGAGAGTGCACAGAAAAAGAAAAGTTGTCTTTTGATCAAATAAATATCTAACGGAAATAAGGAAAATACTTACTGATACACGCCACACAAATTTCATTAATTTCGATTACAGTTCTATGTTATGTTGTTTTATTTCGATTGAAATGCAGAAAAAAGTAGAAGAGGAACAACAAAATAAATAAATAGATTTACGAGTCAAAAGTGAGTGCGTACTATGATTTCATCGGTTCACTACAAAGTAATAGAAATATATGCCTAGTCATTAGAGAAATATGGCGAAATTTGTGAACTGGACATCTTTAGTGCACCATCGCTCCTGGTAAGCAGTTCAGGAATAATTTGGAGAGACGTGAAAAGAGCGAAAGGAAACCGAACTAGGAACTTCCAAAATAATTTTGAATTTAAGCGAAATGGGAAAAAACTTTACTTCCCGTAATCTTTTTACAAATACATATAAGTGTTGAATAGTAAAATAAAGAAATGTAAAAGTCGTACAATTCAAGTTTATTAAATGATATGTTTAATATGTAATCTCGCGAATTACGGTGGGTACATGCAATGATGAAATGGGATTAACTGGATGTCGGTGATCTTCATTGGACGTCAGGGGGAATTTATCTATAATCGTCGCCCAATATAAGTTACACGGGTATTAAAATAGTCCTTGATAATTATAAAACCCATACAACCCATGTAAGCCTATCACCAGTTTATAAGATATTATAATATCTTTAAGTGTATGTTGTAAAGTTAAGTACAAGAACAATTTTCAAATTTTGTCAAAGAAATGTGGGAAAATCCGAAAAGTAGTTGAGGTACTGATATATATATTTATAATTAATATCATATTTCATACTAAAATATTATATTCTATATGTATGCATCAGCAGTGCAGTAGCAACAGTATGGATTTGAATCTGGGTTGTGAAATTGAGTAGCTTTAATGAGTTGGACCGATGCTGGATTTGGTAATTTTTTTTTTGCAAAAAACAATAAAAGTTCAAAAAACAGAGTTGTCCTTTCGCTATAAGTTTTAGCAAAATAGGAAAATTAAAGTTAAAATTGACTTGCAAACAATAAGTAATCTAGATCTTATTGATTTGACAAGTTTTACTAGAAGTTATGCATTGAAAATGGGTGAAGGGTCTGTGCCAAATCAAATAAAGGAGTCTACGAATACGGTTCCAGATAATGTAGAAACATTTTATTCAAAATTATACAAATTGTTCCCACTATTATGAACCATATACATGATAATATGAAGAATGTTGTAGAAGCGAAAAGGTCGCTGTACCAAGAGATGTGACTCAGGTTTGACGGAATCGATTTTATTTTCAGAATCTTTAGCGTTTTTAAAGAATTATATTCTCGTATAGTCTGACAAGACCACCTGTCACCTAGACAATTTATACATGTAAACACGCAGAGCAAAAGAATGAGACCAAACCGAAATAGTATTCGAGTTAATAACATTCCAAACATTTGACAAAATCAAAATTCATATTTACCCCCAGAAGCGATGGATGTAGTGTAAACATTAGCAGACATTCAAACCGATATCCCCAACACTATTCAATGCGGAATCAAGCCATGTTTCAAACAATAGTAGGTATACTCCTGAATCTCTCTACAGTGCTTATTATCAAGAATATTTTCAATGCTTAGACTTACCCTATATTTCGAATCCACAAAATCCTGAAGTTGATTACACAAATTTGAGGTTGGATAGATGTTTTAAACTCAATCTTGACACCAGTAAATAACGTTGTGCCACTGAATTTTAAACCAAACCTATCTAATGTCCAGAGCGTTTGTTGTTCCATGTTTTAGTAAGGCAATTTGCTTGTTACCTGTTGATGCGGAATCCGGAAGTGTGTACATAAAACCCACGCCTGAACAAATGAATTGAATATTTCTGAGGGATTATAATATAATATTTTTTTTTATGTTGAGGTAGTAAATGACTCCGGTGGTGGGGTGTTGTATGAAGGGTAGACACTGATTGGTATCAACCAGGCGATGCCCAGCTGTTGCAACTGTTTCATACACATCAATTGTGCTTATTTTACCTCCCCGTGGTAGCCACCGGATACTGGTCTCGTCCACCCGGGCTTGACTTGCTAAACTTATAAGCGCGAGTGTTGAGCACGAAGAAAATAGCAACACTATAATGCTCTGTCGGAATGACTGCGTCTCAGAGGTCTCAGAGGTCTTACATGAGCCCCTCAGAAAGAGGACATACAGCGGATGAATCCACAAGGTTGGATCAACGGTGGTGCCAACAGTCAAGATGGCAGATACCTTACGTGAGCTACTCTGACGTATTTGGAGCTAAGGTCAGTAAGGAATTTTCAGCACTAGTCAGGGTGTTGAAATAGAGATGGTGGCGGATGAACCCTCTATGGGCCAACGGCAGCACTCATATCCCCGAAGTGGGTTACTGACAACGGAATATCCGACCCGCTGTCCTAGGGTCAATCTAGGGCCTGGTCCTCCAAGTTGGGGGTTGTGCGTAGGGCTAACTACCCAACCACGGAAAAAAAAAAAAATACTGTTGCGAAGCAACCAAAAGCCTCGGAAAAGGACGGATTCACTGTAGACGACCCTGGAAAACGGAAAAAGGACAACGACGTTCGTATCTGCACGTGGAATGTTCGAACCCTGAACCGGCCGCGTGCAGCCGAACAATTAGCGGAGGCCCTAGACTGCTACAAAGCAGATATCACCGCCATCCAGGAAGTGCGGTGGGATGGGCCGGGCAAAAGAAGGATGAAAACCTGTGACATTTACTACGGTGATTGCTATAGGGAACGAAAGCAGCGTCTATTTGGATGCGGATTTGTTGTAAGCGGCAGACTTAGGCAAGAAGTCTTGAGCTTTCGACACGTTAGTGAACGCCTTACAACAATCCGCATCAAGGCTAAATTCGCCAACATCAGCCTAATATGCGCTCACGCCCCCACAGAAGAAAAAGACGATGCTGCCAAAGAGTGTTTCTACGAGCTCCTCGACAAAGCATATGAGCAATGTCCTAAGTATGACGTTAAGATTGTCTTAGGTGATTTTAACGCCAAAATAGGAAAGGAGGACATCTTTGGTAGCACAATCGGAAAGCACAGCCTACACGACATTACGTCTGGGAACGGACTTAGGCTAATTGACTTTGCTGCGGGGCGTAATGTTACTATAGCTAGCATACGGTTTCCTCACCTCAATATCCACAAAGGAACATGGCGGTCGCCAGATCATCAAACCGTCAACCAAATTGATCATGTTGCGATCGACGTAAGGCACTCCTCCAGTGTTCTAGATGTCCGAACTTTCCGAGCGGCCAACATAGACTCGGACCACTACCTTGTTGTAGCCAAGGTGCGTATGCGGATATCTCAAACGCCACAACAACGGGGAAATACTGTGAGGAGATTTAACGTTGAACGGCTACAATCGCAACAAACCGCCAGAACCTTTGCTGATCGCGTATCCCTCAACCTCTCGAGAAGTCCTATGCAGCCAGCATCAAGTGCTGAAGACCAGTGGCAAAGATGCCAAGATGCCATCAGAAACGCCGCAACCGATGTGCTGGGTTTCACACGACCACCCTCACGAAACCCCTGGTTTGATGAAGAATGCCGGCAAGCACATGCAGCAAAACAAAGCGCGTACAAAGCGGCGCTGCACAGAAGGACGAGGGCAGCTCGTGAGCTCTACGAGCAAAAGAGGAGGGAAGAACATCGGCTTCTCCGGAAGAAAAAGAAAGAGCACGAGAAGCGCGCGATCGAGGAAATAGAGAGGTGCTACTCCAGGAACAATGTTCGGAAGTTTTACCAAAGGGTAAAAAGAACGTGCAATCGCAACAAGACCCGAACAGAGACCTGTAGAGACGAACAAGGAAACCTTGTGGTAGAGTCACAGTCGGTGCTGAGGATATGGAAAAACCATTTCTGCAAACTGTTAAACGGCGAAGACGACCCAAATTCCGCTGTCAGGCAGAACGAACCATTCAACTTAGACGATGAAAGCCAAGACTTCCGTGCACCCGACCAAAACGAAGTGAGGATAGCAATATCCAAGCTTAAGACCAACAAAGCTGCTGGACCAGATGGCTTGACTGCCGAGCTTTTTAAGGCAGCGGGAGATGACTTGGTAGAGAGTATACACCAACTCGTCTCCAAGATTTGGTCGGAGGAAAGTATGCCTGATGAATGGAACCTCAGCATCGTTTGCCCGATCCACAAGAAAGGAGAGCCTCTAAACTGCGCCAACTATAGGGGTATCAGTCTTCTTAACATCGCATACAAGATCCTGTCTGCCATACTGTGTGAACGCCTGAAACCTTTTGTCAACGATCTGGTTGGTCCCTACCAGTGCGGTTTTAGGCCCGGTAAGTCCACAACCGACCAAATATTCACACTACGGCAGATCCTGGAGAAAACCCAAGAAGTCCAGATCGATACTCACCATCTTTTTATCGATCTTAAGGCCGCATACGACAGCATTTATAGAGACGAGCTGTATAGAGCTATGTCTAGTTTTGACATCCCTGCCAAACTCGTCCGATTGTGCAGAATGACGATGGAGAATGCTCGCTGCTCCATAAAGGTCGGAAACAATCTCACCGAGACCTTTGATGTCAAAAAAGGATTTAGACAAGGTGACGCGCTGTCGTGTGACTACTTCAACATCATTCTTGAGAAGATTGTGCGAAACTCGCAAGCCAACACCAGAGGCACAATCTTCCAGAAGTCTGTGCAACTACTTGCATACGCTGACGACATCGACATCATTGGCAGAACACAGCGAGCTGTCACTGGTGCGTTTGCAAGTATCAGTACAGAAGCGGCAAAAATGGGCTTAGTGGTGAATGAGGGCAAAACAAAATATATGCTGTCAACAAGAAGGGAAACACAACATCGACGAATCGGTCAGAACATCACGACAGACAGCTATAATTTTGAGGTAGTTAGGGATTTTGTCTACCACGGCTCCGCTATAAATTCTGACAACGACATCACATCAGAAATCAATCGAAGAATTACACTTGCCAACCGCTGTTTCTTTGGCCTAAGAAGGCAATTGAGAAGTAAGGCCTTGTCAAGAACCACTAAGGAGACTCTATATAAGACCCTCATCATCCAAGTCCTATTCTATGGCGAAGAAACATGGACGCTATCAAAGGCGGATGAAGATCTCCTTGGTCGTTTTGAACGCAAAATTCATCGATTGATTTTCGGTCCCGTTTGCGTTGACGGGCTTTGGAGGAGGAGATTTAACAGCGAACTATACGAGCTGTACAGCGACATCGACCTGGTCAGAAAAGTACGCATCAGTCGACTAAGATGGCTAGGACATGTAGAGCGAATGGACACCAACGCTCCGGCCCGAAGAGTCTTCGATTCAAACCCGGAGGGACAACGCAGTAGAGGAAGACCTCGCCTTAGGTGGCGCGCGCAAGTGGAAGGGGACCTCAACCAACTTGGAGGGCGCAACTGGAGGCAGTTAGCCAAAGATCGCGCTAACTGGAGAGGCGTATTGGTTGAGGCCCAGGTCCACCCCGGACTGTAGCGCCACCTAAGTAAGTAAGTAAGTAAATGACTCCAATGTTGAAAATACTTTCGCTATCGAGCAGCCAATAAATGCCAATAAATATCCAATACATTTTTTGAAATTCATAATTTCTCCATTAAAAATGAGCAATCTTTTTAATCAAAATGTCTTCAAGAAACGATAAGAATTGTGCAGAAAATTTTAAATCGTAACCGACCACAAGCCTCTAATTTGGCTTTTGTGTAACCGAACTTAAAACTTTTTCGGTGGAGTTTGAAGTTGGGAGAGTTCGATTACGGCATTGTATACAGAAAAGGCAATTTTAATTCTAACGCCAATGCACTCTCACGTATCGAAATTGATTTGAATAGATTTAACCAGACCTGACCCACAAGACATGCAAAACAGCATTAATTCTTCGGAAAATTTATCCACAATTCATTTAGGAGAAGAATATATCTGTGATGGTATCCCGATAAATCTGAGCGAGTTACGAATGTCGAATATCCACATTCATTAACTTTATATGGAATACCGGCCTTGGTCATCGGAGAACATAAAGTCTTATCGACGGTACCGCTGCTTGATTTGGCTTGTTAACAAAGATAACAACCATCAGAAGCACAAGCAGAAGCAACAACATCGTGCATCAACGATTTCGCAGCTCGTCGGCTTATCAGCAAAGGTGTACATAAAATATCAGCACTGTACACCAACAGCATTAACAGCAGCAGCAAAAACAACATTAACCAAATGTTGAGTGCACTCGCTTCGGGAGAAATCTACGGTACATTATGTACATGTACATTATTTGCTCTCATAACCAAGGCCAAGCGACGTGGGCACTTACTTAATTTGCTGCTAAGTACAGTCGAGTTGGAGTTTGGCTGTGTAGAGGAAAAGATCCCCTCTTGAAAATCATTTGGATAATAAAAAAAAGTTATTTATAACGTATAAATGTTTCATTCTTTTTCTTTGATTTACACGAGAAATCGTAACTAGCGCACAATCAACGAGATTTCTAACCTAAGATAACCCTTCTTAAAAACCAAATCTAGTCTTGAAATAAAATTCTTTTTAAAAGGAAAAAGAGGTTGTTATTTCAATTATAATAGATTATTTTAGTACTAAGAGATTTACAGCTATTTTAGCATACGACGAAACGTCGTTAATTTTTTTTTCATCGGTAGCGTGTAAAATAAGTCAGATAGCTCATTTAGCTTGAAGACATTACAGAAACAGATAAACAAGAACAGCTTATAAGAGATTATTTTTCAATCTCTATATATAAAAGAGTAGCGTGATTGAGCTGACAGACATCGTACAGGCCAAACCGCTAATTGTATGTTCATGAAACCTTAAGGATATGTTCCACTAGTTGTGTAGACGCGCACTAGTAAGGGATTTTGCGATACGACCCTCCCTGTCCCTTTAAGTGACTCGTATAAACTTGAAATTTTGCATGTTAATAGAAAAGAAAAAATCATCGAATACCTATTTCGCCTTTTTATTCAAAATTCGCTTATAAAGGTTGAAAAAGAGGTTGCAAACTTTTTTATTTTAACGTTACTGCACTCAACCTGGTATTACATTCATAAAGCTTGGTCGAATCAGAAAAGCTTACAATTTTCTTTAGCCAATACTTCCCCGAGTATTCTTAGCCATCATTTATCTTTCTGCTCCTTTCTGGGGATAAGCTAGAAAAAATTTAAGGCGATGGCCTTAATTTAATGGCTAATTAAGGAAATTAGACTTGATTTCTCGATGGCCAGCTATGCTTGGGGGGTGAGTGGGTTGAGTATATCGTACACATGGGAAGCATTATGGATATTCACATATACCTACAGACACAGTGCGTTCGGTTTCTCAATGGTTAAATAAGACTGAAATAATTGCAGTCTACTCCGCGTCCTTTCAAGCAATGCGTGCATGCGTACATGCCTGCATGGCTATTTGCTGTTGGCTGTGGGTTTGGTGTTGGCTGAATTGTGAGGTCTGCGTGAGCATGTGTTTTTGGTTTCTCTGATGGCTTATTATGGATATGTAATATGGAATGGATATGTAGCGTAAGTCTAATGTCGTTTTCCATTGGGACCACCAAAAATCTTTTGCAGATCTCAGATTTCATGGAACATGCAATGAAATTGATCTGCTTTTGTAAATGAATTAGTGCGATATTTGACAACAATATCAGCTGTTCAAATTGCATTTGTTTTTGGTAAAATCGACCATGGAAATCGACTTGAAAGTGATTCGTGGTTTCCAGATGATTTAGATTCTGCTTCATTTTGGTTTTCACGAAACAGAAGTTTTAAAACAAACTTCTTTAAATGACGTAAAACAGCTGTGCTGTATTTGTGGTAGTATGTGTAAATCTGAAAAAATATAGAGATCTGCAAAAAGTGATCCGAATCAAAATAAATATTTTTTTGTCCTCAATAGAAACGAAACACGAAAAATAATTTAGACAAAAAAAAGATTGATTTTTTGTCCCAATGGAAAACGATATAAGTATCATTTGCGCGAGCGACCTCATGCTGTTTGGTGTATACTTCGTTATTCCTATTCGTTCTGCGAAACGTTTTCATTTCATTTGATCCAAAAAAATCATTCGCTTAGTTGTTTTTAGTTTGTTCGGTTTATTAGGTTAAATCAAATTTGATTTGAATTTCAATTTATTTTACTTTTAATTTGAGGTTGCTTTTACTTTATTTTGTCTTTGATTAAATATCTACCTATTAGCTTCCTATTTAATTACTTATTAGTGCGTTCTATTCGATAGACACTATTTGCAATGTTGATGAAGCCGTAAACTATCCGGTAGAGTTTTTAAATTCCCTTAAATCATCGGGCCAAGGCCAATCATTGAAATACGCTGGTATAGATTTAAGGGAAGATAGCTTTACACACGGTCGATTCACGTAGCTTGCCCTCGTTTAAGTTCACCCTCAAGCCTGGTGATATTACTGCCGCCAAATAAAAAAAAACATTGTCTATAAAGAAATCCTTAAAAAAAAACAATTTAAGTACCAATTTAAAAAAAAAAAAGTGCGTTTTAATAGAGTCCCACGCGGACGAAGTCGCGGGTAACTGCCAGTCTATGTGTATAAAACAAAGAGGCAAAAAGCGTATGTTTCCCTCTAACGACCGTAATTTTCAACCAATTTACTTGATTTTTTCTTAAATGTCGGTAATTACGGTGATAAATTGATAGGCCAAACAAAAAGAAATCAATTAATTTCTATCCGATTCACACAAAAAGATCTTTTTGCTTCTAAAAAGATCTGAGTTTTCACCGAAGTCCATATACCGGCATGAGTTTTTCTTTTTTGCTACTTTAGAAATTGTTAAAAGTTAATACGAAGTAGGTGAATATTTTGTGATATTAATAGGCCTATTATCAGTGCCGTTTTGTTTCCGGGGGACGCACAGTGGGGCAGCCTATATGACGAAGTCGGAAACAACTCCAAAAATTAATTGAGAGAGATGAGTGTACAAAGTTGTTTTTGCGTTAATATACATTCCAATGCATCATTTGCAAAAACAGTTATGTTTTTAAGTTGCTTTGTCACTTCGTACAGTCTAATTGAGATTAGCAATTCAGTTCGTCTTGCAACGTGTGTCTAAGCAAGTAATTGAATTGGCAAGTGTTTGCATAGCTGTATTTTTTTTACAAATTAAGTGAAAGTTAAACATTAATATGGAACCGAAAGCTTCAAGTATGTACTAACTTTTAAAATTAAATTTTAGGTAAAAACTATAAAAATTATTTATTTATTTTTTTTGTGAATAAATGTGTATTCAATTTTGGAGGAAATTTAGTGTATTTTTTTCAATTGCTAAAGCAAAAGTAAAGTATCACACGCTCTCACACCGAAATTTTGATTTGCCAATAAAGCTTAACATCTTGTCTATGCAATGGAAAAAAAAACGGGTGAATACGTGTGCTCCATTTTTTTTTTATTCCGTTTTTCCCTGAAGACCACTTGTAGCAAAAGTGTTTTTTTAATTTGCGCATTTTTCTTAATATTGTTATTTTCGCGTAGGTTCGCAGTCAAACGATTTGTTTTACACAAGGATGGAGTTGTTTAACATCATGAAGGAATCGGGACTTCAAAAGCTGGAAGAAAAAATAAAATTTTTGAAGGGACACCTTGAAGGCCACCATAATATTAATGTTAAAGAGCTACATCATGCAATTGCTCAATTTGGAATAAGATATAGGGAAAAATGGCTAAAAGCTGGCAGGAATGAAAAACGTTTTAAAAAACAAAATGAGTCTTGGCTGCAGACATCGATTGGCTTTAAACTTCTTGATAAAGTAGTCCCATTAAAACAGTTAGGTGGCCGCCCAGAGAAATCGTTTGAAGAAAGCAGCGATCGAAGCAAACGTCTCAAAACGGAAAGGATGCGAAAAGAGATGCCAACTTCGCAATTAGGGTTTGCCACAAAGGTAAGTTTGAGAGCAGCGGGTCATCCAGTTGCAGCAAAATTGGTAGAGGAGCTAGTCCGTTCACCTCAGCGCGCAATTAGGTATAAAAATGCCATCCGTAAAGAAGATCAACGAGCTCAGCAGATGTCAGGGGAAGAAGCACTGTCAACCGTAGTCGAGGCCAAGCTAACTAGACAGCAATACAATGTTATTCGAGCTAAAGACACTGAAATGTTCCCTTCTTACAAAATTGTTCAAGCTGCCAAAATAAGGTGTTATCCGAAAAGGGAAGACATTCATGTAACAGATACTGTAGCTGAAGTTACGGTCCAAGCTTTGATGAACCATACCGTGGAACGCTTGATTGAAGCTCAAAAAGAAGTATTATTTACATTGAAAGACGAGAAATTACGCAATTTGTGTTTGATTTCTAAGTGGGGATTCGATGGCAGTTCTGGACACAGTTCTTATAAGCAGAAATTTGTTGGAATGAATGCTGATGACTCAAGTGTGCTCATAAGTTCTATGGTACCCCTTCAATTGGTGTGTGAGAGCTCGGAAGAAAAAGATGTCATATGGCAAAATCCCAGACCTTCTTCAACCAGGTACTGCCGTCCGATAAAAATTGAATATGCCAAAGAATCAGCACAAGTTACGGTATCTGAAAAGCAAAACATAGATGCTCAAATTCAGAGTCTTTGCCATTCAGTAGTTAATGTAGAAGAAAAAGTAGTTGAAGTAGCACATAAACTCGTCTTTGCAATGGTTGACGGGAAGGTTTGCAACGCTTTGACAGATACCGTCTCTTCTCAGCGTTGCTATATCTGCGGTGCGAGTTCAAAAGACTTCAACAATATCGAGAACTTGCTGCTGATGCCCTACAATCCCAATGCATTGCAGTTTGGTTTGTCAGTGCTGCACTGCTGGATTCGAGTTTTTGAGTGTCTTTTACATGTTGGCTATAGAGTTCCAGTAAAAAGGTGGCAAGTTCGTAAGGAAGATAAACTAATTGTAGCAGCAAATAAGGATCGAATACAAAAGGAGTTCCGAAATCGTATGGGTCTAATTGTTGACCAACCTAAGCCTGGATTCGGAAATTCAAATGACGGCAACACTGCTAGGCGATTTTTTGGCAACGCAGATGTGGTATCTGAAATATTGGGTATCGATAAGACACTTATTGAAAAACTGCATGTTGTATTGGTAGCGATTTCAAGTGGCTATGATATAAATATTGAGAAGTTTAAAGTGTTCACACTCGATACAGCCAAACATTTTGTCAATTTATACCCTTGGTACTACATGCCTCCAACTGTACATAAGCTTTTAATACATGGTCCAGATGTGATTTCTGCTGCACTTCTTCCAATAGGCCAACTTTCAGAAGAAGCACAGGAAGCCAGAAATAAAGACTTCAAAAAATACCGCGAGGGCTTTTCAAGGAAATGTTCTCGCAAAAAAAGTAATGAAGATGTTTTCAATTTAATGTTAATTACATCAGATCCACTTATTACGAGCTACAGACAACTACCCAGAAAAAAGCTCAGATCATTTCCAAAAGAAGCTTACGACTTAATCATTGCACCAAGTGTATTTTGTTCTGAGAACTCCAACACCAACATAAGCGATGAAAGCGCGAGTGATTGTTCTTCAAATGAAACCGAATTTTAGTTTTATTAAGCAAACATATATGAATGTAAATAAATTGAAAAACTATCGATTTAATTTATTTGTTTTTTAATACACATAATTATGTAGCTTCAAAATATGAAGTACAAAAAAAAATTTTTTCTTTAGATTTTTTTTAAGTGTTTTCTTGTTTCTAAGTTAAAAAAACATAATTTAAAAAATTAAATAAAGCTGCTTAAACTCAAATGTCTATTTTTTATTTACATCTAACTGTTTATCATAAAAAAAAAATATTTTCAAAACCGCTAGCCCTTCAAATGAGTTGTTTCCAGTTTTGCAGGTATCTTGCCCCACTGTGGGACGTCTTGATTAAGATCAATCACCTTATATATGAATCCACATTTATATCCGAATGAACAGACAGCATAGCAAGTGACCTTAATCTTGCATTCCCTATGACGCTTCGGGACACGTTTTAATCCTTTTGTGGTCACTGGAAGCATGGCCAAAACCGTAAGAAAGAAGTTTATAAGTATAAATTTCAAAACTTCTGTAGAAGGATCACACGACAACATTTTTCGCGCCAAAGAATGTACTCGGCTTTCACAGCTAACAACGAAATTGCATTATCTTGCTGGCTCGCAGCAAACCCTGGGAGAAGAGCTTGAAAAGATGGTCCTACGTCTTCGTTGACCATAAAGCTATGCAAGGAATCTGTTTGGGAATAATCAAACAAAATTTCGATTATTCTCAACGAGACGAAGTGAAGGACCAGCACTTAGCAAAGAGAAAAAAACATCAACCCAAGAACAAATGAATAAAAAAAAACATCCAATATAAAATAGCGTTGGTTTGTATATTGGTACTTAGCTGCTGTGGTTTGGTTGACGATCGAAATCCAAGTGGCAGAGAAATCGATGTCGCCAATTCAACAAAGTTGTGTTATCAATGTGTTATACATAAAAAATAGCAGAAAAAAACCGGTATTGAACGAGAGCAAGAAAGAGAAATTATGTATAAGATGTTACGTTAAATAGGGTATACTTTAAATTATAGGCAAATCAATAATATTAAGAAGTTATGAATTAATTAGAAACGAATAACAATAATATACTAATTAATCAAATGAATTTAGATATGAGTATTTTCATGATATATTTTCCAACAGAATCAGTATAGACACTCTAAAATAGTCTCATAGAAGAGGTTTCTGGATTAGAACGCGTTGTTTGTTTCAATGAAGTTCTTGGAGCTCTTAATTGAACTTCAAATAAGTCGTCGAAAAATTGTGATGCGTATTAAAAACCCTATCTGAAAAAATCGTCCGTATTTTCTCCCATGTTCTTGAGAGGATTCAGAACTTCTTTTGCGAGTCGAACTATTCGCGTAAATAGAGTTAGTATTCGATTATGGTCGAAAACTACCAACATAATAAAAACGAAAACAACATTTATGGCAACACAAAAAGAATTCAAATAAAAAATTTGTGTTCCTTAAAAATGATCAGCAATATTAATCTTTTTTTTTGAAGACAAAAATACGGAGGTAGCATTAGACTACTATAGCCGAATGTCGCTATAACCTAAGGTCAGACAAATTAAAAAAAAGACTCATTCTTTACTATATATGTATGTTACTTCACAATGCTGTAAACATAGTTTTATTATTCAGTCAGAATTAAAAAGAAAAACCTGTAATAACAAATGTAATAAAAAAAATGCGCAACTCATAAGAGATGCAACACTTGTTTGCATCTAATTTATTTCCTTGAAAAAATCTGTAATATTTCGCTGCTTAAGTTCCTTTTCTCAGCAAAAAGTTTTTCTAGCCGCTTCTCAGTTCTTATAAGCCACGAAACTTCCAACTCGTTTTCCCCTTCACCAAATAGAGCAAATCGTTTTAAAACTGAAATGGCACCTAAAGCATCTGTGACTGTTTATTTGTTCTTCCAATTCCGGATCGTCAGACTGCACCTCATCAGATAAGACTTCATGCATGTTTATTGCTGAAGCTGAAGTTGTACCTACACTTTCAACAATCTCTTGATTTGTAGGGTCAACGAGGTGAAAACGTGGTTATCTATATCAATGTAAGTCTGCAAGTCAGAGTAGTTTTCCTCGTTCGCCCAAATTTCAGCGAGTTGTGCCAATGGTAAACTATCCAGTCCGTCATCGGTATCCTCAGCATGTGCATCAGGTAAAAGTGAAGAGTTACAGAACCCTGCATCTCTGGGGTTACTCTTTCCCATGCCGTTGTTATCATTTCTACTGCGTCTAAAAGACTAACGCGAAATTCTGAAGAGTTAGTCTCTAGATGATTTATCATTTTCAATACCAATGTTTTTCGATAATTCAACTTAAGACACTTTATAATTTCCTGGTCGATGGGTTGAAGAATGGACGTTTAGTTCGGTGGTACAGATGCCAATTTAATGTTAGTCAAATTGTCAAAATGTGGATGGGCATGACAGTAATCATATATCCTTTCGGACTCACTCTATCTCGCGGGATTGCTCTTCTTCTCTTTTCTTTCTTCTGAGAATATGTTGGGCGTAGGTACAGATTTAGTCCAGTCCTGCTCGTTGGCCATCATCTTTTCGGCTATGTTGTCTGAAGTGATGGTACCGATATTTCTCTCCAGCTCTCCTCTTTCGGTTTCCCATCTACTGCAGGTGAAGAAGGTGTGATGCACGTCGTCTTCTTCGGAGTCCCCGTTCTGACAGGCTGGACTGCTCTTTTTACCGATTTTGTGGAGAAGGCGTTGAAATGTCCGTGTCCGGTTAGTAACTGTGTGACGTAATAGTTTACCTCACCGTGTTTCCGGTCTTTTCACTCAGCCACGTTCCTGATCGGCCTCGCTGTCCATGGTCCTCTGCTTTCCGAGCTCCAGCGCTCCTGCCACTTCGGTTTAGTGAGTTCTTTAGAATCTTCTGTTGGCCTTTACAATCCAGCTTCCGTCTTTTTGTCGTAGATGAACTTCATTTCAGCTGCTAGCAGGTCTATTGGGGTCACTCCTGCGATAGCAAGGACAGCCGGTTCCGAAACCGTTCGGTAGGAGCTTGCCACGCGTAGAGCTCCGCGTCTGTGCACGGCTGCCATTTGCTTTCATCTGATACCAGAATGTAAATTTGGTGTTGATTGTCACATCCAATTACTTCACGGCGTCTTTGCTTTTGATTACCTTCTGGCCGATTTGGAAGTCGATTAGAGTCGGAATTCGTTTCTTCGTCAGGAGGACTATCTCTGTTTTTTCTGAACTGAGGCCGTGTTCATCCATCCAGAAGCTTACTCGTCGCATAACCTAGTTAAGCTTCCTTTGCGCACTTTCGGTGTCTTTTGCCGTTATCATCGCGGCGATATGATCTGCATACCCCACCAGGAGGGTATCTTGCGGCATATCCATGCGCAGAATGCCATCGTGGGAGATGTTCCATAGGTCAGGCCCCGAAATCGATCCTTGCGCTGCTCCGGAGGTGATTCGCATTCTTCGTTGGCCTTCTGCTGTCTCGTAGATCAGCTCCCTGTCTTTGAGGTAGTCCTTCACCATCCGCAAGAAATAGACCGGGATGTTGAAAGTGTCTTCGAGTACGTTCAGCATGTCACTCCACCTCGCTGAATAAAAGGCGTTTCTAACTTCCAGTGTTGCCAACGATACGATCTGCCTTGAGTGATTGCTCCCTAGTTGGACGATTTGGGTAGCCTTTATTACTTCTTCAATCGCTCCATTCGTAGAGCGGCCTTTTCTGAAGCTGTACTGCCTATCTGACAAGTCTCCTCTCCTCTGTACTGCAGCGGAGAGTCGGGGTCTCAGCATCTTCTCCAAGACTTTCCCCGCAGTGTCTAGCATACACAAAGGTCTGTACTGTATTTTGTCGCCCTTTAGCTTTAATGTTCTTTCAAGTGTTAGTCTAGAGAACAACCGAGTTACATCCGCATTTCAGAAACATTTGAAATCTTTTTTCCCCAGCAGGATGCCAAATTGATTAGCTTTTTCTTGTAGAGTGCGCCTGCTCCAGGGGATGTTTTTACTTCGGTGAGATTTAAACCATATGAGTAGCGAGTGTTCAATGTTTTCGTGCTCGGATTTTTGATTTCTTAGAGAATTCGATTCAAAAAATTGTATTTATACTCGATTCTTCCAAATTGTATAAAGAGAGGAATGCGACCTATTGAATTCTTTGCATAAGTCTGCATAAGATTTCCCATTCTGCAGTCGCGAAATTATTCCAGATCTTTCTAATGCAGTCAATTTCCCCAAATCCAACAATAACAAAAGAATGATAGAGTACATGAATGTCACCTACGTACATATACAGTACTGAAAATTGTCTTTGCTTCAATTCTAAGTCTGCAACAACTGAAGAAATAACAAATAAGGAGGACAAGCAAAATAAATCAACTCTATTTTTTTGGACAGGCAACTAGATGTTTTTTTTTATTTCGTCGCTAAGAAAAAATTCGAATTTTAGCAAAAAAAATTAAGCAACAGGCAACTAGACAGATAATTTTTTTTTTATTTCGTCGAAAAAATTCAAATTGTTTTAAAAAAACGGACGCTATATACGGAATTGCTTCCGTAAGGGGACCTTACATTCGCCAACATTCGCCAGCGGTTTGAGAGTTCTGGCGAATGAATTTTGTTCAATTTCCTAACCATAATAAAAATAAGTCACATTCGCCGGAATTTTTTGTTGACTGGCTAACGATAATAGGCGCATAAATGTATGGATTTCGTGGTATTAAAATTTTCAAGAAGTTCTGATTCCTCGCATGGGTACCAACGATTCCATCTGATGTTCCATTCGAATTCCCTATTCGCCTTGCATTTGACGTTACCATTAAAAAGTCGCAAGTACATCAATTTGGATAAATTGCGGTATAAATTTGGAAAATTCATTTTTTTCGCATGGCCAACTCTACGCTGCATGCTCCCGAGTCGGAAAACCATCTGCACTATTTGTTTATACAAGCGATGGATAAAAAAGAACCAAGAATGTTGTTTACATGAAAACATTGCAATGAATGTTTTAGTTTTTTATATACCTATATAAATATTTGGAAAACCTTTTTTTTTGCTTGGCGAAGACAGCGGGGGTTTATCTAGTAATAAATACATACTAGTAACGCTTGTGGTCGAAAATCGACCATTCCTTTTATAAGCATGTAAAATGTAGTACTAAAACACGTACCAAAATTATTTTCGTTATTTATATTTTTTTTTATTAACGAAAAGAGCGACATCTAGATAACGAAGAGATACGTAAATGAGCTGCTCCATTGGAAACAGGTTCTAATTTAAGATTATTTATATTTGAATACGTTACTATGGTAATATGTCGGCGACAAAAATTTAATGTCGCCAAAGTCCTTTCCTTTTACCAGTCTTAATGGCGACATATACGCACGATTTTTCGTTTGTGCACATCTATGGCACAGTACCTTTCGAATGATATAAGTTTTATTCTCTTCATTTCACAATAAATACTTAAAAAGAGTACCGAAACTTTTGATGTTCACGTATTAATATAATGATTTCCCAAATAAGAAGCGAGTTATGACCGGAACAGAGTAGATTCAGCTAAAATTTGAGCTTTCTGTAACGCCTTCAAAAAAATGGAATCGTCATTGGCGATATAATTTCCTTACCATACTCGATAAATTCAGTAAGTTTGCCAGCTTATATTTGTTGACCGCAGAACAAGTTTAAATTTTATTTATTCCTAAAACTTCTAAGGAAAATTCTCCTGTTTAAAGGTTCCATTCAACACTCAAAGAGCTAAATCGCATTATAAAAATACTAAAATGGAACACATATATTAACGAAATCGTTGATGACGCTGTGCTAACATACAATAGTTTTATCCACTCGACAACTAAATTTTCTCCTTTTGAACTTATTACAGGACATTTATATAAAAGCCGACCTTTTCCATCTAAATCAAGTACTATTTCTGAACAGGAATATCTTCGAGACCACACAAAAAACTACGAAAACTTAGCTGAAATAGTTCCCGATCGAAGTCATAGTAAGAAGCCAACATATACATATACGAAAACTAAAAGAATCTCGTAGAAATCATCCTAATTATTGTATTTTTTAACATGATGATCGGCAAAATAAACTAGCGCCAAGATTTAATGACCATGTTGTTACAAAAAATAACAAAATGACTGTTGATACTTTGAAAGGAAAAGTACATACAAAGAAAGTTGGGAAAAATTAAAAATATAATATCAAATAATAGGTACCTAATAATAATCTTTCTAATAACTACCATCAACCTTTGAGCTGTCTAAGTAAAGGGTTTTCCAAAAAGAGGTGTTATTTTGGTATTCAAGGAAAAAATGCCATTTTTTGAGATAAATGATTGGATGTTTATTTCATAATAAAGTGGAAGGTATGTCGTTAATAATGAAAAACAACATCAGCCAAATGGCCACCACGAGCGCGCATACCGGACCATATCCTTTTCATGAAATTTTCCATAACCAAATCGCAAAGTGGCTGCCCTATGTCCTCGATAGCCCACGAATTTTATCTTTGAGGTCTTGAATCGACCCTGGGCTGTTGGCGTAGACCTTATCTTTCACGTAACCCCAAAGGAAGAAGTCGCAAGGTGTTAAATCACAAGATCTCGGTGGGCAATTGTGATCACCTCTTCGAGAGGTAACACGGTCCGGAAACTTTTACCGTAAAAGATCAATGGTTTCGTTGCTTGTGTGGCACGTAGCGCCGTCTTGTTGAAAGTAAACGTTGTCCAGATCAATACCATCCAACTCCGACCATAAAAAATCATTAATCATCTCTCGATACCGCAATCCATTCACCGTTACTGTTGATCCAACCTCATTTTCGAAAAAGTAAGGTCCAATGACCCCGCCGGACCATAAACCGTACCAAACAGTCACACGTTGAGGATGGAGAGGCTTCTCAACAACAACTCTTGTGTTTTCCGAGCCCCAGATGCGACAATTTTGCTTTTTGACGTAGCCACCGAGGTGGAAATGGATCTCATCAGTCAAGATGATTTTTCGATTGAATTTCGGATCATTTTCATGAATTTCAAGGACCCAATCAACAAAGACACAACGTTGTTGATGATAGGCCGGCTTGTGTTAGCTGAACTTCCAAAGCACGACGAGGAATGGACAAACCTGGGTTTTCTTCAACACTTTGGGCTACAGCAGCAATATTATCAGTTGTTCTTGAGCGACGTGCACGGGTTTTATTCTTCACATCACTAACTTGTCCCAACAGCTCGAATTTTTCCACCAATTTCTGTATTGCGGTCCGACAAGGTGTTTCACGACGACCAAAAATTCTTTAGTTTTGCGAACTGTGACTGCAAGATTTTCACCATTTTTGTAGTGATTTTTAATAATTTCAATGCGTTGTTGAAGCGTGTATCGTTCGATTTTTAGTAATGGCGTAGTTTCTACTTGTCAAATGTCAAAGAATAAAAGCTTCAAAAGTGATAGCTACCGAAATATCGGGTCATTCACAATAACACCTCTCATTGGAAAACCCTTAAGATTTGTGTCCATACAGAATTTGTTTTCCAAACAGCGACAAAAAAAATATATAAGTAAAATAATATGAACTATGTATAAACATTTATTTCATATATACACGAAATGTTTCTAATTATTTTTGTTATTTTATAATTAATTATTAATTAGTTTTTTTTTATATAAACAAATGGTTGGTGCAACAGAAGCCTTTAGTTTTTTCACTAACCTATAATTATTAGTCATTAATTACTCGTAACCAACATTACACGACCCTCTTCCTCCTTTAAAACGCCTACCATATGAACTTTAACTCTTTACTTCATACTTCGGGGGGAGATGTTATCATACGGTCTATATTTACATAATAGATATTGCGATCAAAATCGATAAGGCGGTTTCTGTAAAATTATAAAGCTTACATTTTGATTTTGATTTGTTATACATAACAACTCAAAATACATATGGATCGATTGGATTCTTCTTTTGTGTAGCATCGGATACATTTATGCCCTTTTCATCGAATTGTGCACATATTAAGTTGTACATTTTAACGCCTTGCATTTGTTTTCATATTTAAAGAAATGTACCTAAGTTATTTTTCACGAATGGTATTCTACTAAAATTTTCCTCCCGTCTGCCAGTTTTTGAAATATTAAAAATATGAAATGGATTTTCCAAAGAGGAAAAGTAATTAAAATTTCCTCCCCTTTTAAGTTCTCATCGACTTAACTCATTTGCTATTCAACCCAACGGCATTAAATGTTCATAAAGAATGACAAAGCATGGCCAATTAGATAAGCATCAACCCAACGATTGAACTCGGTGTTCTTTTCCGACCAACCAGGCAAAGTGGTTGAACTCTGCAGACAGCAGCACTCGTATAAGGAATCAACCGACGCTGTCACTTTTGTCATTAAGCTGAGCAAACTCTTGCTCTTTCATGCACTCCCTACGTTAAAAGCTGCGCAACCCCCTGTCCCTGAGAAACGTTTTGTTGAACTTAATTGAACTTTGGTTGTTGATATACGACATCCATCCACATCCACATGTGCGACGCAAGTGAAATTAATTTTATCGTCAACATGCAAAATAATTACCAGCATTCGCAACCTTAATTATACTGCAAGACGTTTCTTTGTGGCTTTTTATGTTTTCGGGTAGTTTTTCGATATGCATCTCAATGTAAGTACCTACGGCTTAATTGAATTTTTGTAAGCACTTTGTATCACGATCACGACGGAACATACCTACATAGATAGGTAGGCCAATCAAAGGATGTGTAACAGAAGAGAAAAACAGTTGGGGTCTTATATAAAAATTATATTCATTATGTTGGTTATTTGTACGGGTTAGGTTATTTTGGAGCATTGTCAGAATAAGGGGTACTTGTATAGATGACAAGCAATTCGGTGCTTTCTGTGTCGCAAAAAGTGTCCTTGGGGGTTGCGAAAAAATGTAGTTCCACATGTAAAAAATTGTGAAATGAAGGTAAAGTGCCCGCAGGTGCAATTAAGCTTCAACACGTTAGTGTTGTTGTTTATTCTTTTATTTTTTTTTTGTTCAGTGTGAAGTGGTTTTATGAATTATATTCTATGTACTAGCCTTTGGTTAAATACAATTGTGTTTTCCCTTAGTATAGACAAGGTTAAAAAAATGCATGGAAACAAGCAAGAGCGGTGCAACTATATTCAATTTGTTGTCGTATTATGTATAAATGCAATTCTTCTGTTGCTTCTAAAGACAGCGGTTGGCTAGTATGGTTGTGCTGATATTTTAGTATCCTTACTATCGCTAGAACGTGTCATCTACACGGAAAGAATTGAAAATCACCAATTGCAAAATTCTTAATACATATGTCCGAATGCTTTCGGTATCGACTGTATAACAGTGCCTATATAAACTCTCTCTCTCTCTCTTAACACTAGCATTTAAGTTTCCTAGTTCTAAGTTTCTCATTTAATACTAGCATGTAAGTACCTATCCTAGTTCTAAGTTTGTCTTTTATATGGAATAAAGTTAGTTGTTAACTGGATGCCGTCGTGTTTGTTTTCTCTTCCGCTGGATTAGAAAAGACATAACACGATTGCCATTACTATGAAAGTGGTAGTAAGACTGATTTACAACAGTTAATTGTTAAAGAAATTGTGCAAAATCCCAAACCGATTATGGCAATCTTTATAGGGAGAATAGAATATTTTTATATCGGTGACAATTTTAACAGCTATATTGAACATATAAATCATTTGATAAAATAACAGCCGACGAAGACAAAGTATCGTTTTTAATTGGTGTCGAGGGAGGTGATCTTTATAACATCTCAAAGTTAGTGGCGCCACAAAAACCAGATGACTTTAGTTATTGAAAAAATTAAAAGAATCGTTCCGAATCAAAAAAGAATAACGAGGCTGAGCTTTTTAAGTTTTTAAATCGGTATCAAGAACCGGATGCAGATGTGAAAGATTTTATAGTAGGTATTCAACAATTAGCTGAAGGCTGTAACTACGATTCATTTCTCAATGAAGCCCTGAAGGATCGTTTGTTAATATGGCTTAAGAGCAAAAGAATTCAATTAAAATTGACGAGTTGACCTGGGAAAAAGCATGCTAGACGGCATTAAATATAGAGCTAATCGAGGTTGAAAAGGAAATGACTAAAATGAGATGAAATCAACAGAAGCGGTACATTCCCTGAGAACAAAGCACAACGGCAGAGGTTATAGAATGGTGCCCTTCAAAACAAAATTCGACAAAGACAACAGCGACCAACAGCCACGCAGTTCTTCAAGATCGAGAGTAGATAGATTCGCTAAGGTACAGTATCTTTTTTGCAACGGGCGCATGAAGTACGTTTAAATCGTTGAATCCAAATGTTCAAATTGATGAATATAAACGAACTCTCAATGTTATTTCAGGTAGGTCAGGTCGAGGTAGTAGGGTGTGTCAATGCCAATGTTAGGTTATCGGCAGATAGGGAAATTTATCAATTAGAATTGGTCATAATCGGTGGTCCAAGAACTTTTGTTCCGTTATTCTGAAGGTCATGGTTGGACAAATTAATTCCGAATTGGAGAAATGGAAAGTTTAAGTGCCAAAATGGAGTGCAAACCAAATGATGTCGACAAATTAGTGAAAAATTATTCAAATGTTTTCAGAGATAAAAAAAACAAATTCTATTCAGATTTTTTAAGCAAGCATTTTGCTAAAGGAAAAAAATGTACCTGTTTTCTGTAAAGCAGCAGATTTTTAACAGAGGGTATTTTCTATCCAGTTCGGTATGGTTAATGGGCATTGTCGAAAAAACAAATGGGGATATTCGCTTATATGTCGAATGCAAGGTCACCATCAACCCTTTACCTTGATGCGAAGACATTTTCGCGATTTTGGGTGACTGCTAGTTTTTCCGCGTACTAGACTTGGAGGGAGCGTAGCAGCAGGTAGAAGTGGACGAGGATTGCGAAGAATTGTTAACAGTCAATGCCCACCGGGGGTTATACAGGTCTAAACGCCCGGTTTTTTGTGTAAAAAGTGCGCCAGCAACGTTCCAATCCATTATGGATAATATTTTCAGAGGTCTGCTTAAAGTACAATGCTATTAAGATGATATTATTATTGGAACCTAATAAATGTTTTGGAAAGATTAAATGAGTTTAAAGTTTAAGAAGAAATAGATTACTTAGGGCATGTTGTTAATGGCAAGGGCACTAAACCCAGAAGCGTTTAAAAAGGCGCGTGAACCAAGAAAATTAACACATTTGAAGTCTTTATTATTAATTATTATTCGAGATTTATACCGAATCTCTCTACGGGGTTGAAGGATCTCTATCATTTAACAGAAAAAGATATACCATTTACGTGGTCGGAAGGAAGCAAACAGAAAGAACTAATGCACTCATTTTGCAAACAACATTTTAGCTCATTATGATATTAATAAGGAAATAGTCCTTCATAGGGCTTGCACCACCCTTATGGTGTGGCGGGAATACTTTCCCATGTTATTAATCGCGTTGAAAGGCCGGTGTTGTTTGCTTCAAGCACCTTAAGCCTAGCCGAACGAAATTTTTCACAGTTGCATAAAGAGGCTTTGGCTAGTATATTTACTGTTAAAAAATTTCACAAATATATGTATGGCAATCCTTTTGCCATCTTTTCAGATCATCAGTCATTACGTGAAATTCTTAACCCAAACAAATCTACGCCGGCTATAGCTGCGGCAAGAATTCATCGTTGGGCTATCGTTGGGCTATTCTTTTCAGCATGTACCAATATAAAATTCTATATAAAAAGGGTACTCAAATAACAAGTGCAGACTTCGTGCCTTAAGCTACCTGGCTCCACAGAGTTAGAAGATGACAATTTAAAAGCCATAAAATCAGATGCCTATCTAAAACTTAAATTCGAAACCTTTGCTTAAGGAACTGATAAAGATTGGACACTAAAAGCAATTGTAAATATGGTAGAAAATAGTTGGCCAAGCTCTGTGCCAGCAACTCTACTTAATTTGTATTACAGTGATATAGAAGAGCATGTTTTGATCGGCTAGTCACATCTACTTTCTAACAATAAACTTATATCAAATCAGCATCAATCCTGGCCAGAGGCCAGAAAGTTTTTCGAAAGAATTTATTTCAATTTTTTCGATTTAAAAGGAAGTAATTACTTAATAGTAGTGGATAGTTATAGTAAATGGGTTGATATAAAGCGAATCAAAAGAACAGACGCGGAAAGCTTAATTTCAAGTTTGAGATCGATGTTTTCATATTTGAGTTGGCCTTCGACATTGGTTTTAGACAATCGACAACCCTTTTACTCATCACTTATTGCACAATTTTGTAAAGACAATAATGTTCAATGTAAAAATAGTCCACCGTACCATCCACAGTTAAATGGAGCGGCGGAAAGGGCGTTACAAACTACTCTAAAAAAATGATGATGGACACAAAATATAATACTTTCCCAATTTAACTTTTAATCAGTAATTTTGTATTGAAATATCGCTCTACCCCTTCGACAACAACATCTTACAGTCCACATGAAATGATATTTAAGAGCCCACCAAAGACGCTTTAAGATGATGTTAATCGGAAAGCGCTTCAAGGAATAGAGGCAGGGGAACAAATTAAGATAAACTACATCTATAAACGCAAGCCAAATAAAAACGCAAAACATTTTAAAGAAGGGGGATGAAATATTATTATATAATAAAAATTATTTTTGCTATGATTGGGTTCCTGGCATAGTAGAAAAAACAGCGGCCAAGTGCGAGTCTGAATCGCCCATGAAGGGTTCAGTAGCAGCAAGTGGCATAAGATAAAAGTTCTTGTAGTTCGTTGTAACTTTGATCGATGTTTTAATAACAGTGTATTTTTTTTAATTTAAGTTATTGAGTCATTAAATGAATGAAATAAATTATATCGTTGAAATTTATATAATAGTACGAAAACTTTTCAAGTTTTAATTTAGTCGGAGGGATGCGTTCGGTATCCACTGCATAACAGTTCCTATATATATAAACTCTCTCTCTCTCTCTCTCTTAATACTAGCATGTAATTTACTTAGTTCTAAGCCTGTCTTATATGTGGAATAAAGTTAGTTGTTAACTGGATACCGTCATGTTTAATTTTTCCTCCGCTCGACTATAGACGACATAACATTTCTGAGGTGCAATTTACGAATTATTTAATTCTCGCAAATCAACGATTTTTTCTTAAATTGATAATTTGACATTGAAAACGGCGGAGAATACAAAATTCCGTTTGTTGAACTTTGAGATTTTTTGAAGTATTATTATTTGTAGTGATTCGTGAGGTAGTTTACCACTAAATTTCTCAAACACCACTTCAGAAACAAAATTTTTGGGTGATTTGTCAACTCTGAATGATGAACACTAAAATCGTATAATAGTTTAGCACACGTAAATTGAAAACGTATATTGACGTAGAGAAGTAGTAAATTTTAAAAAAAAATTTTGTAACTTCTCATTAAATTAACTAACTAACTAAGTGTGAACTTTTTTATACAGATGCAGGCGAGAGTTACGTCACGTCAACAAAGCACAACTCTCTAAGGTAGATATCATATAAAGAAATTACGCTTGATGAAAGAAGAAGTTTGTAGAGGCTGCGGTGATAACGAAGCTCTTGATGACACATCCCACTTCCTATGTCACTGCCCAGGTCTCCAAAAGTAGGGACAGATACCTAGGAAGACACTGCTTCCATAACCTAGACGATCTTTCCAGTACACATATAAAGAACATAATGGGCTTTATCAACAGCAATTAATCACAGATATTTATAGGATCAATGTTTACCTGAGTGTGGCACGGAGTACTCCACGCCAACCCACATACCTTACCTAACGACACGTCAAAACATGTCCATAGTCCTTGTATCGAAATCCATTTTTATATACCTAATACGGATATATATATTTATATATCATGATGCTGCAACCATGCGCATTTGCCTTCATTGTTCACATTGCGTGTCTGTTTTAGAGTCAGACAGCCGGTACGGTATTGTGTCTTTGCTTAGAGCAGTTCTTGTTGGTTTAAAGTTACTAAAATGCAACTTGTTCGTGGGGATATTCACCCCTGTATCGAGGTATCCGTTCGGAAAAAATTCCGATATGAAAGTCAAATCTGATCGGAACTTAATTTGAGTTCGAAGTATTCGTTTCGGAACAAAATAAATGAAGCATATTAACGCGTTCATTTCACATTAAAATATTCCGCAGCAATAAGTTGCCGGAGAGCTTCGAGAAAAATGTGCAGCGAAGCTGTCAAAAGTAAGTGCCACTCAGAAAAATATCACAAGCTAAATTCTAGTATGATCAGGCTTATTCTCAATTTTCTTCAATTTTTCGAACTCAATCTCAAAATAAATCGAATGATTCTTAAAACAATAACAAAAATCTAAAATCAAGCTTTTTATTAAAATAAGAATAGACTTGATATTCAGTATGAAAATCTGAATCATATCACCTGAATTACTTTTTTTTGCACACAAATATAGGATCGAACGAGAATTATACTCTCCAATCAATCTCGAATCAGACGCAACCAATGTCAAACTAAGATCGAAACATTACAGATACAAGAATTGTATTCTCCAAACAAGTCGCACAATGTAAAACTTCAATGATGGAAAAATAAGGTGATTTTTTTTAAGGCCACGCATTCTTGTTTGCGTTATCTTTAAGAATAAATAGGATTAATTTAAGTTTAGAACAATTTAAAATCAATTTGTTGCATTCTTCGAATGAAATGATTTTGGGCTTAAGCTTACTCTTAAAATAAGAATTAAAATTTAATCAAAAAGCGTACTCAAACAGACTTTTGTCAACGGATATACTTGATCTGAGACTGATTAACTTGATTGAGTTGTTTCGGAACGGATATCTCGATTAGAAAATTCCGTTTCGATCGGATACCTCGATAGGGATGATTGAGTATACTAAATAAGCCTTTTACTTACAGAGCCAAAACTAAAAGTTGAATTAGAGGCTAAGATAGCACAAATAGTAATGATAAAAGCACATAAATAAGATATATATTTATGTCCTTTTTATTTTTGTTGATTTTCATCCGTTTGTAGCTTTGCTTTAACAGTTTTCTATGAACTTAGAATATAAGGTTTGAAATGCAATTTCTAGCTAAATGGCTTGAGCTACGAAGCTGTCAACTTAGCACAAAAAAAAAACACATAAATCAGGCATCAATATGGAAAATTTATTTTTTATTTTTCGGGCGATTTGAATACACTCTTTGCTGGCTTGACGTTAACTTGGCAGAGCACTTTTCAAGGCCGCCATTTTCCGAAACCGTTTGGAACACAAAATTAGCCCATAATTCAAGGCGATTCAAAATTCATTTTTGTCATTATGTGCTCTGCCAAATTGACGGAGGTGAGAGTGTGGGTTGTTTTTTTTTATTTTTGCATACCAAAATAATAGTGTGAGTATTTGCAAAAAGGAAGGTATTCAAAGATAATTTTTTAAATTATTCTTCTGGAAAATATTTTGTTTTCCTTTCATAATTAAACAAAATATAGAATAAAATTGTTTTGTTGGCCTAATTTTTAGTGTCCGGACACTAAAACTAAAATTAAAGAACATTTTCAGTATCCGGACAATTTGTCTGTGAGAGGGGATACAAATCCTCGTTGCAGTGCTACTAAACGATACCTATGTATGTTCCTAATGAGAGAGGGTAATAGAATTGTTGTTTTCCCGCAGGTTTTCAATATTCGGACAGTGAGAATACAGGTAACTGTCCGGGTACTGAAAAATTGGTTTCAGTTTCCACAACTTCTTGTTTTGAATGTAATTTTCGGTTTTTAGGTTCAAATTATCCTAATAGGCATTTTTTAAAAAACCTATGGAATTAGGGAACTAATTGAATATTTGAGAAGCATTTGTCAGGAGCAAATCATGAATGAACCTTAATGAATTTTAAATGGCTGTACAAAAAATGGCGGTTACAAAAACATATAGCAAATTGCTAATGGAAATGGCATTTTGGTATATGCTAATTGTTTTTTCAGACGGAACCCTTTTTGAACCCATCCTTTCCACCGAATACCACCCTCATCAAGCAACAGGCGGACGTTAGTATTTTCAAGCCCTTGAAATCCAATTGAAAAAAAAAACAATACGTGATCGGCAATCTTAAAATTTGCGACAGGCTAACAAAGAGAAACTTCCCCTTTTAAATGATGCTGTATTGTCAAAAATAAGGATATGGTCGGTACCATACAAAATGGATTTAAAAGATGTGGCATGCAACCCTTGTACACATCAGCTGTTGATTATACTAAATGCGTTTAAAACAATGTTAAGAGAATAATAATAGTTCAAGCTCCCGAATTATCCGATGAAGAACAATTGACTAAATCATCAAAATTTAAGATTACTGTCGCCGTGATTGAGGTATTGTCAGAACAATTAAGAAATGTTGGAGTTGATGCCAATCTCGTTTTCAAAGTAATCAAAAGCGAAGCGTTAAAATCGCCGAACAAACCACCAACAGCTTCAACACTGGATATAAGAGTGAATGCTGATCTTTGAGTGTTCCAAGGAGGACTAGGCGACTTGAGCTTCGAAGTGTATGTACTAAATAGTCATTGGTTATAAGGAAAAGACAACGAAGACGTCTCTGGCACAAACGAGGAAAGAATTGCACCCGAAATCCAACAACAAACTCCCAGCAAATTTCGTTTCCGGTTAATGATTTTTTTTGTGAAATGAGGTTAATAATCCATCCACAGGACATTCGCAATCAACATCTAACACCGTAAAAGTACAGCAAGATCAGCTTTGTCAACAAATCTGTTTTACCAATAAACTTACTTCTTTTAAAAATAAAAATAATATATAAAACTAGGAGGGGACGTTGCATGCAGGTCGCCGAGTACAATTTCATCAGACGCATGGCGAGAGATTTATACCAATAAAGAAAAAGAAAAGAAGGACAAAAGTGACGCAATTGAAAAAAGAAGCAAGAACGATTGATAAGAAAAGAAACTAAAAAACGTACATCAGACCCAAAAAAAATAAGAATAAAAAAAGTTAATTTAAAAAAAAAAGAAAAAACCCGACTGACTGTAAAAAAAAATAATTAAAAGTTATGAACAAGACACATTTAAGTACCTATATCTAACTAATTGACAATCGGAGACTATTGTACCTACACAGCATAACAAACAATGAGCATTGAGTACAATCTTTTTAGCCTGTGACACTCCGGAAAAGAATACCAATATAATGGAACCTCACTCTTCAACATCGGTCTAGCCGGAAACACGGAAAAAATTTTAAGATCAAATCAAGAAAAATGAGCGCAGAATCACGAAAAGTTAGTCTAGTTTTAGAGCTTAGTTCAGGATTTACTAATTCACGACTTTTTATTCGCAATTCTATAAATTGTACGAAGTCAAGATATTGACCCTCAAAAGTCGCGAATCGCTACTTTTTATTGTCAATGATGCGATCAAATGAGGAATACATATTGCAATAACCAATCGCAATTTGACACAAATTGTTATTAATTTGCTATTACTATGGATTGTGAATTGTGAAAAATAATTCGTAAATTACCACTTTTGTGTTGTAAATTCGGATTTCCTCCCTTAACAAAATACAACCATTTAGTCTTGAATTGCAACTCAAAAGTGTTGATTTGCGAACAAAAAGGGTAGATTTACCACTTCAGTAGTTGCATTTTACGAATTCCTAATGGTAAATTGAATCTTTTTTTTATCACTTTGCATTTCATATTTTGCAATTTACGATTCTCGAGTAGTGATTTGAGGCATCACCGTATTGAATTGAAATTGTTTTATCGTGAAATTAGAAAACTTTATTCTCAATTTACAACTTATATCTTATGATTTACAAATCAAAATTCGTAGTTTGATTATTTAGGTTATTTTCGAATACATATTTAAAGTCACATTTTATAATTTGTTTCCTCCTGATATCCATGAAAAGCATACGGCGCCATATCGTCCGGAGACAACGGGATTTGTCTGGGGTGGTTTTTCGGTCTATGCTAAAATTTAAAATACAAACAAATTATTTAGAAGAACTTGCCATTGATACGAACACTTACAATCGTTTTCAATTACATATGATATTTTAGATTCCATTCCAATTTAAACTTCTTTCTAATACCCCTACCTACCTAATTTTTTTTTGTATTATTCAACATGTACTTACAAGATATATTCCAAAATTCTTTACAATTTGTTGGTCACTCACTATCACTACGAATGAGTTATACTTATAAATAACTTTGACAAAAAAATATTTTGTAATTCACGATTTCTCTACGTCATTTTACGTTTTCAATTTACATGTGTTAAATTATTATACGATTTCATTGATTCATCACTCAGTGTTTGTACATCAGCAAATACTTTTTGCAATTTGCGATTGTGAAGTAGTGCTTAAGAAATTGACCCATTGAAGTGGTAAGTTGCGCCAAATAATATCGCAAATCACTACAAATAAAAGAAGCTCGAATTAATACTTCTAATCGCAAAATTCAACAAGCAGAATTTTGTATTCTACGCCGTTTTCAATGTCGAATTACGAATTTTTTTATCTATCCAAGAAAAAATCGTTGTAATTTGCGACAAAGATATAATTCGTGAATTGCAACTCAAAATTCTGCAATTGGTGATTTTCAATTCTTTCCGTGAAAAGATTAAAAGAGCGTTTCTGTCAACCGTATAAAATGCCGCCTTGAAATCGATAAAGAACTAAGTAATGCTTCTTACGACAAAAATGTGGTCAACAGTTGAATATCCGGGTCTACATCCTGCTTGATATTCCTTAAATAGGAACGTACTTGATTTCTAAATAAGGATGCGTAAGTAGTCTTAGAAACAATCGCTGCAATTAAGCTGAGACGTCGTCAATCTCCCTTTTCAGTGCTAGTTGCAGCTTTTCTTTATTTAATCAGATGCTGTTGTTAAGAGAAAATAGCAATTTGTACCTTTCTCAGAACAGAAATATGCTCTTCTACTGGATGGATATGAAAATGTTGTCAGAATACCATTTTTCGCATGAATAATTCCCGCGCATTATTGAATCCCCATGACATTTTTAAGGCAACTTACCCACTTCGTCAAATACATCCTCAAACTCTTTATAAAGCTCACCAGCTGCCGACTTACCATCTGCTGATATAAAGTCAATACCCATATTTTTCTTACTGGAGCACGTAGCCCGCCCAAATATCAGCAGTAAACTGCTCTCTGACACATCAAACAAGATGTTCTGTTTTATTACTCGTTCAACACTAACATTTTATTTCCTTAATAGCATGCTTTCGTTTCCAGCTCCAAGGTTAACTTGACATCGTTGAGAATAAGATCGTTAACCCATAGTTTAGTTATACAGGGTGTCCGCCGGGAAGGAATACTACTTTGTTTTGCCGCCCTTTTGGTAAAAATTAGGGTTTGGGGACATAATCCCGAAAACCGAAATACCGAAAACCTAAAATTCCGAAAATCCAAAAGCCCGAAAACCTTAAATCCCGAAAATCCAAAATCCAGAAAACCTGAAATCCCGAAAAGCCAAAATCCCGAAAAAAGAATCCCGAAAACGAAATCCCGAAAAATTATATAAAATTGAAAATTTTGCGCAAAATTTTTCATTTTATATAATTTTTCGGGATTTCGTTTTCGGGATTCTTTATTTTATTTTCAATGTAAAATAGACAAGTGTTTGTCCATTCCATTTACCGTAATAATGTTTTGCAGTTTTTTGCGTTGTAATGTTTTGCAATTCGTAATGCATTCAGTTGTGCTGATCTCATATAGTGTGATAGCTGACCGACTAGATTTTTGTTAGCCAGTGAACATCGTAATACAAAGTGAGTATCGTGCATGCCTTTATAATTAAAAACTTTATATTATCAGTGACATTTTGTGTTTGAAATCTTAAGTAAAAATGAACGTGTCCATCGTGAAAACCAACAAACAGCGTGAGAAACTGCTTATTGACGGCTACAGTTACCATGTCAACAAAAAATACAAGGATATATTTTACTGGGAGTGTGAGCAGCGAAAGGAAACATTGTGCAAATCACGCCTGACCACAATATTTAAGAACAACTCGCACAATATAAAAAAATTCCCCACAGACCATTGCCACGAGGCGTTATCGTACTCGAAAGCGATATATGTAACAAATGAGTACGTGAAGGAGAAAGCAAAAACATCATTTCAGCCACCATCGAAAATTGTTGCATCGTCTGAAGCCGAGTGTTCACAAAACAAGCGAGTGTATTTGCCAAGCTTATCAGCACAGAAAAAGAAGATAAGACGAGTTCGTAACAGATTTCGTCAGGTTGAGCCAACGACATTGGACGGCATAGAAATTCCAAATGATTTAAAGGTTGTAGATGGCGAAGTTTTCGTACTTGCTGAGAAGTCATTCGACAATGACAAAATTATTATTTTGGGAACTTTGGCCAATATTCGTCAGCTAGCTGATTGTGTATTATGGCTCATGGATGGTACGTTTGAAGTAGTACCAACTATTTTTCGTCAACTATTTTCAATTCATGGACAAGTTGACGGTCGAATAGTTATTTTGGCTTTTCGGGATTTGTGGCTTTTCGGGATTTTGGCTTTTCGGGATTTTGGATTCTCGGGATTGTGACTTTTCGGGATTTTTGGCTTTTCGGGATTTTGGATTTTCGGTATTTTGGGCTTTCGGGATCACGTTTTTCGGGATTCTGTCCGACTCCCAAAAATTAGTCTTGACAGTTCAAATTTGGCAGTAGTGAAGTAGACACGTGGCTTGTTTATTATGGAAAAATATTCGATAAACCAACGTGTTTCAATCGTTTAAACATTTTATCAAAATCAATCCAACAAAAGTTGTTCTTTAAAGACCAAGCTCATGAGCACGGCGTCGAATTGAGGTTAATGGATTGTTTTGAAGACTTCCTTAAGCAGCATTAATGTTTTCAGCCGATCTTGCAGTACGTTGTGGTCCATGCTTGGGCCTATCACCTACAGACCCTCTTTCTTCGAAATGATTCACTAAACGATAAATAGTGCGTTTGGTTCGCTCGTTGTTTCTCCAAAAAATTTCACTTAACTTTCTCATCGTCAGAGTAATCGATGATTGATTTTGTTAAACGTTTTAAAGATTAAAACACGTTGGTTTATCGAATATTTTTCCATAATAAATTTGCCACGTGTCTACTTCACGACTGCCAAATATGAAGTGTCAAGACTAATGTTTACGAAATTGGCGGCAAAACAATGTAGTATACCTTCCCGGCGGACACCCTGTACTATTAAAATAATATATCGGCCTTACTAATAATCAAACACTAATGTCGACGAAATTTCAAAATTTGTTTTCGTGGAAAACAAGGTAGGTAATTTTTTCCTAAAATAAATAAATATATAAATTGCTATTAAATTTGCCCAACAAATATCTTCAAAAGGCTTCTTAACGCTTATTAAAAGCAAATATAGAACACAAATTAGGAAATACAGAACATATCAGCTGATACTCTTTCGATCAGACACAATTTTCGGTAGGTACTTATTACAATAGTATACATTTCTTTGTGCTCTAATTTTTTCCTTCGCCTGTTTTTTGTTGAATGCTGACAATTCTTATATTAACCATTTCCGCCAAGTCGTATGTGTGTTGACTTCGCGGAAAATGTTTTTTCTCGTTCCCGTATTTTTCAACGAGTTTAATAGGGGTTTGGTTGCAGCCAAAAATATACATGAATCCCTGACCTTGAGGATTTGTGTCGTTAGTCGCACTTCCCTTCAAATTCTCGCGTAAGTTTCTGAGAATTGTTGGAAAAATAAGTATACAGGTATGACCTGTCCAAACTTAAGTGAATAGATAATTTATTCTCTTTGCGACGACTCGCAAGAAAGTCTTTGACACATCCCCAACTTATATAATTTTTTATTTTCTGTAAGTCTTCATTCGTTGTTTGCAAAACTATTGAAAAATTCCGAAATCAAACGGCAAACTATCAGACGTTCGCGAGAAGTGGGACAAAAACAATAAGATATAATTTGTGTGTTCTCCGGGGATCGAACCTGTGACCCCTCGTTTAGTAGCCCAACATTTCTGTTTGTATTCAACCGTGCTTGTGATCAGACCTATTTGCTAAGTGCGGTTAGTTCTTTACTACAATGTCTAAGAAGTCAATTTGCTCGAAATGTTCCTCAGTCATTCGTAGTGACGAAGTGCAGTGCAAATCACTTTGCCAACGTAAATTTCATGTTGAATGCTCTGGCCTGAATAGTGAAACCTTTGGCATTATTCGCAAAAATAAACATTGTGTCTACAATTGCTCCGACTGCCTTCAATCCAAGTCATCTATTGAACCACTAATGCTCAAGATAAATGACATTGGAAATGACATTAAATCGCTGCTCCAATCCACAAATAATAATAAAGTTGAATCAACTAAATCTATTAGTGGTTGTTCCCGTGCTGCTGAGAAGGAAAATGAAAACCTACCTGTTGTATTCATTGAAGATAGTGACGATATTAGTTATGCTAAAAATGCCAAATCCATCGTTCCCACTGTCTTGCATAAACATATTTCACCTTCAAATGGCTTAGTAAACCAAGTGAACCAACAACAAAATGCTGTTGCAGCTGCTTCTATATCCCTCGTCCCCACTGTTCCGTATAAACATACATCTTTATCGAATGATACAGTAAATCAATGGGACAACACACAATTAAACGTTGCTGCTGTTAAAGAAACTCGCACTGGTAATATAAAATTATCTGTCTCAGAGTTTGATAACGCTATTTTATCTGCTCATTCTGCTGCATCTTCGAATGTCATTGAACCTAGTTGGAAAACTGTGACAAGTAAAACAAAAAAAATTTATACAAAAAAAGTTATTGGGTGTGACAAAACACCATGTGAAATTAGTGGAGTGCCGTTGACTAAATGGATACATGTTTCCCGCGTAAATGTAAACATTGATGAGAATGCATTAGCTAAACATGTTGCTGATAAATTCGACGTTGATATAAACAAAATCAAATGTCACCGTTTAGTAAAGAAAGACACTGATGTCAATAAACTGAAATTTATGAGCTCTAAATTATCTCTGCCATCTCAAAAAATGGATGATGTTCTAAATCCATCATTGTGGCCAGAGGGTATCACCGTACGGCGCTTCAAATTTTTTCCAAAAAACGAGAATGCTCCCTCAAATCAGCCGGGGGAGAATCTGATTTAATTAATGTTGCTGTTGCTGAAAGTGTTGCTGTTGCTACTACTGCTTGTTCAGTAGCTGGAATTGGTGCTGTTCCTGCTGAAAATGATGATGTTGCTATTGCTGCTACCTCTTGGTCTGTTGCTGGTCTTGGTCGTACTGTTGTTGCGGCTGCAAACATGTTCGATAGATCTCCTGCTATTGCTGGCCCTGAAATAAACACGAATTGTGTTGGTTCCAAGCAATGTTCCTTTTATTACCAAAATATTGGAGGTATGAGAACTAAGCTAAAGCAATTCTATTTATTTACTTGTGAATGTGATTTCGATGTTATAGTTATTACAGAAACTTGGTTACATAGTGATATTAAAAACTCTGAATTTGTTAATTTAAATAAATATGAAGTATTCAGGAAAGATCGAAATGTTGAAATGACAGGTCATGCACTTGGTGGTGGAGTACTTATCGCAATCAAAAATAACCTACATTTTGACGATGTAAAGATAAACGATCATAATAAATTAATTGACCAAGTTGGTGTTCGCTTTTCTTGCTATTATAAGTCAGCTGAAATGTTTGATATAATTTGCTGTGCAAGCTATATTCCCCCTCAAAGTTCCTTTGAATTATATAAAATGCATATTGATAATATACTGTCTTTATCGGCTTCCACTAAATCTAATGAATATATTTGCGTCATTGGTGATTTCAATTTACCTAATATTAAATGGAAGTTCTTTGATGATGAAAAGATGTGGGTTCCGTTTAATATCTCTAGTGAAAAAGAAATCTATGTAATTGATAATTTTTTTGGTATAAACATGGCTCAATTAAACAATATATTTAATGAACCTAATAAATTGTTAGACCTAATATTCTTAGATAATGAATTAATTGCGGAAGTATCAGAAAGTGATTACACTATAAATGACTGTGATTCACACCACAAAACATTGAATATGAAGGTGGATTGCTATAAGTACTCTGTCGCTCAAAAACATCCAAATATTAAGCTATACAACTTTAGTAAAGCAAATATCCCTGCTCTGAAAACCCATATGGCTCATTTTGACTGGCTTAGTATGTTTCAAAATAAAAACACTGAGGAGATGTATGCAATCCTCTTAAATATTATACATGAATGCATGAATTTGCATGTTCCACTGAAAACAGCGATGAGAAAACATCTTCCGTGGTATAATAAATCCCTCCTAAATTTAAAAAATGCTAGAAATAAAGCTCATAAAACATATCTAAAATCAAAAGATCCTGAAAGTAGGATCAATTTTGAAAAGCTAAGGAATGATTTCGAAACTCTGCATAAATTTTTATATAATAAATATATATTTGACACCGAATGCCAGATAAAGTTGAATAGTAAACTATTTTGGGTATACTTAAATAACAAAAGAAAGACTATAGGTATTCCCAATTTTATGAAATATAAAGGCTTAGTGTCAAAAACTTTGGATGGTAATCTGGAGCTGTTTGCAAGCTTTTTTGAGTCTGTTTACAATTCAAACTGCATCGAGGTAGGTAGTTTATCCAATGTTAACTCTAACGGAATTACTATAGACTCTCTGCAATTAACAGAATCAGATGTCTTTTCTGCTTTAGGAAAACTTGTTGATAACCCATCGCAGGACTCCGATTGCATTTCAAATTCATTTTTAAAACAATGTTCTTATGTGCTATTTGCGCCTCTCACAATTGTGTTTAATGCCTCATTAAAGGAAGGTATTTTTCTCGATAGATGGAAGGTATCATATATCTCACCAATTCATAAAAATGGTTCCAAAGTCGACGTCGAAAATTACAGGGGCATTTCAAAGATCCTCAAAATCCCTAAATTATTTGAGTCCATCGTCAAAGACAAATTATTTTTCCTCGTGAAAGAATTAATTTCACCTGGACAGCATGGTTTTTTAAGAGGAAAATCAACTGCTACCAATTTGATGCAATTCTCTAACTTTTTACATTGCAATATAGAAGCTGGGTATCAAGTCGACACTGTTTACACTGACTTCTCAAAAGCCTTCGATAAAGTCAACACTTGTTTATTGATCCATAAACTAAAAACTTTTGGGTTTCACTCGCGGTTGCTGCATTGGTTGGATTCTTATCTTTCCGATAGAAAGCAATGTGTTGCAATAAACGGAATATATTCTAGATATTTTGATGTCAAGTCCGGAGTTCCCCAAGGAAGTCACCTTGGACCCCTTCTGTTCCTTCTTTTTATAAACGACATTACAGATTCTTTATCATTCTGTAAGTGTCTACTTTTCGCAGATGACGTTAAGTTATTTGCCAAAATCGAATCTCCTTTTGATTCTGTCTTATTTCAAAATGACTTAGATGCATTTTTTATGTGGTGCGACAAAAATCAGTTGCTGCTAAACCTTAAAAAGTGTAAGCAAATCTCTTTTTACAAAAATTGCTCCCCTATTCGCACTCAATACTTCTTTAATAATGATGCCCTTATCATATGTAAATTTGTCAATGATTTGGGCGTTATGTTTGACGCAAAACTCAACTTCAACATGCACATTGATCAAATCATCAGAAAAGCCTGCTCTATGATGGGATTTATTAAGAGAACTAGTAAGGAATTTTCGGATCCTTACACTCTTAAATCTTTATTTATTTCTCTTGTGAGGCCGATTTTGGAATACTGTGTTGTCATATTTAATCCATATTATAACGTTCATATTTTGAGAATTGAAAGAGTCCAGAAATCATTCACTCGATACATGTTACGTAAATTTAATTGGGATGGGTTCTTACCCTATTATAAGCAAAGATGTCTTCTCATTGATTTACAAATGTTGTCTGATAGACGGAAAAATATTGAAATTCTCTTCGTAAGAGATATTATTAGCTCAAAAACAACATGCCCAGAGCTTCTAATGAAATTTGGTCTCTACGCCCCACAGAGATCATTACGCGATAGACCCTTACTGTTTGTAGAAGCACATAGAACAGTTTACGGTCAAAATGAGCCAATAAATCGTTGTTGCAAGTCATTTAATAGTGTTTGTAATGTAATTGACCTGTCTGATTCCAGAGATATTGTAAAAAAGAAATTAAATATTGTAAATACATAGCTCAAATTTAATTTAGTTGTAAGTTATTATTGTAATTTAGGTTAAGCGTAGTCTGTAAGAATCTTGTATTCGGTAGACGAAATAAATAAATAAATAAATAAATAAACATACTTAGCCACCGCGCCTCCATGTATTTGGTTATTTTTCTTCAAACTCGCATTCAAATGATGTAGAATTTCCAAACCTTAGACAAATCATACCGAAAATGTTTAATTAATTTGAGTTTACTTAAGTTTCAGTTTAAGATTTTGAATTATAAACTTTGTTTGTTTTAGGCATACTACGATTTTTCAAATCATATCTCCACATTATCCAATTGAAACATTTTCCATTGTTTAATGGGAACAATACATAATACACTAGAACTTAAATATCCTGTTTTAAAAAGGGACATACCTCTTCCATGTACAGAAATGTATTTAAATTTCGAATCCCAGAGTAGAGTGCACGACAGAGTGTACAATGGTCGCATATGTCAGTCAACCTTGGCACAGCTTTAAACTCCAGTGGAACCATTGGGATATAATACTGACATGAAAAGGGTAATTTTTTGTATAACCGTTACATATGAAATAAAGTGCAATTTTAAGATAAATATTCAGTTAAACTGGACATAGGTATCTATATACCGAGGTGGGTCCAAACCTTTCTACTGGAATAATTTGGGAGACTTCACAATCGTATAAGTCATGCATAATGATTTTGTTGTTTTCTGCTCTGTACCACTCAGACAAATAAATAGATAGCAAGAAAAATACATATTAGAAGACTGTAAATTTCATTCGAAATCTTTATTATAGTGGTTGTTATAAAAATAGTCTAGGCTATATTAAATTTCATTTTATTTCTTTCATTATGCAGAAAAAAAAAACAATTTCCTTTTATACGCTAAATATATTTGATAATACCAAAAATCTTAAACTATTAATAGGCTCCACTTTGGGGTGGTGAATAGAAATAACCTGTCAGTTCTTTATTGTTAAATTAAATAAACTATTTTGTCGATATGAGTAATACTCACTTGTAGTTGTCCTTTAACTTAATTTTGAAGATGGTACCAAATAAGTATTTATCTAATTAAAGAAATTATATTCAAAATATGTCTACAATACCCTTGAAAAATAAATTAGGAATTAAAATGCTACGAAAAACAAATTAGCTTTATTAAAAAAAAATAATTATACAACTTAAATTAAATAAATTTTACTTATTATTTGAGTTGAAACAAAATCTACAACGGTATTTCCTTACAAGAAAATGTTTCCAAATGTTTTCGCGCTGTAAATGTAAGCCTGATCGATTTTACAATCTAAAAAAATGTTCACAATTATTTATATTTGATAAGTAAAACAGTAAAAGTAGATTGCACTTTCAGTTAAGATAATATATATGTATTGTATAGCTACATTTAAATGATTTCTTTTTCAGTAAATACTTTTTTTAACATCGAAACTTTAATAATATGAACACAGTAAGTATATATATCCGATAAAAATTCAATCAATTTTCCGGATGATTAAAAACACAACAGTCTCAGAATTATTTTCAAAAACATTGTGTAGCAAACAGCTGCACACCCAGACAGAAAGAAAATGTCCAGAGTCCAGCCTATCCTATTTTCTTCAATTCAAACGTATTTATGCTCAACTATGCATAGCTTGGCTGGACATGTTTTTACTTGGCTGTAAGTTTAGCTGTTTTGTCTTCAAAATATTTACTTAACATATACAAACCTATAAATTACCTCACTAACCTTACCTTACCTTTTAAATATATATTTCAATATGCGGTTTCCTTAATTATGTCCTCATTCATTTTCTAAGTCTTAAAATGTTCTTTTTTATTCACTTAATCGGCTACATTTACGCGCGCTGACAAACTTGCTTGGTTATGGTTATATGAGTATGTGTGTATTAAGTATTGTGTTTGTGTATAAAATTGTAATTAATTAAACTGTTTAATAAATGTGGTACGTATACTTTTGCGGTATTGTACGTGTGCTTTTCTTTGTGTCTGGTTGTAATATCGTATAAGGTATAATATGTTTTAATAAAATAAAATACTTGTGTAACAACGTTATAAATTTATTGGAAAGAAAAAAAAAGCCATTAAAAAACACACCATACAAAAATCAACCGAACTCGTTGACCGTGCGTGAGTTACGTATAACAATATCGTCCAAGTTTCACCAACAGCATCTCTAAGTGCAAATAACGGACTTAAGGTACGATTACACGGCCATTTTTTTTAGTGATTTAAATGACACTATGACGTCAGGAAAAAAATGTCGCATTAGAGTGATTTTCAAGCTACGATTAGTCATTGGTCATTTTCGAAAATACGGCGATCACACAAAATGACTATCATCGTCATTTTTGTCCCATAATAAAATGACGGACACTGCGCGTGTTTTACAATTTGCCATTAAATGGCGAGCGAAAAAATGACGATCACACGGTAATGACATGCCACATCAAAATGACAAATATCACCTTTCGTATTATTTCGATTTCGCGTCATTTATCTGTTTCGCGATCAGACGGTATTGACCGATGGAAAAAATGGTGTTTTTCCCTCGGCGAAGACTCTTACGTGTGCTACAACTTTTTTAATTAAATTTAATAACATTAAAAGAAAAAAAATATTACAATAAAAGAAACGTGGCGAAAATAACTTTTGATATTTGGCAAAAGAAGTGGTTGAGCCGTCGCGAGAAGAGTGGATTTTGTGCTGCAGTACTGCTCGAATTGGACGATGAAGAACCTGAACATTATCGCGATGTCCTTCGTATGTCAGCCAATCAACATACATTGTTGAGATATCCAAATGAAAGAGATTAATCTCAGCGAACAACCTGATCTATTTGATTTGTTCTCTGAAATTCCAGTACTTGAAATGTTCTGCGCGGTAACAGACCGCCTCCTAAAAACTTAATGCTTCGACAAACGGTTCACTACGGAAATCCCTAGTCGAGAAGCATGGGCTAGTAATAGTTCACGTATTTGCCAAAATGGCCTAAAGTGGTATACGGACGGCTCCAAGATGGAAACGGAAGTGGGAGCTGGTTTCCACGGACCTAACCAAAATATCTCAATACCAATGGGGTTTAGCCCAAGCGTGTTCCAGGCTAAGCTTCACGCCATCAAAGAATGCGCTAGCCATATACATGACACTGGTATTAAGGGCAGTCACATCCATATATTCACGGACAGTCAAGCATCATTGACTCCAAATCAGTACTAAACTGCTTCAACGCTCTTCAAATGCTTGGACTTAAGAATAAAATTAAATTATGGTGGATTCCTGGCCATGAGGGTTTTAAAGAAAATGAGAAAGCCGACGAACTAGCCAGAATGGGCTCTGAAACCCCCTTCACAGGACCTGAACCCTTCTGCTGTACTCCCAAATCGTCTATAAATTTCGCCATCAAAATATGAGAACGTACAAAATGTAATTCATATTGGGAAAATATCCCAGGTCTAAGACAGGCCAAGTGTGCTATACAGCCCTTCAGAAAAGATGCCAACAAAAATTTAAACCTTAATAGGTGTGATATCAAAAACCTAACTGGTTTCCTGACAGGACATCACAACCTACGATATCACTTAAATAAAATAAATTTAGTCGGCTCTTCACTTTGTTGTTTGTGCCTGGCAGAGGACGAAACTGCTGAACATATAATATGTTAGTATCCAGCCCTATTCGGAATCAGAAGAACTATCTTCTACAGGGAGTTTCTGAGCCCTGAAGAGATGAAGAAATCATCTGCTAGCAGCTTGATAAACTTTATTAGGAAAGTAAAGAGACTGTTATCCTAAGCAATATTCTAACCCTATGGCAAAATAGATCTTTTACACCCAGAGAAAAGCCTGTGTAAAATTTACCTAAATCGCGATATAAATCAACTTAGTCCTAAGGCCGTTTTGAACTTGGTAAGTTCTAAGGTAACTTACCTTAATATTCCTAATGTAACCGAACATTTTTTAACATGTGGAAAATCAGCCTAGTTTTTGGTACCGGTATGCCAGGCTGTCTAAGGTGTTTTATCTTAAACCTAGGCTGAATTAAGCATTATCTTTTACCTAAAGAAATTGTCATCTTACACTGCAAAAATAATTGTGCTAAATTATGTTTACGAATAACATGAAGGAATCAAAATTTAGGTATTTTTTTTTTGCAAACACTTGACTTGGTTAATATGCTAGAAACTAAAGCAGCCAAATAAAAGTTTACCAATTTTTGTAGATGTACATATTCATACCTTTTAATTCCATAGCGAGGAAATCTTACCTTACTCGTATTTCTTATGCTGATGCTATCAGAAATGTAATAAAAATTAAAGAAATGCTTTTTATGTTAATTAGTTTTTATCTTAATTTTTTTTACGCTAATTTTGTTTTACAATTGCGGTGATATTTAATATTTATATAATATAAAAAGTGCTATACGATATTAATTAAGACTTGAAGTAGCGTTGAAAATGCAATGTTAATATTATCTGGAAATAGAAAACATACATACTAGGTATACAAAATGTTCATGGTGAAATATTGTTTGCCTTAAGATCTTTCAAAAAACTTTTTTAAAAAATTGGCTTTAGTTCGATCCGAAAACAATGTGTTTTTATAAATACATACATAAAACAAAAGGGATATTTTAATGCACTTACCTTAAACTTCGTCTTCGACAAACTTTTTCTCTAATATTTTGTTTGTTATTTGTAATATTAACTTTAAGTTACCACACTGCTTTGCAGTGTACTGTTTCTGGCAAGTGAGTCTGGCCAGAGAGTAATTAAACAGTTTTAAAGAAAGATTCAAATGGTTGAATAGAAGATAGTGCAAAATATGTACAAAAAAACGGTATAGCATAAAAATCTTAACTTATATAAATGATTATGTAAATTAATTCTTAAATATGGTATAGTCTGTGTTGTTCTTTTCCTTAGCGCAATTATAAGAAAAATTTGTTGAAATTTATGTCGTTCTTAAACACCATCATTAGCATGCAATGCTATCAAAGGAAAACAATATTTAAAATGTATTTTTATGTGTTATCATTTCTACAAAGCTTATGTCATACAAACAAATTTTAATTTCAACAAAATGTTTGTAAGCAGCTTTAATGTAAACTTCCTTATTTCTTGGTATATGAACAACTGGAATATGTATCCCTCGGCTGAGATGAATTGTATAAACTAAAAAACAACAAACACATGCGAAATCTATAGAACGAAAGCATATATCGCATTTAATTTCTTATAAACTTATTTAAAGTTCTAGTTGTAAAAGAGCATTCTTAAATGGACCAGATAAAAGTTTGTTTGTTTAGTTTTATAATTGGTGTTACAATCCGTTATGCTTTCATCATTTTGTGTATCCACCCAAACACTTTAAGTACAGCTTGTCATAAAAATAAGTATTTAAATTATAATATCTACAAACACTTTCAATGAAGATGCACAATATAAGAACGAAATGACAAGTGGGTGGCATAAATTCCTTGAAATGCACAAATAGAGGCATTCTATTTCCTTCATGGAAGGATAATGACTTCTCTTGTAACATTTTTATTATTCCGTTTCTATTTGAGTAAGAAAAAAATGTTTTAAAATATATATGTATAAACAAATGGCAACAAAATGCCGCAGTTTTCCTTCTATTATAGCTTGCCCTTAATCTCTTCCAAATCCTGAAAAGTGTGTGAGCATATTCATCAAGCACAAGTGAAAAATCTATTTTAAGTGGGTATCTCATCACCAGTCATTGATAACGTAAAATTTCACAACTACTGCATCTAGTGTGCGCTGATTTATTTTGCTTTATTTAGTTTCTTCTTTAACATACAGGATGATGAAGTACATATTCATACGCCAACAGATTAAAGTGTAAGGTCCTTGAAGTCGACACCATTGCTTTGAGAGAGCAAAATAAGAAAACACGTTCTATTGTTCATAAGATTCGCACAAACTTTCATTATTTAAACGTGTGTGCAGGTTCTTAGAATAAGTTATTTTTCCTTAACTTCAAGGATCACACAAGCAAGGAATGAGGTCAGAAAAGGAAAAAAAAGCTTCGTTTTCTGATGCACCAGCAAACTTGTAAAGCATAGGGTTGGCACACAGATATTTTATAATTAGTGTTGCATTCTTCTTTCACTATCCCCACGTTCTGCTGAAAACTCTCTACAACTAAGTGGGTTGAAGCACATATGCATTCAGCATAGCCACAAGGGCATGGACTTGGACATATATAAATATGGTATAGAATACAGTATGAAAAATGGGGCGACGGAACAAAATAGATAAAAAAGTAATAAATATTGCGAAAGCAAAATATCAGTCCTCGAGTGTAGGTAAGGTATATTGTCTGTATTAAGTTGCCCGGATAAATACTCGTACTCAATTAGAAAACTATATTCATCAAGATGAATATTTGCATACCTGCAACCGAGCGGGCTTGAGATAAAAATAAGTCTTCTCACAAAATTTCACTTCCCTAGGTAGATTCTTTTCGACGAGTGTTTTTAACATATGTATTCTAATATTGGTTTTGTATGGGAGGTACCAGAACTACTTGACCGCCATATTTCATTTCATTTCATTTATTTTAATTGTATGCTTACACAGCCCATAGCCCATTTTTAATACCAACCTGACGACGAAAGAAGTCCTTTCACCAAATTTTATTCGCCTATGTCAATTCCTTTGGGCGCTTTCGTTCTTTCAACAGACAGACAAACGGACAGACAGACATGGCTAAATCGATTCAGAATATGGTCCTGATTCAGAATATATACACTTTATGAGGTCACCGGTGACTCCTTCTTGGCGTTACAAATGTAATGACAAAGTGAATATACCTTCCTCTGAAGGGTATAATAAAGTCTTAACGTGTGTCCATGGGAGACAAGTCACTGAGGTGAAGTATTTTCTAAGCTTGTTTTGCGCTGATTTGCGAGAGCTGGTCAGGTGCACAGAAGATGAAGAACGGTTACCTCGTCCATGCAGTTTCTGTAAAAATCATTGTAGGGAGCTCCTAATCTGCGAGCGTGTCTTCCTATCAAACAATGTCCTGCTACTGCTTCCATTTCGGAACTGATTCTGTTTCTATTTTCTACTAATAGACAGAAGTCTCTGTGTCCTTTTAGCATCTAGTTTTGTTCAGATTTGATTGGATTTGGCGCAGGTATTACTGCTCTTCCATCTGTTGTTTGCGACCCTTATTGCCTCCTTGAATAAGGATAGGTTAGTTTAGGTTAGGTTGAGTGGGGTTGTGAGATCGTCACAAAAGACCAAGCACCAAGACGGGCCCATCGCCTTCCCTGGGAACCATTACGGTCAAAAACCTAAACCAAATCGCCCAAACAGTCAATTTCCCTACAGAATCTAATTATTGATCCAATATTATTTGAGGAACCAACCTCTTCTAAGTTGTTAAAAAAGTACCTGCCTAGGTGCTTCCTTCTGGTCCGAGCAATTTCTTGACACTCGCGAAGAAGGTGGAAGACATCTTCCGTAACTTGTTGGTCCTCACAGTACCTGCATATGTCCGTATTAGATAAGCCTAGTGTCATGGCATGCTTCCTTAAAGGGCAGTGTCCAGAGAGTATTCCTCTTGTTAATCCTAACTTTGTTCTACTGAGATTCCTCAATTCTTCAGACTTTTTCCTATTTAAGACGGGCCACAGGTCCTTAGAGACCCTGTGCCCTTATAGCTGTGACCATCTTGTGGCTGCTTTATTGGAGGTTTTCTCGAAGACAACCCTTTTAGCACCGGCCATGGGTGGTCTGATACCTTCAATCATTGTATTAAGTGGGAGCTCCGCTACTTCCTTAGCCAGAACGTCGGCTTTTTCGTTGCCCTCAATATCGCAATGCCCAGGTACACAACACAATCTGACACGGTTCTGCAAGCATAATGCCTTAAGCACTGCGTGGCAATTCCTGACTAGTTCAGATTTAGTGGTATGTGATTCTAGCGCTTTGAGCGCAGCCTGGCTATCAATGTAGATGGCGATATACTTTTTGGATATCGATCTCATTAAAAGTACCTCCAGCTTTGAGTACGGCCAGAATCTCTGCCTGGGTGTCCGGAAGTCTCAAGGCCGTATGTAGGTCCAACTCGCTAGAGTATATACCTGACCCCGTACCCTTACTGGTTTTGGAACCGTCTGTATATATTGAGGTCTCATCTTCTCTCGAGACCAAGTTCCTATTCCAGTCCTGTCTGTCAGGGTACGACACATCGTATGGAGTGTCAAAATCAAGTGTACCAAGACTTTCATACGCTTTTTCCCGGATTTTGGAGAAAGATTCCGTTAAGATAGCACTGTGTCCTATTGTTTTTAAAAAGCCCTGCGTTAGTGAGCCGTAGCGCACTATTACCTGCATTTGATTGTATTTGCCAGTCCAGTGGTAAAAGATGCAAGAACGCCTCCAGTGCAGCCGTTGGTGTGGTACGTAAAGCACCCGTAACGGCAATGCAGGCTGTTCTTTGAACCCTGGTCAACATATCCCGTACATACTTCTTGTTCGTGGCTTTCCACCAGACAAGAGCCCCATAAGTGATTATGGGCCTTACTACCATTATATATAGCCAATATAACATTGACGGCCTAATGCTACATTTCTTTCCTGCTGTCCTCTTGCAAATCAAGAGAGCATTGTGAGCCTTTTTGACTCTTTCATGTACGTTAAGTTTCCAGTTTAGTTTCCTGTCTAAAACCGTACCAAGGTATTCTGCGCTCTGCGAAAGGGAAAGCTCCACTCCAGCAAGTCTGGGCAGCTTGAAGGGCGGTATTTTGTATTTTGTACTAAATAGTACTTGAATAAGGAAAATTTAATGGATTGCATAGGAGCGTAAGGTTCACTGTTGTTGTTCAAGTTTAGGCCGCTTCCTTGTTTGGCTAGTTCGTCCGCTTTGTGACCTGTGACCTGGAACCCAGCACAGGGTTACTTGACATATGACCGCAATCTCGTTAAGAGATTCCATTTCTGAGAGTCTTACGGCTGCCATAGAAGCGACTACTTTCCCGTAGTAATCGACAGGAAGAAGGTTTAGTATGTTGGCTAAAGCGGCCGAAGGGGTGGATCTAGTGCCCCTGTGATGCATAAGCTGGCTGATCTTTGTACATGTTCCATAGATCTGGAATTTCATTTTTTCTTTACTGCGGGCCACCAAACCAGGATTCCATAAAACAGAATTGGCCTGACTACCACAGTATAGAGCCAGTTTGTTACCCTAGCCTGGAGGCCCCATCTTGGACCTAGGGCCTTCCTGCAGGTATGGATTATGGAAACATCGTGTCACTTTGTTTCGTTTGTACATGTTCGCTTATAAGAACTACTCAGATATAAGAAACAATTTTTTTTGGATTGAAGAGGTTTTTTATACCCATCTTGGGCTATTGAAAGCTCAAATCTATTTATAGATTTCGAGAGATATTCGAATCAGACCACGAACCACCTATGTCGGGTCTCTTTCAACTCCAGAGAGATTCTCTGTATTTCCCCAGAGTTCTTCCTGCGGTTCGGTTTCTAGTTTAAAGCTAGCATCTACTTATGTGAGATCTGTTTCATCCAATGGATCTCGACCCAGTGATATCTGAAGATCCTCATTCTTTTGCAAACCAACGCCGGACCTTGACACAGTAGATGTACCGCAGTCTCAGATTCTTCCTGGCATGGTTTACAAGTATCATACTTTCTAAGACCCATCTTTCTTAAAAGATACCCAAAATTAACATGACCTGTAGTCAACGCCACCAGCCATTTGATCACCGCCTGATTGTCAAGTTCTATAAGGATATTTCTTTCCTCACTCTCAAAGAACCACACTGAACAACTTAAACTCAGAAAATCGGTAAGAGAATTCACTAATAAGTCTTTGAAAACTTACCTCACAGGTCTTACAAATGATGCTAGTACCGACTACTCGCTCTGGAAGGCAACAAAGAAAATGAACAGGCCAATAGCTCACATTCAGTAAAAACTAGAGAAGGTAGCTGGGCTAAAAGCAGCCAAGAGAAAGCAAGCACTTATGAAGATAAAGGTTATCAAGGACTCGAAGTAAGATGCGAAGAAGATAGACCTATTTGGTCGGTAACAGCTAAATAACTTGCCAAAGAAATTAAAGAAAGCATAAACACAAAAAAGGGCCCAGGGTTTGATTAATTACAGGGGACATTTTGAAACAATTTCTACGAAAATATTTCTGAATGGACTAAGAAATGACAGATTAGATTAAATGACCTTAAGTCAGTCCACATTAATTTTACGATTAAAAACGTACCACACATTCCAGTCTACATTAACAACAATGTAGTGGAATATTCAAACACAGCCAAATATCTAGGCATGACTCTAGACGCTAAACTGCGTTATAAAGCGCACGTTAAGAAAAAAAAGATGAGTTGAACATGCGATACAGTAAAATGTATTGACTTTTTGGGAGATACTCATCCCTGTCCAACTATAATAAAATATTGCTCTACGAGTACGCAAATTCTGAAACCAGTATGGACCTACGGGCTCCAGTTGTGTGCATGAATATGCCAAACAAATTTACAAAAAATTCAGGTTTTCAAGAATAAAGTACTAAGGGACATAGTTAATGCACCGTATATACGTAACGCTGATCTGCATATAGTTCTAAATGTTGAAATGGTTGAAGACGAGGTTAAGAAGGTTGCTCGAAACCGCAGGAGTAGGCTTCTCTAAACACAGAAATAACAGAACTTTTAAATACTGACCTAACCTCTTGATCTATAAGATTTAGCTAGGGATGGCGAATGTCAGTCCCCCGGGAGTTTTTTTTAGATGAGTTAAAGTCCATCACTATTGCAGAAGCATCCCTCGCGTACTAGCTCTGCAATGTCTTTCGATGATTTTTTACTTTCAGCGAATTCCCAAAAAAAAAAAAAAACTCTCAAGCAAGTAATCCAATGCATGCAGCAAAGCAATCATCTGGTATTCAGAAGAGTAAACGAAGTGCCGTTTGGACCGCTTTTCAGTTAATAAATAAGTCTTGCGGTTTGATCCCCAGGATCACTTCCAATGCGCATGATAGTATTGTACATATTGCACCTGTTACTCCTAGACATGCTTAACAGTAAAACCCTATCTCCTTACAGTTTTCTGGGACGCTTTCACCCACCATACAACCTATTCGTAAGTGATAATGGGTCTAGTTATCATCGTATACGTCGAGTATGCTGACCGAGGTGAGAGTCTACATACACGCTTGCACTGATGCCTTTATGCCTTCCGGACCATCTCCATAACATGGAAGTTCCAAGTACGTCTAGTATCTTAATATACTCCCATACTTACCTAACCTTCTTGGTCGTTGTTAGTTCCGATCCGAAATGTGTTGGAGCCTGAAATTCCACATTGGTTTCGTTTCCTTGCAAAGATTATTAAATCTGTTTCTCTGCATTAATAGAAAGCCCTTATTTCACACCACGCACTTTGAGTGCATTCCTCATGATATCTGCGATGTTGTCTTTTCCATTATTGCTATGTCCACCACCTCTTGCGATTATTGCTTTATATATTATATATTATACAGGCGGCGTATAATAAATAAATAATAGAATATTCGATGTTTTAGAATTTTACATGGCGATTTTCTAAAGCTTAAAATGTTGTAAATTACCGATTTTTTCAAGGTAAATTGAGTTGCTGCAGCTGTATTAAATTTGTAATAAATTCTGGTTTAAGATTGTACCAAATATCTCAACTACATCGAAAATTAAAGTGTAGGTGTAGGATGAAATAAGACTTACACCATCACGCACTATCTCGAGATCGGGAAGTATGAACAATAAAATTAGGACAAATGTGTAAGAAATGATGGCTGATTTGGCTGGTGCAGGTTCAAGCCACTCACTTAATTGGCTTTTAATTAACTGCGTTAAAAATTATGCCAAGAAGCCACTTCAAAGCATAAAAAAGTCTTCTGTTCTTCATTCCACAAGAAAAGTAAATTATCAGTGAAGAAAAAGCCGTTTCAAAGGTTTTAGATTGACTTCTTGTACTCCATTAATAATTAATAAAATAACAGAATCTATTTTAGATGATGATTGGGGTTGTGGGCAATGTACCATAAACAAATACATATTTACCAAATAAACAAAAATGGTCGCAAAACTAAAGATGTCATGCACAATGCACCTGTACCTACAAAGAATAACCCCATAAAAATGTTTGTACAAAACAGACAACGAAAAAGAACGCCATATGGATGACGCCACCAGTTCCAGGATGAAATGATTAGTCACTTGTACTGTATCGCTGTAGAAGTCCATATCTATTGCGTGCTCTTATTTTCGTAGGCAATATTTATTGTTACTTTACTCAAGTTTCCTAGGTTTTATATATGTACATAAACAAAAGATAATCTCTCAAATTTTGAATAATCGCTTCACTTTGTAATTTTTGTATTTTTTTTATCAATAAAAAACAAAGTACCTACCTACGTAACTGCAGAAACCTGGATAGGTAATCAAAGGAAAGGGGAAAAACTCTCGCACACATCTTGGGAGAACATTATTCCAATGCAATTTATACCGCCAGATTTATTCACCTCACATATCCAACACCCCTCGACGAGAGTTGAAAAGCACTATAACAAAATGCTAAGAAAGAATGTGATTATCTGAACTTTTAAATACAATGCTCCCATTGGAAACGCGTTAGATGGTGGTTGTGGGAAGTCGAATATGCTTTCGGTGCTCCGCTTGGCAAGCAAAAGCTCACAAGAAATCTCCCTTGCAATAATTTTCGACTTGCTTCGGCGCAGTATCTACACATTGCCAAACTTCGGGTGCTACGTTCTTAGGAATTCGACCTGGACTGGAAAACTCTGTCAGAGAATGGAAATTTGAAGAAAAAAGTATCCCCAACCGGTTCACATCCAGAATCCAGTGACAGTCGGTATACAAGAAATTCTAATGCGGCGCTTTATTGAACCCCCGCAACAACAGCAATAGCAAAAACAACAACTGACAAAAAAGGACCAACCATCAATTCCAGAATTTTTTTTTCTGCCTTCCCTCCAGTACTGACAGTGTTTTACCTTCGATCGGTCTGTAAAGACGCATTGAGTCATATCTCATATAACACACGTTTTTCGTGTCGCGCGTGTCCTCGGTTAATAAAAAATAAATTAATAAAGGGATACGAGTAAAAACTGCATGCAATAATGTGAATAAATTAGCACCTAAACAAATATTCTTCAGATCACTATAAATTTTAAAATACAAATACCTATGTAAAATCAAAATATTCTAATTAAAAAAAAATAATTCAGTTTTATAGTGAAGTGCAGATAGAAGTTTAGTGAAAAAGCTATTAATTAATGAATCACAGGATTCAATGATGTATCCCTAATAAGTGCCTAAGACTATGCCTAGCAAATACAAAAAGTGGATTTACACTTTGGATACCAATGAAAAAATGGATAACCGTAATTAACTTGCAAATTTCCATAATGATGAAAAGAACCGCACAATTTCTGACCCTAATTTAAGCTCCCCAGTCCTATTTGTTTTTCCAAACGCAGTCGTTTCTTTATTATATTTTTTTGGTATTATTTTCACTTTCTCTGTCGTAGTTTGTTTCGCCACACCACTGTAGATAAGGGAAATGAAGGCTGCGGGATGTCCTGCTCTGTTTTTCGTTTACAATAATTAATCATACAATATGATATGGAATATAAAGACTCTATGTGTAGATGAGCGGTTATTTGAAAATAAAAATGGTTTAATAGATTCGACGCTGTCATAGTGGTGAAGGAAAAATGTCTGATCAAAATGGTAAAGAAGTCTACGGTTTCTTAAACATAAAGGATTATTTTTGAACTCGCTACTTCAACTGGACCTCAATCATATGTAACATAATATAACATTTCAGTTACAATTTCGTCTAAATATAAAATATTTATTTCAAAAATGTATTTGCAAATAATTGCATTAACGATAAATAGGACTGTATGATAACGCGATAAATATGATAGTTTTATAGTAAGGAATAGTCCATGTATGCAGTATGTAGGGTTAGAGTTATGTAATCATATATAGTAAATGAGAGTACCACTATTTAACTGTACGTTTTAGTGACATGAGCTAACCTAACCTATGCCATCCATCAACAAACTTATTAGTATTTTTCTTGTTAGGAAGCCAGGCAAGAGTCACAAAATCAAATAAATAAAAGTGTTCATTTTTAAGTAATATTAGGTAAATATAAAAGAAACAATAAAATTGCTGACAGCACTCCAATGGGAAGAATTATTTTCTGTACCATGAATTATGTACAATTTCGTTCCATACTTTCTATGAGTATGGTTATTATATATTTAGTCACTAATTTTGCATTGACTTAACGTCTGTTAAATACCTATACTAAACGCTCTAATTGTATAGAAGAAGAACCAATATTGTTGACCATATATATAACATGAGTCACCGGGGCTGCTCTTTTTGAACCATATTCCTGAGCAGGAGGTTTTTTAGCACATCCTGTACAAATTGATATATTCTTCACTGACCAATCATTCGCAAATACATTTCGGGTATGGTAATCAAAGATCTTATGATATTCCTTCTGGAAATATTAAATGAACAACAATCTTTTTGTGCTGTTTTCCAATTTTCGCGGTTCTTTTGTAGTGTGTTATATGTTACCGTTTCGCTGAATAGCTCAGCCAATAAAGAACGTCGGACTATTTAACAGATGGTAAAATTTCGAGTTTTGGTTCATAACTTCTAAGAATTACACGATGTCTTGTTTACTAACGAATGAGTAAAACTTGAAATCTTCATAAATTCGTTTGAAGAAACGTTGCGTTTTAAATACGAATTACCATTAAAAATTATTTCGATAGAAATTATTCAAATACCTAACGGCCGAAAATATTTTCATTTTTCATAAGGGAAGGAAACCGCGGTTGATTTTTCTATTATGTAAATACAAATAGTTAATGTTATGTGGGCAATGTCTCGTATTTTAAAGCTGCAACCCAAGTTCTGACTTCTCATATTTCTAATAGTGTAGCGGAGTTTTTTTTTTTGTATTTTTTATTTTAATTATTTTTATTTATGTTTGAATGTACATTTTTATTGTGTTTTTTTTCGCAATACAGAGTTAATTGCTCAATACCTGTATATACAAATAAGTCTGACTTGCCACCCACCTGACAATAATTAATTCCTTTTATTTTGTTCATGCATTTCATTATGTACCTACCCTACATAATATATCCATACACACTCTGCCGGCGCAATTTAAGATTTAGTTTCCCTGTGGGTGGTTTACGAATCATTTATTTTTCCACATATTGCGGGTTTATTGATTTTTGTTTTGTTTCTTGTACTCAGTGCGACTCTAATGGCAATTTAATTGGAAATTTAAAGCTATTTATCGGGTAAAGGTCCTTTCGTGTGGGCTATTCATACTTACACATATTCATTGCACATATAACTTCTACTTGTGCTAAGTGTATGTCTGGAAAACAGATTAGTGTTATTTCCTTTTAAAGGAAATTCTGAAAAATAGTGCTTTGGGATAAAATTACATATACCTACTTGGAGGGTATGTTCAGCTGAAAACAATACACTGCATTTTAAGCAGCAGCAGCTTACAGAAAAGTGGATAACTACGGTTGCATAAGGTACATTGCAAATTCTATGTGACACGGTTTTTTATCGGTGAGTGTAATTCGATTTTTAACTACCTATACCAAAATGTATTTGCTTTTAAAAAAACGTACCTTAAAGAGTATTGTATATATTTATATATACCTTCATATTCTACGTTCTAGAAATTTATTTTGATTCAGAAAGGAACTGTGTACAAATATAATAAACAATGTAAATTAGATGTGGTATATTTAAACCATAGACGCACATAGCTACGTTGTACTCCAAGCAGAAACAATTTTTTTGGTGTACCTAGTGGTGGAGAAACTCTGATAGTATTCGTTTCTCTTTATGTTCGGCGGCAGAAGATTCCAGTGAATCGTCTTTTGTTGTATTTGCGGTAACAATATACCTATTATCCGGATAATCTTAAGTTTCTCCTAATGTAAAGTCAACTTTTCTTATGGTCCATATCTTTAAAAAATCTTAAATCATCAGTGTAATGTGTATCCAATGATAATTGTGTATAAAGTATAACATAATCTACCAGAGACACTACTGAGACCACCAACTCCGGCCGATTTCCCGTTAGGTACTTAGCCTACAAGCTAAATTTTTTGGAGTGGTCACAATTTGGTGCGCTAGTATTGTTACATAGAAATTCGCATTGACTTATTTCAAGGAGCTTCAAAAAGTCTGAGTCACCAACACACTTGCAAAAAATATGAGCCACTTCCGCTGTGGGCAAAGCTGCTCGTAGTGTTCATAGAATTTTATCCGTTAAATTTGAAATTATTCGATAGGTGTGGATAGTATTTTTTTTAGAAATAAGTGTACATTTGCTTAAAATATTTATGAAAAATTGTCAATGCAGAATGATTGCATGAAAATAAAAACCTTTTTACCAAACCTTTATCAGTTATTTAAGAAAAGTGCATCAAAATTATATCAAAAGAGGTAAATATATAACCGTGTTTTTCCTTATATGTTTCTTATATATAAAACATCTCCTGTAGATAGTTTTATTAACTAACAGAATCGGATTATTCGCCTTTTAACAATACAGAATTACTACCCAATGACATTCAGTAATGTAAAAAAAATACCCAAACTCTAGAACATTTCGCCACGGTTGCCGATGTTGTATATTTTTGTATTTTTTGTATGTTTTTGCATGTCGCAGGGGTTCTTAATTGACATAACACCGATAGGAAAACAAAATGGCGAGCTTGAAAAAAAAAATTGAGGGGGCCAGCGGCAAGAGAATTGCGAGTTGGGGGTAACAGTATGATTTGTCTCTGATATCTACTGATAATAAGACAATAATTGGAACATGGTACAAAACAAATATAACTATAGAAGCATTAGCGAATAGGGCCCAAGGTGGAATCTCGATATCCGTTTTCAACTTGCTGATAGTATAAATGGTGTTTATGTTGAGATTGAGATACCTCCATATTCAAAGCGTCAGTTTAAGTGCTAATGTATGTTTTCGTATCATTGATGCAGAAATACCTTGACGCTTCCTTCGATGTCGGATAATATTATTTTTGTTCATCCACTTGTCTATTTCATTGTAATAGCTTCATAAAAGCTTGTTCGGAACGCACTGCATACACCTTATAAGCCTTGTTCGATAAACAGTTTTCTACCACCAAGCCTATTGTATCTAGCTATTTCAATATATCTTGTTACCATAAAAAGATGTCATTGTTGGGGCATGATCCTGGTCAATATCGTATTACGAATATTTCTGTGAGCGATTGGCAAAATTACGGAAAGAAATACCGAATACTGAGTCCTACTGAGGCACTCGACGTGATTTGGCATATTTTGACAATCTATTATGACGTAAACATTTGTATTAAATTTGTCACTACATGTGATCGCCTGTCAAGAGTCTTTTGTATTTTGAAAAGCAGTGAGCAAACGTGTGTTGTGAAAATAGGAACATTTGGGTTGGTTATTGTTGGAAAGACAATTTTTATTTTCTTATTATTATTACAATGAAATTAAAACTCGAGTTAATGAGTTTATACTTTTATAACTAAAAAAAATCACAAAGGGAATCTCCCACTGGTTATCGTAAGGCTGAAAACACACCGGATCAAACAAAACGTTTTTGATTCGTTAGTCAAAAAAACGTTTTTTATTTGAACACACACCAAGCGGAACAGAATGTAACAAAACAAAGCGGTTTGTTTTCTTGTTTCGTTTGGTGTGCGTTGTAATAAATCAAAATGGAATTTTCAACTTGCTGTAGTATTGTTCAACATGTGGTCGGACTCAGACGATGAAGTTGAGCCAATCTTATACACGGAATCAAAATTTTGTTTCGCAAAAAACAAGAGGTCAGCTAACGGCAACGAAACATGTTTTTTTGTTTTGCTTTGGTTTTTATGTTTCGTTTCATTTGGTGTGTGTTGCGCCATACGGAAAATAGGCAATTATCGTCAAAGACGCTGGCTAGAAACAGTGTTACTCGTATACAATGGCATATAAAGGGTTTTCCAATAAGAGGTGCTATTGTGAATGATCCGCTATTTCGGTAGCTGTCACTTTTGAAGCTTTTATTCTTTGACATTTGACAAGTAGAAACTACGCCATTACTAAAAATGGGACGATACACGCTTCAACAACGCATTCAAATTATTAAAATTCACTACAAAAATGGTGAAAAAACACAAACAACGGAACCATTGATCTTTTACGGGAAAAGTTTCCGGACCGTGTTATCTCTCGAAGAGGTGATCACAATTGGCCACCGAGATCTTGTGATTTAACACCTTGCGACTTCTTCCTTTGCGGCCACGTGAAAGATAAGGTCTACGCCAACAGCCCAGCGACGATTCAAGACCTAATCATAAGTCTGGAGAAGTCTAAGTCTATTTGTCTATCGTTCCTGATTGCTGCGCGAGTCGTGATTAAGCGATATACCTTTGGGTCCGTTTTCATAAGGGGAATTCTTATGTTCGATTCGATTATTAATTCATTTTTTCCCGGTCAATATGGGTTTTAGTTCTTTCTTTAGTATCGTCGCCGATATCCCATCCGAAGATTCTAGATTTGAGAGAATGAAAAAGGTTATTTATAAATTGCAGCCAACGAAAGAAAAGAATTTGCGGCAAATTTTGTTCTTCACTAGGATTTTTCCAGCAGGACTTTTAAAATAAAAAAGGGTTCTAAACAGGGTAGGATTCTGGTGCTAGGGTTGATTTAATGAAATTTTTATTCACCCAGTATCTGTGAGAAAATCTTGGATTTTCCCGTTTCGCGTAGCATATTCTAGGTATAGTACGCTGGAAACGAGGCGCCTGTGATAAAATTTCCCTTGTTCCGGGATTCAACCAATACCGTTACCGTTACCATGTTGTACAACAGCTACTGTTTCCTAGGATAATTGTTCGAATGGGCCTCCCGTTTAATCGCCTTATTGGGCCGATTAATGTTATTAAAATTTTTTGTCTGAATCAAGCGGTCTACCTCCATCTTAATTGGAGGCTTTAGGCCAGTTGGCGGCAGGTATATTGAATGTTTTAGAACCCTTTATTCCATGACATCCAAATCGCAGTCCGAATCTCCTATTTTGAAACCTACCTGAGTTTCTTAAGAACGGGGGTCCTTCTTCGTTCTTAAAATTATAGTGTACGAGAGAAGATATAACGTTCTGCGCCTGTACATGCACAGAGTTGTTTCGGTAGTTTAAATTTTGCATTTCGCGTTTTCCGTTTCTGAATTTATAAGAAGCCTCTAGAGGTCCTCATTCAGTCCACTGACGAAGACGTCCTGTGCCCTATTGCTGTAAGTTTCCATCAGGGCGTCTATTGTTTTCGGAGGAGTATGTCTCCGATCGGACCTTGTTTATTATTAGCGAGAATTGGTGATTCACGGTGGCATAGAAGTCATCGACCCTGGAACCACCTTGTTTCAGCTGACACAACTGGTGCTGAAGAGTTCTAAGGTTCATCTAAATCTCCGCCCAATTACCTCTTCTCCTTTAGATTCCTTTTGTTTTTGTGCCTCCTATTCTTATTTTCTGCGTTTTTTTTTGTGTATATGACGGAGGAACAAATTATGTAAAGGAAAAAATGTGTTTACGTATACAGAGATATTCAACTGGGACTGTCTCCCTTTATATAATTTTAGGTTAAATCTTAGTTAATTTTAATAACTTTATAATAATCTTACTGTATAAGCAACAGCCAATTTTTCATCTTGATCATTTCAGTCTGCTTCCTTCGGGTTATAACTCGTCTTTCCTTTTCTCCTCATTGTCGTATCTCCTCTTGAAGGCTACCTTCCAGTTATTTCATCTCTTCCTCGAATTAAATGAGTCTATTTGGGTCTTATCAAAGTTTTTTTCACTTGGCACTTTTTCTTCGTAAAAAACTATGTATGCACTTTTTTTTCTTTTTTTTTTAAAAAGAATTGTCCTCAGGTGAATGGAATTCCAATAAATTCGTTTTTATTTCAATGTGGTTAATTTTAGAGCCATTTCGTGCAAAATGCAAATTATTTGGATTTTTGTTTCACAAAATATAACGGCTGTCGCCTCGGTCTAGTACTCGGTGAAAAGTGGGAGGTCTCTGCTCGGGCGCCATTTAAGAATTTTATACTTTAATAATGAAAGAAAAATCTTTAATGGAACCTCCCACTGGTTACCGTAAGTGAAACAACTGATTCAATATACTTAAGGGGTCGATCCGTCATTATTACTGGTTCCGTTAAGACTTATTTACAAATCCCTAGCCGATACATAACTCACAAGCATATTCACTTTACATTATTGCTGCAGCAATAACTACAAGGTGGCGCAAAAGTAATCCTCCTATCAGAAAATGCTATAAATTTTGCGATTGGCCCCTAATGTCAGTTCTGTTTTGACATTTGTGTAGTAAACACATGCGAAATACACGTTAATAAACAATGTTACGCTACACTGCTCCAGAACGCGGAATATTGGTGACTATTTATTTGGGCAATAATCGGTCGGTGACTTTGGCACAACGTGAATTTCGTCGCAGATCTCCTAGCCGTCCAACGCCTACTGGTGAAACACTGCGACGTTTAGCCGCTCGCCTCGAAGAGACTGGCACAACACGAGACGTTGCCAAGAGTGGTGGGCCCCGGAGCGCCCGTTGTGCCGAGAATATCGCCTCTGTTTTTTCGAGAACGCCGCTGGTCAAACGACAACAGTGAACGGTGCGCGCTATAGGGTCATGTTTACTGATTTTTTTCTACCGCAATTGGACGGTTTAGGACTGGAGGACATGTGGTTCCAACAGGACGGAGCTACGGCACACACTGCGCGAGCCACAACCGATATTCTGAAAGCGGTGTTCCCGGGTCGTTTTTGGCGATTTGCACTAGCCCGCAAAATCGCCTGATTTGATCGCTCCAGACTTATTTTTGTGGGGCTTTTTGAAGTCGCGGGTTTATGTCAACTAGCCTCAGACTCTTGCAGCTCTTAAAGACAATATCCGTCAAGAATGTGAGGACCTATCGCCGGAAGTTTTGGCCAAAGTGATGGAAAATGCCATAAAAAGGGCTGAAATGACAATCAACTGTGGCGGCGGCCATTTACATGACATCATATTCTCGACTTGATGTAAAAAAAAATTAAAAGACCAAATAAAAATAATCCACAAGAAGAATCAAAGTTTTTCTTTTTTTTTAAATTACAGCCAAAAAACATCGGAAGGTTATTTTTGCGCCACCTTGTAGTTTGCGTGCAATTTATTAAATTTATTTAAACAGTAAAATATTTTGCAATGCAATTACAGTTTTACTTTGTAGATACTGCTGGTGAACGGAAATTGGTCACAGGTACGCTTAAACCCTTTTTCCACATCCGGGCTTCGGTCTCCAGTAGATAATGAGAATGCTATAATTGTATGACGCTTTTTCTACGAACACCGTCTGCTGAGAATTGTGGTGGGGTATTTGTATTGTTGATTTTATCGGAAAGAGTTTAATTAAGTCCCAAATAATAATAAGAAAATTATCTTTCAAGGTTTGCACCAACCCTCGAAACATAACATCAACAAAAATAAATAGATAAATTAAGGTTTTTTATTCAATTGGACATATCGTCGATGAAACCAGAAAAGTGTGTAACTCCATATTGAGTGAAAATGGGCCTTGAACGGCATCTATGAGCTCAACCCAATAACTACCACTTTAGAAAGTGGGAATCCCCAAATAATTCATACTATAGAAATAATACATTATAACAATATCTGAAAATATCAGCCATATAACGTTAGCTATCTTAAAAATATGATGTTTTAATGCTCTCCTGAAAAAGTCTTAAAATGGAGTTACACAGTTTTCTGGTTTCACCGACGATATACGAAATCTGAAATCTGAGTTCTGCTCTGAGCATCACAATTGAAAACCACAAAAATAAATTCGAAGAAATATTTTTGTCTCAACTCAACAAATACGCTTAAGCGCGTGACCGTAGAAGTGTTACCGTGTCATCGGATGTCAAGGGCAATTTCAAATCTTTTGGATTTTATTGAGCACAGCAGTGTAGAACTTGCGCCCGCCTGTTTATTAAAAAAAGTTAATGTTGGCCACTAACTTTTTGTTTCCCTATACTTTGTTGAATAAAAAAATATTTAAGAAGTGCGAAGAACATAGTATTAACGAAACGTCTGAAACTACATTTCCTAGAAATCATTTTCCAAAAAATATTTTTCTTGTAATCGATAGCACTATTCCGAATCTCGATGTCTTCACAGTTGCTTGATATTTACAGAAAACATGGATACATGTTTCTGATGGTTCACATATTCCAAATACATAAATAATAACAATTCAAGAAATGCAGGTGTTTCTTATTCAATTCGACATAGGAAATCTGAAATCCGAGAATTCTTTTTGAAAACTACAAAAATTATTTTGAAGAAATATTTTTGTCCCAACTGAACAAATTGTGTTTTTTCTTTTTTAATTTGTCAGTAAATGTAAATATGTTTAAATCAAATCATATTATACTGCCAAGCCAGTTTGCCTTCACCGGTGTTTTTATGACGTTTGTCCATTGAAGTGATGATTCTCCCCCTTGTAGACGAAAATCTTACCATACCATTTTTTTAGGCGCCATTGTCTTGTTGCTCATAATTGTGATGGAAAGAACATAGTAGGTTTATATACTATTTAATTGTACCTACTCAAACTTTTTGGAGGACATGAGTAAACAAAATTAACCACGCAGTCTGAAGCCTATCATTTGGTTGGAGCCAATCGATTGACAGCATTCACAATTAGATTTCAATTACTATATTTCCTTCTGTTGCTTATCTTATATTCTCGTGAAAGTAGAGCGTATCCCAGGCTTACAAGATTTTCAAAATTTTCTGCATCATAGCATTTTGTCGTCTTTATCGAGAGTTGCTTTACTTATCGAAATGATTGGCCAATTTTTTTATAAAAATACCGCGTAGTACAAAATGTACTTGCTGATTGGGTGCTGTCAAAACAATATTTAATTTGATACTTTGAAGCTTATTTTAAATCGCAATCTGTCTGCAAAGTCTCTAAAAATTAGACATAAATACTTGGAGCATAATAAATGATTCCACTCTCCCTAACATTTAACAAATGCCTGTTCACAATTCTGCGTCACAAGAATACAAATGTGCTTTAATACACCTGTGTCTCTATAGCCTTGAGTCTATATAAAGGAATATCTTTTTTTTTCTTAGGTAAAGTCCAATTAGGCTTATGAACAAAAAGATACAATGAATTCCATAAGGAGCAATCGAAATTTCGCTTAAGATCTCGTCATATTTCTTTTGTGTGTTGACTGTAAAGTATACCTATTGTAGATGTGACTTCTACCGGACTCTATAATGTCTCTTTCTCTGGAGAAAAACATTATTACCATGAAAACAACAAAAGACGACCGTTCTCCTGCGATAGCACCAAATGACACCATGGATTTTTTGTTTTCTTTCCTTACCGGTAGAATCTAAGCAGCAGCTTCAAGGGATCTTAACCTACTAATGCGGAAGTGACAATGGGAATCCTCTCCGTTGAGATGAACTGAGTAAAATATAACATCTTCGCTGCTTCTGTTTTTTGCTATTGATGATAAGGTTCTAATTTACTTCCTTCTTTCAATCAATTTACTTATTGATTTTGATTTTTGTTTAATAATTCAATGCCAGTATAATCAATTATTATTATTGTTCGGAAGAACTTTTATGTATCTCGTTACATAAATTAAATTATTCATTTTTGAAGTGATTACAAATGTAGGTAGGTATATTAATAAACGCTCTACTACTTGAAGGAATTTGTATTTTTTTATTAAATTCAATTACACGTTCTTGTGGCCAAGATGTACAAGCGACGTTGAACTGGGGGACAAGCATCCGACAATTGAATTTTCGAACTTTTGTTCGCTGTGAAAAGTGAACTAGTACTAGGTAGGCACCTAAATCAAATTATAGCCAGGCGGGCACGCAAAATGCTTCCTTGTTTATTTTTGTTTGCAACCGAAGATGGTTTTGAAATGATAGAGCAGTTAAGGCCATGGGAATAATCTTGGATTTTAATACGAAATCACTTATTTCATAAAAAAAAGACAGGCATTTTTAAACCTTTGTTCGGAAATCGCTACAATCTTGTTAAATTCACTATACCTATTTTATTTAGATATAATTTTAGCCGTTTTATTTCATTAATTAATAACAAATAAATACAAATGAATTTAAAATAATAAAAAAAGTCAAGCAAATATGTATATAATTAAAGGTTCACAGCAGAACATAGTATTAATATCCGATATACCACGCCTATTGATAAACGAAGTTATTAACTGCTTTAGCAAACGTGGAAAAACTTCCTTTGTTAAATTGTGAGCGTTTTTTCTTTGGGAGTTCTTCCAGCTTTCTAAAACAATGTTTTAGAAATGCCTCATTGTCAAGATTGACAAATTTCGCACGAGAAATGCTTTTGCCAAATCGATCCACTTTTCTTCCTGCGAAGTAAAGATAATTTGTTTGGTCTTTTCTTCGGTATTTGTAAGGACCGATGGTCTACCAATTCTTTTTATGTGCTAATTTTTTAAGCGGTTGATGAGCGTTCCTTTGCCAATATTGAAATCTTTGGAGCATTGATTGATGGATCTGTGTTTCGTTTGAAGGTCTAGAGCCCTATTTATGTACTTGTCTGTTGTGCTGTTGTAACGTCTTTTTGGATTTTCAATAGTTTTTTGGTGGTATATTTATTTGTGCTAAGTAGGTACCTTCGTAGGCATAAAAAGGCAAATGCGTGGTCAATGTTTGCAAATGTTTGGCGGTAGACTTTTAAAGCAATTCTACGAGCACGTTCTTTCTTTTAGAAATACTTGTAAGACCAGAAATTATGATATAATAACTAAAGCAAATTAGGTACACCTCAGTAATTTATATTATTTATAACAGATCTACTGAATGCAAATGTAAGTCGGTAGCTATACTTTGAATTTCGAACGATTTTCGCTGCATTGTAAATGGGTTTAAAAAAAAAAAATACACTCTGATGTTTGTCAGATATTCGTGAGAGGTGGCGCAGTGGAAAAACCTTAAGTTGGAATTTAGGGTTTTTCGGGATTCGAACCTGGGGCCCTACTCTGTATCTCGTTTCGAAAATGAACGTTTTGTACTCTCTATTTCCAAAGCCGAATGAAATGTACTACTAATTCCGAAAGTATTACAGAGTACCAACTTAAAGACGGAACACAAAGCAATTTCGAATAGGATTGACTTTCGGAACGAAATAGAGAGTAGGGCCCCTGGTTAACACTCTAGTTCCCCCGCTGAGCTATCCCAATCAAAGCAATGCCAAATCAAGTAATGCAGGAGGTTGAAACAAATTCCCACACTATTTTGGGGAACAACGGACGATCGTGAGATCGACAAATATCTGGCGAACGATCCTAAACCGATACAACACTACCTACGATAACGAGGATGCTTAGTTATCAGCGGAATATTTCGCAGTTCGGACGTATAAAAATACATTTTTTTTTTAAATACTAACAAAATTATTTAATTTCTATATACCACGGTTTTTTATTCATTGTTCTCCTCTATGTCTATTTCTATGTTTATGTTTAGACAGACTACTCTTGCATAAAAGTAATATCTCTTTAAAAAGCTTTCTCAGGATAATTTTACTCACGGATGTTTGTAAGATGAAAGATCCGACATAGCCCGAAAATGGCCTACCAAAGTGGTGCGCAACACGTAGCTCGCGGGGGCCTGTTTTCTAGACGCCCACGAACGCCCATTTTTTAGAAATTTCCTTGATAATTTGGACAGTGCATATGGTGAAACTATATAATCTCAACGAAACACTAGAAGGAAGGGAAAAGTATATATCAGACACGATGGGCGGAATTTTATCATTCGTAAAGGAAACCGATCTATGGAAAAGGACGCTGAATATCATTCGGAGTAGAATTCAGCTCTACATGTGGAGCTGCAATCGGACTTCGAAAGACGTTTTGACAACATGTTGTGTATGGAACTTCTCTTTATTTTTGTCAAAAATGCATTCATCAATATCGATGTTTTACAACTAGCTTCATTGATGGAAACTCATTGCGCCGTACGTATAACATATTTAAGTCTAATAATTTAAACTTAACGTTTTTTCCACTGCGCCACCTCGAGCGAACGTCTGACAAAGAGTATAACTGTCATGAAATAACTTCTCAATTAGCCGTTTGGACTCGGCGCAGGTATTCTCTGAACAACCTATCCAAATCTATTATTATAATGCACTGAACTTAAGTCCATTATGAAACTCATATCTGTTTCTTAGCAATAATTAATATACCTATTAATTATTCAGTATTTGTAAATGAATACCTAGTTGAAATCAACTTAAGATGTTGAAGAATTGTTTCGAGCCAAAATCCAAATATCCCTGTTTCAATAATTCCAATTCACAGTCAAATTGACTTGGTGTAATGAAACTTACCCATCGGGGTATTCAGCACCGTGGCCAGGCAAAATAACATATTCTTGTAGTTTCATTTTCGTTTTCGTTCCACCCTGGCAAAGATAGAGTTGTTGTACTACTTGTGCTGTGTGCCTACTGCCTGTGCCTACCTAGTGGGAGTCAACTTTTTGCTCAATCTCATATCTACGGTATATTTTTGTCATAATATTAATGCCCCATCTTCTTCTTCTTTTCAACCACATTGAATAGGTATAAAACAAAAACGCTTGTCCTCGTACCCGAAAATCTTGTAAAGTATGTAAGAGATTAAAAAATAGTACCGTAGGCGCTTATAACACTCTTACCAGAACTTGTGACGACTTGCACGACTGGGTCGCACGAAGCTTTCTCGTGCATCGATTGATTGGGAGGTAAAAGTTCAAAAGAAATCGTACATAAAATATAAGAATAGGTAGTGTTACAAATCACAAATCGGTTTTCAGGTTTTTATAAAAAGAATGAAAATCTGGATTTATGTATTGTAATAAATCCATAAGATCTTTTTTTTTATCTGATGATAAGATTGGCAAATCTTCAATATTTTTTAAATGACCCAATGTAAGTGTCGATGCTCCTCGTTTGACTAACGATAAAAGGTTAAATGGTTCTTCAGGATTTAAGTTTGTTTTATACAAAATTTGTTTATTGTTGTTCGTATAGCGAATCCACCTTACTGAGTTCCATAAAAATTTCTGGCCTTCTGAATTACGTCGTTTCCAATTAAGATTATTTTTCGAAATCTCACTAAAGTTGAAGAAATCACTTTCTTTCATTTCAAGAACTTTAATTTTTGAATTAATACTTCCGATGAACTGATACCAGGCCCTTGGCACACTAATTTCAACATTGGATTTTTTCTTTTTTCGCTCAATTAACGCATGATCAGAACCTTCCGATGTTTTTTGGCTGTAATTTAAAAAAAAAATGAAATACTTTGATTCTTCTTGTGGTCTTTTAATTTTTTTTACATCAAGTCGAGAATATGATGTCATGTAAATGGCCGCCGCCACAGTTGATTGTCATTTGAGCCCTTTTTATATCATTTTCCATCACTTTGGCCAAAACTTCCGGCGATAGGTCCTCACATTCTTGACGGATATTGTCTTTAAGAGCTGAAAGAGTCTGAGGCTTGTTGACATAAACCCGCGACTTCAAAAAGCCCCACAAAAAGAAGTCTGGAGCGGTCGAATCAGGCGATCTTGCGGGTTAATGCAAATCGCCAAAAACGACCCGCGAACACCGCTTTCAGAATATCGGTTGTGGCTCGCGCAGTGTGTGCCGTAGCTCCGTCCTGTTGGAACCACATGTCCTCCAGTCCTAAATCGTCCAATTGCGGTAGAAAAAAATCGGTAAACATGGCCTTATAGCGCGCACCGTTCACTGTTGTCGTTTGACCAGCGGCGTTCTCGAAAAAAAAAATGGCCGCGTCAACAGAGGCGATATTCTCGGCAAAACGGGCGCTCCGGGGCCCACCACTCTTGGCAACGTCTCGTGTTGTGCCAGTCTCTTCGAGGCGAGCGGCTAAACGTCGCAGTGTTTCACCAGTAGGCGTTGGACGGCTAGCAATTCTGCGACGAAATTCACGTTGTGCCAAAGTCACCGACCGATTATTGCTCAAATAAATAGTCACCAATATTCCGTTGTTTATTAACGTGTATTTCGCATGTGTTCACTACACAAATGTCAAAACAGAACTGACATTAGGGGCCAATGGCAAAATTTATAGCATTTTCTGATAGGAGGATTACTTTTGCGCCACCTTGTATTATTACGTGAACACCAAAAGTTGCCGTGCAGCTATCAAAAGGGTTCCTTCCACGCAATGCGACAAGGTTCGCTATACACATACATACTTCATCGGAGAATTTTAACGAAAGTTGTATTGGAAGTTGGAACAGATATCTCGAATGGAATTTCGTTAAAATCGGAGAAAATTCCGTTTCGAACGTATACCTCGATAGGGGTGATTATCTGCGAGGTCTTTTACGGTATAAATTTTTTGAACATCCAAAGATTCCCTGGGTACACTTTTTTAGTGCGTTTTATAAATGAAAGGGAAGTAAACGAAAACTTATTTATTAATAAAGTGTTATAGTCCGTCCAAAAGGAGTTGAATATTTTCTCTCAAGCACATTTTTGATCAAATGAAATTGTTAAAGCTTTTACTTACTCTATCTTTTTTGCCATTTAAATTTGTTTGTCATAAAAAGGTGTTTTTTTTTGTGTTGCTTTATAAGTATTCTATGCGGAGGTTCCTTTTTCACCTCGGGTCTGTTTTCATTCCCTTTAAAAAAAAAATGTTGCGGTGTTCCTTTTGTTTTTGCTTGATGTGTTGTTCTAAGACTCTTTTGTGTGTCGCAAGGAGAGTAAAATATCTAATCTGAAGGAACCTGCGTGTGAAATTTACAATTAAGTCTGGACCGACTATACAATCTTATAAAAGGTTTGGAATTATTGTAGTAACTGTTTTGTCGTACCGATCTCAGTAACAGTATAGTGGTTTGAATATGTCAAATGTTGAAGTTAACTCTAATTAGTTTTAATTCATTTGGAACTAAGCAAATGTTTTATGTTGACTGTGTTTGTACCTCAGAGAATTTGGTGGTTGTCGACCAAAAGGAAATAGTTCACTAATAGTAGATTTGTTTTGTGATTTGCTGTTTAACAATGCGAGGCATCATTTTTCTGTCATTAAAAGTAACATTGTTAAATAAAGGACAGACCAAATTAATTTATCATTCGGAGACTATTGTGGCCACCAAATTAGTCATAGTAGGAAATTATGGCCCCCATAGTCTTTAATTTTCCAGTTGTTGAAAGTTCAATTAATAAAATAATTTGACTGCTATGGATGTTGGTGGCAGCTTGGTGTTAAATGATGTCTGAAAATGATTGCTTAAACAAACCCTGATACGATAGCGAATTCTTTAACATAGGATAAATAATATAACTCTTTTGTGAATTATGAATTTGCACTTTTCTTTTGTTACGATTGAACATACATATTATCATCATAGTTTCTCTATACAACAATCATATAAATCATATACATTTTAAAACCGACAAAATGTCCATGTACCTATATTGTAAGTGTTTAAACGGTGGGACATCTAATGGTTTCTTTTTAAATCGTAGGTTATTTTGGCACTGACAGGTGTCGCTTTACGCTTGAACAACGTTGGGAAATATTGAAAACATATTTCCAAAGTGAGTGCTGTGTAGTCCAAACAGTGCGTTTTTTGGTTTTGGCTGAAATTAAGCACCCACGCGCCTGCTGTACGCAAGATTGTGCAAAAAGTTCGTTAGACTGGTATGCTAGTGCACAACACAGAATGTGGCTGCTGTAGCTGTGGTAGGAGTGGTGGCATCATTGTACCATTTTTCTTCGAAAATGGGGCTGGGAACAGCTTTTCGGTCAACGGTAGGCGTTTCAGAGCCATTTTAACCGACATCGAATTGGACGACCTCTGATTCCTGCAGGATGGCGCGCCATGCCACAATCGATCTTTTGCGCCCCAAATTCCCAAATTGTGTTATCAGCCGTCTTGGCGATGTCAATTAGCCCTCTCGGAGCTCCGATTTGGACTTTTTTTTTTGTGAAGACCGATGTTATGCCAACAATCCGGAAACGTTTCATCACGCACTTAACGCCAATATCATCCAAGCAACCCGTGAGCTACAGCCCGAAACCATCAGCAAGGTCTTTGAAAATGGCTACTGCGAATCCAGCCGAGGCAGCCACTTGAATGACGTTGTGTTCCATAATTAATGGGATTGTTTGCTCCTACTAATAAAGCCGCATTATCTTCTTTATATACATACTCAAAGGAAATATTTTTAGTATCAATGGGTATACTCTTAAAATTATTATTGATTTTTCCAACCTAAATAATATTATAACCCCCACACCAAACCAACAAATTTCAAATATAATTGGAGTGGAAAATATTAACCACAATTTCATACCTATGTATAATCGCGGAGCCATTAAGCGATTGATTTTGGTTTTAAAGTTTGATGAAACTTGCGAGGGATGAGTTTATAAGTGATTCCTATTAAGCAGACTACAGGTAAATATATGTCCAAATGGTTTGCTGTAGGTAATTGGTATGCACCTAAATGAAATTATAAACAATATTTATTGAAAACAAGCTGACCCGGAGAACTTCGTTCCACCTAAAATTGATAAAACTATTAATGTCCCTCAATGCATAGCTACGACTTCACAGATTTCCGGGTCGGCTTTTTGATGATGATGATAGGTGTTGCGGCGCTAATGATTGAATCAACTTGGTCCGGTCGAATTTTCTCAATCAACCAAAGCAGAATATGTGTAGGTACATACACACGGCAATCGTCGCTTCTGCCATTCGACCTCGTCGATCCAGCAATGCAGCCCAAAAAGATTGTGTTTAACGATAAAAGTCTATGATCGTATGGATTTTTTGTTTGAAAAATCGTGTGAGAGCTGCGTAATTTCTGGCCATTTTAATGCTTCGGGCTTGCAAGATATGACGCTGTGAGAATAATTGTCAACAACCGGCAACATTAACTTATAGGTGGAATTGTAACCGCGTTCTTTGATAACAATGGTTCAAAATTATGTAACTCCAGATTCGACGTGCCTTTAACGTCACGTTTGGAAATCACAATGTTCTGGAAAAAATGTCAATGAAAAAATATTAATAATTTGCGCACTCAAATGTTTCGTACCTATCCTCAATGTGGAAAGATCGAAATACTTCTCAGCTATCAGACGTTAGTCTCAGAGCGTTACGCCAACTGTTGGCGATCCCCCCATCGGGAGTTAGCGGATTGTCAAATCCGTAGTGTTTCTCATTCCTTAGAATCGTTATTTTCAAATTACATATTAATAAACCGCCACCACTTCAGGTTCATAAAGAGATAATAATGATTCATTGTGAAGTATATATAAAACTCAATTACCATATAACATTTTTTGTTACTCTGCAGATACAAATGTCAATATGAAATAGATATCTACATAAAATTTCGGAATGGTTACACCGAAACGATCTCAACTGATTATCCGACAAATAATTCATGTTAGGTTACTATATTTAATAGAGTTAGTTCGGGTAATGTGGACCACCGCCATCTCTCGTTTTCAGTCAAAACTAGGAGTATATATTCGTTAACTCATGCAGAGAACCAATTCCGGTCCTATGTTCTTCTCTTAAGCCTTCGTTTTTGCGCAATACGGTATTTGTCGTTTAGTAGTCATTTCGTTAATTATTTTGACGATAAATAAATCGTATAAAATAAAATGAAATTTAGTTGCATTCCATTGGCTGTTTTATTATTCCGAGACATTACAAAAGTGCTATTTCTGTATTCACAGTACTGCTTAGTATTTATTTTCAATTTTTTTTCTTGAGAACACTACCATTTTGGCAGATGTTGAGTAGGCATGAGCTAATAAAGTTTTGCTTTCGGCCTTACTAATAATCAAATAGTAATATCAACGATTAGCTGGTTGCCAGCTTTAGTAAAAATCTACAGAATTAGTGAAACGGTATACCAATAAACAATTTGACCTCCACATTTCCTAGACCGACAACTTTTTTAAAATCTTTTACATTTATTGTCATCGCAGAATTCAAAATGCTGTTTTCGTGAAAAAGAGGTCAAAGGTTTATATCACCACGAAGTCTCAGAAACCTGATCAGATTTTCATACTTCATAGTCAGCGTTCCCACTTCCATTTTGCAAAAGCGTCGACATTACATTAAAAAAAAAGTAGTGTTTTCTGATAAATCGTACCTAGTGGAATACAAATTAATTGCAATCTACATTTTCGTTCCAATCTACTGCTTTTATACTCCACAGGAAGGTATATTAACTTTGTCATTACATTTGTAACGCCAAGAAGGAGTCACCGGAGACCTCATAAAGTATATATATATATTCTGAATCAGGATCACATTCTGAATCGATTTAGCCATGTCCGTCTGTCTGTCTGTTGAAAGCACGATAGCGCCCAAAGGAATTGACATAGGCTAATGAAATTTGGTGAAACGACTTCTTTTTATCGTCGTTAAAACAAATCGACCTAGGCACGTGACATTTTGTGAGAGGACTTACTTTTATCGTCGTCAGGTTTATATTAAATTTGGACTATGTCGGTCAAGTAGTTCTGGTACCTCCCATATAAAACCAGTTTTGCATGACTTGTATGCAGTGGAGGGTATCAAAGCATCGGCCACGCCGATGATAACACTTTTACTTGTTTTATAATGAAGTTTATATAAAAGCATAATACAAAAACACCAAGTATTGTTTTAAATTACATAAATTAGTTAAACTGTATTTTACATTCTGTTATTGATCTTGTTTTCACTTCTTAAAAAATAAAGAAAAACTCAAGTAAACTAAGAATGAAATAAGCGTACAATCGACGTAGAGTGAGGACGCTAATCAACGGACCTAGATAGTCCATAACGACCTCATCGAGAAATTTGAGTTAAAGACTTTGTATGCATCGTCATAATAGTTCCCTATTGCATGGATCTAAATCATATTTTCTTTTTCCCGACTACGATAACATGTTATTTTGCCTCAACCAGCTCAGACTTAGTGAATAGATTTATTAGGCCCCAGTTAAAGTCATACGTAAAAATAAACATAAAATGTTCTTCTGCTTTTTTTTTTTGACCACTTAAACTTGATGGTTGAACTTAATCTCAAATGACCAAATCAATTAGAAATTATCTTGAAAAAAAAAAAAATTTTTCCTCTACGAAAAACTTTTTCCGGTCACGGAAGATGAATTAATTCTTTTTCTAGAAAATTAAAAGACAATTTGGTTTTGTTGATAAATGAAATTTTTAATTCATTTTTCGCCTATTGTTTTGTTTTTTTACTTTGCATTTTGTTGTATTGCTTTCCTTACAATTATTTCTGTTTACTTGGTAATACCGTATTTCGTTTTGGTTTTACTTTGTTTTTTTAATCAGTTCACCCTGCAATAAAATCGTATTTCTTTCACTTTCTCTTTTTACTTGTTTTGCACGTGTAATGAGTTGTTGAGGTCAATGTTATCTCACTAACGGTTTATTTCGCATTTTATTGTTATTAGAATCTATCGTTTTGGCGTGTGGTCATTTCATGCGCGGCAAGCTGCTAAAAAACAATTCGATTTGTATATCATTTTCTTTTTTATTTTTAACCTCTTAACTTCGCCATCGTAGCGAAATGAGCTTAAAACGAACAAGTTAACGACTAAATAGGTAATTTTTTTCCAAAAAAATATTAGCCAAATAATTGAAAAATCTATTAATACCAATAGTGAAACAAGAAAATTCGAATCGAGTAAAATGAAACAACAAAAAGATAAAAAAGAGCGAAACAAACCATGCCCCCGCAATATTATAATAGCTACTTTATATACTGGGAATTTGTGTGAAACTTATAGGTAACATACTCCATTTATATTATAAAAATTATAATTACAACATTTGAACCGTACCTACCTACCTATAAATATTATGTAACATGTTCTCACCATCACGACAAACTGGGTAGGCATCCCAGAAAAAAATTAAAATAACAATTTTATTTACATTAATAAACATGAAACCTCAAAGCATTTTCGTGTTTGACGATCATCAATTAACCACAATCACGATTTTAACCTGACCCATACATGTTTTCAATTGAGTCGCACGAAACTATCATTATAAGCAAAAACAAAGAAATAAAAATGCCCTAATATGCTCCCACTCCATTCAAAATCGAATAGAGGCCAAACATTTCCCCAGCAGTTCGATGGCAGACGGTTAAATATATAATATACCTACCGATTACGTGATAGTACACTTTAACGAAATATCGCGCAAAACAATTCATACTTTTTGTCGCCATTTGCGATTGTAGAGGTAGACTGTCATAAATCAGAATATATAAAACAAACGATGGCGACAATGATGACAACGACGAATTTGAACGTACACATCAACATTTCAGGCTTACACATATACTGCCTATTCCAGATATCCTGGATTGTGTGTGTTTGTTCATATTTAGCACCCAAATTAAGCGCTTCGTGGGTAGCTTGATAAATGTGTGAATTATTTGGTTCCAAGGTGTACAGCATTCACTCAGCAGGAGGGTTATATAGAGGTGGAATGTTATAAAATCTGGAATACGTTGATGTTATAATAAAGTGAAACAGTTTCAGTCACCTTGTCATTCATGCAAACAACGCATCGTAGCTATACACGTATCGTCACGTGACAATCAACCTCTTTGTATCTCATAAGAGGTAAAATTGCTTTACCAAAGGCGCGAGTTTGTCAATTGTTATCCTTCAGGACGGAAGCCTTTTGCATACAGATTGGAGTATGAATCTCAGAGGACTAAATAAAGCAGATAAATTGTGTGGGGAATATGTACACGCACATGACGTATATAAAACAATTACTCAATTACAACTTCTTGTTCTATTTACGTATACGGTTTGCTTACAACAGTATTATGGAGGAATAAGCAAATACATTTCATGTACACAAACCTTACCGCAGCTTTGTAAGTGTGTTGAGGTGTGATTTCAATGAAATTTGCAAGATACTCCAACAACTAAATGGAAGTTTTCAAATGTATCTTCAGACTATTGCTTATATGAGTTCTTAAACATATCTTCATATACTACAGAATGTGAAGTTTTTATATCCTCCACAGGAAGGTATATAACATTTGTAACGCCAAGAAGGAGTCACCTCATAAATTATATACCTATATTCTGAATCAGGATCACATTCTGAATCGATTAAACCATGTCTGTCTGTCTGTCTGTTGAGAGCACGATAGCGCCCAAAGGAATTGACATAGGCGAATGAATTTTGGTGGAAGGACTTCTTTTTATCGTCGTCAGGTTGGTATTGAAAATGGGCTATGTCGGTCAAGTAGTTCTGGTTGAAAGAACACGATAGCGTAAAAAATTCAAAAGAATCCTCGTAGGCAAGTGAAATTTTGTGAGATGTCTTACTTTTATCGTCGTCAGGTTGATTTTAAAAATGGGCTATGTCGGTCAAGTTGTTCTGGTACCTCCCATACAATAACAGTTTTGCATGACTTGTATGCAGTGGAGGGTATCAAAGCATCGGCCAGGCTGATGGTAACACTTTTACTTTTTTTTTAACTTTCTTCATTACGTAGTAAGAGAAAGGTATTCGGCCTTACTAATAATCAAACATGTCGACGATTAGCTGGTTGCTAGCCTTAGTAAAAATCTACAGCATTAGTGAAAAGGTAGTCCGACAACTTTTTTGGAATCTATTACATTTGTTGTCATCGCAGAATTCAAAATTCGTAATCTGTTTTCGTGAAAAACAAAGTCAAAGGTTTATTTGACAACAAGGATTTTATCTAAAAAAAAAGGAATATATAAATTGCAATTAAATTTGCCAAACAGATATCTTTCCAAGGCCTTTTGAATCTTATTATAAGCAGAAACCAAAACACAAAATAGGAAATGCACAAAACATCCGCTGTTCTGTCAAATATCATAACATATAAATCAGTAATGCCCTATCGTTCGATCATACACAATTTTCGGTAATTTTTATAGTACGCTTTCCTTCGTTTTTTAATACTTCACGATTGATTTATGAGTGAATTTGTGTAGCAATAAGGTCTCTTTCAATTCATGCAATAGACGGAACACAGTTTACTAGAATGCTTTGATTTATTCGCAGTCTGATGATGCATATCAAAGCTTTTTGGTAGTCTATGGATTACATTTGAATCGTTAGCAAGTGAATATTTTCGAAGGGAGTAATAGAAGCAGTATTTTCGTTTGAATTACAATTTGCCAAGCAAAGAAACAGTGGTTGGAAAAGTATATGGAAGTGTGAAAATAAATACAATTTGATCTTTTAAAAATTGTATACCAGTTATTAGTTATTATAACTAATTCGGGAAACTTAAAAACTGACAAATATAAAGCCGTGGACATTCTTCTACACGAAAGCTGTCATGTTTTTTCCTCTATGAATTCGCACCAAGTAATACAGAACTCTGTATTATCTTGAATTTGCACATAGCTACTTACCTATTACTCTACTAGAAGTTCCTAAATTTATTATTTCGCTTGGATTTTGCTGAATGCTGACAATTCTTATATTATCTATATTTTCCGCGAAGTCAACCTTTGCGCACCAACCAAAACAGAGAAAATCACAGATATAGGTGTTTGGGAGTAGAAGTATCGCCGGCTGGTTGCTCGATGATCTCGATGAAGTCGAGGTGTTGACCCAAGAACAAAAAAAAAGATTTCGGGTTTATATCGTACAGTTCAGATTTATTCTCTCTTAGGCCGGTCTTACCTCGTTGAGGTCGTACACAAGAAGAAAAAGTATAGATTACAAAATATGGAAGAGTGGTTTCCGGACAAGAACAAAGTACTATGCTATTTGAGCGACGTCTAAACGTTGTCGCTATGTAAAAAACTGCGGTAATTTCGGAAAGCTATGTTCGATTACAATTTGACCTGAACATTGCCGGCCGCCTTGCAGCATTGGCTGTTAAATAACAGATACATTCAATTTAGAAGAGTTAACTACTTAAGGTTTCGGAAAAACCACATATGTATATAAAAAAAAATGCATTAACAAATCTTAAATTTAACAATATTTAATAGATACTATAAAGGCGAGCAATATTTCAAGGAGATAAGTGCAATGTAAAAATTAAAGTTAGATATATGTATAAAATTATTTAAGTAAGTGAGTAGCTCAACGTTTTAAAAAATAGATAAACCGAACCCTTTCAGGAATGAGTTAAAACGCAAAGCTTAGTAATGGGACGCGTTTTAACTCCATTTTGAGTTCTAATCCCTGCGACGCGAACACGATTATCGGATCCCTCAAAAACGTTAACTATGCGACCGAGACGCTATTCATTTGGGGGTAGGTTTTCGTCCTTAATGACAACTAAATCGTTCAAAGATACATTTCTCTGCGGATACTTCCATTTGTATCTTTTGTTTAGCTCTTTGAGGTATTCATCCTTTCATCGGCGGCAAAACTGATGATGCAGGATCTTAACCTTTTCCCATCGCTTAACACAACTTAGGCATCTTTCGTCGGCAGCAGGTTCGAGAGGAGCTAATAAAGGGCCACCTCGGAGAAAGTGACCTGGTGTCAATGGAGGAATGTCGGATAAATTTTCTGATGCCGAGAGTTAAGACATCCTTCGATCTTGGCAAGAAGAGTAGAGAACTCTTCGAAAGTTAGTTTATGAGTTCCTGCTGTCTTTCGAAAATGAAGCTTAAAGCTCTTAACCCCAGCTTCCCATAACCCGCCCATGTGTGGTGCACCTGGTGGAATAAATTTCCATTCAAAGTTATGATATTTTTCTTTTTTTTTTTGCATGGTAACCTCAATATTAATAGAACTATAATGGAACCTATATAAAATTTGCATACCAGTTTGATTTGTTCGAAAACGGCTCTAACGATTTCAACAAAAATTTATATTTAAGCTTAAGTAGGTGAGGTACACAAAACTGCATACTCAGTTTTCCACTAAAAAATCGAATAACAGTACTTTTCAAATATGGACATATCTCGAAAACGGTCCATACGATCATAACAAAAAATAATTTCTAATGTACTATGGTCATTTCTAACTTAATGGCAAACTCAGTTTTTCTCTGTATTACCGTTAAATGGATTTTGGAAAAAAGATATTTTTTAAAAATTTAGTAATAGTAATCCCTAATAATATAAAACAAAGTGAATATTTTTTTGATCGGAAGCTACACAACAAACGGGTGAACGGATTTTGTATTTTTTTTTTATTTATTAGGTTTTTATGAGGAGGAAGTTCGTGCATCAAAAATATTTGACTTTGATTGTGGAAGTGCAAGAAATTCAATAATTAGACTTTGAACACAAAAAAAGGGAACTTCTTCTTCGCCTATTTGAAAGAATTTAATTCCAGTTTTTAGATATCTAAATCGCGCATCTTTTAAGGCCAAAATGTAGTTTCTATTTGTTATATCAGCTGAGTAATATTAACAAATGCTGCGCGAAATTCCTTTTTTATCCATTTGTAAATTGACCAAGATTTTCAAATCAATGTCAGCGGTGATTTCTTTTTAGTTTTCTTTCAAGGTATATTCATATTTTATGCTCTCTCATAAAGTAAAGGGTTTACCAATGAGAGGTGTTATTGTGAATGATTCGCTATTTCGGTAGCTGTCACTTTTGAAGCTTTTATTATTTGACATCTGACAAGTAGAAACTACGCCATTACTAAAAATGGAACGATACACGTTTCAACAACGCATTGAAATTATTAAAATTCACTACAAAAATGATGAAAATCTTGCAGTCGCAGTTCGCAAAACTAAAGCATTTTTTGGTCGTCGTGAAGCACCTTCAAACTAAACAATTGCAATATTTGGTACTGGATTGTCTCCCAAATTTTACATAAATCGCTTTAACGATTTTGATCAAAATATATATTAAAGATAATATAAGTATTCTTAATAAGAACTCTTGTTTGTTAGAATAGAATAGAATTTATTTCGTTACAAAAATTTACAAAGGCTAGCCACCGCTAGGAGTATATTTATTCTTTCAGCAGAAATAGTTTAGATCTATTTAATACATATAGATTAATTAAGTTTTATTTATTCTGAAGGAAAACAACGATAAAAACCTCCATATGACATAAAAAACTTATGCATTGTAGATATATACACATAGGTATATAGATAAATAAAAAAGTAAAATGAAATAATTACGTAACACATAAAAACATAATAAGTAAATGAGTAAATAAATAAATAGATAAGTAACTGAATAAATAAAAAAAATATATAAATAAATAAATAAATAAATAAATAAATAAATAAATAAATAAATAAATAAATATATAAATATATAAATAAAAAATAAATAACTATATCAATAAATAACAAAACTAATTTACAAAATACAAAGTTATTAATAATAATTAACGCAATTAAACCTAATATGCAAATAAGGTTGATAATCATTGAAAACAACACAAGAAATCAGTTCAATCTTAGGTGAGTAATATTTAACTCATTTATTAGGGGGTTGTCAGCGAAGGTAATCTTGTCAAAAAAACTTTGTTTATTTTCCGGATTCTCTCGGAGATCAACTCAACATTAGCTCTGTTATGCAAATCTAGGGTAGGGTAGTGCCAATGGAGGTTCAGCATAGTTTTTAAAAGTTTGTTACCGATAATGGTTACCGATAATGTATAGGAATTCTCCAGTTGCAAGCAGAACTAAATTATAATTTAATCAGGATCTTGTAATCCACAAGAACCCAGAGAACGGGTGAGAGAACCCCACATTGAGAAGTGGCTATGAATACTGATGCATTTTACTTGGCATATGCACTATCCATTTTGTCAAAGTGTTCATCCTAAGGTTTACCAGTACTCTTTGAACTGCATCAGCACCTTTATGTTTAATAGAAATCTTTGAACTGCATATGTTTTGACATAATTGAATGTTCCGTCATTGGGCCAAAAAAATTGCATCTAGAACCTTAAAACCTTATTACGATGCAACTGAGCAAACATCTGGCAAAGGTACTTCAAGCTGAAGTCGAGGGTACTAGGTTCAAACTTAAACTTCAGATTGAGTTAACATAGAATTACCTTGAAATCCTTTTTGATACTGTGAGAGAACGGGTGATACCCGCACACATGTAAGATTATAATTGATTTCACAATTGTATTTATAATTAACTCGATTTATTAAAGGTTTAAGTTGCGTATCTACTGCATTATTTGGACAACTCAACATATAGGGTGTTTTACACCGAATTTTCAATCTGAGATGGCTGGGACATGTACAGCGAAAGGACACCAACGCTCCGGCCCCATGAGCCTTCGATTCCAACCTGGTGGGAGAACGCAGTAAAAGAAGACCTCGCCTTAGGTGGCACTCGCAAGTGGATGGGGACTTCAAGCAACTTGAAATGTGCAACTGGAGGCAGTTAGCAACAAACAGCTATTGAGATGTGTAATTCTTTGCTGTTATAACAGAGCCGTGGTAGAAAAAATGCCCTACTAGTTGTCAATTGTGACGTTCTGTTCTTCAATGTTTTCTGTCCTGTCTTGTTGACAGCATATAGGTAATTGTTTTTTTTTTTTTTTGGTTTTGAAATCATTTATCACTAGTCCCATTTTGCCAATTTTGGAATCCGCCATTACTGTACCACAGCGGTGATTAATCATATAAATACCCGTAGCAATAACTTTCGTTATGGGTATCCTCTAAAAACTAACAAAGTGCAGAGAAAAAACCATTCTACGATTTGAATTGACATCCTAAAACTCCATTATAATTTTTCACGTCAATTTTTTTTCTTTCTGCATAATTTACTTGAAGCAAAAGTTCTTCAATCATTATTTCTATCCTTTCATTTTCAAAATAACTATCTCTTCAGTTTTATGATTAATGATCAACTGGACAAAATAGTGCTATTTCATTTTTCTTTAAATATTATTTATCACCTTATGTTGCCAAAACATATAACAGTACCACATTGAGTCCCTAATCGTCCATTTTTTAATAATTTAAAGCTTAGGGAACGGAAAGAAGAACAATTTACTTGTACATTTGCTGCATTACGGCGATATTAATCCCCATAATTCACAAGTTAAGGCGAACATTCACAACTACGGTCCTACAAAACTCGAATACGTACATACATTTGTAGTACGTTCGTTGGTGCCTAATACCAACACACAGATATCGTATTAGATCTACCACTGTGTAGATGTAGAAAGAACAAAAGCACAAAACAGGGAGCGTGTTCTGTAATATTGTTTATTAATTTTTTTTTCTTTCCCTGCAAAAATGAGTAATAGGAAATCCCTTTTTTCCAGCACCACAAGCGTTTCGTATAGTCCAGTAAGGTACGGTGAAGATATAGAAAAAAGTCTTTTGTGCTCAAGTCCAGTTAGCAATCGACCTATACCTTCACATGTGCAGACGAGTGATAAATAAAAAACTTTATTGCTGCTGTTTTCGTCCTTTCCGTGTCTTCCTTTGCCCGTATCACGCTTAAAGTGGACAACAGGATACGGAGCGATATGATGTTCTTTATTTATATTTCGTTTGGACGTAATTCAACTAGATAAATGTTGGTGCTGTATTCTATTCATGCTTACCCGTATGTTGTATGTATCTAAGTTTATACTCAAGCTTATGCTACTGCCGCGTACCAACTTGGTGGTGAGAGTATGAGTGGTTAATGTTTCGTCGTTTAATGTGGTGAAAGAGTCGAAAATTGTGTCACGAGGTATGGGTATGAAAGGGACATCCAGTTCATTCTCGTAGTGGACACTTGTATCGTATCGATAGGCTTTGATTAGCCCAGAATACTCGTATGGAAAATGGTCTTTCAGGATATTGGTTGGGATGGACGGCAGGCGTTGTTAGCACGCTTTTATAGCCATTTAAGTGAAGTGATGGTGGAAAGCCAAAGTTAATGGACCTATTCATGAAGGAAAGTGTTTTTTTTATAGAGATACCCTATACATTCCACTACATGGTCTATCAGAATGTAGCCAATATGAATATACCTATACATTATATGTATGAGTATATTATACATATATATTTATATTGCCTTCAGATGTCGATGAAAATAAGTGTGCTTGCCTTTATAGATTATTTTGATTTCTCTTCGCTAATTAGTATTGACTAGTCTCGCTTGTGGTCGAAATTCGACCCTACCTTATGTAAATATGTAAATATTTATAATAATCCCAGAATTTTCATTATTTATATTGTTTTTTTTTTACATACAATTATTGCTTTCCTACTTTTAAGGGTAGGTAAATGAGGCGAAAAGCGGTTTAAATCGAAGATGATCTTTATACCCTCCACAGGAAGGTATACTCACTTTCGGCCTTACTAATAATCAAACACTAATGTCGACGATTAGATAGTTGCCAGCTTTAGTAAAAATGTACAGCATTAGTGAAACGATACCAATACACAATTAGACCTCCACATTTAGAATCTATTACATTTTTTGCCATCGCAGAACTCAAATTTCATAATTTGTTTTATATTTAGCAAGTAAATATTTTTCAAAAAAGAAATATTATCCGGCTATTTTGTTTTAGAATAAATTAAAAACTCACGTAGGAAGCCAAAAGCGTTTTTGAATTTCAATCTGCCAAGCAACGAACAACAGTGTTTGTAAAATCTAGTAATAATCTTTTAAAAATTGTATAGGTCATATTACTTAATTCGGGAAATTTAGAAAGCGACAAAATGTTGAATTCATTCAGAAAAATATAAACCTGCGGACATTTTTCTAAAATTGTCATGCGTAGCTTCTACATGAGCTTTTGGTAGTCATAAATGAACTATAAATATAGGTTTCTTTACTAACAAAGATAAAATTAAAGAAATATATAAAATTAAATAATTTAAATTATAATTATTCAATATATAAAAATGTATTGTATTTATATTATTATGAATTCACACTTAATAAAACAGAATTCTGTTTATCTTGAATTCGCACATACTACCTTTTATTTCTCCAGAAGTTCCTAAATTTATTATTTCCGCGAAGTCAGCCTTTTCACACCAACCACTGATTCATTAAAAGTTATCATTTTTAATGGAAACAAACTCCATTTCCAAAGAGGGTTTGGCTTTGGTTGCAGCCAAATATCTAACTGAACCGCTTAAGGTACTGAGAGTTGTGGAAAAATGTAGGTATTCGGGAATGAGCTGTCCAATCTTAAGTGAACCGATATTTTATTCTCTTCTCGGCGACTCTCAAGAAAGTCTTAGAAACAACCTAAGCTTATATCATATATTTTTTTTACTAGGTATGCATGCGTAACTTGCAAGCGCTAGCATTTAAAAAAGATACCAAACATTTCATTTAATGAAAATATTCGAAATATGTATTTCAAGTGTTTAGAAATAAAACAAAAATGCAATATTTTTCAATTTTGTGCATGCATTTGTAAAAATTTGTCTGAAACTTGAAAACAACTTGCATTGTTGTATTCCGACGAATAAAGTCCGAAAACATTAATAATTTACTAAAATTAGTTTATAATTGTAAACGTTCAGGATGAACAAAAGTGTATTTAAATTCGCTCCTATTACGAAATTCCATACCACCATTTTTGGTGGTTGGGCAACACTCCTCTTGAAAATGACATTTAGGGAGGATATTAGCTAATGCCCGAGATGAACATGGGTTTCTGAACATTAACATTTAAGCCTACAGTTAGCGATATTCTGGATTTAGCCATGTCTGTCTGGTTGTCTGTTGAAAGCACGATAGCGCCCGCAGGAATTGACATAGGAGAACGAAATTTGGTGAAAGTACTTCTTTTCATCGTTGTCAGGTTGGTATTGAAAATGGGCTTTGTCGGTTAAGTAGTTCTGGTACCTCCAATACAAAATCAATAGGCCCATGTGTCTCTCTGCTATTGAAAACACGATAGCGTCCAAAAGAATGAATCTAGGCGAATGAAATTTGGCGAAAGGACTTCTTTTTATCATCGTTAGGTTCACATTAAAAACAGGCTATGTCGGTCAAGTAGTTCTGGTGCATCCCGTACAAAATCAATAATGTTGAAAACACGATAGCGCCCAAAGGAATGAACACTCCTTATCACATCAAATGTATCATGCTTTTGTTATATGTAAGGGGACCTGAATGGTAAAAACACAGCTGATAGCCTGTGAGCTTCTTGGCCCAATAAGTGAAAACACGAATTGAAATTATATTATTATATATAAATTATATTCTCCACTGGGCCAGCTTAAAGGACGGTTTATTCGTTTTGTTTCACCAACTCGAATTGGCAACGACTAAACAGTGTCCTCGCTACAATTTTCTTCGACGCTAAATCAATATGCACATACCAAACACACACACACACACAAACAATTGCGTTAAATTCAAGCCCTGACCGAGGTCGCAGACAAATTCAACGCAGGTACAGGTCCTGAAAAAACAGCAATTTTTAATTCAGGGGGTCCTACAATTTACAATCCCGAACTATTCTGTAGCGCAGCCTTGCAGATATTCCGATCCTGGTACGTATTTCTATAAATATAGTCGGCAATGAAGTGTAGTGTGGTTGATTTCGACGAAGACCCTTTGCCGGACCACTGACTGGTTTCGAGACTCTGGCTGAAGCCAGTACCGAACGCAAGGGAAGGTGACTACTCTCCAGGATAACTTCCAGGTATTTCGCTTCATCAGTTATCAGGATAATGACGCCGATCACTAGCTAAGTCAGATCGGTTGCAGAGTGAAGAGAACAACCTCAGTTTTCTGAGACCGTCCATATTAATAATGTGACAAAAAATATCGCAACATCATTTAAATATTCCCGAGCGTAAAGTTTGAACTATTGACGGTATGCAGCAGAAGTCAACTACAATGCAGTATTTTGTTTATGGTAATAGGTACTCGTACGTCGATACAAAGGCCAAAAGGTCGATTACAAAATCGTAATTCAGAACAGGTGATCTACAACCTACTTACAATTTTGTTATACCTTTTTTTATCGTGTGGGCTTTCACGTTTGTTTTTAATCAATTAAAGTGTTTTACAATTTATAACTAAAATCAGGCAAAAAACTAAAAGTGTTTTATTTTTCATTGCAGTATCTATGCCCGAGGAGGATTTTTTGGTGCGGAAAGAAGAGGTTAGTAACTGATATTAGCTTCCATACTTATAATACATACATATTTATATTTGAACACACTTGAATTATTGGCTGTAGCATTTTATTCATTTCATAAGAGGTAATCGTCGAGAAGGTATCAAGTGTTAAGTCAGCTAGTATCAATTTAAAATACTTACATAAAACATAGTGGCTTAGTGGTTACAAAGCTGGACTGCTAAGCAAGGGGTTTCAAATTCAACCATCTCAAATTATAAAAATATAAAATATCTATATATATCTTTACGACAGCATAACTGTCCTGGTACAGCTTCTCAATTCAGCCGTTCGTATGCGGAATTAAATTGTAGGCCCTTTCCATTCGTCCCTCAAAATAAAAACTGAAACAAAACGAATGGTTTTGAAAAGCTAGACCTAGGTTTATGCATTTAAAATCGTTTATCGGAAACAAAGATTCAAACCCATCTACTCTTCACCAGACTGAAAGGTTAGGTGAGAAAGAAGGGATAGTTTTTCGTTAACTAAGTACTATAGTGAATAGGTCAGTAAAACGTTTCACTTGAGCCGTGTGCATGCTGGTGTCGCGCTTGAAGCATTTAAACAAAACGTGTTTTATATTGTTATACGCGTTTGTTGTATTTATTTTTGGTCTACAACTACAGAAGGTTAATTAGATAATATATTTGCACTTTCGTTAACAATTTGTTGTTTTGACAGTTTTAAACTTCATCTGAAGTATGATTGTACACAATTTCTAGAACGCTTTACTTTCAATGTAGAGCTCATTCTCACGAAACCACCTCCCCATTGCAGCGTGGAATACAAATTAAATGCTGTGTTCTTTTTGCTTTGCCTTATGGAAGCTGCGTGCGGCTTGTTGTATATACACAGTTTGTTGCAAATAATGAGCAGAATGTAATTTGTATGGAAAAAGGCACACAAATGAAAAACACACACTTTCCTTTAAGTTGACGTCCTTATATTGTGTTTATCCTTTGAGTCAAGCTGAACAAGGGAAGTATTCTTGTTCTCTGTTTTTCAAGTGAGTGCCACTGTGGAACTGGAACCATTTCGTAAAATTAAGCCCAGGAACTGTATTCAAGCGGGGGACTGGAATGAAAAGCATCCTTCTTCGTACTTTTCTGGCGCCAAATAAAGTTTTCCGGAATTTTTAATTGCAATATGGAATTGTTTTGAATGCCGCTTTGAGATCTGGCTCTCTCTGCCTCTTGGCAACAAAACCTCATATCATAGCGAGTAAGGGTGGAATGGTGGATACGAGAAATGATAATAAGCAACTTAATTTAACTTTATTCATTTATGCAATGCAATGCGATGAGAATTCATGTCAAGCACTGCGGAGAATGGAGTTCCATTGAGTTTGAGAATTTGTGCGCTGGATGCTTAAACAAGAAAACGATTCTTCGTGCAGACTCGAATGGAATGCATCGCATGCACTCATTGTTTGAACACAGTAGCTACTAGATAGCATGGAATACACGATTAGTCAAGTTGCTTGAAAATTAAATTTTGAAAGTTAACAAGTCAATGTAATACCAAAACATTCACAGGTACATATGTACCATTTGTGCCAACACCCAAATTGACAAGCGCCAAGTTGTTTACGACAAATAGTAGCAGAATAATATAGCCGCGTCTGTTTTTGCGGCATGTCCAAAATTTTATTTGATTTGTTAAAATGAAGACTTGCAAAACAATTTTAATGCCGGTCCAACAATCTAGATCGTTAAGGTTCCTTTGCAGCTTAATTTCCAATATGACGTTCGAAATTAATAATAAATAATCGTAAACAATCCTATTCAGATCTTCATTGGCTAGGACTGGTAGGAATATCAGCGAAAATGAGCCGCTATTAAACAGTATAGCCGAATTGGTGGTCTGAAACGTACACAGGTACCCTGGGCTCTGGCTTGACCTGTATCTATAGTTTCGCAAATTTTATAAATGCTTGTCTTGGTATATCTAGAAAGGACTGTTTCGCAGTGGTGGTTCAGTTTCAGTTTACAATAAAGGTTCAGGTGTTAAAGCCTCAAGTCCTGTCTAATCTGTCTAGGGCTGTAGGGTAGGGTGGGGTACTTTCGACGATGGGGCACTTTTGACTTTCGCTATTACAGAAAAGCGGTTAATTTTTATATAAACTGTTTGATGGAAACTTGTGCTGCAATGTTGTCTCAGATCGTACACGAACTATGACAGTTCTTCTTCAGTAGTTGTGGTGGTTAGACCGGTTTTTAATTTGTTCAGAGATATTTTGCAATTTTTCCTGTACACGAGGTAAGTGATATTTAACTTTTTCTTATGGGAATTCCTTGGTTGTGAGTGTCAAATGTTTGGATTTATAATATTTTTAAGTTCTTTATAACTGTCATGGTGACCATACCAGACAACGTTATCTATTATTTTTTGCTTTATTTTTTAACGTGTAAAATTTCATATATCTGTTCTCAGCGAGACCAGCAGAATAAAATTTCTCACGACTTATCGCTGGCTCTGCTTGACACCTAGTAATTTAAGATGTAAATATTTGTACCTTACGTAAGCAATATTTTAGTATATAAGGAGGAAGAATAATAAAAACGATTTCATTCGTAAAGAAAAGACCTTAGAGAATTATCATTAGACTTCCCCCCACCAGCGGTAAGGGGTCTTGCAATATTTTTCTCTAAACTTTACATATGGTCCTTCGAGTCATTAAAACGAATCAGTAAATACATTTTGCATAATATACTACACTAGTACATTAAACATTAAACAAGTAAAAAGCGTTGCCAGGGCTAACACTGGTAGTGGAAACATAAATATCAAGTCACAAGCGTTGCCAGGGCTAACACTGGTAGTGATAATTCAATTCAGTGAAAGAAATCAAAAATAAGCCGGAGCAATCATGGATGATGAAATGGACATTTTTATAATTGTTGCTAGACAAAAAACTCTTGCCGAGGAGTTAGAAAAAGCAACTATAAATTTCAAAAAGGATAGCGCGTCTAGGAAGACGCTCCGCTATAAGGAAGAACGCCTTCACAAAATTCAGTCGCTTTGGGAAGAATTCGACGATAATCACAGTAAGATAAAGGATAAAATAAAATTCGATACTCCATACATGGAGAGAGATACATATGGAAGGGTTAGAGATCTGTTTCTCGATCTAAAAACTTTGCTCGAAAAGATTACACCCTCAGAAGAAACGCCATCTTGCTCTCCACCATCCACTTCCACAGATAACAACCTCCAGACTCTACGATTAAGAAAGCTGAACATAAAAATAGAAGCTATAATCGGAAACATGGAAGAATTTGAGGAAACCTTCCAAGAATATTCTTCACAAATCTGTGAATACCAACAAAAAATATTGTTGGATCAACTGAAAAACATGACAGAATTACATGAAGATTTCATGTCAAATGCAACATCTAAAGATTTGCAATCACCATATGTCATTAATAATAAATATAATGACATTAAGAGAGATGTTAACCAATGCCTCCATCGAATGGCTTCGGCATTAGGTTATTCCAACAAACCACGGGATACAGATCGTTCAGATACAAAACTGCCACCTCTGAAGATACCGACATTTAAGGGAAATTATCTGGAATGGCGGTCATTTGCTGACATATTTACAACCATTATACACAACAAGCCAAACTTAAACACGACAGAGAAGATGGAGTATCTGAAAACTCATTTAGAAGGCGAACCAATGGCATTAATTCAGCACCTAACAATTTCAAGTGCTAATTATGCATGTGCCTGGGAGACATTAAAGGCACGATATGATAATGAACGAAAAATAGTGTCAATGCATTTAGATAAAATGCTTAAGGCTGGTCATCAAGGAGCCCATTCAGCAGCGAACTCTATTAAGTCAATCCTAGACACAACAAAGGAAGGGCTGTCAGCAATCAATAATATGGGTCTGAACACAAAATCCTGGGATCCGATAATTGTGCACCTAGTAACAAGGGCACTAGACCAAGACAGTAGAAGTCTTTTTGAACAAAGTTTGGAACAACCGAACAAGATGCCATCGCTTCAAACGCTATACGATTTCTTAGCAAGAAGATATCAGGCATTGGAGGTACTAGCTTCCACAAGGCAAAGGCAGTATAAGGCTTCAGAGGAAACAAAGAACGTGACGCGAAACTTTCACGTGTCAACAAAATCAACCTGTGTATTTTGCCAAGGTGAGCATAACATATATGCTTGCCGTAAATTCATGGGCTGGAACCCGAAGGAGCGCAGTGAAAAGGTTAAGGCAACGAGACTATGCATAAATTGTTTACGACATGACAAAAAAGTTCCATGCATGAGCAAAAATAAATGCAAGCAGTGCAATAGAAAACATCATTCCTTACTGCATTTTGATAGGATGGAAGGACGACAATCTGATCATGCCCAAGCTGACGTACATATTCAATCTAATCATGGTCATCAGAGCCAAAACATCTTGCTTGCTACAGCAATTGTAAGGGCACGCGGTGCTTCTGAACATGGTCAATGCACTGAGCTTCGAGCACTTATTGATCAAGGGTCACAAGCCACCCTAGTAACAGAAGCTGTTGCCCAAACCTTGAGACTGAAGAAGCAGAAGGTGCACATTGAAGTAAGCGGTCTGGGAGCTACTGAAGCAGGAACAGCGCGAAATAAGGTAGAACTAACAATCCTCCCGAGATTCTCATCCGACTTCGAAGTTAAGATAGAAGCCCTTGTTTTACCAAAACTAACAAGAACTCTACCAGATGAAGAAGCTAATAATATGATGGATGACCAGTTTGGATCCGTAAAACTAGCAGATCCAACGTTCAATATCCCTGGAGGAATCGACCTAATCATAGGAGCAGACTTTTATGGAGATGTAATCCTTGATGGGTTGAAAAGAGGGACTGGAAATTCTCTTATAGCACAGAATTCCCGACTAGGATGGCTTATTTCCGGTCGGACATCAACTCAAAGAAATGACAAAATCAAAATCAATGGTCTTGTCGTTCAAACATTAGATAAACAACTTGAGAGATTTTGGGAAATTGAAGAAGTTCCTCAACAAGGTCATCAGAAGTCTACTGATGAAGAATGCGAAGAGTTTTATCAGGAATCTCATTTTCGTGATAACGATGGCAGATACGTAGTTAAAATTCCATTTAAAAAGAAGTCAACGGATCAAGAAGAAAGGCTGGGAGAATCCAAAAAGAGAGCATTAGCCAGGTTGCTACAGCTTGAAAAGAAGTTCAACATCAACAAGGAATTAAGGGCTGATTACATAAGAGTAATGAATGAGTTCCTCCAACTGGGTCATATGGTGGAAATCTCCAATATGGATAAGTTCGACAACAAGTGTTACTACCTACCCCATCATGCTGTAATTAAACCCGATAGTACCACGACTAAATTACGGGTGGTGTTTGATGGATCTGCAAAAACATCATCTGGAGTGAGCCTGAATCAATTAATGATGGTGGGTCCCAGACTCCAAGCCGACATTACAACTATTATTATGAGATGGAGAGCTCACAAGTACGTCTTCACTGCAGACATTGAGAAGATGTACAGGCAGATAAGGGTCAATAGTGAGCACCAAGACTACCAACGCATTCTATGGCGAACTAACCCAAATGAACCAATAAGGGAGTACAAGCTCACAACAGTGACGTATGGAACTGCATCAGCACCATACCTAGCTGTAAGAACCTTGCATCAATTAGCTGCCGATGAACAACACGAATTTCCAAAGGCGGCAGAGATTGTGAAAAATGATTTCTACGTAGACGACGTTATGACTGGAGGAGATACACTACGGGAATGTAAGGAAGCCCAAGGACAGCTAGCAAAGCTACTAAGGGGTGGTGGATTTCATCTTCGCAAATGGGCAGCAAACCATTCGTCACTTTTAAAATCAATATCAGATGCACATAACCAACCTGAAGTTAAGTTCGATAAGGAAGAGACAATTAAAACTTTGGGAATACATTGGAACCCATTAGCTGACACATTTCACTTTAAGGTCCACGTAACAACATCCTTACAAGAAGAGCATGGATCCACCAAACGTGCCACACTATCGGAAATAGCACGTCTTTTCGATCCATTAGGATGGCTGACGCCAGTAACCATCACTGCCAAGATACTTATGCAGCGGATTTGGAAGGCAGACATTGATTGGGATGATCAACTAACAGATGAATTGCAACAATGTTGGGATCGGTTCAGGCATGAACTTCCGCATACTGAATCCATTAAAATTCCAAGATGGATTGTTACCAACAAACGGCAGAAAATCGAGTTACATGGATTCTGCGATGCCTCTGAAGGCGCATACGCAGCCGTAGTATATGCAAGAACTACCACATATAATACAAAATTTGTAACTACATTGTTGACATCCAAAACAAAGGTTGCACCCATCAAAACCAAGCTTACTACGCCCAAGCTCGAATTATGTGGGGCACATTTATTGTCAAAACTCCTCAAGGAGGTGCAGCTAATATTTGGGGCACAGATCAATAAGGTATTCGCATGGACAGATTCAACAATTGTGCTGTCATGGATAAGAAAAAATGAATCCAAGGAAAAGGTATTCATTGCCAACAGAATATCTCAAATTCGAGAAACATTAGATCCAGATTGTTGGAGGCACGTTAGATCGGCAGACAACCCCGCAGATTGTGCATCGAGAGGTTTAACTCCAGTGCAATTGAAACATCACTCATTATGGTGGAGTGGACCAAACTGGCTAAGGGGTAGCATGGAATACTGGCCCATACAATCAGAAATCGAGCAGGTACGGTCAGTAAGTGAGACCGTTGAACCAAGAGTTGTGTTAACGTCTATGATAATAAAGGACGCCATATTGCACAGATTTTCTTCTTACACAAGGCTGATCCGGACCATGGCCTACTGTATACGATTTGTGTTCAACATTACGCACCATAAGAAAGACAGAAGAACAGGAGAGCTCTCACTAACTGAAATTGAAGAGACAAACAAGCGAATAGTCCATTTGGTGCAACTAGAAGCATTTCCGGAGGAAATGAAATGCTTAAGGAACGGAGACGATATCCCCAAGAAGAGCAGCCTACTTTCGCTAAATCCCCATCTGGACCATGACAACATGTTAGTTGTTGGAGGGCGATTAGAGCACGCCAGCATGACTAACAACGAAAAACACCCGTATATTTTACCATATGGTAGCGTTTTTACCAAACTACTGGCAGAATATGTACACAAGAAAACACTTCACGGCGGTATCAATCTGATGATGGCCACACTAAGACAATCATATTGGATCCCTCACGCTAAACGGTTAGCCCGGAAAATAATTCATCACTGCGTCCGATGCTATCGTTTTAATGCGTCATCCACACACCAAATAATGGGAATGCTGCCATCTCCAAGAGTAACACCATCTAGGCCATTTACGCACTCTGGAGTAGACTATGCAGGACCATTGACAATTAAAATGTCAAAGGGAAGAGGAACTCGGACTACAAAGGGCTACATAGCCATATTTGTTTGTTTAGCTACAAAGGCTATTCATATTGAGCTTGTTAGTGACCTAACATCAGAAGCTTTTCTCGCAGCTGTGAGGCGCTTCATATCAAGAAGAGGATTGCCATGTCACATATACAGTGACAATGGAACAACTTTCGTCGGAGCCAATAAAGAACTTCAAAACCTTCGAATACTCACCATCAATCAAGCGGAGAAAAATGCTTCAACAAGGTTAGTTATGAATGGAATACAGTGGCATTTCATACCACCAGCAGCACCACACTTCGGCGGCCTGTGGGAAGCTGGAGTTAAGTCAATAAAATATCACCTCAAAAGAATAATTGGTGATACGAAACTTACCTTTGAAGAATTATCCACTCTTCTAACGCAGATAGAGGCATGCCTGAATTCTCGACCGCTGATAAAAGTAAGCAATGACATAGAAGATACACCAATTCTCACTCCTGGTCATTTTCTTATTGGATCCGCTCTGAATGCAGCACCCGAGCCCTGTTTAGACGATACACGAAACTATGGATCACGCTGGCGGTTATTACAAAAGATGACTCAAGATTTCTGGAAGACATGGTCTACGGAGTACTTGACACATCTTCAACAGCGAATAAAGTGGAAGGGCACTGAAGCAAACGTAAACATTGGCGACGTCGTTTTGATAAAGGAAGATCGATTACCCCCAACAAGCTGGTTGATGGGCCGCATTACCGAAACACACCCGGGGAAGGATAATCATGTTAGAGCTGCAACTGTCTACAGTAACAAGAAGTTTATAAAGAGACCCATTACAAAACTATGCCTACTCCCAATTGAAGATGAAGGGTTGTTACCAGGCAATGTTGAAAATCCAAAACGAACAGTTAATGTACATCTTGCGCTAACTCACATTGGATCGGAACCCATAGACAAAATCCACTCGGCCATAGACTCCATCGAAGGCATATACACATCGAGAAATGAAAATAAAACAACGTTTAGGATAAGCCCAATAAGGTGGCTATTGTTCACCAGTTTGGTTATAATTGTTCTTGGGCATGGTAACACATTGACATTGAACGAAGAACATGATCCCGTAAAGGTGATTCCATTTAAAAACCGTCCAGGAATTTACTTTGAGAAGATTGGAAGTGGAAACCTGATTACGAGCGACTGGAAAATAATCATCTATTACAATATGACCAACTATTGGAGAGAATTTGAAGGATTCCAAGACCTTGTGAGGGATATGAATGACTTTTGTAAAACTAAGTCTGACGCTCTAACTCACAATATAGTCCATCAATTCAACCATCAGTTAACGATTATAGAAAGCAACAACGACTTACTGCATACGCAAGGAGCTGGAAACTCAAAAAGGATTAGAATGAAACGATCTCCTTTCGACTTTGTTGGTACGGTGGCAAACAAACTTTTCGGCGTACTAGATGAGTCGTATGCTGAACACTATGAGCAACAAATTCAGCAAACACGAACAAATGAGAATCATCTACTTGAATTGATAAAAAATCAGACGTCAGTAGCGGAGGCAACAAACAATATATTACAGAAAAATACTGAAACCATTACCGCACAACTGCAAGCATTCCAAACCGATCTTGAAAATCTTAAGAGCATGACATCCAAATCAATCAACCAGAACGAAGCAAAACAGACATTTTTAGCAGTGACAACCTACGCAACGTTAGCTATGTTGAATTATCAGCAAACACAGACGTCTCTATTGAATGTTCTGACAGATATCCATCAAGCCAAAATTAGCCCTTTGGTGATAACACCAGACCAATTGAGATCACAGCTGACATTAATAAGAAGCCACTTGCCCCCGCAGTTGTCTGTAGCAGGAGACGAAACACACTCGAGCTTGCTAGGACTATATAAAATGTTCACAGCAAGAGCAAGAATAACTGATAAGAGTGTCATATTCGACTTACGAGTGCCGTTAGTAAATACAGAAGACTTTGACCTATTCAAGGTCATACCCGTTCCAACTCCCCATAACAATGAATATGTTTTTATTGAACCATCGCTGGATTATTTAACAGTTAACCTGTTACGAGAAGCCTACTACAGATTAACAAGAGAAGAGCTGGGACAATGCACAATAACCAGTGAAAAATATTTGTGCAAGCAACAGCATCCGATGTTTAATCGCCGCTCCAATATCAGCAAATGTGAAATGGATCTACTGACGCATGAGAAGGAATTGTCATCACACTGTAAATTGCGCAGCATCAAACCATCTCCTGTCTGGATTCAACTCAACAACGGCAATAGCTGGATTTACGTCTTAGACAGGTTGTATACATTTAACGTTATTTGTGGCAGACAGATTTTAGAGATCTCATTGCAAAACGACGGGATATTGACACTACAACCAAATTGTATCCTTAAACACGATTCAATGACTATTACATCATATAGCAGTAGTTCCAGTAGCATAAACGCAGCATTCATTCCATTGGCAAACTTGACAGAGCTGTTGTCTGAAAGCCCTAGGAATATATCCAAACCACTAGTTATTCCACACGTCATACTTAAGTCAGACAATGAAGACATCAAAATTCTTAGCAAATGGATAACGGATATAAAAAATGAGGAGCATTTGTCCAATAGTGCAGCAGTACATCCGATTCATCATGGACTGACTTACAGCCTAATAACTATACTGTTTATTTTTATAATTTCCTACATCATATGGCGATACTACAAGATCAAGAGGACTATGCAGATAGAGGTCCAAGCTCACGAACTACCACCAATACCAGCAACTCGGCGTTTTTCTACAGCCGATTTCGCTGTGACGTAAGGAGCGGCCCCAGCATGTCATGGTGACCATACCAGACAACGTTATCTATTATTTTTTGCTTTATTTTTTAACGTGTAAAATTTCATATATCTGTTCTCAGCGAGACCAGCAGAATAAAATTTCTCACGACTTATCGCTGGCTCTGCTTGACACCTAGTAATTTAAGATGTAAATATTTGTACCTTACGTAAGCAATATTTTAGTATATAAGGAGGAAGAATAATAAAAACGATTTCATTCGTAAAGAAAAGACCTTAGAGAATTATCATTAGACTTCCCCCCACCAGCGGTAAGGGGTCTTGCAATATTTTTCTCTAAACTTTACAATAACATTTAATTAAATTACTTTTATAAGTTTTGTGAAAAACAATAACGTCTACTAAAGCAAAGGATGGGGCACTTTCGACAAAAGACGAAAGGCAGTTTCGGCAAAAGGCCATTGCAAGAACACCCACCTGGATCATCAAGATACTCTCACCTTATCTTTTTTAAGGACGTTGACCTGGGTGGATATAACGTGCAATGATTTTTTTAAACAAATCCTTTTATTTTACCTTTATTATTTACTTAACATTTTTTTTCTTAAAACGAATGTGATTTTAAATATATTTCTTTTATTTAATTTTATTCAAAAAATTAATTTCTTGTCTTATTTAATTTGTATGTTTATAGATTAAGATTTGTTTAACAATTTAAATAAAAACAGTACGTTCCTACTTATTGATTTATTGCGTCATCTAAACTGACGTCGAGAGTGCCCCACCCGGATGACGATTGTGCCCCTCGATGGGGCAGATTCGCATTTTTAGGGCAGTTTTAAATATTATTTTTTTGAAATTATAAGGGTGAAGTTAACTTTTAAGAAATAACGCATTGATTTAGTAAAATAATCATAGCTTGAAATAAAAAATAACAGATTTCAAATATTTATTTGCGAAAGAAGTTATTTCAAATCTGCGAAAAATGTGTTGAATCTGCCCCACCCTACCCTAAAGAATTCCTGAGTTTCATAAAAATGATTCGAATGTTCGTCGCAAGGGGGATGGACTGCATTACTCCCCTAAAAGCTTGTTATATAGTTCCATTGGCAAACTTGACAGAGCTGTTGTCTGAAAGCCCTAGGAATATATCCAAACCACTAGTTATTCCACACGTCATACTTAAGTCAGACAATGAAGACATCAAAATTCTTAGCAAATGGATAACGGATATAAAAAATGAGGAGCATTTGTCCAATAGTGCAGCAGTACATCCGATTCATCATGGACTGACTTACAGCCTAATAACTATACTGTTTATTTTTATAATTTCCTACATCATATGGCGATACTACAAGATCAAGAGGACTATGCAGATAGAGGTCCAAGCTCACGAACTACCACCAATACCAGCAACTCGGCGTTTTTCTACAGCCGATTTCGCTGTGACGTAAGGAGCGGCCCCAGCATGTCATGGTGACCATACCAGACAACGTTATCTATTATTTTTTGCTTTATTTTTTAACGTGTAAAATTTCATATATCTGTTCTCAGCGAGACCAGCAGAATAAAATTTCTCACGACTTATCGCTGGCTCTGCTTGACACCTAGTAATTTAAGATGTAAATATTTGTACCTTACGTAAGCAATATTTTAGTATATAAGGAGGAAGAATAATAAAAACGATTTCATTCGTAAAGAAAAGACCTTAGAGAATTATCATTAGACTTCCCCCCACCAGCGGTAAGGGGTCTTGCAATATTTTTCTCTAAACTTTACAATAACATTTAATTAAATTACTTTTATAAGTTTTGTGAAAAACAATAACGTCTACTAAAGCAAAGGATGGGGCACTTTCGACAAAAGACGAAAGGCAGTTTCGGCAAAAGGCCATTGCAAGAACACCCACCTGGATCATCAAGATACTCTCACCTTATCTTTTTTAAGGACGTTGACCTGGGTGGATATAACGTGCAATGATTTTTTTAAACAAATCCTTTTATTTTACCTTTATTATTTACTTAACATTTTTTTTCTTAAAACGAATGTGATTTTAAATATATTTCTTTTATTTAATTTTATTCAAAAAATTAATTTCTTGTCTTATTTAATTTGTATGTTTATAGATTAAGATTTGTTTAACAATTTAAATAAAAACAGTACGTTCCTACTTATTGATTTATTGCGTCATCTAAACTGACGTCGAGAGTGCCCCACCCGGATGACGATTGTGCCCCTCGATGGGGCAGATTCGCATTTTTAGGGCAGTTTTAAATATTATTTTTTTGAAATTATAAGGGTGAAGTTAACTTTTAAGAAATAACGCATTGATTTAGTAAAATAATCATAGCTTGAAATAAAAAATAACAGATTTCAAATATTTATTTGCGAAAGAAGTTATTTCAAATCTGCGAAAAATGTGTTGAATCTGCCCCACCCTACCCTAAAGAATTCCTGAGTTTCATAAAAATGATTCGAATGTTCGTCGCAAGGGGGATGGACTGCATTACTCCCCTAAAAGCTTGTTATAGAAAGAAATTGTTAACTTACCTAGTAATGTGGGGCTGTAATAGGGGGTGCATCTGGGCTTCAAGCAAAAGAAAACCACTCTCTAGCGCAGTATTTAGCTATGGTGTACTTTTATAAACAGACCACTGACCTCCATTGACAAATCATGCTTTAAACATAAAAATAAATCAATGTGTATTATTTATCTTGTTTTCCACTTAACCTTTCCATGTTAATTTTTTTATTATTTTTAGGTGTGCTGTTATCTGCTCTATTATTTTACATCCCATATTCAAAAGTGTTCACCACTATTAAAAAGAAAAACGGAAATACTTTTACCCAAGAAAATTGATGACTCGCTTGTTTGACTAAAAGTTGTTTTTCCTTCAACTTCTGATTACAGAATAATCTCAAAGCGACCCACTTTGCGAATAAAAATAAAACCCAAACCAAGGCGGACCAAACAACAACAAAATGTCCTGCGTACATTTCCCTCCTTCAAAATTTTAACGAAAAACGCCATCACTAACAACAACAACAGCGACACAAAACACAAAAAAAATGTAAATGATTTATGCTTTGGCAACTTTGCAGAAAACCAGGACACGAAGGAGAAAAAAAATTGGAAACAACTACGAGCAAACCTCAGGATAAAAATCAGAAAATGTTGATATTTTCCTTTACTACCCATCCCTCTAGCAACAAATGCTATTTCACCCATGTATTCTCTGCAATGGAAATGTTCTTACTTAACTTTTAGTTAGTGTTTTCTCGACTACTTCACCGGAGCATTGGTAAAATGTACAAGGCTAGACCAAGAAAGCAAAGCATGCTATCACGCAAAAGACTTTATTTAATTTTAATATCGCATGTCGTGGAATATGCGATAATTTTCTACCAATTTTCTTTGTCAGATGAAAAGAAAATTCTTAATCAAAGCTAAATTATATAGAAATTCGGCTGAGGAAAATATATTATGTTCTCAAATCTCGAAACAAGTTCAGCAGTTAGAAGGAAATATTTGCTAAACCAATTAGGACTTAAGTGATACTACTATGTTTAAGGTGTAGAGTGTAACAATGACCATCGAAATTAATTCTTTTTTATCGATTATGATTTATATACCCTCTTAGCACATGTATAACGATAATCATTTTGAAGTGCTATCATGTCAATAATCGATATCATTAGTAAGTCAGATATTGAACAGTTTTGGCGATTACGCAAGGGTTTGGTTTTGTCGATTCATTCTGTAAAAAAATTGACACTATATGAGGAATAGATGTTGATTTTTGTTTTTGTTTTTATTTTGATTTCCCTTGGCTTTGCTTGTGAATTCATGTGTTCTGATTTACAAGCCAGTTCGAAGTTCTGACATCAAAACATCACCGTCTAACGATTGCCTTTTATTTGATAAGGTGAAATCGAACTCGGCCTCTGCTTGTATTTGGTGTATAAAAATGAAAATTTTAATAGGAAGTATTGATAAAAAAAAAACAAGCATGTTCTGTATTTGTGTATGGTGGGGATGTGGGGTCAACCCATCTCATCCCCTGCACCTAGCGGCACCTACATATCAGCTCTGCAACTGGACGCTTACCTTATCACTATTCACCCTTATCGTTCGAGTTGTAGTCTATGGATTTTAATGTGGGAAATAAGTGTTAGCATATAACAAGACATTTTGTGTTATTGTTTGGAGACCATTTTGTGAAATAAATTAGGAGCTACAAAGGCAAGTTATATTTACTTTTGAATACGCACAAGAATGGATGTGTATCGAATCACTCATACATGGGTATATTGTGCACTCGTGTATGAGTCTTGCTCTCATTATAATAATAAATGTATGAGCAAGCTGGGACTCTCTTCTTCGAATGAGAGTAGAAGCAGTTAGTTGCTATCGAGAAACAGAGTTGTACAGACGTACAGGAACGTACAGGAAAAAGATCAAGAATAAAGAATATTTAATAGTCGGGTTTTTATATATTTTCCCGACTCAAAAACGTCACGTGTTTTATTTCCGAGATATACATTGGTCCATGTCGAGCCGGATTTAGAATCAATAATATAAAAAAAAAATAATAATAAAATAATATTTTTACTTGAAGTGTTCGAAGAAATGAAACGCGCAGTGTGATGTTCGTGTATAGTGTCAGTGAGTACAGGTAGAAAGTAGTACAGAGTACAGGCCCTGATGATCATTCATCATTCTTCGCAAACGTAGAGAAACCATAAATTATGTATATTGGCACATATACATAATGGCCTTTTGGGCATGCAATAAAATGACGACGAACATAAACTGCGAAGTGCGACGTTGCCGCTATCGAAGTGTACAGGTTTAATCATGTTCAGAGTCAGTTTGTTCCCAACAGCGGGAAAGCAACTCATAAACACAGCAACTTACGAGAGAAATATTGTGACGAACAGTATTTTCATTCCCAAGTACAGGCTGCGGAAGAATAACCCTTTTTTTTTTTGTGTTCCTTTTGGTGTTGTCTGGATTCACGCACACAAGAAAACAAAAAAAAAAAAAAAATCGCACAGTAACGAGTGAAGAATTCCGATGGTCGCCAACGGCAGCCGGTCGGCGAGGTGATTAGTACAGGAAAACAAAGAAAAATAAGCAAAAACAAGCGAACGGCGCAAGAAGGTACAGGGTAAGTGGTTACATATTGTTACTGTATGGGCATTATTAGTTGAGTGCTCAGCAGAGACGAACGAAGATAACAATAAATTAGCAAGTATAGAATAAGAAGAATAAACCTTTTTTGTGGGACAAAACTGGTGAGTACAGAATTTATTAATTAAATGTATAGGTTGCGTATGTGCAGTGTACAGGAAAGAAGTATAGGAAAGTGGTGCAAATTATAGAATTATTCAGTGTAAATGTGAATTAAATATTAAACAGTGCTATCTGCGCGCGTCGATGACAGTCAAGTAATTTGATTTTTTTTTTTTTTGTACGTACACAACTGCTGGGGCAAGTGTAGTACGGAGAAATATTGTCGTATATAGGTGTACAGGAGTAAAAATACAATGAAATTCTATAGGATACGTAGATGTACAGGAAGTATATAGTGATCACTATTAGGTAGGCAAGTGTATAAGAAGCAGGTACAGTGAGATTTGTTTATATGGATAGAAGGGTTTTGGTTTATACATAGATATATAGAGGTATGTCAACAGAGAGTGATGACATAAGCGAACCGTAGATACGGAACAATTATGTAAACTAAAGCGAGAAAGAAAAGATGTTAAGTGTAAAGGATAAAATGATTAGGAAGCATGCTTGTCAGGTGGCCATAATAATAGGTGGCTAGTATAGGAGGTTCGAATTCCACGCTCTAAAAGCTAGCACAAGATGCCAAAATGCTGAGTGATCGGAAAGGGTACAGGCTATGACATGTCAGTAAGGGTGTACAGGTGGAGCGAGTGTATAGAGTTATAGCAATGAGTCTATGAACAAAAGCACGTACAGGTTAAAGGATTGGGCAACCAAAAGCACGTACAGGTTAAAGGATTGTGCAACCAAAAGATGTACAGGTTCAAGGCAAGCCTCTCACAGCGAGTTGAGAGTTCGCAGTTTCACAGAGAATAATTACACCAAATAATTTGCATCCACTAAGCTAAGTTAGATGTTAGAGTACAGATCATAACGCTCCAAACAAGTACAGGTTATAATAAGACTCTTTTGTCTTCTTCCCCAAAAATAGACAAGAGAAGGATGACATCTAATCAAGCGAGAGCAGCAGCGCATGCAATCAGCATGGCGCGCAAGTTTGCAGAGTCTGAGGAGGCAGCCGCGATTTCGTACAAAAATGCGGAGCTGCGCCTCAGCACAGTACAGGAAGATTGGCAGAGCTTCTGCAAGCTGCATGAAGGTCTACTAGCCGAAGCCAAAGGTGAAGACATAGGCAACTGCATAGATTTGAAAGAATCTGTCAAGGATGACTATTTTCATGCGTGCACAGCGTTTGAGGACAGGAAGGAAGCACTGCGCCCCAGAGTACAGGACAACGTACAGGGTACAGGCATTCAGGTACAGGTGGACATGCCGTTCCTACAGCATGATCTGAAGAACACATGGGGTGAGTTCGATGGAACTTACACTAAGTGGTTAGGTTTCCATGATAGGTTTGCTGCGGCCATTCATCAAAATGACAAGGTCGCACCAGCCTACAAGTTTGCGTACCTCAAAAAGTCGCTCACTGGTCGTGCCGCCAGGACAATGGGGGAGTGGCAGCTGACAGCGGATAACTACAGCGAAGCCTGGGACCGTCTCAAGCAGATTTACGATCAGAAGTATCTGATCGGGCGCGACCATCTACGCCAATTGCTCAATCTCCCTGAGCTAAGCAGCAAGCCGTCAGCAAACGAGCTCCAGAGGATGGCGAACACGACGCATGAGGTCATGCGTCAGTTAAAGGCATTAGGACTACCCGTAGAGGCCTGGGACTTCTTCGTTATACACGTGTTATGTGAGAAGCTGGACCAGGAGACTGCTCGACAATGGGAGCTCCAGCGCGACTCAGATCAGCCGAAGTTGTCTGCAATTCTGGAGTTCATTGATAAGCAGGCGGCTGCGTTATCTAACGTAGCAGGTGCTCGTAAGAACATCAGTACAGGCCGTACAGAAGTAGAGAGGGTTGCTAAACAAGCTGCAGCCAGAGCAGGACCAGCTTCCAGGGGAAGAGTACAGGAGAGGGCAGCAGCCCCTAGAGACTTCTCGAGAAACACTGGGCGTCCTCCATGCGAGGTGTGTAAAGAAAATCACCAAATCTGGGAGTGTCCGGATTTCTGTGCTCTGTCGTTTAGAGGCAGGAAAGATTTCGTAGAGAGACGAGCAATTTGCCCAAACTGTCTAAAACATGGGCATAAGGAAAACAATTGCTACCAAAGAGGCTGTGCCCGATGTCCAGGTCAACCAAATCACAACATACACCTATGCCCATCAAGGGAGGTGAATAAGCATGTGCTACCAGCCGTGCGCGTACAGTTGAAGGAAGAGGAAGAATCCCAGTACAGGACTCCAGCTCAACCCTCGAGCAGGGGCAAGGCAAGGAGGGCAACAGGCGACAGGATGAAGCAGGATTAACTAAGGAGAAGGCAGTATAGGCGCGTACAGGAGAACAGATATCCAGCCAGTATAGACGTACAGGTACAGGCAGACAAAGATGAGGAGGAAGTAGAGGACGAGCAGAACCAGGTTTTATTCACAGCCAGGCTGCAGACGCTAAACAGCAAGATTGACGAGCTAAAGGTAGAGGAAGCGGCGTTGAGTCAGCAGCTGCAGAGATTGTCAAGAAAAAGAAAGGTACAGGAAAGTATAGGAGAAAATGTTCAAGATGTAGTGCCGAGGAAGTTAAGGAAAATAAATGATAAGAAATATGTACAGTCTGTTAGTTTCTCAGGGTATGAAAGCTCTTTAATTCCGACTGCCTTAGTCAAAGTTGCAGTCGATGGACTAATGCATGGTCCTTTCCGTGCGATGTTAGACACAGGGTCCCATCTAAACCTGATGGTGGACAAATTGAGAAGGGAACTGAGGATCCCTACAAGAAAAGCCGCCGGTAGACTAGTAGGCATTGATGGCGCGCCGTTTACAATTACACGCAAGGCCACAGTAAAAGTATTCCCATGGTTCGCGTCAAGTGTATCAGAAACACACACGTCAGTTTCTGTTTGGTTCATGCCAGAGGAAAGTCAATGGCAGCCAATCCTGCCGTTTGGTACAGTACAGGTGAAAGGTAGAACGAGTACAGCTTCAGTCAGATATGCCGATCCGGAATATTTTAAACCAGGCCCTGTAAGCATATTATTGGGAGTGGATTTCTTTGCGAACTCCATCATTTCAGTATCCTCTAAGGAAGCTGATGGCACCACATCGCTGGAGACGTCGCTAGGTACAGTTGTTCTAGGAGGTGCCGATTGCGGAAATTATGACAATGCAGGCAATATTTGTACAGGCATCAGAATCAGTGAAGAAAACCGGTTAGACCAGCTGCTGAAAAGACTATGGCAAATGGATCAGGTAGAGGTATGTTCCAGTCGTACAGAAGAAGAGGAACTTGTAGAGAAGTATTTCGTACAGACGCATCATCGAGATGAAGATGGCGTATTTGTGGTGAAGATGCCACTGAAAGAAGGGTTTGAGAAGATGGGCAGTTCAAGAGAAACTGCGCTGCGCAGGTTTAGGTACCTGGAGAACAGATTAGAGAAGAACGTGCAATTGAAAGAAAACTACATCAAGAAAATGCGTGAAAGCATTCAGTTAGGTCATATACAGGTTGTGAACAGAAAGGAGAACACAGGCGAGGTGGTGTATCACATACCCCACCACTGTATAGAAAAGAAGTTTCGTATAGTCTATGATGCGAGTTGTCGTACAGATAAAGGTATATCCTTAAACGATGTACAGATGTTAGGTGAAAGGCTGCAGAGGGATCTACATGAGGTGACAATGCGTTTCAGGAGGCATCGCATTGCAGTATGCGGTGACATAAAGAAGATGTTCAATCAAGTTAGGCTCAGTAGAGATCAATGGGACCTGCAACGTATCTTTTGGAGAGAAGGCAGGCATCAGCCACTACGTGAATATTGGTTAACTGTCGTCACATTTGGGTTGACGTCGTCAGCGCATTTAGCAGTAAGATCGTTGGTACAGGCAGCAAGAGAAGCGCAAGCGGAGTTCCCAGAAGCAGCAGAGGCAATCAAAAATGACTACTACATGGACGATTGCACCACAGGCGAGTCAGACGAGGCTAAGGCGATAAAATTAGCGAAAGAGATGTACAGGATATTGAAAGGTGCAGGGTTCGAGTTATGCCAATGGAAGTCGAACTCCTCTAGATTCATGAAGGAGATGAATGCTGGCACCGGTGAGGCGTCATTGGTGTTTTCGGGGGAGGAGAAATCATCCATTTTAGGACTTAAATGGCTGATTGGTTCAGACCAATTTACATACGAGGTGAAAACATCAAAATTAGACGGCATCCTCACCAAGAGAAAGATTATTAGCTGCATAGCTCAGCTTTACGACCCGAACGGTTATATCTCGCCGGTTACGGTTATAGGCAAGATCATGATCCAAGACATTTGGAGATTGAGTACAGGATGGGATGACAGCGTACCCATAGAAATAGAGTACAGGTGGAAGGAGTTGTGGAGGGAGATAACTCTTTTGGAAAAGTTCCGTATAGACAGATGGTTAGGTACTTCAAAAGAATTAGACGTACAGATACATGGGTTTTGTGATGCTTCAAGCACAGCTTATGGAGCAGCCATTTACGTTCGTACAGTGCATTCAGATGGTGCAGTTACATGCAAATTATTAGTGTCGAAGACACGTGTGGCACCGCTAAAGACGGTATCCATTCCGAGGCTAGAATTAGCTGCAGCTGAGCTGCTGTCCAGGCTATTGGTACAGGTAAAGGAGTCAATGGAATTACAAGAAACAGCCTACTCTCTATGGTCCGATTCGACTGTAGTGTTGCATTGGATAAGGAAGCTGCCGTATGATTTAAAAACATACGTGGCGAATCGAGTCGCGTCGATTCAATCAAATACGGAAGTGAAATGCTGGCACTATGTCAGTACGAAGGAGAACCCAGCTGATTTGCTGAGTAGAGGTGTAAAGCCGTCTGCGCTAATAGACAACAGGTTATGGTTAGAAGGCCCGATATGGCTTCGGTCAGTACAGGCGGAATGGCCGACAAGAGACATTCTGAAGGGCACGTCAGTACAGGTACAGAGTGAGATGAAAGTGTTTGTTGTTACAGCATTTCAACCAATGTTGAGCATAAGTGCGAAACATTCAGCCAGTAGAGTATCACAGTCACAGTACAGGGTCCCGCTTTTAGAGTATAGCAACAAGCTAGAGAAGTTGGTCAATATAATCAGCTACATGACTCGGTTTGTGAACAACTGGTCGGTCAGGCCAACCTTTAGAATAAGGGCGAGTAGAGGTGGTACAGGTGTGAAAGAGCCAACGTTAGAGGAAAAAGCGTACGCAATGACATACATTTTGCGTAAATCACAAGAAGAGATGTACGGTAAAGAGATAGCAGCATTAAAGAACAGTACAGACCTACCTGAGAGAAGCAAGCTGGAGCCGCTTAAACCATTGTTAGATGTTAGAGGCTTACTGAGAGTAGGTGGAAGGCTAGATAGAAGCAACAATTCATATGAAATGAAGCATCCAGCCATAGTTCCTGATGGATCCAGATTAGCATGGCTACTGATAGATCATGCCCATCGCGCAACGAAGCATGGAGCAGTACAGGTTATGATGCAGTTTGTGAGGCAGAAGTATTGGATTCCGAAGCTTCGTAGTGAGGCAAGGAAATATCTGCACAAGTGTGTCATTTGTGCCAGATATAACTACAGGCTAGAGCATCAGCTGATGTCAGAATTGCCAGCTGACAGGGTACAGGCCGGAAAGCCGTTTCTGCATTGCGGTGTGGATTATGCGGGTCCGTTAGAGATGAAAGTCATCAACAGGCAAGGAGATCAAGTCACCAAGTCCAAATGTTGGGTCGCAGTCTTCGTGTGCTTGAAGACTAGAGCAGTGCACATCGACTTGGTGACAGATTTGACATCGTTAGCTTTCATAGCTTGCTATGAGCGCTTTATAGCACGTAGAGGTAGATGCGAACGCATGTATAGTGACAACGGGACTTCGTTCGTCGGAGCCTGCAACGAGTTAAAGAGAGCAATAGAAAAATGGTCGGATAAGGAGGCAATGGCTCATCTTGGTAGCAAGGGTACAGAATGGCGCTTCATGATTCCAGCAGCACCTCATCAAGGAGGGATCTATGAAGCCGCGGTAAAGTCGATGAAATATCATCTAAAGAGAGTAGTGGGTTTGAAGGTGCTTCCCTACGAGCAACTTTCAACCCTATTAGTACAGGTTGAGGCAATACTAAACTCAAGGCCGATTCATCCCTTGAGTGACGATCCAGAGGATGTACAGGCATTAACCCCGGGACATTTCTTAGTGGGCGAGCCGATGATTCTTCCGATTCCATTCAACACCAGCCAGCAGCCAACCACAGTAGGAGTAAGGCTTTGGAGAGATCGTCAGAAAATGTTAGGCCACTTTTGGGAGAGGTGGAGTACAGATTATTTAACCACTCTTCAGCAAAGGAAGAAGTGGCGTAGAGATAAGGAACCATTGAAGATAGGCCAGCTGGTCACATTGGCCAACGAAGGTTTTCCACCAGCACACTGGGCGCTTGGTAGAGTAAGCGAGCTTATCACCAGCAAAGATGGGCTTGTACGATCAGTAGTGGTGCAAACTGAGACAGGAAGACTGAAGCGTCCTGTACAGAAGATCTGCATAGTTCCAGTGGAAAGCTGTGATCATTAAGTAGAATGTATAGTAGTAATTCGAGTTATTCATGTATAGAGAATGTATAGTCATGTATAAGAGAATGTAAAGAAAATTATGAATTTTGCTGGCACTGTATCGAATCACTCATACATGGGTATATTGTGCACTCGTGTATGAGTCTTGCTCTCATTATAATAATAAATGTATGAGCAAGCTGGGACTCTCTTCTTCGAATGAGAGTAGAAGCAGTTAGTTGCTATCGAGAAACAGAGTTGTACAGACGTACAGGAACGTACAGGAAAAAGATCAAGAATAAAGAATATTTAATAGTCGGGTTTTTATATATTTTCCCGACTCAAAAACGTCACGTGTTTTATTTCCGAGATATACAGGATGAATATCATTGCGGAATTTGTTTTCTTATTCTCTAAACAAAAGTTTTTTGAGAAAAAAAATGGACTTATTTCCTCAAATTCCTGAAGCTAAAAGTTTATTTATTTTATCAAAAAACCTATTGTTTTAGCTTCAGATTTAAATTAAAATTTTAATTAACTTATTCATAAATCAATACAGGTACAAAAAAAACATAAAGAATGTCCCACATTAATTTGGTACCTACTTCCTTCCTTCCGGCATATATTATTTCAAATTTAAACTTTGAGAAACTTTAACCTAACACTCAACATAATACTGGTTTGAGGGTAACAGTATCAAAAGGGAAGTGATGCGATTATTGGATTTTATTTGTGGAGTTGAGACATAGATGGCGCTAAGTGCGAAATTTGGCTGGGGATGAGATGTCCGGGGATGATGTGAACCCGACCCATAAATCAGTTCCTGTGCGTTAGTCGGGTAAAAACTCAACGGCTCGACGGATTAGAATGATTTTTGTTATTGTTTTGTTTGTCTTGAATCAGGGATGGTTTAAGAAAAATGAAAATTATGAAAATTCTAAAGAGGTGGCGCTGTAGGCATATTTCGTTTTTCATCTATCTCCTTCTATAAATATTATATCAAAATGATTCGCATTGTATTTGAATTGATGTTCTCTCAATGCGTGAATCGATTTTGTTTCTGAAAATTTCAAATGAAAAGTGACCTCAACAGCAAGGTTGGTATACACGGTCATTGTATGTTTATTGGTTATACGAGTTACAGGCATTTTAGTGAACATTCCTGTATTGTCGATCTCCGAAACCCCTCAACCGATTTCAATGAAATTTCGTAGAACGTTATTTATGGTTCCAGCTGGGAAGATAGGATAGCTTTGGACCCCATAGGTGGCGCTGTTCGATGTCTTGTGGCTGTTCTCAAAGATCAGAATTTTATTAATAATAAAAAAACTATTTACATCTGTCAATCGTTATCGTTACATATGTTTTTTTAATTCAAACGTTCGCTGGGCACTTCTTTGTGTTGTGGTATGTTTTTTACGTGGCGGTCTATTTTACTTCGCTGGCAAGACAAAAATTTACGAGCCCAATCTCCGATCAGAGACAATACTGAGATCAACAACTCTGGCCGATTTCTCGTTACTTAGTCTACAAGCTATATTCTTACGGAGTGCTCACGATTTGGTGCGCTTTTTTGTTACATAAAAACTCGTATTGACTTCAAAAATTCTGAATCACCAACACATTCGCAAAAAATATGAACCACTTCCACTGCTGCCAGTGTTCATAGAATTTTATCCGTTAAATTTGAAATTATTCGTTACTTGTGGATAGTATTTTTTTAAGGAATTGACTTAAAATATTCATGAAAAATTGTCATTGCAGAATGGTTGCATGAAAATAAAAACCTTTTGACCAAACCTTTATCGGTTATTTAAGAAATATGTACACGTGAAATCGGTCTTAATGATATCAAAGAGAGGTAAATAAATATTAATATAACCGTGTTTGTCCTAATATGTTTCCTATATATAAAACATCTCCTGTAGATAGTTTTGTTAACCTACAAAATCGAATTATTCTGTAATGTAAAAATGTGGTATTTGATTCGCCGCTCTCAGAGCACTTTTTATGTTCGTTTGGTACAAAAAAAAATCGTTTTCAGATTTCAGAGCACTTTTGCAAATCTGGATTTTTTTCTCAGATTTAATCAGATTTACCAAGTACGTTTCAGTTTCACAACTAGAGGAGTTTGTTTGCGTTTCCGTGAAATTTTTCAGCTGCAAAGAAACGCATTGCATATTTTGTTAATTATATATCTACAAGTGTTAAGAAATCAATCTGGGCGCAAATTTAGAATGTTTTAATACAAAATTTAAGCAGTGAATGCAAAATGCTTAGAAAAGTGTCGAAGGTTACACATATTCAAACCGCACTAATATCAACACAAAAAAGAGCAAGTGACGTTTTTATGTTCGATAAGATACACGAAATCTGAAATCTGAGAGCAAATGTTAAGAAGCCCTATCGAAAACAACATTAATTTACATAACACCGATTGGTAAACAAAATGGCGAAGTTGAAAAAAAAAAAAAATGATGTGGCAAGAGGATTGCGAGTTGGGGGTCTCAGTATGATTTGTCTATGTCTCCGATGCCGCGGTTCATGGATGGCCAAACGTAGCGCTGTGTATGCGTAATGGCCTTCTTTGTCGCACGGCTGCTTGGGTGCGACACGGTGTGTACGCTATCAAATACTCGTCGCCTTAGTGGTAGCTGAATGAACGGACGAACGTGTTTCCTGACAATGCCACTGTATATGGCAGCTTCTGTATCAACTTTGAGTTTTCGTAGCTTGAGTGCTGTAGTTGACTCGGATCGTAGAAGTTGTCGGAGTTCCTCGTCATGTGTTTGCTGCTAGGCGATGTTATTGGTCGTAATGTTTGTCGACATATTGATGGTTTCGATCCTAGTCATTGCATCACCCACTACGTTTGACTTTCCGGGTGTGTGCACAATGTTGGTGGTGAATTCTATGATGTTACAGTAAATGTCGCTGTTGCCTTGGTGCGGCCTTATCTGACTGTTGAGAGAACGCAAAAGACAGCGCCAGTGAGCGGTTATGATAGTGATGTTCTGTTCTTCTTAGCTTTTTTGTGAAAAATCCGAGTGGTTGAGGGTTGCCGTTGACATATTGGTCTAGTGCAGCACCGATAGACTTGTCTGATGCATCACAGCGAGGGATAAGCATCGTATTTACTATTGGAAACACCGAATAGCCGAACGTGAACTTCGGCTGCGTTTGGCATGTTGAGTTTAGTTTCGGCAACAGTTTTTGGTTTAGGATAGTTGCAAATTTCTTCCTTTCTGATACCAGATTCACTTACTGCGCAGCAGAGATAAACGACGGTCGGTTGACCAATTACACACTAACATATATTGATTAACAGCCCATGTTGATGAAGGACGATTCGTAGGTGTTGCTCGTGTTCCTTAAGAGTCGTCCCCTTAGAATTGAGTCCTCCAATCGCTGGAAAGACGGCATGATGACAGCTGTTTTTTGTCTGTTTTTTGGGTATCACTGGGATTTGGTAATATGCCCTGGTCAAATCGTGCGTTGTAAACGCCTTGCGTCCGTGAAGATTGAATATAAAATCACGCACGTTGGGAATGGGGTAGCGGTCTGGTACAGTGATTTTGTTTAAACAAATCACCGCAGGCGTGCCACTTTCCATTTTTTTTTTGGACAAGGGGGAGAGGGCTTGACCATTCGCTTTTTGATGTCTAGCAAATTCCTAGTTGCATCACGTTGTTGAATTCGGTCTTTGCGGCCAAAAATTTCTCACGTGATAGTCGTCGGGCTCTTTCAGCAACCGGTTGCCCTCTTGTTGAGATGTAATATTGAACACCGTGTGCACATGCTTTGCACGCAACCGGTTTTGTTACATCCTCGAATGACTGTGAGGATGGTTGATTGTGAGGAATACACAAGTTGTGATAGAGAGAAAAGATTTGTCTCGGTGTTGATACGGCGACGCTGGTTGGTTGGTTTAGGTGGCTGTATTTCCCGTACGAGGGAAAGACACAAATAACGCAATTGAGCGCCGTTTTGAGACCACAACTCACGGAAACCTGAGAAATAAAGGGGGAGAAGGACGATGAGGGAACTAACAACCAGCCTGAGTAGTTGAAAAATTTGATGATCTTATTGAAATGAATACTTTGGATGGCCGAGAGGTCATCATAAAAGGGATGACCTAGAGCACTGTGTCTGGTTTTGGCTAGGGCCGGACACTCACAAAGAAGATGAAACACTGTTTCACTCTTATTTGTGTCCGCGCAACTACGGTAGTGGGTGTTATGGGGGATGCTAAGCTTGGCTGCGTGAGTTCCTAAGGGCCAATGACCCGTACTAGTTGCCGTTAGTCTGGCGACATCTACACGCGTTCTGGCTAAGAGGTTGTTTGTTCTGGCATCATCATAGGTTGGCCAGATCTTTCTCGAAATGGCACAGCTCGTCAGGTTCAACCATTTGGTATCCGCTCTTGAGGTGCAGTACAGGAGGATTTCTCTCTTAACGTATCCCAGCGGAGGGAATACTTCCTCCGCCTGAGGCACGCACAGAGCAGAGCCACGTCTGGCAAGCTCATCGGCTTCCTCATTCCCCTCTATGTTCCTATGGCCAGGAACCCAGACGAGAGTGATTTCAAACAGATGACAAGCCCTGGCAAGTGTCTCCCTGCAGTCCACAACAAGTTTGGACGGCGATTTAGTTGCCCCGACAGCCTTAATCGCGGCCTGACTGTCGACGAAGATGCCTATTTTTCTTCTGGGTGTAGTTATGTTAAGGAGCAGTCTACACGCCTCCTTGATTGCAAGTACTTCTGCTTGGAAGACGCTGGCAGCGTTAGGGAGGCGGAATGATTTGGACATGTCTAATTCTACTGAGAAAATACCTGCTCCCACTCCATAGCTCAATTTTGAACCATCTGGGAAAATGGGTATGTCGAAATCGTTAACGACTGCATTTTCCTCCCATTCTAATCTAGAGGGGAATCTAACAGAGAAGTTTTTATGGAAGTTGAGTTTGGGAACGATGTAGTCCGTAGATACACGACCAATGCCGTTAGGAAGGGAATGTAGGATGCTGGTGTGCCCATAAGGCCTTTCGGACCAACATCTAGATTTCTTCAATCTAACTGCGCTACACGCTGCAATGTTTCTTATGTGCACATCCACTGGCAGCAAATTGAGAATCACATTGAGCGCCTCGGTCGGACTTGATCGTAGGGCTCCTGTGATTACAATTCCAGCTGTTCTTTGGACTCTACTTAATTTAATGATATTATAAGCTTTGCTTAAGGCGGGCCACCATACCAGTGACCCGTAGGTGAGGATAGGACGTACGACAGCTGTGTACATCCAACGAAAAATCTTTGGTTGAAGCCCCCACTTCTTGCCGAAAGTTTTACTACAGGCGTAGAAAGCTATACTTGCCTTCTTCACTCGGTGTTCGATATTTGACTTCCAGTTGAGTTTAGGGTCAAGGATGACTCCTAGGTATTTGGCACTGGTGGATAAAGTAAGATTTTGGTTATTCAAGCGGGGAAGTGAGAAGGTGGGTATTTTGGTTTTGGTAGTGAGCAGTATCAGTTCAGTTTTGCTTGGGTTAACGCTAAGACCACAACTTGTAGCCCAACCGCTAATCTTACCCAGTGCTCTTTGAATGATTTCACTTATCACATTCGGAAACACCACGTCATCCGCACATGCAACGACTTTAATACCTTCCCTGTCGAGTCTTGACATGATTTTGTTAAGTACCATAATCCATAAGAGTGGCGAGATCACCCCACCTTGAGGTGTTCCTCTGCTTACTGATTTGGTTTAAAGGGTGTTACCTAGTTTTGCTTGAATGATCCTTGTTTTGAGCATGGAAATGATCCATGAAGTGACGAAATCCTCTACCCCCAGTTCTAAGAGCGATTCCTGGATCGATTCAGTATGGACGTTGTTAAAAGCGCCCTCTATGTCTAAGAAGTTAGCTAGGGTAGCGACGTAGATCCACAAGTAACTCGTGATGTTTGATAACATCAGCGCCGAGTATTGATTGCGTAACGTCATCTATGGTAAAAGACCAAGGTGAAGTTGTATGGTGGCTGTTCCGAAGGTGTCAATTGTAGGTTAAGATTTTGTGGGGAACGACAGAAATATCCGCTCCAGTATCCACCAAGAATTTGAAACCACTTGATATGTCTTTGATTTGCAGACACCTCCAGAAATGCCTGCTTGTGTGCCTGAAGGGCTTAATTTGACTTCCAGCCAATTTCCTATAGCGTTGAAGGAGGACGGAGGGTTTCTCCTCAGATAGTTCAGAGCCGCAAAGAAGACGTCGAAGCTTTGACTCACTCGTTTCGTCGAATGATGAGATAAGACGGTCCTTATTTGCTTCGTAACGCCTAACAACTGGTGGTGAAGATACGATGTCAGATACAAACGGAAGTGTGGATGTGTCCAGAATTACTAGAACGTACGATATTTAGTAGCATCTAAAATTATGTAGCTTTTAATTGTGCGAACCAGCCAAAATGGCGGAATCTTTACATCGGGCACGGCGTTTATTTCTTCGATTCCAGCATGGTTTTGGGGTTCATCTACCAATTGTTCAGCTTCTTCGCCGTGGTTTGCCATTGCGTCTTTGCTTGTCTCGTTCTGAGTACTAGGAATGTTGCGGTTTTTTAAAAGCTTCTTCTTTTTGACTGCCATGCTCCCTGGTATTCAACAAAGCGCTGCTACAGTCTGCTTTGTGTTGGTGGGCGCAAATCGCAAGCATTAAAGAGTATGTACAGTGGCATGTGGCCTATGTGTGCGTAAGCCGTGCGGTACATATCGCTTGGTAGAAAGAAGGGGAGGTATATTGTGTTCATTATTCGTATACTATCACTTTTACAAATTGACCACTCGCCCAAGTAGTCCTTGTCACAAGTCACAACTACTGATATTTAATGTTTTGTATCACCTTTATAGAATGTGAAGTGGGAACAATATTATCTGAACGGTGATTCTTACTTCCCGGGAAAACTTCGGACGACCGCCATGACATACCGCACGATTTTTCAAACAAAGGGTCCAAACGATTATCGGCACAATGCTTTTGGACAATCGGTCGAATTGCAGAAGCGAGAATAAGAGATTACCTACATTCTGCTTTGTTTGATTTGGTTACTGAGAAAATCTGAACGGAACAGCTCAATTCAAACAGTAGCGCGGAAAAAAACGATCAAGAAGCCAACTCAGAAATCTATGAAGTCCTTTCTATGCATTGAACTAAATTTAATTCCAATGGAGTTTCATTCGTTTAATAGAGAGCTTAAACTTTATCAAAAAATGTTAATTATTTAATCAAGTATAGGTAAGTATAAAGGGTTTTCCAATGAGAGGTGTTATTGTTAATGACCCGCTATTTCGGTAGCTGTCACTTTTGAGGCTTTTATTCTTCGACATTTGACATGTAGAAACTACGCCATTTATAAAAATGGAAGGATACACGCTTCAACAACACATTGAAGTTCAGTTGACACAAGAACTCAAGCCGGCCGATCATTAACAACGTCGTGTCTTTGCTGATTGGGTCCTTGAAATGCATGAAAATGATCCGGAATTCCATCGAAAAATCATCTTGACTGATGAGACCCATTTCCACCTCGGTGGCTACGTCAACAAGCAAAATTGTCGCATCTGGGGCTCGGAAAACCGAAGAATTAATTGTTCCCTCTCCATCCTCAACGTGTGACTGTTTGGGTGCGGTTAATGGTCCGGCGGGGTCATTGGACCTTACTTTTTCGAAAATGAGGTTGGATCAACAGTTACGGTGAATGGATTGCGCTATCGAGAGATGATTAATGATTTTTTATGGTCGGAGTTGGATGGTATTGAACTGGACAACGTTTACTTTCAACAAGACGGCGCTACGTGCCACACAAGCAACGAAACCATTGATCTTTTACGGTAAAAGTTTCCGGACCGTGTTACCTCTCGAAGAGGTGATCACAATTGGCCACCGAGATCTTGTGATTTAACACCTTGCGACTTCATCCTTTGGGGCCACGTGAAAGATAAGGTCTACGCCAACAGCCCAGCATCGATTCAAGACCTCAAAGATAAAATTCGTGAGGCTATCGAGGACATAGGGCAGCCACTTTGCGATTTGGTTATGGAAATTTTCATGAAAAGGATATGGTCCTGTATGCGTGCTCGTGGTGGCCATTTAGCTGATGTTTTTCATTATTAACGACATACCTTCCTCTTTTTTATGAAATAAACATCCGATCATTTATCTGAAAAGATGATACTTTTCTTTGAATACCAAAATAACACCTCTTATTGGAAAACCCTTTATATCTAAGTATTTTGTTATATGTAGGGAAGTAGGTAGATATATGTATTGTTAAGTGAGTTATTAACGTATTTATAACTGAACATTTGGGCAAAATACTGCAAGCTATAGTATAATTAAATACTAATTAATGAACAGACTACATACTAACCTATGGGAATATGAATGACACATTTTTTTATACGTGCTTCAATTAAATTTCGGAAACAATCTTATTCAACAGTAAGCCCAAAAAAAAATTAATATAATTAAAATAATATTAAGATATGCAAAGCTTATTTTAGAAGCATAACATCAACACTCAGAATTGAGTGCAAGAGTAAAGTGGAATAGAATATAGAAGACCAGCCAACAAAAGAAGGCGATGGCAAGAACTCGCACACAATGCGTTTATGCATGAACATGAGGGTATGCTTTTTAGTGGCTATTTCCATATCATTGCCTCTAAAAATATTTTGCTTAAATGTTTGCTCATTAACATATTGTACTTGTACATTATGCAAAGATAATGCAAAGTCACTGAGGAAAAAAAAGGATATATAAAATACTGGCGTTGCATGCGTTTTTGGTAAATACACAGCGGGTGCCTGCCTATTCGAAAAATTAATTTCGCAAATTTTAGGTACTATGCATTTATCTAAATAAACATTACTTATTTTTTTTCTCTCGTTATTATATTCCTCTTATCATAAGGCATCAATTTGTCAATTTGTTGTTTGAAGGAATTTATTTTAAAAACTATTAGTTTCCATTTTGATCGTTTTTTTTTTGTAATGGGCAAAATGACTTCTCGTAGAAGTAGCAATGGAAAAAAATGCAGAGGTGATGACCTTGCTTTAAAAAGGCTGAGAGGAGATTACCTCTGCATTTTTTTCCGTACACCACAAAAGAAAAACACATTTTTAAACAAAGTCAGCAGAATGAACAGTATTTTGGAGTAAAAAGAAATATTATATTCTGAGATTGGCTTATTGAAAGCACTTTTGCCCCCAACATAAAATTATACTAGCTTGATGTATGAATTATTTATATCTATTATCTACGTATTATATTTTATGTAAACATTAATAGGTATTGTTTATTTTTGTTAGTAAATCTGAACAAAAAATTGAATATATAACTACTTCTTTAAAGAATATCAAGTATCCCTTATTATTACTAAATAAAGTAATAAAAGCAAAAGAAAAAATTTCAAGACGACAAATTGGAAATAAATTAAAAATAATAGAAATGCGCAACAACAAATTACGAAATGATCATTGCAAAATTATTAATTGCCTCTTCGCAGAAATCGAAGGATTTTGGCTTAAATTTAAATGTTAAATTTGTTTTCTCACTCCGTTACAATATGTTCCCGCTTTTTTGTTGTGTTTGTCGTAATATAAAATATTTCCTTACAATCTCAATCTACACAAAATTTTACATAACTACGGTTAACGGTTAATTAGCACTTAACACATTTACTCATCACACTAATCGGTTTTAGAAGACTGCCCACATAGATTGTTTTTATATACCTAGCTAATAATAGCATAGCACTACAACAGAAACAAAATAACAACGACTGCCGATTGACTTTCAGAATATTTAAGATCCCGACGTCGAAATAGACTTGCCTTAAGTCTAAAAGGAATCCCTAAAGGTCGAAAAGGTCGACATGAACCTAATTCACAGAAAATTAATTAATTAGTCTACACAAAACTTGGTAATGGCGTTTAAGTCTCAATATTTTTTCTTCTCTTTCTTTCAGGAAAACCAGCATTATGCGGCACTAACAGGGAAAAATCAAAATCTTTCTTTAAAAAGGCTGTGAATTTTTGCAGATATTGGGAGGGGGTTCTCCACTATACCATTTGCCCCAGCTTTATCATAAAATTATTTACAAAATGAACGAAAAATTTAGCAAACGGTTTTCCATAGCCTATAATCTGACAGCCAAAAGAAACTTCGATATGACGTAAGACAACAAACACAAAAAAGTGAACGATATAAGTGAAATATTGAAGGAGATTAGAAAATTAAAAAAAAAATACCCAAACAGCAACATATAATATCCGCTGCGGTAGGAGGAGTCATATCGCGCGCGTGGTGAAGTTTATTCTACGAACGACACAGCAAAAACCACCATTCCCTTCGGCCAAAGTAATATGGAGTTGGAAAATCAATAAGGATAATAATACGATATACGTCTCCTAACCCCCAACGGACAAGAGTTTCCAGTGCGTGAAAAAATTAACAAAAACAGCTACAACGTAAAGCTTATTCGCCTTAGGTAATTTGGAAGCACAAAATTCACATGAAGCCAAACATCATCCAAGCAGAAAATTTCAATATTTATATCAGTTTTGTCTGCTCCTTCAAGAAGCCTTCTGCCATACTCGAGCGATGAGAAACATATACGTTCTTTAGTACAAACAAATCCAAGACGCACATATATCTACACAGGCGATAAGTACAAAAAGAAACTGAATAAAGAAAAAAGAAAGAGAAAAAACTGGCATAACAAAGAAAGTAAATAACAATCAGAGTATAAAATACGAACGAAATTCCGATAAGATAATACACTTTAACGCATGGCATAAAGGACGTCAAAACAGCAAACGAGCATGCCTTATATCTTAACACAAAAAGAACATATTATATCCACTCCAAGGACGAAAACGGAAGCAAATATAAACAACAATAAAGCAAGCACATATAATAAATAAAAGGGATAACACAACGACAAACTATACGCTTCCCCTGTGTTAGACCAATTATCTTTTCGTTCGTGTCGATTCCGTATGGAAACTCTCTGCATAACAGTGAACTAAAAAATAAAAATAATAAAAAATAAACACTGACTAAACAACAAACAAAGAGCGTGATCGTCCTTTCTTCGCAATCGATGATGGTTGGCAAAAGGGCGATAAATATTATGGCAACGCTATCGACTAATAACGTTATACAAAGTTTCCATCATCATCGCCACCAGAAACTCGGGCTCCAGAAGCATCCGAATCGAGTACAACAGCAGCATCACGATATAAACAGCCCGGTTCGACATCACTCGGCTTCACAGAAGAAATTGTGGCGGAAAAGCAAACGTACACCAACAAATATTGGAATAAGGGCAATCACTCGGCCGTGGACGTGGAAAAGAACAAGAAACGTATTCAAGCTAATAACGCCAACAAAGTCTGCCATGCTTACAATGCTCGTAGTAATAACAGTCGTGATTTCTGGAAATGCTGGTGAGTACCTACTACTTGGAAAATACTATAAAAAAAAAAATGAACAGAATGGTATGAAAACAAATGGGCCTTATTACATTACAACCATTCATTAAATATTTACTTTTTGTATGTGTAGATACTAGAAACAGGGTTATACGCATTGCCATAGAGTGAGTTTTGTAGGTACACTCAGTATTTTGTTCTTTGCGCCATTTCAACAATATTACAGTAATTAGACCGAATGTAATCATTGACAATTATTTTTCTGTTAACTTAACGTAAAATATGCTAAATATGATATTAGAACCCAATCAATAAATGTTATTTTTGAGTTTCAGTTCTTTTGAATATGGAATCGAGACGACAGGACATTCAATATAATATGGAACCTTTAAAAAGTTCGAAATATGTATAGTAACAAATTGAAACGACTTTTAACAGATTACAGATCGCTTTTTTTTTATCATAAATATTGGCAGTTTAACTTCTTAATCTGCCCTCTATTGAGGGAGCTTATTTGTCTGCTATAATTTACTCGAAATATGTGTGAAATGTGCATTTACTTCTAAATTCAATCATTTTTTTAGCAGAGGGATCAATATTTTATTTACTATTTATATAGACATAAATGCTTTGTTTTTAAAAACTACTACTGACAATTTAATGAAAAACTTGATGTTGGCATGTCCTGAATTTGAAACCATTTCTCTTTAGATATTATATTATGACGATTTGCGAATATGCGTCCCGAAGTTTTTAATATAAAATTGTATCCCCTTCTAAGCGACCTTAGATCTCTTCTTGGAAAAGGTGTATATTTGTGTTCATAGGACAGGACTTGAAAAAGGATTTTTTTTTTTTATTACCCACATGATATATAACAATATATCATTGATTTCCATACTTTACAACAACCGTTGCATCTCGAACTACTGTTGTAAACCATCAAAATCAATGATCTAAAATGATCATGTAGGCAAAATGTCGCACGAAATTTTCTCGTTCATATCAATAGTTTGGTGGATTGCTTTTTGTTTTATAAGGTAAAAAACCCAGAAGCGATTCTAGAGTCAAGATAAACAAACAGTACAGAAAATATAAGAATATACTTAGATAAAGTGCACTTTTGGCTTAAACATATTCATTTCATATGGCAGTGCATTTAATAATAATGTGAAGCTAAATCTCTCAGTAAAAATCAAGTTCTGTTTATAGGCTCTTACACCTTACACAATATTTGAGTGCATTACAAGGACAAGTTTCTGATCTGTAATGGCAAGTTCTTCTTTTTGACAGAAGTAGATCATTGATCCTGGTTTTCGTGCCTATGGTTGGATGTTGGGTTCATGATATACCGAAATCTTGTTTTTGAATTTTCATGCAAACAGGCCAATAAAAGTGTATTACAATCGGAGTACCAATGAAGTTTTTTCAATCGTGTCCGTAATAGTTGGTTGCTGGTTATTTTATGGTGTATGCTTAAATGAAGTTTTTCGTTGTTGATATTGTACTTTTATCGGGATTTTGGTTGTTATTTTAAACAAATATTTTTTAACAATTTGTAAAAGGAGCGTGTTTGCAAATATGTATCAATTTTACTCCAAGTTTATATTTTTGTTGAAATCGGTGCGTTGAAAACTAAAAAAAAATGTCTTTTTTCAAAAAATAAATAATTCAAGTACCATACTCGTTAATAGGTACTTACATTTTATGTTTCCTTTATTATGTGATATTAATAGGTCTTTTTTATTATGCTCACATGATCTGTATAGATCATTGATTTTCACGGTTTACAACAACAGTACAAGATCCAACTTTTCGTTTCTATATTAGGCCTTTTTTATTATGTATAGATCATTGATTTTCGCAGTTTACAACAATAGTACAAGATCCAACTTTTGTTGTATACCATGGAAATCAGTGATCTATACATAATAAAAAAGGCCTAATATAGAAACGAAAACTTTTCTATCATCCAAGAGAACGTATATAATAAATAAAAAGTGCATCATCAAAAGTTTGGTTGGTTATTTTCTTATTTTATTGAGTAGGTAGGTAAAATTCTGAGAAACAATGCTAGATAAAAGATGCGGTGCATAGAATAGAGGAAAAGAAATAGTGTTTAATAAAATTCACTTTTGGGTATTCATCTGATATGGCAGTACATATCAAATAACAATGTGAGTTTTCAAAAGTTGAAGAGAGTTCTGGTGAGCAAGTTGTAAACGCCTACTCTACTATTTTAAAAGATCTTACACTTTGCAAGAGTTTTGAGTACAAGACAAAGTGTATCAGGAGTTTCTGGTTTCTGATCTGTTAGGGCATGTTTTTATTTTTAACTGTAATATTGGCAGGGTTCGTGATAGACCGATATCTGTACATAGAATTCAGAGATTTGTTTTCGAATTTGCATTAGCAGTTATAAACTGAATATCCTGATGGACATTGCAATATTATTAGAAATGGAACATTGAGATTATTACAAAAGTTGACGGTATAGATAGTGAATACTGAATACAATTATTAATGTGATTTATTCAAATTTTTTGAGAAAGACTAACTAACTAACTTATTTAGAATATTTAAAAATTCTTTAATAAGCGTTTTGATCAAAATAGTTAGAGCGCTTTTTGTAAAATTATGCAAGTCAAAACAGTTACAAATATTGCAATGTTTAGTTTGAAAAATACTATTCAGCTGAAAACTGAGTATCAGATATTGTTCGGGATGTAAGCAATACTTGGTTTTTAAAGTCTTACCGAAATCCAAAATGGGGCTTTCGAGATGTGAGCAATTTTTAATATTTTCGTTTTCGGTTATTGGAATTGAAAATAAAGAACGCAATAATTTTGAAAGCCTTAATTTTACTCTAAGTATGCATTTTTGTCAAAATCGTTCTTGCCAAATTTCTGGTAAACTAAAAAAAAACAAAATTAAAATAAAAAAACTTTTTTGAAAAATCCATTGTACGATAAAATAGAAAACAATTGAGTCTTCTATAAAGTTAAAAATGACCATAGTAATTTAGAAATTCATTTTTGTAACAACCGTTTATATCGTTTTCGAGATTTCTTAGCGAAAAACAGATTATTCTGTCACATTAACCTCACCCGCTTAAAATTTTATGGGAGGTACCATTAACATTAAGGTTACCTTGCAAAAAAATACACGACCTCGAACTGTAAGCTCCTTAAATTCAAATCCGAAGTTTGAACGAAATCCGGGCAGCCGACACTGAAGACGGACAGGCAGACAGACCGACCTACTTTTTGAGCTCTATCATCGTAATGTCAGAATTAATTAATATCTCGAAATTTGTGTACGAATACAATATCTTTCTATGTAATCAAGAAAATTAATTATCGAGCAACAACAATTTCGAAAATGCATTCAATAAACCAATTTTTATTTTGCATCATTAAAAATGTCAATCGCTTAGTCAATAGGCTCTGTAAACAATACATAGCTATAAATTGATTTCAAGCTTTGGCAGCGTTAGGTACCTTATGGTTGAAAGAGAAGCCAAACCATAATATTTTTGTGTGTATAATAATTTCCATCGATTTAGTCATAATGTGGGTGGAAAGAAATGGTGTACCTCGTTTTTGCCTTTCCCAATTACATTAATCTTATTATGGTTCTGATAAGGAAAGGCACTTACTCACAAGTGTGCTACACTCGTATAGTAATCGAATTTAGTGTCATGAAATAGATTTGAGAGAAATTGAATCGAAGGAGGTTTGTAAATACAAAATTGGTTACCAACGTTACAGAACTCATAAATGTTACATGTGTTCTTGTCATGATTTAGCTTATATGTAGTAACTAGCTATACCCACCCAGAGTGATGTAAAATAAATCCAAACGAAATAAGGCTAAATTCCCAAAATTTGGCTTTATTTTGTTTTCCCAAGAGAAACCCCCCTGCTTCGGGTCACTGTTGGGGGGTTGCGCGTATGCGATCATAAACAACTTTGCATACACATAAACTAGCACCTATGTACTTCAATTTCCAAACAGTGTCCCCAAGGAGGGTTTGCATAACGAAATGAAGCCAAATTGGCCTTCTTTCACTTTGAAGTTTCACTTGAAGGCGACATTTTTAATTTGTCCTTATTTATTATGACTTTAATTCACCCGGTTTTGCCAGTGTCCAGAAACCTTGTTGTTAAATATGTTCTTGTCTACTATCATCTAAAAGGTGGCGTAATATATCTTTCCTTACTTTAATTGGACAAAGATAATCAGCTTCTGTTCTCTATCTTGACCACATGAAAAACATTACGTAGGTATACATTGCTGATTTTACTAATATTATTTTACACCCTATATCTGTCGACCCCATTAAGGCAACGGGTACAGTGGATGTGTATTACAAACAACTGCTCTGACCCAAACTATAGAACAAACAAACTTGTAGATTGTTATGAAACGAGTTCGTCAGTTCGATCGTTCAAACCAGTTTGATATTTCAAATTAATTAATCTTGTATTAATTAATATTTAACTTGGTATTTGAAAAATGAGCTAAAATGTTTCTAGTGAAATTTTTATATGACAAATCCTTAAAAAGAGTATGATCCTTAATAATAATATTTTCCTTGGTAAGAATAATTTATGAATGTCGTCTTAGTGATTTTATTTATATAATATCTGAAAGTAATACAATTTTCCTGTAAATTTATATGCAACAGCAGATTTATTTTACTGAGTTATTTACAATTGGATCCACAGTTAAATTGATTTAACTGCAACTGCAAGAGAACCGAAGCGGTTTCTCTTTCTTAAATTAAATAGGAATTCAAGAAGAGAATTCCGCTACCCACTGCTATATGAGCAGGGGCGATAGAAACATTTTATTAACTGTAAACCTTTCCTCAGAAGTTCAAAACACAAGTCACAACAGTGAAAACCGCATCGAAATCCTTTCATTGGTTCTCGAGTCAACTTTTTTTCTGGAATTTTGTTTATACTATAATTATATATATTGATGAGGATTTATAAATTGATAATGATGATGTTCAACATTTTCAAATCCGACATATATTATGGTGTTGTGATGTGATCTCTAACGTTTTTAACCTTTCTCTTATACATACGTAGTAAGCGAGAGGTAATTGTATTGGTACAAAATTCTGTACTCCAATCAATTCCAATTACGATGATAGAGGACCTCAAAAAATTGGGTCGGGAAATTATTTGGTAATTCCCATATCCAATTTTCACATCAGTTTAATTTGTTCGTAACGGCTCCAACGATCTCAACCATAATTGATATTTGAGCTTAAGTATGTGACTGCATACTCAGTTTTTGGCCAAAAAATCGAATAACGATAGTACATACTTTTAAAATTTGGACATACCTACATAATCTTGAAAACGTTTCATACGATTGTAACAAAAATTTATTATTATCTCTAATTTAATATAGTACAATGAATTTTTGAAAAAAAAAAAATATTTTGTTTTTTTTAGTTTATCCGAAAACGGCAATAACGATTTTGACTATAAAGAATAGTTAGAGTAAAATTGATTATTTAAAAATTCTAGCGTCCTTATTATTAATTCGATTAAACGAAAACGCTTAATTAAGGAACTGCTCATATCTCGAAAACCGTGTTTTCGATTGGGATAAAACTTTAAAAACCAAGTAAAGCTTACATCCCTAACAATATAAACCAGTCAGTTTTCAGATAAAATTACAAATTTGTTACTGTTTTGTCTGCATACTTTTACAAAAACCGCTATAACGATATTGATCAAAACATATACATATTTAGGATAGTAAAATAATTCTTATTAGGAATACTTAGTTTTACTTAAAAGTTTGAAAAAATATAATTTATTATTATTTTAATTATTTTTCAAAAATGACTACCCAAATCCAGATATATCTTCGTATATTTCTGTAAATCTCCCTACTGAAAAGCAACTACAACTCCGAAAAACTTATTTTTAGTAAATATTTCCCACTTCTTCTATTTTTTCAACGAAATTGAATATGCACCTTCAAATAATTCCAACCACTTGTAGCTTACTCCCACTTCATTTGCACCCCACACACGCCCATTGGCATATTTAGTTCATGACTGCTAATGCAAATTCAAACAAATCCCTGAATTGTTACATAATGTTCCTTTGTATGTCAGTGTCAGTCTATCGCGAACCCTACTTCCAATACCCATCATAGACACCTTAAACTAGCAGATCAGAAGACAGAAACCCCTGCTACGTGGGTCCTTGTACTCGAAAATCGTGTAAAGTTTAAAAACTTATAAAATAGTATAGTAGCCGCTTATATCTCTTTAACCAGTACTTTCGAAAATTGCCTGTTGCTGATAGCTAAAATTATCAACACTAACATTGTTATTTGATATGAACTGTTATCTGCCACATCAAATGAATAACCTAAATTAAAATTTTATTTAACACTATAGCTAGGTATTCTAGCATTTTATGTACGGTTATTTTTGAACTTTTTGCCTACCTACCAATTGACTCAACTAAACTTAATGAACGTGCACTTTGTTTTGTATGAATTGTACGTAAAAGGCGATGAATAAAACGCTGTAAAATGCATCCGAGAATTTTTCAAGAGTGATCAAACCTGCAGAGGCCAAAGAAAAATCTCGTAATACAGTCCGTAACAATTGGATAGCCTCACATATTGTTTTTTTTTTAACTAGCTGTTTTGTGTACCCAAGGAAATATGCATTGGGAGGCAAGCTAAGAGCTAAGAGTTAACGGGATTTTTTGAGCTAGTTTTGTGTTTATTCATTTTAAGATGCATTTTTTTGTAACATTAGAATAGCCTCAACTAACTTTCTTATTCATTGTAAGCGAAAATTTAGCAGCGTGATCATCGGTAAGCTATCGGGTGTGATAAACGGTTTATTTATTGTCTTTATGATCTGTTTAATAAATTAAATGGGTACAAAAAAATCTTTAAATGCAACGAAAATTGCTAAAATAGAGGTTTAGCATGAGCAAAATCACTCTAATTGCGCTATAGCTAAAAAACTTGATCGATGTCCAAAAGTAGTTAACAGTTATTTAAGAAATCCATTAGTTTACGGAAAATATTACAAAGCCCGTACTTCTACTGTACTTTCAAGCTGATAAAAACGGCATATTATAAGGTTAGCTTCCAATTCAACCCATTTTCTTAGTAAGATTAGACACGAAGCTGGACTAGAAGTTAGTCGAATAACCTTAAGTAGAGTTATTAAGAGTGCCGGACACCTGAAGCGTCTGAAACTAAAAACAAAACCACCACTTAACAACAGCGGCTTAGTTTTGCAAGATCGCCACTGATCTCACTCAGTCACTCAAACGATTGGCGGAAATTGATATTTTCTGATGAAAAGAAGTTCAACCTCGATGGGCCCGACGAATACAACTATTACTACCATGATTTAAGAAAAGAAAATCTGTTTTTGGACCGTCACCACAGCCGCGAGGGAGGTGTTATGGTATGGGGCAGCATATCACATTACGGAACGATCCATTTGGTTTTTGTGAACTGCGGAATGACAGCACCTTACTACAAAATTGTACTGGAAATGGTTCTACCTCAGTTCCAGGATATTTTCGAACCACTGCCCATCATTTTCCAGCAGGACAATGCGCGAATTCACACAGCTAGAATAGTTCAGACTTGGTTACAAGACCAAAATATAGAACAACTTTCCTGGCTATCCTACTCCCCAGATTTGTATGTCATCGAAAATGTGTGGGTTTGGCTGATAAGAAAGACCTTAATGAAGGTATCAAAGTGGTTTGGGCCAGTATTTCTCTTCATCTTTTAAAATATTTGTATGATTCTTTAAAAGACCGCATTTTTAAAGTAATTCAAAATCAGGGAGGTTGTACAAAGTACTAAAGTAATTGCTTAAGCTATAGTAAATAAATAAAAATACTTTTTTTAAAAAAAAATTTGATTTTGATTTCATTTCAACTAAAAAAAACAAGGTGATTCTATTCTAATGTTAGGAAAACAATTTGCATTTTAGTGAATCAAAATGAAATAATCTCAGAACATTCCGTTAGCTTTTCGAAACTATTTGAAACTTTTCTTAGTCTAAGGAACACAGTCCTACCTTTCAACCCAATATACAATTACATATGTAATTTCAAAAAGGTACAAAAATCAGTTAATTTAAAAATAAATAATGTTTGAGCCTATTCATATGTTATGGACTTTTGAAATAAATACTTATTGTAGGTTACGTAGCGAGGCAGAGTCTAAATTGGCAAAAATTTCGCAGCCATAGCTTAGAAAAGGTATACTTAATGCTTTTACCAGCCTGGTTTTAACCTGTATGTAGGTACTGTATACGTAGGATGTGTCTACTGGAAGAGATACCTACCAACGAACCATATAATATATTTGCAGATACAGTAAAACCCGGATAAGTGCCTAACCCGCATAAGTACCTATTTTGTGAGAACCAAAATTCTGAGGATTTTTTCATATAAAACAAGATGAAGTACCTTTTATTTAATTTAATTGCCTTCTATTTTGTATACTTTTACTTAAATTTACCTGAAAAAAAATCTTTGAGTAGGTACACTGGAAAAATACAAAAGCTTTTTCTTCCCTTAGCGGTTCCTTGTGTTTCATGCTTTAAGAACCAAAAATAAAAAAGTAATCTATTACAATGGTGGAGACTGACTGGGTAGCTGCCACGGTAAAAATTTAAACTGTCAATATAATTTTTTTTTGTACCGAAGGTATATATATAATAAGTGGGGCATTTAAGGTGAGGCACTTATCCGGGTTTTACTGTACGCAATTTATGAGTATGTGTTCACTCCCAGACAACGTAATGTTAAATATTATTCCTAGGTTTTTTAATCTTCGACACCATTTCAACTTAACATCCGTTAAACAAAATGGAAGGGTCATCTGCAAATTCTGGTCGGTGCCTTCTAATTGGTACAGATTTTGTTTTAGACGGATTTACCAGCAGCTGGTTTTTGGTTTGACCACTTTCCTATTGCTGTCATTTCTTCATTCATAAATATATATTTATAAATCATCATATATAAAAACGTAGAGGTCCAAGAAGGAGGAAACGCGATTATTTAAATAACCTTATACCTAACCTACTCTAATTGCCGATTGCTAAGACAATTGAAACAATATCAGTTCTGATGCTCAATGCATAGCCTAGCTATCTACCTTCTTCGCAAAGTTTGCCTAAATAATTATATCATAAATATCTAATGTAATATAGAGAACTTCTTATGATAATTGACGAATATTTTGTAGGTACATATAATATAAATTTGTGGTTGCATTAGGTCTCTTTCCAACATCACACATTCCTCTTTATATATTTACTCGTTGCGATTTTGAAAATTAAACATTGACTTAAACACAGTTACTGCGTGGCCCCGGATGCTGCAACATTTAACGAATAAACATTACTTCAAATAATCTAAAAAATGTTTGCGAAGTAGAGATCAACTTAGGCCCTACCTACCAAAATATCCTTGAATGTCATATATCCAAATAATTTGATTAAATATAAGCATTCTGTTTTTGTATTTTTCTTTGGAATAAAAACAACTCATTGGCCATGTCTGTTTGTGAAGTTAATTTCATCATACTACGCGTAAAAGGAGCAACGGAAACCATAATGTCCTCTCTCATCTTCTATACTCATCGCTCATGTAACTTTATCTTCACAAGTCAAACATCAACCCAAAATAATAAATATTACATAAACACAGATATTGAAAATACTCCTAAATACACATAGAAGTTTGTCCGGATGAAGGTACTGGGGTTGTCAGATTTTGCTCGCAACTCGAAGTATAAAATAAAATATAATTTTTTTTTTATTATTATTAAAATGAGTGACTCGTACGTATTTGAAAATATGCATAGATATGCTTACCAAGTACCATTTATTTTTAATTTGGGCAGGTTTTTTTTTCGTGAATTTGTGCCGCAAGCAGCTTTGGACGTGTTCTTAATATACTGACAGAAACTCCAATTGCAATGCTTTACATTTTTAAATGCTTGTCAACCAGCAGGGTCGCCGTTAACTTAAAAAAAAATCACTAACTCAAACCTTAAAATCCAGCAGATATGCTAAAATTTTTGAAAAAAGTCACTAGAAAAAATTGTTCCTACTTACAAATGAAAAACAAATATTCAATTTTAGCAAAATTTTTATTTTGAACAATAAATCAAAAACTTACAATATGTAAATTCATAATGTTAACTTATAAATAAAAAATCAAATTCCGTCTCAAAGTAACAATAAAAAAAAACAAAATAGTTTTTAAAATCACTACAAATCAGAAATAATTAGATCTATTTCATCTTCTTCACTTTCATTTACCTCAATATATTAGGAGGCATTTTTAAAATTATTTCTTAAAAGAACATTTTTAGTGCAATTTGCAAATGTCAAATTGAATACCAGGGATGTAGCATCACCAGGGTCGTAATAATTTAGAAAAACATGTTCTGCATAAAGTGACTAGGAAAGTAACCAACGCATCATTACCGTATGTGAGAGGAAGGGTATGGGAATGATGGTAGATATGTATAAGGAAATAACGAAAATTTTGTATATTTATTTGTAAAGATATAACACATATTTTTTTTTAAATTTGTTCTTATGCAGAACCACCTGCGCATGCGTTCATCCCTCGCAGGTCGCAGCTTTATTTTTTCACAATAGACTTTCCATTTTCTTTGTAGCTGTAAGAGAAATTTGTTACTCTCTTTCGTAAATGGAAATCCCATCCAATTCCATACAATATGTGCAAAATCAAAAACCTGCACGTTCAGGCACATACGATTCCGTAAGAATTGTTTTTTTTTTGTTTGAATTTTTTCATATGAAAATTTCTCGAGTGAATGTGCAAGAAATAAAACCTGCACATACGAGGTGAAACTTTTTTTGTTTTGAGATTTTTGAACTAGACTCTTTTGCAAAATGTAAGAGAATGTTAAAGAAATATACCTTAACGAACAGGGTGGAATATTTTCAGATTAGGTAGGTGAAAAATTAACTTGCGTAGGCCTAGTGGGTTTTTATTTTGCGATATTTTGAGTTAAACTCTCCTTGAAGTTGCAACATTGTAAATGATGTGAGTTATTGTGCAAGAAATAATTCAGCACACGAGTTATGGATGTTGTTACTTTGGGCTTATTTGAACAAGCTTTTTGTTTAAAATACAAATGGTAGTAAGTATTTCTTCGCGCAAGATAAAATTATATTTTCTTTGCTAGCAATGCACCCCAGAACTTAGCGCCTTGTGCATTTGCACATCTTGCACATATGGTTGGTGCGGTCCTGTTTATATCATAAATACAAAAAGTGATACTCAGCACGACTTTACTTCATCTCACTTAAAAAGTGAAGTTATTTAAAAAAAACTCGAGTGATCCTACAGGCGAACATGTTCTTTTTCGAGAAACAAAAAGCTTAAACTTTCTGCAACTAACCTGTACGACATTAGAAGGCATTTTCTAACATATCAGACTGTATAAAGCAATTGAATTTGCACAGGCACACTATTCGATAAGGGGGATATAACAGTGGTGTCCCCAACAAAGCTAAAAGTACCTGTAATTCATACCTGTACTAAGTGGTTGTTTTTTATACCCTCCACAGGAAGGTATATTCACTTGTCATTAACAGAGACAAATCATACTGAGACCCCCAACTCACAATCCTCTTGCCGCTGACCCCTCAATTTTTTTCAAATTCGCCATTTTGTTTTCCCATCGGTGTTATGTCATTTTAGAATCCGTGTGACATGCAAAAACATACAAAAAATACAAAAATAAATGCTGCCAACCTCGGCAACCGTGGGGAAATGTGCTAGAGTTCGGGAATACCACATTTTTTCATTACTGAATGCCATTGGTTAGTTATTATAAATTGTTAAAAGGCGAATAATTCGATTTTGTTGGTCAATAAAACTATCTAATGGAGATGTTCTATATACTAGAAACTTATTAGGGCAAACATGGTTGCGTATTTTCTGCTTTTCAATATCTTTAACTTCGATTTCATGTGTTAATTTTTTAGATAACTGAAAAAAATTTGCTCAAAATGTTTTTATTTTCCTTAAAACAATTTACGTTGTTAATTTTTTATTTATAATTTAAGCCAATGAACACTTATTCCTAAAAAAAAAAAATTATCCACACGTAACGAATAATTTAAAATTTAACGGATAAAATTCTATGAACGGATAAAATTCTATGAACGCATATGCAAGGTGCGAGTGTGTAGGTGAGTCGGAATTTTTGAAGTTAGGTGACATTTGTCAATACGATTTTCTATGTAACAATACAAGCGCACTTAGCATTTGCAACCCCATAAAAATATAGCTTGTAGGCAAGTACCGGGAAATCGGCCGAAGTTGGTGGTCTCAGTATTGTCTCTGGTCATTATATTTGTAAAGCCAAGAAGGAGTCACCGGAGACCTCATAAAGTATATATATATTCTGAATCAGGATCACATTCTGAATCGATTTAGCCTTGTCCGTCTGTCTGTCTGTCTGTTGAAGCACGATAGCGCCCAAAGGAATTGACACAGGCGAATGAAGTTTGGTGAAAGGACTTCTTTTTATCGTCGTTAGGTTGTATTAAAATTGTGCTATGTCGGTCAAGTAGTTCTGGTACCTCTCATACAAAACCAATTTTGCATGACCTGTATGCAGTGAAGGATATCAAAGCATGATAACACTTTTACTTGTTCAAATACAAAACAGGATACAAGCATACCGTGCCTTTTTGCCACAATTTTTTTTTTAAAGACGAAAAGGAGAATAAAACTTATGTTATTTGAAAGGAACTATGCCATAGATGTGCAGAAACAAATTGTGGATATATGTCGACGTTAAGGCTGCTAAAATTAAGTTATGAATTCCCCATACAAAATAGTTAATTGAAAGGATTTTGGTGACATTCAATTTATAGTAACGTGTTCAAATACACATCATCTTAATTTAGAACCTGTGTCCTATGGAGCAGCTCATTTACTTATTGTTTGATATCAAGATGTCACTCTTTTCGTTTATAGAAAAAAAATTACGAAAATAATTGTAGTTTTACATATCTACTTATTAAAGGTATGTTCGATTTTCGACCACAAGCGATACTTTTTATTATTAACATACACGTATATCTTTGCATATACTTACTTAATATTTGTATTTTCTCTTTAAAGTACATGCAGCACAGCGAGAATCGTCATCAAATCCAAAGGATGCACAGAATGTAAACGCAATTTCAACGTCTAGTAATTCTAGCAGCAACAGCAATAAAAGTAGTAATGGTGGAGATCCAGCAATTGGAAATTCATATGCCAGTACTGTCACAAGCAGCTCGACTGCAAATACGGTCAGTGCCGGTAGCATAAGCAGCACAACAACTATATCGAGTAGAAGTGGAGGAAGTAGTAACAAAGGATCTTCTGGTGTACATAGAAACACAATTGAAGTAATTGATGAAAACAGAAATGGTCCTTACTTTGATAAAGCTGCGTCAAAAAATGTTACTGCACTACTGGGAAAAACAGCATATTTGAATTGCAGAGTAAAGAATTTGGGAAATAAAACAGTAAGTAAAAATATAGCAACTAAGAATCTATGCCCTGTGCATGAGTGTGAACTGGTTTCTTTCTTATTAAATAAACTTCTTAAAAATGCTTCTATAAAAAAAATCGTCGTTATTAAAAATTATTTTTGAATTACTACTTCAAAAACCACAAATTGCTAAGATGTCTTGCCATTAAATGTAATTCTTCGATTTATATTTTCTCATTAAATCAACAATCATCCATTTATATCTATATAGCCATGTCATAATGTACATATATGTACATTTATCAGATCTGGTATTTAAAAAGGGCAATGTCGGCAAAAGAAAAGGATGTGACATTCAGTTAATGTCATACTTAACTGACTGAATAGAAACTATTGTTACAAAAATTACTGGAAAAATGAGACAGCTGGACGCAAGTGATGAAAATAATAAAAAGCAACAAGAAGTATACCTTATATGAAAATGCCTGCGTCCATCGTAACATATTTTATAAACCAAGAAATAGAATAATAATATTCGATAGTAGACGGTGCTAGCAGATTGCAGACAATGAGATAAGGTGTCATACATTTCAACCGTAATTTGTTTCCTTTACATGTATACCTATAGAGGACATTCACTCTAAAGTGATACACGTTCGTGTTCAAAATATTGTTTTTGATTGTTCAGAGAATTAATGTTGAATTATATTTTGTGAATTTAAATTGTATAATCTAACCGGATATACCAATTTGGGCAATTATTAATTCTTGAAAGGTTTAGAAAATTATGAAAACTAAATGTTTATAATACGCAATTTTTGATGGCTTGATTCTCATGTCGCCGATATTATCTGTTGATTTGAGATTTTAGTGGGTATTTAAAGGTTTCATTACGGAGTATTAATTTAAGCGCTTTGTTTAACCCTAGTAGGCTAATGTTGCTGACTGCCCCTAATAAGCTAAACATACGTCGATTCGACGATCTGTACTAAAATATGTTTTTTTAGCTTTGTTTAATACATATGGTTCTATTTTTTTTTTTTTCTGAAACATTAAGATTGTATTCCCAAATAAGAAGCTTGGTTTTACTAAGTATATTCTTCATTTTTTTATTATTAAGCAGTCTTTTAAAAAACGCAGCATTTTTCAGTCTAAAATGAACATTTCTTCACAATATTTAAAAAAAAACTGAAAAAAAAAACATTCCTTCTTTGGCAATATAAAATTAAAAAAAATAAAGGAAATCAATTCGATCTTGACCACAAATTTCAATATTGCATTTAAAAATATAAATAAAAATAGAAATACTGTTTTTACCTGCCGGACACAATGGTCTTTCGCAAAAATGCATCGGCGACTGAGTTAGTTGTTGAGCATAAGTTAATATGTGCCCGCGTTGAAAAGAGATAGGAAAATTAAGAATGCGACATCGTTGAATCGACGAACATTAGCTTTCTAGGGTTAAGTTAAGTAAATGCTTTTGTAGTCAACGACACAAATTAGATAATTATTTTATGATGAGGTGTCGACATTAAGTATAGTATATAGGTATATTTGTTCCTAACGAAATTTGTAAATTCAGACTAAAGGGACATATAATTCAGTTTCTATTTTTTAGATGTTAAAAACACACATGATCTTTGTAAAACACTAAAATTTAAAAAAAAAATATAATTGGAAATAAATAATCAAGTTGGTTTTTTTAAAGGTTTCGTCATATTTATGCAAAACATTTATCTAATAAGAATTGGTCCTCTTCACAATGAAGTAGTAATGTAGTAATGTAAAAAGGCTACATTTATGCAATGGCCAATGGTGTTTAATTGATAATTCGAATGACAGCCTCCTGAGTTGATGTACATTTGTGGCCGGCTTACGGTTATAGACTAACCAAACTAGACGGTCAAATTCGCCTACAAGCTGAATGTTTGGCGACCATTTTCTGATGGGATTTTAAGTCTCGGGCGACTGTGTTCGGCATATTTTGTGCCCATAAGTTACACGGCGTTCACATCACAGTTGAGTTTGAGAGTTTTTAAAGTTAATGAAATTGTTCGTATCAAATGGAATTCCTGTTATAATTTCGTTACAATGCCAAATACCTTAATATAATAATCTTTTTATACCCTCCACAAGAAGGTATATTCATTTTGTCAATACTTTTGTAACGCGAAGAAGGAGTCACCGGAGACCTCATAAAATATATATTCTGAATCAGGATTATATTCTGAATCGATTTAGCCATGTCCGTCTGTCTGTCTGTCAGTCTGTGTGTCCGTCTGTCTGTTGAGTTCTGATTTACAATAGATAGTATGTTTAAATATCTGCGAAGCTGTAAGATAGCTTATCTGCTGGTTGTTTACAAAAAAAATTTAACATTGATGTGAACAAGTTTTGAATTTTGAACTTAGATATTTATTCTATTTGTATAACCTACTAAATTTTATATTTAGTTTATTTTTATTTTTATTTATTTTTTTTAATTACATAATTGCAAGAAAAGGATTATCTAAGTTATTGCTTCAAGGAAAAATTGTTTTAGTCTTTTTTTTAATATGTCTTAAAAACTGCGGGAGTTTGTTTAGGATGTTGGGTATTGTGTAAGTAAGTTGCCTCTTGCCATAAACATTTGAAATAGATGGAAGCTCATAAAAACCATCTGCTCGTCTTCTTGTTCTGTATTTGTGGTTGATTGGTGTTCTAAAGTGTAAGTCATCATAATATTCCACCGCTGCTGTCATCTCGAAAATATTTTTAACTTTCATCAGCGTCTCTCCGTTTGATGTACTATTTCTTCCCGTTAGTAATTTTACCGCTCTGGCTTGAACTTATTGAAGTTTGTTTATATGAGTTGCTGAAGCTCCTCCCCATGCAAGTATACCATATCTCAATCTCGATTCAACAAGAGCATAATAGATTTGTTTTTGCACTGTGGTAGTCGCTTTATATTGCATGCAAGGCAAAGCAAAGAGTGACCCTCTCAGTTTGCTCCTTGTATCATTAATATGGCTCTCCCAGATGAAATGGTTATCAATCGTAATCCCTAGATATTTATACGTGTTGACTACTTCTAAAGTATCAACATTTTGTTGGTTGTCACAGTTAAATGTTGCAATTGTAATCTGCTCACTTCGGTATTGCGGGCTGCGAATATGCATTAGTTTTGACTTAGATGCATTAATGACTAGGCCGTTGTCATGACACCATCTGCCAATTTTGTCGAACTCCGCTTGCATCCTTATGGTTGCCTCATCTAGTGACCGGTGGTAAACCACAATTGCTATGTCATCTGCAAAAGCGAAAGGAATGCTTTCCCTAAGGCAATTCACCATGTCATTTGTATATAGCAAATACAGCAACGGACCGAGTTTTGAACCCTGGAGTACCCCATAATGTACGGCTTTTTTGTTGCTATAGCAATCATTTATTTTTACTCTGAATATTCGCCGCCTAAGATAGTCTTTCATCCATTCAGACATTTTCGCTCTAATTCCAGCTTTTTTTTTTTTAAAGCACGGCAGCTCCCAAAGGAATTGACATAGGCAAAAGAAATTTGGTGAAAGGACTTATTTTTATCGTCGTCAGGTTGGGCTCTGTCGGTCAAGTAGTTCTGGTACCACCCATAGAAAATCAATATTAGACCCATGTGTTGAAAACACGATAGCGTCGAAACAAATCGACTTAGGCAAGTGAAATTTTGTGAGACGACTAAGTTTTATCGTCGTCAGGTTGATGTTAAAATTGGGCTATGTCGATCAATTAGTTCTGGTACCTCCCACAAAAAACCAATTTAGCATGACTTGTATGCAGTGGAGGGTATCAAAGCATCCAGGCCAAGCCGATGATAATAGTTTTACTTGTTTTTTTCTCTTACTTTCCTCTTTCCGGCCGTTTTGGAGCGTCTGGCGAAGATTTTTGTTTGGAATATAGTATGTATTAGTTGTCCATGTCCATCTAAGTCTTTTGAAGAATCTTCTTATTTGCCAAATGGTCGGAAGGGATTAGTTGACTCATTTTTTTCGAGGCTAGTTGACACAATATTTTTTTCGAGATTTTCAGGATATTAGGACTTCTAAAAGGAAAACAGCAAGAGGAGATAATAAAGCGGGATGGAACGAGCCTGTAGACTTTTAGTTTCCATCATAAGAAATGGTTTTATTTTTTGTTAATATAAATAATCAATTATACGTGCCTAGTATTGAACTGATTGTTCCTATCTGGTCTTGTTTGTTAAGTAGGCAAAGAATTCATTTATGTTATTAAAAAAAAAACTAAAACAAATAAATTAATCTTAATCTTAAAATTTTTTGTAAGAATTCAGTCTCACACGGCGTGGGTCATCTTGTCCCATAACGTAACGTCTACTTACACCTGTTCATTTGCTTAAAATATTTATGAAAAATACACAAAAAAAATGTTTGACCAAATTTTTTATCAGTTATTTAAGAAAAAAGGATGTTGTACATAATACAGTCCATAACAATTGGACAGCCTCACATATTGTTTTTTTTTAACTAGCTGTTTTGAGAGCTCTTTAATGTGTACCCAAGGAAATATGCATTGGGAGGCAAGCTAAGAGCTAGAGTATCTGAGATTAAGAGAGCTTTCAACATTTTTTTTTAAAGTTAACGGGATTTTTTGAGCTAGTTTTGTGTTTATTTAAAGGTTCCTTTTTTTTGTAACATTAGAATAGCCTCAACTAACTTTCTTATTCATTGTAAGCGAGAATTTAGCAGAGTGATCATCGGATGGCCGAAAGGGCATCATAAAAGGGATGACCTATTGAACTGCATCTGGTTTTGGCTAGGGTCGGACACTCACAAAGACGATGAAACATTATTTACTATAGTTTGTGTCGCCGCAGCCACGGCAGTGGGTGTTATGGGGATGCTAAGCTTGGCTGCGTTAGGTTAGGTTAGGTTTACGGGTTGGTAGAACAAGGTAAACCCTACTATACCACACTTAGGTCCTTGTGGACCCATTATGATGCCCTTTGGGGGATAACCGTTGTTGTTTTATATGGCTAGCCCATGTCTAACATTCTTCTTCTTGTATTACCCGACGTCGTCCAGCCATCCTGATATCCTCAAAAACCTGTAAAGTTCAGAAAGTGTGACATTTGAAAGTTCTCGTAAGTCATTGAAGTCTGTTTCTGAAGTGACACACGCTCGTGCAATGACAGGGGAAGTGAGGTGTATCCTCATAGACCTCTTCATTTCCGCAGCCTCTGCATATATCATCATCTTTGTGATTTAGGTTCATCATGTGGTTTCTTATGAAGTTATGACCAGTTAGAGCCCCTACCAGCTTAGACAGCCATGAAATGTCAAACTGTAAAAGTTTGATGGTTCGGCCTCTGTCGTATATTGGCCAAAGCTTCACAGATACTGCACAGTTAGTTCTTCCCATCTGTTATTGGTTACCATACGAATTTTGTTCTCCACTCGTTCTCAAAGATTACACAGTGAAGGCTGTAATGCTCGTCAGCTATCTCATTACCGTCTTTGTCACTGTGTCCAGTAACCCAGCAGAGATTGGTAGAGTGCTGCGAGCAAAGAATCTTGAGCTCTTCGCGGCAGCGGTGTACCAGCTTGGATTTTATTTCAATAGCAGAAACTGCTTTTATAGCCGCCTGGCTATCAATGAAAATGGTAACATAATTCAGTGGTATTGCCAACAATGACACCATTTGGGCCGCTTCCGCGATTGCCAGAACCTCAGCTTGGAAGTCACTGCTGTTATCAGGATGGTGCAGTGTATATTTAATTCCTTACAGAATATACCGGTACCGGTTCTACAGTCCATCGATCGATCTGTGTAGATGGATACCGATTTCCGCTTTGTGGGTTCATCTGTGGTCCATTCATCTCTACTCGGAAAAGAGTAGTTGAATGGTCTATCAAAGTTCACATATAGTCCGAAGTGACAACGTTCCCAACGTATTTCCCTAGAATTTGTGCGTGGCCAAAATTGCATGGGTTCCAGGTTTATTAGTTTGGCTAATACTTATGGCAATTTTGGTACCTAGCACATTCTTCCATGTATGGGTCAAGTGGATAATTGTCTCCAATCCAGCAGTGGGTGTAGTTTTCATCGCGCTGGTTGTCCCTATACATGCTAGTCTTTGTGTCTTTGTCATTGCCTTGAGATTGGTCGCCTTGCCCGCGGCTTGCCACCAGACTACACTGCCATATGTGAGTATTGGCCGTACGATTGCCGTGGACATCCACAAGATTATTTTAGGGTTTGATCCGCCCCTCCTGCCAAAGATGCGGTTACATATGCGTAGATAGCATTAGCTGCTTGCTCCACTCATTTGAAGCGTTCGGCTTCCAATAAAGCTTCCTATCGAGGATCATACCTAGGTATTTCGCCCTATCCGTCACATTTAGAGTTATTTTCTCAAGATTTGGTCGCTCGAATTGTGGTATTATTCTTTTGTTTGTAAAAAGGACAAGCTCGGTTTTTTTCGGGGTTGACCCCAACGCCTTATTGCTTTGACCAAGTACTGAGTGTTCTTAGTGAATTTCCTAACAGGTCGCTTATGGTTTGTAAGAATTCACCTTTTGCAAGCAAGACTACATCACCTGCGTGTGCAGTTACCGTGACCCCATGTTCTTAAATTTCATTACTATCTTATTAATGACAAGTACCCAAACCAAAGGGGAGATGACCCATCCTTGAGGCGTGCCTTTGGCAGCAATTACTCTAGGTTCACTGTCACCCATTTTCGCGTTGATGTGCCTTTCGCTAAGTAGATTCGTAATCACATTAGTGAGAGATTGGTCAAATTTTGAATTCGTTTTAACATTATTGAAGGCATCTTCAATATCCAGGAACGCCGCCAGTGTATATTCTTTATCTTTTAATGACTTCTCCATAGTGCTAACGACATCATACAATGCGGAGGAAATCGCTTTGTCATCTCGCCTACTACGTATAAGGACGTTCATAAATTTTTGGAAAGACATTTAGTTTGGCGACATTTGCACGCGTTCTGGCTAAGAGGTTGCTTGTTTTGGCTTCATCGTAGGCTAGCCAGATCTTCCTTGAAATGACGCAGTTCGTCAGGTTCATCAATCTAGTCTCGTCCCTTGAGGTGAAGTGCAGGAGGATTTACGAATCCACATAGTAACACGAAAAATAGCTTGTAGGAAAATTCTCTTAAGTTGGCTGAGCTGACGGTCTATTTTATAACAGTCTCGGTGAAATATCGTTTCAACTCTTTTTTTTTCACATTTGACAAAGTTGTAAGTTGCTGCAGCAATGTGTGTTGTCGGGTTTTAATATTTCGGCATAGTTAATACACAAAATTAAATAGCTTCAAAACTTCAGGAGAATGCGGGAAATTCAAAAACAAACGTTGCTATTTGTGGCGTAATAAAGCGGAGAGCTCTGTCAAATACCAAAAAAGTACGGACGTTTTCGCTTAAAGCAACTGAGTGCAAGGCGTCCGACTTAATCTTTCGACCGAGGCAAAGTACCTGGATGTGGTATTCACCTCCAAACTGAGCTGGAAACGGAATACTGAAGAAAGAATGAAGAAAGGACTTAATGCCTTTTATGCATGTGGAAAAACCTTTGGGAAAAACTGGGGCTTACAACCGAACATTGTGCACTGGCTGTACACCGCGATTGTTAGACCCATTCTTACCTACGGTTCAGTTGTTTGGTGGGAGGCGGTTAAAACCAAATCCTATCTTAAGAACCTGAACAAGGTGCAGAGAATTGCTTGTTTGGGTATAACAGGCGCAATTATATCCACACCACAACTAGGTCTGGAAACGCTATTGAACCTGCTACCCATTGAGCTGTTCACTGTGCAAGCCAAAGCCGATTACGAGAAACCCAGATATGATTTCACCCAGTACCATCATTTAAGGTATATCCGTCTATACGGATGGTTCAAAAACAGAAAATGGTACAGGTGATGGCGTTTTCTCAGAAAGACTAGCTATTAGCCAGTCGTTTCGACTGACTGATCACTGTAGTGTCTTTCGAGCTGAGATCTATGCGGTTAAGAGAGCAACTATCTTATCGATGGGACTACCAGCAATTCAAAGAACTATCTGTGTGGACAGTCAAGCGGCACTTAAAGCTATCAGCTCTAACCTTGTTAATGCGAAATGTGTTTCCGATTGCCTCTTGGCGCTCAGGGCTATACGTCATCACTCAGTTCTACTCTGCTGGGTTCCGGGACACGTTGGGGAGGAAGGGAAGGAAAAAGCGGACGAATTGGCCAGATACGGCTCTGATACCTCAACTAGCAGACGGAGAGGTGCTACCGCCTTTCAACACTGCTAAGACTTCTATTGAAGGCGTCACCGCACAACTGGCTAAGGAACAATGGAGCAACACCATCGGTTGCGTCATAACCCGAAGTCTGTGGCCTGTGATTGACACCAAAAGATCAAAGTTCCTAGTCTCCCTTAATAGAAGTCAGATCCGGATACTCGTCAGGAATTTTAACCGGACACTGCACCATAGGAAACATGGCTAAAAGGCTACGACTTGGCGGTACCTCTATCAGACATAAAACTATTCCTAAACAGATCGAAGTGGTTTTGTTAGACACATGTCCTTACATGTACAAACAGGGTACTCACAATTGGCCTTCACGACTTCTGGGTGAAATTTGCATCGGCTGAAAAACTGCCTTCCCAACCTAATCTAACCTAACTGAGTGCGTTTTATTCCACCCTTGACGAGGTCCGTGCTTCTAAGTTATATAGATGGACGGGCTGAGAAGCGTTTGATAACAAATTTAATTATCTACATAAATGCTCTTGATGTGTACGATCTTCGCTTAATTGTCGCACTAATATCGTTATCTATCTAATCGTTATCTTATTAAAGAAAGACAGAACATCCGATTGAACTATCGGCTAAGCTAGTAGTAGATAAGCTACACACTTGATCGCAATTATTGCTACGTACGCAGTGAAATTGATTCAATAAAATCTGTTAAGTCGAACCACCATTTTCTACTTAAATAGTTTGCAATAGTTAAATGAAATAATATTACATTAATACAAAGTTTTCGACAACAATCCAGGAGCCAGAAGGAATCAGACATACACATATTGTTTTCTACAATGTATTATATCTGTAAATTATGTATCATAGATTGACATATTAAATGAATGTCAGTTCAGTGATTAATTAACTCAGGCATCAGATGATATGGTATATGCAACGTCAGCTCAAACAACATGAGAATCATAATAAACATGTCTCTGATCTAATCAATCACTAGCGTGACCAGCATAAAAATCGGCAACTTTGTTTCTATGTTTCCGTTCACCAACGCAAAGTGTTATGGGAAACTGTGCAAAAACATTAATAACAGGTGTACGAAGAATATAACTTAGGCAGGAATGATTTATTGCATAAAATTCTGAACAAGTTTACTGCTATTATATCTGCAAAATAAAGTAGATACCTATATGTTATGAGTACTTACCAACATAATGGCGATTTTCTACAAACGGCACTAATTTCCATGAAAATAAAACAACATTTCTCAAATTCAGCTCTATTGCCAACAAATAGGAAGGTACATATTATTAAGATGATTAATGAAGTATCTTATAGGGAAGAGGGTGGTACTATAAAACATATCTTTTAACCCAAAACTTGTGGGTTGTAATGTTGGAAATAATTCATGTGAACTATGTATTGTAATAACATTTATTAAATGTTTGTGATAATAGTACTACACTGTACACCTGTGTAACTATGTCACACTCAAGAAAGATGTATAGAGCATACGTACTCGAATATCCCAAATAGAAATTGATGGTTATAGTTTCAGCGCTGTTACTACAGTTCATAAATGTTACTGTAACAGTCTATAGAGTATCAAAATGCCCACTGTTTCCAGTGCAAGATGGAACGTTGACCAAAGTGGGGAATTTTAAGTTAGTTCGAAAATAAAAATACTTATACCAATTAGAAATGTACACACATAATATAATCTTTCCACTTTAATGGGAATGCTAAAAAGATAATGTCTCGAAAATGGTATTGCAGGTAATATTATGTGAATTCTTTAATTGCATTTCTTCGTACCCGAGTGCAATATATTAGATCGAAAATCAGTTTTACCACAAATATCAATAAGTGGTAGTGACAGAAACTCACGCGCTAGTTACGATACGGCCTATCTCGCGTCATATATACACATATGACGCAACTGCTAAATCTCTGTACGCAACATAACAACAATCACAACAAATTACAACTTACAGGACCACACAAAAGATAAGCCAGTTTGGCGTCCCTTCGATGGTACGATTGTAGCAAGTATACCAACAAGAAAAAACAACTTGTAAAGTACATAAGCAGCGCTGCTAAGTAATCTGGTATTCTACCCAAGCCAACAGCATCAACAGCATTTTTATAGTTCTAATTTAAGACTCTTACTACTTCTTTTAAGTTAACAACAAATTTTAGAATTTTCTTTATTTTCTTTTCCAAGCTGTAAAAACACAATTCAAATTGATTTCCAGTGCAAGTGAAAAAAAAAAAATATTTTGCGGCTAACTCAATACACACAAGAAATAATAAATCTGAAAAGCCAAATCGAAAACGACATTAGATTTCATATCTGTTTTGTGATGTTGAGTGTGACCAATTTAATATTTGAAATCAGGCTAAGTTCAGCAAAACCTGCTAAAAACTCAAAAATTAAGAAAAAAGCCGTTTTTCTAAAATTTCACAAAAATATCATTAAATAAAAATCACTTCGTGACGATTACTTTATAAATATCACATAAAAAGAAAACTTTAATTCAATTAAATTTAGTCTCCCGTTCGTTGAATAAAAATAAATATCATTATATTAATACGTGAACTTTAAAAGTTTCGGTACACATTTGAAGTATTTATTATGAAATGAGGAGAATAAAACTTATATCATTCGAAAACTAATGTGCCATAGCTGTGCACAAACGTGGGTATATGTCGCCATTAGGCTGGTAAAATTAAGTTTTGAATTCCCCATACAAAACAGGTAATTGAAAGGATTTTGGCGACATTCAATTTGTCGCCGACATACATATTACCATAGTAACGTATTCAAATATGAATAGTCTTAGATTAGAACCTGTTTCCAATGGAGCAGCTCATTTACGTATTTTTTTGATATCTAGATGTCGCTCTTTTCGTTTATAAAAAAAAAAACATAAATAACGAAAATAATTGTGGTACATTTATAGTATTACATTTTACTTATTATGGTCGATTTTCGACAACAAGCGATACTAGTTATTATTATTAGCTGAATTCGTTGAATGGTTGTGTTCAGTGTTCACTGTCAAATGAGAATTGTAATGGCTTGTTTACACTACTGCTTTGATTTTTTTTATTATTTTAATTCATAATTTGGCTAAACCAAAATCCTGCTTCAACATGAAATCTTGCTAACAAAAAATGCTCTTATAATTTAAAAAAAGAGGAATTAAGCAGGAAATATGCTAAATTCGTAACACTGGCTGAACTGTGAACACAATAAACTAATGTCGTTTTTGATTTGGCAAAAAGATAATTTTTTTTGAGAAAAAAATATTTTTTTTTTATCGAGGATTCGATTTGCCAAAAAAAAATCAAATTTTTTTTTGATCTGAGGCACTTGATAAATATTTTTTTTTTAGATTTGCAAATACTTTTACTAATACCAATGTACATGACATAAATCTAGCGGTTACGAATTGTTTATCGTTGGAAGAAATGCTTTTTAAACTGAATTATTCTTTTTCGCGTATGGAAACGATTTTTTTATATTAAATTATTTCGAAGTGCGTTATTATAAAAATATGTGAAATCAAAAGAAATTAATTTCCATTGCAAGTTAAAAAAATAAAACGTTTTGTTTGCGGCCAACTCAAAACACACAAGAACCATTAAACTTCGTATTCTACGTTCGATTTGGCGGAAGAAATCTGAAATCTCAGATCAAAATCTGAAAAGCCAAATCGAAAACGACATAAGTATTAAATAGACCGTCAGCTCCCGTGCACCTACCCAATTCAACCGCAAATTTTGAATATAAAATCGTGTCGTCGTTTACGGGCATTATGAATGAAAGAAAAGTATTTCCCTGAATCATAGTTTGTACACGAATGCATAGTTTAAATTAAATGTAGTAAAGTTTTTCATTTGTTAATATTTAAAAAAAGTAAAAATGCAAAAATGAGCCCCCGGAAAATCTCTTTATTTTGACTTTTCATTTGTTAAGATTGGTTGAGCGTGTGAACCGCAAGAGGTAATTATACTACTACAGAAACTACAGAAATAATGTGGATGGGATGGATTTCTAATACTCTTAGCTTGCCTCCCAATGCATATTTCCTGGGGTACACATTAAAGAGCTCTCAAAACAGCTAGTTAAAAAAAAAACAATATGTGAGGCTATCCAATTGTTACGGACTGTATTATGTACAACATCCTTTTTTCTTAAATAACTGATAAAAAATTTGCTCAAAATATTTTTGTTGTGTATTTTTCATAAATATTTTGCAAATGAACCGGTGTAAGTAGACGTTACGTTATGGGATAAGATGACCCACGCCGTGTGAGACTGAATTCTTACAAACAATGTTAAGATTAAGATTAATTTATTTGTTTTAGTTTTTTTTTAATAACATAAATGAATTCTTTGCCTACTTAACAAACAAGACCAGATAGGAACAATCAGTTCAATACTAGGCACGTATGATTGATTATCTATATTAACAAAAAATAAAACCATTTCTTATGATGGAAACTAAAAGTCTACAGGCTCGTTCCATCCCGCTTTATTATCTCCTCTTGCTGTTTTCCTTTTAGAAGTCCTAATATCCTGAAAATCTCAAAAAAAATTTTGTGTCAACTAGCCTCGAAAAAAATGAGTCAACTAATCCCTTCCGACCATTTGGCAAATAAGAAGATTCTTCAAAAGACTTAGATGGACATGGACAACTAATACATACTATATTCCAAACAAAAATCTTCGCCAGACGCTCCAAAACGGCCGGAAAGAGGAAAGTAAGAGAAAAAAACAAGTAAAACTGTTATCATCGGCCTGGCCGATGCTTTGATACCCTCCACTGCATACAAGTCATGCTAAATTGGTCTTTTGTGGGAGGTACCAGAACTAATTGATCTACATAGCCCAATTTTAACATCAACCTGACGACGATAAAACTAAGTCGTCTCACCAAATTTCACAAGAAAGGACATGAAATTCATCTCTTCTTCTCTTTGAAATAAATGGCAGTGAGTCAACTTGTCCCTGATGCCAACTAGCCCCGGTCTTCCCTACACTTATTCCTAAAAAAAAATTGAGCTACACATTTAACATTAAGAGCTCAACAAAAAATGTTCTATAAACACCTAACCCGCAGTGAAGTGGCAACGATTAGGTGCGATTGGATTGGTGCCAGACATTTATCAATACGAATTTCTATGTAACAATACTAGCGGACTTAATCGTTACAACTGCGAAAAAATGTAGCTTGTAGGATTGTTACCGTAAATCGGCTGAGGTTGGGGGTCTCAGTAGGATATGTAATGGCTCTGAAATATTAAAGTGTTATACTATTTTGTTTCCAAACAAGTTAAAAATACGTATTGCATTTTTATCCAGTTCTAAGCTATGTTTAAAATATCTCATTGGGAAGTTAGCTTAAAATCGATCGCAAACAAGATGAAAACCTTATAAAAACGTAGTAAAATAAACGATGAAAGGCGACGCCACGTGTTCTATTGTTCATATGGAACCAACGAATATGTACATCGAAGTAGTCTGCAAAAGTCTGCAGTTTTCTATCATCCCACCTTTTGTAACAACCATTAAGTACAATCGTAAAGCTACTATTACACGTGCCATTTTTCGTGGCAAAATGCTGTCGTCACAAAAATTCGCCCATTCAGTGGTCACTTGTGTGTCTTTCGTGAGAGTGCGCTGCGACAGCCCGCATAACCAGACGCTTGACAGGCGATCTAAGTACTTTCACACGGTTGACTGGAACATGCCCTTATCTATACCAACTTCAAAAAAGTCTTACAATTCTAATTGAAGACGGACTAAAAAGAAGTTACATAATGTTTTATATGTATATGCTTACATGTAAACTAAATGACATAAAACAACCCCAAGAACATTTTTTTAATAGCAACTAAGCTAATTTTACAAAGGTTCTATTTTCCATGACTAAATTGAAACCTGAGCTACGTCAGGTACCAGTAACAGCAACGCCTTTTCGGTTTAAATTTTTCAAATCCTTTGAATTTGGAAATGTCGTACGTATTACATTCTCATAGAATCCCACATGAATCACCATCTAGGTTTCATACCCTTCGTATACGTAGCTGTTTGATTTGCGACTCAATTTCGAACATGTAATAGCAGATGACTTCTGACACAACGAAAATTGCTTTGTCAAAAAAGTTGATATACAAAATAAGTTCTCTTGACAAGGATCCATATATCAACGTCCATGAGTTAGGATTGGCAGAACAAGATCTAAATGCATGCTAATTAGTTTCTTTAGTTACAGTCTACAGCATATGAGCTGTCACATAGAATGTTCATTGGTGCGAAAACGTTATGAACGTTATGTGCGTTCACCTTTCATGATGTCGCCTCTATTCTGCGAGGTGTAGCGCGTAGACAATTTTTGTGTTCTAACAGAGTTAAAGGTGCCATAGATAGAGATTTGTTTTCCCACGTTGAGATTTCCTACAGTCAAATAGACTTAAAATTTTATTGCTGTCTCCCTCTTATTTTTCAGAATGTTTATTTTTGTCCTTGAATTCGGCCGTAAAATACGGGTGACATACAAGCAATCCGTCTACATGCAGAAGGTACTCGAAAGCGATTACTTTGATTGGAATTGAAGGTAAGAGTTTGAATATCAACTCAAATCGACGGAATTGATGTATTGCTAGTGATTGATTTCATGTTGAATTTTTTGGATACATTATATTATCTTCCCGTTTGAAAGCCATATCCAACCTAATGTTATCGATGATTGATTAAGGCTGACGTTTTTAGGGATAGAAAATTTCCTTTGAATTACGTCTGTTGAAAAAAAATCATGATTTCGTCAAACTCGCTATCAGGTGATAATGTTTTCTGTTTTTTGAACACCTGGTTTGAAAATAATTAAAGTGCGATAATTTACAAATAATATTTCCATTAAGCTGCGTTATTGTGGTTTTATAGTACGATCTAGTTTTAGTTGAAAAATCACCTTTATATCATATTTTTTTATAGATATATATTTTATATACATGTTCAAGCTCAAAGTCAAATTGTAACATACATCAGTTAATCCAAAAAAGTACCTACTTAGTTGAAGAAAAGAGCAAAACGTTATTTACAAAAACTATTATAATAATAATAACTAAATTCTGAAACATATATATTTTAGGGCAATTGGTATTAAAAAATACACTCTTTTAATGACATTATTTTGACATGGTGTGGTATAATTCAAATAATTGGGCGTTGTCGGGACGAACTTAGAAAACAGTAGTTATGATATGGTGAATTTGATATTCACTATCTCATTAAAACGCATAAATTAGGCTTTCTTTTATTTTAACTAGATAATCTTTACAGAGGGGGAATGTTTACATTGTTGTTGTTAACAAATGAAATCAATTATATATATGGATCATCTGCAAAAATAAGCATTTTTGTTGATAATCATGGTGAAATGTAGATATATGGATCATCTGCAAAAATAAACAAGGTCCACAAAACTTTCTCCCTTATATAAACAGTTTGGTCGGTTGGTTTTTTATATTGTTTTGAATATAAAGGGTGATTTTTTAGCTGGTCTGGTTTTGGCAACACCAGTTTTGACAGCTGACGTGTGTTTAGTACCTTGTGTCACTGTCAAACAGCTTCAGTTTGGTTTGCAATTTAACCATGGATCGTCTTACAAATGAACAACGCTTGCAAATTATTGAATTTTACTATCAAAATTCGTGCTCGGTTCGAAATGTTCATCGCGCGAGATTAGTTTTCAAAAAAAATAAAATACAATACAGATATATTTCGTTAAATAATGTTTTATTTTATTAAAATAAAAGATCAAGACCCCTTACCACTGGTGGGGGGAAGTCTATCTCTCTTCGAAGTACAGAACAGAATCTCCTCCTCATTTTGAGGTCTTCTTCTTATATACCATAATTTTGTGTATGCGGTTGGTGTGGTCGCATAAACAAACTAAATGTTTGTTTAGTCAGCACTTCTGACTGCGACTATGTTTGGGATCGATATAGGTTGGTTCGTTATCTAATATAACCTATGCGCTTGGTGTGGTCGCATAAACAAACTAAATGTTTGTTTAGTCAGCACTTCTGACTGCGAATATGTTTGGGATCGATATGGGTTCGTTATCTAATATAACTCGCGCTGCTTCCATTTTATGATCGGCATTCTAGACCTTCTGAGCAGTCTATTCGGAAGATTGTGACCAAATTTCGCACCAAATTTACTTTGTTGGACATTAAACCACCAACACGTTTACGTACTGTGCGTAGTGAAGAAAATATTGCGGCCGTATCAGCTAGTGTGACAGAAGACCGCGAAATGTCGATTCGGCGCCGTTCCCAGCAGTTAGGCCTTTGTTACAGCACTACGTGGAAAATTTTGCGGAAGGATTTGGGCGTAAAGCCTTTTAAGATACAGCTGGTGCAAGAACTAAAGCCAGCCGACCTACCACAACGCCGAATTTTTGGTGAATGGGCTCTTGGAAAGCTGGCCGAGGATCCGCTTTTTTATCGAAAAATTGTGTTAAGGGATGAGGCTCATTTTTGGTTGAATGGGTACGTAAATAAGCAAAATTGTCGCATTTGGAGTGAAGATCAGCCAGAAGCATTGCAACAGCTACCAATGCGTCCCGAAAAAGCCACTGTTTGGTGCGGTTTATGGGCCGGCGGCATTATTGGGCCATATTTCTTCAAAGATGATACGAATCGCAGCGTTACTGTCAATGGTGAACGCTACCGAGCGATGATAACAAACTTTTTTTTGCCCGAAATGGAAGTTCTTGACTTGCATGATATGTGGTTTCAACAAGACGGTGCCACATGCCACACAGCACGCGAAACAATGGCGCAATTGCGAGGCGAGTTTGGTGAACAGTTAATTTCACGTTTCGGGCCGGTCAATTGGCCGCCTAGATGGTGCGATTTGACACCATTAGATTATTTTTTGTGGGGGTATGCCAAGGCTAATGTGTATAGGGACAAGCCCGCTTCGATTGACGCACTGGAAGCCAACATCCATGCATTCATTCGTGAGATACCGGCCGATATGTGTGAAAGAGTATGCCAAAATTGGACTCAGCGGATGGGCTACCTGAGACACAGCCGCGGTCAACATTTGCATGAAATTATCTTTAAACATTAAATTGCAAGGTTCAAACTATCGATTCAAATAAATATTTCATTCATTTTTTTCGAATTTTTTGTGTTTTTTTTTTAAAAAAAGTTCTAAACCTCTTAAAAAATCACCCTTTATTTATATTTCATATATTTCATTCCACTTACCGGAATTTTTTAAGGAATGACAGATAGAGTGTTCGAAAAATGGACAGAGTTTGAAGGTGGAAACACATTCCGAGGTTACATTTAATTTTTTGTTGCCAAAGATTTTTTAAGAATGTTTAAAAAATTAAAAAATTGAATCACAAAAAAAAAACTAATGATATATAGACCTCCATCCAGCCAATAATTCCAGCTTCCACTTCCAGTAAGTGGAGTAAAACAAATCCGAAAGCTGTTTATTTTTTGTATTTGTGCTTAATCTTTGATTTATTGTTCCACTTTACCTAAAAAAATATTTTTTTGAAAGGGGCATTTTTTTTTTCAAGTTGAGAGAAGTTGCCTACAACCCGTTTGCTTTTTTACGTGTTAATGTGGGAAAGTGAGTTTGTCATGTTAAAGTAATTTAAGAGAGAATTTTATTTTCAAAATTTGCGGTGGCAATCGGGTTGGTGCGAGGGAGCTGATGGTTTCATAAGTTCATTGGTATTCATTTCAAAGAATACCAATTAATTGAATTTCGTATTTAATGCACTTGTAAATTTACGTTTTAAGCAATAGGTTGCAATTTTGGTATGTCAAAAAATCCATCCATTCATCCACCCTACTGTTGTGTTATCTCAAAACATAGTGTTATTGGCAGTTTTCATTTTTGCACAGAAAATTCAATTAAGATTGTTACCTTTTAACGACCGCAAAACCAATTTTTATAAATCTATAAATGTATAGGGATAGACGGGACATCTGAGAATGATATTGGCTACTTTTTGTCTCGAAAACAAAACGTGAAGTGGATGAAGTAGGGGATCGAATTTTAAATGATGAACCAATTATTTCTCAAGTAAGGTGTAATAAAATTCATCATATCGCTGCCTTGGATTGACAGTGGCATAAGTCAAAAATCTCTAGTTTTACAGGACAGAGCTTTTAATTTTTTGATTTCATTTAATTGCAAATATGGAAATGATAAATAATTATTATTGAAATATTTTTAATGTAAATAAGATTCAGTAACATTACCTTTAATAATTTTAATTGAAGTCACCCAAACTATCTATAAAAATGGCATGCAATTTACCTGGAATAATGGCACAACACAAAATGATCCGTTATCAACGAACACGTTTAAACGCGAACCCTGGTCTAACACAAATTATGCCACTGCTCAGGAAAACAATGCAACCTTCCACTTGAAGCACCGCAACACAACTAAAGATGTGCCAGTTTAGATATAAGGGCGGGGGTAAGTTGATACTGGCATAACTGCCCTCTGGCGGAAAACCGATGGAAATAGCAATGTGCCATTTTACATGGAAAAGAAATGAAGGAAATGTAGTCTTTTTGTGCAACAAAACCAAATTTCATAAGTTTTGAGTTATGCCACTGTCAATGTAAGGCAGCGATATGTATTTTTATGTGGTAAGAAATAAATACATTTGCTTCGTATTTTACCAATGAATTAAAATGTGTAGGGCTAATTGGTTGGCTTGAAAGATAGGATATTTTTGGACCCGATTGATGTAAATATTTTAATGAGTTACTCGAAGTACTAATTCTACGCAGACGAAGTCGCGGGTACCAGCTAGTATGCATTTTTTTTTCATGTACAATATCGCTTAAACGATAATGAAAATCGTAGTAGTAGTTTATAATAAATAATAAGACAATACTTCATTTTAAAGTATTTCCTGCACGATAAAATATTTCCTACCGATTCAAAAACTACACACATAATTGTTTAAGTTTTCACTTCTGTACTGTATTTTTTTTATCTTGGAAAGATTGTGCAGAGATATATAGCTGTGTATAATTTGTTTTCCAATACATTATGTATAAGCCAGGTTACTATAATGGTAGAATTTCTACCACTGGGCGAACTCTAGTTATTGTATATATATTGTATTTCGGTATATAAATCTATAAACTATAAATCCGATGTTTGAAACAAATGCATTCACCCGTTTAGGCTGTAGACCTAAGAAGAAGCAGACGGACAGCCGGGCAGAATTGCAGGAACCACTTTTTTGAGTTCCTCTATCGGTGTAATGTAAGAATTGATTAAAATCTCGACTTCGAAATAGGTAATATCTTACTTTCTACATATACGAATATTTCATATTTGTTATAGCTATGCAAGGCACTGACACTCAAGAGTGTTCTTAGAAAGAAAATCACATTAAATTAGCCTTGAGTATAAAAATTGCAGTTGGTTCACATTATAATTAAATGTTTGTAAAATGAAATAAGCTCTTTTTATGGGCATTTGTGTTGATTATCATGGTGATATGTTTTGATGAAATTTTACCAAAAATTGATTTTTTTTACATATTTCAATTCCAATTTTTATGCTTTTTTTCCGTTTTCCGGACGGAAAGTTTTTCGGACATAGGAATTCCCCTAAAAAGGAAGAGATCTAAGAAGACTTTTGAGTGTCAGTACCCTTGATAAATATGAAACACGAACGGTCAACTTGATCGAAGACCACTACGGCATTATGTCACCGTAATGACATTTCTTTTATTACACCTCCCGCCATTTTGACTTTTCATTTTGCTGCTTCACACGTATTCCCTATACCTATATTTCAAGATATAATTTCATTTTCAAAATTTGCCTACGTAATCGGGTATAGTATATTACTTAGTTTATCGCAGCGACGCCCGATCGTGGGTAGTTACACATTTCGTGTGGGCCTTTTGCATTTCAAAATAAGCTAAAATGACGAAGAAAGGACATTTCTTTATATCTCGCAACAAAAAAAGTTTCAAATACTGAACCTGAAGAAAAACCATTCGAATTCAATAAAAAGACAAAACAGTTTCTGTGTTATTTATTAATTTTTGACCCGGCGAACTATGTTCCGCCCAAAATCGTTATAATATAATGAATATAATATTTCCGAGTATGCACATGCTGCTTCATGTAATTCGGTCAATTCAAGTTCATTATTCAAAAGTAAAATTTAAGTAGGTACATATGTAATATGTATAACAAAGTCAATGTTTTTCAATCAAACCGAAATGATTGACGTGTCGGCCAACATCCCGCGTTTTCATTTAATACAAACCGAAATGTTTGCGACAAGTGAGCCACATATTTACAATTGACCATTGGAATTCAAGATTGATGGCACAAACATAAAGCGATCGTCTCTGCGACTTATTAATTATTGTCAAAGCGAAAGCGAGACATACTGGAAATTTAAGACGCTTAAATGCAAATTTCAAATCGTTCGTCAAATACGTATGCAGAATCCGCGGAATGATACGAATTCTTACGAATTTTAACTCAATTCCTTAACTCGAAAAATTTGTAAAAGAGAGTGTCATAGCGAGAGCAAGATATTACCCCTCCACTAATAATCTTACGAATTTTTACTCAACAAATTTCTTGGTGTTATAATTGGAAAATGCGGTACCTGACAATTAACACATATTTGGAATACTTGTGCATATGCTTTCATTTCGTGCGTATTAAAATGATATGAACAGGTAGCCAAATTAAATTATATGAAGATTCTTTCCAAAAGTACCGACGACGTTCGTTCTCCTCCACGAATCGACAATCTCCTCCACATAATTCTTAATGCAGTGTTGCTTTCTCATTTTCTTGAATGCTTGTAGTTCAAATTCTTCCACATACTGGGATTTATCAAAAAGAACTCCAAATCACTTCAACGCTAAATGAATCAACTATATTGTTAATAAATTAAAATTAGTCAAATCTTCGACTTTATCAGACATTTTAACGACCACTTTTTTGAATTTTTGAATTATGTATCTTTCATTTTTCATATATTACTACAAAACCGTTCCCTTAATTTTTTGTAAGTGTCCCTCTCTGAAAGAGCAACTATCCCCAACACAGCCATTTTGACAGTCTTTTCCATTCTTACTACGAAAGTAAAAATAACAAATTGCGGAAAATGCATTGCAATACGTCATTCACTTGCCCAATATTAACGCACCGAAGAAAATTGTAATTGAGTGCGGAAGCATAACGAAACGCAGCTCGATTTAAATTCAAATGTGGTGCACGTGTCCTTCGGTCTTGATGTCAAATAAGGTTCGGTTAATCTTAATTGTCATTTGCATGAAGGGTGGCTCTCACTACTGGATTTGCCTCCATTCGTTCTCCTCCACGAAACGCCTCTTTGTTTTTGCGAGAATGCATTTTTAGATATTTTCTTCTTTCCATATAAAATTAAATTTTCAGGCACACTTAAAACTTAATTTTTAGAAATCCACACGGTTTAAAATGTTCGGGGTTGTGATTGTATATAAAAAAATGCAGAGTGAAATGTCAAAGTGAAGCGACACTTGCGTCGGTGTTGCGCATGTGTTGATGAAAGTTCAATTGGGGGCAAATAGCGCGATCTGTCATTCAACAACATAAATAATTTCGTTCTGTTTTAAAAACGAACGACGGCAAAAATATTTCGATATTGTTCATACAGAAATACTAAAATCGGGATTAAAAATATTGGGTTGGCGTAAGAAGGTGAAAATTTTGGGGTTATATATAAATCAAATCTAAAAAAAATTTCGTCAAAAATAGAAGCAAAAATATATTGGACATGAACACCCTAATCACCTACGATATGAAATATATTTTACCATTGAGTTCGTGTGCTCAAATCTAAGCCACTGTGACATAGATAAATTGTTCCGGTAAAGCTATAGACAAACCAAAAGGTGTTGCTCCTGACAATTTTTTTTTATTCTTAATGAAAATGCGACATTATAGTGACAAAAGTCTCCTGGGGTACATAATATCCAAAAAAAACATTCTAACCTTGCTTTTCGACAAATGTATGAACAGTGTTACAAAATTTTGTACAGTCCTGGTAAAACGACAAAATCTATTTGATCCCTTTTTTGAAAAGCTTGTATTCTTAAGTGCATTTGCAAAGCGCCCAACTTCAGAGATTAAAGAATATCTTTACATCCACTTAGGATATGTTGAATATATAACTGTTCTCTTCAGTTTAATTACTTTTTTTTTATCCCTGCCAGCATTTATAAATTACAAAAAGATATAAATATGTACATAGTACATATTAACAATATTGATCGATATACTCGTATCGTAGGTGAGGTATGTTGACATGTGAAATGTTTAACACATTTGAACTGTGCATAACATACTAAAGACCTTTTCTATATCATTACCATTATGAATACGTTTAACCCTTATGTTTGAAGCTCTGTTGACTTTATTTTAATATATTTTTATAAGACATGCTATGTTAACATTTAAATCGTCCAGGGTCTTTGATAATTATCGAAGTTCATTTTAAGGAGGCCCATTATGCAAATTCTCTTTGTTTCACTATCGTCAGCTTTCTACATTTATGGAAAATTAACTGGATTAAGGTCTCAAACTCGTAATTTTGGCACTTTGTTGCTACTTTTGGAGGTCTATCGTTTCGACGATAATCGTCTGAAATATTACGGAATGAATGCTCAGTTGTTTTTATATGGGAAACTCGGACATAAAAAACAAAACAATATTTTTGGATTTTAGAGGTTTCTTATACCCGTGGTACATTACATTAAATTAAAAGACCCAGCGAAGGGGGTACACTGCAAAAGCAGCTAGTATATATATTATTATTAAAAAAAAGTGTGTGCCCTTTCTTATATATTTGGCATACAAAATCACGCTGTTCATTTTTGATTTATTTATTTACAAATTGCTTTCAATTTCCTTTTCAGATGCTATTGCAAGTTTCGTGGGTGCGTCATCGAGATATTCATCTACTCACTGTCGGTCGTTACACTTATACGTCGGATCAGCGTTTTAGAGCAATACACCAGCCACAAACTGAAGACTGGATTCTGCAAATAAAATATCCTCAACATCGGGATTCAGGTGTCTATGAATGTCAAGTGTCAACAACACCCCATATGAGTCATTACATACACCTCAATGTCGTAGGTAAGCCACCTTTACAATTACCTACCTATATATATATACATAGAAACAAAACATCCAAATTGCTTTCCGCTGTGCATCTGTTTCGTCGATTACTTAATGTAATCTGTGAAATACACGTTAGTAATTTTTTGTAAGGATAAAAGGATTTCCAGATTCAGTAGTTTATCTTTTAATTAACTTATTAGTCTTACACTTTTACGTATGTTTTAATATTTTAAATACAATGTGTTATTCTTATTCTTTTTCGAGGGTGTGCATTTGTGCAATTTTATTAGATATTGTTGATCCGCACAAGGGTGAAATTACATATATGTACTATGTAAATTTCACATGTCTCTTAATACGAAATATATTCGTCCTACAAATGCCTCATTGGCCAAGTCAATTGTTAATGCTAATTACAGAGAAAATGTGCTGTTAAATATTTTTCTTCCAGATTGCCAAGAGACTTTGGTGCTCCACTCATAGAATCTGTGGCAGATAAGGAGGACAATGTACATAAATTATTCTCTACTTTTGGTACAGAAAGCACCATCAAAGTTTGGTGTCGCTCTTCTGTATAATACATCGTTTTTTTTCTTGTCCGAGTCCAGAAACAAAGGCCTTAAACATTTTGGTACTTCGATATCTTGATTTAATGATTCCACCATTCCAGAGGATTATTTTCTGTATGTAAAAGCGGTTTTAATTTTCAGTTTTGATACGATGATCAAAAATGAAAAGCAGTATTTTGGGCCTAACTTCTCGTTCGTATAAATTTTAAAAATAAAAGCACAGACAAAAATGTCACCACCGCCCCGCATATAATTTGTTTACAAGTTTGTAGCAATCACCTTGTAATAATACCCCATCGTCATCGTGGGAAAACTACTGTTGACGTCGTTTTTGACGGTTTTTCACTGATGGTAATGATCAATCCGCTGTACTTAACCTTAACTTTTTTTCCCCATCGGAACCGCCGTAAGACATTACTTCGCGGGGGTCGGTATGAAGACTTAGCTTGTTGTTGCTCTATTGTTGGAACTATTAGATTTCCGTTGGCGTTCTAAGCGTCTAAGATCGCTGAGTATACGCACCGCCACGTTACTTACAATGGTCCAGTTTTCGTCATTCTGAAGCATGTAGTTTACGACATTATCGGGGGTGGACCAGTCTCCGAATCGGTCCCGTAGGGAGATCCTCTCGATTTCGTACCGTTGCCAATGAAAAAACACGTGTTCCACGTTTTCAGAAACTTTTCGCAATGCGGACAATTTGGGCTGGTTTCATGTCCGCGTTTGAAGAGATATCCATGTCCAGTCAAGAACTGAGTCAGGTAGAAATTTGTTTCACCATGTTCCCGTTTTATCCATACATCGATCACTATAATCCTGCGCGTTCATCTTCCATTTAGCGATTCGTTCCATTGCTGTTGCCAGGTTGCTATACTCAGTCTTCTTTCATATTTCATTTTGTCATTATCTACCCGACATCGGACTTGTTCGCTTTTCAATTTTACCATTTCTTCAGCGAGTGTGTCGATAGGTAGCATAGAAGATACGACGAGTATAGCGTCGTTCGGAACTGTTCGAAACGCACAGGCGACTCTTAGTGCGCTAAGACGGTGAACGGATTTGGCTGCCCTCACTTAAGAGTTAACTTTCGTTGCACTTGACCATATCTCTATCGCATTCATGAGAAGCAGTTCCTGCAAGCAGAAGCCTCTTTGTTTGTTTCGGGCCCGCGATATTACTCATCAGCCTTGAAAGCGCGCTAACGGTTTTTGATGACTTTTTGCATACATAGTAAAGATGATGTTTAAAGCTTAGGCGAGCGTCTATTATTACTCCGAGGTACTTAATGAACGGTTGAGAAACAACTTCATGCTCTCCTACTCTAAGCGTTATCGTTTTCCGAACTTTCCTACTCGTAATAAGTACTGCTTCCGTTTTGTGATCGGCGAGTTTCAAACCTACGCTAGATAGCCATGTACGTACATTTGCAACTGTCTCGTCACAGTGTAGTTCGACTTCTTCTATTGTTTTTGCCACAACTATCACGGCTATGTCGTCTGCAAAGCCGATAATCGACGCTTATCTTGGAATCGGTAGACGCAGAATTTCGTCATACATACGCTCCACAGCAAGGGGCCTAGAACTGAATTTTGTGGCACACCACCCGTTACTTCATACTCCTTTATTCCCTCATCAGAGTCGTAGAGGAGAACTCTATTCGAAAAGTAACTTGTTATAATCTTACGAAGATAGTCCTGTATTCCAATGCTGTAGAGACATCTAATGATACGCCTCCCGCCATTTCAATTGCTGGCTGGAGCCTGTTGTATGGTGTCTAGTAGACAAATAGGACGATAGGAGGATGGTTCGTTTGGATTACCCTCTCCTTTCGGCAGTAGGACAAGTCTTTGGCGCTTCCAATGTTCAGGCAAATTGCCCTCCTGAAGACACGCGTTGAACAATTCGGCAAAAAAGTCAGGTCGTGTTTAAATTGCGATTTTTAGGGCTCTATTTGGGATACCGTCCAGTCCCGGTGCCTTTCTAACGCGTACCTTCTTACAGGCTTCAGATAATTCTTCGCGTGTTACGATGGGTATAGGCGCAATTTCTTGGATACTTTGACTACTGAGCTCTGTTCTTTCTTGGCGAGGAAATAGAGTCTCAACTATTTGTCGTAGAGAATCTGGGCACGTCGGTGATTGCATACGGGGACCTTTTAGCCTCATCAACACGATTTGATAAGCTTTACCCCAGACGTCATTGTTGAGTTCTTCGCAGAGATTTCTGAAACAAAGGCGCTTTTTTAAAACGGCTTCTTGCTTCTCGCTGTTCGTTTCGTGCAAGTTGAATTTAATGGTCATCAACGTGTCGCGTTCGGTGACACAACAATCTAAGTTCCGCGATCTCAGGGGTCCGCCAATATACTGGAGGTCGGTGCTTTCCTGTTCCCAACCCGGACATTGATGTATTACACGCGTTGACTACCAGCTGTGATATCTGGGTTACGAATTCCCCTGCACTACTGGCTTCAATTATCGCCTCACTGACGACGAAGCTTAGAAGCGCTTCATCTAGCGTGCTGACATTCCATTTAGATCGCTTCAACGTCATCCGGTTATGACGGTTTACTAGTCCAGTGTTGGCTCTGAATAAAATGGCATTGTGGTTGCTATGTGTGTAATGGTCGCTCACACGGCAGTAAGCATATCGTAACAGGCTGCTGCTTGCGAAGGTAAGATCGACGATAGATCCCGATCTAGGTGTGCTAAAAGTGTTAATACTTCCGCTGTTAGCTAAAATGATGTGTAAACAAGAGAAAGCTTCTAGTAGAACAGTCCCCCTACGATTCATATACGAACTGTCCCATTCCGAGCCCCATGCGTTAAAGTCCTCTGCGATTATGACGGGACTCTTACCCGTAGCATCAGCAACTACTCTATCTAAAACATAGCAACTGTATATGTAAATGCCGTTTATCTTTGCCCATATAAAGAAGTCCTAGGGCACATCCGGGTATTCCTGAATGGAGGCGTCTCCGCTAACCCAAATTGCAGACGTTTTCGTCGTGTCGGTAACCCAGTTATTTCCAGTTAGGTTTCTATATTGCTCACAGAGAATCACTACATCAATTTGCCGTTCACGAACAGTTTGCCGTAGGAGGTCCTGGGCCGCTTCACAATGATTTAAATTGAGCTGTTATATATTCATATTTTTTTCGAAGAAGTTTCTATCGCTTTTTTGTATTCTGGACATCTCCTCCTACCAGTTATATGTCCAGACTCAACATTTTTAACTTCACAAAGCAAACATTTTGGTCTGGCTTTGCAGTCCTTTAACTTGTGACCATTTAGTCCGCACCTGATACACAGATCCGTTCGGTCGTTAGAACTTTTGCACGCTCTCGCGAAATGTCCGAGCTCAAGGCATATAAAGCAACGCTTAAGTAAAGTTTTTTCTCGTATTCGGCAGTAGACCCAACCGATTCGCACTTTCCCTATTCTCTGCATCCTCTTCGCAACTTCCGCTGGTACACTTATAGTGGCTGTTTGCGTTCCACCATATGCTGTTCTAATCATTGCGGCTTTGAATTGGAAATTCATTTGATCTGTTAAAGCGGAACATATCTCCTCCTTCGACGTAACTTCATCTATTTCCTTACATTCTAGCAAGGCCTCTTGAGTGAGTGACCAAACGTCACCGTTTTCTCCCAGGGCTTCCTTAATTTCTTCCTTATAGACTGCGGTTGTAGGGTTTGCAGCTTTATTTAGCGACAGTAAGAGGTCTCCGCTTGCAGTTTTACGGATTCGACTTACATTCGTTCCTACTTCCTTAAGTGCAGGATATGCCTTCAATTTCCTGAGAAGGTCCGCGCACGATAATTCGCCGGTCTTTTTAATTGATATTTCATCAGAACGCTGTGGTTTTTTAGCATCTTCGATATGCTTCTTTTTGACAACCTTCACCCATTCTTGTGCCAACTTGGCTTCTAAATTTGTCGTCGGTTTCGGTGTACTCTTCTTGTCTGTTTGTTTCTGCTGTTCTGAAACTATTGGGTGGGTTAGGCTGCTGGTTGTGTTCGTTTCTAACACCAACAGACATTTTACAAACAAACCATTACAATAATATTAATTCTTTTGATCTGGCATTTTGACGAGCTGTCGCCGTGCGATCACCAGCGTGCCAGGTCTGCTTACTGCGAGAAAACAACACCCAAATTACCCTCTGCCCTATAAGTTTTCACTGGCCAAGCAACTAGTAGACTCGGATTCGTCAATATCTAGCAGAAACAATGAAAATAGGAATAAATGCCGATTTTCAGGACGAGTAAACTAGAAGATATAAATGCTTATGAGCATTATTTTACACTGAGAATAGTGAAAATATCAAAATAATCAAAACTTTACTTTATCTATTTGTGTTTTTATTCTCGCTAAAGCCGAACCAATCTGTTCTGCAACTGTTGCAGGTGACCCGTTCTCATGGACCTGTATCTATTCCTTAAAATTCGACCACGAAATGCCATAAATTTAATATGAATGTCTGATATTATTTGTATACTTGCATTCAAAACATCAACTATTGATATAGCTACCTAGTACCCACTTATGTTTTAAAATATTCTTTTGACTGAATCAGAAAGCACTTAACCTTATTTGAATATCTTTAACCTTTTGCAAACGTGCTACTTAACGTATAGATTGTTAAATATGGGTCAGTTTCGCTTTTGCATACAAATATTATTATCATCGTTGCAAGATCTCGACGCTTACTTGACCCGATTGTACTATCTTGAACTTTTTGTACAAAGATGATTTCATGTTTATATTTTGTGTGTGTGTGCAAAGCAAAGAAAATTGATTATCCCATAACAGCACGTACATTGTTTGGAGCGAAAAGATCACGATGAAGATGTAGTGGGGATGAAAATTTGTTTGAGATTTTATCTGTTTGACTACCAACAATAGTCTAACGTGTAGTCAAGCAAAAAGAGGTCATGGGGTTGTAACAACAAGTACGACAGTATCTCGATATGAGGAAATGAACGACGGAATGGTTCCCCATCGTATAATTTACTTGAACACACTGTTTTGCTATGTATTAATTTAAATCTGGTGCAAGAAATACAGAGATCGAATAGTGATTATACATCATGATGTATTTGGATATGTTTTCAAGGATGCCCAAATTCATTTAACATGATGCTAGAAATGCTTTAATTATACCCAATTGTTAAAAGGAATAAATACGAAAAGTGATAAAAGATTGTAAATTATATTTCACAAGTAAAAAAATACGATCTGGGTCCGGCCTTCAGAAAGCTCCTACCAGCGACCAGCCGTAATGGTAGATACATGATGGAGAATCACACTTCAAAAAAGGGGTTGATGTGTTACACAGTTTTTAAGTATAAGAACAGTAGGAGCTTAGGTCAGTGATAAAAAGCTTTTTTACTTCAATTAAGGTATAATATAGGTTGGGTTAGGTTAGATGGCCATTAACCGATTAATTCGGAGTAATTTTCTTAGAGTACATAAGGTCCATTGTGCTACCACATTAACGGAGTCGGTAATCATTTCCTACTCGTTATCCAATTTAAATTTTGTAGGATTTATTTCACCGGATTCACGAATAGACATTACTTCTGCCTGGAAAACATTATAATTGCTTCGGAGTCTAAAAGACTGGTTTAAGGAGAATGGGACTGAGAACACTCCGGCTCCTACTCCGTCACCCGTCTTAGGAACGTCCTACTCATCACCGAGTCCTCTGCACAGGTCATCAGTGTTGATTTTCATTGTCTTTTTGTGGTATTTCAGCATGTTATCTCCTGTAATAATACTTACAAGAGAGCAAAACGATTGTCTGCTGAATTACAAGATTCTATTTGTCTTCTGTTTGTCATAGATTGGCCATATTTTCCGTTTTATAAGAAGACAGAGGAATCGAGGATACTCCATCTATCATCTGGCACTACCTGTATTTTGTTCTCACTTGACTATCTAAGATTTCAGCGGTAGTCAATATTGTGGTATCGGTTAGGTTCAAGTGAAGAACCATTTCTTTCCATAGCTCATCAGATTTTTCATCATTAGTATCATTACTCTTCCGTAAGCATTTAAAAGAAAAGTTGGTGGCATGAGTAATGGTCTTACTACCGCCGTATACAAGCAGTGTATTTTTTTTCGAACTGGTACTCTATCTGAGGCCTATGATCCTTTACAATGGAAAAGTGGAATAGCCGAAGGTATGATGTGACGGCGCGTTAAACTGGTCTTCTCTAATTTCGCAGCCAAATTCTGCATTAATCAGTGGATTATCGAGTACTTTTTGCCTTTTTTCAAGTCTTTCCTACTTTCACTTCTCAGCAAGCTAATCTCCTAGGATTATAAGACGCAACTTTGAGAAGGTTTTATCCATCGCAGAAGTAACTCTGTTTCTGAGAAAGTTCATATGTCTTTGCGATGAGATGAGGGATGGTGCGACATTTGGGTTGTAGAAAGTGAACTACCTATTAGTGATCAGAAAAGAGTCATTATTATACACTGCCCTGTTCTCTATCAAGATATATAGGAAGAATTAGTAATTATCGCAATGACAAGCTATTGGTTGGATGTTGTATGAATAGGGTAGATACTGATTGGCATTAACTTGGCGATGCCCAGCGATGGCAAATGGTTTATACATATCAATTGTGCTTATTTTACCTCCGCGTGGTAACAACCGGGTACTGGTCTTGTCCTTCCGGGCATGACTTTCTAAACTTATAAGCGTGAGTGTTGAACACGAAGAAAATAGTAACACCATAATGCTCTGTCGGAATGACAGCCTGATCGAGTCTCAGAAGTCTAACATGAGCGCCTCAAAAAGAGGACATACTGCGAATGAATCCACGAAATTGAATTATTGGTGGTGTCAACAGTCAAGATGCAGATACCTTGCATGACCTTCTCTGACCTATTTGGAGCTAAGGTCAGTAAGGACCTGTTAGGGTGTTGAAATAGAGATGGTGGCGGCTGAACCCTTTATGGGCCAACGGCGGAGGCCCTAGACTGCTACAATGCAGACATCACTGCTATCGAGAAAGTGCGGTTGGATGGAAGGATGAAAAACTGAGACATCTACTACGGTGATTGCTACAGGGAGCAGAAGTAGCGTCTATTTGAATGTGGATTCGTTGTAAGCAAACTTAGGCAAGAAGTCTTAAACTTTCGACATGTCAGTGAACGTCTTACAACAATCCGCATTAAGGCTAAATTCGCTAACATCAGCCTAATATGCGCTCACGCACCCACAGAAGATAAGGACGATGCTACCAAAGAAAGTTTCTTCGAGCTCCCGTACAAAACATACGAGCAATGTCCTAAGTATGACGTAAAAATTGTCTTAAGTAATTTTAACGGCAAAATAGGAAAGGAGGACATCTTTGGTAGCACAATTGGAAAGTATTAATTCGAGCTTCTTTTATTTGTAATGATTTGCGATATTGTTAGCCCAATTTACCACTTCAATGGGTCAATTTCTCAAGCACTTCACAATCGCAAATTGCAAAAAGTATTTTCTGATTTACAAACACTGAGTGATGAATCAATGAAATCTTATAATAATTTAACACATGTAAATTGAAAACGTATAATGACGTAGAGAAATCGTGAATTACAAAATATTTTTTTTTGTAATTTCCATGCAATTAACTACCCGATGTGTGTAATTTTTGTGCGCACAGGCAGCCGACAAAAACGAAACATCATAGCATGTCCATGGTCCACGTAAAGAAATCCTTTTAAGTCCTTTCATTTTCTGCATGCACAGCTCCAACCATACGCATTTGGCTTCATTTTCGTCAGACAGTCGGTATTCAATCTTTGCTTAAAGCGGTTCGTGTCGGGTCAGAGTTGTTTATAAGTATAACTCATTCGTAGTGATAGTGAGTGTACTAACCAACAAATTGTAAAAAAATTTGGAATATATCTTGTAAGTACATATTAAATAATACAAAAAAAATTAAATAGGTAGGGCTATTAGAAAGAAGTTTTAATTGGAATGGTATCAAAAATATCATTGAAATCGATTGTATGTAAACGTTCGTATCAATGGAAAGTTCTTCTAAATATATTGTTTGAATTTTTAATTTGAGCATAGACCGAAAAACCACTCCAGACAAATCCTGTTGTCTCCGGGCGATATGGCGCCGTATGCTTTTCATGGATATCAGGAGGAAACAAATTATAAAATGTGACTTTAAATATGTATTCGAAAATAACCTAAATAATTAAACTACGAATTTTGATTTGTAAATCATAAGATATAAGTTGTAAATTGAGAATAAAGTTTTCTAATTTCACGATAAAACAATTTCAATTTAATACGGTGATGCCTCAAATCACTACTCGAGAATCGTAAATTGCAAAATATGAAATGCAAAGTGATAAAAAAAAGATTCAATTTACCATTACGAATTCGTAAATTGCAACTACTGAAGTGGTAAATCTACCCCTTTTGTTCGCAAATCAACACTTTTGAGTTGCAATTCAAGACTAAATGGTTGTAATTTGTTAAGGGAGGAAATCCGAATTTACAACACAAAAGTGGTAATTTACGAATTATTTTTGCAATTCACAATCCATAGTAATAGCAAATTAATAACTATTTGTGTCAAATTGCGATTGGTTATTGCAATATGTATTCCTCATTTGATCGCATCATTGACAATAAAAAGTAGCGATTCGCGACTTTTGAGGGTCAATTTCTTCACTTCGTACAATTTATAGAATTGCGAATAAAAAGTAAATCCTGAGCTAAGCTCTAAAACTAGACAAACTTTTCGTGATTCTGCGCTCATTTTGCTTGATTTGATCTTAAAATTTTTTCCGTGTATGTCAAGGAACTGATTGGACCCTATCAGTGCGGTGTTAGGCCGGTAAATCCACAATCGACCAAATATTCGCACTACGGCAGATCCTGGAGAAACCCCTAGAAGTCCAAGTCGATACCCACCGCTTGTTTATCCATTTTAAGGTCGCATTGATAGCATTTATAGAGGCGAGCTATACAGAGCCATGTCTAGTTTTGACATCTTTGCCAAACTTGTCAGATTGTGCAGAATAACGATGGAAAACGCTCGCTGATCCATAAAGGTGAGAAATAATCTCACCAAGACCTTTTGTGTCAAAAAAAGGATTTAGACAAGGTAACTTTTTCTGTGACTTTTTCAATATAATTCTTGAGAAGATTGTGCGAAACTCACAAGCGAACACCAAAGGCATAACTTTCCAGAAGTCTATGCAACTACTTGCATACGCTGACGACATCGACATCATTGGCAGAACACAGCGAACAGTCACTGGAGCGTTATCAAGTATCAGTACAGAAGCGGCAAAAATGGGTTTAATGGTGAGTGAGGGCAAAACAAAATATATGCTTTCAACAAGAAGGGACACACAACATCGACGAATCGGACAGAACGTCACGATAGACAGATTTAACTTTGAGATAGTTCGGGACTTTGTCTACCTCGGCTCCGCTTTTAACTCTGAAAATGACAGCACATCAGAAATCAAGCAAAGAATGACACTTGGCAACCGCTGTTACTTTGGTGTAAGAAGGCAATTGATTATAGTAAGGCCTTGTCGAGAAATACCAAGGAGACTCTATATAAGACCCTCATCATCCCAGTCCGGCTTTATGGCGCAGAAGCATGAACCCTGTCAAAGACGGATGAAGAGATCCTTGGTCGTTTCGAACTCAAAATTTTTCGTGTGATTTTTGGTTCCGTTTGCGTTGACGGGCTCTGGAGGAGGAGATCTAACAGCAAACTCTACAAGCTGTACAGCGACATCGACCTAGTCAGAAAAGTACGTATCAGTCGTCTAAGATGGCTGGGACATGTAGAGCGAATGGACACCAACGCTCCGGTCCGAAGAGACTTCGATTCCAACCCGAAGGGACAACGCAGTAAAGAAAGACTTCGCCTTAGGTGGTGCGCGAGTAGAAGGGGACCTCAACCAACTTGGAGTGCGCAACTGGAGGTAGTTAGCCGAAGATCGCGCTAACTGGAGAGGCTTATTGGCTGAGGCCCAGGTCCATCCGGACAGAAAAGCTATAAGAATGAGTGGCTTAGTAAGTTGAAAGGCGATTTTATTTATTTTACGACCAATAGATAAAAAACTCCGCTAAAAATCCATAGTTGCAAATGGAAAATATAGTTTTTGTGATTTATTTTATTTTGGTTTATTTTTTCGTTAACTAAAAGTTTTAAAGTCAAGACAGTTCACACTAAAAATTATTGTTAGTAAAGCGGAATGTTTTTATAACACATTTTATAATAAACATGTAACCAAAAAAAACATTTTGATTACGTTACAAATCAATTTGAAAAATGTCTGTTATTGTCATTATTTATATCGATGGGCTTATCGTCGTGTATTTATTTTACAGTCTTTGGGATTTTTGTGACTATTTTGTCTACGGTTCTCCATCTATAGTTATGCCTATATATACGTATACGTTCCGCTAAACATCAGGCTACCTTCCCTTTCTAAGAACAGCCTATAAAGAACCAATCCATTTAGAAAATAAAAAAACATTAATCCATTTCTCATCATGTCTACGCTCTAAAAAGGACGCTACCGCCCATAAGTTATTCATACAAAAATGTGAATAGTGAAATACAGTTGCTTTTAGATGAAACAAATGCACCACCTCAGCGAAAGACAAATACTTGCCGAACAAACCCAACCGACTATAAAAACAAGTCCATAGATATTTATATATAGGTATATGTATAGTATGTGCATACGTGGCTACGCAAGAGTATGTATCGTTTGGGGTCGCTGTTTATCGTCCAAATTAAACAGAATGATAAATTTGTCCATTGCTAATTTTAGCTCTCCGCACAAAATAACCAGAATACCCTGAAAGCCGTTCACTGACAGGAAAAACTTTTTTGTTTATTTAACCATTCAGTGAATGCTGTTTGCATAGTCCAAGAACAATGATGGAGGCCGGAAGTGTCCCACTTTCTGAATAGGCACGTAGGTCTGACTCCGATCATTGTTTTAATTTTACGTAGACTGTCACATCGCTGTGATTGTGGGCGGCTGATTTTTCACATTAGCCAGCACATGTCTCTTAATAGTCTCCATAAACCTTTCGAACCATTTGCAGAAAATGTCATTTCTGTAGTGATTTATTAACTGAACTCGGTCAATTCAGTCGTTGCGTATACACAATGTCATAACATTCGTACCTTCATATATCATTTTTTGCAAACAGAAACGAGTGTGTCCAACTAAACTTAAAATTTCATTCCTCGTGATTTATCGTGGAGGGTTTTTTTAAAACAGTATATTTGCGTATGAAAGCATATTCCCCTTTTCACTTTAGGTCTGTCCTGGAGCATGGACGGACTATTTTGCTTATGAATGTTTTTCTCCACATGTGCTTGCAGATGCAGTTGTAAATTTGTAGCTGAATCCAATTTTGCAGGATAATGAAATCCTTAAGGTGAACAATAAATCACAGAGTGAATGTATTCAACAGTGGGAGGACAACTCGAAATTAAGCTCCGGTACACAATGAAATCCAATTAATTTTTCGTTAATTTTCATGAAACGGAACTTTTTGCTAGGAAATGAAAGATATACTGTGAATGGTGAGTGAAAAAGCTTGGCAAAAGATTGTATCTCATGCAAACTGCGTTTTTTCACATTATCTCTGCAGAGAGTTAACATTTCTTGACATAATAGAGCAAGGCTACTTTGAAAATGCATAAATGCATAATGCTCTATATCATTTTGATATTACACACTTACGCTATTATCAAATTAGACTTTATGTACTTTAGCGTCCGCACTGATAATAAAAGAGCATACAAAATTAAGAATGCTCAATCATTTAGATACAGAAATAAGCGAATTTCACTCGCGCCAAATAAGTGCGATGTAGTTTCATTTAAGGTTAAGTTCGAGCGAGTTTTTTCTTTCGTGGGTTTGTGGATCGCACCTGCATTAGTGGATTGTGAATAAAGAATTTTTAATACGCGAAAAAATTGCTGCAATTGCAAATTTCCTATATATATCGCTTAAGGCTCAAGTTTTTTTGAAGTGAAAACTTCTTGGATATTTTTGAGATGGGAAAAAAACATTGAACTCGCGAATCGCGACACCACCAGAAATAAATGAACAAAAGGGATAGATATCTTTCGCACGTCTATCCCCCCAAAACCCATTGGATTACATTGTTGTTTTTGTAATTCCAACCCCCGTCTGTGAATACGTGTGAGCTAAAAAAAAAAATTTGCTAATGGCCGGCCAACATTACTTATGGGCGCTGTTCAATTGTTTTGTGTTTGTAATTGAACTTGTTTGGGTTTTGTTAAGAGTCCAATTCAATCCAAAAAAAAATGAGCATATGTGCGTGACTTCATGAATTTTTCGGGAAAACAGCTTTTCCACTGGAAAATTATATATCTCTGTAATTTTTAATTATCTTTGGTTCCGACAATGTTCGCGTTGCCAACAACGAAAAATCCGTAACTTAAAAAAAGATGGCTTTTTCAATAATATAATGGCAAACATTTTTTTTTTAAATGAACAATAAATCAAAACCTAAACACAAATAAAAACATAAACAAAACCAATGTTTCGAATTTGTTTGCAATTTCTATTTTTAAGGAATGACAGATAAAGTGTTCGGAAAATGGTCAGAGTTTAAAGGTGGAACCACTTTCTTTAAGACCAAGGTACATATAATTTTTGTTTGTCAAAGATTTTTTAAGAATGTTTACAAAATTAAACAGTTAGTAGGTACCTATGTTGAATCAAAATAAAAAATTAAAAACATTTAAAAAAAAAGTAAAGATGCCTTTTTGAAAAAAAACATAACTTAGCTAATGAAATGATGCCTAAAAGGCATGAAAAAGCCTTAGTTCGCATTATTTGTAGTAGTGGTTTATAATAATTTTTTTTTTTTTTTTTTTTTTTTTTTTTTTTTTTTTTTTTTTTTTTTTTTTCGTGTAGCTAGGTGAAAATCGTTGAAAGACATCGCATGCGAGCTTTGCGATAGTGTGGGACTGGAAACACCCACTAAAAACACCCAGGGAAGGCATGGTGTTACCATCCTTCCAATGATCGCACCTAGTCGTCAGACTAATCAGCAATTTTGTTCTAATATGTACTAATGTACTTACGTACAGTTTTAAGGAACTAACTTTGGTTTGTTGCCTTTTGTTTTTTAATTCATTATCACTTTGTTAGTGTGATTATGTTGTTACATATTTCTTTTCTTTTTACCTAGTTAACTAGTTCAAAAGGTTTTACTCTACGTAATCTTCTAACTAAATTAGTATTATTAAGTAATTGGACTACTTCTAAATTAGCATGGTTGCGAAGCCTAACTTCATGTCTTCTAGCGACCTTCCGAACCTCGTCCTCTACCATTTCAATTTTTAGATCCCTATGTAGATCAGCGTTACGTACGTACCACGGCGCATTAACAATATTGCGTAATACTTTGTTTTGGAAGCATTGTATGCTTTGAAGGTTGGACTTACTTGTGCACCCCCATAATTGGAGGCCATATGTCCAAATTGGTTTTAATATTTGCTTGTAGAGAAGCAGTTTATTGTGAATTGAGAGGCATGAATACCTCCCTATGAGCCAATATATTTTAATGTATCGTAAATTTAGTTCATCACGTTTTTTCTTGACATGAGTTTTCCAGCGCAACTTTGCGTCCAAAGTCAAGCCTAAGTACTTAGCTGAGTTCGAATGCTGAACCACTTTATTATTTATATACACAGGTATGTGTTGTACGTGTTTATTTGTAAAGTTAACATGAACCGACTTCAGTTCATTTAATTTTATTTGCCATTTGTTGGTCCAATTAGATATATCATTTACTGTCCTTTGTAGTTTTTCGGTAACTTCCTGCACGGTTTTTCCTACTGCAAGTACAGCAGTATCGTCTGCAAAAGTGGCAACAGTAGTTTCTTCATTTTGTGGTAGGTCGTTCGTGTATAGGAGAAATAGTACAGGTCCCAACACACTTCCTTGCGGTACTCCAGCTTTAATGTGTTTCAATGCTGAGTATTCATCTTCTTGTTTAATTCTAAATAATCGTTGCATTATATAGGACTCCAGTATTTCAGAGTACTGTTTTGGAAGATATTTTTGTAGCTTACGGACTAATCCTTTGTGCCATACTTTATCAAAAGCCTGTGTTACATCAAGGAAGATGGTAGAGCATATTTGTTTTTCTTCTAAAGCCTTTTCTATTATATTAGTTATTCTGTGGACTTGATCTATAGTTGAATATTTATTTCTAAATCCGAACTGATGGTTTGGGATCAGTGTTTTTTCTTCTAGAATCGGATGGAGTCGTTTTAGAAGGATTTTTTCGAATAGCTTAGAAAGGATTGGCAGCAATGATATCGGCCGATATGACGTTACTTCACTGGGCAATTTGCCCGGCTTAGGTACCATAATAACTTCCGCGACCTTCCACATACGTGGAACATACCTTAGTCTGAACGCTGCATTTATTATCTGTGCCATTTTTTTCATACCTTTTTTAGGCAGTTTTTTCAGAATTTCACCCGTTATTAGATCAAATCCCGGAGCTTTTTTCGGGTTGATCTTTTCTTTTATTTCTTTGGCTATTTCCCTAGAGGTTACTGTTGGAATCGATCTCTCGTCTTCACACATTTCTTCCATTTGTTGGGAATTTTCATTATCGTCATATGGCTGGAAGACATTTTCAAGGTGTTCCGCGAATAGATCCGCCTTTTGTTTGTTTGTTTTAGCCCAGTTACCACTGCTGTTTTTCACTGGCGGAATGTATGCCGTTGGTCTTTTCATTTTTTTCGTAGCCTTCGACAGTGAGTATTGTGTACTATCATCGTTTGTCAGATTTGTAAGGTATCTTTCCATCGATGCATTTTTAAATTCTGCTATCTTTTTTCTGAGTTTATTGTTTAAACTATTAAGTCTATTTTTATTACTCGGAGCTCTTGTCAGTTGCCATCGTTTGCGAGCTCTTCTCTTTTCTGATATAATGTCGTAGACTTCTTTGGGATACACGTTTCTTTTTACTTTGCTATTTAGTTCGGGCGTTGCAGCCCATGCAGCCTTTTGTATAGCTAAGGTGAAGGACTGTACTTCGCTTTCTAATTGCTCTATTGTATTAATTGTTGTGGATAGTTCGATGCATTCATCTATTAGGTATCTGAAATATATCCAGTCAGTTAGTTTGTTTACTAGACGTGGGTTGTGATCTTTCATTATAATTTTATTACCAAGTGTAAGCAGCACAGATGAGTGATCTGAGTCAAGATCTGGCCCTTCCTTAACTTGGGTAGTATTTGAAGAAATATTCTTAGTTATGAAGAAGTCGACAACATCCGGGATTTTGTTCCTATCTGTGGGCCAGTAAGTAGGATTTCCCGTTGAATGGTAGTTAGCATTGGTTTTTTTAATAGATTCAAGGAGTTCTCTTCCTCTTGTATTTGTTAATCTTGATCCCCAAGATTTGTTCTTAGCGTTGAAATCTCCACCTATTATGAATTTATTTCCGAATTTGCGTAAGAGGCATTCAAAATTGTTTTGTTTCAGTCTGTAGCTAGGAGAACAATATGCCGCTGCTACCGTTATCTGCCCGGTGCTTGTTTTTATGTTTACGGATTTGGCTTGTATTTCACACGACTGGTATTCTTCATCTTCATCGTGTTTAACACCTTCCTTAATTATAACTGCGGCCCCTCCTCTTGCTGCATTGTGAGGATGTGGGGTATGGTATGTCTTGTATCCGCGAAGCTTGTATTTTGTTCCAATTTTAAAATGTGTCTCGGAGACTAGACATATGTCAATTTTGTTTATATCGAGAGTCGCTTGTAATTCATCTTTGCGATTCTCGAGGCCATTGGCATTCCATAACAAGATTTGTATGTTTTTAGCCATTATGATCTTTTAAGTACAGTTCTTTTATTACTGTTTTGTTTTTCAAGGAAAGATATTCTTTCCAGAATTTTCTTATTATTCTTTTCTATATCTTCCATTCTGTTAAGAATTCTTTGCATTATATCCTCCATAACATTGCTGGGAGGCTTGGGGGTTCCGACTGGTTTTGCAACGTTTGTCGAAGCAACATGTGCATATGTTTTATTTGGACCGGCTATGGGGCTTAATTTGTCATTTTTGCTTAAGGGTAGATTTCCTTTATCTCTATCCAATTTTTTATTAATTTTGGGCCTAGATTTCGGTCTCGAGTCTTTTTTGTTTTGTTTTTCTCTGTCTTTAATTGCGTCTATTTGAACAGGCTTTTGCATTTTTTTTTGCTTGTTGTCTTTTACCTGCTGTAGCTCTTTTGCTACTATACACCCTCTGTAGTTGGCTGGGTGTCTTTCGCTACAATTGGCGCATTTAGGGACAGCCTTTTTTTCCTTTATGCAGTCTTTTGTATGGTGGTCTCCTGCACATTTAACGCATTTCGGGTTAGAGCTGCAGTATTTGTGAGTGTGACCATACTTTTGGCAGTTCTTACATTGAGGAACTAGCTTTGATTTCCGCAAAGGATGAATTTGTACTTTCATTCCTAAGATATCTTTAATTTCATAAATTTTCTTGATGTCTTCATCTTGCTCAAAAGTAAGCATGAACATTGGTAGCGGTGCTTTACTCTTGTGCTTAAGCATGTTGACGACTTCAAGTATTTTGAAGTTTTTCTTCTTAAGGTCTTTCGCAATGCGTTCAGGTGTACATGAGTAGTGCAGTTTCTTTGCAACAACCTTTATTGGTCTTGTTTGTTTATTTTCAAACGAATACCATTGCACCTTTTTCTGGTTTAGTAATTTTGTCAAGTTTCTGTAGAATTCTTCGTTATCCACATTTATTTTAACATCATTACTATTAAGAAGAGCTGTATTAGCTTTTATTTTATTTTCTTCTAGAATATTCAATAAGCCTTCATACTTCGTAATACAGAGCACTATAATTGGGGGAGGCTTTATTGGCTTGAGTGGTTTAGTTTCTCTATCTTTCACCTTTTCAGGGCTTTTCTGGTTCTCCTTTGGTGGTGAAAGCTCTGGAGACATGCTGATTTTTCTTTTCTTGTTCCGTTTTGTCCTTCTAAAGGATGGTTCTGTCTCTCTGCGCAGTTCTTCTTCATCCGTAGAGTACACTACAGTTTTAGGTATCTGTTCATTTTGATTGCTATTATTGACCTGGTCTTTAAGCAGCTGCAGCTCAAGCTTTAATTTATCAATTTCACTTGCCAGTTTTTCACTGAGTTGCTTAAAATTATCTCTTTCTTCACAGGCTTTTTTATAATTAGCTTCCAACATTGGATTTTCTCTGGTTGGTTGGGATGGTGGTGTCCTTACCAATTTACGACTCTTTATAAAAGGGTCATCTTTCAGCAACAAATGGTTCCCCCCAGAATCCATGGAACCGGCCTCCGAAGAGGGTGGATTTACCAGTTTACCTGGCGTACCACCTGGGGTAGTTATATTATTAGTTTTGTTCATTGCATATTTATCGTTTTTGGTTAACTTTTTTTCAAAAAGTTTAAAAATTTGGACTTTAGTCGCCTCTTACGACAGGCATGCCTACCTCGGGTATATTCTTTCCCCTACCGGAAGGGGACGATAATTTCAGCCGCCCCTCTGGGATCAGACGCTGACCGGTGTGCCGCGCAATATGCATCAAACGCTCCCGGATTTAACCTTTAGTTTCATCTTTCAGCTATGACCTTACTGTCAAGGGTGGCCCTACCAGGAGTACAAATCTCCAGACAGTGTCGCTCATACCGTCATTAAGACTACATCTTCGGGTGGATTTTAGTCGCCTTCTACGACAGGCATACCTTACCTCAGGGCTATTCTATCCCCGTCCCTGCTGGGGTTAATAAAAATAAAATAAATAAATAAAAAAAAACACTTCATTAAAAAGTATTTCCTACGCAATAAAATATTTCCTGAGGATCCAAAAAATACGCACGTAAGTGTTTAAGTTTTCACTTCTGTCGGCACTCCCGAAGTGTCACTGTTTTATTTTCTTACTTTCTAGTCTGTTTTAATTGATACCGCTCGTGAGCTCCTATATTTCAATTTAAAAATAATTAGGCATGGCGAAAAGTTAACGATCATCCGCCTCCGTCGAGCTATAGCTGTGCTTAAGCAAGCATGCCTACTTCCACTACACTGTTATCCAGTAACTTATGACCCACTTACTTCATGGTGAGTTCCTGTATTTCTTTAAAGGAGTGGGAATTGTAGAACATCGCAAATTCATGAGGTGGGACTATTAATCGTTACAATGTGAGATGAAAAAATAAAAGTTATATAAAAGCTTTTAGATTGAACTCAGTAATTTACCAAACCCAATGTTGGCTACAGGCCCAATTGAAAAAATAATAGAATTTGAGTGGAATGATTCCACGGACGAAGATAATGAAGACGAGGAAGATTGCGACGGTGTAAATTTAGAGAATGATATTGAAGAAACGATTCAAAATGCAATCGAGAAAGGTGATGAAATTGACATAAATTTACTTTGTCGAAGAGGAGGCTGAAGATGAGAGCGTAGAATAAAAAACTCTGCAGGAGGAGGAGGTTTCTGAAAAAAAAATAATTTGGACAGTTTGACAAGACTGGCATGAACGTTTGCGATATTACTTGGAAAAATGAAATGGTTTGTGGAGAAGTCAAAGATCCCATTAACTATTTCAATCACTTCGTCGATAATAAAATAATACAAAAGTTTTGTGCATAAGCGTTGCAAACCGAAGGTGTAGAATAAAACGTGAAACGACCGAAATTAGACGATTGTGGGGGATATTACCTTATTTATGAGTAGGGATCGGATTTCCATGCAAATGCATGTTTTTTTATGAAAACCTTGGATGCAAGGCAACTTATTATGTATACGTATCATGAAATTTCCTTTAAAATGGCATTTAAGCGTTAGTGCATATTTTTGCATATTTTACTATAAATGCATATTTTGCAATTTTTGTGCATATTTGACTATATTTGCATATTTTTTATAATATTAATTCATATTTTTGGAGTATATTGTTCAAAAAGTTAACTAGACAGTAAAAAAATATCCCCTTTATGTCAGTGCAAACGAAGCTTAAAACTATTATCTTTTTCTTTTGTTCATTTCACAATCTTGAACGATAGTCCAATTAGAAAAAACGAACCATTTTACCATCGCTCGCGCATTTGATGAATCCATGAATTCAATGGAAATTGATAAAAGCAAAATACTCCCTTTTTTGACCGATGCTGCGCCATATATGGTAAAGGCAGCTCGTGGATTAGCACTGTTTTATCCAAAATTGTTGCACGTCACTTGCTTAGCACATGGAATGCACCGAATTGCAGAAGAAATAAGGAGTAATTTTCGGAACGTCGATGGATTAATTTCAAACGGCAAAAAAATATTTTTAAAGGCACCATCACGCGTCGAAATTTTTAAAGAAAAATATCCTTTGACGCCTCTTCCGCCTCAGCCTATTGTTACAAGATGGGGAACTTGGTTGAAGGCTGTTGAGTATTAGGTACAAAATTATGAAGCATTTGAAAGCATTGTCAATGGGTTCGATGACTCCGATGCAGTGGCAATAAAAAATGCAAAAGAAATCATGAACCAGCCATTGTTAAAAAGCGAAATAATATTTATAAATTCGAACTTCAGTTTCCTATGTGACACCATAACAAAGCTAGAAGGCAGGACCACCTTAAAAAATCAAATTGATTTAATTGAAGATGTTGTTGCAAAGATAAATGCGGTTGAAGGACTAACGGGGGCAGTCATTAAAAATAACTTCAATGCGTTCTGGCAAAAAATGAAGGATTTACAATAATGCAAAATGTAAGTAAGACCTTTACATTGGACTGCAATGACGAAATTTACACAAAAAACTTCACCGTCGATGAGATTTGTTCTTTAAAAAATGCTCCACTAACTTCAGTTGACGTCGAGAGATCTTTTTCGCTGTATAAGGCATTCTTAAGACCGAATCGCCAACGTTTTGAATTCGAAAATTTTAAAAAAATTTCATGATCTATGCAAATAGAGCGCAGTGGCTTTGTGGTTAGTGTGTTGGACTACTAAGCGAGGGGTCCCAGGTTCGAATCCCGAGAAAAACCCAAATTCCAACTTAAGGTTTTTTCACTGCGCCACCTCTCGCGAACGTCTGACAAATATCCGAGAGTATAACTGTCATGAAAGAGCTTCTCAATTGGCCGTTTGGACTCGGCATAAAAATTGTAGATCCCTTCCATTCGTCCCAAAAAATAAAAACTCACACAAGACGAATGGTTGTGAGAAGCTAGGCCTAGGGTCCCTACGGACCTGTTGCGCCAATTATATATATATATATATATATATATATATATATATATATATATATATGCAAATAAAACTTTTCAAAATGAATTAAGGAATTAAGGAATATGTTTTTAATTATTTATTTTTATTAAACAAAGGAAGACGTTAACTGTGTTTTTGTTTTTTTTTATTAAATGTTGATCTCGTTTTAAGTTATTATTTTATTAAATAATAAAAATAAAAAATTTAACGTATTCTTATAGACTGAAGAAAATGTGTTTCTAAATTGAACCGAAATTAAGTTTATCTAATTTTAAGTGCATATTTTAAATGCATATTTTGCATTTTTAAGCTCGTATTTTAAGAGCATATTTTGAGATCTTTAGTGCATGAAAATCCGAACCCTATTTAAAGCTGTAGCACAATCCTTATCCCGTAACCGCTTTGAATAACTAAAAGAATTCCCAACAAGCCCAAAGAGGAGATCCTAATTTTGATAAGCTGTATAAAATACGCCCATTATTGGAGAAATTGATTCAATATGCAACGAAATAGAGCAGGAGAAACATCAAAGCATTGACGAACAAATGATTTCTGGAGTTCTGGGGTCATAATAATCAAATATAAAATAATGTAAAATATTATTTTTTTTTAGGACGTCACAATCTGAAACAATACCTGCCCAAAAACCCTCACAAGTGAGGACTTAAAATGCTTACGAGAGCTGGCGTGTCAGGTATTATATATGATATAGGAACGTGCCTAATCCTTCGGATTATGGATATCGTCAGATATCGTGTTGAATTTAGCCTCCAATATTCCGGTAAACATAAAAATAGTCTATTAGTGCATCAACACAGCGGTTTTCAATAGCTGGCTGTACCGAAAGGACATAAAAAACGCAAGCGGCGAATTGAAGCATATGCCATTACTGAATTTTCAAATTGAAATAGCAAACGAGCTAAAATGTGCCAATACCAACAAATCCACGTAAAAGAGGTCGTCCATCGTCACCTCTTTCTAATATGAAATTAGGAGCATCATCACCACCATATTCATCCCAACCTCCATTATCCTCAGAGGTTTCATTAGCTCCATCATCACCCTGTTCATCAAGAGTTATGTGTAAACGATACTACATTGCGAAACCTTCGTAAGCCACCCGTCATGACCAAACCAGTCACTGGATTGAATGGGGAGCAAAAGGAAGGTGCAGGTGATGCCACACTGGATTTCCGCGGTCAAAATAATATCGCACCTTCTTAAATAAACCAAATTTGAAATATTGTTTTGAAAATTTATCTCGAAGGCCTATAGGCAACATCACATAACAGTCAAACCAGTCATAGAAGTATGAATTTGACAGAATTTCATATCTAAGGCTCAACCAATATCTAAATGCCTTCAAACGAATTTTCACACCGCCCAAATTCATTCAAGCATGAAAGGGTTAACCACAACACTCAAATTTTTATACATAAGCATTTGAAAAGTGCAAATTTTCCCAAATTTCCCTTTTCTTAGGGCTCGGAAAAGTATATTCTTAGCCCATGCCAATGCCACTGATGATGATGTATTGGAAAACAGTCTTTTGTGGTGCCGATCGATAGAAACGTCGTCGGGGTATAAATGGTTTGAATTGTACACACATCTCTTTGTTTCGCAAAAAGACTAAAATATCTAATGTTTACACAAGACACTTATATACATTCAATTTAACAGTACATGATTGTTTCGAAGGAGCCCTTCAATCCGTATTATTTTTATCGCCAACTACTGTACTGCGCATATCGTTTTTTACAGCGACAATTGTTTCGGGCAAAACAAAAACAAGATGGTTATGATGCTTATGTGGGAGTGTAGCGATAACAACGTCATGAAGCACATATACCACAAATTTCTCGTTTCTGGTCACAAACACATTGAATGTGACATTGACCATTCTATTATTGAGAGAAAAAAAATACTGTTTTCAAAATTCACCACCCAAGGGATTGCTACCAATTTATAAGGGGGGTGGATCAAAACAAAAATGCTTGGTAAAGGAGATGTCTCGAACAACTTTCTTGAACTATGGATCAACAGTCAAAAACAAATTTATTTTTCGTAAAGTTGATGAAGAAAATAATAAGGTCAATTGGATTAAGATAAGATGGCTCCGATTTGCAGAAGAAACTCCATGTATTATTTATGACATGAATTCGTTGGAGGACAAAGAACTCTTTAAAATTCTTAATATTCGAAAACGAGGATGTAACCAAGTAAATGAAAATTGTCTTGAGTTGCTTTACGATGGATCAAATAAAATAAGTGAACCGAAAAAAACACGACTTGATTCATCTACTTCCTTTGACCAGTTCCACTTTTACAGGAACCTTTGCACAGAAGCTAAGCCAGATTTTCATCCTGACTTAACCGAAAAAGCTGAAGATGACGGTATTAAAAAGGCACTACATGTCGGCATCTAATATCTACTTATAAAATTATTATTTTTTATATATATCCTGAAAAATGTGGAAAATCGACTTAAGCCATTTTCCCTAATGATATAGACCACCATTTTTCATCTAACTATATAGAGATTGCCTTTGGGGGAAGGTAGTGAGTTAAATGACTCACAAAAGACTCCTAAATGCGCGACCCTTACAACGTATTGACGGATTAATGAAAAAAATATAAATACAACAAAATTATCAAGTAGATATTTTCTTATTATTCTCTGTAGCAAAATCATTTAAAATATTTTTATTTAGCAGTATAAACAATATTAAAATGCCATCGGATTTTAAAACAATTTAGTAATATCACCACCATGAAATGTTTGCAATTATAAACATTTTGCATTCAATTTATTAACACTTACCGGAATAAATGCGCACATGCATTGCTCACTCACATATGTTTGTATTATGGACATATTGCCAGGTCACTCGAAGACCTATGATCAACATCACCCGAAAACTTTACCCTCTCAAGTGAGTCACGTTCGAAAGTCAGAAGCAATTCAGAAATTATTCACTTTCAACGAAGTGACCATACTATTTATCTCTTAACATTTTTAGGACAGTTTACCATTAAATTGCGGCAGATATCTATCTTTTTTTTTACTGTTGAATTCTTCCTATTCAGATACAGAAAAGTAAAATCAGCCAACATCGCGTGGTCAGGGAATGGGTAAAATAGAGAATAGAGCCAGGGACGGCAAAAATGCTATGTATTTCCAAAGTATTAAATTTAAATAAAGCTTTTAAAACTGAATGTACTCAGGTAATAAATATTCTAGACATAAAAAAAGGTGTCTCTGGCAGTTATATGACACCCCTTTACCACCAACACGGTTACCGTTGCTTGATAGTTTTTCGCCATAAGAAATTTCCATATTGTTCTGTGACCTTGTGATTTTTTAATGTACCAGAACTACGCTACTTTTTATTCCATTTGTTTGAATAAATGTTCGGTAGGTATGTATCTGTTATATTTTGCCGGAACAAGGCTACGCTCAACTAAAAGGCTTTCATGGATGATCTTACATCAAAAGGAAAACTTTTATTTTACTTTTATCTGATTTTAGTTGGAGGATATTGATTTCGCTCTTTTTGTTATATTTCACAGAGCCATCGACTGAGATAATAGGTGCACCGGATCTTTACATTGAAAGCGGTTCAACGATTAATCTGACGTGTGTTATACTAAATTCACCGGAGCCACCTGCGTATATCTTTTGGAATCATAACAGTGCGGTAAGTTTACGCAAAGAAAAATTACGAATATAACAGAGAGACTATAAGTTTTTGCAAAACTTTAGTAGCAGACTTAGGCGACCTACTTAGTTTCAGGTTTTTGGTGGCATGATACTGATATTGGGTGAATAGGTATATGAGCAAAACGCAGCAATTGCATTTGCGCAAAAGTATTGTCAAAATCAAAGCAGTTTCGTATGAATAATAAACTGGAGCAAACTCCAACTTGCTTATACTAACGCTCTGAGCAGAGATCACCATCACCACATCCATTTTTACTAGTGTTGCGAAGATTTTGAAAAAGTCCCAATAAAAAGGGGATTTGCATTTAAAAAGGGGCAATACTAACCTGTCTTCAAATGGCAGAAAAAAAAGCAAAACGAGTTAAATTCAACATTTATTGAATTTTTTTATTATGTAACATAACGACAAATTTTAGTTAATTAATTTGACACAAACTGAACACAAAAAAGTTCATACGCATCTCATATTTTTATCCCTTTTTAGAGAAGTTTTTCTGTTACTCACCAACCGTTAGTCATATAAACTTGAAATTTTGTATGTTTATAGAAAATAAAAAATCATCGAATACCTATTTCGCCTTTTTACTCAAAATTCGCGTTATAAAGGTTGAAAAAGAGGTTGCAAACTTTTTTATTTTAACGTTACTTCACTCAATCTGCTATTAAAATCATAAAGCTTGGTCAATTCAAAAAATCTTAAAATGCTCTTTAGCCAAAACTTCCCCAAGTATTCTAAACCATCATTTATCTGTCTGCTCTCTCCAGAGGATAAGCGAGAAGAAATTAAAGACAGGTCTCATTTAATCAACAAGAAATTAAGATTGATATCGCGATTGCCATCTATGCTTGGGGGGTCCCACTCACATTGAAAGCATTATTGATGTTTACACATACCTACAGCCACAGTGCGTTCGGTTTCGCCCCTCCAGGTCGGGGTTAGAATAGACCTGAGGTAAGGCATGCCTGTCGTAAGAGGCGACTAAAATCCATTAGTGTTCCAAAGACATTGCACAGCGTTATAGCGTTAAACGAACCGTGCTGAAGCCTGAACGATGCTGACGTAAATGAACCCAATAGCTTACGGAACACCCCTGATGGGATTTACTGCGAAACCCAAATAAGCAGCATCCCATCCAGAGGGCGGAGAAGGAGGGCTTGGCTGAAATGGTCAAAGGAACCCCTATGAGCTCTTTGAGACAAGACGAGCAAGCACCGTCTTCACAATAAGTGCTCCCCACCCCAGAAGGTGGCAACGAGGGATACAGCAAGAAGTAAATGTCGAGATCCGGCCAAAAGGCTCAAGGATGCTAAGGTCACCAGATACCGCACCAGCACCTTTAGGGAGAAGCACTGAAAGCAGTGATTTTTCCGCGATAACAGAGACGAAATTTGAACCAATTTCGCAGCTATCTGCCTTCCATAAACTAGGTGAGCAGATACGGCAACTGGTGGTAATGTTAGAAGATGGGAAAAGGCGTTCAATACACCAACCTATGAGAGACGCAATAGAAAGCATTAGAAACCTATATGAGCTTTCTGCTATTCAACTGCAGGACGAAAAAGCAAAAGAGGTGATAAGGAAAAACAACTCCTCACAAACCTCTCCCTGGCTGAGAAATGCTCAAGAACCTAAGACACGGCAGGATCAAAATGGCGAAACCCCGGAACCAAAGAGGAAATAAAAAACCTAAGCGGTACAGTCGAAACAAAAAAAAAAAAAACAATATTCGATGCATAACTCCAAGGATCAAGGAGAAAAACACCGTCATTCCGACAAAACAGAAGTCAAACGATGGCGATCAGTTGAAAAAAGCTAAGAAGGAGACAAAAAAGAAGCTTGTGGCGAAAAGAAGTAAGCCGGAGGCGTTCGTCATCGAAGCAAGTAACGGACTATCTTACGCGGAGATTATTCGTAGCGTAAAAGCAGCCCCCAAACTAGAAGCTATAGGAAAAGCGGTATCCAGGATAAGAAGGACCCAGAAAGGAGAGCTCATAATACAGCTCAAGGCAACTGGAAATAAGACAGAGGTGTTTAAAAGTATCAATGGCGAGGTTTTAGGAGAGCGAGCGAATGTAAGGACACTCACACATCGCACCACCATCGAGTTAAAAGACATCGAAAAAGTCACTGGAAAGGACGACATTTGCGAGGCAATAAGGACTCAACTCGGGGTGGAACTACAACCGGGAGACATATTATCCTTGCGAAAAGCGAACGGTGGAACCCAAACAGCAACGATTGGTCTTCCCGTCGGATTTGCAAAGAAACTGTTAGATGCAAGAAAGGTAAAAATTGGATGGGTTATTTGTCGCATTCGGGAGCGTACGCTTCTCCAAAAATGCTTCAATTGTCTGGAATTTGGGCATATAGCTAAGCATTGCAAAAGCAGCGAGGACCGCTCCAAGCTATATAGAAGGTATGGAACAGAAGACCACATAGCAAAGAACTGCGATAAGGAGCCATCATGCATGTTCTGTAGAAAAGAACCCCCAAAAGATTCGAAGCATGTAGCCGGAAGCAGCAAGTGTCCGGTTTTTAGGAAGGGTATGGCCAGCAAAAAAAAACAAGCAGATAATACAGATAAACTTCAATCACTGTAGAATTGCACAGGATATCCTGACACAAATGGTATAAAACTCTTGACAGCAATATATGGATCTGTGATAGGACAAAACATGCATGGATATATGGAAGGCATGCATTTCAAGAAACTAACCGACTTACGGAGGGCTTTGTGCGGGCCAAAATAAATGGCATATATTTTTACAGCTGCTATGCACATCCAAGCTGGACCATGAACGAGTATCAGGCAATGCTAGACAACCTATCCGCCGATGTAGAGCCCCTGTGGTTATCGGCGGCGACTTTAATGCATGAGGGCAGACTTACAAACGCCAGAGGACGTAGTCTGCTAGAAAGTTTTGCAAGTCTTAACATAGGCATTGCAACCCAAGGTCGTGCAAATACATATCGCAAGGCAGGAACGGGCTCGATTATTGACATCACGTTCGCAAGCAACTCCCCCTTGCGAAATATAAAATGGCGAGTCAGCGAGGAATACACGCACAGTGACCACCAAGCAACGCGCTAAACAAAAGGGCCCAAAATGGAAGGACACGCACTTCGACCTGGACACGTTCGAAGAAATGATAAATACCGACAACATAATTCAAAGCGGAACAGCTGAAGCCTCTACGCAACAACTCGTCCGCATTCTCACTATTGCGTGCGATGCATCAATGCTACTGGTGGAATGAGGAAATAAAAAAGCTTAGAGCAAAGAGCTTAAAAGCCCGACGCAAATTCCATAGATCTAGGGGTAGAGAACGCTTTGAGGAAAACCTTATTGGTTTCAAAGTAGCAGACGCGACCTTAAAAGGGCAATCAAGGAGAGCAAGACAAAATGTTTTAAAAAACTTTGTGAAGAAGCCGACATAAACCCTTGGGGTACAGCATACAGGATCGTCATGACGAAGATAAAGGGCAGCAGGTCGCCGCAAATAACTTGTCCAGCAATCCTAAGCTCCATAGTAGAGCACCTTTTCCCCGAAGTACATCTACTATGTGCAACATCATTAGTGAAACCAACATGGAGGGCATCCCAATATTCACAGCGGATGAACTCATATACGCATGCAAGAAGATAGGCGGCAGTAAAGCGCCCGGACCTGATGGCATACCAAATAAAGCACTAAAAGCAGCTATCCATAAGCGGCCAGCCATGTTTATGGAAACAATTCAAAAATGTCTTGAAGGAGTTGTCCCAGAAGCTTGGAAACTACAACACCTAGTCCTGCTTCCAAAGGGAAACAAGCCACCTGGGGAACCATCCTCGTATCGTCCAATATTCCTTCTTGACACAATGGGAAAGATACTGGAACGGAGAATATATGCTAGATTGCTCGCGGTAGCAAAAGAGAGAGGAGCACTATCAGACTATCAGTTTGAGTTCAGAAAATCGCAGTCTACTGTTCATGCCGTGAAAACTGTGGTCGACATTGCGGCCAAAGCGATGCGAGGAGAAAGATGGCGGTAAGGTACAAAAAAAGAATGTGTAGTGGTGACCTTGTACATCATCAGAAGATCACTAGCCAGGATGAATATACGCCATATTACCTGCTGAGGATAGTAGAAAACTACTTAACCAGCAGAAAACTGAGGTATGAAACTGATGAAGGGTTGAAATACTACAGCGTTTCAGCTGGGGTTCCACAAGGATCAGTACTCGGTCCACTTCTATACAACATTATATATGACGGAGTGCTAAGGTATATGTTGCCGCGAGGAGTTAGAGTAATTGGATTTGCAGACGACATCGCCGTCGTTACGGCAAAAGCAATAAAGGAGATAGAGTAAGCTACAAATGAAGCAATTATTCGCATCAAAGACTGGTTAGTGTCCGCCGGTCTAGAATTAGCGGAACATAAAACGGAAACCGTCTTAATTACCAGTAGAAAAATTGTGGAATACATCAATATACGGGTGGGACATCAAATAGTCCGATCGAAGGAATCGATCAAATATCTGGAACTAATAGTTGATAACAGATTACAGTTCACACGCATGCTGACTACTCCAGTAACAAGGCTTTACTGCTGCAAGGAGCACTTTCCAGAACACTATCAAACATTGGCGGACCTGGATATGCTAGGAGGACTCTCCTATCTAGAATAGTCAGCTCAGTCCTCTTATCCGCTGCTCCGGTTTGGGCGGGGGTACTCGCCATAAAAGCAAACAACAAAAACTGTCGTCCGCATACAGACTCAGTGCATTAAGAGCGATCTGTGGATTTCGAACAATCTCGGATGAGGCAGCCTTCGTGATAGCAGGAATGGTTCCGATCGACATTCTCTCGGACGAGATGTTGAGAATTTATAATATAGAAGAACCCCCGGGCGACAAGATGGAGGTGAAATTGCAAGAATAAAAGGAGAAGAGCGAGCGGTTTCAGCAGCCCTCTGGCAAGCCAGGTGGGATGATAGTACAAAAGGCAGATGGATCTACAAGTTGATCCCGAACATCGAGACCTTAAGCAGTTCCTATCTGGTTACGGCGGCTATCGCAAATACTTGCACGGATTCGGACTCGATAGCTCCCCTTTGTGACCAGAATGCTTAAACGAGGAGGAAGAAGCCATATTTCATTGCCGGCGGTTTTTGCAGTGGAGAATCAATCTGCCGAGTCCAACACTACTCATAGACCGAATGTTGCAGTCGGAGGAAAATTGGATGGAAATCGGCACACTTGTGATAAATGCGCAAAACGAGTTAAGAATAATAGAAAAACTTAGAAGAACTGAAGAAGCAAATACAAGAAGGATAGCATAGATTGCTAACCAGCCGAGCCCCGGGAAGTAATACCTAACGTAGTGGTCTGGATTAGTACGTAGGCGAACTCCTGGCATCGATTATTCGGGTGTTGCGAATCGTGCATGTTGGTGGCACGGGCTACCGATCTTTAGAATATTACCACATCCATTGGCGCAACCAAAAAAAAAAAATAAAACAGGTTTCACAATGGTTAATATTGTTACGACTTGACGTTCCATCTTCAATATTCCATTCCGTATCGCTTTCGGACTTTGGGTTGTGTGCGTCGGGCATGCGGGTATGACTGAAATGAATAATAATCGCAGACTACTCGACGTCCATAGCAATAGCAACCAATGCGTATTGCGTGCGTGAGTACATACCTACTTGGCTATTTGCTGTTGGCTGAATTGGTGAGGTCTGCGTGAGAATGTGTTTTTGGTTTTTCTCATCTCATGGCGTATGGATATGGAATATGGAATCGATATCTAGCGTTAGTGTAAGTGAAAGTTAATTATTATTTGCGCGAGCGACCTCATGCTGTTTGCTGTTTGGTGTATACTTCGTAATTCCTTTTCGTTCTGCGAAACGTTTGCATTTCAATTGATCCAAAAAAGTCATTCGTTTAATTGTTCTTAGCTTTTTTGTAGTTTGTTCGGTTTATTAGGTTAAACTTAATTTGATTTGAAATTCAATTTATTTTACTTTTAGTTTGAATTTGCTTTTACTTTATTTTGCCTTTGATAAAATATTTACCTATTGGCTTCCTATTTAATTCTATTAGATAGATACTATTTGCAATGTTGATGAAGCCGCTAACTATCCCGTAGAGTTTTTAAATTCCCTTAAACCATCGGGTACCTATTCCATACCATAGACTAAATCTTCGGAAGGACACATCCGTAATGCTCCTTCGGAACTTAAAACCACCAAAACTGCAAATCAAAGCCTTGCATACAAATTTAATCGAAGCTATTATATTGACCGGGGTTGCTCAAGTGGAAACGTGCCGCGTGTTCCTCTGAGCCAGGTCATTCGGCTTTAACTTTAAGAGATTACAATTTCCCCTCAAAGTGTACTTCGCCATGACGATCAATAAATCTCAGTGCCAATCATTGAAATACGCTGGTGTAGATTTAAGGGAAGATTGCTGCTGATATTAATGCCGCCCAATAAAAAAACATTGTCTATAAAGAAATTCTTAAAAACAAAAAACAATTTAAGTAACAATTTTTCTAAAAAAAGTACATTTTAATAGAGTCCCACGCGGACGAAGTCGCGGTTAACTGCTAGTCAATTATAAATAAAGATTAATTTCACGTAATTATCGAAATAACTTTAACCTTAAATTTTCTATAACAGCAAATGCATCACTAAATGGTGTTCGCCAGACATTAACAAAGCCTGCAAAAATAAATCATTGGAATCAAAATTGTAATTGGATAAACTTTGCTGATATCACTTTTAAATAAATTATAAGAAAACTTGTGCCTCGTAAGCTATCTAAGCCATTATTAAAGAATTCCCTTTGACTTAACCTTGCAAAGTTCGTCCATGAAGAACAGAAGTTGTAAAAGAGAACCTTATTCACCTAATTAAAATTAAATGCCAGTTAGATATTGGGAACCCTTCCATGGGAAAGACACAGTATTTTCCTTCTTCTTGCAACGCGTAGCTGAATAGGTCTAATTAAATAGAAATTAATGTCCTTAATTTAATTTATGTCTGCCATTGGAGTTGAGTTGAGAGAACTTCGGGTCGTAGACCAAAAGTAGAAAGATAGCGCAGGAGGGCTCCAAGGCAAGAAACTAAAAAGGAAGGACTGTATTCCCAAGTTAGTAATCCTGTCCTACACCCCACTTTTCGTTATTGTACATTCAACGTCCAGTGCATCATTAGAACTCTTTAGGGATCTCTTCACGTACAACAGTTTTTTAAACGTTCATTCCTTATGCCTTTTATTTCTTCTATGTCATTGTCCATGGAACTTATTTGTAATTTAAAATCAAGAGGTATATAGTAAAGTTTGTGAATTTTTATTTTTTCAAAGTTTCGTCATCCTTGTCATGAATTTAACTTTTGTAATTTCCTTTGTACGTCGCTAAATTTATTCAAAACTTTCACGAACGATATTAATTTTACATTTCTAGAGGAGCTAATGACCCAATCAATAAGTCGGAAAAGTAATACTTGAATGCCGTTCGCGTTGGCATTTCGGCTGATCAACGATATACATAGCAGTGGAGTGAACACAAACTATAGATTAAAAAGTTTGTGATTGAAGCCGAAATGGAATGAAAGAAATAAGTTTTGAAGTAATTTGTCCAACCGTTCGGGTTCCGTAGGCAAGTTTTAGTACGAAATTACTATTATGTGTATCAGTTCAGAGATTCGCTGAAATGGAAATACATATAAACATTCCTCGTGCTTCCCTTATCGTTATAGGTAGTACTTATACGAGATAAATTTGTATACCAAGAGTGTGTTTACATATTAATCAAAAATATCTGGTTTTTATTAAGCTAGGGAAATAATTGCTTGATACATATACTTCTTTGGAGTTCTATACGTTTAGATATGAGATACTTTAAGAGAAGACGCTGTTGAAAATCAATCCATTTATCCTCTTTATATTATTTCTGTAGTAGTATATTTACCTCTTGCGCTTACACACGCTCAACCAATCTTAACAAATGAAGTGTTAAAAAAAGAGACTTTCTAGGTGCTTATTTTTGCATTTTTACTTTTTTTAAATATTCTAAATGAAAAAGTAAATTTTACCACGTTAAATTTCAACTACGCAGCTGTGTACAAACTATAAACTAAGTATTAAATAGACCGACAGTTCCCGCGCACCTACCCGATTCCCTCCGCAAATTTAGAAAAGAAAATTCTCTCCTTCCTATCTGTAAATACGTGTGAAGTAGCAAAGAAATAAATTCTAAATGGCGGCACAAGTAATAAAATATTGACACTCAGCAGTGTTCCTACATCGTGGTATATCTACCTTTTTGTGGGAATTCCGATGTCGGAAAACCCTTTCGTAGGAAAGTCAGGAATCGGACAAATACAAATTCAAATTATCAATTTTTGGTGAATTTTGATGAAAACATCGCAAAATAAGTTACTTAAAATGATGCTTAACTTGCCGTGGCATCGACTATAGAAATTCACAATAAAGCGAATATTGAAACTCGAAAGAATTCAAAAGCTGAACCAATGTTTTCTAGAACGCTTCAATTTTACCGATAATCCCTTAGTAAATATTTTAAATACAAATTATATCCGACTCGATAGTTGATAAGCTTGTTTTTAGTTTCTTCCCCGTTATTTATTTTTGTTACTTAAGGGTTGTTAATCCATATCTATATATTTAATTATTTATTAGTTTTGTTTGTTTACTTATGTATACAAATATAATATATATCTATTTATTTAATTATTTATTATTTATTTTTTTATATTTCTTTATTCGTTTTGTTCATTACATGAAAATGTTTGATGAAATCGTTAGCACTTGTACCTGATTTTCTTTATTAATTATAGGCATTTTATAAGTTTGTTTTTTTTTTCTCTATTTTAAATGAAGTATTTTTCGTATTTTCCTTCAGAAATAATATTTCAATTTAAATCTAAAAATCATCCTTACGTAGAAAATAATGGTTCAGAAGAAGGATATAACTCATATCTCTGAATCGTGAACTGTTTGGTAACAAAACCCTTTTAAATTTTAGACGAAATAAAGCTATCTATCTATCTGCGTTTTAGGTTGATTCAATTTTATTATCTTTCTGAATAATAATTAATTTTTTTACATTTTTTTTTTTTAATTTTACTTTTAAAAGTAAGTTTTTTCGTAAAATAATAGGGGGAACTTAAGTACTGTTGGAAAAGGGAAAAATTTACACGATTCGTGGGAAAAATAAAGGTACAGGGCTAAAAACACTGACCGATGAAATGAATACTATTTTGGATGTTTCTTAACTAAACATTATAAAATGTGAAATATTCATTGGTTGAAATTAAATAAGACATTTTTTCCCACAATTATTTTTCCTGTTTTCGTTTGTTGTTTTTGGCGAAAAATTATTTCAACGGCGAATGTCGATAGAAAAACGGCAACCAATATAAAGAGAAGAATTGATTAAAAATATTAAAATCTTAAATATGCTTTAGGGGAAAGATTTCTGTGTTGGTATGATTTTTGAGTTATATTTATAACAAAATACAAATAACAAATTTAATATCGATTTTAAGTTTACGGAGCTCACAATTGGTAAATTTGTATGGAAAATATAACCACTGTAAACTACTCGTACTTAAATTTAGAGTCGAAAATAAAAATGTATATTGGTAAGGCCCAATCTTTTCATGAAGATTCCGTTTATTAAGGGAAAACAAAGAAAAAACGTGTAATTTATTAGAAAATTTGAAACAGTTTTGTTTCTTTCGTCTTAAATAGGTAAATATATTTATTTGAAACAAAACACTATATTTTCATTTTAGAAGCTGAAATAAATATACTTTTGATACATTTAAAAAAACTAAATCAGGCTTTAATAGCAAATTAAACTAAAAAGCAGACAATAATTTTAAATTATTGATAATTTATTCAACAGCCACAGGAAGTCTACTAACGCAATATATATATATATTTGTATCTCTTTCCGTTAAAACAAATTTAATCCATTTACTAAATAAATAAACAAATCTTATTGACATAAAATTTTAAGTACCTAGGTATAAAGAATGATTAAGAAGAAAAACGTTAGAAATTTACATTTTCTGGCCTCTGTAAGCAACTCCGAAATCGACCGCTCAATTTCGGCTTCGAAATCATCATGGTCACCATTAGCATCTTTGGCGAGAAAGTCCTGTGTCTTTTGCCTTGCTGCTATCGATTTTGAATGGCGTGTCGTTTTGGCTGGCCGTTGCGGCTGTTCGTTTTCGCTTTTAAAAGATGATCAGCTATGATTTACCAACTTCTTTTTATTTTTTTGGCTAGTTTTTTGAATTAAATGGAAAACAGAACTCTTAACCAAACTTAAAAGCATGTACCTTGTACCGGTCCGAAGTACATGCATTGACATATGTCCAAGGTACATTCATTTCCATTGTTCTATAAATAATAAATTTTATATTTTGTAGCAAGTAAACTATTAAATATTGAAATTCATATATAAACTTACAAATTAAAACCAGTAATTCGAAAGAAATATCTTAATTAAGACTTCACAAAAAACACAAAAATATACTTTCGCGGGTGTGATTTGTTTTATTATGTTGTATTCGGATCTACGTGCTTAACGCCAAATGAATTTAAACTTAAATGAATCCCATAGGCATACTGGAAACTATATGGAAGAACTTGATGCAACAACATGTTCAGCCAATTGTCAGGAATTGGCACTCGGTCCATTATAATGAACACAATTGATTTCTGTCCAATGTACATACACTAAGAGACCAAGGAAAATGTATAAAATATAATAGGGGAAGCTATTGTACCTTGGCCCGGATTTCAGTTTTTTGTCAATATTTTATATGTCGTTTTTTCATTAGTTTTGTTTTTTTTAAGCTAATACCTGAAGTCTTATCTATGATATTCCGAGACTTCCAAGAGGATATTGCTTACCATTCATTAGAAAACTTAACTTTTATATACTCACCTCACCTAACAAATGACTTCAATATTATTCTTTATAAAACTTACTTTAAAGGAACAACATAATAGAAAAAAAATTTGTTTAAAAATATCTCATAACGTGTACCTTGGGCAGGACCCTAATAATAAAATATAATAAAAATAAAGTGATCAAAATAAAATTAGTTTCATTGTAAAAAATGCCTGTGGTGCTTCTTATTTTATTTTTATAATAACTCTACTTTTTTCATAGATACTACTGATATATTTATAACAATCAAATTTAAGCACCCCACGCATTTGCCGCGTATATAAATATTTTAATTAAGTTACTCTAAGTACTAATTCTACGCAGACAAAGTTGCGAATATCAGTTAGTTTTTGTTATTGATGTTTAAAAAAAATGTATTTCTTATTTCTTATATATTGTAGAAGAATGATATTGTTTTCGTTTAAAAATATGGATCTCGAAACAATATCCGTTCTTCTTTCGGACAATCATTTTATGGAAAAATTGTAATTTAACTTTTACACTGAACTGCTTAAAACTTTTGCTATGCGGTTTACTTGGTCGCAGCTTTTAAGTTGCTCGTATACGTAGTAGAAAAAAGATACCTGCCTATTGTATTCGTACAAAATTTCGATGTCACTATTTTAATCAATTCTGACATTACGATGATAGAGGAACTCAAAAAAGTTCTTCTCGCAATTCCGTTCGTTTGTCCGTCGACTCTAATCTGACAATTTTGAACAAAATCCAAATGTAAATCAAACCGTATTATAAATATTTCTTAAATATGACTAGCTATATCCGAATCGTGTATGATATATTTTTGTTAAACTGAATGCCTCATTTCCAATAAATACCAGGAACCACATAGATCTTCGACGATTGAAAAAACCCTATTTGTACTCCCATACACTTTCATTGGCCTGTTTACTATTTAGAATGAAAATTAAAAAAAAATCGGAATTTTTAAATATAACAGTAAAGATGTCGGTATATTATTAATAAGCTGCCCCGTTCTCTCCTTCCCTCGCCAAAGTCCACTTCTCAAACTTAAAAACAAAATAATTAGCGTTATACAAAACCACTCCGCGAAATTTTCGGTTAGAAAAAGAACAATTAATATCGGTTTAGCAGCTATAAGTGAATTGTTGCCAGACACAAAGGAAACAATGACTTAGTTTAATAATAGTAGGTGATTTATTAATTACCTCCAGGATAACGTACGAAGATGATCTTAAAAAAGAGAGCCAAAAAGAAACAATACCGAACACAAACCGGTTTTGTGGCATGCACATACACGTGAACGTGAATGCGCTATTTTAATTCACAATTGAGTCTGACTCCCTCTCAATCTCAATTACATTTCATACCTTATCTCTCTCAATCCCATCCAGCACATTCGCTCTAGGCTCTAGGTAGGTAGGTAGGTAGGATTGGCGGTTTTATAAGAAAAACCCAAGTAGCACTATGTGCCGTTTTGTTACCACAACTCATTTGACCTGGTTGTTTAAGATTGTCGAAGAGGAGAGTTTAGATCCAGCTTGTGGAGTTCAGAAAGGTCATCAATTCTCTAATATTACTTTTCGAGACCTCCTCAAGGGAGTCAAAGAAGGGTTTACCCAGAGATCGCTGTCTAGCCTTAGCTAATGCTGGTCAGGCGCAAAGGTAGTGAGTGAGTGTTTCCTTTTCGGCTGCGTCATTACAGCTGCGGCAGTGTGTATATGGGATGCCTAATCTAATTGCGTGTTCCCCTATTGTCCAATGGCCCGTGGTTATCGCTATTATTCTGGCAATATCTTTTCGGGATTTGCTGAGAAGATGAGTTGTTTTTTCGATGCTGTAGTTTGGCCACAACCTTCTGGATGTGATACAGTTCGTCAGCCTCCTCCATCTGAGGTTTGCCTTCGATAGGAATTCTGAGGAGATTCTTGCTTTGACTGCTCCGAGCGGTATGTGAACCGATTCCGCAAGTGAGCAGTGAAGGGCTGAGCCTTGCCTGGCCAGCTCGTCAGCATGCTCGTTTCAATAAACGTTGCTATGACCTGGAACCCAAATCAGCGTAACCTTGAACTGGTCAAGCGAGGCCAGCTCCTTGCGACATTCTAATACTAATTTTGAGGTTATGTTGACTGAGGCGATAGCTTTAATGGCAGCTTGACTGTCAACGAAAATGTCTACTTTTGCCTCGGATCTATGTTTGGGTGTAATTTGATTTGACGACAGGCCTCGCGGATAGTCAGTACTTCCGCCTGAAACACACTGGCCGTATCCGGGAGCCTAAAGGATTTTGAGGTGTTTAGGGACTCAGAGAAAATACCTGTACCTACTCCATAGTCCATTTTTGAACCGCCTGTGTAGATTGATATTTTCGTGTCCCTGTTCATCCGGCCATCTTGCCAATCTAATCTTTAAGGGAATTCTACTTTAAAATGTTTAGTGAAAAACATTTTGGCGTGATATAGTCCGTTGAGGGTGGTATGAGTTCTCTTGATAGAGAAAGTAGAATGTTGCTTTGGCCGTAGGGTGTCGCAGACCAGCACCCCGACTCTCTGAGTCAGAATGCGCTTTATAATGTGAAGGTCTAAAGGTAGGAGATGCAAAAGGACTTTGAGGGCGTCTGACGGCGTTGACCATAGAGCGCCTGTGGTGCCTATGCATGGCATTCTTTGTACTTTGCTTAGTTTGGATATGTTGTAAGCTTTTTTTAGAGCCGGCCACCAAACTATAGACCCGCAGGTGAGGATTGGTCGCACGACGGCCGTGTACATAAAGAGGGTCACTTTTTGTTGCAGGCCTCATCTTTTTCCAAATGTTCTATTGCAGGCGTAGACGGCTATGCATCCTTTCTTTACCCGTTGTTCGATGTTAATAGCTGATAGATACTCCAGGTCCAGTTCAATTTAAAAAATAGAAAAAAAAAAAATAATTGGCGCAACAGGTCCGTATGGACCCAAGCCTAGCTTCTCACAACCATTCGTCTTGTGTGAGTTTTTATTTTTGGGACGAATGGAAGGGATCTACAATTTTATGCCGAGTCCAAACGGCCAATTGAGAAGCTCTTTCATGACAGTTATACTCTCGGATGTTTGTCAGACGTTCGCGAGAGGTGGCGCAGCGAAAAAAACCTTAAGTTGGAATTTGGGTTTTTCTCGGGATTCGAACCTGGGACCCCTCGCTTAGTAGTCCAACACACTAACCACTAAGCCACTGCGCCGACTTTAAAAAATAGAGCAAACAATAAAAAACTCAAAGCACAAAAGGTGCATAAAAAAAAGAAAGAAAGGGCAACCGCACACAGCACAAAAGAAACAGAGAGAGAAACAGATCTTGCCGCACACAACTAGAATAAAACTTATTATCATTCGAAAGGTACTAGATCTGTTTCTTTACTTTTAAATCTTTCGAGTTTTTACTTATTCTTACGAATTTTTACAAACTTTTATTCAATGCCGTTCCTTAACTCGAAAAGTTAGTAAAAGAGAGCGTCATCGAGAGAGCAAGATATTACCCCTCCACTGAGAAACTTACGAATTTTTACCCATTTACTCTGTCATTTCATAGATTACTACAAAATCGATCCCTTACTTTTTTGTACGTGTCTCTCTCTGTGAGAGAATTTATCCCCACCACTGCCATTTTGACAGTATTTTCCATTCTTACTACAAAAGTAAAGAAACAGACCTAATGTGCCAAAGTTGTAGGTTTACGTCGCCATTAACACTGGTCAAATTAAGTTAAGAATTCACAAAACAAAATGCTTATCAGTTAAATGAAAATATTTTGCTGACATTCAATTTATCGCCGCCGTATTACCATAGTAACGTATTCAATTATAAATCATCTAAGATAGAACCCCTTTCAGTAAGCAACTGTATAAATTTAAACTCTGCGAGGTTTTGACCAACCGCTTTCGTTTTAATGATGTTACTATGGAAACGATTTTGTATAACACTTAAAACATAAAACTTATTCAAAGCGGTGTACTTTTGTGATATCTTCCTAATTGTCGCTTATATTTATTTTTTATATATTTATTGATAAAAAAATATATATAATTAATTATTATGTACTTATAAAAAATTGGGTCAATTTTCAACCACAAGCGAGACTAATATTATGTAATAAGTGAACATTCAAAACTTTTTTAGTATTCGAGAGGTACTGAGTCACAGGTGTGCACAAGCAAAATATTCTGGGTATATGAGGGCATTAAGGTTGGTAAAATAAAATTAAGAATTTCCCATTCAAAACGCATATCAGTGACATCTGCCATTCAATTCATCGCCTCTAAATTATCATTTATTCTAATATTAATCATCTTATTACAACCCGTTTTCGCTGGAGCGCTTTATTTACTCATGAAGGGATGCAATTTACCTACCTCCAAAAGTAGGCAATTGTAAAATTTTAATTCAGGGACATCGCATATTACATAGAGTCACTATGTGCGAGGTGTTGATCAAGCAATTTCGCTTTAATGATTTTACTATGGAAACGAACATTTTTCGACATACCGTAAAATGGGGTGTCTAGCAACAGCGGGGTGACTAGCAACAATCTTCAGGAAAAAGGAAAATGGTACTATATGTTCAACATCATTCCATATTTGCACACAGTTATGAGTCGTATCGACAGAGGAGGTATTGGTGTAGCAAATTGGCAGCACTAGTACCAAGTGCCAAATCTGTTTTCACGCCAAATTGCCTTTAAATATCAGTAAACTTTGAAGTGTTTTTTGTGACTAGTTTAACTTTATATATTTCAGTGGTAAAAAGAAAAGTTTTGATATTTTAATTGTGTTTGTGACAAATCCTATTTGTTTATAAGGGAAATAAGACTGAAAGTAAGTGATTAACTCTATTAAACAATATGTTTTAGTCATTTGTTCTAACTTACATATTGTTTTGATATAAATGGGGTGACAAGCGACGAGAAAGGGGTGTCTTGCAACAACACTAGGGTAAAGAAAATTGCAACACCATAATAAAAGCTAGGTCTGTGTGACTTGTTTTAATGAAATGCCATCGTTGAATTACCTACCTATCTGTTTAGATTCTTATACCTATACCTACTTATTCCGTATTGCACCTAAAAAGTTTCTGATATATGTCTTTTTCAATTTATAAAATTTTCAGTATTGGTCGTTCTATTTTTGCAATCAAATAAAATAAAAATGCCAAGAACATATAAGCCAGACCCTCGCATTAATAAGACGAGAAATAGATATTCTAAGGAAGAAATAGATAGGGCCCTAGAAGACAAAAGACTGAACAACTTATCTTTCGGAGCAGTAGCTGTAAAACATAGTATAGATTGCACAGTTTTATGTCGGCATGCCCGAGGCGATGTCAAAAAATGTCCAAACATCAACATTTGTGCTGATTGGGGCTATCCAATGGACCATTATGATTTGAGGATATTGGTTAAGATGTATGTCATACCATTAAGAATCAAAATGATAACTGGCAACGGTGCATGACATGTAAGAAGTTTGTTTGTCAGAAGTGTTCTGGTTTAGGGTTAGCCGATGACTTGGGGTTTATTTGTAAAAGATGCTTCGATTTTAACAGCGATGACAGCATGGCGGATATAGATTTTGATCCTGCAGAGTTTTCGCGATACATAGAAGAGGATGTGTCAAGTTCAGAATAAATTCATCGGAATCTTTTACAACAACTTTATGTCTACATGTCTAGCTTTGTATTATTATTTGTAGTCTTCCGTGTTCCGTGTATTTTGGACGAAAACATTTTTAAGATAATAAATGCCACTGAATTTGAGTTTTCAAATACAAACAAATGTTTGCTTTGAATTTTGCGTATTACCTGTTTAGATTTTTTTCATGTTGCAAGTCTTACTGTTGCACTCGTTGTTTTTCTTTACCCTACTGTAGTTGCTTGGCACCCCTTTACTGTCGCTAGTCACCCCTTTCTCGTCGCTAGTCACCCCAGTGGCGGGGTGACCCGCTAAATGGCGTATTTTGCTTGAAATATAATAGAAATGCTTGTTGTACAGCAACGAGGTGGCTAGCAATGAAAAAAGGAGCCATGACTCATATTTAGGTGTACTCACATTGAAGCTACTGTAAAAACTTCAGTAAATACAGCCAAAACAAAAAAAAAAAGTGTTGCTTGTCAACCCATTTTACGGTACATTTTTAGAACATCCAAAGTTTCCGTACACTTTTTTATAAGTTATTTATTATAAAATAATGAGTGTGAAACTAATAGTTATTTAGTTGATAATAAAGTATTACAAACTTATAAAAGTTAGGGTCGGTTTTCGACCACTAACGGATCTAACGGAATTTTTTATTTTAATATTTGACTCTTATATTTAATATTTGACCTATCCAAACGTTGATTTTGAAATTGTTATTTTCGATCTATAACAATATTGTCGAGTCTATCAGTAAAAAAAATGTCCTAAATATCTGACAACTGTGAATTTTGCTTAGCAATATTTGCAGAAAAATGATTATCAGATAATAGGTACCTACTGGTCAACAAATAAAGGTGTCCTTAGTGGCAGAGTGCACAATATCTGCTGGTGTCTCAAGTCTCTCTTTTAAAGACGCCTTTACTTAACTAATGAAAAGCCGGGCAGTCACAGAAAATGTGTTCAGAGAATTCCTCTAGACAGAATCTACATTCTGTTTCGGGACAGAGGTTCATTTTGTTGAGGTGATATCTAAGGCTACAATGATATTTGAGGAAGCCCACTAGCTTTCTTATATTATTCTTACTGAGTCTTTAAGAATTTCCTTGTAGGAGTAAGGATTATTTGTATAATGGCGCCTTTAATACACTCTTTGGATATTAGATCAGCGTAAATTTCGATCGCATGGATTTCCGCTGGAAAAAACCACGCATTTCCATTGGTATCGAGACTTTGGTGTTGGGTCCGAAGACACCAGCTCCAACTACGTCGGTGTACCTGACTATGCTTTTTGGGTCCAAAGTCGGAACACCATTGGTCCAACAAAAAGGATCAAGTATGAGGTGTTTCAAAATTGGTAGGCACTTATCTTATTACAAAATTATGCTGTCCAGCGTAATTGTCAGACATGGAAATTGTAATGAAATTTGAATGAATCTCTTTAATCACTTTTTGCTAGAAGATCATCGAATTGTTTTGAATTCATACACAAAAATTCCACGAGCAATTTTGCGCAAAGTCCCTCCTGCTGTAATTGGGCCACCGGCCAGCCAATTATTCGTCCAAGCACACCCGCGCACATAGAGTATTTGTACGATAAAACCGATCAGAAGTCGGAAAAATAAAGCTTTCAACCCTTATTGTAAGCACCGTTTCACTTCAATATTAATACCCAGTCCATCTTGTGGCATCGCAATCTATGTTTCTATTGGAATTTTTATCGTGCTTGCGAACAATTCTTACGAAGCCTTTATTCATATTAAATTTAACTTAAATTTATTAAATTTTAGTCTTTCTGTTTATGTGTATTGTGGCATTATCGCAATCATATTCTGCAATTAAACCACCCGCTCTCGTGAGCATTTTGTTTATTACCAGTTTACCCCTACATATACCCAGGTAGCCGTGTATTCACTTTCAACTTTGAACCGCTCTTGTTCTTGAACCAGCCGTCCTGTAGTGTTGTGTAGTGAAGTTCCGAATCTATGACACTAAAGTAATTCTTAGCATCTTAAAAACATTTTCATTAATTTTGGTCCAGTGGTTCAGGAGCCCAGCTGTTCTGTCTGAGATTCGCCAAATGAGAGCTGAAATGAAGGAAATAACAGCAAGTTGCGATTTTCTAGCAGCAAAATACGACGAAATCAACACACACATGAAAAAAAAACAACAGCCTCATGGAAAGCATCACAAAAGAAATCCATGAACTAAAGGAAAACAACAAAAAGAAAGACGAAATAATCGAAAATATGCAGTCACAAATAAACAACATGGAACAACAACTAATTAAAAACAATGTTGACATCAAAAATATTCCTCCAACTCCGCACGAAAATTTATTTGAAATTGTAAAAGGAATAGATAAAACAATTGAACATGAAATAAAAGACACTGACATCACTGACATTTTCCGCACAAAAAATAAAAATCCAGAAAAGTCTGTAATTGTTGCCACTTTTGCCTCACATTGATAAAACCAACTTTGTTAAGCGCGCAAGAGCAACTCGACCCATCAAACTGAGTTCTGTAACGAAAAATGCAAACAATAACAACGCAGGCTCAACTGCCATAGCGACCGATAACACGGTGTATATTAACAACCAGCTGATGAAACAAAACAAACAGCTGCTGTGGATGGCAAAAGAAAAGACAAAACAAGAATATTGGAAATTTGTGTGGGAGAGTGCGGGAAAGGTTTTGGCAAGAAGAATCGAGAGCGCACAAGCAATAATGATAAATAGTTGGATTTATAAGAATATAGAAATGTGAAAAAAATATTGTTAAAATGGAGAGCACAAACAATGTAATAGATGAACTACTCGTCAACCAGAGATGAATGAATAAAAGAGATGGATATCTTTCGTACGTCTATCCCCCCAAAACCCATTTGTTTACATTGTTGTTTTTGTAATTTCAACCCCCGTCTGTCAATACGCGTGAGCTACAAAAAAGCATGTTGCTAATGGCCGGCCAACATTCCTTTTGCTTTTATAGGCATCGCGATGTTCAATTGTTTTCTGTTTGGTGTTGAACTTGTTTAATTTTTGTTAAGGCTTCGATTGCAATAAAAAAAAAAGTGAAATACACATTTCGGAATAGCGAATTCGTGCATTAAAGTCCAATTCATGAACTCACATATACTAGAAAAGAAATGAGCATAGGTGCGTGACTTCGTGAATTTTTCCGGAAAACAGCTTGTAGGCAGCCGCTTTTCCACTGGAAAGTTATATATCTCTGTATTTCATTATCTTTGTCGTCAACCTTGATTGTAGGGTAATACAAGGTTTTAGCGGCATAAATACTAACGATTTAAAAAATAAAAGAATTGCTTGTTTATGTTTTAATATAAGATCATTGCGCAAGAACTGGAATAATTTTGTTCTAAATGTAAGTCATATCATTAATGTTTTAAAAATAATAGTCCTCGTGGAAACAAATATTAAAGATGAAGAAAATAATTTATATAAAATAGAAGGCTTTGTAGCAGAATTTTCAAATCGAAATAATCGCAGAGGTGGCGGAGTTTTAATGTTTATTAGAAAAGAATTAGGCCATATGCCACTTTCATCAGAGACGATTTCGTATGAAAGTTTAAAAGTCAGTTTCAAAGAGGGAAATAAAACTATATACATTCTGGGAATTTATAGACCACCTGGTTTTAGTAAAAACGCATTTATTACGGAAGTTGAAAAAAATTTGGGTCAGCTGAGGAAAAATGAAGAAATTATAGTGATGGGTGATATAAATATAAATGTCCGTGATTTAAGATCTAACTACGTAAAAGATTATTTGGAAATGCTAGCATCGTTAGGACTCATGACCATCATCACCGAATTTACAAGAATAGATCCAGAAAATGGAACTAAAACAGCAATAGATCATATCCTTGTCAGCAGAACAGATGGCCAAATAAGCTCTGTAGTAATAGAGACTGGGCTAACTGATCATTACCCAATTTTATACTATACTGGTGATACAACAAACCTTGTTAATTGTTAACAAGACAGACAGTGCTAAGTATACGATAAGTAATGCGAAACTTAACCAGCTCATCCGTGAAGAAAATTGGGAAGATATTCTGACGGAGGATGATGCCGAAAACATATACCAAAAGCTAAATCACAAGTTGCAACATATATATAAAACATCAACTCTCACGAAAATACAAAATAGAAGAAAGCCTAGTACCTGGATGACCCAGAGTTTAATCGTGAGTTGCAAGCGAAGGGATGAACTGTACAGACGTTGGAAAAACAATAGGTTTAACAAAAGTTATGAGACCGAATACAAAAGTTTTAGAAACAAAATAAATAAAGAAATTACAAAAAAAAAATCGTATTTCTATAAAAATCAGTTGAATTTATTCAGAGCTGATCCTCGCAAAACATGGGGACTAATAAACGATCTTTTGGGAAGAAAAAAGTCAAATATCGACGAGACCATGATAGCCAATTTTCCAACGGATGTTACAATATTAACTAATAAATGTGCAAACAATTTTTAATCACAAACGATTAACATAATCCATCACTGCAATGCGATAACGTCAACTCATACAAATAAAACCATAGCGAATTCAATATTCGCCAAGGCTACTACCATTGATGAGGTAAATAAAATCATAAACAATCTGGGAGAAAATAAGTCGCCAGGTATAGATGAAATTCGAGCAGTTGACATAAAAAAACATGCAAATATATTTGCTCCTATCCTCTGCAAATTTATTAACCTCAGCTTGTCACAATCAAAAATTCCGATAGCCCTCAAAACTGCAGTAGTAAGGCCAATCTACAAAGGAGGAGTAAGAAACGAAATCAGTAATTATAGACCAATTTCGATTCCCCCAGTTATTGAAAAATGTATGGAAGGCGTAATCATGGAACGATTACAGAATTTTATATCCAAGCACTCTTTAATAAACAAAAGACAATACGGGTTTCAAAAAAGCAAAAACACTGGCAAACTCCTAGCTGAATTTGCAAACCTGGTCAACAATAGTCTGAACAGAAGCCACCATGTCTTAGTAGTATTCATGGACTTCAGTAAAGCATTCGACACATTGAACCATTCAAAATTATTAGAAGCTCTACGACGCATTGGCATGAGAGGAATAATGGCGGACTGGCTACGGGAGTATCTACATGACAGGCTGTATTGTGTGAAAATTAAGAATGCGATGAGTGAGAGGGAAAAGGTTGAATATGGAGTCCTCCAGGGATCAAAACTTCGTCCAATCCTATTCATTCTCTACACAAATGAGCTATTAAACGTTTTTAAGAAGGGCACCCCCTATGCTTTTGCCGATGATCCAGCGATTGTGGTGCATCACAGATCTTTGGAAACGGCGATATCAATAATGCAGGAAGAATTAGATGTTGCTGTAAAGTGGTGCCACGATAATGGTTTGGTTATCAATGGTAAGAAGACAAAAATCATGCACATACGCAACCCAAGTTACAAATCAACGCAAATACCAATATTTATTAAAAATTATGAATGCCCTAGTACCGCAAGTGAGGTTATTGAACTAGTAGAGAGCTACAAATATCTTATCTTGGAGTTGTAATTGACAGCCATTTTCTCTGGGACAAGCACATCAATAAATTGCGTATGGATCTGAGGAAGACTTTATACGCACTAACTCATTTAAAATACCACGCAACAGCACCGGTTTTGAAACAGGTGCATTACGCTCTCATTGAATCCAAGCTTCGATATGGTGTACTTGCCTGGGGCGATGCAGCGAACACCCACATTCAAAAGCTGCAAAAAATACAAAATGCGGCGTTAAGGCAAATAAACGGCAACAATCTACATCAATGCGAACAAGATTTCAAGGTGCTTAATGTAAAACAGCTATTCAAGATGGCGATAGTTTTGGAGTTCTCGAATGACAACCGCTTTACCAGACCAATCGATCACGACCGGAATACCAGACGACGTGCCCAAGGTATGCTGCAAGTACCAAGAAGTTACAACTGCTATGGAAGAAGACAACTACAATTCAGCGTTCCATCTATCATCAATGAACTACCTCAAGAACTTTCAAATATAACAATCTACAAAACAAGAAAAAAAAAAAATCTCAAAAATATCTTCTTAAATGTAAAGATCTAGAACGATACAATATAAACTAGTAAATTATATAAACGCAATTTTCTCCTATAGAAAACAAAAAAAAAACAAACAGGGAATTAAAATCACTAATATAATTATATTATGTACTTTAATAGATTAAAAAAACTAAGCTAAATATGTGTCAAAATTAAAATTCTTGTCACCTAATCTTCTGCAGAAAAGCCTCGGCTTCGCAGAAACTATGGTTTAAACTTTTGAAATCTTTTATGTTTAATAAAACGTGATTAATAAAAAAAAAAAAAAAAAAAAAGCTACAAGTTGACCAAACTAAGCAAAAATTAAACGTGGGTACCCTTTTATCCTGTAATCTGTACTCATTGAGCTAATGTACAGAAAATAATATATTACAAAGCTTTTTTGCTCCTCTAACATTTGTCGTTATTATTCCTGGCTTACAGAGAAAAGTTTTACACCAAAATCCAGTCACATACGATTCGTTCGCGAATATAAAGATGTAACCAAAGAAGGAATTTAATAGTTTGAAAACCAAAATTATTGGCATGATTTTAACAAGATTAGCGTTTATCAACAAAGAAAAAAGCGCTCAACAACTTGCTTGTAGTTTTATAGTTGCTTTTCGGGATTAATTCAAGTTCGGTCCTAGAAGGAAGATATATTTTATATTATTAAATTAACAACATTTAGTTATACTTTAAAAATGTGTTAAATAAAAAAAAAAAAAACAATTTTAAGTGCAATCAGATTGTATAGTTGATTGGCCAATCCTAATTTAGCTTTCGTAAATCAACTGGAACAATTGTATTTCCTAGTTTCGCATTGGTCGAAAATCGAGCTTCCCTTTTTTTAAGTACATATATATAATACTAAAAAAAATACCACAATTTTCGATATTTAGTTTTTTTTTATAAACGAAAAATCGACATCAAGATATCGAAAAAATACGTCCTTTTGAAAATAAGCTTTACTTGTGATTTAAAATATTTCCATAATGACATCATTGAAACAAAAGTGGTTGTCAACACCTAGCTTATATAAATGCCCCTGAATTAAAATTATATGTACTGTTGCTTACTTTTAGGGGAATGCAAATTGCATTCCTTCGAAAATAGGTTATAATCGAAGGTGATATATATATTTGAATACGTTACTATGGTAATATGGCGGTGACAAATTGAATGTCAACAAAAAGCTTTCATGTAACTGATAAGCATTTTGTATGGGGAACTGTTAACTTAATTTTATCACCTTAATGGCGACATCTATGGCACAGTACTTTTCGAATGATATAAGTTTCATTCTACTCACTTTATAATAAACCAGCGGGCCCGGCGAACTTTGTCTCGCCCCAATTTAACGCCATCAGATAAACTCCAGAGTGATAATAAAACACAAGTAATTCAAATTTCAATGTGATTAATTTAAATGGAATACAAATCAGTAGAAAGCGATGATTAACCATGTTTTTTGATTAGTTTTCCGGTACAAAAAACAAACAACGAAGCGGTTTGCCAACACGTAAACATGTAACGTACAGCTGACCGTGCGAAAAAAACAGGGAAATTCGATATTAATCCAACAGACTACCAACGAAATTTGCTCTTGAATCTGAATGTGTGAAATCGTATTCGAAATTGTATTCGAAAGCAGCGGGATGCACGTCCACATTTACGACTGGTCTTCTTCTAGTAACATTTCGTCGAGTTTGAGTGCTCGCAAAACGTCTTTTATCACAATGAATTTTACAATTATCCGAAATTTTCCAAGCTTCACAAGGACTTTTCCACCCTTAAATCGTCCAAAATCATGCAATAAAATGCAAAAAAAATATCATTTTTTCTCGTTTTTCGGAATTTTCCTAGTGTTTCACTAAGAAATTTCTATTTTTCCATTCGAAAACCTATTCTGGAAAAATTTCACACAAAAAATTAATTTACGATTTTTCCAATTTCCATAAATTTCTTTCGTAAAAACCTTCTCCTGGCAATTACGAACATCTAAAAAAAAAATTGAATCAAATCGACACAGCCGATCTCAATTATTTGATTACATTTTTAACAGCATTTTTATAAACGAATATATAGAATATAGATATAGATAGATACTGCAAAAGTGTTCGGAAACTTTGGATGTTCACGTATTAAGATAATAAGTGTTGCAATATTTTTTTACATTTAAAAAAAAAATATTAGAAAATAACGCCAATGAAGTGATATTTCCTTAAAAACTAGAAGACAGAAATCAATCTGGTGCTCTGTGTTCAACTACGAATTACTAGGGGCTATAAATACTAGAAATAAATTTCTATGTTCGCATAGAAAAAATCAGCATTCAACGTTTTATTCCTTTTTGAAGTTTGAAATTAATTTTTTCACAAACAATTAGCAGAAATAACTTGATTTAAGTTTAAAAGGACAAATTCCTAGCTTTCGAAAATGCTATAGTCCATTATTGTAAGTTTAGCCATTGTTTTTAATTTTTTTAACCTCATTTTATGAACTTTTTTTTAATAATTATTACGAAGCGAGGTAGGGGTTAACATTTTACCTATTTAATAAAGAACGTTTAAACTGCCCAAAATTTATTTGATTTGTCCATTTAACGAAATCCCTTTTGTTGAAATTCAAAATCTAAATGACTATTAGTTTAGGTAATTAAGGACAGATCAAGGTCTTCGTGAGTTTCACATAAAATATACTTTTGGTTCGAAAATCTGAGTGATTTCGTGATATCGAACTTATTTTATTTAATTTGTCTTTTTCTTTTTAGATAATTAATTACGATTCACCACGAGGTGGTGTGTCAGTGGTAACGAATAAAGGAGAAACAACAACTTCATTTCTGTTGATAAAATCAGCTAGGCCTTCTGACTCCGGCCAGTATCAATGCAATCCATCAAACTCTAAAAGTAAAGGCGTCACGGTACATGTATTAAACGGTAAGTACATTATGTATGAAATGACATACAAATCAAATAATTTAACACTTTATACAAACAGGGTGTTTAACATTCTACCCTGATAGGGCGAATACTTCTAGGTGTTCGAAAAATCAAAAAGAAGAATGCTCAATACATTTTTGCCGAGTCATTTGATTTACGAAACCAATGAAATGGGGATTTTCTGGTGTACAACTCAGACTTTCAAAAAGATGTCGTGATCACAAATCATCTCCATCATGGGTAGTACACAATTAAAATATATAAATAGTAATCTGAACACACGCATAGCCGCTTACATTTAACGTCAACATAATGTGGACTGAGACCTGATTTTTCGAATTTCGTCATTGGCGCTTTTCAAATCAATATTTTTTTTTCAAGCATTGAGAGTGTAATAGCAAATTTAGCTTGAAGGTGTATAGGTATATCTTATATAAAGATAAGAGAAATAATAAGGAAGTATAAAGAATTTTTAAATGTTTTGAAGATAACCGTGAAGTTCTCATAATTGTATTTTATCATATGGTATATAGAAGACAGTATCTAGGCCCATCAATTCAGTGACGGGATTCACTTTATTGTCTTAAATTGACCATTGAGAGGAGTTTTGTTAGATCCTTTGCAATGCGAGCAATACGTTGCCAAAGGGAGTTGCGCCAAAGGCAAAGGCATTCTCTACAGTGTTGTCCATCCGGGTTGGAATCGATAACTGTCCTTCAGATCGAAAACTTATCGAAGAATTTTGCATTCGAACTTCGAAGCGACCAAGGAGATCTTCATTCGCTTCTGAAAACGCCTATGACTCTGATATACCATAAATCAGGGCTGAGATGATGAGGGTCTTATAAAGAGATTTCTTAGTGTTTCATGGCAAGGGCTTACTAATCAATTGCCTTCTTAATCCAAAGAAACAGCGGACGGAGAGTGTAAAACTTCGTCGGATCTCTGCTGTTATATCATGTGGACTGCATATATTCTGTTTTGCCCTCATTCACAATTGAACCCATTTTTTTTGCGTTTCGTACTAATGCTTGTGAAAGTATCAGCTCCTGGTGTTCTGCCACTGACTTTTTGAAAATTGTGGCCTGTTAGGTAGGTAATGGCTGCTCTTGTGGCAGTTGCCACAGCTTCACGTAGACCATCAGCTGGATCCGTTGTGACCAGTTGCGGGAACCATACATGTTGAGGACAAAAAATAGACCGCTTATACTAGAGCCGCATAGATTTTGTATAAATCTCATGGGTTCTTAAGCTCCGTTGTAACCACATACTCTAGTTCGTCCTAGGAGTACCTAATGATATGAAGTGTATCTATCTTCTAGAACCACCCAGATTTGAGTATGAATCTCAGGAGTACTTTAAGAACGACATTTTTCAGATCCTCTAGGTCGTCGAAGAAGTAACGGTTGAGGATCCTTTGTCTGTTGTTCTTAAGGGCAGGGCATTCGTAAAGCAGGTGACGAACAGATTCTATTTCTTCAACTTCCCTACAGCTTCTGCAAAAATCATATTCCTAACCTTTCCGCATGTACGCGTATCGCACAGTGTCCAGTAATGACTCCCGTGAGTATGCGAATATCTTTGCGGCTAAGTCCGATCATATATTTGGATCTCTTTTGGCTTACCTCTGGGCATAATTCTTTTGTGTGCCTGCAGGCAGATTGCAGGACCAATCTCATCGGTCCAGCGTAGGTAAGTCCTACTCCAGGATTTAATGTCGATCTTCCTTGCAAGCGTGCTTAGCGGAGTTCTTACGGATCTTAGGGCCATAGATGTATGTATATTCGACCCGTTTCTTGCAAGCTCATCCGCCTGTTCATTTCCTGGAAAATCCATATGTCCTGGTACCCAGCATAGGGTCACCGCGTTGTCTTGTGATACTTCTTACAGTGACTTACTGCATTTGACTTCACCACGACCGACTCCATGGCTTTTATGGCCGCTTGGCTGTCGGAATAAATGGTGATTTGTTTATCGAAAATGTGCCGTCTCTTTCGGTATATCGCCGCTTAGGTAATAGTAGCTATTTCTGCTTGATATACACTACAATCATCGCTGATTCGGAATGATTCTTGCAGGTCCAGTGTTTCGCTAAGGATGCCAGCGCCTGTACCGATATCCATCTTGGAACCGTCGGTATAGAGAGCTAACTCCTCTTCGTCTGTAACTGCTTTGTTCTCCCATTCGCTTCTGTCGCGAATTCTAGTAGTGAATCTCCTTTCAAAAATAAGGGTGGGGGGTATGTAGTCTGTTGTCACCTTTTCCTTCGCCGTATCTCATTGGCTTTCAATGGAGGCATGACCATAGGATTTGGATGACCACAGTCTTGATCCCCTCGACCTGATTGCGGTTTTAACCGCCTTGCTGCTGCAGTAGATGTCCAAAGGGGTGAGGTTTATCATCACCTCCAAAGCTGCGGTGGGAGTGGTCCGTAAGAAAATTTAAGTAATAATTACTGTTAGAGTAGGTTATATAATATTTATATTATGTTATAACAAATATAGTAACCGATATTTATTACATGGACAAACTATTGAAGTTATTTGAACAATTTTACCTTCAATTATTTTATTATTTATTGCGTAATCCCGATGCATGCTGGCCTTTATACTTAAGTTCGGTTTGCAAGATGATATTTCTTCTCAATAGCCTTCCACCACACTGTTGTACCATATTTTAGGATGGGTCGCACTACAGCTGTGTATAGCCAGTGCTCCACGTGCGGCCTGAATCCCCATGTGTTCCCGAATGCTCTTCTGCTGTCATATAGGCCATGTATGATTTTTTGATGCGGTCCTCTATATTTTCCTTCCAGCTGTGTTTTGAATCTAGGACTACGCCAAGATATCTAGCAGTCTTTGAGATTTCCAGCAGAGACAAATGATACTGAGACCCCCAACTCACAATCCTCTTGCCGCTGGGCCCCTCAGTTTTTTTTCAAATTCGCCATTTTGTTTTCCTATCGGTGTTGTGTCAATTACGAATCCGTGTGACATGCAAAAACATACAAAAAATACAAAAGTAAATGCTGCCAACCTCGACAACCGTGGGGAAATGTGCTAGAGTTCGGGAATACCACATTTTTACATTACTGAATGCCATTGGTTAGTAATTATATGTTGTTAAAAGGCGAATAATTTGATTTCTTTGGTTAATAAAACTAGCTAAATGAGATGTTCTATATACTAAAAACTTATTATGACAAACATGGTTGCGTATTTTGCGCTTTTGAATATCATTAACTTCGATTTCATGCGTAAATTTTTCTTAGATAACTGAAGGAAATTTGCTCAATATATTTTTATTTTACTTCAAACAATCTGCATTGTTTATTTTTCATATATATTTTAAGAAAATCTCCACTTATTCCTTAAAAAAATATTATGCACACGTAACGAATAATTTCAAATTTAACGGATAAAATTCTATGAACGCTGTCAGCAACTTTGCCCACAGCGGAAGTGGCATATGCAAGGTGCGAGCGTTTTGGTGAGTCGGAATTTTTGAAGTTACGTGACATTTGTCAATACGAATTTCTATGTAACAATACAAGCGCACTTAGCATTTGCCACACCATAAAAATATAGCTTGTAGGCTAAGTAACGGGAAATCGGTCGGAGTTGGTGGTCTCAGTATTGTCTCTGATTTCCAGATCCACCCCGCCCATCCTTGGGGGATTGAAGGCGGGGATTGCCCTTCTTCTCGTAAACAGTAGAATTTCTGTCTTCGATGGGTTCACTCCTAGTCACCGACCTGTAACCCAGTTACTGACTAGCAGCGCCCTGTTGTTGGCTTTCGAGTTTCGCACAATTTCCTGAAGTAGGTATAGTATTGCAAAAGCCACATGACATCAAAGATCTTGGTAAGACTGTTTCCGGCCTTTATAAAGCAGTAAGCGTTTTCCATCATTATTTATAATCCAGATATGGCTGTGTATAGCTCGTATCTATAAGTGCTTTCATATGAGGCCTTTTAATCAATAAAAATATGGTGTGTATCGATCTGGACTCTTTGGTTTTAATCCAGGATCTACTCCCCTTGCAACTCATAGATAATAGACCCTTTCAGTTGAGTGGTGATTTCGCTCCCTCTTGTTTGTTGATGTCTTTGGATCCCAGTTCCCTCAAATTTTGCTGTTAATTTGCTACTGTTAGGGTGCGTGTTTTGTTATTGTTCTAGTTATTGTCTTTCTTCTTGCTCGTGTCTACGAACTGAAATATGTGCAGTGTGTACCCAGTCTAATCCGTTTCTGAAATAAACCAGTACTTCGTTTTCGTAAGGGAACTGCATACCTTTTATTCGACATTTTGTGTTAGCTCAAAGTTATAAGAGAATTCTCCAAACATTTAGAAGGCACATAGTTAGGCAATGTCTAATAAATTTGTTTGTCGCCTCCTGTTTGCGCTAAACGTTTAATTTTTAATAAAACTTTGTGAGTTGTGCTCAAACCAGCTTCCAAGCCCACGACCAGCAACGGGAACAGTAATGTAAATCTACGAAATAATAATATTCACCATTTCATTTGAATCGTAAAATTCTATTTAGGATTATTTTATATTTCTTCTAATCTACAATGATAAATTAACAAACACAAATATATTTTCTATTATATATAGGTACTTAAAATCATTGAGTCATAGGACAGCAAAAAAAGTTTTAAATTAAATAGGTGTCTCTCATTCTGTTTCCAGGGGAATTCCCAGCAGCAATGCAGCGCGCGGGACAAGCACATCATCGAATGTCTCCAAATCATTATGTATTAGTTTACCTATCAATATTTTTATCTACTATAGTATTTATCAGACAGTATCGGAGAATGCCGAACGTTGCCGCCCACACTTGACGCAAACAGCGAGTAGTATACTAAAAGCAATGATCTTTTGCGCTGCAACACTCCTGATTAAATGCCTTCATCTTTTTCAAAAGTATACTCATCGGACAACGATGATAATCGAATTTCAATCCCTGCAACAGTATTCCAATCATAATCGATTAAGTAATTATACATCACACATAATAGAACACGCTTATAACCATCAAAATTATCATCATCTTCGGTATCCTCATAGTTATCTCAGTCAAAAAAATGCATATAATTCTAAAAGCCAGAGGAAAATTAAATGCATAGATATAATTTGTTATAAAAGTAAATATAAGATGCAACGACGTGATTCATTAGAGGATATCATCTTCGATCAAATCTCAGAGCCTATAATCATACTTACCTTCTACAGGAAAGTTTACACTCAAGAATCTGATGTGAGGTGAGAATTGTTCTCGTTAACTTGTTCATAATATTTTAAGTAAAATCTGTTTTATACATATATGTTTTTACTATTTCTAACTAAGAAACAAAATATTCATTATAAATATTTTATTTGTATATACATTCATTTCTACCAATGGAAATATAAAATTGATATTAATTGCAACTGCAATGTGTAAGTAAGAAATTCATAATATTTAATTTACATGGAATTTAAATAAAAATTGCAAGACATGTTAAAAAGATTAATAATATGTTACTTAATTATAGAAATATCTAATAGCTCTATTTAATGTAAGTAATAGTTACACAAGTAATACATTTATACAAACTTGGTTAGATATTGTTGACTTGTAAGTGATGTCTGTCAGGATATTAAAGGCCTCGGTGTTTTATTTTATTCTAAATTCTGTTTAGTTTGTATTTTTTAAATTAAAATAGCCTTCTCACTCTATGAATTGAGCAGCTCGTTTCGTAGGTAGACATTAGAACTAAGATCTCGGTAAAAAAGATGCTCTTCGCTGAAACGCCCTCACGTAATAAAATCGTGGAATTCTAAAAATAAGTTGACAATATATTTTTCGTTGGTTTTAGAGATTCTAACAGCCTTTTACACGTATGTATTAAAATCGTGTGTATAAAGTTATGCAGTCTATAAAATGCCTCTAAACGCAAAAATCTACAAAATTGTTCAACAATGTATGGAGATTGTTTAGCTTATACAATACAAGTTTTAAGATTGTTTCTTCCTGTATAGAGGCGGAATCGTATCAAAATTTCATTTTGACTCCATGTTATCTATCACATTTTATTTTAAATAAAATCAAAAACATGTAAAAGTGTTATCATCGGCCTGGCCGATGCTTTGATACCCTCCAATGCACACAAGTCATGCAAAACTGGTTTTGTATGGGAGGTACCAGAACTACTTGACCGACATAGCCCATTTTCAATACCAACCTGACGACGGTAAAATGAAGACCTTCACCAAATTTCATTCGCCTATGTCGATTCCTTTGGACGCTATCTTGCTTTCAACAGACAGACGGACAAACAGACAGACAGACGGACAAACAGACAGACAGACGGACAAGGCTAAATCGATTCAGAATGTGATCCTGATTCAGAATATATATACTTTATATATGTACTGTAACGAAACCTCGGCGATGTGACGGATTTTGGGCGTTATGACATTTATTTACTTTGATTCTTTAACTTGGGTGATAAGACCCAAAGCTATTTTAAACAAAAATAATGTCATTACGCCAAAATTACCCAAATTTACGTGAATTTTCCAACAACAAATTGCTTAGCAATGATTTGGGTGCTATGAAATTTTTTAATTTTACGAGTATCCTCTATAAGATTCCAAGTATTCGACAATGCGTTATGCATTGCGTTTTAATCAACTTCACATTACCGTTTTAGGAGCCCCAATTCTCCCGTCCCTTTTTCCATTTTCATTTATGCAAACGGGATATTTGTATTTTTGTTTATGAAATTGTGTATTGCACAAATTACTCATTTTTTTTATATTTTCGGACAGATAAATAAAATAGATTTCTCCTTTTTAGAACATTTTCTGAGACAAGCCTTGTGTGTATAACTTATATGCATTGGAAAATGTTTTATAAATAATAATTTTTGGGAGTGTGTACCTATAAATGCTGTATAAACACATATATACTGCATAACTATACAGCTGATTAAGGGTGTTCAGCAAATTCTAATAAATAAGACTGTATATTTTGACAAATCAATGCGTGCATAGCAAAAACCAAGGCGCTGCACACCAGCGCTACCGTTTCAAGATTTCTTTGGGGAATATAATAGAACGAAAATTAAGAAATTTATTTTTTAGCTAAGCGTTTTTCAATTGGGGAAGTTTTGATTTTGGAAGCCTGTGGCGGCTATGTTGCTTTGGTAGTCTGTTTTATCTGATGTTATTATTCAGTCACTGACCTTAGTATCAAAATAAGTTTCGTTGGTGAAAACGTTGCGCCTATTTTACGGCAGACGCTGTGGTGTTTCAATGTTGACTTTTCAACGTTTGGTGCTCAAATTCGAGACAACGGCAAAACTTATACCGAGTGGTATCCTTGCCATCGTAAAATAAATAAACGATATTACATTTCATAAATAAAGGCATTAATGGCCCTTTCAAAAAAATATTTCGTTAATACCTCTTACAAACAACTTATTTCATTCCATTTCAAATCTTTAAATAGTGACAGAAGAAAGGGAATTTCCGGGATCCACAAGAGTTTGTTCGACACGAATGAAACAAAATCGAAGCAGAAAATAAATGTTATTTTTGAATGTAAAATTTGTTTTGCAATTTACTAGATAGAGCCATGTCAAGGTAAAGTAAAAAAAAAGTTCAATCCGAAATTAAAAATAGGAGTACAATTTGTCGTGGGGGAGTACTTTCGGCAGCGGTGCTCCACATCCAGAGGCAATAAATAATCTACATCATACACAAGCAGTGTGCTTCAGATAAATTGAAGAGAACTTAATAACACAAATTTGTAGTCCTCTTAAAAGTACCAACCTAAATAAAAAAAATATATATATATTAGCCGCAACGAGTCCATTTAGCATGTAGCTAAAGAGAGAGAGATTTTATTTTTAAGACGAATGAAAAGAACCCAAAATTATACGCCGGTATGCAGAGAAAAAAAATCTTAATTTAACCGCTGGGTACCACCACACCATGATAACATCACTATTCCAGAACGATTTTCCAATGCAACTAGAAATACGAAAGTTTTGAGTCGTGGTTAAAGCATACTGTACTCTGTACATAATGTACCATTGTAAAACACAGCAGCAATTGACTCTCAAAGTTCAGCTAAGCCATAATAACGTGTTCAAATACAAATATTCTGAGATTTGAACCTATTTTTGATGGAATGCGATTTACCTACCCCAAGAGTAACCGATTGTATAATTTTAATTCAGGGGCATTATCTGCTAGGTTTCAATCAACAACTTTCGTTTCAATGATGTTACTATGGAAACGAACATTTTTCGACATACGATTACATTTGTTGCTCAAAATATTCATAGTGACGTATAAAAATCGAAATAATGAGTAAAACGTTTTTTCAATGGGGCGTAATTTTTCGAGACCTTCGCTTTTCCGTTAAAAAAAAAACTAAAACAACATATATATCGAAAATTGTTATACGGTTTTTAGTTCTACATATTACTAGTACTAGCCTGGAATATATGTATTATGAGTAGGTAGGTATTATTAAATAAGTATAAGTTTCATTCCCTTACTTTTTTTTTAATAACTACTAAAGAAGTGTATACGGAAACTTTGAATGTCATCAAAATGCTTTTAATTTTGTATGAGTTTTGGTATAGGAAAATACCTACTGGTGTTTATGCAAAGTGAAAGTTAATTTGGATGATCTCAATCAAAGCTTAATTTTCATGTGACATGGTAGATCTTCTCTAAAAGGTGTGGATAATGTAATTCCCTCAATACCTACACTATCTACATTAATGCATTCTAAGAAATACAACTCAATAATATAGAGATTGTGCCCTGCAATCAAAATATGATTCAGCCACTGCACCGCCGTTGCTTGAAGTAGCAACATTTTCAAAAATGGTCCTTTTAATTAAGGAAGAATGTGTGAGAAAACACTCAGCTCAACTTTCTGTGATTTGGATCGATTTTGTCGATATGATACAAAGTATGTGGTCAATGTAAAAGATGCAATTAATGAACAGCTCTCAATTCTTAGTATATATATCAATATTTTTTTGGCCTTTCCAATTTCTACTGATTTTTTTTTTAATTTTGATTTTCTTGTACACACCAAAAATGCGTGTTTAACGTCAATGGAAATAAATTGATAAGTTAATAGATATAGAAAGTGTCTATTTCCTATACCATTTAGGTATTATTATAATTAATATTGTTATTATTATTTTTATTATTTTTATTATTATTATCATCATCATTATTATCTATAAAACACGATATGTACCTACCTTAAGAATTTCTTTGATATTTAAATTATGATTTTATTTGTTATGTGAGCAAAATTAATAAATTTCCTTAGAAACTCTTTTGACAGAATTATTTAAATCGTTGTTAACAACTAATATTAAAATTAGATTAAAAACATTAAAACCAAATAAAGAATGTACTGCTACTACTAAGAATTACGATGAATAGAAACATGTTTGTCGAAGTGATCTTTTTATTTAACACAAATTATAATTTCTCTGACAAATATAATGTAAATGTGTAATTACAAAATTAATAAAAAAAATTAAAAAGGAATAAACAAATATTTCAAATAAATACTACATACTATTGAAACAAATTAAATTAAAAGACAGCTGCAAAAAAAAATATTGTCAAAAATATGTATTGCAAAACTAAGAACAAAGCAAAGACAGGAATAAAATGTATTATTAAAAAAAAAAAATTGTTTTAATTTGTATTGTCCTCTAACGTTGCTAAACTTGTGTTGGCAAAGAGAATAAATTCAAGTTTAATTTACAAATTAACAGGTAAGCTTGTCTATGGATACCTACATGTACAAGGTGGGCCAAAAGAAGTCATCCGATGTTGTTTGGCTCTCATTTTTTTTTCTAAATGAAAAATTTCGATTCTGTTTTTTTGATTATGTTTACTTGAACCTATAGGATTTGATTGGTCAAGTCGAGAAGATGATATCATCTAAATTGGCGCCGTCACAATTGATTGCCATACGGGCTCGTTTTATGGCAATTTTCATCACTTCGGCGAGAACTTCGGGCGACAGATTCTCGCACTCGTGTCGAATGTTGTCCTTGAGGGCTTCTAGGCTCTCGGGCTTGTTCACGTAAACCCGAGACTTCAAAAAACCGCACAAAAAACGTCTAGAACGGTTAAATCGGGCGATCTTGCGGGCCAGTGCAGATTGCCAAAAGGAGAGATGAGGCGACCCGGGAACGCCGCCTTCATATTATCGGTTGTGGTTCGCGCAGTGTGTGTCGTAGCTCCGTCCTGTTGGAACCACATGTCCCCCAGTCCTAACTCGTCCAATTTCGGCTTAAAAATCTCGGTTAACTTGGCCCTATAGCGCGCACCGTGCACTATTGTCGTCTGACCAGCGGCGTTCTAAAAAAAAATGGCCCGATGACTCCTCCAGCGTGAACACCGCACCATGCAGTAACTTTGAGCGGGTGTAATGGCTCCTTTTGTATTACTCGTGGATTTTCGGTGCCCCAGAAGCGATAGTTTTGCTTGTTCACGAACCCGCTGATGTGGAAGTGAGCCTCATCGCTCATTATGATTTTGGTCGAAAAATCGTCCACTTCGTCCTCGAGATTGAGGATGGCTTGGGCGTAGGTTACACGCGTTTGGCGGTCGACAGGCAGCAGCTGATGCACGGACTGGACTTTGGTCGGGAACATGCGCAAGTCTTTGACCAAAATTCGCCTTAGGGACTACCGGCTGATGGCTAATTGCGAGGCACGGCGTCTGGTCGATGTTTCCGGCGACAGCTCGACATCCTCGTCCAGCGGCAATATTCTCGGCACAACGGGCGCTGCGGGGCCGGCCACTTCAAGGTTGGTGGCCAAACGGTGCAGTGTTTGCGCAGTCGGTGTCGGACCCCGTGGAATCGGCTTTGGAATTCACGCTGCGCCAACAATACAGACGAATTGTTACGCAAAAAAATAGACACGATTATTCTGCGTTCTTGGGGAGTGTATCGCTCCATGGCTTGTTCACTTGCATTCTACATCTGTATAGTCGACAAATGTCAAAACAGATTTGACATTGGCGGCCATTTGCAAAAATAAGAGAATCTTCCAATAGGGTGATCTCTTTTGGCCACCTTGTATATTAATCACTTAAACTTTTCGAAGAACAAGTCTACGCAAGATTACGATTGTTTTTTTTTTCTATTATTTGTTATATTTACTTTGGACATTTTAGTATAGAAGTACGTTACAATTGCCAAAGTTACAATAATATTAGCATTTTGTTAATTATCATCGCCATAAAACTCACTCTATCGTTATCATCACGCGAGATTAAATTAAAGTACATACATAAACCTAATTCAACATTTTAACAATGCGCTAATAATTTAGTTTTCAAATTATGTAAATGAATTTTTTAATTAATAGCTAAATAAATCCTCCCTTAATATCATTTTGAAGAGCATTGTTGCCCAACAATTCAAAATGACGACAAATGTGACGATCAAGAGACAAATTTTAATTACCGTGTGAACCTATCACTCGCTGTTGGGACTGAGTGACCAAAATTTTGTCACGGATTTGGCGTGACATTTCACAATTATCTGTATTGTCACGCGTCTCTCGATTGATACATTTTTTTCCTGTTCTGTTTGATGACTGTGGAAATTACCGCTCTTTCAAATTTTTTTTTCTTTTCGAGGGTTGCTGGAAAATTAATTTCCTTATAATTTGCAATGAAATTAAAATCCTTATAATTTGCAAAAAGATTAAAAAATCAATTGCTGTGCGTTAGTCTGGTAAAATCGCGGATTGTCGAGTGCCCACATTCTGCTTTGGTTGATTGAGAAAATCTGACCGGAACAACTCGATTCAATCATTAGCGCGGAAAAATCGATCAAGAAGCTGACCCGGAAATTTGTGAAGTCGCAACGATGCAATGAACTCAAGTTAATTCAGAAGTAATTTCATTCGTTAAATAGAGATGTTCAACTTTCAAAAGGGATGTTAATAATTTAATAAATTGTACGCAGTTTACCGGGTCAGCTAATATAGTGTAAAATATCAACAAGAAAACTTGAAATGACAATTTTAGCTGTGTATTTGTCAGAAAGCAGTACCGACGATGACAACGACTTTGAGGAAGTTGTGAGGAGGTCCATAATTTATTTTTCAAAGATGGGACATTATTCCAACCAGAAGAAGTTATTAGAAATTAAGGTAAATAAATTAGCGTCATCTGTAACAATTTAGCGTTTATTTTAACCAAAAAAAAAAACGGCGAAGCAAAGAAACACGGAAATACTTAAGAAATTAAATAACAAAGATATAATCTTAAAGATAAACGTGGCAAGAATTTTGTATTGTTTGCTGACAAAAAGAGCACATAAGTTCGTTATTATTTTTTAAAGCATCATTACTAAGATTTAGCTGAAGGAGAACGTTTCGGGGGCTCTCAAAACAAATTGCGCAAGTGATAATTTTGCTGTCTTCTTCATGAGCGTTCAATAAATCTGATTCATCCTCGCTAGCTGATGACACATCTGATATCATATCAGCACTAATTTGGGAAGACCCATAGAGCTTGGATGTCAATTGAATTATGAAAGCTGATGTTGTTATCTTGCCTCTATCAAGTTTCATGGCTATCATATAAATGAAGTCGTCTCTTTTTTCAAACTTTGATTTTGGCCGCTCAAAAATTCTACATGTCTCTCCATCCATAGACGAGCAAAAGTTATATCCCTCATTCAATAGAGCTTTGCAAAACGTTAACAAATCTCCATTTTTCGGTAAGAACTCTCCAAGTTTTTTATTGTAACATTCCACCGAACTTGTGGTTCGCATAGTCTTCTTATATAAAGAGAACTGCTTTGATAGATCCTGATAAAAAAAAAAAAAAATAATTAAGAAGTAGTGAGTACGAACACATTTTAAACATACTTTAAATATCCATCGATTTTTTTAAATAATTCACAAATCCCATAAGGTACGAGAATTTCGATGCTTCACTATTTAGGGCATAGAAAGCAATTTCAAATAAAGCTGGCCTAAGCAAAGGAAGCACAAAAAACGTATGGACAATTTTATAGATCTGTGTGTCCTTTTTAACACTTGGCATAAAATTTTGTATTTTTAATCTTTTCTTCTTAAAGCCTAAATAAAATCGTTTCAAATTTAAATAGAAACGTTAAGTAAAATACGATTTTGTTATGAGAATTAAAGAAAATAAAAGTAAAAATTCGCGCGAGTTTTTACTTTTATTTTCTTTAATTCTTCACTCTCAAAATCTTAAAGAGACAAAATCCTCGCCTTTCATGGAAGTGGTACTTACATGTTCAGAATAGGCAATACATACAATTAATAATTGCCTACAACCACAAGATGGAACAATACTAAATGTACCATCGATAAAAAAATGCCGCTCCGATCCAAGGTAGCGTTTCAATCAGTTCGGAGATCTTCGATGCATGAAATACAGTATATCGAAAATTGTTTTCGAGTATGGTGTGTCTATAAAATTGTTTGCTATCGTTATACTTCCACATACCATAAGCATAACGTTTTCATTTGAAAAGGTATCCTTAAACTCCTTCAAGCTTCTCGGTGATTTCGGAAGTAATACACTTTTTAGCCTATTCATGTGCCGCTTAACAGAAGCATTAGTGGATTAGATGTGCTGCATCTGGCATTTCTAACCGCTTCGAATCAAAAATGTCATTGCCTCGGTTGGGGTGTGGATGCATGGATTCATTGACATTTTTAATTGTATTTGAAACACCATCAAAAATAAATACAATAAATAAATGTTTTAAATACATGCTTTTGATCAAATAATTGTTTTTCGATTTTTAAATAAAGCAAATTACTATTCTTTCGAAGTCCGGGCATAAATGCAAAATCAACACCTTCAACTAATTCACTGTCCATGTTTATAAACGAACAATTACTAATCTTGTTACAAAAGAACCCAAGCCAAGCCATTACAGTCAGCTTACTGTAACATTGTAAATCAGGGATGCCATGTTAACAGCTTTTTTCCAAATATTTGGAAAGATATACATATGCGTACAAGTGGTCTTTTACTAACATTTGGCTTTTTTAAACCAAATAACATGGGGTTATATGTTAAGGAGTCTGGCAGCTCTGGAAATAATTTAATCTAACTAAAGGAAAATATGTAAAACCAGCGTGCAACAGGTACAGCATTTCTTTAAAAACAAAACATGTCAGATGGGACATAAATCCATAAATTAAATTAATAATTAATAAATTGAAATTAATAAATTAAAAAATAAATTATGTTGTGAGCTAGGGTAGGCCACGGGGGCAACTTCGATGCAGGTGAGGAGGGCGCGGCACGCTTGCGGTTGCTCGGCTCAGCTCGTCGGACGGGGTAGTACACCACCTCACCGTACACCACCTGCTCAGCACACATTTTGTCTCGTGCCAAAAAAAAAATATATCAAAATCAAAAAAGGAAGAAAGCTACGTTAAATCGACTGCGGACGGATCAAATAGGACAAGAAATAAGAAGACAGGAATTGAAAGGAGGGAAAATGAAGCGCTCAAGTACTTCTGCCACCGCTTAGGAGAGGGAGCGGGAAAGTTACCGCGAAGCTTACTCTAACTAGTCTAAACTAAATCTACTCTAACCTAAAATTCAAAATAAAACCTACTCTGGGCCTATTGTAACTTAAAACTACCCTACAACTAATACTTCCCTAACCGCACTTCCTTTCCCACAGTCTCTCAAAAGCGATGGTTCGTCACGAACCCGAGACATGCCTGGTGATGTTGGCAAAGGTTTGCCTGCCCTCCCTTGGTATGATAAACATAACCGAATGCTATCACTCTGGCCGATATTGTGAGTGATAGCCCCTAAAATTCCTCCCAGCCACAATCTACGACCGCTTCCAAGAGAAGTTAGTCTAAGTCATGTTTTGTCGTCAAATCGAAGACATTCAGTCGTCATGTAGTCCTATTCAAAATAATTACATAGCCTTAACTTATAATTTATACTTATTATTTACCTTAAGACACCTAACATAACTTATAACCCTACAGAAATTAATAAATTAACAAAATAACATTAACACGCAGTTGACAAAACAATAAAAAAATCAATAATGCATCCACACATAATTGCACTGAGTGACGTCAATCTTTACGATCGAAAGTTACATGGGGCATGACAAAAAAAACTTAACGAAAATGCGACAAACTGCAGCATAGGGGAAAACGAAGAACAAGAAGAGGCGAGACGCAAAAATTTATCAAAACAAATGACTTTTGCAAGCCGGTCGGCCATAATGCTTTCGCTTATCTTTTTTTTTATGTTTTATTGATAATTGTCAAGTATTTTGTTTTATATTTAGTGTTAATATTTGTAATTGTTATTGTCGCGGATTTCGTAGAATACTGTGCCCTTTTTTTTAGTGTTCTCTACTATCGCTATGCGATCACCTATGGAAATTGGGGTAGTTTCTGTTTTCAATTGGCGTGTTTCAACCCCTTCCAAGTGGCTCATTTGACGCCAAAACTTTGTTCGCCATGGAGGTGGAAATGCGGATGGTCTACCGTAACAATTAATAAATTAAATTATGGATTTAAGTCCCCTGGAGTTATGTCCCTGCGCCAATAATTATGAATGGATACATACACACATTCTCATTATTCATTCTTGCTTTAAGACTTTTACATGCGTTTGCTGTTGCCGGTAAAAAAAACGTATTATTCAAGGTTTGGAAATGGCCAAGAAGAGGAAGCATAAAATACTTACATTGAAACAAAAATGTAATATCATTAAGAAATTGTTGGAATTGAAATTTGAAGAAATATTTTTGTTTCAACTGAACAAATAGTGTTTGTAATTTTGCAATAAACGTTAAGAGATTAACACGAGTGACAATTAAAAAGAGCGAATTTTTGTGACGTCCGCATGTCAAAATTTGACACATGTAAGGCTGGCAAACTCAAGTTTGCACAAATGTATTCTCAAAATAACCTTTCGAAAGCCGCATTTTGGATTAGTTAACGTTTTTCTCTTGATCTTGTTTAACTGCCAGTGGTTGCTTTTTATTGATGTCTCTGGTCTGCAAACATCGAATGCAATGAATGTTTACTAAAAATTTAATTTTATTAAGACTTTTGATTTTTGCAACGATCGCCGAAAATGTAAATGTAAGAATATTGTGAGCATTCAGAAATATACACGCGAAGTGTACCTATTAAAAATTATTGAACTTCTGGAGAAATAATAGGATTTAAAATTAGATCAGTTTTATTATTTTCGTAGATAGATTAACTAATACTAGTATCGCTTGTGGTCTAAAATCGACCATTCCTTTCATAAGTATATAAAATGTAATACTAAAAAAGGTACCACAATTATTTGCGTTATTTATGTTTTTTTTTTTATTACCGAAAAGGGCGACATCTAGATATCGAAAATACGTAAATGAGCTGCTTCATTGGAAACAGGTTCTAAGCAAAGATGATTTATATTTGAATACGTTACTATGGTATTGCAAATTGAATGTCGCCAAAATCCTTCCAATAGCCTGTTTTGTATGGGGAATTTATAACTAAATTTTACCAGTCTGAATGGCGACTTATACCCACGATTTTTGGTTTGTGCACATCTATGGCACAGTACCTTTCGAATTATATAAGTTTTATTTTCCTCATTTTATAATAAATACTTAAAGAGTGTACCGACACTTTTGATGTTCACGTGTTAATATAATGATATGTATGTCATACATGTTTAAAAATATCAATCTGTATTTATTTATTGTAGGCAATAATATACTGTTGTTCTGTGTCGCACTCATTCGGCAAATTTAAACATTAAAGGGTTAGGTTCCTTAATCTGATAACTCATAAGTGAAATTTGAATCTATGTATACTGAAATGAATTGGCAGGCTATTACTTTTATTTTCGAAAACATACATTTGCTAAAGGTTCATTTGTGATCTTCAGACCACCAATAAATTTAGCTTTGCAGCATCATCCTACAAATTATTCAAGACATTCTAATAAATTGTGTTCCGTTTATTGAATATTTTGCAAGGGATCGTATTAGACAACAAAAAGTCTAGTGTTGCGCACTTTAGGTAGAGGTCCTCTCAGTTGGTTCTTTATTTGAGCTTGTTTGGGGCGGCGATGTATTAGTTCCTATTTAGTATTTGAATAACTGGTTTTAAATTACGCTTACTACATTTAAAATTGTACGGTCCAGAACAGGTGAACAAATTAATAAATAAATAAATAACTAAATAAACTAAACTAAACTGTCCACCAAAACTTTGAACACTTAAAAGGAGAAAGACAACAACAACACCAACTACAGTGAGGCTCTGTAAAATCAGCCCCAATTTGATTGTTGATATTTCTGTATAATAATATGTATTCTGTATAATAATTTTTGAGTGCATAGTGTATGCAGTTGTTCAGTTTTTTATTTATTTATTTATTTTTAACAAAGCAAAGTAAGTTCCTTAAAACATATTGAAACAAGTACATAAGTACATATTAAAACAAAAATGCGATTATTGGAATTATGGTAACATCATGCCTTCCCTGGGTATTTTTAAGGGGTGCTTCAACTCCCACACTATCGCAAAGCTCGCATGCGAAGTCTTTTAACAATTTTCATCTATAGCTACACGAAAAAAACATATTCTCATCCTTACGCATTTATAACCATTTTTTGTCAAGCCTATGCAATATTAAAATCTGAACCCATATCATTATGTTTTTTGCACTCAAATACAGGATCGAATAAGAATTATACACTCCAATTAAGCCGAAATAATCTTAAAATCTGAACCATATCATCTGCATGATTTTTTTGCACACGAATACACGTTTGAACAAGAATTGTACTCTCCCATCAAGCCGAAATAATCTTAAACTTATGTCGTTTTCCATTGGTTTCACTCGGGGATCCACTCATTCTCTGATCCAATGGAACAACAAAACTGCTCCTGGTTGAACCCACAAAAGTATTGGAGAAATGCCAAAAAATAATCTACGGCGGCTGTCAGCTGACTTGTATAAAATATATAAATTACATTTGTGTAAGTGCTTCTTGAGTATGGATTCTGACTTCAAATCGAGAAGCGAAATTCTCTTCTCAGAATCAACAGAAGAGTAAGTTTTGTGCCAATGGAACGGTTTCAGAAGTGATTTTTTCGATTCCGGACTCTCCCGGACGCTTCTTTTTGCCCAATGGCAAACGACATTACATGATGGATTAATGTGCATACTAATTAAAATCTAAACATGATATACGAATTTATATTCTCGAATCAAACGCAACCAATGTCAAACTAAAATCGAAACATTACCGATACAAGCATTGTATTCTCCAATCAAGCCGTACAATGTAAAACTGGCATGATGGATAAAGAAAGCCTGTTCGGACTAGAATTTAGCTTGCGATATTTTTATGAGTGTAATAACTTTGATAGAAGTGTGCCTCTAAAACATATTGCGTTCATGCCGTTGATGTACTCAGTGTCTTGAAATATGAATTAGTAAAAAAATGTGTGGGTAATATCATTTTTCTATTATACATTTATTGAGAATGGGTTTATTGAACGAAACATTCATCCATATAGCGGGACATTTTGAGTTCTTTGGGGACAGCGGGACACAAAGCTCGAAAGTGGGACGTATGGTCACCTTACATAGAAACCTTGGTATTGACGTCAGCTTTTATCTCAAATCAATCATCAGAAACGAAATCGGTTCACGCATTAGAGAGAACATCAATTTCAAACACAACTTATTTACGCAAGGGAAACATAATGAAAATGTTTATTTAGCTCGGAAGTGTTCGGCATTGACGCTGGAATTGGCAAGCTGAAATATGATATGTTGACCAGCTTTGTTCCGTATTTTGAAGCGCAATAACAAAACGATGCTTCCACTTCAAGGTACATTCATTACTCAGCATAAGATGTTCTCTTCTTATAAGTATGTAGGTTATTTCTTACTTACTGACAATGTTGTAATGTTACTGCGTTTCTTACGTAAATAGAAAGTCTATACTTGTCGACTAAATATACATCATTTTCATCCCTTAAATTAAAGGCTTATAACTACAAAAAATCAAATGGTTTTATTATGTAATCAAAGTATTTAGAAGTAAGTATATCTTCAATAATTTTATTTGTTTTTCAAAAGTTTTAGTTGACCTTTTATTTGAGTCTTTCCTCTATATGTACCAACTTGCTCAAATTCTTCATCATTTCTCTTACATGGATACATCCCTTTCATAGTTTTCTATATTTCCATTCATATCAGTCGTATTTGCTAGATAAAGATCTTTACAAATCCCTTTTAGATGATTTGACGTATAACTTTTCTCCTACCATTTACTTCAATTAAGTACAATACATTACTGATTTGTTTGCATACCAAACCACTTATCCACTTAGCATAACTTTTACCATTACGGTTTAAATATAAAATTCATTCATAAGCTTTTAGGTCTAGTGGTTTTACCCCACTGATTTGTTTGAAATCAGAATATTCTTTTAACTTTTTGCTCTTATAATATGTTTCTTCTTTATTTCAATTACATTTGGAATAAGATAAACTCTCAAGTGAGCAATAACGAAACAATGTCCTAGATTTATATACAGGGTGTCTGCCGGGAAGGTATACTACTTTGTTTTGCCGCCATTTTGGTAAACAATAGTCTTGACAGTTCATATTTGGCAGTCGTGAAGTAGACACGTGGCAAATTTATTATGGAAAAATATTCGATAAAGCATATCGCATACAAACAGGATTATAATGGAATTACTGCGAGACCTTTTTCCACAATAAGTTATTTCAAGAAATGGTGATGTTGATTGGCCTCCAAGGTCGCCTGATTTGACTGCTACGGACTTCCTTTTGTGGGGATATCTGAAAAGCAAGGTTTATTCAAACAAACCAGAAACGAGGAGCAGCTCAAACAAAATATTCGTGATGAAATTAATGAAATACCGCGTGAAATGTGTGAGAATGTAATGAAAAATACGTTCAAAAGGGCTCGCATTTGTGAGACTAACAGAGCCGAACATTTACCTGATATTGTATTCCATACGTAATTGCCGACATTAAATAAAACATTTATCAATATAAGATACATCCTCTTTCATTTAATCAAAAATTATAAACAAAGAAAGTAGTATACCTTCACGGCGGACACCCAGTATAAATAAAATGTTGCTGGGACAAACTCCGGTGACGGTTGGCGGTGTACTACGTATTTTAAAACGAAATTTCAAAATTTGATCTTATATGCACAACCTTTTTCCTTACTCAAAGATAATCCAGCGATCAAGCTTTTTCACCGAACTGGACACAGGGAGGGTTGTGTGATTCGCGCGTATCCTATGTGCACTCCTACGTGACGCGTTGTAGCCTAACCGACTTGACCGATTTTGAAGAGTGAGTTGACATTATATTCGTATTCTTCCCCGGGGTGTCATAGGATACAAAGATACAAATAAAAAATTAAAGTTATGTTAAAAAACCTAAAAACCCAACTGCATGTAAAAAAAATTTTAAAATTAAAAAATATAATTCGATCCCCATAAAATAAACATTGTTCTCTTAATTCCAAACGACAACCTACAACTGTTATATGGTGACAGAAAAATATCCGATTTAGCTTCTCCTGGCCATTTATTATTCCTAACGAATAACGAATTTTGTAAAATCAGCAATTTGCCCAATTAATATTGAAATACTTTCATCGTAATTAAAAAAGTTAATATTTAAATTTCCAACGCCGGTAATGCAATCTACAGGTAAGCGTGACAACGCATCAACGATCTGCTGCTTCACCCCCGGACGATATTTAATTTTGCAATTATTATTGGAAAGGCAGTGATACATTACTGGCTAATATATTATGTGTTGGGTCAACACTTAGGATAGCTCCAACACCATACGGAGATACATCGCATGCAATGACGATTGGTTTCGTGGTATCAAAATGTACACGCAAGCAAGTCATTCTTGGCCAAGATACCCTTGCACTCAACAACTGCCTTTGAGCAATAATTGTTGAGTTCTCGTCCTCAAGTAATAATTTGTATAGTGGTGCTAGGTATTTGGAATGAATTTGGGGTATTAATTTATCAATCCTAAAAAGCTGTAACTGTTCAAAGTTTTGAGGTTCTGATGCTAACAAAATATAGTATTGCATTTAAATATTGAAGCCTTCATTCACGAGTAATGGTATGACCCAAACATTCGAGACATTTACTAAAAGTTTGTACTTTTCCCTGTTTACTTTATCGCAATACTCCTCCAATCGAATGGAATAGAATATCATCTGGGAAACGGCTACCCCATTTAACCCACGCACGATTTGATCTATAATTTTTTGAAAAATTATTGAAGCTGTGGCAACTTCAAATGGCAAACAACAAAATTATAACAAGCCCATGTGAGTATTGATTGTCAACATATATTGAGAACTTTTACTAACCGATAATTGAAAATATGCTCCACTTAAATCTAAACAAAACAACTAGAGGATAGCTATATATCCATTTTAATAATTGAGCACAGGAGTAATTTTTAAGTACACAAACCATAGGTGCCGCCCAACTACTCCTGCCCGGCTGTATAGCTCCATCTGTGCACATTCTACTTAATTCCGACTCAAATGCTTTCTTTAAACTTATCGGAACGGTATACGCTTTATGAAACTTTAGCTGTGAATTTGGCTTTATAAAAATGTCAACCGAAAACTCTTTGATTTGATCTCCGGTTTTACTTCACAAGTTCAAGTGGTTCTCTTCCTTGCTATTGTTTTGGCAGAAAGTACGAGGTTAATTATCGATAGCAACTAATAGTCTGACTTACCGTGCGCTAAAATGAATTGCCTTCGCCAATTTGGAAAAAGGATGATCAACCCAATTTTTACCCAGTAGAGGGGTAAAATTGCGTTTGGTTTGAACTACCACCAATTTTAATTACCAAAGAGGAAGAATTTCTTTTACCAAATCCTTAAAAGCTTTGTCTTAGGCTTTCTCCGGAAACACGATTGATTTATACGTTGAAAGAAATTACTTTTTTTTTGTCTTTGCGCGCCTAAAGGTAAATTTCTCGTCGCCAAAATATTTTTGGGGGGGCTTTTATTTTTTGCACGGTTACTTCCCGTATAATACATTATACCAGTTTGATTTGTTCGAAAACGGCTATAATGATTTTAACCAAAATTGATATTTGAGTTTAAGTAAGTGCATTCTCAGTTTTTGGCTAAAAAATCGAATAATGGTATACATTTGAAATTTGGACATACCTTGTAAACGGTCCAAACGATAACAAAAATGTATTTTTTAAGGTAAAACTCAGTTTTTGTCTATATTATCGTATAGAATGTATTTTTTTAAAAGAATTTTTTAAATTTTATTTAATACTAGTACATTAAATGAATTTTATTCCACACTAATAATTTTTCTCTATTTTAAGAACAGTTTCTTTTACCTATCATATCAGTAAAATAAGAAAACAACCAACAAAACTTTTGATAAACGAGAACGTTTCGTTCGACACAGTCGTTCTGTTTAAGAACTTTTATTGGATTATTATTAATCCCTTCTATAGAAACACAATTGTTTAATGTGTTAGTACATATTATGTAGAACTAAATTCAATTCAATTTCATTTGAATTGGCCAAAAAATCAACTCGTAGTTTGTTGTATTTGCAATAACGTATATTTTGGAATGATATCACTTGTATGTGGATTTAGATTGTATGTAGGCTTAAAAACGTCACTATTGGGTTCATTCGTTTTCGAGTCTCAATTTCAAGTGTTATTTTTTTCTTTCGTAATACTAATTTTTTTAAGAACCAAATGATTTATTGCAATCGATAAACAGAATAAATTGAAACTAAAATCAATAAAGCAGTTCACATTAAATAAAACAATAACACATTTTCCACCAACTGCTATCATATTGAAGTAATGATGCCACCAACACCACAAATTCCAACAAACCATTAACCAAACATCCCCAGCTTCGCTATTTACTAATAGCATCATTTTCGGTACCTACCCATTTTATTAATAATTTAACTTCAGTCTGAAGCTCTTGACCTTTCAGCTATTTGGACGTAATATCGATTGGTTTGAGGTTGTGGCTGTTTATATAACTAAACAGAAACACCCACCTCCAACCCATTATATCAGCTGTTTTATAGGCATAATTTGCTAGTTGTCTGATTCGAGTTGAGTAATCAAGTTTCATTATTGTGTGTTGCGTTTTGATGGCAGAGGGTAACCACAAACAGTGTACACATCAGTACTGTCGTTTCGTGCGTAAATGACAAAGTGTCATGATTGAAAGCCATCAATGAACTTGAGTCGAGTTTCTGACACGATTTCACTCTTTGACCTCAATCACTTAAACTTAAGATATGCAAAGCTGAATTCCAGACCAAATAACTGATATTGGAGCAGCAGTAATTATACGCACTTGTCTCACAAACTACACACACTCAATACAGTGCTTAGAAGTCAAATTAAATAATGTTTATCATTTTAATCAAATAAAGTATATATGGGTGGTTAGTAGGTATTGAACAAAAATTGTACTCAAGCACTGAGAGCAGTAATTTACGGCAGCTGATAATCAGTTGGAATACATACTATTTAATTGATTTTATTTGTCGATTAGTGTTTAGTGCCCGTGCGGCACTTTAATCGGGCGGCAATTTGGAGCGGTTAAAATTTATAAATATATAAAATTTACCAAACCGGTTTCTTTTTACAAAGTTTACCAGCATTAACACTGCTTCACAGTAAGTAATCACTAATCAGACATTCCTTGTGTTGTCTAACAACAAAATCCAATGAACGCTGTTCCCTATTATGCAACAACATTTTATCAGAAATGACAACCCTGCACACCACACACAAATTATAACACAGTACCTACACAACATCTGCATTCGAAAATACTCTTTTTTCTCTTTTTTCACTAGAAGTTGTGAAATTCTTTAAACGGCGATAAACAGTATTTCAGAATGGACTAAAAACTGGTAGAATGTAATCTACCGAAATGACCTAAAGTCACTCCATTTTAATTTTACGTATAAAAACGTAGCACGTGGAATACTCAAATACAGCCAAATATCTAGGCACGACCATAGGCGCTAAACTGCGTTGGAAAGCGTATGCAAAGGAAAAAAGATGAGTTCAGCATACGATACTGATACGGTAAAATTGCATTGGCTTATTGGGAGATATTCATCCCTGTCCAACTACAATAAGTTATTTCTATACAATCAAATTCTCAAACCAGAACGAAACTATGGGCTCCAGTTGTGGGCATGCACATGCCAAACAAATTTACAAAAAATTCAGGTCTTCCAAAATAAAGTACATAAAGTAAGGAACATAGTCAATGCATCTTGATATGAACCGTAATGTTCCAGAGTGAATAGACGCATTTTTTTATCTGCTCCGGTAAAACACAATTAAACCCGTGTGTTATACATTATTTCTAATTAAATTGTGCGGGAGTCGCTCATGTTGCATGTTTCACGTTTATTCGAATTAAGAATTTGTATTACTATCCTAAATTCTCACAAAAAAAAAAAAGAAAAAAAAAACTGAAACTGCATTTTGTGTTCTTGCATTTGAATACATATATATCAAACACCACACGATGTCGTCTGCAGTCAACACGTGCGGACATCTAGCTCGAGTGCAACAGCAACATGCAACTGTCTCAAAACCGAATTCGCCTCGCATCAAGCCCAACAAAACCACCGATGGTATAGCGGGAGTCTCCGACTTAAACCCCTCCAAGCAAATTGCACAAACACCGGCGCCAGAATACCCTTCTACCCCGACCGAACAAGCACTCACCTTAAGCACACCGGCAGCCACAACACACACTTGCATTTCCCTTGAGGTTCTCCATGAAGAGTTTAAGCGAAACACTGCCTCCATTATTTCAACCTTCAAAGGAGAGTTGAATAAAATTCGCAACGAATTTTTGCTTAAGGTGCATCACATCGAAACACAATTGACCGAAAACATCAACTACACCAATGGAGCAATGGAACTCAAGATAAACAAAGCTCTCACCGGCGAGATTTCTGAACTGCGTAATCGTTGCGACATGCTTGAAAAAAAAGAATTCTTAACCGACGCGGTTGTTTTCGGCATCCCAAAACTTGCTGATGAGAACTTACACATTACATACAATAAACTTTGCGATACCATCGAGATATCACCACCAGCACTGAAGAATGTTTTTCAAACCAAACACCGCAATAACAACGACGAACCGCCCGTAATTTTCCAGTTCACCTGCGTGGGTGAGAGGAATAAATTGCTAAAATCACTAGCTTGCCACCGAAAAAAGACTAAGCGACCGATCTCCTTACGTGATATTGGATTTGATTCTAACAATCATGTGTTTGTAAACGAAAGCTTGACTCCACGAAATCGGACTCTTCTCCAGCATGCAGTACGTATGAAGAAAAAAGGTCAGCTGTTTTCCGTGCAAACGTACCTAGGGTCTGTTTTGGTGAAATCTACCGTAGACGGAATGAGTGTAGCTGTTGCCGACTTTGATTGTTTAAACGCCGGCCGTTGCCGAGAGACGCCAGATGAGCCATAATGATCAACAAAGCATTGCAGCTAATCATAAACAACACTGATACGTATTTATTTTACAACATTTACAGTAATAATTTTTCTCTTTTTATTTTCAAATATTCTCTCTTTTACATTTGTACATCAATGGCCAAAGTTTATTTATTTTCCCTTTTTAATGTAATGGTTTACTTTGCTTGTCTGTTTTGTTTGTGTTTTTGCTTCTCCTGTGTTTGGTGGTTGTTTAGTTTTCCTCGTATATGGAATTAAACGCACATAACAGTGGGTTCAGTTCTAGCGAGAGTGATATGATATTCCTGATTTTCCGGATACAGTCTATGATATGGATGGTTATGAGCTTTTTAGAGGTGATCGAATTGGGCGGTTGGGTGGGGGTGTGGCTGTTTATATGCGCAATGGGCTACGAGCAATGTGGTCTGCAAATCAACTGTTAATTGTACATCCGATTACTTGTTTCTTAATGTTGTATGTGGTGTTGAGCGTTTGCTAGTTGGAGTGATCTATAGACCAAATAAAACTATAAATATCTCGTCTATTTTTAGTGTGCTGGAAGGAATTTCTTGCTCTTATCCTAATATAATCATTACCGGTGACCTAAATTGTAATTTACTTAATGTTCGTACTTCGGCGCAGTGAATTGAACGATTTAAAACTATTGACTTGACATCTGTCAACGTATCAACTGCTACTCACTTTGCATACGACCCTGCCACCCTTATCGATGTGTTTTTTGTTAATGATTATAGAAAAGCCCTGCTCTACAGTCAACTCTCGGCGCCGGGCTTCTCCAAACATGATCTGATATTCCTCACTTACGATATTCAGTCAGACGCAGTTAACCACGCTTTTGCATATAGAGATTTTAAAAATATTGATTACCAGAGTTTACGGTCCGACGTTATTCAAACTCGGTGGGATGATATCTATTGTATGCCATCAGTAAATCAGCAAATATTATTTCTGGAACAACATATAAAAGCTTTATTTGATCAGTATGTTCCATTGCGACATAGGGTCCCTATTTCCAGATCCCCCCCTTGGTTTAATCGATACTTATTAGATCTAATCCATAATCGTGATACTTCGTACGCTCGTTGGAAACGATACAAACTCCCTGTGCTCTACGACACATATCGGTCACTTCGCAACTTAGTTGTCCTTCGCGTAAGGGATGCAAAGCGACGCCACTACGAACATTTCCTTAACCCTGAAATTCAGCCCGGGAAAGTTCTTTGGCAAAAACTGCGTAAACTAGGCAATGGTAAACAGCGTTAAGGTGCAAATGATGATGTAGACTGCAGTGTTCTAAATTCGAAGTTCGTGTAGGTCTATGTGCCGTCAACTTCATATCAAGACTCCGCACAGTTTTCAAATCTTTCTAGCGACGATGACAATACAGAAGATTTCATCTTTAATCGCCTAACGGATGAAAATGTAGTTGAGGCAGTGCTATCGGTTAAATCTGACGCGATAGGTTCGGATGAAATAAATCCTAAATTTCTCAAACTCCTGCTTCCTTTCATTCTCAAATACATAACACATATTTTTAATCACATAATTACCACTTGTGAAAACCCCCTTTCGTGGAAAAAGGCTAAAATATTACCGATACCCAAGTCGCAAAGCCGGACTAACACTGAGTATAGGCCAATCGTAATCTTACCATTTTTATCCAAAGTATTTGAGAAAACCACGCTAAAACAGATCCAAGCGCACCTAAGCGCCAACAAACTTTTGAGTTCCGCCAAATCCGGTTTTCGCGCGAAGAGGAGTTGCAAAACTGCACTCTTACTCGTTGTCGATGACATCCGCAATGGCCTGGATACTAACTGTCCCACGTTCCTGACGTTGTTGGACTTCTCGAAGCGACGGTGGACCACTCTCTCCTTTGTAAGAAGTTGCGGTACGAATTTAGATTTTCGTCTCTGGCAGTCAAACTCTTGCACTCATACCTCGCGGGCCGGCAGCAATGTGTGGCAGTGGGAAGCCAAATATCTTCGTTTCTTAGAGTTCCCGCGGGAGTTCCGCAGGGTTCGATTCTAGGGCCCATATTATTCTCACTTTACGTGAACGAACTCCTACAGCTTGTTAAACATTGTACCGCCCATATGTTTGCTGACGACGTCCAATTATACTTGTGCTGCCCGCTGGATATGATAAGTAATGCGATTGAACTGATGAACGAAGATCTGGAGATCATACAACAGTGGGCCCTCAAACACAATTTATCACTGAATGCAGCGAAGTCCAAGACATTCTGTATTTATAAGCAGTCTCTAGATACTACCACTTTCCCCCCGATTAAATTAGGACAGTCATCCATTGAATACGTCACGAAGTCTCGTAATCTTGGTGTAGTTTTCAATGATACTCTTACCTGGACAGATCATGCTGCAGCTACTATCGGAAAAGTATATAGTGGTTTCCGATCGCTACGGGCAACGCTACTTGTTAAGTCCATTTTATTACCTATCTTACTATATAGTTGCGAAGTTTTCTGCTATGTTGACTATAACACTAGGCATAAACTAAATGTTATCTATAACAATTTAGCAAGATTTGTTTTTAATAAACAGTATTTCGACCACATATCAAGTTACTCTCGGCAAATAATGGGCCTCAGCTTCGATAACCTCATTAAGTTCAGAACGCTAATCCTCTTTCATGGTGTTATACAGACCCAACAGCCTGAGTATTTCCCAGCTCACAAAGAACAGCCATCATGATTCGGCCCAGATTCTATTGCTTGCAATCTGAGCGCTCATTCTTCTATGGAACTCATTACCCATTACACTACGGAGAACCACAAACACAAGCACATTTAAAACTTACCTTTTCAAACACTTGGCCAGTGATACATAAATATAAATCTAACAGATTTGTCAATTATTATATTTTGTTATTGTTTTTGTTATTAATTTTCTTATGTAAGCTTCCAATTAATTATATGTAGTCTGTCCTCATCTATCTAATGTTAAATTTGCTTTTGAACTCTAAATCTTTTAAAGCCTTCACAAACTATAAGATGTAATCTTACTGTGAACCTATTCTTTGAAATAAATAAATAAATAAATATAACGCTGATCTATATAGCGATTAAATATTGAAATGGTTAAAGACGAGCTTAAAAGTGTTGCTCAAATGCACAGACGTAGGCTTCTCAACTGCGTTAGGTTGGAAATATCCGAATTATTAAGTACAGACAATATAATCAGGAGATTAAGGCGGGTATAAAATAAATAAATAAATAATTGGCGCAACAGGTCTAGGTGCAATCACATTCGGGATGACGAAAGTCAGTTTCCCAGGGAGGCTTTTCCGATGGGTTAAAGTCCCTCACTATTGCAGAAGCATCCCCAGCTTTCTAGCTCTGCAATGTCTTTTGATGATTTTCCCGTCCAGCAAACCCCATCCAAAAAAATATATATTTATGAATTTAATTCGCTAATAAACAAATTATTTAAATTAACAATTTTGAAGAGAAATTTTACCAAGTTTATTGGCATACATATGTGTAGGTATATTTGGTAGAAGCCGTAGTGTGCGAAAAAATTAATAGGGGCGGCGTAATTTGGGTCTGCCCCGGGCGGCCCCAACCCACGCTACACCACTGACTTTCTGTAATTTAACAACGTCGAATATCGTAAACAGCTGGGTAACATTTTCGATGTGAGTGGAGCAGGTTGGCCACTTTATTGCCATTTTAGCTTGTCTATATTGTTCCACGGTTGACCACCTTCTCAGGTGTTCTGCCGTGATCCATTTGTGAATCAGCTGTTCTACCATTCCTCTGCTAATTGAAGATAATGGATCCGGTCCCAGCAACTTTTCAGTTGACCCCTGTTTTGCAAGGGAGTCCGCCTTTTCATTGAATTCGATCCCTATGTGTCCCCGTACCCAAGTCAGTGTTACTTCATTTTTAGATGAACACTTATTGAGCTTAAGTACACATTCCAGTGCCAATGATGTTGTGATGTTTGTTTGTTCCATGCATCTGATCACCGCCTGATTGTCCAGTGCTATAAGGATATTTCTTCCTTCCACCTGACACTCAAGCAAGTAGTCCAACTGAAGTGTATTTCCCGATGCTAATGTGACGGTTTGCCATTTCGCATCTCAATGCAAACGAATTCCGTTTGGGCCGCTGTTTTCTTAATAAATAAGTCGAGCGTTAATATCCCCATGATGACCTCCAATGCGCATGTTGGGGTTGTACGTATTGCACCTGTAATTCCTATACACGCTAATCGTTGAACCCTATCCAGGTGCTTCCTGACGGTTTTCTGAGAGGCTGTCGCCCACCATATAACCGAGGCGTACGTGATAATGGGTCCAGTTATCATCGCATACATCCAGTATGCTGACCTAGGCGTCCACCTCTGTCCACATACACGTTTGCACTGATGTAGTACCCTTTTTGCCTTCCGGACCTTCTCCTCAACATGGTAATTCCAAGTAAGACCAGTATCTAGACAGACTCCCAGATACTTAACCTTCTTAGTCATTGTTAGTTCCGATCCGAAAAGTGTTAAGGGCCGAAATTCCAGATTTTTCCTCTTCCTAGTGAAGACTATTAGATCTGTTTTCCCCGCATTAATGGAGAGCCCTTGTTCCAGACACCACCGCTCAACCACTCTGAGTGCGTTCCTCATGATATCTGCGGTGACGTCCAAGAACTTGCCTCTGGCCATTATTGCTATGTCGTCGGCATATCCCACTGTGTGAATGCCCGTCGCCTCAAGGCTGCCCTCCTTGTGGGCAACCTCTGCTAACCCTTCCTCTGAGTTTTGAGGTTCCCGTCTGAATATTAATCGCTCTTGTATTCAACATATTGTCCACCCATCTTACCACCAGTGGGTTAACCCAACGTTTTTCAGACTTTCAAAGCATATCTTATCGAAGGCACCTTCAATGTCCATTATAGTGGTCATCGCAATGCCCCCGGTATTTAGCTCTTCCTCTGCAACGCGTACTACTTGATGTAGCGCTGTTTCTGTAGACATGCCTACCCTGTATGCAAGCTGTCTACTATTTACAGGATACGTCCTACGCGCAGTACTCTCCATATAGTCCACTATCACCCTTTCCATTGTTTTTAACAGGAAGGATGTTAGGCGTACTGGTCTGAATGACTTTGCCTCGGTGTAGTCCTCTTTTCCCGGTTTTGGAAGGAAGACCACATTTGCTTCCCTCCATGTAATCGGGATATAGCCCATTGCTAGGCATGCAACGTATATATTCCTGAGCCTTGGTGCAATTACGTCTATACCCCATTGCATTAGACCTGGAAATATACCATCCGGCCCCGCAGTTTTGAAGGGTGAGAATGTTTCTATCGCACCCTTGACCGCTTTTGGTGTCACGATCCGTTCTGCTTCCGTCCTATCCACCCTGTTCGTTCCTTGTTTCCTTGGAGCCCAGGGCTGATCTGACTTATAGCTTCCTGGAAAGTGTATTTGCTTTCCTACAATAACACAACGGAGTAGGTTTATGTATAAATTGTTGACTTGAAATATCAATATACTATGCACAATGATAAATTTAATACCAACCTAGAATTCATGTCACTTGAGATGGTTTATGTTGAATGTTGCACGTACGTTTGAATAGTAAATACAAATTCTAACAAAAACATAATCCGATAACACGGCAATTTTATATAGAAAATCGTTACGTGTATAGGTATATTGAATGACTATATGGACAGAGAGAGGTACATGACCCAAATTGAACCAAGTTCAAATTACTAATACGAAGGCGCCTTTGCCAGTCAGACACTTAAAAGCTCGCAAAGGACGTAGTCAACAAATCGTGACATTCGGTCAAGAATGTTACGTTTTATTTGTCAACAGGTGTCTTTTAATGAAATACGACAGTTAAATCAACTGACAATCTGCCTTGCTCATGAATCGAATTCTTTGATTACAACTTATTATTTGTAAAGCTGGCAACAATCTGTGGAAAATGCATAGATTTGGATGTACTGCCGACCTTTTTTTCAAAAGTGAACAAGAAAATCTCAATTAACACGGATAACTAACCCCGTAAAGGTACCTACCCGGATTTGTGAACATCGTAGAAAGTTTTCTTTACGAATTCTGTTATTTTGTCTATTAGTTTAATTTGCTGTCGATAAAGAAGTGAAGTGACGAAGGTTTTTTTTTTTTTGGGAATTTCGTATTTTGTGGAAACAGCAATTATGTATTCAAAAATGTATTACTAATATTTTTCTTATTGGTAGTTGGTAGTTCCAATCCAATACAACTTTTACAAGGCTTTATTGACACTTTTAATGATCAATTATCAAAGTTCTAAACTGCCAAAGCAAAATAAACAATAAAAACAGACACATTTGGTGTTCAATCATTTTAAATTTTTATTACAATCAATATTGGTTATTTGGAAAATTCGACTCTTGCGTTCTCCTTCTCGGCATTCAATTGGTCCTGCTTGCGGATCCTGACAATTTTGCACTCATCAGCGCACTTTGACGTAATAGCCGTGCGCACTTCCTTCTGAGTGACCATGATGCGACTGGTCACAACCTTTTTCACGTCTAGCGCCATCTTCTCCGGCTTATTCAGATTCATAAAAGCAGGCGATGGTCGGCCCGACAGACTGTGAGTCGCCAAAGTATTTCGATCAAAAACTGCCATCAACACTTTCCTTGTGACGGCTTGTGCAGTAAGTTTCCAATCGATTTCCTACCACCTTGTCTTCGATATCTGCGTTCCGTTGGGGCCTATGATAAACTTTTCGTCATCGTCTGTTGAGGTGTAGGGATATTTTGGCGGTGTTGGTTCCGGTCCGGTTGGAATTAACTTGTCGGCGGTTATATGAACGGACGGTTTCTTTGGAGAAGGCGGCATTTCAGCTGGTGGTGTATATTTGTAGGTACGACTGCTGTTTTCGCGTATAAGGATGTCGTCAGATTTTTGGGGATAGTCCAAATCCACTTGTTCATAAACGTGTATTATATTCTCGGCAAATTCTTCCATTCTTTGTTGAAAATGATTTTCATTAGCTAAGAATTCGGTTGCTGATATGTTCAAGCTCTTCCTTTAATTTTGGCCTTACTTGGGGTTTCGAGACGGGTATTTAAACGACGAATGAGTTTTATGTGTCATGTCAAGGGGCAACATTTGTTCGTCTTGAACATCGCTTTTAACAGCAACTTCGGGTTTTTCATTTACCCAAGATGGATCAATTCCTATGATGTCGTAAAGACGCTGGATGTCCAGTTTTTCCTTGACATATGGCAATGGCTGAGCTGAAGTTGCATGGTTCATCGCAGCTGTGTTTTTACTTTTGTTAGCACGTTTAGCTTTTATAATTTGAGTTGGGGGCTTTGATTTTGGTTTTGGTTTCGGAGAAAGAGTTTTCTTATTTAGACTTACCTTGGAGAATACTCAATTTGGCTAGAAGTAGGACCGATGGCTTTAAATCGATGGATGAATTAGTTTGCTTTTGTTCCATCAACCTAGATTCAATGCTTTGCATCAATGTAGTAGCTATGTCCGCCCATGCTTCTGCTTCCTACTTCAAGAAGTAGTTTTGTCTTGTCTTTTAGCCAAAGCCCTTTGTAATTTCACAGAAATATTATAACTTACCATAGCGGAACTTATTTTTGTGCTGTCGAATACTCTAGTCATAATTATTTAAAAATGCTTGTCTCCGGACAGTGCTTACGCACTTAACTTGATCACACGAGTAATGCGATTTGTAAAGGACCCTTGTCTTATATAGAAAGAAACTAAACGGTTGGAACATTTTCTATAAAGGACCTGTACAGGTAGGCTTGAGGATCGGAAAAATTCCTACACAACTCATAATTTTATTGCCCTTCCCCTAATATTGCATATGCTGATCGAATAAAATAAAATAAACCTGCCTCGGGTACACATAAGAGGATTTACGAAAATTCGCGAAAATCCATATAGAAGGGAAGTGTTTAATTAGGTGTACCTTGGACTGACGGCAAATAATTACCTAACGGAGAGTATTGGCGTGGCGACCCTCATTGCATTGAAAAATGGTGGTAGCAATTTAAATTATTTCCCAGTTATTATGTGAACGTGTTGCGTTGTCATTAACAAAGCCAATCATTTACCAAGGGGTGATTCTGTCATTGTAAAAAAAAAATAAATGCCAAATGATAAACGACATGTTACTAACATACATAAAACAGTTTTTACCCTGCAACAAATATGATCAACTGGAAGGAAATATAGATTTGCAGCTTCGTTTCTTAAGCGCATTTCTACGTTTTAACTAGAATAAGAACAGAATATTTGGGAAAGATGATTCCAATCTAAATTTCTAATGTATAAGCGAGTGTGTGCTATTATCCCTGGTTGGCCACAAATTACCAGAAAGTATTATCCCACTGCAGAAATTGTGATATTTATGCTTGTTTTACACTTGGGATTCCAAAAATTATTTATTTTAGTTGAAAAAACACGTCAACAATTTAAATTAAAGTTTCAAATCAAACGTTAAATGATATAGTACTTCAAGCTGAAATTATATGTTTACTCAGCTTTTGACTATAAAGACAGACGTAATTCACCGCAATTGGGTCAAAATGTTATCCGCGTGTTTTCCTTATTGTTCTAGTTTCGCCGAAAGCTAAACATCTGGGTTAAGCATTGCCAGGCGGTAACTGGAAATGAAAACTTTAACATAAAAATGCAGCTTGTGCTTTAGTGTAAATTCAGATGGTTGGAAAAATCCAAATTTAAATATTAGTTTGACAGAAACATTCTTTTGAAAACGCTGCCAAAGTCTTAAAATACATTTTAAGACCCTCCTTGGTGTACCTATCATTTGCACAAATAACTTTTCTAAGACCCCTCTAAACTTGTAGACGTAACTTCACTTGCATTGAGCAATTAGCGTGTGGAAATTTACATTTTTTAAAAACACACAAAAGCTGCATTTTTGAAATTCCTTCTGAAATTTTAATCGCAATATTAATTAACAAATTTGCACGACCTTAGTTGGCTTAAATCAAATAGAATACAAGCAACTTGCATGACAGTTTTCCAAACCATTTGATATGATATAATATGGCTTCCAAAAAAAGGATTATATTGCAAAAATAAATCATCGTCTTTGCCTCTATTCAAATCCACTTAGAAGCTTCTAAGTTACAAATGTAAAGTTAATTTGATGGGTGATCCTGGTGCATTTTTTTTTGTTATTTGTTTATATCGGGTTAAAATGTTTTCAAAAATAGTTGTAATCATGCAAATACGTAGGCATTATTCTCCATTATCCAGGCTAAGGAGTTGGTGATATCTGAGCACTTGGTGTCCAATTCAGAAAGTGGGGTGTCTTCTACATTTCATTACCCTCTTGCATATGCGTGAAAGGATCAAAATAATGTTGGAATCGGTGTTTACAAATTTAATGACAACGATTTTGAAGTACATATAACTTTTGAACGTCTTTTGAGAATAAACTAAAGGCGTTAACACCGCATATTTGATCTGATCTGGATAATGCATTCGAACAATAACACAAACTATGTTCCCATATGAAAAAGTTGGTAGAACAAAGTTTGACTAAATTTGACAAATGTTTTCAAATGCAAAATTTGCAGACCTACTGTTTAAGCTTTTGCAATTCCCCAAGTGAGCGATCTGACCGCATCAGTGCCACCAAATTCGCTCTATTTGGAAGAAAACTATACGGACAAGCCTTGATACGCTCTATTTGAGTCTGATTTTGTCTATTTTTATAATATATTTGTTTTTATAATATTCAAGGACGAAGCTGTAAACAAAAAGATTATGAAAATAATATGTCCCGTTTTTTAGCGCAGCGCCGCATCATCCGCCATGTTGTATAAATTGCTTGAATTTGCGCAGATCCAATACCTTGCATTTTTTAAACATGCATATAGCAGCCACAAAAAATATATTGATACCGCAACGATTGCGTTATACATAAATAATTTTCTCCAAAACATGGTGGGCGTGAATCGAAATAATCGAATTGTGTGTCGCGAGACGTAAACGACACATTAAGATAGGAAGCTCATTTCTAGACATTAAAACAAACACACTAAGCATGAGTATATTGCATGTGTGTGTATGTATAATTCTACTGCATTTGCGATGCGAAAATAAAACGACTAAAAATTTAACGAGTTCAAGGTCGGTCTTTTTGAAATGTTGTTGCGTTAAATTTTACCCCAACAAGGTCTGCTCTCTTTCCTTTCTCTCCCTGCCCCTGGTCTCTCTTTTCTTGGGTTTTGTACTCGAGGTCCTGGGATGTGGACGGGCATCTGAGGCCCCCATCAGCCTCCGGACCACCTCCCTCGAGCCTAAAGAGTGCGACCACATAGGTTCTCGTAGTGACAGGCCGGTCACAAGCCATCAGACGGGTGGGAGTTCCGGTTGCGCAGCCCTTCGGACGCAAGTCGGATGGTGAGCCTGGCAGGTCGTCAGGAGACTCCCACCGACCAACAGTGCAAATGTACCGACAGGAGGTCGGTATAGACGAAGGAGTGGGGGGAGGACGATCCCTTTAGCCAACACTCCACCGAGGAATATCAGGCCAGCATCTGAGTGTATAAAAGGGTGTGGCGGACGGCCAACACAAAAACACCCCAACGGTTTACACAACAAAATAGTATGTGACAAGAACATACACAAATTACGTTCGATGGGTGGAGAGACGACGATCTCTTTACGAATCACCCCGCCGCGGGAGCAACAGAGGAGCAGCAGAGGAGTGTAGGCGGGCGGCCAATTAAAAGACACTCTTCGTGAGATCTACCCTCACCACCACGGTAGAGTGAGAGCTTGGTTCGATGGGCATAGGGAAGACGATCCCTAAGTTTAGGCCCCGACGATGGAGCACCGGAGGAGCCACAGAGAGTGTAGGCGGACGGCCACATAAAACGCACTCCCATAGTAGAACGAACACCAAACACCAATCGTTCAAAGACGATCGCAGCACCATCACAGTGAAGAGGGACAAGAGCGACACTGAGAACCAAAACAACGGAAATAACCACCACCAAAAAGGCATCGCAATTAAGGCCGAGAGCCCACCCTAAATTCAACAATTTTTAAGGAATGGCATGTTATCGCAAGTCTCATTCCCCAAATCTGCGCGTAAGACTACCGAAAGAACTTAAATAACTCGCGGAAAATTTCGTAAACAAACCATACCTGATGGATTCCTAGTCAGCGAGTGGGAGTGATTGGGTTTTCCCATGTTGAGGCAAGGGTCCAACGCCCGATGTCCGGGTGGGGAATATTAGCGTCCACCATTATCCTTCTTTTCTTATTTTTTGATTATTTTAAATTAACTTTTAATTCGTGGGAAAATGCCGGGTTGCAAATTCCTCCACGAATTACTTTGTTTGGTTACTATGACAGGTGGTCATAGAAATTATTATTATAGAAGGCTAACTCTGATAAAAGAGAAGAGAGTCCGAAGTCGGCTGGCTAATCCAAATGTACTGGAAGGATCTTACCAAGGCGAATTCCAGTACGTTAAGAGAGGAATGATTGGAAAGTATGAGAGGGCTAACGGGTTACGGTAGCGCATTGGTGTCGCAAAAATTTGACCGTTCTACCCGATAGTATGTGTGAATGTGGTGGTTAATGGCCGTGGGAGGCATTGCTGAATGCCAACTTAAAGATCCCACCGTTGGGGTCTACTACCAGCGAATGTATGAGAGAGTGTGCGTGAGGAAGCCAAGCGACTTCGAACCAGACCAAAGCTCTAGAAGTCACTTCTTGGCTGACCAGCAAATAGAGAGGTTTAATTTGAGACAAACAAGTTTTCGACTTTGGCGTTGCAAAAATTAGCAACTTTTTTTGAAATACCTAACTAGTGAGTGAACCGTGGAGGTTTCCTTTTGTGGTCTTTTAAAGTAGAGTAGTGGGGTGAGTTCCGGTTAAAAAAGGAGAGATCTTGGAAAGACGGGGAGGATTGTGGAGAGGTGCCAGAAGGGCATCAGAGAGAAAAAAAATAGAGGCCGGACAAGGAATCCAACAGAAAAGAAAGATAAGTAGAGTGTTGAAATCAAATCGTTTGTGTTAGGCATTGTTCGATAACCGTAGTTTTTGGTAGTCTTCCGTTTCGACAAATTCCCGAAAAAGCGGGACACGCGACCCAGTTAGTGAAATAGATTGTTGTAATTTTCGAGACAACGCGATAGCGGGCCACGCCAACGGTCAAAACTTTTCGTGGTACATAATATATACATCTGTTTGTTGTGTCTTCAAAATTGTTTTCAAATCCTACCACCAAATAATAAAAGGCCGTGCTCCAACGGAGCCTTATAACGTGACTAAATATTTGTTGGTTTCTTTTTTCCTTTATTCCATTAATTTCCAGAATTTGCGAGGTTTCGTAATTTACCTCAAAATTACGTGGCGCCCATTATTTTTTTTGCAGAAGGTTCATAACCCACGGTTTCGGAAAACCATTCAAATCACAGAGTGTGCATAGTGCGCTTCACGCCATCGAACCCATCCCCTTCGCTGAGCAAAGCCGAACGAAGCCCTTTTACTGGCTACGGTTGCAAATTTGTTCGCGATCTCTTGTCACCGATCTCTGGCAAGTGTCATTTTGTTCAATACATTCGATATTTCCTTCGGGCAGTGGCGACTGCAATTTTTTCGTGTTTTTTTTTGTTTTGCTTCGCCAAATAATGTATTAATTAATAGTTTGATCGCGAATAGTTAAACTAATAATTTTGCAACAATGTATGTCATTTTAATATTTTGTCAATGCGGTGTATTTGATTTTCGTCCCACGCACTATAACAAAAACTGGCCTCATCAATACCAATTGTGTAGACTCGATAGAGGTTCTCTCTAAAGTCTTTGTTGTTACTCTGCCAATTGCTGTCATTGCTGTTGCATTTTGTTCGTATGCATAATTTTGCAATTTCATTGCTTTTGTTTTTGAAACGCTGAAAACCGTTGACAGGAGATGTGTTCTCTTTTCTTTGGCCTCGTTGTCCAGGTCCACCGACGCAAAACGTGCCGGTAAATTTATTAACACGATAACAAATGTGCAGTCTTGTGCTTGCCTTTTGCGAGCGAGTACAGAGTACTCGCATTTCCGCAAACAAATAAAAGTAATACAATGTACGGCTGAATGTATGAAGCATGATCGAGGAAAGTTCAACAACATTGTTGTATGACGATGACGACCACACTGCACGGAAAAAAGACAAATGCTATACCGCTGTTTGTGTGGCTTGGGTTTTGCTTTTTTCTTCTTCTTTTAACCTTGACTTGGGCATCGCATTGACTGGTTTTGTACTTGGCTTGAAGTGCACTGCATCGGTTCAGTGGGCATGTGTAGAAATAGAAAGAGTTTTATAATCATTTATAATAGGTTATTGTACGATTGAAGAATGATTCCCTCATTGTCTTGTTGCTTGTCTTCCTTTACAAACTCCTTACCACTGCGAATGTCAGCTTGGGACATGTGTCAGTAATGAGATGTTTTTAATCTTTATAGCCAGTGCGATAGATGGCCTACATTACTCTAATATGCAGAGGAGTAAGTGCTTTCGGGATATAAAGGGTGGGCCATCTAATGTTTTTTTTAAATGATAGGTTACTTTGACACTGACAGCTGTTTCCCGCTCGAAATCTTGACAGAATAACAGTATCTTAAAACCGCGGAACGAAATGAGTCGCTTTATACGCTTGAACAACGTTGGAAAATATTGAAAACTTATATTTATACTTATATCCAAAGTGAGTGCTGTGTAACTCAAACAGTGCTTATTTTGAAAATAAGTTTTGGCCGAAATTAAGCTCGCATAAAGTTAGTGAGTCTAATATGCTAGTGGACAACACTCATGGTCCCCGTCGTTGTTCGGTGCCAATGCATCCGCAGAGAGTGACAGTTTGGTGCGGATTGTGGAGTGGTGCCATCATTGGACAATTTTTCTTCACAAATGAGGCTGGGAACAACGTTTCGGTAAACGATGGGCCGACTTAACTGCCTATTTTTTTACTGAAATACATGGATTTGGAAGATCTCCGGTTCTGGTTCAGGATGGCGCGCCATGCCACACAGACCAATTAATCGATCTTTTGCGCAAAAAAATCCCATATCGTGTTATGAACCGTCTTGGCGATGTCAATTGGCCGCCTCGCGTAGGTATGCGACTCCTTTCTGCAGTAAAATAAAAAAAAAGTGCACGACGGGGTCGTTCATTAAAAGTTTGGTTGAGTCAATTGGTTGGTAGGTAAAAAGTAACCGTAGTACATAAAGTGAGTGTTAAAAGTAAAATTCACTTTTAAGTTATTCATTTGAAATTGCAGTACCAAATAACATTGTGAGTTTTTATAAGTTTTAACTCTCTGTAATAAAGAATTTTTGCAAGTTCTAGTTAAGGAGTTATAAACGCCTACTATACTTATTATAAGCTTTACAATATATTTTAGTACGATTACCCACTGAGCAGGAGTTTCTGTTTTCAGATCTGCTGGTTTAAGTTGCCTATGCTGGATGATGATGGAATTGAAAGTAGGGTTCGCGACAGAGACAATACTGAGACCACCAACTCCGACCGATTTCCCGTTACTTAGCCCACAAGCTATATTTTTAGGGGGTGGCAAATGCTAAGTGCGCTTGTATTGTTACATAGAAATTCGTATTGACAAATGTCACGTAACTTCAAAAATTCCGACTCACCAATACGCTCGCACCTTGCATATGCCACTTCCGCTGTGGGCAAAGTTGCTGCCAGCGTTCATAGAATTTTACCCGTTAAATTTGAAATTATTCGTTATGTTTGGATAATATTTTCTTTCATGGGTAAGTGTACATTTGCTTAAAATATTAATGTAAAATGAACAATGTAAATTGGTTGAAGGAAAATGCAAACATTTTGAGCAAATTTTCTTAAGTTATCTAAGAAAAATTTACACATGAAATCGAAGTTAATGATATTCAAAAGCAGAAAATACGTAACCATATTTGTCATAATAAGTTTCTTGAATATAGAACATCTCATTTAGCTAGTCTTATTAACCAAAGAAATCAAATTAATCGCCTTTAAACAATATATAATTACTAACCAATGGCATTCAGTAATGTGAAAAGGTGGTATTCCCGAATTCTAGCACATTTCCCCACGGTTGCCGAGGTTGGCAGCATTTATTTTTGTATTTTTTGTATGTTTTTGCATGTCACACGGATTCTTAATTGACACAACACCGATAGGAAAACAAAATGGCGAATTTGAAAAAAAACTGAGGGGCCCAGCGGCAAGAGGATTGTGAGTTGGGGGTCTCAGTATCATTTGTCTCTGGTTCGCGATAGGCTGATATTTTTACATAGAACTATTATGTAAGAATTCTGGGATTATTTTTTTGAATTTGCATTAGCAGTTAAAACTTAATATGCCAATGGACGTGAGCAAATGAAGTTGGAGTTTCTGATTGCTTAAGCTCCAAGTGGTTGGAATTATTCTAACTTGCATGTTATAAATATATATATATATAGATTTCGAGAGATATTCGAATCAGCCCACCATTGTCTCTTTTCGTCTCTCTACCACTGTAAATCTTACTCAGAGAGACTCTCTGGATTTCTCCACAGTTCTTCTTTGGGCTTAATTCCTAGTGTTAACGCTAGCATCTGTTTATGGAAGATCTGTTTCATCGACTGGGACTCGACCCAATGATGTCCCAAGATCCTCATTCTTCTGCCAGCCAACGCTGGACATTGACACAGTACATTCGCCGCTGTCTCAGATTCATCCAGGCATATTCTACAGGTATCATCCTCTATAAGGTCCATTTTCCTTAATTGATACCCGAAATTACCATGTCCTGTAGACAAAGCCACCAGCCATTTCAATGTTCCTCGACTCATACTTAGAACCCTTCTTTGAGTGGAGCAGGTTGGCCACTTTATTGCCATTTTAGCTTGTCTACATTGTTCCACGGTTGACCACCTTCTCAGGTGTTCTGCCGTGATCCATTTGTGAATCAGCTGTTCTACCATTCCTCTGCTAATTGAAGAGAATGGATCCGGTCCCAGCAACTTTTCAGTTGACCCCTGTTTTGCAAGGGAGTCCGCCTTTTCATTGCCTTCGATCCCTATGTGTCCCCGTACCCAAATCAGTGTTACTTCATTTTTAGATGAACACTTATTGAGCCTAAGTACACATTACAGTGCCAATAGCTGTTTTTTATTATCAGCTATGATCCATATAGATCATCGATTTACATGCACTTACAACAACAGCACATGATCCTGCTTCTCATCGAGATCACGAATCATGATCTGAAAATTATTTCTACTATTTCCCACTAGATGGCTTGTTTCATTTTTAAATGTTGGTGTGCCTGAAAACGATAGCTACCTAATCACGTTGCCAGACAAAAAAATGAAACACAAAATATCAATTGATTTTTTCCCGCACGAATTAAATCCCCATCCGTATTCCGTGTTATTTTCTTTTTATAAAGGAATGTTCAGACCAGCCAAACACTTGATAAACAATTATATACCTCAATGTTTTATATAAATTTCTAAAAATTTACTGGTTTGGATCTGGACACAAAAAAAAAATGAATGAAATGTTTCACAGTTTCCCAATCGTGATGGGAAATCATTTTTCTTTTACAAGGTTAACTGCAAAGTGAAAGTGAGCGCTGTTTTTTTGATTATTATTTATTTCTTTGAATAAAATAAAAATATCAAGTAAAGCTTGGAATACCTAATGAGAAAGGGATTCATTTAATACGAATATTTGAATTAAATCGCGTGTCACGTGATTCCCGAGACCATAGGTACAAAAATATAAACTTTTATCGCTAATTTACTAATAACCACATTATTTTCTTCTAGTTGGACTAGAAAAATAAAATTGAAATATTTCATAAACACTTAATAACTAAATTTCAGAAATCTCTTATAAATGTGTATGAAATGTGTCCGATTTGCTTCAGAAACATTTCTGAAATGTTTCGCTGGTCTGGACACACCTTAATATGCCAAAATAAACGGATGTGCTGGCAGCAAAATGTTGTTCATGTATTGCATATTTGAACATAAAATTCTAAATTATTAAAATTTGATTCAAATACGGTAACACCCCCGACATTGCAAGCGAAATGACATGTGCCTTGTGTGACGTCACGTTGAGCAGAATATTTGCAATATGGCTGGTGGCAATGTGAAGTTTGTAATACCCTGTATTATCTCTTTTGTTTTTGAAAGCAGCTGTTGCCACAACTCAAAAATTAAACTTTTCAATTATCCGTCTTGTTTTATTTTCGTGATCTGATCGGGATCATAATAAAAAACAGCTAATGATGTTGTGATGTTTGTTTGTTCCATGCATCTGATCACCGCCTGATTGTCCAGTGCTATAAGGATATTTCTTCCTTCCACCTGACACTCAAGCAAGTAGTCCAACACATGAAGCAAAGCAATCATCTCAGCCTGGTATACTGAAGTGTATTTCCCGAGGCTAATGTGACGGTTTGCCATTTCGCATCTCAATGCAAACGAATTCCGTTTGGGCCGCTGTTTTCTTAATGAATAAGTCGAGAGTTAATATCCCCATGATGACCTCCAATGCGCATGTTGGGGTTGTACGTATTGCACCTGTAATTCCTATACATGCTAACCGTTGAACCCTATCCAGGTGCTTCCTGACGGTTTTCTGAGAGGCTTTCGCCCACCATATAACCGAGGCGTACGTGGTAATGGGTCTCGTTATCATCGTATACATCCAGTATGCTGACCTAGGCGTCCACCTCTGTCCACATACACGTTTGCACTGATGTAGTACCCTTTTTGCCGTCCGGACCTTCTCCTCAACATGGTGTTTCCAAATAAGTCCAGTATCTAGATAGACTCCCAGATACTTAACCTTCTTAGTCATTGTTAGTTCCGATCCGAAAAGTGTTAAGGGCCGAAATTCCAGATTTTTCCTCTTCCTAGTGAAGACTATTAGATCTGTTTTCCCCGCATTAATAGAGAGCCCTTGTTCCAGATACCACGCACAACTCTGAGTGCGTTCCTCATGATATCTGCGGTGACGTCCATGAACTTGCCTCTGGCCATTATTGCTACGTCGTCGGCATATCCCACTGTGTGAATGCCCGTCGCCCCAAGGCTGTCGAGAAGAGAGTCCATAGTGATATTCCACAGTGTAGGTGAGAGAACACCTCCTTGTGGGCAACCTCTGCTAACCCTTCCTCTGAGTTTTGAGGTTCCCGTCTGAATATTAATCGCTCTTCTATTCAACATATTGTCCACCCATCTTACCACCAGTGGGTTAACCCTACGTTTTTCCAAGGCTTGTTTCAGACTTTCAAAGCATATCTTATCGAAGGCACCTTCAATGTCCATTATAGTGGTCATCGCAATGCCCCCGGTATTTAGCTCTTCCTCTGCAACGCGTACTACTTGATGTAGCGCTGTTTCTGTAGTCATGCCTACCCTGTATGCAAGCTGTCTACTATTTAAAGGATACGTCCTACGCGCAGTACTCTCCATATAGTCCACCATCACCCTTTCCATTGTTTTTAACAGGAAGGATGTTAGGCTGACTGGTCTGAATGATTTTGCCTCGGTGTAGTCCCTTTTTCCCGGTTTTGGAAGGAAGACCACATTTGCTTCCCTCCATGTAATCGGGATATAGCCCATTGCTAGGCATGCAACGTATATATTCCTGAGCCTTGGTTCAATTACGTCTATACCCCATTGCATTAAACCTGGAAATATACCATCCGGCCCCGCAGTTTTGAAGGGTAAGAATGTTTCTATCGTACCCTTGACCGCTTGTGGTGTCACAATCCGTTCTGCTTCCGTCCTATCCATCCTGTTCGCTCCTTGTTTCCTTGGAGCCCAGGGCTGATCTGACTTATATCTTCCTGGAAAGTGTACCTCCATTAGGACCTCATTGGTGTGATCCAGAGTTTCTACCATCTCCCCCGCTCTATTATGAATGAGTCCGATCTTGGAAACTGGATCTCTCGAGACAATCTTTTGTAGTCTACTGACTTCAGATGTACTCCTCATACTTGAGCAAAAGTCCCTCCACGACTCCCTTTTACGTCGTCGCAGAGTGACATTTAGCTCTTTCTTTTTCGCCTTATATTCATCCCATGCTTCGGGTTCTCCCCTCCTCATGGCGTGATTGAAGGCCTTCCTCACAGCCTTTTTTAGCTTTTCAAGTTCCCGGCACCACCAAGGCGCAGGATCTTGTTTTTCCACTAAAGTAGGTGTACAAGCCACTCGGTACGCATCCTCAACAGCTGATTGCAGATGCTTCAGTTGTGATTCTACATGCCAAGTGTTTTTCGGTATTCCGCATGTCCTTACATTCAGTTTTTCCTCCGACACTTCCAGGTATTTGATCCTATCTGTGTTCTTTGGAATTCTGATGTATTTCCGATCTTTTTTCCTTTTAGATCCATAGCGAACATCAAATGAAATGGCTCTGTGATCCGACAATGTAGCCTGATCCATTACCCTCCAATTTGCTACTCTTTCAATTATCTGGCTACTGCACAGGGTAACATCGATCACTTCCATTCGCCTCACATCGACGAAAGTCGGCTCTGTTCCCCTGTTTAAGATAGCTAGATCCTTGCATGATACAAATTCGAATAAGGCTTCTCCTCTGCAATTATCCTTGGTGCTGCCCCACACTGTATTATGTGCATTGGCATCACAACCAATTACTAGATCCTCGTTCCTGTTCCTGCATGCATTCACCAAAGACTCTAACTCCCTTGTCGGAGGAGGTTCTGGAGAATCATACGGCAGGTATGCAGATGCTATGGCAAAACTTCCCGCACCTGATCCTACTCGTACTGTTGCAAGGTCTAGGGCACACAGATCCGGCAGTTTATATGCTTGATCTCCGTGCCTTACCAAGATACAGGACATAATTCTTCCGCTAGTTTGCGCATAATGCAACTCAGCCATGTTATTTGGGAGTCCTCTAAAGATCCAAGGCTCCAGTATCAGGGCTATATCAAATGAATCCCCATCAAAACATTCAGTCATCATTGCTGATGCTGCTTTGCTGTGATGAAGGTTCAATTGAATCACCCTCAGTATTTCCCGATACGGGCCCACCTCCCGCCCGACTTGTGTAGATCCCATCTCCATGGTGTCTATCACTTCGTCGCCCTACCGGGTGGCTTACCAGGTTGAGTCTTTTCCGATGATCCTTGAAACTTCACGAATGCTATATCCAACCCGCAGAAGAGTTATCTCCTGCTTGTCTAACCAGCCTCGCTTCCTCCCTCGGGCACCAGATCGTCAGCTTGGTTCCACCATTTTTTTTGTCGTCATATCTTCCCACATGAATAACACTCCATTTCGAAGTGTCCTTCACACAGGAATTTTGACGACAAAGTCTGGCAAGGATGACATCTTTGCTCACGGGTTGACCGGGAACGAAGATTATCAACCTTTCCACATCCTTTAGTATGTGAAGCCTGTCTATTTTAAGGTTGATTCCCTCCCATAGCTCGGTCATCTTCCCTACAGTCATACATAGCCAACCCTTGGTTTTTTGGTTACCGCATTTTATTGCTATAATCCCTTCCTCCAAGGTTATCTCCTTTACACCAATATCACCTACATTTATCGGCGGCAAGTCTAGAGCCCCCAGCAGAGCATTTTTGAAAATATTCAACTGTGAAGCTTCTATCCCTCCCTCTCGACTCATGTCGGCAACACCCATTTGGAGATCGTTCGCCGCTGTTTGAGCAAAGGTTTTTACGCCCTTGTCAACTTTGGCTCCCTCACTCCTAGCGTAAGGCTTTGCATCATATGCTTGCTTTGCTCTCCTTCCCATAGCCTGGCTCAGCTTTCGCTTTACCTTGCTTGGTCCAGGTTGCTGGGCCTTGCACGATTTCTGCTTTACGGTTTGACTAATAGTCCGTTGTACATGTTGTCCATCCACATAACCATCCACATGACCCCATATTGAACAGACTGTCCGTCTTTCCTTCCGCCTTCCGTTACCTTCTTCTCAGTTTCGGGTGGATTAATGGTTCCGAAACATTTGAACCGTTTCCTAGATCCACCGTCTTCTGGAGAGGTTTCGGTCGACGTCAAGTTGGCAACCATTTCAGTCAGCTCCTCAACCGACTTACTTATGCCTTCCGCCGAAACAGATTTGGCCAAGGCCAATCTTTGCTTCCTTCCGACCCTCTTCATCCCTTCTGACCCTCTTGCTTCAGTTGTTTGTGCAACTTCCGCTCGGAGTCGGGACTTCTCTCCTCTTTCAACCCGGCTTCCACAGTTTCGGCTGACCTCTTGGCACATATCTGCACCGCATTGTCCACCTCCACCGACGATTGGTCTGCTAACTCTTTTGGTTTCCCATCAGAGTCCAATGACCCATCGAGCTTACTCGGGTTCCTAAGCCTTCCACCACGTTTTCCGAAGGAGTATTGTTTTTGTTTATTTTATTTAGGTCCGTATGCGTACCCACGAGTAGAGGAGAATTAAACAGACCGAATAGGCAGAGATCCCCAATACCTATCCTACACTACTAAGTTACAACAGAGGATTGAGCTGCCCCTGAGGAGTCTCTTCGGATAAAGGTAGATGAACTTACCGGCGGAACTTACATGTTAAATATGGATGAAAAAATGTTTGATAAAAATAAGTTCTTCGTAGTTGTACGAGAAATCGCATTTTAATTGGCATTAAGATTTACAAAAATGTTCATTTTTCATAAATAATCGAAAACCGTATTCATTAGATTTTTTTTTAGAAAAACTAAGTATGGGATCTATATTGGAAATATTTTGTTATCCTAAATATGTACTTGTATCAAACTCGTTAAAGCGGATTTTTCGAGACATACTTTTTTAAGTTCCTTGTGGTAACACGCGTATCCATGGATGCCATCTGGCGTTCGCCTCATCTGTGGATTTCTTCCGCGCTTCTAGCTTTAGTGTGCAGAGCGGGATATGCACAGAATGTTTGTTCTGGAGCCTTATTACCTGGAATGCCGTCATATCCAGGGACCCAGCAGATTATTACCTTGTGCTGTGTTCCAAGAGCCTTGAGCTATTGGCGACAGCCCTTCACAAGATTTGATTTTATTATTGGGGTTAAGGCTTTTATGGCTGCCTGGCTGTCAATAGAGAAGAAGGTGATACCTTCCGGAGGTACTTTACCAAAGTAGTTCTGTAGGATCGTTGAAGGACCCTCTTCCTGGCATTTCCAGTCTGCTGATTGTCTAATTCTCATGGCATTTTCCGCTGCAAATGAATGCACAAAGATTGAAAATAGTCTCAAATACGGTAGTTGGAGTTGACCTCATCGCGCTGGTAAGTCCAATGGAAGCTAGTCTTTGAACCTTGGTGATAGCCTTTAGGTAAGTAGTTGAATTTTGGGAGATGGTCCCCATGTTTTCATAAAGATTTCACTACAGGAGTAGAATCCTATAGTGGCTTTCTGGATTCTTTCGTCTATTATCATTTTAAAGTTTAGTTTCTTTTACAGTTTAGTTTCGTATCTAGTATAAGTCCCAGGTATTTGGCTTTGTCAGAGATTCTAAGGGTTTGGTGACCGAAAAACATCTGTCTGAAACGCAGAGCAGATATAGTTTTCTCTCTCAGCAAGTTGCAGGTGGGCGGAGATGAAGTAGGTTGGTCCGTGATAGGGCTTTCACGGCACATGGAATGCCGCTATGACCCTAAAACATCGGTTGGAGATCGTATCGTACCGAGGTCGGCCTATCCGCCACCTGGGGTCGCGCCTTGTAGGGAACCATCCCGCAAGAGCGCGATAGTTGAACACGAAGCAAATAGCAATACTAAAATGCTCTGTCGGAATGATTGACTGAACCAGTCTCAGAGGTCTTAAATGAACCCCTCAGATAGAGGATATACATCGGACCAATTCACAAGATTGAATCAATGGTATTATTAACAGTCAATATGGCAGATACCTTACTTGAGATACTTCGACATATTTGGAGGCGAGGTCAGTAAGCAGTTTTCATCACTAGTCGTCGGGGTGCTGAAATAGAAATGGTGGCAGATGGAACCTTTATGGACCAACATAGATCTCACATCACCGAAGAGGGTTACTGAATACCGACTCCAGAATATCCGTTCCCTTTTGTCCAAGGGGTCCAGCAAAGGGCCTGGCACTCCAGGTAAAGGGTTGTGCGCGGGGTTAACTACCCAACCACCGATAAAGTTCTGGTTACGAAGCAACCATGAGCCTCGGATAAGGACGAATTTACTGTTGACGACCCTGCAAGGCTGGAAAAGGACAATGGCTTTCGGATCTGCACTTGGAATATTCGAACACTGAACAGACCGCGTGCAGCCGAATAATTAGCGGAGACCGTAGACCGCATGCAGACATCACCGCCATCCAGAAAGTGCGACGGGATGGGTCGGGCAAAAGAACTATCCGCATCAAGGCCAATTCACCAACATCAGCCTAATATGCGCCCAAGCTCCCACAGAAGAAAAATGCGATGCTACCACAGAATATATCAATATACGAGCTCCTCGATAAAACGTATGAGCAATGTTCTAAGTACGATGAAAAAATCGTCTGATTTAACACCAAAATAGGAACAGAGGACATCTTTGATAGCACAATCGGAAAGCACAGCCAACACGACACCACTTCTCCGGGCCGTAATGTTACTATAGCTAGCACACGGTTTCCTCGCCTCAATTTTCACAAAGGAACATGGCGGTCACCAGATCATAAAACATCATAAAACCGTCAATCAAATTGACCATGTTGCGATCGACGATCGATGTCCGAACTTTCCGAGCAGTCAACATAGACAGCCAAACTTGTCAGATTGGCGATTTTTTTTTTTTTTTTTTTTTTTTTTTTTTTTTCCTATTGGGGGGAGGAGAAATGCTTTGTGCACCGTAGGGAGGTCTTTTTGGCGTTGACCATCCCCGTGTGTCCGACTCCCATTTGTACAGCGCGTTTGTACAAGGTTTACAGGTTTACGGACTAAAACTCCTCCTTCCCTTCGGTTTCTGACCCGCCCCCCTGGGACCGCTGTTCGCATTACTTCAGGGGGGCTGTAATCATACGCCCTTTCGGGCTCACTCTGTTTCGCGGGATTGCTCTTCTTCTCTTTTCTTTCTTCTGAGAATGCGTTGGACGTAGGCGCAGATCTTGTTCCAGTTCTGCTCGCTGGCCAGCATCTTTTCTGTTATGTTGTCTGGAGTGATGATACCGATATTCGTCTCCAGTTCTCTTCTGTTGGATTCCCACCTGCTGCAGGCGAAGAAGGTATGATGCGCGTCGTCTTCCTGGGAGTCCCCGTACTGGCAAGCTGGACTGTTTGTTTTCCCGATCTTGTGGAGAAAGGCGTTGAAGTATCCGTGTCCGGTGAGTAACTGTGTGACGTAATAGTTAACTTCACCGTGTTTCCGGTCATTCCACTCAGCCACGTTCCTGATGAGCCTCGCTGTCCATCGTCCTCTGCTTTCCGAGCTCCAGCGTTCTTGCCACTTCTGTTTCGTGAGCTCTTTGGCCTCTTCCGTAGCCCTTTCTACTCCAGCTTCCGTCTTTTTGTCGTAGACGTACTTCTTTTCTGCCGCTAAGAGGTCTATTGGTCAGATTGGCGATGGAGAACGTTCGCTGTTCGATAAAGGTCGGAAACAATCTCACCGAGACTTTTGGTGTCAAAAAAGGATTTAGACTTTTTCAACATCATTCTTGAGAAAATTTTGAAAAAAAGTATCAGTACAGAAGCGGTAAAAATCGGATTAGTGGTGAAAACAAAATATGTGCAGTCAACAAGGGGGAGGAGGGCTCAGCACGTGTTTCAATCTGAGCGCAATATTTATAATACATAGAAGCTTAATTAATACTTTTCTAGGTGGAACTTTGAGAACTTCTCCGGTGATCAAATCATAACCAGGAGCTTTCTTAGGTTTTAGAGATTCGATTTCATTTCAAGTTTTAGTTCACTTAGCATTGAATTTGTGATTGTAAATCGTCAGATAGTAATTCCGTCCGACTATTGGTATTGTCGTGAGCCGCTTGACCATCCTACGGTTTAAAGGTTTCTTCTATATAAGCGGCAAAACGTTCGCTATTTCTTTATCTTCCGGCGGTGCGTGGATTTTGGGCCTTTTGGTGCCTTTTACACCTTTGCAAAGTGAATAACTGGAACCTTTTTTCGCTGTTAAACTTTGATGGTAAAAACATATCCCGTGATTTTTAAAATCCTGAATAGCTGTCTTCAACAAATTTTCGTAGACCAATTCTTTTATTGCGGGAGGAACCGTATTTGGCCGGCGTTTTCCTTGGGTTAGGCGTATTTTTCCAGGAGGCGAGCTGAACGACCTTAACGAAGCGATCAACTTCAACCTCGTAAGTGGGATGCTCAGTTCAACATTCTCTTCAATCTCGTTCGTAAAGTCTTCTCGCAGTTATTTGTCAGTTAATTTCGCTGGCTCTAGGTTATTGACTAGAATTACGCTCAGTGTTAAAATAACCGGTGAATGATCAGATGACAGAACAAAGCTCTCTTCAACTTTAATGTGGTTGGTAGATATTCCTTTCACGACAAAAAAATCTATCAGATCAGGTATTTTTGAAGTATCAGCTGGCCAGTAGGTCGGTTTGCCCGTTGAGTGGAACTCACAACTGTGCTCCAGACCTGCCCCATAGAGCATTCTACCTTTTCGCGAGATGGACGTGTGTTTCGCATTAAAATCTTTGCCAGTAATGAAATTTGGTTTGCGCGATTTAAGGAACTTTTTATAATCACTTTTTTCAAGCGCGGAGCGTGGTGGACAGTAGATAGATGAAATTGTAAGAGTACGCTGACTATTTTTTAATTGAATCGTGCACAGTTAAGGTCGTCATATTCTTCAATGATGATCGCGTTTCCCGATGGGTGACAAGTGTGGAAATCATTATCGCTCATTTACGTGGGTTTCAGAAATCAAGCAGATTTGAATATGCTTTTCTTTTCGCGCATGAATACTTCCAATTCGTCGAGATTTTGCCAAAGTCCGTTTTTAACATTGTTTTTTCATTCATATTATATTTGAAGTACGCGTTTTCCTTGAATTGTTTTCGAGCTTAACCAACCGATAGAGAATAATGTTATTTATTTTGCTTTGTTCTTCAAGCTTTTCGAGAATAACTGAGAAAACTTGAGAAACAGGTTTTGATTGGGACTTAAGTAGCGCATCTCTCTGCTTCTGCAAGGTTGCAAGGTTGCTACTTCACAGCCTCTATAATTTGCCGGGTGCTTTCCCGTGGAATTAGCACAAGTAGCGGAGGATTGTTTGTTTACTCCACAGTCTTGAGAGAGGTGATTTCCGGCGCATTTCACACATCGCGGTTCTTATTGGCAATACATTTGCGTATGATTAAATCCTTGGCAGCGTTTGCACTGTGGAATTATTCTTGCAATTCTACGCATGGGTTCGATTTTTATCACGATATTTATTATTGTTTTAATTCGGTAGATGTCTTCAATATTATCTGACCTATCGAATGTAAGCATAAAGAGCGGTAGTCCACGCCTTACCAGGATATCCTTATCGAATTCTGTTTATTGCTTCTTCTTCTTGATGATATTAACGGCATCAAGAATTTTAAACCCATTTTTCTTGGAGGTCGTTTATAACCACTTCTTTGGTGCATGAGGTGTGGAGTCCCCTTGTTTCTGACTTTATTTCGAAAGTATACCACTGGATCTTATCGGTATTTGAGACACTGCCCGGTAATCATCGTGGTTATCGAAGTTAATTTTCCACGCATTATTGCTTAAAGATATAACCTTAAATTTCAATGATATCGTTCATTTAAGGAGGCTATGCAACTTATTATATTCCGTTATCGCAACAACGTTTGTTGGAGGCGGTGCGCCAAATGGCGCTCGAAATTATTTTCCTTGTGGTCCTTTTAGGGGCTCGACTTCTGGCGAAGAACCGGCTCTCCTTTCCTTACTAAGTCTTTTCTAGGGACCTGATTCCTTTCGTGTGATAGCTCATCTTCGTCGGTATTCCCGACTAGCTAAGCGTGGTGGAGTACATTCGCGTCTTTTTGCCAATGATTGTCCCTTAAAACCTTATTTTCTTTTTTTAACAGATAGATCTCTTTCTTAAGATCTTGATGGATAGGTCCAATTGCTTAAGCTTGATTCGGAGTACTTTATTTTCTTCCTCAAAACTTGTATCTTTCAGAGAGTCCTGTTTTTTACGCGCTGTCGTTCGCGGCGGACTTTTTTTCCGGGGTCATTCGATCTTGATAGAGGAGATCGAGATACCCTTGAACATTTAATAAAAGGGTCAATGGATTGCAATAAGCGGCTCTACCCAGAATCCGTAGAGCCGACCTCCGAAGAGGGTGGATTTTCCAGTAAAGCTGGACTGCCACCTGAGGCAATTAATCTTTTCGTTTTGTTCATTGCATTCTTTTGTATAAACTATACGCTCGGTATACGGAGGTTGGATTTTAGTCGCCTCTTACAACAGACATGCCTACTTCGGGTATATTCTTTCCGCTACCCGAAAGGGTATGAAATGTATAAGAGAAATTAAAAAAAAAACAGCCAAATGTGCGACTGCTATAGTTTTATATAAACATACTGATAACTCATGACTTCCTTCCTATCACAAACTTTAAATGTGGACACATTGGATTACTCCAGTACTGTCAGTTTCACTTCAGGACGCAGGATGTCAAGGTATCCATTAATGTCATTTCGGTCGAGTCTTTTCGATATTCTTTTAGGGGTCTATATGATGATAGAACTATTTTTTCTTTAACTTTGCCAATAAACAGACATACATTACCAAACTGTCCACCTTAAGTGAATTTATTATATAAAACTCGATAATAATGCTAAGAATTATTAAGATAAAATAAAACTTTCTAAATCAATATCTCAGCTAGCTACCAAAGGATACAATGTAATAAATTAAGTAACCTACTATCTTAAGAACCAACGAACATATTTGCGGTAAATAAATCACTTAATCAGATGAACTCTTCTTGATTGAGAATGGAGTTGAATCATGGCAGTGTGGAAAAATATTAATTTTACTTTAGTCCTTCAAAAAGCTAAGCACTGTGCTGCATTACTTATTGCGGACTTTTCTTATTCCCAGAGGAACGTTATGAGATTTCTTAGCATTCATGGCACGTCTACTATGTAACAACAGTTTCTTCAATTTAATCACGCAATACGCCGAGCGGTGGTATTTCAATTATGTAATAAATGCAGGTATGCGAAGATGTGTTCATTTCTTTTTGTAAATGTTAATATTTATGCGAACATGGGAATGGGGAGTTATTATAATCAAATCTTATACAGAAACTTTTAATTTTTACAGTTGGTCAATTGCTTTTATTTAATATAAGAACGCGTAACTGCAAATAAGGCAATGAATTATGAAACATTATGTAAGGTGGGCCAAAAGATATTGGCCGTTTGGTCACCAACCTTGAAGAGTATGGGACCACACGAGACGTTGCTAAGAGTGGCCGGCCCCGGAGCGCCCGTTGTGCCGAGAATATCGCCGCTGATGACGAGGATGTCAAGCTGTCGACGGAAAAATCGACCAAACGCCGTGCCTCGCAATAGCCATCAGCCGGTAGTCCCCACGGCGAATCGTGCATCGGCTGCTGCCTGTCGACCGCTAAACGCGAGTAACCTACGACCAAGCCATCCTCAATCTCGAGGACGACGTGGACGATTTTTCGACCAAAATCGTAATGAGCGATGAGGCTCACTTCCACATCAGCGGGTTCGTGAACAAGCAATACTATCGCTTCTGGGTCACCGAAAATCCACGAGTAATGCAAAAGGAGCCATTACACCCGCTCAAAGTTACTGCATGGTGCGGTGTTCACGCTGGAGGAGTCATCGGGCCATTTTTTTTGAGAACGCCGCTGGTCAAACGACAATAGTAGACGGTGCGCGCTATAGGGCCATGTTAACCGAGATTTTTCCGCCGCAATTGGACGAGTTAGGACTGAAGGACATGTGGTTCCAACAGGACGGAGCTACGGCACACACTGCGCGAGCCACAACCGATATTATGAAGGCGGCGTTCCCGGGTCGCCTTATCTCTCGTTTTGGCGATTTGCACTGGCCAGCAAGATGGCCGTTCCAGACTTTTTTTGTGGGGTTTTTTATAGTCCCGTTTATACGTAGCTGTCGCCCAGAGTTCTCGCCGGAGTGATGAAAAATGCCATAAAACGAGCCCGTATGGCAATCAATTTTGACGGCGCCCATTTAGCCGATATCATCTTCTCGACTTGACCAATAAAATTCTAAAGGTTCAAATAAATATAATCAAAGAGCAGAATCAAAGTTTTTCATTTAGAAAAAAAAAATGAGAGCCAAACAACATCGGATGACTTCTTTTGGCCCACCTTGTACTTGAAAATAAAATCAAAACGATTTTTGTTGTTAATTCCCATGTCCTCTTTAGTGACAATGCGACCTTAAACATTATTTTTGTATCAAAGGGGAAGAAGTTATTCTAATATACAAGTGACCTCCCTAGTGAAGTTCAATAGGTCTTTAGTATCAGAGTTCATTAAATCTGCAAGTTAGCCTATCACTCAATTATGGAAAGTTTTCTTAGCGAATAAAATGCCGGGCAGTCACAAAAGATGTGTTCATCTTTTAGACAGAATAATATGAACTGTGTCCGGACAGACGTTTATTTTTTGAAGGTGGTATCTTAATCAAAAACGGCCTGTGATGAGCCCACCATATTATATCTTATTGAGACTAAGGATTTCCTTGTAGGTGTAAGGCTTAGTTAATCTTTGGCTTGTCTTACATCATATATATATATATATATATATATATATATTTACAGTGGTTAAGACGAAAATGTTGTTCCCATTCGTTGACTAGCCTTAATGTAGCCCAATTTACTTTGCAGTAGGCCTTTGGAACAATGAGCGCGTATTCTAAATCAATCCTATTCAGTTTGTCCGCATGGTTGTTCCCTTTTCCTTTCGTAAACCGAGAATCGATATGAAGATACCTATATAAGATATATATTTATATATATATGTATAATAGATATATCTTTTTATATCTATCAGCCGTGTTGATTGAGTTGCATTATAGTTGCAATTTGTATGAATTATTAAATATCTAATACCTGTATATAAATCGGCGAAGGAAAATAGTTAGAACCACTTTCACTGCCAAACACAACATATTGGCTTGATATTTTTTTTTCTGTAATTTGTTTTCCAATATGTTGAGTATAAGCCAGGTCACTATATTGATATAATATCTACCACTGGGCGAACTCTTGTATTCATGGAATCGACTGAAGTGACAATCGATGCTGTTACTATTGGGCGAGCACAAAAAAACCTTGCTCCATTTACAACAACTTTTTAGACAGCAGAATTAGCTGTTTTCAGGCTCATTAAATTAGGCTGGGTAAAAGAACTTCAGCATTATAGAGATTCAAATATTAACGAAGAACTATTCCCAAAACAAAAATCGCACCAATGCTAAAGAAAATCTTGTAAAAAAAATAGAAAACTAAAGAGTGTAGCTTTCGAGCTTGCGGACTCCATACTTTCAATTCAAGTACTATTGATTTTTTTATTGTTTAGAACACCTATAAAAAACCAGCTGTCTTTTTATCCTCCGCTTCCTTGACCACCAGTTGTAACTCGACTGATGACGAGTTGGATACCTCATATGGAAGATATCCAGACGCCAGCCACACAGGATTGCCATTTCTCGAAGTGAGCAGCGCTACAGCAAGATCGCCTATGCTGGGGGATGAAAGTAAGTTTTAAGATTGTTTTAGCAAGAATAGAAGCTCTAATTTTACTGAGCCCAGTTACGCGGTCTTTGAGAAGCCACACGGAAAGAATTGAAAATCACCAATTGCAACATTTTGAGTTGCAATTCACGAATGGAGTCCGCAAGCTAGAAAACTAAAGAGTGTAGCTTTCGAGCTTGCGGACTCCATACTTTCAATTCAAATACTATTGATATTTTTATTGTTTAGAACACCTATAAAAAACCAGCTGAACACAATGTTCATCTTACTGAAACCGTAGCAGAAACTACAAAAAGCATAAATTTAATTAAATGTATCGAAATAATTGCAGAACAAAAGTTAAGCAAGCCACGCATTGTGAAGATTTTTGCATATACCCTTTAAAATTAATAAAGACTTTAAAACGAGTTCAGGATAAAATAAGTAGGAACCTAATAAATAAAATAAAATAAGTAGGAACCTAATTATTTTAGGCACTTTTTAATAATATTCGAACGATGTTATAAGTATATAAGTTTGTTTTATTACTCAGGCAAATTCAGATATTGAAAGAACGCCGAATCGAAATGACGTTGAAGTTCTTCATAACTTGAAAAAATGGAAAGCATTCTTCCATTAATGTATCAGAATTATGAAGGATATGAATTAAAGCAGGTGGTTCGAGACCTAGAAGCTGGAGAAGAAGTCTTTATCAGAGACAGATGAGCTTTCATTCTAATGCAAGTAAAACAATATTTTAATTAAAAGCAGGCATTTTTCAGAATTTATCAAAATTATTTTATGTTATTGTTAATAGCTAAATAAAGCAGATAACCCAGTTTGCTGTTTGGTTGGATGTTTTCTTATTATATTAGGTAGGCAGGTAAAAATCTGAGGAGCGATGCTAGATAAAAGAAACGGCTCATAAAATATAATAAAAGCAATAGTGTTAGATAAAATTTACTTTTGGGTTATTCATCTGATATAGCAAAAGGAACATATCAAAAAACAATGTGAGTTTTCAAAAGTTAGAGAGTTATAAGCGCCTACTGTAATATTTTAAAAGCTTTAGAAAATTTTTGATTACGAGGACAAGCATATTTTAGGAGTCTCTTTTTTACCTGTAAGGGCATGCTTTTATTTTTGACTGTAGTATTATGGTTTGTGATAGATTGATTCGATATCTTTTAAGAATTCAGAGATTTTTTTTCGAATTTGCATTAGCAGTTATAAGCTGATAGACGGACGTGTATGAGGTGAAGTTTCTGATTGTGCAAGCTCCAAGTCGTTGACATTATTTTAAGGCGCCTATTCATTATTCAATTTGGTTGAAAAAAAGAAGAACTGGGTTATGTTTACTCAAAAGAAGTTTTGGGTAGCTCTTATATCGTTTTTATTAGAAGTGGGTCATTAAGATTATTACATAAATATACCGTAGATTCATATATCTAATAGATCGGGATTTGTGTAGTCATTTTTGAGAAGAAATTAAAAAAAAAACTGATTTATTCGAATATTTTGAGAGTACGGGATCTTATTTTAAATATCATATATTATCTTTAATATAAATTTGACGAAAATTCGTAAGAACGGTTTTCTTAAATTTATGCAGACAAAACAGTAACAAATATTGCAATGTTCGGGATGTAAGCATTACTTGGTTTTCAAAGTTCTAACCAAATCGAAAATGGTGTTTTCCAGATATATATGAGCAGTTTCTCAAATCAAAATCAAAATTGAAAATAAAGCACGCAATAAATTTGGAAACAGCAATTTTACTCTAGTTTGTCTAGTTTTAGAGCTTAGCTAAGGATTTACTAATTCATGACTTTTTATTCACAATTCTATAAACTGTACGAAGTGAAGATATTGACCCTCAAAAGTCATGAATCAACACTTTTCATTATCAATAATGGGATCGAACGAGAAACACATATTGCCACAATCGATCACAATTTGACACAAATAGGTATCAATTTGCTATTACTATGTTATTACTATTGTGGATTGCAAAAATAGTTCGTTAATTACCACTTTTCTGTTGTAAATTACGATTTCCTCCCTTAGCAAATTACAACCATTTAGTCTTGAATTGTAACTCAAAAGTGTTGTTTTTCGAACAAAAGGTGTAGATTTATTTTTATCGATTTGCATTTCATATTTTGCAATTTACGATTCTTTTGTAGTGATTTGAGGCATCGCCGTATTAAATTGAAATGGTTTTATCGTGAAATTAGAAAACTTTATTCTCAATAACTATTGACGTTATTTTCGAATGCATATTTATAGTCATATTATATAATTTGTTTCCCCGTGATATATGAAAATCATACGGCTCCATATCGTCCCGAGACAACGGGATTTGTCTGGGGTGGTTTTTCGGTCTAAAAATTTAAAATACAAACAAATTAATTAGAAAACCTTGCCATTGATACGAACCTTTAAAATACTTTTCAATTACATATGATATTTTGGAATCAATTCTAATTTAAATTTCTTTCTAATAGCGAGATGTGCCTTCTGATAAATATACAGATTTATATACCTACTTCAGTTTTTGTTGTATTATTCAGAATGTACTTACAAGATTCATCACTCAGTGTTTGCAAATCAACAAATACTTTTTGCAATTTGGGAATGTGAAGTGGTGTTTGAGAACTTGACATTTTGAAGTGGTAAATTTCGCCAAACAATATCGCAAATCACTACAAATAAAAGAAGCTCGAATTAATACTTCCAATCGCAAAATTCAACAAACAGAATTTTGTATTCTACGCCGTTTTCAATGTCAAATTACGAATTTTTATTTCAATTCAAGAAAAAATCGTTGTGATTTGCGACAACGATATAATTCGTGAATTGCAACTCAAAATGTTGCAATTGGTGATTTTCAATTCTTTCCGTGTGGCTTCTCAAAGACCGTGTAACTGGGCTCAGTAAAATTAGAGCTTGTATTTTTGCTAAAACAATGTTAAAACTTACTTTCATCTCCCAGCATAGGCGATCTTGCTGTAGCGCAGCTCACTCCGAGCAATGGCAATCCTGTGTGGCTGGCGTCTGGATATCTTCCATATGAGGTATCCAACCAGTTATCAGACCGAAATTGTGGTAGTGACACAAATGCACATCATGATCTATAGGGCATTACCGACACCAACCAGGTGAGTCTTTATTTGAGTCTCTAGTAGAAACCAATGTAGTAACCTGCAATTACTAGTTCAACCTTCGGCGGAAATACAAACTGGGTCAAACATAACACAATCCTATCTGCGAATCTAGCAAGCCATGAACCTAGCGATCTGGCTGAACAACGTCCTCACTTCGGCCCTGGATAAGGCTCACACGGGCTCCTGTCCTCCCATCATAGTTAGAGAAGTCAGGAAGCCACCTTGGTGCTGCAAGCAACTTATTGCGCTTCGCTGCAAGAGCAGGAATGCCTTTAACAGAGCCAAAAGTACGAAGCTTGACACGGACCGGGAAGCTTATAAAGACAGCCTAAGATTCTTTAAAAAGGAAGTGCGAAAGGCACAACGAAGCTGTTGGCGCAATTTCTGTGAGAACATTAACAACACAAATGAGTGTTCCAGATTGCGAAAAGTTATTTCTTAATCCACCCCTGTACCCTGCGTACTAAAAGATCCCAATGGCCAATGGGCAGAATCAGAAGAACAATCGTTAAATCTGCTCATGGATGCCCACTTCCCTGGCTACACGCCTGTCACTGGTAAACCTTACTTCAGCAGGGATGCCCCTCTGGGTGCCCTTCCAAATGCAATCACCACTTGCGAGGAAGGGCAAAGCTGACGTAAAGTCTCCAGGACCTGATGGCATCTTCCCGGCGCAATAACAAAACGCCTTTGATATTGTCAATGACAGTCTCAAATGATTCTGGTGGACCTTGGTAAAAGTTGTTTTCATTCCCAAACCAGGTAAGACCTCACATACACGTCCTAAGGACTTCAGGAAAATCAGTCTGTCCTCCTTTCTATTAAAAACACTTGAGACGATCATCGATCTTCACATCAAAAGTACTGTTGACCAAGAGCTAATTTCTAGCTCTCAACATGCCTATCAAAAGGAAAAAGGAGACCGCCCTTCATTCAATCGTCGGCTCGATCGGAAGGTCCCTTTCATTCAAGGAATTGCCATAACAATTTTCCTGGACATAAAGGGGGCCTTTAATAATATAGAGACTAGTTCGATTATTCAAGCCAACAAATTTGCTGCCTAATCGGCCATATTCTCACCCGCAGAGGGTAACAGCCACGTTTGGCAGCAGCGTTGTCGAAAAACTTGCGCAGCTAGGCACCCCCGGGGGCCTGCTATCTCCACTACTGTGGAATCTAGTTCGCAACGAACTTTTGATTTCGATGGAGCTTTCCGGATGCAAACTCGTGGTCTACGCGGACGGCGTCGCCTTATTCACTTCAGGAAAGTATCCACAGACTCTTTCCGATATATTCTGCAACTAGCTTTACGTAAACTAGTAGCCTGGACAAAGAGCTGCGGTCTAAGCGTCAATCCGACGCAGCTACATAGTTCTTTTCACTAGAAGGATCAAGACGATCAAAAGTGCCAAATATTTGGGGCTTTTATTAGACAGCAAACTTTTATCGAGGGAAAACAATGCCGAACGTTCTAGGAAATCCCTAATGGCTCTATACTCCTGTAGGAGGGCTTTCGGCTAGAGATGGGGCCTCCAACCCAATATAATGCACTCCCTTTATACCGCTATGATAAGACCGATTATTCTTTGCGGCATCTTCGTGTGGTGGCAGGCCTTGGACAAAATCTCCAATCCGAAGGCCCTTGAGAAGACTCAATGCCTGGCATGCATCAGCATCACGGGTACACTGAGGACATCTCCTACCGCGGCTCTACAAGTAATGCTTAATCTTCTTCCTCTAGACATCTTCAGCAAGGAATACGTCGCTAACGCGGCTATCAGACTATGGGAGGGTGAACACTGGAGAGGACTATCATCTGGACATGCCAGCAACCTCCTACAGATATGCCAATTACCCTCTAATACTGACTATCTGCCTACGTAAATGGACTTCGAAAAAGGCTTAAAATACGAAATAGCGGATATATCCCCATGGTACTCACAAAATGTCCTGCACGAAGGAGCACTGTCAATTTTTACGGACGGTTCCAAAACATTAGAGGGAGCCGGTGCAGGGGTATTCTCAGAAGAACTGAGCCTGGACTTCTCCTTCTCTCTCCCGATACACTGTAGTGTCTTCCAAGCCTTTGGTCAAGCCACAGCATGGCTGTCGATTATTGCATTATCACACAGGGAATTGTAATATATATTGACAGTCGGGCTACCATCAGATCCTTAGCATCCAGCGTAATAAGATCTAAAGCGGTGGACGTTTGCCGCGTATCTCTTAAAGAGATAGCTGGACAGTACAACCTTACCCTTTGCTGGGTTCCGGGACACTGTGACATCCCAGGAAACTGTGCAGCTGACGAACTTTGCTAGACTAGGCTCCACCGGCGTTGATAGTGTTAGTCTGCACAGCGTGCAAGTACCGCTGTCCTCCGCTAAACAAATTATTAGACCTATTTTATTATGCTCACACGATCTGTATAGATCATTGCTTTTCACGGTTTATAACAACAGTACAAGATCCAACATTTGTTGTATGCCATGGAAATCAATGATCTATACAAATCATGTGAGCATAATAAAAAAAGGCCTATTAATGCGGACGCAACAGGCAAAGCAAATCAAAGATGGAAACATCTATTGTGACGTTGCCAGGCTTACTTGGATACCAAAAGATCCAAAAAGCTTCTGCGTCTCAACAGACAATGTCATCACCGGTCATTGTGTTCTGGGCAGGCATGCGCAAAGACTTGGTCTGCTACATAATGACTTCTGCAGAAGCTGTAGGGATGAGGAAGAGGAAGAGTCCGTCACCCACAGCTGCCCTGCCCTATCCAACCTAAGGAGGGCTTACTTAGGAAACTACTTCCTCAATGATCTCAGTGATCTAAGCTACATCAGCGCTGCCAACATTCTTGGCTTTATCAACGGAAGTAAATGGTTCACAACGAGTTGGTTAGGTTAGGTTGAAATGGCTGTCGGCAGCCGACACATACTTAGACCATAAAAAGGTCCCTTGTGATACCACATGAATCTATGTATATAATTCTTCCTACTCGTTGAACCAGTTGGAGCTCCTGATAAAGTGTAAGAGGTTACGAATGTCCGTGTTTTTTAGATCGTTAAGGTCGTTATAGTAGAACTCTCCTAAATGGAGTTTTTGTCTTTGTGAGAGAGCCGGCCAAGTGCATAGGAAATGAAGAATAGTTTCTTATTCTTCCTTCTCAAAACAGCTTATACATAATACGCCAAGCCTTTTTGCATGCCTGCCATTAAGACAGTGTCCTGTGATGGCACCTATTGTAGCACTGATGTGTTTCTTATCGAGGCAGATCAGATGCCTAGAACGTTTTAGAGCCAGCTTTGGCCAGATCTGTTTTGTCACTAGAAATGTCGAACCGGTTGTTCTTTCTATAGCATCCAGCTTTATTGTGAGTTTACAAGGAAGCATAGGTAGTGTTGTTGTTTCGCGTGTGGCGAGTTCATCAGCCTTACAGTTACCTGTAATGTCCCTATGCCCCGGCACCCAACAGAGGTGAATGTTGAACTGCTCCGCCATCTCTTGGGCTGTTATTGAATTTGTAGAGATTGATTTCAGGCACTTTATAGCCGCTTGACTGTCCGAGAAGATACGGATATTTTTAGCAGATATCACGTTTTCTTTCAGCCAAGATAAGACTTCTTTTATCGCCATTATTTCCGCCTAAAAAACGCTACAGTGATCAGGAAGACGGTAGGAGAGACTAAGATTTAGTCTGTCGGAGAAGACACCGCCACCAACACCGTCCACAGTTTTCGAACCATTTGTGAAAAAAATGGATCGACTCGTCATCCAGGAAAGCTTCCTCCTAGTAGGACAACGAGTAACCAGTAAAGGAACCCCTAAACACCAGTAGTATGCACAATGGGCCGATTGACTGCCTAAGTGTTTCGTTCACCGAGAGCCACTTTAACATAACATAATATATTTGTTTGATATTGTTCGGTGGGCTGTATTTAATGAGTTGAAGAAAAATTCTGGAATTAATTATTTTTCTTTATTTTTGTTTATGAAGATATTATGAGTTGTTGCGATTTGGTATAATATACTTAATTCTGTTCTGCTGCTGCTGCGACTGTCTTGTCTGGTGGTCCACGGAAAGAATTGAAAATCACCAATTGCAAAATTTTGATTTGCAATTCACGATATATCAAAGTTAAAACAATATCATTACTACCGCGAAATAATTGCATTTAGGCAGTACTACTGTGCCTACTTTTTAGTCCCTAATATGGGAAAATTTGCCATGCTCAGTGTAGTGCCGCGTAGTGCATACGTCGTCAATCAAAATTATAGACACGTATTTTTGTATTTTCTCGTTCCCTCCCATTCCCATTCCCACTCGCAGTTGAAGTTTTGCACAACTTGTGCTCTGTGTAAACAAAGAAATACATTGACAGAAATTGGTAGAAGTTAGTTCGAAAGAAAAAAGTGCTGCCAGTTCAACTTTTCAATATTTTTTAACGAGAAAACAAAAAAAAAGAATGGGAAAAGTGTAACAAAGCGAAAAAAATAACATGGCAACGCTGGCTAAAAGCCCTTAGCAAATGCTTTCAATCGGTATGAATAAAACCATTTTATATGAAACTTATAGTAGTATCATCACGGGAATTATTTTATTTCTGTCTCCAGCCGCCTAGGGGGTGATCGATCGTTTCTCCCGAGAGAAGAGACATTTGTTCATTCCTTCTGAATAGAGTAAATAATAGCGTAATGAGTGAGTTTATGAGTGACTTGAAGAGTGCAAACAACAACAAACCGGTTTTGGCGTACTCGCACCAAACTAAATAAGATAATGAGCAATATGCAATATTCAATATTGTTACATAATAGACATGTATATAGGTCACCAACGGTTGTTTGGCTTGCTAACCAACAGCACATTGTTTACCAGTCACTTGACAATCAAGCCAACTGGTGAACAAGGTGCAGCCGGGCGGTCAGATCGAGTTCTTTCTCTAGCCTTGTCTTCATCTAAAGACAAAGCAGAGAGAGAGAACCGCTAACCGATAGCCAAGCAACGACAGCCACTGCGGTGCTAAGCACATGTATGCTTTTCACGCCACCCAAGAGGTAGCATATTAGACGCGTTTTTTTAGGCCTAATCCTCGCACTTTAGTAGAAACTAAAGGGTACAATATGTAAAATAAAAAAATAAGTTTATGTTATAAATATGAGAAAACGTAACAATGTTTATATATAAATGGGGTTAAAAAACAGAAAACATATTGATAATTCAATAAACATAAAAAACTTAAAAAAGAAAAACGAAAGTGGGGATCTTAGTTCCTCGCAGTTTTAACTCCACAGAAATCCTTATTGATTTTTCTTATAGAAAATTTGACTAGTCCAATTAAAATGAACTTACAAATGGAGTATTTGTGTTCATTATTGTTACACGTTAGTGTCTCACGGGCTGCCATTTTTAATGTGGGTGTCAGCAAAGTCTCGATTAGGTGTTCTTTATGACGCACTTCCGTGAACTGCCTTTCAAAAAGTGTTTGCACACTTTTCACTAACTCTTCAAATTTCACAGAAGGCACAGTTAATTTTCCAAATTGGGAAGAAGTGGTGCAGGTGTCATAAGCTCGTAATTTAATCAACAGAGCTTGTTCTCGGAATTTGTCTGTTTTGTCGATCATAAACAGAGTGCAATTTGAGCAATTAAGTTTCTTATCTAACTTAAAAGCTGCAAAGCCGGCATAAAACGTAAGTGCCATTGCTTGCAACTTCTCTGAACATCCTTTAGATACAATCATTTCCGTTTTATTGGTTTCATCATCAATATCGTCATCGGAGCCAACATGGTACTCGATATTGTTTAAAATATCTTCCCTCATAATATGATCTTCAACAGGAACTTTAATGTGGAATTCTTCACTGTCATCACACTTTAGATCATCGCAGTCTGCTTCGAGTATCAACGATTCAGCTCCAGAATCTTCGTAGCCTGAATTCTCCGACGATTTTAGATTCTTAAAACATATTTGTTTTAAATTTCTAATAAATCTATAGGCTGAAGGGTTCAGTTCGTATGATCCCTTGTTTGATCGAGCCATTGAAAACAAATTTTCTGCAACATCAGTATTTAGATGTGCAAGGAGAAGAAACTGCTGGTTATTTTTGAGTTTTTCCCATATTAATTCTATGGCCAGCAAAGTTTGCATAAGACCACCGAAGCAATATGGCTTTTTCATTTTACCAGTAGACTCCCATAATGAAATCCACTCCCTAGCTCTTTTGATAGACTGTAGAGTTTCACTATATGCTTAAATAGGTCGACGATCAGGGTTGGATGTGTTAATACTGTAGCTATTTAAGTTGTCAAAAAGATTATTCATCTTAATAGCAAAATGTGCCGCTGAGGTAGCGATTTTTTTATCTGTGTCGGTGTCAAAACAATTTGCTGCGATAGCGTTGAAAATTCCAGCAGCTACGTTAGCACTGAAAACCTGTGTAGCCAGTTTGACTGATAATTTTTCAAAACTGTTTGGATTTATATGACTCTTCGTTAGTTTGAAGCATACTTGAAAGATGTTCTTGGAATCTTCTTCAAACAGTTTGACAAGAGTTCCCCAAGAAACGATATCAGCAGCTATGCGAATATTATTTTTTAACAAGCAATTTCGCACGCTTTTGAATAAATGTGGATAGTCATATAAAAGAAATATTACCTGGTCCGAGATTTCAAAAAGTGGCTTATTTTCTGCTGCTCCCAGTAATTTATATGCTTATTACGGCCCTGGTCACAGCATACAGCAATAACTTCAAATCCGCATTCTAATGTTTTGGTAACTGTTAATTTCAATATCTCGGCGCTATTCTCACCCTTTGGGCATCCTATATGATACGATATGGTTTGCTTCCAATTCATATTTAATCCTCTAAGGGTGAATACCATAACTTTGAATCCGCATTCTAATGTTTTGGTAACTGTTAATTTCAATATCTCGGCGCTATTCTCACCCTTTGGGCATCCTATATGATACGATATGGTTTGCTTCCAATTCATATTTAATCCTCTAAGGGTGAATACCATAACCTTTGAAGCAATAGTCGTGTGCCTTCCCAGCTCCCCAAAATCCGAAAACCCGTATATCATATCCGTTTTTGTGTTATAATCAAGCTCGGGTTTAATTGCCATTTCATCAAAAATCAGAACACATCTTTTTGTATATTTGACATGGTTTCGGCCTTACTTTTCAAAAGCTCAATTATTTGGGTAGAGAACCCAGCCGGTAAACTCAAAGATGAATGCCATCTATATATTGTGCTTACAGATGGTAAGCTTAATCCGGTGGTAAGCATATGGGAATATAATGAAGGAGACTTATAAAAAAACTTTAGACACAAATCTTTTTCTTCATGTGTCCAACGTGCATTTACCTTATGAAGAAGTTGCATGCTAACAAATGTTTTAACATCGACTTGTTTTTCCTGCAATTGCAAGTCAACGTTTTTCTCCAAATTATACTCCTTATCATATTTTAATCTTTTCGGTGTATCGAAAATGTAACGCGGTACAGAATTTTGTATTCCAACTTCAGATTTCTGAACAAAACGTGAACCGGAAGATGGAAACTGTGATCGATAAATTTCGGAGCTATTGTTAGGAGGAGGTAAATAGAAATCTCTTAATTATGTTACGGGGTTAGCAACCCTTTTAACAGAACTGGCAGGTGAACACATTGCACCATTTTCAGTTTCGCCAGTTTCTTGAATAAAGTGTGGATTATTGCATGTTCTGGAGTTGTGTGAAATTACCGTCGATGTAAGTTTAATCTTTCGATTAGTATCCATGATTTTTAAGCAAGAATCGTCAGTTAATAGGTTAGAGCAATTGCAAACTAATGGGGATGAAATTGGAACTGCATTTTTAGAAAGACATTTTCGAAGTGATTCCAATTTTAAGTCTTTGGTATAGAAATGGTTTTCACACATAAAGACATTTTTATTTAATGTGATGCACTGTGAATGTTTTATCCAAACATCTCTCCTATGATCATTGGGGAGCTTAAAAAAGGACAAGGAAAATGGAATTTTGAAATTATTACAGTCTTTATATGAGCATTTCGCCATTCTATAATGCTAAATAACTATAATTTATTAGAAATACAAAAATACAAATGTATAATTGTTTTATTCGATGAAGAACAAACCAAAAGCAGAACAAGAACACAATTAAAAATTCACAGTAAAACTCTCCACCCGTAATTATAACCAACTGCCACTGCACTTCACCAAAACATTGGTTGAAAATGAGCGATGAGTATCAATAAAGCACACACAAAAAAAATACTCAAAAAACCGGTTATTGAGTTGAAGCAGAGTACATGCTGTACGTGGACGAAGATGATATGGGATGGGATGATGGGAACATCATACATTATTTATGCTTCATTATTCACTCAGGCTCAAATATTAGTATACATTGTGTAAATTAACAAAAAAATACGAAAATAAAATTTGAATCTGAGTAAAATGTGAAACAAGACATGTACAACCTACCCCAGCAAATGGCTTTGCAGCACTGAGATTGAGATATGAAATGCGATTGCTGATATCGGCGGTTGGTATGGTACCAGTGCTACCAGGTCACTTTAACCACTCGGAGTAAAAAAACTAAACAAAAAGCGCTAAAACGCGCTAGATTTTTTTTTTCATGGAAAACTAAGAGCTAAATTTAGCGCTAGATCTGAAATTCTTATAAGGAGAGTAAAACCACAACATATTAATTTTTTTTTTTGTTAATTATTTTTAGAAGCCATCAAGTAGGTATTTATTTAATGTTATATGTCATAGTAGTAAAATTAAACTTTTTTTAATTTTTAATATTTTCAAAAAGTAAAAGTGCTTAAACTAATTCTTTTTTTTTTGACACTTCATTTGTTAAGATTGATTGAGTGCGAGAACCGCAAAAGAGATATTTACTACAGAAATAATAGAGGGGATTTGCAAATAAAAAGCGCTAGAAATTCCGCTAGGTGCTAAAATTTTTTAAAGCGCGCTAAACATACTAAAAAAGCCCAAAAAAGCGCCAGATATAGCGCCGAAAGCGCTAAAATGACAGCCCTGTATGGTACATTCGCATTGCAACAAAGTTACTCACTTCGCTTTCGTATTTGACAAAATGAGCGAGAAAGAAATAGTATATTGGTATGCGATTGGTTTTATTTTAGAGTAGAACTGTGTAAATTATGTGAGTGGATCTCCATTAAATTTAATAAAGAGAGCGTAATATTTTCAGCCCTCTTTGGCCTAGTAGTATCTCGCGCCGATAGAGGCATCACCATCCATTTGCCAAAGCGATAGTACTATTAGTTTCATATACAATGATAAAACCTAGTTTGCTAAAGAAAGTTCGAAAATTCAAACATAGCATTTACTTCGCTGTACATGTCCTTGCCTTGCAATTTCTGTCAAAATTGACAAGCGACAACTGTCCGGTCTCCGGTGGTTTGTTTATTTTGAATTTATTTTCAAATATTTTGCGCGAAAATTATCAAAAGTGGAAAAAAATCAAAAGAAAAATGTGAAAATAAATAAATAAAAAAGAAAAGGTATTTTATTTCTTCCTCAGTTGTTGGAAAATGTATCCAATCATCGGCTTGTTGAACTATTTTTTGACATACATACCAATTAGTTAATGAAACGGTTGACTGATAAACACCAAGATCTTCTTCAACACCAACCTAAACACATAAATTTTTCACTTGTTAGTCCATGAATTTTAAAATGTTTACCTGAAAGCCCGGATCTCCTAAATACCTTAGGAAATATTTCATTTTCTGGACAGTTGAAAGAGCATCACCACGCGTCTCAAAATTATCACTTCAAAAAGTATTAGCCAAAATGTCCACAATTGCTTAAAGTTGTTATCGTCACCAATTCTACTTTGTTTATATTGTTTTTTATTAGCACGGACGATAACAACAAGAGGTAACACAGGTATGATGTGAAAACTTATCGCATCCATGTTTTTTTTGATTTTCCTGGACGAACAAAACTTAAATTAACTGTTTATAAACAAAACATCGAAAACTCACAATGCGTAGATTGTTTTATGTGAAAAATGTAAGTACAAAATATTTAGCAAAAGGTCTGAGTCAACTAAATAGCAGACTCAGAATTTGCGTAGCATTTGCTTTGTCTGATAAGTTTTATTCATACCGATCCGAGTAAAGGGTCAGTGCCGTCGCTTTTCGAACAAGTCAAAAGTTGGAACTAACTCAAATTGGTTTTTATTCATACGAAATGTAGCAAATGCTTTGATTTTGACATTTCTCTTGAGTAAAAGCAATTGCTACGTTTTATTCATAAGACCCATTGTCGACATCAACACTGGCCATGCTTTGCTTCGCTAGTCATAGCACATTCGCCCTTGTGGAAGAAATAAAATAATTGCTTAAAATGTCAAATGCAATTTCTATAGAAGGCAGAGTTAGGGAAGAAAAATTTACTTTTTGCCCGTATTTGACTGTTATACATCAAATGTAAAATGGTTTCAATTATATCTTTTTTTTTTGCAGCACTAGTCTCTAATAGGTAGATAAAACAAAATCAAGCTAACCTGTATACAAATGGTGAGGTACGTGATTTATCATAATTGTAGAAAAAATAATAAGCTTTTTTATCCGACGAAAAATAAAATCTTACTCGCTAAGGGGTAGTGCCCTCTACAGGCTACAGCAGACCAATGGCCATTGAACCAGAATTTCCTAAAACACACTGTTCAAGACTATCAAGTAGAAATAAAATCCAAGATTCAAAACGTTATAATTTATTTTTATTTTTTCCGCCAAGTAGGAATACGGTCAATGCAAAAGCGCGAGCAAAGATGTTGACGCGGTGGTGGTTGCCATAGAAAAGAGAACGATCCATCGAGCTGTCGACTCACCAACGAAAAGTACCGCTTAGGTCCCACAGCCAAGTGCAAACAGCAAAACAAAAATGCAAAAGCATTGCATAAGCAAACGAAACAAACCGTAGGTGTGATCCGCTAGCTTTTGCGCTGCAATAAGCACGGTGCGTGTGCTGTGGGAATATTACGACAAAATGTACATAAATTAGGTATATAAAGCGATTTAGCTGAACATCTTTGCTCGTGTTTAAGCGATATAAGAAAACACTATACGGTAAGCTATACAATGTTTTGTAACGAAAGGTAATTAATAAACAAGTTATGTAGATATTTAAAATGCAATTAAACTGAATAGCCTTAAAAGAAATGTACTTTTAAAAAAATTTCAAGTTAATACCACCAACTGTTCGAGAGTTATGTAAAAGCCTGTCTCTTAGAAGGGCAATAGAGATCATATCCAAAAATTCCAAAAATCTCAACTAGCAAATTACACCGAGTTATTCGGTTTAGCCTCTGCTATATGAACTATTTCAGAAAAGATAATCATTATGCAATAGGCTTTTACTGGGTATTCACCATTCTGGAACTTAGTGTTTTTATTTTGATTACAGTGCAAACAAAAGGTATCGCAATTCTTTTTGCCCGCATGTAGGCTTAGTTTACTTAGATACACCTTATAAAGGAACTCCCCAAAACATGTGTGCTAAATGTATGTAACATTCACCTTTTATACTGCATCCATAAAATTAAGTTAAAGGAATATTTAGGCGCATATCTATGTCTTCATCAATCAGACATTTGCACAGCTTAGATATCAGTGTTTTTGACATCTCTTTTTGCACATCAAATTTGAATAGGCTTCAATTGAATATTCGATTTGTTCCTTGCATATTGTCTTGACAGCAACAAATTAATACAGACATCGATTTCTATTAAGCTTGGTCATCCAACGAGGAACAATAGCCGAGAACTTTTCCAATCCAATGCAATGTTAGTTTAGATGTATAGACTGCGGACGTGGATGCAATGCAAGCAACATACAGGCAGGCGCTAGTGATTGTGAGGTTGGCGTATGAAATATTCAGACTACATAGTGCACGTTGTTGCGAACTTTGTGTCTGCCTTGTGAGGTTTCCAATGCAGTGCAGCCATTTTTGAAGTACGTGCGAACTTTAGGTGATGCATTTACAAAACGAAAGCAGATTTATCTATGTACTATATGTACTTGCACTTAAATGTATATCTTTCACGGGAGCATTAGTTAAATAGTTGAAGAGGCGTTTGGGTATCTGTACCGAATAAAAATGTAAAGCATATTGCGCTTGGGAATTTGTATTTTGCCTATAGTTTGTTAGGTTCAAAAGTGGTAAAGTAATAGTTTAAGCGTGAAAAACTAATCATAAGAATTTTGTTTCAGGCCTTAAAAATAAATAATTTCGTGTCAATAATTTTTTATTTGTCCTCGTTCAGATACAAGTGTTTCATTATTATTTCAAGCTTGAAATTATGTCCGAAAGAACAGCTGATTGTTTTCCCCCCAGTTTTATAGCCTTCGTATAGTCTTTTGGTGGCCATTGAGAAGCGATTTAAATGTGTTGTTCCATATAAATTCTCTCTTTTAGTTTGAAAAACTTGTACTATTAAGTATTTAGTATTGATTTAACATAATAATTATCTTAGCATAGCTGTCAAATTTAAAACAAAAAGTATAAAGGGAACTAATTACATATGCATTTAAAGGAGAATATACTTGTATAAATTAAACAAATTAAAATAAAAATCTTATACAGTGTTGGACAAAACTAAAGCACGAAAACATGTCGCTTTGGAAAAAAGTTAAGAATATTCAAAAAACCTTCGATCACTTTCTAGCTTTATTTTTTTACAAAACAATATATGTCAGTCCTCAATTTCCTTAGAACATCTTTATTATAGCCCTAAACATATTTAAAATATAAAAACATAAGCTAGATTTCATTGAAAACTAAGTGGACAAAACTAAAGCACATGCACCCTAGATTTAGAACAAGATGATGAGATGTTACCGTTTACTTTCAAAATGCTATGATTTCACTGTTTCTTTCTCTCAACCTTGATTTAAGCAAAGGGAAAACAAGTAGTTTTGTTTCATCGGCTTTGCATATCGAATTTTAGAATTTATTTGAAAAAGACATTAAATGGCGCTCAATAAGTATTCAGAACAAATGAAACTGAAAATAGTGTCCAATTTTAATAACGGCGAATCCGTTACATTTATTGCCAATAAATTTGATATTGATACAGTTATTTCTCGCATTATTTGTCGATTCCGCCACCGGGGAAATGTCCAAATGTCGGTGGTAGACCCCGAAAAACGACCAGTCGCGAAGAAGAATTATCAGATTAATCAAAAAGGACCCCTTCATATCGTCCACGTGTATTCAAAAAAAATTAAGTTAAGAGATCTTAAGCAAGACGACTAGGCGAAGAGCGGTTGATGGTGGCTTGTCGTCATATCGAGCATTAAAAAAGACTTTGCAAAGGCACATTTAAGCTGGACTTTGGCAAAATGGAGAACAGTGCTCTTCTCTGATGAATCCAAATTCAATTTAAAGGGATCTTACGGATTTTGAACGGTACGGAGACCAAAGGGGGAGCGACTAAATTCACGTTTCATCATGGAAAGAGCACTGGGTAAGATTAGCGGTTGGGCTACAAGTTGTGGTCTTAGCGTTAACCCAAGCAAAACTGAACTGATACTGTTTACCACCAAAACCAAAATACCCACCTTCTCACTTCCCCGCTTGAATAACCAAAATCTTACTTTATCCACCAGTGCCAAATACCTAGGAGTCATCCTTGACCCTAAACTCAACTGGAAGTCAAATATCGAACACCGAGTGAAGAAGGCAAGTATAGCTTTCTACGCCTGTAGTAAAACTTTCGGCAAGAAGTGGGGGCTTCAACCAAAGATGGTTCGTTGGATGTACACAGCTGTCGTACGTCCTATCCTCACCTACGGGTCACTGGTATGGTGGGCCGCCTTAAGCAAAGCTTATAATATCATTAAATTAAGTAGAGTCCAAAGAACAGCTGGAATTGGAATCACAGGAGCCCTACGATCAAGTCCGACCGAGGCGCTCAATGTGATTCTCAATTTTCTGCCAGTGGATCTGCACATAAGCAACATTGCAGTGAGATTGAAGGAATCTAGATGTTGGTCCGAAAGGTATTATGGGCACACCAGCATCCTACATTCTCTTCCTAACGGCATTGGTCGTATCTACGGACTACATCGTACCCAAACTCAACTTCCATAAAAACTTCTCTGTTAGATTCCCCTCTAGATTAGAATGGGAGGAAAATGCAGTCGTTAACGATTCGATATACCCATTTTCACAGATGGTTAAAAAATGAGCTGTGGAGTGGGAGCGGGGATTTTCTCAGCAGAATTAGACATCTCCAAATCATTCCGCCTCCCTAGCGCTGCCAGCGTCTTTCAAGCAGAAGTACTTGCAATCAAGGAGGCGTGTAGACTGCTTCTTAACGTAACTACACCCAGAAGCAAAATAGGCATCTTCGTCGACAGTCAGGCCGCGATTAATGCTGTCGGGGCAACTAAATCGTCGTCCAAACTTGTTGTGGACTGCAGGGAGACGCTTGCCAGGGCTTGTAATCTGTTTGAAATCACTCTCGTCTGGGTTCCTGGCCATACGAACATAGAGGTAAATGAGAAAGCTGATGAACTTGCCAGACGTGGCTCTACTTTGTGCGTGTCTTCCTCCGCTGGGATACGTTAAGAGAGAAATCCTCCTGTACTGCACCTCAAGGGCGGAGACCAGATGGTTGAACCTGACGAGCTGTGCCATTTCGAGAAAAATTTGGCCAAACTTATGATGATGTCAGAACAAACAACCGCTTATTCAAATCGCGTGTAGATGTCGCCAGACTAACGGCAATTAGTACGGGTCATTGGCCTTTAGGAACTCACGCAGCCAAGCTTGTATATAATATTAATAGAAAATGTTTTTTTTTTATTATTTTTTTTATTCATGAATTCTGAAATGTGCTTTAGTTATCTAGTTTATGTTTTTATATTTTAAATATGTTAAGGGTTTTAATAAAATTGTTCATAAAAAATTGGGGACTGATATTGATTTGTAAAAAAAATAAAGTCAGAAAGTTATCAAAGGTTTTTTGAATTTTCTTTACTTTTTTCCAAAACAACATCTTTTCGTGCTTTAGTTTTGGCCAACACTGTATATGCATATGTTACATTAACTAGTGCCTTAAATATATAACCTATGACAAACACCCACAGAAGAGAGACGACCTTCCCTGGGGAGTGCCTCTAGAGAGAGTGGAATTTATATTTGTCGTAACGAGCATCTGACATAGCCAATTGGTGATTCTTTGCTCTTCATTTTTTATTTTCAGTTCACATTTTGATTACCTCCTGACGTTATAATAATCCCCCTCGATGTTCCAAAAGGCAGGCAGTGAAAATTATTTCTGGTGAAGGCTATTCTGTGCTGCCGATTTGCTCTTACATGAGCCAAGCAGAGTATCCTTGCAACACTTACTTGTATGAATTTCAATAAGCCTTTCAAGTGTGAGCAAATTTTTGATTAGGTGCATCGAAAACCGTACATTTATTTTCAACAATGCCAGAATTTCGATTTCAATCCGAAAAATTCAATTTGAGCGCAAAATAGTTCAGCTATTGAATTGTGACTTGATTTGAAGGAACAAATTGTTTATTAAATTAATTATTATTTGAAAAGGCTTAAGTTTGGCTGATCATTTTCACCCTTATGCGGTCTTAGTTTTAAGTAGATATAATCATATTAGCGTGTACTTATTTAATTTACTCCCACCGTAGAAACTGAGGTACTGTTGTGGGTATAACATTGTATATACCCATATCATAACTTTCGAAAAAGGTTCCCCTTTTCGAGTACACTTTGCTGCCGCTATAGCTCTTGATTATATGTAGAAATAAATAAAATGTTATTTTCACTCTTTCTTCCGTATTTAAATTTTTTCAAAATAGTGTACTCAGATAAAATTTCGCACAGCCCAACAACATACATAGTTTAAAACTAATCTTATTTACCCTAAGGCAAATATAGCCGTATATAGATAGGAATATTTATGCAGCCTATATGTGTGCGATGTCCAAGTTTAATTGAAATCGTGACCTCGAAAAGTTCACAAAACTCTAATAAGACCAAGTTTAAATTATGGAAATTCTATGCTAGGCCACCTCTCTTTTTACAATGACTACAGTTGCATTTGTATTCCGTTTCCATATCTATATTTCAAAAAAAGATTCTCCTTATATAAATATGAATTATTGTGAACTTGTACTATGCCTTGGTGAATGCTTTTGTCAAAAGAACTGATTTGACGACGTGCTCCCAATAAGAATCACTTAATTGCTGAAGAATAAAAGTTGTCGTCTAATTTTGCTTCTCGGTGGTGCAATTGTAACAAAGCAACAACCGCAAATTAACAAAGCAGCCAAATCCATACTCAATTATGAAATCTAACAGGTACCTAGTCTCTGCCTAACTCTTCACCCAGAGAAAAAACAACGTAAAATCAAAGAAAACCACTTCGATTTAAATATTTTTTGGAATGATTTAGCATTGACTACGAACATTTTTAAATCAGAGTGGCATAACATTAATTCAAAGGGTTTCCCTACTCTAAAAGCATATGTCTTTAATTTGATCTAACTACGTCTGCACCTTGATTCGACATGAAATCATGTTTAAATCAAATTAATCTGGCTTTAAAACAAAGTTTATAAATGTCGATTCAACCATAATGCATCTTGGATTTAAAAACAATCAACTTTGAAAATACTATGCTTTAACTTTAATTTGAAAATGACTTATAGTACAATCAAATGTATTTGACCTTAAAACACAACAAACACATTTTTAAGTAATCACTGTGCATTGTATATTTAAACAAATTCAACTTCGAAAATACTAGTTTAAGCTTTAATTTAACTTCTTTCAACTATTGATTCAAAGTGAAACCATTTTGAATAAGCATTTTTAAACTTTAATCTTACCATGATGCTTCGTAGACATAACCTCCTTTGACTTTGAAAATGTCACGTTTATTTTTGGATACAACAATAGTTCGTTGTAGAATCAAATGTTTTTAACTTTAAGAGCTATATATTTCACCTTGATTTTATTTAATATTTTGTATTTCCAAAATAAATTCACCGTCAAATTTTAAATTTGAGTACATATGTACATCTTTGTTTTTTTTTTGTTAATAAAAATCAATACAACAATAATTTGGAATTCATACATTTTATTTTCAATATAATAGTATTAACACAACATTCTTAAATTATTCATTATTAACCTATATATAAAATAAGTTAATTTTTTTCTAAATAAATTTAATTGTATTATATTATCGGAATCAAAATCGTATTCAGTTGGATATTACAATGAATTTGATTTAGTATACAGTAATAATTTTAATTTTATTTAATAATTCTTACCTCAGTTTTTCTCCACTTAAAAATATCAACCCTATACTCTGGTCTCTGGCCGATACTAGTTATTGTATTAGTAATATCCTCATTTGTCAAATATACCAGTCTTTTAAACGTTATGTCATTGGCTGAAATAAAATTCTTTTTTCAATAAGTAAAAAGCTTTTAAAAACAAAAAGGTATTAGAGTTAAGTGAAATCCTTTGACAACTAATAAGAAAATAAAGTTAAGTGAAATCCTTTGATAACTAATATGAAAATAAGTAAATTTGTGTAGGTATTGTTGTTGACTTCTTCAAAAAATTTACTTTACTACTTGAAATTTTGAGAAAATTAAGAAAAACAATGATTTTTATGAAAAGCAATGTGTGCTAAATTTTTTGTAAATATGTATGCATGCACTATTTAACCCTTTTGTTAAATAATGGATGTGTGCATATTTAGAAATGAATTAATTTCTAATCGAACACTTAAAACTGGATGTGTTTTTTTCGGTTCGTGATTTAATCCTGAGGTTAATGTATAAATGTCCTAATTTCTTCACTTTTTATTTCAACACATGTTCAACTTTAAACTTCATTTGTAGGTTTTGTCTACGATTAAATGCACTTAATTTTATTTCCAGGAGTTAAATTTTATTACACAAAACTCACATTTTAACACTGGAAACAGGCTTTTCATTTCAAATACCTTCAATAGTTATTTTTTTAATTTTTCGTCATCTTCAGACAACTGACACTGAATTTCATTAGATGGAGTCAAATAAAAAATATGAAGTATCTCTCCATTTTCGTCGACTATGCTGACCTTTTCCATCTTTATACCATTGAAGGAGAAACAAGAATAACAACGACAATGAGCTCACCTTTGCATCGCGACACTTAGCAGGACTTACGAATAAATATGTTTCCCTTTGAATCTACTATTGAAAAGAGTAACATCAATGTAATAATGAACATATTCTACTTGACACTTTAAAATGAATATGCAGCACTTTAAATTGACTTTCATCCAAGTTTGAAACTACATTGTGTATGTGGAGAAAATGCATGTAAGCATTATTTGAATTGTTAAATTTCGTCATAAAAAACGCAGCGTTTTGAAGTGGATAGTTAACTATGCCACACTTTGAATGTACGTAGATGTAATTTCGAAACTTAATATTGGAAAAAAAATATTATCATATTACACTTTAAAGTCACGTTGAGAGTAGTTGCAATTTTTCAAAACACGGTCTTAATGTAAAAGTGAATACGTTTCACTTTGAATCTAGGTTGACTTAATTTTAAATTACATTGCGTATTTAAATCAAATATGTTTTAACGTAAAAAGGAATATTCTTTATTAAAGTTTATGCAACTTAAAATCAAATAGAACATATTACATTTTAGTATGCATTTTTTCCCTAAGTGTTTGTTATGTTTCTCCCAGATGTTAGCACTAATAGTCATAGTGTTGAAGTGGTTGATGCTGTCAGTACAGGCAAAAAAACACAACTGAATTCAAATAGGTCTATCTACCTAGTACCTACTGCCATGTCATGACTTGACTAAAACTGACTGAAAAGGTCGACACGAATATCCAGGTTAAGCGGTTTTGATGCAATATTTATGCAATGTGCAGATTTGCTAAGGCTTTGGTCGAGAAGGAAAAGGTCAGGGTCTTTTGAAATGTATGCGACCCAGATAAATTCATATACCTACATATATAGTAATGAATGCATTGTGATAACTTGCACGCCGGTGTCTGTTGCAGGTATTATTATTAAATTAGTTATTCTTTGTGCTTCTCTTAGAAAGTTATGCTTTACTTTGTCTCTTGCTCACTTTCAATATTTTGGGCGAAGGGAAAGAAATTCATAATTATTTGTACTTTCGTCTTGCATTTTAGATTTTAGTATGTATCCCATTTGAGGCTAAAGAGATAGTAAGATTGTGTTTTCCCAAGGGACTGAAGGGAGTTCTATTATTAGTGCATGCCGTGGGTTGATTTCCGCATTATAGCACGACCTATTTTTGTCAGAATTTTTTGCAGAGCAGAGGTAGACAAAATCCTTAACCACCTTAAAGTTGTATTTTTCGATTTAGTACGTACTCTCCGATTAGGCCTCCCTTCTTAATGACAGCATTTACTTGATCGTACCCTCATTAACTGTCAAACTTATTTTGCTTCCTCCATTCTCATTTACCATATAACAGCAAACGTGACAGTGGCAGCTTAGTGCGTTCTACCAATTCTGTCGGTAGTCGATACCATCGGAGTATACAGCCTTTTGAAAAATTCTGCCTTGTATATTAACCTATTTGAACTGGTATGTAAAAATAGCTACATGGCCTTTTTGCCATCAAAGGCCGTTTTCATCATCTTATTATCTCCATTCCTTCATCATCATCATACCAAGCCGGTAGGCTCTATAACTCGTCCCTTTAAATGCTGTCATAGCTGGCAATATATCCACATAAACACTTTGAACTGTGATATTTTTTTACTTATTATTGATTCCATTTGACTAAACATGTTTCCTGTGTGTTGCTGATTTTCTATGTGACCAGGCAGAAAACTATGAGTCCGGGAAGTAAAACGCGATGCTCGCAACGACTAAAGAGCATGACAAGTGTCGCTCTTCGGGATAAAAGTGTCGGCAGGCTTGCAACAAGCTTACTTAGCCGATAATTCACCCAAGAGGAAATTCAGCGGCTATTGCAGTTGGGACTCGGGACGGGAGCTCTAGCAATCCCAACTATTTTGGAATGGATTAACTGGTTAATCAAGGCCTTAAACATAGTCTGACTGTAGCTACAGCCGCAGGTTCTGCGATCCCGTAACCTGTTCTTAACAATAATATAATCGGCATCCATTATGAAAAAAAAGCATGATTGGCAGAGTTGTAGAAATCAGAACAATATTCAATGGAATGGAATGAGCGAACAACAGAAATAACAATTCCAAACTGATTTTGATACTTGTCAAACGAAAAACCAGTTTTATTTAAAACTGAGAAGAATTGCAATATCTGTCAGCAAAAATGTTTCTTCATTTCTTCATTTTCTGAAAACACATTTGGATGTGATTGAGGTATTTCAACACAAGGGAATATTGAATATAGTCTACATAATGAGCTATCTACGGATAAGAATAGTCTCAGGCCGTTTTAAAATGCATATATTTCGGAGGTATATATTGGTTACTGGATATTTGCACATCTCTCCGCCGTTTTAGTTGCCTTAATGTTCTTCTTATCCTATCTTTAGGTATCCATTGCGTTGTATTCAGCAGAAACAAATCATACTGAGACGAGACCACCAACTCCGACCGATTTCCCGTTACTTAGCCTACAAGCTATATTTTTACGGAGTGGTCCACGATTTGGTGCGCTAGTATTCTATTATATATTATATTTATATTGAAAAATGCCAAGTAACTTCAAAAATTCTGGCTCACAATCTCACTCGCAAAAAAATATGAGCCACTTCCACTGTCGGCAAAGTTGGTAGCAGTGTTCATAGAATTTTATCCGTTCAATTTGAAATTATTCGTTACGGATAGTATTTTTTTTAGGAATAAGTGTTCATTTGCTTATGTTGATTGGTTCAGGGAAAATAAAAGCATTTTGAGCAAATTTTCTCCATTATTTAAAAAAAAAGTTACTCACGAAATCCAAATTAATAATATCCAAAAGCGGAAAATACACAACCATGTTTGTCCTAATATGTTTCTAGTATATAAAACATCTCATTTAGATAGTTTTATTAAACGCGTACATCAAATTTTTCGCATATAAACAATATATATTAACTAACCAATAGCAATCAGCAATGTTAAAATGTGGTATTCCCGAACTCTATCACATTTTCCCACGGTTGGCAGCATTTATTTTTGTATTTTTTGTATGTTTTTGCATGTCACACGGATTCTAAATGACATAACACCGATAGGAAAACATAATGGCGAATTTGAAAACAAATTGAGGGGGCCAGCGGAAAGGGGATTGCGAACTGTGGGTCTCAGTATGATTTGTCACTGTTCGGAAGAGTGAGTGTTATTCCTTTAACCAGTATTAACTCTGAGAATTTTTACAAAGTGTCCAAAAAGGTGTCCGAGATAAAGTGTCCCATATAATTTGAATAAAGACGTAGAAACATTCAATAAATGCTCCATAACCTTAACAAACATTCTGAATTCGTCTATCCAGATGGATTCGTTAATCCAAGTGTACCCAGGGGTACCAATCAACATAAGTTATGACTTTTGAAGTGAACCCACGGGAAAATTGTAGCATGTGGAATGTATTGTCCGGTTGCACTTATGAAATATAATGTAACAAATTCTTATCCTCTTTCAGCTCTTATTACTTTATTCACCTGCCTGGTACATGTCTCACTGTTCGTCCATTAAATCTGTAACACTGTTTGATTTTTATCATTTCAAAGAAAAAAAATATTTACGTAAAAAATTGACAAGGCTATCCTAATTTTCTTTTTGTGTAATTCAAGACGATAATAATAACAAGGAAACAAAAAAAAAATTGTTCACTTACCTGAATGTTTAACGTTTCTACACAAAATTTAGAAACATACAAACAAATTCTACATTTTTGTTTAGGTCACACTAAAATAGTGATCCTTAAACATCGATAGTTCAAGAAAACTATCGAAACGCATATATATGAGCACATATTCAAAGCAAACGTAGAAGTTCTGTGGCAGATTCCGTACCTCAACGATCGTCCGATATCGTTTTTGTAACCTTGATCTACAAAATAAGTCATATTCTGCTCGAATTTTTTTGACACACGTTAGCATTCATTATATTTGTGGAAAATTAACTCGATAAGCTCTCAAACTTGTAATTTCAAAACTAATTTGCTAGTTTTGGAGGTTAATCATTTCGACGATAATCGTCTAAAAAGTTACAGAATGAGTGCCTTGATAAAACCGGTGAAACATGTATGTAAAAGAAGTACTTTGTTAGTAGGAGTACTACTTTTCTATATACAAAAAAAGTTCTTCTTTTGAACTGGAAAAAATATAGGAGCCTATAATTAAACTATAATAAAACACCACAGCTGCTTCGGTATTCTAATATTTTGCAATGTGTAGACATCGTCTTGTCTAGATATGCATATAGTTTATGACGCTGTAATAAAAAGAACAGACAATTAGGCCATTCACTTATTCTCATAATTTTATGCAGCTCGAAAATTCATAAATTTCTCCGGTAAATTATCCTCGGAAAAATCACTGCGTAAATCGACTTCTTCTGACCAACGTTGTGTAGAGTTCAAGAGAGTGCGTTTGAATTTATTTTATTAATGAACATTTTCATTTCTTAGTACTCAAAATTAAAAAAATAAAATAAAAAATAAATAATTGGCGGAACAGGTCCGTATGGACCCAAGCCTAGCTTCTCACAACCATTCGTCTTGTGTGAGTTTTTATTTTTGGGACGAATGGAAGGGATCTACAATTTTATGCCGAGTCCAAACGGCCAATTGAGAAGCTCTTTCATGACAGTTATACTCTCGGATGTTTGTCAGACGTACTCAAAATTATTTTTATATAAGACATATTCACTTTGTCATTACATTTGTACCGCCAAGAAGGAGTCACCGGAGACCTCATAAGGTATATATATTCTGAATCAGGATCACATTCTGAATCGATTTAGCCATGTCCGTCTGTCTGTCTGTCTGTCCGTCTGTCTGTTGAAAGCACGATAGCCCCCAAAGGAATTGATATAGGCGAATGAAAATTCAGTGGCCAAAACCACTTAAGTCTGTTTTACTCTTTGTTCAGGAGAGCAGTTTAAAGTTTTTTTTTACTCTATTGACTCTAGTGACTTAAGCTGTTGCTTTTTTTGAAATTGTGGCCACTTTTTTAAAGATATAAAGCTGAAAAAAATTTACAAAATAGATTTGGGTACGCTGAATCTAATGGCACCAAAATCTCAATTTCGTCTTAAGTCGACTTAAGCGGTTTTTTTTTGTTTTGTTTTTTGTGGCCACTGAATTGATGTAAGTACTTATTTTTATCGGTAGGTTGGTATTATTATATTAGACCCATGTGACTCTCTGTCGGTTGAAAACACGATAGCGCCCAAAGGAATCGGCCTAGGCCAATGATATTTGGTGAAAGTAATTATTTTTATCGTCGTTAAGTTTTTACTAAAAATGGGCTATGTCGGTCAAGTAGTTCTGGTAGCTCCCGTACAAAATCAATATTAGGCCTATGTGTCTCTCTGTCTGTTTAAAACAGGATAGCGTCAAAACAAATGAACCCAGGCAAGTGAAATTTTGTGTGTGCATTTATTTTATTGTCGTCAAGTTGTTACTAAAAATGGGCTATGTCGGTCAAGTAGTTCTGGTAGCTCCCATACAAAATCAATATTAGGCCTATGTGTCTCTCTGTCTGTTTAAAACAGGATAGCGTCAAAACAAATGAACCCAGGCAAGTGAAATTTTGTGAGAGGACTTACTTTTTTTATCGTCGTTAGGTTGCTATTAAATTTGGGCTATGTCGGTCAAGTAGTTATGATATCTGCCATACAAAACAAGTTTTGCATGACTTGTATGCAGTGAAGGGTATCAAAGCATCGTCCAGGCCGATGATAACACTTTTACTTGTTTTATTTTTCACTTGTCACAATTGAAATTTATTAGCCAGCCGTGATGACAGTCAATATGTAGGTACTAGTTTTTAGTACAATTTGGTTAGGTGATGCTAGCTCAAGGTAGCTATTTAAGAGAAAACATCAGTTAGTTATTCTATGAGTTATTTTCATTTATTAATAAGAAAATTTAACTAATACGTTATTTATTATATATTTTAATATTATTTTTTTATTAATACAGCTGTAAATGTGCGTATGGGGATGTTTTGAATTTAATACTCATTGCGACGTACTAATAACAAATTTATGTATCGACTTTAAATTTACCTAAGCTCACAATTGCGAGGTTTGTATGGAAAATATAGCCACTGTGAACCACTTAAGTTTAGAGTCGAAAGTAAAAATGTTTATTGGTACGGCCAATTGTCCTTTGTGGGATGTGGTGAGTTTCGTAGTTTTGTTCAGGTCTTCTCACAGTGATTAGCCGGGTTGAGGGGTTTTCATTATTTGTTTGTTTTTGCTTATATTCAGAGTTCGTGGCCAGGGTTGTTTTTATGTAGATTAAGTAAATTTTTCCTTGTACAAGGTGGGCCAAAAGAAGATTGGTCAAGTCGAGTAGATGATATCGGCTAAATGGGCGACGTCACAATTGATTGTCGTACGGGCTCGATTTATGGCATTTTTCATCACTTCGCCGAGAACTTCGGGCGACAGATTCTCGCACTCGAGTCGAATGTTGTCCTCCAGGCCTAATTCGTCCAATTGCAGCAGAAATAACTCGGTTAATATGGCCATATAGGATGCACCGTCCACTGTTGTCGTTTGAGCAGCGGCGTTCTCGAAAAAAATGGCTCGATGACTCCTCCAGCGTGAACAGCGCACCATGCAGTAACTTTCAGCAGGTGTAATGGCTCCTCGTGCATTACTCGGTGCCCCAGAAGCGAATTTTTTGCTTGTTCACGAACCCGCTGAGGTAGAAATGAGCCTCATCGCTCATTATGATTTTGGTTGAAAAATCGTCCACTTCGTCCTCGAGATTGAAGATGGCTTGGGCGTAGGTAACACGCGTTTGGCGGTCGGCTGATGGCTAATTGCGAGGCACGGCGTCTCGTCGATGTTTCCGACATCCTCTTCAACAGCGGCAATATTCTCTGCACAACGGCGCTCCGGGGCCGGTCACTCTTGGCAACGTCTCGTGTGGTCCCATACTCTTCAAGGTTGGTGGCCAAACGGCTCACCATATTTTTATCGATTTCCAAGCCGCATATGATAGCAGTTACAAATACAAATCAGTATCTGTCCATCGCCTAGGACAAAACGTCATTATTGATGGCAACAATTTCGAAATAGCTGAGGAGTTCATCTACCTGGGCAAAGAATTACCCTAGGAAACCGTTGCTATTTCGGTTTGGCAAACTATTTACGCTCAAAATCCATAACTCTAAAGACAAATGTTACGCTACCAGTTCTGCTTTATAGCGCCGAGTGATGGTTGATAAGTCAAAAAGGAGAGACGAATTTGGTAGTTTGTGCAGGGCGAATGGAGTAGAAGATACAACGGCGAACTCTATGACCTGTAGTCCAGAAAGTAGGTACATATAAGTAGAGACAAAGCACATCACTGTTGGACATGTTGAGAGAATAATTATTATTATTATTATTTATTAACAGGTAATTAAAATTACAAGGTAACATAAAAGATTATAGAGCCTAGCTGCAGAGACTATTGGTTCTTATCTAGTTAAATATTTATATAGTTAATTTAAGGATTTCAATAAATTTGTTTATATTTTCAATGTTTGTATAGTTAGTGTAACAGCCTAAACTGTCAATATAAATAAGTAGTATTTGTTTATAACTCTTTATTTGCCTCTAGAGAACCTTACACTTCGATTTCTTACTAACGACTGACTGCGACCTCGAATGTGCATGTGCAAGCAAATGAGATCGCGAGAGAGCGAGAGTGTACACAGCTCAGAGCTGGCCGCTCTCGGGTCGCCACATCCCTCCTATATTTTTCAGTTTAAGCTTTAACTTTGGTCTTCCCGGCTGAGCAGCGTCTCCAGCTTCCTTATGGGCCTCCTCTGGTGATGGATCGGAAGTGTCTTCAGTTGTTGTTGCTTTGTCCGGGGTAGTTTGTGAAGGAACTGGAATCTTTTTCAAATGGCTTAAGTTTCGTCTAAAAGTCCTCCCGTCCTCTCCTCGGACTACTGCTTCGTTTCGGCTTCGTTCGATTACCTCGAATTCAGTTGCCTCAAATGCTGGTGTCAGCTTATTTTGCGGAATCAGATTTCGAAGCTAAACTTTGTCACCGATGGTAACATTACTTTCCTTCGCCCCACGACTTCTGTCACCCGTCTCTTTTCCTTTTTGCTTGTTTATTTTGTCCAAGTCCCTTGCCTCTGAATCCAAAATATTTCCGCTAATATCTTGTATAGAGGGGATCTTGTCTCTTATCGTTCTGTTGAAAAGAAGCTCTGACGGTGACTTTCCAGTCGTACCATGTGGTGTCACGTTGTACATGAGAGTGAATTTTTGTACTTCTTTCTTATAGTCCACCCCTTTTTCATGAGCAATTTTGAGTCGCTTCAAAATTGATCGATTCATATTCTCGACCTCGCCATTGGCCTGTGGCCAATAAGGGGGTGAGGTAATCAGATCAATATTGTTACTATCACAATAAGCTTTGAATTCCCCGCTCACGAACTGCCGACCATTATCTGCTTTTATAGATCTAGGATATCCTAATCTACAGAAGATTTCTTCCACCATGGCAATTATCTCTGAGGATGTAATTTTCTTCACAAACTTAGTCTCCTGGTATCTTGAGAAATAGTCGATGATAACAAAAGCAAAATCATGATTTGGCAACGGACCCAATAAGTCGATCGCAACGCATTGCCACGGTCCTTCCGGAAAGGCATGCCGCTGCATGGGTACTGGTGGTGTGGGCCTTGAAACCAATAGACATTCCCGACACCTTTTCACGTACGACTCTACTTCTCTGTCCATTAGTGGCCACCATACTTTTAAGCGCAGTCTCCGCTTCATGGCCGTTTCTCCTGGGTGCCCTTCGTGACCCAATTCTAATACTCTGAATCGCAGCGCCTCTGGTATGACAATCCTGGAACCCCGAAGAAGAATGTTTCCCAGAGTGCAAAGTTCAAACCGAAATGGAAACAACTTATTTTTACTACAGGCTGTCCAATCATCCGTCTTGATATTCTTAACCGCTTCCATGATCTCTTGATCAGTGGCGTTTCCTTGAATCACTTCGGTTATTGTAAGCGCCCGCGGGACCATGTTTTCGATCCATGCACATACGCTGTACTCACAGTGGCTGTCGAATGAGTCTGCATCCTGAATTTTGCACAATCGCGACAAAGAATCCGCTATATTCCATTTTCCCGCCTGGTATATCACTTTAAATTTAAAGGCCTGTAGTCTTAGGACCCATCTTTCGATTCTAGCTGGTGGTTTGGACGTGGGCTTGAAAATTGCTTCCAAGGGTTTGTGGTCCGTAACGAGTTCAAACTCTATTCCCGCGAGGTAGTAATAGAACCTCTCCACTGCCCAAACTAACGCCAAGCTTTCTTTCTCGGTCTGCGAATATCTCCTTTCCACTGCAGATAGGCTTTTGCTAGCAAAAGAAATAACTTCAGGACTTCCTCCCTGGAACTGCAAAAGAACTGCTCCCAATGCAACAGGGCTTGCATCAGCTATTAACCGGGTACGGTTTTTAGGGTTGAAATAAGCCAGCGTCGGTATTTGTGCTAGAAATTCTTTTAACCGTTTGAACGCTTGCTCTTGTTCTTCACCCCAGGTAAACGGAATGTTCTTTTTAATGAGATTCCATAACGGTTCTGTCGTGTCCGCCATATCTGGAATGAACTTTCCTAAGTACGTGACAAGCCCGAGAAAGCTCCTTGTTTCTTCCTTAGTGTTTGGAGACCGGAACTCTAAGATTGTTCTAACCTTTTCGGGATCTGCACTAATACCAGTTCTCCCTAGTATATGACCCAAAAATTTCAATTCGTGAACTTTCCAACTACATTTTTCCTTGTTGAGGGTAACGTTCATATCCTTAAAAATGTTTAACACCGCCCTTAATTCCCTGTCGTGTTCCTCCTCCGTGAGCCCAAAAACAATTATGTCGTCTAAGTAATTCAATGCATTTTGGCAGGGAGCCAAAATATTTTCCATTGTCTTTTGAAATATCTCGGGTGCTGAATTAACCCCAAATAGCAATCGTTTATATCGAAACAAGCCCTTATGGGTAATAAACGTTGTAATTTCGCGGCTGTCTTCGGTTAACTCCAATTGGTGATAAGCATTCTTGAGATCTAACCGAGATAAATACTGAGCACCCTTAAGTTTAGTCATCAGCGAGTCAAACGTAGGGAGCGGGAAATTTTCTCTAAAAATGGCCGCGTTCGCACGACGCATGTCGACACATAGTCGGATATCTCCGTCTTCCTTAAAGACTAACACTATAGGTGAGATCCACGAACTCGGACCGTAAACAGGCTCAATGATGTCCTCTTCAACTGCTTCCTTGAGTCTACGTTCAACCCTTTCCTCCAACGCTGAAGGAATGCGACGTAATGGTTGATGTACCGGCTTTATTGACTTGTCAATAGCCAGTTGTACTTGTATACCTTCAATCTTTGGAAAAACCCGATAATTTTCGAGTTGGTTCACGTCAACTCCCCACCTTAGAACTTTTAGTGCGAGTGCTGTGTCACGCTCCAGCAGGGACTGTTTCCCGTTTTTAATAACGTAGAACGATGCCATCGACTCTCTTTGATGGTCCACGCTTATAGGGGCTTCAAAAACAGCTCTTACCTCGAGCATCTCTTTAGCAGCGTACGCCCTGAACTGATTTTCCGATTCCATTCGGATATTGAGCAATGTTGTTGACGATCGACGTAACTTTTCCCAGTCATTTTCCCCTATTAGATTGAATCGCGAACCCGAATCAATGAGCATTACCAATTCAAAATTTCCAATAGAGCAGACTATCTTTCCGTTTGAAGGGTCATCTAAGTCCTCTGTGACTTGGAAACAGTGATGCTCGCCAAACTTAACACTGGTTGTTTTGTTTCCATCTGCTCTTTCTCCCTCTACAAACCTAATTTTTGATGGTCCAAATCTTTTCCTCTTGTTGTCAATTTCATCATCCGCTGCGCTATTTCGTTTGCCCAACTTCGTTTTACATCTCTTGGCAAAATGACCAAAAAACCCACATTTATTGCATTTGCCATTCTTAGCTGGACAATAGCTACTATCCGCAATGTGACCCACTCGTCCACATCTCTGACATTCCTTACCTTCGATTAGATACTTCTTCTTATGGGTAGGATAAATGCTATTAATCCCACTTGTCGATGCCGTAGGAACCATCGTTTCCGTCTGACTCGCAATCTGCTCGTGTACTTGACACATTCCTAGTACCTCTTCTAGCGAGTGCTCCTTTTCCAACAACCGTTTTTTTAGATCTCGCGAGGCCCACGCATCTATGACTTTGTCCTTTATGTTTATATCCAACACTTCTTGCTGCGTTGTACCAAAAGAGCATTTAGCCGCCTGATTACGGAGCCGCAAAATAAATTTATTAAAGCCCTCCCCATCATCTGGCTTGAGTGTTCTAAACAAATGCCTCTCAAATGTCGAATTTCTCTTTGGCGAAAAATACTCGTCAAGTTTTTTTACCAATACCTCAAAACATCTCCCCTAGCAGTACCATCCTCATTGACGTCGACTAATGCTCCAGGAATGTTAAAAATTACCTCCTGTAACTGAGGCCCACCTAGATGCAGGAGCTTATTTTTCTTTCTAGTCACCCCCGTAATTTCTTCTGCCTCTAAGTAAAGCGAAAATGCCCGATACCACCTTTCCCATTCAACTCTCATCAACGACTTATCGATCGTTTCACATAGAAAAGGTTTTATTCCTGATTCGCTCATCTTTCTTTTCTCGAATCAATGCCTTTGGTTAACTATTAAATATGCCCTCCACCTGCAATTTAATGCAATTATAATACAAATAGTCCAATTGAATGGTTATAACTTACGATTCGCTTCTTTTCTTTCTTTATTTTTTTTTTTTTTTTTCTTTTCCCAATTAAATGTCTCTATCTAGCAATTTAATGCAACTCATTCCTGCAATTTAATGCAACCGTAAAACACATATTCCAATTGAATGGTCATACCTTACACATGTGCTACTTCCCCTTTGTTATGATTTTTTTTTTCCACTCGCCCTCAAGTACACTAAAAAAAAAACAGAACACAAATGTATAAAGCAACACTCGTATCATTTCAACGTCTGCGCGCGTCTAGGAAACCACTTGTTTTGTAGGTCCATTTTCCTATTAATATGTTTATATATATGTATGAATGTTATAAAAAAATGAAATTTACCTCGTCGCCAATTGTAACAGCCTAAACTGTCAATATAAATAAGTAGTATTTGTTTATAACTCTTTATTTGCCTCTAGAGAACCTTACACTTCGATTTCTTACTAACGACTGACTGCGACCTCGAATGTGCATGTGCAAGCAAATGAGATCGCGAGAGAGCGAGAGTGTACACAGCTCAGAGCTGGCCGCTCTCGGGTCGCCACAGTTAGGATTTTTTAATACATCATAGATTGGTATGTTTTGAAAGATAGATTCCATAATGGATTTTGAGGCTAGGCAATTTTCTAGGAGGTGGGGGATATTTAATGAGAGAATAAGAGAAGAAGAAGAATAAGAGAAGTCATAGTGCAGCAGATGACAGTGCAATCAAAAATAGTTTTGCGGATATTTTTTTTCAACTACAGCTCTTTATTTAATTCTTTTTTTTGATTGCAGTCAGAGCCGTTGGAGATCGTTAAGGGATCGCTTCCTCAAAGAGATGAAAAAAAAACAATGGCAGTCCGGGAGTGCCGAGAGAAGTGAAAACTTGAAGAATTTCGCGTGTATTTTTGAAATTGTCACAAAATACTTTTGAATGAACTGTGTTTTTAATCATTATTATAAACTAATACTCAAAAAAGAATATGAAAACTTAGGCTTTTTTATGCATTTTAGGCATTATTTCAATAGCTAAGGCTTTAAATCTTGTTTTTTCAAGTTAGGAATTTTTTGTCAAAAGTGGTTGGCAACGCGAACATTGGTGTCGGAACGTTTATGCAAATTGTTATTTAAGGAAGGCATGTTAATTAGAATTTTTTTCTTTAGGGTAAGTTCGGGTATTATGGCGCACCTAACGTCAATCTGAAAGAACTGTACTACGAACAACATTTTTTTAATTCTTTTCTTTTTTTTAATAAACTAGACAAAACAGTGACATAAAATAAATTAAATAAAAATAATAAATCAAATTCATTAAAAAGAAATAAATTAATTTAAAAGTAGTTTATAAAGGAACATATTACCCTACCTGCGGGCAACATAGCGCACCCATGAGGGCAAAATGGCGAGTAGCTTTTATTTTTTATTTAAACGGCCACATCCATCGCAGGTGTTTCTGCATGCGGTGCAGGAATCGTGGGACCACTGTCCACAAAGGACACACTGCATCCACTCGTCCCTTTTGGTTGTAGTGGTCTTATCTTCACCTGGATCTGTGCGCAAATGGTCTGCCCAAAATCTTCGAGTTAAAATAAATAAATAATAAAATAAAATAAATAAATAACAGTTAAAATACAATGGATAATTATACCTATAATATGCATAATATAACATAACTATGCAATACAGATGCAAAAAAACTGCAAGAGACATAGATATGAAACTATAATTTACATGAAAACTTTATAAGGGCGCACACGCGCCATATAATGCCCTCACAGCACCTGCGCCATATTACACCAAAATCACTTATTCACAACACATAAATATTTCCCGTTACACAACAAAACCGAAACTGTATTCTGCATTTCACTCTTCACACTGAACACCTGCGTTGTATACTTACCGAGAAAAACGAATCCAAACACAAAGCAAAATGATAAAAAACCACAATCAAGCAAATTTTTATATTTTTTTTTTGGTTCAGAGGAACTCGTCGTACCGACTAACTATGTTTACTGCGCACGTGTTCGGAAAAGACTGAAGTTTCTGCATTGTTTTAATTTTAATTAGAGTTTGGGAAGTATGATACTTGCGAGGTGCCCGCTGCGCCATAATGCCCGAACTTAACCTATCCTCAATTTATGTATTTTGATCAAAATAGTTAGAGCGGTTAAGGTATTGTATTGTTAAGCATTGGTTTCCTCAAAATAGAAAATGTCCACATATGAGCTGTTTTTAAAAGTACCGTTTTGGTGATTTGAATGGAAAATGAAGGACGCAAGAATTTGTAAAATGTCAACTTTACTCAAAGTTTTGAAATCGTTGGGCGCGTTTTTAGTTAATCCAGTATTTTTTTTTAATTGATTTAACGATAATTTAAAAAAAAAAACTGAGTTTTTAGTACAATCAAAAGAGTAAGTAGGTACTTAAGTACTTAAAGTTGTTTTTTTAATTTTTAATTTCATTTCTTAGATGGATTGTATATAAAAACTAGCTGTACCCCCCCGGCTTCGCTCGTGCAAATTGTGTTTTCAGAACAATTGATGGGAAACATTTTTGTATAAATTTGCTGTGTTGTAGAGGACACAATTTTTTCTTCTTTTTTTTATAATCTTTTGAAGGAAACATCATCGATAGACATTGCAGTGGTATAATGCAATAGTGAGGGACTTTAACCCGTATTAAGAAACCAGTCTCAGTCCACGTGCCTTCATCTTCATGGCATTGCAACTGGTCGTTGGAATAATCGGCAATAATTTAATATTCTTTGTACAATGAAAATGAAAGAAAATAATTTTATAATAGGTATTTAACTTTTTTATTAATGTAACGCTTCTATGTACACTATATTAGCCGTTTTGTTTCTATCCTTATAACTGCCCGTGCCTAAAGCAATTCTTGCTTAATTAAACTCCCGGCTTCTTAAAGTTTTACCCTGTGACTTATTGACTGTCATGGCAGAACAAACATAAATAGGAAATTGAATCCATTTAAACTGAATTGGATAGTTGCTGGGAATTATTTGTATTCTTGGTATAAATACCGTATCTCCTTTACCACATCCAGTTAAAATTAACGCCTCTAGAAGGTTTTTCTGCAACCAAATCACTCTCAATCTGGTTCCATTACAATTGGAATGCCCAATTGCGATGCAACATAATGGGAGCTCCAACTTTTAATTCAATTTTATCAGCAAGAAGGCCATTGGCTGTAATGCTATTTAAAAACTTCGACGGGTAATTTACTGCCTCATATTGATTGCAAATATCATTTATAAAAAGGTACGACGTGTATCACCAGGAATTTTCCCCAATATGGGGATTTATATTAGGGATTATGTAATAACACCACGATCACTGGTACCTATATCTATTTCTTTCTATACACTTTTTTTTTTGTAAGCAAAACAGAGATAAACAAACCTTTCCCACATATTTGCCATTTTTGTATGTTTTTTTTTTCTTGGCAAACCACACAGAGTACTGCCTCTGTCTGACTCCCTCTCCGTCACAGGAGTAAAATAATGTTAAAAGAGATGTCAAAATATTACGCGGTTAGTATGTTTAATTTGAGAATGAAGTGCATATCGTCTCACTCAGCTGAAAATTGTAGAAATGTTTCAAATTTTGCCTATTTGTTTAAAAACCTTTTAAGTTATCGAGTTTTTGGAGATCCTAAGTTGTACCTGCAGATCTCCTCTATACGCTGGTATTTACTGTACTTAAATGCTCTCTGTATTTTCAACCGCAAAGCGTTACAAAGAAAAACGCGAAACGAAAAAAAAAATTACTCTTGTCCAATTTTTCCAAAATTTCTAAAGATAAGAGTTGAAACAAAGTAGAGATTGTAGGCCTAGGTATCCCGTGAAAAATGCACCAGAAAAATTAAGCAGTTTCTAAGATTTTTGCATTTAAAGACATGCAGTCAAATTCAATCCTAGTCGAACAAAACTACACCGATTGACAGCCATCAAAAAAAGTTTTAAAAAAAGGACAAATAAACGGAATCACCATAACTTTTTGTTTACACTTCAAAATCCACAGTATTTAGAAGTTTTCGGTTATTATTCTTTCGCGATAATTTAACACCATTTTGCAGTATTGCGTTTGTATGACACCTTCTCTTTCTGCATAGTTATATAATTTTCACAGCAATGGTAGGTCTTCTTTCTGTGGGATATAGAATATATTTAAGCTTAAGAAGTTATCCACGCCCAAACACAATGTCGATATTTCCGATAGGGTATAGTCATGTCATCGCGGCTGTAGATCATTCCATTATCCGAGCCTTTTCACCCAAGCTTTTGAGATGATAATCCAGACTCAAATACACTCCACAACCCTCACCGAGATCCAAGCACTAGCTCTACTACCCTCTGCTGGATTCCATTGCTGTAGAATCGTTTTTGTCGACAGTCTGGCACATTCAAAATCTTGAGAACGTGGTCCATATTTAATTAATAGTTTTATTTTTTAATTAATTTGAATTTGTTCATCGATAGACTATTTTTATTTATTTATTATATCGACATTAATTATTGTCAAACACATCGTCAATTTCGATTTTATTTAAATGATAAATAATAAAATAAAATAAAGTCAACATCGAAGTACAATTTTCTTATTTTTTGCAACATTTTCTGTATAAAATTGATGTCATTCGGCATAATTCATAATTTTACTTTAGTTATTTACTCAGCTCTTAAAATGTCAAAAAAAAATTGAAAAGAAAAAACTTGACATTTAGAATATTTTGGATAATTTTGAAGAATGGGATACCTCCGATTTTAATTTTTTTTTGTAATTCTGCATTGTTATTTTAAATAGGTATATCTATATCCTTATCCAAACGTATAAAAATACATACTTGTATTACTTGCTGCTTCAGTTAAACTGAAGTACATATAACAATGCCGATGTTTTTCAATCAAACCGTAATGATTGACGTGTCGGCCAACACTCCGCTTTTTAATTTAAAACAAAGCGGAATGTGTGCTGACATGTGAGTTAGCCACATACAATTGATCATGCGAATTCAATATTGATGCCAAGAAATACAGTGATTGTCTCTGCTACTTATTAATTATTGTCACAGCGAAAGCGAGACGTACAGACATTTAAGGCGCTTAAATCCAATGTCAAATAGTACTGAATATAGGCAGAATCCGCGGAATGATACGAATTCTTACGAGTTTTAACTCAATGCTGCTCCTTAACTCGAAAAATCCTTAAAAGAAAGCGTACACTGAGAGTTTTACGAATTTTTTCTCAACAAATTTCTTGGTGTAAGAATTGGAAAATGTGGTATGCACCTGAAAATTAACACAACAATTTTTTGTCCCATTTGTCATACTCGTGCATATGTTTTCATTTCCTGCGTATTAAAATGACATCAACAGATGGCCATAATAAATTGAATAAAGATCTTTTTCGAAAGTGCCGACCAAGATCATCCTCCTCCACGAAGGGACAATCTCCTCTACGTACTTTTGAATGCAGTGTTGTTTTTTTTTCATTTTCTTGAATGCTTGTAATTAAATCAGTACAAATTCTTCACCATACTGGGATTTATCAAAAAGAAGTTCGATTAACTCCAAATCACATTAATCGCTAGATGAATCAACTAAAATATAGTTGATAAATTAAGTTTATCAGACATTTTAAAGACTTTTCATACTACTTTTTTGAATATTTGAATTGTATCTTTCATTTTTCATTACTGCAAAAACGTTTCCAAACTTTTTCGTAAGTGTCCCTCTCTGAGAGAAAATTTATTCCCAACAAAGCTATTTTGAGAGTCTTTTCCATTCTTACTACGAAAGTAAAAGAATAAATTTAGCCTTTGATTTTTAACCTTAAAATCGTCACTTCAATGACATTTGATTTGAGATTCTTCACAATCAAATTGGAGTGACGAAACGAAATTCATATTGCGGAAAATGCATTGCAGTATTGACAGACGTCATTCAATGGCCCAATATTAACGTATCGAAAATAATTAGAGTGCGGAGGCATAAGGAAACGCAGCTCTATTAAAATTGAAAGGTGCACGTGTCCTTCGGTCTTGACGTCAAATAAAGTTCCGTTAAACTTAATCATTATTTGCACGAAGGGTGGCTCTCACTACACGATTTGCCTCGATATGATCGGATCTTTCATTTTGCGAAAACGCGTTATTAAAAAAATTGCAAAATTAGACGATTGCCAATTCCGAAATGTTTGTCATTCCTTACTCCTAAAAAAATATAATTTCTTGAATGAAATAAGGTTGGGTTAGGTTAAGCTAGGGAATGAGGACATCGGAAGACTCCTTCTGATTCTCTTCGTATAGACAATTAAACAAACCCGAAAACAATGAAAATTAAAGTTGAAGTCATGTTTAGGATCATAAAATAAAATACCTAATAATAATTAACCACGATCCAATTCGTGATGGACAAATTTGGCCAATTGTCATAGATTAAAATGTTCTCCACCCCAAACAAAATGTAATTTCAGAAATCCCCACAATCTACCTCTAAAAGAATGCAATTTCTAATTTTCACGGTTTAAAATTTTCGGTTAAAAATGCAGAGCGAAATGTCAAAGATGCGACAATTTGCCATCTGTCATTCAACAATATCAATAATTTCGTTCTATTTTAAAAACGAACGACGACTAAATTATTTGTATATTGTATGAAGAATATAAAAACAATCGCTATTAAAAATCGGTGGGTTGGGGTAGGAAATTGAAGATTTGGGATTATAAAATGCAAAGATGTTGTGGACATGGACATGGACACCCTAATCCCCTAGCGGTATGAATTATTCTTTTCGACCGATTCTGCCGTTTCGGAGGAGTACGGTTACAAACACCGTGAGGCGAGATTTGTATTTATTAGATAAAACTACATAATGCAAAAATAATATTAATTTTGTCATTTACTTTGTTGTCACTTGATACTATCAATGCCATATGGTAACGTTCCCAAAAAAAAAATAAAAAAAGTAACGGAATTTGCGATTTTATTTATTTATGGCCAGTGATTGAAACCATCAAAGCGCTTGTCCTTTTCCTTTTCCTTTTCTTTTGAATCGCCTCGTCTTCTGATTCCGAATTACTTTCAGAATTCTTTGGTTTTTTCTTGCCAACACCACCCAATAAATTTTCTCCCACTTCCAACCTAAACTCCAGTAAGGTATTGTCCTTCCTTGCGTATTTGTTTTTTTTTTTAGAGTCGTATTTGTATTCTAAAAAAACTATTTACAAACATATGAAGATTTGTTTTCACTGTCCATTTTTTAGTTTTGATCCACGTCCGATAGCTCTCAATAAGCTGGTCACAAGTGTCCACACAACCCATACTAGCATAGTAGCAGGCAACGCAAGCCGGACAGGGGACGTCGATTCGGGCCTTTGCTGTTTTGTCCCAGCGTTTTACCGTATTAACAGGTTACTGACAGTTAGACTTGAAGTTATTTAAACGCCCTTGTTGCCTTTCCATTTAACCATACATAGAGAATTATGATTGACGCATATTTCTTCAAATTCTCCCCTTTTCATGTTAGAATCTTTTATGAAAGTATAGCTGTTTTGCCGATTATTCATGAGAGTACCAGTTGCATAGATATTATTTTCTTTCAACTTCTGAATAAGCGGAAGTGTTGTAAAATATATATCAAAAAATACACAAGCATTCTTTGGCATTGTTTCCGTTAGCCGTAAGACAACTGCCGGTCCTCATCCAATCCAAGACTTCTATCTTAAGAGGCGTTGTTACACCCTGATAAATTCCGATGTCCGCAGTACCATTCCGCAAGATGACGTTAGCACAAAGTTTTTTAGCCCTACAGGGCGAGGCTTATTTTTTACATATTGCCGGACAATACTTACTTATGTCCTATATCCCCTTGTGGGTCCTAGGGCCTCTACAACGCCTACGCGCCATTGTGTGCGGTTCCTGGCAATGTTCTTCAGCTCTCCCCAACTCTTTCCCAGTTGCCGTGCTTCCTTCTCGACTGTTCTACGCGATGTACTTCTATTACCGCCGCGTCGCCTGCCATCCTGAGTCAGCGGATTCCATTGCATCGCGTGGTTAGCTATGGACCTGTCACCTTTTCGGAAAGTGGGACCAATCCATTGCCACTTTCGTCGTTGTATGGTTGTGCCAGTAGGTTCATGAACGGTTCTCTCATAAAGCTGATCGTTCGAGATACGGTTCGGCCAAAAAATCCTTAAGATGTTACGCAGGCATCTATTAACGAACGTTTGCAGCTTTCTTGTGATAGTATTGGTCACTCTCCGTCCATATAGCAGCACGGATTCAACGTTGGAACGAAACAATCGTAGCTTGGTGTTTAAGCTAATTGCATTACTTCGCCAAATTTTAGATAGATTCGGTTCCGCCATCGCTTGAGACAATACTCCCAAGGTATTGGAAACTCTCTACTCTCTCAACCGTTTGTCCAGCAATGCATATACGGGTATGAGTTGATGAGTTCGGTCCCAGGCTGATCATATTTGGTGTTTGCCGAGTTAATCTTCAGCCCAACGACGTCTGCTTCCCTCTCCACACTTGCTGTCATTTGGTGAAGGTCCATTATTCTGTGAGATAGTAGGCATACATCGTCAGCATAGTCAAGGTGTTTAAGTTCAGGTGTAAGAGTCCATCGAATTCCTCCATTACCTGAAAAAGCCGCATTTAGCACATCGCTGATCACCAATAAAAACAATATTGGTGAAAGAATGCAGCCTTGCCGAACCCCACTTTGGACTTCGAATTTCTCAGACAGCTTTCCTCTGTGCAGGACGTGACATGTGGACCCATCGTACGTAGCCTTAATAATTGCTATTAATTTATCTGGAATACCTCTCCTGCGCAAGGCACGCCAAATAAATTCCCGATTGACACTATCAAACGCCTTTTCGAAATCGATGAACAGCAGGTGGAGTGGCGATCGATATTCAACGCACTGCCCGATGATGATCCGCCGGACAATACATCGACCTAAAAATGGTATCATTTGCTCATCAATTCAAAATTCTTTGAAAACGCTTCTATCAATTTTCAAACATCTGCCTCGTATGTTTGACTGTCAATCACCGACTGAACCTTCCAAAGAAAATTTGTCTTTTTTTGTTCTTCGGATACAGCGTTCACATCTACAAAGTGGACATTAACACTCAGTAAATAAAATCTATCACGCGGCATCGATTGGGCAATCAAATTGAAACGAAACGAGTTCCAGTACATATTAATGCGTGGGATTAAATTCCAACAACCAATTATTGCATGGATTCCAAAAAACACAGACATTTCTTCGAAAGTTGTTTTAAGCTCATGTCCAGTTGTTGAAAGATAATATTGTGATGAATAGATAACTGCCTTTTCTATCAATTCAGCCGTAAAGTATTGGGAAAAATATTCATATTGTTATATAACTTTCACTATTTACTCTAACAACGTATTTTCCATCTTGCTACTCTTGTCGTTTTCTAAACAAACAACAAGAGTGCAACATCAAATTTGACTCAACTACTCTCTCTCTAACTTTTTTCTTCTGGAAAGATAATGTTAGAGAGTCGAGCTAGTCGCGACTAGAAAATAAGTTCTTGGTTCTTTTGAAAGCTTTTGTTGAGAGCAGAACTATTTATAATTTATAAGAAAGTGTACAAGTATTATTAAACAATTAAAATAAATAAATAAAATCATAATTTGTTTTTGTTCCCCTCTTATTAATAAAAGATTAAAATTTATCTAACTATATGGTGTTCTAACAGATTATAGAAATAATAATACACCCTGTTAAATTATAGAACTAACTAATTAAATTCACCTGTATCTCCTCTGGGTATTGATATATCAGGCTTAAATGGCCTTTTGACCCATTGAAAAGTTCTTTTCCGTGAACTTATGGCACTGGTAGAACCTTCGTTGCCTGTTATTTTAGGATGCTGGGCTAACAGAACCTCGTCTTCTGAGTCAAAAGCAGATTCGATATCATCACCTACCTCATCTCAAAAATATTCGTCGTTTTCTTCTTCTTCTTCTATAGGCAAAATATCACTAGCAACAAGCATATCAAAAATATCTTGCTCGGCAAGAAACCTTTGCGCCATTCTATTCAAAGAAACGGAAAAAAAAATTCAAATTATGACAGATTATAAAAATTACTTTTCGGCATTATTAAAAACTGGAGCTCACGATTGTGAAATTCGAATTGATATATTATGTAAAAAAGACTATTGTTATGTATAATTTCAATCTTAAGGTAAAAAAAACTAATAACTTACATTTCAGGAAGAATAAAAATCAAAAAAATATATTGAAAACTCGGATATAAGAAAAACTATGAACAATTTTTGTTGATAGAGCTCATAAACAAAGAGCAAAGGCCTACTATGTAACAGAAAATTAATCTCTAACAAATTCACAATAATTGTGTGGTGCGGGTGTAAAACCAGTAAATTGATTTCAGTTGAACTCACAATTGTGAGTCCGGGGAGGGAAAGGGGTAGGGGAGATAGGGGTTGGTTGTAACATTTTTAAGAACATTTGCTGCGGGCCTTTATCAGAGGCAGATTATTCAAATTAAAACTGGTCACTTAAAAGATTGATAAAAAAAAAATAATAATTGGCGCAACAGGTCCGTATGGACCCAAGCCTAGCTTCTCACAACCATTCGTCTTGTGTGAGTTTTTATTTTTTTGGACGAATGGAAGGGATCTACAATTTTATGCCGAGTCCAAACGGCCAATTGAGAAGCTCTTTCATGACAGTTATACTCTCGGATGTTTGTCAGACGTTCGCGAGAGGTGGCGCAGTGAAAAAAACCTTAAGTTGGAATTTGGGTTTTTCTCGGGATTCGAACCTGGGACCCCTCGTTTAGTAGTCCAACACACTAACCACTAAGCCACTGCGCTGAAAGATTGATGCTTTGGCTATAAACTGCTTTTAGAATATTAGCAGATCTCCACTTCAAACTTGTAAAAATATGGTGTTTTGTAAAATTGCATAGCTGTTACATTCAACCCCGTATCTGGGGTTGGTTGTAACACTATCAGGGGTAAAAAGTAACAACAATCAGTTTTTTTTTTTGTATTTTATTTATACTTTTTATTTAATAAACAAAAACAATTCATTTAGGTAGATACAGTAATTACTTAAAAAAAAAATTGTGTTGGCAATTGTTTCAAAAGCAAGTTCAAAATAAACATAAAAGCTACACTTTTAAGAAATACAAAAATAACAAACAGAATAAACGTAAAAAGAGACTTCATCGGAAAGAATATTAGGTTAATCTGAATCACAATTGATGCAAACATAATAAGAAATGTTGCCCTTAGTGCACCTAGTGTGAGCCCATTTCTTACAGGTTATGCACTGAATCCAGTGTTCTCCGGGCAAACTTTCTCCAAAAGGCTCGCAACAAATTAAGCAAAGTTCTTCATCTTCGTCATCTGAAGAATCGATCAATATTTTTTTTGTCACTTTTTTCCTTGCTTTAACCTTGAAAACTTTTTGTTTTTGAAGCTTTTTGGCCTGTTCTTCTGCAAGTGCTTGTTTTTCTGGGGTGTCCGTTAAAATAGCGGTTTTCCTAGATTTGCGTTTACATTTTGCCGTTCTTGGCGCGGCTTTAGGGTAGGGTCGAACAGCTTCTGGAGAAAAGGTTAAATTGGTTTGACAGAGTTTTGATCGACCTGATTCTGATGGTAAGGTGGTTGACTTTTCAGGCCCTATTTTTTCAGTAGTAAGGCCGCTTGTACTCGCGGATAGTGGTATGGGAAGTGTAGGTATCACTTCTACTTCTGTATATCTTCAAAGTTCAGCACTCCTTCATCTAAAGTTGATGAATTAGGCTCAGCTAGCGGTCTATCGGTGACAAAAGATGATAAAAAATCGAAGTCTTGGAAGATGTCTCTGTTTAAAGGAACAATGCCAGTTTTTTTGAATCCATTAGTAATGTTAACTGGGTTCAGCGCCAGAGGAAGAGCGGCTCTAACTACAGATGGAATATCATATATGGTCATCGTTTTTCCTGGATTATTACGTAACCAGGCATCTTGTTGATTGGCGCAATAATTTTTGAAAGGACCATAAACCCCGACGTCTAAGGGTTGTAGTTTGTATGAGCAATGTGGTGGAAAAGATAGCATTATTACACCATTTTTCTTAGCTTTATCAATAACACCTATATCTAAATGGGAGTTATGGTTGTTAAGCAACAAAAGCACCGGCTCCGAAACAGATGGTTTTACATGCATTATAAAGTGATCCATATATCTTGTAAACTCCGTGCTTGTCATCCAACCGGAAGCACTCTGGGAGTCCATCACGAATAAAGAAATCTTTGTATTTGAGGCGAGGAAAGATAAACATGCAGGGAATCGAGTTTCCAGAACCGCTCACCGTTGCACAGACTGTAACTAATGTGCCTCTTTCAGCAGACGTTACGGATCCAACCTGCTTAGAGCCCTTCTTGGCTAGAACTTTTCTTGGCTTTTGTACCGTAGTAACACCCGTTTCATCGCAGTTCCAGATGCGGGATGGGCACAAACTATGCTTTTGAATTAGCGAAGACAATTTGTCGAAGAAAAGATTAACGTTCGTCTGGTTGAAGGAAGTAGCTCTGCTCAAACTGGTTGCTTCTGGCGATCTTATGGATATATTATTATTCCTTTTCAAAAAGGCACTCAGCCAATCAACGCCAGCATTTTTATTTTCACGCCAAGATTTTGGCATAGAAATATTATACTTCAGCGCACAATCGAACGCTAATTTTCTGACATCTTTTGGCGTGAGCCCATAGTAAATATTACTCCACTGAATTAAATAACTCACTAAGTCACTCTCCTGTTCTTTGTTAAATACCTGTCTGTTAGCCTTGTATCCAACGTCGATTGCTGAACCACTTTCTGTGCCAGCTTTCATTTTCTTCAAATATCTGTAGAGGGTCACATGACATAGTCCCAAATCCTTTGCCACACCACGAATTGTTTTCGTCCTGTCTTCTTCTAAAACAGCCGCAGCTCTTGCAAACAATCCTTTCGACGCTGTTCCATGCTCAGTTTTACGTTTATACGTCCTCATTCTGAAAAGAAACGCAGTATGTAGGTGGATAAACGTTATTTGACTATGTGGGGCATATTGTAACATGTTTCAACCTGCCCCAGGCACATGTTACTTTTAGCCCCTACATAGAAATTGAACGTTCAAAGCACAATCAAAAAAATCCCTGAACTTCTACAGTATCGACAAGTACATTCATGCACAGGTAAAACATGAATGCATACACAAACCAACAACACAATATCGTGCCTAGAACGTGCACAAAAGAAAACCAAAAAGAACAAAAAAAAAAATGTTACTTACCCGGTGATTTTCACAGCTACACTTACAAAGTCTTCCAACGACGTTCAAACGAAAACTGACTTGCATGTTGAGGTTGCTATGATCAACGCAAAGTTTTTTCTCTTTCAGACATTTTTATATCTCTATCATGACACCTTTTTTTTGTGGCTGTTACAACCTGCCCCTGTTACTACCAGCCCCATCCTTCCCTACATAGATATAGATAGTTTCAATTATGTACCTATGTATGACCTAAAAGCCACTTGATGTTCTTTTAGTAGATTATTCTTCTTTGTGCATTAAGACAATCGGCCCTGCAAGATCTCAAGTTTAAATAGCAGTTTTGGTTGAAATCCTTAAACCCTTTTCCGAAAAAATTAAACTTCTTTAAAATGAGAAGTACCTACCGTTAATAATAAGGAAAAGGGTGAAAAAAAGTATCCTCGAACTTTATCCTTTTAGGCTGTAGGCCTCAGAAGCATGTGGACAGACGAACGGAATGGCGAAAATCAATTTTTTGAGAAATGCAAAATGTAATATAGTTTATTCAAAGCCTTCTAGGCCGTCCGGAATGTTCATTTCTTACATAGGAAGGATCAATTTCGTAAAATATAAAAATTAGGTGGCTACATTACAAATGAATACAAGAAACGTGAAAACACAAATTACACAAACGTTAGTTGTCACGCAAAGTCAACTAGATACCCTACACCAGGATAGAACATATTTCGTAAAACGATTGGCTTCGCTCGCATCCTTTCCTATTCGCATACAACTTAACCACCTATGTAGCATTCGGTTCCAAGCTGATGATCGAAGAGACTCTCATGGTCATGTTTCATGTATTCTGCTCCAGAATGATATCCTAAAATCAATCAAGCGAATAATTGAATTCGACATTTTCGTATGTGATATGGGTGAAATTTACATCTTCAGTACCTACCTCTATTCATTCACTGATTCGAATACCGCCGAAGGGGACACTGCGAAATTGAATTGCAAATATTTACGGAATGTGCATAAATGGAATATCCATTGGTTTAGTTGTGCAAATATCTATATGCGTGTGTGCGAAGGATTCCAATGACAAATTCCCTCAACTCGTGTGAGCCAACGGATATGGGTGAACAAAGGTTTTGGCTTCTATGACAGCCCATCCACTGGAATAGGGACAATCAATGATATAAAAATATTTGATATTCATCTGAATGCGAAGCAATTCGAAAATAACGTATGTACGGCAAAATATCTGAAGACGATAACAAAACGTTCAAAGCAGTTATACTTCACATTCATACACATTAGACCCAAAGTGCTGCGATGTTAAGTATGAATTCATATAATTATCTTGTGAACAACATCAATTTCATCGTATCTACACGTTCAAATCAAGAACCTATGTATTATTTTAATCTATAATATAATGTTGTGAATGTTTCGACCAATAAGAAATGAGTTATGCACATACATGGCATATAGACATAATGTGTGTACTACAATCATGTATTATAAAAAAAAAATATTTGGAGGGTGGCATGCAGTGTTACCTCTGAAAAAATTTACAAAGTGTCCAAAAAGGTGTCCGAGTGGTAAAAAAAGTGTCCCATATAATTTGAATAAAAACGTAAAAAATGCTTCAAATACAAAAATACAGTTCACGTAGCATTGGCAGTAGACAGAAGATAGGTAAATATAATTTCAAAAAAGAATAGGTAATATTTATACATAGGAAAACAAATTAAATGTTTATTAATAAACATTTTCATTTATACCTATATATATATTTTTTTTAAGTTGATGACACATTTTTTGCAATTCTTATAATGATAGTTATAGTTTATCATATTATTTTATTACGAAACCAAAACAACTTCAAACACGTCGAGATGCAAAACAAACACAGTACAGAAAGCAACATATGAAAATAATGGACACAAGTGAACAATTAGAATACATGTAGAACACCTTTGAGTTTGGAGACTATCATAGTGTGTGCGGATACAGACAATTTTGCATTGAATTTAAACACAAAGATACAAATCGTGTCAACGGAGACGGAGAGTATGAATGATAGAAAAAAAGATAGGTATGTTTATTTTGATTCTTTGCCTACGTGTTGCTTTGAGATCATTTTTCGAAAAAAATGTTCGTTAATTTCAAACAGTGTCCAGTGTTAATAAATTTCTAAAAAGGAGGACACGAAAAGGTGTCCAATTGACACTAGAGTGTCCCTAGGGTAACCCTGGCTGACATGTTCGTACAAGACTTTTGGTCAGCTTATGGGTCACCTCACCGATAGCTATAAAGTTATTGTCGCTGTAGTGTAGTAGATTGTTGTTTATTGTTTCGTATAAGAAAAAATAAAGATAAAAGAAAAAGAATAAAGAAGAATTAGAGATAAAATTAAATAACATGTAATTGAAGTAACTAAAGAAAAATGAAAGATTAGTCGTAGTTCAGCATTCGAAGAATAAAGTGCATTCTCATTAGACTTAGCGCTTTCCTTTTGATTAATTTTAATTGAGATCTACAGTCGCACTATTTACTATTCTCCAAAAACATGATAAATCTATCGATTCAAATGAGTTAAAACATAGTAATACTCGATCCAAAGCAGTGGCGTAGCGTGCGTTGGATAAGATAAGTTCTCATAACTACCTGAAAAAGTGGGTAAACTTATTGTAGGAAGTCGCACATCCGATTTCTCACTTCTTTGTTCTGTACTTGTGTTCTTACTGATCTTGTCGAGGTGATTCATCAATCTCGTCTTATATGACACGTACGTTTCCCTGATGCTGTCGAACAATTCGTCGATGTCGTTGGTGTCATCATCCATTTGTGCTTTAATAGCCTCCTTATTTGCTATTACGCTGGTTTGAAATGTTGCTTCTAATAAAGTTAACCGACCTTGCAGATAATTTTTTACAGCCTTTTCTTATTTTTTTTTTCCATTAACAAAGATTGATTCATCGGTGGAAATTTGCCACAACAAATTTTTCAATATTTTTATACTCATGTTAATGTGTTTAAATTAAAGTAAAATCCTCAAAATACTCAGCCAACTACTACTGACTCACCTGGATGCTCTCGAAGTATTACTTCGAAATGAGTATTTTATTGTATTCTTATTTATTTCACGGCGCGGGAACCAGTTTTAAAACTCACAATTGTTATGTTTTATTAATTTTATATGTGTTACTTTATATATCTTTATGTCACTGTAATCTACTATATTAACAGTTTACAACGCGAATAGAATTCACTATGTGCTTTGGTTAAAATCAATAAATTCTTCCTATTTATTTGACAGATTCGAAGGACCATATTATTTTGTGTTGATTGCAAATTGCTCAGCAATTTTTTGGGGGAAAAATGTTAGAATTAAAATTCGCAAACCTCTCGTTATAAAAAAATGTCGATTCTATTTCAATTTCTTTGTTCTCCTACTACATTATGTAAAAACATGACAATTTAACGTCAATGAGCGTAACGTGAAGTAACGTAATAATATATTTGAACAAATTAGAAGAGTGTACTAGATTTGTAGTAAATTTTAGTATTTTAAAAATTATATTATAGGTAATCATTCAAATTTCATGAAAACTATTTTCAATCTCCAACAATCAGTATTCGAAATAAGTTAGCTTTTCTCAAACAATTCGAGAAAATCAAGGTTTCCCGATCTATTTTCAGATATATCTATGCTATATTTTTGTTCTCTTCTCTTCTCTAATAAAATGCAACAACAATTTTAGACATAAACATAGACACCTTTAACCAGCGTGACTTATCTATTCCGGGTAAAAATAAAAACATTCCCTAACAAATCAGAAAAGAGAAACTCCTACTACGCTTCTCCTTGTACTCAAAAACCTTGTCAAGTGTAAAAGCTCTTAAAATATTAGTAGACGCTTTTAACTCTTTATCCATAATTTGGGACAATTGCCTGTTACTGACAGCTTCAGATTATAAAAACTCACATTGTTATTTATATTTATGTACTGCCTGTCAGAAAGGCATGACATGCCGACGTCACTATAACGTAAACATTTGTCCTTAAGTGGTCACTACATGTGATCGTGATAACAGTGAGCTCAAGAGCTTATGAAAGCTTTGGAAATATGTGTCTACGAAATCGAGCATAGAAAACGATAAGGTCTGTTTAGATGTTGAAACAATTCCAAAAGGAAATGAAGCTGTTAATGCATCAGACGAAACTATTATCCAATCGCCTTTTAACATAGAGACAATATCATTTTTCAGAGCGAGTTTCCACATTCAGAAGAAGTTATTTTAGAACCTATTTCCCAGTGTTTAATATGGCCAATAACACCCGAAAAGAAGGAAAAAAGGAACGCGAATTCAAATGTTCTCTTCGTTTTAACTTCAAATGCTTGGCAAGATATACATACAAAGAAAAAGGACGACAAGGAAAGGTTAAAAGCTGAAAAACACGAAAGAAAAAGGATTCGTGAAGCCAACAAAGAGTTGAAGAAAAAGAAACCTAAAGGAAGAACAATTCTAAAATTAATATTATATCTGATATAGTTATACATCCCCCAGTACCAACTTATGAGGAAGACTCAAAAAGTGCAGAAGAAGACGATCCTATGCCATGTACCAGCAAAGGAAAAGATTCGGTTCGTAAGGTCTGCTATAAAAATGATTTAGAGATCCTTAAAGATCTCATTTGTAGTGATTCAGACGATTAGAACGTGCTAATTGAAGTGAAAATTAAAAAAAATACTGAAATATATACCACAAGATATATGTGCCAATAATAGGACTGAGGAATGCCAATGAATGGCAAATAGTGCCAATAATTGGTGAAAATGGACTTTGCTTTATTTTACTGCCTTTTTGTTTATGATTTTGTAAGAAATTGTATGTTTTGTTTATGTTTTTTTTTTAAAAATTCCTTAAGAAAGGTAAATGAATTGATTTAAAGTTATTGGAATGTTTTATTTTATATTTACACTGACATATAGACGCAAGTTTTACTAACGTGCCAATCATTGGGTGGTTTACCCTACAGATGAATAATCCAAAAGTGAATTTTCCTTTATTTAGCATCTTAACTTTTTAGAACAGATTAAAAAAGTAGGTACTGCACGAAATTGATGCCGGTTTTCACAGTCGCATTGAAAATTGTCGAGATTATAAAATAGGATATATTTTATCATTGTCCGCTCTCCGGAAGCGGAGATTTAAGCTGATATCTAAGAAAAGTTGTAATTCTCGAATGCCTTCGAGCTCCTAGCTTTGGACTCATCGAAATGAAATAGGATTTTTTTTAAATAAAGTTCAACTGTTCAATTACGTACAAAGATTTTAAGATGTAAATCATCTTTGTACGTTATCCTGAAGTTGAACAGAAATAAAAGTAATGCTTTACGTGAACACCTGCCTTGACGGCTTAATTTCACGATGGGCATACCCATATTAGTGTCCTTGAGAAAGACGTTGACAAGACGTCCCAGAGCCAATACAAATATTGACCCTGGTGCAATTACCGTGGCTGTTAAGTTGGCAACAGCCAACGACCCATTGGTTTGCGCGAGGCCTACTAAGACACCTCTTCGTTCTGAAAGAACGCTTCTTCGTCTCCGCTTATATAGCTAATGGTCGAGCTTTCGTAACCAGAGAGTTACTACCAATTTGGTTTGCCAACCCAAACCGAGGAAAGGTGAACCTCAATGTCAGGTGTATAGAGCATCTTGAATTCCATATTACTAGCGAAAACAAGATAACTCTCACCTATTTAATCTTGCACTGTTTAATTTGGTGGTGCCCACAATAAAGGCACAACTCAAATTTGGGCAGTGCCCCCCTGAAGTTGAACAATAAGAATTAAACTATAAATTTCAAACAATTGAAAAAAGTAAGATGTGCGATTGAAGCTAGATCGTTGGATTTTCGTAGCGTTCAGCGAAGGCCTTTTTGTGTGTGTGTGCGGCAAAATCTGTTTCTCTGTCTGTACCTTTCGGACTGTGTGCTTTTTCTTTCTTTTTTTCGTGTGAATGCCAAAACCTGTTTGTGCATCTGCACCTTTTCTGGGGGTCAGTTCCCGTTCCGTGATACTGTGAAATGATATGAAATAATAAATAATTTATCATTTCAGTTTTCATTTTATCACTTCACGATCACACTTAATGCGATTCTCGAACTCATCATGATAACCAGTTGCCTAAATGTGTACTAAAATGTACTAAATTATAAATGCTGTCACCTATCCGTCATTTGTGCGCTTGTTGTTTTCATTCTTGTCGTGTTCCACTGGGACCACCAAAAATCTTTTTCAGATCTCAGATTTTATGCGGCTCATGGAACATGCAATGAACTTGATCTACTTTTGTAAATGGATTAGTGCGTTATTTGACAAGAATACCAGCTGTTAAAATTGCATTTGTTTTTAGTAAAATCAACCATGGAAATCGGCTTGAAAAATATTTCCTCTCTTGTAGCTACAAATGGGGTAGTTTCCAGATGATGAGGAAGACAATGAAGATAATAATTCCTCCAAAACTATGTCCATTGCTGTTTATGTATTACTTTATTTTGGTTTTCACAAACCTTTGCGCTTTTGTTTTAAAACAAACTTCTTTAAATGACATAAAACAGCTCTGCTGTATCAGTGCAAATCAGAAAAAAATATCGAGATCTGCAAAAAGTGATCCGAATCAAAAAAAAGGATTGATTTTTTTCCCAATGGAAAACGACAATAGATCAGTTTGTTTGTTGAGTTTCCATTTTATATATTTTATAATTATAATGTCGGGAATAATCATGCGAGTAATTATTACCAATAGGCGTCGTATTTAACAAAGGTGATTCATCAATTTGTTGTTTTGTTTTCAACAAAAAAATTGTGTTCTTTTTTCCTAGAAATAAAGTGGTTCCTTCCACTCATTATCATGGGTATGAGCATCTTCAGCTGATATAAATCTGTTAATATCATTTTTTTAAGTTTTAAAATTTTCAACGCAGAATACAATATTTATGTTAATTAAATGTTACTTACTTGTACTTGGCTAAATCGGGCCTGTTCTCAAGAAAAACTATTTAACATTTTTTTTTGGGTTTGTCCCCGTTTATTTTTTGTATCCATCACGTTTTCACACTTCTTCACAATGAAATTGCTGTGATAAAAAAACTTAATGAAAAAATTCTGACATTTGTTTTCATTTTTTCATGAATCGAGAATCGAATTCAATGTGAACTTGTGAAAACTCTTTTCATTTCACAGTATCACGGAACGGGAATTGACCCCCTGCTATGTGTTGTTTTTTTTTGCTCTTTTTTAATTTGAACTGGAGTTGGAGTATTTTTTGACCTATTTGAAGTTGGCCCGACTTTTTCTAAAATGAAAATCGTGAAATGCAGTTCGATAGACATTCGTTTGTAGTTGTAAGTAGTGACATTTTTTTCCTTTGTAGTTTAACCGTTATAAAGTTAGAAGCATTTGAAAAAAATGTCCGCCCACACTTTTGAGCTTTTGAAATGAGAACTAGCCAGTTGTATTTTCGATATTCGTTTGTAGTTGTTAGTAGTGGAATTCTTTTTTCTCAAAAATGGCTTATTTCGGAGATATAACGACATTTGTGTTTACACCTATAACTCCGAATTTCTAATAGAAAGAAATTATTTGAAATCACTGGTGCATAAAGCATGTCCTAACTTATGCATTTAAGATTTCTGTATTCACTCAAGCGTTACTTAATAAAACGCAACTAATGTCAAAAAATGCATTCCTTTGCATCTATTAGGTATGTTACGATTTCACAACAACAAGAAAGCAACGGTAAACATATTTCCGCAAAGCATTCATTCATGTCCTTCTATATCAGTATTTGCCGATTAGCAACAACAACCAATCAATAAAACCCGATTTTTTCTAAGAAATTTTTCTATTCGTTTGAATAACATTAAAAAACGACCACCTTTAAATAATTTGTAGCAACAGAAACCTAATTTTTGCAAATTCTGTATTCCTGGCTATCTAATCCAATTCAAAAAATGTGATTTTACCACAAAGAAGAATATTTTGATGCAACAATAGCGAAATGTTCCGCTTCGGGCCAACACACATTAAAAATAAATAAATAAAAATTAATATCCAATACATGCATAACGAGTACCTAGCAATGATGCCACTCTAACACATGATAACGTCATTATGTTCTCAGTTGTGACTTTTCTGTTGTAGGTATGTACCAGTTTTCACTCACTTTGAAAAAATACAGTGACGCTGCGTTCACATAAGCCGTTTGTGTGATTTCTCTGCGCTTATTGCTATAGTTATTACAGCTAACAACGTGTTAGTGTTACTTTTGTTTTGAGAGAGAAACTTTGTAGTTAAATATAATTTTGTACTAAACGATTTTGTCGCCGACATTGTTAAAACAAATCTGTTCAAACGAGAAGTACTCCGATTAATGTGTAAGCAGAAATTTAAAAATAAAGCTTACTGTTTTACTTTTTTTTCTACAACAAAAATGTATCTAGTTTTAAGTAAACGTAAAAAAAGTTATTAGGTACCTAGGTACATAATGCATAATTAATTTTTTTTTTTACAAGAAACTTTTTCACTTACAGAAAACTTCTTTAAAATATTGTTTTCCTACTTTTCATCAGTGCAAATTTTCTTATTATTTTTTAAGTATCGATTGTCACTGTGATTTCTAGCTCTATAGCCATGATACCCAGATTAGATAGGTAGCCTTAGAGTTCTCATTGTGGACCTTAAATAATTTTTAATAAGCTTAGATTTTGAGAATCCCCTCTCACACACAACGCAACTCCTAGCGAAAAAAAGAGAAAAAGAGCATTTTCGAATGCAGATTTTGTGTACTACGTGTGTTATAATTTGTGTGTGCTTGTACTGGGTTGTCATTTCATACTAGGAGCAATGTTCATTGGATTTTGTTTGCAACACAAGTAAAATCTGATTACTTAACTTTGCAAATAAATTCCTTTGAGTGAAAAAAGAATCCATTTTGAAATTTTATATAGGTATTTCAAAATTTAAACCGCTCCAAATTGACGCCCCTGCTCCCCTTATACGGTTAATAAGGGACTCGTTTTTCCTCGTATGTATTAATACAAACTTTTATTCCAACACCGACTTATATGTAATAGACGTTTTAGTATATACAAGTGAGGGCACTGTTACAAAATCCATTAAAAAAATGGCCAGTTGATATTTTATTTTTAAAATAAACTAAAACTACCTCTGGAAAACTTCGGTGACATAGCTTTTGTGTCTCTTCTTTCGATATTTTCCGTTTTCGAAGTTACATGAAACGTTCGCGCAAGCCAAAACGTTTGAACGTTTACAATTTACTTGTCATTTTCAAGTAGGTATCTACCTTCCGCAAAACAAAACAAAGACATTTGATGGTGTAGGTAGTTTAAGGTTAGCCGAAAGATATTCAATGCTTTGCTTTAGAATATGGGCAATAAGTTGTTAATATGTTCTGTTAACTTCAAGTACCTAATCGAAACAAAACTTTAACATATCCAGAAATACATCGAACTTGTATAGAAAGTTTTCTTTTCACCTATATTTTGCGTTATTTTTCTTCGTAATCAATATTTCATGGACCTACAAATTTAAGTTTTTATGTACCTTATACAATTTACCAAACTTTCCATTAATGTATCACCTATGACATACGCAATATTCTGGTCAAGGCGACTCTCAATTGGGTGCGTGTTAAATGTAAATTATTCACTTTCTAAATACTTCTACCAACACTTTACTTAACGTTTTATGGTAAATCTTATATTTACTATATATCTAATTAGGGTGTAACTGGTGGAAAGTCAAGGTTGGTATTAGATTTTATTTAATCAGTTTTCCAAGGTCAGTATTATAATATAAACGGGGAATGTAAAAACAATTAGTTGAAACCGCCTAAAGTATTAACAATAATAAAAATCCCCTATTCACGAGCCTCAACCACTTCTAAGAATCCTGCAATAAAAGAAAAAATAAACATTGAAGTGGTTCAGAGGACGACCTTTGATTTAATAGAAAAAATTAGCATCTTGCAAATTTTTAATAACTCTTTCCATTCACAACTAATTACTAACCTTAAAAAAATTACACCAAAAAAGCAAGGTTGTTAAAAAATATTGCTCCTCTGTCCACACACAGATGCAAGAGGAGATAGCCGAACGATTTATTTCTTTACTTCTTCGTTATCATTCGACGGCTAATTATTGAAAGCTAACATTTAAATATCATACTAAAAAAAAATAACTAAACTAAATAACTAAAATGATTGTTTCCGCAAGAATTAATTGTTGAATATCCAAGCTGGAGAAGAAATAATAAATATGAAAATGTTCAACGCAAAAAAGTTATTCTGTAGAAAACAATATAAATTTTTGATTGCATACAAGATCAAGAAAATAGCTTTGGAGAGTATTCTATTCTCACGCTTCTTCTTCTTCTTTTGTTCAGGGAGCTGCTGTTGCAACAACACTTTCTCCTCCTGGAGCATAGGGCGACAACCAGTTCCCGCCAAATCTCTCTCTTTGCAGCTCGATACCTCAGTTGCGTCCACGATCGTAAATTTTCGGATTGGGCTTCCGCCAAAACAGTTGTCCTGTATGTTGTTCTTGGCCTACCAAATCGCCTTACACCTTGATGGTTCCATTTTTTTCAATTTATTTCAGACATCCGGCAATATTCTTCGTTTACCAATCCTTTTTTTCTGAGTGTGAGTTCACAGATCCTTTTTATAAGTCGTTTTTAATTTAAAAAATCTAGCTCGAAGTCACATTGCCAGCATTGACATCCAACTTCTTTTCAAAGCAACCATAGCCTAGTCCTCTACCTTGTCCAACGACATAGAAGACAGCTGAACTATATGCCAATTTATCCATTTAATGAGCGTGTTTATATGTTCGCTTATAAAGAACACCCTTACATTGCGTAGTTCGAAATATGTAAAATATAATTCAGTGTGATGTACAAGTAATATTTAATATCTAAGCTATGTTATTCCACATGCCGTCGGTCGTCTTAAAAGGGTCTGCAAGGAATACCTTTCATATTTAGCAGCATCCAAATTTAAGCTAAAGAGTAGCGGAGTATAGCTTTTAAGACAACTTATTTACTTCGGTGGCGCTAGAGTCCACCAACTTCGGCCGATTTCCCGTTACTTGCCTACAAGCTATATTCCTATGGGGTGGCAAATGCTAAGTGCGCTTGTATTGTTACATTTGAAATTATTCGTTACGTGTGGATAATACTTTTTTTTAGGAATAAGTGAACATTTGCTTAAAACATTAAAGAAAAATGAACAAGGTAGATTGGTTGAAGGAAAATAACAACATTTTGAGTAAATTTTCTTCACCATCTAAGAAAAATTTACACATGAAATCGAAGTTAAAGATATTCAAAAGCAGAAAATACGCAAACATGTTTATCCTAATAAGTTTCTATTATATAGAACATCTCCTGTAGGTGGTTTTATTAACCAAACAAATCAAATTAGCCGGCTTTATAATAACTAACCAATGGCATTCAGTAATGAAAAAATGTGGTATTCCAGAACTCTAGCACATTTCCCCACGGTTGCCGAGGTTGGCAGCATTTATTTTTGTATGTTTTGCATGTCACACGGATTCTAAATTGACATAAAACCGATAGGAAAACAAAATGGCGAATTTGAAAATAAATTGAGGGGGCCAGCAAGCGGCAAGAGGATTGTGAGTTGGGGGTCTCAGTATGATTTGTATATGGTTAAAGGTGTCTATCGTGACGTTCAATACGATTCGTTGATGTTGTGTGTCCCTTCTTGTTGACAGCATATACTTTGTTTTGTTCTCATTTACCACTAAACCCCTTTTTGCCGCTTCTGTGCTGATACATGCAAACGCAACAGTGACGGCTCGCTGCGTTCTGCCAATGATGTCGATATCGTCAGGATGCAAATAGTTGCACAAACTTCTGGAAAATTGTGCCTCTGGTGTTGGGTTGCGAGTTTCGCACAATCTTCTTAAGAATTATATTGCAAAAGTCACATGATAGCGCGTCACCTTGTCTAAATCCTTTTTTGACACGAAAAGTCTCGGTGAGATTGCTCCCGACCTTTATGGAGCAGCGACCATTCTCCATCGTCATTCTACACAATCTGACAAGTTTGGCAGGGATGTCAAAACTAGACATGGCTCTGTATAGCTCGTCTCTAAAAATGCTGTCATATGCGGCCTTAAAATCGATAAACAGGTGGTGGGTATCAACTTGGACTTCTTGCATTTTCTCAAGGATCTGCCGTAGTGTGAATATTAGGTCGGTTGTGGACTTTCCGGGCCTTAAACCGCACTGATAGGGTCCAATCAAATCGTTGACATATAGTTTTACGCGATCACACAGTACGGCAGAAAGGATCTTATACGCGATGTTAAGGAGACTGATGCCTCTATAGTTAGTATAGGCACAGTTTAGAGCAAAGTCAATTAGCCTAAGTCCGTTTTCAGACGTGGTGTATGTTGACAAGACAATTTTAACGTCATACTTCGGACATTGCTCGTGTGTTTTGTCGAGGAGGAGGTCTGTTCAGGTTTCGAACATTCTACATGCAGATCCGAAAGTCATTGTCCTTTCTTCGTTTTGCAGGTTCGTCAACTGTTAATCCATCCATATCCGAGGATCTTGGTTGCTTCGTAACCAATGTTTTTTTCCGCGGTTGAGTAGTTAACCCCACGCACAACCCCCAACCTGGGAGACCAGGCCCTAAATTGATCCTAGGACAGCGGGTGGAAAATTCCGTTGTCAGAACCCACTTCGGGGATATGAGTGCTCCAGTTGGCCCATAAAGGGTTCATCCGCCACCATCTCTATTTCAGCACCCTGACTAGTGCTGAAAAATCCTTACTGACCTTAGCTCCAAATATGTCAGAGAAGCCCATGCAAGGTCTCTGCCATCTTGACTGTGGACACCACCGTTGATTCAATCTCGTGGATTCTCCGCTGTATGTCTTTCTGAGGGGCTCATGTAAGACATCTGAAACTCGATCAGGTAGTCATGCCGACGGATCAATAAAGTGTTGCTATTTTCTTCGTGTTCAACACTCGCGCTTATAAGTTTATCAAGTCATGCCCGGAAGGACAAGACCAGTACCCGGTAGTTACTACGCAGATTTAAAATAAGCACAATTGATGTGTATGAACCAGTTGCAACCGCTGGGCATCGCCAAGTTGGCGCCAATCAGTGTCTACCCTATTCATATAACTCCCAACCACCAGCTTTTAAAATTAACTGATTGTAGTTTCATACATAGACGAAAGTTTTTGTTTTACATCCCCAACGAAAATTATTTAATCTGAATTCAAACTGAACTGATAAAATAAATGAAAAAATATTTCGGACAATTTTTTTTTTCAAATTTCTTATAACAATTTTCACTATTAATATTATAACATTTTTGCCAACAGGTCTTATTTCGTTAGATCGTTATAACAAGGAATTTAATCACCCGAGTCAATAGTATTTTAATCATGACGTTTAAGCAACTAGCTGTACACTAAAATGACTATATTTCACCGCTGACGTTTCGTACAAACAACTTTTATTTCGCAATAATGCAGATTCTGGTAATAAATCAGTTTACTTTCCGTATCGTATTGCCGCAGTCGCATAATCAAATAAAACTTCGCGATAATAAAACTGGGAATAAAATAAAAGCGAAAACCATAAAAGTATGTACCTACCTACGAATTTTCCAAGCCATCATCTCCTTCCACTGTTATATCGCCGGGCAGCGTAAATCCAAATCCCACAAGAATAAGCAATACGAAAAATTAGCCCAGCAGCAATATAATATTCAACACGCACCAAGTGTTTGCTCCGTGAAAGTTTTGCAAAAAATATTTTTGTTCACGAAAACACATCCTTAATTGCCAGAAAAAATAACAAAAAGGAATCACACTCTCTCGATAAGCAAGTATTGCAAATATTATATTCGATTATATTAATTGACACTATTTGTACTGACCACAATGTAGGTACATGAAGCCCTTTCTCCTTGTTATTACAAGAACGGATACAGCACTTATTTTTTATTGTAATCGGGGCGGGATCCACATGCCACATCCAATATAAGTTCAGTTAAACAGTGTGTGTGTATGGAGCTTATTGCGTTCTTCTGCAGAAAACCATTTAAAATTATTACTTATCAATTGTAGATCCCTAATTCATAGAACCCGCTTGGATTATCACACAAGGACACTTTGGTGCTTTATGATAGACGAACTTCACTTTAAATCTTCCGCTCTTCTGAGTGAAAAGTTTCTCTGCTACTTTTTATTTTTAGTTGCTCTTTAAAATAAGCGAGACTAGAGGGGATTTTGTTCGGATTACAAGTTTTCTGCCTGAGGAAAGAGGCTTACTTGGTTAGCCATTATGCTGAAAGCTGTTTTTATAGCAAGTCATGCCTGCCTTGTGTCTTTATGTTCATTTCAACTGAATACTTTGTGAAATGTTTATCTCAGAAGATTATGCCCGCTTTGAATTGTGTGGATGTAAATAAGAGCATTTACATATAATAATTTAGGTGGAGTAATCCGGTTTATAAAATGTTTTACATTCTTAAATGGAGATCAAAAACTTCGTATTGGAGCTCTTTTAGGGGGATAAACACTGAACCCCCCTTTTTAACTGTGTAAGAAAGCGTACTAAAATTGCTAAAATAATTGTACGCAATTAAAACCAAAGAAATAGGTACATAAAAGAGGAGTTGAGGTGACCGTCCTCACAATGAGAGGGCTATACCTTTCGGTAGTAACAGAAGTCGAAGTATGAACTTGAATATTACACGTTTGTGAGATGAATACTATATAGTTTAGTTAGAGATAAAATAATTAACATTGAAAGCATCACTGTAAATTTGCGAATATTCGGGTGCTCGCGTGTAGCTTATGGACAACATAAGCTGCACTAGACATAACCTCCTAGCCGTTGTATTTTTATGTTTTGTAAAGTTTGTCTAAATCGATACGAATACAAAAAGAAGAATATTCCTCTCAAAGCTTTCCAGGAGGTTTCCATTCGGAAGAATCCACACTTTTGAAACATACAGCATCCTGATCTTGATGATTGTGGTCTATGAGAAAGAGCTTTTTTAGAAAAGAGTGACTTTTTGCTTGACCTCCCCGCCGTTATCATCTTACAAAGTTTAGGTAAACAAACTAAATACCAAATACCTTTTTTGTTTTTGAAAATGCTATAAAAAAAACTACTGAATATTTTCTCAAATTTATTTTTTTATTTGAAAGTACAATCCTTCCGGTTAATAATGGAAAATAATTTCATTCAAATGGCTACCTCGGCTGGCCATGCAGTAGCCTACACGATCGCTCCAATTTTTAAACTCATTATCGATAATGCGCAGCTGTATTTCACCAATGGCTTCACGAATATTGTCCTTTAAAGCGTCAATTGTCTCTGGCATGTCGGCGTAACACTTATCTTTTACGGCACCCCACAAATACTAGTCCAACGGTGTCAAATCGCAGCTCCGCGGTGTCCAAATGACATCAGCTCTGCGGCTGATAATGCGATATTCAAAAACAGGGCGCAAAACATCGAGTGTAGCTTCGGCTGTGTGGCACGTAGCGCCGTCCTGTGGAAACCAAATGCTGCCAATATCCTCCTCATCCATCTTTGTGAACAAAAATTCTTTCAACATGGCCCGATAACGATCGCCATTGAGTGTAACGGCCACTCCTTGCTTATTTTCGAAGAAAAATGGCCCAATTATGCCTCTGGACCAAAATTTCAATTTTCTCTGGTGTACGCACTGTTTTTGGTTTTTCACGCTTTGGTTTATCTATGAGGATGCCAGTTTCTTTCACTTTTTCCACAAGATAACGAACATACGGAGCTGACGGTGCTTCTCTACTTCCAAAATCCGTACGCAATTTTCGCACACATTCTGCAACATTACCATGATTTTCAAGGTCCTTTATGCGTGCTCGTGGTGGCCATTTGGCTGATGTTGTTTTTCATTATTAACGACATACCTTCCACTTTATTATGAAATAAACATCCAATCATTTATCTCAAAAAATGTAATTTTTCTTTGAATACCAAAATAACACCTATTATTGGAAAACCCTTTATTATATAATTAAACAGAAGCAGGATCAATGGCATTATTGGTCTAGGGTTAGAAAATTGTTGGTTATATTTGTGTCCAAATCGGGCCTTTTCTGTATTTGCTACCCGTCTAAAATGCTGCATCCGGTACTCGTTCTACATGCAATTTGCCCAAAAATAACTGCCTTAAATTAAATTTTAGAGTCACAGTTTTGTTTGTAAACGTTTTAAAAAATCGTTAAAAGTTGGCTCGCTGTGAGGCTTAGAAATCGGTGCAGATTTACCCAAAGTTCAAACGGAAACAGTGCACTTAAAATCACTTTTTGTAGATTTTTAATACGTTTTTTGTTAAAGTTGGCTTAAATTCCAGATTTTTTAAAAAAATTCTTGACTTAGTACCATTATTTGGTTTGTTCAGAGGTTAAGTTCAAAATTTATAATATCTCTCATCCTGGACTGAATCGGATTGTTTTCGAAAGTAGAATTATATCAGTTGGTAGTTATTAAGGCAGCGATATAAAGTGGAGTGGTGTGTCGCTATCACTCCAATGAATTTCATTTGTGCGTTTTTGTGCAGTATGTGGCGCATTTTATCGAAATTGCTCCTGATCCGATTGCGCCACAACGCCCTATGACGCAATGAAACGAGACATAATATACATCTGAAATTTCCCATGTGAAAAAAAGAGTACACATGAACTATGAAATCGAAAACGTCAAAAAAGGCAACATTTGAGTTCATTTAAAAAAGGACAGCGCAGCGCACTAGACAAGTGTGTACAAAACGCGGTACGACAAGCCACTCCACACCACACCACAAGTTACAATTTATTGTCGTTCCGGTTTAATTTCCTAACCAGTTGGATTAGTTGCTGCTTTAAACCCATTAGCAGCGTTAAACAAAAGCGATAATATAAATCGAGCACACCTGTTCAAACATTTATCCTCGGAAATGAGTTCCCAATGTTCTTATACTCTTCATGTCATTTCTTAAATGCATATCGAAGTTTATTATACACACAATCCGGTTCACCGATTACTTTAATATCCGTATACGCCTATTGGTATAGTTCAAACTATAAATCGACGGTATCGATGAAAATTAACATTGTTTAGTGGCATTGCCTGCTATGTTTACAATAATGTCATAGTGCTCTGAACTCTGTTGAGTTATTGTCTTGCTACTGAGGTGTCCGAAAACAACACAACATTAGAAACATCTATCCATACATTGTGTGGGTGTTAAAATAGGTATTTCGATTGCAACGATTTTCTGTGGTGGTGGGTTCTGTTTCTTCGTACATACATACTTATGTTTGTATATACCATTTCTGGATACAGCAAGTTTTAAATAGAAGAAAAGCAAACACCAAATATTAATGCGTATTTTATATAAACACAATTAAATACCTTAGTGGGTTTTGATATTATTTTAGTACGAGACAAAAATACAACTAAAGGTTTCGAATATTGTAGTCGAAATAAAGCCCACATTATCTTTATCAGCTCGTTATAATATTAAAGCCACCCGAACTCTACGCTGAATATAACGTGGTGTTATACATTGTGTCTTTTTGCAAAATAAAAATTCAGCAAAATAACGAACATTAAGTTCACTACAGGGAAATCGGCAAACTAGCACTCTCTAAAAAAAACTGTAGTTAACCCTAACTAAGATTGGAAAATGTTATCGCGCATAAGAACGCGAAGAAAGAATGCAACGTAGACAAATCATACTGTAACCCCCAACTCGCAATCCTCTTATCGCTGGCCCCTCATTTTTTTTTTCAAATCCGCCATTTTGTTTTCCTATCGTTGTTATGTCAATTAAGAATCCGTGTGACCTACACAAACATACAAAAAATACAAAAATAAATGCTACCAACGTCATCAACTTTGGTTAAATGTGCTAGAGTTCGAGAATACCACATTTTTACATTACTGAATTCCATAGGTTAGTTATTACATATTGTTGAAAGGCGAATAATTCGATTTTGTTCTATATACTAGAAACTTATTAGGACAAACATGTTTGCGTATTTTCCGCTTTTGAATATTATAAACGTCGATTTCATGTGTAAATTTTTCTTAGATAACTGAAGAAAATTTGCTCAATATATTTTTATTTTACTTCAACCAATCTATATTGTTAATTTTTCATAAATATTTTAAGCAAATGTACATTTATTCCGAAAAAAAATAGAGATCGTATCGGTCATCGATAATTGGGTTCAACGTATCGACCCCTGCATACGTTCCCGTGGAGGACATAAATGAACGAAGTCGAATTCCATTCATAAATGTTTTGATAGTAATTCAAACCAATCATTTTTTTTTTGAGATAAGTAGTTTGCATTTTATTGAAAACAGAAGTTGTCAAGTGCTTAATAAAAGACCTTCTATAATAAGCACTAGTTAGTAGAGGGTAGAAAGTTAAAAAAGGACTTATTAATTGAACTTCCGCCTCGACAATGCGGAAACCCGGTCGAAAGAGTTTGAATTATATTGTTTTATCTATATACTCGTACATAAAACAAAGTTGCATCCGTAAGACCGACCATGACTCGAAAACGGGTTGTCCGATTTGAGCTATCCTTTCTTTATAATGTTTGTCTCCGCTCAAGGAAAGTGTATCCGGTGAGAAATTTCCAATACATTTTGTACGGGGAATTTTCTGTTTTGATCTTCACATAAGAGAAAAAAATATTTAAAAACAAATATAAAAAAAAATAAATAAATAAATAAATAAATATATGTATATAAAGTACAAAAAAAACTCTTCAAGTGAAGAGAAAAAAAAATTAAGTTTAAAAATTAAAAATTCAAAATTAAAAAAAAAAAAAAAGAACTTCCACTTAGTGTGCAAGAAAAATAATCAATTACCCTTAGGGAAAAACTTGTGCTTTTAAAAAGCACAGCAGCAACTGATGTGGGGAAATCTCCGCCGATGATGGCTCATACCATTTGGGTGATGTCGACATTGATAATTATTTTTTTCACGTGGGAATTATAACTCTGGAGGATCCGACCGATAAGCAGTGTCCAAGGGCAGATACACTGATAACTGCTGAAACACAAGTCGACCAAATAAAGATCGCTACAGATAAGGAAAAACAAATTGGAGAGATGTTATCTGATGAAGTTGGATTGATAATTGAGAGGGCTAATCCAATGAAATTGCGGAAGCCAAAAATCTTTTTGCTTCATAAACGCCGACGCAATCCCAAGAAAAAAGTAAAAGGCTCTTAATATCTGATGAAAAACATATGCAATTATCAAAAAAGCATTAAATTGAAATTGAAATTCTGGAGATGGAGAGAGAGGTACAAATTTGAACGTGAATGGGCTGAGTTGGATCGGGATCGAGCTGCACTGGATTGGGAACGTTCGTCCATCGGTGAAAGGATCAGCTTGTTCACGTCAAAGAATTTCATCCTTTTCAATTGGCCGCTTTAAATCGAGACAATATATTTGTGCCGGGCCGTCACACATTATCAATGCCCCATTTTTCTGAACCATCAAACACAACAACGTCCCAACAGCAGCAGCGAAAAAAGAATATAATTGCGATTAATTAATGATAAAACTATAAACAATTTTTAATACAATTACATAAAATAACTATTAAACTGATAACGATTGTTTATTTTTTTCCACCAATCAGAATAAAGTGTTTAAATTCGCCTCTTTCGAATCGTTGTTTCAAGCTCTATAGATTGAAAATGCGCTGATCATGTGTGAAACCCTTTTAAGGAATACATAATAATTAAGATCGAATATATTTCAAATTTTTATTGTTGATATAAACAATACCTGCCAACGAGCGACAATATCGTTTATCTTCAAATTTGCAGCAGAAACCGTTTGAACCTTTATTGAAAAACAGCCCTTACGATTTTACTTTCGGAAAATATTTACGTGATGCTTACAGCAGTTCCGTCTATGTTTGAGGCATATGAACGAATTGAATCGGCAACCGCCATTTGAATTGAACCGTGTGCAAAGTAACGTAGTACTATTAACAATTGGGTTATTGATCGTAATTCACTGGACCTGTAAAACTACAAAACCACGGAATTCAATCAAATACAAACAAGGAATTCGAAAAAAATCTCTCATCGCACGGTAATGAGTTCGCTATAATCTGCAGCACCATCAATGTCGTTCGTTTTCAGAGAAAAAAGCTATATATTAAGTCACGGTCGTCCCATTTTCCAACTCCAACATGTTTGTAACATCTTGTATTGACGTCTATCATGGACCAAAATATCATCCTCTCCATCATCTTCGCTCCTTGAATCAGACGATTGCCAATCTTCCCAATAATAATTGCCGCGAATCATTCATTCAATTTCACAAATTATTTTTATTGGAAGTCTTTAAAAGCGAACACTCGAAAATCGAAACGAAAAAAAAAATATAAAATTTGATATAAAACCAGAAGTTGGCTGCTAACTAACGAGGTTTTACCATATATTTTTGAGGTATCGAAACCTATTTGAAACCCCTCTGAGTTCATCCGTCAGTGAGAGGTTATCGAACCGAAAAAGCCAACAGCGTGAAATTTGGTTTATTTTGTGTTCATTTGTGAATGTCTTAGGCGATATTAATATAGACATACTAAATGTTTCAGATTCGGATTGTGAAAATTATATGCTTCTTCTGGCTTCGTATGGTCTTAAAAGTTTAGTGAATGTACCAACTCGCATAACTGACTCTACAAATACCTGTATCGACCACATTTTTCTCCGCCTACATAAGGATAACAATTCTTTTTTCTTCAGTGAAGTGCATGACTATAAAATTACTGATCATCACTTATGTCTACTTAAATACCATGTGGGTATCGCATCTAGGAAAACTAACGTGAACAGGATAAAGACTCGAGTCGACTACCAAGATCTTTGTGAAAAACTCCGGTACGAATTTTGGGAACCAGTTTTTTCTGAGAATGATCCTTCTGTGTCATACGATAGTTTTGTATTTATTTTATCAAGTCATATTAATAGTGCAACTTCCGTTGTAAATATTAGCCAGCGCAATACATTCTTAAAACCCTGGATGACATTGAGACTATTAAATCATATAAAACGTAAAAATGAGTTCGCAAAAAAAATGTAAAAAACATCCAAGCAATACAAGTCTAAAAATTTATTACACTAAATTGTGCAAAAAAAGTAAGAGTTTGGTCGCACAAGCACGTGACACTTACTACGCCAATCGTTTAAGACAATCCAGAGGAGATTCTAAGAAAGAATAGGGACTAGTAAATAGCATATTAGATAGGAAAAAAAAGTCAAATGATATTCCGCATATAGAGATCGAAAATTCAATGATATCGGATCCAGTCTCAATTGCAAACCATTTTAATCACTTTTTTGTCAATGTCTCTGAGACTTTGGAACCTTTCGAGTCTCCTTCCAGTAGTTGCAACTGTAATATTGCATCGGGCTTAGCCGAAGAAGTAATGCAAAGTAATAGCTTCAGGTTTCATCAGATAACATCTTATGAAATTTTTAAATCAATCATGTCCTTGCAAATCAAAAACACATGCACCAGTGATGGTATTTCTGCCATACTATTGAAAAAAATTGCGTGGGAAATTGTCGATGTTTTATGTTATATCTTCAACCTCAGTGTTAACAGCGGTAAGTTTCCCACGTCTCTAAAAAAGGCAGAAGTTATTCCGTTGTTTAAACGGGGGAATCGCAAATGTATAAGTGATTACAGACCGATTTCTCTACTTCCTACGATATCTAAAATTTTTAAAAAATTAATGAAATCAAGAATAATCTCGTTCTTAAACAAAAATAATTTTTTTTCGGTAGACCAATATGGTTTAAGGGCAGGTAGATCCACGGAAGACGCAATCTTAAAAGTCTGTTGCGATCTGTTTAATGGTATTAACAAAAGTCAGTCAACTATGGCTCTCTTCATTGACATGACCAAAGCATTTGACATGGTAGATCTGCAAATATTACTGGATAAGCTATATAGGGCTGGTTTTAGAGGTATGACTCATGAATGGTTAAGGTCATATTTGTTGGAAAGGGAACAAAGTGTTTTCGTAAATGGGTCTTACAGTCTATCACTCAATCTTAAAAATGGTGTACCACAAGGGTCCGTGCTAGGTCCCATAATGTTCCTTATCTACATTAACTCACTTTTCATTCAAAGCTTTCATGGCAATCGTAGTGCATTTGCAGATGACATTGCTTTCACGTACACTGACCTTTCGCTCCATGAATGCGTCTCAAAAGTTAGCTCAGATCTTCAATTACTTCGGGTCTGGTTTAATACCCACAAGCTTCTTATCAGTCAAAAAACAAAAATAATGAACTTCAAGCTATCACAAGATGTCTTAGAAAATTTCGAGTTCATTTTTCACTCAAGCATTTGTCAGAAATTTAGCTTACCACTACATACCTGTGGGAGGCATAACTTCAACGTAAACGGACAATGTACAACTAGTTGTTTCAAAGTTGAATTAGTTGATTCCTACAAATATCTCGGTGTTTTCATTGACAACAAACTTAACTGGAAGGTCCAAACTCAAAATTTAAAATCTTATATGGCGTTAGTAACACGTAAAATGTATCATTTAAAACCATACTGCTCGCAAAGAGTTCTTTCAATGTTCTATTACGGATTAGTTCATTCGAAACTCCAATATGGAATCGTTAGCTGGGGAGGTGCATACATGAATACTTTGAGACCACTATTGATTGCCCAAAAGCATATAATTCGAATTATGTGTGGAAAAAATCGTTATGCGGAAAGTTGGCCTCTTTTTAACAACTTGCGAATATTTCCACTGAGAAATCTCTACGTTTTTAAGGTACTGAAAGAGTTTTTTAAACGAAGCGGTAATGTTCCTTCTAGAAATTCTTCAATCTACAGCTTACGAGTTAATAACATGGCTTTATTTGACATTCCACGCGTACACAAATCCCACTTTATGAACTTTTACTTAGCTTCCTCGATTAGAATGTTTAATAAACTCCCTTTATACATACGATCAAAACAAAACTTTCACTCATTCTTGAAATCACTTAAAGACTATCTTTTTACTGTGAACCCTCTTAACCTGGAGATACTTATGAAGTAAAAACTTAATACAAAAAAGGCAATAAGATTCTTCACATACTTTAAATTCTACTCAATATCGGTTCTTAACAGAAGATCAACTGATGGTACCCCACGTCAGTTATTCCTTTGTATGCAAATTGTTTTTTTATAAGCTATCATTCAACACTAACTGTTAAGTTAAGAATGATAATGAATTTATTATAGTCACTTTCTATTATTAAGCAGAATTACTATTGTAAACTAGTTTATAGTGATAATGAATAAATAAAAAATAATAATAATAATAATAATAATATTAAACGCCAAAACAATTGTGACAACCAAAGAAATAATAAAATAAGAAAAGAATTTGAATCAAAAAAGAGGTAAGTAAAATTTTGAAATGCTTTAATTATTTCCTTAACAGATAAGAGATATTTTGATTACATTTAATATTACATTTGATTGTTGCCGCAACAATTTACAATCACAGAGATACAATATATAATCTTACTACTGAACAATTTAGCTATATTGAGATATTAATTTTTGGAAATAAATATTTTATTTTGAGGAAACAACGAAACAAAAACCTCAAATTCACACAAAAAAAAAGAAGAAGATATATACATATATATAAAAGATAAAGTGCGTCTTACAGCTAGAAAAATTAATAACATTGAATTAGTTTAGCACATGGTATACAGCATTTAGTTCATTTATCAGATGATTATCCGGAAGATCAAATCTTATTTTGAATGTATCGGTGAGTTTTCGTATTCTGTCGAAGATCATTTTTAGTAATCTTTCTTTCAAACACTATTATTTTTTGTCAACAAACAGCTGTTTTGTCAGCTTATGACTTTTGAACTCACTTCAACTCGTTGGGAACGACTTACCTACAAGGTTTCGGTAAAAGTTCATCGAAACCACGCGATTTCAGTTTACTGGGAACATGCCATAACACGAAATGTAAAATTATTTTCACCTCCAATGTGACCTTATTTCAGAGCAATACAGAGACAATCCAAAATGACTAAAAATATATATTTTTTTTTTAATTTTAAAATAGAAAACTTATCCAAAAAAGAGATATTGCGAAATATGTCACTTCAAATATTCATTCATTCTAATGCAAGACAGATATAAAACGAAATATTTTCAATTGTGTCACTGTCTCCTGCATTATTTCCGTGCAAAATAAAATTTAAATAATAATAATTAAACAAAAAAGGATAGTTGTCGAAGTTTGGCTATTTTAAAAATGGTAAGAGTTTATTTCATATAATAAAGTGAAAAATAATAGTTTTTTTTTCTGCTTAATGTGTGTAAAATCGACTTTATCGTTGCAGCACTTTGTGGAAGGAATAGAAAAGAATTCATGCAAGTTATATGCATTTTAATTGATTTTTTATTTGCTTATTTCTTATTAGATAACATCAATACTATATTTACAAACAATATGAATCTAGCGTTAAAGGACAGTCAGAGATTAATCTTGTGTGCGAAATCATAAACATGGCTGACGTTGAAACCTATACTTTTGGCGCTCCAATACCCGAGGTAGTTAAAGCACTATTCAAAATCCAACTGCAAACAAGCGAGGTGTATGACCTCAAAGAATTATGCACAAAAAACAGGAAAAAACTTTCAAAAAAACAAAGATGGGGAAAAGGTGGTATGGGCCGACATTAAAGAACTTCTGTTGGAAAAAGAAAATCCTAACATAGTTAAATACAAAACTTCCTTTTCGGATGTTAAAATCAGAGGCAAACATTTGGACTTATCGCTTTATTGCACTGAAAATATGTTTTATTACTTAAAACTATCTAAAAAAAAATATTTTATTTAGAGTGAATTAATAATTTAAATAAAAAACCTTGTAAAAGATTCAAAGCTTATGGTTATCTTCTTCTAATTTAGTTTCAGCATTATGGAATATAATTTTGTACAGAAAATTACAAACAAAAGTTTTATCGTTAACTTTTTAGATAGCGTTTTTCGAAACTGTGTTTTTTGATATATCGCACTTTTGTACTAAGGGTGCGTATAATAAAATTAATTAAACGTCACTTAAATCTAGACAATTATCACATATAAAGTTCATAATATAATAAAGCCTAATGAGTTCGTCTTCTCATTTGTTGCATCTGATGGATTTTTTTTCCTTTTCTTTTTCTTTCCTTGGCTTTTTAGCTTCCTTTTCTTTCTTTTTAAGGAGCCTTTAATCTTGTTTAGCATTCATTTCGCTTGCATATATCCTTCCACGCCTGTAAAGGAATTGCGTCAGGAGATCTGTAAGGCTGTATACGGGTCTTATTATTTTTCTTAGAATGTAGTTGATTGATTTTAAGTTGATTTTAAATCTGTGAAATTGAATGTGGAACTTGGATTTTTAAAAAGTTCGGCTCGGTCAAAGCTATGAGGGCAAGTGAAGATCTTTTTGTTGACGTAGGTGTAGTCAGATACTCGTAGTTCACTGGCCATGATGTGCCATCTGTTATTTTGTTAAATATGTCATTAAGATCAGAAAACGTATTATTGTTAAGATTTTCGTCAGCAATTTCAAGCGTTCCATCTTCGTTCAGATCAAAAAAAGAAAGATAGGTTTTGGTGCTGGCTTTGGATTAAACGCCAATTTATCACTTTCTAAGGTTTTCAATATTATGTTTTTAATTTCAGTTATTATTGATGCTGCTATTATCGACGCAGTTAGCAATGTACTCGTAAAATATCTCACTTCTCATCCACACCGATTTGATTCTTCCTTAGAACCAATCCCTCGGAACGCTTCTGACGATATCGGCAGGTCGAATATACGGAAATATAACTATTGGTGGCAGAAGTTCCCCGCCGGCCATTTTACTTTGGTGAACGTTTTTGTGACCTTTTGGAAATATGACTTATCCTGTTTTAGGGTAGAAGCAAAACTTGTCTTCGTTTATGTTCATAATCCTTTCTTTTAAAGAATTTTGGGGATCCTTAAACCATTTTCTATAAAAATCACCCTGCCTTTCGAAATAGTTTCAGATTCTCTAAGGCTTAGGTAGGAATTTAGGAATTTGGTCGGTCCTCCGATTGGTGCATTGGACTTTTCCTCCTCCCTTTTACAATCGTTACACTTTATAAAAATCGGTTGCTTGATAGACTGAAGTGGTCGCATAATGATCAACTACAGAGCTAGTTCGACAGGCATCTCATCGCGACAGAGGCGAACTAGCTTTGATCTTTCAATACCTGAAACTGCTTTTATGGCCGCATGGCTATCAATAAATATAATCATTCAGAAAATAAAATAGTTATTTTTGTAACTATATTCGTATGTTGACTTTATGTAAAATTAAAAGTTACTATTAACAAAGTCCTTCAACAACCTTTTTGTATATTTAAATCTAAGTAACTACAAAATTGACTATTAAGAAGTTGATTTTGGAAAAACTAAACAACAATCAAAAAAGTCACAAAAAAATATTTTTGTGAGGGGGGAGAGAAGTGGTACCTGTCTGACGGGACGCCTAGCGGGGCGATTTTCTTTTCCCGATGAGAGAAAACAAAAGGAATTTACCTACCGGAACGCTAATCGAGATTTCGTTCCCGGGCGATGATTTCCTGCGGAAGTAGAAATACAAAAAGAGGAACTCTGGTATAACCAGTAAAATAAATACCTTTATTTGTTTGGTGGCGAAACAGAACAGAACAGAACATTTATTTTACTGGTTAGAAAATAAAAGAAGAACTCTGGTATTACCAGTCAAATAAATGTCATATTCTGTTCTGTTTCGGTACCAAACAAATAAAGATTTATCGATTTATTATTTCTAGTATCGCGTGTGGTTGAAAATCTACCAGTCCTTTTATAAGTATGTAAAATGCAATACTAAAAAAACATTACCTCAATTATTTTCATTATTTATATTTGTTCTATTAACGACAAGAGCGACATCTAGATATTGAAAAAATACGTAAATGAGCTGCTGCATTGGAAACAGGTTTTAATCTAAGATGATTTATATTTGATGGTAATATTATGTTGGCGACAAATTTAATGTCGCCAAAATCCATTCGATTACCTGTTTTGTATGGAGAAACCATAACTTAATTTTACCAGCCTTAATGGCGATATATACCCACGATTTTTGGTTTGTGCACATCTATGGCACAGTACCATTTCGAATAAGTTATAAGTTTTATTCTCCTCATTTCATAATAAATACTAAAACAGTGTACGGAAACTTTTTAATATAACGATTTTTTTGATTGAAAAAAGTCCTTATGTTCAAATGTGCCCCCCCTGTGGGAGAGTTTTGAACTAGATTGGGGCACCTTTGAACGACAGTAGGTATATATAATTAAATATTAACCTAAAGTAAGAGTTTAGACTTTATTTAAATAATAAATTAGTTTTGATTTTTAAATTAAAGACAAAAAAAATGAACATGAATAAACTGAAATTCATAAATAAGGCAGGAACAAATAACATGACCAAAAAAATAACTTAAAATATGTACACAAACTAGAATTCAAAGATAACTTTATTTATATAGATACCTACCCTACATATTATAACGAAACAAACGAGTTTTTACATAAACGAGGAGTAGCGTCATTAACCTAACTGAAATTTAGAGACGTCAAAAGCAAAAGTCATCATTTTGAACACGTTCAAACCTGCCCCTTACGTACCGATAACGGGTAATTATTTGAAATATTTGAAATTTTTCCAATGCCAGGTTTCTATGCATGTGTAAGTGTATGTGTGCGGCAAATCTACTTTAACATTCCACATACACACTTTGCCACATTGAAACACGGAAAACAGGTGAATTCTCTTAAGTTGCAAGAGCTGACGGTCTATTTAATACTTAGTGTATGTGTTAGTCAACATATTTATTACTAGCAATAGCTACTTACCTAGTCGTAAACAGAAATCTACAAAAGTAAATGGAAAAAGGAATTATAAATCTGTAACTTCACCAACCTTCATACACAACCCGGCGTGACCATTTCGTAAACGTATTGAACTGACAGATGGACAAAGTACACGGCAGCTTATGGAGCGTGACGCATAAACAACACGACATTTTTCGGGTGTAATAGATGAAGTAGGTTTACTTTCCACTTTTCTCTCCGCTATTTCGCAAATTCAGATAATTAGCCTATAACGGCGAAATGAAAAACTAAAAGCAGTAACAAAATATTTTGGTTAAAATGGTGATGGCAGTTTAATTACAACACATTCCGCCTGGATAGGTATTTTACAAAAAAATATTGATCAGATATCGAGGGATTTTAGGGAACATTAACTCCACACGTGTTTATTAGAATATAAATTGTAGGTAAAAACAAACAACTACCACAATACTCAGTGAATATCAATCCTTAATTTTATGCTGAATTTTAATAAAGAGTTGATTTCGTAGACACAATTGAGTACGAGCATGAGCCACACATTCGAGTGCGTAATTCCAGTAAAGACATCTCCTCCAGGTTCCACTTTTATTAAAGAGTAATTGCTCAAAGGAAAAGTTCCGAGTACTCATTCTTAACATCGATTATACTACCTACCCCATTGAAATGTAACTCAATATCACAAATATCTGCATGCATTCCTGCGTTTATCCCTAATCGACATTTCATTCCGTAACTTGATTGCGTCGTTACTTTCCAGTGGCTTTTGCATAATGAACGCTTTTGCTATGTCTTGTTAAATTTGGTAGACTTTGAAATTTGTCGATGGCTTTATTAGGTATTTTACGAGCTACGTAGGAGGCGAAATAATGCTACGCTAAAAGAAAACTTTAAGATATACCTACATAAATTATTCTTCGCAAATATCCCCACATAGGCATACCACAGTGTACCTACGCTTCGAAAGCGTTTGGGGCAAAAATATATGGGTTATTGTGATCGAATGTTGTAAATAGATGCGATATTATGTTCATATTTTACGGATTTATTGAAGATTTCATCAATATTTTTATTACTTACGATTTGACATTTCAGCATGTTTTTTAATAGGAGATTAATTTGTAAAATATTAAATCCCTACCATATGGATACCTTGGTGCAAAACTAAATAATATGTGTTGACAAAAATCAAATGTGACTTTTAAACAATATCAGGTTTGTCGAATTTGAATAACGTATTTAAACATAAATGGTTGCTTCATCCCATTAAAAGGAAATACTATTGCAGATGTTGTAAGGAACGCTTTCAAAACGAAAGGACAACAACAAGCTTAAAATCTATTTTAGCTACATGACAAGAAACTTTGGATTTCGCTTTCAGAGTAGTACAAATAATATAAGTTTAAGTGCATCTGTGTTTTGTTTTCTAAAGAAAGCTAGGAAAAGTTTATTTTTATAAATAGCATAAATTTTTCCCATTTCGTTTGGTAATAGTAGAAATGTACGTGAGAAAGAATTTTGAGAGTACCTAAGTATTGATGCGAAATGGTCAATGGGTCATTTTTGGTCAAATAGCATCATTGCGTGCTTTGTCGTGAAATATAATCGTAATCATCACCCAAACCCAGTTGAAAAAAGTAGATTTTGTTTTAGAACATGGGTATAAGGCACACAGTCATCCTAGGTTAGTAACTTTACGAAGTAATTGCATAACCTGCGTAGATTACCCATAAAACTTATAAAAATTCGATACGTGATATATCAATAAAAAATATTTTATTTGAATTCCCTTTGATAAAAAAAAAAGATAAACTGAGTGACGAGGAGTTACAAAAAAATAAAATTTGTTCTTCTTTGTATTGTCTATACCCCTTCTGTCAAGTTATTTTTTTCAGAATTAGCAGAATATGATTCACTATTGCGGAAGAATTGATGTTGATGACTTTTAACAAAAGGAATTTTGTTAAACCAATAGAATAACTAGTTAATAAAAAAATGATGGTGTAACTTGCTTTTATTTGAAAACTTGAGACAGCAATAAGTACGCAAATATTTTATTTTGGTATAAAGCTCCAAGGTTTGAAAATATATGTATATCTATGATGGGTGACATACGCGAAGGAACTTCATAGTCGTTTAAAAGTTATGTAAGAAGCATAAAACGGCTGATTTACATTGGGAACAATATTATTTTTAACTTTTTAGCTTTTTATACCCTCCACAGGAAGGTGTCACTTTGTCATTATATTTGTAACGCCAAGAGGAGTCACCGGAGACCTCATAAAGTACAGTCAAACTTCCATAACTCGAACTTCTATAACTCGAATTTTCTATAACTCGAACTAAATCGAGTGTCAATAGCATTTAGGTGGCAAATTGCATACAATTCTGCTTCCGTTACTCGAACTTCTATAACTCGAATTTCTCCATAACTCGAATAAAAATTATGGCAAGACCATTTCATAAGTCGAATAACCCCCGATTATGCTTGGCTATTTTTGTTTCTGTTTCATTTTTTTTGTCTTGTTTTGAGTATTTTACTGTTCGGGGAAATCCCGAAAATGATTGTTTTATGTTCTCCTTTTGTTTTTAATTCTTTTGTGTCAGTCGCGCATAAAGCCAAGTAAGTTTATATGCTATGGCGTCAAAACGTGTGTTAAAATGTTTATCACCAGAAGAAAAATTAAAACTTATCAAAGAAATTGAAAGTGGGCTAAAAAAAGGGATGCAGCTAAGAAATTTGGTATCCCAGCGAGTACGGTTTCCACAATCTTAAAAAAATAAAGAATCAATAATCACGTCATTTGAATCGGGACCTTTTTCTGGATGCAGCAAAAGATCGAAAATACCAATGTTTCAAAATGTCGACAAGGCTGTCCTGGATTGGTTTACAGCAGCTAGAAACCGAAACATGCCCATATCTGGAGAAATATTGAAGGATAAAGCGATGGAGTTTGCGAAGCGATTTGGCGATGATAATTTTCGTATTTTAAAATAAAAACACAAGTATACACAATTGCAGTTTCATTTAACAACCATACAAAAATATAATTTCTGTAAGTCGAAGTCTCTATAAGTCGAACTTTTACCTTGGATAGTGGTGATTCGAGTTAGGGAAGTTTGACTGTATATATATTCTGAATCAGGATCAAGGGATTGACATAGGCGAATGAAATTTGTTGAAAGGACTCCTTTTTATCGTCGTTAGGTTGGTATTGAAAATGGGCTGTGTAGGTCAAGTAGTTCTGGTACCTCCCATACAAAATCAGTATTAGACCCATGCGTCTCTCTTTTTTTTTAAACTTCTGACTCGCCAAGGCGGAAGATAGGCACTTCGACCTAGAAAGTCTATTGTGCCGGGATTATCAGAAAATTGTATTTAGGTTAGCAGCGTCTCTACCTCCCTAATGTAGCTGGTAATGTTTCCAGCAGAGGACTTCTTCAATTCTTCTGGACTTAGTATTTCCCGGAAAAAAGACTTTCCTTCTAATTCTAGTTAGAGATGGACATTCACACATGATGTCCTCAGCTGTTTCGTCTTCTCCAAGACATAGTCGGCACTCCGGGGAGTCAGCTATGTGAAATAAATGAAGCAAACCGTAGTGAACTGTAATGTAGCCTACAAGGTTTTTGATATCGTGCCTTCGTAGATTTAAAATTTTATTGGCATTTTTCTTGTATGGCAGTATTGCTCTTTTGTCCTGTCTGAGGCCTGGGATTTCATTTTTTATGCCACTGTTTGACACACATGTTGTGTTTCCAACTATTGTAGTGGAAGTGATTGCTGATGTAGTAACGGCGCAGAAAGGTTCTGGTCCTATAAACGGGGTTCCTGACCCTTTCCTGTCCAGTTCGTCAGCTTTTTCGTTTCCTTCAAAATCCTCGTGCCCGGGAACTCACCGCATTTTGGTTTTGTTTCTAGGGCAAAGAGTTTGAAGAGCATTGAAGCAGTGCATGACTGATTTTGAGATAATCATTGGTGAGCTAAGGGCGTTTATAGCTGCTTGACTGTCTGTGAAGATATGGATGTTCGCCCCTTTGGTCCCTGTGGAGTCAATAAGGTTCGCGCATTCCATGATGGCATGGTGCTCTGCCTGAATTGCACTGTGGCTTTTCCCTATAGGTATTGAGACGTTACGATTTGGTCCATGTATACCAGGTCCTACCCCCGAGTCCATCTTGGAACCATACGTATACCACTTTAGGCCGTTTTGGCAGTTTGGTGATCTTCGTGGAGAATTTCTTGTTGAAGCTTGTATTTGGAAGTCGGTCAGTTACCGTGCTGATCATGTCAAGTTCCGGAAGTTCCGAGATAAGAGTCACTAGTTCTGGATGGTCACTAAAGTTTATCTTTTCCGCTTGTGCCAGACTTGCTGAGCTGCGTATAGCCCCTTTTTTTTTTATATATGTGGAGGGGTGTTAACCCTATTAAGGCCTCTATAGCAGCTATAGCAGGAAATTTCCAAGCATGCGAGGCGTTGTAACTTGTTAGCTTTGCAATGGTGTTCTTTTGTATAGTTTTGTTCCACCATATTATACTGTGTAGATCCAGTGTGTGATTTTTGGGTTCTACCGTAGATGCGACGACAAGCCCATAAAACATTATTAGCTTTGGTAATTTTATTGATTATGTGGGAGTTCCAATTCAGTCGTTTATCTAGGATGACTCCAAGGTATTTGACTTCATCGGAGTACTCAATGAGTGTTTCATTTATTTAAATTTGATTTAGATTCAAATTTCTTCTCCTGGTAAATTGAATTATGATAGCCTTATTGGGGTTAATAGAAAGGTCCTTTTTATAACACCAATCTAGGACTATCTTAAGAGCATTTTGCATAAGTATTGTAAATTCATTAACCTTTTTACTCCTAACGATGATAACTTGGTCATCGGCGTAGCCTACAATATTGAAACCTGAGTGACTCAGTTCACGTAGTAGGTTATCTATCACCAAAGACCACAATAGTGGTGAGAGTACTCCTCCCTGCGGGCAGCCCTTTATGGCTGTGACAGATGCTGTGGTTGGTCTTGACGAAGCCGTTATTTTCCGACTTGCGAGCATCGCTTTGACCCATTTGATAGTTGGTTCATTTATATTTCTTTGAATCAAAGCATTTCGTATGGAGTCATATCCTGTGTTGTCGAAAGCTCATAGCTCATAGAGTGCGCCTTCAGTTGATTTGCCTTTCTGATAGGCATACTGACAGGGGTGTAGAGGTATGCCACGAATCAAGCAATCTCTAATATGTACCTCGATTATTCTCTCCATTGTTTTCAGGTAAAACGATGTAAAGCTTTTGGGACGATATGATTTAGGTAGTTCGCTAGGCTTGTTACCTGGTTTGGGGATAAATACCACATTCATATCCCTCCAAGTCTGTGGTATCTATGTATAACGTTGCACTTGTATGTTATCTGACAGTGCTTGTCTCTGAAATCGAGTCACTTAGATGAGACGAATTCTCGTCTAAGCTTCTCATTGCAGAGTCGATAATTGGTGACTCTGCCCGAGTGGCAGATGGCACGTCATTTCTGACAGGGAGTCAATGTTAACATCCCTAATTGATGATGCGTTTATAATTCATAATGCATAATTCTCTATGGTATTTATATTTTTTAAGGATTCTATTTTGACCCACGAGTAGGCGGGATATAATCGGTCGCCCGTGGTCTACCCGTTTAACCACAGGAAGGCCATCTTGAAATCGGAGGTCGCCTGGTATCCGAAGTTCGCAAACTTGCGACTAAGCACCCTCTTAGCCACGCATCCCTAGGCGTATGCTGTTCAGCCTTGGATTATGGATTTTTTTAAGAGGTTTACTCCTCTCCCGACAAGTTACACTAATGTAACCAGGCGGAGTTTCGCGTCCTTTGGTTTCGCCACTCATCTTAGGTTAGGTTGGTATTAAAAATGGGTCGAATGTATTTCTTCAGCAGAATATTAAAAAGAGAATCTAGGGTTTGGTTAGTTAACCCAAGAAATCGATAACGAGCCTATTTCGTTAACGAGATTTAACCAATGATTTTCAAGAATTTCGTTTATTCAAGATTTTGTAAGGACGTCGTAGGTAAAAGTTTTGACGTATCTGCTATACAACAACTTTTTGTAGAATATTGCTATCAATTTTGTGCAAAAAAAACATACAAATAATAAAATAAATTAACTTATACATAAAAAATGTCTGTACGGTTGTTAACATTTTCAACTTAAAATACACTGCACGCAATTCTATGGAAGCTGGGGGTACAGACAGGTTCCCAACTTCAGCCGGATGACTTAAGAGTACATTCAACAATTTTGTCCGTTGACAGTTCTCATAAATTGAGGAAGAACTAGCTTATTGTCTCGCACCATAAAGATTGTATTCCTCTGTTTTTAAAAAATTCCTGTATCATTTGATTTTTACATTTATGTACTCAAAAGTGAAAATATATTCATTAAGAATAGTAATAGTTACCATAGAGCTTATTACTGAATTGACAAATGAATTGGAAAAATGGAACGATTTGTCGCAAATCTATGATTTGATGACCGAAGAAAACACACTCATTTGCTTGGCGCAGCTGTAGTGCCGGCAATCTACAGGTCCGTCTTGCGACAGTCCTTGCAATCTAAAGGCCCATCTTTCAACAGTCCCGGCAATCAACAGGACCGCCTTGCGACAGTCCCGGCACTGTACAGGTCCGTCTTACGACAGTCCTGACAATCTACAGGTCCGCCTTGCGACAGTCCTGGCAAAAATAGTCCAACAACTATTTGAAGATCAAAATCCAGTGGTACACTGGATTGGTACGTTCAACTTGCTCGATTGTTTGGAACTTCACTAGTGGTTACGTATATAAAAGCTGTATGGCTCGGCCATCTGTTGTGCAACGTAATGTGCATGTTTTGCCAAGCAGGTAGACACGGCCAGTCTTATAAATTAAAAGCAAAACAAATTAAATATTGATAGATTTAAGGCCGAAAGGCAAACGTTTTAAGCATATTGTTAAGATTAGAGCGCTCACTAAGAGCCAGTAAGCTAGAATAAGATAAATGTTAGGTAGTTTTAAATTAGATTTAATCGTTTTTGTCTAGTCTATAAGTTTAAAGAATGAATTAATAAAAATGAATTTAAAAAAAATGCAGACACGGCCAGATGGTTGAGCAAAACCAACAGTGGTTGCATGCACGAGTGTGTCTTACTGCTTTGCCTCAGCTGATACTGGGTGAAGCAGATGATGCGGGTGGTATGGGGAAAGAGAGCCCCACTATCGAAACATATTTTTGTAATGAATTCATCGTTACATTCAACTCCTTCTTTCTCAGACGAGAAAAAAACTTAACAACACCGTCTTTGGCCACCCGAACCCTTAAGAGCTTTAGTGGGTGAACCGGTGGTGGCGTCGCGCATGGGTTCGGCTTCTACCCATTTAGTAAATTTATCTATCATTACCAAGAGCATGGTATTTCCCTTCGGGGGTTATGGTAGGGGTCGACGCATCTTTCCCACGGGGCTTCATCCGAGGTACTGTGCATTAATCCACTGGGCTTCTGTTGTTGCTCCTTAAGTCGCATTTTTGGACATAGTTAGCAATGTCGCGATACATGCCTGGCCAATAGTGATTTTCTTTGATGCGGATTATCGTCGTCCGTTATCCCGAGGTGTCCTGCGGTTACGCGATCGTGGTTCTCGTATAATATACGTTCCGGCGGTCGGGCTTAGGAACACCATTTCCATTCCTTCTGGTGTGGATCGGCCAGGGGATCGGTATTTTGGAAGCGACGGTATAGCTTCCCTTCGAAGAACTTATAATCTGGGAGTTCCTCAGGGTGCGTTTGCAGAATCTGGGCCTTCTTCTGCGTCCACTCAAGGGGTGTTTTAGCGCGGGCGTGGAGGGTGTTAGCCTCCGTGGGGTCTCTGGATAACGCGTCTGCTACGAGATTTACGGTATTTTATCTCGAAATTATATTGCTGTAGTTCAATTGCCCATTTTAGGGAGTTGTTATCGGTGTTTACCGTAAAATGGTAAACCTCGAGATATGGACGCATCTTCCGAATCCCCGATAATACTGCTATACATTATTTTTCCGTGACCGCGTATTTTGCTCCAATGTGGTCAGGGTGCGGCTGGCATAAGCGATGAGGCTTTCCTTCCCATTTTGTATTTGGGACAAGACTACTCCCAAACCATCTTAACTGGCGTCGGTATAGAAGACGAACGGTAGGTTGAAATCTGGACAGGTCGAAATAGGGGCCTCGATAAGTTTGGACTTAAGTAGGTTGAACGCGTCTTCTTCGCTCTGACCCCATATCCAACAGCTTACCTTTTACAATAGGGTCTGTGTGGATCCCCTTGTGGCTGATGACATGAACTAAACACTTCAGCTTCCGATGACAGAATTCACACTTGTCCAAATTTATTTGACGATTCGCACTGCTCGCAGGTTTTGTAAGTGCCGAATACTATCGTTTTTGTTGTATTTGTATAACCTCCGCAGGAAGGTATATTCACTTTGTCCATTTGTAACGCCAAGAAGGAGTCACCGGAGACCTCATAAAGTATATACATATATTCTGAATGTCTGTCTGTCTGTCCGTCTGTCTGTTGAAAGCACGATAGCGTCCAAAGGGATTGACATAGAAGAATGAAATTTGGTGCAAGGACTTGTTTTCATCATCGTCAGGTTGGTAATAAAAAGGGGCAATGTCGTTCAAGTAGTTCGGGTATATCCCATACAAAATCAATATTATACCCATGTGTCTGTTGGAAACACGATATTTTTATCATCGTTAGGTTGGTATTAAAAATGGGCTATGTCGGTCAAGTAGTACTGGTACCTCCCATACAAAATCGCCATTAGGCCCATGTTTCTCTCTGTCTGTTGAAAACAGGATAGCATCGAATAAAATCGACCCAGGCAAGTGAAATTTTGTGAGAGGACTTACTTTTATCGTCGTCAGGTTGATATTTAAATTGGGCTATGTCGGTCTAGTAGTTCTGATGATAACACTTTAACTTGTTTTTCTTAGACTTGGATGGTTTTATGGAAATTTGTAGTTAGTTCAGATAGCTCTTTTTATTTGTCTAGTGTTTGGTTTACAACTATTGAAAGCTGCAAAACAACACCGACCATTTTTTTTGTAATTGGCTTATGGAGCACACTCAAAATCCTAAATAATTTAAAATGATTATTTTAAAGATGAAACTTATACAAGAAATTTACCTTTCAGTATCTTTTTATATTTTTATTATCTTATTTCTATTTTTTTTATTATTTTTTGGTTGACACAGACATTTTTATGGCAAAAATGTCATGTTTTAATAATTCCAAAGTATACAAAAAATTAATAAGTAAAGCGGAAATTGTAAGTGTTTTTTCTTATCGTGTATGTTAATACCAGAAAAAGCCCCATCCTCGTTACTGTGTTGTTGTTTGGTAATCGTACCTCAAAAGGGCGCAATACCGCGTTGGTTGGTAATTCTATAACACGGATTAATCTATCTCTGCGGATTGTGCCTACCGCGGTACACCATACTCGCAGCTTGTCGAGGACCGCTTTGGTGGACCGGTCACAATGTGTTTGGCGAAATTCGAGTTTGAGGGAAAGCTCTTGTCAATCTTATCATGTCATTATCAAAGAGCATCCATATGAACAGCTTTCAACTCGAATTTCACCGTGGAATACCCTCATCTGAAGAGTTGTTCGATATCTTGGCTTAATCCCTCGGATTCTCTAACAACTAGAATCCCTATCCGACGACAAGATAGGTAGCTATCTTGTAGTCGGACGACAAGATAGGTAGCTATAAAAATGTTTACATTATCAATACTTTGGCAACTTTATTAAATTTTACAAAAAATGTTGTTTCTTTCCCAAAATCTGTACAATATTCTTTTAAATCTTTCTCCTTTCATGGCTAACGATGACATTCTATGAGTCGGAGGACGACTTTAACAAGCTGACGTTCAACTCGGAACACCCGATAATCATAAATAAAGGGTGTTCTGGATAGGAAACTGTGCTGGAAATTGAACTTGCAAGTCCATATTAGAAATATCGCCACCGCACTCTACTTCTGCAAAAGGAACTTGTGTCTCAGTTCGGGCATCAGTTTAAAACTGTATTCATACTGTAAGAAGTTATTGTCTGGGCCGGGCACTATGCAAATTAAGTTACCTGTCTTAACTCACTAGAATTCAAAGTGCTGCGTGTGTGTGTGACCTACGCCTAGCGGACCACTCCAACCGCAGCGCTGGAAATCATGCTTCATATTCTTTCCTTGGGTATTACACGTTAGGGAGTTGGCAGCAAAATCGGCACAGCGATGAAATCATTGCAATGAAGGAGTAATAACATAGGGCATTCTAGGATTCGCTACCAAGAGTAGCGGACATAACTGACTCTGCTTGTGGGATCACAGTGATCCTAACTTGGTCTGAGTGAATTATACCGAATGTATGGCATACACCGTCACCTTAGCTAACCTAACATAATAGATAATTTCGAATCCAAGCACATTAAATTAGGCCATTTAAACAACCCTAATACTAACTGCAGTCACAACAAAGAGAAGTGTTGGTATCTTATTTTCTAAAGTAACATCTATATTGTAAGTTTATTTCCATTGTGGTAAATATGTGCAGGTAATCAGTGGCTAGGAAAAACATTTAGTAGAGATCCTTTTTTTTACAAAAAAATATTGCTATCATCTTGTCTCATATACTGAAGCACATAAGGAGCATTCAAAATAATTTCATTCTAAGAAAAATAGCAGGTCATGCATACGAAAATACATTCTCAAAAGAAACAACGTCTCTTTACATTACGTTAAATTACATTTCTTTACTTCGCCTGGTCCTTCTCATTTCTATTTCGTCTGGAACTGGAGGATTGTTTTTTGGTATCAAAGAAACTAGAAAGCTCTTAGAAGAAGCTATTAATTATGCAGTAAGAAAACTTGAAGCACATTAACGATAAGTAGATTAATGAGTACCGCTTGAATGAATGGTTTTAGTTGACTGGTCTTATGCTTTCTTGCATTTGATTTTCGCGTTCAAGAGCTAGGGTTGATGCTATGGTTTAAATTAGGTTTTCTTTTCTTTGTTAGCATTCTTTTCAGTTTTATTCGTTTTAACTAAGCCCAACAGCAAACAGTAACACATGGTATAGTATTGCAGTCCAAAGTACCTATCCATTATAAAAGGGTTGAATTTATTTACATTAAGATTTCATTCAGGAATTGTCCATGGCCATGACATAATTAAAGACATAAGATTTTGATTTGAACCGGATCGAACGGATTATATTTGAACGTTGTACGGTTGGTTTTTGCTACGAACAAGTTAGATCAACCCCTTTTTAATATTCGAGTATTTTTTTTTATAAATCCTACCTAGGATTTGTAACTCTCACTTTTAAACTATTATTTTGACCAGTTTCGCTGCAGGTCGAAAATCGACCCTACTATTTATATTTATGTAATACTAAAAAAAGTTCAACAATTATCTAGATTACCATTTTAAGAATGTTAGCTTCCATAGCCACACCATTGAAACGAAAGTGGTAGGTCAACGCCTCACAGATAGAACCCCTGAATTAAAATTAAGTACAACAGTTGCTTACTTTTCGAGGTAGGTAGGTAAATTGCATTCTTTCGAAAATATGTTATAATCTAAGATGATATACCTATATCTATTTCAATACGTGTCTATGGTAATATGGCGCCTTCAAATTGAATGCCACCAAAACGCGAAAGCTGATAAGCATTTTGTATAATGAATTCTTAGCTTAATTGTTCCAGTCTCAATGGCGACATATACCTACGATTTTCTGTTTGTGCAAATCTATGGCATAGTACCTTTCGAATGATATAAGTTTCATTCTCCTCATTTCATAATAAATACTAAACAAGTGTACGGAAACTTTGGATGTTCACGTATTAATAGAATGTAAAAAGTACAGTTAATAAAAAAATAAATAAATGTTGGACAAAGACAACTTCACGATATCTCGATAAAACGTGAACTTTTACTTACTAGAAAATGAAATATACGACTTTACAAAAATTCGTGGTTTTGGTTAGAGTTTGGATTGCATAGCAAACAATTATTGTTTTCTATAATTTTTTACACCCGAATTCTATGTATTACAGCTCTGTAGATGGCTCTCTTACTTTCCATTCTAGCGATATTGAACGTGTCCTTCCCATCGCTGCATTGCACCTATGCGCACTTATTCAGTATGAAAGTTCTTTTCTCATTCTGAAGTAAGTTCGGAAGTATTGAATCACCACCTCTAATCACTCTCTGAGAATTTGGAAGACCGATAAACTATACGATCTTTTAGATGGTACATATAACACATGTTTCACCTTGGATTTCAAGAGGTTTTTGAAATTGTGACACAAGGCAATCGCCTTCACTTAGCCGAGCGCCAAATCTTATTTTTTTATACATAATTAAAATATATTGGGGATTAATGTCAATCCAAAATCAATTATTTGTTCTTCAATTATTATTATTTAACTTAAAATATTAAAAAGTTAAACTCTGCCGAAAACACTCAGATACATTAAGAAATTACAAATCCTAACGGGCAATTCACTCTATCACCAAATAATGCATCTACGAGACAGCTTCCCAGAGAACTGGTAAAACCATTAAAAGTGACGCCGTTTAATGCTTTCTCCTCTCATTGAACAGTTTAGAATTAGCTTTTAATTAAACTTTAATTTGATTGAATGGGCGAATACAACAGCACAAGTCCAATCAATAAAATGTTAATAGACTGTCGCTAAGGCCAACGAATAGGATGGATACAACAAAAAATAAAATTAAATAGGAGATGCCCTTCAAACGGACAACTTCAAATAGAAGCTTTTCAGACAACCGTCTATTAATGAAGAACAGGGAAAATTAAGAAATGAAGTACTCAATTGGCCACACACAAGTAGCAAGAAAAAAAAACTCAAGTGGGTAGGTTAAATGTTATTCGTGAAATTGAATTATAAAAAATTTAAACAAGAGAATGATAATCTTTTTATATTTTTTATTTATTTTACTTTTAGAGAAACAATCAATGGTGATATTGTATTGTATAGATGTAAATTTAATATTTTCTCTTGATAATTGTAGGTACTTAATATTTAAAAAAATAAAAAATAATCAAAAAGAAACACTACATTTACTGAAAAACTACAAACAGAATTTCTTTACTTGAAACAAAAAATCTTTTTTCAACATTATTTTTATTGATTATTTATTTAATTATTGATTTCAGACTTCGTGTGTCCAATCGAATAAAAAAAACTGAATTTCTCTATTTATTGTTGTTATATCTGTGCTTGGAATATGTGTCTCGAGCAACTCTGAAAAGAATTCAATATTTGGAAAACTGACTTTGACTCCAAGAAAACAAGTTTTTGCAAAATGATTTCTAGGAAGCGGTTTAGAAATTTAATTTTATTTCAGATGTTTGCTTAATACTACGTTATTCGCACTTTTAAAATAATAAGATTTCGCTCAGTGGTAGGAGTTTTACCATCTTTCTACGCAGTGCAAGTGATTCTTAATTATTCGCATATTTTTTTAAATATACAAAAAATTTTTATTGAATCAAGTACGATTAAATATAGCGTATACTTAACGTTTGTGGCGTAGATAATCTATTTAATAAACAGGGTGCCTCAAATAAATTTTTCTGCGATTTCGTTGTTCAATATCGTTTTAGGTATACAAATACGCTAATATTAGTAACCATTCGAAGCACTAAGCCCCAACAGCGAGTGACAGGCGATTTCACGGTAATTCATTTTGACATAAAAAGTGGCATGTGTAAACGTAGTATTACTTGCGGTTTTTAAAATTTCCTCGAAATAGAAAAGTGGGTTTCCGAGATATGTGCAGTTTTTAAAAGGAGCGTCTTCGGTGATTCGAATGGATAGTGAAGGACATAATTATTTTGAAAATATCAACTTTACTCCAAGTTTGCATTTTTGGTCGGAATCGTTACACGAATTTTCAAGTAAACTAAAATATAAAATCCATTCAAGCTAGAAATGACCTTATTACCTAAGAATGTATTTTGGTTAAGATCGAAAGGACGGTTTTTGAGATAATTCCAATGATCAAAAGTATCGTTATTCGATTTCTAAGCGAGCAAATCCTTTCCTTTCGAATTACCGAAAACAGTATTTTTTCATATCTCGAAAGCCTAACTTTCATAACCAAGTAATGTTTACATGTATCCTTTTCAATACCTTATACTCAGATTTTAGCTAAATAGTTAAGCAATATTAGTTTTCAAGCCAAAGTTTGCCATATTTGTTATGTCTTATTTGCTTAATTTTACAAAAACAACAGTAACGATTATGATAACATATTCTAAATAATCCCCGCATTTAGTTTTTCTTAAAAATAAAATAACTCTGTGTTATTCACGTCTATCACAGAATCCGTCGTATTCGGAATTCTGCTACGAACTCCGAAAGGACTATCACAGAATCCGTCGTAGGGGTAATGTTGGCTACGAATTTCGAAATTCGTAGAAAGTGGTATCACTGAATCGGAATTTTGACATTTAAATCTACGAACTATTTGATTTTTCGTATTGCGCAGACAAAAAAGAATCAAAATGCAAAAACCGTAAGTTTGTTACAGAATTATGGAAACATAATCATTTTTATTCCATTAAAGGTCAAAATACATACTTGAATGCTCGTTTGTTGAGGCGAACATTTTTTTTAAATCTGTTAACTTGAATTTTGTTTGAAATAAAACCAAAATGTTCTGCAAGAACTCACACTTGATCCTCGAGGTCAAACGGATTGCATGCATCCCTCAGTATCTTTCGCTGCATTTTTATTTCTTTTTTACGCCCAATATTCTCCTCCTCACTAGCAACAATTGTAAATGCAACAGAATCCATTTCTTACACTTTTTTAGTTCAAAATACACAAAACAACGATTTATAATTTATTTATTTTTTCAATCTCGCATACTTTGACTTTAAGCAGCTGATTTCGAGATTTCGAATATGACTATTAAGTGCGGCAATGCTTTTTGTGGTTACATTTCGATTCTATGATATACATTTTTTCGTATTCGTAACGTAGATCCGAATTCGTAACATTATTACGAGGGATTCTGTGATAGACGTGAATATTTCTCAAATATTACTACCCAAATTCAGATTTGTGTTCAAACCTGGTATATGTTCATAACTCTTAATACCTACCGCAGTTTCATTCCCAGTGCTATGACAAGCACAAAAAACGGCTTCCTAGCAAATAACACTCACTTTTTATTAACTATATTATAGGTAGGCCGGCCATAGCAAACCCTGCACTCAATATGTAGATATGTAAGTGCCCCACTTCACTTTCACACGCAATTACAAATCTTTATTCTCAGATTACATTATAAAAAAATCTCTGAGCTGTAAAGAGTCTAGGTACACCCTGAATTCAATTTTATTTTCTCAAAAAAAATTTAGTTCAGAAACTTATTTGAGACAAACAATTATTGCGAAATCAGTTCGGGTAGTTCGCCAAATTTGAACCATACTAATATAATGTACTGCCATCTGAAATAAATATATTTAAGCCAAAAATGCACTTGATTTAAAAATATTCATATGATTTTTGTTCAGTTTATTTTATCTAGTATCGGTTCTGAGCTTTTTTCCCTACCTAACTTATAAAATAAAAATCATCCAAGAACCAACCATACTGTTGATATGAATGAAAAATCCCAGTCGTGCACTTTATTCCTATAAATATCCATCTACGAGTTTTTTATTTGCCTTATTACGTTAAAGGTTAGTCCTCATTAATGAAAGCCATTTTTCCCCGCTACTGCCCCAGTCCCAGAATTATTTATACATATTATATTTGTACGGAGTGGTCACGATTTGGTGCGCTAGTGTTTTTTACATACAAATTTGTATCGACAAATGTCACGTAACTTCAAAAATTCCGGCTTACCAACGAACTCGCAAAAAATATGAGTCAACTCCGCTGTGGGTAAGTTTGATGGAAGCGTTCATAATTTTAAATTATTCGTTATGTGTGGTTAGTAATTTCTTATGAATAAGTGTACTTTTGCTTAAAATATTTATTATTGTTGAACAATGTAGCATGGTTGAAGGAAAACAAAAACATATTGAGCAAATTTTCTTCAATTATCTAAGAAAAAAATTCATTTCATTTGTTCATGAATGATATTCAAAAGCAACCATGTTTGTCTTAAAAAGTTTCTGGTATATAGAACAACACAAATTATTCGCGATTTAAAAATATATAATAACTAACAATTCTGTTAAAATGTGGTATTCCCGAACTGTATCACATTTCCCCAAGGTTGGCCGGTTAACAGCATTTTTTTTTTGTTTTTATTGCATGTTTTTGCATGTCACAGGAATTTTAATTGACATAACACCGATAGGAAAACAAAATGGCGGAATTTGACAAAAAAAAAAATTGAGTGGGCCAGCGGCAAGAGGATTGTGAGTTGGGGGTCTTAGTATGATTTGTCTATACAGCTTGCCTCTTAGATATATACAAGGTGGCGCAAAAGTAATCCTCCTAACAGAAAATGCTATAAATTTTGCGATTGGCCCCTAATGTCAGTTCTGTTTTGACATTTGTGTAGTAAACACATGCGAAATACACGTTAATAAACAATGTTACGCTACACTGCTCCAGAACGCGGAATATTGGTGACTATTTATTTGAGCAATAATCGGTCGGTGACTTTGGCACAACGTGAATTTCGTCGCAGATTTCCTAGCCGTCCAACGCCTACTGGTGAAACACTGCCAGAGACGTTGCCAAGTGTGGCGGGCCCCGGAGCGCCCGTTGTCCCGAGAATATCGCCTCTGTTGACGCGGCCATTTTTTTTCGAGAACGCCGCTGGTCAAACGACAACAGTGAACGGTGCGCGCTATAGGGCCATGTTTACTGATTTTTTTCTACCGCAATTGGACGATTTAGGACTGGAGGACATGTGGTTCCAACAGGACGGAGCTACGGCACACACTGCGCGAGCCACAACCGATATTCTGAAAGCGTTGTTCCCGGGTCGTTTTTGGCGATTTGCACTAGCCCGCAAGATCGCCTGATTTGACCGCACCAGACTTCTTTTTGTGGGGCTTTTTGAAGTCGCGGATTTATGTCAACAAGCCTCAGACTCTTGCAGCTCTTAAAGACAATATCCGTCAAGAATGTGAGGACCTATCGCCGGAAGTTTTGGCCAAAGTGATGGAAAATGCCATAAAAAGGGCTCAAATGCCAATCAACTGTGGCGGCGGCCATTTACATGACATCATATTCTCGACTTGATGTAAAAAAAATTAAAAGACCAAATAAAAATAATCCACAACAAGAATCAAAGTTTTTCATTTTTTTTTTTTAAATTACAGCCAAAAAGCATCGGAAGGTTATTTTTGCGCCACCTTGTAGAAAGATAGGTAGATTTTAGCATTTCTTAAAATGCATTACATTATTTAAGTTACAATATTTGCATGCTTACGCAGCTTAAAAAAATAAATAATTGTGACAATTGTATTTCTTAATAATACTTAAAAAAATGGGTGTTGTGACCCTATAAAAATAACTCAAAATATTTGAAATTCAAGTAGGTTTGGGTATGTAGGTACTCTTACGGAGAAACAAAACTATAAATAAAAAACAAAATATTTCACCAAAATAGCAACGAAGAACAAGAAGCAAAGATTTTATGTTTTTAAGGTTTTTAAGGTCAAGGCAAATGAATGATGCTGTATAAGTACTCTTACAAAAAGTGGAAGTTTGTTAAATAAACGGTTCGAAGCAACAGAGTAAGAATTGCGAAACGCTTTTGTACAAAAAACGGACACAAATTAACACATAAATTATAATTATTGATGAGTCTGTAATTAAGATTCCCTGATATTTTAAAGAACAATTGAAGCACTTTACAGCAGTATAAGTGACGGATTGGTAAGACTTTTAAATCTCTGAACAATGGAAAACTAGGGTGTAAGCGTGGTTTTCGGCATAGTTTCCTTAAAATATTGTATTTTATTGTAAGGAATAGTCCCTGTACACTGCGACCAGAAAAGATCTATTCTGTTGGCCTCTGTTATTTAACCCAGGGAGCTGTTGAGGCTCTTTATAAACCTCAGTACCCTTCTTGGTTGCATGTTTCCTATATCTGCAGGACTTAAATACGCCCTTTGCATATGGATCGCTCTGCCCTTGCTACAGCAGGGCATTCGCAGAGTATGTGTTCCATTGTTTCCTTCTCTTCTCCGCAGAGTCGACAGGAGTCATCGTCTGAAAGTCACATTTTTTTGATACGGTATTTTAGTGGCCAGTGACGAGTAAGATACCCCGTTAGGATCCTTTTTGCCTGCCTCATCATCTCATTTCCTGAATTTAGAGTGTACGTAACTCAAATATAACCCGAAGTAGGGCTCAGGACCAATGAGCAGACGTGATGCCCCTCTTCTCGCCAGGCAAGCCGCTCGTTCATTACCCTCAAATCCCTTATGACCCGGTATCCAAGCAGCGGTGACTATGTTGTCCTTGGCCAGATCTTCGAGAAGATTAAAACATTCTAAGACGAGCTTTGGTGGGGTGTTGTATGAATAGGGTAGACACTGATTGGTATCAACCTGGCGATGCCCAGCTGTTGCAACTGTTTCATACACATCAATTGTGCTTATTTTACCTCCCCGTGGTAGCCACCGGATACTGGTCTCGTCCACCCGGGCTTGACTTGCTAAACTTATAAGCGCGAGTGTTGAGCACGAAGAAAATAGCAACACTATAATGCTCTGTCGGAATGACTGCCTGATTGAGTCTCAGAGGTCTTACATGAGCCCCTCAGAAAGAGGACATACAGCGGATGACAACAGTCAAGATGGCAGATACCTTACGTGAGCTACCCTGACGTATTTGGAGCTAAGGTCAGTAAGGAATTTTCAGCACTAGTCAGGGTGTTGAAATAGAGATGGTGGCGGATGAACCCTCTATGGGCCAACGGCAGCACTCATATCCCCGAAGTGGGTTACTGACAATGGAATATCCGACCCGCTGTCCTAGGGTCAATCTAGGGCCTGGTCCTCCAAGTTGGGGGTTGTGCGTGGGGCTAACTACCCAACCACGGAAAAAAAAAATACTGTTGCGAAGCAACCAAAAGCCTCGGAAAAGGACGGATTCACTGTTGACGACCCTGGAAAACGAAAAAAGGACAACGACGTTCGTATCTGCACGTGGAATGTTCGAACCCTGAACCGGCCGCATGCAGCCGAACAATTAGCGGAGGCCCTAGACTGCTACAAAGCAGATATCACCGCCATCCAGGAAGTGCGGTGGGATGGGCCGGGCAAAAGAAGGATGAAAACCTGTGACATTTACTACGGTGATTGCTATAGGGAACGAAAGCAGCGTCTATTTGGATGCGGATTTGTTGTAAGCGGCAGACTTAGGCAAGAAGTCTTGAGCTTTCGACACGTTAGTGAACGCCTTACAACAATCCGCATCAAGGCTAAACTCGCCAACATCAGCCTAATATGCGCTCACGCCCCCACAGAAGAAAAAGACGATGCTGCCAAAGAGTGTTTCTACGAGCTCCTCGACAAAACATATGAGCAATGTCCTAAGTATGACGTTAAGATTGTCTTAGGTGATTTTAACGCCAAAATAGGAAAGGAGGACATCTTTGGTAGCACAATCGGAAAGCACAGCCTACACGAAATTACGTCTGGGAACGGACTTAGGCTTATTGACTTTGCTGCGGGGCGTAATGTTACTATAGCTAGCACACGGTTTCCTCACCTCAATATCCACAAAGGAACATGGCGGTCGCCAGATCATCAAACCGTCAACCAAATTGATCATGTTGCGATCGACGTAAGGCACTCCTCCAGTGTTCTAGATGTCCGAACTTTCCGAGCGGCCAACATAGACTCGGACCACTACCTTGTTGTAGCCAAGGTGCGTATGCGGGTATCTCAAACGCCACAACAACGGGGAAATACTGTGAGGAGATTTAACGTTGAACGGCTACAATCGCAACAAACCGCCAGAACCTTTGCTGATCGCGTATCCCTCAACCTCTCGAGAAGTCCTATGCAGCCAGCATCAAGTGCTGAACACCAGTGGCATAGATGCCAAGACGCCATCAGAAACGTCGCAACCGATGTGCTGGGTTTCACACGACCACCCTCACGAAACCCCTGGTTTGATGAAGAATGCCGGCAAGCACATGCAGCAAAACAAAGCGCGTACAAAGCGGCGCTGCACAGAAGGACGAGGGCAGCTCGTGAGCTCTACGAGCAAAAGAGGAGGGAAGAACATCGGCTTCTCCGGAAGAAAAAGAAAGAGCACGAGAAGCGCGCGATCGAGGAAATAGAGAGGTGCTACTCCAGGAACAATGTTCGGAAGTTTTACCAAGGGGTAAAAAGAACGTGCAATCGCAACAAGACCCGAACAGAGACCTGTAGAGACGAACAAGGAAACCTTGTGGTAGAGTCACAGTCGGTGTTAAGGATATGGAAAAACCATTTCTGCAAACTGTTAAACGGCGAAGACGACCCAAATTCCGCTGTCAGGCAGAACGAACCATTCAACTTAGACGATGAAAGTCAAGACTTCCGTCCACCCGACCAAAACGAAGTGAGGATAGCAATATCCAAGCTTAAGACCAACAAAGCTGCTGGACCAGATGGCTTGACTGCCGAGCTTTTTAAGGCAGCGAGAGATGACTTGATAGAGAGCATACACCAACTCGTCTCCAAGATTTGGTCGGAAGAAAGTATGCCTGATGAATGGAACCTCAGCATCGTTTGCCCGATCCACAAGAAAGGAGACCCTCTAAACTGCGCCAACTATAGGGGTATCAGTCTTCTTAACATCGCATACAAGATCCTGTCTGCCATACTGTGTGAACGCCTGAAACCTTTTGTCAACGATCTGGTTGGTCCCTACCAGTGCGGTTTTAAGCCCGGTAAGTCTACAACCGACCAAATATTCACACTACGGCAGATCCTGGAGAAAACCCAAGAAGTCCAGATCGATACTCACCATCTTTTTATCGATTTTAAGGCCGCATACGACAGCATTTATAGAGACGAGCTGTATAGAGCTATGTCTAGTTTTGACATCACTACCAAACTCGTCCGATTGTGCAGAATGACGATGGAGAATGCTCGCTGCTCCATAAAGGTCGGAAACAATATCACCGAGACCTTTGATGTCAAAAAAGGATTTAGACAAGGTGACGCGCTGTCGTGTGACTTCTTCAACATCATTCTTGAGAAGATTGTGCGAAACTCGCAAGCCAACACCAGAGGCACAATCTTCCAGAAGTCTGTGCAACTACTTGCATACGCTGACGACATCGACATCATTGGCAGAACACAGCGAGCTGTCACTGGTGCGTTTGCAAGTATCAGTACAGAAGCGGCAAAAATGGGCTTAGTGGTGAATGAGGGCAAAACAAAATATATGCTGTCAACAAGAAGGGAAACACAACATCGACGAATCGGTCAGAACGTCACGACAGACAGCTATAATTTTGAGGTAGTTAGGGATTTTGTCTACCTCGGCTCCGCTATAAATTCTGACAACGACATCACATCAGAAATCAATCGAAGAATTACACTTGCCAACCGCTGTTTCTTTGGCCTAAGAAGGCAATTGAGAAGTAAGGCCTTGTCAAGAACCACTAAGGAGACTCTATATAAGACCCTCATCATCCCAGTCCTACTCTATGGCGCAGAAACATGGACGCTATCAAAGGCGGATGAAGATCTCCTTGGTCGTTTTGAACGCAAAATTCTTCGATTGATTTTCGGTCCCGTTTGCGTTGACGGGCTTTGGAGGAGGAGATTTAACAGCGAACATCGACCTGGTCAGAAAAGTACGCATCAGTCGACTAAGATGGCTAGGACATGTAGAGCGAATGGACACCAACGCTCCGGCCCGAAGAGTCTTCGATTCAAACCCGGAGGGACAACGCAGTAGAGGAAGACCTCGCCTTAGGTGGCGCGCGCAAGTGGAAGGGGACCTCAACCAACTTGGAGTGCGCAACTGGAGGCAGTTAGCCAAAGATCGCGCTAACTGGAGAGGCGTATTGGTTGAGGCCCAGGTCCACCCCGGACTGTAGCGCCACCTAAGTAAGTAAGTAAGTAAGACGAGCTTTGACCTGATCGAGTACGATCTTAGGGCCTTAAGAGCTGTTTGGCTGTCTGAGAGGATGTAAATGCGGGCACTTTTAGTGCTCCTTCGTAAGCATTCTCGAACACACATCTCTATGATGTGTACCTCCGCTTGAAAGATGTCTGGTGATTTTACCAGTGCTATAGCCTTTTGGAACGTAGGCCCATAGATCCCAGCACCGGTTGCGTCATCTTCCATATTTGAACCGTCGGTGTACCAGATTTTGAGATCCTGATGGTATTTCGGATCTTAAATTTCCTGGAGAAGCGAAGTCTTTTAAGCATAGTATCTTATACCTTGATCAAGGGATCATCTTGAAGCATTTGTAGTACCCGAAGATGTCCTGTGAGGTTTCCTGCTTTAAGATTTGATATATGAGGGAGCTTGAGGGCACTGAGACCAGCTTCCTTCTTTACAGAAATATGTAAAGACTTATGGCTGTAATTGGACAAGTTTTCATTGTCCCCGTTATACCAACGCATGCTAAGCGATATATCTTGTTAAGTTTTTGTTTTTGTTGGGCCGTTTCCTTAAAGTATGTTTTTGCATTGACAAAAGAGGTTGTATTTTATTTAAATAACATCCTCCCCAACAGGTAATACCATACTGGAATCTAGAATGAAAGATTCTATAATATATTTCTTGCAAAATTTGAGTACCGGAAATCCTTCGCAGAGCGTAAAAGTGCCTAAGGGCGCCACGAAAGTAGTTTCTCCAATTTTGCCTGCCGATATTAAAGCTTATCCTTGAGTCAATTGTAAGTCGTAATTATTTAAGTTCAGAAACACTTTCAATCGTAAAACATTTAATACTGCGATTTAGACTACTGTCAATAGAACAAGAAGACGGACTTGTATGCAAGTGCAGGAAATCTTAGACAATCAGCTGCATGAAAGTAGACATCAGCGTCAAAATTGTGTTGCGCTACCAAACTAAAATATATAATTTTGGTTTTTGAGCTGATAATCAATTTATGCTCCGCAAATCAGATTCGAGATGAAGATCTAAATGAATATCTGAGATAAGATTTAAAACACTTTCTGAACCATAAGCAAAGCCCACATCATCTGCAAATGCTGTCAGTAATGCCTTAAACGGCAAGTCAAACAAGGATTAAGGTAATATGAATTATGAACAGTAATGGTTCCAAACCAGAACCCTAAGGAACTCCAATATTTACAAACTTTACATCGCTAAATGTGTCATCAACCTTCACTCTCTGAGACTGATAATAAGCGCATAAATATATGGATTTTGTGATATAATAATATTTCCAAGATGTTTTGATTACCATTAATAAGTCACAAGGACAATCTTTTCAAATGTGCGGTATGAATTTGGATAATCCAGTTTTCTCGCATAGCCAACTCTACGTTGCATGCTCCCAAGTCGGAAAACGATCTGCACTATTTGTTTATACAAGCGATGCATAAAAAAAACAATAATATTGTTTACGTAAAATATTGCAATACCTAAATGTTTTAATTTTTTTTATATAAATTATTTTGTATGAGTAAATGTTTCTGAAAAACAAATTTCTGACCAAAATCTCACAACCAATACTATTTTTGCCATGAACAATAATGTTATGGGTCCGGAAATCTCACGCGCCTCCAAAAAAGTGTTAAAAGAAGAAAAGTTTTAAAATCAGAATATATTAAAATTTGTATTTAAGCTTCAAAATCCCAAAAGACTTGAGACTTGTAGACACAAATTTAAATATACCCTTTTTATCAGTTTCTATAAAAAATGAATTGTAGTAGCAATGCAAAGTAGCATCTTGAAATATTGGGTTTAATACGTATATAAAATGGTGAAGCAAATGGCGGTTGTTACATGAAACATCATTAAAATATGAGCCATAATGTTAAAAAAAAATGTTTGAAATACTATTGAAATTAAGTTACAAAAGAATAAAAACTGAATGTGAGCAAACTGATATTTCAACGTTTACGGGATGTAACAACAAGAAGTAAGCGCATCAATTATCAGTGCTACCGCATTTTTAAAATAAACAACATTTATTTAAAATAACAAATTTAATTTGATTTAACAGCTTTTTTGTATTATAAAATATAAATTATTCGCTAAAATTTTCCTTAAATTTAAAAAAAGATCGGATTTGTGTTGAAAAATATATGAAAAGTTCTTATGTTATTGCATTTATGAAAGCAAAGTTGGATCAGATCTAGGAAATCTTTCTTCAACCCGATTATTGAACTCCTCCTTTGCTATAATGTCTGAGACTTTCAGGAATTTCAAAACCAGTGTAATAATTTTGTATTTGTTGCTTTATTTTAGAAAAAAATAAATGAATTTAAATATTTAACTTGGCTATTTATTTCAATTCATTTTGTTAAAATCAGCATGCTCAAATTGCTTCAAAATAAATAAATGAATGCCTAGACCACAAAAATACAGTCGAACATAAGATCTGACCAATGGTATGAGTTGCAGTTAAGAAAATAGGTAGACCGCCAAAAGGCGGGTAGTCCAGTCTGTCTGTCTATCGAAAGCAAGATAGCGCCCAAAGGGATTGAGATAGACGAATATAATTGATCGATCTAATTGGTAGGGCATATGACCGACATCATCGTAACGAGCATCCAATCCCATTTCATATGATTTTTGAACCCGGATGGTCTTGAATTTGCTGAATCTTTTGAAGGTCTTCCCACTGATCGCATTTGGGGCTTTGGCTGATAGGTAGTTACGCAAAGCATTCGCAACTTGATCGCGAAATTTCGGTAGCTCCGCAGTGCCTCCTCCAGTATGGACACGTCTATGAAGAAGATACGCATTGACTTTTGCCATATCAATGAATTTATAAAATTTTCAGCGAAGCGCTTTTTGAGATCTACGCCCCCATATATTTAGTAGTTCTATTCTTTGATTAATTAATTGATTAATGCGTTGACATCCAACTTCAGGTCGGGCCAGTGGGTTTAGTCTTCGGAATGGTCTAATACCAACATATGTTGATACCAGCCGAACATTTTTTGTATACTTCCATAGGACCAACGATATGAATACAAAAAATCTGTGCCCATGTACTCCTTCATATAATCCCTTTCTTTGGCTTGCATTTAATCGATATGTTCATCACTCATTTTTGATAGATGAAACTTCCCTCGAAAATGAAGTACCTTCTTCATCTCATTTTCCATTTCATCACACATTTCTGCAACCAAAAACCACAAAAATCCTTTCAGTTAACAGATAATACATAAATATAGAGCAATCCATGAATGACAAAAACGAAAATCATTTAAATATGAAAGCTGTCTCCGAATCAAATAAATAGTTTCTACCAAAAAATGCGCAATATGCAGGTGCACAAAACTTCAAAATCTCAACTTCCTAATATCCCACACCTAGAATTTGACTCAGGTGCAGAACTTGACACAATATCGTTCGCACTAGAAAGGGCGATAAATACAGCCTTTAAGGCATCGTGTCCCGTTAAATACATAAAAAACATTATCGCCGTGGTGGAATGAGGACCTAACCATCCTTAGAAGGATGACTAGGGACATTTTCAATATCTGCTACAGGCACATGTTCTGGCAACCTTATGGAGACTGCCAAAGATACAAGCATTGTCCGAAAACTGCCAATCCATCGATACCCTAAGGGAATCTGCTAGACTCAGTAAGATTCTATCCAAAAAAAGCTCTGTTCCATCTTTTATTAAGAGAACGAACGAAACCTGGACGGAATCAACCGAGGAATCCTTAGAGATTCTACTCAACACTCACTTTCCTGGTTGTAAAGACCACTGCGTAAGCCGTCCCATTCGCGAGGGAGTCCTACCTTGTAACGAAACTTCGGGCGTACCGTAGAGGGATAAGCTCACCGAAAAGAGCAGATGGAAAAAACGACCTATATTTCTTGAAACCTTCCGCCCACTATGCTACCGCTACGACCCGAGGTCACAGGACTCCTAAGGTCAGTCCGGGCAACTGAAACGGAAGGGTGTCCAGGCCTTAACAGCTGAGGCATGCTAGCACATGCACGTCCTAGCTTGTCGGATTGGGGGGGTTCTTGCTACTTCAGTGCTGAACGGTTGTTACGTATTTTCATGCCACAGAAGAGATTTTGTTATCTGAAAATAGTATTTGAAAGAGGCGCGAAAAGTTCCGAATCCGTATTCATAGCTTCGTGAAGTTTCCTAGGGAGAAGCGAGCAGAAGATGGAAACTGCCGCCCGAGTGTGCCCACCCACATCATAAGGATCCAATATCTATGACATCCATGGCTATCACGCCACTCAATAATTGTGAAAGCCCCTAATTAAATCGGTATTAAGAAACTAATCGCACATCCTCGTTATCCTTTTCTCACCTTTAGAAGACTACCATAGTGTTAAACAATTAAAAGAAAAAGAAAATAAGAGAATCAACGCAAAACCCGTATAGGCCAATACGAAAGCCTGTGTGCATACAAAAAAAACGAGTGTGCTTTAGACCACACGACTGAAGTAAAACTTCTTTAGCTCCATCTATATATACATGTTTAGTTTATACATTCTAATATATCAATTTTCTTCAATAATTTACTGACTATGAGAGGAAGAGAGCAAGAAAATGCGCTCTCTTGCTCCTACAGTATGATACAGACAATAGGCCACAGTTGCCACTTTAAAATTAAATTACCAGCTTCTAGAAGACATGGGAGATCATCTACCTATTTTCTTATAACAAACCGTTAACAAATTAGAGTTTCGTGCCTGTATGTGAATAATATGATTAATTAACCTATCCATATCGAAGTTCACCATCTGTCAAAAGAAGAAAATGAGTGCATTCTGTAATTTTTTGAATAGCGAATAAAACAGTTTTATATGAATGCTGATGAAGCATAGCTATGCAAATAATGCAATGCGTTCACTCAGAAGCAGTAAGGTAGCATTTAAATGAGGTGATGTCGAATTCGCATTCTTGGTACATCTGCTCAAAAATTATTAAAACTCAATAAGCAAAAAAAAAATACCAAATTTGTTAAAAACTGTTGATGGTGCTGTTGCCCAGCGAAAATGATGGCCTTGGATGTTACAGTTCAGACGGTGTTGTTGGTGGTGATCACTGCTTCTGCTGCGCGCGTACTCGTGGACTAACGAGAGTACTTAGTCGTACGGGGTCGAGGGGGGATTTAACCCGATAAGCTCCTGACTGCTTCGCTCAGGTACTCGTTTTGATGGCGAGTAGCAAATGCCAGATTATTTTTTTTTGCGACTTGTTGTTGCTGCCGGTTGCTGACATAGAGTTCTGTTAGTCGACTGGGGATGCTTCTGATCTTGAATTGAGCGGGGATTAGGCCGTGGATGCTTCCACAACTCGGGAAAGCAGGGTGGTGGTCTCCGTAGAATTCTGCTTGCGAGGATCTTCGCCATTCATCGTGTCGATTTGTCGTGCGGCATACGTGTCGTTGCGTACGTGCTGGAGGACGGAGCTGGTGATGGGACTCGGTGAGAGTGCAGGATTTTTGGGGTGTAACGTTGCGCTGACTTAAGACGGTGCTGATTATGGGGCTTAGATTTTCGTTTTGAATAGTTTCACGCAACACTAATTTCTTTTAACGGCGGAAGGTCTTTTTTTTTTGATATTTTAATCAGCGATTTAAAGTTTTTATATTTTATTCGATTTGTCTGCGTTTCAACACTGTCACTTGTACTGTTTCAGTACTTTACTTTACTGGTGTTTAAATAAATCGCGCCACTAGTAGGTACAGTCACTGTCACTTGAATATAATTAACCTGCCGCTCACTACCGAACCAGACTACCGCGCTCTGGTCTGCATATCTGTCACATTTATGCACAGACTGTTGTGAATAATTTTAATGATTTCAGAATACGGGGATTTTAAAAGCCTGATGATTCTCACACTACTGGAGGAGGCGTTGCTATTCATTATGTTAGGACCTATATCAGGTCCGTCCGAATGTGTAACCCACATTCCGATGGCTCCCAGTATTGTGTTTTTTCGATATCCTAAATGGTGAAAATAAATGCATCATTGGTGCTTTTTATATGCCACCACATATCGCAAATTCAGCTTTCATTTCCCACATCGTGGAAGAAATATCTAATTTTTCACCTAAATCCATTCTTTGTGGAGATTTAAATATAAATCGTTTATATTCCGCATCCAACTCTTTCAAAACTTCTATGAACTCTTTTGGAATTTCCTTCGTGAACTATTATGAGCCAACGCACTTCAAATCTACCATTTTGCTGTGTTTATTGAATGTGTTCCTAGTGATAAAATGATCAAAGTCTTGTTGAATGTTTAGTCAATGATCTATTCCAGTATTTTCGTATCACGCGCAATATCATTTTTTTGACTAACACGTATATAATAACCCAGTGCAGCCCATCAAGTAACGTGAATTCCGCAGAGCCAATTTCTTTTGAGTGATTGTAATACAATTTGTCTTACTTCTGACGTTAATAAACAAACCGTATGCATGACCTCTGCTATCGACTACCTGTTTAACGAGAATGTACCTATTAAAGCACGTCTTATTAAATCCCACAGCTGTGTCCGACATTCTAAATGTCCTTAAAAGAAGAGATGTGTTATATCGCCGTTCGAAACGCTTCGGCTGTGCAGAAAAGCTAAGACATTTCAAACCATCCCGTTAACTCATGAGATCCGCCAAACTTATTATAGAACCAGATTTATCTCAGATCGCACTTCTAATTTACTGTGAAGTTCGTAATATTGGATTGGGTAAGGATAATATCTCAGTTTCAGATGACAATATTGATTTACGTGAGTTGAACTTAGGTTCTCTACACCCATTACGTCACAAGCACACAGAGCGCATGATGGCTCAGCATGATAATGACATATTTTAATTGGCTGCGCTCTACAATATGGAAAACTTTCTTTGGCTGCAGTTGATGAATACAACGTAGGAAACGCAGTCTTCTGCAAGTATATCGGACTAGATAATGATTATCTTGACTGTATAAAATCATCCTTCCTCTTTAATTTCCATACATCACCCATTTATTATTATAAACCATATGACTTCTACGTACCCAACTGCATGGAAAAAAGCTAAGATTACCAAAATTACCATAAACTCAGAATTTAGACCCATAGCAATACTTCCCTCCTAATCTAAAGCCTTTGAATCTATCATCAGCAAACAAATGATAGAATATAGATAAAGAGATTTTTCACCATCTGTAGTCATATTTCAGTTTGGACACAGCAGCACATCTGCATTATTAAAAGTTGCATTATCGATAATGGGCCAGTGTTTGCTTCCTCTTGAAAATAATAAAACAGTGAACATTGCCTATGATGAAGAGTAATAAATAATACAGATATGCTTGTCTAAATACTTCAACAATGCGTATTTTTCTTACAATTGTTTCTGTGAAATCCTTTTTTTATTATGCTCTCAGGATCTGTATAGATCATTGATTTCCACGGTACAACGAGTACGAGATCCAACTTTTGTTGTAAACCATGGAAATCAATAATAAAAAAGGCATATTGTGGATACCTACGACAAACATTTTTTTTTTTGCGAATATAATAGAATAGCCAACAATAGCTTTCTAGGAGCTATCCGAAGCAATGCGAGCACGGGTCAGCTAGTCATCAATGTTCTATGTAGGTATAAACTGATGAAAACCTGACACTATTGAAAGAAAGAAAGCTCAATTCAAATTAAATAATAGTACGTATATATGAATGTAAGTGTTTCTCTAAAAACTTATAATATTTCTCCAACTTGATACTCAAAAATTACAATGACGCACGATCACAATAGGTAATTTTAAATGGAAATTTTTGATATTGTGAATGCGCAATGACTATGGGAGAGTTCTATTCAAAATAAATAGACTAGGAATAGCAATACAAATGGGTACAATGTAAATATGCACACCAGCAACAATACTTGACTTTATGTTATCTAGTATATGTATACTCGTACTTACCAACAACTACATAAAACAAGGCCATCGATTGATGCAAATTTAACGCCACTACCATTACGACAATCTTCATGCATATGAGCTTTAAAAATCGTTGATGCATATGTTATAGAGCATAATGTCGGTCGCGGTGGTGCTTAAACACACAACCTCTGCCATGGGTGACTTCTCTAAGGGATATTGTATATAATGTTATGGCTCGCATACAGCATTAGGGAAATGCTCGCAGTCTAACATTGAAATTTATTGCTTTTATACTCTACGACAACAGAACGTTAAAAAAAATATTTAAAATTCTTTTGGATACACAAATAAAGCGACTGGGTTGAACAAAACTTTCTCGTTCTTTAAGAGTTTGGTTGACTGTTTTCTTATTTTATTAGGGAGGTACCTAGGTAAAAATAGGAGAAACTATGCTTGATAAAAGAAACGGTTCATTAAATAGGGAATTAACCCTATAAAATCACTTTTGGGTTATTCATCTGATATGGCAGTATAAGAGTAGGTGTATCAAATAATAAATAAGTTAAAGCTCTCAATAACACGCAATTGTAACAAGTTTTGATTACAGAAACAAGCGTTGTTTTTTGATCCTCTACGGACGGCATGTTTTTATTTTTTTAACTTAATATCGCGATGGACAGGTCCAAGTTGTTGGAATTATTTTAAGGTGAATATTTAATATGGTTGCAAAAAAGAAAAAAGTGGCTAATATTTGCTAAAAATAAGTTTTCCATAGCTGTTATTGCATTTGTATTAGAAGTGGGGCATTAAGATTATTACAAAAATATACCGTAGGTATGTGAAAATAGATCAGGATTTGTGAATTAATTTTTTGAGAAAAACTTATATAATTTATATATATAATATATATATATAATATTATAAAATTATGCGGACAAAACAGTTACAAATATCCCAATGCTTAGTTTGAAAAATATTATTGCTTAAAATATTTGCCTAAGAGCTGAGTATTAGATTATTGATAATATTTCCTAATAATAATGTGGCAACCATCATGCTCTCTTGTATAGTTATAGTTATTTACCTATTCTATCTCCTACTAAGTTTTTCATTTTCTTTTTATTATTATTTAGTCTAACATATGAAGTCAAACTGAACGGTCGCTTTTTCTTACAACCCAATGTTGCCGCAGTCTTTTTTAAAACTGTAACAAATGGAAGACAAATGTAAGAAACTGAAAAAGAAAAAAAAAAACATTTTTGACCATGGAAGTAGATTTCAATTTTTATTTCAAAAACTTTATTTACCACGAGATGTAGAACATTGTCAACACCGACGCGGAGAGACAGAAAAAGATTGTAGTATTTTTTCGTTCCCTCCCATTCCCATTCCCACTTGCAGTTTGACGTTTTGCACAAGTTCTGCTCTGTGTAAACAAACAAATACATTGACAGAAATTGGTAAAAGTTTTTTCGAAAGAAAAAAGTGCTGCCTGTTCAGGTTTTTAATATTTTTTAACGAGAAAAACAAAAAAATTTAATGGGAAAAAGTGTAACAAAGCGAAAAAAGTAACATTGTAACAAAATTGTAAAAGAATTTAAAAGTGTAATACTTTTGTATCATTGTGGCTAAGCTGGTTATGGGCCGAGGACAATAAGTGCCATACCGAAGTAGTCGCGGAGAAGCAAAACAGTGAAATTGTAGACCAAAAAGCACATTACACTTTGACGTTGTGTATAATGCCATCGGAACGGAAAGATGTGAAAAAGATTCTTGCAAGACTACCTTCTCTACCTGCACTTAAAGTCACGCTGTTTAAGAAGCTTGGTCGGCTTCGCCTTCAGCCAGGAGAGCAATTTTCTATAGAAGTGAATGAATTTTGCAAAACAGTCGATGACCTGAAGAAGATAAAGGTAGATATTCCCGATTATTTCATTAGCATTTTTTCCTATGAAGTTTGCCTGAAGAAATGGACAGCTTTGTGGTAGCAATGGAAAGCCGGGATAATTTGCCAACTTTGGAGCAATTGAAGATTCGTTTTATAGAAGAAATGCATCGACGTGGGGAGAAAATGTGTTTGCGCCTATAAATGAAGAAGAGAACATGGAATTTAGACAGTGGTGCATCATGCCGTATGTGCAGAACTAAAATACAGTATTCATCATTTAAAAAAGTAATATTGACATCGGGTGATTGTGTAACTGCAAAAGGTATAGGAAATGTCAAGGCGAAGACCGGTAAAAATAGTTTGCTGTTGAAAGACGTTTTATATGTACCAGAATAGAACTCGAATTTTCTGTTCGCACAAAACGCACAAAATTCAAATCAAAAGTTGAAACTGACATATTTTGTGTCATCTGCCACAAATATCGCAGGGATATTTCTGAAAGAACTTCTGAAGACTTCTGAATTTCAACTGCCGTTTAGACTTGAGAATTTAGGAAGTGAATAAAAGCACTTTTCAACTTGCCGCTAAACTGTCTCTTTCAAATCAACTCGGAAGTTGGCCAAACTGCAAGTTGAACGATAGTGAATAAAACTGCCCTAAATCTAAATCTAATATCGACTTTGAAGTCATCTATATGATAGCGTATGTAGGGACGAGCTATTCAAAGCTATGTCAGAGACTAGAGCGCCCTACATTCATGGAACACTGCAAGTCAAGAGTGTGGAGGCAGCTCGCTACTTGATAGACCAAAATTAAATCGACATCATAAAGCCAGTGACACCGTGGGAGTTATCACTCACTCGGATAGACTTTGGCCGGACATTACTTCACTGGGGAGTTTTTCTCCTCTCAGTCTAATAGACTCCGAAACAGAAAACAGACTACTAGAGGACGCTCTCGTTGCTACCGAACTAAAGAGACGGTAACAAATGTTCTCTGAGGTTTTTAAAGAAAATGGATACCAGAGATGTTACTCAGCTAAGACTGATTGAAAAATAATCTGACCTAGTCGAAAGTCAACTAAAACCTGATTAATCAGGTAACCTATCGAATACGACTGTCGTCAACAAAGCAGTCAACGTGTTTACAAAAACAATAATAGACTCTTTTAAAAAATCCTGTCCTGTTGATCGACCCCTCAAAAGATAAATAATATAATAATAGGGTAGTGGATAGCTTGTTCGGTAATTAAATATTAATTATTGATATTCCTCTCAACAAACTCTTGAAAACATTAGAAAGACTATTGGACTTGCAGGAAAGGACCAAATTAGAGGTTAACGCTTATGCAAAAGGCAATTTTGTGAAAACAGCACTACATGAGGTCACTTGAATCATTGATCCTTTCATGCTTCAACCTCAAATAATTTACATTGGCAGCCTTTCTAGATAATATATATTAAAACGTATTTCAATAACCTAAACACGAAGGAGTTCGGTTTCGCTTACTACATGGCTAACTGGGTTAAACGAATGCTTAACAGCAGTCTTGGGGACAGCTCGATTAAGAAATTGGTTAACCGGGGAACGCCATAATGGGGAGTTCTTTCTCCTCTCCTATGGAACATCTCAATAATCAAACTTCTTAAATCACTGGTTGCTTACGCAGATGACGTAGCTATACATAATGGTCCCAGTAGAATATCTTCCCACCATTATTGAAGTTATGCAATCAGGGCTATCAAAACTATCGAAATTTACGAAGAGCAACGGTCTATCAGTCAACCAACAAGACCGAACTCGTCCAGTTCACCAGAAGATATAAGGAAGTGAATACGGAGGAAAGAATGAAGAAAGGACTAACCGCTTCTTACGCCTGCACAAAATCTTTGGTTTATTTTTTTTGGTTCAATGACCTACCATGCATATAATCCAAACAGCCCCTCTAACCGAACTTACTTATATTTGAAGCAGAGATCAAATAAAGAATCACTCTTGCCAATCTCTGTTTATTCGGGCTGAGAACATATCTAAGAAGTAAAGTAAAGAACTCATAGAACCAAGGAGATACTATATAAGATCGTAATCTCTCCGGTCCTGCTGTATCGTGAAGAATCACGGACCCTGTCAAACATGGATTCTCGGTCCATTTTGTAACCATGGAGTGTGGAGGAGAACATTTAAGCAAAATATCGAGCTAACTAGAGAGACGTATTGCCTAAGGCGCATGGTCCCTCTGCACTGTGGCACCAACAAAATACAATACTTTATATGCAAAATCTATTTATTTTTTTATTTGTTATATTTATATTTGATTTTTAATTTTTTTTTGATAGCACTGAATCTATCTTATGGGAACGATATATTTTTAAAACGAAACCAAACAAACTAACGTGATATTTACCCAGCATTGATAATAAACCTGTGTACGTGTAGGCACCTAAGATTTAATATAAGCTTGGCTTACCTTCTAATCAGACATGCAACTTTAACTAATAAAGCAAACTAATGGAAGTTATGCACAAAATATATAAACAGCAAGAGCAATAGTTTCATTATATTAAAGAAAAATCATTAATAAGTGCGAAAAAGTATCCTCAGAAAATCTTAATAGGTACCTACATACGAGTTAAGAGGTAGCAAATAATGAAAAGAGAAACTTTTGCAATACCATGGCAGTATTTATAGCTCTCTTCAATTCCGTTGTGTTAATAAAATCTATAATAGGTCACCTGGGCACAGCTGGGTTCTAAAAGTTCAAATGAATCATTTTACTCAACAAAAAAAAAAAACAAGTTCTTCTATGCCGCGTTACATAGGGATAACGAATCACCTAAGTCAAAGAAGGACCACCGCACTGAAACCAACTTTCAGTTTCAGATTTACTGGGAAACATGCAATCATTCATACATAGCTACCCACATACATACATGCGTGATGTATTCCGACATCCGATGTAACTTGGATGGATGTAACTTGACTATAAATTAGCTCTGAGAAAGCGAGAGTGAACATGACTTGCTTTCCTGCAATAGGATACGAATATGTACTAAACTTAATCAGTAGTAACCTAGGCGGTCAGGTCCAACGTCTCCAGTTCGTTGGTGAGGAATTAAAAGGTTAAAAAGAATAATTAATTTTGTAGCTTCCTATGCAAAATAATTCATGTGGGTTAATGTTATTTATTTATAGAGAATGTTTTTTGGATGTGTGCTGGATTACTCAGAGAAGTATTCAAGTCAAATTCAAATAAAACGATATGTATATGAAAGATACATTCCATAACAAGAATTGGTCCATCTAGTAGATATTTATTTATCAGGCAATAGATATGTGATCAGAAATTAAGTTGAAAACAGTTTGAAAATAGTATTCGAATTTCATTCAAGTTTGTTAGTTTGTCTGGAGAAAGACGGACCGGTGAGAAAGGGGCATTCCCACCGTTATCTTCCTTAGAGGAAGTTGTTGTATTACAGTCCAGACTGTAATACTTTTTCCTACCATCAGAAGTGGAATATTACCTATTATGACATACTAGTATCGCTTGTGGAAAATCGCCCATTCCTTTTATATGTTATATTTAAGTATGTAAAGTGTAATACTAAAAAAAGTACCACAATTATTTTCGTTATTTATGTTTTTTTTTTATCAACGAAAAGAGCTACATCTGGATATCGAAAAAATACATATATGAGCTGCTTCATTGGAAACAGGTTCTAATCTAAGATGATTTATATTGGAATACGTTCCTATGGTAATATGTCGGCGACAAATTGAATGTCGCCAAAATTCTTTCAAATACCAGTTTTGTATGGGGAATTCATAACTTAATTTTAATAGCCTTAATGGCGACATATACCGACGATTTTTGGTTTGTGCACATCTATGGCACAGTACCTATCGAATGATTCTCATTTCATAATAAATACTTAAAAAGTGTACCGAAACTTTTGATGTTCACGTTAAAGGGTTAAATATAATGATTCAACTGACCCAAATAAAAAAATAAAAATTAAATTATATACCTACCTACTGAAAAGAAAGTCGAAGTACGTGAAAAAACATTTAAAGATTAAATTAAAGATAAGAAGAAAAAATTAAGTGGAAACGAAAAATCTAGAACATTCCCCTCGCAATTTTTTCAATAATAGTGCCTCCCTTCCGCTCTCAATTTTACTGTCTGTGAAGTGTGAATACGTGTAAAGCAGCAAAAAACATCAAACTTGTAGGAATATCAACAATCTGACAAGGAAACATTAGAACTGCATGTCACCATGAAGATCAACGCACTAAGTGTACATAAAAAGAAGATTTTCCTTTAGCAACAATTTCTAGTACCAAAAAAAATATTCATTATAATGTTAGCAATTTGCGATTTTTATACTGAAGATTAATTTAATGTGATATTCTTTCAGAACAATACCAATTTTACTTTCGATGTACAGTTTTTTTTTTTCATAAAACAATCGAGGGAATTGAGTTAAAGGGAAAAATAAACACACTTCCCGGGAGAAATAAAATGAGAGTGCTAAGAACATTCACTACGAGTTAGTAATGCGATTTTAGAGTTATAATCTATTCATGAAGATTCGGAAAGCAAAAAAAAAAAAAAATTAAATTTATTAGAAAATTTTAAATTACATTTGAATACAATTGCGCGAGTTGAATAGCAACATTATTTATTTTGGTTTCAAGAGTTATTATTCTGGGTTTTGGGGAACATTATTCTTACTGCTGATAAATAGGTGAAAAATAAGGTGATTTTGATTTTAATTTAAGCTCACACAGAATAAATAGGCTTAATTTAAGTTTACAAAAATTTAAAATCAAGTTGTTGCATTCTTAGAATGAAATGATTTTGGACTTAGTTTAAGCTTACACGTTCTTAATACTATTATAGAACAATCTTAAAATAAGATGAAAGGTTTATCAAAAAGCATACTCAAAGTAAGATTTTTGTATTTGGATTAAGAATTTCCGAGCTTAACAGACTTTTGTCAACGGTTAGGCTTAATCTGACACTGATTATCTTGATTTTATGTAATTTTCTCCCTGAGTTTACATGAGCCCCTCAGAAAGAGGACATACGGCGGATGAATTCACTAGATTAAATCAACTTTGACGGCAACAGTCAACTTGGCAGATACCTTACTTGAGCTACTCCGACATATTTGGAGCTGAGGTCAGTGAGGGGTTTTCAGCATTAAGTCAGGGTGCTGAAACAAAGATGGTGGTGGATGAACCCTTTATATGCCAACGGCAGATCTCACATCCCCGAAGTGGGTTACTGACAGCGGAAGATCAAATGGCCTGGTCCTCTAGGTTGGGGTTTGTACGGGGTAACTGTTCGACTACGGAAAACTGTATGAGTTACGAAGCGACAACAAGCTTCGGATACAGACGATTGTATTATTGACGAACCTGGCAAGGACAACGAATTTCGGATCTAAGCATGAAATGTTAGGTCCCTTAACAGACCGCGTGCAGCCGAACAGCTAGCGGAGGCCCTGAACTGCTATAAAGCAGAGTTAACCGCCATCCAAAAAGTGCGATGGAATGGGCCGGGCAAAAAGAGGGTGAAAAATTGCGATATTCATTACGGCGACTGCTATCGGCATCGGCAACAAAAACAGCGCTTATTTGGATGTGGATTTGTTGATGGCGGTAGACTTAGGCAAGAAGTCTTTTGTTTCAACCATGAACGACGACACCAAAGAGAGGTTCTATGAGCAATGCCCTAGCTATGACATTAAAATTGTCTAAGGCAAGAAGAGACGAAGACTGGCTTCTGAGGAGGAAAAAGAAAGAGCATGAAAAGCGCGCGATGGAGGAAATAGAGAGATCTTACTGCAGGAATGAGGTTCGAACACTGCGGCAGATCTTGGAGAAAACCCCGGAACTTCAGATCGATTTAAAGGCCGCCTATGACAGCATTTATAGGAACGACTATACATAGCAATGTCTATTTTTTGCATCCCTGCCGAACTCGTCCGTTTGTGCAGGATTTAGATGGACAATCCACGCTACTCCATCAAGGTCGGTAAAGAACTCACCGAGACTTACCATGTCAAAAAAGGATTAAGACATTAGACATTCTTGAAATAATAGTGCAAAACTCAAAGGCCAACACCAGTTGCACGATCTTTCAAAAGTCCGTCCAATTACTCGCATACGCCGACGACATTAACATAATTGCCAGAACGCAGCGTGATGTAAATGGCGCGTTTGTGAGTATTGAGCAAATGTGGCGAAATTTTTTTGGCGGTAAATGAGGGCAAGACAAAGTATATGATCTCAACTAAAAAGGGCACCCAACAACGACGGCTCAAACAGGACATGTCCATAGACAGATATAACTTTGAGGTGGCTAGGGACTTTGCCTAGGCTCCGCCATGAGCTCAGACAATGACACCAATGTAGAGATTAAACGAAGAATAACCCTTGCCAACCGCTGTTTCTTTGGGCTAAGAAGGCAATTGAGTAGCAAAGCCCTCTCTTGAACAACTAAAGTGACCCTTTATAAGACCCTAATAATCCCAGTACTGTTCTATGGCTCAAGGGCATGGCCCCTTTCAAAATCGGATGAGGTTACTCTTGGTTGTTTCGAGAGGAAAATTCTTCGAGTGATTTATGGTCCCGTCTGCAAAGACGGTGAATGGAGAATGAGATATAACGATGATTTGTACTGGCTGTACAGCGACATCGACCGATAGCCAGAAGAATAAAGGTCCAACGACTGAGGTGGCTGGGTCACGTTGAAAGAATGGACACGAATGCTCATAAAATCTTCGAATCCACACCCGAGGGACGCCGCAGTAGAGGAAGGCCGCGACTCAGGTAGCGCACGTAAGTGGAAGGGGACCTAACCAACTTACCGTGCGAGACTGAAGACAGCTAAAGATCGTACTAGCTGAAGACGCTTGTTGGTTGAGGCCATGGTCCACACCGGACTGTAGCGCCACCTTAAGTAAGTCATTCATTCCCTTTGATTAAAATGGCAGAAATATATGAATTCAAACTGCGCTACGATCAAGGTTTAATTAAGTTTGTACGCAATCCCTATATTTTGGCTGAAGCTGTCAGTCTATTTAATACTGAGTTTATGATAGTGGCATATTTAAATAGTTAAAACTTATTTTCCTAGGGTCTGATTTTGTCAATATCTAGATGTCGCCTTTTCGTTTATAAAAAAAAAAACAACATAGATATCGAAAATTGTAATACCTTTTTTAGTATTCATACTTATAAAATGTAGGGTCGATTTTAGATCCCATCAAGTGAGACAACAGTATTCAAAACAGGCACTTTCGTGCACCGATTTAATACTTACATTTAGTCTAATATATCGTATACCTACAACGTTCATTGTATCGATTATTTATGCAATACAGCTGTCATCTATGTTTCCACGTCATAAGCTTCATTAAACAACGTTTTGCAATCTAAATTTGTTATCACGAATATAAAGTCGACTGATGCCATGCTGTACATACAATGTGTAACATCTGCTATACTCAATATACTCGTTCATAATATTTACTCAGCATATACACTCTGTTCCAACTGAATAGGTACAAGCTCAGGCTCATTATTTCCAGATAATTCACATGAATTTGTCATTTCATGCTTCTAACTGTTTGTCTATGATGTTGCTAAAAGAAATGGGGACGAATTATTCAAAAATCACCGTTATTTTTTCTCTGTCTCTCTTGCAAAGCATTTCAACTGAATAGGTATACAAATAATGAAATCACAAGAAAACGGCCATTGGAATGAAATTAAACAAGTTTTTGTTATCAAAGTATTTTATTTGTTGATTCTAGTAGTGGGTACAGCCTCCTCTGTTCATGATAACTTCACAAAATCGGTCGGGCATGGAATCATAAAGTGACTTCAACAAGTCCAGCGAAAGTTTTCCTCCGGGCCAATTTAATGGCGACAATTAGAAATTATTTTGTCTTTAACTTGATGCGGAGACTCTTACACTTTTCGGACTAACCATTCCCAAACGTTTTCCATAAGGTTCACGTCCGGTGAGTATTGTGGCTACTGCAGCAATCTCACATTTTGCTCCCTTATCCAAATTGTAACTATCCGTGATGTGTGGATATTATTGCTTCAAAAAAATCATTGAATTTAGGAAAATTTCTTTACAATATTCCTTTGTATTGTAAGTTATCGCGGTCATTTTTGCTTCAACAGTCCCGTAGTAGGCAACCGCTCCCCACACCATAACACCACCCTCTCGACTATGATGCTGGTCTAAAAAACGTTCCTCTTTTCTCACATCGTGAAAGTAGTAATCAAGCCCATCAAAATTCGACTTTTTTTCATCTGAAAAAAACAACGTAACGCCATTCTTCTTGCCAAGTCATATGGTGTCTAGAAAAATCTAAACGGTATAACGGTGGTTTCTTCTGAAGTTTAAGTCGTTTTAAATGATTGGCACAGTTGATCACTCTTCTTACTGTCGAAACACTAGCACTAACATTCGCTTTTTGCTTTATTTTCGCAGCTGAGTCGCAGGTATTGGAAGCACATCTCAAAATAACTTTTCTATCAACTGCTGTTTTACAACCTCTTTTCATATTTTTTCCGTACGACTCTTTATTTCTCAAGTACGAATAGATCACGTTAAAGTTTCGTCCAATTTTGGTAGCTATTTCCAAATTTACAAAAAAAAAATACAATTAAATAAATAAATGCAATCAAAAAGCTTCAAAAATTGTTTAAACGGGTCAATCTTCTCGGAACACACAATTGTTGTGTCATGAACAATGAAGATAATGACTATGTAACTATTCAGTTGACGCAAAAAAAAACTGCCTTTTTTCGTACGAAATGCTGTGCAAGAGAGGCAGAGAAAAAAAAGGTGCGTTTTGAATTATTCTTCCCCATTTCTTTTGGCAACATCATAGACAAACAGTTAGCAGCATGAAATGATATATTCATGTACCTACATTATCTGGAAATAATGAGCCAGATAGATTTGTAAAAGCTTGTACCTATTCAGTTGAAACAGATTGTATGCCCAAAACCTACGTCTTTCGTAGTACGAATCGTATTTACATAGGTGTATACACTTTAAAATACATGCACCCATCCTTTGGAAATCCAAAATTTCTGCTAAGGATCATTATACCAGCCTGTATTGCTGACACGGCCACGATGCATGCAAGATTGTAAATCGACCATCATAGCTTGGGTAAATTATAACGAAAGGCACATAATTTATAGGCAGAGCGTGAGTTTAATGACAAAATTATTATGTTTAACATAAACGACATTGAGGATAGCCGCAGTGATTGCTTATTGAATTAAATAGTTGCTTTATTTGCAAGTGCTTGCAAAAAACATACTTGAACATATTGATATAGTTCAAAGCCAGTGTGAGTGCAATTACGTTGCATCATGATCTCTTCTTCTTTTCTCTATATCTATAAAACAAAGTGGCTAACAGTATACGTTTCCCCCTTTCGCCGGTAATTTTCAACCAATTTAGTTTATTTTTTGTTAATGTCGGTAATTACGGTGATCAATTATAGGCCAAAAAATGTGGAAAAAATAAAAAAAAATTTAAATTTAAAAAAGCAAAAAAAAAAATAAAACTTGATAGAAAAGTTTCACAACAAAAAGCTTCGCTTCTGGAAATTTGAAATACTACAAAAAAAGCTCCGATCTTTCTTCGCTACACTTTTTACTTAATTTGCTACTTTTGATATTGTTAAAAGTTAATTCGAAGGGGTTGAATTTTTTGTGATATTAATATTATATTATAATCGTTAGCGAGGCAAATTATTCGTGTAAATGGAGTTAGTTGCCTCGTACGATTATGATTAGCGAATTAATTCATTCGCCTAGAAATCAAATGCTACCAAAATAATGAAAACGAAAATGACAGCACCAAAACGTCAATTCGAACAAAAAAGCATTCGTGATTGTATTGGATCAAATAAAAGACAAATTCATATCGATGCGCACTTCTTCAATCCTTCCTTATAAAGTTGGGATGTGCACCCTTCTCATTTCAACAGCAAAATTATCCCAATATTCTATGTTTGGTTTTTTTGAAGCTCCAAATTGTACCAACCCTTGGACAATGTTTGGGTTTCGTTCCATGAGCTCAACTAGCTTCTGTATTTGGCTGGAATTGCTTCTTTTGAAACCATGAAAGCCGATTTTCTAAATGAATTGAGTGGGTTTTATACATTTTTCTTGAATTTTCATTCATGTCTCTAGCTCATAAATTCCATTCGCCTCTGGTTTCACCCAATAGTTTTGTTCGCCAAAATTTGAAGTATTTCATTCACCTGAAATTTCACAAATTCGCAAACCGCAATAAGCCGACTTTAAGTTCAGGCGAATTACCTTTCTTCAATTTGCTAACCATAATACAAATAAGTCACATTCGCAGGATTTTCTGTTCGATTGACTAACGATAATAGGCGGGTAAATGTATGGATTTTATGGTAATTATATTTTCAAGAAGTTTTGACTCCTCGCATACGAATGATTCTATTTGATGTCCCTTTCGAATTTAAGCGTGTTTAATTCCCTATTCGCCTTGCATTTGCTGTTACCATTAATAAGTCGCAAGGACAATCTTTTCAAATGTGCGTTGCATGCTCCAGAGTCAGAAAACCATCTGCACTATCTATATATATAAAATACAATGTTTGGACAAGAGGACAAACCTCTATAGACTCTAAAACTATCCAACCGATTTGGCCCAAACGGGTTTCATTTGAAAGGTTATAGTCCAAATTAGGTTAACGGCTATATATATTTCAAGTGGGCATGGCCCCTCCCAAATAAATTGAATAACATCATATATCTTGACTATTGTGATAGCAAGAGTTTTGAAACATTCCAGTATCCCATATGTTACTGATTTGTATAATCAGGAAAAAAATGGACGGGATCGGACCAGTAGGAGTGGCAGCTCCCATACAAAGTAAATATTTAATACAAGACTTGCTGTTAAAAAACTATCTCCAAATTTAATCGAAGCCACAATCATCAGCGGCAAATGTAAAGGAGCAGAAGTGCTGATACCACGAATTCCAATGATTTCAACCGATTTACCCTTCGATTTCAAGTGATTACAGTTTCCAGTGCGTCTTGCTTTCGCCATAACCATCAATAAGGCTCAAGGCCAATCGCTAAGTGTTGCTGGTTTGAACTTAGAAAATTCCTGTTTTTCGCACGGCCAATTATATGTTGCTTGCTCTGGAGTTGGAACGCCAAAAAATCTTTATGTTTACACACCTACCGAAAAAACTCAAAATATTGTTTATCCGCTAGCATTAAGATAAAGAAGTTAATAAATAAACAACATTTTCTTTTTTTGCAAACACACTTATTTCATTTTATTAGCGTAGTAGCACACGCAGGGTATCCGCTAGTTTGTTTATAGAAGCGATGGATAAAAAAAGAACCAAGAATGTTGTTTACGTAAAAGCATTGCAATAAATGTTTTCATTTTTTTTTAGTTAGTTTATTGGAAAAACATTTTAACTTGAATGATCCTTATTTCGTGCAGAAATTTAGGATGCCCCCGACGTGTGTTCCATTTTTTTTTTTTGGTTAATTTTTTGCACATCCAACAAATTCCAATTTAACACCATTGCAGCAAATATTGTTAACATTTCATTGGCTTGGCAACGGTTGCCAATATCAGTGTCGGTACGACAGAGTTTGTTCACTCATTTTACAAAATTTATTAGGTAAGTAATTTCTACATAAGATTAATAATATAAAAATTTATTAATTTGTACTGTTTTTTAGGTGAGGAAGTGGTTTGGCCTGAAAATACTAACGCTGCAGCTGAAACATTTTTGCGCATAGTGGGAATGCCACGTATTACTATTGATGGTACTTTATTCCTATCAAAGCGGCATCCGTTAATGAAGAAGTGTTTGTTGATCGAAAAGGTTGTCATTCCAAAAACGTAATGCGAATTGCTGATTACCGCTTCTATGCAAGTAACTACCCGGTTCAGTACATGATGGCCGTGTTTTACAGTGCAGTGGCTTTTTAATGCAAACGTTCCAGTTATCATTGAAGATGGAAGACCTAAAAGTCGCTTTCTATGCAAGCTTAAGAAAACACGACCGGTTGTAGAATGCGGTTTTGGTCAATTGAAGGAAATATTTCCTTGCTTGAACGGACTATGTTTAAAATCGGCACTTAGTTGTGCGAAAGTTGTAAATGCCTGAGTAATATTCTACAACACATGAAAGAGAATGTGTCCCGAGAATAATATTACGAAGAATATAATGAAGAGGACAAAGAAACTGACAATATAGATGCTGTTGAAAATTTAAGAAACTTCATACAATTTCTTAGTAACAATATTGATTGAGTTTTTATTAATTAATATTATAAAGAAAACTAACTGACCCGTCGGGCTTCGTTCCGCCCAAAATCGTTAATATAATGAATATAATGATTCCGAGTGAGCACATGCTGATTCATGTAATTCGGTCAATTCAAGTTTTTTATTCAAAAGTTAAACTGAAGTACAAAAATCACAATGTCGATGTTTTTCAATCAAACCGAAATGATTGACGTGTCGGCCAACATTCCGCTTTTTCATTAAATACAAACCGGAATATTTGCGACACGTGAGCTACAACTTTCCATTAGAATTCAAGATTGATGGCACAAGCATACAGCGATTATATTTGCGAATTATAATTTATTGTCAAAGCGAAAGTTGTAAGGGAAATTTAAGACGTTTAAATAGAAATGTTAAATCGTACGGAATATGCAGAATTCGCGGAATGATACGAATTCTTACGAATTTTAACTCAATGCCGTTCCTTAACTCGAAAAATTCGTAAAAGAAAGCGTCATAGAGAGAGCAAAATATTACCTCTCCACTGAGAATCTTACGGATTTTTACTTAACAAAATGTTGTACCTGACAATTAACACATGATTTGAAATTGGTTGTCCAATTTGTCGTACTCTTAAAATGATCTGAACAGGTGGCCAAATTAAATTGATCTTTTTCGAAGGGGCCGATGAAGTGGTCCTCCTCCACGTAGGCAGAATCTCATCTACGAAATTTTTAATGCAGTGTTGCTTTTTCTTTTTCTCGAATGCTTGTAGTTTAATCAGTACAAATTCTTCCACATATTGGGATTTATCAAAAAGAATTTCGATTAACTCCAAATCACTTTCATCACTAGATGAATCAACTAATATTGTAAATAAATTCAAATAAGCAAAATCTTCGAGTTAATCAGACATTTTAACATTTCTTCGTATTACTTTTTTTATTTTCTTTCCTGTCCCTCTCTGATAGAGAATTTATCCCCAAAACAGCCATTTTGACAGTCTTTTCCATTCTTACTACGAAAGTAAAAGAAGAAACATAGCCTTTGATATTTGATTTGAGATTCTTCAGAATCAAACGCTTTTCATTACTAAGCTTTGGTTGAGGTTGCGCAACCAAATTATGAATAAGCCGACTCTCAATTACAAATTGTGCCGAAACGAAATGAAATGCAGTTGGTTAACTTCATTCTTCACAATGGATTTTCGACAGATGTCTGACCGCACGAGTTATGTTAGGAACACACAACCCGTACGATGATCATATCAACACGAGTGATATGACACCAGCAGAGGGACGACTATTTCTGTAACCAGAGAAAGGACAAGTGTCCACTTTCATCCCCCGCTGCAAACAATAAACTCTGTGAGTTATGACCGACGCCTTTGGTTATCATCTGTTAGCAATAAGATGTAAGATTTATTATGGACGCCTCCTAAATCTAAGTATAAATAAGAGTAGATTTGTAGATTAAAGTCAGTTTAGATTTGTCAACAAAAATTAGCAGATCGGCTCAAAGTTAAATAAATATATTTTACAACAAACGATATTTGTTTAATTTAATTCATGAAATAGCAAGTCCGTTCAATTCAATTGGAATGACAAAGCGAAAACAATAACTTCCATATTGCGAAAAATGCATTGCAATACTAACAGACTTCATTCAATGGCCCAATGTTAACGCACCGAAGAATATTGTATTCGAGTGCGGAAGAATAACGAAACTCAGCTCAATTCAAATTGAAAGGTGGTGAACGTATACTTCGGGCTAGACGTCAAATAAGGTTCTGTTAATCTTAATCATCAGTTGCAAGAAAGGTGGCTCTCACTACACGATTTAACTCCATATGATCGGCTCTTTCTTTTGCGAAAATGCGTTTTTAGAGGTCGGCAAACTTCGCAAGTGTTTGTCAATTCTGAAGTAGGTGATGTTAAGTTAGCGAAGGAGGACATCACAAGACCCTTTGTGATTCCCTTCATGTAGGTAATTAAACAAACCCAAAACAATGAAAATGAAAGTTGAAGTCATGTTTAGGATCAGTAAATAAAATACCTAATAATAATTAACCACGATCCAATTCGTGATGGGCAAATTTAGACAATTGTCATAGATTAAAATGTTTTCCATCCCAAACAAAACGTAATTTCAGAAATCCCCACAATCCGCCTCTGATTTTCACAGTTTACAACTTTCGGATAAAAAATGCAGAGTGAAACGTCAAAGTGATGCGACATTCAACAACATACATAATTTCTTTCTGTTTCAAAATCGAACGACGACTTAATTATTTGTATATTGCTCATACAAAAATACCAAAATCGCGATTAAAAAACGATGGGTTGGGAAGAAGGTGAAGATTTGGAGTCACAGATATTTTTTGATGCTAAAGCTTAGTATCCTGCTCGCGCTAAATTTTAGCGTCCCTAGTCTCCACTTCGATCCTATACACCAAAGATAAATGGTCGCTAAATTATCAAACATGATATAGATCGGACAAAAACCATATTGTGTTCATTGCAGTTCCTTCGTGTCGAGGAAAATCCTATTTGCATTGGAATTATTTTGCAATCTCCATATTTCTGATTTCTCCACAAGCCTCACAAGTTTTTTTTTTCGTTTTTTCATCGCATGAAAAGGAATTTTCGATTTTGTTTTTTCTTTTATTTATCATGCAAATGTTTTCTTCGGCTTCCTCCAAAGTAAACAGAACAATAACTCTTTCCTCCTTTTTATCCCGTCAAAATTTATTTTCGATTTAATGTACCGGACATTTATTTCGCGAGCTAAATGAGTGGAGACTTGTCATCGGCCCATCTATATGAAGCTAAGAATTTAGTGAGCGAACAGGATATTGATTTGCTAAACTGGCAAGTTTTACCTTTGTAGACATTTTTGTATGGGAGATAAAATTTAGCGCGAGCAGGATACTAAGCTTAAATCTAAAAAAAATACCAAATAAAAAGCAAAAATTTATTTTTGAATGTTGTTCACAATTACCAAATCAAATTCATTTTCATCATCTGATGAAGCGATGTAATTAAGTCATGTAAATTCCGAGGCAAATCTCTTTTTTTATGGACTTTTTGTTCATTGATATTTATGTTTAAATATAGTTTGAATATTTTTGTTTGTCAGATTATTGATATTCCCACAATTGTTACGTTTTTTTCTTTTTTCGCACGGAAGGTTTTTCAGAAGTTGAAATTCCCACTAAAAGGTAGAGATATCACGATGTAGAAACACTCTTAAGTGTCAGTAGTTATTACACATCCCGCCATTTAGAATTTTTTTTTTCTGCTTCACACGTATTCAACAAAGAAGTGACTGAATTACAAAACGTCAAACAAAACGCATTGTGAATGCACACTACTTTTCTGATGACAGGTTACGAATGGTTTTGTGCTGCAAACCAAAGTAAAATTTGCAAATTATTGCAAAATATATTATTTTACTCACGACTCAGGTCATCGATCAATTTTATTTGGCGGTTCAAACTGAAATGTCAAATATCATTTGCATCATAATCATTACCGATGCTCTGTTTGCTTTGTTTGCGCAGGTGATGCATTGCATCATGGTAATCCGTTTTCGTTTTGGAACGCTTGATTAAGCAGTAATTCAGAAGAACTGGGTTTTGGAACTCAGCCCTACAATTGAGAGCGGGAGGAAGGGGGTATTACTGAAAATTTTTGCGGGGAAAATCAGGCGAAAGTAGGAAACCTATCAGTCTACTAAGTTTATACTTCCAACTAAAGTAAGGGCCAAAATAACAAAACATTGTTACAAGCTCTCGAAAAAATTCCAAATTGCGACTTAAGCCGTACAACGGCTATGCTTTCTCACAGTAATTGCCTTTTTATGCCGACAATTTTTTAGATAGGAGCACGCACATTTAAGTTGGGCGACGACTATAAATTAACTCCCCCTGAACTCTAATAAAGTAATTATAAAAATTATATGTGCAGTTGATTCCCTTCATTATCATGCGTTTGGCGGAGAACAGCAAGTAGCTGTCGTCAATCTCTACATCAAACACATCTTACATATTATGCATAACATTTAATAAACTTAAATTGTAAACTTTTATATTTCTTTATTTTACTATCCAACATTTATTATTAGGTACGATGAACAATTTACTTTAATTTATTGCGACGAAGTGTTTTAATATTGACGTGCTAATTTCGCAAACAATAAAGTTATTCGTTTGAAAGATTTTCTTGTCCGCAAGGACACAACTTCCAACAAACTGGAAAACACCTTCATACACCTACTTGTGTATGATACAATATCTTTACACATTTTCCACTAATTTTATCCCTTCAACATTTTTGGGAAATTTTCAACATTTCATCAAGGTTCCACAGGTGCTATTACCCAAATGTCTACATTCCTTTGAAGTGTTGAATTGAAATGCTTTTCTTAGGTTGAAATATCTACCCTTCCGTTGAATAACCTTTTCCTTCGCGGAAGAGAAATTAAAGTGGGAAATGAACTATTCTAAGAATTTTTGAGGAATATCGAGGCTAATTTCTTTGTGAAATATGATTACTTTATAATGTTTCAGGTATACCTATAAGTGAAGAAAGTTTAAACCTTTCCAAGCACGCGTTCCTTTGTGGTTTCGTACATAACTGGTTTGAAGACCGATTATGATTAATATTGCAAAAATAATTTAAAACATTATAATCTTCTATCTGTTCGTTATTTCCCTCCACAATAGAGGCCACTACACATACGTAATTGCATTGTATTAAAACACGGATGTGAACCCACCTTCCCTTTAAATATAAGATAAATATAAATGCATCAATATAAGCAATTATTTAGTTTTCATGAAAATCGCTATATACATTTTTAAATAAAGTTTTTTATTTATTAGAGTTAAAAAGTAGCTATGTTTCCTCGAATAGACATGTAGCAAGAGAAAGATATTTTTACAAAATTTCGAGCTCGATATTATAATCAAAACTGATATTAGGATGATAGTGGAACTCAAAAAGTGGGTCTCGCAATTCTGTCCGTCTGTACGTCGGTTCCTGAGGTCTACAACTTAAACGGCGGGACGTATTTGTTTTAAATTTCAGATTTGGAGTCGCGTTAACGGTACTTACATACAACGGTTGTAAACAAGTTTGATTTTTTTTCAAAAACGGCTCTACCAATAGGTAGGTGTTTTTAAAAATTGTAAATATTTCAAAATCCTCCCATACAATTTTAACAAAACTTCTTAAGGTAATACAGTCAATCCTAACATGAGAACAAACTCAGTTTGTCAGTTTACTGAAAAAATCTTTATATTTAATTCGATTTGCAATAGTTTATGTTAATGACTTTAATGACATGGTTAGAACCCATTTTATGATAAGTGCCAATGCCTTTCCTTATCATAGCTTTCTTTATGACATTGAAGGAGGTATTGTCAAACGCTCCCTGCGGATGTCTATGAAGGCACAGAGAGCCGTTTCCTCTGCTGTCAGGAGTTTTTCAATCGTCGGTGTAAGGCTGTGTATGGCAGTTTCAGTAGACTTGCCGGTTTGGTATGCGAACTGTCTCGCATGTTGTGGGTTATTTGTAAGGAACTGATCCCTTATGTATGGATCGAGTACTTTCTCCATGGTTTTTAGGAGGAAGGAGTTAAGGCTGATGGGGCGATATGATTTCGCTAGATGTTCGGATTTCCCACGAAGTGAAGTTTGCAAATAAAGGGTTTTCCAATGAAAGGTGTTATTGTGAATGACCCGCTATCTCGGTAGCTGTCACTTTTGAAGCTTTTATTCTTTGACATTTGACAAGTAGAAACTACGCCATTACTAAAAATGGAACGATACACGCTTCAACAACGCATTGAAATTATTAAAATTCACTACAAAAATGGTGAAAATCTTGCAGTCACAGTTCGCAAAACTAAAGCATTTTTTGGTCGTCGTGAAGCACCTTGTAGGACCGCAATACAGAAATTGGAGGAAAAGTTCAAGCTGTTGGGACAAGTTAGTGATGTGAAGAATAAAACCCGTGCACATCGCTCAAGAACAACTGAGAATTTTGCTGCTGTAGCCCAAAGTGTTGAAGATAACCCAGTTTTGTCCATTCCTCGTCGTTCTTTGGAATTGGGCATTCCACAAATGTCATTACAACGTATTTTGAATAAAAACTTAGGTCTTAAGGCTTATAAAGTTCAGTTAACACAAGAATTTAAGCCGGCCGATCATCAACAGCCCAGCGTCGATTCAAGACCTCAAAGATAAAATCGAGGACTTTGCGATTTGGTTATGGAAAATTTCATGAAAAGGATATGGTCCTGTATGTATGCTCGTGGTGGCCATTTGGCTGATGTTCTTTTTTCATTATTAACGGCTTACCTTTCTCTTTATTATGAAATAAACATCCGATCATTTATCTCAAAAAATTGCATTTTTCTTTGAATACCAAAATAACACCTCTTTTTGGAAACCCCATTATAAACAAACATTCTAAATAGTTGCCAATAGAAGTTGTAGTCTTGTCTCGTTTGTTTATTGAAAATGAATTACCCAGGTGCCTAATAAGAAAAAAATGGGTAGTGTTTTCTCACATAATGTAGATAAAAACAGTTAGCATTTTTGGTGCTACCAATCTGCGGATATGTGTGAACAGTGAACTCGAATAAATTCGTGTAATTGTGTTTTGTTTATACGAAGTGAAGCTTGAAAAGATCCCAGTCGGTAGTAGGTATAATAACAAGAAAAATAGATAGATATGTGTTTAATTTGAACAGTTCACTTGTCTTTGTCCATGCTCTTGTGATTTATATTCTCAGCAAACATTTGCCTTAAAATCATTTATGATTCATTTAAATTAAGAAATCCTTTAGATATGAATTCATATATGATTCAATTTCGATTCAATTACCTGAGAAATGGGCCTTCATTTATGAATCTTTTAAATAAATTATAAATGATTGGAGGAACATTCACTGAAATGAACGTAAGTATGCTTACTTATGTATATTCATTTTAGTAATAAATGATTCAGTCAATATTCACTTAAATGAATAATATTCACTGTGCACAAGCAATCGTCAATGTCGTTATAAATTTGAATTCTGAAAACGTAGTGCAAGATATTTTTTTTTAAATAATTTGCTCATAATCATTTTTGTTTATTTATGTGAATGGAAATCAAATTTGGTTCACATAAATGAATGTTAAGTATGGGATATGTCGGTCAAGTAGTTCGGGTACCTCCCATACAAAACCAATTTTGCATGACTTGTATGCAGTGGAGGGTATCGAAGCGTCGGCCAGGCCGATGATAACCCTATTATTTGTTTTTGTATAGGTATACACTCTTTCCGATTGAGCTCAAGTTATTTTGATTCGTACTAGATATCGAATACAAAGTGCACAAAAATAAGAAGTTATTAAACGTTCTTATGAAAATAAAAAATAAGCAGCTATCTCGCGGTGTGTTATCTCACGGCACGCGACGTGCCGTGCATGGAATATATAATTTAAATTATATCGGTATTAGCAAATATTACCCGATTGTTTGATATTTTGCGTTATCTTTTTTAGCCTTAATGTTATTGTAAAAAAGCATAGGACTGAAAAGAGAGAGCATCATATGCGTCCAACGATTTAAGGTTTTTTTTCTCTCGAAATCGAGAAGGTGCCTGCAATTTTCATTTCACCCTTTTTCAATTAAGTTAAGAAATTATTTATTTATTTATTAATAAATTTAATTAATTAGTAAACAAAACTAATTTAATTTAATTAATTTTAAAAAATAATTTATCGCAAAAAATTCTCAAAATCTGATGAAAAAAATAATCGAATTCTGTTTTTCTGAGGTATTTTATTTTAATTTGATTTTTATCCGTTTATTGATTGGTAAATCGGAAAGTAACCAATATGGGAAAATTTTAAATTTGCGGCTTTGTTTTTGCTTCACTTGCTAGAAAGTAATACGAACAGTTGACAAAATTTTGAAGAGAAATTTTACCAAGTTTATTGACATAGGTACATATGTGTAGGTATAACAGATTGAAACCGTATACAAAGATATTTTTTTTAAGTGTGTGAGAAAATTGCTAGGGGCAGCATAAATGGAGTCTGCCCCTGGCGGCCCCAACCCACGCTACGCCACTGCATTTACTGATAGGATTTCAAGTGGGGGCGACTGTGTTCGGCATATTTTGTGACCATTAGTTATGCGGTGTTCACATCATAATTCATTTTAAGATTTTTGTTTAAGTTTATGAAATTATTGGTGTCAAATGGAATTACTGATTTCATTACAATTCCAAATAGCTTAATATAATAATCATTTGTCAATATCTAGCAGAAATTCATCTCATAATATTAATCAGAGAAAATTAACTAACACGGTTTTTTGCACTTTTGTAAAGAGAGATTTTAAAGAAAATTCGCTTTGTTTTCGTTGATTTCCCATATAAAAATGTCTAAGTACAAAGAAAAAATTTAGTGAGGCAATTTAGCAAAGCAGTATTCGCAGTCTACTCGACGTTCATCGCAATAGCAACCAATGTGTGTTGCGTGCGGCCGTACATGGCTGTGGGTTTTGGTGTTAGCTGAATTGGTGAGGCTGCGTGAGAATGTGTTTTTGGTGTCTCTCATGGCGTATGGATATGGAATATCGAATGGATATGGTAGCGTTAGTGTTAGTGTAAGCCAAAGTTAAGTATTATTTGCGCAAGCGACCTCATGCTGTTTGCTGTTCGGTGTATAGCTACTTCGAAATTCCTTTTCGTTCTGGAAACGTTTGCATTTCATTTGAACCAAAAAAATCATACGTTTAATTGTTTGAAGCTTTTTTGTAGTTTGTTCGGTTTATTAGGTTAAATCAAATTTGATTTGAATCTTATTTTGTTTTTAATTTGGATTTGCTTTTACTTTATTTTGCCTTTGATAACATATTTACCTATTATCTTCCTATTTAATTCTATTAGATAGACACTAATTGCAATGTTGATGAAGCCGCTAACTATCCGGTATAGAGTTTTTAAATTCCCTTAAACCATCGGGTACCTATTCCATACCATAGACTAACTCTTCGGAAGGGCACACCCGTAATGCTCCTTCGGAAATCGGAACTTAAAACCCCCAAAACTATGCAATGGGCTGCAAATCAAAGCTTTGCATAGAAATTTAATCGAAGCTATTGTATTGACCGGGGTTGCTCATGGGAAAACATGCCGCGCATTCCTCTGGTTCCTAATGACCTCCGCTTTTACTTTAAGAGATTACAATTTCCCTTCAAAGTGTGCTTCGCCATGACGATCAATAAATCTCAGGGCTAATCATTGAAATACGCTGGCACGGTTAATTTTACGTAGCATGCTGTGTAAGTTCACCATCAAGTCTGGTGATATTATTGCCGCCCAATAAAAAAAAACAAAAAAATTGACCATAAAGAAATCCTTAAAAAAAAAACAATTTAAGTAACAATTTTTCTAAAAAAATACATTTTAATAGAGTCTCACGCGGACGAAAACGCGGGTAACTGCTATATATGTATAAACAACAACTTTTGGTCTCACGAAGATAATTCTCATCATTTCCATCGAGTTCCAGTACATCTTCAGAACATTGTCGACATCTCGAACTGGTCTCTGTTTGTTATTCTACCCCTAAAAATTTATTATTATTATTTATTTATTATATTATTTACAAACAAATAATCAAGCAATAAATTAGTTTTTACTTATATTTTATCAACCACCGTCCAGAAAGACGATCCATTTAATTTCAAATCGGCAACATTTGACATGCGGATCTGAATTGTATAAAATGTATGCCTTCACGTGAATAAGAGTATACCGCACAGTATTACCAACGTTACCGACACTAACCAGGTGAATCCATATTTGATTCTAATGAATAGTAGAATAGCAGAATAGCGTTCAGTGAAAATTGAAGAAAAATTCCCCCCGATGAATAGCAGAATAGGGCTGTAAATTTCTTGTTGATTAAATTAGATCTGTCTTTAATTTCTTCTAGCTCATCCTCTGGAAGAGCAGAAAGATAAATGATGGCTTAGAGTACTTGGGGAAATATTGGCTAAAAAGCATTTTAAGCTTTTTTGAATAGACCAAGCTTTATGAATGTAATAGCAGGTTGAGTGAAGTAACGTTAAAATAAAAAAGTTTGCCACCTCTTTTCCAACCTTTATAAGGCGAATTTTAAATAAAAAGGGGAAATATGTATTCGATGATTTTTTATTTTCTATAAACACACAAAATTTCAAGTTTTGATCATCAATCACGCTACTCTTTTATATATAGATAAAGAGATAGATGGGCCAACGAAATGTCTCCACTCATTTAGCTCACGAAATAAATGTCCGGTAAATTAAATCGAAGATAAATTTTGACATACAAATCGGAGGAAAAGTTTGTGTTGTGTTTACTTTGGATTTTTGTTGAAGGAAGCAAAAAAAAAAAACGTTTGCGTGATGAATAAAAGAAAAGGCAAAACCAAAAATTCCTTTTCATGCAATGAAAAAACAAAAAAAAAACTATCATAAGTATTTAGATTGCAGAAAAATTCCATAGCGAATAGGGTTTTACCCGACACGAAGGAACGTCACCTTCTACTTGGATTAAAAAAATTATATAAGCTGTTGTAGCTATAATAATAATATAGCTTCTTCATATTTTCTTGTATCCATTGTTTTGGAGATATTCAAATTATTGCGATGTAGGTACAGGGTGGCGCACGAATCGTGCTACAAAAATAAAACGTAATAACTTTTTTTCTGTGTGAGTATTCGGCTTATTTTTTTTTATTTTGTAGGTTACTATTTAGATTTATAAAAATGGATGCTTCGGATACGGAGAAAAGAATTTGGATAGTGCAACGGTACCATGCTTTGCAGTCCGTCATTTCCGTCCAAAGGGAATTTAGGCGGGAGTTTGGCGGTAATCCCCTGAGTAGATGGACCATTATGAGGTTTGTAAACATGTTTGCCGAATCTGGAAGCATTGCACGAAGGCCGTACCATCGAGATGCCAATGTTCGGGTTTAGGATACAATCGCAGCAGTAGCATCTGCAATACAGGCCAATCCGAGCGTTTCGACCCGAAACTTATCGGGGCAAATTGGAGTTAGTAGACGGTCATTACAACGGATACTTCATGACGATTTAAACTTGATTCCGTACAAAGTCCAAATTACTAGCAAGTTAAACCCTCAGGATTTGCCTGTTCGCCTGGAATTTTGCCAAAAAATTATATCAATGGCCGAAGAAGACAACACATTGATCAATTGTTTGTTCATGTCTGATGAGGCCCATTTTGATCTTAACGGCAATGTACACAAGCAAAATTGCCGTATATGGAAAGAGTTTAATCCAGAAATGCTCCATGAGACGGAACTGCACCCAGAACGAGTCACTGTGTGGTGCGCAGTTTCATCAAGGTGTATTGTCGGGCCGTACTTCTTTGAAGAAAACGCTGTAACCGTTACTGTCAATGGGGACCGTTATTTAAAGATGTTGAAGGAGTTTTTTTACCCAGAACTGCGCCGAAGACGTATACCATTCAACAGCGTTTGGTTTCAGCAAGATGGAGCAACTGCACATATAGCCAGACCAGTTATGGCGGAGCTAAACAAAAAATTCGCAAACAAATTAATTTCTAGGAACTCCACTCTTCGCTGGCCCCCAAGGTCACCTGACCTGACTGCACCAGACTTCTTTTTATGGGGTTATGTCAAGCAAGAGGTGTATAAAACGAAGCCCAGGAATTTAACTGAATTAAAGCAGTCCATAACGACAATAATTGAGGCGATCCCAACTTCAACTCTTCAGGCCGCAATGAATAGTTTTTTGATCAGGTGCCGCATATGCGTGGGAGAGCGTGGAGGTCATTTGCGATCTATAATCTTTAAAAACAACTAACTATTTAAAATAAAATTTAATTTTCTAACCAATAAAAAAAAAAAAATGAAATACATCGATTAAAAAAAAAGTTATTTGAATTTCTTATTGTAGCACAATTGGTGCGCCACCCTGTATTTGAAGTCTGAAATTCGAAATACTAATTAGGTATGCGTAAATTTAAAATTACGTTTACTGCCATGAACACACGATTTTGTCCCATCTATATCATGTTTAATAATTTTGCGACCTGTTGCGGCAGCCCATTAGGTCCTCGTAATTTAAAATGTTTAAACCCGGATAAATACAAGAAAATGACTTTAAAACACGGAAAAGTTATCGCGGCGACCATTTATTGACAAATTGCATGTGCACGGTGCATTTGACATTTGCGATAAGATCGGGTAGATATGTTTGTCTCCCTCGCACCTTACCTGTTGTCTCATCAACAAAATGTGTCACCGTTCATGATTAGGATACAAACCAATCTGATCGAAAGTCATGAACTGATCAAAAGCGGTGCAATATAGAGTTAGTTATTGTTATTTAGTTGTTAGGTATTGTTATTTATTATATTTATTTATTGGTTTCGTCATATATATTTATTTATTTATTCACATATCTATTTATTCGTATGTTAGTTTTATGGTATCATTGTCGCGATACTTCCATTTTTAAAATTTGACTAGCTAGTGTCGGTAAGTAAGTTTCCTAAGCGACCGACTGTGAACTGACCAGACTAAGGAATTAAGATACCTGCCTTACTTGTCTAAAGAGTGGAGAGTTAAAAAGAGAAAAGTGATGAGACAGAAATAGGTAGGAAATATAGCCAAATGCAATGACAGAGGATAGAAGAGTGTAAACAAAAGAAACGTAATGTGGCAAAAGAGAAAAAAAAAGTTTATATGGGACACTTAGGCTAAAAGCACTGTTCAGTCATTTTTCTATCGATAACTGATCGGGAGAGGTCATTGCCCTCAGCACGTAGAGAAACTAAGCAGTAGACTACTACAGTGTGGAAAAAAAAAAATTTCATTAGAGTTTTGGGATTTTCTGGTGATTTTTAAAGGGAGAAACTTTAGCTTACATAAAATACGGGGACCAGAGAAGGGACGAGGACAAGAGGTTCAAATTAATAGTCAAGACGAGTTTGTGCCCAACGGCCGATTCTGGCATCGTAGCGTCTCTCCGCAATTCTTTGCTCCGGGATTCGTGTGGTAAAGTCCGTGATAAGCCCAACCGTAACAACGGGCACTTAGCGGTAACAGTCCAGCGGTGAAAGGAAGGGTCAAATCAACCCAAGGTTAAGCCGCACAGTTAATTACCCGCATACGGTGCACGCAGGCAAAGAATCCCCGGGCAAGAAACTAAAACCCAGAGGATCCCATTTTTTTTTTGACCGTGGATTTCCTTTTATAATCTTCGCCACCGAGCAAAGTGCGAATAGCCCCTTAAAGAGCGGATACAAAAGGGGGTGCTCCGCCACCTCAGCCATCAACCGTAAAAGCGGTTACCAAAAATAAGGACAGCGAAGGTGCACCGAAAAAGTGAATTAAAAAAAAAATCAACGTTAAGTTTTAGTTCAATAAGTTTTGTGAATCTTTGCATGATTTCCATCTGAAATCACCTCATTAGAGTAGTTTTTTTTTGAACATTGTATTAAGGTTAGTGGAGGTTTCTGCCCTTAGTGTTTTGTTGTTGTTCGCGGTAACCATATTTGGTAATTTTCAACAGCGATCCATCTTGTGCTGGTACCAGGACAACGGGGGATCTGGATAAACCGTAAGTTTTAGATTTTAAGTTATTCCTCCTTTTTTATTTTTTTGAATTTATGAATTATTAGTAGTTTTATAGGGTAATATTAAGCGCAGAATACTTTTAAAGTTAGGTTAAAATTTTTTTTTTTTTGCATTGATTAAATGAATTGTTATACTACCGTATTATCAGTGTTTTGATCATGATGATGTTGGGCTAGAAGAGTTTCGCAACTGGTGTGTGGATGGCCGGACAGGCCGTCCTCGGGTGGATTGACAGTGACGGGACGTGACTTCAACAAACGACTATTTAACATGACTTAGAACAAACGAGATTCCCTATTCGTCGTCGATAGTGACTGGAAGGAGATTTAGGGGTTATCATTCGCAACATCGGCCTGAATGATAACTTTTGGATGTGTTTATGACACAAAAGGGAGGGTAGGCCGTCCTTTGCCACCGTAATCCGGCATGTCTCTGTGTTTTGACGAACCTTTGTCTTCGAGAGACTATGGGAACAAGTCGCGTCTAGGGTAATGTTTGGTGTAGGCTAGTTTTAAGTTAGATAAGGTTTAGGGTAGGACTTAAATTTACATGATAGATAAGTTGAGACATAGTTTAGGTTAGTTAGGTTTAGCTTCGCGTTGAGCTTCCCGATTTCTCTCGAGGGCATAGGCAAAAGTCTTTGAACTTTTCTTTTCTTTTCTTTTCTTTTCCTCCTTCTATTTTCGCTTTCCTTCAGTCCGTCCGAGGTCAACGTAATGTAGAGTAACTTTCTTTTCTATTTTTCTTTGTTTTATTTACTATTAAGGCACGATTACAAAAGTGTTTTGAGCAGGAGGTGTATGGTGAGGGGGGTAAGAACTACCCCATCCGTCGAGCTGAGCCGAGCAACCGCGAGCGTGCCGCACCCTTCTCACTTGCATCAAAGATGCCTCCGTGGCCTAAACCTGACTCATAACAATGGCGCCCAACGTTATCATACCGGCTAGGCCGATTGTGACTCCAAGGGGGTGATTTTCATATCGAAAGTCATTACCTTGGACTTACTATAGCCTTCGCGAATTTTTTGTTTCTTTTATTTCTTTAAGATTTTTCTATCCTATCAACTTCAGTTCAAGGACTGTTTAAGCTTTTGGTTGTTGATCAGAATGAAGGCAGCTGTCCTGTCCTTAGGCCAAGAGTTTGGGGATCGTGAGGTAGCTGGATTTCTGAAAGAGAATCAGGAGCGAGTTCTCGGTTCCATGGCTGACTTACGATGGCTGTCCAGTCTCCAGGCGTTGAGCCAAGAGACCTCGTGAGGTAGTCGGGGGTTTGCGATGGAGTCGAGAGCTAGGTCCAGGTTAACAGGCCGATCACTGGCTGCCGTCCGCAAGATTATGGCTTTTCAGTCGGTCTTACGTGAGGCGAAGGGTTAAGCCTGGAAGCCTTGGACGTGTTGGGGTTTATCCTGGGAGTCCCGGCCATCCTTGTATTTTGGTTTACCAGATAGCAAGTAGTGGTAGCGAAAGAAGGGGTATCCCTTGACACTCGTCAAAATTTAGAGATACCAGTCACGGTGAGAATCGATTAGGGACAACTTTTACGTACATTACTCAACTGACCAGCTCCACCCAAGAGTGATTGGAAAACCTGTCCGAAAGTACACACACCAACGCGCTTATTTAAATTTATACAACACAAACAGATCAAAACCGAATCAATTTTAGTAATCTCTTGAATTCACCATTCTTTACATATTTTTGAATTGAAATTAAATTTTATTATCGAAAAAAAAAAATTTTTTTTTAAAGCCACTAGTAGTTCAAACCAGTGGTTACTAAATCAGAGCACCTATAATTAGGAAAGGATTAAACACGTAATACCATTTTGAATTCCAAGCAATACCCAAAAGAATATTTATTGCAAGTGGGTTCGTGTAGAAGATTCGTAAAATGAGTGAAGGGAATAGGAAGTTAGGAGCTGTCCCAAAGGGTACGCTTTCACAGATGGCGAACTATTCCGTCAGTAACATCCCAAAGGATGGAACTAATTCGGAGCATAGCTATTCAGTCGACTCTTCAAAGTCAGCAGTAGCCCCTCCAAAAGGTTGTAACCACGTTAGGAACCACGGTCAAGAAGGGGATAAGAATAACCAACACGGTAGCATGGTAACAACGATAGGAAACGACTATACAGATTTGACGCTATACTCTTATGACTTGATGGACTTTAGTCCACACCCAGCCGATAATACTTCGTTCCGAAAAGGGACCATATCTGCTCAAAAAAGGGAAAAGTCAGACCAAAAGGGAGTTCCTCAAATGGAAATCGTTCAAGAGGAACAAACACCTCTTCCCTCAATACGCCATGAACTCGAAGGACGCAACAAACCAATTGAACGGACTTCGAGTCAGAAACGAAGGCCCTTGACGAGACAAGACGCAATACAACGGAACCAATCGGAATTTCCTAGAAACGAAGAAGAAGTAGAAGAAATAGAAGAACGTAATATTAGACAAGAAAAGACTTATGATAAAGGCGACCTCAAAATTCGCGAACAAACGCAAAAAGAGGTCAGACAAAGTGTTAGTCAGATACCAGAGGTTGTTAGTGATGCTGTGAGGGAGAATCCAGTAGAACTGATGTCAGCTTTTGCTGAAACAATGAAAAATATGATGTTCACCTTCCAAGACAGCATCAAAACCATCACTGAGAAAATTGGTGACTTGGAACTCTCCGTAGCATCACAAAGAACCCCTCTCATAACGATCGACAGACAGCAGGATCAGAATAGGGAACAAATAATTAGTCCAACCCAGATGGGCAACTCAAGACCCAGTATCCGGTCAGAGAGATGCAACCAACGCGACACAGGCGGGAAAATTGACATGCCTGTTCACAAGTGGGGAGTCAAGTTTGATGGAACACCAAAATCAATGTCAGTAGAGAGCTTCATATTCAGAATAGAAACCTTGCAGAGGCAGAGTGGCCTCTCAGATAAACAACTACTCGCCCAGTTTCACCATCTAGTGGCAGGCCCAGCCGAAAAATGGTATTGGCAATTCCTGCAGGAAAATGAAGGATATGAGGAACTAAGATATCGAGACCTTAAAGCAGAACTGTTATACCAATTTAGGGATAACAAGAGGGACCATGAGATCTTGCGATCAATCATGGATAGGAAACAGCAGCCTCAAGAAACTTTCGACGACTTTTACAGTGACATACGTTCCATGACGTTACAGATGACGAACCGACCACATGAACAGGACATAGTAGACATCATGAGGCACAATATCAAAGACAGGGTCGCGACGCTCACCTTCGGATGCTACATCAAAAACATTCAAGACCTACGGGATGAGTGCCGGCGAGCGGAGCGACATCTATCCAATAGGGAACAAAAATTTAGAAGGCATTTGAACGAAATAGATGAACACGGGCGACATACTATTCACAAAGAGCCACAAGAAGAAGAAGAAGAAGAGGAATACGAAGAAGTAGGGATAGCTGCAATCCACCAACAGCAAAATAGAATGAACAGGCAGGGTAATATGAGACAAACAGACAGACAAACTAGGGCCGAACGGAGCAATACGAACAGACCAGATACAATCATGACTAGGAATATGCCGACGTTGCCACAGGCATGCCCTTCAGGCTTTCACACGTTGACCTGCTTTAGTTGTGGCCAGGGCAACCTTAGCTTTAATTGCTCCAAGTGCCAGGAAAACATGAAACTCGGCGGTGTACCCGGGAGCAACCCGCCGATACAGAGACCACTCCCGGAAACACAGAATCTCCCAGAAGATACACAATTTTAAAAAGAGTAGGAAGAGAAGAGGAGAACCCCATCCAAAAAGGTCCTCCACATAGAAAAAGCCTGCACCAGAGGCTCCTAGAATATCAGGCGGTAAGAAAGAGAATTTTTGGAGAAGAAGTGTCAGGTCAGGTGGTGAAAACCAGAAACTATAAAAAGATAGGTAGGCTAAGGGAGAAAAGTGCAACAAACAGACATAGGATGAACAAGATTTTAGCGTCAGTAATAAATATCAATGACGACAACCGGCCCTACGCCAAAGTCAAGATAGAGATGGAAGAAATGTTGGGTCTGTTAGATAGCGGAGCTTCGATAAGCTGTTTAGGAAAAGGAGCCTTGGAGTTCATAGAAAAGCATAATATTGAGATGAAGAAGATGAAAACAGATATTAGGACAGCCGATGGGAACCACCAAAAGATTTTAGGACGATTCACAACGACCATTTCCTGGGGTGGCAAGTCTCATGAGATAGAGCTATTTGTAGTACCAAATTTGCAGCAAGCATTATATTTAGGAGTTGACTTTTGGAAGGCATTTAAGGTCGCTCCAAATATCATCGACGAACTAGACACTCCATCGTCAACAGAGAATACACCGCTAGTACAGGCACTCTCACCAGAACAAACAGAACACTTAGAGAGAATCAAAAAACTATTCCCATCGTTTGCAGTGTTGGGGCTGGGGAAAACCGGTCTCGAAACACACATAATAGAAGTGGAAGACGAAAAGATTCCCATCAAACAACGACATTACCCAGTCTCACCCGCCATTCAAAAACTGCTATATGACGAGCTCGACAGGATGATCTCTCTAGGTGTAATTGAAGAGAGCAATAGCCCCTGGAGCTCACCCGTAGTACTGGTGAGGAAACCGGGCAAGAACCGATTGTGCCTGGACTCGCGGAAGGTTAATTCAGTAACAAAAAAGGACGCCTATCCGCTTCCCCATATTGAAGGCCTATTAAGTCGCCTTCAAGATACTCGATTCATTTCGGGAATCGATTTAAAAGATGCATTCTGGCAGATTCCTCTGGAGCACAAATCAAGAGAGAAGACAGCCTTTACAGTACCTGGGCGACCGCTATATCAGTTCACGGTAATGCCGTTCGGACTGTGTAACGCCGCCCAGAGAATGTGTCGGCTGATGGACAAGGCCATACCCGCTCGGTTGAGGGAGTATGTCTTTGTCTATCTCGATGATCTCTTGGTTTGTTCGCCAGATTTCGAATCTCATGCCAGATTGTTGGAAGAGGTTGCAAAATGCTTGAGGGAAGCGGGTCTAACAATTAACGTAGAGAAAAGTAAGTTCTGTTACAAGGAGATTAAATACTTAGGATACATCGTTGGCAATGGATGTTTGAGGACAGACCCCGACAAGGTATCGGCGGTCGAGAATTTTCCAGTTCCTAAAACACCTAAGCAGCTCCGTCGGTTTCTAGGGATGACGGGGTGGTACAGACGGTTCATACCAAATTTCGCAGACTTGGCTGCCCCAATGACTGACTGCCTGAGGAAAGGACAGACATTCTCTATGACAGAAGATGCGCTAAACGCGTTTAAAAAACTCAAGGCGACTTTGGTGTCAGCACCTATTTTGACGAATCCGGACTTCAAAAAACGATTCTACGTACAATGTGACGCCTCGACATCGGGTGTAGGGAGTGTGCTCTTCCAAATGGATGCGGAAAACAACGAAAGGCCGATAGCATTTATGTCCCAAAAGCTTAATTCCGCACAGCGGAATTATAGCGTAACGGAACTTGAGTGCTACGCGGCCGTTCTGTCTGTTAAGAAATTCAGGGCTTATGTGGAGGGATTACCTTTCACTATCATTACGGACCACGCGAGTTTGAAGTGGCTCATGACCCAAAAAGATTTGTCTGGACGTTTGGCCAGATGGAGCCTTAAGCTACAAGGATTTGACTTTCAAATCGAGCATAGGAAAGGTACCCAAAACGTAGTCCCTGATACTCTGTCCCGCGTTCATATGGAGGAGCTCCTTCCTGAAAGCGAAATATTACCGGTGGACCTCAACTCTCCATACTTTGCATCAGAAGAATATGAGGAGTTGAGGAAAACTGTCAACGACAATCAAGACCGACTACCTGACATATGCGTTTCAGACGGATTCGTCTACAAAAGAACGGACATACGAACTGGGGACGCAATACAGGACGACAGGGCATGGAAGCTCTGGATACCGGCGGAGTTGCGAGAGAATATTGTCCAAGCGGCCCACAATTCACCAGCAGCAGGCCATGGTGGCATTCATAAAACGCTAGCCAAGATAAGGCAAATGTACTTTTGGCCAGAAATGGTCACCGATGTTCAAAAATGGGTGAAATCATGCGACATCTGTAAATGTTGTAAACCACTTAATATGATTTCTCGGCCGCCGATGGGACAACAGACCATAACGGAGCGGCCTTTTCAACGACTGTACATTGACTTCCTCGGACCATACCCACGAACTAAGAACGGACACACCCACATATTTATAGTGTTAGATCATTTCTCTAAGTTTGTGTTCTTAAAACCAATAAGAAAGGCAACGGCAGCTGAGGTAGTTAGGTATCTAGAAGAAAACGTGTTCCACATCTTTGGTATTCCTGAGTACGTTCACTCAGACAACGGTAAACAATTTGTTTCAGGACTGTTTGCCAGCTTCCTAGAAAAATACGGAGTCGGACATGTGCGTACAGCATTCTACTCCCCCCAGGCAAATGCTTCTGAACGTTTCAATCGATCCGTCCTAGCGAAAATCAGATCCTACGTAAAAGACGATCAAAAAAACTGGGATCACCATGTCAGCGAAGCAGCATTTTCTCTCAGGAGTGTGGTTCATGACGCGACCACGTTCGAACCATACTACGCTGTGTTCGGCATGCACATGGTGCAACACGCCAAATCCTATCAGTTACTCCGAAAGATAGACAACATAAAAGATATAAACACGGAGGTTATAGAGAGAAACGACAGATTACAACTAATCAGAGCCAAGATATTCGATAACCTCAAGTTGGCACACGATAAAGCAACACGTACCTATAACACTAGATGTAGGGACGTGAAATATACGACTGGCCAAATAGTGTACAGAAGAAATTTCAAACAAAGTAGTCTAGCTGACAAATACAATGCTAAGCTAGGCCCGAAATTCATAAAATCGGTAGTACTCAGATCTATAGGCAACTCACTCTATGAAATTGGAAACCTAAACGGCGAGAAAGTGGGAGTATTCCACGCTAAGGATATCCACACATAATCCAAAGCAGCCGAAATCGAAATATGACGCACTCAGCTGTCCGTTGCCCGACCACCTGTGATATTTGCGTTTAGTTACTAGGATGTATATCGATAATGAACAAATTAAGTCTTCGTGTTATTTTTGTGTCTATTTATTAAAGTTTTATATGTTATTTATTATATACACAGTGTCGTCTACAGAGTCTATTTACTTTTACCTATATATAGAGTTTATTTATTTACACCCACATAGTTTATTTATTTATTTATATTAGAGTCCTATTTATTTATTTTATATTTAAGTCTATCTGTGATATTTAAAGATATAAGTATCAACGCAGGAGCTATGTAATTCAACAGGCATGAAACGCGGTACGGTCTACGCAAGCGGAGACGCAAAGTAAACACACGTCCTGGTACTATAGCCACCACCTGCGACTGTGATAAACTATCTGTGATAAGCATTAACTGTGATAAAGTACGATAATCTTGATACCTTTTTTTTTTGACTTCGCAAATCGCAATAATCTGCTCACATGCCAGCCCGGCTAGATTAATCGATGCGTAAACTATAATCTTTTCAGGGAGTGGGCCCTTGCCACACGTTTAATCCAGCACGCTCGCGAAAGATTGACACTGAAAGTACGAACCGATGGTCTTCATTTATTTACGAGGCCGGTTGCATCACGACCGCTCCACAACCGTCGTCGATCCTGTTGCGGCAGCCCATTAGGTCCTCGTAATTTAAAATGTTTAAACCCGGATAAATACAAGAAAATGACTTTAAAACACGGAAAAGTTATCGCGGCGACCATTTATTGACAAATTGCATGTGCACGGTGCATTTGACATTTGCGATAAGATCGGGTAGATATGTTTGTCTCCCTCGCACCTTACCTGTTGTCTCATCAACAAAATGTGTCACCGTTCATGATTAGGATACAAACCAATCTGATCGAAAGTCATGAACTGATCAAAAGCGGTGCAATATAGAGTTAGTTATTGTTATTTAGTTGTTAGGTATTGTTATTTATTATATTTATTTATTGGTTTCGTCATATATATTTATTTATTTACTCACATATCTATTTATTCGTATGTTAGTTTTATGGTATCATTGTCGCGATACTTCCATTTTTAAAATTTGACTAGCTAGTGTCGGTAAGTAAGTTTCCTAAGCGACCGACTGTGAACTGACCAGACTAAGGAATTAAGATACCTGCCTTACTTGTCTAAAGAGTGGAGAGTTAAAAAGAGAAAAGTGATGAGACAGAAATAGGTAGGAAATATAGCCAAATGCAATGACAGAGGATAGAAGAGTGTAAACAAAAGAAACGTAATGTGGCAAAAGAGAAAAAAAAAGTTTATATGGGACACTTAGGCTAAAAGCACTGTTCAGTCATTTTTCTATCGATAACTGATCGGGAGAGGTCATTGCCCTCAGCACGTAGAGAAACTAAGCAGTAGACTACTACAGTGTGGAAAAAAAAAAATTTCATTAGAGTTTTGGGATTTTCTGGTGATTTTTAAAGGGAGAAACTTTAGCTTACATAAAATACGGGGACCAGAGAAGGGACGAGGACAAGAGGTTCAAATTAATAGTCAAGACGAGTTTGTGCCCAACGGCCGATTCTGGCATCGTAGCGTCTCTCCGCAATTCTTTGCTCCGGGATTCGTGTGGTAAAGTCCGTGATAAGCCCAACCGTAACAACGGGCACTTAGCGGTAACAGTCCAGCGGTGAAAGGAAGGGTCAAATCAACCCAAGGTTAAGCCGCACAGTTAATTACCCGCATACGGTGCACGCAGGCAAAGAATCCCCGGGCAAGAAACTAAAACCCAGAGGATCCCATTTTTTTTTTGACCGTGGATTTCCTTTTATAATCTTCGCCACCGAGCAAAGTGCGAATAGCCCCTTAAAGAGCGGATACAAAAGGGGGTGCTCCGCCACCTCAGCCATCAACCGTAAAAGCGGTTACCAAAAATAAGGACAGCGAAGGTGCACCGAAAAAGTGAATTAAAAAAAAAAATCAACGTTAAGTTTTAGTTCAATAAGTTTTGTGAATCTTTGCATGATTTCCATCTGAAATCACCTCATTAGAGTAGTTTTTTTTTGAACATTGTATTAAGGTTAGTGGAGGTTTCTGCCCTTAGTGTTTTGTTGTTGTTCGCGGTAACCATATTTGGTAATTTTCAACAGCGATCCATCTTGTGCTGGTACCAGGACAACGGGGGATCTGGATAAACCGTAAGTTTTAGATTTTAAGTTATTCCTCCTTTTTTATTTTTTTGAATTTATGAATTATTAGTAGTTTTATAGGGTAATATTAAGCGCAGAATACTCTTAAAGTTAGGTTAAAATTTTTTTTTTTTTGCATTGATTAAATGAATTGTTATACTACCGTATTATCAGTGTTTTGATCATGATGATGTTGGGCTAGAAGAGTTTCGCAACTGGTGTGTGGATGGCCGGACAGGCCGTCCTCGGGTGGATTGACAGTGACGGGACGTGACTTCAACAAACGACTATTTAACATGACTTAGAACAAACGAGATTCCCTATTCGTCGTCGATAGTGACTGGAAGGAGATTTAGGGGTTATCATTCGCAACATCGGCCTGAATGATAACTTTTGGATGTGTTTATGACACAAAAGGGAGGGTAGGCCGTCCTTTGCCACCGTAATCCGGCATGTCTCTGTGTTTTGACGAACCTTTGTCTTCGAGAGACTATGGGAACAAGTCGCGTCTAGGGTAATGTTTGGTGTAGGCTAGTTTTAAGTTAGATAAGGTTTAGGGTAGGACTTAAATTTACATGATAGATAAGTTGAGACATAGTTTAGGTTAGTTAGGTTTAGCTTCGCGTTGAGCTTCCCGATTTCTCTCGAGGGCATAGGCAAAAGTCTTTGAACTTTTCTTTTCTTTTCTTTTCTTTTCCTCCTTCTATTTTCGCTTTCCTTCAGTCCGTCCGAGGTCAACGTAATGTAGAGTAACTTTCTTTTCTATTTTTCTTTGTTTTATTTACTATTAAGGCACGATTACAAAAGTGTTTTGAGCAGGAGGTGTATGGTGAGGGGGGTAAGAACTACCCCATCCGTCGAGCTGAGCCGAGCAACCGCGAGCGTGCCGCACCCTTCTCACTTGCATCAAAGATGCCTCCGTGGCCTAAACCTGACTCATAACAGACCATTTATCTTTGGTGTGAAGAAACGCAGTGGAGACTTGAGATGCTAAAATTTAGCGCGAATGCTGTAATTTGTAACTTCTCGTTGGACTGTTTTATGAAATTCTCTGAGCGCAAGATAAAGAAAAGCAATAGCAAAAGCTGTGAGAGCGGGCAGCAATATTGGAACCTTCCATACAAAAATTTTCAGTAGAAACATTTTTAGGTATGATATGTGTCTTCTTGGTAATTCTATATTCTTTGGTTCAACCATCATAATAAGCAACACATCATTTTAGACCGAATTCAAGTTAATTAGTCGTAAGTAGCTATAGAACCGAACTGGCTGGAGGGGCTTTTTGGTTTTCCCTTCAATTTAAGAGAAGACAGCGGCTACTTATGTGGGGGTGTACCCAATGAGGACATATTGATTTGATACGTATCCTTTTTTTTTTTTTTACTTTTCAAAGCTCTGAGGGCGCTATACTGAGAATGTTAAAACAAATAAATATTTAATTTATAATCTTCTTACTATTTTTAGTTGGTAACGTGTTAAAGTTTAATTCCTACTTCATTAGTTTACATGTAAGCCATCATCTGTCCATTGTTCCTTATCTCACTCGAAATAACATACTTTAGATACGTGACTTCACATGTACAAGTGGTACAAAATGTTAAGCGTCAAAGCAACCTCTGACCGAATCTGGACCACTGCATGCTCTATATCACCTCGACCATACAGCAAAGAAATGGCGTTTACAGAAGCTGCACGGACCAAACCGGGAGGTAATTCGAAACAGAAATCAATACCTAGGTACTCTACTGGCACCCCTAACAAAAAAAAAATTTTATATTAATTCTTCCTACTTTTATGACAATTTTTTTCAAATTTGTTCTGTGGAATTTCATTCGAAGATGTCCATGTGACTGGATTAATAACCTGATGAAAAACCCCTTACTCCCTCTAAAATGAACTGTTTTGAAAACGTCAAAGCATAACAATCCATATTCTTGAATGTATCTGATGGAAAATCTCATCAATTAGGGATAATAAGATAGAAACTGTCTTTTTAAAGAATATCCCTGGGTCGGTGAAATGAAATGGTTGACAGCTCAGAGAACAAAATTTCATCATCCAAGACATCGCCTTCATATCCTATTGCAATATTTCCCGGAAATTGTGCTATGATGACGATAATTGCGTTCCTTGATTTTTTCCTTCTTCCTTCTACAGGAGATTATGATCTGATTGAAGCAGAGACTTAGAGTTCCAATATGAAAAGCAATTGTATTAACTTTATGTGTGAATTGTGGGTAACATTATAACATGGGTGGGCATAAGTACAAAACTCTGCTAGATTATCTGCCTCTTCTAAACATATTGATTTTTTTTTTTTTTTTTTTTTACCATCATCGAGGACACACAAAACACTACGTTCTCTTAGTGTGACCTCTCAGTAACGCTTTACACAACTGTTGTTTGTTGCGCGACTTAGCGTCATCTACCGATCTTCAATCTTATAGACTACTTCAAATATTAAATTAACTTAATCAAAATCCAATGAAAAAACGCAATTTTTAAAATCTAATCTGGATAAGCAAAAATCAATTTCATTGCAGAGATCATTGAATGTGCTTATGCACCTTGTAATAGGCTCATTGATACCATAATTGGTTGTGTGCCTTTCTGTATAAAATAAGCTTCTAACCCGCAGTGACCTCTGGGGAGCATATATATTTAAAAGATAAAGCAATTCTGGTGACTTAATATGATAATTAATAATATCGCGAACAAACATGACAGAAGTTACAGTGCGTCTGAAACTGAGGGTTTGCAAGCCGACTAAAGTGCATCTGCTGTCATAATTAGGAAGCTCATCAAACACATATAATTTACGAACCGCGTATCTCGTGAATTTCTTCTGGACTCTTTCGAGTCTAAGTTTGTGTAAGGCATATGGTGAATCCCAAATAATTGATGAATATTCTAAATATGGCCTGACTAAGGAGCAGTAAATAACCTTAAGGCTATGTATATTACTAAAGTCGTTACTATTACGCATAAGAAAGCCCAACAACGAGTTAGACTTAGCAATGGCGTAATCGTAATGCAAATTAAAATTTAATTTATTGTCAAATATGACACCAAGATCTTTTACCTCATCATGACGCTGAAGTCTAAGATCATTTATAAAATAATTATGAAAAAGGGGTGCAGCAATACGGTAGGCCGTAAACACCTTGCATTTAGAAACATTAAGTTCTAGAGCATTACGATTACACCATTCCGATAACTTATTAATATCTGATTGAAAGCGAATACAATCAGAAGTATTATTAACCCGAGAAAACAACTTCAAATCATCAGCGAATGACAAAACTTTACAGAATTTAAATAAATAGCAGCGGGCCCAGATGACTACCTTGTGGAACGCCCGACTTAACTTCAATTACACGAGAAGTAAAATTATCGACCCTTACCATTTGCCTTATATGGGTTAGGTAATTAACGAACCATTTTAGCATTGAGGAATGAAAACCCAACGATTTTAGCTTAGCCAAAAGTAAGGTATGATGCACTCTATCAAAGGCTTTTGTGAAGTCAGTGTAGAGTACATCGACCTGTACACGTTTCTCAAAACTATTAAAAATGTAATTCGTCAACAAAGCTAAGTTAGTAGTACAAGATCTACCACGAACAAAGCCATGTTGACTACTAGAAATAATTTCTTTTACCGCGAAATAGAGTTTGTCTTTAACAATACTTTCAAATAATTTAGGTATTGCCGAAAGCTTAGATATAGGCCTATAGTTCTCCACCTTTTGCCTTAAACCGGTTTTAAAAATTGGAATTATAAAAGAATATTTCCATTCATTAAGAAAATCACCAGAAACAAGAGACTGGTTAAAAATTATTTTAAGAGGAAGAAAAACGGAAGACAAACATTTCTTTAATATTACCGCTGGAATCCCATCTGGGCCTGGGTTGCTATTAAAATTAAGTTTATCGAGCGCGTTTATTACATCTTCATCCGAAAAATGTAGGACACCGATATCCAAAGCATCAGAGATCATATCGTAATGATTATCTCTTAATTGCAATTGACACTCATTGTACACTGACTCAAAAAAGTTAGCAAACAAGTCGCAAGTGCTTTTTAAGTCTGTTGAACTTACATTTTCAAATTCCATTACCTTAGGCAAGCCTGTGGTATTTCTTTTCGAATTAATATAATTCCAAAACGATTTACTATTGCGCTTTACCGATGACTCAACAGACAAAATATATTGATTATATAAAAATCGATTTAAAAACTCATATTCTTTCCTGAATCTCAAAAAAAGTTCACGATTAGAATTTGTTTTATGAGATAAATAACGCGAATGAGCTTTCCTTTTTACATTACGTAAATTAACCAATCTTTTATTGGACCAAGGAATTTTAAACTTATTATTATGACGCGTCTTTGGTACGAATAAATCAAAACCAGAATTTAATTTATCCAAAAATATATCATAATTACCTTTGAGATCGGGGGATTTTAGCATTTCAACCCAATCAAAATCATTTAAATATCCCTGCAGTGCACTGAAATTGGTTTTTGCGAAGTTATAAGATAACGCGGTATCATTACTACAACGTTCACCAGAAAAACTACGAAAATTAAGCTCTAAAAGTAAGGCTTTATGATGGATTTTATTGGAATCAATAACATCCACAGCCTCTGAAATATTATAATTAATTTCATTATTAATAAAAATTAAATCTAAAGTTCTATTAAGAGAATTACGAATAAAATTTATTTGAAATAAATCCAAAGAAAGAAGACCATCAATGACTATTTGTTCATAATCATGTTTAACGTTAAAAGGTATTAAATTCGCATCACCATCTACATTTCTCCATGTGACATCACCAATATTAAAGTCACCCAATACACAAGGTATTTGAGCAGCTCCAAGCCCACTGACAACACGAGTAATGCCTTCAATGTGTTTTTCATACACACTAAAAGCACTACCAGGAGGAACATAATCTGCCTACTTTGAAAAAGAGATGACACAGCTATTAAAACTCCCCCACCTCTCTCGCTGCTTGTTCGGCAGCGATCATTTCGGTAAACCACATACGAAGCATCGAAGATCTCAGCCGAAAAAATATGTGGGTGCAGCCATGTCTCCGTTAAGACAATAATATCATATTGATGGTCAGAGAGCGCAACAAAAAGCTCTTTTGTTTTTGTTCTCATACCACCAATATTCTGATAATAAACGGAATACGAAAAATGATTGACAACGGACGTGTCTTGCCGCCGCAGAGAATCACTGTTTATGTTTTGGCTTCTGCAAGGGGCAAGACAACTCCGTTTTTTGTCAAAAATTTCTTAACGCGAATACCCGACGGCCAAAAGGAAGAATCTAATGCGCGGGCGATGAATTCGTCCGGTAATTTAATTTTGAAATTTATAAAACGTAACTTGGTTAAGTCAGCGGTCGACTTAACCAGTTTATAACAAACAATTTGGTCACTCGATATGGCCAATTTATTCGAAATATAATTCCGCAGTGCAATTTCACTAGTATCCACATGAAAACCGGCAGCATACAGCTCCATTGGAGGAGTCGCAACTAAATCAAACGCGGTATTAACCGAACCAATGGAAGGTTTTATTTTTTTCGGGCGTTTATTCTTTTTACGCGGTTTTTTTTGCGATACTTTGCTCAATAATGCGGAGCCTTCGGAGGCATTTTCCGTTTCCACAGACGGCGGCTGTGAATTACTGCAAACGGGTATGTCATTGAAAGAAACACCCGTGTCAGCAGAACAACTTTTATCCGGCGGCAAATCCGAAGCACAGTTTTTTTGCGAGGAATTACATTTCAACTCCCGAATCTCTAACTTAACCAAACTCAGTTCATTTGTTAATGCACTAAGTTTGGAAATTAATCCAAGTAAAGGCATCCCACTGCAGATTTTGCACTTGTAGCAAAGTCCATTATTTGTCTTCATCAGCTGGAGGGCCGCTTCGGAAAGCATCACACATTTGGTGTGGAATTCCCTGGAGCATATCCCTCCGCAAATGATGGAGTCACCAGACATTATGCCAGTACCACAAATATCGCAGGTTTCAACCATATTGGGAGCAATTATTAAAAATGCAAAATTAAAACAAAAAGGAAAAAATAAAAATAAAATTATTAAAACGACAATAGAAAAAATTTGCGGTAAAATAAATAAAACGACTAGCGGCGTGTTCACTGAGCAAAGCTTTCGAGAGAACTGATTTGTTTAATGTATACATATAGACGGGCATAACCCAAATAATAGAATTAGTTGGTTATTATTTATCCACCCTTACCATAATGCAGATTTTACATATGCCTTCATAATTCTGTGGTAAAAAGGCAAAACGGCTTAAGTCGACTTAAAAAAAAACAAAAGCTTAAGTCACTAGAGTCAATAGAGTAAAAAAAACATTAAACTGCTCTCCTGAACAATGAGTAAAACAGACTTAAGCGGAATTCATAAAATAATCACCTATTGAAATTCAAGTAATTTAATCGAAAATAAAACATTAATTGTACAGTGTCGTTTAAGATTAGATAGTGAGACATCAGAAAGTTCCTGTATGTCATAGAAGTAGAAACTTCCAAGAGTATTCTATTTCTCAAGTGACAGAGGCTTGGACATTGACAGAGGGAGTGAGGTGTGTCCTCGTGTACGTTCTCATCTCCGCAGCCCCTGCATACATTGTCATCTTTTTTTATAGGGCCCTTACCGACTTATATTATATTCTAATTCTGGCTATAGTTTCCGTGATAGCAGGTATTAAGTTCTTTCCACCTGTTGTTGGCTTTCATGAGATTTTATTTTCCAGCTCATGATCAGTCATTGCCGGTTTTGTCCCTTTAACTCTTCGCAACAATAAATCGTTGACTTTATTTAAATATCCGAAACTTCTTTTATAGTTGATTGGCTGTCAATAAATATGATGATATCCATTTGGTATTGCCAACATTAGCAATATTTCCTTTTTGTGGGGTCATTTGTGTTCCATTTCTCCCTGCTGGGGAAGTAGCAAGAGAATGGAATATTTAAGTCCAGATAGGGAGACAGAGACAGAGGTGACAGCATTTCCTACGTATTTATCTACAATCCCAGTTTATCTGCAGATTCTTGCATGTAAAGTTCTATCGGTAGCAGGTTGATGATTGCCTCCAGTCCAGCAGCGGGTGTTGTCCTTATTGCGCTGGTTGTTCCTATACATGTAAGTCTTTGAATTTAGTCATTACCTTTAAATTGGATGCTTTGTTCGTGGCTTGCCCCTATATAAAGCTGCCATATGTGATTTTAGATTGCACAAAGATATTAAGCTAACATAAGGGGTATACCCTCAATAGTTGGAGGCTCGAAATTTGGAATCGTTATTTTGTTAATGAACAAGACTAGTTTAGTCTTCTGTGGGTTAACTCGAAGACCGCATTGTTTTGTTCACATATCAACAGCCGTATTTACCAGATTTCCTTACGACGCGTCCACGAAGTAAACATTTACACAGCCGGCATTCCTGAAATTGTTATTTATAAACATTTTTCCACGTTTACTTTATTAAACAAGGTTTGTGTCTAAACATGTAAAAATTGCGATAAACTATTACAGAAAACAATGAAATCTATTACTTTTTGCTCATAAATCGAAATAAGCTGTTTTTCAGACATATAAGCTTGGTAAGTAACATCATTATAAATAATAAAAATCCAAATTATATGTCCCAATTCCAAATTTTTTTTGAATGGACTGCTGAAATATCTGTGGTCACAAGGAAAAACCGCTTAAGTCGGTTTTACTCATTTTTCAGGAGAGCAGTTTAAAGTTTTTGACAAACGCGTGAAATTACAAAAATGACTCTATTGGGCGAATGGAAAATCCGATCGCGTTGAAACAAAAACTTAAATAAAGATAATTTTACTCTTTCTTAGCTCAAAATTATTTTTTTTTTAAATAACTGTAAACGATTTTATTGACAAAACTAATACTTTAGTCGTTAGGGCCTTTTAAATTTTCCATCGTAAAAAATCCTATCTGGAGTTTAGTTGTTTTTCCATTTTAAAGAAATTTTTTCTTCTGATCTAAAGTCTACTTTAGTTGTTTCCGTTGTCTATTGTGTTAAATTATCCAGTTCTTATGTCGACTTTAGTTCTCATTCCAAAATTAATAAAGAAAAATATATCGATTATGTTCTTAGCAGAGAAAGAGAACCAACTTTGAACCTTGAGATCGAATGAATTTTATTTGTTTAAAAACGTATACGATTCAAAATACAAAAAAAAACAAACTTTACTTCATGCAATGTAAATTAATGAAAAAAATAGACATAATTAAGTTAAAAACCAAAATTAAAAAAGTGTTTCTTCATCGTCACTTCTTAAATCTGGATGAATATTGAGTTCGGTGGAACTAGTTTTCAGGTTTTTATAAAAAGAATGAAAATCTGGATTTATGTATTGTAATAAATCCATAAGATCTTTTTTTTTTATCTGATGATAAGATTGGCAAATCTTCAATATTTTTTAAATGACCCAATGTAAGTGTCGATGCTCCTCGTTTAACTAACGATAAGAGGTTAAATGGTTCTTCAGGATTTAAGTTTGTTTTATACAAAATTTGTTTAGCTATTTTTCCTTGATAAAAAAATTTAATAATTGTAAAAATTTAATGCGGAAAAACAACTAAAGTCAAGTTAAGTCTTTATACCTTGTTGTAAATCTTACAAAAAAATTATCTTAAGTCAACTTTAGATAATAAATTTCTTTTTTTTAGTTTGGTTGTTTTTCCTTAATCCCAACTAAAAAAAGTGACTTAAGCTGTTATGTTTTTTTGAAATTGTGGCCACATTTTTAAAGATAAAAAGCTGAAAAAAATTTACAAAATAGATTTGAGTACGCTGAATCTAATGGCATCAAAATCTCAATTTCGTCTTAAGTCGACTTTAGCGGTTATGGTTTGTGGCCACAGATATCAACCAGCAATGATAAATCTATGTGTGTTCATATTCAATCATTCCTTGTCCAATTCCACCAACCACGACCAAATCTAATGCCACAAATCCTAAAACATTCCCTACAAGCAACAAAACTGAAGCAGAAGATATAATATCACGAACGCACAATTTTTTAAAATCCATATTTATAATCTTTAAATACGTGTTCCTACTGTACGCACTTAATTGTGTTGTTTCACTTGTCAATGAGAAACTAACCACCATGAAGACATGAAAGGATGGAGAATATGTAGTTGCTAAAATAACAAATAAACTTAATTCTACCCTTTGTCTGACTTTTTCTTTCAACCGGAAATTCTCAATTCCCGTCTTATTTTGTGTTCTTATTTTGCTCTTATTCGATTCGAATAGTTGCTGAAAAGGTAAGAAAGATGATATTCTTATCCTCTTTGGAGCGGAAATGGGTCACTGCAATAGCAATGACAACTCACGAAGAACACAATAAATGTGTGTGCTTCGTTTGCGAAATGCAGAGGATACGAAGCTGATTTAATTTTTATTTTTATTTTTTAAAGAAAGAGAAAAGAAAATTCTGCCAACAATTGAATGGATGATTGGTTTTCTTTTACTTGTTGCAATCCAATCAAAATATAGGATAGCTATAAAAGCTCATCTAGAATTATTTCCCATTGCAGAAATGCAAAATAGATTTTCAATTCGATATCTTATGAGGAACATGGAAATGGATGTATCATCAGAGAGAATTCAAAACGGTGTCAGGTATATCAGGTTTATATCAGGTGTAATATGTAAGATTCCTGCATAGAAACAACAATGGTATTTATTGCTTCAGATCTAAAAATGTTAAAAAGGACTATATAAATGCATTTGATCAAAATGGGGAAGCTATATATTGCAAAACATGGAAAAGAATAGGAACATAAAATTAAAATGAATGTAACTGAAGAATTCTCTTATAGGAAACTTACAAAAACAAATATACAATGGTTAGACAAAGTTGCATAAACGACCAACAACTAAGGTCGTTGTAAAAAAAAAGATTTAAGTAGGAAAAACTGGAAGGCAGCTTTAACCTAAGAAGTGTACAGGAAGTCTAAATACAAACGAAAAATTACCGAGGAAAACAAATTAACCAACCAACATGGTTTTGGTTTTGAGATCGGGTTAAAGTTCCTCACTATTGAAGAAGCATCCTTCGCATTCAAGCTAAAAATAAAAATATCAACATCAGCATCAGAAACTTATTTTCGTTCTATTACAACAAAGAAAATCACACACATTAGCCCAAAGCTGCAATCGAAAACATTAATGTTTTTGTATTTCTTCGAATAAAATAAAGTTAAGCTATTTTCGATATATTTTAGATCAGCTTCTGTATGGGCCAAAAGTATGTCTTTTTAAATATTTCAATAACTAAGAGTTTTTTGCCATATTCAACCTAAGTTCGTTTAGTGTTGTCACATTTTAAGACACAAAGATGACAAAGTCATCATCGAAGGGCAAGTAACATCATATAAAAGTTATTAAAATTAAGGAGAAAATGAAACCCCTGTCGATAAAAAATATTGTTTTTATGCCGTTTACTCAAACTTTATTTTAAAACTAGTGTAAAGTTATGAAATGCCTGTGGAGTATAGTTTATATAGAGAGACTTATTATAACCAGATTATCTTATTATATTAGGTATCTTATTATAACCATGTCTGTCGCAGTATTACCAAACACATATTATGTATCCACATATTATTTGTTCATTGAATGCAGATCTTTAATGTATATGTATAACCTTGCCAACGTCTGGCCTTAGGTCGATTAGCTGAATATGTATAACAGATTAATATACCCTTGACAAAATATTTGTTTTCTTTTTTGTATTCGGCAAAGCACCGCATTTTTCATACCAAAATAAATTCCAAGAAAAAAGTGAGTATAGATATTTATAATGCATGTGGATGAATAGAAATTGAAGTAACGGGAAATTCGCCTCTAAGAAGACCCCATTTTAATTTGTTCGGAATAAACGTGACCCGAATTCTGATATTTTTTATTTTCAATTTTCCTTGGGTATACATGGGTACCTATTACCTACCAGCCGCCGTTGCATTGTATTTTAGAGCTCTGGTAGGATCCCTTAAACACGATGGCCCTACCTTGATAATCGTTTTTTGAGGATTTCTTTGTCTCCTTGGTTTTTAGTGGGAAACATTGGTTATGACTCCATACACAGTATTTAAATAATTTTTTTTTAAAAGATTTCCGTGTCTACGATTGTGTTGACATCGCTCGGTAGATCAATTTTTGAACTAATTTAGTAGATGGAAAAGAGACTTTTTCATATTAGCAAAAATGTTTCTTGTTTCCTTTTGTTTTTTTTTTCTTTCGAGTTAATACATTTTGAATTATAAACGTAATAACGGTAGTGAGGCGGGGGGGGGGGACCAATGAAAATTAATGTTCGCACACAGTTTTCTTACTTTAATTTTACAGGTCGGGCCCTATCTAGATGCTAGTTACTCACACCAAGTTGGTTAAGGTCGGCCTTCAATTGTGCACGCCGCCTAATATAATGCTTTTCTCTGCTACGTTGTCCTTCAGTGGCGACGCGTGAGTATAAGGTGTAGGCGTTTAGCTCATCGATTTTATTTTTTCTTAATTTTTTTTAATTTAAACCGAAAAATTACTTATATTCTAAGTCCAGCCTTTTAGATTTGTTCAAAAATCCTATACAAATTTTCCATTTCGTTCATTGCCTTTTAGAACTAGTAGAACGTGAAAGCAATAGGTATATTTACTCATGCTTTCTTCCAAGCACCACTCGAACGTCGAACCCCATACAAACCCGTAGTCATACAAAATAGTCGAGTTCGTTTACAACTGAGCTGAACGAAATAGTGGGTACGATGTGCGTTATACATTTTTTTTTATAGTATTTATTTTTGATGGATACATTTCGTTTGCAACTCATCTGAATGAATGGAAATGGAAAGTATTTTTTTCGCTCGTGTTCGTGTCGCAGATCGCAGTCGCAGCCGCTGGTCGCAGTTTCGCAAGTAGCAGAGTAATTTTTCGTTTCGGTATGAAGTATGAATTACGAATCGAATGGGCTTAAGTGCACAAGTACTGCCACGAGTTGGGAAATTCACTAAGAAATTTACTGAAGTTTGGTTAGGACTTAGGGATAAGTGGATATTGGAAACTTTTTTTTTTAAATTTTGATGTTATGAAGTACGATTTGGCTCAAGTTCTCAAGAGGGTGGCACGAGTTGGGAAATACACTAGCACAAGACTGTAGTTAGGACTTAGGACAACTGAAATCATTTTTTGAATTTTAAATATTTATTCTCTAAAAGTTAGGCGTTCATGAACGAAATGAACAATATGACGCGTCGCCACTGGTGGACGTTTCTGTCATTACGCTCCACGTGCCGTATCCATCTTAGCGGCTGCATCCTCAGCTTTTTGACCAGGTCAATGTCGCTGTCACCGCCCATAAGTCTCGATATTACTAAATAAAGACATTTACACCAGCGACCATCTTTGTTTTTTTCTCTCACGTCGTTTGTGTCCGTGTCCATCTGATCTCAGACCTATTAGTCTTTCATTATTCCTCCTTAAAACTTTAGAACGACTGATTTAAATCCATTTACGCAAAAGCATTGACAAAAAACTTCTGTCGCAACATGCAATTAGCATGTAAAGGGTAAATCAGTAGAAACGACCCTACACACGCTAACGCGTTCCGCATAGAAGATTCGCTCCGTCATAAGGAGTGTACAATGGTTGCACTCGTAGACATAGAAGGCGCTGTCAACAACGTCCACTCATCTGCGATCGCAAGTGCTCTGGCAGCTCTGAACGTAGATGCCTCACTTGGCGAGCTGATCAATTTGATGCCGAATTATCAACTCAAATCTGGGTGATAAATCTACCACAAGATCTGTCAGTAGAGGAACCGCACAAGATGGCGTCCTATCTCCCCTTCTCTGGAACTTGGGGGTGAATGAACTACTGATATGCCTGGACGCGCGGGGTCACAATGTGATTGCCTATGCGGATGGCGACGTTGCCATTGCTGTGCCAGGAAAGTATCTAAACACTTTAAAACAACTCTTACAACACGCTCTTAATCAGCGTCTTCTCTAGGAAATTCAAGATTCCACACATTAAAACTCCATCTTTAAATGGCACTAGTTTGAAATTCTCAAATAAAGCTAAATACTTCATTTTCTCTTGCAAAAAAAGCCATAGGAAATGGGGTTTACAGCATCGTATCGCTTACTGGATATACGTCATAAGACCGATATACTCATGAATGGTAGATGCTTTGGACAAGGCACACTAGACGAAAACTTCAATTTGATAGAAACTTCCAGGTGTCCATTCTCACTATATCATTCAATTCTTCATAGATGGTATGAAAATTGTAGATAGCTATGGAGGCGGTGTCTTCTCCGACAGACTAAATCTTAGTCTCTCCTACCGTTTCCTGATCACTGTAACGTTTTTCAGGTGGAAATAATTGTCGATGAAAGAAGTCTTATCTTATCTAAGAGAAAGCGTGATATCTGTTAAAGATATCAGTATCTTCTAGGATAGTGAAGCAGCCCTATTCTATAACAAGCCCGATATTCACCTCTGTTGGGTGCCGGGGCATAGGGACATCCCAGGTAACTGCAAGGCTGATGAACTCGCCAAACACGGGACTACAGTACCTATACTTCCAATTAAGGATTCCTTAGGTATCCCAATTGCTACTTGTAAACTCACAATAAAGCTGGATGCTATCAAAAGAACAAATCTTTGGTGGACAACCGACACTACATGTCTAGCAACAAAACAGATCTGGCCAAAGCTGGATCTAAAACGTTATAGTTATCTGATCTCCCTCGATAGGAAGCAAATCAGTGCTACAATAGGTGTCATCGCAGGACGCTGTCTTATAGGCAGGCAGGCAAAAAGGCATGATGTGTGCAGAAGCTGTTTGGACGGGGAAGAGGAAGAGACTATTTTTCATCTTCTCGGTGATTGAAAAACAACACCAAAACCGATCTTTGATATCAGCAGTAGCACAGCAAGGAACTGCAACATATGTGGGGAAGCCAGTGTAGAGGATGATTGTCGTCAGTTCAAGAGGAACAATAGCAGTGAAAAAATCTATACGTCTCGCGCCTTGAAGGCTTCCTCATAGAGAAAGAAAATAATAATAAATAAAAACATTTCGACAAACACCAGAAAAGATTTATTATTTTATACGTACCTCATTTTTAATGCAATGGTTGGCATTTGACACTTAAAATAGAAACTAAATATGCCATTTTTACAGGGTGGTTTCTTTAGAAAAAAAAAAAAACGCATGGAATTTGATTAAATGTCCGTTTATTGTTTTCAATCTGTAATTCGTTCATTCATGAATGTTTTCTTGAATAAGTTGCTTGTTTGGTCCGATAACATACATAGGTACCCGTTGAGGCAAAAATGAGCCGTATCGCTAAACAAATTATTTCTCAATAAAATAGCGGATCCAATTCTAAACTAAACTAAAACCTTTGCGTGCAATTCTCTATAAAATTGATGAACGAAGACCAAACTATTGTGAAACACGCCGAATCAATAAAACTTGGATCAATAATGAATATGCAATATTACATTTTTTTATGATTTTCAGTGTCCTTTATAATACGGAAGGATAGACGATTCTTTTCTTCACTCTATACACTTTCTGTTTCAGTATTTGCCTGAGTAATTGCAAATTCACCGACAAATTTAATAGACAATCGTTCACAGCGAATTGAATTTGATCTTCTGCAGTTAGAGGGATATTAATAAGATGGAAAAAATAAAACCAAAATAGTGTATGTATTTCTGTCTGCAATTTGAACACTAGTGCAAATCTGTTTACAGAACACTTCAATAGTTGTAGCGATGTGGTTACAAACATTTCCCATTTGATTCATTCCACATCCACTTATCATAAGATCTCTCTTCATCTGAATAATTTAAGCGGTGTTCATTCAATTTAGGAAGCTGGCCCCAAAGCAAATTTCCGCGGTTTCCGTAGCACACATCCTCGCTCTAGGTTTAAACACCTTTGTTCTATATGTGGCTAAATGTATGTACACACTATAACAAGTCAAAAGTAAAAATCACTGTTGGTAACTACGCATATCCTGCATATGATTGCAAAAATTATAGTTCCCTCCAACTGCAATTTAGTTTTGCGGTTGTGGTCTGTTATTTGTATTTTCTGCGGTGTTGTTCTAGTTGCATAATTGAGTTGAATAAAATAATATGAATGTAGGTACAAATTGTTGTTGACTTCAAGAATGCTTTCAACCAGCACTGCAAATGCCTGATTTTAAATTTTCAAAGTATTGCTCATAGAAAAGTACATGGAGCAAATTTGATTGCTGACCTTGCGGTTGGGGTGTAAAATTTGCATGAGAAGAGTGGCACCTTCAGTTTCTCCTCAGACGTGGGGATAATCACAATTCCGGGTATTTGAAACTGTTTTCATTGATAGTCATTGCTTGTGCAGGATCTGTAAAGAGACTGAGAGTGGCGGTGGTAGTGAAAAAAAAAACAGAGAATAGCAATTCACATGAACAGGTTAACGGAGATCAACAGTACCCTATTCACATCGTTTCTTAAAACTTTTCCTAAAATTACCACTTACATGAATTTACAAACGACACCGCAATATTGCAACTGGCCAGTCTACAAAAAGGAACTGTAAATTCTCCATGCGGCCATCATTCACACGCAGCGTTACCAACTCAGTGCTTTCAGCGTTAATTTTAGTGCTCAAAATTTTAGTACCGAAAAAGTAGATTTAGCGCTTGAGCGTTTTTTTAGTACTTAAAAAAATGTGATGGTGCTTTTTTTAACGCCGCTGCTGTACACCGCCTTTTTTTCTTTCTTTCTTTGATTTCCAACATCCTATTGGCGCAGAACATTCTATCGTTAAAAATGGGACACAAATCCCGAATAAAACAAACAGTTGGAAGTATTTTATATTTTATTAACGTTCATAAATTGATAGGTAAAACATAATTAACGAGAAAAAAAATCGAAACAAATTAAACAAACATTTTTAACAAACTATTAAAACTTGGTCGTTTTAAAAATAAATAAAACAACAGTTTTTTTATAATTTCGCACTTATAATACAATACTGTAGTAACTCAAAATTTGCCAAATATGAGATAGATCATTAGTCAAACGTAAAACTCAATTCTCTACACGAAAATAAAACTGTCGTTAGCATAGTGCCAGAAAGAAAAAAGATATAACACTATGAGTCATTACACAATAAAAAATAATTCATCTCTCTGAAAACTTTGTTCTGGCAATACAATCCTAAATCAAAAATTGGAAACATATTTATTACCAGCAATATTTAAAGTAATAGGTAAATAGACTATTTCTCTATTTTTATTAAGTGTATGAATACTTTATCATTTCTTTATAATCTATGACAGAGAGTAAGCTATCACTTTTTCGCCGATTCTGAAAAACCTCACATTTTGAGTTACAACAGTATTGTATTATTAGTGCGATTTTTCGACAGAAAGGACAATTTTTCATTCATTTTTATTTGCAATCACCTCTTTATTTAGCTTCGTGAAACAGCAACCTTACATTGATTACAAGGCTGTAAAAGTATGTTTCAAGGATTTTCGAAACAAAGACAGCAATTCAGTGTTTCGTTTTCTTCATGTTGTTCTGCGTTATTCAAAACATTTTCTTCGATTTCGTCTGCTGATGAATCAGAGTATTCAATGTCAATCATTTGGTTAACTAACCATTTTCCTATTTTTATTTGATCAAAATCTTACAAACATCGATTTGAGAAGTAGACATAAGAACTGAGGAAAGGTATTTAATCGATGTTTTTGAGAATTTGATCAAATAAAAATAAAACAAGTAAAAGTGTTATCATCGGCCTGGCCGATGCTTTGATACCCTCCACTATATACAAGTCACACAAAATTGGTTTTGTATGGGAGGTACCAGAACTACTTGACCGACATAGTCCAAATTTAATATAAACCTGACGACGGTAAAAGTAAGTCCTCTCTCAAAATTTCACTTGCCTAGGTCGATTTGTTTTGACGATATCCTGTTTTCAACAGACAAAGAAACACATAGGCCTAATATTGATTTTGTATGGGAGGTACCCGAACTACTTGACCGACATAGCATATTTTCAATACCAACCTGACGACGATAAAACAAGTCCTTTCACCAAATTTCATTCGCCTATGTCAATTACTTTAGGCGCTATCGTGCTTTCAACAGACAGACAGACAGACAGACAGAAAGACAGCCAGATAGACAGACGGACGGACAAGTGATCCTGATTCAGAATATATATACTTTATGAGGTCTTACAAATGTAATGACAAAGTGAATATACCTTCCTGTGGTACGTTTTTTAGTATAACATTTTACATAGCTACTTATAAAAGGAATGGTCGATTTTCGACCACAAGCGATACTAGTTATTATTATTATACAGAAAAGTCTCTATTGTCACATGTTCTACGAACCAGAGCATATAAGTTGACCTGTATAATAAAGAGCTATTGCAGTTGTTGAAAAGAAAAGCGTATGTGCCGTAGCTGATAATGGCGTGATGTAAATACGCTTACTATGCTTAACGGGTTCTGTATGCGGGGTTTACACCCGGCTCATAACTATTTATTTCGCACCACACATTTTAGTCCCAGGAAGCTAACATATTCACCTTTACTGTATTGGGTGTTTAATTTTACGACGGCTTTTTTTTTATTTTCAGCCGAAACACTTTAAGATACACATATTCAAATGGTCTATGAAGAGGTTTAATCTATACAGTTGTTAACGTGACTTTTTGTAAGGATTTAGTTAGTTTCACAATATTCACCTTCAAGTTGCAACTAATCTTTTAACACCGCGGTTCATTTATACGCCAAAGATACAGCTTTCCACATTCACGGGAGGAAAAGCATATATTGTACTACAAATTAAAATAGATGAAAAACCCATCACACCCATCATTGTCCAAAGAACAGCTGGAATTGGAATCACAGGAGCCCTACGATCACGTCCGACCGAGGCGCTCAATGTGATTCTCAATTTTCTGCCAGTGGATCTGCACATAAGAAACATTGCAGCGTGTAGTGCAGTTAGATTGAAGGAATCTAGATGTTGGCCCGAAAGGTCTTATGGGCACACCAGCATCCTACATTCTCTTCCTAACGGCATTGGTCGTATATCTACAGACTACATCGTACCCAAACTCAACTTCCATAAAAGCTTCTCTGCTAGATTCCCCTCTAGATTAGAATGGGAGGAAAATGCGATCGTTAACGATTTCGACATACCCATTTTCACAGATGGTTCAAAAATGAGCTGTGGAGTGCGAGCGGGGATTTTCTCAGCAGAATTAGACATCTCCAAATCATTCCGCCTCCCTAACGCTGCCAGCGTCTTTCAAGCAGAAGTACTTGCAATCAAGGAGGCGTGTAGACTGCTTCTTAACGTAACTACACCCAGAAGAAAAATAGGCATCTTCGTCGACAGTCAGGCCGCGATTAATGCTGTCGGGGCAACTAAATCGCCGTCCAAACTTGTTGTGGACTGCAGGGAGACACTTGCCAGGGCTTGTCATCTGTTTGAAATCACTCTCGTCTGGGTTCCTGGCCATAGGAACATAGATGGGAAAGAGAAAGCCGATGAACTTGCCAGACGAGGCTCTGCTCTGTGCGTGTCTCAGGCGGAGGAAGTCTTCCCTCCACTGGGATACGTTAAGAGAGAAATCCTCCTGTTCTGGACCTCAAGGGCGGATACCAAATGGTTGAACCTGACGAGCTGTGCCATTTCGAGAAAGATCTGGCCAACCTATGATGATGCCAGAACAAACAACCTCTTAGCCAGAACGCATATAGATGTCGCCAGACTAACGGCAATTAGTACGGGTCATTGGCCCTTAGGAAATCACGCAGCCAACCTTGGCATCCCCCATAACACCCACTGCGGTAGTTGCGCGGACACAAATATGAGTGAAACAGTGTTTCATCTTCTTTGTGAGTGTCCGGCCCTAGCCAAAACCAGACACAGTGCTCTAGGTCATCCCTTTTATGATGACCTTTCGGCCATCCAAAGTATTCATTTCAATAAGATCATCAAATTTCTGAACTCCTCAGGCTAGTTGTAAGTTCCCTCATCATCCTTCTCCCCCTTTATTTTTCAGGTTTCCGTGAGTTGTGGTCTTAAAACGGCGCTCAATTGCGTTATTTGTGTCTTTCCCTCGTACGGGAAATACAGCCACCTAAATCCACCAACCAAATAGACGTTTTCAAAATGATTGTACTGAATGGCCTGTTTATAACTGAGAATGAAAAAAAATCATGTTAGGTGTAAGAGCCTATAAAATAAAAACAAACAATTTATTGCTTTCAACTTTTTAGCCAGAACTCGCGAAAAATGTTTTTTTTTACTGAGAAGGCTTACTTGCATTGTCATTTGATTATGTACCTACAGTCATTTGAAATGGGAAGGTGTTTAAACCAAAAGTTCACTTTATATACCATCCACAGGCAGATATATTCACTTTGTCATGTGTCTCTCTGTCGGTTGAAAACACGATAGCCTCCACAGGAATCAACCTACGCGAATGAAGTTTGGGGAAAGGACTTATTTTTATCGTCGTTAGGTTGTTATTAAAAATGGGCTATGTCGGTAAAGTAGTTCGGGTACCTCCCATACAATATCAATATTAGACCCTTGTGTCTCTCTGTCTGTTGAAGACACGATAGAGTCCACAAGAATGCACGTAGGCAAGTAAAATTTTGTGAGTGGACTTCCATTTATTGTCGTCAAGTTGTTACTAAAAATGGGCTATGTCGGTCAAGTAGTTCTGGTAGCTCCCATACAAAATTAATATTAGGCCTATGTGTCTCTCTGTCTGTTGAAAACAGGATATCGTCAAAACAAATCGACCTAGCAAGTGAAATTTTGTCAATTCAAATAAGAGGGGACTTACTTTTATCGTCATCAGGTTTATATTAAATTTGGACTATGTTGGTCAAGTAGTTCTGGTACCTCCTATACAAAACCAGTTTTGCCTGACTTGTATGCAGTGGAAGGTATCAAAGCATCGGCCAGGCCGATCATAACACTTTTACTTGTTTTTTTTTGAGGATTGCTCAGAGAGGGCAAAGTGGTTATAATAAGAGGACAATGTATATACTTTAGAACTGCAGATCAGCTGACCTACATGGCGTTGTTTCAATCGTAGCAATTGCCGGCTTTCGAAGACAAAAGGTTTTTTGTCTAACAACAAAGAAGAGTATGAAATTAAAGTTTAAATGCAATTTTCTCTGGAATATTTAATATCAACCCATTGAATTCTAATTTACCGCAATAGCATATTGGCCACCCAATGACAACATGTTGACTTGGAGTATGTCTTTACTCTGTTCAGAAGAAGTTTTCTCATTCAAAATAATTGAGTTATAGGGGTTTTAGACAATTTCTCTGCATTATAGGGATTCAGTTGACCAAACTTTTATGGATGGTTTTCATCATTTGTTTCGTTTGTTGGGAAGGAGTTGTTTAGGTGCATGTGTTTCCGTGTAATAAATTGTTTTTTGGCTTTAAATACCCATTTCAATATCATAAATATATTTATGTTGGTTAGGTATACTTACATTAAATTAAATTTTACTCATGTCCTAGCCTACGAATTGCTTTCATTCAGCAAGAGCGTAGAACCAGAGACAAATGATACTGAGACCCCCAACTCAAAATCCTCTTGCCGCTTGGCCCCTCAGTTTTTTTTCAAATTCGCCATTTTGTTTTCCTATCGGTGTTGTAACAATTAAGAATCCGTGTAACATGCAAAAACATACAAAAATACAAAAATAAATGCTGCCAACCTCGACAACCGTGGGGAAATGTGCTAGAGTTCGGGAATACCACATTTTTACATTACTGAATGCCATTGACTAGTAATTATATGTTGTTAAAAGGCGAATAATTTGATTTCTTTCGATCATTAAACTAGCTATATGAGATGTTCTATATACTAAAAACTTATTATGACAAACATGGTTGCGTATTTAGCGCTTTTGAATATCATTAACTTCGATTTCATGCGTAAATTTTTCTTAGAAAACTGACGAAAATTTGCTCAATATATTTCTACTTTACTTCAAATAATCTGCATTGTTCATCTTTCATACATATTTTAAGCAAATCTCCACTTATTCCTTAAAAAAAATTATTACGCACACGTAACGAATAATTTCAAATTTAACGGATAAAATTCTATGAACGCTGTCAGCAACTTTGCCCACAGCGGAAGTGGCATATGCAAGGTGCGAGTGTGTTGGTGAGTCGGAATTTTTGAAGTTACGTGACATTTGTCAATACGAATTTCTATGTAACAATACAAGCGCACTTAGCATTTGCCACCCCATAAAAATATAGCTTGTAGGCTAAGTAACGGGAAATCGGTCGGAGTTGGTGGTCTCAGTATTGTCTCTGCGTAGAACCATGTTAGGCGGGATGGAAAAAACTTTGATATGGAACATTATTTAGTATAACATTATAACTTTAAATATGAGTTCGAATGAACAATTCTTCATTAATAACCTGAATGAAAAGTTCACAAGATGGTTCAGATGAGGAAACTTAACCTTTATTAAAGAATATACATAGCTTTTGAGATAAAGTACATTTTGTGAGATTTTACTGAGATCATCGCAAAAACTGCGATCCTCGTTCCAGTTCAACGTTCAGTTCTTGAGCCACTTTGTTGTTGAATTCTTCAGTTTGTGGATTCATCACTCCGAATTAAATTTTTGCTGAGCTTAGCAGGAAAGTTCTTCCAAAAATGTATGTTTCCGCTAATATCGCCTCTAAGAAAGGCAAACTTCTGGACCAATGCAAGCAAGTTAAATGATCTAAAGACACCTTAGAAAAGACTAAATGGAACAGCTAATATTATTAACTATGTATTAAGACTGTAAAAGATTAAACTTATCTAAATAATATATTCTATTTTGTAATACCTAGATAACTAGAGCTTTAGTTGTAAGTAAAATTGACAATGTTTTAAGAAAACGTTTAACTTCATCAACTCAATTTATCATCAAGCATTCGGTGGGTCCATTACTGATCTATGAAGCTGTGAAATAATACATTTTTGGATTCCGTTTTGTGGAAAATGTATTTTTATCTACAATTTTATCATTATCATTTATGAAACAAATTTGACGTATTTTTCCATTTTATTAAACAACAAGAATCGCATTTGCTATGAAGTGGTTGACAAATTTATCACTTCACAGTATGTATCACTGAACGAGGAATGACTTCCATTAAGAGTAGAGTAAGATTTCCAATTTTTCTCGAACTACAAGCATTATTTATAAAAATTGTGGCAGATGCTGGTAGTCTCAACCCCCTGTCGGAATATAACAAAGTCAACACAGACGGAAGTATTTGCAAGACAAATTTGTTTGATACCATCTCCATCAGCGTACTTAAGTCTAAAGTATATGAATAATTATCTTCACAGGCGGGTCAAAATCAACACACGCCACATCCTTTGTACTTACATTAGAAAACAGATTACAGATCTCTATTAAAAGCCGCCTTTTTGCTTTAAAACTCATCAATTTTCACTGAAGTAAACTTACCTTATTTGAAGCAGTAAATAGTAGTATAGCTATGTTGAAAAGGCAAAATATTTGCTGATAGCCTACGAAGGTTTAACCCTACATAAACGGAAATTTAAATGTACTTACAGGGACAGTCTGCTATACCTACTATAATATTTATTTTTAGTGTCCGGGCTAAATTTTTCGAACTCAGAATGGCATAATTTTCCATACAAAATTGTATATTGTGAACTATAAAATATTTAGTGTGAAGGTTTGAAATGATAATAAGTAAGGCCAAGTATCTACATGTGTAGATACAAACAAATCGCACGCATTCTGTCTGAGTTTTTTTTTTCAGCAGGTTTCAGTTTTTCTATCAATACCTATTAGCCTTTTGCACTCATTTTCTTTATTTTCTTTCGCCTTCGTATGCCTATTCTCCAGATAACTGTTTTTTTTTTAAGTAAATTTGTGGGTGTTTTTATTTTGCTACGGTTTGCTGCTGCGGCTGATATTATTTGATTGTTTATTTTCATATGTAATATATCCAAAAACCATCATTTATTATTTTATTTGCTGCGCACATTTGTATGTGTATATTCTTGAATAGTAATAAAATTTGGTGCACGTATGAATTTCCGTATACAAATCAAATAGTTTTCATGCAACGTCAAGTTACTCATAAAAACTACTCACAAAAACTGCATTAAAATCTAATAATAAACCAAAGATATATTTAGAGTTAAAAATTTAAATATTTACACTTGTAGATATTGTCCAAGTGGAGGTTAAGGCCACTTTAAACCCAACCACAAAACAACATTAGGGATATCCCCACACAAAACTGATCTGGGACCCAGCCAAATGAGGATACAAGGAAATACAAGGTGGGTCAAAAGAAGTCATCCGATGTTGTTTGGCTCTCATTTTTTTTTCTAAATGAAAACTTTGATTCTGTTTTTTGATTATGTTTATTTGAACCTTAAGATTTTTATTGGTCAAGTCGAGAAGATGATATCGGCCAAATGGGCGCCGTCACAATTGATTGCCATACGGGCTCGTTTTATGGCATTTTTCATCACTTCGGCGAGAACTTCTGGCGACAGATTCTCGCACTCATGTCGAATGTTGTCCTTGAGGACTTCTAGAGTCTCGGACTTGTTCACGTAAACACGGGACTTCAAAAAAAAAACACAAAAAAGTCTGGAACGGTTAAATCGGGCGATCTTGCTGGCCAGTGCAAATCGCCAAAACGAGAGATGAGGCGACCCGGGAACGCCGCTTTCAGAATATCGGTTGTGGCTCGCGTAGTGTGTGCCGTAGCTCCGTCCTGTTGAAACCACATGTCCTCTAGTCCTAAGTCGTCCAATTGCGGCAGAAAAAACTCGGTTAACATGGCCCAATAGCGCGCACCGTCCACTGTTGTCGTTTGACCAGCGGCGTTCTCGAAAAAAAAAATGGCCCGATGACTCCTCCAGCGTAAACAGAGCACCATGCAGTAGCTTTGAGCGGGTGTAATGGTTCCTTGTGCATTACTTCGGTGCCCAAGAAACGATAGCTTTGTTTGTTCACGTAACCGCTGAGGTGGAAATGGGGAGCGTATCGGAATCCCGCTTTTTGAAATCCCGCTTTTCAAAAATCCCGAAGAAAAAGTTTTAAAATCCCGTCTGCTAAAATACTGTTTTTTAAATCCCGTCTTCTAAAATCCCGCTTGTTCAAAATCCCGATCTGTTACAATCCCGTTTTTTAAAATCCCGCCAAATCCCGCTAATCCCGTTTTTTTAACAAAACATTGTTATCAAAAAAATAGATGTTGGTTATATGCGCTTTTTAATTATATTATTATATAGGTACGAGTATATTAAAAAATACTCGACCAAAAAGAAAATGCATCCGTCCGAATGTTTTTAGTTTTTACTGTAAGCACACATTTGTTTTTTGGATAAAAAAGTGCTGGCTTGTATAAACTCATTGCAGATTTAAGAAAGGAAGCAATTGTTGTGCAAACTGAAATAGAAAAATTAGAAAATGGACAAGAAAAATTATATAAAAAAACAAATGTTATAAAGTCACGCGCTGTAAAAAAAATAATGAGAAATAGAAAAAATATGAGTAAAACAGGTTTTTTGCGTCGCATTGCTTACAATATACAGCTCTAATAAAAAAAAATGTTGTTAATGGTTTGAAGTTTTTTCTGTTCCCTTTTGCAGAATATCATATAACATAACTTTCTTTTTTTTTAAATTATTGAAGATTGTCATATTTATTACTTAAAAATTTGTTTTGATATTACTTATTTCTTATTTTGTTACTTCCTCTAAAAATGATAAATGTTAAAATAAACTGCATTTCAAAAAAACACTCATTGCTTGATTTATTTAAATTTTCTCATCAAAATCGCGCGATTTTTTAAAATAAAACAACTACTTTTGATTCTAAAAGCGGGATAATAAGAAACGGGATTATAAAAAACGGGATTATAAGAGGCGGGATTTTAAAAAGCGGGATTTTAAAAAAGCGGGATTATAAAAAGCGAGATTATAAAAAGCGGGATTTTAATAACGGGATTTTAAGAATCGGTATTATAAAAAGCGGGATATCGAACCCAACCCGTGGAAATGAGCCTCATCGCTCATTATGATTTTGGTCGAAAAATCTTCCACTTCGCCCTCGAGATTGAGGATGGCTTGGGCGTAGGTTACACGCGTTTGGCGGTCGACAGGCAGCAGCTGATGCACGGACTGGACTTTGTAGAGGAACATGCGCAAAATATTTAATAATATTCACTTTATATTTTCTTATTCTAGCTTATTTTTCTATAATATATTACATAGCCAAAGCATACTGAGACTGATCATGTAATGGCCGATATTTGTAACGTGCTTAGAAGCTATATTTTAAATGGGGTGGCAAATGCTAAGTGTGCTAGAATTGTTTCAGAGAAATTCGTATTGAAATGTCACGTAACTTTAAAACCTCCGGCTAGTCAACACACTTGCACCTTGCGAATGCCACTTCCGCTGTGGGCAAAGTTGCTGACAGCGTTTATAGAATTTTATCGATTAAATTTGAAATTATTTATATGCGTGTTGATTGTATTTCTTTTTAGTAATTACCATAAAATATTAATGAAAATTGTCAATGCAGAATGGTTGTATGAAAATAAAAGCATTTTGACCAAACCTTTATCAGTTATTTAAGAATAATTTACACATGAAGTCGATCTTAGTGATATCGAAAAGAGGTAAATACATAATGTTTACCTGATATGTTTCTTATGTAAAACATCTCCTTTAGATAATTTTATTAACCCAAAAAATCAAATTATTCGCCCTTTAACAATATATAATAACTCACCAATGGCATTCAGTAATGTAAAAATGTGGTATTCCGGAACTCTATCACATTTTCAAACGTTTGTTATTTATTTTTTGGTTGTTTTGCATGTCACACGGATACTAATTGACGTTACACCGATATAAAAACAAATTATACATTGTTATACTTCAGTTCAACTTATGAATAAAGAACTTGAATAAACTGATTATCATTTACATTAAGCAGCATGTGCACTGTCGGAATTATTATTGAAGTGATAACTTCTTTAGGAGCGTTGGGCATTTTTGATAGGTATGGGATAAAAATCATTTAACGCGCGACACCAATGTTTCGTTACCAATGTTGCGACACCAGTGTTCGTTGAATTGGAATAAAAGAGATAGATATCTTTCGTACGTTTATCCCCCCAAAACCCATTTGTTTACATTGTTGTTTTTGTAATTTCAACCCCCGTCTGTGAATACGTGTGAGCTACAAAAAAACATGTTGCTATTGGCCGGCCAACATTCCTTTTGCATTTATGGGCATCGCGCTGTTAAATTGATTTGTGTTTGGTGTTGAACTTGTTTAGTTTTTGTTAAGGCTTCGATTAAAATAAAAAAAATAGTGAAATACACATTTCGGAATAGCGAATTCTTGCATTAAAGTTCAATTCACGAACTCACATATACTAGAAAAGAAATAAGCATATGTGCGTGACTTCATGAATTTTTCGGGAAAACAGCTTGTAGGCAGCCGCCTTTCCACTGGCAAGATATATATATCTGTTTTCCATTATCTTTAGTTTATATACAATGAAAGAGAAGATAGATGTACCAACTACCAACTAATGAAACAGCGACACCTATCAGAAAACAGCCCTATCATACCTCAAAGAGAACAACAGACGGCATTAATGGTGTCGCCGAAAACTTACCTTCTCACTATATCGCTTAGATTGTCGTCTATGATATTTAATGTGGGAAATAAGTGTTACTATATTATAAGACATTTTGTGTTATTGTTTTGGAAACCATTTTGTGAAATTAGAGAGTAGGAGCTACAAACGCAGGTTATATTCACTTATGAATACTTACACACATGAATGGATGAATATATCTTTGCGGAATTTGTTTTTTTTTTTGTTCTCTAAAGTTAAAACAATAAGTATGTTGAGAAAACAAATTCGGGCGAATTTGAGAAGGTAAGTGTCGCTAAGTGCAGGGAATGAGTTAAATTCGCAGCACAAATGTTGTGTTTAGTAATGTTGCGACACCAGTGTTGCCTAACTTGAGAAAAAAGATGCATTTTGCAATAATATAATGGCTAAAATATATTTTTTAGTAAAGTGCGACAATAAATCAAAAATAAAACATAAATATAAGAAAATAAACAAAACATTTTGTATTTATACAACAAACAGCCTTAAAATTTGTTTCAAATTTCATTCCACTTACCGGAAGTTGAAGCTGTATTTTTTTTTAAGGAAAGGCAGATAGAGCGTTCGAAAAATGGACAGACTTTGAAGGTGGAAACACATTCTTTAGAAAAAGGGAATGCTTTCAGTAGTGCTGCTGCCATAAACTAAGAATTAAATACAGCCAGGCAGCCATTCCAACTAAGGCTTTAAGGCTTGTTTTTTTTTTCAAAAAGGGCACTATTTTATTTATATTTTTTATGTGTTTTTTTTATATTTTTAAACGTTCTTAAGAAATCTGCCCAAAAAAAAATTTTATATTTAACCTCGGTCTAAAAGAATGTGTTTCCAATTTTAAACTCTGCCCATTTCACAAACAATTTATCTGTCAATCTTTAAAAATAATTCCAGCTTCCACTTCCAGTAAGTGGATTAAAATTGGAAACAAATTCGATAGCTGTTTATTTTTTTTTATTTGAACTTAATCTTTGATTTATTGTTCCAGTTTACCTAAAAATATTTTTTTTTTGTATTATTTTATTGAAAAAGGCATCCTTTTTTTGAATTTATTCGTTGAAAGTGGTTGGCAACGCTGCCGCCAGCTCAGAAAACTTAAGAGAATTTGCCAACACTACAAGCTGTTTCCCTGTTAATTGCTGGGCGAAAATGTTTTTGCCATGTTAAAGTTATTTAAGAGAGAATTTTATTTTTAAAATTTCATAAGTTTCAAAGTTTCATTTGTATTCAGTTCAAAGAATACCAATTAATTGAACTTCATATTTCATGCATTTGTAAATTTACGTTTTAAGCAATAGATTGTAATTTTTGTATATGAAATAATCCATTCATCCATCAGTCCGCTCTATTATATTTCTGTAGTTTCTGTAGTAGTATATTTACCTCATGGGGTTCACATACAAATGAAATTTCAAAAAAAAGTTATTTTCGGAGTGCTTATTTTTGCATTTTCACTTTTTTTAAAATACTAACAATTGATAAAATTGAATTTTACTACATTAAATTTCAACTACGCAATTATCTTCATACTTACAGTCATATGAAATCTAGAGAGAGAATTTTCATTTTACATTTGCGGAGGAATCGGGTAGGAGCCCTGTTATGTTATTTCAAATGATGGTTTTGTTGTCAGTAGTTGTCATTTTTGCAGAGAAAATTCAAGGTAACCGTGATATAATCCTAATATTTATTATAATTGCGAAAGTAAGAAGATTGTTACCTTTTAACGACCGCGAAACCAATTTTTATGAATTTTGGTATAGGGATTGATTGGACCTCTGAGAATGACATGGGCTGCTTTTTGTCGCGAAGACAAAAAGTGAAGGGGATGAAGTAAGGGATGCAAGTTTAAATGATGAACCAATTATTTCTCAATTTAGGGATAATAAAATTAATCATAGGTATTTATATATGGTAAGAAATAAATGCATTTGCTGCGTATTTTATTAATGAATTTAAATGTGTAGTTGGCTTGAAAGATAGAATAGTTTCTGACCCGATTGATATAAATATTTTAATGAGTTACTCGAAGTAATAATTCTACGCAGACGAAGTCGTGGGTACCACATAGTATGCATTATTTTTCATGCACAGTTGCGCATTAAAACAAATTGAAGATTATAGTATAATTTTTGTAGTACATAGTAGTTTATAATAATGAATAAGAAAACACTTCCTGCACATTGAAATATTTCCTGACAATTCAAAAAATACACACGTTATTGTTCAAGTTTTCACTTCTGTCGGCACTCCCGGAGTGCCATTGTTTTTTTCAATATATTAACGCATTTGGGCGAAACCAAGTTCGCTGGATCAGCTATTAAAAATATAAAAAATAATAATTTTACAAAAAATTGCCGAAGAAGAAATAAAAAAAAAAAAAACTTTAAAAATAGTTTCTCCAATAATAAAAATGTTGTCTGGAAGACAAAATCACGACGCGGTATAATTATATATGCATATTCCAGACCAGTAAAAGCAGGGAACAAAAGTTTTCCGTAGATATCACTCTGGGAAATAATTTTCCGAAAATGATTTGGAACGTATATATTTGCTTGCCCGCATCGCAGAACAATGCCCCACTTTCAATCCAACCCCGTAAAAATAATAAATAAATTACCTCTCTATTTTACATCTAAAGTTCGCAACGATTTACGTATAAGTGTATACATGAGCCACATCTCAAGCACCTCAAAATACACTGAACATAAATTCTACTATGTGGAGACATTGATTCCTTAAATAAGTATTACTCTAACATCCCTGAGAAAGAGGGTCATTGCAGAAAAGACAGTGTAAGAGAACTGATAAGGAATGTAAAATCAACAAACGTGATCGAACCACTCGTTATACAAAACCACTCGCTTGATTTTTATTGAGATGGATGCACTCTTGTTACGTTCACTTTTAGTAGTGAATCCAACGACTTTACTACGTATATATCCGAGTGGCATCAGGGTAAAGGAGCTTTCCGATACCAGCTATTTGGATTCCAATCACGCGAATTGATTTAGGAGTTATGCACAGCACATACGGGAACATACTCGTTCAGATTGTATCGATGAATTGAATTCTGGATAGATGTTACTGAATACCGATGGAAAAGGTTTCTGATACATTTAAAAATTCTTATTGTAAATTTAAAGTAGCTACAAAAAGAGAAGCAAAACTTTTTGAACGCAAAACACAGCTGTAGGTATTTAAATAGTCTAATTGGTTTACTAAACCGAATGGATAGGCAGACTGTAATGTTTAATATTATTAAAATAACATGAAGGATCCGCAATATATATGTCAGTTCTTTCTTTCTTTTGATATAAACATTTGAAGAAATGCACCATTTCAGATATTATGTTGGCGTAGAAAAAGCCTTGATAATTCTAGCATCAATTCGCAACTAAATGTGGTTATGTGCTTTCATCTCTCCTCCGCGGTGTCTTAAGTTAGTCCTTCATTTAAATCAAATGTTAATTTGAGACCTTATTGACTAATAAAATTCTAATATTTATTTTTTGTTTAGTATATAGTATATAGAGTATATATTTGTATTTGTTATATTTAGTAATTAATGGAATGGTGTATATTAAATTTACATACTTAAAGAAAAGACGAAATTATTTGAGACATTCTTTTTTCAAATGCTGTTTTTTCAATTGCTGATTCAATTAAGTCATGTTGTCTTTGTCGATCAATACAAAGAAAATAAGTACAAATTCAAATACAAATACCTACATACCACATATGATATTAACATTTGCAACCTTTGGCTTCATATGGGTCATGTAGCTTATATACCCATACATCCAAGTAAATGCGTCCAAGCCTAAAACGATGACACATGTGGGATTTTTTCATGAAAACGGGAGAATTTGTGTTCTGCGATATATGCAAGAAGCAATTTAAATATTCGGGAAATACATCAAATTTAAATGACTATTTGCGCAGTAGGCATCCAAGCTACCTGCATGGTGAAGTCTCAAGGGCTCATAGTGAAATTTGTATAGATGTGAGGTTTTATTTTTTAGCGCAAAATAATATTCAAGTGGAAAGTGAAGTTCAAATTGTTGGAGTGCCTATGGGTCCTCTGCAATTAGTTGAGCTTGGAGCTAAACAAGGTGCAGTGCTTAAAAGAAAACCTTTACAGACCAAACTAGTGATAGCAGATAAACGCTCAGAGCTATCGGAGTTTGAAAGACATGACTTTGACGATTCAATAATAAAAATGACAACGAAAGATCTTCAACCTCTTTCTATTGTTGAAAACGAGGGATTTTTGGAATATTCCAAATAACTTTAGCCGTTATGCAAAGTCCTAAACAGAAAACTGCTGTCAAATAAATACAATGCTGCCGGGTAAATACGTGGATGTTTTGAATAAGCTAAAAATCGTCCTTCAAAATATCTCTCATGTTGTTGTAACGACAGACATATGGACTTCCGACAGCAACAGAGCATTTTTAACAGTTACTAGCCATTTCATTGTTGACAACAAAATACATTCAGCGGTTTTGACCACAAAGGAAGTTCCTGAAAAACATACAGCTGAAAATATAGCAAGTATTTTAACAACAATTTTTGATGAATGGTCGATTTCCTATAAAGTTTTTACAGTAGTTAGTGACAACGGATCAAACATTAAAAAAGCTATAAGCGACAATCTTATTTAAATTACTTATAAAATTCAGCGACTTGGGCAATTGGAAACTTATAAAACGTGGGCAAATGCAACATTTCTGGACCCGAGGTTTAAGAAGAATGCCTTCGGAAATGAGACAAATTGCACAAAAACTCAAAAATTTATTACTGATGAGGTAACATTTCTTTTAAATAAGAAAAGCAATTCACCATCATTAGTTGTTGTTAACCCGCATGTGGCTTTATATAACATTGACAATTCAGAAGATGAAGACACTGATGACCCAGGATACACAGTCGAGAAAATAACAACACATCCAAAAGCACATCAATTTGGACAATGCTCGATCAAAAGATTAGTGAGGTAAAAACAACCTACAGTATTTTGTGGCTAATCTTGCAGTGCAGTACTTACGAGCAGATTATGTAAGCCGATCGCAAGATCCATTAGCGTTTTGGAACGAGTACAAAACAATAAGGCTGGTTAAAGGATAGTGATGCGATGTCATGAGGGCACAAGCGTTCTCACCTAGCCTCTCGTTATCAACTCCTACTCTCACCTCCACGTTGGTGACTGGTGGGTGCCTAGTACCTCGATTGGAGATTGGGTAACCAGCCCCTGTGGAAGGTCGTTGGTGGCAGCGGACGAGAGAGGGGGTAGGAGTGCTTTCTCACTAAGGCACCTCCTCTGGCGTCTACAGTTCCATTCAGGCCGAACTATTTATAATGTAATCCCTATAAAGCTGCTCTGACATATTCGGATACCAGATGTGTGGGGATTTCGAATACCAAGCCAGGGTGTTAGAGAAGAGTTGGTGGCGGATGAACCCTTAATGGACCAACGGCAGCGCTCACATCCCAAAGTGGGTTACTGGCATCGGAAAAACCGGCCTGCTGTCCTATAGGGTCAAGGGCCTGGCCCTCCAGGTTGGGGGTTGTGCCGTCGGGGTAACTTCCCGACCATGTAAAAAACACTAGTTATGAGAGAGACACGAGGAGCCTCGGATAATGATTTCCCTCAAACGTCGTGGGAAATCGGCTAAGGACAAAAGTTATTGACTTTAAGCCGATAAGTGATCCGCATCAAAGCTACTTTCCAAAACATATGCCAAATATGTGCACACGCCCCTACCGACGAGGCTGAAGACTCTATCGAGGAGGAGTTTTATGACCTCCTGGTTGGAGCCTACGGAGCCTGTCCGGAGTACGATGTCAAAGTTGTGCTCGGGGACTTCAATGCTAAAGTCGGAAAGAAAAACATCTTTGGCGGGCTAGTCGGTAAGCACAGAATTCACAAACGACCACAGACAACAGTTACCGACTAAAGGACTTCGCGGCAGCTTGAAATACGTTGATAAGTAGCATTAGGTTTCCAAGGCTAAGGATCCACAGAGCTACCTGGCGCTCTCCAGACAATCGAACTGCCAACCAAATCGACCATGTGCACGCATCCAACATCCTCAACGTGCACACATTCAGAGGGGCAAATGTCGACTCTGATCATTTTCTTGTGACGGCTAAGTTCAGAGCTTGACTATCCAACGAGAAGAAGCTGCGTACCACCCAGAAGAAGAAATTCGACGTTGGACGCCTTAGCAGACCTGGAGTAGACTGAGTCTACAAAGAGTGCCTGAGTGAGAAACTCTCCGCAGTGCATTCGCCTACCACAGATGCCAACACCCAGTGGTCCCTGTATCGCGACATCATCAAAGAGGTAGCCGAAACCACCAGCGGGTACCAGCCACCCCAGAGAAAAAGACCGTGGTATGATAATGAATGCGTGCGCCGGAAAAATGTAACAGAAAATGCACATATAAAAGACGCTGCAGCGCAAAACAAGGGCAGCGAGGGATGAGTATCGAGCCAGGAGGAGGGAGGAGAAGAAAATCATGCATAGAAAGAAGAGGGCCTACGCAGTCTTCCAGCTCAAGGAGATCGAAGAGTTCTGCGATCGAAGCAACATCCGGAAGTTTTACAAGAAAGCCAAGCAACTGGCTGCTGGCTTCAAGACCGGAACGCAGGCACTTCCAGCAGATGCTAAATGGGCATCATATATAGAGACTGATAGGGCAAGAAGAGAACCCACGTCCAGTCAATGAAAAACCAGCAGTAAAAAAGCTTAAGAACAACAAGGCCGCCGGCTCTGATAATTTACCAGCGGAGCTCTTCAAATACGGTGGTGATGTTTTGGTAGGACGCATACACCATATCATCAACCAAGTATGGGTGGAAGAAAACATGCCCGATGAATGGACTATCAGCTCCATATGCCCCATCTGCAAAAAAGGTGATCCTATGTCTTGCAGGAACTATCGAGGCATATCCCTGCTAAATAACGCATATAAGATCCTATCCAACGTACTGTGTGAACGTCTTAAACCGTTTTGCTACACACTAATCGGCACGTACCAGTGTGGCTTCCGGCCCGGCAGATCGACTGTACATCAAATTTTCACATTGTGGCAAATCCTGGAAAAGTCCAACGAATTTCAAGTGGAGACACACCACTTATTCATCGACTTCAAAGCCGCGTATGATAGTATATATCGTCAGGAGCTCTATATGGCGATGGTCGAATTCGGAATCCCGACGAAACTGATTCAGTTGTGTCGTGTGACACTCGAAAACACGCGATGCAAGGTACAATTTGGAAGTAGGAGATGCGCGAGAATCTGTCCACCGCCTAGGACAGAACGTCACTATTGATAGCAATAATTTCGAGGTAGTTAAGGAGTTTATCTACCTTGGAGTAAACGTGAACTCCTCAAATGACATCCTAGTGAAGATCCGGCGAAGAATTACCCTTGGAAACCGCTGCTACTTCGATTTGGCAAAACAACTGGGTTCAAAACTCCTAACTCGAAGGACAAAATGTATGCTCTACAGAATCCTTATCCTGCCAGTTATGCTTTATGGCGCTGAGTGCTGGGCGATAATCAGGAAGGGAGAGCTGATACTGGGCTCCTTCGAAAGAAAAATTCTTTGGCGGATTTTTGGTCCTGTGTGCGAGGAGGGCGAATGGAGAGGAGAAGATACAACCGCGAACTCTATGAACTGTACCAAGATGTGGATGTAGTCCAAAAGACCAAAATACGTCGACTACATTGGCTCGGTCACATCGAGCGAATGGACAATAATGCTCAAGCTAAGAAGATCTTCGAATCCCAGCCGCCAGGTTCGAGACGACAAGGAAGACCGAACCTCCGTTTCAAAGACCAAGCCATCGCGGATGCCAGAGCGCTTGGTCTGGATAACTGGAAGCAACGTGCTTGGGATCGCAGAGGATGGAAGGCTACAGTGTCTCAGGCAGAGACTCTCCACGGGTCGGGAGCTCGTTAAGTAAGTTAAGTACTTTCAAGTTTGACGATTTCTAGGCTCCTTAGGAATTTATTAAATGCATACTTGTATTGCGAACGTACTCTTTTCGTATAACTAAAACTTTCTAAACAATATTATGAAGTTTTCGATTGGGTATTTCAGATTTCTGCTGCCAAATCGAATTGAATCCGAATTCTGTGTATTCTTTTGCGTATTGAGTTGCTCGCAAAAAAAAAAACACTTTTTTCTTGCACTGGACATCCATTGCAATTGATGTTCACACATTTATACAAACCCATTTCGAAATAATTTAATATTAACCTCTTTCCATAGGCGTTTCATTGAAAAATTGAAACTAGAAAAAACTCTCAATTATTATGAGTACCTATGTGTTGTGTTGTTTTTTTTATATAATATTGTCGTCTTAATCAGAATAATAAAGAAATGCAAAAATTGTACACTTTTGATGTTTGATTTTGTGTTTCCAAGATTTTTGAAATTTTCCTCCATATCGCTTATAAAACCTGGTAACACTGCAGTACAAATGTCAAATTTTCGCAAGCAAATAATTTCCCAGGAAACAAACGTCAGCGAAAAGACAGTGGAGAATTGTACCAAGCAATCTGCTACAACTGCCCACTTTTTCGACATCATTTCGCAGCAGCTGCGTACTGCAGAACAAAAAGGAGAGCGACATTTTTCGTTCATGATTTCGTCGTGTCATTTTTGTATAGGATTTTTCGCTTCGAATTATGTACGTACCAGCCTTTAAATTTCAATCAAAGCGCAATGATTGACGTGTCAGCAAACATTCGGCTTTTTCATTCAATTGCTGAATAGTACATTTTTTGTTTTATTCTCGGGGGCGTACACGTAAAATGCAGGATGTTTGGCAACACGTGAGCAAGCCAAATACAATTGACCATATGAGAAACATGGAAGTTTAAGATTGATGCCACAAACTTACAATGATTGTCCTTGCGACTGATTAATTGTAATAGGGAAAGCGAAACACACGAGAAATTGAAGAATCCGCGGAATGAGAATATATTCGCCTTTGAATTTTTCCCTCAAAATCATCGCTTGAATGACATTTGATTTGAGATTCTTCACAGTCAAACGCATTTCGTGACAAAGTTACGCTGCATTGAGGTTGCGCAGCAAAATTATAACTAAGCCGACTTTCATTTTCAAATTGTGTGGCAAATTAACCAAATCCATTTGTACCTAAACGATATCAAATGCAGTTGTTTGACACCAATCTTATTACTTACTTAATATACATAGCGTGGTGCACATGGGCCTTACTTAATATGCCCCTCCATCCGGCTCGAACTCTAGCCTGCCGTCTCCAATTTCGCCCTCCAAGCAGTTTTAGGTTTAATGCAACCTGGTGTCTCTCTCCCTCTGGTATGGCGTCGAAGACTTTACGCGCCGGAGCATCAATGTTTATCCTCTCTACATGGCCCAGCCAACTTAACCGCTGGATACGGATTTTTTTAACTAGGCTTATGTCGCTGTACAGCACGTATAACTCGTTATTGTATCTTCTCCAAACATTGTTTGCTTGGTCAACGTAAACGGGACCATAAATCGTTCGTAGGACTTTTCTCTCGAATACAGCAAGGGAGCTTTCGTTCTACTGGGTGAGAGTTCATGCTTCTGGACCATATAGCAGGACCGGGATGATGACTGTTTTGTATTGCATCACCTTGGCTCCTCTCGATACTGCTTTATTCCTCAATTGCTTACTTATAGCCCAAAGAAACAGCGATTAGCAAGAGTTATTCTAGCGTTGATTCTCGCGCTTATGTTGTTTTCCGCATTTACAGTAGTGCCCAGGTAGACAAATTCACTAACTACCTCAAAGTTATACCTATCAATTGTCACGTTCTCACGAAGTCGGTGATGGGATTGGAGTTTTTTTGATGAAGTCTTGTCCTCATTTATAGTCAGCCCCATACTGCATACTGTGAAAGCACCTGCTCGCTTTGTTCTTCCTACAATATCAATGTTGTCAGCAAACCCAATTATTTGTGGGTTCTTTGCTTGGGTGTTGCGTACAAGCCTTTCAAGCACCATATTGAAACAGCTGCACGACAGTGCGTCACCTTGCCTTAAACCTCTGGTGGTGTCAAAGGTTTCGGTATAATCCCTACCAATTTTGACGGAGCAGCGAGCATTCTCCAAGGTCGTCCTAATAAGACGTATCAGTTTAGCAGGAATTCCAAAGCTGGACATGGTACGATATAGTTCATCCCTCTTTATACTGTCGTACGCTGCTTTAAAATCGATGAACAGGTGGTGGGTATCGATGTTAAATTCTTGTGTTTTCTCCAGCGTCTGGCGCAATGTGAAGATTTGGTCAGTCGTAGATTTTCCAGGTCTGAAGCCGCATTGGTAAGGCCCAATTAGATTGTCAGCAAACGAGCTATAGAAAGTAAAAATGCGTACATTTTTGGTTCCTTCAACAAGTAAAATGTTAATTCAATTTTTTTAATTGTGCTTTCTTTAATTTCCTGCATTATTTTAGTGCAACTCCTCCCTCTACATCAACATTTTCTTACGTGCCGGAAAATTTTGCTTTCTACCGCCTTTTTTAAGGATATCTACCACCGCTTTTCTCAATTCCCATCACTGGTAGACGATCTCCTTTTTTGTGGATCGGGCAGATGGTACCGAGATTCCAATCGTCGGGCATACTTTATCAATCTTCACAATGCAATTTTTCAATAGATATCTGATCTGAAAATAAAGAAACGATATTGTACCTACGTAAAAAAAAGGTAAAAAGGCGAACCTAGCCCTGACCTAAATAAAATGTGTTATAACCTACAAATAAAATTATTTATAACCCTCCTAACGCATAAATTGACTTAAAGAACCTACAATTATCTACATCATACTCTCCAGTAATTAGAAATTCAGTTCTGTTTTGGCAAAATATTTTCAAATTATTAAAGAACAACAAAATCTAAAACTATCGACATATTTTTATAATTCTGAATTCGTTTACCTTCTATTGTTTTGGTTGTATGATGGTATTGTTATGTGTCCTGCGTATAAACTTTGCTCCACAGCCGCAGCGTTGCAGTGTTTATATAATATTATGCTCATGGATGCATGTACATATATGTATGCAAAAAAATATACGAGAAACGAAATTTGTAGAAAAAAATATTGCAATTTCGTATGTTTTGTACTCCCATGAGGAAGATAGAACAATGAAAAATTAAAGCTGCTGCTGAAAATATAAAATGCAGATGTTGCAAAAAACGTATAGGGTCCAGTTTTACTCATGTGATGTCTATTTTCTTAGATGCATTTTCATCGTCGAAAAAATAAAGATATCCTCATTTGTTTATGGCAGTTGCCAGAATCATAATAAGGTTTTCGTCCCTGAATACCTAGTGGTTAACAAAATTATCTTGTCATTATTGGTTTCTATGAGTGGTGCAATCTAAACACAATAAGTATCGACAATTAGCTCAGTTTTTTTTTAAATACAAGGATTTTATAAAAGTTAAGCTGCTAAAAATGTTTAAAATCCTTTTCAGTTGTGTGAAATGTAATGCTTCTGTAGGAATTATTGTAAGAAAGTGGAAGTAGGTATTAATTTTGTTCAGCAATAGCTCCAAAACGAGTAAAACGGTGGTCCGTTAATATTAGTGTGTTAATGCAAGAAAATAAATCTTACTGGCAAATAATGTTATCCATCTATAATTAGAGTATTTAATGCGGCTGCCCAAGGACAAAGCTCTCGTAGAATTTTGTCCAAACAAATTCAAATTTATTCGTTAAGCGAAAAATTCTTTAATATCAGAAATAATGTTAGTCAACTGTTCGAACAGTTAGTGGCAACAACTCCAAAAGTTTACATTTTTGGTAGGTATATAAACACTTATTATTAAGAAATAAAAGCTCTTTGATCAAAGTTTTATTAGGTTATACAAATTCCTTTAAAGCTATAGGATCAAAATATGACTTAATCTTGTATAGCTTCATCTATAACAATAATAATAATGTGATTTAATTTATCGCAGAAAAACAACACCGACAAATTACATTATAGAGCATTGGCTCCTTTGAGCCACAGCAGGGCATTCGCAGAGTATGTGTTCCATTGTTTCCTCCTCTTCATCACAGAGTCGACAGGAGTCATCGTTGGAAAGTCCCATTTTTTGAGATGGTATCTTAGTGGCCAGTGACCAGTAAGATAACCCGTTAGGATCCTTAGATCTTCTTTGCTTAGCTCAAGTAACTTTTTTGCCTTACTACGAGCTGGGCTTATGAATCCTTTTGCCTGCCTCTGTCCTTTGGATTCCGTCCAGTATTCGGCAAGGTGATCATCTTCCCAATTACTGAATTTTGAGTGTATGTAACTCAAAGGAAGTAGGGCTCAGGACCAGTGAGCAGGCGTGATGCGCCTCTTCTCGCCAGGCAATCCGCTCGTTCATTTCCCCCAAATCCCTCATGACCCGGTATCCAAGCAACGGTGACTATGTTGTCCTTGGCTAAATCCTCGAGGATATTAAAGCCTTCTTAGACCAGTTTTGACCTGATCGAGTACGATCTTAGGGCCTTAAGAGCTGAGAGGATGTAGATGCGAGCACCTCTAGTGCGCCTAAGTAAGGATTCTCGGACATATATCTCTATGGCGTGTACCTCCGCTTGAAAAATGTCTGGTGATTTTCCCAGTGCTATAGCTCTTTGGAACCCAGGCCCATAGACCCTAGCACCGGTTGCGTCATCTTCTATCTTTGAACCGTCGGTGTACCAGATAGTATTATGAATTGGTTGGTTCTCCAGGCACTTCTATCAGATATTAGTATCTTAAATTTGCTGGAGAAGCGAAGCTTTTTAAGCATGGTGTCTGATACCTTGATCACAGCATCATCTTAAAGCATTTGTAGTACCCGAAGGTGTCCTGTGAGGTTTCCTGCTTTAAAATTTGGTATATCAGGGAGCCTAGGGGCAGTGAGACCAGCTTCCTTCTTTACAGAAGTATGTAAAGGCATCAGGCTGAGCATTGCTCCTATGGCTCCAGTTGGACAAGTTTTCATTGAAACCAACGCGTGCTAAGCGATATATCTTGTCAAGTTTTTGTTGGGCCGTTAATTGTTCGATTTTTGGCCACCATGATAACGCTCCACCATTGTAATCATTGGTTTGATGATCTTGTTGTATGACCAAAAGATCATTTTTGGTTTTAAGTCCCAGGTTTTGCCGTTAAGGCGATGGCACATATATATTGCCTTTGTCGCCTTCTTGGTGACTTGATCAAGGTGTGAATTTCAGGTAAAAGTCTTGTCTAGGATAACTCCTAGGTATTTTACCTCTCCTGATAAGTTGATAACTTCATTATTCAGTGATTACTACATCTGCGTAACCTTGTATTATGTACCCCGATTGTGTGAGGTGGTCTAGGAGTTTATCTATAATTAAAGTCCACAAAAGAGGGGAAAGTACTCCCCCTTGAGGACAGCCCCTAGTGGCCTTAACAGTCTTTTGCGAGCCTCCATACGCCAGATCAATGATTCTGCTTTCTAACATGTTTAGAACCCATCTCTGAGGTATATAAAACAAAGTGGCAAAATGTGTATGTTTCCCTCTATCCCCCGTAATTTTCAACCAATTTAGTAGATTTTTTTTAAATGTCGGTAATTACGGTGATCAATTGATAGGTAAAAAAAAATTTTAAAAAAAATTATTTTAAAAAGCAAAAAAGAAACCACCTAATTTCTATCAGTTTCACAACAAAAAGCCCTTTTTTGTTTCTGGAAATTTGAAATACAACAAAAAAGCTCCGAGCTATCTTCGACATTTTTTGCTAACCGAAGCTCAGGCATGAGTTTTTCTTTTTTGCTGCTTTTGAAATTGTTAAATGTTAATTCGAAGTGGGTGAATATTTTGTGAATTAATAGGGCTATTATCGTTAGCGAGTCGAATTATTCGCGTTAATCGAGTTAGTTGTCGAAATACTCGCCTTGTAGGATTATGGTCGGCGAATTAATTCATTCGCCTAAAAATCAAAGGCTCCCAAAATAATAGAAACGAAAATTTATGACAACGCAAAAAGAATTCAAAATAAAAAAATTGTGTGCCTAAAAATGATCAGCAGTATTAGGCCTGTTTTATTCACTCGAAGTTGAACACAACTTCGGGATTTTTATTTTCAACTAGCAAGTTTGCTTTTATTCACTCAAAGTTGACTCGCTCTTTGGATATTCCGGAGTTTTTGGGATCGCTCAACTCACCGAAATAGTAGAAGTTAGAAGTCAACTTCTGGTTTTATGTCAAATTTTATATTTTTCATCGTTTCGATTTTCGAGTGTTCGATTTTGAAGACATACAATAAAAATAATTTGTGAAATTAATGTTTTGTTTCGCGGCAATTATTATTGGGAAGATTGGCAATCGTCTGATTCAAGCAGCGAAGATGATGGAGAGCAGGATATTTTGGTCCATGAGAGACGTCAATACAAGATGTTACCAACATGTTGGAGTTGGAAAATGGGACGACCGTGACTTCATTTATTGTTTTCGTCTTTCAAAGCGAACTGCATTGATGGTGCTACAGCTTATAGCGAATTCATTGCCGTGCGATGAGAGAATGTGTTATAAATCGCGTATTTTTTCGAATTACCTTTATATATTGGATTGAGTTCCGCCGTTTTGTTGCTTCATAGATCGCGTAATAGTTAATAGTATTACGTTATTATGCACTATTATGTTAATTTCAGAAAACGTAAGGGCTGGTTTTCCATAAACGTTCAAACGGTTTCTGCTTTGAATTTGAAGATAAACGATATTGTCGCTCGTTGGCAGGTATTCTTTATATTAACAATATAAATTTCAAATAGATTCGATCTTAATTATTATGTATTTCTTAAAAGGGTTCCACACATGATCAGCGCATTTTCAATCTATCGAGCCTAAAACAACGATTTGAAAGAGGCGAATTAAAACACTTTATTCTAATTGGTGACTCTGGATACACGAATTCGAGCTATTTTGCGACGCCTTTCCTGAATATCACGAACTCAGTAGAAAACTTATGTAACGAATCGCAGATTCTAACACGCAATTGCGTTGAACGTTCGTATGGCATTTGGAAAATGCGGTTTTCAGTGTTGGCCACTGGCTTGAAGTGCAGGGTGGAGACTGTGCAATTAATTATTATCTCTTAAAGCAAAATCTCGTGAAGCAAAAAGTTTGTTGGCTTCCGCAATTTAGCCCTCTCCCAATTATTACCAACAAATCCACCTTCTTCAGATAACATCTCTCCAGTTTGGTTATCCGTATCTGCACCCAGAGAAAAAATCCTGTTAAATCAACCATGTTTTAAATTTACACGAAAAAAAAAGAAGATGAATCTACACGTTCGCTTGTAAACTAATTGTTCTATGACCTGTAAATGCAACATGTTGTGTACCTAATGTTATTTTAAAATGTCATCCCTTTAATAGTTCATGACCCTTTTTCAAATTAACTTTATTTATCATGTTAATTTTACATTGAAATCCCGGAGAATCAACATGCTCTAGTGTAATGTTAACAATGCTTACCGGTATAATCTACATGATCCTTTGCCAAATTGACGTTCGTCGCCATGTTGGTCGACTTGTGTTTCTGTAGTTGTCAGTGCATCTGCCCTTGAACACTGCTTGTCGGTCGGATCCTCCAGAGTTATTATTTCCACCTCGTGAAAAAAAGAATTATCAATGTCGACATCACCCAAATCTTATGAGCCATCATCGGGGCAGAATTCCCCAAATACCACACCAGTTGCTGCTTACTTTCGGCTAGAGCTTTGCAGTGTCAATTCGTTCGCAATTGTGTAATCACTATCGCCGGAAGTTGCAGCAAGACCAACGGTTGAAGGCATTATGACTTCAGCCAAGTGTTTCATGGTTTCGCTTAACGAGGGAAGTTCTTTATTAGGCGGACCACCACCGGTCTGCATTGCGTCCTCACAAAATAATACGCGCGATCTTTAAGTGTCTGCTTGATTTTTTGATATTTTTCGCGCAGAGACTTTACGTTTCTTTCCTGTAAGAAGAACGAAAACGATATTCACTCGGTTATTATAACTATACGAGAAAGTCAAAAATGTATACGAAAACTAACCCAACCGGTGGGCGCAACATTGAATGCCTTTGCTATCTTCTCCCATGCTTGTTCCTTGTCGCGATTTGTGGCGCCATCGGTTTTTTTGTTTTCGATTATGGATCGGTAAACCATAAAATTAGTTACTAACCAATCTTCCTCCTCTGCCGTATACATATTTTTCGGCATTTTTTTTTTAATTTCTCTTGTCTTTGTTGATTTCTGTCATTTTTTTTGTAATTTAAACTGCACACAACGAATATTATACCGGAAATAACGCCCACAATTTAAACCAAAAGTCGAAACTGCCATATTTCGTGTCATCTGAAACAAATATCCCAGGGATATTTCTGAATCAGCAAGTAAGCCAATTTTTGAATTTCAACTGAGTAGTAGTGAATAAAAGCAATTTTCAACTTGCCGCTCAAGTCTCTCTTTCAAATCAACTCCGAAGTTGATCAACCTCGGAGTTAACGGGAAGTTGAACAATAGTGAATAAAATGACCCTTAATCTATTTTTTTAAGACAACAATAAGTAGGTAGCATTAGATATGTGTAGATTGAGACAAAGTATGAGGGACAACTCCAAACCTATAGATTCTAGAACTTCCAATTTCCAAACCATCTGTAAGTATACCTAAATACATTAAGCACTTTAACTTACGAAGTTTTTGTTAAATTTGTGTCCAACTTTCGTTTAACCAAAGAAGAACTCGTGCATGTATTGGACCAAATAAAAGACAAATTTATATCTATGCGTCCTTCCTATTATAAAGTTGGCCTGCGCATGCTCCTTATTTCAACAGCGAAATTATCCCAATATTCTCTGTTGGATTTTGTTGTCGGGGGTTTTGTTCCATGAGCTCACCTAGCTTTTGGATTTACCTCGAATTGCTTATTTTGGAACTATAAAAGGCGATTTTCGTTGTATATATATAAATATATATACATGAAATTAATGGGTTTTACACATTTCTCTAGCTCATAAATTCGCCCCTGGTCTCACCAAATGATTTTGTTCGCCAAAATTTGAAGTTTAAATCATATGACATTTCACAAATTCGCAAACGGAAATAAGGCGATATTACATTCGCCAGCGGTTTGACAGTCAGTGGTTAGCGAATTGAACATTCGCCCGGAATTTTTTTCAATTCGCTAACCATAACAAAAATAAAACAAGTTCGCGGGACTTTTTGTTCGACTCGCTAACGATAATAGGCGCATAAATGTGTGGATTTTGTGGTTATAATATTTTCAAGAAGTTTTTATTCCTCACATACCAATGATTCCAACTGATATCCCATTCGAATTTAAGCGTCTTCAATTCCCCATTCGCCTTGCTTTCGCCGTTACCATTAATAAGTCGCGAGGACAATCTTTTCAAATGTGCGGTATAAGTTTGAAAAATCCAGTTTTCTCGCATGGCCAACTCTACGTTGCATGCTACCGAGTCGGAAAACCATCTGCACTATTTGTTTATACAAGCGATGGATAAAAACGAACCAAGAATGTTGTTTATATAAAAGCATTGCAATAAATGTTTTTTTTTATATAAATTATTTGAAAAAGTTTTCTTTTTGCCTGGAGAAGCCCCTACCAGCTTCAGCTAGTAAAATATAATACTTCAAAAAACAAAAAAAACACAAAATTAATGATAATAAAAATGATTAAATTTTGTACAGGTGTGTAGTCAATACCATAACATAATATTAAAAATCTTCGTTGACAATTTGTGACATTTTCAAGCCGGTTCAAGAATAGGCACCATTTCATCTGTATTTAAAGTTTTTTTCCCCAATGACTATGCCTAGGTACCATTTAATATGGGGCACCTAAGCAGTGGGCAGTGTCCTCTCTTGCGCGTTGGTTGCATAGCGTACACTCCTCGTTGCGATCATGTCGATGTGGCTTGTGGCATCCAGAGACAATACTGAGACCACCAACTCCGACCGATTTCCCGTTACTTAGCCTACTAGCTATATTTTTATGGGGTGGCAAATGCTAAGTGCGCTTGTATTGTTACATAGAAATTCGTATTGACAAATGTCACGTAACTTCAAAAATTCCGACTCACCAACACACTCGCACCTTTCATATGCCACTTCCGCTGTGGGCAAAGTTGCTGACAGCGTTCATAGAATTTTATCCGTTAAATTTGAAATTATTCGTTACGTGTGCGTAATAATTTTTTTTAAGGAATAAGTGGAGATTTGCTTAAAATATGTATGAAAGATGAACAATGCAGATTATTTGAAGTAAAGTGGAAATATATTGAGCAAATTTTCTTCAGTTTTCTAAGAAAAATTTATGCATGAAATCGAAGTTAATGATATTCAAAAGCGCAAAATTCGCAACCATGTTTATCATAATAAGTTTTTAGTATATAGAACATCTCATTTATCTAGTTTTATTAACCAAAGAAATCAAATTATTCGCCTTTTAACAGCATATAATTACTAACCAATGGCATTCAGTAATGTAAAAATGTGGTATTCCCGAATTCTAGCACACTTCCCCACGGTTGTCGAGGTTGGCAGCATTTATTTTTGTATTTTTTGTATGTTTTTGCATGTCACACGGATTCTTAATTGACACAACACCGATAGGAAAACAAAATGGCGAATTTGAAAAAAAAAATTGAGGGGCCCAGCGGCAAGAGGATTGTGAGTTGGGGGTCTCAGTATCATTTGTCTCTGGTGGCATCTATCTATCTATCAGTGTGTGCACGCATGACCCGAGAACGGATCGTTCGGTTTTCACGATTTTGGGCTTGATGGATTCTTATTGGCTAAAGAAAGGACAAAGGCTTTCTGTTGCGAAAACGAAACATTATGAGGATGAAACAGAATATGAAATTTTGTATTGTACTGGTAGCATTGTATATAAACATTCTCTCTATATATACAATGCTGGTAGGTAACTTTGTGTCTGTCCTACCGCTTATTCCTTCTTTCATGCCTTTTTCACTTCCTAATATTTAACTTTGTATACTATTACATATAGCGCTTTCACAAAAAAACTTCTATTGTCGAGCTGTCTCTAGTCGATCTCGCAGTTTACCAAAAAGTGACTTCTCTCCGCTTCACTTCATTGTCTTTTTCCTTACACATACAGTTCTTACATTCAGCAAATTGGGACTATATAATAGTCCGCGACTGCAACACTCCGATTTTCTTTGGCGGAGTTTCGTGCGGACTCCCGTTCTTGCTCTCAATGATACTGTTTAAGCTCTTTGGCGAATTCGCCCGAGTATTGGGGTAGAGTAGCCTAATTGCGGCCCTTCCCAGTGGCCCTCCACCTCTCGGATAAGTCGTTATAATTTGTGAATTGTATAAATAGTTTTATTTCGAAGTTTTTGGTCTTAAATTGTTTTCTTAAACTTTTCCATTAATGTGTCAAAATTCTTGTTGCGAGGCTCAGTCGCTCTCGAAAAATCAACTCATTTGACTTGTGCTCTGTCGGGGAAGGTTTTCGTGTGAATTTACTGTCAAGTCGTTAGTAAAATTGCGGTCGGAATTAGTGTTTTTTGTGAAAATTTTGTGGGTAATTGTTTTCAAATGCTGCCTTTTAATTTAATTTTTTTTTTATTTATTTGTAATAATATAAATCATTTTTTTTCTTAACTTTTCTGTAATAAAACATTTAAATAATAAATTGTAGAGTCGGTAATGATGCAATGCTCATAATCTGGTTGTAGCGGGAATGCTGTCACTACTTCTTCTCTTATCATAGATAAGAAGAAACTCCTGAAGTTCTTCGACGCTTCTGGCTGTGTACAAAATTGACGTGTACGCAATTCGGTCACCCAGGCCTTCAATTATTGCACTGATGATATCCTTCTCATCTATAGTTGCTTGCGCTGCGATCTCTTGCATGGAGAGCATGTAGCTTACGATGTTTTCTCCTCGGGTACGATGCCTCCTCTGCAGCTGCTTGCACACGTCATTTTTTATGACGTGATGTTGAAATTGTTTGCTCAAGGCGGTCCTCAATTCTCGTAAGAACCTCAAATGAGGTTCGGAGAAAAATGGCTGCCATTCCAGTTAGCAGTCGCCGCATAGCAATGTACCTACTTGAAATTGTCTGTACAACAGCTCAATTTGATGGCTCTTTCGAAATCGGTAATCCACTTTTCGATGGAGTATGCATCATCTTCGGAGTATTTGGGTACAATTGACTCCACGTCGGTGATAGTGAACCGCTGTAGGTCCGGCACGGAGGAATCTTCCAAGGCCTTGAGCTCCTGGCGTAGCTGTAAGACTTTCTTTTTTTTCCAGCTTTGCGATGATTTCGTCGAGATCCTCCTCATCTTTATCATATATCAAGCTAACACTTGTACCGTCGTTTAAAGCACCGTTTGATGCAGCGGCGGCACCAGCCTCACCTGTTGCGCTGATAGGTCCATTACCAGTGCCCGCTTCGTCTTCCACTTCTTGAGTGGGGACAGTATGTGGACGTCCGATATCTTCCGCAGCAGTTAGCAGTTGACGCAATTGGATCACTGTTGATGTTGATGAATATGGGAGCCCCGCGTTGTCTAACGCACGTGTCACTCTTTTTTCCATGTTAGCTATCCCACTTCTGAAGCTGTAATGGAAATCCTATTTTTTTTTTTGGGAAAAATATTGTCGATCGACACCGAGCGGCCATTGTGGACGGAAAATATAAAACAAAGTGTTAGAAGAAAATTGCGCCATTATACATCCTGGCAAAATAAAAGAAAAAAGGATTTCCATTACAAAATATTAAACAATTTAAGCCGTATCTTTACTGGGTGGCCGAATATGGGACACGAGATGGTCGGAAACCAGAAACAAGGGGCCGGCCACAGGAAAAAAAAAGCGACTCTACCCTAGCGATATTTCCCAATCTCAAACTTTCAGTGAATGCACCCACACATACTGTTCACACATTACATTCAGTACATAAAACTATAATTTTTTGTTAACGCTGTTACTCATTTGAGCAACTTCAAAATATTTAAGCTCGAGTAAAATTCGTGTTAGAATTCGTTCGCCACAATGTTCCCCTAGCGATTCTATCTTCTTTTTTTTCCTGTGCCAAAAGCAAAAGAATGTTTAGCAGGCGAACCCAATAGGACTTACAGTTCTTAGGAATCATGAGACCTTGTTGCTATGTATGGAAAGCAGTGTTTTATTTCCCTATGCTAATGACGTGGGCTTTCGCCGATTTGGGTGAGGCTGGGGATGAGCCGATATTGTGCCATTTCGTACAGATAAAGTCTTTATATTGTGGCTTTTAGCCACTGGATTTCGTTGATGCTGGGGTGGACATTTCGTGTTCTCTGTTGTATATTATATTGTGTTGCGTTTGTTGTTATATTTTGTATGATTCGACTATATTGTGTTTCGTAGAAATGTGGGGGTGATATTTCGTTTGTATGTGGCTCGCCCGTGATTTCGTCTTCGATGTTATGTTTTCGTCGTCACAGATGTAGTGTGTTTGTAATTATTTAAAAGAAGCCATTTTTGCGTCTTATGATTACTGAAAACTCTTTAGAAAACCCTCTCTTCTCTCTCTCTCTCTCTATCTCTCTATTTCTATTTCTATCTCTTTTTTTGTTCATCTTCATTCCCGTTCAATTGGACTGTTGCGCGTTGCGGTACCTGGTTTTGCTCTCCTCCAGGACAAGGCCAGCAAGATCGTTGGGTATTTAAATATAATATACAACAATAGCTGGCGAATCCCGAAACGTGCCGTTAAGGAACGTTCTACTATTAGGTACCGTAAGACATCCGCAATTTTTCTGAAGGATTATCCACAAATGGATACAACTTTTACCTTTATGTGGTTATTATTAACCACGTGAGTGGACGATTTATCCTATCGCTGGTTTTAAAGAAGACATTTTCTTTCAGCACTCAGGAAATTCACTTCTCTCACGTCAATTTCTATATTTTAATTCAATATTTCATAATTTTATGCAGCTCTAAAATTCATAAACTTCTGCGGTGCTTTAAGTGAACATCCCTCGGAAATATCGTTGCGTAAATCGACTGTCAAGTCGGTTGTCAAACTCAGCCGTTCAAATTATTTCCAAATAATTTAAATAATAAAATAGAAATTTTCAATTCTAAGTACTCAAAATTATTTTTTTACCTGAATTCTTACCATTTTGAGATCCTCCTAAAAAAAAAAACTCTGGAATCAAACAAACAACAAACGACTGTGTGTCATAGTACGAAATTTGTGATTTGTGCAACTTAACAGAGTTGATTTCCGAGCCTGATGGTTGCGTAGACTATTTTCCACACAAAATATGACAGTTCATTTACGAGGTGGTAAATTTCTACATTTTACGCAGTTTATGAGGCTTTTACGCGATTAAGTTAGTACCTACCCTTAATATTAATTGCATTAAATAGAACGAATTAAACTAAATTTTCACTATCGCAACAGAAACTTATGGAGGCAACAAGTTGTGTGGCCATTAGTACACAAAAACTAAGATGGTTGGGCGGTTTAATACTAGAAGGTAATGGTTGGTAATGGTTTTCGGGCGCAGATATTGAATCGGTTCAATTTTAATGTTCATACCAGAGGTGAATGAATAAAAGAGATGGATATCTTTCGCACGTCTATCCCTCCAAAACCCATTTGTTAAATTGTTGTTTTTGTAATTTCAACCCCCGTCTGTGAATACGTGTGAGCTACAAAAAAGCATGTTGCTAATGGCCGGCCAACATTCCTTTAGCTTTTATAGGCATCGCGCTGTTCAATTGTTTTGTGTTTGGTGTTGAACTTTTTTAGTTTTTGTTAAGGCTTCGATTAAAATAAAAAAAATAGTGAAATACACATTTCGGAATAGCGAATTCTTGCATTAAAGTTCAATTCATGAACTCACATATACTTGAAAAGAAATGAGCATATGTGCGTGACTTCATGAATTTTTCGGGAAAACAGCTTGTAGGCAGCCGCCTTTCCACTGGAAAGTTATATATCTCTGTATTCCATTATCTTTGCCATAAATTTAGAATAACAACTCAAAAGCTGAAACTAGAATTCGACATGGTGTACCATGATACGAAAATATCTTGGAGTATGAGTTAAACTTGAACCTCCTTCTAAATCGATTAAAAAGAGGAAGGAATTGCAACTAAAGCCAATTTATTAAATAAATAGGTAATTCTGTGCAATACGTTACATTTACAAAATTTTGATTTAACCGCTTTTGCTACTTTTCTAATAAACAAGGTTAGGAATATGACATCCATGGAAGTTAATGGCACCGCAGTCGAAGATGTTCACAAATTCAACTTTGTTCATGCACTAATAGTGAGTACATAACAATCTTTTCCTTAATAAATTGATTGACAAATACACTTGCAGTCAGGTGCTGTTGCTGGTGCAGTAGTTGACATTGCACTTTTTCAATATCTCTGTATTCCATTATCTTTGGTCCATACATGCAAGGGCATATTTTAATTGGAATATATTGTATCATTTAACTTGTGAAATAGTGTATGTCACAGACATATCTATTCAGAAATAAATGGAAAATGGAACCAGTCTATCAATTATTCACGTTAGCCCGGGGAAATACACTTCAAATGTGCCTCTGCTCAGACCGGATGCTTTCTTTAGCTGATTCAAGAAGCAGATTTTGACACGAGAGTATTTAATTCACTATATTATTATTATTTTTTTTTTTAATAAGTCATATTTCCACTTTTTCTTTTGACCTTCTCGTTGAAATTAATTTTTGTTAAGATAGACATTGGAATATTTCAGATACGAATAGTTTTATTGTAATCTGATGAATGGTTCGAGGGTTCCGTCCAAATCATAAGAATTCCAAAAGGCATAGCTAGATCGAAATCTTTTTGGCCATCCACATGTGAGGAACCCACACTTTGTCCTGTTGTTGGACAGCAAATCCAAAATATAGTTTATAAAACTTGGTCATTAGTGGTGTCAAATTTCTGCGTTGAGTCTTAAAATAAATTTCACATCTACTCTACCACAACTTTTTAGAATCATTTTTACACAAAAATCACTTAGATTAGCAATCACTAAATACAACCACTTTACTGAAATATAAAATATCACCAATTAAAAAAAAAGTAAGTTCAAAGATAAAAAATATTTCATTTTAGTGGTAGCTGTAATGCAAAAAGACCTGATCATATCAAATCTAAATTGTATACTGAGGGTAGGTGGTTACTTCGAAATCGTTAGCCACTTTCTTGTTAAACAATTTTGTTGTCCACTGTAATTATACGAGAGCTCGGTAAGTGTCCAAATTCGTCAAAATTCAAAACCGAAATCAACTCCTAGAACTTTGCGGAGATATAATGCCCCAAACTACTAACGGAAATCAGTTGGAGGTATTTTTGCCAAATGCAACAGGAAGGAGTGCTTCTTTTTCCGGTTATAATGGAATAACCATGCCCGTCGGCGTAACAGTGCTCATTATTTAAATGAAGGGCATTCTTTTCTTCTATTTGGATTTGATGACAGTTTCCTTCCCGTTGCCTCTATCATATTTTACTATAATGACCTACAATAGTAACATCAAGAAACAAGACGTAGTTCCATCGTCATATTAAAGCTTAAGACAGCAAAAGATATGCAGTAGTTTTTTTTGGAATATTACTTTGGGGCACTACCCTTCTCACACAGCAGACATCTCAAAACATAACGAAAAAAAATATTTATATTTTAACAATGGATGAAGTTCATGGTACGACAGTGATATCGTCCTTTCTAAAATGGGAAAGAGTAGGTAGTTCTTATTTCATATCTCTGCACTTATTCCATTTCCCAGCGGACATCCAGATAATACTTTATGTATGACTATGTGCACTTCAAGAGAAGTGGATCAAATGCAGAAGAGGGAAAAATCGATATTAATAATTTTTGTATGAGAAAAGTGTTTGCTGTGCTCACAGACAAATGGCCACAGCGACAGAGCATCACTATCTCTGTGGTGAGCAAACTCCCCGAAGTCTGAAGGCCAGCAATCGATTGCAATTGCAAATGATGATGATGGTATGGTAAGCAGAGTGAAGTCATTAATATCACAGGTGATGTGCGTGTTTGCTTTGTATAAAGTATTAACTTTTCGATTGGAATCGCAGAGTGGGTCACGAACGTCATCTGCATGTTGATAAACGCAGAGCAAAACAAAAAGAAAAAAAAATGATTACAGTCATCATGTGGCGGCTTAAAATGGAATAAATATTAAAAATCATTTACATTATATACTTTCAACTTCCATTTGACATGAAAAACGAACATCTCAGAGAATATATCTATTAACCCCGCACCCGCACAGATAATCTGCGGCGAATTGACTCATTCGAAAACAAAATATAGCTCTCCAACTATCCTTAAATATTCCGAATAATACATAATGCATTGCGCGTTCGAAAGTCGTAACATCCCTGTCAGCGCGAGTATCTATCGGTGAATGGACGTGTTGTCGAGGACGGTGTCACGCTCTGAGTCAAATTTACGAATGATTATCAGTATTGCGACTTTTTAGTTTCTGATCTTTCTCATAAGTTTACTTTTATTTCTCATTCAACTTGTGTTTTTGTATAGCTATATACTGTTGTTGTTTGGTAGTGAAATTTTGCTTTTGTAATTGGCATTTAGGTTTAATTTCAACACATCACGCTGCAATGCATTTAAGAAAGAAAGACTGCAAGTTCCCACTTTGAAAAGACATTTAAAAGATACGGTAAGCAATATAGTTTCTAGAAGCGGCTGTAGTCACAACAAGAAATTCCAGAAGAGCCTTTACTAAAAAAAATCTTCCTACTGTGCATATTGTCCATATAATATCAGACGGTAGGCAAATGCTTCGTGCACAAAGTGCAAAAGAGTTATATAAAGGGAGCATAATTGATTTGTGCCAAAAATGTTTGTGATTATTTTTTATTGTTTGGTATTTAATAATATTTATTTTCTTATTTTCTAATAACTATGTATGTACTTGTGCATTTAAATGGACTGATAATTACCTACTGAAATTATTATTTAATGTGATGAAAACTAAAGCTGTGTTAATTTAATTTATATTTTTTTTGTTACTTTTATAGTTTTTTTTTTAATTAAATAAATAGCTGCAACCGGAAGACCTCTCATTCATTTACCTTTTTTAAATTGTAATAGCTTGGAAAACAAAGCTGTTAAAAGTATATGCGTCAATATTTGACGTTTATTTAGTTTAGTGTGCTGCAAAATATGATTATCTTTCCAGAGTTAAGAAGGTATATCCTGGTTATTGCAAGCAACGAAATATGGTTTTGAAACCGTTGAAGCGTTCATATATCGAACAAAATACAATAAAGGTAGACTGCCACGCCACGTCAAAAGCTGGAGAGGGTTTGTTAACTCTCTATGCCGCTAAAAAAAACCTTCAAAAAGAAGACAGGAAAAAATTACTAAATTGCATTGTTGAGTACTACTTCGATCCTAGCCAAAATAAGTACATTATTCCGAGTCCTCGTCAGCAGGCTAAAATGGCAAACGATATTAAAGAAACATTTCCTTCGGAGACTAAAGATATTTACTTTGTTTCTCGTAAAAATGGACACAGGGCAAACCCATCTGGTTTGCTTTTTAAAAGATTCAACAATCTGAATCGTAAACGAAAGAAATCGATAGAGGGTTCTTCCCATGAACAGTCAGAAGAAAAGACTCCTGAAATAAAAGAAATATTAATAAGTGAAACAAATCAGCCCTATATAATTCGAACAAAATATGAAATAATTAAATTTATAGATCACTATCAGGCATACTGTGTAGGTTCTAAAAGTATCTCTTTGAAAATAATAGCTATTGCTGACTTTACAAGTCCTCCAATTCATATTTACTATATTCCAGATGGAACATGTTTAATAAGAAATAAAATATTTTAAAATAAATTGAAATTATTAATTGTTTTATTACTGAATACGCACAAAGTATCGTCTAAAACTATTTTAGGATTATCAAAAAAAAAAAAGATGAAAAATACAAAACCTTATTGCAAATTAAGTCAACTTAAGAATAAGGGTTTGAAATACACCGCTTGGACAAAATTAAAGAATCGATGTTTAAAATAAGTAAGTAAAAATGAATATTGATTTTACATTTCCAATATAAAATTGGTAACATTTTTTTCATATATAAATTACAAATTTTTAATATCAAAACTTAAATTATTCTTATCAGAAATACCTAAATGAAATTAATATTAATTTTACGTTGATATCATATCGATTACACAATTTTAATATCAAAAATCGATGTTGTCAATATCAAATGTAAATGCGTATCGTATCGATTTCACATTTTTAATATTAAAATATTATAAAATTCTAATATCAATTCCACATGAATTCATTGTTAAAATTACATTCGAAACGTGTGAAATTAATATTGGAGTAATATCAAAATTGATATTTTCAACATCAGCTGGATTTTGTCAATGAAAAATATCAATATTACGGCTGTTTTTTACATTTTTTTTTTCGGTGTAGGATATTAAGGGTTATATTTCATTTAATAATGTTTTTGCTCACAGTACCATCACAAAACCATGGATCCTGTAAAGGTCTTCGCTTCAATCTTACACATGCGACGTCATGCCATAACAGGCAGCTTTCGTATATGATGCTGGGATTCTTAAGTCATTATGGCAGGTACCATATATGTATGCGGCCCCTTCCTTCTTGGCAATGATTGTGATTTTAATAGAGTCCAATGCTCCTTCCATCAGATCATTTATCAAATTGATATCCACCAATTCGTCGAGAGGTGAGTCTCGAATCGGAGAAACTAAATCGGACTCCTGGACAATGGATTCTCCATTAGAAACCATTAGTACTCGTTCGTACGAAGCTACCCACGACAAAATTTATTTTGTTTGTAAGAAACAGTTTTTTTCAGAGAACTCTTTGGCTTTTCAGTCTGCATGCCGTTAGTGTGGTGCCTTTCGGACGCCCAAGAGAATTTGTTGGTTCAATTTTTGCACTTTAATTTATCTATTATATAAATTGATCTAAATATAAATTGATATACAAATTGCAGCCACTACTGCACCGAGGGTTAAAGAGACGAAAGTGTCAAATGCCACAGATCATATATATAGAGGCGAGTGTGCAACAGGTAGCACTTTGGATGCTTCCAATGGCTAGTCAGCGAAGGGGGTGGGTTCAATAAGTATGTTTTGCACTGATCGCTAGTTCCTCGAAAAATAAGGGCCCCACAGAATTTTTACTTGGAATTCTGAAACGAATTAATAAATCGCCAAGAAACAACACTAAGGCTGGTAGTCAACGGTAAGAAATCTGAAAGTCAGAAAAGAATAAAACATCGGATTTTTAAAACGTTATAAAGCTCCGTCGGAGCACGGTCTTTTATTTACTTGGAAAAACCCAAGAGATAGAATGATGGTGACGATAAAAAAAAAAACAAGATGGTGCTCAGACCGTTAAGGATAGCCCACTATCGCGTCGTCCGAAAGGTTGCAAAAACATTTTATTAACGGGTCGCGTGCCCCGCTTTTCCGGGAATGTACTCGAAACGGGAGTCTACCGAAATATAATTTTACAATGCCCTGATCAAACGCTTTTTATCTAATGTCACTGTACTTATATTTATTAAGTTTCCTGATGGATTCCCTCTCTTCCTCTGTCCTTGTTATTTTCTGCCCCTTTCTGACACCTTTTATTTCCGCTCTGCCCACTATCCTGTCTTCCTTACTCCTTGTCTTTACACTTCTTAAAACGCTGCATTATATCTCCTTTACTTTTCCTTCACAATGTTATTTGTTTCGATACTTTTAAAAATCAAAAATTGCTTTTCGAAATCACAAAAATAAATAAACCTCCTTAAAAGCACCGTGCGTTAATGCTGGTTAGCCAAGAAGTGACTTCCAGGGTCTTGACTTAATTCGCAGGCACTTGGCTTTCTCACGCACACTCTCTTATTCATACGCTGGCGTTAGGCCCCAACGATGGGATCTTAAGTTGGCATTCAGCAATGCCTCGCACGACCATTCAAACATATTACCTAATATGTATAATACTAATCACCTCAAAACTTCCATTCATTCTCTTTGTATACTTTTCTCTTTTTTCAGAGTTGGATTTCTTTCGAAAAAATAACCTTTGACATTTAGTCAAAAGTAAACAAAACAAATAATTCGTTGAAAAATTGTACGCTGCATTTTTACCAACGAATTATATAAATAAAATAAAGAAAATTGCCAAAAAAAATGAAATAAAATAAATAAAACGAAGAAAGGCAGGATGTTTGTGGACGCCATACCCCGTACGGACTTGGACTTTCCCCCTTATTGGATAGGCAGAGGTGACAGAGAATCCACAGGTATAGTTGGATAATATTTATGATTTCGCGAATTACCGATGAGGCTAACCTTCGTTCGGTCTTTCGTGGTTTTGCAGTACTGATTTCTGCCTTCGTCTCTGTTATCGCAGTTCAGTGCGGGTGAATATTCACCCAAACACATTAACCTTGAACTTGGCAGATAATTTATTTTGCAAGGTATCCGTTTTAAGAAAATTCTGATACGAAAGTCAAATCTGTGCGAAGCTCAAATTGCGTGCGAAGTATCTACGTTACACATTAAAATATTCCGCAGCAATTAGTTGTCGAAGAGCTTCGGAAAAATTTGCCATGTAGATGTCCAAAATTAAGTGGTAAAACGCGGTTATACGCAATGTGAGTAATGCCACAATGTGCGGTATATGCCATCGGAGAATATTTTCGAAAGTTCGGAACGGATATCTCATATGGAATGGATTATTTGGGATAATTTGTATGTTTCGGAAAATTCTTAAAAATGTGGAATAGTAAAGCATTATTTGAAAAAGAATTACTTATACAATATTTTAGCAAATTTATCCGATGATGACTAAGTTGGTGATGTTGGCTCCGACTCCAAATCTGACTAGGATATAGATAACAATTCTCTTGTAAGTGATTGTGCCATTTCTTAACAAAAAATGATAAAAGTTCAAAGAAATGGGATTTTTTAACGGTCAATCTGGGATATTCCATCATAACCTTCTAGCAACACTGAGTGGGGGCACGGATCTGCTAAGGCTGAAGATCTAGCAACGATACGTTTATCAGATCTAAGAAATTTTATCAACAGATCCTAATAATTTTGGAAGTTGCATATTCAGGTTTGGCCAGTTCAAGTTTCTTTTTAAAAATGCAACAAAAAGAACAAAACTAAATTTATTCCATGTATTATGGCTTTATTAGTAAGAGTAAACATTCGCATTAATTATGGAACACAATGTCGTTCAAGTGGCTGCCTAGGCTGGCAGTATAGTAGCGCATTCTATCACTCCAATTTTTCAAGACCTTGTTGTTAGTTTCGGGCTGTGGCTCACGGATTGCTTGGATGATATTGGCCTTAAGTGCTTGAATGGTTTTCGGATTGATCCCACCACTCTACAATCCGCACCAAACTATCACTCTTTGTGGATGCATTGGTGTACGACGCCGGGTACCATGAGTGTTGTGCACTAGCATACCAGTCTCACGAACTTTTTGCACAAACTTGCGTACAGCAGCCGCGATGGGTGCTTCATTTCGGCCAAAACTTCTTTTCAAAAAACGCACTACACTACAAACGGCTACACTACGCAGCACTCAGTTTAGAAATAAGTTTTTAATATTTCCCAACGTTGTTCAAGCGTAAAGCGCCTCATTTCGTTCCGCGGAGATATGATTGGTACTGATTTTCTGTCAAGATTTCGAGCGAGAATCAGCTGTGAGTGTCAAAATAACTTATGATTTAAATAGATACCACTAGATGGCCTGCCCTTTGGTTTGTTTGGAAGCTGCCATTTTCACCAGAAAATAATTAGCATTGTGTCTATTATTCGCTAGGTGGATGACTATACCACGCCAAAAACTCTATAGTACAGGGTGGCGCACCAATTGTGCTACAATAAGAAATTCAAATAACTTTTTTTTTAATCGATGTATTTCATTAATTTTTTTTTTATTGGTTAGAAAATTAAATTTTATTTTAAATAGTTAGTTGTTTTTAAAGATTATAGATCGCAAATGACCTCCACGCTCTCCCACGCATATGCGGCACCTGATCAAAAAACTATTCATTGCGGCCTGAAGAGTTGAAGTTGGGATCGCCTCAATTATTGTCGTTATGGACTGCTTTAATTCAGTTAAATTCCTGGGCTTCGTTTTATACACCTCTTGCTTGACATAACCCCATAAAATTATTTAACATTGCCGTTAAGATCAAAATGGACCTCATCAGACATGAACAAACAATTGATCAATGTGTTGTCTTCTTCGGCCATTGATATCATTTTTTGGCAAAATTCCAGGCGAACAGGCAAATCCTGAGGGTTTAACTTGCTAGTAATTTGGACTTTGTATGGAAACAAGTTTAAATCGTCATGAAGTATCCGTTGTAATGACCGTCTACTAACTCCAATTTGCCCCGATAAGTTTCGGGTCGAAACGCTCGGATTGGCCTGTATTGCAGATGCTACTGCTGCGATTGTATCCTGAACCCGAACATTGGCATCTCGATGGTACGGCCTTCGTGCGATGCTTCCAGATTCGGCAAACATGTTTACAAACCTCATAGTGGTCCATCTACTCGGGAGATTACCGCCAAACTCCCGCCTAAATTCCCTTTGGACGGAAATGACGGACTGCAAAGCATGGTACCGTTGCAATATCCAAATTCTTTTCTCCGTATCCCAAGCATCCATTTTTATAAATCTAAATAGTAACCTACAAAATAAAAAAAAAAATAAGCCGATTACTCACACAGAAAAAAAGTTATTACGTTTTATTTTTGTAGCACGATTCGTGCGCCACCCTGTATATGCTCATACTACATTGCTCACTGGTATTACCGTGGTATACCCTGACAGAAATGTGGTTCATCTCCATACTATGATGACTATACGAAATGTGTGTCACAAGCAATAGAGGGATGTATCTCTTATCAAACGGATCAGTTCGGATACAAATTGACGAATTAAGTTCTCATTTATGCAAAGGGCAAAAGAATACCTGCATTCTAATCAATCCCAATTGGAGGAAACAGACAGCACTAGGCTTCTCTTATCCTTAGGCAAGCTGGTATCTATGAATTTTCCAAGAAAATTCCAGCATAATATACTGGATTTGCTTCCTAATAGTTCAATGGACCAATTTCGTCTGAATGCTTTAGTAGAATGTTTCCTAACCCGACAAAAAACAAATTAGGGTCTGCTTCAGAGAGATGTGAGCAGGATTTTTCTGCGCCTAACAATAGGACTATAGTTTCTTTTGCAGTTTTAGAAGTTGCTGATGTATCGCAAAACCGTCATTACCTTTTGATTTTCGTTCACTGAATTTGTATTAGTATCCTTTGTTTAAAACTAGAGGTGTGTGTTGTGACAAATTTCTAAATTTTTTTCGACAGAACATGAATTTATCTTTTTATTTAAAAGGATTTCATTTCGATATATATTCCGTTTATAGTAGGTAGATTTATTCAGTGACAGAAAGTGGTCTGTAATATTCCGATATTTTTTTTTCAATTCATATAGTTATATATTTGAAGTTTAACTTCTTCTTTTGTTTAATAAAACGACACTGAATTGTTTTGTTCGGTTTTTATTATTATAACTTAATTTAACAATCACTTCGTTACGCATGTGTCCAACTACTGGTTAGTTGATTGGCATTCAGATTTTGTCTACCCGTCTTACTTGGTCTTCTGGGAAGATCAAGTGCTAGAGAATTGCTAACACAGGCTAAGTTCTGTTCACACTTGGAGTTTTTAGATCAAACATCAAGTGTGGTGAAAATAGCCTGTGACTGTACCAGTACTTGGAGTTGAAGTTATGCACAAAGGCGCAGGTAGAAGCACAATACATAACTATATCATTTCTTCTGATAAATTCTGATAAATATCGATGCGATAATTGCAGAACGTGGTCCAATTATTGATATATTACAATTCGCAATCGACAATATATTCACAAACACCATCAGCGCCTGTTGTGTGCTGGGGACGGTCATGGAGGCAATGCTGGGTTTAACATTTTTGGGCCGTAGGCCTTAAGATTAAAAGCCCTATGTTAATAATTTCATTTGTGTTGGCATGTTTATTCAATAAAAAAATATAACACGTTCTAGTCAAGTCAATACAACAAAAACTAATCTTATTTAAAAATAAAGGTTTATGCGGGTGTACGATAAAAAACAACGTAAAAGCTTCGATTTAAATATTTTCCGGAATGATTTATCATCGACGACGAAAATATTTAAATCAAAATGGCATGACATTAATTCAAAGGGTTTGCCTATTCTAAAAAGTATATATTTTAAATTAGATCTAACCAGGTATATATCTTGATTTGATGTGGAATCATGCTTAAATCAAATGTATCTATCTTTAAAACATATGAATTCTTAAAGAAATTTGTATAAATATATACGGTTCAACTATTTAAACTAATATTAAACGCGGTGCTAAAGCCTTTTGGTCTTTCAGTACTCAAAATACTTGATGATTTTAAAGAAATAGACCGATTTTCAAGAATGTACAATGAGGTATATCTTTATTGAAAAAGTAAAGAGCTTCAAGAAGAGGTTAGGTTAATTCAATTTAACATGTGGTTGGTTGACAGTTTGGCAGATTAAGTTTAAGGAGCTTTTCTTTATTAAACATATGTCTTAAGGTGGAAACAATAATGTTAGAATTAGAATGGGAATGTTGCATGAATATATTAACATTCAGAAACACTAAGCGAAAATCAATTGATGTGCCGTCCACAATAAGTTATAACGGAGTTGATAGTGATGACCTAAATGATATGTGTAACTTGTTTGCATCATATTTTCAATCAAATTTTGTTGTTTCTTAAATCATGTAAAAGTAATTAACAAGTCTCTTGAGCTAGGTGAATTTCTTGATTGCTGGAAGTATTCTTTTATTACTCCAATTCCTAGGTCTGGATATAAGAGACTTATTATTATTACAGACCTATAGCTAAGTTGCAAGTAATTCCGAAAATATTTAAGGCTGTTGTAAAGAAGCGGATATATTCTGCTGTGTGCAAACAAATATCTCAATGCATGGTTTCGTTACAGGTAGATCAACAACGAGCCCAAACGCAAAATAGTTGGCCTAGTACTGTATTTTTTATCACATACATTTTCAAATGCGTTATTATTATGCATAATTAATAAAAAGTTGATTTTTTTTCTTAATATTATCCATGAACACGTGTTCTTTACAAAGCAATCAATAAGTTGAATGTTTGTTGCCACAGATTTCAACTGTTAACCCCTTTTTTCTTTGCAAAATAGTTGGCCCGTTAGTTTTTCGCGGCAAAATAGTTGGCCTAAGCTGGATAATGTCTTTCTCTTTTGACATTAACCGTTTATTGTTGCGTTATTTAAGTGCGGATGTCTCAAGTCAGGCATTCACTGATTCCAGTTTATCGGAAGACATACGTAATTTAATAATAAAAGCGAACAAAAAAAAAAAACGTTTCGGCATATAACATCGCAAACAAATTTGGAAATATCGAGGTCCTCAGTTCGAAACATTATTAATTTATTCAAGAAGACTGGAAATGTGAACCCACTGAAGAAAACTGGAAGACCATCAATTGCTAACGATCGTAACAGAAGGGCTTTAAAAAAAATCTTCAAGAAAGATTGTCGTGCTACAGCGGCAAATATCACCTTAGAGTGGAAAAATGTGATTAAAAAGCAAGTTTCAAGAGACACCTGCATTCGAGAAATGGAGAAAATGGGATAAAAGTTTTATACAGTAATTTTTAACCAAATTGTTTTTGTTTTATTGACTTAGAAAATTGTTTCTTCTAAAAAAACGTCACTTAGGCAAAAGAAAAACCACTTTTAACTCCTTTGCAAAAAAAGAAGCGCTTAAGGTGGACTCGTGATCATCAAAACTGGACGCTAAGGCAATGGAGGAGTGTAATATGGAGCGATGAGTCTCGATTCGAACTTTGTGTTGGAGACTCACGATCAAGAATTTTAAGACCGCCAGCTGAAGCATTTCACCCAGACTGCTTTAGACGAAAAACTAAATTTACCGCTTCAGTAATGGTATGGGGATGTATGTGAGCTCAAGGAGTAGGTGACCTTCGCTTCATCGATGGTACTGTGAATGCCAGTAGGTATCAAGACATCCTAGAGCACCAAATTTTACCTTCGATTCCGAGGCTGCAAACAGAAGATGGCAGTTTTACAGTTCAGCAAGATGACGCATCATGTCATAAAGCCAAGCAAAATATGAGATGGCTTCGAGAACACACCATTCCAGTTTTAACGTGACCTCCAAATAGACCGGACCTGTCTCCAATTGAGACTTTGTGGAGAAAAATAAAAAAAAAATTAAGAACAAATTCGGCTAAAAACTCCAAAATCCAAGAAGTTTGGAATGGCAAAACTCCTAAATACTGCTTTAATTTAGTGGAAACTCTTCCAAATCGAATTACAGCCGTTATTAAAAACAAAGGTGACGCCACTCAGTGGTAAAAGACAATTATTTTTGTATTAGGCCAACTTTTTTGCGTCAATAAAAGAGTGGGTCAACTATTTTGCGTTATATGAGTTACAATAATTTCGTTTATTTAATTATTAAATGAACTGATATTATTTTTAAATGTATATGTCTAACACTTTCACAATATCGAAATAAATTTTGAGTTTGTTTGTTTACTTTGGAGTGCGTCTTTTTTTCGAATTTCATAAGACGGAAAGTAAACGGGCCAACTATTTTGCGTTTGGTCGTACTACCAAATTAGTAATCTTCACAAATTATTGTCTTCATAAAATTGAAGATGAATGTTTTTTTTTATAACCAGTAAAATATTCAACAGAATCTGCAACATTTACAATATCGAAGTTAAAATTTTCAACTTCAATCAACTTCACGAAAATGTAGGTTCGTTGTAAATCCATATTCATCTTAAATACTTTCAATTCCATTTTCGTATTTTAACTAAATTTGAAAACTTCAAAGAAGCTTTAAAGCCAATGAATGTGGTGGATTCAACTTTAATGTTATCGAATTAAAGTAGGATTTAGCTTCTTAAAGGATAATGTACTATAAAATAATGTTGTTGTGGTTTAAGACTTCCACCAAATAGTTTTGTGTATAAAGTTGGGTGCTTATCTATTAAATCTTTCAAATAAATCAATTTAATTTCCGTATAGTAGGAATGAATTAATTTTCATTATCAATTAAACACAGCCACCGTGACAACACGTCTGGTAACGGACTTAGGCTAATTGACTTCATTACGGAACGAAAGCCAACACACGGTTTCCTCACTTCGATATACATAAAACGATATGGCGGTCTCCAGATCAACGAACGGTCAACCAAATTGATCACATTGCGATAGACAAGAGACACGCATCCAGTATTTTGGATGTCCGAGCATCGACTCGGACCACTACCTTGTTGCAGCCAAGGTAAGAATGCGGATATCCACCACGCCCCAACAAACCAGAAATACTGTAAAAAAATTAATGTCAAAAGACTGCAATCGCAAGAGACCGCAAAGGCCTTCGCGGAACGAGTGTCCCTTAACCTTTCGATTAACTCCATAGCACCGAATGTCGAAGAACAATGGTAACGATGCCGACAAGCCCTTAGATCAGCCGCAGCTGATGTGCGTTTGCCCGATCCACAAAAAAGGAGACCCTCTGAACTGCGCCAACTACAGAGGCATAAGTCTCCGCAACATCGCCTATAAAATCATATCTACTGTTATATTTGAACGCCTGAAACCGTTTACCAAAAACCTGATCGGCCCATATCAGTCCACAACTGATCAAATCTTCACACTACGGCAGATCCTGGAAAAAAACCCAAGAAGTCCAAATCAATACCCACCACCTATTCATCGATTTCAAGGCCGCATCCGACACCATCTATGGAAACGAACTAGTCTAGTTTTGGTATAGCGCCCAAACTCGTCCGTCTGTGCAGGATGACGATGGAGAATTCTCGCTGCTCACGACCTCACCGACACATTCGATACCAAAAAAGGATTTAGGCAACGCAATGCACTGTCATGTGACTTCTTGGATAGAACGTCACCATAGACAGATATAACTTTGAGGTAGTACGGGACTTTGTCTACCTCGACTCCGCTTTTAACTCTGACAACAACATCTCGTTAGAAATTAATCGAAGAATAATTACCCTTGCCAACAACTGCTTCTTCGGGCTAAAAAGTCAATTAATTAGTAAAGCCCTCACCTGGAACTACTAGGTAGATTATAAATATATAAGACCCTGTAGTGGACGAAGAAATCCTTGGACGTTTTGAGAGAAAAATTCTTTGAAAAATCTTCGGTCCCGTTTGCGTTGACGGGCTATGGAGACAAAGATTCAACCAAGAACTGTACGAGCTGTACAGCGACATGCCCCTAAGCAAAAAACTCCGCATTGGCTGTTTAAGATCGCTGGGACATGTAGAACAAATGGCCCCCAATACTAGAGCTCGCAGAGTTCGATTTCCAGCCAGACGTCGGACGTAGTAGAGGAAGACCTCTCCTTAAGTGGCGCGCACGGGTAGAAAGTAGAAACCGACCTCAACCAACTTGGAGTGCGCAACAGGAGGCAATTAGCTAGATATGTGCCCCTGTGCCAAACCGTATCCGATTGCTCGACTTTTATTTCATAGGAATTCACAGTCACATCACTTTTCATACCTGTACTTCTGCTTTCAGGTATAGGTTGGATCTAATTCGCTCGTTGAAGTTAACTCTAACGGCCATATCATCACTTAAACCCGGATTAAAGGGAGTGAATAATATGGCCGTAAGATACTTTATGTTGTTTGTGGTTGAGAGTGATGATCCGTCAGGCAGGTTTAGTTTTATGTTGCGGCAGTTGGTGGCAATGGCAACAATCCTCTTGAAAATGACATTTAGGAAGGATTTATTTAGCTAATACCCAAGATAAACATGGGTTACTCAGCACTAACATTTCACCCTACACTTAGCGATATCCTGGCAACGTTATTATTTGTAAAGCGTGGAGTCTTTGCGTAATATCTTTTGGATCTATTCAATAGAATTAAATTGAATATAATTCTCCAAGCAATTGATCTTTAATACACAAGTGGTTTTAGTAACATAAACCATGATGTGTAATTACGTATACAATACACCTCACACATTCTGGGTTTCCTAGATACCACAAGGTTAGTGTCGACTTTCTGCCTGACCCATATTTAATAGCTTGTAATTCATTTCATAATTTCAAATACATACATCTGGATTGTATCGAAAATATTTTTTTAGTCTTTTATCCGAAAACCTTGGAACAACATCTTCCGAATATGTACCTATTTTCTATTGAAGTGGAAACTTCTTTAGGAGCGTTGGGCATTTTTGAGATGGGAAAAAAACATTGAAAGTGTTCGGCAAATGGACAGAGATTGAAGATAGAAAGATATTCTTAATGATCGAGGTTACATATATTTGTTTGAAAAATTAAAAAGTCAGTATGTTGAAAAAAAAATTTAAAAAAATAAAAAAAGATTCCTTTTTGAAAAAAAAACCTTAAAGCCTTAGCTATTCAAATAATGCCTAAAAGGAATCAAGAGCCTTAGTTGGCATTTTTTCCTAAGCAATAAAATATTTCCTGACAATTCTGAGAATACACACGTTCAAGTTTTCACTTCTGTCTGCACTCCCGGAGTTTCTCGAACAATGTATTTCACATTATTCGTCCTCATCTTCGTCAAAGAATAAATAGTTTTCGCTTGTGGTCGGAAATCGACCCTACCTTTTATAAATATGTAATACTATAAAACGCACCACAATTTTCAATATTTTATGTTGTTCTTTTTTTATAAAAGAAAAAAGCGAAATCTAGATTCGAAAAAATGCGCGTCCTTGAAAATAAATATCAAATCACACAAAATAAGTATAAGTAGTTCGGTTCACTTTTCACGCACTTTGAAGTTTGAGGTACCTGTTATTTTTGTTACGACATGTGAGTTTTAATACTTTTTTTTTTGGGATTCATAGTAGAAATCTATTACGACGGAGCCTATTAAAGTTTTATCCATCATGTCGAATTGTTCTGCCAATATTATCATATCATATAGGTATTTACGTGAAATCAGCACTTTTGTAAAATATAAAGCACGCTTTGCATCAAAAACCTTTTGGTTTTGTAAAGCAAAAATTTAAATGTTCATACTTCATATTAGACCAACATATGTAGGTAAAATTAAAAATAAAATTGTTCGTTTGTCTTGATTTTGATAGAGATCGATAAACTAAACCCAAATTCTGAAGAAACTGTTGCAGATTAAATTGCAGAAAAATAAATTAAAGAAGGTTAGTATAGTAATCATATAAATAAAATTGGTGTAGTTCTGTTCGACTAAGATTGAATTTGACTGCATGTCTTTAAAAAAGAAAAATCTTAGAAACTGCTCAATTTTTCTGGTGCATTTTTCACAGGCCTATAGAGCATACCTAGGCCTACAATCTCTACTTTGTTTTAACTCTATATCTGCATAAATTTTTCGAAAAAAATTGGACAAGAGAAATTTTTTGTTTCTTTTCGCTTTTTTCTTTGTAACGCTTTGCGGTTAAAAATACTGGAAGAATTTAAGTATAGTAAATACCGGCTTATAGAGGACATCTGCAGGTACAACTTAGGATATCCAATAACTCGATAACTTAAAAGGTTTTTAAATAAATATTCAAAATTTTCACCTGAGTGAGTAGACATTGAACAGACGGTATATTTCCGAACGTCGACCAAGAGTTCTTTTAATTCCAACCGATATATTGGATAGAGAAACTCTGATTGAAGGGATGACCGAATGCCAAAGTAGCAATTTAACTGACGAAAAGTTCTAAGCTTTAAAATCAAGGGGTTAATGACCGCGCTGCACTTGCAGTTTGACGACGTTTACTATCCAGAATTTTTGTCTGACTAGAGCCACTAAAGCTTTCGGACCAGCATGGTAGTTCGTCAGATGTAGATGGCTGACAATGGTTTTGGTGAAACTGCAGTTCTTCGGGAGTAGAAGTGGATGCTTGCATTCCTCTCGAATGTTAGCGTGTTTTAACCTTCCTCCTACTTTTAACAAAAGGGTCCCATCTATTTCCTCTATGAAAGGATTCAACCACTTTATTGGTCATTTCAGAATCTTGTTGTTTTTGTAGCGTTAATTTCTTTCGAGAAAGCGCTGTGTTGAATAGGATTCACAATCTTGAATAATGATTTTTCTAAATCCACCGCTGCAAGACTTTGGTTGTCCTGATAGATTTGTTTTTTTGATAGACTAACAAACCAATTAACGAACCTTTTTAGGTATGCAACTAAACGGAGAATTTTTGAATACGAACTAAATCGATCCTTTCCAAAATATAGTTTGGCTCTGCTTTTTGACAGATTAGTACTGTTTTCTTCATTTCCAGCATAGATTCTTCTGCAGAGTGCTGAATCTCAACAACTAATGGCCACATTTCTTCGCTTTCTGACAAGAATCCTGGCCCCTCAAACCAAATGGATGTCTTTAGTTCTTTTACAGTACAACCACGCGAGACTATGTCTGCGGGATTATCGTGTGTTGGATCGTGTTTCCATGAAATATATTTTGTGAGTTATTGAATCTCAGAAACCCTGTTTCCTACGAACGTGCTTACTTTTGACGGATGCTTATTTATCCAATGTGCTTATTTGGACAATGGCTGCGTCCAAAAGTAGATTTCAGCATTATGATAATTGAAAATCGGTTGTATTTTTTTCCCAGAGTTTAGAAAGAAGGTGCGCCGCGCATAGTTCTAATCGAGGAAGATGTTTTCTCTTGGCAGGCGCCACCCTAGACTTCGCGACTAAAGGTTTTGTTTCGATTTTTCCCTGATCGTCTCTGCTCCTTAAATATATGCAGCAACCATATGCTTTCATAGATGCGACGGTGAATCCATGAATTTGATAACTTTTTCTTTCTGCTAACAAAACAAAACTAGGAACAAAGACATTTTGCAATGAATGCATTTCAACCATGAACTGACGCCATTCGGTACCAATGGTTTGAGGGATGGGTGAATCCCAATCCAACTTCTCAATCCATAAGCTTTGTAGAATTATTTTTGCTGTTATTATAATGGGACTAAGCAAGCCCATTGGATCTAAAATCGATGATGAAAGCGATAAAATCGACCTTTTGGTATATTTGGAAAGGCAACGACTAGGCTTATATGAAAAGCTGAACTCATCCGTTTGAGCATTCCAAGCTATTCCTAAAGTACTAGAGAAATTGGAGTCAGTTCATTTAATCTCTTTTTTGTCCTGTTGTGGAACGAAATCGTGATGATTGCTGTTCCGCTTGGCTAATTCAAATCCTGCTGACCTCAGAATCTTCACGACCTCTATTTGTTTCTGGACCAGCGTATCCATAAGATAAATAGATAAATTTGGATCTTTTACTAAGGGCATATGGCCCAATGTCTCATACTCCTCCAAGAAACTAATATACTGTGCCTTCTGAAATGGGTTTTTTGCTAACCTACGCTCCAGTGAGAGGAATCGTCTAAACGCTACGTCGTATGATGATCCGAGACAACTGGGATCCTTTTTCATAGGGAGTTGAACCATTAACCCACCACTAGATAGAACCTCAACCTTGTCCTTGAAATGTGCCTCACATTCCTTTTGTTCTTCCGTCCAATTGGGGTGATGACATTGCACTTCCTCTAACTCACAAAACTTCTCCACATATTCCTCCAACGATGTATCTTTTGAGCCATTAAAACAAGACCTTGTATTGGCTTTGACTTGTGACTTGTAACTCCCAGATACTATCCATCCAAACTCTGTGTTCTGTAACACCGGAAGACCTTGTCCAAGTTTGACCTGGCCGTCTTTGAGTAGGTCGAAGTATGCTTCTGCTCCTAGCAATAAGTCAATTCTGGTTAAAAAAATTTGGTTAAAAAATTTGGTTAAAAAATTCATCAGCTAACTTCAAATTCGCGGGAAGATTCCAACTGCTAACATTCAGCGACGACTCTGGCTGATACCCTGCAATGGCTGGTACGACCAAGAACTCTAATAAAACCTCGAAATTGGTATACCTAGAGCGAATGGTTGTTTGGGTTATGAAATAAACTTTTGTTTCGGAAATCCCTATTCCTAGGATATCTACATTCTTTCTCTTTTTGTGAAGACGAAGGGATTTAGCAAATTTTTCATTAATAAAATTGACTTGAGATCCTGAATCCAACAAAACTCTTCCAATTTGAAAAATTCCTGTCGAATCCTTTACTAAAACATTTGCTGTTGCCAAAATAAGTTGAGTCGTTGATTTCTGTTCTTTCTCTAAAGCAGTGTTGCTTGATGCTGATGAAGTTGAGGGCTCCTCATGGCAGATGATGCCGTCATCTCTTACCTTTGTCCGATGCAATATGCTGTGATGCGCTTGCTTGCACTGTTTGCATCTATAAGTCGAAGGGCATTTTGAAACACCGTGACCCTTCCGTAAGCAATTTATAGAGAGACCTAATTTCTTAACTCTTGAGAAACGATCTGGAACAGACAACTCACTAAAGTTCATTCTCAAATCAAACATAGGTACTAACTACGCAATGTATTGACATATATTTTAACATTATTTTACTCCTGTGACGGAAGAGAGACAGACAGAGGCAGTACGCTGTATGGTTTGCTAAGAAAAAAACAAAAGAAATGGCAAATATGCCTATGATGCCAGATCGTGGTATTATTATATTAGGGCAAATTCCTGGTGATACACGTCGTACCTGTTTATAAATGCTAATTGCAATCAAGATGAGGTAGTAAATTACCCGGTGGAGTCTTTAAATAGCATTACAGCCAATGGTCTTCTTGCTGATAAAATTGAATTAAAAGTTGCAGTTCCCATTTGAATCCCCTGAGCATTGTAATGGAACCAGATTGAGAGTGATTTCGTTGCAGAAAAACGTTATAGAGGCGTTAATTTTAACCGGGTGTGGTAAAGGAGATACGGTATTTATACCAAGAATACAATAATTCCTAGCAACTAGCTAATTCAGTTTAAACGGATTCAATTTCCTATTTATGTTTGGTCTGCCATGACAATCAATAGGTCCAGACCCCTCTTTCCCAGTGGGCACTTTGGGCAAATGCCCAGGGCCCCGCGATCGATAGGGGCCCCCTCAGATCAAACACAAAGTCCCTAGATCCTGTCTGATCGCAAAACTTACATAATTCGAAGAAATCGACCCTAATTTACTGACTACAATACTAACTTACTAGCTTTTACATGCGAATAGCTATTCTACTCTCGCCCAAAAGTTAGGCTTTCATCCAAAGAAACAAACCAGAATCTGACTACCTATCTCAAAGAACAAAACGCATGAGTTTTCAATTTTTTTGATGGCTTTGCTCTGTCCAACTGAATGGAAGAGAGAAATTTAAATTAGAAACCTTTCTTCCCATAATTGATACCCCCAGCGTTCATTTAAAACAGCGATTAAGTTCGTTTGCGAATATCAGTAAACGTTTTGATTTATTTTTCCGCTTGAAAACTCTGAATTCTGAAGAGTTGAGCAAAGAATTTACTGAATTTTATTATGAAGGTGTTAATGTGAAAGAGTTAGAAATAGAATGTTTGCATTTAACAGAATACTTGAAAATTTTTGACAATGAAAATAAGGATTGTATATTAAAAATATATCAACTTTTGAAAGAAAACAAAATTGAAGACAATCGCATTGAGAATCTTTTTAAGCATGATGGGAACTAACTGCAGTGGGAAACGCTCCTTCCCCAAACTAAAAAGATTTAAAATCGAATTGAGAAGTACAATGCTTCAAGAGAGACTAAAAAAGCAAAGATTTTGAAGAAGTGATTAACGATTTTGCCCATCTGAAATCTAGAAGGGTTCCTCTGCAAATAACATAGATAGATAGATAGTTAGATAGCACTAACCTGTAAATGCTAAAAGAGTTACTTTTGTGGACTATATTACGTTTAGCTATTTGTTTCATGTGATTGTTAATAAAAATAAATATTTAACCTTGTTTTCTATGTCTATTCTAACAAAATAGTGTTCTGTCAAAGTCATGGGGGCCCCATTATCCTAATATGCCCAGGGCCTCCAATAGGTTAAAGACGGTCCTGAATAGGTCCCAGGGTCAAACTTTATGAAAAACGGGAGTTTAATTAAGAATTGCTTCAGGCACGGGCAGTTATAAGGTAGATGTAATGCAGCAAATAGCACTCACCCCTGTCATGAATTCCGTCGTAATCCAAAAATCGCTACGAATCCCGAAAAATACATCATGGAATCCATTCGTAGTAGAAAATCTGCTACGAATTTCGAAATTCGTGAAATTTGGTATCACTGAATCCGAATGAAACGGAAAATAAACTCATTTTGCTACGACAAGTAATTTGCGTCGGCGACGTTGAGAAAAACGGTTTTTCATGTACCAATCAATGTGTTTTCTTTACAAATGTAAGTATTAACCAGTTTTTTGGAAGTCTTTATAATTTGTGGCTTTAATAGGGCAAAAACAACTAATAAGGCACAATATGAGAGGCTTTTCGAATTATTAAGCGAAAAGCCCGATATTGCTCAAGGGTGTACCCTTGCCACAAAAGAAGATGTGACGATGTTTTGGGATCACGTTAAAATTGATCTTAACGCTCTGGGGCCACCTTCAAAAGAAAGTTCAGTTTGGAGAAAGGTAAATTAAGGGTAAACGTATTTATTTTCAAGTCGTGCATTGTACTCTTAGGTTTGGTTAGATTGGAAGGCATACATTAAAAGGAAACTAGTAGAAAATAAAAAAGAGCTCAATTCAACTGGCGGCAGAGCATGCCGGCAACATACCTTCTCAAAGCTGGAGGAAGGCAGGATTAAGCTGGCAGGACTTCAGACTTCCACATCAGGAATAAATGAAGCAGTTTCGTATGGATGTAGAATCTCTACTGCGGTTGAGAAAATAAGAAATCAGCCAGAAGCGAAAATTGAAGAAGATGTAGATGACCCTTTAGATGTGTCCATGTCATCCGATCGCGGAACGCACACACAAAATTTGCGTTCAACTTCGCGCAAAGTGGATGATACTACAAACCTCTTGAAACAACAAATTGAGCTGCAAAAGACATTTCGTTTCAAAACGGAAAAGTACTATGATGAACAAGTAAAACTTACGCAGCATATTGCAGCGAGCACAAAAAGATTGTACAGAGGAATTGACAAACTATGCGACTTTAAAAAAATGGAAATTGAGGAAAGACGAAGGCATAACCAAATACAAGAAGAGCTTTGCAAAAAAAATTCAAATAAAACTACAAATACTTCAAATGGAAGAGGAGAAACTTAATTGCCATTACGAGTAATAAATGTGGTGAAGAAAAACAAAGTTCCTATGTAAAAGATTTAAAATAAGATTAGTTCTAAGATGATATGACTTTGAAAGTATTTATTTGTTTTGTTTTGAATACATTTTTTTTTGTTATGAATCGGTGATGTTTTCATTTCCTATAAAAATGTGTTTAAGATGTTATCCCTCATTGCTCTTGCTGCGTTTCGCTGATTATTTAAATCATCTGTGTCAATGTTCTCCAGTGGTCCTTCATGATCTTCAAATTCATAGTGAGAAATATTCGTGTAGTCCCGTACGAGAAAATGAATGCATATGTTATGCAACGCACATACAACATTGATGATCTGTACAGCTTTTTGAGGACTATAATGCAGTTGGCGCGCACCCAGTGTGCACCGAAATCTGTTATTTAAAACTCCTATAGTTCTCTCTACAACATTGCGTGTTTGCTATGTCTACTGTTGTATATGCTTTTCGGACTTCCTGCTTCAGCATAACGATATGGAGCCAAGGTTCCAAAGGATAACCAGCATCACCTTCATGAATCATAAATTAAATGTAAGGCAGATAACATACAACTCGACCAATAATATTCAAACCAAGAATCCAAGTATTCCTTTCGCCTTCCTGATATTTTGATTCGAAGTATCGTCTTGCATTGCTTAAATTCCATATGTGGGAATCATGCTTCGCACCTGGATAGCGTGCGTCAACGCATCTAATTTTTAAGCTGTTGTCACAAATCTTAAACGAAATTTACCTATGAACAATGTATACATACATAAAACCCAAAACGTTGATAAAATATTTTACCAGCATAGCATTTATGCTAAAGTTCCCTTTGCGATTGTAATAAATATAACGCTTTTTCTTCGGTTGGAGCAATTATATTAATATGTGTTCCATCGACACACATAATGATGCCTGGAAAACTCGCCTTCAAATAAAAGTCTCTTTTCGCCACACATTTTTCCGACTCGCTCATTTTTATCTTTATCCACACAGGACAGAGTCTTCTTTCCAGAACGTTTAAAACATTTTTGAGTGTTAAGGAAAAGGTGGATTGTGCCATACCAACTTCATAGTCGTTACCCACACCAAGTTGGTATCCACCTCCTGCCAAAAACCTTAGAACAGCAATGAGCCGACATATCGGAGTTATTGAGCACGAAAACACACCCGGGTCGAACTCATGTTCCAGCTCCTCTAATACGTACTTGAATGCGGGTTTATGGTTCATTTATCTCTTTAAAAAAAAAAAAACGAATTTAATTAACTATACTCATACGTTGGTTCATCTAAGTCAAAGGGATCAGATCGCAAGCGTCTCAAAGTATTTTCCTCTGAATTTTCAAATTTCGCTTTCACCTGGAGGTCTCTGTTTGACCAGCAATTATTGCGAAGGAAATTGAATCCATTTTGATACAATTTATTTTATTTTATTTATAAAATGAAACAATCTTTTAATTATTTAAAAGTTTATCCGCACAATTTATTTTAAATTTAACCGCCGATATCGTACGGAAGTATTTGGACGTGTAATTTAGAGTGTTGGCAAAATTATCTCTGTACACCTAGTTACGGTGTTTTTTTGTGAATATAACCAAACAAGTAAGTAGTTTACTTTATTTCCAATCAAATAGCATTTGAAATTGGCACATTTCTTTATTCTTAAGTAATTTAAGGTAAAAATTAAAAAATGCTTTATACAAATCATGAGTTTTCCTAACTTTGACCATGGAGCTTAAAAATCGCGGGTTTCTTACTTTGACCAACGTCTGGTTTTGTTGTACTTAGAGAGATATGAAGCGATTTCCTTTAATGCCTTTAACTACTTCATAGTGTAACGCTCTACAAACACATTCTTTTGATTTACGAGCCTCGAAGACGATATAAAAGTGTACCTGAAGAATTGATTAATGAAGTTATTGGTAAAAATTCAAAAAAAGGAGGTATCAATTACAAAGGCTTCGAAGGAGTTCAATATTGCTAAGGGGACTTTAATAAACAAACTTAAAAATCGTCACAGTAAAACTGTTGGCCCTCCTACTGTTTTTAGCGAAACAGAAGAGAAATGTTTAGCTCAAGCGCTAGTTACTGTCAGTGAGTGGGGTTTTCCTTTCTCGGCGGCGAATACCAGAGACTTGGCTAAAAACTATTTGGACAATGTCGGGAGAAAGGTTCCAGCCTTTGGTGATTTTAATTTCAAGAAATGTATTTACAGGTTTTACAAGAGCAACAAATTGACGATCCTCTTTCAGATCAATCCGTTGAAGATCTTTTGCAATGTGTTTTAAGTTCTGAATAAGTCACATAAATGCACCTATGTTTTTTAAAAACCAGCTATTTAAAATTTTTATGAATTGAAGTTATTTACAGAAGTACTAAGTTAAAAATTATTTTTTTTAAAACTAATATTTCCTAAAACATTTCTAAAACCTAAAAGTATTCATTTTTATTTCGTTTATTTATTTTTATTATTTATTTTATACAGAGCTGAATAATATGTGATTTTGTGTTTTAAAGACTGAATTAAGAACATATTTATTTTTTTACTTTATTTATTTTATTGTTTCCATTATTTTTGTTATTTAAAAGTGTCAGTAATTTGTGATTTTGAGTTTAATTTAAAAATCTGAAATAAAAAGTATTTGTGTTCATATATTTTTTTGTAAAATAATGAAAACATAAAACAAATAATTTTTGGTTTGCAGACTGTCATGAACCACGGTCAATGTTAGGGCAACAGAGGCTTTACTTTGACCGCTTACTTATTTAACAATAACTTTGTTAAAGAAAATAAAAAACGCCGTAGTGCAATTATTAAAAATCCTAAATACGACATAAGAGTAATTAGTAGCAACGTTTCCAAGTTGAAAAGTGGTCAATGTTAGGGTGTTTTACGGTATCTATGATTTGAATTTCTACGCAACTATTTTTTTTTGAGTTGTATTAAAAAATGAAAAGCTATATAAATTTTAGCTATATTTTCATAGATTGGTAAAAGTTATATTTAGTTTGCAAAAACTTAAACCCCTAAATGCCTTCGATTATGAAAATGCAAAAAAGCTTTCATTGGCTTTGTAAATTCCAGTTTTAAACGTAGAATAAAAGCCTTACGCTTATTTATTAGTATTAAAGTTGAAATTGAATCTGTGTTTTTGAACAGATTTCTGAGCCTTCAAGTTCATGTGAACCAGAGAAAACCCCTTCCATCGAACCCCAAATTCAGCATCGTCTGTGTGGCAGGCAAAACATTTTGATATCGCGATGATGAATAAAAGTTCTCTTGACGTCATTACCAAACAAAACATTATTTCCAATGACAATCCATGGATCTCCAAAAAAAGCTTTCAATACAAGTGGGTTACAGAAAATGTTCCCAGCATACTCAATTAGTAAAATGCTGTTTTTTTGCAAACCATGATGCCTTTTTTTCATGAGGGTGTTAGGAAAGGTTAGCATCAAAATTCTGGAAAAACTAGTTTCTATTGGCTTCCGTGACTCGAAAAAAGCGAAGGTGTATTGCAATAAGCATGTTCAACAACAGTATCATAAAAACTCAGTTCTTCTTGCTACTGGATAACAAAAAGATGTTGCTACCCAATTGGATATTCAGCGCTGCAATAAGACCCATTATTCAGACTATTCTGTTTTGTGCAGAACAGGAGCTGCCATTAAGAAGTGACGATAATAGTTGAGCTCAATCTTTGTCTCGGCCCACAAAAAAACGATGGAAAACTATGGGCCCTCCTGCGGTTCAGAATTCAATCTGGAGATGACAATTTAAAGAATCACGTCATGATCAGTACTAAAAACGCAGTATGAAATCCTGGAGATATGTTCTGATGTTGTCACAACTGAAATAACTAAACGGGCTATAAGTTCAAGTTGTTTCAGTATCCTCGCTGACGAAACAATGAATGTTACTGGCACTGAACAACTTTCGATATGTCGACTGTTTAACAGATCCATAAAGTTGCATGCTTCGGGAAGATTTTGTAGGTTTTGTTCCTGTTGATGACCAAACTTCTGTAAGTCTGTCAAAAACCATACTGCAGCGACATGAAGAACTTCATCTTGATATGAAGAATTGTGTTGGCCAAGGCTATGAGGGAGCCGCAAATATGGCAGGTCACTTAAGTGGAGTACAGTGCAGGAATAGGCAACAGTATCCAAACGCTGGGTACACTCAGAGAAAAAAATAGTTATTTTTGCAACTATGTATTGTCGTAGTCATTTCATAAAATTCCATGAAATTTATTTGTGAACTAAAATACGTTGAGAATAGTTAAAAAATAGTAGGAAATAGTAATAAAATAGCTAAAATGGAATCACCTCATTTTATGATTTTATGAGTATTGAAAATTTGTATAAGCTAATTTTTAATAGGACAAACCAAAAGTGTACTATACCGTAGTAGTAACTTAGCTATTATAGTTACTACAAGGGGGTACCCAGTTGCAACAACGTAGTATTTCACTACGTTTGCGCTTGCTAAGTATAATCATGCAATTTTCCGAATGGCGTTTACCAGAAGTTTAAAGAAGGATGCTTAGTGATTAGCACGGCACATCCCACCAAGCCGAATGTAGACAATTATTGTGCATCTGTGGATTATTCTTGTTTTATATGTTGGGTTGCAATCGGTTTCTTGCTTAATTGTATTGAAATCTTCAAAAACTCAGTAGGTATACTAACTCGCAAATAGAAGTTTAATTAAACTTACTACAAGCAAGCAAACTAACGAATCTCATTGACGAAAATGAAAAAAAAAATTACCCATTTTCTTTTTGTAGGTAAGAGCTAAGAGGTACTAGATAAGAACGATGTACTAGGCAAATATCGAATTCTAATAAGTTTTTTTTTTTTTTTTTTTTTTTTTTTTTGATATAAACTTTATTTCATCTTAAAGCTATATATACAATATAAAGGCATACTTAATTCAAACATTTTAATGAATACAGCTTAAGCTTTAAAGTGAAATAGTTACGTACATCCAGTTGTCAGAAAATGACAAGAGGCGAATGTACGATTCGTATTAAACAAATAAATAGAAAATTTGTCGATGGGGTTGCGATAAATTTAAGAAATTAATAAATTCAAAGATATCAATTATAAAAACACGAAGTACAATTATTTTTATGTTTTTTTTCTATAGAAAAGATGGTAAGAAAGATAAAATGTAACTATCAAACTAAGGGATTTAAAAGGTCACCAATTACCGCGTAGTTTAATGAAAATAGCCAATGTTTAACGTTTTTAAGAAAAACGGATTCAATTCGCTCACATCTTAAGATTTCAGGCAATTTATTAAACAAACGGGGTGCAGTAACTATATAAAAGCAAGAAAAATGAGATTTATTGATTGTGGGTACATGGACGAGACTTCTGGCGTTAACGCGTAAATTGATGCGATCATAAACTCTTGAAGAATTATACCCGGAATTTTTAAAAAATATTTGTAACACCTTGTAAAAGTATAAATGCCTTAAAGGAAGAAATCCTAGGCTTTTAAACAACTCAAAGCTGGGAGTTCGACGGTTAACCCTACTAATAATCCGAACAGCATGTTTTTGTTTGGTAAGCAAAGGCTCAATTTTATTAAAATGTGTACCACCCCAACAAGCTATACCATACTGAAGTTTGGATTTAAGAAGACCGTTATATACGAGTTTTAAAACAGGCAAACTGCAGTATAGACTGAGAGAATAAATCTGTCTAACAACACAGTTCAGATACTTCTTTAAAGACAAAGTATGTTCCATCCAACTGAGCTTAAGATCCAAGGTAATACCTAAATACTTAAAGCTGTCTACACGTTCAATTTCAAAACAGGCGGAGGTGCAACTTGTGAGTGAATCAAAGGAGGGTAAATTATGATCATGTATACAAGGATTAACTAAACGGAATCTAATGCAATTGGGCGAATGGTATTGGAGTGGCATATCACAGATTCTACCCATTAAATTAAAGATCATAAACTTAGTTTTATTACTAATAACTAGATTATGAAATTTAAACCATCTCCGCAATAAATCTAGATCATAGTTTACATCTAAGTGTAAGTTAAAATAGCACTTACCATAGTATGACAAAGCCGTATCATCGGCAAAAGCTGTGAGTTTTCCCTTGAAACGTTGGATGAAAAGCGAGTTGACAAAAATTAGAAACAAAATAGGACCCAGAACAGAGCCCTGTGGAACACCTATGTTTATAATAGTCTCCGCACTCAAACAATCGCGAATCCTAACCATCTGACTACGATTTTGTAAATAAGAAATAAACCATTCGTAGATAAAACCTCTAAAACCAGCATTATAAAGTTTATTTAGCAAAATATTATGATCCACCATGTCAAAAGCTTTAGTGATGTCGATAAAAAGAGCAGCAGGAATATAAGAGTCGTTTAGACTACTGTATATTTCAGAACACAACTTTAATAAGGCATCTTCGGTAGATTTGCCACTACGAAAGCCAAACTGAGCATCACTGAAAAAACAAGTTTTATCTAAAAAAGATAGCATGCGTGATTTGACACCTTTCTCGAAGACTTTGGAAAATACGGATAGAAGGGATATTGGGCGGTAATTGTTTAAGGACATGGTGTCACCTCTCTTATATAGGGGTATTACAACAGCTGTTTTCAATGATTTAGGAAAAATACCCTTTTGTATACTAAGATTGAAAATATAACATAAAACATCTGAAATAAGTAAAGATATATTTTTCAAAATATTACTAGAAAACGGATCACATGATGTTGAATTGGATGCTTTAAGAGATTGTATGATTGAGTGTACTTCATAAGGTGAAAATAGTTCAAAGAAAAAGCTTTGTCTTTGCATAGGGTCATGAGAAAGAACGGTTTCGCATCTACAATCGGAGCAATCACTTGTTGGGGTATCACGTATAGTCTCTGTTACACTGGAAAAATAATTATTAAACGCAGTGGCAACTTCTAAGGGCTCAGATATAGTCGTATTATTTAAAGAGAGAACTATATCCGCGTTAGGTATGGATTTATTTAAAATGTCGTTGACAACTTGCCATTCTTTTTTGGAATTACCAATATTCAGCGCTAATCTGTTCTGATAATAACTATCTTTTTGGCGAGGTATTTCAGTTTTTAACTCCTGACAAACCTTGTCGTAATACCTTTTCAATCTGCAGTTGTAGGGATGTTTTTTTAAACGCTTATACAAACGTTGTTTGTGTCTGATTTTACTAAGTAGAGTACCAGACATCCACTGCTTTAAGGGCTTAAGACTATTACTCCTTTCCGTTTGTGTACTCGTGCGAAGTAAGTGCAATTGCAGTTTTTGTAGAAACAAATCAAAGGCAGTAGATGGATCCTGTGCTCTGTAAACTTCATCCCAAAACTCAAAGATTAAAGCTGACTTGAGAGTAGGAAAATCAATTTTTGTAAATTTTTCATTCACATATTGTTTTACTCTGGGGATCCTAAGGTCAAGTTGGATGGTAGTTAAGCTGTGGTCACTTATTTTCAGGTCATGTGAAGCCGTTCTATAATTACAATAATTATTTCTATGCAGCCTGATAAAAATATGGTCCAAGCAAGTGCTGATATCTTGAACTACACGCGTAGGATGATTCATCAGACTTTCGAGACCAAAAGAAGACATAACCGTTAAAAAACTATCAACTTCAGTTGATCCAGCAATAAGATCAATGTTTAAATCGCCCAGAATTATTAGATTTTTACACATCACATTGTCAAGAAAGCCAGTAAAATCGTCCAGAAAGGCATTAACTGAACAATAATTAAATCTATAAATACCGACAAAGCAATAACGAGCACCAGAAATCTCGCAACATATACTAATCGAATCAAAACTTTTAAGATTAAAACGCTCAACAACAATGTTTGGCCCCAAATCGCTTCTATAAAACACTGCGACACCACCAGCAGAATACGAATTATTACATGCTGCCTGAAATGTAAAGTTTGGTATGGAGTAACTTGAAACTTCTTCATCATAGATCCATATCTCAGAGAGAAATATGATATCCGGAAGGTGATCTAAAGATGCAATATGAATTAAAAACGTATCAAAATTTTTACGCATGCTACGGATATTTTGGTGAATTACAGAAAGACCAGAGAAAATTAGTTTGTTTGAATGATCAATGCAAAAGCAATTATAACTATCAGAACGTGAAGAAGAAAATAAATCGATTGAATTATTATGAGAACTATTTGGTGAATTATTTAAATTATTATTAATCATAACTTAAGAATTAGCTAATTATCAAGTTTACAGAAGTCCTCATAACAAGTAATTTTTATCGCCTTATCACCTTCTTTTTTCCTGACGAGAACGGATGAATTACGGATCCAAACATACTGGCACTTTTTATCAGATCTCAATTGTTTTGCCTTTTGTAAAAGAGATCGCGTAAACAAAGTGAGAGAGTCGTTGATAAAAATTGTGCGTCCGCTGCTGCCGCTAACACTGCTGTCGTTTCCATAAATGCCCGCAGAAAGCTTTATTTTATTCACACGCATCTTGTTCATTACTTTCTCCTTCGAAGAAAGAGATGAGAATCGTACGTACGCAATATTACCAACAGTTGAGTTTTTTTTTGCTTTATATTTGCTAACATTCTTAACGTAGCAAGAATCAATTTCCTCTGGTGAGATTTGGACACCAACACCAGCAGTTAAAAGCTTTATCACTTTCTCGTGAACATTTTCGTTACTCACGTTGGGAATACCAACAACATCAACCACACACTGCTTCTCTTTTTGCTCCAGTAAATTCACCTTCACCTCCAAGTCAACGACCTTTTTGTTGAGAGAATAATTTTTTTCCTCCAGAGCTTTGATTTTCAAGAGCGCATCAGCATTTAGTTGTTGCAATTTAATTATTTCGTCAAACAGCATTTCCAAAGTAATTGCCTTTTTGGTAGACACCGATGTCGATGGTTCGCCGCCAGATAATGTTGTTGTAGGTAGAGCGGCCTTATGGTTGCTTGTAGCAACGCAATCGGTAGAGACAAGTGAGGTAGTTGGGCCCCGTGGCGTGTTGACGGATGAGGGGGAACTCGTGAAAGCATGATCATGCATAATAGATTTTCTGCGCATACTAACACAGCTGTCACATCTATAACCTTGGTCACTTTTGCCGAAGAATTCAATTTCTCTCTTTTCCAATTTAGCGCACTTTGCATGAAAAAATTCTTTACAATTAAAGCACTGGATTTTGAGATCGACTCTTTCGATTTTTAGACCGCAAAAATTACACTTCATCTTAAAACAAACGTGTTACTTTCAAAGCAAAAAATGAAAAAAAAATATAAAAAAGTAGAGTTATAATCGGATTAATTAAGACTTTTACTCAGCGCGTGTGTCCCCATCAACACTCACGAGAGTAGACTTTGTAAGTTTAAAATGTAATACGAGGGGAGCTAATCCGCGTCAGGGCTCTATTTAAGAAATTTATGGATTTAAGTACGAGCAATTCATTAAATTTTTCTGCATAAACAGCAAACAAATTATTTCTTCCAGCAGGATGAAATTTTTAAAATTGCTTTGGCAAACTTAATAGTTGCGAAACGACAACAAAATAGTTGAAAATAATTATGACGTAAAAGTAAAGTAGCTAATGTTGTTGTCACAAACTACAACAAAGTAGTTGAAAAAGACAATTGCCTAGTTATTTAAAAACATCAACGGGGATAAGAACTTCAACTAAAACTATTTTGGTTGTCAAACAGAACAACAAAATAGTCAAAAATTATTACTGCGTAGTTATATACTAAAAAAAACCTCAGTTGGAAATGAATATTGCGTAGTTATTTAATAAGAAACTCCTGCGTAAGTAAGTGCAACAAGTACGTCTCAGTTGATATTTGATCATTGTGCAGTGAATGTTTGACTCGAGCTGTTCTTTATTCTTTATCGTGCGTATATATATTTAATTGGTTAAATTTTTAATAACAAATGAGTAACTTATATTGAAGGGATTCCGCTAATAATTTCCGATAGTGCCAAATATGTGGCTCTACACAACGGTTGTTAGACCGATACTAATATATGGTAGTTTATTGTGATGGCAAGCGCTGTTAAAAACCAACAACCTAAAAACCATGACAAAAATCCAAAGAATGGCCTGTATTGGCACCACGGGAGCAATGAGAACCAGCCCGACAGCAGGCCTAGAGGCTATACTTAATCTCAAACCCCTAGACCTCTTTGTACAATAATCTGCTGCAAACAGCGCCCTTCGGTTAAGCCAGACCAAAAACTGGAAACACAGTCTGACAGGACATGCAAAAATTCTGAACTAATACGCGGGAAATAATAATATGCACGGATTATATTACCCCCCGACTACATTTCACAAGACTATTTACCACGTGTTTCCCTAGCAGGGACGCATGAAGATCACCCAACATCCATACCTATATACACGGATGGATCTAAGATGGAAATTGGGGTTGGCGCGGGTTTCTACTCGGAACGTCTCGGACTATTCTGTTCAATCAGGCTTCCTGACCACAGCAGCGTATTCCAAGCTGAGGTACTGGCAGTGATAACAGCTGCTAAACAGGTTACAATGATGGCAATATTTCATGCAGATATTACCTTTTTCATTGACAGCCAAGCGGCAATAAAAGCGATCTCTGCTGTTGAGTTCAAATCGAAGCTTGTAAGTCGCTGTCGCGAAGAGCTGCGGGTTCTTGGCGCACAGCACAACGCAAGACTATGCTGGGTTCCCGGGCACAAACGTGTGTCTGGAAATGAAAAAAACTGACGAGCTGGCAAGAAAAGGGTCTTCCCTTGAACTAAACCAGGCCGACACCACGGTAATGATTCCCCCCCCTGTAATCTCATATAGGCGATATTAAACAAAACACTAATGGCGGCAAATGAAATATGGAACAGACTCGACTCCTGTGGCATAACCAGGAAAATATGGCCAATCTACAAAAAACAGAAAACGGAAAAAATCCTACAATTAAACAAGAAATCACTGACCTCAATTGTAGGCATTATCACCGGACATAATACACTGAAATACCATACCAAGAAAATGGGAATCAGTACAGATGACCTGTGCAGAGGTTGTGGTGATGAGGAGGTGTATAAGCACACCCCACACTTTCTCTGTCACTACCCAGCACTCTGCCACATAAGAAATAAAATCTTTGGCAGTCACTTCTTCCAGGATTTAGTAGAACTTTCAGACAGGTCTATTAACGACCTGCTTAAATTTATAAATTAAACGGGGTGGTTTACCAATCTGTAGGTTTTTCTTAGGTTTCCAGTGTATGGGGGTCATAAACACCTGGGGCATCACAATGGATCTACATTGATCTAAGTGTGGCACGTACAGGTTTCTCTTGTCCTGCCAACCCACTAACCTAACCTAACCTAACCTACTTTTTAGATCTAATAATGATCTAAGTGATATTTTGAATAATAATAAGACCTTTGATGTATTAAATGTTGAAGAAGAGCAATTTCAAGTTGTAAACTTAGAGACAACTAACTTCCCTGAAGATAATCAGGAAACAACAGCTGCTGGCGAGACAAACTTTGACGAACAGCTGCATACTGTTTTATTGTCGTAGGACCGCGAAACATTATACAATAACTATATTGGTAAGTTAATATTTGACTAGTTTTAATTTTGAACCCTTCGGATATGTGATTTTATGAACTGGTTCTTGATGTTAAAAAGCTAAGACTTTTAAACAACCATGACTTGAAGAAAATTATGGGAAGCAGCAGAAAGTCATACTGGCTATATGTGCTATATATATGGAAAGTTTTTTGGAGTGGAAAAAAATCTCAGGCAACAACAAAATTTAATTCACTTATGTATACATACCTCCTTCACTATCTTATAACCACCTCCTATTATATATATTATATTATATTACACTGGATGAGAGTGTTGGTTCATATTTGGAATACGACGAAACATGGCAGTCATCATCCTCAAGGGCAAACAGCACGAGCTGTAAATCATCGACATTTACAGAAAGCAACGTGAGTACTTACATAATTTGAAGAAATATTAAACTGTAGCATTGGGAACGATTCTAAAAGAAAGAGATTAGTAAATCTTGTAGTATACTGTGTTCGTTCTGGTTTAGAACGTAAAAAACTCTTTATTTTTAAGATGTCTAAGATAAATATTCCACCTCTTCACAAATATGTTACTTCATCTAATAAAACATTAATCAGATTAAAACATTTTTAATTAAAGCCTTTAATGTAGGACAATATTTATTTGCATTATGAATTTTATATATTTTTTTTAACTTCTTTAACTAATCATCATATAAATAAAATTGGTATAGTTCTGTTCGACTAAGATTAAATTTGACGGCATGTCTTTAAATGCAAAAATATTAGAAACCGTTCAATATATTCTGGTGCATTTTCAAAGGCCTATAAAGGATCCTTACATTCTCTACTTTGTTTCAACTCTATATCTCTATAAATTCCGGAAAAAAAATGGACAATAGTAATTTATTTTTTCGTTTCGTTTTGCTTTTTTCTTTGTCACGCTTTCCATTCGAAAATACTGGGAGCATTTAAGTATAGTAAATGCCAGCTTATAGAGGACATCTGCAGGTACAACTTAGGATATCCAATAACTCGATAACTTAAAAGGTTTTTAAATGAAAAGGCAAAATTTGAAACATTTCTACGATTTTCATATGAGTGAGTAGATATGCAATTCATTTTCGAATCAAACATACTAACTGCGCAATATTATATTGACATCTCTTTTAACCCTATTTTACTCCTGTGACGGAGAGGGAGACAGACAGAGGCAGTACGCTGTGTGGTTTGCTAAGAAAAAAAAAATGACAAATATGTAGGAAAGGTTTGTCTGTCTCTGTTTTGCTTACAAAATAAAGCGTCTAGAAAGAAATGCCAAATAGGTATAGGTACCAGTGATACCAGATCGTGGTATTATTATATTAGGGAAAATTCCTGGTGATACACGTCGTACTATTTATAAATGCTATTTGCGCAATCAAGATGAGGCAGTAAATTACCCGGTGAAGTTTTTAAATAGCATTACAGCCAATGGACTTTTTGCTCATAAAATTGAATTAAAAGTTGGAGTTTCCATTATGTTGCTTCGCAATTTGAATCCCACAAGCTTTGTAATGGTACCAGAATGTTAGTGATTTCGTTACAGAAAAACGTGTTAATTTTAACTGGGTGTGGTAAAGGAGATACGGTATTTATACCAAGAATACAAATAATTCCCAGCAATTATCCATTTCAGTTTAAATGGATTCAATTTCCTATTAATCCTGTTTGTTCTGCCATGACAATCAATAAGTCACAGGGTCAAACTTTAAGAAAAGTGGGAGTAGATAATTATGTAGCGTGCTTCAGCGTAAATAATGCAGGAATATCACTATCTCAGCCGATAGAAACAAAACTTCTAATAAAGTATACAAAAAAGCGTTACATTAATAGAAAAGTGAGTTGAGTACCTATTATAAAATTATTTTCTTTCATTTTCATTGTCCAAAGAATATTAATTTGTTGCTGATTAGTCCAACGACCATGTGCAATGCCATGAAGGCAGAGTGGACTTAGTCTTTGGGATGTTTTTTAATATGGGCTGAAGTCCCTCACTTTTGCAGACCGCTCCCTCGCGTTATACCTCTGAAATGTCTATCGATGATTTTTCTTTGGGCGATTATCAAAAAAAAATTGGGTCCCCTACAAGACAGAAAATTTATAAAAAAATTGTTTCCATCAATTGTTCTGAAACCACATTTTGCCCGGGCGAAGCCGGGCGGGTACAGCTAGTATAAAATTAAATTATTTGACAAAAAATATCGATTGCATTATTTTCCTTGTAAAGCCCTTGAAAATTCTTACGAAACAAATCGTTTGGCTCGTTGGCAGTGAAATACTTTAAGAAGGTAACTATTTTTACATACTTGCAACTACATGCTTTGGCGGGCATTCTTTATCCGTACTTTTAAACGGATAATTATATTTACACTCGAGCATATATTTCAACTCGTTTTAACCGTTTAAAGTAAACAATTTTATTAATGTATAGCTGAATACAACTTTCATAAAACTGATTTGTCAACTATCCTTTTAGGACAACTGACAACTATTGCTGTATAGCTAAAACTACATAACTATTTATAGGTTATCTAATTGTCAAAAAAATAGTAACAGGTATCTATTTTTATATTTTGATATAGTCAAATTTCACTACGTGCATAGTTAGCAATAGCTATTGTAATACCTATGTAACTACTAAATGCATAGTTGAAGACAGCTAATGTAAAAGTAATTACAAAATACTAGTACGTGCATAGTTAGAAACAGCTATTGTAATAGTTATTTACGTACTATCTGCATAGTTAGAAAGTGCTATTGTAATAGTTATGTAAATATTATTATAGTGAAAATTGACCATAGAAAGGTTGATATTGAGAAATAAATGAATTCACAACCATAATAGTCACAACTTTTAATTAATAGAAATTAATAATGGTCACAATTCGGACTATGAAAATAGTCAAAGCGATCAATGAATATTTTTTTCTCTGAATGTATGAACACTGTGCAAGCCATCGCTTGAACCTGGCTCTTCTTCCGCAACCATTCAAATGCAAATTTAACTTCCAAGAATGTTATTAAAAAACACGCACCAGATAGGCAAAAAACTCGACTTCTACGCCTTTGTGAAACATGATTTATTGAAAGGCATGACATAATTATTTCCTTTGTAGAGCATTTGAAGGCATTTCAATAAGTCCTGAAAAAATTAGAACGTGGGCGATGTCTTCGAAAGTATCACTTTTGGCAGCGGCCCAAAAAGTGATTTCCTAGTAAGCCCGATTGTAAGCGAAAAACTATTCAGTTTAACGTTGCCCTTATCAGTTTTCCGACAGAAAAAAATCCTTAGATTTAGTGTCTGAAATCAACCGCACAAAAGAATTTCTGAATTCTCATAAGAACATCAGAGAAATGCCCACTGTTTCTTCAGAGCGGCTTTTCAATCCGCATCCCAACTTGCCGAGGGCCTATTTGAAGTTCAATTAGGAGCTCCAAGAACTTCATTGAAACAGACAATGCGTTCCAATCCTGAAACCTCTTCTACTGAAGGCTATTTTAGAGTGTCTATCTCTGATTCCTTTCATAGATTCGTTAATACGAAATCTTACGGATATTCATGATCAACGACGACGTTCTACCATCGTTTCAAACTCTGCTCCCAGGTTTTGCTGTAGTTGAGCGAGGGAACGAATGGGGAAAGCTAACATGTTACTTTGATAATGCAATTTCATTGTCAGCTGTGAAAGCTGAGTACATTCTTTGATCCTGACATACTTTAGAGGTATACACTTTTTGCTGTCGGTTTTGGCCACGCTTCCAGTGACAGTGTCCCGAAGCGTTATGGGGAATGCCAGAATAAGCTCACTTGCTATCATATCTGTTCATTCGGATATTAATGTGCATCCAGAAAAGGTGATTAATCTCATATCAAAAAAAAAAATAGGACGTCTTCGGGTTTGATAAAATGTGTAGTGGTTTTTTAATTCGCACATACGATTTAAAAAACTAATAAAAATCAATGAATTATAATGTATATAGGCACATTATAATTCATTGATTTTGTTGTTTGAGGAATCGGACAGAATACAGAAAGCCCAAAATCCTGGAAACCTTAAATCCCTCGGTTTTCGGGATTGTGTCCCCAACCCAGTTTTTTGTTTAAAGAATTCTTCGTAAAATTTGGAGGGCCCTCCTCCCCTCCCCTCTCACCCCGAAATAAAATCCTAGCTACGACACTCGAGGGACTTAGCGCAAGTGGTAGTCGCTATACAGACAAAACTAATCGCGAGCAAAAAATGCGCAATAATTTTCAGAAAGATGGAGTTTATTTTCCTTATAGATAGCTTTATTCAATAATGCGTATATTCGATTCAGCTCAGGCAGTCTACAAAACAAAATAAAGAGATATTTTGCATAAAATTGATTTCAGAGCCTATGGGATTTGAAAACCCCCTTTCATTTGTAGGTGAACTGGATTAGGGTCATCCATCTGCATACTCTTTCCTTGTAAAATAAGACCAGAACAATTATTGAGTGATGACTGTAGCAATTCCCTGACACATAAACGTAATTCCCATCACAACTACGGGATGACAATTAGGACGCGCTACCCCTATACCCTCACAAGAGTGTCCCCGTAGACAAAGGAACTATAAATAATTATGAATGATGAGTTTAAATTGTAATTACACTGGCAATGTTCATTAATCAAACTGATAATGATGGTGTACTTCATTGGAGAGCAGAACGTCTCCCCATTACATTACAAATACACTTTCCAGGGATGATGGTAGCGATAATCCTGCTCCAGAGCAGGATATTTCACGAATGGAGGACACTGGTTGAATTTAATGTGGCACTTTTACTAAATTGAGCAGAAAGATGAGATTTTTTTTTTACTTTTATCATTTTCATTTTGCGTCGTTTTGATTTTGCAAGTGGAGCAAGCGAAGACTCTGTTTTAATGGGTAAGGACTCGAAAATTCTTGTCATATCACAATTGGTTAGGTGCAAAGGAACTGAAAATACATAAGCGTTGCGAAATAACATTATGACCACTAGGTAGTGTTGAATAGCAATTTAGCTAAATGACGAGTAAGTGTTTAATGGTTGCGTTTAGGTGGTGTATATTTTGCATATATTTTTATTAGTTAGGTATGTACTTTTTTGACGCTTTAAAAATAACTCTCAAGCTTCATTTGCATTTGTTTTCTCACTGAGATATAGTGCATTTGATATGGGTATTTAGGTCTTGCTCATATATTTATATTGGTGCATACCTTGTTATGAAATACATCACTCCCCCACTGATTTTTATTAAAGAGAGTGTAATTTAATTGATGGAAATTCATTCAAGAGATAAAGAAAAAACATAACTTACGAACATTACGGTATTCCTAAATCTTCAATTGGCTGTAATCCTAAACCAAAGTTTGCGCTGACTGGGCTACACCAATGGTTCGGGTACATACCACTATAGCCAAAATTACAGCCAGAGTCAAAACTATTCCAGACAATTTTTTGACAACTAAATCCACTATTGAATTTTATATATTTAGGAAATATGCACTGGTATCTACATAGACCAACATAATGTTTTTAAACAAACGCAACTAACATTTTGTCCTTTCAAATTCATTGCATATAGTCGTAGCTTTTATTGATGGAAGTCATATTATGATACTAAGTCCAAACCCCGAAACAAATTATTATAAATTTGTATTTGTTTCGATCGAAAGGACATGCATAGTATTTATAAACTTAATGTTGGTAGGTTTTATTTGCATAGCTAGGGTAAAGGCCCCTAATTTGAGCCCCCATCCAGTAATGAGCCCCCTGGATGTTTTTCGTTTAAAAGCTAAGCTCCTGTCATTTAAAACATAACAAAAAAAATATTTTTCCATTTCTGTTACTTCTTTACTTGTATTGTTTTAATTGTTTTCCTATATGGGGTTTTCCCAGTTGGTAACAGAAATTCGGAAAGTACTTACGTTTCATTCGTGTGTTGTGCAAAAGTGTTTTTCGCCAGTTTTGTTAAGAAAGCAATTTTTAAAGCAAGTGGGTAAGGATTTTGTTTATATTTTATACTAACTCATACATGTTTATATTAACAATTAACATTCATAGCAATTATTTTTACATTAAAAGTACTGCAAAATTGTTTATTTATTAAAATATAGTGGGAGCAAAAGGCTTTCCAAGACGGTAGCATGAAGTTTGTGGTGTTGTTAAGGAGTCTTTAGATGCTTGCCACAGACAAAATGTGTTTAAAAATAATAATCCTGAACGTAAGTGGTACATCGGATTTTTGAAAAGGCATCCTGAAATAGCCAAAATAGCGCCTGTGTATCTGAAAAGGATATAAATATTGTTCATACCAAACACTTATTATAACCACAAATGTAAACGACACCTAACGTAAAATCAAACGTAGAGGGCGCTCGACATGACAAGGAACTGTCACTTTGACTCTTACCTATAAAACCTCGTGCGAGCTCATGTCAAGCCTCTTTTTGCCTTTACGTGTGGGTGACTCGTGACCGCCTTTTAAAAGTGCGGTATAATTACGTTTAAATTTAATATTAAACTTTACATCTCATTTGCATAATTTTACTTGTTTCTATAACAGTTCATAGAATTCATTATAAAAGAAAAACAATAAATTCCAAAAAAAACCATTAGCCCAACATTTGATCCAATCGAGCCGGATTTCGGCATCCTTTGCGGCATTTTTCGCAAGAGCATTCACGTGCGCGGAGGTTATATTCGTCGACATTCGGATATCATCCAATTTTATCTGCGCAATCGCCAACCTCTCCAGCACAATCGGCAGCTCAATCACCAATCTCATCGCCATCATCACGCCAATTCAAGAATCTTCATCGACATCCACACCGTTTGACCTACAAAGCCAATTCCATCGTCATCCGCACGTTCGGCAGCTCAATCGCCAATCCCATCATCATCATCACAACAACCATTGGCAGCTTCATCGCCAATCCCATCGTCATCACCTTCCGCATCACCACCATCGTCAGCTTCAATATAACGGGAACGTCGCGCTCATCCACATCAGCAGCACTATCAGAGACACCACAGCAACCATTGGCAGCTTCATCGCCAATCCCATCATCATCAGCACAGCAACCATTGGCAGCTTCATCGCCAATCCCAACATCATCATCACCGCAACCATTGGCAGCTTCAACGCCAATCCCATCGTCATCACCCTCCGCATCATCACCATCGTCAGTTTCATCGCCATCGTCAGCTTCTTCGCCCTGATCCTCAGCACCACATCGTCATCATCAACGCACACGTCCACCCCAACCACCAACAACATCGTAAGCTTCAGCCGCATCAGCGTAGAAACGCAGTCGAATATATCAACCTGATTGTAAAAGGTGAGTGTAATAATTTACATGCATTTATCGTAGTTAATCTAACGTAAATTTCATCACACCATTGTGTGCCACTTGACAGTTGCAAGTAGACATTTCTATTATTCGTAAACAAAAAAAAGTGTTGCCGTCTACGTTCAACAAAATTAATACTTCGACGATTATCAGTGTTGCCATTGCTCAATTCTCAATAGTATTTAAGTACCTACTTACAAAGTATCATAATATCGTTTTATCCCATACCGGTACAGTACGCGACGCTCTGATTTTTATAAATTATGAAACAGTTATCTGACTTTGTTTTCGCGGCTGACCAATTGGTTAAGTTCTATGCGGTTTGCAAGGACATACCAGAAAATAAGCATTCGTTATCCACATTGGAGGCGCGTAAATTAGAATTGAGTGATTTGTGGGCAGATGTGAAAAATTCATACACAGCATGTGCTCGAGATACCACAATTCCGGCTGAAGAGCTCGATCTTCCAACAATCGAGGCTAAATATATTGCTTCCAATGAGACATATGTCTCATGTTTAGGTTATATTTTGGAGAACATATCCAAACTAAGTCAACCTATGCTTAGTAGCTCTAGTCGGGTAGACAGTCAACCAGCTTCAGATACAACTCAATGTATTAAGGTTCCGCCTTGCGATTCGGAGGAATTTGAAGGCGACTATCTGTCGTGGCCCTCATTCAGGGACATGTTTGACGCCGTGTATAAACAACACCCTAAATTAGGACAAGTTCAAAAGCTATTCCACCTGCGTGCGAAAACTAAAGGTGAAGCTTTCAATATTGTCAGCAAATTTCCGCTCGTTAACGACAGTTTTGAGTTAGCTTGGGCTGCTTTGAAAAGCACTTATGAAAACAAACGAATTCTAATCAATAACCAAGTCAAGGTACTTTTCAACTTACCATACGTTCATCATGAGTCGGCTAAAGCAATCAAACTATTGCAAGGCGCAATCAATGACAGCCTGGCAGTTCTTCGGTCTCACAATATAGATATTGAAAACTGGGATCCGATTCTGATTTATGCTTGTTCAAACCGTTTACCGCAATCAACATTAGCATATTGGGAACAATCTATTCAAAAACCCACAGAAGTTCCCACATGGAAGCAAATGGATACTTTTCTAAGCACTCGGTTTCACATTCTCGAGTCGATTTCAGATGTGATGTCCACAAAAAAGCAACCACATGGTAAAAAATCGTTTAACCAGTTCCAGGAAAACACTCCAACCCATAGGCAGATTAACACCTATCATTCGAAATCGTATACTTTTATATGCAAATTATGTGGCGAACATCACCCAATTCGTGTTTGTCCTCAGTTTCTACAAATGACCATACAAGCCCGTATTGCGTTTATTAATAACAGCGGTTATTGCCGTAATTGCTTAGGAGTCTCTCACACCAGCAATGACTGCACCAGTAAACATACATGCAACATTTGTCACTGTCGTCACCATTCATTACTACACGTAAGTTTTAATCCTACCGCAGAAAATTTAGCGGGACCGTCCTCGGTCGACAATACATACCGTCAATGCGCGATGCAATCCGTACCAAATATACAGTCCACTTCATCATCAGCTTTACCAACGACAAGCCATCGGTCTCACTATACTACCAGTAAAAAAAACGTTCTCCTAGCGACGGCTCTGGTCAAAATCATTCACCAAAAATCGTTATTTTTGGTGCGTGCTCTTATTGATCCCGGGTCCGAAGTTTCCTTCATTTCCGCAGCAGTTCAGAATCGTCTTGAGTTACCCGTGCAACGAATTAACGCCCTTATTTCAGGTATTGGATCCGCACATGCGTCCACGTCTAGAAATCTTGCTACATTTTTGCTTATCAACGACGAAACCCCAGGTGAACCAATTGCAGTTCAAGCAATCGTCCTTAAAACCTTGACTGGCAATCTTCCTAGTTCATCCTTCGAACCATTCGATCCAAACCTGTTAGGGGATCTCAAATTAGCGGACCCTACCTTTAACACGTATTCTCAAATCGACTTCCTGATCGGCGCCGATATATACCCACTTATTATCCGTCATGGGCTTACAACCATTTCCAACTCTCTCGTAGCACAGAACACAATCTTCGGGTGGATTTTATCCGGACCACTACCGTTTAGAATACATACGTTTAACACTTTTATTTCTGAGGTCAAGGAATCAGATCTTGACACGCAACTCAAACAATTTTGGGAACTCGAGGAGCTACCGAACATCGTTACCCAAACCTCAGCCAGTAACCAATACTGCGAGGAATTATATAGAACTACCACTACCAGGCAGCAGGATGGAAGGTACATGGTCCGGTTACCTTTCCACAAAGGTCTTTCGCCACATAATCAACTAGGCTTCTCGAGACGCAATGCATTGAATCAATATCTACGGGGCGAAAAGTCCTTATCAAACCATCCGAACTTACAAACTGAGTACTCCAAGGTTCTTTCCGAGTATCTCTCACTAAATCACATGCGCAAGGTCCATCCTCCGAAAACCGTTAGCACTGAGTTAGCATCATTTTTCTATTTGCCACACCATGCGGTCATCAAGCCTGAAAGCGTATCCACCAAGCTACGGGTGGTTTTTAATGCCTCAAGTGCCTCAAGCAACGGAAAAAGTTTGAATGATATTCTTTATCCAGGGCCGGCCCTGCAAAGAGATCTTACCACACTTATGGTCAGGTGGAGACTTTTCAAATTTGTCTTCAATAGCGACATTGAGAAAATGTATCGCCAAATTTTGGTACATCCCAATGACACCTGTTTTCAAAGAATTCTTTTTCGAGAAACACCTGCTTCAACGATAGAGGATTATGAATTACGTACGGTCACCTTTGGAGTTAACTGCGCCCCTTATTTGGCACTTCGAACCCTGCTTCAATTGGCAGATGATGTTCAAAATAATTTTCCCCTAGCTTCTCAAATCCTCCGCTCTGACTTTTACGTAGACGATGTACTCTCTGGTGCTCACGATCTTCCAACAGCTCGAAAATCCGAAAATGAACTGATGGCGGCTTTAACATCAGCCGGGTTCTCACTTCGAAAATGGACTTCCAACGTTCCTGATCTGTTAACCCACCTCCCACCAGAACACGTTCTCAATGAACATTTTTTAAATTTCGATGATGACAGTTCGACCAAAACGCTAGGGGTTCGGTGGAATGCAAAGGGCGACTATTTTTATTTCGCCACTCGAATACCGGAATCCTGCAGTACCCCGACTAAACGTGAAGTTTTTTCCCAAATAGCACGGCTGTTTGATCCCGCTGGTTGGTTGGCACCAATTGTGGTAACCGCCAAAATCTTTATGCAAACAGTGTGGGCTACCGGTATCGCGTGGGATGACCCTTTGACTCCGTTCTTGTACCAAAAATGGCAAACTTTCATCGCAACTTTACCCCATATTCAGTCCTTTAAAATAACAAGATGGATTAATTATCATCCCTCTTTCCAAGTCCAGTTTCACGGGTTTTGTGACTCGTCCGAACAAGCTTATGCCGCGACATTATATCTACGGGTACTCGATGACCAGCACCATATTCATTCTCATCTTATCTGTGCCAAAACAAAGGTGGCTCCGGTAAAAACAATATCTTTGCCTCGTTTAGAACTATGCGGAGCGGTTTTGCTTTCTAGATTAGTAAAGTCGTACTTAGCTAACCTACAAGTTCACTCATATCAAGTCTTTCTGTGGACGGACTCGTCGATAGTACTTGCCTGGTTAAATAAACCTCCCCGGACTTGGAAAACGTTCGTTGCCAATCGAACAGCAACTATCTTAGATCATGTAGGCGACCTCAAGTGGAGACATGTCAAATCGGGCGACAATCCCTCAGACCTGGCCACTCGGGGTCTCGACCCGTACGAACTTGAAACAAATACGCTCTGGTGGAATGGTCCGCATTGGCTGCAATTACCGGAGTCCCAATGGTTGGTCAGTGTCCCCGCCGATTTAAAAGACGCTGACCTTGAATCGAGACCGCTCCAATCTCTAATCGTTCAATTGAGCGAAGACCTTCTGGAGCGCTTCTCCTCTTTCCCTCGTGCCCTAAGAGTAGTTTGTTATATCTTTAGATTTTTCAATCATACTCGTCTGCACAGGCACTCGACATCAAGATCATATACCAATTCCTATTCGATCTCGCAGAATGAAGTGCGATTTGTAAAAACTAGACTCATTCAACTAGCTCAACAATCGCAATTCCCTCAAGAATACGAACTTTTGTCAATGGGCAACGTGGTGCATAGACAAAGTTCTCTGCTAGCCTTAAATCCGTATCTAGATACGCAAAAGGTAATCCGAAGCAACGGGAGATTGATAAATTCATCCCTCTCGTTCAATGAACGACACCCAATAATTCTCCCATATACATCAAAATACACTGCTCTCTTGGTTGAGCATCTCCATGAACTAACTCTGCATGGAGGTAATGCACTGGTACTGCGCTTAGTTAGGCAGGAATACTGGGTCCCTAAACTTAAAAACTTAATTAAGGCTCGTATAAACCTGTGCAAGACTTGTACCATACACAAAAAACAAATGCGAAAACAGATCATGGCGGCGCTTCCTATTGAGCGTTGTACCTATTCTCCCCCTTTTACCTACACCGGTATTGATTTTGCCGGCCCCTTTGACATAAGAAGTTTTAGCGGGCGCAATTGCCGTATTACGAAGGGATATTGCTGTGTCTTTGTATGCTTTTCGACAAAGGCAATACATCTTGAAGCAGCAAGTGACCTGTCGACGCAAGTCTTTTTATCCACTTTTGCCCGATTTGTCGCTAGACGGGGCCTTCCTAAAGAAGTTTTCTCCGATCACGGCACCAATTTTGTCGGGGCTAATACCGCTCTCCAAAAGGATTATCAGGCTCTACTCAATACCGCAGCCAAGGCCACATCCGACTTCTATGGGCCGCAAGGATTTGTTTGGAATTTTATTCCACCCGGAGCTCCACACATGGGAGGATTATGGGAGGCCGGTGTGAAAAGTTTCAAGTCCCATTTTAAGAAAACTGCTTCTTCATACAAGTCTACGTTCGAAGAATTTGCGACACTGTTGGCCCGTATTGAGGCCTGCCTTAATTCCCGGCCCCTATCTCCTATGTCGGAAGATCCGACCGACTTGCTTGCTCTCACCCCGGGGCATTTTTTACGGGGAGGCCCTTTGCTAGGCCCACCCGAGCCTGAAGCCTTCAGCGCAACACTTTCTTATATCAATCGTTGGGAAAAACTAAAGATCTTACATAAAATCTTTTGTCAACGATGGAAAGAGGAATACCTCAAGGAACTCCACAAGAGATATAAATGGCAGTTTCCTCAGTCAAACGTCCAGGTCAACGACCTCGTCGTCATCAAAAATGAAAATTTACCGTCCACTGAATGGCGTTTGGGACGCATCATCAGGGTCAGTCCTGGGTCAGATGGGAAAGTTAGAGTGGCGACCATTAAAACCCAATATGGAGATGTAACTCGCCCAGTTGTAAAACTGTGTGTCCTACCAATTGTGTAAATTTGGAAATGGAGCAGTGGCACACTGGTAATCCATAGAAGATACGAAATGTCGTCCGTGAATTGATAGAATAATAAAGGTGTTAGTATCTCACTGTCAAAAAAAAAAAAAATTTTTTCCTCACTAAATAAATGCATTCCTAATTATTACATTGTATCTTCGTAGATTTAAGTTATTCTCCTGTGTATTAAGTATCTGAAAAAAAAAAAAATGTAAATTAAAATTAATAGGTAATTGGCTTTATGTTACCGCTTCGCGGCAAGGCGGCCGGTAATGTTCATACCAAACACTTATTATAACCACAAATGTAAACGACACCTAACGTAAAATCAAACGTAGAGGGCGCTCGACATGACAAGGAACTGTCACTTTGACTCTTACCTATAAAACCTCGTGCGAGCTCATGTCAAGCCTCTTTTTGCCTTTACGTGTGGGTGACTCGTGACCGCCTTTTAAAAGTGCGGTATAATTACGTTTAAATTTAATATTAAACTTTACATCTCATTTGCATAATTTTACTTGTTTCTATAACAGTTCATAGAATTCATTATAAAAGAAAAACAATAAATTCCAAAAAAAACCATTAGCCCAACAAATATGATGTTCACTTTTTCCACTAATGGGCTAATAATAAAGCCAATCGGCCTTACTAATAATCAAACACTAATGTCGATGATAAGCTGGTTACTAGCTTTGGTAAAAATGTATAACATTGTTGAAACGGTACGAATAAACAATTAGACCTCCACATTTGCTAGTGCGACAACTTTCTTAGGAACAATTACATTTTTTGTCATCGCAAATGATTATGTACAAATACAAAGAATTCCAGTACTAGAACACTCCGTATTTTTTAAATATTTTCATTCTACTTAAATTGTATTGAAAACTAATAAAAAGATACGCCATTTAACAAAAAAAAATTAATCAATCCTCTATAAAATGAAATACTTGTTTCAATATATGCAAACAGTTCATTTTGCAGAAGCGGCAAACTCAAAACTATCGTTAAGGGGGCTCACTACTGGGGCTTTTACATAGTTCCAATCAGTCAGTCTATTAACTAGTTTTGGGCCTTGGTCTTTTATTATTATTTTATCGCCAAGTGTTAAAAGTACCTATGGGGGAATGGTCTGATTGAAGATCAGGTCCTTTCTCTATGCTTATTTTATTTGAAGATATATTTTTGGATAGAAAGAAGTCAACAAGATCTGGGGTTTTATTCCTATCTGTTGGCCAATAGGTAGGTTTTCCCGTTGAGTGATCTTTAATTGCTTCATATAGTTCTCTGCCTCTAGTATTAGTTAATCTAGATCCCCAATATTTATTTTTGGCGTTAAAATCCCCTGCCGCGATTAATCTATTGTGAAATATGCGGAGAGTCTATAGCTAGGAGAGCAGTATATTTGCCCACTGCTCGTTTCTATACTTATGGAAATTCCTTGGATGGCAAATAATTGGAATTTTTCTTCTGTATGGTGTTTAAAGTTAGTAATGAATTTAAAATGTGTCTCTGAAATGAGACATATATCTATCTGTTGTATGTCAAGAGTCACTTGCATCTCGTCCATTCAAGATTTTTTATTTGATTCATCATGTCTGTCTTTTGGTAACAGCTCTTTTGTTGCTGTTCCGTCTCTCTAACAACGATATTCTATCTAATATCGGTTTATTCTATTTTTCCATGGAACAAATCCTGTTTACGATTTGTCTCATGAGGTTTTCCAGTGTTTGGCTCTACTTTGGGTTTTACCGTTTTATCTGCTGATTTGTTGATGCTGCCTGAGCATGTGTCATTTTTGGACTGTGGTTTGTCTCGGGACCTTTTTGATTATCATTGTGTCTTTACGCTTTTCTTTCTGTGGGCTCTTTTGTAAGTCCTTTTCGACTCTTTTCTTATTTGTGTTTTTTTTTTGGTTTCTTTTGCTTTTTGTCCCTTGCAAGTTCGATTTATTTTGCAACTAAACATCCTCTGTGGCTAGCACGTATTTACGTATCGAATCTCTTATCTTCGTCATGCTCAAAACTGAGTGTAAAGATTGGTAGCGGTACTTTGCTTTTATATTTAAGCATATTTTCAATTTCCAAGATATTTACAACTTCCAAGATTGACTACATAAGGACAAGGGGTTGTCTTTAAACTTTAACACAAAACGAAACGTCGCGCCTTCTATAATAAGTCTATTCAAATACTTAGTACATACGATTAAATCACTTTTTTTTAAGGTTTTAGCATGTCACTGGAAATGCGGGCTTACTGTGAGGGTGAATAAGAGCTTTTTAAAGAGTTTTTGTGATTATACGTTTGATTCAATTTAAATTAGATTTTTATTGCAAGAACTGAAAACCCGCTTCCGTTTCAATATCAGTAAATGAGCATTTTATAATTTAGTTGTGGCAAAAGAAAAGGCCACGACTGGGTCGCACAAAACGTTGTCGTTCAAACAGTTGGTTTAGTTGTTTTTTTTATTTTATAAGGTACCCATAGGTAAAAAGACTCAGAAGCCGTACAGAATGAACTACATTTTTGGTTTTAACATTATTCATTTCAGATGGCAGTACATATGAAACAACAATGAGAGCTTAAGATTTCAGTAAAAAACATTTTTCGTCAAATGGACTGTTTATAGGCTCTTACACCTTACACGATTTGTGAGGAGAAGGACAAGTGTGGCAGGAATTTCTGATCTGTTAGGGCAAGTTCTTGTTTTTGAATGGAATAGATTGTTGATGATGGTTACGTGCCTATGGGTTCATAATATACCGAAGTCTTTACACGGTATGAAATTTCTGTGAAATTTGTCGGTATTTTTTATTTTTTCATTTTCAGTTTTATGTGAGTATAATTGAAGTGTTAAGTTTAAGAAATGATCAGAAGTGAATGATAGTTGCTAAAACTAAGTTATTAGTTTATAGGTAGCTATTATTGTTATTTTATTGGATGGAAGACATATAGATAAGCAAACTACCGTAGTACGATATAGTAAACTAATAAAAACCACGCCTGTTCACTATTTCGAAATTGTTCACTATTTCGAGCGTAAGCTTTAAACGCTTACTTAATATAAGTAAAATTCCTTTCTTTTTTTTTTCTTTTAGATATATTTTTTATTAATGCAACAGTTTGAACTTAAAAAACAACAAAAAATATACCAATTTTTATTTTAAAACACTAAAATAAGAAAACAAAAAATAATAAATTATCGATAAATTATTGTATCAGTCTTTAAACCCAAAAATATAGTTAATTTTTGAGGAGATAAATACGTATCCATCATTTTTATAATAAAAGAATTACATTTTTGACAAATAAATAAATTGTATTGTTTTAAAAAAATAGTTGGCATGCAGGCGCATTACAGAACTGAACATTTTTTCATTGTACTATGCGAAAAAAAGTAGGAGTTCACTATAACGAGATTTTCTAAGTTTACTATTCAGGGTAGTCTGTGTAAAATGTTGGTAGTGCACTATATTGGGTAGTTCACTAAACAGAGGTTTACTATACCGAGCGTCTACTGTAGCAAATTTAAAGAAATCTTTATATTTATACATGAACATCCAAAGTTTCTGTACACATTTTTAGTGCCTATTATTAGAGGGGGGAAATGAAAATTATATCGTACTTTTCATCAATATGATGAACCAATTCATGAAAACTTTTTGACGATTGATGAAGCTTTCATCAATGAGATAAAAGTGCGTTCATCAACTTGTTGGCAGGATTCAAAGAAGATTTCATCGTATTTTCTTATTAACTAGGTTCATAATTTGAACAAAACGTTTCATCAATAATAGTTAATCCTATATTTGGAAGAATTCTGTTATTTGTTCATCAAGTTGATGATTTACTTTTCTTTTTGATGAATGCAATCTTCATGGTGATGTGCTTAATGCCTTCGTTCATCATATTGATGACGGTGTTCATTAAAAAACAGACTGTTTAATTGAAAAAGAAGTGATATTGAACACGAAATACGAACTGCAACTTTATTAATGAAATGCACTATTATTTATACAAAAATAATCGTCTATACATCAAGGCACAGATTTAGGTCATCGCTCGCACGGCAGTTCAAGCGGCGGTTTTCGCTTAGGCGGCTATTCCGTGATTACCCGACGACCCAGATGTTTTGGGCAAGGAGTAGCATTTCGTGTTGTTGTTGTTTATTTTAAACACAGACTATTATTTTTATTAACAAGAGTGTCAGTTGTACATAAGCGTTCATCTTATAAATGTACTGATTCGTCATAGTAATGTACAAATTAAATTCACAGTTGTATTCTTTCAAATTGAGTGAATGTGATGTTATTATGATGTAAATGTTGTAAGATGTTCGCACACGAAGTTGTTATACAGGATTTATACTCGCACACGCAACATACACCTTTTAATGTAGGCATTGCTCATCAAGCGTAAAGTACATATACAGGATGCCATAGAAAAAAAATTCTAATGGTTAAATGATGAAAAATGAATATCTTAAAAGAGGTATGAAATTTATTCTTATTATTTTACGTTTTTCTTTTAAATAATGTTCCCCCAAAAGTATTAAGCATTGTATTATTTTTGCCGTTGAATAAATTTGTAATTTTCTACTACTACGTGCGCCGCTTTCCGGCGCGGCATTTTAGTTCCGACGAAACGAATTTCTTAAAGAATCAGCACTTGAACAAACGCAAAATGAGAAAAATCAAACAAAGCCAAAACTGTGAAAATTAACATTGTACATAGGTAGCTCTATTGGTAGTTAGCTTTGTTGTGCTAGAATCTAGATGGTTAAAATCCAAGAAACTGATCGCGCCTATTACCTATTATAAATTGCAATGTAAATAGATCCGTATACAAGGCAAATGTAATGCTAAAGCAAAAAAACAGTACTGTACGAGAGCGAGAAAAAAAGAAATTATATTTAAGATGTATATTTTAGATGGTACTTTTAAATAAGACATATTTTAAAAATGTAGGAAATTCAATCAAGTCATATGATAATTTGATTATAAAAAAATTACATAATTTAGCAGTTAATCAAGTTAACAATTAATATAATTACTATTGATATTATAATGATATATTTTAAGACAATAGATAAAGCATGTCTAAGTGCTGATGCTCAAAACTTTAAAGCAAAAACTATTTTAAAATCAGTTTTTATATTATGTCGCCTAAGATACTTTTAAAATTCAATAACTAATTGTTTTGAAAATTTAAGTCGACTTAAGAACAACGAAGAACTTACGCTTTTAAGGGAATTAATTCAGACATAAGATGTTTTACTACAATTTCCATACTATTTTTCAAAAGAAAGGAAATATTGCTATGGTCAAAGGGGGTAATTGTAAACGATTTTGCATTTTGGTATTTTTCTAAATTTACAATGTTTCATCCAGCTTAACGATGCGATATTGGAAATTGGTGTTGGTTGAACTTATATTTAAATTCTTTCATCTATTAGAAAAAAATAATTGTAAGTGTGTAAGTTTATTAGTTTTTGTAAGAATTCGTGTTTACAGGCGGGGGTAGCCTTTTTTTAGGAAAAAGATAAAAATGGGGTAAATGAAACAAGGAACTCAGTCTTTTAACGCTGTAGAATAAAAACATTTGGGCTAAAAGTTTACTAAATCAAAATAAAAACATTTGATAAAAAATAGAAATAGAAAATGCAATTTCTAATTTTAATAATTTACAATTACCCCAAAGAAAATTTATTAAGAAACAAAATTTAGAGTTAGTTGTTAAAAAATATTTTATTTCAACGTTTTACCTGAATATGAATGACACAAAGATTTTGTAATTATGAAATGAAAAAGATAATTCTTAAAAATGTAATTTTAAGCATTTCAATTCAAAAACTGGAACTTGTGCATTAAACTCTACAGTAATCTTTCCTTCGAGAACAGTTTTTATTGGATCCGGCAACAATCCAAGAACTTGGTTAATAGAAACGAAACTTTTATCGCTTTCGACAACTTCAAACTACTTCGACCTCATCTTCTTCCTCCAGGGCCCTGCGAATCTCACAAACGTACTTATAAGTAGTAGCAAGCCGTTTTCCACCCTTAAAATTGACAACGACAAACTGGCCTGGCCTTAAGTTGTTTATTCCCTCAATGTCCAGACAATCTACCTCTTCTGCTTCTTCTATCCCTTCATTCCACACGGATTCAATGCTTGGTAAAGATACATCTTCTTCATCTGAAGATGAGCTCAAATTTGTCTTACTTTTTTTGATTTTGAGCTTTTTATTTTCTCCTGAAGCACAGGTCGCTTTTTTGACATCTTTTCAGCTTTGAGGTCGTCAGCTTTTTTCAAACCGGCTAGCACTTCATCTGTGGTTAAAACTTCTCCGTATTTCATTTGCTTTAAGCGTGAAACTACCTCCTTTGGAATTTCTGGTTTTGTTGTAAGTGACGGAGATGAATTTTGTAAAGTGAAGATATTTTCCAAAATTTCTTTAAACAAAAACAAAATTCAAATTAGAATATAAAATTTCACTTAAGCAAATAAGTTAAAAGATAAATGCATGATTAATAACTTACCTTGAGGAGGTGACATCATACACTGAGTAGGCAATGGTAATTCAGTCTGCACTGTACTTGGTATTTTCGAAAGTTTGGGAAGTACCTAGACACAAAATTAGTAGATATACAATAAAGAGTTTATCAATCAGCTAAATTTATTTACTTTTTAAAGTGGATGGTATCTCAATCTGGGCTGTAACTGGCAGAGGAACGGATGGTGTTGGTTCTTGTTTGAGGCACTGCAATAGATGTGGTTGCATGTTCTGGTGAACTAGTTGACCAGACTTTGCATAGCTCGTTATAAAAAGATTGCTCTTTTACTCTGAAAGCATTAAATTTGGTCGGATCAAATGGGAAAATCCCTGTGGATTAAAATCCTGATACAATGTTAGCAGACGTAAGATTATTTTCCCAAATCGGTTTCAGAAGTGCAGTAAATTCACTTTTATGAAGCCGGCAACTTCCTTGTCCCATCATATTTTTGCCATAATTGACAAGAGATTTGTCCCACGCTGTTTTTACTGGACCAAAAACGCATTTGTCGAGTGGTTGCAATTTATCGGTTAAATGACTTGGGAAACGAATTATTATTTTTAAGAGCTTCTTCAACGATCCTAACACTGATATGGCTAGAGTGACCATCGTAGAGAAGAACAGCAGTTTGGTTCGAATTGCATTTTTCAATGCGAACTTTTTAGACGTGAGGAATGAGTCCGTTTGTAATCCAATGATAAAATTGAGGCTCCTCCATCCAACCTTCCTTCGAAGCAGCATAAAGAGTTCCTGGGAAGCAATCTGTTGAAATCCATCGTGCCTGAATAGCGCCGCCTTTGAAAACAATTAGTGGTGGTAGCTTTTATAAAAAACTTACCAAACTTTACGATGACTTTAATTTGCTAAGCCCAGATAAGGCAGCTTTTATTTCGAACGCGGATGATAGTGGTTTCGGCAGTGATCCAAGTCGCTTGAGAGCCATCGGAGAAAAAGGTGTTCATCCGCTTTCAAAATAAAAGCTGCCTTGTCTGGGCTTAGCAAATTACAGTCATCGTAAAGTTTGGTAAGTTTTTTATAAAAGTCAAAAATTATATCAGCTTTTCGAGCATCTTGACGCGCTTTTTGCAAGTGTTCTGGTTTTTTCAGTGAGAGGTTTGGATGTCTTGACATAAAACTACGGTACCAATCATCTCCTGGCTTCCCACTATTGAAAGGGGTAGCCAAGTTCTTTGTTTTCACGTAGGTACCTACTAAATTAAGGAGATCCTCCTTATCGCAAGGGTAACCAGCCCGAGATCTTGAAATAAGGCACCTTGCTATGGTGTCTTCCACATTTGACGATAGTGCAGGCTTTCTTCCTCGTGACACAATGGCAGGATTATTTTTCCTAGCTCCGATTCGATTAAAAATAACTGACTTTGGGACCCCCTATGTTTCTTCAGCTTGTCGGTATGTCTTATTTTTGTTGTTGACGTCTTCTACTGCATGTAAGATATCTTCTGATGTATAAGATGGAGGTGTCGTTTTTCGTTTATAAATACGTGGCATCTTTTCGAATTGAAATTATATTAGATCAACGCTTTGTTCATTTAAAACGCAAGATTACAATTACCCCACAGTGTTTACTTTTACCCCAAATCGGTGTTCACATTTACCCGTGATGTAAAAAAAGGGGGGTAATTGTAAACAGCCAATAACTTTTATATTTGTTTACAAAGAATAAAAAAAACACATTACATGCATTAACACCTATATTTAACATAATTATAAATAAAACAATTAATTACTTTGAGCACTTATTTTATATTTTAAAACAATTTTACTTAACACCAAAAAACTTGAAAACACAGAAAAATGAATAAATCATAAACGATCAAACTGCGACTAACCCATTTACAGATTGCGTCTGGCACGTGTCAGCATAATGGGAATATAACGTATTTTCAAATAATGGCATGGCATGCCTCGATGAAAACCCGGTTTTTGGAGAATTAAGTGTTATTACAATTTTCCCTGTTCACAATTACCCCCCTTGACCCTACTTAAGCTAATTTGACTTTTCAAAAAATAAACATTAACTGTTTTACCTTATGCGAGACACTACAGTTGATGGCTTAAGCTATTTTACAAACAGTTATAAATTCAATATTATTTGATTTTTTTTTTCACATGATGGCTTGGCAGTCAGAAACACCCACTTCATTTGCACCCCCACAACAGTCCATCGGCTTTTCAGTTTATAACAACTGCTAGTACAAATTCAAAAAAAAAATTATGAATTCTTACATATACGAGTATATCTATGTATAGATCTCTGCTGAAAAGGTAAACTATCTTACGTCGACTTAGGCGAATTTTTAACAGTTTTGTGCATTAAATTCGACAATTCAAAACGCATTGTTGTATCTTACCTGGTACTTGTATCTACGTTGTACCCTGGGTTATAGAAATACGGAATCATCTTAAGTCGATAAAAATGCGTATTAACATTTACTAAATTATCTTAGGTCCACATAATGATATAGACTTGTAAAAAAAATACCTAAGACGTTTTAGTCCAAATGTAATTGGTATTTCCTGAAAACCTAAAATATCTTATTTTGATATAAGATTGTTTGCTCGGTGTAAGTTACTAAAAATTGTATACCTAGGTCGACTTAAGATAAAATGCATGTGAAATGTATCAAATGTGTGGAAACTTAGGATAATATTCAAAATTATCAGATTTATCTCGACATCAGATATTTTACCAGGTGCAAAAGGTGACCCGTTACTAAATTATAGCCAGTTTAAAATGTTATTTCAGTGCAGTGCAGACAGCAGTCAGAGTGGTTTATAGACTTTATAGTGGTCTTTAGTGTCTATAAAAAGTGATTTTGGTTACAGAGCATCAAATTTAAAGCTAATAGCTATAAGGTATTATAAATAATAAGTAATAACAATAATTTTATACATAATTCAGAAAAGGAGTGTTGTAAAAATACTAGAAAGTTAAATAATAAAGAATTCAGGGGTATCATCTACTTGCGTGTGTGTTAGAACGGTAATTAATATTATTATTATTACTTAACATATTATATTATATAATACGCATATACATTCTTAAAACGTTTCAGACTGTGTCACCGGAGAGCCAGTTTGTTTGATGTGGCACGAAGCTATTGCCAAACGGGGAGGCAACGAAATCGCGTCCTGTATTATGAAATACTTAAAAAGTGTTCGAAACAAATGCAAGCACCTAACCCTGTACAGCGATTCATGCGCTGGACAAAACAAGAACGCATTTGTTTCAACTATGTTTATGACATTTATGCAAAGTGAGACAACAATAGATCATAAATTTCTTGTTCCGGGCCATACTCACATGAAATGTGATGCAGACCACTCCATCATAGAGCGTAAGAAGAAAAGAACACATATCCAAATACACCATCCACGAGACAGGTATTTGTTTATATCTTCCGTGGGGTCGAAGCATGTTTTTGAAGTGGTAGGAATGGACCAAACTATGTTCTACAATTTTTCAGCTGCCCATAAAGACAAATTTTGTTGGAGAAAGGCATAATATTCAAATGGAGCAGTATTCAATGGCTCAGACATTCGAGAGAATTTGGACGACTATACTACAGGGTGGCGCACCAATTGTGCTACAATAAGAAATTCAAATAACTTTTTTTTTAATCGATGTATTTCATTTATTTATTTTTTATTGGTTAGAAAATTTAATTTTATTTTAAATAGTTAGTTGTTTTTAAAGATTATAGATCGCAAATGACCTCCACGCTCTCCCACGCATATGCGGCACCTGATCAAAAAACTATTCATTGCGGCCTGAAGAGTTGAAGTTGGGATCGCCTCAATTATTGTCGTTATGGTCTGCTTTAATTCAGTTAAATTCCTGGGCTTCGTTTTATACACCTCTTGCTTGACATAACTCCATAAAAAGAAGTCTGGTGCAGTCAGGTCAGGTGACCTTGGGGGCCAGCGAAGAGTGGAGTTCCTAGAAATTAATTTGTTTGCGAATTTTTTGTTTAGCTCCGCCATAACTGGTCTGGCTATATGTGCAGTTGCTCCATCTTGCTGAAACCAAACGCTGTTGAATGGTATACGTCTTCGGCGCAGTTCTGGGTAAAAAAAACTCCTTCAATATCTTTAAATAACGGTCCCCATTGACAGTAACGGTTACACCGTTTTCTTCAAAGAAGTACGGCCCGACAATACACCTTGATGAAACTGCGCACCACACAGTGACTCATTCTGGGTGCAGTTCCGTCTCATGGAGCATTTCTGGATTAGACTCTTTCCATATACGGCAATTTTGCTTGTTTACATTGCCGTTAAGATCAAAATGGGCCTCATCAGACATGAACAAACAATTGATCAATGTGTTGTCTTCTTCGGCCATTGATATCATTTTTTGGCAAAATTCCAGGCGAACAGGCAAATCCTGAGGGTTTAACTTGCTGGTAATTTGGACTTTGTACGGAAACAAGTTTAAATCGTCATGAAGTATCCGTTGTAATGACAGTCTACTAAGTCCAATTTGCCCCGATAAGTTTCGGGTCGAAACGCTCGGATTGGCCTGTATTGCAGATGCTACTGCTGCGATTGTATCCTGAACACGAACATTGGCATCTGGATGGTACGGCCTTCGTGCGATGCTTCCAGATTCGGCAAACATGTTTACAAACCTCATAATGGTCCATCTACTCGGGGGATTACCGCCAAACTCCCGCCTAAATTCCCTTTGGACGGAAATGACGGACTGCAAAGCATGGTACCGTTGCACTATCCAAATTCTTTTCTCCGTATCCCAAGCATCCATTTTTTATAAATCTAAATAGTAACCTACAAAATAAAAAAAAAAAAAGCCGATTACTCACACAGAAAAAAGTTATTGCGTTTTATTTTTGTAGCACGATTCGTGCGCCACCCTGTACAAGACCAGCTTGAGTAATGAAGAAGAGTTTAAAGTATTAAACGTTTAAAAAAGGGTATTAACCAAGTAACAATAAACGACCTGAAAACGGGCCTATTCTATTAACATAAGTTCAGCAAAGAAGGAAGATCTGGTGGACATGATAGATTTAATACATAATAATTACCATAACTTTTATTTAAACTTGCCAACCGAAGAAGAAAACCAAGAAAGTGATGAAAATTAGTTTTAATTTGTAAAGTAATTGAATTAAATGCAATTTATTTTCTGTTGTAAGGTTTATTTTTAATGTTTTCTAAAAAGAAGTGTTTTATTTTAAAACTTAAGTATTTGAATTAAAGAAGTACAAAACATCTTATGTTATACTAATGCTTCATTAAACAAAACACCGACATTTGCACTTCATCTTAAGTCGATTTAGGAACTGAAATCGATATTTTACCAAATTCGCTAAAGTATCTTATCTCAACTTAAGATTCCGTGAGGAGCAGACACGCGAAAGGTAAATCGCTAAAAAGCCTAATATCTTGCTTATTTTATAAAATATAGTGTTGAAATGTGACTAGGAAAACGAATATAAAATGTCGCTTCTAGAATTGTCCTTGCTTCAGAGTTAATAGTGAAAGGTTTTTTTCAAATTTCGTTTTTTTATGTTTTTTCGCTCTCCTGAAGAACTATGAAAATGGACTTAGGATAGTTTACCTTTTTAGCAGAGAGATATCGATCTGTCACGAAGCCTACTTAAAATGATAGACATCATAAACCAGCTATTAATCTATTCCAATCAAAGTTAAGAACATGTCCCAACAGGTCAGAAAACAGAAACTCCTGATACTCTTGTCCTTGTTCTCCAAAATCTTGTAAAGTGTAAAAGTTTATACAACGTAACTGAGAGCTTGAACTTAAACAAAACTCACATTGTTATTTGATATAACTGACATATCAGATTAAGAATCCAAAAGTGCACCTAGCTCCCTAATAATAATTATAAGAATATAACCAACCACAGTTTCGTGCGACCCACTCGTGCACTTTATTTAGTATAACATATTTATGTACTTATAAAAGGTATATTTGCATTTGCAAATTTTAGGTACGGGATATTATTTAAAATGGCGTTCCAGATTCAACCCCCGAAAAAAAAACACAAATTCCATTTTCCACAACGCCACCTCTCGCGAAGGTCTGACAAACATCCGATATTATAACAATATAACTGCCATGGAAGAGCTTCTGAATTAGCCGTTTGGACTCGGCATACAATTTTAGATTCCTTCCAATCGTCCCAAAAATGAATAACTCACACAACCTGAAGAGTTGTGAGAAGCTAGGCCTAGGTTCCCTACGGACCTGTGCACCAACTGATTATTGATTTTATTTTCTTTAGACAAATAAATCGAATAGATTCAATTGTTGTCTTTCTCAGATTTGTTTACATTTCCTCAAAGTAACCTATTGACGAAGGTAGGCTTAAAATCCGTGACCACCTAATAAGTAATGCATGTATTTTTGAAGTACGGATGTGAGCTGTATTACCAAACGACTCAAGTATTCTCAAGAAAGTTAAATAAATACTAGTAACCGCCTGAATAGACTTTTCCGCGAATTTTTCGGATAAATATTCCGATTAGTCAACTTTAAAGCTTATACACACATTTTACACGTATGTATAGGTACGTATAAAAGTACATATACGTATATCAACGTTTCCTAACAAACGCTATTACACTGATTGGAAAATCCTTTCCTCTTATCTGTCTTAAGTCAATAAAGACGTTGGGAATTCCAATCGATATTGTTCGTGAGAAGTACATAAACATGTATATGTTTTCATATAGCTGTAAATATAAATGTAGGGACTTTTCCATGATGAAGAAACATCAGGGGAAAAACCCTTGTAAAAGGATTTGCAATGAAATGGTTTTCATCCTTTGATTTTTCATGGATAAGTCTTATATTAACTCAAGCGATAAACATTTTTGTGAAATAGAATCACACTACAAAGAGAAGTTCGTTCTGATTTAATTTAATTTCACATGAATGGCGAGGTTTTAATTGACTTCTTTGATGTGTTCTGTAATGAGCGAAGTATGTTATTGCTAATCAAAGAACAGAGAAACTGTATCGCTCAGTTTTACAATTACTTTCGTGGCAATAACAACCTAAAGCCAATCATTTAACAAATATAGCATGCAATAAAGGATAGGTATATTTAGATATAATGAATATCTGTGGTAACAAGGTAAAACAGCATAAGTAATTTTTAGCCACTTTTCAAAATAAAATAACATAGGTACCTATATATATTTCTAACGACTTTTGTATAACCCTCTGGACTCGTATATTATACTTTTCCATTATTCCTAAGCAACACCTTTCAAAATTAAGAAACATTTTTGCTGCTGTTTTTTTTTTCTTTTTAAATAAAAGATATCGTCATTATCATGAGGTAATTCCATTTTAATGAAACCATTTACCACATTATAATTCTTCTTAGCATTATTTGTTGGCTGGGATTACCTGGGTCTGGACGCATAAAGAAGTGTGAAAATGGGCAATTACTTAAACACAAATTTTGTGAAATTATATATTCCCACCAACTATTTTAGAATATTTTTCGATACTAACAGGCAAAAAAAAAAAAACAAATCGAATTATTTATAGGGATTTTGGTATAATTTTATTAACAATATGAATAACAACTTTGCATATACCTATGCATATTTTGACAATTATCAAGCTGATCTTAAGATACACAATGAAATCTCGAAATTGTTTTCTGTTGAAGTTCTTTACAACCGTAAGCAGATGTTTATTATATGAAGAAAGAGAGATAGGTTATATTTCTCGTTGTTAAAAGTAAATAAATTAAAAATTACAGCTCGCAAAACCGTAAAATAATATGGAGATGTGGGAACTTCTTATAACGCTGTTTAAACTAATTGATTTAATACTCTTGCCAAAAAAAAACACCAAACTCTTGCTTTTAAATGTGGACTTGAATTTTCCGATAAGTTTGTAAAAAAAAAATTTTTTTGAAGCGACTTTATTTTCGAAGAGAAGTTTTAATATGTAATTTGAAGCTGTTCTATAAAGAATTTTTTACAGCAAAACTAACATAAATCTTTCAGACAAAAATTGTATATATAATATGACATTTAAGAGGAAACTATACAAAGAACATATATTTTTTACTAAATCTGAAGAAGCAGCTATATTTACGTTGGCCATACTTTAGAATTCCAAATAATGAACAATAGAAAAAGAAACAGATTTAAACACAATATTTAACTATACAATTCTTCATTTGGTAAAAAAAAACTCAAATAGTCCCTTTTTTTAGTACTAGAATAGTTTGCTCATTCAGCAAGTGAGGTAGGTAAGTATTTTTTTCACTGAAATTTGTTTTTCTTAATGTTTACGTTATTGGTTTTAAGAATTTAAAAGAAATACAGAACAAATAATAAACAACTTCTAAAATACAGAACATTTATATGTTTTTGTACTCAAAATAATTCGTAATGAACATCGTCTTGAAATACAGAACTGTTCATTATTTTAATGAACGGATTGTCACCATAGCTATATTACATACTTTTTGAAGTTAAAAAAATACTCAGGCATGACTCTTAGTTTTATTCACCTTGTGAAGAGTGGACCATAAAATATTTCAATTAACATCTACTGGCTTTTATTATAGACAACCACCGAACAACTTTTTATTTGCACTATATTAATGATTTAGAAAATCAGTGATAGTTTCCAAAGTGATGCGCCATTTAACATCCATAAGGGCCCCATTGAAGCAGTAGTTTTAACAGATAGTCCTATATGGTAATAGTAAATACTATTAATTTAATAAGTTAAATGTTATAGATATAATATTCTGTTGTAATTGTTTTTCCTTTTGATAACAAATTGACTTCTCCTATTATAAACTTTTGGAAGCTAAATTACATACTATTATTAATAAATAACAAGACATAATATTGAATCAAAAGGGTAAGAACATTAATATATAGGGATATTGTAAACTTTGATATTACTATTTCAATCGGATTAACGCAATTGAAATTGGATGAAATTGATAAAATGGATTTGTATGATGTGTAGAGTTAGCAGACGATCGGGACTTGCCGGGATTGTTCAGATATTGTTAGCCTTGTACAGAGTCCGGTTAAAAACAATTTGTCCAATCAAAGCTCAAAGGTCTCGGCAAAATATTTTTTTTTTTCAAATTCCTAAAACTATGAAATGTTTTAAATATAAAAAGGGAAAAATTTATCGAAACTTGAATCACTTTGGAACTTCTATTCATCTTCCAAACACCGTGTCCATTGACAAAATACATAAAGTCTCCCCTTTTTAAGAATTCTTCCGATGAGTTGAAAAACTTGAAAAAGCTGTTTTTAATAACACTCGCGTCAATAACGCGTTTTGCGAAAGAGTTCTGTTTGTTGATCAACCTATATATAAGAATGAAACCGAATAACATTTGACTATAAAGGACTAGTCATTACATTTTTATGAAAATTGAATTAGTTTTAAATAATTTTTAAAATTTAGTTTGTAAACTCGGTAAAGCACACACTTAATAAAGCATTAGTCATCTACAAGATGGGATGACTTCGTAACGGGTTTTTCAATAAGAGCGGTACAAACGTTTTTTTTAAATAAAACAAAAACGGTTTTGGATATCAATGAAATTCTTTATTCCTGTGAAAGAACGTTCGATGCCATTATGTATGGAACTCGATTTCTTTTGCATGGCCACCACGGGCACGCTTGCAGAAGTCCAGACGCTGAACCCAATTTCCGACAGTTTTCAAGCATATATCGGCCGATACTGCTGCAATTTCACGTTCGATATTCGTACGAAGTTCATCAATCGTCCCTGGCTTGTTGGCATAGACCATAGACTTGACGTAGCCCCACAGGAAATAGTTTAACGGCGTCAAATCGCACGACCGAGGCGGCCAAGCGACTGGTCCATTTCGTGAGATAACACGTTCTCCAAACTTGGTTTCCAAAAATTGTTTGTGACATTCGTTGTGTGGCTTGTGCCGCCGTCCTGTTGGAGCCACATGTCCTCCAAGTCCATATCATCCAATTGGGGCCAAGAATATTCGGTTATCATTGAACGGTAGCGATTCCCAGTCACAGTAACGTGCCGGTCTTGATCATCACGGAAGAAGTACGGCCCAATGACGCCGCCGGCCATAAACCATACTTTTTTATTCTTCTTTTCATTGTTAAAACAGTTACATTTTTCTTCAATTCAAAATATTGTAAGTTCTACGTTATCTCCATTTTGGTATTTTATAACAATATATGTTACCTATCAATAAAGAAACCCTGAAGAATGATGTAATCCCTGGGTAAACTTCGGTGAAAATAATGAACTAATTTAGTTTCATTTAAACGCCTATGAGCAAAAATAGCCGTCGTAAAAACAATTTTCACAAATAAAACGCAAACATCAAATTGGTCAAGAGCTCTGTCTAAAAAAATTCCCACACTTTATTCTTTTAAAGTTTCCTACCTTCATGCCGTTTAGTTTTGCAAAGTAAAAAAATTATTTGAAATCTATAAACCTTAATTTGTAGCGTTGATGTCTGGCAATATTTGGTCGGTAGAGCAGATGGGGCGTATAGACGAACTATTTTATCCATCAGCGGAACAGGTTACACCTCTCTTGGTGCAAGGAAAGATTTGATTTGTGATTTTTATCGTTATAACAGTTTTATTTATTTTTCGACTCTAATATTTATTAACAAAATTAATTTTATATACTGTATTTGTTTTTTTTTTTTTTTTTTACCCATAGGTATGCTGTCCGAGGAGGCAAAAGTTCAGCGGGCAACAATTTAGATCGTTGCAATGTATAGATCGTTTCAGATGTGAGGTGATTTCCCAAAAGGCAGTTGAGAACTTCCGAAATGGTAATTCTCTTCAAATCTGATAACAACGAAGAAAAGAATACCGCGCAAGAAGTGTGGCGTGTTTCCCAAAAGACAGTTGAAAACTTTCGAATTGGTCACCATGTCAAACGATCGGTGCCGGCCTTTTTTCTGTGAGCTTTTAAATATTCCCAGCTGGAGGAGCTTCTACATAAAATACAATATACAAAAAGAGCTTTTTTAGTTTGAAAGTTCAGCTAGAGGAGCTTTTAATAGAACATTCTACTAGAAGAGCTTTTACATAATTTGTGTACAGTAATGTAAGAATTTTATATGTCATAATGAATAAATTGTTATAAAAAGAAAAGTAAAAGGAAACAAAAATATAAATTATAGGTAATGGTTGTTGGGTTGTTACAAATTCCATTAAATTCATAAAAATTATTATAAATTCGTAGATAAATTCCTTGGCACGAATGCCGACCTACGAAACTGTTGTCAACTATTAAAGGCAGAAAGACAGACTCGTACCCAAGTTACAAATAAATAAATATGCATATACATAAATCAATTTTCTTCAAATATTTAAATTTATTATCGGTTTTTATTGATAAATTAATATTTTTGAATACAGTTTATATTTTTAATCATTATTTTCATTATGTGGTTGATTGTAAGACCAAAACAATAGGCTTACGGTATGAGAAATAAGATACATAATGTTGAAAAATGAAAATTAGAGAGATATCTAGAGTTAACTGCATTGATAGTTGCTCCATGTCTTTTGGTAAATGAACTACTGACCTTATTATATATTTCATGCACTGGCTATGAGAGAAAGAGATAAAGAAAATCTGTGCAGACTCCTCTCTCTCTTGCACCAACAGCAATATGCGAAACGTAACTCTCTCCCTTCCTATCGTCACTTTTTATTACCGTGACGCTCTCGTTTCGTCACGCATTCGTAAGCCTCTCTTTTTCTATCTTCACTAACTTATATCTCCCTCTCAACTTCCGTTCGCAATTTCCGTAACGCTTTCGTGACGCATTCACCATCTTACTCCCCAAGTCAAGCGTGCGTAAAGAAGTTTCACTTCAAAAAGTTGTCGCAACGAGTACGTAGATACTCAGGACCGTTGGTTTTATTTTTTGTACTTCCCATATAAAATTGTTTGTATCATAAGCTGCTGTGCCCATACGTCCAGTATTTCCCGGGACAGTCCCGTACCGGTTTTTTTTTTTTTTAATGCGGAACATTCCAATACGAATTTTTGAGTTATTTTTGACCATTGGTGTGCTATTTTGTCCCGGGTTTCGCTCTTAAAAATATGGGCACCGTAAGCATAACCAAAGTTGATATTTGAGCCTTAGTCGGTGAGTTTAACATGACTGCATAGGAAAGAGCGAGGAGGATTCGACGAAAGGAGGCTTCGTCATTTTCAAATATAAGGTCACACATAACGCGAAAGAGAGCAAAAGTCCGAATTTGCAGTGCCTAATATCTTGAGTTGCACGAATGAAATGAAAACGTCAGTTGTACGTCTACCTAACGGCATATATGAAAATTTGGCGTTTTTGCACTTTACCAAAGTGAAATAAAGTTATACGGAAAAATATGGCAATATATATTTCACTTTTCCAAAGTAAAGTAAGGCCAAATGTTGCTAGATGACATACGAAGCTGTATTTTAACAGGAAAAAAAAATTGTGTTGCCGTTAAGATAATGTATATGAGTAAATATTTGCTTAGCACGTCATGTTAGTCTAAGAACATTTCATAAGATTGTAATAGTCGGCTGATGTAATGGAAAGTAGTGCAAGCGATTCAATATTCCCGTATGAGCGAATGTGGTGCTATTATTTTTTTACGACTCAGGCCTCTGCAATATCTGTCTCGGCGCCTGACAAGAAAAACAAAAAAAAAACTGCGGTCTCCAACAACCGGAGCAGGGACGTCAACGGTCGCAAGAACCGTAGACCGGTTGTAGGTTCTTAGAAACCCTACAAATCTGAGTGTTCCAATGGCGGGAGTACATAAAACACCCCGTGCATAACTCCAATAGTTCTGAAGAACCGAACAACAACTGAGGGCAAACAGAGGACGATCCTTTTTTTTTATGAAATTGTGAGCGAGTGCTCTTAGTAGTTTACCTTCGGGAATTGATTTCAAGTTAATAGACTTAAGGCTATATATTAATTAAGTTTATTTAATTTTTTTTATCTAATAAGTTCTGCCAAGAGATCTGTTGCTAAAACAATCGGTCGCGAGAACAGGATTCAAGTTTCCAATTTTAGGGTGGTTGTTACAGCGACAATTTCTCCGTGTGCTGCGCGCATCGTACACACAACGTAAGTTTTCTTGTATTTACTTATTTTTTTTTATTTTTCTTTATTTTTTTTTTAATTCAACAATTGGTAGCTCTAAAGTAGTTTAGTGGCTTAAGAATAGATACTTGTCCATCTGGGCGTGAATTTTCCTTTTTTTATTTATTTAAGTTAGAGTTAAGTGTAGGAAATACGAATTTTGATGAGACTCGCAAATAAGGAGTTTTGTGGTTATATTTCAGCCTGAGAATGTTTTCGTGTTGCCGAATGGAGTAGGTCTTAAAGTGATGTGGTGTGTGGGTTGCTGGGAGGGCTGTCCTTCCACGAGCTCGATTAGGTTACTTCGCGAGATGCAACAGACGTACCTGTACTGATGACATAACGAACATGGACTGACGACTGACTGTTCCAGTGGTTTAAGGGGCTAGCTCCAATTTCCTCGCCTAGGAGTTAGCCAAAGATATGCCGTTCAAGGCATGGGGTGGGAAGGCGACACATGTGTTGACAACATCGAGCACATCTCCGGAACTAGATGAACCTATACGGAGGGCCGAGAGTGGAAAGCTGGAAATATGTTTAGGTGTATATTAGGATAGATAATAGTTAAGTGCATTCTCTTCGTGTCGGGCGTAGATAGGTTAAGTTAGGAATAAAAGCTGAAAGCATCTGACTTTCCACCCTTGTCCTTCGGTATGGGCACAGGTCCCATTGAGCGTTTCCTTTTCTTCTTTTCTATTTCCTCTTCTCTTCTCTTTTGACTATAATTTTTTTTGTCCGTCCGCCGTCAAGTAACGTTAGATCTTCTGCTATCCCTTTTAATTTCTCTCATGGTACTATGTTTTTTTTGTGAAGAGCGGGTTGCTGGTGTGAGGGAGCCAAGAACTACCCCGTCCGACGAGTTTAGCCGAGCAACCGCGAGCGTGCCACCGTCCTCCTCCACCATGCCAAAGATGCCTGGCCTGAGCTCCTAACATAATATTTTCAAGAATTTTTGATTCCTCGCATACCAATGATTCCATCTGTTGTCCCATTCGAATTTAAGCGTCTTCAATTTCCTATTCGCCTTGCATTCGCCGTTGCCATAGTTTAAAAAAAATATTGATTTGTGGTGTCAAAGATATGAATTTAATCATTTTAAATCGTGAAATATTTATCAATTTGTTTAATTAATTTTATTATTTTATTATGTATTAGAATTATTTTAATATTTCTTTCTTTTTATTTTATTATAAATGAAATAATTTATTTTTTAGAATGAGAAGTTGTTTCATTAAATTCAATAAGAATTGTTATAACTTTTTTATTTGATTGAATAAGATTATTATTTATATCTTTTGTGTTATTAATTTCATCTGTTGTAATTTATTATAGAAAAGAATATATATCAAATGATATTAATATTAATCGATTTATTATATTAGTTTTATTATTTGTGATATCAATAATATTATTAATTATTAGACCTAATTTAATTAGAATTTTATTAGGATGAGATGGATTAGGTTTAGTTTCTTATTGTTTAGTTATTTATTTTAATAATATTAAATCTTATAATGCTGGGATATTAACAGCTTTATTCGCAAGGACAACAAGCTTTAGTCGCAAGGACAACATTTTCAAATGTGCGGTTTGCGGTATAAATTTGGAAAATCCAGTTTTCTCGCATGGCCAACTCTAAGTTGCATGCTCCCGAGTCGGAAAACCATCTGAACTATTTGTTTATACAAGAGTGATAAAAAGAACCAAAAATGTTGTTTACGTTAAAGCATTGCAATAAATGTTTTAATTTTTTTTTTATATAAATATTGGAAAAAGTTTTTTTTTTGCCTGGCGAAGCCGGAGGGGGTTTAGCTAGTTAACTATATAGATCACCGATTTCCATAGTTTAAAACAATAGTACGAGAACCAACAGTTGTTGTAAACCGTGGATATCAATTATCTATATAGATTATGTGGGCAAAATCAAGAACACCTATTATAATAGGAGAAAAATGAGAATGCTTTCTGATTTTACAAAATAAACTGTAGCAGATTAAATTCGATTAATGAAGTGTGCAAAATAAAATGTTGGTATAAAAATAGGAGAAATATAAGAAAATCTAGAATATCGCTTTTTATTCACATTATATCAAATATATTATCATTATTTTTTAATACATAGAAAGTAGCATATATAGTAACTGAAGTAATTATAGAATTACCACAAACTTTACACTTATGGAGTATAAATGTCATTTTTATTGAGTTGTGCCTTCGTATAATATACCTACATTTAAATATGTTCACTTTATTATGTCGCTTTTAACAAACCAGACTGACAGTATAAAAAGTTAAAGGCGAAAACATGTTAACCAGACAAATAGAAGAGATAATGCTTTTAATTGGGTTTTACAACAATTGCAGTGATTTTGAAAGTCCCTGGGAAAACAAAAATAATTTGGAAATAAAACGGAATATAATAAATACTCAATATTTCTCGAGCGTGTGAGTTTTACCACTACAACTAATTGATATTTTCGGTAAAACTGGTTTTAGTTTTAATATTTTGCACTCGAGTGCGAAAAAATGCAATTACAAAATTCACATAGCATTACCATTTTCCTGACATCTTCGTTATGTAGTTTAGCGTCCCCAATAAAGTGGAAAGGTTGTGTGCGTACAAACACATGAAAACCAATTTGGCAGCTGACTAAAGTTCAGTCACATTTCGGTTACAAGTCATAGCAAAAAATCCATTATGTGCGTTTCCCGAAATAGTAATTTAAAGTGGTAAAACAGATTCCCCACTTTGCACTGGAAACAATACGCACGTCGATACTCTTACGAAATATTACTGTTACGAGAATATTTCTGAAATGTAGTAACAGAGATGAAACTATAACTATGAATTTATACTAGGGGAGTAAGTCCACAAGTAACTGGAGTCCTTCTTTTTATTTATGAAGCAGTGTCCCGGTTCCAAAGGGTATCACCTATTTAACAAATGCAGATTGTAAAAAATACCATTACAATGCATGTAATGTTTGGTTAACAAGTAGACCAAGTAGATTTAGTTTTATTAGTTTGGCTATTCGTATTGTACTTCTCCAGAAGGTAGTTCCGATCACTAAAAACTTTCCAGACCAGTGCATTATGTGTTGCACTTTGGTATATTAGACCAAAGATTGACATATTTTAATCACAAATCTTTAAATGTATGTAATAAAGACCAAATATTGGTAACGGCATGCAAATCAATTGAGTTAAAGGTTGTTACACTTTTAATTAGAACATTAATGCTGTAAAATCTTGCTTCTGGCGGTGGTATTATAATGGCTATGTATTTTCCATTTATACAGGCGATTATATCGGGGAACTTGCTGTATCAATATATTCTTATTCGTTCAGTCGCTTGTTCAGTCTTTTGACGGTATATCCACTTTAGGCATAGTTTCGTTTTCAATATATTCGAAACAGCTGACTGGGACATATTTATGTTGGAATCCTTCCCTAGCCAAAGCAGCAGCCAGCATTTTACTGGATGAAAATTTCTACTTGTATTTACATTAAAATCATTCATAATGCCGCTTTGTTGAGTATAAAATTGCGAACAAACTTTGGGCACACTCATCTCTATACATAAAAGAGTAGCGTGATTGAGGTGACAGACATCGTACAGGCCAAACCGCTAATTGTATGTTCATGAATTTTTCAGAATATGTTCCACTAGCTGTGTAGACAAGCACTAAGAAGGGATTTATCGATACGACCCTCCCTGCCCTTTTTAGAGAGGTTTTTCTGATACTCACGAGCTGTTAGTCGTATAAACTTGAAAATTTGTATGTTTATAGAAAATAAAAAATCATCGAATACATATTTCGCCTTTTTATTCAAAATTCGCCTTACAAAGGTTGAAAAAGAGGTTGCAAGCTTTTTTATTTTAACGTTACTTCACTCAACCTACTTATTACATTCATAAAGCTTTTTCAATCCAAAAAAGGTTAAAATGCTGTTTAGCCAATACTTCCCCGAGTATTCTTAGCCATCATTTACCTTTCTGCTCCTTCCAGAGGATGAGCTAGAAGAAATTAAAGACAGATCTCATTTAATCAAGAAGAAATTTAGATTGATTTCTCGAATGTCTGGTGCTGTTTGGTGAATGCTTCGTAATTCATTTTCGTTCTGCGAAACGTTTGCATTACCTTTTGATCCAAAAATATCATTCGTTTAATTGTTTTTAGCTTTTTTGTAATTCGGTTTATCTTACTTTTAATTTGAATTTGCTTTATTTTGTCTTTGATAAGATATCTACATATTAAATTATATTTTAAGTGCGTTCTATTAGATAGACACTATTTGCAACGTTGATGAAGCCTTTAACTATCCGGTAGAGTTTTTAAATTCCCTTAAACCATCGGGTACCAATTCCATACCATAGATTAACTCTTCGGAAGGGCACACCCGTAATGCTTCTTCGGAACTTAAAACCACCAAAACTATGTAATGGCACTAGACTGCAAATCAAAGCTTTACATAGAAATTTAATCGAAGCTATTATATTGACCGGGGTTGCTCAAGGGGAAAAAGTATTCGTGCCGCGCATTCCTCTGACACCTAATAACCTCTACTTTAACTTTAAGAGATTACAATTTCCCCTCAAAGTGTGCTTCGCCATGAAGATCAAGAAATCTCAAGGCCAATCATTGAAATACGCTGGTATAGATTTAAGGGAAGATTGCTTTACGCACGATCAATTTTACGTAGCTTGCTCTCGTGTAAGTTCACCCTCAAGTCTGGGGATATTACTGCCGCCCAATAAAAAAACCTTGTCTATAAAGAAATCCTTTGAAAAAAAAAACAATTTAAGTAACAATTTTTCTAAAAAAGCACGGGTAACTGCTAGTGTACTATATATAAATACAAAGGTCTTGCGTATATAAACGGGATTTTGAGGATTATACAATGTTGGATTATTACGTATACTGATATACTTGCACATGTACAATGTTTGTATGGGCATAACATGCAACTTCGGCAAACACCCGATCCTTAACCTGCCCAGATGGGCCATACTGTTTCCAGCAGAAGTGACGTCGGTTTGATTGGTTTCCCTCTTTTGATAACATTGACCAACTTCAACCTTTATTACCCTTTGCCTTCCCAAAAACAGTATTTTTCCATTCCATCATTGGTTTGGCAGGCCTACTTTAAATGATATACAAATTCCAATGCCAATGGAAAAATATATGAATGTGTATAACATGCATTTTGGGCAAGCAAGAGTATATGTTCTGCATAAAGAAATAATTGCTATAGGTATGGCCCTCGCCGTGACGTCACAAAGCAATTTACGTTTTTTGTAATCTACTTGAAGTGCTTTCAGTCATTTTTTGTTCACAACACTTTTTTTACTGCATCTGTATCACATTGTCAAACGGTGTAATTAAATGGACATCCGTACGTCGTTGCCTGAATGAACACAGAATCATAATGAAATTAAAACTGAACACAAACACAGGTTGACATAAGTCGGGTTTTAATTAAGGACACCTTTTGCTTTGTGAATTGCGATCAAGTCGGGTTGAAGTGAGAAGTATACTAAAGCTGAAAGAGAATGTGATATTGAAAAAGAAGAAAATTATATGACAATTGCCGCTTGTGTTGCAAAAAGAAATACCTTGAATAGGGGTGGGTGAATGGGATTCTGTTTCTTTGATCTCTGTTTTTGTGCATTCAACGAGTTTTAGTTTGTCTGTGTATCTACTCATTCAAAACTAAAAGGTACAATCGTACATAGACATAAGATACCAAACAGAATGCAAACAATGTACTCAGACAATTAAGCTCTGCAATATGGATCAATCGAAAGAACGTAAGGTGTGACAACGAAGATAACGTTACAAAGTGAAAATAATGTATTTCCATGTAAAAGTATGTATTTTAGTTAGCATAACGCGTACAATTATTGAAACAGCAAAATTTCGATACAATTATTGACACCCTCTTCAAACACAAGGTCTCACTGGTTTAAATGCGGAGCAATCCTAGTAACGGCCTTCTTAAATCGTATATTATTTTTCTCTCTACACTCGTGCTTATTGCGTTGTGACACTGTCAGTGTAGTGCAAAATTTCAGTCAGGTTGAATCAGTTGTTCGTGGCTCTTAAATTTCTTAAGGAACTGAAACAAGTAAGCGGCTTTATATGATTTAATTTATATCATGATCAAAGTTTTCATTTCTTGCAAAAGATCGTGCTTTGACCTATGATCTTTTATGTTTAATATTTGTTTTCTACTGATATTTAATTAAATAAATGGGGTGTCAACTATTGTATTGGTATTCGCTCAATTCCTTTTCTTGACATCATGTTGTCAATAATTGTTTTCTATGGGAATACAAAAGTTAACACCGTGTCTATAATTATGCTGTTGGAGGGTGTCAATTATAGTTTCTTTCTCTAAATTAGTATTTAGTTGAAAAAATGCCAAAAAGCAGCCACAAATACCGTGAAACTGACCTCCAAAAAGCTTTTGAAAGTGTCAGGACGCAAGCTATGTCTGTTATTATAGTTAACTACTAACTTATTTTAAGTTTTTGGAGTAATACTTCTTTAGGCACGCTTGACTTGGGGGTATGCTGGTGAATGCGTCACGAAAGCGTTACGGAAATGGCGAGAGGAAGTTGAGAGGGAGATATAAATTAGTGAGAAAAAACGAGAAAGAGTTACGTGTCGTTTCGAATTTTCGTTCTCCCTTTCTCTCAGTCAGTTACGTTTCATTATCTAAGACACATCATACAGTGCAGCAGTGATACCAGATCGGGGGATTTATCACTTTTTGCGGGATTTTCTCACTAATAATAAGCTAAAAGGGAAAAAAGGATTTTTCAGACCTTGTAGTACAAAAAGAAAGGGATTTTACTTGTTGGTCAAATTTTGTTCCAAATTGCTCATTTCATTAAGAATACAAAAATTATTCAACCTACGATGAAATTAAATGTTTTCATGTTTAGAAAAAAGTCATTTAAAATATCTTAATGCTTTCATTTTCTTTTTTTTATTTTCCTAAACTGTTTCATAAAATGACATATGTGTCTGTGAATGAATCACGAGTATTTTTTAAACTAATAATAATTTGTAAACATAAAAGGGATATTTTGAGTATAACCGTGGGGTAACCTGCCTCTAAAGTCTGGTATCACTGTAGTGCAGGCATATTGCCTCTATCACACTGTAGGAGCAACAGAGAGAGGTGCGCTCTAAAAGTTTCTTTTCTTTCTCTCATAGCCAGTTACGTTTCTAAGATACGCCTATTGCAAGGTTGCCACTTTGGTAATTTTTATCTGGTTATGGTAAATTTTTGAACAGATGTAGGTACCAAGAATGCGAACTCGATATTACCTCAATTAAATGCTTCTGAGTGAACGCATTGCATTATTTGTATATGCTTCATCACCATCCATATAAAAATGTTTTATTCACTGTTCAACAAATTACAGAATGCACTCATTTTCTTCTTTTGACAGATGGTGAATAATAATAATTAATCATATTATTTATATACAGACATGAAACTCTAATTTCTTAAGGGTTTGGTATAAGAAAATAGGTAGATGATCTCCCATGTCTTCTAGCAGCTGGTAATTTTTTTAAGTGGCAGCCGTGGCCACTGTATCATACTGCAGGAGAGAGCAGTGCGCGCGCCCATTTTCTTGCTCTCTTCTTCCAATAGCCAGTAAATTATTGAAGAAAATTGATATATTAGAATGTATAAACTAAACATGTATATATACATTATACAAGGTGGCGCAAAAATAACCTTCCGATGTTTTTTGGCTGTAATTTAAAAAAAAAAATGAAAAACTTTGATTCTTCTTGTGGATTATTTTTATTTGGGCTTTTAATTTTTTTTACATCAAGTCGAGAATATGATGTCATGTAAATGGCCGCCGCCACAGTTGATTGTCATTTGAGCCCTTTTTATGGCATTTTCCATCACTTTGGCCAAAACTTCCGGCGATAGGTCCTCACATTCTTAACGGATATTGTATTTAAGAGCTGCAAGAGTCTGAGGCTTGTTGACATAAACCCGCGACTTCAAAAAGCCCCACAAAAATAAGTCTGGAGCGGTCAAATCAGGCGATCTTGCGGGCCAGTGCAAATCGCCAAAAACGACCCGGGAACACCGCTTTCAGAATATCGGTTGTGGCTCGCGCAGTGTGTGCCGTAGCTCCGTCCTGTTGGAACCACATGTCCTCCAGTCCTAAATCGTCCAATTGCGGTAGAAAAAAATCTGTAAATATGGCCCTATAGCGCGCACCGTTAACTGTTGTCGTTTGACCAGCGGCGTTCTCGAAAAAAAAATGGCCGCGTCAACAGAGGCGATATTCTCGGCACAACGGGCGCTCCGGGGACCGCCACCCTTGGCAACGTCTCGTGTTGTGCCAGTCTCTTCGAGGCGAGCGGCTAAACGTCGCAGTGTTTCACCAGTAGGCGTTGGACGGCTAGGAAATCTGCGACGAAATTCACGTTGTGCCAAAGTCACCGACCGATTATTGCTAATAAATAGTCACCAATATTCCGCGTTCTGGAGCAGTGTAGCGTAACATTGTTTATTAACGTGTATTTCGCATGTGTTTACTACACAAATGTCAAAACAGAACTGACATTAGGGGCCAATCGCAAAATTTATAGCATTTTCTGATAGGAGGATTACTTTTGCGCCACCTTGTAGATGGAGCTAAAGAAATTTTAATTCAGTCGTGTGGCCTAAAGCACACTCGTTTTTTTATGTTAAACATACACAAATGAATTTGATATATTTTTTTTTTTTTTCATAATTTAATGAAACGAAATAAATGAATGAAATTAACAAATTTATCGATTTAATTTATTTAATTATTTAACTTATTTACTTGATTTAAAACACCTACCGACTTATGAACTAGTAGCTAGCTATATGATTCTTTGAGTTATCAAATAATATGTTAATAACTAGCTAGCTATTTAGCTAGTAGATTAACTTTTTACTTTTTTTCCTGCCGTGTAAAACTTTTAAAGATATGTCAATAACTGTATCATTACATAGTGTCAATAGGTGTGTATAAATATCAAACCATTGTACTTTTACGTGGTGTCAACAATTGTACATAGGTGTCAATTAATATACAATTTTATAAGACCTTTGAAATATTGTGAATTACATTTTTTTTTGTCAATTTTCCTTAATTTATATAAAAACTAAAAAAATTCTAATAATATAACATATTTTGAAATCCCAAGAGTTTTCAAAGTACTCCTGACAATAATTTTTTAAGGCGATTTAAAAAAAAAATCTTATGGGTGTCAATAACTGTATCGGTTTCGATATTTGTAGCTTCTTTATTTGTATCTAGATGTAAAAAATAGTCGGCGCAAAAAGTTCGTATAGACTGGGCCTAGCTTCTCACAACTATTCGTTGATTTGTGTGAGTTCTTAGTTTTAGAATGGAAGGAACCTTCAATTATATGCCGAGTCCAAATGATTGCTCTTTTATTTAGATGCTTAGGGCCCAGCCATTAGAATCCGTCGCATCCATTGCAACGTGCAACTGACAGACAAAACAGAAAGTAAACCTACCTTATCCGTCGCATCCGGCACGTGCACTGCTTATGGGTCAGCTTCCATAAGGTTCTGTGTGTTCTTTCAACCCGTCAGTCGAATATGTACTGGTATTTAATTTATCTAAATTAATCTAAATTTACCCATATGAGGATATATTGTTCATACTGATTCTTTGCTTCTCTATTCTGTTCTTTAAATTATATTTGAATAAAAGTAGACGAACACTACAAAATAAATAGTTAAAAAAATGTCAACATATTAAATCTTGTAGTTTCTATTATCTCCATTAAAATCTTTGCACGGTTACAATTTTAAAAGCCATACATAAAATTCAATGCAATTATCCGTGCTGTACTTTTTCGCTTAGATACTTAAATTGTTGATCTAGCTCATGTCAAATAAACACGATCGTAATCAAAATAAAAACAAGTTACATCCAATTATTGCGAATAATTAGAACAGCCACGATTAATGCACTTGGAATCTAATACATCTTATTTGAAGCTGTAAAATCCATAAAAGTTGGTGCAGTTTTGCATTTGTATCTTAGTGAATAGTGCTTTTAAAATGGGAAAGACTCTCACTACTTTGTGCTTTGTGCTTAGTGCATTGTGTTTTGTTGCACATACAAGTGCAAAACCGGTAAGAAGTTATTTTAAACAAACAGCCAACTACATCTAAATAATAAACATTTGTTTAAAGGATTGGGAATTGCAAATACAACGAATTGAAACCAATGTCTCTGAATCAAACGAATTAATATTTGACTTGCGTCCAATTCGTAATGGCCCGGGCAAATATTCTTTGAACGGATCCCTCATCACGGGTGTTGATATTGATGACTCATGCTTGGTAAGAATATTCCCTTTGGTACTAGTTACATGTTTAGTTAAAACCCTTATGTCAGGTTACACTTAAAGTTTATCGCAGCGAATCGGGAACTAGTCTGTACAGACTCACTCCGTATGCATATCCAGAATCAGCATTCTATAAGTTTATGAACACTATATATTGCAAGATATTGGAAGAAGATTTAAAATCATGCTCAACAATGCCGCAATGTGAGGGAAAGTGGGACTCGCCTTTAAAAAAAGGTACTTATGATTTTAATAAATGTGACGTTACCACTGATGGAATGCCCGGTCATTTGAGTCCAGGCCTTTATAAGATAGAAGCCAAAATGACATGTAAAGCTATATTGTATGTAACAGTATATCTCAGAGTCGATGCTAAAAGCATGATATAAAATAAATTAAAATTGTACCAATAAGTGTAATTAAGTGAAAATTAAATCGTTTAACTGCAATATTTACTTCCCCTATTTAAATAACTTTTTTTATTTACTTTACTAGTTGTGACCTCGCGGCTTCGCTCATATTTATATTAATATATTTTACTCAACAGACGATAGTGAAAGCTAATTATCTTAGAGAAACTCACAAATGTTCTATTTCGGCGGTTACCCATATATATGTCGGTTCTTTAGCTATTAGCTTATTTTGACTACAACTTTTTATGGTTTTTATTAATCAATTGTGCCAACTATAAGGCTCAGGGATTAGTATGCTGTGCTAACCGACACTCGTCTTAGGTTCAGTGAAAGGAATTACGATACTCAAGGCTTTCAATTAATGCAATCCATTATTCAAATACTTATAACTAGGATTGGTCTGAACTAACGCAGGCCGTGGTACAAGGCAGAAGGCCCAGGAAATCGCCATCTCATAACAAAGTCACTAAATTGACAAGTCCATCATAGAAGACAGTGCCAACATTTCAGATACATGTTCTAATGACAGCGTTGCCAGAACTACATTAAACTTTAGTACATTACAAGTTCAACTCACAAAAAAACACAACTTAGATGATGCGATGATAGGGGAACAAAAAACAAGTAAAAGTCGCCAGGTTGGTATTGAAAATGGGCTGTGCCGGTCAAATAGTACTGGTACCTCCCATAGAAAATCAGAATTAGACACATGTGTCTCTCTGTCGGTGGAAAACACGATAGCGTCCTAAGGAATCAACCTAGGCGAATGGAGTTCGGTGAGAGGACTCCTTTTTATCGTCGTTAGGTTGGTGTTAAAAATGGGCTATGTCGGTGAAGTAGTTCGGGTATATTTGGCGCCCAACGTTTGAAAGTACCCTTTCAACAAGGCAGGGCTGCCAGTTTTCGAATAGGATGTCTGATGCAACCTCTTGATGTCTTCACGTCGGCGACTCGGACTTTTCCATCTTGGCCTTGGATAACGTTTGTGATTCTTCCCATCTGCCATCTTTGAGGTGGAAGGTTGTCGTCGTAAATAATGACTAAGCTTCCGGGGCTAATATTTGGACTGGGTATTAACCATTTGGATCTTCCTTGTAGTTCGTGGATTTACTCCGCTGACCATCGTTGCCAGAAATGCGTCTTTACGGCATTAATTCGGCGCCACCGCTGGACAAAGCTAATATCGGTAGATTCGACTGCTGGCTCTGCAATGGCTTTTAAAGATGACCCAATCGGTGTTATTGGCCTCGAATTCATGACAGCTTCGATCTCAACAAGTGCCGTTGACAACTCCTCGAACATAAGTTTCGCTCCGCTCAGGCTTCGATATAGATGACGTTTTGCCACCTTGACGGCAGCCTCCCAAATGCCACCGAAGTGGGGTGCCCTGGGGGGTATAAAATGAATGTTTATGTTTGTGTTAGTGCAAAAGTTTGAAACTCAAATAACTTGGATTGAGCCCCTACGAAATTTGTTGCGTTATCGCAATGGATGTCACTGGGAAGACCTCTGCGACCTATCATTCGTTTAAGCGCGGCTACAAATGCTTCAGCTGACAGATCCGACACGACCTCCAAGTGAACTGCCTTTGACGAGAAGCAAACAAATACAGCCACGTAAGTTTTGTAGGGTACCTTTCCACGAATTTTCAAATATGTGCTGATTGGCCCACAGAAATCTACTCCACACACTAAAAACGGACGGGAAGATGTCAGCCTCTCCTGAGGCAAATTTCCCATAACTTGCTCCAGCAATTTGGGTCGGTATCTCACGCAATGAGTGCAATTTCGAATGACCTGCCTTGCGATTTCTCTAACATTGATTACCCAAAACCGTTGTCTCACCAATGCAACAAGAGCCTTTGCACCGGCGTGGTAGTTCGTCAGATGCAGATGCCTGACAAGGACTGTGGTAAAGTGATGGTTTCTTGGAAGTAGTAATGGGTACTTGCATTCTTCAGGAATATTGGCATGCCTTAAGCGCCCACCTACCCTTAGCAGAGGACGACCATGGGTTTCCTGAATAAAGGGATTCAACCACCTTATAGAACCCTTTAAATTTCTATGACTTCGTATAGCTTCAATTTCCTCTGCAAACGAATTGGTCTGTATAAAATAAACGATATTAAAAAGAGCACCGACTAACTCCGCTGGAGTCAAAATGGTATCGGAGTATGATGCTTGCTTCTTGACCCGCTTACAAAACCTAAGGACATATGCCACCGTACGAATACCTTTGGTATAGGAGCTACAGCTCTCTATTATTTTCAGCAAAATATTAGCTTGTGATTTTCCACATGTAAGGACTATTTTCCGCTTGTCCAACGTGAGCTCCTCTGTAGAATGCGGTATCTCGACTGTGGACGGCCAATTTTCTTCCTCTTTCAGCAAGTATTCAGGACCTTGGAGCCACATTCCATGCTTTAGCTCGTCTACAGTGCAGCCTCTGGATACGATGTCGGCTGGATTCTCCTTAGTTGGAACGTGCCTCCAGATGGCCCCCTGTGTATCCTCCTGAAATTCTGCAATCCTATTTCCGACGAATGTACCAAGTTTTGAAGAGTGAGTTGAAATCCAATGCAACACGATTGCTGAATCTGTCCCAAAATATACCTTTGAGAGAGCTCCGCCGAAGATATTTTTCATCTTTGCCCAAAGTTTCGAAAATAGGTGGACAGCGCAAAGCTGTAAGCGTTGTCGCTACCTTTTTCTTGCTGGTGCTACTTTAGACTTAGCCACAAAAAGTTTCGTTCGAATATCGCCTGATGAATCTGCTGCTCTGAGGTACAGACAGCAACCGTATGCCCGCAATGATGCATCCGCATATCCGTGAACTTCGTACGATTGTGTATTGGTGCTTAATGCATATCTAGGCACTGCCAGGTTTTGCAATGAGTGGAAGTCATCCATGAGTTGACGCCATTCTGTTTCGATACCTTGTGGGATCGACGTATCCCAATCAAGTTTTTCAATCCAAATCCTTTGGAGGATTATCTTTGCTCTGATGATTACTGGACTTAGCAATCCCATCGGGTCGAAGAGTCACGAAGAAAGTGAGAGAATCGTTCTCTTGGTGTACTTTGAGTACAATCGACTTGGCTTGTATGAAAAGTTAAATTCATCACACACCGGATTCCATGTATTTCCTAATTTGCTGGTGAGATTTCCCTCGTTGATCGAAATTTCTTTGCTCTGGTTACTTATGGCGGCCTGCACGATGTCCGCATTGTTGCTATGCCATTTGGATAGCTCCATTCCTGCCGCCTTCAAAATTGCCGAAACTTCCCCTTGTATCTGCATAACCCTGTTGAGATCATCGTCCCCAGTTAGCATATCGTCAACGTAAAAATCCGACTGCAGCACACGAGAACCCAACTCAAATCTATCTCTATTTTGTTCGCTTAAGTAGAGCAGACTACGGATAGCCAAATATGGTGCTGAAGACGTACCATAGGTGACCGTATTGAGTTGGTAAGTTTGAACCGGCTTCGTTTCGTCCTCTCTCCACAAGATCAATTGAAATCGACGGTGGGAAGGGTGAATAAGGATTTGTCGGTACATCTTTACGATGTCTGCGATGTAAGCGAAAGCGGACAAGGATGTCAAACAGATTGTCCTGAATTGTTCGACCAACCATTAAAATTCCATTTAAAGAGATTTGCGATGAGGTACGGCAAGACGCATCAAACACAACTCTTAGCTTTGTTGAGGCGCTTTCCGGCCTAACAACGCATTGATGCGGCATATAGTAATGTGGTTTGTTAAGATTTGGTTCTTTAACTAGATACATATGCCCTAATAACTGTTATTCTTCTAGAAACGATGTATACTGAGATTTTAGCTCTTGATTCCTTGCTAACCTACGTTCGAGAGATAAAAACCTGCGGAACGCAATATCGTAAGAAGCCCCTAAGCAGTCTGGATCCCCTTTGAAGGGTAGCTGGACCATAAGTCGCCCACTGGAAAGATGCTCTACATTCTGTCTAAAAAAAGCCTCGCAGTTTGTTTGTTCCTCTGTCCACGTAGCTTTGCGACCTTGTACTTCCTCTAATTGCCAAAACTTTTCAACATATTGTTGTAAATTGTCTTCCATCGAATTCATGAAACAAACTTGTTTGTCCTTTTCAATTACTGTTTTGTATCTCCCAGATACAATCCAGCCCAGCAAAGTTTTCTGCAGGAAGTCCCTTACCAAGTTTCACTTGCCCTATTTGCAAGAAGTCAAAAAATGCACCTAAGAGCAAATCTATTTGAGAAGGTTGGTTGAAGTATTCATCAACAAGCTCCAGGTTCCGGGGGATATTCCAATCCGTTACACCTAATGATGCTTCCGGTTGACATCCAGTGATTATCGGAGTGATCAAAAATTCAAGAGACAACTCAAAATCATTGTATCTTGACCGAATCGTTGTCTGAGTTTGGGAGTGTATCTTGGTCTCGGTGCTCCCTATTCCAACGATGTCCATATTTTTCTTTTCTTTTTTAAGGTGAAGAATATTTGCGAACTTTTCATTAATAAGGTTTACTTGCGACCCTGAGTCAAGAAGAACCCTACCAATATGAAAATTCCCCGATGCATCCTGGGAAGAGAGTGGCTACTATCTCAGCAAAACCCACAACGCCGTTGTGTAACCGACAGTGATGTTTGAGACCGTTGACAGTGACTGGGCTTATTGGAAGACCACTTTTAAACTGGATCTGATCGAAGGAGCTTGCTGTCCCTCGCCTCTAGGTACTGACATCGCTTACTAAGAACAGCTGCACATTCCGTCCACTTGGGTAGAGTTTTATAATCTAAATACTCATCCCACTTTGATTGCGTTTGTGCATCCAGTTTAGACATAGCAATATAAATCACGATTGCGTTGCAGATCTCTTCAAAGGAACCTATTGGTTGCAACGAATTGTATAGGGCTGAAATATTGTCCAGTAAGCTTCGCAACGAGCTGGCAGATGATTTTGGGACCCTAGGTAATTCAAATAACTCCGATATGTATTCAAGGAAGATTAGACAATCGTTGTCATAGCTTTCCTTGAGCCTGGCAATTGCTTTGGGATAGTTTTCTTCAGTTACTTGAAAGGCTTTCACCGATCCCAATGCTTGGTCGCTTAAGCATGTTAGCAAATGATTAAACTTCTCTATTCGCGTTAGTGATGGATCGCTATCAACCAGTGTAGTAAGCTTGTTAATAAAATTCTTGTATTCTGAATATTTTCCGTTGAATCTGGGTAACCTCAGTTTCGGTAAATGGTTAATTGGATGTGGAACAGAAAATGTTGTTTCCGCCGCACTAACGCGCCTAGTTGTTCCCAACAGTGAAAGAATCTTAGTTTTCGTTGATATGTATAAGTCCTCCAAGTCTCTCGGCTTTTTTCCCCTGAAACCAACCGCTCCAATTGTGTCTGGTACACCAAAAGTTGTTTGAAATACGACTCTACTATTCCTAGACGACATTCTAGTTCGGTTGATGAAAGAGCATTCCCCTTTGTTTCGACTATAATCTTTATCCTACTAATATTGCCCTGGGTTGTGGAGCGCAGCTGCTTCAACTCCTCAATTGAAGTTGTATTATCTTCGTCAGTCATCTTTAGATAAATCGACTAAAACTATTTCTGCACTAACAGCAACAACAACAACTCTCTAAACAACAAGTGGTATGTAAAATCAATTTGAATTTTTCTAGCAGCCAATAGTTCTGCAACATGAATTAAGTCCCACGATGAAAAATGTAAGATTAGAATCGTTTGGCAAATAAATGTATATAGGTACCAATTATAATTGCCTTTATAATTCACAATGTAATATTCAATTCGAAGTGTTTAGATTTGATTTAAATTCGGTTTAAAATTCAATGAACTTTAGATTCTTATTGCTGCGAATAAGAAAGCTTTCTTTCAGTGCGTGCGATCAATGCAGTTCTTTCTCCGGCGACGCCTAAGAATAGCGAATAGAAGCGTTTAATGGAGGTGTAGGCGAAATGAAGATCGATGCATGAGGCTACCGACGGCAAGTGCATGTGCAATGGTAAATGTATTATGAGAAGAAGCGAAAAGTGGATCGTGTAAGCTTTCTTTGTGGATTATAATTTAATTTTTATAATGCTAACATGACACGGAGCACATAAACCCAAATCAAATTGCAGCAATATGTTGAATGTATAAATATGTTTTTAATTTTTAACAATGTTGAATTTTCTACTATATACCTTTTGTAAATGCATGCATGTCTTGATTCCGTCGAAGGTGCGCTTGTGGACGATGAAATGTATTTTACGTTACGAGCTCCTGATTCAATGCATTTGCTTTGGTTTTTTAGCGCACATTCGATTGAAGGGACCTTTGTAACGTACCTGGGTTGGGTGATGTGATACTTAACTACCCAAATTGTCCACGGTGTTCTCAAAGGTAGTTTTGGATGGTGTCTTTGCCTTTGGATGACCTCAAGTCTTCTCTATCCGTTCTTCTTTGTTCGACGAATTCACGCTGCAGCTTTGCACTTTGCACTCGCGAATACCAAAACCGACAGCGCGACACGATTGAATCTAAAATTCGTATTTGCGAAATGTTCTTCGCGTGTGGAATTTTTGCTTATAAGAGTTTTTAGTCTGTTTGTTATCACTTATAACTTTTTTTTTTTTTTTGTTTCAACTATGTGTCGTGAAGTAAGGATTTGCAAGCATTTTCCCTTACACGTTGGGCGCCAAAATGTACGACTGAAGCGTTATCCAATCGCCAACCGAGAATCTTTACTTTGACGATTCTTGTAGTGAGATTCTGGTTGTACATTAACTTACTCCGCTGAAGATGTTTGTTCAGTTTACGAAAATTAAACAGCGGCAATGATATAAAAACCTCCAAAAAATAAAAGCTTAAGTGGCTGTCGCTAAAAACCCACATCGGTGGTCTAAACCTATCTTTTATTTCGTTGTCGCTTTCGCTCATTGTCGCTGTTTAATATTCGTAAACTGAATAAACATCTTCAGCGAAGACTTACTTCGTACAATGTACAATGTACAACCAGAATCTCACTGCAAGAATCGTCAAAGTAAAGACTCTCGGTTGGCGATTGGAAAACGCTTCAGTCGTACACCTCCCATACAAAATCTATATAAGATCCATGTGTCTCTCAGTTGAAAACACGATAGCGTCCAAAAGAATCCACGTAGGCAAGTGAAATTTTGTGAGTGGACTTCCTTCCTTCTATTGTCGTCAAGTATATATTTATAAAAATGGGCTATTTCGGTCAAGTAGTTCGGGTACCTCCCATACAAAACCAGTTTTGCATGACTTGTAGGGTCCCTTCGATAATCGCTTGTAATCGCTCCATCATTAAAGCAATTAATTAACCATTTGTTCCTCTTTTTTTTTTTTGCTTATAACCGAACCTAAGCGGCAATAGACAAACTTCTAAAAAATACATAAACTTCTTCTAAATATTCACAATCGCAAAAAAGTGTTTAATTATTTTTTGAACTGTGTCATTTCCCATTAAAATCATGTCAACCACTCGTCAACAAACACTCAAAGAGAAATCAGTGAGAAATAAAGGTGATGGACGCAGTCCACTGCTGATAAGGCTCTCTTCTCAGACTGAGCAAAGTGCGCTGCTAGCTGCTTTCCGTGCAAACAACGGCCTTACGCTCGCACAGTTAGAGTGTGGATCACTTGCTGACAAAAACTCCTCCTCTTCATCCTCTTCTGCCACTAATCGTATCTACATCAACGAGAGTTTAACTAAGGAAAACAACTCTTTGCTACGCCATGCTCTGCAGTTACGTCGTGAGGGTCTATGGTTCTCTGCTAGAACATGCAATGGATTCGTATTTATATGTGAAGAAGAGTAAGACGGACACCGAACTAAAAATTACTTCACCTACGAAACTTTCCTGAGAGCTGCCTGTTTGTTTCCGTTGTAATGCATCCATTCCCTTTGCTGACTGGAGCAATTTCAATTATGTCATATTTTATTAATTTGTATTTATTTTTTGTAATTTAAGCTTTTGAAATTTTAATTTTGTGTCTCTGATACCCTCCCTTCCTCTTCTAATCTGTTATATTCTTCACTTTTGTATTGTTCCCTTCTTTTAATTTTTTTATTTTTTCTTTTACATAGATTACACAGTGCTAGTTAACAGGGTGCCGTGACATAAGGCCATGTGACATAAGACCATATCTCAAAATATGGCCTTATGACGCTTTCACAAAGTGTCGTAAAGCCATATTTCGAGGTATGGCTTCATGTCGCTTTCGAAAAGCGACATAAGACCATTATGGCTTTATGTCACTTTCAAATGGATTTTTAACCCTTACCTGATAAAATGTCATCTTTAAAAGCTCAAAATTATTAAGGATTCAAAGATTTAAAAGCTCAAAATTATTATAAGAACTGTAAATATTTATTTTTCTATAAATACAATTATGTTCAATCAGATGAAAAGAAAAAAATGTTTAAACACTTAACAGAATATAGTTGTGCTATTTGCGACAATTTGTCTACAAATTGGGCATAGAATTGGATTGTTGTTCTTTATATAGTTCTCCGACAGCTTTGTAAAACAATTTAAACACAATTTAAAGTGATTACATGGCTGCAAGAGAATGGTGCGGGTATTTTCGCAGCAAATAACGCAAAGAACTGGTGCTTCATCTGCATTTAAATATTGATGTTCACCTTGTTCTTCTTCATGCTCCTGGCAGTGATCTAATTTCGCAGCTTCTTCTGTAGGCAGATTGTTGTGTTCGTTGGTAAGTTGGTTGAGAAAATCGTTGATGGAAATTATTTTTTTGCTTAGTTTTCCCAGGGCTATTTCAATTTGAGCTCCTTTGTCTTTAAATTTCTTTTTTGGAGGTTCAAAGATGTCATATGTGCCATCTAAGGACATTATAAATTCTCTCGATTTAAGTCGATCCTCGTCCAACAAAATATCAAGAAACTTAAAGAAATTTCCGTGTTTGGAAAGCCTCCCGCTGAGATGGCTATTAAAGCCTTCAAGTGCACTTGTAGTTCTCATCGGTGCACTAAACACGGAGAAGAGTAAAGGAGTTTCCTAAAGTAAATATGTAATAGATATATGTATTAGTATAGAAAGTATTTCCCTTAGGAAACCAAAAAAAAATATTTACCCTCTCCATCCATTGTCTATTGAAATAAATCAGAAAGTCCTTAAAAATGCTTTCCCCATTTTTTTTTAAATGGTGCGCCATTTGCTTCTCCATTCAGAAACTCAAAAGCTGACTGTATATCTTCAGGTCTCATGAGCGGAAGAATTAAAAACTTGCGGAATAGTCTATTCGCTTCTTTGTTTTTATGCAAAGAAGTCACAAACGCTGGTAACTTTGATGCTTTTTTCCTAACAGCTTGACAAAAGTGAAACCAGCACGTTGTACACTTTACCCTTGGGAAAACGTTTTGTAAGCTGTTTCTCATTGCCTTTTCGTAATCCGTTACAAACGAATTTGGTTCAAATTTGAACAAATTGGCTTCAATATATTGAAATACATGAAGATAAGCGGCCTCCGACTTATGACTCATTAGTACGTAAATAAATGGGAAAACCTGCAAGTGAAATATCATACCATACCGTTCACGCGAATTTCTGACTATTGGGTACTTTATCTAATGCTCAAAATCTAAATACCTAAATCTAAATATAAGATAAAGTAATAATGTTAGAAAACTGAAGCTTAGATTTTCCAATTAGATATATATATATTTTGAGCATTAGATAAAGTAATAGTGAAAAATTCGCGCGAATTTTATATATACCTAATGTCTAATTTGAGAATCTAAGCTTCAGTTTTTGAGCTCAAAAACTGAAGCTTAGCTTCTCAAATTAGACATTAGGTATATTAAAGCACACTATCACTATAACATTACACATTACATTACATTAGACAACACAAAAAAATAGTGGTAACTTACATGGTTGTTATGTGAAAAATGTACAATCAGTAGTTGCTTATAACCGCAAGATGGCACAACACTGAAAGTGCCATCCAAAAGATAGTTTCGGGAGGATTCTTTAGGTAAATTTTGAATGGCTGCTGCGATTGTTGGCGATAAAAACACTGTATAGCAAAAACCTTTTTCAATGACAGTGTTCCTATAAAAAGGTTCCGCATTTTGATATCGCGACATACCAAAACTACCCATTACAGTTTCGGTTTTAAATAGGTCCGATACCTCTTTCGCATTAACGGGAGCTTTTGGAAACGATTCATTCCGTATCCGGATGAGCTGCCTCCGTAATTTACCAAATGGAACCTAATTATAAATTAGCCGCATATTAGAAATAGGTTTTAAGAGAAGTTGCACTTAAACATATTTATACCTAAAATGACTACCTATTTTAACGACATATTTGTTATCTTACCTGTGAAGGATTTTCATTATCCCTTGCACACACTTCATTGAATACTTCGCGAATGCCACTTCTTTTAAGTGAGACATTTGCACACTCTATTTTTATATCAGAAATGTCTTTCATTTTTTTCCTTACATTTTCGTTGGTTGTATGGTTATGCGTGGCACTAGATTTAGGGATTCGGACAAGATTCTGATTTAGAAAATCTACAACTGCACTGGCACTACATGTTTTATTGTAGCATACGTAACGTTTCGATAATTTTGCGTTGTATTTAAATTTATAAAGATGCTTAATCTCCGGAATATAAAGTAGGTTACTGCCTCTTCTAAGACCTTCGCAATATTCGAAACTGTAAATTAAATCGGAAGAGTTTTCCATCGTAGGAACCACGTTGTGTTTGAGTCACGATATACGAATGAGAAGCGCGCAAAGTTGTTACATGCAATTACCAGTGGTCAGGGTCATTCATAATCATATTTCCAACGGTTAAAACGGGTTTTTGTTATTGAAAAAATAAAAAAAAAAACATATGGTCTTATGTCTCAAATTAATATGGTCTTATGTCGCTTTTCGAAAGCGACATGAAGCCATACCTCGAAATATGGCTTTACGACACTTTGTGAAAGCGTCATAAGGCCATATTTTGAGATATGGTCTTATGTCACATGGCCTTATGTCACGGCACCAGTTAACAGTGCAATATACTCATACTTCTATTATTTGCTGATGGTATGTTAATATCTATTCTAATTTATGATTGCCCATAATGGGGTTTTGTCTGGTGTGAGTGATGAGGTTGAGGTGCGAACGTTAGTTAATATTTTATACAAAGCTTATGATGGTTTTAAAGTATTCCACTTTAACGCTCGCAGCCTAAGCTTGTCTAAATTAGACAAGGTTCGGGAGTAGATATAATTTGTGTCAGTGAAACTTGGTTTAAAACACTCGATAACGAAGATGATTATGACAAAATCTACGGCATTTCAGGATATTGTTTGGTCCCGCATAATAGAATTATTGACACTGTAATATTAGTAAAATATTAGGGAAATCTGTTGGTTACGGTACGGAATATGAAGTCGTTGAAATATCAAATGGTAATGTGAAATGCTTTCTTGGTGTTGTTTATAGTCCTAACCGTAATTGTTCGTTTGATCAATTGTTTTGTACAATTCAACAATTTTCAGCGTCCTATGAATATATAATACTTTGTGGTGATTTAAATGCTGATTTATTTAAATCTGATAATAGATCTAACCAGCTCATATATAATATTTCTTCATCTGACTCAGCGGTTGTCAACTCTTACTCTACTCGCTTTGCGCCTGACGCTCGACCAAGTCTTCTTGATCTAGTAGTTGTTTCTGACATTACCAATGTATTGCTTTATGACCAACTGTCTCTTGAGGGGGTATCTGATCATGATATTCGATTTTGCACTTATAATATTGACTTCTCTTGTGTTCCCTTAGAGGAATCATTTCAATTTCGTGACTATGGATCAATAAATAATAACATCCTCCAATTTGATGCAAGTCTGATTCCATGGCATTCGTGTTACCTCATTGCGGATGTTAATGAAAAAGCTGTAATTGTTCAAACACTTATAAGCAACCTTTTCAATAGACATGTTCCCATTAAGAATGTGCGCGATAAGAAATGCCCATGGTTAATGATGCTATTAAAATTCGAAGGAGACTGTATGCCAAAAGGAAACTCAGGCCTTCTAGTCAAAGCTGTGGTCACAAGGCATAACCGCTTAAGTCTGTTTTACTCAGTGTTTAGGAGAGCAGTTTAAAGTTTTTTTTACTCCATTGACTCTAGTGACTTGAGCTGTTTTTTTTTTTGAAATTGTGGCCACTGTTTTAAAGATATAAAGCTTAAAAAAAATTACAAAATAGATTTGGGTACGCTGAATCTAATGGCATTAAAATCTCAATTTCGTCTTAAGTCGACTTAGGCGGTTATGGTTTGTGGCCACTGAAAGGTGGGCGGCATTTAGCAGAGCCAGGAACTATTGTGTGTCTATAACCAGAAGAGCAAAGAAAAGATACTTCCTGTCGAAAATAACTGCTGACCGATCGTCAAAGGAGCTCTGGAGTAATTTACGCTCTATTGGACTTGGTTTTGTTCAGTTCATCTCGATATTTGGATTTTGATGTTGTCTCAGAAGCTGATGTTATACTTCATATTACAGAGCTTAATTCGAACGCAGTTGGGTAAGATGGATTACATCTACCCTTACTAAAAATGATACTTCGTCATATTGCAAGTTGTATTACACATTTGTTCAATTTTTGCATTATGTCTTCCACTTTTCCTGATTGCTGGAAAGAAGCTAAGGTCATACCAGTGCCAAAAAAAATTGGTCCTTCATCGACCTCTAAGCATCTTACCATGCCTATCAAAGATCTTTGAAAAAATCCTTGCTAAGCAGATTTTAAACCACCTTAATATTTTCAATTTACTGTCTCCCGTGCAGTCCGGTTTCAGAGTTCAGCACAGCTGTTCCACGGCTATTATTAAGGTTCTTGACAATATCAGAATTGAGTATGATAAGGGCTTTCTTACACTGCTGTGCTTGCTTGACTATTCAAAGGCCTTTGACACGGTAAGTCATGACATTTTATGCTTGAAGTTAAAGCTTTACTTTGGGATGAGTTCTCAAAAGGTTTTTGCTGAGCAAAAATACTTTCGTCCAAAAAATGTACTTGCTGGGGTACCTCAGGGTTCGATTCTTGGCCCTATCCTGTTCTGTCTTTATATTAATGACGTACCACAAGTATGCCGCAATGTATCTATACATCTTTATGCTAATGATGCTCAGTTATACCTTTCTCGACCAATAGGATTGGCGGAAGATCTCGCGGATAGATTCAATTCTGATATGTCTTCTATTGTAAAATGGTCTCTTAGTAACGGTGTGATTTTAAATCTTGTAAAAACTCAATTAATATTGATTTCTAAAAAGTTTTTTGACACTACAATACCGCCTATTTTCTCTGAATTCCTGCAGACTTAAGTTCTCGGATACAGTTATAAACCTTGGCTACAAGTTAAATAGGTCCCTATCAGCTACTGTTCATGCAAATTTTATGTTTATGCAGGTTTACGTAAGCTGTGCCTGTTTTCCAGTCTTACTCTTGTAGAGACGAGACTCAGGTTAATTAAGTCCTTGCTTGTGCCAATCTTTGATTATGCCGTAGTTATATACCCTAAGTTAGATTCTCAATCTCAGCACAAACTTCTTGTAGCTTTTAATGATATGGTTCGATATGTTTTTGGAATAAGAAGATATGACCACGTATCCATCTACTACAAATTTCAAAATTTTTGGGATATTAGGTGCTGTGTATTTATGCACAGAATAATTCAAAACATATCACCACTATACCTATTCCAGAAAGTGTATTTTTTCCAGTCTCCACGTACTTTCAATCTCATAATGCCTGCTTCTAATTTCCTAAATTCTTCTCGCCTCTTTCTTGTCCACGCTGCCAGACTTTGCAACTCTCTACCTGTCACCATCAAACAAATAGTTGCAGCCGATAAATTTAAAAGTGCCCTTTTGAACATTTTGCACAGTAGTGTATTCTATTTTTACTCTTTTACTCTTCTTCTTTCCCTATTTTAACCCCTCTATTCCTTTTACTTTTAGTCCAATCCCTAAATTTTTATATTTTTGTGTTTAATTAAATATAATTTAAATTAATATTAACTTTATTTTTTTTTCTTTGCTCATTATGTGAATTAATGTAATTTTAATGTATACCCGTTGAGCTTTAATGTACTATAAAAGACAATAACTTGCCAAATAAATTAAAATTGAATTGAATTGTATGCAGTGGAGGGTTTCAAAGCATCGGCCAGGCCGAGGATAACACTTTTACTTGTTTTTATTATCAGAATGGCCCAGCACCTAACCTGGAGGCAGTGTTGCCAGAAGGTTATTATGGAATATCCGTTAAGAAATCCTTTTTCGATGGACGAAGGGGAAAAAAACAAACAATAAAATAAAAGAAACAAAATTTCTTCTTATACGATCGCTGTAGTGATTCTCCCATTCCGCCATTCTAAAAACATGGAATGAGGAATGACCTCTCAAATAAAAAAATATGTAGGTAGTTTAATTTATTTTACCTGTCGACAAAAGCAAGAAAAAAACAGTTTGAAAAATATAAACGACAACAAACTGATTCCAGGGGCACATTCCGTATATCAACGATCGTGTTAACGATATCGCTTATAAAACTTTTATCATCAAAAAAAGTTATATTCTGCTCGAATTTTTTTGACAAACGTCAGCTTTCATTATATTTGTGGAAAATTAACTTGCAATTTTAGCATTTAGTTATTAGTTTTGGAGGTTTATCCTTTCTGTGAATTGAGTAAATCGTTATTAAACTTGTAACTATGTCACTATGAAAGAAAATCCCTTTTATATCTAAAATTTCCCTTTATCCCTCGGACATATTAGAATTCGCAGATAATCCATCTAAAGGGATAAATCCTTCAAAATGGTATCACTGCCTGTTGCAAAATTATTCCTTTTGAAAAATAAAAAAAAACCGATTGCAGATTCGGCTGCGTACCATAACCAAACTAGACAGTCGACTGAGAGCAGAAACGGTACTTCTGCCTACAAGCTGCCTGTCCTGCATAAGATTGCATAAGTATTCGTGCATGTACAAATCAAAGGAGCGCCATTGATGCCGCACGCATACTTATGCAATTTGCTGCAGGGACTTCATGTCATTCGGGCGGCCATTATTATGGTGGGAAATGAAGTGTGTGCGACTGTGTTCGGCATACTTTGTGCCCATTAGTTATGCGGAGTTCACATCACAGTTCATTTTAAGAATTTTAAAGTTTTTGTAATTGGTGTTATCAAATGGAATTCCTGTAATAATTTCGTTACAATGCCAAATAAATTAATATAATAATTATTTGTCAATATCCATCTCATAATATTAATCAGGGAAAAATGAACGAACACGGTTTTTTCACTTTTGTTAAAAGAGAATTTGTAACTTCAGGTGCATATTTAAAGAAAATATACCTTTTTCCGGTGATTTTAATGCTTTAACTTTCGAAGCCATAATGAAAAAAATATATTTTAAAACATTTTAGCGAAAACGTTTTTTTTTTTGTATTTCTTGGGGAAAATATTTTTTTAGTTTTAATTTTTTTTTTATTATCTGTAATTAGTACGTAAAATGTATACTTGCACAATAATATAATTATGAAAGTATGCACTTGTTAAATTGCAAAAAAAAAACGATTTTTCATATTATTACTATTACTATTCTATTCTAAAATTTGTATGCGCTTGGCTTTTTCTAGTAAAGATTGCTCTTTATTTTACTCGTAACGAAAAAAAAATGTTTAGATCACTTTTCGTATTCCAAAAACTCAAATAGTGCACTTGTTAATTAATAATAAGGTTTATGAAAAAATGTGTGCACATTTCAAAACACATTGTTTTAAAATCTGTAAAAGAATTATGTTTATGGAAAACGAAATAAAGCGTGCGAATACAAACAATTAACAAAACAATTTGAATTCACAAAATCTGAAATCAAATTGCAGAGCCCACTAAAATACAACATTATATTGTCTTTTTGTTTTGCATTCCGATAATCATATTTTTTTGGTTTTAATGGTTCCTAATTAACATTATTCAGCAATGTTAAGTGTTATTAAACTACAGAATTACCAATCATATATTGATTTTGTACAAATATGGTGTTAAATAAACGAATTTGGAAACATTCACCCTAATAGAAATTTATACAATATTCATGAACATTTACTAAAATTAGATTTTGTCTAGTGGAAGCTTGGGATAACCTGCATGTTGTTGACTCATTTTTGGAACAACCCCCACGAATTTCATTTATGCATTTTGCTGTCAAACATAGAATTCATACAAACAAAATTAAAAATAAACTGAAATGTGAATGAATGAACACCTTTTACTGGCGAAGATGGATAGAGGACGAATTAAGCTATCTAAAAAACCATACTCAACATTTACTTTTTTTACATTTATTGTTAAAGATTCATTTACAAATTGTTTGTTATTGAAATAGTGCTACCCGACGGCTTTTAATACACGTATTCACAGACAGGAAAAAAAAGGGAGCGCGAGAGAGAGCTGTCATTCAAAATTTGCGGGGATACCCGATTATCCCCGCAAATTTTGCACTGAAAGTCGACTGTCTAGTTTGGTTAGTCTATGCTGCGTACCCGGCGGTCAAAAGTCGAGAATGACGAATGGGCGAAAAACCAGATGGCGAAGGGCGAGAAAAAGTAAAATCGTGTGCAACAAGCAGCGCGTTGGTCGCTGCCACTCTCGCCCACTCAGCTGGGGTGGGTACAAAAATAAAATGCAGAAAAGCTGTAATAGGGTGGGCGCCAAACAATCTTTGAAAGGAATTGTTAACCCTTTTGAAGAATATGCCGACGATGATTGCTGTAGGGCAAAAGGTGAAACAAAGGCAAGATGTTTTGCGTTATAAAAGCTCGATATGAGCACGGCTGTTTATTGATGGTAATAAACTTAAGTTTTGTATGCGATGCGACCAGACGGTCGTTAAAAAGAAAAATTGTCGGATGCGATAAATGGAATTTTGGGTTTCGATTACGGCTTTCTAGCCGTTGGAATTGGCTCATTATCGCGTTGTCTGCACGGTTCAAAATAAAAATGGAAAGGGTCGCGCGTCCCGTTCTTTTCCGAGAATTTACGAAACGGAAGACAACGGAATTACAGAACAATTCTTGTTATTTCTATTTGATTCGATAGTGTAGCAAAGTTGCCTTAAAGTCTTTAAAACTGAGAATCGTATTAATTCTTATATTGTTTATATTATTAAAATATTCAAAAGGGTAGGAGAGGTTCATAGAGGCGATAGCTTGGGGACGGCGAATATTATTGTTCGCCCTTTTGCAGTGCCTGGAGATGAAGAGTGACTTTTGCTATATATTTCGCGTACCCTACTCTATTCCGTGGACCTCCGCGCAGATTTTGGGTGGGGAGACTTGCAGATAACGTCAACGTGCTGATTCCTTACAACATAATCTGCGGATATGGTGGGCTCTCGGCCTTTCTAGTTTATGTTGTGTTTGTTTGTATTTTGGCCTCAATGAAGGTCGGCATCTTGGCGAGCGAACCAATGTAATTATCCAAGCTCTCGGATATGTTCTTTTTTTTTGTTGGGGTGCCTCAGGAAGGCACCTCAACATCGAGAGGATTGGAAAACCACATAGACAACACTTCCTTAATTATAAAGTCTTGTTGTTTACTTCACAACTTTTTCAACGTTCACAACGATGATATTAATATCCAATGCAGGCAGAATGTGGATGAAACCACGTTCAGACTCAGAGAGCACCCGGAACATACATCGTATATCAGCGACAACAATCGCACAGCAGTTAATATACGAAATGCGATAACCAGATACTTGGGTAAAAACACATTTATTTACATAACCAACTTTTGTTTCTTTTTATTTTTTATTCAAAAGTGCAATCAAATCAGTTTGAAACTGATCGGAGGAGCTTACGAATCTTTCCAGAATTGAATTGCGCTCTCTTTCTATTTGAATGAGTTCCTGATCCGTATTTGCTATTTCCTTAATTTGATTTTTAATCCTGTTTTCCGATGCACGGAAGTCAGCTGCATAAGGATTAACTGGTTTCCTTTTCTGTTTCCTTGCAGCTCTTGAAGTGGATGCAACAGGCGTCTCTGGATTTTCAACTGATTCCGAAATGTCGGAGGCTGAAGAACTTGGCGATATGCGCGGTGATGATGGTGGTGTGTGCGACATTGAAATTTCAGATGAAGTGTAATCTAGACATAAAAATAAAAAAAAACGTAATACACGAATATATATACCTATCAAAGCACTTGTTTTTGTTTACCTATTACAATGCTGTCTTCAACGATAGATTCCAGGTTATTAATCCTCAGCTGCCCAAGGATAGCATGCACTCTGTGGTACAGCTTCCATTCCGACGGCGATCCTCCCAATGGACCGACTATTTGTTTTTCCTTTCTAGAAAGTAACGATACAAAAAATACGAAGAACGGTTACAACAAATTTGCTCAAAAAGCGACGTACCTGTATCGACTGGTAAGGTTGTGAATTTTAACCCTTATCTCGTCGGGAGAAAACAAGGAATTCCTGCATTGGAAGGAATTCGCCATCTTATTATAGATATGGTCATTTATCCTGTTTCCCCGCAGCTCCTGAAACTTTTCTTCCCAAAGCTCCAGGAGAAAGAATTCGTCCACTTCGGACCAAATAGTTCTGTTTTTTTGTTGTTTTTGTTTTGTTGCCATAACTGCCAAGAATAAAACCACTTTTGATTGTATTGGTTGCTGAATAAAGTTCTGACGTTAATAACAGGTATGTTTGATTTTATTTGTATGTTTGATTTTATTTGCGTATGTTCGATTTTATTTGTATATGTTTGATTTTATTTTGTGTGGATTTGCGATGACAGATACGCAATTAAAATTTAAACAAATATAAATTACGTAATTATAAATCACGTAGGTGGGAACATGTTATATTAGTTGAGTGTTCATGAACTTTAAGTGCCTGCCCCTAGACAAGTTCAGCAGATGAAGAGCTTGGATTCAAATTAGCTGCACCATCTCTAGAGACGTATTGTTGCATAAACTGTCTTGCAACTGTTGATGACGTAATGTTGGTAATAGGATAAGCATCTGGCTAGCGAGTAAACCGATCAAACAATTGGGAAACGGACGAACAATATCCATATGAATGTGTTCGAATCTTTTTGCCAAAGGTTTGAACCGTCCAAATTCGGACCTCACGTGCCTGTTTATTTTTGATCGCTGACATGAGATGCATGCCTTTGACCATGTGTTGCAATCTTTAGTTATTGATGGCCAGAAATACTTTACAGTGACTCATTTGCAAGTAGCGCGTATCCCGTCATGTGAAAGGTAATGACGTGCATCGAAAACTTGTCTGCGTAATTCACACGGCACAATATGTTTGTTTTAGATAAGCTTAGCCAAATGCGAATATATAAGAGTGAGCAATTTTTCAACGTTTGGGATAACTCGGTTGTAAATAGTTATCGACTCCCATAAATCGCGGCACTTGGCGAATAGATGTGGTAGGTGCCAGCTTGTGTATGGCTTCTACACGTTCCTTTGATGGTAAAATTCTTTCTTTGGTTATTGTATTATATGGCTTAGAAAGTCGTAAATCAGGACAGCCAGTATGCATTTCAATGTCAAACCATAGTCGACGTCGACTGTCCGTTAAAATAGTTTTTACAAGTTATTTTTATGTTCCTCCATGTTCTTGCTAGTGATAAGAAGATAGTGAATATTAGAGAAAACAAAGTGAAAATCATTAACAATTTCGTTAAGAACTTTTGAAAGATTTGGCAGGCATTTCTTAGCCTGAAGAGCATTCGCATAAACTGATATAACCCGAACTGGGTAGTAATTGCGCGTTTTCGGTGGCAACAGGTATCTGATGATACGCCCTGACTAAGTCAATCCTTGAAAAACTGTGCAGCCATGGAGCCGCATCGAAAATAAGTGAATGTGGGGTTTAGGACACCTATCAGGTATCAAAAAAGCATTGAGACATCTATTACTGCTACAAGAGAAGATGACGGTCTGCAAATTCCCAGATCAACCATGTACTGAAACTCAACTTCAGCTGCATGGTATTTGGCATGTTCCAATAGGCGAGGTTTGGAAAATGATAACTGGGTATATTGTTGCATCATGTATTGTTGAATACAAATCGCCTCGGTGTCGGTGTATCTAAAATAACTTGAGAAGCACTTATTTGAAGTTTCGTTCGGGAATCTATCAGTCAAAGATTTCATTAGTTAACTAATAACCTTAAATAGTTTCGTGCCATACGTGCTAATACGTGGTAGCGAAGATTCCCAACTATTCCGTATTCACAGATGGGGAAAATTGTTTTTTTGCATTTTTGCCGTAAAACGAGACTTTACTGATCCGGTAAACTGGTAGTGCTGCTCATATTTTCATGCATTTCCTCCAAATGTTCTACGAAACAAGTAGTTTTTTATACCCTCCAAAGGAAGGTATATTCACTTTGTCATTACATTTGTAACGCCAAGAAGGAGTCACCGGAGACCTCATAAAGTATATATATTCTGAATCAGGATCACATTCTGAATTGATTTAGCCATGTCCGTATGTTTGTCTGTCCGTCTGTCTGTCTGTCCGTCTGTCTGTCTGTCTATTTGTCTGTCCGTCTGTCTGTTGAAAGCACGATAGCACCCAAAGGAAGTGACGTAGGCGAATGAAATTTGGTGAAAGGACTTATTTTTATCGTCGTCAGGTTGGTATTGAAAATGGGCTATGTCGGTCAAGTACCTCCCATACAAAATCAATATTAAGCCCATGTGTCTCTCTGTCGGTTGAAAACACGATAAAGTCCAAAAAAATCCACGTAGGCAATTGAAATTTTTGAGTGGACTTCCTTTTATTGTCGTCAAGTTGTTACTGAAAATGGGCTATGTCGGTCATGTAGTTCGGGTACCTCCCATACAAAATCAAATATTAGACCCATGTGTCTCTCTGTCTGTTGAAAACAGGATATCGTCAAAACAAATTGACCTAGGCAAGTGACATTTTGTGAGAGGACTTACTTTTATCGTCGTCAGGTTTATATTAGATTTGGACTATGTCGGTCAAGTAGTTCTGGTACCTGCCATATAAGACCAGTTTTGCATGACTTGTATGCAATGGAGGGTATCAAAGCATCTGCCAGGTTGATGATAACACTTTTAATTTTTTTTTTTCTTGATAAGGGATTCCTACTGCTTGGCCTAGATAAAATAAATTGAAGAACTCCTTACTTTTGGTCTAAATCTACTTACTTTGTCTGTTAGGCAATTATTAAAGCCTTCATCTCTAGGATATAATTTTTCATTGTGTGATTTTAAGGCTCAGCGGAATCCGAACTATTTTATTTGGTCCTCTAGATTAGGTTGCGTATGTGGGTCGGCGTGGAGTATTCCGTGCCGCTCAGGTCAATATTGGCCCATTGATTCCCATTGGGGGAAAAGGTTGTCCCTTACCCATAATAGCCCTGTCTATAGAAACCTATATTTAAGTACTCACTGTGCTGTTGCATACAAACCATCCTGTGGATTTAATAAAGCTCAATATCATTTTTGTGGTATGACAAGTTTCTAGTGCAGTCCATCTATCGTTCGCCTCTCTTGTAGCCTTTCTTCCTACTTCATGCTTGAGTGCACAAGGCGGGATTTTCACAGAGGGATCAGCTTGTTCTGATGCAGCTGTCGAACTAGTAGTCTAGCTAATTCGTCCGCTTTCTCATTTCCTGGAATGATAGCCCAACTTTGGTTGCGACAAAAAATAAAGCATCAAAGATTTAAAAAGCTTCAAAATTCTTTCTGTTGATTGTTCAAGGGTAAGCCATCTAGTGTTACTAAATCCCATTAGTTTTCTATATTCAGTATCTACCTCATCGCATATTACTGTTAACTGAATACATGTTATATGAATACATTTTTACAACAATGACTTCTACATCTATTGGTAAACACTCTATTGAAAATTGAACACAATTATTTAAAATGAGAGCTGCACAGTTTACACCAATGAGATTCGTTCCGGTTGATAGTTGAAGCTTGTTCTTGCCTCTCCTAGCCGCTCCGCCAAAGTTACAATTAGTGGTGTCTGCGCAGATGGCAACCAGTTTTGTGTCAATTTCAAATTTTCGCAAAAGATCCGAGATATATTTTGTTAATATATCGGAAGATTCTCCTGGCAGACTATCGACTTCTAATATTTTTACTTGAATACCTTTTAGTGGCATAAAGTAGCGGACAAGTACTGGGTATATTTTTGTATTTTCTTCCATGATTTGAGCAATTGGAATATGTTGTTAAAAAACTAACAGCATCTAAATCAGTTTGGATTTCTTAAATCGAATGTGGCGACAGCACATTGCAAACGATTGATTCGCACTTGGTTCTCGCGCATGAATATTTTTCGTCGTAACATTTTTTTATTAATTTTTATGTGCAATCGTTTTAACGAAACGAGTGATTATGTTTTATGGTGTGAAAATCCCACGTTCACGCCGGTAATTTTTCCCGAATCATCAATATTGTTTTATTTCATAAGTATGAAGTTAGATTTTTACTTGAAGCAGCATTTGGTTTAAAGAATTTTGGATTGGTTAGTTTTTTGTTTTTGTTTCAACAAAATTGAATAAAATACTGAAAAAATAATGAACAGCTCTGAAATAATTAACATTTTTGTGTTTCTGAATAGAAAATAATTCTACTTCAAATAATGAATAGTTCATTATAATAATAAACGGATGGTCACCGTAGTAATGCCTCAGCTACCTTGCACTCCCGCACGCGATCATCGAAACCGTACCGAGATTCACAATTCACTTTAATGTTTATTGTATATGTGAATTTAGTTTTTGTCTATAAAAGTTGTGTTCGTGTGCCTTTCTTTGGACTTTATTTGTTCGTATTGTTTTGCCAATATCTAGGTTGGCAGTCTCTGTTGTTTTTACTTTAATTTATTGGTATTTTTCACTGTTACACTATTTAGAAATTAATGTTTTTTTTTTAGGAATTTTTTACAACGTTGGGCGCCGAAATGAACGGTCTTGGGTATTCCGACGGTCAACCTCCGGACCTCTAGTTGACCTTCGAGTAAGGACTAAGTGGATCCTTGTTGTTGCGTTGGGCCGATTGTCAAACGGATGCGAAATATGCGACGAGAATTAATACACTCATAAAAATACCGCAAGCTAAATTCTAGTCCGATCAGGCTTCTTAATGTTCTTCATTCAAACGTGCTCAATCTCAAAATAAGTCGAATGATTCTTAATACAATAACAAAAATTTAAAATCAAGCTTTTTAATTTTAAATCAAGCCTATGCAATACTAAAATCTGAACCATATCACCTCAATGTTTTTTGCACTCAGGATCGAATAAGAATTATAATCTCTAATTAAGCCGAAATAATATTAAAATCTGAGCCATATTATCCGCATGATTTTTTGCACACCAATACACGTTTGAAAAAGAATTGTACTCCCCAATCAAGCCGAAATAATTTTAAACTTTCACGATGGATTACTGTGCATACAAATTAAGATCTAAACGATCATCATATACGAATTTATATTCTCGAATCAAACGCAACCAATGTAAAAATAAGATCGAAACATTACCGATACAAGAATTGTATTCTCCAATCAAGCCGCACAATTAAAAATTGCATGATGGATAAAGAAAGTGCATTCATTCCAATTGATGGCGGTGTTTTCGTAATTAAATAAAAAAGTGTATTTAAAAAATAAAAGAGTGTAAAATTGAAAAAAGTGCAAGTGATAATAAAAATGGATAATGTTTTGACTTATGATTTTTTTGCTGGACAGTGCGGAAGACAATTTAATTCTCGTGTTTAGCAATAATAATCCATTGCAACAAGTTGACCCCGATGAAGATCATAAACTAACTATAATACTTAGTTTATGATGAAGATGACGACGAAAAACAACTGAAGAATCTTCTAGAATTATATTTATATACAAGATATAAAAAATGCCCACACATTATAGATCTAGAATAAATCAAAAGCTTGGGCATATTGATACCAATATGGATCTTATAACATGTAAGCAGGATGTTGACTTCCTGGTGGATAATTTTACAAAACATAATCTTGATGCAGCTGATGAAACGCGAAGCCTATGTGGAACATAGTCAAAATAGTTCGAAATAGAAGTAGACAGGTACCATGTCTCAGGAACCAATCAAATATCTTCTTCACAGACTTCGAGAAGGCAAATGCACTTGCTTTCACTTTTGAGCGTAATCATTGCATTGCACCTGGGTGATATGCATACAATTTCATTAGTAGATAGCACGGTTCAAACGATCAGATCTTTAAAAATAGATTTACCGGTTTCATAAATAACTTGGTAACAAGAAAATCGAGAGGGCTAGATCTAATAAGAAATGTGTACGTCAAGGATTTACCTAAAATCGGTGTCAAAATTTTGGCATTTATGTTATGACCGCTTGTCTAAGATTACAGTATTTCCCACTTAAGTGGAAGTTTGCAAAAGTGATACCGATATTTGAAGCGGGCAAGCCCCCAGATGATCCAAATAATTACCGACCAATCAGTCTACTTAGTAACTTGAGCAAAATTTATGAGAGGCTTCTTAAAGAGAAAATCATTAAGTTTACTGCAGATAACCAGATTCTGCCCGATGAACAATTTGGGTTTAGACGCTTCCATAGCACTTCCCATCAAGTAATGAGGATTTGCAATCATGTAAGAAGTAATCGGTTAGTAGGAAAATCAACTGGCATGATTTTAGTCGACATAGAAAAGGCTTTCGACTCAGTTTGGCATAATGGTCTGATCTTCAAATTGACCAACCTCAATTTCCCACCTTATTTGTGCAATATAATTCTAAGCTTTCTGTCTGATCAATGTTTTGAAGTGCATGTCAACAGTGGTGTGTCTAATTTAATACAATACAAGTCAGGAGTACCTCAGGGCTCAGTCTTGGGGCCTATATTTTACAACCTGTATACGTCCGATTTTCCTGAATAACCGGGGTGCGAAGCAGCTATTTTTGCTGATCATACGGCTATATTTTTATCTCATGAGCTTGCTCTTAATAGTGAACCAATCTTTAAAATGCGATGGAAAGCTTGCTAAAGTACTTCACTAAGTGGAAAATCAAGCTTAATGAAGACAAATTGCAAGCAACCTTTTTCTCACGAAAAAGAAAAGCTTGTTTTCTTCCCTCTTCTAGCTTGCAGGTAAATGGATTTAATCTGGAGTTTAAAAATTCCGTTAAATACCTAGGCATTTACCTTGACAGTAAACTAACATTTCAGGAACATATCAGACAGACTGTAAAAATCGCAACGAAAATGCTTTACCCATTTATTAACAGAAAATCTTCCTTGTTTCTGCATAACAAAATTATAATGAAGGCCATATTCCAAGCAATACTTCTTTATGGCTGTCCTGTATGGGGAAAATCCGCAAAATTTCACTTGAGAAAACTGCAATTAGCACAAAACAAAGTTCTAAAACTTATGTTAAACCTAGCGTGGCATTATCCCACTTTGCACCTTCACAAAAAGGTGGGTGTTGAACTGATATCTTCGAGAATATTAAAACAAACAGTTAAGTATGTCAATTCCTGCGCATTTGCTGACAATCGCCTGGTCAATGCCTTGTGTGCCACAGTCAGCTACTCAAGCTATTAAAACTAATGCTTAAGTTGCTATTTATTTATTTATTAATTTGATTTATCTATTTATTTGTTGTTTATATATGAATATATTTTTTTTTGTTTATTTATTTGTCTGTATTTTTTTTTTTTTTGTTTTTTATTTATTTTTCTTTATGTTCCTATTTGTTTCTATATTTTATTTATTTATTAATTTGATTTATCTATTTATTTGTTGTTTTTTTTTGTTTATTTATTTGTCTGTTTTTTATGTTTTTTTTTTTGTTTGTTATTTATTTATTTTATTTTTTTGCTTATATTGAAGGTTTTTCATCGTATATGCCTCCAACTGTGCGATAACTAAATCATGTTAAAATGTTAATACGAAATAAATAAATCTTTCTATCTATTTGGCCAACCTACGATAATGCCAGAACAAACAACCTCTTAGCCAGAACGCGTGTAGATGTCGCCAGACTAACGGCAATTAGTACGGGTCATTGGCCTTTAGGAACTCACGCAGCCAAGCTTGGCATCCCCAATAACACCCACTGCCGCAGTTGCGCTGACACAAATAAGAGTGAAACAGTGTTTCATCTTCTTTGTGAGTGTCCGGCCCTAGCCAAAACCAGACACAGTGCTCTAGGTCATCTCTTTGATGACCTTTCGGCCATCCAAAGCAGAGACAATACTGAGACCACCAACTCCGAACGATTTCCCGTTACTTAGCCTACAAGCTATATTTTTATGGGGTGGCAAATGCTATGAGCGCTAGTATTGTTACATAGAAATTCGTATTGACAAATGTCAAGTAACTTCAAAATTTCCGGCTCACCAACATACTCGCACCTTGCATATGCCACTTCCGCTGTGGGCAAAGTTGCTGACAGCGTTCATAGAATTTTATCCGTTAAATTTGAAATTATTCGTTACGTGTGCATAATATTTTTTTAAGGAATAAGTGGAGATTTTCTTAAAATATATATGAAAAATGAACAATGCAGATTATTTGAAGTAAAATAGAAATATATTGTGCAAATTTTCTTCAGTTTCTATGAAAAATGTACGCATGAAATCGAAGTTAATGACATTCAAAAGCGCAAAATACGCAACCATGTTTGTCATAAAAAGTTTTTACAATACAGAACATCTCATTTAGCTAGTTTTATTAACCAAAAAAATCAAATTATTAGCCTTTTAACAACATATAATTACCAACCAATGGCATTCAGTAATGTAAAAATGTGATATTCCCGAACTCTAGCACATTTCCCCACGGTTGTCGAGGTTGGCAGCATTTATTTTTGTATTTTTGTATGTTTTTGCATGTTACACGGATTCTTAATTGATACAACACCGATAGGAAAACAAAATGGCGAATTTAAAAAAAACTGAAGGGCCCAGCGGCAAGAGGATTGTGAGTTGGGGGTCTCAGTATCATTTGTCTCTGATCCAAAGTATCCATTTCAATAAGATCATCAAATTTCTTAACTCCTCAGGCTGATTGTAAGCTCCCTTATCGTCCTTCTCCGCCTTTATTTCTCAGGTTTCCGTGATTTGTGGTCTGAAAACGGCGCTCAATGCGTTATTTGTGTTTTTCCCTCGTCAGAAGACGGGAATACAACCATTAAACCAACCAGACAACCAGTAGAACCTTGTCTATTTTTGATCAACTAGCAAAGTAACAACGATTTTGTGGTTGCGACAACGAAAGCGAGAGCGAATCGAAACACGATATTTTTCCCGAAGGTTTTGAACAAGAATTAATTAATAAAGACATTACGTTATTTTTAAAAGAATTAAGTGGCGAATGGGCAAATACAAAAAATATGGTGAATGGTATAATTTAAAGCGCCAGATTCAAATGATACGCAAATTCAATTATAAATTGGGAATTAGGATGATGACGATGGTGATGACGACAGTGATAATAATGGTGGGGATAATGCTCCAACAATTACTATTCAGCTTTTAATTGAATATAAAGAATACTATTAGATAAAAGGGATCCTCATAGCATTTTTTTTTGTATTCATTTCTATGCCTTTTTAAACTATTTTATTTTTTATATTTTTATTATAAATTATTATTGATAATTTTAAATAAATGGTACTATTTCAAGTATTTTTGGGAAGTTATTTCTGCGTCAAACCGGATTGGCTTAAACATATTTTTTTCAGTATTAAGTATGGAAGGCGGTATAGTAAAAAGACTTATACTTGTCTGGTAATACGCATGATCATTATGCAGTGCTAAATTTTTATTTTTTTTTGATGTGATATTACCGGAGGTGACCTACAGTAGGTACGGGTAGAGGGGTCGTTGACCTCTATTCTCAATTTAGGGGTTACTACAAAAATATAGTAGGAGTAAGGGTAGTAACAATGGTGTGTTGCTCTCAGAAGTTGATCTTCTCTGTAAAATTCTTTGGGAGGCTGGAGAAATTCTCGGGAGGCACTACCAACTATGCTCTCCACCGCGTAGCTCAGAAATTGTAATCGAACCTTATTGGGTCCTACTAAAAAATTCAAATTCAATTCGGATAATACCTCCGATACAATCTTTTGTCGTTATTTAGTAGTTTTTCTGTTTTCGCCTGAAATAACGTAACACCGTCCATTTTCTAGTATCACGTTCCCCCACAATCCGACGAGCTAGAACCAGGATTCTTGCAGGCCTACCGCTGCATAGAACTACGGATTCCCCGTCATATCTCTTCCCGGATGGACTACTTGACCTGTAACCTGTGGTCTTAAGGGTATATTTAGATATGAGAGGGTTCTCTGGGGTTGACCGATCGAAGGAAGTGGAGTTGGTTTGACAGTGTAGTTTCTTTCTCATGTTCCTAGTCGACGATAGCCTTGATAGTAGCTGTTTGTTAAATCGTTATGTCAATTTTTTTCTTTTCTTTCCACCACCTGGACTACCTTCACCACCACCAGGAATGGGTCATGTAAATGATCCCAAAATCTCAGCATCTAGAAGAGTTAAAAGTTTATCCGGCAAGATTTTCAGTCCAGATAAGGTTAGGTGGGCAGTTGGCTCTTTAAAACCTTTTAAAGTCCCTGGTGATGATGGCATATTCCAAGCTCTTTTTTAGAGGGTTATTGAAGTAAAACTGTCTGCAATTACAACTTTAGTTACAATTTAGAAATATCCCATCCACCTGGAGACAGGTGAATGCAATCTTTTTCCCTAACAATGACAACAGGCCTAGTGTGCTACCTAAATCATAAAGACCTATCAGCCGGACATCGTTTGTTCTTAAATCTATGGAAAGATTAATTGTTAGGTATTCATATTAGAGGACAGATAGTATATTATATTAAAAAATATTATATTTTTAACAAACATACACTTTTGAATAGGTGATTAATAAAAGTTGCGGTAATTCCACGTTTTTGAAACCGCTGCCTACGCAATCTCCTATCCCGCAACCAAAAATAAAATTATTATCTGACTTCATAGATGGTGACGATTTTGAGGAGTCTTTTGAAACAGATGTTCCTGTTGCTGCAAATTATGCTACTTTTCATGAATTTGAGTAAGAAGTAAATCTACAATAAAAGTTTATTTCTTTTTATGCATAGGTATAAACATATTTGAAGTTCAGTATGTTCGTATAAATAACTTTATCTCTTCACCTATTAATGTTACCTCGGGTGTGCCGCAAGGAAGTCAAAGTATTTTTGAATTTTAAGAGCGTTATGTATGCGGATGATTTAATAGTCTTTCGGTGTATAAAAGCTGATTAACTCTTTACACCTCAATATTGAAAAATTTCAAAGTTTAACCTTTTGTCGAAATTGCTTATTAATCAAGTTCTCTTTTAAAATAAACGGTACGTTACTTTCAATTGTAGTTAATTGAGTTTGCCGCCTCCGCAAAATTAACTGTTCGTATTTATATCGAAACATGGACACGCTCAGATAACGATGAAACTTCTAAATATCAAAACAATGAAAGAAAATTCAAATTTGAGCTTGAAAATATCTTGTAATTTGTAGTTATCTACCATCTAATTATTTTTTTTCTAATGCTGCAGTTTTTCTTGTTAGATGTAATTTTGAGATTCGGACAAATTGAACGAGTAGATTAAGTTTTCTTAGGTTTTTCCCACTTTCTGCGCATTACGCTTATTAATTTAATCATTTTTGTTTGCTTTAAGGATTTGGTTTTCGAGTTTTCGGGTTTTTTTTCTCATACTTCAATACTCTTCGGCGAAGGTTTTCTGATCTATTTTAGATTGTAAATATGTTTCGGGTTGACGAAACAATAAATCTTTGATGCTTAATATTTGGAAATTCTTTTCGGGCTGGTATTTTAATTACTCTTAGGAAGTTCAGCAATTCGATATTTGAAACGTAATTTTTTTTGGGAACAAATATTCGGAATATTGAATTGGCTAAAAACTTCATTTTCTTTTAGCAATAAAATAAAATAATTTAGAGAATTTCTAAAAAATGCCTGCTTTAAAATTAAATATTATTTTTCTTACATAAAACTGAGGACCTCTACTGTCTCTGAAATAAAGACTTCTTCACCAAATTCTAGGTCTCAAACAACCAGGTTTAATTCAAAACCTTCATAGTTCGGATAATTAACTAGAAGACTCCTTTCATTTTCCAAGCTATGAAGAACAAACTTAAGTACGTTCTCATAACATTGTTTCAACATCTTTAAAATGTACCTGCAGAGGTAGGTTCCTACTAACAAAAACTAACCCTGAACTTGTTTACAGTCCTTATATAAACATTTATGGAGTATGCAAATATATTTAGAATTTATGGCATTGGTTTCCGTTGTGGCCTGTAGCTGCTCTAACTTCTAATCTCCAATTCAATGAATAACAGGAAATTGAATGTTTTTTTTATTTCTCGAAGCATACTTCTTCGATATAAAATAGAAACGTTGTTGAAGTCATGTATTTATAGGTAATCATTGGCTTTATTCCTAGCCCATTGGCGGAAAAAGTGACCAACACAGTTACACTTTCTGTTGATTTGCCTTTATCTGAGTCGTATACGTTTCTTGAACATTTCGCAGCCAAAACTGATCCACCTATTAGACATACAAAGTAAGCCTGATTCACCTCCTTTAAAGACACGGGAAGGGTCCTTCATTATTTTACCATAGCTTTTCAGTAATATTCATCTATATTTGCTGAAACCATCCCCTTATATAATTTTCAGATCAGCTAGCTAGCATCAGTTACAGCTAAATGCGTTTAGCTATTGGCTATTTCAGGATGCATATTCAAAAATCCAATGTACAACTTATGTCCAGGATTGTTGTTTTTGAAAGCAATTTGTCTGGGATAAGCATCTAAAAACGCCTCTTGCGTGATTTTCAAAAATCTGTGATTCCTCTTGATTTCTTAGAATTGTTTTGGTTTTTAAAAGAATGCTTATGTAACCGATTTTGAAGTGTGGGTCTTGGAATATTATAATGTTCTTTTTAATAACCTCTAATGCCTTATCAATGTCTTCTACGTTATATTTTCTCTTTACATCCATTTAACATACGTTGTTGGTATGAAGAAGTAAAATTTTCCCAAATAATGATAAAATTATCTATTAATAATAAAAGGACTACTTGCTCGTTAGATATCTTGCATATTTGACAAAATTAATATATAAAATAGTATTAAAGGTTTAACTAGGTAGGGTCATGTCTCCAGTAGTCGAACACTTAGTGGTTCATTGTAAAAAAATCACTAACTGTAAAAGATTCGTTGATTGTAACTTTAAAATAAAGTTAAGTTTTTCCCCTATAATTGTTATTGTTTTTTTTTTAAATAAAACTAAAAAAAGCATTATTCCCCATTAGTCGAACACTAGCTTCCTAAACCCGAACATAAAGTTTTCTTACTTCGAACGCTAGTTTTTGTATATAGTTTAAATTAAGAAAATGAGAAGAATTCATATTTTTGTTTTTATATAAAACATAAACAACAGTAACAAAACAACTTAAAAGGAAATAAATAAATAGAAATCTCTAACAATTAAATTTGTATATTAATTAACACAAGTGTTCGAATAGGAAACTCGAAAATAATATTATTAACTTTTCAGTTACAAACTTTACTAAAACGACATAAAATAGATATAAACTAATAAAATAAGCATTGAAAATAAACATTTATCTGCATTTTCAAACAAAAAAACATACTTAACATAACAGTTCTTTTTGCTGCTGAACTCACATTCAAACGCAATCCCTGAAGACTCAATTTAAACGGCAATTTTGAAACGTTAACAATAATATTGTACTGGTTGCTATTGCAAAAACGATTAAAGGTGTGGCATTTTGCGTTTATAGGAGTTGAAAATCTTAAAAATATACAGTTTACACACAGCTTTTTACAAAAAGTGTTCGACTACTGGGAGTGTTCTAAATTAGGCGACCCTACCCTAGGTATATGAATAATTTGTTAGTTCTATATAAGTGAAAGACATATATCGGAGTCAATCGGTCGTTTAAACCAGAGACAATACTGAGACCACCAACTCCGACCGATTTCCCGTTATTTAGCCTACAAGCTATATTTTTATGGGATGGCAAATGCTAAGTGCGCTTGTATTGTTACATAGAAATTCGTATTGACAAATGTCACGTAACTTCAAAAATTCCAACTCACCGACACGCTCGCACCTTGCATATGCCACTTCCGCTGTGGGCAAAGTTGCTGACAGCGTTCATAGAATTTTATCCGTTAAATTTGAAATTATTCGTTACGTGTGCATAATATTTTTTTAAGAAATAAGTGGAGATTTTCTTAAAATAAATATGAAAAATAAATAATGCAGATTGTTTGAAGTAAAATAGAAATATATTCAGCAAATTTTCTTCAGTTTTCTAAGAAAAATTTACTCATGAAATCGAAGTTAATAATATTCAAAAGCGCAAAATACGCAACCATGTTTGTCATAATAAGTTTTTAGTATATAGAACATCTCATTTAGCTAGTTTTATGAACCAAAGAAATCAAATTCTTCGCCTTTTAACAACATATAATTACTAACCAATGGCATTCAGTAATGTAAAAATGTGGTATTACCGAACTCTAGCACATTTCCCCACGGTTGTCGAGGTTGGCAGCATTTATTTTTTGTATTTTTTGTATGTTTTTGCATGTCACACGGATTCTTAATTGACACAACACCGATAGGAAAACAAAATGGCGAATTTGAAAAAAAACTGAGGGGCCTAGCGGCAAGAGGATTGTGAGTTGGGGGTCTCAGTATGATTTGTCTCTGGTTTAAACCATAGACAAATCATACTGAGACCCCCAACTCGCAATCCTCTTGCCGCTGGCCCCCTCAATTTTTTTTCAAATTCGCCATTTTTTGTTTTCCTATGTGTCAATTAAGAATCCGTGTGACATGCAAAAACATACAAAAAATCTAAAATAAATGCTGCCAACCTCGACAACCGTTTGGAAATGTGCTAGAGTTCGGGAATATTTTTTACATTCCTGAATGCCATTGGATAGTTATTATAAATTGTTAAAAGGCAAATAATTTGATTTCTTTGGTAAATAAAACTATCTAAACGAGATGTTCTATATACTAGAAACTTATTGAATGTCATTAACTTCTATTTCATGTGTAAATTTTTCTTAGATAACTGAAGAAAATTTGCTCAATATGTTTTCACTTTCCTTCAACCATTCTACATTGTTCATTTTTCATAAATATTTTAAGCAAATGCACACTTATTCCTAAAAAAAAAATATTATCCACACGTAACGAATAATATCAAATTTAACGGATAAAATTATTTGAACGCTGTCAGCAACTTTGCCCACAGCGGAAGTGGCATATGCAAGGTGCGAGTATGTTGGTGAGCCGGAAATTTTGAAGTTACTTGACATTTGTCAATACGAATTTCTATGTAGCAATACTAGCGCTCATTGCATTTGACACCCCATAAAAATATAGCTTGTTAGGCATGTAGCGGGAAATCGGCCGGAGTTGGTGGTCTCATTATAGTCTCTGGTTTAAACCCTCCCACTCATGCTGTGCATTAGCATTATAGGGAAAACAAAAACCCCTTGACATTTTTAGTAGATTACCAACAAAAAAAAACCCGACTCTCTGCAAAAAAAAAACAAGATGTAACAGGTCAATATTTTTAATAAATGAACCAAAGTAGATTACACAATCGCTGGTAAAAATACTATTATATTTGTGTATTCGCACAATGAAGAACTTGATTAGATTGGGGTGCCTCTATAAGTGCGCAGGTAGTGTGAGGGATGTTTTCTATGCAACTATACAAAGTGTTATAAACGAATAATTTTTATTAAAGCAAAATGGTTTTGATGTTTAAAACTCTCTAATCTGCAACAAAAATTCTTAGTTCACTATTTAAAAATTAATAAAATGTTCAACTTTTACAGATATATAATATAGTAGGTTACCTACCTACCTACTTATAGGTCTTAATTTCCGTACCCAAGATAATCAATAACGTTTTATCCACTATCCTTCTCATAGGTACCTACCCACTCTCATAATATTTTCATGAAAGTTATACGATAACAATATAAATCATACATGCAAAAGTTGAGTTAGCTGGAAAAGGTATGCATGAATATAAATATAAACATATATCAGTTTGCGGTTAAATGCTATAGTAAGTACGCTATACGGAATATTAGTATGTTCACATAAACTCGACGTTATCCTAGGTTGTGTGTTAGGGGTATTTTCTAACTTTGGAAATTTGAATATGGGTTAATCCCACTCAGTTTCTAAACTGACACTTAGTTTTCCATATTTAGGATAGAACGTAGTTATAGTCAGACAAAGATACACACATAATTTATGCTTAAATTTAAAAATAGACAAAATTTCGAAATAATTAAGGGTTATGCGAATGGTTTCCTTGGGAGAAATATGATATACCATTGCGCATTATATGTGAGCCGATAATTGTATTATAATAAACCAGAGAATTAACAATTCTCAAACGAAACTCATTCTAAGGCTCTAAAATGAAATCAAAAATCAAAACCAAAATGTCCCTAACTACTTTAACTCCAACTGTTGAAAAATTGTTCTCATTGAACATGTTCATATATATAAGTTTTATTTAATTTTCAAAACGAATACAAAAAAATATACAACCACTTTTTTTTGATTCATTTATTTAAACACTTTATTTGAGTAATAAGAAAGCTTCAGATCCCTTACCGTGGGTCGGGGGAAATCTTAGGCTGTAAGTTTTGACACTATTCTTAAGACTAACTATGATGATCTCTAGTGATCCCTTTATATACTAATTTCTATCGCAACAAATCTTACTTTGTCTGCGGATTTATTGATTTTGTTTTGTTGTGAAATACTTTTGGTTTCACTGATAGTAAATGCTAACGCAACAAGTCTTACTTTGTCTGCGGATGATTCTATGCATTGTGTGCTGAAGGCCAAAGGGGTGCTTTAGTTTTATGGTTTTATACAATGTTGCAGAAGGCAACGAGTGTGTTTTGATTTTGGGGTTTTGTCATCGTTGATATGTATGTCAACTGAATTTAGGTGGTTTTGTTTACTTGAGTCATTGTTGTTAGTTGAATTTGAAATCTAGTGAGGGTGCACAAGTGTGCTCTGATATAACATCTCCCCCTTTAGAGTCTTCTAATGGTCGGAAAGTGACCGTTGGAAGATTTATATTATTTATTGTCTTCTTATTTTTATTTCTTATCTTTAGATAGACATAAATGATTACAATGATTATTATAGTTACAAGAATAAAGTATATAGTCAAATTTGATTTTTTATGTTTATAATGAAGTTCTTGAATTTCTTTTGAATTATTTATACTTTGATAATGTAGTTCTTGGAAAGTTAAATCTTCAGTTTTAGTATAATTAATATCTAAAATGGTATTTGGAATTAATGGTTCATGTTTATAATTTTTCCTTTTATACTCTTTATTATTTATTTTAATTTTACAATTTTCGAATTTAATTAGGTAATTACCTTTTATTACAATCTTTTGATTGTTACAATTTTGATATATTTCCTGTAATTTTATGTTAATTAATACAAGATTATTATTTCCTATTTCTAATGCTTCTTCGTTTAAATTCTTTTCAAGCTTACAATTCATTGATTCTTTAAGTATATTTTCAATACAATCGTCATTTATTTTACTTAAATTTTGTATGTATTTTGTATTTTCATAAATCGTTTGATTTTTTGTTAAATATGTATTTTCATTTATTTTTAATTGCAAATTATTTTCTTTATTTGGAATGGGCTGAACATATATTTCCTTGTAAAGGTCATTTGTAAATTTGGGTACTTTAATTATGAATATGATACTGTTTTTATATAGGGCTAAGCTGAGGTTTAATTCTTCTAAGTTATTTATATTAATTCCGTATTTGCTTATTTCTTCTGTAGTTAAAATGTCCCTACTAAGTACTCCTAACCTTGAAGTCATTAGTATTTCTTTTATTTTTCCTATATCCTCATGCAAATAGGTTTTCTCTTAACTTTATTTCATATTGAATTTTAGCTATATCTTTTTCATAGTCATAACTTCCTATAAATGTGTTAATTCTATTTATTATGTTAGTGGTTTCATTGTTCAAAGTCTCAGTTAATATTTTTATTTGTTTATTGAATTTATCGTTAATCGTTATTTGATTATTCAAATTTGTAATTGCATTATTACTATTTGTTTCAATTATTTTTAAGTGTTCTTCAATATCTTGACGGTCGTTGTCGTCCATAGTACCATATAAAAAGTTCATACCTGTTCCTACTATGTTGAGCAATCCTCTTTTCTGTCTATTTTGTTTAGGATAGGGTAAAAGAACTTCAAATTCTTTACGTATTTTTGACATTTTCCTAGTAATACTGTCATTTTCTTCAGGCATTTCTTTAACATTTCTTTCCATAATTTCTATATTATTTTCATACTCCGTCAAATTTATTATGTGGAGAATCGTTTCATAACTTTTAATTAATGGGTATTCTTTTAGTTGGATTAAAGTAAAACCATTTCCTTTATTTAAATCAGTAATTTCTAACTCTGCTTGTACTTGGTGGAGGGTCGTCATAATCATCAGAATTACAATAATTTTCTGTATCGTCACCATGTGTTGCGTTATTTGATGCGATATCTTTAGTAGACCTAGAATGGGATGTTTTTATTTGTTGGTATTTTTTATTTTTCCTAAATTGATCTTTATGAAGAGTACGATTAGGATTTTTCTTAAATCTGTTTCCTTCTTCTAACGTGTATTTTTTGTTACATTTATTAATTACTTTCACCTTCTTATGTCTCGGGGCCATTTTGTTTTTTATTTTCTCTGGTTCTGTTATCTTTGCGTAATTTTCGTTTATGTTAACATCCTTTCTATTTATGTTTAATTTATTTAATATTTTAGTTTTACTTTCCTCGATACGCTTATAGATTAATTCGTTGTTGATTTTATTGAAATGTACTTCTATAGGTTTTTCTTTTGTTGTTAAATGAATGACATTATTATAAGTGTCTATTGCTTTAATTGCATGTTCAATAGGTTCATTTTCTTCACCTGATTCTTGTATTTGGGTTAAAATTCGTACATGCTCATTTAGTGTGCTGTGAAGACGTTCTATGTCTGAATTACCTGTATGGCGATTAGCTGTACAATAGTGAACATTTATTTCGTTATTTTCTAAGAAATTTCTTAATGTTTCGGAAACAAAAGCGTTTTCGTTATCAAGGGTAATTTGTTTGGGCTTTTTCATATACGTAAATATTTTCATCAAAGCATTTAAAACATCGGTATATGTTTTATGTTTTATAGGTTCTATAGCTGCATATTTACTGAACTTATCAATACATGAAAGGTATTTTTTCTTATGGTTTAGGAACCATATATCTATGTGATAGTATTCATTTGGATTTTTTGGGGTTATTGTTTTTTCGTATGGTAACTTAATCGGATTTCTTTCGATTTTTGTCAAACATAGATGACAATTATTTATTTGTTTATTTATTAAGATTTTAAAATTTGGTATATAATATTTTCTGTAAAGATCTAGATATACTTTTTCTATGCCTACATGGTTGTTATATTTATGTGTTTTTAATATTATTTCATTTGCTTCGTCCATTTTTAGATCATGTAAGAATTTTGTGCTTCTATGTAATATTTTAATTGATTTCGTATTTTCTAGCTTCCATTTTTCTTGAAAATTTTTAAAGATGTTCTCATCTTCTATATATATGCCATTTAATATTCTAATGTCCACTTCTTTAATAATATCTTCAAAGTCTTTTTCTTTGAATTCTTTGCGTGTGAATATAACTCTTCTTTTCCCAACATGTGGATAAATAATTTTTGTTTCTTCGTCATTTGCATTGACTTTAAGAACTATTTGTCGATTAAAAATATTAATCGGTTTTTCACTAATAGGGATTAAGCTCGAATTATCTGATTCTGCGCTGTGTTGAGTGTGTACATCATCATCGTTATCGTTATTTATCATATTTATATTATTTTCTATTTTTATCCGGGACAGTGCGTCTGCCACTTTATTTTCTTTCCCTTGTACATATTGTATTTCGAAGTCATATTCTTCAAGTTTGATCTTCCATCTTTGCAATTTGCTATTTGGTTCTTTTAAATTTTGTAGCCATACTAATGGTCTATGATCTGTTTTTATAATAAACTTACGTCCATATAAATAATGACGAAATTGTTTGGTTGCCCAAAGTATTGCTAATAACTCTTTTTCTATTGTTGAATAGTTGTATTCATGTTTATTTAAAGTGCGTGAAGCGAATGCTAAAGGTCCATGTGATTGTGACAAAACTGCTCCGAGAGCAAAGTTGCTAGCATCGGTTGTTAGTATGAATTCTTTTAAAAAATTTGGATGTCTATTTATTAGATCGTCTGACATTAAAGTTTTTATTTTGTGAAATGCTTCTTTATAGCTTTCATCTTCTATATTTATTTTGTTATCCTTTTTAAGGCATAAAGTTAAAGGTTTAATGATTTTTGCATAATCATTTATAAACTTTCTATAATATCCTGTTAAACCAAGAAAACTTTGAATTTCTTTTACAGTTTTTGGTATAGGAAACTTTTTGATAGTTTGTATTTTCTGGGGGTTTGGTTTAATACCTTCGGGGCTTACTACATGACCAAGAAACTCTGTTTCTTTTTTCAAAAACTCTGATTTATTTAGTGACACTTTCAGATTTGCATTCTTTAGTGTACTCAAAACTTTGTGGAGTGAATTCATGTGTTCTTGTAAACTAGTAGAAAAAATTATAATATCGTCGAGATATACATAACAAATTTTTCCTATATATTCTTTTAATACTTCATTCATTAGCCTTTGAAAAGTTGCTGGTGCATTTTTCAATCCAAATGGCATTCTAATAAATTCATAATGACCGGTTAATGTACTAAAAGCCGTTTTTTCTCTATCTTCTTCATTTACCTCTATCTGGTGGAAACCTTTAGTCAGATCTAGAATCGTAAAATAGTTGGAATGTCCTAGTTTATCTAGAATAGAATCTATATTTGGAATAGGATATTTATCTTCTTTAGTTTTAATATTCAATTTTCTATAATCAATAACTATGCGCCACTCTTTATTACCTGCATGGTCTTCTTTTTTGGGAACCACCCATATTGGTGCGTTATAAGGAGAGGTAGAATGTTGAATTATTTTTGATTCTAGCATCTCCTTTATTTGCCTATCCACTTCCTTTTTATGGATTTCAGGATATCTATATATCCTAGTGTATATTGGAGAATTGTCCTCTGTAGGAATATTGTGTTTTACATGATTTGTAAAAGATAAATCATCGCCTTGTTTGTAAAATGCTCCCTCATATTTATTTAATACTTTATATAAATTCGATTTTTCTTCTTTATTTAAGTGATCTGTTCTCAGATCCCTTTTGATTTTGTTGTCTATAATCGGGTCTATAGGATACATTTCATTAAAGAAACTGATAGACTCTTCATATTCCAGTTCTTCATTTGCATTGAGAAACAATGGTATGATTTGATCATTCAATTTTAATGTTCTGTTCTTATAGTTTATTTCCCCATTGTTTGGAATTAAAATATTATTTCCAATAATTCCATTATACTCTTCACTGAAAGTATATACTTGGAATTCACAATCGTATTTAACTGGTAGTGCAAATCTTGTTTTTGGGATTATAACATCTTTTGTTACGACTATTGGGTTGCCTGCTGTGCGTATTGTCATAGGTTTGATACGCCATTTAGTATATTCTTTTGGTGAATCTTGTTCACGTAAAAGACTATTAGTTGCTCCTGTATCAACTAGAAGTCTTATAATTTTATTATTTTTCCCTAACTTAATATAGGGTAATGGGGTTCCGAGGCTGAATGCCGAAAATTTGTCTCTCCTACTGAATCTTCTTGTGTTATATTTGTATCCACGTAATTAGCGTTATGTACTCGTTTTATTTGAGGTGATGAAGGATCAATATCCATAGGCTCAGACCTTTGAGGATATTGCCTATAATTATTGGGGTTTCTGTTGTTATTATAATTATTATTATTATTTGGTCTTTGATTATTTGGCACATATGGTTTTGGTTGCCAATTATTATTATTTCTGTGATTACTATTATATTTGATAGGGTTATTAAGATTTTTAAAATTATGATTATTATTTCTGTGCTCATACCTATTTTCTATATTTTTATTATTGTATCTCTGATTTATTTTACTACTATCTGAATTGTTATTATGTCTTATGACAAATCCTGCGTTACTAAGCTCGTGTAAAGCTAACTCCATTGTAGTGGGTTTTAATGCATAGAGAATAGTTCTCATATGTGTTGGCAATCTTTCTTTAAAAATGTTAAGTGCAGTTTCGTTGTTACGAGGAATATCTAAAGGGTTGTTTTCCTGCAAACATTTTTGATTTAATAGTGAAAGGGTACTTTGTATGTAATTGTAGAATTTGAGTGGGTCGCCTCTAAATTGAGAAGCTCTCAAATCTTCATATAACTGGTACGAATTTTTAAATCCGCCGAAATTTTCTAATAACATATTTTTTATATCCACCCATCTTGTAAGATGTGTATGGATTTCAATTGCCTGTCTAGCTCTTCCAATAAATTTGCTTTTTAAAATGTTAATACACATTTTCTGTGATTGTTCATTATAGGTTAACAATGTGGGAATTATATCATCTACATTAGAGATGAATATTGGCAAATCTTCAGTTTTACCATCAAAATTTTGAAGTCGTTCAATATATTTTAAAGGATTAAGTTCTAGGCTTCTTAAATTATTACCTGCTGCTACTGCGGGCTGTTGTTGTATCTGTGCTGCTACTGCGGGATCCATGTTGATTTGCTGGATGCTTCTATGTTGGTTAAAGTTTTGTTGTCTCAGCTCTGCTCGTTGAGAATCTCGTCCGATTCGGTTACTGTTTTTCCTCATTTACGGGACACGTTGGGGCTTTCGAGACACTTGCCACTTATTTTGTTTCAATCTGTTACTTCTTCACTTCAAATTATTTTTCCTCTACGGATTTTGTAGTATAGGTCATATGCATTGACTGAACTACCAAATAATTTCTAAAATTAAAAAATTTTTATTCGATATTTATTCGAATAATTTTTTTTTTTTTTTTTTGTCACTGATCCGTTAAGTGTTAGAATCGATATTCATTCGATTTTATTTTTTTCACTTTTCACTTCTCAATGTTTTTATGAACCGTACCAATATTCGTTCGGAGTATATTAATTAATTTCACAACAATTTTATTTGCGAGAAAAATTATACTTTTCCGGTTCGCTCACTGGATTACCATATCTCTTATAATTTTCATTTATAATCTGATTGGTATCCTACCGACTGCGCCAGTTTTATTTAATTTTCAAAACGAATACAAAAAAATATACAACCACTTTTTTTTGATTCATTTATTTAAACACTTTATTTGAGTAATAAGAAAGCTTCAGATCCCTTACCGTGGGTCGGGGGAAATCTTAGGCTGTAAGTTTTGACACTATTCTTAAGACTAACTATGATGATCTCTAGTGATCCCTTTATATACTAATTTCTATCGCAACAAATCTTACTTTGTCTGCGGATTTATTGATTTTGTTTTGTTGTGAAATACTTTTGGTTTCACTGATAGTAAATGCTAACGCAACAAGTCTTACTTTGTCTGCGGATGATTCTATGCATTGTGTGCTGAAGGCCAAAGGGGTGCTTTAGTTTTATGGTTTTATACAATGTTGCAGAAGGCAACGAGTGTGTTTTGATTTTGGGGTTTTGTCATCGTTGATATGTATGTCAACTGAATTTAGGTGGTTTTGTTTACTTGAGTCATTGTTGTTAGTTGAATTTGAAATCTAGTGAGGGTGCACAAGTGTGCTCTGATATAACATATATATATATATATATATATTCAGAATTATATGTAAATTATTCTTTCATATTTCCATATTTTTCAATTTTCCACTTTTGTTTTCCCCATCAATAGATATTTTTGTATATCTTTAAAATAACTGATATAACATAGTTTCGCCTTTTGTTTATTTATTAGTCTTATCTTTTGGCGCTGTTCATAAGTTGATAATTCAGTTTTGCCTGCGAAGATACGTAATCATTTGCCACCTTAAAATGTTTTTTTTCATGTGCTTCTTTTATGATGAGACGGCTGAAGTGACGACCAGGTCTTTAAATAATTGGGTGTCGCTGGTTGAACCACAAATCAGCATTTTGCAGTCTTCCTCCTACTCCGTCTTCTTCATGGAAAGGATGTAATAATCTTAATCCATTTTATTTAAGATGCTTTTATTTTTTTGAGGTCATCAAAGAACATCCTATAGGGTGGCGCAAAATGAATCACCCTATCGAATGATATTATAATTTTTGCAAATGGCGTCGTACGTCAATCATATGTGGCATTTGGGAACTAAACAGCTGCCGTCTAAAACAGACAAGTAATGGAGCGATATTCCTTCCAATTGACATAAAGCAAAGCAGTCTTGGGCCTCTCTGATAGTTTCTGATTTAATGCATTTTTTTTACAATGACTTCGTCGGCAACAGCTATTGAGCGGCACAAATTGCAACTGTTCAGATCGATTCAAATTTAATAAATAAAATCACAACAGCATAATAATGGAAGTATATTTTATGTAAATTCCCTAAGGAGAGTATTCTTAAGGTCAAGGGGCAAAACTCACGAAAGCATGATAAACAAAAACAAAAACAAGATTTCAGCTTATCCAGAAAAGTAGAACAAATAACAGAAAAAAACACCATAAATAATATTAATAGGTATTTATATAAATTTGTAGCCATATGGTTCTAAATATTGTAGATCAGAATGGAACATAGGCTTTTTGTGCAACATATTCTCATTATTCAGACGTGTCACGACGTAGACTTTACAACGATTCAGCCGATCATCAAGGACATACATAAAGTACACCTATCTTTTGGAATTTAATTTGAAAACTAGGATATGAATCTTAAAACATCGTATTTAGCACCTATTGGAATATTTAATATCGCCTTAGGATGTTAGCAATTCGGGGAAAAAGAAAAAAAAAGTGCACGACTGGGTCGAACGAATCTTTCGTTATAATCTCTTCACTTTCGATAAAAATGCAATAACAGCTAGGTACGTAAAACTTCATGTTAGAAAATATTTCCCTTTTTTCAACCATGTTGAATATGCACCTCAAACAGATTACAAACACTTCCTTACACAATCAGAAACTCCCACTAAAATTGCACCTCTACACACGTCCATCGGCAAATTCGGTATATAACTGCTAATGCAAACTCAAAAACAAATCTCTGAAAACTTACATAAATATATATGTAAAAATATCGGTCTAACACGAACACTGCTTCCAATCACAGATACCTTAAACCAATGTTACTAAGATATTCCAGTCAAAAATAAAAATATTCATTAGCAAATCTGAAAACAGAAACAACTGCTACACTTTGCCTTGTACTCAAAAATCTCGTAAAGTGGAAGAGCTTATAAAATTGTGTTATAGATGCTTTTAACTCTTTAACCATAACTTGGGATAATTGCCTGGTACTTACAGCTTCTTCTCAAATAGTTATTTATATTTATGTACTACCCATCAGGTAAATAACCCAAGGCCGAATTTTATTTAACATTGCTAACACTATTCCTTTTCCTATATTCTATTCACCGTTTCTTTTATCTAACATCGGTTCTTAGTAAAATAAGAAAACGACCAACCAAACTTTTAATGAACGAGAATGTTTCGTTCGACACAGTCGTGCACTTTACTTTTTATATAAATAAGTATTTTTTTGTGTTCAAAAGTGTATAGTAAAACTATAACTTAGACATTAACACTGTATATACCGGAAATATAACTGTCTGTCTGTCTGAAAATGTTTTACGTCGGTCAAGTAGTTCTGGTACCTCCCATACAAAACCAATTTTTCATGACTTGTATGCAGTGGAGGGTATCAAAGCGTCGGCCAGGCCGATGATAACACTTAAACTTTTAAATATTATTGTGTTTCAAATTAAAGCAACTATTATCATAAAATTACTACTTGAGCAGCACCCATTATTAGTACAGACTACCACTACCTTTTATCATCACGATGTAGAACAAAAGTACCTACATACTATTAAAACAATGGGGCTCTTAAGCTTTAAAAAAAATGTACAATGGGATGTTAGATTACATACAATAGGAAACAGATTAATTCAATAGGCTGAGCACCACTTAAGTTACCGTTAAAAAAAGACGATTTGCAAACATGGTGAACAAGTCGTTTTTAAGAAAAAAAATTCAAATCATAATTACTTTCATTATCTTCGGTAATTCGAGATGAAATTTAAACTACATATAGTTATATAATGTGCTTCTATCTCCGCCTTTGTGCATATCTTAAACTCCTAGTACTGGTACAGTCACAGGCCATTTTCAGCACACTTGATGTTAGATCTACAAACCTCGCCTGTGCTAGTAATTCTATCGCACTTGATCTTCCCAGAAGACCAAGTAAGAGAGGTAGACAAAATCTGAATGTTAATCAACTAAGGGTTGGTTGGACACATAGGCGCAATGAAGCGATTGTTATGCTAAGATTATCATTATAAAAACCGTATAAAACAATTCTGTGTTGTTTTATTTAAAAAGAAGAAGTTAAACTCTAAATATATATATGGAGAACAATTTTGTCTTTAAGCATACTTAAAGTAGAAGTGTTCTTGTCAGACAGACTTCGAATTTAACTTTAATCACTCCAGACATTTTGAAATGTCCTACTATTTACGAACAATTCATATAATGCGATGTCATTGTACTTTCAAAACATCTAATCAAGCTTTTGGATTTGTAAACGTGCAATGGGTCTCTGAGCACTCATAACATCTTCATACACGCAAGTTCTGTTTCCATTATCTTGTATTTGAATTCCGGGAGAAAATCAAACAATCTCAAGCACAGCTAAGGAAATTCAAGTCGTTACTACTGAACGAGAAGATAGTATATTCCCAGAAGTTATTCGAAATAAAGCTTTTCATTTCCTTCTGCATTCACATATCCTTGTTAAAGGATCCTTGTAATGATGAAGCAGTCACTTCTTGTGTGCTTGACTTCGATATGTTAGATTGTGCGACTCGTAATGACAATTTGTTGAAACAGAGGAAATAGTTCCAATGGGAATAATAGTGGTACAGATAAATTTACTGTATTTGATTTTGTTCAGAAATACTTAGGAATGCGCTCTGGGAAATGTCTTAAGGGTTTGATAATGAAGTTTTAAAGGTGATAAGTGTTTACGGAGCTTATTTCCTTGAAAATTAATCTTGGGATGAGGTAGTTTACATTGAGGGAAGTAGTTATGTACTAATAAAATACAAAGTCTTTGTAAAAATAGGAACAGCGGGAATTCGTAGAGAATGCACATATATTTGGTACAAAATGCAAATATTCATTGTTTTCACCGCATTATAAAAATTATTGGATAGAGTTTATACATTTAACAACTCTTTTTGTAATGCATATAATAGTTAGGCTTTTCATGCAGTTGTACTTGTTGAAGGTGCCAATATCTTTCGTAAACTGTACAAAGGCTTGGAATTTCAAAACGAATAAAGTTCGTACATTCACAAATAGCGTTGAAGTAATTGGTAAGTTGAATAACACAAATAAAATATTCGTTGAAATACGAGACTACGACCGTTCGTGATATGTACAAATGCTTGGTTCATATTCCGATTGTATTTCGTACTTTCGAAATATGGTGGCAAAATGGCTAATTCATACAAAAGCAAATATATAAATAGTTCATATTTGGGGAATCTAATTCCCCAATTATATTTTCCAAATCCTGTCTGCTTTTTAACTTTCTCCATTAAGAGAAAGATATGTCTGTCCGTATGTCCGTCTGCCTTTATGTCCCGTGGCCTACAGCGTAAACGACTACCTGGATTTTTTTCAAACTTCCGATTTGGAGTTTGGGCGCTTACAGTTAGGGGCCGTTTTTTTTTTTGCACGGTAACCTCAATGGTACTTCCCATATAAAATGTTTGTACCAGTTTCATTTGTCCGAAAACGGCTCTAACGATTTCGAACCAAAATTGATATTTAAGATTAAATAGGTGAGGTCAATATGCCTGCATAACAGTACTTTCGAAATTTGGATATATCTCGAAAACGGTCCATACGATTGTATCAAAAATTTATTTTTTAGGTAATATAGTCATTTCTAACTGAATGGCAAACTCAGTTTTGCTATGTATTATCGTAAAATGGTAATTTTTGAAAAATTTTGTTTTCTGTAGTTACTTGAAAATGGCAATAACAATTTTGACCAAAATGCAAACTTGGAGTAAACATGATAATTTCAAAATTATTGCGTCCTTAATTTTCAATTCGAAACACCGAAACAGCTAATTTTAAAAACTGCTCTCGAAAACCCCATTTTCGATTTCGTTAAAACTTTAAAAACCAAGTAATGCAATAGTATTTTTCAAACTAAACATGCAATATTTGGTACTATTTTGTCTGCCATAATGTACAAAAACCGCTCTAACGATTTTGACCAACATTCATATTAAATTCGAAATAAGATACCATACTTAGTTAGATTTTCTCAAAAAGTTCGAAGAAATCAGTTTTTTCAATTTTTTATATTTCCCGATCTATTTTCACATATCTATGCTATATTTTTGTTATAATCTCTCCTTTTATGATCAAAATGAAATAGCAGCTAGGCACGTAAAACTTAATTTTAGCAAAATTTTTCCCTTTTTGCAACCGTGTTGAATATGCTCCTTAAAAAGGATGCAACCACTACCTTAAGCAATCAGAAACTCACACTTCAATTGCGTCCATCGGCATATAAATATCTATGTGCAGATATCGGTCTAACACGAACCCTACTTCCATTCAAAGACACCTTAAACCAGCGTTACTAATATATTTCAGTCAAAAATTAAAACATGCATTAGCAAATCACAAAGCAGAAACCACTGCCATACTTTGCCTTGTAAAGTGTAAGAAGTTATAAAATAGTACTGTAGAGGCTTCTAACTCTTTAACCATAACTTGGAACAATTGCCTGTTACTGACATGTTCAACTTATAAAAACTCACATTGTTATTTATATTTATGTACTGCCTATCAGAAAGGCATGACATGCCGACGTCACTATGGCGTAAACATTTGTCCTAAAGTGGTCACTACATGTGATCGTGTCACATTTGGTTACTGTGCCTTCTCAGTATGTCGAGGGAAGAGTATCCAACGGAAAGTTTATTAGTAAAATAAATACGTTGTCTTCGGCAAGGCTGCAACCAGCAGTTTTTATTTATAAATCTTAATTTCAACCTTTTGGCCCGCTGTCTTCAGCTAGGCTGCAACCAATTAGATAGTTCTTCTAAAAATAATACTCTGATTTTCCAGGTCAATTATTCTTCATGACCCGTTTCCCATCTTCCCCCTCCACGCACCATTATTTGCTTATCAATGCGCTATTATTAGGTATTGCTTAATAGTGTTCAGTTCTCAATTAAAGTACCCAAATGACATCTTGGGTATCATTTTCCTTAGGCTGGTGTGAAGTGTCGTCAATTCATAACTTATTATATTTCCCTGATAGCACAACGTATAAAATATTCCTTCGATATGTAACTATTGCAGTTTTGCCATGTGTTAGCGTGCCGCTGGACAATCGGAGTTGCATTACGTGTGTATCGTATTGGGTAAATAGTCTCTTGACTTATTGCGCTGGAGAAAACGGAAAAACAAAGCGTGTAGTAGTGTATTCGGTGTATGGGCTGGTACGTCATTGAGTGGCAAAATATGAGAAGGTCATAATTAGGGTGTCTTAGGGTATGGTTGTGCGGATCACTACAATCGCCTGTCAAGCGTCTGGTCACGCGGGCTGTCACAGCGCGTGACAAAAGTGACATAGCTAAAATGTCACGATCAAGTGACAGATTTTAATTACCGTGTGATCGCCTGTCACTCACTGTTAAGAATGAGTGACCAATTTAATGTCATGGAATTTCAGTGTCCTATGCGTGACATTTCTCGATTTTCCTGCATTATCACGCGTCTCTTAATTGATACATTTTTTCCCTGCTGTTTTTGATGTTTGTAGAAATTGCCGCTCTTTCGATTTTTTAAAAGCAGCGATCAAGACGTGCGTTGTTGTATGAAAATAGAATTGTAGTTAAATTGTGTTTATTTTCGATAGTTGGTGGAAAGGCAATTTTCTTATTATTATTTACTCATATCGGGAAAAACAGCAATAAGAAAGTTTGCATACAATTTATTTACGTTGTTTTGATCTTATAATGAAATTTCAGTTTTACCTTATAGGAACTGCTATAGTGCACGGAAGTTAATCGCAAGTTCCCTTAAGCCCTATTTGTGCACATCTGGAATTCCGTCGCCAGTAATTACGAATTACAGCTGGTAAAAACAAATTGCGAATTTCGGGTTTTTTTTTCATAATAATTGTAATAGTATCCAATTTAGCAAATAATGCGTTATTTGTAATTATAATAAGGCCACATTTAAACATTCTTGCTGTTATTTTCCCAAACTATTTTTCTCTAAATCGCAGTGATCGTTGACCTGAAAATAGGGCAGTAAACCATCAAAAGTCTTCTTCGTGTGTGTCTATATACCTCCCAGAGACCAGCTTTCCATATTAGATACTTGGATGTTATTTGTAATAACCAACATGGTTTTATAAAAAAACAGACCCACTGTTACTAATCTTCTCTTTTTTACAAATTTTGTTATTAGTTAGATGTCTAAGGCAAATAAGGTTGATGGCATTTACACTGATTTCAGTAAAGCGTTTGACCTAGTTGACCACAAGCTTCTTCTTTACAAACTTGAACGTTAAGGGTTTTCTACAGTTTTTCTTAGATGGCTATCATCCTATTTAGGAAACAGATACCATAAACATAATAACAGATATTTGTACAGTTTCGAGGACACTAATCCAAAGAATTTATGGTAACATCCGGTGGCCCGAAAGTCACATAGGCCCACTCTTATTTATTTTATTCGGCAATCATGTTGTCAAATTTGTTCCACCTTGCAATATCCTGATGTTTTGCGACGATTTTAAAATATACCCTTCATGCAATGATCCGAATAGTTTTGATAGATTGAATGCCCAATCACAAATAAATCCAATAGAGCATAAACTATCCTTCTCAGACCATATAACTCTAGAATTCCACATTGACGAGAAAATTCCCACATTAGGTAAATACAGGAATCCTAGATTGGCCAGCCAGGAAACTTTCTTATCAGAAGTAAGTAAATATGACCGAAATCGAGGAAACATAAAAAATGTTGAAAGAAATTCTGAGCAAGGCATACGAAAATGCCTGTCCCTTACAGACAAAGAATAGGAAATTTCCTGGACGAAGTATCTCGTTGATATCAGAAGGAGAACCAGAGCTCCTTTTAATTTGGCTAAGGCCACAAATTCCCAGACTGACTGGGACGCATATTAAGTCGGCCAGAGGGAATTCAAATGGGCCATAACCAGTGCTAAACATGGCGTTCGTTTTGTAGTGATATTGAATCAACCACAGAATCAGCCAGACGCAGGAAAATCCTATGCAAAGAATCTGCGGTCCTTGGTTATCTTAAAGACAAAATGGAACTATAAACTGTTATCTGTTACTACAGACTCATTTTCCGGGTTGGACTACGAACCAGTCAAGAGATAACACCGTAATAACGACAATTACAGGAGAACTTATAACTGAAGAAAAACTAATCTGGGCAATTGATTCTCCCTGTTTAAGTCCCCTGGAAGCGACGGGGTTTTTCCAATGATGCTCCAGAAAGCCAAGACGACCATTATACCGGTCCTTAAGAGAATTTTTATTCGCAGTCTAGAGTGCGGCTTTATTCCAATTGCCTGGCTAGAAGTCAAGGTTGTCTTCATTCCGAAGGCAGGGAAATCCAGCCACACCACTGCCAAAGACTTTACTCCTATAACTATAAGTCTGATATCATTCATTCTTAAAACCTTTGAAAAAATTAGTAAACGCCTTTATACGTGATCAGCTAGATGGCAATGTGATGTCCACGGCTCTAAATGCTTATGCAAAAGGCAGAGGGGTGGAAACTGCATTGCATGAGGTCGTTAGCACTATTGAGAAGTCATTAATTGACAAAGAATATACAATAGCTGCGTTCCTTGACAGTGAAGGAGCCTTCAATAATATTAAAATTTGCGCAGTGAAGAGAGCACTTCAGAACTCGAATGTTGATTACTCTCTCACTAATGTGATCTTGAGCTTGCTCAGTGAAAAGAACATCAACGCAAAATAAGGTGACACTGACCTCTGCTTCGAGAGGCACTCCACAAGAAGTAGTCATCTCCCCCTTACTCTGGGTCCCTTTCATTAAAGAAATACTTATGAAATCCAACAACGTGGGAGTCAAAGTAACTGAATATGTAGATGATGTAGTTATACTTACTAAGGGAAAGTTTTTGCCCACCATAAGCGACCTGTTAGGAAACTCACTTAGAGTGTTAAGTATGTCGATAAAACAATGCGGCCTTGGGGTCAATCCGCAGAAAACCGAGTTGTCTTGTTCACCAATAAAAGAATAATTCCGCAATTCTAGCCACCAACTCTACCCCTAAGGGTAGCAGATAGTTCGAGATATTTGTGAATTGTCCTTGATATTAAACTTAATTGTAACCCGAATGTGAATGAAAGGGTCAAGAAAGCAGCGCATGCTTTCTACGCATGCAACCGCATCTGGAAACATAGATTCTCGTCGTTTACGTTCAATTCCCTTTTTCCGCCTTCCCCATCACCGTATAGACTATTGCCAGTACGAGCCTTTAACAAGAATGCTTAGTAAAGCAAACATGTTTCCCAACTCATTTGACCTAAATTGCACCAAAGCAACTCTTAAAAATGCGCTTCACAAATTAACTCAACAATGAATATCCCATTTCCTTCTAACTAAAGAATAGCTATATATAAAAATCATGTTCTGTTATGTAATGAGATTTAAACTTCAATATTTTGAAATATTATTTTTTCAAAAATCGATTATATTATGATAACTTAGACAGAAACTGAGTTTGCTATCAAGTTAGAAATGATCACATTCGTTTCAGATTGAATATTTGTTAAGATCGTATGAACCTATTTTGAGACAATTCCAATTTTCAAAAGCACAGTTATGTGCTTTATTATTTTCCTCTTAATTCGCATAGCAAAAAGTTAAAAATGATCTATGTCGGAAACTTATTGACGTAGAGGCTGAAATTTGCACACATCATCCAATATAACCCGTAATAAACGCCAAATATCAATCGAAGCGATATATCGACTGGTTCTAGAGTAATTAGTAATTTGGTTGAAAAAATATTTTCATTCGCACAAAACCTGTTTATCTCTCGATTCCAGATTCCAGACACCACACTAGTGGTTGTGCACTCGGTCGTCTTCATTCTCCATTCATTAAACCGTGTTCTCGTAATCGTTTTCAAATAGAACTTTTCCAATGGACACTCACACTCATGCAGACATATTGTTGTGCACAAACGTGCTCTCGGTCATTTCATTCATTAGAGCGTGTTCTTTACTCTTACTCTTAAAAAAAAATCTTCGCAATTTCCAACTCTAGCAAAGTACGGAACCTTCTTTTTTTTTTGTTGTTATATAAATCGTCTTTATAATAAATTGAGTACACAACCATCAATAAAAAATTTATATTTCCACTCTAAAGCACATGTTCACAGAAAGAAATGTATTCCACGACATACTCGTATCTAATAAAATTATTGCGCATCCAATCCTTTTAATAAGATTTGTGTGGGTAGAACACCTACGATCTATCACTTCTTACTCCCTTATCAGGATAGGGAGATACAGAATATTGGTGGATAGTATGTAGAAGAAATCAATATTTCTTTCTTGAATCAGTTAATGTATAAATATATTCTGCAAATTCCAGAAAACTTCCCATCCTTCCAACTTAGTCTCAGATATATAATTTTCGGTTCGGTCCACAGGGAGGAAACCAAGTAAGCGCACCTCTATCCATTTCCATACATATGCTCTGCATGCAAACCATACCCATATGTATGTATATAGAAATTTGTTTCATCATTGGTCTTAAAAAAATCATCTATTTTAGAATGGTTAAACAAAAAAATCAATTTTTTAGTACTATTTAAGAATATTGTTTTCACTCGCTCACACCTAAGGTTTTCTTTTTAAATTATTAAATAGACGAGGACCAGTAACATAATAAAAACGTGAAAAATGTAGTTTGTGGATTTGTTGGTATATTTACGAAGTTTATGGTATTGTCACGCAAGTTGTGACTATTGTGAACTCTAGCTTCATAATATCCGGCATTTTCAAAAAAAAAAAAAAGAACTGTAAAACTTTGTAGCAGTACGTGCCTTAAAGAAAGAAGTTCGAGACGTTTGAACAATTCAAAACTAGGGGTTCTGCGATCACTCTACACATAATTCTTATTGCATGCTTTTGTTTGATTGGTAATGGCTCTAATGTATTGAAATAAATGCCACCCCAGCAAGAAATTCTATATTGCAGTTTCGATTTTAATATGACATTATAAGCTAATTTTGAAAAAGGTAATTGGCAATACATGCTAAAGCGTAGTATCCTGCTCCCGAGGGAGTTTAGAAAAGCAAAGCAGTCCGATACATTACATTAAATCGAAGATAAATTTGGACATATAAACGGAGGAAAAAGTTTGTGCTGTGTTTATTTTTGATTTTTTTGGAGGAAACCGCAGAAAACACTTAATGCGATGAAAGAACAAAAAAAAAATATTGCGGGGCTTGTGAAGGAACGATCAGCAATATAGAAATTGCAGAAAAATTCCACTGCAAATAGGGATTTACCTGACACGAAGGAACGTGTCGTCTTATGTCCTTATGACTCGCTGTGTTCGCCACTAGTTTGTTTTCCCAACTACAGAATACTTCTATATTTTGTTTCAATTTACACTTAAGCACATATCTACTTCTTTGAGTCCCCTATATGCTTATTAATAGATATAATGATAAGATATTGCACTGGTATATTTGAATTTAATAAATTGAAATTTAAATTGAAAAACAAAAAATTGAAACTGAAATTCTACTTGATAGTACAGATATGATTTAACTATGCGTATAATTAAAATTACGTTTACTGACATCTGCCATATATGAACATATATGGTTTCTGTCCCAGCTATATCATGTTTGATAATTTAGCGAACATTTTGGTGTGGAGAAACGAAGTGGAGAATAGAGACGTTAGAATTTAGCGCGAGCAGTACACTAAATGAAGATCGTATAATTGTCTTACAACTCCATTTAGACACCTTTTCAAAAAGGATTTGTGTCCCTTCCAATTAAACTTATGGTCCAATATAATGCCTGGGTATTTAAATCTGTTAAGGCGCTCAATTTAAAAGCAACCATCACTAGAGCTTACTTGACATTCAAATGATGTAATGATCATATGCATATCCCAAACAAAATCGACAGCAACTTAGCGAGTGATAACATAAAGACAACTCTTCGCATACCACACCCTTGATATTAAATACCATATTTTATTTTATTTATTTCATAAATTTATTTATTTATTTGAAATAGAGTGGCTTCGTACAATTAAGAACCAAGTTCTTTTACTAGTACATAAGATACGGGAGAATAATAAAATGACAACAATATTAATACATAAATTATAAATAATAATAATAATATTTAGGAAAAACAAAATACAATAAGAATTTAAATATAGATTTGGAATTTTTGAAAAGACTAACAGCTATAGTTATTTTTAAATTTTTAAATTTTACAATAAAAAATTTGAGAGCAACAAGTGTGTTTTGTTTAATTTTAAATCTATATACTTAGTTAATTTATTTTATTTATGACTATTTTTGTGTCCAGTCCGCTTTAGATATTTTTAAAATGATTGAATAGAGAAGCACTGAAATTTCGTGACCCTACCATACGTCTAATTATATATGGCAGTGACTTCCATAAGCTTATAGCATGAACAAAAAACAAACGGCTACTTTCTAAAAAGCGATGAATTGGGTAAACTATATTTCCAGTTCTGGAAGAACAAGGAAACTGCAGCTTTTGGTATAAGTAATTTGGTTTATGCCGTGATATTAAGTTACCTAGGAATAGACAGTTACGATAGTTTAGATAGTTTCGCAGAGAACATCCTAACATTGAAATATCATCAAATTTTCTTAAATGATAAACATATCTAATCATAGCGTTGAAGGCGAGTTCTAATTTTCTATACGATGTCGAATCAAGGTTACTATAAATTAAACAGCCATAGGTTAATTGAGGTACAAGCAAAGTTTTAACCAATTTCAATCGGATGTTAATCGGGGTGTAGTCAGCAGATGTCTACAACATGCGCCGTCCGGAATATATATTCTTGACTACTACATCAATGTGTTCGTTTGCTGACAGAGAAGTGTTTAAAACAATTCCAAGATTTTTTATTTTGTTGGAAAATAAAATGTTGTCTCCGGATAAATATACTTCTGGATATTCGACCATCGCACCAATATTCTTGCATATAGGCAAGCAAAAGGATTTTTTTGGAAAAAAGGAGTTCGTTGGAAATAGCCCAATCCTGTATTGCCGTCAATTCCTCTTCTAACTCTCTTATATACTTGGACGTCATCAGCATATAAATGTACAGAGGTCTGCCTACAGACGGATGGAAGATTTTTTTTTTTTTGTTAAATTCACGTTTTATTAAACATAAAAGATTTCAAAAGTTTAAACAATAGTTTCTGCGAAGCCGAGGCTTTTCTGCAGAAGATTAGGTGACAAGAATTTTAATTTTGACACATATTTAGCTTAGTTTTTTTAATCTATTAAATTACATAATATAATTATATTAGTGATTTTAATTCCCTGTTTGTCTGACAAACATCCGAGAGTATAACTGTCATGAAAGAGCTTCTCAATTGGCCGTTTGGACTCGGCATAAAATTGTAGATCCCTTCCATTCGTCCCAAAAATAAAAAACTCACACAAGACGAATGGTTGTGAGAAGCTAGGCTTGGGTCCATACGGACCTGTTGCGCCAATTATTTATTTATTTATAGGAGAAAATTGCGTATATATAATTTACTAATTTATATTGTATCGTTCTAGATGTTTACATTTAAGAAGACATTTTTGAGATATTTTTTTCTTGTTTTGTAGTTTGTTATATTTGAAAGTTCTTGAGGTAGTTCATTGATGATAGATGGAACGCTGAATTGTAGTTGTCTTCTTCCATAGCAGTTGTAACTTCTTGGTACTTGCAGCATACCTTGGGCACGTCGTCTGGTATTCCGGTCGTGATCGATTATTCTGGTAAAGCGGTTGTCGTTCGAGAACTCCAAAACTATCGCCATCTTGAATAGCTGTTTTACATTAAGCACCTTGAAATCTTGTTCGCATTGATGTAGATTGTTGCCGTTTATTTGCCTTAACGCCGCATTTTGTATTTTTTGCAGCTTTTGAATGTGGGTGTTCGCTGCATCGCCCCAGGCAAGTACACCATATCGAAGCTTGGATTCAATGAGAGCGTAATGCACCTGTTTCAAAACCGGTGCTGTTGCGTGGTATTTTAAATGAGTTAGTGCGTATAAAGTCTTCCTCAGATCCATACGCAATTTATTGATGTGCTTGTCCCAGAGAAAATGGCTGTCAATTACAACTCCAAGATAAGATATTTGTAGCTCTCTACTAGTTCAATAACCTCACTTGCGGTACTAGGGCATTCATCATTTTTAATAAATATTGGTATTTGCGTTGATTTGTAACTTGGGTTGCGTATGTGCATGATTTTTGTCTTCTTAGCGTTGATAACCAAACCATTATCGTTGCACCACTTTACAGCAACATCTAATTCTTCCTGCATTATTGATGTCGCCATTTCCAAAGATCTATGATGCACCACAATCGCTGTATCATAGGCAAAAGAACAGGGGGTGCCCTTCTTAAAAACGTTTAATAGCTCATTTGTGTAGAGAATGAATAGGATTGGACAAAGTTTTGATCCCTGGGGGACTCCATATTCAACCTTTTCCCTCTCACTCATCGCATTCTTAATTTTCACACAATACAGCCTGTCATGTAGATACTCCCGTAGCCAGTCCGCCATTATTCCTCTCATGCCAATGCGTCGTAGAGCTTCTAATAATTTTGAATGGTTCAATGTGTCGAATGCTTTACTGAAGTCCATGAATACTACTAAGACATGGTGGCTTCTGTTCAGACTATTGTTGACCAGGTTTGCAAATTCAGCTAGGAGTTTGCCAGTGTTTTTGCTTTTTTGAAACCCGTATTGTCTTTTGTTTACTAAAGAGTGCTTGGATATAAAATTCTGTAATCGTTCCATGATTACGCCTTCCATACATTTTTCAATAACTGGGGGAATCGAAATTGGTCTATAATTACTGATTTCGTTTCTTACTCCTCCTTTGTAGATTGGCCTTACTACTGCAGTTTTGAGGGCTATCGGAATTTTTGATTGTGACAAGCTGAGGTTAATAAATTTGCAGAGGATAGGAGCAAATATATTTGCATGTTTTTTTATGTCAACTGCTCGAATTTCATCTATACCTGGCGACTTATTTTCTCCCAGATTGTTTATGATTTTATTTACCTCATCAATGGTAGTAGCCTTGGCGAATATTGAATTCGCTATGGTTTTATTTGTATGAGTTGACGTTATCGCATTGCAGTGATGGATTATGTTAATCGTTTGTGATAAAAAATTGTTTGCACATTTATTAGTTAATATTGTAACATCAGTTGGAAAATTGGCTATCATGGTCTCGTCGATATTTGACTTTTTTCTTCCCAAAAGATCGTTTATTAGTCCCCATGTTTTGCGAGGATCAGCTCTGAAAAAATTCAACTGATTTTTATAGAAATACGATTTTTGTTTTGTAATTTCTTTATTTATTTTGTTTCTAAAACTTTTACAATTTCAAATTTTCGTGCGGAGTTGGAGGAATATTTTTGATGTCAACATTGTTTTTAATTAGTTGTTGTTCCATGTTGTTTATTTGTGACTGCATATTTTCGATTATTTCGTCTTTCTTTTTGTTGTTTTCCATTAGTTCATGGATTTCTTTTGTGATGCTTTCCATGAGGCTGTTGTTTTTTTGTATGTGTGTGTTGATTTCGTCGTATTTTGCTGCTAGGAAATCGCAACTTGCTGTTATTTCCTTCATTTCAGCTCTCATTTGACGAATCTCAGACAAAACAGCTGTGCTGTTATCAACTGTGCCTTCTTTTGTTTTGACTGGGCTGTTTACCGTTCGCACTCTTTTTGCCGATGGAATTTCTTGTGCAGCAGCTGCTGCAGACACTACCACATTACCAGATCCAGCAGCAGTTTGGTCGTTTACGGGGTTTCTGCACGTCTGACACCTCCAAGCATCGCTTCTTGCTCCCATGTTTCTCCAAGATCTCTCAGTGACCGTAGTGCACTCGAAATGGAGCTTGCGGTTGCACATCATGCACACAGCGAAATCGCCATCGACACGGGAAGTTTTTCGTTGCAATGACCACACTCAAACATGTTGCACGAACAGATGACAAGGGCAATAGAAATATATATATAAAATCAAATATAATTTGAATTAATAAAACAGAATTAAAACACTTTTATGCTCTCAAACTTGTTGAAAAACAGTTAATGTCTTATTATTTTTGTGAATCTGTACTTTATATATATATATACTTTTAAAAAAGGCAACAAAACTGATTTAATTTAAGAAGAATTAAAAACACATCCAACTACTAAGCTAGCTACTGATGAAGCGAATCGTTTATAAACAGAGCGAAAAGTAACGGTACAAGAATTGAATTAACGGTACAACCCTTTCGAATTCCCAATATCGTGGAAGCAATGCCATTTAATGAAACCTACTGATATCTTTCGCTAAGATAGTTCTCTATTAATATAACCGCTTTTTTGTCCAATCCGTACTTGAAAAAGAGTTTTCTACAAAGTTTGCTGTGATTTACAGAATCAAATGCTTTTGAAAAATCTAAAAGACAAAGCAAGGTTATTTCAGATTTGTCGAAATTTCGACGAATATCGTCCACTATTTTGATCAACGCGGTGGTGCAGCTGTGGTCTTTTCGATACGCGGATTGGTGCGGACTAATCAAGTTGTGGGTGTCGATGTGTGCTTGTAATTGGCCTTTAATGATTTGTTCAAAGACTTTTGATAGACCAGAAAGAATGCTAATTGTCCGAAAATCAGAGCATTCTGAAGGATTTGATTTTTTAGGAATAGGTTTTATTTTGGCAAATTTCCAAGATGAGGGAAAGCAAGATCTGGTTAAGCAGCTATTATATATGTGCGTCAGAGTATCGATCACAAACGGGAGGATCATTTTAATAAATTTTAACGATATTCCATCCAATCCTATAGCAACGGATTTAACAGATCTGATGGCAAAAATAACGTCGATGCTATTTACCGTTTTAAAGACAAATTTTGGCCCCAAATACTCTGAACGACTATAGATGATATCAGTTGAGAAATTTGGATCAGATACACTGGTAGAGAAAGACGGTGTAGCCAAAGATGAGGAAGCAAAGTAATTAATGCTTTTGAACTAATATCGATATTTGCAGAAATGTCCTTTTTTATATGTTATACCGAGTTTTCGCAAATTGTACCAAAGATCGCGGCTATTTAAGTTAACGTTGAGCTTAGAAGTGTAAAAGAGTTGTTTTCTTCTACGTACTTCGGCGGTTGTATCATTTCGTAATTCGCCAAATGAGGTCCAATTACCAGGTGAAGGATAAGTTTTCCACCAATAATAATCTTTGTCACGAAGTCTCATAAGCTTTTTTACTTCAAAGGAAAACCAAGGGCGTCTGGGATCTTTTACAATAACTTCTTTCATTGGGACTTATTTATCGAAGAGCTCTGTAACCATAGACTCGAACAAAGCAACTTTTTTGTCTACGTCAGAAAGGGTCCAACACAAGTCCCAAGAGTAGTTTGAGGCTTCGCAATGCAAGGCCTCTGGGTAAATATTATTGAAGTTTCTAAATGTTTTTTCGGTGACTGATGAAAATTTATGTGGATATCGTAGGTTAGAAAAATTAAATCATGAGGAGAATTTAAGCCTGGTACCGAGAATTGATTATTAAATATTACTGCGTTTTCGTCAGATACTAAAATATAGTCCAAGAGCGAAGGACGGCAGCCACCTCTGTAATGCGTAGGCACAGAATTATGTGTAATACTAAGTCCTCAATTTACGGCAAAATCCTGCATCGAAATTGATTTGATATCATTTTGCAGCAGATTTTTATTAAAATCTCCGCATAATATTATGTTTTAATACATTAAATTATAGTAGGACAATTCAGATTTCAATTCTGTAAGAACAGTATCACGATGTGGAACGTACACAGAGCCAACAAGGCATTTCTGACTATTGTCAGAGATTTCAACTAACAAAAACTCGATGCCGGTTGAAGACGCATTCTTTTTAATAATGTCGCATTTAAACGAACACCTATTGCTACTCCACCACCCCTACTGGATCTATCACTCCGATGAATTTTATAGCCAAAAAGTTCTATAAGCTTATCACTATCGCCATCATTGTTTTCGCTTCTAGGAATCAACCACGGTGCAGAAACACATATTATGTCTACTTGCTGCGAAGAAAATAATTCTCTAAATTCATCTATGCTCGGTTTGAGGCTCTGCACATTTATGTCACAAACTTTCAACCCAGAACAATAATTTGCAAAAATGTTAAGCATAATACGACCGTTGCTTATATTGTTCATGCCATCTATCATAAACAAATTAAATAAAGAAAAAAGAAAACATACAAATTTAAAAGATTAAACATACATAATTTCACTATCATAATAATTTCATAACTCGAACAAATGCTCCAGCATAGATCGGTGATAAAGTTGGATATTCTTGATTTCTATAGACATCAAAGCTTTCAAGAGAGTTGTGTTGGTAAAACGATTTTCATCTCAAGAGACGATATGGCGTCACTTAATTTCTTATTGAAATTCTATTCGAATTCGTGCAACAATACTTTAAATTTGTCCATTAAAATTGTTTCGATTTCGCGAAAATGTGCATGAAGGGGCTGCGATTTTTCGCCGGGTCTAATGGCTGGAGAAATTTGCTCCTTTGGATTGGCAGCAGCAGGGGATTTGTCTGAAGTAAACGAAGAAACCATAGCAGATTTGCCTTTAAGTGCTTGCTGGCGTGTGGTTGACATTATCTTGCCAGTATTTAGGAAATAACGTATTTAATTTCCGCACTGTTTAAATTCAGAAATAAGGGTTTATTCAGCTAAACAAACTTTGAACTCAAGAGACTAATTATTTTGACTTTAAGATAAGTAAATAATAATGCAAAAGGACTAAACAAAAATCTGACCGAAGTCGAAGAATGCTACGATCTATGCTCAGACCACTCAGCAGTCACCCTGAAAATGTGTGGAAGTATAGCAACAAATGTAGGACCGCCCAGGTTAAGTAATAACAAAACTAACTGGGACGTTTTCCGAAAAGTCTGCAAAGAAAATGTTGCTTTAAATGTGCCACTAAAGACACCGCTCGAAATAGAAGATGAAGTTGACAATCTCGTGGAAGCCATTCAGAGCGCAGCGTAAAAAACACTCCCTTCCGGAAGATAGCTACACGGAACAATAAAGTCAAGTACAAGCCTGAAATAGAAGACCTCATACGAGAAAAGAGGAGAGCGCGTAAGAGATGGCAACAATCCCGCGCACCCCCTGATAAAACTTATCTGAACCATCTTTGCAACAAACTTAATAATGAGCTACAGGATCTAAGAAATCTCGAAACTTCTACTTACCTAGAAGGTTTGACTTCTGAAAAGAGCTCAAAGTACTCACTTTGGAAAGCCTTGAAGTCCATAAGGAAACCAAAAATGCACTCGCCACAAATAAGAAAAGCTAACGGCGAATGGGCAAAAGGAGACAAAGAGAAAGCGGATCTATTTGCCGAGCATCTAGAAGAAACATTCAGGCCGTTCGATAGACGACCTTTAAACGAAGAACCGATTGCTAATACGGGACCAGACATCTATAAAGTAAAAGCCGTATCTCTGTCCGAGCTTCGAATGACAATAAGAAAGTTGAAAAATAGCAAAGCTCCAGGATACGATCTAATCACTGCCGAAGTTCTAAAGGAGCTACCGAAAAGAGCACTAGTTAAGCTGCTGTACATTATAAATGCTTCTCTGAGACTTTCATATGTTCCAAGACAATGGAAAGTAGCCGAAGTCATTATGGTTCCGAAACCAGGGAAGAATACAAATGATAAGAAATCATATAGACCTATTTCGCTACTGCCGATAATATCTAAGGTTTATGAGAAACTTCTGCTAAAACGATTACAACCAGTAATTGAAGAAAGACGCTTGATACCAGATCATCAATTCGGCTTCCGGGTTCAACATTCCACAATCGATCAGGTGTATCGAATAACAAATGAAATTGAAAAAGCTCTAGAATGCAAAAAGATTTGCTCTAGCGCTTTTCTCGACGTATCGCAAGCCTTCGACAAGGTATGGCACGAAGGCCTCATGTATAAGCTAAGAACAATCCTACCGGAAAAATTATACAAAATATTGAAATCCTACCTTGAGAACAGACTCTTTCGTGTTAGACATGAGACTGAATCCTCGGAATTCAAAGAAATCCACGCCGGTGTTCTGCAAGGAAGCGTTCTCGGCCCAATCTTATTCCTGCTCTACACAAGAGATATACCACAGGATGAAGGGACCATCGTAGCAACGTTCGCAGACGATACGGCTATCCTCGCAATCAATGAGTCAGTCGAATCATCAACTGGAAAACTCCAACGGGCTCTTAATAAAGTATGCGAGTGGACAAAGACCTGGCGAATTGCCCTTAACGAGACCAAGTCGACGCTTGTCAATTTCACGTACAAAAGGATAAACAACTTACCTGATTTCATTAATTCGTTACAAATTCCATACGCAAACGATTCGAAATATCTACCAATGACCCTAGACGCAAAACTTAAGTGGAAGCCACACGTTAAGAAAAAGCGCGACGAGCTCGCAATCAGACTTAGAGAAATGTATTGGCTACTCGGAAGATATTCAAAGCTAAGCGTATACAACAAACTGCTCCTGTATAAACATGTGCTAAAACCTTCTTGGACATACGGTATACAACTTTGGGGTTGTACCAAACCAAGCAATATGACTATACTACAAACATTCCAAAACAAAACGCTAAGTGCAATCGTGAACGCTCCATGGTATATAAGGAATAGTGATATTCACAGAGATCTAGGAATTGCTACCGTGAGTAACGAAGTAACTAACTTTGCTCGCAAACTTCGTATTCGTATTCATTGTCACTGCAATAATGAAATAATCCGTACTCTGGACGTGACAAACCTTGAGCGCCGACTACAAAGAACAAGACCGTTCGACCTAGCGCCATAAGGAAAAACCGCATGTAATGACGGTATTAGTAGGTGCGTTCGCTGGAAAGCTACCTACCAAACGCGAATAACACTACAGAAGCGTAAACTACTTGTTAAGTAACTTAGTCGTAGTCATCACAAAAATGAAAAAATGAGAGGAACAAATTTCATACTACTATGAGCTTGCGCGGCCGGATCTCATAGTGCCTCTCTGAGGGGTGAGGTTTAGCCCGTAGGCAGACGAGATATATCTGAATCGGGCATAACCAATGGTACGGGCCATTGGTATCTTTTGAAGATTACTCACCTCCAGGCGCAACCGAAAAAAAGATAAGTAAACAGGTGAAAAATAGTGGCTTAAAGCTAGAGCGAGTTGAAAACACTTCTATTTCCTCGACATTTTATAACAGATTAATAATAAGAGGCAAACTAGTTATGAATGAAGCCTCTGAATCCTACATTAAATAATTTATTTCGTAAATTTAACGAGACAGTTTAGCAAAGCAGTATCCTGTTCGCTCGCTAAATTCTTAACTTCATGTAGATGGGCCGATGATAAGTCTGCACTCGTTTAGCTCGCGAAATAAATGTCCGGTACATTATATCGAAGATAAATTTTGACAGAATTTTTTGGATTTGTTCGATTTTTTCCATTTTTTGGAGGAAACCGCAGGGAACGTTACACACTTACTTAAGGTGGCGCAACAGTCCGGGGTGGACCAGTGCCTCAACCAACAAGATTGTGCAGATATTCAATACTGGTGTGGAATTTGTTTTCCAATATTTTGGTTTTTAGTCAGGTTACCCTAATGCTAGAATTTCTACCACTTCTGCCACTCTAGTTAAAATAAATTTCCAACAAAAATTATTGTCAGTGCCATTACCCAGTTTAAGCGGAAACTTTGTAACTCCTCGTTTTCCTATTTCCATTGAATGGAAGTTTTGTATGGATTGAATTTAACTGTTTATTCAGTCCGATGGCGGGAATTTGGACTTCATCAAACCTCACCCATTGACTGACTATATAACGCAAACGGACATTCGCTTATTTTGCTTATTGCATACTGTTTTCTATACAAACAACTTTTAAACAAGAAACAAGTAGTGACTTCCATGCTGTGTAGTATAACAACTGATGAAGTACGGAAATAACCAGAAGAGGAGAAATGTATACCCAAGGATTGGCAAATTTCGCTAACGCAAAATTCAATTTACCCCCGGCTGACAACATCCATCATTCAATGTCATTCAAATGAACAAAGAAGTGTGCAGCGGTGCTGTTCTATAGAAATCTATTACACGAGTGCGGAAACCAAAGCGAGTTGACATTGGCTCCTGCACTTGTCGGCTTACCAAAATGTTACTCTTATTTTAGAAATTCGAGATGGGTAACATTTTTGGCGAGGAGCATTCAACTCATATGTCATATATATCAATGAAACTGGTGTCGGTAGGTATACTGTATCCATGAATCACTTGAACACTTGTGCTGGTAGTTATTTATTAAGCAAAAATAGAGCAAAAGGCAGACATTGTATCTCAAGCTGAAACATTAACTCTTTTGTTAGAAATAAATTGATTCAGTTTTCTGAGCCCCGAAACCATAAACTAATTATTAAATAGACGGACAGCTTCAGCCCAAAAAGACTGACAGTTGGTAAAAAATTGCCTACAAGCTGAATTTGACCTTGGATGTAGCCCAGTTTGAATTCATATTTGTGCCTAATCAAAGGGGACGCACTCATACTTGAAAAAAAACCAGCCTACACTCTTCCGGTTTAAACCGGATGTCGCCATGTCGGTAGCCTGAGGTGGAGTCTCATTTCAATATCAAGGGCTGTGTTGTAAACCATAGTTTTTCTTAGTTCAGGATTGACATTTTTCGCTTCTTTTTTATATAGTTGTTCGATTTTCATATAATTGAATAGAAATTAATTAATTAATTACAGGATATAAGGAAAATGAATATTTTTTTATATCATTTTATAATGAATTTTGGATAGATAGACATTATTTATGATATCAATATAAAAAAATTGTTCGGATGTTCGCCATAGAATTTCCTTTAAGTTTTGCAACCAATTTCTCCTTTCACATCCCCATTTTATTTAATGATCGATTTGGTGAAACTATTAACAACAGTATTAAACGAGACTGACTGTCACTTAAAGAGTTTAAGAAAAATTACAAACAAAAAATCAAGTAAAAAAAAACGCCAATTTCCTAGAAAAAAAATTGTTAAGAAACAGTAATAAATGTGCAGCCATCATTTTGCAACTTTATTTTACTTTTTACATAAATAATGACATTATATTAATTATTAAATGTCTACCAAAAACTTTTCAGTTGTGTTTTTTTTATTAAAAACTAGCACTATTCATGTTCCTGGCTGAAGCATTTTTTTTCAAATGGAATTTCATTATTTATCTCAATAACATTAAATTAATCTTCAGTATAAAAATCGCAGTTTGCTAACATTACAATCATTATTTTTGGTACTGGTAATTGTTGGATATTCATGGTGAAATGTAGTTTGAATGTTTTCTAGTCAGATTGTTGATATTCCCACAATTTGTATGTTTTTTTTCCTTTTAAGTACGGAAAGTTTTTTCAAATTGAAATTCCCACAAAAAGGTAGAGATACCACGTTGTAGGAACACTGCTGAGTGTCAGTAGTTCATTACAAGTCCCGCCATTTAGAATTTAATTTTTTTTGCTGCTTCACACGTATTCACAGACAGTAAAATTACGACCGGAGGGAGGGGCTTACATTGAAAAAATCTGCGGGGTAAATCGGGGAGACGTACGAAAGCTGTCAGTCTATTTCTACTTAGTTTATGCCGGAAACTAGAATAGATAAAATTGTCTTGCTTGTGTATTGTAAGCAGCGTTGCCATTTTGTAATCGACCTTCCAGTCAGATTTGACTGAAAAAAAGTCCAAAAAATAATTAACGAAATATTTACAATCGAAAATTTCAGCCAATTTAAAACAACGAATAGAAAAATTCGTTGTTCAAAACAAAGAAATTAGCACTGAATCCAGTTACTCTCATATGTTATGGTGAAGTAGCTATTTTTTAAAAACAAAATATATAAAAAAAAATAATTGAAATGGAAACTGTCACGGATTATGTGGAACTATCTAAACGTATATGATACAAAATTAAGAAGAAGAAGTTGAAAATCCACAGCCTAAAACTACCAGTGTTAATAATAAACTTTATATTGTCTTTAGAAATGAGTACCATGATTTTCTACCGTTTTTTTTTTCGTAATGGCGGATTCTATGTGTAAGTCTTTCGAGAACAGACAACTTCCAATATTTTCCGTTTTAATTGTTCCTTGACACCGGTCGAGAACGATGTCGGATGATACCAAGCGGTAATTGTTAGATAAAACTTATCGTGATCATAACATTAAATGACAACAATTTGGAGTTTTGAAAATAACTTGTATATCATGAGTTCAATTGAACAGTAGGTATAAAATGATCTCCTTTCGGAGATGTTATAATTTTTGCAATTGGCGTAGTCGTGTAGTACCTCAATCATATTCGATATTTCTGAACTAGTAGCCAGCTGCAGTATAAAACAGACAATCTGTCGTTTTGGCGATTTGGCATGGCCAGCAAGATCGCCCGATTTAACCATCCCAGACATCTATCTTATACTTTAGGGGGTTGATCATTCCTCGAATATGAAAATCATAAATACTATTTGGCCTATAATCTTTACCGTTAGAGTGACAACTCGGTTGAACATCATCCGATTTGCATGAAGTTTGTTTTGTTGGAATCGTACTAAGCCAAACACACTACGGATTGGAAAATTGGAAATTTCGACTAAAGAGTATATATGGTGGCAGATATCTGAAAATTATTCTTGGTAAGGGAAGGGAAGAAGAAAACATTGACACTACGGAATTGACAATCGGCCAATTTGGTCCCTCAAGAAAATTGAATCGCAAACAGGGATGGCGTTACGCTCTCAGTCTTTTTACTTTTCAATCGACGAAAGTTTTTCCGCAACATTGTGATTTCCAAATGTGAGGCTATCGGTACATTGAATCTGAAGTTGCATCAACATTGAAGTTCTCAACGGAAAAGCCTAGATTAGCCTGTACAGGAGGAAAAATTAAATTGCCCATATTTTTTTTTTTTTTTTTTTTTACCATCATCGAGGACACACAAAACACTACGTTCTCTTAGTGTGACCTCTCAGTAACGCTTTACACAACTGTTGTTTGTTGCGCGACTTAGCGTCATCTGCCGATCTTCAATCTTATAGACTACTTCAAATATTAAATTAACTTAATCAAAACCCAATGAAAAAACGCAATTTTTAAAATCTAATCTGGATAAGCAAAAATCAATTTCATTGCAGAGATCATTGAATGTGCTTATGCACCTTGTAATAGGCTCGTTGATACCATAATTGGTTGTGTGCCTTTCTGTATAAAATAAGCTTCTAACCCGCAGAGACCTCTGGGGAGCATATATATTTAAAAGATAAAGCAATTCTGGTGACTTAATATGATAATTAATAATATCGCGAACAAACATGACAGAAGTTACAGTGCGTCTGAAACTGAGGGTTTGCAAGCCGACTAAAGTGCATCTGCTGTCATAATTAGGAAGCTCATCAAACACATATAATTTACGAACCGCGTATCTCGTGAATTTCTTCTGGACTCTTTCGAGTCTAAGTTTGTGTAAGGCATATGGTGAATCCCAAATAATTGATGAATAATCTAAGTATGGCCTGACTAAGGAGCAGTAAATAACCTTAAGGCTATGTACATTACTAAAGTCGTTACTATTACGCATAAGAAAGCCCAACAACGAGTTAGACTTAGCAATGGTGTAATCGTAATGCAAATTAAAATTTAATTTATTGTCAAATATGACACCAAGATCTTTTACCTCATCATGACGCTGAAGTCTAAGATCATTTATAAAATAATTATGAAAAAGGGGTGCAGCAATACGGTAGGCCGTAAACACCTTGCATTTAGAAACATTAAGTTCTAGAGCATTACGATTACACCATTCCGATAACTTATTAATATCTGATTGAAAGCGAATACAATCAGAAGTATTATTAACCCGAGAAAACAACTTCAAATCATCAGCGAATGACAAAACTTTACAGAATTTAAATATTTCGTGGACATCGTTAATAAATAAAATAAATAGCAGCGGGCCCAGATGGCTACCTTGTGGAACGCCCGACGTAACTTCAATTACACGAGAAGTATAATTATCGACCCTTACCATTTGCCTTCTATGGGTTAGGTAATTAACGAACCATTTTAGCATTGAGGAATGAAAACCCAACGATTTTAGCTTAGCCAAAAGTAAGGTGTGATGCACTCTATCAAAGGCTTTTGTGAAGTCAGTGTAGAGTACATCGACCTGTACACGTTTCTCAAAACTATTAAAAATGTAATTCGTCAACAAAGCTAAGTTAGTAGTACAAGATCTACCACGAACAAAGCCATGTTGACTACTAGAAATAATTTCTTTTACCGCGAAATAGAGTTTGTCTTTAACAATACTTTCAAATAATTTAGGTATTGCCGAAAGCTTAGATATTGAAACAGCTAACATATTCATTCCGGTAGCTGCAGCCACAGCTGCTGCAAGTCCAAGAAGAAATCCACCATCGTGCAGGAGCTCTACTGCCGCAATTGAATGAAGATCTTAAGTTCCTGAAGATTCGGCCAGTTGACAGTTCTCACATAGTTTCAGTTTTAAGATATACATATGTGGGGCATTACGAATGTCCCGACTTAATTATCACGTTCACCTGCAACCGTAAATAGCCAGAAGTTAAGCAGCTTTTACTTCCTGTATTTTTTGTTTGCGTAATTGAAGTTATTGTTCATTATTTAATATTAAAATATTGACTAAAGTTATTAAAATGTATCTTTGTCTTGATCCATTTGTTTCTGGTAGTACGCAGTAGTACTCCACAATACCCGCATAGAATGGTCCACATTACCCGACAGTTTTGAAATTGACCAATTTTGCAACTCTTCTAAACTTTTGCAAATATTTTTTTTTTGTTTATGAAAAATTAAGCTATTAGCAAATTAAATGTTGACAACAATATTCCAATAAATAAAAATAAGTTTCTATTTCGGAAATATTTCAGAAAACAGAAAGGGTACTCCACATCATTACCCGAACTTACTCTACTTAAAAAATATTTTTGTTTTTTAATTTAGTAATAAATACTTTATTTTTTCCAGCAAATAAACACCTCGTGCAGTACAGAGTAGTTTTAAGTATCTTATTTATTTTTAGATTAAGATAGTTTTAAGTTTTATTAGTACATACCTAATATTTAAGAATAGTAATAATAATAATAAAAATGAATTAAAATAGAGCCATTAAATTATTTCGTTTTAAGATCCCTGGATTCCTACGTTGTTGACGTTGGGGAAAACTTTCTTCTAAAAAGTCGTCTCCGGTGATATCAGCACAATCCTTATGCAACATAATGTGGTTGTGTAGTATTACATAAACTGTCATGATACTGTTTGCCATTATTGGATTGGCGACATCAAGGTACTTCAACCTCCGGAAGCGTCCTTTAAGCAGCCCAAATGCCCTCCCTATGGTGACCCTCGCACTGCTCAGCCGGGTGTTGAAATGGGACTGTCTCTCTGTCAAATGTCTATTGCCTCTGAAGGGAGTTATGAGCTTTCTAAGAAGCGGATTAGCTGCATCTCCTACCAGGACCCCAATTCTCAAAAATTCTCGTATATCTACGTTTATCTGTCAAAATCTCCGAAGCTATGCAACAAATTTAAATTTGGAATTCTCGAAATCCGTATATGAGAATTTCTCTTCGAATTGTACTCGTCCGCCTTTTAATGCGGATATGTGTCTCGCCAACGGGATTGTTAGTTTGACACTTCAAAGAACGGTTTGTTTGTTGATTCGTGTGTGAGAAAATAAGAGTAAAATTAAAGTAAATCAAACAATTTAAATGGAAGCACTTATTGAATGATATCCCTTCCCATAAATATGTTTGGAAATATATAGTGCCATTCATTAAAAGCAGCCTTGGAACTCTCGGATAGTCCGGTAGATTTAGATTTAGCCTGACTGATTCATTGAAAATCGAACAAATGCGGAGCACATATCGCCCAAAGCAGCCATTGCGAAAACACATCAATGTTCATTAAACATACATACATTAGTATTTCTTTTTTGTTGTCAATTGAAAACAACAATTCCCAATCAATTTAAATTTGAATATTGATTTTTTTTTTACAACGTCTTACTTGACGTGCTCTAAAATTCTACCTCATTCGAGAGGTGAATATAATTTTCGCATAGGTTTGAAAAAACCACGTACCGCTTTGAGAATACCAATTTCCCTGCTGTGCGAAAATTTCGGGCGGATTTGCTCGTATACGAATTATGCTATGCGCAATTTGAGAATTGGGGTCCAGGTAAAAATCTGCAGGTGTGTAGTATCTAACTGCTCCCAAAGGCGGCTATTTGTGTATACCCTTGCGTCGTGAAGCCTACTTGGTGCACCGACGTATATATCAGTGAATACCGTGCGATGATCACATACCAATTTATTATTTTATCGTTGACTAGATATCATAAATGTAAGGTTACCTTGCACATTTGACACAATTTTGTGAATACAGAAAAATTATTTGACGTCTATACAAGAATAAAATTACGAATGTCAAAAAGTGACGTTCCCGACCAATCTAGCAACAGAACGACGTCGTCTTGCAATCAAATCTGTAGACAAAGTCTTGAACTACTTCGAAGTTGTATCCTTCCGTAGTTTTGTCCGAGTCGCCTATGTTGAGAGTCCTTTCTCGTTGACAGCATATAGTTCGTGTTGACCTCATTAACAGCCAGACCCATCTTCGCCGCCTCCGTTTCAATGCTTGCAAATGCGCCACTGAAAGCTCTCCTCGATGTCAAAATAATATCAATATCATCAGCGTAGGCAAGTTACTTATTGTTGGTACTCACTAGCTCCGGCTATTGCGCCTTCAGCTTGAACAACTTGTCAACCTGTGATTTGCGGCTCGCAAGCCAAATAAAAATACAAGTGTTAATGTCATTAGTATTAATTTATAATAATATTATATAAGAAAAGGCTTATTATAAATTAATTTATTTTATTTCTTATTTATATTTTCAAAATATTATTCTAGCTTAATTATAAAGGCCAGTTCTATAATTTACGGGACTTTTTCCCTCTTTTTTTTAACTACATATACTTGTTTATAATAATGTTAAATATATATAAAATGGTTTTAACCTATTTTTTTGAACTGTTATTCTTTTATTATCATATTTTATATCACAATGTGATGTACTTTGTGACAAAACTTCGAAAGGTCCTATACATATTGGATCTAATTTCCTTCTTGCCTCATTCCTTATTAATACCAAGCTTCCTACTTCAAAACTAGTATTCCTTGTTTGTCCGCCTGTGTCGTATTTACCTTCTCTGATATTTTTCTTCTTTATAAGAGTTTCGCGGGCGTGTCTATGAGCAATTTGTAGTTTATGTTTTAAATAAATTACATAATTCTGGTAGTTGTACACTGGGTCTATTTGATTTGTTAAGTTTGTTGGCAGGTTATACTGTTTTCCGAATATTATTTTCAAACGGTGTAAAACCTGTTTCGGAGTGTACAGAGGTATTATAACAGAAAAAAATAATATGGCAACCGGGTAGGTTGGACTCCAGTCGCTATGGTTTTCTGAAACGTAACTTCTAAGATAAGCTCCTAAAACCTTATGGGAGTTTTCGAGTTCTCCGATGCACCTATGATAGTAGGCTATCGATTGTAGCTGTTCTGTTCTTAGTAATTTACAAATATACTTAAAAACCTGATTTAAAAACTCGGTACCCTGATTAGATGCTATTGTATGCGGTACTCCGTATCTAATTATAAAACCTACTACTAGTGCGTTTGCTACTGTGCTTGATTCTTTGTTAGAAATTGGTATAGCTTCGACAAATTTGGTTGATTCATCTTGTATTGTTAGAATGTATTTAGATCCGTCTTCCGCTTTGTCTAAAAAGTTTGTCAAAACCTGATTCAGCTGTCGATGTTATAGTCATGGGTTGTTTTTTATTTTGTATTTGTTTATTTTGTTGACATATCGGGCAATGCTTTACAAATGTGGCCACATCGTTCTGCATTCCCGTCCAAAAGTACTTTTTCTTTATATTTTGAATCATTCGGTTTATTCCAGCATGTCCACTTGTTGGAAGCATGTGATAGTCATTAAGTATCAATTTCTTTTTACAACGATCGGTTATTTCAATATTTTTATCTATTATGTGCACTTTTATTACGCTACATTACTTTCCTTGAACATTTGTCCTAATTTCTTTTTTAATTCATGAATGCTGCATTGTTGGCAGCCGCCTGCATGCTTTTTTAATTCATTTTTAGTAATATATATTTTTCTAATCGATGTTGGTCCGCAGAGTTTTTGCACATCGCTCGACAGTGTTTTGCCAAACAATTTCGATTGGGTGGTAGTGCTGGCCTTGGGCTTTATTAGGAGTAAACAATTCCCTTTGAGAATATATGCCAAAACTTTGTTTGATCCGATTATTACGTCTCCGATGTCCTTGAAATTGAGTAAATCTTCCCTAAAATAGTTCTATTAGTTTTTAGCTGGTTGTCGCTTTTTATATTACTGTCTTGTTATAAATTGTTGATGATTGGTTATTCATTTTCGATTGATTTCTTGTTACAACACAGATATAGAGGCTTTTTAAATCTTCAGAGTCTACTTTTATCCGACTTAGTGCATCGGCCGTACAATTATCTTTACCGGGAGAATATTCTACGTAAAAGTTGTATTCCTCCTGTAATAGTCTAAATTAAATTAGTCTACTACTGGGTTCTTTTAGGGAAAACAAGTACACTAAAGGTCTGTGATCTGTCATAATTTTAAATCTTCTTCCGAGCAGATAGGGTTGATAGTGTCTAACTGCCCACACTATCGCAAGTAATTGTTCTCAATGGTGCTATAGTTTTTCTCTGCTTTATTAAGAGTTTTGCTCGCATAGGCAATTGGTCTATCGCCGAAATTGGATAGTACGGCTCCTAAAGCGAAACCTGAAGCGTCTGTCCGCAGAATGAATTCTTCGTTAAAATTCGGGAATTGTAAAATTTTTGGACTGACAAGAATTTCTTTTAGCAGATTGAATGATTCTTCGCAATCTTTATTGAGATTTAATTCGACATTTTTTTTAATAGTTGATTTAGTGGTAGAAATTAGAAATGGTATCAAAATTTGGAAAGAAATTTACGATAATAGTTTGCGAAAGCTACGAATCTTCGAACTTCATCCGCGTTGGTGGGTGCATGGGTAGTTTTCATTGCATTTGATTTGGTTTTGTCGGATAGAATGCCATTTTCAGAGATTAAGTGTCCCAGATACAATACCTCCTTTCGTAAGAAAGAACATTTTCCTGGGTGTATTTTGAGGTTCACTTCTCTGAGACGTTCGAAAACTTGGATTAAGTTTTTATTGTGGTCTAATAAACTTCTACTATTGGCATCTAGTTCCATCTGGTAGTATCCCTGGCTTAGATCTATGCATGAAAAATAAACTGCTCCGCCTACCATATCATAAATGTCTGTTATGTTTGGAAGGGGAAATTTGTCATCTTCGATTCGCTCATTCACGTGACGGTAATCGATCACCATTCGGAATTTCTGCACGGCATTTCTTCTTGGGTACAATGAGTATTGGAGAATTCCAAGGGGAAACAGATGGTTCTATGATATCATCCACTAGCATTTTTCTTATCTCTTCGTTTACGTCTTGCTTTTGGGTATGAGGCAGACGATACGGTTTTGTGTATTTTGGAGATGATCCATCTTTAAGGGTGTTATCTGCTGTCCCAATATGGGTGTACGCGAGTTTGTTACCATCTATGTGAAATATGTCTTGGAATTTGGAACATATAGCTTCGATTTCTGACTTTTCTTCGCTATTTAGTGTATCATAATTAATTTCGCTTAATATTCTCTGTACCCGTGCTGTTGTTGCTTTATCTGTCTGATTGTAACGTAAGATGTAGTGTTCTGAAGCTGGTTGGGAGGGATATAGGTTCAACCCATTTAAAAGTGACGGGTGTCTCTCGAGAGTTTAATATTTTAATGGGTATTTTCCCATTTATGGCAGTAGATATCGACCTTGCCATAAAAACGTTTTCGCATAATTCTTGTGAATGAAAAATTCGAATTTCGGTGTGTTGGGTGTTTAACCAATACGTTGCTTCGCACCTGGGAGCTAGATAAATTGAGTTTACATTATTCTGGGTATGTTTTTTTTTTTTTTTTTTTTTTTTTTTTTTTTTTTTTTTTTTTTTTTTTTTCCTATTGGGGGGAGGAGAAATGCTTTGTGCACCGTAGGGAGGTCTTTTTGGCGTTGACCATCCCCGTGTGTCCGACTCCCATTTGTACAGCGCGTTTGTACAAGGTTTACAGGTTTACGGACTAAAACTCCTCCTTCCCTTCGGTTTCTGACCCGCCCCCCTGGGACCGCTGTTCGCATTACTTCAGGGGGGCTGTAATCATACGCCCTTTCGGGCTCACTCTGTTTCGCGGGATTGCTCTTCTTCTCTTTTCTTTCTTCTGAGAATGCGTTGGACGTAGTCTTGTTCCAGTTCTGCTCGCTGGCCAGCATCTTTTCTGTTATGTTGTCTGGAGTGATGGTACCGATATTCGTCTCCAGTTCTCTTCTGTTGGATTCCCACCTGCTGCAGGCGAAGAAGGTATGATGCGCGTCGTCTTCCTGGGAGTCCCCGTACTGGCAAGCTGGACTGTTTGTTTTCCCGATCTTGTGGAGAAAGGCGTTGAAGTATCCGTGTCCGGTGAGTAACTGTGTGACGTAATAGTTAACTTCACCGTGTTTCCGGTCATTCCACTCAGCCACGTTCCTGATGAGCCTCGCTGTCCATCGTCCTCTGCTTTCCGAGCTCCAGCGTTCTTGCCACTTCTGTTTCGTGAGCTCTTTGGCCTCTTCCGTAGCCCTTTCTACTCCAGCTTCCGTCTTTTTGTCGTAGACGTACTTCTTTTCTGCCGCTAAGAGGTCTATTGGGGTCACCCCTGCGACAACAAGAACGGCTGGCTCCGATACGGTTCGGTATGCGCTTGCAACACGTAGAGCTCCGCGTCTCTGCACAGCTGCCATCTGCTTTCTATACTTTTCCTTTCGAAGTGCATCTGCCCAGATCTCACATCCGTAAAGGAGAATGGCATGCGTGATCGACATCAGGAGCCTTCGTTTGCTGGCCGTTGGGCCACCTACATTTGCCATCAGCCTGTTCAGTGACGCAGTCACTTTCGATGCTCTTTCCGCTGCATTCTTTATATGGTGCCAGAAGGTGATTTTGGTGTTGATGGTCACACCCAGATACTTCACGGCGTCTTTGCTTCTTATTACCTCCTGGCCGATTTGGAAGTCGATTGAAGTCGGGATCCTTTTCTTCGTTAGAAGCACTATCTCGGTTTTTTCTGTAGCCAAGCCGAGACCGTGTTCATCCATCCAAAAGGTTACTCGTCGCATGACTTGGTTTAGCTTCAGTTGCGCATTTTCAGTGTCTTTTGCCATTATGACCGCGGCGATATCATCTGCATACCCCACCAGGAAGGTGTCCGGCGGCATCTCCATGCGAAGAATGCCATCATACGAGATGTTCCAGAGGTCAGGCCCCAAAATTGATTCTGGGTATGTAGGGATAGTGAAATTGTTTGCTGATCTGCCTTGATTTCTAATAGGAATGATTCACAGAATAATTTGCGCCGATTATGCCTTCAACCGGAATAGGGAAGGTATCTGGTAGGTACCACGTGAAATTCGTATGGTATGATAAAGTTTCCTGAATGGATCTCAATGTTGCATGTTCCTATTGTCTGTACATCTCCTGATACTCCTAAGATTGGTGTGCTATTGTTTCTGAATATGGGAATGCTTTTAGCTAACGAACTGCTTTTTATTACACAAATCGAAGCTCCTGTATCTAGAAGAAATCTTATATTCTGAATATGTTTTAGTTGTAACTGTATGAAGATGCCGTTTGAGATTCCAGCTGTGCAAATTGCGTTTGGAATTGGTGGATCTATTGAAAGCGTTTCCCTGGTCTGTTCACCATGGCAAGAGACTTCGAGCTTAGTCATTCTTGCTATAAGAGTTTCGATCTCCGTTACGAACTCTCGTAGGGGTCGGTTTCCTTGGTGTGTCCTACTGAGTTTTGTTTGTATAGTCTCAATAGTTTCTTTGGGACTATGATGGCTTTTGAATCTATGGATACTTTGGATTCTATGGGAATTCTTATTTCTATTTGACAATTAGTTCTGATTCTTGTTTGAGACCGGCTGCTGTAGCAATGATGCTTTTCAGGCTAGCTCTGTCTAACTCTGAGATCGTTTGTTGATATAATTTTTAAGTTTCTGTGACAAATGACACCCAGAGTTCCTCGATTTGTGCTTGTTGGGTGGTAACACCCTCCTGCTTCCTCGTTCTAAAAAAAAAAAAAACACCCTCCTGCTTCCTCGTTCTATTGGGTGATTTTTTTAGACTTTTGTAGCAGGTTTTAAGTGCATCTAAGGCCTCTAAGATTTGAATAAAACTCACTGGGCGGAATGGCTAAAATGAGATAAATTGCTAGAATGAACTGAAAATATATCCCATCCTTACAAGACCCAACACAGATATACGGCAAGCTAGTAATATACACATATATAAAATAAATAAAAAATAAATAAATAATTGGCGCAACAGGTCCGTATGGACCCAAGCCTAGCTTCTCACAACCTTTCGTCATGTGTGAGTTTTTATTTTTGGGACGAATGGAAGGGATCTACAATTTTATGCCGAGTCCAAACGGCCAATTGAGAAGCGTTCGCGAGAGGTGGCGCAGTGAAAATAACCTTAAGTTGGAATTTGGTTTTTTTCTCGGGATTCGAACCTGGGACCCCTCGCTTAGTAGTCCAACACACTAACCACTAATATTTAATATAGTAACATGATTTGTTTAAATGTCCGTGTTTGACATCAGGAGCGATTATTTGAGGGCCGGTATTAATTGTTTCCTTGCTCTCTTGTCCTCCCATCGGACCAATTTTGAAGGTGCTGAACCGTTTTGTCGAAAAGTAGGTTAAAATTGTTGGTTGCTGCTCCTTCTACTTTTCTTGGAATGACTTTAAAAATTTGTACTTAATAAGGCGGGGTTGTCCCGGAATGTTAGCTAGTCGCTTTAATTCGGCGAGTTCTTTCCGCTGCCGGACGCGCAGACCACTTCGAGTCGCTAGCGCTTGCACTGGAATTAGGGTTCCTTACCGGGCATAAGGGTTCAAATTTTGGGAAGGTCACGGCTCTTTATGTCTTCGCTCCTGCAATCTTCTGATTCACCTCCTGGCAGGATCGTCATGTAAAGTTGGCTGGTCCTATGTTGGTACCCACTAGCTCTGGCTATTGCGCCTTCAGCTTGAACCTTTCGGCAGTAGTCTGCACTTAAGGCGGGGATCCCAAACAAACAACTTGTCAACCTGTGATTTGCGGCTCGCAAGCCAAATAAAAATACAAGTGTTCTTGTTGACGATGGAAGTAGAAGTCCAACTTTTATTTAAATTCTTTGCCTTTTATAGTACAGAAAATGTTATCGAAATATCCACTTCGAATATCGATACCCCAACAATATGCCTTATCAGTATATTCGCGTGACGAGGGTAAACGGCCCAACACTTCAAGTGTTTAGGGTTCACTTGCGTACGTTGCTTAGTTTGACATATTTAGTGTCGTCCATAAGTGTACCCTGATCGTGCCCTCGATGCAGTATCGCATATACATACATTTGTAAACTCATTTGCCTTCATGCACCAAGTGTGCCATCAGAGTAATATGACTCTTTCATTTAATTGTTCAACCCAAGAGTGTCTGTATGTAGTTCATATCACTCTGATGTTTGAAGCAATGTTATGTACGACGCCATAAATTGGGCGAGTTCTGGGTATCAGATATCGAAGTGGATTTGGATATTATTAATTGCTTTTGGCAATTAGTTAATCGCTGGTGCGATCCCTTCACACGGACTTTTGAAAAATCGTACCTCTGGGTAGGCTTGTGAGTTTCGTACAATTGCTTCAAGAACGATGTTAAAGAAATTACATGACAGCGCGTCGCCTCGTCTCAAACCTTTATCGACATCAAATGGCACGGTGCGGTGTTCTTGCCGACTTTGACGGAGCAGCGAGTTTTCGCCATCGACATCCTGCACAAACGGACGAGTTTGGCGGGGAGCCAAAACTGGGCATGGTCTTGTATAATTCGTCTCTGTATATGCGCTATCAGGCGCAGTGGCTTAGTGGTTAGTGTGTTGGACTACTAAGCGAGGGGTCCCAGGTTCGAATCCCGAGAAAAACCCAAATTCCAACTAAAGGTTTTTTTCACTGCGCCACCTCTCGCGAACGTCTGACAAACATCCGAGAGTATAACTGTCATGAAAGAGCTTCTCAATTGGCCGTTTGGACTCGGCATAAAATTGTAGATCCCTTCCATTCGTCCCAAAAATAAAAACTCACACAAGACGAATGGTTGTGAGAAGCTAGGCTTGGGTCCATTCCGACCTGTTGCGCCAATTATTTATTTTATTTTTTTTAATTTATTTTTTAGTCATATGGATAATTATGGACTTATGATCTAATTCCATTTTAAAATTGTGGACCTATGGCCCACATTATTGTGAACTTTTGGCTCACCCACCCTGGGTTATAAGTTCACAATTGATTTGGGGACCTATATCCCACCTAGGTGTGTCAAAAGTCCATTGTGGACTTTTGGCCTGTGGACTTACGACCCTAAAAGAACTAAATAATGCAGGATTCAGCGTCACTGCCTACGCTGATGACGTAGTTATCATTGTCCAAGGAAAATTCCTAGATACGACAAGTGAACTTATGGAAGCAGCACTCAATAGGCTGAGTATATGGACCGAAGGGTGTGGACTACGAGTCAACCCAGAGAAAACGGAACTTGTACCTTTTAGTACAAAACACAAGATACCGCCCTTTAAGCTGCCCAGACTTGCAGGAGTGGAGCTCTCCCTCTCGGAGAGCGCAAGATATCTTGGTACGATATTAGACAGGAAACTGAATTGGAAACTTAACGTCCAGGAAAGAGTCCGTAAGGCTCATAATGCTCTGTTCATCTGTAATAGGACAGCAGGAAAGAAATGGGTCATTAGGCCGTCAATGTTATATTGGCTATATATAATGGTAGTAAGGCCCATAATGACTTATGGGACTCTTGTCTGGTGGAAAGCCACGAACAAGAAGTATGTATGGGATATGTTGACCAGGGTACAAAGAACAGCCTTCATTGCCGTTACGGGTGCTTTACGAACCACACCAACGGCTGCGATGCGTTCTTGCATCTTTTACCACTGGACTTGCAAATACAATCAAATGCAGGTAATAGTGCGCTACGGCTCACTAACGCAGGGCTTTCTAAAAATAGGGGTTTAGGGCATGGTACTATTTTGAAGGAATCATTCTCTGATATCCCGGAAAAAGCGGATGAAAGTCTTGGTACACTAGGTTTTGACACGTCATACGATGGGTCGTACCCTGACAGACAGGACTGTCATAGGAACTTAGTCTTGAGGGACAATGAGATCTCAATATATGCTGATGGTTCAAAAACCGGGGAGGGTACGGGGTCAGGCATATAATCCAGCGAGTTGGACCTACATTTAGCCCTGAGACTTCCGGACACATGCAGTGTGTTCCAGGCAGAGATTCTGGCCGTACTCAAAGCTGCGGAGGTACTTGAGATGAGATCGATATCCAATAAGAATATCGCCATCTACATTGATAGCCAGGCTGTGCTTAAGGCGCTAGAATCATATACCACCAAATCTGAAATAGTCAGGAATTGCCGCACAATGCTCAATGCATTATGTTCGCAGAACCATGTCAGATTGTGTTGGGTACCTGGGCATTCTGATATTAAAGGTAACGAGAAAGCCTACGTTCTGGCTAAGGAAGGAGCGGAGCTCCCAATAAATACAATGGTTAAGGGTATCAGACCACCTATGGCCATTGCTAGAAGGGTTGTCTTGAGAAAACCTTGAATAAAGCAGCCACCAGATGGTCACAGCTAGAAGGACACAGGGCCTCAAAGGCAATGTGGCCCGTCTTAAATAGGAAAAAGTCTGAAGAATTACTAAATCTCAGCAGAACAAAGTTAAAACTAACGGTAGAAATACTCTCTGGACACTGCATTCTAAGGAAGCATGCCATGAGATTAGGCTTAGCTAACACGGATATATGCAGGTACTGTGTGTACAAGTCACGGAAGATATCTCCCACCTTCTTTGCGAGCGTCAAGCAATTGCTCGGAGTAGAAGGAGGCACCTAGGCAGGTACTTCTTTAACAACTTAGAGGAGGTTGGTTCCTCAACCAGTGTTGGAACTGGTTTAAATTAAATTCTGCAGGGAAATTAACTGTTTGGGCGATTTGGTTTAGGTTTTTAACCGTAAAGGTTCCCTGGGGATGGCGATGGGCCCGTCTTGGTGCCTGGTCTTTTGTGACGATCGCACAACCCTACTCAACCTAACCTAACCTATGACCCTGCGCCTATGTTTACACCCGGCATTCCAACCAGGAATTTGTGATGCTCGGGTTAATCAAATTTATATTATACTTATGGAAATATATTAAAATAAAAGTCTTCCTTTATTTTTCAACAATTATAATATAGGTTGTTTTATTAATAGGTCATTAGCTATCTATGGGTTATTAAGGAAGACGCCTGAAACCTACTCGATGTTCAAAAAAAGCCAGACATCAATTGCTTATGTGCTGTCGCAGTTATAGCTGTTGCCACTCTTTGGTAACAAGGTTCACATGTAACAAAAACTCAGAAAGTGGTTTACCTTAAACAGAGTATGAGGGTCCTCATACAATATATTCGCTATATCAAGATCTGAATAATTTTTAGTATAAGTAGCTAAAGTGTATAGGTTTTACTTTTCATACAACCTACAACCTTGACTGTAGAGATATGGCTCTATTGCATATTTTATACCTATGGTTTATATGGTAAACTGTATAGGTATTTGTTTAACCATACCTATATTTATTCATATGTATATGTTCCTACATTGTACTGACACTGAGCATCTGTCTCATATATTATCGCTGGAAAGTTTTTTTCACATTTTCCCTTGGGTAGGATAAGTAGGTGTACTCTATCTAGGTTTTCCTATTTTTCTGCTAAAACTTTTGCAATTTCACATTATATGATGATGTCGATTAAAATGATAAGAACGATGATGATGCTAGTAGAAGTACGATTGAGTTCTCTCTTGAGAACATTCATAAAGTCAAAAATATCCACACTTGCTGTGAAATATTATGGGATTCTTTCACTCAGACTAAATTGAAAACTAGCGGAAAGTTTACTCTAAAACTTTTTAGATAAAAGTTCATAGAACTTCGCCTGCGAGCATTGTATGTTCCAAGTTTGGAAAATAGCTACTTTATTGGCGTGTTGAATGCTTATTTCAATTTCAATAAATTAGTAATCTTCAAATGATACGACATTCATAAGCTCAAGGAGATAAAGAGATTTCGGAAATTGTCTAAAACATAGATGATAATATTTCTGCTGTTGAATTAATCCGTATACATGATAAACAAAATAAACTGAAATTGGTTCACACTCGGACTATAGATTTCGTATGCGACTGTTTTTTCTGTTGTTTTTTCTCTAACTCACTTTAAGCATACGACTAAATACCATCGTCCCAGTCCAAGGGTATATAGAATATATAGAATATATATCTTGGTCTGAGCCCAAGTGTAAACCTATGAGATGACCTCTAGGTAAGGTTAGATAAAAATGACTATGAGGTCTCACTTTTCCTCGGCACTAGGCACCATAAGCGCCTGAGTTGTTTTCTACCTGGTTTAAGAAATGTAGGTACACAAATCGACATACAAATAGACAAATACAGAGTAATTCCATTTAAAGCTCCATATGGCGCGAAACCTAAGAGCGAAATCTGAAAAATTCCAATGAAAACGAAATTATGTACATATTTTTTTTTTATTAATTGTAGGTACCGATTTTTCAAGTGATAACTTCTTTATGGGATAAAATCATTGAACTCGCGACACCAATGTTGCGTTACCAATGCTGCGCACTGGTAATTGTGAAATTGGAACGGAAGTTGAGAGGGTATATACAGTCATTGTATATAGAGAAATGTTTATATACAATGGTAGAGTAGATAGATGTACCAACGAAGAACCAGCGATACCTAGCAGATAACAGACCTATCATACCTCAAAGAGAACAACAGACGCCATTAATAGTGTCACCGGAAACTTACATTCTCACTATATCGTTTGGGTTGTAGTCTATGATATTTAATGTGGGAAATATGTGTTACCATATTACAAGACATTTTGTGTTATTGTTTTGGGAACCATTTTGTGAAATTAGAGTAGTTATATTCAATTACGAATACTTACACACATGAGTGGATGAATATTTTTGCGGAATTTAAATTTATTTTTAGCTTCAGAGAATTTAAAAAAAAAAGTAAAAATTTGCGCGATTTTAGAAGGTAAGTGTTCAGTTGCAGAGCTGAGATGTAGATTGTAGATGTCGCTAAGTGCAGGGAATGAGATAAACTCGCAGCACAAATGTTGTGTTTAGTAATGTTGCCACACCTGTGTTCGCGTTGCCAACCACTTTTGATGAAAAAATGCCTAACTTGAGAAAAAAGATTCCTTTTTCAATAATATAATGGCTAAAATATTTTTTTGTTGGTAAAGTGGGACAATAAATCAAAAATTAAATATAAATATAAAAAAATAAACAAAACATTTTGCATTTATACAACAAATTTGTTTCCAATTTCATTCCTCTTACCGGAAGTGGAAGCTGAAATTATATTTAAGGAATGACAGATAGAGTGTTCGGAAAATGGGCAGCGTTTGATACATACATTTAATTTTAATGTTGGCAAAGATTTTTTAACAATGTTCATAGGTAATTTTTGTATGTCAAATAATACATCTATCCATCAGTCCATTCTATTATATTTTTGTTGTTTCTGTAAGTAGTATATTTACCTCTTGCGGTTCATACACTCAACCAATCTTAACAAATGAAGTGCCAAAAAAAAAAAGAGATTTTCGGGGTGCTTATTTTTGCATTTTTACTTTTTTTAAAAATTAACAGTTGATAAAGTTGAATTTTACTACATTAAATTTCAACTACGCAGTTGTTCATTCATCTTGCCCATAGAGCCGTAGCCCGTACAATCTACAATAAGCCTGTTTTTTTGAGCTTCGTTCTCAGCAAAGCAAAGTAAAGTAGAATTTTTAGCACGCAATTACAACAACTACGCTCTACTTGACACTTCGTGTTGGGCTATTTTTTTGGCTTGAAAGATAGGATAGTTTCTGACCCGATTGATATAAATATTTTAATGAGTTACTCGAAGTACTAATTCTACGCAGACGAAATCGCGGGTACCGACTAGATGCATTATTTTTCATGTACAATAGCGCATTAAAGGAAACTGAAAATTACAGTATAATTTTTGTAGTACATAGTAGTTTGTATTATAATGAATAAGAAAACACTTCATTTAAAAGAATTTCCTGCACATTAAAATATTTCCTGACGATTCAAAAAATACACACGTAATTGTTCAAGTTTTCACTTCTGTCGGCACTCCCGGAGTGCTATTGTTTTTTTTTCGTCTATAGTATGTGTCTCCTCACAATTAGTACTACGTTCATTTTCACTTTCTACAAATAGCGCCTTATTTAAGCATGAATGCAGCTAACTCTGCTGACAAAAAATGATTCAGTCGGCACATTCAACGCACAGCAAGTTGCTGAATTGCTTGAACTGCAATTGGGGTACACGGGCAGTGAGTGTAAGAGTGGTTAAGCATATACCCTAACAAAAAACTCCCTCTTGTAGACATACGCCCCAGCTAGAGAAAATAAATTGCGCCACGTTTATAAGTCAACGGCGCTTGTCAAAAAACTGCAGCATCCATTTTTGAAGAACTTTTCCTCTGAACTTATTAACTAAACGCGCCAACTGCTAACAAATCAATTTTTTTTGTCTTTTTACTATTCAAAAAGGGTTATGTTTATCAGATCAGATAGCCAAATAATTTTGTGATTATGGTCAAAATTTACTCATGTAGGTATTAACTTTTTGAAGAATTTTTGAGATCTATAGCTTACAATTCGAATTTAATGCCAAAACTGCGCTCAAACTGCATATTTTCATACGCAAAACGATTTGGACCAACGAAATTCCCCGTCAATTTACTTAAGGCATCCTGTTTATCTAGTTTTAGGCACAAACTTTGTATGCAGAATACTGTATCGTACTTTCTCCAATAAAAAAAGTTTCTTAGAAGTGCGAAAATCGTCCTACAAATTATTTTTCAAAAGCAAATTTTTTTGGACTCGATATCACTTTTCCGAATTTCGATTTCTCTTCAGAGAAGTCCCTGTGGGTACACATATTCCACAGTAATAAATAGAGAACCCTGTTTTGTTTATTCGATTGATAATGAGAAAACTGAAACCTGAGAGCAGAATCTGAAAATACCATTTATTGAAAACTACAAAAATAGCTGAACAAATTGTGTTTTTAATTTTTCATTAAATCTAAATACATACATATATCATTATATTAATACATGGACATCAAAAGTTTCAGTAAACTTTTTACGTATTTATTATGAAATGAGGAAAATTAAACTTATATCATGCGAAAGGTACTGTGGCATAAATGTTCACAAACAAAAAATCGTGGGAAGCTATACGTCCCGATTAAGGCTGGTAAAATTAAGTTATAAATTCCACATACTTAACCGGTAATTGAAAGGATTTTGGCAACAGTCAATATATCGCCGACATATTACCATAGTAACGTTTTCAAATATAAATCATCTTAGATTAGAAACTGTTTCCAATGGAGCGGCTCATGTACGTATTTTTTCGATATCGTTCTTTTCGTTAATAAAAAAAAAACATAAATAACGATTATTTTCGTTATTTATGTTTTTTGATGTGTGATGTTTTTTAGTATAACATTTTACATACTTATGAAAGGAATGGTCGATTTTCCACCACAAGCGATACTATTAGTATTATTTGTCGAAGAGCTTCGGAGCTGTGGTCGTGTAGCTGTCAAAAGGGTTCTTTCCACGCATTGCGAAAAAGGTTCGCTATATGCGTCATCGGAGAATTTTTACAAAAGTTGTGTTGGAAATTGGAACGGATATCTCGAATGGAATTCCGGATACCTCGATAGGGTTGATTATCTGCGAGGTCTTTTTAGGTATAAATTATTTGAACATCCAAAGGTTCCGTACACATTTTTAGTACTTTTTGTAAATGAAAGGGAATCAAACCAACACTTATTTATTAATAAAGTGTTAAAGTCCGTCCAAAAGGAGTTGAATATTTTCTATTAAGCGCATTTTTTATCAAATGAAATTGTGAAAGCTTTTCTCCTATTTATCTTATTTGCCATTTAATTTTTTTTGTCATAAATAGATGTTTTTTTTGTTTTATGCGGAGGTCGCTTTTTCAGCTCGGGTATAGCGGCAACGCTGCTGTGTTCCTTTTTTTGTGCTTGATGTGTTGCTGCAAGACTCTTTTGTGTGTCGCAAGGAGTGTAAAATTTCTAATATAAAGGGACATGCGCGTAAAATTTTCAATTAAGTCTGGACGGACTATACAATACGTTCTGGTCGATTTTCGACCACAAGCGATACTAGTACAAATTAATATCTAATCTGTGTATACTATATTTTTGTACAACTCAATACCGTAGTTACAATAAAAGTTAAATTGAAACTGCGGAAAACTTTTTTTTGCAAATATTACCCACTTCTTCTTTATTTGAACATGCACCTTTAAATAATTCCAAATCTCACTTCCTTTGTACCTTCACACACGTCCATCGGCATATTCACTTTCTAACTGCTTATGCAAATTCAAAACCAAATCTCCGCTTTTTTTACATTATGTAAAGATATGGGTCTATCACGAACCCTAATTCCAATCACAGACATCTTAAACCAGCGTCACTAATCTGTTTACCAGAACTTGCGACACTTGCCTGTTACTGAGAGCTGAAACTTTTAAAAACTCACTTCGTTATTTGGTATAGACATACTGCCACTTCAGATGAATAACATAAAAGTGGATTTTAATAAAAAAAACAAACTTTTGATCAACGAGAAAGTAGAGCATACATGCCAATGCAATTTCGGTTTTATAATAATGTTAGGTCCTACTTGTCTTTTGTCTTGTTAATTACAAATATTCTATTCGTATAAAAGAGCCTGTAGCGAGATACCGGCTTAGACTCCAATGGCACTTATATATAAAATCCTACCTATTTTTATTCACTTGATTCCACATACACAATATACATACCAATAATTAATTTACTTCGTATAGCGGATAATGTACTTCATAGTAAATTACAAAAAAAAATAAACTGTATGACTGAATACAAATGCGCTTATTCCTGGCACTCATTTCCAGATTTTAATTGCAATTATTGTAATGCCATTGCCCACTGGGATTGGTCTTTTATCTCATTTTGCTTATCATAGTTGAGAACATTCTTGGTTAAAATTGCTGTAAGTTTTTGTTAATAAACTTTTCCTATAGAGACAGACATTTTGTTGGTTAACTCGTTCACCATAGACCTACGAAGTTGAGGCTTTACAAAAAATACTAAAGAGTTTTTGTTCAGTCATTTTGGAAACGAAAATTCATTTTATATTCTTGTTTTGTGCATCGAAATTACTTGGCAGCGAACCAATACAATGTTTCTTAGTGAAGATGGTATCTGACAGGTGAAGGTTTACCCAAGTGAAAGTTTACTTTTCAGGTCAATGGTTATTTTCCAGAGTCTGCTTTTCCCCTAGTTGATTTTCATTTTCACACGCCGACCTTTGGCACCACATATATTCTAGGTCAGGAACAATCCGAATTCACAGAGGAAGCGTTTTCTATTACAACGTACCTATATATCATTATTTATTATTTCGTTGGAGACAAATAGTATCCAGATAAAATCTGAGATTGTAGCTACTACTGCATGCTGAAAACTAACATCTGTTTTTATATCTTTTACAAAAAACTACTGTGTACGTATAGAATCTGTATTGAAAAAGTCAAATATAAACAAATATTGGATGTAATAAGTCGATATATATGTACAATTATACATAATGCGCAGTTTTTATTTTAGTGACGAATGGAGGGACTTGCCATTTTGTGTCATATCTGAAATCAGAGGACGTTGGCAGATATTCACGTTTGGAGTGGTAGTGAAAAAATCTATAGATGCAATATTTATTTTTCCGGAGTTAGAATCGGACCCATCGCTGCAAATTGTACGTGGAGAGACCATAATATGAGATGCTGTTGGAGGCTGGAACCTCACAAGCAATGATTATTCACCGCCCCTTACAAAATAACGATGGCTTAGTATGTTGAAGAATTTTTGTTCTGAAATTAATAAAAAATGAAATGGAAGTGGTTTTTGGTACAAAAAATACCTAGTTATGCACTATTATATTTGTAAAATGAGCAGCTAATCAATCTAAAAAGCAATGTAAACATTAAATAGGGTGTCATCAAACTTTGTGTAGAATGTATTGGCAAAGCAATCCAATAACTAAAAATGACATTGAATCACGTTACGTAAAAAGGAATAGATCATCTGCATAGCTTGTGTTAAATTCTATTCGCTCACACCAACACAAACAATTATTTGTTTTTAGACATGAAAAATTGGAATTTGAAATTAGTAACATAGTTACGGTGACCATACTTTAGAAATAAAAATAATGAACAATAGAAAAAGTTAAACACAATAATTAATTATACAATTCTTCAATTGGTAAAAAAAAAACTCAAATAAAGGGTGATTTTTTAAGAGGTTTAGAACTTTTTTAAAAAAAAAAAACACAAAAAATTCGAAAAAATGAATGAAATATTTATTTGAATCGATAGTTTGAACCTTGCAATTTAATGTTTAAAGATAATTTCATGCAAATGTTGACCGCGGCTGCGTCTGAGTCCAATTTTGGCATACTCTTTCACACATATCGGCTGGTATCTCACGAATGAATGCATGGATCTTGGCTTCCAGTGCGTCAATCGAAGCGGGCTTGTCCCTATACACATTAGCCTTGGCATACCCCCACAAAAAATAATCTAATGGTGTCAAATCGCACGATCTAGGCGGCCAATTGACCGGCCCGAAACGTGAAATTAACTGTTCACCAAACTCGCCTCGCAATTGCGCCATTGTTTCGCGTGCTGTGTGGCATGTGGCACCGTCTTGTTGAAACCACATATCATGCAAGTCAAGAACTTCCATTTCGGGCAAAAAAAAGTTTGTTATCATCGCTCGGTAGCGTTCACCATTGACAGTAACGCTGCGATTCGCATCATCTTTGAAGAAATATGGCCCAATAATGCCGCCGGCCCATAAACCGCACCAAACAGTGGCTTTTTCGGGATGCATTGGTAGCTGTTGCAATGCTTCTGGCTGATCTTCACTCCAAATGCGGCAATTTTGCTTATTTACGTACCCATTCAACCAAAAATGAGCCTCATCGCTGAACACAATTTTTCGATAAAAAAGCGGATCCTCGGCCAGCTTTCCAAGAGCCCATTCACCAAAAATTCGGCGTTGTGGTAGGTCGGCTGGCTTTAGTTCTTGCACCAGCTGTATCTTAAAAGGCTTTACGCCCAAATCCTTCCACAAAATTTTCCACGTAGTGCTGTAACAAAGGCCTAACTGCTGGGAACGGCGCCGAATCGACATTTCGCGGTCTTCTGTCACACTAGCTGATACGGCCGCAATATTTTCTTCACTACGCACAGTACGTAAACGTGTTGGTGGTTTAATATCCAACAAAGTAAATTTGGTGCGAAATTTGGTCACAATCTTCCGAATAGACTGCTCAGAAGGTCGAGAATGCCGATCATAAAATGGAAGCAGCGCGTGATGAACATTTCGAACCGAGCACGAATTTTGATAGTAAAATTCAATAATTTGCAAGCGTTGTTCATTTGTAAGACGATCCATGGTTAAATTGCAAACCAAACTGAAGCTGTTTGACAGTGACACAAGGTACTAAACACACGTCAGCTGTCAAAACCGGTGTTGCCAAAACCAAACCAGCTAAAAAATCACCCTTTATAACTAATTTTTTAGTACTAGATTAGTTTGCTCGTTCAGCAAGTAAGCATTATCATTTCGTTTATTGAATTTTGGTTTTCTTAATGTTTACGTTATTGTTTTTATGAATTTAAAAGAAATACAGAACATTTATATGTTTTCGTACACAAAATAATTCGTAATGAACATCGTCTTCAAATATAGAACTGTTCATTATTGTAATGAACGGATGGTCACCGTAAGCATAGTAAAAATGCAAAAAGAGACTAAAATGAGGACAAATTATGTAAATAAAGATAATACAGAAAAAAAAAATTCAAGTAGAAAACTAATTAAAATTTGAGCAATACAATTACAAGTGGAAAAAAATTGAACAAGTTATTAGTACGAGAACGAGGAATATAAAAGAATCTGTTATTACGCAAATTTAGTGATGGAACATTATGACCTACAAGACTCAAAATATCAGGACATTAAATCTCCCCAATAAGTACTCTCCTAACCTCAAGGGACTCGAGTACAATAAGTTGTAATCGGGCTGAAGAAGGGCGAAAGTTATTAAGATTAGATCAAGGAAGACGTCTGAGGACGAACCTAAGAAATCTTTATTGAATTGCTTCGATATACAAAATGAGTATATTATAGTATAGACACCAACCAATGGACACATATTCCAACAGTAATCGAACAAACGTGAAATATAAAATTTTTAGCGCATAGGGGTCGGTGAACACCTTAGCATTACGTATAACCATTCCCCTTGCACTATTGGCTTAATTTATGATATATTCATAGTGGTAAATGAAGGATAGTTTACTATCTAGCATAGACACTAAATCTTTTATTAAAGATACGCGCAGAATAACGTTACTGTCGATGGAAAAAACGTGATTGAATGGCGAGATAGTACGGGAAAAAGTAATGACCGAACATTTACTAACATTAAGGGGCAAGTAGTTTTTAGTGCGCCACTAAACGAAGAGATGTGCATTCAATCTATCAAAGCTATACGTATCAATGCATGAAAAGTGTATATTTTAAAATCAAAATAATTATCAGAATATTGCAATGTGGAACAAATGATTAACGAATAAAATAAATAAGAGTGGGCACATGTGACTTCCTTGGGGGACGACGGGTGTTACCATAATTTCTTTGGATAAGTGTCCACCAAACTTTACAAATTTTTATCTGTTTCCTAAATAAAATTAAAGCATCTAAGAAAATCTTTAGGAAAACCTAAACGTTCAAGTTTGTAAAGAAGAAGCTTTACTGAAAACAGTGTAAATGTCATCAACCTGATTACCCTTTTTATAAAAAGGAGAAGATTAGTAACAGTGTATCTGTTTTTAATAAAACCAATTTGGTTATTACAAATAAATTTTTTTTTTTTTAAACAAAAATTACCTTATCCGTCACCATCTCATGAATCAGTTTAGGGATGGGCGACCCCTTGTAGTTTATTTTTCCAAAGGGAAGGAAAGATACCAGTCTTCAACGAAACATTGAATATGTGGCAAAGTAATAAATGTACATTTTTAAAAAGCCTGATGGAATACCATCGGGTCCAGAATTGAAATGAAAGTTAACTTAGTATCATAGCTTCGGGAAAAGCAATGTAACAAAAAGTAGAGGAATGTGGTACACCTAAATAAGAGAAAGAAGTGTTCATCTATAACTGAACCGGGATTTGAATGCATTGATTGAAAAATTCTGCAAATCTATTGCAGATAAAGCGGGCAATCTATTGACTGATCATCATAAGTAAAAGAAGCTATTCCATTCTTTTGTAAATTAAAAAAATTCCAAAATAATTTAGGCGATAATTCGATTTTTGATTCGACATCATTGATATAAGCTGAGTAGGTATGGTGAATAGAAGTTTTAAACTCGGTTCTGAACTGACGATATAAAGTACAGTTATCATTCGACATACTCGAGAGCCACTTCTTATACATAGGGTCTATTTCTAAGAATTTTAAGTCTACGTGTTACTTCATTAACCAAAGCACAAATACCTACCATTCATATAATTTTTAATTTGAACAACTGGGTCAAAATCAAAAATTAAATTCTGTAAGACGCTATAAAATATCGAGCAGAGTTCTTCTATTCCTAAAGTTAAAAATGGACTCCAGTAATATAGCTAGTACGTAGCTAGCGGACTAACAGCATCAATAATTGTAGGCTGGTTATTAACAATGGACGCTGAGGGTGATGTAGATGGTACAGGTGATGTAGACGATTTGTCCAATGAGACTTCCACACTGGGAATCACAACTGAAGTGGTTGAGTTACACCTCAGAATCCTTTTTGTTGGAGAAGTTAGGTTCGTGTTTGGGCGTACTGAGAGATCATAATAAATAATGAATAATATTATAAGATTTCTTGGTAATGTCTGTTGGCAAAATTCGTTAAGGCTCACAAAGTGATAAAGGATTTTGCAAGAACAATAAGATCCTTAGATTGTGGTAATTGTTGGTGTAAGGTATTCTCAATATTTGCAAAACTATTCTGCATTCTATCAATATTCGCAGAATCAAAATTCAACGTCTCCTGTAGTTCGGCAAATGTAGATGCAATAATTTTGGTATATTTTTGCACCTTAAGTAGTTTGCAATGAAGGACATCAGGTGAGATATTGCGATGTTTTTCACAATAAAAAACATAGACCAGGAGTAGAAATGCTTTTATTTACATCTTTCCCTTTTAGGCCTAAGCATTTTGCATGAAGAGGTTCAAGACAAATTCCACGCGAAACGTTCACATTACGAAGAAGATATAAATTAACGACAAACACATTATAAATACCGGGAGCACATTCCAATGGTTGTCGCTCCTACGGCACCGGACACACTACACCCTGCGCATGCAGTATAAGCAATGCACGCGCCACATCATCATTATGCTGACACTACGTCTAGCATTCGACACTGGAACATTTATGCACAGCAGGCAACTCCATACGGGGGAGCATAGGTTTCATTTAAAGAAAATTGCTGGATTTAGTCAGTTTTTATTTTTATTCTAATAAAGAAGAGGCTTCTTATCAGAAATAAAAATATATTTTTTTTAAATAAAATTAAGTTAAATTAGTCTTATTTATATGCCAACAAAACAAATTGTCCGCCAGTAAACTATTTGGTTATGAATCCACCAACAACAGAGGCAACAACTACAGAAGCAATAACATCAATGTTGTGAACAAGCCCGCCACCCAGTCCGAGCAGGGCAAAACTGAATGTACCTAGCCCCCTTATGGCTTAAAGCTAAAATGTCAAAGAAAGAATGCGGTTATTGTTCGTTACTTGATTAGGTTTTGCGCTCACAAATATAACACAAATATACCTAAGAGACATTATAAGTTATCTATCAGATACCCCATCCCGAAGAGAAAAGCTACCTGGCACAACAATCAACAAGGATCGAATTTTCGTTATTTAAACTGGCTAAGGATCTAAAAGTTAAGAGAATTAAGGAAGAATATATCAATAAGAGACTGTGAAGATCTTGCAACTATTTACAAGCCCTCTATTGTAGTTTAATAATTTAAATCTAACACACAGTTTGTTTGATAATACATTTTCTACCTACTTCCAATTCGTATTTAATGCGCTTAATAGTTTTTGTACAAATCATTCTGTTGAAAATTATCATATGGCTTCACTGTTGAACACCAAAATATTCGTAGCTTGATGTTGATTTATTTTGATTTATTTTGCATTCATTTCTTTTCTCTTCTCTTAATCATCTTCCAGATATTATATTTATATCGCAGATACGGGTTTATGACTCTAGTTCACATTTTTATATTCCTAACTATCTTTTGATTGCTAACTGCAGTAATACAAACAGGGTAGGCCGAATACAAGTTCCTTTTTAAAAATTCAAAAAATTTAACAAAAATTAATTTTTGAAGTGAAAACTTCTTTAGGCGCGTTTGGCATTTTTGAGATGGGAAAAAACCATTGAACTCGCGACACCAATATTCCGACAATAGAGGAATGATTAAAAGACGTCTACCCCCCCAAAACCCATTTATTAACATTGTTCTTTTTTGTAATTTCAACCGCCGTCTGTAAACTACAATAACGCATGTTCTGGCCGGCAACATTAGTTTTATAAGCATAGCGCTGTTCAATTGTTTTGTGTTTGATATTGAACTTGTTTGGTTTCTGTTAAGGCTTCGATTAAATAAAAAAAAAAGTGAAATACACATTTCGGAATAGCGAATTCTTGCATTAAAGTTCATATCATGAACTCACATGTACTATATATGCGTGACTTCATGAATTTTTCGGGAAAACAGCTAGTAGGTAGCCGCCTTTCCACTGGAAAGTTATATGAATATCACTGTATTGGTATTCCATTATCTTTGGTTCCGACACCAATGTTCGTATTGCCAACCACTTTTGACGAGAAATGCGTAACTTGAAAAAAAATTGAATATTCCAATAGTATCACGCCAAAAATATTTTTTTGGTAAAGTGGAACAATAAATCAAAAGCTACACACAAATATAAAGAAAAAAATTATTTATACATAAAACAGGTTTCAAATTTGTTTCCAATTTCTTACTGGAAGTGTACGCTGAAATTATTTTTAAATAATGACAGATAAAGTGTTTCTAAAATCGACATACTTTGAAGGTGGAAATACATTCTTTAAGACCGAGGTTGCATTATTTTTTTTTGGCAAAGATTTTTAAGAATGTTTGAAAAATTCAAAAGTCAGTATGTTCAATCATAACAAAAAATTAAAACCGTATATTAATTAAAAAATTATGCATTTTTGAAGAAAAAAAACAGCCTTAAAGCCTAAGCTAACGAAATTACTCCTAAAGGCTTGAAAAATCCTTAGTTGGCATTTTTTTCTATAGTAGTAGTTGAATAAAAAAATATTTCATTTAGAAGAATTTCCTACACAATAAAACATTGTAAAAAAATACACACGTAATTGTTCAAGTTATCACTTCTGTCGGCACTCCCGGAGCGCCACTGTTTCACAATGTCGTTCAAGTGGCTGCGTCAGCTGGCTTCGCAGTATCGTTTTCTGTCAATCCAATTTTTTAAGACCTTGCTGATGGTTTCGGGCTGTAGCTTACGGATTGCTTGGATGTTATTGGTCTTAAGTGATTGAATCGTTTCCGGATTGTTGGCATAACATCGGTATTTCACGGTACCCCACAAAAAAAAAAGTCCAAAGGGGTCAAATCGCAGCTCCGAGGCGGCCAATTGACATCGCCAAGAAGGCCGTTAACACGACTTGGGAATTTGGTACGCTAAAGATCGATTGTGGCATGGGCTGTGTGGCATGGCGGGCCATCCTACATGAATTAGAGATCGTCCAAATCCATATCTTTAATTTTAGTAAATATAAAAATAAAAAGTCATTTAACATGTCTCTGTAACGCCCACCGTTGACCGAAAAATAGTCCAATGATGCCACCACTCCATAATCCGCTACAGCAGTCACATTATCATCTGTGCGCACCTAATGACTACGGGAACCATAAGTGTGGCCCATTAGCATACCAGTCTCACGAATATTTTTCTTCATTTCGGCCAGAACTTCTTTTCAAAAATTGCACTGTCTGGGCTACACAGCACTCACTTTGGAAATAAGTTTACAATATTTCCCATCGTTCATTTCGTTCCGCGGAGGTATGGTGCTGATTTTCTGTCAATATTTCGAGCGGGAAACAGCTGTCAGCGCTAAAATAACCCAGGATTTAAAATGAAACCACTATATGGCCCGCGCCTTTTGCTTCGCCGGTGGAGTTGCAGTGTTTTACACTGCGGTTGTGTTGATTGCTTTACTTCGTGCGTTGGACTAGTTGCTTGAGAGTCAGGTGGAGGGAAGAAATATCCTTATAGCACTGGACAATCAGGTGGACATTAAAACATCATTGGCACTGGAATATGTACTCAAGCTCAATTAGTGTTTATCCAAAAATGAGGTTACACTGATTTGGGTACGAGGACATATAGGGATCAATGGCAATGGAAAGGCAGACTACCTTGCAAAACAGGGGTCAACTGGAGAGTTGCTGGGACCAGAACCATTCTCTTCAATTGGTATAGGAATGGTAGAACAGCTGATTCACAAATGAATCGCGGCAGAACACCTGAGTAGATGGTCAACCATGGAACAATGTAGACAGGCTAACGTTGCAATAAAGTGGCCGACCTGCTCCAATCAAAGAAGGGTTCTAAGCATGATTCTAGGAACATTGAAATGGGTGGTGGCGTTGACTACAGGACATTGTAATTTCGATTATCACTTAAGGAAAATGGGCCTTATAGAGTATGATACCTGTAGACTATGCCTGGAGGAATCTGAGACCCAGTCGATGGAACAAATCTCCCATAAACAGATGCTAGCGTTAACACTTGGAATTAAGCCCAGAGAAGAACTGTGGAGAATTCCAGAGAGTCTCTCTGAGTAAAATTTACAGTGGTAGAGAGACGAAAAGAGACCCGACAATGGTGATCTGATTCTAATATCTTTTGAATTCTATATAAAATATACTTAATAGACAGTTTTGCCTTATTCACTATCTCGGTATTTTTCCTAGACGACATTGGTATACTTTTATAATGTGTTGAAATCACTTTTTAAAAAAGCTGGGTTTAGCTTTGAAAAAGTTCAGGGGGAATAAAACTTAAAAGCTCTTATTTTATGTTGCTAGAGTTTTTAAATTATCCACTGATTTGATTATTACTTTACAGTTTTATATACGTATTGAAGTAGATACATCGATTTAAAGGTTCAATGTAATTATTTTTTGTATTGCGTATGGGTTGACGTCGTAAAAGCCAAAATAAAAGCAAAAGTGAACCTAATTGTTAACAAAAAAATAATTTCTTATAAATAAATTAGAAATATATAAAAAGCTTTCATTGTAAATTAACTTGTTTTTTAGAACATTTCCGATTTGTGTAGCAACAATGGTTGTATGAACTCCTACATTGTTTTATATACCTACGGAACTATTTTTCGAATTCGATGGTGCACTCTAAGTGATTATTTTTGTGGATCAGATCACAATGGATGTGCTTGGGTTGAACGAAAGTATTTGTTTTCTACTCTGCTTTGAAGGCATACGAAGAAATTCGTTGAGAACAATACCACTTTTTTTGGAACAAAAGGATTCTAAGGACAATGCATGAAATCCCACCTATTTCGGATCAAAAGTTTTGCTTGTCTATTTCCTTGTATTTTGGAATAAAAGAAGTAGTGACATGATAAGTTTTATCCCAAAGAATAGCATTAATAGCGGAGTGATAGAGAAATCCTCATATGACTTTAATACTTTGTGTTATCAAAGGCAAATCATTTTAGGTTTTCACTTTAAGACAATTTTAAAATACATTTTACACTAGGAATAATAGTTTGTGGCCTTTTGAAAGAAAATTTAAATTTATTTATATTAGGTATGTAAAAAATACTTAAAACATTTTAATTTACATGTATGCAGGTTTGTGGTTTAAGGTTTTTGTGGAATAAAGTGCTGTACTTGTATCTACTCTACACAATAACCATACTTTTACTTCATTATTTGTAGCTCAAATTAAAACAGCTTTCATAAGGTTCTTATTATTTAGAAAGATCGATAGCTTGGTACAACATTCTGCATCCACTCTGTTATGTTGATAAGTCCAACCAAGGATACCTTCCAAGTTCCGCTGTTGTTAACTATTGTAATTAGAGCGTTGAGAGTTCGAAGGAGGGGATTTAAAATAAATGAACAACCTTGCTTTTGAACACAGCCATGAAAATCCCAACATGTCGGTGGATTTTTATTCTGGCAATAGTAACAATAGCTGCTCCAGGTAACAAAAAGTACCCAACTAAGTGCACAAAACATTTCTTGGTGTAAGAAATGGAAAATGTGGTAAATGACAATTAACAAATGATTTGAAATTTGCATACTTGTGTGCATATGTTTTCATTTCCTTGATGATATCAACAGGTGGCAAAATTAGATTGAACATGTAAAAGTATTATCATTGGCCTGGCCGATGCTTTGATACCCTCCACTGCATATATATACATATAGATTTGCGAGAGATATTCGAATCGGAACACCATTGTCGGGTCTCTTTTCGTCTCTACCACTGTAAATCTTACTCAGAGAGACTCTCTGGATTTCTCCACAGTTCTTCTCTGGGCTTAATTCCAAGTGTTAACGCTAGCATCTGTTTATGGGAGATCTGTTCCATCGACTGGGTCTCAGATTCCTCCAGGCATAGTCTACAGGTATCTTACTCTATAAGGCCCATTTTCCTTAAGTGATAGCCGAAATTACCTGTAGTCAATGCCACCGGCAGTTCCTTAGTGGTTAGTGTGTTGGACTACTAAGCGAGGGGTCCCAGGTTCGAATCCCGAGAAAAAACCAAATTCCAACTTAAGGTTTTTTCACTGCGCCACCTCTCGCGAACGTCTGACAAACATCCGAGAGTATAACTGTCATGAAAGAGCTTCTCAATTGGCCGTTTGGCATAAAATTGTAGATCCCTTCCATTCGTCCCAAAAAAATGAAAACTCACACAAGACGAATGGTTGTGAGAAGCTAGGCTTGGGTCCATACGGACCTGTTGCGCCAATTATTTATTTATAATGCCACCACCCATTTCAATGTTCCTAGAATCATGCTTAGAACCTTCTTTGATTAGAGCAGGTCGGCCACTTTATTGTCACGTTAGCCTGTCTACATTGTTCCATGGTTGACCATCTACTCAGGTGTTCTGCCGCGATTCATTTGTGAATCAGCTGTTCTACCATTCCTATACCAATTGAAGAGAATGGTTCTGGTCCCAGCAAATTTTCAGTAGACCCCTGTTTTGCAAGGGAGTCCGCCTTTTCATTGCCTTCGATCCCTATGTGTCCCCGTCAAGTCAGTGTTACTTCATTTTTAGATGAACACTAATTGAGCTTAAGTACACATTCCAATGATGTTGTGATGTTTGTTTGTTCCATGCATTTGATCACCGCCTGATTGTCCAGTGCTATAAGGATATTTCTTCCTTCCACCTGACACTCAAGTAAGTAGTCCAACGCATGAAGCAAAGCAATCATCTCAGCCTGGTATACTGAAGTGTATTTCCCGAGGCCAATGTGACGGCCAAGTTCCAGCTCTTCTGAATAGATACCGGCCCCCGGTCCGCCATCCATCATGGATCCATCCGTGAAAATCACTATTTCACCATTTCTTTTTTCTAGAAGTAATCCGTTCTCAATACGAGTTTTGTGATTTCTTTCCATAATACGCACTCCACTGCATACAAGTCATGCAACACTGGTTTTGTATGGGAGGTACCAGAACTACTTGACCGACATAGCCCATTTTCAATACCAACCTGACGACGATAATAGGAAGTCCTTTCACCAAATTTCATTCGCCTACGTCAATTCCTTTGGGCGCTATCATGCTTTCAACAGACAGACAGACGGACATGACTGAATCGATTCAGAATGTTATCCTGATTCAGAATATATACACTAAATGAGGTCTCCGGTGACTCCTTCTTGGGGTTACAAATGAAATGACAAAGTGAATATACCTTTATGTGGAGGGTATAATAAATACCTTTTTCGAAAGTGCAGACCAAGTTTGTCCTCCTCCACGAAGGGACAATCTCCTCTACGTAATTTTTAATGCAGGGTTGCTTTTCACTTTTCTCGAATGATCATAGTTCAATCAGTACAAATTCTTCCACATACTGGGATTTATCAAAAAGAAGTTCGATTATCTCCAAATCACTTTCATCGCTAGATGAATCAACTAATATTATTAATAAATTCAAATTAACCAAATCTTCGAGTTTATCAGACATTTGAATGACTGTTCGTACCATTTTTTTGAATTTTTGCATAACCAATCTTTCATTCTTCATATATTACTATTAAAACGGTCCATAACTTTTTCATAAGTGTCCCTCTCTGAAACAGAATTTATCCCCAACACAGCCATTTTGACAGTTTTTCCATTCTTATTACGAAAGTAAAAGAGCAAACTTAATATCTTCGCCTCTGAATTTTCCCCTTAAAATCGTCTTTTCAATGACATTTGATTTGAGATTCTTCACAATCGAAAGCTTTCCGTTTATAAGTTTCGGTTGAGGTTGCGCAACAAAATTATGACTGAGCCGACTTTCAATTTGAAATTGTGCCGAAACGGAATCAAATACAAATGGTTAACCTCATTCTTCACAATGCTATTTCAATAGATGTCTGAGCGCACAATAGCAAGTTCGTTCAATTCAATTGCAATGACGAAATGAAAAGGACACCTTTCATTTATTCATATCAATTTCTGATTTTCACGGTATAGAATTTTCAGGTTTGTGATGTATAAAAAATGCAGAGTGGAAAATAATTTAATTTATTTGAATTAAACATTTTCATTTGATATCCTGAGGTAAGTAATTTGTATCCGATTAGAGATTGGAAAATCTGAAAGTAACCAATATAGGAAAATTTTAAATTTGCGGTTTCATTTTTGCTTCACTTGCTAGAAAGTAGTACGAACAACAGTTGCCAACATTTTGAAGATAAATTTTACAACGTTTATTGACATATAGAACATAATATGTGTTTATCTGGTTGAAACCGAAGACAAAGTTTTTTGTTTTTAGTGTGTGACAAAAATACTAGGGGCCGCATAAATTGGGTGTGCCCCGGGCGGCCCCAACCAACGCTACGCCACTGGGATGAACAGAAGAAAAATGTCGCTATTAGTGTGCTCATAAAAAAAAAACTAAATTGAAGTGTGCAACTGAGGCTAAGAAGAGTCATATATTCGTTAAGGTTACCACAAACTATATTACAGTTACCTTAATTTCGTAATAATTAAGTGGAGAGATAATTTATCTTACATACCGCAAAACAGGCTCGACTCATTCGAAAATGTGAACGGAACTCGTCTGGAGTGTTCATCGGTGTAATAACTTCAATGTATTTTTGGTTGGGCTGCTGCTCCTCCTTCATACCTCAATAAAATTAATGCGCAAATGTTAATTTTGTTTTCAAAGGAGTATGAATAATAATTTATTAACAAAGAGTTAAATCGTCCTCGGAATTGTTCATTCTTGTTTTTTTTTTATCAATTTTTAAAGGTATTTGATCCTTTCGACCCGGCTTTCGGGGACCAATTCCGGACAAGTTTTGTGATTTACATCTAATCAAAACCTTCAGAAAAAATAATGCAGCACAAACAAATTTCAGTAGGTTAGCGGGCGTGGCCGGTGGGCGATGGTACAAAAATGTACCATCCGGGATGTTATGTGGTACAATTTGCACGAATTCCTGGGTAATGTTTGCGTATACATGCCTGTTAGTACACATTTGTACCACTAAAAAGGTCGAATGGTACGTATATGTACCACTTGCAAAAAGCCATCATATATTTTGTTTTACAAGAACAAACACTTACGTTATAAAACAAATTTAGATGTATTCATTTGATATTATAATATCCTGCTTGTTTCACCGCTCAAACTTTATAAACACTGCAAAAATCAACCGAAACGTCAACACTCCACTAAATTATTACTCCAACAGCGATCGAAAACATGTAAATTCCAAGCACGCACAAGCGTGTAGCATCTGCAAACTGCAACCACATTTGAATACCTTAGCAGAACGTTGAAAGACATTGTGGTACAGATTTCGACCAAATAGTATGCAGTTTGTGACTTTCAGTATGTTTATACTTTTGGTGGTACATAAAAGTACCAGCCGGGCCGAAAGGGCTAAATTTGACCAATTTTGTGGATCGTTCTATTATCGGGCGTGTACACATACAAATCGGGCTGTTTGCGACACCTTCGCAAGCCACATTCAATTGACCATGTGAGAAAAATGGAAATTCAAAATTGGTGCCATTAACATAAAGCGATTGTCCTTGCTAATTGTCATAGCGATAGCGAGACGCAAAAGAAATTTAAGACGCTTAGATACGAATTGCAAATCCTACGGTATATAAGCTGAATCCGCGGAGTGAGAACATCTTCGCCTTTTTTCCCGCAAAATCGTCGATTGTATGACATTTGATTTAAGATTCTTCACAATCAAATGCGTTTCGTCTGTTGCAAAGTTTCGGTGCATTGAGGTTGCGCAACGAAATTATAACTGAGCCGAATTTTAATTTCGAACTGTGTAGCAAATTACCTAAATCCAATGCAGTTGGTCAGGTTGGTATTGAAAATGGGCTATGTCGGTCAAGAAGTTCTGGTACGCCCCCTACAAAATCAATATTAGACCCATGTGTTTCTCTGTCTGTTCAAAACAGGATAGCGTCGACACAAATCGACCTAGGCAAGTGAAATTTTGTGAGGGGACTTACTTTTATCGTCGTCAGGTTTATATTAAAATTGGGCAATATCGGTCAAGTAGTTCTGGTACCTCCCATACCAGACCGATGAAAACACTTTTACTTGTTGTTGCTTTTTGAGTGACATGTGTGCTGTTCTCCATACAAACTACATTTTATTTCCTTTAAGCTTTTTTCGCAACATAAAGCAACTTTGGGCTTGGGCCAATTCGAATCCATAAAGCCTAAAATTAAGAAAATCGAACGAATCAGAAACTGATTAGTGTGATTAAAATCGTTCCATTCTTAATGATAATCGTTTTGCAAATGAAGAAGATGTAAGAACTTTCTCTAAACGTCTGTCAGTTCAACACAAAAAATCTTATTTCTAAATTCTATAACTATTTAAAGTGCCTACCCAAAAGCAAAAGACATTTTTATTGAAGCATTTATATGGTTAGAAAAGAAATCAATCTCTAAAAACTGGTCTCCATGAAGCCTTTAAAATCGCACTTTCTCGAAGCACAAACAACTTTTTGCCTATTAAAGCCACACGTAAGATTATGTTAAAAAAAATACAACAGATGTCATTATCACAATTCACTATCCTATGCAAATTCACTGGGAATATTATGCGTCGCTTACGAATTCAAAAGTACATACCACACGGGAGTCTAGCAACTGGGTCACGGCTCACGGCCTATGTCTTTCCCTCTGCTTATTGAAAACTTTATGTTGTGTGAATAGCAGACTACGAAGTTCTGCCTTCTCTGAAATGCATGACTACGAAATAAAAATGAGCTTTTCTACAAAGAATATCATACAAGTCCGCATGTTGAAAAATTCACGAGGGGTACGTTAAGAGTTAAGGATAATTAACACGATTTAATGAGTTCAACCTAAAATGCAACTGAAAGCAAACACTATCTCTGTTTGCTCACTCTTATCAATAAATATGTCACGATGTTGGTCGATTTATTTTCCAATTGAAATAATTTGAGAAACTTATGTATATATCTGTACTACAGGTACTTAAATAAAATTTCTAAATTCAAGTAAACACCTCGAATTCGTGTAGTTAAGCTTTGAATTAGGGATAAGAGGATAAAACTACTGGAAAAAGAAAAGTAGTAACTTTTCCATTCATTGAACTTTCACTCATAATGGTGTGATTGAATTTTCATAGATACATTTTTTGCTTAAATTTCTTGTATTCCTACGTGGTAAATACATCACTCAGGGAGAAAATGCAATCTAAAATGTAATATGTTCTACTTGATTTTACGTTGAATAAACTTCAATAAAGCATATTCCTTTTCACGTTAAAACATATTTGATTTAAATACGCAATGTAGTTTTAAATTAAGGCAACCTAGATTCAAAGTGAAACTTATTCACTTTTACATTAAGACCGTGTTTTGAAAAACTGCAACTACTTACTCTCAACGTAACTAATATAAAGTGTAACATGATAAAAATTTGTTTCCAATATTTAGCTTCGAAATGACATCTACGTACATTCAAAGTGTGGCATAGTTACCTGAACGTTGACTTAAATCGATATTCACATCTTTTTATGCTGGAATTTAATGGTACAAATAATGCGTACATGCAATTTCTTCACACAGATGTAGTTTCAAACTTGGATGAACGTCAATTTAAAGTGTTGCATATTCATTTAAAAGTGACAAGAATCTAGAATCAAAGTAGAGCATGTTCATTATTACATTTATGCTACTCTTTTCAATAACGATCAACGTAGATTCAAAGGGAAACATATTTATCCGTAAGTCCTACTAAGGTGAGCTCGTTGTCGTCGTTAAGTCACGCAATGGTGAGCTCATTGCCGTCGTTATTCTTGTTTCCAGTATTCCAGTGTTAAAATGTGAGTTTTCTGTAAAAAAATTAAGTGCATTTAATTGTAGACGAAACCTACAAATGAAGTGTAAAGTTAAACATGTGTTGAAATAATTTCTTTAAGAAGCATATTGTGCAATTGGAATGTGACGAAATCAGGACATTTATACATTAACCTCAGGATAAATAAGAGTGTTCGATTAGAAATTTATTTATTTTTAAATATGCACACATGCATTATTTAACAAAAGGGTTAAATAGTGCATGTATACATATTTACACAAAATTAGCATACATTGTTTTTTTAGAAAAATCATTGCTTTTCTTAATTTTCTCAAAATTTCAAGTAATTAAGTAAATTTTTTCAAGCAGTCAAAAACAATACACAAACAAAATTTATTTTCATATTAGTTGTCAGAGGATTGCACTTAACTTTATTAATTTTTGTTTACAAAAGCTTTTTACTTATTGAGGAAGAATTTTATTTCAACCAATGACATGAGGATATAACTAATATAATAACCAGTGGAGAAAAACGGAGGAAAGAATTATTAAAGAAAATTAAGATTATTACTGTATTTTATATCAAATACATTATAGTATCCAACTAAAGACGATTGCGATTCCGATAACGCAAATGTTCTTAATTGGTTGAACAAGAATTTTAAACCAAATTCACAAGTAGCCGCAGAATCCACAAATTCAACAGCAGCGTTAATATCGTACGAGCAAAAAGTTGTAAGTAATGAACAAATTAAACAATAATTTTAACTTATGTAGGATATCTCATCTTTAATTCTATGTTGCCCTAAGGCAAACAGTTCATTGATTTCTATGATCAAAAATCTTATCTCCGAAATGTTCACAGAGATGAAATAATAAAAATAAATGTTAAAGAAGCTAACTGAAAAAATATAAATATAAAATCTATATTTTATATATAGGTTAATAATGAATAATTTAAGAATTTTATTTTATAACTACATATTGTGTTATTACTATTACATTGAAAATAAAATTTATGAATTCCAAAAAAAATTGTATGTTGTATGTTTTTTGTTTAAAAAAAAAAACAAAGATGTGTGTACTCAAGTTTTAAATTTGGCGGTGAATTTATTTGTAAAAAACCATATACAAAATATTAAATAAAATAAGCGGAAAGATACAGCTTTTAAAGTTAAAAGTATTTTATTTTAACCACACAATCACATTATTTGTTTTCTTTTTTCAAAAGATTTCCAAGTGCACGACATTTAACGAACTATTGTTTATAATAATAAACGTGACATTTTCAAAGTCTAAGGAGATTATGTCTACGAAGCATCATGATAAGATTAAAGTTTAAAAATGCTTATTCAAAATGATTTCACTTTGAATCAATAGTTGAAAGAAGTTAAATTAAATCTTAAACTAGTATTTTCAAAGTTGAATTTCTTTAAATATACAATGCACAGTGATTACTTCAAAATGTATTTGTAGTGTTTTTAAAGTCAAATACTTTTGATTGGACTATGAGTCATTGTCAAATTAAAGTTAAAGCATAGTATTTTTAAAGTTGTTTGTATTATGTATCGTAGATGCATTATGGTTGAATCGAAATTTATAAACTTTGTTTTAAAGATAGATAAATTTGATTTAAGCATGATTCTATGTCAAATCAAGGTGCATACGTGGTTAGATCATATTATAAATATATGCTTTTAGAGAAGGGAAACCCTTTGAATTATTGTTATGCCACTTTGATTTAAAAGTGTTCGTAGTCTATGCTAAATCATTCCGAAAAGTACTTAAATCGAAATGGTTTTCTTTGATTTTACATTGTTTTTTCTCTGGGTGATATATATTAATCGTTTTCGTACAAAATTTCTAACTCGAAATGTTAATCAATTCCGGCATTGCGATGATAAAGGAGCTAAACTAAAATGGCAATTCCGTCCGTGTGTCCGTATAAATTGCAGCATTTGTTATAACCTCATCGGTGGATCTACATATATACAGAAAGCTGAAAATTTTCTTGTTTACATAACAATGATAGAAGAGGACACGCGCTGCAGGTTTAAGCATGTATCGGAATTGTTTCAGCGCTACAGTTGACATTTTTTTTGTGTGAGTTTTCTTGGATAGTTTTGCCAAAATTGGGGTAAAATTAAAAACTTAAGTATACAATTTTTTTAGCGTCTGAATAGAGCTGATAATATATTGGGTGAGTTTTTAATTTGAAGAAGCATATTTTAAAAAAATGTCCTGTGTAATTGACATGTGTTTTTACTGGTGAACAAAGAAAACCAAAAATATATTAAAAGACGAAGCGTTCACAACGTTATAAAGGTTTTATTGGAATGATCAAGAATTAATTGTACAGTACTTTCGTACACTAAACCAATTTATGTATTACAAAATATAATGTTTTACAAGTAAATGTCAACTGTTATTACATTGTTTGTTTATTTTTATATTTAAACTAGCTGACCCGGCAAACTTCGTTTTGCCCAAAATATATTTTTTGACTGAATTAATTTCAAGCACTCACGAATATTAATTTCTTTAAAGTCTATTAGATTTATTGAAATCTAAAACAAAGAATATATTAATGACTCAATTTAAAGCTGCACGATACACTACATTTTTTGTTTTCTGCTCCGAAGCGTAAATGAAGAGTGAGGATGGTTTCCCTACTCGGGAACATGCCACATATAACTGGCCGTGTGAAAAACATGATTTTTCCAGATTTATGCCGCACACTTCCAGCGACTGCCCTTGTGACTTGTTTATTGTCATCGCAAATGCAAGTTTCACTGGGAACTGAATACGTTTGAATTGGAATGGCAAATCGTTTGAACTCAAGGGAATTCGCGGGATTAGGCATTCTTCTCCTTTGAACAGCCCTTTCAAAATCCTTGCCACTATCACATTGTTCATTAGCTTCATGACAATCAGTCGGGTTCCATTGCACAGTTTCGGGGCATGAAGATTTCTTAGCATAATGACGACAGATCCAACTTTAAGACGCAAATTATGAGGCGGAATGCCAGACAAATCCAAAGAGTTTAGGAATTCCACTGGATAATTGACGACATCGTCTTCGTTTTCAACGCGATCGATCGATTTGTATGAACGCAGCTCTCCCGGAATTTGATTTTGAATCGTCCAACTCAAGTCATTGACATCAATATTTTTCGCCGCTAAAATTGCGCGTGGGCTCAACCAATCGTAGTTACGATAAGTTTGACCAATGTTCGGATATACATTAGTAATGAGTTCATCTTTCGTTAAGGTGAATTGACAAATGACAGGTGGAATGGATATTAAACCACTTGAAGTTTCAACCGGAATTTGTCCATTTCCGATTTTTAGCAGTTCTTTAGAGAAAACTTCTGCGGTTCTATCCTGTTGCAGAATCACTCGCATATTCATAAAAGCAAAAGCAAAAGCAAAAGCAAAAGCAAAAGCAAATACGATGACTTCAGACATGCATTTAATTCATCCGCCGCTGTTGATTTCGGTATCACGGGAAGTGTTTGTCTGAAGTCGCCCGCCAACAGTATCATCACGCCACCAAACCGGTGATTATTGTTGCGCAAATCTTGCAATGTTCGATCAAGTGCTTCTAATGATCGTTTGTGCGCCATTGTGCACTCATCCCATATGATCAATTTACAATTTTTCAAGACTTTTGCCATGGCTGATTGCTTTGAAATGTTGCAAACATGATTTTCATTGATTTGCATGTTTAACGGAAGCTTCAGTGCTGAATGTGCTGTTCTTCCACCTTCCAACAGTGTTGCAGCAATTCCGGCAGATGCGAGAGCTAACGCAATGCCACTTGGAGCACGTATTGCTGCTAATATCAATGATATCAGGAACGTTTTCCCAGTACCGCCGGGCGCATCAAGGAAAAATAGTCCACCGTTTCCTTCATCGACAGCCTTCATCAAATATCGAACTGTAAATGATCATGACTTTTTATAAATCGCACGCAGTTTTCACAAATCACTAACTTACCTTTGAAATAGCCAAAATACAGAAAGCAAACGAACGAAAAGGGTGCAATTGAAATTTTGAATACAACTGGAAAAACAGAACAAAACACTTAACGATCTAACAAAACAATAATAATAATAGTAAATTTAAAAATTTTATTTAAAATTAATTTGACTTTCTTTCAAATGTTGTTATATTTTCTTTCTTGATTTACAAAAGGGTACAACTTCTTTATCAGTACATTAGTTAATTCATTGACGACGATCATTGGGCCGAAACTCCACCTAACAAAGACAGTATCTGTAACAAATGCTTCCAGGTGGATAAGAAGACCAAGACACGGGTCCATGCTTGCAGTGTGATTTGGTTTGGTATATAACTTTATCCGAAGGTAGTGTATCACATTATCCGCCAGTTTTATTAAGAGAGTTACAGAGCTTTTTAATATATTTTTTAAATAGCTGCAGATTGGATTACTCTGTAGAAACCTAAAGTCGATGTATAATGCGCAATGCATCAAAGAGCTATAATGAATAGTTCGGCAAGAGCTATGTCATAAAAATTAAGATTAATTGTTAGAACACAAATGACTACATCACATTACCCGAAGTTACTCTAAACAGGTACTGAGAGGATCTGCACTCGCTGAAGATATCTCCCACCTTCTCCATTAATGTCAAGCAATTGCTCGGAGTAAAAGGAAGTACCTCGCCAGGTACATAGCCACCTGGTGAACTCCGTGTGAGTTGGTTTCGTTCCAAATAAGGCGTTTTATTTAGCTTTTTAATAAAGCCTTTCATCCAAAAATGTGCCTTGTCGTTAAACATGATTTTTCTTCCAAAAATTAAGGCTCCGTAGCCCAGACAGCGAACAAAAATAGTTCTGAATGCTCACCAACTTCGAGCTGCTGATGGGTAGAATGGAACTTGAACCTACGGATGTAGGCCCGACGCAAAATTCGCCAACTTGAGATCTGTTCAGACAATGTTTATGTATACCTATGCAGTATAAAGGAAATCACTATCCAAACTTTAATGAACGGGAAAGTTTCGTGCGATCTAGTCATGAACTTTAATTCGAAATTATACGTTTTTAGCTTACCTTAGTGTTCCGTCGTACTACAAGGTGGCGCAAATTTAAAAAAAAAATGAAAAACTTTAATTCTTCTTGTGGATTATTTTTATTTGGTCTTTTAATTTTTTTTACATCAAGTCGAGAATATGATGTAATGTAAATGGCCGCGGCACAGTTGATTGTCATTTGAGCCCTTTTTATGGCATTTTCCATCACTTTGGCCAAAACTTCCGGCGATAGGTCCTCACATTCTTGACGGATATTGTCTTTAAGAGCTGCAAGAGTCTGAGGCTTATTGACATAAACCTGCGACTTCAAAAAGCCCCACAAAAATAAATCTGGAGCGGTCAAATCAGGCGATCTTGCGAGCTAGTGCAAATCGCCAAAAACGACCCGGGAACACCGCTTTCAGAATATCGGTTGTGGCTCGCGCAGTGTGTGCCGTAGCTCCATCCTGTTGGAACAACATGTCCTCCAGTCCTAAATCATCCAATTGCGGTAGAAAAAAATCGGTAAACATGGCCCTATAGCGCGCACCGTTCACTGTTGTCGTTTGACCAGCGGCGTTCTCGAAAAAAAATGGCCGCGTCAACAGAGGCGATATTCTCGTCACAACGGGCGCTCCGTTGCCCGCCACTCTTGGCAACGTCTCGTGTTGTGCCAGTCTCTTCGAGGCGAGCGGCTAAACGTCGCAGTGTTTCACCAGTAGGCGTTGGACGGCTAGGAAATCTGCGACGAAATTCACGTTGTGCCAAAGTCACCGACCGATTATTGCTCAAATAAATAGTCACCAATATTCCGCGTTCTGGAGCAATGTAGTGTAACATTGTTTATTAACGTGTATTTCGCATGTGTTTACTGCACAAATGTCAAAACAGAACTGACATTAGGGGCCAATCGCAAAATTTATAGCATTTTCTGATAGGAGGATTACTTTTGCGCCACCTTGTACATCTTGTTTTTATTATTGGCAGTCTAACACTTGGCTTATGATAAAAAATGCAACCATAATTTGTTAAAAACTGAAATCAGAGTGCTAATGACTAAAGTGCATACAAATGTCAAAAAGGGAGAGCATTCTTACCAAACTAATAACGCAATTCGTTGGAAAAACATACAACATTATTTCCATCCTCATATAGATGACTTTGTATTTAGCTTCAAGTGCAAACTATCTAGAGATATGCAACTTCAGTGATATACATATAATTTAATACAACGATTTTCCTTTTGCAGGCATCATCTTCACTCTCAGAATGTCGCAATCAACCAAATCGTGCTGAAGTTATCGTCACGCAAATTGAGTTGGGAATTATATATGCAACAGAAGGACGTAGTGCAAATGGCAGCAGTGTAATTCATTTTATTACCCGTTTTCAACCGGGATTACTTCAACCCTCTGTAGCCGACGACTTTTCCTTCCTTATCTCTTCGTATCCATTTACGAGTAGACTATCCGGCGTGTGAGTTTGGTCATTTTCTTGAAGAGTTACTTTGGGGAACGCTGAAGTGCATAAGTGTGGTACAACATACTAATTTCATGTGTCATTTAACTGATAGTCGAATTCGTTAGTATGGGAAAACTATTTTGCACAAACTTTAAAGGAAGCATTCTAGATTTCCAGAATTGATCAATGAGGCGAAAGTTTTCGTGATAAAACTTTAGTTTTGGGGCTGGGATCAGGAAACAGTATGTATTGACTATTCCATTCAGTATGTTATGGTTATGGTTTAGTAAACTAAAAAGTGTGTTTCGAGCAAACTGAATATTTTAGAGAAGATGTTTTTGAATGCATCAGGAGCAGAAAATAAATTGATTTCCAAGCAACTGAAACAAACCATCATCCGCTATTGCTGATAATTGGTTGTTAATTTATTAATTTTTTCAACATATTTTAAATCCATCCATGTACCAACAACTAACAACACACCATATTGTTTTTAGCAGATCCTGATTGGTATATCTATGCATAATTGCGTTTCTGACATGCGCTATATCTAAATACTGCATGAAGGGAGCAGTAGCACGAAAACAAAAAATTAACTATTCCAATTCCAATTTTAATATTTCTTTGTGTAGCGAAACAATAAGACGAACTGATTTTAGCTTCAAGGAACGTCCATTGTACTCAAGGAGTACAGGAAGGGAGTACCAGGAAATATTCACCCCGATAGCAAGTGGTCAACAGGACAAGAAAAGGGTCAAAGCAAACTCGTACATTAGCTTGTTTACATTCAATTTACATACACTAAATTCAGTTTTGTTTTGCAAGATATTTTATATATTAGGGAAAGTGCTTACGTAGGGAGATGGAACGTGCATATATTTACATCACTACGGGTATGGTGTATGGACGGCATAATATTACCCTGCCGAATGTGTGTGAAAAAGTATTGCTTTATTATTATGTGGTAGTTTATTTATAAGGGAACGAGATGTTGGTTTTCTCAATGTCTGGCGGTGACTTGAATTTAAAATAGGAATATGATTTCGAAAGCTGGTATGGTATGTTTGCACACATATATTTCTTAAAAGGGGGCAGCTCTTTAAAAAAAATGGTAAAAGTTTATTGAAAATGGGACTTCTGTGCGCTGCGAATGATGTAGAGATTCTCGTATTATGCTTTTTTAATGAACTGATAAAATGCTGTTCTGCAAAAAAAAATCAATACAGTTTTACCTATGTGGTAGGTAGCGTATTGTTAAATTTAGCTATAGGGTCATTTTAAAATCATAAAGCCTTTTGCTGGTATATCAATTTGATTCTTGTGCCGTGAAGTTCTGATCAGTACAAACTTAATTCAGTTTACTAGTGATGCCATTGCTGGAAAAAACTGACAAGCATTAACTTAAGCTTACTTAAATAAAAAAAAAACACTTGTTTTCTAAATAAAAAACACCACTTCTTCGACTTAAAGGTGCCTGGAATTTTTGATAAAACTATAGTTACTGTGGTCCTTGAGCTCGAATAGGGTTCTTATTCTTTGAAGTGACTCCCTTTCAGAAGGTCAAATTGAAAAATAACTGCAGATATATGCAGGTGTGCGCCTACGGACATGATATGTCATAATACATTACAAAGGTGGAGCAATCTGAAATGCATTGAATTATAGGAAATTCATTTGTGAAAATGAATTTTTGTTTTTTCGTCTTTTCGAATTTTTGTCATATAGTTCCGACCTGTGCGCTAGTAACAATTTTTGTCTTTATTTGAAAGAAAGCTAGAGCTCAAATTATAAACTTATTTACTGTCCGACTGCCATAGGTGCCGAAATCATTTACATTCTCCAAAAAGAATGTTAAGTAATAATTACATGACAAACGGGTTATATAATAGAGAGAGAAAGTAGAATATAAAATAAGTTATGTAATCGCAATGTTATGATTAACAGTTTTGCAGACTTATGTTTAAGCATATTAGTTCTGAGGCCGTCTTTCATACAAGGTGGGCTAAAAGAAGTCATCCAATATTGTTTGGCTCTAATTTTTGTTGCTAAATGATTTTGATTTTTGATTATGTTTATTTGAACCTTTAGAATTTTATTGGTCAAGTCGAGAAGATGATATCGGCCAAATGGGCGCCGTCACAATTCAAGCCCAAGCCATCCTCAATCTCGAGGACGAAGTGGACGATTTTTCGACCAATATCATAATGAGCGATGAGGCTCATTTCCACCTCAGCGGGTACGTGGACAAGCAAAACTATCGCTTCTTGGGCACCGAAAATCCACGAGTAATGCACGAGGAGCCATTACAGGCGCTCAAAATTACTAAATGGTGCTCTGTTCACGCTAGAGGAGTCGTCGGGCCATTTTTTTCGAGAACGCCACTGGTCAAACTACAACAGTGGACGGTGCGCGCTATAAGGCCATGTTAACCGAGTTTTTTCTGCCGCAATTGGACGGCTTAGGACTAGAGCCACAACCGATATTCTGAAGGCGGCGTTCCCGGGTCGCCGAATCTCTCGTTTTGGCGATTTGCACTGGCACTCAAGATAGCCCGATTTTCTCGCCGAAGTGATGAAAAATGCCATAAAACGAGCCCGTATGGCAATCAATTGTGACGGCGCCCATTTGGCCGATATCAAAATTCTAAAGGTTCAAATAAACACAATCAAATAACAGAATTGAAGTTTTTCATTTAGAAGAAAAATGAGAGCCAACACATCGGATGACTTCTTTAAGCCCACATGTAGTAGTGCTACATCCAAATAGTATGGTGTTATGTGTGAATCGTAACTCCTCCCGTAAAATAATGGACCGAGGCATCGAAGGTAATAATGTTGGGCGGGTAGATTTAATAGCTGAATCTTTTTGTTTACCATTCCTTTTTGTTCTGTTTCCATATTTCTCTTGGATTCTTTCTTAAGCTTTGTCCGTTGCTAGTTAAATGTTTCCAACTCATTTGTTTTAGGACAGAATAAGGAGAGGTGGGATATGAGAACATTTTTTATGTGTTTTTTTAAATACTAGTATCGCTTGTGGTCAAAAATCATACCTTTTATAAGTATGTAATACTAAAAAAACGTACCACAATTATTTTCGACATCTAGATATCGAATAAATACTTAAATTAGCTGCTTCATCGGAAACAGGTTCTAATCTAAGATGATTTATATTTGAATACGTTACTACAGTAATATGGCGGCGATAAATTGAATGTCACCAAAATCCTTTCAATTACCTGTTTTGTATGGGGAATTCATAACTTAATTTTACCAGCCTTGATAGCGACATATACCCACGATTTTTGAAGTAATACTTTTTTAGGCACGCTTGACTTGGGGTTAAGCTGGTGAATGCGTCACAATATCGCTACGGAAATTGCGAGCGGAAGTTGGGAGGGAGATATAAGTTAGTGAGCACGCCCACATTTTCGTTCTCTCTTTCTACCAGCCAGTTATATTTCATTATCTAAGACACATCCTAGAGTGCAGCAGTGATACCAGATCGGGGGATTTATCAATTTTTGCGGGATTTTCTCACTAATAATAAGCTAAAACGGACAAAGGCATTTTTCAGACCTCATAGTACAAAAACAAAGGGATTTTACTTGTTGGTCAAATTTTGTTCCCAATTGCTCATTTCATTAAGAATACAAAAATTATTCAACCTACGATGAAATTAAATGTTTTCATGTTTAGAAAAAAGTCATTCAAAATATCTAAATGCTTTCATTTTCTTTTTTTTATTTCCCTAAACTGTTTCATAAAATGACAAATGTGTCTGTAAATGAATCACGAGTATTTTTTTAGAATAATAAATTTATCTATTTTGTAAACATAAAAGGGATATTTTGAGTATACCGTAGGATAACCTGCCTCTAAAGTCTGGTATCAGTGCAGTGCACGCCTCTTATCTGTATCACACTGTAGGAGCAACAGAGATAGGTGCGAGCACGCAGTTTCTTTTCATTCTCTCATAGACAGTTACGTTTCGTATATCTAAGACACGCCTATTGCAAGGTTGCCACTTTGGTAGTTTTTAACAAATTTGGTATTTTTTTTTGCTTATTGAGTTTTGGTAATTTTTATCTGGTTATGGTAAATTTTTGAGCAGATGTACCAAGAATTCGAACTCGATATCACCTCAATTAAATGCTACCTTACTGCTTCTGAGTGAACGCATTGCATTATTTCCATCCATATAAAACTGTTTTATTCGCTATTCAAAATATTACAGAATGCACTCATTTTCTTCTTTTGACAGATGGTGAACTTCGAAATTGTTTCTGTTCCTGTTTATAAGTATATTGAGATATGGATAGGTTAATTAATCATATTATTCATATACAGATATGAAACTCTTATTTGTTAAGGGTCTGTTATAAGAAAATAGGTAGATGATCTCCCATGTCTTTTAACAGCTGGTAATTTAATTTGATTTTTTTTTTGTAAGTGGCAACCATGGCCTATTGTCTGTATCATACTGTAGGAGCAAGAGAGAGCAGTGCGCGCGCCCATTTTCTTGCTCTCTTCCTCTCATAGCCAGTAAATTATAAAAGAAAATTTATATATTAGAATGTATAAACTAAACATGTATATATAGATGGAGCTAAAGAAGTTCCACGCCTATGTCACAGTAGCTTTCAAATAACATAAGTTTCATTCTCCTCATTTCAATCAAATTATCGAAGAATGCATTTGTTAACTGTACGCCACTTGCTTTATTACGGTGTGTTTTATTTTCTAGATTTCTTATATAACGCTTAGGTGCGACTTTTTTTCTCTTCTTAAATTCAATTTTTGCTGAGGTATTGACTTTCCGTTTATTGGAATCGATACTTTTCTTATTATTGTTTACTACAACATATTATGTTTATTAAATTTTGAAGCTAGTTTATTTCGCCGATCATCGAGTTCATATATCTTTTCGTTTACGCTAAAATCTGGTGGATAATCTTTTCCTCTCTCTATTTTGTATTATATTTCGTTTATGAATTAGATTTCTCAAAACGTTATAATTTTGAATATACTCATACAAATAGTCTTTTTCAGTTCGGTATCTATTATATTCGCTAGATAAGAAGATATTTTTTTTTTTTTGTAATGTGTCAATTTATTGCTTCGAAGGGGGTCAACTTGAGTTCTTGTATGTGGGCAGCATCATCAATCGTTTCAGATGTCGGTTTTCTGGATATTGCAATTTTATAATTCTAATTAACTCAGTTAATGTAGAATACAACCTCTCTACCAGTGAATTACCCGTTGATGGTCTCGCACATGCTCGAATGAAATTTACTGCCGTTGTCGGTTATGACTTTTTTCGGGATACCGTGATGAGAAAAATAATATTTTAGCTTATGAGGTTAATGCTATTTTTACTGGGTACTATCTAAATGCATTCAAATCTACTGAACTTATCAGCAGTTTTCTTTGCTTACGGAATAAATGTCTAGATGAAGTATTTCGAGCGGCTTGGTTGGTGTCTCTGTCAGCTCATACTTTAGAAGTTTCTTAACCGATCATATTTGTATTTGAGGATCATTTCTGACTAAAGCTTCTTTTTCGTCATGTTCAATTATAACTAAAAGGACAGTACACCTAACCATTTGAAGACGGCTGTGCTTATAGAACTTTGAATATGTAGCCTAAACAGGTCTAAAAGTCTCGTCGTCGGTTAATATGGCTGTGTGTCGTCAAGTATGTGTATGATCTTTTAAGAACTTGAATCACAATAGCTTCGTTGCAAATGTCCTTGCATTCTATTTTTAAAGTAACATGGATTTTGGGTCTACTCGCGTTAGATTTTAGTATGAGCTGGTTAGAAAATGCGTCATCAGAGGTTCTTGAGCTGAGTGATCTGAGAAATGTTATGGTTCTTCTACATTATTTCGAATGGATGAGTCGGAAACTCGTTTGCATTTATCTATTCGCAACAAAGCATCAGCGTTAGTGTTTAATTTACCCTCGAGCTTTGTACTATAACGCGCTAATTTTCTGTTTGCGTCCTTAATTGAAAAAAGCCAAGTAAATTTCCTACCAAATAAATAGGGACAGAAGAACTTAGTGGCCCAAGTATAGCCAAAAGTTCTTTCTCTATCGTGCTGTAATTTTGCATAGCAAATTGTCCTATTACATCGTAATTGTACTTGAGAAAGTAAAGCCCCTAAAGCAACGTTACTTGCATCTGTAGTAAGGTTGAAAGGGAGAGAAAAATCCGGATATTTAAATGAGGTTCTCGCAATTTTTGAAGCATATCACATACCAAGAATCAAAAACAACGCTTTCATTTTTCCGAAGGCAATCTGTTAATGGTTTCATCAAGTAATAACCGATTATCCTTAAAAAAGGTTTGCTTGTCGTTTTTGGCATGGGAAATCTTAGCTGGTCAGGTTGGACACCATCAGCTGTTATCAAATGCCCAAGAAACGATACCTTTACGTAGTAATTGAATTTTTAGATTGGCAGCTTCGAGTTTTTGAAAGACGCTCTTAAGGTGTTGAATTATGCTCTTGCATGGATGTCCAAAACACAATTGTTGCCAAACCTGGCAGCACTCAATTTAACTGAGAATAACTTAACTTAAGAATAAAGTACACAAAGAAGGAAGTGGGGAAAATGACGTCCTATCTGTCATTTCTTGCTAAACTCATTTTAGAACGCCATTTCCCGTTAGTAGCTCTGCACGTTGCCTTGACAAAAAAAAATTATTATAAGTAATAATTGAACTTTAATTTGAATTTGTAATATGCAATAATTTAGGAAATAAAAACTTCGAATTCACTTAAAAGCTAATTTTGTTAATTAAATTTGGGTCCGCCGCAACAACAATAATGTCATATCTAATTATGTGATGTTGGCCCGCACTTTTGTATACCCTCCACAGGAAGGTATATTCACTTTGTCATTACATTTGTAACGCCAAGAAGGAGTCACCGGAGACCTCATAAAGTATATATATTCTGAATCAGGATGACATTCTGAATCGATTTAGCCATGTCCGTCCGTCTGTTGAAAGCACGAAAGCACCGAAAGGATTTGACATAGGGGAATGAAATTTGGTGCAAGGACTTGTTTTTATCGTCGTCAAGTTGGTATTGAAAATGGGCTATGTCGGTCAAATAGTTCGGGTACCTCCCATACAAAATCAATATTAGACCCATGTGTCTCTCTGTCAGTTGAAAACACGACAGCGTCGAAGGCGAATTAAGTTTGGTGAAAAGACTTATTTCTATCATCGTTAGGTTGGTATTAAAGATGGGCTATGTCGGTCAAGTAGTTCGGGCACCTCCCATACAATATCAATATTAGACATATATGTGTCTCTCTGTCTGTTGAAAACAGGATATCGTCAAAACAAATCGACCTAGGCAAGTGAAATTTTGTGAGAGGACTTACTTTTATCGGCGTCAGGTTTGTATTAAATATGGACTATGTCGGTCAAGTAGTTCTGGTACCTCCCATACAAAACCTGTTTTGCATGACTTGTATGCAGTGGAGGGTGTCAATGCATCGGCCAGGCCGATGATAACACTTTTACTTGTTTTAACTTTTTCTCCTTCAAATTGCGTTTTGAAATTAAATTCCTTTTTTCTACACGCCAACCATTGCGAAAGGGCAGAAATTGTTGAAGCAACGAGCGATATTCTGTGGGCTCTATGGCTCATAAAAAACATAAATAACATCTTAAGGTCATAAGAGTCACTTCCATTGATTGCAAAAATAAAAACTCCAACTTAATTGATTATTGTGCGAAACTTGGCCTATGTGACCTATATGTATACGTACCTGTAGCACCAACTATTAATTTTATTTATTTAGCAAGCATTGTATGAAAATGTTAGTGCTTCAATTTCACGAAAATTGTTTGCAAAGTGCGAATTTGCTAAATATCGAATCGAAGGTTCTTCGTAAAACATCAAAAGGCAAAATTTACTATACCTTTGCATTAACGAATGTTACAACATTTACAATTTTGAGTTAAACCAACCTTTTGAAAAAAATAAGGGTCCTGATTTTACTGCAGTATCTTTTAACCAGTACAATAATTGGTTGACACCTACCGTACACTCGTATAAGGGACCACGTTGGCTTGTTCAATTTAACAAAGTCCATACTTAACATACATATCTTTTTAACGATTTACGCATAATATTTATGTATATAGCATTATGGACATTTTCACAAATTATTCCTAATTCAAAAATATGCTTTAATTGATTATAGTTAAATTAATCAATTTAAGCAGAGACAGCTGCTCTTAAATAAATTTAACAAAATACGACAGCAGCTAAGCCTTGTACAATTTGAATTCATTACGTCCGCCCACAGATATGTTTATGGGGTGAGATAGCAATTAAATATAACAATTGTAAATACATTTCCATTACCTTCCGTAAACCCAATTTGCAGTCCTTGTCTTAATTTGCATTTATTGTCCGAAATAAAGCAATAAAAGACTAAATTTAGTCATTAAATCTGGAAGTGTTTTATTTTATTTTATGTTTATTGCTCTTGGGTGTCGCACTGTTGTTCAAAGTCTATCAATAATGTTGAAGCAAGTTCAACGTGAACATGAATAGCTTTTCGGTGATTGCTGCTGAAAAATATGTATCAGTATCTTTAGATAGACGATAAATTACTAAAAGAAATGTATTAATTATAGCGTGTTTTCAGTGTACATGCATATGTACATTGTACAATGTGCCAACACGTGTATTGCATTTTCGCAGATAGAAAGAGTTATAAAATATTTGACGGTGTATAACAGAATTTCAAATAATGTACATAAGTAGTCACTACCATACAAACGTAGTCATTGACTCTTTAGTTGTTGATAATCAATACTAGCGTGAACACATTTTTTTTTATACATTTGAGAAAAATAGGTATCGGAAATATTTCGAACGAGGAAAAAATGCATATACTTCAAGTATTTTGTACTGGATTTTCCATACGATTTTCTTCTAAGTTTTTTGTCAGCAAAGCTATGGTTTTCCAAAAATTACCCTATATCAAAGATATTAATATAATACATATTACATATCTTATGAATCAATACAAAATAAACAATTTTCAATTAAAAACCTGTGATTTCTATCAAAATTACTTTTTGAATGAATCGGCAGTGGGAAATATTGAAAAATGCCTAAAGCAATTACGTTCGAATCCAACAGAACCCAAAACAATTATACTAATTATCGACGCCATGCCACTCTTTGAAAGTTTGAAAATGTAATTTTTGCCAACAGTGAGAAATATCCCTCAAATCTCATATGCCACAAATGCCGAAAATGCTTATTGTGGAAAATCGAAATGCAGCGATCTGGAATAGTCTTCCATACCATTCTTTGATTAAATAACAAAATATGACCAATCATAGTGCTTCCCCTTTTCATTGCATGCGATTAGCAATATGTTTACCCACAAACATATTATTTCCAAGATGAAAGCAGTTTTTCTTTTATTTATATGTCAGCACTCAACAGAGTTCCAGTCGTTGAACTGGAAGATCTAATGCTTACTTTGGTCCCCTTTTACCCACAATTTTGATTGAAATAATTTATGTATGATTCTAATACAAAAAAAATCTTTCGTAAAATTTTAACAAATGGTATTCTGTTCAACTTATAAAAATTGTTTTAATGATAAATGATGTTTATCAATTAAGTTTTATTAATTTGAATGATATTATGATATTTTATCAAACGGATAAAGATTAAAAAAGCATGGCTTTTAGAAATATTGGTGAAATTGAAAAAAAAAATAAATTGAACCTGACTATCAGGCAAATATGTGAAAATAGATCGCGTCCAAATAACTAAATAACCTGGGCACTCCTTCCCTATTTTTTCAGACGAATATCTTTGAAACGGTAGACCTCAAAAATTAGCAAAAAAGTGCCAAGACGAGTCTGAGACCTTAATCCAATTCATTTTCCACAAATGTAATGAAAGCTGACGATAGTGAAATAAATTCGGGCAGAATATAATATCTTTTCGAATTTTTTGAGAAAAACTAAGTACGGGATCTTTTTAATAATACTTTTATAATCCTCAATAAGCATTTTGATCAAAATCGTTAGAGCGGTTTTTGTAAAATTTGTCAGACAAAACAATACCAAATATTGCAATGTTTAGTGTGAAAAATGCTATTGCTTAACTATTTAACTGAAAACTGATTACAATTTATTGTTCGGGATGTAAGCATTACTTGGTTTCTAAAGTTTTAGAGAAATCGAAAATGGGATTTTCGAGATATGAGCAGTTTTTAAAATTAGAGTTTTCGGTGATTCGAATTGAAAATTAAGAACGCAATAATTTTGAAAACGTTAATTTTACGCTATGTTTGCACTTTGATCAAAATCGTTATTTCCGTTTTCAGGTAAATTAAAGAAAACTAAATTTTTAAAAAATTACTTTTTTTCAAAAATTAATTTTACGATAATACAGAGAAAAAGTGAGTTTGCCATTAAGTTGGAAATGACCATTTTACCTTAGAAATTAATTTAAAAACTGAATAGGTACAATCTTCTCCTAATCTATGCGGCTCATTTTCCGCACAATGTACATGCGTCTATCATTTCATGCTGTTAACTGTTTGTCTATAATGTAGCAAAAAGAAATTGGGGCGAATAATTCAAAAAGCACCTTTTTTTTCTGGCTCTCTTGCAAAACATATCATACGGAAAAATACAGTTTTTTTTTTTCGTCAACTGAATAGGTACATAGTCATTATCTTCATTGCTCATGTGTGTTCCAAGAAGATTGACCCGTTTAAACAATTTTTGAAGTTTCTTGAGTGAATTTATTTATTTAATTGTAATTTGTTTGTAAATTTGGAGAACGATGGGTAGAGCAAAATCACTTAGCAGAAGGCTAAGCTCGAATTACTTAAGGATCAAGGATTGATTGATGCTATAGCTTTCAAAATTGGACGAAGCTTTAACTTGATCTATTCGTATTTGAGAAATAAAGAGTCGTACGGGTAAAATATGAAAGGAGGTTATAAAACGGCCACAAAAGCGGCTGAGAGAATAGCAACTTTGCGATGTGCTTCCAATTCCTGCGAAAATATAGCAAAAAACGGGTGTTAGTGCTAGTGTTTCGACAGTAAGAAGAGTGATCAACTGTATACCAATCATTTAAAACGGCTTAAAATTCAGAAGAAACCACCGTTAAGCGGAAGTGTATGCGTTAAAGTCACTTTATGATTCCATGTCAGACCGAATTTGTGAATCATGAACAGAGGAGGCAGTACCCACTACTAGAATCAACAAATAAAATACTTGTTTTATTTCATTCGAATGGCCGTTTTTTTTCTGATTTCATTAATTGTAGTTATTCAGTTGACCCAAAAAAAAAACTGAATTTTTCTGCCAGAGAAAAAATAACAGTGCCTTTTTAATTATTCTTCCCTATTTATTTTGGAACATCATAGACAAACAGTTAGCAGCATGCAATGATAGATTCATGTACGTTATGTGGAAATAATGAGCCACATAGATTTGGAAAAGCTTGTACCTATTCAGTTGGAATAGAGTTACAAAAGTACCGTTATTACATTTTTTAGTGGAAAACTGAGTATGCAGTCGTGGTAACCTCGCCTACTTAAGCTTAAAGATCAATTTGGTTGAAACCGTTAGAGCCGTTTTCGAACAAATCCAACTGGTATGAACATTTTATATGGGAAGTACTATTAATATTAAGGTTACCGTGCAAAAAAAAAACGGCTCCGAATTGTAAGTCCCCAAACTCCAAATCCGAAGTTTGAACGAAATCGGCGTAGGCGTTTAAGTTGTAGGCATCGGGAAATACAGACAGACAGACAGACAGACAGACGGACAGAACTTTGCCCCCGACTTTTTTGAGTTGGTCTATCATCGTAATGTCAGAATTGATTAACATCTGAGATCGAAATTTTGTACGAATACAATATCTTTTTCTTACTATGTAATATAGAAAGTTAAAAATAAAAAAAGACGTAAAAAGGGTATAGATATTTTATTTAGTCTAATAATATATATATGTAATATTCATTTAAGACTAATACCATTCTGCACATACTGGCCTGGCTCGCCTGTGAACGTATTCGGATTTTTTCATTTAAATCTCAGAAACCCTTGTTAAAATCAAAACCTTTTAATTCAGCCTGGGCCACTGCTATATTCGTACTGAATCGCGAAAAAGCTGATGAAAAATATGCTGCATTTTTTTGCGCATCATCTCTTGCTTTTTCTACCACAAGCTCTAGTATGACTGTTTGGTTGCTTAATTTTTTCCAAAACCGTAATAAGCAAACTCTTTTCCCTTAAAATAAAATATAATCACAGTACCAGTTCGCAGATCGTATCATACAACATGGAGTCTGCTTCTATGATAATGTTGCCATTCTAGCGAAAGTGTGAATATAAGCGCAGCTGCTGTAGGTATAGTGACGTGGTTTTATACAGGTTTCTCCTTTTATAATTTCCGAACATTTTTCGGAGCGTGTGTATAAACTACAAACGCTCTTCAAAGACTGACCAAACCTTAATGGCACTTTGTTGGGCTCCATAGAGGGCTATATTTTATTAGATAATCATAAAGACTACTCAATTCACTTTTTCCCTTTTCAATAATTTGTATAACAACGGTGTGGAGCGAACATTTTGCACAAACGATACAAAATAATTTAAAATCAATATATTATAATTTTCCAAACATGTTATGTGCACCATAAAAGTTAATTTTGTATGTTATATATAAACTAATAGCCGTTGTATTTCGGATTTTAGTTATTCCGGAAAAGTAATTAAAGTCAACCATGCAACAGTATCGTATGGAAAGCTATTTGACCCAGAACTGCACATCACAAATACACATCTCCCTTTCCACCCGATTTTTACCCTGACCATTTTTAGTTTGAATAATACGTAGCTACTATTGTGCTCCTAGGATAAAAGCGAAACCAACTGTCATTATGCGTTGAGTGGAACCATCCCAGGAGATAATAACAATGTATTTGACCCAGCAATAGCAATCTGGTCCTTTAATGACAAAAATTATATTACAGGCTTAAGCAGTAATATTAGGCACTTTAAAATTGATTTTTTTTAAAGAGTTTTATGTCTTTTATTGAAAAAATGATTTTTATGGAAATCACGGGTGTATTGATGGTGATATTAGATATATTTACATAAGTGGTTTCGTAACCAAAAGCAGTTTTTTGCATAACATCTTTTGTTTTGCTTGTGAGATTTAATTATGCTTCCGTATTACTTGACCATCTGTTTTCATTATATAAAAGGAAGACGTACATTTTTACCATACTGTGATCGCTAAGATCGTAAACAACGTATTGACTTGGTATTGCCCTTTATTATACTAGTGAGAGAAGGACGTATGGACGGATGTGAAAAGTGTTATTGTTGCATCCTCTGCCTCATATTTGTAACTACTGCCATGTTTGGGTACAACGTCTGTTTTTTTGGCATTGTCATCTTTCATCGAAATTTGGATCTGGATGTAAACTAACCGGATAAAGGAAGTGACATGCGATAAGGAAATTAGCGAAAAGTGAAAAACTGCGACTATAATGCGGCAGATTCGTGTTTGTGATTAGGGGAGTACTTTGACAAGAAATTTGTGGGCGTTATGGAAATGTGCGAACGGAAGTTGAGAGGGAGATATAAGTAAGTGAAGGTAAAAGAGTGAGAGAGAGAGAGAGAGTTACGTTTCGTATATTACTGGCAAGAGAGAGAGAGAGAGAGGTGCGAGCACACATTTTCTTTCTCTCTATCCCTCATAGCCAGTTGCGTTTCGTATATCTAAGACACAGTGCAGACCTATTACATAGTTGCCACTTTGGTAATTTTTTACCAACTTCGGTATTTTTTTTTTTTGCTTTTTGGGTTTTGTAAATATGGTAATTTTTATCTGGTTATGGTAACTTTTTGAGCAGGAGTCCCAAGAATGCGAACTCGATATCAACTCATTTAAATGCTACCTTACTGTTTCTGAGCGAACGCATTGCATTATTTGCATATGCGTCATCACCATCCATATAAACCTGTTTTATTCATTATTCAAAAAATGCATTCATTTTCTTCTTTTGGTGAACCTCAAAATATTTTCTGTTTTTGTTTATAACTACATGTATAGGTTAATTTATCGTAGGTAAATAATATATAGACATAAAACTCTAATTTATTCAAGGTTTGTTGTAAGAGAAGAGGGTCGAAAATGGTAGATGATCCTATGCCTTCTAGCAGCTTGTAATTCTGTGCAGAACGTTTTTGACGTTGTTTAATTGCTTAAAGACTGACAAAGTTTCTTATTGAATTGAAAAATCTTATGTTTTATAATTGTTTGTTTTTAAAAAAGGAATTATTTTATAAATCAAACAAAAAAGTAGGTACATATTTAAAATAGATATTACTATTACATTAGTCAGTTGAGTCTTATTTATTTTATTTTATAAAGTAGCCGTTGTTTAGCCACTTAAAGACTGACTAAGTTCTTACAAACCTAAAGTACTAATTCAATATTTTAAAAGACTCGCGTTTTTGTTTTATGTGTGTTATACAAAATAAAAATAAAGTGCGGGAATACTACACTTTTCGTTTAGTTTCTCGTCTGAAGACTAAGCAAATGGTCGTTTTTACACTACCATGCCGTTTTTTATATTATGTTCGTAAATCAGAGAAAAGTCTTATTTTCTTTCTCTCTTCCTCTCATAGTCATTGCATGAAATATATTTGTATATATATATCAGTCAATAGTTCGTTTGCCACAAGTTCGTAAATCAGAGAAAAGTCTTATTTTCTTTCTCTCTTCCTCTCATAGTCATTGCATGAAATATATTTGTATATATATATCAGTCAATAGTTCGTTTGCCACAAGACATGGAACAACTATCGATGCAGTTTTTTTCTAGATGTCTTTAAAATGTTCATTCGAAATCATTATGTATCTTATTTCTCATACCACAAGCCTATTGTCTCGGTCTTACAGTAACCACAGTAATTACTGATGTATCCCATAATGAAAATAATGAATAAAAATAAAAAATCTATTAAAAAATATTAATTTATCAATGAAAACCAATAATAAATTTAAATATTTGAAGAAAATTGATATATGTTAAGTATTTATATAATAATGTTTTACTTCAGTCGTTTTTTTTTTGTCAAATATATTTTTGGTTGCAGAACAAGTAAACTTTACGAGTTTTTCTTTTTAAGTTCAGAGCTGAGCTTTGAAGCGAGCTCGAGCATTATAAACGCGCTCTGAACCGAGCGTACTCAGATCATTCTGATGTAATTATGAAACACACTTGAGCACATATCTGACATATGACATATTTTTAATATATATTTATTAAATTGGTTAACATTCAGTTCCAGAACAACAAAGGTCGTCCACCATTTCAATTATTTTTTTTATCCTGTTTTTTTTTTCTGTCAAATGTGACTGTGAGTGTGTATTCAGCTTTTTACTCAGCCTGCTCAGTCAATTTATTCTGAGCTCATCGATTATGCTCAGATCGAAAAAAGAAACACAAATCTGAGCTCTGATGTATCTGAGCTAAAAAAGAAACACGAACTTTTTGTATAACTGTTCAGGTTGCGCTCTGAACTAAAAAATAAAAACGCCTAAAGTATATGTAAATATAAATTGAATATTTATTAATTGTGCGAACCCCACAGGCGGACCAGTAGGAATGCAGAAAAGTGGGAGGTTTATGATCGCTATAATTCTGATCATAACCTCATCGTTTAAATGGAGAGAAGAAGTTATTTATTAAATTGGTTAGTCTTCAGTTTAGGGACATTAATATTCGTCCGCCATTTCAATTATTTTGATTATCCTGTTTTTCCCCCTCAAATGTGACTGTAAGTATGTAATCAGCCTTTTACTCCGCCTGCTCAGTCAATTTTTTCTAAGCTTATAGAACGCGCCCTGCTCATGCTCTGAACGAAATAAGATACACAAGTTCTGAGCTCTGATGTGTCTGTGCCAAAAAAGAACTTATTGTATAACAGTTCAGGTTCTACTCTGAACTAAAAAAGAAAAACGCCGATTGAAACGTTCTTCCTTGCGATTGCGACATATTTCTAAAGGAATACATCCAGCCACACATAATTTAACTGCGAAAGTAACACATATAATATATAGGAGGTAACATAACGGAAACTGTCGATATTTTGGTGGCATAAAAATACGCAAACTAAAAAGAAAAAACTGCAATTCTTCGACCCATCTTTAGAAATGAATTCTGATGCTACCCATTTTTCGTTCCGACGTCACAAAAAATCGCCCGTGTGACCAGACAGGCGACCACACGTAGTGACAACTTTAGGATCAATTTTTACGTCTTAATGACGACAGAATATCAAAATTTGGCATGAAAAGTAGCATGTGTATTGTGTAATCCTAGCATGACTCAAGCAGGAAAGATGATATTGTTATTAAGTTAAAACAAAACAAATAACTAATTCACAAGCAGTACTTTACTAGAAGCTGAAATATATGTATTAAAAATTAAATGTGAGTAGGGAAACTAAATATAAGAATTGTGACAAGCCTAACTTATATGAGTGAAAGATTATACAGAATAATGACACAAAAACTGTCTTTTCTGTCTACAATAATGACAATAAGGGTTATGTTTATAAGTATTTTCCGGATATGCAAATCTTTCATATTTTTCAGTGTGCTAAAAAAATAGCATTGGGGTTGCAGCATTTTGAATATCGCCTCGCTCGCAGTTTGAATTTGACGCAAACATTGGAATAGCTGTCTGGAATGAGTTACCAGCAAACCTTAATTTTAATAATTTGCAATTTCAACTGTATTTATACCGCGAAGCGTACACTTAAATAGGCACGTCATACATAACTCCTCAACGTATTTTCACGAGCACCTGTGCTTTTGGAGCTTTTGCAAGGTTATCGCTATGTTGGTGTTAGAGGGTACCATGCTTTGCAAAATTTCCTTAGTCTGGGTCAAGATTGATGTTCTTATGCGAGGTATTTTTGGGTGAACTGTCATAGGGCTACATCGGAACAAAGCTCTTTGCGCCTTACACAAAGACAAAAGGTGTGAAAGCTGAATTTGTTTTGAATCCTTGAGCTTTGCGATTCACTTCCATTATCCCCTTAAACAGGTCAGGTAATTCCAACAGGTCCTAGATAAGAACAATTTCCCTTGCCTGGAATTGAGATATTGGAAAATCGAAGGAAATTTTTCAGGTCTTGCGCACTATATCACTAGACGTCATCATAGTGGTGAATTTCTTAAATAAAACCTCCCCTACAATATAAAAAAAATGTATATATTTTCGGTCCCGGTGCACGTTTACTGCCTCATTTAAATTTTAATAATGAACTTATTGCTATATGGGTATGGGATGATAATTATAATACTACACACTTTGTATGCTACCCTTTAGCCTTGTGGATTTTGCCAAACAATGTTGTTGTTTTTTTTTTTTAAGAATAATTCAGGAATTTATAGTTGGGGAACGAATGGAAGTGTAGGTTGCCTAGGTAAAGTTTTATTTCCAGACAAATTCCATTGATAGAAGCATGTTGGATTTGTGTGGTTATGTATCGCCCATTATGGGTCACTAGCTTTCAATGAAATTCTGGTAAATGCTTTATTTAATTTGTTTAACTTTTTATTAGGTAACCGTATATGGGAAACCGATATTATGCGCTGTACTCGATTGTGGAGCCAAACATATTTTTTTTAATTACTTCAAAATAAAAACGCTGTTACAAGTATGCCATTGGCTTTAGCTACATGAAGGAAGACATGCTTTGTTCGTTTAAATTATGTATGGTGGCGTTGTAATGCTGTTGGTTTATTACGCGATAGAAAATTAGTTTAAATCAGAGAGATAATCTCGAAAAACGTTTGCAATACTAATTAGAAAATTAATTAGTATCTACCTACCCGCTAATCATTGGGAGGGGTATGATGCTTAATTCTTTACCACCCTTAAGTTACATCTGTAAAGGATGAATGTGTTTCCTGGCGATGGACAGGTGTTTCTTTTTTAATCAGCTTGGTAATTTAATTTAATTATTCTTGCACTTTATGACAGAGTTTTTTTTATAATTGTCGACTGGTCCTTAACTGCCATGGAAATATCTATAATGACAAAATGGAAGCGTCGATAATTATGTACATACATAAATATGCTCTATTAATAAAAAAATAGAACACTCATGTCCTTGCTTTGTGCCTTTACACTTTAAAGCACGGGTTTCCATGGTCAGTTGTTCATTTATAGCACAAAATGTATATAAATATGTATTATGTACTCGAAGAGAATTAATTCTTTATTGAATGCTCTTGTTGGTTTTCAATTTTTTTTAACATGTTGACAAAGCATTGAAATGAAATCATGGCAATATTATTTGCAAATGCACGTGCAAAATCTAGGGCCCTTATAGGCTATACGATCGTACGTCTATGTTTGTGAATACGAGATTTGGAAAAATGACAGCCAATGGCAACTTCTTGACGACAATGTGCCTAATGTTTATTCATAGGAGGTTTTTATTTTTTTTTATACATTTATCATAGTGCTCACTTTGGCAGAACGGGAAAAGGCAAAACCCTGGTTTGAATAAATACATTTCAATATAAATTAGTAGCTTCACTGAACCAAATCGCGTAGTCATATTGACGAAAATATTTTGTTAATAATTGAAGAATCAATTATTCGGATCGACAATTTTTCATAACATTTTTCATTTTATTGAAGATTTAATATTCAAAATAAATAACATTTCTTTACTTGCTGTCCGATTTCGTATTGTATTCAAATCAATGAAATTTTGTTATATTGACAAATTGATGTCGTAAACAAAACGGTATCCTTTATGTGATATTGTCGAAAATATGTTGATAATTCTCAGAAGAATCAGTTATTCAAATTAACAATTTTCCGTAAAATTTGTCTTCATATTGAAGATTTAATATTCGAAATCAGTAAAATTTCATCAAATGGTGTACTGTTTATTATATTATTCAAGCGAATAAATTTATTTTCAAATTGAGAAAACCGATATGTTTAAGGTTATACTGGCAGACACATTTTATGTACTTTTGATGAATCAATTATTCCAATCAACAATTATTTATCAATGTTTCATCTTATTGAAGATCTAATATTCAAAAGAAACGAAATTTCTTCAAATGGCTATTACACAGTCAGAATCTATATGATTCACGAAAATTCTTCGATTCTCGAGTTTTGTGTTGATTAAGATAAATCCTGTCATATTCAAATTAAATAAAATTCTTCAATGTGAATAAATATTCTTCAATCACTGATTTGATTAAGGTTTAATAAAAAAAGGGCAGAGTGGGGAGCTGTTTTCAAAATTAGATTTTTTAATTTTCGTACAGTTGAACAGTATACAAATAATGCAAATCGAACATATTAATATGAAAACACCGTTTTCTCTTATTTGTAGAAGTTGATAATTTAAGGAAAATCAAACGCAATGGTAGGCATATTAAATTTTATACACTTAAACGGATTATAAGATATTCTATCTGTTATACAAACTATGCAAATATATTTAGATATTTCAATAAATTTGATTTAAGTGTAAACATAACATACCAACGATCGATGATGCATATTGCATATAAATGTCTGTAATGCATGCGCAAACAAAATTCTTACTAGAGGTCACAATCCAACATAGTATTTATTACTTTATTTTATAAGATCTAGGATTTTTTTAAAGATGTAGGTACGACTTTACACAAAGTTTAAAAGAAATCAATCAAACAGTTCTTAAATTTAAAAGAAATAGTTTGAAACAGTTCAGCCGTAATGAGAAAGTCGATATTTAAAAACAAAATATAGTGGAATGCAAAAACAATTATAAGGCAAGTTAAAGGATTCGTCCTTATGAAATGTAAAAAATAAATTTCTTGGGAGCCTCCCACTTGTCCCGTAATGAAAACTCAACGTGTTATTTCTTGATTACTAGGGGTCAACCCTCCTTTATTCGCGGTACAAATTCAACTAACTCATAAATTACAATATAGTCTCCTCGATACTTAACTCACAAACATATTCATTCTATATAATTGCTGATCTGCAGTTCCCATGCAGATCATATACATATTCCTATATTCGCCCGGATGTGGTGTGGCGGTGGGAATATACTTGCTATGGTGCCAATCGGATGCGCGTGTGTCGTATCAGGTAACGGGCATGCACCTGCAAGCGAATGTGATTCGCTTGCACTTTTATAACTGCAGGTGGATACCTGATCGTGATAACTGCCGCCTCTTCAAATATCTGCGTCCCGCAGATCACCTGACGAACGGGTGAATGAACCTGGGATTCTCCTGGGGTTGTTGACTTCTTGAGCAGGTCGCGGTACCGGGCGCGGAACTGTTGCTCGACGGAAGGATAGGCGGAGCTTCGGGATGTTGACCCTTCCATAGATCTTTCTCCAGAATAGACAGATGACCGTAATGACTGCTATGAAAATGAAAATTTCTGTAAGAATAGAAGAGTTAAGATTTCTACTTAAGATATTGATGAGCTCAATATTCCTCGTGCTAAGGTCATGCACGTATTCCAGGTTAGGTTTGACTCTGTTGCTAGTTACGTTGACCCGGACCGGGGGAAGTGCCTGTGGGTTGAAAATCGCTCGGCTGTGGTATGTCTTCTCTTCTATGTGGACCGTGTCATTGTCTAGTTGTATCAGGTAGGTACCTACTAAAGGAATAGAGGAATTTTTATTTAAAATCGTCCCGTTGAAGTTTGTCAGGAAAATTGTGTTTTCCCCAATCAGCTCGACCACTTCCTCGTTCGTCGTTTTGTAGTCGCAAAGGGCATTGCCGCCTTTGAGGATTTTGGTTAGACAAGAGTCCTCTGATAACTCCCGGAGAATGTCCTCCTCGCACACGGATGTGTTACCTATATTAAGACATTTCCCGTTTAGTCCGTACGTCTTGTCATGGCTAATGATAAGTCTTGAGAAGTCTAAGTCAATTTGTCTACCGTTCCTGATAGCTGCGCGAGCCGTGATTAAGTGGTATACCTTTGGGTCTGTTTTAGGTATGGACAGGACATATAGCATCAATGTCCCATTGCAGTATACTGAAGGTCGGTCGTATTCTATAGCTTCTACGACGTTTTGGTAAGGTAAAGTTTCTAGCTCATTTATGATGGTATTGATCTCTGCTGAATCCAAAAGATTACTATTGACTATGCCGTTCTTAGCCAATTGGCAAGCTCTAACTATTTCATTTACTCCCTCCTTCAAGATAAGTACCTTATTTAGTAGGTCATGTCTAAGTTGGTCCGTCAGCCCTTTCTCTATAGCGTTATTGTAACCCCGAATTATCTTGTTAATTTTTTGTGTTGTCTCTCGTGTTGTGTCGAACAGTTTTTCGTTAATCAAGTATTGTCGATTGTTGTTTCCTATAATGTCTGCCTGTTTTTCTAAAAGTTTGTCCCAGTCAGTTGCGTCGGGAGATCCCCCTACCCACTTCCAGGCAGTTCCTATCCAATTAATTGACCTAGCTTTCCTCGTTCGCGCGTCCCGCAGCTCGTTAAGACGTTCTTTGATTTGATCTAGATGATAACCCAGGATAGGTTGCATTTCTTTGTCCTTAACATGTTCAAACATCAGTCGCTCGGTATCCTGGATGAGTGCGTCATACTTCGTCAAGTTGATAACATGAATTAATTTAAAAACTCCATTTGTCACCCAAGCGTTCCCTTCCTTAACCGTCACAATTGGGGATTCATAGGCAAAAATATGTAGAGTCTGCATGGGAGTGAAAAGAACTACTAATCTGCAATACAATCAAAGTTTATTTAATATGAGGTTCACAATTTTATCTTAAGGTCTAAATTACAATAAGTATGTACGTATGGCATTACCATGTAGCCTTGATTTCTTGTGTTTTGTTAATTTTTATGTTAACATTTGGATTCGTTTTTTTTCATTTTTTTTTTTCATTATTCTCTTGATTCTCTTTTTTTTCATTATGAGATAGCTCTCCATTAAATTTTCGGGGTAGTCACTCCGGGTCGGAAGGTTCGTATTTTTCCGCTTTGGCTTGTAAGGTTAAAAATATCAAACAGCCTACTAGGGTACGAGGATCAACACCACCGTAATTACTGTTACATAATTGTTTAAGTGAACCGGCCCCTTGTTTCTCGAGCATCTTTTATTAAGTTAATGGTTTTTAGTTAATTTCTTGTTCTGTCATGTAATTCTTGACAAATTTTCTTATATTATTTGCGTGCACATTCTCCTTCTTTTTTTTTTTTTTTTATTTCTTTTTTTTTATATTGGTTATATTGGTGAAGAGAAGGGAGAGGAAAGGACAGAGAGAGAAGGGGAAATTAATTGCCACCTGTGGGATTAATGTTTTTTAAGTGAGCTTTGTGTATTTTCTTCCCGCTTACCGTCATTACAGTAACTCGGTTATTTTTTGCTACAATTTCCTTCCTATACAAGGGCTTGTTTTTGCTCTTTATACCTTTTACCGCGACGTAAACCACATCACCCTGGCAGTACTTCCTTGGGACCACTCTTTTTAGATTCCTCCTCGAGTTCCTAGCTTCCATATTTCTGCTTATTAATCCTCTGAGGTCTTTATTCATTTTCGATCGAATATTCAAAAGATTTTGAAAGTTAACCCTCTGCGACCTGTTGAAGAATATGTCCGTGGGTTTCCTGTTGATGACGGAGTGTACGGTGTTGTTGTAACGATCAACAGCCACGTAGACAAGTTCTTTTAGGGTGTCGTCGCCGATTATTCCGTCGAATGACTCGAGGTTTGGGAGAATAAAAAAGGTTAAAACAGTACTGCAGCCAACGAAGGAGAAGAATTTACCGCAGATTTTATATTTCACTAGGATTTTCCCAGCTGGACTGTTAATGTAAAAAGGGTTTTGAACAGGGTAAGGTTTTGGTGCGAGATTTGATTTAATGAAGTTTTTATTCGCACCGGTGTCTACGAGAAAGTTTAATATTTTCCCGTCTCGTGTGGCGTACTCTACGTATGGTACGCTGGAAATGAGGCATCGGTCATAAAATTTTCCTCTTCCTGCGATACCGCCGAGTTAGAGGTTCCGGGTTCTTCGTTAGATTCCGGAACGTCTGTTACCATATGGTAAAGCCGCTGTTGTTTCCTAGGGTAATTATCTGAACTGGCTTCTCGCTTAATTGCGATATTGGGCCGGTTCATATAGTTCGCCTTTCTGCTCTGAAACGAGCGATCCACCTCCATTTTGATGGCAGGCTTCGGGCCCGGTCTTGGCGGTGAATATTGCCTGTTTTGGGGTCTTGTATTCCAAGACGAATATGACCGCTGGCCGTACCTGTTGTTCGTAGATCTGTTTGGATTTCCCGAGGGTAAAGGCGGACCCCTTTCGGATCTAAAGTTATAATGCACGGGAGAGGTTATGACGTTCGGTGCCTGTACGTGCACAGAGCTGTTCCTGAAGTTAAGATTCTGCATCTCGAGGCACACAGAGTAAGCCTCAGGGAGCGTTTTCGGCTTCTGAATTATGAGGAGCCTCGAGAGGTCCTCGTTCAATCCACGCACAAACACGTCCAACGCTCTATTACGATAGGTTTCCACCAAGGCATCAATTGTCTCGGCGGAATAGGTTTCCGATCGGATTTTATTTATTATAACCTTATTTCAGCTGGCTCAGCTGATGCTCGAGGGTTCTAAGATCCCTCTTGTCTGCATAATGCAGGGACAGGACCCTCTTGATCTCTGTCCACTCGCTGTCGAATACATTATATGATATTAGAGCGGAATCTGCTTTACCCCTAATTTTTTGCCTTACATGCTGGAGGATCGCCCTGTAAATGGGCTTGCCCCGAACAATTGAATAATCCTTTAGCACTGTTTCTATGCTGTGCACCCAGGATACATAATGTACCGGGTTCCCATCGAAAACCTGAAGCTCCTTCACAGAGTCGGGTAGCTTCGAAATATCCCTCAACTCGATCTCGTCGTTTGGACCTCGTAATTGTTCCGGGGCTTCAGTTATTTGTTGGGCCGTTGGTCCCCCCAACCCTACGCTTTCTATATTTTTAATTCTATTCTCCATGGAATTTAGCTGCGCTAACAAGGGTTGAATTGCCTGCACGGAATCCCTCTGTTCGATGTGAGTGATTCGGTTCTCGAAACCCCTCAACTGTTCTAACACGGAATTAACCGCCCCCGTCAACTGTGTTACCGAATTCCTAATCTCTTCCATGTCTACTAAAAGTGGTACCGAAGGATCGCTTTTATTATTTTTTCCTTTTAGAATAGTAGGTATGTAATTCTTTTAATAGGAATATTGATTCCCTTCTCCTCCCAATTTATGAAATTTGCACTTGCACTGTTTTTATATATTGATAAAGGAGAAAATTATATGTTACGTATGTAATTCTAGGTGAGAACAATATAGTTATGCGTTTTTTCGTGTGTACGTATCGAATTGGGGGTGCTTCCCCTTTAATACAAATTTTAATATGATTTGTTTTAAATATAGATTGAATTTCTTATAAATGTATTCTTACAGAATTAATATCAACCAATTCATTGTCTTGAGTTCCTGTTGTCTTCTGGGGTCGTCTGCTTCCGTTATTCCAATCCTTGTGTGAACGCCTTTGTCCTATTTTTCCGATAGTCGAGTCCTATTTCTTTTGTTCCAGGTAAGGATCGATTTTTCGTCACTCGTACTGTTCTTTTTGCTGTTCACAAGAGTTCACTTCTCTATATTCGCGAAGGCAAAGATTCACTTTTTCACTTGTGATTTCCTTTCTTAATAATTAATTTTTTGCGAGAGGTGGGAGGTCCCTGCTCGGGCGCCAGTTAAAGGATTCGTCCTTATGAAATGTAAAAAATAAATTTCTTGGGAGCCTCCCACTTGTCCCGTAATGAAAACTCAACGTGTTATTTCTTGATTACTAGGGGTCAACCCTCCTTTATTCGCGGTACAAATTCAACTAACTCATAAATTACAATATAGTCTCCTCGATACTTAACTCACAAACATATTCATTCTTTATAATTGCTGATCTGCAGTTCCCATGCAGATCATATACATATTCCTATATTCGCCCGGATGTGGTGTGGCGGTGGGAATATACTTGCTATGGTGCCAATCGGATGCGCGTGTGTCGTATCAGGTAACGGGCATGCACCTGCAAGCGAATGTGATTCGCTTGCACTTTTATAACTGCAGGTGGATACCTGATCGTGATAACTGGCATTTTCAGAAGAATATATTTATTTGAAATCATTGAAAATATTTTCAATAAAGTAAGCTTTACGAAAAAGAATCAGAAGAAGGCAAGTTCCATGCATCTAATATCATAAAGCCCGTGTCCCCAAAGATAAGTTAATTATTTTGAGTAAAGAGTTAAATCAGCTCGAAGCGACTCCTCTTTTTCTAAACTCAGGCCTACATGAAGCTTGGCCCCAAAAACATTCTTTTTGCCGACCGAACAGCAGACAGTTAGCCCGTAGAAGACTAACCGCCAACCTATATCTATTCCATAGGTAGTAAGCGAAACTCTGTCCAATAAAGACAAACAAATCAGATGACCTATCAGTATATAGGTACTACCTACCTACTTTTCAAAACTGCTCTGTTCTGCGCAAGTACCACTATTTTTGTCGGACAGAAATTTCGCAGGATTTGAGTTTTACAGCGTATTCGTAATTATATTGAATTCCCCGCATTCCCCAAAATTACCAAAAAATTTTTATTATTCTCGCGTTTACATTTTCTTCACATTGACGAAATTGGTCAACTTGAATAATTTTCTTCAGTATGTTATTAAAAACTTTTGTTCTCACGTTGAGAAATACCCATTAAACTGTTGCAATCTAACTAATTTTTCTTCGTAATATCTTTAAATTGAATAAATTTCAGTATATGATGGAAAATTTTATCTTCAACTTGACGAAATTTTCTTCACACCGAACATTTTTTTTAATTATTTAAATCTTTCATAATATTTTCTTCAATTTGAATAAATTTCTTTAAATGCAGGAAAACGGTTTCTTCAAATTAAAAAAGTTAATCAAATTGAAGAAGTTTCATTGAAATGTAAATATTTATTGTTGTGCTCGAAGTGATAACTTTTATTCTTAAAAGTATCGTTTCAAGCAAATTAATAAGGTAAGTTTTAATGATTGATTGCCCAAAAACACATTCGAATATGCAATAATAATGATAATAATTTTCTTTTATTTCAGATCATCGCTGCTGTGCAATTAAGTATTATAAATCGAGTTACATTACGTCTGGGAACGGACTTAGGCTAATTGACTTTGCTGCGGGGCGTAATGTTACTATAGCTAGCACACGGTTTCCTCAACTCAATATCCACAAAGGAACATGGCCGTCGCCAGATCATCAAACCGTCAAACAAATTGATCATGTTGCGATCGACGTAAGGCACTCCTCCAGTGTTCTAGATGTCCGAACTTTCCGAGCGGCCAACATAGACTCGGACCACTACCTTGTTGTAGCCAAGGTGCGTATGCGGATATCTCAAACGCCACAACAACGGGGAAATACTGTGAGGAGATTTAACGTTGAACGGCTACAATCGCAACAAACCGCCAGAACCTTTGCTGATCGCGTATCCCTCAACCTCTCGAGAAGTCCTATGCAGCCAGCATCAAGTGCGGAAGACCAGTGGCATAGATGCCAAGACGCCATCAGAAACGCCGCAACCGATGTGCTGGGTTTCACACGACCACCCTCACGAAACCCCTGGTTTGATGAAGAATGCCGGCAAGCACATGCAGCAAAACAAAGCGCGTACAAAGCGGCGCTGCACAGAAGGACGAGGGCAGCTCGTGAGCTCTACGAGCAAAAGAGGAGGGAAGAACATCGGCTTCTCCGGAAGAAAAAGAAAGAGCACGAGAAGCGCGCGATCGAGGAAATAGCGAGGTGCTACTCCAGGAACAATGTTCGGAAGTTTTACCAAAGGGTAAAAAGAACGTGTAATCGCAACAAGACCCGAACAGAGACCTGTAGAGACGAACAAGGAAACCTTGTGGTAGAGTCACAGTCGGTGCTGAGGATATGGAAAAACCATTTCTGCAAACTGTTAAACGGCGAAGACGACCCAAATTCCGCTGTCAGGCAGAACGAACCATTCAACTTAGACGATGAAAGCCAAGACTTCCGTCCACCCGACCAAAACGAAGTGAGGATAGCAATATCCAAGCTTAAGACCAACAAAGCTGCTGGACCAGATGGCTTGACTGCCGAGCTTTTTAAGGCAGCGAGAGATGACTTGGTAGAGAGCATACACCAACTCGTCTCCAAGATTTGGTCGGAAGAAAGTATGCCTGATGAATGGAACCTCAGCATCGTTTGCCCGATCCACAAGAAAGGAGACCCTCTAAACTGCGCTTACTATAGGGGTATCAGTCTTCTTAACATCGCATACAAGATCCTGTCTGCCATACTGTGTGAACGCCTGAAACCTTTTGTCAACGATCTGGTTGGTCCCTACCAGTGCGGTTTTAAGCCCGGTAAGTCTACAACCAACCAAATATTCACACTACGGCAGATCCTGGAGAAAACCCAAGAAGTCCAGATCGATACTCACCATCTTTTTATCGATTTTAAGGCCGCATACGACAGCATTTATAGAGACGAGCTGTATAGAGCTATGTCTAGTTTTGACATCACTCACAAACATATTCATTCTATATAATTGCTGATCTGCAGTTCCCATGCAGATCATATACATATTCCTATATTCGCCCGGATGTGGTGTGGCGGTGGGAATATACTTGCTATGGTGCCAATCGGATGCGCGTGTGTCGTATCAGGTAACGGGCATGCACCTGCAAGCGAATGTGATTCGCTTGCACTTTTATAACTGCAGGTGGATACCTGATCGTGATAACTGCCGCCTCTTCAAATATCTGCGTCCCGCAGATCACCTGACGAACGGGTGAATGAACCTGGGATTCTCCTGGGGTTGTTGACTTCTTGAGCAGGTCGCGGTACCGGGCGCGGAACTGTTGCTCGACGGAAGGATAGGCGGAGCTTCGGGATGTTGACCCTTCCATAGATCTTTCTCCAGAATAGACAGATGACCGTAATGACTGCTATGAAAATGAAAATTTCTGTAAGAATAGAAGAGTTAAGATTTCTACTTAAGATATTGATGAGCTCAATATTCCTCGTGCTAAGGTCATGCACGTATTCCAGGTTAGGTTTGACTCTGTTGCTAGTTACGTTGACCCGGACCGGGGGAAGTGCCTGTGGGTTGAAAATCGCTCGGCTGTGGTATGTCTTCTCTCCTATGTGGACCGTGTCATTGTCTAGTTGTATCAGGTAGGTACCTACTAAAGGAATAGAGGAATTTTTATTTAAAATCGTCCCGTTGAAGTTTGTCAGGAAAATTGTGTTTTCCCCAATCAGCTCGACCACTTCCTCGTTCGTCGTTTTGTAGTCGCAAAGGGCATTGCCGCCTTTGAGGATTTTGGTTAGACAAGAGTCCTCTGATAACTCCCGGAGAATGTCCTCCTCGCACACGGATGTGTTACCTATATTAAGACATTTCCCGTTTAGTCCGTACGTCTTGTCATGGCTAATGATAAGTCTTGAGAAGTCTAAGTCAATTTGTCTACCGTTCCTGATAGCTGCGCGAGCCGTGATTAAGTGGTATACCTTTGGGTCTGTTTTAGGTATGGACAGGACATATAGGATCAATGTCCCATTGCAGTATACTGAAGGTCGGTCGTATTCTATAGCTTCTACGACGTTTTGGTAAGGTAAAGTTTCTAGCTCATTTATGATGGTATTGATCTCTGCTGAATCCAAAAGATTACTATTGACTATGCCGTTCTTAGCCAATTGGCAAGCTCTAACTATTTCATTTACTCCCTCCTTCAAGATAAGTACCTTATTTAGTAGGTCATGTCTAAGTTGGTCCGTCAGCCCTTTCTCTATAGCGTTATTGTAACCCCGAATTATCTTGTTAATTTTTTGTGTTGTCTCTCGTGTTGTGTCGAACAGTTTTTCGTTAATCAAGTATTATCGATTGTTGTTTCCTATAATGTCTGCCTGTTTTTCTAAAAGTTTGTCCCAGTCAGTTGCGTCGGGAGATCCCCCTACCCACTTCCAGGCAGTTCCTATCCAATTAATTGACCTAGCTTTCCTCGTTCGCGCGTCCCGCAGCTCGTTAAGACGTTCTTTGATTTGATCTAGATGATAACCCAGGATAGGTTGCATTTCTTTGTCCTTAACATGTTCAAACATCAGTCGCTCGGTATCCTGGATGAGTGCGTCATACTTCGTCAAGTTGATAACATGAATTAATTTAAAAACTCCATTTGTCACCCAAGCGTTCCCTTCCTTAACCGTCACAATTGGGGATTCATAGGCAAAAATATGTAGAGTCTGCATGGGAGTGAAAAGAACTACTAATCTGCAATACAATCAAAGTTTATTTAATATGAGGTTCACAATTTTATCTTAAGGTCTAAATTACAATAAGTATGTACGTATGGCATTACCATGTAGCCTTGATTTCTTGTGTTTTGTTAATTTTTATGTTAACATTTGGATTCGTTTTTTTTCATTTTTTTTTTTCATTATTCTCTTGATTCTCTTTTTTTTCATTATGAGATAGCTCTCCATTAAATTTTCGGGGTAGTCACTCCGGGTCGGAAGGTTCGTATTTGTCCGCTTTGGCTTGTAAGGTTAAAAATATCAAACAGCCTACTAGGGTACGAGGATCAACACCACCGTAATTACTGTTACATAATTGTTTAAGTGAACCGGCCCCTTGTTTCTCGAGCATCTTTTATTAAGTTAATGGTTTTTAGTTAATTTCTTGTTCTGTCATGTAATTCTTGACAAATTTTCTTATATTATTTGCGTGCACATTCTCCTTCTTTTTTTTTTTTTTTTTTATTTCTTTTTTTTTATATTGGTTATATTGGTGAAGAGAAGGGAGAGGAAAGGACAGAGAGAGAAGGGGAAATTAATTGCCACCTGTGGGATTAATGTTTTTTAAGTGAGCTTTGTGTATTTTCTTCCCGCTTACCGTCATTACAGTAACTCGGTTATTTTTTGCTACAATTTCCTTCCTATACAAGGGCTTGTTTTTGCTCTTTATACCTTTTACCGCGACGTAAACCACATCACCCTGGCAGTACTTCCTTGGGACCACTCTTTTTAGATTCCTCCTCGAGTTCCTAGCTTCCATATTTCTGCTTATTAATCCTCTGAGGTCTTTATTCATTTTCGATCGAATATTCAAAAGATTTTGAAAGTTAACCCTCTGCGACCTGTTGAAGAATATGTCCGTGGGTTTCCTGTTGATGACGGAGTGTACGGTGTTGTTGTAACGATCAACAGCCACGTAGACAAGTTCTTTTAGGGTGTCGTCGCCGATTATTCCGTCGAATGACTCGAGGTTTGGGAGAATAAAAAAGGTTAAAACAGTACTGCAGCCAACGAAGGAGAAGAATTTACCGCAGATTTTATATTTCACTAGGATTTTCCCAGCTGGACTGTTAATGTAAAAAGGGTTTTGAACAGGGTAAGGTTTTGGTGCGAGATTTGATTTAATGAAGTTTTTATTCGCACCGGTGTCTACGAGAAAGTTTAATATTTTCCCGTCTCGTGTGGCGTACTCTACGTATGGTACGCTGGAAATGAGGCATCGGTCATAAAATTTTCCTCTTCCTGCGATACCGCCGAGTTAGAGGTTCCGGGTTCTTCGTTAGATTCCGGAACGTCTGTTACCATATGGTAAAGCCGCTGTTGTTTCCTAGGGTAATTATCTGAACTGGCTTCTCGCTTAATTGCGATATTGGGCCGGTTCATATAGTTCGCCTTTCTGCTCTGAAACGAGCGATCCACCTCCATTTTGATGGCAGGCTTCGGGCCCGGTCTTGGCGGTGAATATTGCCTGTTTTGGGGTCTTGTATTCCAAGACGAATATGACCGCTGGCCGTACCTGTTGTTCGTAGATCTGTTTGGATTTCCCGAGGGTAAAGGCGGACCCCTTTCGGATCTAAAGTTATAATGCACGGGAGAGGTTATGACGTTCGGTGCCTGTACGTGCACAGAGCTGTTCCTGAAGTTAAGATTCTGCATCTCGAGGCACACAGAGTAAGCCTCAGGGAGCGTTTTCGGCTTCTGAATTATGAGGAGCCTCGAGAGGTCCTCGTTCAATCCACGCACAAACACGTCCAACGCTCTATTACGATAGGTTTCCACCAAGGCATCAATTGTCTCGGCGGAATAGGTTTCCGATCGGATTTTATTTATTATAACCTTATTTCAGCTGGCTCAGCTGATGCTCGAGGGTTCTAAGATCCCTCTTGTCTGCATAATGCAGGGACAGGACCCTCTTGATCTCTGTCCACTCGCTGTCGAATACATTATATGATATTAGAGCGGAATCTGCTTTACCCCTAATTTTTTGCCTTACATGCTGGAGGATCGCCCTGTAAATGGGCTTGCCCCGAACAATTGAATAATCCTTTAGCACTGTTTCTATGCTGTGCACCCAGGATACATAATGTACCGGGTTCCCATCGAAAACCTGAAGCTCCTTCACAGAGTCGGGTAGCTTCGAAATATCCCTCAACTCGATCTCGTCGTTTGGACCTCGTAATTGTTCCGGGGCTTCAGTTATTTGTTGGGCCGTTGGTCCCCCCAACCCTACGCTTTCTATATTTTTAATTCTATTCTCCATGGAATTTAGCTGCGCTAACAAGGGTTGAATTGCCTGCACGGAATCCCTCTGTTCGATGTGAGTGATTCGGTTCTCGAAACCCCTCAACTGTTCTAACACGGAATTAACCGCCCCCGTCAACTGTGTTACCGAATTCCTAATCTCTTCCATGTCTACTAAAAGTGGTACCGAAGGATCGCTTTTATTATTTTTTCCTTTTAGAATAGTAGGTATGTAATTCTTTTAATAGGAATATTGATTCCCTTCTCCTCCCAATTTATGAAATTTGCACTTGCACTGTTTTTATATATTGATAAAGGAGAAAATTATATGTTACGTATGTAATTCTAGGTGAGAACAATATAGTTATGCGTTTTTTCGTGTGTACGTATCGAATTGGGGGTGCTTCCCCTTTAATACAAATTTTAATATGATTTGTTTTAAATATAGATTGAATTTCTTATAAATGTATTCTTACAGAATTAATATCAACCAATTCATTGTCTTGAGTTCCTGTTGTCTTCTGGGGTCGTCTGCTTCCGTTATTCCAATCCTTGTGTGAACGCCTTTGTCCTATTTTTCCGATAGTCGAGTCCTATTTCTTTTGTTCCAGGTAAGGATCGATTTTTCGTCACTCGTACTGTTCTTTTTGCTGTTCACAAGAGTTCACTTCTCTATATTCGCGAAGGCAAAGATTCACTTTTTCACTTGTGATTTCCTTTCTTAATAATTAATTTTTTGCGAGAGGTGGGAGGTCCCTGCTCGGGCGCCAGTTAAAGGATTCGTCCTTATGAAATGTAAAAAATAAATTTCTTGGGAGCCTCCCACTTGTCCCGTAATGAAAACTCAACGTGTTATTTCTTGATTACTAGGGGTCAACCCTCCTTTATTCGCGGTACAAATTCAACTAACTCATAAATTACAATATAGTCTCCTCGATACTTAACTCACAAACATATTCATTCTTTATAATTGCTGATCTGCAGTTCCCATGCAGATCATATACATATTCCTATATTCGCCCGGATGTGGTGTGGCGGTGGGAATATACTTGCTATGGTGCCAATCGGATGCGCGTGTGTCGTATCAGGTAACGGGCATGCACCTGCAAGCGAATGTGATTCGCTTGCACTTTTATAACTGCAGGTGGATACCTGATCGTGATAACTGGCATTTTCAGAAGAATATATTTATTTGAAATCATTGAAAATATTTTCAATAAAGTAAGCTTTACGAAAAAGAATCAGAAGAAGGCAAGTTCCATGCATCTAATATCATAAAGCCCGTGTCCCCAAAGATAAGTTAATTATTTTGAGTAAAGAGTTAAATCAGCTCGAAGCGACTCCTCTTTTTCTAAACTCAGGCCTACATGAAGCTTGGCCCCAAAAACATTCTTTTTGCCGACCGAACAGCAGACAGTTAGCCCGTAGAAGACTAACCGCCAACCTATATCTATTCCATAGGTAGTAAGCGAAACTCTGTCCAATAAAGACAAACAAATCAGATGACCTATCAGTATATAGGTACTACCTACCTACTTTTCAAAACTGCTCTGTTCTGCGCAAGTACCACTATTTTTGTCGGACAGAAATTTCGCAGGATTTGAGTTTTACAGCGTATTCGTAATTATATTGAATTCCCCGCATTCCCCAAAATTACCAAAAAATTTTTATTATTCTCGCGTTTACATTTTCTTCACATTGACGAAATTGGTCAACTTGAATAATTTTCTTCAGTATGTTATTAAAAACTTTTGTTCTCACGTTGAGAAATACCCATTAAACTGTTGCAATCTAACTAATTTTTCTTCGTAATATCTTTAAATTGAATAAATTTCAGTATATGATGGAAAATTTTATCTTCAACTTGACGAAATTTTCTTCACACCGAACATTTTTTTTAATTATTTAAATCTTTCATAATATTTTCTTCAATTTGAATAAATTTCTTTAAATGCAGGAAAACGGTTTCTTCAAATTAAAAAAGTTAATCAAATTGAAGAAGTTTCATTGAAATGTAAATATTTATTGTTGTGCTCGAAGTGATAACTTTTATTCTTAAAAGTATCGTTTCAAGCAAATTAATAAGGTAAGTTTTAATGATTGATTGCCCAAAAACACATTCGAATATGCAATAATAATGATAATAATTTTCTTTTATTTCAGATCATCGCTGCTGTGCAATTAAGTATTATAAATCGAGTTACATTACGTCTGGGAACGGACTTAGGCTAATTGACTTTGCTGCGGGGCGTAATGTTACTATAGCTAGCACACGGTTTCCTCAACTCAATATCCACAAAGGAACATGGCCGTCGCCAGATCATCAAACCGTCAAACAAATTGATCATGTTGCGATCGACGTAAGGCACTCCTCCAGTGTTCTAGATGTCCGAACTTTCCGAGCGGCCAACATAGACTCGGACCACTACCTTGTTGTAGCCAAGGTGCGTATGCGGATATCTCAAACGCCACAACAACGGGGAAATACTGTGAGGAGATTTAACGTTGAACGGCTACAATCGCAACAAACCGCCAGAACCTTTGCTGATCGCGTATCCCTCAACCTCTCGAGAAGTCCTATGCAGCCAGCATCAAGTGCGGAAGACCAGTGGCATAGATGCCAAGACGCCATCAGAAACGCCGCAACCGATGTGCTGGGTTTCACACGACCACCCTCACGAAACCCCTGGTTTGATGAAGAATGCCGGCAAGCACATGCAGCAAAACAAAGCGCGTACAAAGCGGCGCTGCACAGAAGGACGAGGGCAGCTCGTGAGCTCTACGAGCAAAAGAGGAGGGAAGAACATCGGCTTCTCCGGAAGAAAAAGAAAGAGCACGAGAAGCGCGCGATCGAGGAAATAGCGAGGTGCTACTCCAGGAACAATGTTCGGAAGTTTTACCAAAGGGTAAAAAGAACGTGTAATCGCAACAAGACCCGAACAGAGACCTGTAGAGACGAACAAGGAAACCTTGTGGTAGAGTCACAGTCGGTGCTGAGGATATGGAAAAACCATTTCTGCAAACTGTTAAACGGCGAAGACGACCCAAATTCCGCTGTCAGGCAGAACGAACCATTCAACTTAGACGATGAAAGCCAAGACTTCCGTCCACCCGACCAAAACGAAGTGAGGATAGCAATATCCAAGCTTAAGACCAACAAAGCTGCTGGACCAGATGGCTTGACTGCCGAGCTTTTTAAGGCAGCGAGAGATGACTTGGTAGAGAGCATACACCAACTCGTCTCCAAGATTTGGTCGGAAGAAAGTATGCCTGATGAATGGAACCTCAGCATCGTTTGCCCGATCCACAAGAAAGGAGACCCTCTAAACTGCGCTTACTATAGGGGTATCAGTCTTCTTAACATCGCATACAAGATCCTGTCTGCCATACTGTGTGAACGCCTGAAACCTTTTGTCAACGATCTGGTTGGTCCCTACCAGTGCGGTTTTAAGCCCGGTAAGTCTACAACCAACCAAATATTCACACTACGGCAGATCCTGGAGAAAACCCAAGAAGTCCAGATCGATACTCACCATCTTTTTATCGATTTTAAGGCCGCATACGACAGCATTTATAGAGACGAGCTGTATAGAGCTATGTCTAGTTTTGACATCACTCACAAACATATTCATTCTATATAATTGCTGATCTGCAGTTCCCATGCAGATCATATACATATTCCTATATTCGCCCGGATGTGGTGTGGCGGTGGGAATATACTTGCTATGGTGCCAATCGGATGCGCGTGTGTCGTATCAGGTAACGGGCATGCACCTGCAAGCGAATGTGATTCGCTTGCACTTTTATAACTGCAGGTGGATACCTGATCGTGATAACTGCCGCCTCTTCAAATATCTGCGTCCCGCAGATCACCTGACGAACGGGTGAATGAACCTGGGATTCTCCTGGGGTTGTTGACTTCTTGAGCAGGTCGCGGTACCGGGCGCGGAACTGTTGCTCGACGGAAGGATAGGCGGAGCTTCGGGATGTTGACCCTTCCATAGATCTTTCTCCAGAATAGACAGATGACCGTAATGACTGCTATGAAAATGAAAATTTCTGTAAGAATAGAAGAGTTAAGATTTCTACTTAAGATATTGATGAGCTCAATATTCCTCGTGCTAAGGTCATGCACGTATTCCAGGTTAGGTTTGACTCTGTTGCTAGTTACGTTGACCCGGACCGGGGGAAGTGCCTGTGGGTTGAAAATCGCTCGGCTGTGGTATGTCTTCTCTCCTATGTGGACCGTGTCATTGTCTAGTTGTATCAGGTAGGTACCTACTAAAGGAATAGAGGAATTTTTATTTAAAATCGTCCCGTTGAAGTTTGTCAGGAAAATTGTGTTTTCCCCAATCAGCTCGACCACTTCCTCGTTCGTCGTTTTGTAGTCGCAAAGGGCATTGCCGCCTTTGAGGATTTTGGTTAGACAAGAGTCCTCTGATAACTCCCGGAGAATGTCCTCCTCGCACACGGATGTGTTACCTATATTAAGACATTTCCCGTTTAGTCCGTACGTCTTGTCATGGCTAATGATAAGTCTTGAGAAGTCTAAGTCAATTTGTCTACCGTTCCTGATAGCTGCGCGAGCCGTGATTAAGTGGTATACCTTTGGGTCTGTTTTAGGTATGGACAGGACATATAGGATCAATGTCCCATTGCAGTATACTGAAGGTCGGTCGTATTCTATAGCTTCTACGACGTTTTGGTAAGGTAAAGTTTCTAGCTCATTTATGATGGTATTGATCTCTGCTGAATCCAAAAGATTACTATTGACTATGCCGTTCTTAGCCAATTGGCAAGCTCTAACTATTTCATTTACTCCCTCCTTCAAGATAAGTACCTTATTTAGTAGGTCATGTCTAAGTTGGTCCGTCAGCCCTTTCTCTATAGCGTTATTGTAACCCCGAATTATCTTGTTAATTTTTTGTGTTGTCTCTCGTGTTGTGTCGAACAGTTTTTCGTTAATCAAGTATTATCGATTGTTGTTTCCTATAATGTCTGCCTGTTTTTCTAAAAGTTTGTCCCAGTCAGTTGCGTCGGGAGATCCCCCTACCCACTTCCAGGCAGTTCCTATCCAATTAATTGACCTAGCTTTCCTCGTTCGCGCGTCCCGCAGCTCGTTAAGACGTTCTTTGATTTGATCTAGATGATAACCCAGGATAGGTTGCATTTCTTTGTCCTTAACATGTTCAAACATCAGTCGCTCGGTATCCTGGATGAGTGCGTCATACTTCGTCAAGTTGATAACATGAATTAATTTAAAAACTCCATTTGTCACCCAAGCGTTCCCTTCCTTAACCGTCACAATTGGGGATTCATAGGCAAAAATATGTAGAGTCTGCATGGGAGTGAAAAGAACTACTAATCTGCAATACAATCAAAGTTTATTTAATATGAGGTTCACAATTTTATCTTAAGGTCTAAATTACAATAAGTATGTACGTATGGCATTACCATGTAGCCTTGATTTCTTGTGTTTTGTTAATTTTTATGTTAACATTTGGATTCGTTTTTTTTCATTTTTTTTTTTCATTATTCTCTTGATTCTCTTTTTTTTCATTATGAGATAGCTCTCCATTAAATTTTCGGGGTAGTCACTCCGGGTCGGAAGGTTCGTATTTGTCCGCTTTGGCTTGTAAGGTTAAAAATATCAAACAGCCTACTAGGGTACGAGGATCAACACCACCGTAATTACTGTTACATAATTGTTTAAGTGAACCGGCCCCTTGTTTCTCGAGCATCTTTTATTAAGTTAATGGTTTTTAGTTAATTTCTTGTTCTGTCATGTAATTCTTGACAAATTTTCTTATATTATTTGCGTGCACATTCTCCTTCTTTTTTTTTGTTTTTTTTATTTCTTTTTTTTTATATTGGTTATATTGGTGAAGAGAAGGGAGAGGAAAGGACAGAGAGAGAAGGGGAAATTAATTGCCACCTGTGGGATTAATGTTTTTTAAGTGAGCTTTGTGTATTTTCTTCCCGCTTACCGTCATTACAGTAACTCGGTTATTTTTTGCTACAATTTCCTTCCTATACAAGGGCTTGTTTTTGCTCTTTATACCTTTTACCGCGACGTAAACCACATCACCCTGGCAGTACTTCCTTGGGACCACTCTTTTTAGATTCCTCCTCGAGTTCCTAGCTTCCATATTTCTGCTTATTAATCCTCTGAGGTCTTTATTCATTTTCGATCGAATATTCAAAAGATTTTGAAAGTTAACCCTCTGCGACCTGTTGAAGAATATGTCCGTGGGTTTCCTGTTGATGACGGAGTGTACGGTGTTGTTGTAACGATCAACAGCCACGTAGACAAGTTCTTTTAGGGTGTCGTCGCCGATTATTCCGTCGAATGACTCGAGGTTTGGGAGAATAAAAAAGGTTAAAACAGTACTGCAGCCAACGAAGGAGAAGAATTTACCGCAGATTTTATATTTCACTAGGATTTTCCCAGCTGGACTGTTAATGTAAAAAGGGTTTTGAACAGGGTAAGGTTTTGGTGCGAGATTTGATTTAATGAAGTTTTTATTCGCACCGGTGTCTACGAGAAAGTTTAATATTTTCCCGTCTCGTGTGGCGTACTCTACGTATGGTACGCTGGAAATGAGGCATCGGTCATAAAATTTTCCTCTTCCTGCGATACCGCCGAGTTAGAGGTTCCGGGTTCTTCGTTAGATTCCGGAACGTCTGTTACCATATGGTAAAGCCGCTGTTGTTTCCTAGGGTAATTATCTGAACTGGCTTCTCGCTTAATTGCGATATTGGGCCGGTTCATATAGTTCGCCTTTCTGCTCTGAAACGAGCGATCCACCTCCATTTTGATGGCAGGCTTCGGGCCCGGTCTTGGCGGTGAATATTGCCTGTTTTGGGGTCTTGTATTCCAAGACGAATATGACCGCTGGCCGTACCTGTTGTTCGTAGATCTGTTTGGATTTCCCGAGGGTAAAGGCGGACCCCTTTCGGATCTAAAGTTATAATGCACGGGAGAGGTTATGACGTTCGGTGCCTGTACGTGCACAGAGCTGTTCCTGAAGTTAAGATTCTGCATCTCGAGGCACACAGAGTAAGCCTCAGGGAGCGTTTTCGGCTTCTGAATTATGAGGAGCCTCGAGAGGTCCTCGTTCAATCCACGCACAAACACGTCCAACGCTCTATTACGATAGGTTTCCACCAAGGCATCAATTGTCTCGGCGGAATAGGTTTCCGATCGGATTTTATTTATTATAACCTTATTTCAGCTGGCTCAGCTGATGCTCGAGGGTTCTAAGATCCCTCTTGTCTGCATAATGCAGGGACAGGACCCTCTTGATCTCTGTCCACTCGCTGTCGAATACATTATATGATATTAGAGCGGAATCTGCTTTACCCCTAATTTTTTGCCTTACATGCTGGAGGATCGCCCTGTAAATGGGCTTGCCCCGAACAATTGAATAATCCTTTAGCACTGTTTCTATGCTGTGCACCCAGGATACATAATGTACCGGGTTCCCATCGAAAACCTGAAGCTCCTTCACAGAGTCGGGTAGCTTCGAAATATCCCTCAACTCGATCTCGTCGTTTGGACCTCGTAATTGTTCCGGGGCTTCAGTTATTTGTTGGGCCGTTGGTCCCCCCAACCCTACGCTTTCTATATTTTTAATTCTATTCTCCATGGAATTTAGCTGCGCTAACAAGGGTTGAATTGCCTGCACGGAATCCCTCTGTTCGATGTGAGTGATTCGGTTCTCGAAACCCCTCAACTGTTCTAACACGGAATTAACCGCCCCCGTCAACTGTGTTACCGAATTCCTAATCTCTTCCATGTCTACTAAAAGTGGTACCGAAGGATCGCTTTTATTATTTTTTCCTTTTAGAATAGTAGGTATGTAATTCTTTTAATAGGAATATTGATTCCCTTCTCCTCCCAATTTATGAAATTTGCACTTGCACTGTTTTTATATATTGATAAAGGAGAAAATTATATGTTACGTATGTAATTCTAGGTGAGAACAATATAGTTATGCGTTTTTTCGTGTGTACGTATCGAATTGGGGGTGCTTCCCCTTTAATACAAATTTTAATATGATTTGTTTTAAATATAGATTGAATTTCTTATAAATGTATTCTTACAGAATTAATATCAACCAATTCATTGTCTTGAGTTCCTGTTGTCTTCTGGGGTCGTCTGCTTCCGTTATTCCAATCCTTGTGTGAACGCCTTTGTCCTATTTTTCCGATAGTCGAGTCCTATTTCTTTTGTTCCAGGTAAGGATCGATTTTTCGTCACTCGTACTGTTCTTTTTGCTGTTCACAAGAGTTCACTTCTCTATATTCGCGAAGGCAAAGATTCACTTTTTCACTTGTGATTTCCTTTCTTAATAATTAATTTTTTGCGAGAGGTGGGAGGTCCCTGCTCGGGCGCCAGTTAAAGGATTCGTCCTTATGAAATGTAAAAAATAAATTTCTTGGGAGCCTCCCACTTGTCCCGTAATGAAAACTCAACGTGTTATTTCTTGATTACTAGGGGTCAACCCTCCTTTATTCGCGGTACAAATTCAACTAACTCATAAATTACAATATAGTCTCCTCGATACTTAACTCACAAACATATTCATTCTTTATAATTGCTGATCTGCAGTTCCCATGCAGATCATATACATATTCCTATATTCGCCCGGATGTGGTGTGGCGGTGGGAATATACTTGCTATGGTGCCAATCGGATGCGCGTGTGTCGTATCAGGTAACGGGCATGCACCTGCAAGCGAATGTGATTCGCTTGCACTTTTATAACTGCAGGTGGATACCTGATCGTGATAACTGGCATTTTCAGAAGAATATATTTATTTGAAATCATTGAAAATATTTTCAATAAAGTAAGCTTTACGAAAAAGAATCAGAAGAAGGCAAGTTCCATGCATCTAATATCATAAAGCCCGTGTCCCCAAAGATAAGTTAATTATTTTGAGTAAAGAGTTAAATCAGCTCGAAGCGACTCCTCTTTTTCTAAACTCAGGCCTACATGAAGCTTGGCCCCAAAAACATTCTTTTTGCCGACCGAACAGCAGACAGTTAGCCCGTAGAAGACTAACCGCCAACCTATATCTATTCCATAGGTAGTAAGCGAAACTCTGTCCAATAAAGACAAACAAATCAGATGACCTATCAGTATATAGGTACTACCTACCTACTTTTCAAAACTGCTCTGTTCTGCGCAAGTACCACTATTTTTGTCGGACAGAAATTTCGCAGGATTTGAGTTTTACAGCGTATTCGTAATTATATTGAATTCCCCGCATTCCCCAAAATTACCAAAAAATTTTTATTATTCTCGCGTTTACATTTTCTTCACATTGACGAAATTGGTCAACTTGAATAATTTTCTTCAGTATGTTATTAAAAACTTTTGTTCTCACGTTGAGAAATACCCATTAAACTGTTGCAATCTAACTAATTTTTCTTCGTAATATCTTTAAATTGAATAAATTTCAGTATATGATGGAAAATTTTATCTTCAACTTGACGAAATTTTCTTCACACCGAACATTTTTTTTAATTATTTAAATCTTTCATAATATTTTCTTCAATTTGAATAAATTTCTTTAAATGCAGGAAAACGGTTTCTTCAAATTAAAAAAGTTAATCAAATTGAAGAAGTTTCATTGAAATGTAAATATTTATTGTTGTGCTCGAAGTGATAACTTTTATTCTTAAAAGTATCGTTTCAAGCAAATTAATAAGGTAAGTTTTAATGATTGATTGCCCAAAAACACATTCGAATATGCAATAATAATGATAATAATTTTCTTTTATTTCAGATCATCGCTGCTGTGCAATTAAGTATTATAAATCGAGTTACATTACGTCTGGGAACGGACTTAGGCTAATTGACTTTGCTGCGGGGCGTAATGTTACTATAGCTAGCACACGGTTTCCTCAACTCAATATCCACAAAGGAACATGGCCGTCGCCAGATCATCAAACCGTCAAACAAATTGATCATGTTGCGATCGACGTAAGGCACTCCTCCAGTGTTCTAGATGTCCGAACTTTCCGAGCGGCCAACATAGACTCGGACCACTACCTTGTTGTAGCCAAGGTGCGTATGCGGATATCTCAAACGCCACAACAACGGGGAAATACTGTGAGGAGATTTAACGTTGAACGGCTACAATCGCAACAAACCGCCAGAACCTTTGCTGATCGCGTATCCCTCAACCTCTCGAGAAGTCCTATGCAGCCAGCATCAAGTGCGGAAGACCAGTGGCATAGATGCCAAGACGCCATCAGAAACGCCGCAACCGATGTGCTGGGTTTCACACGACCACCCTCACGAAACCCCTGGTTTGATGAAGAATGCCGGCAAGCACATGCAGCAAAACAAAGCGCGTACAAAGCGGCGCTGCACAGAAGGACGAGGGCAGCTCGTGAGCTCTACGAGCAAAAGAGGAGGGAAGAACATCGGCTTCTCCGGAAGAAAAAGAAAGAGCACGAGAAGCGCGCGATCGAGGAAATAGAGAGGTGCTACTCCAGGAACAATGTTCGGAAGTTTTACCAAAGGGTAAAAAGAACGTGCAATCGCAACAAGACCCGAACAGAGACCTGTAGAGACGAACAAGGAAACCTTGTGGTAGAGTCACAGTCGGTGCTGAGGATATGGAAAAACCATTTCTGCAAACTGTTAAACGGCGAAGACGACCCAAATTCCGCTGTCAGTCAGAACGAACCATTCAACTTAGACGATGAAAGCCAAGACTTCCGTCCACCCGACCAAAACGAAGTGAGGATAGCAATATCCAAGCTTAAGACCAACAAATCTGCTGGACCAGATGGCTTGACTGCCGAGCTTTTTAAGGCAGCGGAGATGACTTGGTAGAGAGCATACACCAACTCGTCTCCAAGATTTGGTCGGAGGAAAGTATGCCTGATGAATGGAACCTCAGCATCGTTTGCCCGATCCACAAGAAAGGAGACCCTCTAAACTGCGCCAACTATAGGGGTATCAGTCTTCTTAACATCGCATACAAGATCCTGTCTGCCATACTGTGTGAACGCCTGAAACCTTTTGTCAACGATCTGGTTGGTCCCTACCAGTGCGGTTTTAAGCCCGGTAAGTCTACAACCGACCAAATATTCACACTACGGCAGATCCTGGAGAAAACCCAAGAAGTCCAGATCGATACTCACCATCTTTTTATCGATTTTAAGGCCGCATACGACAGCATTTATAGAGACGAGCTGTATAGAGCTATGTCTAGTTTTGACATCACTACCAAACTCGTCCGATTGTGCAGAATGACGATGGAGAATGCTCGCTGCTCCATAAAGGTCGGAAACAATATCACCGAGACCTTTGATGTCAAAAAAGGATTTAGACAAGGTGACGCGCTGTCGTGTGACTTCTTCAACATCATTCTTGAGAAGATTGTGCGAAACTCGCAAGCCAACACCAGGGGCACAATCTTCCAGAAGTCTGTGCAACTACTTGCATACGCTGACGACATCGACATCATTGGCAGAACACAGCGAGCTGTCACTGGTGCGTTTGCAAGTATCAGTACAGAAGCAGCAAAAATGGGCTTAGTGGTGAATGAGGGCAAAACAAAATATATGCTGTCAACAAGAAGGGAAACACAACATCGACGAATCGGTCAGAACGTCACGACAGACAGCTATAATTTTGAGGTAGTTAGGGATTTTGTCTACCTCGGCTCCGCTATAAATTCTGACAACGACATCACATCAGAAATCAATCGAAGAATTACACTTGCCAACCGCTGTTTCTTTGGCCTAAGAAGGCAATTGAGAAGTAAGGCCTTGTCGAGAACCACTAAGGAGACTCTATATAAGACCCTCATCATCCCAGTCCTACTCTATGGCGCAGAAACATGGACGCTATCAAAGGCGGATGAAGATCTCCTTGGTCGTTTTGAACGCAAAATTCTTCGATTGATTTTCGGTCCCGTTTGCGTTGACGGGCTTTGGAGGAGGAGATTTAACAGCGAACTCTACGAGCTGTACAGCGACATCGACCTGGTCAGAAAAGTACGCATCAGTCGACTAAGATGGCTAGGACATGTAGAGCGAATGGACACCAACGCTCCGGCCCGAAGAGTCTTCGATTCAAACCCGGAGGGTCAACGCAGTAGAGGAAGACCTCGCCTTAGGTGGCGCGCGCAAGTGGAAGGGGACCTCAACCAACTTGGAGTGCGCAACTGGGGGCAGTTAGCCAAAGATCGCGCTAACTGGAGAGGCGTATTGGTTGAGGCCCAGGTCCACCCCGGACTGTAGCGCCACCTAAGTAAGTAAGTAAGTAAATCGAGTTAAAACTTTAAATTATTTCTTATTATCCTAATTAGTTTTTTATCATTATACTTATAAGTCCTTTGTAAAATTTTATTTATTATGTATTATTATTACAATGACCTTGTTATTCTCTAAATCCATTAAATACTATCAAATATATTTATAACTTAAAAATATTTAGTTGTGTTTTATTTGTTTTAATGGGCCTTGAAGAAAACAAATGTATGAAATTTAAGAATATTTCATCAAATTCAATAGAACTTGTTTGTGGAATTGAAAAATATTTGTCAGATTGACCAAAAATTAAATCGTTAAACCGAAGAAAAATCATTTATTTAAAGAAAATGATGCATCATATTCGAGAAATAGATGTAGAATTGCTGAAAAATTATTCAGCTTGAATAAAGAAAAGAGTCAAAATGAATATTTGTTCTTCAATTTGAGAAAAAATTAGGTTATATTGAAAAGAGTTCATTAAACTAAGTCGAATTGAAGAATTTTTCTTTCAATTTGAAATTTTTTTTTTGTTTTTGAAAATGAAGAATTTTTTTAGTTAAATTGAAGAATCAGTATCCACTGAATTTTACGAAAAAATAATTAGTCTTATTCAATGTGAACATTTTTTGTGGATTTAACACCATAATGAAACATTTTATGCAATTCATCAAAATGACAATATTTCTTATATAGAACAAAATTTTCGTTAAAACGACGGACAGGAGTTGTTGACCTTATATTGATCACCGTTTCTTCAAATATACATGCTATTTCATCAATATGACTACTAAATTTGGTTTAGTGTTGGTGTGTTGGACTACTAAGCGCGGGTCCTCAGGCAGGCTTGTCAAATTTTTAAAAGCCTATATCGCAATTTTTAGTTATTTTTTTTCGCAAAAAAACAGCAAAATTAAAAAAAAAAAACTATCGCAAAATGTTTGAAAATAAAAAAAAAAACGTATCAAACTTAATTTTCCCTTGATTTTTAATATTTTTGGATAGGTAACAGAAAACAATAACAAAGAAAAAGGAACAAATTAGTATTAGTATTAATATTACAGCAAGGTCAAGTTATGTAACTCAGTTATTTTAAAAGCTGTCTATGTATGCGTTCACGCGTATGAAAATGAAAGGTTCGATAGCCGGAAAACACACAAATATTATCTTGTTTATTTTTTCCACTGCGCTGCGCCTCCTCTCGTTATACATACGAGAGTATAAATGTCGTGAAATAGCTTCTCAATTAGCCGTTAGACTCGGCATAAAATTGTAGATCTATTTCATTTGTACCAAAAATAAATACTTACACTAAACGAATGGTTGTAATAGGCTAGGCCTAGGGTCCTTACGGACATGTGCCAACTATTTTTTTTTTTATACAATAAGTTTCGATAGACAACGAGAAAAACTATGTGAATTGTGTGCACCCTATTTTTTATCATCAGACCTAATAAAATTAGAAATTAGAGCTTGTTTTTCTTAAGTGTGTTCCAGAGCCTTTGTCAGATGTTTCCGAGAGAGACGCTTGATCCATCACACCATGCAAAAGTCTATCAAGAAAAACTTTTTCTGCAAACGCTTGTCGCTTTTTAATTTATAGAGTGGTGAGATATTTGGATCCGACAATATTGTACGACCGGACAACGGTCTGTACTTACCATAAATCATTTACCACCAACGCTTGCAAATATTGTCAATAACCAAACACTGTTCATGCGATAACATGAACTTACTCTCGACATTGAGAGGAATCTAAAAAATGCGTTGACGATTTTAGAGAAATATTACAACAAATGGAAAATTAAAGTTAATCAAGGAGAAATACAAGCCATCTTTTTTATAAGAAAAAGAAAGGCTTGTTATCTTCCTAGTGGACCGTTACAGGTGAGAGTACAAGTATTTATTGGGAACCTTCTGTAAAATACGTCGGAATTTATTTGAACACCAAGTTGACTTTTGGAACGCATATAGCAAATACCCTTAAAAAAAATTGCAATTGCCATTAGGATGCTGTATCCTTTCATAAACCGAAAGTAGCAGCTTTCAATTAAACACAAAATTATCATCAACAAAGTAATTTTTCAAGCAATTGCCAAGTATGGGAAAATTGTGCATTGTGTTATATTAAGAAACTTCAGGTTTACCAAAATAAATTATTAAAAATGATACTTAATCTTCCGTGGCATAACTCGACCCTGGATACGCACCATAAAGCGAATGTTGAAATGATCTTGTAAAGAAATAAAAAATTAAACCAACGTTTTCTAGAACGCTGTGATTTTGCTGATAATCCTCTAGTAAATATTTTAAATACGAACTATATCTCACTTAATAGTTGATATAGCTTTTTGTTTTTTTGTATTATTGTTGCTATTTGCTATTGCTATTAATGTAAATATTTATTTATTCATTTGTCTATTTGCTTATTTATTTGTTGATTAATCAATTAATTTATTTATTTATTTGTTTGTTTATTAATTTATTTGGTTAATTATTTATTTTTTTATTTAAATATATTTTTTCTTTTTTGGATTTATTTGTTTATTTTATTATTTAATTATTTATTTGTTTTTTTTTTTTTTTGTTTATTTAATTATTTTTTTATTGGTTTACTTATTTATTTATTTGTATACCTATTTATTTATTTATTTATTTATTTTTTTTATTTAATTGAAGGTTTTTTCGTATTTTCCTTCAGAACTTATATTTCTTGCCTAGTGAAATAATTAAAATAATAATAAACATAATGTTTCAGAAGAAAGATACAAATTATTATATCTCTAATTTGTGAAATATGTGGTAACAAATCCTATTGTGAATCTATATACGAAATAAAACTATCTATCTATTTAACCAAACACTAACCTGCAAAACTACATATAGAGTTTTGCTAATTCGATATAGTCGAATAGTTCTTTAAATATATTGTCATCTGTTGTTTTGGAATAAAAAATAAACAAGCTTTTTAGTCGAATGCTAATTATTTATATTTTGAAAGCGATCTACAAGTTGACTAAAAATTTTAGTCATTATTACTAATTTTAGTCTCGACCTTAAATTTTCGTTTGGTTAACAATTTTTGGCCACAACCAAAAACAACTAAAGTCGAGGAGAGACAAAAAAATAGTCTATGATGCAATTTGATTTAACATGTCTATAATGCATTTTTTGAACTCCTTATCTTTTGAAATAAAGCTTCAATGTCGCAAAAACAAAACTGAAGTCAGATTTTTTCGGTTAAGGCAAAATAACTTATCTTAAGTAGAATTTAGAGAACGTTTTTGTGGTTTCTAACAAATATGTACCTATGTAACAATAGCTAAAGTTGAGTGTAGTTATTTTTCCACGACTGTATGTTTATGTTTTCTATATTTTATATAAAGGCTTAACACGAGTTAAGTGTTATTTTCTCAAGAGAAAAATACAATTTTATTTACATAAATTGACTGAAATTGTTCCACATGTTCATCACCGAGCAATAACAGCTAAACTCGATTTTTTGCCTTAAAGTCACGTCCGAAATACGAAAGATTTAATAAATTCTGAAACGTTAGACCGAAAGAGAACTAAAATATGTAGGTACCTTTATTTGCGCACACATAACTTTCAATACGATCAGATTTTCAGCGGATTAACTAGAGCCATTGCAATTTCAAATGTGCCCTCCTAAGAAATGATTGTAACCGACTTTAGCAGTTTTCCCTTTTTGTAATATGTTTGACCTTTTAATAGGAAAGTGCTACTGTATAGGCCTTTCTATATCGGAAAACGAACATAAATAGGACTCAGACATAGGATAGACATTTTTGCAACTAACGGAAAATCCTTTGATTTCGTAAATTAATACTAATTATTCAAATAAACAAATTATTTTCCTTCCAATATTTCCGAATGTCATTTTCGTTTTGTATGAAAGCTGTTCAATATTCCTTAGAATATGGATAACCGTGCTCAGGTATCACAAATATTGTCTTTGAGCAAGCAGGGCAACGTTTGACTGAGCGTACGTGCGCAGGATGAAGCCATTTGCTATAGCAGCATTGCGGATTGCTAATTAGGTACTCTGTACGTTCACAAAATGGAGCATTTTCCATACCAGCAGTGTGCTCGATTTTGACGTGCAGCCGAATTATTGAGTAGATACGTTATGCGTTCAATACAAACAAGAACCAATAAAATTCGGATTTAATGTTCGATTTGGCAGCAGAAATCTGAAATCTCAGATCAAAACTTGAAAAGCCAAATCGAAAACGACATAAATTTGTGCTATTTACTATTGAGCAGCGCACTCATAGGTCAAAGTACGTGAAGAATCACGCTGGTTATTTCTTTTTCTGGTTTTGATTCGCTTTTATTTGTTTGGTAACAATATTTATACTTGTCCTTCCCCCACATGTTTTCACTCCGCGGACTATAATCCACATATTCGTTCAATCGAACTTGTATTTCGCTATTTACATATTCAGCCGGCCTCAGTTATAACTATCTATAATCACTCCAAAAATAAATATACACCAGCACCTAATCCGACATTCATTTTTGCGCCAAAAATGAGCACTATTGTGTCATTTAGGGTAGCTTAACTTGTGCCTTTGCAAATGGCTGTTAGCAGCTTGCTTAATATTCCGCGTCCACGAACCGCCTTGTGGTTATACACAACACGTGAAATTGTTATTATGAGAAAGCGAGGAAAACCACGGATATCCGTACCGTTAACAGGATTCATCAGTTTAAATTTATTTGCGGACAAACTTCCCAAAGTGCTAAGCAAAAGAAACTTTTAGCACCATTAACGTAAAACTATAGACTGGTATCCATAAAATTGAAAATTCAAACAGGATTTCACAGTGATAATAGGATGCTGTGCTCCGCGTCGCGGCTTATCTATAATAATTACCGTGCTGGAAATGTAAATATTTACGGAAATAACCCAGTGGAAGTTTAACGTGAAATTGATTTACATACCCGTGAAGCTTTTACAAGAAATTAAATTTCAAATTTCTGTTCTATCATGGTGTGCTTTATTGTTTGATATAATGGTATTATCCGGGACGAAGTTTTTTTTCTGTAATAACAAGGTTGACATTCCGAAGAGCAAGATATAACAAAGAAAAGGTTGTATGCGAACAACTGACTTTTGTGGTTATATTTACCGATTTCCTATAGTTCAGCCAATGGCTGCCGAACAATGAGTGGTTTGAATTAAACGGTTTTACTCAAAAGAAATGTAAAAATCGAAACATTCCCTACGTTTAGTATGAATTTATTCAATATCAAAAAAATGCATTTCGCAAATATATTATACGATCTTTAAATAATGTACTGATCGTTTCAAATCCATGCACCAACATGCTGACTTAATCACTTAGCGTATCTTGTGTGAAATAATTGGCCCTATGGATGTACCCGTCGGAACGGAAAATTCGCATACTCTGTCGGAATCTCAAATCACATTCGAGAGATCCTTTTTGGGGAGAAAACGGATGCATTGATTTCACGTACTCGTATTGTTTGGTGCTCTTTTTTTTCGCTTGCGGTGGTATATTGTTTTTTTCTTTTTATTGCTCACATTTATTAGCACTTCACTGCAAATGGTAAAAAAATTTCGCGACTGATTCTTGTCGGCGTATATCGGAAACAATTCTTATGAAGCTGTCAAAAATGTCACTCAATAACAAACTTGATCGCACTGCAACGCAATAGGCTGGAATGCTTGACATTAGTATCCGGACAATTCTCCGAACAGCTGTTCGGGAGAATACCTCACAGCAAAACTCCCCCGAATCGTATCAAATGGGAGAACTTTCCGTTTCGTATGAATAAGACGTAGCAATTGTTAGGAAAATCGAAGCCTGAAACATCAACAATATAAAACAAAAATCATGTTTCCAAGTAATCGTCACATCAAATGGACCTTATACAGCTCGCGTGCAGACGAACAAGAACAACTAGTGGAAATCCCGGGCATTTACAATGTTGACATAGCAGTCGTCTCGGAACTGCGGTGAGATGTAGAAGGTACAAGAAGGATAAACACCTTTAACATTTACTACTGCAAATGCCGCAGGTTGCTCAGCAGTTTTTTAATGCGGATTTGTGCTTAGAGTAGGCAAGAAATCATGGGCTTTCGCAGCGGCCCATAAACTCGGAACGCTACTTGGGTATGGCCAAAGCAAGTATGCGGATATCCACAACGCCACAACACCTAGATAATACTGTTCGAAGATTCCAAGTTATGGCAAATTTTCCAAAGTGTAACAGACAACGCCACTTAGAAAACTCCAACTCCACCGCTAAAAAATTCCAAGGGGTCGGGTACAACTCATCCAAAGTCAACTTGCCCAACTAACGGGCAATAATCACATCACTCACCTTTAGTGGAGTCATACCATCAAGCGAGTATGATATTGAGTGTTCTTTTATAGATACATTTTCTGGACTTTGGAATGATATACCTATAGGGGAAGGACGTATAGCTCTCAAATTTTTGTAATGCTAGGTAGGAGATAACGGTGGAAAATGCTTTGATAAGATTTGAATGCTGTACATTTTTTTTAAAAAAAACTTATTGTTTTAACTTTAGAGAATTAAAAGGCAAAAATGTAAATGTTTTCTAATTTGGAAACCTTGGAAAACACACATTCTTACTATGCCAAAATTGAAAAATATTGCATTTTCGTTTCATTTCTAAACACTTGAAATACCTATACATATCTGTGATTTCCTCTGTTTTATCTTATTTAAATGCTAGTGCTTGCTTTTTGGTTTACCCCTTTTTCATAGTTTGCCAGCGACGAATGCATGCTTAGTTAAAATAAATTTAGTATAAGTTTTGGATCTTTCCAAGACTTTCTTGAGAGTCGTCGCAAAAAGAATAGATAATACTGTTCGAAGATTCCAAGTTATGGCAAATTTTCCAAAGTGTAACAGACAACGCCACTTAGAAAACTCCAACTCCACCGGTAAAAAACTCCAAGGGGTCGGGTACAACTCATCCCAAATCAACTCGCCCAACTAACGGGCAATAATCACATCACTCACCTTTAGTGGAGTCATACCATCAAGCGAGTATGATATTGAGTGTTCTTTTATAGATACATTTTCTGGACTTTGGAATGATATACCTATAGGGGAAGGACGTATAGCTCTCAAATTTTTGTAATGCTAGGTAGGAGATAACGGTGGAAAATGCTTTGATAAGATTTGAAGGCTGTACATTTTTTTTTCAAAAAAACTTATTGTTTTAACTTTAGAGAATTAAAAGGCAAAAATGTAAATGTTTTCTAATTTGGAAACCTTGGAAAGCACACATTCTTACTATGCGAAAATTGAAAAATATTGCATTTTCGTTTCATTTCTAAACACTTGAAATACCTATACATATCTGGGATTTCCTCTGTTTTATCTTATTTAAATGCTAGTGCTTGCTTTTTGGTTTACCCTTTTTTCATAGTTTGCCAGCGACGAATGCATGCTTAGTTAAAATAAATTTAGTATAAGTTTTGGATCTTTCCAAGACTTTCTTGAGAGTCGTCGCAAAAAGAATAAAATATCCGTTCACTTAAGATCAGCCAGATCATAATATAACCAATATTATTATTTTCTCAGTATACTTAGGCGGCTCACGTAGATATATGGATCCAACGAAACCCTCTTTGAAAAAGAAGTTTGTTCCCTGAATATGAGAATCCCTAATGTTGGTGTGGTTTTGGTTGGTTTGAAAAGGTTCACTTCGCGGAAAATATTGATATGAGAATTATTGTCAGCATTCATGCAAATTCAAGTACATCATTCTGTTTTATTTGGTGCGAATTCATAGAACAGAAACCATGACAACTTTCATATAGAAGAATGATCACGAAAATTTATATTTGTCGGTTCCTAAGTTTCCCGAATACAATTTTTAAAATATCAAATTGTATTTATTTTCACACTTCCATATAGTTTTGCAAGCGCTGTTTCGTTGGTTGGTAAATTGTAATTCAAACGAAAAATTAGCAGACTACTATTTTTTTTTCCAAAATATTCACTTGAATCGTTAATCATATGTGATCTTTAGAGTTTAGACTACGATTGTACGTAACTATTTCGTACCCACTTTTTAATGAACTAGTATTCAAAAATTGTAATCTCAACTCATTGTATGTATGAAATAAAGTATTAATCAAATCAAATCAAAGCTCATATAAGTGAAGTATATCTATAGGTGAAGTAGAATGGAAGTTAACATAACTGCTTAAATAGTGTTTTAGCTTAAAAATCGAATAAAGGTACCTTTTAACTTAATGGAAAATTCGTTTCGGTTTCTATATATGAATTATCATTCAATATGGATTTTGAAAAAAGCATTTTTAAAAAATTTGGTTTTCTTAAGTTGACCTAAAAACTGCATTTTTGATAAAAATGCACACTTAGAGAAAAATTTATTGTTTCAAAATTATTGCGCACTTCGAATTACCGAAAACGCTAATTTTAGAAATTGCTCATATCTCAAAAACCCATTTTATGTTTGGAAAGAATTTCAAAAACCCAGTAATGCTTAATAGTTAAGCAATAGTATTTCTCAAATTAAATGTTGCGGAATTTGTAACTCTTTTGTCTGCATAGTTTCTAACGATTTTGCCCAAAATATATAATTTATAATAAAATAATTTTAATTAGGATCCCACATTTAGTTTTTCTCAAAATATTCGAGTAAATCCGTTTTTATACCTTCCACAGGAGGTATATTCACTTTGTCATTATATTTGTAACGCCAAGAAGGAGTCACCGGAGACCTCATAAAGTATATATATTCTGAATCAGGATCAAGGGATTGACAGAGGATTGTTGAAAGGACTTCTTTTTCTCGTCGTCAGGTTGGTATTGAAAATGGGCTATGTCGGTCAAGTAGTTCGGGTACCTCCCATACCAAATCAATATTAGAAGCATATTTCTTTCTGTCTGTTGAAAACACAATAGCGTCCAAATGAATCAATCTAGGTGAGTGAAGTTTGGTTAAAGGACGTCTTTTTATCGTCTTTAGGTTGGTATTAAAAAGGGACTAAGTCGGTCAAGTAGTTCTGGTACCAACCATACAAAACCAATATTAGAAAATACATGTTGAAAACACGATAGCGTCGACAAGAATCTACATAGGCAAGTGAAATTTTGTGAGAGGACTTATTTTTATTGTGGTCAGGTTGATATTAAAATTGGGCTATGTCGATCAAGTATTTCTCCTATACAAAACCAATTTTGCATGACTTGTATGCAGTGGAGGGTATCAAAGCATCGGTGATAACACTTTAACTTGTTTAATTATATCTTAAAAAAATACTACCCAAAAACCGATATGTCTTCGTATATATTTTTTTTTTCTATTATATCCTTTTGCTAAATATTTTATGGGATCACCCCACCCGAAACTAAATTTTTGAAATTTGTATTAGTTCTTTGAAATTACATTCAACACTATTTTTTGTAATTAGTGCACAATATACAGAATATTTTTCTTAAATTCTATACTTTAAGCAATTATAAAAATTGTTGTTATTTCGTAACTTGTATTTTGTATTGAATTTATAGAAATCAATTATATCTATCTATCTATTTTTGTAAAACTCAAGAAAAATTCAATGCAAATACGAAAACTTCTTTTAAGCAATTATTACCCACTTATTTTTTTACCATATTGAATGTCCACCTTAAAATAAATCTAACCACTTGGAGCTTACAAAATCTAAAACTCCCACTCCATATGAACCCCATACACGTCCATCGGGATATTTAGTTTTTAGGTGCAATGCAAATTCCCAAACAACTCCCTGAAATCCCACATAATATATCTATGCAAAGATATAAGTCCACGCTTACCCTACTTCCAATTCCAATAATTAGGCCAGCTGGTCGTTGTACTCAGAAATCTTTTAAAGTGTAAATGATTATAAAATTGTATGATAGGCGCTTATGACTCTTTAACCAGAACTCTCAAAATTTGCCTGTTACTAAGAGTTAAAACTTATAAAATCTCACATTGTTATTTGATTATGTTTTGAAAAATCAAATGAATAACTTAAAAGTGAATTTTATTTACCACTACCAATTCTTATATTCAATGTACGGTTGCTTTTGAACTTTAACTACCTACCGCAACCGTGCGACCCACTCGTGCACTTTATTTTACAAGTGCACGAGTCTGAGAAGTCAGAACCGACAATAGCCTTAATGGGCTATGTAAGTGTAGTTCCTTTAGGATTGTGCGGCCATCTCCGACGGAATCCAATTTGATGTAATTTGATTTTAACCTGATTGTCCACGTAGATACAGGATATCTATTTTATCTCTGCCTTCTGAAGTACTGCTAGAATTTTTGGACAGAAAGACACTTTAAATATCTGTCCATCCTAATAACTTCTTCATGTCTGGATTAGCGAATGAATATAAGATTCTGTCCTTTACGAGGTTTTGGATTCATAGCCAATCAATATAAGCAGCAATTTGGTTTAATTACTGCATTCATATGCCATTTCATCCTGTCTGCATTCGATGTTATATGTGGCTACTAGCTACGAGTCTAGCAATGGAATGGTTATCCATACCATTTTCTTGGATAACCGTTGAGTAATTTGCCCATGATTGACCAGAGTCCTATATATTGCCATGATATTCCTATTTTCCTAGCCAGAGTTAGAGAGGCTACGCCTACCTACTATTTTAATATGTAAATCAAGTGACAGTACAGTAAAGAGAAAGTTGATAGCGACTTTTGGGTGTGTCTGTGCTCCAGGAAACTCAATTTGGGTAGTACCTATTCCTAGTGCAAATCTCAAGTGTTTTGTACGTTGGAGTCAAGGCATTATTGTTGGTATAAAACTCTTTTCAGACTAGCATATTCTTTTGCAAATGAAGGACTTCGTTTGTATGTATTCCGTATTTATATTCAAATTTCAATTAAACATTCTATCTGTATCTAGAATATATTACGTTGCATATAGTGTTTACAGATTGAAGTTAGATCACTGTTGCTGATTAGATTTCGTTTCATTTTCATTTTTATATTGTTTTATACGAAAGTGAGTATGTCCCTGGAGTGAGGCGACTTGATGCGCAAGCTCTGTGATTTTGCTGTCGAAAACTGTCGGAAAAGGATCTAGGAAATTGTCAATTGTTTTAACTCAATATTAATTTTTGCAATGCGTTTTATTTTGAGGCGCTCCTAAGTTGATTTGAGAAATTATTTATACGAAATCTGCATTTGATGTGTGCTCTAATGCTGTCTCGCAATAAAATTAATTGGCGAGAACTTTATAACTTGAACTTGAACAATGAACAAAATAACGTTAATATTCCCGTATTTTACTTTTGTACGATGTCATGTCTACATCTGAATTGCAGACTTATGTTACTATTGATCGACAGAATTAACCACAGTTTTTCGCGATTCCATCCAACTTCCATTTACCGCAATAAGATTGATAGGTAGTATTTACTACCATAAAATATTCTTCCATCAAAACCAAAAAGCAATCGTAGTATTATTTTATACGTGTAAGAAACAACATTTTGGATATCTAATACGAATCTAAGGTCAATGAAATAAAGATGTCAGTACGTACCTAGTTACTGCTGAAATTTGTGTGCGATGCTGGCGCCTTACATCACGTTACGTTGCTATTCGAGTTGAAATCGGACGGCGGACGACATGAAAAAATACAGCAAACACTTTTTTAAATTAACCTGCTCTTACAATCTGTATTCGCAACATATTTGTTTTCGTAGCAGTAATAATTTCACATCTACGTTCTTTTTATTGTATGACGAACTTTGTGGGGGTGAGCTTGAAATACTGGATAAATGGTCCCACCTATACCTATGGTAACCCATCAATAACTTAATCCAAATTAAAATGTAATTGATTGTTTAAGCCTCCATCTTCTTGATATACCAAAACTAGTGAAAATATTTTTTAAGCTATAGTTCGTGATTCATGTTTGTTTCACTTATGTCTAGGCAAATATTGACAGTTATTACGAAAAGTTGCTTGTCAATATATAATTTCTTATTTCATGAATAAAATAGGTGGTGCAGCATGTTCGTAGGACTAGGTTTGAAAATAAGTTTACACGTCCAGCAATTATAAAGGTCGGTGCCAGTATATTATCGGAAGATTAAATATACACCGCGCAATTAGGGTACCTGATTGATGCAGTGTCTTTCAAGCTCAGGTTCTGGCAATCACGGAAGCGGCCCGTAAGACGTCATGTTTGGCAATACCGCATATAGCAAGGGACTGTATAACGAGTCATAACTTGCTGAAAAACAACAAATTGAAACACAATCTCAAAGATGAAGATATAGGTATATATAGAAGCTGCGTATATGAAGTGGTCTACGCGGACACAACTTACTTTCTTAATCACTCTCCGAGTCTACGTCACTTAAGGAACAAAACCCATTGAAGCTATTACTACCATGAAATACAAGAACTTTTTGATGTCTTACTGTCTGATATTTTTATGGTTTTCATGACATGGGGTAATCAAGAGAAAGAACGACATGAAACCGATGTAACACCCACGGTTAACCCTCTCAATCCTCCCAAAAGGGCATCACAATGGGTCACCGAAGCTATTGGTTGTCCTATAGGACCTGAAAGACCAATAATAATTTCTATCTAGAGACTTAGGTATTTTCAACCCCGCATATTAAAAGATCCACTTATGTGGCAAAGTTTAGGCATCAACATTATATAAGACCTTGAACCTACTAATGCTTGTTGATACTCTAATAAATGCTGCTTCTGACTGAATACTTAACATCAAAACACAACATATCTTTAATGTCCTGAAACTGAATTAAATTGAGCCAATTTTTTGGGTAAATACTTCCACTTGGAATCGTTTTTGGCCTCATCGAGTAGGTAGGTATTACAAAAGCAAATATTTATTAAAATTCATTACGAAAAAAACAAGCTTTCCCCCCAGATGTTCGTACTTCGTAGTACACATACCCAACCATAGAAGTAGTAGATAGTAGTCATATTTCCGACAACAAATGTTCTGTCTGACCATTGGTCTGTGACAACCTGCCTTGGTTCTTCTTCTCCACCCATATACAATCTGTTACCCACTTAGTAAACATGAACATTGTTATTCAATTAATTGGCTGGAAGGCGGGGGAAATGTTACTTGTCTCCTTTACTCCAGTTTCGAATTGAATTTTCGTTTCCGTTTTGCCATGCAAAATTGGTTATTTAAGCTAATTTGAAATAAAATAAAGTTGGATGTGCGGGACGGGGGAGTATGGTCAAATGGGCAAATGAAATTGAATAGATACAATTTCGTAATGGTGTTCAAGAGAGGGTAATTCTATTAGTTTGTTGAAATTTCATTACTTGTTTTGAGTGCCATTGTGATATAACAAAAACAAGTGGATCTGTATTTTTTCAGGAACCCGTGCCGAGCAGCGCTATGTGGAGGTGGTGGGGCTTGTTTAAGATCAAACAACTATTGTGGATTTCAACAATATAGAAATTGTGTACACTACTCTACTACACAGTTCAAACTGTTGATTATCTAATAAAAAGAAAAATGTAAATGATTGCATAAATCGTCCTTGTGTTCGTAAATAAAAAAATGAATAGATAGATTTTTGGCTACATTTCGTGACTATGTCTTTTTTTATAGGCAGTGACAGTTTCTACGTAAAACTTCTTGTGAAGATTTTCCAATATTGCCAATGGCGATTTAACGAAGAAAACAGTTAACGCAAGATGTTCGTACGTAACTTATTATAACCATTCATTTTTTACACTTATGTAGGACGAATGGAAGGGATCTAAAATTGTATAATAATTGCGAATGGCTGAACTGAGAAGTTATTATATGATACACAAGCGCTCTGTTCGATTAGATACGGATAAAAAGAACTTAAATCAATACGCCTGTCCCACTTGACTCTAAACTGTTATACATTTAAGCAGTGGGATTGCCCTGCTCAACAAAGCTAGACCGAGCTTATGGGTCGATTACATTAAGGCGAAAAATACGGCCATCCAGCAATACACTATCCTCAGTCAAGTTGTCCTAATTTAACTGTCTATTCATTTTATAGCAATCTTACTTAGCCTTAATATGTTGAGTCAAGACCTCATTCAATATGGAATATGCTTATATCGAATATGTACTGCGCATAGTTTACCAACAAATTCGCCGTTTCATTCAACAACAGTCAGTACAGTAAACGACTGTGTAAACCGAAGATTTCTTTATGTAGAATAGCCCATAGACCCTATTCAACGTTTCACTCAGCTCGCTCATTTCAGTCATATATATCAACTTATTCCAAAAAGAAAGCATTGTGTGGGTTACTACTACGACTCCTTAACTCCTCCACCACCAAAGGCTGTTGTTGAGCTCGTAGAGTACTATGCGTCCAAAAAGATAGGTCTTATCTTATGTTGCGATGCTAATGCTCAAAACACTGTTTGGGGCAGCAGCAAATGTAACATACGAGGAGATCTTCTTCTGGACTTCATCTTATCGTCCAACATCACCATCAACAATGTAGGTTGTCGACCTACATTTGTTACAGCCAGGAGACAGCAAGTAATCCATGTTACTCTGTCAAACAGGCATTGCAAGGCTATCACAAATTGGAGGGTATCGCCAGATAGCTCTCTGTCAGATCACAGATACATCGAATTTCAAATCTACTGTGAAGTTTCACCTTCGCTAGAGAGAAGAAATCCGAGAAAACCAACTGGGCTTGGTTTAAGGAGGAGCTTGGCAATTCTGTTAAAGCGCCACTCAAACTTAGATCAATACAAGAGCTAGAGTGGTCTGCTCAGGATCTGAGCAGTGTCATTATCCATTGCTTTGAACTAGCGTGTTCAGTTACAAAAAACGCCTATAGGAAACCGGTACCTTGGTGGAATACCGAACTGCAGTGTTTTCGCAGAGAAACCAGGAAGCTCCTAAAACGGTCCTTAAAACCAACTTGGAAGAAGACTGGAGTCTGTATCAATCGAATAGCGGCAACGGTGGCCACTCCTGAACAAGCAAACACCTCGCGGCGTAGCTGGTATATTGCATCCAGAGTGGTGACGGATGACGCCATCATATATGCAATTGCATCTTTTGAAGGCTTCAAGTCACCGGGTCCGGATGGAATTTATCCGGTTATGCTGAAACAAGGTTTTAGTCAGCTGATGCCGACGCTGAAAAGAATTTTCACCGCTAGCTTGGCTTTGGCCTACAAACCTTCTACTTGGCGTATGGTTAAAGTCGTGTTCATACCAAAGGTAAAGATAAATTTGCGTCATGACTGGTGTAAACAGAGGCTGCCCTCAAGGTGGTGTTCTGTCTCCCCTCTTATGGTGTATAGTAGTAGACTCTCTGTTAACGGCTCTCAATCTTCCTGGAACCTATACACAAGCCTATGCGGACGATGTCGCCGTTCTGTCTATTGGTTCAGACCTAAGGACTGTCTGCTCTCAGGCGCAGAGATCTTTGGGCCAAATCGATGATTGGTGCACAAGAAATGGGCTTTCAGTGAATCCTCTTAAAACTATGGTTGTTCTCTTCACGAGAAGGAGGAAGGTCACTGGTCTGACTCAACTTGTGCTAAAAGGCGTCACTATCCCGATCTCCGATGAAGTCAAATATCTGGTCCAAGCATGTTGAATCAAAAACCGATAAAGCGCTGTCAACTTTCTGGCAGTGCAGAGGCGCTTTTGGCAAGACATAGGGCTTATCTCCTAAAAGGGTCTTTTGGATCTATACGGCAATGATAAGACCACTTCTCTCATATGCATCGGTTGTATGGTGGAACAGGCTGGAAACGTGTTACTACCTCTTTTGCCAAACTTCAAAGAACGGTTTGTCTTGGATGCCCAGGGGCCTTCCCTAGTACTCCGGGCTCTTCTCTAGATGCTATGATGAAACTCCCCCCTCTTGATATTTTTATCATGGGGTGTACGCTGAAAACCATTTCTCGTTTAAAGAGAGGTGGCTTTTGGTACCATGCGCATTGGCATTTTGAGGAACTTGTGCGAGAATTATCCTTTGACCCCTGTCTTATGATATGCCGTCTGACGCAATGACACCAGAAATCCTACTGCGACAAAACTACCACGTCAACTTTCCTCATAAAACGGAAAGGCTTCGGCCAGACTATGAGCCCGGGAAAGAATGCCATCGTGTATTCACGGATGGCTCCAAAGCCGGACAGGGTTTTGGTTCTGGAGTCTTTGTAGAAAGCGAGAACATTAGACTACTCTAACCCTTAGGTAAACATGCGTCTGTTTTTCAAGCGGAGATTTTCGCTATCCTTATGGCTATGCGCTATTTTGTGACAAACAGGTGGAGGGATAGAAGCATATGCGTTTGCAGTGATAGCCAAGCTGCATTAAAAGCGTTGCTTAACCCTCTTACCTCGTCCAAGTTAGTGCTCGAACTCAAGCTTTCTCTGAACTTGGTCGAAGGCTTAACACAGTGTATCTTGTTTGGGTCCCAGGTCACACTGGTATCCAGGGGAATGAGATCGCTGATGAGCTTGCCAGGCGGGGTTCAGAAGAAGCTTTCTCAGGACCTGAACCTGCGTTGTGTCTGCCTGCATCTGTAGTTAGGTCATCCATTGATACTTGGGTTTTTCGTGAACACGAGCGTCGGTGGCGGGACTGTGCTGGGTGTAGGCAGACCAAACGGCTGCGTCCGGACATCTGTAAAAGGTCCGCGTCATTCCTTCTGTCTCTTAGGAGAATCGACTGCGGACTGCTTGTGGGCGTCCTTTCGGGCCAACCAAGCTTTTGCCAAACACTTAAATGTGTTCGGCTTGAGCGACACCACCATCTGTCCTGCTTGCGGAGAGGAGGATGACACAGCGGAACACTTCCTCTGTAGCTGTCCCGCCTTTGCTCGCATCAGGTGGCGGATCTTTGGGGCTGATGTGGTGAGTGCCGAACATATAAGCTCTTCATCACTGAAGCTCATTCTCATCTTTCTTCGAAAGACGGGAAAAATAAGTACATTAATGTAAGGTGTCTGTTTGGCAGTACAATGGACCTGTAGTTGTGTCTGAGTGCTCCATCGGATAGTAACAACCTCCGACAAAAAAAAAATACTTTTCCTATATTCTATATGCAATGTTTCTTTTATCTAGCATTGTTTTTCAGTTTTGTACATACATATACCTACCTAATAAAATAAGAAAACAACCAAGCAAACTTTTGATAAAGTTTCGTTCGACCCCGTCGTGCACTTTATTTAATTTGTTTTCCTGTTTGTTAAACATGTGCATATCATGGTACAATGCGTGTTTTGCAATGTTCATATATGGCTTCTTATGCATTCACTGGAATGTTATTATATCCATATTGTTATATAGTAAAAGTGTTTGTTTCTAAAAATTTAATTTTTATTTATTTTTAAATGTCCCTTATAATTGGGAAAACATTTTCCCCCCCTCTGGATGCATGCAGTAGATGGGTACCAATTATCTGATGAAGAAATACTGTCACTGGAGCCAGCTCTTATTCTAAGAATCTTAAAGGAAACTTGATTAGAGAGAGTGCAATAGGAGATACTTATTCCGCAAAGGAAAAGCAGGAGTAAAAAACCATCTAATACAATGCCGAAAGGAATTATATTGTATGGTGAACCCTTAAAGGAAAATATAGCTCTTTAAGGTGTAAGCAGGGGGTACAATACGATAAAAGGTCGAAGTAGGGTACTCTGTCCCACAGTAGACCAATTTGCGTTTAAGTTGATGTAGTTTTTAAACTATTGGTTTAATTTTTAACGGTTTGAAGGTAGTTATTATTTGCTTTATTAGCTTTGTATTTCTAGTTTTTTAAAACGCACCTCTATAAAAAATAACAAAACATTAACAAAATGGACTTCAATAAGATCACAAAAATTTATTACTGAAAAATAATAGTAAAAATGAATAAAAAAAAACACAAAACCATTAACGAATATTAAATGCTGATAGGTCGTTGCTAAATGCAAATACGGAATCCTGAAGCCTGGAACGACTATGATCTGCTAGTGACTTTTTGGCGAAAAATAATTTTATAAAAAAAATGATTTCACAAATATTATTGACATACTAATTTTAATAATAATAATAAACATTTTAAGCTGTATCCCACAAATCTCACTAAGCAAATTACTTCTTAAAATTGAACATAAATAAAAAGCACTATTTCTAGTTTACTTACCAGTAAAATTCTTTTTCTTGAGCACAACCCACACTGATGAGCGCTCTACCTCAACTGCCAAGTAAATTCATAAGGGATCAAATCGTGCTTTATTTTCTTTTTATTTCGTTTTTCTCTTATAAGTATTACAGGTATAAATATTGACTGTGGGACGTGACATGTGGGCCACTGTGGGACAGTTTACCCTACTACAACCACTTTCAAATAATAATAACAATACCATTTGATATATAAATATACATTAGGGTGTCCCTTATTCAGAATATTTCAACGCATACCCTTTATTTCTTTTCTTAATGCCAATACTAACTTCGATGGAAAATATTTTCCTTCTGGGATGATGTTTACACATGCCGACTAGACAGCAAAGTCAACATTTAAAATATGTATGAAAAATTAAGCAAAAAATCCTTTGACTTGGAAATATTTCATTTCTAATCACTTAAATAGGAATAATAGTAACAAAAACAAATTATAGGGGATACTTTGTCTTCTAAACTTATTTCTTGCAATCAGGATATAACTTCATGTGCTCGTTCACACAACGAAGAAGGAATTGTTTTTGCTCTTCTTCAGCTGTCAGAAGTCCGTGAAAATCCCGCATTAGCTTGACATCTGGTTTAGCTGTATCGACCACTACTTTAAGAAAAAGAACCATCAATTTGGCGAATGCGATTGACTTTCTAAGTGTCAGCAAATAATGAAAAAACTACAGCCTCTTCGGTCAAATAATAAGGATCCTGACAAATTTTTGTAAGGCTGCTTTCGAAATCGAGTCGTCTACTTTTTCATAATCTTTCAATTTTTTTTAGAAAGCATACATTTTGAAAGGGTGCTTTTACTGCCGAACTTCAATGCAACCATGGTTGAACATAAACATCACACAAAACACAGACCTCATTTAATCCGCCGCTTTTTTTTTGTCAATTTAAGTTGCGTAGCAAAAATATTGAGTCGCATGAATTGCTCTTGCCATCCATCTCGCTTAATGCATTGCACCTGGGGGCCTGACTTTTAGTTGCTTATCGATATCTTCTTATAAGAATATAATTGAAAGTTCAGCAAGTTCGCGGTAGATATTTCTAACAATTGGTTTTCGTAGCTCTGCAAGTAAAAACTTAAAATTTGGGTATTTTTTTTTAACAATGTCAACACTGGTTTGGAAATTGTCACTGTCAATAGTTTTCCATTCATCCGAAACATTTTACAAATAGGTATTTCCGTATTTATTCCTACTTAATGGACCTTCGATTAGAAGACGCTTAAGCACGAGCTCATACATATGATACCGACAATCAAAAAGGATTTACTCTTTTTTTACTTCCTGTTCCAAGAGCACACATGCTCCATTAAAGCGGCCTGTGTTATATGCAGTTGTATCGCAATGTTTTAATGTGCACGTTGAATCGAAGGTTTATTGACAGGAAAATCTTCCACTGTGACCTAAGCCCTAAAGTATATAAATATAGTCTCCAGTTGCTCAACTGACATCTGTCTTTGAGACTAATTTTGAAGTAACAAAGTCCTTTCTTCCGCGTTTTGAGGTTGCCTCACATGATGGTAAAAGAACACTGGGAAGACCTTCGCTGCTTTCGTCGGAGCTTATGAATAAGTCTTGTTCTTCAGGAATTAAATCCTCCAACGACGATGAAGAAGTGGATGGTATTGCCGACGACTTGTACTTACTAGGTTTTTGTTCTTCTTCTGTCCTCTACTATTATTCAATTTTTTTGAAGAACATCAGCATGATCTATGTCACATGTGATATCCACAATCGTCCTGGAAATCTGCTTCACGTCGTTTATGCACCTCCTGGGTTTTCTTTGAATTTAGGTATAAGTTTCTTCACAGAGTTGGGTATTGATTTTGTATGGGTTCTTGCCTTTTCCCAAAAAAGACTTCACTCGCGAAAAACAAGATTTGCACTTTCGCTGACTGTCAATTTAACTTCCAGTATATTAAAAAAGAAAACTGAAAGAACTTGTCGATTTGATGTAATTTAGTACCCTTTATTTGATTTACGATAATAATAAATTAAATATGTAATAACATTATAAGAACATATGCCTTTTTTATAAATAAAGTATATACACTGGATTAAAGGCTTCACTGTTTTTTTTTTTCACCGGGAGTATGCTTCCGACACTCGAATGAAAGAAACCCATATGAGATCAGTTTTAAGTAACAAATCTAATGAAAAGTTTTTTACATATACCACATTTTAAAAAGGTACTAAAAGGTATAAAAGGATTTCTCTTATCATTGGAAATTTGTTAGATTTAAAATGGTAAACATGAGGTGCATGTATCAGATAGTAAAGGGTTTTCCAATGAGAGGTGTTATTGTGAATGACCCGCTATTTCGGTAGCTGTCACTTTTGAAGCTTTTATTTTTTGACATTTGACAAGTAGAAACTACGCCATTACTAAAAATGGAACGATGCAAGCTTCAACAATGCATTGAAATTATTAAAATTCACTACAAAAATGGTGAAAATCTTGCAGTCACAGTTCGCAAAACTAAAGCATTTTTTGGTCGTCGTGAAGAACCTTGTCGCATCGCAATACGGAAATTGGTGGAAAAATTCGAGCTGTTGGGAAAAGTTAGTGGTGTGAAGAATAAAACCAGTGCCCGTCGCTCAAGAACAACTGAGCATATTGCTGCTGTAGCCAAAAGTGTTGAAGAAAACCCCGGTTTGTCCATTCCTTGTCGTTCTTTGGAATTTGGCATTCCACAAACGTCATTACACCGTATTTTGCAAAAAAACTAGGGTCTAAAGGCTTATAAAGTTCAGGTATTGATTTCAAGTTCAACAAGACGGCGCTACGATGCCACACAAGCAACGAAACCATTGATCTTTTACGGGAAAAGTTTCCGGACCGTGTTATCTCTGGAAGAGATCTTGTGATTTAACACCTTGCGACTTCTTCCTTTGGGGCCACGTGAAAGACAAGGTCCACGCCAACAGCCCAGCGTCGATTCAAGACCTCAAAGATAAAATTCGTGAGGCTATCAGGACATAGGGCAGCCACTTTGCGATTTGGTTATGGAAAATTTCATGAAAAGGATATGGTCCTGTATGCGTGCTCGTGGTGGCCATTTGGCTGATGTTGTTTTTCATTATTAACGGCATACCTTTCCCCTTATTATGAAATAAACATCCGATCATTTATCTCAAAAAATGGAATTTTTCTTTGAATACCAAAATAACACCTCTTATTGGAAAACCCTTTAGTAAAAGGGTATATGAGAGTACTTGAAAAAATGTACAATAGTTGATATTAATAAGCGAACATTCAGCCCATAGATTTAAAAAAAAAACTTTGATTAGATTTAAACAAATTTCATGTTTATTTCAGTATCTTTTCGCCATATACATATAGGCAGAGCACATAGCTATAAAAGAGATAGTTGTTATACATACAAGATACCTGCCTACCAATTAGATAAAATAATTTATAAAAAATGTCTATTTGTTCAATGCTTGAAATGTTTAGTCTCCAGATCCTTGGGAAGTCGGTTAATTATCGTTAAATTTCAAAGTAGACAATAAAGAAAGCCAGTTAATAACAACGTAATAATTTAGGGCAAATGCTAAAATAATTGTGAAGATATGGTGTTTGATTAATACACATCAAAGTGTCAAATTTTGCAACATTAGCTTTTGAGTGTCGCAAAAATATAGTTTCGAATATATTTTTGTCCTTAAAAAATTGGAATTTTCCAGTATCTAGCGTATTGGGTAGTTAGCTTACCAATTGCAAATTTTTTCCCCACAGTCACGAAAGCGAGCTAATAAAAGTCAGTAAAATACAGCATTTATCTCGCTGTTTTCATATAATACCTCCTGTTTAGGTGAGAAATGCGATGAACGGCTAGATTCCGCCACTAAGCAGTAGCTCAGTTGGTCCTTTCTTTGAAATGAATTTCCCTTTTCCAAATTTCCCTCAATCAATTTTAAACCATAGCATGTATGATCAATTTTGTTAAATTAAGTTTTCGTTTTCTTTCTCTGCAACACAATATTTCATCTGAACACCCGAGTATTTATTGGTCCTTCGAGCCGGATCAATAAATACTCGGTGTTCGGATGAAATATTGTGTTGCAGAGAAAGAAATCGATAGGAAAAAGTTAGAAACGGGTTTGGGTTTATTAGTTTATTGGGCGAGATCTTACCTCCTTGATGGGTTACAAAAAAGTTGGTCCAATCGAGCCGAATGAAATAAAAAGGAGCATCACCTGAAGAGAGCAGAGAAAGCCCATTTACACAAAAATTCTATACCTGAAGAAGACGCCACCCGCTAAAGAAAAAAAAAATTTCCAGAGAGCAACCATAATTGCACTAAGATCAGGTGCGTACTCTATGTAGATCAGTGCATTAGAGCAATAACTTAATACAGAGTCAGACTCGTATATTAGCTTTGTCACATGCGGTAGTACTCCGCGAATGCCCACTCGTATAGTCAAAATGTTGGTCGTAATTTCGGTACATTTATTTATACATGCCTATATATATTATACCACTTAAATACGAAAAAATTTAAAATTATCGAGTTTATAAGTGCTAGGTCGGTGTCAAAGTGTTATCCAAAGAGCTGCAAAGTGTCCCAAAAAGGAAAATAATTAATCCCATGTGCCTGTGAGAAAGAAAAATCAAGGTTAGTGATCATTCCATTGTCTCTTTACGAAATCTTAAAGCGTTTACTGCGTCCGTTATGGCCACATTTTCAGTAACGCGAACAGTCCCGTTTTCCCATCAAACGGTTATGTTCAGCTCTTGATTAGCTCCTTAAAATAAACCGCTTAATTACTTCGAACGGTAAGCTAGATTAAAAAAAATACACAATACTTGTTGCCATCTATTTCATTTACTATATTTTATTTCGTGGTTATTTTTTGTAATATTGAAACTTCCTAAGTTTATCATGGTTGGCGTAGACGAGTTAATTTTTGCTGCGGATTAGCTTATTGAGTTTGCTTCTGAGTTTAAAGAAAAGCCTGCTAGTGTTCGCACGATCGCCTCATTAGAGGCTCTCAAGACCGAACTGCAGTATTTATGGAGTAAGGTGAAAAAAAGTTACGCATTTTGCGCGCATGCAGACGACTCTTCAGACATAGATCAAACTGCGGCAATCAAGATCAAATACAAACTTTCATCCGACAACTATTGGCGACATTCAAAGAAGATAATCCTTCTGCCCCAACCCCAACATATAAGGATACACAAAACACCCCGTGCCTAAAAGTCCCCCCCATGTGATACAGATGTATTTCATGGTAACTATTTGATGTGGCCATCTTTTCGAGATATGTTCACGACCGTTTACGTGAATCATCCAAAGTTATGCGCAGTACAAAAATTATTTCATCTTCGGTCAAAGACCAAAGGAGAGGCGAGTAATATTGTGTGCAAATTTCCTCTCACTTCGAATAGTTTTGATCTAGCTTCGGAAGCCTTAAAGGACAGATATGAGAATACGCGAATTCTAGTGAAAGCTTTGTTTAATTTACCATGCATTACTGTGGAATCCAGTAAGTGAATTAAAGATCTGCAACGGGAGGTTGCGTTGCGACTCTTAAAGCTCACAAAATTGATACATCCAATTGGGATCCGATACTCATATACTTGTGTTGAAGTAGTTTGCCAGAAAAAACTCTTTCGCTGTGGGAACAATCCATTTGAAATCCACGAGATATTCCTTCATGATCCGAAATGAACTCGTTTCTCACTAATCGTTACCAAGTTCTGGTAACAGTTTCCGATATACGGTTTACTTCCAAACCAAAAGCTATACCTCAAAAATCCACTCATCCACAGTCAGATCGTTTAAACATACATCATTCATATGCAAACTATTCAACGCGAATCATTCGTTACGGGTTTGTAGTAAGTTTTTACAAATGTCTGTTCCCGACAGAATAAAATCAGTTAATTCGCTAAAATATTGTAGGAACTGTTTAGCAACGTCTCATATGGTAAGGGACTGCAAAAGCACGCATACTTGCATGCAATGCAAAGGTCGACGTCATACCCTTCTGCACCAATCAACTTTGAACCCAGAAGTTGCTACAAACGTCTACCATTGTAATGGAAGTGCGCAAGAATCTATACCCTATTCGAAATCCCCAATATACAGTCCACTAAATAACCCATCTACTTCTTTTGAATCGACTCGTTTGCTTTCCCATTTTAGTAGCAATAATAATCGAGTGATACTTGCTACCGCGTTAGTGAATACTGAAAAAACCGGTAGTACTTTTTGTTTAGGCGCCCTTTTAGACCCGGGATCTGAAGTGACATTTATATCCGAGGAAGTACAAAGACGATTTGGACTTCCAGTACAATACATTCAAGCGCATATATCTGGAATTACTTCAGTGGTAGCGGCTACCGCTTCAAAGCTCTGTTCAATTGTACTTAAATCGAGATTTAATCCCAATTTTACTTTTGCCGCGAAAGCAATTGTTCTGAAGCGCCTTACAGGATATTTGGCATCGTGTACGGTTGACCTCTCCGAAATATCTGAATCATTTGATTACCCCTTAGCAGATCCCAAATTGTATTGCACCTCCAAAATCGATATGGTAATTTGAGCTGACATATATCCCTCACTGCTCCGTGATAGCCTTATTCCAAACGTTTCTGGTACTCTTTTAACGCAAAACACAATTTTGGGCTCAGTATTATCAGAACCGCTACGCAATACAACCCCAAACTACTACTCGTCGTTTCTATCATTTTTCAGTAAAATTTCACTGGATCAGGAAATTTCTAGTGTTTTGGGAGGTAGAAGAGATTGTTGATTCTAAACCCATTTCCCCTGATGATGAGGTATGTGAGAAAAGGTATTCAGAAACCACTTATCGCAACCCCGAAGGTCGGTATGTCGTTGAGCTACCCTACAAAAACTCTGTCCCTGTGCTAGGCCGTTCTCGCGAAGTGAGATTTCACCCGAACACCCGAGTATTTACCTCCTCTGTAAGTACTTGACCGACCGAGTACTTCGTTTATTTACCGCATTATGTATTATCATATCTTCTTTTATACTGTAACACTACATTTATTGTGCAAACAAACGAACCGAGACAATTTAAATTGACCCTCATTCAAAAACAAAATAATCATTACTTATGAGTTATGACCGTTTGTATTCATATCAGTCATTTAATATAACTATTTTGACAATGCAACCAAATTACGACTTGTTTTTATTTCTGCCCCACCAGAAGGCATTATGTTCACAATATAGTAACAAGGGCAAATTTTCCATCAGCATATAAAATAGGCACCCTATTAACTGTTCTCAAATATTTATTTTAGTTTTCGTAATTAATTTTTCCAATTACCTGCGGTGGAGTACCACTCTATAAAAAAAATTATACAATGCCATTTTTATCAAGCTATTAACGGTTGATTGCAATGTAAACATGCAAATTGAAGTTGTTGTGTAGGTTTTGCGCTGAATACCCGACAAGACATAAATTATTCTACAATTGAAATTAATTTGTTAATGGCTTGGCTAGAAGTGCACGGGGCCGGAAAAACCAGCCTTGCACATGCACATACACTACATATTGTGTATATTATGTACTTCAAAGATTAGTAGATTTACTTTAATTGAATTTATTTTTATTTCGATTTTATATTATGAATCAGAGTTTTTTTCAGAAAAGGTAAATGCTTCTCCATTTATATTCTCATAATTTGTAGTTTTCAGTAAATATGTCTCAAAGAAGAGAGATCCATCAGTTTCTTATCCTGTAGATATTAAATTTAAAAGAGGCATATCCCTGCGGCTGGCAAGTGTTGCCAGATTAATAAACATTTGGTAAGGGCAATAGCTTAGTATGAAGTAGGCATGGGTCAGCGATTGATTGAAGATTTGATCTCGTTAGTCGATATGCTCATCTTCGAATGCTTGAAAGTACATTAAGTGAATATTTTTGAGGCCGAATTTTGTATAAAATAGCAATATTTTAAATGCACTGCTCCAAAACAAAATTTTATCTATCACGGGTTTGGATTCGCTAAGCTGTCTCATAGCCTGGTGTTCATAAGTCCATTACATAACTCAAAAGCTATTCAAGGCAGGAAAATCCATACTGCTTTTGATCGGTGAACTTTAAATCTACATCTGACTATTTTCGCATAAGGCTAAGGCCACGCACTCAGCGGCAACACAAATTTGAAACATGAAATTGTATGCTTTCAATTCTGTTCTATAATGCAATGCTGAGCGGCAAGAAATTATTAGGGCAACAATTAATAGAAACTTTAATTTCAGAGTTTCAGAAAATGATTTTAAACAAACTTAAAGCAAAGGAGCAATAAATAATCAAAAATAAACGTTTTTTTTTTTAAATTTACCTTTAAAGTTAAAACAAGCCTCTGTTCTGCAAAAACTGCTTTCTTTCATTTTGCAATTTGTGTACGAACTTTTTCTAGCAGCAAATCAGATGATTGTTACTGACATACGTATCTCGGTCTTCATGTTGTCGAAGATTAGCTGTTTTTTTATTATCAGCAATGATCCATATGGATCATCGATTTGCATGCACTTACAACAACAGCACATGATCCTGCTTCTCATCGAGATCACGAATCATGATCTGAAAATTATTTCAGACGTTGCCAGACAAAAAAATGAAACACAAAATATCAATTGATTTTTTCCCGCACGAATTAAATCCCCATCCGTATTCCGTGTTATTTTCTTTTTATAAAGGTATGTTCAGACCAGCCAAACACTTAAACAATAAATACCTCCATGTTTTATAAAAATTTCTAAAAATTTGCTGGTTTGGATCTGGACACAAAAAAAAATTAATGAAATGTTTCACAGTTTCCCAATCGTGATGGGAAATCATTTTTGTTTTACAAGTTTAACTGCAGAAAGTGAGCGCTGTTTTTTGATTATTATTTATTTTTTTAAATAAAATAAAAAATGAGAAAGTGATTCATTTAATACGAATATTTGAATTGAATCGTGTGTCACATGATTCCCGAGACCAAAATTACAAAAATATAAACTTTACTCGCTTCTAATAACCCTACCACATTATTTTCTTCTAGTTGGACTAGAAAGATTAAATTGAAATATTTCATAAACATTTAATAACTAAATTTCAGAAATCTCTTATAAATGTGTATGAAATGTGTCAGATTTGCTTCAGAAACATTTCTGAAATGTTTCGCTGGTCTGGACACACCTTAATATGCCAAGATAAACGGATGTGCTAGCAGCAAAATATTGTTCATGTATTGCATATTTGAACATAAAATACTAAATTTGTTTCTTAAAAATATGGAAAAGAAAAATTATTAAAATTTGTTTCAAATATGGTAGCACCCCCGACATTGCAAGCGAAATGACATGTGCCTTGTGGTGTGACGTCACGTTGAGCAGAATATTTGCAATATGGCTGGTGGCAATGTGAAGTTTGTAATACCCTGTATTATCCGTTTTGTTTTTGAAAGCAGCTGTTGCCACAACTCAAAAATTAAACTTTTCAATGATCCGTCTTGTTTTATTTTCGTGTTCTGATCGGGATCATACGCTCTGGATGCTCCTCCAGAGGTCTGTCGCAGGATACAAACAGGTAAATAATGAATTTATAGCAATAATTTGCCCTTCAAATAAAATAAATTAATTCCAGACAAATGCTTTCCGATATATGGAATCAATTTTGAAGAATCAGGGCCAGGACAAATCATGTAAAAGAGATGTTAATGGTAAGTGTTTGATATAATTATAATTAAGTGCTGTCCTGTTGTAAAGTGATTCAAAATTTTCAACTGATGCGTCAACCACTTTAATACATATGCTATCTTTTAGCTTATATATATACAATCTAAAGAATATCAAAGTTAAAAAAAAAGAAAATGTAATACATTTAAACGTCCTGTTGAAAATCTCAAAGAGCAATCGCTTTAACTTTGATATTCCTTAGTTTGTATATATATTAGCTAAATGATAGCATATGTATTAAAGTGGTTGACGCATCAGTTGGAAATTTTGAATTTTGGATATGGAATGATGTAAATAATACCATACGTTCGCCGTTTTGTTCACAGGTAATGCAACGGAAATAAGTACTCCTTTGCAGCCATTCCATTGCAATACGACCAACCAATTGTCGTTCACCAAAGTACCAACAACAGCTCCAGTATTTCCCATCGTATCCTCCGCCGAGCCTTCCACTCCAATACAGTCGTTAACTCCGCATTGTAGTACTTCGGTTGCCTCAACATTTCATCGAACGGAGTCATATTCTTCAGCCGAGCTACAAAGCGCGGAAGAATCCCCTATCACTGGTAAGAAATATTTATGCATTCTTTATATTTATAGGAGGAATTGAATCGAAGGAAAAAAGGTGGAAATTGGCAAAGCCATGTTGGAGGAAATCAGGCGAATGTCTGAGGCAAAAGAGAGGCACGATGATTGGGATAGGGAAATGCGGAGCAGGCAGCTGGACTTGGACTTTGAACAGAAGAAGTATGAAGAAAGCAAATCCGCAAGTTAGGCACTTAAACAAAATGTTTGCTTTTTGATTTAGTAATAAACACTTTATTTTTTTCAGCAAATAACACCCGCGTGTATTACAAACTAGTTCTAAGTATATTATTTATTATACTCTCCACAGGAAAGTATATTCACTTCGTCATTACATTTGTAACGCCAAGAAGGGGTCACCGGAGACCTCATAAAGTATATTGTATTCTGAATCAGGATCACATTCTGAATCGATTAAACCATGACCGTCTGTCTGTGGGTTGAAAACACGATAGCGTCCAAAGAAATCAACCTAGGCGAATGAAGTTTGGTAAAAGGACTTATTTTTATCGTCGTTAGGTTGGTATTAAAAATGGGCTATGTCGGTCAAGTAGTTCGGGTACCTCCGATACAAAATCAATATTAGGATGTGGATCTGATGGAGAGGCTTTGGGGAAACTTTCTTCCAAAAAGCCGTCTCCGGGAACATCAGCACAATCATTATGTAGCATAATGTGGTGGTATAGTATTACACAAGCTGTCACTATTTTGTTTGCGATTACTGGATTGGCGACATCAAGGTACTTCAACCTCCGGAAGCGTCCTTTAAGCAGCCCAAATGCCCTCTCTATTGTGACCCTCGCACTGCTCAGTCGGGTGTTGATATGGCTCTGTCTTTCCGTCAGATGGCCATTGTCTCTGAAGGGAGTTATAAGCTTTCTAAGGAGTGGGTAAGCTGCATCACCTACCAGGTGAAAGTCTGCAGGTACAATGGCGGGTAACTGCTCACAGAGGAGATTATTTCTGTATACCCTTGCGTCATGAAGCCTACCTGGTGCGCCGACGTACATGTCAGTGAATACCGTGCATTGATCACATACGCCTAAGAAATAAACCAATTTATTATTTTATCGTTGATAAGATATCATAAATGTAAGGTTTCCTTGCAATATTACTGAGTGAGTGCTTTTCAGGTTGTAGTAATCTGTGGTGTTTGCTACGGGCTGTTTTATCTGGATATAACAACCGTCAATGGCTCCAATAGGCGTTTTTCTTTTTTAGTTCAGAGCTGAGCTCTGAACCGAGCTCGAGCATTATGAGCGCTCTTTGAACCGAGCGTACTCAGATCGTTCTGATGTAATTATGAAACACACTTGAGCACACAACTGTCATTTGTAATAAAGTATATGTATAAATTGAATATTTATTAATTGTTGTTTATTAAATTGGTTAACCTTCAGTTCCAGAGCAACAAGGTTCGTCCGTCATTTCAATTAATTTGTTTATCCTGTTTTTGTTTCTGTCTAATGTGCCCGTAAGTGTGTAATCAGCCTTATACTCAGCCTGCTCAGTCAATTTATTCTGAGCTCACAGAGCGCGCTCTGATTATGCTCTGAGAGAAAAAGAAACACAAATTCTGAGCTCTGATGTATCTGAGCTAAAAAAGAAACACGAACTTTTTGTATAACAGTTGCCAGCCTTATAGCCACCGCTCTTTTCTTTGAAAGCCTGTATTTAATTGTTCAATTACTTATTAAGAATGTCAAAGAAACGTTGTTAAATTAACTGAGAAATCACTTCATATTTATATCTGGAAGGCCTTTAACATACTCCTGTAAAAGAGTTCCAATGACATCTATCATTTCGCAAAATGCTACATGTGCAGCGCTTTTGGAGGAGTTGAAACGATCGCCTGCTGATAAGAAACTTTCCTGCTTACTAACCATCCAAACTTTAAACAGGAGTTTCTTTTCATTAGAAAAACACCTTTACTAAATTGAAGTGCCCGACTGAATTCGACTAAGGAACGGACTGAAAAGGCTCATTGGTTGAGGCATGGATTTACCTGACTTAAGTAGCGTAGTAACTAATAGAAAAGAAGGTAGTTATAAGGCTCTTACATACCGCAAAACAGCCTCGACTCATTCGAAAATGAGAACGAAACTCGTCTGGAGTGTACATTGGTATTGTTTCTTCCATGTAGTTTTGGTTGCGTTGTGGCTCTTCCTACATATCAAACAATGCTACATACCTAAATAAAATTGATGTGGTCATCAGCTCATCCATAACAAAAGATGTTGCACGAACTATAATAAAATTAAGTAATTTAGATTTCAATTGAATATGAATACTTATTTACTTACGCAGAATTAAATCGTGTTCTGAATAACTCAATATTTTTTTTATTTACTGTTTTTATTAATATTTCGTCGATACTCCTTCAATTTCACACAATTTTGTAAACACAGAAAAATTATTTGACGTCTATACAAAAAAAAAATACGGTTGTCAAAAAGTGACGTTCGCGACCAATCTAGTTAATTTTCGCGTGCAGGTTACATCTTATCCAGATCAATCTAGTCGACTAAAGATGACTAGATTCTTGAATGCGGCCATTCAAAAAAAAAGAGGCATTTCTGCCATCTCTGGTGGCCATTTACTGAACGACGTCGCTGAGCGATTAGATGGGAAAATGCCATCATCAAGTACGGTTCGTCGTAGCTTATTAGTTGAAAGTCGCGTTCATATTTATAGATCTATAATAAGATCGAGAATACGAAACGAAGTCAAGCACTGCAGAAAATTTAATCAAATGTGCTTGTATAAGAAGTAAGAGGTAGCTCTTGCGAGTTCCGACACGTGCCGTTAAGTTGCGTAGGCGTTTTAATGCGGCCGCGAAGGAACGTTTAGCAATTAACTTAGGACATCCGCAATTAATCTGCATGGGGTGATTTAATTTAGGTAATGCGCAACAAATGAAAATTATGTTTACCTTTAGGGGTTATAATAAACCACGTGAGTGTATGACTTGCCTTATCGCAGGTTATATTAAAAAAAAATGCTCTCCGAGCACTAAGGAACTTCACTTGGCTGGACTTTACCGCAGCACATCAATTTCAAGATCTAATTCCTATATCGAGTTGAATTAATCAAAATTCATTATAATTTAATTGGTACACTCGCAAAGAAAACTAATAATGACTTACGTGATGGCCGACGATGTTAGCTCGTGAAATGTCCAGAAAAGAAAAGACACGAGCACAACTTGCCAGAACTTAGGTAGGCAACCGGTTGTGTGTGCTTTAGCAAAAAAAAAGATGGTTGAGCGGTTTAGTGCTAAAAGAAAATGGTTGAACGGTTCAGTTCGGAACAAGCGGAGCCGTCGAATCGGTTCAACATTAGTGCTCATGCCGATCGGGGAATATATTTGCATGATGTTAAGTGGAGTTCAGGCGGTTTAGAATTCGTTCTTGTTTTACAAGCTGGCCACAACTTTTCGTAGTTCGAACTGCAACAACACTTTACTAAGTTCTGATACTTGCTGTAACCCTAGTTCTGTAGTAACGTATAATACTAACAATAGCTGTTCAACGAATTGTTTTCTTGTTGAAAACGTACAGGTCTTCAAGTATCTGGGTCTTGAAATCGACAATAGTTTAAACTGGAGCTCTCATATTACTTCTCTAAGGAAATACCTTCTAAAAACTACTAAAATACTGTACCATTTGAGGCTTTATTGCTCTAGAAAACTTTTGGAATCAGTTTATTATGGACTGGTGCAATCCAAACTGCAGTATGGATTGACGTGTTGGGGAGGTACATACAAAAACAAAATACAACCTTTGGTGGTAATACAAAAGCATTTACTCAGAATTATCTGGAATAGAAGACGTCATGAACATAGTTTTCCACTTTTTTTGCATTCCTTTATATTACCTTTAAAGCATCTTTACTTCTATAAAGTCTTAAAAATATTTTTCTTAAGAAGCGGGTATTCTATAAATCATGATCCAAATCTCTACGGCCTTCGTAGCTCTGTAAGTAGTCTTGCTTGTGTTCCGCCGCACAATACTCATCTCTTCTTAAGTTATTACTCTTCTGTAGCACCGCGCATCTTTAATAAATTACCCATAGAAATAAGCTGTTCTCAGAATAACTTGTCGTTTATCAGAAAAGTTAAACAGTGGCTCTTTAACTACGACTTGGAGCAGATTTATAATTTATCTAATGTAATTATATAGTGACAAACGTTCACCAATCATTGCAAATCACCCCTCTACACTATTTTTTTTTTTTAATTATAAATTGAATTATGTCTTGTTACACTGAAACTCGATACATTCACAACTAGTTTCTAATAACTACAGAATGTATCTAACTATTCATTCCCTGATGAAAAAAAAAAAAGATAAATGATCGGATGTTTATTTCATAATAAAGAGGAAGGTATGCCGTTAATAATGAAAAACAACATCAGCCAAATGGCCACCACGAGCACGGCATACGGGACCATATCCTTTTCATGAAATTTTCCATAACCAAATCGCAAAGTGGCTGCCCTATGTCCTCGATAGCCCCACGAATTTTATCTTTGAGGTCTTGAATCGACGCTGGGCTGTTGGCTTAGACCTTATCTTTCACGTGGCGCCAAAGGCAGAAGTCGCAAGGTGTTAAATCACAAGATCTCGGTGGCCAATTACGATCACCTTTTCGAGAGATAATACGGTCCGGAAACTTTTCCCGTAAAAGATCAATGGTTTCGTTACTTGTATGGCACGTAGCGCCGTCTTGTTGAAAGTAAACGTTGTCCAGACCAATACCATCCAACTCCGGCCATACAAAATCATTAATCATCTCTCGATAGCGCAATCCATTCACCGTAACTATTGATCCAACAGATCCAATGACCCCGCCGGACCATAAACCGCACCAAACAGTCACACGTTGAGGATGGAGAGGCTTCTCAACAATATATCTTGGGTGCTCCATACCCCAGATGCGCCAATTTTGCTTGTTGACGTAGCCACCGAGGTGGAAATGGGCCTCATCAGTCAGGATGATTTTTCGATGGAATTCCGGATCATTTTCATGAATTTCAAGGACCCAATCAGCAAAGACACGACGTTGTTGATGATCGGCCGGCTTGAGTTCTTGTGTTAACAGAACTTTATAAGCCTTAAGACCCAAGTCTTTTTGCGAAATACGGTGTAATGACATTTGTGGAATGCCCAATTCCAAAGAACGACGAGGAATGGACAAACCTGGGTTTTCTTCAACACTTTGGGCTACAGCCGCAATATCCTCAGTTGTTCTTGAGCGACGTGCACGGGTTTTATTCTTCACATCACTAACTTGTCCCAACAGCTCGAATTTTTCCTCCAATTTCTGTATTGCGGTCCGACAAGGTGCTTCACGACGACCAAAAAATGCTTTAGTTTTGCGAACTGTGACTGCAAGATTTTCACCATTTTTGTAGTGAATTTTAATAATTTCAATGCGTTGTTGATGCGTTCCGATCGTTCCATTTTTAGTAATGGCGTAGTTTCTACTTGTCAAATGTCAAAGAATAAAAGCTTCAAAAGTGACAGCTACCGAAATAGCGGGTCATTCACAATAACACCTCTCATTGGAAAACCCTTAGTTGACGCGACCAACGCGTTCGATAACCTCACCAGCCGTCCAGATAAACTTTGACGAAAAATGCTGCTTAACGAATACCGAATCCCCTCTACTAAAACACTTCGACTTTGCATTATGAATCGTGCGTCTTGTAGCGTATTGTGAATCCGCTCCTCATATTGTGTTGGTCTAAGTAGGTCTAATGTTGTTCGTATCGGTCTTCCTAGCATCAGTTCCGCAGGTGATTTTCCTTGGAGACATTTTACTAGGTGTGGACCTATAAGAGAGAAGGAAAGTATTAATTATTTCTTTCAATTTTTGTAAAGCATTTTTGAATGTTCCTACCACCCTCTCTGCTTGCCCATTTGATTGAGGATAATAGGGAGCTGTAGTGATGTGACGGATTCCCTTGACCAAGCAGAATTAAAGAAATTGATGGCTCTTAAACTGAGATCCATTATCTGAGACAATTGTTTCAGGGTGTGCAAATCTAGAAAATATCTGTGATAGGAGCTTGATAGTTACTGTTGCTGAAGTAGAATATGTTGCAATCACTTCCGGCCATTTCGAATAGGCATCAACTACCACTAAAAACCAAGTGTCGTTAATTGGACCAGCATGGACAATGTGGATTCGCTGTCATGGTTTGGTGCATAGAGGTCATGATGCCAGTGCTACTTTGTTTTGAGATATAGCAGCTAATTGACACTGGTTGCATTGCCTCAAAAAGCTCTTAATTTCGTCATCTATACCAGGCCAATATACAAAACTCCGGGCTAGAGACTTCATGCGCTCTTCCCCTGGATGCCCCTGGATGTAGTTGCTTCATTAGTAGACACTCCTCTCCATCATGCCCTGTCGATTGAAAAATGGTTTCAGCGCCACTGAGATAACTTTTGGTCAACCGGTTCTAATAAACTCTTTGATCTGGCAGATTTCGGCCGATTGATTGGTGGCATTTTACATGTGACTTGTAAATTTTTAATATTTTCGTGCAACTCTGATGAAAAATGTGCTTCGTCTTCTAAAACAGTTTGTGCTATAATGTAATCTTCGCCTGAGTCGAGTTGACGGTTACCAATTAATCGTGAGAGCAGATCTGCATTCCCAAATTCCTGGGTTGGAATGTACTTAATGTCGAAATCGTATGTTTGTAAGGCCAAGGCCCATCTTTGGAGACGATTTACTGAGTGTAGTGGTATACCTTTGTTTGGCCGAAATACAGCGAGCAACGGCTTTGTGATCTGTCTCTAAAAAAAACTTCCGACAAAGAATCATCCTATGGAATCTAGTTACAGCGAAAACTAGAGCCAAGCCCTTCTTCTCGATTTGGCTATAATTTTTTTCAGCGGAAGTCGGCGACCTCGAGACGTAGTACACTGCTTTGATTGTTCCATCTGTAAAACTGTGAGACAGACATGAGCCAATCCGTCCTTTGAAGCATCTGCGGAAACAATGATTGGTAAATTGGGATTGAAATGTGTTAATGCTAGATCGGATTGTAGAATGCGTTTAAATTCACGAAAGGCAACTTCACACTTCAACGACCAGCTAAATCTCTCTCCTTTCTTTAAAAGTTGATCCAACGGTGCCCGAAGCTGACTCATTTGTGGTATGTACAGGGTGGCGCACCAATTGTGCTACAATAAGAAATTCAAATAACTTTTTTTTTAATCGATGTATTTCATTTATTTTTTTTTTATTGGTTAGAAAATTAAATTTTATTTTAAATAGTTAGTTGTTTTTAAAGTTGTTTAGTTCTCCCACGCATATGCGGCACCTGATCAAAAAACTATTCATTGCGGCCTGAAGAGTTGAAGTTGGGATCGCCTCAATTATTGTCGTTATGGACTGCTTTAATCCAGTTAAATTCCTGGGCTTCGTTTTATACACCTCTTGCTTGACATAACCCCATCAAAAGAAGTCTGGTGCAGTCAGGTCAGGTGACCTTGGGGGCCAGCGAAGAGTGGAGTTCCTAGAAATTAATTTGTTTGCTAATTTTTTGTTTAGCTCCGCCATAACTGGTCTGGCTATATGTGCAGTTGCTCCATCTTGCTGAAACCAAACGCTGTTGAATGGTATACGTCTTCGGCGCAGTTCTGGGTAAAAAAACTCCTTCAACATCTTTAAATAACGGTCCCCATTGACAGTAACGGTTACACCGTTTTCTTCAAAGAAGTACGGCCCGACAATACACCTTGATGAAACTGCGCACCACACAGTGACTCGTTCTGTGTGCAGTTCCGTCTCATGAAGCATTTCTGGATTAGACTCTTTCCATATACGGCAATTTTGCTTGTTTACATTGCCGTTAAGATCAAAATGGGCCTCATCAGACATGAACAAACAATTGATCAATGTGTTGTCTTCTTCGGCCATTGATATCATTTTTTGGCAAAATTCCAGGCGAACAGGCAAATCCTGAGGGTTTAACTTGCTAGTAATTTGGACTTTGTACGGAAACAAGTTTAAATCGTCATGAAGTATCCGTTGTAATGACCGTCTACTAACTCCAATTTGCCCCGATAAGTTTCGGGTCGAAACGCTCGGATTGGCCTGTATTGCAGATGCTACTGCTGCGATTGTATCCTGTACCCGAACATTGGCATCTCGAAGGTACGGCCTTCGTGCGATGCTTCCAGATTCGGCAAACATGTTTACAAACCTCATAATGGTCCATCTACTCGGGGGATTGCCGCCAAACTCCCGCCTAAATTCCCTTTGGACGGAAATGACGGACTGCAAAGCATGGTACCGTTGCACTATCCAAATTCTTTTCTCCGTATCCCAAGCATCCATTTTTATAAATCTAAATAGTAACCTACAAAATAAAAAAAAAATAAGCCGATTACTCACACAGAAAAAAAGTTATTACGTTTTATTTTTGTAGCACGATTCGTGCGCCACCCTGTATTTGCCATAATAATTGATAGCGCCTAAGAATGAATGGAGCTGACGTATTGTTTGCGGTACTGGCATGTTTCTGACGGCTTCAGTTTTCTTAGGATCCGGCTTGATACCATTGCTGGTAAGTATGTGACCTAAATAATGGATAAGAGTCATTAGAAAACTACATTTACTTATCTTGACCTTGAACCCAAACTCTTCCAAGCGTTTCAATACAGCATACAGACATTGATCAGGTTGTTCCCGGTTTTTTCCAGATATTAAAAGGTCATCAATGTAAGCTGAGACATTCTGCAATTCTGACAGCTTTGTGTACATAAGCTGTTGGAAACATCCGGGGCCAGTTTTTATACCTCGTGGTAGCCTGTCCCACTGGTATAACCCCTTATGTGTGTTGATTGTGAGTAAATGTTTAGAAGTCTCGTCCACCTAAATCTGTAGATACGCATCTGATAGATCAATATGTGTAAAGTACTTGCTGTTTGCATGCTTGTTGAAAATATCTTCCGGTCTCGGGAGAGCATAAAGATGTGGTTGAAGTGATGCCTTTAAGCCTGTAGAGTAGTCAGGACATATTCTGAATTGGCCACGTTCCGAGAAATCTACTAACCGCTGGAGTTCTTCCTCTATGGCTTTCGCTGACCTGTATGGGACTGGACCTTTTGGTCTAAACACGGGAATTACATTTTCTTGCAAGTACAATTTAAGTTCGTTTTTATTGCAGCAACCTAGTGATTCTCCAAAAATAGTGGGAAATTTCGATTGGATAGAATTAACAACTCCCTTTTTATCATGCAAATTTACATTATAACATACGTGATTTAGTGGCTTGTTCCATAATCCAAATATTTTGATCAAATCGATGCCCAACAAATTCTAGGTTAGGTCTGTCTATCACGAAACACTTTGCAATGTGCGATTGATTGAGAAATTTCACTTTGCAATAGAAACAGCCTAACATTTTCATTTGTTTTCCTTGAGCATCACTCACAACACTTTTTTCGATCTGCAAGACAACCGATTTGTAATTTATCTCCACTGTAACATATTTTCGATTAGCGGCTGTTGCATGACTTACGTTAAAACGAGTCATGCGTAAATTTTGATCGCGGCGCTTGTACCGTTGCTGGCGATATTTGTCTCTTCTGTTTTTCTCAACTGTAGTTGCTTGTGGCTTGTACTGTTGGTCAGATTTTTGTTTGAATCAAAAACAGTTGCTGTTCTTGATTTTTATCAATTCTATATTTAAACAGAATTTTAATGGCATAATAACAGCCTTTGCTGATGACAAAGCCTTCTCCCATGGTTGCAATTCTCTGCTCAACCTAATTTCTGATATCAATTCAGACTTGGATATTCTAAGGAGCTGGTTTGCTGTTCATAAAATGGATTTGAGCAACAAAACCAAAATAATGTACTTAAGTCTCTCAGAGTCGCCTACTATAGTTGATTGTGATTTATTTTATCATTCTCCTGGCTGTCAAAAATTCAATTTTAATTTAAATGAGGGTATTACTTTTGTTCCTAATGTAGGCTGTTCTGTTCATTGTTTCCAGGTAAATTTTGTTCAGTCCATCAAATACCTTGGAGTAATACTTGACAGAAAGATGAACTGGTCCGATCACAGTACTGCACTGAAAAAGTGCCTGTTGTGTTGCACTAGGCAATTTTATAATCTTAATTTGTACTGCTCCAATAAAGTACTAACTATGATCTACTACGGTATTGTTCACTCTAAGCTTCAGTATGGGATAACTTGTTGGCGAGGGACTTATTTGAACAAGATCAATCCGCTTCTTATTTTACAAAATCATGTTGTGCGTATTATTTATACAAATGCTTTATTATCTTCTTCGTTATTATCGTCATCGCCGTCTTCTTCGTCATCATCATTATCATCCAGAACCAGGTTTTTACCTGGTCCTGGTCTGGAGGGAAGACTACATTGCGTTACAAAAATTGTTTCATAAAACCGCTCAACAATTTTGTTGAAAGCAAATTACACAAACGAAGAAGTATGTCCTATGTATTTCTGCTCGTATATTTATAATATTGTAAAGCAAATAACAATACGTTTTGATTTCAGTTTCGTTGTCATTTTAGACTTTCCCGAATAACAGCAGCCACCATATCTGAACAATATGCGAATTCAAAGCATTACAGAAAAAGAGTGAATTGCGGAGGAAAGAGGGTCGCTATCGATCAGACTCAATGCCTTTCGGTTCTATTGGCATATATACTATATATTATTATAAAATAATGAAAGTTAACTTCAAATTAAACAAACGCGTTATTTCAAGGTTCACTGGAAACAAAAATTCAAATCAAATATATTTTATATATCACTATCGATATTTCGACGCAGCACAGTAAGATGCCATCAACGAATGCCCAAAAAATAAAAGAACTGCAGAATTTGAAAACGTAATATGCTACAACTAATACATATTAATTCCAGTAATATCCAATTAACTATAAAGATTTCAGGAATTAACAATGTTTTGGGATGTATTCATGGATGTATATATATATATATCCGAAATCTGCGCATAAAATACGATCAACGTATGAAAACCGCCACGGACTACTTTCAATTACCTTGCAGGGTACATGCGATGCGGATAATAAGTTAATTGATGTTTTTGTTGGAGCAACAAATAAAATTCACGATTCAAGTGTTTTATGATGTCGCACATATGGCAGGATATTCCAAAAAATTTCGGGGGGAGGTACCACCTTCTGGGTGATGCTGGATACCCATTGTTCCGTATCCTTTCTGCAAAATTTCCAAAGAATGAATAAATAAAACCTGCGCAGCTATGGACTATTCACATGAGAGCGAGGGAACGAATTGCTGAAATGCGAACAAACCACTTTTGATGCATTTATGAACAGAAAATTTGACATTTTACTAGAGGAAGACTTTTAATTATCCCATCAAAATGTATTAAGAAAACAAGTAAATAAACAGTTTAAATAACGAAATTTCAAATTCCAAACTTTTTGCTGCGAACGAATACACCCTTGGCGCGAATTGTCAAAGTTTATTCACAATCCGCATCTTGCAATTCTCGTTCCACAAACTAGCGAATAAAACATTCGTTCGAACTTAACCTCAAACTTGAAATGTCATTGGCATTTTTTTTTGTACATATTTCATTTTGTGGTGTTGTTTTGTTTTGGTCCGAATGAAAAATAAAAGAAATAGGTATGACTGAATCAACATATAAAAAGGTAGCATACTTCAAATCGGAAGGACTTAATAATAATTTATTTGTTTATTGATGTTATTAGTTTTGTTTAATTAGTATTTGAGCATGTACGGATGTACATGCATTAATTGCTGTGTTTTAAATTTTGTTCCACCACAAACAGGTCAACAATATTTTATTTTGTTGGCTTAATAGAAAGTCGCTACCTATGTACCTTCAATTGTCGAGTTTTTTTTATTCAAAAAGTAGAAACAAATGACGCGACTGTCATTGGATTCGAGGTTATCGGCGACCGAATAAAATTTATCATGTGAATGGAATGTCAAAATTTGCGAATATTCGTTCGATCGTAGGTAGTTGTTCGCTCTCATGTGAATGGCCCTTTAAAGAGTCGAACAATAACTAACAAAAACTTTATTTCAAGCAAAAAAGAAAGTTAAAAAAGAAAAGAAGCTCTTATCGTAGGTATATATGTAAGCATTATATAATGTGTGTCCGCACATCTGCCTGCTAAATGTCTTGCATACCGACCGTTGCCTGGGGACAGATTCCGATCCTGTTAACGATATGGTTTTTAAAACTTTGATCACCAAAATAAGTTACAGTCTGCTCGAGGTTTTTTTTGAAAAAAACGTCAGCTTTGATTTTATTTTTGGAAAATTAACTGGATCAAGCTTCCAAACATGCAATTTTAGCATTTAGTTGCTAATTTTTTAGGTCTATCGTTCCGACGATTATCGTCTGAAAAGTTACGGAATGAGTTATGGGGTGGCAAATGCTAAGTGCGCTTGTATTGTTACATAGAAATTCGTATTGACAAATGCTAGGTCGGGTTCAACTCATCCCCTGCCAAATTTCGCACCTAGTTCCATCTACAACTCAACTCCACAACTAAAATCGAATAATCGCATCACTCACCTTTAGTGGATAGTGTTACCCCCTGAAAATTTTACAAGTCCGATATTTTTGCTGCTTTAAAGTATTAATCTGGAAATCGTTATCGTTTAATTTCAAATTATAATTTAAGTGGGAACGTTGCGTATTTGGTATATGTCCCAAACTTTGGAACTACTGTTTACTGTTTATTTTTTGTCAATTTTTAAGAGATTTTATTTTTTCTTAAAATATTTTTTTTTTTAATACAACAGTATACAATTTTATTCTTATTTTTATAAAGCAAATTGTCTACCTATATAGGGTCACCTCACCTAAAACAAAAACAAGGTGGGTCAAAAGAGATCACCCTATTGGAAGATGCTCTTGTTTTTGCAAATGGCCACCAATTTCAAATCTGTTTTGACATTTGTGGACTAGACAGATGTAGAATACAAGTGAACAAGCCACGGTGCGATACACTCCCCAAGAACACTGAATAATCGTGTCTATTTTTTTGCGTAACAATTCGTCTGTTGGCGCAGCGCGAATTCCGTCGCCGATTCCACACCGACTGCGCACACACTGCACCGTTTGGCCACCAACCCCACGAGACGTTGCCAAGAGTGGCCGTCTCCGGAGCACCCGTTGTGCCGAGAATATCGCCGCTGTTGACGAGGATGTCGAGCTGTCGCCGGAAACATCGACCAGACGCCGTGCCTCGCAATTAGCCATCAGCCGGTCGTCCCTAAGGCGAATTTTGGTCAAAGACTTGCGCATGTTCCCGTACAAAGTCCAGTCCGTGCATCAACTGCTGGCAGTCGACCGCCAAACGCGTGTAACTTACGCCCAAGCCATCCTCAATCTTGAGGACGATTTTTCGAACAAAATCATAATGAGCGATGAGGCTCTTTTCTACCTCAGCGGGTATGTGAACAAGCAAAACTATCGCTTCTCGGGCACCGAAGAAATGCACGAGCAGCCATTACACCCGCTCAAAGTTGCTGCATGGTGCGCTGTTCACGCTATAGTAGTCATCGGGCCATTTTTTTTTTTGGGAATGCCGCTGGTAAAACGACAAAAGTGGACGGATGGCTATAGGGCCATATTAACTGAGTTTTTTCTGCCGCAATTGAGCGAATTAGGACTGGAGGACATGTGGGTGCAACAGGACGGAGCTACGGCACACACTGCGCGAGGCACAACCGATATTCTCATCTCTCGTTTTGGCGATTTACACTGGCCCGCAAGATCGCCCGATTTAACCGTTCCAGACTTTTTGTTGTTGGTTTTTTTTTGATTCCCGTGTTTACGTGAAGAAGCCCGAGAGCCTCGAAGCCCTCAAGGACAACATTCGACACGAGTGCGAGAATCTGTTGCCCGAAGTTCTCGTCGAAATGATGAAAAATGCCATAAAACGAGCCCGTATGGCAATCAATTGTGACGGCGCCCATTTGGCTGATATCATCTTTTCGACTTAATCAATAAAATTCTAAAGGTTCAAATAAACATAATCAAAAAACAGAATTAAAGTTTTTTATTTAGAAACAAAATGAGAGCCAAAAAACATCGGATGACTTATTTTGGCCCACCTTTTATATGTATCTACGAATACATTTAGTATACAAAAATACAGAATGTCACATATATTTTATTATATTCCCTACTTCCCTAGTTCTTATGAATATATACATATATTTAATTGTGAATTTTTAAAGAATTTAATAGAAATCACAAAAATAAATCAATAAAATGTTTGAGTCCATTTTAAGTTAAGTTGTAATTCAAACTTAATTTCAAATCATTTTTTTAAGGATCCAATATTTACTATACCTACGAGTACTGAATTATGTCTGATTCGCCCCTAACTGCCTATTTTGTGATGCGGTATATAGTGTTGAAAATGTTTTGCAAAACACCTTCTGAATTTCATAAGGACTCCTTCTTCACGCCGGCCGTGCCGTTGAACAAAACAAAAATACCCTTCATACTGTTTTCATATAATAAACAAATGTCATTTAAGGTGCGATTTATCATCGAGCTAGCGAAAAATGTTCACCTGAATGAAGACGTCTGTGGTGTCAAAATGAGCAGTGATGAAATGGCATGTGTAATTGACAATAAGTGTAAGACCATTTAAGTTATCTTCAAGCAGCAGGTAGTGCAAATATTTGGGGTGCTAAAATTACACCAAGACAAGTACTGTTCTCCACCTTCGCAAGGACATTCTGTTACTCCCATTCACGATTCAAGGGTATAATAATGCGATAACAAGCACGCCTGGCCGTAAACCTGTCACATAAATGTTGACACAAAATTATGGTTCTTTGTTATTCAACGTGGCACTCAAAAATGCAGACATTTTGTTGGCTGTGAAATACTGGTACCGATTACGACAATGGCGTAATCGGCTAGGGCGAAAGAAATGACGGTGGATATGATGCGGTAGAATGGTTGGTTGACTAAATAGCAAGAACGCGGTCAAACTCAATTAGGAGGGTAAAAGCAAATTCTTCCTTTTATGTTAATATTTTCTTAAAAAAAAAATACTGATACGGCATGCATAAGGGATGACAGGAGAATGACGTATTTTCTAGTAAATTGAGTTGAATATGAGAACCATTTCATGTGTGTGGGGAATTTGGTTAATGAAGGATGAAGCCTCGGATTGTGTATATACAAATTATATAGGGCGCTCCATTAAGTGCTGCATGAGGAATGCAAAGTAGGTTCATAAAATGTATAGACACTAGCTAAGACTTTTTTTTTTAAAAGCTGCCCTGAGGCAACAATTTGTCTCCCAATCAATTCAATCAACGGAAATGAAATCATATAAGATACATAGAGTAAATGAGTTGGAGTATATATGTAGATAAGTGCACACTTACCTACTTATTTTGAACAGTGGATTATAAAATTAAGATCCATATTGTTCATTTCGAACACCCAAAAGAGGAAAGTTAGAAAGCGTTGTCAATAGGCAAGGGTGGCAAGCGACAAAACCACACTGAACAAATTAAATAATATGCTTAGTAAATCTATAAGAAAATTCAATAACGAGTCTTTAAAAACTTACTTTAGCAGTCCTAAGCGACGATTACGATTTTGAGTGTGAAATTTTGACATGCTAACGTCACAGAAATTCGCCCATTCGGTGAGTCTTTCGTGAGAGTTTCACTTGCACTTGACACCCACCATCACAGTGTCACTTGTGCTGTCACGCACGTGATATTTTTCTCGAAAATCCAATAGAATTGTCATGCGGTGACAGGAGATCACACTGTGGAACACGCGTGACAAAATTGATACCCATGACATTTTTGATACAGAGTCTTTTCAATTCAAACGAAATTGTATATATTTGTCAAACCGGGTTGGTACACTGAACCAAATTTAGTAGTCATATTGATAAAATAACATGTAGATTTGAAGAAACGGTGATCAATATAAGGTCAACAACTCCTGTCCGTTGTTTTAACGAAAATTTTGTTCTATATAAGAATTTTTGTCATTTTGATGAATTGCACAAATTTTTTCAACCTTAAACATTCCGGTTTTGTCAATTTGAAAATAAATTTATTCGCTTGAATAATATAATAAATAGTACACCATTTGATGAAATTTTACTGATTTTGAAATATGAAGACAAATTTTACGGAAAATTGTTAATTTGAACAACTGATTCTTCTGAAAACTATCAACATATTTTCGTCAATATCACATACAGGATACCGTTTTGTTAACGACATCAGTTTGTCAATATATGGACCCAAGCCTAGCTTCTCACAACCATTCGTCTTGTGTGAGTTTTTATTTTTGGGACGAATGGAAGGGATCTACAATTTTATGCCGAGTCCAAACGGCCAATTGAGAAGCTTTTCATGACAGTTATACTCTCGGATGTTTGTCAGACGTTCGCGAGAGGTGGCGCAGCGAAAAAAACCTTAAGTTGGAATTTGGGTTTTTCTCGGGATTCGAACCTGGGACCCCTCGCTTAGTAGTCCAACACACTAACCACTAAGCCACTGCGCCGACGTCAATATATGTAACAATATTTCATTGGTTTGAATACAATACGAAATCGGACAGCAAGTAAATAAATGTTATTTATTTTGAATATTAAATCTTCAATAACACGAAAAATTTGATGAAAAATTGTCGATCCGAATAATTGATTCTTCAATTATTAACAAAATGTTTTTGTCAATATGACTACGCGATTTGGTTCAGTGTAGTATAATTAGATTTAATACATATACTTATATTTACATTTACTGAAAAATTATAAACACAATTTGTTAAGTCAAAGCAAAAATACCTAAAAAAAGATTCTGTTCTTAGATTTCAAATTTCGTACCTCCAATCGAATAAACAAACCCAGAATTTCTCTACTTATTGTTGTTATTTCTGTGGTTGGTTCATGTGTAGCCACAGAAACTTGATTACGTGTTTTCTGTTAGTGTAAATCTTGAGCAAATCTGAAAAGCAATCGGAATTCGGAAAAGTGTTTTTGATTCAAAAAATGAAAAAAAATAGTTTTGGAAAAATGATTTGTAGGAAGTTTAGAAATTTATTTGAAATTAAGAATTTTCCTTAATACCATTTTTTTCGCACTTTTTAGATATCTAGAGTTCGCCTAGTGATAGAAATTCTTCCCAGCGAACTAAAAAAATCAAGAAAATATGTAATGTTTAACGCAGTGCAGTGAAAGTGGTTGTAAACTAATTGCTTTCGCCTATTCTTTATTGAATAAAGTACAATAAAGTATAGCGTAAGCCATAAGGTATACACAAAGTGGGTGGTCTCAAGTAAACCGTTCTACACTGTTGTGCTCAACAAAATCCAAAAGATCCATATTTCATATTGTTTTACTGTTTTAGATACAATTATTTTAATCATTTGCAGCTTACACGCTTCTCTTTATAAATAATTGCATTCATTTCTGCAAATATGGATCTACAGTTTTTTGACAAGCACTTTTAACTGTTTCAGTGTGACCGTTTGTCTTATTATATTACAAATGTCACATTATTTGACAATTTGGATACTATTAAACCGGCATTTTTTATGCAAATTTATTTTCAATTAATTTTCCATCAGTAACTCTACTAACCGGCATATACTCTATTATCCGTAAAAGAAACAAAAACATTTCAATTTTGTATCCTCAGACAGACAAAAATGCACGAATATTTTTAATTGACATTTCGCGTATCTGTTCGATGTTCCTCTTAAATGTTTGAATTCCTTATTTATTAGTTCTTTGTTATAATGTTGTATGCATGTATGTATGTATGCCGTTTCTTTCATCGTTAAATCGATTTATTTAAAATGAATTGGTGTGTTCATTGGTGAATTTAATATTTGTTTTTGTTTTTATAAGGTAAAGAAATAAAGTATCATCAAATTTAGAAAAAAATTTATTAACCGGGATTATCGAGTTTCGACTGTTATTGTAAAGAAAAAAAAACGCGAAGTTAACAATTATATATTTGTTTTTAATATAATAAGAGTGCGAAAACTGAAAACTAAGTATTTTTTTATATCCCTAAATTTTATTGAATTTGCATAATTCGCATAAAATTTGTCTTAACAAAATCTCCGTAAAAATAAGTATCAAATCTATTTTCACACAACAAACGTCTTGCTCCCTGCTTCAAGAAATTCGAAAGACCGGTCATTTCAGTGAGTGACAGGAGATCACACGGTTATTAAAATTTGTCACAAAATCGTGACATTTAAGCAATGACACTTGTGCCACGCGCTATGACAGCTCGTATGACCAGACGATTGACAGGCGATCACACGTAGTGACAAATTCATAACAAATGTTTACGTCATAGTATGACGTCGGAAAGTCAAAATTTTATATGAAAAGTGTCATGTTCATATGTAATAGTTGAAGGAACACATTTCTAATGACGAATAGACAGCAGATCGTTCATGATCTTTATTGCTATGGCAACCAAATATTTATAGGTTTGCCTGGGCTGAATTTGTATATTTGGATACGTCACTTCCTTGTCTTTTGGTGTGGCAGCTATTTTCTATAATTTTTAAAAACTAAATGTTTATTTGTATCTACATATATTTTGTCAAAGTTCTTTCACTAATTACGATATTGATTATTAATTTATTGTGCCACAGGCTTATCACAAATTTCCAATACTTTTCTTTTTATGTTGTAATTAAAACATATACTACTAATTCTAAACTAACTCTTGACACTCTACCATATTTCTTTTAGCTATCATCTCGAATTTAATTCGATATGAAATTTTATTTCGGATTCAAGAGATGTTGGGGTTGGGGACTCCAAAACCAAACCAGGGATGGCCACTTCCAAAAATGGAAACCTGTGCTCATAACTTTTTTCCAACTACGTATATTTCCTTATTTTAATTTATTTGTTTTAGACACTCCTTTGGTTTCAGCTTTCAGTACATTTGGGTACGGCTTCACATTGATAGGCACATTGCTCCAAGCAATGCACAAGTTTAATTTAATTTAATTAAAAATTCAAACAGTGAACAGTTCTTGAAAGGCCGAGGGTAAGAAAACGCTTATACATTTTTCTCAATAAAGTCAATTAAGAAAAGTTCAGTTGCCTGTGGTTGAATTGTACCTTAAGGCATTTATTTTCATCTCAGTTACTATATTGTATTGAAATCACAAGCCCCGTCTTAACCTGTCAGCACAGCAATATTGTGCTTTACTATCAAACTTCTCCCTCATGTAGCTGAATTAATGAAGCTGAATTTAATCCACAAAATATTGCAATTTATCATTTTTATGTCTTCTCTAAGAGAACAACGCTCACAAGCATTTTTTTATGGCATATTTGTGCTGAATCAGATACATCTTCGCGAGATTGTATTCATTGTGATTGTGATATGATGCAATGACTGCAACAGGACAAATAATCGTTGCATCAGTGTCCCTTGCCAAAGAATATACGTACAGGTGCAAAAGTAAAACGAAAAAGGGGTTTGCTGAGTCTGACCGTCAGTGGTCAGATTTTTTTTTCTCAACTTGTGCCTTTTGTTTCACCCGACCGGTTCTTAGTTAAACGGATAATGAAGGGTATGCAACAAATATGTCGCAGGACATTAAGATAGTATTCTCAATAAAGACGATTAAAATTCAACCATAATATAGTTTTACTAAATGTAAATTACAACTTATAAATAGGCAAATATGTCGAAATCAGACGTGTAACTTCTTACGACAGCAGGGCTTTTATATCAGCAACACTTAAGACAGATTAAATATACTTTTACACAGAGACGTTTATATTTAAAAGGTGCGCAGGTGTTCACTGCACACCCTATCCAAATCTATTATTATTGCACTGAACTTAAGTTCATTATGAAACATATTTCTGTTTCTTTGAAATAATTTATATATTAACTAATCAATATTTCTTAATGAATAGTTGAAATCAACATAAGAAGTTGAAAGAATTGTTTCGAACCAAAATCCAAAACAAAACAGCGAACAGCCAGAGCCAGCGTCCGTTTTCCACCTTAGTCCCTAGTACTTCGTTCTCCTGTGGTGTGCTATTCTTCGCAGAACCAGAAGTACAAGTTGTAATTTTATTTAATTGTTCATTCTCGTTCTGGTCGTCGAGTGTATAAATATGGAATATACTATAGAGGTCGGCTGCACAGTGACAACAACTGACAAAACATATGAATTCGAATATTTTAAATTTCAATTAGTTTAATTGCAAAGCTACTTGCGAAACCATTTTGGCAGGTGTGTTTATTATGGTGCCAAATTTTATTTAATCTTTTATTAATTTCATGAAAAAAGATGATGAATCCAAGCTTTGACTGTGTGGTTGCCCTTCTATAAGCAAAGTCTTCTGTTGCCCTTGCCTGCTTCTTTTAAAATTATCTGATCAACTTAGAGTTGCATATTGTTCCCCAATAGAAAAAGTAAAAATAAAAAAATAAAGATACATACCTATAAGAAAACTGAGTAATGGCATCGTTGTCGATCATGTCCTCGTATTGTCCTGGTATAGAACAAAACAAATAAACTATCTTACAACGGTAGAAAATATAGAAAGCACCACGGCACGTCGCTGCTTATACATATGTATATAAATTTTGAGAGATGTTCGAATCAGACCACTATCGTCGGGTCTCTTTTCGTCATTTTAGCCTCTAACCACTATAAATCTTACCCAAAGAGACTGTGGAATTCTCCAGAGTTCTTGTCTGGGTTTAATTCCTAGACTCAAAAAATAATTAGTATAAAAATACAAATGAAATCTTTGTAGAAATACGAACAGTGAATATTCGTAATATGCACAAATTATTTCTACATAATAAGAACATTCGTTGGTTATGCCGTATTTTAAAAATGATTGGATTTGTAGACTTTGTACATAGAACGAAACCAACTTTGTAATATAGTTTAGTTTTTTTGACTTTTATTTTCATCTTTAATTCAATACAGTCTTCGTAAAAAGAAAGAAATATATATATATATACTTAAGTCTATTATGGTTTGGCCTATAGCCGTCTACCAGATTGACAAATAGCGTAAACTTTAAAAATCTTCTTCAACTATACATTTTCTATAACGCAGTGCATTTGTACAGTAGTTGTAGAGTAAATCCCATCCTCGGTCTCCATTTAAAATTTGAATTGCTTCATCTATTTCCAAGGTATATGACTTAAAAAACCTTATTCGTATTTCTTTTAAGACTGGGCATACTGCAAGAAAGTGAAATACGTCCTCTCGTATCTTCATATTACAAATATTACACAGGATAGGTAGTTCTGGGCGGTGTGGAATGAAGTTCAGGTTCAGTAGCTCTCCTCTGATTTTAAAAATTAAACTTATCTTCTCTACCATATTGTTGTTCAGAAAATATGTTTTTTCTGCTAGTTGATATTTCAGCTTACTGTAGTATGTCCTATACTGAGAGGACTGTGCAACTGTTACAAAGCGATCATACATATTTCGACCTACTTTTTCCAATAGGATGTTGAGTTGCGTTCTTAGATGTTCGGGTTGCTCATCGGGTGCTATACGTATGCTCATTCCACAGTCTGATGCAAGGCGTTCCCATTCTTGAAAGAAACTTGCTTTCTTTCGCAGCACACTCTTGAGTACAACTTTTGGCAGTCTGTCATCACTCATACCCATAACTTTTATTATATACTCAAAATGTAATCTCAGTGTTTCCATAAACATAGGCGGTGCTCCAGTCTCCAGATGCAGCATGTAATTAGGTGTAGGACTTGGTAAGCGGAACATTCTCTTTAAGAAATACCGAAAAAACTTCTCAACTTCAACATAGGAACAGTATCCCCATACCTGCGATCCATACAAAAGAATTGAAGCTGCGGTTGTGCGAAAGAGTTTCTGCTTCGAGCTATGGTTTATACACTTATTATTGATGCAGCGTCCCCATACCGATGAGATTGCTCGATTGGCTTCAGACAGTTTGGCCTCTAGATGCTTCTTCATATTCAAGTTTGAGGAAACTAAAATTCCAAGGTATTTATACTCCCGGACTACTTCCACCAATTCTCCTCGATACATCCACCTTTCACTTTGAGTATATCTGCCGCCGCCGCCTCTGAACACCATTACCTTCGACTTATTCAAGTTCACGCTTAGGTTCCAGTATTTGCAGTATGTGGAGAGCCTATTCATCATAAGTTGCAATCCATCTATAGTATCGGACAGAAAAACTAGGTCATCTGCATATTTGAGAACCGGAATTTTTATACTGCCAAACTCGACTCCACCCTTTACCGCATCTGATATGTCATTAATGAACAGAATAAACAGTAGCGCACTCAAAATACATCCCTGCTTCACACCCATCGTTGTTGTAAATTCTTCAGAAATTGATTCTCCATCCCAAACATACGCCACATTATTTACATACATTGCTCTTAGGATGTTGATTATTTTCGTTGAAAAACCAATATTGTTCAATTTGTAAAAAAGAGCTTCGCGTGCAATAGTGTCGAAGGCCGCTCGAAAGTTGACGAAAAAGGCATAAAGTTTTTTATGTTTTTGCTTTTAAATCTCCGCAATATTAAGTAATGTGAACAATTGATCGACTGTTGAGTAGGTCTTTCTACATCCGGCCTGAGACTCGTGCAAAACTTTTTTATCTTCAACCCAACAGGTAAGTCTGTTATAAATAAGCGCAGCACATAACTTCGCAGATGTATTTAGAAAAGAGATTCCTCTGTAGTTTGCAGGATCGACATAGTCACCTTTTTTGTGTAGTGGGTAGATATTGCTTTTTTAAAGCTTTGCGGAATGTTTGCGGATTCGAAAATTCTATTATATTCTGCAACGAGAGCCAACATAAATTCATCTGTGCAGTTTTTATAGAACTCGTATGGGATTCTATCATCTCCGGGGGCCTTTCTGTTTTTAGTTTTATCAATGGCTTCTTTAACCCTAGAAAGATAATCCACGTCCACGAGACGTATGGCGCGGGACAATTGTGCGATAACTTTTAAATTCTAAACCGCAGCGCGTTGACTGTCTCAACTATATATAAAAAAATCATTAATTTATTTTTTTTGAATAGCATCTATATAATTAAATAAATTAAATGTAAATAAAAAGAAGTTCATATGTTTAATTAAATACACTAATTGGCGTATGAGACGTATGATTATCTTTTACGCTCTTTATTTTATGATTATCTTTCTAGGGTTAACTTCTTCTATTGAAAATGGGTTATCTAGGAATTGATCTATAATCAATGGATCTGCATATTGGAACGGTGGTGAGATCTGTGGTGAATTAAGTAGATTAATAAAGTGGTCCCTTAGCTGTGTTGCTTTAAGTGACGTCGCGATGCAATTCACTCGTCCATTTATATGCTTTACAGCTTTCCAAAATTCTGCCGAGGATGTAGAGTTGTTTACAATAGCAATACACTGCAGGTCGAATATATTTTTTTTTTTCATAACAAAGACGCTTAAAAACCTTATTTGCTTCTCCATAAAGTGTTTTAAAGATACTTGTATTATATTTCCTAAAAAGCTTCAGTAGTGAGAATGAATTATTCCTGGCTCTCAGACACTCATAATCAAACAGCTTTTGTTTTGATAAGTGTTTTTTTCTTGTTGTTTTGTAATATTATACGACTACTTTCTGCGGCCGAACTGGATAAGAGTACGAACATCGTTCGTGGAATGTACAAATGGTTCGTAAATAGTACGAATGCCATTCGTACATATACAAATGACTGCAAAATGGTTTTACCAGTTATATAAAAGTACAAATGATGCCTTTGTAGAAATACGAAACAACAGCTGTTCGTAGAATATACAAAGGATTCGTACATTCGACGAACGACATTCGTATATTCGTACATTCGTAATATGTCGGCAAAATTGGTAAGATGGAAAGTTTAGAAACAGAAATAAAGTATTCGCAAAAATACGAAACTTTAACAATTCGTTGAATGTATAAATGCTTTTTACATACAGGGTGGCGCCCGAATCGTGCTACAAAAATAAAACGTAATTACTTTTTTTCTGTGTGAGTAATCGGCTTATTTTTTTTTTATTTTGTAGGTTACTATTTAGATTTATAAAAATGGATGCTTGGGATACGGAGAAAAGAATTTGGATAGTGCAACGGTACCATGCTTTACGGGAGTTTGGCGGTAATCCCCCGAGTAGATGGACCATTATGAGGTTTGTAAACATGTTTGCCGAATCTGGAAGCATCGCACGAAGGCCGTACCATCGAGATGCCAATGTTCGGGTTCAGGATACAATCGCAGCAGTAGCATCTGCAATACAGGCCAATCCGAGCGTTTCGACCCGAAACTTATCGGGGCAAATTGGAGTTAGTAGACGGTCATTACAACGGATACTTCATGACGATTTAAACTTGTTTCCGTACAAAGTCCAAATTACTAGCAAGTTAAACCCTCAGGATTTGCCTGTTCGCCTGGAATTTTTCCAAAAAATGATATCAATGGCCGAAGAAGACAACACATTGATCAATTGTTTGTTCATGTCTGATGAGGCCCATTTTGATCTTAACGGCAATGTAAACAAGCAAAATTGCCGTATGGAAAGAGTCTAATCCAGAAATGCTCCATGAGACGGAACTGCACCCAGAACGAGTCACTGTGTGGTGCGCAGTTTCATCATTGGTGTATTGTCGGGCCGTACTTCTTTGAAGAAAACGGTGTAACCGTTACTGTCAATGGGGACCGTTATTTAAAGATGTTGAAGGAGTTTTTTTACCCAGAACTGCGCCGAAGACGTATACCATTCAACAGCGTTTGGTTTCAGCAAGATGGAGCAACTGCACATATAGCCAGACCAGTTATGGCGGAGCTAAACAAAAAATTCGCAAACAAATTAATTTCTAGGAACTCCACTCTTCGCTGGCCCCCAAGGTCACCTGACCTGACTGCACCAGACTTCTTTTTATGGGGTTATGTCAAGCAAGAGGTGTATAAAACGAAGCCCAGGAATTTAACTGGATTAAAGCAGTCCATAACGACAATAATTGAGGCGATCCCAACTTCAACTCTTCAGGCCGCAATGAATATTTTCTTAATCAGGTGCCGCATATGCGTGGGAGAGCGTGGAGGTCATTTGCGTTCTATAATCTTTAAAAACAACTAACTATTTAAAATAAAATTTAATTTTCTAACCAATAAAAAAAAAATAAATGAAATACATCGATTAAAAAAAAAGTTATTTGAATTTCTTATTGTAGCACAATTGGTGCGCCACCCTGTACTACGAATGTCATTCGTATACAAAATGGCGGCCGAATTGATAACAAATAAATTATTCGTACTATTTACAAATGATTGGTACATAGTACGAGTGTCATTCGTATACAAAATGGCGGGTGAAGTGTAAACGAAGTATTCGTATAATGTACAAATATTTAGTACATAGTACAAAAGTGGTTTGTGATTCATAAAATATTATCGAAAAAAAATTAATTTGTACATATTTGGGATTCAAATAGAATTGTAAGTCGATTCCGCAAGTAAGTACTTATTTTAATTTCTTAGTTACTATTGTGTGTGCGAAGTGATATAGATTTTTTTTTAACATTTTGTGTGAGGAAAACTGATTTTATTTAAAAAAAAGTGTAGTGACAAAATACGTTGATATTGGCTTGGAGCATTGTAAAACATTTTGCTCGCGTTGTAGGTCATTTGGTATTTGCTTTTGCGTGAAATTTATTCAGCTTGCTGTAATTCATTTCGGTGATTCGGTACTCATAAAGTGGCGGCGGCTCCAGAGGACTAACATTGTTTCACGCTAATGGGATAGTTCCCCTGCTGAATACATTATACCTCAATTGTTGCCAGTAAGCCGAGGTCAGTTATCTGACTGCTGAGGTACGAAGGCTAATAGCATGAATTTATTTACAGCGCATCCGTATAATAGAGCGACTGCAAACAGCACTAGCAAAACTGTAGCATTTCCATAATAGTAAACAAACGAACAAATTTGTGAAAAAAAAAACTGTACCTACATTTTATAGAAACTTCTCATGCACTAAATATTCGTTCCTATAACTTTTTATTAGATTTTTACATTCTACAAAATCGTTTTTACTTTCAGCTGACGTATGACTGATAGGACCGTTTGTACATTGTACGAACAAATAATATATTGTACCAAAACTTTACATTCACAAATAAATTCGTACTTTGTACGACATAATTCTTACGTTCTATAAAATCTCTTTTACTTTTAGCCGTATTGTAGAATAAACAAAAAATTCGTATTATATACAAAACAATAATTGCATTTTAGAAATTCGTTTTTTTTTTCAGCATTCGAACCAGTACCAGTTTATGTATTATTCGAATGAAAAATCGTTATGTTTTACAATTGCATTCGTATTATTCACATAGAAAAATTATAATATTACGAATGCATTTGTTAAATTTAAAAATATATTCATTGTAAAAGTACAAATATATTTACAAATAAATAGATTCATAAAAATTTCACGAACGAATTTTTACATTTTACGAATGCATTCGTAATATTTACAAATATTTGTTCGTACATAGTACAAATATCTTTGTCCAATTAATAAATGGATTCGTAAAAAATTCACGAACGAATTTTTACCTTTTACTAATGCATTCGTTGTATTTATTAAAAGTATACTTTTGTTCGTTCGTATATTGTACAAATAGCCACATGTAATTTGTACAAAGGCGTTCGTCTGCTGAAAATTACAAACGGTTTCGTAAAATGTAACAACAATTTCGTGCATATAACGATTTTTTTTTGGGTGTAGTGTTAACGCTTGCATCTGTTTATGGAAGATCTGTCATAATTTAAAAGTACCTATCATCCTCTATAAAGTCTATTTTCATTAAATGATACCTGAAATTACCATGTCCTGTAGTCAATGCCAACATCGATTTCAATGTTCCTTGACTCATGCTTAGAATCCTTCTTTGAGTGGAGCAGGTCGGCCTCTTTACTGTCATTTTATAGCCTGTCTACATTGTTTCACCTTCTCAGGTGTTCATGGTTCTGGTCCTAGCAACTTTTAATTTTAAGATGGACAATTATTAAGCTTGACTACACATTTTAGTGCCAATGATGTTGTGATGTTTGTTTGCTTCATGCTTCGGATGACCGAGTGGTAGTCGAGTGCTATAAGGATATTTCATTTCTCCACCAGAGAAGCAATTAATCCAACGCACGCAGCAAGGCGTTGCCTCGGTGTTATCCTTTTTTCCCGGTTTTGGAAGGAAGATCACTTTTTCATCATGCAACTAAAATATTCCTGAGCCGTGGTGCAATAACGTCTGCTCCCCATTGCATTAGACCTGGACATATGCCATACGGCCTTGCAGTTTTAAAGGGTGAAAATGCAGCTATCGGATCCTTGACCGCCTCTGGTGTTACGATCTGTTCTGATTATGCCGGAAACTAACTGTGCCAAAATAGTTGCATTCGTCTGCCTAAATTATTCTCTATAACTGCTGCAGTAATCCACTACTGTTAATTGCCTACTAAAACCTATTTGTTGTTTTCCATTTCAGCAACTTGATCATCCGGTGTGGATCGCTATGTGGAATGAAAAATTAAACGAGTTTTGTCCCATTGTGGAGCATTCAGTAAAATGTTCAAAATGCTATCCTAGATATATGCAGTATGCACCATCATTTTATCTTCACCACTTATGGTTAGTAAAAACCTTGATCGATTTACATAAAGTAATTTTGTGAGGTGGTGTTGTGGATCTCAATAATATTACATATTTGTTTTATATTTGAATTGAATAGAAATGCTGCGCAATGGGTATGGAACACGCAACACTTTACACCGTCCTTTAGCTTCACTTGCAGAAAACGAGAGTAAAACTAAATTTGTGCATTCAATTTTATAGAGCAGCACTTTAATAAAATAGTCACTCATTGTTCTTCTTTCTGCAAACAAAATGCAATAAAGGAAACCACTCCCCGAGCACCAAAAATTGGATTGATTGGAACTTTTTTGACTTAAATTTCGCGTAAGTTTACCAATGTAGAATCGTTCAGCGACATTCAAAAAAGTGAAAATGATTATATATCGCTATACAGTCTATATTTTATTCTCAACACCATTGAACACAATTACCCAGCATTTGATGTAGAAGTAGCTTTTTCTTTCCATCCAACATCAACCTTCTTAAAACATTTAATGGAAATTGGATATTATCTTCATGTTGGATACTTTTAGGTACAACGTAGGAAGCCATTCATTTTCGCGTGGTGAGAAGACAAATTTCTAAGGTCATTTCGGTCGAAGATTTGCTGCGGTTACCAAATGGTTTTCCTTAAGTTTCTCCCTTAAAATGTGTCATTTACTCATTCCACAGGAATGATAAATTACTAAATGAACAAAGTGCTATCAAAGAACCCGTAATCGTAACATATAATAGAGATGACATAGTAACGGCTTAGCAATAAACTGACGTAGAACTATGTAGAAGTAAACATAAAGTGGGACAATAAGTGCTGGTTTTCAACAAAAAAATAAATGCTACACGGAGCTGGTATGCCCATAGGAAGTAATTATCATTAAAAATCTTTTCCGTTTCCTTTTCAACACCTACATTTTTCTTCGCTGTGATTTATATAATGGAATTCATATAATTATTTGTTAGTATCCTTGAGCGTTGCCTTGTTTTCGTAGTCCAGTTTTGCAATCTAAAAGAAGAGCTTTTCTGATTTTGTAAAGGGTGATTTTTTAAGAGGTTTAGAACTTTTTAAAAAAAAAAAACACAAAAAATTCGAAAAAATGAATGAAATATTTATTTGAATCGATAGTTTGAACCTTGCAATTTAATGTTTAAAGATAATTTCATGCAAATGTTGACCGCGGCTGCGTCTCAGGTAGCCCATCCGCTGAGTCCAATTTTGGCATACTCTTTCACACATATCGGCCGGTATCTCACGAATGAATGCATGGATGTTGGCTTCCAGTGCGTCAATCGAAGCGGGCTTGTCCCTATACACATTAGCCTTGGCATACCCCCACAAAAAATAATCTAATGGTGTCAAATCGCACGATCTAGGCGGCTAATTGACCGGCCCGAAACGTGAAATTAACTGTTCACCAAACTCGCCTCGCAATTGCGCCATTGTTTCGCGTGCTGTGTGGCATGTGGCACCGCCTTGTTGAAACCACATATCATGCAAGTCAAGAACTTCCATTTCGGGCAAAAAAAAGTTTGTTATCATCGCTCGGTAGCGTTCACCATTGACAGTAACGCTGCGATTCGCATCATCTTTGAAGAAATATGGCCCAATAATGCCGCCGGCCCATAAACCGCACCAAACAGTGGCTTTTTCGGGATGCATTGGTAGCTGTTGCAATGCTTCTGGCTGATCTTCACTCCAAATGCGGCAAATTTGCTTATTTACGTACCCATTCAACCAAAAATGAGCCGTATCGCTGAACACAATTTTTCGATAAAAAAGCGGATCCTCGGCCAGCTTTCCAAGAGCCCATTCACCAAAAATTCGGCGTTGTGGTAGGTCGGCTGGCTTTAGTTCTTGCACCAGCTGTATCTTAAAAGGCTTTACGCCCAAATCCTTCCGCAAAATTTTCCACGTAGTGCTGTAACAAAGGCCTAACTGCTGGGAACGGCGCCGAATCGACATTTCGCGGTCTTCTGTCACACTAGCTGATACGGCCGCAATATTTTCTTCACTACGCACAGTACGTAAACGTGTTGGTGGTTTAATGTCCAACAAAGTAAATTTGGTGCGAAATTTGGTCACAATCTTCCGAATAGACTGCTCAGAAGGTCGAGAATGCCGATCATAAAATGGAAGCAGCGCGCGATGAACATTTCGAACCGAGCACGAATTTTGATAGTAAAATTCAATAATTTGCAAGCGTTGTTCATTTGTAAGACGATCCATGGTTAAATTGCAAACCAAACTGAAGCTGTTTGACAGTGACACAAGGTACTAAACACACGTCAGTTGTCAAAACCGGTGTTGCCAAAACCAAACCAGCTAAAAAATCACCCTTTAGTTACAATCAAATAAAGACACAACTCAAAAATAGTAGTACCTATACTCGTACAATCGAAAATGAGGCCAAAACTGAGTTCATTTACACAGATGTCCCCAATACAGATTTCGCGGACGCTTTCGTGGAGTACCTACTACTATGATGGGCATGTATTTGTAGCTTATGACCAAAGGAAGAAAGTGGTTATAAATTACACATCTGTCAACAATTTCAAATTTGAAAATGGCGAACCATAAATAATATGACACCAACAACCAAAAGGTTCGTGTTCACTATCCCGCTCCTTATGCCGTTTGACATGCATGGACTATTTCGATCTCTCTTCACAATTGATATTTGATAAAGGATGTTTAGCTCTAATTTGTCCGTGTTTGACTTCATGGTTGAATGTGTAAATCCAGATGATTCATCTTCTGCTTAATGTCCCGGTGATTGTTAATCGTGATAATTTCCTGTCCACTTTGTAAGATCTTATTCCAGTCTAAATATACTTAGCAAATGTACACTTATTCCTAAAAAAAGTATTAATCGTTTACGTGTGGAAACGATTATTTTTAAATTTAACGGATAGAATTCGAACGCTGCCCGCAACTTTGCCTATAGCGGAAGCGGCATATGCTATGTGCGAGTGTATTAGTAAGCCGGAATTTTTGAAGTTACGTAACATTTGTCGATACAAATTGCGATATTGCGCGATATGGAAAATCGACTGAAGTTCGTAGTTTTAGTATGGTTTGTCATGGTTAAGATCAGCGTTAAGTCCTTTCAGCGTTAATTTTAGTGCCCAAAATTTTATTTTAGAGCCCAAAAAGTAGATTAAGCGCTTGGGCGTTTTTTAAGTGCTTAAAAAAATGTTTAGTGCTTTATTAACGCTGCCACTGCACACCGCCTTTTATTATCTTTCTTCGAATGCCGCTATCCTTTTATACCAGTTTATTTCTCTCGAAATGTAATGCCTCCTTCTGTTTGCCTATTCGCTAGTTTAAGTATTGTATTCACTCATTCTGTATACATAAATTTTACTAGCTGATTCGTGTTTATTATTGCATTCGGCTTTCTGCCTATCCTATTCCTATTATACCAGTTGAGTTTTTGTGATGTCCCTATATAATTTTCTTGAAATTTTAATAGGTAATTGAAAAAATTTATTTATATCAGTTTGACTGTGCAATGAATAAGTTAAGTTATAAATTGTTTTTTTTATCTACTCCAAGCTGTTTAAAAGAAATACAGTTTTGGTGCCCAAGAGGTCAAAATTAACGCTGCTCAAACGTCCGAATGACTTGGCAACGCTGGTTCATATCCCAGTTCGTACCTATCTATTAAGGGCGCTTGACGAGTTCGCGCAGTGTGCATATAAAATGGTGTTTATTATTTCAGAAGTGGGATATACTCAGACCAGCCGCTTGGGCTGTGCCTTTCAAAAGCTGACGATCGAAAGGACAGATGGAATTGCTGGAGTTACTTTATCATATTTGTTTCGGGGTTGATGTTGTTAAAAAGTTTGCTTTATACTGAATTTGTTAAATAATTATAACCAACTACGTGTGCGAAACTGAAGACATTTGGCTAGAGATCATGCTGTCTGGAGACGCTGGTTGGTTGAGGCCCATGTCCACCCCGGACTGTAGCGCCACCTTATACAAAACAGAGTCCTTTATATTCAGGTGATTGGCCACTTCCATTGATGAATAGAGTTATCAAAGTGCTTAGTTGGTAGGAACACTTACCAAAAAAGTTACTCTAAGCTGCACAGAGATGAGCACTGCTTTTTGATTTTAAACAAAACTTCTTTCATTAGTACAAAACTCTCTTCACCTGCTTCTGAGCTTTAACGCAGACATTTTTAGAATTTGTTTTCGTTTTTCGTGTTTTAGTTTGCTTTTAAAGTTTGTTGAGGTCAGGTTAATTTTTCATGCAATGTGGGTTTCATTTCTTATATTTCAATTGAAATTCTTCTAGATTAACGCAGTAAACTTTGAGGTGTTATCTAAGAAGTAACTCAAGGGCACAGCTACCCATTCGTCATCATATCTACTGATTGACATTGAACTTGGCTTGGATGCACCATGAATTGAATTTTCCTATTGTTTACACAAGTGTGCACCATATCCTAAGCAAACCAATGTATTATTCTTTGATTATACAATTGCATCATCATATTTGTCTCTAGCACACGATTTCCTCTAAACAGATCTTCATACGTGCGAAACCATTAGGAATCTTCTATCATTTTTGACACAGATGCATCCGTTTTGCCTAATTAACAAAATCTGATCAATAATAAGAAGATCATATTGCAAGCCAACGTTACGGCATTGCAATAGATAATTAAATGGTTTAGAAGAATAAATACGGGCACCCAAAACCCTGATCCTCAGTTGTTGTCCAGTTGCTCTCATCTGACTTACCCCCATATGTGGTAAGGACTCTGCATCATAAAATTAATTAAATAAAGATGAAAAATAATAAAACTAAAAATTTTCATGTATTATTTGAATTCGTGTATTGTCTGCTGTAAACAAAATTCTTAATCGTTTAATTACTGAAACAGATGAAAGTTTAATCTTTACAGAGGATTTTTTGGGCTTTAATGAAGCGAATTGCTATGATATTGATATAAGAAATGAAATTCGAAGTCATTTTAGTTCAAATATATGATTATAAATGTGTTCCAAAATTTCAAAAACCAATAACATTAATAATTTATCACCAAAGCTTTGTATCGATATCTATCGATATATATAAAAATGAAACCCGTTTTCCGTTGTCACGAAAATGAAAACGGCTTGACCAATTTGGCTGATTTTTTTTTTGTAGTTTTCTAATACTCTGTACAAGGTTCTTACGGAAAAAAAATATTGAGAAAATCTCTCAGAAAGATTGAAAAATATACATTTAATTTTGCACATTTTAAAAAACGCGCGTAACGAATGTCAACGTCATTCAATTTAAAACAAAAAAATCTGTGATAAACTGTGACAACACATCCATAACCGCGCTAACAATAATTTTATTAAGTTTTTGATAAAGTTCGTTTTGTTTTAAAGACTAAGAAGTTTTTTGTTTGCTAATAAGTGTTTGTTAATCAGGGTAAGTTCACTTCACTTCATATCGATTTTTGGTAACTTTTGGTCACTACACAATATTACAATTTAACATGGTTATACAGAAAATATATGAGATCTTTTTTATTTTCAGTTGGATTTTCGTTTTTAACAATGCCACCAACCAGACGTACAAACTTAGGCCGCAGAACTCGAAATACGGCAAGTCAAAGAAATATAAGAGCAAATCAAACTGATGAGCAACGCGAAGCGCGAAATGAACTTCAACGGAATCGAAATCAATATAGAAATGTTGTGTTTAATCCACACAGAGCTGCATTCAGTTATAATGTGGCAATTGATTACAGTTCAGAGCAAATTGTTACTATTGGACTAATGAATATTGTGTGTCCACATTGCAATGCATTGAAATTCAAAAAAGAAGCCCCTGGATTGTGTTGCGCCAGCGGTTAAGTCAAATTGACGCCATTGGTACCACCACCAGAGCCACTACATTCATTGGTTTCCGGAAATGGGCCAGATTCTAATCATTTTTTGACTCATATCCAGCAATACAATAATTGCTTTCAAATGACGTCATTTGGCGCAACAAAAGTTATTCGAGACAATTTTATACCTACTTTAAAGGTAAGTAAGTATAATGGCAAACAATTTTATTTAGTTTTACAACCATGTAGCTGGTGCAAAATATTTTGAGCCAGTGTTGTGTAGACGTGTTTATTTTGTAAACAATAAGTCAAATACATAATAATAGTCTATAACCCAATGACTTAATCAGCAACATTTTATAACATGTTGTATTTCATAATGGCATGAGCAAGGTGTTCTTACTTGGTAAAGCCTACTACCTAAAGCTGCCATGGAAGGCTGCTATTCAATGTCGAGGTTTAAAGTAGTTTTAATTTGAAATGGTGTAAAGTATTGTGGCAGTATTTTGCGAGCCACATGGTGGTACAAACAATTTGCTATACAATTAACTAAATACATATTTATATTCTTGCAGATTCAGGGTCAAATATATCATAGAACAGGTTCCTTATTGCCAGTGCCTGATGAAGACTATAAATTTTTGCAAATATATTTTATGGGCAATTCAGCAAGAGAAGTCGATCAGCGTTGCGCACACAACAACTCAGTGAAAAGATCCATTGTGGAACAACTTCAAACATTTTTCCATCAACACAATGAATTAGTTGCATTATTCACAACTGCATTAGACCGCATGCCATCAGATAATCATAAAATTGTCATCAGAGCCGATAAGGCGCCTGCAGGACAACATGCTGGACGTTTTAATGCGCCAACAATTGATGAAGTGGCTATTGTCGTCGTAGGAGAAAATTTAGAAAACCGAGACATTGTTTTACATCGGCGGAACGATCAACTTCAGCGTGTGTCTGAAACACATCGATCATATGATGCCTTACAATATCCTATCCTATTTTGGCAAGGTGAAGACGGCTATCATTTTTCAATTAAGATGATAAATCCAGTTACAGGTAAATAAACAATATATGTTTACTACATTAAAATATATGTTTACTAACTTAAAATTTATATTATTAACACAAAAAATTGTTTACCGGTGCTGAAACGAACAAAAAAGTTAGTTCAATGAATTATTATTCATACAGACTGATGGTTCGGCAAAATGAAGACAATCACATCTTAAAGTGTCGGCGTCTATTTCACCAATATGCTGTGGATATGTATGTGAAAGTTGAAACTGAACGATTGACATTTATCAGGTTGAACCAGGCAAAACTCCGTTCCGAGGAATACATTCATCTTCGGGATGCCATTAATGCTGATGGAAATGCACAGAATGTTGGCATAACAACTATTCTCCCAGCAACATACGTCGGAAGTCCGCGACATATGCATGAATATGCGCAAGATGCGATGTCCTATGTACGACATTATGGCACACCAGATTTGTTTATCACGTTCACATGCAATCCAAAGTGGACAGAAATTCAACAAGAATTATTTACTAGACAATCACCTATTGATCGCCACGATATCACTGCAAGGGTGTTCAAAATGAAATTAAAATCACTCATGGATTTCATTGTTAAGCATTGCGTGTTCGGCGAGACGCGCTGTTGGATGTACTCAGTTGAGTGGCAAAAACGCGGATTGCCACATGCACATATCCTCATTTGGTTGGTTGAGAGGATAAGACCAAATGAAATTGATAATGTGATATCAGCAGAAATTCCCGATAATAATGAAGACCCACTGTTACATGAGGTTATTACAAAAAATATGATACATGGTCCATGTTGAATATTAAATCCCATTTCTCCGTGTATGGTTGAAGGAAAATGTTCAAAACGCTACCCAAAACAATTAGTAGCAGAAACTATTACTGGAAATGATGGATATCCACTTTATCGCCGCCGATCCATTGATGACAATGGAAAGTCAACAATAGTCAAAGTAAATCGACAGGACATTGAAGTTGATAATCGTTGGGTTGTTCCGTTTTCGCCATTACTCTGCAAGGCATTTAAAGCACACATAAACGTCGAATTTTGCCATTCCGTAAAATCTATTAAATACATTTGCAAGTATGTGAACAAAGGTATTGACATGGCTGTCTTCGGAGTTGCTGCCGAAAATTCAAATGATGAAGTCACTCCATATCAAATGGGCCGCTATGTTAGTAGTAACGAAGGCATGTGGCGTATATTTTCGTTTCCTATACATGAACGACACCCTACTGTTGTTCACTTGGCCGTACATTTGGAAAATGGTCAACGGGTGTATTTTACAGATGCAAACGTATTACAACGAGTTGACAGGCCATCGACAACATTAACCAGCTTCTTTGAAATGTGCCAGAATGATGATTTTGCCAGAACGTTACTTTACTCCGAAATGCCAAGATATTATACCTGGAATCAATCATCAAAAAAATTTGAACGACGAAAACGAGGACAGCCAGTTCCAGGTTACCCACGAGTATTTTCCACCGATGCACTAGGCCGTCTTTATGCAGTCCATCCCAGTCAAGACGAGTGTTTTTATTTGCGTTTACTGTTAGTCAATGTTCGTGGTCCAACATCATTCCAACATCTGCGAACTGTTAATGGTGTATTGTGTGGCACATACAGAGAAGCCTGTCAACATTTGGGATTGTTAGAGAATGACACTCATTGGGACCACACTCTCGAAGATGCTGTGATTTCGTCAAATGCTAAACAAATACGAACATTATTTTGTCTACATGCTTCCCATCAACACCGACTGATTTATGGCATAAATACAAAGATCATATGGCGGAAGATATATTGCATCAGATGCGTCTTAGAACATCGAATGCAAATTTGCAAATGAACGAAGAAATTCACAGTGAAGCATTATGTCCTTGATGCTTACCAACAAAGTATTAACACAAATAGGAATGATAGCACCCAATCGCCCAATGCACGACTCATTTGATCAAGAATTGAGATGCGAAGCCCAATACGATTCCGAAACATTACGAGAAATGGTTGATACCTATGATACCGAACGACATGCCATTCAGCTTTAAACGTTTACAGTTTCCAGTGCGGCTTGCATTTGCAATGTCAATAAATAAATCGCAGAAGGGCAGTCGCTAAGTGTATGTGGCATCAACCTAGAAAATCCATGTTTTTCATATGGCCAATTATATGTCGCCTGTTCCCGTGTCGGAAAACCATCAACATTATTTATTTACGCGCCAGAACATAAAACAAAAAATATAGTTTTTCAAAAAGCATTGGAATGGAAAGAAGCAGTGAAGGGTATAGAGGCTATTAATTGCTTTCTAGAGCGCGCGTGGTGTTGAGCTCAGTGTTTACTTCAAAATGCAAAGTTGTTCAATAGCGATTTGTAAAAATATGAGTAAAATTGAACCCTATGGAATAAACACAATTATGAAAATATATATGTTGTTTTTTATTTAATAAAAATTAGTAAAGTCCTCAGGTATGGCGAGATCAGGGAAATAAGGATTCATTTTTATATGGAGGATATTATAGATTCCAGTTCAAATTGAATAGGTACTCATACATAAGATAGGTCAGCTATACAAAATAAAGTAGTGCATCAAAGCTACGCTAAGGCGGTACGAAGTTCGCCGGGTCAGCTTTGAGAAAATAAATACTACTAACACTAAAATACTATTACGGACCCTAAAACGAAACAGTACCCGGGCGAAGCCAGGCCGGGCAGCTAGTGTTTATATATATTTACCTACTTACTGTAGTTTTGTCGAAAAAATAAATATAAGTTTAATTTAAATTACTTCAAATTTTATTTTATGTTCGCTCTTTTTATATTCTGAAAAAATCTTGAAACGAAGATTTCTTATTTCGGAAAACAAGATTTTCAGCTTTTTTATGCAGGAACAAGAACAAGAACAAGCACAACCCAAGATCATGCAAGTTACAACATTTAAATACAGCTTACAACAGCACCAGCGTCCCATTTCCGCCATTATGCTTCATTCTGATATTAAATGAAGTCCTTAAGAACACAACGAATAAGCTTAAATCTTTTGCAAAGATTGAAAGCAATCAGCAACAACCATTTCAGTTCAGAGTGTTCATTTATCAATTATTTTTATACGGTTATCAAAAACCTGTTTGTTATAGATAAATATCCTGTTTCATTTACGTTTAAGTGTATTTTACTCTACATTTCCATTTTATCCCTTACAGTATACCTTTATACCTGTATATATTTACCAATATTTAGTTATAAAAATAAGTACATATTTACCATTCAAACTGATGATGATGTAGGAAATAGGTTTTTTGGTGACTGATGAATGCAGGATCAGGATTCAATTGAATAAAAAAGTCGATTGTGGAAAACCTTTTTCAGTTCACAAACCAAAAATCCATAACATTCCGAGAGTTTTCTTTTAAAAAGTGCTTATGTAAATAAAAGAAAAGGCATAAAACACTAAAGAATTGAGCCACAAATGATATATTCGGTCCCATTGAACCATGCGGTATCATTAGTGATATAGTTTTCTATTCAGTTTGAGCTTCTATCAAAATAAATGAAATGCTTTAAGCTATTTTCGTGAAATGTAAATAACATCTTCCGCACAACATCACTACAATAGATTTAAACTTGCTGCTTTCTATCTACAAAGGTTATTCTCGCCACAAGAATCATCATTTGCTAAGAGCCAAGCAATTGACTTTGAAAATGCCCAAAGAAAAAATAAGATATAAGCCAAGAAGATAACTTATTATCCGGAAACTGAAATTATCATTTCAATGGTACCAGCAACAAACCAACCGGAAAACCATTGCGGACGAACGGTTTTATGTTCTGCATTTCTTCCACAATTCTCTTCTTTTAAAACACAGATACGAGGAAAAGTCCCTTCTAAATCCGATTATATTTTGTGCTCATCGCCCCCCGAATCCCCCACAAAGTAAAGTTTTCTCTTTAGTGCTTTTATTTTTTTTAAAGCTAACTTCGGTACAAAAGGGACATCCGGGAATATGTAAAATACAGAAAATTCCATCGAGAATGCGAATACAACAACGAAGGGCTAAGAAGGCGTTCACACATTTAAAATTTTTGTTTGATATCAGATGTATCTACGATGCCCCTTCATTGATGTTGTCTGTTGTGTATTTGAATGCGCTAATTCTACCAAATATTTATAGGGTCTGAAGCCTGATTCTTGTATAAACGGTGTACTTTCCAGTCACTTATGAATTTAGAGTGCGCATTCATGACTCAATAATTTGATACAGAGTTGTATAACTTGGACTTGGGTTAAACATTCAAAGGCAAATAAGCAACAATGCTGTAATATTAAATCCTACGCTAAGTGCCTATAAGTGTATTTCATTAAGGACTTGCAAACTGCTTGAGATATTTCAAAAATATTTTATTGGCTTGAATTACTATCAAAACATTTATGAATGAAATTCGACTTCGTTCATATTTCCACCACGGTCGATACTTTGAACCCAATTTTCGATGACTCGGAAGCTCATTTCGACCGATACGGCCGCTATTTTTCGTTCAATATTGGCTCTGGGCTCCTCTTACGTCGCAGGCTTTTTGGCATTGACCAATGATTTAATGTAGCCCCATAAAAAACGTCTAGAGGCGGTAAATCACACGATCTTTGCGGCCGATAGACGGGTCCGTTTCTCGAAATATCACGTCACCGAATTGAGGCTTCAATAACTCGATTGTTGCACCCGCTGTGCGGATTGGAACCACATATAACTGATGTCCAAATCATGCAATTGATCAAAGAAATATCGTTCCAACATATCTCTGTAGCGAATACCTTTTACCGTAACGTGACGGTCTTTCTCATCGACGAAAATAAACGGCCCAATGATGCCACCGGTATGAAAACCGCACCAAACAGTGACTTTTTGCGGATGAAGTGCTGTTTCATGAAGCACATGAAGGTTCTCATCTATCTAGTACCGCATATTCTGCTTATTGACGAAGCCGTTCAACCAAAAATGCTCTTCATCGCTGAAGAAAATTGAAAGTTGGCTTTAACGCTCTTAAACTTCCGACCACCGACTCGGAATATCGGTACCGGTAGTAAATTTTAATACATATTTTTATACGTTGTTCTTTCGTGTACTTCACCAAGATAAAAATTTAGATTTTTCCGAATATTTTGACATTGACAGTTCGGACAGTCGCTAATATCGAACTCGATAATTTAATCAATTATGAAATTACGATGATATAGGAACTCAAAAAAGTGAGTCTGGCAATTTTGCCCGCCTGTCTGTCGGCGCCTGAGGTCTACAGCCTAAACGGCAGGACAGATTTGTTTCATACTTCGGATTTGGAGTTTGTGGACTTATAGTTCGGGCCACTTATTTTTGCATGTTATTCCCTTACCGGTACTTTCCATATAACGGTTTTAAGCAAGTTTAATTTTTTGGAAAACGGCTTCAGCGATTTCAACTAAAACTGATATTTGAGGTGGAGTTTACATCGCCGCATACCCAGTTTTGAGACACTTTTTTCAAATGACTATACTTAAAAAGTATTCCGAGTAATTAGTTGATTTTAATTGCGAAAGGTAGTTTTATTATTTGTGCTGTTTATTGCATACTTAAAATTAAATTTACCTTTACCGATTAAATAATTTAAATCAAAATGGCTGAGTACCTCCATTGTCTCAATGTTGCTACACCTACCTTCAACAAATATTTTAACATATAAAGTTTTGTTTGATAAACATTTATATATTTACGCAAAAAAGTCTTATGAATAATTGTAATTGCAAGAAATAGGCCCTGTACAACGCGACCAGAGGAGATCTATTGTGTTGGGCTCTGTTATTTAACCCTGGGAGCTGTTGAGGCTCTTTATAAACCGCAGTACCCTTCTTGGTTCCACGTTTCCTATATCTGCAGGTCTTAAATACGCCCCTTGTACATATATGGATTGCTATTCCCCTTGCCAGGGCATCGCAGAGTATGCGTTCCGTTGGTTTCTCCTCTTCTCCGTAGAGTCGACAGGAGTCATCGTCGGAAAGTCCCATTTTGTTTGAGATGGTATCTTAGTGGCCAGTGACCACTAACATAACCCGTTAAGATTCTTAGATTTTCTTTGCTTAGTTCAAATAATTTCTTTTTTTGCCTGCCTGAATTTTGAGTGTATTTGTATATAAATAAATGTTTGTCTTATGAATAAAAATAACGAACTAAAAATAAAAGTTACAAAAAATGTTTTCAGTGACAAATAAATAGATAATAAAAAAAAATCGATTTCATTAATCCTGAAATAAAAATGAAAAATGTAGCGCACTTCAATTTGGTCAAAATGGATACTGGCTTGTTGCCGACTGGTGTGGCCGCTAAGAATCAGCTGGGGGAATTATTTTTATATCTTCTTCGGTGAGACACTATCCCACTGCTGGCAACGGGATTTTGTCTCACTGTTGGTAAATCGGAGAAAAAATAAAAAAAAAAAAAAAAATCAGAACAAAAAATCTACGCATCAATAATATAATCTACACAAAATATAAAACATTGATTGAAAAACTCACCTAGATAAAAAGTTATTTCTTTTGTATTAAATTTACTTTTGAGTGTTTTTCCCCACTGCCCCATCCCGGCGAGACTTCTCTTCATTTCAAGTAAACACAAACTGAACCAATCGGACGAACATCTGTTGCATGTTGCATCGTACATGTTTCTTCGGAGTTTTTCGGAATGTCTCACTGTTGGCGACGTTCCGCTACTTGAAAACGCACATATCGATATCGATCAAAATACAACTTTGGAATGAGATGGATATTTGCAAAACTATTGTGTCCTTCACCACAACGGTCTTTTAAAATAGTTCTGTAAAATGACTACCCAAATCCCAATCTGTATTGACATACTGTAAATTGTTGTTTATTTTAATGCCTCACTTTCAATAAAACTGCAATAACAACTACGCAAAACTGCATTTTATCGTCCACTTCTGATCTTATTCTAAATATATTTCATTTCATTTACTTTACTGGAATGCTCATATACATTAAGACATAAAGTTATCTTATAATTTAGTGAAAACATAGATAACGTTTAAATCAATTATGATGTAAATACATTTTAATGGAACATTCGTATTAAATAACACTGAGATGATTATTATAATAAGAAACTGAATTTGATCAAAAGGAGAGAATAAGAAAAATACACGCACCCGTTTAATACGACAATAAGATTATTGAATTGATGTCGCTGGCCGGAAGTAATTGTCTCGAGGGCCGCACATGGCTTGCGAGCCGTATCTTTGACACAACCGACTTACACGATTGTCAAAAACAAGATCTTGCCTTCAGATCAGAGTCTCCTGCTACGCACGTCCTTGTAGGTACATACTCAAATATCGTGTAAGATGTAGGAGCCTATGAACAGAACTTGCTTTTTTATGAGAGCTTAAACCTCACATTATTATTTGATGCACTACTATTTGAAACTGATAAAATGGTAAATAGAAGCGGGTGAAATCCCAGACGACTAGAAATCTTAGGCGACAGACGAAAGCGAGAAAGGAATCGCAACGCTTGAGTTAAACCACGAACTGACTTTTTATTGTTCAAAGACTAGGTTTTATATAGCGAGTAAGTTTATGTACATGAGTGAGAATTTATATGTAAATGTGCAAAGTATGAGATTAACACTTTTATTTTAACAGAAACGAATATGTTTAAGCCAAAATGGCACCTCATTTATGGAAGTATATTCGTATGTTTTCTGTACGGTTTGTTTGGCTAGATTCTAGAATCGCTTCTGAGTTTTTTACTTACATACTTTTTAAAACAAAAAAGCAATCATCCAAACTGGTGATATGAACAAGAAAGTTTCGTGCGACCCAGTCGTGCATTTTATATCGAATTAGGACCAATTAAATTATGTGTATTCGAGTACGTACGACCATCATTCAAGAAATTGTTGAGAAAGTGTTAAAAAGTCACCTTTTACGATTTAATCGGAGAAAAAAACTTGCAAAATATGTCCTCCACTCCAAAATTTTGTGATTTTACATTTTTACATGACAAGACCGTGTTTCAAATGAGTGGCCACATAAGTAGGTCACTGTCATTTCCCTTATAGATATAAAACAGTAAACGAATAAATTCAGATACCCATCTTTGAAAGTATCGTTATCGTTTTTTAACGAAAAACACGGATGTTAACCTCATCAACTTAAGCTCAAATATAAATTTTGCTTGATATCGTTGAAACCGTTTTCGAACAAATCAAACTAGTATGAACATTTTATATGGGAAGTATAATTAATATTGAGGTTACCGTCGAAAAAAAAACGACCCGAACTATAGGCTCCCAAACTCCAAATTCGAAGTTTGAACCAAACCCTGGCAGCCCTTTAGGCTGCAGGCCTCGGGACGGACAGAATGTCAAGACCCACTTTTTTGAGTTCATCTATCGCAATGTCAGAAAACAATATCTTTCTCTCACTGCGTAATCGAGAAAGTTAAAAAAGGCGATGTTTTGAAATTTTTTTGTTCCGCCCACTGATCTAGGGTACAAATGTTTCACGGTGAAGCTAGGCGAAATATTACTCAGTGCAGAATGAGGAAGTAAAGCTGTAAATTTGGTTAAGAAAATAGATTGATATAATATATTTCAAATCTTTAGAGTACTCATTATTTCAGTTTTATTTATTCATTTATGGACATTTTTTGTTTCTTATATTATAAGTTCTAAAATTTGACACTATTTTAGTACCTACTTCGCTGGTATTATTAACCACAGTTTAATTATTGGTGGAGTGACATTTAAATAGTAATGTACACATTTGAATTATAGAAAGGTAATAATAATACACTTTACATTTAAAGTACAATTGAATTTAAATATAAATCTAAATTTAATAGAGGATCTGATTGATAAAATTTTTCATTACAAATAATTCTTTATATTTTGTCAGAACAAACATTTTTTAGGCAGAAGAAATATTGGAGCGTGTAACGAAAATATTTTTTAAAGACTTTGTATAATAAGATCATTTTAAAGTCAATACTGAGCCCAAGTACTCTTCTACTACAATGTAGCGTGCTACTGACAGTGGGAAAAGCCTCAGCAGGCACACATTGGCAGTCAATTAGTATGAGTTTCTTGCAATCCGTAGAATTAAAGTAAAACTCCGCATAAGAGTCAGTTGCGGTCCATAGGTTAAAACATATTTATTTAATTTATTAAAGCTTATTTTTAATCCGTGTTTGGCGAAGCAGATCCTCAATAAATTCAGATCCCAAATAATATCAAAAACTAGGTCTAAAGCACTACCTGAACCGTTGGAAAATGCGATATCATCTGCGATGGTAGTAATGGGAAGGGGTGTATATATACACTGACGATCACTAGGATGAGGCCATACATTTTGCAATCGATTTTCACTTTTTATACCAGTTTAAAATACTTTACCTGGAAACTTTTACTGTTGTACTGTTGGATACATATTTTCCCAACAGTAAGTAAATAAATTAAAGAGTAAATAAAAAACTACGGCTGGAATTTCCCAAGATCAAACATTAAACCTATAAAGCGTATAAAAAGATGCGCCACTAGGATGAGGCAATTGCAAATATTTCAGCGATTTTTTCCAAAGTTTTGTTAAGAATATTTAAAAAAAAAAATTGAAAAGAACTGTTTTTATTTATTAAAAAAAAATGGGTTCCGGAAAGACTTTGACAGCGACAGAAAGAGGAAAAATAGATGCTTTCAAGGAGTTAGGATTCATAGGCCGAGAAATTGCAAGGAGACTAAATAGAAGTAAGAAATATTTGCTTTCGGGATTAGATTCTTCCGAAATTCGCCGTAAAATGCAATGTGTTAGGTGCTTCCGAGATTTACTATGTTCGTCTATTGACTCTGGTAATTTAATTTCGTTAATTTGTTTATATGCCCCCAAAGAGTTCTAAGGTCCAGATCTCTGTTATTTGAAGTTCACTCCCCTTTATATGGGGCCAATGAGCCAGTTACGTTTTGTTGTAGATTATTATGTGGTATTTTTAAATTTAAGTTATTTTTTAAATTATTTTTTAAGTTGTTTATTTGGAATTATTTTCCTCGATCTGTTGACATAATAATTGTGTAGACCGAAGTAAATAAATAAATAAATCTTACCTTTACGTTCGCTTTTTTTTAATTCGACCAGTGTTTACCAACATACAGTGGTTGGTAATATTCCGGTCAAAAATACCGCTTTTGCATGAGCTCAAAGAGATATTGGTCGTTAGCTTAAGTCTGACTAAACATGAACTTGCAATATATAATTAGTACTGTTCCTGTTGTTTTTCAATGATCTATGTCTTTTTATTATGTTTCAAAGATTTTATAATATACTGTTTGCGAATGAATGCAAACTGATCCATTTTTATAGAAGCCCACCGGGTTTTACCTTTTTAACAGCATAACGTTGACCTCACAAAACGTCAGAGGGGGAATTCTCATTAAAATGTTATGTAAAATGGAGCGTGTAACGAAAACATTTTTTTAAAGATTTTGTATAATAAGATCATTTTAAAGTCAATAAACTCATATCCCTCGCAAAACGTCAGAGGGAGAATTCTCATTAAAAAAAACGCATCGATCTCTCTGTAACTAAAGTAATGGCCCCATCAATCATGTGATTAATTTAAACCTCATAAATTAAATCTAAAAAAAAAAATTGATAAACTTTAAAACATAAAAAAAAAGCAGTTTACTAATATCTCTTTAGTTGAACAAATAAATCGAATAAGGTAACGTCAACTTTTGGGAAGAGCTACTTACCTACTTGATTTTCATTTATTAGAAATACAGCAGCTAACGAGGCCTACTTCACTTTAAATTTTTGTTGACGAGGTTAGTCACTTTATTGCATTGGAATACATAAAAAGGACAATAAAGCATGTAGGCCTGTGAAATACTATAGACTACACGTGTAAATTTATAAACTTTTCTTTTAAGAACAGTATGCTGTATTGACGCCCTGCAATTAAACAAATGTTTAAGGATTCAATGCGGGCGTAGCGGTAAATGTCCTGTTCTGGTATGTTTAACCCAAGAAGATATATAAAATTACATCGCCTTCTACTCGTCCAACATCACAACATACGTTATCGAATGGAAATGGAATCTAAACCTAGAATATGGCCTTGTTAGATAATGCACCAGTCTATTATTTTGTTTGTAAGAACTTTAAATGATAGTGCGTCAAAAAGTAATATTATCATATTATTTTCCAAACGATTTCTTTCTTTCTAAATTTTCCTGCGCGTCTTTATTAGGCTTTTGGAATCAGGGTCCTACGAGATATATTAGGAAAAAGAAAGGCAAAAACTTTCTGAAAAATGACAACTCTGATATTTTACTTTAAATTGCTCTGATGCGTCCTTACAAATTTCTGTTTTTCTAGTGGTAAGTATTGGCTTTGTAAAAATTGTTTTCAACAAGGATTTTAATGAAAGTTAAAGCGACAGAATTGCCATATAAATTTGAGAGATTGGAAGTTTATATGCATTTCTTCTTCTTATTAGTTGCTTCTGATTTTATTCGCATAGAGATGGTGGCATAATGCATAACCATCATAATTATAAATGATATCTACAAGGTTTAGCATTTATACTTTAAACTTTACCAGTAGAACGTGCAGAAATAAATGAGTTATCCTCGACTCCATCATATGCAGCATACATATCCTCGTAACAAGCCAGGCATTCTGGTGGAAGATTCGCTTTAGAAAATCAAATGCTTGTGCTCTATATAATATAATCGATTTTGTTGTTGCGCAAAATATTGACTGGTATGAGCTGGGAGTTGTGTTTTTATTATTAGAGCAATGTTTCTAAATATTTTTATACTGAGATTAGTTTTTCCCGAGATACCTAGGTATCTATTTTAATACGTTCGACTTGTTTAAGCGAAGATAATCATAATCACAGATTGTAACGCTACGAAAAGTTTTCAAGATCTCGAGTATGAAATTGCATCAACTGTATACACATTTCTACAGCTGCAGATATTTTAAAATTTGCGAAATGCATTTTACCGACTTTGAGCACACTTTACACAGTCAGTTTGCTGCATAAATCAATGCACCCATAACAGTACTACTGAAGCCGACCAACTATATGCGACCTACTTGGGCACTTTAATTTCCTTTTTGTAAGAGAAGTTCACTGAATCCCATAATTAGTATTGAAGGATTTAACAATGTGTCCCGTTTGACTGGCTGTCCCTTAGCATCTTTAGGGTCTGCTGGTTCCTTTTAAATGGCATCGTGCGCTGTTTTCTATTCATTCCACCATGATCGGACTAAATTGATAATGGAAATAATTTTTGAAGTTAGCGGCACCATTATGTTGTTGGCTGCCATTCTCGCTGTTTGAATCGATTTTTTAATTGTATTTTTTATTTTGTTTTTGTGGTACACATCGCTTCTGGTGGGGGTGGTAGGTATAGCCCCTTTGATTATTCGACTTTTGCTTTGTTATGAACATTTTCAAAGCCACAAAGCAGATTAGTGTCCGGGTTGTCAGTATCTATGCAAAGTATGTAGGTATACGAATCAAGAATTGCAAACGTATTTCGTTATGGGAATAAGGGACTTTCGCTACAGTACATGCTGATGTATCGTTTCACAGCAAAAGTTGGACGGTACGGAAACTGGTTTACTGCTTTGATTAGGATGGAGTCGTCCGATTTCGAGGGGTTGATAATGCGACCATTTCATAATCCGTGCGAATTTATGGTGTTTCAATGAGCATACATTTTTGCTAATATGAGACCTGTTATTATTTCTCATGTAATACAAATGCTTCTATATCTATAAAAGAGACTGATGTCCATAGACTAACCAAACTAGACAGTCGACTTTCAGTGCACCCACCCGATTATCCCCGCAAATTTTGAATGGCAGCTCTCTCTCGTGCTCTCTTTTTTTTTCTGTCAGTGAATACGTGTATTAAAGGCTGCCGGGTGGCACCATTTCATTTACAACCAAATTGTAAATCAATCTATAACAATAAATGTAAAAAAGTAAATGTTTAGTATGGTTTTTTAGATAGCTTAGTTTGTCCTCCATCCATCTTCGGCAGTGAAAGGTGTTCATCCATTCACATTTCAGTTTATTTTTAATTTTGTTTGTATGAATTCTATGTTTGACAGCAAAATGCAAAAATGATATCATTGGGGGTTGTTCCAAAAATGAGTCAACAACTTGCAAGTTAAACCCAAGCTTCCACTAGACATAAGCGATTATTAGTAAATGTTAATGAATATTCTATAAATTTCTATTAGGGTGAATGTTTTTAAATTCGTTTATTTAACACCATATTTGTACAAAATCAATATATGATTGGCAATACTGTAGTTTAATAACACTGAACATTGTTGAATAATGTTACTTAGGAACAGTAAGAATGCAAATGCTATTCTTATTTAAAACAAAAATATATGCAAAAATAAGCAAAACAAAAAGTTTAACTCCTAACAAAAAGACAATAGACCTTTATTTTTTGAGCTTCGTTCTCAGCAAAGTAAAGTAGGATTTTCAGTACGCAATTACAAACAACTACGCTCTACTTGGCAATTCGAGACTCGCAGTAGTTATTGTAATGTGTGTGCTGAAAATCTTACTATACTTTGCTTTTCTGAAAACGAAGCTAAAAAAAAACACGCCTAATATAATGTTGTATTTAAGTGGGTTCTGCATTTAGATTTCCGATTTCAGATTTTGCGTATTCAATCGAACGTAAAAATTCAAATTGTTTTGTTAGTTGTTGGTATTCGCACGCTTTATTTCGTTTTCTATACACATAATTCTTTTACAAATTTTAAAACAATGTATTTTGAAATGTTCACAGATTTTTTTATAAACCTTCCCCACTATTAATTAACAAAAACAAGTGCACCATTTGTGTTTTTGGAATACGAAAAGTGATCAAAACATTCAGTTCATTTTCCCTGATTGATTTCTGCTAGATATTGACAAATAGTTATTATATTAATTTATTTGGCATTGTAACGAAATTATAACAGGAATTCCATTTGATACCAACAATTTAAAAAACTTTTGTTGCGGCAGCCCATTAGGTCCTCGTAATTTAAAATGTTTATACCCGGGAAATACAAGAAAATGACTTTAAAACACGGAAAAATTATCGCGGCGACCATTTATTGCCAAATTAGGCGTTTTTCTTTTTTAGTTCAGAGCACAACCTGAACTGTTATACAAAAAGTTCGTGTTTCTTTTTTAGCTCAGATACATCAGAGCTCAGATTTGTGTTTCTTTTTTCGATCTGAGCATAACCAGAGCGCGCTCGATGAGCTCAGAATAAATTGACTGAGCATGCTGAGTAAAAAGCTGATTACACTTTTAGTTTAGTTTAGTTTATTTCATCAAGTTGAATACAATCTCTTAGACTAAGATAAGTTAATACATAATTTTTCTGCTGGTGGGTACCTAACATTCATTTTCATTAGCTGAAATATAATTAAACACTATTAAAAGATAATGTTGAAATATTATTTAATAACATAGATTTAAAGATATCTCTCGAAAGATTATAATTAAAATCAACTAAGTTACAAATTAGATTAGCTTCCCTGATGCAACGTGATAATGGTTCATTTCTTCCATAATTGCTACGATGAAACTGTTCATAAATTAAAAATCGACAACGTGTAGTTCTTGATGGTGCATTACCTTCACTCACTAAAGCTAGCAACGGAGGACACTTTATATGAGATGTAATAATATCTCTTATAAACATCACGGAAAAGTATACCCTGCGATCTTTAAGAGTTTGCATTCCAAATAATAAACACCTACTATTATAGGATGGCCTTGGAATTCTCCAATTTAACTTGAAAAAAGCATATGTTGTAAATTTTCTCTGTACTTTCTCAATTCTATCCATTGAATTGTTATAGTAAGGATTCCAAACAATGCTGCAATACTCCAGAACTGATCTTACTAGAGAAATATATAAGGACTTTAGGGTGTATGGATCTGAGAATTCTCTGGTGTTTCTTTTAATAAAACCAAGCATTCGGTTAGCTTTATTAATCATATAGTCATAGTGTGGTAAGAATGACAGAGTTGTGTCCAAGATTACCCCTAAATCTTTCTTCCTTCTAACTCTCTCTAGATTAATGTTATTGATATTATAATCGAACAAAATTGGATTATGTTTCCTGAAACACGACAAAACTTGACATTTTGAAATGTTAAGAAGAAGGTGATTCAGTTGACACCAATGATGAAGTCTCGCCAAATCTTTTAAGAGAAGACGACAGTCCGATTCACATCTTATCTTACGATAGAGTTTGAGATCATCCGCAAACAAAAGGCAATTCGAATCAATAAACAAACCGGGTATGTCATTGACGAATAACAAAAATAATAATGGTCCCAGATGACTTCCTTGTGGGACCCCTGACGGAACTGAAATGTTATTTGAGACCAAATTAAGAATTTTTACTATTTGGATTCTACCCGTCAGATATGACTCCAACCACTTTAGTAACGCAGAATGGATACCTAGAGAAAGTAATTTATGAAGTAGAACTTGATGATTTATTCTGTCAAATGCTTTCGCAAAATCAGTAAAAATAATATCAGTTTGCCACATATTTTCCATATTCGATATGATGACGTTAGTCATTAAAACTAGGTTTGTTGCAGTCGATTTACCAGATATAAAACCATGTTGTGAAACTGATATGTGATTCTGAACCAAATGTGATAGTTTATTACAAACTATTTTCTCAAATAGTTTTGGTATAGCTGAAATCTTACATATTGGCCTGTAGTTTGTTATTTCATGCTTTGACCCGGATTTAAAAATGGGAGACAAAAACGAAATTTTCCACCCATCCAAAAACTGTCCTTCTACAAGAGAAAGGTTGAAAATTATTGAAAGTGGCTCAACTAACGCAATTGCACACTTCTTTAAAAGAATAGCAGGTATTCCGTCGGGCCCTTCTCCTTTACTAGCATCCAATGCTGATAAAGCCTCCTCTATTTCCAGTGGACTAAGAACAATCGAACCGATATCGACAACTCTACTAATAGAAGGCATTTCTTGCAAGGAGGGAGCGTCCAATGAATACACCGATTGAAAATAGTTTGCGAATAAGTTGCAGATTTGTGGCACCTCACTAGTCGTTGAGTCGAGGTACTTCATGCAACTTGGTATTCCGTTAGACTTTCGCTTAGAGTTTATGAAATTCCAAAAAAGTTTACTGTTGGATTTTAAGTCACTCTCAACCGATAACAAATAATTTCGATACAAAAATTTATTCAAAACATCGAACTCACGTTGGCGATTATAGTAATTAATGCGCAGATCTAAATTTCCTTTATCAATTTTATAAAGTTTGTATGCTTTATTTTTCTTGTTTTTGAGATTATTCAATCTTTTGTTATACCAGGCCGGACTAATGTTATTATTTAATCGTTTTTTAGGTACATATAACTCAATTGCATCTTTTACAATGCTTGAGAAAACGGAATAAGTGTTTTCCAAGCTCAATGAACTCAAAATATTTTGCCATGAGAAAGACAACAAATAATCAACCATTGCATCATAGTTAGCTTTTCGAAAGTTATATATAGTCTTTTGATTGGATATTACTTTCTTTATATAATGATAAAAATAGATATTACCATCAATTGCAATATGATGGATTGAATTTTCAATGACCGGGAAGTTGGACTTATCAAGACAAATATTATACTCAATATCCACGAAAATCAGATCAAGTATCCGGTTTAAACTATTACGTTGAGAATTTATTTGAATTAAATTATATTGACCCAAAAAGTCTATAACAAAGGATTCTATTTCAGTTGAAACATTAAAAGGAACCAAATACATGTCTTCCAAGTCCAACGTCCATTCTAAGTTACAAAGATTGAAATCGCCCGCCAATAGAATATGTTCCGAACTTTTAAGATCTTCTAATATTGACTTTAAATTATTTAAATGCGCGCTGTATAGATTTAAATTACTCCTTGGTGGAATATAACTTGCAGAAACAAATAATTCTGATTCACCTATTTTAACACGTACTATAAGTTGATCAATGTCTAGGTCGGAGTTAGAAGAGTTTGATTCTAAGTCAATTAAACTACATGCCAGTGAAGCACGAATAGCAACCAATACTCCTCCACCTCTTTCCATCCCTGTCATTTGGCTAGATCTATCTTTTCTAAATACTGTGTAATAAATGGGAAAACATTCAACACTTAAATGATTATCTGTTAACCAAGTTTCAGTTAGAATAATAATATCATACGTATACGAAGAAAACGAGACAAAAATATGTTCTAATCTGGTCCTTAACCCACCAACATTTTGATAATATAATGTTACATTTTCAAAACTACTTGATGATGTATTTGGCAATCCAGCAGGAACATTTTGGTGATCATCATTTCCATCTTTATCGGCAGCAAATGATGTTACGAAGGATTGACTGCTTTGGGAGCTCTGTCGTTTTTTGGATGATGTATAAATGGCTTTACTTTAACACCCCAAGGCCATAACGAAGCATCACTCATAAGTTGGTCATAACAGTCAGATGGAACACTTAATTTAAAATTAATGAATTTAATATCGGATGGGGAAATGTCTTTTTTTATTAATTTAAAACACTTAAAGGCATTGAAGGGTATACTGGATCGGGCTGATATGTGGTTGATAATATCATCCGGCAGAGTATTAACATTAAACTTCGTAAGATGAAGCCATTTAGAAGAAGTTAATGCATTGAGTGAGCTACAACCTGTCCCAACAAGTTCCTTTGCAGCATGTTTCTTTATCTCTACATTTAATTCTGTTTCCAAGATAACGATGGGAGGCTCGATTTGGTCGTCATGTTTACTCCTAACACTACCTTCTGTGTTAAATCGCAGTCCGGAAGAATCGTCAACAGCAATAATTGATTTTGCATTTTGTTCACTAACTCCACTGCGCTCAGTCATTGACCCAACATAATCGACGTCATCAAGAGATGATACGATTTCGTTTTCATCTCCTTCACTAGCAACCATATTAGCGTGGCTGCATTGACTCGTTGTAGCAGTAACCTCTAGCCCAGATGTTTGAGCATGAACACCACGCGGGTTATCATCAATTTCTGTATCAACCTCGATATGTTCATGAGAGAGATCAGCATTGGTGCTCAAAACCGGTTTGTTTTTTACTCTCTTGTCGTCATTTGAGCTCGCAAACATCGCAAGAGCGCTAACAGCAGGGGTTTTGGTGGTAGGTACTATATTATGACAGATCAAATTCTGACTCGATGCACCGGTGTGGGAGAACTTCGGCAAATTAACGGACGGAGAAAGGGGCATAGCATTTGGAGAAAAGCAAACCAAATTAGCTCCGTTGCTTCGCACATTAGAAGGTGAAATTTTTTGTTTTAATTTTCTAATGTTTTGCAATGCAGGGGAGATTATTTTATTTTGTGGGTTAATGGAAAGATCAACGACTTTTCCTTTATTTTTGCTTCGCGTTTTTCTTTCTTCATTTGTATGCACTTCACTAATGTTGACGTTGTTATTAAGATCATTATTTAGAAATAGATGAGGAAACTCAACTTTGAGAATATTTAAGTTTTGATTAATGTTAACGACGAGTGCTTCGAAAGTTTGAATGCGCGTGGATAAGCTACTGGAGCAACACTTTTCGCACTTGAAGAAAATATTTGTCTTTGATTTGAGGATGTTAAAATCAGTTTTTTTCATTTTCGCACAGGTTGAATGCTGCAACGAATTACAGATACCACACGATATTGAATCAATGGATTCGACTTTCTTACAAATTATACAATTTTTCATGTTATGGATGTTGTAAAAGAAACGACCGTCGCAGTGAACAGTGAAATAAGAACTTATACATACACACTTCAGTCACATTTGACAGAAAACATAAAACAGGATAATGGCTGAAATGGCGGATGAACCTTGTTGTTCTGGCATTGAAGGTAAACATATTTAATAAATAGCAATTAATAAATATTCAATTTATGCATAAACTTTATAACAGGGCTTAAAAGGACTAAGAGCATGATTGTCATGCATATTAGTTTAATAAAGGAAAACTTCAACCGCCTGGAAAATGGAGTAAAAAAAATTGCGTACCAGGAAATTGCAAAAGCAATAAATAATGCATTCTTTTTAAATCTAACATACGAGCAAGTAGACTCAAAGTGGAAAGGACTCAAAAAAACATATAAAAAATTAAGGAGGACAATAAAACAACGGGTCAGTCGAGGAAATCGTGGGAATACTACGACATGATTGACGATGTCCTATTTAGAGCTCCGGAAATTAATCCCCCAGCCGTTCTTTCTTCTGAGGACATAGAAGTTTTTGAGTGCGATCCACATTTAGCTATCGTCGATTCGGATAATGAAGTGTACGATCCAGAACCAAACTTTTCAACTAATGTCCGTAAAAGGAAGCGCAGAAATACAGAGGATGCGGCTGAAAGGCGGCATAGGGAGAGGATGAATGCCAGCAACAGGTTTCTGGAAATTTTTCAAAAAATGGTGGACAAAATGTGAGCCAGCAGGGAAAACTAAATTATTTTTGAAGTGAATTTTTTTTTTGTTTTTGTTTCTATTTAATTTGTTTAAATATTATTACTGAAGACCGTTAGTTAGTATTAAAAGTGAAGTCATTTATTTATAATTTTAATAAACTGTTTTTTTTACAACAATGAATTCAGCAAACTTTCTTTTTTTGACTGAGCGGATTGCATATCAGTGGAATCTGTATCGTGGTCATCCTCAATAAACTCGTCTTCTAATACAGTGAATTCATCATCCATATCATCGACTTGTAAGCATATAAATATTATGTAAAATACACGATGCAATAATATATTTTACTATTGAGGTGGGCTTTAGGGAATCAATATGGAACAGTCTTCGAAATCTGCCTTTGAGCAGACCAAATGCCCGCTCGATTGTCACTCTGCATTTGGAATGAATCCTGTTGAAGATTCTGTGCTGTTCTCTTAAATGGCCATTATCCTTGTACGGGGTCAGTAACCACTGCTTTAGTGGATAGGCTGAATCTCCCAATAAATGTTGGTTTTCGTTGATATTAAAGTCACCTAAAATTAAAGTTGGGTTTTTTTATGATCTATTGTTATTGTAAATGAATTAACTATTACCTGAAGTGATTTTATGTATTAATCCAGATCTTCTTAATAGTAGTGCATCATGAATAGAGCCTGCTTCGCCGGTGTAGCAGTATAAAAACTGCATTTTGTGGTTACATATACCTTGAAGTAGGACTGAATGAAATCCTTTTCGATTAATATAAGAGTTATGCGAAACAATTGGGGCTCGTATTGGTATATGTGACCCGTCGATAGAACCAATAATTCCTAGAGTTATAAAATTTCATGAATATTTATATAAACGTAGGTATAGTCGTAACCATATCTTTACCACCAAGACGAGTTTGCCTGAAATAATGTGCGGACGTTCTGGCAGCTTCTTCTGCAGTGGGCCACCGAATGTATCTTTTGGATCTATTTAATAGAATTAAATTGTCGGAGTTATTGGATACAATTCTCCAAACATTAGCAATGCACACACCAAATCTGTCTGCAACTGATTTATAATACGAAAGTGGTTTTAGTTACATAAATCATAATGTAATTACATATAACATACCTCATACATTCTGGGTTTCCTAGATACCACAAGGTTATCATTAACTGATTCTCTATCAGCGTCGACTCTCTCCCTGGCCCGTATTTATGCTCCTCAATAGCGTGTAATTCAACACATAAGGTCTCAAATACATCTGGATTGATGCGAAAATGTTGTTTAAATGTTTTATCCGAAAACCTTGGAACAACATCTTCCGAATAGATCTTATTTCTTTCAATTTTTCTCGAACAATTTGTTTCAGAATATTCGTCCTCATCTTCGTCGAAGAACAAGTTAAATGCTTCCTTCAGAACAATTAGCTTATCCATTTTAATTATTATTTTTCTTTTTTTGATTTACGAAAACTACCTACCCGTCCGTCGACTTCAAAATAAAAAGCTGATCACACATATGCATACACACAGTCGCATTTGACAGATTGTGCTCAAGTGTGTTTCATAAATACATCAGAGCGATCTGAGCGCGCTCGGCTCAGAGCGCGCTCATAATGCTCGAGCTCGGTTCAGAGCTCAGCTCTGAGCTAAAAAAGAAAAACGCCTATTAAATGCATGTGCACGGTGCATTTGACATTTGCGATAAGATCGGGTAGATATGTTTGTCTCCCTCGCACCTTACCTGTTGTCTCGTCAATAAAATGTGTCACCGTTCATGATTAGGATACCAACCCATCTGAGCGAAAGTCATGAACTGATCAAAAGCGGTGCAATATAGAGTTAGTTATTGTTATTTAGTTGTTAAGTATTGTTATTTATTATATTTATTTATTGGTTTCATCATATATATTTATTTATATATCCACATATCTACTTATTCGTATGTTAGTTTTATTGTATTACTGTCGCGATACTTCCATTTTTAAAAATTGCCCTGTGAACTGACCAGACTAAGGAGTTAAGATACCTTCCTTACTTCTTTAGACAAGTGGAGAGTTAAAAAGAGATAAGTGATGAGACAGAAATAGGTAGGAAATATAGCCAAATGCAATGATATAGGATAGAAAAGTGTAAACAAAAGAAACGCAATGTGGCAAAAGGGAAAAAAAAGTTTATATGGGACACCTAGGCTAAAAGCTAGGGAAAGGTCCAGAGGATCCCATTTTTTTTTTTTTTTTGACCGTGGATACATTTTTATTATCTTCGCTACCGAGCAAAGTGCGGATAGCCCCTTAAAGAGCGGATACAAAAGGGAGTGCTCCGCCACCTCAACCATCAACCGTAAAAGCGGTTACCAATAAGGGACAGCGCTCCGAGATAACACCACCCAACTCCGCCGGCAAGTGTGGGCGACGAAATATTCAGAGGAGGTGCACCAAAAAAAAGTGAATTAAAAAGAAAAAAAAAAATCAACGTTTTAGTTTTAGTTTACTTAAGTTTTGTGAATTTTTGCATGATTTCCATCTGAAATCACCTTATTAGAGTAGTTTTTTTTAGCATTGTATTAAGATTAGTGGAGGTTTCTGCCCTTAGTGTTTTGTTGTTGCTCGCGGTAACCATATTTGGTAATTTGCAACAGCGATCTGTCTTGTGCTGGTACCAGGACAACGGGGGATCTGGATAAACCGTAAGTCTTAGATTTTAAGTTATTCCTTTTTTTTTGATTTTGAATTTATGAATTATTAGTAGTTTTATAGGGTAATAGTAAGCGCAGAATACTTTTATAGTTAGGTTCAATTTTTTTGCATTTATTAAATGAATTTTTATACTACCGTATTATCAGTGTTGTGATCGTGATGATGTTGGGCTAGGAGAGTTTCGCAACGGGTGTGTGGATGGCCGGACAGGCCGTCCTCGGGTGGATTGACAGTGACGGGACGTGACTCCAACAAACGACTACTTAACATGACTTAGAACTAACGAGATTCCCTGTTCGTCGTCGATAGTGACTGGAAGGAGATTTAGGGGTTATCATTCGCAACATCGTCCTGAATGGTAACTTTTGGATGTGTTTATGACACAAAAGGGAGGGTAGGCCGTCCTTTGCCACCGTAATCCGGCATGTCTCTGGGTTTTGACGAACCTTTGTCTTCGAGAGACTATGGGAACAAGTCGCGTCTAGGGTAATGTTTGGTGTAGGTTAGTTTTAAGTTAGGTTTAGGGCAGGACTTAAATTTATATGATAGATAAGTTAAGGCATAGCTTAGGTTAGTTAGGTTTAGCTTCGCGTTGAGCTTCCCGATTTCTCTCGAGGGCATGGGCAAAAGTCTTTGAATTTTTCTTTTCTTTTCTTTTCCTCCTTCTATTTTCGCTTTCCTTCAGTCCGTCCGAGGTCAACGTAATGTAGAGTAACTTTCTTTTCTATTTTTCTTCCTTTTATTTGCTATTAAGGCACGATTACAAAAGTGTTTTGACCAGGAGGTGTATGGTGAGGGGGGTAAGAACTACCCCATCCGTCGAGCTGAGCCGAGCAACCGCGAGCGTGCCGCACCCTTCTCACTTGCATCAAAGATGCCTCCGTGGCCTAAACCAGACTCATAACACTTTATAAAATCTTAAAATAAACTGTAATGTGAACACCCCATAACTAATGGCCGCCCGAATGACATGAAGTCCCTGCAGCAAATTGTATAAGCAATGGCGCTCCTTTGATTTGTACAGGCACAAATACTTATGCAATTTGCTGCAGGACAGGCAGAAGTACCGTTTCTGCTCTCAGTCGACTGTCTAGTTTGGTTAGTCTATGCTGATGTTCATGTGTATGCACGCACGCATTAGTGCAAGGAACAACACAGGGTATTTTTTTTTATAACGAAACCAAAATTTTAAGAGGATGAAAGTTTGTATGGGGAACCGCACTTTAAGAAAAATTAACTGGAAAGAAAAACGTTCAATTTTGAAAATTGTATTATATATATATAAATAAAAGGAATATTTTGTTTAAGTCATTATTTAACTTAATTATCTCAACTTATTTTTCCTTTCACATTCCTATTTTATTTCGATATTATCCGACGGTTTCAACTAACAACAGTATTAAGCAAAAGTGACAAACAGTATGTACTGTAAGTATGTAGCTCAACAAATGGTAAGGAAATATAAAAAAAAAACATCAGTTTCAATGAAAAGAAACAATAATAAATGTGTAGTCATCATTTTACACCAAAATTGCCTATTTACTACACTCACGGTGGTATCATTATTTTACTTTTTACATATAATCTTCTGTAAAAAAAAATGTTAAATGATATTATTTTCATTCATAAAATGTCTATACCAAAAACTTTTCAATAGCTAGTGTTTTTTTGTAGGAATAATAAAATAAAAACACTTACTTTATGTAATCTCCTATTACTAATTATGTAAATTCGTATAAATTAGATGCTTTAGGCAGGTATACATTTTAATGAATTCATTTCTGTTAGAAAAGCTTAGCTAAAAGCTGGCGCAATTGTTTTAAATTATAATTTCATTAATTATGTGAATTGTTTCAAATTTTTTAATAAATTTAATTTGTTATTCTGCTGTTTTGCGTTATTACACGGAATATTTTATATATATTTATGGAAATATAACTAAAAAATCATATTTCAAATTCTAATATTCGTAATCAATTATTCTCTCTAAATTTGTTGCCGTTTTTCTATGGACATTCCCGGCGAAATAATTTTTCAGCAAAAACAACTAACGAAAACAGACAAAGGAACAAAAATATCTTATTTTATTTCAGCGAATACATTCCACACTTTATTCCTTTTTTTATTAATGTTCATTACATTCGCTATTATACATTTTGTTTGCGGTGAAATAAAACAACGAGTTTAAAATCTCAGAACGTATCCATCAGCTCACAAAAACTCACCAAATACACTAACTTTCAGTTAGTGTTCTTAGCACTGCTTCTTTATTTTTCCCACGAAGCGTGTTCATTTTTCCCTTTTCACTAAACTCAAATTTTTTTATGAAAAAAACTATACTTTTAAAAGTAAAATTTGTATTGGTCGTAAAGAAAATCAGGGGGGGAATCGTGGACACCGATAAAAGCTGTTAGTCTATTCCATATTTCTTCACAGATGGTTCCAAAATGAACTGTGGAGTGGGAGCGGGCATTTTCTCAGCAGAGATAGAAATCTCCAAATTTGTCCGCAGCCCCAACACAACCATCGTCTTTTAATCAGAATTACTTGCAATCAAGGAGGCAAGGAGGCGTGTAGACTGCACCTTAACATACCTACACCCAGAAAAAAAAAGCATCTTCGTCGAAAGTCAAGCCGCGCTTAAGGCTGTCGGTTCAAAAAATCAACGTCAAAGCTTGTTCTGGATGGCAGGGATATATTGACCAGGGTTTATCATCGGTTTGAAATCACTCTTGTCTGGGTTCCCGGCCATAGGAACTTAGACGGGAATGAAAAAGGCGATGAACTTGCCAGAAGTCGCTGTACTCTATGCGTGTCTCAGGCGGAGTATCCCTGGGATAGAGAGAAATACTCTTGTACTGCGTCTCAAGGGCGGGGACTAGATGGTTGCACCTAACGAGCTGTGTCATTTCAAGTAAGATCTGGCCAACCTACGATGATGCCAGAACAAACAACCTGGTAGCCATAACGCGTGTATAGATGTCGCCTGACTTACGGAAAGTAGTACGGACCATTGGCCTTTAGGAACTCACGAAGCCAAGCTTGGCATCCCCCATAACACCCATTGCCGCAGCTTCACTGACACAAACAAGAGTGAAACAGTTTTTCATCTTCTTTGTGTGTGTCCGGCCCTAGTCAAAACCAGACATAGTGCACTAGATCATCCCTTTTATGATGACTTCAAGGCCATCCAAAGAATCCACTTCAGCAAGATCATTAAATTTCTCAACTCCTCAGTCTGGTTGTGAGCTCCATTAATGTCCTTTTCCCCGTATATCTTCAAAGAACCTGTTTCATACTTAGTTTATGACATAAACTGTGTTTTTTTTTATAAAAAAAATTGAGGGAATTTGAGTTTAGCGACAAGAGATCCTGCTAAGATCATCGTGTTGCTTTGTTGGGGACAGGGAGCTCTTAATTTTTTTGAGTTTTTTTGTAAGGAAGACAACAACGGCAAATTTACAAGCCGGATTTCGAAAAACTGGAATATATCCATTTAATCGCTATATATTCACTGAGCTTGATTTCGCACCCTCCTTTGTGACCGACAGACCACCTCCTGAAAACGAAATAAGAGCTGAGGTTCTAATTCCACATAGCCAAGCTGTTGCACCTTTGCCACTACCACCTCAAGCAGAGAGAGATATTCTGGCTTCGGAAGAAGCTTCACCAGGAAGACGCAACATAAATGGACAACAAAGCTCGCCAAGACCATGTACAAGTACAAGTTAACACACGAGTTCCCACAGTCGAATTCCAAGAATCCCAATTGCACTGCAATAGTCAATACACGAGCTCCCACAGTCGAATTCCAAGAATCTCGACTGCACTGCAATTTACACACTCCAGACAAATTTCCAGGAAATTGACCTGAATACAATCGAATGATGCAAGTAGCTTAACAAGCAAAAATAATTAATAAATAAATGTGCCAGTATCGATGTGAATTTAGTTCTAAGTTTGATATCAATAAAGAGGTAGTTCCTCATAAAATAACTTTTTTTTAATTAAACGTCGCGTTGAATTATTAACTTACACAAGCACTAATTACAAGTGGTGCTAATGCGTTTTCCCCGGAAATTGTCCGGCCTCTACCCAAAGTTCTTGCAAGAAAATCGAATACAGGACGAAAAAAAAGAAAGTCCACGATTTACACTGACACCCCGGAGAAAAACCAAATAGAAAAAGAACACGAAGCAAAGATGAAGAAACAAAAGGCTAAGCAAATTAAAAAAAGATTGAGCGATGCTGGAAACAAAAAAAAAGCTAGGATAACTAGAAAAAAAGAAAACACAAGAATCTTCAAGCTCAGAAGACGAGGACCACTATTGCCTCATTTGTTTGGAACCGTATTCTGAGAGAGATCAAGGGAAAAGTGGGTGCAATGCATCATATGTAAAATGTGGGCCCACGAAGAGTGCACCGAAGGTGGCAACACTTATGTCTGTCACAACTGCGACTCAGATTACTCTGAGAACTAATTTTTATTTGTTTATATAATCACGACTGAAGTAACAAGTTCCTTTAATTTATAAACTTTGTTTAACTTAATTTAATAAAGAAAGTTTTAAGTTTCATTTATTTTCTGTTAGTTATTCTATGTTGAAGTCTTTTTTATTTTTTTTTTTATTAAAAATATTGTTTAAGAGTGAAATAAAAAATAAATTAAAAACTTTGCAACGCATATTTTTTTTTATTTCAACGTGTTTCATTTGACCCAAAGTATGGGGACGGTTGAAACAAATTGACTTTTTTTATAAAAAGTGATTATTTGCTTAAAAAGCACACTTGAACTCAAAAGAACACTGTGCATTAATAGAAAGAATATTGATCTTGAATTTCACCTAACTCTATTATGGCTGGTCTTATTAATGCTAATGCTATGTGCGATAGAAGAAAATTTGCTTCAAACGTACCCAGTCTCCCCTACTTAGTATGTTTGCTTCAGGAAAATTGAAAAATTCTTAAATCTAATTACAAAATAGATCTTAATCTAAGAGATGAGATATGGGATGAGAGATTGAGTTTATGGAGTGATGTTATAATGAAGGTTCATATTTGGTGGAGGTTGTTAAAAAGTCTAGGTGCAGTCACATAATAAAAACGAGAAAAATGAGTCTTGTGGGCAATAGGTACATCGGCAAGAGTTAAATTGTTGACACGTAAGTTATAGAGACTGGAGTTTCTTGTTGCGATGTTACCACTTTGCTTAAAGATCTCCTTCAGGACTTTAAATACATAAAGGTGCCTAAGCGGAAGAACTCGCAATTCACAAAAAAGAATTAGATCTGGTTTTACCACAGATAAGTCGAATCAGGCATTTTTGTGCTACCAAAAGTGTACGAAAATTGTTGAAGTAGACTCCACCCCAACAAGTTATACCATATTGTAACTTTGAGTTAGCAAGACCATGATAAATCATAGTAAGCAAAGTTTTTGAGCAGTAGGCTCTTAGCATAAACATCTTACGTGACACTAGCATCATATGTGATTTAACTGTTTGAATGTGATCTTTCCAATTCAACTTGCAGTCAATCAGTACTCCTAAATATTTGAAGTTCTGAACTGATTCAATATTAACCCTTCAATGCATACTGTAGCATATCTGCATCATACTTTTAAAAAAACTGTCATAAGAGAGTGGCAGCCGATATCTCTTCGATTTGTTCGGTATTCCATTTCCAGTTACTTCCGCGATGATATTTTATTTTTATAAATGTGTTGGTAAGTGTATGAATGCAATAAAATAGAGCTTTAAGCCACTAGACCACGTGCTCTCATAATCTACGGAAGAGGTGTGTTTAAATAAATGTAAATATAAATAATAAAGTGTTTTAATGCACGTAAGTATTTTTTTTATTGTTTCTTATATGTTCCTTCTATATATTGTGCAAAAATAATTTTAAAATTTTGCAAAGTACAGATGTTTTGTTCATATTTTGCCTATGATGCATATCTGCAACATCATGCATTTAGGGTGGTTTCGACCTGAGAAACAGTATCAATATTTAGAAGCTTTTTTCGGTTTTCAAAATGGAGAGAATCTTGTCAGATAAAGAACTTGAACAAATTTTGGATGAATGGGTGGACAGCGAGGATGAATTTGAAGATTGTGGTTTTCTTCAGCACACGTTGGATGTAGAAGATCTTGTAACCAACACCAGAAGAGATGTCTTACAAGAAGACGTAAATATTGAATTAGTGGAGCTTGACAGTTTACCACTACACATATTGAATAATAAGCCGGAAGTTGAACCCATATGCTCTCCAAGAGATTTTAAAAGAGAAATAAGCGAACTAAAAGAGAAATACAAAAAAAATCTTTGGAAGCGTAGTACATTTGAATTTGATACAGGGCTCAGTTCATTTAGTGGAAGCACTACTTTACCTAGTGCTATTTTGCAAATGTCGACGCCACTCAGCTACTTTGACTACTTTTTTTGAAGCGAATTAATTGATACAATAGTAGCGCAGTCAAATATTTATTCCATGGAAGTTACTCCAGAACGTCCCGCTTTTTTAACAAATACCCATATAAAAAAGTTTTTGGGAATTTGCATTCTTATGTCGGTCATACAAATTTCGAATATTCGGCGATATTGGGCTCCAGTTACAGGTAATGAGACAATAATTAATACTATGACAGTTAATGGGTTTGAGAAGGTTCGAAGGTATCTGCATTTTAATGATAATAGCGGTATGCTGCCAAGAGAAAGCCCCCTACATGACAGACTTCACAAAATCAGGCTCTTACTAACACATTCAACAGAAAAATTCTTGTCCATCCCAAGAGAAGAGTGTTTATCTCTTGATGAACAAATATGCGCAACAAAGGCACGAAGTTACATGAAGCAATATATGCCCGCGAAGCCTCATAAGTGGGGTTATAAGTTATTTGTTTTGAGTGGCGTATCAGGATTTACCTATAACTTCGAAATATATACTGGGAAAGAAAATGTGGACGCAATTCTAACATCCGAGACGAATTTAGGAGCGTGTGCCAATGTTGTCGTACGATTAGCCCGAAGTATCGAAGTAAATGTTGGACATAAGATTTATTTCGACAACTATTATACGACCATCCCTTTAGTTGTCGAATTGGCCAAAAAAGGTATTTATACTGTTGGAACTGTTCGCCGAAATAGACTGACAAACTGCAAGCTTCCAAATGAAAAGGAAATATCCAAAGCACCACCTGGAAAGTCGTTCGAATTTGTTGCCAATGTGGACAATATAGACATTTGTACTCTTTGTTGGAAAGACAACAAGGCTGTTAACTTGTTGTCATCATTTGTCAGCGCCCTGCCTATTGGGACTGTTAAAAGGTATGATAAAATAAAAGCACAGTGTGTTGATATCGATTGTCCCAATATAGTCAAACAGTATAACAAACATGTGGGTGGCGTGGACCTTACAGACAGCCTGATTGGACGACATCGAATTAAAATGAGATCCCGCAAATGGTACATGCGGATTTTTTACCATCTTATCGATATTACAGTGGTTAATTCGTGGATTTTTGTACAAACAGAACTGCTCCATCCGCAATGAAACACCAATGGGCCTATGCGATTTCCGTATAGACTTGGCAGAATCTCTTTGCCGAAGTGGGACTGTGCTTCAAAAAGTTAGAGGAAGGCCAACTGGCTCTCCATCTGCTCTTCTTCAAGATCGCAAAAGAAAATATCCCAAATCACACGTGCCTTCGGCTGATGTTAGAAATGATGAGATATCACATTGGCCGTTTTATATGGAAAAAAGACTAAGATGCAAGCTTCCAAATTGTACTGGATTCACATACATACAATGTAAAACATGTTGCACTGCCCTGTGTTTTAATAAAACGAATAATTGTTTTAAAGAGTTTCATACATAATAATTTATAATGTAAATATTAAACGAATCTACTTTTCTCTTATTTTGCCCCTTTCTTTTATCTTTGTAATATTTATCCATTTTTTCTAACGAATATTAGTAATAGTTGCAAAAGAGCTCGAACTGAATTCTATACAATGAGCACGCAATTACATACATATGTGATTTTTTTATGTTCCTGTAAGTTTCATATAAAATGAATTATTATTTATCGTTTTGCTTACACAATTTGTTTAATTATTGTTTTTAAGTTATTTGAAAAAATAAATATAAGTTCCCAGAACAATTTTTTGTGTAAACTTTCTTTTATTAATTACATACCGCTTATGCATGGCGTTGCAGATATGCATCATATTGAAAATACCATTTTCCGGAAAATCGGTTAACCGGATCTTTTTCTTATATTTTTTTTGGGGTTTAGATCGTTTATTTACATTAAATATATTTTTTTCGACCCGAAAAAAAAAATCATGCATTGAAGGCTTAAAACACTGAGAGGAACATTTGTTAGTTTTTTCAAAATTGTTTCTACCGCAGCTATGAACAGGTAGAGAAAATCTTTTGCTGTCATAGGAGTGAAAAAAAATACTAAGATCTGTCGGAGCATCGCCCGATAAATTAAAATTAATCATTTTCGTTTTTTCACTAACAACTAGCTTGTGGAATGCAAACCAAGATCTTAATGTTTGTAGGTCTTCATTTACAGCAATTATGCAATCGGAGATAGAGTTACCAACATAAGTAAATGCAATGTCATCAGCAAAGGCAGTTGACTGCCATTAAGGTTACTAGCTTAACACGTTCGCGCTTATTACGGCTATAGCCGTCATATTTTGAGAAACACAAAAACAAAAGACGGCTATAACCGTCGTTTGAGTTTTGTGTCCTACGCAACCATTTTTATAATTTGCGCTATCGAGTACGATACCATATAATGTGGCAACACTTTTTGCGTTTAAATTCTGTTCGAATATGTTGCCTTTTGCCTTTGAAATGGGGACTCCCCTATACGCAACGAATTTTTAAATTTGAAGTTCGTTAAACGAAATGACTGCATTAGCCGTCATATTCTTCATTCGAAGTAGTGCATACTGGATAAAAGTGTGTTTTTGGGAACTTTTCTGGTAAGGATAAATTAAATGATTAGTATTACGATTTAGAAAATAGATTTTGTATTTATTTTGAATACAGAATTATGGAGCAGTACAATAAGAAAGAAAGAGCGGTTCTTAAGCTGTTTCAAGAAGTCGACAGTGACTGCCTTTCGGAAATTGGGTCGGAATTGGAAACAGATTCTAACAGTGAAACTAGCGACCCATTTTATGACGATGGCACATTTGGTGATGATCCAGACTACGTTCCCGGTCAACTGGAAGAAGAAAGTGAGGATGGCCAAAGCGAAGAGGATTTGCTGCAGGAAATTATTCAAGAATTTCAATCTATGGAAGGTGGTAATACCAACACTCAGAACAGTCTGGACAAAGTAAGAATTCCTGAATTTCCCTTTAACACAAATAGATGTCACGAATGATTCATCACCCCGACAAATTTTTGACCAGTTATTTTCAAATAACATAGTTGAGTTGCTGGTGAATTCTATAAATGCCTATGCTGAAAACATGTGTGCTAGTAATAAGCCAAAGACGCGTTCATCAGTTAAACTATGCTTCAGGAAAGTTTGTGATGCTGAATTGATGAAATTTTTTGGCCTATGTCTCTTGCAAGGAGAGGATTCTTGTCCTACTATAAGACAGCGTTTTTCAAACCATCCGTTGCATTTTAATCCTATTTTTCCCTTTACTATGAGTGGTCGCCGTTTCCAACAAATTCTGCGTCAATAAATATTATTTTCTTTAGTTTTAACTAAACTACAACCAACCTGTTATTTGAGAATTTAGCTTGACGGTTACAGCCGTCATTTAACATTAGAGCCCATCAGACCTATATCAACCGTACAAATGACGGCTATAGCTGTCAGACGGCTATGCCCGTCATTTTTACGACAAATCAGTAGTTGCATATGAGTGGCACAAATGACGGCTATAGCAGTCATTTTAAAAAACGCATTTTATTATTTCAGTCGATTTAGATTTCAATTTCAGGCATTTCTGTATACTTGCCAGACATCAAATGCTAATTCTACCATGATTACCAAAAGTGTATGTCTGAGCAACTCCACGCATTTAAAAGTGATCGCGAACGTGTTAATGAGTATTTAAAGAATTATTATTTACTATATTACTAGCTAAAGTATTCATAAAAAATATTTATATTTTCCCCAAGTCACCTATACAATTGATTTTTACTGGAATATCCCCCTCCTTCTTCCGCATGTAGATAGCAGCATTCCTGGTCCATAGATATTTATATGGCTTGGATTCTTTAACCGACGTCGCGGCTTTGAGTAGCTGACGGGTGTTGTATGTAAGACTATCATTTATATACATGTTTTGTGCTGCCGATTTTGAGTCAAGAATTGCTGTTGTTAATTTTGATTTCCCTTCATATTTTACTTTCATTATTCTCTCTTTAACGTTGCGTGAAACGAACTTGACATGTAAAATGTTTTTTGTGTTGCTTGACTTTTACTTTTACTTTTAAATTCATTTTTATTAATTCATTATTTATACTTATGTACTAGACAAAAACGATTAAATCTAATTTAAAACTAACATTTATCTTATTCTAGCTTACTGGCCCTTAGCGAGCGCTCTAAACTTAACAATATGCTTAAAACTATTGCCTTTCGGCCTTAAATCTATCAATATATATTTTGTTTTGTTTTTTAATTTTCAAGAAACTTTTAAAAACTTGAATACTTTATTATTTTATTTTTCTTAAAACTACTTAAGACTACCTAAGCTACTTAATCTAAACTAACTATAATCAGGGAGGTGAGCAATCTCTCGATTGGTCACCCTCCTGATTGCGTCCATGGGCGCCAGACAGCCGCCAACAAGGTGCACATACGCGCCGCCGAGACTGGAGCGAGGCCTTAGCGTCGGTCCAATCTCGGAAGCACTCTTTCATGCTGGCTAACCCGGCCCCTCCCAAGGACCCCCTACTCTAAACCTTAACCTACAAAACTACAACTACAAACTTAAAACTAAGGAGGATGCTACGTAAGTAGCGCACCGGCCCGGGAGAGCGTATCCACCCTCACCTCTTCCTCAAGCCACCAAAATTCGGTGAACTGCTTTAGAGTATCGACCTTGTCCCGATCCGCAATTGCGGTACTAAAACGGAGGAGCTCCTGAGCATTGGCGGCGTACCCGTCGTGGATGAGCCGCTTATCCCTCGCGCCGCGGTGGCTGTGGTACAATACCGGCACACCATCTTTTTGTTGCACTAAACCTTTCATGTCCACATGAAGAAATGCCTCAGGCGGGATAAAGCCAGACCGAAGCGTACGCTCGTGGTACATTAAATTGGGGTAATAAGCCCCTGAGATCAGGTTATTATCACTGGCCATCGCCCTTGCAACGTGCCTTCGAATCACCTTAATAAGGAAATTGTCAATCCTATTCAGTCGGGCCCCATTGTATAGGGTCCTGTTGGGATAGTATTTTATGTACTGAGATTCGGGAGTTCTAAACAACCCTAGACAGGCCCTGAGACATTGTCTCTCAAACACCCGAATCTTTTCCATATAAAACGGCGCTATATTGAACCACATAGGACAGCCATAAGCGATGATAGGCCTTATAAGGGCCACGTAGCAGATGACTTTCACCCTGGTGTCAAGTTGACTGCTGCGAAACAGTCTCCTTGCCAGAGCGTAAGCCCTCCTAGCCCCAGCAAGACAAGCATCTATATGTTTGTCAAAATACAGATACTGGTCGAGCCAGATGCCAAGATACCTGACCACGTTTCTCACCGCCAATGGCCGCCCCTGCTGTCCAATAATTGTTAATTTTCTCCAGTTTTTTCTGGTATCCCTAGAGGCCCTAGCCAATGGAGTCCTGAACAGGATTGTTTCCGATTTTTGGAAATTGATTTTCAACTTCCAATCATCGCAATACCTCTTAATTTGCTCGAAGTCACGCTGCAGAAGGATGTTGATGACCTCGATTTTTGTTCCTGATCTGTACGCCACTAAATCGTCAGCGTACGCTATAGCATGTCTGAGGGAACCCACCAGATCACTTGTGTAAATATTAAACAGGATCGGAGAATTCACTGCTCCCTGTTGTAAGCCGTTTTTAATTTCGAAAACCCTGCTCGAAGTCACATTGCCAGCTTTGACAACGAACTTCTTTCCCATAAGCATATCGTAAATCATATATAGCAATGGTTTTTGAATGCCCATTCTAGTCAACTTATAGAAGAGCCCCTCCAACCATACGGTATCAAAGGCCTTCTCAAAGTCGACCAGGCAGGCACCCGTGCATTGGTTCTTACTTTTATTCCACTGAATGTCGGAGACCAGTTTCGACGCGGCATGAATAGTGTCATGCCCCGCCCTAAAGCCAAACTGGTTGTCCGGAATAATCTTTTTGTCCTCAACCCATTTTAAAAGAGATCTATTGACGACCTTCTCAAATACCTTGCTAACATTCGGGAGCAAACTAATTGACCGGAGATTAGCAGGGTTTGTCCTATCTTTATCCTTTTTCGGGATAGGGTGTACCACCGCTATTTTCCACTGCGCCGGATAATATGCATTATTCAGCGCATTGTTAAATAGCGTGGTGAAAATATCTATAGCCTCTAGTGGCAGGTGTCTTAATACGACGTTTGGGACACCGTCAACTCCCGCCGACTTTTTGTTCTTCAGTGATTCAAAGATGCACCGGAGTTCATCCTTTCCCACGAATAGATGAGAATTTACATCGGCGATTGTGCCATTTGCACGGTTGTCGTCATTGAACACGGTGAAACCGTTGTTCTCGGATCGCCAATTTTGGATTTCGGTCCGCAGATAAAAGTGGTTAAGAAAGGCCCTCTCCTCGAGGTCGCGGTTCCGGCGAACAGGGTTGTTCACCGTATACACAGCCTCAAAGAAAGCTCCCATCAAATCCACCCTCTCCTGCGGGTCTTCGACCACGAAAAAACCGTCGTTCGAGTCAGCACTTTCCGGACTTATGCCAGCAGTCAGTAGTGTCTGTCTGTTCTCGTTCGTCCGAGGTATTCGAACACATGAAATGTCGTTATGATCTTTCCGCCTGAACAGTTTATTTATTTGTGGGAACATATTCGGACTACTGGATTTTATAGCCCGAATTTTATTGCCCCAATACAAACTTACAGATTTTCTGTAATTCTCGGTGATCAACTGTTTCAAGTTTTTGATCATCGACTTCAGTGTTCTTAACTCGGGATCGTTCCTGTCGGTAAACTGTCTGTGTAGCCGTTTAAGCCTCGAGAGCAGTCTACTTTTATGTCTGTACAGAGCATCGATTGTCGCGTTTCGATACTTTTCAGTTTGTTCTTCGTCTGTGGAACGTCCTACCCGAGGGATAGTCCGCTCCATTGTCTGTTTGATGACGACATTCATTTGCCGTAAATGACTGTCGATCTCATCGTTCGTTAAGTTCCTGTTTGTCGGTGGGTCGATCTCGCATGAGCGTATGTCTCGCTTTAAGACTCTGGAGAAGCGCGACCACTGCGCTTTTCGGTAATCGAAAGAACGCAATTGGTCGTACTGCTCCAGCTCCGTTTGCTCGTTCGGGATCCGTATTACGGCGGCAAGTCCGTAGTGATCACTATCGTACTTAACCGCACGTAAACAGTTCCGCGTGCTTAGATCACTGTTTGTTAGTTCTAGTCTATCGTCGACTAGCGCCAAGTCCAAGAAAGAACCGTCTCTAGGGAAAGACGGGATATCCGTCGCGTACAATTCGAGATTGTACTCAATCATATTATGACGCCACCAGTCGTAAAACTGGTTGCCCCTAGGGTTCGGAATATTATTTCCCCATGCCGCATGTTTAGCATTGAGGTCTCCGCCCAAAAAGTAATAATTATCTTCCGATTGAAGCTGTAAGCAACGAAAAAGTGTCTCGATCTCATTCAAAAATTCAATGCGAAGAGGAGATTCAGGTGCATAAAGCGACACCACATACACTCGCCTCTGGCTATTGAGGGGAATGCATACGATGCATGCTTCCAACACCTGGAACCTACGCACGTCCCCGCTATATATGACCTTATAGCGCAGGCCTTTACGTATTAAGATAGCGACACCCCCTCCTTGTGTGGAGAGGGGCCGGTCTCTTCTAACTACATTGTAATTTCTATAGCCTAATTTGCGCTTCGGAGTTAGCTTAGTTTCGCTAACCAAAAGAACATCTGGCTTTTCGGCTTCCAACAGATTGGAAAGATTGATCCTTCTCTCGATCCGGATTAGTGAATTAACATTCACCGCAAGGATCTTTAAGTTTACCTCATCCAGCGTACCCATCATATTTATGGCGCGGCAGACTCGGCAAACAGCGTCGAATAGATAACGTCTATTCGAGCCGCTTGCTCATTTAATTGTTTCTGGAAATGATCGATCTTTCCGTGCAATGACAGGAGGATCGTTTTCAAATCCAGATCCGCTTCCGGTGTAGGAACCTTCGGCGCGCTTTTTGTTATTGTGCTACCCGGTCCAGATACCATTTGGGCAAAGGACACATTGGGTGCAACAAAATTTGGGAACGAGCGACTCTTTCGACCCTTCTCTTCTTCTGACTTCTGTTTTCGAGCCTGCACATTCTGTTTAACCTGCTGATACTTGGGACAGCCCTTGAAGTTAGCGGGATGTCCTGAGCTCTTGCAGAGTACACACGAGAGCTGGCCTCGATCTTCTACCCTATCGCTACCTAAAGCACATTCCCCATGTTTGTGGTCGTTGTTACACTTCACGCACCTAAACTGCATATGGCAGTTAGCTGCCGCGTGCCCGAACCTTTGGCAGCGCATACATTGAAGTACGCGATCTGACCTTTTTAATTTTTCCCAACGTACTGCATGATAGTACAGGAATCTGATCCTTTTCAAACTATCAATTTTGCTGTTGGGTGTTAGTTGCACCAAAAAGAATGGTAATTTGCGGCTACCACTCCTGTCCGCAGGCGAGGAAAACGGCTTGACCCCCACGAACTTAAGGTCGTCGCACTCATAATTTTTGAGCTCTTTTTCAAGCTCCTCTATTTTAATATCTGGGTCGATACCCTTAAGCAGCACCGTTTGCCGTTTCTCTCCTTTTGGAGTATATGTAAAATATTCCGCCTCTGCTTTCTCCAGAGCGGTGCGTACTTTTTTGTGCTCCTCCATACTAGTGCACATTATTATGTGTTTTGTGGCGTTAAGCCTTTTTATATAGAAATTCTTAGTAACTAGCCTACATAATCTTATGCTATCACTTATATCTAAATAACTTACATTTATTGGAGGTATCTTCTCCCTCCTCGTCTGTTGTTGTTGTTGTTGTTGTTGCTGCTGCTGTTGCTGTTGCTGTTGCTGTTGCTGCTGCTGCTGCTGTTGTTGCTTCGGTTGCTGCTTCTGTTGTTGCGACTGCTGTTGCTGTTGCTGTTTCTGCGGTTGCTGTTTCTGCGGTTGCTGTTTCTGCTGCTGTTGTTGTTGCGGTGGCAGCGGCTGTTTCTGTGCCGGCTGCTTTTTGTGTTGTTGTTGTTGTTGCTGCTTCAGCATTGCTTGTTGTTGCTGCTGCTTTAGCAGTTTTTGTTGTTGTTTATGCTGTTGCTGCTCAGCTTGTATTTGCTTCAGCTTTTGTTGTTGCTGAAGCATTTTTTGCTGGCGCAACTTTTCCCTTTTTGCGAGGAGCTCTTTGATCAGACGATCGAGCTGGGCTTCTTCGTCTTCTTCATTTTCGGCATCTTGTTGTTGTTGTTGTTGGTCTTCGACGGCGTCCAGTAACTCTTGGAATGAGTTACCTTCGCCGACATACCGACCTTCGCCCCCTTCGGATTCGTACGAGTAGCTGAGTCCATCTGTGTCCTCGCCGTCCGATTCTTGGGCAGATGACGTTGCTACTGACGTCATCGCTTCCTCATTTGGCCTTGTCTTTCGCTTGTGTGACAAGTTCGGCGTGGGCTTGAGTTTTCTTCGCCTTTTCTCAACTTTCGTTGTTTCCAGCGACTGTACATTTTTTATTGCAGCTGTACTTGTTGTTGGCACTGCTTCTGCTGTAGCTGTTGTAGTTGTTGTTGTTGGCTCGTTTTCTGTCCCCATTTGCTGCACTTTTGCTGTGGCTTGCCTTGTCACAACTCTCTTCGGCAACGGGGCATCACCTTGCGGGACCTTTGGCTGGCCAGTGTCCATCGCGTGATTGCCTTGCGGCACTTCCTCTACTTGTTTTTTTGCTTTGTTATTTATTTTATTAAAAAAAGTTTTCCCCCACTGGGACTCGAACTGGGCTCCTTCTGCGTCAGAGCCGACGGTTGCTCCACTGAGCCAAATGGCTTATTGGATATTGTTGTCCAAAAACACTACTTTTTCTTTTGCCTTAGCTTTCACTGCCTCACTATCAAAGTCGTCTGATCACCATGGATGCTGAAGAGCGACTGTGTGTTGCTTGATCCAACGGGAGAATGCACTGAGTTAGGAATTTGTTTTGGTTTTGTGCTAATTTTTTTCACTCCCAGACCATCATTCATAACTTTAAGAGCGATGTCAACATTAGAGATTTTAGTGTTCAGAGTAGGAACATTAAGGATTTCAATATTATTGGCTAGCATTTGTTGTTCCAACTGGTTAACCTTTATCTCCAACAAGTTGATTTTTTGTTCACACTCCATATTTTTCGCTTGTAGTGCATCTATTTGTTCTCTCTGGATTTGTTTAACTGACAATATTTCAGTATAAACCATTTCCAGCGAAATATTTGAGTTGGTTGACTTAACCACAGATGAGAGAGATTCCAGAGAATCAAAATTAAAGTGAAAAAAAAAAAAAAAACATTATGTCCGAGCGTACTGCAAAAAAAGAGTTGCTAAATGCTCTACGAAGTGCAGGCGTCGTAGTGCCTGAAACAGCTACGATTTCCCGATTGAGGGCAATGCACGACAATTTAGGTATAATCGCTGTCCCGATTCAAACAGATGCCGACTCCGAGGAGGGTGCCTCCGCCGCCAGATACCCAGCTGATGCCACCGAAGAAACAGACGCCATAAATCAAGAAGACGATGCCGACGTGTTTGCAGACGCCCAACATGCAATAAACGACGAAGATCCTGCTGCCACCGAAGCCGAATTAGACCGCAAATTGACCATATTGCGGAAGCGCCAAGAAATCATTATGCTTCAGCAATCAATCGCCAAACTGGAACAAGCTGAGTTGCAACCGACGCCAGCCGCTGCACAGACGCCTACAACCTCCAGTATGTCAATGACACGGCTAACGTTCCGGGACATCGAACATGCTATCCCGAAGTTCGACGGGGAGACCAGACCATACAATGTCCACGATTTGCTGCGGAACTTCGAAAGAGTCATGCGGATGGTGGGAGCTGACGAATTGTTTCGCTACACGTCTCTATGCAATTCGCTGACAGGCACTGCCAAATTGCTGCTAAACAAAGATGCATTTGACTACAACGAACTGAAGGCGATGTTAGTCAGAGAATTTGGACGCACCATAGGCCGTAGCGAAATATATAAGATCCTAGCTAGCAACCGATGGAACAAGAAAGACAACATACGCCGCTATGTGCTAGAGATGGAAAACATCGCTGTTCGTTGCAACTTCATTGATGAATTTGAGTTGGTGGGTATCATCATTGATGGGATGCAAGACACGTCACCAGAATCTCATCTCTTAATGAATGAACTATGAATCAATTTAAAGACTCTTTGGATTTGTATGAGCAACGCCGTGCTAACAGACTGTCCACCAAGAACGAAACCCAACGAGCACCTTTGGCCAAGATGCATACCAATACTAAAAACGAGCCACCTGACTTAGCAGAAGTTCGTTGCTATAATTGCACGCGGCTGGGACATTACCAGAGCAAATGTCCCTATGAAAGGAGGCCGGACAACAGCTTTTTCCGTTGTTGGAAGATTGCGCATGACCACTGCAGCTGCCCCAACCCAAAGAAGATCCCGAGTATGGCCAAAAGAGTTGCTGCCGCTGTCACAGACTCAACAACCGATGTCGCTGCTGCTTCACATAACCGCTGCCAAGATGAAGAAGACGATTTTTGTAGTGCCATAGATAACATTAATTTGGTAAGTGTTGCCTATTATTCTGACCAAGCTAAGCGCAAGAAATTAACAAAAGTGTATTTGTCTCTTTTTGATACCGGCAGTCCAACTAATTTTATCCGCAAATCTGAAGTGCCGTATAGAATTGAAAACGCTGCTGTGATGTCAAAATACAGTGGCCTGGGCCAACAACCATTAATGATATACGGGAAAATTGAAACTGAAGTAACGTTTCGAAATTAAATCGAACAAGTAATTTTAAACGTAGTTCCAGATGAAACCATGGCAATGCCATTAATTTTAGGCCGCGATTTTTTAAGTCAATTTAGTATACATTTATGTAAAATTAACCCGAAATATGTAATCTCAAAAAGTTCCAATAAATTCTTTCGTGAAAGACAATCACATTTCTGTGCGCTTAGCTCAAATCTTGTTAAGAAATTAGAAGAAGTAGAAGATCATTTAGTTGCTGATATTTTCATGGGGTTGAGCAAAGAAATTAATGAAGACAAAATAGAAACAGCGGTACGGTCGGAGGGGGTTTGCGAAGCAGAGAACGAGTTGAACGAAATTATGTCAATCGAAGTAGATGTTATGTCAACCGGAGTAGACATCAATTGTGTTCTGGATAAACGCTGTTCCGAGGCATTAATTGATGTTATTCAAGATAATTATTTAGAACCAAACGTAGTCGCACTGAAACCTTATGACTACGAAATGCATATTAAGTTGTCACATGAATTAAGGAAAATTACTGATGAGTTGTTAGAGAGAAATATTATTAGGCCGAGTGATTCCCCGTACGCATCCGCAATAGTGTTAGTGAGAAAGAAGAACGGCGAGATACGAAAATGTGTTGACTATCGTCCGTTAAACAAGTTGACTATTCGTGACAATTATCCGTTGCCGTTAATCGAGGACTGTATAGAATATTTAGGTGGGAAAAATTATTTCACTACTCTCGATTTGCGAAATGGGTTCTTCCATGTAAAGATGGCGCCAGATTCTATAAAATATACTTCGTTCGTTACTCCATATGGCCAATTTGAGTATTTGCGTATGCCCTTCGGGCTGAAGAACGCACCAGCTGTTTTCCAGAGGTACATCCATAATATTTTTAGGGATTTGATTGACAGTGGTCTTATTATAATCTATATGGATGCCATCATTATAGGAACTGTAGACTTCGATACGCATCTGCGATTAGTAGCAATGGTCTTACGTAGAATGAAAGAGAAGGGATTAGAATTGAAGTTGAATAAGTGTAAGTTTGGCTATGAAGATATAGAGTATCGTGGTTACCGTATCAACTCAGAGGGCGTATGTCCAAGTGATTCACATATAGAAGCTATTCGGGCATATCCGGCACCTGCGAACCAAAGGAAGGTTAAAACATGTTTGGGATTGTTCTCGTATTTTAGGAAATTTATCCCAAACTATGCTAGAATTGCGAAACCATTGCAGCGATTGACTCATGAAGGGGTTCAATTCAACCTTAGCGAAGAATGTGAGTGCGCATTTAACGAATTAAAAAGGAGGCTGTCCTTAGCCCCGGTGCTTTCCATTTACGATCCAGTGAAACAAACCGAGCTGCATTGCGACGCGAGTTCGGCAGGCTTTGGTGCGGTTATACTGCAGCGGCAAACGGGAGGTAAAATGCATCCGGTCATGTTTTTCTCTAGAGCTACGACCGCGGCCGAGGCACGATACCACAGTTTTGAACTTGAGACTCTAGCAGTTATATATGCCTTACGACGTTTTTATGTCTACTTAGACAAGATACTGTTCAGTAACAACACAACATAACACACCAGGTGCAACGAACACCGCACCTAGTGACCCACTCCAGTCACCACCAATAACACCGTCAGCACAACAGAAGCAACAATCGCTTGTTGCGCTGACACACCACATATAGCATTAAACAACATGTAATATGTAGGCTATTGTAGCATTAAGTAATATGGAACAAATATATTGTTTATCGTAGCACTTTAAGTAAGTAATTATAAGTATAAAAGAGGCGTTGGCCCAAAAATAAAATCAATCAATATCATTTATTGACTCATATAACACGTCTTTCTTTTAGCTATTCTTGACTCCCCTTTTACGGTGAACAGGTTCAAGTGCTTGTTTCACCACACAGCCAACAAGATATCAAGTGTTACTGCTTGCTATATCTAATCTAATAATCATCTCAACATTTTTGGTGACCCCGACGTGATCAGAAGAAGACGAACAATGGAGCAATTGACTACTAGTCAAAGAATGCTGGGAGACGAAATCCAGCAAATCATCAGGAACTTCACGAAGGATTCCCCAACGCGGAAAACAACTGAAGAATACTTCACCTCCCGGTTGAACAGACTAGATGCCATATGGGAGGAGTTCGAAGCCACGGACACCAATATTCGCTCTCTAACGGCAGTTCCCTTAGAAGACGAATATTTCTCCTCGGACTACTACACTAAGATAAAGCAGCTATTCAAAAAGTATAGACTTATCTGAAGTGAATCGTTGGCACAACTAAAGCTGGGCAACGACGAAAAGACGGTAATAGGGAAAAACCCGACAGCAAGGTCAGATGAACAGCATTCATCTCCGACATCAATCAAACATCCGCCAATACTAGAGGACCAACAGGGCCGGGAGATGCTGCAAAGACGTCAGAAGGCAATGATGAACTCTTTAAACCGCATCATACAAGGATCAGCCAAAGAAGAAGCTCCGACTCAGTGTCTACAGGCGATGAACAAACTGTGGAGCCAAATTGAGGAAATTCATTACTCAATTTGGGAAACAGATAACGACCCGGTAGCCGAGGGCTATGACATGAATACATACATTAAGTTGGAGGCAGAAGTTCTAAAGAATCAAGCTCTTTTGGGAAAACCAACAAGAACAACTCAGCAGAACAACACGGCATCGCAAATTGTTGATCATCCTGCAATTCAACTGCCCAAGATGACAATACCTAAATTTGACGGAGATCATTTGAAATGGCAGACATTTTCAGACATCTTCAAGAAAATGATACACGATCAGCCATTACCACCAATTCAAAAAATGTGGTATCTAAAAACAAACGTGTCAGGCGATGCAGAGCGATTGTTGCGACACCTTGAGCTAACCGAAGATAACTACCATATAGCTTGGAAAACGCTACAGGATCGTTTCAGTAACAAAAGGGCTCTGACATCAGCATTAATCCAACGACTTACTGGGTTACCAAGTATAACCTCAGAGATGAAGTCAATTAGAGAGTTTCATGACACCATTCATGAATGCCTAGCAGCACTTAAAACGTTGGGTATCCAGACAGACTCCTGGGACCCACTCCTCATTCACCTACTCATCAAAAAATTAGATCGGCCAAGCCATCTTCTATATGAGCAATCACTGCGAAATCCAAGAGAACTGCAAACAATAGATGAGTTCTTAAAATTTTTGAAATCCCAATTCGAGGCATTAGGAGCTGTTGGAGAAAAGAACAAGGACAGAGCGGTAACAACCGTGGCCACCTCCAATATCGAAGGATGCAAGGTATGTGGAATCAAAGGCCACCCGATGTACTATTGCGAAAGGTTTCTCAAGATGCCAACAGCGGAACGCCTCAAATGGATCCAAAAACGAAGGCTTTGTGTCAACTGCTTCAAAACCGACCACAGTGCTAAAACATGCTCTGCACGATGTTGCACCAAATGCCCAGGGAAGCACAATACCCTGGTGCATCTTGACCGGTCAACTACAACGACACAACCGAGCGAAAGGACAGCTCCGACAACTGTAGCCACGATCCAGCAAGTAAACAACAAGCAAGGTTACGTTCTTCTAGCCACCGCAAGAGTGGCCATCACTGCAAACAATGGACAAAGATACGAGGTACGAGCCATGCTGGATTCCGGCTCGCAGATAAATCTTATAACTGAGAGACTCATCAAACGACTCTCTCTATCACCAACACCATCTTCACTCTGCATCGAAGGCATTGGCAGGAGAACACGAAGCTCAAATCGAGTTAACGTTGGATTACGATCGACAAGTGGAAACTATGAATGCAGGGTAGAAGCATTCATACTTCCAAACATTGTTTCACCTCAACCCAGTCAAAATTTGGACATCACCACCTGGATCATACCTGAAAACATCAAATTAGCTGACCCAAACTTCCACCGATCTGACAAAATCGATATTCTACTAGGAGCAGAATTTTATCATCATCTCATGCGACCAGAAAAGATTCATATTGGTGACCGGATGCCAATCCTCCAAAACACCGTACTAGGTTGGGTCGTATCTGGAAAAATTCGAGACATAACACCCATCTCAGCAACTTGTGGAGTATTCTGCAAGGAAGACTGCACAAACAACCTTATCGAAAAATTCTGGAAACTTGACGACTTTGAAACCATACCTAGACAGCTTACATTAACGGAAAGGTACTGCGAAACACACTTCTCTCAAAATATCGCAAAATCGGACTCCAACCGCTTCATCGTCAGATTACCATTTCGAGAAAATGGGGCGGCTCTAGGAAACTCCAAACAAACTGCGATAAATCGTTTCATATCTTTGGAAAGAAGACTGTGCAAGGACCCGAAGCTGAGAGAAGACTATGTCAAGTTCATGGACGAATATGCGTCTCTTCTACATATGGAGGAGATCAAGCCAGAAGCCATTAAAGGCCCACATTACTTCATTCCACACCATTGCGTATTGAAGCCAGACAGCAGCACTACAAAATTACGAGTAGTTTTTGATGCATCGGCAAAAACGTCATCAGGGCTTTCGCTCAATGACATTCTTCATTCAGGACCTACAGTACAGAGTGAACTATTATCCATACTCCTTCGTTTTCGCCTGCACAAGTATGTCTTCACAGCCGATATCGAGAAGATGTATAGGCAAATCCTGATGCAGGAAGAAGATCAGAATTACCAGCTCATCGTTTGGAGGAGGCGATCAACAGAGGACATCAAGTACTTCAAACTAAACACCGTAACATACGGAACAACATCAGCCCCTTACTTGGCTACCAAATGTTTACAACACTTAGCTAAACAAAATAAGCTCACACATCCAGCTGGATCAAGAATATTTCAGGATGATTTTTACGTAGATGATTGCATCAGCGGTGCGGATACCATCCCACTGGCGAAAGAAGCACAAACCCAGGTGACTTCACTGCTTCACAGCGCTGGATTTAAGCTCCGTAAGTGGTGTGCAAACAACCCGGCACTACTTCAAGACCTTCCAATAGAAGACCAAGAAATCAGCCTTGATTTCAGCGAATCCAGTAATTGCACAACCAAAACATTAGGCCTGATTTGGCAGCCAAAATCAGACCAATTACATGGAAGAGCTCACCTATCCGAAATTTCCACACTCACGAAGCGAGCGGTCAGCTCAGATATCGCACGGATCTTTGATCCATTAGGACTCTTTGGACCGGTTGTTGTTAAAGCAAAAATTTTTATGCAGCAGCTCTGGCACCTGAAATTATCGTGGGATGAAGAATTACCGGATTCCCTAAGGCAAGAATGGATAACATTCCGAAATACTCTTTCCACTCTTAATGAGGCCAAGGTGCCAAGGCACATGTTCAATAAAAAGACTCCAACATCCGTTCAAATACATACATTTGTGGATGCATCCGAACAAGCCTATGGAGCAGCTGTTTATTTGCGGTCAACATATACGGATCGAACAACACTCGTTAGACTTCTCTGTGGAAAATCACGTATAGCTCCAGTGAAACAACAGTCACTTCCTCGACTTGAGTTGTGTGCTGCCGTACTAGGGGCTGAACTTACAAATAGAGTCCGAGAAGACTTAAGAGTTGAAGACACTCCGATTTACTTCTGGACCGATTCACAAATTGTACTGTCATGGATCAATTCAACCTCGTCATCACTCCATACCTTTGTGGCAAATCGAGTGGCCAAAATACAGGAATGTTCCTTGGCAAACCAATGGCGTCACGTCCCATCCAAGGAAAACCCAGCAGATCTCCTATCACGAGGAATATCAGCAGCCAGCTTTATGTCATGCAATATGTGGCTTTATGGACCACTCTTCTTGCATGCGAAGGAATCAGCATGGCCTCCACCCTTCACAAAGGAACAAGACCCACAATCCGACCTGGAAAGAAAGAGAAAGCATACAGTTGCTGCAGCATTGACACAAAAGAACACAGAGCAAATGATTTACCACATCAATCATCGAAATTCTTTCAAGTTCCTTCAGCACACGATTGGCTACGTTCTTCGATTCATCAAGAGATCCAGAAAAATAGACACAATAAAGTAAACCACATCACACTTTCACCTATGGAACTCAACGAAGCTCTTACGGTCATCATAAGGCAAGTACAAGGATCTGAGTTTGGGAAGGAAATCCAAGACCTCAAGAGTCACAAGGGCTTATGCAGATCTAACATACTGATCACCCTAGCACCATTTCTAGATGAAAAGGGTATTCTACGAGTCGGAGGCCGACTAGAAGCCGCTCCCATCTCTTTCGACGCAAAACATCCCATACTAATGCGATACAATGAATCAGTAACAAAAATGCTGTTCAAAATGAAACATGATGAGCACAACCATTGTGGGCCACAGACGCTCCTCTCTATCCTGAGACAACAGGTCTGGCCAATCAAGGGAAAGATCATGGCTCGTCACACAGTTCATAATTGCGTTAAGTGCACCAAAACCAAACCACAATTGATGAATCAAGTAATGGGAAACCTCCCAGCCGATCGCGTCTAACCAAACAGACCATTTATGATCTCCGGTGTTGACTTCTGCGGACCCCTATGGGTGCACTACAAAATCAGAGGAAAAAAGCCGCACAAGGTATACCTAGCAGTCTTCTGCTGCTTTGCAACCAAGGCTGTACATTTAGAGATTGTCACTGACCTAACAACGGAAGCCTTTATTGGAGCCCTTCGAAGATTTATCAGCCGACGCGGCCGCAGTAAAACACTCTACTGCGACAATGCAACCAATTTCGTGGGAGCAAGAAACCAGCTGCTCGATGTCCTCCATGTGCCAGAAGCAAAAGAGACCATAATCAAGGCCAGCAGCGACAAAGGCATAGCATTCAAATTCATACCACCTCGAGCTCCTCATTTTGGCGGCCTATGGGAAGCAGCAGTGAAATCCGCAAAGCACCTCCTGGTAAAAACAGTTTCATCGGCGTCATTGACACACGAAGAATTGGAAACCGTAGTCGTCGAAATTGAAAGCATTTTGAATTCAAGACCACTTACCCCGCTGTCATCAAACCCAAACGACCTATCTCCGCTTACCCCTGGGCATTTTCTTATTGGCGAGCCTTTGGTTGCTCAAGTCGATAGTGAGACCACTCCAGCCAAAACAACTCTGCTTACCCACTGGAAGGCAATTAGTCAGTTGAAACACGAATTCTGGAAACGATGGTCAACCGAATACTTGAACGAACTACAATATAGGTACAAATGGAACCAAGAAAGGAACAATATCAAGGTTGGCGACATGGTCATAATCAAAGAAGATAACACACCAACACTTCAATGGCCAATTGGAAGAGTAACTCAAATCTTCAAAGGGGACGACAACATGGTACGAGTTGTCAACGTCAAAACCAAATCAGGAATCTGGAAACGACCAATCCACCGTCTAGCCCCACTATTTAACGAATCAGATGATAGTGAAGCAAATACAGCTGAAACGCCAGGACCATCATCACAATCCACGTCGACTACAACTGTTACAACGGAAACATCTCCAAAACGAAGAAGGATATCATACGTCTCGCTAGCGACCACAATAATGTTGTCATTATTACTGTTCAATAATCAGCCAGGAATATACTTCGAAAATCTCGGATCTACAAACCTAGTTGCGACCGAATGGAAAATTATCGTGTACTATGACCTGGCACCTATTCAAACAGAGCTGAGAGCATTCAATAATGGCACAACGGCACTTCAACACCTCTGCAACCAATTACAACAAAGAGCAACATGTACTGCGTTGGTAACACATTTTATCGCCATTAGGAGCAGACTACAAGCAGAGTCCAGCTTATTCTCAAAACGTCGAACCCCTCGAGCAGCTATTAACTTTGTTGGCAATGTAGCACACACGTTATTCGGACTTCTTGACTCTGATTACGCAGACGAATTATCCCAAACCATTAATCAATTAAGGGGCAATGAAGCAAACTTATGGACGATGCTAAAGAACCAGACGTCCATCATAGACTCCACGATTAATATCATGAAACGGGATCAACTCGAAGCAAGAGAGCACATGAACCTCCTTCAAACCCAAGCCAAACAGATTATTGCTCGAATTGGAGAAGCCACTGAACAATCCAAGATCTTCCAAATCTTTACATCCTTGACGACACAACTAATGATTATGGCATCTAACATACAACAAATTGAAACTGCAATTCTCAACACATTAACGGACGCACACTATGGAACCATCAGTCCGCTGCTGCTCTCTCCAGCACAATTAAGAGCAGAAATCACAAACATCAAAAACCATCTGCCGCAGTACCAAAAACTACCATTCGAACAAGAAGACTTGATTCACTTTTACAAAATTCTAACAGCAAAGGGAGGAGCAACTGATAATCATCTTCTGTTCGTCATCAATATTCCACTCGTCGAGCAAGAATCCTTCAACCTATTTCGATTGATACCATTCCCGGCAACAATAAACAACACTCTACTAATTATCAACCCGTCAATGGAAATTCTCGCCATAAATCGTCACAGAGATCAGTATTTCGCAATGACGGCAGCCGAACTTCAAGAATGCGACAAAGGCAAGGACCTGCAATTCTTCTGCTCCAACAAAAAGGCAAAATACAACGCTGGTTCACAGGCATACAATTGTGAACTCAATCTGTTCAACAATATTACAGTACCATCATGCAAATTAATAAATCCAACCAACAACATGATGTGGACTCAGCTACGCAGCGGCAACCAGTGGATATTCGGCACACTCCTAAACGTGCAACTAACTGCCATATGTAAAACAGAAACAATTCAACTCGAACTAACTAGATCCGGACTTCTCTCACTCGACGAAGACTGCGTAATAAGAAACCATCTAATCACCATCCAGGCACATCGAAAGATCACCAGCACACTACACTCCTCCTACATCAGTTTTGTGAACATCTCTTCAATCATTAGCCACAAGGAAGCACACACCATCCTTAAATTAATTCCAGCATTTAACAACACATCCATTAAATCCTTGACGACTCTTCAAACCCAACTTGCAGACTTGCAACCTCAAGGCCTCCCAGAACTACAGGATACGGTATTCACCAATAGCATTCATCATCATTCAATCAGCTATCTGGCTCTTCTGGTGTCAATTGCCGTCGGAATTACAATCATCTGCAAATTGCGCAGTCGAAATACGTCATCCAAAAAACCGAAAACTATTCCGCAAACCCGATCACAATACAATGTCAGCGAAGCATAAGAACAACTTGAATGCAACGCAGCTCAACGCGGGGAGAATGTTCAGTAACAACACAACATAACACACCAGGTGCAACGAACACCGCACCTAGTGACCCACTCCAGTCACCACCAATAACACCGTCAGCACAACAGAAGCAACAATCGCTTGTTGCGCTGACACACCACATATAGCATTAAACAACATGTAATATGTAGGCTATTGTAGCATTAAGTAATATGGAACAAATATATTGTTTATCGTAGCACTTTAAGTAAGTAATTATAAGTATAAAAGAGGCGTTGGCCCAAAAATAAAATCAATCAATATCATTTATTGACTCATATAACACGTCTTTCTTTTAGCTATTCTTGACTCCCCTTTTACGGTGAACAGGTTCAAGTGCTTGTTTCACCACACAGCCAACAAGATATCAAGTGTTACTGCTTGCTATATCTAATCTAATAATCATCTCAACAGATACCATTCAGAATAGTTACGGATTGTAACTCATTGATATTAACATTGAGTAAAAAACAACTCAATCGTAGGATAGCCAGATGGGCACTAGAGTTAGAAAATTATAACTATACGATCCAGCATCGAGGTGGCGTCAACATGGGTCACGTCGATGCCCTAAGTCGCTGCTCTCCTGCTGGTACGGCTGATCCAATAGGTTCCTTAACTGGCGTAGTCAGTGAAATTTTTGAAAACACCGATTGTAGGTATCAGGTAGTGTGCGCGGTGGACTCCGATGAAATTGATTTTCACATTCAGGTCACCCAAAATCGTGATGAAGTCATACGAAATTTGCGGGATCGTCTGGAGGGAGGGGTTGTGATAGGCTTTGAACTAAAAGATGGTTTGGTGTTTAGAAGAAATAAGGCAGGAACGCTGCAATTGTATGTTCCGGGTGAGATGCGGAGTAACGTGATCAGGCTAGTCCATGAGAAAATCGGTCATTTAGGTACGGCGAAGACATGTGATCAACTAAAGAAAGCCTACTGGTTCCCAAAGATGGCCGAAAAGGTTGATGGATTCATACGGAACTGTGTGCGTTGCATAATGTGTTCGGCCCCCGCTCGTGTGAACGAGCGTGGTTTTCACAGCATCCCGAAGAAACCAGTCCCTTTTGATACTATACATCTCGATCATTTTGGTCCTTTGCCCTCCATAAATTCGAAGCGGAAGCATATCCTTGTTATTATTGATGCCTTTACAAAATTTGTCCGCCTTTATCCAGATAACTCCACGAGCACTGGGGAAGTGATAGCCGGTCTTGACAAGTATTTCAGCTATTATAGTCGTCCGAGGCGTATCATAACTGATCGTGGCTCGTGTTTTACAGCCCTTGAGTTTGACGCATATTTGTTGAGGCATAATATCTCTCATGTTAGGGTCGCTGTGGCTTCCGCACAGGCCAATGGCCAAGTGGAGAGTGTTAATCGGGTTATTAAGCCTATGCTCAGTAAAATGAGCGAACCTATTAGTCACGCTGATTGGTCCAATAAGTTGAGTACTGTCGAATATAGTCTGAATAACACTGTACATTCCACTACAAAACAGACGCCTAGTAAATTGCTCTTTGGTGTGCAGCAGAGAGGCGAAGTAGTAGATGAGTTGACAGAATACATCGAAGAAAAGAATGAAGGAAGTTCGCAGCGTGATTTGGAAGGAATGAGGTCGTCTGCTTCGGAATCTATTGTTCGGTCGCAGGAATATAACCAGAGGTACTTTCTCGAGCGGAGCAAACCCGCGAAGACGTATTCAGAGGGGGATTTCGTGGTAATTCGCAATGTAGATACGGTCTTTGGGACTATTAAAAAATCGTTCCGAAGTACCGCGGCCCATACGTCATTTATAAAGTTTTGCCACATGACCGTTATGTAGTGAGAGATATAGAGAACTGCCAGCTCACTCAACCGCCCTACGATGGTATAATTGAGGCATCGCGTATTAGAAAATGGTTGGTAAATGACAGCACACTGAATGATCCGACGCGTCTTGGTATAGGCAGCACTCATGGTTTATAAGTAGTAGCAGTAGCACTTATTGTTTGTGGTATATAAGTATGTATGTAGTAGTAAGCATATTACATGTATTGTGTTGACCGGGGTCGATTTAAAAGTCAGATCGGCCGAAGCTGTAATGTAGTCGGTTATCACAGATGGGCCTCAAGCAGTAATGTAGTAGATTATTACAGATGGGCCTCTTATGGGCCCATCTACAAGTATAGATTAAGCAAAAGGAATAAGCCAATGGGAGACAAGCTTCTATCGGCCAATAAGATCGGCCGTTCTATAGAAGCGAGTCACTCTTCCAGTAGATGTCAACAAGCGAAGAACGATTAAAAAATAAAGAGCCCATATTAAACATTATCTTGTGTATATTAGTTAATTGTGTCTTTTCTTTGTAATTTGTTTAGGTTTAATTAGTGGTCTTGTCTTTTTCTAGTAATTGTGGTTACAATGGAAACATCTTGTTTGTCTGGTATTTTTTTCCTGTTACGAAATTTTGTTTGTGTAGAAATTGTTTGCTATCTATTTGTTTTTTGCTAGTTATTTATATTTTTGTTAAAATTCGTTATGTGTTTTCATTGGTTCGATTGCTTTTTTCACTTGATGTTGCCCTCGGCTCTTTTACCCACCACACCATCGTACCTCATATGGCTCCAATGAACCGATATCCCGTATACTGCGAAAGGTAAATTCCAACCTTTCAATTTTCGATTTTAACCGCAGCGCTGCCCACCTGAAACTCGATCTCCTTCACCACTCTCCTTATCTTTAAGTCTTTTCATGTCTTATTTTAAAGTGTCTTAGATTTAAGCTGTTACCTTAAGCCTAAATGTTAATTTTAGCTTGTATTAAGCCAAATATATGGGGGTATTGCCCCCACTAAAACTAAACTGTACCTATATTTTGTTCCTCATCGCATAACTCGCGCATGACTTTCACGCAAAAGCCATCTTCTTCCCTTTTCTTCACCCAAACACAACGTGGTCTACGTGAGGGGGAGTTTAAATCAGTCGTTACGCGATGTGCGATATCGTCAATCAAACACCATCAAAACCGCACCAAAATGCGTAACAGCTCTCTTTATTCATTATTTTCTACAATACAATGACCACAATCGATTGAAACACCAAAAACAAATAAGTTAAAATAATACCTATTATTTAACTAGAGTAAGTTCGGGTAATGTGGACTACCCTTATTGTTTTAAGCAATATTTTTAAAACTAAAGTTTATTTTGAAAATGTAAAGAGGTTTAATCGTTCTTTGTAACGTTGGGAACTCCATTTACTTACCCTTGCACTTAATTTTCCTTAAATAAATTAAATATTTGCAAAAGTTTCAGAATAGTGCAAAACTGACCTTTTACAAAAGTGGCGGGTAATGTGGGCCTATAGAGCGGGCAATGTGGACTAGTGCTCCACATTACCAGAAAGAGATTAATAACAACAGAAATAAATGTAATTTATTTAGATTTTTCCTTTTTATGAACGAATTACAAACTTATAATTTTTTTCTTCATTTAAATTTGTTTTAAATTAGTATAAAAAAAATAATTAATCGATTTATCTTTTATTTCCATAGATATGTTAGTCAATTTAAATGAAAATACTGAAAACGTTTAAAGCTTTACGAACTTTAATTATCTAACATTATACAAATATAAAATAACGAATAAACATAATTAATTCAGTCTTTTTTAACAAAATTTATATAAATTCACTTTGAATCAAAAAATTAACAAAAATAGGAGTTTTAGGAGAATTTTTTCAAAAAATTAACAAAAATAGGAGTTTTAGGAGAATTTTTGGTTGCGTTGTCACATGAACTGCAAATAAAAATAGCACTTCTTTTCGGGATGCATTTTTCGTGACCCCAAACAATGTCGCATTGGAACCCATTTGTGCCCACTCAAGTCATCACCCCAAGGCAAATCGCAGAAGTTACATTTAGTATCTCTTGAAGGCGGAATTTCACCAAGATCATCTTCAGAATCAGCAAATAAAATTGAATAGCGATCAAGGCTATCATCTGATGATGAAGACTGACGGCGTCTAGAAGTAGATGGTTTATTTAGTTTTGACTGACTTTTGCTCTTTAGTCTTTACAGGTTTATCATTTTTAGCTGACTCTTTAATTGTTGTTGGGTTCTTACTAATTTTAACCTTACCAGGCTTTCGAGTTTTATTAATGCTTTCTTGTAACTGATTTTTATAATGTGATACAGTCAAAATTGCGGCTACAGTTTTTCTTCGCCTGTTTGTGGTGGCGACCCTTCTCAATTTCGGAGGAGGAGAAATTTCCCAAGGAGTAAAATGGGCTTCAGTTTGGCTCAAAATCGGAGTGGATGTTCTTTGGATATTTACTTCTGCTAAAATATTCCGCATTTCACTAAAATTTGATTCACTATCCAATTGAACTTCCAAGCTCGGAGGCTGCATCAAATTGTGGTTCCTGTTTCGATTTTGAACTTCAACTTCTGATAATGGCTCAGGCTCAGGCTCACTCGTTATAAAGTCAGCTTCGGAAAAAATATACCTATTGAAAGGGAAAATTCCGCTGCATTTGAACCCGCTTACTGCAACCTGTCCAGTTTGTACTTTAAGATAAGCATTTTTAAATAATAGCGGGATGTCACCCAAGGCCACTTTTCGGCCAGCCTCTCTCATGAATCGTCTGATTTCTTCATTATAATACTTTTTAAGAGGGCCCATGAATGTCCTATCCAAAGGTTGCATCTTATGGGTGCAATGAGGGAGTAGCGAAACAATTACAACAAAATTTTGACGCGCCAGGTCGATAACTTCCAGGTTTCTGGTATGGCTACAGTGACCATCTAAAATTAAAAGTACTGGCTGTTCTTCTGAAGGCTTGGCGAACTCCAGGAAATGACGGAACCACTCCGTAAAAATGGGCAGCTGAATCCATCCAGAAATATGGAAAGTGGCCTTGGAGTCAGCAGGAGCGTTGTTCATATAGAGTGGGTTTTGTCTTTTTCTTGGAATTACAAAATATGGTGGAATTAAATTTCCACCTGCACTCATGCAATTTGTTGCGGCTACCTGGAAAGAGACTGACCTATTCAGTAATCTGTGAAAAATTTAAACGATAATAAATGCAAATCTTACCTATCATGTGTCATGACCATCCAGTCACCATACGTGTCTTTGTTGTTTTGTTGTTTATGTCACCTTGACACTTACTAATGTTCGAATTCGAACATACCGAGTGCTTCAGATGGGTCCCTAAAACTATGCTACGTAAGTACTGTAGGACAAGAAATTTTATAGCATCACGGATTGAGATGGTCGTTGTGAGAGATCCGAATTATGATTCTCAGTGGATTCTCTTCGGGGAATAATAAAACTAAAAAGGAGGACAGAAAATAAATAACAACAATTTCAATAGAACAGAAACAATTAGCATAGGACCGGATGATTTAGAATGGTTATCAAAGGAGAGGGTGTGATTAAGACCCATGAACAAAGAACTGTCGAGCAATTGCCGAGCGAATGAAGACAGACAGTTGCCGAATTAAGATCGCGACCGGTACGATCAGTGCTGTACAGTAAATGTTACCTATAAAGAGTAAACCTGTTGAGGAACAGTGCAGTGATTTTTTTTTTGAAAAAAACCTTCTTTTTTTGAAAGACCTTTTAAAAAAAAAAAAAAAAAAGAAAAAGAAAGCAAAAACCTACAAAAAAAAAAGGCAGTGTAGTTAAGCCAATAACAACGGCAACAAAATAGAGAAAAAAAAAAAAAGCAACAAAGATACATATATCAGGAATACCTGTAGTACAGTGACCGGCTTTGTGTACCTCATCCAAAAAAAAAAAAAAAAAAAAAAGGAAGAAAATAACAAACTTGGCGAGTTGGCGGTCATAGCTACATCGTGGCCGCCAGCCATTTTTTTGTTTGTTTTAAAAAAAGACAGACGAAGTGACGTCACAAAAAAATACAGTCAACGACATTGTCATCGCCAGAGGTGAATTAGAGGTGACCGACATTAATGACCTCTTAGCAGCCCTAGTCAAAACACCGCTGGAGTGTGCCATTGCTGTATATGGTGGTATAATATAATATAAGGCCTGTCTATACAGTGAAGCAAACAGGTTATGAACCACTAGCACGATCAAAAAAAAATCGTTTTTTTTTTTTTTTTTGCTTGTATTAATTGAGTTAGTTGTGTTATATATATTTATAACGACTTAAAAATCTAAAACAACAAAAAAAAAAAAAAAATAAATATAAATTAATTTTTGCTGCTTATATTTATTAATATTTTTTTTATTAATTTTTTTTGGCGTGATTTTTCCTTCTTTTTTTTTATTTTTTTTTTGTATTTATTTCTCGTGTCACACTAATTTATTTTTCTTGTCTTCATACACTTATTTATTTATTAAACTTCCTTTGTATTACATTTTTTTTTTGTGTGTACACATGTACTTAGTTTTTGTTATAAGTTTCCCTTAAATTTCTTTTGTTATTTTTTTTCGGTTCATAATATATTTTTTTTTTTTTTGTATAAATTATATTCCTCTAAAACGAGCTCATTTTAGGTAGGGATCGCGGGTAAGGTAGCATAAAAGGTACACTGGGAATAAAAAGTACAGGTACCAGTTTTTTTTTTTGGGGAGATTTACTTTTGTTTTACTTTTTTTTGTTACATTTATAAATTACCGTTAGTATTACTTTAGTTATGTTAAAGCTTATATATTTAACCGTAGTTTATAATTATAATAGGTAACTTTTCTAATAAAAATTGTGCATCACGCCAAGTTGAGAAATTTTTTTTTGATGACGCTCAATTGAGCATAATGGCTTGCTAACGAATTTCCAGTGGTGCGGTAAGGTCTGCTACGGTTCTTTCGGCGAACATGGTCTAGTCAGCGTCAAATAAAAAAAAAAAAAAAAAAAAAAACTGGGGAAGTTTAAAAATCGGCCATAAACTTCCAGGAAGGGTGGGAAATGGCCCTAGCTGCAACGTCATCCGCAGCCCTCTCAGTATGGCGGACGTCCGTCTGCTTTCAAAAAAGTAAGTTTTTTTTTTGGCATGTTTAATGTTTTGTGGTAGATCTCGTTATGTGTGTAGGACAAGAACCACCCCATCTGGCGAGCAGAGCCGTGCAACGCAAGCATGCCATGCTCCTCGCACGTAACACTCCATCCCTTTCCATTTCCGTTTCCTTCCCTAAGTCCCGTCCACATCCTGGCTTCCTTCTTCAATCCGCTCCCAACGCCCTCTATAACTCCTACTACGACCTATTACAAATTCACCACAGTTACCAGAGAACTACGTTCCGCCGAAGTCAAAGCTCCTATTTGCCGTTTTCCTTTCTTAGCTAAAACCTGTGGCTGCTTACTTTGGACTATGGTGAGACCAGTTTCATCCACATTCCATATGCTGGATGGTGGGAAGTTATATTTTTCATACACCCCTTCCAAAATATCGAAAAATTTGCTAACGCTTTCTTGATTAAAGCCCTTAGCTCTATCAATTGAGGTACCCGTTGGAAGCCGAAAGCTTAGATCATTTCTGTGTCTTTTCAAAAAGCCGTAAAGCCAATCTTTTCCTGCAGTTTTATGTAGAAATGAAAATTGGTTGGGAATGTTATTTTTTTGAGCCATCTGAAAAGCCAGACTTCGGATATCGCTTGTTGTTAAGCCCCAAAAACGGTTTTCCATGTCATGTAAATAATTTACTAGTTCGTCTTCCATTGCAGTACTAAAAATTGGTTTTCGACCCAAACGGATGTACAAAATTTCGCTAATAGGCTTACCAGATCGTGCCATACGTTGCAATGTTGTTTTTGGTACGTTATATGTTTTGGCAGCCAGCTTCACACCCATTTCGTTGTTCTTGATTGCATCAAGTGCCTTTTTCATTGCAGCGGGGTCCCATTTTCTCTCTTGTATTCCTTTCTTTGGCATTTTTAGATGAATCTATAAATGTGTGCATATCAAAAATAAGACAAACAAAAACAGACGGCAAATGTGGAGTACTACTCCACTATACCTGCTTGTGCGTACTCCACATTAGCCGACAGCTATATGTCATAAGAAATTCTACATTGTTTATAATAAATTCAAGCGAAACAGTTAACCTCACCTTATATATATAAAAAACAAATAATATCAAAGGCGAAATGGAAACACTTATATCAGCTGAGACTTTAGTTTTAAAAATATAAACTTTTTAATCGGAGTAAAAATTAACATCGACCTACCACCAAAACAAGAATCATCAAACTGCGCAAAATCTGTAGCTTGTGAACACATGGCAACTAACACATAGTAATAACAACAAAACTCTCATTCTCTCAGAAAAATGAGAAATGCAGGTGTCCACATTACCCGCCTACTCCACATTACCCGAACTTACTATATACCAGAAAATTTCCAACTTAAATGTTTTGATTTGTTTTTCTTTACAGCATTACCCTACTACAACATTTGGTAATAAATAAAAAATGTCTAAAATTTTGGTCATTTGACATCTAATATGGTCATTTGCCTGTTAGCATTCATATGCATAATTGGCATACAGTCTAATCTTAGCTTTAGTGGAAAAAATAAGCACAGACTGCTAAGAACACTGACTGAGAGTTACAGCCATATTCATTAGATTCCCTTAATCAACAGATTAACTGTGTCTCCACTCACGTCAAATGAGTTAATTTGACTTTAATCTTCTTGTCGAAAATATTTATTCATAAAAATAATTCTGCCATGTAGTAGCTAATCAGACTCCGAAAATCTGGCAGCACTCGCGTATTTCTGTGTCACTTTTGAGCTCACATAAATTCAAAAAATACAAAACCAAAGGAAACAAATTTTATTTGAACGTTTTAATATGGAGAAAATATAAGTTCTAACTCTCAACATCAATATAAATATTACAACTATTTTGAGTAATAAATTGCTTTTATCGTAAATATTTTATATAGAAAGTACTGTTGGAACTAATAAAAGAAAAAATAAATGTGATCGAGGACAGGAAGACCGACACAAACACTCCTTTAAAAAAAAAAAAAAAGAAGCATGGAACGTCATCTGCAAATGGTATGCAATACAATATATTTGTTTTGTAACTCTTCCTTATATTTTTACCCAAATATAGTTTCAACGAAATATGCAACGAGCAGCGGACCTTGTCTCAAATGCAATTTCAATGGAGAAATACAAAAATGAGACTGAAAGCCCAGGACAGTGCTTACAAATGTAACAAGCCAGGTGGTGGTTGGTGGACCAAAGCCAGAGTCTCCGAGTCCGGAAGACTTGAGAATTATTTCTCCCACTCCATTTGAATTTGAAGTTGACTGCAACAAGTTCGATAACGACAATGATGATTCTAATGATCAGGTATAGTTATGATTGGAAGAATAACATTTTGAAAAAGGAAAACATTCTTTCCGTTTTTTAGACTTATATTGCGTATTCCCCTGAAGAGAACTTCTATGAAGATTATGACGATCCTTCTCAAAACATGTAATGGTCAGCCATATACCACCTTATCAAAAAGAAAAATTTCCGAAATTTGTGCATTTATATTTCCAGAGAAAAGGGATTTTTTTCTTGCAACTTCTACTCTTTGTTGCGCGCTTAAAAGTGCGAACGGTAACCCTGTGTCACACAACCGATCCGTGTCACGCACAAGATCAAAGCAGAATTACTCTGAAAGGGGAGGAGCCTATTTAGGTACTCTCTTACAATGCACTAAGCATTGCTGGTTTGCGCGGGATGGAAATTTCGCATCAGACGCAAGTATATGACGTGGCGTTGTGCTTGCTGTGACAGAGAAGCATTTGGTGTATAGGAGGTGGAGCTTCCCAGGGAAATTTATTTCCGTATGAATTTTTGCATAGGAATTGTGCATGCGGAAAAGTACTTTTGGTTGTCACAGGCAAAAGTTGTTTTCGAGCAATAATTCATGGGTGTTTACGAACTATCTGGCATAGCTGGATATTTGTCTAGCGGAACTGCGATTTACATGCGTTTAAATGCGTAGCGTGACCAGTGGCGACGCGGGAGTATGAGGTGTAGGCGTTCAGTTCATCGATTTTATTTTTTCTTAATTTTTTTTTTCATTCAAACCGAAAAATTACTTATATTCTAAGTCCAGCCTATTAGATTTGTTCAAAAATCCTATACAAATTTTCCCCTTTTAGAACTAGTGGAACGTGAAAGCAATAGGTATAATTATGTACTCATGCTTTCTTCCCACTTGATCACACCCAAACCCAAAATCCAAGCACCACTCGAACGTTGAACCCCATACAAACCCATAGTCATACAAAATAGTCAATTTCGTTTAAAACTGAGTTGAACGAAATAGTGGGTACGATGTGCGTTATACTTTTTTTTTATAGCATTTATTTTTAATGGATACATTTCGTTTGCAACTCATCTGAACGTATGAGTGAAAATGGAAAGTATTATTTTCGCTCGTGTCTCAGTCGCAGTTTCGCAAGTAGCTGGATAGTTTTTCGTTTCGGTATAAAGTATGAATTACGAATCGAATGGACTCAAGTGCGCAAGAGACTGGCACGAGTTGGGAAATTCACTAAGAAATCGACTGAAGTTTGGTTAGGACTAAGTTAGGGATATTTGATATTGGAAACTTTTTTTTTAATTTTGATGTTATGATGCGGAATGAGTGGAAAGTCGCAGGTTATGAATTACGATTTGGCTCAAGTTCTCGAGAGGGTGGCACGTGTTGGGAAATACACTAGCACAAGACTGTAGTTAGGACTTAGAGGACAACTGAAATCATTTTTTAAATATTTATTCTCAAAAAGTTAGGCGTTCATGAACGAAATGAACAATATGACGCGTCGCCACTGAGCGTGACATTGTGCTTTTAGTTCGATAACATGTTTTCGAACTCCTTGGGTAGATGGCTTTGGTAATTTTGAAGTCGAAGCGGAAAATTAAGGAGTCTGGTCTGGTAAGTAAACGGCGGAGGTCGTGGAGTTGGGAAGTTGCTCCCGCGAGCGTCGACGGGAGAAATTCAAGTCAGTCATTGCACTGACCCGGCGTAGATTTTTGTTAATTACATAGAAAAATTAACAAAGTGCGAAGAAAAAGTCTCCAAAAGTGCGCGAAGTAATTTATCCTCCGGGACCCCAAAAGGACATAGATTCCTATAAGTGACTCTGTCGTGCACCTGCGTGATATCCTAGGCGCGTAAGGGACCCAACTTCCATCAAGTGCATACGTGTTAATTTTCTTTGATTTCTCACCTCATCCTCCGGGATCCCAAAAGGACATAGATTCCTATAAGTGACTCTGTCGTGCACCTGCGTGATTCTTTTAACAGTTACCATTGATACCGCCTCACCTGGTACTAAATCAATGTCCGGCAGTGCATGAAACCCTACGACTGTTTTTTTTTTTGTTCTCCATTCCCGGCGTGGAAAAAAATGAATCGGCGTTTCTATTGCAACATTACCTACCCCATCCCTGGACTAGAGCGTTCAACACTTGGCGAACTGTGGTAGACCGCAACCGAACTCAACAAGCCTCAGTACAGGATCATCGTAAGAATTTTGTTTGTTCATTGAAAAATTAATTTTTTGTGTTAAATTTTGCATTAAATAAAACGTTGATTTAAATAGCTACCGTGGTAATATATATTAAGCTTAGAAATTATTTTTTTTTTTATAGGCGATGTCGTCTAATGGCAAATTAGAATAACAACGCATTTTTGGTTTTGTAAATCGGACCCGATTCAATTCAAGCACGGTCAATTTAAGTAAATTCCGTAGTAGGATAGAGCACCTGCTTTTCGTCAGCGCTGTCGAGGTAGAGGAGGGCCCGTGTCTGAAGGATTATTTTTTTTTTGTATCGCTCATTCGTGGAACAGACCACGTTATATATATTTTTAACTTTTGAATTTGCGGTTCTTGCAGTTGGATTATTATATAGGCATTACTATTAAGTTGTAGCCTTAAAGCGATTGTTGCTTAAGGCTCTTCTGGCTATTTGATTCCAGGATTCCTCGCCCTATGATGGCTCTATACTGTTAAGATTAATTATATAAAATAAACTTGTCTATGCCCTTCAGGCTATTTGTTTTAAGGATTTATTTATTTATTTTTTACTTATTTCGTCTTACAAGATTATCTTATTTTAGACTACTTCTAATATCAATACAAAAATGCATATTTTGTATTTTATACACATATTTAATTATTAAATTACAGTGAATTGATTGAAGCAGTTTTACAAAGTATTCTACTCATATTGAAACCAATTGAATTATTATATAAATTATAATTGACACAAGCTTTAGTTATGGGATCATTTTGACCATAATTAGTTCTGTGCCGAGAAACATAAAAAAAAATAAAGTTCTCTATGCCGAAGAATGCAAAAAGGAGTGAATATACTAAACATTGATAATAAAAGCGAACAATCAATATGAGCGGTATTACATCATGTGCAAAAAGTACTGAGTAATAGGTTCTTCTTTCAGCCAGAGGTTTGAAACTCATAAGCGCACATCTTGCTTCATAAGGAGGAATATCATTATTCCAGTTTATTTTTCTCAGAGCATATTTTGTGAATCGTTTTTGAATTTTTTCAATCCGAGCTTCAGCATTGTGGTAGTACGGATTCCAAACTACGCAACCATATTCTAATATAGAACGAATTAATGAATTGAAAAGTGATTTAAGAGTGTAGGGATCGTTAAAGTCTTTAGAATTTCGACACAGAAAACCCAGCATACAATTAGCCTTGCTTATTATGTAATCTATGTGTAACTAGAATTGTTGCAACTCATGAAAACATTGCAACATGAAACCACCCCAGCCAGCTTTTATTCAAATGCCGACGGCAAATCATCATGTTTTTTACCATTTCAAATGCCGACGGTAAAACTTAACTCGCATCACAAATTGTTACCAAAATTGGGAGTTCAGGAAATAGCGCAGCATCCACTTCCGAACGCAGTGTATGAGAGTCGCAGTCAAAAGGTGCATACAAAAAAAAATGCTATGTTTTGGCAATCTTGCGTGACGCCCACTGATCTGCACTCTCACCACTTGCATGTAGTGGTATATATGCTCCCACTGATGCTTGACGAAACATCGCGCTGTGCAGGAGGAGGTAGCAAAGCTGTAAACTTTGCTAATTGTTCACGACAAATGGCAAAACAACACCCGCAATCACTATGGGTCAATGAACTGGAGGAAGGGAAAACGGCGAATCAGCTGTATGCTAAGTTTTCTTTTTATCTAACGAGGAAGCAACTTTCTTTCCCAATTGTATCATCGCACCGAGAAGAATAAACGGCTTAGCTACAGTCAAACTAAAGGTTTTCGGTCGTTCGAGTTTTCTTTTTGCTTGCCCTTTGATTCTTTTATTTTTTTTTTGGTTTTTTTTTGTTAGTTTTTGCTAGTGTCCTTGCGGCACATTTTGGTCCTTCGAGCCGGATTCTAAGGACATAAAAAACAATACAAAACAATAAAATAAGCAATTAAAGTGGTTCTAGCGAAAGGGTTTGATCGCAGTACGTGTCAAATAATTCAACGTGGACTTGGAGAAACTGGTGCAGCGAGGGAGCAACGCTTTACAACAGGTGTGTGGCATCTATTTTTTATAAAAAAAATTATAATTAAATTATCGATCCTTGTTGATCTAACTTGTAATATAACGTGTGTTGTGTGACCAAATCGCCGCTCTTATTCACTTCATTATGAGTAAAGCTAAAATTTCCAATTTTATCGATTCGATTCTGTCGATCTCGCAAGAGCTAAGTGCTGATTACAAGGCATACGTAGACCTCGACAAATTGCAGAAAACGGTTTACATGAATGAGGTGCGTTTAAAGCATTTGGAGCAATCATTCGATGAAGCCAAGTCTCTTCATCAAAATATTGTAGCTGCTCCTAGTGAAGAAGCCAAGGTAAAATACATGGAAGTGCAAACCTTTCACAATTTGAAAGAGCTTTACTACAAGTATTCCTCCGAATTGAAGACGCAATTAACCAATTCCGATTGTCAAAATCAAACCCAGAGTTCGCTTAATAATTCGATGTTAGGAATAAAGGCCCCTTCTGTTGAATTAAAGCTCCCTCCAATTAAAATCCCTACTTTCTCTGGTTCGTACCAAATGTGGCCCGAATTTAGGAGCTTGTTTGAGAGTGTTCTGTAACCTACGCAACCAATCATCAGAACGAGTACCCTAATTCCTACCAGCTGATTTGTCTTTAATTGTACTGTTTACTTATGTATGTTACACCTCAAATTTGTCTCTAAATTCTATTTGTACTTCGTTCTCTCTTAAATTATTATGTTTCTTGTTATTTGTATATACATACGTATTTATATTTTCTTCTCTTGCTTAATAATTACATTACTTATCTAACTTGCATTGCACATCACACCATCTTAAACGGTATGCTCTCTTAAATTCTCAATTTGTTATAAAATTACAGTTCACTCATTTGTTCTACTTGTTTTTGTAAATTGTCTACTTGGCTCTGGTTTTTTTTTTGGCTGCTGACCACCGGGAAGACAACATATATGGAAGCAATAAAATTGTCAAGTTACTTGCCGTTTATTAGTGGAATTTGTTCTATTTTTTTTTTTTCTTGGCAATTTAAATCAAATTGCATCTAACATTTTTGGTCCTTCTGATCGCGGATATTTTGAAAATTTGAAATAATACTAACCCATACATATGGTATGAGCAATGGACTTATGGTATGATTTTTTTTTTGATGAACAATTTTTTTTTTGTGATCTGCTGATACTCGTACACGTGGTGAAAATTCTCCTCTGAGAAAAAATTTACTGTATTGAGCCCTGCCATAAATTCGAAAATTTATTGACTTTGATCGCGCGTGGTTTTACAATCAATTTAATAAGACATTTGCATCGATTTGTTATAAAAATGAACGCCATTAAAACAAAACGTGGACATGTAAAAGGGTGTCTGACTCGCGCTGTATCATTTGCCGAAAGTGTAGATGAACGTGTGTCCTTAGAACTGCTCGAAATACGCTTGCAAAAACTTGAGGAAGATTGGGCAGAATTCGGTTCTCTGCATAACCAACTTTTAGAGTTCGCGGACGAGGATGATTTCGTGATTCCAGAATCCGAGTTTTCTGAATACGAGTCCAAGTATTTTTTGGCTCAATCTACCCTAACAAAAATGGTTCGTGATAGGAAAATGTCTGAAAAACCCTCTGTCTCTCAATCGGCTGTCGATAAGTTGGCTATTCAGCAAGCCTCCTTACTCGAAAACTTGAACTCTTCCCAATGTGCTTCGATTTCGCTGCCTAAAATCGATATCCAGCCATTTTCCGGTGAATATAAAGAGTGGCCAAGTTTTAGAGATTTATTTCAAGGCACTATTGATACCAATGTGAAGCTATCTACCGCGCAAAAATTCCGTTACCTAAAATCATATTTACGCGGTAAGGCAGCTGATCTAATTCGTGATATTACCGTTTCGGAAGCTAATTATTTAGATGCTTGGGATCGACTTGAAAAGCGATACGATCGATCTAATTTAATAATTCAGTCGCACATTCAGTCGTTCCTTTCGCTTCCCAGCATGACCACCGGTAGTGTTCTTAATCTTCGCAAGCTCACCGATGCTACAGACGAAACCATCCGGGGCTTGAATGCCTTAGGATCCACCAAACGCGACCCTTGGATCATCTATCTCCAGAAACTCGATCACAACACGCGACAAGCATGGGCAGAAGAGTTCGGATCGAGGGATAACTGCACCATCGATGAACTAGTGTCGTTTTTACAGCTTCGTTGTGATGCCTTGGAATCGTGCCAAACTCTCTCTCAATGTAATCCCTCTCGTGTCAAAACTCCTAAAACTATACATTCGCATTTTACAGAATCCAAAGTAACTTGTCCCAAATGCAAATCAGACCATACCTTAAGCAAGTGCTCTAATTTCCTTTCGTTCGATATTAAAACTCGTCGCGAATTCGTGAAAGAACACTCCCTCTGTTTTAATTGTTTACGTCCTGGACATTCTGCAAACAAATGCCGGTCTAATTTCCGCTGCCGAACTTGCAATTCGCGACATCATTCGCTCGTTCACCCTCAATCGTCGTCGTCCACAATTCCTTCAAATTCTATTGATCCTGAAACGTCGTCTACACCTTCCACCAGTTCGCCCTACACCAGTTCGCCATCCACCAGCTCACTATCAACCAATCCTCTGCCAACAACACAACCATCACTCTCGCTTTGCTCTTCGATACCAGCTACCGGCAATTCGTTTAATCCTTCTCGCTTTACCCAAACGCTATTGCCTACAGCTATTGCTCATGCTCATGATAAGCAAGGACATTTCCAAACCGTTCGGTTGTTGCTAGACTCAGGTTCACAAGTGTCTTTCATAACTGAAACCACAGTACAGCTCTTGGGACTTATTCGGAAACCTGCACGTATTCCTGTATTAGGAGTTGGGTCGACATCTGCTGGTGTCACAAATGGATTTGTAACGCTGAAATTATTTTCTCGCTATACTCAGGACTTCGTACAAGTCCACTGCTACGTTGTCTCCAAACTTACATCCTTATTGCCTGCATCTGTTCATAAGATTTCTGACCAAAAAACCTTCTCTTCGTTCAGATTAGCATATCCTAACTTTAATGTACCTGGCCATATTGACATCCTTATCGGAGCTGACAAAGCATTCAGCATTTTCAATGGCTCAGCAGTTCAGGGTAATCAAGGTGTTCCTGATCTCATACCTACAATATTCGGCTGGGTCGTATGTGGCAATATGGACAGCATCATATCTTCAAACTGCTTCAGTGCCGACTCGTACTGCATCCAATTGGACACTGAAAACACCTTCGATCTCGAGCGTTTTTGGCGACTTGAAGAAGTTGACCAAAAACCAAGTCTATCCACTGACGATCAACGTGCAGAAGACATTTTCGTCAATACCCATTCGCGTCTACCTGACGGCAGGTATGTGGTCCAGTTGCCCTTCAAAACTGACCAAGAAACGGATTTCGGAAATAGTTTTTACACTGCGTTAAATCGTCTTCACTCCACTGAACGTAGAATAGCTTCCAACAAATATTTGAGGGATGAATACATACGCTTCATGGAGGAATATTTAAACTTAGGGCACATGGAAGAGATACCCTCCAGCGAATTGACTGTCTCATCAAACCAATGCTATTATCTGCCCCACCATGCTGTTGTGAAGGAAGACAGCAGTACTACCAAGGTGCGGGTAGTCTTCGATGGCTCAGCAAAGTCTTCCGATAATCCATCCCTAAATGAGTCTCTTCTCGTAGGCCAAAGCTATCAGCGAGACCTCTTTTCTATTTGTATCCGATTTCGTCGTCACCTCTATACCATATCTGGGGACATAGAGAAAATGTTTCGCCAGATACGAATTTCGGATAAACACACTGATTTCCAAAGGATCTTATGGAGAAATTCAAATGATCAAGCAATAAAACATTACCGCCTCTTGACCGTGACTTATGGCACAACATCCGCTCCATTTTTGGCTGTAAGAACATTGTATCAACTAGCCCTTGACCTACAGGAAACCTACCCCCGCGCTTCGGATGTACTACTCAACGACTTTTATATGGACGATGTCATGACAGGCGCGGATTCCATTGAAGAAGTCATTTCCCTCAGGTCAGAACTCGTGAATCTTCTCAAGTCGGGCGGTTTTAACCTACGAAAATGGACGACCAATTGCTGGCCTCTACTTATTTCCTTGCCTGTAGAACAACGTGAACTTTCTCCCATAGAGTTCGAAGAATTATCAACCGTCAAACTACTTGGCATGCAATGGTGTCCATCCAAAGACAGTTTTTTCTTTAAGGTGCATTTGAACAGCTCTATTGTCTACACCAAACGTCGCATACTATCGAGTCTTCGCGAATTTTTGACCCCGTTGGATTTCTAGCTCCGGTAATCGTTGGTATTAAGATACTTTTCCAGGACTTATGGAGAGAAAGGATTAAGTGGGATGATGACCTCCCTAAGGATATTGCCGACCACTGGAGATTGATTCGTAGCGAACTTCATCTACTTGAATCTATTACAATTCCGAGGATATTGTGGAGCAATAAACTTAGATTCGAACTACATGCGTTTTGTGACGCATCACTGGATGCATACGCCGCTGTGGTATATTGCCGCAGTGTTACCATGGACGGATTGGTAATCGTTTCGTTAGTAGCAGCCAAAACAAGGGTTGCTCCCATAAAAGTACTATCTCTCCCTCGTCTAGAGCTTTGTGGAGCTACTCTTTTAATTCGCCTCATCAATAAACTTAAGTTATCTTTACAGGTGAAAGACATTAAAGTTTTTGCATGGACAGACTCGTCGATTGTTCTACATTGGCTCTCTGCACCGCCCAAAAAATGGTCAGTGTTCGTGGCAAACCGGACTTCCGAGATTCTAACGTCAATTCCTCGCCCAGGTTGGAACCACGTCCGATCAGCCAACAACCCAGCTGACATCGCAACTCGTGGAGTTCCACCCTCTCTTTTACAGGTAAATGAGATGTGGTGGAAGGGTCCTTCTTGGCTACGGGAAGAAAGGACTCGATGGCCAATAACAAATCCATGCATCAAGGACGTAGCTGTCCCAGAATTAGAAGAGAGAAGTACACGAAGGACTCAGGTATTAATAGCTAACATCAATACATACAATATACTCGAAGACATTTTAATGAAATCATCAAACTGGTTAAAATCCGTTCGTGTAGTTGCATTTGTTTTCCGCTTCATTTCAAATGTTCGTATTAAAATCGGTCGTCAATACAATTCGCTGTCAACAACAGAACTTTCCAATGCCAAACTTAAACTCATAAAATGTGCGCAAAAATCGTTATTCCCCTCCGAAATTAGTGCTGTCGAAAACCATAGACCGTTGCTTAAAAACCACAAATTGAAATCGTTAACCCCTTTCCTTGACTCAAATGGAGTGCTTCGCGTCGCCGGCCGCTTGAATGAATCGAACTTGCCATACAGTGTTAAACACCCCCTTATTCTGCATAAATCCCATCGAATATCACATCTCATTGCTGAATATCTTCACAAAAAATACCTTCACGCTGGTGTATCTCAATTGTTCGGTTTAATAAAACAAGAGTATTTTATAATAGGTTGTAGAAATCTACTTCGCAACCTAGTACACAAATGTGTAATTTGCTTACGTCATCGACAACATTCATCAACTCAACTAATGGGAAATTTGCCAAGAGAACGTATCCGATTTTCGCGACCTTTTAGTAAAGTCGGTTGCGATTACGCTGGCCCGTTAACTATACGTCTATCTCGTGGAAGAAACCCTAAATTCGTCAAATGTTACATCGCTTTGTTTTTATGCTTTGTTACGAAAGGCATACATTTAGAACTTGTTGGTGACCTCTCTACTAACGCCTTCTTGTCAGCCCTTGATCGCTTCGTAGCTCGTCGTGGTAAGCCAATTGAAATTTGGAGCGACAACGGCACCAATTTTCATGGAGCCAAGAGATCGCTTGATGAAATGCATGCTTGCCTTCTCAGTCAACAACATCAATCCATCGTTGCTGATCATCTTTCCGGAGACAACATCTCCTGGAAATTTATACCTCCTTCTGCACCTCACTTCGGTGGGTTGTGGGAGGCAGGTGTTAAATCAGTAAAAACCCACCTGAAAAGAGTGATTGGCGATCGCACTCTTACTTACGAGGACCTCTACACATTGCTGACAAAAATCGAGGCATTGTTGAACTCGCGCCCTATGTGGCCAACATCCGACAGTGAACCCACTGCCTTAACACCTTCGCATTTTATGATTGGTGAACCCTATACTGCCGTTCCTCAACCAGAAATAGAAATTACAAATTCACCAAAAACTAATTGGCATCTTTTACAGATTCTTATGCAGGGTTTCTGGAAGAGATGGCATCAAGAATACCTCACTTCACTGCAACAGCGACCGAAGTGGCAAGGTATTCAGCCCAACATTAAGGTAGATGACATCGTGCTCCTTAAGGAAGCCAATTTGCCGCCCTCAAAGTGGATCCTTGGTCGTATAGTGAAGGCGCATCCGGGAAAGGACAATAAAATCCGTGTCGTCACTGTAAAAACCAAATTCAACGAATATGTTCGGCCCATAGTGAAGATCGTACCACTTTCTGTATCTGAAAGACCGGAGTCTTTCAGGGGGGGCTGAATGTTCTGTAACCTACGCAACCAATCATCAGAACGAGTACCCTAATTCCTACCAGCTGATTTGTCTTTAATTGTACTGTTTACTTATGTATGTTACACCTCAAATTTGTCTCTAAATTCTATTTGTACTTCGTTCTCTCTTAAATTATTATGTTTCTTGTTATTTGTATATACATACGTATTTATATTTTCTTCTCTTGCTTAATAATTACATTACTTATCTAACTTGCATTGCACATCACACCATCTTAAACGGTATGCTCTCTTAAATTCTCAATTTGTTATAAAATTACAGTTCACTCATTTGTTCTACTTGTTTTTGTAAATTGTCTACTTGGCTCTGGTTTTTTTTTTGGCTGCTGACCACCGGGAAGACAACATATATGGAAGCAATAAAATTGTCAAGTTACTTGCCGTTTATTAGTGGAATTTGTTCTATTTTTTTTTTTTCTTGGCAATTTAAATCAAATTGCATCTAACAGAGAGCTTACTTACTTACTTAAGGTGGCGCTACAGTCCGGGGTGGACCTGGGCCTCAACCAACAAGCGTCTCCAGCCAGCGCGATCTTTAGATAGCTGTCTCCAGTTTCGCACGCTAAGTTGGTTAAGGTCCCCTTCCACTTGCGTGCGCCACCTGAGTCGCGGTCTTCCTCTACTGCGCCTTCCCTCGGGTATGGATTCGAAGATCTTCCGGGCCGGAGCATTCGTGTCCATTCGCTCTACATGACCCAGCCACCTCAGTCGTTGGACCTTCACTCTTCTGACTAGGTCGATGTCGCTGTACAGCCCGTACAGTTCGTAGTTAAATCTCCTTCTCCATTCACCGTCAATGCAGACGGGACCAAAAATAACACGAAGAATTTTTCTCTCGAAACAACCGAGAGTTACCTCATCCGCCTTTGATAGCGTCCATGCCTCTGCGCCATATAGCAGAACTGGGATGATAAGGGTCTTATAAAGGGTCACTCTAGTTGTTCGGGAGAGGGCTTTGCTACTCAATTGCCTTCTTAGCCCAAAGAAACAGCGATTGGCAAGAGTAATTCTACGTTTAACCTCAGCGCTGGTGTCGTTGTCTGAGTTCATAGCGGAGCCTAGGTAGACAAAGTCCTTAACCACCTCAAAGTTATATCTGTCTATTGCGACGTTCTGTCCGAGCCGTCGGTGTTGGGTGTCCTTTTTAGTTGACAGCATATACTTCGTCTTGCCTTCATTAACCGCCAAACCCATCTTCGCCGCCTCAGTCTCAATACTCACAAACGCGCCATTAACATCACGCTGCGTTCTGCCAATTATGTCAATGTCATCGGCGTATGCGAGTAATTGGACGGACTTTTGAAAGATAGTGCATCTGGTGTTGGCGTTTGAGTTTTGCACTATTCTTTCAAGAACGATGTTGAAGAAGTCACATGACAGCGCATCGCCTTGTCTAAATCCTTTTTTGACATCGAAGGTCTCGGTAAGTTCTTTACCGACCTTGATGGAGCAGCGTGCATTCTCCATCGTCATCCTGCACAAACGGACGAGTTTGGCAGGGATGCCAAAACTAGACATTGCTCTGTATAGTTAGTCCCTATAAATGCTGTCATAGGCGGCCTTAAAGTCGATGAAAAGGTGGTGGGTATCGATTTGAAGTTCCTGGGTTTTCTCCAAGATCTGCCGCAGTGTGAATATTTGGTCTATGGTGGACTTTCCTGGCCTGAAGCCACACTGATATGGACCAATCAGGTTGTTTACGAAAGGCTTCAGGCGTTCACACAAAACGGCAGATAAGATCTTGTAGGCAATGTTTAGAAGACTGATACCTCTGTAATTGGCGCAGTTCAGAGGGTCTCCTTTCTTGAGGATCGGGCAAACAATGCTGAGGTTCCATTCATCGGGCATACTTTCCTCCGACCATATTTTACAGATGAGTTGGTGCATGCTCCTAACCAAGTCATCGCCTGCCGCTTTGAACAGCTCGGCGGCTAGGCCATCTGCTCCAGCGGCTTTGTTGGACTTCAGTTTAGATATAGCTATCTTAACCTCGTCCAAGTCGGGTGGACGGTATTGTTGATCCTCATCGTCCAGGTTGAACGGTTCATTCTGCCTGACAGCGGAATGTAAGTCGTCATCGCCGTTAAACAGTCTGCAGAAGTAGTTCTTCCATATCCTCAGCATCGACTGCGATTCTACTACGATGTTCCCTTGTTCGTCCTTGCAGGCTTCGGTTCGGGTTCTGTAGCCTTGTGAGATTCTTTTTACCCTCTGGTAGAACTTCCGAACCTCATTCCTGTTGTAACATCTCTCTATTTCCTCGATCGCGCGCTTCTCATGCTCTTTCTTTTTTCTCCTTAGAAGCCGGTGTTCGTCTCTTCTCTTCTGCACGTAGAGCTCACGAGCAGCTCTTGTCCTCCTTTGCAGCGCCGCTTTGTATGCCTCTTGCTTCGCTGCTTGTGCTTGCCGGCACTCGTCGTCGAACCAGGGGTTTCGTTGTGGTGGTCGGGTGAAACCCAGCACATCAGAGGCGGCGTCTCTGATGGCTTTTTGGCAATGTTGCCACTGGTCTTCAATACTTGATGCTGGCTGCATAGGACCTCTTGAGAGATTGAGAGAGACTCGATCGGAAAAGGATCTGGTGATCTCTTGCGATTGTAGCCGTCCGACGTCAAACTTCCTCACAGTATTTACTTGTCTTGGCGGCGTTCGGGATATCCGGAGTCGTACCTTGGCTACAACAAGGTAGTGGTCCGAGTCAATGTTGGCCGCTCGGAACGTTCGGACATCCATAATACTGGAGGAGTGCCTTGCGTCGATCGCAACGTGGTCAATCTGGTTGACGGTTGATTGATCAGGAGATCTCCATGTGCCTTTGTGAATATCGAGATGCGGGAACCGTGTGCTAGCTATGACAACATTTCGCCCCGCCGCGAAATCGATCAGCCTAAATCCGTTGTCGGTTCAGGGCTTCCGCTAATTGTTCGGCTGCACGCGGTCTGTTAAGGGACCTAACATTCCACGTACAGATCCAAAATTCGTTGTCCTTTAATCGTTTGCCAGGTTCGTCAACAGTAAGATCATCCGTATCCGAGGCTTGTTGATGCTTCGCAACTATGTCATTTTTGGGTAGTCGGGCAGTTACCCCGGCGTACAACCCCCAACCTGGAGGACCAGGCCCTTTTTGCGACCCCTTGGACAAAAGGAGCCGGAATATTCCGGAGTCAGTAACCCGCTGCGGGGATGTGAGAGCTGCCGTTGACCCATTAAGGGCTCTTCCGCCACCATCTCTATTTCAACACCCTGACTAGTGTTGAAAATCCTCAATGACCTCAGCTCCAAATACGTCAGAGTAGCTCATTGAGGTATCTGCCATGTTGACTGTTGACGCCACCGTTGATTCAGCTATGTAAATTCATCCGCCGTACGTCCTCTTTCTGAGGGGCTCATGTTAGACTTCTGAGACTCGAGCAGACAGTCAATCCGACAGAGCATTATAGTGTTGCTATTTTCTTCGCGCTTATAAGTTTAGCAAGTCAAGTCCGGGTGGACATAGACCAGTACCCGGTGGTGACCACGGGGAGGTAAAATAAGCACAATTGGTGAGTGTGAGATAGTTGCGACACTGGACATCGCCAAGTTGATGCCAATCAGATGCCCATCCCTATTCACACAACACGCAACCAGCTTAGTTACTAAGAATTCATCTATTTCCGATGTGCAAAAATTACATTATCTCAAGGCAAATCTAAGCGGTGAAGCCGAACGTTTATTGAGAAACACTTCAATCAGCGATGGGAATTTTGAGTCGGCTTGGAAGACGTTACTTAAGCGATATCGAAATCTACGATTGCTTAAGGATAATCAATTTAAATTGCTATTTGACCAACCCAAGCTATACCAGGAATCGTCTGAAGAAATTAAATTGTTGCTAGACACCACAAATGAAGCCAAGCAGTCTCTCGAAAATTTAGGAGTTCCTGTCGATTCATGGGAAGATGTTTTAATCTATCACATTGTACAGAAACTTCCACCCACTACACGGGGACATTGGGAATCTCACATCTCAGCTTATGTCGATTATCCGACATACAGCATTTTAGAGGATTTTCTGCTAATGAGGTCAAGAACGTTGGATGTCCTGGAGCAATCCTCATCAACTTCGCCTCAAGCTAAATCGAAACGAGTTACGACGAGCACAGTTCGCTCACACAACTCCACAATTTCGAAATGTTCACTCTGTCAAGGAGCACATTCAATTAGAAAGTGCTTTAAATTCAAAGCACTGAATCCAAAGAAAAGGCAAGACATTGTTAAGAAAAACAAGTTGTGTTTCAACTGTCTGTCAAACACACATTTTACCCAAAATTGTACAAGCACTTTCACCTGTTCGGAGTGCAACCAAAGGCACCATTCGTTACTGCATTTAAATATGCCAGCTAACGCAATGCAGGCCAATGAATCAATTTCAACAATGGCTCTCCAGCAACCCTCTCAACCATCCTCCTCTTCTGTTCAACCTTCATTGTCGGACATTTCAGAGAACCCAACTTCTTCCATCAGAACAGCGTCAGCACACAATGCGTACATAGCAGAAAGCAGTCACCACCAAACTGTTCCGCTGGCTACTGCGCTTGTGAAGGTTTTTACAACCGATGGCGAGCCATTGTTGCTGCGGGCGCTACTTGATCCTGGATCGGAGGCTTCTTTCATCTCTAAATCTGCCGTGCAACTGTTGAAGCTGAAAAAAGAAAGGAGTTACGTGAATATACTAGGTGTTGGCGAGACCAACACAAGCGTATCAAAACACAAGGTAACCCTCACTATATTTTCACAAGTCAACGACAACTTTAGCTTACAGCTCAACGTATTGGTCCTACCCAAAGTGACAGCTTTATTACCAACGCAGAAAATTTGCCGCGGATCCTGGAGCCATCTCCAAAATATCATACTTGCCGATCCAACATATTATAAACCCAGTAAAATCGATATACTACTTGGTAGCGATACATACACGTCAATCCTTCTCGATGGTATCATTAAAGGAGAACCAGGGGATCCCATGGCTCAACGCACTGAACTGGGATGGGTTCTCTCCGGTTGCACATCTTCCGACACTCCAGCAACGGTAACCTCTCTCCATGCCACAACTAAATGTGACTTGGAAGATATTTTGCAAAAATTCTGGGAACTCGAAGAAGTGCCAAGAATGAAGATGATGTCAGCCGAAGAAGAGCAGTGTGAAATGCATTTTTGCAGAACTCACCAGCGTCAAGCAGATGGGAAGTATACCGTTCAACTGCCATTTAAGGAAGGAACGCGTCCTCGATTGGGACTGTCCTATAATTCCGCACTAGTCAGATACATTCAACTTGAAAGAAAATTCAGAGCGAATCCTTCATTCTACAAAGAGTATACGAATGTAATGAGTACAAGGAATTGGAGCATATGACTGAGGTAGATCCCGCGTCACTAAAACACGCTCATTATTTTGTTCCCCACCATGCAGTGGTAAAGCAGTCCAGTTCAACCACAAAACTGCGTATTGTTTTTGATGCCTCCTGTAAAACGTCCGATGGCACATCACTCAATGACCATCTCTTTATTGGGCCACGATTACAAGATGATATCTTTGACCACATTGCAAGGTTTAGGAAAAATAAAATTGCATTTGTAGCAGATATAAATAAAATGTATCGGCAAATCTGGGTGCCTTTGGAGGACTCGGTCTGTCAACTCATTTTATGGAGAGATGTTGAAGGAGAAGAGATAAAGACGTATCGCCTTAAAACTGTCACGTTTGGTACTGCTGCAGCACCGTATTTAGCGGTTCGGACCCTTCAACAATTGGCTTTAGACGAACGAGAGGACTATCCAGTTGCATCTGAAATCGCTAGGAAGAATTTTTACGTCGACGATCTGATACATGGTGCAGACTCAGAAGAGGAAGCTGCTGAAATGCAGCGCCAACTCATCACAATGTTACACCATGGAGGGTTTCCATTGCGCAAATGGGTTAGTAACAGCGAGCGTGTGTTGGCAGCAGTTTCAAATGAGAACAGAGAAATAAAACTACCTCTCTCTTTCGATGAAGGAAATAAAGTCAAAACGTTGGGAATACAGTGGCATCCCGCCAAGGACATCTTTAAGATTCGAATCAGTTTGCAGGACGTAAAAAGGACTACCAAACGAACGATCCTCTCAGATATCGCTCGGCTGTATGATCCAATGGGATGGATATCTCCTTGCGTCATAGTTGGGAAAATTCTAATGCAAGATATCTGGAAGGAGAAACAGTCATGGGATAACGAACTCCCACTTTCCATTAGCTCGACTTGGAATAAACTAAGGAGTGAGCTAAACAACTTAGATCACATCGAGATTCCCCGATGGATTGATATCACCAAGGATTCTCAGGTTCAAATCCACGGATTCTGCGATGCATCCGAGAAAGCATACGCTGCAGCCGTGTATGTGCGGTCCACCAACAAAGAAGCAACATCCACGAATTTGCTTGTTTCCAGAACGAGAGTCGCTCCTCTCAAGAATCAATCGCTGGCACGTTTGGAGCTTTGTGGAGCACAGTTACTAGCCCACTTGCTGGTGCACACCGTGAAGACCATGGAACTTGAAAACGCGCAAGTCTTTGCATGGTGTGATTCCCAAATCACACTCGCTTGGATCAAGTCAGCCCCATATATTCGAACTACTTTCGTTGCTAACAGAGTAGCTGAAATACAGGAGCTCACAGATCCGAATTGTTGGAACTACGTTCCGTCCCAGTAGAATCCAGCCGATGTTGCCTCCAGAGGATTATCTCCCAGTGAACTTCACAGGCAGAGTCTATGGTGGCATGGTCCTGGGTTTCTGCAACATTTTGAAGCAAAACTACAAACGCCATTACAAGTTACAACCACGGATCTGGAAATGAAACCTTCAAAGCTTTCAAAGGCTCAAAACAACTTCATCGCATCTTTAAAAACATTTTTCAGCTCTGCGTTCATTTCAGCATCTTTGAAAGCAACGAATTGTTTACTAGGTTTTCTACGTTACAACGTCTACTTCGAGCTACAGCATATTGGCTTCGCTTCGCGAACAACGCCCGAAAAAAATCTCCGGGGTTGTCTGGGCTACTTTCCGTCGACGAAATTACAGCTGCCCGATTGCGATTGATCACCATTGTACAACAAGAATTTTTCAACGAAGAAATCTCGAAAATCTCCAAAGATGGAACGAACTTCCAAGGAGCTGCTAGAATTATGAACTTGGAAAGGTCTCAATGGACAAAACAGTGGACTGAGGACATCGCGACACAACTCCAAGCAAATGGTACTACATGGCACTTTAACCCTCCTGCAGCCCCGCATTTCGGGGGACTGTGGGAGGCAGGTGTTAAGTCGATGAAGCATCATTTAAAACGAATCATCGGACACTACACTTTAACATTTGAAGAGTACACAACCGTTCTTGCACAAGTGGAGGCCTGCCTAAACTCACGCCCACTTTGTGCATTAACTGAAGATCCTGAAGATCTGTCAATTTTGACACCAGGGCATTTTTTAATTGGTGCATCACTGAACAGTGCACCCGAAAAGGACTAAGTTAGGGATATTTGATATTGGAACCTTTTTTTTTAATTTTGATGTTATGATGCGGAATGAGTGGAAAGTCGCAGGTTATGAATAACGATTTGGCTCAAGTTCTCGAGAGGGTGGCACGAGTTGGGAAATGCAGTAGCACAAGACTGTAGTTAGGACTTAGAGGACAACTGAAATCATTTTTTAAATATTTATTCTCAAAAAGTTAGGCGTTCATGAACGAAATGAACAATATGACGCGTCGCCACTGAGCGTGACATTGTGCTTTTAGTTCGATAACATGTTTTCGAACTCCTTGGGTAGATGGCTTTGGTAATTTTGAAGTCGAAGCGGAAAATTAAGGAGTCTGGTCTGGTAAGTAAACGGCGGAGGTCGTGGAGTTGGGAAGTTGCTCCCGCGAGCGTCGACGGGAGAAATTTAAGTCAGTCATTGCACTGACCCGGCGTCGATTTTTGTTAATTACATATAAAAATTAACAAAGTGCGAAGAAAAAGTCTCCAAAAGTGCGCGAAGTAATTTATCCTCCGGGACCCCAAAAGGACATAGATTCCTATAAGTGACTCTGTCGTGCACCTGCGTGATATCCTAGGCGCGTAAGGGACCCAACTTCCATCAAGTGCATACGTGTTAATTTTCTTTGATTTCTCACCTCATCCTCCGCGATCTGCGTGACTCTTTTAACAGTTACAATTGATACCGCCTGTCCTGGTACTAAATCAATGTCCGGCAGTGCATGAAACCCTACGACTGTTTTTTTTTGTTCTCCATTCCCGGCGTGGAAAAAAATGAATCGGCGTTTCTATTGCAACATTACCTACCCCATCCCTGGACTAGAGCGTTCAACACTTGGCGAACTGTGGTAGACCGCAACCGAACTCAACAAGCCCCAGTACAGGATCATCGAGAGAATTTTGTTTGTTCATTGAAAAATTAATTTTTTGTGTTAAATTTTCCATTAAATAAAACGTTGATTTAAATAGCTACCGTGGTAATATAGATTAAGCTTAGAAATTTTTTTTTTTTTTATAGGCGATGTCGTCTAATGGCAAATTAGAATAACAACCCATTTTTGGTTTTGTAAATCGGACCCGATGCAATTCAAGCACGGTCAATTTAAGTAAATTCCGTAGTAGGATAGAGCACCTGCTTTTCGTCAGCGCTGTCGAGGTAGAGTAGGGCCCGTGTCTGAAGGATTATTTTTTTTTGGTATCGCTCATTCGTGGAACAGACCACGTTTATATTGAGTTTCGACGGGGACCGATAATTATATATATTTTTAACTTTTGAATTTGCGGTTACCCTGCAATTGTTCTTGCAGTTGGATTATTATATAGGCATTACTATAAAGTTTTATTATTATTGCTTAAGGCTCTTCTGGCTATTTGATTCAAGGATTCCTCGCCCTATGATGGCTCTATACTGTTAAGATTAATTATATAAAATAAACTTGTCTATGCCCTTCGGGCTATTTGTTTTAAGGATTTATTTATTTATTTATTACTTATTTCGTCTTACAAGATTAACTTATTTTAGACTACTTCTAATATCAATACAAAAATGCATATTTTGTATTTTATACACATATTTAATTATTACATTACAGTGAATTGATTATAGCAGTTTTACAAAGTATTCTACTCATATTGAAACCAATTGAATTATTATATAAATTATAATTGACACAAGCTTTAGTTATATGGGATCATTTTGACCATAATTAGTTCTGTGCCGAGAAACATAAAATAAAATAAAGTTCTCTATGCCGAAGAATGCAAAAAGGAGTGAATATACTAAACATAGATAATAAAAGCGAACAATCAATATGAGCGGTATTACATCATGTGCAAAAAGTACTAATTAATAGGTTCTTCTTTTAGCCAGAGGTTTGAAACTCATAAGCGCACATCTTGCTTCATAAGGAGGAATATCATTATTCCAGTTTATTTTTCTCAGAGCATATTTTGTGAATCGTTTTTGAATTTTTTCAATCCGAGTTTCAGCATTGTGGTAGTACGGATTCCAAACTACGCAACCATATTCTAATATAGAACGAATTAATGAATTGAAAAGTGATTTAATAGTGTAGGGATCGTTAAAGTCTTTAGAATTTCGACACAGAAAACCCAGCATACAATTAGCCTTGCTTATTATGTAATCTATGTGTAACTAGAATGGAATCCAAACATCTCAAGTTTCTTTAACAGAACATTGTGTTGGACCCTGTCAAAAGCCTTCGAAAAATCTGTATAAATACAATCAACCTGGTGACGATTTTCAATTTTATGAAGACAGTTATTAGCGAATATGACTAAGTTGGTAGTAGTTGATCTACCAGACACAAAACCATGCTGATTTTGCGAGATTTGGTTACACACAGCGGCATATATGCGTTTCTTCACAACAGCTTCAAAAATTTTCGGAACTAGTTGAAATTTAGCTATGGGTCTGTAATTGTCAATAATTCTTTTAGACCCAGATTTATGAATTGGAGTTATAAAAGAATGCTTCCAGCAATCAAGAAAAATACCTGCCTTTAGAGACTTGTTAAATATAATCTGAAGCGGTTGAACTAAACTACATTTGCACGCCTTAAAAAACAAGGGGGGAAGTTGTCAGGCGCAATACTCGTACTTGAATCAAGCGATGATAATTCAAGAAGAATGTTAGTGATACGATCACAATTGGGTAATGAATTACAATCAGTTACCTCATTCACGAAATTTGATTGGAAAAATGACGCAAACATGTTACATATTTCACTCAGATTATCACTGTTGACTCCGTTATACGACATAATTGATGGTATACCAATTGATTTTCTCTTTGTGTTTAAAAATGCTTTAGCATCACATTTAATGTTAGTTTCCATTGATGAAACCTATTTCAAATTTTCTTAAAAATTCATACACATTTCGCAGTCGCAAAAAATCTTTGCGCGCATTTAAATTTAATTTACTCAACTTATAGGCTTTATTCATAGCAGTCTTCAGTCTCGATAAACTGTTGTTATACCAAAGAGGTTTATTAGAACAAATTATTCGTTAAGTCGGCACAAATGTAGAGATCGTATGGTCAAATATTTTTTTAAATTCTGTAAAAGCAGCGTTTAAATTAGCAGAGCCCAGACTGCTTTGCCAGTTTATAGAGCACAAAAAAATTGTTTATAGCATTATAATCTGTTTTAGCGAAATCCAACTTATCACTTTTAATACCAACAAACAATGATTTTAAAACCGACAAGTCAAATGAAACTTCCAACGCATCATGTAAAATACTATTATACAGCAATGGAAAATCAACTCGGCTTACAGAAGCTTCGATCTCTTCGTTTATAAAAATTAAATCTAACACATTACCAATAGCGTTGGGAAATCCATTCAATTGACGGAAATTCGTGGCAAGCATTGTGTCAATTACTTGAATTTCCTTCTCTTTTGAGACATTAAATGGAAGAACATATTATTTGTCATTATCAGAAAAAACCCAAGCAACATCAGTTAAATTAAAATCACCTAAAACTATTGCATATGATGATCTATCTAAGCAGTTAACAATATTAATTATATTTTTAATATGAGCTATGTAAATTCCATTATCTGCATTCGGAGGTATATAAGAAACGAAAAAATATAAATGAATTAAATCAGCATATCCAGACAAATAGAAATCTAAGCGCACACAAATTTGTTCAATCAGACCAGAAGAATCAGATAATGGAATTTCTATACTCTTGTAACACTTTCGAACATCAAATAATAAGCCAGTTTGAATAGAACATCTATCGTTCCGGTACAACTCAAAGTTGTTGACGACGTTGTTATAGGCAACCAATTCAATAAAATCAATTTTCTTATGCAACCAGCAGCAGCGAACAAGAAATCAGCGATTTTGGTTCTCATTCCCCCAACATTTTGATAGTACAGAGAGAGAGAGAGAGCGAAAATCACAAGGCAACGGACAATATGATAGCATCAGCGGCATTAGCATCAGCAACAGCGTGTATTACGTGAGTACGTTCAGGCTTGGAATGCGCATCTCGTTTTTTGGAAGAAATTTAAATAAGCGAACTCGAACACCATTGAGCCACATATTGGAGTTCAGAAATATGTCAATCAAATCTTCAGGAACACCCAGTTTAAAATTAATATGATCAAGAGCGCCTTCATCAGTACCTTCTTTAAGCAGCTTGTGGCATTTCAATTTAGATATGTCCACATTAAATGCAGACGAAGCCAGTTGTAGAGTTGTTAGTTCCAACTATTGCTCTATCACGCTTATGAGAATATTTGGGTCTTATAGTTTGCCAAAATTTGGAGTATTTTCCAATAAATTAGCGGATGAGGGTATATATTTGGCAGCAACGCAAGTAGCAGAAGATGTTCCAGCAGACGTAGCAGGATCAGCAGCAGCGGTTGTTGAATCCATTGTAACAGCATTAGTAACAATTGCCGAGGTTACAAGCTCAGCTCGAGCAGAGTCGTTGATGATCGAGAAAATCGCGCCAGAGTCTGGCGGTAGAGCAGAGGCAGCATTGGCAGCGGATGATGAGTTTTTTATATTTAACTTTGTATTAGCAACAGCCGCAACAGTTCGGGGAGTGCGCGGACTATTACGAGATGTAGAAAGTTGCGCGTTGGACACTTTGGCTCGAGAGGGTGCATTGACCCTACCGGTTGTTTGCGAACGCGTAACCACTTCAGACTTCGTACAATTGTTATTATTTGATGAAGAGCGTAAAAAAAAATCCTTCAGGTCAATAATTTCCTTATGCTATTGATCAATTTTGGCAATTAAAAAGTCATTGTCAACTAAATTTAGGCGACAACTAGGGCACTGTAATGTAACCATAGTGGGACACTTAGAAATAAAATAGCAAAACTGTATGATTTTACACAGTAGCAGGTAACCACGTCCGATCACTCTTGTAGTCCGAGAGAAATTGAAAAAGCCGGAAATGGCACGATGTTTTTTTTGATAGGTTATAGACAATAAACGATATGACTTTATATACATAAATTATCTATCTTTTAATTTTGACTCCTCTGAAGGTATGGGAACATTACGAAATAAAATCGACAAGTAAGTAAGCAGCGACGTGGGGTCACTAAGACGTAAAACGGATTTTCTGCTACTGTAAGTAACTTTTTGTTTTCTCTTATTTTCCTCTTTTCGGCCGTTTTTAAGCATCTGCCGCAGATTTTTTTTTAGATTTAGTGCATATATGTATTAGGTGTTATTATCCTGTTTTTGTTTCTGAAAAATCTTGTTATTTGCCAGATGGTCGGGCGGGGTAAGTTGACTCATTTTTTTCGGGGCTAGTTGACGAGTTGTTTTACCACAGGAAGTGGATTTTAATTTATATATTTTGCTTAATTTGAAGTCATAGATTTTTTTCTAAGCCCTAGAAGTATGTTTAACTCTTTATTTTACTATTTTGCCTTATTTTAGTTTATGGCCACTAAGTGCCTTTTTGTTTCCAACACAGGAAGTGGGTTTTCTTGTTAACATAACCTACATAAGTGTCTTATATTGAAAATATTCTTCATATCTGGTGATACTTGTTTTTTAAGTAAAAATAAAAATCATTAATGTTATTTAAAAATAAAATAAAATAAACTAAAACAAATAAATTAATCTTAATCTTTAAATTTTTTGTATGATTTCAGTTTTGCACGGCGTGGGTCAACTTGCCCCATAACGTAAGTCAACTTACCCCGGTAACGGGGTTAGTTGACACAATAGAGGTGCACTAGTAAAATTTAGAAAACATTGTCCTCACGTTGTTGTTTTTTTAATTGAATAACTTTGTTTAGAAAAACCAAAGGATGCATTTTTTATTGATATTTGAACTGTCTCGATATCAGGCTTAGTTCAAGCTAAAAAGAAAAAAAATGTAAATTTTGTGCCAACTAGCCCCGGTCTCCCCTAATTCAGCTTTAATTAAATGCTATAAATAAGGCTGTAAGTGTATTTGGTGAGTTTCTATCACCTGATGGATGCGTTCTGAGAGTTTATATTCGTTGTGTTGGCGAAACACAAACTAATTCCTATCAATTTCACACAAAAAAAAGATAATAATACATTTTAAAGAACTAGACTGGGCACCTTTGAACGACAATTTTTTATAATAAAACATTAACCTGAAATAAGACCTTACACTTTATTTAAATTATAAATAAGTTTTGATTTTCAAATTAGAGATAAGAAACTTAACATAACTAAGCTAGAAATTATATATCAGGACGAACATATAACATAAACAAAAAAAATAGGTACGCAAACTAGAATTCACAGAAAACTTGATTTATATAGATACCTACACTATATATTTATAACGAAAAAAACAAGTTTTTACATAAACGAGGAGTAGCCTCATTAACATAACTGAAATTTAGAGAAGTGAAAAGCAAAAATCATCATTTTGAACATGTTCAAACCTGCACCGACCATTTTGATCAAACCCAACCCCAACGTGTGTTGTTACGAACATTTGTTTGTACTCATATATAAGAAAAACTTAGCTTAATATGGTTCTAAATGAACCTTTGCCTTCGAAAAATATTTTTCACAAATAAAAAAGCTCAATAAAAAATTTGTGGGTGGGAACGCAGCATAAAAACATCCAACACGAGCTAGTTTCAAGCGACTACTGAAAAGATGACCAAAGGCCGTTGACATTTAAAGAAAAGAATATTGCCAGGGTAAAAATTTAATTTACGCTTCATATTTAGTGCTGTTCAAAAGGAACGCACATTCAAAGGTGCCCCACTCTCCACTGTAAGAAAAAGAACGCTTTTCAATTTTCGCTCCCTTTTTTTATGGAAATTAATAGAAAGTGTATAATAACCACAGTAACCAACCCAACCCAACAAATTGTATGGTCCTTCAAGTCTGTTTGAATCTATGAAAAAAATAATAGGCAATTAAACATTTTATTTAACAATTCATCGAGAATTTAAATTACCTTGAAGTGTGTAGTGTGTTTTTTCGCGCCAAATAATTCCAACAACGCTGCAACTCTTAAAAAATTCAACACATATATATTACTAGCTGACCCGTGCTCGCCTTGCTTCGCCTGATTGACATATTTATAAGAATGTAATTGATGAAATTTGGATTACATTTTTTTTTATTTGTTGTAGCGCTTCCATGTACACAACATATTTTGTCGTGCAATCAGGTGCGTGTATAAACAGATTTTTTTCTGAGCTTACTCGAGAGCAAGCTACGTATAACTGGCCATGAGAAAAACACGCATTCTCAAGATCCACACCTGCAATATTAAGGCTCTGTCCCTGTGATTTGTTAATTGTCATAGCGAAACAAAGTTTAACAGGAAACTGTAAGCGTTTAAAATTGTATGGGTAGTCTGTAGGTATCATTGGAATTCGGGGATGCATACAATTTCTCCTGCTGCACATCCAGTTATTATTTCGGCTTCAATTAAATTTGGATGTAGGGATTGCACACGTAGCCTCGTCCCATTGCAAAGTTTTGGTGAATTTAAATTGCGCATAAGTATAACATGGGAACCAATCTTAAGTTTAAGCGTATGAGCGGGTACGCCTGGTGGTTCAAGTGAGTTTAAGAACTCAACAGGGTAATTGACGGCTTCGGTGGGATCCCTCATCGTGTCGACCGAATTGTAATATAATTGCCAACTGAATTATTTGAGCTTTGAGTTGAGCATGAAAGAACAAATACACAACACATACAGAAAATCAGAACAGAACGCTGTGCCAGAGAAAACATTGTGAGAGTGACTTGTGTCTTGTTTGTTGTGTGTGAGTAGAAGTAGAACTCAATTTCTGGTAATATAAAATTTTGAGTGCATGCAGCATGTGACTCTCTTTTCTGTCCTCTCGAACGTCCAACTCGCAAATCGCAATCCCATTCACTTAAAATATCACTTCACTATCCCTCACATTATCTTATATCTGTTATCTCACTCGATCTCATTATCGATCCCATCCTCCGTCCCACTCAAACGCACAGCACACTCGTACTCTATCGCCATCCATGGTGGCCGTGGAATGCAATGCAAATATTGTAATTTGTAAGTATGACGTCGTAGTATATACACACATTCATATACATAATCTACATCTACCCAAATGACAAAAAAAAATTCATGAGCACTTGAGCAGACCAAATCCATTCGACACGACACTAGTTCCGATTCTGAGTCATTTCATTATATGAAAAAAAAAACCCTCCCGCTCTCTCAAAAAATACGAATATACCTTGAAAGAAAACTAAAAAGAAACCACCACTGAGATCGATTTGAAAATCTTGGTCAATTAACAAATCAATAAAAAAAGGAATTTCGCAAAGGATTTGTTAATATTGCTCAGCTAATATAGCAAATAGAAACTAAATTTTGGACTCAAAAGATAAGCGTTTTAGATATCTAAAATCTGGCGAGTTTGCAAAATAAAGATAACTTCGACACCGCCTGAACTCCACACCTTAAAAAAAAAAAAAAAAAAAAATCCCTGACAGGCATGAACACTTTCGTTGAACCGATTCATATCGTTGCCCCGCTTGGAACTAAACCGATCAACCATTTTGTTTGGGTACTAAAGCACACAGGCTGCCTACCTAAGTTCTGGCAAGTTGTGTTTGCGCTCTTTTCAGCTTCGGACATTTCACGCGCTAACATCGTCTGCAATCAGGTAAGTCACTTTCAATATCCTTGGCGATATTACAAATTGAGTTGATTGAATATATTTAAATCTCACAATCTCTTATAATTTAATTAATTAACAAGAAAATATTGACATTGATGTGCGCCGTTTAAAGTCCTGCGAAGTGAAAATTGCCGCATTATAACCTGCAATAGAAAAAAAAATCGTCCACGCACGTGGTTATTAATACCGAAATAAAGGTAAAATTCATTTCATTCGTTTTCTATTACCTAATGCTTAATTCCTCCCTTCAGAATAAACGCGGATGACCTATGGTATGTGAAAAACGCTCCCTCGCGGCCGCGTTAAAACGCTGATGCAACTTAACGGCACGTGTCGGGACTCGCAAACGCTGCCTCATACCAAGGCATCCGCACCTGCATTGCGTAACATACCAACACTTCACAACGCACCTACAATTCGTTCAACACCTAAAACGCAACATTCATGCACCACCCAAATCATCTAAACCACCTGTAACATTCATCTCAACAAGCAATCAAAAAATTCTCATCACACACCAGCATACACATTCTCTCCACACCCGAGTCATCAACCCCCCCCCCCCACGATCACCGATCATAATCACCGCTCATCCACCGAATTGCACAGTAATACAAATTCAGTGATAAGTACAGTGATAAGGTTAAGAAAAGACATCGTGTTAGCTTGAGTGTAGACGCAGTGTCATTTGTTTGCAAATGTTGATTCCCTACCTAAATTTAGCTTAATTAACCAAAATTCGCAATACTTCTATTATGGCTTCTCCTATGCTATTGAACTTTGAATAAGAACACTTAAAATGCTTATATATACTTAAAATACTTAAATTAGCTAAAATCCTAATCCGTAAGAAATCGCACAAGTAGATTCATGTCTTTTCTTTGTACAAGCCTTAGAATATGTTTGAATTTTTTAAATAATATATAAAAAAAAAACGGATCCTCACATGGTTAGCAGTTTTGTGCACAAAATTCACCGCGGAAGGAGAAATATACGTAAGTACTTTATATTCATTTATTCTGTGGCTTCATTTAATTTTTTTTGCGTTATACATATAGTATACGTATAGTGCTTGATCTAATTTTGCAATCATATTCTTCTCATTATTTCATCATTCGTTAATAGAACCTGTTTTAAATATAGTATATACCTACATTAATACCTACGGACATTTATACTATTTAAGTCTTTCGTTAGTTTACTAAATTCTCTTTAAAACTATACATACATGCGGACATGCAATTTATTTCATTTTGAGTATCCCCACGTAAGCCTTAGGATTTTGTTAAAAGCATTAGTACTCGCCATTAGTTCACTGATACATACCTAGTAATGAATAAAATAATGTGTTAAACTTAAAGCTAGTTGAGATGTGTTATTGATGTTAAAGGAAACGTGAACTGAGTTAGGGACTACCCCAATAGAATTTGAGGAAGGGATAGTCATGGTTTAAATGGACATAGCCATTTGCAAGGGGAGGGTCCTCCAGATGTCATTCAACCGACGACACCACAGCTAATAAGACATTACATATATAAATTCTTTTTTTTTTCACAAATTTTAAAGCGTATTCCACAGCAAGAACACCGCGACTTTTGCAGTGTTCTATGTATAAGTTATCCTTCTCTCTTTCTTGGCACGATACTTTTGTAGAACAGGCTAGTAAGCAACAAGATCCCACCCCACCGACGAGCTGATGTCGCGCATCCGCAAGCGTGCCAACCGCTGCTTCATGATTGTGATAATTTTCACCTGATCCTGCACCTGCTCTTGCTTTCGACTGTAGTCAGTCGAACAGCAATGCTGATGCCTGTCACACCTGTATGCTACAATTAATTCCATTTAAATAGACGAAAGAGAAGTTTACTTTTTTTGTGTTCAAAGTCTAATTAATGAATTTCTTGGACTTCCACAATCAAAATCAAATATTTTTAAACGCACGAACTTGCTCCTCATAAAAACCTAATAAATAAAAAAAAAATTAAAATCCATTCACCCGTTTGTTGTGTAGCTACCGACAAAAAAATACTGACTTTGTTTTATATTATTAGGGATTATTTTTTGTTTGCTGTCGGCTGCTGTGTTTTTTACAACAACAATTTACAGAGAAGTCTCAAATCAGCACACAGACGTCCGATTTCAATTTTCTTCGTCCGCAGGTGAGTTCTGCACATTTTTAATATTTGCTCTTTTGTTCTTGTGTTTTATAAGAGAAATATATTATAAAATATCAGACGGCATACTGCAATTAAACATTCTTGCAAGCATTAAGCAAGATAGGGTTAATTTTAGTAAAGCTGATAAATCGAGTTTCGCAAAACTAAATTACCTCAAAACTTGCATGGAGATGATGGAAAAGCAGTTTGCGTCGGCTGAGCATTATCATCAACAGATACTCGGTACTGGAAAGGTGGAAGCTGAGCTGAGTGTGGATTATTTGCAAACAACATACGAGAATGTTCCACAAACCTACGCTGACTAAAACAGAAGTGTTAGATGCCATTGACAAAAATTATTTCACCAGGAAAACATGTGTTCTACAAAATGTAAATATAATAGTGGTGATTACCATCAATAATTAAACGAATAAAGTGTCAAAAATTCATTCGTTGAAATAAAAAAATATATTTTTTTCCTATAAAATTATTGTGTCTGTTTTCGTTTGTTCTTTTTGACGAAAAATAATTTCACCGGCGAATGTCGACAGAAAAACTGCAACCAATATAAAAAGAGGAATTGATTAAGAATATTAAAATTTAAAATATGCTTCAGGGGAAAAGTTTAAACATTTCTGTGTGGGAATGATTATCGAGTTAGTGTGCGTACTAATAACAAATATAATATCGACTTTAAATTTACGGAAGCTCACAATTGCGAAATTTTTATGGAAAATATAACCACTCTGAACTACTCGTACTTAAATTAAGAGTCGAAAATAAAAATGTTCATTGGTAAGGCCAAATCTTTTCATGAAGATTCCCTTTATTAATGCTGCATTTAAACCACCACACATTCCTGACACGGAAGATTAAAGGGATGCTGAATACTAAATACCCGTGTATATAACGCAAAAAACATAATACGTTTTTTGGTCGGCCATCTTGTTTATTATGTTGATATTTTTATAGCTATGGCTTACGAAATTTCGCTTTCCTATAAAACAAAATGGCTTCCGGAAGTGATGAACGGACAATTATTTATTTATTTCGTATAACTGATTACCGTCCCTTTCAGTCACACGGCTATTTAGTATTTAGCATCGCTTTAATCTTACGTGCTAGGAATGTGTGATGGCGTAAATGCAGCATAAAGGAAAACAAAAAAAAAACAAATCAAGTTTATTAGATAATTTGAAACAATTGACATAATTATTAAAGAAATTAAAAATCAATTGCGTCAGCCGAGAATATGAATAATGTTTATGTATCTACAAGGTGGCGCAAAAGTAATCCTCCTATCAGAAAATGCTATAAATTTTACGATTGGCCCCTAATGTCAGTTCTGTTTTGACATTTGTGTAGCAAACACATGCGAAATACACGTTAATAAACAATATTAAATGTTACGCTACACTGCTCCAGAACGCGGAATATTGGTGACTATTTATTTGAGCAATAATCGGTCGGTGATTTTGGCACAACGTGAATTTCGTCGCAGATTTCCTAGCCGTCCAACGCCTACTGGTGAAACACTGCGACGTTTAGCCGCTCGCCTCGAAGAGACTGGCACAACACGAGATGCTGCCAGGCGTGGCAGACCCCGGAGTAGCCGTTCTGCAGAGAATATTGCTGCTGTAGCCGAAGATGTCATGGAAGCGCCGTCGACATCGACCAGACGACGTGCCACGCAAATGATTATCAATCGACGGTCTTTACAGCGAATTTTGGTACTAGATTTGAAGATGTTTCCGTACAAAGTCCAGACGGTGCATCAGCTGTTAGCTGCTGACCGCCAATCGCGTCTAACATACGCTCAAGCCATCCTTAATCACCACCAAGAGGAAGATGATATTTCATCAAAAATAATCATGAGTGATGAGGCCCCTTTCCATCTTAGCGGGTACGTAAATAAGCAAAATTTACGCTTCTGGGGCACTGAAAATCCGCGTGTAACCCACGAAGAGCCATTACACCCGCTCAAAGTCACTGTATGGTGTGCTGTTTTCGCTGGAGGAGTCATCGGACCTTTTTTCTTCGAAGACGTCGCGGGCCAAACGGTTACTGTGAATGGTGAGCGCTACAGAGCAATGATCAACGAAATCTTTTTGCCGCAACTTGATGAATTGGGATTGGAAAACATGTGGTTCCAACAGGACGGTGCCACGGCACACACTGCACGTGCCGCAACCGATATGCTGAAGGATGCATTTCCCGGACTTCTTTTTGTGGGGCTTTTTGAAGTCGCGGGTTTATGTCAACAAGCCTCAGACTCTTGCAGCTCTTAAAGACAATATCGGTCAAGAATGTGAGGACCTATCGCCGGAAGTTTTGGCCAAAGTGATGGAAAATGCCATAAAAAGGGCTCAAATGACAATCAACTGTGGCGGCGGCCACTTACATGACATCATATGCTCGACTTGATGTAAAAAAAATTAAAAGACCAAATAAAAATAATCGACAAGAAGAATCAAAGTTTTTCATTTTTTTTTTAAATTACAGCCGAAAAACATCGGAAGGTTATTTTTGCGCCACCTTGTATAATAAAAAGAAAAAGTGTAATAGACACAATTGACAAAAATGTATTTTCTTTAAAATGTACGGGAACGAACGAAACTCAAAATGTATATTGAAAAATCGGAAATAAACATGTTTACTGATTTGTTCTCTGATTTGTCTCACGCATTTAAATTTTGCTGCTTACAATTTTCTTTTAATTCACACAAATTCATATCATTATATATTTTTTATATTAATAAGCTTTTTTTTTTTATTTTTGTCGATGATTCATATAGTTCGTCGATATCCATTGTTTACAAACAAAAATGAATGCCTATGCGTTTTAATTTAATATAATTTGGTACTAAATTCATAAAACGTCCCGATAACTGGCAATTATATGAGTTATTTGAATTTTTTCCAATGTTACCACAGAATCAACTGTTAGGTTTCTATGTGCAAGTGTATGCGTGCGGCTAATCTACTTGAACATGGCACACATACTTTGCCCCATAGAAACACGGAAAACAGCTTGTAGCCAAAGAGCTGACGGTCTATTTAATACTTAGATTAAGGTTTATAATTTCGGCGGTTCCCAGCCAGTGAGAGGGTCAATGTATGGCGACTGTTCACGAAAACGAATATCCACCCTCAGATGGAAAAATAATCCAGCGAACATGTCGCAACTTCGATAAAGATTGTCACAACAACAACGTGAGGTCGTCCAAACTGGACACCGAGATAGACAACAAAGCAATAGGAATCAGCAGAACACCACATGCTGAATTTTGTCCATGGAGGTTGATTCATCAACCTCGCGCTTTAGACAACAGACGAGTTATCAGAACAAACCACCGATTCTCAATTCTCAGCCGAGGATCCCAACCATAGGAAACCAAAATAGATCACGCAAAAGGTATCTTTATATCAAGTCTATACATGGCACGATTAATATTTTTCGGAAAAAATGCTTTTTTTTTTTATCCTGTCTTGTCTAGATAGTTTGACGGTTTAATTGGATTCGATTTCTTAAAAGAAATCAACGCTCAACTAGATCTTAGGAGAGGTATTTTATCTTGCAATGGAGTGGAAGAGAAGTTATTATACTTTTATTGTAAGGATGTAAATCATATTTCGTACGACACTACATCAGCACCGGCAGATTTACGAGAAAAATTCTCATAAAGGATGAACCATCGGTTAAAAGTATTTACTGACCAAACTGCATTTAAATTGTAGTATTAGAAACGTTCGAAATTGCACAATGCGAAACCCTCTATTAGCCTTTGAAAAACTATAAAAAAGAAACATGCATAACGTTTTGTGAATTAAGCACTCACTACACGTGTGTACAACAATTGATGAACAACAAGTCAGCTTTATGTAAATCATCATTAGCACATCAAATCCATCCTGATAATGTCGTAGAGGATCTCATTATTATCAATAACCAAAATTACCAAGGTTCAGGAGGGAAACAACGAACCGATCGAAGTAAATTTTACATATTTCTTGATATTCGACGAAAAAGCAAATATCAAAGGTTCGACCTATACTAACTCAAAGCAAATTACCCATTTAAGCCCTGAACCACCTAGAGTGCGAGCAGTGAACTTTACGGAACACTTAACGATGCTATCCTTGCCGTACCTGAATGAAGCTCACTTAAAGAACCTGGAGCATATTGCAACCTTGAAACAGGAAGTCAAATCATGCAATTTCGTATGGCTTGTTCCAGCCGTCAACTTTAAGGAGATAGATAAAGAAAAGTTCATCCAAGACCTTGTGAAAAGCCTACAAACAGCTGCGGACAGCTCTGTCTAAAGGAGGGAGTAGTTACTGCAAAGCAATATAATATTTTATTTTTCTCAATTGACCACAAGATTTCTTTATTTGCACACATGGCACACTTGATCACAACATTTTTTTATTTGCACACACAGTATAAATAGCTATAGCAATTAACAACACTTCCGACACGCACCACTCAACCTATCAGAACTTTTATTGACATATGTTAAGTCGGCCTTTACTTGACTTACATAGTTTAATAAAGTAAAATAGAAATTATAAGAAAATTAAAATAAAGTTAGTTCTAATTCTTCCAAGTTCTTTATTTATATTGTATACTTCACTTAATATTTGAATGCAAATTTAAATATAATTAGTGCAGAGTTCAACTGGTTATCCCAACTCGTTATATTCAAGATTGGACTTTACACTTTACTTCTTGTTATGATACGTTACGAAGCTAGTTGTAAAAAATGCTGCAATTCTGTGTGCTAGAAGTTATATGACATATTTTACCCATAGTTTTCGGAAAAATGCAATGCCTTCGCCTGCGTACTCGTGGATGATAACCTTAGTAACCCTTGATATGGTTTCCATAAAGCTCGCATCAGCACACAATTAATTAAGTATTTTGTAAATTTGGCACTTTGATCAAGTCGCATCACTCATTTTCATTCGCAACTGTGCGTAATGCTTATTTTCCAATTCTCAACATGACTTACTCGACGTCAAACTAAATTATAAACAATAAAGTGGAAATAAAACCCTCGATTACCTTCTTGGAATGCAGTGAGCAAACATTGTAATCACCAAAGATAATGGAATACAGAGATATATAACTTTCCAGTGGAAAGGCGGCTGCCTACAAGCTCTTTTCCCGTAAAATTCATAAAGTCACGCACTATGCTCATTTCTTTTCTAGTATATGTGAGTTCATGAATTGAACTTTAATGTAATAATTCGCTACTCCGAAATGCGTATTTCATTATTTTTTTTATTTTAATCGAATCCTTAACAAAAACCAAACAAGTTCAATACCAAACACAAAACAATTGAACAGCGCGATGCCCCTAAAAGCAAAAGGAATGTTGGCCGGCCATTAGCAACATGCTTTTTTGTAGCTCACACGTATTCACAGACGTGGTTGAAATTACAAAAACAACAATGTGAACAAATGTGTTTTGGGGGGATAGACGTACGAAAGATATCCATCTCTTTTATTCATTCATCTCTGGTAATCACTTTGTTCATTGTATGTACCATAGACAAATAATACTGAGACCCCCAACTCACAATCCTCTTGCCGCTGGCCCCCTCAATTTATTTTCAAATTCGCCATTTTATTTTCCCAGTGTTATGTCAATTTAAAATCCGTGTGACATGCAAAAACATACAAAAAATACAAAAATAAATGCTGCCAACCTCGACAACCGTGGGGAAATGTGCTAGAATTCGGGAATACCACATTTTTTCATTGCTGAATGCCATTGGTTAGTTATTATAAATTGTTACAAGGCGAATTTATTGATTTGTTTGGTTAATACAACTATCTAAAGGAGATGTTCTACATACAAGAAATATTAGGACAAACATGGTTCTGTATTTTCCGCTTTTGAATATTATTAACTTCGATTTCATGTGTATTTTTTTCTTAAATAACTGAGGAAAATTTGCTCAAAATGTTTTTATTTTTCTTCAACCAATCTACGTTGTTCATTTTTCATTAATATTTTAAGCAAATGTACGCTTATTCCTAAAAAAAATATATTATCCACACGTAACGAATAATTTCAAATTTAACGGATAAAATTCTATGAACGCTGTCAGGAACTTTGCGAGTGCGTTGGAAAGTCGCAATTTTTGAAGTTAGGTGACATTTGACAATACGAATTTCTATGTAACAATACAAGCGCACTTAGCATTTGACACCCCATAAAAATAAAGCTTGTTAGGCAAGTAACGGGAAATCGGCCGAGTTGTTGGTCTCAGTATTGTCTCTGGTATGTACCATAGTAAGATATGCAATTTCTATCTTTCTCACCAAAAAGGCATAATTTTTTTGAAAGACATCCTTCGTCTAAAGCTCCGTGCTCGTATGCTAGTTGGATGTGAAACGACAAAAATGGGCTGAAAAAAAACTGATAACTTAGAGATAATCATATCCAATGTATACAATATACATTCATGTTTAATAGAGTCATTCATTGAAAGTTCCACAAAAATGCATATTTCAAACCAAACATGAAATTCATGTTGAAGGTTCTGCCAATAACTAAAACACCATTTCCAAATACAATACTTTTCAACATCAGCCATGAAACCAATAGCAAGTTTATTTTTAACCAACCAACTGCATAACGACGCACGTCGGGAAGTCTATTGCTTCGGATGACAGCCTTAGGGTGTTTCGGTAGTGAAAAAGGCAAATGTTCTGTGAAAACTTGTTGAAATAAGGGAAATTGAAATTGCATGTACACTCGAAGTGGATGATGTGAATTTACCCAACAAGTAAGACCAGATTGCGACGAACTTTCAAAACACATTGAGATATTCTGTTCGACGGAATGCCTGCAAGTCAATTAGCTTTGCTTGTGGGTTAAGTTTTTAAAAGTACTAACCCTTTAGGCGCACATGCCACACAATGATTGCAATGGGGTATACAAAACTTCGCAGGGTAGTAATTTACCATTCTTCATATTTCAAACTATATTGTACCTGCAATTAGTTAAGATCTTTACAGAACCGCTAGAAAAATTAAATTATAACTCTGTATCTGAATTTTTTTTTATCAAAATCGTTTGGTGTTAAATACTTATTGGTTTTAGTACGTGGTAGCAATGGTTATTGACGGACTCGACCTGACTGACCAAACAAAAAAAACATTCGAAAGTATTACAGTATAGCTGTCCTAAGAAAGCGTCTCAATTCAGATATGGCAATATTTGGATCTTGGTACAATCAATTCTCACCAAAAAGAAAGGTTTACACGCCGACTCCACTAGAGATAAATATATCTCTCCTACTAGATGTCTGACATCTATGGCAACGGCAAGAGAGGTCGTAGTTGACGTTTTGTGTTGTGAAACAATTCGGTTGTTTGCTTTGCTTACATTTTTAAATGTGGAGTTGATTGCTATTCAGCAAATTAAGGCTCTGCAAGAACTAGAGGTACTGGAGGAGTTACAGGATAAAGAAAAAAACCAAAGCGTAAACATCGCTTCTGAGTTAATCCTTTCCTTATGCTAAGGGAGGCTCATGAGCTGGAGCAACATTTGCTCAGAGATATATTGTGGGATGAAGGGCAAGACTATAGAAACTTCTGTAGGATGTCTATTGACAAATTCACTGCTCTTCTTGTCTTGGTAAATAAAGCTTTTTGCTTACAAATTTTTATGATTTTTTATTGTAGATTGAACCGTCAATTAAAAGACAAGACGCTAAAATGCGTTTTGCAATTACCCCGAGAGTACGGCTTGCAATCACGGTGAGATATATTGCTGCGGGTGATTCATATAAGGTATATCGATGGAATTTTTGTCAAGAATATCTCGAAGAACAGTTGCATAGTTTGTCCCGGCAGTGCTATTTACCTGTGGCGTGGCGTCCATATAAGCCGATTCCTATCGACTTCCCTTTTTAAATCTCTACCAGTCAATACTAGGTATCTTTCTACCAAAAACCAAATATACCTACATGAAACCAAATGAATTTTAATACTCACAAAATGGTACACACACATATGCCATCAAATAAATATTATGTGCGTATCCATTTTCATACACCATCGTCGTCGTCTCGTCACGACAAAGCGAAGGGAACGCAAAATATGTCGGGTGATTAAAGCTCTCACTTGCTAGTTGATTTTGAGAGAATATTTGCTTGTTGTTTTGACTTAAACCAATTAATAAAAGGCGACGGTAAAACGTTATACAATTCCTTTATTTGATGGTAAGCAAATCAACGGGGTTTACCCAATGGTTCGTTGGGAGATGTTGCCTTGTTGGTGGTTGCTAGACGAAAGAGAGTGAATCATCTTTGCTTAAACGCGTGAAGCCAATTCGCCAAACTAAACCGTTTCGCCTTTTCCTCTGTTCTTCTTTGTGGGCATCTTCTTCTTGATGAACGATTATTGCATATTGGGATTACGGGTTAAAATTAGCAGATTACACGACTAACATAACGCGGCTTATGTAATGAAAGTGCAACGACAATTCTTTGGCAAAAGCAACATCAGAAAGCTAAATGAACCATAGGGTACGTGTACAAATATGTTACTAATAAATTTAAAGTAATGAAGTTAGGCCAATTCAGCAAGAAATATAAGTATAAAGAATATGTAATTAATTAATAAGAAACGTAGCTTTCTATTCTTAAACATGCCGCCTCCCACTGAAGGAATTTCAGGAACTAGGTAGGAGCGCCACTCTCGTAATTGGCCTTTTGTATATAGCGTTGTGGGTGCGAACCGACACAACTCGTACCTGCCCATCTGACCCCGGATGAGTGGCTTCGATACGCCCTAGAGACCACTTAGATGGGGGTAAATTAGGCTCCTTAACCACGACGAGATCACCAACCCTTAGGTCTCTGGTCTGCTGCTTCCATTTGGGACGTTGCTGAAGTGAGGTGATGTAGTCCGTATGCCACCGTTGCCAAAACCCTTGCGTCATATTTTGAATCAACTGCCATCGTCCTAAGCGGTTAATTGGTACCTCCAGATAACTTGGCTCAGGGATCGCTGTATACGGTCTTCCTATAAGAAAATGAGAGGGGGTTAGAGGATTCAAATCTGTATCAGAAATTGCGCAGAGAGGCCTAGAATTAAGAAGGGCTTCGATTTGGGAAAGTAAAGTGGTCATCTCCTCAAAGGTGAGAACGTTGCTTCCTACGACACGATGAAGATGTTGCTTGACGCACTTAACCCCCGCCTCCCAAAGCCCACCGAAATGAGGGCTATGTGGTGGGATGAACTCCCATTTTATATTGTCCGTAGCTAAGGCGGTAGATATCCTCTCGTTATGCTCCCTAGATCTCACTAACTGGAACCAATCGGAGAGTATCCGCGATGCACCTTGGAAGTTGGTGCCATTGTCGGAATGAAGAACACTGCATTTGCCTCGCCGAGCAATGAACCGGCGTAGGGCAGCTAAAAATGCATCCGTTGAAAGATCACTCACTACCTCCAAGTGAAGCGCTTTCGTAGCCATACATATAAATAATGCGATGTATCCTTTCCTTAATTTTGGGTTTCTTCCCTTTGATAATCGAAGAGTGATCGGACCGGCGTAATCACATCCCGTGTGCTCGAACGCGTACGATGAATTGAGTCGAAAAGCAGGTAGGTTTCCCATAAGTTGAGCTGACGTACCCTGGCGCAAACGAAAACATTCCTTGCATTCAAAAACGACTTTTCGTATCAAATTTCTGCAGCTAAGAACCCAATATTCTTGCCTTACCAACGCAAACAAATGTGTGACTCCAGCATGTAGAAACTTCCGGTGAGCTGCACGAAGAATTAAAAGAGTTATTGAAGAGTTTTTTGGCAAAATAATTGGATGTTTTATAGTTAGCGGAACATTGACAGCATTCAGTATTCGTCCACCAACTCGTAGCAAGCCTACGTTATCGAAGAAAGGAGATAAAGACGACAATTTGGAACGATTGGGGACTGACCCTTTGGATTTCAGAGCGGTGATTTCATCCTCAAAATCCTCTTGAATGAATCGGATACAGGTTTGTTTGGCGGAAAGAAGTTCGGACGACGAGACAAATGTTTTCCGTCGATCTATAGCAGGAAGCCGGCAGTTATTCACAAAACGAAGAATGTAGGCAACCGTCCGGATTAGTCTGGTCCAAGAAGAGATTTTGCATGCTAGATTGGCCAAGAAATGCTCTTTGCGACGCGATAAGTTTACCGTAGCGCGAATTTTCCTTTCCTCGGGTATCTCTTCAAGATTTTTCTTTACGAATTGTGGCCAATAAGTGCAACCCTTGGAAATCCAAACAGGACCCTTCCACCATATTTCTAGCGGCAACAACTGGCTAGGTTCGATGCCCCTCGAAGCACAATCAGCCGGGTTTTCTTCAGAGCGAATATAACTCCAAACTTTCCGAGGGAGAACATCAAGAATCTCTGCGGTGCGATTAGCGACGAAGGTATTCCATCTGCGAGGAGGAGAAGCAAGCCAAGCTAATACGATTTGTGAATCGCAAAATGCGAAAATATTGGATGGAGATATGTCTAATGAGGAGCGAATCACCTGAATCAGACGGGCTAATAGCAGAGCCCCACACAACTCAAGACGGGGGATAGTCAACTGCTTTATCGGCGCGACGCGGGTCTTAGCCGCAACAAGATGAACTTCAATTTGGCCACGTTCCGAGGTACTGCATGCATAAACAACGGCAGAATACGCCTTTTCTGATGCGTCTGAGAATCCAACAAGATCATAGCTTAGCGAGTCCAACGAACACCTTCTCAAAATCTTGACCTTTTCGAAAAGTTTGCAGATTATTCCGATAGTGAATCCACCTTTGAGCTACCTCCGTCGGCAACGGATCGTCCCAGCCTATTTTCGATTGATGTAACCACAACTCTTGGAAGAGCATTTTGAGTAAGATAGTGGAGGGGGAGAGAAAACCCAACGGATCGAATATTTTGGCTACTTCCGACAACAGCTTTCGCTTGGTATATAGTGACGAACTTTCTTTTAACGAAATTTTAAAGGTGAATATATCATGGTATGGATTCCACACTAACCCCAGTACTTTTGTGCAACCTTTCTGGCTATCCAAATCAAGTGAAACGATGTCATTATGGTCGATACCGCTTAAAATTGGCCAACAATTCGAACTCCATTTGCTGAGCCGGAACCCTCCACAAGAGAGTAGCTTAACTAATTCCTCCCTCAATTTAACCACCTCGGCCATAGAATCGGCACCGGTCAGGAGGTCATCCACGTAAAAATCACTCAGAATTGAACGAGAAGCCGATGGAAACTGATACCGGTAGTCGACCGCAAGTTGCTTAAGAGTCTTCATGGACAGAAATGGAGCAGGCGAGGTACCATAGGTCCCGGTACATAGCCAAAAGTGGGAAATCGGTTTCTCCGGACTCTCCCTCCAAACAATGCGTTGAAAATCGCGGTGCTTTTCAGCGACCCAAATTTGTCGAAACATTTTGACGATGTCCGCACAAAAAACGTATTTGGGAAAACGGAATCTTATACACACATTTACCAAATTACGTTGAAGAGGAGGCCCGGTATGCAACATTTCATTTAAACTAATTCCATTAGAGTCCCTATGCGACCCATCAAAAACGACCCGTATTTTATTCGTAACGACGGCATGATGCGGCAAATAGAAAACCTGTCCCGATGTAGGTTCGATAAGATTATCCGGAATTCGTTGCATGTGACCCAATTCCAGGTAAGTCTTCATAAATTGGCAGTACTCTATTCGAAGGCTTTCATTGCGAGCGAAACGACGCTCCATGGAAGATAAACGCGACAAGGCTCCTGAGAGTGTGCTACCAAAACGAACCTCACTCTGTCGAAAGGGTAACTCAACAATATATTTGGAATCCGGGGCGCGCGAATAGGTTCGAGAAAAATGCGATTCGGCGAAATCCTCATTTCTTTCCATGGATAAGTGGACAGGAACCTCCTCAACTTCCCAGAAAGATTTAAGCAGCACGTCTAACTCCTCGATCCCAACATGTAGTGAAACTATGGATTGGTTAGGCATATTTCCAGTTACTACCCAGCCAAAGACAGTATTGTGGGCCACCAAATTACCCTCGTCATCGATACGACGGCCTTCCCGCAAAATATTCCAAGCTATATCGGCCCCTAGTAAGAGATCAATAGGACCCGCTTCATTAAATCCAGGATCCGCCATTTCCAGATTCTCCAACAGCGACAGATTAGTTAAGGCAAACGAGTATAGAGGGGTTTGCGAAGTGATTTCTTTCAAAATATAAGCGTTAACTTGGACTTGAGTCGAATCAAAACGAGAAAGTAAGTTAACCTGTACAATACCATGAGTAACCCCAGCTGATTGAGACGAAATTCCAGTAATTGGGATACGAGCATGGCGCCGACGAAGACCTAAACAGTTTACCAACCGTTCGGTTATAAGCGAAACTTGCGAACCGGTATCCAACAGTACCCGACAAAGCTGTACCTTTCCTGCAACATCCATGATCTTAACGAGCACCGTAGGTAATATGCCGGACGAATGCATTGTGTTTTTAATATGATGGCTCACCACCGACAACGGATTCATAGGAAATGAATTTTCGCTATTGGCAGTATCGATGTTATCTGCAATAGCCGACTGGTTTGATTTTTCCAAATGAACCAACGTGTGATGTCGAGTATGGCAGACCGAGCAACGAGCCTTTACTCGACATCTGGCGGAAGAGTGGTTACTGCCTAAGCAATTGTAGCACAACCGCTCATCCCTCACAAAATTACGACGCGACTGTATCGACATGGATTGAAATTGAGAACATTTAGAAAGTAAATGGTTCCCTTTACATTGGGGGCAAGCCACATTGGCCACGGTTAAACTTTTCACATGCGAAGTACCGGAACGCGGTGTTGTTTTGTTATTACGACCTTTCGGCTCACAAGATTCTAACGCTGAACCTCTTCCAACCGTTTGTTTTCAAGAGACCAGGCTTTACGCGTTTCGGAATCATTTTTATTGAGTAAGAAATAAATTAACCAAGGATCTCTACTCTCAGAAGAAAGAGCTTTTAGGCCGCGAATAACTTCATCCGCATTGTCCGTTAAACAACGTAAACGAGCACTATCCGCGATTATAACCGTTGGCAATTTTAGGAAACTCTCAATGTACGCGTTAATAATATAAAGCGGCTTATTGTACCGATTTTCGAGCTTCTCCCACGCTTGTTCGTAATTGTTATCCGCGATCTCGATATAATTTAATAATTTAGCGGCATCATCACGTAAAAACGATTTTAGATAACGCAATTTTTGAGCACCGGGAAGGTTTTTCTTACAGTAAATGCTCCCGAGGAACATGTCCCGGAACCCTGGCCACTCGCGATAATCACCCGAGATAAAAATCACCAGCGATAAAACCGAAAGCCCCCAGCAACAAGAGAATGCAACAACAGGCAGCAGCAATCACCCAAATTCCCAAAAACGACAACGGACACTTTCTCAATACCACCTGTATGCAGCTTTCCGAATAATTTTCCAGCAACCACCCAAAAACTGTATGCGCGTTAAAACTCGAAATATTTATCTTAATAAGTCGCGACTTTTCTTCAAACGAATCCGTTTACTCGAAGGACCATGTTTTGACTTAAACCAATTAATAAAAGGCGACGGTAAAACGTTATACAATTCCTTTATTTGATGGTAAGCAAATCAACGGGGTTTACCCAATGGTTCGTTGGGAGATGTTGCCTTGTTGGTGGTTGCTAGACGAAAGAGAGTGAATCATCTTTGCTTAAACGCGTGAAGCCAATTCGCCAAACTAAACCGTTTCGCCTTTTCCTCTGTTCTTCTTTGTGGGCATCTTCTTCTTGATGAACGATTATTGCATATTGGGATTACGGGTTAAAATTAGCAGATTACACGACTAACATAACGCGGCTTATGTAATGAAAGTGCAACGACAATTCTTTGGCAAAAGCAACATCAGAAAGCTAAATGAACCATAGGGTACGTGTACAAATATGTTACTAATAAATTTAAAGTAATGAAGTTAGGCCAATTCAGCAAGAAATATAAGTATAAAGAATATGTAATTAATTAATAAGAAACGTAGCTTTCTATTCTTAAACAGCTTGTTATCTCTTTTTTCTTGCCTGAGCACTGTGTCTGACACCTCTTTGTTCAACACCTACTTGGTTATGTAGAAAATAACGCGCTTTTCTTCGAGTTATTCTCAGTTCGCACTAAAGTTAATTTTGAGTGCTGACGCTGAGTGAACCGCTTGGTTATGATATGAACAAAATAACACGCTTTTCTTAGAGTTGCCTTGCAACAAAATCATACATTGTTCATTTGCTTTCCACATCACCCTACCTACCTCAACATAGTACCTGCAATTATCCACACAAGACAGAATAAGAAAAGAAGAAGTGAAAGAAAATCGAATAACTCTAAGAAAAGCGTGTTATTTTGTTCATATCATAACCAAGCGGTTCACTCAGCGTCAGCACTCAAAATTAACTTTAGTGCGAACTGAGAATAACTCGAAGAAAAGCGCGCTATGTAGCACAGAAATGTAGTTTTTTTACATTTGTATGTGATCAATTTTGCTTCGACTTCCCATTTGCAAATGTTCACGCCACGCCACTGCTATTTACTATATACAATGCACAACAACACAACTTTTCATTGGTAATTAAAAGTAGTGATGCGATGTCGTGAGAGCACAAGCGTTGTCACCTAGCCTCTCACTATCAACTCCTACACTCACCTCCACGTTGGGGACTGGTGGGTGCATAGTACCTCGATTGGAGATTGAGTAACCAACCCCCTTGGAAGGTCGTTGGTGGCAGCGGACGAGAGAGGGGGAGGAATGCTTTCTCACTAAGGCACCTCCTCTGGTACCAGACGGAACCAACGGCTACAGTTCCAGTCAACCAGTCCAGTAACCCCTATTAAGCTGCTCTGACATATTCGGATACCAGGTCTATGGGAATTTCCAATACCGAGGCAGGGTGTTGGACAAAAGTTGGTGGCGGATGAACCCTTAACAACAGCGCTCGCATCCCAAAGTGGTTTACTGGCACCGGAATAACCGGCCTGCTGTCCTATGGTTAAGGGCTTGGCCCTCCAGGTTGAGGGTTGTGCCGTTGGGGTAACTTCCCGACCATATACAAAAACACTAGTTACGAGAGAGACACGAAGAGCCTCGGATAACGATTTCCCTTGAACGGCAACCAGACCCGGAACGTCAACGATCTAAGAGTATGTACCTGGAATGTGCGAACGCTCTACACCCCAGGTGCTACTCAGAAACTTGATACAGATGAACAGATATTACCGCGATCCAGGAGATACGATTGATAGGATCAGGTATGATGAAAAGAAAAAATTGCGATATTTATTACAGCTGCCATAAAAGATTGCATGTATTAGGATGCGGATTCGTCGTGGGAAATCGGCTTAGGACAAAAGTTATTGACCTCAAGCCGATAGGTGAACGATGCGAGGCACGCATCCAACATCCTTAACGTGCACACATTCAGAGCGGCAAACGTCGGCTCTGATCATTTTCTCTTTGCGGCTAAGTTCAGAGCACACCTGGAGTAGCCAGAGTCTACAAAGAGCGCCTGAGTGAGGAAATCTCCGCAGTGTATTCACCAACCACAGATGCCAATACCCAGTGGTCCCAGTATCGCGACATCATCAAAGAGGTAGTCGAAACCATCTTAGGGTACCAGCCAGCAGTCTCCCAGCTCAAGGAGATCGACGAGACCCGCGATCGAAGCGACATCCGGAAGTTTTACAAGAAAACCAAGCAACTGCTGGCTTCAAGACCGAATCGCAGGCTCTACGACACAGCGATCGAAACCTAGTCACCGAAGCACAGGGAATAGTAGATGTGTTTAAGCATCACTTCCAGCAGCTGCTAAATGGGCATCATGTAGAGAGAGTGATAGGGCAAGAAGTCAATGTCGAACCAGTTCCACCACCATGTATAACAGAAGCTGGCTTAGCAATAAAAAAGCTTAAGAACAACAAGGCCGCCGGCTCTGATGGTTTACCAACTGAGCTCTTCAAATACGGTGGTGATATTTTGGTAGGACGCATGCACCAAATCATCAACCAAGTATGTGACTTCTTCAATCTCGTGTTATAGCAGATATAGGTGTCAACACGGAAGGCACTATCTTCAACAGATCCGCCCAGCTATTTACTCCAGTAGCAGACGATATTGACATCATCGTTCGCTCCCAGCGTTCCGTGATAGAGGCTTTTATGGCGATTCGTTGGTCTTGTAGTAAATGAGGACAAGACTAAGTAGGGTCAATGTGGGTAATTGTAAACAATTTCAAGTTTTTTTTTAAATTTTGACTTCAGTTCTTAATACATTTTCATGAAGCAATTTGACGGAAATCTTTAGATGAAAATATTAAATAATGGCAATTCTTTTGTATAAATATTAAAAAATATTTCCGAAATTGTTGAAATAATTGTCCAAATTGGTATGTTTACAAATATCCCACCATGTCTTTGTTTTTTCATAAATTCGGGGGTGAATGTAAACAGGTATTTCATTCACTAGGCATGATAATGGAAGCTGTTATAGGGAAAATGAATACAGAAGCGAATATATGGCTCATTGGCAGTTAGAAAGGTACACAAAGTGAGTGTTTACTTTTACCCCAAAAAAGAAGATAAATCAATTTGTTGGTTCCCAAACAAAAGAACTCAAATGCAACCGTTGATGCAATCAATGTCTGCACATTAGACCAGTGATTGGAATATGATCATTTAACTTCAAGGAGGAAGTCACAACAATATTCCCAATCACTGGTAACAAGGCACAGGACATTTGGAACGCGAACACTGAAGGAAACCACAAAAACACCGCACGAAAAAACAAGTCCACGAAGAAAAACCACCGACAGACGAAACCACCACGAGACAATGAGGCCGAAACGTCAAATGCTCGACATCTCAACTAGCCATTGTCGATGTATTGTCGGTCTTCTCTCGCACCAACCAATTCTCCCAAATGAACCAAGCATCGGAACTAGTCACACCTCACACGTAATAGGCAAAGTGGAAGCAGTCGACACAGCTACATATCGCCATCTCGCTCTTACAGCTTGAAAGGATATAGATGGTATAAAGTTAGAAGTGTTAGTGATTAGTTAATCATATTGTATTGTATTGTAATCAAATGTAAAGTAAATTGGACTATGTTAAACTAACACCAAGAAACTAATTTTATGAAAAGGGGCAATGACCATTTAAGATCACAGCTGATCTGGTAAATAGGAAACCGAGGTTTCGCAAAGAATTTGTAGAGTAGTTTGCGTTCATTCGAATCAGAACCTTTGAATTAAAACCAATAAAGAATAGATTTATAACGTTTACCGAACGTTCCGCGACTTTCATTTCACCTTTTTCAAGTGAATCAACAATTCACTTTTGCTGTGAGACGCCTTCTCCAGCAGCTTAATTTTCTACACGTCGCCTACGTATAGAACATGGTCCTTCGAGTCCTTTGAAAGGAAACCGCGCATTTTTTTTTTTTTTTTTTTTCTTCTTTCTCCTCTAAAAAATAACACAAAAGTGCATTAAAGTGACGTGAAAAGAATAAAAAAAAAGAACATTTAAAGTGTACTGTGGAATAGTGAAAAAAAAAGCATCCCGATCATCGACAGACTGTCTATCGGCCACAGTACCCAACGACAACATCAATCCCGCATCCAACGGACAAACAGCGGTCTGAAAGCGGCAAAACGGGCAGCAATCATAGCAAGGAGCTGTGCAACGCAAAGCCTTCTGCAACTGTAACTGAGAGTTTAAATTACTGAGGTTGCAGTTGCAAAAGCAAATCAAGGTAGGAATATTGTTCCTAGTTATCGCCTTATTTTTGCAACTAGTATATATATTCATATATATTTTTCATGAACGTTTCGTCGAAAATATAACGAGTCGACGTCAGCATCTGTATAATCACAGTAAGGAACTGTGCAACCTGTACAACGATCCACAAGTGACAACGGTCAACTTCAACAATCACAGCAAGGAACTGTGCAACCTGTACAACGATCCACAAGTGACAACGGTCAACTTCAACAATCACAGCAAGGAACTGTGCAACGCAAAGCCTTCTGCAACTGTAACTGAGAGTTTAAATTACTGAAGTTGCAGTTGCAAAAGCACAATAAGGTAGGAATATTATTCCTTTCTTTGTACACCTTTTGTTGCATAATACAATATAGATATAAACTAAATACCTATATATATAAACTCATAAACCTAGTTTAGTACAAATTTATAATCAATAATTGCCAAAAAACATTTCCCCTGATTTCAAACACCAAACTAACGTCCATATCGAAGTGAAGTGATTATGTCTAAGCTTACTAAGCAAATCGAACGGCAAGAACTTATCTTGAAAGAACTCGAAAGCGATTTCGAAGAATTTAAAAAAGAAAACGAGGCGCGAAAATCAAAGGGATATATAAATGCGTGTATAACGGACAGTGAAGAATGCTTCAAACGCGCAAAAAAGGATCATGAGGCGATCGTTAATCATGTGTCTGATCCGCTCAAAGACGCGTACCTTGAAGCTGAAACTTTTTTGAAAATTAAGCGCATATATTTTGCCTTTACGGGAATTCTTAATGACCTTTATGACGAATTTTCCAAAGATACAAATGCAAACTTAGAAGTGTCTCGGTTAAACGTTACAAAGGCTTCAGTGTGTGACATTCGGTTGCCACCAATTCAAATCAAGAAGTTCTCGGGCTTGTTAGAAGAATGGTATGAATTTCACAACCTGTTTGAAAGTATGGTGGATCAGAATATTGATTTATCCGACATACAGAAACTTCAATTTCTTAAAACCCATGTCACTGATAGTGCTGCCTTATTAATTCAGCATTTATTAGTTGATGCGGATGGAAAAAACTATGCTGCGGCATGGGAAATTTTAAAGGAGCGTTACCAAAACAAACGTAAATTGGTTAATAAACAGTTAAGGGTTTTGATGGAACAAGCTAAAATAACGCATGAAACCGCCGATGCATTAAAATCTTTGCATGATACAAGCACAAACTGTATTCATGCACTATCGAATCTGGGAATGGCCGTGGAAACTTGGGATGACATTCTTATATATGTGGTTTACCATAAACTTCCTTTACAAACTCAAAAGGACTGGGAAGAGAAATTGGGCAGTTCTAAACTCCTCCCAGAATGGAAAACCTTCACTAAATTTATTGAGGGAAGATTTAGCTCCCTCGAAAATATCATGGAGTCAAATGAGGCTCCAAAGACATTCAAGAAATCGACAGCAACTGCTTATCATGTAAAGCAGTCAAACGAGACAAAGAAATTTCTTTGCCGGCTTTGCAAGGCGTCGCATGGAATACGGCAATGCAAACATTTTTTAAAAATGGAAGTAAAGGCCCGAGCTGAAGCAGTAAAGGCAAACGGTGTCTGCTCAAATTGCTTAGGGTACGATCACCATTCGTCTAACTGCAAGAGCGGCAATCGTTGCCAAAAATGTGGTCAAAAGCACCACACGCTTTTACACTTTGAGACTCAGAGGCCTTATAATGGTAACACCGCCAATCATTACCCACATGCTTCATCCTTTCATGGAAACAATCATACAGAGTATAACACTCACTTAATTCAAAATGCGAATCAGTGCATTCCTCCAAGTGGGTGGAGCAATGGACTTAATAGTGTATCAACACAAAGCCATACGCAATACCCCAACCAAACTCAGGCCGCGAATCAGAGTAGTTCCCAAAATGGGCGGAACATTGACCAGAATGTTGCGTCAACATCAAACAACAACATCAACTTATACCTAAACCAAATGAGATCAAAGGTCTTGCTAGCAACATCGTTAGTTAAGGTTGTAGCTTCAAGTGGTAATAAACACGTACTTAGGGCATTAATAGATCCTGGCTCAGAAGCCACATTCGTAACAGAAAATGTTGTCCAGCTTCTCAACCTAAGAAAGTAAGGAGCAAAAGTGAATTGTTGATTCACTTGAAAAAGGTGAAATGAAAGTCGCGGAACGTTCGGTAAACGTTATAAATCTATTCTTTATTGGTTTTAATTCAAAGGTTCTGATTCGAAGCCTCAACCCATTTCTCGATGAGGGAGACATACTTCGGGTAGGGGGTAGACTTTTAAATTCACCACTCCCATTTGATCAACGTCACCCAATAATACTCAAAGAAAAGCATCACTTTTCAAAATTACTGGTTACAGACACGCATCAGAGAACAAATGGTAATAGCCGAAATACGCAACATGTATTGGATAACAAACCTAAAAAGACTTGTTAAATCGACAATCCACAAATGTGTTCGGTGCCACCGCTATAATGCAAAAATGCAGGAGCAGCTAATGGGAAGCCTTCCATTGGCACGCGTTGCAATTTCAAGACCCTTTTCAAACACAGGTGTTGACTATGCAGGACCTGTGGAAATCAAAATGTGGAAAGGCAGATGCAATAGGATAAGCAAGGGGTACATCGCCGTGTTCATCTGTCTTGCAACAAAGGCAATTAACATTGAGCTAGTCAGCGACTTGAGTGCAGCGGCATTCATCGCAGCATTCAGACGATTTGTTGCCCGTCGAGGAAACTGTGCCAACATGTTTAGTGACTGTGGCACCAATTTCAAGGGAGCATACAACGACCTGCGAAAGGACAGCAAATTCATCACGGCTGAATGGTCAGCAGAAGTAGCCGCAAATCTGGCATCGTACCAAACGACGTGGCACTTCAACCCTCCATCATCACCACACTTTGGAGGGCTGTGGGAGGCAGGTGTCAAATCAATAAAACACCACTTAAAAAGGACGATTGGATCATCGAAATTAACTTTCGAGGAATATGCGACACTGCTGACACAGATCGAAGCATGCCTCAATTCTCGACCACTGTGTCCAATGACGTCGGACCCCAACGATTTAAATGTACTAACGCCCGGACACTTCCTAATAGGAGCACCACTGCGTGCATTGCCAGACAGGAACTTAGCAGAAAGGAAAATCAACAATTTGGACAGATGGAAATACCTGCAGCGACTTACCCAGGAATTCTGGAAGCAGTGGAGCACAAACTATCTGCACTTACTGCAACAGCGCCCAAAATGGTTGCAACAGCAACCCGATGTTAGAATGGGAGATATTGTCCTCGTTAAGGAAGACAATCTTCCTCCATCCGAATGGCTACTCGCGCGAGTAATCGATCTACATCCCGGGTCGGACGGTCTAACGCGCGTGGTGACCATAAAAACAAAGAATTCGACACTCAAGCGACCGATCGCAAAAATATCCCCTTTGCCATTATCAACTTAAACAATATCATGAACTCACCCCCATAACCTCTTACTATCAACAGCACAAATGTAAACAAACCCCTGAAAAAAAAAAACCCCTTATGAACCTTTAATAATCCCAAGTGAAATAAATAAAAACAAAACACTAGATGTCATAATTCACCCTTTAAACACTCGAGTTAGGCTTTACACTCTAGTTAGGCTCCACATCATTCAGCATAAACATAGTGCAACAACATTTTATTGCACTTTTACTACTTTGCACTGTAATTACAAAACACTAATGCATTTTTTTGTATGTTTCATGGCACGTGCACCTAACCTCAAATATGGACGAGGCAATGTGGCTGGGAGGTTTTAGCCAATCAAGAACACAGAAGCAAATCCCGAAGGAGATGGAACACCACTATCAAGACATCATTAAACACAAAATCCGGAGGCCGGGAGCATGTTGGTTCCCAAACAAAAGAACTCAAATGCAACCGTTTATGCAATCAATGTCTGCACATTAGACCAGTGATTGGAATATGATCATTTAACTTCAAGGAGGAAGTCACAACAATATTCCCAATCACTGGTAACAAGGCACAGGACATTTGGAACGCGAACACTGAAGGAAACCACAAAAACACCGCACGAAAAAACAAGTCCACGAAGAAAAACCACCGACAGACGAAACCACCACGAGACAATGAGGCCGAAACGTCAAATGCTCGACATCTCAACTAGCCATTGTCGATGTATTGTCGGTCTTCTCTCGCACCAACCAATTCTCCCAAATGAACCAAGCATCGGAACTAGTCACACCTCACACGTAATAGGCAAAGTGGAAGCAGTCGACACAGCTACATATCGCCATCTCGCTCTTACAGCTTGAAAGGATATAGATGGTATAAAGTTAGAAGTGTTAGTGATTAGTTAATCATATTGTATTGTATTGTAATCAAATGTAAAGTAAATTGGACTATGTTAAACTAACACCAAGAAACTAATTTTATGAAAAGGGGCAATGACCATTTAAGATCACAGCTGATCTGGTAAATAGGAAACCGAGGTTTCGCAAAGAATTTGTAGAGTAGTTTGCGTTCATTCGAATCAGAACCTTTGAATTAAAACCAATAAAGAATAGATTTATAACGTTTACCGAACGTTCCGCGACTTTCATTTCACCTTTTTCAAGTGAATCAACAATTCACTTTTGCTGTGAGACGCCTTCTCCAGCAGCTTAATTTTCTACACGTCGCCTACGTATAGAACAAATTTATAATTATTAAAGATTTATTTTAAAATACAGAAAAATAAAAATTGTTTATGAAAAAGAAAAAGTATTGTTTATTATCGAATTTCCTAAACAGGGACATATCCATCAAATAAATAAATTGTTGTTCCGTCGTCCTCTAATCCCTCCTTCGGTAATGGTAGCATTGCAATTACTTGAAATACTTTGATGAAACTCACATCTTTTTTAACTATCTTAAACACAGTTTTGGATGAGTTTGCCGCAGATAACCCTTGAACTTTTATTTCTTTTTCTTCAATATCAAGTTGTTCTACTAGGCAAACGTACTTAAACAAGCTCGAATTTCTCTTTCCACCCTTAAAGGAAGCCAGAACAAATTCTCCCAATTGAAAGTCTTGAATTGGTTTCGGTTCCATCATATCAACTTCATTAGGTCCACTCCCGTTTTCGTCTTCGCCCCAGTCTAAATCTACAAGATCATCATCAGTTGGTTCATAGTTGACGGTTCGGGTTTCTTCGTCAGAAGATGAAGATGAAGATGCAATATTTTTCTTTTTCCCTTTTGGAACTTTCTTTTTTGGCTGAAGTTTTTCAATCTTCTTTTTTTCCGCTTCTTTCAAACGCTGGAGAACTTCATCCGTAGTTAAAATCTCTCCACATTGAAGCTGCTTTAAACGGGGTGTTACTTTTCGTTTCGGAGTTGCGTTTTGAAGTTGACAAGGAACTGCGAAAAAATGAAAAAAATGAACAAGCAAGATTTTATTATAGAATAGAATTTAAATTAGAATTGTTCACACCTTTGGAAGTTGAAGGTATCGGCGAATAATCGGGTGAGATCAATGTATTTTGAGACAATGGGGACTCCATTTCATTTACTAAATGTGCTGAAAGGAGGTAATTGAAACACATATACTTCTACGTACCTTATAGTCTTAATCAAAGAAATATTTACATTTGGAGGTTGATGGTGTAGAGGCATTTTCAGAATTGGTATGAATGGTGATCCAACTGATGGAGGTGACGACAAAATGAACCCTTCTACAGCGATGGGGTCTCTGAGACTCAACAATGGGGTCTGACGCATATTTGGAGATGATTGAGCTGGAAGAATGTGGTCATTATTTGGTTATATTAATTTTCAAGAATTTGAGAGTGAAATTACCATTTGAAGTTGAAGGTTCCTCCTGGTGTTCCAGAGATCGTGAGGTTTGAAAGGATTCCGTATAAGAAGCATTTTTCATATTTTTCCAGCTCTGATTTATTGAAATCTGTTTTCGGGAATTTTGATGGATCAACTGGAAAAACCCCTGTTGACTCAAATCCAGCAATAATATTTTTGGAAATCAAGGCACTCTTCCAAACTTGTCCCAGTAGTTTTGTAAATTTAGACTTGGATAATTGAAACAACCCTTTGCCTAACATTTCTTTTCCATGTCGTACAAGGACTTTTTCCCAAGCCGTCTTGACTGGACCGAAAATCGCTTTATCTAACGGCTGTAACTTGTCTGTCAAATGGCTGGGAAATCGAAGCAATTGAACATTGTTATTCATAGCAGCTTCCACTATACACGCGCTGATATGGCTGGAGTGTCCATCATACAGCAATAAAGCAGTTTGATCAACAGCATTGTTTTGTTCTCTTAGACGCGCCACATGGGGAACAAAAACATTTATGAACCAATGGTAGAACTGTGGCTCTTCCATCCAACCGTTCTTCGAAGCTCCATATAAAGTTCCAGGATATGCTTCATCATTTAGCCATCTGCAGAAAACAGTGGTTGACTGACGTCCAGAACCTCCAGTGAGTCTGCTGATTGGAACTCCCTTTTTTCCTATTGCCTTCAGTTTGTTTGGATCATTACAAAACCCGCTTTCGTCGGCATTGAATATAAAGTCCGAATTTTCGTCAAGCCCATATTCAGTTACAACCTTTTTCAACTGATTATAAAAGTCGTAAATGACTTGGGGCTTTCTGGCATCCTTCCTGCATTTTTGTAGTAACTCCGGTTTCTTTAATGATAGTTCGGTGTGTCTCTTCATAAAGTTTCTGTACCATTCTTGTCCAGGCTTTGAATTAGTAAATGGAGTCTTTATGCTATTTGTAACGACATAGTCCTTGATTAAATTTAGAAGTTCCTCTTTATCGCATGGATAACCACATGAAGAGCGTTCAAGAATGCATTTGACAATCTCATTTTCTACTTCCAATGAAAGTTCAATCTTACGTCCTTGCTTAAATTTATCCATTGAGTTTTTTCTCCCTTTGATTCTGTTATAGATGACAAATACTGGCACCCCATATACATCCTGAGCTGCTCTGAACGTCATATTTTGGTTTTGTACGTCGATGACCGCTTTTTCAACATCATCCACTGAATACGGCGGTGGCGGCTTCTTTAGTATGTAGTTCCGCGGCATACCAGCAATAGAAATTAACTAAAACTATGTTATTTTTTTTTAAATATCATTTTACCAAAATTATATGTTTACATTTACCACCAGAATGTTGTTCACATTTTCCCATATGAAAAAATTTTCTGGGGTAAATGTAAACATATGCGAATCTACATAAATTTCATGGATTTTTAGGATTTTCTATTTCACGTAGAATCTAAATCAAAACTTAAAACTAAAAAATATTTGTAAATCGTACTTACCCAATTGAATCCGCAAAAATAGTTATTTTTTAAAAAAGACTAACAACTTGTTTGACACTTTTAAAAATGAGCTTTCACGAAAAATGCGCTCGTCAAATGAATTGTCTTTTGACAGCAATGAGTTTGACGTATAAGACAAAAGATGTATGGGTCCGCAATTTCTACTTATTTATGTGTCAAAGAGACTTAACTAGAGTTTGTTATGAGCCATGTTTTCATTTCCCCCAGTTTACATTTACCCGCATTGACCCTATATGCTTTCAACAAACAAACAAGCATCTGTCCACCGCCTAGGACAGAGCGTCACTATTAATAGCAACAATTTCGAGGTAGTTAAGGAGTTTATCTACCTCGAAGTATATATGAACTCCACAAATGACATCCTAGTGGAGATCCGGCGAAGAATTACGCTAGAAAACCGTTTCTACAAAACTCCTAACTCGAAGGATGTATGCTCTACAGAACCCTTATCCTGCCAGTTCGGCTTTATGGCGCCAAGTGCTGGACGATAAGCAGGAAGGGAGAGCTGATACTGGGGTCCTTTGAAGGGAAAATTCTTCGACGGATTTTGGGTCCTGTGTGCGAGGACGGCGAATGGAGGAAAAGATACAACCGCGAACTCTAAGAGCTGCACCAAGATGTGGATGTAGTCCAAAAGGCCAAAATACGTCGAGTACATTGGCTCTGCCACATCGAGCGAATGGACAATAATGCTCCAGCTAAGAGGATCTTCGAATCCCAGTCGTCAGGTTCGAGACGATAAGGAAGACCGAACCTCCGTTTCAAAGACCAAGCCAACGTGGATGCCAGAGCACTTGGTCTGGATAACTGGAAGCAGCGTGCCCGGGATCGCAGAGGATGGAAGGCTAGTGTCTCAGGCAGAGACTCTTCACGGGTCGGGAGCCCGTTAAGTAAGTTATTTAATTTAATTAAAAAAGTCGTAGCACATGTAGGTAAGTGTTTTCACCGAGAAAAAAAACACTAAAAGACAGCAGCTATATTTTTCTCATCGGTCAATACCGTCTGATCGCAAAACGTATAAAAGACGCGAAAACCAAATAATACATTTTATCATTTTGATGTGGCATGTCAGTACCATGTTATCGACATTTTTTCGATCGACATTTAATGGCATCCTAACCGAAAATTCGATAAGACGAGCAGTGTCCGTCATTTTATTTTTGGACAAAAATGACGATGATAGTCATTTCGTGTGATGGTCAATTTTTCGCAAATGACCGATTATTGTTTATCCTGCTATATTAATATTTATCTTTCGCAAAAAAGGTGTTAAATTGTTGCATGATGAAGCAGCAATAACAGCGTTATTATGCTTAAACGTTTTGAAATGTTATTCATCATCGAGTTTTCCATTGTTGTGTAAAGGTCTATTCACATGAGATCGAATTGCGAAGAAAGGAATTTAACTGCATTTAAAAATTGAAAATTACTATTTGTTCTACCGCAAAAGCATTATATTTAATTAAGCTAACATCTAATCTACAAAAAAACAAAACTAAGTATTAATTGATTTAAATAGCGAAATTTACAATTATTACAGAAATTTTCTCACGATTTGTAAATTCTGGCCGCGAACTGTCACAGTTTATTCACAATCCACAAAATACAGTGGCGATCAACAAACTCAGAAATGAAAAATTTGTTCGAACTTAACCTTTTAAAATAAAACTGATACGCTCTCATGTGAATATTCCTTTACTGCCTAAAGCTAGAAGAGTCAGTCAGAACAGTCTATATGGCCGTATTTTCAGTCCAGGTAAGGTTAAATGGGCAGTTGGCTCATTCAAACCTTTTAAAGCTCGTGGGGGTGACTGCATTTTCCCAGCCCTTCTTCAGAGGGTCATTGACCTCATACTATCAGCAATTATAACTTTATTTAGATCTAGTTACAATTGCGGGTACATTCCGTCTACTTGGAGACCCAGGTTTGTCCATTCCTCGCCGTTCTTTGGAATTGGGCATTCCACAAACGTCATTACACAGTATGTTGCATAAAGTCTTGGGTCTTAAGGCTTAAAAAGTTCAGTTAACACAAGAACTCAAGCCGGCCGATCATCAACAGCCCAGCGTCGATTCAAGACCTCAAAGATAATCCCATTTTGATACTGTGAGATCCTGGTGCCCCATCGGTTCATGGTTATCCATGCGGATGCATTCTGGGATGTGTGTATCAAGAAGAAGTTGACAGGTTTCCTCAGGGGTATCTGTCAATTCACCATTTTGCTTTTTCAGAGAGCAGATGCCGTTTGAGTGATCGCGAGCAAGGACTTTCTGGAGTCGTGTAGCTGCAGGGAGATTTTCAATGCTCTCACAGTGTTTCCTCCAAGTCACTCGTTTTGATTTTCTCAATTCTTTGTTTTAATCAGTAAGAGCTGTTCTGTATTGGCACCAATTGCCATTGTTCTTAGCTCTATTGAAAAGTTTTCTTGCTGTGCTCCTAAGAGCGTCAAGTCTTTTATTCCACCATGGGACATCTCTTCGTGTTTTCCTATTTTTGAGGACACAACTGCTTTCATAGGCGAAGGTTGTGTCTTCTTGGAGCTGTTCGAATTCAGTTTCCAACTCCGGAACGGTCCCTAGTGGAACTAAAGAACGATTTAGTTCTGATTCAAGGACTAACCAATAGGTTTCCCAGTCAGAGGATTTCGGGTTCCTGTAAACTGTGTTTCTTACAGAATAACCTTCTAAGTCGAATCTGATGTGATTGTGGTCTGACATGGACGCTTCTCAGGAAACATGCCAGTTTGTGATGATATTATATATAAATGGACTTGCCAGAGTGAGATCTAAATAGAACCTCTTGACGAATCCCATTTATGAAGGTTGGTTCTACCCCTCTATTTACCACCACCAAGTTATTAGCACAAATATATTCAAAAAGGGACTCACCTCTTTTGTTTATGTTGGTGCTTCCCCACACCGTGTGATGGGCATTGGCGTCACAGCTGAGGATCCACTGTAGTCTCCTTTCCTTGCAATAGTTTATCAAAGCCATTACCTCTGAAGTTGGTGCTTCAGAAGTGTCTCCAGGGAGGTGACGACCTTCAGATCCCCTCCCTTTAGACCGGCGTTTGGTATTGCAATGAGTGCCGCCACCAAATCTCCTTGAATAAATTCTGAAATTGGAAAAGTTGTTTTAATTAAGTTTTTATTTATCATTAGAGCTGCCCTTGGGCGGGCATGCTGTTTATCGTAAATTAACTTACAGGTTTCTTCATTTGGAAGCCCTGCGCTTGTGACTGCAGTCTCCTTTATGGCGACCTTTGGTCTCGGGATGTCCTTATATCTTGGCCGTAGGTGTACATCGCCGAAACCGTAGCTATTGCTGCCATTTAGGGCCTTGAGAGTATCTGCAGACTTTGGGTATAGAGCTAAGGTGATTTGGGGCCTTTGCACCCGGTTGAGTACTATCCAGTCGTCTACTCCCAGACCATTGTTTTGGCCTTTCACGAGGCCCAGTATCTTCCTGGTTGGGGTTTCCTCTCCGGGGAAGTAGCCTACACAAATTTGTGGTCGAGGAACATCTTTCTCGCCCACAGCTCTGAGTTTGGCGCCTTCCCATGGTACCAAAGTTGATATTATTTTCCCCAAACAGTCACTCGTCGTTTGGTCCTTGCACGTAAAGGCAAGCCAACCGGGTTTGAAAGTGCAACCACGGAACTGGGGCTTGGTGATATTATCCTATTACCCCTATCTTCTTACAACCAACAACGTCCCGGAAGGTGGGTGCCTGCTGAGGTGATAGATGTGCAGCCTCAGTAGCCTTCCGTTTAGGAGTGTTGCTCGTTGGAGTTGAACTGTCAGCTCTTGGTCTTTTTGGACGAATGTCTTTGCACTTTACACCTGATAGCTTGTCTTTGCCAGTATCGTTAGGCTTGACTGACCCAGATGGTCTGTCGAAAGCTGTTGATGATTTCGGGGATGCGAATAAAGCAGCTTCCTCTTCCGCCGATATGACATCCATGGGAGTGGTTATGACCGAGTCTTCCCCAATCGACATGGTGTCATGGTGTTCAGTTTCTGCAGCAGGACCAAGTGCCCTAGCTGTAGAAATTGGAAGGTCCAAAGTGACCTCTGGTTGCAGTTTGAAAGGTGTGCATTCCTTATTGTTGTCTGTTTTATTGTTAATTGTTTCCATTTGATTTTGAAAATTGCGAGAATTACTATCGCCCGAAGCAGAGCTCCATACCTCGGGAGGTCTAGTTTAAACCGGAGGTCGCCTGTTATCCGGAGTTCACCGTAATAAGACACACTTACGTAGTGCCATTCATCCCATAAGCACGGTTGTTAGACACCTGGGATTACAGGTTTTTATTGAGTTTCCGCTCTTGATCCGTCATATTCAGTCGAAAGCAGTGGTACCTCGTGCAGGTTGTGGCTCTACACCGTCATACGTTCTTAGGAACACTGTTCCCCTGGTATCCTTTGGGCCGGATGATGACCTTTCCTCCTTGGTCCAGTCAACTTTCCTGCCTTATGATAAACCTTTGGGCACGTAAGTTTTCGGGTCACTGGTCTCCCTTTTGTGTCCTCCTAATTCCTGACACCGCTTTTCCCACTGTTTCCAATTTTGGGTCTGCCTTTAACTGGCGCTGGATCTCCGCGTATGAGAGCGTCTCGGTTGCTTTGATGACGATAGCTTCAGGTCTACCTTTTTAAGCCTGTAGCTGCTTAATTTTGGTGAATCTCTTTTTGGCGCCATTTCGCCATTTTTCCTCTCCTTTCGTCTGCTTCTTATTAATGCCTGCATTTCTCTTGCTTGTTCCTAGTCACTGGAGTCCCAACACCGGATTTCCCATCTTTCTCCTTGGTTATTTGCTCAGGGGGCTGTTTTTTACGCTTCTGTTCCGATTATTTGTTTTACTGTAGCGTTGTTTTCATCATTAACATATCTGTTTTTTTTCCGGTACTACTTTTCTCGCAGTACCATTTGGTAGTTATTGTTGCTTCCGTTTTGGCTCTAGGGGTTCGTCGTCTGCAACCTGTCTCTTCTTGTTGCCTTTAGCCATGGCGAGGTTTGCGAGGAATTGTGCCGACGAACAACAACTTCCTTTGCTTTTTCGTCATTCAGTTGAATCGCGGAGAGCTCGTGGAGAGCTCGATGCTGTCAATAGAATCTCTCATCGGTTGGTGAATCGAGCGTCTTTTATCATCTTCCAGCATTTCCACCAGACCTCTTATTTGCTCGCCCCGTTTGTGGAAGTCAGATTGACGTTCCAATTGAATTGAACTGTGATGAGTGAGGTTAACCAATAGCATTTGATTTCGTTCCGGTACAACTTGATTTGGATAATTTGCGACGCATTTGCAAATTGACAGTCGGCTCAGTTATAATTTTATTGCGGAACCTCAATGTACAGAAACTTTGTTACGGAACGCGTTTGATTATGGAGAATCTCAAATAAAATTCAAGCGACGATTTTGAGGGGAAAATTAAAAGGCGAAGATGCGGTCTCATTCCGCGGACTCCGCGTCGTATCGTATTTAAGCGTCTTAAATTTCCTGTGCGTCTCGCTTTCGCTATGACAATCAATAAGTCACAAGGAAAATCACTGTATGTTTGTGGCATCATCCTTAAATTTCCACTTAATTCCAAAGTGAGTGCTCTGTAGCCCAAATAGTACGTTTTTTGAAAAGAAGTTTTGGCCGAAATGAAGTACCCACCGCTCCTGCTGAACGCAAGTTTGTGAAAAAGGTCCGTGTGACTGGTATGCTAGTGGACAACACTCACAACACAGAGAGTGACGGTTTGGTGCGGATTGTGGAGTGGTGGCATCAATCCGAAAACCATTCAAGCACTTAAGGCCAATATCATCCAAGCAATTCGTGAGCTACAGCCCGAAACCATCAACAAGGTTTTGGAAATTTGGAGTGACAGAATGCGATACTGCGAATCCAGCCGAGGCAGCCACTTGAACGTCGTTATGTTCCATAATTAATGGGAATATTTGCTCTAATAAAGCCATAATATTTACATGAAACAAATTTAATTTTATTCATTTTATTGCATTTTTAAAAAGAAACTTATATTTGACCCAGCCTGTACGCTTGTACAGGTATACGCACCCGAGAATAGAACGGAAAAAGTACCATAAAACAATTCATTGAAAAAATGGAATGTTGGCCGACACGTTTGATAAAAACACATCGACATTGTTACTTCAGTTTAACTTTGAAGTAACTTGAATTAACCGAATTACATGAAGCAGCATGTGCGTGCATGCTCGGAATAATTTTTTTCATGACATTAACGAGCGGAACGAAGTTCGCCGGGTCAGCTAGTTTAAAATAAATGTGAAAACTAGAAATCGCGGCTTTTTTAGGTTAAGTTTTATAAACAAAACAAATACTCAAAAAAATATAAAAAGGGGCGAAAGAATTCCATGTCTGAAATATTCAAAATCTATTGCGCACAATTTCGCCTTCGCAAAATACAAATAAGAACATGATTTTATGATTTGGATTTTGATTTTTTGAGTCCACGATTTCTTTTCTTATTTTTTTTCTTAAATGACATATTTGCTGTGTAAAAATCATAAAGAAAATAGCGTTTAGTATTAAGGCACAAAACAAAACAGGAACCCTTTGCATTCTAATTTCTAATCATGCCCCCTAACCGGGGGACTTTTATATCATATCGGTATTTTCGAGGGTCTTGGAAGACACATTTTTTAAAATGTTTTTACAAATGCATTCAATACGAAAAAATCAAATCGAGGGATGTAAAACAAGAAATAAAACTAGACATTTCAACAACGGATTTAGTGGGTATCCCAAATGTTTGTTAACTTATTTGTGGAAAAGTTCAAGTTGTCAAGTTCGTTGACATCGTGTACGAAGACCTAATTTTTAGACGCTATTTTTTATAAAATGTTTGGTGTTTCTTTTACGAATTGTTTCTCGTTCTAAATTTTTAGTTAACATTGCTCCGACATAAGTCAATTAAAGTTGTAACCCGCACAAAATGCATCTGGAAAACCTCATAAATTAAATATCGGTTCAGTAATATAATATAATTAATGTATCAAATCCTTGATAAGGATAGACATCCCATTAGACAAATGTTAATATAGGTAATATGGTATTTACTACAGGCACAAGTTTGCCTACTCATTTGAAGTGAGCACTTCTTAAAGTCAATTACTTAAGTTAATGAGAACATTAACTCGATTCCTTTATCCTGTTTTTCTATAGCACAATATAGCCCGACCACTACCTTAATTTTCCCCATTGAAAAACCAGAAAGCACGGGATTAAAAATTAATTTACTCAATAACAGGGATAAATGTCAGACATTTAACGTGACTGAAGATGTGCGGCTACTTACATGCAGTGTTAGTGTTCATGTTTCTTGGTGGCGCAGGATGAACGTGACATAATGAGTCTGCCGTTATAGTAATGCTCTAAGTGAAACAATTACATATTCTTGGTAAATGATTTCAGATGGAGATAACAAGCTATATAAAATTAAGTGAGGTAAATTATTAAAAAAATCATAATAAGTTAAGTTTTTGGATCACCAGAAGGAGTTCAATATTTCCTGGTTATTGGTGTTGTAGTTTTTATTGAAGAATAAACTTTAAAACTAACCATAGCACTATTTAAGGTGCTTGCTACGGGCTCAAACTGAACGTATTTTTACCGGCGCGGTTAAGATTACTACACGTGACGCTAATGCCGTTTTCCATTGGTTTCACTCGGGGATCCACTCATTCTGAAATCCAATGGAACAACAAAACTGCTTCTACTCAAGTTTTGAAGTTTTGTCTCTGTGTTAGTTAAACGTCAAAGAGACGAGTTGTTTGTAAACAAAATAAAATTATTGGCAGAGAATGGAGTACAGCGAACTTAAAAAATTTAAACTTGTGGTCGAAGAAAGTAAACAAGTTAGCCAATTTAATGGAAACGATGTCCTGCAAAATATTTCGAGTAAGAATAACTGCTCTCTTGAAAAAAATTGATTTATAAACATAAGTTTTTTTTCAGCTCAAGAATTTGTTTCGGCTTCTTACGAAGATGTTGCAGAATTCTACAATCTAACTCGTGATATCGTAGACGAAATGGAAGACGAAAATCGTACAGGTACCTAGTATAATCACCATTTCAAAAGAGCAATAAATTCTTAGCGCATTTCTATTTTTATATCTACAGAAATATTTAAATGGTCAAATCACCAAACAAATTATGTTCTTACGCTTTACAAAGAAATCTTTAAACAAATAGGACCCATGAAAAGGTTGAGGACTAAGAAGCAAATGTGGATTTTCATCAGCGCGGCTTGCTCTAAAAACTATGCAAAAAATGTAACACCGGAACAAGTAGAGCGTCCCTTCAAGACTGTCATGAAAAAAACAAAAGCAGTAATAAAAAACAATAATACGAGTGGAGCATCGTGAAAAGAAATTCCATAGAGAAATATTATGAATAATATCATAAATAATGACGATTCATTATTTCCAGACGTTTTTATGGGGCCTAATAAACTGCTAAGGAAGTCAAACCTTTTACTAATTCCAATTCAATGTCAACCATCTACAAGCCACCACAATGCAGAAAACCATTCCCCAAACCCTTTGTCTGTCGGGGATTCGGATGAAGCTGATGACAGTGATGGCATTTTGCTAGCCAGCCGCAGTCCTACTCCAAAAAAAAAAGAAAGTGCCTAATTGAAAAGATGGTCGACCGAATAATTGAGGACAAACGCATGCGTTCTTCTGCAAAAGAAGAAGAAAAAGAAAGACGCTACAAGGAAAAAATGGAGAAGTTTTCCAAACTCGGAAATTAGCTTTCCAGTGTGCTGCAAAAAAAGTCACCATAAGTCAGTTTACTTTATTTATTTATATCTTCTGTGATGCAAACAAACGAAGTCACCATGAATTGCTTTTTATTTTAGTTTACTTTATTTATTTATCTATTTTTTCTGTGATGAAAACAATCAAATCAATCAATATAAGAATTAGGTACATATTATTTTAGTTTACATTTTTTATTTATTTATTTTTGTTGTTTCTGTGATGAAGTACTTATTAATTTTATTAATTTTTTGTTATTGAAATCGTTGCAATAAAAGTCAATACATTAAATTAGGTTAACTTAAATCTGTCTGCTATTCTGTTTCTTTTAATTTTCCCCAATGGCTGCAATGTTAAATGAGACTGTTCTTCAACATTTTCCGTTTCGCCGTTGTTTGTAATGTATTGCATGGTTGCGGCTTCTACATCCCAATTGTGGTTTTCATCGATACACAAATTGTGTAGTACGCAGCATGCCAATATAAATTTGCACATCTTTTCGACTGTGTGAAAATCCAAACGCATTATCTGACGGAACCTGGTTTTTAAAGAGGCAAATAAGTTTTCAATTTTAACCCGCGTTTGGCTCAGCCTTTTGTTGTATTTTCGCCTCTTTGCTGTCATGTTTCCAGTGTCCTTAAATGGTGTCATCAAAAATTCCCTTAAGGGATACGCGGCATCGCCCAAGATGTGGTATTGTGATCCGCAAATTAGTGGTAGATCCTTACTGATAAAGGATAGTTGGAATACTCTAGCATCATGGATTTTGCTAGGCGCACCAACAAATACGTCCAGATATCGAGTATCAGCATCACAAATACCCTGAAGGGTCAAGGACAACGTTGATTGGATTTTGTTTGCTGGTTACCTAACGTATATGTAACATCCATCGATGTATCCCAGTACATTTGGAAATCCTGCTATCTGAAAGTAGCAACTTTAGGTTTACGTTATAAGTGCTATATATCAACTTACCTGTTCAAATTTTGCTGAAATTTGAGCTTTCTCTTCGACGGTTGATGGAAATTTAACAAATTGGGGTGAAATTTCAAAAATTAATTCCAACACATTGGATATCAGTCTGTATGTTGAAGATATCGATACACCAAACAAATTAGCTACTTCTCGGTATGAGTCCTTTTTTCCAGCAAACCTTAAAATAATAAACAAGTCCTTCTTTTGCTCGCCAATTATTTTTATTAGCACTTACCAAAGAAATATGTATATTTATGTTTTAGCAGGAATTTCTTGTCTGCCTCCGACACCCTGCCTTCTTTTAAAATGAGTCGAGTTCTCATACATTGTTATTATTTTTTGTGCAGTTGCCCTTTGGATGCGAAATTGTTCGCGGAACTACAATGAAATAACTTTTAACAATAATATTTTTAAACATATCTAATGAATTATACCTCGTCTTCGGAGTATTTCTCCACAACATCAATGAAATCTTGGACTCTGTTTCTTGTTGTTGGTTGAAATAGTTGCTGCACCACGAATTCATCATTATCTGATGTGGACGATGATGAAGAAGATGACAAAAGATCACTTAACGCCATAAATATATCCATTTTTTATCCTTTTTAAACGAATTTGATGTTCTTTCTTGTCCTGCACTTTTTTCTTCTGCTTTGACTTTATTTCTTTGTTATTAATAAACTAATCGCCTTATAAAATAAAAATTTGTTTCAAATCACTGCGAAACGTAAACACGAACTGACACTGACGTTTTCTTTTGACATTCGGGTTACGTGTTTATTAGTTCTTCTTGAGTGGATTCTGACTTCAAATCGAGAAGCGAAATCCTCTTCTCAGAATCACAAGAAGAGTATTTTTTGTGGCAATGGAACGGTTACAAAAGTGATTTTTTCGATTCCGGACTCTCCCTTACGCTTCTTTTTGCCCAATGGAAAACGATATACGATTATTTCTACGCGTTCTAACGTAGCTCTCTTTTTTTCGCAAAACGCCAAGAAGTAGGGAGGAAGAATTAATATTTCTTATTACCGCGCTGCGAAATTCTCGAAAAAGAAAAAGAATTTATGTGCACGACATTTACAAAAAGGAGAGATGAGTCGGAGAGTACCACCGGTTGTGTTTAAAGCTGGAATCAGATGTTGTGAGCCATGGTCGACCCACAAGGGCAGCTTCGGTACAAGTGAGGAAGGCACGGCATGCTTATGGTTGCTCGGCTCAGCTCGTCGGACGAGAAGTGTTCTTGCCCCCTCACCACATACCACCTGCTCAACAAACATTTTATCTCATGCCAAAAAAATAGAAAAAGAAAAGAAAATAAAGGAAGAAAGTTACTCGACTTTGACCTCGGACTGACAAACGGACAGTTAAACTGAAAGATAGTGTAGAAAAGAAAAATGTCCAAGGACCTATGCCAATACCCCGAAGAAAGAATGGAAGAGACACCGCGAAACTAACATGTCTATTCCTATCTTAATCTAAACTAACCTAAAAGAAATAAAATAAACCCTAAACTATATCTCTCTTCTTTTGTTGGTTCAACTAGCCCTTTTATCAAAATACCCCGGCTCGATCTCTAGCCTGCCGTCTCCAATTTCGCACTCCAAGTTGTCGGAGCTCTCCCTCTACCTGGTCGCTCCATCGAAGATGAGGTCTACCTTGGCTTCTGACTCCCCCTGGTTTGGCGTTGAAGACCTTTCGCGCTGGAGCGTTGATGTACATTCGCTCTACATGGCCCAGCCATCTTAGTCGTTGAATTCGAATTTTTCTGGCTAAGCTTATGTCGCTGTACGGCACGTACAGTTCGTCGTTGTATCTTCTGCGCCAAATGTTGTCTTCTTGGTTTACGCAGACAGGACCATAAATCGTACGCAGAACTTTTCTCTCGAAGACTCTAAGTGAGTGTTCATTCGATTGGGAGAGGGTTCATGCTTCTGCACCATGTAGCAGAACCGGGATGATGAGTGTTCTATACAACGTCTCCTTGGTTCTTCTCGATAGGGCTCTATTCCTCAATTGTTTATTCAGCCCAGAGAGACTGCGATCAGCAAGAGTTAGTCTGCGTTTGTTGTTCAGCGCTGTTGTTTTTGCCTGAGTTTACAGCAGCGCCAAAATCACTGACTACCTCGAAGTAATACCTATCAATGGTCACAATTTGACCAAGTCGGTGGTGGGATTATAGCTATATCTACTATAACGTAAATCTTCAAATTTAACATATCTACTTTTACCCTAAACGCAACTTCCTTCCGTAGTCTCTTGGAGGTAGAGGTTCGCCATGACCTCGAAACACGCCGAATATTAATGGCGAAGGATGGCCAACCCACCCTTCATGTCCTCAGACATATTCGATAGCTATCCCTCTTTGGCCGAGGTTGTGAAAGATAGCCCCTTAGATAACCCTCCAATTACAACACTAGTCAAGCCGGAATGGCTGAATTGTAAAGTCGTCAGTTAGTCGCGTATTGTCATTGTCGATTCTATCAAAAGGACGGCCTTCCCAAATATCCACACATACGGATACATACATTTAGTGCCACTTTTATTTAGAAAAAAAAAAAGAAAATTCAATGAAACTTAAATCTATTTAAAACAAAAATTAAAAACTACTCAAAATGGGAAGAATTCAACAACAAAAATACTAAAACTAAGGGAAGATTGTATCTTATGGAAACAACTAAATCAAAATCAAAAAAAAATCCTCTCCTCTTAATATCATAAAAACTAAAATTCAAAAATATTGTGTAGAAAATGAACTAAAATTACTCACGGTTTTTTAACGTCCCCGTTGTTCTGGCGACAGCACAAGAAGTTTCGTATCTGCAACTTTTTTTGGCTTAAAAATACCTGTTTTTTTTTTTTCTAACGCGCACAAAACTAAAGTACTAAAAGCAGGTTAACAAAAAATAAAATAGGTATCGAAAAAAATTAAAACTACGCAAAAAAATAAATAAGGAAACTACGTTAAAATTATAAAAAAAAGTAAAAAAAAAAGTAAAAAAAAGAATCTGACACTATGGCTTGGGACTTCACAAAAAAAATCGCTATGTGATGAGTTGCTGATGTTGAAAATGCGCTGTTGTGCGTGGCGGGCGTTGGTTTTTCGGAGGGGCAGGGGAGAAAAGCAAACTGGCTTTCTTTCATGATGAAAAAGAATGCCCTTTGCTGGGTGCGTATATATAAATGATTTTTGATATCATATACGAGCCCAAACGGAAAATAGTTGGCCTAGTATTGTATTTTTTATCACATACATTTTCAAATGCTATATTATTATGCATAATTAATAAAAAGTTGATTTTTTTTTTCTTAATGTTATCCATGAACATATTTTCTTCACAAAGCAATCAATAAGTCAAAACAGTTAGTGTTTGTTGCCACAAATTTCAACTGTTAACCCATTTTTTTTCTTTGCAAAATAGTTGGCCCGTTAGTTTTTCGCGGCAAAATAGTTGGCCTAAGCTGGATAATGTCTTTCTTTCTTGACATTTACCGTTTATTGTTGCGTTATTTATGTGCGGATGTCTCAAGTCAGGCATTCACTGATTGCAGTCGCAATCAAAGTTCACTATGGCGCGTGGCAAGTGCTTGTCGGAAGACATATGTAATTTAATAATAAAATCATACAAAAAAAAAAACGTTTCGGCATATAACATCGCAAAAAATTTGGAAATATCGAGGTCCTCAGTTCGAAACATTATTAATTTATTCAAGAAGACTGGAAATGTGAACCCACTGAAGAAAACTGGAAGACCATCAATTGCTAACGATCGTAACAGAAGGGCTTTAAGAAAAATTCTCAAGAAAGATCATCGTGCTACAACGGCAAATATCAGCTTAGAGTGGAAAAATGTGATTAAAACGCAAGTTTCAAGAGACACACCTGCATTCGAGAAATGAAGAAAATGGGATACAAATTTTATACTGTAATTTTTAACCAAATTGTTTTTGTTTTATTAACTTTATTTTTGTATTAGGCCAACTTTTTTGCGTCGATAAAAGAGTGGGTCAACTATTTTGCGTTATATGAGTTACAATAATTTCGTTTATTTAATCATTAAATGAACTGTTATTATTTTATGAAGAATTATTTTTAAATGTATATGTCTAACACTTTCACAATATCGAAATAAATTTTGAGTTTGTTTGTTTACTTTGGAGTGCCAATCTTTTTTTCGAATTTCAAAAGACGGAAAGTAAACGGGCCAACTATTTTGCGTTTGTCGTATATGGTCACCTGCACCATGGGGAAATTATAATTTAAATTTCGCTTGAAAATATCTATTTGCTCTAACTCACCATTGGATTATTTACGAGAAGGTAATTATTTTTCTCCCCACTGTACAGTGTACACGACCAAGAAATTGTCCAGCTAACTATTAAAGAGTGCAACGACCGCTTGCTATCAATCGAAGACAATTGTGAAGCCCTGTAGGCAAACCAATTTTGCATTTGCGGTGCTCTTGTTTTACGCCTTCCTTTGTTTCCCAAAATCTCCGCAGACCCTGTCTTTCTTTTTCATTTCTATTTCTTTTCTTTTCCCTCTTTTGTTTTTTATTTCCTCTTCGTTTGCTCAAAATTAACAACAAAAAAAGATCTTCAACTACATCTTTACGATCACCCACTAACTTGGAACACCATGGAATGGAACGGAGAAAAACTTACCGTCGGAGAAATGATTGACAAGACAAAACGACGAAATCAAATCGGGAAGTGCAAGAGACGAACGTAAACATGGTAAGAAATTATCTTGTGCTTTTAAGTAGGCTTAATTTATCTTATTTTCTTTTCAGATTTTCCCTATTTTATTGTACAGGTAAATTTTATATTACTTCCATTAGAGTTTGTCCTCTAAACGCGCTTTAAATAAGCGGTTGAGCGGCCAAGCTCCAATGTAATTCTTTTGTTTTCCTGCAGGTACCTCCACTATCTTTGGCTAATATTTCAGATAGTTGAAATGTGTATTATTCGATTAATTAATTTTGGTGTCCCTAGGTATGGCTCCGTAAAACAGATGAAGATCGATTGTTTTCTAATTTTCACATGTCTCAAAACTGTTTTGGAGAACTTCATAAACTGTTAAAATATTAATATATATGTTTATCGTCCTCATTCAATTCTTTTGTCTCCCATATGTCTGCCTTTATAATTATGTTTTTGTACACATCATCTTTCATCACCCATATCGTATAGATATGGGTACTTTATAAAACATTTAATGAATTTTTCCGTATTACGGCCGCGTCAATGAAAATAATCTGTAATTTTGCAACGCGGCGGGGAATTTGACGCTACATTAAAAGCGCGCTCAGTGGGACAGAAGTTTAAGGGGTATGTTTTGCACTATTACATACATACTGAGTATATCACATTACGGCTGTCACAGGCGGCGGTGAAACACTTTTGACGGAGCCTTAAGAATGGGGAAGTTCAAGTATCTAGTTTAGTAAGTCTGACAGCTGTCTGACTAGATGTATCTCGGCTTTGATTGGCTAAAATCGATCATTTGAGCAGCTGTTTTAGTTGAAGTTTATGGAGGGTTAGCCGAGGAATCTAGTCAAAAAATTCGTGACTGAGTACTGTTGACTGTTCGCATATGTGGCTGACGTAGAAAAAGTCACGTTCCCGACAAATCAAGTTGTTGCGTTCTGGTTAGATCTCATCCAGACCAATCTAGTCGACTTAAGATAACTTAGAAATTTTCTTGAATGTGCCCAATTGTTTTAATTTTATTTGTTCTTGATCGAAAAACCAATTGAAAAAAAAAACAACGAAAATATTCGCAAGCTGAGTAATTAAAATGGCATTCCTTTATTTAATGAAACTAATGAGGGGAAAAAAATATTTCTTCAGACAGTTGAAAAAAAATTCTAAAACTGTTAAACTTTATAACAAAATTGCAATGAACATTTGAAAGGGGAATTTATGGGGGAGGTTTCTTTTCCAGGGACGATTGATATTTTTTGCCAATGCTGACCTAATTTCATTTACATTGTACTCATTACATACAAACTCAGCGAATAATATTGCAATATAGAAGTGTGCGTTTTAAAGTGGTCTTAGCGAAATAGAAAAGAGTGCATCTGGGTCACGAACGGACGGCAGAGGGTGAAAAAAATACTTTTTATCTGGCAAAGTTTGCAAAAATTAAACGTTGAAGTAGAAATTGTGAAATTGAAGTTTATGTTACTTTTAGTGTAGAATGATTAAAAAAGTTTCCATAAGAGATTACAATGGAAAAATTGTGTCCTCTGGTCAAGTTCGTTTTAAACCGCAGTTTACTTTCTTATTAAGAGAGAAACTTGTCAAAGTTGGACACAAGTTCAAGTGCAGGATGTTAATATGCAACATCTATGGTTGTTTTTTTATTTTATTAGGTAGGTAAAAATATAAAAGAAAAGGGTTATAAAATTAAAAAATAATGATAAATAAAATTCACTTTTGGGTTAATCATCTGATATGGCAGTATATATCAAATACCAATTTGAGTTTTTATAAGTTAAAGCTCTCAGTAATAGGACATTGTCGCAAGTTCTGGTTAGAGAGTTGTAAGCGCCTACTGTAAGCCCATTGTACAAGGCAAAGTTTAGCAGGAGTTTCGGTTTTTTGATTTGCTAAGGCATTTTTATTATTGGGATTGTTACAAAAATATACTGTAGATATGTGAATACAGATCCGGACTAGGGTAATCATTTTTGAGAAATAATAAAAAGAAAAAAAAAATTTATTCGAATTTTTTGAGGAAAACTAAGTACGGGGTCTTATTTAGAATACCTACTTCTAAATTCTCTTCAATTGTTTATTGTTTAGCTATAATGCAGAAAACCGAGTAAAAGATATTGTAGGCATTGCTTGGTTTATAAAGTTGTATTCAAATCGAAAATGGGGTTGAGCAGTTTCTAAAATTAGCGTTGTCAGTGATTCAAACTGAAAATAAAGGACGCAAGAATTTTGAATATATGAATTTTAATCTAACTCTGTATTTTGGTCAAAATAATTATTGTCATTTTCGGGTAAACTAAAGAAAACCAGATTTTTTAAAAAATGACTTTATGTTCAAAACCTATTGTACGATAATTTAGAGAAAAACTGAGTTTGCTATTAATATTACCTTAGGAATGAGTTTTTGTTCCAATTGTATGGACCGTTTTCGAGATATGTCCAAATCTCAAAAGTACCGTTACTCGATTTTTTAGCGAAAAACTGAGTAAGCAGTCATTGTTGCCGATTTCAAACAAATCAAACTGGTATGAAATATGGAAAGTACCATAAAATATTGAGGTTACGCCCACAAACTCCAAATGCGAAGTTTTGAACCAAATCAGGGCAGCCAAACTAGGCTGCAGGCCTCGGGAGCATACGGACAGACAGACAGACGGACATAATTTTGCGACCCACTTATGTTATGTGACTCAGCTGGATCAGTTTTGCCGGGATTTCAAACTGGGCTATCGCCATATAGAAGTTTAAAGTCGACGAAAAGATGAATCTCGACTTGAAATTTGTTGTTGTTGTTGTTTTCCAGGAATTGTTTTAATGTTAAAATTTGGTCTGTAGTAGGTCTGTCGGGCCGGAAGCCACACTGGTACATACGTGGCGATTAGTGGGCTACAGAACACCTTGTCAGACGCTCACTTCTTCTGTATTGGATGGTGGAACTAGTTTTCCATGGACTGGACATAGGTTCTCTTCTTGCCCTATCAGTCTCTCTCAACGTTGCCCATTTAGCAGCTGCTGAAAATGGTGCTTAAATACATCTACTATTATCCGCGCTTCGGTGACTAGGTTTCCATCGCTGTTTCGAAGAATATGTGTTCCGGTCTTGAAGCCAGTAGCCATTTGATTTTGCTTATAGGACTTCCGTGCGTTGTTTCTATCACGAGACTCTTCGATCTCATTGAGCTGGGATACTGCGTAGGCTGGTTTCTTTCTTATGTGCACCTTCTGCAACCTTTTAACACAGTTACCAGAGTTAAATGACCGTCAAGGCATATATGACCATATTGGTAGTTTTGGTCACATAGTCAAATATACAGTTTTGATAATCCTGACATTTTGGACATTTGACAGCTAATCTGGTCATTTGCCTGTTGGCATTCATATGCATAATTGGCATACAGTCTAATCTTAGCTTTGCACTTAATTGCAATCATATTCCATGTACAGTCAGCGAATTCCGTAGCCAGACTCAAGGAAAGCGATGTTCGACTTCGGGCTTGTCATTGTCAGGATTGTCAAAGCTGTATATTAGACTATATGACCAAAACTACTAATATGGTCATATATGCCTTGACGGTCATTTAAGGCATTTGTTATTTATTACCAAATGTTGTAGTAGGGTAATGCTATGTAAAGAAAAACTAAAGCAAAAATTTGAAGTTGAAAATTTTCTAGCAGTAAAATAATAGGTATTATTTTATCTTATTTGTTTTTGGTGTTTCACTGCTCGTAATTATTGATTGTGGTCATTTTATTGTAGTGAAAAATTAATAAAGAGAGCTGTTGCGCATTGGTTTTGATGGCGTGTTTGATTGACGAGATTGAACATCGCGGGGCGACTGAATTAAAGTCCACTTCACGTAGACCACGTTGTGCTTGGGTGAAGGAATGGGTGAAGAAAAGGGAAGAGGATGGTTTTTGCGTGAAACTCGTGCGCGAATTACGGGATGAGGAACCCGCATTGTACAACAATTTCGTGAGAATGTCGCAGGATCAGTTCAGCTACCTTTGTGGGCTAGTGACGCCACTTGTTATTAAAAAGGACACGCAAGTGCGAAAGAGTATTGCTCCAGCCGACAGGCTTATGCTGACCTTGCGCTTTTTGGCTACCGGTGAAAGTTTCAGGTCATTACAATACCTCTTTCGCATTCCACAGTCGACCATTATCCCCGAGATGTTGGTAGCAATCAACAAAGTTCTTGTAGAAGAATATCTTCAAGTAAGTGGAAGTCTCTCCCTGATTTTTCTGGTGTGGTTTAGTTTCTCGGCCTTATGCAAAGTATTATTATATAATTTGTTAGACACCTTGGACCCCGGAGGCTTGGGAAACCATTGCAAGGCAGTACAATGATTTGTAGCACTACCCAAATTGCTGCTGTTGATGCTAATCACGTGGTGATGGTTGCACCGCCGAACGCTGGAAGTGCATTCTACAATTATGAGGGCACACATAGCATCATACTGATGGGTATAACCGACGCTGATTACAGGCTAATCTATATCGATGTTGGTCGCAATGGTCGATGCTCAGACGGTGGCGTTTTCAATACGTGCAGCTTTGCTCGGCCTTTGGACAGAGGGCTACTTGGAATACCATCACCAAAACCTCTACCGGGGCGAGAAGTGCCAGTGCCACATGTTTTAGTGGCTGATGATGCGTTTGCTCTGCGATGCAATCTCATGAAGCCGTATTCACAACGTAACCTGCATATGGTGGAGCGTGTCCATAATTTTTGCCTGAGCAGCGCACGTCGCGTAATTGAAAACATCTTCGGCATAATGTCAGCACGTTTTCGAGTTTTACGCAAGCCAATAGCTTTAAACGCCGAAAAAACAAAAAAAGTTACTTTGGCATGCTGCGTACTTCACAACTACCTGATGACTACAAACAAGCAAAGAGTCGCACCAGCTCAATCGTATGATCGATATACTGCCGAAGGCGAGTTGATTGCAGGTGATTGGCGTCACGAACCCTTAAGTGGAACTTTGCTCTCACTTGAAGTCTCTCCAACCAATGCGCCTCATGCCAAGGAGATCTAGAAGGAATTCGCAGACTATTTCGTCAATGAGGGCGAACTAAACTGGCAATACCATATGCTGTGATCTATCTAATTATATAGTCTGTAAATTGTAAAATGGTAGACTTAAATAAATAAACAAATATACAGCTTATATGTACTACATTTATCCATATAATACTTATTTATTATAGGACGTGACAAAAATTCGTTTGAGCATGGTTGGAGAATCATAATCGTCATCCCCATCGAATAAAAATGGAAATATGTACCAAACATTTTTTTGAAGTATGTATGTACAATGTTCATAACAAAAAAAAAATTAAACAAAACCAATTCGATTAGATATAAATAAATACAAGGTGGCGCAAAAATAACCTTCCGATGTTTTTTGGCTGTAATTTAAAAAAAAAAATTAAAAAACTTTGATTCTTGTGGATTATTTTTATTTGGTCTTTAAATTTTTTTTTACATCAAATCGAGAATATGATGTCATGTAAATGGCCGCCGCCACAGTTGATTGTCATTTGAGCCCTTTTTATGGCATTTTCCATCACTTTGGCCAAAACTTCCGGCGATAGGTCCTCACATTCTTGACGGATATTGTCTTTAAGAGCTGCAAGAGTCTGAGGTTTGTTGACATAAACCCGCGACTTCAAAAAGCCCCACAAAATGAAGCTTGGAGCGGTCAAATCAGGCGATCTTGCGGGCTAGTGCAAATGAAATTCACGTTGTGCCAAAGACACCGACCGATTATTGCTCAAATAAATAGTCACCAATATTCCGCGTTCTGGAGCAGTGTAGCGTAACATTGTTTTTTTAACGTGTATTTCGCATGTGTTTACTACACAAATGTCAAAACAGAACTGACATTAGGGGCCAATCGCAAAATTTATAGCATTTTCTGATAGGAGGATTACTTTTGCGCCACCTTGTAGTTAAATATTAAATTCGGACTCGGTATCATCCAGCTGGCAATTGATATCTGGCTCATGAACTATATACTCACATTAGTTCTGAGAGTTCCTTGCCTATAATAATTAAAATAAACTCAAGTCAAGGTATTTAGAATCACTATATGGACAAACGTACGCCTAATTCAATATACTTTAACTTAACTTACCTCACGCTCGTCGTGAAAATCGAGAATGCATCGGTTTATTCGACGCCGAAGTCGAAAGCACTCCTCAAACGGCAGACTGCGTAATCTCACCAGTTCACTTGGTTCAGAATCGTCGGCATCAATCTAAAAGAAAAGAAAAATTATGAAACTATGCTCAGATATTTATTTATATTACCAAATCAAATAAATAGCACAAAACAAATAAATTTCACAATAAATTTCACAACTGGAAAAAAACCACAATCACTGAAAAAGAACAAGACGACTAATTAAACATAAACAAATTACAAAGAAAAGAGGCAATTAAATAATTTACTCAAATGATAGATTGAAAAATCCACAAAACAAAACAACGAAAATGCAAATAAATTCCGCGAACTCAAACACCGATGACAACAAAATAATTCTTGTTCGGTCAAAAATGCCAGCAATGCCATAACGAAATTTCAATAAAGTGCATATGGGCTATATTATAGGACTTTATGCTGGCATTCGTGCATATTGTCCGATTCCACTATATGCTATTTGGGCATTTTTATCTGTCAAATTCAGCCTGGTCATATGTGGCATTTAGGCCATTAGAGCATATATGAGATATGCGCATTACATTGTATGACCATATTTTGACAAGAGAACTGCCAGAAATTGGCATTTTATGAACACTTTGCATACATTCTAATCTTACCTTAAGAACACCTGTGGGAACACGTGGCCTTTGGATTCTCATTCGTTAGCATTAAAATACCATCTAATGCTACGTTTCCAAGAAATTACATATAAATCCTGACGAAAAACAAAACAAGATTAATTTGACGTTTCACCTGATGTTGTCAACTATTATCAAATCGAACAACCCAAAATTGTGACAATTGAAAAAAGTACTAAAACATGAGTTTTAATATTATTATTTAATTCTACAATATAATGAAAGTTTTGATAGTTGCATTGGCTAGGAGAAGTCGCTTTTACCGAAAAAACGCCATCAGTGTTTGGTTAATATTCTGGTAGCTAGAAGCGAAAAAATCGCAATTAAGTAAAGGCAGGGACAAACTTGGATGAAGGTGAGTAAAACGAACAAATAAGTTACATTTGTTTAAATGGACTGCTTCGCAGATTTGTATGCGTACTTTTTGGAAAAAGGATGTTGTGGAAAACAATGACGAGTTCTTTAAACAAAATGTCCGAATGTCGCGAATAAATTTTGAATTTTTGTGTAATCATCTTCAACGTCTCGAAAAACAAGACACCAACTTGAGAAAATGTATATTCCGCTTCGAAAGAAAGTGGCAGTCTCATTGTATGCACTGGAATCTTCAAAAGAATAGGTATCGCAGAATTGCAAATGTTTTTGGTGTGGGAAAATGCACGGTTGGAAACATTTTAAAGATTTTTGCTCAGAAATATGGAATGTTCTAGCGCCAACATATTTATCTGCCTACCCACTAACTGAGGAGTTAGTAAAGGAAAATGTTTCGGAGGAATAGGAAAGTGTTGTTTTTTTGTTTGACTAAGCATTATAGTTCAATGTATGTTTGTATTTGTCAGATGATTGTCCCATAGAAGTTAGAACCGCTGAAAAGAGAACTGATGATATTCCACAGTCTTGCTGACTGTAGTTGATTTTAGGTTAAGATTACATTAATTTTGAATAACACTGACTAATATGTAACCCCAATTTAGATACAGATTTATTTACATAAAAGTTGGTAGTTGGCAGTTCTCAGAAATATTTCCAAGAATCTGTGCGGTGTGAATGTTCCGGTTGTTCTCATTGGCGACTCAGACTTTCGTTTTTCCAACATTTTAATGAAAGCGAATCCATTTAGTACAAATTCTTCTGTAGAAGAAAAAGACTCAACTATGTACTCTCAAAATGTTGTTAAAAATGCAGTCGGGCATTTAAAAGCTAGGTCCGAAGGATCAGAAAAGGATTGGACAACCACATTGGTAATACAAACCTTATTAGCAAATGGTGTTGTGTGCTACACGATTTCCTAAATGTTCATAATGATGACATCAACACACAGCGGATGCAACGGTCAGGTGAAAATCTAACGAGAGAACAGCCAGAGTATGCTTCCCACATGAACGAAAACAATCACACAGCTGCAAATTTATTTAATTATTAATATATCCATTATTTCAATAAATTAATTATATCGGTTTGGACCAGCTCACAAGAGTTGACAAAACGCTGTAAAATATTGTTCCTATGAACTTCAATTTGAATTAATCGCTCATCGGACTCTTTAATAATGGCCAGCTGTTCAATATTTATAGCGCCTGCATCATAACTATTAAATAGACTGACAGCATTCCTACGTCTCCCCGATTTACCCCGCAGATTTTTTTCAATATAAGCCCCTCCCACCGCTCGCTCTTTTACTGTCGATGAATACGTGTGAAGCAGCAAAAAAAATACTGACACTCAGCAGTGTTCCTACATTGTGGCATCTCTACCTTTTTGTGGGAATTTAAATTTTCGGTAAAATTTCCATGCGTAAAACATCAAAATTGTGGGAATACCAACCATCTGACAAGAAAACATTCAAACTACATTTCACCATTAATATCAACGCACTAAATGTACATAAAAAGGAGATTTGCCTTTAGTAACAATTTCCAGTACCAAAAATAATGATTATAATGTTAGCAAACTGCGATTTTTATACTGAAGATTAATTTAATGTTATTTTCTTTCCGAAAAATACAAATTTTAATTTTAAAAGTTTTTTTCATACAAAAATAGAGCTAATTTGAGTTTAGTGAAAAGGGAAAAATGAACACGCTTCGTGGGAAAAATAAAGAGAGAGGGCTAAGAACACTGACTGAGATTTAGTGTATTTCGTGAGTTGCTGTCAGCTGATGGATGCGTTCTGAGAGTTTAAATTCGTTGTTTTATTGCACCACGATAACATTTGTTTTCTATTCTATAAAATTTAAAATAGCGAATATAATCAACATAAATAAATAAAGGAATAAAGTGTTAAAAATTCATTCGTTGAAATAAAAGAAGATATTTGGGTTCCTACAATAATTGTATCTGTTTTGCTTTGTTTTTTTTTTTTTTGGGGAAAAATATGTTACTGAAAAACTCAAAATTAAGAAAAACATCAAAATGAAGCTTCAATGACAAACTCAAGTAATTCTTTTTATATATAAATCAACCACATCTTGACACGTTCACTCATGAAGCTTATACAAACATGTCTGCGTTTTGTCTCTTTTTTATGTTAGCAAATATTTCGCCGGCAATGTCAATAGAAAAACGGCAATGGATTGATTACGATTATTATGATTTGAAATATGATTTTTGAGTTATAATCTTTTCATGAAGATTCCATTTAATAGCGGAAAACAACAAAAAAACAATTAAAATTTATTAGAACATTTTAAATAATTCCATTTGAAAAAAACTGCTTCAGTTTTTAATAAAAAAAAACACAACTGAAAAGTTTTTGGTACACATTTCATGAATGAAAATAATGTCCATATTTATGTAAAAAGTTGTAAAATGATGGCTGCACATTCATTATTGTTTCTTAAGAATTCTTTTTCTAGGAAATTGACGATTTTTTTTTACTTGATTTTTTGTTTGTAATTTTTCTTAAACTTTTTTAAATGACAGTACCGTTGTCAGTCTCGTTTAATACTGTTGTTATTAGTTTTACCAAATTGATCATTAACAAAAATTGGAATGTGGAAGGAGAAATTGCTTGCGAAACTTAAAGGAAATTCGATGCGAAACATGCGAACAATTTTTTATATCGATATCATAAAAATGATGTCCATTTATCCAAAATTCATTATAAAATAACTTAAAAAATATTCCTTTTCTTTATATCCTGTAATTTGAATATTAATTTCTATTCAATTATAAGAAAATCGAACAACTATTTATATAAAAAAGTAGCGAACAATTTCAACCTGGAACTAAGAAAAACTATGATTTACAACACAGCCCTTGATATTGAAATTAGAGTCCTCCTCAGGCTACCGACATGGCGACATCCGGTTTAAACCGGAAGAGTGTAGGCTGTTTTTTTTTCAAGAATGAGTGAGTCCCCTTTGATTAGCATAGGCACAAATACATGAGTTCAAACTGGGCTACATCCAAGGTCAAACTCAGCTTGTGGGCAATTTCTCTTTTTTGACTGAAGCTGTCAGTCTATTTAAAAGTTAGTTTATGGTCTGTATTTAATTTCGTTTTAAGATAGACGAGCCGATAGTGATGACGAGATAGTTGACTATTATCGCACAAACGATAATCGTTCTGAGAGTTACGGAATAAGTGTCCAGGATGTGCGAAAAAAGCGATTTTCTCAATGAGGCCATCTATCAGTAGCGGTTTAATTTTTTATCGAAAATCACACTGGTGCATACACTATCATTATATACTCCACAAGAATTTTCAGATGGATTACTTTACCTAATGTAATGGGTAAGTAATCTATTTGCAGTTGTGTATCATCTTGAAAGCGCCATTTTCGCAGGCTGTCGATTTGCTAGTCCGGGAGAACGAAGAACAGTAACCTATTTTAATAGCTTGACACATTTCGATTTTGTTCGATTTCAGGTACATTTCCGCTCACAGGTTAAAATTAAGCAACATCGGTAAGTTCGCAATCGATTAGTGACTTACCGATAGCGCCCGAAGTAGATCCATATAATTTCGTGAAGAGATGTCGTATTGGCAATTCATTCGCATGAAGTAAGCACATTGCCCACGGTAATGGTCGAACTAATTCCATTTCCATGTAGCGAATTATCCCTCCTTTGCAGCCAGCATTGGTTGTAGTGCCGTCACATCCAATGCAATGCAACGATTTTTTTTCAAATCAAATCCCTTTGGCTCCAGTTTGGAGGTTGAAATTGGGGAAAGAATTGTTAGTGGTCACTGATTGTGGGAAATTTTGAGAGGAGGGAGTGAGGAAGGTATCGGTTAAATTGAAGTATACACGTTTACGTGTAGGTTTGGGCGGTGGATTTGAAGAAGATGAAGGAGGCACGTTAGGAATATGAGTTGTAGCAAAATTGGGGAATATTTTGGTTTTGAGGCTCCAGTTAGAGTCGGATTTGGGAAGGGAGTTTGAAACGGGTTTTTGGTAACTTACTATTAGAATTAGATTTGATTTGATATTTGATGGGTTTGTCCGTAAATCTACACATACTCATCTTACCAAGCTTGAAGTTTTTACTGCCAGAACTTTGAAATAGCCATTCATATTTGGTCGGGTTATCAAGTTTGAACTTGCGCCTGCCATTGTTGTGAGATGGTAGAAACATTTTATAATGGCTGATGGTGATATCAAATATCATTTTGAAGAACTGCGAAATCCAAGAAACATCGGCATACTGGGGAGCGTGTTTGATTAAGAAAGGAGTGGTCGTCTGATTCTCTTCATCAGTTCTATGTTGCCATTCCGAAGGCGTCCACGAAGATCCAAAATGCTTAATGAGCTTACGTGGGGCTGCGACGGGAGGAGTTGGCGTTGAAAAGATTTCAGCTTGGATTGTAGGGACAGTTGCGAGGTGGTGGGGGTGAGATTGAGCGGGTTTCGGTATTCAATAATTCGGCTAAGATTGAAGTATTGTATTGCGGATCCGGATGACGCTGACCATGGATTGGGATATCGTCGATTTTGCAGTGAAGTGTTAAAATCCTATTCTAAATGTAGCACATAGTTGTTTGAGCCGCAGTGAGCTCGTCACCGACGTCGCTTATTATATCGAACATTACTTCGAGTATTGGATTGGTTGCTTCGAAGATCGTTGGTTTTTTGAAGTGGACTGGAAGAGGATGGAGTTTATGGAGTTGCGTGCTTTCTCGTTGTACTTTTTCCGCAGAACTGATTACTTTAAAAACTCAGCCAACACGTTATTAAGTAGGAAGATGATCTTTTCGTCGTTCTTAGATTTTTCTAAATTCGACTCGATCAGACCGGCTATTCGTCTATCGATGTTGATGAGCTTTGATTTGTTTAGGTCGCTTGTGGTCTGAAGAGAATTCCCAAGATTGTCAACACATCTGACACTAATTTCTAAGTTCAAGAATTTGCCAGTGATTTTTTTATTCAGACATTTATGGAAAGATTCTTTGGAGTCACTAAGGCACTTTATTGTTAAAAGCACATGTGTTATCGATATGGTCTTACACTCGTCACAAAAGTAAACAAGGTTGTCTGGAAACTCCTTGATGTAAACACTGTTTCTTTTATTTAGGCAGATCAGTGGATATTTTGTGTTTTGTTTGTTGCTAATAATAGACTTCAAAAAGCCTTTGAAAGATATTTGTTGGGGAAATTTAATTACAATTTATGTATTTATTTTTTTAGAATAAAATCTTATTTGTGAAATAAACCATTGACCTTGTTTTTCATGAAAAAAAATTATGAAATTTAAAAACTTCGATGACAAAAGTAGTAGATTCTAAAAAAAGTTGTCGCACTAGCAAATGTTAAGGTCTCATTGTTTATTGGTACCGATTCGCTAATAATGTACATTTGTACGAAATAATCATCAACATTGGTGTTTGACTATTGGTGAAGCCGATTATGTTCTCCTTTCGTGGAACCTTTCGCGTAAAACCTCGAAAGTATTTTAATAAACTTTATCCATATACTCTTGTAGCGATGGAACGAGACAAATCGTTGCGAACGAGACAAATATAGAGTAATGACGAGGATAGGGGTACAGAGAAAGGATATTCATATCCTAATGGGACATTTTGTTTAGCATCTCGATCAAGAAGGATCTTTGAGTATCAATAAATATTCAAGTTAAAGAGTGGTATTGATCATTTCATTTGTTACGCTATAGATCAGAAGTGGGATCGTGGACTAAAGTTAAGTTTGGATCTATTTGTTTTGCTTTGTGTATAGTTATACATAAAGCATAGTAGTGAATACGTTCAACTCAAAGCATGATTATTTTTCCAATGTGATGTTTTTAAAATGTAGTTTTGTTGAATTGGTAAATGGTGTGAATTTGGTTCACAGAATTGTATATCCTTAACGAATCGCCGAATTTGTTTTGTGCGCATAATCATGTAGCATTTTTCATCAAGGATATGATGAGTCGTAATTTATTTCAATTGAGAGTAGCGGTATTCAGTGGTGCGAATCGCAACGACAAGGGTAAGAAAAGATAAGTAGATACAAAAGGAAAACTGAAAGTTCGACAGAGACAGCACTTTATTTTCGGTTAACGAAAAACCAGTGGGTGTACTGCTATGTGATTGATATGTGTATGCGACTATGGATATTGCTGTATCCATATGGAAGAAGAAGGCAAAATGTTGTTCGATTGCAAAAGTAATTGTGATTGATATGAGTGTGTAAATATGTATATAGTGGTGTACAGTTGGTAAAAAGATTTGTGTTGTGTTGGATAGAATAGAATATAATTGCGTTTTTGGTTTACAAAAAAGCTGTTGTTCTGTTCTTAAGATATTCCACGCATGATGGGCGGGAATGCTGTTAAGTGTTGGATAGAACATAATTGCGTTTTTTGGTTTACAGAAAAGCGGTTGTCTGTCATTAAGATATTCTGTGCATGATGAGCTGCGAATGTTTTGCGAACCATTCAATGTTATTGTTATATGCGTGCACATTGATGCTGTTCGTTGCGGTAGGGAACGTTTTCTATATCCTTTATGGATTGTTGAAATACACAAGGTGTATTTATTTAAAATTTATGTTTTGAATTCGATTCAGATGTTCTTGTTCGTCCTCTGAATAAATATTTGCCAGTGTATTGCTATGTCGCAGAATGAGTTGGGTCGCACAACGTAGAAATGGAAATTGAGCTAATTAAACCAGATCCGATAGTTTATCACCCGTACAAAGTCCATACGCCAAAAAAACAAAAAAGAAGTGCTATCAACCATGGTTTCGGAACTTATAGATATTGGGTTCGTTCGAGAATCTCAATCAGATTTTGCCTCGTCGAATGGACATACTCATTATACATCGTTCATTACTCCGGATTGTTTATACGATTTCACTTGCATGCCGTTTGGTTTAGCGAATGCTCCGTTCATTTTTCAAAAGCCAAGGAACACCATAGTCCAAAAGATGAAGCGGAAAAAAAATAGTTTGTTACATGGATGACGTGGTTATACATTCTGTTTCCGTAGGGGACGGAATGAGGAAACTGGGAATGTTTTGTAAGTGTTGAAGCAGGCGAATATATCATTAAATTTCAAGAAGTTTGATTTTTCAAGACTGTAATAGAGCTCCTCGGACATGTGATTAAAGATGATACAATTCAGCCAGGAAAATCTAAGACTATTGCAGTGGAAAAATTTGAACAACCGAAAAATGAACATGAAGTACGACAGTTCATCGGGCGTACAAGTTATTTTCGGAAATTCATTAAGGACTATTCCATCATAACATTGCCTTTGACCAACTTAATCAAGAAGAACTGCAAGTTTGAATGGACTGAAAAACAGCAGAATGTGTTTAAAAATTAAAGAAGATTATTGCGGATAGACCTGTACATGCGCTATTCAATACAAACGCCGATCATGAATTGCATACCTATGCTAGTTCTCGTGGTATAGCAGGAGTGCTTTTGCAGCGAAAAGACGGATCATTGCATCCTGTAGCTTACTATAGCAGGAAAACATTAAAAGAAGAATGTGTTTATCACAGTTTTGAGCTGGAGGCTGGTTGATGGCGAAATGAGGCTGTTTGTACCAAAAGTTGTTAGAAACCGGGTTCTGAGGAATAGTGATGTTCTTATTGGACATTTCTCGGAAAAGAAAACGATAAAACTTGTACGAGCTAGATAGGTACTAGTTTCCGAGGATGACACAATTTGTGAAAAAATTCTTAAAGGCCTGTGTTGAATGCGCCTATAACAAAGGAAAAATGCAACCGCGTGGTGAACTGTTTACTATCGAGAAGAAATGCGTTCCATTTGACACCACCCACATTGACCACATTTTGTGAAATCAACTAAAGGAAATATCTACATCATAGTGCTAGTTGAGAATTTTTATACTTTTGGAACCCCCCGTCGTACGATATCCGACAGAGGAACTGTGTTTACATCTAAAACATTGGAAGAGTTCATGAAGAATAACGCCATTCAACATGTGCTTAATGCAACAAAAACCCCACGTGCGAATGGACAGGTGGAGAGGTATAACCGCACAATTTTGCACGAGTTACATGACTGTACACACCAAAAGTCATTCTCATGAGAAACCGCTACCTGCATCGGAAAATACCCAGCTCCAACAACAACAACAATACCTCAATCAACCTCTGGATATAGCGGCACATGATTTTACTGATAACAGCGTAACAACAGACGCAGCTCATCATCCATCTACATGATTTGTGAAGAATTTGTAGTCAGTGTTAACTTAAATTCCAAATACCATGCATCATTGTTTTTTGTTAAATGTTTTTGTTTGTTTTTGTTCGAGCGATCGCTGCCGCTCGTAACTGGCGCAGTCGGTAGGATTCGTGGTATATAGTATATTCGCATAATCAAATAGTGAACATTTAAGTAGCTAATGGAAGATTATTGCGTGTACTTAGCAACACATTACAAAGGCATATTGTAATGGTGGATTTTAATCCTTTAGTTGCATAAAAAAATCACGCGAATATTAAGTTAGCGTTAATAATACCTTAGCGAAAGTTTATAACAAATCGAGTGAATATCGGTGCTAAAATAAACATATAAATAATAATATAGTTCTAAAAATAATAAAAGTACTTATACTAATTTATCGAGGGAATATCGGTCTTAATACTTTAAGAAATAAAATCAAGAAAAAAATATATAATATAAATTAATAAATAACAATATAGGGTCAATGTGGGTAATTGTAAACAATTTCAAGTTTTTTTTTAAATTTTGACTTCAGTTCTTAATACATTTTCACGAAGCAATTTGACGGAAATCTTTAGGTGAAAATATTAAATAATGGCAATTCTTTTGTATAAATATAAAAAATTTTTTTTCGAAATTGTTTAAATAATTGTCCAAATTGGTATGTTTACAAATACCCCACCATGTTTTTGTTTTTTCATAATTTCGGGGGTGAATGTAAACAGGTATTTCATTCACTAGGCATGATAATGGAAGCTGCTATAGGGAAAATGAATACAAAAGCGAATATATGGCTCATTGGCAGTTAGAAAGGTACACAAAGTGAGTGTTTACTTTTACCCCAAAAAAGAAGATAAATCAATCTATAATTATTAAAGATTTATTTTAAAATACAGAAAAATAAAAATTGTTTATGAAAAAGAAAAAGTATTGTTTATTATCGAATTTCCTACACAGGGACATATCCATCAAATGAATAAATTGTTGTTCCGTCGTCCTCTAATCCCTCCTTCGGTAATGGTAGCATTGCAATTACTTGAAATACTTTGATGAAACTCACATCTTTTTTAACTATCTTAAACACAGTTTTGGATGAGTTTGCCGCAGATAACCCTTGAACTTTTATTTCTTTTTCTTCAATATCAAGTTGTTCTACTCGGCAAACGTACTTAAACAAGCTCGAATTTCTCTTTCGACCCTTAAAGGAAGCCAGAACAAATTCTCCCAATTGAAAGTCTTGAATTGGTTTCGGTTCCATCATATCAACTTCATTAGGTCCACTCCCGTTTTCGTGTTCGCCCCAGTCTAAATCTACAAGATCATCATCAGTTGGTTCATAGTTGACGGTTCGGGTTTCTTCGTCAGAAGAGGAAGATGAAGATGCAATATTTTTCTTTTTCCCTTTTGGAACTTTCTTTTTTGGCTGAAGTTTTTCAATATTCTTTTGTTCCGCTTCTTTCAAACGCTGGAGAACTTCATCCGTAGTTAAAATCTCTCCATATTGAAGCTGCTTTAAACGGGGTGTTACTTTTCGTTTCGCTGTTGCGTTTTGAAGTTGACAAGGAACTGCGAAAAAATGGGCCATGGGGGCAACTGATGAAGCAACTAATAATGAAATGAACAAGCAAGATTTTATTATAGAATAGAATTTAAATTAGAATTGTTCACACCTTTGGAAGTTGAAGGTATCGGCGAATAATCGGGTGAGATCAATGTATTTTGAGACAATGGGGACTCCATTTCATTTACTAAATGTGCTGAAAGGAGGTAATTGAAACACATATACTTCTACGTACCTTATAGTCTTAATCAAAGAAATATTTACATTTGGAGGTTGATGGTGTAGAGGCATTTTCAGAATTGGTATGGATAAATGGTGATCCAACTGATGGAGGTGACGACAAAATGAACCCTTCTACAGCGATGGGGTCTCTGAGACTCAACAATGGGGTCTGACGCATATTTGGAGATGATTGAGCTAGGAAGAATGTGGTCATTATTTGGTTATATTAATTTTCAAGAATTTGAGAGTGAAATTACCATTTGAAGTTGAAGGTTCCTCCTGCTGTTCCAGAGATCATGAGGTTTGAAAGGATTCCGTATAAGAAGCATTTTTGTTTTCATATTTTTCCAGCTCTGATTTATTGAAATCTGTTTTAGGGGATTTTGATGGATCAACTGGAAAAACCCCTGTTGACTCAAATCCAGCAATAATATTTTTGGAAATCAAGGCACTCTTCCAAACTTGTCCCAGTAGTTTTGTAAATTTAGACTTGGATAATTGAAACAACCCTTTGCCTAACATTTCTTTTCCATGTCGTACAAGGACTTTTTCCCAAGCCCTCTTGACTGGACCGAAAATCGCTTTATCTAACGGCTGTAACTTGTCTGTCAAATGGCTGGGAAATCGAAGCAATTGAACATTGTTATTCATAGCAGCTTCCACTATACGCACGCTGATATGGCTGGAGTGTCCATCATACAGCAATAAAGCAGTTTGATCAACAGCATTGTTTTGTTCTCTTAGACGCGCCACATGGGGAACAAACCCATTTATGAACCAATGGTAGAACTGTGGCTCTTCCATCCAACCGTTCTTCGAAGCTCCATATAAAGTTCCAGGATATGCTTCATCATTTGTCCATCGAGCTTGTACCGCTGCGCTTTTAAAGATAATTAAAGGAGGCAGAGCATAGCCATCTGCAGAAACGCATGCCAAAACAGTGGTTGACTGACGTCCAGAACCTCCAGTGAGTCTGCTGATTGGAACTCCCTTTTTTCCTATTGCCTTCAGTTTGTTTGGATTATTACAAAACCCGCTTTCGTCGGCATTGAATATAAAGTCCGAATTTTCGTCAAGCCCATATTCAGTTACAGTTACCTTTTTCAACTGATTATAAAAGTCGTAAATGACTTGGGGCTTTCTGGCATCCTTCCTGCATTTTTGTAGTAACTCCGGTTTCTTGAATGATAGTTCGGGGTGTCGCTTCATAAAGTTTCTGTACCATTCTTGTCCAGGCTTTGAATTAGTAAATGGAGTCTTTATGCTATTTGTAACGACATAGTCCTTGATTAAATTTAGAAGTTCCTCTTTATAGCATGGATAACCACATGAAGAGCTTTCAAGAATGCATTTGACAATCTCATTTTCTACTTCCAATGAAAGTTCAATCTTACGTCCTTGCTTAAATTTTTCCATTGAGTTTTTTCTCCCTTTGATTCTGTTATAGATGACAGATACTGGCACCCCATATACATCCTGAGCTGCTCTGAACGTCATATTTTGGTTTTCTACGTCGATGACCGCTTTTTCAACATCATCCACTGAATACGGCGGTGGCGGCTTCTTTAGTATGTAGTTCCGCGGCATACCAGCAATAGAAATTAACTAAAACTATGTTATTTTTTTTTTAAATATCATTTTACCAAAATTATATGTTTACATTTACCACCAGAATGTTGTTCACATTTTCCCATATGAAAAAATATTCTGGGGTAAATGTAAACACATGAGAATCGACATAAATTTCATGGATTTTTAGGATTTTCTATTTCACGTAGAATCTAAATCAAAACTTAAAACTAAAAAATATTTGTAAATCGTACTTACCCAATTGAATCCGCAAAAATAGTTATTTTTTAAAAAAGACTAACAACTTGTTTGACACTTTTAAAAATGAGCTTTCACGAAAAATGCGCTCGTCAAATGAATTGTCTTTTGACAGCAATGAGTTTGACGTATAAGACAAAAGATGTATGGGTCCGCAATTTCTACTTATTTATGTGTCAAAGAGACTTAACTAGAGTTTGTTATGAGCCATGTTTTCATTTCCCCCAGTTTACATTTACCCGCATTGACCCTTACTAAAATGTGGAAAATTTAAAAATAATTTAAGAAAAGTTATTTCCTAAATAGAAAATATTTTAAAATTCATGTGTGTTTAAGAAGTTGTTATTTAAATATAATATGTCTAAATATACATTACATTTAAAAATAAAGTGTCTTCTCCCAAGTTTAAGCACTTAAACTAAGTAAATTTGTATTGTAGTCTTTGTTATAAAAATGTCCTTAATTTGCTCCAGCTATTTCCTTAAAAGCGGATGTAATAAAAAATTGTAATAATAAATAAAGTAACTCCATCTTTTTCAGAGTTTATTAACCAACTTTTGATTTAAAGACCAAAAAGAGTTTATGTCTCATATATTTCCCGTTTATTTATATGTTTTCTGTACACAACTACCTATATCACATAATGCTATTTTCGTATGGTATGACTGTCAGTATGTTATTTTTGTTATTTTGTTCTGTTATTTCATTATGAAAAAAAAACTAATGGCAGTTAGATTATTATTGTCAAATGTAATTGAATTCTTTAAAGCCCGAGTTAAATATGTACATGAAAAAGTTACAATCTGTTTTCCAGAACAAAAAAACATTTTTCCTAAAAAAAAAACAAACCTAATTTGAAACATACCTAATTTAAGTTATTTTCATTCCTGATGCTAGTATTGAATATAAATGAAAGCGCTGGTTCGTAAAGGTTGATAAAGTTAATAAAACTACTAGTGAACCCAACCTCCTGCAGTCATTGGGTCCACTCTTACGTGGGAGGAGTTACATGACTGTACACACCAAAAGTCATTCTCATGAGAAACCGCTACCTGCATTGGAAAATACCCAGCTCCAACAACAACAACAATACCTCAATCAACCTCTGGATATAGCGGCACATGATTTTACTGATAACAGCGTAACAACAGACGCAGCTCATCATCCATCTACATGATTTGTGAAGAATTTGTAGTCAGTGTTAACTTAAATTCCAAATACCATGCATCATTGTTTTTTGTTAAATGTTTTTGTTTGTTTTTGTTCGGGCGATCGCTGCCGCTCGTAACTGGCGCAGTCGGTAGGATTCGTGGTATATAGTATATTGGCATAATCAAATAGTGAACATTTAAGTAGCTAATGGAAGATTATTGCGTGTACTTAGCAACACATTACAAAGGCATATTGTAATGGTGGATTTTAATCCTTTAGTTGCATAAAAGAATCACGCGAATATTAAGTTAGCGTTAATAGTACCTTAGCGAAAGTTTATAACAAATCGATTGAATATCGGTGCTAAAATAAACATATAAATAATAATATAGTTCTAAAAATAATAAAAGTACTTATACTAATTTATCGAGGGAATATCGGTCTTAATACTTTAAGAAATAAAATCAAGAAAAAAATATATAATATAAATTAATAAATAACAATATAGGGTCAATGTGGGTAATTGTAAACAATTTCAAGTTTTTTTTTAAATTTTGACTTCAGTTCTTAATACATTTTCACGAAGCAATTTGACGGAAATCTTTAGATGAAAATATTAAATAATGGCAATTCTTTTGTATAAATATAAAAATTTTTTTTTCGAAATTGTTTAAATAATTGTCCAAATTGGTATGTTTACAAATACCCCACCATGTTTTTGTTTTTTCATAATTTCGGGGGTGAATGTAAACAGGTATTTCATTCACTAGGCATGATAATGGAAGCTGCTATAGGGAAAATGAATACAAAAGCGAATATATGGCTCATTGGCAGTTAGAAAGGTACACAAAGTGAGTGTTTACTTTTACCCCAAAAAAGAAGATAAATCAATCTATAATTATTAAAGATTTATTTTAAAATACAGAAAAATAAAAATTGTTTATGAAAAAGAAAAAGAATTGTTTATTATCGAATTTCCTACACAGGGACATATCCATCAAATAAATAAATTGTTGTTCCGTCGTCCTCTAATCCCTCCTTCGGTAATGGTAGCATTGCAATTACTTGAAATACTTTGATGAAACTCACATCTTTTTTAACTATCTTAAACACAGTTTTGGATGAGATATGCCATTTGCACCCAGAAACCAAAAACCATACTTAGCGGTATGGTCAGCAGACCGCATGAAACATTGGATTGAACTGGGTATCGACTTCGCCGAGGACGACGAATTTGTCAGAATGGACGAATCTGTAGCGACAAGTCATTGTGGACGAGACAAATATAGAGTAATGACGAGGATAGGGGTACAGAGAAAGGATATTCATATCCTAATGGGACATTGCTGTTTAGCATCTCGATCAAGAAGGATCTTTGAGTATCAATAAATATTCAAGTTAAAGAGTGGTATTGATCATTTCATTTGTTACGCTATACTCTGTCATTTAAACATAGGCCAGTTTGTCGTATCATAGTAAATCAAGTTAAAAACACTGAGGCAGTTTGACAATAGTCCTCGACTTGTCTCTACATCGCTATTGCGAGAACTTACCGAAACAATAAAAAAAAAAACAAAATAAAAAGACCTCTAGCTAAACTAAAATATTTATACCGACGCGTCGATTGGTTTCGGGATCGGCCATACCCGATAGATTTTCAAAGGGGAGTTCTTATCGATAATAAACCAGATGTACATGCATGTTTGCTGGCTGTTAAACGGCGAAGATGACACAAATTCCGATGTCAAGTAGAACGAACCATTTAACCTGGGTGAAGAAAGACAAGACTTCCGTCTAACTGTCTAAAATGAAGTGAGCATAACAATATCCAAGGTGAAGTCCAACAAGGCTGGGGGACCGAGCTTTTCAAAGCAGCGGGAGATGGCTAGGTAGAGAGCATACACCAACTCGTCTCCAAGACTTGGTCAGAAAAAAGTATTCCTGTCTAAAATGAAGTGAGGATAACAATATCAAGGTGAAGTCCAACAAGGGTGGGGGACCGAGCTTTTCAAAGCAGCGGGAGATGGCTTCCTAGAGAGCATACACCAACTCGTCTCCAAGACTTGGTCAGAAAAAAGTATTCCTGAAGAATGAAGCCTCAGAATTATTTGCCCAATCGACAAGAAAAGTCCCTCTACATTGCACCAACTTTGGAGGTATCAGTCTCCTTAACATCGCATATTTAAGATTTAACGCCTGAAAGCATTTATCAACGAACTCATTGGATTCGGTAAGTCCACAACCGGCCAAATATTCAAACTGCGGAAGATCCTGGAGAAAAATAAAAAAGTCCAAGTCGTTACCCACTACCTGTTTATTGATTTTAAAACCGTATATGACAGAATTTTTGCTCGTTAGCTAACAACAATTTCCCAAAAGTCTTTGCAAATACTTGCATATGCTGACGACATCGGCAATATTGCCAGCACACAGTGAGATGTCACAATGTTGCCGCAGCTTTTTTTGAAAGTGTGACAAATTTTTCCAAAAAAGTGTAACAATTGGAAAAAAAATGTAACAAACTGCAAAAAAAAAACATTGTCAATGACGACACAGCGGAACAGAAAAATATTTTTGTATTTTTTCGTTCCCTCCCATTCCCATTACCACTCGTAGTTGACTTTTTGCATAACTTGTGCTCTATGTAAACAAACAAAATGTCTATGTTCGACCAAAACTCATTAACTGTCATTTTGCAAAAAAGTTTTTTTTTGCACTAAAAGTATTCTTTTTAAATTGCTTGTCAAGCAAAAATCATTAAAACCCCGAATAACCTCAGATTTTTGTAATAATTTCCTTCTAAAAGTCATTCAATTACATTTTCATACTGACCCCTACCAACCAAAACTCTTAATGAATTTTGGTTGAAAAAAGTTTTTTGAAAACATAGTAGGCTATTTGTCACTAACTGAACTCGTTCGTAATTGAACAAAAATTTCTTGAATCCGGGCATACTTTTATGGAGTGCGACAGTATGCATTCCGCCTTAGAAAATGAGAGTAAGAGAAAGGAAATTTTTGGAATGAGCGGCTGGAGGAGTATTATGGAAAATGCCAAGTCTATGAAAGGCAAAACTCTAAAGAAAGATCAATATCGTGTCAAAGATATGCGCTACAACAACTTTTATGATCTACAGGCTCTTTCAGATGAGCTCATACAAAATAGGTTGAAAGATGAGCATGGCGAAAAAGTAAACTGGCTTAAAATAAAATCAATCCGGTTTGAGAAAGAATACCCAGACATAATTTTTTATCGATATGATCATCACAGTGCTTACACTAAAATACATATTGCAGCTAGACGTAGAAGAGCAGGTGACGCAGTACAAGGGCTACGCAGACTGTACAAAGGCTTACTCCCTATAAGCAAAGAGAAGCAGAAAGATTTGTGGAAGGTGTGTCGGTTGAGAGTTATTCCGGAAGATTTCCATGGCTGGTACAATAAACTGCCAGTTGGACGCAGAGTAGAGGCTGGTAAATTGCCAGAGTCTTACTTTTCGGAGGAAGAAGATGAAGAGAAAGAAGAAAACTTAGAAACTTAGTTTTCAAACCCAAATAAAGTGTTCAAAATGTCCCCTATTGTAACTACCTTACCTATATCTATACCTATCCTCACTTTTCGACTTACAAAAATAAAAAAGTACTCAAACAATCTCTTTTTCCTATTAACTTAATGATTGGAAATAAGGATCGAAACTCATTTATTCCAATTTTTCAGATTTTTTTTGATCAGCCAAAATTCATTAAATACTAAAACCATTGTAGCTAGAATGACTAACAATCAAATTTGGCTTTAAATAGATTTCCACAAACTTCCTATGCTGTACTACAATAAAAACTACTTTTTCGATCAAGAACTTCAAAGCCAGACCACTAGAACCGAAAATGAAAAACTGTTTTTTTTTTTTAAAGATGTTTATCTCTGAGTTTTTAATTTGTCGGTTAATGAGTGTTGGTCGAACATAGACGAAATACATTGACAGAAATTGGTAGAAGTTTGTTCGAAAGAAAAAAAGTGCTGCCAGTTCAACTTTTCAATATTTCTTAACAAGAAATCAAAAAAAAAAAAATCGAGTGGGAAAAAGTGTAACAAAGCGAAAAGTAACATTGTAACAAAATTATTCACTTGTATCATTTTGGCAACGCTGGATGTCACTGCTGCATTTCCAACAATGAAGGAGGACAATACAAAATACGAGTATATGGTGTCAACAAGAAGGAACACAGAAGGGACAGAACGTCACGATATACAGCTGCAACCTTAAGGTATATTTCCGGAATTTGTCTATGTAAGTAAGTAAGTTCCACAAATATAAATATAAAAGTTCGAAAGTGTAATGAATGGTTAAATATGATAAGTGACCACAGTTCTTTATTCAGCTAATTATGTTATGTATATTGCATTTTATCACACACATATTTGTGAAAGAAATTTGAATTATGTTACTTCATTTAAAATAAGTGCTACCGGGAGAGTAATTTGTTGGGAATTTTTCGCTGTCAACGATATCTGATAGTATCTGGAAGTAACATGCCCAGCTTTTTATTATTACTCCCTGTGGCATCCTAATATTCTCATTAAAGTTAAAACAAACTTCTAAAACAGAGATCAAATGTATAGAATAAATAACGAAGACAGCTTTTTCATACATATCACATTTCTGATAAGTATCTGTACACAAAAGTGTTGTTGGTATGGGATGTATAGTATATGCAGATGTGCTCATGAACTGAAACATCCACGCTAAGTTATAAGGGGGTACAGCGTTAAATCGCTTTAGCTTTGCTGAATTACTTTAGTGTGTCCTGTGTCCCCAAAGCCATGAACGTGGTATCCTGCAACTGTCGCGCCTTAAAATTCGTATGTTTCAATGGAATTTTGGAATGAGACGGGAAGGTGTATGATATTAAAGGATTCATTTGCCTGCTTCACTCAAGTGCTGGTGATTGCTGAAACTCGTTTGGCATACAAATTCACGGCTAAGTGCTGAGACAAATTTCGCAGACCATAAAATGCATTAATGCTTTTGAATAATTTAAAACGTGAAGATGTGAAAAGTGTGGTTGACGGTTGTGGGTTGTCGCTAGTGGTTACTGTTTACCTAAGAGCCAAGAAGAATAAAACGAAGATAAAGTTTGGTCATTTTCGAGATGAAGCTGTATAAGCATAATGTTGGGTGAGAAAATGACCGTGAGAAAGGTAAAAATATTTCTTTATGATACAATAAATTTTGTTTGTGCTTTACTGAATGAGTTGTTCTTTAAAATGATATGAAATGAACTGAGTTCAGTTTAAGAAGGCGATGGAAGACAGTTTGGAAATACAGTAGTCTCTCGATAATGTGAACTAATAATTAAAACAAGGCGTTTTCGGATTTTAGAGGGATTCACATTACTGGAACTTTTTTTCAGTACTTACTCAACTGATCGAAACGATTTTCAAATTTATTAAAAACAACACAAAATGATTTTTTAAAGCACAGTTTAATTGTTTATTAATTTAGAAGAAAAACAAAAATAGCACGCAAAACGAGCAAGAGAAATATAAAAACTTTTACAAAAAAATTCACATTTTAGAGGTTGAAAATTTCGGAAGTTCACATTATAGACATGACAATGTAAAGTTTTGCCGATTCACATTTTAGAGAAATTCACATTATCGAGGGACTACTGTATCTAAAATTATCTAACCACATTGATTCAATTTCTAATTTAATTATCTACCAATCAATTATACTTCAATTTTGAAGCAATTTTACTCAACGAGAGGCATTATTAACGCAACACAAGGTCATAGAATAGATTCTAGTGGTCACCAGTCCCATATTAAGATGTATCGTGGTTTGCAAAACAACCCAATCAATAAAATAATTATTCTAAACTTCTATAGGTCCACAGTGAAATATGAATAGCTTCCGTTCCGTATAGAATAATTATCTATGTCAAAGTATAAATGACAACACGATTAAATTTTTGTCGTTCTAGTAACTCATTGTCTGGATAAGGTGTGCAAGTAAGAATATCAAACTGCACGACTTGACACTTATTTCATATTTAATCTAAAGAAATATCCTTAAGTGTCGCATTAAAATCCCATTCACCAAACGGATGGATTTATATTGGACGAATTTATTTTGTGGACTTCAACAATGATAAAAAAATCGCTTTCAATATGTTAACACTGCGCCGTTTGGCCACCAACCTTGAAGAGTATAGGACCACACGAGACGTTGCCAAGAGGGGCCGGCCCCGGAGCGCCCGTTGTGCCGAGAATATCGCCGCTGTTGACGAGGCCAATTTTTTTTCGAGAACGCCGCTGGTCAAACGACAACAGTGGCAGGTGCGCGAGTTATATGTACAAACAAAAAGTATATACAATAACATAAACAGCTAAGCAGCACAACAACACTACAACGTCAACAGCAGCTGAACAACGGTCTATCGCTGTTCTGTACATGGCTTAGGCTACGTTGATTTTGATTAACCAGTCAGTCGTATTTCAGCTTTTGAATAAAGCTCCTTGTAAAAATAAATTGTTTGACTGTTTTTCTTTTTTCGTTTTTTGTTCGATCGGTGTTGGCCGCTCGTAACTCGCGCTATAGGGCCATGTTAACCGAGTATTTCCTTCCGCAATTGGACGAATTAGGAATGGAGGACATGTGGTTCCAACAGGACGGAGCTACGGCACACACTGCCCGAGCCACAACCGATATTCTGAAGGCGGCGTTCCCGGGTCGCCTCATCTCTCGTTTTGGCGATTTGCACTGGCCCGCGAGATCGCCCGATTTAACCATTCCAGTCTTGTTTTTGTGTGGTTTTTTGAAGTCCCGTGTTTACGTGAACAAGCCCGAGACCCTAGAATAGGGATGCCAGATGTCCCCCTTTAGGGGGGCCATTTCCTTTTTTTGATACAAAAGTTCTGTTTGTCCCCCCTAATACAAATCACTGTCCCCCTTATTAACTAAAAATTCAATAAAAGAAAACATTCAATTTAAAATTTGGAAAATACTTTTTCATATTTTTAAATAGATTCTCCGTGAACACATCCATTTGCATTGCAAGAAAACTTTCAAAGCTGAATGCATCCACTTACGATCTACATCTCAATTCACGTGCTAAAGTTGTTCTCCTCTACGTTTTTGTTTTGTACTGTCATCTGCCTTTCTTTTAGTTTTTGTTTTGAACCCAAATTGTACTACATGTTCAAAAATAAAATAAAAAAATTTGACCCCGTTTTTGAGCTCTTGTCCCCCTAGAAAACTCACGATGTCCCCCTTACTGTGAATGAGTGTCGTGGGGTGCGCATCTCATTAAAAGCTACTGACATTAATTTTTTTTTCAATATGAAGTGCTCTCTTTGTTCTGAGAAAATTGAAAGAAATTGTAACACCAAAATATCCTGCAGTGACTGTCTGAGTTTTTTTCATATCTCTTGCGTCAATCTCACTGAACAAGATGCAGAATACATACAGTCTAGTGGAAACCCTTTTCGTTGCGACAAATGTGGAGTGCTTAGGCGCAGATCAATGCGGGTGCCTCAACCGATGACTAACAACAACAACAAACAGTGCGAAGAAAAAAACAAAAATCCCGTACCTTCATCGGAGGCAAACCGTACACAAAAAGCAAGCAGCAACCTTCCAATAACAACAGCGGAATCAGGTACACTAAAAGATGATTGTGGTACTAAATGCACTCTGGAAATGGTTTACTTGAAGCTTCTAAATTTGGAAGAAACAAATATTCGTTTCCTACATTCAATCAACGAACTGAAAACAGAAAATGCGGAGCTGAAGGCGAAAGTTAATTTACTGGAGAACAAGCTAAATTGGCAGCAACAACATCTCCTCAGCAACTGTATCGAAATTGTTGGCGTCAACGATTGCAACGACACTAATGCACTAGACAAAGCACAGCAAGTCTTTCAAAATGCTTTGTCCATTCATGTCCCCGTCTCTAAAATCGAACGATGCTATGTGAAGAAAATGCGACACAAAGAAGGAAAGAACGTCTCATCGCAAAAGCCGATCATCTGTGTTCGTTTTTCTGACATCTCCATCAAGCAGTGTATTATGAGAGAGAAGTCGAAAAAGAAAAAAAACCTCAACTCCAACGTGATTGATAGCAGCGTGAGCGGCCAAAACAGCGACCACAACAGAAACAAATGCAGCAGCAAGGGAACCAACATTTATATAAACGATGCACTTACGAAGTATACTCAGGCTCTCTACATGCAGACCAAAGATGTAAGAAAGCAGAAAAATTACAAATATGTATGGTTTAAAAATAATCAAATACTTGTGAGAAAGGTGGAGGGTGGAAAGGTCATCTCTATTAGATCTTTTGATGATCTTGCACTTATTTAGTGCTTTGAATTGTTATCTATTTTCTTTTAAATGAATTATGATATTGATTTAAATGATGACAATTCTATTCTCGATCTCAGTCTCACAAATTGTAATAACGTTTTCATAAATGGTTCATACTGTAATAACAAACTTTTTGTTGTGCACCAGAATGTTAGAAGCTTGAGGGAAAATTTCTCGTCTCTTGTTACCCATCTGAATTCCTTTTCAAGTATTCCAGATATTGTTTTTGTATCCGAAATTTGGATTTATAGCTTTGAAAAAAACGATTATAATATACCGGGTTTTAGTTTTTTTCCAAATTGCAATGATAACTACGCTTCAGGAGGTGTCGGTTGTTTTATTAAAGAAGACTACTCAGTTAGTGAAGCGAAGAATGTCGATTTTACGAGTGCTGATATTCAGAAAGTTTCTATTATGGTTAATAATGTGGAATACGTGTTTTTATGTGTCTATCGACTGCATATGTTTAATGTTGTGATGTTCATTGAAGAATTTGCATGTCTCTTAGAAAACCTTAAATCTAAAAACTTAATTATTTTAGGGGATTTCAATATTAATTTATTAGAAAACACTGATATAGTATCTAACTACTTGGGAATGTTATCAGCGCATGGTCTAGTCTGTTTCATTAATGAACCTACTAGGACTGCGTCGGGAAGATGTTTAGACCACATATTTGGACGATTTACCAACTTCTCGTCGAGTTCCTACGAAAAATGTTTATTTGATTTTGAAATAAGTGATCACACAATGACGGGACTGTTAATAAATACAATTCGTAAAAAAACCTCGAGTCATACCCGAGATACAGGAAAAAAAAGGAAAAAAATTGATTTAGTGAAGCTGAAGAACAATCTTCTTTATGAGTTTTGGGACAATGTTTATTCGGAAAATGATGCTTCTGTTTCTTATAGTCTATTTATTGATATCATCAATAAACATATTGAAGATTCTTCTTATACAGTTCCTTTGAGGAAAACAACAAAGAGACTAAAGCCATGGATTACTAGGCATCTTATTAACAAAGTTAACTGCAAGAATAAACTTAGAATCAAGTGTTCTAAGCATCCGAACAACCTTAGACTTAGAAGTAGGTATTCAAAATTATGCTCTCAACTCAAAAAAGAAATTCCAGTTTTCCGCGATAACTATTATCGTTTTAAATTTTCTTGTGCTAAGGGAAACTTAAAAAGTGAATGGCAGGTAGTCAACAGCATTCTTAACCAGTCTGCCCGTACTAAGAAACCTACTGCAATTCGTATTGAGGGGTGTGAAGTTTCGGACAAACTTGTTATAGCTAATTGCTTTAACAGTTATTATGCATCAATAGCTAATAGTCCACCTGCACATGTAGCTTACATCAGTTGTAGTATGTGCTCGGTATTTGAAAATTGTAATGAACTGTTGCAAAGAAATAGTTTTGTCTTCGAACATATTACTGCACTTGAGCTCTTAAAAGCTATTGGATCTTTAAAAAACTCTAATGCTTGTGGTTTTGATGGCATTTCCAACGTCCTCTTGAAACAGATCGCGTTTTTTGTAGTTGATATACTTGCAGTAATTTTTAACCGCAGTATATTTACAGGAGTTTTTCCAGGAGCTCTCAAATGTGCGGATGTTGTCCCTCTTTTTAAAAAAGGCTCAGCAGAGGATGTGAATAATTATAGGCCTATTTCTCTTCTTCCTGCTTTTAGCAAAATTTTTGAAAAAATGGTTAAGGAAAGGATACTCTCTTTCTTAAATAAGACTAAGTTTTTTAGTCCACTACAATTTGGTTTTCAAAGGGGGAAATCTACTGAAGATGCCCTTCTAAATTTCTGTTCAAATATCTTCTCTAATCTTGATGGCAAAAAGTTCACTGCAGGCTTATTTGTAGATATTACAAAAGCCTTTGATATGGTTAACCACTCTATACTGCTGAGGAAACTTGAAAATGCTGGATTTCGAGGCTTTATACTCAATTGGTTTAGGTCCTACCTCTCAAACAGACCTCAAAGGGTAAAACTTGATGAAACTAGAAGCGACATCCTCCTTTTAAATATGGGAGTACCTCAAGGTTCTGTGTTGGGACCTATCCTTTTCCTCGTGTATATAAATTCACTTCTGGAACTGAAGTTTAAAGGAATACCTACAGCTTTTGCAGACGATGTAGGTTTTTCCTACGGTGCTGAGAGTGCATTAAACTTGGCATCTGATATAAACTGGGATCTCAATTTATTGAGGATCTGGTTCGCCGAACATAAATTGCGCATAAGTTCCAAAACAAAAGTAATGTTTTTTAATCTATCTTCCGCTAACGTGTCAAATGTATATTTGTACTATCACGCTCCGGAGTGCACAAAGTACAGCTTCCCAGGTTGCACATGTGCTTCTGGTTCTTCACCAACTTTTCGTAGTATGCTAAGTTGCAGTGAAAATTGTTTTCTGATAGAGAAAGTTGATCAATTTAAGTATCTGGGGCTCATTTTTGATTCTAAGATGAGCTTTACTGATCATACAGAGTCCTTAAAAAAATATTTCCGATGTACTCTCAGAAATTTTTATTACCTAAGCAGTGTTTGTTCAAAACAACTACTAAAATCTATTTATTACGGTATCTTTCACTCAAAACTTCAATATGGTATTACTTGTTGGGGAGGTACATATGCGAATAAAATTAAACCTCTTTTAATTCTGCAGAAAAGTGTTTTAAGAAAAATTTGCCGGAAACACCGGCGACACCCTAGTTTTCCCTTGTTTCGAGATATCAAAATACTTCCAGTCCGTCATTTATATTGCTTCAAAGTTCTAAAAACTTTCTTTAAGAGATCTGGTAATCTTAATTGCAGGTTAATCTCCGAACATAACCTACGTAGAAACTTTTTGAATGTTGTATCTGTACCCTTTTCTCGTACAACTGCTTTTAGTAATTTTTATTTGGTTTCATCTTGTTGTCTTTTTAATAAGCTACCACTATCAATTAGAGTCGCAACATCTTCTGGAAGGCTTGAAAAGTCTGTAAGGCATTGGCTTTTTGACTTTAATTACGCGGATTTAGAATCAGTTCTCTCTAACAATCTGGTATAACTTAAGATTTAATATTTGAACATTTTGTTTATATTTTCTTTCTTTTGTAAATGAATTTATCCTTTTATTTTTGTTTTATTTCTCCGAATAATGTAATGTAAGAGGCACCCCACCCATAGTTAATATATTTTTCTTTCTAATTGAAGTGGCATTTGACACTATTTTTAATACTAAAAGTATATAAAAATAAAAAATGTCACAGCTAATTTATTTCTGTATTTCTGCATTATAAAATGTAAAACTTATTGAATTATGTATTGTATTTGATTTGATCTTACCTGAAATAAATGTATCTATCTATCTATCTATCTATCTTTTCGTATTTTTTTAATCTGGCAACCCAACATTCGACACGAGTGCGAGAATTTGTCGCCCGAAGTCCTCGCCGAAGTGATGAAAAATGCCATAAAACGAGCCCGTATGGCAATCAATTGTAACGGCGCCCATTTGGCCGATATCATCTTCTCGAATGAATGTCAAAAAATGTTCGCTTTCATAGTAAATCAATGAAACACCTGTTGGTCAACACCTTGTTGTTTACTTTTAAAGATAGGTATATTGCTTCCTTCGAAAAAATGTTCTTATCAATGATAATTTATATTTGAATACGTTGGTCATAATAAATAGCAGCGACAAATTAAATTGTACTAAAATCCTTTCAATTAGCTGATAAGCATATTGTATGGGTAATTCTTAACTTAACAGGACTTAATACACCCACGATTTTTTGTTTGTGCACATCTATGGCACAGTACCTTTGGAATGATATAAGTTTTACACCCCTATCGCGAGTGTAAAATATCAATCAAAACAATTTTCGGTATTGTGTTACTTAATAAAATTTATGGTTATTGTGACTAAATTGACTGTTGTGAATGGGGTATGATATTTGACAGTTTGTCAAAAGCAGAAAATTGCATTATTTATTTTCTTTTGTGTTTTGTGCAGCAGTTTGCTCCTTTAACAGATTTTTCCGTTCTTCCATTATATGTATTCCAATTTCTGTGTTCAGCTTTTAATTTGTTTGGATGTTGCTCCTCCGCTGACTCCCGAGATTGCTTGTCAGCCACGGTATTTTTGCTGGCATAATGATCAACGTTTTCACAGACGAACCCTCGTCCAGGGGGATTTATATACGTATTAATTTCCATTTACTGAATAACAGCTTCCTCAATATAACATAAGTGATGTAAACGGTTCGGGCAAACCTGTTGTTGCAGTTTTTTTTTCAGTTTCATTTTCCATTTTATTTTCCTTTATTTTGCATTTAATATCGGCTTAAATAATTTCGATTAGAATCAAGAAAAGATATATCATACTCTTTGCGATTCGCGTCATGGTGGACCTATGCCTTTCAGGTCCAATGAAAAAAGTTCCCACTTTTGTTGCAAATAATTTTGATCAATTGCAGCAATCATCTCCGTCAACTGGGCAGAGCACATATGTCAAAAATCAATTTTGAATAGCCCTGAATACATGTACTTATTTTGTGCTCCAATGGGTTCGGAATCGACAAAAAAATCGACCTTGAAAGTGATCCGGCAAGTAAAAGAATTCATTTTGGGGGGTTATTTCCTGGAGCCTGCTATCGCTACTGGAGGCCGCATCGTCCCTCGGTTCTAAGAGCTCTCTGCAGAAAAACAAAATAAGAAATGATTCGAAAAGTTTTTTTCAAACATTGTACAACAATACAAGACACATATTTAGCTGAGCGAAAGAGCTATATTGGCGGCAAAAAAACCAAGACGTTACAGAAATTAACGCGGCCATTTTAAAAGTGCTACCAGGAGAAGGGTTCACATTCATGTCAGTCGATAACATTATGAATGAAGATGAGGTGGTCAATTATCCCACAGAATTTTTAAATTCATTGGTTTTTTTTTTGAACACCAATCATCATGCTTTGTAGTATCAACCAACCAAAATTATGCAATGTCAGAAGACTTGGGGTTAAAAAACTAATGACCAACGTTATTGATGCTACAATATAATATGATATCAAATGATATGATACCAACAGATATGGCATTCGAATTCAAATGTTTGCAGTTTACAGTGCGACTGGATTTTGCAATGACCATCAATAAAGCGCATGGACAATTTTTGCAAGCGTGTGGTTTGATTTTGGAAAATAATTGTTTCTCATATGGACAATTGTTCGCAGCCTGTTCACGTGTAGGGTAACCCGCTGATTTGTTTGTGTTCGTATATGAAGGAAAAACCAAGAATATTGTTTATAGCAGAGCAAAAAAATTAATTTGAAGAAAAAAAAAAATGTTTTCTTTAGCAAACAAATAAAGAGAACCTCTAGCGAAGCGGAAATATGAATAGTTGAAATCAACCCAAGATGTTAACAAAATTATATCCAACCAAAATTAAAAACTCCCTGTACCTATCCCTGAACCTATCGATAATTCCAATTCACAGTCAAAGTTATTTGGTGGTAATGAAACTCACCCATCGGGGTGTTCATCTCATTTGAGAGCACCCTGGACAAAATAACATAAAAAAAAATAGACAAAATAAAAAATAAAAACGTTTTGCTACCATAAATCTAACTGGATTGGTGTTCTCCTACATCAAGCGCACCTCGTTGCAGTTCGCACTTGTAGTTTCATTTTTGTTTGCGTTGCACCCTATGGCAATATAGAGTTGTTGTGCGTGAGCGTGTGCGCTACTGTGCATAGACTAACCCATAAACTAACTATGAAATAGACTGACAGCTTCAGTCAAAAAAGAGAAATGGCCTACAAGCTGAATTTTATATTGGATGTAGCCCAGTTTGAACTCATGTATTTGTGCCTATGCTAATCAAAGGGGACTCACTCATACTTGAAAAAAAACCAGCCTACACTCTTCCGGTTAAACCGGATGTTGCCATGTCGGTAGACTGAGGTGGACTCTAATTTCAATATCTAGGGCTGTGTTGTAAGTCATAGTTTTTCTTAGTTCCAGGTTGAAATTGTTCGCTACTTTTTTATATAAATAGTTGTTCGATTTTCTTATAATTGAATAGAAATTAATATTCAAATTACAGGATATAAAGAAAAGGAATATTTTTTAAGTTATTTTATAATGAATTTTGGATAAATGGACATCATTTTTATGATATCGATATAAAAAAATTGTTCGCATGTTTCGCATCGAATTTCCTTTAAGTTTCGCAAGCAATTTCTCCTTTCACATTTCCATTTTTTTTAATGATCAATTTGGTAAAACTATTAACAACAGTATTAAACGAGACTGACAACGGTACTGTCACTTAAAAAAGTTTAAGAAAAATTACAAACAAAAAATCAAGTAATAAAAAATTGTCAGTTTCCTAGAAAACAAATTGTCAAAAACAAAAATAGATGTGCAGTCATCATTTTGCAACTTTATTTTACTATTCACATAAATAATGACATTATTTTCATTCATAAAATGTCTACCAAAAACTTTTCAGTTGTGTTTTTTTTTTATTAAAAACTAGCACTATTTATGTTCTTGGCTGAAGAAGTTGTTTCAAATGGATTTTTTTTAATTATTTATCTCAATTATTTAAAATGTTCTAATAAATTTAAATTGTTTTTTTGTTGTTTTCCGCTATTAAATGGAATCTTCATGAAAAGATTATAACTCAAAAATCATATTTCAAATCATAATAATCGTTATCCATCCATTGTCGTTGTTCTATTGAAATTCGCGGCGAAATATTTGCTAGCATAAAAAAGAAACAACACGAAGACATGTTCGAATAAGCTGAAGATGTGGTTGATTTATAAATAAAAAGAATTAGGTACTTGAGTTTGCCATTGAAACTGCATTTTGATTATTTTGGTGTGTTTCCTAATTTTGAGTATTTCACTAACATATTTTTTCCCACAAAACAACAAACGAAAACAGACACTTTAATTCTAGGAACAAAAATATCTTCTTGTATTTCAAGGAATGAATTTTTCACACTTATTCCTTTATTTATTTATGTTGATTACATTGGCTATTTTAAATTTTGTAGAATAGAAAACAAATGTTATCGTGGTGCAAACAACGCATTTAAACTCTCACAACGCATCCATCAGCTGACAGCAACTCACGAAATACACTAAATCTCACTCAGTGTTCCTCTCTCTCTCTCTCTTTATTTTTCCCACGAAGCGTGTTCATTTTTCCCTTTTCACTAAACTCAAATTACCTCAATTTTTTTATGAAAAAAACATGCTTTGAAAAGTAAAATTTGTATTGTTCGGAAAGAAAATAACATTGAATTAATCTTCAGTATAAAAATCGCAGTTATAATCATGATTTTCGGTACTGGAAATTGTTGCTAAAGGCAAATCTCCTTTTTATGTATATTTAGTGCGTTCACATTTACGGTGATATATAGTTTGAATGTTTTCTTGTCAGATTGTTGATAATCACACATTTTTGATGTTTTTCCTTTTACGCATGGAAATTTTACGGAAAATTTAAATTCCCACAAAAGGTAGAGATACCACAATGTAGGATCACTGGGCACTCATTCCGTAACTCTGAGAACGATAATCGTTTGCGCGATAGTAGTCAACGATCCCGTCATTAATTTGCTTCACGTAACTCCATTACTATCGTGTCGTCCATCGTTTATTTCACACACAGTTTGAGAACTTTCGGTATCTCCCAGAAGCTCACAAACTGTAGTTGGAATAGGCACTAGACGTCATCGTAATTGTCATAAATGACATTTGTTAAACAATTTTGGTTTTTGTCTTTGGTGCCGGCGAATTATTTGATTCTCAAATTGCAAAATGTAAGTGCATACCTAGTTAATCTTTGTTAATTTTTGATTAAAAATATAAATGTCTAACATATTTTTATTAAGGTCAGCTACGCCGAAGCAAATGGCAATTTTGATTGAATATATGGAGTCACATCCGGACTTGCCAAAGGGCTACAAATCCAATTCTGTCCAAGGAAAGCACCATATATATAAAATGTGGGATGAATTGGCAGGAAACACATATATAACACATGGAATCATTAAAAAAAATTTCACTCAAATTCATGAAAAAGATTTCAATTGTCTTCAAAATACACAAAACAGTGCAAGACGATACCTCTGCTATCGCGCAAACGCTATCGTCTTGACGATAGTAGTCTGTCGATTATTGAGTTCCGTGAAGCAAATGAACATCTTTTACTGCCGAAGATGGATAGAGGAGACAAATTAAGCTATCTAAAAAACCATACCGTACATTTACTTTTTTACATTTATTGTTATAGATTCATTTACAATTTGTTTGTAAATGAAATGGTGCCACCCGGCAGCCTTAATACACGTATTCACTGACAGAAAAAAAAGCGCGAGAGAGAGCTGTTATTCAATATTTGCGTGGAAAATCGGGTGGGTGCAGTCGGCTGTCTAGTTTGGTTAGTCTATGCTACTGTGTGTTGGAACAAGAAAAAGCACAACACAATATACAAGATACATCAGCCAGAGCCAGCCTCCCATTTCCACTCTAGTGCGTCGTTCTCCTGTGGTGCGCTTTCCTTTGCAGAACCTTAAAGCACAAGCTGGAATTTTATATAATTTTTCATTTTCATTCTGGTTCATACATATATCTAATTCAAGAAAGAATCAATCAGCGTTATTCAATGATATGTTACTAAATTCTTTTGCCGGTGAACAATTGGTCTACGAGTTAACAGAAAAGCTTATCTTTGCTCAAGTACACAAACTAGACGCCTGCACTCAAAACATAATATTGCAAATACTAAGTTTCCATATGGAACTATGAATTATTTCCTGAGTTCTAGGAGGATACACGAGACACTTTTTGCTCAGATACATAAGTCGAAAAAAAATATAAATAAAAGGTCGAAATAAGAAATAAAATAAAAAAACAAGCTTTTACTAGTTGATAATAAAAAAAAATAAAAAGTTAAAAATAGTAATTTCATTCCGATTGGAAATAGGCTGATTTTTGCAACATAACCTTTAAACGGTCTACGTCAAAGTCATCCCATATCAAATTATATATTTCCAAACATTGAATCTTCATACCGTATATTAAATCTGTATGCACTTATCATAGTCTCTTTTCCTCTCTTGCTGTAAAAATGTAACAGAATCTTATTTGAAAACGTTCGTATTATTGCAGATTTCCCATAGCCGCTTTAAAAGGTGTCACCTTCTGGCTTTATCATCAGTCTCTGGATATCATCCAGGAACTAGCACCACAGTCTTTGTCAAGACGAATGGAATTGAATATGTGAACAAAATGTTGCGTTTGTGCTGTTAACAGTTAAAGAGACCTAGGGGTTGAAAAGAAATGTAATCCACCATCTTGTAAACGTGGCCATGTCAAATCGAGTCACCCATGTTATCGTTTTCTACTCTAAGCACTTTTATTTGATAGCCATAATATAAGGCCATTCAACAAAATCTTAATATTCGCCTCAAATTTAAAAATTCTTTAAATAATTATTATTTGTATTCCTGACGCTAAATTAATTTATTTCATTTTAACTTTAGACAGTTTAAGACTGACTGAATTAAATCTTGACGTGAATGACAATTTTTCTTGCTCATGAACATTGCTCTATTGGAAGATTAAGAATACAGATACCAATTACATACCTACAGCTTCCACTTTCCTTTCCCATTGAAAAGTTTTATTCCCCAACTTATCACCATCCTCTATTAAGGACAGCAGCTCTTCCACTGTGTGGAGTGATATTGATAAATTTTGCAACTTAGCAACTTTGAAAAGTTAATTTTATAAAAAGCCTTGGGTATAAACCAAATCAATTGAATTGAGGGGCAGAATCAGATTCTTGGTAAATTATTTCATTATACATAATGTATAATGAATTTCATTAGAGAGAGTTGTTCAGAAAATAATACGTCTACGTTTGTGTAAAACTGAATTGAAAATATCCGAAAGTGATGATATGGCATTTAATGCTAACGTGTTAAATTTGTATTCCCTGTGATAGGTATATAAAATGGTAGGGTTAGGTTCAGTCGCCTGCGCTGAACTGAAACACGAATTCGCCACAAATATTTTTTTATTTAAGCGGTACCTATTTTCTCCTTAGCGAACTTCGTATAATTGAAAAAAAAAATGTTGTGTTTCAGTTAACCGATTTTTTCAGTAAAGTGTAATTCAGATAAGCGGAGTTGACTTTTCAAATTATACGAGAATACTGTATATCAGTCGTGCCCAACTGATATTGAAAGTCCTGATATGGTACGTGCGCACCGCTGAGAAGGAAACTATACATTGTTTTATTACACAACTTTTTATTTATTATCACATACCTACTACAAAAACAATAGACTGCACCAGCACAAGCTTAATGTGATACTCGGCAACTGGGCTGTTTACATTTTCAGATAGATTCTTAAAGTCGGTTTCGTAATAATCTGTGCAACCCAAATTCACATAATGTGACATGTTGGTTTTTAACATATTTCTGTACTTGATTTTAATCAGTTTTAAAAAGCACGTTCACCCGAAAAATACTTTAACGATGACCTGCTTCGTCTTTTGGAAATGGTTTAGGATTCGTTGAGATTGTAGATTACGGGCGTTCATGGGCCCCTAGAAAAATAGCCGAAGGCTACCAGGAGCCCGCATGCTAACTGTTGGGCAACACTGCTGTGTAGTATAGCTTTATACTGTATCATACTTTCTTCAGTAAAAAAAATTATCTAGAGAAATAATAATGATGAATAATAACTTTAAGGAGAAATCTGGAATTCAAATAAATTTCTAAGCCTATTTCTATATTTTTAAAATTATTTTTTTCGACTCGATATCACTTTTCCGAATCCTGATTTCTCTTCAAGTTGCTCGAGACTTACAGAAATACATGTAAACAAGATTCTGCGGCTACACATATTCCAAGCACAGAAATATCAGCAATAAATGGGTAGAGATATTCAGGTTTCTTTATTCGATTGTACATACGAAGTCTGAAATCTGAGATACAGCGTTGCCAGACGGTTGAAATATTTACCCCTGGACCAATCTGGAAAACCCCCAGATTTAGCTTTTTTCTAAAAAAATACCCAAGTTAGAGCTGTTTTCGATGTTGTTCCTGACGGCAAGGTCATCACCAATTTCAACTAATTTTGCATCCTCTTCTTTGGTTTCCTTGACGTAGACGAGATCACAGAAAGTAAAGGCTGATTGAAGTTTTTGCTCTCGCTTTAATTTGGCTGCAGGAAATAAGGCCCTAAAAGAGAAATGAAATGAGGCCCCAAATTTGGGGTTGTTATTTCTAAATGAAATAATACCCCAATTTCAAATATGAAATAAGACCCCACTGCAGGAAATAAGGCCCCAAATTCGGGGCGTTATTTGATAATCACGCTATTTCTGAGATTTGATCGAATCGAGTACTCCTCGAATTTAAAACTTTCACTCGAATGAACTCCTCACGTTCTAACGGCCATAATATTCACTCCAGGTGTAACTCAGGTTTAAGTTAATTTTTCACCCGATCATTAATCCGTTATTTTTTATTAAGCCCGCTGGATTAAAAATGGATTTAAATGCGGATTAAAAAAACACTTTAAACCGTTTTTAATCCGTTTTAAACCCACGTAATGTAAAATTTTACAAAGAATGGCATTTTTTTGTCACTTGGAAATTGATTTCATTTGTTTTGGACCCAGTTATATTTTAATTAATTAATTAATTAATAATCGTCGACGCAAGCCTGCTTGTGCAATCGATATATTCGACGACAAGGACGACGTTAATTTACCATCAGCTGCTGTTTTATCAGCTCTTCGACAAATTCGTCTTCTGAAGACGAAGACAACAACATTAATTTCGTCCATTTCACGAATGAAGTCCTTTTTTAGTTTCTTGACATTTTTTTTTCTATTCCCCTTTTCTACTTTTCTTATTTCTTGCGAGCGAAGAAATGTCAATATTTTGAAATTGAATTTTAACCCGAGTTAAAGTACTTAAACCGGTCTCCGGATTGCGTTTAAATGCAATCGGATTAAACGCTATCAAGTTTAAAAAACTGGGTTTATGTTCGGGTTTAACGAGTGAATATTATGGACTTGGGTTTAGTTTTTGGGTTAAACTCACTTAAACCCGGGTGTAACCTTTAACCCGGATTAAAGGGAGTGAATAATATGGCCGTAAGTTTTTGGGTTAAACCCGTTTAAAGTAAGTTTCGAGGGAAAGGAGTTCATTATTGAATGATTTCACTGGATAAACTTGATTTTCGAAATCAGCTGTTTAAAGTTTTAGCTGTCAGATTGTAAATTATTTGTTTTGCTTTCATTAAATAAATATGGCTTTATATGTATTTTTGGCGGAGGAATCGGTCAAATTGCATCGAAAAATACTGCGAGACAAATCGAATCCATTCAATCTGCCGGACGATATGTAAGTCTGTATTATTCCGCTTAGACATCATACAAATTCTTTTAACTTTGTTGGAAGTTTACGGCTCAATTAAGCAGCATTTACATATGTATTGGATGAACTTGTGCTTACACAGCAGAACCTCTTTATCAATTTCTAGCAGCAGGCGGCTACCAGCTTGGGGTAGGTAAAGATTTTGACATTAGCATGGCTCAGCCAACAGTTTCAAAGTCAATGAACCAGGCATTAAACATTTTGGAAAACATCCTATGTCCAAAATGGATAAATTTTCAAACGAACGACACTGCGAAGGAAACCATAAAGTTGCAGTTCTATAACAGGCACAGGTTTCCTGGTATAGTTGGTTGCGTGGATGGAACACACATTGCAATAAAAACGCCTTCAATCTCATGTAAGCACCGGTTCTACAATAGAAAGGGGTTCTATAGCATAAACATGCTATTGTAAGTATATTTACAAAAAAAAGTACATCAACTTTAAATACTTTTACTTTACATAGATTTGTGATAACAGTATGAGAATATGAGAATCAATCACATCCAGGCTCTACTCATGATGCTCTCGTTTGGAAAGTTTAATCTGTTCGTAACCACCTAAGAGGTGGAACAATACGTTACAAATAGAGGCGTTCATAATTGTCTTCTTGGTATACATAAAATATTTGATTTATTTTCTATGTTTATGGTAATCAATTATACGTTCTTCTAAAGATGATTCCGGATACGCTTTAGAGCCTTGGGTAATGACTCCATTTACTGGCAGTCCTGAAAGCAAATATAACATACAGCATTCAAAGGTACGAAATATTGTTGAAAGGATGATTGGATTGTATAAAAATTGTTTCAGATGCTGCCTCAAAGCCAGACAGCTGCACTATACTCCCGAAAAGGCGGGCCAAATAGCGAATGTCTGTGCAGCGTTGCATAATATCTGCATACACTACAAAGTTGAGGAATCTCCTATGATAGTAAACAACGAGGAACAAAGTTATCCTTCTTATGAACCTGTCAGTGATAATGAATACATCGACAGCGTAGAAAGATACATAAATGAGGCAAGAAAAATACGAAACTCAATCGCTATTTCATTTTAGTATTACGAATTTCATTTTTATTTTTAAAGCATTCAAAAATGCATTTCTTTAAATTAAATGAGTAGTTTTATTTCCGGGAACAAGTTGCCTATGACATGAGTATCTTAAGATTGAGTAAATTTCTCCAATTGCAAATCCAGAATTTGTTGCTTCAAGTTTACCTCCATTCGCTTAAGTTTTTCGATTTCCATGTTGTGCCGATGTTTTTCATTGTTGCCCTCCTCTAGATACTTGGAAATTTGCTCTAAATTCGAAATAACGCTGTCCAATTTTGAAGCAACAGTAGCAGTATGGTGCATTCCTATTTCGTGCTGTCTGTTCAACATATCCGCTGCTGATGCTCCTTTTGCTCTTTTGACAGGAATCGGCCACTCCTTATATACAGGTGATGAAGTTGGTGAAAACTGATCCGCATCATCAGACCCCTCATCTGAAACGTCTTTGGAAGTGCTTTTTAAATTGCCTGTCACCTTATATGAATTTAAAATTGCAAAAATACGCGCGTTCACTCCCAGAACAGCCTTATCTATTGCGGTTATTCTTATAACTGCTTCTTCCAGAGGCGAATATGTAGCAAGATTGTTTTCGTTGAATTTTGATTGCTTTTTCTTTGTATTTCCCTTGAAGTCAATCCAGACCTATCAATGAATTATTTAGGAATTACAAATCGGTTAATAGTTTAGTAGCGGTTCCTTTTCCAGCTGGTGGCATCTTTTAATGGAGGTACCAAACTATTTCATTTTTCATTCGCGTCTTTCCAAAACGTATTTGCATCAATTTTGTTGCTGCTGAAAGCTTTTGCAATGTCCGGATTTTTTTTCCATTAATTTAATGAGCGTTTCAAATTGGCCTTGGTTCGTCCATTTGGATTGCGACCTGCAATTATTACAATTAAATAATTTTTTTTTCCTAAAACGAACAAATGTTGCTTTCTAGTTCATAATATGCTTTATATATACATTTCGTGATAAAATTAAGCAACATTTAACATTTTCGTTAATGATATCCCATTTTTTCTTAAAAATGCTATATGTTTGATGTATGCTGATGACATAAAAATATATCTATGCATACAAAATAGAATTGATCAACAAAATCTTCAAAATGATTTAAATGTTTTATCCGTTTGGTGTGAAAAAAATATTCTCCCTTTGATTAAAAAAAAATGTAATGATACACAACCATCAAATTTTCAACCAGATTCTTGATCGCAAATCTGAGATTTTTTATCTTGAAGTCTATTTTGATCCGTAGTTGTCATTTTCGTTACATGTAGACTATATTATAGCCAGGTTAATTCAATGCTTGGTTTCGTTAAGCGAAACTGCAATGAATTCTCCAACCCTTATGCTTTAAAATCGGTTTACATGTCTTTAGTTCGTCCAATTCTTGAGTATTGTTCAATTGTATGGTGTCCATATTCCTCTATTGGGATAACACGTATTGAAAGAGTTCAAAAAGCTTTTACAAGATTTGTAGTCAGGCAGCTGAGATGGAGAATTGATTCTCCTTCATATGCATCTAGATGTGCCTTAATTGGTCTTGATTTATTTGAAAAAAGACGGTCTGTTCAGTGCATATTGTTTGTTCATGATGTATTTTCATGTCGTATTAAGTGTCCACAAATTCTTACCTACTTTGAAATCTATATTCCAGAGAATCTTCTCTCTACGTCTACGTCATTTTTTTAACAATCCAAAACATAGATACAATTATGTTTGCAATGAATCTTTTCCTAAATGCATAAAACTCTTTAATTCTATATGTAATGAACTGGATCTCTCAGTAAACAGATTGGAATTTAAAATAAAATTACAAAATATTGTACATTAGCTTTAACTTATCTTTTATATTATCTAATTACATATTGAATTGTTAGTAGTCTGTAAGATTTCATATCCGTAGATGAGTAAATAAATACATATATTTCATTCGATTTATTTAAAAACAATTCAACTTACATTTTTAAATAAAGCCTTCGGCTACAAATTTCAACTCGAGTAAAATTTAACATTTAACTCAATGCAATCCAAACTGAGAATACGGGGAGAAATGAACAAAAAATGAATTTCTATCGAAATCGAAAGTAGGAATGTCAGTTGGAGGAAATCGAAACCCTTTCGACTCGATTCGAATCTCAGAATAGAGGTTAATGAAATAATACCCCAATTTCAAACATGAAATAAGACCCCACTGCGATGAACAAACAATTAAATAAGGCCACAAATTTGGGGTGATATTTCATAATGAAATAACATCCCAATTTCAAAAATGAAAGAACACCCCAATTTTTTTTTGTTTTTTTTTCGATATTTCATTGCTTTTTTGTTCAATATATTGTCTTCTTAGAAATTTTTAATTAAATAAAGACTTGCATGGAATTTCAACAAGTTCCATCATTTCTTCGAAACATTTTTCCGTTATTTTGCATTAGTTAGTTAGTTTAGTTTATTTGACTTTTATTTTCATCTTTAATTCAATACAGTCTTCGTAAAAAGAAAGAAATATATATATATATATACTTAAGTCTATTATGGTTTGGCCTATGGCCGTCTACCAGATTGACAAAATAGCGTAAACTTTAAAAATCTTCTTCAACTATACATTTTCTATAACGCAGTGCATTTGTACAGTAGTTGTAGAGTAAATCCCATCCTCGGTCTCCATTTAAAATTTGAATTGCTTCATCTATTTCCAAGGTATATGACTTAGAAAACCTTATTCGTATTTCTTTTAAGATTGGGCATACTGCAAGAAAGTGAAATACATCCTCTCGTATATTCATATTACAAATATTACACAGGATAGGTAGTTCTGGGCGGTGTGGAATGAAGTTCAGGTTCAGTAGCTCTCCTCTGATTTTAAAAATTAAACTTATCTTCTCTACCATATTGTTGTTCAGAAAATATGTTTTTTCTGCTAGTTGATATTTCAGCTTACTGTAGTATGTCCTATACTGAGAGGACTGTGCAACTGTTACAAAGCGATCATACATATTTCGACCTATTTTTTCCAATAGGATGTTGAGTTGCGTTCTTAGATGTTCGGGTTGCTCATCGGGTGCTATACGTATGCTCATTCCACAGTCTGATGCAAGGCGTTCCCATTCTTGAAAGAAACTTGCTTTCTTTCGTAGTACACTCTTGAGTACAACTTTTGGCAGTCTGTCATCACTCATACCCATAACTTTTATTATATACTCAAAATGTAATCTCAGTGTTTCCAAAAACATAGGCGGTGCTCCAGTCTCCAGATGCAGCATGTAATTAGGTGTAGAACTTGGTAAGCGGAAAATTCTCTTTAAGAAATACCGAAAAAACTTCTCAACTTCAACATAGGAACAGTATCCCCATACCTGCGATCCATACAAAAGAATTGAAGCTGCGGTTGTGCGAAAGAGTTTCTGCTTCGAGCTATGGTTTATACACTTATTATTGATGCAGCGTCCCCATACCGATGAGATTGCTCGTTTGGCTTCAGATAGTTTGGCCTCTAGATGCTTCTTCATATTCAAGTTTGAGGAAACTAAAATTCCAAGGTATTTATACTCCCGGACTACTTCCACCAATTCTCCTCGATACATCCACCTTTCACTTTGAGTATATCTGCCGCCGCCGCCTCTGAACACCATTACCTTCGACTTATTCAAGTTCATGCTTAGGTTCCAGTATTTGCAGTATGTGGAGAGCCTATTCATCATAAGTTGCAACCCATCTATAGTATCGGACAGAAAAACTAGGTCATCTGCATATTTGAGAACCGGAATTTTTATACTGCCAAACTCGACTCCACCCTTTACCGCATCTGATATGTCATTAATGAACAGAATAAACAGTAGCGCACTCAAAATACATCCCTGCTTCACACCCATCGTTGTTGTAAATTCTTCAGAAATTGATTCTCCATCCCAAACATACGCCACATTATTTACATACATTGCTCTTAGGATGTTGATTATTTTCGTTGAAAAACCAATATTGTTCAATTTGTAAAAAAGAGCTTCGCGTGCAATAGTGTCGAAGGCCGCTCGAAAGTCGACGTTTTTCGGCATATAGTTTTTTATGTTTTTGCTTATAAATCTCCGCAATATTAAGTAATGTGAACAATTGATCGACTGTTGAGTAGGTCTTTCTAAATCCGGCCTGAGACTCGTGCAAAACTTTTTTATCTTCAACCCAACAGGTAAGTCTGTTATAAATAAGCGCAGCAAATAACTTCGCAGATGTATTTAAAAAAGAGATTCCTCTGTAGTTTGCAGGATCGACATATTCACCTTTTTTGTGTAGTGGATAGATAATTGCTTTTTTAAAGCTTTGCGGAATGTTTGCGGATTCGAAAATTCTATTATATTCTGCAACGAGAGCCAACATAAATTCATCTGTGCAGTTTTTATAGAACTCGTATGGGATTCTATCATCTCCGGGGGCCTTTCTGTTTTTAGTTTTATCAATGGCTTCTTTAACTTCTTCTATTGAAAATGGGTTATCTAGGAATTGATCTATAATCAATGGATCTGCATATTGGAACGGTGGTGAGATCTGTGGTGAATTAAGTAGATTAATAAAGTGGTCCCTTAGCTGTGTTGCTTTAAGTGACGTCGCGATGCAATTCACTCGTCCATTTATATGCTTTACAGCGTTCCAAAATTCTGCCGAGGATGTAGAGTTGCTTACAATAGCAATACACTGCAGGTCGAATATATTTTTTTTTCATAACAAAGACGCTTAAAAACCTTATTTGCTTCTCCATAAAGTGTTTTAAAGATACTTGTATTATATTTCCGAAAAAGCTTAAGTAGTGAGAATGAATTATTCCTGGCTCTCAGACACTCATAATCAAACCACTTTTGTTTTGATAAGTGTTTTTTTCCTGTTGTTAAGCTCGGGACTGCGTTTTTAATAATACTCGTAAGGGTATCAACATCCGGTAAACTATCCGCTATAAGTAGTCGCTCAAGTTCAGCATTTAGATTACTGCGATACACATTTCGTGTTCCATCGTTCCAGACTAGTTTTGGTAGAAGTCCTAATTGCCTTATATCCGTCTCGTTAGTAGCTCTAGATACTAAACAATTTACCTCGAGAGGCATGTGGTCCGAAAAAGTCTCTATTCCTATTCGAAAGTCGCTAAGGAGCAAGTTCCAACATCCAGCGATGCAGCAGTAGTCAATTACTGAACATGCTTTTCAACGGATGAATGTGTACTCTCCGCGATAATCACTTTCACAGCTCCCATTTAGAATGATACAGTCATACGCATCCGCAAGATCAAGTATCTTTCTGCCCTTATGATCACACATGTTGTCTTTTGAAGTTCGACTTATTCGCAGGGTATGAGTTCTGTAACCGCTCACAAAATTATTTTGCGTAAGTCCTATCCTTCCATTGAAATCGCCAATGAGCATCAAATTAATTTCATTTAAGTTCTGTAGCATTTCTTTAAGATTTTCATAATCGCGTTGCCAGTGACTGACGTTGTTTCGCTTGTAAAATGTCCCCAAACATATTTCGAATAACCTCAAATCCACATTTTTCGCCGCATTTCAACCCTTCCGAGAAATCCCACGTAAATACCTTTTCAGCGACGAGCAATTTATCTTCTCTCAAGGCAATTTTCACGTCGGGATTTTTTCTGCGTATGACCTGCAAGATGGGCACCAGCTTCGCCCTTTTTTGCCGAACGTTTAATGGTAGATCTCCGTGTATACTTATTTTGGTTCCTTTCAGTTTGTTGGCTTTGCGTAGTGCGTTCCAAGCATAATCTCGCGATCTCATTTTTACAATTATCGTAGAAAAGTGTCCAGCTCTACCGTTGATGCTGTACGCAGATTCCACAACCTTGGTTGCTTCATTATTGTCCAGCAGTCCAGCGCAAATGGATTTAGCTTTTTCCCTCATGTCGGTGTTAGGCTCAACAGGTAAGTGTACCACAATGTTGGACTCTGTGTTTTTCTGCATGAGTTTGTCCAACTGCGTTTCTAATAATTTATTTCGCTTCTCTAGTTGTACAACTCTTTCCGCGATTTCGTCGTGACGAATCTTTAAGCCGGATATTTCTGCACATAGAAGCTGGATGTCAGACTTTCACGGCAGTTCCTGAATCAATTCCTTGTTTTTCTCATCGAGCAGCTTTTTCAGAGTTTCAAGGCTGATGCCGGTAAGTTTGTCCATTTCGACTTTGCTTCTATTATCACTGAAACTTGGGCGACGTTTTTCGTTCCTATGGTGTTCTGGAGAAATTACTGATACGGCCCTTTTATTCATTAAGTAGTGTTAGCTTTGCAAGAGATTTTGTTTTCATCAGATATGTGTCTTAAATGATACGACTTACTCTGAGTAACCACTTTAATTGAAGAGCTGGCTTCTTAAATTGCATTTTTTTCGTATTCTTTATAAATATTTCCACTTTTTATGTTTGTTTCTTCATTAATTTTGTAGGAGATTTTATTTTCCGTGTTTTTTCTTCTCAAATGTCAAACGTCAATCTATTTGCATTAAAATGAAAAATAACGGAATTTCATTAAAATAAAAAATAACGGAAATACCTAAAAACAAATTTGTAAATATTTTTAAATTTGGATTTTTAGTAAAATAACCACCTATCACATTAAGATATAATGAAAATTGGCGCGATTTTTTGTACCAAATTTTCACCAATTTTGTAATTACCTCCTCAAAATATTGAATATAGGAGCTGGTTAAAAAAACCTGGGAACTTTTTTTTAAAGTTACGTCAAACAATTTTTTCGCACTGCATAATTTTACCTTTCTATTTTACGTCTACTTCGCACAATGTAAATCACTAAGCTAATCAACTTAGAAACCTATCACTGAACTAATTTTAAAACGGTACTTTTGTACATCTGTACACAAAAATTCGCGCCTCAAATACTTAGTCTAAGAACACCTGCAGGTAAGAAAATTAACTGTTAATGGAATTCTTGGATTATATTTCATATTTTAGAAAAATTAAATAAGACCTCAAAAAATTCATATTAAAAATTGGAGTCTTATTTCCTAATAAAAATGATATAAGGCCCCAAAAATTAGTTTTGGGGTCTTACTTAAATTTTTCAAAAATAAATAACACCCCAAATTTTATTAAAAATCGTTGTTGTGGTTTCCTGTACAATTTGTTGAGGCCTAATTTCATAATTTTTTTTGGGGCATTATTTCGCAGAGCTCTTTAAGAAGAGAACGATCTCGAACCGTTAAACATTCGTAGATGTAAACAGGAGAAAATTGGTTGCTGTTGTTGTTAACACCATTATCACTCATGCCAAGATCGCGACCACAAATCTGCGCTTTAGTTGTTTTGCGGTGGTTGCCGATCGACCTCAACGAACAAATTTTAGTCATAACCGGAGCGAAATTTTTTTTTTTTTTTATCTGAGCCGATATAAGTTTTTTATTAATGTTGGCGGTCTCATTTTTAGGCAATCGCAAATTTGATTAAAATTGCTTGTAGATTTTCATTCTGCATCTGCGGGTCCCCGTGTAAAAGTGCATAACTCATCGTCTCCTTTAGTTGTTGTTTTTATCCGTTATTCTGCACCTGAGATTTCATTTTTTGTATCGCCACGTTATGTTTTTGTAATTTTTCTTTGAATTCCTTGCTCTCACCTATTCGTTATTTTTTAACAATTTAAACTTGCAATTTCAACACAGTTTTGTGAAATGAAAAGTCCACAACTTTAGAGCAAGGTAGGTATTAAAAACAGAAAGTTAATTCTCTTGACCTTGGAATGTATGCTTAAACTAGTTAAAACTAAACGGAAACTGCCAGTATTATTTCTCACTAGCTGAACCGTGCTAGTTTTGTTTCGAATAAAACACAATTGTGTTCCGTTTCAGGTTCACAATCAGACTGACTATTATTAAGTATTCAAATCTTAGAACTAGCTGGCAATGATTGTTGGTCGACGGCAACGATCATTGTTTTTCTTTTGATAATAAGAAATGACACTAAGGTCCTTCAGGGATATTTGGTGTCGGCGAATATAAAATGTTGTGTGGCTTTTTATGCTTTGAATAAAAACAATGGAAGCTCCGCTGAGGATGCTCCATTGCAGAGACAATAATGAGACCACCAACTTCGGCCGATTTCCCGTTATTTGCCCACAAGCTATATTTTTATGGGGTGGCAAATGCTAAGTGCGCTAGGATTGTTACATAGAAATTCGTATTGGCAAATGTCACGTAACTTCAAAAATTCCGACTCACCAACACACTCGCACCTTGCATATGCCACTTCCGCTATGGGCAAAGTTGCTGACAGTGTTCATAGAATTTTATCCGTTAAATTTTAAATTATTCGTTAGGTGTGGATAATACTATTTTTTTGGAATAAGTGAACATTTGCTTAAAATATTAAAGAAAAATGAACAACGTACACTAAAAAAAAAGGCCATATTATAATGAAATTTTTTTAATAGTAAAATTACATTTTGCTATTTTCATATCAAATCGACCGTAAAACATATTGGATAAATGTAAAAAATGTTATATTAATAATATTATTGCTTACTTGAAATTAAAAATGTTTTATTAAAAAGATTTATTTTAGCATTGTAATATCAATTTTAAAAATCAAATTTTTTATGATTTTTTTTGCTATTGAAATAAGATTATCAAATAGCAAGGCTACATAGTTAGGCATATTAAACATTCTCAATATTTATTTGATAAGAAAAGTGATTATATCCACATATTAATATCTATGTGATAATTGCGACTCTATATTTTAATTATTAAGATTGCATTTATATGCTTAAACTATTTTCTTTTTGATATAGAAATATCTTCTTAAAATAAAGAGTAATATAAAACTGTGGTTTCCCAATTTCAAGTTAATCAAAACAGAAACTCTGACTCTTCCAAGATTTTGTTGTGTAGATTTAGACAACAATTTCCTCGAAAAATCGTGCCATAAATATTGTAAGAAATAATACTATCGGTACTACTATCGGACCGGCACTTATGTTCGCATTCAAAATCATCTAATTTTTTTAGCATTTGCCTAACCTACCATAACATGTCAGTGGTAAAACTTGATTTGAAAAATTATGAAAAATACGAATGTTGTACTGATCCCTTTTTGCCAAAAAGTTCTTCGATTAATGTTCATTCAGAAAACCAAAACTATTAGAATATTAAAAACAAAAAAAATACACTACATAACAAGTAGTGTGGATTGTGGAATTCTAATTACGATATTCCGATTTGGACTCTTTAAAAAACGAAACGAAAACCATTTTCACATTTCCAAAAACTAAAGAAATCATGCGAAAGCGAATATTGACTTCATGAAACTTCTCTCGTCTTTTACGAAAAACACAATAAAATAGCTTCCGTTGTTCTTTGTTTTGTGCAAACAAAAATTCCTTTCGTTCTCTAAGCAAAAGTATGAAGCAAAACGTTTGTGCAAGCAAAAACGATTGAGAGTTTTCATCTTACAGAATTACTGCACTGATTTTTTTGTCAGACAAGTTTTTATCTAAGTTTTAGTATTTCGTCGATATTTTGACTTCATACGATTATAGTCATAATGCTAGTGACATCCAATACGTCTTGGATCTTCACTTTCGTATTCCTATTAAAGTATTACCTATATATTTCAGCCACAAAAAAAAAAACTTTATATGTAAACTATTCATAATCGGAAGTCTTGTACATTTTTATCTCATCTAACAAGGGCTCGGTTGTACTCAAGATTTCTTGGATACCCAAGCCTATTTGTAATGAGAGAATAGAATTCTAAATCCAAGTTTTCAGTTATAAAATATAATTCAAGTTAAATGAAATTGGAACCAGAGTTTGAAAAATTATGTTTTTTTTTTAATTGACTTTTATCCGATCATTTGCTATTTTATTTTATGCCATTCCTTACAATTAAATATTTGGATTTAGCAAAAACGAATAACGATTTCGAGCTATGAGAAATTTATTCATATAGATTTGACATTATTCTATTATTCATTTGATATTTTTTCATTGTCGTTCCAACATTTTCTTGGTGATTGTAACGTAAAAAGTGTCTAGACGGTAATATCAACTTCAAATCAATATTAACAGTTAGCTGGCGACTTTTATTTTTTAAATGTATCTGCTACTCAGTTCTGCGGATTCTATATTTATTCATATCTAGTTAACATTTTTTTCTTTGCATTGATATTTTTCAATGTTATCCCAACATTTTCGTGGTAATTGTAGCGTTAAAAAATGTCCAGAAGGCACCAAATGAAAAAAATCAATATTAACCGTAATCTGCCGATCCTTTTTATAGTTGAATGCATCTGCGACTTTATTCGATCATATTTGTGTGGAACAAGCGACACATTAATTTCTTGATTTTCACACGACGAAGACGTAGTGAGTGCTAAACATTAAATATCAAGTGTTACATGGTAAAATGGAAAATCCTAACCAAAGTGAGAATAAAATTGATGAATTAATTATAGATTATAGTGACTGTGTTGTGCTATCGGAAGAAGAGGTGAGCTCATTGTTTAAAGAAAATGTATCCCAAAACATTAAAGCTCCAATTGCAAATAAATTAAAAGATCTGCTAACGGAGTGGAATTTGGCAAAAACACTAAAAGATTTAGAAGGTAAGTTTTTATATTTTTTTTTGCATATTAAAGTTGTGTATAGTCTTGTATGTAGCTTAGCAATCAGGTCAAAAGTTATCAAATGCAGGAGTTTCGGAAATATAGACAGTAAGTGACACCAACATATTATCAATGGATAATGAAAAATTAGCAATATGTTGTGTCTGTTATCAAAACGGAAAAAGAAGAAAATAAAATAAGTCAGGTGTCTAATATAGATACATAGTTACAAAACTGCATTGCTATTTTCTGGCCAAATGAGAAAACAGAAGAATCAGAATGATCAGTGTTGTGATTAGTACATTTTGAAGAGCTAGATGTGAGCTTAGCGCATTATTTAATTCGAATGCAATTTTCTTGCAGAAAGTGGAATCAATTTTGAAAATATAAAGTTTTTGGGTCGTGCTGAAATAGAAAACATTTTTCCTGGAAGAGAGAACATAGGTCTTCAGGCTGAGTTCATAAGGAAATTATTTTCATGGAAGTTAACAAATGTAACTATACTTCAATTTTGATTTTCAATTGTGATTTTTTAACAAGCGCCACTTTTTATATATACAATTCAGTTGGCAAATGAACCAGACGTAGTAAACACTATAAGCTGTAGCTGCAAAGTGGGTGATTGGATTTGGAAGATAGGTAGTTTTGATGCTGCTGCCCTTTCGCATTCCAATACCCCATCATCATTGGACTTAACGTCTTCAGTTTTTGCTACGGTTAGTATTGGTTTTATGCTCATAGACCAAAACGTCTCAATACAGAAACTTTACGAAAAAATATACTCACAGTCTTAATACGTTCCTGTAATAAAAAGTAGACTTCTTTATAAAGACTTTTTGGACTAAGTTTACTCATTTTTGTTATACATAATAATATTAATTTGTTATCTATTCAACCCAATTCATGAAATACAAAACAATAAAATATTTTGTGATATGAATGATTGATGATTTCTTATTTCCTATTACATACTCCCACCAGCATGTTCGTGAGATATTAAAATCGTCAAAAGCCGGTCAGGGCTTGCTACAGTTTTATAGTGAAGCAAATAAACTAGAGAAGGAGCAAAGTCACACCAGCTTACCAAACGAAGTAGTTGAAGTATTTCCAACTGAAAACAAAGAAGTGTTTTTTATTTCTCGGAAAGAGGCCAACCGGCCGAATCCCTGTGGTCTTCTCTTTAACAGGTTTAACAATATTAATAGGAACAAGAGAAAACTCAATTTTAAACAACCCTTGGAGCTTAAAACCATTTCAACAGCTACGGAGAAGTATGAACCTGATATTCAAAATGTTTCATTTAAAAACAAAATGAAAATTATGCAACATGACGAAGGCGAGTGGCAGCTATTCTGGAAGAGTACCTATGAGTATCGCCGTAAGGAAATATCCAAACAAAGCCTTACCGACATTTTTCAAGATTGGCCCTTTTATAAGCAAGCTGGTGGAGAAAAATTTGTAAGTTTCTTCCTACAGTGTACATAGTTTTTGATTCTGCTTTACTTCGACATTAATTTTTTTTATAGATAGATCTGGACTTTGAGCAATTGTACCCTAAAACTATTGGCTGCTAAGTCTATTACTTATAAGGGAACATTGTATAAAAAGGTTTTTTTTTCTTACAATTGAAAAACAAAGTAAAGTTGAATTAAAGAAATGCTACTGGACAATAAAAGAAAGCCTCATGTTTTAAAATATTGAAGTTTTCTGAGCACTATCAATCTTATTTTGTAGGTTCTAAATTAAATGACTATACAATTTTGGATTTAAAATTATTTACTGGTCCCCCAATTCATTTGTATTATATTTGTGATAGTTCAGCTTTAATAAGAAAAAAATTGTTTTAATGAATAAACGGAGCTCTTTCTAAAATTTGAATGTTATTGTTTATTAAAGTTTAAATCATAATATGAAATTAAATTGTTTTCTTAAATAAATTCTGTAATATTGTGTATTTTATATATTTTTCTAAACATCATAAATTAAGTGATACATTTATTTCATATCTAAGTTTTGTAAATTTTTAACCAGCTTAACAAAGAACATTGCGTATTTTTATTTTTTTAAATCCTTGTTATTTTTTGTTCGTACTTTCTAAAAATAAATATGAAAACAATAAAATAAACATACATACTTTAAAACAAACTATAAAAAGTTTTTTTCTCAGAAATATACAATGATTAAACGGTAAGTGCGTTCAAATTAAGTGATACATTTATTTTATATCTAAGTTTTGTAAATTTTTAACCAGCTTAACAAAGAACATTGCGTATTTTTATTTTTTTAAATCCTTGTTATTTTTTGTTCGTACTTTCTAAAAACAAATATGAAAACAATAAAATAAACATACATACTTTAAAACAAACTATAAAAAGTTTTTTTCTCAGAAATATACAATGAATAAACGGTAAGTGCGTTCAAATTTGTGGACTAAATAATTACTTCTATGGTAATTTTTTAAATAACTTTAAAGCAATCAATTAACATCACGTTCTCATTGAACATACAATTTCTAAAATTGTATTGGCATCACTCTTCAACATTTGAAATTTTGTATTTGTAAATATTAATTTAATATTTTGAATGCTTCATTGATTGACAATTGACATAACACCGATGGGAAAACAAAATGGCGAATTTGAAAAAAAAAATGAGGGGGCCAGCGGCAAGAGGATTGTGAGTTTGGGGTCTCAGTATGATTTGTCTATGCTCCATTGTTTGCTATTATGGATTCAGGGAGGTCTTTGGCTTAGTTAGATATAACTTGCTCGCTTTGCTTCGCCCTACTACTTCTCAAAATTAAAACAAAATAATTAGTGTTATAGGTACAAACTCACTCCGCGAAATTTTCTGATAGAAAAAGAAACATTAATATCGGTTAAGCTGCTATAAGCGAAGTGTAGCCAGAAACTGTTGTAAAACAGCTATTAAATGAAAAAAAACCGAGCGGCAAACGATAAAAGAACAAGTTTATTCTTTGGTAGTTCAATAGAGACTGTTACATATTATTAGTTAAATAGTGAGAAGAAAATATAAGAGGCATGGAATACAACAGTTGCTTTGATGTACAGTTGAAGTACAGTGGTGTACTCAAGTTTAACAACACTCCCCCACAATGCATATGTTGCTATTCAGCAAATTGATTTTATCGGGATGCCCAACATCGAACAAAACTTCAAGTGCTTAGTTTTGGCCAAGTTCTTCGTGAAAATATCCGCCATCATGTCTTCAGAGCAATGGTACTTCAAGTCTATTGTGCCTTCTTCATACAAGTCTCGAATGTAGTGGTAACGGATGTCGATGTGCTTGCTTCTGGGATGATGTACCGGATTTTTCACCAACTGCTGAGCACCTATATTGTCGTTAAATAGAAGAACAGAACGATTAGTAAAGGGGAAGTTTAACTCTGATACCAAGTTTCGCAAGTACACAGCCTCCTTGTTTGCTTGCGACAGCGCCATGTATTCGGCTTCAGTGCTACTAAGAGCAACTGATAGCTGCTTCTTCGATTCCCAAGAGATGGTTCCACCACCAAATGTGAACACGAATCCAGTATAGGATCTCCTATCATCAGTATTTCCTCCCCAATCTGCGTCCACATAACCTTGAAGACCCTCCGACGATTTCGAATAAAACAGCTTTGCACCACCTGTAGTCTTGATGTACCGCAACAGGTGTTTTAATGCACTTAAATGTTCTCCATGTGGTTCCACGTTGTACTGAGAAAGTTTTCTGATAGTGTGACTAATGTCTGGCCTCGTAGAAACTGCTAAATACATAATAGCACCCACTATGGATTGGTAGTGGCTTGGATCCTCCTTCTGGCACGTCTCACTTCGGCACTTCACTAATTTTATCCCAAGGTCGAGTGGGGTAAAACAGGGCTTACATGCATCCATCCGGTACCGGCACAAAATTTCTTTTATATATTGATGTTGATGTATTGCCAAAGGTCCCCTTGGTTGATCTCGCTCAATTTCAATCCCTAGAAATTGCAGCACTGCACCTTTGTCCACACAATCAAACGCAGTTCCAATTTGGGCCTTAATTGCATCCATTGATGATTCCGACGAACAGGCAATCAAAAAATCGTCAACATACACCGCCACAATGTTAATCTGATCTTCAATACTCATGACATATAGACAGTTGTCTCCGTTACACCTCGTCAGTCCAATCTGCAGCAACACTTCGTTTAATTTCTTGTTCCACTTCCTCCCCGCTTGTTTTAAGCCATAAAGCGACTTACGTAGCTTACAAACTTTCTGTGGATTATCTTGGTCCAAAAATCCTTCGGGTTGAGCCATAATAACATCTTCGCTTAGTTCGCCATTAAGGTATGCGGAATTTATATCGAGGTGGTGCACAAGAAGTTCATACTGCACCGCAATAGCTAAAACTAACCGTATGGTCGAGTAACGGACTACGGGGGAGAAAGTTTCATTAAAATTTATCAAATATTTCTGGGAACACCCTTTGGCTACAAGCCTACATTTGTACTTGTCAATTGATCCGTCCGGTTTCCTTTTAAGGTTAAAAACCCACTTACACCCAATTATTAAGTCCTTTGATGGTGGATCCACTAGCTCCCAGGTTCCATTTTTGATAAGTGCATCGTACTCCAACTGCATTGCACACTTCCATTTTTCAGCGTCACAGCTATTCCTCGCTTCTGCAACCGACGATGGTATCGACGACATTTCTCCTATCGCATTAACCGCTTCAATCATATTATACTGCTTCGTTGGCCTACCAGGCTTTCCCGTACGGATGATTTTCGGTCGCCCCGGCCCAACAACTACTGTTTTTGTCGGCGGGCTAGATGAGTCAGCTGTTTTGACTAGTGACTGGCGAGACATATTTATCGTTGTTGGTTTGTTCTGGTTGCTCTGTGACTACATCATCAGTTTCTGCAAGTAAAAAATCTTTTATATCAACGAAACAATTTTGTGATTCATTTTCGAAAATTTTAACATCGCGACTTTTTTCAATTTGTCTTGTTTTAGGATCAAATAGTCGGTATCCCTTGGATTCCTCCGAGTACCCTACCAAGATGAGCTCTCTACCTTTCGCAGCGAATTTCGAGTTTCCAGGTCTTTTGTTTAAAGCTATGGCTTTTGATCCAAAGACCTTTAAGTGCCCAACACTGGGTTTGGACCCAGTCCAAACTTCAAAAGGGGTAGTATTTCCAAGAATCCTGGATGGTGACCTATTCCGAAGGTAAACTGCTGTATTGATTGCCTCCGCCCACAGGTACTCCGGTAAATTCTGGTCCAACAGCAAGCACCTTGCCATATCAACGAGCGTCCGATTGGCTCTTTCTGCCACACCATTCTGTTGAGGGGTGTACTCGACCGTAAATTGACGTGCTATCCCGTTTTCCTGCAAGTAGTCGTTAAATACTTTATTCATAAATTCTCGCCCGTTGTCACTCCGCAAACATTTTATTTTATGTGAAGTTTGGAGCTCCACCATAGCCTTAAAACGCTTAAATGTGTTAAATACCTCGTCTTTCGTTTTTAAAAAATATGCATGTATATTTCTGGATTTATCATCGATTAGTGTCATGAAATACCTTGCTCCTCCAGCTGATTGTGTTCTCATTGGTCCACACACATCGCTATGCACCAGCTCCAGCAATTGTTTACTTCGAGTAAATGATTGCTTAGGGAAAGGTTGCACAGTCAGTTTTCCTTTTGCGCACACAACGCAATTCACATTATCATTAGACGAAGCAATATTAAGGCCAATTACCATGTCCTCATTCTTGAGCTGTCTCAAATTAATCGTATTAAGATGTCCATATCTTTGATGCCATTTCTCCATCGTGTTGCTCTTAACGCTGTGTCGGTAAGAAAGAAATTCAGTTTGAGGTTTAACAATATACAGCTCACTTTTCTTATAGGCTTTTAACACAACCGAGTGTTGAGAATTTTTAACAACTGCAACATTATGATAGAAATCCACGGTAAGATTGTGCTTTGTTTTTTTACTTACGGACATAAAGCTACCATGTAGTTCTGGAATGTACAAAACATTTTGCAGTTCGATGTCACCTGTATCCAGTTTTAGCCTAACTGTCCCAATAGCATTCGATACAACGAACTTATCGTTTGCTAATTGCACCTTTTCGCCATCAACGTCATGTCGAAGTTCGGTAAATAGTTCTTTGTTACAGCACATATGTGATGTTGCACCGCCATCCAAGCACCATTCGTCCCGTTGCAGCATCGAACCATCTATTGATGAAAAAAGTCCAAACGAGGTTAACTGTTTTGGTTTTGAATTTTTACAATTGGAAGCGTAATGACCACGTTTACCACAAGAGTAGCATTTTCCTTTTATAGGATGATGTGATTTGCTACCATGACTTCTCTCTTGCGATTTTGCAGCAAAAACGTGTTCACTTACCGACCCGTTAGTGTCGTCTTTATTGACTCTTCTTTGGTCTTCTTCTAAGAGCTTGACCTTCAAACTGCTATAGGAGGGCAAAGTATCGCGACTCTCAATCGCAACTACGAAATTTTCATAGGAATCCGGCAAACTACATAGCAAGATGATTGCTAAAAGTTCTTCAGGTATTAATACCTGTATTTCGCGCAATTTTTCCACTATACCGGAGAACTCATTTATGTGAATTGGCATTAAGTGCCCGTCTGACATTTTCACATGCAACAACCGTTTGAACAGACTAACCATACGAGCCGGCCCTTTTGGCATATATATTTCGCACAGTTTGTCCCATGCCTCCTTCGACGTTTTAGAGTGTTTTACGTGGATCAACTCTGAAGGCTTTACACTGAGAAGAATCGTTGCTAGGGCTTTTGCATCCAAAGCCTCCCATGCAGATTTTTCCTCCTGCTTCGGTTCATCCGGTAACTGATTTGACCCGTCGACATACGACCAAAGTTCAGCATGTATAAGTACGCTTTTCATTTGGATCACCCAGCTTCCATAATTCTCCCCGTTCAATTTCTCTATCTGGTATAACGAACTCATCGCGACTGCAGCAAACGCAAAAAAAAAATAAACTCGACTTACGAATTTGTTTAACCAACAACTAGGGAAATAATATACAAAAAAAAACTATTCTTTGTTTCGTAGCCTGGGCCCATAACCTGTTGTAAAACAGCTATTAAATGAAAAAAAACCGAGCGGCAAACGATAAAAGAACAAGAGAATAATTTATTCTTTGGTAGTTCAATAGAGACTGTTACATATTATTAGTTAAATAGTGAGAAGAAAATATAAGAGGCATGGAATGCAACAGTTGCTTTGATGTACAGTTGAAGTACAGTGGTGTACTCAAGTTTAACAACAGAAACAAAGGAAACATTGACTTAGTTTTATAAGAGTAGGGATTTATTAATTACCTCCAGTTTACCTCAAGGATAACGTACGAAGAAGATTTATAAAAAAGAGAGCCAAAAACAAAAAAATAATACCGAGTACAAACAGGTTTTGTGCAGTGTTGCAATTCTGACCAAAATCTCTTTACCCTAACCGGAGAACATTTTGAAATCCGGTCTAACCGATTTTTGACCGGAACGAAAAAATTCTCTAACCGGAAAAACCCTTTTTCGACCTGGAAAATAATATTGTTCTATGACAAGGATAGTTTTCTATAATTTCAATGATACTTGGCCATACTAAACGAACAGACGCAGATTTCATACAGAAACCAATGGCCGCATTCAAGAATCTAGTTATCTTAAGTCGACTAGATTAGTCTGGATGAGATGTAACCTGAACGCAAGAACTAGATTGGTCGAGAACGTCACTTTTCCTATGTCATCCACATACGCGAACTGTCGACTTAGTACTCAGTCACGAATTTCTTGACTAGATTTGTCGGCTACCCCTCTATAGACGTCAACTGAAACAGCTGCTCATATGACTGAGATACATCTAGTGAGAGAGCTGTCAGACTTAATAAACTAGATACTTGAACGTCCCAAAATTATTGTGAATAATCTTCAGCGGTTCCTCGCAGCAGTCTCATTTGAACGCTCCCACCAACTTTGACTGGGTGTGTGCATTGAAGCAACACTGAAGAGAAGTGAAAGGTGAGTATGCCATGCAAGATTTATAGGAAGTGAATCTGAATATGAACCGCTGTGTTTTGCAAATTATTTTTTATTTGAAGTTTGGTTTTTTTGACTATATATTGCGTTTGTGTTGTGAAATTTGAATTGAAGCGAGAAAAGGAGAAGCAAATAAACGCACGTTGAAAATTAAAAAGAAAGGATTAGATACTTTGCTTTGGTTTTTGTGGTGTTTGCCGACCTTGACGTTATTTGTTTGCATAACTATTCATTAAAATGAAAAGGTAAACAATACAATTCTTTGATTTTGTGCGTTTGGTAATGAATAAGGAATATTTTAGGTACTTCTCTACAATTCCAAAACGTAAACAAAATGAGGAACATATGGTGTATCGCAAGGCCACTCGCAAAAAAAATAAAGCACAAAAAATATGCCCGAACAAAAGGATTTTAATTTGCTCGATTTAATTTAAACAACTCAGTTAAATTGATTGTGGTTTATTGTCGACTTGAGTGCGGAATGCACTTGAAAATTATATTTTCGCTTAGACGAAACCTCTGCCTCTAGCTGTTTTCCCGTAGTTTTCTTCTAAGATCATTGACCCTATGGGATTGCGGGTATTTATTTTCTTTCGCATTTGCTGATTGCAAGTTAAGATACCCCATTGACAAAGGCAACAAACGTAAAACAGATTACATAAGCAATAGCATCAGTACTGTATGACAGAGCTCGCTCTGTGGCATTGCAAATACTTAGATCAGCATAATTGGTCAATATCAAATATCCATGATATTTTTTCTTATCTTTTGCCTCCTTCTGAGACATTGAAGATTTTGCCAAAGCTATCACAAATTTAACTATAAATACTAGGATAAATTATTTCTCATCTCAGTTCTGTTTTACCATTACAAAGGCTCTCATCGCTGACTTTCCCCCACCAGTGGTAAGGGGTCAGCTAGAGAGCAAAATAAAGACTTTTTAAAAACTTAAATAAATTAATTGGCGCCCAACGTGGGGCATGCTAACATTTGCATTTTAAATATTCTGAAAAAATCAAGTAAGGATTTGCAAACTAAAGCGTGCGTAAAACACAAAACACATCAAGTATTCTTATAAAAAAGAAGAAAAGTAAAAAACCAACCTTAAATAAAAAAAAAAGTGTAAAAACCAAATATTTCTATATAAAAAGTGTACCAAGAGAACATTAAAAGACAATTGAAAAAATATAATATATATCAAAGTGCTATGATACCGGAGGAAATAGAAGAATTATCAGAAGACGAAGTTATAGGAAACTTCCTACCTAACGAAGAAGACAGCTCTAAGGCTTTGAGCGACGAAGAAGCGACAGCAGACTTCCAAAAACATTTCCTGCTACTAAAATCAAAGGCATGGCGCTGTAGGAAAAATAACGAAAATTTGTAAGCAACTTATTTATATAAGAAAATATTCTTTCATACTTTAATCTTAATTATTAATTGTCTTAAATATATTATATAAATTATATCCATTCTGGACGAATTAATTGAAAAATTTGACAAAATGACTACAAATACTAATACGAACACAGAAGATTTAATAGCCAGGTTGATAGTTACAAATACTGCCACTTTGAGAGCAGAGATAGAAACTCTAAAGTCCCAACTGACTGTTATAACAGGGACCAATTCACACGTTGAATATAAAACGCAGACAATTGACGAACATATCCGGTGTGACGAAACACTGAACGTAATTAAATCCTTGCCGGGATTTACCGGAAATACAAATACGTATGTTAGTTGGCGAGAAGCTGCTAACAATTCAATAAGCCTCTACACCAAAGCGAGTAAAAGGTATTTCGCTGCTTTAACTATTCTGAGGAACAAAATAACTCAGAACGCAAACAATATTTTAACGAACCATAGAACGGTTCTGAATTTTGATGCTATTTTAAACAGGTTAGACTTTTCATATGCGGATAAACGCCCTGCTCACATAATTGAGCAAGAATTAAGCTTCCTTCGACAAGGAAACTTGTCAATCATTGAATTTTATAATTTGGTTAACGAAAAGTTAACTTTGCTAATAAATAAAACTATAATGACACATGGTTCTGAAAGTAATCTGACCAAAGAACTTAATGATATAAATCGACGAAATGCTTTACGTGTTTTTATCACGGGGCTTAACGCCCCTTTATCAAATATAATGTTTTCCTTAGCATCTGAGGATTTACCTAGTGCTTTAGCAAAAGCACAGAAGCTCGAGTCAAACAACCAGATAACACATTTTGCCTTACAGTTTATGAGAAATAATTCTCGAGCTAATTACGAAAATAGAAATCAAAATAATTTAAGGTTCTCTAAAGGAAATTTTGAGGAACATTATCAAGGAAGGAATACTAACTTCCCAAAACCCGAACCGATTGAACTCGGAAGTTCCAATACGAAACAACATTTTAATGGATACCGTTGGGGTAATCCTAATGCTCAAAATAATAATTATAGACAGAATGACAATCAGCCAAATTATTGGCAAACTAATAATAATAATTATCGAAATGCAAATCAGCAGAATTTTTATCGGCAGGGAACAAGGCCAAATCATGTTGAGAAAAGATCATTAGAAAGTACTCAACATACTGGTCAACCTCCAATAAAGAACACTAGAATTAATAACATTAACGAGAGTGCTTTTTTAGAGAGCAGGGCAGATTGCCCTACTTGTACAGAAGAAACTATGGAACAGGTAAATTATTCAAAATTTGAATAGACACTGGTGCTACAAGCTGTTATTGTAGACCACACATCTTGTCAAATAGGCAAGAATTAGTAAATAAGAAGAGGGTAAAAACCATAAATGGTTATACCATCATTACGCACTTTTACGATGTTGAAATATTTAATAGGAAAACAATATTTTATGTAATAATAAATCTAGAAAGCGATTTATTAATAGGATATGTCTTATTGAGAGACGCAGGTATTACTTTAGATTTAGGGAGGGGAATTTTTATCCATAATGATACAAACGAAAAAATATTTACTTCAGAAAAAAACTCTGAAATACTTGGCGAAAATAATAACAGTAATGCAGAAGAAAGAACTTCTGACGAATATAACAATACTTTGGAATTTCAGAATTCTGAAGCGCATGAAGAGGATTGTACGGACAGTTTTCATGACAAAGTTAAAAGATTAAAGGAACAAATCATACATAAGATTGAATTGATGCATTCAAATATAAATATAAATGCATTATTTAGAACAGACGTGAAGGCAGAAATACGCACAATTGTTGAAACTCCTATATGGAGTAAACAATACCCATACCCTTTGTCTATAAATTCGTTTGTGAATAAAGAAATTGAAACAATGTTGAATAATGGAATAATTCAACAAAGCAAAAGTCCATATAATTCACCCATATGGGTGATACCTAAGAATGGTGTTAATGAAGATGGGACACCGAAGCTACGAATGGTCGTAGATTTTAAGAAACTTAACGATATATCATCAGAAAAGTCAAAATTTTATAAATCTGAAGTCGAGTTTTTAGGCTATATTGAGGGATACAATATAATCAAAACAGACCCAAAGAAGGTCGAAACAATTTCAAATTTCCCAGATCCAACAACGTTAAGACAACTTAGAAGTTTTCTTGGCATGACAGGATATTATCGTAAGTTTATTAAAGATTATGCTTCATTAGCGAAACCGCTAACCACACACTTGTCCGGTGAAAATGGAAGAATTTCCCAGCATATGTCCAAAAAAATAATAATAAAACTTGATCACGAAGGTATTTTAGCTTGTCAACAGCTAAAAGACTTACTTATCAACCAATTCGAACTGGTACAACCAGATTGTAGTAAAAAATTTGTCTTAACGACAGACGCATCCAATAATGCTATAGGAGGGGTATTAACCCAGGAAGGAAAACCAATTACTTTCATATCGAAAACATTAAATTCGACAGAACAAAATTATGCAACAAATGAAAAAGAACTTTATGCAATTGTTTGGGCATTAAAAAATTTGAGCAACTACCTGTACGGAGTTTCAGATTTAGAAATCCATACGGATCATCAACCACTAACTTTCGCGGTTTCAACCCGAAATCCTAATGCAAACATGAAGAGATGGCATGCTTTCATTGAGGAGTTTTCTCCCAAAATAATTTACAAACCAGGCACTACAAATTTAGTCGCTGACGCTCTTTCAAGGCAATATTTAAATAACGTATCCGATGATTCATCAAGCATTGGCACGCAACATTCTGCAGAAAGCAGCGATAACTTGAATATTGAAGAAACTACAAAACCACTTAACCAATTTAAACAACAAATACTTTTAAGTCAAGGACGATTTACTATTCATGAACAAATTAAGAATTTTAATAAAACCAGACATATAATAGAATATGATACTCCAGAGAATTTAGTTGCAATTCTAAAAGAATACTTACAACCTGGAATTGTTGCAATTCATTGCACCCCAGAAGATTTATACGTAATTAAACAAAAACTAAAGGAACCGTTTAGTAACCGCTTTCTATACACAAAGAATTTCCCAATAGATATAACTTATAGAGAAGACCAAAATATAATTATTGAACAAACACATACTAGAGCACATAGGAGCTATAAAGAAAACCTTAAACAAATTTATTCTTCTTATTATTGGCCTGAAATGAATGAACAATTTAAAGAATACGTCCGAAATTGTGAAATTGGCAATAGAAATAAATACGATCGACATCCCAACAAAATACCAATTGGAGAGGCTCCAATTCCTAAGAAAGAGGGGGAGCAGTTACACTTAGACTTATTTTTTGCTCAGAAATTAAAATTGATATCTTGTATAGATTCATATTCCAAATTCTTTGTGATCAAATTAATTGATGACAAAACAAAACTAGATGAAAAAGTTCTAGAGATACTACAAAGTTTTCCAGACGTCAAAACAATAACAATTGATAACGAACCTGGTTTTACAACAGGACAATTTAAGACTTTAATGCAAAGATTAAGTATAAAAATGTACTTCTGTGATCCCTGACATAGTACCACCAACGGTCAAGTGGAAAGCGTGCATTCCACACTAATCGAAATTTCAAGATGCCTTAAGCAGGAATTTTATTTAATAAGTGACCTAGAATCGATTTTCAGGGCAGCTCAACAATATAACAAAACAATACACTCCGTTACAAATAGAAGACCCTATGAAGTTCTTTTCAATAAAGTATCACACGAAGATATACAAACAAAACTTTTATCTGCCCAAGAAAAAATGTTAAAAAGAAATAATAAAAATAGACATATAAAAACATATGCACCAAATGAAAAAAATTATGAAAAGATTGTAGGTAATAGGAATAAGCTTCAGCCTAAATATAAAAAAAAAACAAAGAGTTAAAGAAGACTTAAGAAACAAAATCAGAATTTATAAAAATGATAGAATAATACATAAGGATAATATTAAGAATTAGTTTTTCCTTTCAGGAAAATGTTGAAGATCGTTTTTCAATTGATTGGCATAGTGTCCACAGAAATAATTGATTATACCAGAGACAATTACGTATTAATAGAAAACGGAGACGCAATAATTTTCGAAGACTATGGAAATTTATTCCATATAACTAATTTAACATACTATAGACTATTGATACAAGAACAGGAACAAATTCTCAGCGGCAAACCTAAATACACAGATATTAACATAAATAAAAATATTATTTACTCAAGTATAAATGAAGACTTAGAAATACAACTTATACAATCACTCTTAGGATAGTTACAAATAAATAATTACAGAAACAAGAGAGGAATTAACGAATTAGGAACCATATGGAAATGGTTAGCAGGGTCACCAGACCATGACGACTTAGTTTTAATAACAAACAAATTAAATGAACTATCGGAAAATAATAATAAGCAATTTTCGACTAATTCAGAGATTTTCAAAGCTATAAAATCTTTACAAAAATCTGTAAAAAACTTAAAAGGAAGTACATTTAATAAAGTAACCAAAAGTATTAATAAATTAATTATTACAGAACTACAAAATATAATACAAACAATAACTTTAGCTAAGTTAGGAATTTTGAACCCGTCAATCCTAAATTTGCAAGAGATTAAAACGATTACTGAACATGAACACGAAAAACTGACTCTAACTGACTTAATGGACGTTTCAAAATTTAAAATAGTCCAAATTAAAGAACACAACAAAAACATCGAAATAATAAAAGATGGTGTACTTTTGGTATCCGGAAATCATACAATAGATAGCCGTCTTGTGGAAGGCATATATTTAATAACATTTGAAAATAGTACTGCTTATGAAAATCCAACAGCCATTATTTCCAATTATTTAAAAACAAATCATTTGAATAAATATAAAGTTATAAGACGCATAGAATCTGAAAATAATGAATTAAAATTTGAAAATATAAATATAATAAATTCAATTAAAGTAGAGATTAAAAAACGTCCAATGTTTTGGACAATAATATATTTAATTATAAGCTTTTTAATAATATTTGTATTATATAAAATTAAAACACGTTGGCAAACATATAAGCAAAATTGTAGAAATAAATCTAATGAAATAATTTTTTTGGAAATGAATTACAATATTAAACGCCTATCAAAACAATACGAAGAAACGGGACGTTTCTCTTAAGACAGAGGGGATGTAAGTTACCCCGTTGACAAAGGCAACAAACGTAAAACAGATTACATAAGCAATAGCATCAGTACTGTTTGACAGAGCTTCACTCTGTGGCATTGCAAATACTTAGATCAGCATAATTGGTCAATATCAAATATCCATGATATTTTTTCTTATCTTTTGCCTCCTTCTGAGACATTGAAGATTTTGCCAAAGCTAACACAAATTTTACTATAAATACTAGGATAAATTATTTATCATCTCAGTTCTATTTTACCATTACACAGGCTCTCATCGCTGACTTCTCAGCAAATACTACGTGCAAATGCCAAGAGAATACTGGGCGAGTTTCCAAATTTTAAAGAATGGCTTATTTTAAACCGTAACAACGCGGCATGCAGATAATGCAATGTAATTTTGAAGCAGCCTAAACTGTCAGCAAAGATCATGCGAAAACGAAGAAAAATATCTACGCAGCTCAGTCTTTTTTGAAAAATAGGCAGCCAGTAGCTATTTTTAAATGTTTTATTAGGGAACATAAAAAACAAAAAGTTCAAGAGGCAGAGGCAAGGACATGCTTGTTCATTGCAAACCACTCTTCCATAGTAACTGTTGATCCCCTTACAAAATTATTTCAAGCCAATTTTCCTGATAGTGAAATTTCTTCCAACGGTAAAATGCACAGAACCAAATGCACATCAATAATAAAGAACGCCTGGTACCCCTATTTGAAATCTCAGTTACAAAATGATATAGGAGAAAGTTTTTTTAGCCTGATTATAGATGAATCAACAGATGTTAGTGTCATCAAATATTTGGCAATTGTTATAAAATACTATAGTTACAGTTCAAATTCAATTATAACAAAACTTATGAAGCTTCAACCTCTTGTGCAATAGTTGGGGCCCTAATATCTGTTCTCAAGGAATACGATTTGAAGGTACAGACAATGCTAGTGCAAAAAATGGAACAAAAAATGGTGTAATTACTAAGCTATGCGAAATAAACCCCAAAATAGTTTTAATACCATGCGTCTGCCATTCACTGAAATTAGCTACCTCAGCAGCAGCTTTTTCCCTTATACCTACCGAAATCGAATCCATTATTAGTGGAACATACACATGGTTTTCCCGATCCTCTTTTAATATTGAGTATGATTAAAAAAGTTTTAAGACAAACCAATGATGACGAAGTTATCCATACAAATATTTTTTTTTTTTATTATTATTTATTTATTATTTCATATAAATTTCTTAACAATTATTGAATAATAGAAAAATATAAAAAAATTCCATTAATTTAAAGAAATATATAAGAAAGGTTGGTGACATTCAATATTTTTGAGAAATTAAAAAAATAGAGTTGAATGCCACTTCAAATTACAATAGCAATAGCATTAAAAGTAATTGGGTGGGGTGACCCTTATATGTAGAATTCACATAATTTTTTTATAATACAAATGATATCAAAAAACTAAGTTAAAATAACAGAAGTATGTAGTTAAAAATTTGAAATGTTAAAGTAAAGTTAACCCAAAACATCAAAAATATAAGATTCCAGAGCAACATAGTCTAAGGAAAGAAGCCACATTTTAACGGTTTTAAAAAACATTCCAGGTACAGTTATAGTCCTTATTGATTGAGGAAGACTGTTAAACAACCGATAAGACATTATAGAGAAAAAGTTACGATAAGCAGTGGTACGGAAAAAAGGAACAGATAATAAGTTTGAAAGGTTTCCTCGAAGATTGTATCTCGAAATTAAACGAAAATTGAGATTGCCAGACTTCATATAGAAAGTTTTTAGCACCTTGAAACAGTATAAATGACGAATTGGTAGTATCTTAAGAGCACAGAACAAAGGAAAGCTAGAGTGCCTACCAGCCTTACAACAAATTTTTCTAACCACATATTTTTGCAATATCAAAAGTGGTTGTATTTTGTTACGATATACACCACCCCAGCAAGCAATTCCATATTGTAACTTAGAGTGGAAAATACCATAGTAAATTGTCTTTAACAGTTTAGTTGAGCATACTTTACGCAAATAATAAAAATGTCGCAGGGTACAGCGGAGATACTTCTTCAGGGATTCAGCATGATTAGCAAAACTCATCCGAGAATCTAGAGTCAGTCCCAAATATTTAAACTCGTTGACTTTCTCAACTACAAAACATTTATCACTACAGTTCAAATCACAATAAAAGGAGGGAGGAGAGAAACCAGACGAACAGTGGCAAGTAAACAGTTTGAATCTACAACATTCAGGAGCATGGAAGCAAAAATTTGCATTCAACATGGTAGATGAAGATAAACTGTAAAACATTATCTTGGTCTTAGAGCTTATTACTAAATTATGTTCATGGAACCAGAGTCGCAATAGGTCTAAATCCCAATTAATATTGGAAACGAGGTCTAAAGGACTATAAGTGCCATATGAGAACGCAATGTCATCAGCAAAAGCAGTTGGTAAGCCTTTAAAACTAAGAGCAAAAAGAGAATTGATGTAAACTAAAAATAAAATTGGACCCAGGACAGAACCCTGTGGTACACCCAAATTAAGAAACCTTACGTCGCTCCTTGTATCATCGATTTTCACTCTTTGCGCCCTGTTTTCAAGGTAAGACTTGAACCACTGAAGCATGAAACCCCTAAAACCTGCTTTCTCCAGCTTCCTTAACAATATATTGTGATTGACCATATCGAATGCTTTAGTAATGTCAACAAATAGGCCAGCTACACATTTTTTCTCGTCGAGTTGTGACATTGTTAACGAACAAAATTGTAAGAGAGCATCTTCCGTCGATTTGCCCTTTAAAAAACCAAATTGAGCTGGATTGAAAAACTTGGTTTTATCTAAAAAACTCATTATTCTATTTTTCATGAGTTTTTCAAAAATTTTACTAAAGACGGAAAGAAGTGAGATGGGCCAATAATTACTAATTTCAGTAGCAGAACCCTTTTTAAATAACGGTAAGACATCAGCACACTTGAGCTCTTCTGGAAATACACCCTCAAATACGCAGCGATTGAATAAATATGCTAATATATCTACCAGGTAATACGCAATTTTTTTGATTACATAACTTGAAATACCATCCGCTCCACACGAAGACGATTTAGGTAAGTTCCCAATAACTTTCAGTATTTCAAAAGAAGATATAGGCTGAAAAACGAAACTCCTACTTTGGAAATTCTCAGAGCGTTGACATATAGAAAGACAACTACAACACATTTGATGGTTATGACTCGGTCCAACATTACAACCAATATTAGAGAAATGGTAATTGAAAGCGTCAGCAATACAAAGCTTATTGCAGACTACGGAGTTATCCACAAGCAAAACAGTAGGTTTCTTAGAAACAGAAGCTTTGTTCAAAATGCTATTTACAACACGCCATTCATTTTTTATATTACCCTGTACAGAGTTGAATTGCGCACGGTAATAGGTGTCTCGGCATATAGGGATCTCTTTTTTTAACTCAGCACATAACTTCTTATACCTCCTTCTTAATAGTTGGTTACCAGGATTCTTTTTGCATTTCATTCTAAACTTATTTTTTGTTGCAACCTTATTCACAATTGATCTGGATATCCAGGGCTTTAGATGCTTAATAAGTTTTTTGGGTGATACAAAAAAGGAGGCGGACGATATATGTTTCTTCAGAGAGTCGACGAAAATTGAGTATGCAGCAGATGAATCGCTGGAAGCATACACATCTTCCCAAAACTCAAAACATAAATTATTATTAAGTTTAGCAAAGTCAATTTTTGCTTTTCTCTCAACTGACCTAGAAGGATTACAACATCTAGTTTTAGAAATGTCAAAAACAAGTCCGATCATGCAGTGATCTGTAATTTTAAAATCGAAAACACATTTCTCACACTCCTTAAGTTCAACATTACTTAGACGCCCATAAATATGGTCTAGACAGCTACCGGAGACTAGCCTAGTAGGTTCAAAAATGAAGCACGTAAGACCATGAGATGCGAGTAGTGCCAAGTAACTAGCAATGTTATCATTACCATCCAAAATGTTGACATTGAAATCACCTACAATAATTAAATATTTTGAATTTTCCCTAGCCAAGAAGTCAGTGAATTCATTTATAAAGTTCGCAACACTAAACATATGCAATCTATAAACACAAACAAATACGTACGTAACCTGATCAATTTCCACGGAAACCTTTAAAACATCAGCACTAAGTAAATTAATGCACAGAACTTCAATAATAACGTGGTTATCTTTGACAAAAAAACCAACTCCACCTGCAGCATAATTTTCATTCGTTTTTGAATAAAACTTAAAGCCCGGTATAAAGTAATCATTTTCCTCAAACTCATATATCCAAATTTCAGACAGAAAAACTATATCTGGAACGCAAGCAAAAGAATCTATTTATATGCGTAACAAGTGAAGAAAAATTTTCTCTCATACTTCTAATGTTCTGGTGAATTATAAAAAACTTATCATTACAAAAAGAACTATCAGTTAACACATTATCACAGTTGGAAGTACATACATCAGGGGAAGAAAAGTCATCAATTAAATCTATATCAAAATTCATTTAAAACAAAGCAAGATATGCAAAGCACTAAATAAGTGCAAGATCATTGAATGATTTAACAGAAATGACTCTTCCCCCCTCAACCTTTCTTATAAGAATTTGATTATTTGAGAACCATACATATTTTCCGCCTGTCTTCTTCATTGCTTCTTTTGTTTTCATCAAGAGCGCCTGTGTAAATTTTGTAAGAGAATCGTTGATGTAGATTACAGTACCTTTGCTCTTTTTATTGCTGCCGCTGTTGCTGCTGTTGCTACCTCCCGCTCCGTTGTCAACTAGTCCATCGACGCCAGCCGCATGAGTGTTTAGATTATTTTTGTTTTTCCTCTTTGCACACATTATTCGCTGCTTGGTTGTTAGATTAGAAAATCTAACACAGATTATTGACTTAGAAGCAGTCGAAGATGATTTTGTTTGTGTTTTCTTCATATAGCATTTCTCAATATCTTTGTCAGGAACAACGGCGGAAAGCGCTTTAGAGAAAATTTGTTGTACTATTCTCATACAATTTGAATCATTTGCGTTTGATACACCAGCAGTCTCAATCTCATTACTTAGCAGGTATTGTTGTTGCCAGTTCAACCTGCTTTCCAGCACATTGACTCTTGATTTAAGTTCTGCATTTTCAGATCGTAATGCATTTACTTCGAGTAGGAATTGCTTATTATTTCCTCCAACGCAGACAGTTTAGCATAAACCATCTGAAGAGTGCATTGACCTTCGCTATTCTTATTTTCCTCTGACTCTACTTCTGCAATATGAGTGTTTATTTTTTGCACGGCATTGTTGTTCTTTTGTTGGGGTAATACCGGTGTCTCTGGCAAAATATGAAGAGAACGTCTTCTTAACACTACACATTTATCGCATCGAAAAGGTTGGGCACTGGATTTAAAAAAATTAGCATCATCTTCAGTAATGTTTACACAACCATTTTGATAATAGTTCTTGCAATCATTGCAATTGATTTTTGTATTGCAATTGCGATCAATTTTATTTGAACAAACTGAACAATTCATAGTGAAAGTAATCTTTAAACTTAGGTTCAATTGATGCGCACCCCACGACAATCAAGAGAGACTTGACATTAAGAACGCTAATCTTCAATTAAGACCGTATTTGGGGATTGAATGCGAGGAACTTATTTATGTATTTCAATCAAATAACAAAATAACAGAAGAACAAATTCAAGTTTTTCGTAACAAATTTAAACATTTTGTTATAAAACTTATAATAGAATTGCAAAACAGAGTGCCGAAAAATTTAAATATTTTAAAACTGATAAGTTTTTTGTCCATTGATGAATGTATAAAACCAACAAAAAATCACTTCTCTAAATTTTGGAATAATTTGACAGATTATGTAGAAACAAAGCGTTCATATGCTGCCACACAAAATACAACTTCAGACGTTGGATTGACTTTAGATCGTAAATATCGTAAAACTCAACGCGATGCCTTGAGTAGACCTACTCTCTACTCTCACGTGCGTTTGCCAACTTTAGAATTTTGAATTGTTCGATTTAAGGTCATAGAATGTGGCATCGATAGTTGGAGTAGCACAGAACCACTAATGTTTATCACACACATGTTTTAAAAAGCAATATGATTTTTTTTTTTTTTTTATTGCAAATTAATTAATTTAGCGTATGGAAATAACGAATACCTTTTTTTGGTGGAGCTAATACGAATTTCTTTAGATTTTCTTGTAAACAAAATCATTGGTCTTATATCTATGTTAAGGATGTTCTTTATTATTATATTGCTATGTATGATTTTTTTATTTATTTTTGGAGAACCCTTTTTTAATTCTTGCACAAAAATTACAGCTACAAATAAAAACAGAGTAGACTTGATATTTGAATTCTGCTCTCTATTTGTGTACATTAGTTAAAAACAAACCGAACTTTTAATCTGTCATACTCTACTCCCTCAACGCGCATTCGCTTTAAAGCGGCATCGTAGAGAAATACTACTTGCTGTTTTACCTCCTAAGAAATTTTATAAATAAAATTAAATTATTTTAAATAAAGATTCTTAGTCATTTATTTGGCGCACGCGTTCAACGCGACATTATGAATTGGGCATAACGATTGGCAGCAAAAGCAGATACGCTTTCTGGTGTGAAATCATGTAATTTACGCAGGAGGCGAAAATCCGTTCCACGATTTACCATATTTTGCAATTTTGGTGTTGGTTTTACCAATATAAAACGCTGAAGTGGAACGGATCTTAAGCCAACTAAACCTTATTAAAACAGAACACAGAAATAAAATAAAACTAAATGTGTTAAATAGCATTCTTATGATTAGAAATAATCTCCCACTTAATTTTTGTTGCTATAATAGCCTTATTCCTGACGAGGTGTATAATAATTATAGTTCAAGCGATTCAGAGAACGATGAAGATGATGCATTTTTAATATATTTTTTTTTATTTTTTTGTTCCATTTTCTAATATGTATACATTACATTTAGCAATATTTTGGAAGACTGACTTAAATTGAAAGTTTGTTTGTTTTTTGTTTTATTAGATTTCAATGCATTTTATTAGATTTATGATTAGTTTGAAAAAATATAGAAAATACATATATAATATCATTTTCGTTAGTTAAAATATATTACTCTATTCTATTTTTGACCGGAGTTTTGGTCATAAATTGTTATTTTAACGTTTGACCGGATTTTCTTACCGAATTTAAAAAAACAAAAACCGGTCATTCGGTCAGATTTGACCGGATTCATTTTTTTAGTGGCAACACTGGTTTTGTGGCATGCACATGAATCACTATAGCGCATTTTAAATCACAATCGCAACCCTATCTCTCGCAATTACATGCGCAACATTCGCACAAAGCACAATAAGTGCATTAAAAAAAGAAAAAAAAAACACACAGCTACAGCACAAAAGGTGCAGCCTACAGAGAGAGAAACAGATTTTGCCGCACACACACACAAAATTTCCTCCACTGAAAAAAATGGAGTATGTAAATGTATGCAAAAGCGAGACAAAACTCAATTTTTAAAATTGCAAAGTTAAGAAGTAAAGTTTCTACCAAACGGTAATTTATTTTTTTGTATTTTAACACTTAAATAGTTTGCTAATTTGGTCGCAGCACTAGTTCAAATTCAAAGTCAGTGAAAACGAGAGCATTAATTTTTTTGCTCAAATGAATATTTTTTTTTAATATTTTGGAACTTTTGATTTAACTTTAAGCATGTATAATTCATATGAATTCTCATAATATCCAGTAAATTCCATGTTAAAATTGTTTTTAATATTTTCGGTGATAATTAGAAACTGTCAAATTAAATTTGATTTTGTTCTTTTTTCTTCAATCATTTTCTTGTTGTATTCAGTTGTGTTGTTTATGTAGAATGAAAAAGTGAATGATAAAGATTGAGTTAGGAAAAAAATAGGTGCATGTTTCTGTAGGTTTAGTTGTTATTGGTGTTAATAAATGTTATGTTTTATGTACCTACTTTTAATATAATGCGATAAAAATGTGTTCTGAAGTTGAATTTAATTCTAAATTGGACTACTTAGAAAAATATTTCATAAGGCTTGTTGACAGCTCGAAGAATTTAAATCTAAAATATTCCGTTTAAGGTTTGAATTTGAAATTATGAAATGTACTTTGATTTATTGATAGGCTTATGTTATAGATTTGATTTTAAGACCAAATGGCTTTGGTGTAATAGAGTTGAAAAGTTTTTTTTAAGAAAAAATTAAACTTGATTAAACGGAATCTTTGAACTTCCCAATAAATCCAGGCCTCTAAATCGTTGGTTGATCTTAGTGCTCGTAGTAAATGCAGACGGACTGAAGAGCTCCGTGAATCTCATCAAATAGAAGAACATATTTTTACAACACAAATAAAATTGCGGGAATATTCCTCTTAAAAAAAAACAACAAAAGAGCGAGTCTTGTTCAGAGTCTCTCTCAGGAAACAATTCATTTAAAAAAAAATCTTAAAATTGACAAATAAACGTTATATTCAATCAATAAACATGTTTTATTACTTAACACAAATATAAAATTCATGCATAGAGGCAAAAAATTATTTTGTCTCGTTTTTTATGCATTCACTCCATAGTGCGCTGGGATATCCAACAATCTTCAGTCGAACATCTTACTTTTTTGAATTGTATAAAATTTATTGTTTAATGCTTATTGTTCACCTTCAGGATAACGTACAAAGATGATTTATATCTTAACATCTTTGCACATAATTAAACTTCATATATAAAAAAAATCCAATTTCATGTGGATGAGTCATTTCGCTAGGAGCGAAAAGGCATACGTGAATTACAACTTTTCTCAGATATCAGCTTAGATCTCCGCTTCCGAGCAGCGGATAATGATAAAACATATCCTATCTGGTGATCTCGACAATTTTCAATGCAACTGTGAAATCCGAAATCAATTTCGTGTAGAACTTTTTTTAATCTATTCCGGGCAAACACCTTACAGCCGGAAAAAAGTTACAGTTTTATTATAGTAAACTAAAAACAGTTCAGTTTAAGATGTTAATGCTTTTAAAATAAGAATACTCTTATTTACCAGTAAATATTAATGTTCTAAATAACAACTTTGAATTAAATGTATGCATCGATTCTGATTACACTTGACACAAACTAAAGGTTCAACACTTCTTTTCACTCAGTTTGTTCAGAAATTGAAAACGTAACGGTATATAAATGCCTTATTTCTGACCTGAATAAAAAGGATGATTATTAATATGTACACTAAAAATTAATATTCCACGCTTACAAAGATTTCCCCATGACTAAACATAAGGTACAGAGTAATGTTGATAAGATAATTGGATATTTTTATTACCTACTTTGGTACTTACATCATTTACATATTTTTTATATCATTTTGATGAATGTTCTCTTTATCGTAACAGATTCATCTTAAAATTGCTCTTTGTTTTTGGTTGACAGCCTAATGCAATATAATCCCGTGAAAACATATAAACACAAAATCAAGTTAATCTGCATCACTTCAGAACAAAACTATGTGCACTATCATTTTCATTTATAAGAATAATCCCAGACTTAATTTATTTGTGGATTCGTGCTAAATGAAGTTCATCAATCACTTTGTAAAACAGTGACGAATGAAAATAAAAATATTGCATTGTAAGCAGTTCAGAACAGATGACAACATTAAACAACAAGATGCAGCCCATTACGTGATGTGGCAATCCGATTAGAACTAGTTTTAGATGAATAGAGTATGGAAGTGAGAACGCATAAATAATGTTAAGTGTATGGTAGTGGTAGATGCAAATTACAGCAATTAGCACCACATGCACGGACATTTTTGACGACAAATGTATTTGTGGAGGCAATAGCCATATACGGATTGTGGGTTCGCAACATTGTTTGGGATTAATATTTATTGCACCAACAACAGAGCAATAACAATAAATTATTTAACAGTTCCGAATACAAGAGAGCTACTTCAAATTCCATTAAGTAATTATTGTAAATACCTGGCTGTATTTATAAATTGCATTTTGCATTTGGATGGACTATGATCTGTGAATTTATATAAGCTTCCAAAATATGAACAGTATTTTTTTTATAAATTTTGATATTAGTCAATAAAATGTTTTAGTGATTTTATGATGTTTTAATGACTTTAGTTTTTTTTTTATAAATTCCCATGCCCAGTTGGCTGACACTGCGACCTGAAAGATCTATTGCATCGATGGGGAAAGTTATTCTAAGAGTCGTGCCGCCTCCCTAACGAAGATCAATAAGTCCTTACTAGCAGAGTGCGCTATATCGGCTGGCGTGCGAGTCTCTCTATTAAAGACACGTTTTCTTAACGAATGAAGAGCCGGGCAGTCACAGAGAATGTGTTCAGAGGATTCAACATCCTCCAGACAGAATCTGCATTCTGTTTCCGGACAGAGGTTCATTTTGCTGAGGTGATATCTAAGTCCACAATGACCTGTGAGGAAGCCCGTTAGCTTTCTTATATTATCCTTACTGAGCCTAAGGATTTCCTTATAGGAGTATGTCTTAATTAATCCTTTGGATTGTCTTAGACCAGGGACATGTTCCCAGTGGTCAAGACGAAGTTGTTTTTCCCAATCATTAATTTGTCTTAGCGCAGTAGTCCAATTGACTGTGCAGTAGGATTCTGGTCCACAGAGAAAGGATTCTGAACCAGCCTGTTGCGTCTGCTGTACCATTCGGGAAAATACTTGTATGGATCTAAACTTGGCATGCTTGCATACGCGCGGCTGGGAGTGGTTCTTGATCCACCAGTACCCGCACAACAAAAAAAAAAGTTAGTCATGCCAAGATTTGACAGGGATATACGGACGGACATTACTTCATCATCTACACCATACCACCATAGCTCGCGGGCAACCAGCTGATATGTCGCCAGAGTACAATTGGCCCACCCCTTTTGCAACGATTTGCACCTTGACAGCTTCGTACTCATGATTTCAACTGCCCCGATTGGCTACTACTCACACTATTCACTTCAGTTCACTTATTGACGACATCCCCCCCAATTCCCACCACACATCACCCACGCAAGTAAAAATTCACTGCATTTTTGCTATGCTTACTTCAATTTATTGGAATAATGAACTACGCCTACTAACTTCATTAAAATCTATTAAAATTTAAAAGAAAAAAAAGTTTACAAATATAAGAATAAGAGAAAATAGTATGGTTTGGCACTTCTTATAAATATGTGTAAAATGGCAGGCAATTCAAATTACCCCTACAAAAAAAAACTCACCCTTATCCGTACGGAGATTGTGCACAATTTCCAACGCTGCTGCGATCTAAAATGTTGTCGCTGTTTACGTATTCACTTATATATCACCTAAATTTAGTTTTAAAAATATTTATAAATAAGCCAAACTCACTAGCACAAATTTTAGTTTTAAATAGGTAGCAAATATTTCAATTTTAGTTTAGTTAGGTAGAGCCGATTATTCGCAAATTTAGGGAAATTTTAGAATTAGGGTTTAAGTAGGCAACAATTTTTTTTATACTTTTTTATGGGAGTTCTTCTTTTTTTTCACTTTTCTATTTGGATATCACTTTTTAAAACACACAAATGCCTTTGCTTAGGCTAGGACCTTGCCCAAAACCCACTGGCACCTATTTGCACTGTTGAACACAAGAAAATAAGCCACCGCTTCCTCGCGAACCGCGCCGCCGCCTCCGAAGATGACCGCACCTAGATGACCCACCTAGAACCGCCGGTTGCAGTTACAATATGTGTCTCGCTGTCTGATCGATTGATGACTGTGCCAATTATGCAAATAATCGACGATGAGAAATTGGTCTGGCGTGCGTGGCTTGGTGCGGTTGGAAGTCTCCAAAGAGTGTTGGGGGGCGTTCCTACGATCCCACAGCTTCGCTGGTACGTGGTACTTGGTGTATTGTAGCGGGTTTTGGAAGTAAAAATGACATATTTCGTGGCACGGTAAATTTTTTTATTCTCTTATAGAATCCTCTGGCCTGGGTTTTGGTCGCCACAGTTGGGACTTAGGGGGGAAGAGTTGGAAAACAGGTGCGTGACCCACGGATTTTTGTGATATTTGGGCAGTACCTAGATAATTAAATAGTTACCATGCGAAATGTTGCTTTAACTAGCTAATATTTACCTGGGTTTTAAAATAAAATTAAATATAACGACTATCAGGCTATTACTTGTTCCTCGTTTTCTGGGGAATTTAATGGTGATTAGGTGGCAGAGTTAAACGCTAGGAAAGAAAAACAAAAAGCTTTGCTAATTTTGTATGTCATTTTTAATTTTTTAGTTTAAAACCACATGGAACTTACGTTCAGTTGATTTGTACAGCGAGTTGATTTTACGGAGAGATATGTCTTGGCCGATGGTTACCCAGGAAAGAAAGATAGGTCTCAGTAAGGGAACCCAGGAAGTATGAAATGGAGGTCGCCACCCACTCATACTTACACATTTAGAGTGAATACTGGTTCCGGTTGTCAAATACCCCCGATTATTTCCGAACTATAATTGCGAATTCCGCATGTGGAACAGGGTGTTCGAAAAATTTGACTTAGGTTCAGTAATAGTCGGCGCGGTGGCTTAGTGGTTAGTGTGTTGGACTACTAAGCGAGGGGTCCCAGGTTTGAATCCCGAGAAAAACCCAAATTCCAACTTAATGTTTTTTCACTGCCCCACCTCTCGCGAACGTCTGACAAACATCCGAGAGTATAACTGTCATGAAAGAGCTTCTCAATTGGCCGTTTGGACTCGGCATAAAATTGTAGATCCCTTCCATTCGTCCCAAAAAATAAAAACTCACACAAGACGAATGGTTGTGAGAAGCTAGGCTTGGGTCCATACGGACCTGTTGCGCCAATTATTTATTATTATTCAGTAATACCACTATTATCATGTTTTTTTTTTTGTTTTTTCCTTAGCATCCGTAACAAACCCTAGTTAGTTTGTCTGCATGTTCGTTGCCTGCAATACCTTGACGGCCCGGCACACAACCAAGCCAAACCTTGTTGTGTTTGGCAAGGGCTTGCAGAGCATCGTGACAGCACTTAACTGTTTTGGAGTCCATTGTATTGAATGCCAATGCTTGTAAAGCTGCCTGACTGTCTGAAAAAATTTACTCCTGATTGCCCTAGCAATCGAGTCGTAACCTCGCATCCTCAACATCTAGAAATGGTCACAAGGCAATTCCCTTTTGGCGAAAGGCGTCTTCTACCTTTTTGACGAGATGGTGAAGAGCGCCCTCAGTGGACTTGCCCTTTCTGTACGCAAACTGACTTGAGTGTAGAGGGTTAGATATTACTACCTGTCCTCTGATATGAACATCGATTAATCTTTCCATAGTTTTAAGAACAAATGATAATAGACTGACAGGTCTATATGATATAAGTAGTTCGCTGGGCCCGTTGCCATTTTTTTGGAATAAAAATTACGTTCACCTGTCTCCAAGTGGACGGAATATAACCCCAATTGTAAGTAGCTCTAAACAAAGTTATAATTGCTGGAAGTATGACGTCAATTACCCTCTGAAAAAGGGCTGGAAAAATGCCGTCACCACCAGGGGCTTTGAAAGGCTGGAAAGAGCCTAATGCCCATCTAACCTTATCTGGACTGAAAATCTTTCGAGATAAACTATTTAATCGACTAGGAACAGAGATCCTGTGATCAATGTCGTATGAGTTATCGTGTGATTCACGTATGATCGAACCCGGGAAATGAACCTGAAATAAGGTTTTGATTGTTTCCGTTCGGTCCGTCGTATGTAACGTTTCCTCCTTTGCTGTTGCGGAGTTTGTGATGAAAGATTAAAATTAAAATGAATAAGAGCCATCATCACCTCGAAAATAGTCGACAGCAGAAGCATCGGTGTCAACCGAACCAAAGCTGTAAATGTGTTATAACCCAATATCCCAATTCTTCTCTTTCTTCAATCCTTCCAACTCACCTTATCAAACCCTAAACTACCGTTAAGACTGAATGTTACAGGGCATACTGGCCATCCGGGCAGGAGTGTGAAAGGGGTGTCCCATTCCTTAACAGCGATAGGCCTGCTAGCATAAAGCTCGTCCTAGCTCGTCGGATGGGTGGGATCTTGCTGCAGGGAAAAGGGACAGTGTTACGTTTTTCCTTTCAGGCCTAATCAATGTTGTTATTCGACGGAAAATATTGTTAACTTTTTTGTTATAATAAGTTGGACCCGAAATAGTTCGCCATTTTTTCCCTTTTTCTTTTTCTTCGCGCATCTTATTGGAGAGCATAGCTGTTGGTGCCCCCTGAGTATGAACCCGCCCCTAGCATTCGGCCAAAAGGAGAAAAAAACCTTCTGCCAAAATACACCTTGGTCACTACATTAACTCCAATATTGGTAGTAACCCCTAATTACATCCCTACTTCCCCTTAACATCCAATCGAATAAACCTACCAGTACATATCATCTACCCACTTAAAACTTAAAAAAAAATCGTTACCTTGTAGTAGATTTCATCGAATTCATTCCGAAACCATGTTAACTTACAAAAAAAATAACTACTCGAAGAAAAGTTTGATTTCGATTTGTAATTTATTAAAAATAATTTGAAAGGAAAAAAAATACTTATGAAACAAATGCAATTATAGCTAGTAAGGTATCATTTTTCAATACCACGTATACAAAAAGGAAGGAACAAAATGTGTACTATATTCTGACGTGTACTATCACTCATACAAAAAAATGTTTAACAAAATAAGGTAAAAAAAAACTAAAAACTGAAAATAATACGGAGAATAGTAAAATGAAATGCATATAAAACATAATAGCTATCCAGCGTACAAATTAGGTACCGATGCCGGTTTTTGTTATTCAATTCTTTTTACAAGTTCATAGACATAAATTCAATTTATTAACCTAACATTATCATCATCACCCACGCAAGTAAAAATTCACTGCATTTTTGCTATGCTTACTTCAATTTATTGGAATAATGAACTACGCCTACTAACTTCATTAAAATCTATTAAAATTTAAAAGAAAAAAAAGTTTACAAATATAAGAATAAGAGAAAATAGTATGGTTTGGCACTTCTTATAAATATGTGTAAAATGGCAGGCAATTCAAATTACCCCTACAAAAAAAAACTCACCCTTATCCGTACGGAGATTGTGCACAATTTCCAACGCTGCTGCGATCTAAAATGTTGTCGCTGTTTACGTATTCACTTATATATCACCTAAATTTAGTTTTAAAAATATTTATAAATAAGCCAAACTCACTAGCACAAATTTTAGTTTTAAATAGGTAGCAAATATTTCAATTTTAGTTTAGTTAGGTAGAGCCGATTATTCGCAAATTTAGGGAAATTTTAGAATTAGGGTTTAAGTAGGCAACAATTTTTTTTATACTTTTTTATGGGAGTTCTTCTTTTTTTTCACTTTTCTATTTGGATATCACTTTTTAAAACACACAAATGCCTTTGCTTAGGCTAGGACCTTGCCCAAAACCCACTGGCACCTATTTGCACTGTTGAACACAAGAAAATAAGCCACCGCTTCCTCGCGAACCGCGCCGCCGCCTCCGAAGATGACCGCACCTAGATGACCCACCTAGAACCGCCGGTTGCAGTTACAATATGTGTCTCGCTGTCTGATCGATTGATGACTGTGCCAATTATGCAAATAATCGACGATGAGAAATTGGTCTGGCGTGCGTGGCTTGGTGCGGTTGGAAGTCTCCAAAGAGTGTTGGGGGGCGTTCCTACGATCCCACAGCTTCGCTGGTACGTGGTACTTGGTGTATTGTAGCGGGTTTTGGAAGTAAAAATGACATATTTCGTGGCACGGTAAATTTTTTTATTCTCTTATAGAATCCTCTGGCCTGGGTTTTGGTCGCCACAGTTGGGACTTAGGGGGGAAGAGTTGGAAAACAGGTGCGTGACCCACGGATTTTTGTGATATTTGGGCAGTACCTAGATAATTAAATAGTTACCATGCGAAATGTTGCTTTAACTAGCTAATATTTACCTGGGTTTTAAAATAAAATTAAATATAACGACTATCAGGCTATTACTTGTTCCTCGTTTTCTGGGGAATTTAATGGTGATTAGGTGGCAGAGTTAAACGCTAGGAAAGAAAAACAAAAAGCTTTGCTAATTTTGTATGTCATTTTTAATTTTTTAGTTTAAAACCACATGGAACTTACGTTCAGTTGATTTGTACAGCGAGTTGATTTTACGGAGAGATATGTCTTGGCCGATGGTTACCCAGGAAAGAAAGATAGGTCTCAGTAAGGGAACCCAGGAAGTATGAAATGGAGGTCGCCACCCACTCATACTTACACATTTAGAGTGAATACTGGTTCCGGTTGTCAAATACCCCCGATTATTTCCGAACTATAATTGCGAATTCCGCATGTGGAACAGGGTGTTCGAAAAATTTGACTTAGGTTCAGTAATAGTCGGCGCGGTGGCTTAGTGGTTAGTGTGTTGGACTACTAAGCGAGGGGTCCCAGGTTTGAATCCCGAGAAAAACCCAAATTCCAACTTAATGTTTTTTCACTGCCCCACCTCTCGCGAACGTCTGACAAACATCCGAGAGTATAACTGTCATGAAAGAGCTTCTCAATTGGCCGTTTGGACTCGGCATAAAATTGTAGATCCCTTCCATTCGTCCCAAAAAATAAAAACTCACACAAGACGAATGGTTGTGAGAAGCTAGGCTTGGGTCCATACGGACCTGTTGCGCCAATTATTTATTATTATTCAGTAATACCACTATTATCATGTTTTTTTTTTTGTTTTTTCCTTAGCATCCGTAACAAACCCTAGTTAGTTTGTCTGCATGTTCGTTGCCTGCAATACCTTGACGGCCCGGCACACAACCAAGCCAAACCTTGTTGTGTTTGGCAAGGGCTTGCAGAGCATCGTGACAGCACTTAACTGTTTTGGAGTCCATTGTATTGAATGCCAATGCTTGTAAAGCTGCCTGACTGTCTGAAAAAATTTACTCCTGATTGCCCTAGCAATCGAGTCGTAACCTCGCATCCTCAACATCTAGAAATGGTCACAAGGCAATTCCCTTTTGGCGAAAGGCGTCTTCTACCTTTTTGACGAGATGGTGAAGAGCGCCCTCAGTGGACTTGCCCTTTCTGTACGCAAACTGACTTGAGTGTAGAGGGTTAGATATTACTACCTGTCCTCTGATATGAACATCGATTAATCTTTCCATAGTTTTAAGAACAAATGATAATAGACTGACAGGTCTATATGATATAAGTAGTTCGCTGGGCCCGTTGCCATTTTTTTGGAATAAAAATTACGTTCACCTGTCTCCAAGTGGACGGAATATAACCCCAATTGTAAGTAGCTCTAAACAAAGTTATAATTGCTGGAAGTATGACGTCAATTACCCTCTGAAAAAGGGCTGGAAAAATGCCGTCACCACCAGGGGCTTTGAAAGGCTGGAAAGAGCCTAATGCCCATCTAACCTTATCTGGACTGAAAATCTTTCGAGATAAACTATTTAATCGACTAGGAACAGAGATCCTGTGATCAATGTCGTATGAGTTATCGTGTGATTCACGTATGATCGAACCCGGGAAATGAACCTGAAATAAGGTTTTGATTGTTTCCGTTCGGTCCGTCGTATGTAACGTTTCCTCCTTTGCTGTTGCGGAGTTTGTGATGAAAGATTAAAATTAAAATGAATAAGAGCCATCATCACCTCGAAAATAGTCGACAGCAGAAGCATCGGTGTCAACCGAACCAAAGCTGTAAATGTGTTATAACCCAATATCCCAATTCTTCTCTTTCTTCAATCCTTCCAACTCACCTTATCAAACCCTAAACTACCGTTAAGACTGAATGTTACAGGGCATACTGGCCATCCGGGCAGGAGTGTGAAAGGGGTGTCCCATTCCTTAACAGCGATAGGCCTGCTAGCATAAAGCTCGTCCTAGCTCGTCGGATGGGTGGGATCTTGCTGCAGGGAAAAGGGACAGTGTTACGTTTTTCCTTTCAGGCCTAATCAATGTTGTTATTCGACGGAAAATATTGTTAACTTTTTTGTTATAATAAGTTGGACCCGAAATAGTTCGCCATTTTTTCCCTTTTTCTTTTTCTTCGCGCATCTTATTGGAGAGCATAGCTGTTGGTGCCCCCTGAGTATGAACCCGCCCCTAGCATTCGGCCAAAAGGAGAAAAAAACCTTCTGCCAAAATACACCTTGGTCACTACATTAACTCCAATATTGGTAGTAACCCCTAATTACATCCCTACTTCCCCTTAACATCCAATCGAATAAACCTACCAGTACATATCATCTACCCACTTAAAACTTAAAAAAAAATCGTTACCTTGTAGTAGATTTCATCGAATTCATTCCGAAACCATGTTAACTTACAAAAAAAATAACTACTCGAAGAAAAGTTTGATTTCGATTTGTAATTTATTAAAAATAATTTGAAAGGAAAAAAAATACTTATGAAACAAATGCAATTATAGCTAGTAAGGTATCATTTTTCAATACCACGTATACAAAAAGGAAGGAACAAAATGTATACTATATTCTGACGTGTACTATCACTCATACAAAAAAATGTTTAACAAAATAAGGTAAAAAAAAACTAAAAACTGAAAATAATACGGAGAATAGTAAAATGAAATGCATATAAAACATAATAGCTATCCAGCGTACAAATTAGGTACCGATGCCGGTTTTTGTTATTCAATTCTTTTTACAAGTTCATAGACATAAATTCAATTTATTAACCTAACATTATCACCTGATATTTATAAAATATCGGAAATCCATGCTCTCCTTTCTACGCATTGAACATAATTTAATTCCAATAAAGGAATTTCATTCGTTCAATGGAAAGGTTCAACTTTATCAAAAATTGTTAATAATTTAATTAATTCTAGGTGGTACGAAGTTCGCCGGGTCAGCTACTGTACCTATAAATGAGCAAAAATCAGAATACTTGTGCATCGTTTGTCGTTTCGTATCGAGATACATACCTACCTCTTCATTTCATTCAGAATTAGACATCTTAAATATGCGGTCTCGAACACATTTTAGCCTTCACTTAAATATACAACGTAATGCTACAGTTTTTTAACTATCGGTTTGCTTAAATGGTACCTTACTTATGAAAAATTAAATTACGAAAGAAAACTTTAGCTGGTATTGTGGAAAACGATTTTTGACTTTGTTAGAAAGAGATTTGTTGTTTTATTGGAAAAAACATATTTCACGTTCCTAGCAATGGAAATATTGAATCACTTAAAAATAAGCATGTTGAGACTATTTCAGAATTCCCTTAAATAGCAAATAAAAAGTGCCCAGTAATGAGGACTGTCTTCTATTTTATTGGACGTAAGAAACGTAGAATTTTATCGTTTGTTTTTCAACAGTTTTTGAGTTATGGGAATTGGCATACTTGTTAAGAATTAAAAGTGTTAAAATTCAGTTGCACTCCTACTTACACCCGATTTACGAACACAGGCGCACATTAATTAGAAATTCGTCACGGCAATTTTTTTGTGGATTCTTTTCCTTTGCCACCACTTTCCCAACCAATTAATCTGCTAAGCATTCGGTCCTGTATGCGATCCGCGCTTTTTTAATATGTATGTGCACCAGTTTTTTTTAAGGCGCCACAATGTCGACCCTCATTCAGATGCGGTCGATATTATTACACCAGGCGAACATAATATTTACAACCTACAGCAACTTAATTTTCAACGAACATCCTTACCCTCACAGGTTCACAAAATTTGTTTTCCTTTCCTGGCTGCCTACCCAGCCAGTGGCCCAGTTTAAGGGGAAAAGCGCCAATTTTGGCACTTTTTCAGTGAAAAAGGGGAAAGCTTCAAAAAAGGGGAAAAAAACAAAAATCTCTTTTAAACTTAAATTGCGTACAAGTAAAATTTAAACGCATTTCCAGCAGCCGGCAGATCGTGCATTTTTCCATCTCCAATTTTCAACAACTGCTTTGAAAATTGATTGGCTGATCGATAATTTTGTAATAATTGAATAATTGAAATAATAATTTGTGGGTAATGTGAGTGTTATCCCATATCTCTATGGAATACTTTATTGTATCTAAGATGGAATGGCTCCAATAATCTCTTGTGAGCCATAGGACATTCATCCCCCACGAAAATTTCACACTTTAGCCATTCCTGACGTTTTGGTAATATTACGTGTTGGAGTTTCGTTGCAATGTTGTTCTGCCGCCACGATGGCGTGGATGGCTCCACGATTCCAGATCATGCGAGAGCCAATGCTATTTTATTTTGCGAACAAATGGTGGCCACAATTGTTGAAATAAGGAAAGTTTTTCCAATTGAAGTAAGAACCACTTTTGTCTGCCATTCCTAGCATCAAAATTTCATAAATATCTTTTTGTTGTCCGATTAACTTTAGAACATATGTTAGAACAAATTGAGTTAAATCATTGCAATCGAAATCATCTTCACGCAGCAAATCTCGGTTATACAAATATTGTAATTGCAAATTTGGCGATAGCATACCTAATTGGGATAACGCTTTCTTTGCAATTGTAAGGCAAATATCTTCGATCATTATAATAACTTCATTACGCATTTCTGGTGTTGTTGGCATATGCGGATTTGATGTTGTTCATTGTTCTACGCATTTTATTTTAATCGGTCGAAAATTCATTAAAATTTTTAGATAAAAAGTATTTCTCATGATTTCTTGTTATTTGTTTTTGACAAAAATTAAATGTCAAAGAATAAAAACCGGCATTTACTCCAATGCAACGGTGTTAAGAAGAAAAGGAATATATAAAAGTATATTTTGATTTGTAGGGGAGAGTGGGTCACCTTTGAACACTTTTTTCTTTTAGAAATGGAACTCAGCTTTAGTTTAAACGTATAATTCTATCCGTTTTATGAAGATCTCGATTTATTATTATTTTTTTAATGAAGCAAGTCCTTACGTTCAAAGGTGCCCCTCCTGTGGGGCAGGGCTGGGGCACCTTTGAACGACAGTTTATATAATTATATATTAACCTGAAATAAGAATTTACACTTCATTTAAATTATATATTAGTTTTGATTTTTAAATTAGAGACAAAAAAACTTAACATAAATAAACTTAAATTAATCAATAAGGTAGGAACATATAACATAAACAAAAAAATAACTAAAAATACGTACACAAACTAGAATTCACAGATAACTTTATTTATATAGATACCTACCCTACATATAACGAAACAAACGAGTTTTGACATAAACGAGGAGTAGCCTCATTAACCTAACTGAAATTTAGAGAAGTCAAAAGCAAAAGTCATCATTTTGAAAACATGCCCGACCATTTTGTGTTATCACAAACAATTTAGCTTTAATAATTTGCTTGTACTCATATAAAAGAAAAACGCAGCTTACTATGGTCCTAAATGAACCTTCGCCTTCGAAAAATATTTTTCACAAATAAAAAAGCTCAATAAAAAATTTGTATACTCTTACAAAGAAAAAAAAAACGATTTGAAAATGCAGCATAAAAACATCCAATACGAGCTAGTTCCAAGCGAATACAGAAAAGATGACCGAAAGCCATTGACGTTTAACGAAAACAATATTGTCAGGATACAAATTTAGTTTACGCTCTCAAATATTTTTTTAATAAGATTTTGTTAGTGCTCTCCCCTATACCACGTTTGGAACAAAAGTGACACTAAACAAAAAACATCATTTTTGAATATGGCCGATTAAAGTTTGGACTTACTTCAAGTTTCGATATCTCTAAAACAAAAGGTTTAAAAAGTAATGTTACCTGGCGAAAGTAAAGTGTCGCTATAGTTATGTAAAATTAAATTTAAATATTTAAAAAAAAAATATGCACATTTAAGAAACCAGGCGCTTTTGATAAGGCTTGGTATAGTTTCAGTTTTTGTTTAATACTGTTACGTATTTTCTAATAGAGCCGTAAAATTATACAGAATAATTTATTAATCAATTCACTTTTTTTTTGTGGGGAAAACCGGCACTAAAAGAAATATGACATTAATGAATTCATTTATCTGTAAAACAATAACTCTAAGCTTAAATTTATATCGACATTATGCGAAAAGTGACACTTTGTCACTTACCGATGGAGTGATTTACGTCAAAGTAAGAAGTGACACTATTGACCTCTTGTGGATATTAGACGAAGTATCAGGAGAGTTTCTCTACAAAGGATGCGTTGTTATATCGGTACCTAGATGTCGCTCTTACTCCAAAATGTAAAATTTTGTATAGTGCCACTTTTGTTTTCAACGTGCCATGTTCCCATAGCGTCAACAAAATATTGTATTTCATAGAAATTAGCAATTTACTGTGAACGGTATATAAATAATGAATGCCAGACATCACGTCGTAAGTTTTGTATTTCCATGTTTTGTTCACAGAATTTATGCCATACGTCTTGAAATACATGTGTTCGTAGATATACAATTTGCATTTTGAAAATGTAATTTTTTTTTTTTTGAAAAAGGGTCCTATGTCCTTCTGAATGTTCTAAAGGAAAAACCAAGTAAATTGAATGAAAATTACGTTATACGTAAACGCACAAAATATCAGCTTAGTTTTATAGCAAGGACATAGAAATGCGTTTCGTAATGTACTTAAGTTTAGTGCATTATTAAATAGATTTGCATAGGGTGTGCAGAGAACACCTGCGCACCTTTGAATAAACGTCACTGATCTTCGTCCCATATGTTGTCAGCGACAATTGTTTTATATTGTTTTGGTCTTGCCTTTATAATTACATCGCTTGAAGTTTCTTAACTTTTAACGGACTAAAAGTATCAGACTATGCTTCCTCACCCAAGAAATGGTAGATTTCGGCAAAATCCTCTTAAACACACTTTTCCTTATTGTTGTCACCGTAAAGCAGCTTGGGTAGTAAAAAGAGCACCAAAAACACTAACAACCACTAGTAATTCGTGCCCTTCTAACTTTTAACTTGCCGCTTGGCAACAGATTGCCATACAAGAGTAATTTTCCAACTCGTTGTGCGTTCTTTTAAAGCTTAAATGAAGTGGATTACCAACATTTTTTAATTGCGGTGAATCCTTGCGCACATTTATAATCCATTACAACAATTACAGTAGAATCCAAGTGGGCGATGACAAAAGCACTTATCCTCGACTCCGCACTGTTCTAACCACAATAAAGGCAAAATCACTGCGTTAAATCCCCCTACCTTACTCATGTCCACGAAGATAAAAGCTGCTTTTAAGTAATTTTCTCCTCTTTTAAGCAATTTTCAACTGTGCCACACAGAAGACCGGTCTTTTCCATTTCTAATTGCAAACCCTTCTCTGCGAATGGCGCCCAATGAAAGTTAGATGGTATGAAGAACAAATATAGAAGAAAAAAATCGTACTACAGAATTTTTAATTAGGATCAGAGATCAGGAAAACTTTGTCGGAAAAGTGAAAGCCATAACACGATGCTTGTCATCCGGTGGTGGCTCATTTTATATTTAATTTATCCAAAAGCGTATTGCTTGTATTTTTCCATTTCAACCCCTTTCTGCTATTTCATTTATACTTTGAGTGTATAGTCTTTCTTAATCCGTTTCGTTTTGTACCCTTTGTCCTCTTTTCACAAACTTTTTGTTTCTCACAACTTACAAATGCTCGTTTTTCGCTGACACCTTATGCTGTTTGCGGAGGTTTTGCTTGCCTGCCCTTGGATTTGGATCCGTTTGTTCTTTTGCTCCATTTAATTGCATTTCTGTTTGTGTGGTGTTTTTAAAGGATTAAATTAACAAAGAATGGGTAAACACAACACTTTTCCATTTCATCGCATCTTGTTGGCCTTTCAAGATGTTTATTTTAGTGAAAATGCAAATCTGTTTGATATTTGCAACAGATGTACACAAAAAAAGGTTTTAGACGCTTGCGGTTGTCCGTTATTGTCGTTAGCATCATTGGGGTTAAGCCTTACTTCTGATAAATGAAATGGACGAAATGTGAATGAATTTAATGTAACTGACCTTCTCAGTTAGGTTAGAGTAAGTGTGCTGTATCTCTTCTAGGATTTTTATCTTTCTGGTTGTGTTTCATGGAGGTATAGTTTCAATGCCGTAGTGAATTTTACAAGTGACTCATATCACCCACCAACCATCCCTTCTAGTTGATCTACAACATCAACAGTTTACACATGCAGGTTTTGATTAGCAAACATAACTAGTACCCTATTACTACCAACTTACTGGCAATACAGTCTGCGCTAGACCTCAACTAATGGGTCCCTCTACTTACCGTGATCTTTGTGTATAACTGCTTCCATTTGCACTAGTTAGTTGAGGATGCCTTCCACTTGTGATCCCCACCTAAGGTGAAGTTTTTCTCTACTACGTTGTCCCTACGTGGCCTACGGGTTGTAAGGTTTTTCGAGCGTTGGTGTCCATTCACTTAACATGTCCTACCCATCTAAGACAACTGATCCGCCGAATACAAAAGAAGCCAAAAGAGAATACAAGAGTTGATTTTATTTTTCAATGGCTATCGCGAACATAACGCTAGAGCTAAATCTGGAAGCTGAAGTAACGGCGTGTGAGATTCCGTCCTTAACAAATCGAGCGCAACCTGAAAGTCAATCATCGTGTTCGGGAAAGGGTAAGTCCAAGTTTGTTTTTATCTACTGTTGGTTTCCTATATGCATCCTTAAACCAAAAACTTAGAAAGTAAATTTAAAAAGTGGTTTTGAAACCAAGTCGGAGAAAAAAAGAACATATTAGAGTATAGAGAGTGTACAATAAATAAAAAGTGAGTTGTTCAGTTGTTAATTCCGAAACTATCCCGGCTGAAGTCAACGAATTTATAAATGTTCCCGAGCACAAGTATTGCAGTAGACGTCTCCTTCAATTCTTTCCGAATACCGGATGCAAATAAAGATATTCCAACTTAAGATAGCAACCCAACATTGCTTTTTGATTTTATAAGTTAGTCGGCGAAATTTTAAGTTGTATCCCTCAAATTAATAACAATCAATAGTCAATATGGTTGAAAAAAGAAGTGGGTTATAAGTATTTTCTAAACAGACGTTTTCCGTGACTGTTATTGCATTTTTATTAAAAGTGAGCATTATGATTATTACAAAAATATACCGTAGGTAGGATCTGCGCAGTAATTTTTAAGTAATAATTAATAATCTTACTTATTAAAATTGTTTGAGAAACACTAAGTACGGGATCTCATAAAGAATACTATTTTTATCTTTAATAAGCATTTTGGTAAAAATCGTTACAGAGGTTTTTGTAAAATTATGTAGGCAAAATAGGACTAAATATTGCAATGTTTAGTTTAAACAAAAATAGTATGCAGTCAAGCTAACCTCACCTTCACAATCGTTAGAGCCGTTTTATAACAAATCAAACAAGGTATGAAAATGTTCTATGGGAAGTACCATTAATATTAAGATTAGCGTTCAAAAAAAAAAGCCCCGAACTGTAAGAACCCAAACTCTAAATCCTAAGTTTGAAGGCAATCCGGGCAGGCGCTTAGGCTGTAGGCCTCGGGACATACAGACAGACAGACAGACGGAGAGAATTTTGCGACCCACTTTTTTGAGTTCCTATCATCGTAATGTCGAAATTGATTCACACCTCGAGTTCGAAATTTTGTACGAATATATGGGGCATACTCATGCTAAAACTATAAACCTGGGTCTAACTAAACTCGAATCTAAAGATTGAACAGGTAAAACACAACTGATATTCATAAAGAATTTGGCAGCTCTATTTAATTAGATCCGAGTCCAACATGTATTCTACTACAAATCTATTACATAAATACTTTCTGACAGAAAAAAGTCAAAAGGATTTAAAACTTGTAATTTGCGTTTTGTTGTGCTTTTGCTTGGTTCTGGCGTTTTTTTAACAAAAATAAGGTATGCATTTTAGTGCAAACATAAATATTATTAAAAATATAAAATTGTAGATGAGCAGCAAAGAAAATATTAAAAGAAGAAGAGAACAAAACTGGTCGGAAGCAGAAAAAAAAATGCTGCGTGAGTTGGTCCGAAGGCATTTACGAGTAAATGTTGAGGACGATAAGAGAAACGATATCGAAATGATTTAAAAAAAAGCTGCATGAATAGATATTCAAATAAATATAAAAGCTGCTGGATATAACAGTGACATCGGATGAAGAACTCTGCACAGAAAAGTGTAAGCCAAATGAGAGTACCACAAATAGCAACTTGAAATGTAGTTGTTATTAAGGAACCTACGCAAGACGAATTTATTGTAAGAGATATGGACGAATTTATTGTAAGAGATATGATGACTGAGGACTTTATAGAAGATGACATGTAATAGAAAGCAATACTGGCGAAGATAGCGACGCGAAAGCGTAAAACAATATTATAGAGATATCACCAGATACGGGAATGGATCCAGTATTGCAGCCGATGTTAGAGCCAAATATTGAAGATCGGGAAGTGGAGGAAAAAGAAGAACTTGTTGCTTAGGAAACTCCAATCCTAAGACTTAACCGTCTTCCAAAGACAGGAACGAAGCCAGCTGTAAGCAAATTTTAACTGAGGAGCGTCACAGTAAAGAACTGCATTGAACAGTAGATGCGAGCTACTGAATAGACGTGTTTTTTTCCTCGGCTGGCATTTTGTTTGTTTTTAGTTGAAACTTACGCAAATTGGCTTTTTTTTGCTTTAAATAGTTTGAAGTTGGTCTGGTCTACTGGTGACTATAAAAATCTATTTAATAATATCAGTGGAAGTGACATTTTCTGTGGTTTTTGTTAACCAGTTTCTTATAATTGTTCTAACATATGCAAAATTCCTTTGTCTCGTGCCACACAAGTTTTCATCATACTATAACCGAACGACATGTCTAGCTCTAAGCGAAGCAGGTCGAACCCCAAGCATATACCAATTACTAACTCACCACGAACCTCCCTTGACTCGCCGCAACAAAACCCCAAGAAAATTGCAACGAGTGATACACTAATGTGGGACAAAATGGATGAAAAACTAAAAAGTCAAAGTGAATTTATAATATCGCTCTTATCGTCCAAAATGAATGAAATTAATAATGCACTCGCGACCAAAATTCATAATCAGTTCGGGGAACTTAATAAAACTATATCTGACATTAATTCCAGGGTTTTAACACTTGAAACCACTCAAACGAAAACAAACGCCGATATCGACATCATTCAATCCGAAATTTATGAAATTAAAACATCATTATTGGATGTAAACAAAGTGTTGTCCGATACCCAAACCGCACTTCATAATGACACTGTTGAATACATTGATTTAAAATCTCAACTCTCCGAAATTAAAACTGAATATGAACAACTTGAAAATAAAAATGTTTCACGTGACGCGGTTTTGTTTGGTATTCCGCACATGCCAGAAGAAAATTTGAAATCTTATTTCCATCACTTGTGTCATACTGTCAATATTAAACCGTCAATGATTTACGAAATTTTCCGCACTCGCCCGAAGCCTAATACAAACACAAACGCCCCCACTATTATTATTAAATTGCGATCTGCATACGACAGAAACTTTGTTCTTATATCCAGCGCAAAATATCGCAAAATCAATAAAAAACAATTAAATTTATGTGACGTAGGCCTACAATCGGACTCGTCAATTGACCTGCGCGAGTGTCTTGCGAAATGCAACAACAATCTGCTACATGCGGCACTGCAATTAAAAAAACAAAAATTGTTATTTTCCGTGTTACGATTCGCGGCCGTGTATTAGTCAAACGTCACCCTGATAAAGAAGCTGTTTACAATGATGACATCAATAAACTGAATGATATTGCCAGCCCCCAAGGATAATTGCTCACGCTTCCTCTTTATTGCGCAGTAATTCTCAAACTGCCTTTTTGGATTTTGAAATTCTGTTTCTTTTTATACATCTTAAATCTTCTGTATAATTAAATATTAGTGTATATATTCACATCTCCATTTGTTTTGCTTTGTTTTTTTTTCTTCTTTTTTTACTCGCTTTATATTATGTATAATTATATTGGTCAGATTGAACGGTAAGGGAACTTGTGTTTTGAAATGTTTTGTGCCGCTGGTTCTTCAGTGCATGCTTTTTCCGTTGTTTTTGCTTGTCTATGATAGAGACACAGAACAATAAATTAAGCGGGACTTCCATTGGAGGTGGTAATAATCGAACTATTTATTCTATGATACGTGTGTTTAGTGACCAAAGGACAGGCTTACAAGTGTGCCACATTAATGCGCAAAGTCTTTTACCTAAAATTGACGAGTTTAGGGATCTGTTCGAAGGATCTAGGGTTGATGTTGTCTGTGTAACGGAAACGTGGTTTTCTGAAGAAATAATAGACGAAGTTTACAAATTAAACGGCTTTAGGCTTTTTCGTGGCGATAGAATTGGAAGAGTGGGTGGTGGAGCTGCTGTTTACGAGAAGAGGGGCTTGAGATGCTTCCTAGACTGTACGTCTACTGCTGGTAGTGAACTGGACTTTGTGTTTGTTGAACTTAAATCTGCAACAGAAGATCTTCTCATTGGGTCGGTTTACAGACCTAACAAATATATCGATACAGCTCCTTTGTTTAGTCTTTTGGAATCAATATCAATATTTTGGGATAACAAAATCATAGTTGGTGGTGACTTAAATAGTACCCTATTAGTCGAGAGCTCTCTTACTGTAGGCATGAGGGCACTAAATTTGTTCCCTGTTAATTCAAATAATCCCACACAGTTTTCGTCGGAATCTAGTACTCTTTTAGATGTTTTTTTTTTGTTAATAATTCTAATGATATTTTATTTTATGACCAACTTTCGGCACCCATTTTTTCCAAACACGATCTTCTTTTCCTAACATTTGACTTTGTCATAAATTGCTCCGTCTCTAACCATGAATACAGAGATTTTAATAACATTAACTATCCTCTGTTGGAAATAGAGGCAAGTCGTGTTGAATGGGATCATGTATTTTTCTTATCCTCCCCTCTTGATCAAATTCAGTTCCTTAATTACAACATCTATATGTTATTTAATAGGCATGTTCCATTAAAAATGAAACCGATTCGGAATGGCCAGTGTAGTTGGTTTACTAACGAAATTAGGGATCTTATGAACCTACGGAATCAGGCTTATAATGAGTGCAAGCGCTATAGATTAGATTTTCATCTCTGCCTCTATCGTACCCGGCGCAAACAGGTACTTAGTAAAATAAGGGCTGCTAAACAGAGATTTTATAAGACCAAATTGAATCCCTCGTTGGCAGGTCGACAGCTTTGGAAAAATCTTCGTGCAATAGGAACTGGCAAAAATAACCCTAGTTTGGACGATAATTTAGACTTAAACACACTCAACAACAACTTCGTCGCACTTCCTATCCCTGATCTTAATGTTATTCCTTCAAGTTCATCCGTCTCGCCTGGCGCAATTAATAGACAGTTTTGAATTTTCTTGTGTTTCAAGCACAGATGTTGTTGCTAGCTTGTTGTCAGTGAAGTCGAATGCAGTTGGTTTGGATGAAATACATCCAAAATTTGTTAAAATTATTCTTCCTACAATTCTACATGCCCTAACCCATGTCTTCAATCATATTCTAACAACCGGTGTATATCCTTTCCAATGGAAAATGCGAAGATTGTTCCTATCCCAAAAAGTCCAAACAGTAAAGAATACCGTCCCATTTCGAAGGTCTCTGAGAGGATAATGCAGAAGCAAATTAACTGTCATGTTCACTCAAATAGCTTGCTTTCATCGATGCAATCTGGTTTTAAGAAAAACCACAGCTGCATAACTGCGGTCATAAACGTAGTTGAAGAGATAAGACAGGCTCTGGACGAGGACAAAGTGACCTTTTTAATACTTTTGGATTTTTCTAAGGCTTTTGATACTGTCAATCACTATAACTTATGCAAAAAGCTCTCTACATTGTTCGGTTTTTCACCATCCGTGGTTTCATTAATGTCGGCATACTAAAGGCTAAGAAGACAAGCAGGTTCTGTAGGACATTACTCTTCCGACTTCCTTTTCACCTATCGTGGGGTGCCACAAGGTTCTATTTTGGGTCCTCTTCTTTTCTCCCTTTATGTTAACGAGATTCCAAAACTAGTATCGACGTCAACATCAATACATATGTATGCGGAGTTGTTGTTGTATCGAAGTTGTCATCTTGGGCCTCTCTTATTTTCCAAACATAAAACTTAACGGTTCCAGAATAGAGTATGTTGATTCAGCCAAAAATCTGGGAGTGATATTTAATAGGACACTAACATGGGATACTCATATTAATATAGCCGTTGGCAAAGTATACGGTGTGTTACGCCAGTTATAGACCTCACAATATTTTACCCCTCAAAAAACGCGTATCATGTTAGCAAAAACACTTTTCTGCAACTGTGATGCTGCCAGCAGGAGGAAGCTTAACGTCGCATTTAATAATATTGCGCGTTATGTTTATAACCTGAATCGTTTTGACAGTGTTTCAAACTATTCTAAATCACTTTATAATATGACTCTTGACACTTTACTTCGATTTCGTTCACTTCTCTTGTTATCCAATGTGGTGCAGACGCATCAGCCTAATTATTTATTTGATAAATTGTGCTTTAGTTCCTCCAACAGATCCCAACAACTTGTTCACCCTCGAGTCACATGTCTGACATCGGAACGACAGTTTTTCACTAACTCCATCCGCTTATGGAATTCCTTGCCTCGGCATGTGCGAAGGTTAGGCGGCACTGAACAGTTTCGGACTAAACTCAAGTCCTTTTATACCGACTGATTTTGATTTTGTTTTTAGTTAGTCTTTTTTTATTAACTTTAATTCTTTGAATGGAGATGTACGTAATATATGTAATATATCGTTCTGCTCTATTTAGAACAATTTCCTTAAGAAATGTTCCTTTTTTTTTCTTCTCTTTCTGTTTTATGTTTTTTTATTTCTCTTTAAATTTCTAAACATGTCTTTTTGTAGCTTGTATCATATTTGAATTATCTTCATTAAGCTTTCACTATATTATAAGATAATTTTATGTCTTAATGTGTAAGCATACAATTAAAATAAATGAAATGAAATGAAATGAAAATAAACTAAGAGCGTAATTGTTATGGAATCAAATTTCTCACGAAAATTCGCTTTTTCAAATTGACATGTTTTCGGTACCTGTCAGCCGATCCATCTAAGGACATGATGGATTCCCTTGATTAAATGCAATTTTCGTCCAGCAAGCAGTCAATAAATTTAAAGAAGTGCCATGCCTTGTTAGTTTTTGACTGAGGCAACTGTTGTAGCACTTGTCGGTAATAAGGGAAACTTGAGATCCCGACTCGAAAAGAATACGTACGTCTTGAAAAATGAGTTATCCCGAATGTGAGCTAAGACTGGGTAGTAATGATGAAGCACGGGTATTCGCTTCGAGAGTGTGTGTATAACCACCAATGTTCAGAATGAATGTGGTTCGATGATGTTTCGGCAATATAATCTGGACGAACGATTGGATTTTGCGATGGGTGATCGGCAGCGATTGGATGCATGTCCATGGCGAAGGCAATTAAACAAAGTGCTTTTCATGAATTCCCGACGAGATTCGATGCTGTATGTTTTGAAATTTTTATTTTTGTGCATACCACTGGTGATTAGGGGTTCATTGTGAACCATTTACTTCCATTGATAAAGCCAAGAATGTTGGCAGCGCTGATGTAGCTTAGATCACTTAGATCATTGAGGAAGTAGTTTCCTAAGTAAGCCTTTCTTAGGGTGGATAGGGCAGGGCAGCTGCAGACGAGGTGGGTGACGGACTCTTCCTCTTCCTCATCAGTCTTTGTGTATGTCTGCCCAGAACACAATGGCCGGTGATGACATTGGCGACTAGTGAGAAACTGCGTCTGTTGAGACGCAGAATCTCTTTGGATCTTTTAGTATCCAGTGTTCGCCAAGTAAGCCTGGCAACGTGACAATATCCTAGATGTTTCCATCTGTGATTTGCTTTTCCTGTTGCATCCGCATTGATAATTTGTTTAGCGTAGGATAGCGGTACTTTCACGTTGTGCAGATTAACACTATCAACGCCGGAGGAGCCTAGTCTAGCAAGTTCGTCAGCTGCACAATTCCCTGGGATGTCACAGTGTCCCGGAACTCAGCAAAGGGTAAGGTTGTACTGTCCAGCTTAAGAGATACGCGGCAATCGTCCACCGCTTTAGATCTTTTCACGCTGGATGATAAGGATAGCCTAACAAATTATGAGTAGGTACTTTAATGTGTCTTTTTCATATCTTTTTAATTATTCATTTTTAAGAGTTAGTCGGGGTTTTTTTTAATTAACTAATTAATTAAATCAACTTGTTTTATCCCATGACACTCTCTCTTCAAAATCGATAAGGCCGTTTAGGCTACAGGGCGTCACTTAGGAACAGACATAGTAGGGAGGAGTAGCCTAATTGCGGCCCTCCTCCGTAGCCGGCCATCTCTCGGAAAAGTCGTTGTATTTAGTGAATTGTATACAGTTTTCTTTCGAAGTTTTTGGTCTTAAATTGTTTACTTAAACTTTTCCATTAATGTGTCAAAATTCATGTAGCGAGGCTCAGTCGCTTTCGAGAAATCAACTCATTTGACTTGTGCTCTGCCGGGAAAGGTTTTTTTTTGTCGGAATTAGTGTTTTCTTTTTGTGAAAATCTTTTGGGTAATTGTTTTTAAATGTTTATTTTTAATTACATTTGTTTTCATTTATTTTTAATAATATAAAAATGTTTTTTTCTTAACTTTTCTGTAATAAAACATTTAAATAAAAAATATTAAACAATTTAAGCCCTATATTCACTGGGTGGCCGGAGATGGGACACGAGATGGCCAGAAACAGGAAACAAAGGGCCGGCCACTGGAAAAAATTCTTTTTTTTACTAAAATCGAAATAAACAATTTTCTGATAAGAATAATTAATTTTTTCTTCATTTTACAGACGAAGAATTTAATAAAGAATAATTTATTTTAAGAATTATTCGAAAATATTAATATTTTTTGTTACTGTGATATATTTTATGACGAAAAATCCTTAAGGGGCCGGCCACTAGCGACTCTACCCTATACGCGCGAAACACATACCCCTCCCTAGGTCCAGTCGGGTAAAAAGCACAAAAGGTAGAGAGAGAGAGAAACAGATTTTACCGCACACACACGCACACACAAAATTTCCTCCACTGAACGCTGGGATAATCCAACGATCTAGCTTCAATCGAACATTTTACTTTTTTGAATTGTATAAAATTTATTGCTTAATGCTTATTGTTCAACTTCAGGGTAACGTACAAAGATGATTTATAAATATTAAAATCTTTGCACATAATTATTGAACTTCACATTAAAGGAATCCTATTTCATGTGGATGAGTCATTCCAAAGTTAGGAGCTAAAAAGCATTCGAGAATTACAACTTTTCTAATACTATGTTCCCACCAACGTAATTTAACTAAAGTGATTTATAAATCACGAAAGGCGTCTCCACCGAACTTTAAGTGATTTAGTTTGACATTTTTGTCGACTTTGACATTAGTTGTCCAACACCATTGTTATTCTTTCTGTTTTTTTGCCACACCTGCCAACAATTTTTCATTGCATGAATTTAATAAAAATATCAAAAACTCAACGAAACACGAACAAAATTAGAAAATTGAATTTGAAATAATTTTTTGACAGATTTTCTTTCTTTTTTGTTTGCTGAATAAAGTGCTGAAGTTAAGAACAGGTATGTTCGATTTTATTTTGTGCGGATTTGCGATGACAGATACGTAATTAAAATTTAAACACGTATAAATCACGAAAATGTATGATAAATCACGTAATTTATGAGATGATTTAGCTAAATCAAGTTGATTTAGCTAAAGTACGTTGGTAGGAACGTGGTAAGATATCAGGTTAAATCTCCGCTGGCGGACATCGGATAATGGTCAAACATATCCTATCTGGAAATCTCGGCAATTTTCAATGCTACTATGAAAACCGGAATCAGTTTCGTGCAGTACTTTTTTAATCTAGTTAGAGTTGCAGTTATATTATAGTTAGGATATCTATGTAAAGATATTAGTCTATCGCAAACCCTACTGCCAATGTCAGTCATAGACGCATTAAACCAGCAGATCAGAAAACAGAAATTTCTTCTACGTTGGTCCGCGTACTCAAAAATCTTGTAAATTGTTAGAGCTTTTAAATATGTATGATATTAGATGCTTTTAACTCTCTAACAATAATTTGCGAAAATTGCCTGTTACTGAGAGCTAAAACTTACAAAAACGAACATTGTTGTTTGATTTGTATTAAATGCATAACCTTAAATTGAATTTTATTTAACAGCCCCTATTCTTATATTTTAGGTATGGTTGCGTTTGGACTTTTTACCTCACTACCAATTGACACAACCAAACTTTTGATAAACGGGAAAGTTTCGTACTTTCGACTGGGTCGTGCACTTTATTTTTTTGCACAATGCTTTGACTTCAGTGACTGATTAATCGCATTGATTTATCGATCGATCGGTTGATTGGTTTTATTGTTAGTCGGTTGGTCGCATTTTCCGTCGGCACATTTTCTGCGTACAATTTTTCCTTTATTATAGGGCTTATTGTTGGAACACAAAATTTAATAAAATTAATCCAGTGCGTTAGTGAAGTGTTTTTCTTAAATGATTTTGATTTAAATACTTAATTTTCTCTACATCATATAAATAAAATTGATGTAGTTCTGTTCGACTAAGGTTGAATTTGACTGCATGAATTTAAATGCAAAAATCTTAGAAACTGCTCAGTATTTTTCACAGGCTTATAGAGGATACCTAGGCCTACAATATCTACTTTGTTTCAACTCTATATCTGTATAAATTCCGGAAAAAAATTTACAAGAGTAATTTATTTTTTCGTTTCGTTTTGCCTTTTTCTTTGTCACACTTTCCGTTCGAAAATACTGGGAGCATTTAAATATAGTTAACAGCAGCTTATTACTCCTGTGACGAAGAGGGACACAGACAAAAGAACAAAAAAAGCCATAAAAGAAATGTCAAATATGTAGGAAAGGAATGTCAAACAGGCATAGGTATCAGTGCTACCAGATTGTGGTATAATTACATTAGGGAAAATTCCTGATGATACACGTCGTACCTGTTTATAAATACTATTTGCAATTAAGATGAAGCAGTAAATTACCCGGTCGAGTTTTTAAATAGAATTACAGTCCATGGCCTGGAATTAAAAGTTGGAGTTCCCATTATATTGCTTCGCAATTTGAATCCCCTAAGCTTTGTAATGGAACCAGATTGAGAGTGATTTCGTTGCAGAAAAACGTTATTGAGCGTTAATTTTAACTGGGTCTGGTAAAGGAGATATGGTTTTATACCAAGAATATACAAATAATTCTTAGCAGTTATCCATTTCAGTTTAAACGGATTCAATTTCCTATTAATGTTTGTTCTGTCATGACAATCAATAAGTTAGAGGGTCAAACTTTAAGAAAAGCGAGAGTTGAATTCATCAAGAATTGCTTCAGCCACGGGCAGTTATATCTTATATATGTAGCGTGCTCCAGGGTAAGTAATGCAACAAATATCACTTTCTTAGTCGATAGAAACCGCTTATAATTAAATTAATAAAAAAAGTGAGCTAAACATTGTAAAATTATTTTCATTGCCCAAAGAATATTAAATTATTACCGATTAGTCCAACGAGCATGTGCAATGCCATGAAGTTAAAGGCAGAGTGGGCCTAGTCTACGGGAGGTTTTTTAGTATGGGCATAAACTAAGTATTAAATACTTAGTATTAAATACTTAGTTTATGGTATGGGTTCAAGTCCCTCACTTCTGCAGAATGCTCTTTCTGAAATTTTTTTCCATCAATTGTTCTGAAACCACATTTTGCACGTGCGAAGCCGGGCGGGTACAGCTAGTCGTACATATAGGTACATCACCGTTGGTATATGAATGAAAATATGTACAGTTTATGGCAATGATTTTCCGTTATTTTTCATCAAACGTGTTTGAATGGAACTAAAATAGTTCAATAGTTTTAGTTTATCGCGACCACTGAGAGTGTTACACCTTTTCATTTGTCAGTATGAAGACAACATTTGGAGAAAGAAAGAAAGTTCGTTAAATGAAACGAATATTTTTGCTTTACCAGTGCCCATGTCCTGTACCAAATTATTATCACATCAATATATTTATCATCAATCGTTTTTAGTGATAAATATATCGATGTGATAAATACAGAATATGGGCACTGGATAAGTGAGTAACTTTGAAAACCTCTATAAGTGCGAATGAAATAAATGGCCGATTAGACCCATAGACTGCAATTAATCTTGTTCGAATGTATTATTTTTGTTTGTATTATGTATCAATTTCCATAAATCTGGTTTGTGTTTGTGTGACTTCTGTTGTATTGTTGGTATATGTTGAATACATGATAGTTTTTTTTAATTGAACGGCGTTATTAATTTCTTCTTGTTATTGAAAAGGTTTTGTTATTGACCTTAATATTTACGATTCTGTTGATGCTCCCGCGCAATCCGATAAAGGCGGTTCTCCACACAAATTTTGAAAATAAAATTCTTAAAGTTTATATAATAGGTATGTGAATACATGTGAAGCAGCAAAAAATAAGTTATTAATGGCGGGATGTGTAATAAAAGAAATAAGTTAATGAATTGTGAGGTTACATGGCACACATACTTTTCCATATAGTAACACGGAAAATAGTTTTTAGAACGTTTCTCTTAAGTTGGCTGAGCTGACGTTCTATTTTTTTTAGATATTTTTATCTACTTGTTTTCTGTCTATCTTCCGATCTTCGGCGCCAAAAAATGTTCCTCCATTTACATTCCTCGTCCTTTTAATATTGTTTATATCAACTATATTTTTGAGAGCAATATTCATGCAGCTGCAGTTGTTCCAAAAATGACTTAAGCGTTTCCAATTCGTTTACTTAGCACCAAATACAAAATTAAGATATGATTTGAAATTCCTTTCGTACCTACTGAACAGCGTTGAATTGTGTAACACAGGAGCAGTATATGAAAATGCAAATGCTATTAATGTTTTTATTATCTAATGTAAACTAGAGAAAAGATGCGATTTGATTTCCGATTTCGCGTGCAAAGTCCGTGTAGTTAATTTATTTCTGATTAATATCATGATATGGATTTATGTTAGATATTGACAAAGGTGTTTGGCATTGTGACTTAATTATATCAGGAGTTCAATTTGATACCAAAAACTTCATAAACTCTGAAAATTCTTAAACTGAACTGAGATGTGAACCCATGTAGGTACCGTTTCTATTCTCAGTTGACCATCTACTTTGGATAGTCTTTGATTTCGACGTCAAGCAGGCATCGATGTTGATAATCGTACAGTCAACGCATCCTTCTATACAAGGGAATCCTCCTAGAGAAAAGACTGTACCGTTACTCATTCCGTGCGATTCCATTGTGGTGTATATAGAAGTCGTTGACAGGGACTGGCTGTTAAACATCAGCTTATGTTCAAATTTTGACAAAACATATTCAATATTAGCCTTTCTTAAACGGAATCTGACCAGAGTTGAATAATTATTTGCAGATTCAAAATTTGTTCTCAATTTTACAACTCTCTGTTCACTATTAGTATTCTCTTCCATATTTTTTTTCATTTATTTCATTAAGATATAGTTGAACATTTATAGTACTAAGTGTACATATTTTTTTATTTCAGGAATATTATACAAACCTTTAATCTAATTAACTTTATGGATCTTAATCTAAGAGGTGAGACATGGAGCGAGAGCGATAAATTGAGGTGATAATGAAGGTTCAGATTTGGTGGAATGGGTTGGAACAATTTTGATTGCACTTTTAAAATTAGATGGACTTGAAATATTTTTAATTTGAAGGGAAAAGAGTTCCAAAGTCTGACAGTATGAATGAAAAATAGACGTGAAGAATTAAGATAGTTACAACGAGAGATAATGATGCTGATAGTTATTGAAGAGCTAGCGAAATTAAATCCTTTATACAAGTAAGACGGGCAAACAACGGGATATGGTCGTATCTACAAGCGCCGTAAACATAAAGCACTGCGTCGATAAATGCAACTTGACATATACGTTGGGATATCGAGTCTAGGCTTCTTTAGACAACCTCAGCATATGTAATGAGTGGTAGGATTAATGCCAATACCAGCTTCTGTGTTTCCTGTAAAGCACTGATCCACAAATTGCGAAGACATCCATAAATACGACCAATGATCGTTTTGGTATAACCAAGACTAGTGACTGCCTCCACAGTTTTATTTTATTGTTAATCAGATGTATATTTACCCAGAGACAGACTACTTTTAGTTTTTTTTTAAATGGGAATTACTTGGGATTTATGCTTTGAACTTCATATTTATATTGTCAACAAAACTCTTACATGTGTTGTTTGCTAAACTTCAAATTATTTTTCTCATGGCACATTTTTGAAACCATTTATACAATTTATTTTTAAAATTGAAATTTGTATTTGGTGAAACGAAATTTTGCAACTTTGCAACCAAATATTTGCATATTTGAATTTTGACAAAGTAGCCTATTGCGGCTTCCCTGATAAAGTTCTTGATGTATTATTGAGCCTGGCAACACCTAACACCTATGTACACTCGAGCATATGTTTGTGTGCGAGCTGATTCAGATGTCATGCTGGTCTCGATCTTTGATTGAATGCGATAAGCTCAGTTGTAACTTGACTCTCAACTAATAAATATTGAAATAAACGGAGTTAGTTTTATTGAAGAATACAACATGGCGCAGCCGGCAGTTGCTTAAAAAAAAAATATATACATACATATAATACAATTTAAAATTAATAATTGAAATTGAAATATAAAACGAATTAATCGTAACATAAAACTAATAATTGAAATACAAAACGAGTTAAAATGGCCAGCGATTTCCAGAAACCTGGTCCACTGTTAATGGAAGGGAATGTGAAGGAAAATTTGGCGGAAATTTCATAATATGTGGAAGATCTATTCTGTCGCAACTAAAACCAATAGTGCATCCGAGGAAATAAAAACTGCAAGATTTCTTTCGTGTGCGGGAGAAAAAGCCATTGAATTTTACCAAACACTGCCAATATCAGAGGAAAACAGGAATATACTTACAAAGGTTATTGAAGCATTTCAACTGTACTGTGTTCCGAGAAGCAATGTGGTATACGAACGCTATATGTTTTTTTCTCGATACCAAAAAGAAGGAGAACCGTTCGAACAGTTCGTTTCTGATACTGTGAAACTTGCGGAAAGCTGCGAATTTGGAGACCAGAAGGAGAGTATGATAAGGGACCGTATCGTGATGGGCATAGCTGAACAAAACATACGATTACAGCTTTTAAAAACAGATAACCTTGATTTATCAAAAGCTAAAGAAATTTGTCGGGTGGCTGAACAAGCGGATATGCAAGCAAAGGAGATGCAAGCCGAAAGAGGATCGTCTGTTGATGCTGTTAAAAATAAAAGAGATAAACAATTTAATTCTTATTCAAATAACAATAATGTTCGACAAAATTTAAATTTTCCATTTTCTTCTCGTTCTAGAAATTCTGTAACAAAGAACAGAGATCAGCATGACAGGCATGACAGTATAAAGCAGAGTGGTATCAATTTAAAGTATACAGGCAATGTTTGTTTCAAATGTAATAGACATCATGCTCTAGGTAATTGTCCAGCATTTGGAAAAAGATGTCAGGCGTGTGGAAGATTTAACCATTTGTTGTTTGCAAATCTAAAGGAATTAACTGTATTAACGAAGCTACGAATGAGAGTGATGATGATGACAGTGGTGAATCAGTTGCGTATATTGGCGCTATTGGTGCGGTAAGTCAGGTTCGGCATGATTTTGGTAGTTGGTGCGAAAATATAACCGTTGAAAACTGTTTAGTAGAATTTAAGCTTGATAGTGGAGCAGATGTTAACATTATTACGTTTAAAACGCTAAAACGAATTAAATGCGAAGCGAAATTGTGTCCGGCAAAACACAGATTAGAAGCGTATGGAGGCTCTCGTATTGCAACATTGGGTTCGGTTCGTCTTCGCACACAGTATAAGGATTTAGTAGATGACGTTGAATATATTGTAGTTGATGGAAGTTCAAAGCCGTTAATTGGTTTGAAAACCTGTATTCAATTTGATTTAATCCGCAGAGTGAATGCAATTAGTGAAGTGAAATGTTTTTTGGTCAAAAATAGTGACGTTTTTTCAGGAGACGGTAGATTTCCCGATAAATGTAGGTTAGAGCTCAAACCTAATGCTATACCTGTCTGTAAACCTCCGCGTAGAATTCCGTTGGGAATAAGGGATAAAGTTAAGAAAGCTCTCGAAAACATGGAACGACGGGGTATTATTCGTAGGCGAGAGGAACCTTCAGAATGGTCTCATCAATTAGTGGTAGTAGAAAAATCCAATGGCAGTTTGAGGTTGTGTTTGGATCCCAGTGCCTTGAATGATAATCTTCAAGAAGAGCATGGGATAATTCCAACGCTGTCTGATTTTTGTGATGCGATGAGAGGGTTTAAATATTTCACGGTATTCGATTTAAAGGAAGGGTTTTGGCAGGTCGAATTATGCCCTTCATCTAAGAAATTCACGGTGTTTAGTACGCGTTACGGAACATTTGAATACAATGTACTGCCTTTTGGACTCAAAATAGCCGCGGAAAAATTTCAAAATTTGAATAATAAATATTTCGGTAATTTGCCTGGAACATTTATTTATATAGATGATATAATTACGGGGGGAAGGACTAAGGAAGAGCACGATATAAATGTTGAGAATGTGTTAAGAAAGGCCCGTGAAGTAAATGTTAAATTCAACAAAGATAAAGTTCAATATTGCGTAAGTGAAGTAAAATATTTAGGTCATATTTTTACTGGTAATACGATACGTCCTGATCCAAGTCGCGTAGAATCGATCCTCAGATTGAAAGAACCAAAAGATAGAAAAGAGCTTGAAAGAATAATGGGAATGTTTAATTACTTACGTGATTTCATCCCAAACTTTTCAAATCTTAACGCACCAATTCGTGCTTTATTGAAGAAAAATAGTGATTTTCAGTGGACTAGTTCCCATACCAACGTTTTACACGAAATCAAAGATATTCTAGCCAAACATTCAATTCTTCATATTTTTGATCCCAGCAAGAAGATAATCATCCAAACCGATGCGTCTCAAAATGGTCTTGGATGTTGTTTATTGCAGGATGATAAACCTGTAGCATTTGCTTCAAAAAGTTTAACTGATGCTGAGACGAGATATGCTCAGATTGAAAAAGAGTTGTTAGCCGTGGTATACGCATGTGAAAAATTCAATAACTATATATATGGTTACCCTGTTACGGTGCACTCAGACCATAAACCCTTGGTTGCCATTATAAAGAAAGAGATAGGTCAAGTGCACTCTGCACGTTTACAGAGAATGAAATTAAAACTGTCTAAATACAAACTAGAATTAAAGTATGTCCCTGGTAAGTTTCTGTATGTAGCGGATCTTCTCTCTAGAAATTTTATTGATGATCCCACTATAGATATGGAAAAAACTTTGAAAGATTTGGTTCACACTGTTAATATGAGTGAGCCCAAGAGAATCGATTTTGAAGAAGCGACTAAGAACGATGAGATCTTACAATCACTTAAACGATACTACTTTGAGGGGTGGCCAACTGATAAGCATAAGGTACCTGAAAATTTAAAATTTTTCTGGCAATTGAAAAACAACATTCATGTTGAAAATGGATTGATCTTTTACGAAAATCGTGTTTTTGTTCCGCGTGCGCTAATAAAAGAAACTTTAAGCCTTCTTCACAAATCTCACATGGGAATAACTAAGACTTTGAGTAGAGCAAAAGGGTCTCTTTACTGGCCATACATGGCAAGAGATATTGAGAATATGATTCTCAAATGCCGTGAGTGTGAGAGATTTAGGCCACAAAACACAAACCATTCCATTATGCCACACTCTCCACCGGAAACACCATTTCTGAAAATTGGAGTAGATTGTCTAGACTATGCCGGAAAATCATATTTCGTCGCCATTGACTATTACTCCAAATGGATTGAACTTCATCCGATTCCGGATAAAACTGCGAGAACTATGAAAAATGTTCTGAATAAGATATTTTCAATGCATGGCATTCCAAAAATAATTGTGGCTGATAATATGCCGTTCAATTCCTACGAATTGAGAAGTTTTGCAAAGGATTCAAACTTTGAATTTATTTACAGCAGCCCTCGATATCCAAAATCAAATGGCTTGGCAGAAAAGGCCGTGCATATCACAAAATCAATGTTAAGAAAAATCAACAATGGGGAAGGTAGTTTAGAAGCTGCGTTATTGGAGTATAGAGCTACACCTGTCACTGGATTAAGCTATTCTCCAGCTGAAATGTTAATGAGCCGAAAGTTCAGAACGTGGCTACCCATTAGAAACGAAGAACTTGTTCCGAAAATACCCTTGGATTTACCAACTAGATTGGAAGCACGTCAACAAAATATGGTCAAGAATAATAATCCCGTGAAACCTAGACAAGAGTTAGAAGTACATGAGGGTGAAAATGTAGTTTATAGGAATAATGGGATATGGGAACCAGCTCGCGTAGTTGCGAAGCATGATATGCCTAGGTCATATATTATCAAAATGAGAACAATAGGTTTATTCGTCGTAATACATTTCATCTAAGAAAGTCACAACATGCCCCAAATTTCAAAATGGCTGAAACGAACCCATCAGATTCGAAAGCTCCATATGTTTCTGATACAAGTGTAACGAGTGCAAGTTTAATAGATCGCGACTCTGATAATTCTAAACCGAAGAGAAATGAACTGCCTGAATCAAGTACTACAAACAATGCTGAATCTGATTTATCGCATAAAGACAGTACTGCACCGTATGTTACCAAATATGGTAGGATCAGTAAGAAACCAGATTATTTTCGCCCAGTTAGGCAAAGGTTAAATTTGAATTTTACAAATATGTCCTAAAAAAAAAATTATTGAAATCATGGATTCTATAAATAATTTCAAAAATAATGGTACACTGAACTGAGTAGATAGTTTGCTAAGTTTAAAACAAAAGTGATCCAAATTTATTTAAAGAAGAGAGATGATGTATTATTGAGCCTGGCAACACCTAACACCTATGTACACTCGAGCATATGTTTGTGTGCGAGCTGATTCAGATGTCATGCTGGTCTCGATCTTTGATTGAATGCGATAAGCTCAGTTGTAACTTGACTCTCAACTAATAAATATTGAAATAAACGGAGTTAGTTTTATTGAAGAATACAACAGTTCTACAGACATCTTTTCATTCCGGAGGCAGACAAAAAGACGAGGATCTTCTCTGGAAGAATTTTATTTTCCTCCGTTTCGTAAAAGGAAAAATAGTTTGCGAATTTAAAGAAAGACCTTCTGTGTAACACCATCTCTGATAGATAGTGCATATTGCAGTATTCTGAAACCGTGCTTTCGAATTTGCCACTGACAACGATTGCTACATCTCCGGAATATCCTATGACATTAATCTTAAAATTTTTCAGGGACTGAAGAAAGTCGTCAATAACAAGAGACCATAAAAGTGGCGAGAGGACACCACCTTGAGAACACCTTCTAGTTGTCATTGCCGATATTTTCACATCATCGATGTGAGTCTGAATTATTCTTTTATTCAGCATTGACATTATGAAAGATGTTCATTGATTTCTGTCAGATTTATGTTTTTGAGAGCCTTGTTGGTGGGTTCAAAGGATGTATAGTTAAAAGCTCCTTCAATACCACAGAAAGCAACGAGGCAGATTTCCTTTCGGATTCAATTTTAGTTACTAACTCATTAAGTGTTGACTAGGTGAATTGACCCAGGGCTTTGTCTCTTATAGACCAAAAGCCCACAGCCAATTTTGGGTGTAAGATATTACCGAACAAAAAATGCTGATGATTTGATTTATGATGTAAGGCCGAAGTCTTGCAGTTAATGGTCGCAGCCTTAGTGAGTTATACTAAATTGGAAAAACGTGTTTTTTTTAAACCGAGATAATAAATTTAAGTTCTATTTTATACGGTACAATTATCATTCCATCGCAAATATGTAGGTCCAAGACGTTTTAAGCGCGACAAGACTTGTTCCAGACTTTTTTAAAATCCTAAAAAATTGTCTTTTTTTTAAATTTGACATAATCAAATGAGATTTACTTTAAAAGGAAGATAATCCATCCCTGATAAAAATTATGAAGGCGCAAGACTTCTTGGGTACACCCTTTTGTGTGCAAGTATATGTTAAAAAAAAACATAGTTTTGGTTCATGTAGATCTGTGTCCGTTTTTTTGTGAAATTGTGAACTTCTTTAAGTTTTTAATTATTTTTACACTACATTTTTAGAAAAAGAAATGTTCGAGCTTTCTTCTTAGTAATAACACCACTGGTATTCTTCACATTCATATAGTATATTTAATGCCACTCCCGCACTGTTGCAACAATTGGTTGTCTTTTTAATACTTCTACACGTATCTGATTGCCTGCAAATATCTGTTCATTGAAATTTACGATCGTAAGATTCATTTTTGATTAAATTCGCACAAAATACGGATACACTCATATCTGTTCTTTAATAAAAGTTATAATCCTTTAACAAATTCAAGAGTAAAACATTCATGTATAATTACATCCCGACACCATCATTTGAGTGAATATTAAAGGTAAAATGCTCAGAGCATAAAGGAAGGATGCAAAATGTGATTGTAGAGCTGAAGCAGAGGATTTGTCAGTGGATGCTACAAGGATGTAACTCAAATTGCATGCATTTACTCGCACAATGTAACTATGATGGTGCATATATGTCTGTGCCGATCCCCTTCGTTATTCGCATTATCGTCTGCTCCTCGTTCTTAAATGTATGCGTACATTCAGAAGAGAACACAATGTTTGTGCTGTGCCAGGAGCGGTTTCACTATACGGGAAGTCATTATGACTTTCATATTATACTGTAACTTGAAGAATGTGTTTGTAGTTTACAGGGTTCAAAGGATGTAGTTTAAATATTGAGGCTGGGATGAAGGTGAATGTGAATAAATCTGAAGTAATGACCATGTGCAGTACTTCTGTTCAATTCACTCTACGTCCACTGAAACGTCGACTGAGGTGCAGAGATGTACATATATCGCCTTTCTATATAATTATTATAATACTATCACTTGGTGTATACGATCATGAAGCTACAAGCGGCAAAACGGCCAAGCTATTCGTACATCCTAGTAACAAAAATAATTTTTTGTTGGGAGAACATGACCATAATTTTAATTTAGTTGGCATGGCGCATGAACTTCTACAGCGGCGGTAACATTGGTGTCAGTGCTGGTGGCTGGCATATTTGAATGGAAAGGAGAAAGCCACTGAAGAGGAACAACACAAACATCTTCTTTTGAATGAACGCATTTGCTTTGCTGTTGTTTGATATGAACATGATAATGTGTTACGACATATCTAAATGCACGAGTGGCTTACGCTGGGGAGGGAGGGAGGGGGTGTCTCAGGGACTTGCGCACCAAGGGTTCAGAGAGCTTGAGTAGGTTTGCATATACTCAAACTAAGACATTTTTTTTATTTTTTTATTAATCACGTTTTATTAAACATAAAAGATTTCAAAAGCTTAAACAATAGTTTCTGCGAAGCCGAGGCTTTTCTGCAGAAGATTAATGTAATGTAATAAAATACATTCTAAACTTCTCAGGTGTGTGATTTAATAGTCAGCTGTAATTTTTTAAATTCAATTTATTTAAGTAGATAGCCATTGCGGAGGTCAAATGTAAATATTTCACGGTTGCCGACGCGGTACATTCGGGACAAAGTCTTTGTCTTTCCCAATGTTTCTTAGTCCTTTATCCCGACGATTTCGCAGTCCCAAACTTAATTTATAAAAAACAAAAACTAAAAACCAAAGTAACGACCATTATTAACCAAGTAACATTGCGAGAAAATATTTTTAAAGTTACCGCTTAATGGTGTCAATTCTATGAGACCAGCAGCGAAATCTCAGAGTGGATCTACATTTAGATGTACTTCTTGAAATTTTTGGTGCTAGCAGGCCTACGGGTAGCTAACAATTTGCCGAGCATTCCACAAAAAGGACTTATAGACCGCCAGGACTGTCGCAAGACGGCTCGCAAACCGCCGGGACTGTCGCAAGACGGACCTGTAGAGTATCGGGACTTCGGCGAGGCGGGCCTATAGGTAACAGCTTGCCAGGGTGCAGACTTATTAACCCCATATGCTATTGTATCGAATCACTCACACATGAGTTATATTTTTATTCCAATGTGTCGGTTTTTTTCTCTTAAATATGAGCAAGCTGGCGGTTCTCCACTCTTCGAGTGAAAACCCCTCATGCAGCTCAGTTTCTATCGAGCCATAGAGCTGTACAGATGTACAGAATAGAAGTAACGTAGAGTCGGTTAGAAGTAGAGGCAATAAAGAATTAACAATAGTCGGGTTTTTATATATTTTCCCGACTCTAAACAAGTCTCATATTTTATTTCCGAAATATACGGCTATAGCTACAGAACCGCAACAGGGGACCGTGCCGATAAGGCACTTGCCACTTCCTATAAAGTCCCTTAGAGCGGGATCTCTTTAATACAAAAACATTTTGGTTAGATACCTTAGACTGTGTTACAGGTTCTGATGTCATGAAACTTCACTTTCCCAGCTTACTAGCGAAATCGATGCGAAATCGATGCGAAATCGATGCGAATGCGAAAAAAATACGAACGAGTTACGAAATAAACCTTAGGCGGTGTTAAAACGTTATAATGTTATTTCTTTATTGTCGCTCCCTTATATAGGAAAGCTCACGTGTATTGTAAATTTCACGTGAAGGTTCCTTTATATAAGATATTTTACTCTCCTTGCGACACACAAAAGAGTCATGCAAGAACACATCAAGCTAAAAAAAAAATGGAACTCAGAAGCGTTGCCGGTAAATGGGAATGAAAACAGACCTGATCTGAAAAAGGGGACCTCCGCATAAAATACTTATATACTTAATTACTTACTTACTTAACGGGTTCCCGACTCGTGGAGAGTTAGAAGAATTTTTATATATATATTTATATAGCAACATAAAAAAAACATATATTTATGACAAAAAAATAATTGGCAAAAAAGATAAAATGGTGAAAAGTTTTAACAAAATCATTTGATCAAAAATGCGCTTATTTATAAAAAATACTAAAAAAGTGTACAGAATCTTTGAATGTTCAAATAATTTCTACCGAAAAAGACCTCGCAGATAATACCCCCTATCGATCTGAGAAATTCCATTCCATTCGAGTATCCGTCATTTTTTTTTTTTGTTCCGAAATGGATACTTTGATTCGGGCGTCGACGCCATCTCTCGAAAACCAATGTTTGCTTCGGGAATTAACATTAACGACGACCCAATGAGAAAGTGCGCTGGCGTTAACGCTTCAAAGTCGAGAGTTCATAATGGCTTCAATCGACGTCGTAACCTCTTCGAAGTTCATTTTGGGATTGCACAGGCTTCGATACATGTGGCCTTTTGCAATTTTCACAGAAGCTTCCCATGTACCACCAAAATGAGGAGCCCTGGGAGGAATAAAGTTAAATTGATATTTTGATTAATACAAAAGTTGTTAACAATGGGTAGTTTTCTTTAAGATTTTTTTTTTACATTCTGCTAGTTTTGTTTGTTGCATTATCGCAAAGGCCCTGCGGCCTATAATTCTCTTTAATGCAGCGATAAGAGCATCAGAAGAGACATCTGATACGTCTTATATGGCACCTTGCCACGAATTTTGTAGTAAGTGTAGTTCGGACCACACAAATCTACCCCACACCTCAGAAACGGACGAGACGCGGTGATCCTATGGACTGGCAGGTCTCCCATGATCTGTTCGAGATGTTTTGGCCGATATCTTAAACAAGGGATACATTTTTTGACGATCTGTCGCGTTATATCCCGGGCATTTACTACCCAGAACTGTTGCCTTATCAAAGCTACCAACGTCTTCGGTCCAGGATGGTAGTTTTCGATATGCAGGTGCCTAACCATACATCGTATGAAATCGCTGTCCTTGGGGAGTTGTAACGGATGCTTACGATTCTCCCAAATATTGGCGTTCTTAACCGTCCTTCAACTTTGATGAACTGAAATCCATTTTTAGCCACAATAAATGGGCTTAACCATTTGAGAGCTCCTTTTACATCCTATTGTCTCGGTACCGCATCGATTTCTTCCCTAAAGAAATGAGACTGTATTACCTATACAATGCGCTCCAAAGCAGACACCATTTCGTCAGGTCAATACAGCTCCTTGGATTTATATTTCGGAGTTGCTTTATAAATCGAAGTACGCAGGCGAATACTTGAAGAAGTTTTGTATGCGAACTGAACCTCTCTATTAGCTTCAGCGGATCGTTTGGATCCTGCTTCGTACAGGCAAGAACAGTTTTTCTCTTTGCCAGAGCTTTGGATGAAAACTCCTCTAATTCATCTCCCAGAAAAGTAGAACCCGAAAACCACGAAACTTTTCAGATCGTGAACAGTGCAACCTCTTGAGACAATATCCGCTGGATTGTCATGTTGTGTCGAAATTTATCTCCAGCTGACCTCCGGTGCCTTTTACTGTATTTCTGCGATGCGATTTCCTTCAAAAGTGGTTAACTTTGACGAGTGTTCACCAATCCAGTTCAACGCAATTTCTGAATCCGTCCAGAATTACACGGAAAAATATTTCTTCTAAATTGGAAACACAAGTTTCTTAAAACAAGAAAATAAAGTACGGTTATGGTCCAAGCCATTTATCTCTTCTTTTCAACATTTTCTGTGAATGAATCAAGAATGAGAGAAAAAAGGAAAATTTAGAAAATAATTCTTGAATTAAGAAAATAATTCTTTAATATTCTCAAGAATTGTTTTCAATAAAGAATTATTTTTCCTAAATTTTGCATAGGTTTTCTTGATCCAAGAAACTGATCGATTATTGAGATATGTTACGTTAAAAAATTATTTCTTATATCAAGAACTTTAGTCTATGATCATGCAGAATTTTCTTGATCCAAGACTTGAAATCAAGAACTACTTTCTTATACCAACAACTTTTTTCTAAAATCCAGAACTATTATTGTTGCTCCCAGAAACAAATATTTGAATTCGATTTATCTCCCCAAGAACATTTTTGTTACATGAAGAATTTATTTCTGGAATTCAGAAGAATTATTCTTGATTTAAGAAGGAAATTCTTAAATACGAAAATTTACCCCAAGCACTTTGCTGTTGCATCAATAAACTTTTTCTAAAATGTTGCAGCGTTATTTATATCCCAGAAACGATTTGTTAAATACAAAATGCGCGCTTAAGAACTTTTCTCTTATATCAATAACTTTTTTCTTAAAACACGCATTTATGTTTCATTAGAGCAAATAACATTTGCACCATCGTATTCTTGAAATAAGAAAATTAAGATAAATGCGATGTTCTGTTATCGACTAGATACTTACTTCTTACTTCGATCAAATGTTCATCGAAATCAGAAAACAGTCAATAAAGAACTTCTAAAACCAAGAAATGTATCCTGCATTAAAATATAATTTATGCAGTCATATATTGTATAATTGTGTATTACCTGAAATGAAAATAAACTAAGTAGTAGAGCTGAAAGCTTTTACTTACTTTTTTATTTGGAAAAAAAGGTTAAAGTTTTATTTACACAATCTTTATTTATGGAAATCAAGTGCTTATATATTCATTGCATTACATTCAAATGTTTCTTATCTTAAAAACTTTTCTTCCGTCTGGTAAAATACTTATTATAAATGGTTTAGTACATATTACATCAATTTTTAAAATTTTATAATTTTCATTTTCCTCTCCAACATTCTCACAGCAAAAATGATCATCATGAAAGTCTATTATGACTTGAAGCAAAATAAAAAATATTTCTTCTTCTTGAACAATAATGTTACAAATTCGGAATAGTTCTTCTGATATCAAAAGATTGAAATTTTTCTTGTAATCTCTTCCTCTATAATTTATTTTTGATGTTTGATAATCTTTAAATACATCAACAACAAAATTGGTCAAGTTTCTATATAATAAGAAGAAAGATGTTTCTTATATTCGGCCCTATTTTCTTAATATAAGAATTTGTTTCTTATATGCAGTAGATAAAGAAGTAAGTTGAACGTCAGCAACATATATCGAAACAAACAACTCATCCACTTTCTGTCGTCACCCCTCTCTATACTGACTACACGGCCATGATATCAAAAGTTGGGAAAAAATATATAATAAATAAAAGACCATAAATTCGATCTAAATTATGTTAGTCATATATGCTGGAATAGTATTAATATTTTTTCTAAATTGTTGCAATTATTTTCTTGGAATTAGAAAATCTGTATGCGTTGTAAATAAAGAACAGACTTCTAACTATCAAATAATTACTTCTTGACTTCAGAATATATTTATTTAGTTTACTATATAAAATTCGTTTCTTAAATCAATAAATATTTGATCCTTTCGGTAAAATGATATTTTTTTACCAATAAGAAGGATTTTCTAGATCCAAGAATTAGTGTTTAAATACTATTAAATTAAATTCGAACAAAGAAGAATTTGCTAATTTTTTGATTTCCTCGATTCGAGAAACGAAATTTCTTTGTGTAGAAAATAATTTTCTTTCCGTGTAGACATTTCCAAATCTTTACGCTCCCCTAATGCAGCCAGCGTCTTTCAAGCAGAAGTACTTTCAATCAAGGAGGCGTGTAGACTGCTCCTTAACATAACTACACCCAGAAGAAAAATAGGCATCTTCGTCGATGGTCAGGCCGCAGTTAAGGCTGTCGGGGCAACTAAATCGACATCCAAACTTGTTGTGGATTGCAGAGAGACACTGACCACTGACTGACCACGTCATCGGTTTGAAATCACTCTCGCCTGGGTTACCGACCATAGGAACATAGATGGGAAAAAGAAAGCCGATGAATTTGCCAGACAAGGCTCTGCTCTGTGCGTGTCTCAGGCGGAGGAAGTCTTTCCTCCCCTGGGATACGTTAAGAGAGAAATCCTCCTGTACTGTACCTCAAGGGAGGATACCAGATGGTTGAACCTGAGGAGCGGTGTCATTTCGAGTAAAATCTAGCCAACCTACGATGATGCCAGAACAAACAACCTCTTAGATGTCGCCAGACTAACGGCAATTAGTACGGGTCTTGCTTGTCATCCCCCATAACACCCACTGCCGAAGTTGCGCTGACACAAATAAGAGTGAAACAGTGTTTCATCTTCTTTGTGAGTGTCCGGCCCTAGCCAAAACCAGAGACAGTGCTCTTGGTCATCCCCTTTACGATGACCTTTCGGCCTTAAAAAATATCCATTTTAACAAGATCATAACATTTCTCAACGCCACAGGCTGGCTTTGAGCTCCTTTAACTTCCTTGTCCCCTTTATATTTTTAGGTTCCGTTAGTGGTGGTCTTAAAACGGCGCTAAAATGCACCTTTTGGCGTGCGCATATCATACTCTCTGGGGAAACATCGGCATAAACAACAGGTCTTTTTGATTATAATATTATGACAACTAATCTCGTTTTATGTAACAAAGGTTCAAGACCTACTTAGGAATCAGACATTACTTTAAATCTCTCCAAAAAAAAGAACTAGTAACCGCATAGTCTCAAGCGATATTTCATAGGACCATTTCACTATGCCATTAAAACCTTCCGAACTCCCAGGAAAACCAATTTGCAAATACATATATAATTTCTCTTACGCAAAAGCTTACAAAAAAAACCGAACTCATCCATGAACGAAGCCTTTAAAAGGGCCTGCCCAATCAGTGGACATAGAAAGGTAAGCAAACTGCCTATAGGAAAGTGTCAAGGTAGTCTTTATACCAAAATGTGACAAGGTGGAAAAAGTATTGAAAGCCTGGGAACACTGCACCCTCCAAGAGCACCCTTTTAGTATAATATTGACACAAGCTCTCCTCATTCCTAAGATACACAAAGCTATCTGGTTCTACTAAGAATTTTTATTTAAGTAAGAACAAACACATTGTTAACTCAATTAAGAAAAAATTATGAAGAAATACTTAATGTTTTTTCCAATTCAATACTTTGACTTAATCACCTATTAAAACTATTAAAGCATTTAGTAATAGGCTTACACAGTGGACTAGAACACGGATTGCGAGTTTGAATTTGTGAAATTGAAATCAATCAATCAACGTTATAAATTTTTTGAATTTTTACGGAGAAGTAGCTATCCAAAATTGATTTCCTCATGTATTTTGGTTATCTTTACTCTGGAAGTCGCAACAGCAATACAACGAAAGAATCTCATCTAGCTGCTTGTATCCGCGATCCCATTTTTTCGATCATTGTAAGGTAAGAGTTGCAATAAACACCGAATTATAGAACGACATAGCTTTGACTATAATTTCAGTCCTTATTTTAACAAAGTCCACAATATTCCCGAATTTGCCCACAGAGACAGCTTTTAATTTATATAAATTATTGATAAAAGAAAGTGCACGACTGGTTGTCATGAAACTTTGCAAGTTTGGTTTTGTTTGATTTCAAATTTTGTTTTTAATAAGTAGCTGGGAAGTGGAACCTGAAACCTAAACCGTATATAAAATTGTAAGAATGTGAAATAAAGTAACATTTGTCTCGGCAGTCGGTCGCAATATAACTATAGCAAGCACACGGCTTCCTCAAGTCAATATTCATAACCAAACATGGATATCACCAGATCAAAAAGCCGTCATCCGAAAAACTGATAATGATAACATATATAATGGGCTAGTCCAATTTTCATGATGTCCAAACGTTCCGAATACCCACTTTTATACCATTACCTTGTAATGGGCCTCTGGCCGTACTCAAAGCTGCGGAAGAACTTGAGATGAGATCGATTTCCAATAAGAATATCGCCATCTGTATTCATAGCCAGGCTCCGCTTAAAGCGCTGGTCACAAAACACTATGTCTGCACTAGTCAGGAATTGCCGCACAATTCTCAATGCATTATGCTCGCAGAACCGTTCGGATTGTGTTAGGTACCTGGGTATTGTAATATTGAAGGTAAAGAAATAGCGAACGTTCTGCATTTTGACCAAGGAAGGAGCAGAGCTTCGACTTAAAACAATGATTAAGGTTATAAGTCCTCTTTTGACTATGGCTAGAAAGGTTGTCAGTCAGTAGAAGAAGAAGAGACTTAAGACAGTAGGAATACCCTCTAGACAATGCCATCTGAGGAAGCATACCATGGGCATAGACTAACCAAACTAGACAGTCGACTGAGAGCAGAAACGGTAGTTCTGCCTACAAGCTGCCTGTCCTGTAGCAAATTGCATAAGTTTTCGAGCCTGTACAAATCAAAGGAGCGCAATTTGCTGCAGTGACTTCATGTCATACGGGCGGCCATTATTATGGTGGGAAATCAAGTGTTTGCGACTGTGTTCGGCAAACTTTATGCCCATTAGTTATGCGGTGTTCACATCACAGTTTATTTTAAGAATTTTTAAAGTTTTTGAAATTTTTGGTATCAAATGGAATTCCTATTTTAATTTCGTTACAATGCCATATAAACTAATATAATAACTATTTGTCAATATCTAGCAGAAATTCATCTCATAATATTAATCAGGGAAAATGAACTACCACGGTTTTTTTTTCACTTTTGTGAAAAGAGTCTTCAGGTTTTTTTTGCATATTTTAAAAAAATAAACTTTTTCCCGTTGATTTTAATGCTTTAAATTACGAAGCCATATTGGAAAAAAATAAATTTTAACACAGTTTAACGAAAACGTTTTTTTTATGTGTGTCGTGGGGAAAAATATATTGTTTTTGTTTTAGCATAATTTATAATCAATAAATTATCACAATAATATATGAAAGTATGCATTTGTTAAATTGAAAAAATTAGTTCGCCCTTTATTTTACTCGTAACGATAAAAAAATATTTTGATCACTTTTCGTATTCCAAAAACACAAATAGTGCATTTGTTTTTGTTAATTAATAATAAGGGAGGTTTATAAAAAAATCTGTGCCCATTTCAAAATACATTGTTTTAAAATTTGTAAAAGAATTATGTGTATAGAAAATGAAATAAAGCGTGCGAATACCAACAATTAACAAAACAATTTGAACTCTTACGTTCGATTGAATACGCAAAATCTGAAATCAGAAATCAAAATGCAGAAGTCACTTAAATACAACATTATATTAGGCGTGTTTTTTTTTAGCTTCGTTTTCAGCAAAGCAAAGTACAGTAACAATAACTACTGCGAGTCTCGAAGTGTCAAGTAAGTATAGCGTAGTTGTTGTAATTTCGTACTGAAAATCCTACATTACTCAAAAAAATAGGTCTATTGTCTTTTTGCTAGGAGTTAAACTTTTTTTTTTCCTTTCCGATATTCATTTTTTTTTTTGTTTTTAAAATAAGAATAGCATTTGCATTTTTGATGTTCCTAATTAACATTATTCAACAATGTTCAGTGTTATTAAACTACAGAATTACCAATCATATATTGATTTTGTACAAATATGGTGTTAAATAAACGAATTTAAAAACATTCACCCTAATAGAAATTTATAGAATATTCATTAACATTTACTAATATTCGCTTTTGTCTAGTGGAAGCTTGGGTTAACTTCCAAGTTGTAGACTCATTTTTGGAACAACCCCCAATGATTTCATTTTTGCATTTTGCTGTCAAACATAGAATTCATACAAACAAAATTAAAAATAAACTGAAATGCGAATGGATGAACACCTTTTACTGCCGAAGATGGATAGAGGACAAATTAAGCTATCTAAAAACCCATACTCAACATTTACTTTTTTACATTTATTGTTATAGATTGATTTACATTTTGTTTGTTAATGAAATTCTGCCACCCGACGGCCTTTAATACACGTATTCACAGACAGGAAAAAAAAAGAGAGAGCTGTCATTCAAAATTTGTGGGGAAAATCGGATGGGTGCAGTGAAAGTCGACTGTCTAGTTTGGTTAGTCTATGACCATGGGACTAGCTAATACGGATATATGCAGGTACTGTAAGGATATAAGAGTCTAAAAAGACATCTCCCACCTTCTATGTGAATGTCACGGAATTGCTCGGATTAGAAGGAAGCTCATCCTCAGGTACTTCTCTAAGAACTTGGCCCACCATACCATGCCTGGTATTTGGTGACGATATCACAAACTAACCTAACCTAACTAAGTATATCCCGGCAGTGAAATCTTTCACGGGATTTCAGAGACCTGCATAATATGTCGATAGTGATGAGAATTGATGTAACCTCTATTACGAAACAACTATGCATTGGTAAATTGGTTTTGAAACTTCCCTCAGGGAAAAAACGAGATAAAATCAAGATAATCAGTGTCAGATCAAGCCTATCCGTTGACGAAATTCGGCTCGGAAATTCTTAATCCAAATAAAAAAATATTACTTGAGTATTTCAAGATTGTTCTATAACAGTATTAAGAATGTGTAAGCTTAAATTAAGGATTAATTGGAGTGAATAATTCTTATTCGATCCTGTATTTGAGTGCAAAAAACATAATTCAGGTGATATGGTTCAGATTTTAGACTGATTTAAAATTAAAAAGCTTGAATTTAGATTTTTGTTACAGTTTTAAGAATCATTCGACTTATTTTGAGATTGAGAACGTAAGAATGAAGAACATTAAGAATAAGTCTGATCGGACTAGAATTTGGCTTTCGATATTTTTATGAGTGTGTGTATGCCAAAATTAATTAAATATAAATGCTCTACGTTCACTAACCATACAAGCGCAAAGTCAAGAAAAATGGCTACGCGCTCAATATATTTATTGTTCCGACTAGTAAGGATAAATAAACTGGCTATCAGCAGCGGCAGGGGACAAATATTTGCATATACATAATACATATATCGCGAAATTCAAAGAAAAGTCATATTAATTGCCCCCATTTCTTTTGAGGGGAGTAAATACCGGAGTGCTTAACAAAAGATATTTATTCTTCTGTGATGTGGTGGACATATTCTGCAGCTAGTATTCTTGAAGAATTTATGCTAATTCATTTGAATTTCCCTATTGTGTCAAGTTTTTTTTTTTCATTCCAAATACATTGCTCTGCAAATACCACGCAGGCAACCTTTGTGGCATACCGTGGAATTTTTCGGACTTACCTTTTTTAAGAATGCAAGACTACGATAAGGAAAACCCTGATGCTCATGTTCTTAGGTTTGAAATTCCTGCTATATGTCGTCGCATTAACGCGCCGTAATCCGACGAAGCCCTTTCCATCGTCCGTTTGGATAATTTTCATTGTCTGTACTTGAAGTAAGGTGAAGACACGTCTGCAGGTAACGTTATAGGGATACAAGGAATTTAGTCCTTTGCGGCTATAACTAGTGCGAAATTGCAATGGTTAGGGATAAATGCTGGACTTGGAATTATTGCGGTTAATTTATTCTACATTGTAAATGCGGGTTGGAACGTGATGGAAAAAGTTTCGTGCAATTCTTAGGTAATACTGTTTTAAATTTGTAGAATTTATATGCTGGGTTTTAGTTTAAAATACATCCTTTCACAAAGGTAAGAAAAATCATCTGTCATGGCAATTGGAAACGATTGAAAAATTTTTAGGCAGATTCCATCCGCCCACGTATTTGGTGGAGTATGTGAGATTGGAATACAATCCACCACAAATGTAAGGAACACTCTTAAAGACCAACTCGTTTAAAAGATCCATATAAAAAAAAATGATATAAGAAACACGCTTACTCGACATTCGAATATGAAACGAAACTTCATTCAAAAAATCGACTAGGGTAGGGTCGCCTAATTCCGTCCACATCCAGTAGCCGGCGACTTCAAAGAAAAGCTTCGTTTTTAGTAAAACTATAGCCTTACTTCTTTATCTTATGGCTGAAATAATATCGGTGATCTCTTTCTTATGATATGTCAAAATATTTATTTACATCACACGGGTAATTCCCCAGTTATAAATTTATTGGGTGCGCGACCTCGTCGGTTTACTAATGTGAAAACTATTGGGGTGAGTGTTTTATATGCGTTTTTCTTATAGTATAACACATTATGTTTTAATTAAAAATGCTTTAAAAATGCAAAAATGTTTTCGTTGCGGTAGTTTTTAAGGAGGTCGGAAATGGGACACATAAAAAATAGGTGTTGCCTAAATTCGGCCACCCCTGGCCAGAAATAGGAAACACATTTTTTTTTTTGAATAAAATGCATAATGAATCACCACAACGACGATCTCCAACAAAAAAAAACGTTAAATATAAAAGAAACTCCTGTTTCAGCCGCCCTTTTACGATAATGAAACCAAGCGGCCAAATATTGGAAACGTGTGTCCCATATTCGGCCCCTCATGAGGTTTTTAAACAAATACCTACCAATATTATGTAACTATACCGACCTACCTAATATTAAAATGGTTTAAACTAAATTATAGTTAATCGACGCAAATCGGGCATCTAAAGAAAAGCTTGTTACTGCTTGTTACAAAGACACAGATTTGGCAGAACATCGGGAAAATAAAATACCTATATGAGAAGCTTTTAGAAAATTTGTCATTCCTAGATCCACTATCCAAGACCGGGTTCATGGCAGATCACTGGACGAGCCTGGTAAGAGAGGTCCATGTACTGTGCTTTCGATTGAAGAGGAGGGGAAACTGGTGAGATGGCTAATAACTTTAGCGGTTTTCCTCAAAGTTTAGGAAATTTCCTAATCACAGTTCAAAATATTTCGAATTATGAAGGCCGAAAGAACACCTGAATCCCTTACGAAATCTCGGGCTGCAATTACAGAACAGGGAATTAGGAAGTGGTTCCAGTACCTTAAAAACTATCTAAAAGAAGTAAATGTTGAAGATATATAAATTTTAATGCTATGAGACCGGCTTTAGTATAGCTCCCAAAACTGGAAACATACTTGCCCCTAGAGGATTTAGAAACTTTTATCAGATAAAAACCGGAAATGAAAAAGAAGCTCTGACAGTTCTTCTGACCCTTATAGCCAGCGGAAAAACGCTTCCACCCATGGTCGTCTTACCTTACAAAAGATCACCTGGCTGGTTGAAAGTTATTCAAAATAACAAGCAGGATTGGGTGTTTAGAAAAACTAAAAGTGGGTGGATGAGAAGTGAAACGTTTCTCCAATATGTTGCAATTTTTGTAGCAGAAGAAAAGAACATTTTTGCAAAGTTTTGAGTGAGGTCCTTAATTACGAGGACAGGACAACTAGAATTAAAAACGCGTTCAAAAAATATGGACTGTTTCCTTTCAATCCTGATGCCGTTGACTACTCGAAGTGTGTTTAAAATGCTTGAGAGACAGTTAACCAGATCGATGATCATGGCGTTACTGTTGGTGAGGCTGTTGTTTTTGCGAAACTGATGGTGGCATTGGCGAAGTTTTTGAAATTATTTCAGAAAAAAGGCTTTTGGAAGCAAGGAAAGTAATCACACTGTTTAAAAATGCCCTACAATCAAAAAATATCGATTACAAAGTTGTGATCGATGTCAACAAGGCTCAACAAGGCCAAAACAATATTGAAGCTACTCTGCGGAGACCGGAGTATTGACAGCGGAAAATATTGAGGGCACATACCAAATCAACGTATATGGAGAATTAGTTAAACTCCCTGCAGCAGCGCAGTCTTCTGGTGGTGAAAATACTCAAGAGCATTTCTCACCATAGAACATAGAATAGTGGAATAGATAATCCCGGGTGTTGACATCGTTTCTGGTTCAAATGGTTGTCAAAATCTAATAGGTAGCTCTTAACGTCCCAAACATCCAGAGCATGGATGACATGGTCGTGCAAGATATTTGTTCCCAGATTGTCGACGAAGATTCAGCGTCACTCACAGCTGGCTTCCATTTATTATTATTAAACGTGGGTATATTTACGTTTTAATTTTAGAGTCGAATCCTGATGATCCTTTGTTTCGTTTTTCATCATTCATCACCAGATTTATCCTAACCCAATACCGAGATTAAATAAAAGGGTTCAAAACGTCGACAAACCGCCAATGTCAATCTCTTCTGCTGCTTGGAAAGCATTCAAAAAAAGCAAAGAGGATGCAAAACTTCTTAAAGCAGCGGAAGTAGAAAAAAGAAAGCTCGATCGGCTCAAGAAAAATTCGGAAAAGAAAAAAACCAGCATATCGCAAGAAAACAATTCCCAAATGTCCGACTTGTTTTGAAGAAGTGCTCACTGACGTAGAAGAAGAAGGGTTAAAAAATATTGGGTGCGATGTTTGGATAATATCATATATAATTCAGAAAAGAAGAGTTGGAAGAGTTTATTTGTTCTTCATGTATTGTCTAAGTTTTTACGCAAAGAAATCACCATTGCTAACCTATGCAATGTTTTAAGTTTTATTTTATTTTTAAAAGCCCTAGTTTTAAAAATCAAAGTTCCTTAAAAGTTAATTTAATATTTTTTTTTTTTAAATCCTTAATTTTATCTTAATCTAAAGTTTTAACTTTCCAAAAGTTCCTACTTAAATATTAATTTTTTTTTCCTGTTAATCAGAAGAATTTGTTTTGTTTTGTTATATTTTATTTTTTGTCTAAGGACTATGCGTTTTTACTATTGTTTTTTGTTTCTGCTAATAAAATGCCTTTGTAAACAAATTATTCTTTCCGCAATCGGGGTGGGCGAGTTCAGGGGCATCGGTGGCCGGACTTAAGATTAAAGGGGCCGGCAACTGGCAAATATTTTTTTTTTTTTAAACCTTGATATATTATTGTTTATAACAAATATATTAACTTTAATGAATTTATATCAATTTGAAAAACTTCAAAGAATACTAAAATAAAAAAAAATATTCAAAAAGGTTTAAGACTGCGTATTTTGTACAACATTTTGCGGAAAAATTCTCTTAGTGGGCCGGCCACTGGTGACTCTACTATATTCAAATGAAAACGCCTTGAATATAAGAAACTTAATTTTTTTTATGCGTAATAAATTATTTTATTATATGGATCCGTTTTTTTATATAAAAAACTTCAGTTTTATCAGTTGTAAATTTTAAAACAAAATTTGAATATAAAGTTCGTATATAATATTAATATTTGTATCTAACACTACCTGTACCCGCCCGGCTTCGCCAGTGCAAAATGTGGTTTCAGAACAATTGATGGAACTCCAACTTTTAATTGAATTTTATGAGCAAGATGGCCATGGCCTGTAATGCTATTTAAAAACTCCACCGGGTAATTAACTGCCTCATCTTGATTGCAAATAGCATTTATAAACAGTACGACGTGTATCACCAGGAATTTTCCCTAATATAAATCCCCTCATGCAATAATACCACGATCTGGTATCACTGGTACCTTTACCTATTTGACATTTCTTTCTAGACACTTTTTTTTGTAAGCAAAACAGAGATAAACAAACCTTTTCTATATTTCTTAACAAAAAACACAGTGTACTGCCTCTGTCTGTCTCCCTCTCCGTCACAGGAGTAAAATAGGGTTAAAAGAGATGTCAATATAATATTGCGCAGTTAGTATGTTTGATTTGAGAATGAAGTGCATATTTACTCACTCAGGTGGAAATCGTAGAAATGTTTCAAATTTTGCCTTTTTATTCAAAAACCGGACAATACACAACCATGTTTGTCCTTTTATGTTTCTAGTATATAGAACATCTCCTTTAGATAGTTTTATTAACCAAACAAATCAAAAAATTCGCCTTTAAAAAATGAATAATAACTAACATTCAATGAATGTTAAAATGTGGTATTTCCCAACTCTATCACATTCCCCCAAGCCTCGCAGCATTTTTTTTTTTTTTCTTTATATTTTTTGTATGTTTTTTATGTCACACGGATTCCTATTGACATAACACCGATTAGAAAACAAAGATGCGGAATTTGAATTTGAAAACATTGAGGGGGCCAGCGGCAAGAGAATTGCGAGTTGGGGGTCTCCGTCTATGCTGCACACTACAAGATTTGACTGATAACTGATCTGAAGCAAAGAAGGAATGTTCTTTTTATAGCTGTTGATGCCGGCTTAATACGGTCAGGAAGTTTGAGATCAATTTAATTTATTGAAACATTTGATATTCCGAATGTTGAACTATGTTTTGAAAACAAATCGTTTTTATGTCACTTTTATTGTTTCCAATGGTGAAAATAGGTATTAATTCCTCATATTTCCTTACAAACTCACAAGGAAACGCACTTTGCTCTCTCACCGCCTCAAACATTCTCCAAACTCTGACATATTCCGGTAAAATTTTTCATTGCCTCAATACAATACACTCTCCAATAAACTGAATACATATTTAGGCTTTCCCATCCAAATCTGTTCCAATATCAGAATTCTATGATTGACACAGCTGCAAGGCCTGCTCTCAATTGAATAAATACATGCAAGCCTAATACGCTTTTTTAATTTAACCATGACTTACTTAACCAGCAGATGTATTATTCCACATAAAGACCTAGATTGCAAATATTCTTGAACTAATACATAGTTTTATTGATTTTGCCGTTGAGTTTGACTTCCTTTCGAGTTCTGAAACTTTTCATTTTAAAATTGTACTGACGAAATGGTATAAATGCTGTACGGAGACTCATTACGACATCAGACTTCTTTCTCAACTTACTAGTTAATAAGCAACCACACCTTTTCAAACATTTAAACACTAAAATGAAGTTCCTCATCCCTTTGTTCGTCATTGGCGTTGTTGCTGCAGCAGATGTTAGCAGTTCCAGCGAACAAATTTTTGAATCCAACTGTCCAAAAATGTGTGCCAGAATGTGGCGTCCGGTATGCGCGAGAGTCGATGGAACACCTGTCAGCATTTCAAATAAATGCACATTAAATAGCCTGATTCACTGTGTCAATGATGATAATAAAGGTAGGTGCATGGAAATTTCTAACGAGATTTTATTATTTATTGTTATCTTATCTTATTTTAACCAGTATGGGAATTCCTGCATAATGGACCATGTCGAAATAAAGAAGACAAATAAAGAAGAGGAGTATATGTGGGAAGAGAATGAGGACAGTAAAAATGATAATGTTTATGAGATGCATCCCGAAGAACAATTTGTTTTGGAACATGAGAACGAATTTGTTTAAGAAGATCTGAAATTTTTCATGTTATTATTTAACTCAAATTTGAGAATGGAAGTATAGTTTATATAAAGTCGGTTGACATAATGGCTGTGACACACTGTTTTTTTAATCAACATTGCATCGCATTTCTCTCGTAATGTACATATTATTTCTGAATATGACATGCTGGCTGATGTCTCTCCGACGGCAAAATTACTCACTAGGAAAATAATAAAAAGTCTTTGATGGCTGTGTAACAAGGGAAAATAAAACTTTAATGCAATTCAATTTATACTTAATTAGCTTAGCCTAGCAATAATGAAAACAATAACAAAGTCAATTCCCGTTAAACAAATTATGTTTAAAGTCAACAGGAAGTGATGATGAAAGTAAATTGTGTATCAAAATGAAAAAGCCAAGTGTGCTGACATCGGTAAATGAATTATTTTTTTCTGAAAAAGATCAGAGTGCTGATTATTAACTGTGTCTTCAAGTGAGGTCATTGCCTCATTGTTGTTTTGGTTAGGTAATGGATATAGTTTTTTGTTGATGCTGTTGTGGCAGGTTTCTACACCAACCTAACTATAATATTTACGTCTAACTTGACGAGTTGTCGGGGCTGACCGGAATGAACAACACACGGTTCATTAAAAGACAATCAAACTTCAAAGTTAGGAATATCTAACTTAGATTTATACGGATATTACTCAAAAATAGGAGTTAAGGTTTGCATATGTCATAATCATAATCAAACACTTAAGTCGTATATAAGCTGGCTGAAAGGTTAAGCTAAAATATAAGAAGTAAAGGCCGTGTTAAAATGGAAAATAATCTGACCTCTCAATTAATTTAAGTATAAATTAAAATCTCACTTGGAAGCCAAAAATGGATTGTGTGAGACACGGAAAAACACGATCTTGAAATAAACTGTTGCCCTATTTAACAAGCAAGGAAACCGTGATTGGGACAGTACCTATTGATAATTTTAAACGAAACTGAACCACATGGTATTTAAATTTGCTAGTATACAATTTTCAATTTGTGCCTATTTTACCTCCGCGGGGTAGCCACCGGGCACAGAATGAAAAACGTGAAATGCAGTTCGATAGACATTCGTTTGTTGTTGTAATGATTGTTTTTCGTTTGTAGTTTACTTACTTATTTACTTAAGGTGGCGCTACAGTCCGGGGTGGACCTGGGCCTCAACCAACAAGCGTCTCCAGCCATCTTTAGCTAGCTGTCTCCAGTTTTGCACGCTAAGTTGGTTAAGGTCCCTTCCACTTGCGTGCGCCACCTGAGTCGCGGTCTTCCTCTACTGCGCCTTCCCTCGGGTGTGGATTCGAAGATCTTCCGGACCGGAGCATTCGTGTCTATACGCTCTACATGACCCAGCCACCTCAGTCGTTGGACCTTCACTCTTCTGACGAGGTCGATGTCGCTGTACAGCCCGTAGAGTTCGTCGTTGAATCTCCTCCTCCATTCACCATCAATGCAGACGGGACCAAAAATCACTCGAAGAATTTTCCTTTCGAAACAACCTAGAGTTACCTCATCCGCTTTTGATAGAATCCATGCCTCTGCGCCATATAGCAGAACTGGTACGATTAGGGTCTTATTAAGGGTCACTTTAGTTATTCGAGAGAGCGCTTTGCTACTCAATTGCCTTCTTAGCCCAAAGAAAGAGCGATTACTTAGGTGGCGCTACAGTCCGGGGTGGACCTGGGCCTAAAAGGAGCGATTGGCAAGAGTTATTCTACGTTTAACCTCAGCTCTGGTGACATTGTCTGAGTTCATAGCGGAGCCCATATAGACAAAGTCCTTAACCACCTCAAAGTTATATCCGTCTATTGTGACGTTCTGTCCGAGCCGTCGGTGTTCGGTGTCCTTTTTAGTTGACAGAATATACTTCGTTTTGTCCTCATTAACCGCCAAACCCATCTTAAATGCCTCAGTCTCAAACGCGTCATTTACATCACGCTGCGTTCTGCCAATTATGTGAATGTCATCGGCGTACGCGAGTAATTGGACGGACTTTTGAAAGATTGTGCCTCTGGTGTTCGCGTTTGAGTTTTGCACTATTCCTTCAAGAACGATGTTGAAGAAGTCTCATGACAGCGCATCGCCTTGTCTAAATCCTTTTTTGACATCGAAGGTCTCGGCGAGTTCTTTACCGACCTTGATGGAGCAGCTTGCATTCTACATCGTCATCCAGTACAAACGGAGGAGTTTGGCAGCGATGCTAAAACAAGACATTGCTCTGTATAGTTCGTCCCTATAAATGCTGTCATAGGCGGCCTTAAAATCGATGAAAAGGTGATGGGTATCGATTCGAAGTTCCTGGGTTTTCTACAAGATCTGCCGCAGTGTGAATATTTGGTCGATGGTTGACTTTCCTGGCCTGAAGCCACACTGATATGGGCCAATCAGGTTGTTTACGAAAGGCTTCAGGCGTTCACACAACACGGCAGATAAGATCTTGTAGGCAATGTTCAGAGGACTGTATACAGACTGTAATTGGCGCAGTTTAGAGGGCCCCTTTTCTTGAGGATCGGGCAAACAATGCTGAGGTTCCATTCATCGGGCATACTTTCCTCCGACCATATTTTACAGATGAGTTGATGCATGCTCCTAACCAAGTCATCGCCTGCCGCTTTGAACATCTCGGCGGCTAGGCCATCTGCTCCAGCGGCTTTGTTGGACTTAAGTTTAGATATAGCTATCTTCACTCCGTCCACCCTATTGGAAGATGCTTTTATTTTTGCAAATGGTTGCCAATGTAAAATCTGTTTTGACACTTGTGGACTAGACAGTTGTAGAATACAAGTGAACAAGCCATGGAGCGATACACTCCCCAAGAACGCGGAATAATCGTGTCTATTGTTTTGCGTAAAAATTCGTCTGTAGTGTTGGCGCAGCGCGAATTCCGTCGCCGATTCCACGGCCGTCCGACACCGACTGCGCAAACACTGCGCCGTTTGGCCACCAACCTTGAAGACTATGGGACCACACGAGACGTTGCCAAGAGTGGGCGGCCCCGGAGCGCCCGTTGTGCCGAGAATTTCGCCACTGTTGACGAGGATGTCGAGCTATCGCCGGAAGCATCGACCAGACGCCGTGCCTCCCAATTAGCCATCAGCCGGTCGTCCCTTAGGCGAATTTTGGAACTTGCGCATGTTCCCTTACAAAGCCCAGTCCATGCATCAAGTGGATCAATCGAAGTGGACGATTTTTCGGCCAAAATCATAATGAGCGATGAGGCTCATTTCCACCTCAGCGGGTACGTGAACAAGCAAAACTATCGCTTCTGGGACACCGAAAATCCACGAGTAATGCACGAGGAGCCATTACAGCCGCTCAAAGTTACTGCATGGTGCGCTGTTCACGCTGGAGGAGTCATCGGGCCATTTTTTTTCGAAAACGCCGCTGGTAAAACGACAACAGTGGACGGTGCGCGCTATTTGGCTATGTTAACCGAGTTTTTTCTGCCGCAATTGGACGAATTAGGACTGGAGGACATGTGGTTCCAAAAGGACGGAGCTATGGCACACACTGCGCAAACCACAACCGATATTCTTAAGGCTGCGTTCCCGGGTCGCCTCATCTCTTGTTTTGGCGATTTGCACTGGCCCGCAAGATCGCCCGATTTAACGAGACTTTTTTTTGTGGGGTTTTTTTAAAGTCCCGTTCAAGGAGAAAAACCAATACCACGTCTGAAGCAGATGACTTATGGTGAGGTACTTACTTCGGACGACACCCAAGCCTAAGAGAAAAACTGCAGTCAAAAACCAGCTCGAGCTCTGAGGGGTCAGAAAATGAAAAAAAAAAAAAACATCAAATATGACGAGGATAGCCCATGGAATGAGGAGGTTGATGACGACGAAGGCATTGAGCAGTTAGGGTTCCCAAACCCTTAACAAAGGCCAATTTCTCCTGATTCAGCTTAAAGGGGGCACTAGACTATCCGTTGACGTTATCGAGTCACCTGGAGAAAGCGGGGAAATTGAAGTGGTGCTTTTAAAAAGTTTGAACACTACAAAAATAACTTTCGCATAGATGCCGGCTGAAAAAAGAACGAATGTTCTCTTGGAAAACGTAATTGGAATTCTCCCAAATCCGACACTCAATATGTCAAAAGCACGTGTTTACTATAAATTTAAGAAAAGCATCGATGTAAAAGAAAAGTAAAGGTCGCAGACTTATTTTTCTCTAGCTAGATCCTACGTACCTACCTTGTTCATACTAAACAATGTGATTTTTAATGTGATTAAATATACCTACCTAACTTTTTAATTAAAAATCAATTTGTTTTTTTATTTAAAAACTAGCTGTACCCGCCCGGCCTCACACGTGCAAAATGTGGTTTTAGAACAATTGATGAAAAAAAAAATTACAGAAAGAGCCTTCTGCAAAAGTGACGGACTTGAACCCGTACTAATAAAACCTTCCGTAGACTGGGCCCACTCTGCCTTCATCTTCATGGCATTACACCTGATCGTTGGACTAATCGGCAATTATTTAATATTCTTTGGACAATGAAAATAATTTTATAATTTAGCTCACTTTTTTTTATATTAAAGTAACGCTTCTTTGTATACTATATTATCGGTTTCTATCGACTAAGATAGTGATATTTGCTGCATTACTTACCCCGTCGCTGAAGCAATTCTTGTTTAATTCAACTCCCGCTTTTCTTAAAGTTTGTCATGCCAGAACAAACATTAATACGAAATTGAATCCGTTTAAACTGAAATGGATAATTGCTGGGAATTATTTGTATTCGTGTTATAAAAACCGTATCTCCTTTACCAGACCCAGTGAAAATTAACGCTCAATAACGTTTTTCTGCAACGAAATCACTCTCAATCTGGTTCCATTACAAATCTTAGGGGATTCAAATTGGAAAGCAACACAATGGGAACTCCAACTTTTAATTACAGGCCATGCACTGTAATTCTATTTAAAAACTCGACCGGGTAATTTACTGCTTCATCTTTATTGCAAATAGCATTTATAAACACGTACGACGTGTATCATCAGGAATTTTCCCAAATGTAATAATACCACGATTTGGTATCACTGATACCTATACCTATTTGACATTCCTTTCCTACATATTTGACATTTCTTTTATGGCTTTTTTGTTCTTGACACACCAAACAGCATACTGCCTCTGTCTGTCTCCCTCTCCGTCACTGGAGTAAAATAAGTAAAATAAGCGCAGTTAGTATGTTTGATTTGACAATGAAGTTCATATCCACTAACCCAGGTGAAAATCGCAGAAATGATTCAAGTTTTGCCTATTTGCTGCTGTTTACTATGTTTGAATGCTCCCAGTTTTTTCAAACGGAAAGCGTGACAAAGAAAAAAGCAAAACGAAATGAAAAAATAAATTACTCCTGTCCATTTTTTTCCGGAATTTATAGAGATATAGAGTTGAGACAAAGTAGATATTGTAGGCCTAGGTATCCTCTATAGGCCTGTGAAAAATGCACCAGAATATACTGAGCAGTTTCTAAGATTTTTGCATTTAAATACATGCACTCAAATGCAATCTTAATCGAATAGAACTACACCAATTTTATTTATATGATAGCATTAAAGTACATTTTCTATTTTTCTCTGATGGGTAATATGCATATGTTTACCCTACATATGCATTAGGGTGTCCCTTATATGGGCTAAAAAAAAAAAAATCAGAATTTTTTCAGGCATACCCTTCATTTTTTTTTTCTTAATGCCAATACTAACTTCGATGCAAAATATTTTGCTCCTGGGATGATGTTAACACGTGCCGACTAGACAGCAAAGTCAACATTGAAAATCTGTATGAAAAATTCAGGAAAAAAAATTTTTACCTGCTAATATTTCATTTCAATTTCAACATTTTATTAAATAACTATACTAAACACTTAAATAAGAATAATTAGTAAAAAAAAGAAATTATTGCGGATACTTTCTCTTCAAAACTTCTTTCTTGCAATCAGGATATAACTTCCTGTGCTCTTTCACACAACGAAGAAGGAATTGTTTTTGCTCTTCTTCAGCTGTCAGAAGTCCGTGAAAATCCTGCATTAGCTTGACAGCTCTTTCAGCTGCATCGTTCACTACCTTAAGAGAAAGAACCATCCTTTTGGCTTCTAAATAGAAAACATTGGTCTCCCACGAAGATGGCCTTTCTTGAAGAAAGTTTTCATTTATTTTCAAGCGAGGAAATAAATGTTGACTCTTGGCCGACACAAAATCATCCAACGTTTTATCTAAATGAAATAAAAGAACATTTTCAATCATTAATAAATAGAAAACAATTATGAATATTCAAAATTAGCTAACCTTGCATTGAATTGCACATTTCTTCTTTCGATGGAACGTATCTTTTAAGATAATGCGATTGACTTTCCTTATTAACGTTAGCCACCATTTTTGCTTTTGTGTTTAAGTCCACAGTATCATCAAATAAAGATAAAACTACAGCCTCTTCGGTCAAATAATATAGATGTTGACACAATTTTTGAAAGGCTGCTTTCGAAATCGACTCGTCTACTTTTTCATAATCTTTCAATTTTTTCAGAAAGCATAAGTCTTAAAAGGGTGCTTTTGCTGCCGAACTGCACTGCAACCATGGTTTAACATAAACCATCACAATAAAAACACAGACCTCTTTCAATCCGGCACTATCTTTTTTTGTCAATTTAAGATGCGAGCGTAGCAAAAATATTTTTAAAGCATAAATTGCTCTTGCCATCCATCTCGCTTGATGCATTGCACCTGGGGGCCTGATTTTTAGTTGCTTATCGACATCTCCTCCTAGGAATATTATTGAAAGTTCAATAAGTTCGCGGTAGTCATTTCTAAAAATTGGTTTTCGTAGCTCCCCAAAGTAAAAACTTAGAATTTCGGTAATTTCGTTGTCATTAAAATTCTCTTTAACAATGTCAGCACCCGTTTGAAAATTGTTAGTGTCAATATTTTTCCATTCATCTCGAAACTTTTTAAAAATAGGTATTTCTGGACTTATTGTTACTTGGTGGACCTTCGTTTCGAAGATACTTTTAAGCACGAGCTCATACATGTGATGCCGACAACCAAAAAGGACTAACTCTCTTCCTAATTCCTGTTCCAAGAGCACGCATGCTCCATTAAAGCGACCTGTGTTAGATGCAGTTGTACCGCAACACATAATCTGAACTTTATCATCCAAGTTCCATTCTCTAATTGCTCTAGAAACAGCATTAGCTTGTTCTTTACCAGAAGAATTTTCCAATTTTGGCACGGATAGAAGTTGTTCCCCATCTCCAAAAGTAATAACAATAGGAAGTCGTTCTTCCTTAGCACTCCTTACATTCAAGCCAGGTAACAATTTGCCATCCCAGTGAACAGTAACAACCTCCGGAATATTATTTAGAAAATCGGTTTTAATGTTCTCTGCCCTTTCTTTTCTAATCCGTGTCCGCACGCGTTGAATCGATGACTTATTAATTGGAAAATCCTCAAAGCTAAGCCCTAGAGCCTCCACTGTAGCCTGAAGTATATAAACAGAGTCTCTTATGCTCAACTGACATCTGTCTAAGGCTGAGACTAATTTTGGAGTAACAAAGTCCTTCCTTCCTCGTTTTGAGATTGCCTCAGATGACGGTTTAGGAGCTGTAGGAAGACCTTCGCTGCTTTCGTCTGAGTTTGTAAATATATCCTGTTCTTCAGTAATTAAATCCTCCAACGACGCTGAAGAAGTAGATGGTATTGCCGATGACATGTACTTACTACGTTTTTGTTCTTCTCCTAATCGCCTTTGTCTTAACCTATCTTCCTTTTCAGCTTGTTCTTTATCAACATCCGCTAAGCAGCCCGGTCGTCCTGGCTCTCTCTGACGCTGTAAAAAGACTATGTCCTCTTCTATTTTAATTTTTTGAAGAGCATCAGCATGAGCTATGTCAAATATGTTATCCAAATCGTCCTGGAAATCAGCTTCTCGTTGTTTATGCACCTCCTGGGTTTTCTTTGATTTTTTTTGCAGTTCTCTCCAAGCTTGATACAAATTTATAAGCTTCTTCACAGAGTTGGGTAGTGATTTTGTAGGGATTCCCGCATATTAAAAAAGAAAACTGCAAGAACTTGTCGATTTGACGGTAATTTAGCACCCTTTATTTGGTGATTTACATCTCCCACTAAGTAAATGCTTTTTGTGTTGCTTCTTAATTGCAGTGACATCTTTAATCGATTAAAAAAAACTAGCTTACCGTTTAAAAACTAAAAATGCAATAAAAATTAGCACGTGCTACTATTTCAGTGTAACTTGTACTGACATGTTTCGATCGAAGTCGTCACGGGTAAACATGATCCAAATGACCTAATTTTTTTTTTGGTTGCGTTTTATAATAAAATAAATAAAATAAGAACATATGCGTTAAAAAAAAAAATTGTCGAAAAATAAGGGACACCCTAATATGCATATCATGTGTGTTTACTTTTACCCCATAGGCGAGCTTCTACTCTAAGAGAACAGAAATTTGTTGTCCTCATTTACCCCAGTATTTTTATAAACTATGGGGGAAATGTAAACACGGAAGGGGTAAATGTAAACACTGCCCTATGTCTTTTTTGGGTTCTTATAACTTTATTAAGGTATTATATGTGCAATAGCTTGTATCTTATAACATAACATCCGTTTTCAAAAGTAAAAAAAAATTAAATTTAATATTTTTTTATGTTTCTGAAAAAAATTTGTCTTTGAAAAATACAAAAATCGGCCCCATTCACCCCAACCGACCCTACTTTTGATACATTTTTCAAAAAACAAACGATACATTTTTTGAAAAGTCAAAGGCAACGCTATTGCTGACATATCTATTTCTGCTGTCCGAGGTCCGCGACACTTGGGTCACAGTAAATACTTCACAGAAAGATTATCAGTAACTAATTTAAGACTCCAACCAGATAAATGCGAGTTTCTTCGAAAATCAGTCGCATAGTCTGGCATTTGATTTCAGAAAATGGAGATAAGGCTAATCCTTTGAAATTGGAGATAATTAAAGACTTTCCTAAACATAAAAATCCGAAGGATGTAAAGACATTCCTCGGGCTAGTCGGTTATTATAGTCGTTATATTGAAAATTTCAGCAAATTATCAAAACCCTTAACCTCCTTATTAAAAAAAAGACACTAAATTTAATTGGGATAAAGAACAGGAGAACTCATTGATACAATTAAAAACGAAACTCTTATCAGACCCTATACTCCAATTCCCAGATTTTTCAAAAGAATTTTCAGTCACGACAGACGCATCTAATTTCGCTATAGGTACCATCATGCAATCTGCCTTGCTAGTCAAGAAACTTATGACGATTATTTAAAATTTTATTACTCTTCTTTGAAACAAAAGGTATTTGACTATTCAAAGAACAATTCACATTTGCTAAATTCAAATCATATAGATTATATTATAGCTAATTTAAATAGCTCTGACTTTGGTAACGAAAATAAATTTGCCAATACACACGGAAAAAATTTTAAGATCAAATCAAGAAAAATGAGCGTAGAATCACGAAAAGTGTCTAGTTTTAGAGCTTAGCTCAGGATTTACTAATTCATGACTTTTTATTCGCAATTCTATAAATTGTACGAAGTGAAGATATTGACCCTCAAAAGTCGCGAATCGCTACTTTTTATTGTCAATGATGTGATCAAATGAGGAATACATATTGCAATAACCAATCGCAATTTGACACAAATAGTTATTAATTTGCTATTACTATGGATTGTGAATTGCAAAAATAATTCGTAAATTACCACTTTTGTGTTGTAAATTCCGATTTCCTCCCTTAACAAATTACAACCATTTAGTCTTGAATTGCAACTCAAAAGTGTTGATTTGCGAACAAAAGAGGTAGATTTACCACTTCAGTAGTGGCAATTTACGAATTCGTTATGGTAAATTGAACCTTTTTTTTATCAATTTGCATTTCATATTTAGCAATTTACGATTCTTGAGTACTGATTTGAGGCATCACCGTATTAAATTGTAATTGTTTTATCGTGAAATTAGAAAACTTTATTCTCAATTTACAACTTATATCTTATGATTTACAAATCAAAATTCGTAGTTTAATTGTTTAGGTTATTTTCGAATACATATTTAAAGTCACATTTTATAATTTGTTTCCTCCTGATATCCATGAAAAGCATACGGCGCCATACCGTCCGGAGACAACGGGATTTGTCTGGGGTGGTTTCTCGGTCTATGCTGAAATTTAAAATACAAACAAATTATTTAGAATAACTTGCCATTGATACGAACATTAACAATCGTTTACGATTACATATTTTAGAATCCATTCCAATTTATACTTCTTTCTTATAGCGAGATGCACCTTCCGAAAAAAATACAAATTTATATACCTACTTCAGTTGTTTTTGTATTATTCAATATATACTTACAAGATATATTCCAAAATTCTTTACAATTTGTTGGTTAGTACACTCACTATCACTACGAATGAGTTATACTTATAAATAACTTTGACCCGACAAGAACTGCTTTAAGCAAAGATTGAATACCGACTGTCTGACTCTAATGAAGCCAAATGCGCATGGTTGGAGCTCGACATGCAGAAAATGAAAGGACTTAAAAGGATTTCTTTACATGGACCATGGACATGCTATGACGTTTCGTTTTTGTTGGCTGCCTGTGCGCACAAACATTTCATACATCGGGTAGTTAATTCCATGGAAATTACAAAAAAAATATTTTGTAATTCACGATTTCTCTACGTCATTTTACGTTTTCAATTAACATGTGTTAAATTATTACAAGATTTGATTGATTTCATTGATAAATCAGCAAACACTTTTTGCAATTTGCGATTGTGAAGTAGTGCTTTAGCAATTGACCCAGTGAAGTGGTAAATTGCGCCCAACACTATCGCAAATCACTACAAATAAAAGAAGCTCGAATTAATACTTCTAATCGCAAAATTCAACAAGCAGAATTTTGTATTCTACCCCGTTTTCAATGTCGAATTACGAGTTTTTATATCAATCCAAGAAAAAATCGTTGTAATTTGCGACAAAGATATAATTCGTGAATTGCAACTCTAAATTATGCAATTGGTGATTTTCAATTCTTTCCGTGCAGTCTCTGAAAAATATTAGATAACTTCTCTCAATTATTAAACCATCCTCATGAATTATACAATATTATTCGTTCAAATAACATTTAAACTCAGAAAAACATTTACCATTTATTTATAAAAAGAGACAGCTGTGAAAAAGCTATCTATCAAGATTTCTTTTATACAATTCAGAATCTAAACAATAAACTTGAAGGGGATATTTAGAAACAATATCTTTGCCTACCTTTCAAAATAAGTTTAATCAATTAAAATATGAAAAAAAATACGTCACATTATTTTATTCTTGTTCAGAAATTCCAAAATAAAGATTATTGTTCATAAAAACAAAATAAACACACCTGCCCGAGGTGAGACAATTCTACTACTTAAAGCAAATCATGACGATCCGCAGTCTGGACATTTTGGTTTTCGGAAAACATATAATAGAATCCGAGATCGTTATCATTGGCATAAAATGAAGAAAAAGATCAAAGATTACATAAAATCCTGTGAAAGTTTACAGACAAACAAATTGTTAAGGAAAACATATAAGGTTCCAATGGAAATAACATCGACTTCAAATTAGCCATTTAGCAGACTCAGTTTAGACATAGAAGGATCATTACCTACTCTAGACGAAAATCGCTTTATATATTTACTTATATTGCATTCCGACGATGACTCCTGTCGACTCTACGGAGAAGAGGAGGAAACAACGGAACACATACTCTGCGAATGCCCTGCTGTGGCCAGGGCGTATTTAAGTCCTGCAGACATAGGAAACATGCAACCAAGAAGGATACTGAGGTTTATAAAGAGCCTCAACAGCTCCCTGGGTTAAATAAAAGAGGCCAACACAATAGATCTCTTCTGGTCGCAGTGTACAGGGCCTATTCCTTACAATACAATACAATACTTACATTGCAAGATGATCTTACGAAATTTACCCAGGCATATGCAATGCATTATTTAAATCGCTTGATTTTTTGTACCAAATTTTCATTATTTCTTAAGGTTAAAGATAGTTTATTTTACTAAAAATCCAAATTTAAAAATATTTACAAATTAGTTTTCAGGTATGTCCGTTATTTTAATGAATAAAAAACGAGAAAATCCTACAAAGTTGGAACTTGAAAGATCCATGCGACCTGCATATATTATTAGAAATACATATATAAAGATTGTAAATTTATTTCTAAGAAGACATATAGGTATTGAATAAAAAAGCAATGAAATATGCCAAAAAAAAAATAACAAAACAACAACAAAAAAATGGGGTGTTATTTCATTAGGAAATATCACCCCAAATTTGGGGCCTTATTTCATATTTTTTTTTTAGCCTTACTTCATCGCAGTGGGGTCTTATTATATATTTGAAATTTGGGTTATTATTTCAATGTTGGGGCCTTATTTCCTGCAGCCCAATTTGTCAGTTCGAGAATTTTTATTCTTTTTGTTGAGTGAATAGAAATCATCTTTCAATTCTTTCTTTTGTTAAATATACATTTACCTTTACATTATTGCACTTTTTTTCACTTACCTTTTAAATATTTCTATTTAATTAGTTTTAAAATATTATCTGAACTCACTTTCACCGGTAACAACCTGCTGCTGGTCTACTTCGCGTATGAAATATAAATTAACAGCATTGCATTCAAAGTTTAAAATGTATTTTTATTGATTCAACACGTGTAATGTTCCACAAACATTTTTTTTTCCATTTCAACAAATTGTTTGTAATATTGATAGTTTGTATTTTGTTTGGCTAACAAACATATTGGATAAGTTTCGTCAATTTCACAAACATTAACAAAAATGAATTTTGGCTCTGTTTTTGTTGATATAATAAAATCTTTGTTAATTCAATCAAAAAATTGTTCAAGTTACAAGTTCCCCATATCAACATAAAACTTATGCTTATTATATTCCCTAACAGATCCAACAATTTTCAATCTTTACCGTACGCAGAAGATACCTTAAGATATGCATATATTCATCCAAATGTTAACTTTCTAGGCGTCTCTGAAAATAATCAAACATAGGTGAAACTTTATGATTTAAAGATATGGAAAAATATTTCAGAATTAAATTTTGTTTGCAATCAAGGCGTGTTCTATGTGAATGCTGATTGTGAAGTTGTGCTCCTAACAGGAAGTCCCAGAAAAACACCAAAGAACTATTGAGTGCTAGATGTAGCTCACAAGCTACATTATAATAAAGAAAACTAAAACTTATTGCATATTTATGATATCAAACCTTGTTTGTATTTATATCAAAGAAAATATTTCGTGTATATTTCTAAGTTTATTAATTTTATCTAATGAAAAAAAAATTAAATAAAAAAGTGCTCCGACTATTATTTCAACACAAATCCATTGACCATGTTTTTCACGAAAACAAATTATGAAATTTGATTTTGCGATGACAAGAAACGTCATAAATTCTAAGAAAGTTGTCGCTATTTTTTTTTGGTGCATTATTTCTACTTTTAAAATGAAACTAGAGCAGACGAAAAATTGAAAAATTCCGATAGGAGTGAGTACGTACACCCAACTTTTTTAATTAATTTATTACAGCCGTATTAATAATTGTCGCGTAACTACATGTTAGGCCTAACTATTGGCAAACACATTCGTTAAACTCATATTGCTAATTATAAACATTTTTAGAAGGTAACTAACGTTTCGTAACTTCCACATAACTAACTTACGGTAGGTCTGTCAGCGAGTCAATAACTCTTAAAAAAAATGGTTCCCGTCAAAATGACAAATAAATTAAACTAAAATTCGAAAAAATTTTGAACAAAATGGCTCACCGTTTTTCAGTGATTTTAAATAATGTGAATATGTTAGAAGATCATCCGGTTACGAAAAAACCATATGAAAATGCTTACCAATTAAAAATTCAAAAATAAATATAGATTCCCAAAAGGAAATATGAATTTTTTTTTTGTTTTACTTGATTTTCTGTTGCTTTTTTTTTTCTTTATCATTAGTCACAATTGAAATTTATTATCCAGCCGTGATGACCGCCAATATGTAATAGTTTTTAGTACAATCTGGTTATGTGGTGGCAGCTATTTTGGAGAAAACTGATATTAGTTATAATATGAGTTATTTTCATTTATTAATAAGAAAATTTAACTATTATGTTATTTATTTAACTAGGTGCTAGGTAACATACGAGTTGGAAAGCAGTTGCGGGTTTTTTATTAATACGGCTGTTAATGTGTAGAAACATAAAAAAAAATGTATTTAAATTACATTATATTACATTTGCTGCTGACAGCTTTCTTTTTGACATTTAAAGATTATTTGATAAGAAATTCGTTTGAAAATTTGTAGTAGCTTTGCAAACAATTGGTACCCCTTTCGTAATACACTTTCAGTCTCTTTTACACACCGCTGACTTTTCAACATGATAAAAATGACAATGCAACATGAATAGAAATTTAGTGTCATACGGGCTATATTGGTTCCGTTTCACAAATGCTGTACATTTTTTCTAAAGCTGGCTGGCAGTCAACTAATCGTCGACATTAGTGTTTATAATTATGAGTAAACCCGATGGGCATTGTAATGCAAACAAAATTTAAAATCTTTCCACTTGCGTTGTGGAAATGAATCTTGCATTTGTTTTTTGTACGACGACTCACAATTATTATTACACAATTTCACTGACCCATTTATTGATTTAGGTTAGGTGGCTGGCTGCTGACTTGAATATTCCAGAATCCAGATTGTAGGTCCAATGCGACTAGAGCAATGCCACTACAGCTACTACAGAAACTTCTGTATTGAACTCTCATTCAAGCTTGTCTACCTGTCTAAGATATACATATAGATAGACAGATAGATATAGATTATTACATATTATGTCATTGTACAATTCCGAATAACGTTTTGTACTACAATGACAATGACAATTCGAAATTTGTGAAATTACCTTTTTTTAAGCTGCATAAGTCGAAACTTGTATCATTTCCGTGAAGATGTCAAAAGAAAGAAGGTTTAAGATTATACCTTACACGACCGTTACAATAGCCCTAAGGAACCCACCCTCTAATTCATATAACTCCTGATGCTTTGTATGTGTTGAATAGATTTGATTTTTGTTTTTTTTATTTAACTATGACTTTGTAGAGCTATAGAGTGCTTTGGTTCACGTGTGTTTACAATAAGTCGACTAAATCAGAAATACTTACCAATTCCATATTTATTTCATTTAACAAGCTCAAAATCACATTTAATCAACAAATTTCAACACAATTCTATTAAAATAATTGATACACATTAACATGTCCGAGTTTATATCATACTCAGCTTTATCAGCTGATGTGTCACATAAACACAAACTTAATAATATGGTTGTCCTCAAAGAGTATCCATATAACCCATCCGACTAACATCATTCCCTCTAGCTTTATGCGAAAGTTTCCTAAATTCATCCCCATGTACCTTCACTAGTCTCGAACAGACAAGATAATCTCATGCATTCCTCTTCGGAACTGCATATCCAAGGTAGAAATTCCATGCATATCATTACCCCATAAAAAGCATACTTGGTAAAGTGCCGATAGAACTCCTGGAATCTATGAATAAATGTTGAATGAAATATGGATAAAGTGAACTTCATATGTACATGCGGCTTACTGATAATGATTCATTTCTTCGCGAATCGCCGCATCTCGTTTACTTTTCAGCAGGGACTACATAGTCTCGAACATTGTACCATGTTAGTGACTCAAGAGTTTCATCCAAAATCCTTCACGCAACGATGATTTCATTTTCATGTACATACTACGCTGGAGTAGCATAACGGACTTCCTATAGTGGGAGTGCACTCAGTAGATATATTGATGCAGGGTACTTTCTGATTGATATGTTCACTCACCTGGAAATCAATCATTTTCACGTCCGGCGGCACTGCATTCTCATATCGAAGCAAAACGTTATTTCGATTGAAGTCCCCGTGGAGAATTGTTGCAAATCTCTGATCGATCATTTTACCATGAGTGGCTCCAATATACTCCAACAAGCAATTGGGTCTTGATCCTTACTTATTTCTAATGCGATTTATTTAAGTTGCTCTCGAAGCAGTATCTTCAGTGTTGTCTGGTTTTAATGTTGAACCTTTTATACTAGTGATGTGTCGACTCGGTTTCGTAAACCAGTTCAAACCGAGTTACAACTAAACCGAGATAAATCGAGTTGGATTTATATCAAAACGAGTTGGCGAAAACCGATGAAACCAAAAGAACCGACCGAATAATAAAATGCCACTGCATTAAACCGAATTCAACACACGACTCGGTTTCGGTTTCTTCGTTATGGTGGCTTATTAGGTTCCGAAAACTCTATGGACTTCTTCACTGAGGTTTGAGGGATGGTTCTAACGAGGTGGATGTTGATTTGTCGCTCTTGTGATTTCAGTCGTTTCAAAACCAGGGTACAAGCTTTTCTCTGAGTGACCTGCTCCTCTTTGTCTGCAATCTTCATCTTATACTGTGTGCACCGTTTGCAGATCCTTTGGTGACCTATTGCCTTGCAGTTTGAGCAATAGACTTCGGGAGCTGATGACTCATTCCGCTTGCACTCTTCTGATTGGTGGTCTAACTTGCATTTCGCACAGACGTATGTCATTCGCTAACAGTTTTTGCACTGGATGTTGTCATTTGTCTCCCAGTGGATCCGCTGGTTTAGTAACATAGTCTGCCTGTATACCTCAGTGACGTCAAATGCTTTTCTGATCCCTATCACAAAGCAATTGAAGTGTTTGCTTTTGCTCTTCGCGAAACTTTCAGCACAGAAACCCCTTCCGCTTTAAGTTCCTTCTTAACCTCGTTGGTAGTGTGGGAGAAATGAATTCTCTTCAGCATCATTAGAGTCCTCTGGTCTCTCACGTGGGGTGAATGCGTGGTGTTGGATTTTCCTTAATTTCAGAAAGTTCCTGATGGCTTCAAAACCTTCCCGAGTGATAGCGTTAATGACTGTCTTGGCGGTGACGCTATTTACGATATTGAACCTGCAACCCATTGAGCTATTCACTGAGAACGTGGCAACCAAAGCCGCTCTCAGATTAAGAGAGAACAAAACTTGGAAGCCTGGTTACTGCGGACACTCAAGCATACTTGAAATCTTTGATCGGAAGGGACGCATGTCACTCACTGATTAGGAGAAACCCAGATATGACTTCGAGAAAAATTTCAGAATCACTATACCCAAAAGAAAGGACTGGAACTCACCCAATACCATCAGTAAAGGTATATCCGTCTATACGGATGGTTCAAAAACTGAAAATGGTACAGGACCCGGCGTATTCTCAGAAAGACTTGCTATTAGCCAGTCGTTTCGACTGACTGATCACTGCAGTGTCTTTCAAGCTGAGATCTATGCGGTTAAGAAAGCAGAAGAGACTCTTATCCTATCTTATCGATAGGACTACCAGCAATGGAAATAACCATCTGTGTGGACAATCAAGCAGCACTTAAAGCTATCGGCTCTAACCTTGTTAATGCGAAATGTGTTACAGATTGCCTCTTGGCGCGCAGGACTATACGCCATCACTCAGTTCTACTCTGCTGGGTTCCGGGACACGTTGGGGTGGAAGGGAATGAAAAAGCGGACGAATTGGCCAGATACGGCTCTGATATGAACCCTCAACTAGCGGACGGAGAGGTGCTACCGCTTTTCAATACTGCTAAGAATTTTATTGAAGGCGTTACCACACAACTGGCTGAGGAACAATGGAGCAACACCATCGGTTGCGTCATAACCCGAAGTCTGTGGCCTGTGGTTGACACCAAAAGATCAATGTTCCTAGTGTCCCTTAATAGAAGTCAGATCCGTTTGCTCGTCGGGGTTCTAACCGGACACTGCACCATCGGAAACATGGCTAAAAGGCTAGGACTTTTTGCAAATCACTTCTGCAAAAGCTGCAGAGACTAACAGGAAATAGAGTCCGTGGAACATCTTCTACGCCACTGCCCAGCTTTACAGGAACGCCGCTCATCCTGTGTGGGAGCAAGGTTCTTCAAAAGTTTGGACGACTTGGCGGGGGTACCTCTATCAGACATAAAACTATTCCTCAACAGATCGAAGTGGTTTTGTTAGCCACATGTCCTTACATGTAGAAACAGGGTACTCACAACGGGCCTTCACGGCTTCCGGGTGAAATTTATATCGGATGCAAAACTACCCTCCCAACCTAATAACCTAACCTAACCCACTGCGATCTCAGTCTTAGACTTCTTGGTCGAAGAGTTGTCCGATTTCTTAGCCCGATTTTGTCCAGGTATAGGTGATGAAACGGGGCTTGACTTCTCGGATTCGTCAATCTCACTGCAACTAGCCATTTCGTCGATGTCGGGTATTAAGTTGCCGTCTTTACCTCTTCGGAGAATTGGTCGAGCATTTTCCGTACTCTACTTCCATAACTTGGTCCCAGGTCGTTCTTAACTTGCTTTAAAAGCGACTCAAGGGCAGCGAGTGCTGACTCTGGATTCAGTGGTCTACCTGTCATATTATTAAACCTGGTCACTAAACCACACATGTAATATTTTAAGAAAAACTGACTTGTCAGTCAGTATCAGGGCCCTATTCCACAAAACAATCTATCAACTTATCACATAGCACTTATCAAATTACATTTTTTTGGCATAGTGATAAGTGTTTCTGTTCCACAATATTCTTTGCAAATCTGACTTTGCACTAGCAAAATTTTGCAAAGACTTTGCGCTTTAATGCGCATTGCTAAATATAAGTTGTTAAAATGAGCCGCAAAATATAAATTAAAAAAAAAGACATGCAGTGTTACATTTGATCAAAGAAAAAAAATATTTTATTTGCTAGTTTTCAAAACAATAAATAAGAACTTTTTTATAAAATTATTGTAAATATGTTCCAATATTTAAGTTCACATTTCATTTTGAAGGTTAATAAATTAGATGAATAAATAAAAAAATGTATCCTTGTACAACCGTTCGGTTCCGTGGCAGATGATTGAATGCGGGTTTTTTCCATCAACTAGAGAGCTATTCATGTTATTCCTGTTGTTAATTATATGTTGCGTCTCGTGTGTATACCGTTTCGAGGTATGTCTCTCCGCCTGAAGCACAGTTGCGTTAGCAAAGTCCGGGTTATGGTTCGCTTGAATGGATTGGTTGGCCAGTGCAAATGTCCGATAGGTGATTGGAAATTCCTTGCGACAGGAACTGTTTTGTTGTACCGATGTAGCAAATGTTACAACGTTACAACTTTCATTGGCGTTTAACGAACAGTTGCAGTTTGAAATGTTTCATTGTCCGTCGTTGTCACTGTTCAACCGACCTCTATAGTCTATTCTATTTCATATTTATACACTCAGAGGACCAGAATAAGATTGAAAAATTATATAAAATTCTGGCTTGTGCTTAAAGAATAGCGCGCCACAGGATGTAGCGCACATGCACAACACAAATGAAATTACAAGTGCGAACTGCAACGATATGCGCCGTGCGCTTGAAGTATGAGAACACCAAGGCTGGTAGATTTATGAGCGAAAAGAGTTTTTTATTTGTTATTCTGGGTGAGTTTCATTAGAACCTAGTTACTTTGACTGCGAATTGTAATTATCGAATTTTGAATTTTGGTTGGATATAGTTCTTTTAACATGCTGTGTTGATTTTAGTTATTCATTTACAAATCCTGGTTAGTTTATATATAAATTATTGCAAAGAAACAGAAATGCGATCATAATGAACTCAAGTTCTTTGCTTTATAGTAATAGATTTGAATAGGGTGTGCAGAGAACAACGGCGCAGCTTTGAATAAACGTCACTGAGAAAAACATAAATCGAAAACAGGACATCCAAAATATATCTGCTAGATATAGCTCTATAGTTGATGGATAAAACCCAATAATATGTATGTATGTATAAAGTTTATTTTCACTAGTAATAAAGTTACAAATTAATTCGAACTATTCTTCGTTCATTATACAATAAATATTATTAACTAGGGAAAATGAGAGACATTTTATATTTCTTAATCAGAAATAGTATTAAATGCCACTTCAAGAGTTAAATAACAATAATGTAAATAGATGGGTGGGGTGACCCTTTCCGATAAAGCAGATTTTACAATTTCAGAAATTATATAAGAAGTTCATTAAACGTTAAGAACGAAAATATATTATGTCATTGAAGAAAAATGAAACATAGGCAAAATCCAAATTGGATAACAAAATTAAATTTTGGAGAACAAAACTACATTTTATAAAAAGAAAAACAAAACACCAAAACATCAAAAAAAGCAGTAATCAGACTACGAATGAGAACTCAAAACGGGCTCTAAACGATTAATATCATGGGTTAGAAGCCAATGTCTTACATGATTCATAAATTTATTAATATGACTAAGAGTCCTAATCCATGAAGGAAGCTTATTAAAAAGGCTGCGCGATGAAACCGTGTAAAAAATTCTAAATGCTGTGGTTCGAAATTGAGGAACAGCTACTAGATTCAAATGATTACGACGTATATTATAATTTTCAAGAACTCTAATATTCAAGTTACCAGATCTAAAGAAAAAAGACTTAAGAACCTTAAAACAGTATAAATGTCGCACAGGAAGAATTTTCAAATCGTAAAATAATGAATAGCTTGGATGTAACCGTTTTTTTCCCCATATTTTTCTTACAATAAATTTCTGTAAAACAAGAAGTGGTTGGACTCTGTTAAAACATGATCCCCCCCCAACAAGTAATGCCATTTATTGTAGTTTTGATTGGAAAATTCCAAAGTAAATTATCTTAAGAAGGTTTCTTGAGCAGACATTCTTCAGATAAAAAAAATTCCTAAGCGTCATACGAAAATATTGCCTTAAGTTATCAATGTGATAATTAAAACTCATTTTAGAGTCAATAATTAGCCCCAAGTATTTAAATTCTGTGACGCTATCAATTTGAAAACAATTTTCACTGCAGTTGAGATTGCTACAAAACGTTTGAGCGGAATGGCTGGTGCCACAGAAGCAACTCGGCAGTTTAAACTTTTGGCACTCTGGTGCATGAAAATAAACATTAGCGTCAAATGAATTTTGAGATGCTAGACTGTAAAACATTATTTTTGTTTTAGAACTAATCATGAGCCTGTGTGAAGCAAACCATGTTCTAAACAGTTCTAAATCTGAATTGATGTCCGCAATTAAATTTAAAGGGCTTATTGAACCATAGGTTAAACCAACATCATCGGCAAATGCAGTGATAAGGCCTTTGAAATTTTGCTCAAACAAAGAGTTGATTTATATCAGGAATAGAATTGGTCCCAAAACAGAGCCTTGTGGTACGCCTAGATTTAAAAATTTTATTTGACTTCTAGTCCCTTCAATCCTTACTCTTTGGGATCTATTTTCCAGATATGATTTAAACCACTCAAGAATAAAGCCTCGAAAATCAGCATTTTCTATTTTCCGCAACAAAATAGAATGGTTAACCATATCAAATGCTTTGGTAATGTCGACGAACAGACCTGCAGTAAACTTTTTTTTGTCTAAGCTATTAAAAATTTGGGAGCAAAAGTTAAGTAGTGCATCCTCCGTACTTTTACCTATTTGAAATCCATATTGAAGAGAACTGAAAAAACTTGTTTTATTCAGAAAACTTAAAATCCTTTTTTTCACAACTTTTTCAAAAACTTTGCTTACTGAAGGAAGGAGCGAAATAGGTCTGTAGTTGCTTACATAGTTTGTGGCACCTTTCTTAAAAAGTGGAACTACATCCGCAGATTTAAGAGCTACGGGAAAAATTCCAGATAAAACACGTTTATTAAAAATATGCGCTAAGATGTCAACGACAAAACATGCAATATTCTTCAACATCCCATTTGAAATGCCATCAATGCCACAGGACTTTGAGTTTTTCAGAGAACCTATAGTCTTTAACAACTCTATGCCTGTGATTGGCTGAAAGAAAAAAGTACATCTCTGAGCAGTTTCATAAGGGGTACAAACAAAACTGGAATAATTCTTACAAAATGAACTAATAAAATTCGGATGGCTAATGTTGGCAAAATAATTATTGAAGATGTCTGCAATTTCAAGCCTATCAGTGACGATGCGTTCATTAAAAAGAATCGTAGTAGGACTTTTAAAGGAAGAGGGCTTATTAAGAATGCTATTAACAATTTTCCATTCTGCTCTTATATTTCCTCTGTATATGTTAAATTGATTTTTGTAAAAGGTATCACGGCAAATAGGAACTTTATTTTTTACTTCCAAGCATAACCTTTTGTAAATATTTTTTTCAGATTTGTTCTACCAGGGTGTTTATAACATTTCTGTCGCAGTCTGTTTTTCTTATTGATTAATTGTACTAACTCTGTAGTTATCCAAGGTTTGAGTCTTTTGGACGACCTTTTAATATTCTTTGTAAAACTACAATCATGTATATGATTAGTAAGGCATTTTAAAAAGAGATCATACGATATAGATGCATCTGGTTCTGTAAAAACACATTCCCATGACTCAAAGCTAAGAATAGACTTTAATTTTGAAAAATCAATTTTGGTTACCACATTGTGTGAACTAGGCTTATGGCTTTTACTTTTAATAATCATATTTACTAATAAACCTGTCATTGAATGATCAGTTATTGCAACATCCAAGACATATTTTTCACAAGCGTCCAGAGAAATTTTGGCAAAACGTCCGTAAATATGATCTAAACAACTACCAGATGTCAATCTTGTCGGTACATTTACAACAGACTCCATGACCAACAACCCATGAGATGCCAGAAGGGCCAAATATGTTGCTACTGTATCAGTTTTTTCGAGAATGTTGAAGTTAAAATCCCCCAGTATTATTAAATTTTTTGATTTTTCATTATCTAATAGATTTGAAAATTCTTCAACAAATACCGAAAAATCATATTTGTGTAGCCGGTAAACACACAAAACAACGAAAATTGCTTTGTTTACTGTGAAACACAATTTCAAAATATCAGCACGAAAGAGTCTAGATGTGATACCAGTCTAATAAAATTTTCTCTTAAACTTCTGATGTTTTGGTGTATGATAAAAAGTTTGTTTTCACAATTGGATAAAGAAGCTCGATCACAGTTAGTATCAATAAGGTTGGAGGAAGTAATATCATCGAAACAATTAAGTTCAGTATTCATCTTTTGTAATTAAATAATTTACTCAATCAACAAATAAATTTAAAATCTTCGAAAGATTTAATTGCGATGACATTACTACCTTCAACTTTTTTCATAAGAACATTGTTGTTGCTAAACCAAACATATTTATAATTCTTTTCTTTTTTCACCTCTTTCGCTCGCATTAGTAACGCCTGGTTGTAATTGGTAAGAGCATCATTGATATAGATGAAAGTGCGTCTCCCTTTACTACTGCTGTTATTGTTGCTGCTGCTGTTGTAGTTGTTGCTGCTGTTGTTGATGTTAGAGTTACTGCTGCTCTTGCTTTTGTTGTTACTAAATATATTGGCACGAGTGCAGGTTTTGCCTTTTCTTCTTCTATTCCTGCATGATCCGCTGTTTGAGAGCGAAGTCTAGACTAAACTTCGATTGAAGTGTTACACTCAAAGTGCGTTAATTTTGTTTATTTCTTCTTTTTGTTTTAATGGCTGTGTAAAATTTCTTATTATTGTATTTTGTTAAAGAATTTTGATTTCTTAAAATAGTGTAAGTTCAACGTTATCTCCACTTTCGTACCTTACAATAATTTATGTTTCCCATTAAAGAAACCCTGAAGAAGGCAGAAATTCCTGTCGAAACATCGGGAAAAAACAATGAACTAATCGAATTTTATTCAAACGCCTATAACCAAAAAAGCACACAGAAAAACCATTTCTACATTTTACCTATTATTGACTTTCAGTTTTTAATTTCGAGACGAAATTTTGTAAGAATAGCGGTTGGAATTTTTGTTTTTCTTGATTTTTAAGCAAACTATAGAGATATTCCCCTTTTGTGCCGATACCGTCTAGAAATCATTCTAACTAATTTACGTCCTATATCCCGTTGTGCGTCCTATGGCCTATACAATGCCTACGCGCCATCGCATGCTGTTTCTGGCAATGTGCCTCAGCTCTCCCCAACTCTTTCCAAGTTGCGGTGCTTCCTTCGCGACTGCTCTGCACCATGTACTCCTAGGACCGCCGCGTATCCTGCCATTCTGAATAAGCGGGTTCCATTGCATCGCGTGGGTAGCTATGGATCGGTCACCTTTTCGAAAAGTGTTGGTTGTGCCTATAGGTTCGTGGCGCGTTCTCTGGTAAAGCTGTTCGTTAGAGATACGGTTTGGCCCGAAAATCCTTAATATGTTGCCTAGGCCCCTTTTAAAGAAAGTTTGCAGCTTTCTCGTGATAGTTGTGGTCACTCTCCAAATACCACATCCATATAAATGGAAAGAAACAGTCGTCGCTTGGTGTTTAAATTAATTCCATTACTTCGCCAAATTGTAGATAGCATCCCAAACGCATACTTTGCTTTGCCTATTCGGCTAGCTATATCCAGTTCGGTTCCACCATCGGTTGAGACAATACTCCCAAGATATTGGAACACTCTACTCCCTCAATCGTTTGTCCAGCAGTGCATATATGAGTCGATGAGTTCGCTCCTAGGCTGATCATTTTTGTTTTTGCCGACTTAATTTTCAGCCCAACGACGCCTGCCTCCCTCTCCCCATTATTCTATGAGATAGTAGACAAACATCGTCAACGCATAGTGAAGATGTTTAAGTTAGGAAGTAAGAGTCCATAGGATTCCTCCATTTCCCGTCGATAAAGCCGCATTAAACACATCGTTAATCTAATCACCATTAAAGATAATATTGGTGAAAGAATGCAGCCCTGCCGAACCGCACTTTGGACTTCGAATTCCTCTAACAGCATTCCTCTGTGCAAAACGTGACATGAAGACCCATCGTATGTAGCCTTGATGATTGCTATTAATTTATCAGGGATGCCTCTCCTGCGCAAGGCCAAATAAATTCCCGATTCTCGAAATCGATGAACAGCAGGTGAAGTGGCTATCGATATTAAATACTCTGCTCCATGATGATGCGCAGGGTGTTAATGTGGTCGACACAGGAGGATCCAGAACGGAAACCTGCTTGTTCAGCATCGAGTGTGCCTTCAAGGTGTTCTTTGATTTGCTCCAGGATAATTCTATCTATTATATTAGCCACTCCACACGCTGATTGCAAAATGGTCAATTTGGTGGGAAATTGCTTGTCAGTTGACACCCAACTGATTTTATGACAGATTTTGTGCTCAAACATGGTGCCACTCATAACAAGGCGATTTGCATTACAAAACTCAACGAATCTTTCACCGTTGTCATTGCGGTTGCCTAGTCCGTGCCGTCCCATAACATGCTTGAACCCGTCGTTGTTACTGCCTCCCTTGGTATTCAAGTCCCAAGGAATTGAGTAATACAGCGTTACGTGTTGTGGATTTGTACTCATCCGCATCTAACCATCTTATTTCGCTTGCTCCCAGTATGTGTATGTTCATATCGCATGAACTCATGTTCCAGTTGAAGGAATCTGGCGTTCGACTTCCTTCACTCTGTGAGTCAATGAGCGCCTTCACGTTGCAGAAACCAATCTTTGCCCGGGTACGATAGCCAAAAGTCGTCAACGTGTGATCAGTCTTTATCCGAGGCATTGTGTCAGTTTCCGTAGCCTGTTGAAATTCGGTACGCGGGCTGCTGGCCCAGATTACCTAGTCCAGAAATAAGACAATAGACGGTCTCGCGGAGACCACCACTAGGAGGTAACTACACTACGAACTTGATTGTTCTGCTACTGGCCCATTCTTCGGTGACAGGTATATTTCTTGAGGACTTACACAGGGTTCGGATTTTGCTGCAATTGCAGTAGATCTACAGCAATTTTAGGAAAAAAATAAAATCTACTGCACCACTGCGCTCGACTGACAATCTACTGCAATTCGGAAATCTTAAATCAAAATTGAATATATTTACACATTTTCGTTTCTTAGTATTTTTTTATGAGACCACTGCATATACAGTTACTGGAAGCACTGTTTATTGATGCTGCAATCAATTACAATATATTTAAAAGCAAATGTGTATTCCATCTCGTTTTCATTGCATTTGCCTTGCAACCTAATGACGATTAAAGTAAGTCCTCTCACAAAATTTCACTTGCCTAGGTCGATTTGTTTCGACGCTATCCTCTTTTCAACAGCCAGAGAGACATATGGGCATAATGTTGATTTTGTATGGGAGGTACCAGAACTACTTCACCGACATAGCCCATTTTTAATACCAACTTGATGACAATAAAAACAAGTCTTCTCACAATATTTCACTTGCCTAGGTAGAATCATTTCGACGCTATCGTGTTTTCAACATATGTTTTCTAATATTGGTTTTGTACGGGAGGTTCCAGAACTACTTGACCGACATATCTCATTTTTAATACCGTCCTAACGACGATAAAAGGAAGTACTTTCGCCAAACTTCATTCGCCTAGGTTGATTCCTTTGGACATTATCGTGTTTTCAACAGACAGAGAGATACATGAGTCTAATATTGATTTTCTATGAGAGGTACCCGAACTACTTGACCGACATAGCCCATTTTTATTACAAACCTAACGAAGATAAAAATAAGTCCTTTCACCAAATTTCATTCGCCTATGTTAATCCCTTTGGGCGCTATCGTGCTTTCAACAGACGGACATGGCTAAATCGATTCAGAATGTGATCCTGATTCAGAATATATAAACTTTATGAGGTCTCCGGTGACTCCTTCTTGGCGTTACAAATGTAATGACAAAGTGAATATACCTGCCTGTGGAGTGTATAAAAGCCTGTAAAAAAAAAGAATAAAAAAAAAATGTGAACAAGACACATTCAAGTACATATACCTAACTATTTGGCAGTCGGAGGGTACTCAATACTCCTATAAAGGGTTTTTCAATAAGAGCGCTACAAAAGTTTTTTTTAAATAAAACAAAAGCGGTTTTGGATACCACTGAAATTCTTTATTCCTGTGAAAGTACGTTCGATTTCTTTTGCATGCCCACCACGGGCACAATTGCAGAGTCCAGACGCTGAACCCATTTTTCGACGGTTTTCAAGCATAAATCGGCCGATACTGCTGCAATTTCATGTTCGATATTCGTACGAAGTTCATCAATCGTCGCTGTCTTGTTGGCATAGCTCATAGACTTGACGTAGCCCCACAGGAAATAGTCTAACGGCGTCAAATCGCACGACCGAGGCGGCCAAGCGACTGGACCATTTCGTGAGATAACACGTTCTCCAAACTTGGTTTCCAATAAATTTATTGTGGCATTCGCTGGCGCCGTCTTGTTGGAACCACATGTCCTCCAAGTCCATATCATCCAATTGGGGCCAAAAATATTCGGTTATCATTGAACGGTAGCGATTTCCATTCACAGTAACGTGCCGGTCTTGACCATCACGGAAGAAGAACGGCCCAATGACGCCGCCGGCCCATAAACCACACCAAACCGTAATTTTTTCGGGATGCAATGATGACTCATGGGGTACGTGTGAATTGCTGCCTGACCAATACCGCATATTTTGTTTATTGACGAAGCCATTCAGCCAGAAATGAGCCTCATCGCTGAAGATGATTTTTCGATGAAAATCCGAATCATTTTCAAGTTGTTGCTCAGCCCAATCCACGAACATACGACGCTTCTGGTGGTCAAGCGGCTTCAGTTCTTGCGTCAATTTAATCTTGTAAGGATGTAGGCCAAGATCTTTTCGCAAAATTCGCCACAACGACGTCACAGAGATGCCCAACGCTTGAGAACGACGTGTGAGAGACACATTTGGGCTTTTTTCAACTGAAGCCTCAGCGGCAGCAATATTCTCGACACTGCGGGCACTTCTTTATCTCATTGGCACGGGAACATTTTGTACTATGCCTGTGGATTCAAATTTTTCCACTAAACGCTCAATTGTTGATCTGCTAGTACGATTATGACGACCATAAATTGGACGTAGCGCTCTTAACGTTGAGGCCACTGATTCCGAATTTCTGTAGTAAATTGCAATAATTTCGACTGGTTGTTGGCTCATATATATTTTCATCATGAAATGGCACACCTTACTGAAGAGCAATGTCAAAAGAGCGACAAGAAATTCGGCGTCGTTTGCTGTCCCTGTGTAGGTATATAGAAAAATAAAAATAAAAATATGCGCGAATTTGAAAAGATAAGTGTCCAATTGCAGAGCTGAGATGCAGATTGTAGATGTCGCTAAATGCAGGGAATGAGATAAACTCGCAGCACAAATGTTGTGTTTAGTAATGTTGCGACACCGGTGTTCGCGTTGCCAACCACTTTTGACAAAAAAATGCCTAACTTGAGAAAAAAAATGTCTTTTTCAATAATATAATGGCTAAAATATTTTTTGTAGGTAAAGTGGGACAATAAATTAAAAATTAAACATAAATATAACAGTTGATAAGGATGAATTTTACTACATTAAATTTCAACTACGCAGTTGTGTACAAACTATGATTTGATTTATTTCATTCATCTTGACCATAGAGCCGTAGCCCGTACAATCTACAATGTACAAACGACGCCACTAAAGAGAGTCGACGGCCGAAGAGAGTTACAGATTACAGTCATAGGAAATCTAAGAGAGAATTTTTAAAATTTGCGGGGAATCGGGTAATGTTATCGGGGAAAGTTAAGAAATAAATACATTTGCTGCGTATTTTACCAATGAATTTAAATGTAGGGCTAATTGGTTGGTTTGAAAGATAGGGTAGTTTTTGACCCCATTGATATAAATATTTTGATGAGTTACTCGAAGTACTAATTCTGCGCAGACGAAGTCGCGGGTACCAACTATTTAGTATGCATTATTTTTCATGTACAATAGCGCATAAAAGGAAAATGAAAATTTTAGTATAATTTTTGTAGTACATAGTAGTATACAATAATGAATGAGAAAACACTTAATTTAAAATAATTTCCTGCACATTAAAATATTTCCTGACGATTCAAAAAATACACATAATTGTTCAAGTTTTCACTTCTTTCGGCACTCCCGGAGTTCCATTGTTTTTTTTACCGATTTGCCTTATAAGCCACAAATCGAAAACGTAAAATCTAGTGTTATTTTATCTCTCAAATAATGCCGGCGAATATAAAAGATATATTAACCTAGAACTAGTGCTCTTTGATTAGATACCAGGCTGTTTACAACACTTTGGCCAAATTATTTTTCGAGCAATCCAACGCAAAGGACTGAGCACAAAGTATGGGGAAATGAGGAATTTGAATACGGCTAAATACGGCTTTATAGAAGGTTTGTATCCTTTTAAAAAGGCAATCAAATGATTATTTGTGACTACCCTGATGCCGTATTGGTTTGTGAAAATCTCAAATCTAAAGGATATCGTCTAGGACTCTAGGATATATCATAATAAAATTTTGCTTCTTGTTCTCCAATGCATTTGAATCACCAGCATCTACTGACAAAGATTCGCCCTCTGGCTGAGTACCATTCTGCAGCGTTTAATCGAGCGAATTATTCCCTTACAGTTCAAAGACTCTCCGAAAAACTCTGTTTCTCAAGCAATGATGGAAATTTCCACGAAGTTGTATTTATATCTACTGGCATTCTAGCGATTCTTAGCATTTTCTGAGAGCTGGAAAGCAAACCAGATTGCAATGGGACCGGATTATATGCATCTAGTGCTGAATGTGGAATGACTGTGAAGAAAGTACGGCGATTCTCTCATAGATTTGTTGGAATTATTTCGTTACGGTGGTGGCAAGAACGACGATGAGTATCAGAGATTCGCCAAATTCCTGCATGGGGATTTTAACCGGACCTATGTCCTCTTTCAGTATCAAGGAGATGTTCCGGTGGATGCCAAGTTCATCGATTTTCAGGTGTGTTATTTTCTGCGGACATTCCTTTGGATGCATTATAGTCTAGTATACTTTAGTTTTTGTTTCTCATGTATGCGGCAGCTATTGCGACACGATTCACCGGATCGATTTGTATTTCTTCCTGTATCTCAATGTGGACCCAGCGTTGTGTGATGAATTATGGATGAAATTGTTGGAATACTACCATGAAGAAATGCTGAACAGCTTGGTTCGTATACTGAAAAGTACTTATGGCGATGATGAGGATAAGCCGCTGGAAAAAAGTATTGAACAATTGTGGTGAGTGTTTTTTTTTGGTTCGGGTGGATGGCAATGATTGGGTAACTTGTATGGATATATGATATTTACAGTTTTAAAAGGTTTTTTTTAACACTTCTCGAGTACGCTTTCTAGAGCAATGCTGTGTATGGAAATTATTCCGTGGATGTGTAGTTCAGATGAATACTGTCGGTTGTAGTTTTTATATGAGACACAAATGCTTGGTGATGAGCTCTGGAAATTATCAACAGCAGCTCTCGGTTACGACGTCAATTGGAATATTCGAGATCATAATATACTGCAGTCGTATGGGATATATGGAGAATTTATAATACTATCATAGCATATGCCTGCCTTCTTAATAAAACTTTGCAGTTAAGGGAAATTTCGCATGCAGCCGAGACAGACCGTTCTTTGAAACGCTTCAACTGATATACACTGCCGCTGACTTGAATAGGAACATGATTATTTTGTTGAACTTTTTATTTTTGCTATTCTGTCTTTGCTGATATCGGTCATTGCGGTTTGCATTTTAAAAGAAACGTTTCTTAGGCTATTGTCAGAAAAAAGGAAGTGACCAAAAAGATTACCGATATGATTGATTAGTGGCTTGCTGTCAATATCCACAAAAATAATGCATTTTTTGTTGGATCATTAGAATAAGAACAGATGGAATTGCCTCAGTTTATCGGAAGTTTTGAAAGTGATTAGACCTGCTAAAGTTGTTTACAGTAAGTAATTAATATTTTGTTTCTAACTTTGTGCACAATGGGTCGAAGCAGTGCATTAACAACGGAGGAAAAGGCAAGAGTTTCCGCATACAGAGAAATGAAGCTGACCTATAGAGAAATCGCAAAAAAAATTTCAAGGAGCCCTACTGTTGTATTTAATTTTCTTAAGAATCAGTCGGAGTATGGGAAAAACATGAAGGGACGTACTAAAAAAGTAACTTCAGAAGCTGACAGAAGGGCAATAATTCGAGCAGCCTCAAATTCTCACCAGTCTGCAGCGAAAATCAAATCCAATTTGGCAATAACAGCAAGTGTTTCAACTGTAAAACGTGTTATTCAGAGACTAAAACTTAAAAAAAAACCACCACTGAATGCTGCCCGCATGGAGACCCGATTACTTTTTTCACGAAACTGTATGACCTTGAATTCAGAATGGAAACGCGTTGTATTTTCAGATGGATACAACTTTTATTTCCACGATCTGCGTAAGGAAGAGCATTTTTTGAATCGGCACCATAGTCGCGAAGGTGGTGTTATGATTTGGGGAGCGATAACGTAATATGGAACCTGCGAACTGCAGTTTTTGACTTCAAAAATGAACGCGGTGGCTTACAAAAACGTACTAGAAGAGGCATTCCACGAACTAGGGAACCTGTTTGTGCCTTTGAAGTGGTGTTTTCAGCATGATAATGCTCCAATCCATACCGCCCGATCTGTTAAGACTTGGATTTAATCCCAGAACGTCGATTTATTGCAATTCACCAGACCTCAATATTATTGAAAATGTTTGGGGATGGTTAACTAGGAGAGTTTACGAATCTGGAAGACAATTCAATAGCAAAACATCATCAATAAATGCTATTAAAACCGCTTGGTCTGAAGTTTCACTGGAGTACATCAAGAATCTTTATGACTCAATGCCTAATCGCTTGTACGAGGTCATTTCAAATAAGGGTGGATGTACACATTGTTAAAATATTATCATATTATATTACATTATATTTTTAAAATATATAAATATACAAAATGCTGTATTAATAAATTGAATTTCAATGATTTCGTTTATTTTTCTTTATAATAAGTAAATGTTGTTATTCTAATGAGCCAACAAAAAATGCATTATTTTTGTGGATATTGACAGCAAGCCACTAATCAATCATAACGGTAATCTTTTTTGTCACTTCCTTTTTTCTGACAATAGCCTAAGAAACGTTACTTTTAAAATGCAAACCGCAATGACCGATATCAGCAAAGAGAGAATAGCAAAAACAAAAAGTTCAACAAAATAATCATGTTCCTATTTAAGTGAGCGGCAGTGTATGTATAATGACGTTATTAAACACTGGTTCAGTCAGACCGGTCACAAATCCTTCGTCTGTTACACTTTAAGTTAATGGAAAACGGGGAAGAGCGTAAAAAAAGTCGAATAAACAAACAACAAGCAACCGCCGATGTCCGATAGGTTATAGCTTCCAGATCGAACGTCGAAATCATAATTTTGTTCCGATCTGTCAAGTCGGAAGTGAATGGGGAGTGTACAAGGGAATGCCGCGATTTGGCTAGTCAACTGGGTGTGGGTTCAAACATGGTAGACAGCTTCCGTGCAGAATGATTAAACTAACAGGACCCAGGTATTTGGAATTTATCCTTTACAATACTATTTAGTTTTCTTCAGTTTGTATTGAGGATCGGTACACGCGGCATTTGGGCGATTGATCGTCGTATTTTTATTTGATGAGACCAACTCTCCTTTTATTCACGATTCGATGAAACGGTAGACACGCAGTCTTCTGGTAATGATTTTTGTATTACGCTGGGTCTCACCTGTCTCTAATTTTTAGTTATGAATTGGGGTCCCTCCACCCATTGAGAGATTCCCGACAACGTGTTTTGTCATCCTCCCGGGGCGAAAGGAGGACAAAAATGAAAATGTGTCAGGAATAGGAAGTATGGAAGGACCAACGTTTTTAACGCTACACGTCTCATGTAGATCGAACAACATCGATTTTCAATATATTGAACGAAAGACCATTCCTATCACTGCTGGCTGATGCACCATTCATTGACCTTGTCAAAGGCTATCTAAGACGCCATTCAAATTTTGCTCGAGCGTGAACATTTGATCTATTTGAAGTGTGCAGCAGAGAGTCCACTATCATGCACACTGGACAGAATGCTTTGAGTTAGCTATTATTGCAGGATTACTTGATATTTTTGACTTTTTAGAAAAGTGTTCTAATCCCTGTAGTTCAACGCAGGTGTAACAGTGGTGATTCATAAAGTTAAGGCTTGTCTATTGCTACCTTCTTAATGCGTTTTAATAACATATATCCCAATGATGGTAACGGGTTATCCAATAAGAGGTGTTATTTTGGCATTCAAAGAAAAATGACATTTTTTGAGATAAATGATCACATGTTTATTTTATAATAAAGAGGAAGGTATGCCGTTAATAATGATAAACAACATTAGCCAAATGACCACCACAAGCTCGCATACAGGACCATATCCTTTTCATGAAATTTTCCATAACCAAATCGCAAAGTGGCTGCCCTGTGTCCTCGATAGCCTCACGAATTTTATCTTTGAGGTCTTGAATCGACGCTGGGCTGTTGGCCTAGACCTTATCTTTCACGTGGCCCCAACGGAAGAAGTCACATGGTGTTAAATCACAAGATCTCGGTGACCAATTGTGATCACCTCTTCGAGAGCTAACACGGTCCGGAAACTTTTCCCGTAAAAGAGCCATGGTTTCGTTGCTTGTGTTTTTTCACCATTTTTGTAGTGAATTTTAATAATTTCAATGCGTTGTTGAAGCGTGTATCGGTCCATTTTTAGTAATGGCGTAGTTTCTACTTGTCAAATGTCAAAGAATAAAAGCTTCAAAAGTGACAGCTGCCGAAATAGCGGGTCATTCACAATAACACCTCTTATTGGAAAACCCTTATAAGGGTAGTAATGTGACTATGCGAGCTCACTTAAGCCTCTCACAAGCAACTTGTCATTCAACTCCACGTTGATGCCTAGATTCAGTTTGGGTAACCAACCCCTCTGGAAGGTCGTTGGATATTTTTGAATTTTTAGTGCAATTTTCTGATGCTTGTAGTCCAATGCGATGGTAAAAATGCAGTTTCTTACAGTGAAGGAATGCCTATTGCTACCTTCTAAAGGCTTAATTATAAATAAGTATACTAAGTGACAGTGTCAATTTTCTAATGTCTGTATTTCAATGCAGTGATGAAAGTGCACATCCAAAAGGTGAATGTTTGTCTATTTTAACCTTTAAAAAAATAGTTATACTAATATAAAAATCTAATATATAAAAATCTCGTGCTACGGTGTTTGTAACAGTACTCCTCCGAAACAGCTGGACCGATTGTTATGAAATTTGTTGTGTATATATGGTAGGTATGAGAATCGGTCGTAAAGTGTATTTCATACCGCTAGGTGATTAGGGTGTCCATGTCCACAAAATGTTTGCTTATTATTTTTGACAAAAAGGTTCTTGAATCTTTTTTAAATTAAGCATCAAAAAATATCTATAACCCCAAATCTTCTCCTTCCTACTCCCACCCAAAGTTTTTTAATCGCGATTTTAGTATTTTTGTATGAACAATATGCAAACAAATGAACTAACGTGGTTGTTTTTAAAACAGAACGAAATTATTTATGTTGTTGAATGACAGATGGCACTAGTCCTTGACGTGAAGTGTCGCATCACTTTCACATTTCACTCTGCATTTTTTACCCGAAAATTTTAAACCGTGAAAATTAGAAATTGCATTCTTTCAGAGGTGGGGATTTCTAAAAATTAAATTTTGTTTCAGATGGAGAACATTTTAATCTATGACAATAGGCTAGTTTTGTCCATCACGAATATTGGATCGCGGATAATTTTTGTATTATTATTATTTTATTTTATGATCTTAAACATGACTTCAACTTTCATTTTTATTGATTTGGGGTTGTTTAATTACCTATATGAAGGGAATCACCTTGGGTCCTACGATGTCCTCCTTCTCTAACTTAACCTAACCTAACCTCACTTCATTCTAGAAATTATATATTTTTACGGGTAATGGGGGGATGTCTGAAAATTTAATTATGTATGGAATGGAGAAAATATCGATTCAATGACAAATGACAAACACTTCAGAATTGACAGTCGTCTAATTGCCATCCTCTAAAAACACGAATGCCTTCGCACTCGAATATTGGGTTATTGAATGACGTTTGTCATTATTGCAATGCATTTTCCGCAATATAAAGGTATCCTTTTCGTTTCGTCATTCCAATTGAATTGAACGGACTTGCGTGCGGTCAGACATCTCTCAAAATTGCATTGTGAAAAATGAGATTAACCAACTGCATTTGATTTCGTTTCTCAATCAAATGTTGAAGTGACGATTTTAAGGTGAAAAATCAACGACTAAGTTTGTTCTTTTACTTTCGTAGTAAGAATGGAAAATACTGTCAAAATGGCTGTGTTGGGGATAAATTTTCTTTCAGAGAGGGACACTTACGAACAAGTTAGGGAACGCTTTTGTAGTAATCTATGGAAAATGAAAGATACATAATTCAAAAATTCAAAAAAAAAGAAATAGTACGAAAAGTTGTTAAAAAAGCAAAACTGCATTATAAATTACGTAGAGGAGATTGTCGCTTCGTGGAGGAGGAAATGAAAACATATGAACGAGTTATAGGACCACAAATTTCAAATCATGTGTAAATTGTCAGGTATCACATTTCAGAAATTTGTTGAGTAAAACTTCGTAAGATTCTCAGTGGAGGGTTAATATCGTTCTCTCTCTCTCTCTCTCTCTATGACGCTCTTTTTTACGAATTTTTCGAGTTAAGGAACGGCATTGAGTTAAAATTCGTAAAAAAATAGTATTATTCCGCGGATTCCGTAATAATCATTATATTAATACGTGAACATCACTTCGGTACACTTTTTAAGTATTTATTATGAAATGAGGAGAATAAAACTTATATCATTCCAAAGGTTCTGTGCCATAGATGTGCACAAACCAAAAATCGTGGGTATACGTCACCATTAAGGCTGGTAAAATTAAGTTATTAATTCCCTATACAAAACAAGTAATTGAAAGGATTTTGGCGACATTTAATTTGTCGCCGACATATTACCTTAGTAACGTATTCCAATATAAGCCATCTTAGATTACAGCCTGTTTCCAATGGAGCAGCCAGAGACAATAATGAGACCACCAACTTCGGCCGATTTCCCGTTACTTGGCTACAAGCTATATTTTTGTGGGGTGGCAAATGCTAAGTGCGCTTGTATTGTTTCATAGAAATTCGTATTGACAAATGTCACCTAACTTCAAAAATTCTGACTCAACAACTCACTCGCACCTTGCATATGCCACTTCCGCTGTGGGCAAAGTTGCTGACAGTGTTCATAGAATTTTATCCGTTAAATTTGAAATTATTCATTACGTGTGGATAATATTTGTTTTTTAGGAATAAGCGTTCATTTGCTTAGAATATTAATAAAAAATGAACAACGTAAGTTGGTTGAAGGAAAATAACAACATTTTGAGCAAATTTTCTTCCGTTATCTAAGAAAAATAAACGCATGAAATCGAAGTTAATGATATTCAAAAGCAGAAAATACGCAACCATGTTTGTCCTAATAAGTTTCTAGTATATAGAACATCTCCATTAGATAGTTTTATTGACCAACAAAATCGAATTATTCGCCTTTTAACCATTTATAATAACTAACCAATGGCATTCAGTAATGAAAAAATGTGGTATTCCAGAACTCTAGCACATTTCCCCACGGTTGTCGAGGTTGGCAGCATTTATTTTTGTATTTTTTGTATGTTTTTGCATGTCACACGGATTCTTAATTGACACAACACCGATAGGAAAATAAAATGGCGAATTTGAAAAAAAAAACTGAGGGGCCCAGCGGCAAGACGATTGTGAGTTGGGGGTCTCAGTATCATTTGTCTCTGGGAGCAGCTCGTTTACATATTTTGTCGATATCTAAATATATAGATTTCGAGAGATATTCGAATCAGGCCACCATTGTCGGGTCTCTTTTCGTCTCTCTACCACTGTAAATCTTACTCAGAAAGACTCTCTGGATTTCTCCACAGTTCTTCTCTGGGCTTAATTCCTAGTGTTAGCGCTAGCATCTGTTTATGGGAGATCTGTTTCATCGACTGGGTCTCGATCCAATGATGTCCCAAAATCCTCATTCTTCTGCCAGCCAACGCTGGACATTGACACAGTATATGTGCCGCTGTCTCAGATTCCTCCAGGCATAGTCTACAGGTATCATCCTCTATAAGGCCCATTTTCCTTAAGTGATACCCGAAATTACCATGTCCTGTAGACAAAGCCACCACCCATTTCAATGTTCCTCGACTCATACTTAGAACCCTTCTTTGAGTGGAGCAGGTCGGCCACTTTATTGCCATTTTAGCTTGTCTACATTGTTCAACGGTTGTGTTCTGCCGTGTTCCAATTGTGTATCAGCTGTTCTACCATTCCTCTGCCAATTGAAGAGAATGGTTCTGGTCCCAGCAACTTTTCAGTTGAACCCTGTTTTGCAAGGGAGTCCGCCTTTTCATTGCCTTCGATCCCTATGTGTCCCCGTACCCATTTCAGTGTTACTTCATTTTTAAATGAACACTTATTGAGCTTAAGTACACATTCCAGTGCCAATGATGTTGTGATGTTTGTTTGTTCCATGCATCTGATCACCGCCTGATTGTCCAGGCTTCTGAATAGATACCGGCCCCCGCTCCGCCATCCATCATGGATCCATCCTTGAAAATCACTATTTCACCATTTCTTTTTTCTGGAAGTAATCCGTTCTCAATACGAGTTTTGTGAGTTCATTCCATAATACGCACCCTTGTTATTCGATCCATAGGCATGTTCAGCTCCCTAATCTCGTTTTTGACAAGTTCCAGGATCTTCCTATGTCCATAGATCGTACCACGATTGTGCCATTTCGCATCTCGATGCAAACGAAGTGCCGTTTGGGCCGCTGTTTTCTTAATAAATAAGTCCAGCGGTAATATCCCCATGATGACCTCCAATGCGCATGTTGGGGTTGTACGTATTGCACCTGTTATTCCTATACATGCTAATCGTTGAACCCCATCCATGTGCTTCCTGACGGTTTTCTGAGAGGCTTTCGCCCACCATATAACCGAGGCGTACGTGATAATGGGTCTAGTTATCATCGTATACATCCAGTATGCAGACCTAGGCGAGAGTCCCCACCTCTGTCCACATACACGTTTGCATTGATGTAGTACCCTTTTTGCCTTCCGGACCTTCTCCTCAACATGGTAGTTCCAAGTAAGTTCAGTATCGAGATAGACTCGCAGATACTTAACCTTCTTAGTCATCCGAAAAGTGTTAAGGGCCGAAATTCCAGATTTTTCCTCTTCCTAGTGAAGACTATTAGATCTGTTTTCCCCGCATTAATGGAGAGCCCTTGTTCCAGACACCACCGCTCAACCACTCTGAGTGCGTTCCTCATGATATCTGCGGTGACGTCTTTGAACTTGCCTCTGGCTATTATTGCTATGTCGTCGGCATATCCCACTGTGTGAATGCCCGTCGCCTCAAGTCTGTCGAGAAGGGAGTCCACAGTGATATTCCACAGTGTAGGTGAGAGAACACCTCCTTGTGGGCAACCTCTGCTAACCCTTCCTCTGAGTTTTGAGGTTCCCGTCTGAATGTTAATCGCTCTTGTATTCAACATATTGTCCACCCATCTTACCACCTGTGGGCTAACCCTACGTTTTTCCAAGGCTTGTTTCAGACTTTCAAAGCATATCTTATCGAAAGCACCTTCAATGTCCATTATAGTGGTCATCGCAATGCCCCCGGTATTTAGCTCTTCCTCCGCAACGCGTACTACTTGATGTAGCGTTGTTTCTGTAGACATGCCTACCCTGTATGCATGCTGTCTACTGTTTAAAGGATACGTCCTAAGCGCAGTACTCTCCATATAGTCCACCATCACCCTTTCCATTGTTTTTAACAGGAAGGATGTTAGGCTGACTGGTCTGAATGATTTTGCCTCGGTGTAGTCCTTTTTTCCCGGTTTTGGAAGGAAGACCACATTTGCTTCCCTCCATGTAATCGGGATATAGCCCATTGCTAGGCATGCAACGTATATATTCCTGAGTCTTGGTGCAATTACGTCTATACCCCATTACATTAGACCTGGAAATATACCATCCGGCCCCAGGGTGAGAATGTTTCTATCGCACCCTTGACCGCTTTTGGTGTCACGATCCGTTCTGCTTCCGTCCTATCCCCAGGACTGATCTGACTTATAGCTTCCTGGAAAGTGTACCTCCATTAGGACCTCATTTGTGTGATCTTTTCAAGTTCCCGGCACCACCAAGGCGCAGGATCTTGTTTTTCTACTAAAGTAGGTGTACAAGCCACTCGGTACACATCATCAACAGCTGATTGCAGATGCTTCAGTTGTGATTCTACATGCCAAGTGTTTTTCGGTATTCCGCATGTCCTTACATTCAGTTTTTCCTCCAGCACTTCAAGGTATTTTATCCTATCTGTGTTCTTCGGAATCCTGATGTATTTCCGATCTTTTTTCCTTTTAGATCCATAGCGAACATCAAATGAAATGGCTCTGTGATCCGACAATGTAGCCTGATCCATTACCCTCCAATTTGATACTCTTTCAATTATCTGGCTACTGCACAGGGTAACATCGATCACTTTCATTCGCCTCACATCGACGAAGGTCGGCTCTCTTCCCCTGTTTAAGATAGCTAGATCCTTGCATGATACAAATTCGAATAAGGCTTCTCCTCTGCAATTATCGTTGGTGCTGCCCCACACTGTATTATGTGCATTGGCATCACAACCAATTACTAGATCCTCGTTCCTGTTCCTGCATGCATTCACCAAAGACTCTAACTCCCTTGTCGGAGGAGGTTCTGGAGAATCATACGGCAGGTATGCAGATGCTATGACAAAACTTCCCGCACCTGATCCTACTCATACTGTTGCAAGGTCTGGGGCTCACAGATCGGGCAGTTTATATGCTTGAACTCCGTGCCTTACCAGGATACAGGACCTAATTCTTCCGCTAGTTTGCGCATAATGCAACTCAGACATGTTATTTGGGAGTCCTCTAATCTTTCCTCTAAAGATCTAAGGCTCCTGTATCAGGGCTATATCAAATGAATCCTCATTAAAACATTTAGTCATCATTGCTGATGCTGTTTTGCTGTAATGAAGGTTCAATTGAATCACCCTCAGCTTTTCCCGGTACGGGAATGAAGCGATATCTAGATATCGATCTTTTCGTTGCACACTGACGCAAATCCTGGCAAAGACCAACGAATTCCGCCAACGAGGCTTACCATCTTTTCATCGTCTTCAAAGACGCGTAATCATAATGACAACTCTATGGGACTCTTATGAGACTTCTTCAAGTCAAGTAAACGAAGACCTCAACCACCCCGCTGGTTCCAACAACTAAGGGCATACCGCTCTACTGGTAGGTTTATTTGGGTTAGACTATACGACTATAACAATTTTGTCACATCCTTGAAATAGGAAGCTGTCCACAGAGCCCTATATATTGTACCGAGGACTTCCTGACAAATGTAAACTACTTCATGTACAATTACACCGATTAAGGCAGAAGCAAGTTACAAAAACGTTCCACCTGTCCACTAGTTCCGTGACAATAACGATTTTCCAGTTGCACGGAGTCACCGTTTTAACCTTTTAACATGAGAGTTACCTTTACAAAAAAACTAATCGTTTGAATTTTTCACTCAGTCCCTAAAAGCCCAATCTGTTCCCTACCCAATCAACTATTGACAACAAAATGATATTAGCAATACCTACTGCTACTATTGCTACCTCTAGCAGCGATGTTCTATTGTATCCGAATCCAATGTCATCCTGCCATTCTCGTAGCATCTATGGATGTGAATTGGGGAATAAAATGCTAAAATTCAGGCCACGGATCGTTACTTCAGTGTATTCGTTTACTTTTCATCACTTTTTTCCGTATTCTTGCGTACATTTTAGGTAGCCATCAATCCTCATTCGTCTGTTGACCATTGAGTCAAACGAAAAAAAAAAAATACATTTTCCCTTCACGCAGTACACTGTACAGTGTACACTGTACACTCATGGTAAAAAAAAAAAACCGGAATGAACGAATCTGTACGACACTTTTTTCCAATTCTGCCGCATCTGAACTGAACCAATTTTCAATAGGATGCGTATGCTCGGTACAATGAATGCCCATGATGATATGTCCTGTCAGGATGCTGGAGCTGGGCTCGATTTCGCATTGTAATCGATTTCATTCTGCTGTATATGCGTGTGTAATTTAAAGGAAATGCAAAACGAGGACCCTGTGCAGAAAGTTGGTTCAACTATTTGATTTGAATTACATTGGAAGTTGAGCGTGTCAACTCACTTAAAGCGAAATGTGATCAGATAGTGATTGAAGTGCCTTTACAGTTACACGACACAGTACTATATATATACAAGGATTGGGGACAAACTTACCGAGCTGAAAATTAAGTTAAGTCATCACGAACACAATGAAAAAATGTATTTTAACTCAAGTTATCTAGGGATCGGTATGGGACAACTTTGGTGTTGAGTTTTACAAGGATACTAGTCTTTCCATAACATGGTTTACATCATACATCATGAATTTTCATAGGATAGTAGTAAAAAAAAATGCTGGTTGGGTGTTGTATGAATTGGGTAGGCACTGATTGTCATTAACTTCGCACTGCCCAGTTGTTGCAACTGTTTTATATACATCAATTATTGTGCTTATTTTAACTCCGTGTGGCAGTCACCAGGTACTGGTATTGTCCTTCCAGGCATGACTTGCTAAACTTATAAACTCGAGTGTTGAACCCGAAGAGATATAACAGTATAATGTTCTGTCGCAATGACTGCCCGACCGAGTCTCAGAGGTCTTACATGAGGCCCTTAGCCGGCCCTGATACAATGCAAATATTACCCCTATCGAAGAAGTGCGGTGGGATAGGCCGGGCAAAAGAAGGATGAAAAACTATGAAATGATTTTCCTGTGATTGCTACAGGGAATAAAAGTAGCATCTATTTGGATGTGGTTTCGTTGTAAGCGGTAGACTAAAGCAAGAAGTCTTGAGCTCTCGACACGTTAGTGAATGCCTGACAACAATTCGCATGAAGACTAAATTCGTCAACATCAGCATAATATGCCTCACGCCCGACAGAAGATAAAGACGATGTTATCAAAGAATTTTTCTACGAGCTCCTCGACAAAACATTATCAGCAATGTCATAAGTGCGAAGTTAAAATCTTTTTGTATGATTTTAACCCCAAAATAGAAAAAGAGTACAGCCTACACGACACCACGTTTGGAAACGGACTTATATACAACAACGTGGAAATATTTCAACTTTTAAAATGCAAACTACATGAGATAGGTGTCTCAAAAAAAATATGAATGGAATTCGACTTCGTTCATATGTTCACCACGGGAATATGTGCAGCGGTCGATATGTTGCACCCAATTTTAGATGACTCGGCCGCACATTTCGACCGATACTGCTATTTCTCGTTCAACATTCTCATTATTCTCACTTTCTCATTAAACGCTGAGTTTACAGCGATGTAAACTTCTTATTGTATCGAATCACTCACACATGAGTTATATTGTTTACTCATGTGTGGGCTTTTTTTCTCTCAAATATGAGCAAGCTGGCGGTTCTCCACTCTTCGAGTGAAAACCCGTCAGGCAGTTCAGTTCCTATCGAGCCATAGAGCTGTACAGATGTACAGAATCGAAGTAACGTAGAGTCAGTTCGAAGTAGAGGCAATAAAGAATTGACAATACCTAGTCGGTTTTTTATATATTTTCCCGACTCTAAACAAGGCACGTGTTTTATTTCCGAGAAATACACCTTACACTTAAGCTACGATTACACGGCCATTTGTTTGCCGTTGTGTGTGATAGCCATTTTTGGGATAACATTTTCGGCGTCATTTAAATGACTAAGAAACTGGCAGACCAAATGACATGAATTTTGTGCCATTAGACTGACGAAAAAAAAGACCGTGTGATCGCCCTTTATTGACACCTAGGACAAAAGACTAAACTTTATGGCTGTTGCGTCATTTAAATGGCAGCCTCCAAAAAATGATTATACACGAAATTCATTGCATGCCATTTTTCTACGCAAATTGACAAATGACACAGCATTTAACACGATATCTGTTCTTTTAATTGGTGCTTTTCTCGTGGCGAAAGGACGTACAAATTCATAAATTGGTTTTTATTTGTTTTTTTTTTTGTTTGTGGTTGTGTTGTTCAACGCAGTCGATATAACCGAAGCCAGATATACCTCAACAAATAATCGAATTGATTGGCTGACATACGAAGGACATTGCGATATAATTCAGGTTCTTCTACGAGCAATTCGAGCCGTTATTCAGCACAAAATACACTCTTCTCGCGACGGCTGAACCACCTCTTTTGCAAAATAATCCGCTTTCGTCGCGTTGGCTCGATATCAAGATCGTCGTCACTGCTCTCCAGCATACATGCAGCCAAATGCGCAGTCTCCGCAATTTCCACCATCATCTCAAATGTTCTTTTCGCCATTTTTCATTTATTGCAATCATTTTTTTCTTTTCACTGTTATTTAATTTAAATAAAAAGTCGTAGCACAGGTATATTTTTCTCATCGGTCAATATCAATACCGTCTGATCGCAAAACAGATAAATGACGCTAAATCGAAATAATACGAAAGGTGGCATTTGTCATTTTGATGTGGCATGTCATTACAATGTGATCGTCAGTTTTTCGCTCGCCATTTAATGGCATCCTAACGGAAAATTCGAAAAGACGCGCAGTGTCCGTCATTTCATTTTGGGACAAAAATGATGATGATAGTCATTTCGTGTGATCGCCATTTTTTCGCAAATGACCAATGACGAATCGTAGCTTGAAAATCACCCTAATACGACATTTCTTCCTGACGTCACAGCGTCTTTTAAATCACTTGAAAAAATGGCCGTGTAATCGTACCTTTAGCCTCAAATATCAATTTTACAGCCCTATTATGGCTATAGTAATTGATACGTATCAACAAAATGAATGAATCGGTATTATGGTTATCAACCTATCAACATTTTTGATGAATTGTGCATTTAGGATCTATTGTGAATAGTTTTATCGATAAACTCGGTATTACGGTTGTCCAAAAATTTAATATTCATCAAATTTTCTATCAACAACAATTTTCTGTTGATACGCATCAAATATTCTGGTGCCTTGTTTTATTGTTAAATAAAAGACTTTAGACCGAAATGTCATCGTTAAAGTTATTTTTTGAAAGGGATTATAATGAAGTAAGTTTAAGCAAACAAGCTTTCATACGGAGGACTTTACGAGATGCTTCAAACCCAATGAATTTGGACGAAGTTGTGTAAGCAGTTAATATTTAATTTTGTTTTACTTTATGTAATTCGGTTCCAAATTCGTACAGAACTTAAGACTTTCGAAACCTGCCTTCGTAGAAGTGTTGACTTGAGAATAAACTCAAACAAATAAAAAGTTAGCAAGCCATTCCAAACAAAAACCAAATACAAATTAGAAACTTCAAAACAGAACCCATTCTTAATGATATTTTGATTAGCATTCACAATGGGGTAAACATTATCAATTGATACTCATAATACCAAATTATCGATGAATTGATTGATGTTGTCAAGTATCAAATAATTGATATTTGGTAGCCATAATAGGGCTGTTAGTTGAAATCATTGGAGCCGTTATCAAAAAAAACAAACTTGTTTGAAACCGTTATATGAGAAGTACCGTTAAGAATGGGGATAACGAGGAAAAACTAAACTGTAGGCCAACAAGCTCCCAGTCCGAAGTTTGAACCAAATCAGGGCAGGCCTCGGGAGGACAGACAGACAGACGGACGGATCAAATTTCGCGACCCAATGTTATAATTGATTAACATCTCGAGTTCGAAATTTTGTACAAATACAATATCTTTCTCTTAATAGCTAATTGGGAAAGTTAAAAATGGACCGAATAATTGTCCAAGCTTTTTAATTTTTTCCCTATCTAAACGTACACTACTATTTATGAGATACTTAAATCTTATATATTTCAAATAGATTCTTAAGAGTTTGCTTTGGTTCACATTAGGTACTCTAATTAAAATAATTACAAGCAGGTTCCACAGAGAAGTGTCCTGTTACCAACCCTGAATTTGTTGTGTACCTACTAGTGGTATTTCATTTACGAATGATACGATGATGACACTGCTCTTCTATCAAGTGATGAATGCGTGGTGAAAATAACAGGAAAGCTACAAAGTTCACCCATATTACCTTTACAAATAAAAAATAACGAATGTTCCTGTGGTTATTATAGACAAGTAGTTCCTTATTCTAACACAGCTAAGTATCTGGGTATGAATCTAGATGCTAAACTCAAATGGAAGAAACATGTGAAAACTTTATTGGTTGCTAGGACATAATTCGGAAATGTACACTGAGAAAACAACTCTAATATATAAAAATCTCGTGTTACGGTGTTTGTGGCCGTTCTCCTCCGAAACGGCTGGACCGATTTTTATGAAATTTTGTGTAGGTATATTTGGTAGGTATGAGAGTCGATCGTAAAGTATATTTCATACCGCTAGGTGATTAGGGTGTCCATTTCCGCAACATTATTGCTTTTTATTTTTGACGAAATTTTTTTTTAGATTTGGCATCAAAATATATCCACCTTCCTATCCCAACCCACCATTTTTTAATCGCGATGTCAGTATTTTTGTACGAACAATTTTTATATATATAAAACAAAGCTTCAAAAAGTGTATGTTTCCCTCCATATTCCTTAATTTTTAATTTTTTTTAAATGTCGGTTATTACGGTGATCAATTGATAAATGTTTAATATAAGAAAAAGAAACCATCTATTTTTTATTTATAACAAAAAAGCTCCGAGTTATCTTCGTTACACTTTTTACTTAAATAAGCGTATTTTTTGGATCAGTTTCGGTACGTGCATGTGTACATTTTCTTTTCTTCATACATAAAGTGTGAGCGTAATTTAATTTCGCTAACACACGTTTGCGTTGCATTTGAACGACATTTTTTGCTAACCGAAGCTTATATACAGGGAACGGATTTTGTTGACCTTGCCTTTTTTTGCCTTTTTTTACCCATATTGCCTTTTTTGCCTTTTTTACCAATATTGGTTTTTTTCTGCCTTTCTTGGACTAATTTATTAAGTTTATGTGCACTTTCTTCTTAACTATAAAATTTAAAAACAAAATCCGGAACACCACCGAAGTTTTCACCAATTACTGATCTCGCCAATAGAGTACTCTGATGCGACTAGAATGTCGCATTTTTGTTTAGGTGTTACATTGGAAACGAAGCTTTTTGGACAAGCTTTTTGGACTTTTTGGTTTTTTCGTGTCGAAGCAACATTTTTAGATAAGTTTCTTACCAACTGCAACTGCGTTTGTGCGTGAGCTTTCACAGTGCCTACTATTGTTTTGTGTCGTGTGTGAAATTTCCAGTATTTTATTTCTCCGGTATTTGTAGCATATCTCATATAGGTTCATATTTCGTCGCAGATTGGTCAGGATAAGAACTTTCTCAGTAATTTACCGATTTTTGTTTGAAAATAAAGGTGAAAATGCCCAAGAACGCGTTGAAAGATTTAATTAAATTAGAACAATTTGTGGTAAAGTTCGGAAAAGATGACTTTTCCACCGATGGAAAAGTACTCCTTTGTAAATTGTGCAGTGTAAAGGTGAATCATGAAAAGAAGTTCTTTGTTGAGCAGCACATAAAACGATTTAAGCACCAGCAAGCAGTAGCTTTGAAGAACTCAGCAAAGACACAAGCAATAACCTCTTTCCTTCGTAGCAACGAGAAAAATGAATTACACTCGAATGTTGCTGGCATGTGACATACCTTTACACAAGGTAAATCGTCCACAATTCAAAACATTTATGGAAAAGTATGCACAAAAGAAAATTCCAGATGAATCTACGCTTCGGAAAAATTATGTCAAGGATTGCTATAGTGAAGTTCTTCAAAAAATTCGTGCTGAAGTGGGAGACGAAAACATATTCGTGTCGATAGATGAAACGACGGACAAAGCCGGCCGCTGCGTAACGAATGTTATTATCGGGCCGTTGCGTAAGGATGGACGTGGATACTTGCTGACCTCTGAGGTTTTGGAAAAGGTGAACTCGACGACAATCTCTACACTTTTTGACGATTCACTGCGATTGCTGTGGCCGGATGGACTTAAGCGCGAAAAAGTGTTGTTATTTGTTACGGACGCCGCCCCGTACATGAAGAAGAGTGGAAAAACGCTTAGAGTACTGTATTCCAAAATGATACACGTGACTTGCGTAGCTCATGGTGTACATAGGGTTTGTGAAAGTATCCGTAGTGCTTTTCCGAAAGTCGATGCCTTAATATCGAATTTAAAAAAGGTTTTTTTAAAAAGCGCGTCCCGTATTGCTTTTTTTAAGGAGAAGGAACCTGAGCTGCCGCTTCCACATCAACCCGTAAGTTTGAAAGAAAGGAATATAATTTTAATTTGATTTCATCAAGTAAGCTTTTTTAATTTATTCAGGTGTTGACTCGCTGGGGCACATGGCTTAATGCTGCATCGTATTACGCGCAGTATTTTAGTCGCATCAAACGAATCGTTGTCGAGCTGGAAGATGATGCAAGTTGCGTAAAATTTTCCAAAGAATTAATCTCCGATGTACCAGTTCAGGCCCAGCTGGCATACATACAAACAAATTTTGGATTTTTAGTGGACCCGAGCGAACACATATTCGAAAGTTTGCAAAAAACAGGTGATTTCAAGCGTTGTGTTGTGATTTGAATTATTTCTTTAAGCATATCTTAATATTAGGAAGCCCGATTGGAGATGTTTTGGATATTTTGAATGGGATCAACAAGAAATTGCAAAAAGCAAAAGGACCAGTTGCTGAAGTTGTGGTGAAAAAGTTCAACGCCGTCTTTTCTGCAAACGAAGGACTCAAGACCGTCCGAGAAATAAATTGTGTTGTAAATGGCACTGGCTCCAAACTCCCTTTAAATGTTGCAGTCGATGACGTGACATCTTTCAATTGGGCTCCACTCGTCTCTGCCCATGTGGAGAGGTCCTTCAGCTCTTTCAAAGCTCTGCTGAGGGACAATCGCAGGCGTTTGTTGCCAGACAATTTTAAAATGTATATGGTTGTACAGTGCTATTATAATGCTTAAAAAATGTTAATAAAAAGCATTTATGCCTTTTTCACAGTTTATTTTTGCCTTTTTTTGATTTTTTAGGTCAACAAAATCCGTTCCCTGCTTATATATTAGCGTGAGTTTTTCCTTTTTGCTACTTTTGAAATTGTTGAAATTTAATTCGAAGTGGGTGAATTGTTTGTGATATTAATATGCCTATTATCGTTACCGAGTCGAATTGTTCGCGTAGATCGAGTTAGTTGTCCAAACACTCGCCTTGTACGATTATGGTCGGCGAATTAATTCATTCGCCTAGAAATCAAAGGCTACCAAAATAATAAAAACAAAAATAACAGAACCAAAACGTCAATTCAAAAATTTATGAAAAAAAAACAAGAACTCCAAATAAAAAATGTTGTGTGCCTTAAAAATTATCAGTAATATTAATCTATTTTTTGAAGACAACAATAAGGATTTAGCATTAGATATGTGTAGATTGAGACGAAATATAAGGGACAATTCCAATCCTCTAGATTCTAGAACTTCCAAACCATCTGTTCATAGTTCATGTACCGTACCGTAAACTTAAAACTGAATAAAAATTGAAATCTTGAATATTGTTGCAATTGTAAATTATAAGCTAAATTTCCCTTTCTACATACGAGAAAAATGTAAATGAAATTTGAAAATGCTTGCTCGGACTCATCTTGTGTTGGACCACAGCCGAATAAAGATCTTAAAACCAGTCTTTACTAATTTTTTTAATTTCGTTTTTTTAGATTTGAGTCCAACTTTCTTTTAACAAAAGATTTCATGCATTTATTGGACCAAATAAAAGACAAATGAATATCTATGCGCACTTCTTTAATCCTTCCTATTATAAAGTTGGCCTGCGCACGCTTCTTATTTCAACAGCGAAATTATCCCACTATTCTTTATTGGATTTTTTTGAAGCTCTAAATTGTACCAACCTATATCGGGGTTTTGTTCCATGAGCTCAACTAGCTTCTGGATTTGGCTGGAATTGCTTCATTTAAAACTATAAAAGACGATTTTCATTATATAGTTATTATTTTATACATTTTTCTTGCATTTTCATTCATTTCTATAGCTCATAAATTCCATTCGCCTCTGGTTTCAACAAATAGTTTTGTTCGCCAAAATTTTAAGTTTAAGGAAAATGAAATTTCATAAATTCGCAAACCGCAATAAAGCACTTTACATTTGCCAGCGGTTTGGCAGTTCAGGCGAATGAATTTATAGCGAATTACAATCGGTGGATAAAAAAGAACCTAGAATGTTGTGTATAGCAATAAATGTTTTAATTTTTTTTATATAGATTCTTGGCAAAAATTCGTATTTCGCCTGGCGAAGCCGGTGGGGGTTTCAGCTAGTAACAATAAATTTCTTCAAATCCTAAGAATATGGGAAGAAGCTATTGGGATTCCGGACGATCCCCTGTCGAATGTCCAAGGGGTAATATCGAAAAAGATAGTTGGGCTGTACGTTTTTGATTTCATCAATGTTCAGCCTTAATTTAACAAAATCGAAATTTTAATATGTAGGTATACAAAAACAATGTATCACTGAAACTCAAAAAGAATTCCCAATGAATCCGTTTTTTTATACCAAATCTAAATGCTATTATGTATACACAGTGAGTGTGCAATAGAGCAGGTTATAACTAAAATGTCTGAGAATTTCCCTGCTTCTATAGGAGCATTCAAATACTGTTCCTTGTACATACGTTTACATACCTTCATGAATATATACAAATATCCATACAATACCGGCTTGTACAGACAATTAAATTTTACTACTCTGTAGAGAATTTAGCTTAACAAATGCAATATGCAAGGAAGAAATACATTTTCATTAGTATTTACGCTACAGGAGTTTGCATTTTGCGGAGTTTTGTTTACTGTGCGAAATAAGATGTTTCCCGAAAATTCACAAGATGCCTTACTTCAAGCAAATTTATTTGAGGGGTGGAGTCTGAAGTCAATCACTGTAACAGAAGCTGGTACCTATTTGCCTTGGGCAATGAACGAGTCTATGGTAAAATGTTCTGAGATAATTTTATGGAAAGTATTTGGGGTGATTTCAACATTTTCTTGGATGTGGCTAAAGCTGTTTAACAAATCACTGCGGAATACATTGCGCTTCAATTGACTTGAAGTAGCTTCTTAAAGGAAGTAACATTGTTATTCCTTATGTTTTAAGCTGGGGAACGGTGGTTGGTTGTGGTATGAATAGTCACAAATATCGCATATACACATGAATTTTATTTGCCATTTTTTATTATGCTCACATGATCTGTATAGATTATTGATTTCCATGGTATACAACAAAAGTTGGATCTTGTACTGTTGTTGTAAACCGTGAAAACCAATGATATATACAGATCTACAGACCATATGAGCATAATAAAAAAGGCCTATTGTACTTCTTCATCCGGACTTGGATGGAAGGACTTGTTAAACGTATAAGCGCGAGTTTAAAACATGCAAAGACAGCAACACTAAAATGATCTATCAGGATGACTGGCTGAACAAGTTTCCGAGGTCTTATATTTATGAGACCATCTCAACGGTGTTTCTCCACTCGACTATATAAGGCTTTTTTGAAGTTAGGTTTATAGTTCCTTCATCATTGTAAGATGACAGCAACAAAAATAGGTTTAGATGGTTTTGGCTTGTACGAAAGCATAGACTAACCAAACTAGACAGTCGACTTTCACTGCACCCACCCGATTTTCCCCGCAAATTTTAAATGACAGCTCTCCTTCGCGCTCCCTTTTTTTTCCTGTCTGTGTATTAAAGGCCGTCGAGTGGCAGAATTTCATTAACAAACAAAATGTAAATGAATCTATAACAATAAAAGTAAAAAAAGTAAATGTTGAGTATGGTTTTTTAGATAGCTTAATTTTTCCTCCATCCATCTTCGGCAGTAAAAGGTGTTCATACATTCACATTTCAGTTTATTTTTAATTTTGTTTGTATGAATTCTATGTTTGACAGCAAAATGCAAAAACGAAACAAACAATTTTTATTTTAACGAAATTCTCAGACAAGAGAACAAAAAAAAATAAAACAAAAGAATAATACAAAAATCAACAGGAAACCTATAATAACAATCGAATAACAAGAAAAGGAAACAAAAAAAAAAGGAAATATACAAGTAATGAAAAATAAATAACAATAAAAAAAAACTATAAACAACTAGGCTACAGTTCACCCGTCCTCCCCTGATGCTAATAGTAATCTCTTTTTTTTTTATTGATTACTTTTGACAAAATAAAAAAAAACTCGTTTACGTTATAGTACCCTACCTAAATAGAGCTCTGTATAGGTATGTCGGCTGGTATTGCGAAATATCGCATGAAAAGGAAATAGAATGGATAGGGGAAACACAAAAAAAAATATATAGATATTCAAATGATTAACAAACAAAAGAAAATCACGTCAAAGAAATAATTATCGGGAAATATTATCATTTAAATCTTAAAACTAACAAAAAATATAATTTAACGTCTTTCGACAAACGTGATCAATGTTGCCTCAGTTGGGCTTATTTTACATACAGTCCTCCGTATTTCGACCGTAATTAAAAGTCGTATAACTGGGTTATCGCAAATGGCAGTAATAGGGCGATCAAGGTCACCCTTACTCCCTGTGCTGGCAAAGTTGCTCATGGGCAATTAAATGCGCACTTCACTAGGCCACTTTCTTGGTCGCCTTCTTAATTTTTATTTTGTTTTTTAACAATTTTGTGGTGGTTTTGGTTACAGATTTCCCCCAAACTTTATTATGGGACGGTCACGACTTCAAATGATGGCCGGTGACCGCCAACAAAATTAAATTCCTCTGAATGGGCGGTGGTATAATGCAGCCGCCCCGCTATAATTTTTAAATCCTCGAACAAAAAAAATCCTGTGGTTTAGAGTCATCACTGCCTTTCACTGAAAGGACTTTATATGATATTTACAGTATAAAAACTAAACTTATGGCAACTTTCGCGTGTGCCTTTATTGGTAGTCACCTTACTAATAAGAAAAAAAAATCTACAGCTTCGCTGCAGTGTAATTTGTACCCGTTAATTGAGAGCAAGTTTAACTTTATGCATTTGTTTTCCCTTTCTTTTTTGTATGAACAGGGACATTTTCAAATAAAATTCCCGTAGCCCGACTACCACAACCACCTACAACAATAGGGAACAAATAATGAGCAACGAACAGATCGACGACTGACATTACAACACGATGACATTTAACACCCAAAAAAAACATTTTGGACGTGAAGGGTAAGTTGGCTGTTTCATTCTCTCCTTGAATTAATATTATTATTTTGTTTTGTTTAGCTTTCAGGTGCCCATAACACAAGCTTCCACTAGACAAAAGCGAATATTAGTAAATGTTAATGAATATTCTATAAATTTCTATTAGGGTGAATGTTGTTAAATTCGTTTATTTAACACCATATTTGTACAAAATCAATATATGATTGGTAATTCTGTAGTTTAATAACACTGAACATTGTTAAATAATGTTAATAAGGAACAGTAAATGCTATTCTTATTTTAAAAACAAAAAAATATGAATATCGGAAAGCAAAAAAAAAGTTTAACTCCAAACAAATGGACAATAGACCTGTCTTTTTGAGCTTCGTTCTCAGCAAAGCAAAGTAAAGTAGGATTTTCACCACGCAATTACAACAACTACGCTCAACTTGACACTTCGAGACTCGCAGTAGTTATTGTAATTTGTGTGCTGAAAATCTTACTTTACTTTGCTTTGCTTAGAACGAAGCTAAAAAAAAACACGACTAATGTTGTATTTAAGTGGGTTCTGCATTTTGATTTCCGATTTCATATTTTGCGTATTCAATCGAACGTAGGAATTGAAATTGTTTTGTTAATTGTTGGTATTCGCACGCTTTATTTCATTTTCTATACACATAATTCTTTTATAAATTCCAAAACAATGTATTTTGAAATGTGCACAGATTTTTTTATAAACCTTCCTAATTATTAATTAACAAAAACAAGTGCACTATTTGTGTTTTTGGGATATGAAAAGTGATCATTTTTTATCGTTACGAGTAAAATAAAGGGCGAAATAATTTTTTCAATTTAACAAATGCATACTTGAATATATTATTATGCAAGTATACATTTTACGTACTAATTACAGATTATAAATTATGCTAAAACTTAAAAAAATATTTTTCCCCACGAAATACAACAAAAAAATGCCTTTTCGCTAAACTGTGTTAAAATATATTTTTTTGTCAATATGGCTTCGAAATTTAAAGCATTAAAATCAACGGAAAAAAGTGTATTTTCTTAAAATATGTAAAAAAAACCTGAAGTATGAAACTGTGATGCGAACACCGCATAACTTGATTTCCCACCATAATAATGGCCGCCCGAATGACATGAAGTCCCTGCAGCAAATTGTATAAGTATGCGTGCGGCAGCAATGGCGCTCCTTTGATTTGTACAGGCACGAATACTTATGCAATTTGCTGCAGGACAGGCAGCTTGTAGGCAGAAGTACCGTTTCTGCTCTCAGTCGACTGTCTAGTTTGGATAGTCTATGGCCTAGCTTCTCACAACCATTCGTCTTGTGTTAGTTTTTAATTTTGCGACGAATGGAAGGGATCTACAATTTTACGCCGAGTCCAAACGACCAATTGAGAAGCTCTTTCATGACAGTTATGCTCTCGGATGTTTGTCAGACGTTCGCGAGAGGTGGCGCAGTGAAAATGATCTTAAGTTGGAATCGCTTTGCAGTCCAACACACTAACCACTAAGCCACTGTGCCGACCAATAGAGAAATAAAATTGAAAACTGTCGAGGTATAGCAATGTTCTATACCAAAATTGTTTAACTCACTAGTTACCGAAAGATTAAATTTTTATTGTAATTCCCTTGTTTGTAATATCAGCATTTCTTTGTTAAAAATAAGTCAACTATACCCAATCTTTTCGTATTCACGAATTTCGTTATTTCTGAAATCAGTAAAGGTAACCAGGAAAGCTTTTGATAGAGTAAACCATAAATTGTTGGTACATAAAGTTACAAGACTGGAAAACCCAGTTTATTTTTTTAAATTGGTTTTCCTCCTGATAGACTCAATAATGTTAAGTTTCGTGGTCATATTTCGAAAAATATATGGGTAACCTCTGGCGTCCCCCAAGGAAGTCATATTGGACCAGATATTTCATCTACGTCATTTCTAAGTGTCCTGTAATAATTTGTTCTCGCTGTAAATCCCCATGATGTATACATATTCCTTTGATGGTACAGTCATTCCTCGTGTCACGCTAATATTGTGGCCTTACGCCTATGAAAGAATTTTGTTTTTTGGTGACAAATAAATGAAAGTTATAGGAGGCAATAGTGTGTTAAGTAATTTGTAATTTGAAGCCATATCCCTCCTCATCTCTTATTCAAAATAAAAACAAGTAAAAGTGTTATCATCGGCCTGGCCGATGCTTTTATACCCTACACTGCATACAAGTTATGCAAAATTGGTTTTGTTTTCCAAAAATATTTTGCTCTAAATTTTTCTTACAATGTTCTATTCCTCAAGTGACAGAGACTCGGGCAATGACAAAGGAAGTCTCCGCAGCGAGAGATTTAGTTCTGCCCAGCTAGAGCCCCTTCTAACTTAGATAGGGATGACCTTTCAAACTGCAGAAGTTTATTGGTCCGGCTCATGTTATATTCTGGCCAAAGCTTCCGTGATATTTCACAGGTAGTGAGTTATTTCCACCTGTTGTTGGTTTTCATTCGAATTTTATTCTCCACTGGCTCTCTGAGACCGCAAAGTGGTGGCTCGATCAACTGAAGTGCTCGACCAAGATCCATTTAATTCCTCCGAGACTGTTTTACAGTCCATCTGTGCTCTATCTATGTAGATGAAAATTGATTTTCTTTTCGTGGGTTAATTTCTGTTCCATTCCTCCCTACTCGGAAAGGAGCAGGTGAATGGTCTGTCAAAGTCTAGATAGGGAGACATGTAGTCAGAAGTGACAACGTTCCCTACGTATTTACCTAAGGTCTGTGGATGCCTAAAGTTGCAAGGGTCTAGAGGTATCAGATTGGGAATAGCCTCTAGCAGTGACGTTTATTCAAAGGTGCGCAGGTGTTCACTGCCTCACCCTATCTATTATTATATGCACTGAATTTAAGTTCATTATGAAACACATAGCTGTTTCTTTGCAATAATTTATATATTACTAATCAATATTTGTAAATGAATAGTTCAAATCAATACAAGATGTAAAAAAATGATATCCAACCGATTGGGCTTCTTTAGATTTGCCCTCAAATTTCAGATTTCGTGTGTCTAATCGAACATAAAAACGTCACTTGCTCATTTTTTTGTTGATATTTGTGTGATTGGAATATGTATATACTTCGACACTTTTCTAATGATTTTCACTTGTTAGATTTTATATTAAAACATTCAAAATGCTCGCCCAGATTAATTTCTAAACATATGTACATACTATTACTGCCATAAGTAACAACTCGTGATCTGCGATGGCTTCGAGTTGGTCATTTTCAATTTCGCAATTTCCTGTTTTGACGGCCTTGAGGTATTGAATACCCCAAAGTTTTTAAAATGCGCCTATAAATTGAAAGCAGGTTGGACGAGTATTTGAACCTCCTGCACACCTTATCTTGCCAAAAAAGTGTTCTAAACAGTCCTGATTTAGATGTCGGGTCAATAAATAGTTAAAGCCACATCGCTGCAGGTGTTGGAACAGCGAAAAAAGAGACGATATGTTTAACAACCAGCCGTTAATGAACTTAAACGTTCTTGTTGTATCCGCTCCGTTGTAAGCAATAATTTTCATTGATATCAGGAATTTTCTGGCATTGCCTAAGAACTCTTCCTGCATTTCATTTTGGCTGAAGGCAATTTTCATATTTTCGGGCTGTCTAATGAGTCAAGTATTAAATATATTAAAGAGTTTGTCAAAAAATTTGACAAACTCAGCGGTGCTTTCAACAGTTTTTGTCCCATTGCCAGACTTTGAAAGCGTTAAGAGCCCCGAAGAAACCGTATTGCTTAGGACCTGAGAGGCCAGTCTGACTTTCATTCGCTCAAAGGTGTTGGGGTTGATGTGAGCATTGGTCAACTTCGGAGCCAATTTGAGTTCACTCTTGGAGTCAATATTGAAAAGCTGTGCAATATCTTTCCAAGAGGCAATTTTCCAATACGAATTTCTATATAACAATACAAGCGCACTTAGCATTTGCCACCCCATAAAAATATAGCTTGTAGGCTAAGTAACGGGAAATCGGTCGGAGTTGGTGGTCTCAGTATTGTCTCTGCTGACAATTTCTCTTAAAGTGAGTACTTGTTAATCCAAACTTTCGGCTCTAAATTTATTAACTGATCATTGTTTAGAAGATTGGGTGCTAGATTGGGAGCTTATTAAAGAATATGAGACAGGGTCACAAATAAAAGCCAAAAGTGCAAACTTATGTAGTTGGTGAGATTTTTTTTAAGACTGATTTCTTAATGACTGAACTATTTTTTTTGTTATATTTATGGGTTGAACACATTTATATTTGTCGTTATATTACATATTATCATAATAACTCAAATAAATGGTGAATTTCACTCGTTTTGCGATTTTCTGCCATTAGTGGACAGGTTAGTATTGTCCCTTTTTGAATGAAAATCCCCTTTTTAACGACTTTTTCAAAATCTTCGAAGCCAGCCCCGGGATCTGCCTACAAAGCTGCCTGTCGTGCATACGATTGCATAAGTATTCTTGCCTGTACAAATCAAAGGAGCACCATTGCTGCCGCACGCATACTTATACAATCTTATGCAGGGACGCCATGTCCATCGGGCGGCAATTTTCTGGTGGGATTTCAAGTGGGGCGACTGTGTTCGTCTTTTGTGCCCATTAGTAACACGGCGTTGCGATGACCACTATAATGGACATTGAAGGTGCCTTCGATAAGATATGCTTTGAAAGTCTGAAACAAGCCTTGGAAAAACGTAGGGTTAACCCACTGGTGGTAAGATTGGTGGACAATATGTTGAATACAAGAGCGATTAATATTCAGACGGGGACCTCAAAACTCAGAGGAAGGGTTAGCAGAGGTTGCCCACAAGGAGGTGTTCTCTCACCTACACTGTGGAATATCACTGTGGACTCCCTTCTCGACAGACTTGAGGCGACGGGCATTCACACAGTGGGATATGCCGACGACATAGCAATAATGGCCAGAGGCAAGTTCAAAGACGTCACCGCAGATATCATGAGGAACGCACTCAGAGTGGTTGAGCTGTGGTGTCTGGAACAAGGGTTCTCCATTAATGCGGGGAAAACAGATCTAATAGTCTTCACTAGGAAAAGGAAAAATCTGGAATTCCGGCCCTTAACACTTTTCGGATCGGAACTAACAATGACTAAGAAGGTTAAGTATCTGGGAGTCTATCTAGATACTGGACTTACTTGGAACTACCATGTTGAGCAGAAAGTCCGGAAGGCAAAAAGGGTACTACATCAATGCAAACGTGTATGTGGACAGAGGTGGGGACTCTCGCCTAGGTCAGCATACTGGATGTATACGATGATAACTAGACCCATTATCACGTACGCCTCGGTTATATGGTGGGCGAAAGCCTCTCAGAAAACCGTCAGAAAGCACATGGATGGGGTTCAACGATTAGCATGTATAGGAATAACAGGTGCAATACGTACAACCCCAACATGCGCATTGGAGGTCATCATGGGGATATTACCGCTGGACTTATTTATTAAGAAAACAGCGGCCCAAACGGCACTTCGTTTGCATCGAGATGCGAAATGGCACAATCGTGGTACGATCTATGGACATAGGAAGATCCTGGAACTTGTCAAAAACGAGATTAGGGAGCTGAACATGCCTATGGATCGAATAACAAGGGTGCGTATTATGGAAAGAACTCACAAAACTCGTATTGAGAACGGATTACTTCCAGAAAAAAGAAATGGTGAAATAGTGATTTTCAAGGATGGATCCATGATGGATGGCGGAGCGGGGGCCGGTATCTATTCAGAAGCCTGGACAATCAGGCGGTGATCAGATGCATGGAACAAACAAACATCACAACATCATTGGCACTGGAATGTGTACTTAAGCTCAATAAGTGTTCATTTAAAAATGAAGTAACACTGAAATGGGTACGGGGACACATAGGGATCGAAGGCAATGAAAAGGCGGACTCCCTTGCAAAACAGGGTTCAACTGAAAAGTTTGCTGGGACCAGAACCATTCTCTTCAATTGGCAGAGGAATGGTAGAACAGCTGATACACAATTGGAACACGGCAGAACACAACCGTTGAACAATGTAGACAAGCTAAAATGGCAATAAAGTGGCCGACCTGCTCCACTCAAAGAAGGGTTCTAAGTATGAGTCGAGGAACATTGAAATGGGTGGTGGCTTTGTCTACAGGACATGGTAATTTCCTGTAGACTATGCCTGGAAGAATCTGAGACAGCGGCACATATACTGTGTCAATGTCCAGCGTTGGCTGGCAGAAGAATGAGGATTTTGGGACATCATTGGATCGAGACCCAGTCGATGAAACAGATCTCCCATAAACAGATGCTAGCGCTAACACTAGGAATTAAGCCCAGAGAAGAACTGTGGAGAAATCCAGAGAGTCTTTCTGAGTAAGATTTACAGTGGTAGAGAGACGAAAAGAGACCCGACAATGGTGGTCTGATTCGAATATCTCTCGAAATCTATATATACACGGCGTTCACATCAAAGTTCAGTTGGACAGTTTTTTAAAGTTTATAAAATTGTTGGTATCAAATGGAATTACTGATGTAATATTATTACAGTGCCAAATACCTTAATATAATAATCATTTCTCAATATCTAGCAGAAATCCATCTTACAAAATTTTGCTCAGGGAAAAATTAACTAACAGCGTTTTTTTCACTTTTGTTAAAAGAAATTTTGTAACTTCTAAGGGAAAACTTTTTTTATGTGGTGGTGAAAAAAAAAATAGTCTTAGCATAACTTATAACCTGTGCCTAATTAGTACGTAAAATGAATACTTTCTGGTACCTTGTTTACCTCAACGCCACCCATCATATCATTGATATACAGTATGAAGAGTAGAGTACTCAGCATACAACCTTGTTGTATGAATGGTTATTCCTAAGAACTGCTGTAGACATTCTCAACCTCGGTAAAATGAGTACATGCAAGTGGACGAAAAAGCCCTCCAACGCTCATAGTAATCAGATATCAATATCTGTCCCCTCCAACAATAATAATAAATCTTGTAATAAGATACCAAGATTTGTTCCCAGTTCCCGTCCTAAGCCCGACCCGAAATGGAGCCTAAAGACCAAGCTTTTTCACCCCATAAAAATATTGCTTGTAGGCAAATAACGGCAAATCGGCCGAATATGGTGGTATTAGTAGTAGTTTGTCTATTTTCAAAATGGCGTATTGCGAAAAATATTAAGCTACACAAAAGCAAATAGGTAAGGTTCTTGCGCCATTTCGACATTTTTTATTTGCATTATAATTTGATGCCAAGCCAAAACGACACTTTTGCAACATTATAGGAAAAAATAAACACTTAAAAAGTATCAAACTTTGCATCTCTGCACTATCTTCCCAAAAAAAAAATCAAGCGAATATGTTGTGGTTAAGGCACTGAAAGTGATTTTTAACTATTTCCCTTCGCCTATTCAAATATATGATTTATTTTGATTCATTGTAGTTTTAAAAAATAAATAAAATTATAAATAGTTCAAAAACTCAAATAGCATCCATATAACCCATTTTGTGTGCATGTTTTACGATATCAAATAGTCTGCGATTTACATCATCTCCGCCTGCCTTTAACGACAACTGACGGAACTCTTTACTGAATACATCACGCTCAAACCACATAGATAAAAGGTTTACTTCCTCTTCTGTAGCAAAAAACCAAGGAAGGAAATGCAAACATATCATTACTCCATAAAAAGCATATTTTGAGAAGTGCTTATAAAAGTTATCGTATCTGGAAATATACGGAAATAAATATTAATTTTGGAAGAATAAGATAAGATTTCATTAAAAAAAAACATTCACTTACGAGTATATCTCTAACGATGAGACTGTTTCCGCATCACATGCTTTTAGAACAGTTGCCATCGTAGTGAACATATTGCTATGATAATATTTTAATAGCTCTATCCAAAATTCATCTCGTATTGTAGGATCCATATTCATGTACATAGCAAAACTCAAGTCAATACTTGGTGAACCATAACGTAGTTCCTTCAAAAAATTTCCACCCAAATATTACTCGTTATGCAAAATATTTACAATATTTAAGTACCTGGAAATCAATCAACTTAGCATCCTTTGGAGATTCATCGCCGTTTTCGTAGCGGAACATGACGTTATTCCGATTAAAATCACCATGGAGGATTGCTGCAAACGTGCGGTCATCATCTACACCCATTGTTCGAATGAATTCCAATAATCTTGTTGGATGGGGACCATATTTTGAATTCAATTTGTTAATACTGCTCTCCAAGCGGACATCATCAGGATTATCTTTAGCAATTAATGTTTCTTTGCAACGCCCAAAGTACTCAAAGAATCGATCAAAAGCAATACGGTACACCGCGTCATAAAAATTGTTTTTCGTATCTTTTTTCTCAATAAATGGCAGCGGTATAATGCTGTCGATTAATTTCTTCAAATGTGTGTCCTTATGCAATTTGAGAGCGTAAGTCATTGCATGGTACTCCGCCAGTGGTTTTGTTATTGCCATCATATGTTCTTGGTTCAAGTACAAACGCGGTCCCATCGCATAGCCTTTTGGTTTTAAATTTTCAATAACTAAAACACATTCGTTAGATGTTTCATTCCTATCACTGAGTCCTATTTTGAGATCATTTTTTAGGTAAAAACACAAAAATTTGTATATACTATTTTACCGTCAATTTGTCCGTATTTAGCTACGTAAACCTTGGCAGTCCAATCCTCAACTCTAATTGTTTCTATGCCAGCTTTTGAAATAACATCCGAATAATAAGGAAGCACATGAGAGTAAATGAATATTTCATTTTGAAACTGAATATAGCATCTGCTGGATATTCGAAAATTTTCATCGCCCTTCATAAATTTTGCAATCAGTTCGTGAGACTTCTCTCTGAAAATGATCGTTTTACAACGCAGTTTAAATGCTTAAATCTTAAACCTACGTATTTGTTGTTTCATTAAGAGTTTTGATACTCAGCGTATACAATGCTGACATAAATCCATCAAGACCACCTGCGTGCTTTATATCAAAGTGTATTAATTTTTCTGGGAAAAAGTTTGTAACGATTTCTGGTATTAAAATATTTGAAATGTACGTTAAATGTGTTTCTTCGGCAGCCATGTTTATTTTCCAACCACTCGTATAAAAATGGTTTGTGTATTAGATGATATACTTTTGTCAATACCAATTAACGCCCCAAGTCGCTTGCTGTCAGTAGATAAAGAAAATGTCAACCAACTACTATAATTCATGTACTTTGTTTATCGCAATACCTTTATGTTGATGCTGTCAATTAAGAAATAAAATGTAGTATTTTACTATACACATAACGAACGGCAAGTTAACCAAATTATTGCTTCATTCAGACGCTATTTCACAGTTATTTTCACACAATAATCAACAAATGATCTGAATTGATATACAGCTGAAGCGTACACCTGTTTAACAAGACGGACTAGTCACGACTGACGATTACGAGACGGAGACAGAAACATTTTACAATGACAATAACATAGCCAAGCCGACTGACATGGAAGATAGAACAAGGCTGGGACGGGATATATATTTATGAATATCGCGGTTGCAGCGTTTGGTTGGGGACAAATTATAAAACAATTTTTCTTAAAGTAGTGTGTTATCACTAAAACTATACAGGCGATAATGCATCGGACAGGGGCGGATTTAAGGTGAAACATAATTGGAAGAACTATCAAATTGCCTGATAAATGTGATTTGGTCTGTTGGACCAAGAGCCCACAGCATAATAATTTGCAGGACGTATCTTTCTTTTAAAGCAAATCGCATTTGGTTATGTCAAATATTAAAAAAAAAAAAAAAAAAGACGTATTTTTACGATTTTAAAAAGTCAGACACAAGCTTAAAACGTTTTGGACCTACATATTTGCGAGATGAAATATAATAAAACTTACATTGGCTGGTTATATCAATTATCTCGGTTTTAGGAGCTTTTCAAGTATTGCTCACTAAAGCAGCGACCATTAACTGCAAGACTTAGGTTTATAGCATCAGCCTTACATCATCCTGCAACTCATCAACTTCTGTTTCGGTTATATCTCGCACCCAAAATTGTCTGTTTTGGTAAATTAACAAAACGTTCTCCCTACAGAAACTATAAATGTGTTTATTGGCTGGGATTATAAGCGGCAGACCTAAGCAGGACGGTTTAGTTCGACAAGTGGGCGCAGTGGTTTGCTTTGCAGGTAATCCGAGAGTATAACTGTTTTGAGAAAGCCTTATCAATTCATATGTTCGGATTTAAAGTAAAAAAAAAACAAGCTAGTGCTTGTGTTGAAATCTAGGTCTAGGTGTAGGCTAGTATGCATTTTAAAAAGAAAAAAATGCATACGAAATGAGGTGAATGGCGTCCGAGATGCCGTCTACAGTTTACATCGAAAAATGATATACATAGATTTATGTACATTGTCGTGCCATAAACTCTGTTACAAATATAAAGCGGCATACACAAATATAAAAAAAAGCGGTGAACATTTTGTATTAGTTTTTGTTTTCATTTATTAAAAAAAAAGGTGCATCACTCGATATGACACCTTTTCGCCTTGACGCCAGCTTTTAAACGTGTTGGCCATTGATCTATAGCGGCAAAAGTCAGACTTTTTTCATGCTTTCAAATTTTGGTAGGGAGCCTTATATGTTCTCCAACTCTAACCACAAACATTGACTCTCAGCCACTCCTTCGTGGTTTTGGCCTTATGCGCCGGAGCCGAGTAGTGTTGAAAACCGCACTTTTCTCCATTAAATAGCGTTTTTGTTAAGGTCTTCCCAACACCCTTTAGCACACCTTTCTGGTACACTTTTCCACCCGTTTTAACACATTTTTCGCAAAAATGGAGGGATCTGACTCCTTGGTATGAAATCCCCACCAAACCATCACAAAAGTCGGATGTTGCCATCGCTAAACCCTGGAAGCAACATTTTTTGTTTCCTTTGAGGGCAAGGCATAAACTTTGTCATTTTGCTTGTTGTAAACTTCTCTACAGTAAAAATGTTTTCATCCTTAAACAAAATGTTTTTATGCCCAGTGTAAATTCAGTAACGCATCACTGGCATCATGATGCATTGCAAAATGATATCACTCACAATTGCAAAATTGATCAAACTGATGCGCAAATATAACGAAAAAAAGCAAGCCGGCAAAGCCGGCAAAAAAGTGAGAAAAATGTCGGAAAGGGAAGATTTTAAATATTATTATCCATAGATACATGTTTTTGACAGAAAAATTTAAAAATGTTGTTTGATGTAAAAAGTGTGTTCTAAAACTTAAACGTCATATTCAATCAGCATTGCATCAGCATAAACTGTGCTTCGTATCAGCATCGCAAATAAGCAGTGATGCCGCATCGATGCGTAAATGTTTGACGTTTCTGAATTTACACCCATTGTCCGTTAGCCACAGCAAGTCGCTTGCATCTCTCCGCCCTCGTTTTTTTAAATTGTAGAGATAGATGACCCGTTGATCAACGATAAGCTTTCATGTAAGATCATCCATAGCCATTGATCTGGTTAATCATCAATCCATCCGTTCAGAACGGAATTTTCTCCGATTTGTACGAAATCAGATAATTTCCATTCGAGATATCCGCCGTTCCGATACAATTTTCGGACGCATACCGCGTTATTAACACTTACTTTTGACAGCTACACGGCACATTTTTACCGAAACTTTTCGACAGCTAATTGCCGCGGAATTTAAATTATTCTGCAAATGAATGCGTTCATATCCTTTATTTAACTTCATTAACGTGAATAACTCGATCACGGATGTGGTAATTCAACCCCAGTTCTCGGTATAACTTACACATTTTTAGAAACCGTATGTGCCCATTAAGTCACACAGTTCAAATTTATTGTTACCTCAATCCAAATATTAAATTAAAAGCGCCTCACTATATATTTGAATCGTTTTTATTTTATTAGCTTTTTACATAAATTTGAAGGGAAAACATTATTTATAGCTCCCCGTAAACATTCCTGCCGACTTTTATAGAACTTTTACCCGGGAAGGAACCATCTACCTGCAAATAAAATAGATATAAAATTAAATTACGTTGCAGAACCATTCAAATCGCAGTGTAAATTAAAAATGTGATCAGTAATTGGAAGTACCTAAATCAATATAAATTCATAAACACGGACCAATTAATATCATCATTAAAATAGATATAAAATTAAAATATCAGCTTTATCACTGAAGTAAGTACAAGTGACTTCTAGATCCGACCCGCCATTGAGAAATACGAACTTTCTCTTGGTGATCGACCGATATCGATTCCAACCAAATTCTTTGATTCACACAAAGTTTTAGAATGAAATTTTGCAGATATCGGATGTAAACACTCACATATAGTACATATTCGAATTGAAAATTAGTTCACTATTTTGAAGTAAACGTACCTTTTCTAAAGTAACGTTTTGCGGATTGATGAAAAGTCCAACATCTAAAAATAAAAGAGAACATTGTTAACTTCTTTTTAGTATTCACAAATACAAATTAATTAATTTTAAATACAAATGCATATATTTATAAAACATATAAACGAAATAAAATACAAACCTTAAATATTGAAACACAATTCCCTTTCAGCAGCAGTTTTTTTTAATATTTTCTGCAAGATAAAAACAGAAATGAATATAAATTAAAACTTCGAATTGATATTTTAAATAAAAAATGTGTGTAACGGTTTATCAGTTGGTATTTTATCATCAAAATTTTATGTCGGGAAAAGAAGACAAAATTGTATGATTATCATCATTCAAGAAAAAGAAAGCCAGCGTATGTAACAGAAATTTCGGTGTTCTGTTAAACTCCAACGTAGTTGGCTTTTAGGTCGTTCTAACTAGTGTTACATTATTAAAACTGTCCAAAATTTGCTTACCTTCAATGGCATTTAGTAGTTGAAATCATATCCATACGAAGGCTGTTTTTTAATCTAAAATTAAGAGAAAATAAAAAACTGTAAGTACTGACATTTTTTTACGGCCTGAATAAATGAAATATTTATGTAAGTTTTCAGTAATTGGAAAATTTAAAATCAAAATAAATTCATAAACACGGACCAATTATTTTCATCACTTACAAAATTATGTTTGCAAATCATACTCTTATTTACCTTACGGTCTCAAATCAATTCGCGATATTGTAGTCCTACATTCTGTAATCACAAAAAAAATAGATCTGTTAGAATTATATATAGACGAGGGTGAAATCAATTGTACATCCAAAAAACTAACATCTAGCCAGATCAAAATATTTAACAGGAAACAATAAACTTTTGGTAAATCTGCATTCTGTTATCGATCAAAGTTATCTTTCAAATTCAATCCAAAATTAAGGCACTTTTACTTTTGGTGCACGCTGTCTAAAAGGCACCCCAAAAATTACTGCACTGCCCTGATTAGGCGTGTCAAATTCTCATATAACCAAAAGTTTGGCAAAGAGTGTTTAAAACCAATTCGCCGTCGATAATTTCGGGCATTTAATTCGCAATAACATGAGCAAACGCGTGGGAAGGAATTTAATTTATAGACCAAAGATAAAGCCTGTCATTTTCATCCCATGCCACATCTTGGATTCTCTGACAAACATTCGAGAGTTTAACTGCCTCACGAAACCTTCTTAATTTAGCCAACCGGAATCGGGCATAATTGTAGGTTTTTATTTATTTTTAGTGTTAAGAACTACAATACTCCAACACGATATTTGCACCAAAGCCCGTTGGTTTGCCCAGGATGTTTATTTGATATTATTTCATTGAAGATACGGATCTGTGAAAGACAACCGTTGTTATTATTGGCCACAAAGAATTTCCACGTATTGTTCGATTGTTTTTGGGACCAGCCAGTGTTCACACAACAATCCCTCTAAGGTATCAGCCTCGAATTCCCAATGATGATGGCGAAATGACAGCATAGTTCAACAGTCTTTTCTACATGCTAATGATACGTAAAATATTGCAATTACCAAAAGCAGTTACCAATTTACTATACATGGGATAGCAATTCGTCAGAGTAATTGACTAAGTAAGCGCTCAGAAATTCATCATAGGTTATTATAGGATGAAAAAAGATAATAATTCAGAATACAATGGGTAGAAGCTTCAACTTTCGACTGGCTAAATGTTAATTATGTTCAGAGTTCAAATAATGTCATCAAAATTTTCTTATGACGGGAAAAGAAGACTAGTAAAATTGATTATCATCAGTTTAAAAAAGAATACATGTACCTATACAAAAAAAAACAACCAGTTTTGAAATGTTTTCTTACCTTTTTTTATTTTAGAAGCGAAATTTTAATACAAGCTCGATACTTTTGCACAACATATGAGTCTATAAAGAAAAAGTAATTTAACAAATTAAGATGGTAAATGTCTTAAATAATGAATATACAAATTCGGGTTTGATTCAGAAATTATAAGTTCAGCCATGGGTTATAGTCATAGAAAACTCATACGGTAATTACTTTCATCATTTAAACAATCTCCCTGCCTAACTATATATTTACCTGGCAGACATCAGATCGGAGAGCGTACAAAATTGTTAACAGTGTAACTGGGTAATAACTTTTACGCAACGTTTATTATCTGCCTGGCGAAAACAGTTTCGCTGATGAAGAAGGCATTACGTATTCGCCCTTAAGTCTTAGGTTTTTTTTTTAACTTTACTAACAAGCTTATGTTACTGACGACTAGAGGTAGTGCCAATTCGGTAGTAATTTCTTCATGGAGTTGTGTATTTCGTCGCCATAAGGTCGAAGGTAGGTAAGAATAAATTCTGTGGCAAGAAGGAAAAACAGTATAAGTCGACTTATGTTAATTAAATGAGTTAATGTTTCGATCGGATGCACAGTACCCTGTTCTATATGCCAAATATCATTCAAATATCTCTTATGGTTGCCGTGTTATGGATCAAGAAAAAACGCATAAGTCATTTACCTACATTGAAAGTCAAACCTTTAAACTGCGCTCATGAAAAAGCCGACTTATGTCAAAATTGAGTTAAGAGACCGTGTTTACGCGAATAATCCCCGAACTCTAGACGCATTAAAAACCAACAATATAGTACATTTACACCGCACCTAAATTCAACATTTTGGAAAAAAAATTTTCGAAATCCAGTTTGGCGTTCCCACTGAAACTTCAACATTTCAAATGACAGCTAGTGTCAGAATTCATTACTGATCTTTTTTTCTGTTTAGAAGTCAGAAGTGGTTGAACTTAAAGAACATTTTTTTATTTACGTATATTAATTTAAACATGAATTTAAGTGCCAATTCAGATATATTTAACATATTGTTGACTCAATATAGAGGTATGGAGTTCGCGATGAAAAGTTATTGATTTGTTGACAGCTACCTTTTTTTGTCAGCGGGCTGAAAACTCAATAAATGACGTGCGGAATTTGTAAAGAGGTTTGTTCGATTTGACAAACTTACAAATGCAGCGATGAAATTCAACACTTCACTGAAATTCAACATTTGGAAATGTTGGAAGATGTATGGCGAAATGCTGGACATTTCGGCTGAAATGTTGAATTTAGGTGTGAATGTACTATTACTTAAGTTATGGCCGAGATACCGCCCGAAATGTGCGAAAATGTGGTTACAAATTACCTCAAAAGAACCGCATGCTGCGAATCTTTCCGAGGCGGCCTTTTGAACATTGTATTTCACACTTAATGGCAAAGTCCAAACTTTTTAATGAAATAAAATGTTCAGGGAAATGGTATTACCGTGGTATACCCTGACAGACATGTGATTCATTTCGGTACCATGGTATCGAAACCATGCGTGTCACAGCCATAACAGTAATACAAACTACGAATACTAGTTCGTATACCATCTGTTTACAACAAATCGTTAAATTTACTTGATCACGAACTCTCTGAAGCCAAAAACGGCAGTAGTAGTAAAGAAAATAAATTTTGTGTAGAAAGTAAATATTATTTTTTTGCAATTAAAAAAAGTTATAAACCAAGATTCAAGTTTACGGGAAATCTGCGACAAATAAATGTCTTTTGTGTGTATGCATACGTATAAGGACTGTTGCAGTACTGCAAGAATGTAGGTTTTCCCTCCCATAAATATGTTTGCTTACCTTTTTTTATTTAAGTTGCTAAAAAATTTTGCACACGAATTTTTCGTACGGTCAGGTCAATATCTAAAAACAAAAAAAAATCGTTAGGTAAGAAGTATAAATTTTACCATTAAATACATGTAAATGCTTATTTTAACATCAGGAATTAAAAATACAGCCATGGGTTATAGTCATAGCATTTTTTTTTTTTTTTTTTTTTTTTTTTATAATCATACGGTAATTCTTTCATCATTATATTTATAAATAATTGTGCGCATACATGTCAAATTCAAAGGTACCTACTTTTGATAGCCAGATCAGCTTAAATGACATAACGGGAAAGTCGCATTCAATCTGAAAGTAAAAGAAACAAACAAAACATTAGAAAAAGCATAGCAGACAATCAAATATATTATGATCTGCATATAAATTAAAAATTAGAAATTAAATGCAGCCATGGGTTTTAGTCATTGAAATCTCATAAGGTAATTACTTTTATCATTAAATAAACAAATGAACAATCTCAATTTTGATTAAAATCGTGAGAGCGGATTTCGTAAAATTTGCAGACAAAACGGTAACAAATATTGCAATGTTTAGTTTGAAAAATAATATTGCTGAACTATATATTGCTGAAATCTGAGTATAAGGTAGATATTGTTCGAGATGTAAGCATTACTTGGTTTTCAAAGGTTTCACCAAATCGAAAATGTGGTTTTCGAGATATGAGCAGTTTCTAAAATTCGTATTTCGGTGATTCGAATTGAAACTGAAGGACAGAATAATTTTGAAAACATCTACAGTCGAACTTCGATAACTCGAATGTTTAATAACTCGAATCAAATTGGTTGGCAATAGCGCCAAGACTAAAATGTACATGTAATTTGTATTTGATAACTCGAATGTCTTGATTACTAAAAGAGATTATTTGGCGTCACCTTCGATAAGTCGAATTCTGAGGGAGAATTCCCAAATTCTGCGTGTTTTTACAAGTTCGTTTTATAATGCATCACTTTCGGGAGAACTGTGTTTGTATGTTTCTATGACCTAGTATACATTACATACCGTGTAGAAAATCGCGATTTTCATATGTGAGTAAGAATTGTCAAATTGTGTCTAATCGAACGCTAGGCCATTACAGATTTGCGTATTATATTTGACAAGTCAGCGATATTTGTTTTTGTATTACCATATTTTTTTTTTCTTATTAAAAGCGTCAAAAAGCCTTTTAAAGATATCTGTTGTGCGAATTATGTATTCCTTTTTTTACAATAAAATACTCGTAATGAAAGTAACCATTGACATTGTTTTCCACGAAAACAAATTTTGAAATTTTAATTCTGCGATGACAATAAATGTAATAGATTCTAAAAAAACTGCCGCGCTAGGATATGTGGATAATTGTTTAACTAATGCTGTGCTTTTGTACTAAAGTTAGCAGCCAACTAATCGTCGACATTAGTGTTTGACTATTACTTAAGCCAGATATCTATTGGATTGTCAAACGATTCGTTATTTGGGGAAACACTTCAACCTCTTCTACTTAATATCGAGATTTGTGTCGGGTGGAAGTGTAGTATTAGCCTCACTCATCAAGAACGTTAACCAATGAGCCAACTTGCAGACCTTTATAGCCAGACAAAAAATGTAACCGACTGGTCGACTAGGCTTTGAAATGTGTAAAATGTTTGTGAAATTTCGTTGTTCAATTGTTGATGTTACACTCTTATTTTGTTATATGAACTAAATGATATGCAACTTATGATTCACCAACTATTTGCGAAAAATCGTTGACGCTGTTAAATATATTAGCTTACCTTTTATTGTTTATGTTGTTAAATAAAATTTCCACTCGAATTTCTCGTAGGGGCAATATCTAAAAATAAAAAAATAAATATCATTAGGTAAGCAATTATAAATATTACCATTAAAACTACATGTAGTCATTGTTTTAATATCAGGAATTAAAAATACAGCCATGGGTTATAGTCATAGCATTTTTTTTTTTTTTTTTTTTTTTTATAATCATACGGTAATTCTTTCATCATTATATTTATAAATAATTGTGCGCATACATGTCAAATTCAAAGGTACCTACTTTTGATAGCCAGATCAGCTTAAATGACATAACGGGAAAGTCGCATTCAATCTGAAAGTAAAAGAAACAAACAAAACATTAGATAAAGCATAGCAGACAATCAAATATATTATGATCTGCATATAAATTAAAAATTAGAAATTAAATACAGCCATGGGTTTTAGTCATTGAAATCTCATAAAGTAATTACTTTTATCATTAAATAAACAAATGAACAATCTCAATTTTGATTAAAATCGTGAGAGCGGATTTCGTAAAATTTGCAGACAAAACGGTAACAAATATTGCAATGTTTAGTTTGAAAAATAATATTGCTGAACTATATATAGCTGAAATCTGAGTATAAGGTAGATATTGTTCGGGATGTAAGCATTACTTGGTTTTCAAAGGTTTCACCAAATCGAAAATGTGGTTTTCGAGATATGAGCAGTTTCTAAAATTCGTATTTCGGTGATTCGAATTGAAAATGAAGGACGGAATAATTTTGAAAACATCTACAGTCGAACTTCGATAACTCGAATATTTAATAACTCGAATGAAATTGGTTGGCAATAGCGCCAAGACTAAAATGTACATGTAATTTGTATTTGATAACTCGAATGTCTTGATTACTAAAAGAGATTATTTGGCGTCACCTTCGATAAGTCGAATTCTGAGGGAGAATTCCCAAATTCTGCGTGTTTTTACAAGTTCGTTTTATAATGCATCACTTTCGGGGGAACTGTGTTTGTATGTTTCTATGACCTAGTATACATTACATACCGTGTAGAAAATCGCGATTTTCATATGTGAGTAAGAATTGTCAAATTTATTGTTAGTAGGGGTCAGAACACATAATTAACTAGGTTGGTATATTGGTTAAAATTTTTGAAAAATAAGAGGAATACAAAATAAAACACAAAGTTAAAGGTACATATATTATTATACCAATTTTATATTTTACTCGAAGTCTTGATAACTCGAATTTTTTTTTTGTGGCAAGTGATGGTTCGAATTATCGTAGTTCGACCGTACTTTTCTCCAAGTATGCATTCTGGTCAAAATCGTTCGTGCCGATTTTAGGTAAAATAAGGAAAATACAAATTATAATAATTTAAATTTTGTTGGCACAAGTTCTTCTAAATAATTTGACTGTAAAAATATATACAATACAATTTTTAAAATATCAAATTAAACTTATTTTCACACTTCTCATTACTTTTCCAAGCACATTTTCATTCCTTGGCAAATCCAAATTCAAAGAAGCGATAGGTTCTTACTCTTCGTTTCAAAAATATTCACCAACTTACTGCGGCACAAAAGCACCCATAAATAAATATTAGAAAACGAACAAAAACGTACTATAAAAAATACCGATAATTGTGTCTAATCGAACGCTAGGCCATTACAGATTTGCATATTATATTTGACAAGTCAGCGATATTTGTTTTTGTATTACCATTTTTTTTTTTTCTTATTAAAAGCGTCAAAAAGCCTTTTAAAGATATCTGTTGTGCGAATTATGTATTCCTTTTTTTACAATAAAATACTCGTAATGAAAGTAACCATTGACATTGTTTTCCACGAAAACAAATTTTGAAATTTTAATTCTGTGATGACAATAAATGTAATAGATTCTAAAAAAATTGCCGCGCTAGGATATGTGGATAATTGTTTAACTAATGCTGTGCTTTTGTACTAAAGCTAGCAGCCAACTAATCGTCGACATTAGTGTTTGACTATTACTTAAGCCAGAGATCTATTGGAATGTCAAACGATTCGTTATTTGGGGAAACACTTCAACCTCTTCTACTTAATATCGAGATTTGTGTCGGGTGGAAGTGTAGTATTAGCCTCACTCATCAAGAACGTTAACCAATGAGCCAACTTGCAGACCTTTATAGCCAGACAAAAAATGTAACCGACTGGTCGACTAGGCTTTGAAATGTGTAAAATGTTTGTGAAATTTCGTTGTTCAATTGTTGTTGTTACACTCTTATTTTGTTATATGAACTAAATGATATGCAACTTATGATTCACCAACTATTTGCGAAAAATCGTTGACGCTGTTAAATATATTAGCTTACCTTTTATTGTTTATGTTGTTAAATAAAATTTCCACTCGAATTTCTCGTAGGGGCAATATCTAAAAATAAAAAAATAAATATCATTAGGTAAGCAATTATAAATATTACCATTAAAACTACATGTAGTCATTGTTTTAATATCAGGAATTAAAAATACAGCCATGGGTTATAGTCATAGCATTTTTTTTTTTTTTTTTTTTTTTATAATCATACGGTAATTCTTTCATCATTATATTTATAAATAATTGTGCGCATACATGTCAAATTCAAAGGTACCTACTTTTGATAGCCAGATCAGCTTAAATGACATAACGGGAAAGTCGCATTCAATCTGAAAGTAAAAGAAACAAACAAAACATTAGATAAAGCATAGCAGACAATCAAATATATTATGATCTGCATATAAATTAAAAATTAGAAATTAAATACAGCCATGGGTTTTAGTCATTGAAATCTCATAAAGTAATTACTTTTATCATTAAATAAACAAATGAACAATCTCAATTTTGATTAAAATCGTGAGAGCGGATTTCGTAAAATTTGCAGACAAAACGGTAACAAATATTGCAATGTTTAGTTTGAAAAATAATATTGCTGAACTATATATAGCTGAAATCTGAGTATAAGGTAGATATTGTTCGGGATGTAAGCATTACTTGGTTTTCAAAGGTTTCACCAAATCGAAAATGTGGTTTTCGAGATATGAGCAGTTTCTAAAATTCGTATTTCGGTGATTCGAATTGAAAATGAAGGACGGAATAATTTTGAAAACATCTACAGTCGAACTTCGATAACTCGAATATTTAATAACTCGAATGAAATTGGTTGGCAATAGCGCCAAGACTAAAATGTACATGTAATTTGTATTTGATAACTCGAATGTCTTGATTACTAAAAGAGATTATTTGGCGTCACCTTCGATAAGTCGAATTCTGAGGGAGAATTCCCAAATTCTGCGTGTTTTTACAAGTTCGTTTTATAATGCATCACTTTCGGGGGAACTGTGTTTGTATGTTTCTATGACCTAGTATACATTACATACCGTGTAGAAAATCGCGATTTTCATATGTGAGTAAGAATTGTCAAATTTATTGTTAGTAGGGGTCAGAACACATAATTAACTAGGTTGGTATATTGGTTAAAATTTTTGAAAAATAAGAGGAATACAAAATAAAACACAAAGTTAAAGGTACATATATTATTATACCAATTTTATATTTTACTCGAAGTCTTGATAACTCGAATTTTTTTTTTGTGGCAAGTGATGGTTCGAATTATCGTAGTTCGACCGTACTTTTCTCCAAGTATGCATTCTGGTCAAAATCGTTCGTGCCGATTTTAGGTAAAATAAGGAAAATACAAATTATAATAATTTAAATTTTGTTGGCACAAGTTCTTCTAAATAATTTGACTGTAAAAATATATACAATACAATTTTTAAAATATCAAATTAAACTTATTTTCACACTTCTCATTACTTTTCCAAGCACATTTTCATTCCTTGGCAAATCCAAATTCAAAGAAGCGATAGGTTCTTACTCTTCGTTTCAAAAATATTCACCAACTTACTGCGGCACAAAAGCACCCATAAATAAATATTAGAAAACGAACAAAAACGTACTATAAAAAATACCGATAATTGTGTCTAATCGAACGCTAGGCCATTACAGATTTGCATATTATATTTGACAAGTCAGCGATATTTGTTTTTGTATTACCATTTTTTTTTTTTCTTATTAAAAGCGTCAAAAAGCCTTTTAAAGATATCTGTTGTGCGAATTATGTATTCCTTTTTTTACAATAAAATACTCGTAATGAAAGTAACCATTGACATTGTTTTCCACGAAAACAAATTTTGAAATTTTAATTCTGTGATGACAATAAATGTAATAGATTCTAAAAAAATTGCCGCGCTAGGATATGTGGATAATTGTTTAACTAATGCTGTGCTTTTGTACTAAAGCTAGCAGCCAACTAATCGTCGACATTAGTGTTTGACTATTACTTAAGCCAGGGATCTATTGGAATGTCAAACGATTCGTTATTTGGGGAAACACTTCAACCTCTTCTACTTAATATCGAGATTTGTGTCGGGTGGAAGTGTAGTATTAGCCTCACTCATCAAGAACGTTAACCAATGAGCCAACTTGCAGACCTTTATAGCCAGACAAAAAATGTAACCGACTGGTCGACTAGGCTTTGAAATGTGTAAAATTTTTGTGAAATTTCGTTGTTCAATTGTTGTTGTTACACTCTTATTTTGTTATATGAACTAAATGATATGCAACTTATGATTCACCAACTATTTGCGAAAAATCGTTGACGCTGTTAAATATATTAGCTTACCTTTTATTGTTTATGTTGTTAAATAAAATTTCCACTCGAATTTCTCGTAGGGGCAATATCTAAAAATAAAAAAATAAATATCATTAGGTAAGCAATTATAAATATTACCATTAAAACTACATGTAGTCATTGTTTTAATATCAGGAATTAAAAATACAGCCATGGGTTATAGTCATAGCATTTTTTTTTTTTTTTTTTTATATAATCATACGGTAATTCTTTCATCATTATATTTATAAATAATTGTGCGCATACATGTCAAATTCAAAGGTACCTACTTTTGATAGCCAGATCAGCTTAAATGACATAACGGGAAAGTCGCATTCAATCTGAAAGTAAAAGAAACAAACAAAACATTAGATAAAGCATAGCAGACAATCAAATATATTATGATCTGCATATAAATTAAAAATTAGAAATTAAATACAGCCATGGGTTTTAGTCATTGAAATCTCATAAAGTAATTACTTTTATCATTAAATAAACAAATGAACAATCTCAATTTTGATTAAAATCGTGAGAGCGGATTTCGTAAAATTTGCAGACAAAACGGTAACAAATATTGCAATGTTTAGTTTGAAAAATAATATTGCTGAACTATATATAGCTGAAATCTGAGTATAAGGTAGATATTGTTCGGGATGTAAGCATTACTTGGTTTTCAAAGGTTTCACCAAATCGAAAATGTGGTTTTCGATATATGAGCAGTTTCTAAAATTTGTATTTCGGTGATTCTAATTGAAAATGAAGGACGGAATAATTTTGAAAACATCTACAGTCGAACTTCGATAACTCGAATATTTAATAACTCGAATGAAATTGGTTGGCAATAGCGCCAAGACTAAAATGTACATGTAATTTGTATTTGATAACTCGAATGTCTTGATTACTAAAAGAGATTATTTGGCGTCACCTTCGATAAGTCGAATTCTGAGGGAGAATTCCCAAATTCTGCGTGTTTTTACAAGTTCGTTTTATAATGCATCACTTTCGGGAGAACTGTGTTTGTATGTTTCTATGACCTAGTATACATTACATACCGTGTAGAAAATCGCGATTTTCATATGTGAGTAAGAATTGTCAAATTGTGTCTAATCGAACGCTAGGCCATTACAGATTTGCGTATTATATTTGACAAGTCAGCGATATTTGTTTTTGTATTACCATATTTTTTTTTTCTTATTAAAAGCGTCAAAAAGCCTTTTAAAGATATCTGTTGTGCGAATTATGTATTCCTTTTTTTACAATAAAATACTCGTAATGAAAGTAACCATTGACATTGTTTTCCACGAAAACAAATTTTGAAATTTTAATTCTGTGATGACAATAAATGTAATAGATTCTAAAAAAATTGCCGCGCTAGGATATGTGGATAATTGTTTAACTAATGCTGTGCTTTTGTACTAAAGCTAGCAGCCAACTAATCGTCGACATTAGTGTTTGACTATTACTTAAGCCAGAGATCTATTGGAATGTCAAACGATTCGTTATTTGGGGAAACACTTCAACCTCTTCTACTTAATATCGAGATTTGTGTCGGGTGGAAGTGTAGTATTAGCCTCACTCATCAAGAACGTTAACCAATGAGCCAACTTGCAGACCTTTATAGCCAGACAAAAAATGTAACCGACTGGTCGACTAGGCTTTGAAATGTGTAAAATGTTTGTGAAATTTCGTTGTTCAATTGTTGTTGTTACACTCTTATTTTTTTATATGAACTAAATGATATGCAACTTATGATTCACCAACTATTTGCGAAAAATCGTTGACGCTGTTAAATATATTAGCTTACCTTTTATTGTTTATGTTGTTAAATAAAATGTCCACTCGAATTTCTCGTAGGGGCAATATCTAAAAATAAAAAAATAAATATCATTAGGTAAGCAATTATAAATATTACCATTAAAACTACATGTAGTCATTGTTTTAATATCAGGAATTAAAAATACAGCCATGGGTTATAGTCATAGCATTTTTTTTTTTTTTTTTTTTTATAATCATACGGTAATTCTTTCATCATTATATTTATAAATAATTGTGCGCATACATGTCAAATTCAAAGGTACCTACTTTTGATAGCCAGATCAGCTTAAATGACATAACGGAAAAGTCGCATTCAATCTGAAAGTAAAAGAAACAAACAAAACATTAGATAAAGCATAGCAGACAATCAAATATATTATGATCTGCATATAAATTAAAAATTAGAAATTAAATACAGCCATGGGTTTTAGTCATTGAAATCTCATAACGTAATTACTTTTATCATTAAATAAACAAATGAACAATCTCAATTTTGATTAAAATCGTGAGAGCGGATTTCGTAAAATTTGCAGACAAAACGGTAACAAATATTGCAATGTTTAGTTTGAAAAATAATATTGCTTAATTATATATAGCTGAAATCTGTGTATAAGGTAGATATTGTTCGGAATGTAAGCATTACTTGGTTTTCGAAATTCAAAGAAGCGATAGGTTTTTACTCTTCGTTTGAACAATATTCACCATCTAACGATTCAATTGTGATTTTTAGACCACAAAAAAATTTGCATCATCAGCCTACGAATAATTCAAGACATTCTAATAAACTGTGATCCGTTTTTTAAATAGTTTAAGATGAATCTTATTGCGACACAACTGCACCCCATAAGTCAATAGTGAAGTATTAGAAAACAAAGAAGGGCGTACAAATACCGCAAATGTTGTCTGATCGAACGATAGGGCATTACATATTTGCATATGTTTTGTTTTTTGCTTTTTATAATCGCCAAAAAGCCTTTTAATGATATCTGATGCGATTTGTGTGGGATGGAAACGTAGTATTAGGATCACTCATCAAGCACGTTAAGTTAGCCATCTTTCAGACCAATATACGAGCCCAAACGCAAAATAGTTGGCCTAGTATTGTATTTTTTATCACATAAATTTTCAAATGCGTTATTATGCATAATTAATGAAAAGTTGATTTTTTTTTTCTTAATATTATCCATGAACATGTGTTCTTTACAAAGCAATCAATAAGTCAAAACAGTTAATGTTTGTTGCCACAAATTTTAACTGTTAACCCATTTTTTTTCTTTGCAAAATAATTGGCCCGTTAGTTTTTCGCGGCAAAATAGTTGGCCTAAGCTGGATAATGTCTTTCTCTCTTGACATTTACCGTTTATTGTTGCGTTATTTATGTGCGGATGTCTCAAGTCATGCATTCACTGATTGCAGTCGCAATCAAAGTTCACTATGGCGCGTGGCAAGTGCTTGTCGGAAGACATATGTAATTTAATAATAAAAGCATACAAAAAAAAACGTTTCGACATATAACATCGCAAAAAATTTGGAAATATCGAGGTCCTCAGTTCGAAACATTATTAATTTATTCAAGAAGACTGGAAATGTGAACCCACTGAAGAAAACTGGAAGACCATCAATTGCTAACGATCGTAACAGAAGGGCTTTAAGAAAAATTCTCAAGAAAGATCGTCGTGCTACTATGGCAAATATCACCTTAGAGTGGAAAAATGTAATTAAAAAGAAAGTTTCAAGAGACACCTGCATTCATGAAATGAAGAAAATGGGATACAAATATTATACTGTAATTTTTGACCAAATTGTTTTTGTTTTATTAACTTTATTTTTGTATTAGGCCAACTTTTTTGCGTCGATAAAAGAGTGGGTCAACTATTTTGCGTTATATGAGTTACAATAATTTCTTTTATTTAATCATTAAATGAACTGTTATTATTTTATGAAGAATTATTTTTAAATGTATATGTCTAACACTTTCACAATATCGAAATAAATTTTGAGTTTGTTTTGTTTACTTTGGAGTGCCAATCTATTTTTCGAATTTCAGAAGACGGAAAGTAAACGGGCCAACTATTTTGCGTTTGGTCGTAGGCCACACAAAGAGTAAAATGTTTGTGGGGAGAATTTCGTTGTTCAATTGGTATGGTATTATATTTATTTATTTTGTTATATTAACTGAATGTTAAGCAACTCGTGACTACTTACCAACCATATGCTTTAGCAAGCCCGCGGATGGCACGAGAAATCGTTGACAGTTCAATTCTGAAATAAAGGAAAAATATATGTATGAGAATATACTAAACATTTTCAGTTTGCTAATGTTACAGAAAATTGTATTATTAAAATAGGCACTCATATCGTTCGTATCTACATGATTTTTGGTAAGGTATTTTCAGCAATTAGATCCGTGGTTAAAATCACTGCACTATTTTAAACGTTATCATACTAATAAAATAAAAAGTGAAAAAGTGTACACAATTATACATCAAGGCCACAATTAAAACCTTTTATTAGTATAACCTATACATACTACATAAAACATACAATAATGCACTTACCATTCGAATAGTTTCCTATGAACACTAATATTGGTTTTGAGGCAACTAAAAATAAAGGAATAAAATTCAATCTGTAAAATATGTGTTTCTAATAAATATCAAATAGATTTTAAAATCATAGAAGTACTCATTTCGTTTAGTTCTACATAATTTTTGGTAAGGTATTCTCAGCAATTAGATCCGTGGTTAAAATCATTGTAACTCCTTCGATTTAAAATCATTTTTTCATAAAAAATAGCATTTGCCGAAATAATTACAAAAATCTATTTAAATAAAATGAAATTAGCTTACCTCAGAAAAGTGTCATCTGCATTGGCATCTACCCGACTGCAAAGAAAAAGTGAAAATTATATCTATTAATACGCTCACGAGTTTAATTTTAATTTTGACGATTTACTGAAAAGTTTGAGAGCAAAAATTTGAAAAATACAAAAAGAAAATCAACTTTTCATCCAGTTCAGTCTTAAGAGGGTTCATTTTGGATTTAATGAATTCGTAATAATGTTACCATATGTATCCGGCGCTTAAGGCAACGAAATAGCTAAAAACAATTGAGTTGCCATTTCAATTTAGATTCTTTTCTAATTTTGTACAGTACGATATTGTTATTTACCTTGTTAGATGTTATATTCATATATATTTTCCAACGTATATCTATTCAAAAATGGGTGAAAGCCCAAAACACATGTGCAGAAATTCTGGACCCAGCACAGAATGCAAGTAAAACAGATGTGCAGAAAATTATTTGACTATGGCTATTGTCTTTTACCGACTAAGCAGCTGATGTGTTTGCAACCAAAACAAAAACAAACACGACCAGCAAATGTCAAAAGCCGATGATGCCAAATATTTGAAATTGCAATTTATTTTCTTTTGTGTTGTGGTACGCTTGAATTTTGCAGCAAATTTAGAAATAGAGACATGTTGCAGTGCTGTGGTGAGTGCAGAATTTACGTGTGCCTATATCCATATAAACATGTGTATTCTAATCTTGCTGTGCAGTGAATTGTGCACATGTGTTTTGGGCATAACTCCACTTTTTGATATAACCAAACTTAACCAGTCATCATGAATTGAACTGAGCTACAATTAAATACAATTAAATTAACAATCGTCAAAGGTCTTTTGTGGCTTGGCGACTCTGTTAATATAGGGATAAAATGCATGCTATAGCGCTTTCCAAATTTGATAACTGTCCCGGACTATAACCTGTGGGGCTTACATGAAGTCATTGAACAATTGAACTTTCTTTTTGTTTTCTTTTGTTTAAATATTTACTCATTTAACAATTGACCACATAGTTTTGTAAGGGTTTTCAGCAATTAGATCCGTTAATTATAATCATTGCAAATATGTATTTTTAAATCGAACATTTTCATTTTCTGTTAATTTTGTACAAAGCTTACCATATATAACGCATTTATCGATCTCCGTATCCGAATACATCTTATTTCTGTGAAATATGGAATGTTCGATTAAAATGCAAAAATAAAAATCAATTAACTCACCTGAAGACCCTCGAATAATGTTTTTGGCCACGATTCTATCGATACGTTGCAGCAAAATTAAACTGAAATTATTAAATATTGTAAATATTTGTTTGGCTATTACAAAATTATATATTTTAACGGAAAAAGAGAAGATATTTGAATTTGTTGGCCGCAAATTAATGCAACAAAGTTGATTTCCAAGTTTTTTACTTGAAAATTGCACTGACAAATTCAAATTTCCCTTTTTACACTTTGCTTTTTTATTGAATGACTTTAAGGCGAATAATATATGTTTGCAGTGTAGACTGCTGGTGTGAAAATGGTATTTTCAAACGAGAAGGTCCCAGATATGCCATGAGAGAAATAATGTTTGCTTAACAATGTTTTTTTTCTGTTCTTCAGATCGCAATTCATGTGTGTTATGAATGAGGTATTTTGCATACTTTTGTCAAGTATTGCAGTTCTAATTTTATCCGGTATTCATTTTCGTAATAAGCCTAATATCATAATTATTGTTTTCAATGTTCGTCCCTCCCAAGAATGTAGTCAAATAACTCATTAAGAAAAGTTTCCTTTGGCAAGGCAAGATACAAATTATTGTGGTGCATATCATTAGCATTTTCTGCATGATCAAAAAGCTATCATCAGTGTTTAAGGTACATATTAACAAGATAAGTAAATACTTTTTATAAATAATACGGGCATATCTGGGTGAGGATATAGTAGTGTCAGCTAAGGACAATGATTTAAATCTGAAATGTTTGTAGAACATTGCCATTCTTGTTGGTCAATGCAATCATACCGCTTAACAAAAATACAAATTTATTACCCTTAAATAGGAAAAAATAAAAGTTAATTCTTACCTCAAAGTTCAAAAAATTGTTGTTCTCATATCGCAAACGCAATTGTAGTGACAGTAGTAATTAATTTATATTTAATGGTTGGCACTGTACACAGCATAGAACTCCGTTGGAAAATTGTGCTGCAATGGTAGTGTGATAGCCTACTTTCCAATTTGCAATTTTATTTATAAAAATATTGCCAAACGACATTCAATTCCCAGATAACCACTTTATGAAAAAGATTAAGTGGTTTTGTAAAGTTGATCGTGCAACGCTTATTAGTCACAAATGTGTAGGCCTAACATTTTTTTTAATAGCAAACAAAGTATGCAAGTCTATTGGCTATATAAAGGGTGTTTTTTAGATGTATAGAACTTTAAGTTGGTAGCACTATTTTAACTGTGGGCCATTTTGTCAGCTGTCAAGTGATTTATTTTTAGTTTGGTTTGGCATTTCAACATGAATAGACTGACGCCTGAACAACGCTTCCAAATTGTGCAAATTTATTTTGAAAATACGTATCGCGCACTACGTCCATTTTACGATCTATAGCGATGAAGCTCACTTTTGGTTGAATGGATACGTCAATAAACAAAACTGCCGTATTTGGAGTGATGATAATGTTCAAGTGTATGTTTAAACACAGTTCCATCCACAAAAACTGACTGTTTGGTGTGCTTCATGGGTTGGTGGAATATTTGGTCCGTACTTTTTTTAAAAACGATGCTGACCAAAACGTTACAGTCGATTACTGACTTTTTTGTTCATCAATTGAACAACCATGATGTGCAGGAGCTGTGGTTTTAACAAGACGCCGCAACATGTCACACAGCTCGTGCCACAATTGATTTATTGAAGGAAACGTTTGGTAACCGCATAGTTTCACGTTGTGGACCCGTCAAATGGCCTCCAACATCGTGCGATTTAACGCCCCTTGACTATTTTCTGTGGGGATATGTGAAGTCGCTAGTCTACGCCGATAAGCCCGAAACGATTGACAACTTGGAGGACAACGGCCACAAATGTTGGAAAAAGTTATCCAAAATTGGACCTCCAGATTAGAATAAGTCCGAGCCAACAGTGGCAGTCATATGCCATAAATCATATTTAAATTATAATGCCAGAAGATTATCTTTCGAATAAAGTAAATTTCATGTCAGTTTAAAAAAAAAATCATCTTTGTTTTATCCATTTCGAAGTTCTATACCTCTAAAAAAAAAAACCCTTTATATATGATATATTAACAGAAGAAGCATATCTGCGTTTAAGTAAATACATACACTTCGTTATATAAATATACTGCTAAGCTGTAAAAAACCTAACTAAATTTTTCATTAGAATTGCTGGAATTCAATTTTACCACTTAAGATGTATTTAATTCGAATACTGTAATAAATAAATTCTAACTTCCAAATTTATGAATTTGACTAAATAGAAGGAGCTTATTTGGTAATTCTGTAGGTACTTTTTTTAATACGTACATCTTATACAGCCCCATTCTGCTATTCATCAGGGGGAATTTTTATTCAATTTTCACTGCACACTACTCATTCGAATCGAATGTGGATTCACCTCTTTAGTGTCGGTAACGTCGGTAATACTGTGCGGTATTCTCTTATTCACGGGAATGCATACATTCTATACAAATCAGATCCGCATGTCAAATATTGCGGATTTGAAATTTAATGGATCGTATATCTGGTTTGTGGTTGATAAAATGTTAGTAAAAAGTGCATTATTTCGCTGTGGAGGTGTAAGATTCGATTCAACAATCACGTCTATCACAGAATCCCTCGTAATAATGTTACGAATTCGGATCTACGTTACGAATACAAAAAAATGTATATCATAGAATCCGAATGTAACCACAAAAGGCATTGCCGCACTTAATAGTAATATTTGAAATTTCGAAATCAGCTCTTTAACGTCAAAAAATGCGAGATTGAAGAAATAAATAAATTATAAATCGTTGTTTTGTGTATTTTGAACAAAAAAAAAGAAATGGATTCTATTGCATTTGCATTTGTTGCTAGTGAGGAGAATATTAGGCGCAAAAAAGAAATAAAAATGCAGCGTAAGATACAGAGGTATGCATGCAATCTGTTGACCTCGAGGATCCAGTGTGAGTTGTTGCAAACATTTTGGTTTTATTTCAAACTAAATTCAAGTTTGCAGATTAAAAAAAAAATTTTCGCCTCAACAAACGAGCATTCACATATGTATTTTGACCTTTAACGGAATAAAAATGATTATTTTTTCAAAATTCTGTAACAGACTTACGGTTTTTGTATTTTGATTCTTTTTTGTCTGCGCAATACGAAAAATCAAATAGTTCGTAGATTTAAATGTCAAAATTCATTCGGATTCAGTGATACCACTTTCTATGAATTTCGAAATTCCTCTACGACGGATTCTGTGATAGTTCTTTCGGAGTTCGTAGCAGAATTCCGAATACGACGGATTCTGTGATAGACGTGAATATTCAATAGGTACTGGAATGTTTTTTTACTTAAGCGAAAGTTTTTGGCAAACCTACGATTTTCAAATAATTGATTTATCTATTAAAAATTGAAAATGAATCAACTAACGTTTCATCCGGCAGTTTCATGATATCTTTTTTGGATTTTCTAACGTTTCTGCGAAGTTCTCTGTTTGATGATTCTCTTATTCCACAGTTTCAAGGTCGGAAAAAAAGTCCAATACTACCCATACAAACTTCTTATGTCTTTCACGTGAACAGCTGTGAACTTGAATGACAAATTCGTTTGGATAATGTAGTTCACCCGATGGATAGCAGAACGGAAAGACAGAGTGAGAGGGAATCGAATCTCCGATTCACGCGAATAGCAGAATAGAGCTGATAGAAAATGTCGAAATGTATTTCTTAATTTGTCAGACGTTTAAATCAACGAAGCCCACTAAATATATACTCCCCTTTTTGTACATATGTCGATTTAGCTATGCATGTTATTCTCTCAGAAATTTCGGTGTGCTCAGTTCGTTTTAATTGAAAGCTCCATTAAAACTAATAGTACGAAAGTGAATAAAGCGAACTGACCCACATGGATTTAAATTTGGTCGGAATTACAGGTGCGATTGAGAACATTGTTAATCGGCAATCGATTTTAAAGTCTACCATAAATGTTTTTGACAATATCACAAAACATTCGGTCAATTTAAATAAACACGTAGTTTGACACAAATGTAAGGTTTCACTGCAATACATATTTAATTAGATTCGCGTGATCTTCTGTAAAATAAATTTTGCTGAGGTTGTATTGAAGTATGAACAGAGTATATACCATTAATATTCCGTACATAAAATACATAGATGTCTGAGGATTACAAAATTACAGCGAAACTAATAAATTGTAGCTTTTATTAAGTCGCACTTTATAAAAATTATCAGATCCGTTATTATATATAAATTAACGCTCTGGCCAGGTCACGATAATCGTCAAACGATTCATCTCGCACTAGGAGCGAGGCTTTGAAGCAGATTGCGCGAAAAAATGTGAATTATAAAGATTAAATCGTCTTAAATAAAGCATCCTCTGGTCGTCATAGTGTCTGAAACTATAGCCTGCAATCGAAAAGCCAGTCGCGATCTACATCCAAAAAATAAATTGCAATACATGAGGTCGGCCTACCGTTAGCAAAACAATAATTGTAGAATATGTCCACGCCATTTCAGGTGTCGCGATGATGGAATTATGTTTTAATTTTGTTTTGATATTAATAATCGTGAAGTTGGATGAGATTAAAAATTATTTTATTTTATTATTTTACATATTAGAATTCCAGCATTTTCATGACACTGCTCTTATTATTACGCAATGCATCGTTGACTTTCGTTCTAACCGTTACCTAACGTGAAGTAGTATATTTGGATTATTTTAAAAATATCTTTTTCAAAAAGTAAAAGATTTAAAAGCAATAATGAATTTCTTTCGATATAGATCATACAAGAACGTTGTAACCGATTATCTAGTCTATCAGAAATAGGTTTCATTTAATTTCTCAGCATACTTATTTTCAACAATAGGATACTTTAGACATTTAATTAGTCCTGTGTTGCATAAAAAATATTACCATATATGTCTTTAAATACGACTCCCAAGATTGTTTTGAAAAAGAAGCCGGAATCGAAAAAATTCTGAAACCGTTCCATTGACACTGTTCTGTTGATTCTACGAGAATTTCGCTTCCCGAGTTGAAGACAGAAACCACTCAAGAAGCTTTTACGCAAGTGTCATTTATGTATTCTATGAATGTCATTTGACAGAAGCCGTAGATTATATTTTGGCTTTTCACCAATATATTTGTGGATTCAGAATGAGTGGATCCCCGAGTCAAGCCAATGGAAAACGTCATTAATATAATTGGGACGATTTTATAATACATCTGTTAATATAACACAGATTAATTTTAATATGCAGAAATTGTAAAAAAACAAAGAAACGCAGTCATGCAAAATGTACAGCAGCTTTACTCCCGTTGAGTTAGCTATCACGCATTAAAAATTATCGATTATCATCATCACATTTTCTCCAGGGTCCGTGCCCTTTTTGATTTTGGTTTTCTGATTTAAAACTCATATTGGCAAATACCAAAATTGTTATAAAAGAAAACAAGTGTAAAATTGTATGCAGTTGCACAGTTTACAATCCACCTAAGATATTGATCAATCTTTAATATGTATGTAATTTCTGTTTTTTTTTTTTGTGCAAAAAAAACTAAAAACAAACACAATTATGTCAAAAAAAAAATGTCATATCAATAGTGCGCTAACGTTTATACCACGCATCATATTTAATAGCAGGTGTTCGAGTAAAACTAACCTACTTTTTCATTATGCCCATTACCTTTTATATCTTTTAGTTCACTATATGCATCCTTCGTACATCGAAAATTTAACAAAAGTCTAACTTGCTTGTTTTTTTTTGCCAGCTTATTTATTTGCACTACTATAGATAAAACCTTTTAAATGCACTTTATATATCATCAATACCATTGGCAAATTTTCCTCCTGTAGACATTTTCTTTAAAGACAAAATTTTCGTTTTTCCTGTAAATATAAAAATGTTCAAAGAAAAGAAATGCAATAATAAATACCTTCTGTTACATCATTCTTAAACAAAACAAAAAATGATGCACTGCTTACTGATATGGCCTGTCCATTAAGGTTATTCGTCCGTTTATACTTTACAGAATATATTTTTTGGAGCTTTCCAGTGTCATTATTAGATTAATTTAAATTGCGACCCAGCATCATCAACGTTCAAGCAAAAATCCAGTCTTCGAACAGTTTTAAATGTTTATACATAGAACCAATATTGTCGCTATTTATCCAATTCAATTTATGCCATGTAGTAAATTGGTTTGAAGTGTTCGGATTTTTAGTAAAATATTGGGAAATATTATTTTTTTATTGGAAATTTGAAAAATTAGAGACGAAATAAAAAGCTGGTTATGTATTGTAGTGAGTTTGAATTATGATCTGACTCGGTTCAGATCACAAGAGTGTACAATATTTTACGGCTGTAGTTTTATTTAGCAGATATCAATATTGAAAATACATACACACAAATAAGTTAATAACAAGAAAACAAATTGTTTCCTTCACCTTCAATTAAATAAGTGTGTAGAATAACATTTTCATTTGACAACACTTTCACGTTTGTGTGACTTCTATATGGCCGATGAAGAAGTTGCCGAGAGCTTAAACCCGTTTGCTAATGCTCTTCATGAATTTCTACAGATATCGATTGATGTCACAAGGTGTATCGCCGAGGACCGATTTATCTCAATTCTGAACTGAACAGGGGTTAGGATTTTTTTTTGTTCATGGGAAAAATCGAAAGCGGCTACTTGACTCCCGAATTTTGGGCAAATCGTTAGAAATAATTTACACGGTTAAGTTGAACATAAACCGTTGATCCGATTCAACAAAATGATACAATGTCTTTGCCATTAAGTCGACTGTATTTTGGATATTAAACTATAAGTACTTTTTTCACAATTTGTGTGTGCTATAGATTTCATTGAAAATATTACATAACACATTGTAACACGGTCGGTACATCCAAAGTTTAAAAGATGCTTGTTAGCATATGCAAATCTAGCGGAAAAGCATTTTCTTCACATTCAGGTTGTAATTTATTAAACGGTCTAGTCAATTCTTATTTGTGATAAGTAATTCCACGTATGAGTATTTACAGTTGGCGCAACAGGTTCGTAGCATAGCTTCTCAGAACTATTCGCTTGTGTTAGTGTATAATGCGAAATGTATGACTGCCTTCACCAAGAATTCGACCAATAACTTGATTTATTATATTTGTCCTGCATTGTTCGAAAAAATAGCTCCACAGTTCCATATGCCAAATTGTAATAAACTGTGCTTCGTTATTATTTTTATTTTAAATTCATGAATTTGGCTTTTATTTAGAACATTTTCCTATTTTCATCTTTGCATTTATGATATCATTCTTTTTCCAAGTATTTTTTTTCGAGAAAAATAATTGTTCACATCATAATGCTTGTTTTGTTTGCTTACTTTCCATCGACCTCATATTTTAGAGAAATGAGACACTGATAGATATTCATGATATTTAATATGAACTGTTGTCAATTTCATTGGCATGATGTATTTGCCAAAGCGATCCATAGTTTTAGAAGTTTTGTATACAAAGATTCCAGCCAATCTCAGGCTATAAATATATTTATGCGCATCTTAATTCCAAATAAAGAAACTGAAAAATCAAAAACTCAAGCATAATGCTTTCGTACAAACAGAAAAAAAATCAAAAACAAATAATTGCAAAACCTACGTAAACTTGTGTAAAATATATACAATACACAGAGGAGAGGTTTCAAAAAGCAAAAAGTGGGTATACACATGTTCCCCTTGTTTCAACAGAAATAAATTATGACCGATTTTTCAACTATAGTCAATTATAATGATTGGAAGCGAATCGAATTTAAAGTAACCCAATATTTTACTACTTTGGATCATTAGCATAGAGGAAAAGTGACCCATAAGTTTGCAAACTAAGAATTAAATAATTAGCATTGTAATAGCACCCTAAGATATATCTGTTTTTTTTTTTAACACCCGGGCATAGAATATCTGGGGTTGAAATCGTTCAATGAAAATATGTACATGTAAAAACAACAGCTTATGCTGTGGCAGGACTTAAAAACAATGCAACCGGTTAAAGCAATGCAAAATAACTTAAGTAGTTAATATTCAGAAATATGTATGTGAAACTGAAATGGTTAAGCGCACAGTGCAGTAAAACATCGTTTTCGCATAAATAAATTTGAAGAAAACGTACGAGTAATTAAGTTTGGATACCCAAAAGTTTAACTTTACTAGGGGCTAAATAATAATAGCCGATTTATACGAAACGTATTCGTGTTCTCCGAGTTGTTTTATTAGATAGATAGATAAGATAAAGAAATAACATCACGATTTTCAGAAATGTAAGGCTTAAATAAAAAGTACATAATTTAAGATTAGCTAACAATGTTTACTACATTTTGTAACAAACTTACTAACGAGATTACTTCCGAAGCTTTAGAACTTTTTAAAAAATGTGTATTTAAAATGTAATACCTTTCGGATCATTGTAGCAACAAGCTCTCTTTTTGACAGCAGTCAAACTGTAGAACATACACCCCTATTCAGTGGCGGCGCGTCATATTGTTCATTTCGTTCATGAACGCCTAACTTTTAGAGAATAAATATCTAAAATTCAAGAAATGATTTCACTTGTCCTAACTACAGTCTTGTCCTAGTGTATTTCGCAACTCGAGAACTTGAGCCAAATCCTAATTCATAACCTGCGTAATTCATTCCGCTATTAACATTAAAATTTAAAAAACTTTCCAAGTCCTAACCAAACTTCAGTAGATTTCGTAGTGAATTTCCCAATTCGTGACAGTCTCTTCTCTCTTGTGCACTTGAGCCCATTCACAATTCATACCGAAACGAAAAACCCTACCCTACCTGCAAAACTGCGACTACGACACGAGCGAAAACAATACTCATTCGTTCAGATGAGTTGCAAACGAAATGTATCCATCAAAAATAAATGCTATAAAAAAAAGTATAACGCACATCGTACCCACTATTTCGTTCAGCTCAGTTGTAAATCAACTATTTTGTATGACTATGGATGTCTATGGGGTTCGACCTTCGAGTGGTGCTTCGATTTTGGGTGTGTGATAAAATGGAAAGAAAGCAGGAGTAATTATATTGCTTTCACGTTCTGGAAGGCTTTGAACGAAATGGAAAATTTGTATAGGATTTTTGAACAAATCTAAAAGGCTGGACTTAGATTAGAATATAACTAATTTTTCGGTGTAAATCAAAAAAACAAAATCAATGAACCGCCTCATCACGCGTCGCCACTGCCCCTATTGAGGTATCCGTTTGGAATTGATTTGTACGAAATCGGAGAATTTCCATTTGAGATATCCGTTCCGATACATCTTTCGGAATAATTCTCCGATGACATGTAGCGCACATTATCGCATTGCATGGAACCGCGTTATACCACTTACTTTTGACAGCTACAGGGCACACTTTTGCCGAAGCTCTCTAACAACTTATTGCTGCGAAATATTTTAATGTGAAATGAATGCGTTTAGATGCTTCATTTATTTTGTTCCGAAACGGATACTTCGAACGCAATTTGAGTTCCGATCAGGGACCCTACCTCTGTATCTAGTTTCGGAAGTAACATTTTTCGAAAATGAACGTTTTGTACTCTCTATTCCGAAAGCTGTATGAAATGTATTACGACTATTCCCATTTAGAATTCCGAAAGTATTACAGAGTACCAACTTAAAAGCAATTTCGAATAGGATTGACTTTCGGAACGAAATAGAAAGTAGGTCCCCAGATTTGACTTTCGTATCGGAACTTTTTCCGAACGATACCTCGATAGGGGTGATAATGATGTAGAAAAAAACTAAAACTCAAGACAGATACGCATATTTTTCGGTAAATGTGACAAAATCAGAGCGAAAGTAATGAAACATTTTAATTGGAGATGTCTTATTACAAATCCAATACCAAAGCGAATAGAAAAGTATATTAAAAAAAAAAACGATTGATACTAATACTAGATATTTTGATTACTATTTGAAACAAATTTACATAACTAGGAGTACGGAACATGAGAAACGTCAACGAAATAGTTTCCTTTATTTTCTACCCAGTCATAAGTAAATGATATATATATATAAATGATATAATTAATGTGTATGAACAACAGGTCGAAGTGCAACTCGTTCGGGCAACTATGATTTAAAAAAACAAACTTAAATTATAGTTGACTAGATATATAGGCTATATTTTAAATTGACTGTTTAAGAATGTGGACATCAACGAAAGATGAACTGTTTGCTTTGATAGTTATTGCGTTCTTGCAGTATAAACTGGAACGTTGGATGAAATTTTGAAGAAGTCGACAAAATGTGGACTGTTTATTATGTAAAACAAAAAAAAAAACTGTTTATAATTGTTAAAAGTAACCCACCAAACCTATATATTTGCAAGTCATTCATTTAATAAATTCTACGTGATCGTCAATCACATAGAAAACTTAACGATTTTTTCGGTTCATATCATTATTGTTTTTGGGAGCGATACTTAAGTTATGTAATAAGGTTTTACTTAGTTTCTTTTAAGTGATGTATAAATGTGAAACAAGGGTACCATTTGTACAACCCCAATCTGTCAACCCCTCCTTATAAAAAAAAGCACACAATACCATTCACATCTCCTATGCAACATTAAAGCATTCCTTTACACGTTCTTTAAAAAAAAAAAGTGCATTTACATTTCAGTCAAACATACAGGTACACCACGTAGCAGAAATTCATACGCGTCAACCAAAGTCTCAACTCAAACAAAACAAAGCACCATCCATGTACTCTCTTTCGCAATGACACTCACACATTCTTTCTCACAAATCAGATTAGTTTTGTAAGTAAAAAGACTGGTTTTTTTTTGTTGTGAATACACAATAAACATATATTATAGATATTGCCCCACTTAAGATGAGAATACAATCATGTTCAATATGTAAGACTTACATACAAATTTTATTTCTTTAATTACCAGCTTAAGACATATGTACTACGTTATTAGAGAATGTATTAATTAAAATCAAGCATAAAGGTGTATCTTTTGTTTACTGATTGAATTCTGTGTTCAGAACATTCTTGCCCTATGGTTTTGTCTAAATTGTAACTTCCTTTTTCTCGATTTTAAACGAAAAAGAATATCTTAATTTTAAGATTATAATATGTACGTTTAAGTTAAATGTATACTTTTGTCTATGAAATAGAACTTATATAAAAAAAAATATGAAAAAAACACATGTGCGTCTTTATAACGCATAAGATAATTGTGTTAAATTACAGACGACGTCACCGCGAGCTATTATCTCTTCTGTTAAGATAATGTATACGCAAAAAATATGTGTATGCCCATCATCATTATAATGACGGTTCAGTAAAGAAGTTAAAGTTTATGTATGGTTATAGATTAAACTAATATGTTGTATTTAAAAACGTCTTCTGCGTTCCCATGGTTTATTATTATTTCCTCCTCCATTTCCGCGTTGATTTCCTGGACCTCCTTTGTTTTGATTTTGTTGATTATTACCAAATTCGAATGGACTGAACTGATCCTAATAACGGATGAATAATGTAACAAAATTGTAATAGATTCGTAATCACAGAGCAATACCCCCAAAATGTTAAAACATAGCAACCGAACAAAAAAAAAAAACTACGTATACAAAATAAAAAAATTGAAGAAATTCTCCGCATAGAATTATGCAAACCCTTGGAATATTAATAAGAAAAATGCATTCTAGTAAAGCCAATACAACTCAGTAAACCTTTTCAGAAAGTGATAAGGTCAGATAAATGTACATCACATCATGTTAAACTCAAATTGATTGTGTTTTTGTTTTATATTATAATTGTCAGTTGGTAGTTCATACAAAATGTGTATTGTTTGAATTAAAAATTCTGTTTTTAATTATTAAGAATGCCAAGGTCTTCCCCAAAACGCAAAATATTTTCTATTCATGTATTAGGACGTGTATCCCATAGCCCTGTTCAAATCATCATTGCCTCCACTATAAGAATGGGTAATGTTATCAAGCAGCTGCGAACTAGATTATAGTTTAATATCTTGCAAACATATAAACAAATTTCGAAAACCACAGCCTCCGATTATACTTTATCCAATACAAGATAGTATATACAAGGTGGCGCAAAAGTAATCCTCCTATCAGAAAATGCTATAAATTTTGCGTTAGGCCCCTAATGTCAGTTCTGTTTTGATATTTGTGTAGTAAACACATGCGAAATACACGTTAATAAACAATGTTACGCTACACTGCTCCAGAACGCGGAATATTGGTGACTATTTATTTGAGCAATAATCGGTCGGTGACTTTGGCACAACGTGAATTTCGTCGCAGATTTCCTAGCCGTCCAACGCCTACTGGTGAAACACTGCGACGTTTAGCCGCTCGCCTCGAAGAGAATGGCACAACACGAGACGTTGCCAAGAGTGGCGGGCCCCGGAGCACCCGTTGTGCCGAGAATATCGCCTCTGTTGACGCGGCCATTTTTTTTCGAGAACGCCGCTGGTCAAACGACAACAGTGGTGCGCGCTATAGGGCCATGTTTACCGATTTTTTTCTACCGCAATTGGACGATTTAGGACTGGAGGACATGTGTTTCCAACAGGACGGAGCTACGGCACACACTGCGCGAGCCACAACCGATATTCTGAAAGCGGTGTTCCCGGATCGTTTTTGGCGATTTGCACTAGCCCGCAAGATCGCCAGATTTGACCGCTCCAGACTTTTTTCGTGGGGCTTTTTGAATTCGCGGGTTTATGTCAACAAGCCTCAGGACCTATCGCCGGAAGTTTAGGCCAAAGTGATGGAAAATGCCATAAAAAGGGCTCAAATGACAATCAACTGTGGCGGCGGCCATTTACAAGACATCATATTCTCGACTTGATGTAAAAAAAATTAAAAGACCAAATAAAAATAATCCACAAGAAGAATCAAAGTTTTTCATTTTTTTTTAAGTTAAGCCAAAAAACATCGGAAGGTAATTTTTGCGCCACCTTGTAGATGACATAAAAAACATATTGGATGCAACAGGTCCAGATAGTCTAGCATAGGTTCTTTACAACTACTATAACTTATTTCTTTTTTTAAGCAACAATAGGCGTATATTCACGATGTCCATTGCAAAAATGCGCTCTACAACAACAAAATATACTAAATAAAATTTCGTTACACTTTAGCAATTTATCTATACCCTGACCCTATTACAACAGAAAAATACTGCAGTGTAAAGGGTACCCTTGTTCTTTTGACCGCTCGCGAAATATCACTGTTTATGGCATTCCGTAGCTTTGCTGCTAGTGATTAAAAAAAAGTGTGATCACTATCTGATAAAAAAAATACTTGGCGCAATGGGTCCGTAGGGACCCTAGGTCTAGCTTCTCACATCCATTCGTTTTGCGTGATTTTATCATTTTTGGGACGAATGGAAGGAATCTAAATCCGAATTCAGACGTTTAATCGAAAAGCTCTTTCATGACAGTTATACTCTCGGATGTTTGTCAGACGTTCGCGAGAGGTGGCGCAGTGGAACCTGCGACTTCATGTGACTGTCAAAATTTAGCGTTTATTGGATCGGCACATTTCTTCGAGATAAATTGTGACAGATCGTTGTGTATTTATTGTTTTGTTGCGTAAAAGTATGCAAGGACGAGCTTTTTTAATTATTACATGGACGAGAAGTACTTAAAATCACAAATAGTTGAAAAAAGAGAGAATTCAATTTTTGAAGGAAGTTTTTTCAAAGAAAACAGCTGTTTTCTGTGACACTTATCCACGCCATGTTCTATGTCAAAATTTAGCTAGGACCTTAGCTGATGTTTGGATAGAAAATTTGGAGACCAGATAAAATTTAGTTTAGCTCGAGCAGCGTACTACGATTTACCACATAACCCACACAAAACAACCAAAAATGTTATCGCTTTTCTATCTCCAAGTCAAGTTCCCATTTTATGGCTTTTACACTATCATCGAATTGTATTGCCAATTTAAGTGCGAGTTACCGGCATCAGAAAAAAACATAAGGAAAAAATGTAGATAAAAGTTTTGCAGAAATGTGTTCAGAAAAAAAGATATCAATGAAATTACCAACCCCCAAAGCAAATCTACTGCAAGATTGTAATCTATAATTGGCGCAACAGGTCCGTATGGACCAAGCCTAGCTTCTCACAACCATTCGTCTTGTGCGAGTTTTTATTTTTGGGACGAATGGAAGGGATCTACAATTTTATGCCGAGTCCAAACGGCCAATTGAGAAGCTCTTTCATGACAGTTATACTCTCGGATGTTTGACAGACGTAATCTATCACAACATTTTTCTAAGATTGTAATCTATCACAACATTTTTGATCTATGGAACAATGAATATGTTAAGTATTTTAGTAAATTCACGGATCATTGCTTTGATTCAAAAAAGTTGTTCATACGGAATAGTAAAAAAATGTAGATTTATTTTCTAGCCAACTTTGAGTTTAAATTCCAATTTTAATAATGCATAAGCTATATTCACAAGATTTGTGGAATACTACTAAGTTTAAGTCGACCAAAAAAGCAAAACAAAATGTATTCGTCATCGTTGTACGTACTCGTATGCTTTTAACTTAGCATTATAAAGTGTTGCATACTGTTTTGATCATGTTAAAATTGTCGAACTCAAATGCACTCGATGTCGGAATCAATCTCGAGAAGAAATCTGTAAACATTATGTAATACAGATTCAACAAGAATAAGACAAGCTCCAATCGAACAGAACACAATAAAGTGTTCTTTTCATTCGTTCTTTTCTTTTCAGCACTCAGTCAGGTGTTGCTGAATATGGCTGCATTCCTAGCTCCGCCATAACTAATCTGGTTTTAGATTTAGTGTGAATCACATTTTTCAAATCGCAAATTTGTTTAATGTCATTTTCAAAATTTATTGTTTATTGTTTATAAAGATTTTAAATAAATGATGTATGTTATTTAAGTTGCAGCAATTTATCAATTGCGATCAATACATACAGACAGACAGAGTTTTGAACGTACCCAAAATTTTCCCCATTAACACTTGATAATACAACAGCTCTGGATGAAACTTTAGTTAACCAAACGCAACAAACTTTAAATAAACGACACAAATAATAGTTTGTTGCTGTAACGAACACGGCCACATTTATATATAATTATTATCAGCTCATATTTTTGTACAGTATAAATCATTAAAATAGTACATATTAAGAATTATGTTGAATGTACAACACCAACCCAAAAAATGCATTTTTTAAAGAAAGAGCCTACATCGTAAATAATTCGTAATCGTAGTAGACCCCTCATTCAATACTCAACAATAGACATGCTAGGAGCACGATTATGTCAAGTACTGATGCATCCCCGCATATTAACTCGCCACATTTCATTTAACCCAAAAACGTGGGAATTTAGTAAGCCCTTAATGTACATAAAGAAAATGTTCTATAACAAAATCTAATTGGTTTCATATAAAAAGTCTAATCGAAAGCGTCTTCTCATTTCAAAATTATATTCCAAACAAATGCTAGCAATCACTTGTACAAAAATAGGTTTACCTGAGTGTATACAACTGAGCTATATAGAATACATTTTTCTATATTATAATTTCGATCAATCAGATGAATAGATAGTTTATGGTAAATATTTCTACAGAAGACAATTTGCACTACATTCTAAAAATATTTCGATAATACTTATTTAATTGACGTTACTAAAACGAATTTATTTAAAACATTTATTTAAATATTTTAAACTCATACGAATTGGCATAGGCTGATAATATTCCTGGTAAACAGAGAATATAATATTTAAAGCAAACGGTGCGAAAGACTTCGATATACATTTTAGTTGTTTCTAAAATGTCAGAATTCATTGCTAATCTACAGCAATGATAATGAAATCTTAAAATAAAAAAATAAAAATTTATACCGTAATTTCCCAACGATTCCATTTTAATAGCTGAACTACAAAAAAGTTTTTTCTTTTTGTATTTTTATTTATTCGAATTATGTAGACATTTGCAACTCATCTATCGCTTTATAGACGTACACATTGAATGCGGGATTATAATAATAAAAAATCAGAAAACCTAGCAGCTCAAAATATGAAAAGATCAATTTTTTCAATGGGTTTTGATTTTCAAAAATGGTTTGCAAGTACATAATACGTTTGGTTTGTTCCCCATTTTTGTAAATATACGAAAACAATCGTCATAAGAGTAAAGGCGGGATTTACTCCAGCCACCTCATCCTGAACCTACCTACGACTTAATACTACAAGCCATGGAAAAAACATTCCAAATTTGACAAAGTTAAATATGTGATGTATTTTATAATCACAAAAGATACAATAAGGGCAGGTTACGGCGGATTATTTCTGCCGACATTTCAAATCGATAAGCATCAACAAATATGAACATCAGTTATTGAAACAAATTCAGGTTGTTCATACTGATGATATCCTTGCAACGATGTTGACGCACGCTTGAGTTAAGTACACTTGCTTTCTGATTTTGAATGCCCTTTAACAGGACAAGAAGTACGGTCTAGTAGCCGCATGGTGCATTTGTTCGGCCAGATTTTTATAACATGTATCCAACGAGTAATCACACAAGGATGAGAGTAGCAAAAAAAATGCTCTGGGCTAATTTGGGTTTGCAGCAAAAGTCAATTGAGACGATTACAAAATATACGACTTTAAGACGATGACAGTAGTAAAGTTATGCTATGCAAGATTTGAATCGTCTAAACGACGTTGTCAAAAAGATTGGTGCACCTTTGTCCGACAATTGGCATGAGCGAACTCCAGAAGTCAAAAATGTTTCACCAAAATGCGCCAAGAAACTGGGAAATTAATGAAATGATGATGCCACGCAAAGAAAAAATCTACAAAATTTGTACGACAAATTTTTTTGCCGCTACCTTTGAAACCATTTGAAACGAAATTAATTTAAATTCATATCTGTTTGAATACGATTGTTGGGCACATTATCGGAAAAAAAAACCAGCCTCGGCTTATGGAGTTTGACAACAACTGCAACGTTTTTTTTATAAGATTTATAAGATGACGTCCGACGTTTAATGTATAAATGTGAGAATGCGGCTATGTACCTGGTTGACTTTTAAATACTTCGAGCGACGACTTTACTCATAAGTTATAAACACAAGCAAAAGTATGTGTACTTTCTTATGCGCACAAATCTTGCGAATATGCGTTCACCCTAACGGGAAAATACCATTTAGATGTTTTTTTTTTTTTTAATTATGGAAGGGAAATTACGGTACATCACTTTCGTTATTAGTAATTCTATTTTCCTTGTCGAAAAACAACAAAATACAAATAAAGAAATTCTGCCAACATTTGGATAACAAAATCAAAATTAGAAAGAGCTCAGACATTGCATTGATTCGTGTAGTTCGATTTTATTATGCGCACAAATCTTGCGAATATGCGTTCACCCTAACGGGAAAATACCATTTAGATGTTTTTTTTTTTTTTAATTATGGAAGGGAAATTACGGTACATCACTTTCGTTATTAGTAATTCTATTTTCCTTGTCGAAAAACAACAAAATACAAATAAAGAAATTCTGCCAACATTTGGATAACAAAATCAAAATTAGAAAGAGCTCAGACATTGCATTGATTCGTGTAGTTCGATTTTATTTTATAATCTTATGTCAATAAACGTTTCTTTTTCTCCACAAATAATAATGTCAGACTTATACGTTGATGATTATAATAATCCGTTCATAAATGATTCACTTTCTTATATTTTAAAATCTCCCTGGTTTGAACATGTCGAAAAATGAACGTACCTGTTGATTATTTGGTCCATTACCAGCACCGCCGATATTTCCGGGATTTCCCACATTGTTGCCCGCAAATGCAGACAGTGCATCTATGGATTATATATCGAAATAAATAACAAAGTTACAGCAAATATTTAACCACGAAATAGTTTACCTCTGAAATCAAATGGACTGTTGTTTTGGTTGTTGGCATTGTCAAAGTTTTCAAAATTAGGCCCGTTTCCACCTCCATTACCGCCGCCATTACTGGGTGGTCCTTGTTTGCCTTCCTGTTGATCTAATAACGAATTTAGTTGCTGAGCTTGCATAAATAATGTATTTTCTTGTTGGCGACGACGCATTTCTTCTTCTTGCCGTAACATGCGGGTTTGCATGTCGGACTGCTGACGACGAAGGTTTTCTTCGTCGCGTATTTTTAGCTCTTCAGCCTGCTTCTCTCGCATCTCCCACTCCATCTTTTTGCGTTCATTGTCCTGTTCTCGCTTACGAAGTTCTAAACAAATCGATTGGATGAAAAACAATGTCATTTAAAATTAATCTTTAGAATATTACCCTGCCGCAGCATTTCAGTCTCATGCTCATAGCGTGCATACTCCATTTGGGCCTCCAGCTTATCTTCTTCCATTTTTAGTTCACGCGTTAAAGCATCCTGCTTTGTTTTGTATAATTCATACAGTTGCTTCCACCTAGTTCCATATTCGTGTTCAAATGAGTCCAATTCAGCAAAACGTGGCCCAATACTGCGTTCATGATTGTACTCTTGTGTTTTCTTATTTAAGCCCTTGTCTGGCAAACCATCGGCGTCATCATTGATTTCAAATGGTTCCACAACACATGGCCGCAGCGATGCTGTCAAGAAGAAACACTTGTCATTGCACAGACGAAGTGCTGCATTTGCCGACGATTTTTTAGCAAATTCGACAATACCCTCGCCGGTGTGTTTTCCGCGGTCATCAACGACTATGATAGCCTTTTCTATTGGGCCGAAGATCTCAAATGATTTGTACAACAGCTCGTTGGATACCATCGAATTAAGATTCTTTACTCGTAGAATGGTAGCATTTGGTGCAAAGCGAATGCGTAGTGTCCGTCCTTTTCGCATTGTGCCATCTAGCTCACGTTTTGCCTTTTCGGCATTGGGGTGGTAATCCAGTTTAAGGAATGCAAAATTCTTCTCTGCATTGGAGAATACCTCACCAATCTCGCCATAGGGCTTGAACAATTCACGCAGTTCTTCTTCAGTAATGTCACTTGTCAAGTTTCCAATATATAGGCGATTGCGACCCGAAAACTTCGATTCTTCGCACTCAACTGGTGGCAATTCATGTGTAGGTCCAGTAATACTTCTAAGACGTTGTCCAATAAAGAAATCTTCATTGCGACCACCGCCAAATCCGCCGCCGCCACCACCGCCGCCAAAGCCACCACCGCCTCCACGGCCACCACCACTGCGACGATCATTCATGCGGTTGTTTTGCATATCTAAATTGCCACCACCACCGCCGCCACCTCCCATGCTGCGATTATTGTCATCACCACGCATATTGTTATTTTTGTTATCATTTGGCTGTAAATTAAATGAGATAATGACAGTTGAATACACACGAAAAAAATAGTTTGAATATTAACTTGATTTAATCTCTTTAAATAACAAGTAAATTGATTGGCCAGTTGTACTTAACCCTTAAAAAAATGTTAACTAGTGTTTTACGGAATTCTTTGCTTCGGAATAGACTTCTTACAGATTGAAGTAAAGCACCTTTAGCAGTTAAGTAATTCGAAAATTCGGACCTGCATACAGACTCCTCTGAACTACTAACTTTTTGTATGAAATGTACGAATACGTATAATATCAGGCAGTATAAAAACTATAATAAAAATAAAAACTATATGAAAATACTTTGAGGAAATATCAATAAACAGCTCGAACTTTGGCGTTCACATATCCCTCAATCTATCGAGAAGTCTCCTCCAGTTAGAATAACTTGGCGAGTACCAAAAGCATCGATGCCAAACCATAAGAAACTCCGCGAGGTTTCACCCGTTCCACGAAACTCTTGCTTTGACGAAGAGTGCCGGCAAGCACATGCCGCAAAACAAGGTGAGCGACGCTACAGAGATAAACAGATAAACTAGAAAGACTCTGCTGTAGTGCAGAACAAACAATTTAGTATTGACGATGAAAGCAATGCCTCCAGACATCAATATCTAAACTGGGGACGGTTTGGTGTATTGTAGGGCAGACATTAACTTTTGTCTAAGACAAAAGTAGTCAGTAGTGCAGAACAAACAATTTAGTATTGACGATGAAAGCAATGCCTCCAGACATCAATATCTAAACTGGGGACGGTTTGGTGTATTGTAGGGCAGACATTAACTTTTGTCTAAGACAAAAGTTGAATAGAACCTCAGCGTCGTTTTTCGGTCAACATGCAATTAAACTTCACTTTTCTCTGAATTGTCGTGGGGTGCGCATCTCTTAGAAAATTTTAATTCTTAAAATGAATTGCTCAGTGTGTTGCCAGAAAATAGATCGCAACTGTTCTACCAAAATAAATTGTGGTGATTGCATGAACTTTTTTCATTATTCATGTGTGAATATCACTGAACAAGACGCTGAATTTTATAAATCGAGTGGAAATCCATATCGATGTGATAAATGTGCAGTGCTTAGACGCTCTACGTGCGCCTGTATCAGTTATACCTACTCATACCAACAACAACGCTTCGCCGTCTAGTGCTAGCAAACATATTTCGGGCAACAGTAATGCACAATCAACAACGAGTGGTTCGTCAATACAAATGGAAAAAGGCGAAAACGAATGCACTCTTCAAATGATATACGTTAAGCTCTCTAATTTGGAGGAAACAAACCATCGTTTCTTACGAGAACTAAACGAATTACGAGCTGAAAATTCAGAATTGAAAGCGAAAGTGGATAATCTGGAGAGTAAGCTAAACTGGCAGCAGCAACAGGTATTAACCAATTGCATAGAAATTGTTGGAGTGTCTAACGCCAATGACAATAATGCTATCAGCAAGGCAAAGCAAATCTTCTCCAAAGCTTTGTCCATCGATGTTACTGATAGCGAAATAGTAAATTGCTACGTAAAGAAAGTACAAGCTAAAACGAACAACAACGGTGCGCTCTCCACATCTCCAAAATCAAAATCCATCATCTGTATGAAATTCTCTGATCTTTCTACGAAGCAGCGAATAATGAGCGCAAAGAGGACTAACAAAAGAAATCTCAACACGCATGTGACTGGTATCGATGGAGTGGGCGACGCAAGCAGCAACAACAGCAGCAGCAGCAGCAGCAAGGCAACCGGTATTTATATAAACGATTCTCTTACAAAGTACACGCAGTCTCTATTCTATAAGGCAAAACAAGCAAAAATAAATAAATGTGCGAAATACGTATGGTACAAAGATAACAAAATACTTGTTAGAAAGGTTGAGGGTGGAAGGGTCATTTTAATTAGATCTTTTAATGATCTTGCACTTATTTAGTGCATTTTCCCATTCCAGTAAATGTTTGATGATAATGACTTTGATAATGACTTTTCCATCCATGATCTTTATAGTACCAACTTCTGTGATAATTTGTTTACAAATAGTTCCTATTGCGAAGGTAAATTTTTTATTGTACACCAGAATGTTAGAAGTTTAAGAGAAAATTTTTCAGCTCTAACAGCTCATATCGATTCTTTTATGTGCATTCCAGATATTGTTTTTGTGTCTGAAATCTGGATTTATGAATTTGAAATAAGCGATTACTCTTTACCCGGGTTTAATTTTTTTGCGAAAACTAATGAAAATTACGCTGCAGGTGGTGTTGGTTGTTTCGTGAAGGAGGAATACAAGATTCTCGAAGTAGTTCTTGTTGACTTTTTGAGTGCTGATGTTTTAAAGGTTTCAATTGAAATTAATCACGAAGCTTATGTTTTTTTATGTGTATATAGGCTGCATATGTTTAACGTTTCGACATACATAGAAGAATTTTCAGATCTCTTCGAAAATGAAAACTCAAAAAATCTCATTATTGTTGGGGATTTTAACCTCAACAGTTTAGAGAACAGTGAACCTGTTTCTAGTTACTTGGCCTTGCTAGCATCAAATGGTCTGATATGCTTTGTCAACGAGCCTACTAGGATTGAATCTGGTAGATGCTTAGATCACATCTATGGACGCTTTAAAAATGATTTGTTCGGTAACTGTGAGAAGTTTGTTCTGGATTTGATGATCTCTGATCACTGTATGACAGGGCTTATAGTAAACACTGATAACATGATCAGAAAAAATTCAAAATCTGCTGACAGAGTGATCAAAATTAACTTCAACAAACTTAAAAACAATCTTTTTTATGAGTTTTGGGAAGATGTCTATTCGTGCAGAGATGATTCTAAGGCCTATACTATATTTATTGATTGCCTTCAAAAACACATTTATAGCTGTTCCTCATTTTTGCCTTCAAAAAGGTGTGTATTTAGGTTAAAACCTTTGATCTCTATTAACCTGTTGTATAAAGTAAGATGTAAAAACAAAATTGGAATAAAGTGCAGAAAGTACCCTCATAATCTGAGTCTAAAAAGAAAATATAAAAAATTGTGCGATGAACTGAAAAAGGAGATTCCGAATGTCGGGATACATACTACCGTACTCAATTTGTTACTGCCCAGGGAAACTTAAAAAATGAATGGAAAATAGTAAATTAGCTTGCTTAATAAATCTTCCTCTTCTAAGAAACCTACTATTTTACGTATTGATAATGAGGACGTTTCAGACAAGCATGGCATTGCCAATGCATTTAATTGCTATTTCGCAAATATAGCCACTAGCATTCAACCATGTCCAGTTATATTGCCTTGCAACTCCTGTTCATCATATAGCTCTGCTGAACATTTGCAAAGAAATAGTTTTGTTTATAAGCCCATAACTTCTCTTGAGATATTAGAAGTTATTGGCACTTTAAACAAGTCCAACTCGTGTGGACCAGATGATATCTCGAATCTGTTTTTAAAAAGAGTTGCTTGTTTCCTTGTGAATGTCTTGTCAGATATTTTTAATCGTTCTATTTTTGATGGGGTCTTTCCAGAAGCGCTAAAATGTGCTGATATTGTACCATTGTTTAAAAAAGGTTCTGCAACAGAAATGTGTAACTACAGGCCCATATCACTTCTTTCTGTTTTCAGTAGTCTTCGAAAAACTTGTAAAAAAAAGAATAGTACATTTTCTAAACAAAACAGAGTTTTTTAACCCAAATCAATTTGGATTTCAGAAAGGTAGATCGACGGAAGATGCGCTGTTACAGTTTTGTGCTCAAATAATGGCAAATCTCGATGGAAAAAAATGTACGGCTGGTTTATTTATTGACATTACCAAAGCTTTTGATATGGTTAATCATGATATTTTGTTAAGAAAATTGGAAAAAGCTGGATTTCGTGGTTTCGTACTAGATTGGTTTAGATCATACCTTAAGAATAGGTCGCAAGGAGTGAAGATAGATGAGATTAGGAGCGGAATTAAGTTCTCCAATTTGGGTGTACCCCAAGGCTCTGTTTTGGGACCAATTTTGTTTCTAATTTATATTAATTCACTTCTGGAACTTGATTTTAAAGGTGCACCTACTGCTTTTGCGGATGATATAGGTTTTTCTTATGGTTTGAACAGTCCCTTGGATCTAGTTTCTGACATCAATTGGGACCTAAACTTACTGAGAAACTGGTTTGCCGAACACAATTTGATTATCAGCTCTAAAACCAAAATAATGTTTTTCAATCTGTCATCCGTCAACAAGTTGGGTGCGAATGTTTTTTATCACTCACCTGAGTGCCAAAAATACAAATTTTCTAATTGTAATTGTACGCATTCTTCCTCATTTTGTGATAGTTTAAGTTGCAGTGACAATTGTTTTTTAATTGAAGCAGTTAATGAATATAAATATTTGGGGCTTACAATTGATTATAGAATGAGCTTTTCGAATCATGTAGAAATTCTGAAGAAGTATTTTCGTTGCACACCTAGACATTTTTTCTATTTGCGAAATATCTGTTCAGCAATGCTCTTAAAAACAATTTATTACGGAATATTCCATTCTAAACTGCAATATGGAATTGTTTGTTGGGGAGGTGTTTATTTGAATAAAATCCAACCATTGTTGATCCTGCAGAAATATATTCTACGGAAAATATGCCGGAAACCTAGAAGACATCCGAGTTTTCCTTTGTTCTGCGATCTGAAAATTCTTCCAGTCCGACATTTGTACTGTTTTAAAGTGTTGAAGACTTTTTTTATGAAGTCTGGAAATCGCAATTATCGATTAATTTCTAATTATAATTTACGTGTAAACTTTTCGGATATGGTATCTGTACCAAACTTTCGTACTACTGCATATCGTAATTTTTATTCAGTTTCATCATGTCGTTTATTTAATAAGCTTCCTTACTCTATCAGAACTGCATCAATGTCTGGAATGTTTTTAAAACGTGTTAAACATTGGCTTCTTAATTTGAATTATGGTGATTTAGAATCCATTCTTTCTAATATTCTGGTTTAATCGTCATATTATGCTTAAGTAAATTAAATTTGAATGAGTAAATTATTTATTCTTGAAACAACTTAAATTGTTCAGTCTCTTTTCTATTTTAATACATTTTTGTGAAATACAATTTTTTGATAATGCAAATTGCTTTTGTAGGGGCACCCCACCCAAAACTAATATTGAATTTTGTATAAGCCCATTGAAGTGGCATTCAACACTATTTTTAATACTTAGTATATAAAAATACAGAATGTAGCTAATATTTCTTATATTCAAAACTTATAGCAATAATGTAATTTTATGTTCTAAGTATAATGAATTTGTAATGAACTTATAAGAAATAAAAAATTATCTATCTTAAAAAAATTATCTATCTTATCTATCTTAAAACTACGTTAACTACCATACATACATACGTTAACTACCATAACTGCAAATATTTTTAACACTGCATATCAATTTGTTAGCGGTACCTATATAGGTAACTATATCTAGATCTAGTTAGTTGTAGATGGATTAAAAGTTACATTGTTGTTCAATTAGGATTAAACAGAAGTAAATGCTTAAGCTGCAGTAGTGTTAATTGATATGTTTGCACATATAATGCATGTTTAATGCATTGGATGAACAAACGTCGTGTCGTCACATACGCATCGCGGAACGAAATGAGTCCAATTACGCTTGAACAACGTTCGGAAATATTGAGAACTTATTTCCAAAGTGAGTGCTGTATAGCCCAAACAGTGCGTTTTTTAAAAAGAAATTTTGGCCGAAATGATGCACCCAACTCGACTGCTGCACGCAAGTTTGTGCAAAAAGTTCGTGAGACTAGTATGGTAGTGGACAACACTCGTTCCCGTCGTCGTACGGTGAGCATAGACGAGAAGGTGGCCCGAGTGTGAGACTCAATTCAATGTGGCTGGCAACAACGTTTTGGTCAATGGTGGGCGTTACAGAGCCATGTTTCCGACGTTTTTCTTACTTTTGGACGACCTTTGGTTCATGTAGGATGACACCAAATTTACGATGTCAATTGGCCTCGGAGATGCGACTTGACCCCTTTGGACTTTTTTTTTTTTTGTGGGGAACCGTGAGGTACCGATGTTATGCAAACAATCCGGAAACAATTCAAGCACTTAAGACCATTATCATCCAAGCAAAGTGAGCTACAGCCCGAAACCATCAACAAGGTTTTGGAAAATTGCGAGTGACAGAATGCGCTACTGCGAAGACAGCCGACACAGCCATTGAACGACGTTGTGTTCCATAATTAATCCATAATTAATGGGAATGACAACTACTTATAACAAACATACAAAATAATTGATGGGCAATTAATGTTCAAATTGTACGATATAAAGAAAATAAATATTTTTTGAAATTATTCCATAGTGAATTTTGGATACATAAAGATATAATTTTTATAATATCGATAACATTTTTTTCTCATGTTCGCCATAGAATTTTCTTTGTGTTTCGCAACATACCTATTTCTCCTTTCACATTCCCATTTTCTTGATATTCGCAAACGGTTTCCCTCTTCACTGTTCTTTTTTTTAAATAGGTAATGTTTTTTTTTTTTAATTAACAAAAGCGTTAAACAACAATGACAACTGTCACTTAAAAAAATTTAGAAAAATCAAAAACAAAAAATCTTTAGTTACCTCGAATAAATTGTGGAAAGAAGCATTAATAAATGTGCAGTCATCATTTTGCATTTTTATTTTTTTTTTTCCACATAAAAACTTTAGGCAGCTAAACGTAAATGCGTGACAAAGGGAAAAAAATCAGTTAACATTGTTTATTTCCTACTTTGCTGATATACATTTTGAGTTTCGACTCTAAATTTTAGTAGCTCACAGTGGCTATATTTTCAATAAAAATTTCGCTATTTAGAGCTTTCGTAAAGTTTTTTCAAATAAATTTAATTTGTTTTTTGTTAAACAATATTCCGTATTCAATATTATTCAAATTCAAATCAATCTTTATGCCGAATTCACAATGTCGCGTTGGAGTGCGCGTGCGTTGATTGTGTAGAAACAACATGCTCATAAAGGTAGCCACACAAAATACAACTTCAGGCGTTGGATCGACTTCAATCAGATTACAATAGGGTAGGGGGTCGCCTAATTTCGAACACTCCCAGTATTCGAACACTTTTTGTAAAAAGCTGTGTAAACTGTATATTTTTAAGATTTTCAACTCCTATAAATGCAAAATGCTACAATTTGGTATTACCTTTATTCGTTTTTGCAATATCGACCAGTGCAATATTATTGTTAACGTTTCAAAATTGCAGTTTAAATTGAGTCTTCAGAAATTGCGTTTGAATGCGAGTTCAGCAGAAAAAAAAAACTGTTGCGAGTGTCGGAGGAAAGTATGTTTTTTTGTTTGAAAATGCAGATAAATGTTTATTTTTAATGCTCGTTTTATTAGTTTATATCTATTTTATGTCTTTTTAGTAAAGTTTTTAACTGAAGAGTTAATAATATTATTATTTTTTGACCGTTCGATCATAGGGAACCAAATTTCTTCGAGTTTCCTATTCGAACACTAGTGTTAATTAATGTACAAATTTAATGTTTAATTGTTTGAGAATTTAATATATTTTTTTCCTTTCAAGTTGTTTTGTTACTATTGTTTATGTTTTAAATAAAAACAAAAACATGAATTCTTCTCCTTTTCTTAATTTAAAACATACACGAAAACTAGTGTTCGAAGTAAGGAAACTTTATGTTCGGGTTTAGGAAGCTATTGTTCGACTACTAGGGAATAATGCTTTTTTTTAGTTATCATTCTTTTATAAAAAAACAATAACAATTATAGGGAAAAACTTAACTTTATTTTAAAATGTTTGAGTTATGGTGGCATATTACATTCAACGGTGCTCTTACTGTTAGTGATTATTTTACAATGAACCACTAAGTGTTCGACTACTGGAGACATGACCCTAGTATGATTTGTCTATGTCGTAAATATCGCAAAGTCAACGAGACGCCTGAGTAGACCTTCTCTCTACTATAGGCGTTTTTCTTTTATAGTTCAGAGCTGAGCTCTGAACCGAGCTCGAGCATTATGAGCGCTCTCCGAACCGAGTGTACTCGGATCGTTCTGATGTAACCTTTAGTTCTAGAGCAACAAGGTTCGTCCTCCATTTCAATTATGTTGTTAATGCCGAATTCACAATGTCGCGTTAACGCGCGCGTGCCTTGACAGATTATGTAGAAATAAAGCGTTCATATGCTGCCACACAAAATACAACTTCAGGCGTTGAATCGATAAAGTTTGACAACTTTAGACTTTCGAATTTTTCGATTTCAGGTCACAAATACACACATGTTTTAAAAAGAAATATCATGTTTTTTTGATAATAATTCCTCCAAAAAATATATATATATTTTTTCAAAGTTTCACGATTTCTTATGTGTAAATCTAAAAAAAATATCGAGATCTGCAAGAAGTGATCCTGATCAGATTAAAAAAAATAGATTGATTTTTTTTTTTGTCCCGTTGGAAAACAACATAAAATTGAGAGCAGGAAGGAGCGGGTATTATTGAACAAATTCGCGGGGAAAAAAAAATCGAAAGCTGTCAGTAGATTTGTAATGACCTCAATCGAATAAGGTTTTAAGACTGAAGTCAATGACACTAATCAATACGTATATTATGCAGATGAAAATTGTTTTTAAGTTACATACATAAATAAATATGAGCATGTAACAAAGAAAAAACATTTTCAATTTCTATCAAAAAATTAATGAATGCGAAAAAATGGCCGCCGTATATATACATATATATACTTCGGGGGATCGCAATTTTTTTGAAAATTTAACATGGAAAAAAAACATCAACTAATCACAGTATGAAGTCGATTATAATTATGTACCTAACATAGTGAATCATATTCTTAAATTATGTAAAATATGTGCATAACACGCGCGCAATTCTTATGAAAATTAAATCAGCCGCCATTTTGAGTACTAGAGAAAATTTCCACTCACCTCATTTCTAAAGTTCCTTCGACGATCACGACTTCTGCGGCCTCCCCCGCCGCCAGCACCACCTCCTCCACCACCTTGATTGAATTTTCCTTGGAAGTTTCCACCTCCTTGCTGGTTGTTAGCAAAACGTGGCTTCTTTTCAGACGGAGCCCCATCTCCAATCTCAGATTGAGCTTGCTGCTGTGGATTTTCTTGCTTCTGCGATTGCTGTTGGTTTTGGTTCTGGTTTTGCGACTGTTGGTTAGGCTGGTGCTGCTGTTGGTGGATCTTCTGGTTTTGATTTTTCTGATTTCCTCCCTTATTTCTCTGTGGTAATGGGCCTCCACCGTTCATTGCATCAGCTTTAACCTCCATTCTTCTTAATTTATTATATTTCTTCTTGCCTTATAGAAAATTACACTTCCACACCGTCTAACGAACAAAAGAAGAATGGGCGAAAGAAAAATGGCTTCGATTGACAAAATGAAGGAAGTTCGCGTTGGTCACAGTTATACAAACTGATAAAAAGAGGGCGCGTAGGCATATACGTAGAAAAACTACACTCTTCGAATAATTCTAATAGGCTAAACTGACAACATATTTATGACCACATATGCTGCATTTACAACATCACACAATCCTAACACGAAAAATTAAAGGTATGTCCAAAACTTAATAGCCGTGTGACTGAAAGGGACATCATTACCTAACAAGTAAAATTACGAACCATGTATTTTGATAGGCCATCTTGTTTACCTGGTAGGAATAATGGGAAAGCTCTGCATATTGATGATTTTATAGAGATGGCCTACGGAATTTTGCTTTTCTATAAATCAAAATGTCTTCCGAAAGTGATGAGCGGAGAATGGATTGGTGAATTGTTGGTTTAATTTACTGACACTCATTACCACTCTAATTCCACATGTTCTCAATTAGATGAAATTATTGCAATTCTGGGAATTAAAACTTTTTGACTACAAGTAGGTACCATTACAGAGTTATAGTTGATTGATTATTACGAAGCATAAATCGGTGTTACAACATTTAGTTGTAAAATGTGTGGTGGTAGATAGTCCTAGCAAATCAAGTGAATTTCTAAAGTCTTTCGCATATTTGGACAAAAATAGAAGAAACATCGAACAATCGATTTTCGTGGACGTACAATTTTTTGATATAGTTTTATGTATATAAATAGCAATTTAAGTTTAAGCCGTGTTTTTTGAACACCTATCTCATAAAAAGGAAAATAAAGAAGATGAATGCAGGAAAAACTTCGCGGAACTTGCGAAGTGTATTTTTAAACAAAAAGAGGACAAAGTAGCAACAAATTGTATTATATCGTTTTCCATTGGGATTTTCAGATTTTGCTCTAAGATTTCAGATTTTTCGTGCCCAATAGAAAATAAAATGAGGTAATTTTTTTTGCATCTGCGTTCATAAATTGATTTAAAGTGATTTAAAAATCAGCTGTTCATAAATTGTAATTTGTGTTTATAAAAACCCATTCAATTTATATTGATATCCATTGCAGTGGCCAAATGTACATTTTTATCTAGCCGTCTAAAAACATATATAAGTCGTGTATTTTTGAGCTTCGTTCTCAGCAAAGATTTTCACCACACAAATACTGCGAGTCTCGAAGTGTCAAGTGAGCGTAGTTGTTGTAATTGCGTGCTGAAAATCCTACTTTACTTTAGGCGTGTTTTTTTTAGCTTCGTTCTCAGCAAAGCAAAGTAAAGTAAGATTTTCAGCACACAAATACTGCGAGTCTCGAAGTGTCAACTGATCGTAGTTGTTGTAATTGCGTGCTTAAAATCCTACTTTACTTTGCTTTGCTGAGAACGAAGCTAAAAAAACAGGGATTTTGTGTTACTTTATTATACTCACATGATCTGTATAGATCATTGATTTCCATAGTTTACAACAAAAGTTGGATCTTGTACTGTTGCTGTAAACCGTGGAAATCAATGATCTATACAGATCATGTGAGCATAATAAAAAAGGCCTAATAACAGACTTCAAAGTTTGACAAATGTGAAAGGTTTTGCTGGTAGTGAAAGTAGGTGTAAATCTCGCTTAGAAATCTAGATTCGTAAAATTTCTCCATGAAAAAAGTGTTTTTTTTGCGGCCAATGGAACGTGAAATTTGAAAGCCAGCAGATTTCGAAAGCAGAAATCAAAGATAATGGAATACAGAGATATATAACTTTCCAGTGGAAACGCGGCTGCCTACAAGCCAGAGATGAAAGAATAAAAGATCTTTCGTACGTCTATCCCCCCAAAACCCATTTGTTTACATTGTTGTTTTTGTAATTTCAACCCCCGTCTGCGAATACGTGTGAGCTACAAAAAAGCATATTGCTAATGGCCGGCCAAAAATTAGATTCGTCATACATTTTATACAGCATTGTTGTTTTTGTAATTTCAACTCCCGTATGTGAAGCTACAAAAAAGCGTGTTGCTAATGGCCGGCCAACATTCATTTTGCTTTTATGGGCATCGCGCTGTTCAATTGTTTTGTGTTTGGTATTGAACTTGTTTGATTTTTAATAAGGATTCGATTAAAATAAAAAAAAATTATGAAATTCACTTTTCGGAGTAGCGAATTATTGCATTAAAGTTCAATTCATGAACTCACATATACTAGAAAAGAAATGAGCATTGGCAGAGATGAAAGAATAAAAGAGATGGATATCTTTCGTACGTCTATCCCACCAAAACCCATTTGTTTACATTGTTGTTTTTGTAATTTCAACCCCCGTCTGTGAATACGTGTGAGGTACAAAAAAGCATGTTGCTAATGGCCGGCCAATATTTCTTTTGCTTTTATGGGCTTCGCGTTATTCAATTGTTTTGTGTTTGGTACTACACTTGTTTGGTTTTTGTTAACGCTTCGATTAAAATAAAAAAAATAGTGAAATATACATTTCGGAATAGCAAATTCTTGCATTAAATTTCAATTCATGAACTCACATATACTAGAAAATAAATGAGCATATGTGCGTGACTTCATGAATTTTTCGGGAAAACAGCTTGTAGGCAGCCGCCTTTCCACTGGAAAGATATATATCTCTGTATTCCATTATCATTGGCATTGGTGCGTGACTTCATGAATTTTACGGCAAAACAGCTTGTAGGCAGCCGCCTTTCCACTGGAAAGTTATATAACTCTGTATTCCATTATCTTGCTCTCTGTATTCCATTATCTTTGCTACAAGCTGTTTTCTCGAAAAATTCATGAAGTCACGCACATATGCTCATTTCTTATCTAGTATATAGTTCATGAATTGAACTTTAATGCAATAATTCGCTGCTCCGAAATTCGTATTTCGTTATTTTTTTTTTATTTTAGTTAAATCCTTAACAAAAATTAAACAAGTTCAATACCAAACACAAAACAATTGAACAGCGCGATGCCCATAAAAGTAAAATGAATGTTGGCCGGCATTAAGGCCGAAAGGCAATAGTTTTAAGCATATTGTTAAGTTTAGAGCGCTCGCTAAGGGCCAGTAAGCTAGAATAAGAAATGTTAGTTTTAAATTAGATTTAATCGTTTTTGTCTAGGATATAAGTTTAAAGATTGAAGAAATAAAAATGAATTTAAAAAAAAAAAAATGTTGGCCGGCCATTAGCAACACGCTTTTTTGTAGCTTCACATACGGGAGTTGAAATTACAAAAACAACAATGCTGTATAAAATGTATGACGAATCTAAATTTTGTTGTATCAAAATAATATATGGTAAAGTTCTATGAAACAGAATCATACATTATTCCAACACTTCCAGTCGATTCTCCTCCCATACGCTAATGTATGACTGTTGATCATACAGCATTTCTATGAAATAAAAGTAATACATGAGCTAAGTGATATTAATGAGCTCTTGAAAGCGCACGATGCTGAGATTTCAGTTCAGGAATTAATAGAGATCAAAGAAGAGTGCGTACCGTATGAAGACGACATTGATCCAGAACAAGAGACTAACGAGCTGAACTTGGAAAAGAGTTCAACTTGTACAGCAGGACTGTCTAGCCCAATTGTGCCAAATCGACTTATTTTGGAGGAAAAAAATAGCTATAAACCAACCAACCTTAAGTGTTTTAAATCTATCAATGAGTAAAATTCAGTTCCTTATTTATTGTTATGTTATGAATTGTTTTTGTTCTTAGTTTTTGTTTTTCAGTTAAATTTATGCTTTTGTTCTACCGATGTTGAATTATTTTTAAGTTATTTTATTCAAAAAAAAAAAAAAAAACTGAATAAAATATTTATTTTATAATTGCTTGTCTTTGAACGCACCTCTACGTACATATTTTCATATAGTTTCTAGTCACAACATACGCAAATTCGACCTGGCGTTTATCTTATTTTATGTAAAAATGTATAATAAGTGTATTCACTTAATCTCATAATTTTATGCACCTCGAAAATTCATAAATTTCTGCGGTGCTTTAAGTGAACACCCCTCGGAAATATCATTGTGTAAATCGGCTGTCAAGTCGGTTGTCAAACTCAGCTGTTCAAATTATTTCCAATTTTTTTTGTTCCTTTTGCAGCAAATCATGATGGAAACAAACAAACAACAGACGACTGTTTGTCAAAGTTTGACATTTGTTATTTGCCCAACTTTCCGTGGTTGATTTCCGAGCCTAAATCGTCGCGGAAAATTATGAAGTCTGCGTAAACTGTTTTTCATACAAATCTGACAGTTCATTTACGAGGTGGTAAATTTCAGCAGTTTACGCAGTTTATGGCGCGTTTAAGTGAATAATTATGTTATCTATTCACCCACTTTAATCCGGGTTAAAGTTTACACCCGGTTTTAAGTGAGCTTAACCCTAAAACTAAACCCAAGTCCATAATATTCAGGCGTTAAACCCGAACATAAACCCAGTTTTTTAAACTTGACAGTGTTTAATACGATTGGATTTAAACTGCACTTCGGAGACCAGTTTAAGTACTTTAACTCAGGTTGAAACTCAATTTCATAATATTAACATTCCTTCCCTAGTTGAAATTGATGGTTATAGTCAGAGATGAATGAATAAAAGAGATGGATATCTTTCTTACGTCTATCCCCCATAAAAGCAAAAGGAATGTTTGACGGCCATTGACAACATGCTTTTTTGTTGAATCCGTGCTGCTATATGGATGTGGTATTTGGAGAGTGACCAATACTATCACAAGAAAGCTGCAAATTTTCGTTAATAGATGCCTGCGTAACATCTTAAGGATTTTTTGGCCGAACCGTATCTCGAACGATCAGCTTTATGAGAGAACCGGTCATGAACCTACTGGCACAACCATACAACGACGAAAGTGGCAATGGATTGGTCACACTTTCCGAAAAGGTGACAGCTCCATAGCTAACCACGCGATGCAATGGAATCCGCTTACTCAGGATGGCAGGCGACGCGGCGGTCCTAGAAGTAATTGGCGTAGAACAGTCGAGAAGGAAGCACGGCAACTGGGAAAGAGTTGGGGAGAGCTGAGGCACATTGTCAGGAACCGCACACGATGGCGGGTAGGCGTTGTAGAGGCCCTAGGACCCACAAGGGGATATAGGACATAAGTAAGTAAGTAAGTAAGTTTTTTGTAGCTCACACGTATTCACAGACGGGGTTTTTTAATTACAAAAACAACAATGTAAACAAATTGGTTTTGGAGGGAATAGCCGTACGAAAGATATCCATCTCATTTATTCATTCATCTCTGGGTTATAGTTTAAGCCAAAAATGAATGGTTAAAAGAAATGCATATCCTTCGTACGTCTATGACCCACAAAACCTATTTATTAACATTGTTATGTTGTAATTTCAATCCGTGTCTTAAATACGTGTGACTTAAAAAAAAATATGTTGCTAATTAATAAATATAAATTCTGATTGATTTCTGCATGCAGTATTAAAATGTAAAAAAAACAAAGGGTTTCAAATAATAAATAAAAAAGCAATAAAAACATTTCAGGCCGAATTATAGCAGTCATAAATGATTACTCATAAATAAAATGTTATCCATTTCGCATTTAAAATAATTCTAATTTAGATATACCTACATTACAGCCCTCTTGTGTTCAGTCCTACAAGAACGATTTTTTTAATTACTGTGTTAATACAAATTCAAATGGTTATTTTGTACCTAACTATGTTAACCATTCTCAGTAAAATGAAGCATCGAATGTAAAACGTATTAATTATATATGCACCATAAGCAAATCAATAGTCAACCGTCAAAGTTCAAATTTCCTAGTGAACATGCCAGACTAATGTGGTTTTCGATTGGGCTTCTTTAGATTTGTTCTCAGATTTAAGATTTCGTGTGTATAATCGAACATAAAATCGTCACTTGCTCTTTTTTGTGTTGATATTCGTGCAGTTCAAATATGTGTAGCCTTCGACACTTTTCAAAGCATTTTGCATTCACTGGTTAGATTTTATATTAAAACAACCGAAGCTTGCGCCCAAATTGATTTCTATACATTTGTACATAAATAATAAACAAAAATAGATCCTCCCGATGCAATGCACTTCTTTGTAGTTGAAAAGTTTCACGAAAATGTAAACAAACTCCACTAGTTGTCAAACTCAAAAGTACTTGCAATGGTAAACTTGAAGCAAATCTGAGAAAAAAACCAGATTAATGTCAAATTTCACAAAAAAAAATTATATTTATGCTTGGAAATTTATTTTTTTTTTTTTTTTTGTAACGTTCATCACCATCCAATTCCTGTCAAATCATAGAATGTAGCCTCCAAAATGCATCTTTTTTCAGCCGAAAATATATCCGAAAATACACCACATCAATTCGTCGACGCACTCTTCTGACGACGAAAACATTAACATTTCATCCATTTTACGAATCCTTTGTTTTTAGCTTCTTGCTATTTTTTTATTTTCTATTTCACTTATCTACTTTTGTTATTTCATGGGCCCTGCGATTGCGGGTTTAACGACTGAATAGTATGGACTTCGGTTTAATTTTTAGTTGTAACCTTTAACCCGGATTAAAAGAAGTGAACAATATGACCGTTATTCAAGCTAAGAAATGAGCATGAAAGAAACTATAAATTTTTCGGGAAAATATCTTGTAAGAAACCGCTTTGCACTGGAAAGTTACATCTGTTGGTCACAGATGAATGAATAAAAGAGATAGATATCTTTCGTACGCCTATCCCCCCAAAACCCATTTGTTTACATTGTTGTTTTTGTAATTTCAACCCCCATCTGTGAATACGTGTGAGCTACGAAAAAACATGTTACTAATGGTCGGCCAACATTCCTTTTGATTTTATAAGCATCGCGCTGTTCAATTGTTTTGTGTTTGGTATTGAACTTGTTTGGTTTTTGTTAAGGATTCGATTAAAATAAAAAAAAATACTGAAGTACGCATTTCGGATTAGCGAATTATTGGATTAAAGTCCAATTCATGTGAGTTACATTACTAGAAAAGAAATGAGCATAGGTGCGTGACTTCATGAATTTTACGGGAAAACAGCTTGTAGGCAGCCGCATTTCCACTGGAAAGTTATATATCTCTGTATTCCATTATCTTTGGTCCTGTCATGAAGTCACATGTGCTCATTTTTTTCTAGCTTATGTGAGTTCATTGAATTGAAAAATTCTAGCATTCCGTTCGTGTCGGGCCACGGATTAAAAACAAGCTCCTCATTTGTTTTAATGAGTTTAAATGTTTTATTTCTGAAATTTAAATTATTTTACAGAAGGAAAAGTTAGTTACAAAAATGCTTACGATTACTTGTGGCCTCTTGAATTAATTTTACACGAATGATCAAGAAAGGCAAAATGAGAAATATAATTTTGACATTTGTCTTGGTTTTGCTTTGCACAGGGCTGTTATACGTAGTTAGATCCCGCCCCCAGTGAATCGCTGCTGTCGAGCATTCACCAACATCCAACTTGGGCAGCTTTGAGCAGGGTCTTTGCATTACCACCGACGACGTCTGCACCGTTGCTGTTCGCACTTGACCATCACGACCAGGAAACACTTTAAGAATTCTCCCACGTCGCCAACAGCTCCGGGCCACGTTCGAGTCGCAGACGATCACCAGGTCTCCGACGGCTAGAGGATCTACTCTTGCATACCATTTGGTTCTTCGAGTTAGATCGGGCAAATATTCGGCTATCCATCGATGCCAGAAACGGTTTTTTAAGGCTTGCGCGATTCTCCATTGCTTTCTGAGGCAGGGTGACCCATCTTTTTCGGACCCTGGCGTTTGGGTGGAGTTGGCACATCCTAGGATGAAGTGGTTGGGCGTGAGCGGTTCTTCCTATTCAGATGTCAATGGCAAATGAGTCAGTGGTCGCGAGTTTACAATGTTCTCGGCTTCTATTAAGACGCTTCGTAGGGTTTCTTCTCTGGGTACGGTTTCTTTTAAGGTTACAAATAGCACTCGTTTCACAGACCTCACCAGTCTCTCCCAGCATCCACCAGCACTAGGGTTCGATGGACAGTTGAATATCCACTGGATTCCTCTTGACGATAGCTGTGTCTGGATAGCGTCTTGGTCAAAATTCGTCCCGTTGTCGCTGCGGATACGTACAGGTACACCTCTCCTATTCACAAAGTTTCGCAGGCAAATCAGGTCTATCTGTAGACAGGTCTGTTGCCACCTCCAGATGAACTGCACGAATGGTTAGACATGTGAAGAGGGCTATCCAGCGTTTTTCCCTTCGCCTTCCGATAGCTACCAGGTAGGGCCCCATGTAGTCCACTCCCGTAAACGTAAAGGGCCGGACAAGTGGAGTAAGACGATCTGTTGGGAGCTGACCCATTTGAGATGTCGTAGGTTTTGCGGACAAGACTTTGCAGTATTGACATTCTCGTGCTATGGTCTTGGCTAGTACTCTCATGTGTGGTATCCAGAAATGGCGGCGTGCCTCAGACACGACAGTCTCAATATTTTGATGATGGAAACGCTTATGTATATGTCTTAAGATGAGTTTTGACAGCCAGCAATCTTTCGGCAATATGATGGGTCTTCTTGTTTCCATCGGAACACACACCGCGGAATCGATTCGTCCAGACAATCTAATAACATCGTTTTCGTCTAAACAAGGAGTTAGTCGGTATAGGTTACTTGCTTTTTCGATCTGCTGCCCCAGCTTCAAGGTCGTATAGTCCTTGGTATAGTACTGCCTCTGCACCATACGACATAATACTATTTCAGCATACTGTAGCTCGCTAGCGTACAATGATTTGCCTTTTAATTGATGAGTACTACGCCAGCGCAGCACCCAGGCGAGAACCCGTTTCAACTTTAAGAAACAAGAAAATCTAGTTATGTTGATGCCAAAACTACTTACATGGAATATATCATGTCTGCAGTGCACACGAATTTCGTCGTCAGCTGATTGGTTAGTGCTTGTTTCGTCGCCAGGATTCATGGACCATTCGGTTTCGTCCGCTAACAAGAAATCTGGGCCGGTTATCCATCTTCCTCCTGGCTGATAGCTTGTCAGGTACTTGGCTCGTATAGCTAAATCTGCAACATTCATTTTGGTGGGAACCCAACGCCACTCGCTTACTTTTGACAGTTCTGCAATTTCAGCTATTCGATGGCCGACGAATGATTTGTACCTTCGGGGCTCGTCTGACTTGATCCAGGACAACGCTGTTCTTGAATCGCTCCAGAAGGTGCACTTGGCGGCTTGGATATTGTGGGATTGAAGAATCCTTCGGCGAAGTCGTGCTCCCAGAACTGCTGCTTGCAACTCAAGACGCGGAATTGATGTAAGTTTGAAGGGGGCACATCTTGTTTTACCTGCTACAAATGCAATGACTATTGCACCTGTCTGATGCACGATTCTCCAAAACCCAACCGCAGCAAAAGCCTCCTCGCTCGCGTCTACGAATATATGTAGTTGGATATTGGCGGCCGTGAACACTTCAGAAGCATAGCAGCGCGGTACACGAACTCTTTCAACTGCTTTCAGCATCATAATCCATTGTTTCCATCTCTGATGCATCCCGGACGGTATCTCTTCATCCCATGCAGTGCTTATCTTCCATAGCGACTGCAGCATTAGTTTCCCATGGATTGCAAAATCAGCCAACAATCCAAAGGGATCGAAGATGGACATTAGTATACTAAGGCACTCTCTTTTGGTGGGAAAACATTCGCCATTTATAATGTTGAGACTAGTGCGGTGAAAGTTAAGACGGAATGTGAACACATCATCCGACGGGATCCAGTGCATACCAAGGATCTTCTCTGATTTGCTCTCGATATCCATATTGGCGACGGGCTCTAGTGCACACTGCTTTTCCTGTAGACTCTTTAACAGCTTGGATGAATTTGACGAAAATTTGCACAGCTGGAAACCTCCACTTTGGTGAATTCGGATGACGTCTGACGTTACTGCTAATGCTTCCTCTTCATTTTCGAAACTGCAGACAAGATCATCAACGTAGTGATGTACCCTGATAATTTTTACGGCTTGAGGAAACTCATTGGCGAATTGTTGAGCGTTGTGATTCTTGACGTACTCGGCGGAACACGGTGAGCAGGTGGCACCAAAAACCATTACCTGCATCACATAGGTGTTCATAGTGTCGGGGTTGTCTGTCCATTGCCACAAAAACCTGTGGCAATGGACAGACAACCCACATTGTGCATCCTGATCCTCTTTTCTGATGGTGATTTGATGGAACATCTCACGAATGTCTGCACACACTCCGACGGGCTTCTCCCGGAATTTGTGCAAAACGGCTAGTAGATCTTGGCATTGTTCTGGACCCTTTAGCAGTAATGAATTCAGCGATATCCCATTGACCTTGGCCGCAGCGTCAAACACCAATCGTGTTTTTCCGCCTTTATGTGAGTTACGTATACAAAAATGCGGAAGATACCATGTCCGCGGCCCTTTTGCCTTAGCTTCGTCGGTTGACAATAAGCGGGCGTAACCTTTGGCAACATATTCCCTGATGATTTTCTCGTAATCAGCTGCGTATGACGAATCCCTCAGCATGGTGCGTTTGACAGATGCTAGACGTTTCTTTGCCATAGGCAGGCTATCGGGCAACACAATGTAGTCTTCCTTCCAGAGAAGTCCCGTCTCGAAACGGTTATGTAGTTTTACGGTAGTATCTTGTAGTAATTTTCTGGCTCTCACATTATCCAAAGATTCCTTCGGCAAAAACGATGAACTAACGTCCACGCTGTCCAATGAGAAGTAATCGTTAACCAGTTGTGATAGTTTATCGTTGTCTTCTTCATAAATGTGGTTGACGGATTCCTCATCGTTACTATCGGATCCACCGTAAACCACCAAGCCTAGTAAAGTTTGCACTGCTACAGGTCCCTCGGTAGCGCACAGCAGTGTTTTTTTTACCCCCCATTATCAAGCGCCAGTTGTCGAGGCCTATTAAAATTTGTGGCACCGCGTTTTTATATACGCAGATCGGGAGAGATCTAACGTCATCGCCGCATTTCAGTTTGTTGACGTCCATCGTTTGCATTGATAGCGAAAGGTCTTTATATGTACGTACCTTTTTCATTTCATAGCGCTTACTTCCTTCTTCAATTCCACTTATCTCCAAGTTGACTGAACAAGACTGCTGTGAAGTTCTATTCTTGCCGATCCAGGTAAGTGACATTGTTTGACTTCTTCCCGTTAGTCCCAGTTGTGATGCAATGCTGTCGTTCATGATTGTCACCGATGATCCATCATCTAAGAGTGCAAAGGTACTTACAGTAGTTTTTGGCCCGTACAACTTTACCGGTAGCACTCGAAATCGAAATAGGACTTTCGTGATGTTGGTGGCGCGTGCATGTAAATTGGGCTCTTGTCCTGCTTCTTGATGTTCTTTTTCGTTTAATTGCGCTGACGATGAAGGTTCTGCTTCTGGTTGTGGCGTTTCATGTAGCAGACGATGATGAAATCGCCCACATTGATCTTCTTCGCAACGCTTTTTAGAACGGTACGATGAAACAATATGCCTTGACACTACACACGAAAAGCATATACGCTTCCCCTACACTAACTTCCATCGATCGGCAGTATTTTTCTTGAGAAACAAGGTACACTGAGATAGACTATGCCCTTCGAACACAATGCACATTGTTTTGTTGTTTTACCCGGAACTGATGATGGAACACCTTTCTCTACGGCATGAAAAAGTGTCCCTTTGTCTTGACGATTACTTCTAGATGTCTTGCTACACACTGGATATGGAGAACACAAAGCTACACTGGCAAATTTTGCGTACTCTTGCAGCCACGCACTAAAATCTCGTACGCTGGGGTATTGGATATTGTACGAGAATTGTGCCCATTCTAGTCTCTTTGGCATTGGTAACTTCGAGACCAGTTCCTCCAGGAGCATTGGGTTTGCAAGGTGCTGTTGACTTCTAGTCGATTCCAGCAGAGTACACAAATTTTGTACCTTTGTGGCAAAAGGCACAACCATATCTATACGGTTATCAGGAATTGTAGGTAATAACCTCACTTTTGAAAGTTGGCTTCTGATGAGATGTTCGGCGCAACCGAAGCGGAACTGCAGTTGTTCAATTACAACCGGTACATTGTCTGGATGGATCAAAATTGTTTCAACTGCTTCTCTAGCAGCGCCTTTAAGGCTTTTATCCAGTCGAATCATGTTCTCCAATTGTGTATACTCATAGGCAGTGGTGGACTCATTGAACGAGGCTATAAACATCGGCCATTCCTCCGGTACGCCACTGAATATTGGCAAATCGTACAAATTAAGTCTCTGAGGTCATGTTGACGGATGTGACGCTGGATAGAACTGACATGGAATATGCTGTGGTGCTATGTTGACCTGATTTGGCATTATCTGGGTTGCTCCGCCTAGTTGACTCGCTCTTGACTGGGCATTTGTATAGAGATGGCTCGATGTCGGCTGAGTTGCTGTTAAGTGAGTATGGCTGCTGATTGTCTCCGCTGTTGTTGTGTACGAATACGAAGAAGTTATAGTTGGCTGAACGGTAGTTGCGGTTGCATACGATGGTGTTATTCGTGGATACTGGTTTCTTTGTGCTTGGATTTCTACTGGAGGTTGGCTAAAATCAGAGCTGAAAAGTGTTCCCTGGAGACTTGAGCGCTCCCTATTACTGGCATTTACTTGTAACATCAAGCTGGCAAATTGTGATTTAAGATCAGATAACTTTGCAGACAAAATTGCGTTGGCCGTTTCCAGACATTTCACCCTATTGTTATCGGCATCAAACAACTGTGGCTGGTGATCGACGGCAGTCGAAGGCTGTGAAAGGCTTGTGGCCTCTTGAATTAATTTTACACGAATGATCAAGAAAGGCAAAATGAGAAATATAATTTTGACATTTGTCTTGGTTTTGCTTTGCACAGGGCTGTTATACGTAGTTAGATTTGGCTCGAAATCTTTGGGGTGAGCTCACATTTGCTTTGTGGCAGAACTGTAATCGCAACACATTCACTATTCCGAAATGTTTATTTCACTATTTTTATACGATCCACAGGAAGGAATATTCACTTTGTCATTACATTTGTATTGCCAAGAAGGAGTCACAGGAACCCTCATACAGTATATGTCTGTGGCAATAACACAGAGTAGCTTATGTCAAAAAAAGTGTTTTTGAAATAGTCGCATTCTTATTTTAAAAAAAATGTCAGCCCCAATAATAAAATGTTAAGTAAACCCTTTATTTTACAGTTGGGGCTAACATTTTATTAAAAACAATCATGAATAACAATTTTAGACAAAAATGCGATTATTTCAAAAGCACTTTTTTGACATAAGCTACTCTGTCTTATTGCCACAGACTGAACCAGGATCACATTCTGAATCGATTTAGCCATGTCCGTCCGTCTGTCTGTTGAAAACACAATAGCGTCCAAAGGAATCAACCTAGGCGAATGAAGTTTGGTGAAAGGACTTCTTTTTATCGTCGTTACGTTGGTATTAAAAATTGGTTATGTCGGTCAAGTAGTTCGGGTACCTCCCACACAAAATCAATATTTGACCCTTGTGTTTCTCTGTCTTTTGAAAACACGATAGCGTCCAAAGGAATCAACCTAAGCAAATGAAGTTTGGTGAAAGGACTTCTTTTTATGATGCTTAGGTTGGTATCAAAAACGGGCTAAGGCGGTCAAGTAGTTCTGGTAGCTCCCATACAAAACCAATATTATAAAACACATATTGAAAACACTATAGCTTCGAAAAGAATCTACGTAGGCAAGTGAAATTTTGTGAAGACTTATTTTTATTGTCGTTAAGTTGGTATTAAAAATGGGCTATGCCGGTCAAGTCCCATACAAAACCAATTTTGCATGACTTGTATGCAGTGGAGCGTATCAAAGCATCGGCCGATGATAAAACTTTTACTTGTTTTTATTTTAATCGAAGCCTTAACAAAAACCAAACAAGTTCAATACCAAACACAAAACAATTGAACAGCGCAATGCCCATAAAATCAAAAGGAATGTTGGCCGGCCATTGGCAACAAGTTTTTTCGTAGCTCACACGTATTCACAGACGGGGTTTGAAATTACAAACACAACAATGTAAGCAAATATGTTTTTTGGGGGAATAGACGTACGAAAGATATCCATCTCTTTTATTCATTTATCTCTGTTGTTTACAGTATTGCTGTCAATTTGGAATCTTAACGTTCGATTGAATACGCGAAATCTGAAATCGGATTTCAAATTGCAGAATCCACTTAAATACCACATTATGTTGTCTTTTTGTTGGGATTTTAACCACTTTTCTTTTCGCTTTGCGATATTAATACTTTTTTTTTAAATAAGAATAGCATTTGCATTTTTACTGTTCCTAAGAAAATTATTCAACACTGTTCAGTGTTAAAAACTACAGAATGTCCAATCATATTTTGATTTTTTCACATATATGGTGTTAAATAAACGAAGAAAACATTCACCAAGCAGAAATTTATTTACGGCTCTAGAACATTTTCTAAAATTCACTTATGCCCGAATGGAAGCTTGGGTCTAACTTGCAATTTGTTAACTCATTTTTGGAAGAACCCCATGGATTTAATTTACGCATTTAGCTGTCAAATATGGAATTCATATAAACAAAAACTGAAATGTGAATGGATGAACACCTTTTACTGCCGAAGATGGATAGAGAAAAAGTTAAGCTATCTAAAAAACCATACTCAACATTTCGTTTTTTTACATTAGGCCTGTTTTTTTTAGCTTTGATCTCAGCAAAGCAAAGTAAAGTAGGATTTTCGGCAGGCAATTACGACAACTACGTTCTACTTGACACCTTGAGAACTCAGTGTAGTTGTTGTGATTTTGCGTGCTGATATCGAAGCTAAAATAAACACGGCTATTGATTGTTATAGATGCATTTACAAATTGTTTGTTATTTGAAAAGTGCCACACGGCGGCCATTAATACACGTATTCACAGCCAGGGACAAAAAGAGCAGGAGAGAGGGCTGTCATTCAAAATCAGGTAGGTGCACGGATAGTTGACTGTCTAATTTGGTTAATCTATGGTTTGTGGTGCGCTGTGCATAGACTAACCAAACAAGACTGTCGACTGAGAGCAGAAACGGTACTCTGCCTGCAAGCTGCCTGTTCTGCAGCAAATTGCATAAGTATTCGTGTCTGTACAAATCAAAAGAGCGCCATTGCTGTCGCACGCTTACTTATAAAATCTGCTGCAGGGACTTCATGTCATTCGGCCGGCCATTATTATGGTGGGAAATCAAGTGTGTGCGACTGTCAGTGATGAATGAATAAAAGAGATGGATATCTTTCGTACGTCTATCCCCCCAAAACCCATATGTTTACATTGTTTTTTTTTTGTAATTTCAACCATAGACTAACCAAACTAGACAGTCGACTTTCAGTGCACCCACCCGATTATTCCCGCAAATTTTGAATGACAGCTCTCTCTCTCTCGCTCTCTTTGCATTCCTGTCTGTGAATACGTGTATTAAAAGCCGTCGGGTAGCACTATTTCAATAACAAACAATTTGTAAATGAATCTATAACAATAAATGTAAAAAAAGTAAATGTTGAGTATGGTTTTTTAGATAGCTTAATTCGTCCTCTATCCATCATCGCCAGTAAAAGGTGTTCATTCATTCACATTTCAGTTTATTTTTAATTTTGTTTGTATTAATTCTATAATTTTAGTAAATGTTCGTGAATATTGTATAAATTTCTTTTAGGGTGAATGTTTTCAAATTCGTTTATTTAACACCGTATTTGTACAAAATCAATGATGATTGGAAATTCTGTAGTTTAATAACACTTAACATTGTTGAATAATGTTAATTAGGAACAGTAAGAATGCAAATGCTATTCTTATTTTAAAACCAAGAAAAATATGAATATCGGAATGCAAAACAAAAAGACAATATAATGTTGTATTTTAGTGGGTTCTGCAATTTGATTTCATATTTTGTGTATTCAATCGAACGTAAGAACTCAAATTGTTTTGTTAATTGTTGGTATTCGCACGCTTTATTTCGTTTTCCATAGACATAATTCTTTTACAGATTTTAAAACAATGTGTTTTGAAATATGCACAGATTTTTTCATAAACCTTATTATTAATTAACAAGTGCACTATTTGAGTTTTTGGAATACGAAAAGTAATTGAAACATTTTTTTTTCGTTACGAGTAAAATAAAGAGCAATAGAATAGTAATAGTAATAATATAAAAAATATTTTTATTTTTTTTCAATTTAACAAATGCATACTTCCATAATTATATTATTGTGCAAGTATACATTTTACGTACTAATTACAGATTATAAATTATGCTTAAACTAAAAAAATATTTTCCCCACGACAAACAAAAAAAAAACGTATTCGCTAAAATGTTTTAAAATATATTTTTTTCATTGTGGCTTCGAAAGTTTAAGCATTAAAATCAACGGAAAAAGGTGTATTTTCTTTAAATATGCACCTGAAGTAACAATTCTCTTTTAACAAAAGTGAAAAAAAACCGTGTAAGTTCATTTTTCATTTTTTTTTTTCATTTTTTTATGAGATGGATATTGACAAATAATTATTATATTAATTTATTTGGCATTGTAACGAAATTATTACAGGAATTCCATTTGATACCAACAATTACAAAAACTTTAAAATTCTTAAAATTAACTGTGATGTGAACTCCGCATAACTAATGGGCACAAAGTATGCCGAACACAGTCGCACACACTTCATTTCCCAACATAATAATGGCCGCACGAATGACATGAAGTCCCTGCAGCAAATTGCATAAGTATGCGTGCGGCATCAATGGCGCTCCTTTGATTTGTACATGCACGAATACTTGTGCAATCTTATGCAGGACAGGCAACCCGTCTGTGAATACGTGTGAGGTATTAAACTTGTTTGGTTTTTGTTAACGCTTCGATTAAAATAAAAAAAATAGTGAAATACACATTTCAGAATAGCGAATTCTTGCATTAAAGTCCAATTCATGAACTCACATATACTAGAAAAGAAATGAGCATATGTGCGTGACTTCATGCATTTTACGAGAAAACAGCTTGTAGGCAGCCGCATACTTTAAGAAAATACACTTTTTCCGTTGATTTTAAGGCTTTAAATTTCGAAGCCATATTGAAAAAAAAAAATATATTTTAACACAGTTCAGCGAAAACGTTTTTTTTGTATATCGTGGGGAAAAATATTTTTTTAAGTTTTAGCATAATTTTTTTTTAAATTTGCATGTAAAATGTATACTTGCACAATAATATATGCAAATATGCATTTGTTAAATTGAAAAAATTGTAGCCCTTTATTTTACTCGTACCTAACGATAAAAAAATGTTTTGATCACTTTTCGTATTCCAAAAACACAAATAGTGCACTTGTTTTCGTTAATTAATAATTAGGAAGGTTTATAAAAAAATCTGTGCACATTTCAAAATGCATTGTTTTAAAATTTGTAAAAGAATTATGTGTATAGAAAACGAAATAAAGCGTGCGAATACCAACAATTAACAAAACAATTTGAATTCTTACGTTCGATTGAATACGCAAAATCTGCAATCGGAAATTAAAATGCAGAACCCACTTAAATACAACATTATAGGCTTGTTTTTCTGAGCTCCGATCTCAGCAAAGCTAAGTAAAGTAGGATTTTCAACACGGAATTACAACTACGTTCTACTTGACACTTCGAGGAATCACAGTAGTTGTTGTATTTGCGTTCTAATACAGAATTACCAATCATATATTGATTTTGTACAAATATGGTGTTAAATAAACGAATTTGAAAACATTCACCCTAATAGAAATTTATACAATAATCATGAACATTTACTAAAATTCGATTTTGTCTAGTGGAAGCTCGGGTTAACCTGCATGTTGTTGACTCATTTTTGAACAATCCCCACGAATTTCATTTATGCATTTTGCTGTCAAACATAGAATTCATACAAACAAAATTAAAAATAAATTGAAATGTGAATGAATGAACACATTTTACTGGCGAAGATGGATAGAGGACGAATTAAGATATCTAAAATCATACTCAACATTTACTTTTTTCCATTTATTATTATAGATTCATTTACAAATTGTTTGTTATTCAAAAAGTGCTACCCGACGGTACACGTATTCACAGCCAGGAAAAAAAAAAGAGAGCGAGAGAGAGAGCTGTCATTCAAAATTTGCTGGGATAAATGGGTGGGTGCACTGAAAGTCGACTGTCTAGTTAGGTTAGTCTATGGCAGTGAAAGTCGACTGTCTAGTGTGGTTAGTCAATGGCGCTGTGTTTGTAAATTGTGACCAGAGACAAATGATACTGAGACCCCCAACCAAAGATAATGGAATACAGAGATATAAAACTTTCCAGTGGAAAGTAGGCGGCTGCCTACAAGCTGTTTTCCCTTTTTCTTTTTTAGCATTTGTGAGTTCATGAATTGGACTTTAATGCAAGAATTCGCTATTCCTATATGTGTATTTCACTATTTTTTTTATTTCAATCGAAGCCTTAACAAAAACTAAACAAGTTCAACACCAAACACAAAATTGAACAGCGCGATGCCTATTAAAGCAGAAGTAATGCTGGCCGGCCATTAGCAACATACTTTTTTGTAGCTCACACGTATTCACAGACGGGGTTTAAAATTACAAAAACAGCAATGTAAACAAATGGGTTTTGGGGGGATAGACGTACGAAAGATATCCATCTCTTTTATTCATTCATCTCTGCCCCCAACTCACAATCCTCTTGCCGCTGGCCACCTCAGTTTTTTTTCAAATTCGCCATTTTGTTTTCCTATCGGTGTTGTGTCAGTTAGAATCCGTGTGAGCATCAACAAAAAAAAGCAAACCAAAAAAATGTGGTGAATTTCCTTTGACAGAAGTCGATTGACATACATGTCAAAAAATGAAAACAAATTGTGATTTGATTGCAACAAATTGTATAAAATGTAAGTTTTTGCATATTTCAAGTGTTTAAATTAATTAATAAATACATTTGTCTTGTAGCCTTGGAAGAAGCCGATGTTGAGGTGTATGGTGACTCTACGAAACATATTGAATCGCATAGCAGACGACAATTTATACCAGATGACTACAAATGATATCAATCGAAATCGATGTAAGTAAGCCGTATTTTTCAATGAATTGTTTTATGTTTATTAACTATGCTATCTTTTAAGTTTTTTTAAATCCAAAATCAATGAAGCTCGCAAATATTGAGGAACTTTGCAACTACTGGGAATGCAACAAGGAGCTTATACGTTTAACAACTCCGAAGGTAAGTTGCATAGTGATTTGCAATTATCAAAATACAAACTTCAATAACATTGTGTATTGCAAGTACAATTAGTTAAAATTACTAGAAGTGTACGTCATACATATGGATAACAACATTTCTATTGAATTTCGCAGCAAGAAATATCTGAAATTCCAACAACTTCTAATTATAATGGCAATGAGATGCACCAATAATGAACCTTTTCTTAAACCTATTCATTTCTTTCATTTAATTCTAGGTATCCACATTAACGCAGAAAGCCAATAAGGGTTGGAAAATCGATTGAAGAACTTGGATAAGTATTGCTATTGCATTGAACGTTTAGCAGATTATGGCAATCATATAACATTCTATTTTCAGATAATTTACCTAAAGATGTTTGTTTTTGGCGCATTGGTTCAACGAGAAAATACGAAATTTATGACTAAGACATTATATTAGAAAAAAACAATGTGATTTATTGATGACATTTATTACAATAATTAACACAGACAAATTATTTTTTAGCATTTTTTTTTGTTATTTCACTCTTGCAGTAATTTTTTCATCTTGATAAGATGAAAGTTGACGGGATGATCGCCTTTCGATGAAGATGACCAGGATGATGGTGACTAGGGTGAAAATGATTATGATGATGGTGTACAAAATGATGCTGACGATGATGATTTTTAATAACACCTGTATGTGAATAAAAGAGGTTTTTATCGCATTTCCACGCCACCCATGAGGTATGCATACTGGCGCGTCAACCGATTTTTTATATGGTGTTCGGTTTCCCCAGGAGGCCTATTGCACCAGTCTTGAAATAAATTGGAATTAGCAAAATATGTCCATTCGGATTCAAGTTATCCTCGGACAATTTATCACCCATGCGTTAATATTTAAATGCACTAGAGTACAAAAAGTACGTAAATCCAGTGACATGTTTGCAAAAAAGAAACCCTCCTAATTAGAACGCGAAGTCCTCTGGTGATTAGAAAAGTAGGAAATAATTAACTGCAGTTCACCGTATTAAAAAGCAGACAACGTGAAGTGTTTAGTGATTTTATTGAAAATTTGGAAGCCTTCTTATTTTCGCAAAAAAAAACGGGTTGATAATACATTTCGAAGTGCCAAAGTTGTGAATTTAATGATTGCCTCTGTACAATGTATTTTATCTTGTGGAGCGCATTCAGACGAACTTAAAGATACCAAATATTACGGTGTAGCTTGCCCAGGTTCCTAGGAAAAGGTGTCTATAGATTAATTTTTTCATGAATTTTCCCAACTCCACTCTAACTTAATGAAGAAATTATCTATTTTCACCTGCTCCTAGAAATCCAAATAAGCTACCTCCTAGTATTTGGTATCCCTGAATTCCTCTACCTGTGCTCCACGAATTGGTATATATTGTTTTACATTTATCTCGTTATTTTAAAAATGTTCTATACTAAACAAGTTTTGACTTCAGTTTCTTGCGCGAAGTGAAAATGACAGAGTTCGTAATGCATTTGGAAATACAAAATATTAAATTAAATATACTAATTCAAAAAGATTATACTATTGTATAGAGGACAGATAGAGGAATTCATGGATACCAAGTACTTCGGAATAGTTAAGACGGTTCTCTAGAGACAGGCGTGAAAGTGTAGTTTTTTTTGTGGCTTCGCACATTTATTGAAAAAAAAAACTACACTACTCAGTCATTTACCCACGACAAAGAAGAAGACCAAAGAGATAGTACCAGTGGAGAACATCTCCTCTCAAGCAACCGTCCAGAACGCGCGGGGAGGGCGACATAATGCGGCAGACCGACCCAACTTAACACCACGCGAGCGTGTAATCCTGCGTCATAGAGAAAATTTAAATGCTCCAGGGATTGTTTATTGCCGCATGCTTCTTGTTTATAACACGGTCAAAGCCACTCAAGACTTTATCGAAAACTGCGCCGCTACCAAATATTTACAATCTCTATACTGTGTCGACAATTCTGTTGCAATTTGCTGTGCATTTCACTGCCTTATACTATCTGACACAGGAGGCAACAGCCATAGCTCCACCAAGGTAAGACTTCTGTAGAATGTCCGTTCTTGGTCGGTAAACATGTAATTGTTTGCTTGCGTCTTGCAGTGACGGAAAAATTAAGTTGGATATTGATCTGGACCCCGAGGAGAAGAAGGAATTCGTTCCAAATATAGTCAACACCACGGTGTATATAATTTGTTTGGCTCTACAGGTGTCGACATTTGCTGGTAACTACAAGGTACGGATGGCTTTTTATTTGTTTTGTAGAGTTTCTGTCCGATGTAGAGCAGAGCACCAACCAATGATCCTCTATAGTCAGCGCGGTGTATTGGACAACTGCGACCTTTTCCTTTCTAAATCACATGGCTTTATAATTTTCAAAGAAAATCCCACGTAAATAAACAATTTGACAAGTGGGTGAAATTATATATCCACCATGGTGAGCTGTGTCAGTGTTCCGAAATTCAGCTTTTTTTCTAAGGAGTTCAACACGAAGGTGGTGAATAAGTATAATTTCTCAATGAAATATTGTTCATATTAATATTTTTTTTTCGCTTTTTTTCACAAAAAATGGTTTTTATATGTTTACAATTCTTTAGCATTTTTTATTATTCTTATATTGCCAAAAAAATATAAAATTATTCCTAAAATAAATCACAGTCAACACAAAACTTAGTTGTAACGAATAATTTCAAATTTAACGGATAAAATTCTATGAACGCTGTAAACAACTTGGCCCACAGCGGCATATGCAAGGTGCGAGTGTGTTAGTGAGTCGGAATTTTTGAAGTTACGTGACATTTGTCAATACGAATTTCTACGTAACAATACAAGCGCACTTAGCATTTGCCACCCCATAAAAATATAGCTTGTAGGCTAAGTAACGGGAAATCGGTCGGAGTTGGTGGTCTCAGTATTGTCTCTGGTTGTGACATTGACACAAGAGAGGAGGATTGGGAAAGGTTTTGTGAGAGAAAAAAAAATTGTAAACAAATCAAGAAAATATGGTATCATCAAGAAGTATTGTTGTATATGCAACTGGGACAATCGAATCGGCTACTTTTCCTCTTGGTCTTGAAAGCAGTCAAGTATTTTGTCGTTTTGAAATAGTTACTGGCGGTAACTTTAAATTATTGTCGGGAATAACAAGTGGGATAACGCAAGCAGCCATGCCCAAAACGGCCAACGATAAAATTGTATTCAACATACCATTTGAATGTATCTATAGAAGCACAGGTCCTTATGGATGTAAGTTTCTTTTCTGTCATCTACTTCATAAAATCTATGAAAAGCTAAGCTACAAATTTGTTTTCGCAGGGCCACAGCTTCTTGTTAGTGTTTATGGAAAGAACCGATGGTCAGTAGAAACAACACTTGGGTATTGCTGGGTTCATCTGCCCATAAGTGAATCAAATGTTGTAAAATCAACCAACCCAATTCGTGTTCCAAAGAATACTACTATTATGGGTGAACTCTCAAGTTGGGTCACGTCGAGAAGCGCTGAATTGAAAAACCCAAAAATTTTACTTGATGCCTACGAAGAAAAAGGTTAGTTATCCTAAGTACTTTGTAAACTAATATGTAAATACGATTTTGTTCACCTCATGTTCCTTTAGAATTCCTCTCGATGGAGCAAAATGGAGAGATGAAACTTTCATTGAGAACACTTTGCAGACCGGCAAATGATGTACCTAGTGAACGATTTTAGAGAGTAAACCCTAACGAACTTAGAAGGATTTAATTCCAATTATTGTATTATTATTCACATATTTTTCTATTTTCGTGTTAAAAATAAAAATCTGCTAGCATGTTTTACCCAACCGTTGCATGGCTTTGTATTTCAGATCCCGCAAACAAAGTCGAGTTCATGTAGATGTAACAGGTATCGGCCCCTATCGTAATTGCCCATTAACGATCGCCAAATGGCTGTTTATCAGTCAATTTTTATATAGCGAGCCCGAGCCACGATAAAGATTCACATTTTGGCGAATAGAGATCAAAGATTAAAAATCTCTTTAACAAACAACTAAGTTACATAAATTAGATAAATACAAGTTCTTTATTATGTCGATTGGTAATCGGCTTAATAATTGCTTTGATTGATTTTAAATCGATCTTCGAATTGAAAGAAGCAATAGCAATGCATTTTAATTCGCATTTAATTTGTGTCCACGGAGTCGAGCAGATTTTTGAATCGACAATATTGCGGGCACCTGGAATAAAAGTAAGATATTGGAAATTTGGTTAAATTAATTAAAATAACGATTAGGTAATTACGACGAAATTAAAAATGTCCATTGGATTCGGGTCGTTGGCCCATAAAAAATAAACTTACAGGTGTCTTAAATTGTTGTGTGAATATTTTTGTGCGTCACTTCCATACGATGTTAAAATGTAGTACATACATTTCATAGCTAGTATTAAAATCAACACAATGTTTGTGGTATACTACGATTTTATTGATTGCAGCGCCAATTTCTCTCTAATGGTGAGTCTCCGTAGCTTTTTTGACTGCTCATGTCCGTTTGAATATTGCAAACTGCAAATATAAAGCGCTCTTAACAAGTTATTTGAAAATGAATAAAAACAAGAGGAACATTCTTTCCCAAAGTTGCGAGGAGCAAAAAGGAATGCTGCCATTTATCAAAAAATGTGCAGCGAACTAGAAAACGTCCTCAATATTAAAACATCCCAGGAACTCCGAACAAGAATAAACAATTTGACAAATGTTTCTCGATCCACACGGAATGAATTTACAAATTTCTCGTTAGTAATTTTCTTGTTTCCAATATAAAGACAACTCCACCTAAAAGAAAAAAATGTTTAGGGCCAAGCACTACGAAGTCGCTTCTCACTGTTCATCTACATGCGTACATAAAAATCGAATCTTTTCTTGCTTCTTGCTGCTACGATTATCAGTCGTATTTCTAGTATTTTCAGCTTTTGAGAATTTATAAAATGGTTCAAAAGTAAATTTTCCATATTCATAATTATAAATACTTATTTTCCCGACGACATTAATGTCAAAGCATAATTAGTGTCAGTCTATACCAGAGATGAATGAATAAAAGAGATGGATATCTTTCGTACATCTAACCCTCCAAAACCCATTTGTTTACATTGTTGTTTTTGTAATTTCAACCCTCGTCTGTGAATACGTGTGAGCTAGAAAAAAAAGAAAACATTAATGACCGGCCACCAATCAAAATTCAGTGTGGTGAGTTCTTTTGCTGTCAATCGAATCGTGGCTGTCTAGTATATTTAAGTTCATTATTATTATCAATTTGTTATTTTTCATAGTTCTCATACTCATAGGTAATAATTCACACAGGGAAAAATGTAATCGTCAAGTGAGTATTTCAAATCAAATTTAAAATCACGTAGATCCTATATTGAACTAGTATTCGCAGAACAAAATTACAAGAATCGTTTGCCACACCAGATTGGACTAATCTGAAGCTGAAACCCCCAAATCGGAGAAGATTGTGAGTAGGTATCAATGTAAATATTTAAAAACAAGCAATCCAAGTAATTCTTTTCAGAAAGGATAATATAATGAAAATCGTGAGCAGGACCTTTGGAAATTGAACCCTAGTAAATCTGAGTGACCTAATAGTTCTTACTTTGGCAGTTCAATAAAAGCCACTTATTCAGTTTGTCGCCATTAGTTTGTTAAGAATTGTCGTTCCAATTTATAGAATTATGTTTTACTGTTGCTGCATGATTGTGAATTGTGTTACTTTTATTTAAAAACGTTAATCCATATAAATAAGGTTCTACAAATACATTTCCACACCACCTATGAGGTATGTACATGGTGCGTTACCGATTTTTTCCTTGGGTGTTCGGTTCCCCAGTAGGCCTATCGCAGCCGTTCTACAAAAGTAAAATATATAAAATCAATAAATAGAATAAAATATATTCAGATAAGACATGCAATAAATTAAAAACAAAAATAGGTATATATTATATATATTTTGTACTTCGTATTACACATGCAGTCTAATCCATTAAATAACAATAAAAAGTATAGATACGACATGCAATAAGTTAAATAAATAAATTCAGTTAAATCTTAGATAAGTATGTATATTGTAAGGCACATGTGGTTAATGCTATTAATGTAAATGCTTAAAAATAGCATGGAAGTTTAAAACCAAATAAAAATAAATGCCAATTCAGTTATAAAAGAAGAACTTATTATTACAGATCATATAATAATTACAAGTGAGCGACACGAAGCATTTTGTTCCTGAAAGTGGGATCGTTTAAGTCTCGGTTCCAAAATTTGAGAACGAAGTATAATCTTACTCTCAAAAAATATTTAAGAATGAAATGTTCATTCAATCCTGGGCAACAGATATAATGCGAATCAGGTGCTACTAAAAGAGAACGTTGTTCTGTAACGCCGTTTAAATGATAATAATCATAGAATACGTTATTAAACAATCCCTCCAGCACACGAATTTATTCTACAAACGCTTGGGGGGGGGGGCAAGTAAATTACAATTATCGAATTGCTTAAATGAAGTAAATAATAAACTCGACGAAGGCTCTGTGCTATCAAGGGTAGGTAAAGGTAGCTCACAGTTACAACTTTCATAGCACTTTCTATAGAGCCAACCACAGACATACGCAAAACTGTTTTCTTTCAGGTATTCAATGACACCTATATCTTCGCCCAGACTTACAGGTAACGAGTCATTGGTCCTAGTGGTACACTTTCTAGGTACCCAATCAGGGCTTTGAACCAAATCGCTGGAATAGAGCTTTGAGATTTTAACAATATTTACTTCTTCACAGTTGCCTAGTCTTACTATCTTTAAATATTGAAGTCCCCACAGCTTTTGAAATATACTGGTAAATGAGGTTGGTGTTACTCTAGTGCTATTTCCACCGGAACTTCTTACTTGCCCAAAGAAGTGCTCTAGACAATCTTGATTAAGATGGCGAGTTAATAGGAACTTAAACTCGCATACGGATAGGTATTGCCACAAAGAAATGAGAGACGAAACATTAAGAAGCCAACCTTTTAAAAAGGTGAATTTGCTTGTGACTACCTTGCCTTCAGAATTCAACACTTTTATTGATCTCAGTAGTGTTGTTGCTTGTTGTAGAAACTGTTTTTGTATTTCATTCTCGCAAAAAGCTCGCTTATAGTCGTTAGAATGTTTAGTAAAGGAGGAATTAAAAATGTCAAACAAATTATTAAAAAACCCACGATTGCCCTTCGCACATCTGTTCAAATTGTTTTTCAAGTTTGCAACTAATGTTTGTGCTTCATCAGGGAATTCTTGGCAAATTTGCTCTCCCTTTTTCTTGAATTCTTGGATAGCAGTATGTAATTGACTTTCGAGGCTCAAGATTATAACGTTTTTGTCGTTAACTTCACTTTGAAGCATTTTACATTTGTTAGCCATTTGAACAAAGTTTTCCTCAACAACATTTAGTCTCTGCTTTAAAGAGATTTTCTTTGGGGTCGAATTTCGTAGGAACTTACATGTCTGCGTGCTTACGTCTGCAACTTCGCACACTGGTGATCCCATATTGCATTCGAGATCAATGTCAATGCCCACATTATTGACATCCTCGGTGTTGTTCTGTAAAACCACTGAAACAGTATTTCCTTCAAATCGGCATCTCTTTGGACTTGCATAATAGCATTTTGCCGGCTCCGTGTCGTGGTCAAAAGCATCTCCCAATGTCAGTGAGATATTTGGTATTGCAGTTTGTATCAACCGATGTCTTTTTTGGGACGCAAACATGTCAACGGAGAAGTGGTTGTCGCAAACTCGGTCGGTTTTGTTGAAAGTTTGCAGATTTAATTGTTGACGCCATATCTCCCTACTAATAAATCAAAGCATTACTTGCACATATATATTAAAATTATGTAAAAGAGTGTTGTGTTTATTGTTCTTAACCTAAGCTAAGTTGTATGTTACAAATTTCTTTTTAAATATCTCTTTTGTATATTATTTCTTTATTTTTCTTATACTTAACATGTACTTTAATTTAAAACAAGGGAAATTACTTCTAGCTTATTTTATAAAGGTATAAAATTCATCTTTATTTCGCTTACAAATAAGTTTTCTTACAAAAACTAAATAAATTCGAAAGGAGCATACTATGCCGAATTTAACTATACCCCATTGCAGTGCAATTATATATGTTCACCTTATCGTTTAACCCGTGCTCGTGCTTTGCCCGTTTTAGCTACAAAAAGGAAAAAAAAAACTTTAATACTACTCAGTATTCTGCAGAATGACCCGCTCGCAATTAGAATTACTTATGTTGTTTTCGATTAAAGAAACACATCTTTTTCAATAGAATATAATTTTAAAGATTTACCCTGAACTCACGGACCCACCTTTGGTAATTGTCAATTGTTTTGTTAGAAACAACTTTTACGCTGTGATCCGAAAATATGAAATTAACGTGCAAATGTTATTGCATTAACAATACAACGACGAAATCTTATTTTGGCAGCTATATAATACGATTCACATTGTAAAGTATAGAGACAGAAGAGATTGAACAACCAATAAATAGTATAACAACGTCCTTATCACTTCCCTGTTTTAATAAAATATAGAAAAACAAAACCAAATGTCTGCGACCCCAACCTCACCATCTACAGAAAATGATGGTTGGTAGATTTTGTCAATCTTGAAAGAAATTATTTTTGCTTTTTAGGACCATTAAAACTGAATTGTCTTGCCCAATGTTTCTTTTTGCATGTAGATGATGAATTATGAAACCAATTTGTTAAACAAAAAGTTGAGAAATCAAACAAAATTGGTTAGAAAAACATTTTTTTTTTGTATGTAAGATATTTGGGGTACATACATACGTATATTCTTTTTCTAACTACCTTTTTTTGACAAATTGGTTTTATATATCATTAGCTTCATGCAAAGACAATCATTGTGCAAAACTATTCAGTTTAATTGGTGTAAAAAAAGTTAAACAATTTTTTTTTTGTTTTCATTATATGTATGGCGGGCTTAGCCAGTAGCTCTCACATACATTTACGGAAAACAAAATTGCGCTTTGCAAAGTAATTGTTTGTTTAGATTGTTGTTGCTTGTGTACTGTTTATAAAACATAAATACAATTATCTATTAGATATCAAACCAAAATAGGTAGCTTACTTTAAATTACTAGGACAGTAAGTGTGCACATAGATCTGCATCCCATTACGCATTTTGAGTCCATCCTGTTATGGTCATAAAATACCTGTAATGATATCTCATTTAATATTAAAACTAATCTAACAAATATTGACTCACTATGTGCTTTCAAATATAGTGTAATTTTGTATACTTGTATAAAAACAATCGGAATCAAAATAGAGTTTTATTTTTACGCTGGCCGAATGTCATAAAACAGAATAATTTTGTATTCACCATATGGTGACACATTTTCTTTCAGATAGGTCTGTTCGTTAGATATCCGACTTTTCGGTTACCTCCAGAATGACCCCATTGTATTAATCCCACTGGAAGGAACAACTGGTTTTATATGTGAATTTTATATGTAAAATTATTTATTGACAATATTTAATTTTATACACTAATGAATTTTTATATTTTAAAGAGCGGTTAGTACTAGGGTTCCAATTATAAAAACTTTGATAAGACACATTACGAAAGCATTATCTTACGTATAAATTGCGATATGTACCTGGCAATTATCTGTTGTTTTTTTTTTAATAAAAAAAAAGTTATAATTTAATTATATGTGCAGTACTAAAATGTAGAAAACCAAGTATTGAGGTTTTGAAATAATAAACAACAAAAAACATTTCATGTCGAATTATAGCAGCCTTGAGCGATTTTTACGTGATTAAAATATTAACCATTTTGCATTTAAAATTTATTCTGCTTGTTTTGTATTTTACAAGAGAAATTTTTTCATTCCTCTGTTAATAAAAATGGAATTTGCATTGTTATTCGTAACTTGTATTAATCATGCTTGATAAAAGGCAGTGTAAAAGTGAGAAATGTATTAATTATTATATTCACTGCAAGCAAATTAACAGTCAACCGTCAAAATTCAAATTTTGCTAGTGAACATGTCCAAAACAGTTTTCCAGGATAGTTGAAAATTTTATGAATTTCGGTGGTGAATTCACCAATTTTCCGCCATCTTCTGGGGGAATTCACGAACTCACTTAAATTGGCATAGAAATGAGAATGTATGCGTGACTTCATGAATTTTTCGGGAAAACAGCTTGTAGGCAGCCGCCTTTCCACTGGAAAGATATATATCTCTGTATTCCATTATCTTTGGTCTATACCTACAAGAAGCTTTGTGTCAGGGGTACTGGTATTCGTTATACCATGATATTCATACTATAGTATCAATACCAGCAGCAAAGGTAATGGAATACAGATATATATATCTATCCAGTGGAAAGGCGGTTGCCTACAAGCTATTTTCCCGAAAAATTCATGAAGTCACGCACCTATGCTCAGTTCTTTTCTTGTATATGTGAGTTCATGAATTGAACTTTAATGCAATAATTCGCTACTCCAAAATGCGTATTTCATTATTTTTTTAATTTTAATCAAATCCTTAACAAAAACCAGACAATTTCAATACCAAACACAAAACAATTGAACAGCGCTATGCCAATAAAAGCAAAAGGAATGTTAGCCGGCCATTAGCAAGATGCTTTTTTGTAGCTCACACGTATTCACAGACGGGGGTTGAAATTACAAAAACAACAATGTAAACAAATGGGTTTTGGGGGGATAGACGTACGAAAGATATCCATCTCTTTTATTCTTTCATCTCTGACCAGCAGTCTGTCTCCCACATTACCAGTTTTTAGAAGAGGTATGGAGCCAAATTTCAAAAATCTTGGAGCCAAAAATAGCCAACATAAACACAAATACAAAGATAAAAAGTGCACATTTTTTGCAATTCTTTAGGCACAATTATTCTGATTACATTTTTTCTAAAAAAAAAATAAACACAACGCAAGCTCATAATTTAGAAACTTTTTTAGCCGAGACAATACTGAGACCACCAACTTCGGCCGATTTCCCGTTTCTTGCCTACAAGCTATATTTTTATGGAGTGGCAAATGCTAAGTGCGCTAACAAAATGACAACATAATGTGGTATTTAAGTGGATTCTGCAATTTGAATTCCGATTTCAGATTTCGCGTATTCAATCGAACGTTAAGATTCTAAATTGACAGCAATAGTGTAAACAACAGAGATAAATGAATAAAAGAGATGGATATCTTTCGTACGTCTCTTCCCCCAAAAAACATATTTGTTTACATTGTTGTTTTTGTAATTTCAACCCCCGTCTGTGAATACGTGTGAGCTACGAAAAAACATGTTGCTAATGGCCGGCCAACATTCCTTTTGATTTTATGAGCATCGCGCTGTTCAATTTTTTTGTGTTTGGTATTAAACTTGTTGGGTTTTTGTTAACGCTTCGATTAAAATAAAAAAAATAGTGAAATACACATTTCAGAATAGCGAATTCTTGCATTAAAGTCCAATTCATGAACTCACATATACTAGAAAAGAAATGAGCATAGGTGCGTGACTTCATGAATTTTACGGGAAAACAGCTTGTAGGCAGCCGCCTTTCCACTGAAATGATATATATCTCTCAATTCCATTATCTTTGACTCTGTATTCCATTATCTTTGCGGCATAATTTGTGCCCATTAGTTATGCGGCGTTCACATCACAGTTTATTTTAAGATTTCTTAAAGTTTTTTTTTAAATTGTTGGTATCAAATGGAATTCCTGTTATAAATTCGTTACAATGCCAAATAAATTTATATAATAACTATTTGTCAATATCTAGCAGAAATCTAATATTATGAGATATTAATCAGGGAAAATTAACTACCACGTTTTTTTCACTTAAAAGAGATTTTGTAACATCAGTTTTTTTTTGCATACTTTAAGAAAATACACCTTTTCCGTTGATTTTAATGCTTTAAATTTCGAAGCCATATTGAAAAAAAAATATATTTTAACACAGTTTAGCGAAAAGGTTTTTTTTTTGTATATCGTGGGGAACAATATTTTTTTAGTTTTAGCATAAGGCGTAGTACGCTGCTCGAGCTAAACTAAATTCTATCTGGTCTCCAACTTTTCTCTCCAAACATCAGCTAAAGTCCTAGCTAAATTTTGACATAAAGACCGCTATGGAGAAATGTCAGAAAAAATAGCTGTTCTTTGAAAATAACTTCCTTCAACAATTCAATTTACTTGAACAAAAATTTTAATTTTATAACTAACAAGTAGGTATGGACACAAATGAAATTGAAGAAGAGTTCATAATTTGTGCATCTGCGCAAGTTATTGCAATAGCTGCAATGAAGCAAAAAAAAACTCCTTCTTTTCGTATAAATCCCTACTTAAAAGAAAGAAAAACACCTCATTCGCACGAGTAAATCCACATATTGCCCACAGAAATTTGCGGACTACTACTATGAGTCTGGAAGAATAATATAGAAGGCGAATGAGGAAAGCAAGTTTCATCAGGTGCCGAGCTCCGTTCTTTCCAATCTGTACCTGGAAGACCCAACGAATCTGGGAAACTTTTAAGAAACAAAATAAAAGATTTTGTCAATTCTCCTGTTGGTGCTATTCCTTGGCAATCAAAAGCACCGTTCCTAAAATAAAATATCAATTAAAATATTTTATATGCATTTCTTTTTTCGCATGATTTTAAATTATTATAATTATAAAGTCTTAAGTAGGTAAGTATAAGTTTTAGGTTCCAGGACTTCTTTGATTTGTTTGCCGAAGAGCAATCACCGCCTGTTGTTGAAAACTCAAACCAAGCTCTTCAACCGCGTCGTCGGGTAGCTTTTGAAGATCACGATCTAGGTTCGCCAGCAATGAGTAGTGCACTAAGGGAGGTTGTGAGGGGCCGTTCCTATCTTCCCTCCGCATTTGGATAAGGTCCGTTATCGTCTGCGTTAGGGAAGCCACATTTTCCACAAAACCATCTTTTTTTGGTCGTTTTGCTGTATTATTAAACAACAAAAAGACAAAAATTATATAAGTAGGTAATTATAACATAAAGTTCAGATAATATAAACATGCATATGTGTAGCTGGAGCCTGGAGTACTTGAAGTAGCATCTTGTTGAACTTCTACATCTTCAAGTAAATGCTTATCAGAAACTAAAGCGTTCGTAAATGGACTAGAAACAGATGGAAAAGTTAAATAAATGAATTATATCTATATTGCATAGTTACATGTACCTTCTTTTGCTAGATGCCGGCGTGAGGAATGATAGACACGCAGAGAATTCCCAATCAACAGTATCCTCAGAAAGGTGTTCGTCATTATCTTCGGAAAATTCTTTTGCGGCACTCCCTGACTTCTCCAATTTTTTGGCGGTTTTATGATAGCGATGACTGTCCCGTAAAGATTTCCATTGTGCTTTACAGTAATCAACTATAAAAAAAACACTTGTGTTATGTGCTTTTTAAGAGGTAGAACTTACCTGTTTTTTCCTATTGCTTCAGATATAGCTCTCCAATCAGCGTTAACACTGCTTCCAAGTTGCTATGGTACGTGTCTGCAAGGCTCCATATAGATGGATGTTGCTCCACAAGCATCGCCAATATTTTCTTGGCCTCGACACTAAAAATCATTTTATGTTTTCGTTTTTTTTTATTGAATTCCAAGGACTTCTCTTCTATTTCAAAGGACTCTTGCTCTAAATATTCCTCGTCTATATATTCATTAAAATAAAACATATTTTGAATACAAAGAAATAACCGCAGAGCGATCTGTCAAAATTTAGCTGGAGAAAATGTACCGACTCATTAAATGGGCGCGATAAATTTTGACAGATACATGAAGGACATTCTGAAACAAAAGTTTGATTATTTAGCTCGAGCTGCGTACCACTCAGCTAAATGGGTTCGCTTAAGTTTAGCTCAGCTAAAGTTTGGAGAGAATTTTATATGGGAGCGAAAATTTAGCTCGAGCTGAAATTTGCATGTAAAATGTATACTTGCACAATAATATATGCAAATATGCATTTGTTAAATTGAAAAAATTGTAGCCCTTGTACCTAATGATAAAAAAATGTTTTGATCACTTTTCGTATTCCAAAAACACAAATAGTGCACTTGTTTTCGTTAATTAATAATTAGGAAGGTTTATAAAAAAATCTGTGCACATTTCAAAATGCAATGTTTTAAAATTTGTAAAAGAATTATGTGTATAGAAAACGAAATAAAGCGTGCGAATTACGTTCGATTGAATACGCAAAATCTGAAATCGGAAATTAAAATGCAGAACCCACTTAAATACAACATAATAGGCCTGTTTTTCTGAGCTCCGATCTCAGCAAAGCAAAGTAAAGTAGGATTTTCAACACGGAATTACAACTACGTTCTACTTGACACTTCGAGGAATCACAGTAGTTGTTGTATTTACGTTCTAATACAGAATTACCAATCATATATTGATTTTGTACAAATATGGTGTTAAATAAACGAATTTGAAAACATTCACCCTAATAGAAATTTATACAATAATCATGAACATTTACTAAAATTCGATTTTGTCTAGTGGAAGCTCGGGTTAACCTGCATGTTGTTGACTCATTTTTGGAACAATCCCCACGAATTTCTTTTATGCATTTTGCTGTCAAACATAGAATTCATACAAACAAAATTAAAAATAAATTGAAATGTGAATGAATGAACACATTTTACTGGCGAAGATGGATAGAGGACGAATTAAGCTATCTAAAATCATACTCAACATTTACTTTTTTCCATTTATTATTATAGATTCATTTACAAATTGTTTGTTATTCAAAAAGTGTTACCCGGCGGTACACGTATTCACAGCCAGGAAAAAAAAAGAGAGCGTGAGAGAGAGCTGTCATTCAAAATTTGCTGGGATAAATTGGTGGGTGCACTGAAAGTCGACTGTCTAGTTTGGTTAGTCTATGGCAGTGAAAGTCCACTGTCTAGTTTGGTTAGTCAATGGCGCTGTGTTTGTAAGTTGTGACATCGACACAAGAGAGGAGGATTGGGAAAAGTTTTGTGAGAGAAAAAAAAATTGTAAACAAATCAACAAAATATGGCATCATCAAGAAGTATTGTTGTAAATGCAACTGGGACAATCGAATCGGCTACTTTTCCTCTTGGTCCTGAAAGCAGTCAAGTATTTTGTCGTTTTGAAATAGTTACTGGCGGTAACTTTAAATTAATGTCGGGAATAACAAGTGGGATAACGCAAGCAGCCATGCCCAAAACGGCCAACGATAAAATTGTATTCAACATACCATTTGAATGTATCTATAGAAGCACAGGTCCTTATGGATGTAAGTTTCTTTTCTGTCATCTACTTCATAAAATTATGAAAAGCTAAGCTACAAATTTGTTTTCGCAGGGCCACAGCTTCTTGTTAGTGTTTATGGAAAGAACCGATGGTCAGTAGAAACAACACTTGGGTATTGCTGGGTTCATCTGCCCATAAGTGTATCAACTGTTGTAAAATCAACCAACCCAATTCGTGTTCCAAAGAATACTACTGTTATGGATGAACTCTCAAGTTGGGTCACGTCGAGAAGCCCTGAATTGAAAAACCCAAAAATTTTACTTGATGCCTACGAAGAAAAAGGTTAGTTATCCTAAGTACTTTGTAAACTAATATGTAAATACGATTTTGTTCACCTCATGTTCCTTTAGAATTCCTTTCGATGGAGCAAAATGGAGAGATGAAACTTTCATTGAGAACACTTTGCTTGCTGTCAAATGATGTACCTAGTGAACGATTTGAGGGAGTAAACCCTAACGAACTTAGAACGATTTAATTCCAATTATTGTATTATTATTCACATATTTTTCTATTTTCGTGTAAAAAATAAAAGTCTGCTAGCACGTTTGACCCAACCGTTGCATGGCTTTGTATTTCAGATCCCACAAACAAAGTCGAGTTCATGTAGGTGTAACAGGTATCGGCCCCTATCGAAATTGCCCATTAACGATCGCCAAATGGCTGTTTATCAGTCAATTTTTGTATAGCGATTTTTGTATGCTGGCAAATGATGTACCTTGTGAACGATTTGAGGGAGTAAACCCTAACGAACTTAGAACGATTTAATTCCAATTATTGTATTATTATTCACATATTTTTCTATTTTCGTGTAAAAAATAAAAGTCTGCTAGCACGTTTGACCCAACCGTTGCATGGCTTTGTATTTCAGATCCCACAAACAAAGTCGAGTTCATGTAGGTGTAACAGGTATCGGCCCCTATCGTAATTGCCCATTAACGATCGCCAAATGGCTGTTTATCAGTCAATTTTTGTATAGCGAGCCCGAGCCACGATAAAGATTCACATTTTGGCGAATAGAGATCAAAGATTAAAAATCTCTTTAACAAACAAATAAGTTACATAAATTAGATAAATACAAGTTCTTTATTATGTCGATTGGTAATCGGCTTAATAATTGCTTTGATTGATTTTAAATCGATCTTCGAATTGAAAGAAGCAATAGCAATGCATTTTAATTCGCATTTAATTTGTGTCCACGGAGTCGAGCAGATTTTTGAATCGACAATATTGCGGGCACCTGGAATAAAAGTAAGATATTGGAAATTTGGTTAAATTAATTAAAATAACGATTAGGTAATTACGACGAAATTAAAAATGTCCATTGGATTCGGGTCGTTGAAAAAAAAAATTACCACAATTAGGAAGAAAAAAATGGAATTAAGAAATAAACTTACAGGTGTCTTAAATTGTTGTGTGAATATTTTTGTGCGTCACTTCCATACGATGTTAAAATGTAGTATATACATTTCATAGCTAGTATTAAAATCAACACAATGTTTGTGATATACTACGATTTTATTTTCTAGTTCGCTGCACATTTTTTGATAAATGGCAGCATTCCTTTTTGCTCCTCGCAACTTTGGGAAAGAATGTTACTCTTGTTTTTATTCATTTTCAAATAACTTGTTAAGAGCGCTTTATATTTGCAGTTTGCAATATTCAAACGGACATGAGCTGTCAAAAAAGCTACGGAGACTCACCATTAGAGAGAAATTGGGGCTGCAATCAATAAAATCGTAGTTTACCACAAACATTGTGTTGATTTTAATACTAGCTATGAAATGTATATACTACATTTTAACATCGTATGGAAGTGACGCACAAAAATATTCACACAACAATTTAAGACACCTGTAATTTTATTTCTTAATTCCATTTTTATTCTTCCTAATTGTGGTCATTTTTTTTTTTCAACGACCCGAATCCAATGGACATTTTTAATTTCGTCGTAATTACCTAATCGTTATTTTAATTAATTTAATCAAATTTCCAATATCTTACTTTTATTCCAGGTGCCCGCAATATTGTCGATTCAAAAATCTGCTCGACTCCGTGGACACAAATTAAATGCGAATTAAAATGCATTGCTATTGCTTCTTTCAATTCGAAGATCGATTTAAAATCAATCAAAGCAATTATTAAGCCGATTACCAATCGACATAATAAAGAACTTGTATTTATCTAATTTATGTAACTTATTTGTTTGTTAAAGAGATTTTTAATCTTTGATCTCTATTCGCCAAAATGTGAATCTTTATCGTGGCTCGGGCTCGCTATACAAAAATTGACTGATAAACAGCCATTTGGCGATCGTTAATGGGCAATTACGATAGGGGCCGATACCTGTTACACCTACATGAACTCGACTTTGTTTGTGGGATCTGAAATACAAAGCCATGCAACGGTTGGGTCAAACGTGCTAGCAGACTTTTATTTTTTACACGAAAATAGAAAAATATGTGAATAATAATACAATAATTGGAATTAAATCGTTCTAAGTTCGTTAGGGTTTACTCCCTCAAATCGTTCACAAGGTACATCATTTGCCAGCATACAAAAATCGCTATACAAAAATTGACTGATAAACAGCCATTTGGCGATCGTTAATGGGCAATTACGATAGGGGCCGATACCTGTTACACCTACATGAACTCGACTTTGTTTGTGGGATCTGAAATACAAAGCCATGCAACGGTTGGGTCAAACGTGCTAGCAGACTTTTATTTTTTACACGAAAATAGAAAAATATGTGAATAATAATACAATAATTGGAATTAAATCGTTCTAAGTTCGTTAGGGTTTACTCCCTCAAATCGTTCACAAGGTACATCATTTGCCAGCATACAAAAATCGCTATACAAAAATTGACTGATAAACAGCCATTTGGCGATCGTTAATGGGCAATTTCGATAGGGGCCGATACCTGTTACACCTACATGAACTCGACTTTGTTTGTGGGATCTGAAATACAAAGCCATGCAACGGTTGGGTCAAACGTGCTAGCAGACTTTTATTTTTTACACGAAAATAGAAAAATATGTGAATAATAATACAATAATTGGAATTAAATCGTTCTAAGTTCGTTAGGGTTTACTCCCTCAAATCGTTCACTAGGTACATCATTTGACAGCAAGCAACGTGTTCTCAATGAAAGTTTCATCTCTCCATTTTGCTCCATCGAAAGGAATTCTAAAGGAACATGAGGTGAACAAAATCGTATTTACATATTAGTTTACAAAGTACTTAGGATAACTAACCTTTTTCTTCGTAGGCATCAAGTAAAATTTTTGGGTTTTTCAATTCAGGGCTTCTCGACGTGACCCAACTTGAGAGTTCATCCATAACAGTAGTATTCTTTGGAACACGAATTGGGTTGGTTGATTTTACAACAGTTGATACACTTATGGGCAGATGAACCCAGCAATACCCAAGTGTTGTTTCTACTGACCATCGGTTCTTTCCATAAACACTAACAAGAAGCTGTGGCCCTGCGAAAACAAATTTGTAGCTTAGCTTTTCATAATTTTATGAAGTAGATGACAGAAAAGAAACTTACATCCATAAGGACCTGTGCTTCTATAGATACATTCAAATGGTATGTTGAATACAATTTTATCGTTGGCCGTTTTGGGCATGGCTGCTTGCGTTATCCCACTTGTTATTCCCGACATTAATTTAAAGTTACCGCCAGTAACTATTTCAAAACGACAAAATACTTGACTGCTTTCAGGACCAAGAGGAAAAGTAGCCGATTCGATTGTCCCAGTTGCATTTACAACAATACTTCTTGATGATGCCATATTTTGTTGATTTGTTTACAATTTTTTTTTCTCTCACAAAACTTTTCCCAATCCTCCTCTCTTGTGTCGATGTCAGAACTTACAAACACAGCGCCATTGACTAACCAAACTAGACAGTGGACTTTCACTGCCATAGACTAACCAAACTAGACAGTCGACTTTCAGTGCACCCACCCATTTATCCCAGCAAATTTTGAATGACAGCTCTCTCTCGCGCTCTCTTTTTTTCCAGGCTGTGAATACGTGTACCGCCGGGTAACACTTTTTCAATAACAAACAATTTGTAAATGAATCTATAATAATAAATGGAAAAAAGTAAATGTTGAGTATGATTTTAGATAGCTTAATTCGTCCTCTATCCATCTTCGCCAGTAAAATGTGTTCATTCATTCACATTTCAATTTATTTTTAATTTTGTTTGTATGAATTCTATGTTTGACAGCAAAATGCATAAATGAAATTCGTGGGGATTGTTCCAAAAATGAGTCAACAACATGCAGGTTAACCCGAGCTTCCACTAGACAAAATCGAATTTTAGTAAATGTTCATGATTATTGTATAAATTTCTATTAGGGTGAATGTTTTCAAATTCGTTTATTTAACACCATATTTGTACAAAATCAATATATGATTGGTAATTCTGTATTAGAACGCAAATACAACAACTACGGTGATTCCTCGAAGTGTCAAGTAGAACGTAGTTGTAATTCCTTGTTGAAAATCCTACTTTACTTTGCTTTGCTGAGATCGGAGCTCAGAAAAACAGGCCTATAATGTTGTATTTAAGTGGGTTCTGCATTTTAATTTCCGATTTCAGATTTTGCGTATTCAATCGAACGTAATTCGCTCGCTTTATTTCGTTTTCTATACACATAATTCTTTTACAAATTTTAAAACATTGCATTTTGAAATGTCCACAGATTTTTTTATAAACCTTCCTAATTATTAATTAACGAAAACAAGTGCACTATTTGTGTTTTTGGAATACGAAAAGTGATCAAAACATTTTTTTATCGTTAGGTACAAGGGCTACAATTTTTTCAATTTAACAAATGCATATTTGCATATATTATTGTGCAAGTATACATTTTACATGCAAATTTCAGCTCGAGCTAAATTTTCGCTCCCATATAAAATTCTCTCCAAACTTTAGCTGAGCTAAACTTAAGCGAACCCATTTAGCTGAGTGGTACGCAGCTCGAGCTAAATAATCAAACTTTTGTTTCAGAATGTCCTTCATGTATCTGTCAAAATTTATCGCGCCCATTTAATGGGTCGGTACATTTTTCCAGCTAAATTTTGACAGATCGCTCTGCTGTTATTTTTTTGTATTCAAAATATGTTTGATTTTAATGAATATATAGACGAGGAGTATTTAGAGCAAGAGTCCTTTGAAATAGAAGAGAAGTCCTTGGAATTCAATAAAAAAAAAACGAAAACATAAAATGATTTTTAGTGTCGAGGCCAAGAAAATATTGGCGATGCTTGTGGAGCAACATCCATCTATATGGAGCCTTGCAGACACGTACCATAGCAACTTGGAAGCAGTGTTAACGCTGATTGGAGAGCTATATCTGAAGCAATAGGAAAAAAACAGGTAAGTTCTACCTCTTAAAAAGCACATAACACAAGTGTTTTTTTTTATAGTTGATGACTGTAAAGCACAATGGAAATCTTTACGGGACAGTCATCGCTATCATAAAACCGCCAAAAAATTGGGGAAGTCAGAGAGTGCCGCAAAAGAATTTTCCGAAGATAATGACGAACACCTTTCTGAGGATACTGTTGATTGGGAATTCTCTGCGTGTCTATCATTCCTCACGCCGGCATCTAGCAAAAGAAGGTACATGTAACTATGCAATATAGATATAATTCATTTATTTAACTTTTCCATCTGTTTCTAGTCCATTTACGAACGTTTCAGTTTCTGATAAGCATTTACTTGAAGATGTAGAAGTTCAACAAGATGCTACTTCAAGTACTCCAGGCTCCAGCTACACATTTGTATGTTTATATTATCTGAACTTTATGTTATAATTACCTACTTATATAATTTTTGTCTTTTTGTTGTTTAATAATACAGCAAAACGACCAAAAAAAGATGGTTTTGTGGAAAATGTGGCTTCCCTAACGCAGACGGTAACGGACCTTATCCAAATGCGGAGGGAAGATAGGAACGGCCCCTCACAACCTCCCTTAGTGCACTACTCATTGCTGGCGAACCTAGATCGTGATCTTCAAAAGCTACCCGACGACGCGGTTGAAGAGCTTGGTTTGAGTTTTCAACAACAGGCGGTGATTGCTCTTCGGCAAACAAATCAAAGAAGTCCTGGAACCTAAAACTTATACTTACCTACTTAAGACTTTATAATTATAATAATTTAAAATCATGCGAAAAAAGAAATGCATATAAAATATTTTAATTGATATTTTATTTTAGGAACGGTGCTTTTGATTGCCAAGGAATAGCACCAACAGGAGAATTGACAAAATCTTTTATTTTGTTTCTTAAAAGTTTCCCAGATTCGTTGGGTCTTCCAGGTACAGATTGGAAAGAACGGAGCTCGGCACCTGATGAAACTTGCTTTCCTTATTCGCCTTCTATATTATTCTTCCAGACTCATAGAAGTAGTCCGCAAAATTTCTGTGGGCAATATGTGGATTTACTCGTGCGAATGAGGTGTTTTTCTTTCTTTTAAGTAGGGATTTATACGAAAAGAAGGAGTTTTTTTTTGCTTCATTGCAGCTATTGCAATAACTTGCGCAGATGCACAAATTATGAACTCTTCTTCAATTTCATTTGTGTCCATACCTACTTGTTAGTTATAAAATTAAAATTTTTGTTCAAGTAAATTAAATTGTTGTTATTTTCAAAGAACAGCTGTTTTTTCTGACATTTCTCCACAGCGGTCTTTATGTCAAAATTTAGCTAGGACTTTAGCTGATGTTTGGAGAGAAAAGTTGGAGACCAGATAGAATTTAGTTTAGCTCGAGCAGCGTACTACGCCTTATGCTAAAACTAAAAAAATATTGTTCCCCACGATATACAAAAAAAAACCTTTTCGCTAAACTGTGTTAAAATATATTTTTTTTTCAATATGGCTTCGAAATTTAAAGCATTAAAATCAACGGAAAAAGTGTATTTTCTTAAAGTATGCAAAAAAAACCTGATGTTACAAAATCTCTTTTAACAAAAGTGAAAAAAACGTGGTAATTAATTTTCCCTGATTAATATCTCATAATATTAGATTTCTGCTAGATATTGACAAATAGTTATTATATTAATTTATTTGGCATTGTAACGAAATTATAACAGGAATTCCATTTGATACCAACAATTTAAAAAAAAACTTTAAAAAATCTTAAAATAAACTGTGATGTGAACGCCGCATAACTAATGGGCACAAATTATGCCGCAAAGATAATGGAATACAGAGTCAAAGATAATGGAATTGAGAGATATATATTATTTCAGTGGAAAGGCGGCTGCCTACAAGCTGTTTTCCCGTAAAATTCATGAAGTCACGCACCTATGCTCATTTCTTTTCTAGTATATGTGAGTTCATGAATTGGACTTTAATGCAAGAATTCGCTATTCTGAAATGTGTATTTCACTATTTTTTTTATTTTAATCGAAGCGTTAACAAAAACCAAACAAGTTTAATACCAAACACAAAACAATTGAACAGCGCGATGCTCATAAAATCAAAAGGAATGTTGGCCGGCCATTAGCAACATGTTTTTTCGTAGCTCACACGTATTCACAGACGGGGGTTGAAATTACAAAAACAACAATGTAAACAAATATGTTTTTTGGGGGAATAGACGTACGAAAGATATCCATCTCTTTTATTCATTTATCTCTGTTGTTTACACTATTGCTGTCAATTTGGAATCTTAACGTTCGATTGAATACGCGAAATCTGAAATCGGAATTCAAATTGCAGAATCCACTTAAATACCACATTATGTTGTCTTTTTGTTAGCGCACTTAGCATTTGCCACCCCATAAAAATATAGCTTGTAGGCAAGAAACGGGAAATCGGCCGAAGTTGGTGGTCTCAGTATTGTCTCGGCTAAAAAAGTCTCTAAATTATGAGCTTGCGTTGTGTTTATTTTTTTTTTAGAAAAAATGTAATCAGGATAATTGTGCCTAAAGAATTGTACAAAATGTGCACTTTTTATCTTTGGATTTGTGTTTATGTTGGCTATTTTTGGCTCAAAGATTTTTGAAATTTGGCTCTATAAAAAATAAATAAATAATTGGCGCAACAGGTCCGTATGGACCCAAGCCTAGCTTCTCACAACCATTCGTCTTGTGTGAGTTTTTATTTTTGGGACGAATGGGAGGGATCTACAATTTTATGCCGAGTCCAAACGGCCAATTGAGAAGCTCTTTCATGACAGTTATACTCTCAGATGTTTGTCAGACGTTCGCGAGAGGTGGCCCAGTGAAAAAAACCTTAAGTTGGAATTTGGGTTTTTCTCGGGATTTGGCTCTATACCTCTTCTAAAAACTGGTAATGTGGGAGACAGACTGCTGGTATTAATACTATAGTATGAATATCATGGTATAACGAATACCAGTACCCCTGACACAAAGTTTCTTGTAGGTATAGACTAATTATACTTTGACATTTGTGTCGTCGGGAAAATAAGTACTTATAATTATGAATATGGAAAATTTACTTTTGAACCATTTTATAAATTCTCACAAGCTGAAAATATTAGAAATACGACTGATAATTGTAGCAGCAAGAAGCAAGAAAAGATTCGATTTTTATATGTACGCATGTAGATGAACAGTGAGAAGCGACTTCGTAGTGCTTGGCCCTAAACATTTTTTTCTTTTAGGTGGAGTTGTCTTTATATTGGAAACAAGATGTCCTAAAAATGCATTGTTTTAAAATTTGTAAAAGAATTATGTGTATAGAAAACGAAATAAAGCGAGCGAATACCAACAATTAACAAAACAATTTGAATTCTTACGTTCGATTGAATACGCAAAATCTGAAATCGGAAATTAAAATGCAGAACCCACTTAAATACAACATTATAGGCCTGTTTTTCTGAGCTCCGATCTCAGCAAAGCAAAGTAAAGTAGGATTTTCAACAAGGAATTACAACTACGTTCTACTTGACACTTCGAGGAATCACAGTAGTTGTTGTATTTGCGTTCTAATACAGAATTACCAATCATATTTATATTGATTTTGTACAAATATGGTGTTAAATAAACGAATTTGAAAACATTCACCCTAATAGAAATTTATACAATAATCATGAACATTTACTAAAATTCGATTTTGTCTAGTGGAAGCTCGGGTTAACCTGCATGTTGTTGACTCATTTTTGGAACAATCCCCACGAATTTCATTTATGCATTTTGCTGTCAAACATAGAATTCATACAAACAAAATTAAAAATAAATTGAAATGTGAATGAATGAACACATTTTACTGGCGAAGATGGATAGAGGACGAATTAAGCTATCTAAAATCATACTCAACATTTACTTTTTTCCATTTATTATTATAGATTCATTTACAAATTGTTTGTTATTGAAAAAGTGTTACCCGGCGGTACACGTATTCACAGCCTGGAAAAAAAGAGAGCGCGAGAGAGAGCTGTCATTCAAAATTTGCTGGGATAAATGGGTGGGTGCACTGAAAGTCGACTGTCTAGTTTGGTTAGTCTATGGCAGTGAAAGTCCACTGTCTAGTTTGGTTAGTCAATGGCGCTGTGTTTGTAAGTTCTGACATCGACACAAGAGAGGAGGATTGGGAAAAGTTTTGTGAGAGAAAAAAAAATTGTAAACAAATCAACAAAATATGGCATCATCAAGAAGTATTGTTGTAAATGCAACTGGGACAATCGAATCGGCTACTTTTCCTCTTGGTCCTGAAAGCAGTCAAGTATTTTGTCGTTTTGAAATAGTTACTGGCGGTAACTTTAAATTAATGTCGGGAATAACAAGTGGGATAACGCAAGCAGCCATGCCCAAAACGGCCAACGATAAAATTGTATTCAACATACCATTTGAATGTATCTATAGAAGCACAGGTCCTTATGGATGTAAGTTTCTTTTCTGTCATCTACTTCATAAAATTATGAAAAGCTAAGCTACAAATTTGTTTTCGCAGGGCCACAGCTTCTTGTTAGTGTTTATGGAAAGAACCGATGGTCAGTAGAAACAACACTTGGGTATTGCTGGGTTCATCTGCCCATAAGTGTATCAACTGTTGTAAAATCAACCAATCCAATTCGTGTTCCAAAGAATACTACTGTTATGGATGAACTCTCAAGTTGGGTCACGTCGAGAAGCCCTGAATTGAAAAACCCAAAAATTTTACTTGATGCCTACGAAGAAAAAGGTTAGTTATCCTAAGTACTTTGTAAACTAATATGTAAATACGATTTTGTTCACCTCATGTTCCTTTAGAATTCCTTTCGATGGAGCAAAATGGAGAGATGAAACTTTCATTGAGAACACTTTGCTTGCTGTCAAATGATGTACCTAGTGAACGATTTGAGGGAGTAAACCCTAACGAACTTAGAACGATTTAATTCCAATTATTGTATTATTATTCACATATTTTTCTATTTTCGTGTAAAAAATAAAAGTCTGCTAGCACGTTTGACCCAACCGTTGCATGGCTTTGTATTTCAGATCCCACAAACAAAGTCGAGTTCATGTAGGTGTAACAGGTATGGGCCCCTATCGAAATTGCCCATTAACGATCGCCAAATGGCTGTTTATCAGTCAATTTTTGTATAGCGATTTTTGTATGCTGGCAAATGATGTACCTTGTGAACGATTTGAGGGAGTAAACCCTAACGAACTTAGAACGATTTAATTCCAATTATTGTATTATTATTCACATATTTTTCTATTTTCGTGTAAAAAATAAAAGTCTGCTAGCACGTTTGACCCAACCGTTGCATGGCTTTGTATTTCAGATCCCACAAACAAAGTCGAGTTCATGTAGGTGTAACAGGTATCGGCCCCTATCGTAATTGCCCATTAACGATCGCCAAATGGCTGTTTATCAGTCAATTTTTGTATAGCGAGCCCGAGCCACGATAAAGATTCACATTTTGGCGAATAGAGATCAAAGATTAAAAATCTCTTTAACAAACAAATAAGTTACATAAATTAGATAAATACAAGTTCTTTATTATGTCGATTGGTAATCGGCTTAATAATTGCTTTGATTGATTTTAAATCGATCTTCGAATTGAAAGAAGCAATAGCAATGCATTTTAATTCGCATTTAATTTGTGTCCACGGAGTCGAGCAGATTTTTGAATCGACAATATTGCGGGCACCTGGAATAAAAGTAAGATATTGGAAATTTGATTAAATTAATTAAAATAACGATTAGGTAATTACGACGAAATTAAAAATGTCCATTGGATTCGGGTCGTTGAAAAAAAAAAATGACCACAATTAGGAAGAATAAAAATGGAATTAAGAAATAAACTTACAGGTGTCTTAAATTGTTGTGTGAATATTTTTGTGCGTCACTTCCATACGATGTTAAAATGTAGTATATACATTTCATAGCTAGTATTAAAATCAACACAATGTTTGTGGTAAACGCCAGCATACAAAAATCGCTATACAAAAATTGACTGATAAACAGCCATTTGGCGATCGTTAATGGGCAATTTCGATAGGGGCCGATACCTGTTACACCTACATGAACTCGACTTTGTTTGTGGGATCTGAAATACAAAGCCATGCAACGGTTGGGTCAAACGTGCTAGCAGACTTTTATTTTTTACACGAAAATAGAAAAATATGTGAATAATAATACAATAATTGGAATTAAATCGTTCTAAGTTCGTTAGGGTTTACTCCCTCAAATCGTTCACAAGGTACATCATTTGCCAGCATACAAAAATCGCTATACAAAAATTGACTGATAAACAGCCATTTGGCGATCGTTAATGGGCAATTACGATAGGGGCCGATACCTGTTACACCTACATGAACTCGACTTTGTTTGTGGGATCTGAAATACAAAGCCATGCAACGGTTGGGTCAAACGTGCTAGCAGACTTTTATTTTTTACTCGAAAATAGAAAAATATGTGAATAATAATACAATAATTGGAATTAAATCGTTCTAAGTTCGTTAGGGTTTACTCCCTCAAATCGTTCACAAGGTACATCATTTGCCAGCATACAAAAATCGCTATACAAAAATTGACTGATAAACAGCCATTTGGCGATCGTTAATGGGCAATTTCGATAGGGGCCGATACCTGTTACACCTACATGAACTCGACTTTGTTTGTGGGATCTGAAATACAAAGCCATGCAACGGTTGGGTCAAACGTGCTAGCAGACTTTTATTTTTTACACGAATATAGAAAAATATGTGAATAATAATACAATAATTGGAATTAAATCGTTCTAAGTTCGTTAGGGTTTACTCCCTCAAATCGTTCACTAGGTACATCATTTGACAGCAAGCAACGTGTTCTCAATGAAAGTTTCATCTCTCCATTTTGCTCCATCGAAAGGAATTCTAAAGGAACATGAGGTGAACAAAATCGTATTTACATATTAGTTTACAAAGTACTTAGGATAACTAACCTTTTTCTTCGTAGGCATCAAGTAAAATTTTTGGGTTTTTCAATTCAGGGCTTCTCGACGTGACCCAACTTGAGAGTTCATCCATAACAGTAGTATTCTTTGGAACACGAATTGGGTTGGTTGATTTTACAACAGTTGATACACTTATGGGCAGATGAACCCAGCAATACCCAAGTGTTGTTTCTACTGACCATCGGTTCTTTCCATAAACACTAACAAGAAGCTGTGGCCCTGCGAAAACAAATTTGTAGCTTAGCTTTTCATAATTTTATGAAGTAGATGACAGAAAAGAAACTTACATCCATAAGGACCTGTGCTTCTATAGATACATTCAAATGGTATGTTGAATACAATTTTATCGTTGGCCGTTTTGGGCATGGCTGCTTGCGTTATCCCACTTGTTATTCCCGACATTAATTTAAAGTTACCGCCAGTAACTATTTCAAAACGACAAAATACTTGACTGCTTTCAGGACCAAGAGGAAAAGTAGCCGATTCGATTGTCCCAGTTGCATTTACAACAATACTTCTTGATGATGCCATATTTTGTTGATTTGTTTACAATTTTTTTTTCTCTCACAAAACTTTTCCCAATCCTCCTCTCTTGTGTCGATGTCACAACTTACAAACACAGCGCCATTGACTAACCAAACTAGACAGTGGACTTTCACTGCCATAGACTAACCAAACTAGACAGTCGACTTTCAGTGCACCCACCCATTTATCCCAGCAAATTTTGAATGACAGCTCTCTCTCGCGCTCTCTTTTTTTTCCTGGCTGTGAATACGTGTACCGTCGGGTAGCACTTTTTCAATAACAAACAATTTGTAAATGAATCTATAATAATAAATGGAAAAAAGTAAATGTTGAGTATGATTTTAGATAGCTTAATTCGTCCTCTATCCATCTTCGCCAGTAAAATGTGTTCATTCATTCACATTTCAATTTATTTTTAATTTTGTTTGTATGAATTCTATATTTGACAGCAAAATGCATAAATGAAATTCGTGGGGATTGTTCCAAAAATGAGTCAACAACATGCAGGTTAACCCGAGCTTCCACTAGACAAAATCGAATTTTAGTAAATGTTCATGATTATTGTATAAATTTCTATTAGGGTGAATGTTTTCAAATTCGATTATTTAACACCATATTTGTACAAAATCAATATAAATATGATTGGTAATTCTGTATTAGAACGCAAATACAACAACTACTGTGATTCCTCGAAGTGTCAAGTAGAACGTAGTTGTAATTCCTTGTTGAAAATCCTACTTTACTTTGCTTTGCTGAGATCGGAGCTCAGAAAAACAGGCCTATAATGTTGTATTTAAGTGGGTTCTGCATTTTAATTTCCGATTTCAGATTTTGCGTATTCAATCGAACGTAAGAATTCAAATTGTTTTGTTAATTGTTGGTATTCGCTCGCTTTATTTCGTTTTCTATACACATAATTCTTTTACAAATTTTAAAACAATGCATTTTTAGGACATCTTGTTTCCAATATAAAGACAACTCCACCTAAAAGAAAAAAATGTTTAGGGCCAAGCACTACGAAGTCGCTTCTCACTGTTCATCTACATGCGTACATATAAAAATCGAATCTTTTCTTGCTTCTTGCTGCTACAATTATCAGTCGTATTTCTAATATTTTCAGCTTTTGAGAATTTATAAAATGGTTCAAAAGTAAATTTTCCATATTCATAATTATAAGTACTTATTTTCCCGACGACACAAATGTCAAAGTATAATTAGTGTCAGTCTATACCTACAAGAAACTTTGTGTCAGGGGTACTGGTATTCGTTATACCATGATATTCATACTATAGTATTAATACCAGCAGTCTGTCTCCCACATTACCAGTTTTTAGAAGAGGTATAGAGCCAAATCCCGAGAAAAACCCAAATTCCAACTTAAGGTTTTTTTCACTGGGCCACCTCTCGCGAACGTCTGACAAACATCTGAGAGTATAACTGTCAGGAAAGAGCTTCTCAATTGGCCGTTTGGACTCGGCATAAAATTGTAGATCCCTCCCATTCGTCCCAAAAAAAGCTAAGCTACAAATTTGTTTTCGCAGGGCCACAGCTTCTTGTTAGTGTTTATGGAAAGAACCGATGGTCAGTAGAAACAACACTTGGGTATTGCTGGGTTCATCTGCCCATAAGTGTATCAACTGTTGTAAAATCAACCAATCCAATTCGTGTTCCAAAGAATACTACTGTTATGGATGAACTCTCAAGTTGGGTCACGTCGAGAAGCCCTGAATTGAAAAACCCAAAAATTTTACTTGATGCCTACGAAGAAAAAGGTTAGTTATCCTAAGTACTTTGTAAACTAATATGTAAATACGATTTTGTTCACCTCATGTTCCTTTAGAATTCCTTTCGATGGAGCAAAATGGAGAGATGAAACTTTCATTGAGAACACTTTGCTTGCTGTCAAATGATGTACCTTGTGAACGATTTGAGGGAGTAAACCCTAACGAACTTAGAACGATTTAATTCCAATTATTGTATTATTATTCACATATTTTTCTATTTTCGTGTAAAAAATAAAAGTCTGCTAGCACGTTTGACCCAACCGTTGCATGGCTTTGTATTTCAGATCCCACAAACAAAGTCGAGTTCATGTAGGTGTAACAGGTATCGGCCCCTATCGTAATTGCCCATTAACGATCGCCAAATGGCTGTTTATCAGTCAATTTTTGTATAGCGATTTTTGTATGCTGGCAAATGATGTACCTTGTGAACGATTTGAGGGAGTAAACCCTAACGAACTTAGAACGATTTAATTCCAATTATTGTATTATTATTCACATATTTTTCTATTTTCGTGTAAAAAATAAAAGTCTGCTAGCACGTTTGACCCAACCGTTGCATGGCTTTGTATTTCAGATCCCACAAACAAAGTCGAGTTCATGTAGGTGTAACAGGTATCGGCCCCTATCGTAATTGCCCATTAACGATCGCCAAATGGCTGTTTATCAGTCAATTTTTGTATAGCGAGCCCGAGCCACGATAAAGATTCACATTTTGGCGAATAGAGATCAAAGATTAAAAATCTCTTTAACAAACAAATAAGTTACATAAATTAGATAAATACAAGTTCTTTATTATGTCGATTGGTAATCGGCTTAATAATTGCTTTGATTGATTTTAAATCGATCTTCGAATTGAAAGAAGCAATAGCAATGCATTTTAATTCGCATTTAATTTGTGTCCACGGAGTCGAGCAGATTTTTGAATCGACAATATTGCGGGCACCTGGAATAAAAGTAAGATATTGGAAATTTGGTTAAATTAATTAAAATAACGATTAGGTAATTACGACGAAATTAAAAATGTCCATTGGATTCGGGTCGTTGAAAAAAAAAATTACCACAATTAGGAAGAAAAAAATGGAATTAAGAAATAAACTTACAGGTGTCTTAAATTGTTGTGTGAATATTTTTGTGCGTCACTTCCATACGATGTTAAAATGTAGTATATACATTTCATAGCTAGTATTAAAATCAACACAATGTTTGTGGTATACTACGATTTTATTTTCTAGTTCGCTGCACATTTTTTGATAAATGGCAGCATTCCTTTTTGCTCCTCGCAACTTTGGGAAAGAATGTTACTCTTGTTTTTATTCATTTTCAAATTACTTGTTAAGAGCGCTTTATATTTGCAGTTTGCAATATTCAAACGGACATGAGCTGTCAAAAAAGCTACGGAGACTCACCATTAGAGAGAAATTGGGGCTGCAATCAATAAAATCGTAGTTTACCACAAACATTGTGTTGATTTTAATACTAGCTATGAAATGTATATACTACATTTTAACATCGTATGGAAGTGACGCACAAAAATATTCACACAACAATTTAAGACACCTGTAAGTTTATTTCTTAATTCCATTTTTATTCTTCCTAATTGTGGTCATTTTTTTTTTTCAACGACCCGAATCCAATGGACATTTTTAATTTCGTCGTAATTACCTAATCGTTATTTTAATTAATTTAATCAAATTTCCAATATCTTACTTTTATTCCAGGTGCCCGCAATATTGTCGATTCAAAAATCTGCTCGACTCCGTGGACACAAATTAAATGCGAATTAAAATGCATTGCTATTGCTTCTTTCAATTCGAAGATCGATTTAAAATCAATCAAAGCAATTATTAAGCCGATTACCAATCGACATAATAAAGAACTTGTATTTATCTAATTTATGTAACTTATTTGTTTGTTAAAGAGATTTTTAATCTTTGATCTCTATTCGCCAAAATGTGAATCTTTATCGTGGCTCGGGCTCGCTATACAAAAATTGACTGATAAACAGCCATTTGGCGATCGTTAATGGGCAATTACGATAGGGGCCGATACCTGTTACACCTACATGAACTCGACTTTGTTTGTGGGATCTGAAATACAAAGCCATGCAACGGTTGGGTCAAACGTGCTAGCAGACTTTTATTTTTTACACGAAAATAGAAAAATATGTGAATAATAATACAATAATTGGAATTAAATCGTTCTAAGTCCGTTAGGGTTTACTCCCTCAAATCGTTCACAAGGTACATCATTTGCCAGCATACAAAAATCGCTATACAAAAATTGACTGATAAACAGCCATTTGGCGATCGTTAATGGGCAATTACGATAGGGGCCGATACCTGTTACACCTACATGAACTCGACTTTGTTTGTGGGATCTGAAATACAAAGCCATGCAACGGTTGGGTCAAACGTGCTAGCAGACTTTTATTTTTTACACGAAAATAGAAAAATATGTGAATAATAATACAATAATTGGAATTAAATCGTTCTAAGTTCGTTAGGGTTTACTCCCTCAAATCGTTCACAAGGTACATCATTTGCCAGCATACAAAAATCGCTATACAAAAATTGACTGATAAACAGCCATTTGGCGATCGTTAATGGGCAATTTCGATAGGGGCCGATACCTGTTACACCTACATGAACTCGACTTTGTTTGTGGGATCTGAAATACAAAGCCATGCAACGGTTGGGTCAAACGTGCTAGCAGACTTTTATTTTTTACACGAAAATAGAAAAATATGTGAATAATAATACAATAATTGGAATTAAATCGTTCTAAGTTCGTTAGGGTTTACTCCCTCAAATCGTTCACAAGGTACATCATTTGCCAGCATACAAAAATCGCTATACAAAAATTGACTGATAAACAGCCATTTGGCGATCGTTAATGGGCAATTACGATAGGGGCCGATACCTGTTACACCTACATGAACTCGACTTTGTTTGTGGGATCTGAAATACAAAGCCATGCAACGGTTGGGTCAAACGTGCTAGCAGACTTTTATTTTTTACTCGAAAATAGAAAAATATGTGAATAATAATACAATAATTGGAATTAAATCGTTCTAAGTTCGTTAGGGTTTACTCCCTCAAATCGTTCACAAGGTACATCATTTGCCAGCATACAAAAATCGCTATACAAAAATTGACTGATAAACAGCCATTTGGCGATCGTTAATGGGCAATTTCGATAGGGGCCGATACCTGTTACACCTACATGAACTCGACTTTGTTTGTGGGATCTGAAATACAAAGCCATGCAACGGTTGGGTCAAACGTGCTAGCAGACTTTTATTTTTTACACGAATATAGAAAAATATGTGAATAATAATACAATAATTGGAATTAAATCGTTCTAAGTTCGTTAGGGTTTACTCCCTCAAATCGTTCACTAGGTACATCATTTGACAGCAAGCAACGTGTTCTCAATGAAAGTTTCATCTCTCCATTTTGCTCCATCGAAAGGAATTCTAAAGGAACATGAGGTGAACAAAATCGTATTTACATATTAGTTTACAAAGTACTTAGGATAACTAACCTTTTTCTTCGTAGGCATCAAGTAAAATTTTTGGGTTTTTCAATTCAGGGCTTCTCGACGTGACCCAACTTGAGAGTTCATCCATAACAGTAGTATTCTTTGGAACACGAATTGGGTTGGTTGATTTTACAACAGTTGATACACTTATGGGCAGATGAACCCAGCAATACCCAAGTGTTGTTTCTACTGACCATCGGTTCTTTCCATAAACACTAACAAGAAGCTGTGGCCCTGCGAAAACAAATTTGTAGCTTAGCTTTTCATAATTTTATGAAGTAGATGACAGAAAAGAAACTTACATCCATAAGGACCTGTGCTTCTATAGATACATTCAAATGGTATGTTGAATACAATTTTATCGTTGGCCGTTTTGGGCATGGCTGCTTGCGTTATCCCACTTGTTATTCCCGACATTAATTTAAAGTTACCGCCAGTAACTATTTCAAAACGACAAAATACTTGACTGCTTTCAGGACCAAGAGGAAAAGTAGCCGATTCGATTGTCCCAGTTGCATTTACAACAATACTTCTTGATGATGCCATATTTTGTTGATTTGTTTACAATTTTTTTTTCTCTCACAAAACTTTTCCCAATCCTCCTCTCTTGTGTCGATGTCACAACTTACAAACACAGCGCCATTGACTAACCAAACTAGACAGTGGACTTTCACTGCCATAGACTAACCAAACTAGACAGTCGACTTTCAGTGCACCCACCCATTTATCCCAGCAAATTTTGAATGACAGCTCTCTCTCGCGCTCTCTTTTTTTTCCTGGCTGTGAATACGTGTACCGTCGGGTAGCACTTTTTCAATAACAAACAATTTGTAAATGAATCTATAATAATAAATGGAAAAAAGTAAATGTTGAGTATGATTTTAGATAGCTTAATTCGTCCTCTATCCATCTTCGCCAGTAAAATGTGTTCATTCATTCACATTTCAATTTATTTTTAATTTTGTTTGTATGAATTCTATATTTGACAGCAAAATGCATAAATGAAATTCGTGGGGATTGTTCCAAAAATGAGTCAACAACATGCAGGTTAACCCGAGCTTCCACTAGACAAAATCGAATTTTAGTAAATGTTCATGATTATTGTATAAATTTCTATTAGGGTGAATGTTTTCAAATTCGTTTATTTAACACCATATTTGTACAAAATCAATATAAATATGATTGGTAATTCTGTATTAGAACGCAAATACAACAACTACTGTGATTCCTCGAAGTGTCAAGTAGAACGTAGTTGTAATTCCTTGTTGAAAATCCTACTTTACTTTGCTTTGCTGAGATCGGAGCTCAGAAAAACAGGCCTATAATGTTGTATTTAAGTGGGTTCTGCATTTTAATTTCCGATTTCAGATTTTGCGTATTCAATCGAACGTAAGAATTCAAATTGTTTTGTTAATTGTTGGTATTCGCTCGCTTTATTTCGTTTTCTATACACATAATTCTTTTACAAATTTTAAAACAATGCATTTTTAGGACATCTTGTTTCCAATATAAAGACAACTCCACCTAAAAGAAAAAAATGTTTAGGGCCAAGCACTACGAAGTCGCTTCTCACTGTTCATCTACATGCGTACATATAAAAATCGAATCTTTTCTTGCTTCTTGCTGCTACAATTATCAGTCGTATTTCTAATATTTTCAGCTTTTGAGAATTTATAAAATGGTTCAAAAGTAAATTTTCCATATTCATAATTATAAGTACTTATTTTCCCGACGACACAAATGTCAAAGTATAATTAGTGTCAGTCTATACCTACAAGAAACTTTGTGTCAGGGGTACTGGTATTCGTTATACCATGATATTCATACTATAGTATTAATACCAGCAGTCTGTCTCCCACATTACCAGTTTTTAGAAGAGGTATAGAGCCAAATCCCGAGAAAAACCCAAATTCCAACTTAAGGTTTTTTTCACTGGGCCACCTCTCGCGAACGTCTGACAAACATCTGAGAGTATAACTGTCATGAAAGAGCTTCTCAATTGGCCGTTTGGACTCGGCATAAAATTGTAGATCCCTCCCATTCGTCCCAAAAATAAAAACTCACACAAGACGAATGGTTGTGAGAAGCTAGGCTTGGGTCCATACGGACCTGTTGCGCCAATTATTTATTTATTTTTTATAGAGCCAAATTTCAAAAATCTTTGAGCCAAAAATAGCCAACATAAACACAAATCCAAAGATAAAAAGTGCACATTTTGTACAATTCTTTAGGCACAATTATCCTGATTACATTTTTTCTAAAAAAAAATAAACACAACGCAAGCTCATAATTTAGAGACTTTTTTAGCCGAGACAATACTGAGACCACCAACTTCGGCCGATTTCCCGTTTCTTGCCTACAAGCTATATTTTTATGGGGTGGCAAATGCTAAGTGCGCTAACAAAAAGACAACATAATGTGGTATTTAAGTGGATTCTGCAATTTGAATTCCGATTTCAGATTTCGCGTATTCAATCGAACGTTAAGATTCCAAATTGACAGCAATAGTGTAAACAACAGAGATAAATGAATAAAAGAGATGGATATCTTTCGTACGTCTATTCCCCCAAAAAACATATTTGTTTACATTGTTGTTTTTGTAATTTCAACCCCCGTCTGTGAATACGTGTGAGCTACGAAAAAACATGTTGCTAATGGCCGGCCAACATTCCTTTTGATTTTATGAGCATCGCGCTGTTCAATTGTTTTGTGTTTGGTATTAAACTTGTTTGGTTTTTGTTAACGCTTCGATTAAAATAAAAAAAATAGTGAAATACACATTTCAGAATAGCGAATTCTTGCATTAAAGTCCAATTCATGAACTCACATATACTAGAAAAGAAATGAGCATAGGTGCGTGACTTCATGAATTTTACGGGAAAACAGCTTGTAGGCAGCCGCCTTTCCACTGAAATAATATATATCTCTCAATTCCATTATCTTTGACTCTGTATTCCATTATCTTTGCGGCATAATTTGTGCCCATTAGTTATGCGGCGTTCACATCACAGTTTATTTTAAGATTTTTTAAAGTTTTTTTTTAAATTGTTGGTGTTGGTATCAAATGGAATTCCTGTTATAATTTCGTTACAATGCCAAATAAATTAATATAATAACTATTTGTCAATATCCAGCAGAAATCTAATATTATGAGATATTAATCAGGGAAAATTAATTACCACGTTTTTTTCACTTTTGTTAAAAGAGATTTTGTAACATCAGGTTTTTTTTGCATACTTTAAGAAAATACACTTTTTCCGTTGATTTTAATGCTTTAAATTTCGAAGCCATATTGAAAAAAAAAAAATATTTTAACACAGTTTAGCGAAAAGGTTTTTTTTTGTATATCGTGGGGAACAATATTTTTTTAGTTTTAGCATAAGGCGTAGTACGCTGCTCGAGCTAAACTAAATTCTATCTGGTCTCCAACTTTTCTCTCCAAACATCAGCTAAAGTCCTAGCTAAATTTTGACATAAAGACCGCTGTGGAGAAATGTCAGAAAAAACAGCTGTTCTTTGAAAATAACAACAATTTAATTTACTTGAACAAAAATTTTAATTTTATAACTAACAAGTAGGTATGGACACAAATGAAATTGAAGAAGAGTTCATAATTTGTGCATCTGCGCAAGTTATTGCAATAGCTGCAATGAAGCAAAAAAAAACTCCTTCTTTTCGTATAAATCCCTACTTAAAAGAAAGAAAAACACCTCATTCGCACGAGTAAATCCACATATTGCCCACAGAAATTTGCGGACTACTACTATGAGTCTGGAAGAATAATATAGAAGGCGAATAAGGAAAGCAAGTTTCATCAGGTGCCGAGCTCCGTTCTTTCCAATCTGTACCTGGAAGACCCAACGAATCTGGGAAACTTTTAAGAAACAAAATAAAAGATTTTGTCAATTCTCCTGTTGGTGCTATTCCTTGGCAATCAAAAGCACCGTTCCTAAAATAAAATATCAATTAAAATATTTTATATGCATTTCTTTTTTCGCATGATTTTAAATTATTATAATTATAAAGTCTTAAGTAGGTAAGTATAAGTTTTAGGTTCCAGGACTTCTTTGATTTGTTTGCCGAAGAGCAATCACCGCCTGTTGTTGAAAACTCAAACCAAGCTCTTCAACCGCGTCGTCGGGTAGCTTTTGAAGATCACGATCTAGGTTCGCCAGCAATGAGTAGTGCACTAAGGGAGGTTGTGAGGGGCCGTTCCTATCTTCCCTCCGCATTTGGATAAGGTCCGTTACCGTCTGCGTTAGGGAAGCCACATTTTCCACAAAACCATCTTTTTTTGGTCGTTTTGCTGTATTATTAAACAACAAAAAGACAAAAATTATATAAGTAGGTAATTATAACATAAAGTTCAGATAATATAAACATACAAATGTGTAGCTGGAGCCTGGAGTACTTGAAGTAGCATCTTGTTGAACTTCTACATCTTCAAGTAAATGCTTATCAGAAACTGAAACGTTCGTAAATGGACTAGAAACAGATGGAAAAGTTAAATAAATGAATTATATCTATATTGCATAGTTACATGTACCTTCTTTTGCTAGATGCCGGCGTGAGGAATGATAGACACGCAGAGAATTCCCAATCAACAGTATCCTCAGAAAGGTGTTCGTCATTATCTTCGGAAAATTCTTTTGCGGCACTCTCTGACTTCCCCAATTTTTTGGCGGTTTTATGATAGCGATGACTGTCCCGTAAAGATTTCCATTGTGCTTTACAGTCATCAACTATAAAAAAAAACACTTGTGTTATGTGCTTTTTAAGAGGTAGAACTTACCTGTTTTTTTCCTATTGCTTCAGATATAGCTCTCCAATCAGCGTTAACACTGCTTCCAAGTTGCTATGGTACGTGTCTGCAAGGCTCCATATAGATGGATGTTGCTCCACAAGCATCGCCAATATTTTCTTGGCCTCGACACTAAAAATCATTTTATGTTTTCGTTTTTTTTTTTATTGAATTCCAAGGACTTCTCTTCTATTTCAAAGGACTCTTGCTCTAAATACTCCTCGTCTATATATTCATTAAAATCAAACATATTTTGAATACAAAAAAATAACAGCAGAGCGATCTGTCAAAATTTAGCTGGAAAAATGTACCGACCCATTAAATGGGCGCGATAAATTTTGACAGATACATGAAGGACATTCTGAAACAAAAGTTTGATTATTTAGCTCGAGCTGCGTACCACTCAGCTAAATGGGTTCGCTTAAGTTTAGCTCAGCTAAAGTTTGGAGAGAATTTTATATGGGAGCGAAAATTTAGCTCGAGCTGAAATTTGCATGTAAAATGTATACTTGCACAATAATATATGCAAATATGCATTTGTTAAATTGAAAAAATTGTAGCCCTTGTACCTAACGATAAAAAAATGTTTTGATCACTTTTCGTATTCCAAAAACACAAATAGTGCACTTGTTTTCGTTAATTAATAATTAGGAAGGTTTATAAAAAAATCTGTGGACATTTCAAAATGCAATGTTTTAAAATTTGTAAAAGAATTATGTGTATAGAAAACGAAATAAAGCGAGCGAATTACGTTCGATTGAATACGCAAAATCTGAAATCGGAAATTAAAATGCAGAACCCACTTAAATACAACATTATAGGCCTGTTTTTCTGAGCTCCGATCTCAGCAAAGCAAAGTAAAGTAGGATTTTCAACAAGGAATTACAACTACGTTCTACTTGACACTTCGAGGAATCACAGTAGTTGTTGTATTTGCGTTCTAATACAGAATTACCAATCATATATTGATTTTGTACAAATATGGTGTTAAATAAACGAATTTGAAAACATTCACCCTAATAGAAATTTATACAATAATCATGAACATTTACTAAAATTCGATTTTGTCTAGTGGAAGCTCGGGTTAACCTGCATGTTGTTGACTCATTTTTGGAACAATCCCCACGAATTTCATTTATGCATTTTGCTGTCAAACATAGAATTCATACAAACAAAATTAAAAATAAATTGAAATGTGAATGAATGAACACATTTTACTGGCGAAGATGGATAGAGGACGAATTAAGCTATCTAAAATCATACTCAACATTTACTTTTTTCCATTTATTATTATAGATTCATTTACAAATTGTTTGTTATTGAAAAAGTGTTACCCGGCGGTACACGTATTCACAGCCTGGAAAAAAAGAGAGCGCGAGAGAGAGCTGTCATTCAAAATTTGCTGGGATAAATGGGTGGGTGCACTGAAAGTCGACTGTCTAGTTTGGTTAGTCTATGGCAGTGAAAGTCCACTGTCTAGTTTGGTTAGTCAATGGCGCTGTGTTTGTAAGTTCTGACATCGACACAAGAGAGGAGGATTGGGAAAAGTTTTGTGAGAGAAAAAAAAATTGTAAACAAATCAACAAAATATGGCATCATCAAGAAGTATTGTTGTAAATGCAACTGGGACAATCGAATCGGCTACTTTTCCTCTTGGTCCTGAAAGCAGTCAAGTATTTTGTCGTTTTGAAATAGTTACTGGCGGTAACTTTAAATTAATGTCGGGAATAACAAGTGGGATAACGCAAGCAGCCATGCCCAAAACGGCCAACGATAAAATTGTATTCAACATACCATTTGAATGTATCTATAGAAGCACAGGTCCTTATGGATGTAAGTTTCTTTTCTGTCATCTACTTCATAAAATTATGAAAAGCTAAGCTACAAATTTGTTTTCGCAGGGCCACAGCTTCTTGTTAGTGTTTATGGAAAGAACCGATGGTCAGTAGAAACAACACTTGGGTATTGCTGGGTTCATCTGCCCATAAGTGTATCAACTGTTGTAAAATCAACCAATCCAATTCGTGTTCCAAAGAATACTACTGTTATGGATGAACTCTCAAGTTGGGTCACGTCGAGAAGCCCTGAATTGAAAAACCCAAAAATTTTACTTGATGCCTACGAAGAAAAAGGTTAGTTATCCTAAGTACTTTGTAAACTAATATGTAAATACGATTTTGTTCACCTCATGTTCCTTTAGAATTCCTTTCGATGGAGCAAAATGGAGAGATGAAACTTTCATTGAGAACACTTTGCTTGCTGTCAAATGATGTACCTAGTGAACGATTTGAGGGAGTAAACCCTAACGAACTTAGAACGATTTAATTCCAATTATTGTATTATTATTCACATATTTTTCTATTTTCGTGTAAAAAATAAAAGTCTGCTAGCACGTTTGACCCAACCGTTGCATGGCTTTGTATTTCAGATCCCACAAACAAAGTCGAGTTCATGTAGGTGTAACAGGTATGGGCCCCTATCGAAATTGCCCATTAACGATCGCCAAATGGCTGTTTATCAGTCAATTTTTGTATAGCGATTTTTGTATGCTGGCAAATGATGTACCTTGTGAACGATTTGAGGGAGTAAACCCTAACGAACTTAGAACGATTTAATTCCAATTATTGTATTATTATTCACATATTTTTCTATTTTCGTGTAAAAAATAAAAGTCTGCTAGCACGTTTGACCCAACCGTTGCATGGCTTTGTATTTCAGATCCCACAAACAAAGTCGAGTTCATGTAGGTGTAACAGGTATCGGCCCCTATCGTAATTGCCCATTAACGATCGCCAAATGGCTGTTTATCAGTCAATTTTTGTATAGCGAGCCCGAGCCACGATAAAGATTCACATTTTGGCGAATAGAGATCAAAGATTAAAAATCTCTTTAACAAACAAATAAGTTACATAAATTAGATAAATACAAGTTCTTTATTATGTCGATTGGTAATCGGCTTAATAATTGCTTTGATTGATTTTAAATCGATCTTCGAATTGAAAGAAGCAATAGCAATGCATTTTAATTCGCATTTAATTTGTGTCCACGGAGTCGAGCAGATTTTTGAATCGACAATATTGCGGGCACCTGGAATAAAAGTAAGATATTGGAAATTTGATTAAATTAATTAAAATAACGATTAGGTAATTACGACGAAATTAAAAATGTCCATTGGATTCGGGTCGTTGAAAAAAAAAAATGACCACAATTAGGAAGAATAAAAATGGAATTAAGAAATAAACTTACAGGTGTCTTAAATTGTTGTGTGAATATTTTTGTGCGTCACTTCCATACGATGTTAAAATGTAGTATATACATTTCATAGCTAGTATTAAAATCAACACAATGTTTGTGGTAAACGCCAGCATACAAAAATCGCTATACAAAAATTGACTGATAAACAGCCATTTGGCGATCGTTAATGGGCAATTTCGATAGGGGCCGATACCTGTTACACCTACATGAACTCGACTTTGTTTGTGGGATCTGAAATACAAAGCCATGCAACGGTTGGGTCAAACGTGCTAGCAGACTTTTATTTTTTACACGAAAATAGAAAAATATGTGAATAATAATACAATAATTGGAATTAAATCGTTCTAAGTTCGTTAGGGTTTACTCCCTCAAATCGTTCACAAGGTACATCATTTGCCAGCATACAAAAATCGCTATACAAAAATTGACTGATAAACAGCCATTTGGCGATCGTTAATGGGCAATTACGATAGGGGCCGATACCTGTTACACCTACATGAACTCGACTTTGTTTGTGGGATCTGAAATACAAAGCCATGCAACGGTTGGGTCAAACGTGCTAGCAGACTTTTATTTTTTACTCGAAAATAGAAAAATATGTGAATAATAATACAATAATTGGAATTAAATCGTTCTAAGTTCGTTAGGGTTTACTCCCTCAAATCGTTCACAAGGTACATCATTTGCCAGCATACAAAAATCGCTATACAAAAATTGACTGATAAACAGCCATTTGGCGATCGTTAATGGGCAATTTCGATAGGGGCCGATACCTGTTACACCTACATGAACTCGACTTTGTTTGTGGGATCTGAAATACAAAGCCATGCAACGGTTGGGTCAAACGTGCTAGCAGACTTTTATTTTTTACACGAATATAGAAAAATATGTGAATAATAATACAATAATTGGAATTAAATCGTTCTAAGTTCGTTAGGGTTTACTCCCTCAAATCGTTCACTAGGTACATCATTTGACAGCAAGCAACGTGTTCTCAATGAAAGTTTCATCTCTCCATTTTGCTCCATCGAAAGGAATTCTAAAGGAACATGAGGTGAACAAAATCGTATTTACATATTAGTTTACAAAGTACTTAGGATAACTAACCTTTTTCTTCGTAGGCATCAAGTAAAATTTTTGGGTTTTTCAATTCAGGGCTTCTCGACGTGACCCAACTTGAGAGTTCATCCATAACAGTAGTATTCTTTGGAACACGAATTGGGTTGGTTGATTTTACAACAGTTGATACACTTATGGGCAGATGAACCCAGCAATACCCAAGTGTTGTTTCTACTGACCATCGGTTCTTTCCATAAACACTAACAAGAAGCTGTGGCCCTGCGAAAACAAATTTGTAGCTTAGCTTTTCATAATTTTATGAAGTAGATGACAGAAAAGAAACTTACATCCATAAGGACCTGTGCTTCTATAGATACATTCAAATGGTATGTTGAATACAATTTTATCGTTGGCCGTTTTGGGCATGGCTGCTTGCGTTATCCCACTTGTTATTCCCGACATTAATTTAAAGTTACCGCCAGTAACTATTTCAAAACGACAAAATACTTGACTGCTTTCAGGACCAAGAGGAAAAGTAGCCGATTCGATTGTCCCAGTTGCATTTACAACAATACTTCTTGATGATGCCATATTTTGTTGATTTGTTTACAATTTTTTTTTCTCTCACAAAACTTTTCCCAATCCTCCTCTCTTGTGTCGATGTCACAACTTACAAACACAGCGCCATTGACTAACCAAACTAGACAGTGGACTTTCACTGCCATAGACTAACCAAACTAGACAGTCGACTTTCAGTGCACCCACCCATTTATCCCAGCAAATTTTGAATGACAGCTCTCTCTCGCGCTCTCTTTTTTTTCCTGGCTGTGAATACGTGTACCGTCGGGTAGCACTTTTTCAATAACAAACAATTTGTAAATGAATCTATAATAATAAATGGAAAAAAGTAAATGTTGAGTATGATTTTAGATAGCTTAATTCGTCCTCTATCCATCTTCGCCAGTAAAATGTGTTCATTCATTCACATTTCAATTTATTTTTAATTTTGTTTGTATGAATTCTATATTTGACAGCAAAATGCATAAATGAAATTCGTGGGGATTGTTCCAAAAATGAGTCAACAACATGCAGGTTAACCCGAGCTTCCACTAGACAAAATCGAATTTTAGTAAATGTTCATGATTATTGTATAAATTTCTATTAGGGTGAATGTTTTCAAATTCGTTTATTTAACACCATATTTGTACAAAATCAATATAAATATGATTGGTAATTCTGTATTAGAACGCAAATACAACAACTACTGTGATTCCTCGAAGTGTCAAGTAGAACGTAGTTGTAATTCCTTGTTGAAAATCCTACTTTACTTTGCTTTGCTGAGATCGGAGCTCAGAAAAACAGGCCTATAATGTTGTATTTAAGTGGGTTCTGCATTTTAATTTCCGATTTCAGATTTTGCGTATTCAATCGAACGTAAGAATTCAAATTGTTTTGTTAATTGTTGGTATTCGCTCGCTTTATTTCGTTTTCTATACACATAATTCTTTTACAAATTTTAAAACAATGCATTTTTAGGACATCTTGTTTCCAATATAAAGACAACTCCACCTAAAAGAAAAAAATGTTTAGGGCCAAGCACTACGAAGTCGCTTCTCACTGTTCATCTACATGCGTACATATAAAAATCGAATCTTTTCTTGCTTCTTGCTGCTACAATTATCAGTCGTATTTCTAATATTTTCAGCTTTTGAGAATTTATAAAATGGTTCAAAAGTAAATTTTCCATATTCATAATTATAAGTACTTATTTTCCCGACGACACAAATGTCAAAGTATAATTAGTGTCAGTCTATACCTACAAGAAACTTTGTGTCAGGGGTACTGGTATTCGTTATACCATGATATTCATACTATAGTATTAATACCAGCAGTCTGTCTCCCACATTACCAGTTTTTAGAAGAGGTATAGAGCCAAATCCCGAGAAAAACCCAAATTCCAACTTAAGGTTTTTTTCACTGGGCCACCTCTCGCGAACGTCTGACAAACATCTGAGAGTATAACTGTCATGAAAGAGCTTCTCAATTGGCCGTTTGGACTCGGCATAAAATTGTAGATCCCTCCCATTCGTCCCAAAAAAAGCTAAGCTACAAATTTGTTTTCGCAGGGCCACAGCTTCTTGTTAGTGTTTATGGAAAGAACCGATGGTCAGTAGAAACAACACTTGGGTATTGCTGGGTTCATCTGCCCATAAGTGTATCAACTGTTGTAAAATCAACCAATCCAATTCGTGTTCCAAAGAATACTACTGTTATGGATGAACTCTCAAGTTGGGTCACGTCGAGAAGCCCTGAATTGAAAAACCCAAAAATTTTACTTGATGCCTACGAAGAAAAAGGTTAGTTATCCTAAGTACTTTGTAAACTAATATGTAAATACGATTTTGTTCACCTCATGTTCCTTTAGAATTCCTTTCGATGGAGCAAAATGGAGAGATGAAACTTTCATTGAGAACACTTTGCTTGCTGTCAAATGATGTACCTTGTGAACGATTTGAGGGAGTAAACCCTAACGAACTTAGAACGATTTAATTCCAATTATTGTATTATTATTCACATATTTTTCTATTTTCGTGTAAAAAATAAAAGTCTGCTAGCACGTTTGACCCAACCGTTGCATGGCTTTGTATTTCAGATCCCACAAACAAAGTCGAGTTCATGTAGGTGTAACAGGTATCGGCCCCTATCGTAATTGCCCATTAACGATCGCCAAATGGCTGTTTATCAGTCAATTTTTGTATAGCGATTTTTGTATGCTGGCAAATGATGTACCTTGTGAACGATTTGAGGGAGTAAACCCTAACGAACTTAGAACGATTTAATTCCAATTATTGTATTATTATTCACATATTTTTCTATTTTCGTGTAAAAAATAAAAGTCTGCTAGCACGTTTGACCCAACCGTTGCATGGCTTTGTATTTCAGATCCCACAAACAAAGTCGAGTTCATGTAGGTGTAACAGGTATCGGCCCCTATCGTAATTGCCCATTAACGATCGCCAAATGGCTGTTTATCAGTCAATTTTTGTATAGCGAGCCCGAGCCACGATAAAGATTCACATTTTGGCGAATAGAGATCAAAGATTAAAAATCTCTTTAACAAACAAATAAGTTACATAAATTAGATAAATACAAGTTCTTTATTATGTCGATTGGTAATCGGCTTAATAATTGCTTTGATTGATTTTAAATCGATCTTCGAATTGAAAGAAGCAATAGCAATGCATTTTAATTCGCATTTAATTTGTGTCCACGGAGTCGAGCAGATTTTTGAATCGACAATATTGCGGGCACCTGGAATAAAAGTAAGATATTGGAAATTTGGTTAAATTAATTAAAATAACGATTAGGTAATTACGACGAAATTAAAAATGTCCATTGGATTCGGGTCGTTGAAAAAAAAAATTACCACAATTAGGAAGAAAAAAATGGAATTAAGAAATAAACTTACAGGTGTCTTAAATTGTTGTGTGAATATTTTTGTGCGTCACTTCCATACGATGTTAAAATGTAGTATATACATTTCATAGCTAGTATTAAAATCAACACAATGTTTGTGGTATACTACGATTTTATTTTCTAGTTCGCTGCACATTTTTTGATAAATGGCAGCATTCCTTTTTGCTCCTCGCAACTTTGGGAAAGAATGTTACTCTTGTTTTTATTCATTTTCAAATAACTTGTTAAGAGCGCTTTATATTTGCAGTTTGCAATATTCAAACGGACATGAGCTGTCAAAAAAGCTACGGAGACTCACCATTAGAGAGAAATTGGGGCTGCAATCAATAAAATCGTAGTTTACCACAAACATTGTGTTGATTTTAATACTAGCTATGAAATGTATATACTACATTTTAACATCGTATGGAAGTGACGCACAAAAATATTCACACAACAATTTAAGACACCTGTAAGTTTATTTCTTAATTCCATTTTTATTCTTCCTAATTGTGGTCATTTTTTTTTTTCAACGACCCGAATCCAATGGACATTTTTAATTTCGTCGTAATTACCTAATCGTTATTTTAATTAATTTAATCAAATTTCCAATATCTTACTTTTATTCCAGGTGCCCGCAATATTGTCGATTCAAAAATCTGCTCGACTCCGTGGACACAAATTAAATGCGAATTAAAATGCATTGCTATTGCTTCTTTCAATTCGAAGATCGATTTAAAATCAATCAAAGCAATTATTAAGCCGATTACCAATCGACATAATAAAGAACTTGTATTTATCTAATTTATGTAACTTATTTGTTTGTTAAAGAGATTTTTAATCTTTGATCTCTATTCGCCAAAATGTGAATCTTTATCGTGGCTCGGGCTCGCTATACAAAAATTGACTGATAAACAGCCATTTGGCGATCGTTAATGGGCAATTACGATAGGGGCCGATACCTGTTACACCTACATGAACTCGACTTTGTTTGTGGGATCTGAAATACAAAGCCATGCAACGGTTGGGTCAAACGTGCTAGCAGACTTTTATTTTTTACACGAAAATAGAAAAATATGTGAATAATAATACAATAATTGGAATTAAATCGTTCTAAGTCCGTTAGGGTTTACTCCCTCAAATCGTTCACAAGGTACATCATTTGCCAGCATACAAAAATCGCTATACAAAAATTGACTGATAAACAGCCATTTGGCGATCGTTAATGGGCAATTACGATAGGGGCCGATACCTGTTACACCTACATGAACTCGACTTTGTTTGTGGGATCTGAAATACAAAGCCATGCAACGGTTGGGTCAAACGTGCTAGCAGACTTTTATTTTTTACACGAAAATAGAAAAATATGTGAATAATAATACAATAATTGGAATTAAATCGTTCTAAGTTCGTTAGGGTTTACTCCCTCAAATCGTTCACAAGGTACATCATTTGCCAGCATACAAAAATCGCTATACAAAAATTGACTGATAAACAGCCATTTGGCGATCGTTAATGGGCAATTTCGATAGGGGCCGATACCTGTTACACCTACATGAACTCGACTTTGTTTGTGGGATCTGAAATACAAAGCCATGCAACGGTTGGGTCAAACGTGCTAGCAGACTTTTATTTTTTACACGAAAATAGAAAAATATGTGAATAATAATACAATAATTGGAATTAAATCGTTCTAAGTTCGTTAGGGTTTACTCCCTCAAATCGTTCACAAGGTACATCATTTGCCAGCATACAAAAATCGCTATACAAAAATTGACTGATAAACAGCCATTTGGCGATCGTTAATGGGCAATTACGATAGGGGCCGATACCTGTTACACCTACATGAACTCGACTTTGTTTGTGGGATCTGAAATACAAAGCCATGCAACGGTTGGGTCAAACGTGCTAGCAGACTTTTATTTTTTACTCGAAAATAGAAAAATATGTGAATAATAATACAATAATTGGAATTAAATCGTTCTAAGTTCGTTAGGGTTTACTCCCTCAAATCGTTCACAAGGTACATCATTTGCCAGCATACAAAAATCGCTATACAAAAATTGACTGATAAACAGCCATTTGGCGATCGTTAATGGGCAATTTCGATAGGGGCCGATACCTGTTACACCTACATGAACTCGACTTTGTTTGTGGGATCTGAAATACAAAGCCATGCAACGGTTGGGTCAAACGTGCTAGCAGACTTTTATTTTTTACACGAATATAGAAAAATATGTGAATAATAATACAATAATTGGAATTAAATCGTTCTAAGTTCGTTAGGGTTTACTCCCTCAAATCGTTCACTAGGTACATCATTTGACAGCAAGCAACGTGTTCTCAATGAAAGTTTCATCTCTCCATTTTGCTCCATCGAAAGGAATTCTAAAGGAACATGAGGTGAACAAAATCGTATTTACATATTAGTTTACAAAGTACTTAGGATAACTAACCTTTTTCTTCGTAGGCATCAAGTAAAATTTTTGGGTTTTTCAATTCAGGGCTTCTCGACGTGACCCAACTTGAGAGTTCATCCATAACAGTAGTATTCTTTGGAACACGAATTGGGTTGGTTGATTTTACAACAGTTGATACACTTATGGGCAGATGAACCCAGCAATACCCAAGTGTTGTTTCTACTGACCATCGGTTCTTTCCATAAACACTAACAAGAAGCTGTGGCCCTGCGAAAACAAATTTGTAGCTTAGCTTTTCATAATTTTATGAAGTAGATGACAGAAAAGAAACTTACATCCATAAGGACCTGTGCTTCTATAGATACATTCAAATGGTATGTTGAATACAATTTTATCGTTGGCCGTTTTGGGCATGGCTGCTTGCGTTATCCCACTTGTTATTCCCGACATTAATTTAAAGTTACCGCCAGTAACTATTTCAAAACGACAAAATACTTGACTGCTTTCAGGACCAAGAGGAAAAGTAGCCGATTCGATTGTCCCAGTTGCATTTACAACAATACTTCTTGATGATGCCATATTTTGTTGATTTGTTTACAATTTTTTTTTCTCTCACAAAACTTTTCCCAATCCTCCTCTCTTGTGTCGATGTCACAACTTACAAACACAGCGCCATTGACTAACCAAACTAGACAGTGGACTTTCACTGCCATAGACTAACCAAACTAGACAGTCGACTTTCAGTGCACCCACCCATTTATCCCAGCAAATTTTGAATGACAGCTCTCTCTCGCGCTCTTTTTTTCCTGGCTGTGAATACGTGTACCGTCGGGTAGCACTTTTTCAATAACAAACAATTTGTAAATGAATCTATAATAATAAATGGAAAAAAGTAAATGTTGAGTATGATTTTAGATAGCTTAATTCGTCCTCTATCCATCTTCGCCAGTAAAATGTGTTCATTCATTCACATTTCAATTTATTTTTAATTTTGTTTGTATGAATTCTATATTTGACAGCAAAATGCATAAATGAAATTCGTGGGGATTGTTCCAAAAATGAGTCAACAACATGCAGGTTAACCCGAGCTTCCACTAGACAAAATCGAATTTTAGTAAATGTTCATGATTATTGTATAAATTTCTATTAGGGTGAATGTTTTCAAATTCGTTTATTTAACACCATATTTGTACAAAATCAATATAAATATGATTGGTAATTCTGTATTAGAACGCAAATACAACAACTACTGTGATTCCTCGAAGTGTCAAGTAGAACGTAGTTGTAATTCCTTGTTGAAAATCCTACTTTACTTTGCTTTGCTGAGATCGGAGCTCAGAAAAACAGGCCTATAATGTTGTATTTAAGTGGGTTCTGCATTTTAATTTCCGATTTCAGATTTTGCGTATTCAATCGAACGTAAGAATTCAAATTGTTTTGTTAATTGTTGGTATTCGCTCGCTTTATTTCGTTTTCTATACACATAATTCTTTTACAAATTTTAAAACAATGCATTTTTAGGACATCTTGTTTCCAATATAAAGACAACTCCACCTAAAAGAAAAAAATGTTTAGGGCCAAGCACTACGAAGTCGCTTCTCACTGTTCATCTACATGCGTACATATAAAAATCGAATCTTTTCTTGCTTCTTGCTGCTACAATTATCAGTCGTATTTCTAATATTTTCAGCTTTTGAGAATTTATAAAATGGTTCAAAAGTAAATTTTCCATATTCATAATTATAAGTACTTATTTTCCCGACGACACAAATGTCAAAGTATAATTAGTGTCAGTCTATACCTACAAGAAACTTTGTGTCAGGGGTACTGGTATTCGTTATACCATGATATTCATACTATAGTATTAATACCAGCAGTCTGTCTCCCACATTACCAGTTTTTAGAAGAGGTATAGAGCCAAATCCCGAGAAAAACCCAAATTCCAACTTAAGGTTTTTTTCACTGGGCCACCTCTCGCGAACGTCTGACAAACATCTGAGAGTATAACTGTCATGAAAGAGCTTCTCAATTGGCCGTTTGGACTCGGCATAAAATTGTAGATCCCTCCCATTCGTCCCAAAAATAAAAACTCACACAAGACGAATGGTTGTGAGAAGCTAGGCTTGGGTCCATACGGACCTGTTGCGCCAATTATTTATTTATTTTTTATAGAGCCAAATTTCAAAAATCTTTGAGCCAAAAATAGCCAACATAAACACAAATCCAAAGATAAAAAGTGCACATTTTGTACAATTCTTTAGGCACAATTATCCTGATTACATTTTTTCTAAAAAAAAATAAACACAACGCAAGCTCATAATTTAGAGACTTTTTTAGCCGAGACAATACTGAGACCACCAACTTCGGCCGATTTCCCGTTTCTTGCCTACAAGCTATATTTTTATGGGGTGGCAAATGCTAAGTGCGCTAACAAAAAGACAACATAATGTGGTATTTAAGTGGATTCTGCAATTTGAATTCCGATTTCAGATTTCGCGTATTCAATCGAACGTTAAGATTCCAAATTGACAGCAATAGTGTAAACAACAGAGATAAATGAATAAAAGAGATGGATATCTTTCGTACGTCTATTCCCCCAAAAAACATATTTGTTTACATTGTTGTTTTTGTAATTTCAACCCCCGTCTGTGAATACGTGTGAGCTACGAAAAAACATGTTGCTAATGGCCGGCCAACATTCCTTTTGATTTTATGAGCATCGCGCTGTTCAATTGTTTTGTGTTTGGTATTAAACTTGTTTGGTTTTTGTTAACGCTTCGATTAAAATAAAAAAAATAGTGAAATACACATTTCAGAATAGCGAATTCTTGCATTAAAGTCCAATTCATGAACTCACATATACTAGAAAAGAAATGAGCATAGGTGCGTGACTTCATGAATTTTACGGGAAAACAGCTTGTAGGCAGCCGCCTTTCCACTGAAATAATATATATCTCTCAATTCCATTATCTTTGACTCTGTATTCCATTATCTTTGCGGCATAATTTGTGCCCATTAGTTATGCGGCGTTCACATCACAGTTTATTTTAAGATTTTTTAAAGTTTTTTTTTAAATTGTTGGTGTTGGTATCAAATGGAATTCCTGTTATAATTTCGTTACAATGCCAAATAAATTAATATAATAACTATTTGTCAATATCCAGCAGAAATCTAATATTATGAGATATTAATCAGGGAAAATTAATTACCACGTTTTTTTCACTTTTGTTAAAAGAGATTTTGTAACATCAGGTTTTTTTTGCATACTTTAAGAAAATACACTTTTTCCGTTGATTTTAATGCTTTAAATTTCGAAGCCATATTGAAAAAAAAAAATATTTTAACACAGTTTAGCGAAAAGGTTTTTTTTTGTATATCGTGGGGAACAATATTTTTTTAGTTTTAGCATAAGGCGTAGTACGCTGCTCGAGCTAAACTAAATTCTATCTGGTCTCCAACTTTTCTCTCCAAACATCAGCTAAAGTCCTAGCTAAATTTTGACATAAAGACCGCTGTGGAGAAATGTCAGAAAAAACAGCTGTTCTTTGAAAATAACAACAATTTAATTTACTTGAACAAAAATTTTAATTTTATAACTAACAAGTAGGTATGGACACAAATGAAATTGAAGAAGAGTTCATAATTTGTGCATCTGCGCAAGTTATTGCAATAGCTGCAATGAAGCAAAAAAAAACTCCTTCTTTTCGTATAAATCCCTACTTAAAAGAAAGAAAAACACCTCATTCGCACGAGTAAATCCACATATTGCCCACAGAAATTTGCGGACTACTACTATGAGTCTGGAAGAATAATATAGAAGGCGAATAAGGAAAGCAAGTTTCATCAGGTGCCGAGCTCCGTTCTTTCCAATCTGTACCTGGAAGACCCAACGAATCTGGGAAACTTTTAAGAAACAAAATAAAAGATTTTGTCAATTCTCCTGTTGGTGCTATTCCTTGGCAATCAAAAGCACCGTTCCTAAAATAAAATATCAATTAAAATATTTTATATGCATTTCTTTTTTCGCATGATTTTAAATTATTATAATTATAAAGTCTTAAGTAGGTAAGTATAAGTTTTAGGTTCCAGGACTTCTTTGATTTGTTTGCCGAAGAGCAATCACCGCCTGTTGTTGAAAACTCAAACCAAGCTCTTCAACCGCGTCGTCGGGTAGCTTTTGAAGATCACGATCTAGGTTCGCCAGCAATGAGTAGTGCACTAAGGGAGGTTGTGAGGGGCCGTTCCTATCTTCCCTCCGCATTTGGATAAGGTCCGTTACCGTCTGCGTTAGGGAAGCCACATTTTCCACAAAACCATCTTTTTTTGGTCGTTTTGCTGTATTATTAAACAACAAAAAGACAAAAATTATATAAGTAGGTAATTATAACATAAAGTTCAGATAATATAAACATACAAATGTGTAGCTGGAGCCTGGAGTACTTGAAGTAGCATCTTGTTGAACTTCTACATCTTCAAGTAAATGCTTATCAGAAACTGAAACGTTCGTAAATGGACTAGAAACAGATGGAAAAGTTAAATAAATGAATTATATCTATATTGCATAGTTACATGTACCTTCTTTTGCTAGATGCCGGCGTGAGGAATGATAGACACGCAGAGAATTCCCAATCAACAGTATCCTCAGAAAGGTGTTCGTCATTATCTTCGGAAAATTCTTTTGCGGCACTCTCTGACTTCCCCAATTTTTTGGCGGTTTTATGATAGCGATGACTGTCCCGTAAAGATTTCCATTGTGCTTTACAGTCATCAACTATAAAAAAAAACACTTGTGTTATGTGCTTTTTAAGAGGTAGAACTTACCTGTTTTTTTCCTATTGCTTCAGATATAGCTCTCCAATCAGCGTTAACACTGCTTCCAAGTTGCTATGGTACGTGTCTGCAAGGCTCCATATAGATGGATGTTGCTCCACAAGCATCGCCAATATTTTCTTGGCCTCGACACTAAAAATCATTTTATGTTTTCGTTTTTTTTTTTATTGAATTCCAAGGACTTCTCTTCTATTTCAAAGGACTCTTGCTCTAAATACTCCTCGTCTATATATTCATTAAAATCAAACATATTTTGAATACAAAAAAATAACAGCAGAGCGATCTGTCAAAATTTAGCTGGAAAAATGTACCGACCCATTAAATGGGCGCGATAAATTTTGACAGATACATGAAGGACATTCTGAAACAAAAGTTTGATTATTTAGCTCGAGCTGCGTACCACTCAGCTAAATGGGTTCGCTTAAGTTTAGCTCAGCTAAAGTTTGGAGAGAATTTTATATGGGAGCGAAAATTTAGCTCGAGCTGAAATTTGCATGTAAAATGTATACTTGCACAATAATATATGCAAATATGCATTTGTTAAATTGAAAAAATTGTAGCCCTTGTACCTAACGATAAAAAAATGTTTTGATCACTTTTCGTATTCCAAAAACACAAATAGTGCACTTGTTTTCGTTAATTAATAATTAGGAAGGTTTATAAAAAAATCTGTGGACATTTCAAAATGCAATGTTTTAAAATTTGTAAAAGAATTATGTGTATAGAAAACGAAATAAAGCGAGCGAATTACGTTCGATTGAATACGCAAAATCTGAAATCGGAAATTAAAATGCAGAACCCACTTAAATACAACATTATAGGCCTGTTTTTCTGAGCTCCGATCTCAGCAAAGCAAAGTAAAGTAGGATTTTCAACAAGGAATTACAACTACGTTCTACTTGACACTTCGAGGAATCACAGTAGTTGTTGTATTTGCGTTCTAATACAGAATTACCAATCATATATTGATTTTGTACAAATATGGTGTTAAATAAACGAATTTGAAAACATTCACCCTAATAGAAATTTATACAATAATCATGAACATTTACTAAAATTCGATTTTGTCTAGTGGAAGCTCGGGTTAACCTGCATGTTGTTGACTCATTTTTGGAACAATCCCCACGAATTTCATTTATGCATTTTGCTGTCAAACATAGAATTCATACAAACAAAATTAAAAATAAATTGAAATGTGAATGAATGAATACATTTTACTGGCGAAGATGGATAGAGGACGAATTAAGCTATCTAAAATCATACTCAACATTTACTTTTTTCCATTTATTATTATAGATTCATTTACAAATTGTTTGTTATTGAAAAAGTGCTACCCGACGGTACACGTATTCACAGCCAGGAAAAAAAAGAGAGCGCGAGAGAGCGCTGTCATTCAAAATTTGCTGGGATAAATGGGTGGGTGCACTGAAAGTCGACTGTCTAGTTTGGTTAGTCTATGGCAGTGAAAGTCCACTGTCTAGTTTGGTTAGTCAATGGCGCTGTGTTTGTAAGTTCTGACATCGACACAAGAGAGGAGGATTGGGAAAAGTTTTGTGAGAGAAAAAAAAATTGTAAACAAATCAACAAAATATGGCATCATCAAGAAGTATTGTTGTAAATGCAACTGGGACAATCGAATCGGCTACTTTTCCTCTTGGTCCTGAAAGCAGTCAAGTATTTTGTCGTTTTGAAATAGTTACTGGCGGTAACTTTAAATTAATGTCGGGAATAACAAGTGGGATAACGCAAGCAGCCATGCCCAAAACGGCCAACGATAAAATTGTATTCAACATACCATTTGAATGTATCTATAGAAGCACAGGTCCTTATGGATGTAAGTTTCTTTTCTGTCATCTACTTCATAAAATTATGAAAAGCTAAGCTACAAATTTGTTTTCGCAGGGCCACAGCTTCTTGTTAGTGTTTATGGAAAGAACCGATGGTCAGTAGAAACAACACTTGGGTATTGCTGGGTTCATCTGCCCATAAGTGTATCAACTGTTGTAAAATCAACCAACCCAATTCGTGTTCCAAAGAATACTACTGTTATGGATGAACTCTCAAGTTGGGTCACGTCGAGAAGCCCTGAATTGAAAAACCCAAAAATTTTACTTGATGCCTACGAAGAAAAAGGTTAGTTATCCTAAGTACTTTGTAAACTAATATGTAAATACGATTTTGTTCACCTCATGTTCCTTTAGAATTCCTTTCGATGGAGCAAAATGGAGAGATGAAACTTTCATTGAGAACACGTTGCTTGCTGTCAAATGATGTACCTAGTGAACGATTTGAGGGAGTAAACCCTAACGAACTTAGAACGATTTAATTCCAATTATTGTATTATTATTCACATATTTTTCTATTTTCGTGTAAAAAATAAAAGTCTGCTAGCACGTTTGACCCAACCGTTGCATGGCTTTGTATTTCAGATCCCACAAACAAAGTCGAGTTCATGTAGGTGTAACAGGTATCGGCCCCTATCGAAATTGCCCATTAACGATCGCCAAATGGCTGTTTATCAGTCAATTTTTGTATAGCGATTTTTGTATGCTGGCAAATGATGTACCTTGTGAACGATTTGAGGGAGTAAACCCTAACGAACTTAGAACGATTTAATTCCAATTATTGTATTATTATTCACATATTTTTCTATTTTCGTGTAAAAAATAAAAGTCTGCTAGCACGTTTGACCCAACCGTTGCATGGCTTTGTATTTCAGATCCCACAAACAAAGTCGAGTTCATGTAGGTGTAACAGGTATCGGCCCCTATCGTAATTGCCCATTAACGATCGCCAAATGGCTGTTTATCAGTCAATTTTTGTATAGCGATTTTTGTATGCTGGCAAATGATGTACCTTGTGAACGATTTGAGGGAGTAAACCCTAACGAACTTAGAACGATTTAATTCCAATTATTGTATTATTATTCACATATTTTTCTATTTTCGTGTAAAAAATAAAAGTCTGCTAGCACGTTTGACCCAACCGTTGCATGGCTTTGTATTTCAGATCCCACAAACAAAGTCGAGTTCATGTAGGTGTAACAGGTATCGGCCCCTATCGTAATTGCCCATTAACGATCGCCAAATGGCTGTTTATCAGTCAATTTTTGTATAGCGAGCCCGAGCCACGATAAAGATTCACATTTTGGCGAATAGAGATCAAAGATTAAAAATCTCTTTAACAAACAAATAAGTTACATAAATTAGATAAATACAAGTTCTTTATTATGTCGATTGGTAATCGGCTTAATAATTGCTTTGATTGATTTTAAATCGATCTTCGAATTGAAAGAAGCAATAGCAATGCATTTTAATTCGCATTTAATTTGTGTCCACGGAGTCGAGCAGATTTTTGAATCGACAATATTGCGGGCACCTGGAATAAAAGTAAGATATTGGAAATTTGGTTAAATTAATTAAAATAACGATTAGGTAATTACGACGAAATTAAAAATGTCCATTGGATTCGGGTCGTTGAAAAAAAAAATTACCACAATTAGGAAGAAAAAAATGGAATTAAGAAATAAACTTACAGGTGTCTTAAATTGTTGTGTGAATATTTTTGTGCGTCACTTCCATACGATGTTAAAATGTAGTATATACATTTCATAGCTAGTATTAAAATCAACACAATGTTTGTGATATACTACGATTTTATTTTCTAGTTCGCTGCACATTTTTTGATAAATGGCAGCATTCCTTTTTGCTCCTCGCAACTTTGGGAAAGAATGTTACTCTTGTTTTTATTCATTTTCAAATAACTTGTTAAGAGCGCTTTATATTTGCAGTTTGCAATATTCAAACGGACATGAGCTGTCAAAAAAGCTACGGAGACTCACCATTAGAGAGAAATTGGGGCTGCAATCAATAAAATCGTAGTTTACCACAAACATTGTGTTGATTTTAATACTAGCTATGAAATGTATATACTACATTTTAACATCGTATGGAAGTGACGCACAAAAATATTCACACAACAATTTAAGACACCTGTAAGTTTATTTCTTAATTCCATTTTTATTCTTCCTAATTGTGGTCATTTTTTTTTTTTCAACGACCCGAATCCAATGGACATTTTTAATTTCGTTGTAATTACCTAATCGTTATTTTAATTAATTTAATCAAATTTCCAATATCTTACTTTTATTCCAGGTGCCCGCAATATTGTCGATTCAAAAATCTGCTCGACTCCGTGGACACAAATTAAATGCGAATTAAAATGCATTGCTATTGCTTCTTTCAATTCGAAGATCGATTTAAAATCAATCAAAGCAATTATTAAGCCGATTACCAATCGACATAATAAAGAACTTGTATTTATCTAATTTATGTAACTTATTTGTTTGTTAAAGAGATTTTTAATCTTTGATCTCTATTCGCCAAAATGTGAATCTTTATCGTGGCTCGGGCTCGCTATACAAAAATTGACTGATAAGGGGCCGATACCTGTTACACCTACATGAACTCGACTTTGTTTGTGGGATCTGAAATACAAAGCCATGCAACGGTTGGGTCAAACGTGCTAGCAGACTTTTATTTTTTACACGAAAATAGAAAAATATGTGAATAATAATACAATAATTGGAATTAAATCGTTCTAAGTTCGTTAGGGTTTACTCCCTCAAATCGTTCACAAGGTACATCATTTGCCAGCATACAAAAATCGCTATACAAAAATTGACTGATAAACAGCCATTTGGCGATCGTTAATGGGCAATTTCGATAGGGGCCCATACCTGTTACACCTACATGAACTCGACTTTGTTTGTGGGATCTGAAATACAAAGCCATGCAACGGTTGGGTCAAACGTGCTAGCAGACTTTTATTTTTTACACGAAAATAGAAAAATATGTGAATAATAATACAATAATTGGAATTAAATCGTTCTAAGTTCGTTAGGGTTTACTCCCTCAAATCGTTCACTAGGTACATCATTTGACAGCAAGCAAAGTGTTCTCAATGAAAGTTTCATCTCTCCATTTTGCTCCATCGAAAGGAATTCTAAAGGAACATGAGGTGAACAAAATCGTATTTACATATTAGTTTACAAAGTACTTAGGATAACTAACCTTTTTCTTCGTAGGCATCAAGTAAAATTTTTGGGTTTTTCAATTCAGGGCTTCTCGACGTGACCCAACTTGAGAGTTCATCCATAACAGTAGTATTCTTTGGAACACGAATTGGATTGGTTGATTTTACAACAGTTGATACACTTATGGGCAGATGAACCCAGCAATACCCAAGTGTTGTTTCTACTGACCATCGGTTCTTTCCATAAACACTAACAAGAAGCTGTGGCCCTGCGAAAACAAATTTGTAGCTTAGCTTTTCATAATTTTATGAAGTAGATGACAGAAAAGAAACTTACATCCATAAGGACCTGTGCTTCTATAGATACATTCAAATGGTATGTTGAATACAATTTTATCGTTGGCCGTTTTGGGCATGGCTGCTTGCGTTATCCCACTTGTTATTCCCGACATTAATTTAAAGTTACCGCCAGTAACTATTTCAAAACGACAAAATACTTGACTGCTTTCAGGACCAAGAGGAAAAGTAGCCGATTCGATTGTCCCAGTTGCATTTACAACAATACTTCTTGATGATGCCATATTTTGTTGATTTGTTTACAATTTTTTTTTCTCTCACAAAACTTTTCCCAATCCTCCTCTCTTGTGTCGATGTCAGAACTTACAAACACAGCGCCATTGACTAACCAAACTAGACAGTGGACTTTCACTGCCATAGACTAACCAAACTAGACAGTCGACTTTCAGTGCACCCACCCATTTATCCCAGCAAATTTTGAATGACAGCTCTCTCTCGCGCTCTCTTTTTTTCCAGGCTGTGAATACGTGTACCGCCGGGTAACACTTTTTCAATAACAAACAATTTGTAAATGAATCTATAATAATAAATGGAAAAAAGTAAATGTTGAGTATGATTTTAGATAGCTTAATTCGTCCTCTATCCATCTTCGCCAGTAAAATGTGTTCATTCATTCACATTTCAATTTATTTTTAATTTTGTTTGTATGAATTCTATGTTTGACAGCAAAATGCATAAATGAAATTCGTGGGGATTGTTCCAAAAATGAGTCAACAACATGCAGGTTAACCCGAGCTTCCACTAGACAAAATCGAATTTTAGTAAATGTTCATGATTATTGTATAAATTTCTATTAGGGTGAATGTTTTCAAATTCGTTTATTTAACACCATATTTGTACAAAATCAATATAAATATGATTGGTAATTCTGTATTAGAACGCAAATACAACAACTACTGTGATTCCTCGAAGTGTCAAGTAGAACGTAGTTGTAATTCCTTGTTGAAAATCCTACTTTACTTTGCTTTGCTGAGATCGGAGCTCAGAAAAACAGGCCTATAATGTTGTATTTAAGTGGGTTCTGCATTTTAATTTCCGATTTCAGATTTTGCGTATTCAATCGAACGTAAGAATTCAAATTGTTTTGTTAATTGTTGGTATTCGCTCGCTTTATTTCGTTTTCTATACACATAATTCTTTTACAAATTTTAAAACAATGCATTTTTAGGACATCTTGTTTCCAATATAAAGACAACTCCACCTAAAAGAAAAAAATGTTTAGGGCCAAGCACTACGAAGTCGCTTCTCACTGTTCATCTACATGCGTACATATAAAAATCGAATCTTTTCTTGCTTCTTGCTGCTACAATTATCAGTCGTATTTCTAATATTTTCAGCTTGTGAGAATTTATAAAATGGTTCAAAAGTAAATTTTCCATATTCATAATTATAAGTACTTATTTTCCCGACGACACAAATGTCAAAGTATAATTAGTCTATACCTACAAGAAACTTTGTGTCAGGGGTACTGGTATTCGTTATACCATGATATTCATACTATAGTATTAATACCAGCAGTCTGTCTCCCACATTACCAGTTTTTAGAAGAGGTATAGAGCCAAATCCCGAGAAAAACCCAAATTCCAACTTAAGGTTTTTTTCACTGGGCCACCTCTCGCGAACGTCTGACAAACATCTGAGAGTATAACTGTCATGAAAGAGCTTCTCAATTGGCCGTTTGGACTCGGCATAAAATTGTAGATCCCTCCCATTCGTCCCAAAAATAAAAACTCACACAAGACGAATGGTTGTGAGAAGCTAGGCTTGGGTCCATACGGACCTGTTGCGCCAATTATTTATTTATTTTTTATAGAGCCAAATTTCAAAAATCTTTGAGCCAAAAATAGCCAACATAAACACAAATCCAAAGATAAAAAGTGCACATTTTGTACAATTCTTTAGGCACAATTATCCTGATTACATTTTTTCTAAAAAAAAAATAAACACAACGCAAGCTCATAATTTAGAGACTTTTTTAGCCGAGACAATACTGAGACCACCAACTTCGGCCGATTTCCCGTTTCTTGCCTACAAGCTATATTTTTATGGGGTGGCAAATGCTAAGTGCGCTAACAAAAAGACAACATAATGTGGTATTTAAGTGGATTCTGCAATTTGAATTCCGATTTCAGATTTCGCGTATTCAATCGAACGTTAAGATTCCAAATTGACAGCAATAGTGTAAACAACAGAGATAAATGAATAAAAGAGATGGATATCTTTCATACGTCTATTCCCCCAAAAAACATATTTGTTTACATTGTTGTTTTTGTAATTTCAACCCCCGTCTGTGAATACGTGTGAGCTACGAAAAAACATGTTGCTAATGGCCGGCCAACATTCCTTTTGTTTTGTGTTTGGTATTAAACTTGTTTGGTTTTTGTTAACGCTTCGATTAAAATAAAAAAAATAGTGAAATACACATTTCAAAATAGCGAATTCTTGCATTAAAGTCCAATTCATGAACTCACATATACTAGAAAAGAAATGAGCATAGGTGCGTGACTTCATGAATTTTACGGGAAAACAGCTTGTAGGCAGCCGCCTTTCCACTGAAATAATATATATCTCTCAATTCCATTATCTTTGACTCTGTATTCCATTATCTTTGCGGCATAATTTGTGCCCATTAGTTATGCGGCGTTCACATCACAGTTTATTTTAAGTTTTTTTTTAAATTGTTGGTATCAAATGGAATTCCTGTTATAATTTCGTTACAATGCCAAATAAATTAATATAATAACTATTTGTCAATATCTAGCAGAAATCTAATATTATGAGATATTAATCAGGGAAAATTAACTACCACGTTTTTTTCACTTTTGTTAAAAGAGATTTTGTAACATCAGGTTTTTTTTTGCATACTTTAAGAAAATACGCTTTTTCCGTTGATTTTAATGCTTTAAATTTCGAAGCCATATTGAAAAAAAAATATATTTTAACACAGTTTAGCGAAAAGGTTTTTTTTGTATATCGTGGGGAACAATATTTTTTTAGTTTTAGCATAAGGCGTAGTACGCTGCTCGAGCTAAACTAAATTTTATCTGGTTTCCAACTTTTCTCTCCAAACATCAGCTAAAGTCCTAGCTAAATTTTGACATAAAGACCGCTGTGGAGAAATGTCAGAAAAAACAGCTGTTCTTTGAAAATAACAACAATTTAATTTACTTGAACAAAAATTTTAATTTTATAACTAACAAGTAGGTATGGACACAAATGAAATTGAAGAAGAGTTCATAATTTGTGCATCTGCGCAAGTTATTGCAATAGCTGCAATGTAGCAAAAAAAAACTCCTTCTTTTCGTATAAATCCCTACTTAAAAGAAAGAAAAACACCTCATTCGCACGAGTAAATCCACATATTGCCCACAGAAATTTGCGGACTACTACTATGAGTCTGGAAGAATAATATAGAAGGCGAATGAGGAAAGCAAGTTTCATCAGGTGCCGAGCTCCGTTCTTTCCAATCTGTACCTGGAAGACCCAACGAATCTGGGAAACTTTTAAGAAACAAAATAAAAGATTTTGTCAATTCTCCTGTTGGTGCTATTCCTTGGCAATCAAAAGCACCGTTCCTAAAATAAAATATCAATTAAAATATTTTATATGCATTTCTTTTTTCGCATGATTTTAAATTATTATAATTATAAAGTCTTAAGTAGGTAAGTATAAGTTTTAGGTTCCAGGACTTCTTTGATTTGTTTGCCGAAGAGCAATTACCGCCTGTTGTTGAAAACTCAAACCAAGCTCTTCAACCGCGTCGTCGGGTAGCTTTTGAAGATCACGATCTAGGTTCGCCAGCAATGAGTAGTGCACTAAGGGAGGTTGTGAGGGGCCGTTCCTATCTTCCCTCCGCATTTGGATAAGGTCCGTTACCGTCTGCGTTAGGGAAGCCACATTTTCCACAAAACCATCTTTTTTTGGTCGTTTTGCTGTATTATTAAACAACAAAAAGACAAAAATTATATAAGTAGGTAATTATAACATAAAGTTCAGATAATATAAACATACAAATGTGTAGCTGGAGCCTGGAGTACTTGAAGTAGCATCTTGTTGAACTTCTACATCTTCAAGTAAATGCTTATCAGAAACTGAAACGTTCGTAAATGGACTAGAAACAGATGGAAAAGTTAAATAAATGAATTATATCTATATTGCATAGTTACATGTACCTTCTTTTGCTAGATGCCGGCGTGAGGAATGATAGACACGCAGAGAATTCCCAATCAACAGTATCCTCAGAAAGGTGTTCGTCATTATCTTCGGAAAATTCTTTTGCGGCACTCCCTGACTTCCCCAATTTTTTGGCGGTTTTATGATAGCGATGACTGTCCCGTAAAGATTTCCATTGTGCTTTACAGTCATCAACTATAAAAAAAAACACTTGTGTTATGTGCTTTTTAAGAGGTAGAACTTACCTGTTTTTTTCCTATTGCTTCAGATATAGCTCTCCAATCAGCGTTAACACTGCTTCCAAGTTGCTATGGTACGTGTCTGCAAGGCTCCATATAGATGGATGTTGCTCCACAAGCATCGCCAATATTTTCTTGGCCTCGACACTAAAAATCATTTTATGTTTTCGTTTTTTTTTTTATTGAATTCCAAGGACTTCTCTTCTATTTCAAAGGACTCTTGCTCTAAATACTCCTCGTCTATATATTCATTAAAATCAAACATATTTTGAATACAAAAAAATAACAGCAGAGCGATCTGTCAAAATTTAGCTGGAAAAATGTACCGACCCATTAAATGGGCGCGATAAATTTTGACAGATACATGAAGGACATTCTGAAACAAAAGTTTGATTATTTAGCTCGAGCTGCGTACCACTCAGCTAAATGGGTTCGCTTAAGTTTAGCTCAGCTAAAGTTTGGAGAGAATTTTATATGGGAGCGAAAATTTAGCTCGAGCTGAAATTTGCATGTAAAATGTATACTTGCACAATAATATATGCAAATATGCATTTGTTAAATTGAAAAAATTGTAGCCCTTGTACCTAATGATAAAAAAATGTTTTGATCACTTTTCGTATTCCAAAAACACAAATAGTGCACTTGTTTTCGTTAATTAATAATTAGGAAGGTTTATAAAAAAATCTGTGCACATTTCAAAATGCAATGTTTTAAAATTTGTAAAAGAATTATGTGTATAGAGAACGAAATAAAGCGTGCGAATTACGTTCGATTGAATACGCAAAATCTGAAATCGGAAATTAAAATGCAGAACCCACTTAAATACAACATTATAGGCCTGTTTTTCTGAGCTCCGATCTCAGCAAAGCAAAGTAAAGTAGGATTTTCAACAAGGAATTACAACTACGTTCTACTTGACACTTCGAGGAATCACAGTAGTTGTTGTATTTGCGTTCTAATACAGAATTACCAATCATATTTATATTGATTTTGTACAAATATGGTGTTAAATAAACGAATTTGAAAACATTCACCCTAATAGAAATTTATACAATAATCATGAACATTTACTAAAATTCGATTTTGTCTAGTGGAAGCTCGGGTTAACCTGCATGTTGTTGACTCATTTTTGGAACAATCCCCACGAATTTCATTTATGCATTTTGCTGTCAAACATAGAATTCATACAAACAAAATTAAAAATAAATTGAAATGTGAATGAATGAACACATTTTACTGGCGAAGATGGATAGAGGACGAATTAAGCTATCTAAAATCATACTCAACATTTACTTTTTTCCATTTATTATTATAGATTCATTTACAAATTGTTTGTTATTGAAAAAGTGCTACCCGACGGTACACGTATTCACAGCCAGGAAAAAAAAGAGAGCGCGAGAGAGAGCTGTCATTCAAAATTTGCTGGGATAAACGGGTGGGTGCACTGAAAGTCGACTGTCTAGTTTGGTTAGTCTATGGCAGTGAAAGTCCACTGTCTAGTTTGGTTAGTCAATGGCGCTGTGTTTGTAAGTTGTGACATCGACACAAGAGAGGAGGATTGGGAAAAGTTTTGTGAGAGAAAAAAAAAATTGTAAACAAATCAACAAAATATGGCATCATCAAGAAGTATTGTTGTAAATGCAACTGGGACAATCGAATCGGCTACTTTTCCTCTTGGTCCTGAAAGCAGTCAAGTATTTTGTCGTTTTGAAATAGTTACTGGCGGTAACTTTAAATTAATGTCGGGAATAACAAGTGGGATAACGCAAGCAGCCATGCCCAAAACGGCCAACGATAAAATTGTATTCAACATACCATTTGAATGTATCTATAGAAGCACAGGTCCTTATGGATGTAAGTTTCTTTTCTGTCATCTACTTCATAAAATTATGAAAAGCTAAGCTACAAATTTGTTTTCGCAGGGCCACAGCTTCTTGTTAGTGTTTATGGAAAGAACCGATGGTCAGTAGAAACAACACTTGGGTATTGCTGGGTTCATCTGCCCATAAGTGTATCAACTGTTGTAAAATCAACCAACCCAATTCGTGTTCCAAAGAATACTACTGTTATGGATGAACTCTCAAGTTGGGTCACGTCGAGAAGCCCTGAATTGAAAAACCCAAAAATTTTACTTGATGCCTACGAAGAAAAAGGTTAGTTATCCTAAGTACTTTGTAAACTAATATGTAAATACGATTTTGTTCACCTCATGTTCCTTTAGAATTCCTTTCGATGGAGCAAAATGGAGAGATGAAACTTTCATTGAGAACACTTTGCTTGCTGTCAAATGATGTACCTAGTGAACGATTTGAGGGAGTAAACCCTAACGAACTTAGAACGATTTAATTCCAATTATTGTATTATTATTCACATATTTTTCTATTTTCGTGTAAAAAATAAAAGTCTGCTAGCACGTTTGACCCAACCGTTGCATGGCTTTGTATTTCAGATCCCACAAACAAAGTCGAGTTCATGTAGGTGTAACAGGTATCGGCCCCTATCGTAATTGCCCATTAACGATCGCCAAATGGCTGTTTATCAGTCAATTTTTGTATAGCGATTTTTGTATGCTGGCAAATGATGTACCTTGTGAACGATTTGAGGGAGTAAACCCTAACGAACTTAGAACGATTTAATTCCAATTATTGTATTATTATTCACATATTTTTCTATTTTCGTGTAAAAAATAAAAGTCTGCTAGCACGTTTGACCCAACCGTTGCATGGCTTTGTATTTCAGATCCCACAAACAAAGTCGAGTTCATGTAGGTGTAACAGGTATCGGCCCCTTATCAGTCAATTTTTGTATAGCGAGCCCGAGCCACGATAAAGATTCACATTTTGGCGAATAGAGATCAAAGATTAAAAATCTCTTTAACAAACAAATAAGTTACATAAATTAGATAAATACAAGTTCTTTATTATGTCGATTGGTAATCGGCTTAATAATTGCTTTGATTGATTTTAAATCGATCTTCGAATTGAAAGAAGCAATAGCAATGCATTTTAATTCGCATTTAATTTGTGTCCACGGAGTCGAGCAGATTTTTGAATCGACAATATTGCGGGCACCTGGAATAAAAGTAAGATATTGGAAATTTGATTAAATTAATTAAAATAACGATTAGGTAATTACGACGAAATTAAAAATGTCCATTGGATTCGGGTCGTTGAAAAAAAAAATGACCACAATTAGGAAGAATAAAAATGGAATTAAGAATTAAACTTACAGGTGTCTTAAATTGTTGTGTGAATATTTTTGTGCGTCACTTCCATACGATGTTAAAATGTAGTATATACATTTCATAGCTAGTATTAAAATCAACACAATGTTTGTGGTAAACTACGATTTTATTGATTGCAGCCCCAATTTCTCTCTAATGGTGAGTCTCCGTAGCTTTTTTGACAGCTCATGTCCGTTTGAATATTGCAAACTGCAAATATAAAGCGCTCTTAACAAGTTATTTGAAAATGAATAAAAACAAGAGTAACATTCTTTCCCAAAGTTGCGAGGAGCAAAAAGGAATGCTGCCATTTATCAAAAAATGTGCAGCGAACTAGAAAATAAAATCGTAGTATACCACAAACATTGTGTTGATTTTAATACTAGCTATGAAATGTATATACTACATTTTAACATCGTATGGAAGTGACGCACAAAAATATTCACACAACAATTTAAGACACCTGTAAGTTTATTTCTTAATTCCATTTTTTTCTTCCTAATTGTGGTAATTTTTTTTTTCAACGACCCGAATCCAATGGACATTTTTAATTTCGTCGTAACTACCTAATCGTTATTTTAATTAATTTAACCAAATTTCCAATATCTTACTTTTATTCCAGGTGCCCGCAATATTGTCGATTCAAAAATCTGCTCGACTCCGTGGACACAAATTAAATGCGAATTAAAATGCATTGCTATTGCTTCTTTCAATTCGAAGATCGATTTAAAATCAATCAAAGCAATTATTAAGCCGATTACCAATCGACATAATAAAGAACTTGTATTTATCTAATTTATGTAACTTATTTGTTTGTTAAAGAGATTTTTAATCTTTGATCTCTATTCGCCAAAATGTGAATCTTTATCGTGGCTCGGGCTCGCTATACAAAAATTGACTGATAAACAGCCATTTGGCGATCGTTAATGGGCAATTACGATAGGGGCCGATACCTGTTACACCTACATGAACTCGACTTTGTTTGTGGGATCTGAAATACAAAGCCATGCAACGGTTGGGTCAAACGTGCTAGCAGACTTTTATTTTTTACACGAAAATAGAAAAATATGTGAATAATAATACAATAATTGGAATTAAATCGTTCTAAGTTCGTTAGGGTTTACTCCCTCAAATCGTTCACAAGGTACATCATTTGCCAGCATACAAAAATCGCTATACAAAAATTGACTGATAAACAGCCATTTGGCGATCGTTAATGGGCAATTTCGATAGGGGCCGATACCTGTTACACCTACATGAACTCGACTTTGTTTGTGGGATCTGAAATACAAAGCCATGCAACGGTTGGGTCAAACGTGCTAGCAGACTTTTATTTTTTACACGAAAATAGAAAAATATGTGAATAATAATACAATAATTGGAATTAAATCGTTCTAAGTTCGTTAGGGTTTACTCCCTCAAATCGTTCACTAGGTACATCATTTGACAGCAAGCAAAGTGTTCTCAATGAAAGTTTCATCTCTCCATTTTGCTCCATCGAAAGGAATTCTAAAGGAACATGAGGTGAACAAAATCGTATTTACATATTAGTTTACAAAGTACTTAGGATAACTAACCTTTTTCTTCGTAGGCATCAAGTAAAATTTTTGGGTTTTTCAATTCAGGGCTTCTCGACGTGACCCAACTTGAGAGTTCATCCATAACAGTAGTATTCTTTGGAACACGAATTGGGTTGGTTGATTTTACAACAGTTGATACACTTATGGGCAGATGAACCCAGCAATACCCAAGTGTTGTTTCTACTGACCATCGGTTCTTTCCATAAACACTAACAAGAAGCTGTGGCCCTGCGAAAACAAATTTGTAGCTTAGCTTTTCATAATTTTATGAAGTAGATGACAGAAAAGAAACTTACATCCATAAGGACCTGTGCTTCTATAGATACATTCAAATGGTATGTTGAATACAATTTTATCGTTGGCCGTTTTGGGCATGGCTGCTTGCGTTATCCCACTTGTTATTCCCGACATTAATTTAAAGTTACCGCCAGTAACTATTTCAAAACGACAAAATACTTGACTGCTTTCAGGACCAAGAGGAAAAGTAACCGATTCGATTGTCCCAGTTGCATTTACAACAATACTTCTTGATGATGCCATATTTTGTTGATTTGTTTACAATTTTTTTTTCTCTCACAAAACTTTTCCCAATCCTCCTCTCTTGTGTCGATGTCACAACTTACAAACACAGCGCCATTGACTAACCAAACTAGACAGTGGACTTTCACTGCCATAGACTAACCAAACTAGACAGTCGACTTTCAGTGCACCCACCCATTTATCCCAGCAAATTTTGAATGACAGCGCTCTCTCGCGCTCTCTTTTTTTTCCTGGCTGTGAATACGTGTACCGTCGGGTAGCACTTTCTCAATAACAAACAATTTGTAAATGAATCTATAATAATAAATGGAAAAAAGGAAATGTTGAGTATGATTTTAGATAGCTTAATTCGTCCTCTATCCATCTTCGCCAGTAAAATGTGTTCATTCATTCACATTTCAATTTATTTTTAATTTTGTTTGTATGAATTCTATGTTTGACAGCCAAATGCATAAATGAAATTCGTGGGGATTGTTCCAAAAATGAGTCAACAACATGCAGGTTAACCCGAGCTTCCACTAGACAAAATCGAATTTTAGTAAATGTTCATGATTATTGTATAAATTTCTATTAGGGTGAATGTTTTCAAATTCGTTTATTTAACACCATATTTGTACAAAATCAATATATGATTGGTAATTCTGTATTAGAACGCAAATACAACAACTACTGTGATTCCTCGAAGTGTCAAGTAGAACGTAGTTGTAATTCCTTGTTGAAAATCCTACTTTACTTTGCTTTGCTGAGATCGGAGCTCAGAAAAACAGGCCTATAATGTTGTATTTAAGTGGGTTCTGCATTTTAATTTCCGATTTCAGATTTTGCGTATTCAATCGAACGTAAGAATTCAAATTGTTTTGTTAATTGTTGGTATTCGCTCGCTTTATTTCGTTTTCTATACACATAATTCTTTTACAAATTTTAAAACAATGCATTTTTAGGACATCTTGTTTCCAATATAAAGACAACTCCACCTAAAAGAAAAAAATGTTTAGGGCCAAGCACTACGAAGTCGCTTCTCACTGTTCATCTACATGCGTACATATAAAAATCGAATCTTTTCTTGCTTCTTGCTGCTACAATTATCAGTCGTATTTCTAATATTTTCAGCTTTTGAGAATTTATAAAATGGTTCAAAAGTAAATTTTCCATATTCATAATTATAAGTACTTATTTTCCCGACGACACAAATGTCAAAGTATAATTAGTGTCAGTCTATACCTACAAGAAACTTTGTGTCAGGGGTACTGGTATTCGTTATACCATGATATTCATACTATAGTATTAATACCAGCAGTCTGTCTCCCACATTACCAGTTTTTAGAAGAGGTATAGAGCCAAATCCCGAGAAAAACCCAAATTCCAACTTAAGGTTTTTTTCACTGGGCCACCTCTCGCGAACGTCTGACAAACATCTGAGAGTATAACTGTCATGAAAGAGCTTCTCAATTGGCCGTTTGGACTCGGCATAAAATTGTAGATCCCTCCCATTCGTCCCAAAAATAAAAACTCACACAAGACGAATGGTTGTGAGAAGCTAGGCTTGGGTCCATACGGACCTGTTGCGCCAATTATTTATTTATTTTTTATAGAGCCAAATTTCAAAAATCTTGGAGCCAAAAATAGCCAACATAAACACAAATCCAAAGATAAAAAGTGCACATTTTTTACAATTCTTTAGGCACAATTATTCTGATTACATTTTTTCTAAAAAAAAATAAACACAACGCAAGCTCATAATTTAGAGACTTTTTTAGCCGAGACAATACTGAGACCACCAACTTCGGCCGATTTCCCGTTTCTTGCCTACAAGCTATATTTTTATGGGGTGGCAAATGCTAAGTGCGCTAACAAAAAGACAACATAATGTGGTATTTAAGTGGATTCTGCAATTTGAATTCCGATTTCAGATTTCGCGTATTCAATCGAACGTTAAGATTCCAAATTGACAGCAATAGTGTAAACAACAGAGATAAATGAATAAAAGAGATGGATATCTTTCGTACGTCTATTCCCCCAAAAAACATATTTGTTTACATTGTTGTTTTTGTAATTTCAACCCCCGTCTGTGAATACGTGTGAGCTACGAAAAAACATGTTGCTAATGGCCGGCCAACATTCCTTTTGATTTTATGAGCATCGCGCTGTTCAATTGTTTTGTGTTTGGTATTAAACTTGTTTGGTTTTTGTTAACGCTTCGATTAAAATAAAAAAAATAGTGAAATACACATTTCAGAATAGCGAATTCTTGCATTAAAGTCCAATTCATGAACTCACATATACTAGAAAAGAAATGAGCATAGGTGCGTGACTTCATGAATTTTACGGGAAAACAGCTTGTAGGCAGCCGCCTTTCCACTGAAATAATATATATCTCTCAATTCCATTGTCTTTGACTCTGTATTCCATTATCTTTGCGGCATAATTTGTGCCCATTAGTTATGCGGCGTTCACATCACAGTTTATTTTAAGATTTTTTAAAGTTTTTTTTTAAATTGTTGGTGTTGGTATCAAATGGAATTCCTGTTATAATTTCGTTACAATGCCAAATAAATTAATATAATAACTATTTGTCAATATCCAGCAGAAATCTAATATTATGAGATATTAATCAGGGAAAATTAATTACCACGTTTTTTTCACTTTTGTTAAAAGAGATTTTGTAACATCAGGTTTTTTTTGCATACTTTAAGAAAATACACTTTTTCCGTTGATTTTAATGCTTTAAATTTCGAAGCCATATTGAAAAAAAAATATATTTTAACACAGTTTAGCGAAAAGGTTTTTTTTTGTATATCGTGGGGAACAATATTTTTTTAGTTTTAGCATAAGGCGTAGTACGCTGCTCGAGCTAAACTAAATTCTATCTGGTCTCCAACTTTTCTCTCCAAACATCAGCTAAAGTCCTAGCTAAATTTTGACATAAAGACCGCTGTGGAGAAATGTCAGAAAAAACAGCTGTTCTTTGAAAATAACAACAATTTAATTTACTTGAACAAAAATTTTAATTTTATAACTAACAAGTAGGTATGGACACAAATGAAATTGAAGAAGAGTTCATAATTTGTGCATCTGCGCAAGTTATTGCAATAGCTGCAATGAAGCAAAAAAAAACTCCTTCTTTTCGTATAAATCCCTACTTAAAAGAAAGAAAAACACCTCATTCGCACGAGTAAATCCACATATTGCCCACAGAAATTTGCGGACTACTACTATGAGTCTGGAAGAATAATATAGAAGGCGAATAAGGAAAGCAAGTTTCATCAGGTGCCGAGCTCCGTTCTTTCCAATCTGTACCTGGAAGACCCAACGAATCTGGGAAACTTTTAAGAAACAAAATAAAAGATTTTGTCAATTCTCCTGTTGGTGCTATTCCTTGGCAATCAAAAGCACCGTTCCTAAAATAAAATATCAATTAAAATATTTTATATGCATTTCTTTTTTCGCATGATTTTAAATTATTATAATTATAAAGTCTTAAGTAGGTAAGTATAAGTTTTAGGTTCCAGGACTTCTTTGATTTGTTTGCCGAAGAGCAATTACCGCCTGTTGTTGAAAACTCAAACCAAGCTCTTCAACCGCGTCGTCGGGTAGCTTTTGAAGATCACGATCTAGGTTCGCCAGCAATGAGTAGTGCACTAAGGGAGGTTGTGAGGGGCCGTTCCTATCTTCCCTCCGCATTTGGATAAGGTCCGTTACCGTCTGCGTTAGGGAAGCCACATTTTCCACAAAACCATCTTTTTTTGGTCGTTTTGCTGTATTATTAAACAACAAAAAGACAAAAATTATATAAGTAGGTAATTATAACATAAGGTTCAGATAATATAAAAATACAAATGTGTAGCTGGAGCCTGGAGTACTTGAAGTAGCATCTTGTTGAACTTCTACATCTTCAAGTAAATGCTTATCAGAAACTGAAACGTTCGTAAATGGACTAGAAACAGATGGAAAAGTTAAATAAATGAATTATATCTATATTGCATAGTTACATGTACCTTCTTTTGCTAGATGCCGGCGTGAGGAATGATAGACACGCAGAGAATTCCCAATCAACAGTATCCTCAGAAAGGTGTTCGTCATTATCTTCGGAAAATTCTTTTGCGGCACTCCCTGACTTCCCCAATTTTTTGGCGGTTTTATGATAGCGATGACTGTCCCGTAAAGATTTCCATTGTGCTTTACAGTCATCAACTATAAAAAAAAAACACTTGTGTTATGTGCTTTTTAAGAGGTAGAACTTACCTGTTTTTTTCCTATTGCTTCAGATATAGCTCTCCAATCAGCGTTAACACTGCTTCCAAGTTGCTATGGTACGTGTCTGCAAGGCTCCATATAGATGGATGTTGCTCCACAAGCATCGCCAATATTTTCTTGGCCTCGACACTAAAAATCATTTTATGTTTTCGTTTTTTTTTTTATTGAATTCCAAGGACTTCTCTTCTATTTCAAAGGACTCTTGCTCTAAATACTCCTCGTCTATATATTCATTAAAATCGAACATATTTTGAATACAAAAAAATAACAGCAGAGCGATCTGTCAAAATTTAGCTGGAAAAATGTACCGACCCATTAAATGGGCGCGATAAATTTTGACAGATACATGAAGGACATTCTGAAACAAAAGTTTGATTATTTAGCTCGAGCTGCGTACCACTCAGCTAAATGGGTTCGCTTAAGTTTAGCTCAGCTAAAGTTTGGAGAGAATTTTATATGGGAGCGAAAATTTAGCTCGAGCTGAAATTTGCATGTAAAATGTATACCTGCACAATAATATATGCAAATATGCATTTGTTAAATTGAAAAAATTGTAGCCCTTGTACCTAATGATAAAAAAATGTTTTGATCACTTTTCGTATTCCAAAAACACAAATAGTGCACTTGTTTTCGTTAATTAATAATTAGGAAGGTTTATAAAAAAATCTGTGCACATTTCAAAATGCAGAGAGAACGAAATAAAGCGTGCGAATTACGTTCGATTGAATACGCAAAATCTGAAATCGGAAATTAAAATGCAGAACCCACTTAAATACAACATTATAGGCCTGTTTTTCTGAGCTCCGATCTCAGCAAAGCAAAGTAAAGTAGGATTTTCAACAAGGAATTACAACTACGTTCTACTTGACACTTCGAGGAATCACAGTAGTTGTTGTATTTGCGTTCTAATACAGAATTACCAATCATATTTATATTGATTTTGTACAAATATGGTGTTAAATAAACGAATTTGAAAACATTCACCCTAATAGAAATTTATACAATAATCATGAACATTTACTAAAATTCGATTTTGTCTAGTGGAAGCTCGGGTTAACCTGCATGTTGTTGACTCATTTTTGGAACAATCCCCACGAATTTCATTTATGCATTTTGCTGTCAAACATAGAATTCATACAAACAAAATTAAAAATAAATTGAAATGTGAATGAATGAACACATTTTACTGGCGAAGATGGATAGAGGACGAATTAAGCTATCTAAAATCATACTCAACATTTACTTTTTTCCATTTATTATTATAGATTCATTTACAAATTGTTTGTTATTGAAAAAGTGCTACCCGACGGTACACGTCAAAGATAATGGAATACAGAGATATATATCTTTCCAGTGGAAAGGCGGCTGCCTACAAGCTGTTTTCCCGAAAAATTCATGAAGTCACGCACATATGCTCATTTCTTTTCTAGTATATGTGAGTTCATGAATTGAACTTTAATGCAAGAATTCGCTATTCCGAAATATATATTTCACTATTTTTTGATTTTAATCGAAGCGATAACAAAAACCAAACAAGTTTAATACCAAACACAAAACAATTGAAGAACGCGATGCCCATAAAAGCAAAAGGAATATTGGCCGTCCATTAGCAACATGCTTTTTGTAGCTCACACGGATTCACAGACGGGGGTTGAAATTACAAAAACAACAATGTAAACAAATGGTTTTTGGGGGGATAGACGTACGGAAGATATCCATCTCTTTTATTCTTTCATCTCTGGTACACGTATTCACAGCCAGGAAAAAAAAGAGAGCGTGAGAGAGAGCTGTCATTCAAAATTTGCTGGGATAAACGGGTGGGTGCACTGAAAGTCGACTGTCTAGTTTGGTTAGTCTATGGCAGTGAAAGTCCACTGTCTAGTTTGGTTAGTCAATGGCGCTGTGTTTGTAAGTTGTGACATCGACACAAGAGAGGAGGATTGGGAAAAGTTTTGTGAGAGAAAAAAAAAATTGTAAACAAATCAACAAAATATGGCATCATCAAGAAGTATTGTTGTAAATGCAACTGGGACAATCGAATCGGCTACTTTTCCTCTTGGTCCTGAAAGCAGTCAAGTATTTTGTCGTTTTGAAATAGTTACTGGCGGTAACTTTAAATTAATGTCGGGAATAACAAGTGGGATAACGCAAGCAGCCATGCCCAAAACGGCCAACGATAAAATTGTATTCAACATACCATTTGAATGTATCTATAGAAGCACAGGTCCTTATGGATGTAAGTTTCTTTTCTGTCATCTACTTCATAAAATTATGAAAAGCTAAGCTACAAATTTGTTTTCGCAGGGCCACAGCTTCTTGTTAGTGTTTATGGAAAGAACCGATGGTCAGTAGAAACAACACTTGGGTATTGCTGGGTTCATCTGCCCATAAGTGTATCAACTGTTGTAAAATCAACCAACCCAATTCGTGTTCCAAAGAATACTACTGTTATGGATGAACTCTCAAGTTGGGTCACGTCGAGAAGCCCTGAATTGAAAAACCCAAAAATTTTACTTGATGCCTACGAAGAAAAAGGTTAGTTATCCTAAGTACTTTGTAAACTAATATGTAAATACGATTTTGTTCACCTCATGTTCCTTTAGAATTCCTTTCGATGGAGCAAAATGGAGAGATGAAACTTTCATTGAGAACACTTTGCTTGCTGTCAAATGATGTACCTAGTGAACGATTTGAGGGAGTAAACCCTAACGAACTTAGAACGATTTAATTCCAATTATTGTATTATTATTCACATATTTTTCTATTTTCGTGTAAAAAATAAAAGTCTGCTAGCACGTTTGACCCAACCGTTGCATGGCTTTGTATTTCAGATCCCACAAACAAAGTCGAGTTCATGTAGGTGTAACAGGTATCGGCCCCTATCGAAATTGCCCATTAACGATCGCCAAATGGCTGTTTATCAGTCAATTTTTGTATAGCGATTTTTGTATGCTGGCAAATGATGTACCTTGTGAACGATTTGAGGGAGTAAACCCTAACGAACTTAGAACGATTTAATTCCAATTATTGTATTATTATTCACATATTTTTCTATTTTCGTGTAAAAAATAAAAGTCTGCTAGCACGTTTGACCCAACCGTTGCATGGCTTTGTATTTCAGATCCCACAAACAAAGTCGAGTTCATGTAGGTGTAACAGGTATCGGCCCCTTATCAGTCAATTTTTGTATAGCGAGCCCGAGCCACGATAAAGATTCACATTTTGGCGAATAGAGATCAAAGATTAAAAATCTCTTTAACAAACAAATAAGTTACATAAATTAGATAAATACAAGTTCTTTATTATGTCGATTGGTAATCGGCTTAATAATTGCTTTGATTGATTTTAAATCGATCTTCGAATTGAAAGAAGCAATAGCAATGCATTTTAATTCGCATTTAATTTGTGTCCACGGAGTCGAGCAGATTTTTGAATCGACAATATTGCGGGCACCTGGAATAAAAGTAAGATATTGGAAATTTGATTAAATTAATTAAAATAACGATTCGGTAATTACGACGAAATTAAAAATGTCCATTGGATTCGGGTCGTTGAAAAAAAAAAATGACCACAATTAGGAAGAATAAAAATGGAATTAAGAAATAAACTTACAGGTGTCTTAAATTGTTGTGTGAATATTTTTGTGCGTCACTTCCATACGATGTTAAAATGTAGTATATACATTTCATAGCTAGTATTAATATCAACACAATGTTTGTGGTAAACTACGATTTTATTGATTGCAGCCCCAATTTCTCTCTAATAGTGAGTCTCCGTAGCTTTTTTGACAGCTCATGTCCGTTTGAATATTGCAAACTGCAAATATAAAGCGCTCTTAACAAGTTATTTGAAAATGAATAAAAACAAGAGTAACATTCTTTCCCAAAGTTGCGAGGAGCAAAAAGGAATGCTGCCATTTATCAAAAAATGTGCAGCGAACTAGAAAATAAAATCGTAGTATACCACAAACATTGTGTTGATTTTAATACTAGCTATGAAATGTATATACTACATTTTAACATCGTATGGAAGTGACGCACAAAAATATTCACACAACAATTTAAGACACCTGTAAGTTTATTTCTTAATTCCATTTTTTTCTTCCTAATATTGTGGTAATTTTTTTTTTCAACGACCCGAATCCAATGGACATTTTTAATTTCGTCGTAATTACCTAATCGTTATTTTAATTAATTTAACCAAATTTCCAATATCTTACTTTTATTCCAGGTGCCCGCAATATTGTCGATTCAAAAATCTGCTCGACTCCGTGGACACAAATTAAATGCGAATTAAAATGCATTGCTATTGCTTCTTTCAATTCGAAGATCGATTTAAAATCAATCAAAGCAATTATTAAGCCGATTACCAATCGACATAATAAAGAACTTGTATTTATCTAATTTATGTAACTTATTTGTTTGTTAAAGAGATTTTTAATCTTTGATCTCTATTCGCCAAAATGTGAATCTTTATCGTGGCTCGGGCTCGCTATACAAAAATTGACTGATAAACAGCCATTTGGCGATCGTTAATGGGCAATTACGATAGGGGCCGATACCTGTTACACCTACATGAACTCGACTTTGTTTGTGGGATCTGAAATACAAAGCCATGCAACGGTTGGGTCAAACGTGCTAGCAGACTTTTATTTTTTACACGAAAATAGAAAAATATGTGAATAATAATACAATAATTGGAATTAAATCGTTCTAAGTTCGTTAGGGTTTACTCCCTCAAATCGTTCACAAGGTACATCATTTGCCAGCATACAAAAAGCGCTATACAAAAATTGACTGATAAACAGCCATTTGGCGATCGTTAATGGGCAATTTCGATAGGGGCCGATACCTGTTACACCTACATGAACTCGACTTTGTTTGTGGGATCTGAAATACAAAGCCATGCAACGGTTGGGTCAAACGTGCTAGCAGACTTTTATTTTTTACACGAAAATAGAAAAATATGTGAATAATAATACAATAATTGGAATTAAATCGTTCTAAGTTCGTTAGGGTTTACTCCCTCAAATCGTTCACTAGGTACATCATTTGACAGCAAGCAACGTGTTCTCAATGAAAGTTTCATCTCTCCATTTTGCTCCATCGAAAGGAATTCTAAAGGAACATGAGGTGAACAAAATCGTATTTACATATTAGTTTACAAAGTACTTAGGATAACTAACCTTTTTCTTCGTAGGCATCAAGTAAAATTTTTGGGTTTTTCAATTCAGGGCTTCTCGACGTGACCCAACTTGAGAGTTCATCCATAACAGTAGTATTCTTTGGAACACGAATTGGGTTGGTTGATTTTACAACAGTTGATACACTTATGGGCAGATGAACCCAGCAATACCCAAGTGTTGTTTCTACTGACCATCGGTTCTTTCCATAAACACTAACAAGAAGCTGTGGCCCTGCGAAAACAAATTTGTAGCTTAGCTTTTCATAATTTTATGAAGTAGATGACAGAAAAGAAACTTACATCCATAAGGACCTGTGCTTCTATAGATACATTCAAATGGTATGTTGAATACAATTTTATCGTTGGCCGTTTTGGGCATGGCTGCTTGCGTTATCCCACTTGTTATTCCCGACATTAATTTAAAGTTACCGCCAGTAACTATTTCAAAACGACAAAATACTTGACTGCTTTCAGGACCAAGAGGAAAAGTAGCCGATTCGATTGTCCCAGTTGCATTTACAACAATACTTCTTGATGATGCCATATTTTGTTGATTTGTTTACAATTTTTTTTTCTCTCACAAAACTTTTCCCAATCCTCCTCTCTTGTGTCGATGTCACAACTTACAAACACAGCGCCATTGACTAACCAAACTAGACAGTGGACTTTCACTGCCATAGACTAACCTAACTAGACAGTCGACTTTCAGTGCACCCACCCGATTATCCCAGCAAATTTTGAATGACAGCTCTCTCTCGCGCTCTCTTTTTTTTCCTGGCTGTGAATACGTGTACCGTCGGGTAGCACTTTTTCAATAACAAACAATTTGTAAATGAATCTATAATAATAAATGGAAAAAAGTAAATGTTGAGTATGATTTTAGATAGCTTAATTCGTCCTCTATCCATCTTCGCCAGTAAAATGTGTTCATTCATTCACATTTCAATTTATTTTTAATTTTGTTTGTATGAATTCTATGTTTGACAGCAAAATGCATAAATGAAATTCGTGGGGATTGTTCCAAAAATGAGTCAACAACATGCAGGTTAACCCGAGCTTCCACTAGACAAAATCGAATTTTAGTAAATGTTCATGATTATTGTATAAATTTCTATTAGGGTGAATGTTTTCAAATTCGTTTATTTAACACCATATTTGTACAAAATCAATATAAATATGATTGGTAATTCTGTATTAGAACGCAAATACAACAACTACTGTGATTCCTCGAAGTGTCAAGTAGAACGTAGTTGTAATTCCTTGTTGAAAATCCTACTTTACTTTGCTTTGCTGAGATCGGAGCTCAGAAAAACAGGCCTATAATGTTGTATTTAAGTGGGTTCTGCATTTTAATTTCCGATTTCAGATTTTGCGTATTCAATCGAACGTAAGAATTCAAATTGTTTTGTTAATTGTTGGTATTCGCTCGCTTTATTTCGTTTTCTATACACATAATTCTTTTACAAATTTTAAAACAATGCATTTTTAGGACATCTTGTTTCCAATATAAAGACAACTCCACCTAAAAGAAAAAAATGTTTAGGGCCAAGCACTACGAAGTCGCTTCTCACTGTTCATCTACATGCGTACATATAAAAATCGAATCTTTTCTTGCTTCTTGCTGCTACAATTATCAGTCGTATTTCTAATATTTTCAGCTTTTGAGAATTTATAAAATGGTTCAAAAGTAAATTTTCCATATTCATAATTATAAGTACTTATTTTCCCGACGACACAAATGTCAAAGTATAATTAGTCTATACCTACAAGAAACTTTGTGTCAGGGGTACTGGTATTCGTTATACCATGATATTCATACTATAGTATTAATACCAGCAGTCTGTCTCCCACATTACCAGTTTTTAGAAGAGGTATAGAGCCAAATCCCGAGAAAAACCCAAATTCCAACTTAAGGTTTTTTTCACTGGGCCACCTCTCGCGAACGTCTGACAAACATCTGAGAGTATAACTGTCATGAAAGAGCTTCTCAATTGGCCGTTTGGACTCGGCATAAAATTGTAGATCCCTCCCATTCGTCCCAAAAATAAAAACTCACACAAGACGAATGGTTGTGAGAAGCTAGGCTTGGGTCCATACGGACCTGTTGCGCCAATTATTTATTTATTTTTTATAGAGCCAAATTTAAAAAATCTTTGAGCCAAAAATAGCCAACATAAACACAAATCCAAAGATAAAAAGTGCACATTTTGTACAATTCTTTAGGCACAATTATCCTGATTACATTTTTTCTAAAAAAAAATAAACACAACGCAAGCTCATAATTTAGAGACTTTTTTAGCCGAGACAATACTGAGACCACCAACTTCGGCCGATTTCCCGTTTCTTGCCTACAAGCTATATTTTTATGGGGTGGCAAATGCTAAGTGCGCTAACAAAAAGACAACATAATGTGGTATTTAAGTGGATTCTGCAATTTGAATTCCGATTTCAGATTTCGCGTATTCAATCGAACGTTAAGATTCCAAATTGACAGCAATAGTGTAAACAACAGAGATAAATGAATAAAAGAGATGGATATCTTTCGTACGTCTATTCCCCCAAAAAACATATTTGTTTACATTGTTGTTTTTGTAATTTCAACCCCCGTCTGTGAATACGTGTGAGCTACGAAAAAACATGTTGCTAATGGCCGGCCAACATTCCTTTTGATTTTATGAGCATCGCGCTGTTCAATTGTTTTGTGTTTGGTATTAAACTTGTTTGGTTTTTGTTAACGCTTCGATTAAAATAAAAAAAATAGTGAAATACACATTTCAGAATAGCGAATTCTTGCATTAAAGTCCAATTCATGAACTCACATATACTAGAAAAGAAATGAGCATAGGTGCGTGACTTCATGAATTTTACGGGAAAACAGCTTGTAGGCAGCCGCCTTTCCACTGAAATAATATATATCTCTCAATTCCATTATCTTTGACTCTGTATTCCATTATCTTTGCGGCATAATTTGTGCCCATTAGTTATGCGGCGTTCACATCACAGTTTATTTTAAGATTTTTTAAAGTTTTTTTTTAAATTGTTGGTGTTGGTATCAAATGGAATTCCTGTTATAATTTCGTTACAATGCCAAATAAATTAATATAATAACTATTTGTCAATATCCAGCAGAAATCTAATATTATGAGATATTAATCAGGGAAAATTAATTACCACGTTTTTTTTCACTTTTGTTAAAAGAGATTTTGTAACATCAGGTTTTTTTTGCATACTTTAAGAAAATACACTTTTTCCGTTGATTTTAATGCTTTAAATTTCGAAGCCATATTGAAAAAAAAATATATTTTAACACAGTTTAGCGAAAAGGTTTTTTTTTGTATATCGTGGGGAACAATATTTTTTTAGTTTTAGCATAAGGCGTAGTACGCTGCTCGAGCTAAACTAAATTCTATCTGGTCTCCAACTTTTCTCTCCAAACATCAGCTAAAGTCCTAGCTAAATTTTGACATAAAGACCGCTGTGGAGAAATGTCAGAAAAAACAGCTGTTCTTTGAAAATAACAACAATTTAATTTACTTGAACAAAAATTTTAATTTTATAACTAACAAGTAGGTATGGACACAAATGAAATTGAAGAAGAGTTCATAATTTGTGCATCTGCGCAAGTTATTGCAATAGCTGCAATGAAGCAAAAAAAAACTCCTTCTTTTCGTATAAATCCCTACTTAAAAGAAAGAAAAACACCTCATTCGCACGAGTAAATCCACATATTGCCCACAGAAATTTGCGGACTACTACTATGAGTCTGGAAGAATAATATAGAAGGCGAATAAGGAAAGCAAGTTTCATCAGGTGCCGAGCTCCGTTCTTTCCAATCTGTACCTGGAAGACCCAACGAATCTGGGAAACTTTTAAGAAACAAAATAAAAGATTTTGTCAATTCTCCTGTTGGTGCTATTCCTTGGCAATCAAAAGCACCGTTCCTAAAATAAAATATCAATTAAAATATTTTATATGCATTTCTTTTTTCGCATGATTTTAAATTATTATAATTATAAAGTCTTAAGTAGGTAAGTATAAGTTTTAGGTTCCAGGACTTCTTTGATTTGTTTGCCGAAGAGCAATCACCGCCTGTTGTTGAAAACTCAAACCAAGCTCTTCAACCGCGTCGTCGGGTAGCTTTTGAAGATCACGATCTAGGTTCGCCAGCAATGAGTAGTGCACTAAGGGAGGTTGTGAGGGGCCGTTCCTATCTTCCCTCCGCATTTGGATAAGGTCCGTTACCGTCTGCGTCAGGGAAGCCACATTTTCCACAAAACCATCTTTTTTTGGTCGTTTTGCTGTATTATTAAACAACAAAAAGACAAAAATTATATAAGTAGGTAATTATAACATAAAGTTCAGATAATATAAACATACAAATGTGTAGCTGGAGCCTGGAGTACTTGAAGTAGCATCTTGTTGAACTTCTACATCTTCAAGTAAATGCTTATCAGAAACTGAAACGTTCGTAAATGGACTAGAAACAGATGGAAAAGTTAAATAAATGAATTATATCTATATTGCATAGTTACATGTACCTTCTTTTGCTAGATGCCGGCGTGAGGAATGATAGACACGCAGAGAATTCCCAATCAACAGTATCCTCAGAAAGGTGTTCGTCATTATCTTCGGAAAATTCTTTTGCGGCACTCTCTGACTTCCCCAATTTTTTGGCGGTTTTATGATAGCGATGACTGTCCCGTAAAGATTTCCATTGTGCTTTACAGTCATCAACTATAAAAAAAAACACTTGTGTTATGTGCTTTTTAAGAGGTAGAACTTACCTGTTTTTTTCCTATTGCTTCAGATATAGCTCTCCAATCAGCGTTAACACTGCTTCCAAGTTGCTATGGTACGTGTCTGCAAGGCTCCATATAGATGGATGTTGCTCCACAAGCATCGCCAATATTTTCTTGGCCTCGACACTAAAAATCATTTTATGTTTTCGTTTTTTTTTTATTGAATTCCAAGGACTTCTCTTCTATTTCAAAGGACTCTTGCTCTAAATACTCCTCGTCTATATATTCATTAAAATCAAACATATTTTGAATACAAAAAAATAACAGCAGAGCGATCTGTCAAAATTTAGCTGGAAAAATGTACCGACCCATTAAATGGGCGCGATAAATTTTGACAGATACATGAAGGACATTCTGAAACAAAAGTTTGATTATTTAGCTCGAGCTGCGTACCACTCAGCTAAATGGGTTCGCTTAAGTTTAGCTCAGCTAAAGTTTGGAGAGAATTTTATATGGGAGCGAAAATTTAGCTCGAGCTGAAATTTGCATGTAAAATGTATACTTGCACAATAATATATGCAAATATGCATTTGTTAAATTGAAAAAATTGTAGCCCTTGTACCTAACGATAAAAAAATGTTTTGATCACTTTTCGTATTCTAAAAACACAAATAGTGCACTTGTTTTCGTTAATTAATAATTAGGAAGGTTTATAAAAAAATCTGTGGACATTTCAAAATGCAATGTTTTAAAATTTGTAAAAGAATTATGTGTATAGAAAACGAAATAAAGCGAGCGAATTACGTTCGATTGAATACGCAAAATCTGAAATCGGAAATTAAAATGCAGAACCCACTTAAATACAACATTATAGGCCTGTTTTTCTGAGCTCCGATCTCAGCAAAGCAAAGTAAAGTAGGATTTTCAACAAGGAATTACAACTACGTTCTACTTGACACTTCGAGGAATCAGAGTAGTTGTTGTATTTGCGTTCTAATACAGAATTACCAATCATATATTGATTTTGTACAAATATGGTGTTAAATAAACGAATTTGAAAACATTCACCCTAATAGAAATTTATACAATAATCATGAACATTTACTAAAATTCGATTTTGTCTAGTGGAAGCTCGGGTTAACCTGCATGTTGTTGACTCATTTTTGGAACAATCCCCACGAATTTCATTTATGCATTTTGCTGTCAAACATAGAATTCATACAAACAAAATTAAAAATAAATTGAAATGTGAATGAATGAACACATTTTACTGGCGAAGATGGATAGAGGACGAATTAAGCTATCTAAAATCATACTCAACATTTACTTTTTTCCATTTATTATTATAGATTCATTTACAAATTGTTTGTTATTGAAAAAGTGTTACCCGGCGGTACACGTATTCACAGCCAGGAAAAAAAGAGAGCGCGAGAGAGAGCTGTCATTCAAAATTTGCTGGGATAAATGGGTGGGTGCACTGAAAGTCGACTGTCTAGTTTGGTTAGTCTATGGCAGTGAAAGTCCACTGTCTAGTTTGGTTAGTCAATGGCGCTGTGTTTGTAAGTTCTGACATCGACACAAGAGAGGAGGATTGGGAAAAGTTTTGTGAGAGAAAAAAAAATTGTAAACAAATCAACAAAATATGGCATCATCAAGAAGTATTGTTGTAAATGCAACTGGGACAATCGAATCGGCTACTTTTCCTCTTGGTCCTGAAAGCAGTCAAGTATTTTGTCGTTTTGAAATAGTTACTGGCGGTAACTTTAAATTAATGTCGGGAATAACAAGTGGGATAACGCAAGCAGCCATGCCCAAAACGGCCAACGATAAAATTGTATTCAACATACCATTTGAATGTATCTATAGAAGCACAGGTCCTTATGGATGTAAGTTTCTTTTCTGTCATCTACTTCATAAAATTATGAAAAGCTAAGCTACAAATTTGTTTTCGCAGGGCCACAGCTTCTTGTTAGTGTTTATGGAAAGAACCGATGGTCAGTAGAAACAACACTTGGGTATTGCTGGGTTCATCTGCCCATAAGTGTATCAACTGTTGTAAAATCAACCAATCCAATTCGTGTTCCAAAGAATACTACTGTTATGGATGAACTCTCAAGTTGGGTCACGTCGAGAAGCCCTGAATTGAAAAACCCAAAAATTTTACTTGATGCCTACGAAGAAAAAGGTTAGTTATCCTAAGTACTTTGTAAACTAATATGTAAATACGATTTTGTTCACCTCATGTTCCTTTAGAATTCCTTTCGATGGAGCAAAATGGAGAGATGAAACTTTCATTGAGAACACGTTGCTTGCTGTCAAATGATGTACCTAGTGAACGATTTGAGGGAGTAAACCCTAACGAACTTAGAACGATTTAATTCCAATTATTGTATTATTATTCACATATTTTTCTATATTCGTGTAAAAAATAAAAGTCTGCTAGCACGTTTGACCCAACCGTTGCATGGCTTTGTATTTCAGATCCCACAAACAAAGTCGAGTTCATGTAGGTGTAACAGGTATCGGCCCCTATCGAAATTGCCCATTAACGATCGCCAAATGGCTGTTTATCAGTCAATTTTTGTATAGCGATTTTTGTATGCTGGCAAATGATGTACCTTGTGAACGATTTGAGGGAGTAAACCCTAACGAACTTAGAACGATTTAATTCCAATTATTGTATTATTATTCACATATTTTTCTATTTTCGAGTAAAAAATAAAAGTCTGCTAGCACGTTTGACCCAACCGTTGCATGGCTTTGTATTTCAGATCCCACAAACAAAGTCGAGTTCATGTAGGTGTAACAGGTATCGGCCCCTATCGTAATTGCCCATTAACGATCGCCAAATGGCTGTTTATCAGTCAATTTTTGTATAGCGATTTTTGTATGCTGGCAAATGATGTACCTTGTGAACGATTTGAGGGAGTAAACCCTAACGAACTTAGAACGATTTAATTCCAATTATTGTATTATTATTCACATATTTTTCTATTTTCGTGTAAAAAATAAAAGTCTGCTAGCACGTTTGACCCAACCGTTGCATGGCTTTGTATTTCAGATCCCACAAACAAAGTCGAGTTCATGTAGGTGTAACAGGTATCGGCCCCTATCGTAATTGCCCATTAACGATCGCCAAATGGCTGTTTATCAGTCAATTTTTGTATAGCGAGCCCGAGCCACGATAAAGATTCACATTTTGCCGAATAGAGATCAAAGATTAAAAATCTCTTTAACAAACAAATAAGTTACATAAATTAGATAAATACAAGTTCTTTATTATGTCGATTGGTAATCGGCTTAATAATTGCTTTGATTGATTTTAAATCGATCTTCGAATTGAAAGAAGCAATAGCAATGCATTTTAATTCGCATTTAATTTGTGTCCACGGAGTCGAGCAGATTTTTGAATCGACAATATTGCGGGCACCTGGAATAAAAGTAAGATATTGGAAATTTGGTTAAATTAATTAAAATAACGATTAGGTAATTACGACGAAATTAAAAATGTCCATTGGATTCGGGTCGTTGAAAAAAAAAATTACCACAATTAGGAAGAAAAAAATGGAATTAAGAAATAAACTTACAGGTGTCTTAAATTGTTGTGTGAATATTTTTGTGCGTCACTTCCATACGATGTTAAAATGTAGTATATACATTTCATAGCTAGTATTAAAATCAACACAATGTTTGTGGTATACTACGATTTTATTTTCTAGTTCGCTGCACATTTTTTGATAAATGGCAGCATTCCTTTTTGCTCCTCGCAACTTTGGGAAAGAATGTTACTCTTGTTTTTATTCATTTTCAAATAACTTGTTAAGAGCGCTTTATATTTGCAGTTTGCAATATTCAAACGGACATGAGCTGTCAAAAAAGCTACGGAGACTCACCATTAGAGAGAAATTGGGGCTGCAATCAATAAAATCGTAGTTTACCACAAACATTGTGTTGATTTTAATACTAGCTATGAAATGTATATACTACATTTTAACATCGTATGGAAGTGACGCACAAAAATATTCACACAACAATTTAAGACACCTGCAAGTTTATTTCTTAATTCCATTTTTATTCTTCCTAATTGTGGTCATTTTTTTTTTTCAACGACCCGAATCCAATGGACATTTTTAATTTCGTCGTAATTACCTAATCGTTATTTTAATTAATTTAACCAAATTTCCAATATCTTACTTTTATTCCAGGTGCCCGCAATATTGTCGATTCAAAAATCTGCTCGACTCCGTGGACACAAATTAAATGCGAATTAAAATGCATTGCTATTGCTTCTTTCAATTCGAAGATCGATTTAAAATCAATCAAAGCAATTATTAAGCCGATTACCAATCGACATAATAAAGAACTTGTATTTATCTAATTTATGTAACTTATTTGTTTGTTAAAGAGATTTTTAATCTTTGATCTCTATTCGCCAAAATGTGAATCTTTATCGTGGCTCGGGCTCGCTATACAAAAATTGACTGATAAACAGCCATTTGGCGATCGTTAATGGGCAATTACGATAGGGGCCGATACCTGTTACACCTACATGAACTCGACTTTGTTTGTGGGATCTGAAATACAAAGCCATGCAACGGTTGGGTCAAACGTGCTAGCAGACTTTTATTTTTTACACGAAAATAGAAAAATATGTGAATAATAATACAATAATTGGAATTAAATCGTTCTAAGTTCGTTAGGGTTTACTCCCTCAAATCGTTCACAAGGTACATCATTTGCCAGCATACAAAAATCGCTATACAAAAATTGACTGATAAACAGCCATTTGGCGATCGTTAATGGGCAATTACGATAGGGGCCGATACCTGTTACACCTACATGAACTCGACTTTGTTTGTGGGATCTGAAATACAAAGCCATGCAACGGTTGGGTCAAACGTGCTAGCAGACTTTTATTTTTTACACGAAAATAGAAAAATATGTGAATAATAATACAATAATTGGAATTAAATCGTTCTAAGTTCGTTAGGGTTTACTCCCTCAAATCGTTCACAAGGTACATCATTTGCCAGCATACAAAAATCGCTATACAAAAATTGACTGATAAACAGCCATTTGGCGATCGTTAATGGGCAATTTCGATAGGGGCCGATACCTGTTACACCTACATGAACTCGACTTTGTTTGTGGGATCTGAAATACAAAGCCATGCAACGGTTGGGTCAAACGTGCTAGCAGACTTTTATTTTTTACACGAAAATAGAAAAATATGTGAATAATAATACAATAATTGGAATTAAATCGTTCTAAGTTCGTTAGGGTTTACTCCCTCAAATCGTTCACAAGGTACATCATTTGCCAGCATACAAAAATCGCTATACAAAAATTGACTGATAAACAGCCATTTGGCGATCGTTAATGGGCAATTACGATAGGGGCCGATACCTGTTACACCTACATGAACTCGACTTTGTTTGTGGGATCTGAAATACAAAGCCATGCAACGGTTGGGTCAAACGTGCTAGCAGACTTTTATTTTTTACTCGAAAATAGAAAAATATGTGAATAATAATACAATAATTGGAATTAAATCGTTCTAAGTTCGTTAGGGTTTACTCCCTCAAATCGTTCACAAGGTACATCATTTGACAGCATACAAAAATCGCTATACAAAAATTGACTGATAAACAGCCATTTGGCGATCGTTAATGGGCAATTTCGATAGGGGCCGATACCTGTTACACCTACATGAACTCGACTTTGTTTGTGGGATCTGAAATACAAAGCCATGCAACGGTTGGGTCAAACGTGCTAGCAGACTTTTATTTTTTACACGAAAATAGAAAAATATGTGAATAATAATACAATAATTGGAATTAAATCGTTCTAAGTTCGTTAGGGTTTACTCCCTCAAATCGTTCACTAGGTACATCATTTGACAGCAAGCAACGTGTTCTCAATGAAAGTTTCATCTCTCCATTTTGCTCCATCGAAAGGAATTCTAAAGGAACATGAGGTGAACAAAATCGTATTTACATATTAGTTTACAAAGTACTTAGGATAACTAACCTTTTTCTTCGTAGGCATCAAGTAAAATTTTTGGGTTTTTCAATTCAGGGCTTCTCGACGTGACCCAACTTGAGAGTTCATCCATAACAGTAGTATTCTTTGGAACACGAATTGGGTTGGTTGATTTTACAACAGTTGATACACTTATGGGCAGATGAACCCAGCAATACCCAAGTGTTGTTTCTACTGACCATCGGTTCTTTCCATAAACACTAACAAGAAGCTGTGGCCCTGCGAAAACAAATTTGTAGCTTAGCTTTTCATAATTTTATGAAGTAGATGACAGAAAAGAAACTTACATCCATAAGGACCTGTGCTTCTATAGATACATTCAAATGGTATGTTGAATACAATTTTATCGTTGGCCGTTTTGGGCATGGCTGCTTGCGTTATCCCACTTGTTATTCCCGACATTAATTTAAAGTTACCGCCAGTAACTATTTCAAAACGACAAAATACTTGACTGCTTTCAGGACCAAGAGGAAAAGTAGCCGATTCGATTGTCCCAGTTGCATTTACAACAATACTTCTTGATGATGCCATATTTTGTTGATTTGTTTACAATTTTTTTTTCTCTCACAAAACTTTTCCCAATCCTCCTCTCTTGTGTCGATGTCACAACTTACAAACACAGCGCCATTGACTAACCAAACTAGACAGTGGACTTTCACTGCCATAGACTAACCTAACTAGACAGTCGACTTTCAGTGCACCCACCCGATTATCCCAGCAAATTTTGAATGACAGCTCTCTCTCGCGCTCTCTTTTTTTTCCTGGCTGTGAATACGTGTACCGTCGGGTAGCACTTTTTCCATAACAAACAATTTGTAAATGAATCTATAATAATAAATGGAAAAAAGTAAATGTTGAGTATGATTTTAGATAGCTTAATTCGTCCTCTATCCATCTTCGCCAGTAAAATGTGTTCATTCATTCACATTTCAATTTATTTTTAATTTTGTTTGTATGAATTCTATGTTTGACAGCAAAATGCATAAATGAAATTCGTGGGGATTGTTCCAAAAATGAGTCAACAACATGCAGGTTAACCCGAGCTTCCACTAGACAAAATCGAATTTTAGTAAATGTTCATGATTATTGTATAAATTTCTATTAGGGTGAATGTTTTCAAATTCGTTTATTTAACACCATATTTGTACAAAATCAATATAAATATGATTGGTAATTCTGTATTAGAACGCAAATACAACAACTACTGTGATTCCTCGAAGTGTCAAGTAGAACGTAGTTGTAATTCCTTGTTGAAAATCCTACTTTACTTTGCTTTGCTGAGATCGGAGCTCAGAAAAACAGGCCTATAATGTTGTATTTAAGTGGGTTCTGCATTTTAATTTCCGATTTCAGATTTTGCGTATTCAATCGAACGTAAGAATTCAAATTGTTTTGTTAATTGTTGGTATTCGCTCGCTTTATTTCGTTTTCTATACACATAATTCTTTTACAAATTTTAAAACAATGCATTTTTAGGACATCTTGTTTCCAATATAAAGACAACTCCACCTAAAAGAAAAAAATGTTTAGGGCCAAGCACTACGAAGTCGCTTCTCACTGTTCATCTACATGCGTACATATAAAAATCGAATCTTTTCTTGCTTCTTGCTGCTACAATTATCAGTCGTATTTCTAATATTTTCAGCTTGTGAGAATTTATAAAATGGTTCAAAAGTAAATTTTCCATATTCATAATTATAAGTACTTATTTTCCCGACGACACAAATGTCAAAGTATAATTAGTCTATACCTACAAGAAACTTTGTGTCAGGGGTACTGGTATTCGTTATACCATGATATTCATACTATAGTATTAATACCAGCAGTCTGTCTCCCACATTACCAGTTTTTAGAAGAGGTATAGAGCCAAATCCCGAGAAAAACCCAAATTCCAACTTAAGGTTTTTTTCACTGGGCCACCTCTCGCGAACGTCTGACAAACATCTGAGAGTATAACTGTCATGAAAGAGCTTCTCAATTGGCCGTTTGGACTCGGCATAAAATTGTAGATCCCTCCCATTCGTCCCAAAAATAAAAACTCACACAAGACGAATGGTTGTGAGAAGCTAGGCTTGGGTCCATACGGACCTGTTGCGCCAATTATTATTTATTTTTTATAGAGCCAAATTTCAAAAATCTTTGAGCCAAAAATAGCCAACATAAACACAAATCCAAAGATAAAAAGTGCACATTTTGTACAATTCTTTAGGCACAATTATCCTGATTACATTTTTTCTAAAAAAAAATAAACACAACGCAAGCTCATAATTTAGAGACTTTTTTAGCCGAGACAATACTGAGACCACCAACTTCGGCCGATTTCCCGTTTCTTGCCTACAAGCTATATTTTTATGGGGTGGCAAATGCTAAGTGCGCTAACAAAAAGACAACATAATGTGGTATTTAAGTGGATTCTGCAATTTGAATTCCGATTTCAGATTTCGCGTATTCAATCGAACGTTAAGATTCCAAATTGACAGCAATAGTGTAAACAACAGAGATAAATGAATAAAAGAGATGGATATCTTTCGTACGTCTATTCCCCCAAAAAACATATTTGTTTACATTGTTGTTTTTGTAATTTCAACCCCCGTCTGTGAATACGTGTGAGCTACGAAAAAACATGTTGCTAATGGCCGGCCAACATTCCTTTTGATTTTATGAGCATCGCGCTGTTCAATTGTTTTGTGTTTGGTATTAAACTTGTTTGGTTTTTGTTAACGCTTCGATTAAAATAAAAAAAATAGTGAAATACACATTTCAGAATAGCGAATTCTTGCATTAAAGTCCAATTCATGAACTCACATATACTAGAAAAGAAATGAGCATAGGTGCGTGACTTCATGAATTTTACGGGAAAACAGCTTGTAGGCAGCCGCCTTTCCACTGAAATAATATATATCTCTCAATTCCATTATCTTTGACTCTGTATTCCATTATCTTTGCGGCATAATTTGTGCCCATTAGTTATGCGGCGTTCACATCACAGTTTATTTTAAGATTTTTTAAAGTTTTTTTTTAAATTGTTGGTGTTGGTATCAAATGGAATTCCTGTTATAATTTCGTTACAATGCCAAATAAATTAATATAATAACTATTTGTCAATATCCAGCAGAAATCTAATATTATGAGATATTAATCAGGGAAAATTAATTACCACGTTTTTTTCACTTTTGTTAAAAGAGATTTTGTAACATCAGGTTTTTTTTGCATACTTTAAGAAAATACACTTTTTCCGTTGATTTTAATGCTTTAAATTTCGAAGCCATATTGAAAAAAAAAAATATTTTAACACAGTTTAGCGAAAAGGTTTTTTTTTTGTATATCGTGGGGAACAATATTTTTTTAGTTTTAGCATAAGGCGTAGTACGCTGCTCGAGCTAAACTAAATTCTATCTGGTCTCCAACTTTTCTCTCCAAACATCAGCTAAAGTCCTAGCTAAATTTTGACATAAAGACCGCTGTGGAGAAATGTCAGAAAAAACAGCTGTTCTTTGAAAATAACAACAATTTAATTTACTTGAACAAAAATTTTAATTTTATAACTAACAAGTAGGTATGGACACAAATGAAATTGAAGAAGAGTTCATAATTTGTGCATCTGCGCAAGTTATTGCAATAGCTGCAATGAAGCAAAAAAAAACTCCTTCTTTTCGTATAAATCCCTACTTAAAAGAAAGAAAAACACCTCATTCGCACGAGTAAATCCACATATTGCCCACAGAAATTTGCGGACTACTACTATGAGTCTGGAAGAATAATATAGAAGGCGAATACATACAAATGTGTAGCTGGAGCCTGGAGTACTTGAAGTAGCATCTTGTTGAACTTCTACATCTTCAAGTAAATGCTTATCAGAAACTGAAACGTTCGTAAATGGACTAGAAACAGATGGAAAAGTTAAATAAATGAATTATATCTATATTGCATAGTTACATGTACCTTCTTTTGCTAGATGCCGGCGTGAGGAATGATAGACACGCAGAGAATTCCCAATCAACAGTATCCTCAGAAAGGTGTTCGTCATTATCTTCGGAAAATTCTTTTGCGGCACTCTCTGACTTCCCCAATTTTTTGGCGGTTTTATGATAGCGATGACTGTCCCGTAAAGATTTCCATTGTGCTTTACAGTCATCAACTATAAAAAAAAACACTTGTGTTATGTGCTTTTTAAGAGGTAGAACTTACCTGTTTTTTTCCTATTGCTTCAGATATAGCTCTCCAATCAGCGTTAACACTGCTTCCAAGTTGCTATGGTACGTGTCTGCAAGGCTCCATATAGATGGATGTTGCTCCACAAGCATCGCCAATATTTTCTTGGCCTCGACACTAAAAATCATTTTATGTTTTCGTTTTTTTTTTTATTGAATTCCAAGGACTTCTCTTCTATTTCAAAGGACTCTTGCTCTAAATACTCCTCGTCTATATATTCATTAAAATCAAACATATTTTGAATACAAAAAAATAACAGCAGAGCGATCTGTCAAAATTTAGCTGGAAAAATGTACCGACCCATTAAATGGGCGCGATAAATTTTGACAGATACATGAAGGACATTCTGAAACAAAAGTTTGATTATTTAGCTCGAGCTGCGTACCACTCAGCTAAATGGGTTCGCTTAAGTTTAGCTCAGCTAAAGTTTGGAGAGAATTTTATATGGGAGCGAAAATTTAGCTCGAGCTGAAATTTGCATGTAAAATGTATACTTGCACAATAATATATGCAAATATGCATTTGTTAAATTGAAAAAATTGTAGCCCTTGTACCTAACGATAAAAAAATGTTTTGATCACTTTTCGTATTCCAAAAACACAAATAGTGCACTTGTTTTCGTTAATTAATAATTAGGAAGGTTTATAAAAAAATCTGTGGACATTTCAAAATGCAATGTTTTAAAATTTGTAAAAGAATTATGTGTATAGAAAACGAAATAAAGCGAGCGAATTACGTTCGATTGAATACGCAAAATCTGAAATCGGAAATTAAAATGCAGAACCCACTTAAATACAACATTATAGGCCTGTTTTTCTGAGCTCCGATCTCAGCAAAGCAAAGTAAAGTAGGATTTTCAACAAGGAATTACAACTACGTTCTACTTGACACTTCGAGGAATCACAGTAGTTGTTGTATTTGCGTTCTAATACAGAATTACCAATCATATATTGATTTTGTACAAATATGGTGTTAAATAAACGAATTTGAAAACATTCACCCTAATAGAAATTTATACAATAATCATGAACATTTACTAAAATTCGATTTTGTCTAGTGGAAGCTCGGGTTAACCTGCATGTTGTTGACTCATTTTTGGAACAATCCCCACGAATTTCATTTATGCATTTTGCTGTCAAACATAGAATTCATACAAACAAAATTAAAAATAAATTGAAATGTGAATGAATGAACACATTTTACTGGCGAAGATGGATAGAGGACGAATTAAGCTATCTAAAATCATACTCAACATTTACTTTTTTCCATTTATTATTATAGATTCATTTACAAATTGTTTGTTATTGAAAAAGTGCTACCCGACGGTACACGTATTCACAGCCAGGAAAAAAAAGAGAGCGCGAGAGAGAGCTGTCATTCAAAATTTGCTGGGATAAACGGGTGGGTGCACTGAAAGTCGACTGTCTAGTTTGGTTAGTCTATGGCAGTGAAAGTCCACTGTCTAGTTTGGTTAGTCAATGGCGCTGTGTTTGTAAGTTGTGACATCGACACAAGAGAGGAGGATTGGGAAAAGTTTTGTGAGAGAAAAAAAAAAATTGTAAACAAATCAACAAAATATGGCATCATCAAGAAGTATTGTTGTAAATGCAACTGGGACAATCGAATCGGCTACTTTTCCTCTTGGTCCTGAAAGCAGTCAAGTATTTTGTCGTTTTGAAATAGTTACTGGCGGTAACTTTAAATTAATGTCGGGAATAACAAGTGGGATAACGCAAGCAGCCATGCCCAAAACGGCCAACGATAAAATTGTATTCAACATACCATTTGAATGTATCTATAGAAGCACAGGTCCTTATGGATGTAAGTTTCTTTTCTGTCATCTACTTCATAAAATTATGAAAAGCTAAGCTACAAATTTGTTTTCGCAGGGCCACAGCTTCTTGTTAGTGTTTATGGAAAGAACCGATGGTCAGTAGAAACAACACTTGGGTATTGCTGGGTTCATCTGCCCATAAGTGTATCAACTGTTGTAAAATCAACCAACCCAATTCGTGTTCCAAAGAATACTACTGTTATGGATGAACTCTCAAGTTGGGTCACGTCGAGAAGCCCTGAATTGAAAAACCCAAAAATTTTACTTGATGCCTACGAAGAAAAAGGTTAGTTATCCTAAGTACTTTGTAAACTAATATGTAAATACGATTTTGTTCACCTCATGTTCCTTTAGAATTCCTTTCGATGGAGCAAAATGGAGAGATGAAACTTTCATTGAGAACACTTTGCTTGCTGTCAAATGATGTACCTAGTGAACGATTTGAGGGAGTAAACCCTAACGAACTTAGAACGATTTAATTCCAATTATTGTATTATTATTCACATGTTTTTCTATTTTCGTGTAAAAAATAAAAGTCTGCTAGCACGTTTGACCCAACCGTTGCATGGCTTTGTATTTCAGATCCCACAAACAAAGTCGAGTTCATGTAGGTGTAACAGGTATCGGCCCCTATCGTAATTGCCCATTAACGATCGCCAAATGGCTGTTTATCAGTCAATTTTTGTATAGCGATTTTTGTATGCTGGCAAATGATGTACCTTGTGAACGATTTGAGGGAGTAAACCCTAACGAACTTAGAACGATTTAATTCCAATTATTGTATTATTATTCACATATTTTTCTATTTTCGTGTAAAAAATAAAAGTCTGCTAGCACGTTTGACCCAACCGTTGCATGGCTTTGTATTTCAGATCCCACAAACAAAGTCGAGTTCATGTAGGTGTAACAGGTATCGGCCCCTTATCAGTCAATTTTTGTATAGCGAGCCCGAGCCACGATAAAGATTCACATTTTGGCGAATAGAGATCAAAGATTAAAAATCTCTTTAACAAACAAATAAGTTACATAAATTAGACAAATACAAGTTCTTTATTATGTCGATTGGTAATCGGCTTAATAATTGCTTTGATTGATTTTAAATCGATCTTCGAATTGAAAGAAGCAATAGCAATGCATTTTAATTCGCATTTAATTTGTGTCCACGGAGTCGAGCAGATTTTTGAATCGACAATATTGCGGGCACCTGGAATAAAAGTAAGATATTGGAAATTTGATTAAATTAATTAAAATAACGATTAGGTAATTACGACGAAATTAAAAATGTCCATTGGATTCGGGTCGTTGAAAAAAAAAATGACCACAATTAGGAAGAATAAAAATGGAATTAAGAAATAAACTTACAGGTGTCTTAAATTGTTGTGTGAATATTTTTGTGCGTCACTTCCATACGATGTTAAAATGTAGTATATACATTTCATAGCTAGTATTAAAATCAACACAATGTTTGTGGTAAACTACGATTTTATTGATTGCAGCCCCAATTTCTCTCTAATGGTGAGTCTCCGTAGCTTTTTTGACAGCTCATGTCCGTTTGAATATTGCAAACTGCAAATATAAAGCGCTCTTAACAAGTTATTTGAAAATGAATAAAAACAAGAGTAACATTCTTTCCCAAAGTTGCGAGGAGCAAAAAGGAATGCTGCCATTTATCAAAAAATGTGCAGCGAACTAGAAAATAAAATCGTAGTATACCACAAACATTGTGTTGATTTTAATACTAGCTATGAAATGTATATACTATATTTTAACATCGTATGGAAGTGACGCACAAAAATATTCACACAACAATTTAAGACACCTGTAAGTTTATTTCTTAATTCCATTTTTTTCTTCCTAATTGTGGTAATTTTTTTTTTCAACGACCCGAATCCAATGGACATTTTTAATTTCGTCGTAACTACCTAATCGTTATTTTAATTAATTTAACCAAATTTCCAATATCTTACTTTTATTCCAGGTGCCCGCAATATTGTCGATTCAAAAATCTGCTCGACTCCGTGGACACAAATTAAATGCGAATTAAAATGCATTGCTATTGCTTCTTTCAATTCGAAGATCGATTTAAAATCAATCAAAGCAATTATTAAGCCGATTACCAATCGACATAATAAAGAACTTGTATTTATCTAATTTATGTAACTTATTTGTTTGTTAAAGAGATTTTTAATCTTTGATCTCTATTCGCCAAAATGTGAATCTTTATCGTGGCTCGGGCTCGCTATACAAAAATTGACTGATAAACAGCCATTTGGCGATCGTTAATGGGCAATTACGATAGGGGCCGATACCTGTTACACCTACATGAACTCGACTTTGTTTGTGGGATCTGAAATACAAAGCCATGCAACGGTTGGGTCAAACGTGCTAGCAGACTTTTATTTTTTACACGAAAATAGAAAAATATGTGAATAATAATACAATAATTGGAATTAAATCGTTCTAAGTTCGTTAGGGTTTACTCCCTCAAATCGTTCACAAGGTACATCATTTGCCAGCATACAAAAATCGCTATACAAAAATTGACTGATAAACAGCCATTTGGCGATCGTTAATGGGCAATTTCGATAGGGGCCGATACCTGTTACACCTACATGAACTCGACTTTGTTTGTGGGATCTGAAATACAAAGCCATGCAACGGTTGGGTCAAACGTGCTAGCAGACTTTTATTTTTTACACGAAAATAGAAAAATATGTGAATAATAATACAATAATTGGAATTAAATCGTTCTAAGTTCGTTAGGGTTTACTCCCTCAAATCGTTCACTAGGTACATCATTTGACAGCAAGCAAAGTGTTCTCAATGAAAGTTTCATCTCTCCATTTTGCTCCATCGAAAGGAATTCTAAAGGAACATGAGGTGAACAAAATCGTATTTACATATTAGTTTACAAAGTACTTAGGATAACTAACCTTTTTCTTCGTAGGCATCAAGTAAAATTTTTGGGTTTTTCAATTCAGGGCTTCTCGACGTGACCCAACTTGAGAGTTCATCCATAACAGTAGTATTCTTTGGAACACGAATTGGGTTGGTTGATTTTACAACAGTTGATACACTTATGGGCAGATGAACCCAGCAATACCCAAGTGTTGTTTCTACTGACCATCGGTTCTTTCCATAAACACTAACAAGAAGCTGTGGCCCTGCGAAAACAAATTTGTAGCTTAGCTTTTCATAATTTTATGAAGTAGATGACAGAAAAGAAACTTACATCCATAAGGACCTGTGCTTCTATAGATACATTCAAATGGTATGTTGAATACAATTTTATCGTTGGCCGTTTTGGGCATGGCTGCTTGCGTTATCCCACTTGTTATTCCCGACATTAATTTAAAGTTACCGCCAGTAACTATTTCAAAACGACAAAATACTTGACTGCTTTCAGGACCAAGAGGAAAAGTAGCCGATTCGATTGTCCCAGTTGCATTTACAACAATACTTCTTGATGATGCCATATTTTGTTGATTTGTTTACAATTTTTTTTTCTCTCACAAAACTTTTCCCAATCCTCCTCTCTTGTGTCGATGTCAGAACTTACAAACACAGCGCCATTGACTAACCAAACTAGACAGTGGACTTTCACTGCCATAGACTAACCAAACTAGACAGTCGACTTTCAGTGCACCCACCCATTTATCCCAGCAAATTTTGAATGACAGCGCTCTCTCGCGCTCTCTTTTTTTTCCTGGCTGTGAATACGTGTACCGTCGGGTAGCACTTTTTCAATAACAAACAATTTGTAAATGAATCTATAATAATAAATGGAAAAAAGGAAATGTTGAGTATGATTTTAGATAGCTTAATTCGTCCTCTATCCATCTTCGCCAGTAAAATGTGTTCATTCATTCACATTTCAATTTATTTTTAATTTTGTTTGTATGAATTCTATGTTTGACAGCAAAATGCATAAATGAAATTCGTGGGGATTGTTCCAAAAATGAGTCAACAACATGCAGGTTAACCCGAGCTTCCACTAGACAAAATCGAATTTTAGTAAATGTTCATGATTATTGTATAAATTTCTATTAGGGTGAATGTTTTCAAATTCGTTTATTTAACACCATATTTGTACAAAATCAATATATGATTGGTAATTCTGTATTAGAACGCAAATACAACAACTACTCTGATTCCTCGAAGTGTCAAGTAGAACGTAGTTGTAATTCCTTGTTGAAAATCCTACTTTACTTTGCTTTGCTGAGATCGGAGCTCAGAAAAACAGGCCTATAATGTTGTATTTAAGTGGGTTCTGCATTTTAATTTCCGATTTCAGATTTTGCGTATTCAATCGAACGTAAGAATTCAAATTGTTTTGTTAATTGTTGGTATTCGCTCGCTTTATTTCGTTTTCTATACACATAATTCTTTTACAAATTTTAAAACAATGCATTTTTAGGACATCTTGTTTCCAATATAAAGACAACTCCACCTAAAAGAAAAAAATGTTTAGGGCCAAGCACTACGAAGTCGCTTCTCACTGTTCATCTACATGCGTACATATAAAAATCGAATCTTTTCTTGCTTCTTGCTGCTACAATTATCAGTCGTATTTCTAATATTTTCAGCTTTTGAGAATTTATAAAATGGTTCAAAAGTAAATTTTCCATATTCATAATTATAAGTACTTATTTTCCCGACGACACAAATGTCAAAGTATAATTAGTGTCAGTCTATACCTACAAGAAACTTTGTGTCAGGGGTACTGGTATTCGTTATACCATGATATTCATACTATAGTATTAATACCAGCAGTCTGTCTCCCACATTACCAGTTTTTAGAAGAGGTATAGAGCCAAATCCCGAGAAAAACCCAAATTCCAACTTAAGGTTTTTTTCACTGGGCCACCTCTCGCGAACGTCTGACAAACATCTGAGAGTATAACTGTCATGAAAGAGCTTCTCAATTGGCCGTTTGGACTCGGCATAAAATTGTAGATCCCTCCCATTCGTCCCAAAAATAAAAACTCACACAAGACGAATGGTTGTGAGAAGCTAGGCTTGGGTCCATACGGACCTGTTGCGCCAATTATTTATTTATTTTTTATAGAGCCAAATTTCAAAAATCTTGGAGCCAAAAATAGCCAACATAAACACAAATCCAAAGATAAAAAGTGCACATTTTTTACAATTCTTTAGGCACAATTATTCTGATTACATTTTTTCTAAAAAAAAATAAACACAACGCAAGCTCATAATTTAGAGACTTTTTCAGCCGAGACAATACTGAGACCACCAACTTCGGCCGATTTCCCGTTTCTTGCCTACCAGCTATATTTTTATGGGGTGGCAAATGCTAAGTGCGCTAACAAAAAGACAACATAATGTGGTATTTAAGTGGATTCTGCAATTTGAATTCCGATTTCAGATTTCGCGTATTCAATCGAACGTTAAGATTCCAAATTGACAGCAATAGTGTAAACAACAGAGATAAATGAATAAAAGAGATGGATATCTTTCGTACGTCTATTCCCCCAAAAAACATATTTGTTTACATTGTTGTTTTTGTAATTTCAACCCCCGTCTGTGAATACGTGTGAGCTACGAAAAAACATGTTGCTAATGGCCGGCCAACATTCCTTTTGATTTTATGAGCATCGCGCTGTTCAATTGTTTTGTGTTTGGTATTAAACTTGTTTGGTTTTTGTTAACGCTTCGATTAAAATAAAAAAAATAGTGAAATACACATTTCAGAATAGCGAATTCTTGCATTAAAGTCCAATTCATGAACTCACATATACTAGAAAAGAAATGAGCATAGGTGCGTGACTTCATGAATTTTACGGGAAAACAGCTTGTAGGCAGCAGCCTTTCCACTGAAATAATATATATCTCTCAATTCCATTATCTTTGACTCTGTATTCCATTATCTTTGCGGCATAATTTGTGCCCATTAGTTATGCGGCGTTCACATCACAGTTTATTTTAAGATTTTTTAAAGTTTTTTTTTAAATTGTTGGTATCAAATGGAATTCCTGTTATAATTTCGTTACAATGCCAAATAAATTAATATAATAACTATTTGTCAATATCTAGCAGAAATCTAATATTATGAGATATTAATCAGGGAAAATTAATTACCACGTTTTTTTCACTTTTGTTAAAAGAGATTTTGTAACATCAGGTTTTTTTTGCATACTTTAAGAAAATACACTTTTTCCGTTGATTTTAATGCTTTAAATTTCGAAGCCATATTGAAAAAAAAATATATTTTAACACAGTTTAGCGAAAAGGTTTTTTTTTGTATATCGTGGGGAACGCTGCTCGAGCTAAACTAAATTCTATCTGGTCTCCAACTTTTCTCTCCAAACATCAGCTAAAGTCCTAGCTAAATTTTGACATAAAGACCGCTGTGGAGAAATGTCAGAAAAAACAGCTGTTCTTTGAAAATAACAACAATTTAATTTACTTGAACAAAAATTTTAATTTTATAACTAACAAGTAGGTATGGACACAAATGAAATTGAAGAAGAGTTCATAATTTGTGCATCTGCGCAAGTTATTGCAATAGCTGCAATGAAGCAAAAAAAAACTCCTTCTTTTCGTATAAATCCCTACTTAAAAGAAAGAAAAACACCTCATTCGCACGAGTAAATCCACATATTGCCCACAGAAATTTGCGGACTACTACTATGAGTCTGGAAGAATAATATAGAAGGCGAATAAGGAAAGCAAGTTTCATCAGGTGCCGAGCTCCGTTCTTTCCAATCTGTACCTGGAAGACCCAACGAATCTGGGAAACTTTTAAGAAACAAAATAAAAGATTTTGTCAATTCTCCTGTTGGTGCTATTCCTTGGCAATCAAAAGCACCGTTCCTAAAATAAAATATCAATTAAAATATTTTATATGCATTTCTTTTTTCGCATGATTTTAAATTATTATAATTATAAAGTCTTAAGTAGGTAAGTATAAGTTTTAGGTTCCAGGACTTCTTTGATTTGTTTGCCGAAGAGCAATTACCGCCTGTTGTTGAAAACTCAAACCAAGCTCTTCAACCGCGTCGTCGGATAGCTTTTGAAGATCACGATCTAGGTTCGCCAGCAATGAGTAGTGCACTAAGGGAGGTTGTGAGGGGCCGTTCCTATCTTCCCTCCGCATTTGGATAAGGTCCGTTACCGTCTGCGTTAGGGAAGCCACATTTTCCACAAAACCATCTTTTTTTGGTCGTTTTGCTGTATTATTAAACAACAAAAAGACAAAAATTATATAAGTAGGTAATTATAACATAAAGTTCAGATAATATAAACATACAAATGTGTAGCTGGAGCCTGGAGTACTTGAAGTAGCATCTTGTTGAACTTCTACATCTTCAAGTAAATGCTTATCAGAAACTGAAACGTTCGTAAATGGACTAGAAACAGATGGAAAAGTTAAATAAATGAATTATATCTATATTGCATAGTTACATGTACCTTCTTTTGCTAGATGCCGGCGTGAGGAATGATAGACACGCAGAGAATTCCCAATCAACAGTATCCTCAGAAAGGTGTTCGTCATTATCTTCGGAAAATTCTTTTGCGGCACTCCCTGACTTCCCCAATTTTTTGGCGGTTTTATGATAGCGATGACTGTCCCGTAAAGATTTCCATTGTGCTTTACAGTCATCAACTATAAAAAAAAACACTTGTGTTATGTGCTTTTTAAGAGGTAGAACTTACCTGTTTTTTTCCTATTGCTTCAGATATAGCTCTCCAATCAGCGTTAACACTGCTTCCAAGTTGCTATGGTACGTGTCTGCAAGGCTCCATATAGATGGATGTTGCTCCACAAGCATCGCCAATATTTTCTTGGCCTCGACACTAAAAATCATTTTATGTTTTCGTTTTTTTTTTTATTGAATTCCAAGGACTTCTCTTCTATTTCAAAGGACTCTTGCTCTAAATACTCCTCGTCTATATATTCATTAAAATCAAACATATTTTGAATACAAAAAAATAACAGCAGAGCGATCTGTCAAAATTTAGCTGGAAAAATGTACCGACCCATTAAATGGGCGCGATAAATTTTGACAGATACATGAAGGACATTCTGAAACAAAAGTTTGATTATTTAGCTCGAGCTGCGTACCACTCAGCTAAATGGGTTCGCTTAAGTTTAGCTCAGCTAAAGTTTGGAGAGAATTTTATATGGGAGCGAAAATTTAGCTCGAGCTGAAATTTGCATGTAAAATGTATACTTGCACAATAATATATGCAAATATGCATTTGTTAAATTGAAAAAATTGTAGCCCTTGTACCTAATGATAAAAAAATGTTTTGATCACTTTTCGTATTCCAAAAACACAAATAGTGCACTTGTTTTCGTTAATTAATAATTAGGAAGGTTTATAAAAAAATCTGTGCACATTTCAAAATGCAATGTTTTAAAATTTGTAAAAGAATTATGTGTATAGAGAACGAAATAAAGCGTGCGAATTACGTTCGATTGAATACACAAAATCTGAAATCGGAAATTAAAATGCAGAACCCACTTAAATACAACATTATAGGCCTGTTTTTCTGAGCTCCGATCTCAGCAAAGCAAAGTAAAGTAGGATTTTCAACAAGGAATTACAACTACGTTCTACTTGACACTTCGAGGAATCACAGTAGTTGTTGTATTTGCGTTCTAATACAGAATTACCAATCATATATTGATTTTGTACAAATATGGTGTTAAATAAACGAATTTGAAAACATTCACCCTAATAGAAATTTATACAATAATCATGAACATTTACTAAAATTCGATTTTGTCTAGTGGAAGCTCGGGTTAACCTGCATGTTGTTGACTCATTTTTGGAACAATCCCCACGAATTTCATTTATGCATTTTGCTGTCAAACATAGAATTCATACAAACAAAATTAAAAATAAATTGAAATGTGAATGAATGAACACATTTTACTGGCGAAGATGGATAGAGGACGAATTAAGCTATCTAAAATCATACTCAACATTTACTTTTTTCCATTTATTATTATAGATTCATTTACAAATTGTTTGTTATTGAAAAAGTGCTACCCGACGGTACACGTATTCACAGCCAGGAAAAAAAAGAGAGCGCGAGAGAGAGCTGTCATTCAAAATTTGCTGGGATAAACGGGTGGGTGCACTGAAAGTCGACTGTCTAGTTTGGTTAGTCTATGGCAGTGAAAGTCCACTGTCTAGTTTGGTTAGTCAATGGCGCTGTGTTTGTAAGTTGTGACATCGACACAAGAGAGGAGGATTGGGAAAAGTTTTGTGAGAGAAAAAAAAAAATTGTAAACAAATCAACAAAATATGGCATCATCAAGAAGTATTGTTGTAAATGCAACTGGGACAATCGAATCGGCTACTTTTCCTCTTGGTCCTGAAAGCAGTCAAGTATTTTGTCGTTTTGAAATAGTTACTGGCGGTAACTTTAAATTAATGTCGGGAATAACAAGTGGGATAACGCAAGCAGCCATGCCCAAAACGGCCAACGATAAAATTGTATTCAACATACCATTTGAATGTATCTATAGAAGCACAGGTCCTTATGGATGTAAGTTTCTTTTCTGTCATCTACTTCATAAAATTATGAAAAGCTAAGCTACAAATTTGTTTTCGCAGGGCCACAGCTTCTTGTTAGTGTTTATGGAAAGAACCGATGGTCAGTAGAAACAACACTTGGGTATTGCTGGGTTCATCTGCCCATAAGTGTATCAACTGTTGTAAAATCAACCAACCCAATTCGTGTTCCAAAGAATACTACTGTTATGGATGAACTCTCAAGTTGGGTCACGTCGAGAAGCCCTGAATTGAAAAACCCAAAAATTTTACTTGATGCCTACGAAGAAAAAGGTTAGTTATCCTAAGTACTTTGTAAACTAATATGTAAATACGATTTTGTTCACCTCATGTTCCTTTAGAATTCCTTTCGATGGAGCAAAATGGAGAGATGAAACTTTCATTGAGAACACTTTGCTTGCTGTCAAATGATGTACCTAGTGAACGATTTGAGGGAGTAAACCCTAACGAACTTAGAACGATTTAATTCCAATTATTGTATTATTATTCACATATTTTTCTATTTTCGTGTAAAAAATAAAAGTCTGCTAGCACGTTTGACCCAACCGTTGCATGGCTTTGTATTTCAGATCCCACAAACAAAGTCGAGTTCATGTAGGTGTAACAGGTATCGGCCCCTATCGTAATTGCCCATTAACGATCGCCAAATGGCTGTTTATCAGTCAATTTTTGTATAGCGATTTTTGTATGCTGGCAAATGATGTACCTTGTGAACGATTTGAGGGAGTAAACCCTAACGAACTTAGAACGATTTAATTCCAATTATTGTATTATTATTCACATATTTTTCTATTTTCGTGTAAAAAATAAAAGTCTGCTAGCACGTTTGACCCAACCGTTGCATGGCTTTGTATTTCAGATCCCACAAACAAAGTCGAGTTCATGTAGGTGTAACAGGTATCGGCCCCTTATCAGTCAATTTTTGTATAGCGAGCCCGAGCCACGATAAAGATTCACATTTTGCCGAATAGAGATCAAAGATTAAAAATCTCTTTAACAAACAAATAAGTTACATAAATTAGATAAATACAAGTTCTTTATTATGTCGATTGGTAATCGGCTTAATAATTGCTTTGATTGATTTTAAATCGATCTTCGAATTGAAAGAAGCAATAGCAATGCATTTTAATTCGCATTTAATTTGTGTCCACGGAGTCGAGCAGATTTTTGAATCGACAATATTGCGGGCACCTGGAATAAAAGTAAGATATTGGAAATTTGATTAAATTAATTAAAATAACGATTAGGTAATTACGACGAAATTAAAAATGTCCATTGGATTCGGGTCGTTGAAAAAAAAAATGACCACAATTAGGAAGAATAAAAATGGAATTAATAATTAAACTTACAGGTGTCTTAAATTGTTGTGTGAATATTTTTGTGCGTCACTTCCATACGATGTTAAAATGTAGTATATACATTTCATAGCTAGTATTAAAATCAACACAATGTTTGTGGTAAACTACGATTTTATTGATTGCAGCCCCAATTTCTCTCTAATGGTGAGTCTCCGTAGCTTTTTTGACAGCTCATGTCCGTTTGAATATTGCAAACTGCAAATATAAAGCGCTCTTAACAAGTTATTTGAAAATGAATAAAAACAAGAGTAACATTCTTTCCCAAAGTTGCGAGGAGCAAAAAGGAATGCTGCCATTTATCAAAAAATGTGCAGCGAACTAGAAAATAAAATCGTAGTATACCACAAACATTGTGTTGATTTTAATACTAGCTATGAAATGTATATACTACATTTTAACATCGTATGGAAGTGACGCACAAAAATATTCACACAACAATTTAAGACACCTGTAAGTTTATTTCTTAATTCCATTTTTTTCTTCCTAATTGTGGTAATTTTTTTTTTCAACGACCCGAATCCAATGGACATTTTTAATTTCGTCGTAACTACCTAATCGTTATTTTAATTAATTTAACCAAATTTCCAATATCTTACTTTTATTCCAGGTGCCCGCAATATTGTCGATTCAAAAATCTGCTCGACTCCGTGGACACAAATTAAATGCGAATTAAAATGCATTGCTATTGCTTCTTTCAATTCGAAGATCGATTTAAAATCAATCAAAGCAATTATTAAGCCGATTACCAATCGACATAATAAAGAACTTGTATTTATCTAATTTATGTAACTTATTTGTTTGTTAAAGAGATTTTTAATCTTTGATCTCTATTCGCCAAAATGTGAATCTTTATCGTGGCTCGGGCTCGCTATACAAAAATTGACTGATAAACAGCCATTTGGCGATCGTTAATGGGCAATTACGATAGGGGCCGATACCTGTTACACCTACATGAACTCGACTTTGTTTGTGGGATCTGAAATACAAAGCCATGCAACGGTTGGGTCAAACGTGCTAGCAGACTTTTATTTTTTACACGAAAATAGAAAAATATGTGAATAATAATACAATAATTGGAATTAAATCGTTCTAAGTTCGTTAGGGTTTACTCCCTCAAATCGTTCACAAGGTACATCATTTGCCAGCATACAAAAATCGCTATACAAAAATTGACTGATAAACAGCCATTTGGCGATCGTTAATGGGCAATTTCGATAGGGGCCGATACCTGTTACACCTACATGAACTCGACTTTGTTTGTGGGATCTGAAATACAAAGCCATGCAACGGTTGGGTCAAACGTGCTAGCAGACTTTTATTTTTTACACGAAAATAGAAAAATATGTGAATAATAATACAATAATTGGAATTAAATCGTTCTAAGTTCGTTAGGGTTTACTCCCTCAAATCGTTCACTAGGTACATCATTTGACAGCAAGCAAAGTGTTCTCAATGAAAGTTTCATCTCTCCATTTTGCTCCATCGAAAGGAATTCTAAAGGAACATGAGGTGAACAAAATCGTATTTACATATTAGTTTACAAAGTACTTAGGATAACTAACCTTTTTCTTCGTAGGCATCAAGTAAAATTTTTGGGTTTTTCAATTCAGGGCTTCTCGACGTGACCCAACTTGAGAGTTCATCCATAACAGTAGTATTCTTTGGAACACGAATTGGGTTGGTTGATTTTACAACAGTTGATACACTTATGGGCAGATGAACCCAGCAATACCCAAGTGTTGTTTCTACTGACCATCGGTTCTTTCCATAAACACTAACAAGAAGCTGTGGCCCTGCGAAAACAAATTTGTAGCTTAGCTTTTCATAATTTTATGAAGTAGATGACAGAAAAGAAACTTACATCCATAAGGACCTGTGCTTCTATAGATACATTCAAATGGTATGTTGAATACAATTTTATCGTTGGCCGTTTTGGGCATGGCTGCTTGCGTTATCCCACTTGTTATTCCCGACATTAATTTAAAGTTACCGCCAGTAACTATTTCAAAACGACAAAATACTTGACTGCTTTCAGGACCAAGAGGAAAAGTAGCCGATTCGATTGTCCCAGTTGCATTTACAACAATACTTCTTGATGATGCCATATTTTGTTGATTTGTTTACAATTTTTTTTTCTCTCACAAAACTTTTCCCAATCCTCCTCTCTTGTGTCGATGTCACAACTTACAAACAGAGCGCCATTGACTAACCAAACTAGACAGTGGACTTTCACTGCCATAGACTAACCAAACTAGACAGTCGACTTTCAGTGCACCCACCCATTTATCCCAGCAAATTTTGAATGACAGCTCTCTCTCGCGCTCTCTTTTTTTTCCTGGCTGTGAATACGTGTACCGTCGGGTAGCACTTTTTCAATAACAAACAATTTGTAAATGAATCTATAATAATAAATGGAAAAAAGTAAATGTTGAGTATGATTTTAGATAGCTTAATTCGTCCTCTATCCATCTTCGCCAGTAAAATGTGTTCATTCATTCACATTTCAATTTATTTTTAATTTTGTTTGTATGAATTCTATGTTTGACAGCAAAATGCATAAATGAAATTCGTGGGGATTGTTCCAAAAATGAGTCAACAACATGCAGGTTAACCCGAGCTTCCACTAGACAAAATCGAATTTTAGTAAATGTTCATGATTATTGTATAAATTTCTATTAGGGTGAATGTTTTCAAATTCGTTTATTTAACACCATATTTGTACAAAATCAATATAAATATGATTGGTAATTCTGTATTAGAACGCAAATACAACAACTACGGTGATTCCTCGAAGTGTCAAGTAGAACGTAGTTGTAATTCCTTGTTGAAAATCCTACTTTACTTTGCTTTGCTGAGATCGGAGCTCAGAAAAACAGGCCTATAATGTTGTATTTAAGTGGGTTCTGCATTTTAATTTCCGATTTCAGATTTTGCGTATTCAATCGAACGTAAGAATTCAAATTGTTTTGTTAATTGTTGGTATTCGCTCGCTTTATTTCGTTTTCTATACACATAATTCTTTTACAAATTTTAAAACAATGCATTTTTAGGACATCTTGTTTCCAATATAAAGACAACTCCACCTAAAAGAAAAAAATGTTTAGGGCCAAGCACTACGAAGTCGCTTCTCACTGTTCATCTACATGCGTACATATAAAAATCGAATCTTTTCTTGCTTCTTGCTGCTACAATTATCAGTCGTATTTCTAATATTTTCAGCTATTGAGAATTTATAAAATGGTTCAAAAGTAAATTTTCCATATTCATAATTATAAGTACTTATTTTCCCGACGACACAAATGTCAAAGTATAATTAGTGTCAGTCTATACCTACAAGAAACTTTGTGTCAGGGGTACTGGTATTCGTTATACCATGATATTCATACTATAGTATTAATACCAGCAGTCTGTCTCCCACATTACCAGTTTTTAGAAGAGGTATAGAGCCAAATCCCGAGAAAAACCCAAATTCCAACTTAAGGTTTTTTTCACTGGGCCACCTCTCGCGAACGTCTGACAAACATCTGAGAGTATAACTGTCATGAAAGAGCTTCTCAATTGGCCGTTTGGACTCGGCATAAAATTGTAGATCCCTCCCATTCGTCCCAAAAATAAAAACTCACACAAGACGAATGGTTGTGAGAAGCTAGGCTTGGGTCCATACGGACCTGTTGCGCCAATTATTTATTTATTTTTTATAGAGCCAAATTTCAAAAATCTTGGAGCCAAAAATAGCCAACATAAACACAAATCCAAAGATAAAAAGTGCACATTTTTTACAATTCTTTAGGCACAATTATTCTGATTACATTTTTTCTAAAAAAAAATAAACACAACGCAAGCTCATAATTTAGAGACTTTTTTAGCCGAGACAATACTGAGACCACCAACTTCGGCCGATTTCCCGTTTCTTGCCTACCAGCTATATTTTTATGGGGTGGCAAATGCTAAGTGCGCTAACAAAAAGACAACATAATGTGGTATTTAAGTGGATTCTGCAATTTGAATTCCGATTTCAGATTTCGCGTATTCAATCGAACGTTAAGATTCCAAATTGACAGCAATAGTGTAAACAACAGAGATAAATGAATAAAAGAGATGGATATCTTTCGTACGTCTATTCCCCCAAAAAACATATTTGTTTACATTGTTGTTTTTGTAATTTCAACCCCCGTCTGTGAATACGTGTGAGCTACGAAAAAACATGTTGCTAATGGCCGGCCAACATTCCTTTTGATTTTATGAGCATCGCGCTGTTCAATTGTTTTGTGTTTGGTATTAAACTTGTTTGGTTTTTGTTAACGCTTCGATTAAAATAAAAAAAATAGTGAAATACACATTTCAGAATAGCGAATTCTTGCATTAAAGTCCAATTCATGAACTCACATATACTAGAAAAGAAATGAGCATAGGTGCGTGACTTCATGAATTTTACGGGAAAACAGCTTGTAGGCAGCCGCCTTTCCACTGAAATAATATATATCTCTCAACTCCATTATCTTTGACTCTGTATTCCATTATCTTTGCGGCATAATTTGTGCCCATTAGTTATGCGGCGTTCACATCACAGTTTATTTTAAGATTTTTTAAAGTTTTTTTTTAAATTGTTGGTATCAAATGGAATTCCTGTTATAATTTCGTTACAATGCCAAATAAATTAATATAATAACTATTTGTCAATATCTAGCAGAAATCTAATATTATGAGATATTAATCAGGGAAAATTAATTACCACGTTTTTTTCACTTTTGTTAAAAGAGATTTTGTAACATCAGGTTTTTTTTGCATACTTTAAGAAAATACACTTTTTCCGTTGATTTTAATGCTTTAAATTTCGAAGCCATATTGAAAAAAAAATATATTTTAACACAGTTTAGCGAAAAGGTTTTTTTTTGTATATCGTGGGGAACAATATTTTTTTAGTTTTAGCATAAGGCGTAGTACGCTGCTCGAGCTAAACTAAATTCTATCTGGTCTCCAACTTTTCTCTCCAAACATCAGCTAAAGTCCTAGCTAAATTTTGACATAAAGACCGCTGTGGAGAAATGTCAGAAAAAACAGCTGTTCTTTGAAAATAACAACAATTTAATTTACTTGAACAAAAATTTTAATTTTATAACTAACAAGTAGGTATGGACACAAATGAAATTGAAGAAGAGTTCATAATTTGTGCATCTGCGCAAGTTATTGCAATAGCTGCAATGAAGCAAAAAAAAACTCCTTCTTTTCGTATAAATCCCTACTTAAAAGAAAGAAAAACACCTCATTCGCACGAGTAAATCCACATATTGCCCACAGAAATTTGCGGACTACTACTATGAGTCTGGAAGAATAATATAGAAGGCGAATAAGGAAAGCAAGTTTCATCAGGTGCCGAGCTCCGTTCTTTCCAATCTGTACCTGGAAGACCCAACGAATCTGGGAAACTTTTAAGAAACAAAATAAAAGATTTTGTCAATTCTCCTGTTGGTGCTATTCCTTGGCAATCAAAAGCACCGTTCCTAAAATAAAATATCAATTAAAATATTTTATATGCATTTCTTTTTTCGCATGATTTTAAATTATTATAATTATAAAGTCTTAAGTAGGTAAGTATAAGTTTTAGGTTCCAGGACTTCTTTGATTTGTTTGCCGAAGAGCAATTACCGCCTGTTGTTGAAAACTCAAACCAAGCTCTTCAACCGCGTCGTCGGGTAGCTTTTGAAGATCACGATCTAGGTTCGCCAGCAATGAGTAGTGCACTAAGGGAGGTTGTGAGGGGCCGTTCCTATCTTCCCTCCGCATTTGGATAAGGTCCGTTACCGTCTGCGTTAGGGAAGCCACATTTTCCACAAAACCATCTTTTTTTGGTCGTTTTGCTGTATTATTAAACAACAAAAAGACAAAAATTATATAAGTAGGTAATTATAACATAAAGTTCAGATAATATAAACATACAAATGTGTAGCTGGAGCCTGGAGTACTTGAAGTAGCATCTTGTTGAACTTCTACATCTTCAAGTAAATGCTTATCAGAAACTGAAACGTTCGTAAATGGACTAGAAACAGATGGAAAAGTTAAATAAATGAATTATATCTATATTGCATAGTTACATGTACCTTCTTTTGCTAGATGCCGGCGTGAGGAATGATAGACACGCAGAGAATTCCCAATCAACAGTATCCTCAGAAAGGTGTTCGTCATTATCTTCGGAAAATTCTTTTGCGGCACTCCCTGACTTCCCCAATTTTTTGGCGGTTTTATGATAGCGATGACTGTCCCGTAAAGATTTCCATTGTGCTTTACAGTCATCAACTATAAAAAAAAACACTTGTGTTATGTGCTTTTTAAGAGGTAGAACTTACCTGTTTTTTTCCTATTGCTTCAGATATAGCTCTCCAATCAGCGTTAACACTGCTTCCAAGTTGCTATGGTACGTGTCTGCAAGGCTCCATATAGATGGATGTTGCTCCACAAGCATCGCCAATATTTTCTTGGCCTCGACACTAAAAATCATTTTATGTTTTCGTTTTTTTTTTTATTGAATTCCAAGGACTTCTCTTCTATTTCAAAGGACTCTTGCTCTAAATACTCCTCGTCTATATATTCATTAAAATCAAACATATTTTGAATACAAAAAAATAACAGCAGAGCGATCTGTCAAAATTTAGCTGGAAAAATGTACCGACCCATTAAATGGGCGCGATAAATTTTGACAGATACATGAAGGACATTCTGAAACAAAAGTTTGATTATTTAGCTCGAGCTGCGTACCACTCAGCTAAATGGGTTCGCTTAAGTTTAGCTCAGCTAAAGTTTGGAGAGAATTTTATATGGGAGCGAAAATTTAGCTCGAGCTGAAATTTGCATGTAAAATGTATACCTGCACAATAATATATGCAAATATGCATTTGTTAAATTGAAAAATTTGTAGCCCTTGTACCTAATGATAAAAAAATGTTTTGATCACTTTTCGTATTCCAAAAACACAAATAGTGCACTTGTTTTCGTTAATTAATAATTAGGAAGGTTTATAAAAAAATCTGTGCACATTTCAAAATGCAATGTTTTAAAATTTGTAAAAGAATTATGTGTATAGAGAACGAAATAAAGCGTGCGAATTACGTTCGATTGAATACGCAAAATCTGAAATCGGAAATTAAAATGCAGAACCCACTTAAATACAACATTATAGGCCTGTTTTTCTGAGCTCCGATCTCAGCAAAGCAAAGTAAAGTAGGATTTTCAACAAGGAATTACAACTACGTTCTACTTGACACTTCGAGGAATCACAGTAGTTGTTGTATTTGCGTTCTAATACAGAATTACCAATCATATTTATATTGATTTTGTACAAATATGGTGTTAAATAAACGAATTTGAAAACATTCACCCTAATAGAAATTTATACAATAATCATGAACATTTACTAAAATTCGATTTTGTCTAGTGGAAGCTCGGGTTAACCTGCATGTTGTTGACTCATTTTTGGAACAATCCCCACGAATTTCATTTATGCATTTTGCTGTCAAACATAGAATTCATACAAACAAAATTAAAAATAAATTGAAATGTGAATGAATGAACACATTTTACTGGCGAAGATGGATAGAGGACGAATTAAGCTATCTAAAATCATACTCAACATTTACTTTTTTCCATTTATTATTATAGATTCATTTACAAATTGTTTGTTATTGAAAAAGTGCTACCCGACGGTACACGTATTCACAGCCAGGAAAAAAAAGAGAGCGCGAGAGAGAGCTGTCATTCAAAATTTGCTGGGATAAATGTTTGGGTGCACTGAAAGTCGACTGTCTAGTTTGGTTAGTCTATGGCAGTGAAAGTCCACTGTCTAGTTTGGTTAGTCAATGGCGCTGTGTTTGTAAGTTGTGACATCGACACAAGAGAGGAGGATTGGGAAAAGTTTTGTGAGAGAAAAAAAAAATTGTAAACAAATCAACAAAATATGGCATCATCAAGAAGTATTGTTGTAAATGCAACTGGGACAATCGAATCGGCTACTTTTCCTCTTGGTCCTGAAAGCAGTCAAGTATTTTGTCGTTTTGAAATAGTTACTGGCGGTAACTTTAAATTAATGTCGGGAATAACAAGTGGGATAACGCAAGCAGCCATGCCCAAAACGGCCAACGATAAAATTGTATTCAACATACCATTTGAATGTATCTATAGAAGCACAGGTCCTTATGGATGTAAGTTTCTTTTCTGTCATCTACTTCATAAAATTATGAAAAGCTAAGCTACAAATTTGTTTTCGCAGGGCCACAGCTTCTTGTTAGTGTTTATGGAAAGAACCGATGGTCAGTAGAAACAACACTTGGGTATTGCTGGGTTCATCTGCCCATAAGTGTATCAACTGTTGTAAAATCAACCAACCCAATTCGTGTTCCAAAGAATACTACTGTTATGGATGAACTCTCAAGTTGGGTCACGTCGAGAAGCCCTGAATTGAAAAACCCAAAAATTTTACTTGATGCCTACGAAGAAAAAGGTTAGTTATCCTAAGTACTTTGTAAACTAATATGTAAATACGATTTTGTTCACCTCATGTTCCTTTAGAATTCCTTTCGATGGAGCAAAATGGAGAGATGAAACTTTCATTGAGAACACTTTGCTTGCTGTCAAATGATGTACCTAGTGAACGATTTGAGGGAGTAAACCCTAACGAACTTAGAACGATTTAATTCCAATTATTGTATTATTATTCACATATTTTTCTATTTTCGTGTAAAAAATAAAAGTCTGCTAGCACGTTTGACCCAACCGTTGCATGGCTTTGTATTTCAGATCCCACAAACAAAGTCGAGTTCATGTAGGTGTAACAGGTATCGGCCCCTTATCAGTCAATTTTTGTATAGCGAGCCCGAGCCACGATAAAGATTCACATTTTGGCGAATAGAGATCAAAGATTAAAAATCTCTTTAACAAACAAATAAGTTACATAAATTAGATAAATACAAGTTCTTTATTATGTCGATTGGTAATCGGCTTAATAATTGCTTTGATTGATTTTAAATCGATCTTCGAATTGAAAGAAGCAATAGCAATGCATTTTAATTCGCATTTAATTTGTGTCCACGGAGTCGAGCAGATTTTTGAATCGACAATATTGCGGGCACCTGGAATAAAAGTAAGATATTGGAAATTTGATTAAATTAATTAAAATAACGATTCGGTAATTACGACGAAATTAAAAATGTCCATTGGATTCGGGTCGTTGAAAAAAAAAAATGACCACAATTAGGAAGAATAAAAATGGAATTAAGAAATAAACTTACAGGTGTCTTAAATTGTTGTGTGAATATTTTTGTGCGTCACTTCCATACGATGTTAAAATGTAGTATATACATTTCATAGCTAGTATTAAAATCAACACAATGTTTGTGGTAAACTACGATTTTATTGATTGCAGCCCCAATTTCTCTCTAATAGTGAGTCTCCGTAGCTTTTTTGACAGCTCATGTCCGTTTGAATATTGCAAACTGCAAATATAAAGCGCTCTTAACAAGTTATTTGAAAATGAATAAAAACAAGAGTAACATTCTTTCCCAAAGTTGCGAGGAGCAAAAAGGAATGCTGCCATTTATCAAAAAATGTGCAGCGAACTAGAAAATAAAATCGTAGTATACCACAAACATTGTGTTGATTTTAATACTAGCTATGAAATGTATATACTACATTTTAACATCGTATGGAAGTGACGCACAAAAATATTCACACAACAATTTAAGACACCTGTAAGTTTATTTCTTAATTCCATTTTTTTCTTCCTAATATTGTGGTAATTTTTTTTTTCAACGACCCGAATCCAATGGACATTTTTAATTTCGTCGTAATTACCTAATCGTTATTTTAATTAATTTAACCAAATTTCCAATATCTTACTTTTATTCCAGGTGCCCGCAATATTGTCGATTCAAAAATCTGCTCGACTCCGTGGACACAAATTAAATGCGAATTAAAATGCATTGCTATTGCTTCTTTCAATTCGAAGATCGATTTAAAATCAATCAAAGCAATTATTAAGCCGATTACCAATCGACATAATAAAGAACTTGTATTTATCTAATTTATGTAACTTATTTGTTTGTTAAAGAGATTTTTAATCTTTGATCTCTATTCGCCAAAATGTGAATCTTTATCGTGGCTCGGGCTCGCTATACAAAAATTGACTGATAAACAGCCATTTGGCGATCGTTAATGGGCAATTACGATAGGGGCCGATACCTGTTACACCTACATGAACTCGACTTTGTTTGTGGGATCTGAAATACAAAGCCATGCAACGGTTGGGTCAAACGTGCTAGCAGACTTTTATTTTTTACACGAAAATAGAAAAATATGTGAATAATAATACAATAATTGGAATTAAATCGTTCTAAGTTCGTTAGGGTTTACTCCCTCAAATCGTTCACAAGGTACATCATTTGCCAGCATACAAAAATCGCTATACAAAAATTGACTGATAAACAGCCATTTGGCGATCGTTAATGGGCAATTTCGATAGGGGCCGATACCTGTTACACCTAAATGAACTCGACTTTGTTTGTGGGATCTGAAATACAAAGCCATGCAACGGTTGGGTCAAACGTGCTAGCAGACTTTTATTTTTTACACGAAAATAGAAAAATATGTGAATAATAATACAATAATTGGAATTAAATCGTTCTAAGTTCGTTAGGGTTTACTCCCTCAAATCGTTCAATAGGTACATCATTTGACAGCAAGCAAAGTGTTCTCAATGAAAGTTTCATCTCTCCATTTTGCTCCATCGAAAGGAATTCTAAAGGAACATGAGGTGAACAAAATCGTATTTACATATTAGTTTACAAAGTACTTAGGATAACTAACCTTTTTCTTCGTAGGCATCAAGTAAAATTTTTGGGTTTTTCAATTCAGGGCTTCTCGACGTGACCCAACTTGAGAGTTCATCCATAACAGTAGTATTCTTTGGAACACGAATTGGGTTGGTTGATTTTACAACAGTTGATACACTTATGGGCAGATGAACCCAGCAATACCCAAGTGTTGTTTCTACTGACCATCGGTTCTTTCCATAAACACTAACAAGAAGCTGTGGCCCTGCGAGAACAAATTTGTAGCTTAGCTTTTCATAATTTTATGAAGTAGATGACAGAAAAGAAACTTACATCCATAAGGACCTGTGCTTCTATAGATACATTCAAATGGTATGTTGAATACAATTTTATCGTTGGCCGTTTTGGGCATGGCTGCTTGCGTTATCCCACTTGTTATTCCCGACATTAATTTAAAGTTACCGCCAGTAACTATTTCAAAACGACAAAATACTTGACTGCTTTCAGGACCAAGAGGAAAAGTAGCCGATTCGATTGTCCCAGTTGCATTTACAACAATACTTCTTGATGATGCCATATTTTGTTGATTTGTTTACAATTTTTTTTTCTCTCACAAAACTTTTCCCAATCCTCCTCTCTTGTGTCGATGTCACAACTTACAAACAGAGCGCCATTGACTAACCAAACTAGACAGTGGACTTTCACTGCCATAGACTAACCAAACTAGACAGTCGACTTTCAGTGCACCCACCCATTTATCCCAGCAAATTTTGAATGACAGCTCTCTCTCGCGCTCTCTTTTTTTTCCTGGCTGTGAATACGTGTACCGTCGGGTAGCACTTTTTCAATAACAAACAATTTGTAAATGAATCTATAATAATAAATGGAAAAAAGTAAATGTTGAGTATGATTTTAGATAGCTTAATTCGTCCTCTATCCATCTTCGCCAGTAAAATGTGTTCATTCATTCACATTTCAATTTATTTTTAATTTTGTTTGTATGAATTCTATGTTTGACAGCAAAATGCATAAATGAAATTCGTGGGGATTGTTCCAAAAATGAGTCAACAACATGCAGGTTAACCCGAGCTTCCACTAGACAAAATCGAATTTTAGTAAATGTTCATGATTATTGTATAAATTTCTATTAGGGTGAATGTTTTCAAATTCGTTTATTTAACACCATATTTGTACAAAATCAATATATTTATGATTGGTAATTCTGTATTAGAACGCAAATACAACAACTACTGTGATTCCTCGAAGTGTCAAGTAGAACGTAGTTGTAATTCCTTGTTGAAAATCCTACTTTACTTTGCTTTGCTGAGATCGGAGCTCAGAAAAACAGGCCTATAATGTTGTATTTAAGTGGGTTCTGCATTTTAATTTCCGATTTCAGATTTTGCGTATTCAATCGAACGTAAGAATTCAAATTGTTTTGTTAATTGTTGGTATTCGCTCGCTTTATTTCGTTTTCTATACACATAATTCTTTTACAAATTTTAAAGCAATGCATTTTTAGGACATCTTGTTTCCAATATAAAGACAACTCCACCTAAAAGAAAAAAATGTTTAGGGCCAAGCACTACGAAGTCGCTTCTCACTGTTCATCTACATGCGTACATATAAAAATCTAATCTTTTCTTGCTTCTTGCTGCTACAATTATCAGTCGTATTTCTAATATTTTCAGCTTTTGAGAATTTATAAAATGGTTCAAAAGTAAATTTTCCATATTCATAATTATAAGTACTTATTTTCCCGACGACACAAATGTCAAAGTATAATTAGTGTCAGTCTATACCTACAAGAAACTTTGTGTCAGGGGTACTGGTATTCGTTATACCATGATATTCATACTATAGTATTAATACCAGCAGTCTGTCTCCCACATTACCAGTTTTTAGAAGAGGTATAGAGCCAAATCCCGAGAAAAACCCAAATTCCAACTTAAGGTTTTTTTCACTGCGCCACCTCTCGCGAACGTCTGACAAACATCTGAGAGTATAACTGTCATGAAAGAGCTTCTCAATTGGCCGTTTGGACTCGGCATAAAATTGTAGATCCCTCCCATTCGTCCCAAAAATAAAAACTCACACAAGACGAATGGTTGTGAGAAGCTAGGCTTGGGTCCATACGGACCTGTTGCGCCAATTATTTATTTATTTTTTATAGAGCCAAATTTCAAAAATCTTTGAGCCAAAAATAGCCAACATAAACACAAATCCAAAGATAAAAAGTGCACATTTTGTACAATTCTTTAGGCACAATTATCCTGATTACATTTTTTCTAAAAAAAAATAAACACAACGCAAGCTCATAATTTAGAGACTTTTTTAGCCGAGACAATACTGAGACCACCAACTTCGGCCGATTTCCCGTTTCTTGCCTACAAGCTATATTTTTATGGGGTGGCAAATGCTAAGTGCGCTAACAAAAAGACAACATAATGTGGTATTTAAGTGGATTCTGCAATTTGAATTCCGATTTCAGATTTCGCGTATTCAATCGAACGTTAAGATTCCAAATTGACAGCAATAGTGTAAACAACAGAGATAAATGAATAAAAGAGATGGATATCTTTCGTACGTCTATTCCCCCAAAAAACATATTTGTTTACATTGTTGTTTTTGTAATTTCAACCCCCGTCTGTGAATACGTGTGAGCTACGAAAAAACATGTTGCTAATGGCCGGCCAACATTCCTTTTGATTTTATGAGCATCGCGCTGTTCAATTGTTTTGTGTTTGGTATTAAACTTGTTTGGTTTTTGTTAACGCTTCGATTAAAATAAAAAAAATAGTGAAATACACATTTCAGGATAGCGAATTCTTGCATTAAAGTCCAATTCATGAACTCACATATACTAGAAAAGAAATGAGCATAGGTGCGTGACTTCATGAATTTTACGGGAAAACAGCTTGTAGGCAGCCGCCTTTCCACTGAAATAATATATATCTCTCAATTCCATTATCTTTGACTCTGTATTCCATTATCTTTGCGGCATAATTTGTGCCCATTAGTTATGCGGCGTTCACATCACAGTTTATTTTAAGATTTTTTAAAGTTTTTTTTTAAATTGTTGGTATCAAATGGAATTCCTGTTATAATTTCGTTACAATGCCAAATAAATTAATATAATAACTATTTGTCAATATCTAGCAGAAATCTAATATTATGAGATATTAATCAGGGAAAATTAATTACCACGTTTTTTTCACTTTTGTTAAAAGAGATTTTGTAACATCAGGTTTTTTTTGCATACTTTAAGAAAATACACTTTTTCCGTTGATTTTAATGCTTTAAATTTCGAAGCCATATTGAAAAAAAAATATATTTTAACACAGTTTAGCGAAAAGGTTTTTTTTTGTATATCGTGGGGAACAATATTTTTTTAGTTTTAGCATAAGGCGTAGTACGCTGCTCGAGCTAAACTAAATTCTATCTGGTCTCCAACTTTTCTCTCCAAACATCAGCTAAAGTCCTAGCTAAATTTTGACATAAAGACCGCTGTGGAGAAATGTCAGAAAAAACAGCTGTTCTTTGAAAATAACAACAATTTAATTTACTTGAACAAAAATTTTAATTTTATAACTAACAAGTAGGTATGGACACAAATGAAATTGAAGAAGAGTTCATAATTTGTGCATCTCCGCAAGTTATTGCAATAGCTGCAATGAAGCAAAAAAAAACTCCTTCTTTTCGTATAAATCCCTACTTAAAAGAAAGAAAAACACCTCATTCGCACGAGTAAATCCACATATTGCCCACAGAAATTTGCGGACTACTACTATGAGTCTGGAAGAATAATATAGAAGGCGAATAAGGAAAGCAAGTTTCATCAGGTGCCGAGCTCCGTTCTTTCCAATCTGTACCTGGAAGACCCAACGAATCTGGGAAACTTTTAAGAAACAAAATAAAAGATTTTGTCAATTCTCCTGTTGGTGCTATTCCTTGGCAATCAAAAGCACCGTTCCTAAAATAAAATATCAATTAAAATATTTTATATGCATTTCTTTTTTCGCATGATTTTAAATTATTATAATTATAAAGTCTTAAGTAGGTAAGTATAAGTTTTAGGTTCCAGGACTTCTTTGATTTGTTTGCCGAAGAGCAATTACCGCCTGTTGTTGAAAACTCAAACCAAGCTCTTCAACCGCGTCGTCGGGTAGCTTTTGAAGATCACGATCTAGGTTCGCCAGCAATGAGTAGTGCACTAAGGGAGGTTGTGAGGGGCCGTTCCTATCTTCCCTCCGCATTTGGATAAGGTCCGTTACCGTCTGCGTTAGGGAAGCCACATTTTCCACAAAACCATCTTTTTTTGGTCGTTTTGCTGTATTATTAAACAACAAAAAGACAAAAATTATATAAGTAGGTAATTATAACATAAAGTTCAGATAATATAAACATACAAATGTGTAGCTGGAGCCTGGAGTACTTGAAGTAGCATCTTGTTGAACTTCTACATCTTCAAGTAAATGCTTATCAGAAACTGAAACGTTCGTAAATGGACTAGAAACAGATGGAAAAGTTAAATAAATGAATTATATCTATATTGCATAGTTACATGTACCTTCTTTTGCTAGATGCCGGCGTGAGGAATGATAGACACGCAGAGAATTCCCAATCAACAGTATCCTCAGAAAGGTGTTCGTCATTATCTTCGGAAAATTCTTTTGCGGCACTCCCTGACTTCCCCAATTTTTTGGCGGTTTTATGATAGCGATGACTGTCCCGTAAAGATTTCCATTGTGCTTTACAGTCATCAACTATAAAAAAAAACACTTGTGTTATGTGCTTTTTAAGAGGTAGAACTTACCTGTTTTTTTCCTATTGCTTCAGATATAGCTCTCCAATCAGCGTTAACACTGCTTCCAAGTTGCTATGGTACGTGTCTGCAAGGCTCCATATAGATGGATGTTGCTCCACAAGCATCGCCAATATTTTCTTGGCCTCGACACTAAAAATCATTTTATGTTTTCGTTTTTTTTTTTATTGAATTCCAAGGACTTCTCTTCTATTTCAAAGGACTCTTGCTCTAAATACTCCTCGTCTATATATTCATTAAAATCAAACATATTTTGAATACAAAAAAATAACAGCAGAGCGATCTGTCAAAATTTAGCTGGAAAAATGTACCGACCCATTAAATGGGCGCGATAAATTTTGACAGATACATGAAGGACATTCTGAAACAAAAGTTTGATTATTTAGCTCGAGCTGCGTACCACTCAGCTAAATGGGTTCGCTTAAGTTTAGCTCAGCTAAAGTTTGGAGAGAATTTTATATGGGAGCGAAAATTTAGCTCGAGCTGAAATTTGCATGTAAAATGTATACTTGCACAATAATATATGCAAATATGCATTTGTTAAATTGAAAAAATTGTAGCCCTTGTACCTAACGATAAAAAAATGTTTTGATCACTTTTCGTATTCCAAAAACACAAATAGTGCACTTGTTTTCGTTAATTAATAATTAGGAAGGTTTATAAAAAAATCTGTGGACATTTCAAAATGCAATGTTTTAAAATTTGTAAAAGAATTATGTGTATAGAAAACGAAATAAAGCGAGCGAATTACGTTCGATTGAATACGCAAAATCTGAAATCGGAAATTAAAATGCAGAACCCACTTAAATACAACATTATAGGCCTGTTTTTCTGAGCTCCGATCTCAGCAAAGCAAAGTAAAGTAGGATTTTCAACAAGGAATTACAACTACGTTCTACTTGACACTTCGAGGAATCAGAGTAGTTGTTGTATTTGCGTTCTAATACAGAATTACCAATCATATATTGATTTTGTACAAATATGGTGTTAAATAAACGAATTTGAAAACATTCACCCTAATAGAAATTTATACAATAATCATGAACATTTACTAAAATTCGATTTTGTCTAGTGGAAGCTCGGGTTAACCTGCATGTTGTTGACTCATTTTTGGAACAATCCCCACGAATTTCATTTATGCATTTTGCTGTCAAAAATAGAATTCATACAAACAAAATTAAAAATAAATTGAAATGTGAATGAATGAACACATTTTACTGGCGAAGATGGATAGAGGACGAATTAAGCTATCTAAAATCATACTCAACATTTCCTTTTTTCCATTTATTATTATAGATTCATTTACAAATTGTTTGTTATTGAAAAAGTGCTACCCGACGGTACACGTATTCACAGCCAGGAAAAAAAAGAGAGCGCGAGAGAGAGCTGTCATTCAAAATTTGCTGGGATAAATGGGTGGGTGCACTGAAAGTCGACTGTCTAGTTTGGTTAGTCTATGGCAGTGAAAGTCCACTGTCTAGTTTGGTTAGTCAATGGCGCTGTGTTTGTAAGTTCTGACATCGACACAAGAGAGGAGGATTGGGAAAAGTTTTGTGAGAGAAAAAAAAATTGTAAACAAATCAACAAAATATGGCATCATCAAGAAGTATTGTTGTAAATGCAACTGGGACAATCGAATCGGCTACTTTTCCTCTTGGTCCTGAAAGCAGTCAAGTATTTTGTCGTTTTGAAATAGTTACTGGCGGTAACTTTAAATTAATGTCGGGAATAACAAGTGGGATAACGCAAGCAGCCATGCCCAAAACGGCCAACGATAAAATTGTATTCAACATACCATTTGAATGTATCTATAGAAGCACAGGTCCTTATGGATGTAAGTTTCTTTTCTGTCATCTACTTCATAAAATTATGAAAAGCTAAGCTACAAATTTGTTTTCGCAGGGCCACAGCTTCTTGTTAGTGTTTATGGAAAGAACCGATGGTCAGTAGAAACAACACTTGGGTATTGCTGGGTTCATCTGCCCATAAGTGTATCAACTGTTGTAAAATCAACCAACCCAATTCGTGTTCCAAAGAATACTACTGTTATGGATGAACTCTCAAGTTGGGTCACGTCGAGAAGCCCTGAATTGAAAAACCCAAAAATTTTACTTGATGCCTACGAAGAAAAAGGTTAGTTATCCTAAGTACTTTGTAAACTAATATGTAATACGATTTTGTTCACCTCATGTTCCTTTAGAATTCCTTTCGATGGAGCAAAATGGAGAGATGAAACTTTCATTGAGAACACTTTGCTTGCTGTCAAATGATGTACCTAGTGAACGATTTGAGGGAGTAAACCCTAACGAACTTAGAACGATTTAATTCCAATTATTGTATTATTATTCACATATTTTTCTATTTTCGTGTAAAAAATAAAAGTCTGCTAGCACGTTTGACCCAACCGTTGCATGGCTTTGTATTTCAGATCCCACAAACAAAGTCGAGTTCATGTAGGTGTAACAGGTATCGGCCCCTATCGAAATTGCCCATTAACGATCGCCAAATGGCTGTTTATCAGTCAATTTTTGTATAGCGATTTTTGTATGCTGGCAAATGATGTACCTTGTGAACGATTTGAGGGAGTAAACCCTAACGAACTTAGAACGATTTAATTCCAATTATTGTATTATTATTCACATATTTTTCTATTTTCGTGTAAAAAATAAAAGTCTGCTAGCACGTTTGACCCAACCGTTGCATGGCTTTGTATTTCAGATCCCACAAACAAAGTCGAGTTCATGTAGGTGTAACAGGTATCGGCCCCTTATCAGTCAATTTTTGTATAGCGAGCCCGAGCCACGATAAAGATTCACATTTTGGCGAATAGAGATCAAAGATTAAAAATCTCTTTAACAAACAAATAAGTTACATAAATTAGATAAATACAAGTTCTTTATTATGTCGATTGGTAATCGGCTTAATAATTGCTTTGATTGATTTTAAATCGATCTTCGAATTGAAAGAAGCAATAGCAATGCATTTTAATTCGCATTTAATTTGTGTCCACGGAGTCGAGCAGATTTTTGAATCGACAATATTGCGGGCACCTGGAATAAAAGTAAGATATTGGAAATTTGATTAAATTAATTAAAATAACGATTCGGTAATTACGACGAAATTAAAAATGTCCATTGGATTCGGGTCGTTGAAAAAAAAAAATGACCACAATTAGGAAGAATAAAAATGGAATTAAGAAATAAACTTACAGGTGTCTTAAATTGTTGTGTGAATATTTTTGTGCGTCACTTCCATACGATGTTAAAATGTAGTATATACATTTCACAGCTAGTATTAAAATCAACACAATGTTTGTGGTAAACTACGATTTTATTGATTGCAGCCCCAATTTCTCTCTAATGGTTAGTCTCCGTAGCTTTTTTGACAGCTCATGTCCGTTTGAATATTGCAAACTGCAAATATAAAGCGCTCTTAACAAGTTATTTGAAAATGAATAAAAACAAGAGTAACATTCTTTCCCAAAGTTGCGAGGAGCAAAAAGGAATGCTGCCATTTATCAAAAAATGTGCAGCGAACTAGAAAATAAAATCGTAGTATACCACAAACATTGTGTTGATTTTAATACTAGCTATGAAATGTATATACTACATTTTAACATCGTATGGAAGTGACGCACAAAAATATTCACACAACAATTTAAGACACCTGTAAGTTTATTTCTTAATTCCATTTTTTTCTTCCTAATTGTGGTAATTTTTTTTTTCAACGACCCGAATCCAATGGACATTTTTAATTTCGTCGTAATTACCTAATCGTTATTTTAATTAATTTAACCAAATTTCCAATATCTTACTTTTATTCCAGGTGCCCGCAATATTGTCGATTCAAAAATCTGCTCGACTCCGTGGACACAAATTAAATGCGAATTAAAATGCATTGCTATTGCTTCTTTCAATTCGAAGATCGATTTAAAATCAATCAAAGCAATTATTAAGCCGATTACCAATCGACATAATAAAGAACTTGTATTTATCTAATTTATGTAACTTATTTGTTTGTTAAAGAGATTTTTAATCTTTGATCTCTATTCGCCAAAATGTGAATCTTTATCGTGGCTCGGGCTCGCTATACAAAAATTGACTGATAAACAGCCATTTGGCGATCGTTAATGGGCAATTACGATAGGGGCCGATACCTGTTACACCTACATGAACTCGACTTTGTTTGTGGGATCTGAAATACAAAGCCATGCAACGGTTGGGTCAAACGTGCTAGCAGACTTTTATTTTTTACACGAAAATAGAAAAATATGTGAATAATAATACAATAATTGGAATTAAATCGTTCTAAGTTCGTTAGGGTTTACTCCCTCAAATCGTTCACAAGGTACATCATTTGCCAGCATACAAAAATCGCTATACAAAAATTGACTGATAAACAGCCATTTGGCGATCGTTAATGGGCAATTTCGATAGGGGCCGATACCTGTTACACCTACATGAACTCGACTTTGTTTGTGGGATCTGAAATACAAAGCCATGCAACGGTTGGGTCAAACGTGCTAGCAGACTTTTATTTTTTACACGAAAATAGAAAAATATGTGAATAAAAATACAATAATTGGAATTAAATCGTTCTAAGTTCGTTAGGGTTTACTCCCTCAAATCGTTCACTAGGTACATCATTTGACAGCAAGCAAAGTGTTCTCAATGAAAGTTTCATCTCTCCATTTTGCTCCATCGAAAGGAATTCTAAAGGAACATGAGGTGAACAAAATCGTATTTACATATTAGTTTACAAAGTACTTAGGATAACTAACCTTTTTCTTCGTAGGCATCAAGTAAAATTTTTGGGTTTTTCAATTCAGGGCTTCTCGACGTGACCCAACTTGAGAGTTCATCCATAACAGTAGTATTCTTTGGAACACGAATTGGGTTGGTTGATTTTACAACAGTTGATACACTTATGGGCAGATGAACCCAGCAATACCCAAGTGTTGTTTCTACTGACCATCGGTTCTTTCCATAAACACTAACAAGAAGCTGTGGCCCTGCGAAAACAAATTTGTAGCTTAGCTTTTCATAATTTTATGAAGTAGATGACAGAAAAGAAACTTACATCCATAAGGACCTGTGCTTCTATAGATACATTCAAATGGTATGTTGAATACAATTTTATCGTTGGCCGTTTTGGGCATGGCTGCTTGCGTTATCCCACTTGTTATTCCCGACATTAATTTAAAGTTACCGCCAGTAACTATTTCAAAACGACAAAATACTTGACTGCTTTCAGGACCAAGAGGAAAAGTAGCCGATTCGATTGTCCCAGTTGCATTTACAACAATACTTCTTGATGATGCCATATTTTGTTGATTTGTTTACAATTTTTTTTTCTCTCACAAAACTTTTCCCAATCCTCCTCTCTTGTGTCGATGTCACAACTTACAATTACAAACACAGCGCCATTGACTAACCAAACTAGACAGTGGACTTTCACTGCCATAGACTAACCAAACTAGACAGTCGACTTTCAGTGCACCCACCCGTTTATCCCAGCAAATTTTAAATGACGGCTCTCTCTCGCGCTCTCTTTTTTTTCCTGGCTGTGAATACGTGTACCGTCGGGTAGCACTTTTTCAATAACAAACAATTTGTAAATGAATCTATAATAATAAATGGAAAAAAGTAAATGTTGAGTATGATTTTAGATAGCTTAATTCGTCCTCTATCCATCTTCGCCAGTAAAATGTGTTCATTCATTCACATTTCAATTTATTTTTAATTTTGTTTGTATGAATTCTATGTTTGACAGCAAAATGCATAAATGAAATTCGTGGGGATTGTTCCAAAAATGAGTCAACAACATGCAGGTTAACCCGAGCTTCCACTAGACAAAATCGAATTTTAGTAAATGTTCATGATTATTGTATAAATTTCTATTAGGGTGAATGTTTTCAAATTCGTTTATTTAACACCATATTTGTACAAAATCAATATATTTATGATTGGTAATTCTGTATTAGAACGCAAATACAACAACTACTGTGATTCCTCGAAGTGTCAAGTAGAACGTAGTTGTAATTCCTTGTTGAAAATCCTACTTTACTTTGCTTTGCTGAGATCGGAGCTCAGAAAAACAGGCCTATAATGTTGTATTTAAGTGGGTTCTGCATTTTAATTTCCGATTTCAGATTTTGCGTATTCAATCGAACGTAAGAATTCAAATTGTTTTGTTAATTGTTGGTATTCGCTTGCTTTATTTCGTTTTCTATACACATAATTCTTTTACAAATTTTAAAACAATGCATTTTTAGGACATCTTGTTTCCAATATAAAGACAACTCCACCTAAAAGAAAAAAATGTTTAGGGCCAAGCACTACGAAGTCGCTTCTCACTGTTCATCTACATGCGTACATATAAAAATCGAATCTTTTCTTGCTTCTTGCTGCTACAATTATCAGTCGTATTTCTAGTATTTTCAGCTTTTGAGAATTTATAAAATGGTTCAAAAGTAAATTTTCCATATTCATAATTATAAGTACTTATTTTCCCGACGACACAAATGTCAAAGTATAATTAGTGTCAGTCTATACCTACAAGAAACTTTGTGTCAGGGGTACTGGTATTCGTTATACCATGATATTCATACTATAGTATTAATACCAGCAGTCTGTCTCCCACATTACCAGTTTTTAGAAGAGGTATAGAGCCAAATCCCGAGAAAAACCCAAATTCCAACTTAAGGTTTTTTTCACTGCGCCACCTCTCGCGAACGTCTGACAAACATCTGAGAGTATAACTGTCATGAAAGAGCTTCTCAATTGGCCGTTTGGACTCGGCATAAAATTGTAGATCCCTCCCATTCGTCCCAAAAATAAAAACTCACACAAGACGAATGGTTGTGAGAAGCTAGGCTTGGGTCCATACGGACCTGTTGCGCCAATTATTTATTTATTTTTTATAGAGCCAAATTTCAAAAATCTTTGAGCCAAAAATAGCCAACATAAACACAAATCCAAAGATAAAAAGTGCACATTTTGTACAATTCTTTAGGCACAATTATCCTGATTACATTTTTTCTAAAAAAAAATAAACACAACGCAAGCTCATAATTTAGAGACTTTTTTTAGCCGAGACAATACTGAGACCACCAACTTCGGCCGATTTCCCGTTTCTTGCCTACAAGCTATATTTTTATGGGGTGGCAAATGCTAAGTGCGCTAACAAAAAGACAACATAATGTGGTATTTAAGTGGATTCTGCAATTTGAATTCCGATTTCAGATTTCGCGTATTCAATCGAACGTTAAGATTCCAAATTGACAGCAATAGTGTAAACAACAGAGATAAATGAATAAAAGAGATGGATATCTTTCGTACGTCTATTCCCCCAAAAAACATATTTGTTTACATTGTTGTTTTTGTAATTTCAACCCCCGTCTGTGAATACGTGTGAGCTACGAAAAAACATGTTGCTAATGGCCGGCCAACATTCCTTTTGATTTTATGAGCATCGCGCTGTTCAATTGTTTTGTGTTTGGTATTAAACTTGTTTGGTTTTTGTTAACGCTTCGATTAAAATAAAAAAAATAGTGAAATACACATTTCAGAATAGCGAATTCTTGCATTAAAGTCCAATTCATGAACTCACATATACTAGAAAAGAAATGAGCATAGGTGCGTGACTTCATGAATTTTACGGGAAAACAGCTTGTAGGCAGCCGCCTTTCCACTGAAATAATATATATCTCTCAACTCCATTATCTTTGACTCTGTATTCCATTATCTTTGCGGCATAATTTGTGCCCATTAGTTATGCGGCGTTCACATCACAGTTTATTTTAAGATTTTTTAAAGTTTTTTTTTAAATTGTTGGTATCAAATGGAATTCCTGTTATAATTTCGTTACAATGCCAAATAAATTAATATAATAACTATTTGTCAATATCTAGCAGAAATCTAATATTATGAGATATTAATCAGGGAAAATTAATTACCACGTTTTTTTCACTTTTGTTAAAAGAGATTTTGTAACATCAGGTTTTTTTTGCATACTTTAAGAAAATACACTTTTTCCGTTGATTTTAATGCTTTAAATTTCGAAGCCATATTGAAAAAAAAATATATTTTAACACAGTTTAGCGAAAAGGTTTTTTTTTGTATATCGTGGGGAACAATATTTTTTTAGTTTTAGCATAAGGCGTAGTACGCTGCTCGAGCTAAACTAAATTCTATCTGGTCTCCAACTTTTCTCTCCAAACATCAGCTAAAGTCCTAGCTAAATTTTGACATAAAGACCGCTGTGGAGAAATGTCAGAAAAAACAGCTGTTCTTTGAAAATAACAACAATTTAATTTACTTGAACAAAAATTTTAATTTTATAACTAACAAGTAGGTATGGACACAAATGAAATTGAAGAAGAGTTCATAATTTGTGCATCTGCGCAAGTTATTGCAATAGCTGCAATGAAGCAAAAAAAAACTCCTTCTTTTCGTATAAATCCCTACTTAAAAGAAAGAAAAACACCTCATTCGCACGAGTAAATCCACATATTGCCCACAGAAATTTGCGGACTACTACTATGAGTCTGGAAGAATAATATAGAAGGCGAATAAGGAAAGCAAGTTTCATCAGGTGCCGAGCTCCGTTCTTTCCAATCTGTACCTGGAAGACCCAACGAATCTGGGAAACTTTTAAGAAACAAAATAAAAGATTTTGTCAATTCTCCTGTTGGTGCTATTCCTTGGCAATCAAAAGCACCGTTCCTAAAATAAAATATCAATTAAAATATTTTATATGCATTTCTTTTTTCGCATGATTTTAAATTATTATAATTATAAAGTCTTAAGTAGGTAAGTATAAGTTTTAGGTTCCAGGACTTCTTTGATTTGTTTGCCGAAGAGCAATTACCGCCTGTTGTTGAAAACTCAAACCAAGCTCTTCAACCGCGTCGTCGGGTAGCTTTTGAAGATCACGATCTAGGTTCGCCAGCAATGAGTAGTGCACTAAGGGAGGTTGTGAGGGGCCGTTCCTATCTTCCCTCCGCATTTGGATAAGGTCCGTTACCGTCTGCGTTAGGGAAGCCACATTTTCCACAAAACCATCTTTTTTTGGTCGTTTTGCTGTATTATTAAACAACAAAAAGACAAAAATTATATAAGTAGGTAATTATAACATAAAGTTCAGATAATATAAACATACAAATGTGTAGCTGGAGCCTGGAGTACTTGAAGTAGCATCTTGTTGAACTTCTACATCTTCAAGTAAATGCTTATCAGAAACTGAAACGTTCGTAAATGGACTAGAAACAGATGGAAAAGTTAAATAAATGAATTATATCTATATTGCATAGTTACATGTACCTTCTTTTGCTAGATGCCGGCGTGAGGAATGATAGACACGCAGAGAATTCCCAATCAACAGTATCCTCAGAAAGGTGTTCGTCATTATCTTCGGAAAATTCTTTTGCGGCACTCCCTGACTTCCCCAATTTTTTGGCGGTTTTATGATAGCGATGACTGTCCCGTAAAGATTTCCATTGTGCTTTACAGTCATCAACTATAAAAAAAAACACTTGTGTTATGTGCTTTTTAAGAGGTAGAACTTACCTGTTTTTTTCCTATTGCTTAGGAAAAGCGTTAACACTGCTTCCAAGTTGCTATGGTACGTGTCTGCAAGGCTCCATATAGATGGATGTTGCTCCACAAGCATCGCCAATATTTTCTTGGCCTCGACACTAAAAATCATTTTATGTTTTCGTTTTTTTTTTTATTGAATTCCAAGGACTTCTCTTCTATTTCAAAGGACTCTTGCTCTAAATACTCCTCGTCTATATATTCATTAAAATCAAACATATTTTGAATACAAAAAAATAACAGCAGAGCGATCTGTCAAAATTTAGCTGGAAAAATGTACCGACCTATTAAATGGGCGCGATAAATTTTGACAGATACATGAAGGACATTCTGAAACAAAAGTTTGATTATTTAGCTCGAGCTGCGTACCACTCAGCTAAATGGGTTCGCTTAAGTTTAGCTCAGCTAAAGTTTGGAGAGAATTTTATATGGGAGCGAAAATTTAGCTCGAGCTGAAATTTGCATGTAAAATGTATACTTGCACAATAATATATGCAAATATGCATTTGTTAAATTGAAAAAATTGTAGCCCTTGTACCTAACGATAAAAAAATGTTTTGATCACTTTTCGTATTCCAAAAACACAAATAGTGCACTTGTTTTCGTTAATTAATAATTAGGAAGGTTTATAAAAAAATCTGTGGACATTTCAAAATGCAATGTTTTAAAATTTGTAAAAGAATTATGTGTATAGAAAACGAAATAAAGCGAGCGAATTACGTTCGATTGAATACGCAAAATCTGAAATCGGAAATTAAAATGCAGAACCCACTTAAATACAACATTATAGGCCTGTTTTTCTGAGCTCCGATCTCAGCAAAGCAAAGTAAAGTAGGATTTTCAACAAGGAATTACAACTACGTTCTACTTGACACTTCGAGGAATCAGAGTAGTTGTTGTATTTGCGTTCTAATACAGAATTACCAATCATATATTGATTTTGTACAAATATGGTGTTAAATAAACGAATTTGAAAACATTCACCCTAATAGAAATTTATACAATAATCATGAACATTTACTAAAATTCGATTTTGTCTAGTGGAAGCTCGGGTTAACCTGCATGTTGTTGACTCATTTTTGGAACAATCCCCACGAATTTCATTTATGCATTTTGCTGTCAAACATAGAATTCATACAAACAAAATTAAAAATAAATTGAAATGTGAATGAATGAACACATTTTACTGGCGAAGATGGATAGAGGACGAATTAAGCTATCTAAAATCATACTCAACATTTCCTTTTTTCCATTTATTATTATAGATTCATTTACAAATTGTTTGTTATTGAAAAAGTGCTACCCGACGGTACACGTATTCACAGCCAGGAAAAAAAAGAGAGCGCGAGAGAGAGCTGTCATTCAAAATTTGCTGGGATAAATGGGTGGGTGCACTGAAAGTCGACTGTCTAGTTTGGTTAGTCTATGGCAGTGAAAGTCCACTGTCTAGTTTGGTTAGTCAATGGCGCTGTGTTTGTAAGTTCTGACATCGACACAAGAGAGGAGGATTGCTAAAAGTTTTGTGAGAGAAAAAAAAATTGTAAACAAATCAACAAAATATGGCATCATCAAGAAGTATTGTTGTAAATGCAACTGGGACAATCGAATCGGCTACTTTTCCTCTTGGTCCTGAAAGCAGTCAAGTATTTTGTCGTTTTGAAATAGTTACTGGCGGTAACTTTAAATTAATGTCGGGAATAACAAGTGGGATAACGCAAGCAGCCATGCCCAAAACGGCCAACGATAAAATTGTATTCAACATACCATTTGAATGTATCTATAGAAGCACAGGTCCTTATGGATGTAAGTTTCTTTTCTGTCATCTACTTCATAAAATTATGAAAAGCTAAGCTACAAATTTGTTTTCGCAGGGCCACAGCTTCTTGTTAGTGTTTATGGAAAGAACCGATGGTCAGTAGAAACAACACTTGGGTATTGCTGGGTTCATCTGCCCATAAGTGTATCAACTGTTGTAAAATCAACCAACCCAATTCGTGTTCCAAAGAATACTACTGTTATGGATGAACTCTCAAGTTGGGTCACGTCGAGAAGCCCTGAATTGAAAAACCCAAAAATTTTACTTGATGCCTACGAAGAAAAAGGTTAGTTATCCTAAGTACTTTGTAAACTAATATGTAAATACGATTTTGTTCACCTCATGTTCCTTTAGAATTCCTTTCGATGGAGCAAAATGGAGAGATGAAACTTTCATTGAGAACACTTTGCTTGCTGTCAAATGATGTACCTAGTGAACGATTTGAGGGAGTAAACCCTAACGAACTTAGAACGATTTAATTCCAATTATTGTATTATTATTCACATATTTTTCTATTTTCGTGTAAAAAATAAAAGTCTGCTAGCACGTTTGACCCAACCGTTGCATGGCTTTGTATTTCAGATCCCACAAACAAAGTCGAGTTCATGTAGGTGTAACAGGTATCGGCCCCTTATCAGTCAATTTTTGTATAGCGAGCCCGAGCCACGATAAAGATTCACATTTTGGCGAATAGAGATCAAAGATTAAAAATCTCTTTAACAAACAAATAAGTTACATAAATTAGATAAATACAAGTTCTTTATTATGTCGATTGGTAATCGGCTTAATAATTGCTTTGATTGATTTTAAATCGATCTTCGAATTGAAAGAAGCAATAGCAATGCATTTTAATTCGCATTTAATTTGTGTCCACGGAGTCGAGCAGATTTTTGAATCGACAATATTGCGGGCACCTGGAATAAAAGTAAGATATTGGAAATTTGATTAAATTAATTAAAATAACGATTAGGTAATTACGACGAAATTAAAAATGTCCATTGGATTCGGGTCGTTGAAAAAAAAAATGACCACAATTAGGAAGAATAAAAATGGAATTAAGAAATAAACTTACAGGTGTCTTAAATTGTTGTGTGAATATTTTTGTGCGTCACTTCCATACGATGTTAAAATGTAGTATATACATTTCATAGCTAGTATTAAAATCAACACAATGTTTGTGGTAAACTACGATTTTATTGATTGCAGCCCCAATTTCTCTCTAATGGTGAGTCTCCGTAGCTTTTTTGACAGCTCATGTCCGTTTGAATATTGCAAACTGCAAATATAAAGCGCTCTTAACAAGTTATTTGAAAATGAATAAAAACAAGAGTAACATTCTTTCCCAAAGTTGCGAGGAGCAAAAAGGAATGCTGCCATTTATCAAAAAATGTGCAGCGAACTAGAAAATAAAATCGTAGTATACCACAAACATTGTGTTGATTTTAATACTAGCTATGAAATGTATATACTACATTTTAACATCGTATGGAAGTGACGCACAAAAATATTCACACAACAATTTAAGACACCTGTAAGTTTATTTCTTAATTCCATTTTTTTCTTCCTAATTGTGGTAATTTTTTTTTTCAACGACCCGAATCCAATGGACATTTTTAATTTCGTCGTAATTACCTAATCGTTATTTTAATTAATTTAACCAAATTTCCAATATCTTACTTTTATTCCAGGTGCCCGCAATATTGTCGATTCAAAAATCTGCTCGACTCCGTGGACACAAATTAAATGCGAATTAAAATGCATTGCTATTGCTTCTTTCAATTCGAAGATCGATTTAAAATCAATCAAAGCAATTATTAAGCCGATTACCAATCGACATAATAAAGAACTTGTATTTATCTAATTTATGTAACTTATTTGTTTGTTAAAGAGATTTTTAATCTTTGATCTCTATTCGCCAAAATGTGAATCTTTATCGTGGCTCGGGCTCGCTATACAAAAATTGACTGATAAACAGCCATTTGGCGATCGTTAATGGGCAATTACGATAGGGGCCGATACCTGTTACACCTACATGAACTCGACTTTGTTTGTGGGATCTGAAATACAAAGCCATGCAACGGTTGGGTCAAACGTGCTAGCAGACTTTTATTTTTTACACGAAAATAGAAAAATATGTGAATAATAATACAATAATTGGAATTAAATCGTTCTAAGTTCGTTAGGGTTTACTCCCTCAAATCGTTCACAAGGTACATCATTTGCCAGCATACAAAAATCGCTATACAAAAATTGACTGATAAACAGCCATTTGGCGATCGTTAATGGGCAATTTCGATAGGGGCCGATACCTGTTACACCTACATGAACTCGACTTTGTTTGTGGGATCTGAAATACAAAGCCATGCAACGGTTGGGTCAAACGTGCTAGCAGACTTTTATTTTTTACACGAAAATAGAAAAATATGTGAATAATAATACAATAATTGGAATTAAATCGTTCTAAGTTCGTTAGGGTTTACTCCCTCAAATCGTTCACTAGGTACATCATTTGACAGCAAGCAAAGTGTTCTCAATGAAAGTTTCATCTCTCCATTTTGCTCCATCGAAAGGAATTCTAAAGGAACATGAGGTGAACAAAATCGTATTTACATATTAGTTTACAAAGTACTTAGGATAACTAACCTTTTTCTTCGTAGGCATCAAGTAAAATTTTTGGGTTTTTCAATTCAGGGCTTCTCGACGTGACCCAACTTGAGAGTTCATCCATAACAGTAGTATTCTTTGGAACACGAATTGGGTTGGTTGATTTTACAACAGTTGATACACTTATGGGCAGATGAACCCAGCAATACCCAAGTGTTGTTTCTACTGACCATCGGTTCTTTCCATAAACACTAACAAGAAGCTGTGGCCCTGCGAAAACAAATTTGTAGCTTAGCTTTTCATAATTTTATGAAGTAGATGACAGAAAAGAAACTTACATCCATAAGGACCTGTGCTTCTATAGATACATTCAAATGGTATGTTGAATACAATTTTATCGTTGGCCGTTTTGGGCATGGCTGCTTGCGTTATCCCACTTGTTATTCCCGACATTAATTTAAAGTTACCGCCAGTAACTATTTCAAAACGACAAAATACTTGACTGCTTTCAGGACCAAGAGGAAAAGTAGCCGATTCGATTGTCCCAGTTGCATTTACAACAATACTTCTTGATGATGCCATATTTTGTTGATTTGTTTACAATTTTTTTTTCTCTCACAAAACTTTTCCCAATCCTCCTCTCTTGTGTCGATGTCACAACTTACAAACACAGCGCCATTGACTAACCAAACTAGACAGTGGACTTTCACTGCCATAGACTAACCAAACTAGACAGTCGACTTTCAGTGCACCCACCCGTTTATCCCAGCAAATTTTAAATGACGGCTCTCTCTCGCGCTCTCTTTTTTTTCCTGGCTGTGAATACGTGTACCGTCGGGTAGCACTTTTTCAATAACAAACAATTTGTAAATGAATCTATAATAATAAATGGAAAAAAGTAAATGTTGAGTATGATTTTAGATAGCTTAATTCGTCCTCTATCCATCTTCGCCAGTAAAATGTGTTCATTCATTCACATTTCAATTTATTTTTAATTTTGTTTGTATGAATTCTATGTTTGACAGCAAAATGCATAAATGAAATTCGTGGGGATTGTTCCAAAAATGAGTCAACAACATGCAGGTTAACCCGAGCTTCCACTAGACAAAATCGAATTTTAGTAAATGTTCATGATTATTGTATAAATTTCTATTAGGGTGAATGTTTTCAAATTCGTTTATTTAACACCATATTTGTACAAAATCAATATATTTATGATTGGTAATTCTGTATTAGAACGCAAATACAACAACTACTGTGATTCCTCGAAGTGTCAAGTAGAACGTAGTTGTAATTCCTTGTTGAAAATCCTACTTTACTTTGCTTTGCTGAGATCGGAGCTCAGAAAAACAGGCCTATAATGTTGTATTTAAGTGGGTTCTGCATTTTAATTTCCGATTTCAGATTTTGCGTATTCAATCGAACGTAAGAATTCAAATTGTTTTGTTAATTGTTGGTATTCGCTTGCTTTATTTCGTTTTCTATACACATAATTCTTTTACAAATTTTAAAACAATGCATTTTTAGGACATCTTGTTTCCAATATAAAGACAACTCCACCTAAAAGAAAAAAATGTTTAGGGCCAAGCACTACGAAGTCGCTTCTCACTGTTCATCTACATGCGTACATATAAAAATCGAATCTTTTCTTGCTTCTTGCTGCTACAATTATCAGTCGTATTTCTAGTATTTTCAGCTTTTGAGAATTTATAAAATGGTTCAAAAGTAAATTTTCCATATTCATAATTATAAGTACTTATTTTCCCGACGACACAAATGTCAAAGTATAATTAGTGTCAGTCTATACCTACAAGAAACTTTGTGTCAGGGGTGCTGGTATTCGTTATACCATGATATTCATACTATAGTATTAATACCAGCAGTCTGTCTCCCACATTACCAGTTTTTAGAAGAGGTATAGAGCCAAATCCCGAGAAAAACCCAAATTCCAACTTAAGGTTTTTTTCACTGCGCCACCTCTCGCGAACGTCTGACAAACATCTGAGAGTATAACTGTCATGAAAGAGCTTCTCAATTGGCCGTTTGGACTCGGCATAAAATTGTAGATCCCTCCCATTCGTCCCAAAAATAAAAACTCACACAAGACGAATGGTTGTGAGAAGCTAGGCTTGGGTCCATACGGACCTGTTGCGCCAATTATTTATTTATTTTTTATAGAGCCAAATTTCAAAAATCTTTGAGCCAAAAATAGCCAACATAAACACAAATCCAAAGATAAAAAGTGCACATTTTGTACAATTCTTTAGGCACAATTATCCTGATTACATTTTTTCTAAAAAAAAATAAACACAACGCAAGCTCATAATTTAGAGACTTTTTTAGCCGAGACAATACTGAGACCACCAACTTCGGCCGATTTCCCGTTTCTTGCCTACCAGCTATATTTTTATGGGGTGGCAAATGCTAAGTGCGCTAACAAAAAGACAACATAATGTGGTATTTAAGTGGATTCTGCAATTTGAATTCCGATTTCAGATTTCGCGTATTCAATCGAACGTTAAGATTCCAAATTGACAGCAATAGTGTAAACAACAGAGATAAATGAATAAAAGAGATGGATATCTTTCGTACGTCTATTCCCCCAAAAAACATATTTGTTTACATTGTTGTTTTTGTAATTTCAACCCCCGTCTGTGAATACGTGTGAGCTACGAAAAAACATGTTGCTAATGGCCGGCCAACATTCCTTTTGATTTTATGAGCATCGCGCTGTTCAATTGTTTTGTGTTTGGTATTAAACTTGTTTGGTTTTTGTTAACGCTTCGATTAAAATAAAAAAAATAGTGAAATACACATTTCAGAATAGCGAATTCTTGCATTAAAGTCCAATTCATGAACTCACATATACTAGAAAAGAAATGAGCATAGGTGCGTGACTTCATGAATTTTACGGGAAAACAGCTTGTAGGCAGCCGCCTTTCCACTGAAATAATATATATCTCTCAACTCCATTATCTTTGACTCTGTATTCCATTATCTTTGCGGCATAATTTGTGCCCATTAGTTATGCGGCGTTCACATCACAGTTTATTTTAAGATTTTTTAAAGTTTTTTTTTAAATTGTTGGTATCAAATGGAATTCCTGTTATAATTTCGTTACAATGCCAAATAAATTAATATAATAACTATTTGTCAATATCTAGCAGAAATCTAATATTATGAGATATTAATCAGGGAAAATTAATTACCACGTTTTTTTCACTTTTGTTAAAAGAGATTTTGTAACATCAGGTTTTTTTTGCATACTTTAAGAAAATACACTTTTTCCGTTGATTTTAATGCTTTAAATTTCGAAGCCATATTGAAAAAAAAATATATTTTAACACAGTTTAGCGAAAAGGTTTTTTTTTGTATATCGTGGGGAACAATATTTTTTTAGTTTTAGCATAAGGCGTAGTACGCTGCTCGAGCTAAACTAAATTCTATCTGGTCTCCAACTTTTCTCTCCAAACATCAGCTAAAGTCCTAGCTAAATTTTGACATAAAGACCGCTGTGGAGAAATGTCAGAAAAAACAGCTGTTCTTTGAAAATAACAACAATTTAATTTACTTGAACAAAAATTTTAATTTTATAACTAACAAGTAGGTATGGACACAAATGAAATTGAAGAAGAGTTCATAATTTGTGCATCTGCGCAAGTTATTGCAATAGCTGCAATGAAGCAAAAAAAAACTCCTTCTTTTCGTATAAATCCCTACTTAAAAGAAAGAAAAACACCTCATTCGCACGAGTAAATCCACATATTGCCCACAGAAATTTGCGGACTACTACTATGAGTCTGGAAGAATAATATAGAAGGCGAATAAGGAAAGCAAGTTTCATCAGGTGCCGAGCTCCGTTCTTTCCAATCTGTACCTGGAAGACCCAACGAATCTGGGAAACTTTTAAGAAACAAAATAAAAGATTTTGTCAATTCTCCTGTTGGTGCTATTCCTTGGCAATCAAAAGCACCGTTCCTAAAATAAAATATCAATTAAAATATTTTATATGCATTTCTTTTTTCGCATGATTTTAAATTATTATAATTATAAAGTCTTAAGTAGGTAAGTATAAGTTTTAGGTTCCAGGACTTCTTTGATTTGTTTGCCGAAGAGCAATTACCGCCTGTTGTTGAAAACTCAAACCAAGCTCTTCAACCGCGTCGTCGGGTAGCTTTTGAAGATCACGATCTAGGTTCGCCAGCAATGAGTAGTGCACTAAGGGAGGTTGTGAGGGGCCGTTCCTATCTTCCCTCCGCATTTGGATAAGGTCCGTTACCGTCTGCGTTAGGGAAGCCACATTTTCCACAAAACCATCTTTTTTTGGTCGTTTTGCTGTATTATTAAACAACAAAAAGACAAAAATTATATAAGTAGGTAATTATAACATAAAGTTCAGATAATATAAACATACAAATGTGTAGCTGGAGCCTGGAGTACTTGAAGTAGCATCTTGTTGAACTTCTACATCTTCAAGTAAATGCTTATCAGAAACTGAAACGTTCGTAAATGGACTAGAAACAGATGGAAAAGTTAAATAAATGAATTATATCTATATTGCATAGTTACATGTACCTTCTTTTGCTAGATGCCGGCGTGAGGAATGATAGACACGCAGAGAATTCCCAATCAACAGTATCCTCAGAAAGGTGTTCGTCATTATCTTCGGAAAATTCTTTTGCGGCACTCCCTGACTTCCCCAATTTTTTGGCGGTTTTATGATAGCGATGACTGTCCCGTAAAGATTTCCATTGTGCTTTACAGTCATCAACTATAAAAAAAAACACTTGTGTTATGTGCTTTTTAAGAGGTAGAACTTACCTGTTTTTTTCCTATTGCTTAGGAAAAGCGTTAACACTGCTTCCAAGTTGCTATGGTACGTGTCTGCAAGGCTCCATATAAAGGGTGATTTTTTAGCTGGTTTGGTTTTGGCAACACCGGTTTTGACAGCTGACGTGTGTTTAGTACCTTGTGTCACTGTCAAACAGCTTCAGTTTGGTTTGCAATTTAACCATGGATCGTCTTACAAATGAACAACGCTTGCAAATTATTGAATTTTACTATCAAAATTCGTGCTCGGTTCGAAATGTTCATCGCGCGCTGCTTCCATTTTATGATCGGCATTCTCGACCTTCTGAGCAGTCTATTCGGAAGATTGTGACCAAATTTCGCACCAAATTTACTTTGTTGGACATTAAACCACCAACACGTTTACGTACTGTGCGTAGTGAAGAAAATATTGCGGCCGTATCAGCTAGTGTGACAGAAGACCGCGAAATGTCGATTCGGCGCCGTTCCCAGCAGTTAGGCCTTTGTTACAGCACTACGTGGAAAATTTTGCGGAAGGATTTGGGCGTAAAGCCTTTTAAGATACAGCTGGTGCAAGAACTAAAGCCAGCCGACCGAAACAATGGCGCAATTGCGAGGCGAGTTTGGTGAACAGTTAATTTCACGTTTCGGGCCGGTCAATTGGCCGCCTAGATCGTGCGATTTGACACCATTAGATTATTTTTTGTGGGGGTATGCCAAGGCTAATGTGTATAGGGACAAGCCCGCTTCGATTGACGCACTGGAAGCCAACATCCATGCATTCATTCGTGAGATACCGGCCGATATGTGTGAAAGAGTATGCCAAAATTGGACTCAGCGGATGGGCTACCTGAGACGCAGCCGCGGTCAACATTTGCATGAAATTATCTTTAAACATTAAATTGCAAGGTTCAAACTATCGATTCAAATAAATATTTCATTCATTTTTTCGAATTCTTTGTGTTTTTTTTTTAAAAAAAGTTCTAAACCTCTTAAAAAATCACCCTTTAGATGGATGTTGCTCCACAAGCATCGCCAATATTTTCTTGGCCTCGACACTAAAAATCATTTTATGTTTTCGTTTTTTTTTTTATTGAATTCCAAGGACTTCTCTTCTATTTCAAAGGACTCTTGCTCTAAATACTCCTCGTCTATATATTCATTAAAATCAAACATATTTTGAATACAAAAAAATAACAGCAGAGCGATCTGTCAAAATTTAGCTGGAAAAATGTACCGACCCATTAAATGGGCGCGATAAATTTTGACAGATACATGAAGGACATTCTGAAACAAAAGTTTGATTATTTAGCTCGAGCTGCGTACCACTCAGCTAAATGGGTTCGCTTAAGTTTAGCTCAGCTAAAGTTTGGAGAGAATTTTATATGGGAGCGAAAATTTAGCTCGAGCTGAAATTTGCATGTAAAATGTATACTTGCACAATAATATATGCAAATATGCATTTGTTAAATTGAAAAAATTGTAGCCCTTGTACCTAACGATAAAAAAATGTTTTGATCACTTTTCGTATTCCAAAAACACAAATAGTGCACTTGTTTTCGTTAATTAATAATTAGGAAGGTTTATAAAAAAATCTGTGGACATTTCAAAATGCAATGTTTTAAAATTTGTAAAAGAATTATGTGTATAGAAAACGAAATAAAGCGAGCGAATTACGTTCGATTGAATACGCAAAATCTGAAATCGGAAATTAAAATGCAGAACCCACTTAAATACAACATTATAGGCCTGTTTTTCTGAGCTCCGATCTCAGCAAAGCAAAGTAAAGTAGGATTTTCAACAAGGAATTACAACTACGTTCTACTTGACACTTCGAGGAATCAGAGTAGTTGTTGTATTTGCGTTCTAATACAGAATTACCAATCATATATTGATTTTGTACAAATATGGTGTTAAATAAACGAATTTGAAAACATTCACCCTAATAGAAATTTATACAATAATCATGAACATTTACTAAAATTCGATTTTGTCTAGTGGAAGCTCGGGTTAACCTGCATGTTGTTGACTCATTTTTGGAACAATCCCCACGAATTTCATTTATGCATTTTGCTGTCAAACATAGAATTCATACAAACAAAATTAAAAATAAATTGAAATGTGAATGAATGAACACATTTTACTGGCGAAGATGGATAGAGGACGAATTAAGCTATCTAAAATCATACTCAACATTTCCTTTTTTCCATTTATTATTATAGATTCATTTACAAATTGTTTGTTATTGAAAAAGTGCTACCCGACGGTACACGTATTCACAGCCAGGAAAAAAAAGAGAGCGCGAGAGAGAGCTGTCATTCAAAATTTGCTGGGATAAATGGGTGGGTGCACTGAAAGTCGACTGTCTAGTTTGGTTAGTCTATGGCAGTGAAAGTCCACTGTCTAGTTTGGTTAGTCAATGGCGCTGTGTTTGTAAGTTCTGACATCGACACAAGAGAGGAGGATTGCTAAAAGTTTTGTGAGAGAAAAAAAAATTGTAAACAAATCAACAAAATATGGCATCATCAAGAAGTATTGTTGTAAATGCAACTGGGACAATCGAATCGGCTACTTTTCCTCTTGGTCCTGAAAGCAGTCAAGTATTTTGTCGTTTTGAAATAGTTACTGGCGGTAACTTTAAATTAATGTCGGGAATAACAAGTGGGATAACGCAAGCAGCCATGCCCAAAACGGCCAACGATAAAATTGTATTCAACATACCATTTGAATGTATCTATAGAAGCACAGGTCCTTATGGATGTAAGTTTCTTTTCTGTCATCTACTTCATAAAATTATGAAAAGCTAAGCTACAAATTTGTTTTCGCAGGGCCACAGCTTCTTGTTAGTGTTTATGGAAAGAACCGATGGTCAGTAGAAACAACACTTGGGTATTGCTGGGTTCATCTGCCCATAAGTGTATCAACTGTTGTAAAATCAACCAACCCAATTCGTGTTCCAAAGAATACTACTGTTATGGATGAACTCTCAAGTTGGGTCACGTCGAGAAGCCCTGAATTGAAAAACCCAAAAATTTTACTTGATGCCTACGAAGAAAAAGGTTAGTTATCCTAAGTACTTTGTAAACTAATATGTAAATACGATTTTGTTCACCTCATGTTCCTTTAGAATTCCTTTCGATGGAGCAAAATGGAGAGATGAAACTTTCATTGAGAACACTTTGCTTGCTGTCAAATGATGTACCTAGTGAACGATTTGAGGGAGTAAACCCTAACGAACTTAGAACGATTTAATTCCAATTATTGTATTATTATTCACATATTTTTCTATTTTCGTGTAAAAAATAAAAGTCTGCTAGCACGTTTGACCCAACCGTTGCATGGCTTTGTATTTCAGATCCCACAAACAAAGTCGAGTTCATGTAGGTGTAACAGGTATCGGCCCCTTATCAGTCAATTTTTGTATAGCGAGCCCGAGCCACGATAAAGATTCACATTTTGGCGAATAGAGATCAAAGATTAAAAATCTCTTTAACAAACAAATAAGTTACATAAATTAGATAAATACAAGTTCTTTATTATGTCGATTGGTAATCGGCTTAATAATTGCTTTGATTGATTTTAAATCGATCTTCGAATTGAAAGAAGCAATAGCAATGCATTTTAATTCGCATTTAATTTGTGTCCACGGAGTCGAGCAGATTTTTGAATCGACAATATTGCGGGCACCTGGAATAAAAGTAAGATATTGGAAATTTGATTAAATTAATTAAAATAACGATTAGGTAATTACGACGAAATTAAAAATGTCCATTGGATTCGGGTCGTTGAAAAAAAAAATGACCACAATTAGGAAGAATAAAAATGGAATTAAGAAATAAACTTACAGGTGTCTTAAATTGTTGTGTGAATATTTTTGTGCGTCACTTCCATACGATGTTAAAATGTAGTATATACATTTCATAGCTAGTATTAAAATCAACACAATGTTTGTGGTAAACTACGATTTTATTGATTGCAGCCCCAATTTCTCTCTAATGGTGAGTCTCCGTAGCTTTTTTGACAGCTCATGTCCGTTTGAATATTGCAAACTGCAAATATAAAGCGCTCTTAACAAGTTATTTGAAAATGAATAAAAACAAGAGTAACATTCTTTCCCAAAGTTGCGAGGAGCAAAAAGGAATGCTGCCATTTATCAAAAAATGTGCAGCGAACTAGAAAATAAAATCGTAGTATACCACAAACATTGTGTTGATTTTAATACTAGCTATGAAATGTATATACTACATTTTAACATCGTATGGAAGTGACGCACAAAAATATTCACACAACAATTTAAGACACCTGTAAGTTTATTTCTTAATTCCATTTTTTTCTTCCTAATTGTGGTAATTTTTTTTTTCAACGACCCGAATCCAATGGACATTTTTAATTTCGTCGTAATTACCTAATCGTTATTTTAATTAATTTAACCAAATTTCCAATATCTTACTTTTATTCCAGGTGCCCGCAATATTGTCGATTCAAAAATCTGCTCGACTCCGTGGACACAAATTAAATGCGAATTAAAATGCATTGCTATTGCTTCTTTCAATTCGAAGATCGATTTAAAATCAATCAAAGCAATTATTAAGCCGATTACCAATCGACATAATAAAGAACTTGTATTTATCTAATTTATGTAACTTATTTGTTTGTTAAAGAGATTTTTAATCTTTGATCTCTATTCGCCAAAAAGGGAATCTTTATCGTGGCTCGGGCTCGCTATACAAAAATTGACTGATAAGCGGCCGATACCTGTTACACCTACATGAACTCGACTTTGTTTAGGATCTGAAATACAAAGCCATGCACCTGTTGGGTCAAACGTGCTAGCAGACTTTTATTTTTTACACGAAAATAGAAAAATATGTGAATAATAATACAATAATTGGAATTAAATCGTTCTAAGTTCGTTAGGGTTTACTCCCTCAAATCGTTCACAAGGTACATCATTTGCCAGCATACAAAAATCGCTATACAAAAATTGACTGATAAACAGCCATTTGGCGATCGTTAATGGGCAATTACGATAGGGGCCGATACTTGTTACACCTACATGAACTCGACTTTGTTTGTGGGATCTGAAATACAAAGCCATGCAACGGTTGGGTCAAACGTGCTAGCAGACTTTTATTTTTTACACGAAAATAGAAAAATATGTGAATAATAATACAATAATTGGAATTAAATCGTTCTAAGTTCGTTAGGGTTTACTCCCTCAAATCGTTCACAAGGTACATCATTTGCCAGCATACAAAAATCGCTATACAAAAATTGACTGATAAACAGCCATTTGGCGATCGTTAATGGGCAATTTCGATAGGGGCCGATACCTGTTACACCTACATGAACTCGACTTTGTTTGTGGGATCTGAAATACAAAGCCATGCAACGGTTGGGTCAAACGTGCTAGCAGACTTTTATTTTTTACACGAAAATAGAAAAATATGTGAATAATAATACAATAATTGGAATTAAATCGTTCTAAGTTCGTTAGGGTTTACTCCCTCAAATCGTTCACTAGGTACATCATTTGACAGCAAGCAAAGTGTTCTGTTGTGATCCGCACAATCATACCCTACTCATGGCCTACCCTAATCATCACCTTCACACTACCTATCCATTCCATTAACCAAAAACACATTACCAGAGCACACGGCTATTAATAGGTCATTCGCTTTGTTTTTCAAACGCCACCCAAGCGCAATGAGTCAAGTGCATACCTACCCGATACAATACACACGTAACCCAACTCCGATCCGATTGCACAGCGGCACGCCGACACATGGCAAAACTGCAATGGTTGCATATCGGAGGAATACTACGTTGTGGTATCAGGGAATAACAATAATTTTGGAATGGATGACACTTGACACCAGCGTAAGGCAAATGACACCCAAGATGTCATTTGGGTACTTTTAAATGGGAACGGAAAACAATTAAGCAATACCTAAAAATAGCGCGTATGCACATATGGTAATTGGTAAGGAAACCGATGATGCGTGGAAGGGGAAGATAGGAGATGGGTCATATAGAATGAATAGTATGAAAGGCAAAGGTTGTGCACAGGAAAGGCAGAGTAGAATTATCAGTCAGATCGATCGCAGCCGAGCATTAGACAGCGGGTCAGATCTATACTTAAAGTCATTAATAAAACTACACTATTGATCGCAGCCCAGCTAAAGACAGCGGGTCAATAGCTGTTAAAAATAAATAAAAGACTTTTTCTTTAAACTCTCCGGCCAATACTCTTCTCCCTCTGGGGAAAGCACGGTATTAGGACGTATTTCATGGTGGCAGCGGTGGGATAACCTAATAAAGGTCCCAACTACCAACCAAAAACCAAATCTTAAAAGATTTTTAAGGCGTTACTGGGGCATACACCAGTTAGTGATAGTGTCAGTAAAAAAAAAAAGTCTCATAACCGTAAGTCCTGGCGAACTCCCAAAAAAGGGACGCGGAGGCCAAATCTGAGCAGCGAAAAAGACCAGGCTGTAACTGCAGCTTTAGGGCGTGAAGCCTGCCTGGCATCACGCAAAGACTGAAGCAGCGAAGCAGTGAAACAGCAAAGCAGTGAAACAGCGCAGCAGTGAAGCAGTGAAGGAGCAACCAGGAATCATCTGCAGCAGCCAATTAGGTGATAATTAAGGTATTTTAAAGAAAATTTTTTTTTATCCTATTTTTACACCCCTACACCATCCACCACTATTCTTACCCGACAAAAACGAGCGATAGTAGAACTTTTCGAGTCTCTACCATTTCACTACTACTCCCCTCCTCCAATATCTACCCATATGACCACTCCGATGGACCTTAAAGTCAGTGTGGGCGATATCTTAAATATCGTTCCTATATTTGACGGAAACCCGAGCGAGTTAACACAATTTATCTCCTGCGGAGACCTCATTTTCTCTTCTGCTAGGGAAAATGAGCAGTCAATGTTCTTAAGCATTGTAAAAACTCGACTCCGAGGTCCCGCCCTCGAATTAACACAATATAATGTGATTAATACATGGTCAGGGTTGAAACAAACTCTTGAGGCCGAGTATAGGGAAACCAAGTCAAGGGCATCTGCCCAGAACGAACTTCTTACGGCCAAACAAAGACAGAGGGAAACCGTTAAAGAATTTGGCGAAAGAATAAACAAACTCCACACCTCACTCAAAGCCGCCACCTTTACTAGCACAAATGAGAACGCTGTTAGGACTTTCCTAAACAACGAAAACGAAAAATTAGCTATACAAGCCTTTGAGGATGGTCTAAAAGATACCAACCTGAAGCTAGTGGTCCAGGCACATGGTGAGACAGATCTCAAAAAAGCCATCGCTTATGCCGACAACCATTCTTCGCGCTTAGAGCGCTCCGCCTCTAGCCAAACTCCCAATTCAAGCTCCCCTCGACTTCCTCCCAGATTAAGACCCACTTGCCAAAACTGCGGCATACCAGGGCATACTGAGCAAACTTGTTACCGAAACAAGTCAATCCCCAGTTTCAACACCAACCAGATAAAAAAGGAGGTACAGTTAATAATATGTAACTACTGTAACAAACGGAACCACTCCTTAAAAGAGTGCCGCCTCCGTCAATCGCACCTCCAAATGCAAAACCCGGAACAACCGAACACACATAATCCCCGACAACACAACCCGAATAATACAAATAACGGCAACAACAGTACACGAAGGCAAGTGAATTATCACCACATCCCGCCTACAAGCATACAGCCAGCAAGCTCGTCGGAAAACGACCACTGTCGAGAGGACAATGGCCTTTCCTCTCGACAGATAGTACAAGCCGAGGTCCACCAGAGGACGAATTAAAAATTGTCACGTCCCTTTCTATTGAACTTCTCCCTAATGACGACTTAGTAATGATAAGGATTCCATCCGAAAATGGGAGGTTGCGTAATATGATTATTGACACAGGTTCAGAGATAAGTATAATCAAAAATCCGAGCAACCTACCTACAAGTAATAACGCTGGCGACATGATTATATCTACCATGAGTGGAGATAAGGTCATGTCTACTAATCTTACCATCGAAACCTTTCATTTCGGATCAGGAAACGACATAATAACGGTCAAACACCCTTTCCATATCCTCAACGGAAGTACGAATTTTAATTTTGACGGAATTATCGGCAACGATTTCCTGAAAAAATACTCCTGCGAAATCAGTTACGCCCACAATTTTTTAAAGATATATCCTTTCCTACATAGTTATCCTACAGTCACAATCAGTAGCTTAGGAGACGTACTCAGCACTATCCCTAGTTTAACTAAAATAAACCCAGCAGAAAGTAAGACTATGGTAAAAGAAACCATAGCAAAAAGTAAGACTGAGGTAAACCCTAAAATAAACCCAGCACAACGTAAGACTGAGGACAAAAGAACTTCAGCAGAAAATAAGACTGCGGTAATAAAAGACTCGGGAATAGTCAATGAGCAACATATAATCAGTCAAGCAGCCAGTAAGACTAATCATTCGAAAGGATTAGCAGACAGTAAGACTGATTTCAAGAACAATAATAATTTAAACAATAATAATTTCGAGAATTTAGATAAAATAACAGTCATTCCTTACGAGGAATTGCCCACGGGCACGTGGATTGAAAAATCTAATCTCGAACTAACACCCATGAATGATCAAAGTGAAATTATCATTCAACCCCGAAGCCAACAGGTATTGAACGTTCCGATAAATGATAAATACGAGTCCACATTTGAAGATATTATCATACAAAAGAGACAAATCATGCCAGGTTTATACGTGGGCGAAACTTTGGCCAGACCCAGCGACTCAGGAGTAAAAATATTAGTAATGAACACATTGGAAACTGAGCAAAGAATAAACATCGAAGAACTCAACCTAGAATGGGATAGACTAGATGATTTCGACATAATGGAAGCAAACAGACTAAAAGATCCTGTAAAACACAGACTAAAGAAATTAGAAGCCGTCCTAGAGCTCGAGCATTGTAATCTCGAAGAAAAAGAAGCGATAACCAACATTTGTAGAGAATACAATGATTTATTTTTCATTGAGGGTGATCACCTCACATACACTAACGCCATACGGCACAACATAATTACAGAAGCAAACCAACCCCCACTATTCACGAAGCCATACCGCCTTCCCGAAAGCCAAAGAACCGAAATAAACAAACAAGTCGCCGAAATGTTACAAGATGGTCTAGTCCAACCAAGTTCTAGCCCGTGGAATTCCCCATTACTATTAGTCCCGAAGAAAACAAGTAAGGACGGAACTAAACAGTGGAGAGTGGTAATCGACTTCAGAAAACTTAATGAACTAACAGTAGGAGACGCATACCCCTTACCTAATATCACGGACATTTTTGACCAACTAGGCAATTCTAAGTACTTCAGCACCCTAGACTTGGCAAAAGGTTTCCATCAGATACTTATGGACGACAGTGATAAACAGAAAACTGCATTTAGCACACCATTTGGTCATTACGAGTACAATCGAATGCCATTTGGTTTAAAAAATGCACCCGCGACGTTTCAACGACTCATGAATAACGTACTAATGGGTTTACAGGGACTTGAATGTTTTGTGTATATAGACGACATCGTTATATACGGTTACGATCTGAAAGACCACAATAAGAAACTTACTACTATTTTTGAACGACTGCGAAAGTACAATCTTAAATTACAACCCGACAAATGCAATTTTTTTAAAAAGGAATTAATTTACTTAGGTCACATTATTACCGAAGACGGGATAAAACCTGACCCAGAAAAAATTAAGTCAGTAAAAACCTTCCCAGTACCAAAAAAGCCAAAAGACGTTAAGTCATTTCTTGGATTTGTTGGATACTATCGTAAGTTCGTTCCCAATTTCGCAAAATTAGCAAAACCTCTAACAAAACTCCTAAAGAAGGATGTCGAATTTAAGTGGGATGCCTTCTGCGACGAATCATTCAGGGCTTTGAAAGAAAGAATCATTCAACCCCCCATCCTATCTTACCCCGATTTCAGCAAAGAATTCATCGTTACAACTGATGCTAGCGACATGGCACTAGGAGCGGTCCTCTCCCAAGGTCCGATAGGTGAAGACAAGCCAATCTCTTTTGCCAGTCGGACACTGAACGAGGCAGAAACCCGTTACACCACTTCCGAAAAGGAATTGCTAGCAATCACATACGCGTTAAAACAATTCAGACCATATATCTACGGAAGGAAATTTACCATTTTTACCGACCATAATAACCTTGTATGGTTAATAGGTCAGAAAAACCCCACCTCACGGCTATTGCGCTGGCGAATTCTAATGGAAGAATACGACTTTAAAATCATACATAAAGCAGGCAAAAACAATGTAATCGCTGATGCGCTTAGTCGAGTACGAATCAACGACGACACAAAAGTACTCGTAACAACTCGTAACCAAGCAAAAACAAAAGTATCCACAGATAACTCTAATGATAGTATACAGGTTCTCTCTAGCTTTAACCTGCATGAAAAAGAAGGGAAGATTCAGTCAACTAAACTCACTAGATTCAAAACCATAATTTTACCACTAGTAGAATCCCCAGACGAAAAAGATTTACAAAAACAAATCCCTCACTTCACTAAACCAGAAATCGGAAAACTTGCCAATTTTCCACAAAATAATAACGAAACACTTTGCGTAACTACCCTACCTATTCCAATTAGAACTCCCAGAGATCAAGCGACAATCAAAGCATGCCTTGAATCCATTAAAACCCTCCACAATAATGAAGAATCAATTGCAATTGCACTACCACCCTTAGATAACCAATGCAAGTTCACTTTGAAAAAGCTCATAGAAGACGTTTTTCACACACAACACATAGACATCTATCTTTTTTCTGACAACCGGATTTTCCTAGACAATAATGAAGATATTACTAAAGTACTATCCGACTACCACGATTCTCCTTTCGGAGGTCACCAAGGGATAACACGCACCCTCAAGAAAATTAAGCAAAAATATTTCTGGACAACCATGAATCACGACATAAAAATGTACGTACTCAACTGCGAATCCTGTCAGCAGAACAAGTTACACAAAAACCCAAAAATCCCAATGAAAATAACAACAACAAGCTCCAATCCTTTCGAACGAGTGGCCCTCGACATAGTCGGACCTTTACCTGTTAGCTACGAAAATAATAAATTCTTGCTCACATTTCAAGACGATCTGACAAAATTCACGGAGGCCGTACCACTCCAAAATGCTGAAGCTTCTACTGTAGCAAGAGCATTTGTGGAAAAAATTTTATGCCGCTTTGGATTTCCAGAGTCTCTTCTTACCGATCAAGGTACCAACTTCCTGAGCCAACTATTCAAGGAGGTTTGCAAGCTCTTGAAAATAAGAAAGCTTCAAACTACTCCTTACCATCCTCAAACTAATGGAGCACTCGAGCGCAGTCATCGTACCCTAGCGGAATATCTTCGACATTACGTCAACAAGGACCCCCTCTCTTGGGACACCTGGGTACCATACGCAATCTTCGTATTTAATACAACCACACATAGTAGTACTGGTTATACCCCTCACGAACTACTGTATGGATACCCTGCAAAAATACCCAGAATTTTAGAACAAAATCCTCAAACGAACTACAATTACGAAAACTATTGTAATGAATTGAAAGCTCGTCTTCAGCACGGTTATCAAATCGCCCGTGAAAATCTAAACAAAAAAAAACTCATCTCCAAAGGTCATTACGACGCACATACAACGAATGGCAAACAATTTACTATAGGCGACAAAGTACTGATGAAAAATCACACCAGACAAAATAAGTTCTCCACTCTATGGAACGGACCATACGAAGTTGCAGACATTATTTCAGATGAGAATACACTCATCAAAATTAAGAATAAAACGAAAATCATACACAACAACGACCTAAGACCCTTCTTGGAATGACAAACACTCATCCCTCTTCCCCCAATTAATCCAAAAACTCAAAGAATACTTCACACTTGTAAGGTCACCAACCTAACCTCTCCCTACGGTTGTTCTCTTAAAGATATGGAGTCGATACACTACACGCCCGATTCGGAATGGAAACTATACAACGTAGTAACGCAAAAGGAACTACACTTGCGCCGTGGAACTACTAGAATAGGCAGGGGATACCCAAATAACATAGAACTAGATATACAGCAAACATATTTCATAACTCCGAAACATCTATAGGAAACCAATTAGCTAAAGTCAACTCCAAAATAAATACATTACAAAGTATGATAAACACACTAACCAATGTAGACAACGAACGAAGTATTTTTTCCGAAATAGAATCTCTAACAAGCTTTATCACTTTAATTATTATTAGATACCAAAACACCGTCAACGAAATTATAGACCTAGTAACTGACGTTAAACATGGCAAAATCCACCCAGTAATAATTACCCCAAGTCAACTCAAAACAGCAGTAGCAAAGATTAAACAAGAGCTCAAAAACGGATTAAAAATCTCGTCCATCGTCACCAATGATATCTTGTCGTTATACCACATTACTACAATGAGCGCCATTGTACGCAACCAAAAAATTATATACGAGCTGAAAATCCCGCTACCTTTTATAGAAAATTATCATATTTACAAAACCATCCCTTTACCAACGAATTACAAAAATAACTTCATTTTTATACAACCAACAGCAAAATACTTACTAATAGATTACAAAAAAGAATACTATTCCAGTCTTGATACGGACGACTTGGCCAATTGTAAAGTCCAAGAAGATCAATTCCTTTGCCCCATGTCACACCCTTTATTTAACAAAAATTCAAAACTTTCCCTATGCGAAGTAGACTTACTACGCAAGGTTAATATTTTTCCCACTTCTTGCAACTTAAAACAAACAAACCTATCAACGATATGGGTTCAACTATCCCAAGGCAATAAATGGCTTGTGTCATCAATCAACGAATACGAAATTGACGAGATTTGTGATGATAACCTAACGACATATAAATTAGAAAACACAGCAATGGTAGAAATAACAGGTGACTGTTACATAAAATCCAAAGAGCTAATAATTCGGTCGTACAACGAAAAATCTTCTTTCGTACATAATTCGTACATACCACCCAGCATCTCTAACTTTCTGGGAAATAACACACATATACATCCCAACCAAACAGATGAAATAGCTTTCGTAAAATTTTCTAGTGAAAACGAATTAGAATCAGTATCGAATCAAATAAGGCAATTAAAAACCGCAGAAGAAAAACAAATCACATCTATAGATATGCACAATGTCCATCATTATACGGTAATATATGTTATACTTCTAATAATTCTAGTATTTTTCATATACCGTCTGGTTACCAGACCAAAAACATTAAGCGAAATCAAAAATTCTATCCCAAATACGTCGCAAGTTCCTGCCCAAACTCAACCAAAACTGGTATTAACCACTAACGTCTAACTATTTCATTAAAAGCTACATTTTAACAGGGAAAGACTCAGAAGTGACTACTATCGACTTCCATACACCCAATATAACTCCTTCTGACGCAACTCCCCAAAAAATCCATTCCTATACAAATTATTTGCAGAATTGCATACTCAGGTCCTCTTCAAAGACCAACACAATAACATAAAAGTATATTTAAACAAAGGAACCACGAACCTCTTCAAGGGTGCAATCCTCATATTTTTGCTAAGTATTAATATAACAAAAAAAAAAAACTAGAAGAAATAATCAGCAATATTACATTATATTTAAATTAAGAAATAATATTACATTACAATCATTATTTTGCACACCCTTTCCTCAATAATCAACAATATTGTATTATGTTTAAATTAAACGCAATTCATAATTTCATAATTTTGTAAACTATGCAATAATATTTTATCAAACATAATATTAAATTTTTGTAAAATCTCATTTCGTAATTAGTTTATAAACTAAGCAATAATATTAAATTTTTGTAGCGAATTTTATCATTAGTTTGTAAACATAATATTAAATTTTTGTAAAATCTCATTTCGTAATTAGTTTATAAACTAAGCAATAATATTAAATTTTTGTAAAATCTTTTCTCAATAATCAGCAATATTACATTATGTTTAAATTAAGCAATAACTTTACGATGTAAACACCTTCCTGTTCACATCTGAGCCTACTTACAGAAAATTCTAACCCTTCAGGTAAGAATTTTCTTTTTCTAAGGGGAGTGGGATGTTGTGATCCGCACAATCATACCCTACTCATGGCCTACCCTAATCATCACCTTCACACTACCTATCCATTCCATTAACCAAAAACACATTACCAGAGCACACGGCTATTAATAGGTCATTCGCTTTGTTTTTCAAACGCCACCCAAGCGCAATGAGTCAAGTGCATACCTACCCGATACAATACACACGTAACCCAACTCCGATCCGATTGCACAGCGGCACGCCGACACATGGCAAAACTGCAATGGTTGCATATCGGAGGAATACTACGTTGTGGTATCAGGGAATAACAATAATTTTGGAATGGATGACACTTGACACCAGCGTAAGGCAAATGACACCCAAGATGTCATTTGGGTACTTTTAAATGGGAACGGAAAACAATTAAGCAATACCTAAAAATAGCGCGTATGCACATATGGTAATTGGTAAGGAAACCGATGATGCGTGGAAGGGGAAGATAGGAGATGGGTCATATAGAATGAATAGTATAAAAGGCAAAGGTTGTGCACAGGAAAGGCAGAGTAGAATTATCAGTCAGATCGATCGCAGCCGAGCATTAGACAGCGGGTCAGATCTATACTTAAAGTCATTAATAAAACTACACTATTGATCGCAGCCCAGCTAAAGACAGCGGGTCAATAGCTGTTAAAAATAAATAAAAGACTTTTTCTTTAAACTCTCCGGCCAATACTCTTCTCCCTCTGGGGAAAGCACGGTATTAGGACGTATTTCAGTTCTCAATGAAAGTTTCATCTCTCCATTTTGCTCCATCGAAAGGAATTCTAAAGGAACATGAGGTGAACAAAATCGTATTTACATATTAGTTTACAAAGTACTTAGGATAACTAACCTTTTTCTTCGTAGGCATCAAGTAAAATTTTTGGGTTTTTCAATTCAGGGCTTCTCGACGTGACCCAACTTGAGAGTTCATCCATAACAGTAGTATTCTTTGGAACACGAATTGGGTTGGTTGATTTTACAACAGTTGATACACTTATGGGCAGATGAACCCAGCAATACCCAAGTGTTGTTTCTACTGACCATCGGTTCTTTCCATAAACACTAACAAGAAGCTGTGGCCCTGCGAAAACAAATTTGTAGCTTAGCTTTTCATAATTTTATGAAGTAGATGACAGAAAAGAAACTTACATCCATAAGGACCTGTGCTTCTATAGATACATTCAAATGGTATGTTGAATACAATTTTATCGTTGGCCGTTTTGGGCATGGCTGCTTGCGTAATCCCACTTGTTATTCCCGACATTAATTTAAAGTTACCGCCAGTAACTATTTCAAAACGACAAAATACTTGACTGCTTTCAGGACCAAGAGGAAAAGTAGCCGATTCGATTGTCCCAGTTGCATTTACAACAATACTTCTTGATGATGCCATATTTTGTTATTTGTTTACAATTTTTTTTTCTCTCACAAAACTTTTAGCAATCCTCCTCTCTTGTGTCGATGTCAGAACTTACAAACACAGCGCCATTGACTAACCAAACTAGACAGTGGACTTTCACTGCCATAGACTAACCAAACTAGACAGTCGACTTTCAGTGCACCCACCCATTTATCCCAGCAAATTTTGAATGACAGCTCTCTCTCGCGCTCTCTTTTTTTTCCTGGCTGTGAATACGTGTACCGTCGGGTAGCACTTTTTCAATAACAAACAATTTGTAAATGAATCTATAATAATAAATGGAAAAAAGGAAATGTTGAGTATGATTTTAGATAGCTTAATTCGTCCTCTATCCATCTTCGCCAGTAAAATGTGTTCATTCATTCACATTTCAATTTATTTTTAATTTTGTTTGTATGAATTCTATGTTTGACAGCAAAATGCATAAATGAAATTCGTGGGGATTGTTCCAAAAATGAGTCAACAACATGCAGGTTAACCCGAGCTTCCACTAGACAAAATCGAATTTTAGTAAATGTTCATGATTATTGTATAAATTTCTATTAGGGTGAATGTTTTCAAATTCGTTTGAAAACGTTTACTTAAAAACGTGGTAATTAATTTTCCCTGATTAATATCTCATAATATTAGATTTCTGCTAGATATTGACAAATAGTTATTATATTAATTTATTTGGCATTGTAACGAAATTATAACAGGAATTCCGTTTGATACCAACAATTTAAAAAAAAACTTAAAAAAATCTTAAAATAAACTGTGATGTGAACGCCGCATAACTAATGGGCACAAATTATGCCGCAAAGATAATGGAATACAGAGTCAAAGATAATGGAATTGAGAGATATATATTATTTCAGTGGAAAGGCGGCTGCCTACAAGCTGTTTTCCCGTAAAATTCATGAAGTCACGCACCTATGCTCATTTCTTTTCTAGTATATGTGAGTTCATGAATTGGACTTTAATGCAAGAATTCGCTATTCTGAAATGTGTATTTCACTATATTTTTTATTTTAATCGAAGCGTTAACAAAAACCAAACAAGTTTAATACCAAACACAAAACAATTGAACAGCGCGATGCTCATAAAATCAAAAGGAATGTTGGCCGGCCATTAGCAACATGTTTTTTCGTAGCTCACACGTATTCACAGACGGGGGTTGAAATTACAAAAACAACAATGTAAACAAATATGTTTTTTGGGGGAATAGACGTACGAAAGATATCCATCTCTTTTATTCATTTATCTCTGTTGTTTACACTATTGCTGTCAATTTGGAATCTTAACGTTCGATTGAATACGCGAAATCTGAAATCGGAATTCAAATTGCAGAATCCACTTAAATACCACATTATGTTGTCTTTTTGTTAGCGCACTTAGCATTTGCCACCCCATAAAAATATAGCTTGTAGGCAAGAAACGGGAAATCGGCCGAAGTTGGTGGTCTCAGTATTGTCTCGGCTAAAAAAGTCTCTAAATTATGAGCTTGCGTTGTGTTTATTTTTTTTTTAGAAAAAATGTAATCAGGATAATTGTGCCTAAAGAATTGTACAAAATGTGCACTTTTTATCTTTGGATTTGTGTTTATGTTGGCTATTTTTGGCTCAAAGATTTTTGAAATTTGGCTCTATAAAAAATAAATAAATAATTGGCGCAACAGGTCCGTATGGACCCAAGCCTAGCTTCTCACAACCATTCGTCTTGTGTGAGTTTTTATTTTTGGGACGAATGGGAGGGATCTACAATTTTATGCCGAGTCCAAACGGCCAATTGAGAAGCTCTTTCATGACAGTTATACTCTCAGATGTTTGTCAGACGTTCGCGAGAGGTGGCGCAGTGAAAAAAACCTTAAGTTGGAATTTGGGTTTTTCTCGGGATTTGGCTCTATACCTCTTCTAAAAACTGGTAATGTGGGAGACAGACTGCTGGTATTAAATAAACGAAAAAAACGTTACTCAAAACAAGAGTAACATTCTTTCCCAAAGTTGCGAGGAGCAAAAAGGAATGCTGCCATTTATCAAAAAATGTGCAGCGAACTAGAAAATAAAATCGTAGTATACCACAAACATTGTGTTGATTTTAATACTAGCTATGAAATGTATATACTACATTTTAACATCGTATGGAAGTGACGCACAAAAATATTCACACAACAATTTAAGACACCTGTAAGTTTATTTCTTAATTCCATTTTTTTCTTCCTAATTGTGGTAATTTTTTTTTTCAACGACCCGAATCCAATGGACATTTTTAATTTCGTCGTAATTACCTAATCGTTATTTTAATTAATTTAACCAAATTTCCAATATCTTACTTTTATTCCAGGTGCCCGCAATATTGTCGATTCAAAAATCTGCTCGACTCCGTGGACACAAATTAAATGCGAATTAAAATGCATTGCTATTGCTTCTTTCAATTCGAAGATCGATTTAAAATCAATCAAAGCAATTATTAAGCCGATTACCAATCGACATAATAAAGAACTTGTATTTATCTAATTTATGTAACTTATTTGTTTGTTAAAGAGATTTTTAATCTTTGATCTCTATTCGCCAAAATGTGAATCTTTATCGTGGCTCGGGCTCGCTATACAAAAATTGACTGATAAACAGCCATTTGGCGATCGTTAATGGGCAATTACGATAGGGGCCGATACCTGTTACACCTACATGAACTCGACTTTGTTTGTGGGATCTGAAATACAAAGCCATGCAACGGTTGGGTCAAACGTGCTAGCAGACTTTTATTTTTTACACGAAAATAGAAAAATATGTGAATAATAATACAATAATTGGAATTAAATCGTTCTAAGTTCGTTAGGGTTTACTCCCTCAAATCGTTCACAAGGTACATCATTTGCCAGCATACAAAAATCGCTATACAAAAATTGACTGATAAACAGCCATTTGGCGATCGTTAATGGGCAATTTCGATAGGGGCCGATACCTGTTACACCTACATGAACTCGACTTTGTTTGTGGGATCTGAAATACAAAGCCATGCAACGGTTGGGTCAAACGTGCTAGCAGACTTTTATTTTTTACACGAAAATAGAAAAATATGTGAATAATAATACAATAATTGGAATTAAATCGTTCTAAGTTCGTTAGGGTTTACTCCCTCAAATCGTTCACTAGGTACATCATTTGACAGCAAGCAAAGTGTTCTCAATGAAAGTTTCATCTCTCCATTTTGCTCCATCGAAAGGAATTCTAAAGGAACATGAGGTGAACAAAATCGTATTTACATATTAGTTTACAAAGTACTTAGGATAACTAACCTTTTTCTTCGTAGGCATCAAGTAAAATTTTTGGGTTTTTCAATTCAGGGCTTCTCGACGTGACCCAACTTGAGAGTTCATCCATAACAGTAGTATTCTTTGGAACACGAATTGGGTTGGTTGATTTTACAACAGTTGATACACTTATGGGCAGATGAACCCAGCAATACCCAAGTGTTGTTTCTACTGACCATCGGTTCTTTCCATAAACACTAACAAGAAGCTGTGGCCCTGCGAAAACAAATTTGTAGCTTAGCTTTTCATAATTTTATGAAGTAGATGACAGAAAAGAAACTTACATCCATAAGGACCTGTGCTTCTATAGATACATTCAAATGGTATGTTGAATACAATTTTATCGTTGGCCGTTTTGGGCATGGCTGCTTGCGTTATCCCACTTGTTATTCCCGACATTAATTTAAAGTTACCGCCAGTAACTATTTCAAAACGACAAAATACTTGACTGCTTTCAGGACCAAGAGGAAAAGTAGCCGATTCGATTGTCCCAGTTGCATTTACAACAATACTTCTTGATGATGCCATATTTTGTTGATTTGTTTACAATTTTTTTTTCTCTCACAAAACTTTTCCCAATCCTCCTCTCTTGTGTCGATGTCACAACTTACAAACATAGCGCCATTGACTAACCAAACTAGACAGTGGACTTTCACTGCCATAGACTAACCTAACTAGACAGTCGACTTTCAGTGCACCCACCCATTTATCCCAGCAAATTTTGAATGACAGCTCTCTCTCGCGCTCTCTTTTTTTTCCTGGCTGTGAATACGTGTACCGTCGGGTAGCACTTTTTCAATAACAAACAATTTGTAAATGAATCTATAATAATAAATGGAAAAAAGTAAATGTTGAGTATGATTTTAGATAGCTTAATTCGTCCTCTATCCATCTTCGCCAGTAAAATGTGTTCATTCATTCACATTTCAATTTATTTTTAATTTTGTTTGTATGAATTCTATGTTTGACAGCAAAATGCATAAATGAAATTCGTGGGGATTGTTCCAAAAATGAGTCAACAACATGCAGGTTAACCCGAGTTTCCACTAGACAAAATCGAATTTTAGTAAATGTTCATGATTATTGTATAAATTTCTATTAGGGTGAATGTTTTCAAATTCGTTTATTTAACACCATATTTGTACAAAATCAATATATTTATGATTGGTAATTCTGTATTAGAACGCAAATACAACAACTACTGTGATTCCTCGAAGTGTCAAGTAGAACGTAGTTGTAATTCCTTGTTGAAAATCCTACTTTACTTTGCTTTGCTGAGATCGGAGCTCAGAAAAACAGGCCTATAATGTTGTATTTAAGTGGGTTCTGTTTTTTAATTTCCGATTTCAGATTTTGCGTATTCAATCGAACGTAAGAATTCAAATTGTTTTGTTAATTGTTGGTATTCGCTCGCTTTATTTCGTTTTCTATACACATAATTCTTTTACAAATTTTAAAACAATGCATTTTTAGGACATCTTGTTTCCAATATAAAGACAACTCCACCTAAAAGAAAAAAATGTTTAGGGCCAAGCACTACGAAGTCGCTTCTCACTGTTCATCTACATGCGTACATATAAAAATCGAATCTTTTCTTGCTTCTTGCTGCTACAATTATCAGTCGTATTTCTAGTATTTTCAGCTTTTGAGAATTTATAAAATGGTTCAAAAGTAAATTTTCCATATTCATAATTATAAGTACTTATTTTCCCGACGACACAAATGTCAAAGTATAATTAGTGTCAGTCTATACCTACAAGAAACTTTGTGTCAGGGGTACTGGTATTCGTTATACCATGATATTCATACTATAGTATTAATACCAGCAGTCTGTCTCCCACATTACCAGTTTTTAGAAGAGGTATAGAGCCAAATCCCGAGAAAAACCCAAATTCCAACTTAAGGTTTTTTTCACTGCGCCACCTCTCGCGAACGTCTGACAAACATCTGAGAGTATAACTGTCATGAAAGAGCTTCTCAATTGGCCGTTTGGACTCGGCATAAAATTGTAGATCCCTCCCATTCGTCCCAAAAATAAAAACTCACACAAGACGAATGGTTGTGAGAAGCTAGGCTTGGGTCCATACGGACCTGTTGCGCCAATTATTTATTTATTTTTTATAGAGCCAAATTTCAAAAATCTTTGAGCCAAAAATAGCCAACATAAACACAAATCCAAAGATAAAAAGTGCACATTTTGTACAATTCTTTAGGCACAATTATCCTGATTACATTTTTTCTAAAAAAAAATAAACACAACGCAAGCTCATAATTTAGAGACTTTTTTAGCCGAGACAATACTGAGACCACCAACTTCGGCCGATTTCCCGTTTCTTGCCTACCAGCTATATTTTTATGGGGTGGCAAATGCTAAGTGCGCTAACAAAAAGACAACATAATGTGGTATTTAAGTGGATTCTGCAATTTGAATTCCGATTTCAGATTTCGCGTATTCAATCGAACGTTAAGATTCCAAATTGACAGCAATAGTGTAAACAACAGAGATAAATGAATAAAAGAGATGGATATCTTTCGTACGTCTATTCCCCCAAAAAACATATTTGTTTACATTGTTGTTTTTGTAATTTCAACCCCCGTCTGTGAATACGTGTGAGCTACGAAAAAACATGTTGCTAATGGCCGGCCAACATTCCTTTTGATTTTATGAGCATCGCGCTGTTCAATTGTTTTGTGTTTGGTATTAAACTTGTTTGGTTTTTGTTAACGCTTCGATTAAAATAAAAAAAATAGTGAAATACACATTTCAGAATAGCGAATTCTTGCATTAAAGTCCAATTCATGAACTCACATATACTAGAAAAGAAATGAGCATAGGTGCGTGACTTCATGAATTTTACGGGAAAACAGCTTGTAGGCAGCCGCCTTTCCACTGAAATAATATATATCTCTCAACTCCATTATCTTTGACTCTGTATTCCATTATCTTTGCGGCATAATTTGTGCCCATTAGTTATGCGGCGTTCACATCACAGTTTATTTTAAGATTTTTTAAAGTTTTTTTTTAAATTGTTGGTATCAAATGGAATTCCTGTTATAATTTCGTTACAATGCCAAATAAATTAATATAATAACTATTTGTCAATATCTAGCAGAAATCTAATATTATGAGATATTAATCAGGGAAAATTAATTACCACGTTTTTTTCACTTTTGTTAAAAGAGATTTTGTAACATCAGGTTTTTTTTGCATACTTTAAGAAAATACACTTTTTCCGTTGATTTTAATGCTTTAAATTTCGAAGCCATATTGAAAAAAAAATATATTTTAACACAGTTTAGCGAAAAGGTTTTTTTTTGTATATCGTGGGGAACAATATTTTTTTAGTTTTAGCATAAGGCGTAGTACGCTGCTCGAGCTAAACTAAATTCTATCTGGTCTCCAACTTTTCTCTCCAAACATCAGCTAAAGTCCTAGCTAAATTTTGACATAAAGACCGCTGTGGAGAAATGTCAGAAAAAACAGCTGTTCTTTGAAAATAACAACAATTTAATTTACTTGAACAAAAATTTTAATTTTATAACTAACAAGTAGGTATGGACACAAATGAAATTGAAGAAGAGTTCATAATTTGTGCATCTGCGCAAGTTATTGCAATAGCTGCAATGAAGCAAAAAAAAACTCCTTCTTTTCGTATAAATCCCTACTTAAAAGAAAGAAAAACACCTCATTCGCACGAGTAAATCCACATATTGCCCACAGAAATTTGCGGACTACTACTATGAGTCTGGAAGAATAATATAGAAGGCGAATAAGGAAAGCAAGTTTCATCAGGTGCCGAGCTCCGTTCTTTCCAATCTGTACCTGGAAGACCCAACGAATCTGGGAAACTTTTAAGAAACAAAATAAAAGATTTTGTCAATTCTCCTGTTGGTGCTATTCCTTGGCAATCAAAAGCACCGTTCCTAAAATAAAATATCAATTAAAATATTTTATATGCATTTCTTTTTTCGCATGATTTTAAATTATTATAATTATAAAGTCTTAAGTAGGTAAGTATAAGTTTTAGGTTCCAGGACTTCTTTGATTTGTTTGCCGAAGAGCAATTACCGCCTGTTGTTGAAAACTCAAACCAAGCTCTTCAACCGCGTCGTCGGGTAGCTTTTGAAGATCACGATCTAGGTTCGCCAGCAATGAGTAGTGCACTAAGGGAGGTTGTGAGGGGCCGTTCCTATCTTCCCTCCGCATTTGGATAAGGTCCGTTACCGTCTGCGTTAGGGAAGCCACATTTTCCACAAAACCATCTTTTTTTGGTCGTTTTGCTGTATTATTAAACAACAAAAAGACAAAAATTATATAAGTAGGTAATTATAACATAAAGTTCAGATAATATAAACATACAAATGTGTAGCTGGAGCCTGGAGTACTTGAAGTAGCATCTTGTTGAACTTCTACATCTTCAAGTAAATGCTTATCAGAAACTGAAACGTTCGTAAATGGACTAGAAACAGATGGAAAAGTTAAATAAATGAATTATATCTATATTGCATAGTTACATGTACCTTCTTTTGCTAGATGCCGGCGTGAGGAATGATAGACACGCAGAGAATTCCCAATCAACAGTATCCTCAGAAAGGTGTTCGTCATTATCTTCGGAAAATTCTTTTGCGGCACTCCCTGACTTCCCCAATTTTTTAGCGGTTTTATGATAGCGATGACTGTCCCGTAAAGATTTCCATTGTGCTTTACAGTCATCAACTATAAAAAAAAACACTTGTGTTATGTGCTTTTTAAGAGGTAGAACTTACCTGTTTTTTTCCTATTGCTTCAGATATAGCTCTCCAATCAGCGTTAACACTGCTTCCAAGTTGCTATGGTACGTGTCTGCAAGGCTCCATATAGATGGATGTTGCTCCACAAGCATCGCCAATATTTTCTTGGCCTCGACACTAAAAATCATTTTATGTTTTCGTTTTTTTTTTTATTGAATTCCAAGGACTTCTGTTCCGAAAAATAAAAGACGTTTTTACGTTAAGAATTGTTGGTTTTAAAATTGTATTTTATTTCAGCTTCAAATTTGGATTCTGGATAATGGCGACTTGTGCCGATGGCGGTAATAAAATAAGTGAAGAGATATTTTGACTTTGTTTGCAAATTTCAGATAGAAGAGGGCACGCCATTGGTCAGCCAATAAGCAAGGTTCTTCTATTTGCGTGTGCCCCCCATCTGGTGTTGAGTGCTGGCAGATTAAACGTCACTCTTTCGTCGATGACATCCCACCCTCCGTGAATTCTCGCCGAGATTCACCATCTATTTCCAGTACGGCCAGCTTGGAGGCAGGGCGACGGAACGTTCCGTTTGATGTTTTCACTTCGGCACTTCTCACTTGTCCGTCTTCGGCTGGGAATACCTTTACTATTCTCCCTCGTTGCCATCTGCTTCTGGGTTGACTTGCGTCGCATATGAGGACCAGGTTACCGATCTGGAGGGGTGATACGACTGCATGCCACTTGGTCCTTTTTGTAAGCGTCGGGAGGTATTCCAGGACCCACCTCTTCCAAAATTTGTCCTTCAGTTGCTGCGATATCTTCCATTGTTTGCGTGTACATATTGGTAAGTTCTCCAAATTAGGCGTTTGGGTGGAGTTTGTGCAGCCAACCAGGAAGTGGTTCGGTGTCAAAGGTTCATCATCTTCAGAAGCGACTGGTAACTCCGTCAACGGCCTGGAATTAATTATGTTCTCTGCTTCGATAAGAAGGCTTCGTAAGGTTTCCACACGAGGGGCTTGTTCTCTTAACGTGACGTTTAGTACTCTCTTAACGGATTGGACCATTCTTTCCCATGCACCGCCTTCACTGGGGTTGAGAGGGCAGATAAACTTCCATTCTATTCCTCGCGCAACCATCTCATTCTGGATTCGATCGGTGTCGAAAAGTCGTGCTTCACGGCTGAGTTCCCTTTTGGCCCCAATAAAATTCGTCCCGTTGTCACTTCGTATTCTTATTGGTGTCCCACGACGATTGACAAAATTTCTGAGGCACAATATGAATGCATCGGTGGACAGATCTGCGGCCAGCTCCAGATGAATCGCTCTAATCGTCAGGCACGTGAACAAGGCCACCCAACGTTTTTCCCTTCTTCGACCTATAGACACTTGTATCGGGCCAAAATAGTCCAAGCCCGTGTAGGTGAACGGACGAATGAATGGTGTTACTCGGTCTGGCGGTAGTTGACCCATGAGCGGGTTCGCTGGTCTGGCTCTGGCATTCTTACATCTCTGGCAATCTCGCTTAACCTTCTTCAATACCGATCGAATACGTGGAATCCAATACTTTTGTCGAACTTCGTTTACAACGAGGGCGTCATTCTGATGGTGAAATGTATGATGATAGTGATGTATGATAAGTTTGGTTAATGAGTTCTTCTGTGGCAAAATAATTGGGCATCTAGCAGCAACAGGCAGGCAGTAAGCAGCATCGATGCGTCCGTGAAGGCGTATCAGGCCACTCTCATCCATATATGGTGTGAGATCATATATAGCGCTTGTTTTTAATACGGGCTCGCCTTTTTCCAATGCTGACCTCTCTTGGCTAAATTCTTCTTGTTGGGCTTGGCGACACAGATACTCTTCAGCTGACACAATCTCGGCGACAGTTAGTTCGGCTCGGGGAGTATGAGGATTCCTAATTGCGGAGCGAGTAGTTCGGTTGGCGATCAGTTGACCATTCTGCTTTGTCGTAATCCTCTCTCTTGCACGGCTGAGTGCTGAAAGACATCGCATCATCCATGCGACCACTCGTCTTAACTTGGGAAATGAAGAAAAATTAGCAATTTCTATTAGAGGATTACTTGCCTGCGCAATGTGAAACATCTTTGGACGCAGCTCTTCTTCAAGTGTGTCTGGAGATGATACATCAGCACAGAACGGCCATAGATGTTCCGGTAAACGTAGAAATGCTGGTCCCACTAACCATCGGCTATTTGTGATGAATTTTGGTGGATCAGTTGCTCTTGTGGCCTCATCGGCCACGTTCAAGTCACTCGGAAGCCAGCACCAGTTAGAGGGTTCTGATGTCTCTAAGATCTCCGCGATCCTATGGGCCACAAACGGTTTAAATCTTCGATGGGATGACCGAATCCACCAATGAGTTGTTTTGGAGTCACACCAATATACCACTCGTGAAATCGGAACCGTGTGATTCGAACGTATAGCTGTCTGCAAACGGCTTCCTAGAACTGCAGCCTGCAATTCTAGGCGAGGAATCGAGAGGAGCTTCTTTGGAGCACATCTGGTCTTGCCCGAAACGAATGCCACGTCTACTTCCCTATGATATTGAATACGAAAGTACCCAACAGCTGCGAACGCACTTTCGCTGGCGTCTGTGAAAATGTGAAGCTCGATGTTCAGGGCCTGTGGTATCTTCGGAGAGTAGCAGCGATTTATTTGAAAGTGCCTGATGTTGTTTAACTCCGCCCACCAACTTTTCCATCGGCAATGAAGACTATGTGGCAGTGGATCATCCCAGCCGATTCCACTATTCCAAGTGTTTTGTAGAAGTATTTTGGAGTATATTAGGAAATCTGCCAGAAAACCGTATGGATCGAAAACGGCCATGATGATTCCTAGTACTTCCCTCTTAGTTGGAGACCTTGTTGAGTTCAACACTTCTGGTGATATGCGATGAAATTTGAGGTGGAAACGAAACGTATCATCATCGGTATGCCAATACATCCCTAGTACCTTTTCGCCACCTTCTTTTGATTCCAAGTTCACAGCAGATTCAACATGGCATAGCGAATCATTCAGCTTCGACTGCACTGCCCTTCTATTGCTAACAAAATTGCGAAGCGTGAACCCTGCCTCCAAGTGAATGCCTTTGACGTCTAAACTGATTCGCCCTGCATCGGCTTCAGTGGGAAAACTACACACGAAATCATCAACGTAGTGGTTGTCCAAAATGGCTGCCACAGCTTCAGGTGATTCGTTTCTAAACAAAGTGGCATTTCTGTTCTTTATGTATTCGGCTGCGCACGGAGAACACGCAGCACCGAATATCATAGATGACATGACGTATGTTCTTATTGGCTGGTCCTTACATCCGTCTCTCCATAAGAATCTCTGGGCGGTTTGATCTGCGACCCGAATTTTGACTTGTAGGAACATTTCTTTAATATCCGCAACTACTGCCACTGCTCCTTGGCGAAACTTAAAAAGAACTGATAAGAGCGGCTTGGCTTGCTCTGGTCCTTTCAATAACATTGAATTCAGCGAGATACCTCGAACTTCAGCTGCTGCGTCAAATACGATCCGAAGCTTACCTGGCTTGTGTGGGTTAATAACCCCAAAATGCGGCAAATACCAGTTTCGGTTATTATTGACTTCGGCATCGCTCGGTGACAGCTCTCTGGCATAACCCTTTTCAATGTAATCGCGTATCTGACATTTGTATCTCTCGGCAAAATTCGGGTCCCTTCCCATTTTTGCTTCGATATTATACAAACGTTTTGCTGCCATTTGGTAGCTATCTGGCATGACTACGTTATCTTGACGCCATAGTAGTCCCGTTTCGTATTGTTTGCCAACTCTTTTCGTGGTGTCTTCCAATATCGTCCTCGCCCGCATTTCATCGATGGACTCCAAGACTGTGTCGGGTTTGTGGATACCAAAGTTCTCGGTGGTAAAGTACGATTCCACAAGCCTATCGAGTTTATCCATCGTCTTGACTTCATTTACGTGAAGAACTATCGGTCGGCTATTGATTTCGGCATTCCGTGGTCCAAAGGCAATCCAGCCGAGCTTTGTGTGTGCGGCAATTGGTTCGTCTTGGTTTCCCTCGATGACGTCACTGGCGACACCCAAATGGCAATTATCTAATCCTATTAGAATTACAGGCATGGCATTGTTGTAGCTACTGATGGGAATTCTTTGCAAGTGCTGTGCATCTTGGTTACTAAAGGATTGAATTGGCAGGCTCAGATTCCGCACCGTTCTCACATTGCGCATTTGATAGGTCATAGCTCCTTTCTCCACTCCTCGTATCTCCAAACTAACTTTCCTGGATGGTTGTGTTACTACCTTTTCTCCGAACCATTGTAGTGTTAGAGATTGAACTTGTCCTTCTAATCCCAACTCAGTTGCTACTCCTTCTTCTAATATGGATATTGATGATCCTTCATCGAACATGGCGTATGCCGATCTCTGTCCTCGTGGGCCGTGCAGAATTACCGGAAGAATGCGAAAGAGTTGGCCGGCATGGTTCTGAGTGTGACAGTTGTGAATGCGTACTGGAAGTTGTGGCGATACTTCTTCCGTTTCGTGCAGAAGTTTGTGATGATACCTGCGACAATTGTTCGTGTCACACCTCTTTCGACTGCGGCACACTGCAGCACCATGGCCCGGTCTCAGGCACGAAAAGCATAGGTGCTTGGTCTTCACCAGCTTCCAGCGTTCTTCCACTATTAATTGTTTGAATGAATTGCATTCACTCACCTGATGGCTACCTCCACATGCGCAGCACAATCCCCTTCCAGTACTCCTCGCCTCATTCGTAACTCGTTCGTTGGCATGTAGTATTCTGCGCGGATGCGACTGCTGGTTTTTGATGACAGTGGATGTGGTTGCTTGTGGCACTAGTTGAACAATTCTTGCCTGGTCACTCAGCCACACGGAAAAATCAGTGACAGTGGGATATGGCTCTACCGACGATCCATGTTTGGCCCACTCAAATCTTCTAGTCATTGGTAGCTTCATTATCAACTCTTCTAGAAGCATCGGATTTGCTAGATGTTGTTCACATTTGGCTGACTTTAAAAATGCGACTACGTTTTCTACCATCGTAGCAAAAGGAATGAGGCATTCGATGCGAGCATCACTAATGTTGGGGAATTGTTGCACCTTTGCGAGTTGCGCTTTTACTAATAACTCCGGGCGACCAAACCGGAAGGACAGCGTCTTCATTACTTGCGCCACGTTGTTGGGATATATTAGTAATGACGAAACTGCCTCCCTGGCTTCTCCTTGTAAACACTTTTGTAGTCGTATTGTATTTTCCATCGATGTATATCCAAAGTTGGCAGATGTCTCTTCATAGTTCACCAGGAATAGTGGCCAATCCTCTGGCTTCCCTGTAAATATTGGCAAATCATACAGCTTCTTGTATGGCTGGCTCACTACTCCGGTTGCTGTGACGTATGATGACTGTGTGCCCATTGTTAAATGGGTTTCTTCGGCTTGAATTGGCTCTATAGCATTTAATATGTTGTGTCCGCCTTGTTGGTCGACTGCTTCACGCAAACGTATTGTTTCGGCTTGGTTGACACTCGTGTCATTGCGCAGCTGATCTACCGATTGTTTTAGAGCTGTAATTTGTGCTATCAATGTAGATAACAGATGGTTCTCTTCTGGCTGGTGTTGCTGCTGCTGTGCTGGCTGCGGATGTTGTTGCTGCTGTACTGGCTGCGGATGTTGTTGCTGCTCTTCCATCCTTGATGTGTGCGTATTTACGAGGCGGCTCTCAGATTGCGATCTTCCGTATCGCAGCGGTGGTTGGCCTTTGTTGGATCTGGTGCTCGTGCGTGGCTGCGTTGACATACGGCGGCACTGGTATGACGGCGCTTTGCACTCGGATGTTGCAGATCTATGGCGATGATCGGCGACGCAGCCTTAATGCGCAGATGAAAAAACAAATGGCTGCAGCGAGGTGGCGAGAAATCGAAATCCCCTGCAAAGGGAATTGTGGACAGCAATATTGTTCCAGTTACAGTTTTTTGTTGTACTTACGATTTTGCTGCAGCTAATATAGCTGCAGCAGATAGAAGGCAATGGCTTTTGTATTTTGTGAATTCTCACAGCGTGGCTTTTTTGGCAATATGGCTTCAATGGCGATTGTAGAAAAATTCACTTTACTGGCAAATACACTTATTTTATAGCGGCACGAAATTATGAAACTGGTTTAAATTTTAAAAACTTTTGTTCCGAAAAATAAAAGACGTTTTTACGTTAAGAATTGTTGGTTTTAAAATTGTATTTTATTTCAGCTTCAAATTTGGATTCTGGATAATGGCGACTTGTGCCGATGGCGGTAATAAAATAAGTGAAGAGATATTTTGACTTTGTTTGCAAATTTCAGATAGAAGAGGGCACGCCATTGGTCAGCCAATAAGCAAGGTTCTTCTATTTGCGTGTGCCCCCCATCTGGTGTTGAGTGCTGGCAGATTAAACGTCACTCTTTCGTCGATGACAACTTCTCTTCTATTTCAAAGGACTCTTGCTCTAAATACTCCTCGTCTATATATTCATTAAAATCAAACATATTTTGAATACAAAAAAATAACAGCAGAGCGATCTGTCAAAATTTAGCTGGAAAAATGTACCGACCCATTAAATGGGCGCGATAAATTTTGACAGATACATGAAGGACATTCTGAAACAAAAGTTTGATTATTTAGCTCGAGCTGCGTACCACTCAGCTAAATGGGTTCGCTTAAGTTTAGCTCAGCTAAAGTTTGGAGAGAATTTTATATGGGAGCGAAAATTTAGCTCGAGCTGAAATTTGCATGTAAAATGTATACTTGCACAATAATATATGCAAATATGCATTTGTTAAATTGAAAAAATTGTAGCCCTTGTACCTAACGATAAAAAAATGTTTTGATCACTTTTCGTATTCCAAAAACACAAATAGTGCACTTGTTTTCGTTAATTAATAATTAGGAAGGTTTATAAAAAAATCTGTGGACATTTCAAAATGCAATGTTTTAAAATTTGTAAAAGAATTATGTGTATAGAAAACGAAATAAAGCGAGCGAATTACGTTCGATTGAATACGCAAAATCTGAAATCGGAAATTAAAATGCAGAACCCACTTAAATACAACATTATAGGCCTGTTTTTCTGAGCTCCGATCTCAGCAAAGCAAAGTAAAGTAGGATTTTCAACAAGGAATTACAACTACGTTCTACTTGACACTTCGAGGAATCACAGTAGTTGTTGTATTTGCGTTCTAATACAGAATTACCAATCATATATTGATTTTGTACAAATATGGTGTTAAATAAACGAATTTGAAAACATTCACCCTAATAGAAATTTATACAATAATCATGAACATTTACTAAAATTCGATTTTGTCTAGTGGAAGCTCGGGTTAACCTGCATGTTGTTGACTCATTTTTGGAACAATCCCCACGAATTTCATTTATGCATTTTGCTGTCAAACATAGAATTCATACAAACAAAATTAAAAATAAATTGAAATGTGAATGAATGAACACATTTTACTGGCGAAGATGGATAGAGGACGAATTAAGCTATCTAAAATCATACTCAACATTTACTTTTTTCCATTTATTATTATAGATTCATTTACAAATTGTTTGTTATTGAAAAAGTGCTACCCGACGGTCACGTATTCACAGCCAGGAAAAAAAGAGAGCGCTAGAGAGAGCTGTCATTCAAAATTTGCTGGGATAAATGGGTTGGTGCACTGAAAGTCGACTGTCTAGTTTGGTTAGTCTATGGCAGTGAAAGTCCACTGTCTAGTTTGGTTAGTCAATGGCGCTGTGTTTGTAAGTTGTGACATCGACACAAGAGAGGAGGATTGGGAAAAGTTTTGTGAGAGAAAAAAAAATTGTAAACAAATCAACAAAATATGGCATCATCAAGAAGTATTGTTGTAAATGCAACTGGGACAATCGAATCGGCTACTTTTCCTCTTGGTCCTGAAAGCAGTCAAGTATTTTGTCGTTTTGAAATAGTTACTGGCGGTAACTTTAAATTAATGTCGGGAATAACAAGTGGGATAACGCAAGCAGCCATGCCCAAAACGGCCAACGATAAAATTGTATTCAACATACCATTTGAATGTATCTATAGAAGCACAGGTCCTTATGGATGTAAGTTTCTTTTCTGTCATCTACTTCATAAAATTATGAAAAGCTAAGCTACAAATTTGTTTTCGCAGGGCCACAGCTTCTTGTTAGTGTTTATGGAAAGAACCGATGGTCAGTAGAAACAACACTTGGGTATTGCTGGGTTCATCTGCCCATAAGTGTATCAACTGTTGTAAAATCAACCAACCCAATTCGTGTTCCAAAGAATACTACTGTTATGGATGAACTCTCAAGTTGGGTCACGTCGAGAAGCCCTGAATTGAAAAACCCAAAAATTTTACTTGATGCCTACGAAGAAAAAGGTTAGTTATCCTAAGTACTTTGTAAACTAATATGTAAATACGATTTTGTTCACCTCATGTTCCTTTAGAATTCCTTTCGATGGAGCAAAATGGAGAGATGAAACTTTCATTGAGAACACTTTGCTTGCTGTCAAATGATGTACCGAGTGAACGATTTGAGGGAGTAAACCCTAACGAACTTAGAACGATTTAATTCCAATTATTGTATTATTATTCACATATTTTTCTATTTTCGTGTAAAAAATAAAAGTCTGCTAGCACGTTTGACCCAACCGTTGCATGGCTTTGTATTTCAGATCCCACAAACAAAGTCGAGTTCATGTAGGTGTAACAGGTATCGGCCCCTTATCAGTCAATTTTTGTATAGCGAGCCCGAGCCACGATAAAGATTCACATTTTGGCGAATAGAGATCAAAGATTAAAAATCTCTTTAACAAACAAATAAGTTACATAAATTAGATAAATACAAGTTCTTTATTATGTCGATTGGTAATCGGCTTAATAATTGCTTTGATTGATTTTAAATCGATCTTCGAATTGAAAGAAGCAATAGCAATGCATTTTAATTCGCATTTAATTTGTGTCCACGGAGTCGAGCAGATTTTTGAATCGACAATATTGCGGGCACCTGGAATAAAAGTAAGATATTGGAAATTTGATTAAATTAATTAAAATAACGATTAGGTAATTACGACGAAATTAAAAATGTCCATTGGATTCGGGTCGTTGAAAAAAAAAAATGACCACAATTAGGAAGAATAAAAATGGAATTAAGAAATAAACTTACAGGTGTCTTAAATTGTTGTGTGAATATTTTTGTGCGTCACTTCCATACGATGTTAAAATGTAGTATATACATTTCATAGCTAGTATTAAAATCAACACAATGTTTGTGGTAAACTACGATTTTATTGATTGCAGCCCCAATTTCTCTCTAATGGTGAGTCTCCGTAGCTTTTTTGACAGCTCATGTCCGTTTGAATATTGCAAACTGCAAATATAAAGCGCTCTTAACAAGTTATTTGAAAATGAATAAAAACAAGAGTAACATTCTTTCCCAAAGTTGCGAGGAGCAAAAAGGAATGCTGCCATTTATCAAAAAATGTGCAGCGAACTAGAAAATAAAATCGTAGTATACCACAAACATTGTGTTGATTTTAATACTAGCTATGAAATGTATATACTACATTTTAACATCGTATGGAAGTGACGCACAAAAATATTCACACAACAATTTAAGACACATGTAAGTTTATTTCTTAATTCCATTTTTTTCTTCCTAATTGTGGTAATTTTTTTTTTTCAACGACCCGAATCCAATGGACATTTTTAATTTCGTCGTAATTACCTAATCGTTATTTTAATTAATTTAACCAAATTTCCAATATCTTACTTTTATTCCAGGTGCCCGCAATATTGTCGATTCAAAAATCTGCTCGACTCCGTGGACACAAATTAAATGCGAATTAAAATGCATTGCTATTGCTTCTTTCAATTCGAAGATCGATTTAAAATCAATCAAAGCAATTATTAAGCCGATTACCAATCGACATAATAAAGAACTTGTATTTATCTAATTTATGTAACTTATTTGTTTGTTAAAGAGATTTTTAATCTTTGATCTCTATTCGCCAAAATGTGAATCTTTATCGTGGCTCGGGCTCGCTATACAAAAATTGACTGATAAACAGCCATTTGGCGATCGTTAATGGGCAATTACGATAGGGGCCGATACCTGTTACACCTACATGAACTCGACTTTGTTTGTGGGATCTGAAATACAAAGCCATGCAACGGTTGGGTCAAACGTGCTAGCAGACTTTTATTTTTTACACGAAAATAGAAAAATATGTGAATAATAATACAATAATTGGAATTAAATCGTTCTAAGTTCGTTAGGGTTTACTCCCTCAAATCGTTCACAAGGTACATCATTTGCCAGCATACAAAAATCGCTATACAAAAATTGACTGATAAACAGCCATTTGGCGATCGTTAATGGGCAATTTCGATAGGGGCCGATACCTGTTACACCTACATGAACTCGACTTTGTTTGTGGGATCTGAAATACAAAGCCATGCAACGGTTGGGTCAAACGTGCTAGCAGCCTTTTATTTTTTACACGAAAATAGAAAAATATGTGAATAATAATACAATAATTGGAATTAAATCGTTCTAAGTTCGTTAGGGTTTACTCCCTCAAATCGTTCACTAGGTACATCATTTGACAGCAAGCAAAGTGTTCTCAATGAAAGTTTCATCTCTCCATTTTGCTCCATCGAAAGGAATTCTAAAGGAACATGAGGTGAACAAAATCGTATTTACATATTAGTTTACAAAGTACTTAGGATAACTAACCTTTTTCTTCGTAGGCATCAAGTAAAATTTTTGGGTTTTTCAATTCAGGGCTTCTCGACGTGACCCAACTTGAGAGTTCATCCATAACAGTAGTATTCTTTGGAACACGAATTGGGTTGGTTGATTTTACAACAGTTGATACACTTATGGGCAGATGAACCCAGCAATACCCAAGTGTTGTTTCTACTGACCATCGGTTCTTTCCATAAACACTAACAAGAAGCTGTGGCCCTGCGAAAACAAATTTGTAGCTTAGCTTTTCATAATTTTATGAAGTAGATGACAGAAAAGAAACTTACATCCATAAGGACCTGTGCTTCTATAGATACATTCAAATGGTATGTTGAATACAATTTTATCGTTGGCCGTTTTGGGCATGGCTGCTTGCGTTATCCCACTTGTTATTCCCGACATTAATTTAAAGTTACCGCCAGTAACTATTTCAAAACGACAAAATACTTGACTGCTTTCAGGACCAAGAGGAAAAGTAGCCGATTCGATTGTCCCAGTTGCATTTACAACAATACTTCTTGATGATGCCATATTTTGTTGATTTGTTTACAATTTTTTTTTCTCTCACAAAACTTTTCCCAATCCTCCTCTCTTGTGTCGATGTCACAACTTACAAACACAGCGCCATTGACTAACCAAACTAGACAGTGGACTTTCACTGCCATAGACTAACCAAACTAGACAGTCGACTTTCAGTGCACCCACCCATTTATCCCAGCAAATTTTGAATGACAGCTCTCTCTCGCGCTCTCTTTTTTTTCCTGGCTGTGAATACGTGTACCGTCGGGTAGCACTTTTTCAATAACAAACAATTTGTAAATGAATCTATAATAATAAATGGAAAAAAGTAAATGTTGAGTATGATTTTAGATAGCTTAATTCGTCCTCTATCCATCTTCGCCAGTAAAATGTGTTCATTCATTCACATTTCAATTTATTTTTAATTTTGTTTGTATGAATTCTATGTTTGACAGCAAAATGCATAAATGAAATTCGTGGGGATTGTTCCAAAAATGAGTCAACAACATGCAGGTTAACCCGAGCTTCCACTAGACAAAATCGAATTTTAGTAAATGTTCATGATTATTGTATAAATTTCTATTAGGGTGAATGTTTTCAAATTCGTTTATTTAACACCATATTTGTACAAAATCAATATATGATTGGTAATTCTGTATTAGAACGCAAATACAACAACTACTGTGATTCCTCGAAGTGTCAAGTAGAACGTAGTTGTAATTCCTTGTTGAAAATCCTACTTTACTTTGCTTTGCTGAGATCGGAGCTCAGAAAAACAGGCCTATAATGTTGTATTTAAGTGGGTTCTGCATTTTAATTTCCGATTTCAGATTTTGCGTATTCAATCGAACGTAAGAATTCAAATTGTTTTGTTAATTGTTGGTATTCGCTCGCTTTATTTCGTTTTCTATACACATAATTCTTTTACAAATTTTAAAACAATGCATTTTTAGGACATCTTGTTTCCAATATAAAGACAACTCCACCTAAAAGAAAAAAAATGTTTAGGGCCAAGCACTACGAAGTCGCTTCTCACTGTTCATCTACATGCGTACATATAAAAATCGAATCTTTTCTTGCTTCTTGCTGCTACAATTATCAGTCGTATTTCTAGTATTTTCAGCTTTTGAGAATTTATAAAATGGTTCAAAAGTAAATTTTCCATATTCATAATTATAAGTACTTATTTTCCCGACGACACAAATGTCAAAGTATAATTAGTGTCAGTCTATACCTACAAGAAACTTTGTGTCAGGGGTACTGGTATTCGTTATACCATGATATTCATACTATAGTATTAATACCAGCAGTCTGTCTCCCACATTACCAGTTTTTAGAAGAGGTATAGAGCCAAATCCCGAGAAAAACCCAAATTCCAACTTAAGGTTTTTTTCACTGCGCCACCTCTCGCGAACGTCTGACAAACATCTGAGAGTATAACTGTCATGAAAGAGCTTCTCAATTGGCCGTTTGGACTCGGCATAAAATTGTAGATCCCTCCCATTCGTCCCAAAAATAAAAACTCACACAAGACGAATGGTTGTGAGAAGTTAGGCTTGGGTCCATACGGACCTGTTGCGCCAATTATTTATTTATTTTTTATAGAGCCAAATTTCAAAAATCTTTGAGCCAAAAATAGCCAACATAAACACAAATCCAAAGATAAAAAGTGCACATTTTGTACAATTCTTTAGGCACAATTATCCTGATTACATTTTTTCTAAAAAAAAATAAACACAACGCAAGCTCATAATTTAGAGACTTTTTTAGCCGAGACAATACTGAGACCACCAACTTCGGCCGATTTCCCGTTTCTTGCCTACAAGCTATATTTTTATGGGGTGGCAAATGCTAAGTGCGCTAACAAAAAGACAACATAATGTGGTATTTAAGTGGATTCTGCAATTTGAATTCCGATTTCAGATTTCGCGTATTCAATCGAACGTTAAGATTCCAAATTGACAGCAATAGTGTAAACAACAGAGATAAATGAATAAAAGAGATGGATATCTTTCGTACGTCTATTCCCCCAAAAAACATATTTGTTTACATTGTTGTTTTTGTAATTTCAACCCCCGTCTGTGAATACGTGTGAGCTACGAAAAAACATGTTGCTAATGGCCGGCCAACATTCCTTTTGATTTTATGAGCATCGCGCTGTTCAATTGTTTTGTGTTTGGTATTAAACTTGTTTGGTTTTTGTTAACGCTTCGATTAAAATAAAAAAAATAGTGAAATACACATTTCAGAATAGCGAATTCTTGCATTAAAGTCCAATTCATGAACTCACATATACTAGAAAAGAAATGAGCATAGGTGCGTGACTTCATGAATTTTACGGGAAAACAGCTTGTAGGCAGCCGCCTTTCCACTGAAATAATATATATCTCTCAATTCCATTATCTTTGACTCTGTATTCCATTATCTTTGCGGCATAATTTGTGCCCATTAGTTATGCGGCGTTCACATCACAGTTTATTTTAAGATTTTTTAAAGTTTTTTTTTAAATTGTTGGTATCAAATGGAATTCCTGTTATAATTTCGTTACAATGCCAAATAAATTAATATAATAACTATTTGTCAATATCTAGCAGAAATCTAATATTATGAGATATTAATCAGGGAAAATTAATTACCACGTTTTTTTCACTTTTGTTAAAAGAGATTTTGTAACATCAGGTTTTTTTTGCATACTTTAAGAAAATACACTTTTTCCGTTGATTTTAATGCTTTAAATTTCGAAGCCATATTGAAAAAAAAATATATTTTAACACAGTTTAGCGAAAAGGTTTTTTTTTGTATATCGTGGGGAACAATATTTTTTTAGTTTTAGCATAAGGCGTAGTACGCTGCTCGAGCTAAACTAAATTCTATCTGGTCTCCAACTTTTCTCTCCAAACATCAGCTAAAGTCCTAGCTAAATTTTGACATAAAGACCGCTGTGGAGAAATGTCAGAAAAAACAGCTGTTCTTTGAAAATAACAACAATTTAATTTACTTGAACAAAAATTTTAATTTTATAACTAACAAGTAGGTATGGACACAAATGAAATTGAAGAAGAGTTCATAATTTGTGCATCTGCGCAAGTTATTGCAATAGCTGCAATGAAGCAAAAAAAAACTCCTTCTTTTCGTATAAATCCCTACTTAAAAGAAAGAAAAACACCTCATTCGCACGAGTAAATCCACATATTGCCCACAGAAATTTGCGGACTACTACTATGAGTCTGGAAGAATAATATAGAAGGCGAATAAGGAAAGCAAGTTTCATCAGGTGCCGAGCTCCGTTCTTTCCAATCTGTACCTGGAAGACCCAACGAATCTGGGAAACTTTTAAGAAACAAAATAAAAGATTTTGTCAATTCTCCTGTTGGTGCTATTCCTTGGCAATCAAAAGCACCGTTCCTAAAATAAAATATCAATTAAAATATTTTATATGCATTTCTTTTTTCGCATGATTTTAAATTATTATAATTATAAAGTCTTAAGTAGGTAAGTATAAGTTTTAGGTTCCAGGACTTCTTTGATTTGTTTGCCGAAGAGCAATTACCGCCTGTTGTTGAAAACTCAAACCAAGCTCTTCAACCGCGTCGTCGGGTAGCTTTTGAAGATCACGATCTAGGTTCGCCAGCAATGAGTAGTGCACTAAGGGAGGTTGTGAGGGGCCGTTCCTATCTTCCCTCCGCATTTGGATAAGGTCCGTTACCGTCTGCGTTAGGGAAGCCACATTTTCCACAAAACCATCTTTTTTTGGTCGTTTTGCTGTATTATTAAACAACAAAAAGACAAAAATTATATAAGTAGGTAATTATAACATAAAGTTCAGATAATATAAACATACAAATGTGTAGCTGGAGCCTGGAGTACTTGAAGTAGCATCTTGTTGAACTTCTACATCTTCAAGTAAATGCTTATCAGAAACTGAAACGTTCGTAAATGGACTAGAAACAGATGGAAAAGTTAAATAAATGAATTATATCTATATTGCATAGTTACATGTACCTTCTTTTGCTAGATGCCGGCGTGAGGAATGATAGACACGCAGAGAATTCCCAATCAACAGTATCCTCAGAAAGGTGTTCGTCATTATCTTCGGAAAATTCTTTTGCGGCACTCCCTGACTTCCCCAATTTTTTAGCGGTTTTATGATAGCGATGACTGTCCCGTAAAGATTTCCATTGTGCTTTACAGTCATCAACTATAAAAAAAAACACTTGTGTTATGTGCTTTTTAAGAGGTAGAACTTACCTGTTTTTTTCCTATTGCTTCAGATATAGCTCTCCAATCAGCGTTAACACTGCTTCCAAGTTGCTATGGTACGTGTCTGCAAGGCTCCATATAGATGGATGTTGCTCCACAAGCATCGCCAATATTTTCTTGGCCTCGACACTAAAAATCATTTTATGTTTTCGTTTTTTTTTTTATTGAATTCCAAGGACTTCTCTTCTATTTCAAAGGACTCTTGCTCTAAATACTCCTCGTCTATATATTCATTAAAATCAAACATATTTTGAATACAAAAAAATAACAGCAGAGCGATCTGTCAAAATTTAGCTGGAAAAATGTACCGACCCATTAAATGGGCGCGATAAATTTTGACAGATACATGAAGGACATTCTGAAACAAAAGTTTGATTATTTAGCTCGAGCTGCGTACCACTCAGCTAAATGGGTTCGCTTAAGTTTAGCTCAGCTAAAGTTTGGAGAGAATTTTATATGGGAGCGAAAATTTAGCTCGAGCTGAAATTTGCATGTAAAATGTATACTTGCACAATAATATATGCAAATATGCATTTGTTAAATTGAAAAAATTGTAGCCCTTGTACCTAACGATAAAAAAATGTTTTGATCACTTTTCGTATTCCAAAAACACAAATAGTGCACTTGTTTTCGTTAATTAATAATTAGGAAGGTTTATAAAAAAATCTGTGGACATTTCAAAATGCAATGTTTTAAAATTTGTAAAAGAATTATGTGTATAGAAAACGAAATAAAGCGAGCGAATTACGTTCGATTGAATACGCAAAATCTGAAATCGGAAATTAAAATGCAGAACCCACTTAAATACAACATTATAGGCCTGTTTTTCTGAGCTCCGATCTCAGCAAAGCAAAGTAAAGTAGGATTTTCAACAAGGAATTACAACTACGTTCTACTTGACACTTCGAGGAATCACAGTAGTTGTTGTATTTGCGTTCTAATACAGAATTACCAATCATATATTGATTTTGTACAAATATGGTGTTAAATAAACGAATTTGAAAACATTCACCCTAATAGAAATTTATACAATAATCATGAACATTTACTAAAATTCGATTTTGTCTAGTGGAAGCTCGGGTTAACCTGCATGTTGTTGACTCATTTTTGGAACAATCCCCACGAATTTCATTTATGCATTTTGCTGTCAAACATAGAATTCATACAAACAAAATTAAAAATAAATTGAAATGTGAATGAATGAACACATTTTACTGGCGAAGATGGATAGAGGACGAATTAAGCTATCTAAAATCATACTCAACATTTACTTTTTTCCATTTATTATTATAGATTCATTTACAAATTGTTTGTTATTGAAAAAGTGCTACCCGACGGTCACGTATTCACAGCCAGGAAAAAAAGAGAGCGCTAGAGAGAGCTGTCATTCAAAATTTGCTGGGATAAATGGGTTGGTGCACTGAAAGTCGACTGTCTAGTTTGGTTAGTCTATGGCAGTGAAAGTCCACTGTCTAGTTTGGTTAGTCAATGGCGCTGTGTTTGTAAGTTGTGACATCGACACAAGAGAGGAGGATTGGGAAAAGTTTTGTGAGAGAAAAAAAAATTGTAAACAAATCAACAAAATATGGCATCATCAAGAAGTATTGTTGTAAATGCAACTGGGACAATCGAATCGGCTACTTTTCCTCTTGGTCCTGAAAGCAGTCAAGTATTTTGTCGTTTTGAAATAGTTACTGGCGGTAACTTTAAATTAATGTCGGGAATAACAAGTGGGATAACGCAAGCAGCCATGCCCAAAACGGCCAACGATAAAATTGTATTCAACATACCATTTGAATGTATCTATAGAAGCACAGGTCCTTATGGATGTAAGTTTCTTTTCTGTCATCTACTTCATAAAATTATGAAAAGCTAAGCTACAAATTTGTTTTCGCAGGGCCACAGCTTCTTGTTAGTGTTTATGGAAAGAACCGATGGTCAGTAGAAACAACACTTGGGTATTGCTGGGTTCATCTGCCCATAAGTGTATCAACTGTTGTAAAATCAACCAACCCAATTCGTGTTCCAAAGAATACTACTGTTATGGATGAACTCTCAAGTTGGGTCACGTCGAGAAGCCCTGAATTGAAAAACCCAAAAATTTTACTTGATGCCTACGAAGAAAAAGGTTAGTTATCCTAAGTACTTTGTAAACTAATATGTAAATACGATTTTGTTCACCTCATGTTCCTTTAGAATTCCTTTCGATGGAGCAAAATGGAGAGATGAAACTTTCATTGAGAACACTTTGCTTGCTGTCAAATGATGTACCGAGTGAACGATTTGAGGGAGTAAACCCTAACGAACTTAGAACGATTTAATTCCAATTATTGTATTATTATTCACATATTTTTCTATTTTCGTGTAAAAAATAAAAGTCTGCTAGCACGTTTGACCCAACCGTTGCATGGCTTTGTATTTCAGATCCCACAAACAAAGTCGAGTTCAAGTAGGTGTAACAGGTATCGGCCCCTATCGAAATTGCCCATTAACGATCGCCAAATGGCTGTTTATCAGTCAATTTTTGTATAGCGATTTTTGTATGCTGGCAAATGATGTACCTTGTGAACGATTTGAGGGAGTAAACCCTAACGAACTTAGAACGATTTAATTCCAATTATTGTATTATTATTCACATATTTTTCTATTTTCGTGTAAAAAATAAAAGTCTGCTAGCACGTTTGACCCAACCGTTGCATGGCTTTGTATTTCAGATCCCACAAACAAAGTCGAGTTCATGTAGGTGTAACAGGTATCGGCCCCTTATCAGTCAATTTTTGTATAGCGAGCCCGAGCCACGATAAAGATTCACATTTTGGCGAATAGAGATCAAAGATTAAAAATCTCTTTAACAAACAAATAAGTTACATAAATTAGATAAATACAAGTTCTTTATTATGTCGATTGGTAATCGGCTTAATAATTGCTTTGATTGATTTTAAATCGATCTTCGAATTGAAAGAAGCAATAGCAATGCATTTTAATTCGCATTTAATTTGTGTCCACGGAGTCGAGCAGATTTTTGAATCGACAATATTGCGGGCACCTGGAATAAAAGTAAGATATTGGAAATTTGATTAAATTAATTAAAATAACGATTAGGTAATTACGACGAAATTAAAAATGTCCATTGGATTCGGGTCGTTGAAAAAAAAAAATGACCACAATTAGGAAGAATAAAAATGGAATTAAGAAATAAACTTACAGGTGTCTTAAATTGTTGTGTGAATATTTTTGTGCGTCACTTCCATACGATGTTAAAATGTAGTATATACATTTCATAGCTAGTATTAAAATCAACACAATGTTTGTGGTAAACTACGATTTTATTGATTGCAGCCCCAATTTCTCTCTAATGGTGAGTCTCCGTAGCTTTTTTGACAGCTCATGTCCGTTTGAATATTGCAAACTGCAAATATAAAGCGCTCTTAACAAGTTATTTGAAAATGAATAAAAACAAGAGTAACATTCTTTCCCAAAGTTGCGAGGAGCAAAAAGGAATGCTGCCATTTATCAAAAAATGTGCAGCGAACTAGAAAATAAAATCGTAGTATACCACAAACATTGTGTTGATTTTAATACTAGCTATGAAATGTATATACTACATTTTAACATCGTATGGAAGTGACGCACAAAAATATTCACACAACAATTTAAGACACCTGTAAGTTTATTTCTTAATTCCATTTTTTTCTTCCTAATTGTGGTAATTTTTTTTTTTCAACGACCCGAATCCAATGGACATTTTTAATTTCGTCGTAATTACCTAATCGTTATTTTAATTAATTTAACCAAATTTCCAATATCTTACTTTTATTCCAGGTGCCCGCAATATTGTCGATTCAAAAATCTGCTCGACTCCGTGGACACAAATTAAATGCGAATTAAAATGCATTGCTATTGCTTCTTTCAATTCGAAGATCGATTTAAAATCAATCAAAGCAATTATTAAGCCGATTACCAATCGACATAATAAAGAACTTGTATTTATCTAATTTATGTAACTTATTTGTTTGTTAAAGAGATTTTTAATCTTTGATCTCTATTCGCCAAAATGTGAATCTTTATCGTGGCTCGGGCTCGCTATACAAAAATTGACTGATAAACAGCCATTTGGCGATCGTTAATGGGCAATTACGATAGGGGCCGATACCTGTTACACCTACATGAACTCGACTTTGTTTGTGGGATCTGAAATACAAAGCCATGCAACGGTTGGGTCAAACGTGCTAGCAGACTTTTATTTTTTACACGAAAATAGAAAAATATGTGAATAATAATACAATAATTGGAATTAAATCGTTCTAAGTTCGTTAGGGTTTACTCCCTCAAATCGTTCACAAGGTACATCATTTGCCAGCATACAAAAATCGCTATACAAAAATTGACTGATAAACAGCCATTTGGCGATCGTTAATGGGCAATTTCGATAGGGGCCGATACCTGTTACACCTACATGAACTCGACTTTGTTTGTGGGATCTGAAATACAAAGCCATGCAACGGTTGGGTCAAACGTGCTAGCAGCCTTTTATTTTTTACACGAAAATAGAAAAATATGTGAATAATAATACAATAATTGGAATTAAATCGTTCTAAGTTCGTTAGGGTTTACTCCCTCAAATCGTTCACTAGGTACATCATTTGACAGCAAGCAAAGTGTTCTCAATGAAAGTTTCATCTCTCCATTTTGCTCCATCGAAAGGAATTCTAAAGGAACATGAGGTGAACAAAATCGTATTTACATATTAGTTTACAAAGTACTTAGGATAACTAACCTTTTTCTTCGTAGGCATCAAGTAAAATTTTTGGGTTTTTCAATTCAGGGCTTCTCGACGTGACCCAACTTGAGAGTTCATCCATAACAGTAGTATTCTTTGGAACACGAATTGGGTTGGTTGATTTTACAACAGTTGATACACTTATGGGCAGATGAACCCAGCAATACCCAAGTGTTGTTTCTACTGACCATCGGTTCTTTCCATAAACACTAACAAGAAGCTGTGGCCCTGCGAAAACAAATTTGTAGCTTAGCTTTTCATAATTTTATGAAGTAGATGACAGAAAAGAAACTTACATCCATAAGGACCTGTGCTTCTATAGATACATTCAAATGGTGTGTTGAATACAATTTTATCGTTGGCCGTTTTGGGCATGGCTGCTTGCGTTATCCCACTTGTTATTCCCGACATTAATTTAAAGTTACCGCCAGTAACTATTTCAAAACGACAAAATACTTGACTGCTTTCAGGACCAAGAGGAAAAGTAGCCGATTCGATTGTCCCAGTTGCATTTACAACAATACTTCTTGATGATGCCATATTTTGTTGATTTGTTTACAATTTTTTTTTCTCTCACAAAACTTTTCCCAATCCTCCTCTCTTGTGTCGATGTCACAACTTACAAACACAGCGCCATTGACTAACCAAACTAGACAGTGGACTTTCACTGCCATAGACTAACCAAACTAGACAGTCGACTTTCAGTGCACCCACCCATTTATCCCAGCAAATTTTGAATGACAGCTCTCTCTCGCGCTCTCTTTTTTTTCCTGGCTGTGAATACGTGTACCGTCGGGTAGCACTTTTTCAATAACAAACAATTTGTAAATGAATCTATAATAATAAATGGAAAAAAGTAAATGTTGAGTATGATTTTAGATAGCTTAATTCGTCCTCTATCCATCTTCGCCAGTAAAATGTGTTCATTCATTCACATTTCAATTTATTTTTAATTTTGTTTGTATGAATTCTATGTTTGACAGCAAAATGCATAAATGAAATTCGTGGGGATTGTTCCAAAAATGAGTCAACAACATGCAGGTTAACCCGAGCTTCCACTAGACAAAATCGAATTTTAGTAAATGTTCATGATTATTGTATAAATTTCTATTAGGGTGAATGTTTTCAAATTCGTTTATTTAACACCATATTTGTACAAAATCAATATATGATTGGTAATTCTGTATTAGAACGCAAATACAACAACTACTGTGATTCCTCGAAGTGTCAAGTAGAACGTAGTTGTAATTCCTTGTTGAAAATCCTACTTTACTTTGCTTTGCTGAGATCGGAGCTCAGAAAAACAGGCCTATAATGTTGTATTTAAGTGGGTTCTGCATTTTAATTTCCGATTTCAGATTTTGCGTATTCAATCGAACGTAAGAATTCAAATTGTTTTGTTAATTGTTGGTATTCGCTCGCTTTATTTCGTTTTCTATACACATAATTCTTTTACAAATTTTAAAACAATGCATTTTTAGGACATCTTGTTTCCAATATAAAGACAACTCCACCTAAAAGAAAAAAAATGTTTAGGGCCAAGCACTACGAAGTCGCTTCTCACTGTTCATCTACATGCGTACATATAAAAATCGAATCTTTTCTTGCTTCTTGCTGCTACAATTATCAGTCGTATTTCTAGTATTTTCAGCTTTTGAGAATTTATAAAATGGTTCAAAAGTAAATTTTCCATATTCATAATTATAAGTACTTATTTTCCCGACGACACAAATGTCAAAGTATAATTAGTGTCAGTCTATACCTACAAGAAACTTTGTGTCAGGGGTACTGGTATTCGTTATACCATGATATTCATACTATAGTATTAATACCAGCAGTCTGTCTCCCACATTACCAGTTTTTAGAAGAGGTATAGAGCCAAATCCCGAGAAAAACCCAAATTCCAACTTAAGGTTTTTTTCACTGCGCCACCTCTCGCGAACGTCTGACAAACATCTGAGAGTATAACTGTCATGAAAGAGCTTCTCAATTGGCCGTTTGGACTCGGCATAAAATTGTAGATCCCTCCCATTCGTCCCAAAAATAAAAACTCACACAAGACGAATGGTTGTGAGAAGTTAGGCTTGGGTCCATACGGACCTGTTGCGCCAATTATTTATTTATTTTTTATAGAGCCAAATTTCAAAAATCTTTGAGCCAAAAATAGCCAACATAAACACAAATCCAAAGATAAAAAGTGCACATTTTGTACAATTCTTTAGGCACAATTATCCTGATTACATTTTTTCTAAAAAAAAATAAACACAACGCAAGCTCATAATTTAGAGACTTTTTTAGCCGAGACAATACTGAGACCACCAACTTCGGCCGATTTCCCGTTTCTTGCCTACAAGCTATATTTTTATGGGGTGGCAAATGCTAAGTGCGCTAACAAAAAGACAACATAATGTGGTATTTAAGTGGATTCTGCAATTTGAATTCCGATTTCAGATTTCGCGTATTCAATCGAACGTTAAGATTCCAAATTGACAGCAATAGTGTAAACAACAGAGATAAATGAATAAAAGAGATGGATATCTTTCGTACGTCTATTCCCCCAAAAAACATATTTGTTTACATTGTTGTTTTTGTAATTTCAACCCCCGTCTGTGAATACGTGTGAGCTACGAAAAAACATGTTGCTAATGGCCGGCCAACATTCCTTTTGATTTTATGAGCATCGCGCTGTTCAATTGTTTTGTGTTTGGTATTAAACTTGTTTGGTTTTTGTTAACGCTTCGATTAAAATAAAAAAAATAGTGAAATACACATTTCAGAATAGCGAATTCTTGCATTAAAGTCCAATTCATGAACTCACATATACTAGAAAAGAAATGAGCATAGGTGCGTGACTTCATGAATTTTACGGGAAAACAGCTTGTAGGCAGCCGCCTTTCCACTGAAATAATATATATCTCTCAATTCCATTATCTTTGACTCTGTATTCCATTATCTTTGCGGCATAATTTGTGCCCATTAGTTATGCGGCGTTCACATCACAGTTTATTTTAAGATTTTTTAAAGTTTTTTTTTAAATTGTTGGTATCAAATGGAATTCCTGTTATAATTTCGTTACAATGCCAAATAAATTAATATAATAACTATTTGTCAATATCTAGCAGAAATCTAATATTATGAGATATTAATCAGGGAAAATTAATTACCACGTTTTTTTCACTTTTGTTAAAAGAGATTTTGTAACATCAGGTTTTTTTTGCATACTTTAAGAAAATACACTTTTTCCGTTGATTTTAATGCTTTAAATTTCGAAGCCATATTGAAAAAAAAAAATATTTTAACACAGTTTAGCGAAAAGGTTTTTTTTTGTATATCGTGGGGAACAATATTTTTTTAGTTTTAGCATAAGGCGTAGTACGCTGCTCGAGCTAAACTAAATTCTATCTGGTCTCCAACTTTTCTCTCCAAACATCAGCTAAAGTCCTAGCTAAATTTTGACATAAAGACCGCTGTGGAGAAATGTCAGAAAAAACAGCTGTTCTTTGAAAATAACAACAATTTAATTTACTTGAACAAAAATTTTAATTTTATAACTAACAAGTAGGTATGGACACAAATGAAATTGAAGAAGAGTTCATAATTTGTGCATCTGCGCAAGTTATTGCAATAGCTGCAATGAAGCAAAAAAAAACTCCTTCTTTTCGTATAAATCCCTACTTAAAAGAAAGAAAAACACCTCATTCGCACGAGTAAATCCACATATTGCCCACAGAAATTTTGCGGACTACTACTATGAGTCTGGAAGAATAATATAGAAGGCGAATAAGGAAAGCAAGTTTCATCAGGTGCCGAGCTCCGTTCTTTCCAATCTGTACCTGGAAGACCCAACGAATCTGGGAAACTTTTAAGAAACAAAATAAAAGATTTTGTCAATTCTCCTGTTGGTGCTATTCCTTGGCAATCAAAAGCACCGTTCCTAAAATAAAATATCAATTAAAATATTTTATATGCATTTCTTTTTTCGCATGATTTTAAATTATTATAATTATAAAGTCTTAAGTAGGTAAGTATAAGTTTTAGGTTCCAGGACTTCTTTGATTTGTTTGCCGAAGAGCAATCACCGCCTGTTGTTGAAAACTCAAACCAAGCTCTTTAACCGCGTCGTCGGGTAGCTTTTGAAGATCACGATCTAGGTTCGCCAGCAATGAGTAGTGCACTAAGGGAGGTTGTGAGGGGCCGTTCCTATCTTCCCTCCGCATTTGGATAAGGTCCGTTACCGTCTGCGTTAGGGAAGCCACATTTTCCACAAAACCATCTTTTTTTGGTCGTTTTGCTGTATTATTAAACAACAAAAAGACAAAAATTATATAAGTAGGTAATTATAACATAAAGTTCAGATAATATAAACATACAAATGTGTAGCTGGAGCCTGGAGTACTTGAAGTAGCATCTTGTTGAACTTCTACATCTTCAAGTAAATGCTTATCAGAAACTGAAACGTTCGTAAATGGACTAGAAACAGATGGAAAAGTTAAATAAATGAATTATATCTATATTGCATAGTTACATGTACCTTCTTTTGCTAGATGCCGGCGTGAGGAATGATAGACACGCAGAGAATTCCCAATCAACAGTATCCTCAGAAAGGTGTTCGTCATTATCTTCGGAAAATTCTTTTGCGGCACTCCCTGACTTCCCCAATTTTTTAGCGGTTTTATGATAGCGATGACTGTCCCGTAAAGATTTCCATTGTGCTTTACAGTCATCAACTATAAAAAAAAACACTTGTGTTATGTGCTTTTTAAGAGGTAGAACTTACCTGTTTTTTTCCTATTGCTTCAGATATAGCTCTCCAATCAGCGTTAACACTGCTTCCAAGTTGCTATGGTACGTGTCTACAAGGCTCCATATAGATGGATGTTGCTCCACAAGCATCGCCAATATTTTCTTGGCCTCGACACTAAAAATCATTTTATGTTTTCGTTTTTTTTTTTATTGAATTCCAAGGACTTCTCTTCTATTTCAAAGGACTCTTGCTCTAAATACTCCTCGTCTATATATTCATTAAAATCAAACATATTTTGAATACAAAAAAATAACAGCAGAGCGATCTGTCAAAATTTAGCTGGAAAAATGTACCGACCCATTAAATGGGCGCGATAAATTTTGACAGATACATGAAGGACATTCTGAAACAAAAGTTTGATTATTTAGCTCGAGCTGCGTACCACTCAGCTAAATGGGTTCGCTTAAGTTTAGCTCAGCTAAAGTTTGGAGAGAATTTTATATGGGAGCGAAAATTTAGCTCGAGCTGAAATTTGCATGTAAAATGTATACTTGCACAATAATATATGCAAATATGCATTTGTTAAATTGAAAAAATTGTAGCCCTTGTACCTAACGATAAAAAAATGTTTTGATCACTTTTCGTATTCCAAAAACACAAATAGTGCACTTGTTTTCGTTAATTAATAATTAGGAAGGTTTATAAAAAAATCTGTGGACATTTCAAAATGCAATGTTTTAAAATTTGTAAAAGAATTATGTGTATAGAAAACGAAATAAAGCGAGCGAATTACGTTCGATTGAATACGCAAAATCTGAAATCGGAAATTAAAATGCAGAACCCACTTAAATACAACATTATAGGCCTGTTTTTCTGAGCTCCGATCTCAGCAAAGCAAAGTAAAGTAGGATTTTCAACAAGGAATTACAACTACGTTCTACTTGACACTTCGAGGAATCAGAGTAGTTGTTGTATTTGCGTTCTAATACAGAATTACCAATCATATATTGATTTTGTACAAATATGGTGTTAAATAAACGAATTTGAAAACATTTACCCTAATACAAATTTATACAATAATCATGAACATTTACTAAAATTCGATTTTGTCTAGTGGAAGCTCGGGTTAACCTGCATGTTGTTGACTCATTTTTGGAACAATCCCCACGAATTTCATTTATGCATTTTGCTGTCAAACATAGAATTCATACAAACAAAATTAAAAATAAATTGAAATGTGAATGAATGAACACATTTTACTGGCGAAGATGGATAGAGGACGAATTAAGCTATCTAAAATCATACTCAACATTTACTTTTTTCCATTTATTATTATAGATTCATTTACAAATTGTTTGTTATTGAAAAAGTGCTACCCGACAGTACACGTATTCACAGCCAGGAAAAATTTCAAAATTTTCTGAAATAATCGGGTGGGTGCACTGAAAGTCGACTGTCTAGTTTGGTTAGTCTATGGCAGTGAAAGTCCACTGTCTAGTTTGGTTAGTCAATGGCGCTGTGTTTGTAAGTTGTGACATCGACACAAGAGAGGAGGATTGGGAAAAGTTTTGTGAGAGAAAAAAAAATTGTAAACAAATCAACAAAATATGGCATCATCAAGAAGTATTGTTGTAAATGCAACTGGGACAATCGAATCGGCTACTTTTCCTCTTGGTCCTGAAAGCAGTCAAGTATTTTGTCGTTTTGAAATAGTTACTGGCGGTAACTTTAAATTAATGTCGGGAATAACAAGTGGGATAACGCAAGCAGCCATGCCCAAAACGGCCAACGATAAAATTGTATTCAACATACCATTTGAATGTATCTATAGAAGCACAGGTCCTTATGGATGTAAGTTTCTTTTCTGTCATCTACTTCATAAAATTATGAAAAGCTAAGCTACAAATTTGTTTTCGCAGGGCCACAGCTTCTTGTTAGTGTTTATGGAAAGAACCGATGGTCAGTAGAAACAACACTTGGGTATTGCTGGGTTCATCTGCCCATAAGTGTATCAACTGTTGTAAAATCAACCAACCCAATTCGTGTTCCAAAGAATACTACTGTTATGGATGAACTCTCAAGTTGGGTCACGTCGAGAAGCCCTGAATTGAAAAACCCAAAAATTTTACTTGATGCCTACGAAGAAAAAGGTTAGTTATCCTAAGTACTTTGTAAACTAATATGTAAATACGATTTTGTTCACCTCATGTTCCTTTAGAATTCCTTTCGATGGAGCAAAATGGAGAGATGAAACTTTCATTGAGAACACTTTGCTTGCTGTCAAATGATGTACCTAGTGAACGATTTGAGGGAGTAAACCCTAACGAACTTAGAACGATTTAATTCCAATTATTGTATTATTATTCACATATTTTTCTATTTTCGTGTAAAAAATAAAAGTCTGCTAGCACGTTTGACCCAACCGTTGCATGGCTTTGTATTTCAGATCCCACAAACAAAGTCGAGTTCATGTAGGTGTAACAGGTATCGGCCCCTATCGAAATTGCCCATTAACGATCGCCAAATGGCTGTTTATCAGTCAATTTTTGTATAGCGATTTTTGTATGCTGGCAAATGATGTACCTTGTGAACGATTTGAGGGAGTAAACCCTAACGAACTTAGAACGATTTAATTCCAATTATTGTATTATTATTCACATATTTTTCTATTTTCGTGTAAAAAATAAAAGTCTGCTAGCACGTTTAACCCAACCGTTGCATGGCTTTGTATTTCAGATCCCACAAACAAAGTCGAGTTCATGTAGGTGTAACAGGTATCGGCCCCTATCGAAATTGCCCATTAACGACCGCCAAATGGCTGTTTATCAGTCAATTTTTGTTAGCGATTTTTGTATGCTGGCAAATGATGTACCTTGTGAACGATTTGAGGGAGTAAACCCTAACGAACTTAGAACGATTTAATTCCAATTATTGTATTATTATTCACATATTTTTCTATTTTCGTGTAAAAAATAAAAGTCTGCTAGCACGTTTGACCCAACCGTTGCATGGCTTTGTATTTCAGATCCCACAAACAAAGTCGAGTTCATGTAGGTGTAACAGGTATCGGCCCCTATCGTAATTGCCCATTAACGATCGCCAAATGGCTGTTTATCAGTCAATTTTTGTATAGCGAGCCCGAGCCACGATAAAGATTCACATTTTGGCGAATAGAGATCAAAGATTAAAAATCTCTTTAACAAACAAATAAGTTACATAAATTAGATAAATACAAGTTCTTTATTATGTCGATTGGTAATCGGCTTAATAATTGCTTTGATTGATTTTAAATCGATCTTCGAATTGAAAGAAGCAATAGCAATGCATTTTAATTCGCATTTAATTTGTGTCCACGGAGTCGAGCAGATTTTTGAATCGACAATATTGCGGGCACCTGGAATAAAAGTAAGATATTGGAAATTTGGTTAAATTAATTAAAATAACGATTAGGTAATTACGACGAAATTAAAAATGTCCATTGGATTCGGGTCGTTGAAAAAAAAAATTACCACAATTAGGAAGAAAAAAATGGAATTAAGAAATAAACTTACAGGTGTCTTAAATTGTTGTGTGAATATTTTTGTGCGTCACTTCCATACGATGTTAAAATGTAGTATATACATTTCATAGCTAGTATTAAAATCAACACAATGTTTGTGGTAGGCGCAGTGGCTTAGTGGTTAGTGTGTTGGACTACTAAGCGAGGGGTCCCAGGTTCGAATCCCGAGAAAAACCCAAATTTCAACTTAAGGTTTTTTTCGCTGCGCCACCTCTCGCGAACGTCTTACAAACATCCGAGAGTATAACTGTCATGAAAGAGCTTCTCAATTGGCCGTTTGGACTCGGCATAAAATTGTAGATCCCTTCCATTCGTCCCAAAAATAAAAACTCACACAAGACGAATGGTTGTGAGAAGCTAGGCTTGGGTCCATACGGACCTGTTCCGCCAATTATTATTATGGAAGTGACGCACAAAAATATTCACACAACAATTTAAGACACCTGTAAGTTTATTTCTTAATTCCATTTTTTTCTTCCTAATTGTGGTAATTTTTTTTTTCAACGACCCGAATCCAATGGACATTTTTAATTTCGTCGTAATTACCTAATCGTTATTTTAATTAATTTAACCAAATTTCCAATATCTTACTTTTATTCCAGGTGCCCGCAATATTGTCGATTCAAAAATCTGCTCGACTCCGTAGACACAAATTAAATGCGAATTAAAATGCATTGCTATTGCTTCTTTCAATTCGAAGATCGATTTAAAATCAATCAAAGCAATTATTAAGCCGATTACCAATCGACATAATAAAGAACTTGTATTTATCTAATTTATGTAACTTATTTGTTTGTTAAAGAGATTTTTAATCTTTGATCTCTATTCGCCAAAATGTGAATCTTTATCGTGGCTCGGGCTCGCTATACAAAAATTGACTGATAAACAGCCATTTGGCGATCGTTAATGGGCAATTACGATAGGGGCCGATACCTGTTACGCCTACATGAACTCGACTTTGTTTGTGGGATCTGAAATACAAAGCCATGCAACGGTTGGGTCAAACGTGCTAGCAGACTTTTATTTTTTACACGAAAATAGAAAAATATGTTAATAATAATACAATAATTGGAATTAAATCGTTCTAAGTTCGTTAGGGTTTACTCCCTCAAATCGTTCACAAGGTACATCATTTGCCAGCATACAAAAATCGCTATACAAAAATTGACTGATAAACAGCCATTTGGCGATCGTTAATGGGCAATTTCGATAGGGGCCGATACCTGTTACACATACATGAACTCGACTTTGTTTGTGGGATCTGAAATACAAAGCCATGCAACGGTTGGGTCAAACGTGCTAGCAGACTTTTATTTTTTACACGAAAATAGAAAAATATGTGAATAATAATACAATAATTGGAATTAAATCGTTCTAAGTTCGTTAGGGTTTACTCCCTCAAATCGTTCACTAGGTACATCATTTGACAGCAAGCAAAGTGTTCTCAATGAAAGTTTCATCTCTCCATTTTGCTCCATCGAAAGGAATTCTAAAGGAACATGAGGTGAACAAAATCGTATTTACATATTAGTTTACAAAGTACTTAGGATAACTAACCTTTTTCTTCGTAGGCATCAAGTAAAATTTTTGGGTTTTTCAATTCAGGGCTTCTCGACGTGACCCAACTTGAGAGTTCATCCATAACAGTAGTATTCTTTGGAACACGAATTGGGTTGGTTGATTTTACAACAGTTGATACACTTATGGGCAGATGAACCCAGCAATACCCAAGTGTTGTTTCTACTGACCATCGGTTCTTTCCATAAACACTAACAAGAAGCTGTGGCCCTGCGAAAACAAATTTGTAGCTTAGCTTTTCATAATTTTATGAAGTAGATGACAGAAAAGAAACTTACATCCATAAGGACCTGTGCTTCTATAGATACATTCAAATGGTATGTTGAATACAATTTTATCGTTGGCCGTTTTGGGCATGGCTGCTTGCGTTATCCCACTTGTTATTCCCGACATTAATTTAAAGTTACCGCCAGTAACTATTTCAAAACGACAAAATACTTGACTGCTTTCAGGACCAAGAGGAAAAGTAGCCGATTCGATTGTCCCAGTTGCATTTACAACAATACTTCTTGATGATGCCATATTTTGTTGATTTGTTTACAATTTTTTTTTCTCTCACAAAACTTTTCCCAATCCTCCTCTCTTGTGTCGATGTCACAACTTACAAACACAGCGAAATTGACTAACCAAACTAGACAGTGGACTTTCACTGCCATAGACTAACCAAACTAGACAGTCGACTTTCAGTGCACCCACCCATTTATCCCAGCAAATTTTGAATGACAGCTCTCTCTCGCGCTCTCTTTTTTTTCCTGGCTGTGAATACGTGTACCGTCGGGTAGCACTTTTTCAATAACAAACAATTTGTAAATGAATCTATAATAATAAATGGAAAAAAGTAAATGTTGAGTATGATTTTAGATAGCTTAATTCGTCCTCTATCCATCTTCGCCAGTAAAATGTGTTCATTCATTCACATTTCAATTTATTTTTAATTTTGTTTGTATGAATTCTATGTTTGACAGCAAAATGCATAAATGAAATTCGTGGGGATTGTTCCAAAAATGAGTCAACAACATGCAGGTTAACCCGAGCTTCCACTAGACAAAATCGAATTTTAGTAAATGTTCATGATTATTGTATAAATTTCTATTAGGGTGAATGTTTTCAAATTCGTTTATTTAACACCATATTTGTACAAAATCAATATATGATTGGTAATTCTGTATTAGAACGCAAATACAACAACTACTGTGATTCCTCGAAGTGTCAAGTAGAACGTAGTTGTAATTCCTTGTTGAAAATCCTACTTTACTTTGCTTTGCTGAGATCGGAGCTCAGAAAAACAGGCCTATAATGTTGTATTTAAGTGGGTTCTGCATTTTAATTTCCGATTTCAGATTTTGCGTATTCAATCGAACGTAAGAATTCAAATTGTTTTGTTAATTGTTGGTATTCGCTCGCTTTATTTCGTTTTCTATACACATAATTCTTTTACAAATTTTAAAACAATGCATTTTTAGGACATCTTGTTTCCAATATAAAGACAACTCCACCTAAAAGAAAAAAATGTTTAGGGCCAAGCACTACGAAGTCGCTTCTCACTGTTCATCTACATGCGTACATATAAAAATCGAATCTTTTCTTGCTTCTTGCTGCTACAATTATCAGTCGTATTTCTAGTATTTTCAGCTTTTGAGAATTTATAAAATGGTTCAAAAGTAAATTTTCCATATTCATAATTATAAGTACTTATTTTCCCGACGACACAAATGTCAAAGTATAATTAGTGTCAGTCTATACCTACAAGAAACTTTGTGTCAGGGGTACTGGTATTCGTTATACCATGATATTCATACTATAGTATTAATACCAGCAGTCTGTCTCCCACATTACCAGTTTTTAGAAGAGGTATAGAGCCAAATCCCGAGAAAAACCCAAATTCCAACTTAAGGTTTTTTTCACTGCGCCACCTCTCGCGAACGTCTGACAAACATCTGAGAGTATAACTGTCATGAAAGAGCTTCTCAATTGGCCGTTTGGACTCGGCATAAAATTGTAGATCCCTCCCATTCGTCCCAAAAATAAAAACTCACACAAGACGAATGGTTGTGAGAAGCTAGGCTTGGGTCCATACGGACCTGTTGCGCCAATTATTTATTTATTTTTTATAGATCCAAATTTCAAAAATCTTTGAGCCAAAAATAGCCAACATAAACACAAATCCAAAGATAAAAAGTGCACATTTTGTACAATTCTTTAGGCACAATTATCCTGATTACATTTTTTCTAAAAAAAAATAAACACAACGCAAGCTCATAATTTAGAGACTTTTTTAGCCGAGACAATACTGAGACCACCAACTTCGGCCGATTTCCCGTTTCTTGCCTACAAGCTATATTTTTATGGGGTGGCAAATGCTAAGTGCGCTAACAAAAAGACAACATAATGTGGTATTTAAGTGGATTCTGCAATTTGAATTCCGATTTCAGATTTCGCGTATTCAATCGAACGTTAAGATTCCAAATTGACAGCAATAGTGTAAACAACAGAGATAAATGAATAAAAGAGATGGATATCTTTCGTACGTCTATTCCCCCAAAAAACATATTTGTTTACATTTTTGTTTTTGTAATTTCACACCCCGTCTGTGAATACGTGTGTTGCGATTCCGAAAACATAAACGCATGAATGTAAACTGACCTTAGTTCCCTCGATCACGAATTCCATATAGATTATCTGTCATCTGTCAAATGTCAAACGTTGCCACGCTCTATAATCTGATTGTCCCTTTAACCTTAGGAGGAGCAACAAGTGAAGTAAGATTTCAATTGTTTTTTTAATTACTTGTATTACCTTTGTAATTTATATTCTTTAGAAATAAACCCTTCCACATTAAATCCAAACGAGGTTGTATTTTTGAGTCTCCTCCGAAAGGGCAACAAATTTATTTTTCACTTTGGTACTTCAATGGCATTTCAATTGCAACATTCGCCGCCGAACGGGAGTGAAGTTCCGTTAACAGAACCAACGCCGCTAATTGATGTCGATAATTTGCAAGCCGTTAACGTGAACCGGATTCCACAAGAAGCAATGCCAGCAAAGGAAGGAGTGAGAAAGAGCAGGCGCTCAACAAAGGGAACAATGCCAGCACGATTGGGAGACTATAACTTGTGCAGTCAAATATCCAGCCAGACATCCAGTACTGCAACAGTTAATGCCGTTTCAGGGATTTCCCAATTGTCAGCTTCTGGTAGCAGCCAACCAGACCTAAAATCAATAAATGAAAATGCAAGCCTTTCATCCAAAATAAATGCCTTGCAATTGCAACTTGCCAACTTAATGTCACGACTGGAAGCTAGCGAAACAGATCGTTTGCGTCTCCAGAATTTGGTTCTTAATACCAATCAAGCGCCACAGTCAACTGCCGCGATTAATGAAACACAAGTGATCAACCACACTATTCAGCCAGCAAATTACTATCCATCGGCTGCATCACTTGAGTCCTTATCTAATGCGACAACGTCAAATCATGTTTCAAGTTTGTCTAGTCAAACGCATGTTCCCCAGCGACCAAAATTACATGATTTACCGCCATTTAGTGGAGCACCAGAAGAATGGCCAATTTTTATTGCTTGTTACAACGAATCAACAGCCGCATACGGATACACTCCACTCGAAAACATGTTACGCCTGCAGAAAAGTCTCAGAGGATTGGCCAAGGAAACAGTCGAAACAATTCTAATTCACCCCAGCAGTATTCAAGTTGTAATTGATCAACTGGAATTCCGATTTGGACGTGCAGAACATCTCATTCGAAGCCAGTTGTCTAAAGTGAGGTTAATTCATCCAATACCAGAAAATCGCATCGATCTCGTGATTCCCTTTGCAACGAAAGTGCAAAATCTGTGCACTATACTGGAAACCACGAAAAGTCAACAACATCTGGCCAACCCGATGCTGCTGGATGAATTAGTATCAAAGCTGCCAATTGCTAAGCGACTGGAATGGGTTCAATTTTCGCATTGTATTCAGCCATATCCTAGTGTGAAGGATTTTAGCACATGGATCCAGGAATACGCAAAAATTGCCAGCATTGCAACGTACACGCATTTTCCAGCAGCCGTAGCCAAAAAGCCGCCAAGAAGTTATCGCCACGACCCCGTCTTGCACGCCATCGAGAAGCCCAGCACATATGCAAAGTACAAAGTGAACAGGATATGTCCGATGTGTCTGCAAAAACATAATTTAGTTTCGTGTGCAGCGTACGCCAAGCTGGATACCCCCGCTCGATGGAAACTCGTGAAAGAAAAGAGTGTATGTTTCGCCTGTTTAGTGCCAGGGCATGTAGTTTCATCCTGCAGATCAAAGGTGCGTTGTGAAGAAGATGGTTGCCGCCGATTTCATCATCGCCTTCTTCATGAGACGCAGAAGCCAAAGGACAAGTTGGACACTGAGTCCAGTAAAGACGAACCAACATCTGTCACATACACTGAGTCAAATTTTCATGCAAATTCAACTACACGGAACAAGGTTTTATTTCGTGTGCTGCCCGTTAAACTGTATGGGCCAAATGGTGAGATCAGTACACATGCTCTACTCGATGACGGCTCGTCTGTAACAATATTAAATCAGAGTATTGCATCGCAACTGTCACTAGTTGGTAGACCACAAACTATGTCACTCACGTGGATAGGACAAAAGGGAACATCACAGCCGTCGTCTCTTGTCAACCTCGAAATCAGTGGCGTTGCCGAGGGAAGTAGACGTTTTCAGCTGAGAAACGTACGTACACATAATGATTTGTCATTGCCGATGCAGTCAGTGAACCTTAGTGAGCTGAAGACAGACAAATTAAAAAAGCTGCCGATTGAGGAATATCAAAATGCTGTGCCGAACATACTGATAGGGCTTTATCGATAGTTACGTCGACAAAGGTTATGCTCGCAAATTGTCGCCTTCCGAAGCGGAAATCCATGGTCCAAGGACGTGGTACCTGCCACATTTCTGTGTTCGCAATACTCATAGACCCGGGAAACTGCGCCTGGTTTTCGATGCGGCCGCCAGTGTTCATGGGACGTCGTTAAATGCATCACTGTTGAGGGGACCCGAACAGTGCCAGAACCTTTTGGCAGTTTTGCTGAAATTTCGAGAGAAGCCAATCGGTGTGTGTGCGGATATTGCGGAAATGTTTCACCAAATCATCATACGAAAGGAGGATCAAGACTCGCAGAGATTTCTTTGGCAAAGAAACGGAAGTGACACACTGGAGACATATGTTATGCAGGTGATGTTTTTCGGTGCTACATGCTCACCGTGCTCCGCAGAGTATATCAAAAACATTAACGCCATGCGATTCGCTAATAAGGCACCTAAGGCTTATGAAGCAATTAAATATAATCACTACGTCGATGACTTGGTTTGCAGTTTTGGCGATGAAGATGAAGCATTTTCGGTAACAAGTGATATAATTAAAATCCATCAAAGTGGAGGCTTCAGACTCTGCAAATTCTCTTCAAATTCCACATTACTGCTAAATCACCTTCAAGAAAAGTGTGCTCCGGATTTAACAGCCAACATGGACATTGACAGAAAACTAGAAAGAGTGCTTGGCATGTACTGGATTCCAGCTGAAGATGTCTTTACATTTCGTCTGAAATTCAATCAGCCCAGTCATGAAATCACGACCGACGTACATTGGCCTACGAAGAGGGAATGCCTCAGCATTCTCATGTCCATCTATGATCCGTTTGGGCTTCTAGCTGACTTTACGGTTCACGCCAAGCTAATGCTGCAATCATTATGGAGGACAGTCACGAAGTGGGACGAACAAATTCCAGTCGACATATACCGCAGATGGAAGAAATGGATGCAAAAACTGTTTGCTGTTGAGGAGATGCGTGTGCCGCGATGTTATTTATCTGGAATGTGCAATATCGTAGTCGTCCAACTGCACATTTTTGTAGACGCAAGCGAGGAGGCGTTCGCTGCGGCCGGATATTGGAGGATCGTGGATCAAAAAAATAACATCCGCACTGCTTTCGTAATGGGAAAAACTAGATGTGCTCCGCTTAAACTGACTTCCATCCCACGTCTGGAGTTACAAGCCGCAGTTTTGGGCGCGCGCATTCGACGAAGTATTCTACAGTTACACAACATGCAGCCAGCAACGTGCACATTCTGGAGCGACTCAAGAACAGTCCTCTCTTGGATCAAGTCCGGCGATCCAGGAAAATATAAGCCGTTCGTGGGCCACAGAGTCGCAGAAGTAATGGAGCTTTCTAATCCGAGGGAATGGCGTTGGGTTCCTACAATGTTAAATGTTGCCGACGTTGCCACTCGAGCAAAATATTTAACGCGCTATCAGCCAACAGGAAGATGGACTACTGGACCAGATTTCCTCTTAGAAAATGAGTCCACATGGCCTTCGGAGCTGAACTGTGATGCCAGCTTTGCTCACAAGCCAGATGAGGAACTTCGCGCTGACTACCGCCATAGAATACTCCATGTAAGTAGCCCTGTAATCGATATTACAAAGTTTTCCAATTTTTTAAAGTTAAAACGAGTCACTGCCTGGGTCATTCGATGTCTACGGATGCCACAAAAACGGACAAGATACAAAGTACTGCACGTCAGCGAACTCCAATATGCCGAAACCGTTCTTTGCCGTATGGTTCAGAAGCATCACTATACCGATGAATATGCTGCCCTAAAGTCAGGCCAGCAAGTCATGAAATCAAGCCATCTGTATAAGCTGACACCTTGTTTGGACGAAAATTACGTAATTCGATTATCTGGCCGAATCGACTCTGCTGCTTGCGTCCCCATCCAAACAAGGCGTCCAATTATACTTCCAAAGGACAGCTGGCTGTCGAAAATCATCGTTAAAGAGATTCACGAGCTATTGTTCCACCAGAATGCTGAAACCATCGTATGTGAAGTTCGTCGGAAGTATTGGATTCCCCATTTGCGCGTCCTAGTTAAGACCGTGGTGCGGGAATGCCAATATTGTAAAATCAATTCTGCCAAACCTAAAGCGCCTCAAATGGGTCAACTTCCTGAAGATCGCCTTACCCCATTCGTGCGGCCTTTCACATTTACGGGTGTGGACTACATGGGACCATTTCTGGTAGCAATCGGACGACGGAGAGAAAAGCGTTGGGTAGCGTTATTTACATGCCTAACTGTACGAGCAGTTCATCTGGAAATAGCCGTAGACCTTTCAACAGACGCTTTCATCATTTGCCTTAGAAATTTCGTAAACAGAAGAGGAATACCCGTGCGTATCCGTAGCGACAACGGAACAAACTTCGTCGGTGCCGATCGAGAATTAAAATCGAAGCTGGATTTGTTCGATCACGGAGCCATTAAAAATTTTCTATCATCGAAGGGAATTCAATGGATTTTTAATTGCCCTTCAAATCCTAGTGCTGGTGGTTGTTGGGAGAGGTTGGTGAGGTCCGTGAAGAAGATACTTCATGTAGCTCTGAAAGATGTGGTTCCTAGAGAGGAAACCTTGCGCAGCGTATTAATCGAAGCAGAAAACATAGTGAACTCAAGGCCACTTACACAACTGCCTCTGTCGTCGGAAGCTGAAGAGCCGCTCACCCCCAACCACTTCATTCTTGGCTGCGCGAATTCAACTCAAACACCACGGCCGGATGAAAATGGCCCAATTTGTCTACGTAAACAATGGAGGATTGCTCAATCGATTAAGGATCGTTTCTGGCACAGATGGGTTGCTGAGTACTTACCGGATCTAGTGCGAAGAACTAAATGGTACGCTAAGGTGACACCGCTGGAAACTGGAGACTTGGTAATCATTTGCGATACAAATGTGGCTAGAAGCTGCTGGAGACGTGGCAGAGTTATAAAGTTGCATCCGGGTAGGGACGGACAAGTACGTTCCGCAGAAGTACAAACCTCTATCGGAGTGTTAAGAAGGCCTGTTTGTAAGCTGGCCAAACTCGACGTTGGTGAATCACACAGGGGTGATTCACGGGGGCCGGGATGTTGCGATTCCGAAAACATAAACGCATGAATGTAAACTGACCTTAGTTCCCTCGATCACGAATTCCATATAGATTATCTGTCATCTGTCAAATGTCAAACGTTGCCACGCTCTATAATCTGATTGTCCCTTTAACCTTAGGAGGAGCAACAAGTGAAGTAAGATTTCAATTGTTTTTTTAATTACTTGTATTACCTTTGTAATTTATATTCTTTAGAAATAAACCCTTCCACATTAAATCCAAACGAGGTTGTATTTTTGAGTCTCCTCCGAAAGGGCAACAACGTGTGAGCTACGAAAAAACATGTTGCTAATGGCCGGCCAACATTCCTTTTGATTTTATGAGCATCGCGCTGTTCAATTTTTTTGTGTTTGGTATTAAACTTGTTTGGTTTTTGTTAACGCTTCGATTAAAATAAAAAAAATAGTGAAATACACATTTCAGAATAGCGAATTCTTGCATTAAAGTCCAATTCATGAACTCACATATACTAGAAAAGAAATGAGCATAGGTGCGTGACTTCATGAATTTTACGGGAAAACAGCTTGTAGGCAGCCGCCTTTCCACTGAAATGATATATATCTCTCAATTCCATTATCTTTGACTCTGTATTCCATTATCTTTGCGGCATAATTTGTGCCCATTAGTTATGCGGCGTTCACATCACAGTTTATTTTAAGATTTTTTAAAGTTTTTTTTTAAATTGTTGGTATCAAATGGAATTCCTGTTATAATTTCGTTACAATGCCAAATAAATTAATATAATAACTATTTGTCAATATCTAGCAGAAATCTAATATTATGAGATATTAATCAGGGAAAATTAATTACCACGTTTTTTTCACTTTTGTTAAAAGAGATTTTGTAACATCAGGTTTTTTTTGCATACTTTAAGAAAATACACTTTTTCCGTTGATTTTAATGCTTTAAATTTCGAAGCCATATTGAAAAAAAAAAATATTTTAACACAGTTTAGCGAAAAGGTTTTTTTTTGTATATCGTGGGGAACAATATTTTTTTAGTTTTAGCATAAGGCGTAGTACGCTGCTCGAGCTAAACTAAATTCTATCTGGTCTCCAACTTTTCTCTCCAAACATCAGCTAAAGTCCTAGCTAAATTTTGACATAAAGACCGCTGTGGAGAAATGTCAGAAAAAACAGCTGTTCTTTGAAAATAACAACAATTTAATTTACTTGAACAAAAATTTTAATTTTATAACTAACAAGTAGGTATGGACACAAATGAAATTGAAGAAGAGTTCATAATTTGTGCATCTGCGCAAGTTATTGCAATAGCTGCAATGAAGCAAAAAAAAAACTCATTCTTTTCGTATAAATCCCTACTTAAAAGAAAGAAAAACACCTCATTCGCACGAGTAAATCCACATATTGCCCACAGAAATTTGCGGACTACTACTATGAGTCTGGAAGAATAATATAGAAGGCGAATGAGGAAAGCAAGTTTCATCAGGTGCCGAGCTCCGTTCTTTCCAATCTGTACCTGGAAGACCCAACGAATCTGGGAAACTTTTAAGAAACAAAATAAAAGATTTTGTCAATTCTCCTGTTGGTGCTATTCCTTGGCAATCAAAAGCACCGTTCCTAAAATAAAATATCAATTAAAATATTTTATATGCATTTCTTTTTTCGCATGATTTTAAATTATTATAATTATAAAGTCTTAAGTAGGTAAGTATAAGTTTTAGGTTCCAGGACTTCTTTGATTTGTTTGCCGAAGAGCAATCACCGCCTGTTGTTGAAAACTCAAACCAAGCTCTTCAACCGCGTCGTCGGGTAGCTTTTGAAGATCACGATCTAGGTTCGCCAGCAATGAGTAGTGCACTAAGGGAGGTTGTGAGGGGCCGTTCCTATCTTCCCTCCGCATTTGGATAAGGTCCGTTACCGTCTGCGTTAGGGAAGCCACATTTTCCACAAAACCATCTTTTTTTGGTCGTTTTGCTGTATTATTAAACAACAAAAAGACAAAAATTATATAAGTAGGTAATTATAACATAAAGTTCAGATAATATAAACATACAAATGTGTAGCTGGAGCCTGGAGTACTTGAAGTAGCATCTTGTTGAACTTCTACATCTTCAAGTAAATGCTTATCAGAAACTGAAACGTTCGTAAATGGACTAGAAACAGATGGAAAAGTTAAATAAATGAATTATATCTATATTGCATAGTTACATGTACCTTCTTTTGCTAGATGCCGGCGTGAGGAATGATAGACACGCAGAGAATTCCCAATCAACAGTATCCTCAGAAAGGTGTTCGTCATTATCTTCGGAAAATTCTTTTGCGGCACTCCCTGACTTCCCCAATTTTTTGGCGGTTTTATGATAGCGATGACTGTCCCGTAAAGATTTCCATTGTGCTTTACAGTCATCAACTATAAAAAAAAACACTTGTGTTATGTGCTTTTTAAGAGGTAGAACTTACCTGTTTTTTTCCTATTGCTTCAGATATAGCTCTCCAATCAGCGTTAACACTGCTTCCAAGTTGCTATGGTACGTGTCTGCAAGGCTCCATATAGATGGATGTTGCTCCACAAGCATCGCCAATATTTTCTTGGCCTCGACACTAAAAATCATTTTATGTTTTCGTTTTTTTTTTTATTGAATTCCAAGGACTTCTCTTCTATTTCAAAGGACTCTTGCTCTAAATACTCCTCGTCTATATATTCATTAAAATCAAACATATTTTGAATACAAAAAAATAACAGCAGAGCGATCTGTCAAAATTTAGCTGGAAAAATGTACCGACCCATTAAATGGGCGCGATAAATTTTGACAGATACATGAAGGACATTCTGAAACAAAAGTTTGATTATTTAGCTCGAGCTGCGTACCACTCAGCTAAATGGGTTCGCTTAAGTTTAGCTCAGCTAAAGTTTGGAGAGAATTTTATATGGGAGCGAAAATTTAGCTCTAGCTGAAATTTGCATGTAAAATGTATACTTGCACAATAATATATGCAAATATGCATTTGTTAAATTGAAAAAATTGTAGCCCTTGTACCTAATGATAAAAAAATGTTTTGATCACTTTTCGTATTCCAAAAACACAAATAGTGCACTTGTTTTCGTTAATTAATAATTAGGAAGGTTTATAAAAAAATCTGTGCACATTTCAAAATGCAATGTTTTAAAATTTGTAAAAGAATTATGTGTATAGAAAACGAAATAAAGCGTGCGAATTACGTTCGATTGAATACGCAAAATCTGAAATCGGAAATTAAAATGCAGAACCCACTTAAATACAACATTATAGGCCTGTTTTTCTGAGCTCCGATTTCAGCAAAGCAAAGTAAAGTAGGATTTTCAACACGGAATTACAACTACGTTCTACTTGACACTTCGAGGAATCACAGTAGTTGTTGTATTTACGTTCTAATACAGAATTACCAATCATATATTGATTTTGTACAAATATGGTGTTAAATAAACGAATTTGAAAACATTCACCCTAATAGAAATTTATACAATAATCATGAACATTTACTAAAATTCGATTTTGTCTAGTGGAAGCTCGGGTTAACCTGCATGTTGTTGACTCATTTTTGGAACAATCCCCACGAATTTCATTTATGCATTTTGCTGTCAAACATAGAATTCATACAAACAAAATTAAAAATAAATTGAACACATTTTACTGGCGAAGATGGATAGAGGACGAATTAAGCTATCTAAAATCATACTCAACATTTACTTTTTTCCATTTATTATTATAGATTCATTTACAAATTGTTTGTTATTGAAAAAGTGCTACCCGGCGGTACACGTATTCACAGCCAGGAAAAAAAAAGAGAGCGCGAGAGAGAGCTGTCATTCAAAATTTGCTGGGATAATCGGGTGGGTGCACTGAAAGTCGACAGTCTAGTTAGGTTAGTCTATGGCAGTGAAAGTCGACTGTCTAGTGTGGTTAGTCAATGGCGCTGTGTTTGTAAATTGTGACCAGAGACAAATGATACTGAGACCCCCAACTCACAATCCTCTTGCCGCTGGCCACCTCAGTTTTTTTTCAAATTCGCCATTTTGTTTTCCTATCGGTGTTGTGTCAGTTAGAATCCGTGTGAGCATCAACAAAAAAAAGCAAACCAAAAAAATGTGGTGAATTTCCTTTGACAGAAGTCGATTGACATACATGTCCAAAAATGAAAACAAATTGTGATTTGATTGCAACAAATTGTATAAAATGTAAGTTTTTGCATATTTCAAGTGTTTAAATTAATTAATAAATACATTTATCTTGTAGCCTTGGAAGAAGCCGATGTTGAGGTGTATGGTGACTCTACGAAACATATTGAATCGCATAGCAGACGACAATTTATACCAGATGACTACAAATGATATCAATCAAAATCGATGTAAGTAAGCCGTATTTTTCAATGAATTGTTTTATGTTTATTAACTATGCTATCTTTTAAGTTTTTTTAAATCTAAAATCAATGAAGCTCGCAAATATTGAGGAACTTTGCAACTACTGGGAATGCAACAAGGAGCTTATACGTTTAACAACTCCGAAGGTAAGTTGCATAGTGATTTGCAATTATCAAAATACAAACTTCAATAACATTGTGTATTGCAAGTACAATTAGTTAAAATTACTAGAAGTGTACGTCATACATATGGATAACAACATTTCTATTGAATTTCGCAGCAAGAAATATCTGAAATTCCAACAACTTCTAATTATAATGGCAATGAGATGCACCAATAATGAACCTTTTCTTAAACCTATTCATTTCTTTCATTTAATTCTAGGTATCCACATTAACGCAGAAAGCCAATAAGGGTTGGAAAATCGATTGAAGAACTTGGATAAGTATTGCTATTGCATTGAACGTTTAGCAGATTATGGCAATCATATAACATTCTATTTTCAGATAATTTACCTAAAGATGTTTGTTTTTGGCGCATTGGTTCAACGAGAAAATACGAAATTTATGACTAAGACATTATATTAGAAAAAAACAATGTGATTTATTGATGACATTTATTACAATAATTAACACAGACAAATTATTTTTTAGCATTTTTTTTTGTTATTTCACTCTTGCAGTAATTTTTCATCTTGATAAGATGAAAGTTGACGGGATGATCGCCTTTCGATGAAGATGACCAGGATGATGGTGACTAGGGTGAAAATGATTATGATGATGGTGTACAAAATGATGCTGACGATGATGATTTTTAATAACACCTGTATGTGAATAAAAGAGGTTTTTATCGCATTTCCACGCCACCCATGAGGTATGCATACTGGCGCGTCAACCGATTTTTTATATGGTGTTCGGTTTCCCCAGGAGGCCTATTGCACCAGTCTTGAAATAAATTGGAATTAGCAAAATATGTCCATTCGGATTCAAGTTATCCTCGGACAATTTATCACCTATGCGTTAATATTTAAATGCACTAGAGTACAAAAAGTACGTAAATCCAGTGACATGTTTGCAAAAAAGAAACCCTCCTAATTAGAACGCGAAGTCCTCTGGTGATTAGAAAAGTAGGAAATAATTAACTGCAGTTCACCGTATTAAGAAGCAGACAACGTGAAGTGTTTAGTGATTTTATTGAAAATTTGGAAGCCTTCTTATTTTCGCAAAAAAAACGGGTTGATAATACATTTCGAAGTGCCAAAGTTGTGAATTTAATGATTGCCTCTGTACAATGTATTTTATCTTGTGGAGCGCATTCAGACGAACTTAAAGATACCAAATATTACGGTGTAGCTTGCCCAGGTTCCTAGGAAAAGGTGTCTATAGATTAATTTTTTCATGAATTTTCCCAACTCCACTCTAACTTAATGAAGAAATTATCTATTTTCAACTGCTCCTAGAAATCCAAGTAAGCTACCTCCTAGTATTTGGTATCCCTGAATTCCTCTACCTGTGCTCCACGAATTGGTATATATTGTTTTACATTTATCTCGTTATTTTAAAAATTTTCTATACTAAACAAGTTTTGACTTCAGTTTCTTGCGCGAAGTGAAAATGACAGAGTAATGCATTTGGAAATACAAAATATTAAATTAAATATACTAATTCAAAAAGATTATACTATTGTATAGAGGACAGATAAAGGAATTCATGGATACCAAGTACTTCGTAATAGTTAAGACGGTTCTCTAGAGACAGGCGTGAAAGTGTAGTTTTTTTTGTGGCTTCGCACATTTATTGAAAAAAAAAACTACACTACTCAGTCATTTACCCACGACAAAGAAGAAGACCAAAGAGATAGTACCAGTGGAGAACATCTCCTCTCAAGCAACCGTCCAGAACGCGCGGGGAGGGCGACATAATGCGGCAGACCGACCCAACTTAACACCACGCGAGCGTGCAATCCTGCGTCATAGAGAAAATTTAAATGCTCCAGGGATTGTTTATTGCCGCATGCTTCTTGTTTATAACACGGTCAAAGCCACTCAAGACTTTATCGAAAACTGCGCCGCTACCAAATATTTACAATCTCTATACTGTGTCGACAATTCTGTTGCAATTTGCTGTGCATTTCACTGCCTTATACTATCTGACACAGGAGGCAACAGCCATAGCTCCACCAAGGTAAGACTTCTGTAGAATGTCCGTTCTTGGTCGGTAAACATGTAATTGTTTGCTTGCTTCTTGCAGTGACGGAAAAATTAAGTTGGATATTGATCTGGACCCCGAGGAGAAGAAGGAATTCGTTCCAAATATAGTCAACAGCACGGTGTATATAATTTGTTTGGCTCTACAGGTGTCGACATTTGCTGGTAACTACAAGGTACGGATGGCTTTTTATTTGTTTTGTAGAGTTTCTGTCCGATGTAGAGCAGAGCACCAACCAATGATCCTCTATAGTCAGCGCGGTGTATTGGACAACTGCGACCTTTTCCTTTCTAAATCACATGGCTTTAAAATTTTCAAAGAAAATCCCACGTAAATAAACAATTTGACAAGTGGGTGAAATTATATATCCACCATGGTGAGCTGTGTCAGTGTTCCGAAATTCAGCTTTTTTTCTAAGGAGTTCAACACGAAGGTGGTGAATAAGTATAATTTCTCAATGAAATATTGTTCATATTAATATTTTTTTTCGCTTTTTTTCACAAAAAATGGTTTTTATATGTTTACAATTCTTTAGCATTTTTTATTATTCTTATATTGCCAAAAAAATATAAAATTATTCCTAAAATAAATCACAGTCAACACAAAACTTAGTTGTAACGAATAATTTCAAATTTAACGGATAAAATTCTATGAACGCTGTCAACAACTTGGCCCACAGCGGCATATGCAAGGTGCGAGTGTGTTAGTGAGTCGGAATTTTTGAAGTTACGTGACATTTGTCAATACGAATTTCTACGTAACAATACAAGCGCACTTAGCATTTGCCACACCATAAAATTATAGCTTGTAGGCTAAGTAACGGGAAATCGGTCGGAGTTGGTGGTCTCAGTATTGTCTCTGGTTGTGACATTGACACAAGAGAGGAGGATTGGGAAAGGTTTTGTGAGAGAAAAAAAAATTGTAAACAAATCAAGAAAATATGGCATCATCAAGAAGTATTGTTGTATATGCAACTGGGACAATCGAATCGGCTACTTTTCCTCTTGGTCTTGAAAGCAGTCAAGTATTTTGTCGTTTTGAAATAGTTACTGGCGGTAACTTTAAATTATTGTCGGGAATAACAAGTGGGATAACGCAAGCAGCCATGTCCAAAACGGCCAACGATAAAATTGTATTCAACATACCATTTGAATGTATCTATAGAAGCACAGGTCCTTATGGATGTAAGTTTCTTTTCTGTCATCTACTTCATAAAATCTATGAAAAGCTAAGCTACAAATTTGTTTTCGCAGGGCCACAGCTTCTTGTTAGTGTTTATGGAAAGAACCGATGGTCAGTAGAAACAACACTTGGGTATTGCTGGGGTCATCTGCCCATAAGTGGATCAAATGTTGTAAAATCAACCAACCCAATTCGTGTTCCAAAGAATACTACTATTATGGGTGAACTCTCAAGTTGGGTCACGTCGAGAAGCGCTGAATTGAAAAACCCAAAAATTTTACTTGATGCCTACGAAGAAAAAGGTTAGTTATCCTAAGTACTTTGTAAACTAATATGTAAATACGATTTTGTTCACCTCATGTTCCTTTAGAATTCCTTTCGATGGAGCAAAATGGAGAGATGAAACTTTAATTGAGAACACTTTGCAGACCGGCAAATGATGTACCTAGTGAACGATTTTAGAGAGTAAACCCTAACGAACTTAGAAGGATTTAATTCCTATTATTGTATTATTATTCACATATTTTTCTATTTTCGTGTTAAAAATAAAAATCTGCTAGCACGTTTTACCCAACCGTTGCATGGCTTTGTATTTCAGATCCCGCAAACAAAGTCGAGTTCATGTAGATGTAACAGGTATCGGCCCCTATCGTAATTGCCCATTAACGATCGCCAAATGGCTGTTTATTAGTCAATTTTTATATAGCGAGCCCGAGCCACGATAAAGATTCACATTTTGGCGAATAGAGATCAAAGATTAAAAATCTCTTTAACAAACAACTAAGTTACATAAATTAGATAAATACAAGTTCTTTATTATGTCGATTGGTAATCGGCTTAATAATTGCTTTGATTGATTTTAAATCGATCTTCGAATTGAAAGAAGCAATAGCAATGCATTTTAATTCGCATTTAATTTGTGTCCACGGAGTCGAGCAGATTTTTGAATCGACAATATTGCGGGCACCTGGAATAAAAGTAAGATATTGGAAATTTGGTTAAATTAATTAAAATAACGATTAGGTAATTACGACGAAATTAAAAATGTCCATTGGATTCGGGTCGTTGAAAAAAAAAAATGACCACAATTAGGAAGAATAAAAATGGAATTAAGAAATAAACTTACAGGTGTCTTAAATTGTTGTGTGAATATTTTTGTGCGTCACTTCCATACGATGTTAAAATGTAGTGTATACATTTCATAGCTAGTATTAAAATCAACACAATGTTTGTGGTATACTACGATTTTATTGATTGCAGCGCCAATTTCTCTCTAATGGTGAGTCTCCGTAGCTTTTTTGACTGCTCATGTCCGTTTGAATATTGCAAACTGCAAATATAAAGCGCTCTTAACAAGTTATTTGAAAATGAATAAAAACAAGAGGAACATTCTTTCCCAAAGTTGCGAGGAGCAAAAAGGAATGCTGCCATTTATCAAAAAATGTGCAGCGAACTAGAAAACGTCCTCAATATTAAAACATCCCAGGAACTCCGAACAAGAATAAACAATTTGACAAAAAAATTATTGAAGATTTTGTATGAGAAAATCAAATGTTTCTCGATCCACACGGAATGAATTTACAAATTTCTCGTTAGTAATTTTCTTGTTTCCAATATAAAGACAACTCCACCTAAAAGAAAAAAATGTTTAGGGCCAAGCACTACGAAGTCGCTTCTCACTGTTCATCTACATGCGTACATAAAAATCGAATCTTTTCTTGCTTCTTGCTGCTACAATTATCAGTCGTATTTCTAGTATTTTCAGCTTTTGAGAATTTATAAAATGGTTCAAAAGTAAATTTTCCATATTCATAATTATAAATACTTATTTTCCCGACGACATTAATGTCAAAGCATAATTAGTGTCAGTCTATACCAGAGATGAATGAATAAAAGAGATGGATATCTTTCGTACGTCTAACCCTCCAAAACCCATTTGTTTACATTGTTGTTTTTGTAATTTCAACCCTCGTCTGTGAATACGTGTGAGCTAGAAAAAAAAGAAAACATTAATGACCGGCCACCAATCAAAATTCAGTGTGGTGAGTTCTTTTGCTGTCAATCGAATCGTGGCTGTCTAGTATATTTAAGTTCATTATTATTATCAATTTGTTATTTTTCATAGTTCTCATACTCATAGGTAATAATTCACACAGGGAAAAATGTAATCGTCAAGTGAGTATTTCAAATCAAATTTAAAGTAAATTACAATTATCGAATTGCTTAAATGAAGTAAATAATAAACTCGACGAAGGCTCTGTGCTATCAAGGGTAGGTAAAGGTAGCTCACAGTTACGACTTTCATAGCACTTTCTATAGAGCCAACCACAGACATACGCAAAACTGTTTTCTTTCAGGTATTCAATGACACCTATATCTTCGCCCAGACTTACAGGTAACGAGTCATTGGTCCTAGTGGTACACTTTGTAGGTACCCAATCAGGGCTTTGAACCAAATCGCTGGAATAGAGCTTTGAGATTTTAACAATATTTACTTCTTCACAGTTGCCTAGTCTTACTATCTTTAAATACTGAAGTCCCCACAGCTTTTGAAATATACTGGTAAATGAGGTTGGTGTTACTCTAGTGCTATTTCCACCGGAACTTCTTACTTGCCCAAAGAAGTGCTCTAGACAATCTTGATTAAGATGGCGAGTTAATAGGAACTTAAACTCGCATACGGATAGGTATTGCCACAAAGAAATGAGAGACGAAACATTAAGAAGCCAACCTTTTAAAAAGGTGAATTTGCTTGTGACTACCTTGCCTTCAGAATTCAACACTTTTATTGATCTCAGTAGTGTTGTTGCTTGTTGTAGAAACTGTTTTTGTATTTCATTCTCGCAAAAAGCTCGCTTATAGTCGTTAGAATGTTTAGTAAAGGAGGAATTAAAAATGTCAAACAAATTATTAAAAAACCCACGATTGCCCTTCGCACATCTGTTCAAATTGTTTTTCAAGTTTGCAACTAATGTTTGTGCTTCATCAGGGAATTCTTGGCAAATTTGCTCTCCCTTTTTCTTGAATTCTTGGATAGCAGTATGTAATTGACTTTCGAGGCTCAAGATGATAACGTTTTTGTCGTTAACTTCACTTTGAAGCATTTTACATTTGTTAGCCATTTGAACAAAGTTTTCCTCAACAACATTTAGTCTCTGCTTTAAAGAGATTTTCTTTGGGGTCGAATTTCGTAGGAACTTACATGTCTGCGTGCTTACGTCTGCAACTTCGCACACTGGTGATCCCATATTGCATTCGAGATCAATGTCAATGCCCACATTATTGACATCCTCGGTGTTGTTCTGTAAAACCACTGAAACAGTATTTCCTTCAAATCGGCATCTCTTTGGACTTGCATAATAGCATTTTGCCGGCTCCGTGTCGTGGTCAAAAGCATCTCCCAATGTCAGTGAGATATTTGGTATTGCAGTTTGTATCAACCGATGTCTTTTTTGGGACGCAAACATGTCAACGGAGAAGTGGTTGTCGCAAACTCGGTCGGTTTTGTTGAAAGTTTGCAGATTTAATTGTTGACGCCATATCTCCCTACTAATAAATCAAAGCATTACTTGCACATATATATTAAAATTATGTAAAAGAGTGTTGTGTTTATTGTTCTTAACCTAAGCTAAGTTGTATGTTACAAATTTCTTTTTAAATATCTCTTTTGTATATTATTTCTTTATTTTTCTTATACTTAACATGTACTTTAATTTAAAACAAGGGAAATTACTTCTAGCTTATTTTATAAAGGTATAAAATTCATCTTTATTTCGCTTACAAATAAGTTTTCTTACAAAAACTAAATAAATTCGAAAGGAGCATACTATGCCGAATTTAACTATACCCCATTGCAGTGCAATTATATATGTTCACCTTATCGTTTAACCCGTGCTCGTGCTTTGCCCGTTTTAGCTACAAAAAGGAAAAAAAAAACTTTAATACTACTCAGTATTCTGCAGAATGACCCGCTCGCAATTAGAATTACTTATGTTGTTTTCGATTAAAGAAACACATCTTTTTCAATAGAATATAATTTTAAAGATTTACCCTGAACTCACGGACCCACCTTTGGTAATTGTCAATTGTTTTGTTAGAAACAACTTTTACGCTGTGATCCGAAAATATGAAATTAACGTGCAAATGTTATTGCATTAACAATACAACGACGAAATCTTATTTTGGCAGCTATATAATACGATTCACATTGTAAAGTATAGAGACAGAAGAGATTGAACAACCAATAAATAGTATAACAACGTCCTTATCACTTCCCTGTTTTAATAAAATATAGAAAAACAAAACCAAATGTCTGCGACCCCAACCTCACCATCTACTGAAAATGATGGTTGGTAGATTTTGTCAATCTTGAAAGAAATTATTTTTGCTTTTTAGGACCATTAAAACTGAATTGTCTTGCCCAATGTTTCTTTTTGCATGTAGATGATGAATTATGAAACCAATTTGTTAAACAAAAAGTTGAGAAATCAAACAAAATTGGTTAGAAAAACATTTTTTTTTTGTATGTAAGATATTTGGGGGTACATACGTATATTCTTTTTCTAACTACCTTTTTTGGACAAATTGGTTTTATATATCATTAGCTTCATGCAAAGACAATCATTGTGCAAAACTATTCAGTTTAATTGGTGTAAAAAAAGTTAAACAAATTTTTTTTTTGTTTTCATTATATGTATGGCGGGCTTAGCCAGTAGCTCTCACATACATTTACGGAAAACAAAATTGCGCTTTGCAAAGTAATTGTTTGTTTAGATTGTTGTTGCTTGTGTACTGTTTATAAAACATAAATACAATTATCTATTAGATATCAAACCAAAATAGGTAGCTTACTTTAAATTACTAGGACAGTAAGTGTGCACATAGATCTGCATCCCATTACGCATTTTGAGTCCATCCAGTTATGGTCATAAAATACCTGTAATGATATCTCATTTAATATTAAAACTAATCTAACAAATTTTGACTCACTATGTGCTTTCAAATATAGTGTAATTTTGTATACTTGTATAAAAACAATCGGAATCAAAATAGAGTTTTATTTTTACTCTGGCCGAATGTCATAAAACAGAATAATTTTGTATTCACCATATGGTGACACATTCTCTTTCAGATAGGTCTGTTCGTTAGATATCCGACTTTTCGGTTACCTCCAGAATGACCCCATTGTATTAATCCCACTGGAAGGAACAACTGGTTTTATATGTGAATTTTATATGTAAAATTATTTATTGACAATATTTAATTTTATACACTAATGAATTTTTATATTTTAAAGAGCGGTTAGTACTAGGGTTCAAATTATAAAAACTTTGATAAGAAACATTACGAAAGCATTATCTTACGTATAAATTGCGATATGTACCTGGCAATTATCTGTTGTTTTTTTTTTAATAAAAAAAAAGTTATAATTTAATTATATGTGCAGTACTAAAATGTAGAAAACCAAGTATTGAGGTTTTGAAATAATAAACAACAAAAAATATTTCATGTCGAATTATAGCAGCCTTGAGCGATTTTTACGTGATTAAAATATTAACCATTTTGCATTTAAAATTTATTCTGCTTGTTTTGTATTTTACAAGAGAAATTTTTTCATTCCTCTGTTAATAAAAATGGAATTTGCATTGTTATTCGTAACTTGTATTAATCATGCTTGATAAAAGGCAGTGTAAAAGTGAGAAATGTATTAATTATTATATTCACTGCAAGCAAATTAACAGTCAACCGTCAAAATTCAAATTTTGCTAGTGAACATGTCCAAAACAGTTTTCCAGGATATTTGAAAATTTTATGAATTTCGGTGGTGAATTCACCAATTTTCCGCCATCTTCTGAGGGAATTCACGAACTCACTTATACTAGCATAGAAATGAGAATGTATGCGTGACTTCATGAATTTTTCGGGAAAACAGCTTGTAGGCAGCCGCCTTTCCACTGGAAAGATATATATCTCTGTATTCCATTATCTTTGGTCTATACCTACAAGAAACTGTCAGGGGTACTGGTATTCGTTATACCATGATATTCATACTATAGTATCAATACCAGCAGCAAAGATAATGGAATACAGAGATATATATCTTTCCAGTGGAAAGGCGGTTGCCTACAAGCTATTTTCCCGAAAAATTCATGAAGTCACGCACCTATGCTCAGTTCTTTTCTAGTATATGTGAGTTCATGAATTGAACTTTAATGCAATAATTCGCTACTCCAAAATGCGTATTTCATTATTTTTTTAATTTTAATCAAATCCTTAACAAAAACCAGACAATTTCAATACCAAACACAAAACAATTGAACAGCGCGATGCCAATAAAAGCAAAAGGAATGTTAGCCGGCCATTAGCAAGATGCTTTTTTGTAGCTCACACGTATTCACAGACGGGGGTTGAAATTACAAAAACAACAATGTAAACAAATGGGTTTTGGGGGGATAGACGTACGAAAGATATCCATCTCTTTTATTCTTTCATCTCTGACCAGCAGTCTGTCTCCCACATTACTAGTTTTTAGAAGAGGTATGGAGCCAAATTTCAAAAATCTTGGAGCCAAAAATAGCCAACATAAACACAAATACAAAGATAAAAAGTGCACATTTTTTGCAATTCTTTAGGCACAATTATTCTGATTACATTTTTTCTAAAAAAAAATAAACACAACGCAAGCTCATAATTTAGAGACTTTTTTAGCCGAGACAATACTGAGACCACCAACTTCGGCCGATTTCCCGTTTCTTGCCTACAAGCTATATTTTTATGGGGAGGCAAATGCTAAGTGCGCTAACAAAAAGACAACATAATGTGGTATTTAAGTGGATTCTGCAATTTGAATTCCGATTTCAGATTTCGCGTATTCAATCGAACGTTAAGATTCTAAATTGACAGCAATAGTGTAAACAACAGAGATAAATGAATAAAAGAGATGGATATCTTTCGTACGTCTATTCCCCCAAAAAACATATTTGTTTTCATTGTTGTTTTTGTAATTTCAACCCCCGTCTGTGAATACGTGTGAGCTACGAAAAAACATGTTGCTAATGGCCGGCCAACATTCCTTTTGATTTTATGAGCATCGCGCTGTTCAATTTTTTTGTGTTTGGTATTAAACTTGTTTGGTTTTTGTTAACGCTTCGATTAAAATAAAAAAAATAGTGAAATACACATTTCAGAATAGCGAATTCTTGCATTAAAGTCCAATTCATGAACTCACATATACTAGAAAAGAAATGAGCATAGGTGCGTGACTTCATGAATTTTACGGGAAAACAGCTTGTAGGCAGCCGCCTTTCCACTGAAATGATATATATCTCTCAATTCCATTATCTTTGACTCTGTATTCCATTATCTTTGCGGCATAATTTGTGCCCATTAGTTATGCGGCGTTCACATCACAGTTTATTTTAAAATTTTTTAAAGTTTTTTTAAATTGTTGGTATCAAATGGAATTCCTGTTATAATTTCGTTACAATGCCAAATAAATTAATATAATAACTATTTGTCAATATCTAGCAGAAATCTAATATTATGAGATATTAATCAGGGAAAATTAACTACCACGTTTTTTTCACTTTTGTTAAAAGAGATTTTGTAACATCAGTTTTTTTTTGCATACTTTAAGAAAATATACTTTTTCCGTTGATTTTAATGCTTTAAATTTCGAAGTCATATTGAAAAAAAAATATATTTTAACACAGTTTAGCGAAAAGGTTTTTTTTTGTATATCGTGGGGAACAATATTTTTTTAGTTTTAGCATAAGGCGTAGTACGCTGCTCGAGCTAAACTAAATTTTATCTGGTCTCCAACTTTTCTCTCCAAACATCAGCTAAAGTCCAAGCTAAATTTTGACATAAAGACCGCTGTGGAGAAATGTCAGAAAAAACAGCTGTTCTTTGAAAATAACAACAATTTAATTTACTTGAACAAAAATTTTAATTTTATAACTAACAAGTAGATATGGACACAAATGAAATTGAAGAAGAGTTCATAATTTGTGCATCTGCGCAAGTTATTGCAATAGCTGCAATGAAGCAAAAAAAAACTCCTTCTTTTCGTATAAATCCCTACTTAAAAGAAAGAAAAACACCTCATTCGCACGAGTAAATCCACATATTGCCCACAGAAATTTGCGGACTACTACTATGAGTCTGGAAGAATAATATAGAAGGCGAATGAGGAAAGCAAGTTTCATCAGGTGCCGAGCTCCGTTCTTTCCAATCTGTACCTGGAAGACCCAACGAATCTGGGAAACTTTTAAGAAACAAAATAAAAGATTTTGTCAATTCTCCTGTTGGTGCTATTCCTTGGCAATCAAAAGCACCGTTCCTAAAATAAAATATCAATTAAAATATTTTATATGCATTTCTTTTTTCGCATGATTTTAAATTATTATAATTATAAAGTCTTAAGTAGGTAAGTATAAGTTTTAGGTTCCAGGACTTCTTTGATTTGTTTGCCGAAGAGCAATCACCGCCTGTTGTTGAAAACTCAAACCAAGCTCTTCAACCGCGTCGTCGGGTAGCTTTTGAAGATCACGATCTAGGTTCGCCAGCAATGAGTAGTGCACTAAGGGAGGTTGTGAGGGGCCGTTCCTATCTTCCCTCCGCATTTGGATAAGGTCCGTTACCGTCTGCGTTAGGGAAGCCACATTTTCCACAAAACCATCTTTTTTTGGTCGTTTTGCTGTATTATTAAACAACAAAAAGACAAAAATTATATAAGTAGGTAATTATAACATAAAGTTCAGATAATATAAACATACAAATGTGTAGCTGGAGCCTGGAGTACTTGAAGTAGCATCTTGTTGAACTTCTACATCTTCAAGTAAATGCTTATCAGAAACTGAAACGTTCGTAAATGGACTAGAAACAGATGGAAAAGTTAAATAAATGAATTATATCTATATTGCATAGTTACATGTACCTTCTTTTGCTAGATGCCGGCGTGAGGAATGATAGACACGCAGAGAATTCCCAATCAACAGTATCCTCAGAAAGGTGTTCGTCATTATCTTCGGAAAATTCTTTTGCGGCACTCCCTGACTTCCCCAATTTTTTGGCGGTTTTATGATAGCGATGACTGTCCCGTAAAGATTTCCATTGTGCTTTACAGTCATCAACTATAAAAAAAAACACTTGTGTTATGTGCTTTTTAAGAGGTAGAACTTACCTGTTTTTTTCCTATTGCTTCAGATATAGCTCTCCAATCAGCGTTAACACTGCTTCCAAGTTGCTATGGTACGTGTCTGCAAGGCTCCATATAGATGGATGTTGCTCCACAAGCATCGCCAATATTTTCTTGGCCTCGACACTAAATATCATTTTATGTTTTCGTTTTTTTTTTATTGAATTCCAAGGACTTCTCTTCTATTTCAAAGGACTCTTGCTCTAAATACTCCTCGTCTATATATTCATTAAAATCAAACATATTTTGAATACAAAAAAATAACAGCAGAGCGATCTGTCAAAATTTAGCTGGAAAAATGTACCGACCCATTAAATGGGCGCGATAAATTTTGACAGATACATGAAGGACATTCTGAAACAAAAGTTTGATTATTTAGCTCGAGCTGCGTACCACTCAGCTAAATGGGTTCGCTTAAGTTTAGCTCAGCTAAAGTTTGGAGAGAATTTTATATGGGAGCGATAATTTTGCTCGAGCAGCGTACTAAGCTTAATTTTATAATCTGAAATTTGCATGTAAAATGTATACTTGCACAATAATATATGCAAATATGCATTTGTTAAATTGAAAAAAATTGTAGCCCTTTATTTTACTCGTACCTAACGATAAAAAAATATTTTGATCACTTTTCGTATTCCAAAAAAACAAATAGTGCACTTGTTTTCGTTAATTAATAATTAGGAAGGTTTATAAAAAAATCTGTGGACATTTCAAAATGCAATGTTTTAAAATTTGTAAAAGAATTATGTGTATAGAAAACGAAATAAAGCGACCGAATTACGTTCGATTGAATACGCAAAATCTGAAATCGGAAATTAAAATGCAGAACCCACTTAAATACAACATTATAGGCCTGTTTTTCTGAGCTCCGATCTCAGCAAAGCAAAGTAAAGTAGGATTTTCAACAAGGAATTACAACTACGTTCTACTTGACACTTCGAGGAATCAGAGTAGTTGTTGTATTTGCGTTCTAATACAGAATTACCAATCATATATTGATTTTGTACAAATATGGTGTTAAATAAACGAATTTGAAAACATTCACCCTAATAGAAATTTATACAATAATCATGAACATTTACTAAAATTCGATTTTGTCTAGTGGAAGCTCGGGTTAACCTGCATGTTGTTGACTCATTTTTGGAACAATCCCCACGAATTTCATTTATGCATTTTGCTGTCAAACATAGAATTCATACAAACAAAATTAAAAATAAATTGAAATGTGAATGAATGAACACATTTTACTGGCGAAGATGGATAGAGGACGAATTAAGCAATCTAAAATCATACTCAACATTTCCTTTTTTCCATTTATTATTATAGATTCATTTACAAATTGTTTGTTATTGAAAAAGTGCTACCCGACGGTACACGTATTCACAGCCAGGAAAAAAAAGAGAGCGCGAGAGAGAGCTGTCATTCAAAATTTGCTGGGATAAATGGGTGGGTGCACTGAAAGTCGACTGTCTAGTTTGGTTAGCCTATGGCAGTGAAAGTCCACTGTCTAGTTTGGTTAGTCAATGGCGCTGTGTTTGTAAGTTGTGACATTGACACAAGAGAGGAGGATTGGGAAAAGTTTTGTGAGAGAAAAAAAAATTGTAAACAAATCAACAAAATATGGCATCATCAAGAAGTATTGTTGTAAATGCAACTGGGACAATCGAATCGGCTACTTTTCCTCTTGGTCCTGAAAGCAGTCAAGTATTTTGTCGTTTTGAAATAGTTACTGGCGGTAACTTTAAATTATTGTCGGGAATAACAAGTGGGATAACGCAAGCAGCCATGCCCAAAACGGCCAACGATAAAATTGTATTCAACATACCATTTGAATGTATCTATAGAAGCACAGGTCCTTATGGATGTAAGTTTCTTTTCTGTCATCTACTTCATAAAATCTATGAAAAGCTAAGCTACAAATTTGTTTTCGCAGGGCCACAGCTTCTTGTTAGTGTTTATGGAAAGAACCGATGGTCAGTAGAAACAACACTTGGGTATTGCTGGGTTCATCTGCCCATAAGTGAATCAAATGTTGTAAAATCAGCCAACCCAATTCGTGTTCCAAAGAATACTACTGTTATGGGTGAACTCGCAAGTTGGGTCACGTCGAGAAGCCCTGAATTGAAAAACCCAAAAATTTTACTTGATGCCTACGAAGAAAAAGGTTAGTTATCCTAAGTACTTTGTAAACTAATATGTAAATACGATTTTGTTCACCTCATGTTCCTTTAGAATTCCTTTCGATGGAGCAAAATGGAGAGATGAAACTTTCATTGAGAACACTTTGCATGCTGGCAAATGATGTACCTAGTGAACGATTTGAGAGAGTAAACCCTAACGAACTTAGAACGATTTAATTCCAATTATTGTATTATTATTCACATATTTTTTATCGTATCGTATTTACATATTAGTTTACAAAGTACTTAGGATAACTAACCTTTTTCTTCGTAGGCATCAAGTAAAATTTTTGGGTTTTTCAATTCAGGGCTTCTCGACGTGACCCAACTTGAGAGTTCATCCATAACAGTAGTATTCTTTGGAACACGAATTGGGTTGGTTGATTTTACAACAGTTGATACACTTATGGGCAGATGAACCCAGCAATACCCAAGTGTTGTTTCTACTGACCATCGGTTCTTTCCATAAACACTAACAAGAAGCTGTGGCCCTGCGAAAACAAATTTGTAGCTTAGCTTTTCATAGATTTTATGAAGTAGATGACAGAAAAGAAACTTACATCCATAAGGACCTGTGCTTCTATAGATACATTCAAATGGTATGTTGAATACAATTTTATCGTTGGCCGTTTTGGGCATGGCTGCTTGCGTTATCCCACTTGTTATTCCCGACATTAATTTAAAGTTACCGCCAGTAACTATTTCAAAACGACAAAATACTTGACTGCTTTCAGGACCAAGAGGAAAAGTAGCCGATTCGATTGTCCCAGTTGCATTTACAACAATACTTCTTGATGATGCCATATTTTGTTGATTTGTTTACAATTTTTTTTTCTCTCACAAAACTTTTCCCAATCCTCCTCTCTTGTGTCAATGTCACAACTTACAAACACAGCGCCATTGACTAACCAAACTAGACAGTGGACTTTCACTGCCATAGACTAACCAAACTAGACAGTCGACTTTCAGTGCACCCACCCATTTATCCCAGCAAATTTTGAATCACAGCTCTCTCTCGCGCTCTCTTTTTTTTTCCTGGCTGTGAATACGTGTACCGCCGGGTAGCACTTTTTCAATAACAAACAATTTGTAAATGAATCTATAATAATAAATGGAAAAAAGTAAATGTTGAGTATGATTTTAGATAGCTTAATTCGTCCTCTATCCATCTTCGCCCGTAAAATGTGTTCATTCATTCACATTTCAATTTATTTTTAATTTTGTTTGTATGAATTCTATGTTTGACAGCAAAATGCATAAATGAAATTCGTGGGGATTGTTCCAAAAATGAGTCAACAACATGCAGGTTAACCCGAGCTTCCACTAGACAAAATCGAATTTTAGTAAATGTTCATGATTATTGTATAAATTTCTATTAGGGTGAATGTTTTCAAATTCGTTTATTTAACACCATATTTGTACAAAATCAATATATGATTGGTAATTCTGTATTAGAACGCAAATACAACAACTACTGTGATTCCTCGAAGTGTCAAGTAGAACGTAGTTGTAATTCCTTGTTGAAAATCCTACTTTACTTTGCTTTGCTGAGATCGGAGCTCAGAAAAACAGGCCTATAATGTTGTATTTAAGTGGGTTCTGCATTTTAATTTCCGATTTCAGATTTTGCGTATTCAATCGAACGTAAGAATTCAAATTGTTTTGTTAATTGTTGGTATTCGCTCGCTTTATTTCGTTTTCTATACACATAATTCTTTTACAAATTTTAAAACAATGCATTTTTAGGACATCTTGTTTCCAATATTAAGACAACTCCACCTAAAAGAAAAAATTGTTTAGGGCCAAGCACTACGAAGTCGCTTCTCACTGTTCATCTACATGCGTACATATAAAAATCGAATCTTTTCTTGCTTCTTGCTGCTACAATTATCAGTCGTATTTCTAGTATTTTCAGCTTTTGAGAATTTATAAAATGGTTCAAAAGTAAATTTTCCATATTCATAATTATAAGTACTTATTTTCCCGACGACACAAATGTCAAAGTATAATTAGTGTCAGTCTATACCTACAAGAAACTTTGTGTCAGGGGTACTGGTATTCGTTATACCATGATATTCATACTATAGTATCAATACCAGCAGTCTGTCTCCCACATTACCAGTTTTTAGAAGAGGTATAGAGCCAAATTCCGAGAAAAACCCAAATTCCAACTTAAGGTTTTTTTCACTGCGCCACCTCTCGCGAACGTCTGACAAACATCCGAGAGTATAACTGTCATGAAAGAGCTTCTCAATTGGCCGTTTGGACTCGGCATAAAATTGTAGAAAACTCACACAAGACGAATGGTTGTGAGAAGCTAGGCTTGGGTCCATACGGACCTGTTGCGATAATTATTTTTTATAGAGCCAAATTTCAAAAATCTTGGAGCCAAAAATATCCAACATAAACACAAATTCATAGATAAAAAGTGCACATTTTTTGCAATTCCTTAGGCACAATTATTCTGATTACATTTTTTTCTAAAAAAAAATAAACACAACGCAAGCTCATAATTTAGAGACTTTTTTAGCCGAGACAATACTGAGACCACCAACTTCGGCCGATTTCCCGTTTCTTGCCTACAAGCTATATTTTTATGGGGTGGCAAATGCTAAGTGCGCTAACAAAAAGACAACATAATGTGGTATTTAAGTGGATTCTGCAATTTGAATTCCGATTTCAGATTTCGCGTATTCAATCGAACGTTAAGATTCCAAATTGACAGCAATAGTGTAAACAACAGAGATAAATGAATAAAAGAGATGGATATCTTTCGTACGTCTATTCCCCCAAAAACATATTTGTTTACATTGTTGTTTTTGTAATTTCAACCCCCGTCTGTGAATACGTGTGAGCTACGAAAAAACATGTTGCTAATGGCCGGCCAACATTCCTTTTGATTTTATGAGCATAGCGCTGTTCAATTGTTTTGTGTTTGGTATTAAACTTGTTTGGTTTTTGTTAACGCTTCGATTAAAATAAAAAAAATAGTGAAATACACATTTCAGAATAGCGAATTCTTGCATTAAAGTCCAATTCATGAACTCACATATACTAGAAAAGAAATGAGCATAGGTGCGTGACTTCATGAATTTTACGGGAAAACAGCTTGTAGGCAGCCGCCTTTCCACTGAATAATATATATCTCTCAATTCCATTATCTTTGACTCTGTATTCCATTATCTTTGCGGCATAATTTGTGCCCATTAGTTATGCGGCGTTCACATCACAGTTTATTTTAAGATTTTTTAAAGTTTTTTTTTAAATTGTTGGTATCAAATGGAATTCCTGTTATAATTTCGTTACAATGCCAAATAAATTAATATAATAACTATTTGTCAATATCTAGCAGAAATCTAATATTATGAGATATTAATCAGGGAAAATTAACTACCACGTTTTTTTCACTTTTGTTAAAAGAGATTTTGTAACATCAGTTTTTTTTTGCATACTTTAAGAAAATATACTTTTTCCGTTGATTTTAATGCTTTAAATTTCGAAGTCATATTGAAAAAAAAATATATTTTAACACAGTTTAGCGAAAAGGTTTTTTTTTGTATATCGTGGGGAACAATATTTTTTTAGTTTTAGCATAAGGCGTAGTACGCTGCTCGAGCTAAACTAAATTTTATCTGGTCTCCAACTTTTCTCTCCAAACATCAGCTAAAGTCCAAGCTAAATTTTGACATAAAGACCGCTGTGGAGAAATGTCAGAAAAAACAGCTGTTCTTTGAAAATAACAACAATTTAATTTACTTGAACAAAAATTTTAATTTTATAACTAACAAGTAGATATGGACACAAATGAAATTGAAGAAGAGTTCATAATTTGTGCATCTGCGCAAGTTATTGCAATAGCTGCAATGAAGCAAAAAAAAACTCCTTCTTTTCGTATAAATCCCTACTTAAAAGAAAGAAAAACACCTCATTCGCACGAGTAAATCCACATATTGCCCACAGAAATTTGCGGACTACTACTATGAGTCTGGAAGAATAATATAGAAGGCGAATGAGGAAAGCAAGTTTCATCAGGTGCCGAGCTCCGTTCTTTCCAATCTGTACCTGGAAGACCCAACGAATCTGGGAAACTTTTAAGAAACAAAATAAAAGATTTTGTCAATTCTCCTGTTGGTGCTATTCCTTGGCAATCAAAAGCACCGTTCCTAAAATAAAATATCAATTCTTTTTTCGCATGATTTTAAATTATTATAATTATAAAGTCTTAAGTAGGTAAGTATAAGTTTTAGGTTCCAGGACTTCTTTGATTTGTTTGCCGAAGAGCAATCACCGCCTGTTGTTGAAAACTCAAACCAAGCTCTTCAACCGCGTCGTCGGGTAGCTTTTGAAGATCACGATCTAGGTTCGCCAGCAATGAGTAGTGCACTAAGGGAGGTTGTGAGGGGCCGTTCCTATCTTCCCTCCGCATTTGGATAAGGTCCGTTACCGTCTGCGTTAGGGAAGCCACATTTTCCACAAAACCATCTTTTTTTGGTCGTTTTGCTGTATTATTAAACAACAAAAAGACAAAAATTATATAAGTAGGTAATTATAACATAAAGTTCAGATAATATAAACATACAAATGTGTAGCTGGAGCCTGGAGTACTTGAAGTAGCATCTTGTTGAACTTCTACATCTTCAAGTAAATGCTTATCAGAAACTGAAACGTTCGTAAATGGACTAGAAACAGATGGAAAAGTTAAATAAATGAATTATATCTATATTGCATAGTTACATGTACCTTCTTTTGCTAGATGCCGGCGTGAGGAATGATAGACACGCAGAGAATTCCCAATCAACAGTATCCTCAGAAAGGTGTTCGTCATTATCTTCGGAAAATTCTTTTGCGGCACTCCCTGACTTCCCCAATTTTTTGGCGGTTTTATGATAGCGATGACTGTCCCGTAAAGATTTCCATTGTGCTTTACAGTCATCAACTATAAAAAAAAACACTTGTGTTATGTGCTTTTTAAGAGGTAGAACTTACCTGTTTTTTTCCTATTGCTTCAGATATAGCTCTCCAATCAGCGTTAACACTGCTTCCAAGTTGCTATGGTACGTGTCTGCAAGGCTCCATATAGATGGATGTTGCTCCACAAGCATCGCCAATATTTTCTTGGCCTCGACACTAAAAATCATTTTATGTTTTCGTTTTTTTTTTATTGAATTCCAAGGACTTCTCTTCTATTTCAAAGGACTCTTGCTCTAAATACTCCTCGTCTATATATTCATTAAAATCAAACATATTTTGAATACAAAAAAATAACAGCAGAGCGATCTGTCAAAATTTAGCTGGAAAAATGTACCGACCCATTAAATGGGCGCGATAAATTTTGACAGATACATGAAGGACATTCTGAAACAAAAGTTTGATTATTTAGCTCGAGCTGCGTACCACTCAGCTAAATGGGTTCGCTTAAGTTTAGCTCAGCTAAAGTTTGGAGAGAATTTTATATGGGAGCGATAATTTTGCTCGAGCAGCGTACTAAGCTTAATTTTATAATCTGAAATTTGCATGTAAAATGTATACTTGCACAATAATATATGCAAATATGCATTTGTTAAATTGAAAAAAATTGTAGCCCTTTATTTTACTCGTACCTAACGATAAAAAAATATTTTGATCACTTTTCGTATTCCAAAAAAACAAATAGTGCACTTGTTTTCGTTAATTAATAATTAGGAAGGTTTATAAAAAAATCTGTGGACATTTCAAAATGCAATGTTTTAAAATTTGTAAAAGAATTATGTGTATAGAAAACGAAATAAAGCGACCGAATTACGTTCGATTGAATACGCAAAATCTGAAATCGGAAATTAAAATGCAGAACCCACTTAAATACAACATTATAGGCCTGTTTTTCTGAGCTCCGATCTCAGCAAAGCAAAGTAAAGTAGGATTTTCAACAAGGAATTACAACTACGTTCTACTTGACACTTCGAGGAATCAGAGTAGTTGTTGTATTTGCGTTCTAATACAGAATTACCAATCATATATTGATTTTGTACAAATATGGTGTTAAATAAACGAATTTGAAAACATTCACCCTAATAGAAATTTATACAATAATCATGAACATTTACTAAAATTCGATTTTGTCTAGTGGAAGCTCGGGTTAACCTGCATGTTGTTGACTCATTTTTGGAACAATCCCCACGAATTTCATTTATGGATTTTGCTGTCAAACATAGAATTCATACAAACAAAATTAAAAATAAATTGAAATGTGAATGAATGAACACATTTTACTGGCGAAGATGGATAGAGGACGAATTAAGCAATCTAAAATCATACTCAACATTTCCTTTTTTCCATTTATTATTATAGATTCATTTACAAATTGTTTGTTATTGAAAAAGTGCTACCCGACGGTACACGTATTCACAGCCAGGAAAAAAAAGAGAGCGCGAGAGAGAGCTGTCATTCAAAATTTGCTGGGATAAATGGGTGGGTGCACTGAAAGTCGACTGTCTAGTTTGGTTAGCCTATGGCAGTGAAAGTCCACTGTCTAGTTTGGTTAGTCAATGGCGCTGTGTTTGTAAGTTGTGACATTGACACAAGAGAGGAGGATTGGGAAAAGTTTTGTGAGAGAAAAAAAAATTGTAAACAAATCAACAAAATATGGCATCATCAAGAAGTATTGTTGTAAATGCAACTGGGACAATCGAATCGGCTACTTTTCCTCTTGGTCCTGAAAGCAGTCAAGTATTTTGTCGTTTTGAAATAGTTACTGGCGGTAACTTTAAATTATTGTCGGGAATAACAAGTGGGATAACGCAAGCAGCCATGCCCAAAACGGCCAACGATAAAATTGTATTCAACATACCATTTGAATGTATCTATAGAAGCACAGGTCCTTATGGATGTAAGTTTCTTTTCTGTCATCTACTTCATAAAATCTATGAAAAGCTAAGCTACAAATTTGTTTTCGCAGGGCCACAGCTTCTTGTTAGTGTTTATGGAAAGAACCGATGGTCAGTAGAAACAACACTTGGGTATTGCTGGGTTCATCTGCCCATAAGTGAATCAAATGTTGTAAAATCAGCCAACCCAATTCGTGTTCCAAAGAATACTACTGTTATGGGTGAACTCGCAAGTTGGGTCACGTCGAGAAGCCCTGAATTGAAAAACCCAAAAATTTTACTTGATGCCTACGAAGAAAAAGGTTAGTTATCCTAAGTACTTTGTAAACTAATATGTAAATACGATTTTGTTCACCTCATGTTCCTTTAGAATTCCTTTCGATGGAGCAAAATGGAGAGATGAAACTTTCATTGAGAACACTTTGCATGCTGGCAAATGATGTACCTAGTGAACGATTTGAGAGAGTAAACCCTAACGAACTTAGAACGATTTAATTCCAATTATTGTATTATTATTCACATATTTTTTATCGTATCGTATTTACATATTAGTTTACAAAGTACTTAGGATAACTAACCTTTTTCTTCGTAGGCATCAAGTAAAATTTTTGGGTTTTTCAATTCAGGGCTTCTCGACGTGACCCAACTTGAGAGTTCATCCATAACAGTAGTATTCTTTGGAACACGAATTGGGTTGGTTGATTTTACAACAGTTGATACACTTATGGGCAGATGAACCCAGCAATACCCAAGTGTTGTTTCTACTGACCATCGGTTCTTTCCATAAACACTAACAAGAAGCTGTGGCCCTGCGAAAACAAATTTGTAGCTTAGCTTTTCATAGATTTTATGAAGTAGATGACAGAAAAGAAACTTACATCCATAAGGACCTGTGCTTCTATAGATACATTCAAATGGTATGTTGAATACAATTTTATCGTTGGCCGTTTTGGGCATGGCTGCTTGCGTTATCCCACTTGTTATTCCCGACATTAATTTAAAGTTACCGCCAGTAACTATTTCAAAACGACAAAATACTTGACTGCTTTCAGGACCAAGAGGAAAAGTAGCCGATTCGATTGTCCCAGTTGCATTTACAACAATACTTCTTGATGATGCCATATTTTGTTGATTTGTTTACAATTTTTTTTTCTCTCACAAAACTTTTCCCAATCCTCCTCTCTTGTGTCAATGTCACAACTTACAAACACAGCGCCATTGACTAACCAAACTAGACAGTGGACTTTCACTGCCATAGACTAACCAAACTAGACAGTCGACTTTCAGTGCACCCACCCATTTATCCCAGCAAATTTTGAATCACAGCTCTCTCTCGCGCTCTCTTTTTTTTTCCTGGCTGTGAATACGTGTACCGCCGGGTAGCACTTTTTCAATAACAAACAATTTGTAAATGAATCTATAATAATAAATGGAAAAAAGTAAATGTTGAGTATGATTTTAGATAGCTTAATTCGTCCTCTATCCATCTTCGCCCGTAAAATGTGTTCATTCATTCACATTTCAATTTATTTTTAATTTTGTTTGTATGAATTCTATGTTTGACAGCAAAATGCATAAATGAAATTCGTGGGGATTGTTCCAAAAATGAGTCAACAACATGCAGGTTAACCCGAGCTTCCACTAGACAAAATCGAATTTTAGTAAATGTTCATGATTATTGTATAAATTTCTATTAGGGTGAATGTTTTCAAATTCGTTTATTTAACACCATATTTGTACAAAATCAATATATGATTGGTAATTCTGTATTAGAACGCAAATACAACAACTACTGTGATTCCTCGAAGTGTCAAGTAGAACGTAGTTGTAATTCCTTGTTGAAAATCCTACTTTACTTTGCTTTGCTGAGATCGGAGCTCAGAAAAACAGGCCTATAATGTTGTATTTAAGTGGGTTCTGCATTTTAATTTCCGATTTCAGATTTTGCGTATTCAATCGAACGTAAGAATTCAAATTGTTTTGTTAATTGTTGGTATTCGCTCGCTTTATTTCGTTTTCTATACACATAATTCTTTTACAAATTTTAAAACAATGCATTTTTAGGACATCTTGTTTCCAATATTAAGACAACTCCACCTAAAAGAAAAAATTGTTTAGGGCCAAGCACTACGAAGTCGCTTCTCACTGTTCATCTACATGCGTACATATAAAAATCGAATCTTTTCTTGCTTCTTGCTGCTACAATTATCAGTCGTATTTCTAGTATTTTCAGCTTTTGAGAATTTATAAAATGGTTCAAAAGTAAATTTTCCATATTCATAATTATAAGTACTTATTTTCCCGACGACACAAATGTCAAAGTATAATTAGTGTCAGTCTATACCTACAAGAAACTTTGTGTCAGGGGTACTGGTATTCGTTATACCATGATATTCATACTATAGTATCAATACCAGCAGTCTGTCTCCCACATTACCAGTTTTTAGAAGAGGTATAGAGCCAAATTCCGAGAAAAACCCAAATTCCAACTTAAGGTTTTTTTCACTGCGCCACCTCTCGCGAACGTCTGACAAACATCCGAGAGTATAACTGTCATGAAAGAGCTTCTCAATTGGCCGTTTGGACTCGGCATAAAATTGTAGAAAACTCACACAAGACGAATGGTTGTGAGAAGCTAGGCTTGGGTCCATACGGACCTGTTGCGATAATTATTTTTTATAGAGCCAAATTTCAAAAATCTTGGAGCCAAAAATATCCAACATAAACACAAATTCATAGATAAAAAGTGCACATTTTTTGCAATTCCTTAGGCACAATTATTCTGATTACATTTTTTTCTAAAAAAAAATAAACACAACGCAAGCTCATAATTTAGAGACTTTTTTAGCCGAGACAATACTGAGACCACCAACTTCGGCCGATTTCCCGTTTCTTGCCTACAAGCTATATTTTTATGGGGTGGCAAATGCTAAGTGCGCTAACAAAAAGACAACATAATGTGGTATTTAAGTGGATTCTGCAATTTGAATTCCGATTTCAGATTTCGCGTATTCAATCGAACGTTAAGATTCCAAATTGACAGCAATAGTGTAAACAACAGAGATAAATGAATAAAAGAGATGGATATCTTTCGTACGTCTATTCCCCCAAAAACATATTTGTTTACATTGTTGTTTTTGTAATTTCAACCCCCGTCTGTGAATACGTGTGAGCTACGAAAAAACATGTTGCTAATGGCCGGCCAACATTCCTTTTGATTTTATGAGCATAGCGCTGTTCAATTGTTTTGTGTTTGGTATTAAACTTGTTTGGTTTTTGTTAACGCTTCGATTAAAATAAAAAAAATAGTGAAATACACATTTCAGAATAGCGAATTCTTGCATTAAAGTCCAATTCATGAACTCACATATACTAGAAAAGAAATGAGCATAGGTGCGTGACTTCATGAATTTTACGGGAAAACAGCTTGTAGGCAGCCGCCTTTCCACTGAAATGATATATATCTCTCAATTCCATTATCTTTGACTCTGTATTCCATTATCTTTGCGGCATAATTTGTGCCCATTAGTTATGCGGCGTTCACATCACAGTTTATTTTAAGATTTTTTAAAGTTTTTTTAAATTGTTGGTATCAAATGGAATTCCTGTTATAATTTCGTTACAATGCCAAATAAATTAATATAATAACTATTTGTCAATATCTAGCAGAAATCTAATATTATGAGATATTAATCAGGGAAAATTAACTACCACGTTTTTTTCACTTTTGTTAAAAGAGATTTTGTAACATCAGTTTTTTTTTTGCATACTTTAAGAAAATATACTTTTTCCGTTGATTTTAATGCTTTAAATTTCGAAGTCATATTGAAAAAAAAATATATTTTAACACAGTTTAGCGAAAAGGTTTTTTTTTGTATATCGTGGGGAACAATATTTTTTTAGTTTTAGCATAAGGCGTAGTACGCTGCTCGAGCTAAACTAAATTTTATCTGGTCTCCAACTTTTCTCTCCAAACATCAGCTAAAGTCCAAGCTAAATTTTGACATAAAGACCGCTGTGGAGAAATGTCAGAAAAAACAGCTGTTCTTTGAAAATAACAACAATTTAATTTACTTGAACAAAAATTTTAATTTTATAACTAACAAGTAGGTATGGACACAAATGAAATTGAAGAAGAGTTCATAATTTGTGCATCTGCGCAAGTTATTGCAATAGCTGCAATGAAGCAAAAAAAAACTCCTTCTTTTCGTATAAATCCCTACTTAAAAGAAAGAAAAACACCTCATTCGCACGAGTAAATCCACATATTGCCCACAGAAATTTGCGGACTACTACTATGAGTCTGGAAGAATAATATAGAAGGCGAATAAGGAAAGCAAGTTTCATCAGGTGCCGAGCTCCGTTCTTTCCAAACTGTACCTGGAAGACCCAACGAATCTGGGAAACTTTTAAGAAACAAAATAAAAGATTTTGTCAATTCTCCTGTTGGTGCTATTCCTTGGCAATCAAAAGCACCGTTCCTAAAATAAAATATCAATTAAAATATTTTATATGCATTTCTTTTTTCGCATGATTTTAAATTATTATAATTATAAAGTCTTAAGTAGGTAAGTATAAGTTTTAGGTTCCAGGACTTCTTTGATTTGTTTGCCGAAGAGCAATCACCGCCTGTTGTTGAAAACTCAAACCAAGCTCTTCAACCGCGTCGTCGGGTAGCTTTTGAAGATCACGATCTAGGTTCGCCAGCAATGAGTAGTGCACTAAGGGAGGTTGTGAGGGGCCGTTCCTATCTTCCCTCCGCATTTGGATAAGGTCCGTTACCGTCTGCGTTAGGGAAGCCACATTTTCCACAAAACCATCTTTTTTTGGTCGTTTTGCTGTATTATTAAACAACAAAAAGACAAAAATTATATAAGTAGGTAATTATAACATAAAGTTCAGATAATATAAACATACAAATGTGTAGCTGGAGCCTGGAGTACTTGAAGTAGCATCTTGTTGAACTTCTACATCTTCAAGTAAATGCTTATCAGAAACTGAAACGTTCGTAAATGGACTTGAAACAGATGGAAAAGTTAAATAAATGAATTATATCTATATTGCATAGTTACATGTACCTTCGTTTGCTAGATGCCGGCGTGAGGAATGATAGACACGCAGAGAATTCCCAATCAACAGTATCCTCAGAAAGGTGTTCGTCATTATCTTCGGAAAATTCTTTTGCGGCACTCCCTGACTTCCCCAATTTTTTGGCGGTTTTATGATAGCGATGACTGTCCCGTAAAGATTTCCATTGTGCTTTACAGTCATCAACTATAAAAAAAAACACTTGTGTTATGTGCTTTTTAAGAGGTAGAACTTACCTGTTTTTTTCCTATTGCTTCAGATATAGCTCTCCAATCAGCGTTAACACTGCTTCCAAGTTGCTATGGTACGTGTTTGCAAGGCTCCATATAGATGGATGTTGCTCCACAAGCATCGCCAATATTTTCTTGGCCTCGACACTAAAAATCATTTTATGTTTTCGTTTTTTTTTTATTGAATTCCAAGGACTTCTCTTCTATTTCAAAGGACTCTTGCTCTAAATACTCCTCGTCTATATATTCATTAAAATCAAACATATTTTGAATACAAAAAAATAACAGCAGAGCGATCTGTCAAAATTTAGCTGGAAAAATGTACCGACCCATTAAATGGGCGCGATAAATTTTGACAGATACATGAAGGACATTCTGAAACAAAAGTTTGATTATTTAGCTCGAGCTGCGTACCACTCAGCTAAATGGGTTCGCTTAAGTTTAGCTCAGCTAAAGTTTGGAGAGAATTTTATATGGGAGCGATAATTTTGCTCGAGCAGCGTACTAAGCTTAATTTTATAATCTGAAATTTGCATGTAAAATGTATACTTGCACAATAATATATGCAAATATGCATTTGTTAAATTGAAAAAAATTGTAGCCCTTTATTTTACTCGTACCTAACGATAAAAAAATATTTTGATCACTTTTCGTATTCCAAAAAAACAAATAGTGCACTTGTTTTCGTTAATTAATAATTAGGAAGGTTTATAAAAAAATCTGTGGACATTTCAAAATGCAATGTTTTAAAATTTGTAAAAGAATTATGTGTATAGAAAACGAAATAAAGCGACCGAATTACGTTCGATTGAATACGCAAAATCTGAAATCGGAAATTAAAATGCAGAACCCACTTAAATACAACATTATAGGCCTGTTTTTCTGAGCTCCGATCTCAGCAAAGCAAAGTAAAGTAGGATTTTCAACAAGGAATTACAACTACGTTCTACTTGACACTTCGAGGAATCAGAGTAGTTGTTGTATTTGCGTTCTAATACAGAATTACCAATCATATATTGATTTTGTACAAATACGGTGTTAAATAAACGAATTTGAAAACATTCACCCTAATAGAAATTTATACAATAATCATGAACATTTACTAAAATTCGATTTTGTCTAGTGGAAGCTCGGGTTAACCTGCATGTTGTTGACTCATTTTTGGAGCAATCCCCACGAATTTCATTTATGCATTTTGCTGTCAAACATAGAATTCATACAAACAAAATTAAAAATAAATTGAAATGTGAATGAATGAACACATTTTACTGGCGAAGATGGATAGAGGACGAATTAAGCAATCTAAAATCATACTCAACATTTCCTTTTTTCCATTTATTATTATAGATTCATTTACAAATTGTTTGTTATTGAAAAAGTGCTACCCGACGGTACACGTATTCACAGCCAGGAAAAAAAAGAGAGCGCGAGAGAGAGCTGTCATTCAAAATTTGCTGGGATAAATGGGTGGGTGCACTGAAAGTCGACTGTCTAGTTTGGTTAGCCTATGGCAGTGAAAGTCCACTGTCTAGTTTGGTTAATCAATGGCGCTGTGTTTGTAAGTTGTGACATTGACACAAGAGAGGAGGATTGGGAAAAGTTTTGTGAGAGAAAAAAAAATTGTAAACAAATCAACAAAATATGGCATCATCAAGAAGTATTGTTGTAAATGCAACTGGGACAATCGAATCGGCTACTTTTCCTCTTGGTCCTGAAAGCAGTCAAGTATTTTGTCGTTTTGAAATAGTTACTGGCGGTAACTTTAAATTAATGTCGGGAATAACAAGTGGGATAACGCAAGCAGCCATGCCCAAAACGGCCAACGATAAAATTGTATTCAACATACCATTTGAATGTATCTATAGAAGCACAGGTCCTTATGGATGTAAGTTTCTTTTCTGTCATCTACTTCATAAAATCTATGAAAAGCTAAGCTACAAATTTGTTTTCGCAGGGCCACAGCTTCTTGTTAGTGTTTATGGAAAGAACCGATGGTCAGTAGAAACAACACTTGGGTATTGCTGGGTTCATCTGCCCATAAGTGAATCAAATGTTGTAAAATCAGCCAACCCAATTCGTGTTCCAAAGAATACTACTGTTATGGGTGAACTCGCAAGTTGGGTCACGTCGAGAAGCCCTGAATTGAAAAACCCAAAAATTTTACTTGATGCCTACGAAGAAAAAGGTTAGTTATCCTAAGTACTTTGTAAACTAATATGTAAATACGATTTTGTTCACCTCATGTTCCTTTAGAATTCCTTTCGATGGAGCAAAATGGAGAGATGAAACTTTCATTGAGAACACTTTGCATGCTGGCAAATGATGTACCTAGTGAACGATTTGAGAGAGTAAACCCTAACGAACTTAGAACGATTTAATTCCAATTATTGTATTATTATTCACATATTTTTTATCGTATCGTATTTACATATTAGTTTACAAAGTACTTAGGATAACTAACCTTTTTCTTCGTAGGCATCAAGTAAAATTTTTGGGTTTTTCAATTCAGGGCTTCTCGACGTGACCCAACTTGAGAGTTCATCCATAACAGTAGTATTCTTTGGAACACGAATTGGGTTGGTTGATTTTACAACAGTTGATACACTTATGGGCAGATGAACCCAGCAATACCCAAGTGTTGTTTCTACTGACCATCGGTTCTTTCCATAAACACTAACAAGAAGCTGTGGCCCTGCGAAAACAAATTTGTAGCTTAGCTTTTCATAGATTTTATGAAGTAGATGACAGAAAAGAAACTTACATCCATAAGGACCTGTGCTTCTATAGATACATTCAAATGGTATGTTGAATACAATTTTATCGTTGGCCGTTTTGGGCATGGCTGCTTGCGTTATCCCACTTGTTATTCCCGACATTAATTTAAAGTTACCGCCAGTAACTATTTCAAAACGACAAAATACTTGACTGCTTTCAGGACCAAGAGGAAAAGTAGCCGATTCGATTGTCCCAGTTGCATTTACAACAATACTTCTTGATGATGCCATATTTTGTTGATTTGTTTACAATTTTTTTTTCTCTCACAAAACTTTTCCCAATCCTCCTCTCTTGTGTCAATGTCACAACTTACAAACACAGCGCCATTGACTAACCAAACTAGACAGTGGACTTTCACTGCCATAGACTAACCAAACTAGACAGTCGACTTTCAGTGCATCCACCCATTTATCCCAGCAAATTTTGAATCACAGCTCTCTCTCGCGCTCTCTTTTTTTTTCCTGGCTGTGAATACGTGTACCGCCGGGTAGCACTTTTTCAATAACAAACAATTTGTAAATGAATCTATAATAATAAATGGAAAAAAGTAAATGTTGAGTATGATTTTAGATAGCTTAATTCGTCCTCTATCCATCTTCGCCAGTAAAATGTGTTCATTCATTCACATTTCAATTTATTTTTAATTTTGTTTGTATGAATTCTATGTTTGACAGCAAAATGCATAAATGAAATTCGTGGGGATTGTTCCAAAAATGAGTCAACAACATGCAGGTTAACCCGAGCTTCCACTAGACAAAATCGAATTTTAGTAAATGTTCATGATTATTGTATAAATTTCTATTAGGGTGAATGTTTTCAAATTCGTTTATTTAACACCATATTTGTACAAAATCAATATATGATTGGTAATTCTGTATTAGAACGCAAATACAACAACTACTGTGATTCCTCGAAGTGTCAAGTAGAACGTAGTTGTAATTCCTTGTTGAAAATCCTACTTTACTTTGCTTTGCTGAGATCGGAGCTCAGAAAAACAGGCCTATAATGTTGTATTTAAGTGGGTTCTGCATTTTAATTTCCGATTTCAGATTTTGCGTATTCAATCGAACGTAAGAATTCAAATTGTTTTGTTAATTGTTGGTATTCGCTCGCTTTATTTCGTTTTCTATACACATAATTCTTTTACAAATTTTAAAACAATGCATTTTTAGGACATCTTGTTTCCAATATTAAGACAACTCCACCTAAAAGAAAAAATTGTTTAGGGCCAAGCACTACGAAGTCGCTTCTCACTGTTCATCTACATGCGTACATATAAAAATCGAATCTTTTCTTGCTTCTTGCTGCTACAATTATCAGTCGTATTTCTAGTATTTTCAGCTTTTGAGAATTTATAAAATGGTTCAAAAGTAAATTTTCCATATTCATAATTATAAGTACTTATTTTCCCGACGACACAAATGTCAAAGTATAATTAGTGTCAGTCTATACCTACAAGAAACTTTGTGTCAGGGGTACTGGTATTCGTTATACCATGATATTCATACTATAGTATCAATACCAGCAGTCTGTCTCCCACATTACCAGTTTTTAGAAGAGGTATAGAGCCAAATCCCGAGAAAAACCCAAATTCCAACTTAAGGTTTTTTTCACTGCGCCACCTCTCGCGAACGTCTGACAAACATCTGAGAGTATAACTGTCATGAAAGAGCTTCTCAATTGGCCGTTTGGACTCGGCATAAAATTGTAGATCCCTCCCATTCTCAACTCACACAAGACGAATGGTTGTGAGAAGCTAGGCTTGGGTCCATACGGACCTGTTGCGCCAATTATTTATTTATTTTTTATAGATCCAAATTTCAAAAATCTTGGAGCCAAAAATAGCCAACATAAACACAAATCCAAAGATAAAAAGTGCACATTTTTTACAATTCTTTAGGCACAATTATCCTGATTGCAATTTTTCTAAAAAAAAATAAACACAACGCAAGCTCATAATTTAGAGACTTTTTTAGCCGAGACAATACTGAGACCACCAACTTCGGCCGATTTCCCGTTTCTTGCCTACAAGCTATATTTTTATGGGGTGGCAAATGCTAAGTGCGCTAACAAAAAGACAACATAATGTGGTATTTAAGTGGATTCTGCAATTTGAATTCCGATTTCAAATTTCGCGTATTCAATCGAACGTTAAGATTCCAAATTGACAGCAATAGTGTAAACAACAGAGATAAATGAATAAAAGAGATGGATATCTTTCGTACGTCTATTCCCCCAAAAAACATATTTGTTTACATTGTTGTTTTTGTAATTTCAACCCCCGTCTGTGAATACGTGTGAGCTACGAAAAAACATGTTGCTAATGGCCGGCCAACATTCCTTTTGATTTTATGAGCATCGCGCTGTTCAATTGTTTTGTGTTTGGTATTAAACTTGTTTGGTTTTTGTTAACGCTTCGATTAAAATAAAAAAAATAGTGAAATACACATTTCAGAATAGCGAATTCTTGCATTAAAGTCCAATTCATGAACTCACATATACTAGAAAAGAAATGAGCATAGGTGCGTGACTTCATGAATTTTACGGGAAAACAGCTTGTAGGCAGCCGCCTTTCCACTGAAATGATATATATCTCTCAATTCCATTATCTTTGACTCTGTATTCCATTATCTTTGCGGCATAATTTGTGCCCATTAGTTATGCGGCGTTCACATCACAGTTTATTTTAAGATTTTTTAAAGTTTTTTTAAATTGTTGGTATCAAATGGAATTCCTGTTATAATTTCGTTACAATGCCAAATAAATTAATATAATAACTATTTGTCAATATCTAGCAGAAATCTAATATTATGAGATATTAATCAGGGAAAATTAACTACCACGTTTTTTTCACTTTTGTTAAAAGAGATTTTGTAACATCAGTTTTTTTTTTGCATACTTTAAGAAAATATACTTTTTCCGTTGATTTTAATGCTTTAAATTTCGAAGTCATATTGAAAAAAAAATATATTTTAACACAGTTTAGCGAAAACTAATATGTAAATACGATTTTGTTCACCTCATGTTCCTTTAGAATTCCTTTCGATGGAGCAAAATGGAGAGATGAAACTTTCATTGAGAACACTTTGCATGCTGGCAAATGATGTACCTAGTGAACGATTTGAGAGAGTAAACCCTAACGAACTTAGAACGATTTAATTCCAATTATTGTATTATTATTCACATATTTTTTATCGTATCGTATTTACATATTAGTTTACAAAGTACTTAGGATAACTAACCTTTTTCTTCGTAGGCATCAAGTAAAATTTTTGGGTTTTTCAATTCAGGGCTTCTCGACGTGACCCAACTTGAGAGTTCATCCATAACAGTAGTATTCTTTGGAACACGAATTGGGTTGGTTGATTTTACAACAGTTGATACACTTATGGGCAGATGAACCCAGCAATACCCAAGTGTTGTTTCTACTGACCATCGGTTCTTTCCATAAACACTAACAAGAAGCTGTGGCCCTGCGAAAACAAATTTGTAGCTTAGCTTTTCATAGATTTTATGAAGTAGATGACAGAAAAGAAACTTACATCCATAAGGACCTGTGCTTCTATAGATACATTCAAATGGTATGTTGAATACAATTTTATCGTTGGCCGTTTTGGGCATGGCTGCTTGCGTTATCCCACTTGTTATTCCCGACATTAATTTAAAGTTACCGCCAGTAACTATTTCAAAACGACAAAATACTTGACTGCTTTCAGGACCAAGAGGAAAAGTAGCCGATTCGATTGTCCCAGTTGCATTTACAACAATACTTCTTGATGATGCCATATTTTGTTGATTTGTTTACAATTTTTTTTTCTCTCACAAAACTTTTCCCAATCCTCCTCTCTTGTGTCAATGTCACAACTTACAAACACAGCGCCATTGACTAACCAAACTAGACAGTGGACTTTCACTGCCATAGACTAACCAAACTAGACAGTCGACTTTCAGTGCACCCACCCATTTATCCCAGCAAATTTTGAATCACAGCTCTCTCTCGCGCTCTCTTTTTTTTTCCTGGCTGTGAATACGTGTACCGCCGGGTAGCACTTTTTCAATAACAAACAATTTGTAAATGAATCTATAATAATAAATGGAAAAAAGTAAATGTTGAGTATGATTTTAGATAGCTTAATTCGTCCTCTATCCATCTTCGCCCGTAAAATGTGTTCATTCATTCACATTTCAATTTATTTTTAATTTTGTTTGTATGAATTCTATGTTTGACAGCAAAATGCATAAATGAAATTCGTGGGGATTGTTCCAAAAATGAGTCAACAACATGCAGGTTAACCCGAGCTTCCACTAGACAAAATCGAATTTTAGTAAATGTTCATGATTATTGTATAAATTTCTATTAGGGTGAATGTTTTCAAATTCGTTTATTTAACACCATATTTGTACAAAATCAATATATGATTGGTAATTCTGTATTAGAACGCAAATACAACAACTACTGTGATTCCTCGAAGTGTCAAGTAGAACGTAGTTGTAATTCCTTGTTGAAAATCCTACTTTACTTTGCTTTGCTGAGATCGGAGCTCAGAAAAACAGGCCTATAATGTTGTATTTAAGTGGGTTCTGCATTTTAATTTCCGATTTCAGATTTTGCGTATTCAATCGAACGTAAGAATTCAAATTGTTTTGTTAATTGTTGGTATTCGCTCGCTTTATTTCGTTTTCTATACACATAATTCTTTTACAAATTTTAAAACAATGCATTTTTAGGACATCTTGTTTCCAATATTAAGACAACTCCACCTAAAAGAAAAAATTGTTTAGGGCCAAGCACTACGAAGTCGCTTCTCACTGTTCATCTACATGCGTACATATAAAAATCGAATCTTTTCTTGCTTCTTGCTGCTACAATTATCAGTCGTATTTCTAGTATTTTCAGCTTTTGAGAATTTATAAAATGGTTCAAAAGTAAATTTTCCATATTCATAATTATAAGTACTTATTTTCCCGACGACACAAATGTCAAAGTATAATTAGTGTCAGTCTATACCTACAAGAAACTTTGTGTCAGGGGTACTGGTATTCGTTATACCATGATATTCATACTATAGTATCAATACCAGCAGTCTGTCTCCCACATTACCAGTTTTTAGAAGAGGTATAGAGCCAAATCCCGAGAAAAACCCAAATTCCAACTTAAGGTTTTTTTCACTGCGCCACCTCTCGCGAACGTCTGACAAACATCTGAGAGTATAACTGTCATGAAAGAGCTTCTCAATTGGCCGTTTGGACTCGGCATAAAATTGTAGATCCCTCCCATTCGTCCCAAAAATAAAAACTCACACAAGACGAATGGTTGTGAGAAGCTAGGCTTGGGTCCATACGGACCTGTTGCGCCAATTATTTATTTATTTTTTATAGATCCAAATTTCAAAAATCTTGGAGCCAAAAATAGCCAACATAAACACAAATCCAAAGATAAAAAGTGCACATTTTTTACAATTCTTTAGGCACAATTATCCTGATTGCATTTTTTCTAAAAAAAAATAAACACAACGCAAGCTCATAATTTAGAGACTTTTTTAGCCGAGACAATACTGAGACCACCAACTTCGGCCGATTTCCCGTTTCTTGCCTACAAGCTATATTTTTATGGGGTGGCAAATGCTAAGTGCGCTAACAAAAAGACAACATAATGTGGTATTTAAGTGGATTCTGCAATTTGAATTCCGATTTCAAATTTCGCGTATTCAATCGAACGTTAAGATTCCAAATTGACAGCAATAGTGTAAACAACAGAGATAAATGAATAAAAGAGATGGATATCTTTCGTACGTCTATTCCCCCAAAAAACATATTTGTTTACATTGTTGTTTTTGTAATTTCAACCCCCGTCTGTGAATACGTGTGAGCTACGAAAAAACATGTTGCTAATGGCCGGCCAACATTCCTTTTGATTTTATGAGCATCGCGCTGTTCAATTGTTTTGTGTTTGGTATTAAACTTGTTTGGTTTTTGTTAACGCTTCGATTAAAATAAAAAAAATAGTGAAATACACATTTCAGAATAGCGAATTCTTGCATTAAAGTCCAATTCATGAACTCACATATACTAGAAAAGAAATGAGCATAGGTGCGTGACTTCATGAATTTTACGGGAAAACAGCTTGTAGGCAGCCGCCTTTCCACTGAAATGATATATATCTCTCAATTCCATTATCTTTGACTCTGTATTCCATTATCTTTGCGGCATAATTTGTGCCCATTAGTTATGCGGCGTTCACATCACAGTTTATTTTAAGATTTTTTAAAGTTTTTTTAAATTGTTGGTATCAAATGGAATTCCTGTTATAATTTCGTTACAATGCCAAATAAATTAATATAATAACTATTTGTCAATATCTAGCACAAATCTAATATTATGAGATATTAATCAGGGAAAATTAACTACCACGTTTTTTTCACTTTTGTTAAAAGAGATTTTGTAACATCAGTTTTTTTTTTTGCATACTTTAAGAAAATATACTTTTTCCGTTGATTTTAATGCTTTAAATTTCGAAGTCATATTGAAAAAAAAATATATTTTAACACAGTTTAGCGAAAAGGTTTTTTTTGTATATCGTGGGGAACAATATTTTTTTAGTTTTAGCATAAGGCGTAGTACGCTGCTCGAGCTAAACTAAATTTTATCTGGTCTCCAACTTTTCTCTCCAAACATCAGCTAAAGTCCAAGCTAAATTTTGACATAAAGACCGCTGTGGAGAAATGTCAGAAAAAACAGCTGTTCTTTGAAAATAACAACAATTTAATTTACTTGAACAAAAATTTTAATTTTATAACTAACAAGTAGGTATGGACACAAATGAAATTGAAGAAGAGTTCATAATTTGTGCATCTGCGCAAGTTATTGCAATAGCTGCAATGAAGCAAAAAAAAAACTCCTTCTTTTCGTATAAATCCCTACTTAAAAGAAAGAAAAACACCTCATTCGCACGAGTAAATCCACATATTGCCCACAGAAATTTGCGGACTACTACTATGAGTCTGGAAGAATAATATAGAAGGCGAATGAGGAAAGCAAGTTTCATCAGGTGTCGAGCTCCGTTCTTTCCAATCTGTACCTGGAAGACCCAACGAATCTGGGAAACTTTTAAGAAACAAAATAAAAGATTTTGTCAATTCTCCTGTTGGTGCTATTCCTTGGCAATCAAAAGCACCGTTCCTAAAATAAAATATCAATTAAAATATTTTATATGCATTTCTTTTTTCGCATGATTTTAAATTATTATAATTATAAAGTCTTAAGTAGGTAAGTATAAGTTTTAGGTTCCAGGACTTCTTTGATTTGTTTGCCGAAGAGCAATCACCGCCTGTTGTTGAAAACTCAAACCAAGCTCTTCAACCGCGTCGTCGGGTAGCTTTTGAAGATCACGATCTAGGTTCGCCAGCAATGAGTAGTGCACTAAGGGAGGTTGTGAGGGGCCGTTCCTATCTTCCCTCCGCATTTGGATAAGGTCCGTTACCGTCTGCGTTAGGGAAGCCACATTTTCCACAAAACCATCTTTTTTTGGTCGTTTTGCTGTATTATTAAACAACAAAAAGACAAAAATTATATAAGTAGGTAATTATAACATAAAGTTCAGATAATATAAACATACATATGTGTAGCTGGAGCCTGGAGTACTTGAAGTAGCATCTTGTTGAACTTCTACATCTTCAAGTAAATGCTTATCAGAAACTGAAACGTTCGTAAATGGACTTGAAACAGATGGAAAAGTTAAATAAATGAATTATATCTATATTGCATAGTTACATGTACCTTCGTTTGCTAGATGCCGGCGTGAGGAATGATAGATACGCAGAGAATTCCCAATCAACAGTATCCTCAGAAAGGTGTTCGTCATTATCTTCGGAAAATTCTTTTGCGGCACTCCCTGACTTCCCCAATTTTTTGGCGGTTTTATGATAGCGATGACTGTCCCGTAAAGATTTCCATTGTGCTTTACAGTCATCAACTATAAAAAAAAACACTTGTGTTATGTGCTTTTTAAGAGGTAGAACTTACCTGTTTTTTTCCTATTGCTTCAGATATAGCTCTCCAATCAGCGTTAACACTGCTTCCAAGTTGCTATGGTACGTGTCTGCAAGGCTCCATATAGATGGATGTTGCTCCACAAGCATCGCCAATATTTTCTTGGCCTCGACACTAAAAATCATTTTATGTTTTCGTTTTTTTTTTATTGAATTCCAAGGACTTCTCTTCTATTTCAAAGGACTCTTGCTCTAAATACTCCTCGTCTATATATTCATTAAAATCAAACATATTTTGAATACAAAAAAATAACAGCAGAGCGATCTGTCAAAATTTAGCTGGAAAAATGTACCGACCCATTAAATGGGCGCGATAAATTTTGACAGATACATGAAGGACATTCTGAAACAAAAGTTTGATTATTTAGCTCGAGCTGCGTACCACTCAGCTAAATGGGTTCGCTTAAGTTTAGCTCAGCTAAAGTTTGGAGAGAATTTTATATGGGAGCGAAAATTTAGCTCAAGCTGAAATTTGCATGTAAAATGTATACTTGCACAATAATATATGCAAATATGCATTTGTTAAATTGAAAAAATTGTAGCCCTTGTACCTAAGGATAAAAAAATGTTTTGATCACTTTTCGTATTCCAAAAACACAAATAGTGCACTTGTTTTCGTTAATTAATAATTAGGAAGGTTTATAAAAAAATCTGTGCACATTTCAAAATGCAATGTTTTAAAATTTGTAAAAGAATTATGTGTATAGAAAACGAAATAAAGCGAGCGAAGACCAACAATTAACAAAACAATTTGAATTATTACGTTCGATTGAATACGCAAAATCTGAAATCGGAAATTAAAATGCAGAACTCACTTAAATACAACATTATAGGCCTGTTTTTCTGAGCTCCGATCTCAGCAAAGCAAAGTAAAGTAGGATTTTCAACAAGGAATTACAACTACGTTCTACTTGACACTTCGAGGAATCACAGTAGTTGTTGTATTTGCGTTCTAATACAGAATTACCAATCATATATTGATTTTGTACAAATATGGTGTTAAATAAACGAATTTGAAAACATTCACCCTAATAGAAATTTATACAATAATCATGAACATTTACTAAAATTCGATTTTGTCTAGTGGAAGCTCGGGTTAACCTGCATGTTGTTGACTCATTTTTGGAACAATCCCCACGAATTTCATTTATGCATTTTGCTGTCAAACATAGAATTCATACAAACAAAATTAAAAATAAATTGAAATGTGAATGAATGAACACATTTTACTGGCGAAGATGGATAGACGACGAATTAAGCAATCTAAAATCATACTCAACATTTACTTTTTTCCATTTATTATTATAGATTCATTTACAAATTGTTTGTTATTGAAAAAGTGCTACCCGGCGGTACACGTATTCACAGCCAGGAAAAAAAAGAGAGCGCTAGAGAGAGCTGTCATTCAAAATTTGCTGGGATAAATGGGTGGGTGCACTGAAAGTCGACTGTCTAGTTTGGTTAGTCTATGGCAGTGAAAGTCGACTGTCTAGTTTGGTTAGTCAATGGCGCTGTGTTTGTAAGTTGTGACATTGACACAAGAGAGGAGGATTGGGAAAAGTTTTGTGAGAGAAAAAAAAATTGTAAACAAATCAACAAAATATGGCATCATCAAGAAGTATTGTTGTAAATGCAACTGGGACAATCGAATCGGCTACTTTTCCTCTTGGTCCTGAAAGCAGTCAAGTATTTTGTCGTTTTGAAATAGTTACTGGCGGTAACTTTAAATTATTGTCGGGAATAGCAAGTGGGATAACGCAAGCAGCCATGCCCAAAACGGCCAACGATAAAATTGTATTCAACATACCATTTGAATGTATCTATAGAAGCACAGGTCCTTATGGATGTAAGTTTCTTTTCTGTCATCTACTTCATAAAATCTATGAAAAGCTAAGCTACAAATTTGTTTTCGCAGGGCCACAGCTTCTTGTTAGTGTTTATGGAAAGAACCGATGGTCAGTAGAAACAACACTTGGGTATTGCTGGGTTCATCTGCCCATAAGTGAATCAAATGTTGTAAAATCAGCCAACCCAATTCGTGTTCCAAAGAATACTACTGTTATGGGTGAACTCACAAGTTGGGTCACGTCGAGAAGCCCTGAATTGAAAAACCCAAAAATTTTACTTGATGCCTACGAAGAAAAAGGTTAGTTATCCTAAGTACTTTGTAAACTAATATGTAAATACGATTTTGTTCACCTCATGTTCCTTTAGAATTCCTTTCGATGGAGCAAAATGGAGAGATGAAACTTTCATTGAGAACACTTTGCATGCTGGCAAATGATGTACCTAGTGAACGATTTGAGAGAGTAAACCCTAACGAACTTAGAACGATTTAATTCCAATTATTGTATTATTATTCACATATTTTTCTATTTTCGTGTAAAAAATAAAAGTCTGCTAGCACGTTTGACCCAACCGTTGCATGGCTTTGTATTTCAGATCCCACAAACAAAGTCGAGTTCATGTAGGTGTAACAGGTATCGGCCCCTTATCAGTCAATTTTTGTATAGCGAGCCCGAGCCACGATAAAGATTCACATTTTGGCGAATAGAGATCAAAGATTAAAAATCTCTTTAACAAACAAATAAGTTACATAAATTAGATAAATACAAGTTCTTTATTATGTCGATTGGTAATCGGCTTAATAATTGCTTTGATTGATTTTAAATCGATCTTCGAATTGAAAGAAGCAATAGCAATGCATTTTAATTCGCATTTAATTTGTGTCCACGGAGTCGAGCAGATTTTTGAATCGACAATATTGCGGGCACCTGGAATAAAAGTAAGATATTGGAAATTTGATTAAATTAATTAAAATAACGATTAGGTAATTACGACGAAATTAAAAATGTCCATTGGATTCGGGTCGTTGAAAAAAAAAATGACCAGAATTAGGAAGAATAAAAATGGAATTAAGAAATAAACTTACAGGTGTCTTAAATTGTTGTGTGAATATTTTTGTGCGTCACTTCCATACGATGTTAAAATGTAGTACATACATTTCATAGCTAGTATTAAAATCAACACAATGTTTGTGGTAAACTACGATTTTATTGATTGCAGCCCCAATTTCTCTCTAATGGTGAGTCTCCGTAGCTTTTTTGACAGCTCATGTCCGTTTGAATATTGCAAACTGCAAATATAAAGCGCTCTTAACAAGTTATTTGAAAATGAATAAAAACAAGAGTAACATTCTTTCCCAAAGTTGCGAGGAGCAAAAAGGAATGCTGCCATTTATCAAAAAATGTGCAGCGAACTAGAAAATAAAATCGTAGTATACCACAAACATTGTGTTGATTTTAATACTAGCTATGAAATGTATATACTACATTTTAACATCGTATGGAAGTGACGCACAAAAATATTCACACAACAATTTAAGACACCTGTAAGTTTATTTCTTAATTCCATTTTTATTCTTCCTAATTGTGGTCATTTTTTTTTTTCAACGACCCGAATCCAATGGACATTTTTAATTTCGTCGTAATTACCTAATCGTTATTTTAATTAATTTAACCAAATTTCCAATATCTTACTTTTATTCCAGGTGCCCGCAATATTGTCGATTCAAAAATCTGCTCGACTCCGTGGACACAAATTAAATGCGAATTAAAATGCATTGCTATTGCTTCTTTCAATTCGAAGATCGATTTAAAATCAATCAAAGCAATTATTAAGCCGATTACCAATCGACATAAAATAATTGGAATTAAATCGTTCTAAGTTCGTTAGGGTTTACTCCCTCAAATCGTTCACTAGGTACATCATTTGACAGCAAGCAAAGTGTTCTCAATGAAAGTTTCATCTCTCCATTTTGCTCCATCGAAAGGAATTCTAAAGGAACATGAGGTGAACAAAATCGTATTTACATATTAGTTTACAAAGTACTTAGGATAACTAACCTTTTTCTTCGTAGGCATCAAGTAAAATTTTTGGGTTTTTCAATTCAGGGCTTCTCGACGTGACCCAACTTGAGAGTTCATCCATAACAGTAGTATTCTTTGGAACACGAATTGGGTTGGTTGATTTTACAACAGTTGATACACTTATGGGCAGATGAACCCAGCAATACCCAAGTGTTGTTTCTACTGACCATCGGTTCTTTCCATAAACACTAACAAGAAGCTGTGGCCCTGCGAAAACAAATTTGTAGCTTAGCTTTTCATAGATTTTATGAAGTAGATGACAGAAAAGAAACTTACATCCATAAGGACCTGTGCTTCTATAGATACATTCAAATGGTATGTTGAATACAATTTTATCGTTGGCCGTTTTGGGCATGGCTGCTTGCGTTATCCCACTTGTTATTCCCGACATTAATTTAAAGTTACCGCCAGTAACTATTTCAAAACGACAAAATACTTGACTGCTTTCAGGACCAAGAGGAAAAGTAGCCGATTCGATTGTCCCAGTTGCATTTACAACAATACTTCTTGATGATGCCATATTTTGTTGATTTGTTTACAATTTTTTTTTCTCTCACAAAACTTTTCCCAATCCTCCTCTCTTGTGTCGATGTCAGAACTTACAAACACAGCGCCATTGACTAACCAAACTAGACAGTCGACTTTCACTGCCATAGACTAACCAAACTAGACAGTCGACTTTCAGTGCACCCACCCATTTATCCCAGCAAATTTTGAATGACAGCTCTCTCTCGCGCTCTCTTTTTTTTCCTGGCTGTGAATACGTGTACCGTCGGGTAGCACTTTTTCAATAACAAACAATTTGTAAATGAATCTATAATAATAAATGGAAAAAAGTAAATGTTGAGTATGATTTTAGATTGCTTAATTCGTCCTCTATCCATCTTCGCCAGTAAAATGTGTTCATTCATTCACATTTCAATTTATTTTTAATTTTGTTTGTATGAATTCTATGTTTGACAACAAAATGCATAAATGAAATTCGTGGGGATTGTTCCAAAAATGAGTCAACAACATGCAGGTTAACCCGAGCTTCCACTAGACAAAATCGAATTTTAGTAAATGTTCATGATTATTGTATAAATTTCTATTAGGGTGAATGTTTTCAAATTCGTTTATTTAACACCATATTTGTACAAAATCAATATATGATTGGTAATTCTGTATTAGAACGCAAATACAACAACTACTGTGATTCCTCGAAGTGGCAAGTAGAACGTAGTTGTAATTCCTTGTTGAAAATCCTACTTTACTTTGCTTTGCTGAGATCGGAGCTCAGAAAAACAGGCCTATAATGTTGTATTTAAGTGAGTTCTGCATTTTAATTTCCGATTTCAGATTTTGCGTATTCAATCGAACGTAATAATTCAAATTGTTTTGTTAATTGTTGGTCTTCGCTCGCTTTATTTTGTTTTCTATACACATAATTCTTTTACAAATTTTAAAACAATGCATTTTTAGGACATCTTGTTTCCAATATAAAGACAACTCCACCTTAAAGAAAAAAATGTTTAGGGCCAAGCACTACGAAGTCGCTTCTCACTGTTCATCTACATGCGTACATATAAAAATCGAATCTTTTCTTGCTTCTTGCTGCTACAATTATCAGTCGTATTTCTAGTATTTTCAGCTTTTGAGAATTTATAAAATGGTTCAAAAGTAAATTTTCCATATTCATAATTATAAGTACTTATTTTCCCGACGACACAAATGTCAAAGTATAATTAGTGTCAGTCTATACCTACAAGAAACTTTGTGTCAGGGGTACTGGTATTCGTTATACCATGATATTCATACTATAGTATTAATACCAGCAGTCTGTCTCCCACATTACCAGTTTTTAGAAGAGGTATAGAGCCAAATCCCGAGAAAAACCCAAATTCCAACTTAAGGTTTTTTTCACTGCGCCACCTCTCGCGAACGTCTGACAAACATCTGAGAGTATAACTGTCATGAAAGAGCTTCTCAATTGGCCGTTTGGACTCGGCATAAAATTGTAGATCCCTCCCATTCGTCCCAAAAATAAAAACTCACACAAGACGAATGGTTGTGAGAAGCTAGGCTTGGGTCCATACGGACCTGTTGCGCCAATTATTTATTTATTTTTTATAGATCCAAATTTCAAAAATCTTGGAGCCAAAAATAGCCAACATAAACACAAATCCAAAGATAAAAAGTGCACATTTTTTACAATTCTTTAGGCACAATTATCCTGATTGCATTTTTTCTAAAAAAAAATAAACACAACGCAAGCTCATAATTTAGAGACTTTTTTAGCCGAGACAATACTGAGACCACCAACTTCGGCCGATTTCCCGTTTCTTGCCTACAAGCTATATTTTTATGGGGTGGCAAATGCTAAGTGCGCTAACAAAAAGACAACATAATGTGGTATTTAAGTGGATTCTGCAATTTGAATTCCGATTTCAAATTTCGCGTATTCAATCGAACGTTAAGATTCCAAATTGACAGCAATAGTGTAAACAACAGAGATAAATGAATAAAAGAGATGGATATCTTTCGTACGTCTATTCCCCCAAAAAACATATTTGTTTACATTGTTGTTTTTGTAATTTCAACCCCCGTCTGTGAATACGTGTGAGCTACGAAAAAACATGTTGCTAATGGCCGGCCAACATTCCTTTTGATTTTATGAGCATCGCGCTGTTCAATTGTTTTGTGTTTGGTATTAAACTTGTTTGGTTTTTGTTAACGCTTCGATTAAAATAAAAAAAATAGTGAAATACACATTTCAGAATAGCGAATTCTTGCATTAAAGTCCAATTCATGAACTCACATATACTAGAAAAGAAATGAGCATAGGTGCGTGACTTCATGAATTTTACGGGAAAACAGCTTGTAGGCAGCCGCCTTTCCACTGAATAATATATATCTCTCAATTCCATTATCTTTGACTCTGTATTCCATTATCTTTGCGGCATAATTTGTGCCCATTAGTTATGCGGCGTTCACATCACAGTTTATTTTAAGATTTTTTAAAGTTTTTTTTTAAATTGTTGGTATCAAATGGAATTCCTGTTATAATTTCGTTACAATGCCAAATAAATTAATATAATAACTATTTGTCAATATCTAGCAGAAATCTAATATTATGAGATATTAATCAGGGAAAATTAACTACCACGTTTTTTTCACTTTTGTTAAAAGAGATTTTGTAACATCAGTTTTTTTTTTGCATACTTTAAGAAAATATACTTTTTCCGTTGATTTTAATGCTTTAAATTTCGAAGTCATATTGAAAAAAAAATATATTTTAACACAGTTTAGCGAAAAGGTTTTTTTTTGTATATCGTGGGGAACAATATTTTTTTTAGTTTTAGCATAAGGCGTAGTACGCTGCTCGAGCTAAACTAAATTTTATCTGGTCTCCAACTTTTCTCTCCAAACATCAGCTAAAGTCCAAGCTAAATTTTGACATAAAGACCGCTGTGGAGAAATATCAGAAAAAACAGCTGTTCTTTGAAAATAACAACAATTTAATTTACTTGAACAAAAATTTTAATTTTATAACTAACAAGTAGGTATGGACACAAATGAAATTGAAGAAGAGTTCATAATTTGTGCATCTGCGCAAGTTATTGCAATAGCTGCAATGAAGCAAAAAAAAACTCCTTCTTTTCGTATAAATCCCTACTTAAAAGAAAGAAAAACACCTCATTCGCACGAGTAAATCCACATATTGCCCACAGAAATTTGCGGACTACTACTATGAGTCTGGAAGAATAATATAGAAGGCGAATGAGGAAAGCAAGTTTCATCAGGTGCCGAGCTCCGTTCTTTCCAATCTGTACCTGGAAGACCCAACGAATCTGGGAAACTTTTAAGAAACAAAATAAAAGATTTTGTCAATTCTCCTGTTGGTGCTATTCCTTGGCAATCAAAAGCACCGTTCCTAAAATAAAATATCAATTAAAATATTTTATATGCATTTCTTTTTTCGCATGATTTTAAATTATTATAATTATAAAGTCTTAAGTAGGTAAGTATAAGTTTTAGGTTCCAGGACTTCTTTGATTTGTTTGCCGAAGAGCAATCACCGCCTGTTGTTGAAAACTCAAACCAAGCTCTTCAACCGCGTCGTCGGGTAGCTTTTGAAGATCACGATCTAGGTTCGCCAGCAATGAGTAGTGCACTAAGGGAGGTTGTGAGGGGCCGTTCCTATCTTCCCTCCGCATTTGGATAAGGTCCGTTACCGTCTGCGTTAGGGAAGCCACATTTTCCACAAAACCATCTTTTTTTGGTCGTTTTGCTGTATTATTAAACAACAAAAAGACAAAAATTATATAAGTAGGTAATTATAACATAAAGTTCAGATAATATAAACATACATATGTGTAGCTGGAGCCTGGAGTACAGATGGAAAAGTTAAATAAATGAATTATATCTATATTGCATAGTTACATGTACCTTCTTTTGCTAGATGCGGGGTGAGGAATGATAGACACGCAGAGAATTCCCAATCAACAGTATCCTCAGAAAGGTGTTCGTCATTATCTTCGGAAAATTCTTTTGCGGCACTCCCTGACTTCCCCAATTTTTTGGCGGTTTTATGATAGCGATGATCCCGTAAAGATTTCCATTGTGCTTTACAGTCATCAACTATAAAAAAAAAACACTTGTGTTATGTGCTTTTTAAGAGGTAGAACTTACCTGTTTTTTTCCTATTGCTTCAGATATAGCTCTCCAATCAGCGTTAACACTGCTTCCAAGTTGCTATGGTACGTGTCTGCAAGGCTCCATATAGATGGATGTTGCTCCACAAGCATCGCCAATATTTTCTTGGCCTCGACACTAAAAATCATTTTATGTTTTCGTTTTTTTTTTATTGAATTCCAAGGACTTCTCTTCTATTTCAAAGGACTCTTGCTCTAAATACTCCTCGTCTATATATTCATTAAAATCAAACATATTTTGAATACAAAAAAATAACAGCAGAGCGATCTGTCAAAATTTAGCTGGAAAAATGTACCGACCCATTAAATGGGCGCGATAAATTTTGACAGATACATGAAGGACATTCTGAAACAAAAGTTTGATTATTTAGCTCGAGCTGCGTACCACTCAGCTAAATGGGTTCGCTTAAGTTTAGCTCAGCTAAAGTTTGGAGAGAATTTTATATGGGAGCGAAAATTTAGCTCAAGCTGAAATTTGCATGTAAAATGTATACTTGCACAATAATATATGCAAATATGCATTTGTTAAATTGAAAAAATTGTAGCCCTTGTACCTAAGGATAAAAAAATGTTTTGATCACTTTTCGTATTCCAAAAACACAAATAGTGCACTTGTTTTCGTTAATTAATAATTAGGAAGGTTTATAAAAAAATCTGTGCACATTTCAAAATGCAATGTTTTAAAATTTGTAAAAGAATTATGTGTATAGAAAACGAAATAAAGCATGCGAATTACGTTCGATTGAATACGCAAAATCTGAAATCGGAAATTAAAATGCAGAACCCACTTAAATAAACCATTATAGGCCTGTTTTTCTGAGCTCCGATCTCAGCGAAGCAAAGTAAAGTAGGATTTTCAACACGGAATTACAACTACGTTCTACTTGACACTTCGAGGAATCACAGTAGTTGTTGTATTTGCGTTCTAATACAGAATTACCAATCATATATTGATTTTGTACAAATATGGTGTTAAATAAACGAATTTGAAAACATTCTCCCTAATAGAAATTTATACAATAATCATGAACATTTACTAAAATTCGATTTTGTCTAGTGGAAGCTCGGGTTAACCTGCATGTTGTTGACTCATTTTTGGAACAATCCCCACGAATTTCATTTATGCATTTTGCTGTCAAACATAGAATTCATACAAACAAAATTAAAAATAAATTGAAATGTGAATGAATGAACACATTTTACTGGCGAAGATGGATAGAGGACGAATTAAGCTATCTAAAATCATACTCAACATTTACTTTTTTCCATTTATTATTATAGATTCATTTACAAATTGTTTGTTATTGAAAAAGTGCTACCCGGCGGTACACGTATTCACAGCCAGGAAAAAAAAAGAGAGCGCGAGAGAGAGCTGTCATTCAAAATTTGCTGGGATAAATGGGTGGGTGCACTGAAAGTCGACTGTCTAGTTTGGTTAGTCTATGGCAGTGAAAGTCCACTGTCTAGTTTGGTTAGTCAATGGCGCTGTGTTTGTAAGTTGTGACATTGACACAAGAGAGGAGGATTGGGAAAAGTTTTGTGAGAGAAAAAAAAATTGTAAACAAATCAACAAAATATGGCATCATCAAGAAGTATTGTTGTAAATGCAACTGGGACAATCGAATCGGCTACTTTTCCTCTTGGTCCTGAAAGCAGTCAAGTATTTTGTCGTTTTGAAATAGTTACTGGCGGTAACTTTAAATTATTGTCGGGAATAGCAAGTGGGATAACGCAAGCAGCCATGCCCAAAACGGCCAACGATAAAATTGTATTCAACATACCATTTGAATGTATCTATAGAAGCACAGGTCCTTATGGATGTAAGTTTCTTTTCTGTCATCTACTTCATAAAATCTATGAAAAGCTAAGCTACAAATTTGTTTTCGCAGGGCCACAGCTTCTTGTTAGTGTTTATGGAAAGAACCGATGGTCAGTAGAAACAACACTTGGGTATTGCTGGGTTCATCTGCCCATAAGTGAATCAAATGTTGTAAAATCAGCCAACCCAATTCGTGTTCCAAAGAATACTACTGTTATGGGTGAACTCACAAGTTGGGTCACGTCGAGAAGCCCTGAATTGAAAAACCCAAAAATTTTACTTGATGCCTACGAAGAAAAAGGTTAGTTATCCTAAGTACTTTGTAAACTAATATGTAAATACGATTTTGTTCACCTCATGTTCCTTTAGAATTCCTTTCGATGGAGCAAAATGGAGAGATGAAACTTTCATTGAGAACACTTTGCATGCTGGCAAATGATGTACCTAGTGAACGATTTGAGAGAGTAAACCCTAACGAACTTAGAACGATTTAATTCCAATTATTGTATTATTATTCACATATTTTTCTATTTTCGTGTAAAAAATAAAAGTCTGCTAGCACGTTTGACCCAACCGTTGCATGGCTTTGTATTTCAGATCCCACAAACAAAGTCGAGTTCATGTAGGTGTAACAGGTATCGGCCCCTTATCAGTCAATTTTTGTATAGCGAGCCCGAGCCACGATAAAGATTCACATTTTGGCGAATAGAGATCAAAGATTAAAAATCTCTTTAACAAACAAATAAGTTACATAAATTAGATAAATACAAGTTCTTTATTATGTCGATTGGTAATCGGCTTAATAATTGCTTTGATTGATTTTAAATCGATCTTCGAATTGAAAGAAGCAATAGCAATGCATTTTAATTCGCATTTAATTTGTGTCCACGGAGTCGAGCAGATTTTTGAATCGACAATATTGCGGGCACCTGGAATAAAAGTAAGATATTGGAAATTTGATTAAATTAATTAAAATAACGATTAGGTAATTACGACGAAATTAAAAATGTCCATTGGATTCGGGTCGTTGAAAAAAAAAATGACCAGAATTAGGAAGAATAAAAATGGAATTAAGAAATAAACTTACAGGTGTCTTAAATTGTTGTGTGAATATTTTTGTGCGTCACTTCCATACGATGTTAAAATGTAGTACATACATTTCATAGCTAGTATTAAAATCAACACAATGTTTGTGGTAAACTACGATTTTATTGATTGCAGCCCCAATTTCTCTCTAATGGTGAGTCTCCGTAGCTTTTTTGACAGCTCATGTCCGTTTGAATATTGCAAACTGCAAATATAAAGCGCTCTTAACAAGTTATTTGAAAATGAATAAAAACAAGAGTAACATTCTTTCCCAAAGTTGCGAGGAGCAAAAAGGAATGCTGCCATTTATCAAAAAATGTGCAGCGAACTAGAAAATAAAATCGTAGTATACCACAAACATTGTGTTGATTTTAATACTAGCTATGAAATGTATATACTACATTTTAACATCGTATGGAAGTGACGCACAAAAATATTCACACAACAATTTAAGACACCTGTAAGTTTATTTCTTAATTCCATTTTTATTCTTCCTAATTGTGGTCATTTTTTTTTTTCAACGACCCGAATCCAATGGACATTTTTAATTTCGTCGTAATTACCTAATCGTTATTTTAATTAATTTAACCAAATTTCCAATATCTTACTTTTATTCCAGGTGCCCGCAATATTGTCGATTCAAAAATCTGCTCGACTCCGTGGACACAAATTAAATGCGAATTAAAATGCATTGCTATTGCTTCTTTCAATTCGAAGATCGATTTAAAATCAATCAAAGCAATTATTAAGCCGATTACCAATCGACATAAAATAATTGGAATTAAATCGTTCTAAGTTCGTTAGGGTTTACTCCCTCAAATCGTTCACTAGGTACATCATTTGACAGCAAGCAAAGTGTTCTCAATGAAAGTTTCATCTCTCCATTTTGCTCCATCGAAAGGAATTCTAAAGGAACATGAGGTGAACAAAATCGTATTTACATATTAGTTTACAAAGTACTTAGGATAACTAACCTTTTTCTTCGTAGGCATCAAGTAAAATTTTTGGGTTTTTCAATTCAGGGCTTCTCGACGTGACCCAACTTGAGAGTTCATCCATAACAGTAGTATTCTTTGGAACACGAATTGGGTTGGTTGATTTTACAACAGTTGATACACTTATGGGCAGATGAACCCAGCAATACCCAAGTGTTGTTTCTACTGACCATCGGTTCTTTCCATAAACACTAACAAGAAGCTGTGGCCCTGCGAAAACAAATTTGTAGCTTAGCTTTTCATAGATTTTATGAAGTAGATGACAGAAAAGAAACTTACATCCATAAGGACCTGTGCTTCTATAGATACATTCAAATGGTATGTTGAATACAATTTTATCGTTGGCCGTTTTGGGCATGGCTGCTTGCGTTATCCCACTTGTTATTCCCGACATTAATTTAAAGTTACCGCCAGTAACTATTTCAAAACGACAAAATACTTGACTGCTTTCAGGACCAAGAGGAAAAGTAGCCGATTCGATTGTCCCAGTTGCATTTACAACAATACTTCTTGATGATGCCATATTTTGTTGATTTGTTTACAATTTTTTTTTCTCTCACAAAACTTTTCCCAATCCTCCTCTCTTGTGTCGATGTCAGAACTTACAAACACAGCGCCATTGACTAACCAAACTAGACAGTCGACTTTCACTGCCATAGACTAACCAAACTAGACAGTCGACTTTCAGTGCACCCACCCATTTATCCCAGCAAATTTTGAATGACAGCTCTCTCTCGCGCTCTCTTTTTTTTCCTGGCTGTGAATACGTGTACCGTCGGGTAGCACTTTTTCAATAACAAACAATTTGTAAATGAATCTATAATAATAAATGGAAAAAAGTAAATGTTGAGTATGATTTTAGATTGCTTAATTCGTCCTCTATCCATCTTCGCCAGTAAAATGTGTTCATTCATTCACATTTCAATTTATTTTTAATTTTGTTTGTATGAATTCTATGTTTGACAACAAAATGCATAAATGAAATTCGTGGGGATTGTTCCAAAAATGAGTCAACAACATGCAGGTTAACCCGAGCTTCCACTAGACAAAATCGAATTTTAGTAAATGTTCATGATTATTGTATAAATTTCTATTAGGGTGAATGTTTTCAAATTCGTTTATTTAACACCATATTTGTACAAAATCAATATATGATTGGTAATTCTGTATTAGAACGCAAATACAACAACTACTGTGATTCCTCGAAGTGGCAAGTAGAACGTAGTTGTAATTCCTTGTTGAAAATCCTACTTTACTTTGCTTTGCTGAGATCGGAGCTCAGAAAAACAGGCCTATAATGTTGTATTTAAGTGAGTTCTGCATTTTAATTTCCGATTTCAGATTTTGCGTATTCAATCGAACGTAATAATTCAAATTGTTTTGTTAATTGTTGGTCTTCGCTCGCTTTATTTTGTTTTCTATACACATAATTCTTTTACAAATTTTAAAACAATGCATTTTTAGGACATCTTGTTTCCAATATAAAGACAACTCCACCTTAAAGAAAAAAATGTTTAGGGCCAAGCACTACGAAGTCGCTTCTCACTGTTCATCTACATGCGTACATATAAAAATCGAATCTTTTCTTGCTTCTTGCTGCTACAATTATCAGTCGTATTTCTAGTATTTTCAGCTTTTGAGAATTTATAAAATGGTTCAAAAGTAAATTTTCCATATTCATAATTATAAGTACTTATTTTCCCGACGACACAAATGTCAAAGTATAATTAGTGTCAGTCTATACCTACAAGAAACTTTGTGTCAGGGGTACTGGTATTCGTTATACCATGATATTCATACTATAGTATTAATACCAGCAGTCTGTCTCCCACATTACCAGTTTTTAGAAGAGGTATAGAGCCAAATCCCGAGAAAAACCCAAATTCCAACTTAAGGTTTTTTTCACTGCGCCACCTCTCGCGAACGTCTGACAAACATCTGAGAGTATAACTGTCATGAAAGAGCTTCTCAATTGGCCGTTTGGACTCGGCATAAAATTGTAGATCCCTCCCATTCGTCCCAAAAATAAAAACTCACACAAGACGAATGGTTGTGAGAAGCTAGGCTTGGGTCCATACGGACCTGTTGCGCCAATTATTTATTTATTTTTTATAGATCCAAATTTCAAAAATCTTGGAGCCAAAAATAGCCAACATAAACACAAATCCAAAGATAAAAAGTGCACATTTTTTACAATTCTTTAGGCACAATTATCCTGATTGCATTTTTTCTAAAAAAAAATAAACACAACGCAAGCTCATAATTTAGAGACTTTTTTAGCCGAGACAATACTGAGACCACCAACTTCGGCCGATTTCCCGTTTCTTGCCTACAAGCTATATTTTTATGGGGTGGCAAATGCTAAGTGCGCTAACAAAAAGACAACATAATGTGGTATTTAAGTGGATTCTGCAATTTGAATTCCGATTTCAAATTTCGCGTATTCAATCGAACGTTAAGATTCCAAATTGACAGCAATAGTGTAAACAACAGAGATAAATGAATAAAAGAGATGGATATCTTTCGTACGTCTATTCCCCCAAAAAACATATTTGTTTACATTGTTGTTTTTGTAATTTCAACCCCCGTCTGTGAATACGTGTGAGCTACGAAAAAACATGTTGCTAATGGCCGGCCAACATTCCTTTTGATTTTATGAGCATCGCGCTGTTCAATTGTTTTGTGTTTGGTATTAAACTTGTTTGGTTTTTGTTAACGCTTCGATTAAAATAAAAAAAATAGTGAAATACACATTTCAGAATAGCGAATTCTTGCATTAAAGTCCAATTCATGAACTCACATATACTAGAAAAGAAATGAGCATAGGTGCGTGACTTCATGAATTTTACGGGAAAACAGCTTGTAGGCAGCCGCCTTTCCACTGAATAATATATATCTCTCAATTCCATTATCTTTGACTCTGTATTCCATTATCTTTGCGGCATAATTTGTGCCCATTAGTTATGCGGCGTTCACATCACAGTTTATTTTAAGATTTTTTAAAGTTTTTTTTTAAATTGTTGGTATCAAATGGAATTCCTGTTATAATTTCGTTACAATGCCAAATAAATTAATATAATAACTATTTGTCAATATCTAGCAGAAATCTAATATTATGAGATATTAATCAGGGAAAATTAACTACCACGTTTTTTTCACTTTTGTTAAAAGAGATTTTGTAACATCAGTTTTTTTTTTGCATACTTTAAGAAAATATACTTTTTCCGTTGATTTTAATGCTTTAAATTTCGAAGTCATATTGAAAAAAAAATATATTTTAACACAGTTTAGCGAAAAGGTTTTTTTTTGTATATCGTGGGGAACAATATTTTTTTTAGTTTTAGCATAAGGCGTAGTACGCTGCTCGAGCTAAACTAAATTTTATCTGGTCTCCAACTTTTCTCTCCAAACATCAGCTAAAGTCCAAGCTAAATTTTGACATAAAGACCGCTGTGGAGAAATATCAGAAAAAACAGCTGTTCTTTGAAAATAACAACAATTTAATTTACTTGAACAAAAATTTTAATTTTATAACTAACAAGTAGGTATGGACACAAATGAAATTGAAGAAGAGTTCATAATTTGTGCATCTGCGCAAGTTATTGCAATAGCTGCAATGAAGCAAAAAAAAACTCCTTCTTTTCGTATAAATCCCTACTTAAAAGAAAGAAAAACACCTCATTCGCACGAGTAAATCCACATATTGCCCACAGAAATTTGCGGACTACTACTATGAGTCTGGAAGAATAATATAGAAGGCGAATGAGGAAAGCAAGTTTCATCAGGTGCCGAGCTCCGTTCTTTCCAATCTGTACCTGGAAGACCCAACGAATCTGGGAAACTTTTAAGAAACAAAATAAAAGATTTTGTCAATTCTCCTGTTGGTGCTATTCCTTGGCAATCAAAAGCACCGTTCCTAAAATAAAATATCAATTAAAATATTTTATATGCATTTCTTTTTTCGCATGATTTTAAATTATTATAATTATAAAGTCTTAAGTAGGTAAGTATAAGTTTTAGGTTCCAGGACTTCTTTGATTTGTTTGCCGAAGAGCAATCACCGCCTGTTGTTGAAAACTCAAACCAAGCTCTTCAACCGCGTCGTCGGGTAGCTTTTGAAGATCACGATCTAGGTTCGCCAGCAATGAGTAGTGCACTAAGGGAGGTTGTGAGGGGCCGTTCCTATCTTCCCTCCGCATTTGGATAAGGTCCGTTACCGTCTGCGTTAGGGAAGCCACATTTTCCACAAAACCATCTTTTTTTGGTCGTTTTGCTGTATTATTAAACAACAAAAAGACAAAAATTATATAAGTAGGTAATTATAACATAAAGTTCAGATAATATAAACATACATATGTGTAGCTGGAGCCTGGAGTACAGATGGAAAAGTTAAATAAATGAATTATATCTATATTGCATAGTTACATGTACCTTCTTTTGCTAGATGCGGGGTGAGGAATGATAGACACGCAGAGAATTCCCAATCAACAGTATCCTCAGAAAGGTGTTCGTCATTATCTTCGGAAAATTCTTTTGCGGCACTCCCTGACTTCCCCAATTTTTTGGCGGTTTTATGATAGCGATGACTGTCCCGTAAAGATTTCCATTGTGCTTTACAGTCATCAACTATAAAAAAAAAACACTTGTGTTATGTGCTTTTTAAGAGGTAGAACTTACCTGTTTTTTTCCTATTGCTTCAGATATAGCTCTCCAATCAGCGTTAACACTGCTTCCAAGTTGCTATGGTACGTGTCTGCAAGGCTCCATATAGATGGATGTTGCTCCACAAGCATCGCCAATATTTTCTTGGCCTCGACACTAAAAATCATTTTATGTTTTCGTTTTTTTTTTATTGAATTCCAAGGACTTCTCTTCTATTTCAAAGGACTCTTGCTCTAAATACTCCTCGTCTATATATTCATTAAAATCAAACATATTTTGAATACAAAAAAATAACAGCAGAGCGATCTGTCAAAATTTAGCTGGAAAAATGTACCGACCCATTAAATGGGCGCGATAAATTTTGACAGATACATGAAGGACATTCTGAAACAAAAGTTTGATTATTTAGCTCGAGCTGCGTACCACTCAGCTAAATGGGTTCGCTTAAGTTTAGCTCAGCTAAAGTTTGGAGAGAATTTTATATGGGAGCGAAAATTTAGCTCGAGCTGAAATTTGCATGTAAAATGTATACTTGCACAATAATATATGCAAATATGCATTTGTTAAATTGAAAAAATTGTAGCCCTTGTACCTAATGATAAAAAAATGTTTTGATCACTTTTCGTATTCCAAAAACACAAATAGTGCACTTGTTTTCGTTAATTAATAATTAGGAAGGTTTATAAAAAAATCTGTGCACATTTCAAAATGCAATGTTTTAAAATTTGTAAAAGAATTATGTGTATAGAAAACGAAATAAAGCGTGCGAATTACGTTCGATTGAATACGCAAAATCTGAAATCGGAAATTAAAATGCAGAACCCACTTAAATACAACATTATAGGCCTGTTTTTCTGAGCTCCGATCTCAGCAAAGCAAAGTAAAGTAGGATTTTCAACAAGGAATTACAACTACGTTCTACTTGACACTTCGAGGAATCACAGTAGTTGTTGTATTTGCGTTCTAATACAGAATTACCAATCATATATTGATTTTGTACAAATATGGTGTTAAATAAACGAATTTGAAAACATTCACCCTAATAGAAATTCGATTTTGTCTAGTGGAAGCTCGGGTTAACCTGCATGTTGTTGACTCATTTTTGGAACAATCCCCACGAATTTCATTTATGCATTTTGTGTCAAACATAGAATTCATACAAACAAAATTAAAAATAAATTGAACACATTTTACTGGCGAAGATGGATAGAGGACGAATTAAGCTATCTAAAATCATACTCAACATTTACTATTTTCCATTTATTATTATAGATTCATTTACAAATTGTTTGTTATTGAAAAAGTGCTACCCGGCGGTACACGTATTCACAGCCAGGAAAAAAAAAGAGAGCGCGAGAGAGAGCTGTCATTCAAAATTTGCTGGGATAATCGGGTGGGTGCACTGAAAGTCGACAGTCTAGTTAGGTTAGTCTATGGCAGTGAAAGTCGACTGTCTAGTGTGGTTAGTCAATGGCGCTGTGTTTGTAAATTGTGACCAGAGACAAATGATACTGAGACCCCCAACTCACAATCCTCTTGCCGCTGGCCACCTCAGTTTTTTTTCAAATTCGCCATTTTGTTTTCCTATCGGTGTTGTGTCAGTTAGAATCCGTGTGAGCATCAACAAAAACAAGCAAACCAAAAAAATGTGGTGAATTTCCTTTGACAGAAGTCGATTGACATACATGTCCAAAAATGAAAACAAATTGTGATTTGATTGCAACAAATTGTATAAAATGTAAGTTTTTGCATATTTCAAGTGTTTAAATTAATTAATAAATACATTTATCTTGTAGCCTTGGAAGAAGCCGATGTTGAGGTGTATGGTGACTCTACGAAACATATTGAATCGCATAGCAGACGACAATTTATACCAGATGACTACAAATGATATCAATCGAAATCGATGTAAGTAAGCCGTATTTTTCAATGAATTGTTTTATGTTTATTAACTATGCTATCTTTTAAGTTTTTTTAAATCCAAAATCAATGAAGCTCGCAAATATTGAGGAACTTTGCAACTACTGGGAATGCAACAAGGAGCTTATACGTTTAACAACTCCGAAGGTAAGTTGCATAGTGATTTGCAATTATCAAAATACAAACTTCAATAACATTGTGTATTGCAAGTACAATTAGTTAAAATTACTAGAAGTGTACGTCATACATATGGATAACAACATTTCTATTGAATTTCGCAGCAAGAAATATCTGAAATTCCAACAACTTCTAATTATAATGGCAATGAGATGCACCAATAATGAACCTTTTCTTAAACCTATTCATTTCTTTCATTTAATTCTAGGTATCCACATTAACGCAGAAAGCCAATAAGGGTTTGAAAATCGATTGAAGAACTTGGATAAGTATTGCTATTGCATTGAACGTTTAGCAGATTATGGCAATCATATAACATTCTATTTTCAGATAATTTACCTAAAGATGTTTGTTTTTGGCGCATTGGTTCAACGAGAAAATACGAAATTTATGACTAAGACATTATATTAGAAAAAAACAATGTGATTTATTGATGACATTTATTACAATAATTAACACAGACAAATTATTTTTTAGCATTTTTTTTTGTTATTTCACTCTTGCAGTAATTTTTCATCTTGATAAGATGAAAGTTGACGGGATGATCGCCTTTCGATGAAGATGACCAGGATGATGGTGACTAGGGTGAAAATGATTATGATGATGGTGTACAAAATGATGCTGACGATGATGATTTTTAATAACACCTGTATGTGAATAAAAGAGGTTTTTATCGCATTTCCACGCCACCCATGAGGTATGCATACTGGCGCGTCAACCGATTTTTTATATGGTGTTCGGTTTCCCCAGGAGGCCTATTGCACCAGTCTTGAAATAAATTGGAATTAGCAAAATATGTCCATTCGGATTCAAGTTATCCTCGGACAATTTATCACCCATGCGTTAATATTTAAATGCACTAGAGTACAAAAAGTACGTAAATCCAGTGACATGTTTGCAAAAAAGAAACCCTCCTAATTAGAACGCGAAGTCCTCTGGTGATTAGAAAAGTAGGAAATAATTAACTGCAGTTCACCGTATTAAAAAGCAGACAACGTGAAGTGTTTAGTGATTTTATTGAAAATTTGGAAGCCTTCTTATTTTCGCAAAAAAAAACGGGTTGATAATACATTTCGAAGTGCCAAAGTTGTGAATTTAATGATTGCCTCTGTACAATGTATTTTATCTTGTGGAGCGCATTCAGACGAACTTAAAGATACCAAATATTACGGTGTAGCTTGCCCAGGTTCCTAGGAAAAGGTGTCTATAGATTAATTTTTTCATGAATTTTCCCAACTCCACTCTAACTTAATGAAGAAATTATCTATTTTCAACTGCTCCTAGAAATCCAAGTAAGCTACCTCCTAGTATTTGGTATCCCTGAATTCCTCTACCTGTGCTCCACGAATTGGTATATATTGTTTTACATTTATCTCGTTATTTTAAAAATTTTCTATACTAAACAAGTTTTGACTTCAGTTTCTTGCGCGAAGTGAAAATGACAGAGTTCGTAATGCATTTGGAAATACAAAATATTAAATTAAATATACTAATTCAAAAAGATTATACTATTGTATAGAGGACAGATAGAGGAATTCATGGATACCAAGTACTTCGTAATAGTTAAGACGGTTCTCTAGAGACAGGTGTGAAAGTGTAGTTTTTTTTGTGGCTTCGCACATTTATTGAAAAAAAAAACTACACTACTCAGTCATTTACCCACGACAAAGAAGAAGACCAAAGAGATAGTACCAGTGGAGAACATCTCCTCTCAAGCAACCGTCCAGAACGCGCGGGGAGGGCGACATAATGCGGCAGACCGACCCAACTTAACACCACGCGAGCGTGCAATCCTGCGTCATAGAGAAAATTTAAATGCTCCAGGGATTGTTTATTGCCGCATGCTTCTTGTTTATAACACGGTCAAAGCCACTCAAGACTTTATCGAAAACTGCGCCGCTACCAAATATTTACAATCTCTATACTGTGTCGACAATTCTGTTGCAATTTGCTGTGCATTTCACTGCCTTATACTATCTGACACAGGAGGCAACAGCCATAGCTCCACCAAGGTAAGACTTCTGTAGAATGTTCCGTTCTTGGTCGGTAAACATGTAATTGTTTGCTTGCTTCTTGCAGTGACGGAAAAATTAAGTTGGATATTGATCTGGACCCCGAGGAGAAGAAGGAATTCGTTCCAAATATAGTCAACAGCACGGTGTATATAATTTGTTTGGCTCTACAGGTGTCGACATTTGCTGGTAACTACAAGGTACGGATGGCTTTTTATTTGTTTTGTAGAGTTTCTGTCCGATGTAGAGCAGAGCACCAACCAATGATCCTCTATGGTCAGCGCGGTGTATTGGACAACTGCGACCTTTTCCTTTCTAAATCACATGGCTTTATAATTTTCAAAGAAAATCCCACGTAAATAAACAATTTGACAAGTGGGTGAAATTATATATCCACCATGGTGAGCTGTGTCAGTGTTCCGAAATTCAGCTTTTTTTCTAAGGAGTTCAACACGAAGGTGGTGAATAAGTATAATTTCTCAATGAAATATTGTTCATATTAATATTTTTTTTCGCTTTTTTTCACAAAAAATGGTTTTTATATGTTTACAATTCTTTAGCATTTTTTATTATTCTTATATTTCCAAAAAAATATAAAATTATTCCTAAAATAAATCACAGTCAACACAAAACTTAGTTGTAACGAATAATTTCAAATTTAACGGATAAAATTCTATGAACGCTGTCAACAACTTGGCCCACAGTGGCATATGCAAGGTGCGAGTGTGTTAGTGAGTCGGAATTTTTGAAGTTACGTGACATTTGTCAATACGAATTTCTACGTAACAATACAAGCGCACTTAGCATTTGCCACCCCATAAAAATATAGCTTGTAGGCTAAGTAACGGGAAATCGGTCGGAGTTGGTGGTCTCAGTATTGTCTCTGGTTGTGACATTGACACAAGAGAGGAGGATTGGGAAAGGTTTTGTGAGAGAAAAAAAAATTGTAAACAAATCAAGAAAATATGGCATCATCAAGAAGTATTGTTGTATATGCAACTGGGACAATCGAATCGGCTACTTTTCCTCTTGGTCTTGAAAGCAGTCAAGTATTTTGTCGTTTTGAAATAGTTACTGGCGGTAACTTTAAATTATTGTCGGGAATAACAAGTGGGATAACGCAAGCAGCCATGCCCAAAACGGCCAACGATAAAATTGTATTCAACATACCATTTGAATGTATCTTTAGAAGCACAGGTCCTTATGGATGTAAGTTTCTTTTCTGTCATCTACTTCATAAAATCTATGAAAAGCTAAGCTACAAATTTGTTTTCGCAGGGCCACAGCTTCTTGTTAGTGTTTATGGAAAGAACCGATGGTCAGTAGAAACAACACTTGGGTATTGCTGGGGTCATCTGCCCATAAGTGGATCAAATGTTGTAAAATCAACCAACCCAATTCGTGTTCCAAAGAATACTACTATTATGGGTGAACTCTCAAGTTGGGTCACGTCGAGAAGCGCTGAATTGAAAAACCCAAAAATTTTACTTGATGCCTACGAAGAAAAAGGTTAGTTATCCTAAGTACTTTGTAAACTAATATGTAAATACGATTTTGTTCACCTCATGTTCCTTTAGAATTCCTTTCGATGGAGCAAAATGGAGAGATGAAACTTTCATTGAGAACACTTTGCAGACCGGCAAATGATGTACCTAGTGAACGATTTTAGAGAGTAAACCCTAACGAACTTAGAAGGATTTAATTCCTATTATTGTATTATTATTCACATATTTTTCTATTTTCGTGTTAAAAATAAAAATCTGCTAGCACGTTTTACCCAACCGTTGCATGGCTTTGTATTTCAGATCCCGCAAACAAAGTCGAGTTCATGTAGATGTAACAGGTATCGGCCCCTATCGTAATTGCCCATTAACGATCGCCAAATGGCTGTTTATTAGTCAATTTTTATATAGCGAGCCCGAGCCACGATAAAGATTTACATTTTGGCGAATAGAGATCAAAGATTAAAAATCTCTTTAACAAACAACTAAGTTACATAAATTAGATAAATACAAGTTCTTTATTATGTCGATTGGTAATCGGCTTAATAATTGCTTTGATTGATTTTAAATCGATCTTCGAATTGAAAGAAGCAATTGCAATGTATTTTAATTCGCATTTAATTTGTGTCCACGGAGTCGAGCAGATTTTTGAATCGACAATATTGCGGGCACCTGGAATAAAAGTAAGATATTGGAAATTTGGTTAAATTAATTAAAATAACGATTAGGTAATTACGACGAAATTAAAAATGTCCATTGGATTCGGGTCGTTGAAAAAAAAAAATGACCACAATTAGGAAGAATAAAAATGGAATTAAGAAATAAACTTACAGGTGTCTTAAATTGTTGTGTGAATATTTTTGTGCGTCACTTCCATACGATGTTAAAATGTAGTGTATACATTTCATAGCTAGTATTAAAATCAACACAATGTTTGTGACATACTACGATTTTATTGATTGCAGCGCCAATTTCTCTCTAATGGTGAGTCTCCGTAGCTTTTTTGACTGCTCATGTCCGTTTGAATATTGCAAACTGCAAATATAAAGCGCTCTTAACAAGTTATTTGAAAATGAATAAAAACAAGAGGAACATTCTTTCCCAAAGTTGCGAGGAGCAAAAACGAATGCTGCCATTTATCAAAAAATGTGCAGCGAACTAGAAAACGTCCTCAATATTAAAACATCCCAGGAACTCCGAACAAGAATAAACAATTTGACAAAAAAGTTATTGAAGATTTTGTATGAGAAAATCAAATGTTTCTCGATCCACACGGAATGAATTTACAAATTTCTCGTTAGTAATTTTCTTGTTTCCAATATAAAGACAACTCCACCTAAAAGAAAAAAATGTTTAGGGCCAAGCACTACGAAGTCGCTTCTCACTGTTCATCTACATGCGTACATAAAAATCGAATCTTTTCTTGCTTCTTGCTGCTACGATTATCAGTCGTATTTCTAGTATTTTCAGCTTTTGAGAATTTATAAAATGGTTCAAAAGTAAATTTTCCATATTCATAATTATAAATACTTATTTTCCCGACGACATTAATGTCAAAGCATAATTAGTGTCAGTCTATACCAGAGATGAATGAATAAAAGAGATGGATATCTTTCGTACGTCTAACCCTCCAAAACCCATTTGTTTACATTGTTGTTTTTGTAATTTCAACCCTCGTCTGTGAATACGTGTGAGCTAGAAAAAAAAGAAAACATTAATGACCGGCCACCAATCAAAATTCATTGTGGTGAGTTCTTTTGCTGTCAATCGAATCGTGGCTGTCTAGTATATTTAAGTTCATTATTATTATCAATTTGTTATTTTTCATAGTTCTCATACTCATAGGTAATAATTCACACAGGGAAAATGTAATCGTCAAGTGAGTATTTCAAATCAAATTTAAAATCACGTAGATCCTATATTGAACTAGTATTCGCAGAACAAAATTACAAGAATCGTTTCCCACACCAGATTGGACTAATCTGAAGCTGAAACCCCCAAATCGGAGAAGATTGTGAGTAGGTATCAATGTAAATATTTAAAAACAAGCAATCCAAGTAATTCTTTTCAGAAAGGATAATATAATGAAAATCGTGAGCAGGACCTTTGGAAATTGAACCCTAGTAAATCTGAGTGACCTAATAGTTCTTACTTTGGCAGTTCAATAAAAGCCACTTATTCAGTTTGTCGCCATTAGTTTGTTAAGAATTGTCGTTCCAATTTATAGAATTATGTTTTACTGTTGCTGCATGATTGTGAATTGTGTTACTTTTATTTAAAAACGTTAATCCATATAAATAAGGTTCTACAAATACATTTCCACACCACCTATGAGGTATGTACATGGTGCGTTACCGATTTTTTCCTTGGGTGTTCGGTTCCCCAGTAGGCCTATCGCAGCCGTTCTACAAAAGTAAAATATATAAAATCAATAAATAGAATAAAATATATTCAGATAAGACATGCAATAAATTAAAAAAAAAAATAATTATATATATTTTGTACTTCGTATTACACATGCAGTCTAATCCATTAAATAACAATAAAAAGTATAGATACGACATGCAATAAGTTAAATAAATAAATTCAGTTAAATCTTAGATAAGTATGTATATTGTAAGGCACATGTGGTTAAGGCTATTAATGTAAATGCTTAAAAATAGCATGGAAGTTTAAAACCAAATAAAAATAAATGCCAATTCAGTTATAAAAGAAGAACTTATTATTACAGATCATATAATAATTACAAGTGAGCGACACGAAGCATTTTGTTCCTGAAAGTGGGATCGTTTAAGTCTCGGTTCCAAAATTTGAGAACGAAGTATAATCTTACTCTCAAAAAATATTTAAGAATGAAATGTTCATTCAATCCTGGGCAACAGATATAATGCGAATCAGGTGCTATTAAAAGAGAACGTTGTTCTGTAACGCCGTTTAAATGATAATAATCATAGAATACGTTATTAAACAATCCCTCCAGCACACGAATTTATTCTACAAACGCTTGGGGGGGGGGCAAGTAAATTACAATTATCGAATTGCTTAAATGAAGTAAATAATAAACTCGACGAAGGCTCTGTGCTATCAAGGGTAGGTAAAGGTAGCTCACAGTTACGACTTTCATAGCACTTTCTATAGAGCCAACCACAGACATACGCAAAACTGTTTTCTTTCAGGTATTCAATGACACCTATATCTTCGCCCAGACTTACAGGTAACGAGTCATTGGTCCTAGTGGTACACTTTGTAGGTACCCAATCAGGGCTTTGAACCAAATCGCTGGAATAGAGCTTTGAGATTTTAACAATATTTACTTCTTCACAGTTGCCTAGTCTTACTATCTTTAAATACTGAAGTCCCCACAGCTTTTGAAATATACTGGTAAATGAGGTTGGTGTTACTCTAGTGCTATTTCCACCGGAACTTCTTACTTGCCCAAAGAAGTGCTCTAGACAATCTTGATTAAGATGGCGAGTTAATAGGAACTTAAACTCGCATACGGATAGGTATTGCCACAAAGAAATGAGAGACGAAACATTAAGAAGCCAACCTTTTAAAAAGGTGAATTTGCTTGTGACTACCTTGCCTTCAGAATTCAACACTTTTATTGATCTCAGTAGTGTTGTTGCTTGTTGTAGAAACTGTTTTTGTATTTCATTCTCGCAAAAAGCTCGCTTATAGTCGTTAGAATGTTTAGTAAAGGAGGAATTAAAAATGTCAAACAAATTATTAAAAAACCCACGATTGCCCTTCGCACATCTGTTCAAATTGTTTTTCAAGTTTGCAACTAATGTTTGTGCTTCATCAGGGAATTCTTGGCAAATTTGCTCTCCCTTTTTCTTGAATTCTTGGATAGCAGTATGTAATTGACTTTCGAGGCTCAAGATGATAACGTTTTTGTCGTTAACTTCACTTTGAAGCATTTTACATTTGTTAGCCATTTGAACAAAGTTTTCCTCAACAACATTTAGTCTCTGCTTTAAAGAGATTTTCTTTGGGGTCGAATTTCGTAGGAACTTACATGTCTGCGTGCTTACGTCTGCAACTTCGCACACTGGTGATCCCATATTGCATTCGAGATCAATGTCAATGCCCACATTATTGACATCCTCGGTGTTGTTCTGTAAAACCACTGAAACAGTATTTCCTTCAAATCGGCATCTCTTTGGACTTGCATAATAGCATTTTGCCGGCTCCGTGTCGTGGTCAAAAGCATCTCCCAATGTCAGTGAGATATTTGGTATTGCAGTTTGTATCAACCGATGTCTTTTTTGGGACGCAAACATGTCAATGGAGAAGTGGTTGTCGCAAACTCGGTTGGTTTTGTTGAAAGTTTGCAGATTTAATTGTTGACGCCATATCTCCCTACTAATAAATCAAAGCATTACTTGCACATATATATTAAAATTATGTAAAAGAGTGTTGTGTTTATTGTTCTTAACCTAAGCTAAGTTGTATGTTACAAATTTCTTTTTAAATATCTCTTTTGTATATTATTTCTTTATTTTTCTTATACTTAACATGTACTTTAATTTAAAACAAGGGAAATTACTTCTAGCTTATTTTATAAAGGTATAAAATTCATCTTTATTTCGCTTACAAATAAGTTTTCTTACAAAAACTAAATAAATTCGAAAGGAGCATACTATGCCGAATTTAACTATACCCCATTGCAGTGCAATTATATATGTTCACCTTATCGTTTAACCCGTGCTCGTGCTTTGCCCGTTTTAGCTACAAAAAGGAAAAAAAAAACTTTAATACTACTCAGTATTCTGCAGAATGACCCGCTCGCAATTAGAATTACTTATGTTGTTTTCGATTAAAGAAACACATCTTTTTCAATAGAATATAATCTTAAAGATTTACCCTGAACTCACGAACCCACCTTTGGTAATTGTCAATTGTTTTGTTAGAAACAACTTTTACGCTGTGATCCGAAAATATGAAATTAACGTGCAAATGTTATTGCATTAACAATACAACGACGAAATCTTATTTTGGCAGCTATATAATACGATTCACATTGTAAAGTATAGAGACAGAAGAGATTGAACAACCAATAAATAGTATAACAACGTCCTTATCACTTCCCTGTTTTAATAAAATATAGAAAAACAAAACCAAATGTCTGCGACCCCAACCTCACCATCTACAGAAAATGATGGTTGGTAGATTTTGTCAATCTTGAAAGAAATTATTTTTGCTTTTTAGGACCATTAAAACTGAATTGTCTTGCCCAATGTTTCTTTTTGCATGTAGATGATGAATTATGAAACCAATTTGTTAAACAAAAAGTTGAGAAATCAAACAAAATTGGTTAGAAAAACATTTTTTTTTTGTATGTAAGATATTTGGGGGTACATACGTATATTCTTTTTCTAACTACCTTTTTTTGACAAATTGGTTTTATATATCATTAGCTTCATGCAAAGACAATCATTGTGCAAAACTATTCAGTTTAATTGGTGTAAAAAAAGTTAAACAATTTTTTTTTTTGTTTTCATTATATGTATGGCGGGCTTAGCCAGTAGCTCTCACATACATTTACGGAAAACAAAATTGCGCTTTGCAAAGTAATTGTTTGTTTAGATTGTTGTTGCTTGTGTACTGTTTATAAAACATAAATACAATTATCTATTAGATATCAAACCAAAATAGGTAGCTTACTTTAAATTACTAGGACAGTAAGTGTGCACATAGATCTGCATCCCATTACGCATTTTGAGTCCATCCTGTTATGGTCATAAAATACCTGTAATGATATCTCATTTAATATTAAAACTAATCTAACAAATTTTGACTCACTATGTGCTTTCAAATATAGTGTAATTTTGTATACTTGTATAAAAACAATCGGAATCAAAATAGAGTTTTATTTTTACGCTGGCCGAATGTCATAAAACAGAATAATTTTGTATTCACCATATGGTGACACATTCTCTTTCAGATAGGTCTGTTCGTTAGATATCCGACTTTTCGGTTACCTCCAGAATGACCCCATTGTATTAATCCCACTGGAAGGAACAACTGGTTTTATATGTGAATTTTATATGTAAAATTATTTATTGACAATATTTAATTTTATACACTAATGAATTTTTATATTTTAAAGAGCGGTTAGTACTAGGGTTCAAATTATAAAAACTTTGATAAGAAACATTACGAAAGCATTATCTTACGTATAAATTGCGATATGTACCTGGCAATTATCTGTTGTTTTTTTTTTAATAAAAAAAAAGTTATAATTTAATTATATGTGCAGTACTAAAATGTAGAAAACCAAGTATTGAGGTTTTGAAATAATAAACAACAAAAAACATTTCATGTCGAATTATAGCAGCCTTGAGCGATTTTTACGTGATTAAAATATTTACCATTTTGCATTTAAAATTTATTCTGCTTGTTTTGTATTTTACAAGAGAAATTTTTTCATTCCTCTGTTAATAAAAATGGAATTTGCATTGTTATTCGTAACTTGTATTAATCATGCTTGATAAAAGGCAGTGTAAAAGTGAGAAATGTATTAATTATTATATTCACTGCAAGCAAATTAACAGTCAACCGTCAAAATTCAAATTTTGCTAGTGAACATGTCCAAACCAGTTTTCCAGGATATTTGAAAATTTTATGAATTTCGGTGGTGAATTCACCAATTTTCCGCCATCTTCTGGGTGAATTCACGAACTCACTTATACTAGCATAGAAATGAGAATGTATGCGTGACTTCATGAATTTTTCGGGAAAACAGCTTGTAGGCAGCCGCCTTTCCACTGGAAAGATATATATCTCTGTATTCCATTATCTTTGGTCTATACCTACAAGAAACTTTGTGTCAGGGGTACTGGTATTCGTTATACCATGATATTCATACTATAGTATTAATACCAGCAGTCTGTCTCCCACATTACCAGTTTTTAGAAGAGGTATGGAGCCAAATTTCAAAAATCTTGGAGCCAAAAATAGCCAACATAAACACAAATACATAGATAAAAAGTGCACATTTTTTGCAATTCCTTAGGCACAATTATTCTGATTACATTTTTTCTAAAAAAAAGTAAACACAACGCAAGCTCATAATTTAGAGACTTTTTTAGCCGAGACAATACTGAGACCACCAACTTCGGCCGATTTCCCGTTTCTTGCCTACAAGCTATATTTTTATGGGGTGGCAAATGCTAAGTGCGCTAACAAAAAGACAACATAATGTGGTATTTAAGTGGATTCTGCAATTTGAATTCCGATTTCAGATTTCGCGTATTCAATCGAACGTTAAGATTCCAAATTGACAGCAATAGTGTAAACAACAGAGATAAATGAATAAAAGAGATGGATATCTTTCGTACGTCTATTCCCCCAAAAACATATTTGTTTACATTGTTGTTTTTGTAATTTCAACCCCCGTCTGTGAATACGTGTGAGCTACGAAAAAACATGTTGCTAATGGCCGGCCAACATTCCTTTTGATTTTATGAGCATAGCGCTGTTCAATTGTTTTGTGTTTGGTATTAAACTTGTTTGGTTTTTGTTAACGCTTCGATTAAAATAAAAAAAATAGTGAAATACACATTTCAGAATAGCGAATTCTTGCATTAAAGTCCAATTCATGAACTCACATATACTAGAAAAGAAATGAGCATAGGTGCGTGACTTCATGAATTTTACGGGAAAACAGCTTGTAGGCAGCCGCCTTTCCACTGAAATGATATATAAGTTAATAATTCAACGCGACGTTTAATTAAAAAAAAGTTATTTTATGAGGAACTACCTCTTTATTGATATCAAACTTAGAACTAAATTCACATCGATACTGGCACATTTATTAATTAATTATTTTTGCTTGTTAAGCTACTTGCATCATTCGATTGTATTCAGGTCAATTTCCTGGAAATTTGTCTGGAGTGTGTAAATTGCAGTGCAGTCGAGATTCTTGGAATTCGACTGTGGGAGCTCGTGTATTGACTATTGCAGTGCAATTGGGATTCTTGGAATTCGACTGTGGGAACTCGTGTGTTAACTCTTCCCTCCTTGATTTGATTGTCCTCAATCAATTTACTAAAAGTATGGGATGTCGTTGAACTTCAATGTAGGTGACCGAACTGTGTGATTTATTACTGAAGCGGGATGGACTTGCGGATGTTCTGGTTCCAGATTTTGGATGATGATTTCGGTGTTGTTTCGCTTGCAGATATTGTAGGTGGCTATAATTGCAGCTGTGCCTATTATGAATATGATTGCATACATAGTAAAACTGTGTGCTGTAGCTTTTAATTGTAAAAGCTCAATTTCGTTCGTATTGTTTATATGTAACTCGTTCATCATTTCTAATGAAAGGAATTTACGGTATTGCTTCTCTTTTGGGGTTAGTTGAAGGATTGCGGGGAGTGCTTGATATTCTGATGCTTCTCGTGGGGTAAATGTTCTGTCGTTAATGGTAATGCAGGTATTATGAAATTTGATTAAAAATGTGCCATCGAGCCTTTGCTGTGTTGATTCCATTGCTAAGGTCCCATTAAAATCATTGAGTAAAATTACGCCTGTTGATATTTCGTCTATTTGTGGTAGATGTTGATTGTTTATTATGTTGCAAGTAGCTTTTACACTTTTTAAAATATTAGGAATACATGCTGTGTTAGTTAGATTTACAATATCTTGGATTTTACAAATTGAAAAATAGTTACATGACTTGCAGGTTTGTTTTAAACCATATGTTTCGTTTTCAGATTTCAAAATTGTATTAAACAATAAATCTGTTGCAATATTATTTCTTTTTACGGGTTTTAGGATAAGTTTTACATAATCATTTTGAGTTACTAGGGGTATATTTATAATATAAAGTATTGAGATTGAATTGCTCGCAATTTTTACTTCTGCAAAGCTTAAGGCTTCTTCAATAGTATTGAAAGGCAAATTTTCTTTGGATATGGTGCTTAAGGCCAAGTTAACTTCCTGATTGGATAATATAAGAGAGTTAATAATACCGATTTTAGCCCACTGTATGGCATAATTTAGATGTTCTAGTTCTTCTTTAAATATTTTAAGTTTATATTGGACATTTATCAAACTTTCGTTATTTAGCATTTTATTTTCTTGGATTGATTTTAAAATTTCATTTGACATTTTAGTAATATTGTTCATTCTTTCATTATACAGTGTATTAATTATAATCTGTTTATTGTTATTTTGTAACATATTGTTCATTTTCTCTGTTATGGTTATATAATCTTCATGGTCGGGGTTACCCGCGACCCATTTCCAAGCCGATCCTATAAAGTCAAGGGATCTTTTCACCTTCCGTGGTTTAAGATGATGTATTAGATTTTGAATTTGAGTAATTTCATGTTTGAGATAGGGGTACAGGGAGTTATTTCTGTGAGTAAAAATAATTGGGGTTAGTTCATTTAGTCTTGTCTCGTATTGGTCCAAGTCGATCACGTGAATAAGTTTAAAGTTTCCTATATGTAGTCTTGCGTGGCCTGTATGTATTGCTACCACTTGAGCGTTCGTAAAGTCCAGTATCTGGATTTCGGTTCTACCGAAATTAAGAAGGTACCTGAAATGGTATTTAAGTGCTAATTTCTTATATTGCTTTTGTGAACTGTCCTGCCAGAGTTAGTAATGATTGTAGAATGTTTATTTTCTTTGACAATTTCCTTTCGATATCTGATTGTTAGTTTTGACCCTATTCGTTTATTGTGTCTTACGTAAACTATGTCTCCTGGGTTATATTGTCTAATAGGCTTTCTCTTTTTGTTATGGTAGTTTAAATCTTTTTCTTGTTTTAGTTTTAGTCTTTCGATATTGTTGAGTCGTATTTGTTCAAATTTGTCTGGGTCTATGTTTGGGGAACGTCCAAAGAATAGTTCAACTGGTTTTTTCATTGTTGTAGAGTGTATTGTGAAATTGTACTCGTTAAGAGCTCTGTTGAGCAATTGCTCAAATGAACGAGGGCGTCCATCGGCCTTCAAACATCGCATGATTTCTGACAATGTTGAATGGAAGCGTTCAATCTGGCCGTTAACTTCACTTTTATAGGGGGGTGTCGTAAAGACTTTTATCTTCAATTCATCTTCCATCATAGAGAGTATAGAAATAGAGTTGAGTGATTTTTCGTTATCGATTATCACTACTTCGGGAATGCAAAAAAAATATAGTATGTTTTGCAGGTGTGGTTTGATGTGTTCAATAGATCTAGATTCGATTATTTTTGCTTGGGCATATTTGGTAAATTTATCTATTGCTGTTAGGACAAAGTATTTTTCAGTGGAAAATATATCTAGGTGAATAGTGTGTCCAGGATAATTTGGAATGGGTGTGAGATTTAATTTTGGGTTATTTGGATGTCGCTCGTATTTGTTTTCCTTACATATAGAGCAGTCTTTAACTATTCGTTTAATTCCAGCTGCCATTTTCGGAAAGTAGAATTTTTGTAAGATTTGGAGTCGGTTTTCGTAGGCGTTGCGATGTGCTCGTCGGTTTTCCGTAAGTATTATTTCTTCCTGTTGAGTCTCACTTTCGACGTCTTCGACAATTGTTTGCGTAAAACGAATTCTATAGCTCTTGAAGTGGATTGGGTAAATTTCCTGTATTTTACCCATTGTAGGCTCATTGGTCATTAGGCCATTAACAATATGTGGGTTGAGGTATCTTTTAAAAATGTTGATTATGTCCGATTCTGAATATGTTGGTTGTGTCACAATGTGTCTGGTATGTGTTGAAAAAAGGGGTTTGATTTGGTAACTACTTTCGTCAGCTATTTTGAGGATAAGTTGATTACGAAAGACGTTAACGGGCACTTCCACCGAAGGAATTAGGTTCTGAGATGAACTTTCGTCGCTGTGCGTTGTTGGTGTCATTGAGTTTATTTGGGCTGCTAATGGGGGTCTTGAAAGGGAATCTGTAACGATATTTGCTTTACCTGGTTTGTATTTGAGCTCATAATTATACTCCTCTAATATCGCCTTCCATCTCTTCATCTTAGAATTTGTATTTTTATGACTCAGCGCGAACGTGAGTGGTTGATGATCGGTAAAGATAATGACTTTTCTAGATCCGTATAGGAAATTTCTTAATGAATTCAAAGACCAAATTATTGCCAACATTTCCTTCTCGTTGGTAGCATAATTTTCTTCTGTTGTGCTTAATGTTCTGGAGAGGAATGTAATTGGCTTGTTATCCTGAGATAACACAGCACCCAGAGCGTAGTCTGATGCGTCTGTTGTTAACTCGAAGCTTTTATTAAAATTGGGATGGGAAAGTATAACTTCTTTAGACACTAGTGCATTTTTTAAATTTTGGAAAGCATTGAAAGCAGTTTTGTCAAGGTGAATCACTTTATTTTTTGAAGCATTTTTGGACACGCGTCCATCTTCCCCTCTTAAAAGGGATGTTAAGGGTTTTGCAAGTTTCGCATAGTCCTTAATGAAACGTCGGTAATACCCTGACATTCCTAGAAACGAGCGAAGGTCTTTAAGATTTTGAGGAGGAGGCATATCGACTATTGCGCGGACTTTCTTTGGATTGGCTTTAATACCATCTGTACCGACGATGAAACCTAAAAATTCAATTTCCTTTTTCAGGAATTCACTTTTATCGAATTGGATTTTCATATTAGCATTTTCGAGGGTTTTAAATACCAATTCTATGTTCTTGAAGTGTTCTTCTTCGGTTTCACCGAATATGACGATGTCGTCAATATACACGTAGCATCTCTTTCCTATGTGCTCTTTAAGAATGTCGTCTAGAGCGCGCTGGAAAATCGCGGGGGCATTTTTCAGTCCAAAGGGTAAGCGAACGAATTCAAATTTCCCATTATTGACTGAAAATGCTGTTTTCTCTATGTCAGTATGTTTGAGTAAGATTTGGTGGAACCCGCTTTTGAGGTCAATAATGGTAAAGTATTTCTGTTTGCCGAGATTAGAAAGGACTTCGTTTATCTCGGGGATAGGGTACCTATCAGAGATAGTAACCGAGTTTAACTTACGATAGTCTATAACCATACGATATTTTTTTTCCCCGGATGCGTCCATTTTCTTTGGAACGATCCAAACGGGAGAGTTGTATGGCGATTTCGATGGTCTAATTATCCCTTCATTGAGTAGTTCTTTTAGCTGCTTTTCCACTTCATCTTTCAATGCCATTGGGTATGGGTAGGATTTGGAGTAAATTGGTGTATCTATATTAGTTCGTATTTCGCCTCTTACTGTCGTAGTGTATGTCAGTTTCTTGTTGGGTTCTGCAAAAAGTGTAGGACAGTTTCCGATAATTTTATTGAGTTTACCTTTTTGATTGTCGGAAAGGTGCGAAAGTCGTAAATTTATATTATTAACGTTTTCTGTAATATGCTGTTTAAGTTTTATTTGGATGTTGGGGAAGATAGTCATATAGTTTTCGTTGGTATGAATAACAGCTTCGAGTTCTCTAAGAGAATCGTTGCCTATTATTCCATCGAAGGTGATCAGGCTGGGAAGAATGAAGAATTTTATTTTTTTCCCATTTTGCTTAAATAAGTTTATAAATGAGTGATGGGTAATTTTTATATTACCTCCTACGGAGTTGGCAAAAAAGGGTTTTTCGTTAGAAATAGGGAATTTTATACGTTTAGGTTGCACGTAATTTTTGTTAGAGCCCGTGTCTATTAAAAATTTGAGCGTTTCTCCACTTTTCACCTTAAATTCAAAATAGGGAAGTGAAGAACGACTTAATCTAAAAAATAGATATCGTCTAATTCTTCTGTTTCGTCGAAATGAGGGTTACCGTAGTATTCCACATATTCTTCATACGTTTGCATATTTTGATTACTGTCCGCGTTCTCGGGATATGTTTCTCCTTCGTAGCTGTCCGGTGATAGTTCCGTTTCTTGTTCGTTGTTGTTCTGTTCGGTGTTAAAGATTCTTTGGGATTTATTTGGAGGGTGAACCTGATTGGAGTTATCTTGATGATGTCGTTTCTGTATCTGCGGAATTCGTGGTCGATTAGCATAGTTCACCTGTCTTGAATGAATGCTCTGATCTATATCCATAGGCTTACGTGGTAGTTGAGGTCTGTGATATTGTGGTCTCATTGGATTGACATTTTGTGGCCAATAATTTTGTTGAATAGCGTTTTGATAATATGGTCTAGACGGTTGACCATATTGTGGACAAGGGTTGGGTCGGAGTCGTCTTTCAGGTGTTGGTCTCATTTGCATTTGTGGGTTGTGTAGCAATTCTGGGTAGAAGTTGCCTCGCGGAGCTGGTATTGGTTTTGGGGATAGGACAGGGGGTACTTGAGTTTTGCGCGAAGAGTTTTGGCTGTTATTTGCATACTGCGTTCTGAAATCTACGTTTTGCAGCTTCAGGCACAGATGTAAGGCCTGTGGAAGGTCGACTGGTTCTTTAATGCTTAAAAGACGTGGTAGATCGCCTCGTAATCCCCTTACGAAGGTGTCTAATGCTTTGTCTCTGTAGGATTGAGTCATATTAATTAGCGATTCTGTACTCATCTCCATACAGGATAATTTGTTTAGGATTAGCGAAAGATGCTGATAAACAACCTGATAGAATTCAGGAATTGAATTAGGTCCTTGCACGAGAGTTGTCATCTGGTACTCAAGTGTACCAAGATCTCTCTTGTCGGCATAATGCAAGGTTAAGCACTTTGAAATTTTGCTCCAATTCAAAGGCGTGTTGTACGATTCGAGGGCAATATCAGCTTGCCCTACGATTTTATTTCTTATTGTACTTAATATTCCATAATACTTTGGAGTCCCTTTAAGATGGTCGTATATCGTAAGGACCCTATCTACACTTTTTTTCCAGGAGCTAAACTCTCCCGGTTGGCCTGAAAACTCGCGAAGACTTTTGGCGATATCAGGTACTTTGTCTAGATCTGAGAGGTCCCTATTACCGATTATGTCGATAACCTGGTCGATGTCATTGTTAATGTAGGAACTTGGATTGAGTATATTGTTAATAATATGTCGTCCTTCCCTTGCTAATACTTGTGAGACGATTACTGTAATTTGTTCTGTGAGAGCGTTTAGATTTAGAGGTTCGTTCTGGTTAAGAGGAGGAGCTGCGGCAGCAGGTGCCTGATTGTCGTTGACAACAAGTCGAGGTGGTCGGATTAAATTATTAGGATTCATTTTTACGGAGGTGAAAAGATTTAATAAAAAAAAAAAAAAAAATCGGCTTGAGAATGCTTATTGGATTTCTAGCTTTTATGGATAATATGATATAATAAAAAAAAAAAAATCTTATAATTCAAGTTTGAATATTTTGTTGATTTTAGTTAGATTGATTTATACTTATTTGAGAAATATAACTTAATAATAGCTTACATAAAAAACAATCCCACGATGTGCATTGTCCCTTATGGAGTTCTAAGATGATCCGTCGTGCACTTTACCCGGTGAGTGCGTTGGGTTGATTGGGGCTGAGGGCGGTCTTTCAGATGAAACTGTATGGTCGGCTGTTCTCGAGCTGAACTCCTTTTTACTGGTTACACAGTTACTGGGGGGCCTTAGTTTTACCACTACACTGTTACACTGATTTCATAGGTTTTTAAGCTATTAATTGCCACCTGTCAAGTCTTCATATACTAGAATTAAGTGAAGCTTTGGCTTTTACTTGTTATCAATTTATTTTTTTATTCTTGATTATTTTATTTCAGTTCACTTTCTGATTTTAACTTAAAACACTACTTTATTATTTTTCAAAACACTTTTTAGCTATCACAAATTCACTCGATAGGTTTATATGAAAAACTTTGTCTTCTGTCCCTGCTCGGGCGCCAGTTAATAATTCAACGCGACGTTTAATTAAAAAAAAGTTATTTTATGAGGAACTACCTCTTTATTGATATCAAACTTAGAACTAAATTCACATCGATACTGGCACATTTATTTATTAATTATTTTTGCTTGTTAAGCTACTTGCATCATTCGATTGTATTCAGGTCAATTTCCTGGAAATTTGTCTGGAGTGTGTAAATTGCAGTGCAGTCGAGATTCTTGGAATTCGACTGTGGGAGCTCGTGTATTGACTATTGCAGTGCAATTGGGATTCTTGGAATTCGACTGTGGGAACTCGTGTGTTAACTTATATCTCTCAATTCCATTATCTTTGACTCTGTATTCCATTATCTTTGCGGCATAATTTGTGTCCATTAGTTATGCGGCGTTCACATCACAGTTTATTTTAAGATTTTTTAAAGTTTTTTTAAATTTTTGGTATCAAATGGAATTCCTGTTATAATTTCGTTACAATGCCAAATAAATTAATATAATAACTATTTGTCAATATCTAGCAGAAATCTAATATTATGAGATATTAATCAGGGAAAATTAACTACCACGTTTTTTTCACTTTTGTTAAAAGAGATTTTGTAACATCAGTTTTTTTTTTGCATACTTTAAGAAAATATACTTTTTCCGTTGATTTTAATGCTTTAAATTTCGAAGTCATATTGAAAAAAAAATATATTTTAACACAGTTTAGCGAAAAGGTTTTTTTTTGTATATCGTGGGGAACAATATTTTTTTTAGTTTTAGCATAAGGCGTAGTACGCTGCTCGAGCTAAACTAAATTTTATCTGGTCTCCAACTTTTCTCTCCAAACATCAGCTAAAGTCCAAGCTAAATTTTGACATAAAGACCGCTGTGGAGAAATATCAGAAAAAACAGCTGTTCTTTGAAAATAACAACAATTTAATTTACTTGAACAAAAATTTTAATTTTATAACTAACAAGTAGGTATGGACACAAATGAAATTGAAGAAGAGTTCATAATTTGTGCATCTGCGCAAGTTATTGCAATAGCTGCAATGAAGCAAAAAAAAACTCCTTCTTTTCGTATAAATCCCTACTTAAAAGAAAGAAAAACACCTCATTCGCACGAGTAAATCCACATATTGCCCACAGAAATTTGCGGACTACTACTATGAGTCTGGAAGAATAATATAGAAGGCGAATGAGGAAAGCAAGTTTCATCAGGTGCCGAGCTCCGTTCTTTCCAATCTGTACCTGGAAGACCCAACGAATCTGGGAAACTTTTAAGAAACAAAATAAAAGATTTTGTCAATTCTCCTGTTGGTGCTATTCCTTGGCAATCAAAAGCACCGTTCCTAAAATAAAATATCAATTAAAATATTTTATATGCATTTCTTTTTTCGCATGATTTTAAATTATTATAATTATAAAGTCTTAAGTAGGTAAGTATAAGTTTTAGGTTCCAGGACTTCTTTGATTTGTTTGCCGAAGAGCAATCACCGCCTGTTGTTGAAAACTCAAACCAAGCTCTTCAACCGCGTCGTCGGGTAGCTTTTGAAGATCACGATCTAGGTTCGCCAGCAATGAGTAGTGCACTAAGGGAGGTTGTGAGGGGCCGTTCCTATCTTCCCTCCGCATTTGGATAAGGTCCGTTACCGTCTGCGTTAGGGAAGCCACATTTTCCACAAAACCATCTTTTTTTGGTCGTTTTGCTGTATTATTAAACAACAAAAAGACAAAAATTATATAAGTAGGTAATTATAACATAAAGTTCAGATAATATAAACATACATATGTGTAGCTGGAGCCTGGAGTACAGATGGAAAAGTTAAATAAATGAATTATATCTATATTGCATAGTTACATGTACCTTCTTTTGCTAGATGCGGGGTGAGGAATGATAGACACGCAGAGAATTCCCAATCAACAGTATCCTCAGAAAGGTGTTCATCATTATCTTCGGAAAATTCTTTTGCGGCACTCCCTGACTTCCCCAATTTTTTGGCGGTTTTATGATAGCGATGACTGTCCCGTAAAGATTTCCATTGTGCTTTACAGTCATCAACTATAAAAAAAAAAACACTTGTGTTATGTGCTTTTTAAGAGGTAGAACTTACCTGTTTTTTCCTATTGCTTCAGATATAGCTCTCCAATCAGCGTTAACACTGCTTCCAAGTTGCTATGGTACGTGTCTGCAAGGCTCCATATAGATGGATGTTGCTCCACAAGCATCGCCAATATTTTCTTGGCCTCGACACTAAAAATCATTTTATGTTTTCGTTTTTTTTTTATTGAATTCCAAGGACTTCTCTTCTATTTCAAAGGACTCTTGCTCTAAATACTCCTCGTCTATATATTCATTAAAATCAAACATATTTTGAATACAAAAAAATAACAGCAGAGCGATCTGTCAAAATTTAGCTGGAAAAATGTACCGACCCATTAAATGGGCGCGATAAATTTTGACAGATACATGAAGGACATTCTGAAACAAAAGTTTGATTATTTAGCTCGAGCTGCGTACCACTCAGCTAAATGGGTTCGCTTAAGTTTAGCTCAGCTAAAGTTTGGAGAGAATTTTATATGGGAGCGAAAATTTAGCTCAAGCTGAAATTTGCATGTAAAATGTATACTTGCACAATAATATATGCAAATATGCATTTGTTAAATTGAAAAAATTGTAGCCCTTGTACCTAAGGATAAAAAAATGTTTTGATCACTTTTCGTATTCCAAAAACACAAATAGTGCACTTGTTTTCGTTAATTAATAATTAGGAAGGTTTATAAAAAAATCTGTGCACATTTCAAAATGCAATGTTTTAAAATTTGTAAAAGAATTATGTGTATAGAAAACGAAATAAAGCATGCGAATTACGTTCGATTGAATACGCAAAATCTGAAATCGGAAATTAAAATGCAGAACCCACTTAAATAAACCATTATAGGCCTGTTTTTCTGAGCTCCGATCTCAGCGAAGCAAAGTAAAGTAGGATTTTCAACACGGAATTACAACTACGTTCTACTTGACACTTCGAGGAATCACAGTAGTTGTTGTATTTGCGTTCTAATACAGAATTACCAATCATATATTGATTTTGTACAAATATGGTGTTAAATAAACGAATTTGAAAACATTCTCCCTAATAGAAATTTATACAATAATCATGAACATTTACTAAAATTCGATTTTGTCTAGTGGAAGCTCGGGTTAACCTGCATGTTGTTGACTCATTTTTGGAACAATCCCCACGAATTTCATTTATGCATTTTGCTGTCAAACATAGAATTCATACAAACAAAATTAAAAATAAATTGAAATGTGAATGAATGAACACATTTTACTGGCGAAGATGGATAGAGGACGAATTAAGCTATCTAAAATCATACTCAACATTTACTTTTTTCCATTTATTATTATAGATTCATTTACAAATTGTTTGTTATTGAAAAAGTGCTACCCGGCGGTACACGTATTCACAGCCAGGAAAAAAAAAGAGAGCGCGAGAGAGAGCTGTCATTCAAAATTTGCTGGGATAAATGGGTGGGTGCACTGAAAGTCGACTGTCTAGTTTGGTTAGTCTATGGCAGTGAAAGTCCACTGTCTAGTTTGGTTAGTCAATGGCGCTGTGTTTGTAAGTTGTGACATTGACACAAGAGAGGAGGATTGGGAAAAGTTTTGTGAGAGAAAAAAAAATTGTAAACAAATCAACAAAATATGGCATCATCAAGAAGTATTGTTGTAAATGCAACTGGGACAATCGAATCGGCTACTTTTCCTCTTGGTCCTGAAAGCAGTCAAGTATTTTGTCGTTTTGAAATAGTTACTGGCGGTAACTTTAAATTAATGTCGGGAATAACAAGTGGGATAACGCAAGCAGCCATGCCCAAAACGGCCAACGATAAAATTGTATTCAACATACCATTTGAATGTATCTATAGAAGCACAGGTCCTTATGGATGTAAGTTTCTTTTCTGTCATCTACTTCATAAAATCTATGAAAAGCTAAGCTACAAATTTGTTTTCGCAGGGCCACAGCTTCTTGTTAGTGTTTATGGAAAGAACCGATGGTCAGTAGAAACAACACTTGGGTATTGCTGGGTTCATCTGCCCATAAGTGTATCAACTGTTGTAAAATCAACCAACCCAATTCGTGTTCCAAAGAATACTACTGTTATGGATGAACTCTCAAGTTGGGTCACGTCGAGAAGCCCTGAATTGAAAAACCCAAAAATTTTACTTGATGCCTACGAAGAAAAAGGTTAGTTATCCTAAGTACTTTGTAAACTAATATGTAAATACGATTTTGTTCACCTCATGTTCCTTTAGAATTCCTTTCGATGGAGCAAAATGGAGAGATGAAACTTTCATTGAGAACACTTTGCATGCTGGCAAATGATGTACCTAGTGAACGATTTGAGAGAGTAAACCCTAACGAACTTAGAACGATTTAATTCCAATTATTGTATTATTATTCACATATTTTTTATCGTATCGTATTTACATATTAGTTTACAAAGTACTTAGGATAACTAACCTTTTTCTTCGTAGGCATCAAGTAAAATTTTTGGGTTTTTCAATTCAGGGCTTCTCGACGTGACCCAACTTGAGAGTTCATCCATAACAGTAGTATTCTTTGGAACACGAATTGGGTTGGTTGATTTTACAACAGTTGATACACTTATGGGCAGATGAACCCAGCAATACCCAAGTGTTGTTTCTACTGACCATCGGTTCTTTCCATAAACACTAACAAGAAGCTGTGGCCCTGCGAAAACAAATTTGTAGCTTAGCTTTTCATAGATTTTATGAAGTAGATGACAGAAAAGAAACTTACATCCATAAGGACCTGTGCTTCTATAGATACATTCAAATGGTATGTTGAATACAATTTTATCGTTGGCCGTTTTGGGCATGGCTGCTTGCGTTATCCCACTTGTTATTCCCGACATTAATTTAAAGTTACCGCCAGTAACTATTTCAAAACGACAAAATACTTGACTGCTTTCAAGACCAAGAGGAAAAGTAGCCGATTCGATTGTCCCAGTTGCATTTACAACAATACTTCTTGATGATGCCATATTTTGTTGATTTGTTTACAATTTTTTTTTCTCACAAAACTTTTCCCAATCCTCCTCTCTTGTGTCAATGTCACAACTTACAAACACAGCGCCATTGACTAACCAAACTAGACAGTGGACTTTCACTGCCATAGACTAACCAAACTAGACAGTCGACTTTCAGTGCACCCACCCATTTATCCCAGCAAATTTTGAATCACAGCTCTCTCTCGCGCTCTCTTTTTTTTTCCTGGCTGTGAATACGTGTACCGCCGGGTAGCACTTTTTCAATAACAAACAATTTGTAAATGAATCTATAATAATAAATGGAAAAAAGTAAATGTTGAGTATGATTTTAGATAGCTTAATTCGTCCTCTATCCATCTTCGCCAGTAAAATGTGTTCATTCATTCACATTTCAATTTATTTTTAATTTTGTTTGTATGAATTCTATGTTTGACAGCAAAATGCATAAATGAAATTCGTGGGGATTGTTCCAAAAATGAGTCAACAACATGCAGGTTAACCCGAGCTTCCACTAGACAAAATCGAATTTTAGTAAATGTTCATGATTATTGTATAAATTTCTATTAGGGTGAATGTTTTCAAATTCGTTTATTTAACACCATATTTGTACAAAATCAATATATGATTGGTAATTCTGTATTAGAACGCAAATACAACAACTACTGTGATTCCTCGAAGTGTCAAGTAGAACGTAGTTGTAATTCCTTGTTGAAAATCCTACTTTACTTTGCTTTGCTGAGATCGGAGCTCAGAAAAACAGGCCTATAATGTTGTATTTAAGTGGGTTCTGCATTTTAATTTCCGATTTCAGATTTTGCGTATTCAATCGAACGTAAGAATTCAAATTGTTTTGTTAATTGTTGGTATTCGCTCGCTTTATTTCGTTTTCTATACACATAATTCTTTTACAAATTTTAAAACAATGCATTTTTAGGACATCTTGTTTCCAATATAAAGACAACTCCACCTAAAAGAAAAAAATGTTTAGGGCCAAGCACTACTCTCGCGCTCTCTTTTTTTTTCCTGGCTGTGAATACGTGTACCGCCGGGTAGCACTTTTTCAATAACAAACAATTTGTAAATGAATCTATAATAATAAATGGAAAAAAGTAAATGTTGAGTATGATTTTAGATAGCTTAATTCGTCCTCTATCCATCTTCGCCAGTAAAATGTGTTCATTCATTCACATTTCAATTTATTTTTAATTTTGTTTGTATGAATTCTATGTTTGACAGCAAAATGCATAAATGAAATTCGTGGGGATTGTTCCAAAAATGAGTCAACAACATGCAGGTTAACCCGAGCTTCCACTAGACAAAATCGAATTTTAGTAAATGTTCATGATTATTGTATAAATTTCTATTAGGGTGAATGTTTTCAAATTCGTTTATTTAACACCATATTTGTACAAAATCAATATATGATTGGTAATTCTGTATTAGAACGCAAATACAACAACTACTGTGATTCCTCGAAGTGTCAAGTAGAACGTAGTTGTAATTCCTTGTTGAAAATCCTACTTTACTTTGCTTTGCTGAGATCGGAGCTCAGAAAAACAGGCCTATAATGTTGTATTTAAGTGGGTTCTGCATTTTAATTTCCGATTTCAGATTTTGCGTATTCAATCGAACGTAAGAATTCAAATTGTTTTGTTAATTGTTGGTATTCGCTCGCTTTATTTCGTTTTCTATACACATAATTCTTTTACAAATTTTAAAACAATGCATTTTTAGGACATCTTGTTTCCAATATAAAGACAACTCCACCTAAAAGAAAAAAATGTTTAGGGCCAAGCACTACGAAGTCGCTTCTCACTGTTCATCTACATGCGTACATATAAAAATCGAATCTTTTCTTGCTTCTTGCTGCTACAATTATCAGTCGTATTTCTAGTATTTTCAGCTTTTGAGAATTTATAAAATAGTTCAAAAGTAAATTTTCCATATTCATAATTATAAGTACTTATTTTCCCGACGACACAAATGTCAAAGTATAATTAGTGTCAGTCTATACCTACAAGAAACTTTGTGTCAGGGGTACTGGTATTCGTTATACCATGATATTCATACTATAGTATCAATACCAGCAGTCTGTCTCCCACATTACCAGTTTTTAGAAGAGGTATAGAGCCAAATTCCGAGAAAAACCCAAATTCCAACTTAAGGTTTTTTTCACTGCGCCACCTCTCGCGAACGTCTGACAAACATCCGAGAGTATAACTGTCATGAAAGAGCTTCTCAATTGGCCGTTTGGACTCGGCATAAAATTGTAGAAAACTCACACAAGACGAATGGTTGTGAGAAGCTAGGCTTGGGTCCATACGGACCTGTTGCGCCAATTATTTTTTATAGAGCCAAATTTCAAAAATCTTGGAGCCAAAAATAGCCAACATAAACACAAATACATAGATAAAAAGTGCACATTTTTTGCAATTCCTTAGGCACAATTATTCTGATTACATTTTTTCTAAAAAAAAATAAACACAACGCAAGCTCATAATTTAGAGACTTTTTTAGCCGAGACAATACTGAGACCACCAACTTCGGCCGATTTCCCGTTTCTTGCCTACAAGCTATATTTTTATGGGGTGGCAAATGCTAAGTGCGCTAACAAAAAGACAACATAATGTGGTATTTAAGTGGATTCTGCAATTTGAATTCCGATTTCAGATTTCGCGTATTCAATCGAACGTTAAGATTCCAAATTGACAGCAATAGTGTAAACAACAGAGATAAATGAATAAAAGAGATGGATATCTTTCGTACGTCTATTCCCCCAAAAACATATTTGTTTACATTGTTGTTTTTGTAATTTCAACCCCCGTCTGTGAATACGTGTGAGCTACGAAAAAACATGTTGCTAATGGCCGGCCAACATTCCTTTTGATTTTATGAGCATCGCGCTGTTCAATTTTTTTGTGTTTGGTATTAAACTTGTTTGGTTTTTGTTAAAATAGTGAAATACACATTTCAGAATAGCGAATTCTTGCATTAAAGTCCAATTCATGAACTCACATATACTAGAAAAGAAATGAACATAGGTGCGTGACTTCATGAATTTTACGGGAAAACAGCTTGTAGGCAGCCGCCTTTCCACTGAAATGATATATATCTCTCAATTCCATTATCTTTGACTCTGTATTCCATTATCTTTGCGGCATAATTTGTGCCCATTAGTTATGCGGCGTTCACATCAGAGTTTTTTTTAAGATTTTTTAAAGTTTTTTAAATTGTTGGTATCAAATGGAATTCCTGTTATAAATTCGTTACAATGCCAAATAAATTAATATAATAACTATTTGTCAATATCTAGCAGAAATCTAATATTATGAGATATTAATCAGGGAAAATTAACTACCACGTTTTTTTCACTTTTGTTAAAAGAGATTTTGTAACATCAGTTTTTTTTTTGCATACTTTAAGAAAATATACTTTTTCCGTTGATTTTAATGCTTTAAATTTCGAAGTCATATTGAAAAAAATAAATATATTTTAACACAGTTTAGCGAAAAGGTTTTTTTTTGTATATCGTGGGGAACAATATTTTTTTAGTTTTAGCATAAGGCGTAGTACGAGCTAAACTAAATTTTATCTGGTCTCCAACTTTTCTCTCCAAACATCAGCTAAAGTCCTAGCTAAATTTTGACATAAAGACCGCTGTGGAGAAATGTCAGAAAAAACAGCTGTTCTTTGAAAATAACAACAATTTAATTTACTTGAACAAAAATTTTAATTTTATAACTAACAAGTAGGTATGGACACAAATGAAATTGAAGAAGAGTTCATAATTTGTGCATCTGCGCAAGTTATTGCAATAGCTGCAATGAAGCAAAAAAAAACTCCTTCTTATCGTATAAATCCCTACTTAAAAGAAAGAAAAACACCTCATTCGCACGAGTAAATCCACATATTGCCCACAGAAATTTGCGGACTACTACTATGAGTCTGGAAGAATAATATAGAAGGCGAATGAGGAAAGCAAGTTTCATCAGGTGCCGAGCTCCGTTCTTTCCAATCTGTACCTGGAAGACCCAACGAATCTGGGAAACTTTTAAGAAACAAAATAAAAGATTTTGTCAATTCTCCTGTTGGTGCTATTCCTTGGCAATCAAAAGCACCGTTCCTAAAATAAAATATCAATTAAAATATTTTATATGCATTTCTTTTTTCGCATGATTTTAAATTATTATAATTATAAAGTCTTAAGTAGGTAAGTATAAGTTTTAGGTTCCAGGACTTCTTTGATTTGTTTGCCGAAGAGCAATCACCGCCTGTTGTTGAAAACTCAAACCAAGCTCTTCAACCGCGTCGTCGGGTAGCTTTTGAAGATCACGATCTAGGTTCGCCAGCAATGAGTAGTGCACTAAGGGAGGTTGTGAGGGGCCGTTCCTATCTTCCCTCCGCATTTGGATAAGGTCCGTTACCGTCTGCGTTAGGGAAGCCACATTTTCCACAAAACCATCTTTTTTTGGTCGTTTTGCTGTATTATTAAACAACAAAAAGACAAAAATGATATAAGTAGGTAATTATAACATAAAGTTCAGATAATATAAACATACATATGTGTAGCTGGAGCCTGGAGTACTTGAATAGTTGAACTTCTACATCTTCAAGTAAATGCTTATCAGAAACTGAAACGTTCGTAAATGGACTAGAAACAGATGGAAAAGTTAAATAAATGAATTATATCTATATTGCATAGTTACATGTACCTTCTTTTGCTAGATGCCGGCGTGAGGAATGATAGACACGCAGAGAATTCATCAACAGTATCCTCAGAAAGGTGTTCGTCATTATCTTCGGAAAATTCTTTTGCGGCACTCCCTGACTTCCCCAATTTTTTGGCGGTTTTATGATAGCGATGACTGTCCCGTAAAGATTTCCATTGTGCTTTACAGTCATCAACTATAAAAAAAAAAACACTTGTGTTATGTGCTTTTTAAGAGGTAGAACTTACCTGTTTTTTTCCTATTGCTTCAGATATAGCTCTCCAATCAGCGTTAACACTGCTTCCAAGTTGCTATGGTACGTGTCTGCAAGGCTCCATATAGATGGATGTTGCTCCACAAGCATCGCCAATATTTTCTTGGCCTCGACACTAAAAATCATTTTATGTTTTCGTTTTTTTTTTATTGAATTCCAAGGACTTCTCTTCTATTTCAAAGGACTCTTGCTCTAAATACTCCTCGTCTATATATTCATTAAAATCAAACATATTTTGAATACAAAAAAATAACAGCAGAGCGATCTGTCAAAATTTAGCTGGAAAAATGTACCGACCCATTAAATGGGCGCGATAAATTTTGACAGATACATGAAGGACATTCTGAAACAAAAGTTTGATTATTTAGCTCGAGCTGCGTACCACTCAGCTAAATGGGTTCGCTTAAGTTTAGCTCAGCTAAAGTTTGGAGAGAATTTTATATGGGAGCGAAAATTTAGCTCAAGCTGAAATTTGCATGTAAAATGTATACTTGCACAATAATATATGCAAATATGCATTTGTTAAATTGAAAAAATTGTAGCCCTTGTACCTAACGATAAAAAAATGTTTTGATCACTTTTCGTATTCCAAAAACACAAATAGTGCACTTGTTTTCGTTAATTAATAATTAGGAAGGTTTATAAAAAAATCTGTGCACATTTCAAAATGCAATGTTTTAAAATTTGTAAAAGAATTATGTGTATAGAAAACGAAATAAAGCATGCGAATTACGTTCGATTGAATACGCAAAATCTGAAATCGGAAATTAAAATGCAGAACCCACTTAAATAAACCATTATAGGCCTGTTTTTCTGAGCTCCGATCTCAGCAAAGCAAAGTAAAGTAGGATTTTCAACACGGAATTACAACTACGTTCTACTTGACACTTCGAGGAATCACAGTAGTTGTTGTATTTGCGTTCTAATACAGAATTACCAATCATATATTGATTTTGTACAAATATGGTGTTAAATAAACGAATTTGAAAACATTCTCCCTAATAGAAATTTATACAATAATCATGAACATTTACTAAAATTCGATTTTGTCTAGTGGAAGCTCGGGTTAACCTGCATGTTGTTGACTCATTTTTGGAACAATCCCCACGAATTTCATTTATGCATTTTGCTGTCAAACATAGAATTCATACAAACAAAATTAAAAATAAATTGAAATGTGAATGAATGAACACATTTTACTGGCGAAGATGGATAGAGGACGAATTAAGCTATCTAAAATCATACTCAACATTTACTTTTTTCCATTTATTATTATAGATTCATTTACAAATTGTTTGTTATTGAAAAAGTGCTACCCGGCGGTACACGTATTCACAGCCAGGAAAAAAAAAGAGAGCGCGAGAGAGAGCTGTCATTCAAAATTTGCTGGGATAAATGGGTGGGTGCACTGAAAGTCGACTGTCTAGTTTGGTTAGTCTATGGCAGTGAAAGTCCACTGTCTAGTTTGGTTAGTCAATGGCGCTGTGTTTGTAAGTTGTGACATTGACACAAGAGAGGAGGATTGGGAAAAGTTTTGTGAGAGAAAAAAAAATTGTAAACAAATCAACAAAATATGGCATCATCAAGAAGTATTGTTGTAAATGCAACTGGGACAATCGAATCGGCTACTTTTCCTCTTGGTCCTGAAAGCAGTCAAGTATTTTGTCGTTTTGAAATAGTTACTGGCGGTAACTTTAAATTAATGTCGGGAATAACAAGTGGGATAACGCAAGCAGCCATGCCCAAAACGGCCAACGATAAAATTGTATTCAACATACCATTTGAATGTATCTATAGAAGCACAGGTCCTTATGGATGTAAGTTTCTTTTCTGTCATCTACTTCATAAAATCTATGAAAAGCTAAGCTACAAATTTGTTTTCGCAGGGCCACAGCTTCTTGTTAGTGTTTATGGAAAGAACCGATGGTCAGTAGAAACAACACTTGGGTATTGCTGGGTTCATCTGCCCATAAGTGTATCAACTGTTGTAAAATCAACCAACCCAATTCGTGTTCCAAAGAATACTACTGTTATGGATGAACTCTCAAGTTGGGTCACGTCGAGAAGCCCTGAATTGAAAAACCCAAAAATTTTACTTGATGCCTACGAAGAAAAAGGTTAGTTATCCTAAGTACTTTGTAAACTAATATGTAAATACGATTTTGTTCACCTCATGTTCCTTTAGAATTCCTTTCGATGGAGCAAAATGGAGAGATGAAACTTTCATTGAGAACACTTTGCATGCTGGCAAATGATGTACCTAGTGAACGATTTGAGAGAGTAAACCCTAACGAACTTAGAACGATTTAATTCCAATTATTGTATTATTATTCACATATTTTTTATCGTATCGTATTTACATATTAGTTTACAAAGTACTTAGGATAACTAACCTTTTTCTTCGTAGGCATCAAGTAAAATTTTTGGGTTTTTCAATTCAGGGCTTCTCGACGTGACCCAACTTGAGAGTTCATCCATAACAGTAGTATTCTTTGGAACACGAATTGGGTTGGTTGATTTTACAACAGTTGATACACTTATGGGCAGATGAACCCAGCAATACCCAAGTGTTGTTTCTACTGACCATCGGTTCTTTCCATAAACACTAACAAGAAGCTGTGGCCCTGCGAAAACAAATTTGTAGCTTAGCTTTTCATAGATTTTATGAAGTAGATGACAGAAAAGAAACTTACATCCATAAGGACCTGTGCTTCTATAGATACATTCAAATGGTATGTTGAATACAATTTTATCGTTGGCCGTTTTGGGCATGGCTGCTTGCGTTATCCCACTTGTTATTCCCGACATTAATTTAAAGTTACCGCCAGTAACTATTTCAAAACGACAAAATACTTGACTGCTTTCAGGACCAAGAGGAAAAGTAGCCGATTCGATTGTCCCAGTTGCATTTACAACAATACTTCTTGATGATGCCATATTTTGTTGATTTGTTTACAATTTTTTTTTCTCTCACAAAACTTTTCCCAATCCTCCTCTCTTGTGTCAATGTCACAACTTACAAACACAGCGCCATTGACTAACCAAACTAGACAGTGGACTTTCACTGCCATAGACTAACCAAACTAGACAGTCGACTTTCAGTGCACCCACCCATTTATCCCAGCAAATTTTGAATCACAGCTCTCTCTCGCGCTCTCTTTTTTTTTCCTGGCTGTGAATACGTGTACCGCCGGGTAGCACTTTTTCAATAACAAACAATTTGTAAATGAATCTATAATAATAAATGGAAAAAAGTAAATGTTGAGTATGATTTTAGATAGCTTAATTCGTCCTCTATCCATCTTCGCCAGTAAAATGTGTTCATTCATTCACATTTCAATTTATTTTTAATTTTGTTTGTATGAATTCTATGTTTGACAGCAAAATGCATAAATGAAATTCGTGGGGATTGTTCCAAAAATGAGTCAACAACATGCAGGTTAACCCGAGCTTCCACTAGACAAAATCGAATTTTAGTAAATGTTCATGATTATTGTATAAATTTCTATTAGGGTGAATGTTTTCAAATTCGTTTATTTAACACCATATTTGTACAAAATCAATATATGATTGGTAATTCTGTATTAGAACGCAAATACAACAACTACTGTGATTCCTCGAAGTGTCAAGTAGAACGTAGTTGTAATTCCTTGTTGAAAATCCTACTTTACTTTGCTTTGCTGAGATCGGAGCTCAGAAAAACAGGCCTATAATGTTGTATTTAAGTGGGTTCTGCATTTTAATTTCCGATTTCAGATTTTGCGTATTCAATCGAACGTAAGAATTCAAATTGTTTTGTTAATTGTTGGTATTCGCTCGCTTTATTTCGTTTTCTATACACATAATTCTTTTACAAATTTTAAAACAATGCATTTTTAGGACATCTTGTTTCCAATATAAAGACAACTCCACCTAAAAGAAAAAAATGTTTAGGGCCAAGCACTACGAAGTCGCTTCTCACTGTTCATCTACATGCGTACATATAAAAATCGAATCTTTTCTTGCTTCTTGCTGCTACAATTATCAGTCGTATTTCTAGTATTTTCAGCTTTTGAGAATTTATAAAATAGTTCAAAAGTAAATTTTCCATATTCATAATTATAAGTACTTATTTTCCCGACGACACAAATGTCAAAGTATAATTAGTGTCAGTCTATACCTACAAGAAACTTTGTGTCAGGGGTACTGGTATTCGTTATACCATGATATTCATACTATAGTATCAATACCAGCAGTCTGTCTCCCACATTACCAGTTTTTAGAAGAGGTATAGAGCCAAATTCCGAGAAAAACCCAAATTCCAACTTAAGGTTTTTTTCACTGCGCCACCTCTCGCGAACGTCTGACAAACATCCGAGAGTATAACTGTCATGAAAGAGCTTCTCAATTGGCCGTTTGGACTCGGCATAAAATTGTAGAAAACTCACACAAGACGAATGGTTGTGAGAAGCTAGGCTTGGGTCCATACGGACCTGTTGCGCCAATTATTTTTTATAGAGCCAAATTTCAAAAATCTTGGAGCCAAAAATAGCCAACATAAACACAAATACATAGATAAAAAGTGCACATTTTTTGCAATTCCTTAGGCACAATTATTCTGATTACATTTTTTCTAAAAAAAAATAAACACAACGCAAGCTCATAATTTAGAGACTTTTTTAGCCGAGACAATACTGAGACCACCAACTTCGGCCGATTTCCCGTTTCTTGCCTACAAGCTATATTTTTATGGGGTGGCAAATGCTAAGTGCGCTAACAAAAAGACAACATAATGTGGTATTTAAGTGGATTCTGCAATTTGAATTCCGATTTCAGATTTCGCGTATTCAATCGAACGTTAAGATTCCAAATTGACAGCAATAGTGTAAACAACAGAGATAAATGAATAAAAGAGATGGATATCTTTCGTACGTCTATTCCCCCAAAAACATATTTGTTTACATTGTTGTTTTTGTAATTTCAACCCCCGTCTGTGAATACGTGTGAGCTACGAAAAAACATGTTGCTAATGGCCGGCCAACATTCCTTTTGATTTTATGAGCATCGCGCTGTTCAATTTTTTTGTGTTTGGTATTAAACTTGTTTGGTTTTTGTTAAAATAGTGAAATACACATTTCAGAATAGCGAATTCTTGCATTAAAGTCCAATTCATGAACTCACATATACTAGAAAAGAAATGAGCATAGGTGCGTGACTTCATGAATTTTACGGGAAAACAGCTTGTAGGCAGCCGCCTTTCCACTGAAATGATATATATCTCTCAATTCCATTATCTTTGACTCTGTATTCCATTATCTTTGCGGCATAATTTGTGCCCATTAGTTATGCGGCGTTCACATCAGAGTTTTTTTTAAGATTTTTTAAAGTTTTTTAAATTGTTGGTATCAAATGGAATTCCTGTTATAAATTCGTTACAATGCCAAATAAATTAATATAATAACTATTTGTCAATATCTAGCAGAAATCTAATATTATGAGATATTAATCAGGGAAAATTAACTACCACGTTTTTTTCACTTTTGTTAAAAGAGATTTTGTAACATCAGTTTTTTTTTTGCATACTTTAAGAAAATATACTTTTTCCGTTGATTTTAATGCTTTAAATTTCGAAGTCATATTGAAAAAAATAAATATATTTTAACACAGTTTAGCGAAAAGGTTTTTTTTTGTATATCGTGGGGAACAATATTTTTTTAGTTTTAGCATAAGGCGTAGTACGAGCTAAACTAAATTTTATCTGGTCTCCAACTTTTCTCTCCAAACATCAGCTAAAGTCCAAGCTAAATTTTGACATAAAGACCGCTGTGGAGAAATGTCAGAAAAAACAGCTGTTCTTTGAAAATAACAACAATTTAATTTACTTGAACAAAAATTTTAATTTTATAACTAACAAGTAGGTATGGACACAAATGAAATTGAAGAAGAGTTCATAATTTGTGCATCTGCGCAAGTTATTGCAATAGCTGCAATGAAGCAAAAAAAAACTCCTTCTTTTCGTATAAATCCCTACTTAAAAGAAAGAAAAACACCTCATTCGCACGAGTAAATCCACATATTGCCCACAGAAATTTGCGGACTACTACTATGAGTCTGGAAGAATAATATAGAAGGCGAATGAGGAAAGCAAGTTTCATCAGGTGCCGAGCTCCGTTCTTTCCAATCTGTACCTGGAAGACCCAACGAATCTGGGAAACTTTTAAGAAACAAAATAAAAGATTTTGTCAATTCTCCTGTTGGTGCTATTCCTTGGCAATCAAAAGCACCGTTCCTAAAATAAAATATCAATTAAAATATTTTATATGCATTTCTTTTTTCGCATGATTTTAAATTATTATAATTATAAAGTCTTAAGTAGGTAAGTATAAGTTTTAGGTTCCAGGACTTCTTTGATTTGTTTGCCGAAGAGCAATCACCGCCTGTTGTTGAAAACTCAAACCAAGCTCTTCAACCGCGTCGTCGGGTAGCTTTTGAAGATCACGATCTAGGTTCGCCAGCAATGAGTAGTGCACTAAGGGAGGTTGTGAGGGGCCGTTCCTATCTTCCCTCCGCATTTGGATAAGGTCCGTTACCGTCTGCGTTAGGGAAGCCACATTTTCCACAAAACCATCTTTTTTTGGTCGTTTTGCTGTATTATTAAACAACAAAAAGACAAAAATTATATAAGTAGGTAATTATAACATAAAGTTCAGATAATATAAACATACATATGTGTAGCTGGAGCCTGGAGTACTTGAAGTAGCATCTTGTTGAACTTCTACATCTTCAAGTAAATGCTTATCAGAAACTGAAACGTTCGTAAATGGACTTGAAACAGATGGAAAAGTTAAATAAATGAATTATATCTATATTGCATAGTTACATGTACCTTCGTTTGCTAGATGCCGGCGTGAGGAATGATAGATACGCAGAGAATTCCCAATCAACAGTATCCTCAGAAAGGTGTTCGTCATTATCTTCGGAAAATTCTTTTGCGGCACTCCCTGACTTCCCCAATTTTTTGGCGGTTTTATGATAGCGATGACTGTCCCGTAAAGATTTCCATTGTGCTTTACAGTCATCAACTATAAAAAAAACACTTGTGTTATGTGCTTTTTAAGAGGTAGAACTTACCTGTTTTTTTCCTATTGCTTCAGATATAGCTCTCCAATCAGCGTTAACACTGCTTCCAAGTTGCTATGGTACGTGTCTGCAAGGCTCCATATAGATGGATGTTGCTCCACAAGCATCGCCAATATTTTCTTGGCCTCGACACTAAAAATCATTTTATGTTTTCGTTTTTTTTTTATTGAATTCCAAGGACTTCTCTTCTATTTCAAAGGACTCTTGCTCTAAATACTCCTCGTCTATATATTCATTAAAATCAAACATATTTTGAATACAAAAAAATAACAGCAGAGCGATCTGTCAAAATTTAGCTGGAAAAATGTACCGACCCATTAAATGGGCGCGATAAATTTTGACAGATACATGAAGGACATTCTGAAACAAAAGTTTGATTATTTAGCTCGAGCTGCGTACCACTCAGCTAAATGGGTTCGCTTAAGTTTAGCTCAGCTAAAGTTTGGAGAGAATTTTATATGGGAGCGAAAATTTAGCTCAAGCTGAAATTTGCATGTAAAATGTATACTTGCACAATAATATATGCAAATATGCATTTGTTAAATTGAAAAAATTGTAGCCCTTGTACCTAACGATAAAAAAATGTTTTGATCACTTTTCGTATTCCAAAAACAATAATAGTGCACTTGTTTTCGTTAATTAATAATTAGGAAGGCTTATAAAAAAATCTGTGCACATTTCAAAATGCAATGTTTTAAAATTTGTAAAAGAATTATGTGTATAGAAAACGAAATAAAGCGTGCGAATTACGTTCGATTGAATACGCAAAATCTGAAATCGGAAATTAAAATGCAGAACCCACTTAAATACAACATTATAGGCCTGTTTTTCTGAGCTCCGATCTCAGCAAAGCAAAGTAAAGTAGGATTTTCAACAAGGAATTACAACTACGTTCTACTTGACACTTCGAGGAATCACAGTAGTTGTTGTATTTGCGTTCTAATACAGAATTACCAATCATATATTGATTTTGTACAAATATGGTGTTAAATAAACGAATTTGAAAACATTCACCCTAATAGAAATTTATACAATAATCATGAACATTTACTAAAATTCGATTTTGTCTAGTGGAAGCTCGGGTTAACCTGCATGTTGTTGACTCATTTTTGGAACAATCCCCACGAATTTCATTTATGCATTTTGCTGTCAAACATAGAATTCATACAAACAAAATTAAAAATAAATTGAAATGTGAATGAATGAACACATTTTACTGGCGAAGATGGATAGACGACGAATTAAGCAATCTAAAATCATACTCAACATTTACTTTTTTCCATTTATTATTATAGATTCATTTACAAATTGTTTGTTATTGAAAAAGTGCTACCCGGCGGTACACGTATTCACAGCCAGGAAAAAAAAGAGAGCGCGAGAGAGAGCTGTCATTCAAAATTTGCTGGGATAAATGGGTGGGTGCACTGAAAGTCGACTGTCTAGTTTGGTTAGTCTATGGCAGTGAAAGTCGACTGTCTAGTTTGGTTAGTCAATGGCGCTGTGTTTGTAAGTTGTGACATTGACACAAGAGAGGAGGATTGGGAAAAGTTTTGTGAGAGAAAAAAAAATTGTAAACAAATCAACAAAATATGGCATCATCAAGAAGTATTGTTGTAAATGCAACTGGGACAATCGAATCGGCTACTTTTCCTCTTGGTCCTGAAAGCAGTCAAGTATTTTGTCGTTTTGAAATAGTTACTGGCGGTAACTTTAAATTATTGTCGGGAATAGCAAGTGGGATAACGCAAGCAGCCATGCCCAAAACGGCCAACGATAAAATTGTATTCAACATACCATTTGAATGTATCTATAGAAGCACAGGTCCTTATGGATGTAAGTTTCTTTTCTGTCATCTACTTCATAAAATCTATGAAAAGCTAAGCTACAAATTTGTTTTCGCAGGGCCACAGCTTCTTGTTAGTGTTTATGGAAAGAACCGATGGTCAGTAGAAACAACACTTGGGTATTGCTGGGTTCATCTGCCCATAAGTGTATCAACTGTTGTAAAATCAACCAACCCAATTCGTGTTCCAAAGAATACTACTGTTATGGATGAACTCTCAAGTTGGGTCACGTCGAGAAGCCCTGAATTGAAAAACCCAAAAATTTTACTTGATGCCTACGAAGAAAAAGGTTAGTTATCCTAAGTACTTTGTAAACTAATATGTAAATACGATTTTGTTCACCTCATGTTCCTTTAGAATTCCTTTCGATGGAGCAAAATGGAGAGATGAAACTTTCATTGAGAACACTTTGCAGACCGGCAAATGATGTACCTAGTGAACGATTTTAGAGAGTAAACCCTAACGAACTTAGAAGGATTTAATTCCTATTATTGTATTATTATTCACATATTTTTCTATTTTCGTGTTAAAAATAAAAATCTGCTAGCACGTTTTACCCAACCGTTGCATGGCTTTGTATTTCAGATCCCTCAAACAAAGTCGAGTTCATGTAGATGTAACAGGTATCGGCCCCTATCGTAATTGCCCATTAACGATCGCCAAATGGCTGTTTATTTGTCAATTTTTATATAGCGAGCCCGAGCCACGATAAAGATTCACATTTTGGCGAATAGAGATCAAAGATTAAAAATCTCTTTAACAAACAACTAAGTTACATAAATTAGATAAATACAAGTTCTTTATTATGTCGATTGGTAATCGGCTTAATAATTGCTTTGATTGATTTTAAATCGATCTTCGAATTGAAAGAAGCAATTGCAATGCATTTTAATTCGCATTTAATTTGTGTCCACGGAGTCGAGCAGATTTTTGAATCGACAATATTGCGGGCACCTGGAATAAAAGTAAGATATTGGAAATTTGGTTAAATTAATTAAAATAACGATTAGGTAATTACGACGAAATTAAAAATGTCCATTGGATTCGGGTCGTTGAAAAAAAAAAATGACCACAATTAGGAAGAATAAAAATGGAATTAAGAAATAAACTTACAGGTGTCTTAAATTGTTGTGTGAATATTTTTGTGCGTCACTTCCATACGATGTTAAAATGTAGTACATACATTTCATAGCTAGTATTAAAATCAACACAATGTTTGTGGTAAACTACGATTTTATTGATTGCAGCGCCAATTTCTCTCTAATGGTGAGTCTCCGTAGCTTTTATGACAACTCATGTCCGTTTGAATATTGCAAACTGCAAATATAAAGCGCTCTTAACAAGTTATTTGAAAATGAATAAAAACAAGAGTAACATTCTTTCCCAAAGTTGCGAGGAGCAAAAAGGAATGCTGCCATTTATCAAAAAATGTGCAGCGAACTAGAAAATAAAATCGTAGTATACCACAAACATTGTGTTGATTTTAATACTAGCTATGAAATGTATATACTACATTTTAACATCGTATGGAAGTGACGCACAAAAATATTCACACAACAATTTAAGACACCTGCAAGTTTATTTCTTAATTCCATTTTTATTCTTCCTAATTGTGGTCATTTTTTTTTTCAACGACCCGAATCCAATGGACATTTTTAATTTCGTCGTAATTACCTAATCGTTATTTTAATTAATTTAACCAAATTTCCAATATCTTACTTTTATTCCAGGTGCCCGCAATATTGTCGATTCAAAAATCTGCTCGACTCCGTGGACACAAATTAAATGCGAATTAAAATGCATTGCTATTGCTTCTTTCAATTCGAAGATCGATTTAAAATCAATCAAAGCAATTATTAAGCCGATTACCAATCGACATAATAAAGAACTTGTATTTATCTAATTTATGTAACTTATTTGTTTGTTAAAGAGATTTTTAATCTTTGATCTCTATTCGCCAAAATGTGAATCTTTATCGTGGCTCGGGCTCGCTATACAAAAATTGACTGATAAACAGCCATTTGGCGATCGTTAATGGGCAATTACGATAGAGGCCGATACCTGTTACACCTACATGAACTCGACTTTGTTTGTGGGATCTGAAATACAAAGCCATGCAACGGTTGGGTCAAACGTGCTAGCAGACTTTTATTTTTTACACGAAAATAGAAAAATATGTGAATAATAATACAATAATTGGAATTAAATCGTTCTAAGTTCGTTAGGGTTTACTCCCTCAAATCGTTCACAAGGTACATCATTTGCCAGCATACAAAAATCGCTATACAAAAATTGACTGATAAACAGCCATTTGGCGATCGTTAATGGGCAATTACGATAGGGGCCGATACCTGTTACACCTACATGAACTCGACTTTGTTTGTGGGATCTGAAATACAAAGCCATGCAACGGTTGGGTCAAACGTGCTAGCAGACTTTTATTTTTTACACGAAAATAGAAAAATATGTGAATAATAATACAATAATTGGAATTAAATCGTTCTAAGTTCGTTAGGGTTTACTCCCTCAAATCGTTCACAAGGTACATCATTTGCCAGCATACAAAAATCGCTATACAAAAATTGACTGATAAACAGCCATTTGGCGATCGTTAATGGGCAATTTCGATAGGGGCCGATACCTGTTACACCTACTTGAACTCGACTTTGTTTGTGGGATCTGAAATACAAAGCCATGCAACGGTTGGGTCAAACGTGCTAGCAGACTTTTATTTTTTACACGAAAATAGAAAAATATGTGAATAATAATACAATAATTGGAATTAAATCGTTCTAAGTTCGTTAGGGTTTACTCCCTCAAATCGTTCACTAGGTACATCATTTGACAGCAAGCAAAGTGTTCTCAATGAAAGTTTCATCTCTCCATTTTGCTCCATCGAAAGGAATTCTAAAGGAACATGAGGTGAACAAAATCGTATTTACATATTAGTTTACAAAGTACTTAGGATAACTAACCTTTTTCTTCGTAGGCATCAAATAAAATTTTTGGGTTTTTCAATTCAGGGCTTCTCGACGTGACCCAACTTGAGAGTTCATCCATAACAGTAGTATTCTTTGGAACACGAATTGGGTTGGTTGATTTTACAACAGTTGATACACTTATGGGCAGATGAACCCAGCAATACCCAAGTGTTGTTTCTACTGACCATCGGTTCTTTCCATAAACACTAACAAGAAGCTGTGGCCCTGCGAAAACAAATTTGTAGCTTAGCTTTTCATAGATTTTATGAAGTAGATGACAGAAAAGAAACTTACATCCATAAGGACCTGTGCTTCTATAGATACATTCAAATGGTATGTTGAATACAATTTTATCGTTGGCCGTTTTGGGCATGGCTGCTTGCGTTATCCCACTTGTTATTCCCGACATTAATTTAAAGTTACCGCCAGTAACTATTTCAAAACGACAAAATACTTGACTGCTTTCAGGACCAAGAGGAAAAGTAGCCGATTCGATTGTCCCAGTTGCATTTACAACAATACTTCTTGATGATGCCATATTTTGTTGATTTGTTTACAATTTTTTTTTCTCTCACAAAACTTTTCCCAATCCTCCTCTCTTGTGTCGATGTCAGAACTTACAAACACAGCGCCATTGACTAACCAAACTAGACAGTGGACTTTCACTGCCATAGACTAACCAAACTAGACAGTCGACTTTCAGTGCACCCACCCATTTATCCCAGCAAATTTTGAATGACAGCTCTCTCTCGCGCTCTTTTTTTTCCTGGCTGTGAATACGTGTACCGTCGGGTAGCACTTTTTCAATAACAAACAATTTGTAAATGAATCTATAATAATAAATGGAAAAAAGGAAATGTTGAGTATGATTTTAGATTGCTTAATTCGTCCTCTATCCATCTTCGCCAGTAAAATGTGTTCATTCATTCACATTTCAATTTATTTTTAATTTTGTTTGTATGAATTCTATGTTTGACAGCAAAATGCATAAATGAAATTCGTGGGGATTGTTCCAAAAATGAGTCAACAACATGCAGGTTAACCCGAGCTTCCACTAGACAAAATCGAATTTTAGTAAATGTTCATGATTATTGTATAAATTTCTATTAGGGAGAATGTTTTCAAATTCGTTTATTTAACACCATATTTGTACAAAATCAATATATGATTGGTAATTCTGTATTAGAACGCAAATACAACAACTACTGTGATTCCTCGAAGTGGCAAGTAGAACGTAGTTGTAATTCCTTGTTGAAAATCCTACTTTACTTTGCTTTGCTGAGATCGGAGCTCAGAAAAACAGGCCTATAATGTTGTATTTAAGTGAGTTCTGCATTTTAATTTCCGATTTCAGATTTTGCGTATTCAATCGAACGTAATAATTCAAATTGTTTTGTTAATTGTTGGTCTTCGCTCGCTTTATTTCGTTTTCTATACACATAATTCTTTTACAAATTTTAAAACAATGCATTTTTAGGACATCTTGTTTCCAATATAAAGACAACTCCACCTAAAAGAAAAAAATGTTTAGGGCCAAGCACTACGAAGTCGCTTCTCACTGTTCATCTACATGCGTACATATAAAAATCGAATCTTTTCTTGCTTCTTGCTGCTACAATTATCAGTCGTATTTCTAGTATTTTCAGCTTTTGAGAATTTATAAAATGGTTCAAAAGTAAATTTTCCATATTCATAATTATAAGTACTTATTTTCCCGACGACACAAATGTCAAAGTATAATTAGTGTCAGTCTATACCTACAAGAAACTTTGTGTCAGGGGTACTGGTATTCGTTATACCATGATATTCATACTATAGTATTAATACCAGCAGTCTGTCTCCCACATTACCAGTTTTTAGAAGAGGTATAGAGCCAAATCCCGAGAAAAACCCAAATTCCAACTTAGAGTTTTTTTCACTGCGCCACCTCTCGCGAACGTCTGACAAACATCTGAGAGTATAACTGTCATGAAAGAGCTTCTCAATTGGCCGTTTGGACTCGGCATAAAATTGTAGATCCCTCCCATTCGTCCCAAAAATAAAAACTCACACAAGACGAATGGTTGTTAGAAGCTAGGCTTGGGTCCATACGGACCTGTTGCGCCAATTATTTATTTATTTTTTATAGAGCCAAATTTCAAAAATCTTGGAGCCAAAAATAGCCAACATAAACACAAATCCAAAGATAAAAAGTGCACATTTTTTACAATTCTTTAGGCACAATTATTCTGATTACATTTTTTCTAAAAAAAAATAAACAAAACGCAAGCTCATAATTTAGAGACTTTTTTAGCCGAGACAATACTGAGACCACCAACTTCGGCCGATTTCCCGTTTCTTGCCTACCAGCTATATTTTTATGGGGTGGCAAATGCTAAGTGCGCTAACAAAAAGACAACATAATGTGGTATTTAAGTGGATTCTGCAATTTGAATTCCGATTTCAGATTTCGCGTATTCAATCGAACGTTAAGATTCCAAATTGACAGCAATAGTGTAAACAACAGAAATAAAAGAATAAAAGAGATGGATATCTTTCGTACGTCTATTCCCCCAAAAAACATATTTGTTTACATTGTTGTTTTTGTAATTTCAACCCCCGTCTGTGAATACGTGTGAGCTACGAAAAAACATGTTGCTAATGGCCGGCCAACATTCCGTTTTGATTTTATGAGCATCGCGCTGTTCAATTGTTTTGTGTTTGGTATTAAACTTGTTTGGTTTTTGTTAACGCTTCGATTAAAATAAAAAAAATAGTGAAATACACATTTCAGAATAGCGAATTCTTGCATTAAAGTCCAATTCATGAACTCACATATACTAGAAAAGAAATGAGCATAGGTGCGTGACTTCATGAATTTTACGGGAAAACAGCTTGTAGGCAGCCGCCTTTCCACTGAATAATATGTATCTCTCAATTCCATTATCTTTGACTCTGTATTCCATTATCTTTGCGGCATAATTTGTGCCCATTAGTTATGCGGCGTTCACATCACAGTTTATTTTAAGATTTTTTAAAGTTTTTTTTTTAAATTGTTGGTATCAAATGGAATTCCTGTTATAATTTCGTTACAATGCCAAATAAATTAATATAATAACTATTTGTCAATATCTAGCAGAAATCTAATATTATGAGATATTAATCAGGGAAAATTAATTACCACGTTTTTTTCACTTTTGTTAAAAGAGATTTTGTAACATCAGGTTTTTTTTGCATACTTTAAGAAAATACACTTTTTCCGTTGATTTTAATGCTTTAAATTTCGAAGCCATATTGAAAAAAAAATATATTTTAACACAGTTTAGCGAAAAGGTTTTTTTTTGTATATCGTGGGGAACAATATTTTTTTAGTTTTAGCATAAGGCGTAGTACGCTGCTCGAGCTAAACTAAATTTTATCTGGTCTACAACTTTTCTCTCCAAACATCAGCTAAAGTCCTAGCTAAATTTTGACATAAAGACCGCTGTGGAGAAATGTCAGAAAAAACAGCTGTTCTTTGAAAATAACAACAATTTAATTTACTTGAACAAAAATTTTAATTTTATAACTAACAAGTAGGTATGGACACAAATGAAATTGAAGAAGAGTTCATAATTTGTGCATCTGCGCAAGTTATTGCAATAGCTGCAATGAAGCAAAAAAAAACTCCTTCTTTTCGTATAAATCCCTACTTAAAAGAAAGAAAAACACCTCATTCGCACGAGTAAATCCACATATTGCCCACAGAAATTTGCGGACTACTACTATGAGTCTGGAAGAATAATATAGAAGGCGAATGAGGAAAGCAAGTTTCATCAGGTGCCGAGCTCCGTTCTTTCCAATCTGTACCTGGAAGACCCAACGAATCTGGGAAACTTTTAAGAAACAAAATAAAAGATTTTGTCAATTCTCCTGTTGGTGCTATTCCTTGGCAATCAAAAGCACCGTTCCTAAAATAAAATATCAATTAAAATATTTTATATGCATTTCTTTTTTCGCATGATTTTAAATTATTATAATTATAAAGTCTTAAGTAGGTAAGTATAAGTTTTAGGTTCCAGGACTTCTTTGATTTGTTTGCCGAAGAGCAATCACCGCCTGTTGTTGAAAACTCAAACCAAGCTCTTCAACCGCGTCGTCGGGTAGCTTTTGAAGATCACGATCTAGGTTCGCCAGCAATGAGTAGTGCACTAAGGGAGGTTGTGAGGGGCCGTTCCTATCTTCCCTCCGCATTTGGATAAGGTCCGTTACCGTCTGCGTTAGGGAAGCCACATTTTCCACAAAACCATCTTTTTTTGGTCGTTTTGCTGTATTATTAAACAACAAAAAGACAAAAATTATATAAGTAGGTAATTATAACATAAAGTTCAGATAATATAAACATACATATGTGTAGCTGGAGCCTGGAGTACAGATGGAAAAGTTAAATAAATGAATTATATCTATATTGCATAGTTACATGTACCTTCTTTTGCTAGATGCCTGCGTGAGGAATGATTGACACGCAGAGAATTCCCAATCAACAGTATCCTCAGAAAGGTGTTCGTCATTATCTTCGGAAAATTCTTTTGCGGCACTCCCTGACTTCCCCAATTTTTTGGCGGTTTTATGATAGCGATGACTGTCCCGTAAAGATTTCCATTGTGCTTTACAGTCATCAACTATAAAAAAAAAACACTTGTGTTATGTGCTTTTTAAGAGGTAGAACTTACCTGTTTTTTTCCTATTGCTTCAGATATAGCTGTCCAATCAGCGTTAACACTGCTTCCAAGTTGCTATGGTACATGTCTGCAAGGCTCCATATAGATGGATGTTGCTCCACAAGCATCGCCAATATTTTCTTGGCCTCGACACTAAAAATCATTTTATGTTTTCGTTTTTTTTTTATTGAATTCCAAGGACTTCTCTTCTATTTCAAAGGACTCTTGCTCTAAATACTCCTCGTCTATATATTCATTAAAATCAAACATATTTTGAATACAAAAAAATAACAGCAGAGCGATCTGTCAAAATTTAGCTGGAAAAATGTACCGACCCATTAAATGGGCGCGATAAATTTTGACAGATACATGAAGGACATTCTGAAACAAAAGTTTGATTATTTAGCTCGAGCTGCGTACCACTCAGCTAAATGGGTTGGCTTAAGTTTAGCTCAGCTAAAGTTTGGAGAGAATTTTATATGGGAGCGAAAATTTAGCTCGAGCTGAAATTTGCATGTAAAATGTATACTTGCACAATAATATATGCAAATATGCATTTGTTAAATTGAAAAAATTGTAGCCCTTGTACCTAACGATAAAAAAATGTTTTGATCACTTTTCGTATTCCAAAAACACAAATAGTGCACTTGTTTTCGTTAATTAATAATTAGGAAGGTTTATAAAAAAATCTGTGCACATTTCAAAATGCAATGTTTTAAAATTTGTAAAAGAATTATGTGTATAGAAAACGAAATAAAGCGTGCGAATTACGTTCGATTGAATACGCAAAATCTGAAATCGGAAATTAAAATGCAGAACCCACTTAAATACAACATTATAGGCCTGTTTTTCTGAGCTCCGATCTCAGCAAAGCAAAGTAAAGTAGGATTTTCAACACGGAATTACAACTACGTTCTACTTGACACTTCGAGGAATCACAGTAGTTTTTGTATTTACGTTCTAATACAGAATTACCAATCATATATTGATTTTGTACAAATATGGTGTTAAATAAACGAATTTGAAAACATTCACCCTAATAGAAATTTATACAATAATCATGAACATTTACTAAAATTCGATTTTGTCTAGTGGAAGCTCGGGTTAACCTGCATGTTGTTGACTCATTTTTGGAACAATCCCCACGAATTTCATTTATGCATTTTGCTGTCAAACATAGAATTCATACAAACAAAATTAAAAATAAATTGAAATGTGAATGAATGAACACATTTTACTGGCGAAGATGGATAGAGGACGAATTAAGCTATCTAAAATCATACTCAACATTTACTTTTTTCCATTTATTATTATAGATTCATTTACAAATTGTTTGTTATTGAAAAAGTGTTACCCGGCGGTACACGTATTCACAGCCAGGAAAAAAAAAGAGAGCGCGAGAGAGAGCTGTCATTCAAAATTTGCTGGGATAAATGGGTGGGTGCACTGAAAGTCGACTGTCTAGTTTGGTTAGTCTATGGCAGTGAAAGTCCACTGTCTAGTTTGGTTAGTCAATGGCGCTGTGTTTGTAAGTTGTGACATTGACACAAGAGAGGAGGATTGGGAAAAGTTTTGTGAGAGAAAAAAAAATTGTAAACAAATCAACAAAATATGGCATCATCAAGAAGTATTGTTGTAAATGCAACTGGGACAATCGAATCGGCTACTTTTCCTCTTGGTCCTGAAAGCAGTCAAGTATTTTGTCGTTTTGAAATAGTTACTGGCGGTAACTTTAAATTAATGTCGGGAATAACAAGTGGGATAACGCAAGCAGCCATGCCCAAAACGGCCAACGATAAAATTGTATTCAACATACCATTTGAATGTATCTATAGAAGCACAGGTCCTTATGGATGTAAGTTTCTTTTCTGTCATCTACTTCATAAAATCTATGAAAAGCTAAGCTACAAATTTGTTTTCGCAGGGCCACAGCTTCTTGTTAGTGTTTATGGAAAGAACCGATGGTCAGTAGAAACAACACTTGGGTATTGCTGGGTTCATCTGCCCATAAGTGTATCAACTGTTGTAAAATCAACCAACCCAATTCGTGTTCCAAAGAATACTACTGTTATGGATGAACTCTCAAGTTGGGTCACGTCGAGAAGCCCTGAATTGAAAAACCCAAAAATTTTACTTGATGCCTACGAAGAAAAAGGTTAGTTATCCTAAGTACTTTGTAAACTAATATGTAAATACGATTTTGTTCACCTCATGTTCCTTTAGAATTCCTTTCGATGGAGCAAAATGGAGAGATGAAACTTTCATTGAGAACACTTTGCTTGCTGTCAAATGATGTACCTAGTGAACGATTTGAGGGAGTAAACCCTAACGAACTTAGAACGATTTAATTCCAATTATTGTATTATTATTCACATATTTTTCTATTTTCGTGTAAAAAATAAAAGTCTGCTAGCACGTTTGACCCAACAGGTGCATGGCTTTGTATTTCAGATCCCACAAACAAAGTCGAGTTCATGTAGGTGTAACAGGTATCGGCCGCTTATCAGTCAATTTTTGTATAGCGAGCCCGAGCCACGATAAAGATTCCCTTTTTGGCGAATAGAGATCAAAGATTAAAAATCTCTTTAACAAACAAATAAGTTACATAAATTAGATAAATACAAGTTCTTTATTATGTCGATTGGTAATCGGCTTAATAATTGCTTTGATTGATTTTAAATCGATCTTCGAATTGAAAGAAGCAATAGCAATGCATTTTAATTCGCATTTAATTTGTGTCCACGGAGTCGAGCAGATTTTTGAATCGACAATATTGCGGGCACCTGGAATAAAAGTAAGATATTGGAAATTTGATTAAATTAATTAAAATAACGATTAGGTAATTACGACGAAATTAAAAATGTCCATTGGATTCGGGTCGTTGAAAAAAAAAAATGACCACAATTAGGAAGAATAAAAATGGAATTAAGAAATAAACTTACAGGTGTCTTAAATTGTTGTGTGAATATTTTTGTGCGTCACTTCCATACGATGTTAAAATGTAGTATATACATTTCATAGCTAGTATTAAAATCAACACAATGTTTGTGGTAAACTACGATTTTATTGATTGCAGCCCCAATTTCTCTCTAATGGTGAGTCTCCGTAGCTTTTTTGACAGCTCATGTCCGTTTGAATATTGCAAACTGCAAATATAAAGCGCTCTTAACAAGTTATTTGAAAATGAATAAAAACAAGAGTAACATTCTTTCCCAAAGTTGCGAGGAGCAAAAAGGAATGCTGCCATTTATCAAAAAATGTGCAGCGAACTAGAAAATAAAATCGTAGTATACCACAAACATTGTGTTGATTTTAATACTAGCTATGAAATGTATATACTACATTTTAACATCGTATGGAAGTGACGCACAAAAATATTCACACAACAATTTAAGACACCTGCAAGTTTATTTCTTAATTCCATTTTTATTCTTCCTAATTGTGGTCATTTTTTTTTTTCAACGACCCGAATCCAATGGACATTTTTAATTTCGTCGTAATTACCTAATCGTTATTTTAATTAATTTAACCAAATTTCCAATATCTTACTTTTATTCCAGGTGCCCGCAATATTGTCGATTCAAAAATCTGCTCGACTCCGTGGACACAAATTAAATGCGAATTAAAATGCATTGCTATTGCTTCTTTCAATTCGAAGATCGATTTAAAATCAATCAAAGCAATTATTAAGCCGATTACCAATCGACATAATAAAGAACTTGTATTTATCTAATTTATGTAACTTATTTGTTTGTTAAGGAGATTTTTAATCTTTGATCTCTATTCGCCAAAATGTGAATCTTTATCGTGGCTCGGGCTCGCTATACAAAAATTGACTGATAAACAGCCATTTGGCGATCGTTAATGGGCAATTACGATAGGGGCCGATACCTGTTACACCTACATGAACTCGACTTTGTTTGTGGGATCTGAAATACAAAGCCATGCAACGGTTGGGTCAAACGTGCTAGCAGACTTTTATTTTTTACACGAAAATAGAAAAATATGTGAATAATAATACAATAATTGGAATTAAATCGTTCTAAGTTCGTTAGGGTTTACTCCCTCAAATCGTTCACAAGGTACATCATTTGCCAGCATACAAAAATCGCTATACAAAAATTGACTGATAAACAGCCATTTGGCGATCGTTAATGGGCAATTACGATAGGGGCCGATACCTGTTACACCTACATGAACTCGACTTTGTTTGTGGGATCTGAAATACAAAGCCATGCAACGGTTGGGTCAAACGTGCTAGCAGACTTTTATTTTTTACACGAAAATAGAAAAATATGTGAATAATAATACAATAATTGGAATTAAATCGTTCTAAGTTCGTTAGGGTTTACTCCCTCAAATCGTTCACTAGGTACATCATTTGACAGCAAGCAAAGTGTTCTCAATGAAAGTTTCATCTCTCCATTTTGCTCCATCGAAAGGAATTCTAAAGGAACATGAGGTGAACAAAATCGTATTTACATATTAGTTTACAAAGTACTTAGGATAACTAACCTTTTTCTTCGTAGGCATCAAATAAAATTTTTGGGTTTTTCAATTCAGGGCTTCTCGACGTGACCCAACTTGAGAGTTCATCCATAACAGTAGTATTCTTTGGAACACGAATTGGGTTGGTTGATTTTACAACAGTTGATACACTTATGGGCAGATGAACCCAGCAATACCCAAGTGTTGTTTCTACTGACCATCGGTTCTTTCCATAAACACTAACAAGAAGCTGTGGCCCTGCGAAAACAAATTTGTAGCTTAGCTTTTCATAGATTTTATGAAGTAGATGACAGAAAAGAAACTTACATCCATAAGGACCTGTGCTTCTATAGATACATTCAAATGGTATGTTGAATACAATTTTATCGTTGGCCGTTTTGGGCATGGCTGCTTGCGTTATCCCACTTGTTATTCCCGACATTAATTTAAAGTTACCGCCAGTAACTATTTCAAAACGACAAAATACTTGACTGCTTTCAGGACCAAGAGGAAAAGTAGCCGATTCGATTGTCCCAGTTGCATTTACAACAATACTTCTTGATGATGCCATATTTTGTTGATTTGTTTACAATTTTTTTTTCTCTCACAAAACTTTTCCCAATCCTCCTCTCTTGTGTCGATGTCAGAACTTACAAACACAGCGCCATTGACTAACCAAACTAGACAGTGGACTTTCACTGCCATAGACTAACCAAACTAGACAGTCGACTTTCAGTGCACCCACCCATTTATCCCAGCAAATTTTGAATGACAGCTCTCTCTCGCGCTCTTTTTTTTCCTGGCTGTGAATACGTGTACCGTCGGGTAGCACTTTTTCAATAACAAACAATTTGTAAATGAATCTATAATAATAAATGGAAAAAAGGAAATGTTGAGTATGATTTTAGATTGCTTAATTCGTCCTCTATCCATCTTCGCCAGTAAAATGTGTTCATTCATTCACATTTCAATTTATTTTTAATTTTGTTTGTATGAATTCTATGTTTGACAGCAAAATGCATAAATGAAATTCGTGGGGATTGTTCCAAAAATGAGTCAACAACATGCAGGTTAACCCGAGCTTCCACTAGACAAAATCGAATTTTAGTAAATGTTCATGATTATTGTATAAATTTCTATTAGGGTGAATGTTTTCAAATTCGTTTATTTAACACCATATTTGTACAAAATCAATATATGATTGGTAATTCTGTATTAGAACGCAAATACAACAACTACTGTGATTCCTCGAAGTGTCAAGTAGAACGTAGTTGTAATTCCTTGTTGAAAATCCTACTTTACTTTGCTTTGCTGAGATCGGAGCTCAGAAAAACAGGCCTATAATGTTGTATTTAAGTGAGTTCTGCATTTTAATTTCCGATTTCAGATTTTGCGTATTCAATCGAACGTAATAATTCAAATTGTTTTGTTAATTGTTGGTCTTCGCTCGCTTTATTTCGTTTTCTATACACATAATTCTTTTACAAATTTTAAAACAATGCACTTTTAGGACATCTTGTTTCCAATATAAAGACAACTCCACCTAAAAGAAAAAAATGTTTAGGGCCAAGCACTACGAAGTCGCTTCTCACTGTTCATCTACATGCGTACACATAAAAATCGAATCTTTTCTTGCTTCTTGCTGCTACAATTATCAGTCGTATTTCTAGTATTTTCAGCTTTTGAGAATTTATAAAATGGTTCAAAAGTAAATTTTCCATATTCATAATTATAAGTACTTATTTTCCCGACGACACAAATGTCAAAGTATAATTAGTGTCAGTCTATACCTACAAGAAACTTTGTGTCAGGGGTACTGGTATTCGTTATACCATGATATTCATACTATAGTATTAATACCAGCAGTCTGTCTCCCACATTACCAGTTTTTAGAAGAGGTATAGAGCCAAATCCCGAGAAAAACCCAAATTCCAACTTAAGGTTTTTTTCACTGCGCCACCTCTCGCGAACGTCTGACAAACATCTGAGAGTATAACTGTCATGAAAGAGCTTCTCAATTGGCCGTTTGGACTCGGCATAAAATTGTAGATCCCTCCCATTCGTCCCAAAAATAAAAACTCACACAAGACGAATGGTTGTGAGAAGCTAGGCTTGGGTCCATACGGACCTGTTGCGCCAATTATTTATTTATTTTTTATAGAGCCAAATTTCAAAAATCTTGGAGCCAAAAATAGCCAACATAAACACAAATCCAAAGATAAAAAGTGCACATTTTTTACAATTCTTTAGGCACAATTATTCTGATTACATTTTTTCTAAAAAAAAATAAACACAACGCAAGCTCATAATTTAGAGACTTTTTTAGCCGAGACAATACTGAGACCACCAACTTCGGCCGATTTCCCGTTTCTTGCCTACCAGCTATATTTTTATGGGGTGGCAAATGCTAAGTGCGCTAACAAAAAGACAACATAATGTGGTATTTAAGTGGATTCTGCAATTTGAATTCCGATTTCAAATTTCGCGTATTCAATCGAACGTTAAGATTCCAAATTGACAGCAATAGTGTAAACAACAGAGATAATGAATAAAAGAGATGGATATCTTTCGTACGTCTATTCCCCCAAAAAACATATTTGTTTACATTGTTGTTTTTGTAATTTCAACCCCCGTCTGTGAATACGTGTGAGCTACGAAAAAACATGTTGCTAATGGCCGGCCAACATTCCTTTTGATTTTATGAGCATCGCGCTGTTCAATTGTTTTGTGTTTGGTATTAAACTTGTTTGGTTTTTGTTAACGCTTCGATTAAAATAAAAAAAATAGTGAAATACACATTTCAGAATAGCGAATTCTTGCATTAAAGTCCAATTCATGAACTCACATATACTAGAAAAGAAATGAGCATAGGTGCGTGACTTCATGAATTTTACGGGAAAACAGCTTGTAGGCAGCCGCCTTTCCACTGAAATGATATATATCTCTCAATTCCATTATCTTTGACTCTGTATTCCATTATCTTTGCGGCATAATTTGTGCCCATTAGTTATGCGGCGTTCACATCACAGTTTATTTTAAGATTTTTTAAAGTTTTTTTAAATTGTTGGTATCAAATGGAATTCCTGTTATAATTTCGTTACAATGCCAAATAAATTAATATAATAACAATTTGTCAATATCTAGCAGAAATCTAATATTATGAGATATTAATCAGGGAAAATTAACTACCACGTTTTTTTCACTTTTGTTAAAAGAGATTTTGTAACATCAGGTTTTTTTTGCATACTTTAAGAAAATACACTTTTTCCGTTGATTTTAATGCTTTAAATTTCGAAGCCATATTGAAAAAAAAAAATATTTTAACACAGTTTAGCGAAAAGGTTTTTTTTTGTATATCGTGGGGAACAATATTTTTTTAGTTTTAGCATAAGGCGTAGTACGCTGCTCGAGCTAAACTAAATTTTATCTGGTCTCCAACTTTTCTCTCCAAACATCAGCTAAAGTCCTAGCTAAATTTTGACATAAAGACCGCTGTGGAGAAATGTCAGAAAAAACAGCTGTTCTTTGAAAATAACAACAATTTAATTTACTTGAACAAAAATTTTAATTTTATAACTAACAAGTAGGTATGGACACAAATGAAATTGAAGAAGAGTTCATAATTTGTGCATCTGCGCAAGTTATTGCAATAGCTGCAATGAAGCAAAAAAAAAACTCCTTCTTTTCGTATAAATCCCTACTTAAAAGAAAGAAAAACACCTCATTCGCACGAGTAAATCCACATATTGCCCACAGAAATTTGCGGACTACTACTATGAGTCTGGAAGAATAATATAGAAGGCGAATGAGGAAAGCAAGTTTCATCAGGTGCCGAGCTCCGTTCTTTCCAATCTGTACCTGGAAGACCCAACGAATCTGGGAAACTTTTAAGAAACAAAATAAAAGATTTTGTCAATTCTCCTGTTGGTGCTATTCCTTGGCAATCAAAAGCACCGTTCCTAAAATAAAATATCAATTAAAATATTTTATATGCATTTCTTTTTTCGCATGATTTTAAATTATTATAATTATAAAGTCTTAAGTAGGTAAGTATAAGTTTTAGGTTCCAGGACTTCTTTGATTTGTTTGCCGAAGAGCAATCACCGCCTGTTGTTGAAAACTCAAACCAAGCTCTTCAACCGCGTCGTCGGGTAGCTTTTGAAGATCACGATCTAGGTTCGCCAGCAATGAGTAGTGCACTAAGGGAGGTTGTGAGGGGCCGTTCCTATCTTCCCTCCGCATTTGGATAAGGTCCGTTACCGTCTGCGTTAGGGAAGCCACATTTTCAACAAAACCATCTTTTTTTGGTCGTTTTGCTGTATTATTAAACAACAAAAAGACAAAAATTATATAAGTAGGTAATTATAACATAAAGTTCAGATAATATAAACATACATATGTGTAGCTGGAGCCTGGAGTACAGATGGAAAAGTTAAATAAATGAATTATATCTATATTGCATAGTTACATGTACCTTCTTTTGCTAGATGCCTGCGTGAGGAATGATAGACACGCAGAGAATTCCCAATCAACAGTATCCTCAGAAAGGTGTTCGTCATTATCTTCGGAAAATTCTTTTGCGGCACTCCCTGACTTCCCCAATTTTTTGGCGGTTTTATGATAGCGATGACTGTCCCGTAAAGATTTCCATTGTGCTTTACAGTCATCAACTATAAAAAAAAACACTTGTGTTATGTGCTTTTTAAGAGGTAGAACTTACTTGTTTTTTCCTATTGCTTCAGATATAGCTCTCCAATCAGCGTTAACGCTGCTTCCAAGTTGCTATGGTACGTGTCTGCAAGGCTCCATATAGACGGATGTTGCTCCACAAGCATCGCCAATATTTTCTTGGCCTCGACACTAAAAATCATTTTATGTTTTCGTTTTTTTTTTATTGAATTCCAAGGACTTCTCTTCTATTTCAAAGGACTCTTGCTCTAAATACTCCTCGTCTATATATTCATTAAAATCAAACATATTTTGAATACAAAAAAATAACAGCAGATCGATCTGTCAAAATTTAGCTGGAAAAATGTACCGACCCATTAAATGGGCGCGATAAATTTTGACAGATACATGAAGGACATTCTGAAACAAAAGTTTGATTATTTAGCTCGAGCTGCGTACCACTCAGCTAAATGGGTTCGCTTAAGTTTAGCTCAGCTAAAGTTTGGAGAGAATTTTATATGGGAGCGAAAATTTAGCTCTAGCTGAAATTTGCATGTAAAATGTATACTTGCACAATAATATATGCAAATATGCATTTGTTAAATTGAAAAAATTGTAGCCCTTGTACCTAACGATAAAAAAATGTTTTGATCACTTTTCGTATTCCAAAAACACAAATAGTACACTTGTTTTCGTTAATTAATAATTAGGAAGGTTTATAAAAAAATCTGTGCACATTTCAAAATGCAATGTTTTAAAATTTGTAAAAGAATTATGTGTATAGAAAACGAAATAAAGCGTGCGAATTACGTTCGATTGAATACGCAAAATCTGAAATCGGAAATTAAAATGCAGAACCCACTTAAATACAACATTATAGGCCTGTTTTTCTGAGCTCCGATCTCAGCAAAGCAAAGTAAAGTAGGATTTTCAACACGGAATTACAACTACATTCTACTTGAAACTTCGAGGAATCACAGTAGTTTTTGTATTTACGTTCTAATACAGAATTACCAATCATATATTGATTTTGTACAAATATGGTGTTAAATAAACGAATTTGAAAACATTCACCCTAATAGAAATTTATACAATAATCATGAACATTTACTAAAATTCGATTTTGTCTAGTGGAAGCTCGGGTTAACCTGCATGTTGTTGACTCATTTTTGGAACAATCCCCACGAATTTCATTTATGCATTTTGCTGTCAAACATAGAATTCATACAAACAAAATTAAAAATAAATTGAAATGTGAATGAATGAACACATTTTACTGGCGAAGATGGATAGAGGACGAATTAAGCTATCTAAAATCATACTCAACATTTACTTTTTTCCATTTATTATTATAGATTCATTTACAAATTGTTTGTTATTGAAAAAGTGTTACCCGACGGTACACGTTTTCACAGCCAGGAAAAAAAAAAGAGAGCGCGAGAGAGCTGTCATTCAAAATTTGCTGGGATAAATGGGTGGGTGCACTGAAAGTCGACTGTCTAGTATGGTTAGTCTATGGCAGTGAAAGTCCACTGTCTAGTTTGGTTAGTCAATGGCGCTGTGTTTGTAAGTTGTGACATTGACACAAGAGAGGAGGATTGGGAAAAGTTTTGTGAGAGAAAAAAAAATTGTAAACAAATCAACAAAATATGGCATCATCAAGAAGTATTGTTGTAAATGCAACTGGGACAATCGAATCGGCTACTTTTCCTCTTGGTCCTGAAAGCAGTCAAGTATTTTGTCGTTTTGAAATAGTTACTGGTGGTAACTTTAAATTAATGTCGGGAATAACAAGTGGGATAACGCAAGCAGCCATGCCCAAAACGGCCAACGATAAAATTGTATTCAACATACCATTTGAATGTATCTATAGAAGCACAGGTCCTTATGGATGTAAGTTTCTTTTCTGTCATCTACTTCATAAAATCTATGAAAAGCTAAGCTACAAATTTGTTTTCGCAGGGCCACAGCTTCTTGTTAGTGTTTATGGAAAGAACCGATGGTCAGTAGAAACAACACTTGGGTATTGCTGGGTTCATCTGCCCATAAGTGTATCAACTGTTGTAAAATCAACCAACCCAATTCGTGTTCCAAAGAATACTACTGTTATGGATGAACTCTCAAGTTGGGTCACGTCGAGAAGCCCTGAATTGAAAAACCCAAAAATTTTACTTGATGCCTACGAAGAAAAAGGTTAGTTATCCTAAGTACTTTGTAAACTAATATGTAAATACGATTTTGTTCACCTCATGTTCCTTTAGAATTCCTTTCGATGGAGCAAAATGGAGAGATGAAACTTTCATTGAGAACACTTTGCTTGCTGTCAAATGATGTACCTAGTGAACGATTTGAGGGAGTAAACCCTAACGAACTTAGAACGATTTAATTCCAATTATTGTATTATTATTCACATATTTTTCTATTTTCGTGTAAAAAATAAAAGTCTGCTAGCACGTTTGACCCAACCGTTGCATGGCTTTGTATTTCAGATCCCACAAACAAAGTCGAGTTCATGTAGGTGTAACAAGTATCGGCCCCTATCGTAATTGCCCATTAACGATCGCCAAATGGCTGTTTATCAGTCAATTTTTGTATAGCGATTTTTGTATGCTGGCAAATGATGTACCTTGTGAACGATTTGAGGGAGTAAACCCTAACGAACTTAGAACGATTTAATTCCAATTATTGTATTATTATTCACATATTTTTCTATTTTCGTGTAAAAAATAAAAGTCTGCTAGCACGTTTGACCCAACAGGTGCATGGCTTTGTATTTCAGATCCCACAAACAAAGTCGAGTTCATGTAGGTGTAACAGGTATCGGCCGCTTATCAGTCAATTTTTGTATAGCGAGCCCGAGCCACGATAAAGATTCCCTTTTTGGCGAATAGAGATCAAAGATTAAAAATCTCTTTAACAAACAAATAAGTTACATAAATTAGATAAATACAAGTTCTTTATTATGTCGATTGGTAATCGGCTTAATAATTGCTTTGATTGATTTTAAATCGATCTTCGAATTGAAAGAAGCAATAGCAATGCATTTTAATTCGCATTTAATTTGTGTCCACGGAGTCGAGCAGATTTTTGAATCGACAATATTGCGGGCACCTGGAATAAAAGTAAGATATTGGAAATTTGATTAAATTAATTAAAATAACGATTAGGTAATTACGACGAAATTAAAAATGTCCATTGGATTCGGGTCGTTGAAAAAAAAAAATGACCACAATTAGGAAGAATAAAAATGGAATTAAGAAATAAACTTACAGGTGTCTTAAATTGTTGTGTGAATATTTTTGTGCGTCACTTCCATACGATGTTAAAATGTAGTATATACATTTCATAGCTAGTATTAAAATCAACACAATGTTTGTGGTAAACTACGATTTTATTGATTGCAGCCCCAATTTCTCTCTAATGGTGAGTCTCCGTAGCTTTTTTGACAGCTCATGTCCGTTTGAATATTGCAAACTGCAAATATAAAGCGCTCTTAACAAGTTATTTGAAAATGAATAAAAACAAGAGTAACATTCTTTCCCAAAGTTGCGAGGAGCAAAAAGGAATGCTGCCATTTATCAAAAAATGTGCAGCGAAATAGAAAATAAAATCGTAGTATACCACAAACATTGTGTTGATTTTAATACTAGCTATGAAATGTATATACTACATTTTAACATCGTATGGAAGTGACGCACAAAAATATTCACACAACAATTTAAGACACCTGTAAGTTTATTTCTTAATTCCATTTTTATTCTTCCTAATTGTGGTCATTTTTTTTTTTCAACGACCCGAATCCAATGGACATTTTTAATTTCGTCGTAATTACCTAATCGTTATTTTAATTAATTTAACCAAATTTCCAATATCTTACTTTTATTCCAGGTGCCCGCAATATTGTCGATTCAAAAATCTGCTCGACTCCGTGGACACAAATTAAATGCGAATTAAAATGCATTGCTATTGCTTCTTTCAATTCGAAGATCGATTTAAAATCAATCAAAGCAATTATTAAGCCGATTATCAATCGACATAATAAAGAACTTGTATTTATCTAATTTATGTAACTTATTTGTTTGTTAAAGAGATTTTTAATCTTTGATCTCTATTCGCCAAAATGTGAATCTTTATCGTGGCTCGGGCTCGCTATACAAAAATTGACTGATAAACAGCCATTTGGCGATCGTTAATGGGCAATTACGATAGGGGCCGATACCTGTTACACCTACATGAACTCGACTTTGTTTGTGGGATCTGAAATACAAAGCCATGCAACGGTTGGGTCAAACGTGCTAGCAGACTTTTATTTTTTACACGAAAATAGAAAAATATGTGAATAATAATACAATAATTGGAATTAAATCGTTCTAAGTTCGTTAGGGTTTACTCCCTCAAATCGTTCACAAGGTACATCATTTGCCAGCATACAAAAATCGCTATACAAAAATTGACTGATAAACAGCCATTTGGCGATCGTTAATGGGCAATTACGATAGGGGCCGATACCTGTTACACCTACATGAACTCGACTTTGTTTGTGGGATCTGAAATACAAAGCCATGCAACGGTTGGGTCAAACGTGCTAGCAGACTTTTATTTTTTACACGAAAATAGAAAAATATGTGAATAATAATACAATAATTGGAATTAAATCGTTCTAAGTTCGTTAGGGTTTACTCCCTCAAATCGTTCACTAGGTACATCATTTGACAGCAAGCAAAGTGTTCTCAATGAAAGTTTCATCTCTCCATTTTGCTCCATCGAAAGGAATTCTAAAGGAACATGAGGTGAACAAAATCGTATTTACATATTAGTTTACAAAGTACTTAGGATAACTAACCTTTTTCTTCGTAGGCATCAAGTAAAATTTTTGGGTTTTTCAATTCAGGGCTTCTCGACGTGACCCAACTTGAGAGTTCATCCATAACAGTAGTATTCTTTGGAACACGAATTGGGTTGGTTGATTTTACAACAGTTGATACACTTATGGGCAGATGAACCCAGCAATACCCAAGTGTTGTTTCTACTGACCATCGGTTCTTTCCATAAACACTAACAAGAAGCTGTGGCCCTGCGAAAACAAATTTGTAGCTTAGCTTTTCATAGATTTTATGAAGTAGATGACAGAAAAGAAACTTACACCCATAAGGACCTGTGCTTCTATAGATACATTCAAATGGTATGTTGAATACAATTTTATCGTTGGCCGTTTTGGGCATGGTTGCTTGCGTTATCCCACTTGTTATTCCCGACATTAATTTAAAGTTACCGCCAGTAACTATTTCAAAACGACAAAATACTTGACTGCTTTCAGGACCAAGAGGAAAAGTAGCCGATTCGATTGTCCCAGTTGCATTTACAACAATACTTCTTGATGATGCCATATTTTGTTGATTTGTTTACAATTTTTTTTTCTCTCACAAAACTTTTCCCAATCCTCCTCTCTTGTGTCGATGTCACAACTTACAAACACAGCGCCATTGACTAACCAAACTAGACAGTGGACTTTCACTGCCATAGACTAACCAAACTAGACAGTCGACTTTCAGTGCACCCACCCATTTATCCCAGCAAATTTTGAATGACAGCTCTCTCTCGCGCTCTCTTTTTTTTCCTGGCTGTGAATACGTGTACCGTCGGGTAGCACTTTTTCAATAACAATTTGTAAATGAATCTATAATAATAAATGTGAAAAAAGGAAATGTTGAGTATGATTTTAGATTGCTTAATTCGTCCTCTATCCATCTTCGCCAGTAAAATGTGTTCATTCATTCACATTTCAATTTATTTTTAATTTTGTTTGTATGAATTCTATGTTTGACAGCAAAATGCATAAATGAAATTCGTGGGGATTGTTCCAAAAATGAGTCAACAACATGCAGGTTAACCCGAGCTTCCACTAGACAAAATCGAATTTTAGTAAATGTTCATGATTATTGTATAAATTTCTATTAGGGTGAATGTTTTCAAATTCGTTTATTTAACACCATATTTGTACAAAATCAATATATGATTGGTAATTCTGTATTAGAACGCAAATACAACAACTACTGTGATTCCTCGAAGTGTCAAGTAGAACGTAGTTGTAATTCCGTGTTGAAAATCCTACTTTACTTTGCTTTGCTGAGATCGGAGCTCAGAAAAACAGGCCTATAATGTTGTATTTAAGTGAGTTCTGCATTTTAATTTCCGATTTCAGATTTTGCGTATTCAATCGAACGTAATAATTCAAATTGTTTTGTTAATTGTTGGTCTTCGCTCGCTTTATTTCGTTTTCTATACACATAATTCTTTTACAAATTTTAAAACAATGCATTTTTAGGACATCTTGTTTCCAATATAAAGACAACTCCACCTAAAAGAAAAAAATGTTTAGGGCCAAGCACTACGAAGTCGCTTCTCACTGTTCATCTACATGCGTACATATAAAAATCGAATCTTTTCTTGCTTCTTGCTGCTACAATTATCAGTCGTATTTCTAGTATTTTCAGCTTTTGAGAATTTATAAAATGGTTCAAAAGTAAATTTTCCATATTCATAATTATAAGTACTTATTTTCCCGACGACACAAATGTCAAAGTATAATTAGTGTCAGTCTATACCTACAAGAAACTTTGTGTCAGGGGTACTGGTATTCGTTATACCTTGATATTCATACTATAGTATTAATACCAGCAGTCTGTCTCCCACATTACCAGTTTTTAGAAGAGGTATAGAGCCAAATCCCGAGAAAAGCCCAAATTCCAACTTAAGGTTTTTTTCACTGCGCCACCTCTCGCGAACGTCTGACAAACATCTGAGAGTATAACTGTCATGAAAGAGCTTCTCAATTGGCCGTTTGGACTCGGCATAAAATTGTAGATCCCTCCCATTCGTCCCAAAAATAAAAACTCACACAAGACGAATGGTTGTGAGAAGCTAGGCTTGGGTCCATACGGACCTGTTGCGCCAATTATTTATTTATTTTTTATAGATCCAAATTTCAAAAATCTTGGAGCCAAAAATAGCCAACATAAACACAAATCCAAAGATAAAAAGTGCACATTTTTTTACAATTCTTTAGGTACAATTATTCTGATTACATTTTTTCTAAAAAAAAATAAACACAACACAAGCTCATAATTTAGAGACTTTTTTAGCCGAGACAATACTGAGACCACCAACTTCGGCCGATTTCCCGTTTCTTGCCTACAAGCTATATTTTTATGGGGTGGCAAATGCTAAGTGCGCTAACAAAAAGACAACATAATGTGGTATTTAAGTGGATTCTGCAATTTGAATTCCGATTTCAGATTTCGCGTATTCAATCGAACGTTAAGATTCCAAATTGACAGCAATAGTGTAAACAACAGAGATAATGAATAAAAGAGATGGATATCTTTCGTACGTCTATTCCCCCAAAAAACATATTTGTTTACATTGTTGTTTTTGTAATTTCAACCCCCGTCTGTGAATACGTGTGAGCTACGAAAAAACATGTTGCTAATGGCCGGCCAACATTCCTTTTGTTTTGTGTTTGGTATTAAACTTGTTTGGTTTTTGTTAACGCTTCGATTAAAATAAAAAAAATAGTGAAATACACATTTCAAAATAGCGAATTCTTGCATTAAAGTCCAATTCATGAACTCACATATACTAGAAAAGAAATGAGCATAGGTGCGTGACTTCATGAATTTTACGGGAAAACAGCTTGTAGGCAGCCGCCTTTCCACTGAAATAATATATATCTCTCAATTCCATTATCTTTGACTCTGTATTCCATTATCTTTGCGGCATAATTTGTGCCCATTAGTTATGCGGCGTTCACATCACAGTTTATTTTAAGTTTTTTTTTAAATTGTTGGTATCAAATGGAATTCCTGTTATAATTTCGTTACAATGCCAAATAAATTAATATAATAACTATTTGTCAATATCTAGCAGAAATCTAATATTATGAGATATTAATCAGGGAAAATTAACTACCACGTTTTTTTCACTTTTGTTAAAAGAGATTTTGTAACATCAGGTTTTTTTTTGCATACTTTAAGAAAATACGCTTTTTCCGTTGATTTTAATGCTTTAAATTTCGAAGCCATATTGAAAAAAAAATATATTTTAACACAGTTTAGCGAAAAGGTTTTTTTTGTATATCGTGGGGAACAATATTTTTTTAGTTTTAGCATAAGGCGTAGTACGCTGCTCGAGCTAAACTAAATTTTATCTGGTTTCCAACTTTTCTCTTCAAACATCAGCTAAAGTCCTAGCTAAATTTTGACATAAAGACCGCTGTGGAGAAATGTCAGAAAAAACAGCTGTTCTTTGAAAATAACAACAATTTAATTTACTTGAACAAAAATTTTAATTTTATAACTAACAAGTAGGTATGGACACAAATGAAATTGAAGAAGAGTTCATAATTTGTGCATCTGCGCAAGTTATTGCAATAGCTGCAATGTAGCAAAAAAAAACTCCTTCTTTTCGTATAAATCCCTACTTAAAAGAAAGAAAAACACCTCATTCGCACGAGTAAATCCACATATTGCCCACAGAAATTTGCGGACTACTACTATGAGTCTGGAAGAATAATATAGAAGGCGAATGAGGAAAGCAAGTTTCATCAGGTGCCGAGCTCCGTTCTTTCCAATCTGTACCTGGAAGACCCAACGAATCTGGGAAACTTTTAAGAAACAAAATAAAAGATTTTGTCAATTCTCCTGTTGGTGCTATTCCTTGGCAATCAAAAGCACCGTTCCTAAAATAAAATATCAATTAAAATATTTTATATGCATTTCTTTTTTCGCATGATTTTAAATTATTATAATTATAAAGTCTTAAGTAGGTAAGTATAAGTTTTAGGTTCCAGGACTTCTTTGATTTGTTTGCCGAAGAGCAATCACCGCCTGTTGTTGAAAACTCAAACCAAGCTCTTCAACCGCGTCGTCGGGTAGCTTTTGAAGATCACGATCTAGGTTCGCCAGCAATGAGTAGTGCACTAAGGGAGGTTGTGAGGGGCCGTTCCTATCTTCCCTCCGCATTTGGATAAGGTCCGTTACCGTCTGCGTTAGGGAAGCCACATTTTCCACAAAACCATCTTTTTTTGGTCGTTTTGCTGTATTATTAAACAACAAAAAGACAAAAATTATATAAGTAGGTAATTATAACATAAAGTTCAGATAATATTGAAGTGGAATAAATGTTTTAGAGTAGCAAAAGTAAAATAAGTTTTATTTAGTTCAAAAGGAATTCACAAAAGGACGCGTTGTTATTAGCAGAGAGAAATTCGGAAAGGCAGTTGCATTTGAAATAAAAAACAAAGGATAGATATATTCAGTATCTATATATACATCTGCTCTCTTCTGTTGACGGGTTGTGGCTTCTAGACGACAGTTGACAGTATTACCGTGTGGTTGTTTATTACTTCAACACTTCCTCCATAAACACCAAACGTGATAAAATTTCATTGTTGACCAATTGTTAGTCCCATCTTCTTTCGTAATGTTTCAAAACGAACTCGTTCCAATGGTTTTGTCAGCAAATCTGCTAGTTGATTTTCTCCAGGAATGTGTTCCAGCTTGATTTCACCTTCCAGAAAACGCTCTCGAACGTAAAAATGTCTAATGTCAATATGCTTAGTTCTTTTATGATATTCTGGATTCTTTCCAAGTTTGACAGCACTTGCACAGTCAACGAAAAGCTCAGGTGTAAAGTCTTGTTGTCCAGTTAATTCTGCCATCAAACGTTTGAGCCACATAGCCTCCTTCGCTCCCTCACTCGCAGCCATAATTTCAGCTTCAGTAGTAGATAACGCTACTGTTCTTTGAAGTTGACTTGTCCAACAGACTGCTCCACCAGCAAACGTTGCAACAATTCCGGTTGTGGATCGCCTTGATTCAATATTACCTGCGAAATCTGCATCACTGTAGACTTTTAACTGTTCGTAGTCCTTTTTGTACTCGATGCATGAGTTGGTGGTTCCACGAAGGTACCTAAAGATTCGCTTGACATCATTCCAGTCCTTTTTGCTTGGATTTTCTACTGCTCGTGCTACTGTTCCAACGGCGTATGCAATGTCAGGTCGTGTTGCTGTTGCCAAATACAACAAGCTTCCAACAGCTTCACGGTAAGGAACTTCTTCCTTCACATTGTTTATCTCTTTGGTTTCGCCATACACTATAGGTGTTGTCACAGCATTACATTCACTCATATGAAAACGTTCTAAGATTTTCTTCGTGTATTTTTCCTGACTGACAGTAATTGAACCATCTTGAACATTTATTCTCATGCCAAGAAAATTATCTAGATGGCCGATTGTTATTTTAAATTCAGATTTCAGTTCTGCTAAAAAGCTCTGAATTAATTTTTGATTGTTGCCAATAACTAGTCCATCGTCGACGTATATAACAACATAGAATATAGTTCCATTGCGGTTGCAATAGAAAAGACACGGATCTGCTGTGCTGTTCTTCATCCTGCTTTCTTCATAAATTTCAAAAAACGTTTGTGCCAGCAACGCGGAGCTTGTTTGAGTCCATACAAGCTTCCCTTTAATCGACATACTCGATCAGTGCCATCTTGAAATCCATCTGGTTGTTCGAGGTAAACTTCCTCCTCAAGAGTGCCATACAAGAAAGCTGTCTTTACGTCAAACTGCTGGATTTTTAAATTCTTCGATGCAGCTATGGCTAACAGCAAGCGAACTGTATCATAACGTGCCACAGGACTAAACGTTTCAGTATAGTCAATACCTTTTTGTTGCGCATAGCCTTTTGCTACAAGCCGAGCTTTATAACGAGGGTTGCTTTCATCTTCAGAATCTTTCAATCTAAATACCCATCGATTCTGCACAACTTTTGTATTAGCTGGTCGAGCAACAAGCTCCCAAGTTTCGTTTTCTTTGAGAGAAGCCAATTCCTCTTGCATCGCTGCACGCCACTGCTTGTTCTCTGCTGATTTTATTGCTTCATGGTAAGATGTTGGATTTTCACATGACTGACCCAGTTCGGCAAGCATCACGTACTCCTTAGTCCAACCTGGTTTCTTCTTTTCTCGTAAACTAGTTCGAACTTTCTGTACTGTGGTCTCTTCGACATCATTTTGGGATTCGTCTTCCTCCTCATCCAAACTCTCGTACTCACCGCTTGTATCGCCGTCTTCAGGTAAATTTTCTGTTGATGTACTTTCATCTTTCATTTCCGGCTTTTCCTTGGTTATTTCAATTTCTGGTGTTTCATTTTCCACGACTGTTTCACATGTTTCACTGTTCATGCTTATGGTGCATACCACTTCTGGCTTAAATATAACATCGTGACTGCAGATCACTTTTCTTAATTTTGGAATCCACACACGATATCCATCTTTGTCGTTGACATTTCCAAATAATGCTTTTTGTTCAAATTTCTTGCGACGCTCTTTTGGAATGTGCACATAACATCCGGTGCCAAATATTCTCAAATGATCTAACTTTCCACATTCTTTGTTGTACCATAACTCGTAAGGAACTTTGTTCTCAACTGCAGTTACTCCAGTACGATTCAGAATATATGCTGCTGTATTGCAAGCCTCAGCCCACAATGCCTTTGACAATTTGCTTGACAGTCGCATGGATCGTGCTGCCTCAACAATAGTACGATTTTCTCGTTCAGCCAATCCGTTTTGTTGTGGCGTATAAGGTGGTCCAATGCAGTATTCAATTCCTCTCTTCGCTAGCACTTCGGCGACATGTTTGTTATCAAATTCTCTACCACCATCGCATCTTAGCCTTTTGACAGTGTGTCCATTTGTTTCAGCTTCGTTCAAGAATTGTTCTAATGATTTACAAACTTCACTTTTGTGCTTTAAAAAGAACAATCTTCGGAATTTACTGTAGTCGTCTTTGAAACAAACATAATAACGAGAACCTCCTACAGATGCTATTTCAACTGGTCCAAGAACATCCGCATGAATAATTTCGCCTACATTCGTTGGTCGATTACTGCGCTTCTTAAATGAAAGTCGATGCATTTTACCGACAGCGCAACCATCACAAAAATGTTCTTCGGTTTCAGCAATATTAATGCCTAGTTTCTTTAAAATTTTCTTAACATGCCTTTTGTTCTGGTGTGCAAAACGCTCATGATACACTTGCAACGTATCTTTAACATTTGCCATATACACTTCAACTGGTTTTATTGCATTTACAACTCGAATATTCAACGCGTACAATTCAGATTTAAGATATCCAGTGACTACTAGTTGTCCCGTATGCTTTTCGTGAATTTTAACACCTGTGTTATCAATTGTCGTAGTAAAACCTTTACTAGCTGCTGCTTTCACAGAAAAGAGATGCGCATTTGCATCAGGCACGTACCACACACATTTAAGTACTCCATCTCGCCATGCTCCTTCTACATACCTTTGAATTTTGACGTTACCTTGGCCATATGCTTTCATCGTGACGCCTTGCTTTCCGAGACTTATTATTTCAGGAACAGCAAATTCGGTGAAGTTTTCAAAACATGATTTACTTGGCATTATGTGCCTTGAAGCCCCACTGTCACAGTACCATTGATCAGGTTTAATTCCATCGTTGGTTGCTGCACTTAATGAGAATGCCAATAGGTCGTAATTTTTCTTTGAAGTAGCATTTTCTTTCATTCTTTGACGATCTGAAGACTTATTTTGTGGACACTCCGCTGCCCAGTGACCCAGCTCCTTGCATTTGTTACACGGAAACTTTTTCTTTGCGCGTTCTATTTTGTCATTCTTCTGCTTCTGTGATTGTGCTTGTCTTTTCTTGTGAAAATTTCCTTTCGCAACGAAAGCTGTTATTTCTGTCGACTCCTTGTCGGTGCGAGTTTCACGTAGTTCAATTGAGCACAATTTTTCAATTAGCAAATTCAACTTCTGATTTTCTGCGGGTATAGTATCCCATAAATCACGAAAGTTGTCAAACTCTTTTCCAAGAGTGGACATGATTCGTCCATTCAATATTCTTTCTGACAGAATATTTTCATTATGCTTTGCCATTTCGGTATTGAGATCGACGAACAACTTCTGCAATTTTGCTACGTGTGTACTGATGTCTTCTTTTTCGTCTCTTCGTGCTTGAAAAAATGAATCAATTAACATAGTTAACCTTTGAGTACTACTTCGCTCAAAACGAGCACACAACTTATCCCAGATATCCTTTGAGTTTTCACATGTCAATACGAGTTCAGCTACTGATTTGCTTAAGGCTGCTGCAATCAAACCGGCCGCTTTTGCGTCAGCTTTCAGCCAATCTGTGCGCTTGTTTTTGTCTGCATCGGAGGCACCATCTTTCTCCTCAGGACAAGCAACTTCGCCATCGACAATTTTCTGCAAATCATATGCACGCAATAACATTTTCATTTGCCATTTCCATTTCGCCCAATCGCTTGGACTTTCGAGGGAATCCAATGAAATTTTATAGTCCATCGAAGACATGTTTTAATCTACTTATTTTGCAGCCAATATGCAACTTTTACATCGACTTTTCGATTAATTCTTACACTCAAAACAATTTTACTTTATTTATGCAATTTTCACGCATCTGGTCCCATAACCTGAAGTGGAATAAATGTTTTAGAGTAGCAAAAGTAAAATAAGTTTTATTTAGTTCAAAAGGAATTCACAAAAGGACGCGTTGTTATTAGCAGAGAGAAATTCGGAAAGGCAGTTGCATTTGAAATAAAAAACAAAGGATAGATATATTCAGTATCTATATATACATCTGCTCTCTTCTGTTGACGGGTTGTGGCTTCTAGACGACAGTTGACAGTATTACCGTGTGGTTGTTTATTTCTTCAACAAATATAAACATACAAATGTGTAGCTGGAGCCTGGAGTGCTTGAAGTAGCATCTTGTTGAACTTCTACATCTTCAAGTAAATGCTTATCAGAAACTGAAACGTTCGTAAATGGACTAGAAACAGATGGAAAAGTTAAATAAATGAATTATATCTATATTGCATAGTTACATGTACCTTCTTTTGCTAGATGCCGGCGTGAGGAATGATAGACACGCAGAGAATTCCCAATCAACAGTATCCTCAGAAAGGTGTTCGTCATTATCTTCGGAAAATTCTTTTGCGGCACTCCCTGACTTCCCCAATTTTTTGGCGGTTTTATGATAGCGATGACTGTCCCGTAAAGATTTCCATTGTGCTTTACAGTCATCAACTATAAAAAAAAAACACTTGTGTTATGTGCTTTTTAAGAGGTAGAACTTACCTGTTTTTTTCCTATTGCTTCAGATATAGCTGTCCAATCAGCGTTAACACTGCTTCCAAGTTGCTATGGTACGTGTCTGCAAGGCTCCATATAGATGGATGTTGCTCCACAAGCATCGCCAATATTTTCTTGGCCTCGACACTAAAAATCATTTTATGTTTTCGTTTTTTTTTTATTGAATTCCAAGGACTTCTCTTCTATTTCAAAGGACTCTTGCTCTAAATACTCCTCGTCTATATATTCATTAAAATCAAACATATTTTGAATACAAAAAAATAACAGCAGAGCGATCTGTCAAAATTTAGCTGGAAAAATGTACCGACCCATTAAATGGGCCCGATTAATTTTGACAGATACATGAAGGACATTCTGAAACAAAAGTTTGATTATTTAGCTCGAGCTGCGTACCACTCAGCTAAATGGGTTCGCTTAAGTTTAGCTCAGCTAAAGTTTGGAGAGAATTTTATATGGGAGCGAAAATTTAGCTCGAGCTGAAATTTGCATGTAAAATGCATACTTGCACAATAATATATGCAAATATGCATTTGTTAAATTGAAAAAATTGTAGCCCTTGTACCTAACGATAAAAAAATGTTTTGATCACTTTTCGTATTCCAAAAACACAAATAGTGCACTTGTTTTCGTTAATTAATAATTAGGAAGGTTTATAAAAAAATCTGTGGACATTTCAAAATGCAATGTTTTAAAATTTGTAAAAGAAATAAAGCGAGCGAATTACGTTCGATTGAATACGCAAAATCTGAAATCGGAAATTAAAATGCAGAACCCACTTAAATACAACATTATAGGCCTGTTTTTCTGAGCTCCGATCTCAGCAAAGCAAAGTAAAGTAGGATTTTCAACAGGGAATTACAACTACGTTCTATTTGACACTTCGAGGAATCAGAGTAGTTGTTGTATTTGCGTTCTAATACAGAATTACCAATCATATATTGATTTTGTACAAATATGGTGTTAAATAAACGAATTTGAAAACATTCACCCTAATAGAAATTTATACAATAATCATGAACATTTACTAAAATTCGATTTTGTCTAGTGGAAGCTCGGGTTAACCTGCATGTTGTTGACTCATTTTTGGAACAATCCCCACGAATTTCATTTATGCATTTTGCTGTCAAACATAGAATTCATACAAACAAAATTAAAAATAAATTGAAATGTGAATGAATGAATACATTTTACTGGCGAAGATGGATAGAGGACGAATTAAGCTATCTAAAATCATACTCAACATTTACTTTTTTCCATTTATTATTATAGATTCATTTACAAATTGTTTGTTATTGAAAAAGTGCTACCCGACGGTACACGTATTCACAGCCAGGAAAAAAAAGAGAGCGCGAGAGAGAGCTGTCATTCAAAATTTGCTGGGATAATCGGGTGGGTGCACTGAAAGTCGACTGTCTAGTTAGGTTAGTCTATGGCAGTGAAAGTCCACTGTCTAGTTTGGTTAGTCAATGGCGCTGTGTTTGTAAGTTGTGACATCGACACAAGAGAGGAGGATTGGGAAAAGTTTTGTGAGAGAAAAAAAAATTGTAAACAAATCAACAAAATATGGCATCATCAAGAAGTATTGTTGTAAATGCAACTGGGACAATCGAATCGGCTACTTTTCCTCTTGGTCCTGAAAGCAGTCAAGTATTTTGTCGTTTTGAAATAGTTACTGGCGGTAACTTTAAATTAATGTCGGGAATAACAAGTGGGATAACGCAAGCAGCCATGCCCAAAACGGCCAACGATAAAATTGTATTCAACATACCATTTGAATGTATCTATAGAAGCACAGGTCCTTATGGATGTAAGTTTCTTTTCTGTCATCTACTTCATAAAATTATGAAAAGCTAAGCTACAAATTTGTTTTCGCAGGGCCACAGCTTCTTGTTAGTGTTTATGGAAAGAACCGATGGTCAGTAGAAACAACACTTGGGTATTGCTGGGTTCATCTGCCCATAAGTGTATCAACTGTTGTAAAATCAACCAACCCAATTCGTGTTCCAAAGAATACTACTGTTATGGATGAACTCTCAAGTTGGGTCACGTCGAGAAGCCCTGAATTGAAAAACCCAAAAATTTTACTTGATGCCTACGAAGAAAAAGGTTAGTTATCCTAAGTACTTTGTAAACTAATATGTAAATACGATTTTGTTCACCTCATGTTCCTTTAGAATTCCTTTCGATGGAGCAAAATGGAGAGATGAAACTTTCATTGAGAACACTTTGCTTGCTGTCAAATGATGTACCTAGTGAACGATTTGAGGGAGTAAACCCTAACGAACTTAGAACGATTTAATTCCAATTATTGTATTATTATTCACATATTTTTCTATTTTCGTGTAAAAAATAAAAGTCTGCTAGCACGTTTGACCCAACCGTTGCATGGCTTTGTATTTCAGATCCCACAAACAAAGTCGAGTTCATGTAGGTGTAACAAGTATCGGCCCCTATCGTAATTGCCCATTAACGATCGCCAAATGGCTGTTTATCAGTCAATTTTTGTATAGCGATTTTTGTATGCTGGCAAATGATGTACCTTGTGAACGATTTGAGGGAGTAAACCCTAACGAACTTAGAACGATTTAATTCCAATTATTGTATTATTATTCACATATTTTTCTATTTTCGTGTAAAAAATAAAAGTCTGCTAGCACGTTTGACCCAACAGGTGCATGGCTTTGTATTTCAGATCCCACAAACAAAGTCGAGTTCATGTAGGTGTAACAGGTATCGGCCGCTTATCAGTCAATTTTTGTATAGCGAGCCCGAGCCACGATAAAGATTCCCTTTTTGGCGAATAGAGATCAAAGATTAAAAATCTCTTTAACAAACAAATAAGTTACATAAATTAGATAAATACAAGTTCTTTATTATGTCGATTGGTAATCGGCTTAATAATTGCTTTGATTGATCTTTAATCGATCTTCGAATTGAAAGAAGCAATAGCAATGCATTTTAATTCGCATTTAATTTGTGTCCACGGAGTCGAGCAGATTTTTGAATCGACAATATTGCGGGCACCTGGAATAAAAGTAAGATATTGGAAATTTGATTAAATTAATTAAAATAACGATTAGGTAATTACGGCGAAATTAAAAATGTCCATTGGATTCGGGTCGTTGAAAAAAAAAATGACCACAATTAGGAAGAATAAAAATGGAATTAAGAAATAAACTTACAGGTGTCTTAAATTGTTGTGTGAATATTTTTGTGCGTCACTTCCATACGATGTTAAAATGTAGTATATACATTTCATAGCTAGTATTAAAATCAACACAATGTTTGTGGTAAACTACGATTTTATTGATTGCAGCCCCAATTTCTCTCTAATGGTGAGTCTCCGTAGCTTTTTTGACAGCTCATGTCCGTTTGAATATTGCAAACTGCAAATATAAAGCGCTCTTAACAAGTTATTTGAAAATGAATAAAAACAAGAGTAACATTCTTTCCCAAAGTTGCGAGGAGCAAAAAGGAATGCTGCCATTTATCAAAAAATGTGCAGCGAACTAGAAAATAAAATCGTAGTATACCACAAACATTGTGTTGATTTTAATACTAGCTATGAAATGTATATACTACATTTTAACATCGTATGGAAGTGACGCACAAAAATATTCACACAACAATTTAAGACACCTGCAAGTTTATTTCTTAATTCCATTTTTATTCTTCCTAATTGTGGTCATTTTTTTTTTTCAACGACCCGAATCCAATGGACATTTTTAATTTCGTCGTAATTACCTAATCGTTATTTTAATTAATTTAACCAAATTTCCAATATCTTACTTTTATTCCAGGTGCCCGCAATATTGTCGATTCAAAAATCTGCTCGACTCCGTGGACACAAATTAAATGCGAATTAAAATGCATTGCTATTGCTTCTTTCAATTCGAAGATCGATTTAAAATCAATCAAAGCAATTATTAAGCCGATTACCAATCGACATAATAAAGAACTTGTATTTATCTAATTTATGTAACTTATTTGTTTGTTAAGGAGATTTTTAATCTTTGATCTCTATTCGCCAAAATGTGAATCTTTATCGTGGCTCGGGCTCGCTATACAAAAATTGACTGATAAACAGCCATTTGGCGATCGTTAATGGGCAATTACGATAGGGGCCGATACCTGTTACACCTACATGAACTCGACTTTGTTTGTGGGATCTGAAATACAAAGCCATGCAACGGTTGGGTCAAACGTGCTAGCAGACTTTTATTTTTTACACGAAAATAGAAAAATATGTGAATAATAATACAATAATTGGAATTAAATCGTTCTAAGTTCGTTAGGGTTTACTCCCTCAAATCGTTCACAAGGTACATCATTTGCCAGCATACAAAAATCGCTATACAAAAATTGACTGATAAACAGCCATTTGGCGATCGTTAATGGGCAATTACGATAGGGGCCGATACCTGTTACACCTACATGAACTCGACTTTGTTTGTGGGATCTGAAATACAAAGCCATGCAACGGTTGGGTCAAACGTGCTAGCAGACTTTTATTTTTTACACGAAAATAGAAAAATATGTGAATAATAATACAATAATTGGAATTAAATCGTTCTAAGTTCGTTAGGGTTTACTCCCTCAAATCGTTCACTAGGTACATCATTTGACAGCAAGCAAAGTGTTCTCAATGAAAGTTTCATCTCTCCATTTTGCTCCATCGAAAGGAATTCTAAAGGAACATGAGGTGAACAAAATCGTATTTACATATTAGTTTACAAAGTACTTAGGATAACTAACCTTTTTCTTCGTAGGCATCAAGTAAAATTTTTGGGTTTTTCAATTCAGGGCTTCTCGACGTGACCCAACTTGAGAGTTCATCCATAACAGTAGTATTCTTTGGAACACGAATTGGGTTGGTTGATTTTACAACAGTTGATACACTTATGGGCAGATGAACCCAGCAATACCCAAGTGTTGTTTCTACTGACCATCGGTTCTTTCCATAAACACTAACAAGAAGCTGTGGCCCTGCGAAAACAAATTTGTAGCTTAGCTTTTCATAGATTTTATGAAGTAGATGACAGAAAAGAAACTTACATCCATAAGGACCTGTGCTTCTATAGATACATTCAAATGGTATGTTGAATACAATTTTATCGTTGGCCGTTTTGGGCATGGCTGCTTGCGTTATCCCACTTGTTATTCCCGACATTAATTTAAAGTTACCGCCAGTAACTATTTCAAAACGACAAAATACTTGACTGCTTTCAGGACCAAGAGGAAAAGTAGCCGATTCGATTGTCCCAGTTGCATTTACAACAATACTTCTTGATGATGCCATATTTTGTTGATTTGTTTACAATTTTTTTTTCTCTCACAAAACTTTTCCCAATCCTCCTCTCTTGTGTCGATGTCACAACTTACAAACACAGCGCCATTGACTAACCAAACTAGACAGTGGACTTTCACTGCCATAGACTAACCAAACTAGACAGTCGACTTTCAGTGCACCCACCCATTTATCCCAGCAAATTTTGAATGACAGCTCTCTCTCGCGCTCTCTTTTTTTTCCTGGCTGTGAATACGTGTACCGTCGGGTAGCACTTTTTCAATAACAAACAATTTGTAAATGAATCTATAATAATAAATGGAAAAAAGGAAATGTTGAGTATGATTTTAGATTGCTTAATTCGTCCTCTATCCATCTTCGCCAGTAAAATGTGTTCATTCATTCACATTTCAATTTATTTTTAATTTTGTTTGTATGAATTCTATGTTTGACAGCAAAATGCATAAATGAAATTCGTGGGGATTGTTCCAAAAATGAGTCAACAACATGCAGGTTAACCCGAGCTTCCACTAGACAAAATCGAATTTTAGTAAATGTTCATGATTATTGTATAAATTTCTATTAGGGTGAATGTTTTCAAATTCGTTTATTTAACACCATATTTGTACAAAATCAATATATGATTGGTAATTCTGTATTAGAACGCAAATACAACAACTACTGTGATTCCTCGAAGTGTCAAGTAGAACGTAGTTGTAATTCCTTGTTGAAAATCCTACTTTACTTTGCTTTGCTGAGATCGGAGCTCAGAAAAACAGGCCTATAATGTTGTATTTAAGTGAGTTCTGCATTTTAATTTCCGATTTCAGATTTTGCGTATTCAATCGAACGTAATAATTCAAATTGTTTTGTTAATTGTTGGTCTTCGCTCGCTTTATTTCGTTTTCTATACACATAATTCTTTTACAAATTTTAAAACAATGCATTTTTAGGACATCTTGTTTCCAATATAAAGACAACTCCACCTAAAAGAAAAAAATGTTTAGGGCCAAGCACTACGAAGTCGCTTCTCACTGTTCATCTACATGCGTACACATAAAAATCGAATCTTTTCTTGCTTCTTGCTGCTACAATTATCAGTCGTATTTCTAGTATTTTCAGCTTTTGAGAATTTATAAAATGGTTCAAAAGTAAATTTTCCATATTCATAATTATAAGTACTTATTTTCCCGACGACACAAATGTCAAAGTATAATTAGTGTCAGTCTATACCTACAAGAAACTTTGTGTCAGGGGTACTGGTATTCGTTATACCATGATATTCATACTATAGTATTAATACCAGCAGTCTGTCTCCCACATTACCAGTTTTTAGAAGAGGTATAGAGCCAAATCCCGAGAAAAACCCAAATTCCAACTTAAGGTTTTTTTCACTGCGCCACCTCTCGCGAACGTCTGACAAACATCTGAGAGTATAACTGTCATGAAAGAGCTTCTCAATTGGCCGTTTGGACTCGGCATAAAATTGTAGATCCCTCCCATTCGTCCCAAAAATAAAAACTCACACAAGACGAATGGTTGTGAGAAGCTAGGCTTGGGTCCATACGGACCTGTTGCGCCAATTATTTATTTATTTTTTATAGAGCCAAATTTCAAAAATCTTGGAGCCAAAAATAGCCAACATAAACACAAATCCAAAGATAAAAAGTGCACATTTTTTACAATTCTTTAGGCACAATTATTCTGATTACATTTTTTCTAAAAAAAAATAAACACAACGCAAGCTCATAATTTAGAGACTTTTTTAGCCGAGACAATACTGAGACCACCAACTTCGGCCGATTTCCCGTTTCTTGCCTACCAGCTATATTTTTATGGGGTGGCAAATGCTAAGTGCGCTAACAAAAAGACAACATAATGTGGTATTTAAGTGGATTCTGCAATTTGAATTCCGATTTCAAATTTCGCGTATTCAATCGAACGTTAAGATTCCAAATTGACAGCAATAGTGTAAACAACAGAGATAATGAATAAAAGAGATGGATATCTTTCGTACGTCTATTCCCCCAAAAAACATATTTGTTTACATTGTTGTTTTTGTAATTTCAACCCCCGTCTGTGAATACGTGTGAGCTACGAAAAAACATGTTGCTAATGGCCGGCCAACATTCCTTTTGATTTTATGAGCATCGCGCTGTTCAATTGTTTTGTGTTTGGTATTAAACTTGTTTGGTTTTTGTTAACGCTTCGATTAAAATAAAAAAAATAGTGAAATACACATTTCAGAATAGCGAATTCTTGCATTAAAGTCCAATTCATGAACTCACATATACTAGAAAAGAAATGAGCATAGGTGCGTGACTTCATGAATTTTACGGGAAAACAGCTTGTAGGCAGCCGCCTTTCCACTGAAATGATATATTCTCTCAATTCCATTATCTTTGACTCTGTATTCCATTATCTTTGCGGCATAATTTGTGCCCATTAGTTATGCGGCGTTCACATCACAGTTTATTTTAAGATTTTTTAAAGTTTTTTTAAATTGTTGGTATCAAATGGAATTCCTGTTATAATTTCGTTACAATGCCAAATAAATTAATATAATAACAATTTGTCAATATCTAGCAGAAATCTAATATTATGAGATATTAATCAGGGAAAATTAACTACCACGTTTTTTTCACTTTTGTTAAAAGAGATTTTGTAACATCAGGTTTTTTTTGCATACTTTAAGAAAATACACTTTTTCCGTTGATTTTAATGCTTTAAATTTCGAAGCCATATTGAAAAAAAAATATATTTTAACACAGTTTAGCGAAAAGGTTTTTTTTTGTATATCGTGGGGAACAATATTTTTTTAGTTTTAGCATAAGGCGTAGTACGCTGCTCGAGCTAAACTAAATTTTATCTGGTCTCCAACTTTTCTCTCCAAACATCAGCTAAAGTCCTAGCTAAATTTTGACATAAAGACCGCTGTGGAGAAATGTCAGAAAAAACAGCTGTTCTTTGAAAATAACAACAATTTAATTTACTTGAACAAAAATTTTAATTTTATAACTAACAAGTAGGTATGGACACAAATGAAATTGAAGAAGAGTTCATAATTTGTGCATCTGCGCAAGTTATTGCAATAGCTGCAATGAAGCAAAAAAAAAACTCCTTCTTTTCGTATAAATCCCTACTTAAAAGAAAGAAAAACACCTCATTCGCACGAGTAAATCCACATATTGCCCACAGAAATTTGCGGACTACTACTATGAGTCTGGAAGAATAATATAGAAGGCGAATGAGGAAAGCAAGTTTCATCAGGTGCCGAGCTCCGTTCTTTCCAATCTGTACCTGGAAGACCCAACGAATCTGGGAAACTTTTAAGAAACAAAATAAAAGATTTTGTCAATTCTCCTGTTGGTGCTATTCCTTGGCAATCAAAAGCACCGTTCCTAAAATAAAATATCAATTAAAATATTTTATATGCATTTCTTTTTTCGCATGATTTTAAATTATTATAATTATAAAGTCTTAAGTAGGTAAGTATAAGTTTTAGGTTCCAGGACTTCTTTGATTTGTTTGCCGAAGAGCAATCACCGCCTGTTGTTGAAAACTCAAACCAAGCTCTTCAACCGCGTCGTCGGGTAGCTTTTGAAGATCACGATCTAGGTTCGCCAGCAATGAGTAGTGCACTAAGGGAGGTTGTGAGGGGCCGTTCCTATCTTCCCTCCGCATTTGGATAAGGTCCGTTACCGTCTGCGTTAGGGAAGCCACATTTTCCATAATACCATCTTTTTTTGGTCGTTTTGCAGTATTATTAAACAACAAAAAGACAAAAATTATATAAGTAGGTAATTATAACATAAAGTTCAGATAATATAAACATACATATGTGTAGCTGGAGCCTGGAGTACTTGAAGTAGCATCTTGTTGAACTTCTACATCTTCAAGTAAATGCTTATCAGAAACTGAAGCGTTCGTAAATGGACTAGAAACAGATGGAAAAGTTAAATAAATGAATTATATCTATATTGCATAGTTACATGTACCTTCTTTTGCTAGATGCCGGCGTGAGGAATGATAGACACGCAGAGAATTCCCAATCAACAGTATCCTCAGAAAGGTGTTCGTCATTATCTTCGGAAAATTCTTTTGCGGCACTCCCTGACTTCCCCAATTTTTTGGCGGTTTTATGATAGCGATGACTGTCCCGTAAAGATTTCCATTGTGCTTTACAGTCATCAACTATAAAAAAAAAACACTTGTGTTATGTGCTTTTTAAGAGGTAGAACTTACCTGTTTTTTTCCTATTGCTTCAGATATAGCTGTCCAATCAGCGTTAACACTGCTTCCAAGTTGCTATGGTACGTGTCTGCAAGGCTCCATATAGATGGATGTTGCTCCACAAGCATCGCCAATATTTTCTTGGCCTCGACACTAAAAATCATTTTATGTTTTCGTTTTTTTTTTATTGAATTCCAAGGACTTCTCTTCTATTTCAAAGGACTCTTGCTCTAAATACTCCTCGTCTATATATTCATTAAAATCAAACATATTTTGAATACAAAAAAATAACAGCAGAGCGATCTGTCAAAATTTAGCTGGAAAAATGTACCGACCCATTAAATGGGCCCGATTAATTTTGACAGATACATGAAGGACATTCTGAAACAAAAGTTTGATTATTTAGCTCGAGCTGCGTACCACTCAGCTAAATGGGTTCGCTTAAGTTTAGCTCAGCTAAAGTTTGGAGAGAATTTTATATGGGAGCGAAAATTTAGCTCGAGCTGAAATTTGCATGTAAAATGCATACTTGCACAATAATATATGCAAATATGCATTTGTTAAATTGAAAAAATTGTAGCCCTTGTACCTAACGATAAAAAAATGTTTTGATCACTTTTCGTATTCCAAAAACACAAATAGTGCACTTGTTTTCGTTAATTAATAATTAGGAAGGTTTATAAAAAAATCTGTGGACATTTCAAAATGCAATGTTTTAAAATTTGTAAAAGAAATAAAGCGAGCGAATTACGTTCGATTGAATACGCAAAATCTGAAATCGGAAATTAAAATGCAGAACCCACTTAAATACAACATTATAGGCCTGTTTTTCTGAGCTCCGATCTCAGCAAAGCAAAGTAAAGTAGGATTTTCAACAGGGAATTACAACTACGTTCTATTTGACACTTCGAGGAATCAGAGTAGTTGTTGTATTTGCGTTCTAATACAGAATTACCAATCATATATTGATTTTGTACAAATATGGTGTTAAATAAACGAATTTGAAAACATTCACCCTAATAGAAATTTATACAATAATCATGAACATTTACTAAAATTCGATTTTGTCTAGTGGAAGCTCGGGTTAACCTGCATGTTGTTGACTCATTTTTGGAACAATCCCCACGAATTTCATTTATGCATTTTGCTGTCAAACATAGAATTCATACAAACAAAATTAAAAATAAATTGAAATGTGAATGAATGAATACATTTTACTGGCGAAGATGGATAGAGGACGAATTAAGCTATCTAAAATCATACTCAACATTTACTTTTTTCCATTTATTATTATAGATTCATTTACAAATTGTTTGTTATTGAAAAAGTGCTACCCGACGGTACACGTATTCACAGCCAGGAAAAAAAAGAGAGCGCGAGAGAGAGCTGTCATTCAAAATTTGCTGGGATAATCGGGTGGGTGCACTGAAAGTCGACTGTCTAGTTAGGTTAGTCTATGGCAGTGAAAGTCCACTGTCTAGTTTGGTTAGTCAATGGCGCTGTGTTTGTAAGTTGTGACATCGACACAAGAGAGGAGGATTGGGAAAAGTTTTGTGAGAGAAAAAAAAATTGTAAACAAATCAACAAAATATGGCATCATCAAGAAGTATTGTTGTAAATGCAACTGGGACAATCGAATCGGCTACTTTTCCTCTTGGTCCTGAAAGCAGTCAAGTATTTTGTCGTTTTGAAATAGTTACTGGCGGTAACTTTAAATTAATGTCGGGAATAACAAGTGGGATAACGCAAGCAGCCATGCCCAAAACGGCCAACGATAAAATTGTATTCAACATACCATTTGAATGTATCTATAGAAGCACAGGTCCTTATGGATGTAAGTTTCTTTTCTGTCATCTACTTCATAAAATTATGAAAAGCTAAGCTACAAATTTGTTTTCGCAGGGCCACAGCTTCTTGTTAGTGTTTATGGAAAGAACCGATGGTCAGTAGAAACAACACTTGGGTATTGCTGGGTTCATCTGCCCATAAGTGTATCAACTGTTGTAAAATCAACCAACCCAATTCGTGTTCCAAAGAATACTACTGTTATGGATGAACTCTCAAGTTGGGTCACGTCGAGAAGCCCTGAATTGAAAAACCCAAAAATTTTACTTGATGCCTACGAAGAAAAAGGTTAGTTATCCTAAGTACTTTGTAAACTAATATGTAAATACGATTTTGTTCACCTCATGTTCCTTTAGAATTCCTTTCGATGGAGCAAAATGGAGAGATGAAACTTTCATTGAGAACACTTTGCTTGCTGTCAAATGATGTACCTAGTGAACGATTTGAGGGAGTAAACCCTAACGAACTTAGAACGATTTAATTCCAATTATTGTATTATTATTCACATATTTTTCTATTTTCGTGTAAAAAATAAAAGTCTGCTAGCACGTTTGACCCAACCGTTGCATGGCTTTGTATTTCAGATCCCACAAACAAAGTCGAGTTCATGTAGGTGTAACAAGTATCGGCCCCTATCGTAATTGCCCATTAACGATCGCCAAATGGCTGTTTATCAGTCAATTTTTGTATAGCGATTTTTGTATGCTGGCAAATGATGTACCTTGTGAACGATTTGAGGGAGTAAACCCTAACGAACTTAGAACGATTTAATTCCAATTATTGTATTATTATTCACATATTTTTCTATTTTCGTGTAAAAAATAAAAGTCTGCTAGCACGTTTGACCCAACAGGTGCATGGCTTTGTATTTCAGATCCCACAAACAAAGTCGAGTTCATGTAGGTGTAACAGGTATCGGCCGCTTATCAGTCAATTTTTGTATAGCGAGCCCGAGCCACGATAAAGATTCCCTTTTTGGCGAATAGAGATCAAAGATTAAAAATCTCTTTAACAAACAAATAAGTTACATAAATTAGATAAATACAAGTTCTTTATTATGTCGATTGGTAATCGGCTTAATAATTGCTTTGATTGATCTTTAATCGATCTTCGAATTGAAAGAAGCAATAGCAATGCATTTTAATTCGCATTTAATTTGTGTCCACGGAGTCGAGCAGATTTTTGAATCGACAATATTGCGGGCACCTGGAATAAAAGTAAGATATTGGAAATTTGATTAAATTAATTAAAATAACGATTAGGTAATTACGGCGAAATTAAAAATGTCCATTGGATTCGGGTCGTTGAAAAAAAAAATGACCACAATTAGGAAGAATAAAAATGGAATTAAGAAATAAACTTACAGGTGTCTTAAATTGTTGTGTGAATATTTTTGTGCGTCACTTCCATACGATGTTAAAATGTAGTATATACATTTCATAGCTAGTATTAAAATCAACACAATGTTTGTGGTAAACTACGATTTTATTGATTGCAGCCCCAATTTCTCTCTAATGGTGAGTCTCCGTAGCTTTTTTGACAGCTCATGTCCGTTTGAATATTGCAAACTGCAAATATAAAGCGCTCTTAACAAGTTATTTGAAAATGAATAAAAACAAGAGTAACATTCTTTCCCAAAGTTGCGAGGAGCAAAAAGGAATGCTGCCATTTATCAAAAAATGTGCAGCGAACTAGAAAATAAAATCGTAGTATACCACAAACATTGTGTTGATTTTAATACTAGCTATGAAATGTATATACTACATTTTAACATCGTATGGAAGTGACGCACAAAAATATTCACACAACAATTTAAGACACCTGCAAGTTTATTTCTTAATTCCATTTTTATTCTTCCTAATTGTGGTCATTTTTTTTTTTCAACGACCCGAATCCAATGGACATTTTTAATTTCGTCGTAATTACCTAATCGTTATTTTAATTAATTTAACCAAATTTCCAATATCTTACTTTTATTCCAGGTGCCCGCAATATTGTCGATTCAAAAATCTGCTCGACTCCGTGGACACAAATTAAATGCGAATTAAAATGCATTGCTATTGCTTCTTTCAATTCGAAGATCGATTTAAAATCAATCAAAGCAATTATTAAGCCGATTACCAATCGACATAATAAAGAACTTGTATTTATCTAATTTATGTAACTTATTTGTTTGTTAAGGAGATTTTTAATCTTTGATCTCTATTCGCCAAAATGTGAATCTTTATCGTGGCTCGGGCTCGCTATACAAAAATTGACTGATAAACAGCCATTTGGCGATCGTTAATGGGCAATTACGATAGGGGCCGATACCTGTTACGCCTACATGAACTCGACTTTGTTTGTGGGATCTGAAATACAAAGCCATGCAACGGTTGGGTCAAACGTGCTAGCAGACTTTTATTTTTTACACGAAAATAGAAAAATATGTGAATAATAATACAATAATTGGAATTAAATCGTTCTAAGTTCGTTAGGGTTTACTCCCTCAAATCGTTCACAAGGTACATCATTTGCCAGCATACAAAAATCGCTATACAAAAATTGACTGATAAACAGCCATTTGGCGATCGTTAATGGGCAATTACGATAGGGGCCGATACCTGTTACACCTACATGAACTCGACTTTGTTTGTGGGATCTGAAATACAAAGCCATGCAACGGTTGGGTCAAACGTGCTAGCAGACTTTTATTTTTTACACGAAAATAGAAAAATATGTGAATAATAATACAATAATTGGAATTAAATCGTTCTAAGTTCGTTAGGGTTTACTCCCTCAAATCGTTCACTAGGTACATCATTTGACAGCAAGCAAAGTGTTCTCAATGAAAGTTTCATCTCTCCATTTTGCTCCATCGAAAGGAATTCTAAAGGAACATGAGGTGAACAAAATCGTATTTACATATTAGTTTACAAAGTACTTAGGATAACTAACCTTTTTCTTCGTAGGCATCAAGTAAAATTTTTGGGTTTTTCAATTCAGGGCTTCTCGACGTGACCCAACTTGAGAGTTCATCCATAACAGTAGTATTCTTTGGAACACGAATTGGGTTGGTTGATTTTACAACAGTTGATACACTTATGGGCAGATGAACCCAGCAATACCCAAGTGTTGTTTCTACTGACCATCGGTTCTTTCCATAAACACTAACAAGAAGCTGTGGCCCTGCGAAAACAAATTTGTAGCTTAGCTTTTCATAGATTTTATGAAGTAGATGACAGAAAAGAAACTTACATCCATAAGGACCTGTGCTTCTATAGATACATTCAAATGGTATGTTGAATACAATTTTATCGTTGGCCGTTTTGGGCATGGCTGCTTGCGTTATCCCACTTGTTATTCCCGACATTAATTTAAAGTTACCGCCAGTAACTATTTCAAAACGACAAAATACTTGACTGCTTTCAGGACCAAGAGGAAAAGTAGCCGATTCGATTGTCCCAGTTGCATTTACAACAATACTTCTTGATGATGCCATATTTTGTTGATTTGTTTACAATTTTTTTTTCTCTCACAAAACTTTTCCCAATCCTCCTCTCTTGTGTCGATGTCACAACTTACAAACACAGCGCCATTGACTAACCAAACTAGACAGTGGACTTTCACTGCCATAGACTAACCAAACTAGACAGTCGACTTTCAGTGCACCCACCCATTTATCCCAGCAAATTTTGAATGACAGCTCTCTCTCGCGCTCTCTTTTTTTTCCTGGCTGTGAATACGTGTACCGTCGGGTAGCACTTTTTCAATAACAAACAATTTGTAAATGAATCTATAATAATAAATGGAAAAAAGGAAATGTTGAGTATGATTTTAGATTGCTTAATTCGTCCTCTATCCATCTTCGCCAGTAAAATGTGTTCATTCATTCACATTTCAATTTATTTTTAATTTTGTTTGTATGAATTCTATGTTTGACAGCAAAATGCATAAATGAAATTCGTGGGGATTGTTCCAAAAATGAGTCAACAACATGCAGGTTAACCCGAGCTTCCACTAGACAAAATCGAATTTTAGTAAATGTTCATGATTATTGTATAAATTTCTATTAGGGTGAATGTTTTCAAATTCGTTTATTTAACACCATATTTGTACAAAATCAATATATGATTGGTAATTCTGTATTAGAACGCAAATACAACAACTACTGTGATTCCTCGAAGTGTCAAGTAGAACGTAGTTGTAATTCCTTGTTGAAAATCCTACTTTACTTTGCTTTGCTGAGATCGGAGCTCAGAAAAACAGGCCTATAATGTTGTATTTAAGTGAGTTCTGCATTTTAATTTCCGATTTCAGATTTTGCGTATTCAATCGAACGTAATAATTCAAATTGTTTTGTTAATTGTTGGTCTTCGCTCGCTTTATTTCGTTTTCTATACACATAATTCTTTTACAAATTTTAAAACAATGCATTTTTAGGACATCTTGTTTCCAATATAAAGACAACTCCACCTAAAAGAAAAAAATGTTTAGGGCCAAGCACTACGAAGTCGCTTCTCACTGTTCATCTACATGCGTACACATAAAAATCGAATCTTTTCTTGCTTCTTGCTGCTACAATTATCAGTCGTATTTCTAGTATTTTCAGCTTTTGAGAATTTATAAAATGGTTCAAAAGTAAATTTTCCATATTCATAATTATAAGTACTTATTTTCCCGACGACACAAATGTCAAAGTATAATTAGTGTCAGTCTATACCTACAAGAAACTTTGTGTCAGGGGTACTGGTATTCGTTATACCATGATATTCATACTATAGTATTAATACCAGCAGTCTGTCTCCCACATTACCAGTTTTTAGAAGAGGTATAGAGCCAAATCCCGAGAAAAACCCAAATTCCAACTTAAGGTTTTTTTCACTGCGCCACCTCTCGCGAACGTCTGACAAACATCTGAGAGTATAACTGTCATGAAAGAGCTTCTCAATTGGCCGTTTGGACTCGGCATAAAATTGTAGATCCCTCCCATTCGTCCCAAAAATAAAAACTCACACAAGACGAATGGTTGTGAGAAGCTAGGCTTGGGTCCATACGGACCTGTTGCGCCAATTATTTATTTATTTTTTATAGAGCCAAATTTCAAAAATCTTGGAGCCAAAAATAGCCAACATAAACACAAATCCAAAGATAAAAAGTGCACATTTTTTACAATTCTTTAGGCACAATTATTCTGATTACATTTTTTCTAAAAAAAAATAAACACAACGCAAGCTCATAATTTAGAGACTTTTTTAGCCGAGACAATACTGAGACCACCAACTTCGGCCGATTTCCCGTTTCTTGCCTACCAGCTATATTTTTATGGGGTGGCAAATGCTAAGTGCGCTAACAAAAAGACAACATAATGTGGTATTTAAGTGGATTCTGCAATTTGAATTCCGATTTCAAATTTCGCGTATTCAATCGAACGTTAAGATTCCAAATTGACAGCAATAGTGTAAACAACAGAGATAATGAATAAAAGAGATGGATATCTTTCGTACGTCTATTCCCCCAAAAAACATATTTGTTTACATTGTTGTTTTTGTAATTTCAACCCCCGTCTGTGAATACGTGTGAGCTACGAAAAAACATGTTGCTAATGGCCGGCCAACATTCCTTTTGATTTTATGAGCATCGCGCTGTTCAATTGTTTTGTGTTTGGTATTAAACTTGTTTGGTTTTTGTTAACGCTTCGATTAAAATAAAAAAAATAGTGAAATACACATTTCAGAATAGCGAATTCTTGCATTAAAGTCCAATTCATGAACTCACATATACTAGAAAAGAAATGAGCATAGGTGCGTGACTTCATGAATTTTACGGGAAAACAGCTTGTAGGCAGCCGCCTTTCCACTGAAATGATATATTCTCTCAATTCCATTATCTTTGACTCTGTATTCCATTATCTTTGCGGCATAATTTGTGCCCATTAGTTATGCGGCGTTCACATCACAGTTTATTTTAAGATTTTTTAAAGTTTTTTTAAATTGTTGGTATCAAATGGAATTCCTGTTATAATTTCGTTACAATGCCAAATAAATTAATATAATAACAATTTGTCAATATCTAGCAGAAATCTAATATTATGAGATATTAATCAGGGAAAATTAACTACCACGTTTTTTTCACTTTTGTTAAAAGAGATTTTGTAACATCAGGTTTTTTTTGCATACTTTAAGAAAATACACTTTTTCCGTTGATTTTAATGCTTTAAATTTCGAAGCCATATTGAAAAAAAAATATATTTTAACACAGTTTAGCGAAAAGGTTTTTTTTTGTATATCGTGGGGAACAATATTTTTTTAGTTTTAGCATAAGGCGTAGTACGCTGCTCGAGCTAAACTAAATTTTATCTGGTCTCCAACTTTTCTCTCCAAACATCAGCTAAAGTCCTAGCTAAATTTTGACATAAAGACCGCTGTGGAGAAATGTCAGAAAAAACAGCTGTTCTTTGAAAATAACAACAATTTAATTTACTTGAACAAAAATTTTAATTTTATAACTAACAAGTAGGTATGGACACAAATGAAATTGAAGAAGAGTTCATAATTTGTGCATCTGCGCAAGTTATTGCAATAGCTGCAATGAAGCAAAAAAAAAACTCCTTCTTTTCGTATAAATCCCTACTTAAAAGAAAGAAAAACACCTCATTCGCACGAGTAAATCCACATATTGCCCACAGAAATTTGCGGACTACTACTATGAGTCTGGAAGAATAATATAGAAGGCGAATGAGGAAAGCAAGTTTCATCAGGTGCCGAGCTCCGTTCTTTCCAATCTGTACCTGGAAGACCCAACGAATCTGGGAAACTTTTAAGAAACAAAATAAAAGATTTTGTCAATTCTCCTGTTGGTGCTATTCCTTGGCAATCAAAAGCACCGTTCCTAAAATAAAATATCAATTAAAATATTTTATATGCATTTCTTTTTTCGCATGATTTTAAATTATTATAATTATAAAGTCTTAAGTAGGTAAGTATAAGTTTTAGGTTCCAGGACTTCTTTGATTTGTTTGCCGAAGAGCAATCACCGCCTGTTGTTGAAAACTCAAACCAAGCTCTTCAACCGCGTCGTCGGGTAGCTTTTGAAGATCACGATCTAGGTTCGCCAGCAATGAGTAGTGCACTAAGGGAGGTTGTGAGGGGCCGTTCCTATCTTCCCTCCGCATTTGGATAAGGTCCGTTACCGTCTGCGTTAGGGAAGCCACATTTTCCATAATACCATCTTTTTTTGGTCGTTTTGCAGTATTATTAAACAACAAAAAGACAAAAATTATATAAGTAGGTAATTATAACATAAAGTTCAGATAATATAAACATACATATGTGTAGCTGGAGCCTGGAGTACTTGAAGTAGCATCTTGTTGAACTTCTACATCTTCAAGTAAATGCTTATCAGAAACTGAAGCGTTCGTAAATGGACTAGAAACAGATGGAAAAGTTAAATAAATGAATTATATCTATATTGCATAGTTACATGTACCTTCTTTTGCTAGATGCCGGCGTGAGGAATGATAGACACGCAGAGAATTCCCAATCAACAGTATCCTCAGAAAGGTGTTCGTCATTATCTTCGGAAAATTCTTTTGCGGCACTCCCTGACTTCCCCAATTTTTTGGCGGTTTTATGATAGCGATGACTGTCCCGTAAAGATTTCCATTGTGCTTTACAGTCATCAACTATAAAAAAAACACTTGTGTTATGTGCTTTTTAAGAGGTAGAACTTACTTGTTTTTTCCTATTGCTTCAGATATAGCTCTCCAATCAGCGTTAACGCTGCTTCCAAGTTGCTATGGTACGTGTCTGCAAGGCTCCATATAGACGGATGTTGCTCCACAAGCATCGCCAATATTTTCTTGGCCTCGACACTAAAAATCATTTTATGTTTTCGTTTTTTTTTTATTGAATTCCAAGGACTTCTCTTCTATTTCAAAGGACTCTTGCTCTAAATACTCCTCGTCTATATATTCATTAAAATCAAACATATTTTGAATACAAAAAAATAACAGCAGATCGATCTGTCAAAATTTAGCTGGAAAAATGTACCGACCCATTAAATGGGCGCGATAAATTTTGACAGATACATGAAGGACATTCTGAAACAAAAGTTTGATTATTTAGCTCGAGCTGCGTACCACTCAGCTAAATGGGTTCGCTTAAGTTTAGCTCAGCTAAAGTTTGGAGAGAATTTTATATGGGAGCGAAAATTTAGCTCTAGCTGAAATTTGCATGTAAAATGTATACTTGCACAATAATATATGCAAATATGCATTTGTTAAATTGAAAAAATTGTAGCCCTTGTACCTAACGATAAAAAAATGTTTTGATCACTTTTCGTATTCCAAAAACACAAATAGTACACTTGTTTTCGTTAATTAATAATTAGGAAGGTTTATAAAAAAATCTGTGCACATTTCAAAATGCAATGTTTTAAAATTTGTAAAAGAATTATGTGTATAGAAAACGAAATAAAGCGTGCGAATTACGTTCGATTGAATACGCAAAATCTGAAATCGGAAATTAAAATGCAGAACCCACTTAAATACAACATTATAGGCCTGTTTTTCTGAGCTCCGATCTCAGCAAAGCAAAGTAAAGTAGGATTTTCAACACGGAATTACAACTACATTCTACTTGAAACTTCGAGGAATCACAGTAGTTTTTGTATTTACGTTCTAATACAGAATTACCAATCATATATTGATTTTGTACAAATATGGTGTTAAATAAACGAATTTGAAAACATTCACCCTAATAGAAATTTATACAATAATCATGAACATTTACTAAAATTCGATTTTGTCTAGTGGAAGCTCGGGTTAACCTGCATGTTGTTGACTCATTTTTGGAACAATCCCCACGAATTTCATTTATGCATTTTGCTGTCAAACATAGAATTCATACAAACAAAATTAAAAATAAATTGAAATGTGAATGAATGAACACATTTTACTGGCGAAGATGGATAGAGGACGAATTAAGCTATCTAAAATCATACTCAACATTTACTTTTTTCCATTTATTATTATAGATTCATTTACAAATTGTTTGTTATTGAAAAAGTGTTACCCGACGGTACACGTTTTCACAGCCAGGAAAAAAAAAAGAGAGCGCGAGAGAGCTGTCATTCAAAATTTGCTGGGATAAATGGGTGGGTGCACTGAAAGTCGACTGTCTAGTATGGTTAGTCTATGGCAGTGAAAGTCCACTGTCTAGTTTGGTTAGTCAATGGCGCTGTGTTTGTAAGTTGTGACATTGACACAAGAGAGGAGGATTGGGAAAAGTTTTGTGAGAGAAAAAAAAATTGTAAACAAATCAACAAAATATGGCATCATCAAGAAGTATTGTTGTAAATGCAACTGGGACAATCGAATCGGCTACTTTTCCTCTTGGTCCTGAAAGCAGTCAAGTATTTTGTCGTTTTGAAATAGTTACTGGTGGTAACTTTAAATTAATGTCGGGAATAACAAGTGGGATAACGCAAGCAGCCATGCCCAAAACGGCCAACGATAAAATTGTATTCAACATACCATTTGAATGTATCTATAGAAGCACAGGTCCTTATGGATGTAAGTTTCTTTTCTGTCATCTACTTCATAAAATCTATGAAAAGCTAAGCTACAAATTTGTTTTCGCAGGGCCACAGCTTCTTGTTAGTGTTTATGGAAAGAACCGATGGTCAGTAGAAACAACACTTGGGTATTGCTGGGTTCATCTGCCCATAAGTGTATCAACTGTTGTAAAATCAACCAACCCAATTCGTGTTCCAAAGAATACTACTGTTATGGATGAACTCTCAAGTTGGGTCACGTCGAGAAGCCCTGAATTGAAAAACCCAAAAATTTTACTTGATGCCTACGAAGAAAAAGGTTAGTTATCCTAAGTACTTTGTAAACTAATATGTAAATACGATTTTGTTCACCTCATGTTCCTTTAGAATTCCTTTCGATGGAGCAAAATGGAGAGATGAAACTTTCATTGAGAACACTTTGCTTGCTGTCAAATGATGTACCTAGTGAACGATTTGAGGGAGTAAACCCTAACGAACTTAGAACGATTTAATTCCAATTATTGTATTATTATTCACATATTTTTCTATTTTCGTGTAAAAAATAAAAGTCTGCTAGCACGTTTGACCCAACCGTTGCATGGCTTTGTATTTCAGATCCCAGAAACAAAGTCGAGTTCATGTAGGTGTAACAAGTATCGGCCCCTATCGTAATTGCCCATTAACGATCGCCAAATGGCTGTTTATCAGTCAATTTTTGTATAGCGATTTTTGTATGCTGGCAAATGATGTACCTTGTGAACGATTTGAGGGAGTAAACCCTAACGAACTTAGAACGATTTAATTCCAATTATTGTATTATTATTCACATATTTTTCTATTTTCGTGTAAAAAATAAAAGTCTGCTAGCACGTTTGACCCAACAGGTGCATGGCTTTGTATTTCAGATCCCACAAACAAAGTCGAGTTCATGTAGGTGTAACAGGTATCGGCCGCTTATCAGTCAATTTTTGTATAGCGAGCCCGAGCCACGATAAAGATTCCCTTTTTGGCGAATAGAGATCAAAGATTAAAAATCTCTTTAACAAACAAATAAGTTACATAAATTAGATAAATACAAGTTCTTTATTATGTCGATTGGTAATCGGCTTAATAATTGCTTTGATTGATTTTAAATCGATCTTCGAATTGAAAGAAGCAATAGCAATGCATTTTAATTCGCATTTAATTTGTGTCCACGGAGTCGAGCAGATTTTTGAATCGACAATATTGCGGGCACCTGGAATAAAAGTAAGATATTGGAAATTTGATTAAATTAATTAAAATAACGATTAGGTAATTACGACGAAATTAAAAATGTCCATTGGATTCGGGTCGTTGAAAAAAAAAAATGACCACAATTAGGAAGAATAAAAATGGAATTAAGAAATAAACTTACAGGTGTCTTAAATTGTTGTGTGAATATTTTTGTGCGTCACTTCCATACGATGTTAAAATGTAGTATATACATTTCATAGCTAGTATTAAAATCAACACAATGTTTGTGGTAAACTACGATTTTATTGATTGCAGCCCCAATTTCTCTCTAATGGTGAGTCTCCGTAGCTTTTTTGACAGCTCATGTCCGTTTGAATATTGCAAACTGCAAATATAAAGCGCTCTTAACAAGTTATTTGAAAATGAATAAAAACAAGAGTAACATTCTTTCCCAAAGTTGCGAGGAGCAAAAAGGAATGCTGCCATTTATCAAAAAATGTGCAGCGAACTAGAAAATAAAATCGTAGTATACCACAAACATTGTGTTGATTTTAATACTAGCTATGAAATGTATATACTACATTTTAACATCGTATGGAAGTGACGCACAAAAATATTCACACAACAATTTAAGACACCTGTAAGTTTATTTCTTAATTCCATTTTTTTCTTCCTAATTGTGGTAATTTTTTTTTTCAACGACCCGAATCCAATGGACATTTTTAATTTCGTCGTAATTACCTAATCGTTATTTTAATTAATTTAACCAAATTTCCAATATCTTACTTTTATTCCAGGTGCCCGCAATATTGTCGATTCAAAAATCTGCTCGACTCCGTGGACACAAATTAAATGCGAATTAAAATGCATTGCTATTGCTTCTTTCAATTCGAAGATCGATTTAAAATCAATCAAAGCAATTATTAAGCCGATTACCTATCGACATAATAAAGGACTTGTATTTATCTAATTTATGTAACTTATTTGTTTGTTAAAGAGATTTTTAATCTTTGATCTCTATTCGCCAAAATGTGAATCTTTATCGTGGCTCGGGCTCGCTATACAAAAATTGACTGATAAACAGCCATTTGGCGATCATTAATGGGCAATTACGATAGGGGCCGATACCTGTTACACCTACATGAACTCGACTTTGTTTGTGGGATCTGAAATACAAAGCCATGCAACGGTTGGGTCAAACGTGCTAGCAGACTTTTATTTTTTACACGAAAATAGAAAAATATGTGAATAATAATACAATAATTGGAATTAAATCGTTCTAAGTTCGTTAGGGTTTACTCCCTCAAATCGTTCACAAGGTACATCATTTGCCAGCATACAAAAATCGCTATACAAAAATTGACTGATAAACAGCCATTTGGCGATCGTTAATGGGCAATTTCGATAGGGGCCGATACCTGTTACACCTACATGAACTCGACTTTGTTTGTGGGATCTGAAATACAAAGCCATGCAACGGTTGGGTCAAACGTGCTAGCAGACTTTTATTTTTTACACGAAAATAGAAAAATATGTGAATAATAATACAATAATTGGAATTAAATCGTTCTAAGTTCGTTAGGGTTTACTCCCTCAAATCGTTCACTAGGTACATCATTTGACAGCAAGCAAAGTGTTCTCAATGAAAGTTTCATCTCTCCATTTTGCTCCATCGAAAGGAATTCTAAAGGAACATGAGGTGAACAAAATCGTATTTACATATTAGTTTACAAAGTACTTAGGATAACTAACCTTTTTCTTCGTAGGCATCAAGTAAAATTTTTGGGTTTTTCAATTCAGGGCTTCTCGACGTGACCCAACTTGAGAGTTCATCCATAACAGTAGTATTCTTTGGAACACGAATTGGGTTGGTTGATTTTACAACAGTTGATACACTTATGGGCAGATGAACCCAGCAATACCCAAGTGTTGTTTCTACTGACCATCGGTTCTTTCCATAAACACTAACAAGAAGCTGTGGCCCTGCGAAAACAAATTTGTAGCTTAGCTTTTCATAGATTTTATGAAGTAGATGACAGAAAAGAAACTTACATCCATAAGGACCTGTGCTTCTATAGATACATTCAAATGGTATGTTGAATACAATTTTATCGTTGGCCGTTTTGGGCATGGCTGCTTGCGTTATCCCACTTGTTATTCCCGACATTAATTTAAAGTTACCGCCAGTAACTATTTCAAAACGACAAAATACTTGACTGCTTTCAGGACCAAGAGGAAAAGTAGCCGATTCGATTGTCCCAGTTGCATTTACAACAATACTTCTTGATGATGCCATATTTTGTTGATTTGTTTACAATTTTTTTTTCTCTCACAAAACTTTTCCCAATCCTCCTCTCTTGTGTCGATGTCACAACTTACAAACACAGCGCCATTGACTAACCAAACTAGACAGTGGACTTTCACTGCCATAGACTAACCAAACTAGACAGTCGACTTTCAGTGCACCCACCCGATTATCCCAGCAAATTTTGAATGACAGCTCACTCTCGCGCTCTCTTTTTTTTCCTGGCTGTGAATACGTGTACCGTCGGGTAGCACTTTTTCAATAACAATTTGTAAATGAATCTATAATAATAAATGTGAAAAAAGGAAATGTTGAGTATGATTTTAGATTGCTTAATTCGTCCTCTATCCATCTTCGCCAGTAAAATGTGTTCATTCATTCACATTTCAATTTATTTTTAATTTTGTTTGTATGAATTCTATGTTTGACAGCAAAATGCATAAATGAAATTCGTGGGGATTGTTCCAAAAATGAGTCAACAACATGCAGGTTAACCCGAGCTTCCACTAGACAAAATCGAATTTTAGTAAATGTTCATGATTATTGTATAAATTTCTATTAGGGTGAATGTTTTCAAATTCGTTTATTTAACACCATATTTGTACAAAATCAATATATGATTGGTAATTCTGTATTAGAACGCAAATACAACAACTACTGTGATTCCTCGAAGTGTCAAGTAGAACGTAGTTGTAATTCCGTGTTGAAAATCCTACTTTACTTTGCTTTGCTGAGATCGGAGCTCAGAAAAACAGGCCTATAATGTTGTATTTAAGTGAGTTCTGCATTTTAATTTCCGATTTCAGATTTTGCGTATTCAATCGAACGTAATAATTCAAATTGTTTTGTTAATTGTTGGTCTTCGCTCGCTTTATTTCGTTTTCTATACACATAATTCTTTTACAAATTTTAAAACAATGCATTTTTAGGACATCTTGTTTCCAATATAAAGACAACTCCACCTAAAAGAAAAAAATGTTTAGGGCCAAGCACTACGAAGTCGCTTCTCACTGTTCATCTACATGCGTACATATAAAAATCGAATCTTTTCTTGCTTCTTGCTGCTACAATTATCAGTCGTATTTCTAGTATTTTCAGCTTTTGAGAATTTATAAAATGGTTCAAAAGTAAATTTTCCATATTCATAATTATAAGTACTTATTTTCCCGACGACACAAATGTCAAAGTATAATTAGTGTCAGTCTATACCTACAAGAAACTTTGTGTCAGGGGTACTGGTATTCGTTATACCTTGATATTCATACTATAGTATTAATACCAGCAGTCTGTCTCCCACATTACCAGTTTTTAGAAGAGGTATAGAGCCAAATCCCGAGAAAAGCCCAAATTCCAACTTAAGGTTTTTTTCACTGCGCCACCTCTCGCGAACGTCTGACAAACATCTGAGAGTATAACTGTCATGAAAGAGCTTCTCAATTGGCCGTTTGGACTCGGCATAAAATTGTAGATCCCTCCCATTCGTCCCAAAAATAAAAACTCACACAAGACGAATGGTTGTGAGAAGCTAGGCTTGGGTCCATACGGACCTGTTGCGCCAATTATTTATTTATTTTTTATAGATCCAAATTTCAAAAATCTTGGAGCCAAAAATAGCCAACATAAACACAAATCCAAAGATAAAAAGTGCACATTTTTTTACAATTCTTTAGGCACAATTATTCTGATTACATTTTTTCTAAAAAAAAATAAACACAACACAAGCTCATAATTTAGAGACTTTTTTAGCCGAGACAATACTGAGACCACCAACTTCGGCCGATTTCCCGTTTCTTGCCTACAAGCTATATTTTTATGGGGTGGCAAATGCTAAGTGCGCTAACAAAAAGACAACATAATGAGGTATTTAAGTGGATTCTGCAATTTGAATTCCGATTTCAGATTTCGCGTATTCAATCGAACGTTAAGATTCCAAATTGACAGCAATAGTGTAAACAACAGAGATAAATGAATAAAAGAGATGGATATCTTTCATACGTCTATTCCCCCAAAAAACATATTTGTTTACATTGTTGTTTTTGTAATTTCAACCCCCGTCTGTGAATACGTGTGAGCTACGAAAAAACATGTTGCTAATGGCCGGCCAACATTCCTTTTGTTTTGTGTTTGGTATTAAACTTGTTTGGTTTTTGTTAACGCTTCGATTAAAATAAAAAAAATAGTGAAATACACATTTCAAAATAGCGAATTCTTGCATTAAAGTCCAATTCATGAACTCACATATACTAGAAAAGAAATGAGCATAGGTGCGTGACTTCATGAATTTTACGGGAAAACAGCTTGTAGGCAGCCGCCTTTCCACTGAAATAATATATATCTCTCAATTCCATTATCTTTGACTCTGTATTCCATTATCTTTGCGGCATAATTTGTGCCCATTAGTTATGCGGCGTTCACATCACAGTTTATTTTAAGTTTTTTTTTAAATTGTTGGTATCAAATGGAATTCCTGTTATAATTTCGTTACAATGCCAAATAAATTAATATAATAACTATTTGTCAATATCTAGCAGAAATCTAATATTATGAGATATTAATCAGGGAAAATTAACTACCACGTTTTTTTCACTTTTGTTAAAAGAGATTTTGTAACATCAGGTTTTTTTTTGCATACTTTAAGAAAATACGCTTTTTCCGTTGATTTTAATGCTTTAAATTTCGAAGCCATATTGAAAAAAAAATATATTTTAACACAGTTTAGCGAAAAGGTTTTTTTTGTATATCGTGGGGAACAATATTTTTTTAGTTTTAGCATAAGGCGTAGTACGCTGCTCGAGCTAAACTAAATTTTATCTGGTTTCCAACTTTTCTCTCCAAACATCAGCTAAAGTCCTAGCTAAATTTTGACATAAAGACCGCTGTGGAGAAATGTCAGAAAAAACAGCTGTTCTTTGAAAATAACAACAATTTAATTTACTTGAACAAAAATTTTAATTTTATAACTAACAAGTAGGTATGGACACAAATGAAATTGAAGAAGAGTTCATAATTTGTGCATCTGCGCAAGTTATTGCAATAGCTGCAATGTAGCAAAAAAAAACTCCTTCTTTTCGTATAAATCCCTACTTAAAAGAAAGAAAAACACCTCATTCGCACGAGTAAATCCACATATTGCCCACAGAAATTTGCGGACTACTACTATGAGTCTGGAAGAATAATATAGAAGGCGAATGAGGAAAGCAAGTTTCATCAGGTGCCGAGCTCCGTTCTTTCCAATCTGTACCTGGAAGACCCAACGAATCTGGGAAACTTTTAAGAAACAAAATAAAAGATTTTGTCAATTCTCCTGTTGGTGCTATTCCTTGGCAATCAAAAGCACCGTTCCTAAAATAAAATATCAATTAAAATATTTTATATGCATTTCTTTTTTCGCATGATTTTAAATTATTATAATTATAAAGTCTTAAGTAGGTAAGTATAAGTTTTAGGTTCCAGGACTTCTTTGATTTGTTTGCCGAAGAGCAATCACCGCCTGTTGTTGAAAACTCAAACCAAGCTCTTCAACCGCGTCGTCGGGTAGCTTTTGAAGATCACGATCTAGGTTCGCCAGCAATGAGTAGTGCACTAAGGGAGGTTGTGAGGGGCCGTTCCTATCTTCCCTCCGCATTTGGATAAGGTCCGTTACCGTCTGCGTTAGGGAAGCCACATTTTCCACAAAACCATCTTTTTTTGGTCGTTTTGCTGTATTATTAAACAACAAAAAGACAAAAATTATATAAGTAGGTAATTATAACATAAAGTTCAGATAATATTGAAGTGGAATAAATGTTTTAGAGTAGCAAAAGTAAAATAAGTTTTATTTAGTTCAAAAGGAATTCACAAAAGGACGCGTTGTTATTAGCAGAGAGAAATTCGGAAAGGCAGTTGCATTTGAAATAAAAAACAAAGGATAGATATATTCAGTATCTATATATACATCTGCTCTCTTCTGTTGACGGGTTGTGGCTTCTAGACGACAGTTGACAGTATTACCGTGTGGTTGTTTATTACTTCAACACTTCCTCCATAAACACCAAACGTGATAAAATTTCATTGTTGACCAATTGTTAGTCCCATCTTCTTTCGTAATGTTTCAAAACGAACTCGTTCCAATGGTTTTGTCAGCAAATCTGCTAGTTGATTTTCTCCAGGAATGTGTTCCAGCTTGATTTCACCTTCCAGAAAACGCTCTCGAACGTAAAAATGTCTAATGTCAATATGCTTAGTTCTTTTATGATATTCTGGATTCTTTCCTAGTTTGACAGCACTTGCACAGTCAACGAAAAGCTCAGGTGTAAAGTCTTGTTGTCCAGTTAATTCTGCCATCAAACGTTTGAGCCACATAGCCTCCTTCGCTCCCTCACTCGCAGCCATAATTTCAGCTTCAGTAGTAGATAACGCTACTGTTCTTTGAAGTTGACTTGTCCAACAGACTGCTCCACCAGCAAACGTTGCAACAATTCCGGTTGTGGATCGCCTTGATTCAATATTACCTGCGAAATCTGCATCACTGTAGACTTTTAACTGTTCGTAGTCCTTTTTGTACTCGATGCATGAGTTGGTGGTTCCACGAAGGTACCTAAAGATTCGCTTGACATCATTCCAGTCCTTTTTGCTTGGATTTTCTACTGCTCGTGCTACTGTTCCAACGGCGTATGCAATGTCAGGTCGTGTTGCTGTTGCCAAATACAACAAGCTTCCAACAGCTTCACGGTAAGGAACTTCTTCCTTCACATTGTTTATCTCTTTGGTTTCGCCATACACTATAGGTGTTGTCACAGCATTACATTCACTCATATGAAAACGTTCTAAGATTTTCTTCGTGTATTTTTCCTGACTGACAGTAATTGAACCATCTTGAACATTTATTCTCATGCCAAGAAAATTATCTAGATGGCCGATTGTTATTTTAAATTCAGATTTCAGTTCTGCTAAAAAGCTCTGAATTAATTTTTGATTGTTGCCAATAACTAGTCCATCGTCGACGTATATAACAACATAGAATATAGTTCCATTGCGGTTGCAATAGAAAAGACACGGATCTGCTGTGCTGTTCTTCATCCTGCTTTCTTCATAAATTTCAAAAAACGTTTGTGCCAGCAACGCGGAGCTTGTTTGAGTCCATACAAGCTTCCCTTTAATCGACATACTCGATCAGTGCCATCTTGAAATCCATCTGGTTGTTCGAGGTAAACTTCCTCCTCAAGAGTGCCATACAAGAAAGCTGTCTTTACGTCAAACTGCTGGATTTTTAAATTCTTCGATGCAGCTATGGCTAACAGCAAGCGAACTGTATCATAACGTGCCACAGGACTAAACGTTTCAGTATAGTCAATACCTTTTTGTTGCGCATAGCCTTTTGCTACAAGCCGAGCTTTATAACGAGGGTTGCTTTCATCTTCAGAATCTTTCAATCTAAATACCCATCGATTCTGCACAACTTTTGTATTAGCTGGTCGAGCAACAAGCTCCCAAGTTTCGTTTTCTTTGAGAGAAGCCAATTCCTCTTGCATCGCTGCACGCCACTGCTTGTTCTCTGCTGATTTTATTGCTTCATGGTAAGATGTTGGATTTTCACATGACTGACCCAGTTCGGCAAGCATCACGTACTCCTTAGTCCAACCTGGTTTCTTCTTTTCTCGTAAACTAGTTCGAACTTTCTGTACTGTGGTCTCTTCGACATCATTTTGGGATTCGTCTTCCTCCTCATCCAAACTCTCGTACTCACCGCTTGTATCGCCGTCTTCAGGTAAATTTTCTGTTGATGTACTTTCATCTTTCATTTCCGGCTTTTCCTTGGTTATTTCAATTTCTGGTGTTTCATTTTCCACGACTGTTTCACATGTTTCACTGTTCATGCTTATGGTGCATACCACTTCTGGCTTAAATATAACATCGTGACTGCAGATCACTTTTCTTAATTTTGGAATCCACACACGATATCCATCTTTGTCGTTGACATATCCAACTAAATTTCCAAATAATGCTTTTTGTTCAAATTTCTTGCGACGCTCTTTTGGAATGTGCACATAACATCCGGTGCCAAATATTCTCAAATGATCTAACTTTCCACATTCTTTGTTGTACCATAACTCGTAAGGAACTTTGTTCTCAACTGCAGTTACTCCAGTACGATTCAGAATATATGCTGCTGTATTGCAAGCCTCAGCCCACAATGCCTTTGACAATTTGCTTGACAGTCGCATGGATCGTGCTGCCTCAACAATAGTACGATTTTCTCGTTCAGCCAATCCGTTTTGTTGTGGCGTATAAGGTGGTCCAATGCAGTATTCAATTCCTCTCTTCGCTAGCACTTCGGCGACATGTTTGTTATCAAATTCTCTACCACCATCGCATCTTAGCCTTTTGACAGTGTGTCCATTTGTTTCAGCTTCGTTCAAGAATTGTTCTAATGATTTACAAACTTCACTTTTGTGCTTTAAAAAGAACAATCTTCGGAATTTACTGTAGTCGTCTTTGAAACAAACATAATAACGAGAACCTCCTACAGATGCTATTTCAACTGGTCCAAGAACATCCGCATGAATAATTTCGCCTACATTCGTTGGTCGATTACTGCGCTTCTTAAATGAAAGTCGATGCATTTTACCGACAGCGCAACCATCACAAAAATGTTCTTCGGTTTCAGCAATATTAATGCCTAGTTTCTTTAAAATTTTCTTAACATGCCTTTTGTTCTGGTGTGCAAAACGCTCATGATACACTTGCAACGTATCTTTAACATTTGCCATATACACTTCAACTGGTTTTATTGCATTTACAACTCGAATATTCAACGCGTACAATTCAGATTTAAGATATCCAGTGACTACTAGTTGTCCCGTATGCTTTTCGTGAATTTTAACACCTGTGTTATCAATTGTCGTAGTAAAACCTTTACTAGCTGCTGCTTTCACAGAAAAGAGATGCGCATTTGCATCAGGCACGTACCACACACATTTAAGTACTCCATCTCGCCATGCTCCTTCTACATACCTTTGAATTTTGACGTTACCTTGGCCATATGCTTTCATCGTGACGCCTTGCTTTCCGAGACTTATTATTTCAGGAACAGCAAATTCGGTGAAGTTTTCAAAACATGATTTACTTGGCATTATGTGCCTTGAAGCCCCACTGTCACAGTACCATTGATCAGGTTTAATGCCATCGTTGGTTGCTGCACTTAATGAGAATGCCAATAGGTCGTAATTTTTCTTTGAAGTAGCATTTTCTTTCATTCTTTGACGATCTGAAGACTTATTTTGTGGACACTCCGCTGCCCAGTGACCCAGCTCCTTGCATTTGTTACACGGAAACTTTTTCTTTGCGCGTTCTATTTTGTCATTCTTCTGCTTCTGTGATTGTGCTTGTCTTTTCTTGTGAAAATTTCCTTTCGCAACGAAAGCTGTTATTTCTGTCGACTCCTTGTCGGTGCGAGTTTCACGTAGTTCAATTGAGCACAATTTTTCAATTAGCAAATTCAACTTCTGATTTTCTGCGGGTATAGTATCCCATAAATCACGAAAGTTGTCAAACTCTTTTCCAAGAGTGGACATGATTCGTCCATTCAATATTCTTTCTGACAGAATATTTTCATTATGCTTTGCCATTTCGGTATTGAGATCGACGAACAACTTCTGCAATTTTGCTACGTGTGTACTGATGTCTTCTTTTTCGTCTCTTCGTGCTTGAAAAAATGAATCAATTAACATAGTTAACCTTTGAGTACTACTTCGCTCAAAACGAGCACACAACTTATCCCAGATATCCTTTGAGTTTTCACATGTCAATACGAGTTCAGCTACTGATTTGCTTAAGGCTGCTGCAATCAAACCGGCCGCTTTTGCGTCAGCTTTCAGCCAATCTGTGCGCTTGTTTTTGTCTGCATCGGAGGCACCATCTTTCTCCTCAGGACAAGCAACTTCGCCATCGACAATTTTCTGCAAATCATATGCACGCAATAACATTTTCATTTGCCATTTCCATTTCGCCCAATCGCTTGGACTTTCGAGGGAATCCAATGAAATTTTATAGTCCATCGAAGACATGTTTTAATCTACTTATTTTGAAGCCAATATGCAACTTTTACATCGACTTTTCGATTAATTCTTACACTCAAAACAATTTTACTTTATTTATGCAATTTTCACGCATCTGGTCCCATAACCTGAAGTGGAATAAATGTTTTAGAGTAGCAAAAGTAAAATAAGTTTTATTTAGTTCAAAAGGAATTCACAAAAGGACGCGTTGTTATTAGCAGAGAGAAATTCGGAAAGGCAGTTGCATTTGAAATAAAAAACAAAGGATAGATATATTCAGTATCTATATATACATCTGCTCTCTTCTGTTGACGGGTTGTGGCTTCTAGACGACAGTTGACAGTATTACCGTGTGGTTGTTTATTTCTTCAACAAATATAAACATACAAATGTGTAGCTGGAGCCTGGAGTGCTTGAAGTAGCATCTTGTTGAACTTCTACATCTTCAAGTAAATGCTTATCAGAAACTGAAACGTTCGTAAATGGACTAGAAACAGATGGAAAAGTTAAATAAATGAATTATATCTATATTGCATAGTTACATGTACCTTCTTTTGCTAGATGCCGGCGTGAGGAATGATAGACACGCAGAGAATTCCCAATCAACAGTATCCTCAGAAAGGTGTTCGTCATTATCTTCGGAAAATTCTTTTGCGGCACTCCCTGACTTCCCCAATTTTTTGGCGGTTTTATGATAGCGATGACTGTCCCGTAAAGATTTCCATTGTGCTTTACAGTCATCAACTATAAAAAAAAAACACTTGTGTTATGTGCTTTTTAAGAGGTAGAACTTACCTGTTTTTTTCCTATTGCTTCAGATATAGCTGTCCAATCAGCGTTAACACTGCTTCCAAGTTGCTATGGTACGTGTCTGCAAGGCTCCATATAGATGGATGTTGCTCCACAAGCATCGCCAATATTTTCTTGGCCTCGACACTAAAAATCATTTTATGTTTTCGTTTTTTTTTTATTGAATTCCAAGGACTTCTCTTCTATTTCAAAGGACTCTTGCTCTAAATACTCCTCGTCTATATATTCATTAAAATCAAACATATTTTGAATACAAAAAAATAACAGCAGAGCGATCTGTCAAAATTTAGCTGGAAAAATGTACCGACCCATTAAATGGGCCCGATTAATTTTGACAGATACATGAAGGACATTCTGAAACAAAAGTTTGATTATTTAGCTCGAGCTGCGTACCACTCAGCTAAATGGGTTCGCTTAAGTTTAGCTCAGCTAAAGTTTGGAGAGAATTTTATATGGGAGCGAAAATTTAGCTCGAGCTGAAATTTGCATGTAAAATGTATACTTGCACAATAATATATGCAAATATGCATTTGTTAAATTGAAAAAATTGTAGCCCTTGTACCTAACGATAAAAAAATGTTTTGATCGCTTTTCGTATTCCAAAAACACAAATAGTGCACTTGTTTTCGTTAATTAATAATTAGGAAGGTTTATAAAAAAATCTGTGGACATTTCAAAATGCAATGTTTTAAAATTTGTAAAAGAAATAAAGCGAGCGAATTACGTTCGATTGAATACGCAAAATCTGAAATCGGAAATTAAAATGCAGAACCCACTTAAATACAACATTATAGGCCTGTTTTTCTGAGCTCCGATCTCAGCAAAGCAAAGTAAAGTAGGATTTTCAACAGGGAATTACAACTACGTTCTATTTGACACTTCGAGGAATCAGAGTAGTTGTTGTATTTGCGTTCTAATACAGAATTACCAATCATATATTGATTTTGTACAAATATGGTGTTAAATAAACGAATTTGAAAACATTCACCCTAATAGAAATTTATACAATACATAATCATGAACATTTACTAAAATTCGATTTTGTCTAGTGGAAGCTCGGGTTAACCTGCATGTTGTTGACTCATTTTTGGAACAATCCCCACGAATTTCATTTATGCATTTTGCTGTCAAACATAGAATTCATACAAACAAAATTAAAAATAAATTGAAATGTGAATGAATGAATACATTTTACTGGCGAAGATGGATAGAGGACGAATTAAGCTATCTAAAATCATACTCAACATTTACTTTTTTCCATTTATTATTATAGATTCATTTACAAATTGTTTGTTATTGAAAAAGTGCTACCCGACGGTACACGTATTCACAGCCAGGAAAAAAAAGAGAGCGCGAGAGAGAGCTGTCATTCAAAATTTGCTGGGATAATCGGGTGGGTGCACTGAAAGTCGACTGTCTAGTTAGGTTAGTCTATGGCAGTGAAAGTCCACTGTCTAGTTTGGTTAGTCAATGGCGCTGTGTTTGTAAGTTGTGACATCGACACAAGAGAGGAGGATTGGGAAAAGTTTTGTGAGAGAAAAAAAAATTGTAAACAAATCAACAAAATATGGCATCATCAAGAAGTATTGTTGTAAATGCAACTGGGACAATCGAATCGGCTACTTTTCCTCTTGGTCCTGAAAGCAGTCAAGTATTTTGTCGTTTTGAAATAGTTACTGGCGGTAACTTTAAATTAATGTCGGGAATAACAAGTGGGATAACGCAAGCAGCCATGCCCAAAACGGCCAACGATAAAATTGTATTCAACATACCATTTGAATGTATCTATAGAAGCACAGGTCCTTATGGATGTAAGTTTCTTTTCTGTCATCTACTTCATAAAATTATGAAAAGCTAAGCTACAAATTTGTTTTCGCAGGGCCACAGCTTCTTGTTAGTGTTTATGGAAAGAACCGATGGTCAGTAGAAACAACACTTGGGTATTGCTGGGTTCATCTGCCCATAAGTGTATCAACTGTTGTAAAATCAACCAACCCAATTCGTGTTCCAAAGAATACTACTGTTATGGATGAACTCTCAAGTTGGGTCACGTCGAGAAGCCCTGAATTGAAAAACCCAAAAATTTTACTTGATGCCTACGAAGAAAAAGGTTAGTTATCCTAAGTACTTTGTAAACTAATATGTAAATACGATTTTGTTCACCTCATGTTCCTTTAGAATTCCTTTCGATGGAGCAAAATGGAGAGATGAAACTTTCATTGAGAACACTTTGCTTGCTGTCAAATGATGTACCTAGTGAACGATTTGAGGGAGTAAACCCTAACGAACTTAGAACGATTTAATTCCAATTATTGTATTATTATTCACATATTTTTCTATTTTCGTGTAAAAAATAAAAGTCTGCTAGCACGTTTGACCCAACCGTTGCATGGCTTTGTATTTCAGATCCCACAAACAAAGTCGAGTTCATGTAGGTGTAACAGGTATCGGCCCCTTATCAGTCAATTTTTGTATAGCGAGCCCGAGCCACGATAAAGATTCACATTTTGGCGAATAGAGATCAAAGATTAAAAATCTCTTTAACAAACAAATAAGTTACATAAATTAGATAAATACAAGTTCTTTATTATGTCGATTGGTAATCGGCTTAATAATTGCTTTGATTGATCTTTAATCGATCTTCGAATTGAAAGAAGCAATAGCAATGCATTTTAATTCGCATTTAATTTGTGTCCACGGAGTCGAGCAGATTTTTGAATCGACAATATTGCGGGCACCTGGAATAAAAGTAAGATATTGGAAATTTGATTAAATTAATTAAAATAACGATTAGGTAATTACGGCGAAATTAAAAATGTCCATTGGATTCGGGTCGTTGAAAAAAAAAATGACCACAATTAGGAAGAATAAAAATGGAATTAAGAAATAAACTTACAGGTGTCTTAAATTGTTGTGTGAATATTTTTGTGCGTCACTTCCATACGATGTTAAAATGTAGTACATACATTTCATAGCTAGTATTAAAATCAACACAATGTTTGTGATAAACTACGATTTTATTGATTGCAGCGCCAATTTCTCTCTAATGGTGAGTCTCCGTAGCTTTTTTGACAGCTCATGTCCGTTTGAATATTGCAAACTGCAAATATAAAGCGCTCTTAACAAGTTATTTGAAAATGAATAAAAACAAGAGTAACATTCTTTCCCAAAGTTGCGAGGAGCAAAAAGGAATGCTGCCATTTATCAAAAAATGTGCAGCGAACTAGAAAACGTCCTTAATATTAAAATATCCCAGGAACTCCGAACAAGAATAAACAATTTGACAAAAAATTTTACTAACGAGAAATTTGTAAATTCATTCCGTGTGGATCGAGAAACATTTGATTTTCTCATACAAAATCTTCAATAATTTTTTTGTCAAATTGTTTATTTTTGTTCGGAGTTCCTGGGATATTTTAATATTGAGGACGTTTTCTAGTTCGCTGCACATTATTTGATAAATGGCAGCATTCCTTTTTGCTCCTCGCAACTTTGGGAAAGAATGTTCCTCTTGTTTTTATTCATTTTCAAATAACTTGTTAAGAGCGCTTTATATCTGCAGTTTGCAATATTCAAACGGACATTTGCAGTCAAAAAAGCTACGGAGACTCACCATTAGAGAGAAATTGGCGCTGCAATCAATAAAATCGTAGTTTATCACAAACATTGTGTTGATTTTAATACTAGCTATGAAATGTATGTACTACATTTTAACATCGTATGGAAGTGACGCACAAAAATATTCACACAACAATTTAAGACACCTGTAAGTTTATTTCTTAATTCCATTTTTATTCTTCCTAATTGTGGTAATTTTTTTTTTCAACGACCCGAATCCAATGGACATTTTTAATTTCGTCGTAATTACCTAATCGTTATTTTAATTAATTTAACCAAATTTCCAATATCTTACTTTTATTCCAGGTGCCCGCAATATTGTCGATTCAAAAATCTGCTCGACTCCGTGGACACAAATTAAATGCGAATTAAAATGCATTGCTATTGCTTCTTTCAATTCGAAGATCGATTTAAAATCAATCAAAGCAATTATTAAGCCGATTACCTATCGACATAATAAAGGACTTGTATTTATCTAATTTATGTAACTTATTTGTTTGTTAAAGAGATTTTTAATCTTTGATCTCTATTCGCCAAAATGTGAATCTTTATCGTGGCTCGGGCTCGCTATACAAAAATTGACTGATAAACAGCCATTTGGCGATCATTAATGGGCAATTACGATAGGGGCCGATACCTGTTACACCTACATGAACTCGACTTTGTTTGTGGGTCTGAAATACAAAGCCATGCAACGGTTGGGTCAAACGTGCTAGCAGACTTTTATTTTTTACACGAAAATAGAAAAATATGTGAATAATAATACAATAATTGGAATTAAATCGTTCTAAGTTCGTTAGGGTTTACTCCCTCAAATCGTTCACAAGGTACATCATTTGCCAGCATACAAAAATCGCTATACAAAAATTGACTGATAAACAGCCATTTGGCGATCGTTAATGGGCAATTACGATAGGGGCCGATACCTGTTACACCTACATGAACTCGACTTTGTTTGTGGGATCTGAAATACAAAGCCATGCAACGGTTGGGGCAAACGTGCTAGCAGACTTTTATTTTTTACACGAAAATAGAAAAATATGTGAATAATAATACAATAATTGGAATTAAATCGTTCTAAGTTCGTTAGGGTTTACTCTCTCAAATCGTTCACTAGGTACATCATTTGCCAGCAAGCAAAGTGTTCTCAATGAAAGTTTCATCTCTCCATTTTGCTCCATCGAAAGGAATTCTAAAGGAACATGAGGTGAACAAAATCGTATTTACATATTAGTTTACAAAGTACTTAGGATAACTAACCTTTTTCTTCGTAGGCATCAAGTAAAATTTTTGGGTTTTTCAATTCAGGGCTTCTCGACGTGACCCAACTTGAGAGTTCATCCATAACAGTAGTATTCTTTGGAACACGAATTGGGTTGGTTGATTTTACAACAGTTGATACACTTATGGGCAGATGAACCCAGCAATACCCAAGTGTTGTTTCTACTGACCATCGGTTCTTTCCATAAACACTAACAAGAAGCTGTGGCCCTGCGAAAACAAATTTGTAGCTTAGCTTTTCATAGATTTTATGAAGTAGATGACAGAAAAGAAACTTACATCCATAAGGACCTGTGCTTCTATAGATACATTCAAATGGTATGTTGAATACAATTTTATCGTTGGCCGTTTTGGGCATGGCTGCTTGCGTTATCCCACTTGTTATTCCCGACATTAATTTAAAGTTACCGCCAGTAACTATTTCAAAACGACAAAATACTTGACTGCTTTCAGGACCAAGAGGAAAAGTAGCCCATTCGATTGTCCCAGTTGCATTTACAACAATACTTCTTGATGATGCCATATTTTGTTGATTTGTTTACAATTTTTTTTTCTCTCACAAAACTTTTCCCAATCCTCCTCTCTTGTGTCAATGTCACAACTTACAAACACAGCTGTTAGAATATTAGAAAGATGTTTGTTATGTTTCAAGGTTTATTAACGACTGAGAGACAGCTATTGGGCGAAGACACTTTAGAATAGCATCGAAGGCTTATCTCTACAGAGTATATACATATACAAGAACATGGTATGAGAACTTAATGTGTGTATATACATATGTGTATATAAACATTATACAACATCTCCCTTTATATGTTATTAATGATCTCAAATTAAATTTATCTTCATAGTTATAATATTTCAAAATATTTTAAATTATACAATATATTTAGTATAAGAATTAGTTCACTTTACTTTAACGAATTGGAAAACAGTTATAAATAGATTAGATGGAATTAAAGATTAAAGATTTGTAGATAATAATAATTAACAATAATCGGAATGAGTAAATTTATCAGGAAGGTTAACAATAATCGGAATGAGTAAATTTATCAGGAGGTTTTACTTGCCTTCCATAACGAGTTGTAACAAAATTGTTATGCGCGGATGCTTTTGGAGAACACGTAGTTTCCTTTTGAGTACCCGATGTTTCTTCCGATGATTGATTGCTTTGTTTGTTACTGTTAGTTTCTTCAACATCGATAGGAGATTCAAAAATATGCTGACGAGATCGCCTGTAATGAGTACCATCCCCATCACTAACCACATAAGATCGAGGTTCTCGGGATCTAGATACAACTGTACCCGGAGACCATTCCGAACTTAAAGTTTTCTTGTAAAATATGCGCTCCCCTTCATTCAATGGTTTTAGTGCTTTTGTGCCTTGGTTATAATACGATGTGACTTTCTTTTGTTTTTCTTTTGCAATCTTTTCATATTTTGTTATGTCAACTAACTGGGCCTTGAAAGTGTCTTGAATAGCCGGAAGTTTTGTTCGTAGTTTTCGCGACATTAATAGCTCAGACGGGGAACTCATATTTCCTTTTTGGGTGGTTCTATAATGCAAAAGTGCGATGTAAGGATCTGAACCTGTTTCCTCAGCTTTTAAAAATAACTTTTTAATGGTTTGGATAGACCTTTCGGCGAGTCCATTAGAACGAGGCAGATATGGACTTGATGTTAAGTGTTCAATGTTCCATTCCAGAGCAAATATTTTAAATTCCTCCGAGTTGAATGGTGGACCATTATCACTTATCATAACCTCTGGTATGCCATGGCGGGCAAAAATGGACTTTAGTTGGGTTATAACGAAGCGACTTGTATAGCCATTATTCAAAAGAGCAATTTCTATATACTTCGAAAAGTAGTCCACTACTAGTAGGTAGATCTTCTTTTTAAATTCAAATAAATCAATGCCGACTTTAAACCAAGGAATCGAGATGACCTCGTGAGGTTTTAGTGGTTCTCTAGGCACTGCATTCCTATGGCGAACACAGGTTTCACAGTTGCTGACGACATTTTCAATATCTTGATTTATGTTTGGCCAGAACATATAGTCTTTAGCGAGGTTTTTAGAACGCTCGATGCCCATATGGCTTTCGTGTAGAAGTAATAGCATTTCATGACGTATAGACTTTGGTATGACCAGACGGTTACATTTGAAAACTAATTCGTCTATGACTTGAAGATCGTTTCTTATATTGAAGTAGGGCATGGCTAATTGATCAACCGACTTTTTACAGACAGGCCAGCCATCTTTATGGTATTTTTTGACTAGGCAGAGAACTTTATCATTCAAAGTCGCACAGCGAATTTCGTTTATTTTTGACTGGCTTGCGGACAGGGTTTTAGTGAGAAGATTGCAGTGTAGGCGTAGTTCTTGATCAAAATTTGTTAATGTATTTTCAGGAAGAGCTGCTCTTGACAGTGTATCGGCAACAAAAAGATATTTGCCTGGCTTATAGACAACCTCTAAATCGTAGGACTGGAGCCGCAGCATAAACCTCTGTAGTCGCACCGGAATTTTAAACAAGGGACGACTAAATAAAGGGACTAAAGGTTTATGGTCCGTCTCTACAACTACGTGTCGACCAAAGGTGTATTGATGAAATTTTGTGCAACCGAAGAGAATTGCGAGAAGTTCCTTCTCAATTTGAGCGTAGTTTTGTTGACTTGACGTCAATGTTGCAGAAGCATACGCGATCGGAGAGGAATCATGAGAAATGACTGCTCCTAGCGCGCTCTTAGATGCGTCTACAGACAAAGTAAGAGGTTTCTTCGGATCATAGTATGTGAGAACTGGTGCTTTAGAAATAAGATTTTTCAGGTTCTGGAATTCATCATCATGCTTAGCGGACCAATGCCATAAAACATCTTTTCTCAGCAGTTGGCGCAGATTTGAAGTTTGCGTGGACAAATTTTTAACAAATGATCCTAAGTAATTGACCATTCCCAAAAATCTTTGGAGATCAGACACATTTTCAGGACGTGGCATTTTGCAAATGGCTTCTAATTTGTTTTCGTCGGGACGCACCCCTTTTGGGCTGAACACATGGCCAATGAATTTAACTTCGTTTTGGAGAAATTTCGACTTAGATAGGTTAAACTTTAGCCCTATTGACCTTGCTCTCTCGAGCACGATATTGAGCGTTTTATTGTGCTCTTCGATAGTTGATCCCAATACTAGAAAATCGTCCATGTATATGAAAATATTTTCAATATCTTTAAAGCTTTCTTCCATTTGGGATTGAAAGATTTCGGGTGCTACGTTAATGCCATATGGTAGTCTTAAAAATCGATATCTTCCATAAGGAGTCATAAAAGTGCATAGTTTTGAAGATTCTTCATCAAGAGGTAGAACCCAGAATGCTGAATTAGCATCAAGAATGGAATAGAATTTTGCATTAGAGGCACGAGCTTTGCATTCATCAATGTTTGGGAATTGGAAATGAGACCTTAGCAACGCCTTATTTAAATTTCGAGGATCAAGGCACAATCGCAGTTTACCATTGGATTTTTGAACTAACACAATAGAACTTACCCATTCAGTTGGTTCCTCGACTTTGACAATTACTTCTAGATCTTGCATTCTTTTGAGCTCCTCTTTAAGTGGCTTCATGAGACTGAATGGTATTCGGCGCGGACAATCAATCACTGGTTCGACATCGGGTCTCAACTGTAAATGAATTTTCTTTTTTAAGCAGCCAAGACCATTGAATAAATCTTTAAAATCATTAAGAAATCCTATTTTTTTGTTACTAGGATGAAACAAATTATTTTCACTTTTACCTTCTTCAAAATGTAACTCATTCACGCGTCTAATTAAATTCATGTTGATACACGTTGGTAATCCTAATACTGTATGACAATCAATTTCAGATATATAAAAATTTATAACACTTTCTTCCTTCTTATAAACACATTTGATATCAATTTGTCCAATGATTGGAAGAGGTTCTTTAATAAATGTTAGAATACGACTCGATGTAGGTTGAATATTACAATAATTTATTCCAAGTAGGCCAAATGTTTTATTCGACATCACATTGCCTTGTGCGCCGGTATCCAATTGACATTTGAGCTTTGTACCGTTGATATTTAGGTATATATCCCAAGATAATGACGACGGTGACGCTTCAAGATAAATTTAATTTGAGATCATTAATAACATATAAAGGGAGATGTTGTATAATGTTTATATACACATATGTATACACACACATTAAGTTCTCATACCATGTTCTTGAGATTTCAACGGCTTTCTCCAACGGGATGTCTCCTTCGTTGAGTAGACGTTCCTTTATGTATGTATAATTTGCGTGCAGCCCACATACAAAAATATCTCGCACGAGATGTTCTCTTAAATGCCCAAACTCACATGTTAGACTTAAGTTTTTTAGCGCTGTGATATATGAGTCGAAGCTTTCGTCCAATCTTTGTGAGCGAGAAACTTTGGGAAGGTACAGCACTCTGATTAGTTTCCGCACTGGGTAGTGCCGTTTTGTTATCGTTGGTAGCCATTATAGAGTTACATCTGACACCATGTTAGAATATTAGAAAGATGTTTGTTATGTTTCAAGGTTTATTAACGACTGACTCAAAAGAGACAGCTATTGGGCGAAGACACTTTAGAACAGCATCGAAGGCTTATCTCTACAGAGTATATACATATACAAGAACATGGTATGAGAACTTAATGTGTGTGTATACATATGTGTATATAAACATTATACAACAACAGCGCCATTGACTAACCAAACTAGACAGTGGACTTTCACTGCCATAGACTAACCAAACTAGACAGTCGACTTTCAGTGCACCCACCCGATTATCCCAGCAAATTTTGAATGACAGCTCACTCTCGCGCTCTCTTTTTTTTCCTGGCTGTGAATACGTGTACCGTCGGGTAGCACTTTTTCAATAACAAACAATTTGTAAATGAATCTATAATAATAAATGGAAAAAAGTAAATGTTGAGTATGATTTTAGATAGCTTAATTCGTCCTCTATCCATCTTCGCCAGTAAAATGTGTTCATTCATTCACATTTCAATTTATTTTTAATTTTGTTTGTATGAATTCTATGTTTGACAGCAAAATGCATAAATGAAATTCGTGGGGATTGTTCCAAAAATGAGTCAACAACATGCAGGTTAACCCGAGCTTCCACTAGACAAAATCGAATTTTAGTAAATGTTCATGATTATTGTATAAATTTCTATTAGGGTGAATGTTTTCAAATTCGTTTATTTAACACCATATTTGTACAAAATCAATATATGATTGGTAATTCTGTATTAGAACGCAAATACAACAACTACTGTGATTCCTCGAAGTGTCAAGTAGAACGTAGTTGTAATTCCGTGTTGAAAATCCTACTTTACTTTGCTTTGCTGAGATCGGAGCTCAGAAAAACAGGCCTATAATGTTGTATTTAAGTGGGTTCTGCATTTTAATTTCCGATTTCAGATTTTGCGTATTCAATCGAACGTAAGAATTCAAATTGTTTTGTTAATTGTTGGTATTCGCTCGCTTTATTTCGTTTTCTATACACATAATTCTTTTACAAATTTTAAAACAATGCATTTTTAGGACATCTTGTTTCCAATATAAAGACAACTCCACCTAAAAGAAAAAATGTTTAGGGCCAAGCACTACGAAGTCGCTTCTCACTGTTCATCTACATGCGTACATATAAAAATCGAATCTTTTCTTGCTTCTTGCTGCTACAATTATCAGTCGTATTTCTAGTATTTTCAGCTTTTGAGAATTTATAAAATGGTTCAAAAGTAAATTTTCCATATTCATAATTATAAGTACTTATTTTCCCGACGACACAAATGTCAAAGTATAATTAGTGCCAGTCTATACCTACAAGAAACTTTGTGTCAGGGGTACTGGTATTCGTTATACCATGATATTCATACTATAGTATTAATACCAGCAGTCTGTCTTCCACATTACCAGTTTTTAGAAGAGGTATAGAGCCAAATCCCGAGAAAAACCCAAATTCCAACTTAAGGTTTTTTTCACTGCGCCACCTCTCGCGAACGTCTGACAAACATCTGAGAGTATAACTGTCATGAAAGAGCTTCTCAATTGGCCGTTTGGACTCGGCATAAATTTGTAGATCCCTCCCATTCGTCCCAAAAATAAAAACTCACACAAGACGAATGGTTATGAGAAGCTAGGCTTGGGTCCATACGGACCTGTTGCGCCAATTATTTATTTTTTATAAAGCCAAATTTCAAAAATCTTGGAGCCAAAAATAGCCAACATAAACACAAATCCAAAGATAAAAAGTGCACATTTTTTACAATTCTTTAGGCACAATTATTCTGATTACATTTTTTCTAAAAAAAAATAAACACAACGCAAGCTCATAATTTAGAGACTTTTTTAGCCGAGACAATACTGAAACCACCAACTTCGGCCGATTTCCCGTTTCTTGCCTACAAGCTATATTTTTATGGGGTGGCAAATGCTAAGTGCGCTAACAAAAAGACAACATAATGAGGTATTTAAGTGGATTCTGCAATTTGAATTCCGATTTCAGATTTCGCGTATTCAATCGAACGTTAAGATTCCAAATTGACAGCAATAGTGTAAACAACAGAGATAAATGAATAAAAGAGATGGATATCTTTCGTACGTCTATTCCCCCAAAAAACATATTTGTTTACATTGTTGTTTTTGTAATTTCAACCCCCGTCTGTGAATACGTGTGAGCTACGAAAAAACATGTTGCTAATGGCCGGCCAACATTCCTTTTGATTTTATGAGCATCGCGCTGTTCAATTGTTTTGTGTTTGGTATTAAACTTGTTTGGTTTACGCTTCGATTAAAATAAAAAAAATAGTGAAATACACATTTCAGAATAGCGAATTCTTGCATTAAAGTCCAATTCATGAACTCACATATACTAGAAAAGAAATGAGCATAGGTGCGTGACTTCATGAATTTTACGGGAAAACAGCTTGTAGGCAGCCGCCTTTCCACTGAAATGATATATTCTCTCAATTCCATTATCTTTGACTCTGTATTCCATTATCTTTGCGGCATAATTTGTGCCCATTAGTTATGCGGCGTTCACATCACAGTTTATTTTAAGATTTTTTAAAGTTTTTTTTAAATTGTTGGTATCAAATGGAATTCCTGTTATAATTTCGTTACAATGCCAAATAAATTAATATAATAACAATTTGTCAATATCTAGCAGAAATCTAATATTATGAGATATTAATCAGGGAAAATTAACTACCACGTTTTTTTCACTTTTGTTAAAAGAGATTTTGTAACATCAGGTTTTTTTTGCATACTTTAAGAAAATACACTTTTTCCGTTGATTTTAATGCTTTAAATTTCGAAGCCATATTGAAAAAAAAATATATTTTAACACAGTTTAGCGAAAAGGTTTTTTTTTGTATATCGTGGGGAACAATATTTTTTTAGTTTTAGCATAAGGCGTAGTACGCTGCTCGAGCTAAACTAAATTTTATCTGGTCTCCAACTTTTCTCTCCAAACATCAGCTAAAGTCCTAGCTAAATTTTGACATAAAGACCGCTGTGGAGAAATGTCAGAAAAAACAGCTGTTCTTTGAAAATAACAACAATTTAATTTACTTGAACAAAAATTTTAATTTTATAACTAACAAGTAGGTATGGACACAAATGAAATTGAAGAAGAGTTCATAATTTGTGCATCTGCGCAAGTTATTGCAATAGCTGCAATGAAGCAAAAAAAAAACTCCTTCTTTTCGTATAAATCCCTACTTAAAAGAAAGAAAAACACCTCATTCGCACGAGTAAATCCACATATTGCCCACAGAAATTTGCGGACTACTACTATGAGTCTGGAAGAATAATATAGAAGGCGAATGAGGAAAGCAAGTTTCATCAGGTGCCGAGCTCCGTTCTTTCCAATCTGTACCTGGAAGACCCAACGAATCTGGGAAACTTTTAAGAAACAAAATAAAAGATTTTGTCAATTCTCCTGTTGGTGCTATTCCTTGGCAATCAAAAGCACCGTTCCTAAAATAAAATATCAATTAAAATATTTTATATGCATTTCTTTTTTCGCATGATTTTAAATTATTATAATTATAAAGTCTTAAGTAGGTAAGTATAAGTTTTAGGTTCCAGGACTTCTTTGATTTGTTTGCCGAAGAGCAATCACCGCCTGTTGTTGAAAACTCAAACCAAGCTCTTCAACCGCGTCGTCGGGTAGCTTTTGAAGATCACGATCTAGGTTCGCCAGCAATGAGTAGTGCACTAAGGGAGGTTGTGAGGGGCCGTTCCTATCTTCCCTCCGCATTTGGATAAGGTCTGTTACCGTCTGCGTTAGGGAAGCCACATTTTCCATAATACCATCTTTTTTTGGTCGTTTTGCAGTATTATTAAACAACAAAAAGACAAAAATTATATAAGTAGGTAATTATAACATAAAGTTCAGATAATATAAACATGCATATGTGTAGCTGGAGCCTGGAGTACTTGAAGTAGCATCTTGTTGAACTTCTACATCTTCAAGTAAATGCTTATCAGAAACTAAAGCGTTCGTAAATGGACTAGAAACAGATGGAAAAGTTAAATAAATGAATTATATCTATATTGCATAGTTACATGTACCTTCTTTTGCTAGATGCCGGCGTGAGGAATGATAGACACGCAGAGAATTCCCAATCAACAGTATCCTCAGAAAGGTGTTTGTCATTATCTTCGGAAAATTCTTTTGCGGCACTCCCTGACTTCTCCAATTTTTTGGCGGTTTTATGATAGCGATGACTGTCCCGTAAAGATTTCCATTGTGCTTTACAGTAATCAACTATAAAAAAAACACTTGTGTTATGTGCTTTTTAAGAGGTAGAACTTACCTGTTTTTTCCTATTGCTTCAGATATAGCTCTCCAATCAGCGTTAACACTGCTTCCAAGTTGCTATGGTACGTGTCTGCAAGGCTCCATATAGATGGATGTTGCTCCACAAGCATCGCCAATATTTTCTTGGCCTCGACACTAAAAATCATTTTATGTTTTCGTTTTTTTTTTATTGAATTCCAAGGACTTCTCTTCTATTTCAAAGGACTCTTGCTCTAAATACTCCTCAATATTCATTAAAATAAAACATATTTTGAATACAAAGAAATAACAGCAGAGCGATCTGTCAAAATTTAGCTGGAGAAAATGTACCGACTCATTAAATGGGCGCGATAAATTTTGACAGATACATGAAGGACATTCTGAAACAAAAGTTTGATTATTTAGCTCGAGCTGCGTACCACTCAGCTAAATGGGTTCGCTTAAGTTTAGCTCAGCTAAAGTTTGGAGAGAATTTTATATGGGAGCGAAAATTTAGCTCGAGCTGAAATTTGCATGTAAAATGTATACTTGCACAATAATATATGCAAATATGCATTTGTTAAATTGAAAAAATTGTAGCCCTTTATTTTACTCGTACCTAACGATAAAAAAATGTTTTGATCACTTTTCGTATTCCAAAAACACAAATAGTGCACTTGTTTTCGTTAATTAATAATTAGGAAGGTTTATAAAAAAATCTGTGCACATTTCAAAATGCAATGTTTTAAAATTTGTAAAAGAATTATGTGTATAGAAAACGAAATAAAGCGTGCGAATTACGTTCGATTGAATACGCAAAATCTGAAATCGGAAATTAAAATGCAGAACCCACTTAAATACAACATTATAGGCCTGTTTTTCTGAGCTCCGATCTCAGCAAAGCAAAGTAAAGTAGGATTTTCAACACGGAATTACAACTACGTTCTACTTGACACTTCGAGGAATCACAGTAGTTGTTGTATTTGCGTTTTAATACAGAATTACCAATCATATATTGATTTTGTACAAATATGGTGTTAAATAAACGAATTTGAAAACATTCTCCCTAATAGAAATTTATACAATAATCATGAACATTTACTAAAATTCGATTTTGTCTAGTGGAAGCTCGGGTTAACCTGCATGTTGTTGACTCATTTTTGGAACAATCCCCACGAATTTCATTTATGCATTTTGCTGTCAAACATAGAATTCATACAAACAAAATTAAAAATAAATTGAAATGTGAATGAATGAACACATTTTACTGGCGAAGATGGATAGAGGACGAATTAAGCTATCTAAAATCATACTCAACATTTACTTTTTTCCATTTATTATTATAGATTCATTTACAAATTGTTTGTTATTGAAAAAGTCTACCCGACGGTACACGTATTCACAGCCAGGAAAAATTTCAAAATTTTCTGAAATAATCGGGTGGGTGCACTGAAAGTCGACTGTCTAGTTTGGTTAGTCAATGGCGCTGTGTTTGTAAGTTGAGACATTGACACAAGAGAGGAGGATTGGGAAAAGTTTTGTGAGAGAAAAAAAAATTGTAAACAAATCAACAAAATATGGCATCATCAAGAAGTATTGTTGTAAATGCAACTGGGACAATCGAATCGGCTACTTTTCCTCTTGGTCCTGAAAGCAGTCAAGTATTTTGTCGTTTTGAAATAGTTACTGGCGGTAACTTTAAATTATTGTCGGGAATAACAAGTGGGATAACGCAAGCAGCCATGCCCAAAACGGCCAACGATAAAATTGTATTCAACATACCATTTGAATGTATCTATAGAAGCACAGGTCCTTATGGATATAAGTTTCTTTTCTGTCATCTACTTCATAAAATCTATGAAAAGCTAAGCTACAAATTTGTTTTCGCAGGGCCACAGCTTCTTGTTAGTGTTTATGGAAAGAACCGATGGTCAGTAGAAACAACACTTGGGTATTGCTGGGTTCATCTGCCCATAAGTGAATCAAATGTTGTAAAATCAACCAACCCAATTCGTGTTCCAAAGAATACTTCTGTTATGGATGAACTCTCAAGTTGGGTCACGTCGAGAAGCCCTGAATTGAAAAACCCAAAAATTTTACTTGATGCCTACGAAGAAAAAGGTTAGTTATCCTAAGTACTTTGTAAACTAATATGTAAATAGGATACGATAAAAAATATGTGAATAATAATACAATAATTGGAATTAAATCGTTCTAAGTTCGTTAGTGTTTACTCTCTCAAATCGTTCACTAGGTACATCATTTGCCAGCATGCAAAGTGTTCTCAATGAAAGTTTCATCTTTCCATTTTGCTCCATCGAAAGGAATTCTAAAGGAACATGAGGTGAACAAAATCGTATTTACATACTAGTTTACAAAGTACTTAGGATAACTAACCTTTTTCTTCGTAGGCATCAAGTAAAATTTTTGGGTTTTTCAATTCAGGGCTTCTCGACGTGACCCAACTTGCGAGTTCACCCATAACAGTAGTATTCTTTGGAACACGAATTGGGTTGGTTGATTTTACAACATTTGATTCACTTATGGGCAGATGAACCCAGCAATACCCAAGTGTTGTTTCTACTGACCATCGGTTCTTTCCATAAACACTAACAAGAAGCTGTGGCCCTGCGAAAACAAATTTGTAGCTTAGCTTTTCATAGATTTTATGAAGTAGATGACAGAAAAGAAACTTACATCCATAAGGACCTGTGCTTCTATAGATACATTCAAATGGTATGTTGAATACAATTTTATCGTTGGCCGTTTTGGGCATGGCTGCTTGCGTTATCCCACTTGTTATTCCCGTGTTAATGACATGTGTTTTTATTGGTGAACAAAGAAAACCAAGGATACAGAATAAAAGACGAAGCGTTCACAACGTTATAAAGATTTTATTGGAATAATAATAAGAATTAATTGTACACTCGTTTTGTACACTAAACCAATTTATGTATTACAAAATATAATATTTTACAAGTAAATGTTAACTGTTATTGTTTGTTTATTTATATATTTAAATGTCATCGAGGTAAGCAACCTTCGTGGATGGGTGTGGGCATTGTTTGTCAGGAATGTGCAACCAATACTTCGCAACATTCTCCCCGCCCGTGAACGTAGTTCGCAAAACTTCCTTTAGCGAAAATTGTAGTGCAGCCTTAACGCTAATGAAATTCGTCCACCTCACTAACGACCCCGTCAATTTTGACTACTTTGCCGACCTTCGTCACTTCCACAAATTACATGTAAAGAGAGAGACAATTAATATTCTGACATAAAAATAACAAGTTTTCCACATAAGAGAGACAAAGACAAACATAATAACGATGTAATACACAAAATATAAAAACATTGAAACGAATGTGCATCTCCTATGCACTGATTGTCTCGTCTCCACTCCAAATCCAGTTTCGTGACGTGTGTTTTTGTTTTTGTTTTTGCAATCGATGGCGATCGTGCGGTGCCGGTGATCTATTTTTTTTTTGTTAAATAATTGTTAAGTATTGTTGTAAAAGTGTGTATAGTGTTTGTGTTGTTGTGTAGTTATAATATTATTGTTATAGTTTTGATCGTCATTGTGATAATTGCATCGGTAAATGCGAATAGAAATAATAAAATAATTTTATGCTGCTGGCTGGGTATGGAGATGCAATCAACAGGTATGTGTGTGCATTGATATTGATGGATGGGATTGCTGATAAAATCTATTCCAGGTAACATTTTACAAAATATTCCTTAGAATGCATGCATTTCGGTTTGAATTGTAAATTAGTGAATCGTACTACACCGTACTTTTATCATCAGAATTTATATTAGTGTGTGTGTGTTCGCGCAAAAGAAAAAAATGTTTTATATTGTGTTTGACATATGAGTTGAATGCATTTTGGCTTTGTGTAAATAGAGTGGTTAGGGTTGTGATTGGTTCGATAACTGTCGATAACCAATAACAACAATAGTTGTGTTCGATATTATATATTTTTTAATTGTAAATAGAAATATTTGTTAAATTTTGGTTATTGCGTGTTTTTGATACGACGCGGTTTGTTTTCGTGAAATGTCGAGATTTTTTTTGTTTTAAATTGCATGTTTGTTACAGTACATAGTTTAAATTGTTTGTGAACGCTTAGTTTTGTTTGAATGTGATGTTTTGCAATTGCATGTTTGACACAGTACATAATTTGTTTTGTCAACGTTTGTGTTTTGTTTGAATGTGGACTGTAATTATATGTTTAGGTTGCTAGTTATTTATTTGTTAATAATATTATTTTATGTAGTTATGTTGTATTTTATATGAAAATATTTTTTTTTTTTTTTTTTTTATTTTTATTTTTTTCAGATTAGAATTTTCATCGGTTAATTTTATATTAGGGTGTCATCCTCGTTGTTTTTGTTTGTTGGCAGGTAGCATATTTTCGCGATCGGGCGTTTAAGGAATCCTGTTTTTGTTTTAACTGTTACGACCCGAGTTAGTCCGTCCGTTCCGGGATGCGTTTGGTGTATTCTCGCTAGACTCCAATGGGATGGTGGAAGACGTTCATCCTTGATTAGGACCAAGTCTCCGATTCTCGGTTCCTCTTCTGTTTTTAACCATTTCGGGCGTTGTTGAAGTCGCGATAAATATTCGGTGTTCCATTTATGCCAAAACGAGTCCAAAAACGATTGCAATCGTTTCCAACGATCGAGGTAACCAATTTTTCGCAACGTGTTGTCCCCTTGTGGTATGGTGTGAAAGGACTCACCGATCAGAAAATGTGCTGGCGTGATGACTTCCAGGTCATCGACGTTGTCGGACAGAGGGCATAAAGGCCTTGAATTCAGACACGCTTCTATTTGTGTCAGAAGCGTGGTGAGTTCCTCATAGGTAAACCTCTCATTGCCGACAACCCTTTTCAAATGGTACTTGACCGACTTCACCCCGGCTTCCCATAAGCCTCCGAAATGAGGGGAAGCGGGAGGAATGAAATGCCATTCGGTACCTAAATTCGCCAATATGCCAGCGACCTCATTCCAATCGTGGTGAGCATCTCGTAATAGTTTTCGTAGTTCTGTGTTGGCTCCCACAAAATTGGTCCCGCAATCACTGTAGACCTGAGTGCATACTCCACGTCGTGCCGTAAAACGCCGAAAAGCTGCCAAAAATGCCTGCGTTGTTAGGTCAGACACTACCTCGAGATGAATCGCCTTCGTCGCCAAACAGATGAATAGTGCGAAATATCCTTTAAAAAATCTACCACCACGACCTTTCCATGATTTTATTTCGATCGGCCCCGCGTAGTCGACTCCAGTATGGCTAAAAGGTCTGGCCATTCGCACCCTGGCAGCTGGTAAACTCCCCATGAGTTGTTCCATCTCTTTAGCCTTTTGTCGGAAACAGTCCTTGCATCTGTGGATGTGATACTTGACGACTCTTTTAATTTGTCCAATCCAGTACGTCCTTCTTATGTAGGCAACCATTTGCTGTATTCCACCATGAAAAGTTTTGCTATGAGCATCGCGTACTACAAGGCTGGTGAAGTGGTGACTAGAGTTTAATAAAATCGGATGTTGCTCATCATAATCGAGATTCGAGTTTTGCAAACGACCTCCCACACGCAGTACACCATGACCATCGATGAATGCGTTCAGTGAACGTAAATGCTTTGGAATTCCATCAGATGTCTCCATCAACTCCGATGAAAACATTTCTCTTTGTGCTGCTTTGACTGCGAGCAAAGTTGCTGCTTTTAACTCCTGTGGGCTTAGTGGCTGTGTCTTTCTCTCACTTTTGATAGTTTTGCAGTTGTTGACGAATCGCAAACAGGTTGCTAAGACCCTTACTATCTTTGCAAGCTGTGAAAAATGATGAACCACTTCGCTGACACTATCGTAGTCCTTTCTTTGAGTGCAATGACCCTGACTGCTCGTCTTTCTTCCTCTGTATCGATGCTGATAGGTTGTTCAGGGACTTCAAACTCCCATCGGTTTTGCAAAAATCGAGGTCCTTGCCACCAAAATACTAGGGACTCTAGTGCTCCAGGTGAAACACCTCGTGAAGCCAAATCAGCAGGATTATGATGCGTAGGTACATGTCTCCATGCATTGATTTCGGTAAGGCGCTGTATTTCAGAAACACGATTGGCAACGAAAGTGTCCCATTTTGAGGCTGGTGAACGAATCCAAGCCAACGCAATCATGGAGTCTGTCCAAGCATACGTTTTATGGGCACCCAAGGTTTCTTTAACGTATTGAAGTAACGTGGCCAAAACTACTGCACCGCAAAGTTCGAGTCGCGGAAGCGATACGGTCCTCTTACATGAAGCCACTTTGGTTTTTGAAATGAGCAGGTGAACGTGGATGTTGTCGTCGTCGTCCAAAATTCGAATATACACCGCTGCCCCAAAAGCCTTCATCGAAGCGTCACAAAACCCATGCAATTCAACTGCTTTATTTTTCTGCATCATGTTAATCCACCTTGGAATTTTGATGCGTTCGAGCATAGGGAGTTCTCGGCGAAAAGCTTCCCATTGAGCCTTCAACTGTAGAGGGATTGGATCATCCCAATCCGAACCCAGGCTCCAAAGTTGTTGCATCATAATTTTGGCAGTAATAATGCACGGAGAAATCCAACCAAGTAGATCAAACAATTTGGCGATAGCAGACAACATGGACCTCTTTGTTATTATCTTTGTATCCGGTTGGAAATTCTGAAAAGAAAACGAGTCACTGATTGGGAACCACTTAATGCCCAGAGTTTTGACATGGTTCAGTGCTCCTAAGGGAATTTCAAAATCGATTTCTCGATCCCGCTCTGGTATGTCGTCCACCAACACCTTTTCGTTGCTCGTCCACTTCCGCAGATAAAATCCTGCAGAGGCTAACAATTGCCGAGCTTCGTTGCGCTTTTGCCTAGCGTCTTCTATGGAATCGGCTCCACTTATTAGGTCGTCAACGTACATGTCCTCACGAACAACCTTTGCGCCTAGGGGAAAATTTTGTTTTTCGTCCTCTGCCAATCTTTGTAGGATGCGTATCGCTAGATAGGGTGCACTCGCAGTACCAAAAGTGACCGTTTTCAGCTTATAGGCTTTCAATGGTGCGGCTTGATGCTCTCTCCAGAGGATTAATTGATAACAACTGTCGCGTGGACTTACTAAAATCTGACGATACATTTTTTCGATGTCTGCAGTAAAAGTCACTCGATGAGTTCTCCATCGCAGAATTAATTCTACAATGTTGGTTTGCAGCTTTGGGCCCACGTGCAAACGATCATTTAAAGACGTACCATCCGATGTCTTAGCCGCTGCGTCAAAAACGACTCTCAATTTCGTTGTGGAACTAGCTTCCTTAAACACAGCATGATGTGGCAGGAAGTAATGATACGGAGTCTTAAGGGTTGCATCGTACACCTGATCTACTTCCTCCATATGCTGGAGTGCAATATATTCCCGAATACAGGTGCTGTAATCTTCATGCAGTTTCGGATCTGAAGCAAACCTTTTCTCCAAATGGGCAAATCGACGAACGGCACATTCCCTACTGGATCCCATCGCTGGATGATCAACCTCCTTAAACGGCAGCATGACTTCATAACGTCCGCTGGACAAACGTTTGGTATTTTTATCGAAGTGTTCTTCACAAATGATGTCCTTTTCAGGATCCCTGGTCTGGAACGGCTGCTCTTCTATTTCCCAAAATGTTTGCAACTGGGAACTGAGATCCGTAAACTGCACAAAACTACGCAAATGTTGAGGATTCTCGGCTGGAACTTTGCCAAAGATTATCCATCCAAGTTTAGTTTTCTGCGCTATTGGAGCTAAATTGTCTTCACTGCGCTTGATGTCGGGAAGAAGTATTTCGGCGAAAACGTCACTTCCAAACAATAAGTCGATTGGCGCAGGAACATAAAAATCGGGATCCGCTAGATGCAAGTCGGAGAGATGTTGCCATTTGTCAGGTATCATCCGTTGGGTCGGAAGAAGCCCAGTCAGTGACTTGAAAACAAACGCCCTAACGGCGCTCTCAAATGTCGAATGCTGCGACGCAAACATTATGTTGACATAATTTTGTGCTGTGCCACTGCTGACCATCCCCAACCCAGATACCTCGACAAATGCACGATGCTTCTTTAACCTCAACAACTGTGCCGCAGATTCGGAAATAAAAGTCGCTTCTGATCCAGGATCGATCAAAGCAATTCGTGGAAGCGTCCATCAGCCGATCTCACTCTTACCACCGCTGTAGCTAAGAGTACCTTGGAACGTTGCGAGAGTGAATAAAATGTGTTAATTTGCCTGCTCGTCGATGGCTGTGGTTCCTCCGATGGTTAAAATGCAGGTGCGTTTGGATTAACGGCTACCTGATATGACTGCGCATTACTTGATCTGGGCTGTTGAGAGTACGGTGTCGTTGCTGTCTGAAAATTATTATTGTAACCATTATTGATGTTGTTGTTACTGTTGTTGTTGGAATAATTATTATTCTGGTGGTTGTTACCGGTCTGCATATCATGGACATGCAGAAGGGAATGATGACGCTGTTGGCAAAAATAACAACATTTCGGGCTAGGGCACTCTCGCATAATGTGGTTATAACCGAGACAATTATCACAGACCTTGATGTTCCTGACTGTCTGTTTTCGCTGTATGGGGTTCAAATTTAAGAAACGTTTACATTTCCTCAGCGCATGCTGACCCTGACGACACAATTTACAGGAAATCGTCTCCCGGGAAGATGCCTTTGTTGCCAAAAGTACCCTTGGTGCCTCTGCGTACGACCGGTTCCTCACGTTGACAGCTGTATCACCTCTTACCCAAGGCCTGGAACTCCCCTTCAGGTCCTGTTGATCGACCACCTCAAGAGTGCGGAAGCGTGTTTCTAAGAATCCGGTGAACTGCTTGTACGTTGGCAGCTCCTTAAGGTTCTCCAACTTCTCTTCCCACAGCTGCTGAGAAGAAGTTGGCAATTTATGCAGTAGGACGTATATCAAAATTGCATCCCAGTATTCTACTCGCAAGCCGAGGTTCGCCAACCCATGAACACACTCCTGAGATGTGTCCAACAACTCCTTTAGTCCGTTCGCTGATTCCTTAGATAATGAGGATTGTCCGAAAAACAACTTCAGTTGGGCATTGACCAAAACGCGTTTGTGGTCGTAACGCAAAGTAAGTAACTCCCATGCCTTTGCGTAATTGCCCGCATCGCAAGGTAGATGTTGTAGCAATCGCTCAGCCTCACCCTTCAAGCACGACTTCAGATAATGCATCTTATCAACATCACTCAACGAGGCGTTGTTGTGCACCATGGATTGAAACAGATCTTGGAAAGACCTCCATGTTGTGTACGAGCCGCTGAACTTGGGAATATCGATTTCTCGAAGCCTAATTTTGTTGCTGGATGCCGCTGATTCACCAGATATCGCACTTGCAGCCGGCGTTGGCTGGGAGAATTTTTCCAATGCTTCCATTAAGTCGCTGCGATACTCTAGGTAAATTTCCTGTATTTGCTCGTACACGATCACTAATTCTTCCAATTTCAGATCTGCTTCAAGCCTTCCGCCCCCGACGATTGCCTCGTGATATTGCCTGGCGACACGCATATTCTCTTCTAGCATATCAAGGCGACTTGCAACATAGGATTGCTGCTTACGCTTCTTCGTGGAGTTTTTAAAGCTAGTGAAGCAATTTACCAGCGTGGTTAAAATGCCTTTTTGCAACATACCACAATCAAAATTACTTTTATCCATATCACGTAGATTTAGTTATTTAGGTTATATAAATCTGTATATTTTAAGTAAAGTATAAATGAAAGCAAAACTTACTTGCTTACTTAGATGCTTTTTTTTTTTTTTATAAAAAGATGTTGCTGGTGTCACAGATGAATTTTTCCTCAATCCTTCAGATTCTGGATAAAGCTGCTTGTTCTATCTGGCGATTTTTTTTTACACGACGCGTAGAATACGATTAACACACACAAAATGTCAATAGAATTAAGAGTTATATTAGTTCAAGTTTGTTAAAATTGGATTTAAGTTGTACTTGTCAATAAATGAATTGTACTTTGTATTGCACTTCCTAACCACACTTTTTGTCAATATTTTTTTTTTGTATACTTCTTGATGATGCCATATTTTGTTGATTTGTTTACAATTTTTTATTCTCTCACAAACCTTTTCCCAATCCTCCTCTCTTGTGTCAATGTCACAACTTACAAACACAGCGCCATTGACTAACCAAACTAGACAGTGGACTTTCACTGCCATAGACTAACCAAACTAGACAGTCGACTTTCAGTGCACCCACCCGATTATCCCAGCAAATTTTGAATGACAGCTCACTCTCGCGCTCTCTTTTTTTTCCTGGCTGTGAATACGTGTACCGTCGGGTAGCACTTTTTCAATAACAAACAATTTGTAAATGAATCTATAATAATAAATGGAAAAAAGTAAATGTTGAGTATGATTTTAGATAGCTTAATTCGTCCTCTATCCATCTTCGCCAGTAAAATGTGTTCATTCATTCACATTTCAATTTATTTTTAATTTTGTTTGTATGAATTCTATGTTTGACAGCAAAATGCATAAATGAAATTCGTGGGGATTGTTCCAAAAATGAGTCAACAACATGCAGGTTAACCCGAGCTTCCACTAGACAAAATCGAATTTTAGTAAATGTTCATTTTTATTGTATAAATTTCTATTAGGGTGAATGTTTTCAAATTCGTTTATTTAACACCATATTTGTACAAAATCAATATATGATTGGTAATTCTGTATTAGAACGCAAATACAACAACTACTGTGATTCCTCGAAGTGTCAAGTAGAACGTAGTTGTATTTCCGTGTTGAAAATCCTACTTTACTTTGCTTTGCTGAGATCGGAGCTCAGAAAAACAGGCCTATAATGTTGTATTTAAGTGGGTTCTGCATTTTAATTTCCGATTTCAGATTTTGCGTATTCAATCGAACGTAAGAATTCAAATTGTTTTGTTAATTGTTGGTATTCGCTCGCTTTATTTCGTTTTCTATACACATAATTCTTTTACAAATTTTAAAACAATGCATTTTTAGGACATCTTGTTTCCAATATAAAGACAACTCCACCTAAAATAAAAAAATGTTTAGGGCCAAGCACTACGAAGTCGCTTCTCACTGTTCATCTTGTTGGATAAAAGACTCAATTTGGCATCACTTATTCTTTTTCTACTTTTTATATCCTCAATTGAAGTGTCAATAAATATTCCCCTCCTTTTTTATATTTCAAATCAAGTCGTCGTGTTTTTATTTGAGCTCCGGAATTTTACATTTTATTACAGATCCCATTAGGTTATGGGCCCAGTAATGTGATAATAAAATAAAGTAAAATTTAAGCTTCAATTCAATATAACAATTAAGAAAATTGGTAAAGTGATTATTTTGATTTTGGACGATTTGATTTTGTAACGATGAGTGGCATGCTTAATACCATTGAGAAATCGAAAGGAAGAGAGAATTTTGATGACTGGAAATTCGCAGTCCAAAACTATTTGGAACATCAGCAGTTGTGGAATTGTGTTCTTGGAGTTGAAACCGATGTAATTAAAATTGCGAAGGCAAAATCTACAATTATTTTACTTCTAGAGCCAATCAACTTTGTCCACGTAAAGGATGCGAAAACTGCGAAGGATGTTTGGGAGCGATTAGCTGCTGCATTTGACGACAAAGGGTTGACCAGAAGAGTTGGCTTACTGCGATGTCTTATAACAACCGATCTGCAAAATAGTGGAAGTGTTGAGAATTATGTGAACAAGATTGTCTCTACCGCCCATAAGCTAAATTCTGTTGGAATGTCAGTTTCGGATGAGTGGGTTGGAACACTACTTCTTGCAAGACTACCGGATGAATATAATCCTATGATAATGGGGATCGAAAGTTCCGGTGTTAATATAACATCTGATTCCATTAAAACAAAACTCCTTCAGGATGTGAAAGATGATTTTAATTTAAAAGAGCAGTCTGCTTCAGCGTTTTATGGAGAAAATAAGCGTGTAAAGAAACGCTTTAATAAGTCCAAGAGGAATGGTCCTCGCTGCTTTGTCTGTAACCAATATGGTCATATTGCAAAAAACTGTGCACAGAGACCAAAAAGTGGAGCGGATGATATAGAGTGGCCAGTGTTCTCTATACAACATTTGCTGCGCAAATCATAGAAAACGAAGACTGGGTTGTTGATTCAGGGGCTTCCTCACATATGACGTTCAAAGAGGATTGGCTGCAAAATTCTAAAGTTGTAAATGATGATGTTATCGTGGCTGATAACAGCAAGTTGAAAGCTGAAGCGAAAGGAGATGTTTCTTTAAATATTCCGTGTGGTGACGTCATTGCAAAAGATGTTCTGTTCGTTCCAAACCTGTGTGCCAATTTACTGTCAGTAGTGCAAATGGTAAAAGGTGGCAATCGTGTTATCTTCGGCTCCGATGGATGTACAATAGTCGATAAACGCAACAAGGTGATCGCTACTGCGAGTTTGCAGAACAACACGTTTAAGTTGGATAGGGTTGTGCAATCAGTTAACATTGCCAATAATAAATTAAATTCAAATGTGTGGCACAGGCGACTTGGTCATATCAATTTTCAAATGCTGCATAAGATGGCTGGTGGTTTGGTGGATGGTATTTGCTGTGACACAATAGAAGAGTCTCGTGGTTGTGAAATTTGTCTTAAAGGGAAACAATTCAGGCAACCATTTAAGTTATCCAAATCTACATCAAGACGACCGCTGGAATTGGTGCACTCTGATTTATGTGGACCAATGGAGGAGACGTCTATGGGTGGTTCCAGATATTTTCTGCTATTTCTGGATGATTTCTCGAGAAAGGTATTTGTTTACTTTATTCAATCAAAGAACCAGGTAAGAGAAAAGTTCGTTCAGTTTAAAAATTTTGTTGAAAACAAAACAGGGCTTAAGATTAAACGTTTTCGTACCGATAATGGTACGGAATATTGTAATAGACTGTTCTCTAATTTGTTGCGTAACAGTGGTATCAAGCATGAGACATCTAATGCTTATACTCCACAACAAAACGGAAAGGCCGAACGCATGAACCGTACAATTGTAGAGAAATCGCGTTGTTTGTTACAAGATGCTAATATGAGCTGAAGCGGTTTCAACAGCTGCTTACCTTATCAACCGTTCTGTGAGCAGAACGTCTGAGCTACCGAAGTCACCAGAAGAGTTTTGGACCGGTAAAAAGCCTAACATTGAACATCTTCGAATTTTTGGGTCTACAGCAATGGTCTTTGTTCCTAAACAGAAGCGTAAAAAGTTGGACTCTAAATCTACAAAGTGTGTAATGGTAGGATATAGTGAAGAAACAAAGGGATACCGTCTGTTTTATCCTGAAACACAAAACATAGTTATCAGTCGAGATGTTAGTTTCTTCGAGGACCATTTATATTTTCATGATACAGTGGGAGTTACTGTGGAACATGATAGACGCACCGATTGTTTTAATGAAGACTCCGATAGTGTGGATAAGGATGATGTGGCAGATGAATGGGCGGATGCCATTGACCATCATGACAGTTTTGTTAAAGATAATAATACACAATCTGTTGATCTAGTCTATCCATACGAAAATATTTTTTGCGACGATGTTGATACCCTGTCGAGTGTAGAGATAGCTTTGGCCGATCCTATTGAGGTACATGCACCGAGAAATTCAGAAAGACAGTCAAGAGCACCTGTCAGACTTGATGATTACATATGCTTACAAACAAGTTCCGATGGTAATTTCGATCCAATTTCTTTCGAAGATGCACTGTCCAGGCATGATAAGGCTCTGTGGAAAAAGGCTATAGACGAAGAATACACCGCACTCATAGATAATGACACATGGGAGTCTGTCGATTTGCCACCGGGCAAAAAGGTTATTAGTTCTATGTGGGTTTTTAAAACCAAAACAAATTCTGAGGGAACGATCTGTAAATACAAAGCCCGTTTAGTAGCGAAGGGTTGTAGTCAGCGTAAAGGGATAGATTATGGTGAAACTTTTTCTCCCGTTATTCGTTACGAATCCATTAGATTTCTGTTAGCTTTGGCAGCAAAACTAGACTTAAAAATCCATCAATTGGATGCAATTACAGCATTTCTTCAGGGAGATTTGAAAGAAGAAATCTACATAGCGGAGCCGAAAGGTTTTGATCATAAAAAGAAAGTTCTTCGACTTAAGAAATCCTTATACGGTCTTAAGCAGTCTTCAAAGATGTGGAACGAAAAGTTAGATGTTGCTTTAAAACAATTTGGTATGAAAGCGTCTAAGTTTGATCCATGCATATATTATAGAAACATCAACGGATTATTTCTATTCGTTGCAGTATATGTTGATGAACTACTCATTTTTTATAACAACGTTAATGATATGAGAAAACTAAAAGCAGATTTAATGGGCAGATTTAAGATGAAAGACATTGGTGAGGCATGTTCATTTCTTGGTATTCGTTTGACTCGAGATAAACATTCTGGCGAGATTTGGATCGATCAGGAGCAATACATAAATGAAGTTGCAGTTCGTTTTGGAATGAAAGATTCTAACAGCTGTACTACTCCGATGGAACTTAACCTGCATTTATCCAAAAAGATGTCACCAAAGAACGATTCTGAAAGAGATGTTATGTCGAAAATTCCATATCAAGCTTTAGTCGGAAGCTTGTTATTTGCAGCTCAGGTGTCAAGACCCGATATAAGTTTTGCGGTAAACTATGTAAGCCGTTTCAACAATGATCCTGGTATGCAGCATTGGAAGACAGCCAAACGAATCTTGCGGTATTTAAAGGGAACTGCACACAAAAAGCTTGGCTTTCAACGATACAGCGGAAAGACAGTGTTAATAAGTGGTTACTGTGATGCAGATTTCGCAAGTGACATTGATGAACGGAAGTCTGTTACGGGTTATGTTTTCAAGGTTGGAAACGGAGCTGTATCCTGGATGTCAAGAAAACAAAGTACTGTGGCCCTTTCTACAACTGAGGCCGAGTATATGGCAATGAGTATGGCGATACAAGAAGGTTTATGGCTTCGTGGTTTGGAGAAGGAACTCTTTCAAAATCCTTCGAAGAACTTTGATCTATTTTGCGATAATCAGAGTGCGATATATCTGGCATCTACTACTGGTTACCGTGCTAGAACCAAACACATAGATGTAAGGCATCATTTTGTACGTGACATCATGAAAGAAGGTGAACTGTGTTTACGTCATATAGGCACGAACGAGATGGTAGCTGATGTAATGACAAAGGCTTTATCATCATCCAAGAACAATTTTTGCGCTTTATCCATGGGACTTCAGTAGTTCGTTTAGAAATTGATTCTAGTGGGAGTGTTGGATAAAAGACTCAATTTGGCATCACTTATTCTTTTTCTACTTTTTATATCCTCAATTGAAGTGTCAATAAATATTCCCCTCCTTTTTTATATTTCAAATCAAGTCGTCGTGTTTTTATTTGAGCTCCGGAATTTTACATTTTATTACAGATCCCATTACATCTACATGCGTACATATAAAAATCGAATCTTTTCTTGCTTCTTGCTGCTACAATTATCAGTCGTATTTCTAGTATTTTCAGCTTTTGAGAATTTATAAAATGGTTCAAAAGTAAATTTTCCATATTCATAATTATAAGTACTTATTTTCCCGACGACACAAATGTCAAAGTATAATTAGTGTCAGTCTATACCTACAAGAAACTTTGTGTCAGGGGTACTGGTATTCGTTATACCATGATATTCATACTATAGTATCAATACCAGCAGTCTGTCTCCCACATTACCAGTTTTTAGAAGAGGTATAGAGCCAAATCCCGAGAAAAACCCAAATTCCAACTTAAGGTTTTTTTCACTGCGCCACCTCTCGCGAACGTCTGACAAACATCCGAGAGTATAATTGTCATGAAAGAGCTTTATGCTGTTTGGACTCGGCATAAAATTGTAGATCCCTTCCATTCGTCCTAAAGATAAAAACTCACACAAGACGAATGGCTAGGCTTGGGTCCATACGGACCTGTTGCGCCAATTTTTTATTTATTTTTTATAGAGCCAAATTTCAAAAATCTTGGAGCCAAAAATAGCCTACATAAACACAAATCCAAAGATAAAAAGTGCACATTTTTTACAATTCTTTAGGCACAATTATTCTGATTTTTTCTAAAAAAAAATAAACACAACGCAAGCTCATAATTTAGAGACTTTTTTAGCCGAGACAATACTGAGACCACCAACTTCGGCCGATTTCCCGTTTCTTGCCTACAAGCTATATTTTTATGGGGTGGCAAATGCTAAGTGCGCTAACAAAAAGACAACATAATGTGGTATTTAAGTGGATTCTGCAATTTGAATTCCGATTTCAGATTTCGCGTATTCAATCGAACGTTAAGATTCCAAATTGACAGCAATAGTGTAAACAACAGAGATAAATGAATAAAAGAGATGGATATCTTTCGTACGTCTATTCCCCCAAAAAACATATTTGTTTACATTGTTGTTTTTGTAATTTCAACCCCCGTCTGTGAATACGTGTGAGCTACGAAAAAACATGTTGCTAATGGCCGGCCAACATTCCTTTTGATTTTATGAGCATCGCGCTGTTCAATTGTTTTGTGTTTGGTATTAAACTTGTTTGGTTTTTGTTAACGCTTCGATTAAAATAAAAAAAATAGTGAAATACACATTTCAGAATAGCGAATTCTTGCATTAAAGTCCAATTCATGAACTCACATATACTAGAAAAGAAATGAGCATAGGTGCGTGACTTCATGAATTTTACGGGAAAACAGCTTGTAGGCAGCCGCCTTTCCACTGAAATGATATATATCTCTCAGTTCCATTATCTTTGACTCTGTATTCCATTATCTTTGCGGCATAATTTGTGCCCATTAGTTATGCGGCGTTCACATCACAGTTTATTTTAAGATTTTTTAAAGTTTTTTTAAATTGTTGGTATCAAATGGAATTCCTGTTATAATTTCGTTACAATGCCAAATAAATTAATATAATAACTATTTGTCAATATCTAGCAGAAATCTAATATTATGAGATATTAATCAGGGAAAATTAACTACCACGTTTTTTTCACTTTTGTTAAAAGAGATTTTGTAACATCAGGTTTTTTTTTGCATACTTTAAGAAAATACACTTTTCTCGAAGCCATATTGAAAAAAAAATATATTTTAACACAGTTTAGCGAAAAGTTTTTTTTTTGTATATCGTGGGGAACAATATTTTTTTAGTTTTAGCATAAGGCGTAGTACGCTGCTCGAGCTAAACTAAATTTTATCTGGTCTCCAACTTTTCTCTCCAAACATCAGCTAAAGTCCTAGCTAAATTTTGACATAAAGACCGCTGTGGAGAAATGTCAGAAAAAACAGCTGTTCTTTGAAAATAACAACAATTTAATTTACTTGAACAAAAATTTTAATTATATAACTAACAAGTAGGTATGGACACAAATGAAATTGAAGAATAGTTCATAATTTGTGCATCTGCGCAAGTTATTGCAATAGCTGCAATGAAGCAAAAAAAAACTCATTCTTTTCGTATAAATCCCTACTTAAAAGAAAGAAAAACACCTCATTCGCACGAGTAAATCCACATATTGCCCACAGAAATTTGCGGACTACTACTATGAGTCTGGGAGAATAATATAGAAGGCGAATGAGGAAAGCAAGTTTCATCAGGTGCCGAGCTCCGTTCTTTCCAATCTGTACCTGGAAGACCCAACGAATCTGGGAAACTTTTAAGAAACAAAATAAAAGATTTTGTCAATTCTCCTGTTGGTGCTATTCCTTGGCAATCAAAAGCACCGTTCCTAAAATAAAATATCAATTAAAATATTTTATATGCATTTCTTTTTTCGCATGATTTTAAATTATTATAATTATAAAGTCTTAAGTAGGTAAGTATAAGTTTTAGGTTCCAGGACTTCTTTGATTTGTTTGCCGAAGAGCAATCACCGCCTGTTGTTGAAAACTCAAACCAAGCTCTTCAACCGCGTCGTCGGGTAGCTTTTGAAGATCACGATCTAGGTTCGCCAGCAATGAGTAGTGCACTAAGGGAGGTTGTGAGGGGCCGTTCCTATCTTCCCTCCGCATTTGGATAAGGTCCGTTACCGTCTGCGTTAGGGAAGCCACATTTTCCACCAAACCATCTTTTTTTGGTCGTTTTGCTGTATTATTAAACAACAAAAAGACAAAAATTATATAAGTAGGTAATTATAATATAAAGTTCAGATAATATAAACATGCATATGTGTAGCTGGAGCCTGGAGTACTTGAAGTAGCATCTTGTTGAACTTCTACATCTTCAAGTAAATGCTTATCAGAAACTAAAGCGTTCGTAAATGGACTAGAAACAGATGGAAAAGTTAAATAAATGAATTATATCTATATTGCATAGTTACATGTACCTTCTTTTGCTAGATGCCGGCGTGAGGAATGATAGACACGCAGAGAATTCCCAATCAACAGTATCCTCAGAAAGGTGTTCGTCATTATCTTCGGAAAATTCTTTTGCGGCACTCCCTGACTTCTCCAATTTTTTGGCGGTTTTATGATAGCGATGACTGTCCCGTAAAGATTTCCATTGCGCTTTACAGTAATCAACTATAAAAAAAACACTTGTGTTATGTGCTTTTTAAGAGGTAGAACTTACCTGTTTTTTCCTATTGCTTCAGATTTAGCTCTCCAATCAGCGTTAACACTGCTTCCAAGTTACTATGGTACGTGTCTGCAAGGCTCCATATAGATGGATGTTGCTCCACAAGCATCGCCAATATTTTCTTGGCCTCGACACTAAAAATCATTTTATGTTTTCGTTTTTTTTTTATTGAATTCCAAGGACTTCTCTTCTATTTCAAAGGACTCTTGCTCTAAATACTCCTCGTCTATATATTCATTAAAATCAAACATATTTTGAATACAAAAAAATAACCGCAGAGCGATCTGTCAAAATTTAGCTGGAGAAAATGTACCGACTCATTAAATGGGCGCGATAAATTTTGACAGATACATGAAGGACATTCTGAAACAAAAGTTTGATTATTTAGATTATTAAATGGGTTCGCTTAAGTTTAGCTCAGCTAAAGTTTGGAGAGAATTTTATATGGTAGCGAAAATTTAGCTCGAGCTGAAATTTGCATGTAAAATGTATACTTGCACAATAATATATGCAAATATGCATTTGTTAAATTGAAAAAATTGTAGCCCTTTATTTTACTCGTACCTAACGATAAAAAAATGTTTTGATCACTTTTCGTATTCCAAAAACACAAATAGTGCACTTGTTTTCGTTAATTAATAATTAGGAAGGTTTATAAAAAAATCTGTGCACATTTCAAAATGCAATGTTTTAAAATTTGTAAAAGAATTATGTGTATAGAAAACGAAATAAAGCGTGCGAATTACGTTCGATTGAATACGCAAAATCTGAAATCGGAAATTAAAATGCAGAACCCACTTAAATACAACATTATAGGCCTGTTTTTCTGAGCTCCGATCTCAGCAAAGCAAAGTAAAGTAGGATTTTCAACACGGAATTACAACTACGTTCTACTTGACACTTCGAGGAATCACAGTAGTTGTTGTAAATATTTGCGTTCTAATACAGAATTACCAATCATATATTGATTTTGTACAAATATGGTGTTAAATAAACGAATTTGAAAACATTCTCCCTAATAGAAATTTATACAATAATCATGAACATTTACTAAAATTCGATTTTGTCTAGTGGAAGCTCGGGTTAACCTGCATGTTGTTGACTCATTTTTGGAACAATCCCCACGAATTTCATTTATGCATTTTGCTGTCAAACATAGAATTCATACAAACAAAATTAAAAATAAATTGAACACATTTTACTGGCGAAGATGGATAGAGGACGAATTAAGCTATCTAAAATCATACTCAACATTTACTTTTTTCCATTTATTATTATAGATTCATTTACAAATTGTTTGTTATTGAAAAAGTGCTACCCGACGGTACACGTATTCACAGCCAGGAAAAAAAAGAGAGCGCGAAAGAGAGCTGTCATTCAAAATTTGCTGGGATAAATGGGTGGGTGCACTGAAAGTCGACTGTCTAGTTTGGTTAGTCAATGGCGCTGTGTTTGTAAGTTGAGACATTGACACAAGAGAGGAGGATTGGGAAAAGTTTTGTGAGAGAAAAAAAAATTGTAAACAAATCAACAAAATATGGCATCATCAAGAAGTATTGTTGTAAATGCAACTGGGACAATCGAATCGGCTACTTTTCCTCTTGGTCCTGAAAGCAGTCAAGTATTTTGTCGTTTTGAAATAGTTACTGGCGGTAACTTTAAATTATTGTCGGGAATAACAAGTGGGATAACGCAAGCAGCCATGCCCAAAACGGCCAACGATAAAATTGTATTCAACATACCATTTGAATGTATCTATAGAAGCACAGGTCCTTATGGATGTAAGTTTCTTTTCTGTCATCTACTTCATAAAATCTATGAAAAGCTAAGCTACAAATTTGTTTTCGCAGGGCCACAGCTTCTTGTTAGTGTTTATGGAAAGAACCGATGGTCAGTAGAAACAACACTTGGGTATTGCTGGGTTCATCTGCCCATAAGTGAATCAAATGTTGTAAAATCAACCAACCCAATTCGTGTTCCAAAGAATACTTCTGTTATGGATGAACTCTCAAGTTGGGTCACGTCGAGAAGCCCTGAATTGAAAAACCCAAAAATTTTACTTGATGCCTACGAAGAAAAAGGTTAGTTATCCTAAGTACTTTGTAAACTAATATGTAAATACGATACGATAAAAAATATGTGAATAATAATACAATAATTGGAATTAAATCGTTCTAAGTTCGTTAGGGTTTACTCTCTCAAATCGTTCACTAGGTACATCATTTGCCAGCATGCAAAGTGTTCTCAATGAAAGTTTCATCTCTCCATTTTGCTCCATCGAAAGGAATTCTAAAGGAACATGAGGTGAACAAAATCGTATTTACATATTAGTTTACAAAGTACTTAGGATAACTAACCTTTTTCTTCGTAGGCATCAAGTAAAATTTTTGGGTTTTTCAATTCAGGGCTTCTCGACGTGACCCAACTTGCGAGTTCACCCATAACAGTAGTATTCTTTGGAACACGAATTGGGTTGGCTGATTTTACAACATTTGATTCACTTATGGGCAGATGAACCCAGCAATACCCAAGTTTTGTTTCTACTGACCATCGGTTCTTTCCATAAACACTAACAAGAAGCTGTGGCCCTGCGAAAACAAATTTGTAGCTTAGCTTTTCATAGATTTTATGAAGTAGATGACAGAAAAGAAACTTACATCCATAAGGACCTGTGCTTCTATAGATACATTCAAATGGTATGTTGAATACAATTTTATCGTTGGCCGTTTTGGGCATGGCTGCTTGCGTTATCCCACTTGTTATTCCCGACAATAATTTAAAGTTACCGCCAGTAACTATTTCAAAACGACAAAATACTTGACTGCTTTCAGGACCAAGAGGAAAAGTAGCCGATTCGATTGTCCCAGTTGCATTTACAACAATACTTCTTGATGATGCCATATTTTGTTGATTTGCTTACAATTTTTTATTCTCTCACAAAACTTTTCCCAATCCTCCTCTCTTGTGTCAATGTCACAACTTACAAACACAGCGCCATTGACTAACCAAACTAGACAGTGGACTTTCACTACCATAGACTAACCAAACTAGACAGTCGACTTTCAGTGCACCCACCCGATTATCCCAGCAAATTTTGAATGACAGCTCACTCTCGCGCTCTCTTTTTTTTCCTGGCTGTGAATACGTGTACCGTCGGGTAGCACTTTTTCAATAACAAACAATTTGTAAATGAATCTATAATAATAAATGGAAAAAAGTAAATGTTGAGTATGATTTTAGATAGCTTAATTCGTCCTCTATCCATCTTCGCCAGTAAAATGTGTTCAATTTATTTTTAATTTTGTTTGTATGAATTCTATGTTTGACAGCAAAATGCATAAATGAAATTCGTGGGGATTGTTCCAAAAATGAGTCAACAACATGCAGGTTAACCCGAGCTTCCACTAGACAAAATCGAATTTTAGTAAATGTTCATGATTATTGTATAAATTTCTATTAGGGAGAATGTTTTCAAATTCGTTTATTTAACACCATATTTGTACAAAATCAATATATGATTGGTAATTCTGTATTAGAACGCAAATATTTACAACAGCTACTGTGATTCCTCGAAGTGTCAAGTAGAACGTAGTTGTAATTCCGTGTTGAAAATCCTACTTTACTTTGCTTTGCTGAGATCGGAGCTCAGAAAAACAGGCCTATAATGTTGTATTTAAGTGGGTTCTGCATTTTAATTTCCGATTTCAGATTTTGCGTATTCAATCGAACGTAAGAATTCAAATTGTTTTGTTAATTGTTGGTATTCGCTCGCTTTATTTCGTTTTCTATACACATAATTCTTTTACAAATTTTAAAACAATGCATTTTTAGGACATCTTGTTTCCAATATAAAGACAACTCCACCTAAAATAAAAAAATGTTTAGGGCCAAGCACTACGAAGTCGCTTCTCACTGTTCATCTTGTTGGATAAAAGACTCAATTTGGCATCACTTATTCTTTTTCTACTTTTTATATCCTCAATTGAAGTGTCAATAAATATTCCCCTCCTTTTTTATATTTCAAATCAAGTCGTCGTGTTTTTATTTGAGCTCCGGAATTTTACATTTTATTACAGATCCCATTAGGTTATGGGCCCAGTAATGTGATAATAAAATAAAGTAAAATTTAAGCTTCAATTCAATATAACAATTAAGAAAATTGGTAAAGTGATTATTTTGATTTTGGACGATTTGATTTTGTCACGATGAGTGGCATGCTTAATACCATTGAGAAATTGAAAGGAAGAGAGAATTTTGATGACTGGAAATTCGCAGTCCAAAACTATTTGGAACATCAGCAGTTGTGGAATTGTGTTCTTGGAGTTGAAACCGATGTAATTAAAATTGCGAAGGCAAAATCTACAATTATTTTACTTCTAGAGCCAATCAACTTTGTCCACGTAAAGGATGCGAAAACTGCGAAGGATGTTTGGGAGCGATTAGCTGCTGCATTTGACGACAAAGGGTTGACCAGAAGAGTTGGCTTACTGCGATGTCTTATAACAACCGATCTGCAAAATAATGGAAGTGTTGAGAATTATGTGAACAAGATTGTCTCTACCGCCCATAAGCTAAATTCTGTTGGAATGTCAGTTTCGGATGAGTGGGTTGGAACACTACTTCTTGCAAGACTACCGGATGAATATAAGCCTATGATAATGGGGATCGAAAGTTCCGGTGTTAATATAACATCTGATTCCATTAAAACAAAACTCCTTCAGGATGTGAAAGATGATTTTAATTTAAAAGAGCAGTCTGCTTCAGCGTTTTATGGAGAAAATAAGCGTGTAAAGAAACGCTTTAATAAGTAAGGAATGGTCCTCGCTGCTTTGTCTGTAACCAATATGGTCATATTGCAAAAAACTGTGCACAGAGACCAAAAAGTGGAGCGGATGATATAGAGTGGCCAGTGTTCTCTATACAACATTTGCTGCGCAAATCATAGAAAACGAAGACTGGGTTGTTGATTCAGGCGCTTCCTCACATATGACGTTCAAAGAGGATTGGCTGCAAAATTCTAAAGTTGTAAATGATGATGTTATCGTGGCTGATAACAGCAAGTTGAAAGCTGAAGCGAAAGGAGATGTTTCTTTAAATATTCCGTGTGGTGACATCATTGCAAAAGATGTTCTGTTCGTTCCAAACCTGTGTGCCAATTTACTGTCAGTAGTGCAAATGGTAAAAGGTGGCAATCGTGTTATCTTCGGCTCCGATGGATGTACAATAGTCGATAAACGCAACAAGGTGATCGTTACTGCGAGTTTGCAGAACAACACGTTTAAGTTGGATAGGGTTGTGCAATCAGTTAACATTGCCAATAATAAATTAAATTCAAATGTGTGGCACAGGCGACTTGGTCATATCAATTTTCAAATGCTGCATAAGATGGCTGGTGGTTTAGTGGATGGTATTTGCTGTGACACAATAGAAGAGTCTCGTGGTTGTGAAATTTGTCTTAAAGGGAAACAATTCAGGCAACCATTTAAGTTATCCAAATCTACATCAAGACGACCGCTGGAATTGGTGCACTCTGATTTATGTGGACCAATGGAGGAGACGTCTATGGGTGGTTCCAGATATTTTCTGCTATTTCTGGATGATTTCTCGAGAAAGGTATTTGTTTACTTTATTCAATCAAAGAACCAGGTAAGAGAAAAGTTCGTTCAGTTTAAAAATTTTGTTGAAAACCAAACAGGGCTTAAGATTAAACGTTTTCGTACCGATAATGGTACGGAATATTGTAATAGACTGTTCTCTAATTTGTTGCGTAACAGTGGTATCAAGCATGAGACATCTAATGCTTATACTCCACAACAAAACGGAAAGGCCGAACGCATGAACCGTACAATTGTAGAGAAATCGCGTTGTTTGTTACAAGATGCTAATATGAGCAAACGTTTTTGGGCTGAAGCGGTTTCAACAGCTGCTTACCTTATCAACCGTTCTGTGAGCAGAACGTCTGAGCTACCGAAGTCACCAGAAGAGTTTTGGACCGGTAAAAAGCCTAACATTGAACATCTTCGAATTTTTGGGTCTACAGCAATGGTCTTTGTTCCTAAACAGAAGCGTAAAAAGTTAGACTCTAAATCTACAAAGTGTGTAATGGTAGGATATAGTGAAGAAACAAAGGGATACCGTCTGTTTTATCCTGAAACACAAAACATAGTTATCAGTCGAGATGTTAGTTTCTTCGAGGACCATTTATATTTTCATGATTCAGTTACTGTGGAACATGATAGACGCACCGATTGTTTTAATGAAGACTCCGATAGTGTGGATAAGGATGATGTGGCAGATGAATGGGCGGATGCCATTGACCATCATGACAGTTTTGTTAAAGATAATAATACACAATCTGTTGATCTAGTCTATCCATACGAAAGTATTTTTTGCGACGATGTTGATACCCTGTCGAGTGTAGAGATAGCTTTGGCCGATCCTATTGAGGTACATGCACCGAGAACTTCAGAAAGACAGTCAAGAGCACCTGTCAGACTTGATGATTACATATGCTTACAAACAAGTTCCGATGGTAATTTCGATCCAATTTCTTTCGAAGATGCACTGTCCAGGCATGATAAGGCTCTGTGGAAAAAGGCTATAGACGAAGAATACACCGCACTCATAGATAATGACACATGGGAGTCTGTCGATTTGCCACCGGGCAAAAAGGTTATTAATTCTATGTGGGTTTTTAAAACCAAAACAAATTCTGAGGGAAAGATCTGTAAATACAAAGCCCGTTTAGTAGCGAAGGGTTGTAGTCAGCGTAAAGGGATAGATTATGGTGAAACTTTTTCTCCCGTTATTCGTTACGAATCCATTATTTGATCTATTTTGCGATAATCAGAGTGCGATATATCTGGCATCTACTACTGGTTACCGTGCTAGAACCAAACACATAGATGTAAGGCATCATTTTGTACGTGACATCATGAAAGAAGGTGAACTGTGTTTACGTCATATAGGCACGAACGAGATGGTAGCTGATGTAATGACAAAGGCTTTATCATCATCCAAGAACAATTTTTGCGCTTTATCCATGGGACTTCAGTAGTTCGTTTAGAAATTGATTCTAGTGGGAGTGTTGGATAAAAGACTCAATTTGGCATCACTTATTCTTTTTCTACTTTTTATATCCTCAATTGAAGTGTCAATAAATATTCCCCTCCTTTTTTATATTTCAAATCAAGTCGTCGTGTTTTTATTTGAGCTCCGGAATTTTACATTTTATTACAGATCCCATTACATCTACATGCGTACATATAAAAATCGAATCTTTTCTTGCTTCTTGCTGCTACAATTATCAGTCGTATTTCTAGTATTTTTAGCTTTTGAGAATTTATAAAATGGTTCAAAAGTAAATTTTCCATATTCATAATTATAAGTACTTATTTTCCCGACGACACAAATGTCAAAGTATAATTAGTGTCAGTCTATACCTACAAGAAACTTTGTGTCAGGGGTACTGGTATTCGTTATACCATGATATTCATACTATAGTATCAATACCAGCAGTCTGTCTCCCACATTACCAGTTTTTAGAAGAGGTATAGAGCCAAATCCCGAGAAATACTCAAATTCCAACTTAAGGTTTTTTTCACTGCGCCACCTCTCGCGAACGTCTGACAAACATCCGAGAGTATAACTGTCATGAAAGAGCTTCTCAATTGGCCGTTTGGACTCGGCATAAAATTGTAGATCCCTTCCATTCGTCCTAAAGATAAAAACTCACACAAGACGAATGGTTGTGAGAAGCTAGGCTTGGGTCCATACGGACCTGTTGCGCCAATTATTTTTTATAGAGCCAAATTTCAAAAATCTTGGAGCCAAAAATAGCCAACATAAACACAAATACATAGATAAAAAGTGCACATTTTTTTGCAATTCCTTAGGCACAATTATTCTGATTACATTTTTTCTAAAAAAAAATAAACACAACGCAAGCTCATAATTTAGAGACTTTTTTTAGCCGAGACAATACTGAGACCACCAACTTCGGCCGATTTCCCGTTTCTTGCCTACAAGCTATATTTTTATGGGGTGGCAAATGCTAAGTGCGCTAACAAAAAGACAACATAATGTGGTATTTAAGTGGATTCTGCAATTTGAATTCCGATTTCAGATTTCGCGTATTCAATCGAACGTTAAGATTCCAAATTGACAGCAATAGTGTAAACAACAGAGATAAATGAATAAAAGAGATGGATATCTTTCGTACGTCTATTCCCCCAAAAAACATATTTGTTTACATTGTTGTTTTTGTAATTTCAACCCCCGTCTGTGAATACGTGTGAGCTACGAAAAAACATGTTGCTAATGGCCGGCCAACATTCCTTTTGATTTTATGAGCATCGCGCTGTTCAATTGTTTTGTGTTTGGTATTAAACTTGTTTGGTTTTTGTTAACGCTTCGATTAAAATAAAAAAAATAGTGAAATACACATTTCAGAATAGCGAATTCTTGCATTAAAGTCCAATTCATGAACTCACATATACTAGAAAAGAAATGAGCATAGGTGCGTGACTTCATGAATTTTACGGGAAAACAGCTTGTAGGCAGCCGCCTTTCCACTGAAATGATATATATCTCTCAATTCCATTATCTTTGACTCTGTATTCCATTATCTTTGCGGCATAATTTGTGCCCATTAGTTATGCGGCGTTCACATCACAGTTTATTTTAAGATTTTTTAAAGTTTTTTTAAATTGGTGGTATCAAATGGAATTCCTGTTATAATTTCGTTACAATGCCAAATAAATTAATATAATAACTATTTGTCAATATCTAGCAGAAATCTAATATTATGAGATATTAATCAGGGAAAATTAACTACCACGTTTTTTTCACTTTTGTTAAAAGAGATTTTGAAACATCAGGTTTTTTTTTGCATACTTTAAGAAAATACACTTTTCTCGAAGCCATATTGAAAAAAAAATATATTTTAACACAGTTTAGCGAAAAGGTTTTTTTTTGTATATCGTGGGGAACAATATTTTTTTAGTTTTAGCATAAGGCGTAGTACGCTGCTCGAGCTAAACTAAATTTTATCTGGTCTCCAACTTTTCTCTCCAAACATCAGCTAAAGTCCTAGCTAAATTTTGACATAAAGACCGCTGTGGAGAAATGTCAGAAAAAACAGCTGTTCTTTGAAAATAACAACAATTTAATTTACTTGAACAAAAATTTTAATTATATAACTAACAAGTAGGTATGGACACAAATGAAATTGAAGAATAGTTCATAATTTGTGCATCTGCGCAAGTTATTGCAATAGCTGCAATGAAGCAAAAAAAAACTCCTTCTTATCGTATAAATCCCTACTTAAAAGAAAGAAAAACACCTCATTCGCACGAGTAAATCCACATATTGCCCACAGAAATTTGCGGACTACTACTATGAGTCTGGAAGAATAATATAGAAGGCGAATGAGGAAAGCAAGTTTCATCAGGTGCCGAGCTCCGTTCTTTCCAATCTGTACCTGGAAGACCCAACGAATCTGGGAAACTTTTAAGAAACAAAATAAAAGATTTTGTCAATTCTCCTGTTGGTGCTATTCCTTGGCAATCAAAAGCACCGTTCCTAAAATAAAATATCAATTAAAATATTTTATATGCATTTCTTTTTTCGCATGATTTTAAATTATTATAATTATAAAGTCTTAAGTAGGTAAGTATAAGTTTTAGGTTCCAGGACTTCTTTGATTTGTTTGCCGAAGAGCAATCACCGCCTGTTGTTGAAAACTCAAACCAAGCTCTTCAACCGCGTCGTCGGGTAGCTTTTGAAGATCACGATCTAGGTTCGCCAGCAATGAGTAGTGCACTAAGGGAGGTTGTGAGGGGCCGTTCCTATCTTCCCTCCGCATTTGGATAAGGTCTGTTACCGTCTGCGTTAGGGAAGCCACATTTTCCATAATACCATCTTTTTTTGGTCGTTTTGCAGTATTATTAAACAACAAAAAGACAAAAATTATATAAGTAGGTAATTATAACATAAAGTTCAGATAATATAAACATGCATATGTGTAGCTGGAGCCTGGAGTACTTGAAGTAGCATCTTGTTGAACTTCTACATCTTCAAGTAAATGCTTATCAGAAACTAAAGCGTTCGTAAATGGACTAGAAACAGATGGAAAAGTTAAATAAATGAATTATATCTATATTGCATAGTTACATGTACCTTCTTTTGCTAGATGCCGGCGTGAGGAATGATAGACACGCAGAGAATTCCCAATCAACAGTATCCTCAGAAAGGTGTTCGTCATTATCTTCGGAAAATTCTTTTGCGGCACTCCCTGACTTCTCCAATTTTTTGGCGGTTTTATGATAGCGATGACTGTCCCGTAAAGATTTCCATTGTGCTTTACAGTAATCAACTATAAAAAAAACACTTGTGTTATGTGCTTTTTAAGAGGTAGAACTTACCTGTTTTTTCCTATTGCTTCAGATATAGCTCTCCAATCAGCGTTAACACTGCTTCCAAGTTGCTATGGTACGTGTCTGCAAGGCTCCATATAGATGGATGTTGCTCCACAAGCATCGCCAATATTTTCTTGGCCTCGACACTAAAAATCATTTTATGTTTTCGTTTTTTTTTTATTGAATTCCAAGGACTTCTCTTCTATTTCAAAGGACTCTTGCTCTAAATACTCCTCGTCTATATATTCATTAAAATCAAACATATTTTGAATACAAAAAAATAACCGCAGAGCGATCTGTCAAAATTTAGCTGGAGAAAATGTACCGACTCATTAAATGGGCGCGATAAATTTTGACAGTTACATGAAGGACATTCTGAAACAAAAGTTTGATTATTTAGCTCGAGCTGCGTACCACTCAGCTAAATGGGTTCGCTTAAGTTTAGCTCAGCTAAAGTTTGGAGAGAATTTTATATGGTAGCGAAAATTTAGCTCGAGCTGAAATTTGCATGTAAAATGTATACTTGCACAATAATATATGCAAATATGCATTTGTTAAATTGAAAAAATTGTAGCCCTTTATTTTACTCGTACCTAACGATAAAAAAATGTTTTGATCACTTTTCGTATTCCAAAAACACAAATAGTGCACTTGTTTTCGTTAATTAATAATTAGGAAGGTTTATAAAAAAATCTGTGCACATTTCAAAATGCAATGTTTTAAAATTTGTAAAAGAATTATGTGTATAGAAAACGAAATAAAGCGAGCGAATACCAACAATTAACAAAACAATTTGAATTCTTACGTTCGATTGAATACGCAAAATCTGAAAACGGAAATTAAAATGCAGAACCCACATAAATACAACATTATAGGCCTGTTTTTCTGAGCTCCGATCTCAGCAAAGCAAAGTAAAGTAGGATTTTCAACACGGAATTACAACTACGTTCTACTTGACACTTCGAGGAATCACAGTAGTTGTTGTATTTGCGTTTTAATACAGAATTACCAATCATATATTGATTTTGTACAAATATGGTGTTAAATAAACGAATTTGAAAACATTCTCCCTAATAGAAATTTATACAATAATCATGAACATTTACTAAAATTCGATTTTGTCTAGTGGAAGCTCGGGTTAACCTGCATGTTGTTGACTCATTTTTGGAACAATCCCCACGAATTTCATTTATGCATTTTGCTGTCAAACATAGAATTCATACAAACAAAATTAAAAATAAATTGAAATGTGAATGAATGAACACATTTTACTGGCGAAGATGGATAGAGGACGAATTAAGCTATCTAAAATCATACTCAACATTTACTTTTTTCCATTTATTATTATAGATTCATTTACAAATTGTTTGTTATTGAAAAAGTCTACCCGACGGTACACGTATTCACAGCCAGGAAAAATTTCAAAATTTTCTGAAATAATCGGGTGGGTGCACTGAAAGTCGACTGTCTAGTTTGGTTAGTCAATGGCGCTGTGTTTGTAAGTTGAGACATTGACACAAGAGAGGAGGATTGGGAAAAGTTTTGTGAGAGAAAAAAAAATTGTAAACAAATCAACAAAATATGGCATCATCAAGAAGTATTGTTGTAAATGCAACTGGGACAATCGAATCGGCTACTTTTCCTCTTGGTCCTGAAAGCAGTCAAGTATTTTGTCGTTTTGAAATAGTTACTGGCGGTAACTTTAAATTAATGTCGGGAATAACAAGTGGGATAACGCAAGCAGCCATGCCCAAAACGGCCAACGATAAAATTGTATTCAACATACCATTTGAATGTATCTATAGAAGCACAGGTCCTTATGGATGTAAGTTTCTTTTCTGTCATCTACTTCATAAAATCTATGAAAAGCTAAGCTACAAATTTGTTTTCGCAGGGCCACAGCTTCTTGTTAGTGTTTATGGAAAGAACCGATGGTCAGTAGAAACAAAACTTGGGTATTGCTGGGTTCATCTGCCCATAAGTGAATCAAATGTTGTAAAATCAGCCAACCCAATTCGTGTTCCAAAGAATACTTCTGTTATGGATGAACTCTCAAGTTGGGTCACGTCGAGAAGCCCTGAATTGAAAAACCCAAAAATTTTACTTGATGCCTACGAAGAAAAAGGTTAGTTATCCTAAGTACTTTGTAAACTAATATGTAAATACGATACGATAAAAAATATGTGAATAATAATACAATAATTGGAATTAAATCGTTCTAAGTTCGTTAGGGTTTACTCTCTCAAATCGTTCACTAGGTACATCATTTGCCAGCATGCAAAGTGTTCTCAATGAAAGTTTCATCTCTCCATTTTGCTCCATCGAAAGGAATTCTAAAGGAACATGAGGTGAACAAAATCGTATTTACATATTAGTTTACAAAGTACTTAGGATAACTAACCTTTTTCTTCGTAGGCATCAAGTAAAATTTTTGGATTTTTCAATTCAGGGCTTCTCGACGTGACCCAACTTGCGAGTTCACCCATAACAGTAGTATTCTTTGGAACACGAATTGGGTTGGCTGATTTTACAACATTTGATTCACTTATGGGCAGATGAACCCAGCAATACCCAAGTGTTGTTTCTACTGACCATCGGTTCTTTCCATAAACACTAACAAGAAGCTGTGGCCCTGCGAAAACAAATTTGTAGCTTAGCTTTTCATAGATTTTATGAAGTAGATGACAGAAAAGATACTTACATCCATAAGGACCTGTGCTTCTATAGATACATTCAAATGGTATGTTGAATACAATTTTATCGTTGGCCGTTTTGGGCATGGCTGCTTGCGTTATCCCACTTGTTATTCCCGACAATAATTTAAAGTTACCGCCAGTAACTATTTCAAAACGACAAAATACTTGACTGCTTTCAGGACCAAGAGGAAAAGTAGCCGATTCGATTGTCCCAGTTGCATTTACAACAATACTTCTTGATGATGCCATATTTTGTTGATTTGTTTACAATTTTTTATTCTCTCACAAAACTTTTCCCAATCCTCCTCTCTTGTGTCAATGTCACAACTTACAAACACAGCGCCATTGACTAACCAAACTAGACAGTGGACTTTCACTACCATAGACTAACCAAACTAGACAGTCGACTTTCAGTGCACCCACCCGATTATCCCAGCAAATTTTGAATGACAGCTCACTCTCGGGCTCTCTTTTTTTTCCTGGCTGTGAATACGTGTACCGTCGGGTAGCACTTTTTCAATAACAAACAATTTGTAAATGAATCTATAATAATAAATGGAAAAAAGTAAATGTTGAGTATGATTTTAGATAGCTTAATTCGTCCTCTATCCATCTTCGCCAGTAAAATGTGTTCATTCATTCACATTTCAATTTATTTTTAATTTTGTTTGTATGAATTCTATGTTTGACAGCAAAATGCATAAATGAAATTCGTGGGGATTGTTTCAAAAATGAGTCAACAACATGCAGGTTAACCCGAGCTTCCACTAGACAAAATCGAATTTTAGTAAATGTTCATTTTTATTGTATAAATTTCTATTAGGGTGAATGTTTTCAAATTCGTTTATTTAACACCATATTTGTACAAAATCAATATACTACTGTGATTCCTCGAAGTGTCAAGTAGAACGTAGTTGTAATTCCGTGTTGAAAATTCTACTTTACTTTGCTTTGCTGAGATCGGAGCTCAGAAAAACAGGCCTATAATGTTGTATTTAAGTGGGTTCTGCATTTTAATTTCCGATTTCAGATTTTGCGTATTCAATCGAACGTAAGAATTCAAATTGTTTTGTTAATTGTTGGTATTCGCTCGCTTTATTTCGTTTTCTATACACATAATTCTTTTACAAATTTTAAAACAATGCATTTTTAGGACATCTTGTTTCCAATATAAAGACAACTCCACCTAAAATAAAAAAATGTTTAGGGCCAAGCACTACGAAGTCGCTTCTCACTGTTCATCTTGTTGGATAAAAGACTCAATTTGGCATCACTTATTCTTTTTCTACTTTTTATATCCTCAATTGAAGTGTCAATAAATATTCCCCTCCTTTTTTATATTTCAAATCAAGTCGTCGTGTTTTTATTTGAGCTCCGGAATTTTACATTTTATTACAGATCCCATTAGGTTATGGGCCCAGTAATGTGATAATAAAATAAAGTAAAATTTAAGCTTCAATTCAATATAACAATTAAGAAAATTGGTAAAGTGATTATTTTGATTTTGGACGATTTGATTTTGTCACGATGAGTGGCATGCTTAATACCATTGAGAAATTGAAAGGAAGAGAGAATTTTGATGACTGGAAATTCGCAGTCCAAAACTATTTGGAACATCAGCAGTTGTGGAATTGTGTTCTTGGAGTTGAAACCGATGTAATTAAAATTGCGAAGGCAAAATCTACAATTATTTTACTTCTAGAGCCAATCAACTTTGTCCACGTAAAGGATGCGAAAACTGCGAAGGATGTTTGGGAGCGATTAGCTGCTGCATTTGACGACAAAGGGTTGACCAGAAGAGTTGGCTTACTGCGATGTCTTATAACAACCGATCTGCAAAATAATGGAAGTGTTGAGAATTATGTGAACAAGATTGTCTCTACCGCCCATAAGCTAAATTCTGTTGGAATGTCAGTTTCGGATGAGTGGGTTGGAACACTACTTCTTGCAAGACTACCGGATGAATATAAGCCTATGATAATGGGGATCGAAAGTTCCGGTGTTAATATAACATCTGATTCCATTAAAACAAAACTCCTTCAGGATGTGAAAGATGATTTTAATTTAAAAGAGCAGTCTGCTTCAGCGTTTTATGGAGAAAATAAGCGTGTAAAGAAACGCTTTAATAAGTAAGGAATGGTCCTCGCTGCTTTGTCTGTAACCAATATGGTCATATTGCAAAAAACTGTGCACAGAGACCAAAAAGTGGAGCGGATGATATAGAGTGGCCAGTGTTCTCTATACAACATTTGCTGCGCAAATCATAGAAAACGAAGACTGGGTTGTTGATTCAGGCGCTTCCTCACATATGACGTTCAAAGAGGATTGGCTGCAAAATTCTAAAGTTGTAAATGATGATGTTATCGTGGCTGATAACAGCAAGTTGAAAGCTGAAGCGAAAGGAGATGTTTCTTTAAATATTCCGTGTGGTGACATCATTGCAAAAGATGTTCTGTTCGTTCCAAACCTGTGTGCCAATTTACTGTCAGTAGTGCAAATGGTAAAAGGTGGCAATCGTGTTATCTTCGGCTCCGATGGATGTACAATAGTCGATAAACGCAACAAGGTGATCGTTACTGCGAGTTTGCAGAACAACACGTTTAAGTTGGATAGGGTTGTGCAATCAGTTAACATTGCCAATAATAAATTAAATTCAAATGTGTGGCACAGGCGACTTGGTCATATCAATTTTCAAATGCTGCATAAGATGGCTGGTGGTTTAGTGGATGGTATTTGCTGTGACACAATAGAAGAGTCTCGTGGTTGTGAAATTTGTCTTAAAGGGAAACAATTCAGGCAACCATTTAAGTTATCCAAATCTACATCAAGACGACCGCTGGAATTGGTGCACTCTGATTTATGTGGACCAATGGAGGAGACGTCTATGGGTGGTTCCAGATATTTTCTGCTATTTCTGGATGATTTCTCGAGAAAGGTATTTGTTTACTTTATTCAATCAAAGAACCAGGTAAGAGAAAAGTTCGTTCAGTTTAAAAATTTTGTTGAAAACCAAACAGGGCTTAAGATTAAACGTTTTCGTACCGATAATGGTACGGAATATTGTAATAGACTGTTCTCTAATTTGTTGCGTAACAGTGGTATCAAGCATGAGACATCTAATGCTTATACTCCACAACAAAACGGAAAGGCCGAACGCATGAACCGTACAATTGTAGAGAAATCGCGTTGTTTGTTACAAGATGCTAATATGAGCAAACGTTTTTGGGCTGAAGCGGTTTCAACAGCTGCTTACCTTATCAACCGTTCTGTGAGCAGAACGTCTGAGCTACCGAAGTCACCAGAAGAGTTTTGGACCGGTAAAAAGCCTAACATTGAACATCTTCGAATTTTTGGGTCTACAGCAATGGTCTTTGTTCCTAAACAGAAGCGTAAAAAGTTAGACTCTAAATCTACAAAGTGTGTAATGGTAGGATATAGTGAAGAAACAAAGGGATACCGTCTGTTTTATCCTGAAACACAAAACATAGTTATCAGTCGAGATGTTAGTTTCTTCGAGGACCATTTATATTTTCATGATTCAGTTACTGTGGAACATGATAGACGCACCGATTGTTTTAATGAAGACTCCGATAGTGTGGATAAGGATGATGTGGCAGATGAATGGGCGGATGCCATTGACCATCATGACAGTTTTGTTAAAGATAATAATACACAATCTGTTGATCTAGTCTATCCATACGAAAGTATTTTTTGCGACGATGTTGATACCCTGTCGAGTGTAGAGATAGCTTTGGCCGATCCTATTGAGGTACATGCACCGAGAACTTCAGAAAGACAGTCAAGAGCACCTGTCAGACTTGATGATTACATATGCTTACAAACAAGTTCCGATGGTAATTTCGATCCAATTTCTTTCGAAGATGCACTGTCCAGGCATGATAAGGCTCTGTGGAAAAAGGCTATAGACGAAGAATACACCGCACTCATAGATAATGACACATGGGAGTCTGTCGATTTGCCACCGGGCAAAAAGGTTATTAATTCTATGTGGGTTTTTAAAACCAAAACAAATTCTGAGGGAAAGATGGCAGCATTCCTTTTTGCTCCTCGCAACTTTGGGAAAGAATGTTACTCTTGTTTTTATTCATTTTCAAATAACTTGTTAAGAGCGCTTTATATTTGCAGTTTGCAATATTCAAACGGACATGAGCTGTCAAAAAAGCTACGGAGACTCACCATTAGAGAGAAATTGGGGCTGCAATCAATAAAATCGTAGTTTACCACAAACATTGTGTTGATTTTAATACTAGCTATGAAATGTATATACTACATTTTAACATCGTATGGAAGTGACGCACAAAAATATTCACACAACAATTTAAGACACCTGTAAGTTTATTTCTTAATTCCATTTTTATTCTTCCTAATTGTGGTCATTTTTTTTTTTCAACGACCCGAATCCAATGGACATTTTTAATTTCGTCGTAATTACCTAATCGTTATTTTAATTAATTTAATCAAATTTCCAATATCTTACTTTTATTCCAGGTGCCCGCAATATTGTCGATTCAAAAATCTGCTCGACTCCGTGGACACAAATTAAATGCGAATTAAAATGCATTGCTATTGCTTCTTTCAATTCGAAGATCGATTTAAAATCAATCAAAGCAATTATTAAGCCGATTACCAATCGACATAATAAAGAACTTGTATTTATCTAATTTATGTAACTTATTTGTTTGTTAAAGAGATTTTTAATCTTTGATCTCTATTCGCCAAAATGTGAATCTTTATCGTGGCTCGGGCTCGCTATACAAAAATTGACTGATAAGGGGCCGATACCTGTTACACCTACATGAACTCGACTTTGTTTGTGGGATCTGAAATACAAAGCCATGCAACGGTTGGGTCAAACGTGCTAGCAGACTTTTATTTTTTACACGAAAATAGAAAAATATGTGAATAATAATACAATAATTGGAATTAAATCGTTCTAAGTTCGTTAGGGTTTACTCCCTCAAATCGTTCACAAGGTACATCATTTGCCAGCATACAAAAATCGCTATACAAAAATTGACTGATAAACAGCCATTTGGCGATCGTTAATGGGCAATTTCGATAGGGGCCGATACCTGTTACACCTACATGAACTCGACTTTGTTTGTGGGATCTGAAATACAAAGCCATGCAACGGTTGGGTCAAACGTGCTAGCAGACTTTTATTTTTTACACGAAAATAGAAAAATATGTGAATAATAATACAATAATTGGAATTAAATCGTTCTAAGTTCGTTAGGGTTTACTCCCTCAAATCGTTCACAAGGTACATCATTTGCCAGCATACAAAAATCGCTATACAAAAATTGACTGATAAACAGCCATTTGGCGATCGTTAATGGGCAATTTCGATAGGGGCCGATACCTGTTACACCTACATGAACTCGACTTTGTTTGTGGGATCTGAAATACAAAGCCATGCAACGGTTGGGTCAAACGTGCTAGCAGACTTTTATTTTTTACACGAAAATAGAAAAATATGTGAATAATAATACAATAATTGGAATTAAATCGTTCTAAGTTCGTTAGGGTTTACTCCCTCAAATCGTTCACTAGGTACATCATTTGACAGCAAGCAAAGTGTTCTCAATGAAAGTTTCATCTCTCCATTTTGCTCCATCGAAAGGAATTCTAAAGGAACATGAGGTGAACAAAATCGTATTTACATATTAGTTTACAAAGTACTTAGGATAACTAACCTTTTTCTTCGTAGGCATCAAGTAAAATTTTTGGGTTTTTCAATTCAGGACTTCTCGAAACACTAACAAGAAGCTGTGGCCCTGCGAAAACAAATTTGTAGCTTAGCTTTTCATAATTTTATGAAGTAGATGACAGAAAAGAAACTTACATCCATAAGGACCTGTGCTTCTATAGATACATTCAAATGGTATGTTGAATACAATTTTATCGTTGGCCGTTTTGGGCATGGCTGCTTGCGTTATCCCACTTGTTATTCCCGACATTAATTTAAAGTTACCGCCAGTAACTATTTCAAAACGACAAAATACTTGACTGCTTTCAGGACCAAGAGGAAAAGTAGCCGATTCGATTGTCCCAGTTGCATTTACAACAATACTTCTTGATGATGCCATATTTTGTTGATTTGTTTACAATTTTTTTTTCTCTCACAAAACTTTTCCCAATCCTCCTCTCTTGTGTCGATGTCAGAACTTACAAACACAGCGCCATTGACTAACCAAACTAGACAGTGGACTTTCACTGCCATAGACTAACCAAACTAGACAGTCGACTTTCAGTGCACCCACCCATTTATCCCAGCAAATTTTGAATGACAGCTCTCTCTCGCGCTCTCTTTTTTTTCCTGGTTGTGAATACGTGTACCGTCGGGTAGCACTTTTTCAATAACAAACAATTTGTAAATGAATCTATAATAATAAATGGAAAAAAGGAAATGTTGAGTATGATTTTAGATTGCTTAATTCGTCCTCTATCCATCTTCGCCAGTAAAATGTGTTCATTCATTCACATTTCAATTTATTTTTAATTTTGTTTGTATGAATTCTATGTTTGACAGCAAAAAGCATAAATGAAATTCGTGGGGATTGTTCCAAAAATGAGTCAACAACATGCAGGTTAACCCGAGCTTCCACTAGACAAAATCGAATTTTAGTAAATGTTCATGATTATTGTATAAATTTCTATTAGGGTGAATGTTTTCAAATTCGTTTATTTAACACCATATTTGTACAAAATCAATATATGATTGGTAATTCTGTATTAGAACGCAAATACAACAACTACTCTGATTCCTCGAAGTGTCAAGTAGAACGTAGTTGTAATTCCTTGTTGAAAATGGCACAGGCGACTTGGTCATATCAATTTTCAAATGCTGCATAAGATGGCTGGTGGTTTAGTGGATGGTATTTGCTGTGACACAATAGAAGAGTCTCGTGGTTGTGAAATTTGTCTTAAAGGGAAACAATTCAGGCAACCATTTAAGTTATCCAAATCTACATCAAGACGACCGCTGGAATTGGTGCTTTTTTCTTTTTTCTTTTAAATTCATTTTTATTAGTTCATTATTTATACTTATATACTAGACAAAAACGATTAAATCTAATTTAAAACTAACATTTATCTTATTCTAGCTTACTGGCCCTTAGCGAGCGCTCTAAACTTAACAATATGCTTAAAACTATTGCCTTTCGGCCTTAAATCTATCAATATATATTTTGTTTTGTTTTTTTTTTAATTTTCAAGAAACTTTTAAAAACTTGAATGCTTTATTATTTTATTTTTCTTACAACTACTTAAGACTACCTAAGCTACTTAATCTAAACTACGTATAATCAGGGAGGTGAGCAATCTCTCGATTGGTCACCCTCCTGATTGCGTCCATGGGCGCCAGACAGCCGCCAACAAGGTGCACATACGCGCCGCCGAGACTGGAGCGAGGCCTTAGCGTCGGTCCAGTCTCGGAAGCACTCTTTCATGCTGGCTAACCCGGCCCCTCCCAAGGACCCCCTACTCTAAACCTTAACCTACAAAACTACAAACTACAAACTTAAAACTAAGGAGGATGCTACGTAAGTAGCGCACCGGCCCGGGAGAGCGTATCCACCCTCACCTCTTCCTCAAGCCACCAAAATTCGGTGAACTGCTTTAGAGTATCGACCTTGTCCCGATCCGCAATTGCGGTACTAAAACGGAGGAGCTCCAGAGCATTGGCGGCATACCCGTCGTGGATGAGCCGCTTATCCCTCGCGCCGCGGTGGCTGTGGTATAATACCGGCACACCATCTTTTTGTTGTACTAAACCTTTCATGTCTACATGAAGAAATGCCTCAGGCGGGATAAAGCCAGACCGAAGCGTACTCTCGTGGTACATTAAATTGGGGTAGTAAGCCCCTGAGATCAGGTTATTATCACTGGCCATCGCCCTTGCAACGTGCCTTCGAATCACCTTAATAAGGAAATTGTCAATCCTATTCAGTCGGGCCCCGTTGTATAGGGTCTTGTTGGGATAGTATTTTATGTACTGAGATTCGGGAGTTCTAAACAACCCTAGACAGGCCCTGAGACATTGTCTCTCAAACACCCGAATCTTTTCCATATAGGATGGCGCTATATTGAACCACATAGGACAGCCATAAGCGATGATAGGCCTTATAAGGGCCACGTAGCAGATGACCTTCACCCTGGTGTCAAGTTGACTGCTGCGAAACAGTCTCCTTGCCAGAGCGTAAGCCCTCCTAGCCCCAGCAAGACAAGCATCTATATGTTTGTCAAAATACAGATACTGGTCGAGCCAGATGCCAAGATACCTGACCACGTTTCTCACCGCCAATGGCCGCCCCTGCTGTCCAATAATTGTTAATTTTCTCCAGTTTTTTCTGGTATCCCTAGAGGCCCTAGCCAATGGAGTCCTGAACAGGATTGTTTCCGATTTTTGGAAATTGATTTTCAACTTCCAATCATCGCAATACCTCTTAATTTGCTCGAAGTCACGCTGCAGAAGGATGTTGATGACCTCGATTTTTGTTCCTGATCTGTACGCCACTAAATCGTCAGCGTACGCTATAGCATGTCTGAGGGAACCCACCAGATCACTTGTGTAAATATTAAACAGGATCGGAGAATTCACTGCTCCCTGTTGTAAGCCGTTTTTAATTTCGAAAACCCTGCTCGAAGTCACATTGCCAGCTTTGACAACGAACTTCTTTCCCATAAGCATATCGTAAATCATATATAGCAATGGTTTTTGAATGCCCATTCTAGTCAACTTATAGAAGAGCCCCTCCAACCATACGGTATCAAAGGCCTTCTCAAAGTCGACCAGGCAGGCACCCGTGCATTGGTTCTTACTTTTATTCCACTGAATGTCGGAGACCAGTTTCGACGCGGCATGAATAGTGTCATGCCCCGCCCTAAAGCCAAACTGGTTGTCCGGAATAATCTTTTTGTCCTCAACCCATTTTAAAAGAGATCTATTGACGACCTTCTCAAATACCTTGCTAACATTCGGGAGCAAACTAATTGACCGGAGATTAGCAGGGTTTGTCCTATCTTTATCCTTTTTCGGGATAGGGTGTACCACCGCTATTTTCCACTGCGCCGGATAATATGCATTATTCAGCGCATTGTTAAATAGCGTGGCGAAAATATCTATCGCCTCTAGTGGCAGGTGTCTTAATACGACGTTTGGGACACCGTCAACTCCCGCCGACTTTTTGTTCTTCAGTGATTCAAAGATGCACCGGAGTTCATCCTTTCCCACGAACAGATGAGAATTTACATCGGCGATTGTGCCATTTGCACGGTTGTCGTCATTGAACACGGTGAAACCGTTGTTCTCGGATCGCCAATTTTGGATTTCGGTCCGCAGATAAAAGTGGTTAAGAAAGGCCCTCTCCTCGAGGTCGTGGTTCCGGCGAACAGGGTTGTTCTCCGTATACACAGCCTCAAAGAAAGCTCCCATCAAATCCACCCTCTCCTGCGGGTCTTCGACCACGAAAAAACCGTCGTTCGAGTCAGCACTTTCCGGACTTATGCCAGCAGTCAGTAGTGTCTGTCTGTTCTCGTTCGTCCGAGGTATTCGAACACATGAAATGTCGTTATGATCTTTCCGCCTGAACAGTTTATTTATTTGTGGGAACATATTCGGACTACTGGATTTTATAGCCCGAATTTTATTGCCCCAATACAAACTTACAGATTTTCTGTAATTCTCGGTGATCAACTGTTTCAAGTTTTTGATCATCGACTTCAGTGTTCTTAACTCGGGATCGTTCCTGTCGGTAAACTGTCTGTGTAGCCGTTTAAGCCTCGAGAGCAGTCTACTTTTATGTCTGTACAGAGCATCGATTGTCACGTTTCGATACTTTTCAGTTTGTTCTTCGTCTGTGGAACGTCCTACCCGAGGGATAGTCCGCTCCATTGTCTGTTTGATGACGACATTCATTTGCCGTAAATGACTGTCGATCTCATCGTTCGTTAAGTTCCTGTTTGTCGGTGGGTCGATCTCGCATGAGCGTATGTCTCGCTTTAAGACTCTGGAGAAGCGCGACCACTGCGCTTTTCGGTAATCGAAAGAACGCAATTGGTCGTACTGCTCCAGCTCCGTTTGCTCGTTCGGGATCCGTATTACGGCGGCAAGTCCGTAGTGATCACTATCGTACTTAACCGCACGTAAACAGTTCCGCGTGCTTAGATCACTGTTTGTTAGTTCTAGTCTATCGTCGACTAGCGCCAAGTCCAAGAAAGAACCGTCTCTAGGGAAAGACGGGATATCCGTCGCGTACAATTCGAGATTGTACTCAATCATATTATGACGCCACCAGTCGTAAAACTGGTTGCCCCTAGGGTTCGGAATATTATTTCCCCATACCGCATGTTTAGCATTGAGGTCTCCGCCCAAAAAGTAATAATTATCTTCCGATTGAAGCTGTAAGCAACGAAAAAGTGTCTCGATCTCATTCAAAAATTCAATGCGAAGAGGAGATTCAGGTGCATAAAGCGACACCACATACACCCGCCTCTGGCTATTGAGGGGAATGCATACGATGCATGCTTCCAACACCTGGAACCTACGCACGTCCCCGCTATATATGACCTTATGGCGCAGGCCTTTACGTATTAAGATAGCGACACCCCCTCCTTGTGTGGAGAGGGGCCGGTCTCTTCTAACTACATTGTAATTTCTATAGCCTAATTTGCGCTTCGGAGTTAGCTTAGTTTCGCTAACCAAAAGAACATCTGGCTTTTCGGCTTCCAACAGATTGGAAAGATTGATCCTTCTCTCGATCCGGATTAGTGAATTAACATTCACCGCAAGGATCTTTAAGTTTACCTCATCCAGCGTACCCATCATATTTATGGCGCGGCAGACTCGGCAAACAGCGTCGAATAGATAACGTCTATTCGAGCCGCTTGCTCATTTAATTGTTTCTGGAAATGATCGATCTTTCCGTGCAATGACAGGAGGATCGTTTTCAAATCCAGATCCGCTTCCGGTGTAGGAACCTTCGGCGCGCTTTTTGTATTTGTGCTACCCGGTCCAGATACCATTTGGGCAAAGGACACATTGGGTGCAACAAAATTTGCGAACGAGCGACTCTTTCGACCCTTCTCTTCTTCAGACTTCTGTTTTCGAGCCTGCACATTCTGTTTAACCTGCTGATACTTGGGACAGCCCTTGAAGTTAGCGGGATGTCCTGAGCTCTTGCAGAGTACACACGAGAGCTGGCCTCGATCTTCTACCCTATCGCTACCTAAAGCACATTCCCCATGTTTGTGGTCGTTGTTACACTTCACGCACCTAAACTGCATATGGCAGTTAGCTGCGGCGTGCCCGAACCTTTGGCAGCGCATACATTGAAGTACGCGATCTGACCTTTTTAATTTTTCCCAACGTACTGCATGATAGTACAGGAATCTGATCCTTTTCAAACTATCAATTTTGCTGTTGGGTGTTAGTTGCACCAAAAAGAATGGTAATTTGCGGCTACCACTCCTGTCCGCAGGCGAGGAAAACGGCTTGACCCCCACGAACTTAAGGTCGTCGCACTCATAACTCTTGAGCTCTTTTTCAAGCTCCTCTATTTTAATATTTGGGTCGATACCCTTAAGCAGCACCGTTTGCCGTTTCTCTCCTTTTGGAGTATATGTAAAATATTCCGTCTCTGCTTTCTCCAGAGCGGTGCGTACTTTTTTGTGCTCCTCCATACTAGTGCACATTATTATATGTTTTGTGGCGTTAAGCCTTTTTATATAGAAATTCTTAGTAACTAGCCTACATAATCTTATGCTATCACTTATATCTAAATAACTTACATTTATTGGAGGTATCTTCTCCCTCCTCGTCTGCTGTTGTTGTTGTTGTTGTTGCTGCTGCTGTTGCTGTTGCTGTTGCTGTTGCTGCTGCTGCTGCTGCTGCTGCTGTTGCTGCTTCGGTTGCTGCTTCTGTTGTTGCGACTGCTGTTGCTGTTTCTGCTGCTGTTGTTGTTGTGGTGGCAGCGGCTGTTTCTGTGCCGGCTGCTTTTTCTGTTGTTGTTGTTGTTGCTGCTTCAGCATTGCTTGTTGTTGGCTGGAATTGGTGCACTCTGATTTATGTGGACCAATGGAGGAGACGTCTATGGGTGGTTCCAGATATTTTCTGCTATTTCTGGATGATTTCTCGAGAAAGGTATTTGTTTACTTTATTCAATCAAAGAACCAGGTAAGAGAAAAGTTCGTTCAGTTTAAAAATTTTGTTGAAAACCAAACAGGGCTTAAGATTAAACGTTTTCGTACCGATAATGGTACGGAATATTGTAATAGACTGTTCTCTAATTTGTTGCGTAACAGTGGTATCAAGCATGAGACATCTAATGCTTATACTCCACAACAAAACGGAAAGGCCGAACGCATGAACCGTACAATTGTAGAGAAATCGCGTTGTTTGTTACAAGATGCTAATATGAGCAAACGTTTATGGGCTGAAGCGGTTTCAACAGCTGCTTACCTTATCAACCGTTCTGTGAGCAGAACGTCTGAGCTACCGAAGTCACCAGAAGAGTTTTGGACCGGTAAAAAGCCTAACATTGAACATCTTCGAATTTTTGGGTCTACAGCAATGGTCTTTGTTCCTAAACAGAAGCGTAAAAAGTTGGACTCTAAATCTACAAAGTGTGTAATGGTAGGATATAGTGAAGAAACAAAGGGATACCGTCTGTTTTATCCTGAAACACAAAACATAGTTATCAGTCGAGATGTTAGTTTCTTCGAGGACCATTTATATTTTCATGATTCAGTTACTGTGGAACATGATAGACGCACCGATTGTTTTAATGAAGACTCCGATAGTGTGGATAAGGATGATGTGGCAGATGAATGGGCGGATGCCATTGACCATCATGACAGTTTTGTTAAAGATAATAATACACAATCTGTTGATCTAGTCTATCCATACGAAAGTATTTTTTGCGACGATGTTGATACCCTGTCGAGTGTAGAGATAGCTTTGGCCGATCCTATTGAGGTACATGCACCGAGAACTTCAGAAAGACAGTCAAGAGCACCTGTCAGACTTGATGATTACATATGCTTACAAACAAGTTCCGATGGTAATTTCGATCCAATTTCTTTCGAAGATGCACTGTCCAGGCATGATAAGGCTCTGTGGAAAAAGGCTATAGACGAAGAATACACCGCACTCATAGATAATGACACATGGGAGTCTGTCGATTTGCCACCGGGCAAAAAGGTTATTAATTCTATGTGGGTTTTTAAAACCAAAACAAATTCTGAGGGAAAGATCTGTAAATACAAAGCCCGTTTAGTAGCGAAGGGTTGTAGTCAGCGTAAAGGGATAGATTATGGTGAAACTTTTTCTCCCGTTATTCGTTACGAATCCATTAGATTTCTGTTAGCTTTGGCAGCAAAACTAGACTTAAAAATCCATCAATTGGATGCAATTACAGCATTTCTTCAGGGAGATTTGAAAGAAGAAATCTACATAGCGGAGCCGAAAGGTTTTGATCATAAAAAGAAAGTTCTTCGACTTAAGAAATCCTTATACGGTCTTAAGCAGTCTTCAAAGATGTGGAACGAAAAGTTAGATGTTGCTTTAAAACAATTTGGTATGAAAGCGTCTAAGTTTGATCCATGCATATATTATAGAAACATCAACGGATTATTTCTATTCGTTGCAGTATATGTTGATGAACTACTCATTTTTTATAACAACGTTAATGATATGAGAAAACTAAAAGCAGATTTAATGGGCAGATTTAAGATGAAAGACATTGGTGAGGCATGTTCATTTCTTGGTATTCGTTTGACTCGAGATAAACATTCTGGCGAGATTTGGATCGATCAGGAGCAATACGTAAATGAAGTTGCAGTTCGTTTTGGAATGAAAGATTCTAACAGCTGTACTACTCCGATGGAACTTAACCTGCATTTATCCAAAAAGATGTCACCAAAGAACGATTCTGAAAGAGATGTTATGTCGAAAATTCCATATCAAGCTTTAGTCGGAAGCTTGTTATTTGCAGATCAGGTGTCAAGACCCGATATAAGTTTTGCGGTAAACTATGTAAGCCGTTTCAACAATGATCCCGGTATGCAGCATTGGAAGGCAGCCAAACGAATCTTGCGGTATTTAAAGGGAACTGCACACAAAAAGCTTGGCTTTCAACGATACAGCGGAAAGACAGTGTTAATAAGTGGTTACTGTGATGCAGATTTCGCAAGTGACATTGATGAACGGAAGTCTGTTACGGGTTATGTTTTCAAGGTTGGAAACGGAGCTGTATCCTGGATGTCAAGAAAACAAAGTACTGTGGCCCTTTCTACAACTGAGGCCGAGTATATGGCAATGAGTATGGCGATACAAGAAGGTTTATGGCTTCGTGGTTTGCAGAAGGAACCCTTTCAAAATCCTTCGAAGAACTTTGATCTATTTTGCGATAATCAGAGTGCGATATATCTGGCATCTACTACTGGTTACCGTGCTAGAACCAAACACATAGATGTAAGGCATCATTTTGTACGTGACATCATGAAAGAAGGTGAACTGTGTTTACGTCATATAGGCACGAACGAGATGGTAGCTGATGTAATGACAAAGGCTTTATCATCATCCAAGAACAATTTTTGCGCTTTATCCATGGGACTTCAGTAGTTCGTTTAGAAATTGATTCTAGTGGGAGTGTTGGATAAAAGACTCAATTTGGCATCACTTATTCTTTTTCTACTTTTTATATCCTCAATTGAAGTGTCAATAAATATTCCCCTCCTTTTTTATATTTCAAATCAAGTCGTCGTGTTTTTATTTGAGCTCCGGAATTTTACATTTTATTACAGATCCCATTACATCTACATGCGTACATATAAAAATCGAATCTTTTCTTGCTTCTTGCTGCTACAATTATCAGTCGTATTTCTAGTATTTTCAGCTTTTGAGAATTTATAAAATGGTTCAAAAGTAAATTTTCCATATTCATAATTATAAGTACTTATTTTCCCGACGACACAAATGTCAAAGTATAATTAGTGTCAGTTTATACCTACAAGAAACTTTGTGTCAGGGGTACTGGTATTCGTTATACCATGATATTCATACTATAGTATCAATACCAGCAGTCTGTCTCCCACATTACCAGTTTTTAGAAGAGGTATAGAGCCAAATCCCGAGAAAAACCCAAATTCCAACTTAAGGTTTTTTTCACTGCGCCACCTCTCGCGAACGTCTGACAAACATCCGAGAGTATAACTGTCATGAAAGAGCTTCTCAATTGGCTGTTTGGACTCGGCATAAAATTGTAGATCCCTTCCATTCGTCCTAAAGATAAAAACTCACACAAGACGAATGGTTGTGAGAAGCTAGGCTTGGGTCCATACGGACCTGTTGCGCCAATTATTTATTTATTTTTTATAGAGCCAAATTTCAAAAATCTTGGAGCCAAAAATAGCCTACATAAACACAAATCCAAAGATAAAAAGTGCACATTTTTTACAATTCTTTAGGCACAATTATTCTGATTACATTTTTTCTAAAAAAAAATAAACACAACGCAAGCTCATAATTTAGAGACTTTTTTAGCCGAGACAATACTGAGACCACCAACTTCGGCCGATTTCCCGTTTCTTGCCTACAAGCTATATTTTTATGGGGTGGCAAATGCTAAGTGCGCTAACAAAAAGACAACATAATGTGGTATTTAAGTGGATTCTGCAATTTGAATTCCGATTTCAGATTTCGCGTATTCAATCGAACGTTAAGATTCCAAATTGACAGCAATAGTGTAAACAACAGAGATAAATGAATAAAAGAGATGGATATCTTTCGTACGTCTATTCCCCCAAAAAACATATTTGTTTACATTGTTGTTTTTGTAATTTCAACCCCCGTCTGTGAATACGTGTGAGCTACGAAAAAACATGTTGCTAATGGCCGGCCAACATTCCTTTTGATTTTATGAGCATCGCGCTGTTCAATTGTTTTGTGTTTGGTATTAAACTTGTTTGGTTTACGCTTCGATTAAAATAAAAAAAATAGTGAAATACACATTTCAGAATAGCGAATTCTTGCATTAAAGTCCAATTCATGAACTCACATATACTAGAAAAGAAATGAGCATAGGTGCGTGACTCCATGAATTTTACGGGAAAACAGCTTGTAGGCAGCCGCCTTTCCACTGAAATGATATATATCTCTCAATTCCATTATCTTTGACTCTGTATTCCATTATCTTTGCGGCATAATTTGTGCCCATTAGTTATGCGGCGTTCACATCACAGTTTATTTTAAGATTTTTTAAAGTTTTTTTAAATTGTTGGTATCAAATGGAATTCCTGTTATAATTTCGTTACAATGCCAAATAAAGTAATATAATAACTATTTGTCAATATCTAGCAGAAATCTAATATTATGAGATATTAATCAGGGAAAATTAACTACCACGTTTTTTTCACTTTTGTTAAAAGAGATTTTGTAACATCAGGTTTTTTTTTGCATACTTTAAGAAAATACACTTTTCTCGAAGCCATATTGAAAAAAAAATATATTTTAACACAGTTTAGCGAAAAGTTTTTTTTTTGTATATCGTGGGGAACAATATTTTTTTAGTTTTAGCATAAGGCGTAGTACGCTGCTCGAGCTAAACTAAATTTTATCTGGTCTCCAACTTTTCTCTCCAAACATCAGCTAAAGTCCTAGCTAAATTTTGACATAAAGACCGCTGTGGAGAAATGTCAGAAAAAACAGCTGTTCTTTGAAAATAACAACAATTTAATTTACTTGAACAAAAATTTTAATTTTATAACTAACAAGTAGGTATGGACACAAATGAAATTGAAGAAGAGTTCATAATTTGTGCATCTGCGCAAGTTATTGCAATAGCTGCAATGAAGCAAAAAAAAACTCCTTCTTTTCGTATAAATCCCTACTTAAAAGAAAGAAAAACACCTCATTCGCACGAGTAAATCCACATATTGCCCACAGAAATTTGCGGACTACTACTATGAGTCTGGAAGAATAATATAGAAGGCGAATGAGGAAAGCAAGTTTCATCAGGTGCCGAGCTCCGTTCTTTCCAATCTGTACCTGGAAGACCCAACGAATCTGGGAAACTTTTAAGAAACAAAATAAAAGATTTTGTCAATTCTCCTGTTGGTGCTATTCCTTGGCAATCAAAAGCACCGTTCCTAAAATAAAATATCAATTAAAATATTTTATATGCATTTCTTTTTTCGCATGATTTTAAATTATTATAATTATAAAGTCTTAAGTAGGTAAGCATAAGTTTTAGGTTCCAGGACTTCTTTGATTTGTTTGCCGAAGAGCAATCACCGCCTGTTGTTGAAAACTCAAACCAAGCTCTTCAACCGCGTCGTCGGGTAGCTTTTGAAGATCACGATCTAGGTTCGCCAGCAATGAGTAGTGCACTAAGGGAGGTTGTGAGGGGGCGTTCCTATCTTCCCTCCGCATTTGGATAAGGTCCGTTACCGTCTGCGTTAGGGAAGCCACATTTTCCATAATACCATCTTTTTTTGGTCGTTTTGCAGTATTATTAAACAACAAAAAGACAAAAATTATATAAGTAGGTAATTATAACATAAAGTTCAGATAATATAAACATACATATGTGTAGCTGGAGCCTGGAGTACTTGAAGTAGCATCTTGTTGAACTTCTACATCTTCAAGTAAATGCTTATCAGAAACTGAAGCGTTCGTAAATGGACTAGAAACAGATGGAAAAGTTAAATAAATGAATTATATCTATATTGCATAGTTACATGTACCTTCTTTTGCTAGATGCCGGCGTGAGGAATGATAGACACGCAGAGAATTCCCAATCAACAGTATCCTCAGAAAGGTGTTCGTCATTATCTTCGGAAAATTCTTTTGCGGCACTCCCTGACTTCTCCAATTTTTTGGCGGTTTTATGATAGCGATGACTGTTCCGTAAAGATTTCCATTGTGCTTTACAGTCATCAACTATAAAAAAAAAACACTTGTGTTATGTGCTTTTTAAGAGGTAGAACTTACCTGTTTTTTTCCTATTGCTTCAGATATAGCTCTCCAATCAGCGTTAACACTGCTTCCACAAGCATCGCCAACATTTTCTTGGCCTCGACACTAAAAATCATTTTATGTTTTCGTTTTTTTTTTATTGAATTCCAAAAACTTCTCTTCTATTTCAAAGGACTCTTGCTCTAAATACTCCTCGTCTATATATTCATTAAAATCAAACATATTTTGAATACAAAAAAATAACAGCAGAGCGATCTGTCAAAATTTAGCTGGAGAAAATGTACCGACCCATTAAATGGGCGCGATAAATTTTGACACTCAGCTAAATGGGTTCGCTTAAGTTTAGCTCAGCTAAAGTTTGGAGAGAATTTTATATGGGAGCGAAAATTTAGCTCGAGCTGAAATTTGCATGTAAAATGTATACTTGCACAATAATATATGCAAATATGCATTTGTTAAATTGAAAAAATTGTAGCCCTTTATTTTACTCGTACCTAACGATAAAAAAATGTTTTGATCACTTTTCGTATTCCAAAAACACAAATAGTGCACTTGTTTTCGTTAATTAATAATTAGGAAGGTTTATAAAAAAATCTGTGCACATTTCAAAATGCAATGTTTTAAAATTTGTAAAAGAATTATGTGTATAGAAAACGAAATAAAGCGTGCGAATTACGTTCGATTGAATACGCAAAATCTGAAATCGGAAATTAAAATGCAGAACCCACTTAAATACAACATTATAGGCCTGTTTTTCTGAGCTCCGATCTCAGCAAAGCAAAGTAAAGTAGGATTTTCAACACGGAATTACAACTACGTTCTACTTGACACTTCGAGGAATCACAGTAGTTGTTGTATTTGCGTTCTAATACAGAATTACCAATCATATATTGATTTTGTACAAATATGGTGTTAAATAAACGAATATGAAAACATTCACCCTAATAGAAATTTATACAATAATCATGAACATTTACTAAAATTCGATTTTGTCTAGTGGAAGCTCGGGTTAACCTGCATGTTGTTGACTCATTTTTGGAACAATCCCCACGAATTTCATTTATGCATTTTGCTGTCAAACATAGAATTCATACAAACAAAATTAAAAATAAATTGAACACATTTTACTGGCGAAGATGGATAGAGGACGAATTAAGCTATCTAAAATCATACTCAACATTTACTTTTTTCCATTTATTATTATAGATTCATTTACAAATTGTTTGTTATTGAAAAAGTGCTACCCGACGGTACACGTATTCACAGCCAGGAAAAAAAAGAGAGCGCGAGAGAGAGCTGTCATTCAAAATTTGCTGGGATAAATGGGTGGGTGCACTGAAAGTCGACTGTCTAGTTTGGTTAGTCAATGGCGCTGTGTTTGTAAGTTGAGACATTGACACAAGAGAGGAGGATTGGGAAAAGTTTTGTGAGAAAAAAAAATTGTAAACAAATCAACAAAATATGGCATCATCAAGAAGTATTGTTGTAAATGCAACTGGGACAATCGAATCGGCTACTTTTCCTCTTGGTCCTGAAAGCAGTCAAGTATTTTGTCGTTTTGAAATAGTTACTGGCGGTAACTTTAAATTATTGTCGGGAATAACAAGTGGGATAACGCAAGCAGCCATGCCCAAAACGGCCAACGATAAAATTGTATTCAACATACCATTTGAATGTATCTATAGAAGCACAGGTCCTTATGGATATAAGTTTCTTTTCTGTCATCTACTTCATAAAATCTATGAAAAGCTAAGCTACAAATTTGTTTTCGCAGGGCCACAGCTTCTTGTTAGTGTTTATGGAAAGAACCGATGGTCAGTAGAAACAACACTTGGGTATTGCTGGGTTCATCTGCCCATAAGTGAATCAAATGTTGTAAAATCAACCAACCCAATTCGTGTTCCAAAGAATACTTCTGTTATGGATGAACTCTCAAGTTGGGTCACGTCGAGAAGCCCTGAATTGAAAAACCCAAAAATTTTACTTGATGCCTACGAAGAAAAAGGTTAGTTATCCTAAGTACTTTGTAAACTAATATGTAAATACGATACGATAAAAAATATGTGAATAATAATACAATAATTGGAATTAAATCGTTCTAAGTTCGTTAGGGTTTACTCTCTCAAATCGTTCACTAGGTACATCATTTGCCAGCATGCAAAGTGTTCTCAATGAAAGTTTCATCTCTCCATTATGCTCCATCGAAGGGAATTCTAAAGGAACATGAGGTGAACAAAATCGTATTTACATATTAGTTTACAAAGTACTTAGGATAACTAACCTTTTTCTTCGTAGGCATCAAGTAAAATTTTTGGGTTTTTCAATTCAGGGCTTCTCGACGTGACCCAACTTGCGAGTTCACCCATAACAGTAGTATTCTTTGGAACACGAATTGGGTTGGCTGATTTTACAACATTTGATTCACTTATGGGCAGATGAACCCAGCAATACCCAAGTGTTGTTTCTACTGACTATCGGTTCTTTCCATAAACACTAACAAGAAGCTGTGGCCCTGCGAAAACAAATTTGTAGCTTAGCTTTTCATAGATTTTATGAAGTAGATGACAGAAAAGAAACTTACATCCATAAGGACCTGTGCTTCTATAGATACATTCAAATGGTATGTTGAATACAATTTTATCGTTGGCCGTTTTGGGCATGGCTGCTTGCGTTATCCCACTTGTTATTCCCGACAATAATTTAAAGTTACCGCCAGTAACTATTTCAAAACGACAAAATACTTGACTGCTTTCAGGACCAAGAGGAAAAGTAGCCGATTCGATTGTCCCAGTTGCATTTACAACAATACTTCTTGATGATGCCATATTTTGTTGATTTGTTTACAATTTTTTTATCTCTCACAAAACTTTTCCCAACCCTCCTCTCTTGTGTCAATGTCACAACTTACAAACACAGCGCCATTGACTAACCAAACTAGACAGTGGACTTTCACTACCATAGACTAACCAAACTAGACAGTCGACTTTCAGTGCACCCACCCGATTATCCCAGCAAATTTTGAATGACAGCTCACTCTCGCGCTCTCTTTTTTTTCCTGGCTGTGAATACGTGTACCGTCGGGTAGCACTTTTTCAATAACAAACAATTTGTAAATGAATCTATAATAATAAATGGAAAAAAGTAAATGTTGAGTATGATTTTAGATAGCTTAATTCGTCCTCTATCCATCTTCGCCAGTAAAATGTGTTCATTCATTCACATTTCAATTTATTTTTAATTTTGTTTGTATGAATTCTATGTTTGACAGCAAAATGCATAAATGAAATTCGTGGGGATTGTTCCAAAAATGAGTCAACAACATGCAGGTTAACCCGAGCTTCCACTAGACAAAATCGAATTTTAGTAAATGTTCATTTTTATTGTATAAATTTCTATTAGGGTGAATGTTTTCAAATTCGTTTATTTAACACCATATTTGTACAAAATCAATATATGATTGGTAATTCTGTATTAGAACGCAAATACAACAACTACTGTGATTCCTCGAAGTGTCAAGTAGAACGTAGTTGTAATTCCGTGTTGAAAATCCTACTTTACTTTGCTTTGCTGAGATCGGAGCTCAGAAAAACAGGCCTATAATGTTGTATTTAAGTGGGTTCTGCATTTTAATTTCCGATTTCAGATTTTGCGTATTCAATCGAACGTAAGAATTCAAATTGTTTTGTTAATTGTTGGTATTCGCTCGCTTTATTTCGTTTTCTATACACATAATTCTTTTACAAATTTTAAAACAATGCATTTTTAGGACATCTTGTTTCCAATATAAAGACAACTCCACCTAAAATAAAAAAATGTTTAGGGCCAAGCACTACGAAGTCGCTTCTCACTGTTCATCTTGTTGGATAAAAGACTCAATTTGGCATCACTTATTCTTTTTCTACTTTTTATATCCTCAATTGAAGTGTCAATAAATATTCCCCTCCTTTTTTATATTTCAAATCAAGTCGTCGTGTTTTTATTTGAGCTCCGGAATTTTACATTTTATTACAGATCCCATTAGGTTATGGGCCCAGTAATGTGATAATAAAATAAAGTAAAATTTAAGCTTCAATTCAATATAACAATTAAGAAAATTGGTAAAGTGATTATTTTGATTTTGGACGATTTGATTTTCTCACGATGAGTGGCATGCTTAATACCATTGAGAAATTGAAAGGAAGAGAGAATTTTGATGACTGGAAATTCGCAGTCCAAAACTATTTGGAACATCAGCAGTTGTGGAATTGTGTTCTTGGAGTTGAAACCGATGTAATTAAAATTGCGAAGGCAAAATCTACAATTATTTTACTTCTAGAGCCAATCAACTTTGTCCACGTAAAGGATGCGAAAACTGCGAAGGATGTTTGGGAGCGATTAGCTGCTGCATTTGACGACAAAGGGTTGACCAGAAGAGTTGGCTTACTGCGATGTCTTATAACAACCGATCTGCAAAATAGTGGAAGTGTTGAGAATTATGTGAACAAGATTGTCTCTACCGCCCATAAGCTAAATTCTGTTGGAATGTCAGTTTCGGATGAGTGGGTTGGAACACTACTTCTTGCAAGACTACCGGATGAATATAAGCCTATGATAATGGGGATCGAAAGTTCCGGTGTTAATATAACATCTGATTCCATTAAAACAAAACTCCTTCAGGATGTGAAAGATGATTTTAATTTAAAAGAGCAGTCTGCTTCAGCGTTTTATGGAGAAAATAAGCGTGTAAAGAAACGCTTTAATAAGTCCAAGAGGAATGGTCCTCGCTGCTTTGTCTGTAACCAATATGGTCATATTGCAAAAAACTGTGCACAGAGACCAAAAAGTGGAGCGGATGATATAGAGTGGCCAGTGTTCTCTATACAACATTTGCTGCGCAAATCATAGAAAACGAAGACTGGGTTGTTGATTCAGGCGCTTCCTCACATATGACGTTCAAAGAGGATTGGCTGCAAAATTCTAAAGTTGTAGATGATGATGTTATCGTGGCTGATAACAGCAAGTTGAAAGCTGAAGCGAAAGGAGATGTTTCTTTAAATATTCCGTGTGGTGACATCATTGCAAAAGATGTTCTGTTCGTTCCAAACCTGTGTGCCAATTTACTGTCAGTAGTGCAAATGGTAAAAGGTGGCAATCGTGTTATCTTCGGCTCCGATGGATGTACAATAGTCGATAAACGCAACAAGGTGATCGCTACTGCGAGTTTGCAGAACAACACGTTTAAGTTGGATAGGGTTGTGCAATCAGTTAACATTGCCAATAATAAATTAAATTCAAATGTGTGGCCTAGGCGACTTGGTCATATCAATTTTCAAATGCTGCATAAGATGGCTGGTGGTTTGGTGGATGGTATTTGCTGTGACACAATAGAAGAGTCTCGTGGTTGTGAAATTTGTCTTAAAGGGAAACAATTCAGGCAACCATTTAAGTTATCCAAATCTACATCAAGACGACCGCTGGAATTGGTGCACTCTGATTTATGTGGACCAATGGAGGAGACTTCTATGGGTGGTTCCAGATATTTTCTGCTATTTCTGGATGATTTCTCGAGAAAGGTATTTGTTTACTTTATTCAATCAAAGAACCAGGTAAGAGAAAAGTTCGTTCAGTTTAAAAATTTTGTTGAAAACCAAACAGGGCTTAAGATTAAACGTTTTCGTACCGATAATGGTACGGAATATTGTAATAGACTGTTCTCTAATTTGTTGCGTAACAGTGGTATCAAGCATGAGACATCTAATGCTTATACTCCACAACAAAACGGAAAGGCCGAACGCATGAACCGTACAATTGTAGAGAAATCGCGTTGTTTGTTACAAGATGCTAATATGAGCTGAAGCGGTTTCAACAGCTGCTTACCTTATCAACCGTTCTGTGAGCAGAACGTCTGAGCTACCGAAGTCACCAGAAGAGTTTTGGACCGGTAAAAAGCCTAACATTGAACATCTTCGAATTTTTGGGTCTACAGCAATGGTCTTTGTTCCTAAACAGAAGCGTAAAAAGTTGGACTCTAAATCTACAAAGTGTGTAATGGTAGGATATAGTGAAGAAACAAAGGGATACCGTCTGTTTTATCCTGAAACACAAAACATAGTTATCAGTCGAGATGTTAGTTTCTTCGAGGACCATTTATATTTTCATGATTCAGTTACTGTGGAACATGATAGACGCACCGATTGTTTTAATGAAGACTCCGATAGTGTGGATAAGGATGATGTGGCAGATGAATGGGCGGATGCCATTGACCATCATGACAGTTTTGTTAAAGATAATAATACACAATCTGTTGATCTAGTCTATCCATACGAAAGTATTTTTTGCGACGATGTTGATACCCTGTCGAGTGTAGAGATAGCTTTGGCCGATCCTATTGAGGTACATGCACCGAGAACTTCAGAAAGACAGTCAAGAGCACCTGTCAGACTAGATGATTACATATGCTTACAAACAAGTTCCGATGGTAATTTCGATCCAATTTCTTTCGAAGATGCACTGTCCAGGCATGATAAGGCTCTGTGGAAAAAGGCTATAGACGAAGAATACACCGCACTCATAGATAATGACACATGGGAGTCTGTCGATTTGCCACCGGGCAAAATGGTTATTAGTTCTATGTGGGTTTTTAAAACCAAAACAAATTCTGAGGGAAAGATCTGTAAATACAAAGCCCGTTTAGTAGCGAAGGGTTGTAGTCAGCGTAAAGGGATAGATTATGGTGAAACTTTTTCTCCCGTTATTCGTTACGAATCCATTAGATTTCTGTTAGCTTTGGCAGCAAAACTAGACTTAAAAATCCATCAATTGGATGCAATTACAGCATTTCTTCAGGGAGATTTGAAAGAAGAAATCTACATAGCGGAGCCGAAAGGTTTTGATCATAAAAAGAAAGTTCTTCGACTTAAGAAATCCTTATACGGTCTTAAGCAGTCTTCAAAGATGTGGAACGAAAAGTTAGATGTTGCTTTAAAACAATTTGGTATGAAAGCGTCTAAGTTTGATCCATGCATATATTATAGAAACATCAACGGATTATTTCTATTCGTTGCAGTATATGTTGATGAACTACTCATTTTTTATAACAACGTTAATGATATGAGAAAACTAAAAGCAGATTTAATGGGCAGATTTAAGATGAAAGACATTGGTGAGGCATGTTCATTTCTTGGTATTCGTTTGACTCGAGATAAACATTCTGGCGAGATTTGGATCGATCAGGAGCAATACGTAAATGAAGTTGCAGTTCGTTTTGGAATGAAAGATTCTAACAGCTGTACTACTCCGATGGAACTTAACCTGCATTTATCCAAAAAGATGTCACCAAAGAACGATTCTGAAAGAGATGTTATGTCGAAAATTCCATATCAAGCTTTAGTCGGAAGCTTGTTATTTGCAGATCAGGTGTCAAGACCCGATATAAGTTTTGCGGTAAACTATGTAAGCCGTTTCAACAATGATCCCGGTATGCAGCATTGGAAGGCAGCCAAACGAATCTTGCGGTATTTAAAGGGAACTGCACACAAAAAGCTTGGCTTTCAACGATACAGCGGAAAGACAGTGTTAATAAGTGGTTACTGTGATGCAGATTTCGCAAGTGACATTGATGAACGGAAGTCTGTTACGGGTTATGTTTTCAAGGTTGGAAACGGAGCTGTATCCTGGATGTCAAGAAAACAAAGTACTGTGGCCCTTTCTACAACTGAGGCCGAGTATATGGCAATGAGTATGGCGATACAAGAAGGTTTATGGCTTCGTGGTTTGCAGAAGGAACCCTTTCAAAATCCTTCGAAGAACTTTGATCTATTTTGCGATAATCAGAGTGCGATATATCTGGCATCTACTACTGGTTACCGTGCTAGAACCAAACACATAGATGTAAGGCATCATTTTGTACGTGACATCATGAAAGAAGGTGAACTGTGTTTACGTCATATAGGCACGAACGAGATGGTAGCTGATGTAATGACAAAGGCTTTATCATCATCCAAGAACAATTTTTGCGCTTTATCCATGGGACTTCAGTAGTTCGTTTAGAAATTGATTCTAGTGGGAGTGTTGGATAAAAGACTCAATTTGGCATCACTTATTCTTTTTCTACTTTTTATATCCTCAATTGAAGTGTCAATAAATATTCCCCTCCTTTTTTATATTTCAAATCAAGTCGTCGTGTTTTTATTTGAGCTCCGGAATTTTACATTTTATTACAGATCCCATTACATCTACATGCGTACATATAAAAATCGAATCTTTTCTTGCTTCTTGCTGCTACAATTATCAGTCGTATTTCTAGTATTTTCAGCTTTTGAGAATTTATAAAATGGTTCAAAAGTAAATTTTCCATATTCATAATTATAAGTACTTATTTTCCCGACGACACAAATGTCAAAGTATAATTAGTGTCAGTTTATACCTACAAGAAACTTTGTGTCAGGGGTACTGGTATTCGTTATACCATGATATTCATACTATAGTATCAATACCAGCAGTCTGTCTCCCACATTACCAGTTTTTAGAAGAGGTATAGAGCCAAATCCCGAGAAAAACCCAAATTCCAACTTACTGCGCCACCTCTCGCGAACGTCTGACAAACATCCGAGAGTATAACTGTCATGAAAGAGCTTCTCAATTGGCTGTTTGGACTCGGCATAAAATTGTAGATCCCTTCCATTCGTCCTAAAGATAAAAACTCACACAAGACGAATGGTTGTGAGAAGCTAGGCTTGGGTCCATACGGACCTGTTGCGCCAATTATTTATTTATTTTTTATAGAGCCAAATTTCAAAAATCTTGGAGCCAAAAATAGCCTACATAAACACAAATCCAAAGATAAAAAGTGCACATTTTTTACAATTCTTTAGGCACAATTATTCTGATTACATTTTTTCTAAAAAAAAATAAACACAACGCAAGCTCATAATTTAGAGACTTTTTTAGCCGAGACAATACTGAGACCACCAACTTCGGCCGATTTCCCGTTTCTTGCCTACAAGCTATATTTTTATGGGGTGGCAAATGCTAAGTGCGCTAACAAAAAGACAACATAATGTGGTATTTAAGTGGATTCTGCAATTTGAATTCCGATTTCAGATTTCGCGTATTCAATCGAACGTTAAGATTCCAAATTGACAGCAATAGTGTAAACAACAGAGATAAATGAATAAAAGAGATGGATATCTTTCGTACGTCTATTCCCCCAAAAAACATATTTGTTTACATTGTTGTTTTTGTAATTTCAACCCCTGTCTGTGAATACGTGTGAGCTACGAAAAAACATGTTGCTAATGGCCGGCCAACATTCCTTTTGATTTTATGAGCATCGCGCTGTTCAATTGTTTTGTGTTTGGTATTAAACTTGTTTGGTTTTTGTTAACGCTTCGATTAAAATAAAAAAAATAGTGAAATACACATTTCAGAATAGCGAATTCTTGCATTAAAGTCCAATTCATGAACTCACATATACTAGAAAAGAAATGAGCATAGGTGCGTGACTCCATGAATTTTACGGGAAAACAGCTTGTAGGCAGCCGCCTTTCCACTGAAATGATATATATCTCTCAATTCCATTATCTTTGACTCTGTATTCCATTATCTTTGCGGCATAATTTGTGCCCATTAGTTATGCGGCGTTCACATCACAGTTTATTTTAAGATTTTTTAAAGTTTTTTTAAATTGTTGGTATCAAATGGAATTCCTGTTATAATTTCGTTACAATGCCAAATAAATTAATATAATAACTATTTGTCAATATCTAGCAGAAATCTAATATTATGAGATATTAATCAGGGAAAATTAACTACCACGTTTTTTTCACTTTTGTTAAAAGAGATTTTGTAACATCAGGTTTTTTTTTGCATACTTTAAGAAAATACACTTTTCTCGAAGCCATATTGAAAAAAAAATATATTTTAACACAGTTTAGCGAAAAGTTTTTTTTTTGTATATCGTGGGGAACAATATTTTTTTAGTTTTAGCATAAGGCGTAGTACGCTGCTCGAGCTAAACTAAATTTTATCTGGTCTCCAACTTTTCTCTCCAAACATCAGCTAAAGTCCTAGCTAAATTTTGACATAAAGACCGCTGTGGAGAAATGTCAGAAAAAACAGCTGTTCTTTGAAAATAACAACAATTTAATTTACTTGAACAAAAATTTTAATTTTATAACTAACAAGTAGGTATGGACACAAATGAAATTGAAGAAGAGTTCATAATTTGTGCATCTGCGCAAGTTATTGCAATAGCTGCAATGAAGCAAAAAAAAACTCCTTCTTATCGTATAAATCCCTACTTAAAAGAAAGAAAAACACCTCATTCGCACGAGTAAATCCACATATTGCCCACAGAAATTTGCGGACTACTACTATGAGTCTGGAAGAATAATATAGAAGGCGAATGAGGAAAGCAAGTTTCATCAGGTGCCGAGCTCCGTTCTTTCCAATCTGTACCTGGAAGACCCAACGAATCTGGGAAACTTTTAAGAAACAAAATAAAAGATTTTGTCAATTCTCCTGTTGGTGCTATTCCTTGGCAATCAAAAGCACCGTTCCTAAAATAAAATATCAATTAAAATATTTTATATGCATTTCTTTTTTCGCATGATTTTAAATTATTATTATTATAAAGTCTTAAGTAGGTAAGTATAAGTTTTAGGTTCCAGGACTTCTTTGATTTGTTTGCCGAAGAGCAATCACCGCCTGTTGTTCAAAACTCAAACCAAGCTCTTCAACCGCGTCGTCGGGTAGCTTTTGAAGATCACGATCTAGGTTCGCCAGCAATGAGTAGTGCACTAAGGGAGGTTGTGAGGGGCCGTTCCTATCTTCCCTCCGCATTTGGATAAGGTCCGTTATCGTCTGCGTTAGGGAAGCCACATTTTCCACAAAACCATCTGTTTTTGGTCGTTTTGCTGTATTATTAAACAACAAAAAGACAAAAATTATATAAGTAGGTAATTATAATATAAAGTTCAGATAATATAAACATGCATATGTGTAGCTGGAGCCTGGAGTACTTGAAGTAGCATCTTGTTGAACTTCTACATCTTCAAGTAAATGCTTATCAGAAACTAAAGCGTTCGTAAATGGACTAGAAACAGATGGAAAAGTTAAATAAATGAATTATATCTATATTGCATAGTTACATGTACCTTCTTTTGCTAGATGCCGGCGTGAGGAATGATAGACACGCAGAGAATTCCCAATCAACAGTATCCTCAGAAAGGTGTTCGTCATTATCTTCGGAAAATTCTTTTGCGGCACTCCCTGACTTCTCCAATTTTTTGGCGGTTTTATGATAGCGATGACTGTCCCGTAAAGATTTCCATTGCGCTTTACAGTAATCAACTATAAAAAAAACACTTGTGTTATGTGCTTTTTAAGAGGTAGAACTTACCTGTTTTTTCCTATTGCTTCAGATTTAGCTCTCCAATCAGCGTTAACACTGCTTCCAAGTTACTATGGTACGTGTCTGCAAGGCTCCATATAGATGGATGTTGCTCCACAAGCATCGCCAATATTTTCTTGGCCTCGACACTAAAAATCATTTTATGTTTTCGTTTTTTTTTTATTGAATTCCATAACGATTTGAGTCAAGTGCGGTCGTGTTTTTTTGCTTTCCTCTATAATGTCGAGTAATAAATGCTTTAAATGCCAAAATTCTCTTTTACAAGAAGGAAAAGCTATAAAGTGTAGTTTATACTGCGGAAAATTATTTCATAGACTGTGCTTGAATCTATCCGATGAAGTAATTAATTGCATTTTAAAGACAAACTCGAACGTTTCATATCGATGTGATGATTGTGTTAATTTGCCCATCATGTGCTTGCTCTCTAAAGTCAATGAACTCTTGCCTGTTGTTGATGTACTATGCAAAAAAGTTGACCTATTGGACTCTAAATTGAAAGACATCAAAAGTAATACAGCCTTAGAAAAAGTGGAAGACAATGCACTTGTGTTGACTCAAAATGTGATTCGGGGTGCACCGACCTCTATTCAAAATACCGATATGCATAATGGTGACGATGACGCTTGTGCTGAAGCCAATGCTGTGGCCGCTGCTGCTGCTGCTGGAAAACCGAATTACGAATCGATGACAAAAGGGAAACGAAAAATATGTTCCCCACACGCATCTGTTTCCGTTCCTGACCACACAGTTGTTGTAGTTGGTAACAACAAAGAGGTGTTTGCTGAGAGGCCGATAGAAGATGGAAATGATGCTGTTGCTGCTCCTGGTGTTGTTGTTGGATCTACTATGCACCGAAGAATAGAGAAAAAAACAAATTCAATTCGTGTTGTTGGTATGGATTGCACTGGCGATACAAATGCTGATATTGCTGTAATAAATCCTTATAAATGGTTGCATATCTCGAAATTCAAAGCTTTAACAAGTGAAGAATCAATTAAGAAATATGTTGCTGCTAAAATTAATTGCGATGAAGGTGATATACAATGTTTTAAGTTGGTAAAAAGGGGAACAGATCTCAACAATTTGGCTTATGTTTCATTTAAAATTGGTTTCCCTGCTCATTTGTTTGATCTTGCTTTGGTTCCATTGAATTGGCCCAAAAATGTATTGGTAAGGCAGTTTACTCACCTTCCAAAAAACGAACAACCAAAAACAAACGGGCAAATGAATATGATACCGGATCAAGCAAATGTACAAACTTAAATAACTCAAATAAAATTCATTCTATTAATGTTTATTATCAAAATGCTGGTGGACTTCGAACAAAAACCAATGAATTGTTTATTTCGAGTTCTATGTATGAATATGAAGTGATTATTATAACAGAAACATGGTTAAATTCTAGTTATATATCTTCTGAGATTTTTGCTTGTAATTATAGTGTGTATCGCTTGGATAGAATTTATACAGAATATTTAAAAAGAGGTGGAGGAGTTTTAATTGCTGTAAAAAATGTTTACCCAAGTAAACTCGTAACATTACCTAGGATAGGAGAAAAAATAGAGCAAATGTGTGTAAACGTAAGTTTTTATGGAAAAGAAATTTTGTTTATAGTAAGCTATATACCTCCAAATAGCTCAATGGATATATATGAAAACCATATTTATAATATAGAAAACATTGTTTGTAATCTATTGGATAGTCAGTACCCATTTATTGTTGGGGATTTTAATCTAGGAAACGTATTATGGAATTATTCTAATGAAGATAAGTGTCTTATTCCTTATAATATGAAAAAAGATTATGAGTATACTTTTATTGATTCAATGTTGTCTATGGATATTTTTCAAGTAAATCATGTTCATAATTCTTTAAATAGATTGTTAGACTTAATTTTTATAAATAATATTAATTTTGAAATTATTCAAGTTCAATTTCCATTGCTAAGTAACTCATTTCATCATGTTGCAATATGCTCAATTTTAAAATTCGAAAACTGTGTCAAAAACTCTTTACTTTTAGCAACCGATGATGTTTTTGATTTTAACAAAGGAGATTTCATTGCACTCAATAATTACATTGCATCTATTGACTGGGCGCATGTTCTTCCTGATTTATCTGTACACGGTGCGTACAACAAATTCGTGGACATTTTATCTATCGGGTTTAATCTATATATTCCAAAAAAAAAGTCTTGGAAATCATTCAAAACTCCTTGGTCTAATAAACGTTTGGTTAAATTAAAAAATGTAAAAAATAAAGCCTTTAAAAAATTCAGAAAATCAAATTCCGAAGCTGACAAAAATCTTTTTTGTCAGTTTCGAAAGGAATATGATTTTCTGAACAAATACTTGCACCGTCAATATGTACTGAATATTCAAGCCCGCATTTCAAGTAATCCAAGGGCTTTTTGGACTTTTTTGAATAGTAAAAAACGATCTGCATTTCTTCAGGAAAATATGGAATTCAATGGTCAAACATCAAATGACATACAAAGTTCGTGCGAACTTTTTGCAAAATTCTTTAAGTCAGTTTATGTTGACCATTCCGTATTAAATATCGATCAAACAGAAAGCTATTCCACCAATAATTCTAATTCTAATATTTCAACTCTTCATCTTTTTGAAGCCGATATCCTTAATGGTATTTCTAAATTAAAATCCAGCTTGAATCCTGGCCCTGACAAAATTCCATCTTTTGTTTTAAGGCAATGTAAATTCTCGTTAGCTTTTCCGCTTCTGATTATTTTTAATAAATCTCTTTCTAGTGGTCTTTTTCTAAATCAATGGAAATTCTCATATGTAAGTCCTATTTACAAATCAGGTGCAAAGAATTTAGTAACTAATTATCGTGCAATTTCTAAGATCTCTGCAATCCCTAAATTGTTTGAGCTTATAGTTAAAGATCGTCTATTTTTCAATATAAAAGAACACATTTGTGATGAACAGCATGGATTCATGTCAGGTAAATCTACTTCGACAAATCTAATGCTTTACTGTAAATATGTCACTGATTCTTTTGAATCTGGTCACCAGGTTGACACTATCTACACAGATTTTGTCAAAGCTTTCGACTCAATTTGTCATAAAATCCTTATAGCTAAACTTAAAGCTTTTGGTATTCATGGTTTGCTCTTGAAATGGATATCCAGCTACCTCCATGACAGAACACAATGTGTGAAATTAGGAAATTTTTGCTCTGATACCATAAAAGTCTCATCGGGAGTTCCTCAAGGAAGTCACCTCGGACCACTTCTATTTAACATTTTCGTTAATGATATTCCATGTTTTCTTAAAAATGCCCTATGTTTGATGTATGCTGATGACATAAAAATATATCTATGCATAAAACATAGAATTGATCAAGAAAATCTTCAAAATGATTTAAATGTTTTATCCGTTTGGTGTGAAAAAAATATTCTTCCTTTGAATATTAAAAAATGTTATGTCTTTACGGCACATCGTACTTTAGATCCAATGATACACAACTACCAAATTATCAACCAGATTCTTGATCGCAAATCTGAGATTCGTGATCTTGGAGTCAATTTTGATCCGAAGTTGTCATTTTCGTTACATGTAGACTATATTATAGCCAGGGCAAATTCAATGCTTGGTTTCGTTAAGCGAAACTGCAATGAATTCTCCAACCCTTACGCTTTAAAATCAGTTTACATGTCTTTAGTTCGTCCAATTCTTGAGTATTGTTCAATTGTATGGTGTCCTTCTTCCTCTATTGGGATAACACGTATTGAAAGAGTCCAAAAAGCGTTTACAAGATTTGTAGTCAGGCAGCTAAGGTGGAGAATTGATTCCCCTTCATATGCATCTAGATGTGCCTTAATTGGTCTTGATTTATTAGAAAAAAGACGGTCTATTCAGTGCATATTGTTTGTTCATGATGTATTTTCATATCGTATTAAGTGTCCACAAATTCTTACCTACTTTGAAATCTATATTCCAGAGAGGAAATTGCGCCTACGTCACTTTTTTAATAATCCGAAACATAGATTCAATTATGGATGCAATGAATCTTTTTCTAAATGTATAAAACTTTTCAATTCTATATGTAATGAACTGGATCTCTCAGTAAACAGAATAGAATTTAAAATTAAATTACAAAATATTGTACATTAGCCTAAATTATCTATACCTATAATATACATATTATGAATTGTTAGTAATCTGTAAGATTTTATATCCGTAGATGAATAAATTACATTAAATAATTAATTAACTTCTCTTCTATTTCAAAGGACTCTTGCTCTAAATACTCCTCGTCTATATATTCATTAAAATCAAACATATTTTGAATACAAAAAAATAACCGCAGAGCGATCTGTCAAAATTTAGCTGGAGAAAATGTACCGACTCATTAAATGGGCGCGATAAATTTTGACAGATACATGAAGGACATTCTGAAACAAAAGTTTGATTATTTAGATTATTAAATGGGTTCGCTTAAGTTTAGCTCAGCTAAAGTTTGGAGAGAATTTTATATGGTAGCGAAAATTTAGCTCGAGCTGAGATTTACATGTAAAATGTATACTTGCACAATAATATATGCAAATATGCATTTGTTAAATTGAAAAAATTGTAGCCCTTTATTTTACTCGTACCTAACGATAAAAAAATGTTTTGATCACTTTTCGTATTCCAAAAACACAAATAGTGCACTTGTTTTCGTTAATTAATAATTAGGAAGGTTTATAAAAAAATATGTGCACATTTCAAAATGCAATGTTTTAAAATTTGTAAAAGAATTATGTGTATAGAAAACGAAATAAAGCGTGCGAATTACGTTCGATTGAATACGCAAAATCTGAAATCGGAAATTAAAATGCAGAACCCACTTAAATACAACATTATAGGCCTGTTTTTCTGAGCTCCGATCTCAGCAAAACAAAGTAAAGTAGGATTTTCAACACGGAATTACAACTACGTTCTACTTGACACTTCGAGGAATCATAGTAGTTGTTGTATTTGCGTTCTAATACAGAATTACCAATCATATATTGATTTTGTACAAATATGGTGTTAAATAAACGAATTTGAAAACATTCTCCCTAATAGAAATTTATACAATAATCATGAACATTTACTAAAATTCGATTTTGTCTAGTGGAAGCTCGGGTTAACCTGCATGTTGTTGACTCATTTTTGGAACAATCCCCACGAATTTCATTTATGCATTTTGCTGTCAAACATAGAATTCATACAAACAAAATTAAAAATAAATTGAAATGTGAATGAATGAACACATTTTACTGGCGAAGATGGATAGAGGACGAATTAAGCTATCTAAAATCATACTCAACATTTACTTTTTTCCATTTATTATTATAGATTCATTTACAAATTGTTTGTTATTGAAAAAGTGCTACCCGACGGTACACGTATTCACAGCCAGGAAAAAAAAAGAGAGCGCGAGAGAGAGCTGTCATTCAAAATTTGCTGGGATAAATGGGTGGGTGCACTGAAAGTCGACTGTCTAGTTTGGTTAGTCAATGGCGCTGTGTTTGTAAGTTGTGACATTGACACAAGAGAGGAGGATTGGGAAAAGTTTTGTGAGAGAAAAAAAAATTGTAAACAAATCAACAAAATATGGCATCATCAAGAAGTATTGTTGTAAATGCAACTGGGACAATCGAATCGGCTACTTTTCCTCTTGGTCCTGAAAGCAGTCAAGTATTTTGTCGTTTTGAAATAGTTACTGGCGGTAACTTTAAATTATTGTCGGGAATAACAAGTGGGATACCGCAAGCAGCCATGCCCAAAACGGCCAACGATAAAATTGTATTCAACATACCATTTGAATGTATCTATAGAAGCACAGGTCCTTATGGATATAAGTTTCTTTTCTGTCATCTACTTCATAAAATCTATGAAAAGCTAAGCTACAAATTTGTTTTCGCAGGGCCATAGCTTCTTGTTAGTGTTTATGGAAAGAACCGATGGTCAGTAGAAACAACACTTGGGTATTGCTGGGTTCATCTACCCATAAGTGAATCAAATGTTGTAAAATCAACCAACCCAATTCGTGTTCCAAAGAATACTTCTGTTATGGATGAACTCTCAAGTTGGGTCACGTCGAGAAGCCCTGAATTTAAAAACCCAAAAATTTTACTTGATGCCTACGAAGAAAAAAGTTAGTTATCCTAAGTACTAACCTTTTAACTTCGTAGGCATCAAGTAAAATTTTTGGGTTTTTCAATTCAGGGCTTCTCGACGTGACCCAACTTGAGAGTTCATCCATAACAGAAGTATTCTTTGGAACACGAATTGGGTTGGTTGATTTTACAACATTTGATTCACTTATGGGCAGATGAACCCAGCAATACCCAAGTGTTGTTTCTACTGACCATCGGTTCTTTCCATAAACACTAACAAGAAGCTGTGGCCCTGCGAAAACAAATTTGTAGCTTAGCTTTTCATAGATTTTATGAAGTAGATGACAGAAAAGAAACTTACATCCATAAGGACCTGTGCTTCTATAGATACATTCAAATGGTATGTTGAATACAATTTTATCGTTGGCCGTTTTGGGCATGGCTGCTTGCGTTATCCCACTTGTTATTCCCGACAATAATTTAAAGTTACCGCCAGTAACTATTTCAAAACGACAAAATACTTGACTGCTTTCAGGACCAAGAGGAAAAGTAGCCGATTCGATTGTCCCAGTTGCATTTACAACAATACTTCTTGATGATGCCATATTTTGTTGATTTGCTTACAATTTTTTATTCTCTCACAAAACTTTTCCCAATCCTCCTCTCTTGTGTCAATGTCACAACTTACAAACACAGCGCCATTGACTAACCAAACTAGACAGTGGACTTTCACTACCATAGACTAACCAAACTAGACAGTCGACTTTCAGTGCACCCACCCGATTATCCCAGCAAATTTTGAATGACAGCTCACTCTCGCGCTCTCTTTTTTTTCCTGGCTGTGAATACGTGTACCGTCGGGTAGCACTTTTTCAATAACAAACAATTTGTAAATGAATCTATAATAATAAATGGAAAAAAGTAAATGTTGAGTATGATTTTAGATAGCTTAATTCGTCCTCTATCCATCTTCGCCAGTAAAATGTGTTCATTCATTCACATTTCAATTTATTTTTAATTTTGTTTGTATGAATTCTATGTTTGACAGCAAAATGCATAAATGAAATTCGTGGGGATTGTTCCAAAAATGAGTCAACAACATGCAGGTTAACCCGAGCTTCCACTAGACAAAATCGAATTTTAGTAAATGTTCATTTTTATTGTATAAATTTCTATTAGGGTGAATGTTTTCAAATTCGTTTATTTAACACCATATTTGTACAAAATCAATATATGATTGGTAATTCTGTATTAGAACGCAAATACAACAACTACTGTGATTCCTCGAAGTGTCAAGTAGAACGTAGTTGTAATTCCGTGTTGAAAATCCTACTTTACTTTGCTTTGCTGAGATCGGAGCTCAGAAAAACAGGCCTATAATGTTGTATTTAAGTGGGTTCTGCATTTTAATTTCCGATTTCAGATTTTGCGTATTCAATCGAACGTAAGAATTCAAATTGTTTTGTTAATTGTTGGTATTCGCTCGCTTTATTTCGTTTTCTATACACATAATTCTTTTACAAATTTTAAAACAATGCATTTTTAGGACATCTTGTTTCCAATATAAAGACAACTCCACCTAAAATAAAAAAATGTTTAGGGCCAAGCACTACGAAGTCGCTTCTCACTGTTCATCTTGTTGGATAAAAGACTCAATTTGGCATCACTTATTCTTTTTCTACTTTTTATATCCTCAATTGAAGTGTCAATAAATATTCCCCTCCTTTTTTATATTTCAAATCAAGTCGTCGTGTTTTTATTTGAGCTCCGGAATTTTACATTTTATTACAGATCCCATTAGGTTATGGGCCCAGTAATGTGATAATAAAATAAAGTAAAATTTAAGCTTCAATTCAATATAACAATTAAGAAAATTGGTAAAGTGATTATTTTGATTTTGGACGATTTGATTTTGTCACGATGAGTGGCATGCTTAATACCATTGAGAAATTGAAAGGAAGAGAGAATTTTGATGACTGGAAATTCGCAGTCCAAAACTATTTGGAACATCAGCAGTTGTGGAATTGTGTTCTTGGAGTTGAAACCGATGTAATTAAAATTGCGAAGGCAAAATCTACAATTATTTTACTTCTAGAGCCAATCAACTTTGTCCACGTAAAGGATGCGAAAACTGCGAAGGATGTTTGGGAGCGATTAGCTGCTGCATTTGACGACAAAGGGTTGACCAGAAGAGTTGGCTTACTGCGATGTCTTATAACAACCGATCTGCAAAATAGTGGAAGTGTTGAGAATTATGTGAACAAGATTGTCTCTACCGCCCATAAGCTAAATTCTGTTGGAATGTCAGTTTCGGATGAGTGGGTTGGAACACTACTTCTTGCAAGACTACCGGATGAATATAAGCCTATGATAATGGGGATCGAAAGTTCCGGTGTTAATATAACATCTGATTCCATTAAAACAAAACTCCTTCAGGATGTGAAAGATGATTTTAATTTAAAAGAGCAGTCTGCTTCAGCGTTTTATGGAGAAAATAAGCGTGTAAAGAAACGCTTTAATAAGTTCAAGAGGAATGGTCCTCGCTGCTTTGTCTGTAACCAATATGGTCATATTGCAAAAAACTGTGCACAGAGACCAAAAAGTGGAGCGGATGATATAGAGTGGCCAGTGTTCTCTATACAACATTTGCTGCGCAAATCATAGAAAACGAAGACTGGGTTGTTGATTCAGGCGCTTCCTCACATATGACGTTCAAAGAGGATTGGCTGCAAAATTCTAAAGTTGTAAATGATGATGTTATCGTGGCTGATAACAGCAAGTTGAAAGCTGAAGCGAAAGGAGATGTTTCTTTAAATATTCCGTGTGGTGACGTCATTGCAAAAGATGTTCTGTTCGTTCCAAACCTGTGTGCCAATTTACTGTCAGTAGTGCAAATGGTAAAAGGTGGCAATCGTGTTATCTTCGGCTCCGATGGATGTACAATAGTCGATAAACGCAACAAGGTGATCGCTACTGCGAGTTTGCAGAACAACACGTTTAAGTTGGATAGGGTTGTGCAATCAGTTAACATTGCCAATAATAAATTAAATTCAAATGTGTGGCACAGGCGACTTGGTCATATCAATTTTCAAATGCTGCATAAGATGGCTGGTGGTTTAGTGGATGGTATTTGCTGTGACACAATAGAAGAGTCTCGTGGTTGTGAAATTTGTCTTAAAGGGAAACAATTCAGGCAACCATTTAAGTTATCCAAATCTACATCAAGACGACCGCTGGAATTGGTGCACTCTGATTTATGTGGACCAATGGAGGAGACGTCTATGGGTGGTTCCAGATATTTTCTGCTATTTCTGGATGATTTCTCGAGAAAGGTATTTGTTTACTTTATTCAATCAAAGAACCAGGTAAGAGAAAAGTTCGTTCAGTTTAAAAATTTTGTTGAAAACCAAACAGGGCTTAAGATTAAACGTTTTCGTACCGATAATGGTACGGAATATTGTAATAGACTGTTCTCTAATTTGTTGCGTAACAGTGGTATCAAGCATGAGACATCTAATGCTTATACTCCACAACAAAACGGAAAGGCCGAACGCATGAACCGTACAATTGTAGAGAAATCGCGTTGTTTGTTACAAGATGCTAATATGAGCAAACGTTTTTGGGCTGAAGCGGTTTCAACAGCTGCTACCGAAGTCACCAGAAGAGTTTTGGACCGGTAAAAAGCCTAACATTGAACATCTTCGAATTTTTGGGTCTACAGCAATGGTCTTTGTTCCTAAACAGAAGCGTAAAAAGTTGGACTCTAAATCTACAAAGTGTGTAATGGTAGGATATAGTGAAGAAACAAAGGGATACCGTCTGTTTTATCCTGAAACACAAAACATAGTTATCAGTCGAGATGTTAGTTTCTTCGAGGACCATTTATATTTTCATGATTCAGTTACTGTGGAACATGATAGACGCACCGATTGTTTTAATGAAGACTCCGATAGTGTGGATAAGGATGATGTGGCAGATGAATGGGCGGATGCCATTGACCATCATGACAGTTTTGTTAAAGATAATAATACACAATCTGTTGATCTAGTCTATCCATACGAAAGTATTTTTTGCGACGATGTTGATACCCTGTCGAGTGTAGAGATAGCTTTGGCCGATCCTATTGAGGTACATGCACCGAGAACTTCAGAAAGACAGTCAAGAGCACCTGTCAGACTTGATGATTACATATGCTTACAAACAAGTTCCGATGGTAATTTCGATCCAATTTCTTTCGAAGATGCACTGTCCAGGCATGATAAGGCTCTGTGGAAAAAGGCTATAGACGAAGAATACACCGCACTCATAGATAATGACACATGGGAGTCTGTCGATTTGCCACCGGGCAAAAAGGTTATTAATTCTATGTGGGTTTTTAAAACCAAAACAAATTCTGAGGGAAAGATCTGTAAATACAAAGCCCGTTTAGTAGCGAAGGGTTGTAGTCAGCGTAAAGGGATAGATTATGGTGAAACTTTTTCTCCCGTTATTCGTTACGAATCCATTAGATTTCTGTTAGCTTTGGCAGCAAAACTAGACTTAAAAATCCATCAGCGGAGCCGAAAGGTTTTGATCATAAAAAGAAAGTTCTTCGACTTAAGAAATCCTTGTACGGTCTTAAGCAGTCTTCAAAGATGTGGAACGAAAAGTTATATGTTGCTTTAAAACAATTTGGTATGAAAGCGTCTAAGTTTGATCCATGCATATAATATAAAAACATCAACGGATTATTTCTATTCGTTGCAGTATATGTTGATGAACTACTCATTTTTTATAACAACGTTAATGATATGAGAAAACTAAAAGCAGATTTAATGGACAGATTTAAGATGAAAGACATTGGTGAGGCATGTTCATTTCTTGGTATTCGTTTGACTCGAGATAAACATTCTGGCGAGATTTGGATCGATCAGGAGCAATACATAAATGAAGTTGCAGTTCGTTTTGGAATGAAAGATTCTAACAGCTGTACTACTCCGATGGAACTTAACCTGCATTTATCCAAAAAGATGTCACCAAAGAACGATTCTGAAAGAGATGTTATGTCGAAAATTCCATATCAAGCTTTAGTCGGAAGCTTGTTATTTGCAGCTCAGGTGTCAAGACCCGATATAAGTTTTGCGGTAAACTATGTAAGCCGTTTCAACAATGATCCTGGTATGCAGCATTGGAAGGCAGCCAAAGGAATCTTGCGGTATTTAAAGGGAACTGCACACAAAAAGCTTGGCTTTCAACGAGACAGCGGAAAGACAGTGTTAATAAGTGGTTACTGTGATGCAGATTTCGCAAGTGACATTGATGAACGGAAGTCTGTTACGGGTTATGTTTTCAAGGTTGGAAACGGAGCTGTATCCTGGATGTCAAGAAAACAAAGTACTGTGGCCCTTTCTACAACTGAGGCCGAGTATATGGCAATGAGTATGGCGATACAAGAAGGTTTATGGCTTCGTGGTTTGGAGAAGGAACTCTTTCAAAATCCTTCGAAGAACTTTGATCTATTTTGCGATAATCAGAGTGCGATATATCTGGCATCTACTACTGGTTACCGTGCTAGAACCAAACACATAGATGTAAGGCATCATTTTGTACGTGACATCATGAAAGAAGGTGAACTGTGTTTACGTCATATAGGCACGAACGAGATGGTAGCTGATGTAATGACAAAGGCTTTATCATCATCCAAGAACAATTTTTGCGCTTTATCCATGGGACTTCAGTAGTTCGTTTAGAAATTGATTCTAGTGGGAGTGTTGGATAAAAGACTCAATTTGGCATCACTTATTCTTTTTCTACTTTTTATATCCTCAATTGAAGTGTCAATAAATATTCCCCTCCTTTTTTATATTTCAAATCAAGTCGTCGTGTTTTTATTTGAGCTCCGGAATTTTACATTTTATTACAGATCCCATTACATCTACATGCGTACATATAAAAATCGAATCTTTTCTTGCTTCTTGCTGCTACAATTATCAGTCGTATTTCTAGTATTTTTAGCTTTTGAGAATTTATAAAATGGTTCAAAAGTAAATTTTCCATATTCATAATTATAAGTACTTATTTTCCCGACGACACAAATGTCAAAGTATAATTAGTGTCAGTCTATACCTACAAGAAACTTTGTGTCAGGGGTACTGGTATTCGTTATACCATGATATTCATACTATAGTATCAATACCAGCAGTCTGTCTCCCACATTACCAGTTTTTAGAAGAGGTATAGAGCCAAATCCCGAGAAAAACCCAAATTCCAACTTAAGGTTTTTTTCACTGCGCCACCTCTCGCGAACGTCTGACAAACATCCGAGAGTATAACTGTCATGAAAGAGCTTTTCAATTGGCCGTTTGGACTCGGCATAAAATTGTAGATCCCTTCCATTCGTCCTAAAGATAAAAACTCACACAAGACGAATGGTTGTGAGAAGCTAGGCTTGGGTCCATACGGACCTGTTGCGCCAATTATTTTTTATAGAGCCAAATTTCAAAAATCTTGGAGCCAAAAATAGCCAACATAAACACAAATACATAGATAAAAAGTGCACATTTTTTGCAATTCCTTAGGCACAATTATTCTGATTACATTTTTTCTAAAAAAAAAAATAAACACAACGCATGCTCATAATTTAGAGACTTTTTTAGCCGAGACAATACTGATACCACCAACTTCGGCCGATTTCCCGTTTCTTGCCTACAAGCTATATTTTTATGGGGTGGCAAATGCTAAGTGCGCTAACAAAAAGACAACATAATGTGGTATTTAAGTGGATTCTGCAATTTGAATTCCGATTTCAGATTTCGCGTATTCAATCGAAGGTTAAGATTCCAAATTGACAGCAATAGTGTAAACAACAGAGATAAATGAATAAAAGAGATGGATATCTTTCGTACGTCTATTCCCCCAAAAAACATATTTGTTTACATTGTTGTTTTTGTAATTTCAACCCCCGTCTGTGAATACGTGTGAGCTACGAAAAAACATGTTGCTAATGGCCGGCCAACATTCCTTTTGATTTTATGAGCATCGCGCTGTTCAATTGTTTTGTGTTTGGTATTAAACTTGTTTGGTTTTTGTTAACGCTTCGATTAAAATAAAAAAAATAGTGAAATACACATTTCAGAATAGCGAATTCTTGCATTAAAGTCCAATTCATGAACTCACATATACTAGAAAAGAAATGAGCATAGGTGCGTGACTTCATGAATTTTACGGGAAAACAGCTTGTAGGCAGCCGCCTTTCCACTGAAATGATATATATCTCTCAATTCCATTATCTTTGACTCTGTATTCCATTATCTTTGCGGCATAATTTGTGCCCATTAGTTATGCGGCGTTCACATCACAGTTTATTTTAAGATTTTTTAAAGTTTTTTTTAAATTGTTGGTATCAAATGGAATTCCTGTTATAATTTCGTTACAATGCCAAATAAATTAATATAATAACTATTTGTCAATATCTAGCAGAAATCTAATATTATGAGATATTAATCAGGGAAAATTAACTACCACGTTTTTTTCACTTTTGTTAAAAGAGATTTTGTAACATCAGGTTTTTTTTTGCATACTTTAAGAAAATACACTTTTCTCGAAGCCATATTGAAAAAAAAATATATTTTAACACAGTTTAGCGAAAAGGTTTTTTTTTGTATATCGTGGGGAACAATATTTTTTTAGTTTTAGCATAAGGCATAGTACGCTGCTCGAGCTAAACTAAATTTTATCTGGTCTCCAACTTTTCTCTCCAAACATCAGCTAAAGTCCTAGCTAAATTTTGACATAAAGACCGCTGTGGAGAAATGTCAGAAAAAACAGCTGTTCTTTGAAAATAACAACAATTTAATTTACTTGAACAAAAATTTTAATTTTATAACTAACAAGTAGGTATGGACACAAATGAAATTGAAGAAGAGTTCATAATTTGTGCATCTGCGCAAGTTATTGCAATAGCTGCAATGAAGCAAAAAAAAACTCCTTCTTTTCATATAAATCCCTACTTAAAAGAAAGAAAAACACCTCATTCGCACGAGTAAATCCACATATTGCCCACAGAACTTTGCGGACTACTACTATGAGTCTGGAAGAATAATATAGAAGGCGAATGAGGAAAGCAAGTTTCATCAGGTGCCGAGCTCCGTTCTTTCCAATCTGTACCTGGAAGACCCAACGAATCTGGGAAACTTTTAAGAAACAAAATAAAAGATTTTGTCAATTCTCCTGTTGGTGCTATTCCTTGGCAATCAAAAGCACCGTTCCTAAAATAAAATATCAACTAAAATATTTTATATGCATTTCTTTTTTCGCATGATTTTAAATTATTATAATTATAAAGTCTTAAGTAGGAAAGTATAAGTTTTAGGTTCCAGGACTTCTTTGATTTGTTTGCCGAAGTTGTTGAAAACTCAAACCAAGCTCTTCAACCGCGTCGTCGGGTAGCTTTTGAAGATCACGATCTAGGTTCGCCAGCAATGAGTAGTGCACTAAGGGAGGTTGTGAGGGGCCGTTCCTATCTTCCCTCCGCATTTGGATAAGGTCTGTTACCGTCTGCGTTAGGGAAGCCACATTTTCCATAATACCATCTTTTTTTGGTCGTTTTGCAGTATTATTAAACAACAAAAAGACAAAAATTATATAAGTAGGTAATTATAACATAAAGTTCAGATAATATAAACATACATATGTGTAGCTGGAGCCTGGAGTACTTGAAGTAGCATCTTGTTGAACTTCTACATCTTCAAGTAAATGCTTATCAGAAACTGAAGCGTTCGTAAATGGACTAGAAACAGATGGAAAAGTTAAATAAATGAATTATATCTATATTGCATAGTTACATGTACCTTCTTTTGCTAGATGCCGGCGTGAGGAATGATAGACACGCAGAGAATTCCCAATCAACAGTATCCTCAGAAAGGTGTTCGTCATTATCTTCGGAAAATTCTTTTGCGGCACTCCCTGACTTCTCCAATTTTTTGGCGGTTTTATGATAGCGATGACTGTTCCGTAAAGATTTCCATTGTGCTTTACAGTCATCAACTATAAAAAAAAAACACTTGTGTTATGTGCTTTTTAAGAGGTAGAACTTACCTGTTTTTTTCCTATTGCTTCAGATATAGCTCTCCAATCAGCGTTAACACTGCTTCCACAAGCATCGCCAACATTTTCTTGGCCTCGACACTAAAAATCATTTTATGTTTTCGTTTTTTTTTTATTGAATTCCAAAAACTTCTCTTCTATTTCAAAGGACTCTTGCTCTAAATACTCCTCGTCTATATATTCATTAAAATCAAACATATTTTGAATACAAAAACATAACAGCAGAGCGATCTGTCAAAATTTAGCTGGAGAAAATGTACCGACCCATTAAATGGGCGCGATAAATTTTGACAGATACATGAAGGACATTCTGAAACAAAAGTTTGATTATTTAGCTCGAGCTGCGTACCACTCAGCTAAATGGGTTCGCTTAAGTTTAGCTCAGCTAAAGTTTGGAGAGAATTTTATATGGGAGCGAAAATTTAGCTCGAGCTGAAATTTGCATGTAAAATGTATACTTGCACAATAATATATGCAAATATGCATTTGTTAAATTGAAAAAATTGTAGCCCTTTATTTTACTCGTACCTAACGATAAAAAAATGTTTTGATCGCTTTTCGTATTCCAAAAACACAAATAGTGCACTTGTTTTCGTTAATTAATAATTAGGAAGGTTTATAAAAAAATCTGTGCACATTTCAAAATGCAATGTTTTAAAATTTGTAAAAGAATTATGTGTATAGAAAACGAAATAAAGCGTGCGAATTACGTTCGATTGAATACGCAAAATCTGAAATCGGAAATTAAAATGCAGAACCCACTTAAATACAACATTATAGGCCTGTTTTTCTGAGCTCCGATCTCAGCAAAGCAAAGTAAAGTAGGATTTTCAACACGGAATTACAACTACGTTCTACTTGACACTTCGAGGAATCACAGTAGTTGTTGTATTTGCGTTCTAATACAGAATTACCAATCATATATTGATTTTGTACAAATATGGTGTTAAATAAACGAATTTGAAAACATTCTCCCTAATAGAAATTTATACAATAATCATGAACATTTACTAAAATTCGATTTTGTCTAGTGGAAGCTCGGGTTAACCTGCATGTTGTTGACTCATTTTTGGAACAATCCCCACGAATTTCATTTATGCATTTTGCTGTCAAACATAGAATTCATACAAACAAAATTAAAAATAAATTGAAATGTGAATGAATGAACACATTTTACTGGCGAAGATGGATAGAGGACGAATTAAGCTATCTAAAATCATACTCAACATTTACTTTTTTCCATTTATTATTATAGATTCATTTACAAATTGTTTGTTATTGAAAAAGTGCTACCCGACGGTACACGTATTCACAACCAGGAAAAATTTCAAAATTTTCTGGGATAATCGGGTGGGTGCACTGAAAGTCGACTGTCTAGTTTGGTTAGTCTATGGCAGTGAAAGTCCACTGTCTAGTTTGGTTAGTCAATGGCGCTGCGTTTGTAAGTTGTGACATTGACACAAGAGAGGAGGATTGGGAAAAGTTTTGTGAGAGAAAAAAAAATTGTAAACAAATCAACAAAATATGGCATCATCAAGAAGTATTGTTGTAAATGCAACTGGGACAATCGAATCGGCTACTTTTCCTCTTGGTCCTGAAAGCAGTCAAGTATTTTGTCGTTTTGAAATAGTTACTGGCGGTAACTTTAAATTATTGTCGGGAATAACAAGTGGGATAACGCAAGCAGCCATGCCCAAAACGGCCAACGATAAAATTGTATTCAACATACCATTTGAATGTATCTATAGAAGCACAGGTCCTTATGGATGTAAGTTTCTTTTCTGTCATCTACTTCATAAAATCTATGAAAAGCTAAGCTACAAATTTGTTTTCGCAGGGCCATAGCTTCTTGTTAGTGTTTATGGAAAGAACCGATGGTCAGTAGAAACAACACTTGGGTATTGCTGGGTTCATCTGCCCATAAGTGAATCAAATGTTGTAAAATCAACCAACCCAATTCGTGTTCCAAAGAATACTACTGTTATGGATGAACTCTCAAGTTGGGTCACGTCGAGAAGCCCTGTGTTATGGTCACCTGCAATTCAAATGAGTTCCTTATTGGTGGGGCATGTAATTAGGCATGTTTGACGAGACTTACCCTACCACAGATATCCATTAAGGACCCACACGCAGAATTAATGATGTAGCCTGAAATTGAAAGAAAATTATTAATAGGTTCCTAAAAGAAGAAAATAAACAAAAAAAAAATAGATTGGCTGACAGAAAGGCGATTGTCACCGACGTTCAGGCATCAACGCTGACAGTTCGGAACAAGGGCTTATTCACAATCCTAGGTGTAGTTCAGGTAGGCATCATAGGTTCTCGTAGCAAGTGTTAGAACCATAAATTCAAATGATGAGATGAGCGGGATATTTGAATCGTTGGCGGGTTCTGATTGGTAAACCCGACGTCCAAAGATTTTTGTTGAATCTCCCAGTTAGCGGGTGTTCGAGATTGTTGTTGCAAATACCTCGGACGAGGGTCTGCTGCTTCTGCTGGAGGTAACACTCGACATTGTCCGTATAGTCGTTAAGGCCACATCCTAATCCGCAGTGCAAAAAAAAAAATAAAAAAAGAAAGATAGCAAAAAATGATAAAATAAGAAAGTAATACCAAAAAAACAATAAGTGAAGGGTGAAATATTTAAGGAAAAATAATAAGTGTCAAACAAATAAAAAAAGGAAACGAAAAGAAAAAGTTAAATACAGAACGTTAAAACAGTGACAGCGATATAGACTAACCGGTAAAACCCAAACAAGATTTTCACAAATGCAGGGGAAGGCGTGAAATCCGAATCTCGAAGGGCAACACAAAAGAAGGGAAAAGTAGTGCAAGCCGTATACATGCAACGAAGGTCAATTGGCGGTCATCAATGATCCACCCAAATCTCAATAGGAAGTCGTGACCGCTAGTCCTTTTGTCATTGACCGAAAATTTCCGGACAGGCCGTTTCTTCGGGTTCAGAAGATCAATCACAAATCTTTTCAATCGCTGCAAAGGCAAAACGAAAAAAAAGGTACGGCAGCAGCGTGCAAGCAAGTGCGTTTTCGTACGAAAAACATTTTTTTTGGTTGTTCGCTGTAAAAAAAGAAAAGAAAAAAAAGGAAACAAAGTTATAATCTGTAGTATTAAGTCACCTATGTTTTTTTTTGTTGTATTAGAGTTAAGTTAAGCGTGAAATTTTTTTTGTGATTCATTTTTTTTTAATCTTACAATTTTTTTTTTGTTGTAATTCGCATATACATATATGCCGAGAACAGTTTGGGGATTGAGTTGACATTTTTTCGTGTTGTTCAGGGGTGTGCATTTTTTTTTGTTATCAGAAAACTGATTTGGTTCCTCCTGCGATATTTCGAACCCAGATATCCCTCGTCGAAACCTACACCGAGCTCGATTTAGGTAAATAAATTCGAAAAGTTTGAGGGAATTTAGCGACCGTCGGGTAGGAGCTAGGTCGTGGTAGGGAAACAAAAAAAAAATAAAAGGGGAAGGGGAGGGAAGATATTCCCCTCATAATTTACTTAGTCCAAATTCCCAAAGTGTTCCAGCGTAATTTTCGTTAATTTTTTTTACTGCTCGCTTTAGATGTTGTTAACGATATTGCTTTTTTATTGTTGTAAGATGTTATTTGGTTAATGATCAACCATTACAATAAATCCAACTGCACGCAATTTGTAAGAAAACAAATGTTGGTGTTTATCTAGGGCACCTGATCGCACGATGTCTCTTTGAGTTATAAGTTTTCAGGGGGTGGAGTAAGGTGAGCTACATCTCTCTCGGCGAATGAACTGAGCTGGTTTGGACCGACACTTCAATGGGGAAGTTCTTAGGCCATGAATTTCCAGGTAGGGTGGGTATTGGCCGCGCTCACACCATCAAAGAGCGCTTCTCAATGTGGTAACTGTCCGTCCGCTGTCAATAGGGAACAATTTTGTCTCGGCACGATACATGTGTTGTCATAGGTAACGTTGATTTTCTGGGGACAAGAATCCCCCCATTTCCGACGAGTTCCGCCGTGCAGAACTAGCGTGCCACGTTTCCGGAATTTCAGCATTCTTCTCCCCGCTTCCACCTGTCCTAACCTGAAATCCCCTTCCGGTATCCCTGCCTTTTTGAATCCTAACTGCTTTCCACTCCTCATCCCTGCCTATAACAAATGGCGCCCAACGTTCGTTTATCCTTGTCTTCAGTCCTTTATGCCGTATAAGTCCACAATTGTATTCATTGTCAACACCATGGAACCCATAGGTCTTCAATTGAGAAGTCCCTGACAGGTCAGCTGAATTGCGATGAGTTCTTTGACGTTGACAACCAAAACAATTGGAACCCTGTTTGTATTGCGTCTTTTCCACTCCTATCTCTTTCACATTACCATTTTACTTTCCTATCACCAATTTCAATTTTCACCTTCACTTGGTACTGTCAAATTAGCTTCATGTGTACAGTGGCCCTGTTCGATGAGAGTCATCGTAACAAGCAGCATTGTCACATCCTTTAGGTTCTACTTAATGTGTTGTTGTCTTCTTCTCCAAGTCTTCCAGCATAAGTCCATAGGCTAGACTGGAATTGCGGGAGCAGAGGAAAACAACAGTGTGTCCTTGTTTATCTATGTAACTGATTTACCACTTTGAGAAAAAATATGAGAATTTTCGTCCGTCTGCAGTCCAAGTTTTTTTTTTTTTTTTGTTGTACGTCCACAGCAGTTCAAGTCTTCGCCAACAAATACCGCCGAAGACAGCTACCCGAAACACCCCCGACAGAATACATGCAAACACAATCCTAAATTGATTTTTGAAGGTCGTTTATTGCTTTATTTAGTACGTCGATAATACTACAATCTACACTCACATAACTCACAGCAAGGTATATACTTAAACATAATTTTTTTCAGTAGTTGTTTTGTATACTACGTCACCTAATAGTTGCGAAAACAACAGTTCAATTTTCAAATTTCCAACAAATAGCAACACACATATCTTCATTTTTATATACCTTATTGTTTCTTTTTCCTTACAATTATTTACACATATACATTTCTTAAACATATCTATACTAATATTTTTTTTCAGCTTATATTGGTTATACCCTATTTATTAACTTATATTCATTTCCCCAAATACAGATATAGAGATAACCATATACATATCCTTACTTAGCAGATACATAAAATATTAAAATAAACTCACTTTAAGTTTTCGTTAAATTCGCGTCAGCATTCGCATCCGTGTAGAAAATCATAGTTATTTCGTCCATTCTTGCCTGTAGCGTTTACAGTTACAGTCCTCAGTAGGTCAATTATGCGTTCAGCTGAAAAAGAAAAGGAACTAAGAAGATTAAGAAGAGAAAGTTTATTTATTGAAAATAGAATGATTACCAGGTCCAATTCACAGCAGCAAAAATCATCGACAGGTACAATGCCGAGAGTACAGCATACTCCATTAGGTAGCAGGAGATCACCTCAAGATCCTTCCATTGGCAACACAGTCCTTCCATCAACCGAACAGCATGCTAACCGTGCCATCGGCCCAGATTCTTACCTAGCTCCTCATAGCAATAATTTCGGCAACTTAGGTGCAGTGCCAAAACTGCGACGCACACCACTGCCTAGTAGGGAAGAAGCCCAAGTAGTTCTCAACAGCAAAGTTAATATAGAACAGGACATTCCAACACCTGACTTTTCCCAGAGTCGTTCCACTAGTGCCGATTCCATTCCAGCACCGCCATACAGCGAAATTAGCAATTTAGGCGCAGCAGGAGGCAGGACCCAAAACACCAGTGCAGGAACTTTAGTAGGGCCTAATGAAAGGCAACAACCATCAGTAGGCCAGCCAATCAGCGGACAGCCCGAACCAAAAATACCGTCTGATTTGAAAGCTTATGTCAACTTGGCTCGGGTCAACGCTTTCTCCTCGCTGAAAGAATCTCTAAGAGGAGAAATCTCCGAAGACCTGAAAACAGAGATGAGAAATAGTTTTTTAGGTTTTACAAGCGAAATAAATTACCTCTTTCGTCAGAATGCTCAAGTAGAAGCCGACAGGCCTTCCGTCCCACCTCAGCCGGTAGTTCCAAACCAACCTTTAGTCCAACCGCAGCCTTCAGTCCTACACCAGCAACCATCTTTTGTTCCTCCACAACCAGTCCGCCACGATCGTTCGCAGCTGGATGCAGCCGCAAGGACATTTGTTCCTGTAGGAGGGCATGGCAGACAAAACAATAATTATTACAGGTCAAATCAAGGACATAGTCAACAAAACACTTACGCTCAAGCTCCTCCTCAGTATGGTCGAAATCCTCAGGGCGGATACCATTATAGCCCACCGCTTCACTCCATTCCAACTGGTCCTCGTCAAGTTGGTGGAGGCTCCATCAAGATTGACAAGTGGGGTCTCAGCTTCGATGGCAAATCTGAGAGTCTTGATGTCGAAGACTTCGTATTCCGACTTCAAAGTCAGTACGACTGCCCATGGTCCGAAATCATGAGGGACTTCCATCTTCTTGTTGTAGGAGCGGCTCATGGTATTGGCAACACCAGCGCTCTGATTATCGTCCAGATTGGCCAACACTTCGAGACGCATTGAAGCGGCAGTTTCGAAATCCGAAATCCGATTTCGAAATCATTCGAGACATATTGGATCGTAGGCAGGGCACCTGGGAGCCAAGCGACGATTATTTCACTGCCATTCGTGTCCAAATGCCGGAAGTTGACTTGGTACGGATCCTCAAACGTAACCTCAGCGAGAGAATTGGGAAGTTGGTCTACCCAATGCACATTTTTACTTTGGAACAATTGAAAGAGGTATGCAGAGATGCGGAGAATGCATTTCCTAATAAAGAACCACCAAAACAACATCGTCAACAACCTAGGTACCTGGTCAATGAGTTCGACTACGGTGAAAATCCTTACCAGCAAGAGGAACAGTTTTCGGCAATGCAACATCACAATGTTCGTCCGAATCTTCTACGGAGACAGGGTGATCAGCGAAATTGGATTTGCTGGAACTGTAAGGCTGAAGGTCACAACTTCATGGATTGTCCGTCCGCAGTTCGTAACATATTCTGTTACAGATGCGGACAAGAAGATGTAATAACACCAAAGTGTAGGCGTTGTAACCCGGAAAACCGGTCGATGCACGTGATGTCGGCGGGGGAGTCACGTTCGACTCAAACCCCGGAACAATAACAACAACAACTAGGGATCCTGAGTCGCAGGTAGAACTAGGGGTGAGGCAGCCTTCACTAGAGGAAGGCGGCAACAAGATAACGATATTCAAAAGAGAAGAAAGCAAGAAGGTTGAGACACATAGTAATAGATTGGAAATTAAGCCACTTCATGTTAGGATTAGGGATTATAATTCAGCTAGAGATAAGATATTCAGAGAAAACAAAATGAGCATATCAAGCAAAATTATTAAAACTAGGAATAGACATCAGATACGGAAAGGAATCAGGAAGGCAGTGGCGTTTACGCAGATAAACTCCACAACTGATCCTAGACCGTATGCAAAAATAAAATTATTAGATAGGGAAATATACGGCTTACTAGATAGCGGAGCCAGCATCAGCATTCTAGGCAAAAACTGCATTCAGCTTTTAGAATCGTTGAATATACCCATACTGAAGACAACTTCTAATCTAAAAACTGCAGCCAATAGTAGGAAGAATTCAAGTGCCGGTGACCTACAAAGAACAAAAACATTTAATAACTTTTTATGTAGTGCCAAATTTAGACCAAGAACTATACCTGGGGGTTGATTTTTGGAAGACGTTCCGAATAGCTCCACAAGTCATTAGCGCTATTAGTGCACCCGAGCCAACTAAACGAAATGTTCCGGATGATGATTCCCCCGACCTTACGTCTGAACAATCGTATGGATTGGGGAAAACACAGGTTGAAGAGCACATCATCGATACCGGAGATGCGGTCTCGGTTAAGCAGCAACACTACCCTGTGTCTCCAGCGATACAAGCCCTGCTATATGAGGAGATTGACGGAATGTTGAGGCTCGGCGTTATTGAGGAGAGTGAGAGTCCGTGGTGTTCGCCAATGGTCCTCATACGAAAACCAGGCAAAAACCGTGCGTGCTTGGACTCAAGAGCACTGAACGCATTGACGAAAAAGGACGCTTACCCTCTCCCCCATATCGACGGGCTGCTCAGTCGACTACCAGACACCTACTTCATTAGTAGCGTCGATCTCAAGGACGCATTTTGGCAGATACCGCTGGAAAGACGGAGTAGGGAAAAAACTGCGTTCGCGGTGCCGGGAAGACCCTTGTACCAATTTAGAGTCATGTCCTTTCGGTTGTGTAACGCAGCCCAAAAGGATGTGTCGCCTGATGGACAAGGTGATTCCAGCAAGATTGAGGGACCGCGTCTTCGTCTATCTGGATGATCTGCTCGTCATAACACCTGATTTTAACACCCATATTGCACTGCTGGGCGAGGTTGCTGAGTGCTTGAGGAAAGCCAGTCTCACCATCAACGTGAACAAGTCCAAGTTTTGCTTCAAAGAACTGAAGTACCTGGGGTTCATCGTTGGTGGTGGGAAGTTGAAAACCGATCCTGAGAAGGTCAAGGCTATCTCCGAATTTCCGCTTCCAAAAAGCCAAAAACAGGTTCGCCGGTTCCTCGGCCTAGCGGGCTGGTACAGAAGGTTTATTAGGGATTTCTCTACCTTGACTGCCCCAATCACAGACACCCTGAAAAAGAAGAATGAAAAATTTATAATGACCAATGAGGCACTCGAGGCCTTCGAGAAGCTCAAAAGCGCCCTAACAACCGCGCCCGTGCTCATTCACCCGAATTTTGCTAAACGATTTTACATCCAGTGTGATGCCTCCGAGTCCGGTATTGGTGCAGTCTTGTTCCAAAAGAACGAGGAAGAAGAAGAGTCACCTATATCTTATTTTTCGCAAAAGTTGAACGCGGCGCAAAAGAACTACAGCATTACGGAAAAAGAGTGCATGGCTGCCGTTAGGGCTATTCAAAAATTTCGCCCATATGTGGAGGGGATGGACTTCACAGTCATAACCGACCATTCCAGCTTGCGGTGGCTCATGAGCCTGAAAGATCTGAGCGGGAGACTAGCACGTTGGAGCCTCAAGCTACAGGCGTTCACGTTTATCATCGAACACCGAAAAGGCTCATTAAATGTAGTACCTGATACCTTGTCCCGAATATATGTTGAAAGTGTCGATGTCCAACATGTCGTGCCGTTAATTGATTTGGATTCGGAGGAGTTTCAGTCTGAAGAATATCGCAGCCTGATAAACACGGTAAGTGAGCATCCAGAAGAACTCCCGGATCTAAAAGTAGACGACAATTTCGTGTACAAGCGCTCACTGCCACCAGCAGGAGAGGAAACGGTCGAGCACACATGGAGGCTTTGGGTCCCTCGTGGTCTAACTGAGCAGCTGATTGCTAAGGCTCATGACCCACCCCATGTGGCTCTCGGTGGAATATCGAAGACACTACACAGGATTCGGCAGTACTTCTACTGGCCGAATATGACTGTGCAAATTCGCTCTTACGTGTCTAACTGTGCTGTGTGTAAACAGTGTAAGTCGTCAAACCAGGTACTGCGTCCCCCAATTAAAAACAACTTCAACACTAGTCGTCCGTTTGAAAAAAATTATATTGATTTTCTTGGTCCCTACCCTCGTTCGAAATCTGGCAATTGCTACGTATTCGTTGTCCTCGATCATTTGTCAAAGTTTGTGTTATTGAAAGCACTAAGAACTGCGAGTACTATAAATGTCGTCAAATATCTCCAGAATGACGTATTCAACATGTTTGGTGTACCAAGGGTCATACACTCAGACAATGGAAAGAGTGAACAGGACTTTGCTAGCCGCTATACGGTCATACATAAAGAATGACCAGCGCCACTGGGATCTACATCTAAGCGACATAGCATGCGCCCTGCGAAGCTCGCTCCACACCACAACAGGAGTGTCACCAACTTCGCCCTGTTTGGTCTGAATATGATGACGCATGGGAGTTGTTATGGACTGGCAGAAAAGCTTAGTGCGGCAGAGGACAGCGATCTTCAAATACTCCCTCGACAATTACGTCTCCAATGTCTTCGCGACAAAATAAAAGACAGCATAGTAAAGGCAAATGAGAAGTCAGCGAGGAAGTATAACACTCGCACCCGAAACGTTCATTTCGTACCTGGGCAAGAGGTTTTCCGAAGAAACTTTGTTCTTAGTGACACTTCGAAGTACCTAGCCGCAAAACTCTGTCCGAAATACGTTAAGTGCAGAGTAGTCAAAGCGATCGGGAATAGCATGTATGAGTTAGAAGACCTAGCGGGCAAAAGAATAGGTATATTCCATGCTAAAGACATAAAGCAATGAGAACTTAGAGTACCTGATGCCTTTTCCATATTATGCTGTGATATATATGTCACGACTGATTTGTGTGGTTGCTTCCCTGTAGTGTATACTCTATCTTAGTTGTTATTTATTCACCCTAGTTTAAGTCTATTTATTTATATTTTATGGTCAGTTTATGTATTTATTCATTAGAATCTTAAGGTTTTATATTGATAAGTGTTCAATTTCTAGTTATTTATTTATATATTGATGTCAATTTATTTATTTGTAGCCATTAAGTTCTCGTATATAATGTATAACGCAGTTTATGCTATAAACTCATTCCCTTCATGTTATTTATTGAGTCTATTTATTTATTTATTATTTAGATGTAAGTGTGTGTTATTTAACTTCAGTGGTGTATTTGGCTAATTATTTATTATATTAACCTACTAGCTGACCCGGCGAACTTTGTTCCGCCTTAATGGCAATAAATAAGCAGATTGTGTTTTTTTTTATTGGAAAAATTACAAAAAAATTAAATACCTACATTAATCATTCATTATTATTTCTGTATTTTAGTACATAGATTGCTCTTCACTTAAGTACCTTGTGATACACGACATTTTTTGTTTTATTATCAGGCGCAAAAACAAACAACGCAGATGGTCTTCCGACCCGTGAACATGCCACGTATAATTGACCATGGGAAAAACATGAATGTTCTAGATTTAAACCACAAACTTTTAAGGATTGGCCTTGTGATTTGTTGATGGTCATGGCAAATGCAAGACGTATCGGAAATTGAAGTCTTTTTAATTCAAACGGCATATCGGTTGGGATCATCGGGATCCTCGGAATAAGAACTTCCTCACCTTTGAATTTTCCTATCATTATCGTAGCGTAAATTACATTGTTCATCAATTTTCTAACCACCAAACGCGTACCGTTGCACAGTTTTGGTTGGTTTATGTTTCGAAGCATGATTACTACGGAGCCAACCTTTAGGCGTAAATTGTGCGGTGGTAAGCCAGGCACGTCCAAAGAGTTTAAAAATTCAATTGGATAGTTGGTGGCTTCATCTTCATTTGTGACGCAGTCAATAGATTTGAATGAATGCATTGTTCCAATGATCTTATTTTGAATTATGTAGTTCAGGTCATCTACATCTTTATTCTTAGCCGCTAAAATTGCTCGCTCACTCAACCATTCATTATTTTTGTAGTTAGAAATAATGTTTGGAAATACATTGTTGATAAGTTCGTCTTTTGATGAGACAAAATTACAGAAATTATTTGGAAATGATATTAATCCGCTCGATTCATCGACAGGTACTTGACCATTACCGATAGTCAGCAATTGCTCCGAGAAATCTTCGGCAGATGTATCATTAAGCAATGATACATAGCGCCATAGATTTGACGATTTGAGGCAAGCGTTTAATTCGTCGGCAGCCGTAGATCTTGGAATTACTGGCAGTATTTGGCGGAAATCGCCAGACAGTAAAATCATTGCTCCTCCAAAACATCTCGAGTCATTGCGTAAATCTTTTAATGTTCGGTTAAGTGCTTCTAATGCACGTTTATGCGCCATTGTGCATTCGTCCCAGATGATGATTTTCGATGCCGCTAAAACTTTGGCCATTGCTGAGTGTTTTGCAATATTACACGTTGGTTCTTCAATAGTTTGAAGATTTAACGGTAATTTTAATGCTAATGAGCCGTACGGCATCCTTCTAACAATGTGGCTGCTATTCCAGAAGAAGCAACTGCAACCGCTATGTTGGATCTCGCCCGAACAGTTGCTAAAACTAATGACATGAGGAATGTTTTGCCAGTTCCACCAGGGGCATCTAGGAAATATAAACCACCATTTTCATCATAGATTGCCTTCATTAAAGTATCATAAACTTCCTTTTGTTGGTAATTCAACAGGGGTACATTCGTTTGAACTACTAAATCTAATTCCTAGTGATCATATTCACGTTCCCGTTCCAATTCTCGATTAAATGCGTCATTCATTTCACGATATGGCGCTGGCATTCCTAACCTGATTAATAAATTACCGCACATGAGGTAACACATATCTTCGATCAAGAGTAAAGCACGATTATGTATCTCCTCATTCATCTCAATATTGTGATTTCTGGAACTGACACGAATTTGATGTAAAATATCTTCTGACATATTATCCTTGTATTTGTGCCACAGGTTACATGGGTTTGATGGAAAACATGTCGAAATTATGATAGCGAATAATGTGCGTATCTGACTTGGAGATGCAGAGATAATGGCTTCAGCGATTGTCGTATCCCAATGGGTATCGTTTTCTAATAAGTTCAATTCTTCACATGCAGCACGATATGTTGGGAATATTACACCATTAACAGTTCGTAGTGTCTCAAATGACGTTGGCCCACGCACATTTACCAGCAACAACCGCAAATAGAAACATTCATCATTCTTTGGATGAACTGTATACATACGACCAAGAGCATCAGTAGAACGCACATCTGGATACCCAGGAACCGCATCGCCTTGCTTCCGTCTTTGAAAATTCTTCGATGAAGCATTCCAAGTATAATAACGTGGCATCTCCGAGTAAAGCAAAGTTCGTGCAAACTGATCGCTTTGGCAGATTTCAAAAAAACTGGTCAATGTAGTTGCTGGAGGTGTTTCAGCACGTTGCGTAGCATTCGAAGCCGTGAAATATAATCGTTGACCATTCTCCAGATGCACCGCCAAATGCATAACAGTAGGATGACGTTCGTGATTTGGAAACGCGAATATACGCCAAATCGCTTCATTACAGTTCACATAACGACCAACTTGATAGCGTGAAATTTCATCGTTGGTATTCGAGGATTGCAATCCAAAAACCGCCATATCACTGCCTTTCGTGACATATTTGCAAATATATTTTATGGACTTAACTGAATTGCAGTATTCAACGTTGCAATGTGTCTTGAACGTTTTAGAAATAAGTGGCGAATATGGAACAATCCAACTGTTGTCGACAACGAAATCCATTCTTTTCACTTTCGTTGTGACAGTTCGACCGTTGTCATCTGGTGATCGACGCCGATACAGCGGATAACCATCGTTGCCAGTGACAGTCTCCGCCGTTAATTTCCGTGGATATCGTTTAGAGCACTTTCCATCGACCATGCAAGGTGATTGGGGATTGATGGCACCACACGGTCCATGAATCATATTAGTAGTAACAACATCATGTAGGTCTGGATCGACTTCATGATCAGGAATCTCGGCACATATGATATCATCTATTTGGTCAGGCTGAATTCTTTCCACTAACCAAATAAGAATGTTTGCGTGCGGCAGGCCTCGCTTTTGCCATTCGATTGAATACATCCAGCATCGAGTATCTCCAAAGACGCGTTGTTTAACAATAAAGTTCATCAGGGACCGAATTTTTTGCCTGAATATACGTGCTGTGATGTCGTGTCTATCACTTGATGTTTGTCCGGGAAGCAGCAATTGAGTAATTTCTATCCATTTTGGATTACAGGTAAAAGTAATAAAGAGATCTGGCCGACCGTAATGACGAACATATGTCATTGCATCTTGTGCATATTCATGCATATGACGTGGACTACCGATGTACGTCGCCGGCAGAATAGTTAATCGACCAATATTAGCTGCATTTCCTTCAGTACTAACTGCATCACGTAAATGGATGTACTCCTCAGAACGCAGTTTGGCTTGGTTCAACCTAATGAATGTTAAACGTTCCGTTTCTATTTTTACATACATGTCAACGCAATACTGCTGAAACAATCGACGATACCGCAGCAAATAGTTGTCAGCATTTTGACGAATCATCAAACGATATGCGTAATAATTCATTGAGCTAACTTTCTTTGTAGTTTCTTCACCTGAAATTAAAAATTTGATAATTAACCATTTCAAAGGCAAATTTCAAAGGCAAACAATACAGACATTAACCATTTTTCTAATAAGCATTATTTTAAATCAGTGTCTTTCACAAATAAATGAAATAAATTATGATACTGATACTCACCATTCAATGGATTTATCATTTTAATATTAAAATAATATCCATCTTCTCCTTGCCAAAACATCAGTGGGTATTGCAATGCGTCATATGATCGATGAGTTTCAGATATTTGTTGCAGTTGCCCAGTATCGCGACGTGTAAGCACAATATCGCGTTTTTCCAAATGTTCACCAACAATCAGGATGGCAACTTCGTCTAATGTTGGAGCATTAAATGTGCGTTCGTGTGTTCCAGATGGTCGTTTATCTGCTTTGATGACAACTTTATAGTCATCATTTGGCATGCGCTCTAAAGCACTCTTAAACAACCTGACTAACGCATGATGTTCATGAAGCAGACACTGCAAGTCTTGAAGAATTGCTCGCTTCATTCCTGCATTGATCTCTATGCGTCGATCAAGTTGTTCTTCCATGTTGCCCATGAAATATATTTGTAAAAATTTATTCTGTGTGTCTTCGAAAGGTAGTAATGATCCAATTCGATGGTGAATCTGTCCTTGTATATACAAAATAAAAACCAGACAGTATTAACTGGGTTATAAACACTTCTTTCGGTGGGAGAGTAGAGTTCAGAATTAGCAAATATTTTTGGGTGGGAGAGTAGAGTTCAGAATTAGCAAATATAATGCATACCAATAGATAAAGTTAGTTATTCTTTAACTTCGTTCTATGTAAGTACAAAAATAAATACCTTAAATGTCGGATTAAATCCTCGTTCTGCGATAATATCTGCCCCAAATGACGTCATTTGGAAACAACCATTGTATTTTTGAGTGTTTGCAAGAAAGTGGCGTGATTCTTGTGTTTCGCCACAAAGCAATGAATACAATGGCTCATGTGGCGGAGTCAACAACGGCAATTTCACTTTACCATTAAGGCAGCATAATCCAGCCGTTTCTCCGGAAAACTTTAATGCACCACAATACTCACAAACAACGTCCATTTGCCCAATGCAAACGCTGGGATGCAAGCTGTAATCATTGCTGCAATCGTATCGAAACGCTTCTCGATTCAAATCAGCACTTGATAAATATCTTGTTCTGCGTCGCAAATTATCTATTTGTTGACCTCTGTTGTTCGCTCGACGATTCCGCATTGCCAACCGAGCTGTTTCACGGGCTGCTTCACTTTGCTCTCGTGATTGAGAAGCACGAAGTCGAGCCATACTATCGCGGCGCTGTTCACGTGCAATTTCTTGTTCTTCTTCAGTCCATTCATTTGGAGTATTTCGTATTCTTCTTGCATTACGGCTTTGTCGGGAAAGATTGAGTTATAAGTGGTGTAACTAACACGACTTTCTTTTATATATATAGATTTACTAACCCATGTATTAAATTATTTACTAATCTATTTACTAACCTTATTATTTACCTAGTCATGGATTCCTTCATCCATTGATTTTATTTATTTATTTATATATATAGTTCCTTTGTTATTTATTTATTTATCTGTTCACATATAGGTATGCACATATATTTATAGTTTTGCATGTAAGAGCATGTTTAGTTTGTTTATCAATCATATTATCTGTTATTTATAGTTACGTATGTCCATCTTTATATTAATTTATTATTTATTTGTAGTTTATTCTATAATGCGTCGCAAACACTACTTAAAAACACAAATTCAAAAAAAAAAAAAAAAAAAGGCACTCACCACGTCCCTTTTTGTTGTTTGGTCTGAGATGACCTTTGTCACTGTCCTTGCAGTCTGTAATCTCAAGTCCAGTTTTTTGTTATGGTCACCTGCAATACAAATGAGTTCGTTATTGGTGGGGCATGTAATTAGGCATGTTTGACGAGACTTACCCTACCACAGATATCCATTAAGGACCCACACCCAGAATTAATGATGTAGCCTGAAATTGAAAGAAAATTATTAATAGGTGCCTAAAAGAAGAAAATAAACAAAAAAAAATAGATTGGCTGACAGAAAGGCGTTCAGGCATCAACGCTGACAGTTCGGAACAAGGGCTTATTCAAAATCCTAGGTGTAGTTCAGGTAGGCATCATAGGTTCTCGTAGCAAGTGTTAGAACCATAAATTCAAATGATGAGATGAGCGGGATATTTGAATCGTTGGCGGGTTCTGATTGGTAAACCCGACGTCCAAAGATTTTTGTTGAATCTCCCAGTTAGCGGGTGTTCGAGATTGTTGTTGCAAATACCTCGGACGAGGGTCTGCTGCTTCTGCTGGAGGTAACACTCGACATTGTCCGTATAGTCGTTAAGGCCACATCCTAATCCGCAGTGCAAAAAAAAAAATAAAAAAAGAAAGATAACAAAAAATGATAAAATAAGAAAGTAATACCAAAAAAACAATAAGTGAAGGGTGAAATATTTAAGGAAAAATAATAAGTGTCAAACAAATAAAAAAAGGAAACGAAAAGAAAAAGTTAAATATAGAACGTTAAAACAGAGATAGCGATATAGACTAACCGGTAAAACCCAAACAAGATTTTCACAAATCCAGGGGAAGGCGTGAAATCCGAATCTCGAAGGGCAACACAAAAGAAGGGAAAAGTAGTGCAAGCCGTATCCATGCAACGAAGGTCAATTGGCGGTCATCAATGATCCACCCAAATCTCAATAGGAAGTCGTGACCGCTAGTCCTTTTGTCATTGACCGAAAATTTCCGGACAGGCCGTTTCTTCGGGTTCAGAAGATCAATCACAAATCTTTTCAATCGCTGCAAAGGCAAAACAAAAAAAAAGGTACGGCAGCAGCGTGCAAGTGCGTTTTTGTACGAAAAACATTTTTTTTGGTTGTTCGCTGTAAAAAAGGAAAAGAAAAAAAAAGGAAACAAAGTTATAATCTGTAGTATTAAGTCACCTATGTTTTTTTTTGTTGTATTAGAGTTAAGTTAAGCGTGAAATTTTTTTTGTGATTCATTTTTTTTTAATCTTACAATTTTTTTTTGTTATAATTCGCATATACATATATGCCGAGAACAGTTTGGGGATTGAGTTGACATTTTTTTGTGTTGTTCAGGGGTGTGCATTTTTTTTTTTGTTATCAGAAAACTGATTTGGTTCCTCCTGCGATATTTCGAACCCAGATATCCCTCGTCGAAACCTACACCGAGCTCGATTTAGGTAAATAAATTCGAAAAGTTTGAGGGAATTTAGCGACCGTCGGGTAGGAGCTAGGTCGTGGTAGGGAAACAAAAAAAAAATAAAAGGGGAAGGGGAGGGAAGATATTCCCCTCATAATTTACTTAGTCCAAATTCCCAAAGTGTTCCAGCGTAATTTTCGTTAATTTTTTTTACTGCTCGCTTTAGATGTTGTTAACGATATTGCTTTTTTATTGTTTTAAGATGTTATTTGGTTAATGATCAACCATTACAATAAATCCAATTGCACGCAATTTGTAAGAAAACAAATGTTGGTGTTTATCTAGGGCACCTGATCGCACGATGTCTCTTTGAGTTATAAGTTTTCAGGGGGTGGAGTAAGGTGAGCTACATCTCTCTCGGCGAATGAACTGAGCTGGTTTGGACCGACACTTCAATGGGGAAGTTCTTAGGCCATGAATTTCCAGGTAGGGTGGGTATTGGCCGCGCTCACACCATCAAAGAGCGCTTCTCAATGTGGTAACTGTCCGTCCGCTGTCAATAGGGAACAATTTTGTCTCGGCACGATACATGTGTTGTCATAGGTAACGTTGATTTTCTGGGGACAAGAATCCCCCCATTTCCGACGAGTTCCGCCGTGCAGAACTAGCGTGCCACGTTTCCGGAATTTCAGCATTCTTCTCCCCGCTTCCACCTGTCCTAACCTGAAATCCCCTTCCGGTATCCCTGCCTTTTTGAATCCTAACTGCCTTCCACTCCTCATCCCTGCCTATAACACCTGAATTGAAAAACCCAAAAATTTTACTTGATGCCTACGAAGAAAAAGGTTAGTTATCCTAAGTACTTTGTAAACTTATATGTAAATACGATTTTGTTTACCTCATGTTCCTTTAGAATTCCTTTCGATGGAGCAAAATGGAGAGATGAAACTTTCATTGAGAACACTTTGCATGCTGGCAAATGATGTATCTAGTGAACGATTTGAGAGAGTAAACCCTAACGAACTTAGAACGATTTAATTCCAATTATTGTATTATTATTCACATATTTTTCTATTTTCGTGAAAAAAATAAAAGTCTGCTAGCACGTTTTACCCAACCGTTGCATGGCTTTGTATTTCAGATCCCACAAAGTCGAATTCATGTAGATGTAACAGGTATCGGCCCCTATCGTGATTGCCCATTAACGATCGCCAAATGGCTGTTTATCAGTCAATTTTTATATAGCGAGCCCGATCCACGATTAAAATTCACATTTTGGCGAATAGAGATCAAAGATTAAAAATCTCTTTAACAAACAAGTAAGTTACATAAATTAGATAAATACAAGTTCTTTATTATGTCGATTGGTAATCGGCTTAATAATTGCTTTGATTGATTTTAAATCGATCTTCGAATTGAAAGAAGCAATAGCAATGCATTTTAATTCGCATTTAATTTGTGTCCACGGAGTCGAGCAGATTTTTGAATCGACAATATTGCGGGCACCTGGAATAAAAGTAAGATATTGGAAATTTGGTTAAATTAATTAAAATAACGATTAGGTAATTACGACGAAATTAAAAATGTCACCACAATTAGGAAGAATAAAAATGGAATTAAGAAATAAACTTACAGGTGTCTTAAATTGTTGTGTGAATATTTTTGTGCGTCACTTCCATACGATGTTAAAATGTAGTATATACATTTCATAGCTAGTATTAAAATCAACACAATGTTTGTGGTATACTACGATTTTATTGATTGCAGCGCCAATTTCTCTCTAATGGTGAGTCTCCGTAGCTTTTTTGATTGCAAATGTCCGTTTGAATATTGCAAACTGCAAATATAAAGCGCTCTTAACAAGTTATTTGAAAATGAATAAAAACAAGAGGAACATTCTTTCCCAAAGTTGCGAGGAGCAAAAAGGAATGCTGCCATTTATCAAAAAATGTGCAGCGAACTAGAAAACGTCCTCAATATTAAAATATCCCAGGAACTCTGAACAAGAATAAAAAATTTGACAAAAAAATTATTGAAGATTTTGTATGAGAAAATCAAATGTTTCTCGATCCACACGGAATGAATTTACAAATTTCTCGTTAGTAAATTTTAGGACATCTTGTTTCCAATATAAAGACAACTCCACCTAAAAGAAAAAAATGTTTAGGGCCAAGCACTACGAAATCGCTTCTCACTGTTCATCTACATGCGTACATGAAAATCGAATCTTTTCTTGCTTCTTGCTGCTACAATTATCAGTCGTATTTCTAGTATTTTCAGCTTTTGAGAATTTATAAAATGGTTCAAAAGTAAATTTTCCATATTCATAATTATAAGTACTTATTTTCCCGACGACGCAAATGTCAAAGTATAATTAGTGTCAGTCTATACCTACAAGAAACTTTGTGTCAGGGGTACTGGTATTCGTTATACCATGATATTCATACTATAGTATCAATACCAGCAGTCTGTCTCCCACATTACCAGTTTTTAGAAGAGGTATAGAGCCAAATCCCGAGAAAAACCCAAATTCCAACTTAAGGTTTTTTTCACTGCGCCACCTCTCGCGAACGTCTGACAAACATCCGAGAGTATAACTGTCATGAAAGAGCTTCTCAATTGGCCGTTTGGACTTGGCATAAAATTGTAGATCGCAAAAATAAAAACTCACACAAGACGAATGGTTGTGAGAAGCTAGGCTTGGGTCCATACGGACCTGTTGCGCCAATTATTTTTTATAGAGCCAAATTTCAAAAATCTTGGAGCCAAAAATAGCCAACATAAACACAAATACAAAGATAAAAAGTGCATATTTTTTGCAATTCTTTAGGCACAATTATTCTGATTACATTTTTTCTAAAAAAAAAATAAACACAACGCATGCTCATAATTTAGAGACTTTTTTAGCCGAGACAATACTGAGACCACCAACTTCGGCCGATTTCCCGTTTCTTGCCTACAAGCTATATTTTTATGGGGTGGCAAATGCTAAGTGCGCTAACAAAAAGACAACATAATGTGGTATTTAAGTGGATTCTGCAATTTGAATTCCGATTTCAGATTTCGCGTATTCAATCGAACGTTAAGATTCCAAATTGACAGCAATAGTGTAAACAACAGAGATAATGAATAAAAGAGATGGATATCTTTCGTACGTCTATTCCCCCAAAAAACATATTTGTTTACATTGTTGTTTTTGTAATTTCAACCCCCGTCTGTGAATACGTGTGAGCTACGAAAAAACATGTTGCTAATGGCCGGCCAACATTCCTTTTGATTTTATGAGCATCGCGCTGTTCAATTGTTTTGTGTTTGGTATTAAACTTGTTTGGTTTTTGTTAACGCTTCGATTAAAATAAAAAAAATAGTGAAATACACATTTCAGAATAGCGAATTCTTGCATTAAAGTCCAATTCATGAACTCACATATACTAGAAAAGAAATGAGCATAGGTGCGTGACTTCATGAATTTTACGGGAAAACAGCTTGTAGGCAGCCGTCTTTCCACTGAAATGATATATATCTCTCAATTCCATTATCTTTGACTCTGTATTCCATTATCTTTGCGGCATAATTTGTGCCCATTAGTTATGCGGCGTTCACATCACAGTTTATTTTAAGATTTTTTAAAGTTTTTTTTTAAATTGTTGGTATCAAATGGAATTCCTGTTATAATTTCGTTACAATGCCAAATAAATTAATATAATAACTATTTGTCAATATCTAGCAGAAATCTAATATTATGAGATATTAATCAGGGGAAATTAACTACCACGTTTTTTTCACTTTTGTTAAAAGAGATTTTGTAACATCAGGTTTTTTTTTTGCATACTTTAAGAAAATACACTTTTTCCGTTGATTTTATATATTTTTTAACACAGTTTAGCGAAAAGGTTTTTTTTTTTGTATATCGTGGGGAACAATATTTTTTTAGTTTTAGCATAAGGCGTAGTACGCTGCTCGAGCTAAACTAAATTTTATCTGGTCTCCAACTTTTCTCTCCAAACATCAGCTAAAGTCCTAGCTAAATTTTGACATAAAGACCGCTGTGGAGAAATGTCAGAAAAAACAGCTGTTCTTTGAAAATAACAACAATTTAATTTACTTGAACAAAAATTTTAATTTTATAACTAACAAGTAGGTATGGACACAAATGAAATTGAAGAAGAGTTCATAATTTGTGCATCTGCGCAAGTTATTGCAATAGCTGCAATGAAGCAAAAAAAAACTCATTCTTTTCGTATAAATCCCTACTTAAAAGAAAGAAAAACACCTCATTCGCACGAGTAAATCCACATATTGCCCACAGAAATTTGCGGACTACTACTATGAGTCTGGAAGAATAATATAGAAGGCGAATGAGGAAAGCAAGTTTCATCAGGTGCCGAGCTCCGTTCTTTCCAATCTGTACCTGGAAGACCCAACGAATCTGCGAAACTTTTAAGAAACAAAATAAAAGATTTTGTCAATTCTCCTGTTGGTGCTATTCCTTGGCAATCAAAAGCACCGTTCCTAAAATAAAATATCAATTAAAATATTTTATATGCATTTCTTTTTTCGCATGATTTTAAATTATTATAATTATAAAGTCTTAAGTAGGTAAGTATTAGTTTTAGGTTCCAGGACTTCTTTGATTTGTTTGCCGAAGAGCAATCACCGCCTGTTGTTGAAAACTCAAACCAAGCTCTTCAACTGCGTCGTCGGGTAGCTTTTGAAGATCACGATCTAGGTTCGCCAGCAATGAGTAGTGCACTAAGGGAGGTTGTGAGGGGCCGTTCCTATCTTCCCTCCGCATTTGGATAAGGTCCGTTACCGTCTGCGTTAGGGAAGCCACATTTTCCACAATACCATCTTTTTTTGGTCGTTTTGCAGTATTATTAAACAACAAAAAGACAAAAATTATATAAGTAGGTAATTATAACATAAAGTTCAGATAATATAAACATACATATGTGTAGCTGGAGCCTGGAGTACTTGAAGTAACATCTTGTTGAACTTCTACATCTTCAAGTAAATGCTTATCAGAAACTGAAGCGTTCGTAAATGGACTAGAAACAGAAGGAAAAGTTAAATAAATGAATTATATCTATATTGCATAGTTACATGTACCTTCTTTTGCTAGATGCCGGCGTGAGGAATGATAGACACGCAGAGAATTCCCAATCAACAGTATCCTCAGAAAGGTGTTCGTCATTATCTTCGGAAAATTCTTTTGCGGCACTCCCTGACTTCTCCAATTTTTTGGCGGTTTTATGATAGCGATGACTGTCCCGTAAAGATTTCCATTGTGCTTTACAGACTCTTGCTCTAAATACTCCTCGTCTATATATTCATTAAAATCAAACATATTTTGAATACAAAAAAATAACAGCAGAGCGATCTGTCAAAATTTAGCTGGAGAAAATGTACCGACCCATTAAATGGGCGCGATAAATTTTGACAGATACATGAAGGACATTCTGAAACAAAAGTTTGATTATTTAGCTCGAGCTGCGTACCACTCAGCTAAATGGGTTCGCTTAAGTTTAGCTCAGCTAAAGTTTGGAGAGAATTTTATATGGGAGCGAAAATTTAGCTCGAGCTGAAATTTGCATGTAAAATGTATACTTGCACAATATATATGCAAATATGCATTTGTTAAATTGAAAAAATTGTAGCCCTTTATTTTACTCGTACCTAACGATAAAAAATGTTTTGATCACTTTTCGTATTCCAAAAACACAAATAGTGCACTTGTTTTCGTTAATTAATAATTAGGAAGGTTTATAAAAAAATCTGTGCACATTTCAAAATGCATTGTTTTAAAATTTGTAAAAGAATTATGTGTATAGAAAACGAAATAAAGCGTGCGAATTACGTTCGATTGAATACGCAAAATCTGAAATCGGAAATTAAAATGCAGAACCCACTTAAATACAACATTATAGGCCTGTTTTTCTGAGCTCCGATCTCAGCAAAGCAAAGTAAAGTAGGATTTTCAACACGGAATTACAACTACGTTCTACTTGACATTTCGAGGAATCACAGTAGTTGTTGTATTTGCGTTCTAATACAGAATTACCAATCATATATTGATTTTGTACAAATATGGTGTTAAATAAACGAATTTGAAAACATTTACCCTAATACAAATTTATACAATAATCATGAACATTTACTAAAATTCTATTTTGTCTAGTGGAAGCTCGGGTTAACCTGCATGTTGTTGACTCATTTTTGGAACAATCCCGACGAATTTCATTTATGCATTTTGCTGTCAAACATAGAATTCATACAAACAAAATTAAAAATAAATTGAAATGTGAATGAATGAACACATTTTACTGGCGAAGATGGATAGAGGACGAATTAAGCTATCTAAAATCATACTCAACATTTACTTTTTTCCATTTATTATTATAGATTCATTTACAAATTGTTTGTTATTGAAAAAGTCTACCCGACGGTACACGTATTCACAGCCAAGAAAAAAAAGAGAGCGCGAGAGAGAGCTGTCATTCAAAATTTGCTGGGATAAATGGGTGGGTGCACTGAAAGTCGACTGTCTAGTTTGGTTTGTCAATGGCGCTGTGTTTGTAAGTTGTGACATTGACACAAGAGAGGAGGATTGGGAAAAGTTTTGTGAGAGAAAAAAAAATTGTAAACAAATCAACAAAATATGGCATCATCAAGAAGTATTGTTGTAAATGCAACTGGGACAATCGAATCGGCTACTTTTCCTCTTGGTCCTGAAAGCAGTCAAGTATTTTGTCGTTTTGAAATAGTTACTGGCGGTAACTTTAAATTATTGTCGGGAATAACAAGTGGGATAACGCAAGCAGCCATGCCCAAAACGGCCAACGATAAAATTGTATTCAACATACCATTTGAATGTATCTATAGAAGCACAGGTCCTTATGGATGTAAGTTTCTTTTCTGTCATCTACTTCATAAAATCTATGAAAAGCTAAGCTACAAATTTGTTTTCGCAGGGCCACAGCTTCTTGTTAGTGTTTATGGAAAGAACCGATGGTCAGTAGAAACAACACTTGGGTATTGCTGGGTTCATCTGCCCATAAGTGTATCAAATGTTGTAAAATCAACCAACCCAATTCGTGTTCCAAAGAATACTACTGTTATGGATGAACTCTCAAGTTGGGTCACGTCGAGAAGCCCTGAATTGAAAAACCCAAAAATTTTACTTGATGCCTACGAAGAAAAAGGTTAGTTATCCTAAGTACTTTGTAAACTAATATGTAAATACGATTTTGTTCACCTCATGTTCCTTTAGAATTCCTTTCGATGGAGCAAAATGGAGAGATGAAACTTTCATTGAGAACACTTTGCATGCTGGCAAATGATGTACCTAGTGAACGATTTGAGAGAGTAAACCCTAACGAACTTAGAAGGATTTAATTCCAATTATTGTATTATTATTCACATATTTTTTATCGTATCGTATTTACATATTAGTTTACAAAGTACTTAGGATAACTAACCTTTTTCTTCGTAGGCATCAAGTAAAATTTTTGGGTTTTTCAATTCAGGGCTTCTCGACGTGACCCAACTTGAGAGTTCATCCATAACAGAAGTATTCTTTGGAACACGAATTGGGTTGGTTGATTTTACAACATTTGATTCACTTATGGGCAGATGAACCCAGCAATACCCAAGTGTTGTTTCTACTGACCATCGGTTCTTTCCATAAACACTAACAAGAAGCTGTGGCCCTGCGAAAACAAATTTGTAGCTTAGCTTTTCATAGATTTTATGAAGTAGATGACAGAAAAGAAACTTACATCCATAAGGACCTGTGCTTCTATAGATACATTCAAATGGTATGTTGAATACAATTTTATCGTTGGCCGTTTTGGGCATGGCTGCTTGCGTTATCCCACTTGTTATTCCCGACAATAATTTAAAGTTACCGCCAGTAACTATTTCAAAACGACAAAATACTTGACTGCTTTCAGGACCAAGAGGAAAAGTAGCCGATTCGATTGTCCCAGTTGCATTTACAGCAATACTTCTTGATGATGCCATATTTTGTTGATTTGTTTACAATTTTTTTTTCTCTCACAAAACTTTTCCCAATCCTCCTCTCTTGTGTCAATGTCACAACTTACAAACACAGCGCCATTGACAAACCAAACTAGACAGTCGACTTTCAGTGCACCCACCCATTTATCCCAGCAAATTTTGAATGACAGCTCTCTCTCGCGCTCTCTTTTTTTTCTTGGCTGTGAATACGTGTACCGTCGGGTAGACTTTTTCAATAACAAACAATTTGTAAATGAATCTATAATAATAAATGGAAAAAAGTAAATGTTGAGTATGATTTTAGATAGCTTAATTCGTCCTCTATCCATCTTCGCCAGTAAAATATGTTCATTCATTCACATTTCAATTTATTTTTAATTTTGTTTGTATGAATTCTATGTTTGACAGCAAAATGCATAAATGAAATTCGTGGGGATTGTTCCAAAAATGAGTCAACAACATACAGGTTAACCCGAGCTTCCACTAGACAAAATCGAATTTTAGTAAATGTTCATGATTATTGTATAAATTTCTATTAGGGTGAATGTTTTCAAATTCGTTTATTTAACACCATATTTGTACAAAATCAATATATGATTGGTAATTCTGTATTAGAACGCAAATACAAAACTACTGTGATTCCTCGAAGTGTCAAGTAGAACGTAGTTGTAATTCCTTGTTGAAAATCCTACTTTACTTTGCTTTGCTGAGATCGGAGCTCAGAAAAACAGGCCTATAATGATGTATTTAAGTGGGTTCTGCATTTTAATTTCCGATTTCAGATTTTGCGTATTCAATCGAACGTAAGAATTGAAATTGTTTTGTTAATTGTTGGTATTCGCTCGCTTTATTTCGTTTTCTATACACATAATTCTTTTACAAATTTTAAAACAATGCATTTTTAGGACATCTTGTTTCCAATATAAAGACAACTCCACCTAAAAGAAAAAAATGTTTAGGGCCAAGCACTACGAAGTCGCTTCTCACTGTTCATCTACATGCGTACATATAAAAATCGAATCTTTTCTTGCTTCTTGCTGCTACAATTATCAGTCGTATTTCTAGTATTTTCAGCTTTTGAGAATTTATAAAATGGTTCAAAAGTAAATTTTCCATATTCATAATTATAAATACTATTTTCCCTTACGACACAAATGTCAAAGTGTAATTAGTGTCAGTCTATAACTACAAGCAGAGATGAATGAATGAAAGAGATGGATATCTTTCGTACGTCTATCCCTCCAAAACCCATTTGTTTATATTGTTGTTTGTGTAATTTCAACCCCGTCTGTGAATACGTGTGAGCTACCAAAAAGCATGTTGCTAATGGCCCGCCAACATTCCTTTTGCTTTTGTGGGCATCGCGCTCTTCAATTGTTTTGTGTTTGGTATTGAACTTGTTAGGTTTTTGTTAAGGCTTCGATTAAAATAAAAAGAATAGTGAAATACATATTTCGGAATAGCGAATTCTTTCATTAAAGTCCAATTCATAAACTCACATTTACTTGAAAACAAATGAGCATAGTGCGTGACTTCAGGAATTTTACTGGAAAACAGCTTGTAGGCAGCCGCCATTCCACTGGATAGTTATACATCTCTGTATTCCATTATCTTTGCCTACAAGAAACTTTGTGTCAGGGGTACTGGTATTCGTTATACCATGATATTCATACTATAGTATCAATACCAGTAGTCTGTCTCCCACATTACCATTTTTTATAAGAGGTATGGAGGCAAATTTCAAAAATCTTGGAGCCAAAAATAGCCAACATAAACACAAATACAAAGATAAAAAGTGCACATTTTTTTGCAATTCTTTAGGCACAATTATTCTGATTACATTTTTTTCTAAAAAAAAATAAACACAACGCAAGCTCATAATTTAATTTAGAGACTTTTCTAGAAGAGACAATACTGAGACCACCAACTTCGGCCGATTTCCCGTTACTTGCCTACAAGCTATATTTTTATGGGGTGGCAAATGCTAAGTGCGCTTGTATTGTTACATAGAAATTCGTATTGACAAATGTCACGTAACTTCAAAAATTCCGGCTCACCAACACACTCGCCCCTTGCATATGCCACTTCCGCTGTGGGCAAAGTTGCTGACAGTGTTCATATAATTTTATCCGTTAAATTTGAAATTATTCGTTACGTGTATAGATAATATTTTTTTTTATAACAACATTTTGAGCAAATTTTCTTCAGTTATCTAAGAAAAATTAACAAATGAAATCGAAGTTAATGATATTCAAAAGCAGAAAATACTCAACCGTGTTTGTCCTATAAGTTTCTAGTATATAGAACATCTCCTTTAGATAGTTTTATGAACAAAACAAATCAAATTATTCGCTTTTTAACAATATATAATAGTTAACCAATGGCATTCAGCAATGAAAAAATGTGGTATTCCCGAACTCTAGCACATTTCCCCACGGTTGCCGAGGCATTTATTTTTGTATTTTTTGTATGTTTTTGCATGTCACACGAATTCTAAATTGGCATAACACCGATGGGAAAACAAAATGGCGAATTTGAAAGTAAATTGAGGGGGCCAGCGGCAAGAGGAGTGTGAGTTAGGGGCCTCAGTATGATTTGTCTATGTTTTCTAGTTTCCATTTTTCAATGTTTAAAATGTTAAAAAAAAGAAACGCCTTTTAAGGTTTTTATATTAAATTATTTCCAAATGGGTTGGTATAAATGTGTGAAAATCAATCGCAATGGATCTGCAGTGCAAGTGCAATTTTTTTTTCTGTGGGCAACTCAATACGCAGAAGAACCAATAGAATTTGATGGATTTAATTCGATTTGGAAGTAGAAATCTGAAATACTACCGTAAACTACATACCTACCTAATTGTTTAGGAAGTTTTAGTTATACGAAAAAAGTACGTTTGCAATAGAAGTATTCATTCCATTTAATAAATTCCTAAGTAGCCTAAAAATCGTTAAACTTTAAAGTGAATATCGTAAATTAGGATAAATCCCAAATGAGAATTTTAAGAAGCCAGTGAAAATTTCGAGAAGCCATATCAGATATAAATAGCCAGTGCTGAGCTCTAATCGCGTAAGCACAAAACGATGGAACGATATCGTCTCGACGATGCTTCTAAATCGTGTAACAACGAAAAAACGATAATCGTTGAAACGATTGGACGATCATCGTTTCTTGTTGCTTCAAGTTACTTATTGAAATATCAAATACTATAGTCGAAACGATTCGATTGAACAATGGCTATATTGCAATCGTTTCGTCGTTTTTGGTGCATTTCTTTCAGATTTTTTCTCAGATTTGCTTCAGATTAACCAATACAAGTACGTTTGAGTTTGACAACTAGTGGAGTTTGTTTACGTTTTCGTGAAAAGTTTCAACCGCAAAGAAATGCATTGCATCGAGAGGATCTATTTTTATTAATTATTTATGTACAAATTTTCAGAAATCAATTTGGGCGCAAACTTCGAATGTTTGAATATAAAATTTAACCAATGAATCCAAAACGCTTAGAAAAGTATTAAAGGCTACACATATTTGAACCGCACGAATATCAACACAAGAAAGAGCGTGACGTTTTAATGTTCGATAAGACACACGAAATCTGAAGAAGCCCAATCGAAAACTACATATAAAAGGTTTTATTGCGGTTTTAAGGAAATAAAGCGGAGTTTTCCTTATTTCATCGACAACGCACTTTAGCGGTATTCTCGTAATTACATTTCTCGGATAAATGCATTAAAGAATTTACATTTTCCCCGACGCAACAATCCGGGATTACTGTATAACTTTGTTTTTGAAATGATGACTGTGAACAAATAATTACTGAATTGTAAAAAAACGAAAAGTAATGACAACTCATAAAGCTAGTGTCCTGCTCGCGCTAAATTTTATCTCCCATACAAAAATGTCTACAAAGATAAAATTTAGCGAGGCAGTTTAGCAAAGCAGTATATAGATGGGCCGGTGAAAAGTCTCCACTCATTTAGCTCGCGAAATAAATGTCCGATACATTAATTCGAAGATAAATTTTGACATAAGAAACGGAGGAAACAATTTGTGTTGTGTTTACTTTGGAATTTTTTTAGAGGAAACCGCAGAAAACATTTGTGCGATAAATAAAAAGAACGCCAAACCAAAACTTCCGTTTCATGCGATAAGAAAAAAAACGTAAAACAATTGCAGGGCTTGTGGAGGAGCGATCAGTCTTGTGTGCCAGACTCAAGTAAAGTTATTTTTATTGCTTTTAAAATAACATAAGGTATAAACTATAAAATAACAATTTGGTGTGTGTAAGAAAACGTGAGCAGGTTCCGAGTACGACGCCATCCTCTTTATAAAAAAAACCTTGATGATGGAATTCAAACCTTTGCACTGAATGAGTGCATTCAGTTGTTTTATTTTGAGACACTACAATATGGAAATTGCAAAAAAATTCCAATGCAAATAGGGATTTACCCGACACGAAGGAACGTGTTCTGCTTGCTACTATAGAAATTATTTGAGCTGCTGCAGCAATGATAATATCTTCTTCAATTTTTGCTTATATCTATTGTTTTGGAACGATTCAAACAATGCATTGTCCTTAAAGTTTGAAATTCGAAAATTGTATGTACGCGAATAATTAAAATGACGTTTACTGTCATAAACAAATGATTTTTGTCCCATCCCATTGATGTTTAATAATTTAGCGTGCATTTATCTATAAAAAAATCAAACTTTTTTTTGATTCGGATCACTCGATATTTGTTCAGATTTACACCGATACAGCAGAGCTGTTTCACGTCATTTAAAGAAGTTTGTTTTAAAGCAAATGTGCGAAGTTTAGTGAAAACCAAAATAAAGTAATACGTAAACATCTATGTATATAGTTTTGGGGGAATTATTATCTTCATTGTCTTCTTCGTCATCATCTTGAAACAACGAATCACCAAAACTTCTCCATTTGTAACTACAAAAGAGGAAACATTTTTCAAGCCGATTTCCATGATTGATTTTATCAAAAACAAATGCAATTTGAACAGCTGATATTCTTGGCAAATAACGCGATAATCCATTTACAAAAGCAGATCAATTTCATTGAATGTTCCATCAGCCGCATAAAATCTGAGATCTGAAAAAGATTTTTGATGGTCGCAATGGAAAACTACAAGAATGAAAACAACAAGCGCACAAATGACAGATAGGTACAGCATTTATCATTTAGTACATTTTAGTACACATTTAGACAACTGTTTATCATGGTGAGTTCGAGAATCGCATTAGGTCTGATCGTGAACTGATAAAATGAAAAGCTGCTGTGAAAACTGAAATGATAAATTATTTATCATTTCACAGTATCCCGGAACGGGAATTGACCCCCTGGTACTGAAATCCTGTGTTTGACATGACTTCTAGGGCACCCCAGTTGTGCGCTGAACTGACCCCAGTTAATTTGTCGGGGCAAGAATTCAGTGCTGAGTTTGCTGTTCTTCATTTTCAAACTCATTATCTATATTCCGAACGCTTTTATCAACTAATTGCATTATGGCAAACTCAAATTCTAAATTGGGTTCACTCATTTTTAACAATAATCGGAGAAAAGGGTTACCAAAAGATAAATATTTGTCAGTGTCAAAACATTTTGCATTCGATATAGAAGCCGAATTTTCAGGGTTGTGCAGGGTTTTTGACGGGCTTGAAAATTACCTGATACTAGTGGGCACAAGTGCCGCCACGTCAAACAAACCTATAAATATATATACATAAAAGTGATATAGTAGTCTCAGCGGGGTCTCATCATAAGGAGCTCTGCCGGATATATCCCGAATCATTTCAGCGACAACCTATTCCTCTAAACGTAATTAGTGCACATAGTAGCTAATTCAAGAAAATATATTTTGTTTGTACAACTTTACTTTACACTTCTTTTATCTTCACAACCGATTAATATTTCGAACTTTACCAATCACTGTTTAAAAGACAACTGTTCTCTCCTTATTCTCGAATCTGCAATTTTATATCCGCTCCGCCATCTATCGGGAAATTTCTATTGAATTCCAGTTCGTGCCGAAGAAACTCGATGGTTCTAGTATAAGCTCACTTAACTCTCCACTTATTTGACAGATTCGAGTCTCCAATTGGATGGGGAACTTGTTTCGTGACTAATGAGTTGTTTACATTTTTGGTTCCACGCTACAGTAATATGGGACTGCTCGTTCCGTCGAAAACGTCAATATTGAGGGCTCCGTCGATGCAAAGGATTCTATTTATTTCTTCCGGAATGTTTATTCTTCTGAAATGATGTTTTCATTGCTAACAAGAGAAACATTGTCATCGGAATTTATTCATAATACATTATAAATTATCTTGCCCCTAATTATTTTCATGTTTTCACGAGAAATGAAAACATTAAATTTTTATTTGCTAAAATCATGAAATTAGAGATATCTTTCTTACGTAATTGGAGTTTGGTGAACACTCTTTTCAACACTCATATATTAAAAGTAGATAATAATTTAGCAGAATTGACACACGGACTAAGTACCCTAATGTGTCACTTGTCACGTACATATAAACAAATGGTAAAAATTAGACCGGAATATATAATATGGTATAGTTAGGTAACTATTTAATGTCGTTTTCGATTATGCAGTTGGTCTTTTTGAGAACAAAATCCATTTTTTTTTTGATCGAGATTGGTTTTCATGTTCGATTTGCCACAAAAATTAATATTTTTTTTTTATCTCAGATCACTTTTGAGAAATCTCAATTTTTGCTCAGATTTTACACATACTTTCAGTAACACCAATGTTTATGACACACAGCTGGCGGTTACGAATTGTTTATCGTTGGAAGGATTGTTTTTTTAACTGGATTATTAATTTTTAGAGTATAGAAACTATTTTTTATAGTAAACTATTTCGAAATGAGTTATTGTGTATGTGTAAAAATCAATTGAAATAGATTTCCAGTGCAAGTGAAAAAAAAATTTTTTTTTGCGGCCAACTCAATACACACAAGAACCAATAAAATTCGAATCAAAATCTGAAAAGCCAAATCGAAAACGACATAAGATTTCCTTCAATAATGCATTATCTACAACTTCCGAGCTAGGTAGGTAGGCACTTGTGCCTGGAAAAAAATTTCTGGTTTCCCAGTCTGCAAAAAATGAACATCGAACAAACCTAATGCTACTCGTCAATTTATCATTCACAATTGTACAATTGGGTTTCTCACAAAATGGCGAGCTGGATTGTTCGCATTTTTTTGTACAAGCAGCGGAAAACTGTGTCTCTTCTCTGATTTTAATATACAAATTGCATACTAGTTCGTTTTAATAACAAGTGTTTTAAAGAAATAAAGAATATAGTTAAGCACAGGTAAACTTACTGACCTGCTATGTGAAGAGAAATTCTGACCGCGACTTGTTTCCTGGAATTTAGTTTATCGTTAACGTAATGTCGAAAATCAGATTTTGTTATTATTAAATTATGAAAGGAAATTTGTCTTAGCGAAAAAGAAATCTTATAAAATATTAATGGTGATATGGTCAATTCAAATTTTCAAGTGAAGGATATGTAATACCATATGTATATAATAAAATATATAATTGTGCTTCGCCAAGATTCCCAGAATTTTGTTTATAGGAAAATAATTCCTAGAAATTCCATAAATGCACAGGGCTTTGCTGTTCTGATATACATACAAGTTCTACGGACAAGTTCTTGGGGATACGAGTATCAGGGTTCGGACTTACGCAGTACATTTTTCGAGAAAGTGCAGTGAATTCAAATTTTGCGCATTTGATTTTGTTGTTTTCAAATTTTCATTGTAATTTGGTTGTTTTCTAAATCATTTACTTTAAAACCTATGTCTATCTAATCATTCATACCTATTGAACTGTAGTTGGTAAATGTATGACTGTCGGCGGTCATTTCATCAATTTTTAGTTTAAGTGATACCAGTCTGTATACCTATATTTCGTATGAAAGTGTACGTATAAGAAATTAAACCTAAATAAATAAATTACCCTTTCAAAAAGTGCAGTAGATTGATGTGAGGAGGCTATAGCACAGTAAATCATTTTTTTTAAGCAAAAAAGCAGTATATCTATTGCAATTGTAGTAAAGTTCAAACCCTGACGATATGCTTTATTATAATTAATTTCACATGTGCTTGTGCATTGCAGTTTCTTTTCGTTAATTCCGGATGAAGCGTGTTTGATAATAAAATATATTTTTGTTTGTTTTTAGTTGGTTTCAGGAGTTTGGTGCAGCTGATAATCTTTATTTATATACTTGTGCTTTAGTGATACCAAAAAGGAAAAGTGAAGTACAAATATAAAGTGTGTTATTGTTTTTTGTTGTTGCGTCGAGCTTCGGCCATCAGTGCAAGCAAAATGAACATGTTTGTTTATCTACGACAAGCAAACAGCTTTTTATGGTAAGTGAAATCCTTTTTGTTTTATTACAGTAATAACAATGCAATTGCGATTTTAAGGTATACATATAATATAGGTACATTTATAGATATGCGTCCGTGTGTTAACACATAACTCATAACTGATTGATAGTTAAAACATTTTGGTAGATATATTTTATTTTCAATTATGGCCAAACGGCCTTAGATACCTCATGCACATGCTCAGTATACATAGTTTAATCAATTTATTTATTTTATTAATTCTTATTTTCACGCGCTTATGTTGTTTAATGTCCACAGTCTCGTAAACGCATCATTTTGATTATACAAGGGTGTATAGCAGAATGTCCTTTGCTCCCAACACTAACAGGTGGTATGTCTAGTCTTCACATGTTATTTTTATAGAATGGTATCATGCAGCGTCCAATGATAAAGAAAATTCAATAGCACATACATTCTATAATTTTTACAATTAGGTATGATTCACATTAAGGATCTACATATTTCAATGAAACTTATCTGATGCACCGTTATTTATGATTCCGTTTTTCATTGCATCTTGTAGTCATGGGGTGGTGTACCCAGGAAAGTAGGTTTCCACCATTGTTTACTAGGTAAAACTCTTGATTACTTTTGACCAGATTCGGTGATTTTTTATTTTGTTTAACTTAACAGCTAGACGAATTTGTTTAACATTTTGTACCTACAAAATTAGTTGAAAGTTCCCAGATATGCATAAGCATCTTCCTGGGATATATTCTCTTAGGTGCATTTTTGATCAAATAATGATTTAATGATTTTCTCCACTTTATTTATCTCTTTTCGCATTTTGTAAATAAAATAAAGTATAATGGGGTTTAATGCTGTATACCTACCTACCTACTACTCAAATAAAACAAAACTCCGATATTCATCCATGTAAAAATCATGTTTTTGAAATAACAAATTTTATTGAACATTAAAATAAAAGTCAACAGTAGGTAGGTACCTACCTACCTATTTTTGAAATACCTTTTTACGATACCTTTGAGTTGAATAAAAAAACAATGGCACTCTGGGAGTGCCGACAGAAGTGAAAACTTGAACAATTACATGTGTATTTTTTAAAACGTCAGGAAATATTTTAATGTGCAGGAAATTCTTTTAAATGAAGTGTTTTCTTATTCATTATTATAAACTACTATGTACAACAAAAATTATACTATAATTTTCATTTTACTTTAATGCGCTATTGTACATGAAAAATAATGCATACTAGTTGGTACCCGCGATTTCGTCTGCGTAGAATTAGTACTTCGAGCAACTCATTAAAATATTTATATCAATCGGATCAAAAACTATTCTATCTTTCAAGCCAACCAATTAGCCCTACACTTTTAAATTCATTGGTAAAATACGCAGCAAATGTATTTATTTCTTACCAACGAATGATGATGATGCAATTTATTATCCCTAACTTGAGAAATAATTGGTTCGTCATTTAAACGTAGATGTTGGATCTGGGATCCCCTACTTCATCCACTTCACGTTTTGTTTTCGCGAAAATTCTCTCTTAGATTTCCAATAACTGTAACTCTCTTCGGCCGTCGACTCTCTTTCGTGTCGTCGTTTATAGTCGTTTTTCTTTTTTAGTTCAGAGCACAACCTGAACTGTTATACAAAAAGTTCGTGTTTCTTTTTTAGCTCAGATCCATCAGAGCTCAGAATTTGTGTTTCTTTTTTCGTTCAGAGAATGATCAGAGCGCGCTCTATGAGCTCAGAATAAATTGACTGAGCACGCTGAGTATAAAACTGATTACACACTTACAGGCTCATTTGACAGAAAAAAAAAACAGGATAAACAAAATAACTGAAATGGCGGACGAACCTTGTTGTTCTGGAACTGAAGGTTAACCAATTTAATAAACAACAATTAATAAATATTCAATTTATACATATATTAATTAAAAATGACAGCTATTTGCTCAAGTGTGTTTCTAAAATACATCAGAACGATCTGAGTACGCGCGGTTCAGGGCGCGCTCATAATGCTCGAGCTCGGTTTAGAGCTCAGCTCTGAACTAAAAAAAAAAACGCCTTATATCGACACTTTATTTGTTAAGATTGGTTGAGTGTGTGAACCACAAGAGGTAAATATACTACTATAGAAACTACACAAATGGATGGATGGATTATTTGACATACAAAAATTACAATCTATTGCTTAAAACGTAAATTTACAAATGCATGAAATATGAAGTTCAGTAATTGGTATTCTTTGAACAATGACACTTATGTAAGATGAAACTTATGAAAAAAAAATTCTTTCTTAAATTACTTAACATGGCAAACACACTTTCCCATCCCACCAGCGTTGTTATTTGATCGTAGTTATCGTAAATGTTAAGATTTTCAACGCTCCGATTTTTGCTTTTTTTGGCCCAATTTCTATGATTTCGTAAATATTTTTCCGATTTTTTCCGATATTATACAAACATACGATGGGAAATAAAACAATGCCATCCACAAAGAACCCACAAAAAATTAGAACTGTATTTAATATGACTTTACCTTACCAACACAACCCTTTGTAATTAGCCGGCAGTAACAGTTTAATGTGGTATTCGATTGGGCGCACTCAGAGCAATTTTTATGTTCGTTTGGTACGAAAAAAGCCATCTTTTTCAGATTTCAGAGCACTTTTGCAAATTTTCTTCCGTTTTACCAATACAAGTAAGTTTGAGTTTGACAAGTAGTGGAGTTTGTTTACGTTTTCGTGAACATTTTCAACTGCAAAGAAATGCATTGCATCGGGAGGACCTATTTTGGTTAATTATTTATGTACAAATGTTTAGAAATCAATTTGGGCGCAAACTTCGAATGTTTTAATATAAAATTTAAATTTAATTAAAATTTATTTTAAGAAAGTGTCGAAGGCGACACATATTCGAACCGCACGAATATTAACACAAAAAAGAGCAATTGACGATTTTATGTTCGATTAGACACACAAAATCTGAAATCTGAGAGCAAATCTGAAGAAGCCCAATCGAAAATCACATAAATCTCAATTTCATAATGTTGACATCTTTTCGATCGCAGGGCGCAAGATATAAGAGGAGTAGAAAAGTAAAAAAGGAGAATAGAAAAAAAATAAAAGATACTAAAAAAAAGGACTTAATCTGTGAAATAGACGTAATTTATGTTGATATTTTGTCAAAGAACTGATGAAACAACATGGTGAATCAACGTCGTCCTTGTAGTCGAATATATCAAATGCACAAGCGGGTATGCGTCGACTATAACGATGTGGTAATTTTGGGAAATGATTCCTCCAGAAAAAGGAAGCATTTTGGACATAATTCTACAAACATTTCGACATAACCTTAAATATAACTGGGCTCAAAACAAATGAAATGCATTTCCAAGTCACAAACAAAATATAAAATTTGGCATTAAAGCGGTTTACAATCGGTTTAAACTGTTTTAAGTTTCCGTTTAAAATCCATATTTAATAAATTTTTCGAGTGAATCTTATGGATTTTTTATTTTTTTTATTTTTTTTATTTTATATACCCATGCCCAGCTGGCTGACACTGCGACCTGTAAGATCTATTGTATCAATGGGGAATAACGAAGGTCAATAAGTCTTTAGTAGCAGTGTGCGCTATATCTGCTGGCGTACGAATCTCTCTATTAAAGACACGTTTTCTTAACCAATGAAAAGCCGGACATTCACATAAAATGTGCTCAGAGGACTCGACATCCTCCAGAGAGAATCTGCATTCTGTTTCCGGACAAAGGTTCATTTTGTTGAGGTGATATCTAAGGCCACAATAACCTGCGAGGAAGCCCGTTAGCTTTCTTATGTTATCCTTACTGAGCCTAAGGATTCCCTTATAGGAGTAAGGCTTAATTAATCGCTTGGATTGTCTTAGACCAGGGACATGTTCCCAGTGATCAAGACGAAGTTGTTTCTCCCAATCATTAATTTGCCTAAGCGCAGAAGTCAAATTGACTGTGCAGTAGGGTTCTGGTCCACAGAGAAGGGATTATGAACCAGCCCTAGCTAATTTGTCTGCATGTTCGTTGCCTGCAATACCCTGATGGCCCGGTACCCACCCAAGCCTTACCTTGTTGTGTTTGGCGAGGGTTTGCAGAGCATCGTGACAGCACTTAACTGTTTTGGAGTCCATTGTATTGGATGCCAATGCTTGTAGGGCTGCCTGACTGTCTGAAAAAATTTGAATGATTGCGCCTTTCATACCTTTTTTGGAGATTAGATCAGCGCAAGTTTCGATCGCATGGATTTCCGCTTGAAAAACCGTGGGACACGTCCCCATGGGTATCGAGACTTTGGTGTTGGGTCCAAAGACACCAGCTTCAACTCCGGAATCCATTTTCGATCCATCGGTGTACCAGACTTAAGTTTTTTGGGTTCAATGTTGGAACTCCATTGGCCCAGCCAGCGCGTTCAAGTAGTTCTACCTCATATAATTTACCGAAACTGTATTCCCTAACCATAATGTCGGGGACGGAGCGGAACATGTCCAAGTTTGGTATAAGGTTAAGTATCTTCAGATGAACCACATGATCAACTGAATTAGACCTATTTTCTAGCTGCAGCTTAATGGCGCATCTAGCAGCAGTCTTCATAATGAAGAACTTTAGAGGTGAGAGCCCAATAATGGCCTCAAGTGCTGTAGTTGGGCAAGTGCGCATAGCACCTGTGATGCCGAGACAGGCAATTCGTTGAAGCTTCTGAAGTTTATTTGCCGTAGTTCGTTCAAGTACTTTCGGCCACCAGACGATTGCCGCGTACGAGATAATGGGTCTTACCATCATTGTGTACAGCCAGTGTATCATTCTGGGATTAAGACCCCAAGTTCTGCCGTACATACTCCTACTGGCCCACATGGCTTTAGTGGCACGCTCTGTGGCAGACTTGATGTGTAAATTCCAGTTTAGTTTCTTATCAAGGATAATACCGAGATATTTTACTTCGCTGGAGTAGTTTAACGTAGTTCCATTAAGGATAATGGTTTGTAAGTTTACCAGTCTCCTTCTGGTAAAAGGAACTAGAATGGTTTCGTTTGGATTGATGGATAAACTTTCCATATTACACCATTCCATAACATGCAATAAAGCATTTGTCATTCTACTATTAATGGTAGCACAGAGCTTTCCACTAACGACAATTGCCAAATCGTCAGCATATCCGATGGCGTCGTAACCAAGATTATGCAGACTGACTAGTAGGCTGTCTATGACGAGTGACCACAGCAGCGGGGAAAGCACGCCCCCTTGGGGGCAGCCTTTGACTGCTGTCACTGTCACAGCCACTCCCCCTGACGAGGATGAAATATCCCTACTTTCCAGCATGGCACGGATCCATCGGTTAGTCGAGTCTTCGATACCCTTACTTCTGATTGCCCTAGCAATCGAGTCGTATCCGGTATTGTCAAAAGCACCCTCAACATCTAGGAATGCGCCCAAGGCAATAATCTTGTGTCGAAAGGCGTCTTCTACCTTTTTGACAAGATGGTGAAGAGCACCCTCAGTGGATTTGCCCTTTCTCTACGCAAACTGACTTGAGTGTAGAGGGTTAGATATTATTATCTGGCCTCTAATATGAACATCAATTAGTCTTTCCATTATTTTAAGAACAAATGATGTTAGACTGATAGGTCTATATGATTTAGGTAGTTCACTTGGCCTATTGCCATTTTTAGGAATAAAAATTACGTCCACCTGTCTCAAAGTGGCCGGAATATATCCCCAATTGTAACTAGATCTAAACAGAGTTATAATTGCCGGAAGTATAGTGTCAATAACCCTCTGAAGAAGGGCTGGGAAAATGCCGTCCACACCTGGGGTTTTGAAAGGTTTGAAAGAGCCAACTGCCCATCTAACCTCATCTGGACTGAAAATCTTCCCAGATATACTATTAACTCGACAGGGAGTAGAGATCATGTGATCAAAGTCATATGAGTTTCCGTGTGATTCACGGATGATCGAACCCGGGAAATGAACCTCCAGTAAGGTTTTGATTGTTTCCGACTAGTCCTTCGTGTAGGTTCCATCTGCTTTCTTAAGTACACGGTTAGAATGATCATTTCTCAGAGCTTTGTGGATACGAGCTGCCACTGGCATATTAGATATGTCTTCACAGCATTTTCTCCAGGAAGCCCCATTTAGATCGTCTCAATTCTAAATTGTATTCTGTGAGAGCGAATCTGTATTCGTCCCACAATTTGATTCTTTTTGCTCGTATGAAGAGTTTTCTTCTGAGTTTGGCAAGTTGGTCATTCCACCAGGGAACCTTACTTTTACTCAAACTGGTTTTGCTGACACAACTACCATGGTAGGAGGTTATCAACGTATTGGTGAGCTGGTAAGCAGCCTCATCCAGGTTCCATATGGATTCAATTGGAGAGACAAGCATGTTTGTGTTTGTGTACCTATTCGCGTATCGCATTTATAAAGGTTGGTATTATTACTAACTAGAAATTCTAAAAGACACTCACCTCTTTTATTATTGTTGCTGGTGCCCCATGTCGTGTTATGTGCATTTGCATCACACCCGATGATGTAATGCAGGTTGCTATTTCTGCAGTAGCCGATGAGATTTTGGACCTCGATGGGCGGAATAATGGTGTCGTCGCCGGGGAAGTACGCTGAGGCACATACGATGTTTTGTGTGTCCCGTTCAGTTGGTACTTCTACTAGGAGGGCCGCCAAGTCTTTTGTGATGAATTCTGGAATAGGAAGAAAGTTGATATTTTTGTCGATTAAGCAGGCCGCACGTGGCACTGGCTCATCTCGTTTGTAAATAAGCTCACCTGCTTTATTTCCAAGACCCTTTATATGTCCGCTGATAACCCACGGTTCTTGGATGAGGCCAAGGGCTATCTTTTCCTCGGCGAACCTTTTGGTAAGGGTAGCGGACGCGCCCTTAGCATGATGGAGGTTCGCCTGTAACACCTTGAAGGTGTTCATTGGTCCTTTTTGGAGGAACCGGCTTGGCTTGCCGGCCTTTTTGGGGCCTTTTCCTCTGCGGCAAGCAGCCTGATCAGGTCGACCTGATTTCTTGAACCTGTCAGACGCGCCCAGAGGCTGCGCTACTCTTCGAGTGGCCGGTCTTACCACTAGTTTTGTGGGCCACATAACCCTTTGGTTGGAAAAAGGGGCGGGTTGATGAAGCACCGATCGCTGACCCTGTACCACACCCAGAACCGCTCGGAGGGGTATGCCCAACAGCATTACCACTGCTCAATTCTTTGGTGCGGTCCACGGCAACGCTCGACACCATCACCTTTCCACTAATTCCGCCACTGGTGTTCGACGGCATAGTGGCACTGCTCTTAACTGTAGGTGCCTTTTGGGATGGCTCAATTCCAGAGAAAGGTGCCGACTCCGAGCTGGCTTCTACTCCTGCCGAGGGGGTACCGTTATCAGACGTAGGATTCTTGTCGGTGCTCTTAAGAATCAACTTGATCTGCCCAAAGTGGTAGGACACTTTCCCCTTCAACTGAAGTAGCATGGCCATGGAAGCATCGTCAATTGACAGAACTAGGTGAAGGAATACACCATCCTTAACCCTCTTGACGACCCTCCAAGTGTTAGCCTTTAATGCGGCATTTTGAGCCGTCAGGGTGGCAAGCACTTTCTCATTTGAGAGTTCCAGGCTATGCGGAAAGAAACCCCGAACGATGTGTGGTTTTGGAAATTAATCCTCTTCCACCAACACCAGTTCCAGACCACATTTGGCTCTGATACTCTCAACATTTGAGCGCATCTATCCCGCGGTAGCACCATCTGTGCAAATGAACATTACCCACCCCGACTTAGGAACTGATCCAGAGAACTTGGGCCACACGCCACTGTTGGTCAGTTCGATCGGGGTGTCAATGACCGCGTCCTGCACGAGAGCCATTTGCTCAGAAGAGAGGGGTTGATTAACAAAGTCGGTCGGAACGATACCCAACCTGACCAGGTTCGCCACCTGGCTAAAGGTGGGGACCTCAGGCAAGGGACCTCTCCTAACCTTCTTGGCAGCCGATGTCGGTGGGGTGTTGTCTTCAGACCTAACTCGTTTAGAGATCGACTTATCTTTAGGAGCAGATTTGGCTAGGATGAGAGCATTTTCTCTGTCTAAGCCTCGTCGCAATGCACTTTTAAAGCGTCTTTTTTCGAATCCGCTCAGCTTAACGAACCCACTTTGTTGAACATGTAGTCCAGCCAGACTCTTCCCAATAGAAGAGCATCCCGACTTCTCGGATACTACACTGCAGGAGTCAACTATAGTGGATGCTTCGGAATCGGAAGTTGATGATTCCCTGCGCTGGATTCTGTCACATCCCTGACTTATAGATGGAGCCCTTTAAAAAGGCGCCCACGTCAAGGTGACTACCATCGCGGAGGCAAAAATCTTATGAATACATATATGTTTAAATTGTCAGGTTTTTAAAACTCGGATTCAATGGTCGGGTGTAAAATTAACTTAAACCCGATTTACACCCGGAGTGAACAACCTGTCCGGCTTCTCGAGCATTATAAAAAAAAAACACTCAAATTAAGTAAAAAATGCCCTCTACGCTCTTAAACGCGTTTTTTGTCCTCGTAAAATTAGAAAGTACGACAGGTACGATTTTGAACCGAGAAAATATGCGATTCTCCAACAATATCCATAACAACACTGCATCCCACATTAACAGGCAAAACAGCTTGTAGTGTGTAGGCAAATTCTCTTAAGTTTTCTGAGCTTGCGCAGCGTTGCCAAACACTTTTAACGAAAAAAATCCCTAACTTCGAAAAAAAGGATGCTGTTTTCAATAAAATAATACAAAAAAAATATATTTTTAGGTAAAGGGGAACAATAAATCAAAGATTAAGCACATATATAAAAAAAAAAACAGCTTTCGAATCTGTTTCCGATTTCATTCCACTTACTGGAAGTGGAAGATGGAATTATTTTTAAAGAGTGACAGATAAATTGTTCGTAAAATGGGCAGAGTTTAAAATTGGAAACACATCCTTTAAGACCGAGGTTACATATAAAATTATTTATTTTCCAGATTTTTTAAGAAAGTTTAAAAATATAAAAAAAATACATATGTATTTGAAAAAAAAAAAAACAATCCTTAAAGCCTTAGTTGTCATGGCTGGATGGCGGTTTATTTAATACTTAGTTTATGGTAGCAGCACTACTGAAAGCATTCCCTTTTTCTAACTCTTGTTAAACCACGATTCCCATACCAATTCAATTTAATTCTATTTTGTTTGATTGAATTCTTCAATTTTTTAAACATTCGTAAAAAATGTTTGCCAACAAAAAAATTAAATGTAACCGCGGTCTTAAAGAATGTGTTTCCACCTTCAAACTCTGTCCATTTTGGGAACAATATCCGCCATTCCTTAAAAAATAATTCCTGCTTCCACTTCTGGTAAGTGGAATGAAATTGGAAACAAATTTGAAAGCTGTTTGTTGTATAAATACAAAATGTTTTGTTTATTTTTTTATATTTATGTTTAATTTTTGATTTATTGTCCCACTTTACCAAAAAAAAATATTTTACCCATTATATTATTGAAAAAGGCTTCATTTTCTCAAGTTAGGCTTTTTTTCGTCAAAAGTTGTTAGCAACGCGAACACTGGTGTCGTAACATTACTAACACAACATTTGTGCTGCGAGTTCAACTCATTCCCTGCACTTAGCGAAATCTACATCTCAGCTCTGCAACTGGACACTTACCTTCTCAAATTCGCGCGAATTTTTTAACTTTAATTTTTTTCAAATTCTCTGAAGCTAAAAGTCAATTTATTTTCTCCAAAAACTTATTGTTTTAACTTTAGATAATAAAAAAAAACAAATTCGGCAAATATATTCATCCATTCATGTGTGTACGTATTCACAAGTGACTATAACATGCCTTTGTAGCTCCTACTCTAATTTCACAAAATGGTTCCCAAAACAATAACACAAAATGTCTTGTAATATATTAACACTTATTTCGCACATTAAATATAATAGACTACAACCCAAACGATATAGTGAAAAGGTAAGTTTCCGGTGAGGGCTGTTATCTGCTAGATGTCGCTGTTTCATTAGTTGGTACATCTATCTACTCTATCATTGTATATAAACATTTCTCAACTTTCGTTCCATTTTCACGAACACTGGTTTGGCAACATTGGTAACGCAACATTGGTGTCGCGAGTTCAATGATTTTATCCCATATCAAAAATGCCCAACGCGCCTGAAGTAGTTATCACTTCAAAAATACTTTTTAAGTTCGTGGATTCTAGCTACCTAAAGTGGTTGGGTTTTTTGACGTATGAGGTCCATCATAGATAAAATATAAATCCTTCACTGAAAATCTGTCCATTAAGTCCATTATCTACTTATTTCCACGTACATAAAAGACTCAGTTCATCGCACTCACACTTCGTTATATCACTTTAATGTAGTACCAGAATAACCTAAATTCCAGTAAAAAAAAGAGCAAAAATCGGAAAATACAATAAATTTCAGAAAATTTAAAATGTTGAAATTCTTGAATTTTTTTAAATTAGACATGTGTTTTCATATATTTTTTTTTTTGTGTTTCGGTTTGTGCACACCTAATACATTTACGTATGTTTTTTTAAGAATGTAACTACGTTGAAATTAATGAAAAATAATGGTTGTCTTTTCTGGATTTTTTTTTTGCAAATTGCCGAACACGGCCTTTTCTCGGAAAAGTTTAAGTACGCTAATATCTGTTGGACTTGTGTTTTCATCTTCCGCACATTCAAAAGCTTTATTGAAACTGTTGATTGCTTCACAAGACTCTATTCTGGTATGTGCACTTACCAGAATACGGTCCTTGCGCACTTTTAACACTGTCAACACTTCATTCTTTTCGTTCGATTTTGGAACATTTTCTATGTTGATGGCATTTTAAATTTGTTCACGTTATAGAGCTATCTCATCGTGTAAACGCTATTGAGTAGTCAGTGTAAACACAAATATGTTCCCGTTAGCCGGTGTTCGCGTAAGGAGGTGTTTTTGTTAACGCACCCAACGACGATGCTGTGTTAAAATACATTTTGTGTCGATCGATAGGGACATCTTTGGAAGTAGGGGTAAATTAATTATTAATATTATTAATTAAATTGCACACACAATTGTTTTTGCTTAATTTGTTGTTTTGTGTGTCTCGCAAAGAGAGTAAAATATCTGATGTAAAGAGACGTGCGCGTGAAAATTTCAATTGAGTTTGGGCGGACTATACAAGTATACATGTCAGCGGTAATATAAACGGTACACCGTACAGCCCATATTATGGCTGTTTGAACATGTTTGAACCAAAATACAAATACATTCTAACATGACTGCATATTCGAAAAAGTCATTGCAATGACTTTTAAAAATTTCTAAAAACAATGGAAAAAAAGTTATATGCTTTTTTTTTATAATATTGTGAACATAAACACTATTGTTAGGCCTAACTATTGGTAAACACATTCGTTTAACTTAAATTCCTATTAATAAACATTTTTAGAAGATAACTTACGTTTCGTAACTTCCACATAACTAACTTACGGTAGGAGGTCTGTTAGCGAGTCAATAACTCTTAAAAAAATATGGTTCCCGTCAAAATGACAAATAAATTAAATTTAAATTTGAAAAATGTTGGAACAAAATATCTCATCGTTTTTCAGTGTTAGGGGAGGATTCGGTTACCACAGCCCCTAATCGAAAAAAAAGTGAACGAAAAACAAGTTATTTTCATTTATTAATAAGAAAATTTAACTAATATGTTATTTATTTAACTAGGTGCTAGGTAACATACGACTACGACTTGGAGAGTAGTTGCGGGTTTTGTATTAATATGGCCGTAAAGTTGTTTCTTAAGGGAAAGTAAGGCTAAATAAAATACACAGCGACACATTTTTGATGAAAATTTTATTTCATTATAAAGTTTGGACTTTGCCATTAAGTGTGAAATACAATATCATTTAAATGGCCGCATCGGGAAGATTTGCAGCATGCGATTCTTTTAAGGTAATTTTTAATCACTTTTTCGCACATTTCGGGCGGTAACTTCAGTAGTAATGTTGGTTTTAAATGCGCCCAGAGTTTGGGGAATATTCGCTGATGTCGTCAAAACGTGAAATTACGCGACCTGGAAACTTCTCACCCAGCCATAATTGATCGTGCTGTGTGACTTGTTGCAGGTTGTAAGTTTTAACAATTTTAACGGGTCTTTCGCTTGTTAAGCTATCCATTATCGTAAATGGCAAACATTCAACTAATATTATGACAGTTCAAATGACAGCTGAATTTGACAGGTGTTAAAGTTGGTAGAGTTGGAAACTTGAAACCACGAAATGAATGACCCTGTATTATACTCCTAATTGTTACAATTGGAATATGAAATGTCTAGGGGGGCATGCTGACTTCCTGCAACCCCCCTGGCTTGGGTCCACTCTTGGATTATGGAGTGGGTGCGAGGTTGTGTATGTGCAATGTTTCTTCCAAGAGAAACGTAAATAAAAACAAATTTGCATTTTATAGATTTGTTTTCATTACTTTCCGATCAAAATTAAGAAATTATTTTTCTATTTTCGGTTGCTACTTTGTTCATTTGTGACCAAATTTTTTATTTTGGTACAGGTCCTATTACTTTTCACCCATTAAAAAGCTGTTAAATTTGATTAAACATTATAGCTTAAGTTTATTTGGTGCATTCAATATAATAGATTTAAAAACCATAGAATAAATTTGTTAGGCTTATACTGAAAAATGATTTAAATTGACATAAGCTACCGTAACTTATTACCACATTCTATAAATTATGTATTAGCGAAAAATATTAACATTGTTTGAAGTTTGTATTTTGTGTCCACTTTAGTGGGACTATGAGTTATGATACATAAAGTAATTAGTATTTGCTGTTTCTGGAAAAACAATGCTGCATATATATCGCCCTTAAATACTATTTTCATCAGCAGAGATATGTTTATTATATCAATTTACGCTGTCGTCAAAGTCAAGGTCATCCGAGTGTTAACAAGATTAGTTAGCTATGTAAATATCGTGTGTGTGAAAAGTAGGTTATATATACTGCAGTGTATACAGTTTGAATGAGTGATGAAGATCTTTATCATGTATTCACGGGACTTAATACTAATTCAGAGAAATTAGAGAGACTTCTGACATTTGCTTTCGAATAGAACTGTGTTGATTTTCAGAGAGATAATTTAATATTTGTAAAAGATAACTAGAACAAAAATCGTTTTAATTTTTGTCATGAAAAGGACCTGTACAGTTTTACCAAACAATCAGGCGAATGAATCACTAACTTTTTCATATCTCATCTTTTGTTTGCTTTTGGCTCCAGTTGTCTTTTTTACTGAAAGATACATTTTTGCAAGTCAGAAAAAGTATTTTAAGAACGATGTGATTTTAAAAAATTTGATTTGTATAAAACTCAAAGTTTGTATTTTAACGGTGCAGGGAAATAAGTCCCCGGGTACTTAGTCCACTGAGGGACTTAGTTCCCACCTAGTGGGAAATAAAATCACTTTCTTAAAGTGGACTTAGTTCCCATGTAAGGTGGTTAGTTCCCACCACTTTTCTATGGTAACTAAGTACACATTCAAATCATGTATGAAGAGGGAACTAACTTCCAACATTTAGCTTTGGACAACAAACCGGAAAGTGCAGTTGGCTATCACATTATCTTAAGCTTATCTTGGATAAGTGCAGTCAATACGATTCATTATTAGTGAAAACAGTGTGAAGTGAAGTCGCGCGATTTTTTATTTGATTATTTTCAAAATCTTGCAAACTGCAATTAATTTTTAAATTTTTATTCTTTTTGACAAAATACTACTTCCTAATACTAATTGGAATCATAGTCTTATTTATTTTGTTTAGTACATGTTATGAAAAATTTAAAACTTGATTTTTTGTAAGTTATTGACGATTTTTCTTCTCAGTTTCTTATTATACAATTATACATATATTATATATGTATAGTTTTAGATATATGTATCTTTAATTCGAAATTTTGTTAATTAAATTTGGTGTAAATATATTACTCTGACCAGTTGACCAGTTAAAAGTTAATTTCTTTTTTTTGTTAATAAAAATTGCAAAAATCCTACTTGACTCTTTAATTTTACTTTGTTTTTGGCCGACAGTGAGAATTTACTTCACATTGAAAGGGAATTAAAACCACTGGGTTTTCAGAATTTATTTCCCACTAGGTGGGAACTAAGTCCCTCAGTGGACTTAGTTGTTAGTTCCCGGGGACTTCTTTCCCTGCACCATTTTAACCAGTCATTCAAAATGAAATCTCTGTCAAATTGATGATCATGAAAAGGGGTAATGCGGAATATAATAGGGAATTGCAGTAATCGTAAAAACATTACTGAGAATAAAAAAAGATTCTTAATATATATTAAAACAAGCTCGAAAAGAACCTTCAAAATGTGGCCCCAGATTCTACAACACATATTTGTTCTTTCAATTAATTTAAACATCGCTTATTTATTACAATTATCAGGTTTCTAATGTGGTAACCGATTGTATATTTTTGGATTTTCATGGCGTGTATTGTCTCCATTTATTTTCAGTTTAATATTGAAATGGAGTTAGCTTATTTTTTAGGGAAATTTTCAAAGATAGTCGAAACACTGCATGACATAAATATGTTAAGGTTGGAAATCATTCTTTGAAAATAAGTTTGATTTAAACCATACATAACCAATAAGTGCAGATTATTATTTTCCTGTATATAAATTTCGTTAATAACACAATAATCTGATATTAAGTTCAAATCAAAAACTATTTGACAATCCAATATTCTATTTTAATTGAAATGCTTGTTATTTCAATATACAATACATATCTTCTTGTATTCTCAGACTAAACTCAAATCGATCGAGTTTAGCGTCAAGTTTCATTTGACCGTTTCGTATAGTTTCCTATGAAAATGATTCACACATAAACTTAATTTAATAAATACGAGTATATAATTAAACTTAATTTAATAAATATATAATATAGCAAAGAAGATGTATACAAAGCACCTTACTACTTTAAAGTTATAGCTGTCTTTTGTGAGGTTCTGTCCGACTTTTCGATGTTGGATCACCTAGTTGAGAATATATATATTTGGCCATTGACCGCTGAACCACCATTGACAGATCGCTGTGTTTTTTCAACCACCTATCACAATATCATCGATGTGCACAAGTAATTCCACAGACGTTCAAAAGAGCATTTCTTGCGTGAGTCCTGTGAGTTGCAGGTCTGATGTTAAAGATGTCGCTTGACATGGATATGGTGAGAATTAATTTTAATTCCTTAGATTTTTTCCCTGATCTGTCGAAGTCTCAAGATTTAATCAGGGCTGTAGGCGTTCAGGCACAATATGGCAGATATGATCTTGTATGCGATGCCAAGTTGATTGTTTCATCTTTAGTTGGCAAGGTTTGTGCGGTCTCCTTTGTTGTAAAACGGGCAAACGATGCTCGGGTTCCATTCATCGGCATACATTTGTGTATCTAAACTTGGAATTCAATAGGTTCTCTGACTTATCCTATCGTGGTATGGTAGATTTGCAATATTAACTTTTCAATTATTTCTTACTTTTTCCTCGCAAAAAAAAAAAAAATAAAACAAGAAGTCATTTTCTCCAAGCTTCAAATCTTAACATCCTGAGTATCCTAAAACATTAAAAGCCAGAAGGATATTGCCGTCGCAAGACCCCGCCAGAACAAAATAAACATAGCCTACCCCTACGCATCTTCCTATGACAAGTTCAAACAAAAAGGGCTGTATCGTCCAACATATGCATTCGATTTGAGTGATTGGAAACTCATAACTAGATCTTGAACCTCTACAAAAATCACGTTTATTTCTCGGCCCCTAATTTATCATAGCATTGTTTCTATAGTAATAAAATTTACGTTGTAGCGTATTATTATTATGATTTTTTTTTAAAGTTTTTTCGCAATTTAAAAAAAAAAAAACTATAATAATTTTTAAATTAAGAATTTAGTTTTATTTACTTTCGTAAATGTTGCCCTTTCGGAGGAGACTCAAAAATACAACCTCGTTTCGATTTAATGTGGAAGGTTTATTTCTAAAGAATATAAATTACAAAGGTAATACAACAAATTAAAATACAATTCAAATCTTACTTCACTTGTTGCTCCTCCTAAGGTTAAAGGGACAATCAAATTATAAAGTGTGGCAACGTTTGACATTTGACAGATGACAGATAATCTATGTGGAATTCGTGATCGAGGAAACTAAGGTCAGTTTACATTCATGCGTTTAAGTTTTCGGAATCGCAACAGTAAATATTAAAGAATATAACAGCAGCTATACTTCTGACTGCGTCTCTACACAGATCTTGAAACAAATTAATTTTTTAAGTATGCGACATTTAAAGACAACGTAGTGGTTTAAAAAAAAAATATACCAAGCTGCAGGGAAAAAGCAATGCGCGATACAAATAATTGTATTTAGTGTCTAGGTTCGATTTTACGCACTCACATTTTCGATATAAAATTAACCATTGTTACAAAATAGTTTGTAAGAAGATTAGAAATGATTATAAAGTAAGGTGTATTCAGTTTTAAGGTATCAGATATAATTTATTAGATTTTTAAACAATGACTAGCGCATTTTATTATCTGAATGCAAAATATATAATATGAATTATGTAATCACAACCCTTATTCAAATGACTTCCAGTGAATAACACTTTCCAGTGAATATCACTTTTCTTAGAAAAACATCAATATTGCATTATCGGGAGCAAACTTTAAAGAGATAACCTATATTTAAAATAATAAGTTTTTTTCTCAGATTAGGAACATAATCAGAATTTAAAAAAGAACGAACGATTTATGATTAACAAGAAATAAGTACCTAGGATACATATAAATGAAAATGTAGAACTAAATTTGCTCCCCATTTCAAGAGTATTTCCCCTATTTGGGATCTAACACACCGAAAAAAATTTAGTTGGCCCAAAAGGTTCCTGCTGCAGCTTTTCGAATTTCACATTCATATTTTCTCTTATTGAATGTATTAACAGAAAGAACATTATTTATGAATGCATAAATTAATCCAACTTAAGCCAAAATGCGATTAGATTGCATTGATATTAAATGTTTTTTTTTTGCCAAAATAGGATAAGTGTCGATACGCCGTTCATTCATACACATACATTGAAAATACATATTTTTACATTCCTTTCTAGTCATAATTCTTAGATCGTGCAATTTATGCATACAAATTACATATTTTCGTAAATAATTAAAAAGCATTCGGAAATGCAATTCCTGAACTATTCTAACATAGAGTAAATAATATATATAAATAGATTCCTAAATCTATGTTTGTCGTTTTTCAAAGAACATTTTTTTCTTCGGAATTAACTTTCGTATATCTTTATGAAATGGAACCTTTTTTATTTCATAAGATGGTTAACAATAATGTCGTTTATGTCACTCATAAATGTATACTTACATGATAGAAAAAGATTTGGTTAATTCGGTTCTCTATAATTACAATGGTGTGAAATATATTCGGAAGTTGTGAGTCATTTCTGGAATCACAGTCGCGTTTGTCGGTGCTGAAGTTTTTATCACTACTAATTTGGATAGAGTAAAAAAACTAAGAGAGCCTATATTTAATTATATAATAATTTTGAAATATAAATATACATATGTGCAAAAAATAAAGTGCACGACTGAGTTGAAAAACTTTTTCGTTCATTAAAAGTTTGGTTAATTGTTTTCTTATTTTATTGGGTAGGTAGGTAAAAACGGTGCATAAAATAAAAAAAAGAAAAGCAATAGTGTTAAATAAAATTTACTCTTGTGTTACTCATCTGATATGGCAGTACGTATATTTAATAAGAATGTGAGTTTTTAAAAGATATTTCGAGAAAAAATAAAAAAACGGGTTTATTTGATTTTTTTGAGAAAAACAAACCAAGTATGGGATCTTAACTTGTTTTGCTTGTGGTCGTAAATCGACCCTACATTTTATTATGTATGGAATACTAAACACGTACAACAATTTTCGATAAGTTGTTTTTTTTCATAGGCGAAAAAGCGACGTCTAGATATCGAAAAAATACGCCCCTTTGAAATAAGTTGTACTCATGGTTAACATTTTAGTACGTCACTATGAACATTAATCGCAAAGAATTTATGTAGAAAGATGTTAGTTTTCATAGTAATATTATTATAACGGAAATGGTTAGTCAACACCTCGCAGATTATATGCCCCTTAGTTAAAATTAGGTTGCTTACTTTAAGGGGTAGGTAAATTTTATTCCTTCGAAAATAGATTCTAATCTAGATTATATATATTTCAATACGTTACTATGGCTATATGGCGGCAACAAATTGAATGTCACCAAACCGCTTTCAATTAAATGATAAGCTTTTGTATGGGGAATTCTTAACTTCATTTTATCAGTCTAAATGGCGACAATATTTTGTTTGTGCAAATATATGGCGAAGTACTTTTCGAATGATATAAGTCTCATTCTCCTCATATCATAATAAATACTAAAAAAGTTTACGGAAACTTGGGATGTTCACGTATTAATATAATATATGTATATATATAATGATGGTTATTTTATTATCCAAAATATGTATTTTGTTCAAAAACAAACAGTAACAAATATTGCAAAGTTTAGTTTCGAAAATACAATTGTTTAACTATTAAGTTCAAATTTTTTTAAATAATTTGAAAAAAAAAAACACGTAGATAGATATCAAATGTGATCACTATTCTAATGGAATGGTATTCCCAAACATTTAATAAATTTCTATCAAGCTTGATGGATGGATTTAGATTCGTTTATTTAGGACTATATATATTTGTAAAAAAATAATTGTATTAACAGAAATGATGAGCTGTAAAACAACTCTTTGCGAACCGGAATATTATCAAATACGTAAATACGTTTATGTGATTTAACTTCCAACAAAATCGCAATGTAATTTGGTATTTCATTGGATTCCTTTATTTTTATTTCAATCGAACGTAAGATTCCAAATTGATTTGTTTATTATTAGTATTCGCATATGCTTGGGATATCTGTAGCCGTGGATACTTATTTGGTTTTTTTTTTATTGTTTTGCAAATTTTACGAACACTTATTTTGAAAATGTGCAAAGATTTCACTGATTTTTTTTATATACCTATCTTTCTAAATTATTTAAATAAATAAATTAGCTCTCGTGTAAGAAAGGTCTATTAAGTAACTCGAATTTTTTCATCGAAAGACTATTTTATTATTTATTTTTCGACAATTGCCAAATATTCATTATCAATTTCAAATTTACTTAAATAATAAATAACAAGCAAATATTTAGGTATCCGATGAAAGATCATCAACTCATCCACCCTAAAATTCGCATGACCTAAGCCACCTGTAGATCAAAGCCGTCAATTTTATCTCTTTTCGCATATTTGAGAAGTACACGATCTCGGCGGCCAATAAACGGGCCCGTTTCCCGAGATAAGACGTTCATCGAACTGAGACTTCAATAACTCAATTGTTGCGCCCGCTGTGTGACTTGTGGTAACGTCTTGTTGGAACCACATATCACTGATGTCCAATTCATGCAATTGTTCAAAGAAATAACTTTCCAACACGTCTCTCTAGCGAATACCATTTAATACCATTTACCGAAACGTGACGGTAGTTTTACCGAAGAAAAAAAAACGGCCCAATGACGCCGCCGGCATGAAAACTGGTGAAGTGCTGTTTCATGAAGCACATGAGGGTTCTCACATATCCAGCAACGCATATTTTGCTTATTGACGAGGCCGTTTAACTAAAAATGCGCTTCATCGCTGAAGAAAATTGAAAATTGGCGTTAACGCTATTAAAGTTGCCACCAAAGACTCGGAATTTCGGTAGTAAATTTTAATTATTTGTAAACGTTGTACCTTTTTGTACTTCACCATGATGAAAATTTTGATTTTACTGAATATTTTGACATTGACGGTTTGGTAATCGGTTTAAGGCTGCGTTCACACTGAAAGTTTGAAGTCAAGTCGGTATTGAAAGACCCTTTACAAAAGGCAGATTTGTGGATACAGCACTACGTCATTAGAAGTCCTTAAACCTCAAAGAATCTACGAAAGCCTTTCTGGCACAAAAGTTGCTTTCAATAACCTAAACACGGAAACGTTGGCTTACTAAATGACTAACTGAATTAAAGATAAGCTTAACGGCCTACGATAACCTTAACAGTAACGAGGAACGCCATTTGGAGGTTTTTTATCTCCTCTTCTATGGCATATCTCAATAAACAGACTACTAAAACCTACGCAAATGAGATAGCTATTCTGGTTCCAGGAAGGTGAACTTCGGACGACCCCAAATTAGACGGTATGTCTTCGAACAGACGAGGGGTGACCGAAACAGTGTACCCTACGTTTATGATCCTCCGACATCTCGTCCGAAGTGACGTATACCGGTTGTGTCATTATCCGTGATTTGTAGATCGGCCCTTTCTTTGCGAGCCTTACTAGACTTTTAGTAAGGTTGGTCAGGGAGTAGGTGACCGGTCGACAGTTAGCCTTCGGATAGGCGGGTGGTAAACGTAACGGTGGTGATTGGATCAATCTTTCTAGTTACTGCGCAAATTGTGAGGTGTCTCAAATTCGTCAAAAGGTGGGTCTGACCGAGTGACGGGATTGTTTCGAATAATAACGGAGGGGAAAACGAAAGCAGTTTCCCCTCTGTTATCATCCATAACCAATCCGTCCAAATAGTAGCTAATGGGACCAGCTGCTAATGCTGAAAATATGTAACTGATCATTGCAGCCATTTGGTCTTGGTAATATATTTGCTGACAATGCGTGATTCTATGAGAGACTAAAATTGTTTTACTTGTAAACAACTGGAAAAATCTGAGACCGCAGCACATATCGTCGGCTTACAAGCAAAACTGACTATCTCCAAAAACGTAGTTCGTGGGAAAACGCAAAACAAGATTTTTGTTTTCTTTAAATCTTTGTAACTCAATGAACATAAATGCGATTCTCTTTAATTTTTTGAATACTATTATCTTAAATATGCAAAATATAATTATTTAGCTGAAATATCAAAAAAAAAAATATATAGAGCTGTTGTTTTGTTAGAAACCACAGATAGTCAATTTTTCCTGAAATTAAGTTTGGGGTAAGTGGCACTTGGCACATAACATAGACAGTTTACTCTCCATATAAAAACTATAATACAAAATGAAAAAAAGAAAATTTTGTATTTTTTATTAAGAATTAAACAGAAAATATTCATAATTTTGGATTCATTAAAAAGGGTAGGTATTTAAAGAAAAAAGGTTTATTCTTCGAAGTCGGATTTTGTGTCAGAATCTTCTGCTGCTTCTTGGTGGTAATCCGTTTTTGCAGAAGAAGGGAAAGTTTTATACCAAGTATGGTAAATTTCGGGTATGGCTCCAGTTGTACACAGCTTCACTTAGTCCTTTTTTTGAAGCAGAAATTGGGATTTCGTCTGTATATAAAGCGGTAAGAGTGTCTGGTAGATTAGACGGTCTTAATTGTCGGGAAGCAGTTGTCTTTAATGTCTTGAAGTGTTCACCATAATTGTATTTGAATTTGATTACTCCCGGCTGCATTTTCTCGTATCGCATGCATTTTAGTTTTAGCCATTGAATTCTGTTACCTTCTTCATCAATGCAACGATTTTTAATCAATTTTTTGGCCAATTCTTTTAAGTTTTTCATGTCCCCGTACAAGAGTTCTGTGACTTCATAAGGTGGCGCCTGTTTTTTCCCTTTCTTTGAACGTGCCATTTTGAAAACATTTATCCAGTCGTGTAGGGTAAATTCTTCGACAAATTTTTTGGCAGATTCAATTGCGCTATGCATGGAATCTACTTCCATATGGGAATGTCCAGATTCTAAAAAGTTATGTTGTATAACGTCCGAATGCGAGTTTTTAACAACAAAGAGAAATAATGCTGCAATATATTGATTTCTGTTCTGACCAGAGCAGGTATCTGAGAATAACGATACTTCTTTAACAGTGCTGGGTAAGGAGCTGATCCATCTTAAAATTGTTGAACCGATTTCCGAGCTGCCACGTTGTCCGTTATGCTCAGTCCATGTAAAACAGTGAGCCTTGTTAGGAAAAGCATGAAGCCGCTTTTACAGTCAAGTTATATGCACATAACTTTCTGCTGTAATACATTGGAGAAACGTCACTTGATGGAATCTGCAAAACACTTTGAAGATTAAATGTCGCGGAAACAAACGTTTTATCAGCATTTGCGCGTTTTTTGTCCTCATTCTTAGCAGCATTGGCCTCATCTCTTCGTACAATATGTGCTTTGTATAGCTCTTCATTTTCCTTCGTTTTTTTTTTTTGTAATTGGAACATGTCAAGCAATTGTCTTTCTTCGGCTTAAAAAATGACAAGTTGTAATTTTGACAGAAATATCGCCGATATGTTATTTCCGATACTGGAGCAATGGATTCCGCTTTACATTTTTCCAAAAACAAGCTGTGCATTTTGACTATAGACAATTTTTTATCCAAATACTTTCTTTTGGAAGATTGTCAGTAGTGTGACTCGGTAATTGGAAAGCTTTCTATGTGGACTTTTATTTCATCAAGAACTTTTTTTGGAGTTTTATTTGAAGGTGTTCTATTACCACGTTGGTCAGCTTTTATAAAAGTCCTAAACTCACTTCTCCCGGACATGGCAGAGTCAACAGGCCCATGGCTTATGCAAAGAGTTTTTAAAAAGAAGTTCTTACATATCTGATTTTTTTTACCTGTGTTAGAAAAATAATAAGTTCTGCTGTATTCCTTCTTCATTTCAGTGTTTGTTGTTCGACGTTTTACTGCACTTTCCAATAACATATTTATTATGAAATCTTTTTGGCGGTTATAACTCATATTCCAATACTCCCTACACAGTTTACTCCGCATAATATCAGTAAAAATTGCAGTACATTTAAATTTGCAATTACTGCAATTTATGGGTTTTGGAATTTTCGGTTCCCTGTCATTGCCAAATGTTTTATATGGAAATCCACGGCTCCTCTTTACTTTATTAACATTTCGTTTCCATGTCCTAATCTTTCTTTCTTTCCACCGCTTTAAACAATCTCTTTCGGAAGCAACTGTATTTTTCCCATCAGATTCAGAGATAATGTTGGGGTCAGGAGGTAAATAGTTGTCATTGCTGGAATCTGAAAAATCCAAATTATCTTCACCTTCATCTAGTGGCGTTGAAGTAGAGGTCATTGGTTCGACTAGAATACATTTATCTAGTTGACAGGAGAAATTTAAGTCAGCGATAATTTCAGACCTTTTTATTTTCGATTGTTAATCTCACCTTTATCTAAAGTTTTTTAAGCATTTTTGGCTAATTCCACAAGTAATTTACCTCTGGACAACATTATATTGCGGCGAAAGTGATCACAAAAATGATTTCATAGTTATTGCACTAGCCACAACCTCAAAAAGGGGAAGCACACTTGTTCAAGTTTATTACTGCGTTATTACGGTACTAAAAAAGAGGATTTTTTTTTCTGGTAAAATTGACTATCTGAAGTTTAACACCTTGCGACTTCTTCCTTTGGGGCCACGTGAAAGATAAGGTCTACGCCAACATCTCAGCGTCGATTCAAGACCTCAAAGATAAAATTCGTGAGGCTATCGAGGACATAGGGCAGCCACTTTGCGATTTGGTTATGGAAAATTTCATGAAAAGGAAATGGTCCTGTATGCGTGTTCGTGTTGGCCATTTGGCTGATATTGTTTTTCATTTCAACGGCATACCTTCCTCTTTATTATGAAATAAACATCCGATCATTTATCTCAAAAAATGGCATTTTTCTTTGAATACCAAAATAACACCTCTTATTGGAAAACCCTTTAGTATAAAAATAGATGAAAATAAGCTACGTATTTTTTTTACTACACATTTGTGATTAATAAATTTAAAGATTATTTTTAACTTTCTCGATTACGTAGTAAGAGAAAAATAATGTATTCGTACAAAATTTCGAACTCGAGATTGTTAAATAGTAAGCGATGGAGTAAAACACGTTTTGGTTAAGTTGAAGGTTAACAAGGTAATAAAGAATTTATTAGGTTAAGTATGGAAGAAAACAGAGTACAAATTACAAAAAAGGAAGTAAAAGGGAAAGATGACAACTTGTTTAGCTTGACACAATGATAAGTACATATAAAGATGTCGCTAGAAAACTATGGTATAAGAGGGGGTGTTTACTAATTACAATATTGTGTTTAATTATTGCCATAACAGAGATGTTAATCAATTCTGACATTACGATGATAACGGAACTTAAAAAAGTGGTTCGCAAAATTCTGTCCGTCCGTCCGTCTGCGCATCTGTCTGTCTGTCCGTATTTTCCTAAAGCTACAGCCTAAATGGTTGCCCAGATTTGGGTCAAATGTCGGATTTGGAATTTGTGGGCCTATAGTTCGGGGCCGTTTTTTTTTTATTTCTGGTCATTTCTAACTTAATATCATACTCAGATTTTCTCTTTTTCATCAAAGTTCAAATTACGCAACAATTGAGACCTGCTGACCATTCACAACGCTGTAGATATTCTTCTTAGGTGTTGTAACAACAGACAATAAACACCGATTTTTCGAACAACATTTTCTTCAGTGATGAGGTACATTTCTCATTCGGTGGGTATGTAAACAAACAAAATTGCCGCATATGGGGCTCAGAAAACCAACAAGTGATCGAAGAGGTACCGTTACATCCAGGCAATGTGATTGTTTGGTGTGCTCTATGGTCGAAAGGTGTCATTGGTCCGTATTGCCAATGGGCGAATGATAATCGTTTTTTTTTTGGCCGGCGATTGAAAATCATGACTTGGACACAACACACACAACATGACCAATTATGGCTTTATTGCGTGAGAAGTTTCCTGGTCGCGAAATTTCACGTTTTGGCGACGTCAATTGGCCACCAAGATCATGCGATTTGACACCGTTAGATTTTTTTCTGTGGGGCTACGGAACACAGCCGCCCCCACCTAAAATCCTACCAAAGTCGCCTCTCGATGGACATCAAATCCCAGCACAGGATTTAAGCCAAAATTGATACTTGAGCTTAAGTAGGTGAGGTTAACATGGCATACTCAGTTTATCGCAAAAAAAAAACTAAAAACGTTACTTTTGAAATTTGAAAAAACGGTCCTACGATTGGAACAAAAATGAATTTCCAAACTCGGTTTTTCTCTAAAGGCGTTTTTCTATTTTAGTTCAGAACTGAGCTCTGAACTGAGCGCGAGCATTATGAGCGTTCTCTGAACCGAGCGTGCTCAGATCGTTCTGATGTAATTATGAAACACCCTTGAGCACATAGCTGTCATTTGTAATAAAGTATATGTATAAATTGAATATTTATTAATTGTTGTTTATTAAATGGGTTAACCTTCAGTTCCAGAGCAACAAGGTTCGTCCGCCATTTCAATTATTTTGTTTATCCTGTTCTTTTTTTCTCTTAAATGTGCATGTAAGTATGTAATCAGCTTTATACTCAGCCTGCTCAGTCAATTTATTCTGAGCGCGCTCTGATTATGCTCTGCGAGAAAAAAAAAAAAACAAAAATTCGGGGCTCTGATGTATCTGAGCTAAAAAAGAAACACGAACTTTTTGTATAACAGTTCAGGTTGTGCTCTGAACTAAAAAAGAAAAACGCCTTATGAAACACACTTGAGCACATAGCTGTCATTTGTAATAAATATAAGGTATAAATTGAATATTTATTAATTGTTATTTATTAAATTGGTTAACCTTCAGTTCCAGAACAACAAAGGTCGTCCACCATTTCAATTATTTTGTTTATCCCGTTTTTTTTCTGTCAAATGTGACTGGGAGTGTGTAATCAGTTTTATACTCAGCGTGCTCAGTCAATTTATTCTGAACTCATAGAGCGCCTCTGATTATGCTCTGAACGAAAAAAGAAACACAAATTCTGAGCTCTGATGTGTCTGAGCAAAAAGAGAAACACGAACTGTTTGTATAACAATTCATGTTCTGCTCTGAACTAAAAATAAAAATACGCCTTCAGAGTAATATTGATGTTTTTGAATTTAATGCGTCCTTAATTTTCAATTTGAATCACCGAAAACGCTAATTTTAGAAACTGCTCATATCTCGAAAACCCCATTTTCGATTGGGATAAAACTTTAAAAACCAAGTCCAAGTAATGCTTACATCCCGAACAATATCTTATAATCAGTTTTCAGCTAAATAGTTAAGTAATAGTATTTCTCAAACTAAATATAACATAATTTGCCTGTTACTGAGAGTTAAAACTTATAAAAATTCACATTGTTATTCGATATGTACTGCCATATCAAATGAATAACCTAAAAGGAAATTTTATTTAACACTACCTATTCTTACATTTTATGTACGGTTGCTCCTGAACTTTTTACTACCTCAAATCAATTGACTCAATTAAACTTTTGATGAACTAGAAAGTTTCGTGCAATCCAGTCGTGCAATTTATTTAAGTACGCGTGCGGCAGCAATGGCGCTCCTTTGATTTATACAGGCAAGAATACGTATGACATCCTGTGCCAAACAGGCAGCTTGTAGGCAAATGTTCCGTTTCTGTTCTTAGTTGATCATCTAGTTTGGATCATCTTTGGTGTCGTCACGAGTTACCTAAAGAACAGCAGCCAAATTTTGCATAAAAGAAAATCGCCACCTGTGCTTAGTGGTTCATTCCCAATGTGTGAAGTGATAAATGATTTATTATTTTAATTTTCACAAAACCAAACTGAAAATTTAATTTGAAATTTTGTATGACAATAACAGTATTATTCCCTTGTTTTTTCTTCATTTGCATTGTCATATTTCAAATTATATATTGTTTAATATAGATTGATACTCGGTTTTATTCCGCGGCGATTTTAACTAATCAGAGGGTGGTAGGGAAACAAAAACAATAGCAGCTTTTTAGAAATAGCCTAAAAGCCCACAGCAAATTTTAGGTGCGGGATATAACCGACAAAAAGTTAATAAGTTGAAGGATGATGTAAGGCTCATGCAATTAACCGAAGTCTTGCAGTTAATGCTCGCAGCTTTAGTGAGTAATACTATGTTGAAAATCCATGTCTTTCTAAAACCTACATAATTAATACAACAAGTGAATGTAAGTTTTACTATATAAAGTATTTTTATTATTTCATCGATAATATTTTGGTCCAAGACGTTTTAAGCGCGGCAAGACGGGTGCCAGACTTTTTTTCTAAATCGTCCTTTTTAATATATGACATAACCAAATGAGATTTTCTTTAAAAGATAGATAATCCATTCCTCATAAGAATTATGAAGGTCCAAGACGTTCTGAACGTACCTGTTTGGGACGTCAAAAATGAAAAACATACAGAGCTGCATTTGACAGCAATGAAAAAGAAGCAACAGTTTGCAACATTCTTTTTACTTATTTGATTTCATGTATATTTTGTTCTTGTTTATCAATAAAATTGATGCAAGAAGGAAAAGAAGCAAACTTTTAAATATCCTCTATAAAAGCATTTAAACTCATGTTCTTAAACATAAATTTGTACATTGTGCCGGTGATTACATACATAATTGAGTTAAAAATAACGTTCGAAAAATTACTGAATCCTCTGTTTAAAATATTGCTCTTCCGATCGCGTACTTAATATTTTTTTAGATAACATTTTTGGCGACTGACAACCCTATGTTCGAGTCATACAAAATTAGACCTAGACTGAATATTATCAATTAAATGCCTTTTATTTAAATAAATAGATGCTTAATGAATCACTCTTTACCTCGGTATAGCTGGCAGCCTTACTTAGGTGCTGTAGACTACCCCTTTGAGAAACTTGATGCACATTGAAGGGTTTCTTAATCATGTCCTCTCTAATTTACTACGGGTGTCTGAAGTCGAATTTCGCAATTTTCTCTAATCTTATCGCTTTCTTATGGATAGATATCTGCTTCGTACTGCGTGAGGCTTCATAGTTTTTGTGGCACCTGTAGATACTCTCTTCTTTTAAATGCTGCCTATTCCTCTATTATAACTATTTTTTCATAATTACGATATAAACTACTAATTAATTCAAGTAAATAAACCGTTGGAATTAGTTGATTTAAACGTAGTCGTTTATATGCGTCCGCTTTCTGTGCGTCCTCTTTCTGTGAGGGGCTTATGTTAGTCATCTAAAGCACGTTTTGTCACACAATCCGACAGAGAGTTATAATTTTTCTGTGTTCAAAACAGAAACCTATAAATTTACAGATGAAGTTCGGATAGACACCTGCATTATTGCAATTGCGAGCCCAAATATATTGTATGACTGATCTTCTGGGTATTCACCTAAAACGGAATTCCTCGTTTTTTTTATTTGATGTGAAGATGGAAAGGCAACCGACTTCGAGTTGAGTTTAACAAGTCAAACATGCGAACTAATCCGAAACAAATGATAAGTTTAATCATTTTTATGCCAAATAAAAACTGTAACAGAAGATATTTGCTTTTAGGTATACATTAAAACTGCAACTTATAATATCTACAAATCTATATGTATATAATGAATATGAATGGTCTAATATAAATGCAATTGTTTTTTCTTTTCAGCCATTTATTTGCATATCTAACAGTATTGTGTTTGCTATCGCAAGCAATTGTGTTGGCATATAGTCAAGTTGGCGGTGAGTATTATCCACAGTTCTATCGAAGTTCTGTAGAATCGCTTGCAGTTCTTTATAAAAATGAAACCTAATTTAAATTCCCTTATCTACCATCTATCTATCCATCCATCCAACTAAACATAAACGATTTCCATTAAATTGCTGGCGTCCGTTCCGCTTGCGCACTTCATTCGCCTACTCTTCTAACCAAATTTCTACTTTCAGAAACGTATCCACGACTTGCGCAGATCCTGATCGGAGGAGATGTCAACATAACATGCATCATGCATAATAGAACTTACTTTGGTGGGAATAACAGCTCTTGTCTGACGTTCTCCGAAGAGCGTAGGAAATACACGATTCCAAAGGAGCACATTCATGTATTTTTACAATTTTTTTTATGTGTCTTTAACACTGGTTTTTGTATTTTGTATCTACTTGCTGCTTGTCTTCTGTTCATTCGCTTGTATGGCTGTGGATGTATATTGTAGAATATACGCGTTGGGTATTTGTTTTTCTATTTCGTTTTAATCGACCTCAAGGTTTTCCTTGTATTTCAAGCGAATTTTGTTGGGATTTTCTTAGAAGAGAGCGCACGAGCGGAATCGTTTACTCGCTTTCTTTTTCAGTTGAAATTTTCTTTTGCTCAGAAATTTGAGATTAGAACAAACGAATGAACTGTAATGTCCCGCAGAATGATCTTTGCATACATAAAGAGTACAGTGTTAAGCCAAAGTATTCGGTACAACGAAATTAAAGTACGAGCGCAGATGGGAGTGAAAATTGGTTGTCGGTACTTTCTGAGAAATTTAAAAGATGATACAATGAATAAGGTAGATGCATTTTATCAACCTAAAATTTGCGTCAACTCTAGCAAGAGATTCAACTCATTTCATGTGAAACTACCTTGCTAAACTAACGAAAACCGTGTTTACATCTCTATAAGTCGAATACATTTATGTTAAGTTAACATTTCATACTATGCAGTTCCAACCGTGATTCTTGTATCAAGTAAATACCGATGAATTTCAATATCCAATTATTGAACCGAATACTTTTGCTTGTTACTTTAAAATTTTCGTGAAAGAGATTTTCAGTAAACTTAATTATGTAAAATTCTTGTAATTGGATTGCAGATCGTAAATGAAACTTCAATCGTGTTTGTTTATCGAAATGCTACGGCGCAGGCTAGCCGATACGTTTGCAAATGCAATGGGGATGGAGTGGATGCCACAATTGTAGACGTGGGTAAGAATTAAATGTGTTAGTTATAGTACGTTCGCTTCAATTCACACATTTCTATAAGCGCTCCTTTTAAGCAACTATTGAAATTATTTTGATAAAACGTATTTTAAAATTCGGATAATTGCTATAATGGAAAATGTTTAACTTAAATATTTAATAAAATAATTTGTGACTTATCATTATTTGAAAATACATGTTTCAATGGTTCACATTGAAAAAAAAAATCCAAAAACCGATGAACAAAATACGTTTGTGAAATTACTTTTTGTTAACCACCTTATGCTTGTAATGCTTTGTCTTCATGCATATTTTTTTTTTACAGGTACAAGCCCAACTGAAGTAACCGATTTTCAATGCATTGGCTATGATTTTGCGCATTTCACATGCAAATTTACTATTCCACCAAATAACCTTACGACGAATTATAAACTTAAATTCTGGACAAAAAAACAAGTAAAAAACTACAATATAATACTTATATAAACAATTTTATTTATTTACTATATTTACATCAGTGAACGCTATATTTTCGTTTTTGCATCAAATGTTTTCGGAGGGCTGTGGGTTTTTTAACTACATACAAATTAGTGTATTTAGTTAATTAATCGAATACAAATTTGCTGCAGTAAATCCTTAATTACATTAAAGATTACAATTTTTAAACACAAATATTTAATTGCACGAAACTACTTTAGATATGTATACTTAACACACTTTATATTCTATTATTATTATTATTTATTTGTTTTATTTAAAAATTGGTTATTTCATCGGAGTCACAATGTCTTGATAAAGTAAACGACTTGTTTTGATGGGTGCCTTAGTCGAGGGAATAATACATATTTAACAATGTGCAGGCACTTTCACCGATTTTTTGCGATAAATAATCGTGCGAAAGTACGATGAATACTACACATTTTTCGTTAATATAAACGAAAAGCAAAATAAATACCAAGTTTTGTTAAAATAATAGTCCTCGTGTAAGTAAAGGGTGGACCATCTAGTGGTTTCTTTTTAAATCAATGGTTATTTTGACACTGACAGATGTTTCCGGTTCGAAATCTTGACGGAAGTCAGTATCATACCTCCGCGGAACGAAATGAGTCGCTTTACGCTTGAACAACGTTGGGAAATATTGAAAATGTACATACAGTCTAGCACAAACGAAGCCAAAATGAAGCATCCCGTGTCTTCTGTACTCAAGTCTGTGCAAAAAGTTCGTCAGACTGGTATCATAGTGGACAACACTCATAGTCTCCGTCATCATACGTTGCGCACAGACGAGAATGCATCCACATAGAGTGACAGTTTGGTGCGGATTGCGGAGTGGACCATCCACAATCACTGGACCATTTTTCTTTAAAAATGAGGGTTCCCAGGCAACGTTTCGGTCAACGATAGGCATTTCATTGCCATGTTAACCGACCTTTTGACCTTTTTTTTTTTTTACTGAATTTGATGATATGGATATGTCACACAGTCCATGCCACAATCGATCTTCTGGGCACCAAATTCCAAAATCGTGTTATCAGCCGTCTTAACGATATCAATTGAATTATGCCAACAATCCGGAAACGATTCAAACACTTAAGGCTAATATTATTCAATCAATTCGTGAGCTACAGCCCGAAACCATCAACAAGCTCTTGCAAAATTGGAGTGACAGAATGCGCTACAATAATGATTTCTTCGTTATTTACATTGTTTCTAATGTAATCTTCAAATAGGAATTCACTTGTATTGATTTCATTACTTACCAAAGTTGTCTAGCACAAATATATCTGACCTATCGTGGACATTGGCTACAATGTTTGCGTAATGCCAATTTCTTCCGTTTTTTTTTTTTTAAATATAACTTGATCTCGCGGTTTGATCGTAATAATATTTCTGTTTTTCCTTTTTTTTCTTTTTGAATATCGACGTCGTTCAAGTAGTTTCGATGCAACAGCTGACTCGCTACAGGCAATCTGCTCTTAATTTTACGTCCAAAGAACAATTGAGCCGGCGATACGATTAATTTCCTGTACCTCGTAGCATCGCCTTAGAAGTAGATAAAATATTGGCAAATTCCTTGAATGCCGTTGACCTTAATGGCCTCTGTATAATCGTCAATGATTTCTCTATATAATCGTGCCCTGCAATTTCAGACAAATCAATCGCGACTCTTTGAAATGGGTACTGAGGATAAGCGTCTTGAACCAACGGTTCTTTTTGAACATTTCGCTTAAATTGTTCGCAAACGATGCAATGCGAAACGATTTTCTTGATTTGTACACGTGCAAGCGTTTTTTCAACACCCAAATGTGGTTCGTGTAACAAATTTGTACCTGTAAATTTTTACCTGTAGATCAGACAGAATTAGAAGCCTGTGATCTTTAAAAATAAGTCCATTTTCGAAATGCAAATTATAGCTGATGATATCGGGGCAATTGCGTCTGCACATATTTACATAGGCGTATGTACTTTTCATCATCTTTAATTACACGCAAGTAGTAGTTATAATTATCATCCGGTAAACACGCGTTCCGAGTGTTTTTATGTATTACCCGAAGAAGATCTGGGTTTTCCAATTGATCTGACACCTGTGCCCTTGAAAGGCAGGCCACAAGCATTTACTTTCCCGGTGTATAAACGATAGTTATCTTCGGATAATTGAGAAGAAGCATAAACATTCTCTGTAATCGAGGAGTAACATCGTCAATGGTATGCTTGACAAGTACAGGGTTGCGGTCACTTTGAACTGTGAACTTTCGTCTGTAAAGGGAAAAAGTGGAAGCGTTCACAGGCTGTCGGCTAGCCAACATACTTAGACCATTATAAGGTGCCTTGTGAAACCATATGAATTTATGTATTTAATTCTTCCTACTCGTTGAACCAGTTGGAGCTTCTAATGTAGCGTAAGAGATTACGAATGTCCGTGTTTCTTCGATCGTTAATATCACTGTAGTAGAACTCTCTTAAATGGAGTTTTCCTCTTTGTGAGAGATCCGGGCAAATACAGAGAAGATGAAGAATATTCCTCCTCCTCCTAGCCGTCAAAACTCCTTATGAAAAAATCATTAGATAATACGCCAAGACTTTTTGCATGCCTGCCTATAAGACAGTGTCCTATGATATGATTCCATAGAACGTTTTAGATCCAGCTTCTGCCAGATCTGTTTTGTCGCTAGACATGTCGAGCCGGTTGTCAACCAAAGATTTGTTCTTTCGATAACATCCAGCTTTATTCTGAGTTTAGAAGTAGCGATTGGTATACATAATGAATCCTTAATACATAAGGAACTTAATAGCAGCTTGACTATCCGAGAAGATCGGCTATATTTAGCAGATATCACGTTTTCCGTTAACCAAGATAAGACTTCTTTTATAACTACAGTTATCAGGAAGACGGAAGGAGAGACAAAGATTTAGTCTTTCGGAGAAGACACCGCCAACAACATCGTCCACAGTTTTCGAACCATCTGTGAAGAAATGGATCGCTTCATCATCCAGAAAAGCTTCCTCCTCCCAGAATGATCTAGTGGGAATGGAAGTTTTTATCGAATTGTAGCTCTGGTGTGGTGTAGTCGATGTTTCCGGGAAGGTTTTTGATGTTGTTCAGAATAGCGGCATGGTTAGTTGTTTTGCTGGTCCATTGTGAAGTAGCTTTGAGGCGACGGGTGCAGAAGCTGCCGTTTGCCTGCTGAAGATGTCAATGGGAGCCAGATGAAACAGGATGTCATGTGCAGCGGAGGGGGTAGTACGAAGAGCCCTGCCGATGCACAAGCAAGCAGTTCTTTTGACTTTGCTTAACTTATCGCTATAAATCGCTTTGTCCAAAGCAGTGCACCAGACAACCACACCGTACGTGAGTATCGGTCTTATAACAGACACGTATAGCCAGTAAATGATACGAGGCTGTAAATCCCATTTGTTTCCTATGGCTTCTTTGCAAGAAAAAAGTGCCACAGTGGCTTTTGTAACTCATTCTTGGATGTTGCGTTTCCATGTTAACTTTCTATCAAAAAATAAATGAGACCCAAATATTTAGCTTCAATTAAAAATTTCAAACTAGTGCCGTTTATAGATGGAGGGCCAATGTGTGGAATCTTGTATTTCCTAGAGGAGAGGACAGGTTCAGTTTCGTGGGGGTTAACACCCAGCCCACATTTGTTTGCCCATATTAGTAGCTTATTAAGAGCGTTGTAGGAGTTCTTTTAAAGTGTTGAGGGTACTTTCATGACAGAGCAATAGCAGCGTCGTCCGCATAGGCATTCATATTGTAACCCCCGCTTCCAAGCATATCAGCAGTTAATTCACCACCAAGTTTCAGAGAGTTGGAGATAGGACGCCACCTTGTGGGGTTCCTCTACTGACAGATCTTCTGGTAGATTTCTCATCCAGAGTTGAGTTGATAATTCGGCTATTAAGCAGCAAATTGATCAGCTCGCCAAGTGAGGTCAGAGCTGCCAGAGCACCAGCGATAGCAGATGAGTCGACGTTGTTGAAAGTGCCTTCTATGTCTAGGAATGCAATCATTGTATACTCTTTATGAAGAAGCGAATCTTCTATGGAACGCATTAACGTGTGTAGAGCTGTTTCTTCTGATTTAGGGTAAAGGTAAAACCTTTTGCGTAAATGGATTTCAATCAGTCGTTCTATAGTTTTTAGGGGGAATGATGAATAATGCCTGTGAAAGAAAACTTCACAGGCAAACACAATTGTCAATAATTCCTTCTCAATTTGTGCCCATGTTTTTTTGACACGACAAATTGGGGATAAACTTTGCAAGATACTTCAATAGAACCAGTAATCTCATAACCCCAAGATTTGTTTATTGGCTTCGGCATATCTAGAATGGCTCTAGTATATCGGAAATCTTGTCTTATTTGGCCCTCTGAAATTAAATGTCCCATGAACTTAATTTGTTTTTGCCTAAATTGAATTTTTTCTGCATTAAATTTACGGTGGCCAGGTCATGTTCAAGGTCATTGGCGGCCGCAATGGCCATATCATCGAGATATATAAAAAGGTTTTGAATATCCCCGAAAGTTTGCGCAATTTTTTTATGAAATATTTCCGGTGCGCTGTTTATACTGAACGATTGAACTTGAATCTACCGACCGGTGTCATAAAAGCAGTTAAATCTGCGCTCCTGGCATCAAGTTCCATATGCCAAAATCCGTTACTAAGATCAAGCACAGAAAATACACATTTGTTTGCCAGTCGCTCCATCACGTCTTCGATCATTGGAATGAGGAAATGGTCGCGATTTGTGCATGCATTAAGTGGCTTCGGATCGAGACAAACCCGAAGTTTTCCGTTAGGTTTTTCTACAAGTTGAACATTATTCACCCGATCGGCAGGAAAAGATTTCAGCCTGAACCAACGATTGGAGTTCCGATTTTAAACGATCACACAGACCCAAAGACATGCGCTTTTTATAGTGCAATGCAGGTATGGCATCCTCTTTTAACCTATTGGAGCAAGTACCAGTTGGATCTCGTACTATTGTTGTAAACCGTGGGAATAAATGATCTATATAGATCATGTGAGCGCGGAAAAAAACGATCAAGAAGCCGACTCGAAAAGCTTTGAAGTCGTTACTATGCATAGAACTAAATTTAATCCCAAAGGAGTTTCATTCGTTCAGTAGAGACGTTCAACTCAAAAGTGATGTTAATAATTTATTCAATTTTAAGTGGTACGAAGTTCGCCGGGTCAGCTAGAACTTACTAAAAACAAACGGACCCGAAAAACGAAAAAAGAAATTAAACATTGATTCGGCTACTGAATTGACAAAGAGCTTTACACGGACCTGTTACGTAGACTATTTATTTTTTTATTTAGATGTCCCTTCTTCAAGTTCAAGTTTATTATCTTTACTAATACATTTTGTGTTCATACATTTAAACAAATAATAAACCTACGTTTAATACAAATTTACAATATGAATTAATAAAGAAACTGCAATCTATAGTTTATAAGGAACTAGAGGCGAAAGCAGCTGGAATAACATTAAAATAACAATACAACATTAATTTAAAAGTAGTGAGGTGGGGTTACGACAAGAATTGTACAGTATATTTGTTACAAATTTAGAGATATTTATGTTATAACAATGAAATAGTGAAAAAAAAATGTTTGCGCAAAAATAAAGATAAACAAAAAAACAAGTATCTAATTAAATGGTTACCCATAGTAATTCATTTACATTTTTATAATTTAAACCCAAGAGCCAACATTTTACTTTTTTGAGAAAAGTGGATTCATTTCTAATAATTCTAATGCTGCTAGGTAGATTATTAAAAAGTCTTGGAACAACTGACGTATAAAAATTAAAAAAAAATTGCAAATTGTGATGCGGTACTAAAGCGAGATGTTGATTGTTTACTCTAAGGTTATAGCTAGAACAGCAACGGTTCAATAAATAGCCAGATCTGGAGAAAAAAATCTTTAATACCTTATAAAAATACAAATGCTTCAGAGGTAGGACTTTGATGCTTTTGAAAAGTATTAAACTATCGTGTCGACGACTTTTATTACAAACAAGACGAATAATATGTTTTTGGGAAACTAGAAGTGGATTAATTTTATTGCCCCACCCAGCCCATGAAACTATGCCATATTCAAGCTTAGAGTGCACTAAACCATAATAAATACAAGTAAGAAGTTCCCTTGAGCAATAAGATTTTAAAAAGTACATTTGCCTTGTAGTGGCCCTAAGATACTTTTTGATTGCCTCCGTATGAGCAGTCCAACCCATCTTCCAATCAATCAGCACCCCTAGGTACTTGTATGACTTGACACACTCAATATCAAAACATTCCACGGAGCACGAAAGTGATCAAAAAATGTCTGTGGATCCACTGACGAGGTACAGCTTTCTCTACTATGATTATATTTCTCACAGCTTGCACAATGGAAAGAGAATGATCCATAGTCTACCTCCTTACCAGAAACATTAAAAAATATAATTTTGGTTTTATCGCTTATTACCATTTTATGCATTTCAAACCAATGGCTTAAGACTTCCAAGTAATGATTAATGTCTGCAGAAAGATCCAAAGCAGAGTCCCTTTGAAAAGCACATGCCATGTCATCAGCGAACGCATTTACTTTGCAACGGTATTTTTGTAAAAACAGCGAGTTAATAAAGATTAAAAAAAGTATTGGACCAAGCACAGAACCCTGAGGAACACCCAAAGACACGCTTCTCAAGGAGCTTAATTCTCCACTAATCTTAACTCTTTGTCCTCTATCGGATAGGTAGGAACGGAACCAATTATGCATTATGCCTCTAAAACCGCAATTGTAGAGTTTGTCTAGGAGTATTGTGTGATCGACGGTATCAAACGCTTTTGTAATGTCGATAAAAAGAACCGCAGTTAATTTCCTATTATTAATGCCATTGTATATATTATTGCAGAAATTTAAGAGGGCAGCTTCAGTTGAAAAACCAGAACGAAACCCAAACTGTGATTCACTAAAGAATTTGTTTCTTTCTAGAAACTTTACCATTCTGTTTTTCACTGCTTTTTCAAAAATCTTTGAAAATACCGCGATTAGGGAAATCGGCCTATAATTATTTATTAATGATTTATAAGCCTTCTTAAACAAAGGTATTACTTCGGTTTGTTTTAACCCATCTGGAAAAATACCATTAGAAATACTCTTATTATAAATAAGGCATAAAGTATCGCAAATGTCGAAGGCTATTTTTTTAACGAAGTTATTTGATAAACTATCAGTTATTCCAGAATCCGATTTTTTTAGAGAAATTTATATACCGTTAACAATATTGAGTTAGTTTAAAAATTATGATTTTCAAGTTTGATGTACATTTTATTTCTTGCTTATTGCTTTATTTTAGATATCTCCACATTTTTAACTGCATTACTAACAAACCTTTTTTTCTTTTTTATTTATGGTTTGCATGGGTTAACACTTATTAACACCAAACTGCTATTCACTACTAACAATAAAACCAAAATACCACCAAATGCATGCGAATACCTTAACTTTCCCTCATGCTAAAAATGCCAAATACGCTTGAAATCCAACCCAAACAAAATTTTATATATTAAAAAAACAATAAAGTATCGGGTTTGTAAGCGCTTCAATGACAGAAAAGTATGCCAACATAAATATTTACAGGATTACACATACAATTGCACATTAGAGAATGGTGCACTTCCATCTGAAAGGATTTGTAATATGACACTGGATAACAGAATCTATCGTACTGGTCATCCAACATTTACTTTTAACTTAACAGCCAACAATTTTGTTGGTAATGCTACACAAACTATAGTAGTAGATCATTTCAGCAGAGGTAAGTTTTTAGTTTTATTAAGTTTTTTCATTTTGTATTTATTTTGTTGTTACTTTATTTTCAGTAATACCGGCGATGCCTAAAGTAAAAATTACAAATATTACTGACAAGGGTGTCACTATATCCTGGAACGTCTCTAAGCTCAGCTTCTATGATACTACGAACTACCTATTTTACGAAATCCGATTGCGACCGGATAAGTTCGATTGGATCGATATCAATAACTCGTCAATTAAACAAAGTAATATGAACTGTTGGGTTCATATCAATGATCTTAAATACGCTTTTCGTCGATACAACCTAACGGTTCGTGTGAAAACGGGTCTCGCATGGAAAGCTAATGATGATACAATGTGGAGTGATCGCTTTGAAGAGACATTTGTTACAAAGCCTCGAATTCCCGACAGCCCACCGGTGATCGATGTAGGTAGTTTCTATATCGATCCCAAGGAAGAAAATCTTCGTGTATATTGGCAACAATTACCAGAATGGAAGGAAAATGGACGTAATTTTACATACAATTTCACCGAAGTTCGAAAAGATGGAAATATAATGTAAGCTTTTATTAAAAATCATTGCACCTCTTTACAAAGATGTTATAGCTGTAAAATATTCCTACGAATGCAATCGATGTGTTTTGTTTTTTATTGTGAATTGGTTTTTGTTTTTATTTCATGTATATTCGATAGCCTTTATGTGATTTTAAAAGAACAACATTCAATTTGGCAAATATTTCCTAATTCAGGTTTTTGATTATACATGTTTATTATACGATAATATCCAATTCAGTTGATGCCAGATGTTTTGAGATGTCATCCTCATAAGTGGATACATAGTAACTGATATGAAGACAATTTCTAATGTTTTTTTTTTTAATATTTATAGCAACGTTTCAGCATACGCTATGGATCAAACATCAGCTACATATAAATGGGAAAGCACATCACATTATGAATTTAAAGTGAAGAGCCAGAATGAAATTGGACAATCCAAGAACAGTAGTAGTCTGAAAGTTGCACCCAGTCGTGAACGATCAATGGAACTTGAGCAAATTCAAACGATAACAAAGGTGTTTCACAATCAAGCCTATACAGTATCATGGTGGAAACCATCCGATATAGACAATTTAATTGATTTTACTTTGTTTTGGTGCATTTCAAAAATGGAATCACAGAGTCAATGCAAGGTAACAGTTTTTTTTTGTCATACAACTCCAAATGACAGCTTTGGTTTGTTTATTTTCTAGGGCACAATAAGCTCTCAACATTTTGATAAGAATACATACAACTACACCACCGAGCCGCAAAACCATACTCTGAACTTTGCTGTGTCAGCAAACTATCGGTTTTACAGCACTGGTATGATTTGGGCAATGTGCACAGCTGATGTTGGTACGGAATTAACTAAAATGGATCCCGAAACAATGGCGACATCATCAAATAGTATCAAACTACAATGGAGTACTGAGTGTTTATACAAGGGTATTTTGGAAGGATACAACTTAACATACTGCAAAGTTGAAAACAAAGAGGGTGAAATGATTGGAGATTGTATTAATGATGAAAAAAATGTGAGTATCTCTAAGAAGGCCAAAGAGTACACGATAACTGGGTTGGAACCGTTTACTACATACAAAATATTGATTGTGATGTATTCGAAAGCAAAAGTCGGGCCAATGAGCAATGCTCTTCTAGAAACAACTACGGAGGATGGTGAGAGGATGATTTTTAATTTATTTATATATATTACCGTTTTTCGTTGAATCTTTTAGCACCAACGCCTCCAAGAAATCTTAAACATCACAATGTAACAAGCAATTCCGTAGTTTTAACGTGGTTACCACCAATTCATAGTAATGGTGTTTTACAATCTTATACAGTCTGGTAAGAAAATAATTGTTTTTGTTCGAGATTTGACTTTAAAAGCGATTTTTTAATTGTAGGCATAACAGCGAAAAAAAAATTGTTAATATAACATCTAACGATACTGAAAGTGTAGTTACTTTTAAGTTAAATGAATTGAGTAGTTTTTCCGACTACAAAATATATGTTACTGCGCAAACTGTAAAAAGTTCAGTGCCAAGTAACGATATACACTTCAAGACGTTGATTGGATGTAAGTAGTTTATTTATTAATATTTATTCAAATAATAATCATATTTAGATATTACCGACTTCTGTAAATATACATGGAACTGAATTTTGTACTTGATGAATTAGAATTTCAGTCTTTAAACCATTAAAATTTTACCTACATTAAACCAAGCGCAAATATTAAAAATAAATTTGTGAAGCAAAATATATGGTAGGTACATTTCATTTAATGTGAGTAAAATAAGTTTTATTTGAAAGGTGTGAAGGAAACGATTTCAAAAACTAAAAATAATCATATGGTCAGCTGTCAAAATATTCTGTGCTCATATTACTTGTACCCTGCTCAGTGAATTTATTTCGGACAAGGAGAAAATAAATTAATTAATTTAGAGAAAAGTAAACACCAAGGCATATTCAATAATAAATGCTAAGCCAAAAGATGTTAGTTTCTTTTAAGAAGTAACATTTTGCATTAAATTGTACTAGAAAATGATATAATAGATATTTTAGTGAAAAAAAACCCTTAAAATCATCACAACAAACTGAAACGTAGAAAAAGTCAAACTGTCTCACTGTTTGCGAACGTTGGGAGTAGTGAAACAGTTTCCAAATTGAACGATTATTTTTGTTTGTTTTTAGTTGAACATAATAAATTGAAAAATATACATAAACAAATTTAGTTTTTATTAATTTATTTACTACATCTTTTGAATAAACATTGTATTAACTGTTTTTTATATAATTCATTTTAGTTCCCTCGGTGCCACGTTCAATAAATCTGGAAACATCTGGAAATTCACATATTTTGCACTGGGAAAAGCCACAAGTACCATCTGGCCGTGTTGAATTTTATGAAATCCAGGTTTTGAAAAACAACGAAACTGTTCCAAATACAATCTCACGTGTTATTGGCAACAATTGTAGAATCAATATACCTTCGTGCGATGATAACAGTTTTGTATATAATTTTGAAGTGCGTTCTGTAAACGTGGTCGAGAATAGTAGAGTTGACTACCAAATATTCTCAAAACGCGATACATCACTTTATGCTACAATCCATCAAGGAGCTGCCAAGAGACGACGCCACTCAAATGCGGAAATAAATTCGTCCATCGGTGGACCTTATCAGATCCATGAAAATACCGACAGACATCTTCGTCATCGACATGAGCGTGAAAACTTAAAATCGATGTCTTCGTCTACCACTGAAAATTCGAAGGCTTTAGATTCGCCACTGATTATGCCAGCATCTTTTGATCACTACGATAGCAATGAAGACTTTTTGTGCATCGGGAGTGAGCCAGTTCCACAACATTACCTGGACGAACATCAATATAAGCACTTCCAATCCGCCTGGAACAAAGGATCATCCTACGCATGTGGTCCACAATCCAGTAAAAGTACAATGTTTGCACTTGCAGGTGTTTTAATTATGCTAGTTATGTTGGCTGCGGTCTATTCCGCCCGAAAGAAGTATGATAAAATGAGCAATATTGGACTTATGCTGCCTGCAGGTCTGGAAGAAAATATACACACACCAAAAGGTGTTGACAATACAATTGATCGTGATGAAATTGCACGAAATGATGAGCTATTTTATGAGAAAGAAAGCCACAGTTTGTTATCGAAGATTGGAAACGATTCTGGTATCTTGAACAGTGCTCGCAGTCTGGACAAAAAGAGTGCTTATCAGAGCGATCATCAGGATAGTGAAAAAAGTTCTCAAAGTACTGATTCGGTTGAACTCAATGATGTTACTAGCTGCTCCTATACATCGTCACCATCGCATAGTCCAAATGCAAATATTCGAGAAACGGCAGCAAATGAGGATAAATTCACTCCAGCTATAATTCAACCGATTTCCGTCCAATTACCACCACCCACCGGCAATAGTTTGTTCAAACCAATGATACCGAGTAATGGTTATGTGCAACCGCAAGCTTTTCAGAGGGTAAGTTATTTTATATCTTGATATTGCCAAATATCTAAAATAATATATAAAACTGATTGCAAAAAATTATATGTCCACAAAAATCTTACGACCTATTGCACCGATTTATATTTTTTTTTTAACTTTCTCGATTACGTAGTAAAAGAAATATATTCTATTCATACAAAATTTCGAACTGGAGATGTTAATCAATTCTGACATTACGATGATAGAAAAACTCAAAAAAGTGGTTCTCGAAATTCTGTCCGTCTGTCCACAGCCTATCGGCTGCCCGGATTTGGTTCAAACTTCGGATATGGAGTTCGGGGCATTTTTTTTCCACGGTTACCTCAATATTAATGGTACTTCCTGTATAAAATGTTGATACTAGATTGATTTGTTTTGAAACGGCTCTAACGATTTCAACCAAAATTGATATTTGATCTTAAGAAGTTAACATCACAGTTTTTCGCTAAAAATCGAAATTTGGAAATTTCAATTCGAATCACCGAAAACGCTAATTTTAGAAACTGCTCATTTCCCATTTTCGATTTCGATAAAACTTTAAAAACCAATTAATATTAACATCCCGAGAATTATCTAATACTCAGTTTTCAGCTATTAGTAATGCAATATTTTTTGTCAAATTAAACATTGCAATATAAATGTTACTGTTTTGTCTGCATAATTTTACAAAAACTGCTCTAACGATTTTGATCAAAATGATTAATAAAGATAATATAAGTAGTCGTAGATAGATTGCTTGACCAATTTGATGTTTATATGATTAATCCCTCGACCGACGGAAAAATCATTTCAATGAAAGTAATCGAGAAAGTTAAAAATTAACTTGTATGTTTTTCATTTAATCAATCAATAGCAGGAATAACATTGATTGAACAGTAGCACGTATGTGTGGTATTATCACGAGCATTTATTTGTTATACACCGCACATACATACGTGAAATTGTTAAAATTTAACTATGAACTATTGATTTATATATCGATTCGATTTCCAGAGGCGATAACCTCAATATTCACTTTATTGATCAACAGCCATTGACATTCAACAATTTCTGTAATATAGTTAGATATAGAAAGATGGGCATGGTTTATGTTTTTGAATTATAAGTCGGTATCAAGTATCATACACATTTTTCGAAGCTCCTGGACTCACCGAAGTAAAATGTATAATCGTAAATTTAAATTTTAACGCCTAGCAAAGCAGGCGGGAGTCCGCTAGTATTATGTATAAAATTATGTGAAGTTTATATTAAGTCCCTTTTTGTATTATTTTAAGATCTCTGCCGTCGTCATCACGTCAACACGGAATATTTGCATATAAATTAATTTTTACTTAGGCTCAGTGCTATACAACCAGCACAGTTCTTTTGTTTCTTTGTATATTACCCTGAATAGTATCGGAAAACCCTCACTGACCTTTGCTCCATGTATTTCAGACTACCTAGCTCAAGTAAGATATCTGCCGTCTTAAATATTCACAACACAGTTGATTCAATACGCTGTTTGTTCTCTTACTATTTGTGCTTAACACTCGCGTTTATAAGCTTAGAAAGCCCTACCCGAATGGGCAAGACTAGTACCACGAGGAGGTAAAATAAGCATAATTGATGTGTAAGAGATGGTTGCGACAACTGGACATACCAGTAAGAGCCCATCCCTATTCATATTACACCTAACCATCACAAGAAACCTACAACAGTTCGAGCAGTCTCATGTGAGAGTAGCCTTACGAGTACGGCGTCAAATATTTCACAGAGTTATACGGCTCCTGTATTTTCAGATGTGTCGATCCCAACGTGCTCAATTGGATTGACGGTTATATAATAATAAAAAAAAAAGTCCTGATGAAAAATCGATTAACCTTAGTCCTTTTCCGAAGATCTTGTCATGTAGGCTTGCAAAGATAGCATTCTTTCCGATTTCCAAGCGGCCAAAGACAATTTTGACGTCGTACTTCAGGAACTGATCAGATTACTTCCCGGGAAGTTCGTATGAACCTATCTTGGTTGCGCCATCATTCTACTCTGTGTAAATAGACTAGAAACTATAGTAAATACAGGGTTTACATTACAGAAAACCTAAATCTGTGGTCGAATTACCGCATACGAGATCGAGTATTGAGTATCGAATTTTGGCATTCTGTCATCAGTGATCGAGTATATTTTCATATGGTAGGGTTTGTAGTGTCGAATAGATGCATTTTAGGAGAGAAAATGTAAGATATTTTTATTTTGATAATTTTACAATATTAAATGTGATTAACTGACCTCCTGGTATCTTGTATTTTCGGAAAAAAAAAATCTTTGGACTCATCCCAATTTTTTTTTTCAAAAATTCTATTTTCTGGACACAAAACTTCTTCCATTCCCTCACAAATGTTGGAAACAATTTTTGAGTCTGCGCTTTGCGACATTCCGATTAAGTAATCGTTACCTTAAACAAATATTTATTAAATTCTATAAGAAATGAAATGTTAGTGCATAAGTTAAACCATACCAATTGAATGTTGATATCCTCCACTTCCTAGTAAGGAAAAAGTTGTAGCTAATTGCAGTGGAGCTGGGACGGCGGTTGTGGTACTTCCTCTAAAACGTATTTTATCCATAATAAAAACGAATGCACTCTTATTAACTCTAAATCGCTTAATAAAATCGTAATCGAAAGCTTAAGTTATTTAAAATGGTCCAAGAAAAATATAATTTCATTGATTATACGTACGCAGAGTTTAGTAAAGATAAAGGATTGCTTTTATCTCTTAAACGCTTTCGTTCAATGGACTCGCCATGTCCATCTTCAGACACAGAAGATGGATAAGTACCGCAAATACTCCATTTAAAACTTTCTAATTTATAAAGAAACACCAATTTAATTTCAAAACATTCACTGAAAACCAAGACATTTGACATTTGTTCGCCGTCAAACATGAATGTAGCAGAATTGTGCTAGTACAATTGGTACAATTTTAAATGTGCATTCGTGACGTGACCATTCGTATGTGATCATCCCAATGTAGTTACTCGATCACTCGATAACGTATGCATTTCATTCACTCGATAACTGATGTGCTAATTCGACCCCTGCTTCTTATCACAATTCGAATGTGACCCACAAACGGAGGGTAAAGGGGAAAATTCTTGTTAATTCGTAAATAAGTAAGACTAGAACTCCAGTCCATTGTAGAAACTCTCACACATTAATCGTTTCTCGTTATACGTCACTTGCTCTTTTTTGTGTTGATATTCGTGCGGTTCGACACTTTTCTAAGATTTCTAAACATTTGTACATAAATAATTAACAAAAATAGATCATCCCGATGCAATGCATTTCTTTGCAGTAGAAAAATTTCACGAAATCGTAGACAAACTCCAATAGTTGTTAAACTCAAAAATCTGAGAAAAAACGCAGATTCGCAAAATTGCTCTGAAATCTGAAAAAAATTGCGAACATAAAAATTGCTCTGAGAGCGCCCAATCGAATACCACATAACTGAATTTGAGTACATAATGAGTTGCTGTATTATCTTTACCAAGCTATAATAATAAGCAATAGTTTGTCTGGTAAACCTATTCTATTGATTTTATTGGGTTCCTTTCTTCTATTCCATGACGTTAAAAGAAGTTTAAGTAACGATTGTCCCATCTTCTAGACCTATTTTTAAGTAACATAATACAAATTGTACAAATATTTCATATTCATACATATCATTTTATATTGACAGTTACAAGCACCGTCCTTTAACGGTTATACCACATTGGATGCTATGGGAAAAGCAATGCTTCCTCAAGGCTCTGCAACGGTCGCCCCGTCAATGGAAGGCAGCAGTTTTGGTTTAGATTCCAAAAACTTTAGCAATAAAGACATCTCAGCCCCGCAACCAATGAATGGAAACATATGTGGATATGTTACGTGTAAACAACTATCTGACTTTGGTCAAAGCCTACAATAAGCAAAGTAATCATAAGAACAGAGTTTGTCCTTGAGTTAAATTTTAACTTTTTTCTTAAATAAGACTTATAGTGTTAAGAGTGACGCTCTATTTTAATATACATTTTTTGTACTTTGTTTTCGTAAATATTTTTAGCTTAATTCAGTTAAAAAATTGCAATTATTTTTTATGGTATATGAAACATTTATTCATATATTTATATATATATTGTACACACAGAAGAAGAAAAAAGAAAAAAATCTATTTATAATGTAGTTAAAGAAAAATTACAAAATATTTTTCAATTATATTTAAGATTATATAACGTAGTCTTGCACACATTATTATATTTGAAATAAGTGCACACACAAATATTACGGAATACAATAATTGGTTTCATGCTATATATGAGTGAAAATTAAAAGTGCTTGTACTGTTTTCCAAATGAATAAAAATTGGATATGCCCACAAAACGCATCAACGATATGACGTTTCAAAAGGCTTTGTGCAAAAAACAAAAAAATTAAATAGAAATAAAACAACGTTTTGTGATTTTAATTCAATTATATATAAGCCATGTTGAACAAAACTGAAATGTATACAAACAACCACATAGCGTAGCATGTGTGAAGAAAATATATGTTTATCAAGTGACAATTGTAACAAAACATCTTTTATGTGTTAAGAAACAAATGAAAAAAATCATAACTATTAATGTTTATTCGATTGTGTGTTGTCATTACTTAAAAAGTTTACTAAAGTACAATTTTTGAATATACATATTATATTGTGTATCAAAAATGCGACAAAATAAAAAATCTATTTTGTTCGAACTAAATTTCTAAAATGTGTTACACTGTAAACCTTTATTTTGGCATTGATTGCTGGCCTTGTTTTATTTCCATACTTGTTAATATTGTTGTTCTTGTCCAACACAATTATTGTTGTTCCTTTAAAATCGAAGTACCCAAATGAATTGTTTATCATTGCCAGTACATTGTAATTTTTAACCGCCTATCTGCTCCTTGGCACATTTTCATTCCGTAATCAGACCTACGCAGTTTAATTTGCTGCAATATAAACATCCATCTAATCGTCAGCGAAATAATATTATTTAGTCGATAGAAAATAATGTTTGCTGTTTTTCTGCAATTGAAAACGAAAAGCATTAGAGAACGATTGATTTATCTGCTCAATTTAAAACGCTATCAGTACTGTAAAATGTATTGTATGATGTAGCGAAGTTTTTATTGATATGAAATGATAATTGTTATCCAAACATATTTACTAACATATTTATTTTAATGCATTACTCAGTTGTTAGGTGCCTGTCTTGTTGAGCGGTCGTATATCGGTGTATTATCTCGTAAACATAAGTCAGCGACTAGAGTCTTCTGTGAACTATTTTTTTGTTGAAGGTTAAGACGAAAGTAAAGGTTTTACGGCAAAGCTTTAAGTGCTCATTTATTTATTATCGATTAACCGCCCTTCCATTGCATGGGTCGCGGGTGTATGATAGCTTTATAGCTCTCGATCATTCGCCACCGACTCTACCCTATTCGGGTAGAAGAAAGATTTCGAACTTCGTCTTGGCACGGTTTCTATAGGAGGTCTTGGGATCGGAGTTAGCGACATGTGTTTATCTGAGAAAACCACCCAAACATGAACCGCTCCTTCTGGTCCATGTCACTGCTTGACAATGTGTACGTCATGTATTCTGGTGTTTCTTATTCGATCAGTACGAGTCAATCCAGGAGTTCAACGAAGGAAAAAGGAATCCCATTGTGGCAGCCATCTAATTCTTTTGGTCAGTCTCAAATCTCACGTTCATATGTAAGAGTTGAAACAAATACCAATTAAAAGACTGAACACTTTAACATTTCACTGCGCTGCCGATCTTCCAACATTCTTGAAGAGAATGACACCAGTTCGTTAATCGGCTGGTGTTCGAGGGCAATTTTAATAACACAAGGACCCAATCTACCTCTTCACTTAGGGCCTTAAGCATTTCTAGCCGGGTGTCACCCACTCTGGCAAATTCGCCAATTTTTAGCAATTTGATCGCAAGAGTTATTTCCTCTGTCATCCTCGTTCAATCTATTACATATCATGGTAAACGTTTTTATCAAACTTCAGTTCATTAGCTGCTTTAACAGTCAATTTGTCAATAGTACCTTGAAATTTCAGTAGTTTCACTAAATTTTATTGTGCTAATAAAAATAGAAAAAAAAAACTGAAAAGGAAACCTCAGGTCTGGAAAAGCCTTTAGATCCCTTACTTTGGATGGCCATAGTTCATGTTTTCCATTGGGACCCTCAGATATTGTTTTCAGATCTCAGATTTAACGCGGATCATGGAACATGCAACGAAATTGATATGCTTTTGTAAATGGTTTAATGCGTTATTTAACACTAATACCAGCTGTACAAATTGCATTCGTTTTTGGAAAAATCAACTATGGATATTGACTTGAAAAATGTTTCCCCTTTTGTAGATACAAACAGTACTCAAATTATCTTAAGTTGGCTGAGCTGACGGACTATTACTTAGTTTATGCTTCAACTAACATAACCATTGTATATAAACATTGTAATATGTAGTACTATCACCATTGTAAAAAAGACAATTTTCGTGTTGATGATAGTACTATAGTCTCTAAATACAATGCCTTTGGTCAGTGCTGGATTGCCTTAATAAAACTGATCATGCCGGTCTTTGCCTCGAGAGGCTTCGAGAAATTGTTCTTGCCCTCCTTTCCTTGACTACTACTGTCGCCTAAGTACTTATCTTCGTCATCATCCCATTCTCATTCTTTCCCGCCTTTTCTCAAACAAAATACATGTTCATTTCTGTTCTCTTCATGTTAAAACAATTTTTTTTTTATTTGTTTTTGATAATTAATAATACTCGAATACAATAATTTACGTTAACCGCAGTAACGTTTACTTTACGACATTTAAATAAAAGGAACCACAATTTAAAAACAAATTACTTTACTGTGTATTCATATAAAAAAGTAAAGCACATGGTAATTGGTTTCTATATGCATTTTAAAAAAAAACACTCCTTTATTCGTATAAATACGCACTAGCATCTATGTATATATCAAATCGATTATGGAAAACGACGGAAATCATGTTGCGTTATATTTGTCCGCCAATATCCGATTTCAATGAAATTATGTGGGTGTGTATGGTTGTTTTTTTTTTTGTTGTTGCTGATGGGATAGACGATCTTTGGTTGGCCTTGGTAGTTGGTTCCAAGTTAAATTATAGCATAGTTTAAGACTCGATATGTGGTCATGTTGGCGATCTCCGAACAATTACACACAGTCACACTCTCTCACCCACGCAGGCACTCACACTCTATTGTTTTGTGGTGGTAAAACGTAGATGGGGATTGATACTCTTCGTTCAAAATGGCAGTTATCCATGCGCTTTGTGTTTGTGTATTACATAATGTGCGTGTAGTAAATTATCGTAGTATTTAGGCATCTTTATATAACTGTGTACAGTTACTGTTTTTTTTATAACGGTCACTTTCTGATTCACCGTACTTTTTTCTCGATGTTGTGCCTTTGTTGGTATTTTACAACATCGAAATAAAACGGCCAGTTGCCGTCGATCCACTCTGTACCTACTTAATTTTTCTCGCAAGAAAACATATATAATTTTTGTTATGCGTCTGGGGTGTACAGACAGTTCTTTTAAGGGAAAGACGTTTTCGTCGTGCCGGCTGTTATTCCTGGGTCAAGAAGAACCAGTGTTTCCTTCGGACATTCAGTGTGCAAAATAACAATGAATTCGAATTTAAATCGAACTTAACTAACAATAGAATAAAATGTCAGTGAAGATTCACGATAGAAGTTGAACAACACTCGAAATCAAAGTTCAAAATCTTTAATGTAATGCTAGCTGTAAGGGCCTTCGAAAAGTGTGTTAAAATAAAGACGAGGAATGTTATTTAGAGCCTTCGCGCGATATCAATAATCTAATCACTATAATAAATTAGTGGCCAGGCTAGATTTTACAAACTCAACATTTTCCATCTAAAAATATCCATTCTGACCTACAAAATATTTAGTGTGAAGGTTAAAAATAATCATTAGTAAGGCCCTTCGAGTTTGAGGATGGTTATTATTTTATATACGTTAGTTATATTTTCTGAATTCATATTTGATAGTAGATAAGAGAGGTTGTGGTCGTTTATGTTTTCGCAGATTGAGTCTGCTTTCTTGCAGGAGAGGATTTGCAATAAAGATTCGAATAATGATAATCACCCCTTTTGAGGTATCCGATTGAAACTGATTTTCTTCGATATGGGTGAAATCGGATAACTTCCATTCGAGATATCCGTTGCGGTACAACATTTAGAAAAAAACTCTCTGATGACATATAGCGCAGCCTGCCAGATTGCGTTGTACTTGTACCCCGGTATTTCACTTGCTTTTGACAGCTACACGGCACATTGTTTCCGAAGTTCTCCGATAACTAATTGATGCGGAATATTTTTAAATGTGAAATGAACGCGTTTATATGATTCATTCATTTTGTTCCGAAACAGATACTTCGAACGAAATCTATGCCTTGGTTTTGTGCAGTTTTTCCCGACATTTCGGTTGCGAAAAGGGTGGATTCTTTTATGCTGCATTTATACTAAATCTATAATACTAAATAGCCGTGTGACTGAAAGGGATGGCATTATCGTTTTTTGGTCGGCCATCTTGTTTACGTGATAGGAATTATGGGAACGCTATGCATGTTGATATTTTTATAGCGATGCCTTACGAAATTTCGCTTTCCTATAAAACAAAATGGCTTCCGGAACTTACAATTATTTATTTGTTTCGTAAAATTGATAAATGAATTGTTGGTTTAATTTACTGAAACTAATTACCACTCTCATTTCACATGTTTTGAATCAAAAATAGAAATGTTTTGAAGTGATTGCAGGTATGGGTAGAACATCCATGACACTTTAGGCGTCTGATTTATGATCTCATTCTTACGCCTTTATTAGCATTGACTGCGGACAAACGGATCTCTCTGTCCCGTCTCGTGCCAAAATACACGTGCGTTATGGTGTAAATGCAGCATTAATGGGTGAGTGATATGGAGAACTGACAGCTTCCAATATTTCCTGTTCTAATATAGCATTGTTCCTGGAAGTTCCAAGCGATTGCTGGCAGCGTTCATAGAATTTTATCCGTTAAATTTGAAATTATTCGTTTGAAATTATTAGTTTTTTTTTATAGGAATTTAGTGTACATTTGCTTTAAAATATTAATGAAAAATGAACAATGTAGATTGGTTGAGGAAAAATAAAAGCATTTTGAGCAAACTTTCTTCAGTTATTTAGGAAAAATTTACACATGAAATCGAATCAGAAAATACACAACCATGTTTGTCCTAATACGTTTCTAAAGAACATCTCCTTTATATAGTTTTATTAACCAAACAAATCAAATTATTTGTCTTTTAAAAGTATATAATATAATAACTAACCAATAGCATTCAGCAAAGTTAAAATATCGTATTCCAGAAATCTATCACATTCCTCCACGGTTGGCAGCACATTTTTGTACAAGGTGGGCCAAAAGAAGTCATCCGATGTTTTTTGGCTCTCATATTTTTTTCTAAATGAAACACTTCGATTCTGTTTTTTGATTATGTTTATTTGAACCTTTAGAATTTTATTGGTCAAGTCGAGAAGATGATATCGGCCACATCGGCGCCGTCACAATTGATTGCCATACGGACTCGTTTTATGGCATTTTTCATCACTTGGGCGAGAACTTCGGGCGACAGATTCTCGCACTCGTGTCGAATGTTGTCCTTGAGGGCTTCTAGGGTCTCGAACTTGTTCACGTAAACACGGTACGTTCTTGGGGAATGTATCGCTCCATGGCTTGTTCACTTGTATTCTACATCTGTCTAGTCCACAAATGTCAAAACAGATTTGACATTGGCGGCCATTTGCAAAAATAAGAGCATCTTCCAATAGGGTGATCTCTTTTGGCCCACCTTGTATGTTTGGTCATGTGACACGGATTCTAATTGGCATTACACCGATAGAGAAAACTAAATGCCGAAATTTAAAAGGGACAGCGGCTAGTTGGAGGTCTCAGTATGATTTGTCTATGCACACAATATTCGCTGGAATTTTTTTGTTACGAAAATTGTGCAGAGATGCAATGCTGAAGATGAAGCTTTCGAACAGAGACAAATGATACTGAGACCCCCAACTCACAATCCTCTTGCCGCTGGGCCCCTCAGTTTTTTTCAAATTCGCCATTTTGTTTTCCTATCGGTGTTGTGTCAATTAAGAATCCGTGTGACATGCAAAAACATACAAAATATACAAAAATAAATGCTGCCAACCTCGACAACCGTGGGGAAATGTGCTAGAATTCGGGAATACCACATTTTTACATTACTGAATGCCATTGGTTAGTTATTATATGTTGTTAAAAGGCGAATAATTTGATTTCTTTGGTTAATAAAACTAGCTAAATGAGATGTTCTGTATACTAAAAACTTATTATGACAAACATGGTTGCGTATTTTGCGCTTTTGAATATCATTAACTTCGATTTCATGCGTAAATTTTTCTTAGAAAACTGAATAAAATTTGCTCAATATGTTTCTATTTTATTTCAAATAATCTGCATTGTTCATTTTTCATATATATTTTAAGCAAATCTCCACTTATTCCTTAAAAAAAATATTATGCACACGTAACGAATAATTTCAAATTTAACGGATAAAATTCTATGAACGCTGTCAGCAATATTGCGCACAGCGGAAGTGGCATATGCAAGGTGCGAGTGTGTTGGTGAGTCGGAATTTTTGAAGTTACGTGACATTTGTCAATACGAATTTCTATGTAACAATACAAGCGCACTTAGCATTTGCCACCCCATAAAAATATAGCTTGTAGGCTAAGTAACGGGAAATCAGTCGGAGTTGGTGGTCTCAATTGTCTCTGCTTTCGAGTTCTAATAGTTCTGTTCTTTTACAGATATTGGTAGAAGTTCATGTGCATTTTTCTTTCTTTTGTTAGTCAATTTTAATATGTTTTTAAGTATAGTTGCTAAAAAGTGAGTGGGTAAGATCAGCCCCGCCCTATTATTTTAAGCCCAGCAACCACAAGTCGGAAGAGTAGGCCATGGCTTGCTGCTTCATTGAAATTATAGGATAGTTTTACACTCGATTCCCTCAATCGATTTCAATGAAATTTTATGAATGGGTATGTTTGATTCCTACTGGAACGATAGGATAATTTTGGATCTGATGGGTGGTGCTGTTATTGATCTCGGAAACCACTCAACTAATTTCAATGAAATGTTGTGGGTGTGAATGGTTAACCCGATAGTTCCTTTATTGCTCTGCTTTGGGTGGAAGGCGCAAATCGCAAGAATTGAAGAATATGTGATGTGGCATGTGGCCTATATAAGGCGTGTTTCTTTTTTAGTTCAGAGCGGAGCTCTGAACCGAGCTCGAGCTTTATGAGCGCGCTCTGAACGGAGCTCGAGCATTATGAGCGCGCTCTGAAGCGAGCGTACTCAGATCGTTCTGATGTATTTATGAAACACACTTGAGCACCTATCTGACATTTTTAATAAATATATGTATTATTTGAATATTTATTAATTTTTATTTATTAAATTGGTTAACCCTCAGTTCCAGAACAACAAAGGTCGTCCACCATTTCAATTATTTTGTTTATCCTGTTTTTTTTTCTGTCAAATGTGACTGGGAGTGTGTATTCAGCTTTTTACTCAGCCTGCTCAGTCAATTTATTCTGAGCTCATCGAGCGCGCTCTGATTATGCTCAGATCGAAAAAAGAAACACAAATCTGAGCTCTGATGTATCTGAGCTAAAAAAGAATCACGAACTTTTTGTAGAATGCTCGAGCATTATGAGCGCGCTCTGAACCGCGCGTACTCAGATCGTTCTGATGTATTTTGGAAACACACTTGAGCAAATAGCTCTCATTTTTAATAAATATATGTATAATTTGAATACTTATTAATTGTAATTAATTAAATTGGTTAACCTTCAGTTCCAGAGCAACAAGGTTCGTCCGCCATTTCAATTATTTTGTTTATCCTGTTTTTTTTTTCTGTCAAATGTGCCTGTAAGTATGTAATCAGCTTTATACTCAGCCTGCTCAGTCAATTTAATTTGAGCTCATAGAGCGCGCTCTGATTATGCTCTGAGAGAAAAAAGAAACACAAATTCTGAGCTCTGATGTATCTGAGCTAAAAAAGAAACACGAACTTTTTGTATAACAGTTCAGGGTCAGCGCGCTCTGGTTATGCTCTGAGAGAAAAAAGAAACACAAATTCTGAGCTCTGATGTATCTGAGCTAAAAAAGAAACACGAACTTTTTGTACAACAGTTCAGGTTGTGCTCTGAACTAAAAAAGAAAAACGCCTATTGAACACACTGATCTTATTATCTGTAAAATGTCAGCAAAACCTCTTGCACATACTTTTCAATAGTTTCAATAGATCGAAAAGCCATTTAAACTGAAAAATTATGAAATTCCAAACAAAAGACAAATCACTCTGAAGTCTGAGTCCCCCAACTCGCAATCCTTTTGTCACTAGCCACCTCAATTTTTTTCAAATTCGCCATTTTGTTTTCCTATCGGTGTTATGTCAATTAAAAATCTGCGTGACATTCAAAAATATACAAAACATACAAAAATAAATGCTGCCAACCTCGGCAACTGTGGGGAAATGTGCTAGAGTTCGGAAATACCAAATTTTTACATTCCTGAATACCATTGGTTAGTTATTATAAATTTTTAAAAGACGAATAATTTGATTTGTTTAGTTAATAAAACTATCTTAAGGAGATGTTCTAATACTAGAAACTTATTAGAACAAACATGGTTTTCCGCTTTTGAATATCATTAACGTCGATTCCATGTGTAAATTTTTCTAGATAACTATATAAAATTTGCTCAAAATGTTTTTATTTTACTTCAACCGATCTACATTGTTAATTTTTCATATATATTTTAAATAAATGTACACTTTATACTAAAAAAGTATAACTTAATAACACACTTCACAAATAATTTCAAATTTAACGGATAAAATTCGATGAACGTTATAAGCAACTTTGCCCAGAGCGGAAGTTAATTTTATGAATTAGTGTACATTTGCTTTAAAATATTTATGAAAAAGAACAATGTAGATTGGTTAAGGGAAAATAAAAACATTTTGTGCAATTTTGAGTTATTTAAGAAAAATGTTTATATGTTTGGAACAATAAAAATACTTTGCATACAAAAAATAAAACAGAACAACGATATTAAATAACAGAAATAATAAATTTTAGAAAATGTTTTGTACTTATCAACGATAAAAAAAACAAACGAATTTAAATATAAACTATTGAAATTAAAGTGTCTTTATTATATTAAATATATGTTAAAAAAATTATTTAGACATCTAATACTTGAAATAAAAAATATTATTTTAATCAAATGAATTTGTTTATTACTTGCCAGTCTTTTGTTTAACTCTAGCTTTTAGTTTGAAATACTAATAAGGTGTCATATTTGCCTTAGTTTCGTTCAACAGATACCAATTTATAAATATTGAAAGAAAAATATTATGTATAGTAGCTATTTACTATATATATGTATATATGGTGGAATTCAAATAAATTGAGGTAGGTATGTGAAATGTTCTACCATGTCCAAACCAACGTAATTTAGAAAAAGTGATTTATAAATCACGAAAGGCGTCTTCACCGAACTTTAATTGTTTTAGTGTGACATTTTTGTCAACTTTGACATTAGGTGTCCAACTTTCAATATCGTAAATTCGTTCACTTCGTTCCAGATAGTTCTTTTTTTTTTGTTGTTGTTTCTGTTTTTTGCCATACCTGCCAAGAATAAAACAATTTTTGATTGTATGTACATAACAAAAATATCAATGGTTTTCTTTATTCTATTTTCACAACAAAACTCACCGACACACGAACAAAATTAGAAAATTGAATTTGAAATAATTTATTTGAGAGTTTTTTTTTGGTTGAATAAACTGAAGTTTAATAAAGGGTATGTTCGATATTATTTTTTGTTTATTTGCAATGACAGATAGGTAATTAGAATTTAAACACGTATAAATTACGAAAATGTAAGTTAAATCACGTAATTTATGAGATGATTTATCTAAATCAAGTTGATTTAACTAAATCATGATGGCGGTAACCTGGTATTAGCTTTCGAGCCTTTTTACTATTTTAAGTAAATTGTAGAGGCAACAGGCAATTTATGGACAGTCAGTGATCATAGGCTGCTGGATATCTCTTAATAATATAGTTTAATACACCCTTAGCAGTAGAAAGGCCACTTCGATGTAGCTGTTAATAGAAACCATATTGAATTGGGTAGATAAGTCTCGTTCAGAAGAAGTATTCAGTAAACACATACCCACCATACATTCAACCGACTAAAGCAAATACCAAAATCGCATATAAATCTAAAGCTGGCATAAAAGAGTCCGCGAGAATAATGAGCGTATTAACCGTATATTGTGCTATACAGAGGTATGCTGCCCAAAGATTGCAAGTGATTCCTGCAGGAGCTGAAACAGTACGCAAATTGTCCTGCTGCATACTATCGGAATTTTCTCCGATTTCGTACGAATCCATTCATACAACTTTCGGAAAAATTCTCTGCCGCATTGCGTTGTACCCAGGGGCGGATCTACTTAAAGGCTTTTTGGGCTTCCTGCAGAAGTCATTTGCAAAAAGTCCCAGCCTTTTAGCCATGTTTCCTATGGTTAAAACCCTGACGAGCATCCGGATCTGACTTCTGGGAGGTAGGAACTTTGATCTTTTGGTGTCAATCACAGGCCACAGACTTCATGTCAGGGTTCATGTCAGAGCCGTATCAGGCCAATTCGTCCGCTTTTTCGTTCCCTTCAACCCCAACGTGTCCCGGAACCCAGCAGAGTAGAATTGAGTGATGACGTATAGACCTGAGCGCCAAGAGGCAATCTGAAACACATTTCGCATTAACAAGGTTAGAGCCGATAGCTTAAAGTGCCGCTAGACTGTCCACACAGGTGGTTATTTCCATTGCTGGTAGTCCAATCGATAAGCAGCACAGAGCTTTCTTAACCGCATAGATCTCAGCTTGAAAGACACTACAGTGATTAGTCAGTCGAAACGACTGGCTAATAGCAAGTCTTTCTGAGAATACGCCGGCTTCTGTACCATTTTCTTTTTTTGAACCATCCGTATAGACGGATATACCTTTAATGATGGTACTGGGTGAGTTCCAGTCCTGTCTTTTGGGTATAGTGATTCTGAAATTTTTCTCGACGTCATATCTGGGTTTCTCGTAATCGGTGAGTGACATGAGTCCCTTCCGATCAAAGATTTCAAGTATGCTTGAGTGTCCGCAGTACCCAGGCTTCCAAGTTTTGTTCTCTCTTAATCTGAGAGCCGCTTTGGCTGCCACGTTCTTAGTGAATAGCTCAATGGGTAGCAGGTTCAATAGCGTTTCCAGACCTAGTTGTGGTGTGGATTTAATTGCGCCTGTTATACCCAAACAAGCAATTCTCTGCACCTTGTTCAGGTTCTTAAGATAGGATTTGGTTTTAACCGCCTCCCACCAAACAACTGAACCGTAGGTAAGAATGGGTCTAACAGTCGCGGTGTACAGCCAGTGCACAATGTTCGGTTGTAAGCCCCAGTTTTTCCCAAAGGTTTTTCTACACGCATAAAAGGCATTGAGTCCTTTTTTCAGTATTCCGTTTCCAGTTTAGTTTGGAGGTGAATACCACACCCAGGTACTTTGCCTCGGTCGAAAGATTAAGTCGGACACCTTTAAGCTTCGGTGGGTCCCATTTTGGTACCTTATATTTCCTGGTGAACAGAATGAGTTCGGTTTTTTCCGGATTAACCGCAAGACCGTTGTGTTCCGTCCATTTGGATAGTTCTGATAACGCAGATTCCATAATGTCTCTAATGGTGGAAAGGTATTTTCCTGTTATTAGTACAACTAATAAGTCGCATAAGCGACTATCTTAATACCTCTGTTGACAAGGGATGTAAGTATTTTGTTAATCGAGATGTTCCACAGTAGCGGAGATAGGACTCCCCCTTGTGGTGTTCCACGATTAGCGCTTTTCTTAATCGCACAGACCCCTAGGCTGCTGTTAATAACTCTGCTGTTAAGCATAGTCTTAACCCAGTTTGTCAGAAACTGTGATGAGCCTGACTCCTCAAGTGAGGATATAATGGAACTTGTGTTCATGTTGTTGAATGCATCTTCTATGTCCAGAAAGGCCGCCAACGTAAATTCGTTGTTTCCAAGGGATTTCTCGATCGTTTTCGTTACTTCATGTAGCGCTGTTTCCACGGATCTTCCTTTGACATATGCGTGTTGTGCACTACACAGAGCACCGGTAGTTTCGAGAGTGTTCCTAAGGTGCAGGTCCTATAAGCTTTCTAGTGTTTTCAAAAGAAAAGATGAAAGGCTAATTGGCCTATAATCCTTGGGTGTGGAGTGACTGGGTTTCCCCGCTTTGGGAATAAAGACTACTCTCACCTCTTTCCAGCAATCAGGAACAAGCCCGAATGTCAGACAATCACGAAAGATTGCCTGCAGCCATGGGACGATCCTTTTACTGCTCCTTTGTAGCATGACAGGTATAATACCGTCCGGTCCCGCCGACTTGTACGGTTGGAAGGATTGAAGAGCCCATGTTATTCTATTCGTACAAGTGCAGTCACTAATGATAGCCAGTTCTTCATCCGGAAGTGAGGAGAGGCTGCCATCAGAACCGTGTAGCAAACTTCCTGCGATTGTGCATCCCGGAAAGTGCGTTATGAGGAGCTGATCAAGAGTCTCCTGATTACTCACTGTCCAACTATTGTCTTCCGTACACAGGTACCCTATAGGAGAGGGATTTTTGGCAAGAACTTTCCGGAGCCTTGCCGCTTCTGTGGTGGATATAATGTCGGAGCAGTAGTTTGCCCAGGATATTCGTTTGGCTGCTCTAGTTTTCCTCTTAAACTCGTTGAAGCTGTTGCGATATTTACTCCAATCTTTATCGGTTTTTGTCAGTTTGGCTCTATTAAAAAAATTCCTGGTTTTGGTCCTAAGAAGTTGTAGTTCCCTAGTCCACCAAGCCGCGTGTGTTCTTTTGGGAGGACGACTAATAGAACAGGATTTTTTAAAGGAGTCAGTTAGGGTCTTGGTGAGAAAATCGACTGTTTCGTTGACGAGTGTCGCCCTCGACAATGTACCTATGGGGTTAGGTGGAAGTCGACGTTCGACCAGTTCAGAAAATTTACTCCAGACAGTCTTGCCGGGATTCCTAAAGGGGAGTTCTTTGGGTAATTCAAAATCAATTGTGAATGTTATCCTGAAGTAATCAGAGAAGGAGCACTTCGAGGAAACCTTCCAGTCATTGACCCTGAATCTGTCTACTGGGAGCGCTAAAGTTAAATCTATTACCTCTTCCCTAATTTTGTTGTGAAAAGTAGGATGACTACCCCTGTTACAAATATGTAGATTGGAAAGTAATATAAAATCAAGTATAGACTCACCTCTTTTATTTATATCTTTGCTGCCCCACTGCGTGTGATGAGCGTTGGCGTCCATATACTTACTACTAAGTTGGCTCTGGTCGTGCTGGCATGCTGTACCAGGTCCCTTAGTAGTGGTGATGGGGGGTCTTCTTCCTCGTAGGGCAGATATGCGGATGCAAGAATGAGTTGGGGCTCGTTCTTGCGGTCGCATATCGCCACTGTCAGATCAGTGTTGCTGAAACGATAAGAGAAAAGAAAGTTAATTGATTTCTTTATCAGAATACAACTCCTAAGTTTACCTTCACAGCTAGAGTGCAGGAGTGTGTAGTTTTTTGATCTCAGTCCTTGGCTTTTGGCTTTGTATAGCCATGGTTCCTGGATTAGGGCCACGTCCACACTCTCATTAGTCATGAAGAACAGCAGGTCGTCGGTGGCAGCTTGAGAGTGGTGCAATTTAAAATGCACCACCCTGAGCTTTCCGGCGCTGGTCATCGTTACTAGGGAAGGAGAACTTGATGTTCCCCAACCCAAATTTGACGACCCCTGCTGAAGATCTGAGTTGGTCGGCGGATTTTGGATCCACCACAATGCGTAGGTCCCTACCGCCACCTTTCTCCCGCGGTTTGGAACTCACTATTTTCCATTCACCTACATTCAGCTCCTTGTTCCGCAGACCTACCAGTACACCAGGGTCCGCAGAGGTAGGGTTGAAGCGGGAATGGCCTCCAGTTTGGCACCAGGCCACAGTTCTCCTAGACCTCGAATGCAGCGCGTTAAAAAGTCGAATGACTCTTTATTGCCACACCCGACGACCTTTACTCCCTTCCGCCAACCTGCCCCATCGAAGTTGCAGGTGTTGTTGATGTCAGCAGATTCTCCCTCTGATATCATGGCCTCCAGGATCTTTGCCTCAACCTTGAGCCATTTGTCTGTCGCAAGTTTCCCGTCAGGATTGCTGCGGTCAATAATGGCTAGAGTGAGGTCTTCGCTGCTTTTAAGCCTAGATTTCTTCGCCGAATTCCCTGTGACCTCGTCGGCTGAGCGGATCTCTTTCTCTTTTACGAGGAACAAGAGTATTCTCCAGAAGTCTGTCCTCCGTCTCAGAGTCAATGAACGGACTGTTACTGGCTTGAGAGGAGAATAACTCCCCCAGCACGGTCATGTCCGGACAAGAACTCTCTGACAGAGCTTCAACCTCTAGCGAATCTCTCGCGTCCTGTCGATTTAGCTTGTTACAGTCAAGTAGCAGTCTGCCTCCACACCCTTGGCTATCAGTGTCGTCCTCCATGAAAGTTGGGTCCTCCAGAATCCGTGACCCTGCCGCTTTCGCGGGTGGATTTTCACCTTTGTGCGTTCCACCTGGAGTAGTTACATCTATTTGTTGTCCTTTCATGTTTTTTTTTTGGGGGGGGGGGGGGAGTTGGGTAGTTCTTAGTTGATCGCTCATCAACAGCCTGTCTGCCATGGGAGGCCCTTCTGACGACTACGTCGTCGACAGCATAGCCCGTTGATTCATTGCGATACGAAGCCTCCGCACCAGGCGCCCTTGCAAAGACAATGCGCCTTCACAAGGACACACACGTCAAGCTGCCTACCCTAGCGGAAGTTCTATGTGAATAATAAGAGAAACAAAATGACAACCATCTTGGATTTTTCCATAGAATGCTAGAGCCACCTATTGGGCGTGAGTGGATTTGCCAAGTGAAACGGTTGAAATTAAAATGGTTGCGGCATTGTTTACAATAGATGTCATCTCGAAATTGAGCTAGTTTAAATAATTTGTATAGATGGAACCAAAAAAAAATTTTTCATTGTCCCATAAATTACACAATTTTCGTATATTTATTGTGAATTAGTTTATTATATTGTTTTTCATTATTAATTTTAGAAATGTGATGTAATAACACTTAAGGGTATATTTCAATCACATTTCTGATCAATAAATACTTATTTTTGTCAAGAATATCACATTCAAGTACATGCAAATTTAATTCATCATATCAGAGAAACTTGAATCATATTGCAAATTGCAACCAATTATACAGGAATTCATTTTTTTAAATCTTTATTCAAATAATCGCAATGACACCGTGTTATCCAAAACTATCTGCAACGAAATGGAAACGTCAGATGTGAGTTTCCAATTTATTCCGCTCCGAACCACGAGAGCTAGCGCTTATGTTGGAACCAACACTTGCTTTTGACAGCATCAGGATGAGAAAACATTTTTTCTGAAGCTGTGGAATACTTTAATGTGAAATGATCGCTTCTATATGCTTTATTTATTTTTTTCCGAACGGATACCAACCTCGATAGGGGAGATTACTTTTTACATTTACAGCGAATTGCAGTGAAAGCAATCTCTGCCATAGAGATGAAATGAATATTATTTATAGATTGCTATTGTCGAGACCTACCTAAGCTTTCGGTCTTTTGTAGGATGTTTGTTCCAAACTATATGCACATATCGCGCGATAATAATAATCAGTCCAGTCCAGACCAGGTTAAATTTTACTAACTCAGAATGGCGAAATTTTCTATATAAAATAAGCCATTGTGACCCACAAAATATGTAGTAGTATCAAAGGCAAGGCATACTTAGAGCTAATTGCCTATAAAGAAAATGTTACCATCTTGTAGCTAATGGGAGTTGCAAAAGGATGCGAGTTGGGCGTCTCAGTAAATCTTGTCATTGCATTTAATTATGTTTGGGTTTACTGACTAAAAGAATAAGATCGCGGATAGAAGTTACTGTTGTATTGCATAAAGGAAACACCAAAGATTAAGCATCTCAAGTTCGCTCAATCTTTAGCAGCTCGTCTTTGCGCTGAGCAGCTTATGCCTTAATAAAAAATATGTTTCTATTCTCAAGGCGTGCTTATGAATCCGTATAAACTTATAGCGTTCACTAATCACGACCAGGTTAAAATGATGGTATAGAGGCCAAGTTCCCTTCCCTATGGGGATTCTTCCTAATGAACTAGAATCCGCGGATAATAAGGAGCTTTATTAGAGATCCATTCGATCATATTACATGCCATATAGTAGTAGTATAGTAGACGAGACTTTTAAAAAGGACGATTTTAATTAAAATCATTATTTAATTTTGAAATAACATGTTAAACTGTTTTGAAACCTTACATTATTTGATTACAGCGATACATTCGATTTATTTTTTGGATATCGCCTGCTGAAGGTTTGTCCAATTGGCCCAATTTTGAATAAGGATTTTCTCGGTTTTTTCGTACTTGAATAGTTGGCTTTCGAGGATCTATGGCAAAGGCATATTCCGAGTAGTGCATAATACTACCATAATCATAAGGGGTATCATACGGTTTCGCATATTCAACTGGTACCTTAATGAAGTTGTGGTAGTTCTTTATATCGATATTACTCCAGTCAATGGTTATGTACTGGTCACGATCCGAGCGGCATTGCTCATGAAGAATACCCATGACATGCATTGTCTCATGTTGCACAGCGCCAGGAATGGTTAGACAAAGTGGGCTCATGTAAACATTGTGTGCTGTGGCTGGTATTGCTTGATATCCTACCCTGGTTCCACATCGGTTGCCATTAGTTGTGTACACAACAATACGTTGACCATTTGTAATTTGGGTGCTATTCCGTCTTTCGAATCTCACGCAGGTGTTTTCATTAAAGTACGCTAAAGCCCGATCAACTGTCGCTTGTTGATCCGGTGTGTATTTTTCAGAGAAGGTGTATGGAATTATTTTATTTGGCCATTTTTGAACATCCCATCGCATGGCGTTGCGCGCATTGGGATTGTCATCTTCCGCATCAATTTCTTCGTAGTAATTTTCAAAATATTCCTCAGCGATAGACGCACTAAATATTAAAATGACAAGAACACAAACTGAACGAGCGAAACAAACCATTTTTAAGTATGACAGCGTAAGCCGGTTGCAAGCTTTTATATGGTGCTATTCAGACAAATCCAGAACAAAGTACACAGTTCAAACAGGGTGCATACATTATGTGATAATAACTAAGTTCTATTATCGTATCATAGCTGAATAGCATTATTTTTTTAAAATTGAATAAGCAATGCATAACAATGAACTTATAACATTATTTACTTCAGATAAGTCTAGCTTTATAATTTGTCAGGGCATTCCCAGATATGAAATTAATAGAGCTTTCAAACTAGCGCATTTTTAATTTTAATTCCATAGAACATCATGGAATTGGATGAGCTTCCACGTCAAGTTCGGTTCTACTGATAACATAATTACCCATAGCTGTTTAAAAATTGACCTATCCTGACGAATCCACCAGAAAAAAATGAAATGAGCAAATCATACTAAATTAGCAAAACATTTCCTTGTCCAATCTCTAGAGACTAGAGATCAGCAAAAAGTTCATCAATGATTTCATCGGAGTGAACTATATGTTTAGATAATGAGGAGCTGCTTCATTGCTCAAAATCGAAATAAAGGAAGCTCAACTGTGAAGATCTCATTATTGAAGTAGAAGTAAATTGACTGTGTCTTCAGAAAAAATCGGCGATACTTTGGAATGTATGGTTTTTTGAAAATTATTAATATTAGGTATTATTTCTTTTATTATTAGGTAACTTAATTACAATAAATATAAAAACTAAAGCACTAGCCGGCCCCGGAGCGCCCGTTGTGCCGAGAATATCGCCGCTGTTGACGAGGATGTCGAGCCTGCGCCGGAAACATCAACCAGACGCCGTGCCTCGTAATTAGCCTTCAGCCGGTCGTCCTTTAGGCGAATTTTGGTCAAGGACTAGCGTATGTTTCCGTACAAAGTCCCGTCCTTGCATCAGCTGTTGCCTGTCGACCGCCAAACGTGTGTAACTTACGCCCAAGCCATCTTCAATCTCGAGGACGAAGTGGACGATTTTTCGACCAAAAACTCTTGTTTTGGTGATTTGCACTGGCCCGCAAGATCGCCCGATTTACACGTTCCAGACTTTTTTTGTGGATTTTTTTGAAGTCCCGTGTTTACGTAAACAAGTCCGAGACCCTAGAATCACTCAAGGACAACATTCGACACGAGTTCGACAATCTGTCGCCCGAAGTTCTCGCCGAAGTGATGAAAAATGCCATAAAACGCGCCCGTATGGCAATCAATTGTGACGGCGCCCATTTGGCCGACATCGTCTTCTCGACTTGAACAATAAAATTCGAAAGGTTCAAATAAACATAATCAAAAAACAGAATCGAAGTTTTTCATTTAGAAAAAAAAATGAGAGCCAAAAAACTTCGGATGACTTCTTTTGGCCCACCTTGTATCTTAAATCTTGGTTGAAGAGTAGTGCTGCGTTGATATTAAGCATTCTCACTTAAGCCTCTCACTACCAATTTCATCTTCACCTCTTCTGGCGATTGGGTAGCCAACCCTTGCGAAAGCCCTTGGCGGCATTGGACGAGAGAGGGGGATGAGTGTCTTCCCACTAAGGAACTTCCTCTTATTTCAGGAGGCAATGGACGAATTCTCTAGATGGAATCAAGTCGTCTACACAGTGACGTGCCGTGGTGTTTTCAGTAGGGTGTTTACTATGTGTTCTACCGTAGTTAAGATAGTGTATTTTTTTTCTATCCGAGGGCAATACGAGGACAACGATCTCATTATTCAGTATATATATAATACTAGCTGACCCGGCAAACTTCGTTTTGCCCAAAATATATTTTTTGACTGAATTAATTTCAAGCACTCACGATTCCACCTGAAATTTCTTTCTTTGATCGAAATTTAGCGATACTTAACAGATGACTTCGTCCCGGCCAATATTTGGCGAAAATATAATAAAATCAAGTATTAATTTCTTTAAAGTCTATTAGATTTATTGAAATCTAAAACAAAGAATATATTAATGACTCAATTTAAAGCTGCACGATACACTACATTTTTTGTTTTCTGCTCCGGAGCGTAAATGAAGAGGGAGGATGGTTTACCTACTCGGGAACATGCCATATATAACTGGCCGTGTGAAAAACATGATTTTTCCAGATTTATGCCGCACACTTCCAGCGACTGCCCTTGTGACTTCTTTATTGTCATCGCAAATGCAAGTTTCACTGGGAACTGAATACGTTTGAATTGGAATGGCAAATCGTTTGAACTCAAGGGAATTCGCGGGATTAGGCATTCTTCTCCTTTGAACAGCCCTTTCAAAATCCTTGCCACTATGACAATCAGTCGGGTTACATTGCACAGTTTCGGGGCATGAAGATTTCTTAGCATAATGACAACAGATCCAACTTTAAAACGCAAATGATGAGGCGGAATGCCAGACAAATCCAAAGAGTTTAGGAATTCCACTGGATAATTGACGACATCGTCTTCGTTTTCAACGCGATCGATCGATTTGTATGAACGCAGCTCTCCCGGAATTTGATTTTGAATCGTCCAATTCAAGTCATTGACATCAATATTTTTCGCTGCTAAAAATGCGCGTGCGCTCAACCAATCGTAGTTACGATAATTTTGACCAATGTTCGGATATACATTAGTAATGAGTTCATCTTTCGTTTAGGTGAATTGACAAATGACAGGTGGAATGGATATTAAACCACTTGAAGTTTCAACCGGAATTTGTCCATTTCCGATTTTTAGCAGTTCTTTAGAGAAAACTTCTGCGGTTCTATCCTGTTGCAGAATCACTCGCATATTCATACTCAATGAAATGGTTTTCACGTATCGCCACAAATACGATGACTTCAGACATGCATTTAATTCATCCGCCGCTATTGATTTCGGTATCACGGGAAGTGTTTGTCTGAAGTCGCCCGCCAACAGTATCATCACGCCACCAAACCGGTGATTATTGTTGCGCAAATCTTGCAATGTTCGATCAAGTGCTTCTAATGATCGTTTGTGCGCCATTGTGCACTCATCCCATATGATCAATTTACAATTTTTCAACACTTTTGCCATGGCTGATTGCTTTGAAATGTTGCAAACAGGATTTTCATTGATTTGCAGGTTTAACGGAAGCTTCAGTGCTGAATGTGCTGTTCTTCCACCTTCCAACAGTGTTGCAGCAATTCCGGTAGATGCGAGAGCTAACGCAATGCCACTTTGAGCACGTATTGCTGCTAATATCAATGATATCAGGAACGTTTTCCCAGTACCGCCGGGCGCATCAAGGAAAAATAGTCCACCGTTTCCTTCATCGACAGCCTTCATCAGTTGATCATACGCACTCTTTTGCTGTTCATTCAGCAGCGGAACATATGTTTGTAATTGTTGTTGTAAAGTTGTTGTGTCGTAAGCATGCTCGCGTTCCAATTCACGATTCAGTACACTTACAGTTTGACGATTTGGCGCTGTCATATGAATTTCAACCAATAGTTTGCCACCCATAAGCAAACACAAATCTTCAATTAGCACCAACGCTTCATTGTAGATGTCATCGTTCATTTGCAATTCGAAATTCCCTGTCGCTAATCGAAAACGATGCAAAATGTCCTCTGCGATGTCATCTTTATACGTATCCCATAATTGACGTGGGTTTGAAGGCTGACATGTTGAAATGATCATAGCGAAAAGTGTATAGTAAATTTAAAAATTTTATTTAAAATTAATTTGACTTTCTTTCAAATGTTGTTTTATTTTTCTTTCTTGCTTTACAAAGGGGTACAACTTCTTTATCAGTACATTAGTTAATTCATTGCTCAATGAAATTAATAAAAAATTAAATTAATTTTGGCCTACCATACTAATTTTTTTTAATTTATCAGCTGAACACAGCTGGGAAATGGTTTCGTACTTGCTTTTCAATTAAAGCAGTTGCAATTTCAAATATGTATTCGAATTCATATTTTTTGTCAGTTGTTGTCACCATAGACAAATCATACTGAGACCCCCAACTCGCAATCCTCTTGCTGCTCAATTTATTTTCAAATTCGCCATTTTGTTTCCCTATTGGTGTTATGTCAATTAAGAATCCGTGTGACATGCAAAAAAATATAAAAATAAATGCTGCAACCGTGGGGAAATGTGCTAGAGTTCGGGATTTATTCATTGCTGAATGCCATTGGTTAGTTATTATATATTGTTAAAAGGCGAATAATTTGATTTGTTTGGTTAATAAAACTATCTAATGGAGTTGTTCTATATACTAGAAACTTATTAGGACAAACATGGTTGCGTATTTTCTGTTTTTGAATATCTATAACTTCGATTTCATGTGTAAATTTTTCTTAGAAAATTTGCTCAAAATCAAAACAAGATCGTTATTGAAAATGGCAAAAAACTATAAGAGTAATAATAAATGTAAATTTGTTTGGGTTAGGAATTCATCTGTACTCATTAGAAAAAAGGAAGGCGATGAGGTTATTAAAATTAGTAGATTTGAGGATTTCTATAAACTTAGAGACTAATTATGATAAACAATAACGCTTATAATATTTCATTCATAAATCCTCATAATCATACTGGTAGTACTGACCTTTCGTCTTATAATTATAATAATAATTTTAAATGTTTTTGTATTGACCACCCATATAATGAGCAATACTCAGGTTTTTCAGTCATTCATCAAAATATTCGTAGCATGAGAGCTAATTTTGATATTTTTCTCACTCATCTGGCATCTTTGGATCACTTACCAGATCTTATCTTTCTTTCTGAAATCTGGATTTTTGACACTGAGATTTCAGATTATAAAATTCCAAATTTTACGTTTGAGGCTAATTGTAACGACTCGTATTCAGCTGGAGGTGTTGCAGTTTTTTATGGAAGTGATTTATTGGGTTGCGAAGTGAAAAAATGGAAAATGGAAAGTGCTGATATTATTAATGTTTGTTGCGAAATTTCTGGTGTTCGTTATTGTTTTATATGCATTTATAGATTCCATAAGTGCACAGTAAAGGTGTTTCTGGATGAATTCACGGAATTTTTGGAGCTTCTAACTTGTAAAAATATTGTACTGTTAGGGGACTTTAACATTAATATCCTGCTCGATTCAGCTGAAGTAGATAACTACTTATCAATTTTATCTTCGTTTGGGTTTGATTCTCTTTTAACTAACCCTACTCGTTTAGAATCTTGCTTAGACCATATTTTTGTAAGGATTCATAGAAGCAATAGCGTTACTTACAAAACAGTGGCTTATGATTTGAAAATATCAGACCACAGCTTAACCAGTATTCAACTTGATTGCAGGGCATCTAGAATTCAACAATCTGTGTATACAAAATATGCATATAACAAGATTGATTTTGTTGCTCTTAAATCGAAATTAATTTTGAGTTTTGAGATGATGTTTATAATGCTCAGGATCCATCAATTGCTTTTGATATCTTCTTAAAAAAGTTGCAACTTCATATTTCCAATTGTACTCTGAAAATTTGTAATAAGATGACTGTCCCTTTACTAAGAAAAATTAGAAAGAAAAAACAAATATGTTCAAAAATTAAAAAACATCCTAATAATGCGAGATTGAAAAAATATTATGATAAGTTGTGTCTAGAGCTAAAAACTGAAATACCGCGTTGTAGAGATACTTACTTTTATAATAGATTAGCTGCGAATTTTGGTAACGTTAAAATGGAATGGAGAGTTATTAACGAAATTCTAAACAGGACTAATGGTATTACAGATTCTAATATTATTATTAACAACAACAATACTCCTGTATCTGAACCTCAAGAAGTTGCCAATTTATTTAATGATTTTTTTTCTAACTTAAATTCTTTTCAAGACTGTTCTAAGGAAGAAAATCCAAATGATTATTCTTTAAAACAAATGGATGTTCATTCTGAAAGTTTCTTTTTTGAACAGTTTACTGCACTTGAAATCCAAAAAAATATTTTTTCGCTTAAAACATCCAATTCCTCTTCTTTTGATAAGATCTCCAGCTTGGTCTTGAAAAACATTTCTTTTCAAATATTGGATGTCCTGTGTTTTATATTTAATCTCTGCGTTCAGTTTGGAGTTTTCCCAGAATCATTAAAAACAGCAGTAGTAATACCACTCCATAAAAAAGGTGATACTAGGCATTAAATAACTATCGTCGTATTTCCCTTCTTTCTGTTTTTTCAAAAGTTTTTGAAAGAGGTATGAAGTCTAGAATTTTGTCTTTCCTAGATAGAACTCATTTTTTTAGTGTCTCTCAATTTGGATTTAGAAGTGGAAGGTCAACGGAAAGTGCTGTATTAAAATTAACTGGCGAAATTTATAACAGCTTGAATATATCTGAAATTCCCGCTACTCTTTTTATAGATATAACTAAAGCTTTTGATATGGTGAACCATACTTTGTTGTTAAATAAACTCTTCAATGCTGTTTTCAGAGGTTTTATTTATAACTGGTTTGCTTCATACTTAAAAAATCGTAAGCAAATAGTTAAATTAAAAAACTTCTTCAGTTCACACCATTTGGTTAATATAGGTGTTCCCCAAGGTTCTGTGTTGGGCCCTATTCTGTTTTTAATATATGTTAATTCGCTATTTATTCAACCCTTTAAAAGCAACATTACAGCATTTGCCGACGATACTGCCCTTTCCTATTCCAATAAGAGTTATCTTAACCTTTTTTTGGATGTTAATAATGGTTTAGATATATTGAGAAGATGGTTCAATCAGCATAGATTGGTAATTAGTAATAAAACTAAATTTATGCTTTTTAATATCAAAGGTTCAATATGCGATGACTTTCCTTTACATTACCATTCACCGAATTGCTTGAGATTTCGTCTAAGCCTCCATCATGCTATTACCTTTAACAGTAATGAAAGTTGCAGTAATGCATGCTTCAAAATTGATCGCGTTGACAATTTTAAGTATTTAGGTATTATATTGGATCATAGACTCAATTGGAAAGATCACATTTTCAACCTAAAGCAGTATCTGAATAGAACCATCAGGCAACTATATCATCTTAGTCTTTACTGTAGTCTGCCCATATTGAATTTAGTCTACAATGCTCTATTTAAATCTAAGCTGCAGTACGGATTAACCTGTTGGGGTGGTACGTATTTTTCTAATATAAATAGAAGGTTTACTTAAGAATCAAAAACACGCAATAAGAATTATGTCTAAAGTGAACCGTAGAACTCCTAGTTTCGTGCTCTTCAAAAAACTTGGAATTCTCCCTCTAAGGCACCTTTACTGCTATAAAGATTTAAAAATATTTTTTGAAAACTCTGGGTACTACGCCGTCAGAGTTCATGAAAATTTTAATCTGAGAGTAAACACCAGAAATTTTGTAAGGGTACCTGCAATTTATAAAACACATTTTTCACGTTTCTATTCTGTTACCGCGCCTCGTTTGTTCAATATACTGCCAGAAAACCTTAGATGCGAGAGAGTGAAAACAGTATTTTTAAATAATATTAAAAGATGGCTTCTCTCTTTTAACCATTCTCATATTGATTTGTTTTTTACTCCAATTACATAATTACGTCGTAATTTTTTATCTTTATTTTTTTTAATTTCTTATTTTCGAACTTAAAAATTTTAATTTTTATCGGTATTTGTATTATATATTCCCCATCAATAGTTTTATTCACTGTTTTAAAAATTAAATTTTGTAATAATAGATACATTCGCCTCTTGTCTTCGACAACAGATTGTATCTTAATATTTCATGCAATGCTAAATGTTTTCATTTTCCTTCAACCAATCTACATTGTTCATTTTTAATTAATATTTTAAGCAAATGTTATTTACTTAAAATATTCCTAAAAAATATATTATCCACACGTAACGAATAATTTTTCAAATTTTACGGATAAAATTCTATGAACTCTGTCAGCAACTTTGCCCTTTGGTATATGCAAGGTGCGTGTGTGTTGATGAGTCAGAATTTTTGAAGTTACGTGACATTTGTCAATACGGATTTCTATGTAGCTATACCATAAAAACCCCATAAAAATATAGCTTGTAGGCAACTAACGGGAAATCGGCCGAAGTTGATGGTCTCAGTATTGTCTCTGGTTGTCACTGTGCAACCGATCTCTATAGTCTACTACATATTCCATTTTTATACACTCGAGGACCAGAATTAGAAATATTAACTATTCACCATCATTTGTTACCTAGTTTAAGTCAAATTGTATATACCAAAAGTTCAATAAAAGCAAATGTAAATGTTTAAGGTTCTGCAAAGCATAGCCCACCACAGGAAAATGAAGCACTTGGGACTAGGGTGGATATGGGACGCTGGCTCTGGCTGTTCCCTGTTGTATGTTACATCTTGTATGAAGACCTTGTGTTGAGCTTGTTCTTGTTCCTGCACACAGGAGGCATACGCACAACAAATCTTGCATTTGCCAGGGTGAAACGAAAATGAAACTAGAAGTGCGAACTGCAACGAGGTGCGCTTGATGGTAGACAGGTAGATTTATGAGGGAAAAGGTTTTTTTATTTTTTATTTTGTCGTTTTGTATGTTATTTTGCCTGTCTAAGGTACCGAGAACATCAATGGACTACTATATGAGAGTATATATCTGGAGTGTGCGAACGCTCTACACTCCAGAGTGCTACCTACTCAAAAACTTAACTCTGTCTGCAAGTGGTACAATACAAGGCAAATATTACAGCGATCCAGGATATACGGTAGATAGGATCAGTTATGACGAAAAGGAAAAATTGCGATAGCTGCCATAAAAGATTGCATGTATTAGAATGTGGATACGTCGTAGGAAATTGGCTTAGCAGTAAATTTGTTGACTTCAAGCATTTTTAGCGGGTTAGTTCGTACGCACAGAATCCACGAAACGACAACAGACAACGGCTACCTACTATTCGATCGATGCTCGTAATATGGTGATAAGTAGCATTAGGTATCAAAGGCCAAGGATCCACAGCCAAGCAAATCGGTCATGTGCTAATCGATGCGAGGCACGCATCCAACATCCTCGACGTCAACATATTCCGAGGGGCAAACTTCGACTTTGTACATTTTCTTGTTCCGGCTAAATTCGGAGCGCGACTGTTCAACGAGAATAGGCTGCGAACCGCCGATAAGAAGAAACTTAACGTTGGACACCTTATCATACCTGGGGGTACCCAGAAAGTGAGAGCTCCACACTGTGGTCTGGTGCCAGTATTGCTACTTAATCAAGTAAGTAGGCGTATCAACAGTAGGGTACAAGACACACCAGTGATTTGTTTGTAATTGTTTTAGTTTTAAGTGGCGTGAGTTAGGTTTTATGTCTTTTTTTGTTTGTGATTGTTAGTTGAGTAGTAGGAAAATAGGTAGTTTTTTTTATGACTATAACCTGCGGGAATTTAATAAAAGTTCCTCTTAGTTTTAAAGAAAGTTATATTAATTTGCATGTTTTTTTAACCTTCTTATCTCTTTTGCAAATCTTAATAGTTTTAATGGTAATTATAATGGTTAAAATTAATCTTAAACTAAATAAATGTGCTTATCCACGCTCAAAATTAGAGCCATCAGTTCTATTCAAGCCCGGGCACATGCATTTCAGGGGGTATGGAACGGTGAGTAATAGGTTGGGATATGGTCGCCTGATTAAAGCGTCTGGAAAATATATTATAAATTTTAATGTAGGCACCAGAGATGAAAGAATAAAAGAGATGGATATCTTTCGTACGTTTATCCCCCCAAAACCCATTTGTTTACATTGTTGTTTTTGTAATTTCAAACCCCGTCTGTGAATCCTTGTGAGCTACAAAAAAGCATGTTGCTAATGGCCGGCCAATATTCCTTTTGCTTTTACGGGCATCGCGTTGCTCAATTGTTTTGTGTTTGGTATTAAACTTGTTTGGTTTTTTGTTATCACTTCGATTAAAATAAAAAAAATAGTGAAATATACATTTCGGAATAGCGAATTCTTGCATTAAAGTTCAATTCATGAACTCACATATACTAGAAAAGAAATGAGCGTATGTGCGTGACTTCATGAATTTTACGGGAAAACAGCTTGTAGGCAGCCGCCTTTCCACTGGAAAGATATATATCTCTGTATTCCATTATCTTTGGTAGGCACGATATATGTTCCGTTCCGTTCCTCGTGCCCAACACTTCTCTATCACATCCTATCCAACTGTCACTTCTTAATCCTGTTTCCTGTCATTTTCAAATCCCTACGTCTAATATATGCCTATTACAAATGACGCCCAACAATTGTTTGTCCTAGTCTTATGTACTTTATGTAGTTTATTCCACAATTGTTTCTGCTACCAACAACAATGAACTTGTAAGTCCTCATATGGGTTTATGAAAATATCGCAATAAATTGCGATGAGTTCATTGTTGTTGTAATTGGAACCTGTTACTATCTTCTATTCTATTTTTCTAAGACTTGCTTTATGTGAATTTTACTATCCTGTCAAAAATTCCAATTTCCTTTTCTTTCTTTCCTTACTTACATGGATTCAGTGACTTTGGTTAAGTGTCGAATCGTCTTAGCATGTTGTATTGTTCCATCTCTTTAATTATTTAGGTTGGTGTATTGTAACCAGAGATGAAAGAATAAAAGAGATGGATATCTTTCGTACGTCTATCCCGACGTGTATTCTTGTTCTACCTCCTTTTTTTGTCTTTGAGCCTTTAGCATGTAGTTTGTCGCAGTCTCCTTTTATGTTTTTTCCTTTTTTTTTTTTTTGTCAAAGCCGATCAAGCCTCGGTAAATGTTAAGGGATTTCCACTTGTTGCTCTCTGGTGCTAGAAGTGTAATTAATGTGTAATTTAAACGTGAGGACAAGACATTTAGTGATCCCCGTGACCACATGTAAAGTGAACGAATTGAGGAGCTCTTACAAGGAGGAAAAATATGCTTTCACCAACTAAAATACGTGCTTAATAAGCTGGACTATAAGATAGCCACGATGCAGAAAAATATGATGGACTTGTTGGAACTGCCGTGTTGAAGGTCATTCCTTCGTGGAATGTCCGTCTCAGGTTCGGAATATGTTTTGCTATCGATGCGATCAAGAAGGGGTCATAACTCACAAGTGCGAGCGCTGCAATCAGGAAAATCGGCAAATGAACGCGATGCAAATGGGAGAGTCGCGTTCTTCGCGTCAGATGTCAAAACAGCTGATGGTAAATGCCAGTCAATTGTAGGCAAAATAAGAACATCAGTAACTTATAAATATGATACACAATTGATTACTATGTATATAGTCCCAAGTCTAGATCAAGAGCCGGAAGACGTTCCAAATTGCCTCGAATATTGTGAATTCGATGACGATCACCGATACTCCTAGGAACGACAAACATTAGCTGACTTTTGAACAGGAATCCGAGTTTTAGGCACTGAAGCGAAAATTCTTGTGCTCGGTAAATTTTCAGTTGAGGGGCACGTTATCGATACCAGAGACGCAGACCCAGTCAAACAACATCACTACCCAGTGTACACAGCAATACAAGCCCTCCTGTGTGACTAGATTGACCGTTTGCTGTAGTCTTGATTCGAAAACCTGACAAAAATCGTCTTTGTCTCGACTCCCGAAAGGTGAATGCCTTGACGAAGAAAGACGCCTATCCTCTCCTCCATACCGACGGGCTACTTTTACTTTTTTTACTACTGATAAATAGGTGAACAATAGGGTGATTTTGAACTTAATTTAAGCTCACACATACTTTATTGCGTTATGTTACATAAATAAGCTTATTTTAAGTTTACAACGATCTGAAATCAAGTTGTTTCATTCTTCGAATGAAATGACTTTGGGCTTAATTTAAGCTTACACGTTCTTAATACTGTTATAGAACAATCTTGAAATACTCAAGTAATATTTTTTTACTTGGATTAAGAATTTCCGAGCCGAATTTCGTCAACGGATAGGCTTGATCTGACACTGATTATCTTGATTTTATCTCGATTTTTAACTGAGTGCAGTTTCAAAACCAATTTACCAATGCATACTTGTTTCGTAATAGAGGTTACATCAATTCTCATCACTATCGACATATGCAGGTCTCTGAAATCCCGTGAAAGATTTCACTGCCGTGATATAGTTAGTTAGGTTAGGTTAGTTTGTGAGATCGTCACAAAATACCAGGCACATGGTGGGCCAAGTTCTTAGAGAAGTACCTGAGGATGAGCTTCCTTCTAATCCAAGCAATCCATTCACATAGAAGGTGGGAGATGTCTTTTTAGACTCTTATATCCTTACAGTACCTGCATATATCCGTATTAGCTAGTCCCATGGTCATAGACTAACCAAACTAGACAGTCGACTTTCACTGCACCCATCCGATTTTTCCCACAAATTTTGAATGACAGCTCTCTCTGGCGCTCTCTTTTTTTTCCTGTCTGTAAATACGTGTATTAAAGGCCGTCGGGTGGCAGAATTTCATTAACAAACAAAATGTAAATGAATCTATAACAATAAAAGTAAAAAAAGTAAATGTTAAGTATGGTTTTTGAGATAGCTTAATTTGTCCTCTATCCATCTTCGGCAGTAAAAGGTGTTCATTCATTCACTTTTCAGTTTATTTTTAATTTTGTTTGTATGAATTCTATATTTGACAGCACAATGAAATCATTGGGGGTTGTTCCAAAAATGAGTCAACAACTTGCAAGTTAACCCAAGCTTCCACTAGACAAAAGCGAATATTAGTAAATGTTAATGAATATTCTATAAATTTTTATTAGGGTGAATGTTTTTAAATTCGTTTATTTAACACCATATTTGTACAAAACCAATATATGATTGGTAATTCTGTAGTTTAATAACACTGACCATTGTTGAATAATGTTAATTAGGAACAATAAGAATTCAAATTCTATTCTTATTTTAAAAACAAAAAAAAATATGAATATCGGAAAGGAAAAAAAAAGTTTAACTCCTAGCAAAAAGACAATAGACCTATTTTTTGAGTAATGTAGGATTTTCAGTACGCAATTACAACAACTACGCTCTACTTGACACTTCGAGACTCGCAGTAGTTATTGTAATTTGTGTGCTGGAAATCTTACTGCACTTTGCTTTGCTGAAAACGAAGCTCAAAAAAACACGCCTAATATAATGCTGTATTTAAGTGGGTTCTGCATTTTGATATCCGATTTCAGATTTTGTCAATCGAATGTAAGAGTTCAAATTGTTTTGTTAATTGTTGGCATTCGCACTCTTTATTTCGTTTTCTATACACATAATTCTTTTACAAATTTTAAAACAATGTATTTTGAAATGTGCACAGATTTTTTTATAAACCTTCCTTATTATTAATTAACAAAAACAAATGCACTATTTGTGTTTTTGGAATACGAAAAGTGATAAAAACATTTTTTTATCGTTACGAGTAAAATAAAGGGCGAACTAATTTTTTCAATTTAACAAATGCACACTTTCATATATTCTTGTGATAATTTATTGATTACAAATTATGCTAAAACAAAAAAAATATTTTTCCCCACGACATACAAACAAAAAAACGTTTTCGCTAAACTGTGTTAAAATTTATTTTTTTCCAATATGGCTTCGTAATTTAAAGCATTAAAATCAACGGGAAAAAGTTTATTTTTTTTAAATATGCAAAAAAAAACCTGAAGTTACAAAATCTCTTTTAACAAAAGTGAAAAAACCGTGGAAGTTAATTTTGCCTGATTAATATTATAAGATGGATTTCTGCTAGATAGTGACAAATAGTTATTATATTAGTTTATATGGCATTCTAACGAAATTAAAACAGGAATTCCATTTGATACCAAAAATTTCAAAAACCTTAAAAATTCTTAAAATAAACTTTGATGTGAACACCGCATAACTAATGGGCATAAAGTTTGCGTAACACAGTCGTAAGCACTTGATTTCCCACAATAATAATGGCCGCCCGAATGACATGAAGTGCCTGCAGCAAATTGTATAAGTATGCGTGGGGCAGCAATGGCGCTCCTTTGATTTGTACAGTCACGAATACTTATGCAATTTGCTGCAGGACAGTCGTCTAAAGGACACGTATTTTAACAGTAGTCGATCTAAAAGACGCATTTTGGCAAATACTGCTGGAGGCACGAAGTACGGAAAAAACTGCTTCACTGTATCGGGGAGACCCTTGTACCAATTTGAGGTCATGCCCCTTGGGTTGAGTAACGCAGCTCCAAGGATGTGCCGATTAATGGACAAGGTGATCCCCTCACGATTAAACGACTATGACTTCGTGTATCTTGACGACTTACTTATTATCGCTCCCGATTTTGAGATCCATGTAGCCCTGCTAGATAAAGTTGTACGAAAGCAAATCCCACCGTCAACTTAAGCAAATCCAAATTTTACTTTAAAGTGTTGAAGTATTTGGTTGTGGACTTTCCAGTCCCTAAAAATCCAAAGCAAGTTCGCAGGCTTCTTGGGCTAGCAGGATGGTACAGGCGCATCATCAAGGATTTTTTAACCTTCTGAAGCCATTGAGGCATTTAATAAACTAAAAACTGCGGTAACGACTGCACCAATATTAACTTACACGGATTTTTCCGGGATAGAAACCGTTTTATTCCAGCGCAACGAAGCATCACCGATATCCTATTTCGCTCAAAACACACAAATTTAGGCCATACGTCGACGGGATGGATTTCACCATAATTACCGACCATAGGTTAGATTAGGTTAGGTTAGAGTGGCAGACCGCCTCAGATGCAGTCTCACTTAGGCCAAAGAAGGCCCATTGTGATACCACAGGATCAGTGTTCTCACACTACCCGTTGAACCAGCCGGAGCTAAGAATGAAGCGTTGGAGGCAATTAATTCCTATATATGCAATTTCGCTGAGATTGTCGAAGAAGTATTCTCCGAGGTACAGTTTTCTACGGACTGACAGTGCTGGGCACGTGCAAAGAAGGTGAAGAATAGTCTCCTCCTCCTCCTCGTCCCTACAGCTTCTGCAGAAATCATTTGAAGGGAGGCTCAACCTGAGGGCATGTCTCCTTATGATGCAGTGTCCCGTGATGACACCTACTAAAGTGCCTATCATGGGTCTTTTCAGTGAAATAAGATTCTTGGAGCGCTTGAGATCCTGTTGAGGTCAGACCTGTCTCGAGGTGTGGCACGTTGTGCCACCTGAGATTTGTGGCGCATAATGCGTTTTGTTTAATGAGGAGCTTACAAGTAGCAAAAGGCATGTGGAGATTCTCCTTTTCCGGTAGAGTAGACATAGTAGTGTCTTGTTTGGCGAGTTCCTCGGCCATACAAATACCTGGAATGTCTCTATGACCCGGCACCCATATAAGATGAATTTTGAATTGTTCTGCCATCTCGTTAAGAGATAATCGGCAATTGAGGGCAGTTGTCGAATTGAAGATGACAGAATCCAGGGATTTAATCGCGGCTTGACTGTCGGTAAATATGGTGATATCCCTTACGGATATTACATTATACCGAAGCCACGATAAGGCCTCTTTGATCGCCATGATTTCCGCCTGGAATACACTACAGTGATTAGGAAGGCTGAATGAGATTTTGCAATTTAGATCAGAGGAGAAAACGCCCCCCACTGGCTGCGTTTGCTGCCACTTGTTTGCAATAGATGTCTAGCGGTAGTAAGTGGAACATTACGTCCATGGCCGCTGTTGGAGTGGTCCTGAGGGCTCCACTGGACTTGGATTCAGAAGATTTTTTTCCCGATGAATATAATGATCTCATAGCCATCATCGAAGAACACCAAGATGAGAAATGTAAATGAATGAACATGGAGATAGAACTATCCAGCTATCATTTTTTTTACGTTTGTCGTTATAAACTCATTCACAAATCGTTTGTTATTGAAATTAATAACCGTACCATTGACTTATTGATAACATAAATACGATGGATAATATTGGTACTGTTTTATTAAGGGAATAAAGAAAAAATAATATTGCATTCCTAGCAGTAAACAATTTCACAACTTCGGTTATATTTCAGAAGATAATTAAGAGAATTAATTCAAAAAAGAAGAAAAACTGAAAGAGACAGCTATCTAAGAAAGAACACAGCTAACTCATCATATACATTACGAGTACTATAAATCTTTTGGATGCATTCAGTCAAGTTTGAGATCTTTTCTGAACACTTATTATAATATTAAAACTTCACTGTTCCAAAAAACTGACGCGCTAGTGTTTTACAGCGGAAAACAAAGTAAACTTCAACCGATTTTCTTACTTTCATTACAGATTTCCATGTGGCGTATGGATTTAACATTTTTTGATTTATTTATTTACCTATAGATATTTGTGTCTTCCACTTAGACTTATTATATATATAAACAGCGATAGGTATGCCCATAAAAGCAAGAGGATTGTTGGCCGGCCATAAGCAACATGCTTTTTTTGTAGCTCACAAGCCTTTACTTACAGGAATTGAAATTACAAACACAACATATGTTAAATGAGTTTTGGGGGTAGACGCACGAAAGATATCCATCTCTTGAAATTCATGCATCTCTGTGCGAGAGTTTAACTGTCTTGAAAGAGACTCGCAATTCGGCCGTTTGAACTTAAATAAATATTTAGCGCGACGGATTCTTGTAGGTACCCTAGGCACGAATGGCTGTAATAAGATAAGCCTAGGGTACCTACTAGTATCTGTCGCGCTAAATATTTATTAATTTATTTATTATCGTTGCATAGATAGTTGTTCAAACTTCTTATTCAAATACAAAAACCCTTAGATCATACTCCAAAAGTGAAGTGACGGCTGGATTCACTAAAAAGTCATTGGATGTATTCGATCTTAAAACTAGCTACATCATAAGAAACTAGTCGCATCTCGCATATCTCATGACGGATAAAATGGCTATGGAAGCACATTCAGTGGGATGAAGTTAAAGAGAAATAAATAGACTCGGTACTAATTTCAATTTCACCGAAGATTTATTTACCTCCCGTAAAGAAATTGTTGTTTCGTTTTCTTTAATAAAATCATAAAATAAAAGCTATACAAAATTAATTTCAAATCTCTCTTTGTAGCTTTGCTTCTTTTCAATAGATGACGCTCTTATGTTTTTATTTTTCTATCGAAACGACCTTTTTTAAAAAAAAAATAGATTTTTTGTTTATGTTACTATAAAAATTTAAACTTGACATGCGCATGCACTTATTCGCTAATCCGCTGTAAAACAGTAGGGCTTATGCTGTTTTGGAACATATTTTATCGCACAAGTGTAGTATGTCTATGACATGTATATATCACTCACAATCAGTCAAAATAAGAGGGTGCGATTGGAATATATATGTAGCCTTCGAAACTTTTTTAAGCGTTTTCCACTCGCTGGTTACATTTTATATGAAAACATTCGAAATGCTCGCCCAGATTGATTTATCAACATTTGTAAATAAATAATTAACAATTAGATCCAGCGGATGCAATTCCTTTCTTTGCAGTTGAAACATTTCACGAAAATGTAAATAAACTTCACCAGTTGTCAAACTTAAACGGATATATACGGAAACGGATTTGTCTGACAAAAAATCCTGATTCGCAAAAGTGTTATGAAACTGGAAAAGATTGTTTTTTTTTTGGACCAAACGAACATAAAAAGTGCCCTGAGAACAAAAAAATGTTCTCTGGCGCAATTAAATACCACATAAGTTGTGAGTTGTGACTTCTGTTCGGTAAGCTGTTTTTCTAAATTTGCTGAATATTGCAAAAGGTCTGTTTGTATCCAACGATTGGAAAACAACTCGCTTTGAAAACTAAAATATGTATGGGAAAACTTCTGTTTTCGAAGAAGTTTCCGAGTGTTTTCGGCTGGGTGTGAATAGGGTATAAGTTTATTATACCTACAATTTGTATATTATTTCTCCACAGAATTTGTCAGGTTAAACCCAAAAAGCGAGAATCGTTGCCTACTCGATTTCCAATTTAGTAATTAATGAAAACATAGCTTGCTTATCCGCCAATAATTTTTTCCCAATAATACCTAAATCTCTCCATCGTATGAAACTGTTGAAATCTCCCAGATTGCGTTAAAAAATAAAATAATGGATAGAAACCCGAGAGTACGACAATAAACAAACAGTTCGCAGCAACAACAACCTGTTGGTCTTCTTCACCATTCTAATTACAATTGATGCTATTGCTCAATTGACAAAAATGAAATGCTATGGGCATTTACGTAAAAAGCTGATGATGAATTGATGGTGTAATTTTAAATAGACACATTACTTTCTAATTATCAGAGTAGTGCTTAAAAAGGGCAGAACAGGTTATACTTTTAGGGAGGTACCTAGTAGTAGAGAATAAGTACAATAGCCGTTAATTTGGCTTCTTCCATTCGAAACGTACTTACACTATTGTTGTCACTGTATACTGGAAATACTGAGCTGTGGCCAACCAGCGTTGTTGATCATGGCGTAATGTAATTTAAAAACTATCACATGAAACCTTTGCATTCAATCAAAAGTTACACAATCATTCTAATTATCACTGAAAAACATTTAACAAACAAGTGCAAGGCATTTAACGCTTTCTTGCGCCACCCATAAAGCTGTAGACACGAGTCATTGGAAATCGGACTGGATCCGACATAAGCCATCTACCTATTGACACTTCTTGTACGGTGGCTTTGCCCTGTGCGTGCCAGCATTCAACATTATCTGCAATTCAGTGGAGAGACGCACATGTTTACCGTCTTTCACACTCGGACTCCACTTTTAAGGCTATTAAAAGTGAGAGTAGAGAGTACCCAGATGAGTTTTGCGACAACAACAACCTGGGGGCCAGTTGATCCCAATGCTGCAAGCTATCACCTCTATAAGAAGTTAACCAGTTAGCTTAAATTAAGCCCACGTATTGCAAGGCCATGGTCGCTTTTCGCTTTATAAATATGTCTTTTCAGAAGTATATTATAATTTTTTGTTTGTACGGCGTCTGCTAGCAAAAGAAAGTTGAACATTGAATTTCTAAAACATGGGGACAGTACGCTCAGTTTGGGGTTTTGCACTTTACGTAGCGGACGTGTTAATGAATTTTGTGTCAAGTATATTCGTTAAACAAAATAAGTTGGACAAATCAGTTATATCACTGTGCGGTTGTGTGATTGATAGGTTCGATAGTTAAAAAAACAAAACAACTTATTTAAATAATGGATACAATACGGTTTATGGCAGTTATAGTATGTCTCTGTGGATTTGTTCTCTCGAATTCAGACAACGGTAATTGCTTATTGATTTTCTCTAGCACAATATCAAATCGTTTAAGAAAACAAGTTTCGGCCGATGATTAGTGTTTTCCATACAAAAGAGTATTAGTAGTGCAGCTTTAACTTTAATGGAGGCATCACGGAAAAGTATGTTTTACGGAGTAGTGCAGGAGATGCTTTATAATATGGGATATTTTATTAAGACCGTGATTTATTACGCTGAACTATTATCTTCTGCTAAATTTCCGTTACATATGAGATTGCTAAAAGGATAAGATCACCAAACTCAAATTTTAAAACAGATATAAATATAATTTTACGCTATTTCCCGAATTGACAACTGCTATACAAAAGTGTCAATACGCAGCTCAACAAAACTTCTACAATTGGAGGAGATGGATATCGATGATCATTCGGTCCTGATGACCCTTCTTTCCGGGAATCCAGAACTTGACGTAACATGCGCGATCACACACTGCCTCCCAAAAACACTATCGGCCTTACCAATAATCAACTTAAGTCTGGCAGTTTACGCAAAGACTTTCACAAAATCCCTTTACCAATTAAAAAATATAGTTGCCAGAATATCGCGAACTGTAGGGTTAAATGTTAATGTTGAGCAAACCATATTTATCTCAGGCTTTGCTCGGGATTAGCTAAATAAATCCTACCTAAATGACATTCTCAAGAGTAGTGTTGCCCAACGACCAAAAATGGCGGTATTGAATTTTTTAATAGGAGCGAATTGAAATATACTCTTGCTCAGTTTATAATTATAAACTAATTTTAGTAAATTGTAAATAGTTTCTGACTCTATTCGTTGGAATAAATACAACAATGCCAGTGGTTTTTAATTTTAGCAAACACAAATTTGTTCAAATGTATGCACATAATTGAAAAACATCGCATTTTTGTTTTATTTCTAAACACTTGAAATATACCTCTACCTATAATTCGAATATTTTGATTAAATGAAATCGCTGGTGCTTTTATCTTGTTTAACCGCTAGTGCTTGCTTTTTGATTGGCTCTCTTTTTTTTAATAGTTTGCAAGTAACGAATACTTGCAGTAAGAAATAAGTTTGATTTATGTTTGGGATCTTTCCAAGACTTGGGAATCTCTAAATAGTCAATGGTTGGTGTGAAAAGGTTGGCATCGCGGAAAATATTGATACAAGAATTGTTAGCATTCAGAAAAATCCACGCGATATAAAAAATTTAGGAACTTCTGGAGGACTAACAGGTAATATTTGTGAATTCAAAATATACAGAATTCTGTTTTGTTTGGTGTGAATTTATATAGGAGTACTCGTGACAGCTTTCCTGAAGAAAAATGTCCACGGCTTTCAATTTTTAAAAGATCAAATTATATTTATTTTCACATTTCCATATATTTACTTTTGTAATTAATGTTTCGTTGCTTGACAAATTGTAATTCAAACACAAATGATTTAGCAGGCTATTATTTCTTTTAAAAATATTCACTTGATAATAATTCAAATGTGATCTTTAGACTACCAATACGCTTTGACTTGCATCATCAGCCTACGAAAAAATCAAAGCATTCTAATAAACTGTGTTCCGTTTACGGAATAATTTGAAAGAGATCTTTTTACCCGGCTGGACACAGGGAGGGTTATGTGTTTCGAGCGTATCCGCTGTGTGTTCTTACGTGACGCCCTGTAGCCTAAACGGCTTGACCGATTTTGAAGAGTGAGGTGTCGTTATATTCATATTCTTCCCCGGAGTGTCGTGGGCTACAAAAATAAAAATAAAAAAAAAGTTAATTTAAAAAACCAAAAAACCCGACTGACTGTAAAAAAGAATTAAAAATTTATGAACAAGACATATTCAAGTATATATACCTATACTCATATATTTGTTAGACTGTGGAGGTATATAGTCTTCGTTTGTCAATTAGTTAGATTTATATGTACTTGAATGTGTCTTGTTCATATATTTTTAATTCATTTTTACAGTCAGTCGGGTTTTTTGATTTTTTTAAATTAATTTTTTTTTATTACGACATAATAAAAAAAAACCGAAAATTGTGTCCGATCGGGCATTACTGATTTGCATATGCTATTTGACAGATCAGCGGATATTTTGTGCATTTTCTATTGTGTGTTTTGTTTTTTTGCTTATAAAAATTTGCAATTTATATATTCTTTTTTTTTTTATAATAAAATCCTCGTTGTGAAATAAACCATTGACCTTGTTTTTCACGAAAACAAATTATGAAATTTGAAATCTGCGATGACGAAAAATCTAATAGATTCTAAGAAAGTTGTCGCACTAGCAAATATGGAGGTCTAATTGTTTATTGGTATCCTTTCACAAATGCTGTACATTTTTACTAAGGCTGGCAAACAGCTAATCGTCGACATTAGTGTTTGATTATTAAGTAAGGCCGTTTGTGTTGCATAGTTCCTTACTGTGATTGGTGACTGGACTGCTGTGGAACCGTTGGGTACGGTATTCGTTGGCTCGTTGGATACTATGCCCAATAGACTGTCAGTCGATGATTGGGCTGCTAATTTAGAATGATGATCTATTAAGCACTGCCACACAATACACTTTTAATTATTTTTTTTAATATGAAAATCCCGTACTAGAAGTACTTTTCTACTTTTCACTAATCACTTGAAATGTCTTGAATTGAACTATCGTTTATAGTCGCTGGTTAATTAATAAAAGAAAACTCGAAGGACCATATTCTTAATTGAGTTATACCAAGAAATAAACTTGACATGAGAAGATGTTTTGGTCAATAATTTGGCGATGCAGAAAAGTAGCACTCATTTTTTACGTTATAAGTTTTTATTGATCTTATCATTTAACCATGTATATCAAGTAAGATCAATAAAAAACTATAGAGTCCCTGCTTTCTTTTACACGGACAGCTTTACGTTGTATGTTCACGAGTATGCAAAACTTCAGCATTATTTGTTTAGAATAAATTTAATTGAAATAAAGTGCACGACTGGGTCGAACAAAACTTTCTTATTCACCAAAAGTTTGTTTGTTTTTTTTTTCTTATTTTATTAGGTAGGTAGGCAAATACCTGAGAACCGATGCTAATGCTAAAATATAAGAATAATGTTAAATGAAATCCGCTTATGGGTATTTCATCTGATATAGCAGTATTATATCAAATACCAATTTTTTATAAATTGAAGCTCCCAGTAACAGGCAATTTTCGCAAATTCTAGTTAGGCAAATATAAGCATCTAATGTACTATTTATACGCTCTTAAGGTGAACGCCCGGAAAGTTGGAATAATCAGGATATTGGGGGGGGGGGGGGGCCTTATGTTGATACCAATTTATGACCAATTCGGTTGACGTGTTGTTGGTCTAGCCGTAAAAGGCTAATGATTCGACGACATCGTATTCGTAATCTTACTGTCTCTCTTCAACATACATACTAATGAAGTCAGACATCGTCTCACAGATGCTCTCTTTTGAATGACGGCTGTGCCGGCTTTATTGTTTTTATTCTTATTATTGGGCATATTCTTGGGTTCGGAATTTTCCGGATCTTGCGCAAAGAAAAATTAATTACTGAATTTTGTCTTCTTTATCATATATGTTATTATTAATTTAATATTTCCAAAGAAAAAATTTTTGATTTTAATTTTTTGAGAACATATTAATTTTAGACTTAAAAATGTTGTGCTTACTTTAAAGTCTGTTTAGAAATAAAAACTAAATTTGACAACACTTTTTAAATGTTTCAGAAAAAAAAGAACTGTATATGTATTACACAAAAAATATATTTTAGTATTGTTCATCGAATCGACGAATGATTATAAAGGGTGATTTTTTAGCTGGTTTGGTTTTGGCAACACCAGTTTTGACAGCTGACGTGTGTTTAGTACCTTATGTCACTGTCAAACAGCTTCAGTTTGGTTTGCAATTTAACCATGGATCGTCTTACAAATGAACAACGCTTGCAAATTATTGAATTTTACTATCAAAATTCGTGCTCGGTTCGAAATGTTCATCGCGCGCTGCTTCCATTTTATGATCGGCATTCTCGACCTTCTGAGCAGTCTATTCGGAAGATTGTGACCAAATTTCGCACCAAATTTCGCACCAAATTTACTTTGTTGGACATTAAACCACCAACACGTTTACGTACATTATTGGGCCATATTTCTTCAAAGATGATGCGAATCGCAGCGTTACTGTCAATGGTGAACGCTACCGAGCGATGATAACAAACTTTTTTTTGCCCGAAATGGAAGTTCTTGACTTGCATGATATGTGGTTTCAAAAAGACGGTGCCACATGCCACACAGCACGCGAAACAATGGCGCAATTGCGAGGCGAGTTTGGTGAACAGTTAATTTCACGTTTCGGGCCGGTCAATTGGCCGCCTAGATCGTGCGATTTGACACCATTAGATTATTTTTTGTGGGGGTATGCCAAGGCTAATGTGTATAGGGACAAGCCCGCTTCGATTGACGCACTGGAAGCCAACATCCATGCATTCATTCGTGAGATACCGGCCGATATGTGTGAAAGAGTATGCCAAAATTGGACTCAGCGGATGGGCTACCTGAGACGCAGCCGCGGTCAACATTTGCATGAAATTATCTTTAAACATTAAATTGCAAGGTTCAAACTATCGATTCAAATAAATATTTCATTCATTTTTTCGAATTTTTTGTGTTTTTTTTTTTAAAAAGTTCTAAACCTCTTAAAAAATCACCCTTTAGTTTATAACAGTCAGTAACCTTATTCTTTTAGGGCTATAGACAGTCGAGTGCCTATAAAAGAAAAAAAAAGTGTTTAATTGCTATAGGGTAGAACTGGGTAATACCGGTCATTTCAATAAAAACTCAAATAAAACGAAATTCGTTCTTTAAATAATACTTTTACTTCACTTTTTATTAAATTCATATATTTTTCTATTATTATAAACAATAATAAAGCTGAATGAAGGAGACGGAAAAAAGTTGTAATAAAAAAAAAAGGTCTAAAATGACCGGGACTAGACGCATGGTCGGGTAAATCCGGTCAACAATTCTGACAATAGCGGTCATTAATGTTTTACAATAAAATAAAATATTTAAATTATATTAATATTTACTTTTAGTTTTCGCATAAATCGCATATGTAGCCAGATGGACTATCCCAACCTGAGCATTCAGCGTGAGCCCAACCTGCACAGCGTGTGCACCTGTACCACATCTCGTTGTTGCGTCCAAACTCTCCACAAATTAAACATTTGTTGCTACCATCTCCTAAAGAGTCATCAGAGTTATCATCCACAATCATTCCAGCACTAACATCAGACTCGGATGTAGACTCTTGAAGAATCTTTTTCGCCACCTTCCGAACCGCTTTTCTTTTCTTATCAGGCACTGGCAATACCTTTTTGTCCTCCTTTTTTTTGGTAGCTGCTCTTTTAAGTTCTTTTTCTTCCAAATTTTGTTTCATAGGTGTCGATGTTAGCAGAGTAGCGTGTTGTTTATCCCTGCATTTCCTAGTCTGATTAGCTACCGTTTTTTTGGCACTGGGAGAAGATCTTTTATGGTTTCGTTCAATGCAGCAAATGAAGTCGATGGGCCGAAATGGGAAAATTTTCCAAAGCTTGCAAAACACGGTTTGGAGTTTGTTCTCTAACTGGTTCGATGAATTTAATAACTTCTTCTGTTTCGTTAAGTAGCGTTTCAGATGGAAGGAAGTCTTGATCAGAAAAGACACACGGATTGATCGGGAAAATTCCAGTTGCCCTGAACCCAGATTCTCCCTTGGCAAGCGCTAGCAAACGCTTTTTGAAAAAGGGAAGCGAAATCCTGCGGTGTTATTTTTTGTCCAAGAAACGATTTCATATGCAAATTGCATTCTTTTCTATAAGCTGCTTTTAATGGACCATAAAAAGCCACGTGCAATGGCTGCAGCCTATGGGAGCTATGGGGTGGAATTGAGAGCATTATCATATTGTTCTTGCGACAGTAGTACTACGCTTGAAGCGTTATGTGGCTGGAATGGTTGTCCAGGATTAGGAGAACCTTTTCTTCGTTCGTTGGTTTAGCATGCTTAACGTATTGCTGTAGCCAATCTGCAAAGAGATCTTCTGTTATCCACCCATTTTTCGAGCATTTGTAAAGTGCTCCAGGTGGCCCACCATGTTCAAGGCTAGGAGAGTGCCTTGCACGAGGAAAAATGAACATTGGTGGAATTAAACCACCGGCAGCGCTCATAGCACATAATGCCGTTATATTGCGCCCTCTCTCCCAGCTGGTTATAGATCCGACTCTTTTTTGACCAGTTTCTGCCAGAACTTTTCCAGGATCCTGGACGGTAGAAAATCCAGTTTCATCCGCATTGTATATATATCGCGGTTGAAATTCATATTTCCCCACCACATCCTCCAGTAACTGGTGAAATAACTCCACTTCTTTTCGATTAAATGCAGTGGCTCTGCTGAGGCTAGTTCCTTCGGCTTTCCGAACGGATACTTTGTCTCGTTTTTTGAAGCCTTCAAGCCATTCCTTTCCGGCGGTTTTGGAGGACTTATTAAAGTTGTTGGCTATGCCATTTTTTTTCGCGTATTCGAAAGCTACTTGTCTTACTTGTAATGATGTGCGAGATGTTTGATCTGTGTTGCAATTTCATTTTCCTGGTCTTTGTTAAAAACCGTGTGTCGCCCCAGAGATGGCTCACAGAAGTTTTTCTTTTTTAGGCGTTCTTGCAGTGTCGAAAATGCTATTTTAACAGACTTGGCTGCGGCGCGAATTGACATACCCGTTTCAATTAGTTTTTTGGCGTCGTTTATAGCCACCTCCGACCACGAACCTCTGGAAGTGGTTCTTGACTTAGGTTTGCCCATTCTGATACACCAAACAAACAAACAAAAAAGAAACCAATTTGTCAACTTTTTTTATGAATACGTAATGCCGGTAATGCGCCTAGGAAAAAAAATTACAGCGAAATTTTAAGTTAAGAAAAACAAAGTAAAACCGATTCAGATTGTTAATGAAAGACAACATAAAGTATGTAAAATATCACTGTATTTATAAGAAATAAGAAAAAGTACTTACTCTCTATTTTCTGATCACCTTTTCTTATAACAAATTGACCGAAAACATTAAAAGACCTGTCACTTCCAAAGGCCACAACTAAACTAAACAAACATCTGTTTGGTATGAAAACAATCTTCGGGGGCACTAACACATGCAAAGAGTTGGTGAGTCAATGTTCCCATTCTCGAGATACAAGGGTGACCGGTATTACCGACTGACCGGTGAGCTTATAAACTATCCGAACAAAGATTTTTTTCCTTTCGTGTATATGAATAGGTGTTGAAATTGCCTTATTATAAAGTTAGTTAGATTTGTCACATTAAATATGTGGCTTCCTTTATTTTTCTATGGAGGCGTGAGAGCAAAAAAGGGTATTTTTGCAGAACTTAGGCTCGGTACGAAAGACGTTCAATTATGTGCCGACTGCCGAGAGCTCAAAGTTTGTCTAAGTGCAACGCTTATTATAAATGCACATGCCCTGTTTCCTTAATCTTTAAAGTCAATAACGAACTAAAATACACTGGTACTCTGTATTATTTCATATTCAACAATGGTATAAGCTATACACATCGTTTTTTTTTTTATTACTTTTACAGACATTGCCTATGAAGCTACTAAGGAACTGGGAGCACTTAACGCTGATTTAAACAAACTTTTCGCAGAGGAAGAGCCCAGACAGATCGCCTTACCACCAAATCCTTTGGGGCAAATAGCCAGCCGAATACCATGCTCATGCGACAAAGGCATTTGCAAATGTTGCACCTGTAAATCAAGTACATATATTTAATTCAGGAACCTGTCTGATACTTTTCTTTTTTCGTTAACAGCAATGCTATCATTAATCGGTATGAACGGATGTATGGAAATAGTTTATAAGCCCGAGGACTTTGCTTTTGACATTCGCATGAAGGTAAACAATCATGTTCTATTTAAGCAACGAGTTTCAGGCAAGAATCCACCTCCCTTTTGTTTCCGGCCACCAAGATTTGGATTTGTTAGAGCTTGCATAACTTTCTACGACGTATATTTCTTTGGTCGTAATATGCATGTTTGCATGGATTTAGCTGGATATTTTCAGGGTTATGAACTTTTTGAAAGGCATGTATCAAAATAATTATTTCTGCTTAAAAAACATTAATGAATAAATTAATTTTGTAGATCATATGATTGCCTGCAGTTTGGGGCTAAGGGTGTGAAAATCGTAAAACCTGAAGAAGGATACCCGTTGAGACCATCTGATGTGGATATCGACGAGGGAGACGACGATGTTGAGGACTATGATGAGAATGTTGTTCGAAGTATCAAATAGAATTTATCGTAGAAGACTATTATTGTATTTATTTATTTATAATATTGCTTTGAACTTAAAATTAATATACATATATGCTAGTTGTACCTGCTTGTTTTTTATTTGCCAGTACCTCGATTTTGTGTGATTTTTCCGCAATGGCGGTTGTGGAAAGCGTTTACAGGCGGATTGTATAAACGCATGAGTTATTTCGAGTGCTGACATCTTCAAATTATTGCCTGTTCTAATATCACATTGTCCCTGGAAACTCCAGGCCAGTTTTCCCTTTCGCAATTTATTTAGGTTCCGAGACTGATGTCATATGATAACAACCATAGACAAACCATACTGAGACCACAAATTTCGGCCGATTTTCCGTTACTTGCCTACAAACTATATTTTTACGGGGTTGCAAATACTAAGTGCTAGTATTGTTACACAGAAATTCCTATTTACGAATTAGTTTCCTTAAAAAATTCGAATAAATTAGTTTTTAATTATTTCTCAAAAATGACTACCCGAACCCCGAACTGTCTTCATACATTTTTGTAAAACTCATTGCCGTACTGCCAATAAAAATACAATAACAGCTACTGAAAACTTATTTTTAGCAAATATTTCCCACTTAATCCTTTTTTCAACGATTAAAATAATTCCAACCACTTGGAACTTACAAAATCAGAAACTCCCACTCCATTTCCAACTCCTTAAGGCTAGTACGGACCTGTTCCGGAACGCAAAATCCCATACAAAAATGACACAACGAAGGCAGGGAAATCCAGCCACACCACTGCCAAAGACTTCAGGCCTATAAGTCTGACATCGTTCATTCTTAAAACCTTTGGAGAATTAATAAACTCCTTTATACGTAATCGGCTAGATGACAATGTGATATCCAGGGCTCAACATGCTTACACAAAAGGCAAATGGGTGGAAACTGTATTGCATGAGGTCCTTAGCACTATTGAGAAGTCATTAAATAACAAAGAATATACATTAGCTTCGTTCTTAGACATTGAAGGAGCCTTCAATAATGTTAAAATTTGCGCAGTGAAGAGAGCGCATCAGAACTCGAATTTTGATCAATTGTCACTAATGTCTTGAGCTTGCTCAGTGAAATGAATATCAATGCGAAATTAGGTGAAACTGACCTCCGAGTGACTGCTTCGAGAGGCACTCCACAAGGAGGAGTCATCTCCCCCTTAGTCTGGGTCCTTGTCATTAATGAAATACAAGGTGGGCCAAAAGAAATCACCCTACCGGAAGATTCTCTTATTTTTGCAAATGGCCGCCAATGTCAAATCTGTTTTGACATTTGTGCACTAGACAGATGTAGAATACAAGTGAACAAGCCATGGAGCGATACACTCCCCAAGAACGCGGAATAATCGTGTCTATTTTTCTGCGTAACAGTTCGTCTGTAGTGTTAGCGCAGCACGAATTCCGTCTCGCCGATTCCACGGCCGTCCGACACCGACTGCGCAAACACTGCGCCATTTGGTCACCAACCTTGAAGAGTATGGGGCAACACGAGACGTTGCCAAGAGTGGCCCGTTGTGCTGAGAATATCGCCGCTGTTGACGAGGCCATTTTTTTTCGAGAACTCCGCTGGCCAAAGGACAACAGTGGACGGTGCGCGCTATAGGGCCATGTTAACCGAGTTTTTTCTGCCGCAATTGGACGAATTACGACTGGGGGACATGTGGTTCCAATAGGACGGAGCTACGGCACACACTGCGCGAGCCACAACCGATATTCTGAAGGTGGCGTTCCCGGCTCGCCTCATCTCTCGTTTTGGCGATTTACACTGGCCCGCAAGATCGCCCGATGTAACCTTTCCAGACTTTTTTGTAGGGTGTTTTGAAGTCACGTATTTACGTGAATAAGCCCGAGATCCAAGAAACCCTTAAGGACAACATTCGACACGAGTGCGAGAATCGGTCGCTAGAAGTTCTAGCCGAAGTGATGAAAAATGCCATAAAACCCGTATGGCAATCAATTGTGACGGCGCCCATTTGGCCGATATCATCTTCTCGACTTGACCAATAAAATTCTAAAGGTTCAAATAAACATAATCAAAAAACAGAATCGAAGTTTTTCATTTAGAAAAAAAATGAGAGCCAAAAAACATCGTATGACTTCTTTTGGCCCACCTTGTACTTATGAATTAAAAAACATGGAAGTCAAAGTAACTGCATATGCAGATGATGTAGTTATACTGACCAAGGAAAGTTTTTACCGACAATAAGCGAGCTGTTAGGAAATTCACTTAGGGTGTTAAATACGTGGACAAAACAATGCGGGTTGACCCCGCAGAAAATCGAGCTTGTGTTGTTCACGAATAAAGGAATAATACCGCAATTCGAGCTACCAACTTTTGAAGGAATACCCCTAAGGTTGCAAGATATTTCGGAATTATTCTTGATAGGAAACTTAATTGGAAGCCGAATGGCAATGAAGGGGTCAAGAAAGCAACGAATGCTTTCTACGCATGTAACCGCATCTTTGGCAGAAGTTGGGGACCAAACCCCAAAATAATCCTCTGGATGTGTACTGCGATCGTGCGACCAATACTAACATATGGCAGTGTAGTCCGGTGGCAAGCCGCCAGCAAAGCGACCGATCTAAAGTCAATGACTAAAATACAAAGAATAGCATGGATAGGGACAACCAGCGCAATGAGAACCACACCTACAGCTGGACTAGAGGCAATTCTTTATCTGACACCTCTAGACCTATACATGGAAGAATCTGCTGCCAAAAGTGCCTTAAGGATCAGCCAAACTAACGCTTGGAACCCTTGCAATTTTGGGCATGCACAGATATTAAGTAAATACGTAGGAAACGTTGTCTCCCCATCTGGACTTTGACAGACCGAGTAGGGAAGAATGGAACACCAATGAACCCACAAAAATATAATCAATATCCATCTACACAGATGGTTCAAAGATGGACTGTGGAACCGGTGCCGGCATATTCTCTGAGGAATTGAATATACATTGCTCCATCAGACTACCTGATAACAGTAGTGTATTTCAGGCGGAGGTTCTGGCTATCGCTGAAGCGGCCCGCAAGGCGTCAATATTGGCAATACCCCGCAGCGATATTACTATCATTCATTGACAGTCAGGCGGCCATAAAAGCAGTTTCTGCTAATGAAATAAAATCCAAAATAGTTCACCGCTGCCGCAAAAAGTTCGAGGTTCTTTTCTTGCAGCATACCACGAATCTCTGCTGGATTCCTGGACGCAGAGACAAAACCGGTAATGAGAAGGCGGATGAACTGGCGAGAAAGGTGTCTGTAATGAATCTTGATATAACACTTCAATCGATCAAGCCACCACTTTGCGATCTTAGAGAACGAGTGGAAAACAAAATTCGAATGAAAACCAACAATAGGTGGAAAGAACTCACTACCTGTGAAATATCACAGAAGCTTTGGCCAGAATAAAATAAAAGCCGGAACAAATAACTATTACAGTTGGACAGGTCATCGCTATCTAAGTTAGTAGGGGCTCTAACTGGTCATAACTTCCTAAGAAACCACGCAATGCAACTAAATCTCAAAGATGACGACATATGTATAGGCGGCGGAGACGAGGAGGTGCACGAGGATTTTTTTTTTTAATAATCCCATGCCTAATGGCTGACACTGCGACCTGAAATATTTATTGTTTCAACGGGGATGTGTTATTCTAAGATGAAGGCCAATAAGTCCTCAGTAGCAGAGTTCATTAGATCTGCTGATGTACGAGTCTCTCTGTTAAAGACACGTTTTTTCTTAAGTAGGGCTTGATTAATCGTTCGGATTGTCTTAGACCAGGGACATTTTCCCAGTGGTTAAGACGAAGGTGTTGTTCCCCTTCATTGATTAGTCTTAGCGTAGTAGCCCAATTGACTCTGCAGTGAGGTTCAGGTCCATATAGAACAGTTTCGGACCCAGACCTAGCAAGTTTGTCAGCAAGTTCGTACCTTGTTGTGTTTGGCTAGGATTTGCAGGGCTTCGTGTCAGCTCTTAACTGAATAGGAATCCATTGTATTGGACGCTAAGGCTTGTAAAGCTGCCTGACTGTCTGAGAAAATTTGTATGATGGCGCCTTTAATACCTTTACTGGAAATTGTATAAGCGCAAGTTTCTATTGCATGGGTTTCCGCTTGAAAAACCATGGGACACATTCCCATGGATAATGAGATTTTGGTGTTGGGTCCAAAGACACCAGTTCCAACTCCGGAAACCATTTTTGATCAGTCGGCGTACCAAACTAAACTTTTAGGGTCCAGTGTCGGAACCCCATTGGACCAACTAGAACGTTCTAGTAATTCTACTTCAAATAATTTCCCAAAACTATACTCCCTAACCATAGTGTCAGGTACGGAGGAGAACATATCCAAGTTTGGGATTTGGTTTAGTATTTTTAGATGTCCCATATGTTTATCTGATTTAAACTTATATTCGAGCTGCAGTTTAATGGCGCATCTAGCAGCTGTCTTCATAATGAAGAATTGCAGGGGTGAGAGCCCAATAATGGCCTCAAGTGCTGTTGTTGGGCAAGTGCGCATTGCACCTGTAATGGCGAGACAGGCAATCCGGTGAAGCTTCTGAAGCTTGTTTGCCGTGGTTCGTTCAAGTACTTTCGGCCACCAGACGATTGCCGCGTACGAGATAATGGGTCTTAACGTCATAGTATGTAATTAATATATCATTCTGGGATTAAGACCCCAAGTTCTGCCGTACGACCCTTTGAATAAGAGCTGGGAAAATGCCGTCATCCCCAGGAGCTTTAAAAGGTTTAAACGAGCCAACTGCCCATTTAACCTTATCTGGACTGAAAATCTTACCAGATAGACTCTTCTAGGTACAGAGATCCTTGGATCAATGGTATATGAGTTTTCGTGTAAATCACGGATGGTTGAACCCGGGAAATGAACCTATAATAAGGTCTTCCTTGTTTCCGTTCGGTCCGTCGTGTAAGTTCCGTCTGTTTTCTTAAGGAGACACAGTTTGTATGATCTTTTCTCAGAGCTTTATGGATACGGGCTACAACTGGCATATCAGAAATGTCTTCACAGCATTTTGTCCATGAAGCCCTTTTTGATCGTCTCAATTCAGAGTTGTAATCTGTAAGAGCGGATCTATAATCGTCCCACGTTTTGATTGGTTTTGCTCTGTTAAAGAGTTTTCTAACCTTCCTTCTAAGTTTGGCAAGCCGGTCATTCCACCAGGGAACCTTACGATTGTTCAAGCTGGTTTTACTGACACAACTACTATGGTAAGAGGTTATCAACACGCTGTTGAGCTGGTATGCAGCTTCATCTAGGTCCCATATGTTGAAACAAACATATCTGTTTTTGAGAAAACAAGTTCTCGATACATATTCCAGTCCGTCGACTCGGGATCGTATCAGTTTTGTGCAAGTGTAGATTGACCAGGTATTCCAAACCTTATATGCTGGTGATCCGATAACGAGGCTTCGTCAGACACGTGCCAATTTACTATAAAATTAGACATAAATGGACTGGCTAGCGTGAGATCAAGTACCTCTTCGCGTATCGCATTTATAGAGGTTGGTTTAGAGCCTTTGTTCAATATATCATCCACGAGGATACACCTCACTTCCTCTGTCATTGCCTTAGCCTTTGTCACTTGAGGAACAGAACACTTGGAAGCTAATACTTCTATGATTGTAACTGTCTGATGTCTCCCTGTCTGATCTCTTTAGGTTTTTAAGGACATCGAGATGGCTAGAAAGCGCCTATTAACCACAAGAAGAGGGGATGAAGAACACCGATGCAATACCAACGGTCGACCCTAACAAGGGCATCACAATGGGTCCAGGAGTACCTAAGTGGGTAGGGCAAACTTTAAAGTGAATAGCGTAAGTTAGGATAAATCCCAAATGACAATTTTAAGAAACCAGTGAAAGTAGCCAAATCAGATACAAAAAACCAGTGCTGTAGCACTGCTACTTGTGTATCTTCACTCTTCACAAATTATTTTCTGCTGCCTTTTCGCAGACGTTTCGCTGTCCATTTGGAGACCAGCGGAAAATTTCGTTCCGTAACAGGTCCGTACTAGCCTATTGTTTTATTGAATTCTTTTAAATTCATATGGAGTCTAGAGAATTCAAGGCGCATACCCTTCCGTTGCTCGTTAAATGGTGGTTTCCTTTGAACTTTCATTCTTTTTAAATGATTGACACTATTGATAACCCTTCGCTGGTCAGAATTTGTAGGAAGTGAAAATTTATATAAATACAAAATTATAATTTCAAAGTTTATTTATTAATTTTTTGTACAACCGATTTTTGAATTTTCCTATCTACTTCTAATAAATACCTAGTGTGACACTCGGAATTCGGAAGTGCTTAGTAGAATGTAGCTGCTAAAATTTTGTGCTAGCGATTCTACATATCCTTACTTTGCAGATTGAGAACAAATATAAGAATCTATAATATTAGTAGGTACGTACATACAAAATTCCGTTTTTGGACTTAAACTTTTAGCGTTCCTTCGTAACTCCATATCAAAGATAAATGGCCGCTAACATTATATAAACGGTACAAAAACCATATGTGGCAGTCGGAGTGCATAATTTTTTTTTTGTCGGAGGTTGTTACTATTCGATGAAGCACTCAGACACAACTACAGGTCCATTGTACTGCCAAACAGACACCTTACATCAATGTACTTAGTTTTCCCGTCTTTCGAAGAAAGATGAGAAGGAGCTTCAGTGATGAAGAGCTTAGATGTTCGGCACTCACCACATCAGCCCCAAAGATCCGCCACCTGATGCGAGCAAAGGCGGGACAGCTACAGAGGAAGTGTTCCGCTGTGTCATCTTCCTCTCCGCAAGCAGGACAGATGGTGGTGTCGCTCAAGCCCAACACATTTAAGTGTTTGGCAAAAGCTTGGTGGCCCGAAAGGACGCCCACAAGCAGTCTGCAGTCGACTCTCCTAAGAGACAGAAGGAAAGACGCGGACCTTTTACAGATGTCCGGACGCAGTCGTTTGGTCTGCCTACACCCAGCACAGTCACGCCACCGACGCTCGTGTTCACGAGAAACCCAAGTATCAATGGATGACCTAACCACAGATGCAGACAGACCCAACGCATGTTCAGGTCCTGAGAAAGCTTCTTCTGAACCCCGCCTGGCAAGCTCATCAGCGATCTCATTTCCCTGCATACCAGTGTGACCTGGGACCCAAACAAGATTCACTGTGTTAAGCCTTCCGACCAAGTTCAGAGAAAGCTTGAGTTCGAGCACTAACTTGGACGAGGTAAGATGGTTAAGCAACGCTTTTAATTGGCTATCACTGCAAACGCATATGCTTCTATCCCTGCACCTGTTTGTCACATAGGATAGCGAAAATCTCCGCTTGGAAGACAGACGCATGGTTACCTAAGGCGTAGTGTAGTCTAATGTTCTCGCTTTCCACAAACACTCCAGAACCAGACCCCTGTACGATTTTGCGGCCATCCATGAATACACGATGGCATTCTTTCTCAGGCTCAGAGTCTGGCCGAAGCCATTCCGCTTCATGAGGAAAGTTGACGTGGTAGTTTTGTCGCAGTAAGATTTCTGGTGTCATTGCGTCAGACGGCTTATCAATAAGACTGGGGTCAAAGGATAATTCTCGCACAAAATTCAAATGCGCGTTGTACCAAAAGCCACCTCTCTTTAACCGAGAGATCGTTTTCAGCGTACACCCCATGATCAAAATATCAAAAGGGGGGAGGTGCATCATAGCATCTAGAGCAGAGCCCGGCGTGGAAGGGAAGGCCCCTGTGCATCCAAGACAAACCGTTCTTTGAAGTTTGTTAAAAGAGGCAGTAACACGTTAGCGCGAAATCCTGTATAGATCCAAAGGACCCTTTTAGGAGATAAGCCCCATGTCTTGCCAAAAGCGCCTTTGAACTGCCAGAAAGTTGACAGCGCTTTATCGGTTTTTGATTCAACAAAACTTTCTACCGAGGATTACTCCCAGATATTTGACTTCATCGGAGATCGGGATAGTGACGCCTTTTAGCACAAGTTGAGTCAGACCAGTGACCTTTCTCACTCTCGTGAAGAGAACAACCGTAGTTTAACGAGAATTTACTGAATGCTCATTTCTTGTGCACCAATCATCGATTAGGCCCAAGGATCTCTGCGCCTGAGAGCAGACAGTCCTTAGGTCTGAACGGACAGACAGAACGGCAACATCGTCCGCATAGGCTTGTGTGTAGGTTCCATTAAGATTGAGAGCCGTTAGCAGAGAGTCTACTACCGTACACCATAAGAGGGGAGACAGAAAACCACTCTGAGGGCAGCCTCTGTTTACCTCAGTCATGACGCATTAGCCACAATCAGCCTCGGCAATAAACGTCGTGTACATTAGCACTGTTCTAATCCACAAAACCAAAGTTTCATCTACACCATGAAGTCTGGCTGCATTGCACATGCTATCAACTGTCGCATTATCAAAAGCACCCTCAATATCGACGAAAATACCCAACGCGTACTACCTCCGATCAAGAGCACTTTCAATCCTACCAACAAGGTTCTGAAGCGTAGTTTCACAGGATTTTCCACGCTGATAGGCATGTTGCATCACAGAAAGAGGATGGCATCGAAGAGCAACACTGCGCACGTGCAGCTCAACCAGTCTCTCTAAACTTTTCAGCGAGATTGTAGTCAGTCTTACCTATTTTTGGTAAGAACACGACTTTAACCATACGCCAAGAAGAAGGTATGTAGGCCAAAGCCAAGCTAGCGGTGAAAATTATTTTCAGCGTCGGCATCAGCTGACTAAAACCTTGTTTCAGCATAACCGGATAAATTCCATCCGGACCCGGTGACTTGAAAGATGCAATTGCATATTTGATGGCGTCACCCGTCACCACTCTGGATGCAGTATACCAGCTACGCCGCGAGGTGTTTGTTTGTTCAGAAGTAGCCACCGTTGCCGGTACCACTGAAGAGCACGTAGTGATCTGATTTTCCGAGAAGTGAGTCTCCACCTTTGTCTCAGTGTAGTTACTATTAGATTTTCGGAGCGATTCCACTTTACTTGGTCTGTCCCTCTTGATGACTTTTAAGCCTGCTGGTTTCATTTAATGATGTGACCTCCTCACAAAATTTCCTATAAGAGTCGTTTTTCGATTTACGAATTAGTCTCTTAAATTCTTTTTGTTTCGATCGATACAGATTCCAGTCTTCTTCTAAGTTGGTTTTTAATAACCGATTTACGAGCTTCCTGGTTTCTCTGCGAAAACACTGCAGTTCGGTATTCCATCAAGGTACCGGTTTTCGACAGGGGTTTTTTGTAACTGGACACGCTAGTTCAAAACAATGGATAATGACACTGCTCAGATCCTGAGCAGACCTCTCTAGCCCTTGTATTGATCTAAGTTTGAGTGGCGCTTTACCAGAATTGTCAAGCTCCTCCTTAAACCTTCATATTGCTGTGGGATTTGTTCTGCAAGTTCCCTATGGTGGTTGTTCCTCCATAAGCCCAACGATTTTTTTTATTCATTGCATTAAGAGTTTTTTTGGTTTTGCGTTTTCTTTTATTTATCACGCAAAATTTTCTCTGCGATTTCCTCTAAAAAATTGAAAGTAAAAACAAATTTATGTGTTTTTTATTTCGCGAGCTAAATAATAAGTCGAGACTTGTCATCGGCCCATCTATATTGTTTTGAATTTAGAATGCGAACAGGATATAGCTTTGTTGAACTGCCTCGCTAAATTTTATCTTTGTAGGAATTTCTGTATGGAGATAAAATTTAGTGCTAACAGTACTAGGCTACGATGCCGTGAATTAAACGTTGAGCGAAATAACGCCCAATTCTAAAACTCGGCGTTATTTCACTTCCTGAAAGCGGAATTTTGTAATCCTGCGATTTTTGTCACATTGACATAGTGAAATAATGCCGAACATTGCTTGTAAAATAAGGCCGTAGCAATTTTTTTTCAGAATGGCGGAGAAGTTTTACTATATTTTCAATTTGCATAACTGTTATTTTATCTATAACTTAATTCTAAATACAGACATAAGTAGAGGGGAAATGCTGAAACAAATAGAGAGGGACATTTGCGAAAAAAATACTTAAAAATTCGGGCGGATTTCGAACTATTTTTCAAATTTTAAATGCAATAACTAGAGGGGAAATGTTGATATAAATAAAGGGAGAAATTTGAGAAATTAACAGAACAAAATTAGCTCGAATAGTTAACAGTTAAAGTAATAACTATTTTAGTGCATATTATCTGAACGTATTTACAAATTCAAAACGAAATAAGGCCGACTGTTCATTATACCACTTTAGCAAAGTGAAATCGAACATGGACATTCGGGGTATTTCTCATTCACAAAGTGAAATAACACCGATTTTTGAATTGAAATTATTTTTTTTTAACCATAAAGACGGTTGTACCCACTTGAATTTCTACACGTTTTTTGATTGTTTTCATTGGTGTTTTTTGAAGGGCGATCGGAAGCCATTCCTTTTACAAATTTACTACGATCATAACACAAAACACGAATATGAAAAAAAAAGATTTTATTTAATATTTTCTTCTCTTAGCTTACAAAAATTATTTTCTTTTATTTTGTTATTTGATTTTAATAACATAACCATATTAATAGTGATAATAGCAATATTACCAGTAATTAAATTTAAACGGGCTAATATTTTATCCACAAAAAATAAGAAACACAACTTATTTTTTTCTTTCTCTTCCCCCAATGTTTCTCTACTATTTATTGATAAGCGTCGGCTTCTCAAATTATGCTATTAAAGAAAATATATAAATTTTCAAAAAAATCTTGATACAGAAGTGTGTACGTACATATGAATAATGAATTGTAAACAAATAAATAAGTGTTTCTTTCCCACATTTTTGCTTAAAGCCGAAATATACGAAATATAAATTATATTCTATACATTTCCTTTTACAAACGAAAAATACTCGCAACGACAATAACAGTGCTGATGGCAATGATAAATATACAAACTATATAATGAAAGGATGCAACGTTCAACTTAGTCGAAAAAAAATCGGTGGAATAAATGGTTCGCGTTCAGCTTTATTTATCAATAGAAACGTAAGAACGTGTTCCTCGTTCTGGAGCTGTTGCTACTGGATGACGAAGCACTAACAGCAGATGTAGATGAAACTAAACGGAGGGCGCCAATCGCCGACCGCGCAGGTGAATGCTAGTCCCTGAATATTCCTCTGGCCTTTGCAGAAATCTTTCGCACACGGCCCCTACTGCTGACGCTTACTCGATGCTCGTTGTTATCGCTTTCAGGGTCATCTTCGTTACTATCTGCAGCGGTAGATGTCATATTTCCATTGGCGTGCCTAAGCGGAACTCTTCGCCGTGCACGTGCATCGACCGTCTCGTCAGAGTCCTCATTATATCGAGGGCGTTTCTGATTGCGCGTGCTGCGAGAACCACGCTGCATCGATCCACCTTGGTAGTCATCATCGTCATCATCATCAAGGGCAGGATCTTCATCACCGTCGTCTGAGTTAATACGTCGTTTTCTACGTTGCGGCATTCGGCGAAAATTTCTACTATTACTCGTGGTTGTCGCTGAATGCTGGCTGGGTGGTTGCCCTCTACGTGTCGCTACGTACGATGTTAAAGGTTGGTTGTCGTCAGAGTCTGAGTCTTTGGAACCACCATCGGTACCTTCATCAGAACCACCCGAATCGTCTTCCTCTTCTTCTGCTTGTGTTACATTACCTTCTTCTTCGGCATCTTGTTCTGTTGCACTGGTTTCCTGACTGTAGCGGGATCTCCCTCGACGAGGAGCCATTGCAGTTCCAGTTGACAGGTCATGGGGCGCAGTACTATTCACATTATTGCGCATTCGCAGGCGAGAGGCTACTCCTCCAATAAGAACAGACATTTCGAGGGGATCCTCCATCAAATCAAGTTCGTCGGCATTGCGCTGATGACGTGAAAGCACTCGACGAGTATTACGAATCGTTGATGGTCCTGGTTCTCCGTAATTGTGATCAACTTCTATCTGGTGTGAACTGGTGGCAGAATTTCGTAGCACGACCGAAGATGAAGATGGCATTGTATCTTGATTGATGGTATGTGATCGAGTGCTGCGAAGAGAAGTTCCCATTGGTAATCGTAGGTTTCGGGTCGATGCACCGGTTTGTGTATCGAGATCTGGAAATAGTATGTAGAAAAAAGGTTGAGTTTACAATTTATTTAACATTTTTTAAGCATCTGCGTATCCGTTGCGTATATTTTCAACTTTCTTATACATGAATCAAAAGAAACGAATTGTTTTGCGTTTACGAGTACAAAAGGATTTCTCTGCATACCCTATCCAAATATATTATTGTAATGCACCTAATATGAGTTTATTATGAAATACATTTCTGTTTCTTTGCAATAACTTATATATTAACTAATCAGTATTTGTAAACGAATAGTTGAAATCAACATATAAGATGTTGAAAAATGATATCGAACAAAAATCTAAAAGTGCCTGTATGGTGGTAATGAAACTCACCCATCGGTTTTCATCTCGCTTTAAGAGCACCGTGGACGACAAAATAACATACAAAACGACAAAATAAAAAATAAAAAACTTTTCCTTCATAAATCTATCTGGCCTGGTGTTCTACAACATCAAGTGCACCTCGCTGCAGTTCACACTTGTAGTTTCATTTTTATTATCGTTCCACCCTACCAAACGTAGAGTTGTTGTGCGTCTACAAGAACAACATAAGATCATACTCACTCCCCAATAAAAATAAATTGAAACTTTTATTATAGACTTTCATGAAAAAATTATCAATCTAAGCTTTGGTTGTGTGGTTGAACTTCTATAAGCATAGACTTATTAATTATCTGAACTAATGTGCTGTAAATAAGCACATTGATTCCCAATAGAAATAAGTAACAAATAAAAAACGAAGAAATGCGATCGTCCTCGATCACGTACTCGTTTTGTCAAGGAATAGAACTAATTACTGCGGTAGAAAATATAAAATAAACACCCTACTGAAAGCACCACGGCACGTCACTAATAGTAAGGTATTATTAATGCAATATTAAGAAATAAATTCATCAGGAGATAGTACTAATTTATAATCTCGAACTGATTAACACCAATATCGTACAGTTGTGGTAAACAATGCAAATCTATATAGATCAAAATTACATGTCAGAATCTAGGAAATAATCCTGATTTTCGAAATGTGACATCTAAGAAAGGTTTATCCTGCTTAATTCTTTAATGGCGTTTTCGATTAAAGAAAAGAATTGCCCTTTCTATGAAAAGAGCAAATCTAGAAGTGCTCTATCGATGTATTCTATGTTTCATTGAAAAAAAAGTGCACTTCCAGGTCAATTCTTAACACAACAGAAGTTTTCGGAATGCTTTTAGAGAATTTGTCTGATTATTAGAAACAAATTTTTTGTTTGTGATCCGAAAATATACAATTATGCGAGCAAAATGTGAACTTAAATAGAAATATATTGATTTGGCCCATTATAACATTCATATTTACTGTAGCACAGAATAAAAGTAGCAACAGAAAACCAAATCTCAGATATGGAGTCTAGTCCTATCCACTAGTAGAAAAGTGCTCCAACGAATTTCATTGAAAAGAGCAATTCTGAATTTCTGGGCATAAGTGCTCCTTAAATGAATGATTACCTAATCTCTGTCTTCGATGTCCTTGGCTGGAGGCAAGCGGTTCATTATCACTTTCGTCATCGTCGTCATCCGCCGAAACTATATTTGTGTTGCGATTTGTTCTTAATTGTCGGCTGTTTACTATCGACACAGCTGCACGACTTGTTGACGCAGTTCCGTTTATGACAACGCCACCTGCCTCTTGGCTTGAATCAGATGTTTTCTTTAACACCCTAGAACTTCCGCGAGGTGGTGTAGGAATAATCTAAAAAAATATAAGAGATATATTAGCTTGTTCAGTAAAATCTAACAGTTCATTCTTACTTCTTCATCATCATCGACGTCAACTTCGTCTTCGTCAGCGCTCCCGCGAGCCCATTCCAAAATAGCTCGTCGTGTGCTTGACCTTGTGGGTCGTGCTATTTCTTGTTCAGTCTCAGAGTCTGCAATGGCAGTGCGCAAATTTCGCACTGGCAAATGATAGCTGTGGTCTGTTTCAGCGGCTATCCGCCGACTACTTATTCGGGTGGCCCTAGAAGGGCTTTCATCTTCAACTCGAGCAGAAGTTGCTGCTATCGCTGCCGCAGAGGTTGACGGTTGTTGTGCAATTTTTACAGGTCGTCCTGCACGTTTCTTTGGTGTTTGCTGGAGGGGAGGTACAACTGCTTCATCAGTTCCATCATTTTCCTCCGAAGTATTGTCTTTCCGGTTATGGCTCCTTTTTTTTATACTTATACCTCCACCACTATTTCGTTTTGAGGTTCCTTTACTGCGGCCCTTTCTTTTTTCATTTTCTTCATCTTCGCGATCTGAAACATTTCTTCTATTCGTTTTCTTGGATTCCCTTTTGTTTTTGAGTGTTTTCCTTCGCTTTGTGCCGACTCGACGATCGTTCGGTTTATAGCTATCCTCAGAATCGTTACCTTTATTCCGAGATGATGTACCAGCACCATTGCTACCACCTTTCCTTGGTGTTCGCATTTTACTATCCCCGCCTTGATTATTACCATGACTATCGGTGTCATCATCTGAAGAAGATGATGTATCACTGGTCAACGTACTGGAGTCAATTGAGCTTTGTCCATCATTCTCTTGACTATTTGGACGGGATGCATTGCGACGTAGGTTGTGGCCACTTGGACCCGGCAGTGATTCATTCTGATTGGATGATGTGACTCTATTCGAACTGAAGGTAGTCATCGATGAAGAAGCGTTAGCATTTCGTGGTAAACGCTTACGTTTGCTACTACGATGTTGGCTACTACAATTGGTATTAGGACGACCGTGATCCTGGGGAGTATCATCATCGCCATCTTCTCCATCGTCGTCATCATCGGAACTATGGCCAAAGTTTGTGCGACCGTTAGTTGCTTTAGCCCGCGTTGATGGCCCAGCGCGATTTTTACCGCTTTTGTTCGCACGTCGACGAGCTGCCTTCCAATTAGAAAATACTTGCTTAATGTGCGTTTCAAAGAGAGCACTCAATCGAAGTGTCATCGAATAAATCTGCAAAACACAAAAGTAAGTTATGAAATGTTAAGTAGTTTTACTATAGGAAATCTGAATATTTTATTTAGCTTCAGATAATTATGTATAAATAAAATTCCACTTCCATTTCAGAGATTGAATGTTGTGTTCTTTAAAGCGATAAATATATCGGACATGATATAATCAAGAGCAATGGTAAGCAAAAGTAAAAAAAAACATTTGGCCTACGCAAAATTCGTCCAACTCGCTACTAAGATGTTATGTCACTTCATATCAACATCATCACTGTTGTGTCAAAAGATGTACGTATGCCTACTAGCACCACCATGCTTCCGAAGGCTGCACATGTTATTTCAATACGACGCTGGATTTTCCTGATATACTTATTTTCGTATTGCTGCTTCATCTCTATTCTGTCTGCCGTCTTCGTGCTTCCACTATGGACTAGTGTAACTACGTATATTTTTTTAAAAGGTTTGTGTTAAGCCACTTATTTTTTGAAACTGATTTAAATTCATCTAGCCTTTTTGGCCTTAAAAGTCATCATAACAAAGTCATGTCGTTGACATTGCAGGATATTCTTGAAGTTGTAATTCAAGTTTTGGAGGAGTTCGATAATTGTTAATATATGGCAATGGGCGATTTTGCTAAATCGATTTTTTAATTATCTGATTGGAGGTGATAATTTGTGCTGAAAACACTCCCGAATCCAGCTTGTTCCCGTGATAGGTTATGGTAAGGGTTCATTCTTTTTGTAGAGGTGTGGGGGGAGAAAACTTATCGACCTGTAGTTGTTTGTTTTCTTTTCTTTTTTTTGTTCTTGGGTACAGATAGGGTGGATTAAAAGTCTGCGTGAATTAAATAAGAGGAAAATACACAACAGAGATTCCTTTTTCTTCAAATTTTGACCATACTTCTTCAAAAAAGATAAGACACAGAAAACTATAACCAAATAGCAGACAAATTGAGGGCAAATTAAGATTTAATATAATTTCTTTAGGGATATATTTCAATTTAAAACAATGTGATAGGTGTGGTATGATTTTTGTTAAAAGCGAAAACACGCAAAAGTGTTTGAAAACGTCACCAATCACTTTGCGCTTTCAAAAAAAACCGTGTTCAGTCAAAGTCAGCAAAAAAGAGACCGAATTCTCTGATGCGGAAAAAAGTCTTGAAGTTTAAACTGTTATCGCTAAAGGATTCCCAACTTAGATGAGTAAATAGTTAAGGCTTTTGCCTTCATTGCCTGGTACACTTCAGAATGTAATGTCTAATGGGCTAGATCACGTGAAACGAATAAAAAATAATGCACCAGCCAGACCAGTCTTCAGGCGCACAACTAAAAAAGCGGCCTCAACCAAATGAAAACCTTTTTGTAGAGGACTGAATAATCACTAGCTCTATTGACTTAAAATGACACGCGAAAGAAAATAGGACCTACAAAGAAGATCCACTAAAAACAGTTTTTTTTTACGGTGTACACTATAACACTAACTAATTCTAGGTTTTCTATTTTCTTAAACTTCGGTTTCAATTAATATTTCAATTGAATATATATTTGTAAGGCTCATATAAGCCGATAACCTGCACAATCATTCACCCAAATCATGCTTCTCATTAAAATAAAAACAACAATGATCTAAACTCTATGAAATAACATATATTTCAAAGAAACTTTCCTTTTTGAAGTTAAGATTTCGTCAAAATAAACAAAATCAAACAAAAATAGATCCAATAAAACACACAAATTCAAAAGTAAGAACAACGAATGCGAACAAATCATTTCAGTGTGTAAAAAAAGAACATAAATATCTTACCATCGACTGGTCCTATATACACAACGACAACAGACAGACAGGAAGAGAAAGCATGAATGGAAAGGGAGGAAGAATTTGTTTTCGTGATGAATTAAAGCGAGCAATGTGTGCCGAGCAATGAGATGTGATTCCGCACGAGGGCAGTCAAATAAAACATCAAACACTCAAAACGCAATGCAATAGTGTTGGTGGTGTGTCATTTGAAAATTACTTACGCGAGACCTCTTATTTGTGTTGTAATTCCTGGAATTTTGGAATATCAATCGTACGTCTTTTGCAAAGTCTAACGGATCCTCATAGTTGCCACCCAGTAAGTCTTCTTTTACTGTACACAAGTCCATTGGCGTATCGATGATTTGTAAATAGTCTGAAAATTGCATTGTATCAACTGGTTCGCGGAATGGTTTCGAATCCGGACGTATCCACATCATTTCCAGTAGCTGCCGACAGTCTACTCGCCAATCACCATCGGAGCGAGTTCGCTGAGATCTGTATTCGATAAAAAAAAATTACATGTTTGTAAGATATTTATTTCTAAAAGCTATTTTTCTAACCTTTTGCCACTGCCATTGCTACGACGAGGTGTAGCCGTGGATGATGGACCAGCAGTGCTTGTTGATGGGCCTGGATCGTTATCATTATCATTCTCCGATTCAGACGAGATGTATATGTCAACCAATTGATGGTATACAGGTGCAACATCAATGTCATTTTGCTCCCTAAAATAAATTAAAAAAAAAAAACAAATAAATATGACTGTTTCATAATACTAGAGTTCGCCCACTGGTAGACATTTTACCAGAATAGGGAGCTGCCTTATACCTACAAAATATATTGGGAACAATTTCCCAATAAACAGAAATTAGCATATTTATATATAAGATTTGAGTACATACCTTATGATGCGAAGACACAAATCTGTGATGATTCTAGCGTGCCGCACTATGTTTGTATGTTTTCGGTTAAATTTTTCTGCATTAGTTGCCAAGTATCTTACGTCGAACTGAGCTGATGTGATTCTTCGATAGAAATGATTCTCGAAACGCGCTTTGATAGTTGTCAGATCAATTGGATACTCAATCAAGTATGCATAGTTAGGGTAAATGTTTAGATCGACCGGTGCAAGGAATGGCTCTGCGATTGATAATCTCATCACTTGCTCTAGGCCATTGATGATTCTCCTACAAGAACCATCTCTATCACCGCGGTGCCATTCTTCTGATTTCGGTTGGTAAAGCGTTGCGCGAATTTCCTCCGGCAGAACTGAAACTGCACCGCCAACCTCATCTGGTAGACGGTTTTCATCGATTGGTTCCATGTCCCATGGACTCATGTACTCATACTCGCCGTTGTCCCATCGAACACGGAAACACATAAAGTATGAGTTTGGGTATTCGGGGGAGAGTAGATGACGTGATTCGATTTGTCCCATCCACCAGCCATCACCAATCATGCATCTGAAATTTATTTATTTAAATTAACACATGCTTTCAAATCGCGGTACATTGCATACCTAAACCGATCGCCAATTCCCCAATTTCTTTGTACTGCCAGGTCAAACGTCTGTCGTAGAACAAGAAAATCCAATACATCCGGCATGTCATGATATTTAATTTTAAAAGTCACTCCAGTCATGTTACCATCCTCATCTAGCATTGCCAATTTAAGACAACACAATCTAGGAGGTCGTATTTCGTATTTAATTCCAATAACTCGAACCAACTCGTGCTCACGCAACTCGCGGAAGCTCCATGGCTCAGAGCTGTGGGTGAGTTTATACGCTTTCTTGGAGCGCACGGCTTCCAAATAACGTTGATGACCCTGTCTAAAATAAACTACTTCATCTCCCATTTGTGGATAGTAGGGAGTCTTCCTAGGTATTACTTCGGACAGCCATTCTGGGGGCTTGTACGCCTCTGGAATTTCTCCAGTAATATTGTCAGGTATTGCCACACGTTTGCGTCGATTCTTTGACGCCATCGGCGCATTAGATGTATTAGGTTGTACTGTTTCATCACTGCTGCAAGACGAGTTTCGTCGTTCAACTGGTTTACGTTTAGATCGCTTAGGAGGTTCAAGATTTGGTCCTGGCTTATCAGCCACCCAGTCCGAGTAATCAGACGATTCCGAATCTGTTGTTGATGTTTCTTCTTCTTCGCTGAAATTTTCTTCTACATTTGAATAGCTGGTGTCCCCCGAAGAATTACTACTTTCCTCCTCTTCTTCTTCCTCTTCGGGTGGCTCTTCAACATGCTCCTGGCCTCGTACAGCTCGTGTACGATACGCAGGGCGGGGCCCACGTCGAGCGTTTCGAACTCCTCTCTGACGGCTGGATACCTGCAGGGCAGTGTTCGCATTTGATGTGTTGATCATTATAGGCCGACGGCGCATCTCCCTTTTGTATTGATCCATTTCATATTGACCTGCAGCATACACTGTTTGCCGTAGGTTTTGTAGTTGCGAATATTTCATAGGGCGAACATAGATGCGACGAATAAACTTGAAGTTTGTCTCCCTTTGCCAATTGCCACTACTCTGGCGAACTCCTTCCACATCTGCAGTGCGTCGAGCAGCAGCTAATGCTCTTCCTATCGAACCAGCACCGCGGGGAGAATTACCACTACCATTGTTGAAGCTATTATTGCGATTTCGATCGTTATTTGAATCGGGAGCTGCATCTTGACCCTGTCTATTGGCCAATGCTTCTATTAAACGATCAATATGAGAATAACCGCCATTGTCGTCTATTTCAACGCCTTCCATTCCCATCGTAATGTTCGGCACCAGCTGTTCTGTTGGACAATTCTCCCTTCCTGGTACTAATCTTTGATAGGTCGGTGGATGAGGGTTGCCGTCTACATCCACCAAGAATGGTGGAGGCATTAAATGAGGCATTATCTGTGTCTGTTCGTCAACAACAAAATGTTGTGCATCTCGAAGAAGCGGCCGGTAATCGGTATGAAAAAAGAGTTCCGTTGGCAGCTAAAAAATAATAAATCATTTCTAGCTTAATTTTATATTAATAATTTAAAAAAAAACTTTGATACGGAAGCGTAAATTATTTTATAACATATAAGCAAATCAGGTTAATAAAGACCGATTTTATTAACGTAATGTGTGACCACTTGCATTAACCTAATTTTTTGTCAACATCAAATCTCCAGCCAGACTGAAGCTAAAGTCTAGGGAAATAGCGACGTTATTGAATCGTTCCTGTATCATTTATTTCTTTATATGGCTTCAGAAAATAAATAAATAATGAACTTACATTTTTGAATCTGTCCAAGCCAATTCCTAGTCCAAAAATAAGTATATGTCCATGAGAATCTGTAGCGGCAATCATAGTGCCATCTGGCGACCATTTTGCATCAAATACACCTCCATGACCTTGTCCATCGATATGATTTACAAAATGTGCAACAGAAATTCCTTGTTCAATGTCCCAAAGAAATACTTGGCCATCATGGCCGGCGGAAAGTAGTACATGTTCATCTTTTGGATTTGATTCAAGAACGTATAGCTCATCTTTATGTCCACGGAGAACGCAATGAAGTTTACCTGTTTTTGAGTGCCAAATTTTGATCTAACAAAAAGTTTAAAATTAAAAGATATGTACATAATGCACGAGCAGCTTTATAAGCTATTACTTACGGTAAAATCATTTACTGCGGTGATAACGTATTTGTCAGAATAGTCCCAAGCTACCATTGTAACCTTTAGTTTCTTGCCTTCCTCCGGTTCCGGACAGCTAAAGGAAATACAAAAATTAGTGGGCAAAGCATACATATTTATTTCAACAACGTACGTTAGCAACCGTTCAGTCATATTTAACTTAAGACTTTTCCATTGCTGAGATTCGAATGTCCAAACATGAGCTGTTCCATCCTTACTGCCAGATATAAATTTAAGACCTCGATGAGCCCATTGCACTGAATCAACAGCATCTGTATATGCCTCTGTTTCCAGTATCCTTTTCGGACCATCCTCAGACATAATATACACTCTGGCGTGATGATCTGCAGAGCCAGCGGCTAAAAACATTCCGCCGGGCGAAAATGAAGTGCACATCATCTGTGCCTGCCCTGGGCGCAATTTCTCATGGTACTGTATTGGTTTGGGAGCAAACATTGTTTTACCAGCTCGCGGAGTAGTATATTGCCAGAATGCAATCGATCCATCTGTGCTCGTTGTCACTAAATACTTTAAATCGCCTCGTGGTGATGGGCAAAAGTTTACCGAAGTGATCATTCCTGTATGGCCAGTCAGTACAGCTATCGGTGAAGTTGTCTGTAAATCCCATACCCGAAGTATACGATCTAATGAACCTGCAGCCAACATTGTGTTGTCTAAATTTATAGCAATATCTGTTATTTCCGCCGAAGCTCCGCGAAGTGTCGCAAGGAGCCGGCCATCTATGGCACTCCAGATTTTGATTAGAAGATCATCGGCGCCCTGATAGTTTACAAAATTATACTTCATACATAGAAAAGGCAACGAATCCTTACCGTAATAATATATTGGCCAGTTCGATCAAAAAGAACACAATATACAGATGATAAATGACCAACAGTGCGACGCAACAGTCGTGCCTTACTGTATAAACTAGTTGGAATAACCAGTTTTCGTCTAACAGGACCTCCATATTCTCGACCAAAGAGAACTTTGTCTAATAAAAAAAAAAAAATAACAGGTACTTTGACACGATTAAATTATATCAAAATGTACCTATATTGTGAATTGGTTTGGTTACAGCCGAATCTGGTAAGGATACACCGTGTATTCTGGTGCAGTAATCTAATAAAGATCTTGGGCGGAATATGCTCTCTTTTGTTCGTAGCAAATTCTGACGTCCGCTTCCAAGCAAGGAAATAATACCTGGAACAGCTGGGGTAAGTTCATTGTCAAGAATCGGCCCAATACGGCAACATATATCAAGCAAGTGATTGGCGCTTATATGCGAGTATTTGCTTTCCTAAAAAATAGAAATGCATGCTTATAAAGTGAACGATATATACAATAAATAATAAACTAAGCGCAACCTTAAAATACCGTACACCTCGAAAACGGATGACCGCTTTTAAGCACACAAAAAATTATGAAAAGAAAACACAACTAACGAGTGTCTTCGGCGAAAATTGCCAAGCAAAAAAGAAGAATGTCCACCATTGTATGCATAAATAATTTTGCTTATTGGGGTAACGAGAGTCGACAAGTAACTCACAAAGTGTCATTAAATCGAAAGTTAATAAATAGTTTTACTTAAATAAAGTTGATGATGCACTTACACTCAATGACTCGCGCTATCGCACCAGATAACAACATTTTTGTGGTCAGAATAAGAGGATATTACATTGAAAACATTTAATTTCAATTGAACGGCGCAGCTTGCAAACATTTATTACTTTTGGTTAGAGGTAAGGACGACCGACGAAAGGAAAGTAAATATGTATTAAAATGAACCATTCGCTTGTTAGGGCAAGACACCGCACTTGCCAGTTGCATTTAATAATTTAATAACACATTAAAAATTATTCAAAGCAATAAAAACACGGCTTAATTAAGACCTAATCTGCTTTCAGCGCGATTTTCTTTTAATTTTTACACAGTGACATAGTGGGTTTAAAAAAATGTAACGTTTTCATCGTACTGGCATGTTACATTTCAGAGCAATGTGTGTTGTATTTATCGGGATTCGAACCTAGGACCCCTCGCTTAGTTGTCCAACACACTAACCTCTAAGCCACTGCGCCGACAAAAGTCTTTACATCGGTTAAATCAATTTTTGTAAGTTATGTATAAATATATAGAAATTTTGTGAATGGAAAACGCTTAAAAAAATGTCGAAGGTGTTCCACTAAACGCAAATTTGGAAAGAGGATATTATTTGTCTGTAAAGCTGCAAAATGTTGCTATTACAAATTTAGTTGCATCAAATAGTCATTTTGTGACTTTAGTAAAGTGGAAAGTTCTGCCAGTTTGCAAAGATTCTTCGATTTCGTTTCACCAATCAAATAACCTTTCTTTGCTTTTAAAATTCTGCAAAGAAAAATATATAATTTGCAGTTAAGCATTTGTCAAAGAAGTTTTCACCAACTAACCACCAAAAAAAAATAAGCTTGCAATCCAAAAACAATACTTAATACCTACTGAAAAAAAAATGTTCCAATAACTAAAAAAAATTTAACCTAAAAGAATAATAATTAAGAAAATAATAATAATTATTACTGCATTTGCGTTTGTATGCGTATTGTAATTAGTTTTCCATCCTATTTTGTTCTTCTCAATTACACTAGTTACAATTTGTTAAAAAAATCAAATTATCCCATTTTTATTGTGAATTTGCTAGAACCTTATTATTTATTGTTTTCATAATTGTTGTTACTTATTGTTTAGCTGTTATTTTTATCTATTGATTGAAAAATAAGTTCATAATACAAACATATTTTAGCCAAAATAAACCGAGATTTTCGTGCGCACGGACGTCGTTGGATTTATAAGGCAAGGATGTCGCTGTAGTAGTGATATGCGACGGTAGTGAAAGCTCACAAATTATGCGTGTGCACACATAAAAAGCGTATCAAGTAAAGCGAAACGCGATAAAAAAAAATTATAAAATTCTTGGAGTAATCGGCAGTAAACGAGTTATTTATATTGGAAGTATAAAAAACTATGTAATCAAACAACTAACAGATGACTGTCTGTCAAAGTTTGACATTTGTTATTTGCGCAACTTTTCGCGGTTGATTTCCGAGTCTAATGTCGTTTTCTATTGGGACAAAAATCAATATTTTTTTGATCTAAATCATTTTTAGCATTCCATTGGGAAAAAAAATGAATCTTTTTTTTGATTCGGATCACTTTTTGCAGATCTCGATATTTTTCCAGATTTACACATACTACCACAAATACAGCACAGCTGTTTTACGTCATTCAAAGAAGTTTGCTTTGAAACAAATGTGCAGTTTCGGGATAACCAAAATAAAAAAATACATAAACATCAATGGACATAGTTTTGGAGGAATTATTATCTTCATTGTCTTCCTCATCATCTGGAAACTACGAATCACCAAAACTCCATTTGTATATACCTCAGAGGAAACATTTTTCAATCCGATTTCCATGGTTGATTTTACCAAAAACAAATGCAATTTGAACCGCTGATATAGTTGTCAAATAACGCACTAATCCATTTACAAAAGCAGATCAATTTCATTGCATGTTCCATGAGCCGCATAAGATCTGAGATCTGAAAAAGATTTTTGGTGGTCCCAATGGACCGGTCTGTTCACAGCTGGTCAAATCATTGGTTAGATTACGATTGATTTAGTTTAACCGATGATTACAAATCAGTGATAACCAATAAGTGTTTGTTGAGCATTTTTTCACTTCGGTCACCCAACCATAGCTATGCAACAAATCGTTCCATTTTTCCCAGTTTATTTGTCAATGTAGTGATTGACCGAATCTATGGTTACATTTGTTTGTTTTTCGGATTCGTTTGTTTATGATATGAAATTTTTTAGAGGTATCTTATTAATGTATTTATTTTCAGTAATCTACTAAACACAAAATTTGTTTTTAAACAACTGAAGAATAAAACCTTTTTTGTTTTGAGGCAATAAACAATTTTTATACATCTGTAGGTTCAAAACGTCAGCGAAACCGATGCGACATGATCTGCGTAAACTATTCTCAATACAAAATCTTGCAGTTCATTTACGAGGTGGTAAATTTCTGCAGTTTATGAGGCTATTACGCGTTTAAGTGAATACCGTTATTGTTTTTTTTTTATTCTCATAAAGTGGATGACAAATGAAAATCTGATTTTCTTTTACTAACTCTATTTGTAAAAGTAAGTACATTGAACTAGATATATATTTCATATTATCGCCACTGAACACAATACATATACGAAAATTATTTCGAGTTGACTAATAAGTACTACAGCCGCTACTTCACACAACACAATACAGCGGCGTGGCCCATTCACATTACATGTAATCTGAGGCTAAATTTTACGAACTCAGAAATTTTCGATATAACATTACCCTTTCGGACCTACAAAATATTTAGTGTGAATAAAAGTAAAATAAAAATAAAAAAATCAACAGCTAATCATTTAGAGCAAAATTCGGAGATTGGTCAGCAGAGACAAATCATACTGAGACCAATTTTTGAGAAAAAATAAATTTTTTTTTTTGATCGAGATTGCTTTTCACGCATATTTTCACTAATACCAATGTATGACACACAGCTTGCGGTTGCGAATTGTTTATCTTTGGAAGGATTGCTTTTTTAACTGAATTATTAATTTTTCGAGTATGGAAACGATTATTATTTCGAAATGAGTTATTGTAAATGTGTAAAAATCATTTGAAATAACGTTCTAGTGCAAGTGAAAAAAAAAATTGTTTTGCGGCCATACACACAAGAACCAATAAAATTCAGATTTTATGTTTGATTTGGCAGCAGAAATCTGAAAAGCCAACTCGAAAACGACATAACCATAGACAAATGATATTGTCTCTGGGGTCTGGACATTGCATTTGTTTTATTTTTACTACCACCTTTTAAATAAAAGTGAAGACAGAGAACAAATATTTCATGGTAAAACATTTTAAGAACCTCTGTTTTACTCGAAATAAACGAAACTCATGGCTACACTACATACAGCTACAAATACAAACTATATAGAAAGGTATAGGTACCAATGATATTATACATCTCCCTTTCTCTCTACCATGTAAATGAGTACAGAAAATGGCTGCAATGTAAATTTGCGAAGCAGAAAAAAATTCACCAAACAAATTTTAAAGGAAAACCCAAATAATTATTTTCTTCAAAAATGAATGTAAAAATCGACAATAAACAGCAAATAACAGTAAAAGAACTAATAGAATTTTTTTTTCAAAATATTCGATCATTCCTAAAAATGTTCGTATTTTTACATTCATTGTAAAAACAAAAAATGCTTGACGATAGCAAAACGCATTATGGCAACAAAATAATTTAGAAACAGTGTAATAAGTAATCATCCAACCCCAATGCAACAAAAAAAAAATATCAACCATCGCACAACATGGCGGCGACGGCGTTTTGGAATGACAAACAGAAAAACCTTTCCGCTTACATAATTTGTACAAACACTTATTACACCGCACTTTATGTAACCGAATACAAATCCCAAACAAATGGCAATCCTATGAAATAAAAAAGCAGAATAAAAAAAAAAAAAAAACAATTGACCCATATAAAGGGTTAGGTCGTGATGTGTGCGGTAGTGTAGGTGCCAAAATGGCTGCATCTCCATTTAATTATGCACAAAGGAACTTAAACCTAGAGTTGCTGATTTTTTAGATACCCCTCTTTCATACATAAATAAAAATGACAAAATAAGTAATGTGCAACGCACGTTCGGAATTAAGGAACCGCAAATGCACAACACCGCGAAACCCCTGAATCGTGATATCGCCCACTGAACATAAACATTGCGGGGGCTTATGTTCTACTATGCTGATGTAAACGGGAATCAACTAATCAAAAACAAATGCATCCAGTAGTATTAATTCATGTACTTACCAGTTCATCAAAGGACTGGTCATGTTCGTTTCCCAGCCAGTCGGTACGCCTCGGCAAAACCTGTGAGAAAGAGAGAGAAAAAGTTGAAATGGTCATGGTCATTCATATACACTTGTCTTGAGAGCGCGATATCTAAACGCATCATTAATTCTATGCAACAATTAAAACGGTTTCCGAAGGAAACAAATCAAATCTGCAGAAACCAATGAGGGACATCGTTGTATTATTTACAAGTCTTCGACGGCCCGTTCAGGACTTTGAAAAATTAAATTGGGACAATTCAAATTCTTTCTTTTTTCGTATTTCTTTCAAAAAATACGGGAAAAAAGTCAAAAGCACGTGCTAAACCATAACAGAATATTCGATTCAATTTTTAGTATAGTTTTAGACTTTGAAACAAGTAGACGTCTCGTTTGGAACAGAAGACCGCAGAAAAAAGTTATATTTCAGTCGCGAGACTGTTTTTGGTAGCACAAAATCTGGAGAAAAAAAACTTCCACGACCACTTCTTTAGTATTGGAGCACTAAACTACTCACCTTTTTCTCTTCGAGCTCCTGGATGAGGACCTGCAACCGATAAACAAAAGGATGTTTTTGTTAATTTTCGCCATCTTTCACGGAATATTTTTTAGGGTGCAAAATCTATTGATCAAAGGCGACACAAACTAACCTTAGCTGTTTCCTTTAGTGGCCCTGCAGCAAGGAACTTCGAAATCAGAAAGTATAATTCTGTAACGAAAACAGGACACTACATTATTTCAGATAAACGTTAATAATTTGTTAGCTGGACGAAAATGGAATTCATTTGTGGCACATAAATTTGTTCCGTGGGTTTTTTGCAAGCAACTTTTTTTCTGTTTACCTGGAATCACTATATTTTCGTTTGCTAATTGTTTGTTATCCATTTTTATTTAAGAGCTATGGGGGCAAATTAATTGAGTACATTTAAATTCTGGAAATTTTCCGTTTTTTTAACTTGAAATAGAAAATATTTTGCTCTTTCACATTACACAAAACTATCGACGGAGTCCGTCGTCAGCCATTGCTTTTCGGTTTTTCCTTTTGTTCTTGTATTCGTTGATGTTTTTTTTTTTCAGTGCTTTCTTTGATTTGAAGTGCATGTAAAACTTTCAACAACAACAGCTTCTAAAACTATTGACGATTGTTCGTTAAGATATTTTTCTTGAATAGGCGTTTTCCTTTTTTAGTTCAGAGCTGAGCTCTGAACCGAGCTCGAGCATTATGAGCGCGCTCTTAGCCGAGCGTGCTCAGATCGTTCTGATGCATTTATGAAACACACTTGAGCACGTATCTGACATTTTTAATAAATATATGTATAATTTGAAAATTTATTAATTTTTATTTACTAAATTGGTTAACATTCAGTTCCAGAGCAACAAGGTTCCTCCGCCATTACAATTATTTTGTTTCTCCTGTTTTTTTTTCTGTCAAATGTGCCTGTGAGTGTGTATTCAGCTTTTTACTCAGCCTGCTCATAGAGCGCGCTCTGATTATGCTCTGAGAGAAAAAAGAAACACAAATTCTGAACTCTGATGTGTCTGAGCTAAAAAAGAAACACGAACTTTTTGTATAACAGTTCAGGTCGTGCTCTGAACTAAAAAAGAAAAACGCCTAGGAGCATTAGAGAAACTGTCATTGGCTATCACCAGTCTTCTTATATCGTGGGATTTCTTCCTTTTAGTGTGAGTTTCGATGTCCGAAAAGCCTTCCACGGGAAAAAGTAAAAAGCTGCAAAAAACATTCAAATTATAAATTTTTGCTGAAATTTCATCAAAATATAGATTATTTCACCATGATTATTAAGACACTGAATGTACATAAGAAAGAGCTTATCTAATGTCGTTTTCGATTTGGCTTTTCAGATTTTGATCTGAATTTTATCAGTTCTTGTATGAATTGAGTTGGCCGTAAAAAATATTTGTTTCGCTTGCACTGAAAATCCATTTCAATTGATTTTTACACATTTATAATATCTGAAAATTTAATTTTTTAATCGGAAAAATTAATATTTCGCTTAAAAAAGCAATCTTTTCAACGAAAAACAATCGCCAGCTGATTAATTTTTTTTGGCAAATCGAAGATGAAAAGCAATCTCGATCAAAAAATAATTGATCTTTTTGCCAAATCAAAAACGACATAGGTAGATCGCATTTTGGCAAGATTTTCTAGTACCTACCAACATTTTCTAATAAAAAAAGGTAATCATTATAATATTAACAAACTACCATTTTTGTACCAAAGATAGTTTAATAAGATTTTATTTCTGTAGAATATACATTTTACTTGTACTTTTAAAAATAAGATGTTTTCACAAAAAAGTACTTATCAAGGTAATTATTTAAGAGGAAATTTCAATACGGTGAATAGGGAAATATTATTACGTTTCGTGGGAAATATGAAGACAAAGTACCAATATCCCTGGCTGTCACCGTATGCGACGGATTCTATAGGCGTCTTTTTTAGTTCAGAGCGCAACCTGAACTGTTATACAAAAAGTTCATGTTTCTTTTTTAGCTCAGATACATCAGAGCTCGGAATTTGTGTTTCTTTTTTCTCTCAGAGCATAACCAGAGCGCGCTCTATGAGCTCAGAATAAATTGACTGAGCAGGCTGAGTATAAAACTGATTACATACTTACAGGCACATTTGACAGAAAAAAAAACAGGATAAACAAAATAATTGAAATGGCGGACGAACCTTGTTGCTCTGGAACTGAATGTTAACCCATTTAATAAACAACAATTAATAAATATAGGCCCAGGTCCACCCCGGACTGTAGCGCCACCTAAGTAATTAATAAATATTCAATTTATACATATATTTATTAAAAATGACAGCTATTTGCTCAAGTGTGTTTCATAAATACATCAGAACGATCTGAGTACGCTCGCTTCAGAGCGCGCTCATAATGCTCGAGCTCGGTTCAGAGCTCAGCTCTGAACTAAACAAGAAAAACGCCATATGGGAATGCTCGTTCCATCGAATTCGTCAATATTTTTTTTTAATTACTTTTTGTTTTCATATCTGTGTAATGCCAATTAGAATGCGTGTGATGTGACATGCATGAACATACAAAAAATAAAAACATAAATACTGCATGCTTCAGTCAGAGGAAAAGAGCTAGTTGCAGTCACAACTGAAATAGAATACGAGAACCCAACTCTGGATCAAAAAATAAATTGTTTTTTTTTGTTTTTCTAATCGTAACGGCCATATTATTCACTCCGGGTGTAACTCAGCTTTAAGTTAATTTTACACCCGATCATTAATCCGCAATTTTTGAACCCCATAATTTAAACCTATGTCCATATTATTCACTGAAAAACACGCATTAAACCCGCTGGATTGATTGGATTTAAATGCGGATTTAAAACACTTTAAACCGTTTTTAATCCGTTTTAAACCCACGTAATGTCAAATTTCACAAATAATGACTTTTTTTTTTGTTTGTCACTTGGAAATTGATTTCATTTGTTTTAGGCCCAGTTATAATTTAAGGTGTATTAATTATGCCGAAATATCTATCGAATCATCGTATGTAGCCTCCAAAATGACTATTTTTCACCACGAAATATTTTCGAGAATATACCACATATAAAAAATCGTCGACGCAAGCCCGCTTGTGCAATCGATATATTCGACGACAAGGATGACCTTAATTTACCATCAGCTGCTGTTTCATCAGCTCTTCGACAAATTCGTCTTCTGACGACGAAGACATCAACATAAATTTCGTTCATTTCACGAATGAATCCCTTTTTTAGTTTCTTGACACTTTTTTTTTCTATTCCCCTTTTCAACTTTTCTTATTTCTTGCGAGCGAAGAAATGTCAATATTATGAAATTGAGTTTTAACCCGAGTTAAAGTACTTAAAGCGTTCTCCGGATTGCGTTTAAATCCAATCGGGTTAAACGCTGTCAAGTTTATAAAACTGGGTTTATGTTCGAGTTTAACGAGTGAATATTATGAACTTGGATTTAGTTTTTGGGTTAAACTCGCTTAAACCCGGGTGTAACCTTTAACCCGGATTAAAGGCAGTGAATAATATGGCCGTAAGAGAAAAGCAATTTCAATCACATTTCCTACAGCTGTTCATCTAGTATGGGTGGGGTCTTAAGGTAGAATAATGCCATTGCAGTTTCGCCTGAACTATAGTGTGGTGAATTTTAAATGGAAAACGTCAACGTCATTTGAATTGAAGTAGTGGAAAGTGCTAATTGTCACAAGATTGCATGAAAATATTTTCAAATGAAATCAGAAACTGATTTCTAAATTATAAGCCTATGCTTATTGCCAATAATACATAAACTAACTAAGGCTTCGATTTATTATTCTTCAGTAATGCATCTATATAGCTAATTTGTCAAGGAAATCACTAGTTATTAAAAAGTGTGTAAATATATTTGTAACAGGATATCACTTTTGAGTAAAATGTCTTGGGTATCTGATTATAAGTACCGATGGTATGAGACTCTAGCTATGAACATAATTCGCTGCGGTCGTGTGCCACGGCATATAGCTGTAATTATGGATGGAAACCGGCGGTTCGCAAAGTCAGAACACATCGCCAAGATTGATGGGCACTCGAAGGGATTTGAGAAACTTGCTGAATGTTTACGATGGTGCCTTGATGTAGGCATTCAGGAGGTAACAACTTTTGCCTTTAGCATAGAAAATTTTAAGCGAACTGAAGACGAAGTGAATGGTCTTCTCAACCTGGCTAAAGAGAAATTTGAAAAATTACTCATGGAGGAAGACAAGCTTAAGCAACATGGTGTACGGTTACGCGTTATTGGAAATATCGCCCTGTTGCCTATGGAACTACAGGAACTTATAGCAAAAGCTATCCTCTGTACCGAGGCAAATGACAAGTTATTCTTGAATATTGCATTTTCTTACACATCTCAGGACGAAATGGCTCAAGCTGTAGAAGCAGTTTTGCTGCACGGTGCTAACTCGCTAGAGGCGAAAGACATCAGTGAGCAACTTCTTGGAGAATGCATGTACACGAGACAATCGCCTGCTCCCGATCTACTCTTCCGAACGTCAGGCGAAAGTCGTATCAGCAATTTCCTCATGTGGCAGGTAATGTAAGAGATAAGAGACATAAATGTACTTTTAAAACAGTTCTTATCAACTCTTTGTACTTTGTACCAAATGCGTTCGACTATTCGAATTGTCATAAATACGACTGTGTTAATAAATGCTTTTTTTTTAGCTCTCCACAACAATGCTATACTTTACACCGATTCTCTGGCCTCAGATAACTATTTGGAATTTCCTCTGCGGTATATTAGCCTATCAGAAAGCTGCACCCCACTTAGATAATTTAAAAGAACAACAGTGTCGAGAGGAGAAGCATCTGATGAAATCAAGTAGTTTCTTTACTGATCGTGTTCAGAATTTTCTCCATAGCTTAGACATGTACCGAAGAAGATGCCTATTGAAACTTTCAAACTTGGAGTAGCCTTATGCTAATGAATGATTAAATATATGAAAGTGAAAAAGCGAATTATTGAATTTCTTACTATGGAAACAAGCAGTTGTGTTGCGTCTACATTCTTGTTATCCTTTTTAATAAGTGAGTTTCATTTATGTGTGATTCATAATTATAATGAAGCTGAGGAAAAACAAAGTTCCTCGGTCCACTCAAAGGTACTCTGTTATGCGAAAGTAAATATAAATTAAATGTTTTTCTCTTGCCGCGGATGAAATGGTTGATTTCTTGAACGGAAGAAAAAATATGATGGATTACGCAACGCAGTCCATTAAGCCCGGATCCAGACTACAAAGGAAAATAAATTAAAATCAGCAGAAAATGCCTGATGTGGTGAGGGAATTAAAAATAAATATTTTGGCAAGAGTGTTGGCTTCCTAGATAGGGAAGGAAGTAGAAGGAGGCTTTAATAACTTAAAATGTAGAGCTATATGAAAGATAGCTTTATGAAGTCAGTAAGCAACATGTTTGTAAGCAGAAACAGCAAAGTTCTCTTAGAACGTCAGACACAAGATTCAACTTACAAGGAGGAGTCGTATCTCTACCAATGGGGGATAGATACCACAACATATGGGGATTTCGTGTTTATCGTAGTCTTACGGCTCAGGCCATCAATCAATTTTATTTGGCGGTTCAAACTCAAATGTCAAATATCATTTGCATCATAATTATTACCGACGCTCTGTTTGCTTTTGTTTGCGCAGTTGATGCTTTCACAATGCGTTTTGGAAAAGTATGCATTGCATAATAGTAATCCGTTTGCGTTTTGGAACGCTTGATTAAGCAGTATTGCAGAATAACTGCGTTTTGGAATTCAGCCCAGCTGTTGCTCCGCACCTTGCTAATGTTATGTCAAAAAATCAATCTTTTTTTTTTTTTGATTTTAATCACGTTTCGTGAAAACCAAAATAGCTATAGATAACATATTGGAGGAATTATTATCTTCTTCATCTTCCTCGTCATCTAAAGACTACAAATCACCAAAACTACTTCATTTGTATCTACAACATTCATTCTCCATTTTGCTGGGTTTAACTAAACTATGCCAATGTTCCTTTTCAGTTCCCAAGCTATCCCTTTGCCTATTTGGCTTGGGACGATTGGTTCAGAGGTTTAGTCATAAAAAGGTAATAATCATTGTCAGCGAGCGGGTTTAGTCTTATGTCGTTTTCCATTGGGACAAAAAATCAATCTTTTTTTTGATCTCAATCACTTTTGGCGTTCCATTGGGAAAAAAAATCAATCTTTTTTTTGATTCGGATCACTTTTTGCAAATCTCGATATTTTTTCAGATTTACACATACTACCACAAATATAGCACAGCTGTTTTACGTCATTTAAAGAAGTTTGTTTTAAAACAGATGTGCAAAGTTCCGTGAAAATCAAAATAAAGAAATATATACACAGCAATGGACATCGTTTTGGAGGATTTATTATTTTCATCGTCTTCCTCATCATCTGGAAACTACTAATCACCAAAACTACTATATTTGTAGCTACAATAGAGGAAACATTATTCTAGCCGATTTCCATGGTTGATTCTACCAAAAACAAATGCGATTTGAACAGCTGATATTGTTGTCAACAGAGACAATACTAAGGCCACCAACTTCGGCCGATTTCCCGTTACTTGCCTACAAGCTATATTTTTATGGGGTGGCAAATGCTAAGTGCGCTTGTATTGTTACATAGAAATTCGTATTGACAGGTGTTAGCTCCGTGCCTATTTCGAGTTGATACTTAATACCTAATATTTTATTTTTTGTGTTAAAACTCAGTAAAGATAACAATCGCCCGCATCTATTGGTACCAAAGGTACCCCCTGATAAACAATCTTTCTACGAGAAAATTAAACTTCCGTCCCATTTATTAAGTGAAATGGATAAAAAAAATAATTGAAACAGTTACCAGTGACCGGAACTCAGACGACGCTGACACAGCTAACTATGGTTGTGAAAACGAGATGGATATAGATCCAAATTCAGTATTGAGTGGTGTGAGTGCAACAAATTACAGTAGTGGCAGACAGAGTCTGCCTCTGAGTAACTGTGTCTTAATTGGGCACGCGCATAATATTCCAACTGTTGCTGGACAAACTAACTCCCAGCCGGGCACAGAAAAAGTTCTTGATAACCTACTTTCAAACGATAAGGACAAGTTTTCTGCAGTGATGGTCCGAAAAGACGCCAGCACGAACCGATTGTGGTGACAAAAAGAGTGGCAAGGGAAGTCGTCAACACACGATTGTGGTGACAAAAAGAGTGGCAAGGGAAGTCGTCAACACACGATTGTGGTGACAAAAAGAGTGGCAAGGGAAGTCGTCAACACACACAACCGCTTTCACCCTTTGGCTGAAACGAATGATGAAATTAACCAAGCGAGCCCAAGTGGCACAAACCTCAACATTAATCAAGCGAGTTCAAGTGGCATAAAAACCAACAGTGGTGCAAGTGGCAACAATCCTGGAAGCTCTACCAATAACATAAGAAGTAGCGACAACGACAGTCATACAAACTCTAGCGGAATACCATCATCCAGCTCTGAGCCCTGGTGTCCTCCCATCTTCACAAAAGGAGTCTCGGCTAAAACTATTATGGACTTTATGAGTAAGAGTAACTACAATTTAAGTAACGTAAAATTTATCGCTAATGGTTTTGGTAAATTAAAAATTATTGTAAAGGAAGTGGAATTACATAGCCTCTTCATAAAAAAGTTTAAAGAGCACGGCATAGGTGCCTACTCTTTCACTCCTAAACAGTTTAAAAAATATAACACCATTCAAGGGTATCTCCAGCGATTTTTTACCCGCAGAGGTACAAAAAGAAATTCTAACTTTGGACCCCTCGTTGAAGGTCACTGTAAAAAAAATTGAGACCAAATGGTCTAAATTAAATAAAATCCCACTCGACCTATTTCTATGTGTCGCGGAGGATAGGGAAAGCTTTATGAAACTCAAACAGTTCAAATCTCTCCTGAGACACTGAATCACATGGGATTCCATTAGAAACTCGGGCACCAAACAGTGCTACCGGTGCCAAAGATTCGGCCATATACTACTGTAGCTTCGCTGTTAGATGCGTTAAATGTCTTAAAGACCATGACACTGGAGCATGTGAACTTAGTCAAAAAACAGAAACATCAGTGGCATCTTGTGTCAATTATCAATCGGAGGGTCATCCCGCGAGTTTCAGAGGCTGCCCAAACAGAGTTGCGTTCCTTAAAAAAAAAGAAGCTTTAGCTGAAGCTAAAAATAGCAGACCCTCATTTCACGGCCCAATCGCAAACTTGGCCAACAGCTACCAAGAAAATGTCTTGTCTTTCGCGGACACCGTGAGAGGGCACAAAAGAGATACTAACTTTCAAGAAACCTCCTCTTTCCCTCCTGAACTTCCTAAAAATGACATTTCAGATTTAATGAACGAATCTAATAGGCTATTTGGCTTGCCGATAACTAGCCTAATTTAAAAAATCAGAGGCTTCTGGCCTAATTATAAAAAAATTAATTGATCCCAAAAACCAGGTGCATACCTGTGCTTTATTGCATCTCTCTCTCCCTCTTCAACATGAATCTGAACTTTATCAGCTCCAACGTGAACTCCCTATCCAAAGAAAAACAAATTGAAATTGATCTCTTATTAAAAGATATATCTCCAACTGCGATCTTATTGCAAGAAACTCGCCTTTCAAAAAACTGCAGTAAATGACGTTTTAATAGTAAATACGATATAATTAGAAATAATGAGGGTAGAGGAACAGGAATTCTAGTGCAGAATTCTATTCGGTTTGACCAAAAACATTTCTCTAATAATCTAATATCCGCAACTATAGCTTCAATACCCCTAAATTCACAACTCGCTGCCAGATCCTTAGCACTTGTTTCAATCTATGTTCCCTGTAATGCCGGTTCCATGTTGCCTTCCGCACTAGACAGCCTACTCACTTCTTTACAATCCTTTGACTACGTCATAATTGGCGGAGACTTCAACTCTAGACATCCCCTTTGAAGCGACTCAGTTGAAAATCAAAATGGCTCTATATTAACCAATTGGTTCCAAGACAACCATTTTCTTGATCTAGACATTGTAGCGGCTCAAGGCCCAACTCGGCCCAGCTCAGGCTCTCATATCGATTTTTACATTATCTCTTCTAACCTCAGATGCGGCAACAACATAGCATGTTAAACTTTAGATTTAATTTCGGATCACTTTTCTGTCTTTATGAATATCAAAATTAAACAAAATTTTCCGTTCCCAAACTTGTCTCAGCCTTCAGTGAGTTTTAAAAACACCAATTGGTTGGCTTTCAATCGCTCGCTTTGCTCTAAACTCTCAAGCATAGAAATTCCTACGAACAGAAATTTGTCAAACCCTGAAATAGATAGTATTATTGAGGCGGTTACTGCAGCAATAACCACTTGTATGGATATTCACAGCAAGAAAACTTCTTTGCGGGAAAACTGGTTTAACATAACACAAACAACTCTAAAGCTATTAAAAGCTCGGAAAGCCTGGAAACAAAAATTAAAAAGAATTTTCCACCACTATGGAGATCGCATTAACCAGCCCTATACTGAGTTATTTGCTCGCATAAGCTGCCTCAGTAAAATTATTAAAGATAAGATCCGATTAGAACTAAACGAAGAATTCAGAAAGAAATTAAGCAGCCTAAAACCCTCCTCAAATGTCTTTAAAGTGATCGACCAAATCAGTGGACGAAAGAGGAACTCGAGCACAACAAATGATGTCCTATTGCTTGGTGACAGGAGTTTCATCTCCCCAGCTGAAAAAAACTGAAGCGTTTGGATCCTTCTACACTGATTTGTACTCACTAAAAATTCCACAAACCTACCCTGAATCTTCTCTGGAAGTTACAACTTTCTATAATTCTTTCACAGTATGGAACGAAAATCTTCAAATCTGTAATTTCTCATTCTCGAATAGATCTGATGATACCAATGATGAACGTTTTGCCTCTATATCTTCACTGACCAATAAAAAATCCGCTGGTCCAGACAAAATTTTTAATTTCATCTTGCGAAAAGCAAAAGTTACACTAGCCAAATTTCTAACACCAGTACTGAATAATTGCCTTAATAACTGATTGTAAAAAACTTATAATAATAATCAACCATACAACAATGGAGAACAAATCTCATAGAATCCTCAAATGTGATGACTTTTCACAAAAAAAGTCAAGTATACAAGTGAACCCTACTGTACTTAAGCTTACCTGGGTCAGAGATGAATGAATAAAAGAGATGGATATCTTTCGTACGTCTATCCCTCCAAAACCCATTTGTTTACATTGTTGTTTTTGTAATTTCAACCCCCGTCTGTGAATACGTGTGACGTAGAAAAAAGCATGTTGCTAATGGCCGGCCAACATTCCTTTTGGTTTTATGGGCATTGCGCTGTTCAATTGTTTTGTGTTTAGTATTGAACTTATTTGGTTTTTGTTGAGGCTTCGATTAAAAAAAAAAAAATAATGAAATACAATTATCGGAATAGCGAATTCTTGTATTAAAGTCCAATTCATGAACTCACATATACTAGAAAAGAAATGAGCATAAGTGCGTGACTTCATGAATTTTACGGGAAAACAGCTTGTAGGCAGCCGCCTTTCCACTGGAAAGTTATATATCTCTGTATTCCATTATCTTTGATCTGGGTTCTCCTCCATTCCACTCGCTCACTGACAGTGATACGGTCGGATAGAGATATCAATAGATGTCCTATCCGGTGTTCTCATTTCCTAACATCTTCCTCTCTTTCTATCCATCTTTCAATTGTTATAGGTTAAGCTTCAAAGTGACATCGTCTTGTTGAGTGGACGTAAAAACAATAAAACGAAAAGACTCAGTCTTAAAAACATTAATGTACTTTAAAATAAAAACTAATCAAATACCTAATTTGTATAGCCTGACCAATTCTTAGTCGGCAAAATAATTTTTAGCGACTCTTTTATATATAGAATTAAGAACTAAAAGTGTATAAAAGAAAAAAAAATCTCAATAAACATACATACATACATACATACATTCGTATTGACAAATGTCACCTAACTTCAAAAATTCCGACTCACCAACTCACTCGCACCTTGCATATGCCACTTCCGTTCATAAAATTTTATCCGTTAAATTTGAAATTATTCGTTACGTGTGGATAGTTTTATTTTTTAGGAATAAGTGTACATTTGCTTAAAATATTAAAGTAAAATGAACAGCGTAGATTGGTTGAAGGAAAATAACAACATTTTGAGCAAATTTTCTTCAGTTATCTAAGAAAAATTTACACATGAAATCGAAGTTAAAGATATTCAAAAGCAGAAAATACGCCAACATGTTTGTCCTAATAAGTTTCTAGTATATAGAACATCTCCATTAGATAGTTTTAATGACCAACAAAATCGAGTTATTCGCCTTTTTACAATTTATAATAACTAACCAATGGCATTCAGCAATGAAAAAATGTGGTATTCCCGAACTCTAGCACATTTCACCACGGTTGCCGAAGTTGGCAGCATTTATTTTTGTATTTTTTGTATGTTTTTGCATGTCACACGGGTTCTTAATTGACACAACACCGATAGGAACACAAAAGGCGTTTTTCTTTTTTAGTTCAGAGCTGAGCTCTGAACCGAGCTCGAGCATTATGAGCGCGCTCTGAGCCGAGCGTGCTCAGATTGTTCTGATGTATTTATGAAACACACTTGAGCACGTAGCTGACATTTTTAATAAATGTATGTAAAAATTGAATATTTATTAATTTTTATTTATTAAATTGGTTAACATTCAGTTCCAGAACAACAAAGGTCGTCCACCATTTCAATTATTTTGTTTATCCTGTTTTTTTTTTCTGTCAAATGTGACTGTGATTGTGTATTCAGCTTTTTACTTAGCCTGCTCAGTCAATTTATTCTGAGCTCATCGAGCGCGCTCTGATTATGCTCAGATAGAAAAAAGAAACACAAATCTGAGCTCTGATGTATCTGAGCTAAAAAAGAAACACGAACTTTTTGTATAACAGTTCAGGTTGCGCTCTGAACTAAAAAAGAAAAATGCCTAATATGGGGAATTTGAAAAAAAACTGAGTGGCCCAGCGGCAAGACGATTGTGAGTTGGGGGTCTCAGTATCATTTGTCTCTGGTTGTCAAAAACCGCACTAATTCATTCACAAAAGCAGATCAATTTCGTTGCATGTTCCATGAGCCGCATAAAATCTGAGATCTGAAAAAGATTTTTGGTGGTCCCAATCGAAAACGACATTAATTTACTAGGCAGCCACCTTTCCACTGGAAAGTTATAGACAAAGATAATGGAATACTGAGATATATAACTTTCCAGTGGAAATGCGGCTGCCTACAAGCTGTTTGTTCATGAAGTCACGCACATATGCTCATTTCTTTTCTAGTATTTGTGAGTTCCGGAATTGAACTTTAATGCAAGAATTCGCTATTTCGAAATGTGTATTTCACTATTTTTTTTTATTCTAATCGAAGCGTTAACAAAAACCAAACAAGTTTAATACCAAACACAAAACAATTGAACAACGCGATGCCCATAAAAGCAAAAGGAATATTGGCCGGCCATTAGCAACATGCTTTTTTGTAGCTCACACGTATTCACTGACGGGGGTTGAAATTACAAAAACAATAATGTTAACAAATGGGTTTTGGGGGGATAGACGTACGAAAGATATCCATCTCTTTTATTCATTCATCTCTGGTAGTAAGAATGGAAAAGACTGGGGACGTTCAAGTATCTAGTTTAGTAAGTCTGACAGCTCTCTCACTAAGGTTTTGATTGGTCGAAATCGGTCATGGAGCAGCTGTTTCAGTTGACGTTTATGGAGGGGTAGCCGACGAATCTAGTCAAAGAATTCGTGACTGAGTACTAAGTTGACAGATCGCGTATGTGGATGACGTGGGAAAAGTGACTTTCCCGACCACTCTAGTTTTTGCGTTCAGGTTACATCTCATCCAAACCAATCTAGTCGACATAAGATGACTAGATTCTTGAATGTGGCCACTGTCAAAATGGCAGTGGTGGGGATAAATTCTCTCACAGAGAGAGACAGTAAAGGAACGCTTTTGTAGTAATTTATGAAAATGACTGATAAATAATTCAAAAAAGTGGTATGAAAAGTCGTTAAAATATTATATCAACTCGAACAATTTGCTAATTTAAACAAAATTAGTTCATTCATTTAACTAGCGATGAAAGTGATTCGGAATTAATCAAAATTCTTCTTCATGAATCCGTGTTTTGGAAGAGAAGATGTAAAAGCGACACGGCTTTTAAAATTACGTGAAAGAGATTGTCCTTTCTTACTCCTTAGATATGTACTGCGAGGAAGAATTTCGTCGCCACATTCGAAAAGAATTTAAGGAGAACATTCAATTTTATTTTCTCGACTGTTGATACCACTTTAATACACAAGAAATCAAAACAAATGCACTCATTTATGTCAAATAGGACAACAAAAATCAAATCAACTGTTAATTGTAAGGTGACTCAGCCTTTTCAATTCTTACACCAAGAGATTTGTTGAGTAAAAATTCGTAAGATTCTCAGTGGAGCGGTAATATCTTGCTCTCTCGATGATGCTCTCTTTTACGGATTTTCGAGTTGGGGAACGGCACTGAGTAAAAAATCGTAAGAATTAGTAAAAATTCGTAAGATTTCAAAGTAAAGGAACAGATCTTTTATATGATACCGTTGTCGTTTCTGTCTGTTGCCGGTAAACGGTAGCAGATAATATATAAGAGGCTTCCGTTCGGTTTGACGTTCTATCATTCGTTTTTTCTTTCGTTTCTGGGATATTTTATTGGGTAATTGCGTGCGTTTGGAAGGTAGCTGCCATTTTGGTGTCCCCTGTCGATTTGAAACCTTTGTAAGTTTCTTTAATTTCTGGATTCTCTTTATTAAAGTTTTTTTTTAGAAAATAAAATCAGCTCAAAGGTTTGGATTTTTATTTTGGTGGAGACTAATGTCGTTTCTCATTGGGACCACCAACAATCGTTTTCAGATCTCAGATTTTATGCGGCTCATGGAACATGCAATGAAATTGATCTGCTTTTGTAAATGGATTAGTGCGTTATTTAACAAAAATATCAGCTGTTCAAATTGCATTTGTTTTTGGTAAAATCAACTATGGAAATCGGCTTAAAAATGTTTCTTCTGTTGTAGTTACAAATAGAGTAGTTTCGGTAATTCATATGTCGTTTTCCATTGGTTTCACTCGGGGATCCACTCATTCTGAAATCCAATGGAACTACAAAACAGCTTCTGAAAGAATCCACAATAGTATTGGTGACATGCAAAAAAATAATTCACGGCTGCTGTCAGTTGACTTGTATAAAATAAATAAAATTACATTTGTGTGAGTGCTTCTTGAGTGGATTCTGACTTCAAATCGAGAAGCGAAATTCTCTCCTCAGAATCACCAGAAGAGTATTTTTTGTGTCAATGGAACGGTTTCAGAAGTGATTTTTTCGATTCCGGACTCTCCCGGAAGCTTTTTTTTTGCCCAATGGAAAACGACAATAGATTCCAAATGATGAGGAAGACAATGAAGATAATAATTCCTCCAAAACAATGTCCATTGCTGTTTATGTATTTCTTTATTTGGTTTTCACGAAGCTTTGCACATTTGTTTTAAAACAAACTTCTTAAAATGACGTAAAACAGCTGTGTTGCATTTGTGGTAGTATGTGTAAATCTGAAAACATATCGAGATCTGCAAAAAGTGATACGAATCAAAAAAAAAGATTGATTTTTTCCCCAATGGAACACGAAAAGTGATTTAGATAAAAAAAAAAGACTGATTTTTTTGTCCCAATGGAAAACGACATAAGGTGGACGTAGTCCAAGGCGCAACAATCATACAGGATACCAGGATACAGAGCTACATTTACCTTTATAAGTGTGATGTGATTGAAGTGCACAGATTGTTTTGTTATATATATTAATTTCTATAATAACTGACTTAGGACTTCACTCTAATTTCCTAATGTGGATTCATTCCTACTTAACGGATCGTATCCAGTATATGTTCGCATAAATGACACGTTCTCGTCACCAGTTTATGTTACCACTGGAGTACCTCAAGGTAGTCATTTAGGCCCTCTGTTCTTCATTTTGTTTATTAATGGCATTCCTGACTTGTTTTTGAGTTCCCAGTGTTATGTTTGCCGACGATTTGAAGGTGTTCCGACCTTTACGTTCAGTTCACGATTGTATTCTTTTACAAGAGGGTCTTGAACGACTGTCCATATGGTGTCACAGAAGTGACCTTCATCTCAATGTCTCTAAATTTGAATGCCTTTCTTTTTATCGTAACCTCTATCCAATTCACTTTACGTATGTAATCGATAATACCACTCTGTCCATTACTTCACCCAAAAAAGATCTTGAAGTTATTTTTGACGTAAAACTTAGCTCTTGCAAGCACATTGAGTGTTTGGTTGCCAAAGGTAATCAGATGTTAGGTCTCGTATTGAGGAATTTGATAGCCTTTAAAGATCCACATTCTCTTAAATGTTTATTTTTGCATTTGTCCGATCACATCTTGAGTGTCGAAGTATAATTTGGAATCCGTTTTATGAAGTACATTCTATTAGATTAGAGAGGATCCAAAAGCGTCTTACTAAAGTAGCCGTTCGTATTTTTCAATTATGTTTATTCGCGATTTGATAAATGGTCATATCGATTGCCCTTTTCTATTATCATTAATTGGATTTTATGCTCCTTCGAGAGCTTATCCTGGAGTTAATTATAGATACAATCACCCCTATCGAGTTATCCGTTCGGAAGGATTTGTACGAAATCGAAGAAATTCAATTCGAGGTATCCGTTCCGATACAACTTTCGGAAAAATTCTCCGATGACATGTAGCGCACATTGTCGCAATGCGTAGAACCGCGTTATACCACTTACTTTTGACAGCTACGCTGCACATATTTTCCGACGCTCTCCGATAACTCCGATTTTAATGTGAAATGAACGCGTTTATATGCTTTATTTACTTTGTTCCGAAACGGATACTTCGTACGCAATTTGAGTTCCGATCGGATTTGACTTTCGTATCGGAATTTTTTTCCGAACGGATACCTCTAAAGGGGTGAGAACCAATTTCTAGATGCCTTAGGGAATCCAATAAATATTGGAGTATATTCGATTTTCATCTTAGTACGGATTCATTTAGGATTAAATTAATTCTGTTGTTAGGCTTTGGTGGTCGTTTTTAAGAATATTTTTGTATTAAGTAATCGCGAGGACAGTAGATGTACTCATTTGATTGAAAATAAAAATAAAATAAAAAAAAATATATTTATAATACAAAAATTGTGGGGGTTAGTTAGCTCTGCTAATAATACCATCTTCAAAGTTATTATTATTATTATAATAAATCATTAACATGTAATTATAATTACTTGTTAGTTCTTACTTTAACGAGCCTAGCTGCAGTGACTTTTGGTTCTATTCTATAATTTGTTTGATTAAATGACAATATTAGTTTTTGTAAGAAAGTTAGAAATTTTTTTCAATATTTGTGGGACTGGGGTTACTAAGTATTTCATATATAGATTTATTTTTAAAAATATTATTGATGATAGGTTTAAAAACGGAGCAATTTTCTAGAATATGTGTTATATCCAGGGTGGTTTTGCAGGTTTCGCAAGTTGGAGGGCTGTTATTGGTAAGAAGGTATTGGTGAGAGGCTGAGGTGTGACCAAGTCGTAGTCGTATGAAGTTCATTATTTTTTGTTTAGAAATGGTTGTGGGGTAGACGGGATTGAGTTTCTCCGGGTTTACTTTCTTGTGGTGATGGTGGTATAGGCCCCAATCGGTTTTGATACGGGTTTTTGAGGCCGTTTGAATAAGTTTTATCAAGTCTAGTTTAGTGTAGACGTTGAAACTATATACCGGAGCATTTTTGGCCGAGATAGCAGCAGCATCAGCGTTTTCGTTACCTTGGATCCCGACATGCCCAGGAGTCCACATCAGCTTGACATTCTTTGGTGATTTTATAAGTTGATATCTGATTTTTGATATAAGTTCTGTGTTGTTGTTTGGATTTTTTATGGCGTTAAGGACGGATTTGCTATCGGAACATATGATATGTTTACCTCGGAGATTCATTGCTGTTATAGTTGCTCGAAGGATGGCGAAGGCTTCTGCTGTAAATATTGAGGCGAACTCAGGTAGATTGCCTATGCAGACTGTAGATCCATTTTCGAGAGTAACAGCAAATGATGTGTTGTTTGTAGTTTTCGAGCCATCAGTGAAGATTAAATTCCATCCATCTGATTTTAATTTTGATGCAATGCTGACGAAAAGTTGACGGAAGGTCGCATTGCTGGTATTTGTCTTTTTATAATTGGCTAGAGTGAGTATCATGGACTTAGGGTTGATTAGCCATGGGGGGTAGTGTGAAGGAGCGGTATTTTTTTGCTTGGCTGGTAATTCTAGCACAGTTGCTTTATCGATGGAAATAGCGATGGCTGATGGAATCCTCTTACAATTTTGTTGATACATTGCTCTTTTTACGTCGGGATCAATTATCGAGTTTTTTGAGAATACAAGTTTCACTGCTATTTTTAAAGTGGCGGAATCTATTCGTTCCTCGATGCTTGGTAGGCCTGCTTCTGCTAAAATATTATATATATATATATATATATAATCCATAGTCGATTTTACTTAAAACTAACATTTTGGTGATCGTTGTGAGTGTGTTGACGTGGACGTTGCTTTTTTTACACGCTAAATATTACATAAATTAATAAATTAATAAATTACAATGTTAGTTCTTGCAGCTAGGGATTTCTTAAGTTCTAGACAGTGTTGTTTCCAAGAGTACTTATTATTAAAGACTAAACCTAAAATTTTTAAATTGTTGACATTTTTGATTGATACATTATTTACATTAATGTTAAGTGGTGGGCAATTCCGTTTTCGATAAATGTGAAGTTGTTTGCATTTTTGGACTGACAGTTTGGCACCTGATTTTCTTAACCAATTAAATATGTCTTCGATGGCGAGTTCAAACGCGAGCTTGCTTCTGTTTACATCATTTGTTTTACATAAAATATAGATGTCGTCAGCATAAATGCAGTGGTCAAGTAGTTTGTGCTTGTGCTTCGAAAGCAATAATAAATAAGACAACCGAAAGAGGTGATCCCTGTGGGATTCCGTTATGCAATGCATAGTTTCGAGAGTAAGTGTTATTAGTTTTTATGCTAAATTTTCTGTTAGTATGGAGATATTATCTGCAGTTCTAATAGCTTTTTGTAAAAGCGCAGCTTCTTTGTTATTACATGTGGATGCAGCTTTATCAGACAGGTACTCAGTAGATTTATTATTAAATAATCTCCAATTGGCAAGGTCTGTTTTAAATTTAGGGATGGTTGTCTTCGGTTTGGTAATACGTCCGATATTTACTGTCGTAAGTACTGGGAAATGGTCACTATTATGAAGATCCTCCAAAGTCTTCCAAGTAATTTTAGGTACCAATTGAGGAGAGCAACATGTTATGTCGATATGAGTAAATGTATTATGCGTCGACAGGTGGGTAGGCGATCCATCAATTACGATGACAAGGTTGGCGTTCAAAAGAAAGTTTTCAAATATGTAACCTTTTTTGTTGCCAGTTGAGCCCCATAAAGTACTCCATGCATTAATGTCGCCACCAAATATAATAGGGGAATTGATTTGGTTGATGATATCGAACAATTCGTTTTTATTGATTGTATTTTTTGGAGGGAGATATATGTTTATGTATGTGAACTTTCTAAGTTGGAGCTCTACAGCCAGCACTTGTAAGCTAGAACATAGACTAACCAAAATAGACAGTCGACTGAGAGCAGAAACGGTACTTCTGCCTACAAGCTGCCTGTCCTGCAGCAAATTGCATAAGTATTCGTCCATGTACAAATCAAAGGAGCGCCATTGCTACCGCACGCATACTTATACTTATGTTATCCGGGCGGCCATTATTATGGTGGGAAGTCAAGTGTTTGCGACACAAATAGTGCACTTGTTTTTGTTAATTAATAATTAGGAAGGTTTATAAAAAAATCTGTGCACATTTCAAAATATATTGTTTTAAAATTTGTAAAAGAATTATATGTATAGAAAACGAAATAAAGCGTGCGAATACGCAATATCTGAAATCGAAATGCAGAACCCACTCAAATACAACATTATATTAGGCGTGTTTTTTTTAGCTTCGTTTTCAGCAAATCAAAGTATATTAAGATTTTCAGCACACAATTACAATAACTAATACGAGTCTCGAAATGTCAAGTAGAGTGTAGTTGTTGTAATTGCGTACTGAAAATCCTACTTTACTTAGCTTTGCTGAGAACGAAGCTCAAAATAGGTCTATTATCTTTTTGTTAGGAGTTAAACTTTTTTTATTTTTGCTTTCCAATGTTCATATTTTTTTGTTTTTAAAATAAGAATAACATTTTCATTCTTACTATTCCTAATTAACATTATTCAACAATGTTCAGTGTTATTAAACTACAGAATTACCAATCATATATTGATTTTGTACAAATATGGTGTTAAATAAACGAATTTAAAAACATTCACCCTAATAGAAATTTATAGAATATTTATTAACATTTACAAATATTCGCTTTTGTCTAGTGGAAGCTTGGGTTTAACTTGCAAGTTGTTGACTCATTTTTGGAACCACCCACACGAATTTCATTTATGCATTTTGCTGTCAAACATAGAATTCATACAAACAAAATTTAAAATAAACTGAAATGTGAATGGATTAACACCTTTTACTGCCGAAGATGGATGGAGGACAAATTAAGCTATCTAAATAACCATACTCAACATTTATTATTTTTACTTTTATTGTTATAGATTCATTTACATTTTGTTTGTTAATGAAATTCTGCCACTCGACGGCCTTTAATACACGTATTCACAGACAGGAAAAAAAAGAGAGCGCGAGAGAGAGCTGTCATTCAAAATTTGCGGGGGGAAAATCGGGTGGGTGCAGTGAAAGGATTTTAAGAGTCTCATTTGCTTGTTGGTAACGTGGGCACGATTTAGATGAGGCGGGGTGGTCGTCGTTGCAGTTGGCGCATGAAATGCGTGTACATTTTTTGGGGGTGTGGGGTGGAAGATTACAGTTGACGCATGAGGGATTGCCCTTGCACCGTTTGGTGGTATGGCCTGTATGTATTTATTGAGACTTCATAGATTACATTAATACTTTGGTCTGGCTGTCACAGTACTATTTACTTATTTCTAATTAAATTAACGAGAGAATTTAATTATAAACTTCGCAGATACATAAAAGAAAAAACATGTTTGCTCAATCGAAACATGACAGATACAAAGAAACTAAAACTAGGTATATACAAAAGAGGGAAAAAGAAAGGATGCTTGACAGTCATGCCCAAGTGCATGAAAAGTGAAGCATAAATTATAAAGTTTTTAAGGCTAAAAGTATATGATAAATATGTTAAATTGTTTATTCGAGAAATATTTTTAGTAAAGGACGTATTAATTTTTACCACGATTTAATAAATTCATTTGTATATATCTGTATTAATATCTTATTGACATAAATGTGATTTATTATTATTCTTTGAATATTATTTACATTTATAAATATTATTTCATTTTAATTGATATATTTAATATATTAAATTTTTTTTCCTTATTTAAGAAATGGGGTGATGATTTTTTTTTGTATGTGATATGATTAGCCCCTGTAGTTGGCGTTGTTACTTTTTTTTATAGAAGTTTGATAGGAAGTGGCAATCTGTCTCCATCATGAAAAGTGAAGTGGAGTCCTCATTGACGATGCAGATTGGTGAAATATAGTATTTATCAAGTATTGAGGATCTAATATTATTATTATAGACAGATTGCATCAAAGTGTTATTGTGGTGTCTTAGATTTGGTAGTCTTATTTTAGCTAAGTTTGTTAAGTAGCACATTGGAGGCGTAACTCCAGGGGCTTCTTAGAGTGTGCTGTTTTTAAACCACTTGCCCGAGGTTCTTCTGTATTTGTGAAAACATTTTCTCAAAATCGTTCTTTCGAACTTCTGGAGCTCTTCAGCTACCGTTGGCGATATTTGAAACCATATCGGCCTAATAAGTCTTTTGTACATTAACAATTTCGTTTTAAATTCAATCTCGGGTGAGTTTAAGAGGAGTTTAAGCTTTGCGCTAACTGCTTTACCTTTATTTAAGGCTTTTCTGCCCTGAATGTTCATTTTCCACCTTTCATGTGGGAAGATTCCCAGATATTTAAGGCCTATTTTCCTTGGAATGTTATTTCCTTCTATTACAAGGTTGAGTTGTTTGCTTTTTCTCACAGCCAGGTGGTGAGAAGCAGATAACCTCGCATTTAGAGAAGTTTAGTTTAATACCCCACTTTTTGTAGTACGGAAGTATTATTTCGAGATGATTTTTAACACCCCGAAGTGCGTTGTGAAGTCTTTCTTTATAATCAAAAACGATGGTGTCATCTGCATATAAAATAGATTTAGAAAATTGACACTGAGATGGGAAATCATGGAGAAAAATATTGAAAAGAAGAGGGCCAAGTATTGAACCCTGTGGGACCCCTGAATTTACTGGAACCAGCGAGGAACAATTATTATTTAGGTTTACTCTAAGAAAGCGATTTTTAAGGAAGCTGAAGATCATTTTGGTAAAAAACGGAAGAAAGTTTAAGGAAATTAATTTTGAAAGAAGTCCCTCGTGCCAAACAAGATCAAACGCCTTTGTGAGGTCAAGGGCACAAGCAACGGTACATGATTTATTTCTGAGATTATTTAAAACTGTGTCATGTAACTGTAAAAGTGCGTGTTCGGTAGAATGTTGTCTTTTAAAACCAAATTGATTAAGAGGTATGATTTGGTTTTCGGATATAAAATCTTCAATTGTGAGGTACAGTACTCTTTCAAGAATTTTACCTACATTTGACAACATAGAAATGGGTCTAAAATTACCAATGTCGTTAGAATTTTCTTTTTTTCTTTATCGGAATTAGTTTGGCTTTTTTCCAGATAAGAGGAAAGTACACGTTGTTTATGCAATTATTAATTACAGGGGTTAGGAATTGAGGAATAGTAGTACGACATTTTTTAATTATAAAGTTAGAAATTCCATCTAAGCCTGTTGATTTTTTGTTGTTTAGATTAGAAACTATTGAACTTATCAGTTCTGTGGAGGCAAACTCAATTTCAGAACGTGAAGAAGCGCCATTGGTGTAAGAAAATTGTGTTATAACATTAGAAGAGTTCCAAGCTAAGAAGGCATTATTTCGAGTTGAGACTTCTACATAGTTTTCGGGATTTGATTGTGAATATAAGTTCGTATAGAATTTTTCAAATGCATTTAACTTTTCAATGATTGTTTGATATGGAGTGTTATCATAAATAACAGGAGCAGAGGACGGATTGATGGCTCGTTTGCGACCAGTGATTCTATCAATTTCTTTAAAAACAGCTGAAGAAGGCCTTAGCTGTTCAAGCTTGTTTCTGAATTGTTTGTTTAAATGAGTTCTAATCTGATCTTTTATTATTTTACTCAGACAATCCTAAGCTTGAGGAGCCCAACTATTTCCTCACTCAGATTTTTGTAAGAGCTCTTAAAGAAGATTTTTTTCGAGTGAAGCTCTATACAATCTTGAATGGAGCTAGAAAGCAGCACTACAAAGTGATCTATCTCATCATTCGAGAGGTTCCTGTTTACTGATATTAAGTGAATTAAGTTTCTGTGTGAGATCGGTATTAAAAAGTTGCCAATTTGTATCTTTGAATGAAATGTTTGATGGAAGATCAGATACCAGAGGGGAAATGTTAGTTATTTCAAGAGGTAGAAAAACGGAAAAGTGTTCTGAAAAGGGATGTGTTGTTAAGCAACTAAAGTTTCGATCAGTATGTTGTGGGGCCAAGAGGTTCGCTGAAACGATATAAAAGTCAATAATTGATAAAGTACTGGGTCTAGTTGGAGTCCTCGAAGGGATGATATCCATATTAAAAAAGGCGTTGCTATGGAACCAAGAAAAAAGATGAACACCATTTAGGTTTGACATTGTGTCGCCCCAGAAACTGTGTCTTGAGTTAAGATCACCACCAATTATGAAAAAATCGAAGTTTGACAGAAGGCGGCATAAGTCAGTAGGCACTTACGTGACCAAATCTTTGGCATTTAAAGCACTGGTCGACGTTGTTACGTTTAAAGAACGAACGAATTCTGTGACGAAGCTATTCTCGATGTTCTATCATTTGTTAAGACTTTCTCTATCGTCTACAACACAAACATAGATTCCAAGATCTAGTCCATTCTCTTTGGACTATTTTGTTGCAAATGGTTTGACTTGCACCCTCAATGAAATATCCACATTCATCAGTTCATTTTCGATTTCATTTGATTGGAATCCATCCGAAAGACCCTTTAATAATATTGAAAATTTTTTCAGTTGCCTAGGAACAAAAGAATAGGCATTTGCCTTTTTATTACTGAGAGACTGCATTAAGGAAGAGTGCAAATCAACATCCCTTACATAAATCTGAAGTCTACCAAGACCTCTATTCTCAAATTTTACGTTATCAAGGCTACCATTATAATGTTTTTTAAAAAATTCTAAATGGCTCTTAGAACTTACTCCTTGAGCAAAAATTGGTGGGAACCATTCGCTACTCTTCGTCACTACTGGAATGTTCGGCTCCTTGCGCTGCTGAACCCAAGCGTCTGTCTGTGAACGCCACTTTTTTAGACGACGATGCAGGTGGATTCACCGAATTTCTTTTCCGATTAATCAATTTCTCGAAGGTCTTCGAGTCGTTCTTCAGGATCCTTTGAAGATCATTCTCAACCGAGTGGTTGAAGATCGACATTAATTTGTTTCCCCAAATAGATAAGGGCAAAGATGTATTTTTAATCGCCGCATCAACGACGTGCGATCCTTTATCGTTTGTTTTTTGGTTAGAAAGATAAGTTTTTTCTTGGCAGCACTGCTGCACTCGTATAACATGCCTGTTCAGCATCGCCATCATTTAATATCGCTGCTGGTTCAACATGGTGTTCACTAATACATGTATCCATGTCTTCACTGTCGATCTCACTTAAACCATCGGCGTGTGCATCTTTATGCATGTTGTCTATGCGTAACGGTAACGGGACGCCGCCAACTACATCCAAAATTTTTTTTTTGTCATCCGTAGATAAAAGTTCGGAAGGCAAAATGAAATGTTTTTTATTTGATAATCCCGGATCAATGGGATAGAGTTTGTTAAAGGGATAACCTTTTTCTTTTTCTTTAGGCTTAGAGCCCATTGTAACACTGTTAAAATTATTATTTATTTTTTTTTTTTTTTTATCAAAAACAAGGCACTCGGGAGGAGGGAAAAAAACACGTCCGTTCACTTAACCGCCAGTCTTGGTGGTATGGCCTAGGAGTTGGCCGTTTTGACAGCGCATGGGGTTGGGGAAATATTCGGTTTCTTGGACATTGTACCATCCTATATTTACTGTGCTTGGTGGTCGGAAAAGGTGAAAAGTGAAGAGAATCAGCCCTGTTGCGCGGGAATTCCCGTCTTCCATCTTTTTAAATTTAAAAACGTCTGAAACACCTTGTGATTTAATTTCATCGATGACCTCGGATTCGGGGACATTGGTAAGGTATGGTGCATACACCGTGCCTTTTGACGCGTTTAATTGCGAGTGTAGGGTATAGGTTGGAGAGTGCTTTCCTGTATAAGAATATGTCAGCTATTTTTTTGGTTTTAACCAGAATAAGTAGACTGCCGTCGCGTAGTTATTACGCGTGTTATTTGTTCATAATACTAATACCATCAATTGCATTCTTAAGCAAGAAAACACTAAATGATGTCAGCGGCTTTTCGGGATTCATCGAGGAAATCACTATAACTTTTGGGTTGTCCAGAGAAGAGTGGGTAGGGAACAAATTTGTTGGATCGAAAGATGAAGAATTTTGTTTTTTGCGCTTTTTATTTTTATAATCAGGGGGAGCGTCTGGTTTCAGATCTCTAAAGCGATTTCCCGAAAGCATGAGTGGCCCTTCGGCCATAGTAAACCGGATTATCTATGCACTTTTTTGCTTCACTGGTGTATTGAAGAAAGACCGAGAGGATCAACCGTTAGTCTGGTGTAATGAACCGGTTATGCACACAAGAGAAAAAATGGCAGAGAGTAACACGATTAGCAGAACGATGTTGCCGGGTCGAGTGTTAGTCCATGACTGGTCTTCAAAGTTGATTTCTCTTTTTAATAGAGAATAAAGAACAGGGGTTACGCGTCTTCCGTTAACAAGCATTACGTAACGGAATTTGTTTTTATTTCACATGTAAAATCAACCTTATTACGTGAACGTATAGCTCGTTCACGAAAGTGGCGACTCGACCCCATGGTTAGCACCCAAAGCTGCAAGTTTCATTCAGATGGCTTTTTAATACAGTGGGTGACATGTTTCACCCAGTTCCACCACCCAGTATAGAAGAAGTTGCCTTAGCAGTAAAAAAGCTTAAGAACAACAAGGTCGCCGGCTCTGATGGTTTACCAACGGAGCTCTTCAAATACGGTGGTGGTTTTGGTAGGGCGCATGCACCAAATCATCAACAAAGTATGGGTGGAAGAAAACATGCCCGATGACTGGACTATCAGCTCCATATGCCCCATCTACAAAAAAGGCGATCCTATGTCTTGCAATAACTATCGAGGCATATCTCTGCTTAATGTCGCATATAAGATCCTATCCAACGTACTGTGTGAACGTCTTAAACCGTTTTGCAACACACTAATCGGCACGTACCAGTGTGGCTTCCGGCCCGGCAGATCGACTATAGACCAACGAATTTCAAGTCGAGTATGATAGCATACATCGTCAGGAGCTCTATATGGCGATGGCCGAATTCGGAATCCCGGCAAAACTGAATTGTGTCGCGTGACACTCGAAAACAAGCGATGCAACGTGCAATTTGGAAGTAGCTCCTCCGAACTATTCCAAACATGCACCGGATTTCGGCAAGGAGACGCGCTATCATGCGACTTCTTCAATCTCGTACTGGAACAGATAGTGCGCAGGGCAGGTGTCAACACGGAAGGCACTATCTTCAACAGATCCGTCCAGCTACTGCGGTATGCAGACGATATTGACATCATCGGTCGCTCCCAGCGTGCGGTGATAGAGGCTTTACGGCGATTGAAGAACAAGCGAAATTCGTTGGTCTTGTAGTAAATGAGGACAAGACTAAGTACATGCTATCAACAAACAAACAAGCATCTGTCCACCGACTAGGACAGACGTCACTATTGATAGTAAAAATTTCGAGGTAGTTAAGGAGTTTATCTATCTCGGACTCCAGAAATGACATCCTAGTAGAGATCCGGCGAAGAATTACCCTAGGAAACCGCTGCTACTGTGGTTTGGCAAAACAACTGGGTTCAAAACTCCTAACTCGTAGGACAAAATGTATGCTCTACAGAACCCTTATCCTGCCAGTTCTGCTTTATGGCGCCGAGTGCTGGACGACAAGCAGGAAGGGAGAGCTGATACTGGGCTCCTTCGAAAGAAAAATTCTTCGGCGGATTTTTAGTCCTGTGTGCGAGGAGGGCGAATGGAGGAGAAGATACAATCGCGACCTCTATGAGCTGTATCAAGATGTGGATGTAGTCCAAAAAGCCAAATTACGTCGACTACATTGGCTCGGCCACATCGAGCGAATGGAAGATAATGCTCCAACTAAGAGGATCTTCGAATCCCAGCCCCCAGGTTCGAGAAGACAAGGAAGACCGAACCTCCGTTTCAAAGACCAAGCCATCGCGGATGCCAGAGCGCTTGGTCTGGACAACTGGAAGCAGCGTGGCCGGGATCGTAGAGGATGGAAGGCTGCAGTGTCTCAGGCAGAGACTCACCACGGGTCGGGAGCCCGTTAAGTAAGTAAGTAGGGTGACCTGTTTCAGTCAAACTACATGTTTACATCAGAGTTTCAAAAATATTGCATAGCAACCCTTGTTATTAAAATTAGCGTAAAATTTTAAGAGAGTTTCGCTATAAACATAAATTAATCCAATGCGGAGAATCAAGATCAAAAAGCCAAAAAGATTATATTTATTTCATACAAAAATCTGGTACTTTTAAGCTCTTAATATTTTATATAAAAAGGATTGTAAATGTTTGTTATTTTTATCAAATATAAACTCTACTGTAATGTATATAAATCTGAATGTCCTCAACTGAGTATATTCTTAATAACATTTTAATAAAAATATTAAACAGTCCATCTTTATTAAAGGCACCGACCAATAAGACCACTTTCATTTCAGCAATAGCTTTGCTTCGTAATAACAAACAAACAAAAAATTAAGTAAATTTATCTTAAGTAACGGTTAGTTGTTTTAGTACATCCTAGCCTTCATTAGATGATATCGCTTTAAAGGTATCACGAGCAATTTTCTTCAAATTCTCCGCATCATGGTGGCCAGTTGCTTCAACCATTTGTCTTAATAATCCATTTGCGTTCTTAAGTAAGGTATAGGGAACGTCAAATTCCTTAGCAGATCCTGCGTCCATGACTAAAATTCGATCGGAGTCCATTACTGTATGGAGACGATGTGCAACAGTAAGTACAGTACAATGTTTAAATTTGACACGAATCGTACGCTGAATTAACGCATCCGTTCTACAAAAAAAGAAACAATATGTATTAGCATTTAAGAGCACATAATCATAATAGTAATGCTTACTGGGGATCAACGTTGGCGGTTGCTTCATCTAACACCAAGACTTTGTTGTTTCGTAAAATTGCTCGCGCGAGACATACCAATTGCCTTTGACCAACACTGAAATTGCTTCCACGTTCTGTGACCATATAGTCCAGACTTGGTATCGCTTGCTTTAATTCCACCTGCAAGAACGCAATTTACAAGGCAGCCCTTGAAATATATGGTTGAATATACCTCTTCCAAAACTTTCCATAAATCAGCGTCGGAGTACAGTCCAAATGGATCTAAATTGTAACGAATGGTTGCCGAAAACAGTACCGGATCCTGGGGTATAATTGAAATTTTCGAACGTAACACTTCCAGTGAAATAGTTCCGGTCTCAATATCATCAATATATATTCCACCTTCGATATTGGAGAGGCGGAAAAGCGCACCAATAAGGGATGACTTTCCAGCTCCTGTTCGGCCAACAATGCCTACCTTCCATCCTGGATTAATTAATATGTTTAAGTGCTTTAAGACTGCTGGACTATTAGGATCATAGCGCAATGACATGTCCTTGAATTCGAGCTCTCCCTTTTTGGGCCACTCAGCTGGTGGTTTCTTTTCAATTTGAGATTCTTGTTCCAGATCGGTATACTGCAATACACGCTCAACACTTGTCATCTGCTGAAGGGATTCAGCAACTTGTCGAACCCCATATTGGACCATGCCCGTGAGAATCATTGCTTGTGATATGGCCAGCCCCACGTTACCGCTAAACGTTTCTAAGAAAGTATTTACTAACATAAAGATAATCGTGTAGTAAGAAAAACTTAAACCTACGGTTATGCAGTAAAATAAAACTGAAAGCTACGGATGTCAGGAATCCGCAACTTACGCAATCCAGCCATAGCCCGAGGGCTGTATTGGCTGACATGGTTAGCTGCCACACAGCACTATGGACATCCTGTAAATTGTCAAATTCTCTAGCCACAAGATCCTGTAAGCCTCGAGCCCGAATAGTGGAGATACCAGTTAGAGTTGCTGAGAGATGAGAAAATACTGGACTACGACCTAAATCATAAATTAAACTCCGTAAATAGAAAAAATAGCTTTTTGAGTAAGATCTTACAAATTCCCTCCAAACGCTTTAGATCTTGCGAAGGTCTTAGATATAGTTTCAAGATCAGGAGGTACACAATCACAGACATCGCCAATGCCACAAGAAGAATTGGATTTACGACTGTAATTAGAACAAGAATGCCACACATAACCAAAGCAATTTGGATAAAATCCATCATAGCCTTTGGGAGAAATTCATCAATGGCACCCATATCCTTCGAAAATCTATTTAAAATCCTGCCTGAAGGATTCGTGTCAAAGAAGCGCATAGTCGCATGCAGAATAGAACCAAACATTCGGTCGTGTAATACCTTCGAGGCATGCATGCAGACTTTGAAAAAGAAGTAACCGCGAACTATCGTCATCTAAAGGAAGTAGGTAGTCTCTTATTAAGTTCGAAAAAGGTCATGATATTTCTTAAACAAGCTTACCAAAACAACACCTAAAATTAGAGATCCGTAAATATATAAACACTCGTAAGTTGTTAGCCACGTTGTTTCATTTATACTTCTAAGGTATTCCTGTTGGGTCCATATATTCACGAAATAATCTGAGCCGCTGCAAACGATTTGGGAAAACAGCATTGCGAAAACAAGGAAACACAATGCGCCAACACCAGCTCCAGCACGAAAATATTCCCACCAAACTCTGCCAGAAACTCCACCTTCGGCTTGATCTTCCGCAACCTCTTGATCTTCGGCAGCATCTTTATCCGAACTTGTCTATAATTATAAAATCATTCGAATTTTCGTTAAAAACCAGGTATGTAGCCGAATGCTGCACTTCTTGATTGGAGATTGTCATTCTGTCCAAAATAAGATGACCGATCGTGAATATCATTTGTACAAATTTAACGGACACCGCGCAAATAATTTAACCCTCCAATCCAAAGTGGCAACGGCAAACATATTCACCACCAAATTATAAAAAAAACCATGTACCTATTAGGTTTTTTGTGTAGGTAAGTTATTTAGTCTTTTAAAATGTTTACCATTTTTTGCTATCTTGAGAAAGTGCAATAAAAAACACTAAAACCTTGATATACATATTATTATTACTCAGAACTTACCGATCTTTTTAATGAAGTATCACTAGATGAAGTACGCTGACGTAGAACCTGATATCCCCGAACCCCATCAATGAACGGAATTTCTTCGTCTTCATAGATTGTCAGATCTTCGCTTAAACGATCCATATTGGAGTCGGTATCTTTTTCACTTTCTGGTCTCTCCAACAATTTGGCAAAGTCAAGATCACTATTGACAAGTTCATTGTAAGTTCCTTGCCTTGAGATACGACCGTCTTCAATGATAACAATCCAATCGGCTTCGGTTAGAAAGTGAACTTGATGAGTTACCAGCAAACGTGTAGCTTTTTCATTTGCTAGACGGCTACGTGGACCAATAACTTCATCAAACAGATGTTTGCCAACGTGTGCATCGACAGCACTTAGAGGATCATCAAAAAGATAGATGGCTGCTTGTTTATAAACCGCACGTGCTAAGCTAATGACAAAAAAGTATTTTTAAATTTGTTTTTTTATCAGACATAAATGGAATAAAATGTTATCGATTCATTTACTACAAACTATAAAACCACAGAGGAAGTAAAAAAAAAGGATATACCATATATATATGTTTTAGGTAATACTTTACTCTACCGAAACAAACTACTTCTGATAGCAGGAGTTCAAATGGATTTTTCAGTCTTTCTAAAGTTTTTAGACAGCATGATGTGAGACTAATGTTAACTGTTAGATCTTTCAGATTTACATGAGAACATTTGCCGGTTTTATGCATTTAAGGAATGAGAATACAAATTGTATCTCAAATCGTGATTTGTATTTTGTTTTTCATAGTTTACCATGTTTCGGAGGTATCGTTTATGACTGTGTGACTGTTCAATTGGGTTGCCTGTTCAGTGGCTGTTATGAACCTTGCAAGCCCTTTAATTTTTTTAAGAATGTTGCTTTTGACATATTAATTTGATTTTGTTACTTATGTCGTTTTCCATTGGGACCACCAGATATGTTTTTCAGATCTCTGATTTTACGCGGCTCGTGGAACGTGCAACGAAATTGATCTGCTTTTGCAAATGGATTAGTGCGTTATTTGACAGCAATGTCAGCTGTTTAAATTGTATTTGTTTTTGGTTCCCCACATATTAGTGACATTTTTTTTTTAACTTTATTTGAAAAAGGAATGAGTTGAAACGATTAAGGCGCACGGAAGATACCACAATAGGCCCTTACCCTCCGACCAGTGATTGTTAAAATGAATAAGGGGTTCCATAGTTCCGCAAAGGACCCTAGGTTTAGTTGTTCGTTTGTGTGAGCTTTTACTTCTGGAACGAATGGAAGGTTTTGATTAAATGGTTCTTATTAATAACGATGTAAGTGGTCGTCGGCGTAGGACTTTATCTTTTTTAGAGTCAAATCTAGTGGATAATAATTTCACAATTTGGCGATTGGCATAGTTGAAAGATTTATTTTAGCAGCTACTAAGTAACACATTAGTAAGTTTGCACCATATAAATAAGATTAAAGGTCAGGTAAATCACAAACCACTTCAAAATAAATTATGCATTTAATAACAATTTGAATATACCTTATTCGTGCTCTTTGGCCACCTGATAACGATGATCCACGCTCTCCTACAATTGTTTTATCTCGATTTGTCAGTTGCTCAAAATCGGTGGCAAGCGCACAACACTTGGTTATCTCATGGTACCGCTTTCTGTCATAGCTTTCACCAAATAAAATGTTATTACGGACGGTTCCGGTGAAAAGCCAAGGCTCTTGAGATGCATAAGATACATCACCATGTATAATAACGTTGCCGTCGGTGATTGGTAACTCACCGAGTAGTAGTTGCAAAAGTGAGCTCTATGAAATTATGTTATCAGAGATATTGCTTCTGTAAATAACACCAATCAAACTTACTTTTCCCGCTCCAACTGGGCCGATAATTGCACATAGTTGTCCTTTCCTGACATCGATGTTAATATTTTGTAGCGTAGTTGAATTTTTGGTGTTATCCCAGTTAGCATGAACTTCCTTGAGTAAAATGGCCTGCGAGTTACTATCAATTGTAGAGTAATCAGTCTTATGGGTCAATCCACGAGTCTTTTCATCATGACTCTCCATCATGAGATATTTTTGAATACGATCAATCGAGACAAGTGCCTCCGCTCCAAAGGATACTGCTAACGGATACCAAATTGCTGCAACAAGCTGAAATTAATGCAGGAATGTAGGAAATCTAAGCCAGAACCCAATTCAATTACCTGCAGTATATTGTAATATTGAGCCATGGAAAAGACAACGTCAGCTGTTACAGATTGACCTAACAAGACAGCCGCTGCAATGGTAATGTACAGCGTTGAACGCTCAGTAAAAATCATAGTACTCAAATAAAAGCCCCGTAAGTACGATGCGTATCGAATTTGCTTTATTTCACGCCGTCTCGCTTCGGCTACCACTGCTTGAAAGGGCTTCTCCCAAGCGTACATTTTAATTACTTGTATGCCTTGTACTATTTCGTTCATAATGCCCACCCGATTGTCAGTCCGTTGAGCGATTTTCATTCGTAGTTTCGAAGAGAGTTTACTCAACCCTGTTTGCACAGGAACAGTCTTTAGAAGAAGGCCTACCACTCCAACTAGTGCAGCAATTCCAATTTTTTGCCATATTAAATAGCAGATAAGAACCGATTGAATCGGAAGAATCCATATCCAGTGGATAAAGATAAAACCGTAGTCCAAACGGTTTACGTCATTCGAAAGTAGGTTGACTAGGTACCCAGCTGGGGTTGTACCAGCAGTCTTTTTAGATAATCGAAGGGTCTAGACAACAATTTTTGGGTTATAAGCACCATTTTGATAACATTCATATTCCTGACCTTTCTATAAATCAAAGAACAACAAGCAATTCTCATTCGAGCTCCAAGCAGTCTTTGTCTCAAGTCAACATGATGGTTCAAAAAACATCCAATTAGCGTCGCAACAATCAGAATTGATGCCAGGCAATATACGTCGCCCCATATAACATCGATTGGAGAAATAGCACCTTCCACTGCTTCAGTAGTGAATGCGTTGCTACTGTCTGTCTTTCTGTCGGCATCTACAAGCGCATTATTTCCTATAAAAAAAAATTGACACAATTTATTTAATGTCAAAGAGAAGTTGCCTTACATACATCGATTGTTCTTATTAAGTAAAGCATTCATTGCTATGTTAACTGCCAGGGAATGTGTATAGCAATGGGTCAATAGCGCTAAGTTTCTGTAGGGAAACTGATAACGGCAAATGCATTCAGCTGGACGCTATGCGATGTGTCTATAATTGACTAATCGTATGGGGGTATTTTGCTTTGTGCGGAGTTTGATTTATTTTTTCGAAGATAACAGAATCATCTAAGTAAAAACAATCAAACGTGGTGACTTAATTTCCGCTACCAACATTATGTTCTGAAATATTAATTGTTAATTTTACACAAAACCCTTAAACCAAAAGCATGAAGGAGTGTTTTACAGAAAATGAAAATAAAAAGAGTAATCAACAGTCAATTTTAGGTACCTACTCATTCCTGGCCTACTAAGCACGACTTTGTTAAGTTCAAATTTAAATATTCATCTTCTAACTTATTATAATCTATTATATATAACGCAAGCACTGAAACCTTTAAAGTTTAATGGGATGACCACATTGTTTGCCAAAACCATGAAGACAACTTATTTTTATGTCGCTTCACATAGAAACAATAATATATTATGTGTTTGCCTATATTAAATACTATTATTTCTACCAAATGCGTAAAATAGAGTAGCTGGATAGATGACTTAGAAGGTGGGATTCACCGACTACAGAGGTATTATACTCCTTTACATCGGCAGAAGATCCTATCTGCCACATTGCGTATCCACCTTAAGCTACGATTACATGTGCCATTTTTTGGGGCAAATTTTGACATGCTGACGGCATAAAAATTCGGCCATTCTGTGGTCACTCGTGTATATTTCATGACGTCGGCATGTCAAAATTTTACATCAAAAGTGGCATGTGTAATCGTAGCTTTTTGCACTGTTTTTAAATAACCTAATTGGATTCAGATTTACCAATACAAGTGCGTTGGAATTTGACAACTATTGGAGTTTGTTTACGTTTTTGTGAAATTTTGTAACTGCAAAGAAACGCAAAGCATTGCATCGGGTGGATCTATTTTGGTTAGTTATTAATGTATAAATGTTTACAAATCAATCTGGGTGCAAATTTCGAATGATTTAATATGAAATTCAACCAGTGAATGTAAAGCTCTTAGAAAAGTGTCGAAGGCTTCACATATTATACCAATCGCACAAATATCAACAAAAAAAAGAGCAAGTGACGATTTAATGTTCGACTAGATACACGAAATCAGAGATCTGAGGGCGAATCTGAAGAACCCCAATCGATTACCACATCAGAGCAGTTTTTCTGCTCTCGAAATCAGCTGGCTTGGTTGTCATATTTCATGTTTCATTAGCCGTAAAAAAAAGACGATTTTTTTCAATTTTTAAAACACGCACAAATGAAAAAAATCTCGTTTTGTGTTCTATTGGGCACGAAAAATCTGAAATCTGAGAACAGAATCTGAAAAACCCAATGGAAAATGACAGAAATTATGTATTCATACGTATTCAATCCAGCTGACAACATCATATTACTGATACCAAATGTTTGAGTGTCCAAAACAAAAATTTAATTTTTAGAATCGAAAAATTGAGAGTTCAAAAGCATTATCAGAAAAGTTGTCTATGATCGTCACATGTAGTAACGAAATGTAAACCTGTAGCTCCTAGCTAAGTAGACTTGCAGTCCTACCCATACCCTTTCTGGGCAATTTGCTGGATGATCTTACGTTTTTGTTTGAGTTTGTTTAAGAAAAATGTTGAACTTGCATTAGAATTGCTGTAATTATACACTTTAGTTATGCTAATATTTTTTAAATAAGGTAAAAGAGTTAAAAGAGTTTAAATTAGTGGAGATACAAAAAACAGAGAGTGTGCTTGTGACCACATACCTGATATGAAACTTATCTCGCTAAATGTGGAAGTTACATTAAATTGTGTTGTAGTTGAATTGTATTAAGAAATTTAATTTAAAAACCAAAACTTTACAATACTATAATCTTAATATAGCACAGTAGATAAGTGTATTCATTAATTTAAAAAAGTTTTCATAACGCAATCCAATCCAACGTTTTATATTTTTTATTTGTATTTTGTTCATCTTGTTACAATACAACTAAGATTTAATTTAATAAACTGATTCATTAGTCCTGTATAAGACCTAGGTCCAGCGTGCCCAAAAAAGAATTCAAGAATTAATTTGAAAGAATTGAAAAAAATGTATTTCTCAAGTTGCAATCAACAATACACATCCACAAAATTTAATTAAAATTGGTTGGTTGGTTTAGAGATCGAAAACAGCGCCACCTATCGGGTCCAAAACTATCATATCTTTCAAGTTGCATGAAGCCATACACACCCACAACATTTTATTGAAATCGGTTGAGTGGTTTAGGATTCGAGAGCGGCGGCGTAGTGATGGCGACAGGCCAATTTCCGTCACTGCTTCGAGTCGATTTTACTGACAAGGCGTGCCAATAGATCACCAAAAATGGTATCTTATACAATAATTTAATGAACAGTTGAACAACGTCCAAATTTAATACATATCTGTATTCTTGTATGTATTTATAAATAAATCCTAAAAAAGTTGTCTGAAAATTAGATCATAGACACATTTTTTTTTAATTATGTATTATTTAAAAACGTTAGTATTTAAAAATATTAGTAAGAGTTTAAGATAAGCTCAGTTTGCATTTTTTTAATAAATACTGAAAGATAAAGATCTCAACACATGTTCAATAAAACGCGCGTATTCAATACGTAGATCATTACAAAGTTATGTTTACCTATTGATTTCTTTAGGACAACTTCCTACACTCTTTACTAGAGACAAATCATACCGAGACCCCCAACTCGCAATCCTCTTGCCGCTGGCCCCCTCAATTTCGTCATTTTGTTCTCCTATTGGTGTTTTGTCAATAAAAAATCCGCGTGACATGCAAAAACATACAAAGAATACAAAAATAAATGCTGCCAACCTTGGTTAGTTATTATATATTGTTAAAAGGCGAATAATTCAAATTTGTTGGTCAATAAAACAATCTAATGAAGATGTCCTATATACTAGAAACTTATTAGGACAAACATGGTTACGTATTTTCCGCCTTTGAACATCATTAACTTCGATTCCTGTGTAAATTATTCTTAGATAACTGAAGAAAATGTACTCAAAATGTTTTTATTTTCCGTCAACCAAAATGCATTGTTCACTTTTCATATATATTTTAAGCAAATGTACACTTCTTCCTAAAAAAATACAATCCACAAGTTACGAATAATTTCAAATTTAACTGATAAAATTCTATGAACGCTGTCAGTAACTTTGCCCACAGCGGAAGTGGCATATGCCGGAATTTTTAAAGTTACGTGACGTTTGTCAATACGAATTTTTACGTAACAATACTAGCGCACTTAGCATTTGCCGCCCCAAAAAATAAATAATAAAAAATATAGCTTGTAGGCAAGTAACGGGAAATCTGCCGATGTTATTCGTCTCAGTATGGTTATTCTATGCTCTTTACGTTAATATATATGTTACGTATGCCGCTTACTTTGTTGAAATTTACGTCGGTTTAGTGAAAAATTAACGTTTAACATCACAATTAAGAGGTTGATGTGATAGCTGCAGCTAACAAAACTACTCCCACAAACTTTATCAAATACTAAGTTTCTATTTCATGCCATGGTCAATTATACTACTATATCTGATTGTAACATTCATTTAATTTTCTTACCCGCGCTATTTATGTCGGAAACGCTGCGTTCGGTACGATTCTGTAAAAGATGCGCACGCTTGAGTGAGTTAACAAAATTGCCCTGCGGATCAATTGGCACTACTGGTCGTTGAAATTGTAATAAAAGCTGGGCGAGAACTGCTGGTATAGTGGATCTAAGGGTTAGCAAAAGTATTATTATGTGGTGTACCAACACGTATGCATTTTTGATTTGTCAAGAAATGTTTACTTACTTTAAAATTATGTATATCAGACATATGATTCCATCGACAACACATGACGACCAAAATGTTCGCAGCATTGCATTGCGGAGCAGGGGTTCTTTGCCTTTGCGCTGGGCACGTGTTACCTCCTTGAACCATTGACTGCATTCGGAATACTTGCTTAAATGTTCAATAAATTTATGATACTACTTACTCTTCAAGTCTATCGCCAAGATCTTCGGAACGATCATTTTTAAGGCATTTTGTGAGATCATCTTGTCCAAGACCCTGTTTTGTGCCTTTGTACAACATCGGTATTGACCAAATAAAGAGAAGTTGCGAGAATATGTTAGCATTTTTGCGTGGATTGGAAATGTCTGGCTTTTTTGAGCTGTCCATTGCTTTACTGGCAGTGAATGTTGGTATTACTTTAGAATATGTTCTATGCTGTCATGGCATAAATGTTATCTAAAAGAAAAGAAATAAGTAAATTAAAAAAAATATTTTTTAAATATTAGTGCGATCAAGTTAGCTAAAAACTTAAATTAATCATTAACACATTATTTAACGTAGTGTGCATAAAATAATAAGCAAATACATTCCGTTCTCGTTTAAATTTTTTAAATCGATACATTTTTCGATGTCATACATCGAGCTAACAAATTTTGTATGGTAAATGTCCGTCTGTCACTAAACACTGGACGTATTTGCTTTCAACATTGTATAAATTAATTTTATTTACCGGTTTGGACTATGTCCAAAAGAAAACACCAAATGAATGTAATGCCGTCTAACAGAAGACTAAATTTTATTGTCAGACAAATAAAGGGTTTTCCAATAAGAGGTGTTATTTTGGTATTCAAAGAAAAATGCCATTTTTTGAGATAAATGATCGGATGTTTATTTCATAATAAAGAGGAAGGTATGCCGTTAATAATGAAAAAAAAACATCAGCCAAATGGCCACCACGAGCACGCATAAAGGACCATATCCTTTTCATGAAATTTTCCATAACCAAATTGCAAAGTTGCTGCCCTATGTCCTCGATAGCCTCACAAATTTTATCTTGAATCGACGCTGGGCTGTTGACGTAGACCTTATCTTTCACGTGGCCCCAAAGGAAGAGTTGCAAGGTGTTAAGTCACAAGATCTCGGTGGCCAATTGTGATCACCTCTTCGGAAGATAACACGGTCCGGAAACTTTTCCCGTAAAAGATCAATGGTTTCGTTGCTTGTGTTTTTTCACCATTTTTGTAGTGAAATTTAATTATTTCAATGCGTTGTTGAAGCGTGTATCGTTCCATTTTTAGTAATGGCGTAGTTTCTACTTGTCAAATGTCAAAGAATAAAACCTTCAAAAGTGGCAGCTACCGAAAAAGCGGGTCCATTGACTTATTATATATGGACTGCTAGTGAAATGTCACTTCCATACAACCTCTGCCCAGAAAATGACGCACACGCAACTAGCGCTCGTGGTTCTATGCGAAAAATAAGTGAAACAAAATGACAACCATTGGATTTATCCATAGAATGCTAGAGCCACCTATTGGGCGTGAGTGGATTTGCCAAGTGAAACGATTGAAATTCAAATTTATGCGGCATTGTTTACAATAGATGTCGTCTCGAAATTGTGATAGTTTAAATAATTAATAATAGATGGAACCAACAAAATTTTAATAAAAAATCGTTTTTCGTTGTCCCATAAATTGCACAATTTTCGTATATTTATTGCGAATTAGTTTTTTTATGTTGTTTTTCATTATAAATTTTAGAAATATGATGTAATAACACTTAAGCCTTTATTTCAATCACATTTCTAATCAATAAATACTTATGATTTTCAAGAATATCACATTCAAGTACATGAAAATTAAATTCATCATATCAGAGAAACTTGAATCATATTGCAAATGGCAACCAATTATACAGCACTTAATTTTTTTAATTTTAAATCTTTATTCAATTGATCGAAATAACACAGTCATATGCAAAACTATCTGCAATAAGTCAATGAGCGGGTCATTCACAATAACACCTCTTATTGGAAAACCCTTTATTTGCTTCCACTTGACATAATGATAAACCCATGCAATTAAACGCTGACACTGTACTGCATTCGTGGCGTATGGGAAAGCAGACACTGACTCTGCAGTGCATCGGAAGCGTGTGGATAATATAGAAAATGAGAAGCATGAGAACATTCTTAAAAATTTACACGGATTATACAAAAAACTAACATGAGAAGCAAAATAATATGAGAAAATGATTCTTGTGTTAACTTATATTAAGTGGATCATGGGTTGCCCGTTTGGACCAGTTCATTTCACTGTATTAAGGACTCAGTATAAGGGGACCTTCAATATAACGGGACTATAAAAGTTCAGATATTTCAAAATCTGTAACTATGCAAGTATAAGTAACGGGTTGAAACACTTCGGTTGAAATTTGAATGGTAGGTAAAGGGTGCCTGAACAATTTCTATTGTTCTCTTAAATGTAAAAAAGCGATAACACTTTTACTGTCTGATATTTTTTATAGTATCCAGATCTAAATAAGATCTTGCCTATCTCAAACAACTATAATGTCGTTTTCCATAGGGTCAACAAAATCAATCCTGAGACTGCTTCATCGCATAGTGCGCTCTGTATATTCCTTCCCAATTTAACATTTTCAGTGTGGCTGAAAGGTCGAGCATGTTCCAGCTTTTAATTTTCACAAAGTTCACAAACAAATACACTCAAAGATTACCTTACAGACTTTCCACTAGATCACGATTCCGTCACATAATTCCTGTCAGTTTCGCAAGGAAAAGCTCTTTTGACAGGCAAGTGACAATTAATAAAATACAAATTTTAATAACATTAATGTGGTTTCAGATTCGCTCTCAGATTTCAGATTTCGTGTGTCTAATCGAACATAAAAACGTAACTTTCTTTTATATTGGGTTGATATTAGTGCGGTTCGAATATGTGTAGCCTTCGACACTTTTCTAAGCATTTTGTCTTCACTGCTTGAATTTTATATTCAAACATTCCAAATTTGCGCCCAGATTGATTTCTAAACATTTGTACACAAATAATTAACAAAAATAGTTCACCAGATGCAGCGTGTTTCTTTTCAGTTGAAAAATTTCACGAAAACGTAAACGAACTCCACTAGTTGTCAAACTCAAACGTACTTGGATTGGCAAATCTGAATCAAATCGGAGAAAAAATCCAGATTCACAAAATTGCTCTGAAATCTGAAAAAGATTGTTTTTTTTTTGTACCAAACGAACATAAAAAGTGCTTTGAGAGCAATACGATGAAAGCCAGCCGCTACGACTTCCGCGATTCCAAAAAGAACAAAGGATATTCATTCAAATCGCACTGCATTTTCCCGGCATAAATGCAATGCAGATTGAAGAGGTTTGTTGCTCTCAAGGAAAAGTTGAGGAGGGAAAAAAGGAAGGAGGACGATCGCACAAGATCTGGAGCTGGAGCAAGTAGTTCGAGATCGTGGTACCTGCTGCCAAAATATGATTTTTTGAAGCGTACTATGAATACTCGTCAAGCAACGAGCCTTAAACCTCGCCAGAGAACATCGGAGGTCTCAAGTAGTATGTGCTCATCTTTATTGGCAACAAGAGAAAATTACATCGACGACCCTTCTTCACCGAACTCCTCTTCGCCAACGCCAACACCAACATGTTATCATTCTGGAACAAATCTCTTCGAAAACTTTGCAATCGATAGTGAATTTGTAAGATGTCCTACCTTCATAAATACCCCGAAGTCAGTCAACAAAATACGTGAGGCACTTTATGAAGAAAGTCGGCAAGAAATTAGGAAAATTGGTGAGAGCGCTTCACAGATTGTCGAACAAACACAACTGCAAAATATACCGGAGGAAGATGATAACAATGGAACAACGCGTTAAAATTATTAAAACTTTCAACAAGACGGGGCAACAAGCCCCAATTATGGCTTTATTGCGTGAGAAGTTTCCTGGTTGCGTAATTTAAGGTTTTGGCGATGGCCACTAAGATCATGTGATTTGACACCGTTAGATTTTTTGCGAATAATCCCCGAACTTAAAAAAAAAAAAATAGTTGGTGCAACAGGTCCATATGGACCCTAGGCCTAGTTTCTTACAACCAAATTAAATAATTTGGATGATTTTCCAAAGATTTTCATGAATAGAGATCAAATAGAATAAGTAATTGGCGCAACAGGTCCGTATGGACCCAAGCCTAGCTTCTCACAACCATTCGTCTTGTGTGAGTTTTTATTTTTGGGACGAATGGAAGGGATCTACAATTTTATGCCGAGTCCAAACGGCCAATTGAGAAGCTCTTTCATGACAGTTATACTCTCGGATGTTTGTCAGACGTTCGCGAGAGGTGGCGCAGCGAAAAAAACTTTAAGTTGGAATTTGGGTTTTTCTCGGGATTCGAACCTGGGACCCCTCGCTTAGTAGTCCAACACACTAACCACTAAGCCACTGCGCCGACGATCAAATAGAATAGTACATTAATTAATGTTAACTGGAATGTCAAATTCGTTTGGATAATGTAGTTCACCCGATGGATAGCACAATGGGAAGGCAGAGAAAAAGGGAATCGAATGGGTGAATAGAATCTACGATTCACGTGAATATCAGAATAGGGCTGATTGATTAGACAGCAGCAAGACTTGTTTGCTTCCATGATGGAGACGAACATGACGAACATGAGGGACTTGATAAAAATTGTCACCGGTGCATCGAACCCCGAAGCGTTCCCAGGTTCGCAGCCTTCGATACAGCAAAGGCCAATTGGGAAAATTACCTGTTCCAACTGAAGCAACATTTCCACGCACACGCGGTGTTAGATGAGAATCTAATAAAATCATATTTCTTGTCATCGTGCGATGATTATCTACTGGACCTCCTTAAAAAAATGTTCGAGACAACAGATGTAAGTACAGAAACCTATTCTGAGCTAACCTCGCGCTTAACTCAACATTTTCAATCTAACCAACATATACTCGAGTCGAGATGTAAATTCCTCCGCCATAAAAATGTCACTAGGGCAAAATTCTAGAGACTGGATCGCAGATCTGAGGGGAATTGAAAAAGATTGTGCTTTCGTTTGTAAGAAAGATGGTTTCAATTATATGATCATGGTTGCATTCTATACTCAGCACGAACAGGTCCGACTGGCAGCCACACAGAGCAAGGATCCGACGTTGGAGAAATTGGAAGAGATCATCGCGGGATTTAAAACATCGCAGCTGGCGTCAACAATCTTAAAAGATACCGACAAGTGCTCAGCAGCCATGCTATATTTCCACACTCAAGTAAATCAAATACAAATTTTTTAAACCGTAAATCATGCCCCGATCATCATCGAAATAATTGCAAGCATCAAGACTCAGTCTGCGACAAGTGTCAACGTAGGGGACACATACAAAGCGTATGTATGGCAAGTCAGAGAAAATTAGACACCTCACAGTCAGGTCCATGCTCTCGACAAAGAGATTTCGCTAGAAACGGTAGGAACTCTCGCCCAAGTACAGTGCAATCACATACAATTTCTCGTCAAAGCTTTTCCAACAACAATCGTCACCAGTGTTAACGAAACAGCTCATTCAATTAATCAACTGCAGCACGCAGCGGTTGACACACATGTAGAGAAGGTCGATAATTCTGAAGAGAGCAAACAAATTGATGGTTTCGCTTTCGATAAATGATTTGTCGATAAATTTTCAAGTAGACACGGGTGCATCGAGTTCACTGATAGGTATGCAAGGGTATCGAAGTATAGGTCAATCGACTTGCGAGTACACTGATAAGAAGTTAAGAGCTTACGGGAATGTTGAGGTGCCGGTTAAGGGCTTAGTACACGTAAAGGTTGCATGGAAACAAAAAGTGATTGTATTGCCATTACTTGTCGTAGATAGTGAATATGGGTCAAACATTAAAGGCGTTTAAGTTCTCTCTCAGCGGTTCAACAGAAGAGCTAGTCCTCCAAATACGCGACGAAACTAGAGAAGAACTTGCTGTTCAGGCGAAATTACTTTGTGAGTCCTATAAAGTTTTCAGGCCAGGGCTAGGCCGCAGTACTCAGTACGAGGCTCACTTAAAGCTTAAAGCAGTTTCGCACTCCGTATTTGTGCCATTTTGCTCTGTACCATACGCTCAGAAGTCAACCGTGAAAGTAGAAATCGATAGATTGGTTAAACTTGATATTTTACGCCCGGTGGAGACAGCAAGATTGACATGTCTGAAGACTACTTACAAATATCCGTAGATGAAGAATGGAAGAAAATCTTTATGCTGTCAACCGAATTTGGATTATTCGAGCTCCAAAGGCTCCCCTTCGGTACATTCAGTTCTACCGGAATTTTCCAAAGATCCATCGACCAGCTAATATGGTATTTAACGTGCTGCGGCGCATATATTGATGACGTCAAACGCCAGCTGAGCATATACAAAATTTGAAAACAGTCTTAGAGCGTTTTGAATAACACGGACTTAAGAGTTAGCTTGCGAAATATCATTTTGCACAGAAAGAGATTGAATATTTGGGTCACATTATTGACGCAAATGAAGTAAGGCCATCCGAGACACGGCTACAGGCACTAAGAGACTTGTCCAGATCAAAGAATCTGAAAGATTTCGAGGCATTTTTTGGGCCATTGTTTAATGCTATCATCAATTTATCGAAAACTACGCACAAATCGCTGCCCCGCTCAACAAGTTCCGTGCGAAAAATGTGAAATTTGTCAGCAACAATATTTCGTCACTTTCAAAGACAAAACTATGCACGAAACGAGACTTGTCCATTACCAGGAAAATTTGCCTATATCTTTAGCAACAGATGCTTCGTCTCACGGCATCGGCGCCGTCATATCACACATCCATCCCGATGGATCGGAGAAGCCATCGCCTTCGCCACAAAGACTCTGACCGAAGCCCACAAGAATTATAGTCAGATCGAAAAAGAGGTACTTTCGATAATCTACGGCGTAAACAAATTCAACCAATACTTATTTGGTCGTAGTTTGAAATCATTACTGACCACCAGAGTCTTGTGACGATTTTTAACCCGAGCAAGAGATTGCCCCAGATGACAAATCAACGTCTACAGCGCTGGGCAATAACGCTTATGGGCTATACGTGTTCTATACGATATCGGCCAACAATGCAGCATGGCCGTGGCCGGTTAACAGTTGGACCAGATCAGGAGTTTGACAAATCGGAAATGGCTGACGCTATTCTCACGACGTTAGGGACACGGCTTAGGTCGACGTCTACGGTTATAAGCGGCAAATAGGGGTTATGTGGCTCGCTTCGCTCGCTTAAAGGGATCTAAACTCTAGTATTTCATTTTCGGACTGTACGCTCTGGAAGGTGTTGGACAACGGCCCCCAATTTCAGCAGATTTTCGAGACTTTTGTGTCCGTCATTCCATCCAACACATTTCCGCCACCCCTTTTAACCCCGAGTTTAACGGAGCTGCTGAACGGATGGTACGGACGTTCAAAACAGCCTTACCGAATATACTCTGCGAAATAAATCAGTGATGAGGCTTTGCAATTATTCTTGTCCACCTATCGGTCAACAACAGGCACCGATGGGAAGTCACCAGCGGAGAAGCTGCATGGACGTTGACATCGCACCGTTCTGTACGCCATATGTCCAGATCCCAAAAAGAAATTTGCCATAGACCTAGCTGTTTTCGACAATATCTACGCAAAGTGAAATGGGTAAAAGCGGTCATAAGACGATAACGGGGAAGGCGGACGTATGAGGTCGCAACCGAATTCGGCACTATTTGTCGTCGTCACCAAAACCAAATTCGATACCGAGCTTCCTTTTTGGAGACAAAAAAGACAGCTTCGGAGATTCAGGCAAGAACCAATTTCCCATTTACTAATCCCATTTTTCAATTGAATGCAGATGACCCACATCCATTGCGGAAAAATCATCGATCCGCACCGATTATAGGAGACAATCCAATCATAGAGACGTATCCGCTATCACCCCCTGTGATTGAGCTCACATCTCCGGTTGCATCAGTGTGCTCCATGCCTACTCAACCTGTGGAAGCAGAACAGCTGGTGTCTGAACAGGATCAACAGCCAACAAGTTCTACCACAGTGCTGACGAAACTGTTGTGTCTACAAATCGGAGCTTTGGACCCGGGGTAGTTTTCGAACGCACCCATAGACCTAGATGGCGTCCCATAACGATTCCGGTTGTCAACCATGCTGATGTTCAGCTTTGACCTGCCTTTTCAACTGGATCAACTTTCCTTTTCCTTTTGGTTCTCAAAGTGTGCGCACCAGCCACTCCACTTTTACATGTTTAATTAATGGATTACTTTGCATTTTAAAATATTATTACTACTATTATTAATTACAGTAAAGTTGAATTAAAATCGAACCCTGTTAATCGTATTAGCTATCAATGTTGTAGAGGACATAAGAAAGGCTATGGATGGTGGCCACGCAACTTTTTTAGTTCTTCCCGATTTTTAAAAATCATTCAAGACCGTGGATCACGATATTTTGTGCAAGAAACTAGCTCACAGTTACCAGTTTTCTACATCGGACTCTAGATTAGTGCCTTCCTGTCCTAGGTTCCGAGAACAAGCTGTTTCGACTGGCCATATGCTATCTGAGTTCTTCCAACAACCAGCGGCGTTCCACAGTGTTCTATTCTAGGACCTCTTCTTTTTCACTATATGTCAATGAGCTCCCTTCCACTCTACACATATATTTATGCTCTCTTGTGTTGACTGAAGACTGCGCAAGTATAGAGTTAATATAGATTTGGAAAGAATCTCAGTATGGACGGAGAGGAAGGGACTATTTCTTAAAATAATAAATCCAAATGTTAAGCAATTGCCTACTGTTTAATACACACGTTTAATTTTTTTTGCTCTGTAAAAATGAATTCAATGTGCGCCAAATGCATAAGTTCGATAACTAACCTTGACTTTATATCATGCGGCATTTGTGGATTAAACACTCACAGTGAATGTGCTAATATCCCTAATAGTGACATTGAATTGATTAATTCTAATTTAAATATTTTCTACAAGTGTAATAAGTGCATAAACAGCCCACTATCAATATGTGTGCAGAAAATGAATGATCTTTTCGCATATTTGCAAGCCAACTTAAGTGAAATTAATGAATTCGCTTCCTCATTAGATGTGAATGCAAAAAAAAAATTGCCTAACGTAATTAGTAATGTTTTGGATGTCAGCCGTGATATTCGCGTCAGTACCCGCCATCAGAGGAAAGTTAAGGTCAACGAACCTTCCAAACAACTATCTACTGTAAAGCGTGGAATATCATCGCCCGCTGTAACTCGCCTCTCTGTGAAGAACAGCAAGTGTTCTCACATGAGCGGTCGCTCTGTTGATAATGATGCTGCTAGCGGATTGAAAAAAACATCAGCAAAAAAAATATTGCCATCAAATAATCTTTTGCGCTCCAGTAATGCTGACTCTGATAAAAGTAAGACTATTTCCCAGCAAGATGGGTGTGATGTCGATAACAACATAGTTCATGCTGCCGTCTCTTATATTTCTGGTCCCCTACCTGTGTCTACTTGTGTAAATATCAATGATAAGAGGACTCCAAATTTAATTGATTCGTCTGCTGCTGCTAATAATGATTCGTTGACCGATGTTGTGCGTCTTATTGACCGTAGCAATACCGTAGCTGTGTATACCAGCGCTGCGCTTGATATTAATGCTGATAATCTTGTGGACATTTGCAATGATGATGCTATTATTGTGACGTCTGATGCTGCTGCCATATCCGAGGGCAGTTATGCCGGTAATAAAATGAATGCTGCTGCTAAATCTTCAAATGTGATTGTTGGAACAAATTCTTGCGGTGTTCTTAAAGTTGCCAGAAAAATTAAATGGTTTCATATTGGAAGTTTTCGGTCGACTACCACATCCGATGAAATAATTGACTTCATATCAACTGGTCTTGGAATTGATTCCTCATTTATTATGTGCCATAAGTTAATTAAACTTGCTGATGCCGATCGGGATTTGAAATTCATTAATTTCAAGTTTGGTATTCCTGTTGAGTACGCCTAAGATGTTTTTGATGATACTTTCTGGCCGATTGGTGTCAAAATTCGTCCCTTCCTGTATAAATCAAAAAACTACTTGGAGGAGAGAGCCCAAGAGCTGACTTAAATAATAACGCACTGCCGTCTAATTTCAATGCTAATGCAGCCCATAATTCTGCTCTTAAAATCTATTACCACAATGCCAGTGGGATTCGAACTAAAGTGCTGGATTTATTCAACAAATCAATTCATCTTGATTATGATATAATCGTTATAGTCGAGTCTTGGCTGTATAGTAAAATATATTCAACTGAAATATTTGACCACCGCTTATATAAAGTATATCGTGTGGATCGCTGTAAGTGTGCCAATGAACGTGGTGGTGGAATAATTGTTGTTGTCCGTTCAACCCTCGGCTCAGATGAAATGCCCCTGCCGGTCTCCGATGTCGAACAGCTTTGCATCCCAGTTAAATGGAACAACGTTAATCAGGACTGTGTTTTCATAATCGTTAGTTATGTGCCTCCAAATAGTAGCCTAGATGTTTATGAAAAGCATTTTAGTAATATTGATTTTATTTGAAATGCATGCTTGAGTTCAGACAATATTTGTGTGTTAGGTGATTTTAATCTCACTGATATAATTTGGAATTGGTCAGAGAGCGACAAAATGTTGACTCCCCATAATATGAAAAAAGACATTGAATTCTTCTTTATTGACTCTCTTTACTCGCTCAATTTAAATCAAGTTAATCATATCGTGAACTCACTGCATAAAATCTTAGATCTTGTTTTCATCTGCTGTGAAGAGTTTAAAGTTAATGTAACAAATGTTCCCTTTTCACTTTTAAATGACTCTATTAATCATAAAGAAATTTTTATTGCAATTGATCTATATACATATTCAATAAGAACCAAGAGAACTGAGGAAAAATGTTATAACTTCTCGAAAGCTAATTTTTTCGAACTTAATATTGTGTTCAGTAGTATTGACTGGAATGGAATTATGAATTTTTGAATCTTAAGCTAGATGGCATGTATAAACGCTTCATTGAAATTTTAGAAGATGGTTTTGCTAAATTTGTTCCTTGTTTTTCCAAAAATAAATTGTCTAAGCCCCCTTGGTATAATAGTCAGCTCTCAAATTTAAAAAATGTAAAGCGAAAAGCTTTTAATAAATTTAAGAAATCAAATAGTTCATATGATTATTCCGTTTTTAGTAAACTACGCAAAGAATTCTCCACTCTTAGTAAATTTCTTTACAAGGTTTACATCATGAATATTGAAAGTAACGTCAAATATAACAGTAAATCATTCTGGTCATTTATAAATTCTAAAAAGAAGTCGGTGGGAATTCCAGATGCAATGTTTCTTAAGGATAGTAAGTCCTCTAATTTGGGCTCTAATCTTGAATTGTTCTCTAACTTCTTAGAATCAGTTTACTCCAAATCAGGTTTAAATAATAACTCGATAGACAATATAGCATGTATGGTTGATATTGGCTCATTCCAGTTATGCAATGATGAAGTCCTTTTGGCGCTTAAGTTGCTTAAACGCAATCCTATTGCTGGGGCTGATGGCATCCCAACTATAATTCTTATTTACTGTTGTGACTCTCTCTGCTTCCCTTTGCTTAATATTTTTAACCATTCACTTTCTGAGGGTATCTTCCTTCAAGAATGGAAGACTTCATTCCTTGTTCCTATCCTAAAGTCTGGACCGAAAAATAATGTCGAAAACTATAGAGGAATTTGCAAGTTATCCGCAATTCCTAAGGTTTTCGAAAGCATTATCACAAACAAACTTGAGTTCTTCACTAAAGAGTTCTTATCAGTTGCTCAACACGGTTTCGTTTCTGGTAGGTCTACTACCACTAACTTGGCACTTTTCTCATCGTATGTTGTCAACGCTATTGAGAACAAATATCAAGTCGATACAATTTATACCGACTTCAGTAAAGCCTTTGATTCAGTAAATCATGCAATACTATTGAAAAAGCTTGAACTTTTTGGTTTTCATTCGAAGATTTTATCATGGTTATCGTCTTATCTTGTTGGGAGAACACAAAAAGTACGCATAGGCAATGTTTGCTCCAGATCGATTCAATGCACATCTGGGGTTCCCCAAGGCAGCCATTTAGGTCCATTGCTCTTCACAATTTTTATCAATGATATAACTTTGGCTATCAAGCACTGCCAATGTCTATTATACGCCGATGATCTAAAACTGTATCTAAAAATTAAATGCATAGATGACTGCCGCCTAGTTCAGTCAGATCTAAATTCTATTTCGGAATGGTGTAACCTCAATGATTTAAAGCTTAACATAAAGAAGTGTAATGTGATAACCTTCTCAAAATTGATCTCGATTTCACAATTTGATTACGACACTAATCTACTTTGTAGGGTTGATAAAATCAAAGATTTAGGCGTTGTTCTCGATTCAAAATTTTGTTTCAAAAATCATATTGACTATATTGTCTTGAAAGCGAATTCTGCCATCGGTTTTATTAACAGAAACTGTAAAGATTTTAAAGATCCATATGCCCTCTTATCTTTATATTTCTCCTTGGTAAGATCGCTTCTTGAGTATGCCGATGTCATTTGGAATCCCGCGTTTAATACTCACTCCGATCGCATCGAAAGAATACAAAGACGTTTTACGAGACTAATATTCTTCAAAATGCGTTGGAATTACCGCCCAGAATATTCAGCCAGATGCCAATTACTTGGAATTAAATCATTAAAATCGAGGCGAACTATTCATGACGTAATGTTTGTAAGAGATATATTAAGTTATAATATCAAATGTCCACCCCTTCTTTCAATGGTACCTATCTATGTACCTGCTAGATTACTAAGATCTAGAGATTTTCTTTTTCAAAACGCGCACAAAACTAAATATGGGAGTAACGAACCTTTATCTAGAGCAATTATATCTTTCAATGAAGCTTGCAGTAATATTGACTTATGTGTATCTAGAGATAAATTTAAGGCAATGCTTTTGGATATGTACTTTCTTTAATTCATTTTTATACCTCAAATATCTGTTAGCTTTAAGCGGCTTGTAGATTTAAATAAATAAATAAATAAATAAATAAATTAATATGAAGCCCGTCGATCTATCACAATTTCCTGAAATTCAACTAAACGACTCGATCGTAGAATATGTTGCAATTGCAAAAACTGTTGGAATGCTATTTAATAGGACACTATCTTGGGATACACATATTAATGCGGCGGTAGGTAAAGTTTATGGCATACTGCAATTGTTATGGTCCTCACAACAGTATATGTCTCCGAGCAGACGGTTATTACTTGCAAGGACACTTGATTTTTCAATAAATTATTTTTAAGCCTTGCACTAGATCATGAACTAATGAACTAATAAGAATTTCTCGGGAGGATCTTGACCAAAAAGCGTTATCATTCCTGTCAAGGCTGCCAGGGATGACCAAGTGAGGAGTGCTACCGTCAGGACGTTGTGAGGAGTGTACACAGTCACAAATTTTGTATGTCAACAAAAATAAGGAGAGTGAGCATGCCGCAGATTAGCGCATTGCTGGGGGAAGATGTTAAAAAGGTCTGCACTGTGAGCGTACCTTTCAATGGGCAGGACGTGTACTCACCCATCGACAGCAAATAAAGTAAAAGAGGAAAAGAGTGACAAATGTAGTGTTAGCTATATCAAGAATATGAATTTAAATTTACCAGATTTGTAATTTTGCTTTTAGTTGCGCACAGTCGCCATTCTATGTAATAACGGATAATTTTCTTAAATGTAGCGTGCTGTGTGTAACTAGTTTTCAATTTAGTTTTCAACATAGCTTATTATAGCAGTTGGGTTTAATCAATTTTACTTTTTAAGTCCTATTCTGAGTAAGGCACTTGAGGTAACAAAGTTGAAAACAATCACGGAATTACATTGGGAATTCACAAAATTGTTCGACGGAACTTGCAATGAATGATGAAGTTTAGCATGCCCTAATACCCGTCTTAGACGAGGCAAAGATAGCGATATCAAAGCTTAAGTCCAACAAAGCCGCTGGAACAGATGGCATCGCCACCGAACTGCTCAAAGCGGCTTGGATGACTTGGTTAGGAACATGCACCAACTCATTTGTGTGAATGGGACCTCAGCATTGTTCTTCCAATTCTCATGAAAGGAGACTCTCTGAACTGCACCAATAGTAGAGGTATCAACCTTCTTACCATCACCTACAAGAACTTATTAGCCGTATTGTGTGAACACCAGAAGCCTTTCGTAAACAACGTGATGGATCAGTGTGGCTTCGGGCCAGGGAAGTCCACGATCGATCAAATATTCACACTGCCGTAGATCTTAGAAAAAACACAGGAACTTAAAATCGATACCCACCACATTTTGATTGATTTTAAGGCCGCCTATAACAGCATTTATAGGGACGAGCTATACAGAGCAATTTCTAGTTTTTGGCTTCCGTGTCAAAATCACGCTGCTTCACCTTCGGTGTCAAAAAAGTATTTAGACAAGGCGGTGGGCCGTGCGCTGTCATGCGACTTCTTCAACATCGTTCTTGAAAGAAAAGTGCAAAACTCAAACTCCAACACCAGAAGCACGATCTTTCAAAAGTCCATCCAATAACTCGCGTATGTCGACGACATTAACATAATTGGCAGGATGTACACCAATGCTCCGGCCCTGTAGAGGAAGACGGCAACTCAGGTGGCGCACGCAAGTCAAAGGGGACCTTAACCAACTTAACATGCAAAACTGTAGACAGCCCGGACCTTAGCTCCACCTTAAGTGAGTATGCAATCTGCTTTAGTATTATATACATATAGCTATTTCTATATATGTACATTGTACATATATACATACGGCCATACCAATAATCATTTTTAGTGTCGAAGCCAAATTTTTCCAACTCACAATGGCGAAATTTTCCATACAAAATTGCACATTGTGACGTACCAAATATTTAGTGTGGAGGTTAAAAATGATTATTAATTAGTAAGCCCGATAATCTATATGTTACGTACCTACTTGTATTAATTCAAGTTTGAGTAAACGAAGAAAACCGAATGTAAATGCAACGGTGCAGGGAATAACTTCACGGGTAATAACTTCACATGGGAAATAACTTCACCTTGATTGGGAAATGTCACTTTGTTTTATGTTAAATCGAAATATCTATAAGGATATACCCAACCTCGCACCTAAACCCACCCCCAAACAGTGTTCCCGGTTGTTCGGTATTCCACCGAACTGCAGTGCTTTCGCAGAGAAACCGGGAAGCTCGTAAATCGGTCATTAAAAACCATCTTAGAAGAAGACTGGAATCTGTATCGATCGAAACAAAAAGAATCTAAGAGACTAATTCGTAAATCGAAAAACGACTCTTATAGGAAATTTTGTGAGGAGGTCACATCATTAAATGAAACCAGCAGGCTTGAAAGTTATCAAAAGGAACAGACCAAGTAAACTGGAATCGCTCCAAAAATCTGATAGTAACTACACTGAGACAAAGGTGGAGACTCACTTCCCGGTAAATCAGGTCACTACGTGCTCTTCAGTGGTACCGGCAACGGTGGCTACAAATACCTCGCGGCGTAGCTGGTATATTGCATCCAGAGTGGTGACGGATGACGCCATCAAATATGCAATTGCATCTTTTGAGGGTTTCAAGTCACCGGGTCGGATGGAATTTATCCGGTTTTCACCGCTAGTTTGGCTTTGGCCCACATACCTCCTTCTTGACGTATGGTTAAAGACGTGTTCATACCAAAAATAGGTAAGACTGACTGCAATCTCGCTGAAAAGTTTGGAGAGACTGGTTGAGCTGCACGTGCGCAGTGTTGCTCTTCGATCCCATCCTCTTTCTGTGATGCAACATGCCTATCAGCGTGGAAAATCCTGTGAAACTGCGCTTCAGAACCTTGTTGACAGGATTGAAAGTGCTCTTGATCGGAGGTAGTACGCGTTGGGTATTTTCGTCGATATTGAGGGTGCTTTTGATAATGCGACAGTTGATAGCATGTGCAATGCAGCCAGACATCATGCTGTAGATGAAACTTTGGTTTTGTGGTGCTAATGTACACGACGTTGATTGCTGAGGCTGATTGTGGCAAATGCGTCATGACTGAGGTAAACAGAGGCTGCCCTCAGAGTGGTTTTCTGTCTCCCCTCTTATGGTGTACGGTAGGAGACTCTCTGCTAACGGCTCTCAATCTTCCTGGAACCTACACACAAGCCTATGCGGACGATGTTGCCGTTCTGTCCGTCGGTTCAGACCTAAGGACTGTCTGCTCTCAGGCGCAGAGATCCTTGGGCCTAATCGATGATTGGTGCACAAGAAATGAGCATTCAGTAAATTCTCGTTAAACTACGGTTGTTCTCTTCACGAGAGTAAGAAAGGTCACTGGTCTGACTCAACTTGTGCTAAAAGGCGTCACTATCCCGATCTCCGATGAAGTCAAATATCTGGGAGTAATCCTAGGTAGAAAGTTTTGTTGAATCAAAAACCGATAAAGCGCTGTCAACTTTCTGGCAGTGCAAAGGCGCTTTTGGCAAGACATGGGGCTTATCTCCTAAAAGGGTCCTTTGGATCTATACAGGCTTTCGCGCTAACGTGTTACTGCCTCTTTTGCCAAACTTCAAAGAACGGTTTGTCTTGGATGCACAGGGGCCTTCCCTTCCACGCCGGGCTCTGCTCTAGATGCTATGATGCACCTCCCCCCTTTTGATATTTTGATCATGGGGTGTACGCTGAAAACCATCTCTCGGTTAAAGAGAGGTGGCTTTTGGTACCACGCGCATTGGAATTTTGAGGAACTTGTGCGAGAATTATCCTTTGACCACAGTCTTATTGATATGCCGTCTGACAAAATGACACCAGAAATCCTACTGCGACAAAACTACCACGTCAACTTTCCTCATAAAACGGAATGGCTTCGACCAGACTCTGAGCCTGAGGAAGAATGCCATCGTGTATTCATGGATGGCCCCAAAATCGTACAGGGGTCTGGTTCTGGAGTCTTTGTGGATAGCGAGAACATTAGAATACACTACCCCTTAGGTAACCATGCGTCTGTCTTCCAAGCGGAAGTTTTCGCTATCCTTTGTGACAAACGGGTGGAGGGATAGAAGCATATGCGTTTGCAGTGATAGCCAACCTGCTTTAATAGAGTTGCTTAACCCTCTTACCTCGTCCAAGTTAGTGCCTAGAACTCAAGCTGTCTCTGAACTTGGTCGGAAGGCTTAACACAGTGAATCTTGTTTGGGTCCCAGGTCACACTGGTATGCAGGGAAATGAGATCGCTGATGAGCTTGCCAGAAGGGGTTCAGAAGAAGCTTTCTCTGTAGCTGTTCCGCCTTCGCTCGCATCAGGTGGCGGATCTTTGGGACTGATTTGGTGAGTGCCGAACATCCAAGCTCTTCATCACCGAAGCTCCTTCTCATCTTTCTTCGAAAGACGGGGAAACTAAGCACAATAATGTAAGGTGTCTGTTGTCTGGCAGTAGAATGAACCTGTTGTTGTGTCTGAGTATCCATCGGATAGTAACAACTTCCGACAAAAAAAAATGGAATAAACAAATTTATTCATATTTTTTTTTCTTTTCAATTTTGTAATAAATAAGTAATTGAAAAATAATATCAATTTTGATACAATTGATGCCATATGGCAACGTTCCAAAAAACACTTAAGAAAGAATACTTAACAAAAATAATGTTCAATGTTTTTAGTAGGAGCCGGGGTCAAAACAAATAGGAAAAAATATTTGCCTATTAATGACTAATGAATCAAAATTTAATATTTTCTAGGTTTTTCTTTAGAGGCGAATATCGTGCAATAAGTATGTACATAACATCGCTAGGTACATTGCACTGCGTATCATTGACCTTTAATTCGGTTATCGCAGCGGTTTTTTTTGCATGCCAAAGAAACGTGTAAACAAACTTTACAATACGCCGTCATATTACTCGTATCTCATAAATTAAAATAGAAATGTGGTGCACACCCACCATTTATTTTCTTAACTAGTTACTAAAGAGTTGTATTGTGGTAGTTGATTTATTTCTGAACAATGACGTCTAGTGCTGCACGAGGTGTATTGAATGCGATTTAAACTTTGAAAGCGCAATTAAATGCATCTGAATTACGTACGGTACGTGTTATGTGTGGCTTTTAAAAAATGGTTTATCATTTGCCTCATTGCGTTCATAGATAAGAGGGTAATTGTACGACGCCATTAAATAAGTATATAACGAAGGATTTCATGATAAGTTTAAAAATTATGAATTCAATTCATAATATTCAATGCTGGTGCGAATGACTGTATCGGCCTTTTGAATGTACGGCGTTACTAATCCAAGCAAATGATCGAACTGAGCGGCCGACATTCGGACAAAATTGTGATACAATTGCAGCTCTTCGGCACGCAATTCTAAAAGTATAGTTTTGATCAACCAATGTTTTTTTTTTCGAATAAGAACAGCGCTTCACCTAGGCGACATTTTGTGGGTTTTCGTTTTCCTCTTCGCTTTCAAATTAAAGTACGGTCAAAATAATCGCAAAATATTTTTTTTTAACATTTTTATTTAAATACCAGAACAAATCGAAACGTTAGTTGTATATTTATTTATTTAGGTATTTCTTAAGTTTCCCGATTAATAAGAGAAAAATATTGTATTCGCACAAAATTTCGAACTCGAGGAACTCAAAAAAGTGGCTCACGGTTCCCGGGCCTACAGTTGGGGTCGTTTTTTTTTGTTGTACGGTGATATGAATGGTAAATGGTCATCTTTTAAGGTAATGTTTAACCACTTTTACGCATATTTTGGGAGATATCTCGGGCATAACTTGAGTAATGTTGGTCTTAAATGCATCTAGAGTTCGAAGATTATTCGCGTAAACACCGTCTTTTGCGTGGCCCAAGGAATAATCTATCGGTGTCAAATCACATGATCTTGGTGGCCAATTGACGTCACCATAACGTGAAATTACGTGACCAGGAAACTTTGCACGCAATAAAGCCATAATTGGTCGAGTTGTGTCGCTTGTTGCCCCGTATTGTATTAAGTTTAAATAATTTGAACGCGTTGTTCGATTGTTAATCGATCCACTATCGTAAATTGTAAACATTCAGCTAATAATATGACACTTCAAATGACAGCTAAGTTTGACAGGTGCCAAATGCCGGCGCTACCAACTTGAAACCATGAAATGAATGACCCTGTAATTCTCATACAAAATGTTCATACCAGTTTGATTTGTTACAAACCGTCTCTAACGATTTTAACCAAAATTGATATCTGAACTTAAGTAAGTCAGGTTAACATGACTGCGAAAAATAAAAACCGACTATTGAAATTTGGACATATCTTGAAAACGGTCAATTCGAATTAAACAAAAATGCATCCCTAAGGTAAAATGGGCATTTCTAACTCAATAGGAAACTCAGTTGGTTTCTATATAAAATTTATGTTTTTAAAATTATTGTGTTCTTAGTTATCAATTGGAATCACCGAAAACGCTAATTTTAGACTCTGCTCATATCTCGGAGACCCTGTTTTCGATTTGCTCAGTTTTCAGCTACTTAGTTACATTATTTTCAAACTATTTATTTTTCAAGCTAAACATTGCAATATTTGTAACTGTTTTGTCTGCATATTTACAAAAATCGCTCTTAAGGTTTTGATTAAAATACATACTAAGCTTTTCTCGTAAAATTCGAATAAATCAGTTTTTTTTTTAATATTTCTCAAAAATGACTATCCAAATCCTGATCTGTATTCACTTATCTAACGTATATTTTTGTAATAATCTCAGTGCTCTACTTCCAATAAAAACGCAATAACTACGAGAATTTTTGTTTTTTTTTAGCAAATATTACCTTCTTCTTTTTTTCAACCATATTGAATATGCACTTTAAAATAATTCCAAGCACTTGGAGCTCACACAATCAGAAACTCCCACTACATTTGCACGCAAATTCAAAAACTAGTTTTTGAGTTCTTACATATTATATGTTATCTAAGTAAAGATATCGGTTTATCTCGACTCGAACCCTACTTTCAATCATAGACAACTTAAACCAGCGTCCCTAGTCTATTCCAGTTAATCAGAAAACAGGAACTCCTACTATCCTCGCTTGTCTCTGTACTCAAAAACCTTGTAAAGTGTAAAAGTGTAGTAATAAAATAGTAAAGTAGACGCTTTAAAATCTCCAACTTGTTCCTGCTACTGGGAGATTCTTTTATAAACCTATACTGTTATTTGATATATACTACCATATCAGATGAATAACTAAAAAGGGAATTTTATTTAACACTATTCCTATATTTTATAAACCAGTTCATCGTTTCTCAGATTTGTTCCTACCTATGTTGTTACATAATTAAAAAAGAAAACAACCAACCAAACCTTTGATGAATGAGAAAGTTTCGTTCTACCCAGTCGTGTACATTTAAATTTGATTAAATATACGTCAAAATCAATCACAATCACGACGAAATACACAAACCGTCTGAACCACAAATCTGTATATCATACTGCATAAATGAAAATTGTGTATTTTTTTAAATGATTCGAAATTTGCGATCACATTTCTTTCTAAAGATTTATACATACATTTCCACCAACATATAGTATGTATGCTGTACGGTAAATATAGATACTCTGCGAACTACGAACATATCAAAAATTAAGCTAATTACATAAACTGTTTGAAAACACATACAACACAAGTGCCAAATACATATTCAAATCTTGTGGAAATTTTGGGAGACTTTTTAATTTCCAAAGTGCAATCAAAGTAAAGTTCAATGATAATATTCAACCGTATTGTCAACTGTTGGAAGGAATGTGTAGCCAAAGTGATTAAAGGCGGTATATTCTTCTTCTTGGGCTTTAAGAAAACATTTTCCGAGACACAATTTCGCACCGTAACTAATCCAACATTGTAACAATTTTCTATTCAAATAAATATCTGGTACAAACTGGAGTGTATATCATTTTCTAAACATAGTACGTTGTATGTACCTATTCCCATTTCCAATTGGACCGTCAAAAATCTGTATGAATGCGCGATGCGTGTCCAAAAGGGAATTAAGAAATGTCGTTCGACACAGCACGCAGCGTATAAATCCTGGGGTCAGAAACGTTCAAACGTTTTCTTTTGCACGAATGATTTACTTCTGTAACTTAGAGCAAATCATTCGTGCGCACGTAAATGTTTCAACGTTTCGCCTTACAGAATGCCTGACTTTGCGACATACAAATGAGTCTCGCAAAAACAAATCAAGCAAACAAGAATGTGTTTGTAGTTCAAACAACTAATACTAAAGCAGGGGTATGCTTCCGAAAATTTCTCTATCGATCGACGATCGACACAATACATATTTTTGGCATTCATAAATCATACGAAAACGTGTTAACTTTTTTGCCTTACACAATCTGATCCCTGATTTGAACACCGCATCGTGGGTGGCGTGTGTTAAGAATACACATTTTCGAGCCCCTGACGAAGTGAAATCTGGGAAAATTTACACTTCTTTATTATTATGGACAAATCCCTTGGTGTTTATAATAAATTTTGTTTAATTCAACTAACAGCATATGATTTTAGGTTGATCTGCTCCTTTATTTCATTTTCATCTTCGTAAATATTGGGCCTGTTGATCAAAATTTAAGTTGAAATTAAGTCTACGAAAAGTATTTCCACCAGGTACGCTTCTTCAGTTTTATTCCGATAAATACCTACATTTTATTCACATTGAACAATCTCTTTATGAACCAAAAATACCTAGTCCTATACTTTTCCCGGTTTCCCAGGTAGTTTACTTTATTGTTTTCCATAGAAACACCTAAAAACCTAGAGGCAAACCATAGAGAGTGGTACTTAGTCAAAGTTAGTTAAACCAACATTTCATCAATCAGTTATACGAGATAAATAAATAATTGTCCGTTCAACATTTGGGAGTCCATTTGGTTTTATAGGAACTGAACTTTCCAATAATTCCTACACCTAAAGAAAATGGCCGACCAAAATACGTGTCACGTATTTTTGCGTGTTATGTAATGATGTCCCTTTCAGTCATACTGGTACTTAGTATTGGGCATCTCTTAATCTTCCGTGGTAGGAATGTGTGATGTTGTAAATGCAGTAATAGTTATGATTTTTAGGTATACATAAGAAATAAAAACAAATGTGAATAATATGAAGAAACTTGCAGGTATGACAAGAAAATAAACCACGAAATACCTATAAAATAATTTTGGAGTAAATGCGCTCAAATAGTTATGTGGTTTTTATGGGACTAGCTAGATTATAGACATGAACAAATTAAGAAATTTTCAACGGTGCCCTGACATAAACCTTTAATTGTTACATACGGCTACATTTTTGCATTTGTCGTAATGATACTTCGTTAAGGTCAATATGGTTTTATGTCACTTTCCACATCATATCTGATTAAGCGTATATATGAATGCTCCATTAACCAGTCTAAGAAATTTAAATATATTAAGGGCAAAATAATGTGATTTTTGGTAATAGATTTATAGATCTTCGTAAAATAAAGCATTGAGAAATTTAAAATTAAGTCTATACTAAGAAAAATTTCCACTTCGATGCGTGTTATAACAACCGATTTCACTCGTTCTCATGGGTGGACCCAAGACAGAAATGTAGGAGATTATAAATTATAATACTGAAACTAATTAAAAGTTATATTGTATATACAATATCCGATGTCGCAAAGGTTCCTTCCACGGCATCCTTTTAACACAATTGAAATAAAGCTACACAATAACAACTTTAACTCACTGTACGCTTGAAATTCTAAAAATTCGCCGCCAAGCCAAGAAAAATGCAATTTCGCTGACTGAAAAGTAGGTAAATGCAGAATCTCCAACAATTGTAAAAAGCAAGGAAATTTATTCGAGTTTGGCCGCTTTAGGCAACGCTCTTTTTAATTTTATCGTTATTAATAATATTCTTTTTTATTAGCCGCTTAAGAAGAACAGGAGAAATAAGTAAATACAGCCGAACAAACAATGATAACCCGATTATGCGTCGCTTTGCGGTGCTCTCAAAACAAATATAATTTTTTCTCGCACTGAGTTATCACAAAATGACATATATGCGATTAATTAATGAAAATGTACCTACAAGTCAGATAGAAATGACAAACACTACGAGAAAGCAATTAAAATTAACAAAGAAAAAAAAAGCAAACACTTCGTCTTCAACTTCGCAGATACACTTATTTACACCATTCCGATTCAAGTGAAACTGATTCTATATTCTATATTTCTCTCTATAACCTCTCAGCCAAAAATATTTTCCAAAACACTCGAGAATATGACAGTTGACAGCTGTTTGACATTGCGCTTTGTGGTGCCTTCTGCTTGTGCAATTCATGTGGTGGTGTTTATTTTTGGTGCTGTTCAACTCGAAGACGAATTCCGACTATCAGAATACAGATGTCGTACAAATTATTTTAAAGAATTTAAAACTTTTTCTCAAAATAACCGTCTAGATATAAATGCATTTGTGCTTGCTTGCTAATGCCTAGTACGGACCTGTTTCGGAAGGAAAAATCCTATACAAAAGTTACACAACGAAATCATGAAAAGTATATTTCTCCTTTTCGTTTTGCAGTACCTACGCTGCTGCTGGGAAATGATGGCGAAAAGTTTGATATTGTAGTAGGTCGATTGGTACAAATTTAACATTTGTTCTGCAGTGTACCAGCTTTTATAAGATATATGGAGCCAAATTTCAAAAATATTTGAGATAAAAATAGCCACACTCAAATATAAAGATCAAAAGTGCGTAGAAGAAGTATGAAAATGGAAAGTTGCAAAGCGAAGTTAAAAGACGAACCATCTACTATGAGTTATAAATAAAGAAGAAGTTTTTATTCTGTCGATTAAATAGTTCTGTTTGTATGATATTAGTTCAGTTGTGTTTAACAATACCTTAAGGGTTTGTTCAAAGTTAATTACCTTATTCATTCTGTTTTAATACTTTTAACAGCATTTTTTATCGCAATTCTTTCTGATTGCACTGTTTTAAAAATGATAATATTAAATTTAAGAAAAATACAACACAACACAACACAAACTATTTGAGAGGCTTTTCTAGTTTCCATTTTCCAATATTAACAGAATAAAAACGCCTATGGAAACGAGTTTTTATATTAAACTACTGAATTCGAAATGGGTTGGAATATCTGTGTGAAAATCAATTGCAATGGATTTCCAGTGAAAGTGAAAAACAGTGTTTTTTTGCGGTCAACTCAATATTGAAAAGTTTAACTTTTGAGTTGTGGCAACAGTTGCTTTCAAAAACAAAACAGATAATTCATGGGTACTACAAACTTCATATTGCCACCAGCCATATTGCAAATATTCTGCTCAACGTGACGTCACACAAGGCACATGTCATTTCCCTTGCAATGTCGGGGGTGCTACCATATTTGAATCAAATTTTTATAATTTTTCTTTTTCATATTTATTAGAAACTAAACATAAAATACTATATTTATGTTCAAATAGGCAACACATGTACAATATTTTGCTGCTAGCACTTCCGTTTACCTTGGCATATTAAGGTGTTTCCAGACCAGCGAAACATTTATGAAATGTTTCTGAAGCAAATCGGACACTTTTCATACACATTTATAAAAGATTTCTGAAATTTAGCTATTAAATAATTATGAAATATTTCAATTTTATTCGTCAAGTCCAACTAGAAGAAAATAATGTGTTCGGGCAAGTAGCAAGTAAAGTTTATATTTTTGTAATTTTATGGTTTCGGGAATAACGTGACACACGATTTAATTCAAATACCTTATAGTATTAAATGAATCAATTTCTCATTAGGTATTCTAAGCTTTTCTTGACGTTTTTATTTTATTTAAAAAAAAAATAATCGAAAAACAGCGCTCACTTTCTGGAGGGAAACTTGTAAAGCAAAAATTTTTTCCCATCACGATTGGGAAACTGTGAAATACGTCACGTTGAGCAGAATATTTGCAATATGGGTGGTGGCAATGTGAAATTTGTAATACCCTCAACTAATGCCACAACTCAAAAATTAAACTTTTTAATGATCCGTCTTGTTTTATTTTCGTGATCTGATCCGGATCAGATCACGCTGATAATAAAAAACAGCTAATGAGTGACAGGCAATCACTCGGTTAATAAAATTTGTCACAAGTAAGCTGTATCAAGCGCTGTTACAGCCCGCGTGACCAGACGCTTGACAGGCGATCACATGTAGTGATAAATGTTTACGACATAATGACGTCGGCATGTCAAAATATGCCGTGAAAAATGAAACGTATAATCGAACGTCGCAAAATTACCAGTTTATTTCTAAAAAAACACACTTTTTTTTTTGGAGAACACAAAACAACGAACTGATAAATCAGCATTGTTCAATACGACGCCTATTGTTAATAATTACTGGTCTAATTATATCCGAGATTATAAACTGAACAGGGAAATTAAATTAAACACAGAAAACAACACATCTACTTTAGGGTGACCGCTGCAGAATTCTGTAAAGTGCCAAAAAAGGATCGGTAGGTGAAGCTACATTTGTATTGGGTCTCTCAACACGCAGAGCTATGCTGGTAAACTATCAGAGCTTGGGGCTTATTATTCTTAAAGTTTTTTATAGCTCAGCCATCTTCTTCTACAATGTGAGGAACTGGTTTCTCATTGAATAGATGCGGATTCTCTTCTTAGCCTATAATACTTTCTCTATATGATGCCCATATAACAGCTGCTAAAATGCTGCTTAAACGCACCTTCAATTACCTTCCCTTCTATTCAATTCGGTAATTAGGTGTCCTTCACTGTTTCAAAGAGTCTGTGTTTCAGTCTTAAAGCCCGCAGCCATTATTAGGCTTTCTTATAGAACCTAGCATTGAAGTTCCCCAGTAAGTTTCGCAGAGTATGGATGGCTATAGTATCTATAAGCTAGAGACTCTTCATAGGTCGGGAGCGCGTTAAGTAAGTAAGCCATAAGTCTTAAGAAACGATGGGAATAGTTTTGAGAATTGTTAAACAATTTATATTTCATTCAAAAACACATAACCTGAAACTACAAACTTATTTATTTATTTATTTATTTCATCTTATAAGTACAACTTATTTTAGATTACTTTGCAATAATTTACAAATGTTACAAATTATAATTTACTTAAAACTACAGATTTACAATGATCTCTACTCATATTAAAATCTATTAGGTTATTGTATTTATTGTAATTTACGCAAGCCATAGTGATAGGATCATTCAGACCATAATTAGTTCTGTGTCTAGGTGGCATAAAGAAAAAATTTTCCCTAGGTCGAAGAACACGAGAAGGAGCATATATATTAAATAATGACAGCAAAAACGAACAATCGATGTGGCCAGTTAAGACGTCATTGGCAAGCATTGCGGAATAATAAATCCTTCTTTTAGAAAGAGGTTTCAAATTTAATAAGGAACATCTATCGTCGTAGGTTGGAAGATTATTATTCCAGTCGAACTTTCTTAGAGCATACCTAGTAAACCTTCTTTGAATTTTCTCTATGCGAGATTCAGCATTGCTGTAAAAAGGATTCCAAACAACACAGCAGTATTCCAATATCGAACGAATCAAAGTATTATAGAGAGTTTTAAGTGTATATGGATCATTAAAATCTTTAGAGTTTCGAAAAATGAAACCTAGCATTTGATTAGCTCTGCCAACTATGTAGTCAATATGCAAAGAAAAGTTTAGTTGAGTGTCAAAAATGACCCCCAAGTCTTTTTGGTCTGAAACTCTACTCAGTGTTTCGTTTTGTATTTTATAATTAAAAAATATAGGGAACTTTTTTCTACTAAAAGTAAGAACCGAACATTTCTTAATATTAAAATAACGGCCATTAAGAACACACCAATTATTTAAACGGTTTAAATCATTTTGTAACGCTAAGACATCTGACATACAGTTTATGGTCTTGTAGATTTTTAGATCATCTGCGTACAAAAGACATTTTGAGCTTGATACGAAAGAGGGTAAGTCATTGATAAAAAGCAGAAATAGAAGAGGACCAATATGACTTCCTTGGGGAACACCCGAAAAATTACGAATTTCATTCGAAAACGCGGAACCAATTTTAACAAATTGTTTGCGATTGGTCAAATAATTGCCAATCCATTTTAAAATACTGGAATGAATTCCAAAAAGTTTAAGTTTATTTAAAAGAACATTGTGCTGCACACGATCAAAGGCTTTTGAAAAATCAGTATATACGCAATCTACTTGGAGACGTTTTTCAATATTCTCTAAACAGTACTTGGTAAGAATAACCAAGTTTGTAGCGGTTGACCTACCACTTACAAACCCGTGCTGAAATTCAGAAATAAAAATGCGAACAACTGAGTACAACCTTTTTTTAACAGCCGCCTCGAATACTTTAGGAAACAGTTGCAGCTTAGCTATAGGTCTATAATTCTCGATACATCTCCGAGAACCCGATTTAAAAATTGGAGTTATGAGCGAAAATTTCCAACAGTCAAGAAACTCGCCAGTAGATAAGGATAAATTAAATATAATCCTTAGTGGATCAACTAGGCTAAATTTGCAATTTTTAAATAACAATGGTGGATAGTTATCGGGTGCTACACTAACACTCGAGTCTAGTAATGACAATTCAGAGAGGATTTCATCATTTGTTAAGGAAATATGACCAAGGTCAGTTATATGCACCGACTGACCCGAGAAACTGCAATTAATATGCTCACTAACAAAGTTCGACTGGAAAAATTTTGCAAACATGTTACAAATTTCGTTTACATTACTACTAGAAATCCCGTTCAGTGACATGCAAGAAGGTATTCCTAAAGATTTCCTTTTGGTATTAAGAAATGACCAGAAAGCTTGCGACACCTCCCCAGTTAGCGCGATTTTTGACTAACTGCGCCTCCAGTTGCGCACTCCAAGTTAGTTGAGGTTCCCTTTCACTTGCGCACTCCGCCTAAGGCCTCTATCTACTTCTACTGCATTGTCACTCCGGGTTTGAATCGATTACTCTTTGAGCTCGTAGAGTTCCTGCAAAGCACATCAACGCGAACGCGCCGAAAACCACTCGAAGAATTTTGGCGTTCGGAGCAACCTAGGAGATTTTTAGACTTTACTAACGTCCACAGTTCTGCGCCATACAACAGAACTGGGATGATGAAGGTCTTGTCTTGGATACGAGTTGGCAGTTAAGCCATCTGTTCAGCAACCATGTTGGACTTAAGCTTAGATATTGATATCTCACTTAATTTTGGTTAGCTAGACGGAAATGGTTCGTTGTGCCTTATAACGGAATTTGTTTGTTTATTGTTAATTAATATATAGACAGCACAGATTTCGAGTCTACTACAAGGTTTCCTTGTTCGTCTTTACAGGTCTCTGTTCGGGTCTTGTTTCAATGACACGTTCTGTCCTTCACCGTATTGCTGATTAGCTGCGTTTGCTTCATTTGTAACATTATGATACCCCTGCATAAATAGAGTGTATAGTTGTAGGCGCAGTGTCTTATTGTACAGTGGAGGGCTCCCCAACTCAACTCCAAAGGAACAGTAATTGCATCTTAAGTTTTTTCATCATCCCCTCAAAAAACAAAATCTCATACAAACGAATGGTTGTGAGGCGCTTCGTTTGTTAAATTGTTATTACTGGCGTCCGTCCAAGGGTAGAAATTCTACCATTATAGTGACCTGGATAATCCGTAACATGGAAAACAAATTACACACATCATTACAGTTGCTTGAACCTCCATTAGCCAAATCAGCCCACCCGATGAAACATTTTACATCATTTATTCAAATTTATTACAATTATTACAGCACGGGCGTGCTGGTGTAGGTTTAAATTGGACCTACACCACCACTATATAACACAATCCTCCTAGTTGTTTTCTAATATCTGTACGTACGCGACCAAAACAATCAATAGTGCATTTTTTTGTTCCATTTCGATTGTTTTTTTTTTTATTTCTCGTTTCTTTTTAATTTGTCGGATAATGCCTGTCATCCGATCTGCGCAAATCATTTGTAAACAAAATCTACCAACCGTATGAACTGGCGATTTTCAACCTACCACCGTTGTCAGACAAATTATTGCCAGGCAAACCATCTGACAGTGAAATTATCAGAGTTTGGACAAAACCTGGCAAGCATGTGAACTGATCATTTGCAGTTCATTAGTAGAGCTGATAATATTGATCTGGCAATTGTGTGAGCACAAGACACATTCCGTATGGCATTCAGCAAGTTAACATTTAGTAGCTACTTTACATATAAATGAAAAAAATTGTTGTGATGTCGTTGATAATCTGTGCTCAATTTCATAGTTTTTTTTTTTGTTTTCATTTTAACGTATTTGTTTTTTTTTTCTGTAGAACAGCTTAGTATTCATTTTTCAAGTTCAAGTATACATAGGGACTCGTACAGCACCAATACCCATATCAATGACCTAATGGACGTTGTTGTCGTATTTATCACTCAAAAGATTCGCCGTAAACATTATTACCGCTGCCGCACAGCCATTGTCAGCGTAACGCTTCTGGATACACATTGACACTCCCTGCAGCCGAAGTTAATCTCCGTTTCCATTGTTTGCTTATTAACGGCGTATACAAATATATAAATAAAAAAATTGTTCTTATATTTTACTTTCTTGGTGATAATACAGAATTCGTAAATCATTTTTTTGTACATGAATACCTGCATAAATATAGAATCATATCACAATGTAAATTTTCCTGTTCTTCAAAATATATGAGGAGTAACTATGCATGGCTAAACTTTCCGGTGTATATTATTCTAGACAACAAATAAAAGTTTTCACTTAGTTAAAGCCCTTATTTAACTGCTTTAAAATTAATGAAAACGTTTGTACTATTATATTAAAGAAAATTATTTCTTTAATTATGATGTTATTATGTGCCTACTAATTTGATCAACCATTCCCGGTCAAAGAAGCTATTCATTATATCGAAGTATCCCGAAACAAACGAATAAAAAATAGAGAAATTCGAAATTTTATATGCCATGGTACTTTAAATAAAAAGCTAGTATTTCTGTTGAATTTTTGGCTTTAAGGGAAAAGAAAAATCTTCAAAACCTTAAGAATCATTGCCTTAATACCTATCAAAAATGGGTGCAAAATTTATTTTCCCCAGTATATTATTTGATAATTATTTCAATTTAGACTTTTGTATCGCACGTTAAGAGTAATAAAAACGGCACAAATTAAAATGTCTCTTTGATACTACCACTCGGGGTTCAATAAAAAAAAAAGTTAGAACATTATTTCTAGGATTCTGTAAAGTATATAGCAAGGGTTTTATCAACAAAAAATGTATTTCAATATTTCTTCTAAATTTATTAGTTTTCTTCTCAAAAGTCGTGGTTTGCGAGTTATGTATTTGTTTGGCCAATAGTATGTAAAGTGGAAAGCTCGTTCAATTCGATTCCTAGAAGTATTTGGAACGTACTGTTTTTTTTCTCTTTGCATTAACTAGCACGAAATACAGTGAGTTCTCAAAGTGTCAACTGTTAAGTACAGTAGTTGTTGTAATTGCGTGCTGAAAACCTACTGAACTTTGCTTCGCTGAGATCGAAGCTAAAAACCAGGCCTAATTCCGCAATTTTGTTTCGGGTATACCCTCCCCTTATTATTAATTATCTTTACTTTGAAATTGTTGGTTACGTTACAATTTAGGTGGACAGTTAAATCATTATATTTTGCCACTTAACAACATTTTTTTTAGTTGATGTGGTAGGTATAGTTACGGTCATAGACAAATCATACTGAGAGCCCCAACTCGCAATCCTTTTGCCGCTGGCCCCCTCAATTTTTTTCAAATTCGCCATTTTGTTTTCCTATGGGTGTTTGACAATTAAGAATCCATTTGACATGCAAAAATATACAAAAAATACAAAAATAAATGCTGCCAACCACGGCAACCGTTTGGAAATATGTTAGAGTTCGGGAATACCACATTTTTACATTACTGAATGCCATTGGTTAGTTATTATATATTGTTAAAATGCGAATAATGGGGTTTGTTTCTTTAATAAAACTATATAAAAGAAGATGTTCTATATACTAGAAACTTATTAGGATAAACATGGGTGCGTATTTTCGGTTTTTGAATATCTTTAACTTCGATTTCATGTGTAAATTTTTATTAGAAAATTTGCTCACATTTTCTCATTTTCCTTCAACCAATCTACATTGTTAAATTTTTATTAATATTTTAAGCTAATGTACACTCATTCCAGAAAAAAATATGCTTGCTTGTAGGCAAGTAACGGGAAATCGCCCGAAGTGGGTGGTCTCAGTATTGTCTCTGGTTACGGTGACCATATTTGTCGAAAGAAAATAAAGGACAAAAATTATTGTGCTTTCAAACTTTTTGTATATACATATTATTAATTTATTAAAAAAAACATTACGATAACAAAAAATATTAACATTATTAAATATGGTTCTAGAAAAAAAATTATAAACAGCCTTTCTTTATTGGATAAATTCACATAAAGAGTGTGAATTGTATTATAGGAAATAGTCCCTGTACACTGCGACCAGAAGAGATCTATTGTATTGGCCAGAGACAATACTGAGACCACCAACTTCGGCCGATTTCCCGTTACCGTGCGCCTTTTCTCGCCAGGCAATCCGCTCGTTCATTGCCTTCAAATCTTTCATAACCTGGTATCCAAGCAACGGTGACTATGTTGTCCTTGGCACCATCTTCGTGAAGATTGAAACATTCCAAAACCAGCTTTGACCTGATCGAGTATACGATCTTAAGGTCTTAAGAGCTGCCTGGCAGGCTGTGTGAAAGACAGGTAGTAATCAATTGTATTAGCTTTTTAAAAGAAAATTACAAACAAATCAGTCTCACTTTTCGTGTTTTTTTTTTAATTCCTTTACTTTCTTTCAGAAAATGTCTTAAGTTCTAAGCAGGTTTTTTTCGAATAAATTACATTAAGTTATAAGAATAGCTTTAACAGCATTTACATTCTTTTGACATTTGTCACTGTTTATTCATGAGATATTCAGGATTGCAAATACTTTTTCAGTTGATGCATTAGAACCCGGTAGGCAAAAACTGAAATTTTATGTCGTTTTCGATTTAGCTTTTCAGATTACCGCTTGCAAATCGGACATGAAATCTCAATTTTATTGATTTTTTGTGTGTATTAGGTTAAAAGCAAAAAAAAAATCGGCGCAAGTTTGCGTAGTCGGTGTCGGATGGCCGTGGAATCGGCGCGACGGAATTCGCGCGGCGCCAACACTACTTTAACATAATATTTGTAATTGCACCAAAGCAAACAATCTTTTAAAGGACAGTTTCAAAAATAAAGGACAAAATCAGTCATTTATTAAAAAGCAAAAAATAGGACAGGGGTAAAAAAGAAAGGACTGTCCTTTTAAATAAAGGATGGATGATCAGCGTAGGTATATTATACCTTAAATACATTTTATATGAAATGAAATTTGAGAGAAAACAAAATGACCGATTTTGACAAAAATCAATTGGGAAGGGGGTAATCTTCTTGCTGGGAGGTTTAGGAGTCTCAGTATAATATTTTGCCTCTAATATTTTTATGGATTTGTCCAAAATCAGTTGTTCGTCGCTGGCTTATGCCCGCAGTTAGGACTCCCCAAAACGTGGCGTGGTGTTGTGTTTGCTGTATCATGTGCAGGGTGTTGCGCTCCATATTTTATATTTTCACACACTACTTTGTATATGAATACCGAGAAAAGACTCAATGAAACTACTGATCAAAATGCATTTTTTAAGCAGTTGATAAAGTAAGTTCACAAGTTAATTTCCGCAACTTCGACACGACTTACGTTTTATCACCACTTTACCTGATATTCCACCTCCATGTTCTATATATTAATGCATTGCATATCCCGATAAGTCACACGAGTTCCGTATTTCGTTGTAAACCTCTTTATTTTCTTTCTCTCATTCTCACTATATTTGCGGTTGTGTCGTTGCGAAATCACGAATTTGGTCGTTTCCTACACGCGATAGCAGCGTTCTCCCAAATTTTTATAGCTTCTTTCTGGTTGCATCTGCCTAAGCAATTCTTCACAAAACAATAAACAATTGCAATCATTGCCTTTTGTTCAGGGTCTGCCAGAGTAGACCTTTCCCTTTTCTTATCCTGATATGACTAATCGACAGCCAAGAGTAAGTAATAAGCATTAAGTTACATAGATACAGTAAGTACGTTCCATGCAGAGACATTAAAATTATGGTGATGGTGACGAGAATAACCACACAATAATCATCATGAGAAGGCAGACAGTCAAGACGGCAAAGGCGACGAAGAAGGAAGCAATGAAGAAGATGATGACGACGCGACGACCGCAAACCCGAGACCCGCTGATCAATTTTAGGCCATTGACGCTGTGATCGTTTGCAGTCAGCGCCGAATCTATTAGAAGTTCTCACAATCTCAACGCGGCAGTGTCATGCGCGGCAGTGATAGATTTCTGCTTAATTATTTGCGCGCGCTAGTCCGTCTGTTATACGGCTGGCTTCAAAGCATTTGGGTCTCAGTATGGGCAACGCGATTAAGCCGAATACTATTAGTCGACAGAATACGGAAGGAATCACGGAGTCCATTGGTTCCGGAATGGAGTGGTGCTTTATCGGCGGCAGTGGTGACAAAGGAGAGACAGATATTTAAAAGTGAAAAGAGTGTCTTCCGATATGAGGAAATTCCAATGGCAAAGGGTTGGCCATTGATTGGAACAATATTGGATCTGATTGCAGCTGGTTCAGCTCCAAAGTAAGTCGATTAGTATGACACATATAAATTAACTGATAACATTGAGTGTTGAGTGAAATTAAATTATGCGGCTTATCTCTGCCGCACACGATAATTGAGTTGAGTTTATTAGTTATAAAGGGTTTTCCAATAAAAGGTGTTATTTTGAATGACCCGCTATTTCGGTAGCTGTCACTTTTGAAGCTTTTATTCTTTGACATTTGACAACGCATTGAAATTGTTAAAATTCACTACATAAATAGTGAAAATCTTGCAGTCACAGTTCGCAAAACTAAAGCATTTTTTGGTCGTCGTGAAGCACCTTGTCGGACCGCAATACAGAAATTGGTGGACAAATTGGAGCTTTTAGGACAAGTTATTGATCTGAAGAATAAAACCCGTGCACGTCGCTCAAGTACAACAGAGAATATTGCTGCTGTAGCCCAGTGTTGAAGAAAACTCAGGTTTGTCCATTCCTCGTCGTTCTTTGGAATTGGGCATACCACACCGTATTTTGCATAAAGACTTGGGTCTTAAGGCTTATAAAGTTCAGTTAACACAAGAACTCAAGCCGGCCGATCATCAACAGCCCATCGTCGATTCAAGACCTCAAAGATAAAATTCGTGAGGCTATCGAGGACATAGGGCAGCCACTTTGGTTATGGAAAATTTCATGAAAAGGATAAGTATGCGTGCTCGTGGTGACCATTTGGCTGATGTTGTTTTTCATTATTAACGGCATACTTTCCTCTTTATTATGATATATATAATCTGATATTTTATCTCAAAAATTTACATTTTTCTTTGAATACCAAAATATCTTATTGGAAAACCCTTTACTTATACGGTAATTTTTCTTAATGAGATACAAAGTATTTTATTTTTTTTTAATTCAAGCAGACACATAATACAGTCCCACAAATTTATATTTCGCATACCTTCAATGACATTTTTCCACGTTGCAATGCGAAAACCACATAAATGAATTTGGGTGAATGTTTCAAAATATTCACCCAAATTCTGCGGTCTCGGATTTATAGGCTAAAAAAACCTTATTTATTGTTAAATGTTTGACTGAGATACGCTTCTACTGAAACGCTTTTAACATATAAAAAAAAAACAAATATTAATAATCTAGTAGTGTCGAAATTTTTAACTTAAACCTCAAAAATGTCATTACCACGGCATGTCCCCAGCTGTACTTTCCTTCAACAAATGCATTTCATTTGAAAAATGTAAGCCGGTTTGCAAATTTTATTGATAAAGCCTTGTAGAAGAAAGAACAATGGCGACTGTGCCCCAGTCAATTTATTTTTAGAGAACTTTGTATGTACAAAGTACAAAGTAAAAAAATAGTCATACCCGTGACAAAATATTTGAATTCAACGGCTGCAGAATAGGCAGTTGATTTCACATCAATAACGGGACTTGTTAATTGTTTTCAGTAAGCTCATAATACATCAGTAGTGATCTTTGTTTCATGTTGTAAAGGTGTTTTAGGTTTTCGTTGCCCGAATTAATCATTAGCGTGGTAACTCTTTTCGATTGTAATAAGTTATTATTTAAATCAAATACTTTTTGTAATGCTTGCCTTTTTTATGAACTAAGATGAGTTTAAAAAAATGTATTCAGTAAAGTTCAGCTTTATTTTAGAAAATTACTTTTCGATGTCATTTCCGAGGTCGTCAGTTCCATGTTTCCCGTGGCATTCATGGTAATGACAGTTCGGACACGGAAATGACATAGTCAAGCAAATTACAAAAAATTTCAAATATATTCACTTTTATTTTAAATGTATATGAAAGCTCTCTGCATTTATCATGTAAAGATAAACGCTGAAACTGGTAAAAAAAAAACAATTACGGCGGAAAAGGAACATGAACGTCGAAAGAGGATTCGAGAAAGTCTTGAAAAATGTCAACAACAGAAAGAAACAGGAAAGAAAAGATATTAATAAAAAAGGAAAACAAAAAATGTAGTTAAATCTATAAAAGATATGACTCCACGAGAACAACGGAAACAAAGAAAGAATTGGAAAAAATATACAAACACTTACCGTCAAAATAAAGAGAATAACAGAAAAGAAACAAGCTGAATCGAAGCTAAAGCTAACACTCCACCTGAACGAATGAAAATCTTCCAGTTCTAGAGGTTGCTGATGTAAAGGCTGATAATAATAAAAAAAATGCGAAGACGGCAACTGCAATGCAGTTTCAATCAAATGATTCGAAAACAGGCAGAACTTATAAAGTCAAAGCTAAAAAAATGTTATCAACGGCCGCAGATCGGCTAAAAGTAATCCATCGCCAAATAGTCGTTTTCAACACCTTTGCTCTGAAAACCCTTTATGGTCAAACCCAGAAGTGTTAAGAAAACTTGTTTTCAGCGAAGTCATTAAAGACCAACTTTCACATCAATATATAATTTCCAACCATAAAAACAGAAAAATAATTCAAAATGCCTTTATAGGAATAATTATAAAAAAGTATAAACCTTCAGAATTTTGTAAGCGTATATTAAATAATTGGCACCCACAACCCAAAAAATATGATTCTTCAAATTTACGTCTGTATCAAAAAAAAAGCAACAGATCCAAACTTTTTTAAAGCAAGATACCTAAGTAGAATGTGTGCTGGAAAAAAAGAATATGTAACCAAATTTAAGCAAAATCAACAAAACCGTGTTCTTACCAATTTACTCAAAAACCTGAAAAAAATATTTTTGGCTGAACATCCTTTTTCTGTTATCTACACTTATTTTTGCAAAAATCGACCATTTTGGATAAAAGAAATGAAAAATGGAACCTGTAAATGTGTACGACACGCGAATATGGATCTGCTTGTCAATTCTTTATTTAATGTCGTTTTCGATTTGGCAGATCAATCTTTTTTTCTCAAAATCAATTTATTTTTGATCGAGTTACTTTTCATGTTCGATTTGCCACAAAAATCAATCTTTTTATTGATCTTTGAGAAATCTCAATTTTTTCTCAGATTTTACATAAAAGTACTTTCACTAACACCAATGCTTATGACGCAAAGCTGCCGGTTACGAATTGTTTATCGTTGGAAGGATTGCTTTTTTTGCTGAATTTCTTATTTTACGCGTATGGGATTTTGTTTTTTGCTGCTAACTCAATACACACAAAAACCAATAAAATTCAGATTTCATGTTCGATTTGCAAGCATAAATCTCAGATCAAAATCTGAAAAGCCAAATCGAAATCGACTTAAGTATAAGATCCTGGAATACAACTCTACCAAAGATTTAACGAAAGCAATTAGCTGTCCATTGGAAACAGAAAAGTGTCTGCTTCGTTCTTGCGAAAAATGCAAAGGTAAATGTGTCATATCGTGTCGGCTACTAAGCGAGGGGTCCCAGGTTCGAATCCCGAGAAAAACCCAAATTCCAACTTAAGGTTTTCTTCACGGCGCCACCTCTCGCGAACCTCTGACAAACATCCGAGAGTATAACTGTCATGAAAGAGTTTCTTAATTGGCCGTTTGGACTCGGCATAAAATTGTAGATCCCTTACATTTGTCCCAAATATAAAAACTCACACAAGACGAATGGTTGTGAGAAGCTAGGCCTAGGCTCCCCTACGGACCTGTTGCGCCAATTATAATTATTTATTTTAAATGTATCATAATAAAGGAAAATGTCGCTTCTCGATTTGAAGTCAGAATCCACTCAAGAAGCACTCACACAAGTGGAATTTATGTATTTTATACAAGTCAGCTGACAGCCGCCGTAGATTATTTTTTTGCATTTCACCAATACTTTTGTGGGTTCAATCAGAAGCTGTTTTGTTGTTCCATTGGATCACAGAATGAGTGGATCCCCGAGTGAAACCAATGAAAAACGACATTAGTATCGCGGATTATGTATTTCATTATTTTGGTTTTCATGGAACTTTGCGCATTTGTTTTAAAACAAACTTCTTAAAATAGCGTAAAACATCTGTGCAAAATATGTTAATATTTGTGTCAGAAAGAGTAAATCTGAAAAAATATCGAGATCTGCAAAAAATGATCCGAATCAAAACAAAGATTAACTTTTTTTCCCAAAAGTGCTACGGATAATAAAAACATAATATTGTTTCGTACCTTTTAAAACCCTTTGTTTTCAAAAATAAAATCAGTAAATTACTTACTGGTGCGTTTTCGAACAAATACATACAAGATGATCTAAAATGGTTATTAACAAGAGGAGAGACCTAATGGGATGGAAAAATTCGACCAGAAACAAATAAAAGACAGCTGAATCTTTGGAAAGATTTTTTTGGTAGTTTATGGAATTAAATATTTTAAAAATCGAATGAAAATAAATTTTGGTTGAGACGCCAATCAAAACAAGAAGAAAGAGAAAAACGCATTTCATATTTGGGGCTTATTTATTTTTCAATTTTATGAGTGGCTTCCTTAGATTGGTAATTATTCCTTCTTAAACTCTTGGCTATGAGAATGACTCTCTCTTTGGTAGTTATGCAGAATTGAAAAACATAATACACTGCATTAGGGTTTTTTTTTTTATTTTGCCCACATGATCTGTATAGATAGTTGATTTTCATGGTTTACAGCAATAATACGAAATTCAAGTGTTGTTGTCAACAATGATCTAGATGTAGAGAGCAAAATAAAAAAAACCTCCATTATTATATTCACATATCATCTTAACAATTTATATTGCCGACTTGCTGTATATATGTACCTACTAACTTACATATATAGAAATGTGAACTCATAAACTTCTGCATACTGTTTCGTCAATTGCCAATTTATTGTAAAATATTCTTTCTCAGCAAACTTTACAAATACCTATCTCATTTCAAATTCGTTAAATTTGTTAATCTTATCGCTTGTATTACAAATAAAAAACCTTTCGCCCAACAGCTTGCATAAATACATAGACAAACGACATCAGCAATTTGGTCACATATTTCGCGAACGTCTGGGTTCACAAGAAGCAGTATTTGTCTCATCAGCAAATCTAATGAGGTCTGTGTTCCTGTACGAGGGACAATACCCCACTCATCCCCTTCCCGATTCATGGGTATTGTTCAACAAGCTTCACAATTGCCAACGCGGATTGTTTTTTATGTAAGAATAAATCATTAATTTGAATATTTCAGCGGACATTTTTTATTTTTAGGGACGGACCTGAGTGGCACACAAATAGAAAAATCATGAATCGGATCTTACTAAATGGAAATTTGGATTGGATGAATGTACATATTGACCACTGTACAGAAAAACTCATTGACAGTTGGAAGACAGCAGCAGAAAAATCAAATGGGTATTATCAAATACAAAATTTGGAAGGCCAACTATATCGGTGGTCAATAGACGGTAGATGCATTTATTCGTTTGGAAAAGTTTGTTCCGATAGGATTTTTATTCCGCAATTCGTACTATAGGAAAACCCAGCGACATTCTGGGGAAAAGTTGGCGCTTCCACCAATGAATGTGTCTTATCTCAATTCACTCTCTTTCTCTCATTCTCTAATGTCGTTTTCCATTGGGACCACCAAAAATCTTTTTCAGATCTCAGATTGAAAAAAGATTGATTTTTTTTCCCAATGGAACGCGAAAAGTGATTTAGATCTAAAAAAAAGATTCATTTTTTGTCCCAATGGAAAACGACATAAAATTTCCACCAATTTCTCAATTTGTGAAAACTATCAACAGATAGGGTAGTTCACGACAACGTCAGTGTCAAATGAGAAAAAAAAACAAGGTGAAAACAAACTAAATTTTAGGTCTGTTCCTTTACTTTTGTAGTAAGAATGGAAAAAACTGTCAAAATGGCAGTGGTGGGGATAAATTCTCTCACAGAGAGAGACACTTACGAAAAGTTAGGGAACGCTTTTGTAGTAATTTATGAAAATGACATAAATAATAAATAATTCAAAAATTCAAAAAAGTGGTATGTATATGGAAAAGTCGTTAAAATATCATATAAACTCGAACAATTTGCTAATTTACGAACAAAATTAGTTCATTCATCTAACTAGCGATGAAAGTGATTCGGAATTAATCAAAATTCTTCTTCATGAATCCCTGTTTTGGAAGAGAAGATGTAAAAGCGACACGGCTTTTAAAATTACGTGAAAGAGATTGTCCTTTCTTACTCCTTAGATATATCCAGCGAGGAAGAATTTCGTCGCCACATTCGAAAAGAATTTAAGGAGAACATTCAATTTTATTTGCTCGACTGTTGATACCACTTTAATACACAAGAAATCAAAACAAATGCACTCATTTATGTCAAATAGGACAACAAAAATCAAATCAACTGTTAATTGTAAGGTGACTCAGCCTTTTCAATTCTTACACCAAGAGATTTGTTGAGTAAAAATTCGTAAGATTCTCAGTGGAGCGGTAATATCTTGCTCTCTCGATGACACTCTCTTTTTCAATTTTTTCGAGTTGAAGAACGGGACTGAGTAAAGAATTAGTAAAGAATTAGTAAGAATTAGTAAAAATTCGTAAGATTTAAAAGTAAAAGAACAGACCTTTTATGTGGCGGGAGATAGGCATAGATTTGAATTTTATCAAAATTGACATAAATTCTCTGAATCGGATAAATATTGCTTGTTTTTTTTTTGTAGCAATCAAATATAAAAAGTGACCTACCACATTAGTGTTTGTTAAAAGTAACTCAAATCTAGTAATTTTAAAGTACATAATATATAACTTAATGAATAACTTTTCCTTATAAAATTGGAGTTATCTGCTTACGCAAAAGGCCTTGATGCGCTGAACAAAGTCCGCTACATAGGACAAAATTGAGATGGTCGGGAAAGAAGGTTGCTTAAATTTTCAATTTTTTCATAAGAACAAATTTGGTAACACTGGAAATGAGTGCAATAACAGTCAGAGCATCAGCAAAGGCTAAGATCTTTTTGAAGCCGGATGGTTTGAAGATGTTAAATATACTCGTTTCTCACACCTTTATGTGGTATTGGGAAAGGTTATTAAAACATGCGAATTGTATGACAACCGTTTTATAACTGTATGTGCCTACATTTAGGTTCTCCATTCCCATCGTCTAGGTGAAAAGCCACTTGAGACTTGGGTGTTGGTAGATTTCTATGGTGAAATCGAATCTGCTCACTGCAAATGTAAAGCCGGCCTTTTTGAAACACGTTCTCATATTGGGATAATGCTATTTGCACTGGAAAGCATTTAAAGAGACTTTATTGCCAATCCCAAAAACTCTTTTAAACATATACTTAATACATTTTGTTCAACTACGCATATACATAAAGTTTACATCGGATATATATATTTCGTTTTGCATTTGTAAATATAATTTTAATTCCTTAATTATATTCCAGCTTTCGGTAATATTTTTAGGTAGTATTTTGCCCATTATCATATACTTTTAGTCATAAAACGAAATAAATCATTGTTTTCCTACAAGTTGGTTTGACGTTTAAGTGAAAGAGAACGCACAGTTGTGAAAGGGATAGCTTCTAAATACTCTATTCAAAGATTCAACGCACACTAAAGTAGAAAGTAAACTTATGTCGTTTTCCATTGGTCAAAAGAAGCGGGAGAGTCCGGATTCCGGAATCGAAAAAATGACTTCTGAAACACTACTCTGATTCTGAGAAGAAAATTTCACTTCTCGATTTGAAGTCAGAATCCACTCAAGCAGCACTCACACAAGCGTAATTTATGTATTTTATACAAGTCAGCTGACAGCCGCCGTAGATTATTTTTTGGCATTTCACCAATACTTTTGTGGGTTCAATCAGAAGGAGTTTTGTTGTTCCAATGGATCACAGAATGAGTGGATCCCCGACATTAAAACGACATTAAAGTTCGATAAATGTTCATCTAGAAATATGTGTAGTAAACCCTACTTTTGGTATTTAAGCGTACCACGCTGTATCGATAGGCGATTACTGGCCGCAATTAAAATAAATAAAAAGGGGAACTGCCGACTTTTGTATTCAAATTATTTCTGAATTTTAATTAAAATTTCAAACCTTAAATACTATTTACAATAAATACTTATCTTCTATCTTATTTCTACTTACAATGTTGATAATGAATAACTTATTCTAAATTAGTATTGGCTATGTGCCATTCAATAGGATCTTATTTCTATTGAGTGACATTCAGTTCAATTGAGTGCATGACACATCTAGCTATGTGATACGCTGTGCACATCAAGCTGAGTGGCACATTGTATTCGATTGATTACGTCACTTTGTTGTTGTGGACAGTGGTGTCTGCAAGTGGATACACTACATATGCAACGGATTCTTTCTTTTATTTCATATAGGTAGTTTTATAAATACACAGTTCTTCATTTTGTTAATCTTTATCGTTTGTGCAAAACATACATGCGTAGTTTATAAAATTCAGTTTTGAAATACCATCGTAATCGGGCCGACAGAGGAAACGTACATTGTCCCTATTAGATATAGTTTAATAAATCTTATATTTAATAAAAAGACAAATTGTTCAATGGGGTCTCTACAAGATTTAAGAAACGACTAACTAAGGAAACAAAATTATTTTGCTTTAGTTTACACTACTCTACTTATTTCGTTTTCCATTGGGACCACCAAAAATCTTTTTCAGATCTCAGATTTTTTATGAAATTGATCTGCTTTTGTGAATGGATTAGTGCGTTATTTGACAACAATATCAGCTGTTCAAATCGCATTTGCTGTTGGTAGAATCAACCATGGAAATCGGCTTGAAAAATGTTTCCTCTGTTGTAGCTACAAATAGAGTAGTTTTGGTGATTAGTAGTTTCCAGATGATGAGGAAGACAATAAAGATGATAAATTCTCCAAAACTATGTCCATTGCTGTTTATATATTTCTTTATTTTGGTTTTCACGAAACTTTGCACATTTGTTTTAAAGCAAACTTCTTTAAATGACGTAAAACAGCTGTGGTAGTATGTGTAAATCTGAAAAAAATATCGAGATTTGCAAAAAGTGATCCGAATCAAAAAAAAGATTGATTTTTTTTCCAAATGGAACGCCAAAAGTGATTTAGATCAAAAAAAATATTGATTTTTTGTCCCAATGGAAAACGACATTAAACTCTTTCCCTTGTTACTTTAGGAGGCCATGTCAAATGAATGACAAAATAAAAACAAAAATAAGGCCTATGAACTATGAAAGACAAATTTGATTACAGCAAATTTGTAAATGGATCCTATGTAGTGGCTTGTTAATGAGCCTTTTTTTATTATGCTCACATGTTCTATATAGATCATTGATTTCAATGATTTACAACAACAACATGAAATATGTTTTGCTTAACGTGAACATCAGCCTTTACGGCACCATTTCACAGTGGACATACCCACTTCAGAGTCGTTGAGAAAGACGTTGACCAAACGCCCCATGACCAATACAAGTACTGATCCTGGTGCAATTACCGAGGCTGTTCAGTTGGCAACAGTCCGATCCATTGGTAAGGGCGAGGCCTACCTTGACACCTCTTCGTTCTAATGAACGCCACTAATCCGCGCATTCGGGATAAACCACATCCCCCGATTCCATCCTCAAACGATGGGGCTGCACTATATTTTACGCAGGGGCTGCTCCATCCCCGTGGTTCCATTTTTGGCTTATGGTGGACCTCAAAAATTGCCAGGTTAAGTATCTTAAATCCCATATTACTAGCGTAAGCAAGATAACTCACATCTATTTTTTCTTGCCCATCACTCAAATTAGGGCAGTGCCCCGGCTTACACCAACAGTTGGATATTGAACTATTGTTGTAAACCGTGCAAATCAAATATCTATGTAGATCATGTGGGTAAAATAAAAAAACCCTAATATCAGTAAACTTTTTCCTCTATAGAAATTTGTTGAGTTGCAAGCAGAGATGAAAGAATAAAAGTTGTTTTTGTAATTTCAACCCCCGTCTGTGAATACGTGTGAGCTACAAAAAAGCATGTTGCTAATGGCCGGCCAATATTCCTTTTGCTTTTATGGGCATCGCGTTGTTCAATTGTTTTGTGTTTGGTATTAAACTTGTTTGGTTTTTGTTAACGCTTCGATTAAAATTAAAAAAATAGCGAAATACACATTTCGGAATAGCGTATTCTTGCATTAAAGTCCAATTCATGAACTCACATATACTAGAAAAGAAATGAGTATATGTGCGTGACTTCATGAATTTTTCCGGAAAACAGCTTGTAGGCAGCCGCCTTTCCACTGGAAAGTTATCCATCTCTGTATTCTATTATCTTTGGCAAAGATAATGGAATACAGAGATATATAACTTTCCAGTGGAAAGGCGGCTGCCTACAAGCTGTTTTCCCGAAAAATTCATGAAGTCACGCACATATGCTCATTTCTTTTCTAGTATATGTGAGTTCATGAATTGGACTTTAATGCAAGAATTCGCTATTCCGAAATGTGTATTTCACTATTTTTTTTTATTTTAATCGAAGCCTTAACAAAAACTAAACAAGTTCAACACCAAACACAAAACATTTGAACAGCGCGATGCCTATAAAAGCAAAAGGAATGTTGGCCGGCCATTAGCAGCATGCTTTTTTGTAGCTCACACGTATTCACAGACGGGGGTTGAAATTACAAAAACAACAATGTAAACAAATGGGTTTTGGAGGGATAAACGTACGAAAGATATCCATCTCTTTTATTCATTCATCTCTGATCTTTGGTTGCAAGATTGCATTCAGTACAGTACAAAACAAGATGTTTTGAATTAAACGATGTTTGATAGATATGTGTTTCGTTCTTCGATGAAACTCTGGCTTTTTAGCCATCCACATAAACTATTATGTGACAGTTTATGCCCTGAAAAAAGAAACCCATAAGTATTTAAGTAAAACTTAAATCGTTAATAGTCGTATGAGCAAACGTCCCTTAGAGTTCCCGTAATAATCTGAAAACTCGTTTTACTTTTACGACATCTTCTACAGATGAAATAATGAAACTGTTAGCTAGATCCGGACTTGTAATAAGCATTAGATACATCAGAGGTATTATTGGTCTCTCGTTTCATTGCATCGGCCATACATCGGTTGTAGTATTAAGCTGTCTGTCTCATTTGCGTTCAATATTACCATGTCCAGGAACCCAGCACAACTTGATGTTGTGGTTGTTGATGCTACTTAATTAGCTCGCCAGTTCTTTACAACTTTTAATTCAACTTTGTTGGATATAATCGATTTAATCGGCTTGACTGTCTTCGAAAATAGTTATCTTCGAAGACGGAATGTTGCTATCACGTATGTGTCCAGTTGTCTTAGCTATGGCTAGTATATCTGCTTGAATCGGCTTCAAGGGGTACAAGGTTACTAGGTAATGGAGTCAGTTTCCAAGTTTTGCTTTCATTCAATGATGTAATTTTTCTGTCCATGGCTTTCCTCCATTCTACACTCTGTTTGCTTTCAATGGATTCTTGGTACGTCTCAGGCTTTTCAGTTGACAAACTACTCACCTCGATTACCGTTGCCGTTTTTCGAAAACGACTTTTGTCGTATCTCGAGTCGTGTCGGTTTTCAATCCACATTACACAACACAGACGACCCGCCAAATTTGTAGCAGATTTGTAGACGACTAGAATGTAGTAAAATCTGGTTGCACATGTATATGAAACTGTCAAAGTCTGTTTTTTTATTTTGAAAATAAATTTTTGTGGAAAGATTTCAGTTTTCAAAATATTAATAAGATGAATAGTATTGAATTTTTTTACAGTTCAGATAGTGAGGAAGAAGAAAGCAGTGAAATGGCATGGAAGTGGTTGTTGTTGGCGAGTTTGTGAGATCGATGGCTGACGATCATCCCATTATGATGGGATTTGTATGGAAACAGCCTGCGATGTCGACTGATAATTCATGTTACAATCAGGTGATTGTGCTCGAACTATTGAAAGTCTAACGGCACCACCTTCCGGATTCAAAGTTTTTTCAAACGAGAGCAAACTCGTAATAGCTTCATCTTGAGACGAAAGTATCGCCTGTTTAAAGTTACCTCCTCCGGTTGCTCGAGACTCCTTTTTGTTGTGAACTAGTTTTTGTTTTACCTTACATTTTAAATCTGCCAAAACAAACCGATTATATAAAATACACAATTCACTATCAAAAGTAGTGCCTTTTGCCAACCCTTTCAATCTCTTGTCGGAGGGCCATAGCTATTTATATTTGTAGCAATACCACTCCAAGAACGTTCAAAATCCCCCTTGCTGAATCCTTTCGCTAGATGAACATTCTTCTCCATTAATGAAGTAAAACTTCCGATTGTTTTTTATTTTTTTATTTTTAATTTTCTTTCCATATTTTTTTTTATGATGTTCTCATAACTTATACAACGGACATACGCAATAAAACTGAAGATTTTGAAAATGAAAAGAATGAAAGCGGCAAATTTTCTACCAATAACGAACGCCTGTGTGTGCGTTCTTCCGTTAACAAGAAATGAATTCTGGTTAAACAAAAACAAGTACAAACGCAGTAACACAGCCTTTTCGAACCTGACGGAAGCGAAATTGCTAACGACAAAAAAGGTCGATTTTTAGGTAATAAGTCGTGTCGCCTTTTCTAAGCTAATAAAGGTACAGTCGTGCGACGACTTCAAAACTACTACAAAAAAGGCATTTGACATTTTTATCCGACCTTTGTCGTGTAAAAACGACAAGCGTAATACAGATTTGGAAGAGTCGCGTATTTTTGAGTCGGAAACGACAACGGTAATCGAGGTGACTGTTCTGTCATAACGAAATTATCAACTCGTTTTGGTGTTCTCAATGGTGAACGGTCTGTAAGATATTACTTTGACAAGGAAAGAACATTTTGATCTTCAACTTCCAAATCCATGTCGGTGTCAGCTTCGGTGTCATATTCGTCTTTGCAACTTTATAATTTTCTTGTTATTGTTGTTGTTCTTCTTCTTTTTCCACTTCTTCATTTTCTTCTACACATCTTTTTTTTGGTTATAGATATATATCGGAGTGGCAATTTGACTTTTACTTTACATTTAAAGAAAGCAACTTTAAGGTCTTCTTTATAATTCTGTACCGCTCCCCCAATCATGTCCAACAATATATCCTTTTATAGTTTTCTTATGTTTAAGTCTTTGGTTCCTTATTTATCCAAAGTTCCTTTTTCTGATGATTCACCTATTCTGTTGAAAACATATACGGCAGAGTTTAATAGCTGCGCTCGCCCAAACAGCTTCTGGAAATCGAATATCAAGATTAGAATAGAAGTTCTTGCCATTTCAATAATTGTTCTATTTTATGGGTTACTACCTCCGTTCTGATCTGATGTGTACGGAGCTTTGAGTTATTCCATCCATCCGTTTGAAAAATTGTCCTCATATCTAATGTAGGTACTCGTACGAACATCTGTTACAACTCACCCTTCACTTCAAATTTGTCTTTAATTTCAAATAGCTCTTTTCCTTTTTTTGCTTAGTGGTCTGTGCGATCATGTTTGGATACGGACCGGACAACGCTTCAAATAAATTAACTGTAGCATTAGATGAATTTTCGAAAATTGTTCACAAAGTTTTTGAGAACAGCTCTCACCTAATGAATTTCCCGCCGAAGTTAGCCCGTGCCTTGCACTTGAACATTTGGACACAATTCGAAAAGAATGTGACCAGAGTCCTTGAAATGGGATATGGCATAATTGATTTGCATATGCATATGAAACTCGATAAAGAAGAATATGACGATGATGGATTGTTTACCAAAATGCGACTGGCTGGAATATCGCTGGATGTCATCAAACGGATTTTTGTCGATCTTATCATAGCAGCTGGTGATACGGTAATTTTTATCTCTCTTTTAAATCTCACCAAATGGGTACAGCTCCACATTTTGTAATTGTAGACTGCGTTTTCAAGCCAGTGGGCCTTTTACCTTATGTCACAAAACAAGGAAATACAAGAGAAAATATGTGCTGAATATCTGACACACCGTTGTGAGGGACAAACAGTACTTGGCCTGATAAAGGAAATGCTAAGACTTTACCCAGTTGCTCCATTTATTGGAAGGTTTCTCGCATCAGACGCTGTTATTGGAGATTATGAGATTCGAAAAAATGTAAGAAACAAATTGAGTTGCTTTTAGTATAGCTTTTATATAATAAATTGTAGACAATGGTGATTCTCTCCCTCTATACATCCGGGCGTGATCCCGATCACTTTCCGGATCCATTGACTGTCAAGCCAGATAGGTGGTTTCGTAATTCTTCAACCGGACAGTTAACTGATGTGTTGCAGCCTCATGGTACACTCCCCTTTGCAATAGGAAGCCGCTCTTGCATTGGGAAGAAAGTCGCTTTATACCAAATGCATTGCTTGATGTCAGCGGTAAGTAAAATATAATATCTTCATTTTAGTTCAAAGTATAGCAACCATTTTTCAGATCGCCTGCAACTTCGACATTAAGTGTTTCAATAAGCAACCAGTAGATGTTGTTCTTCGGTTAGTCACAGTGCCGAATCAGCCGTTGGAGATGGGAGTAAAAGTTAAAAACATGTAAAAGACGTGTTTGTTCTAATTTTTCCGTCAGAGCGCGTTTATATATAGTTTTTCTCTTTTTATGAAAAAATATTGCTTACAAATAAAACAAAAAACAATTTGTAAACATGTACTCTTAATTAAATTACCGCTAATATAAATAAATATATAATTATCAAAAGAACTAAAGATAAAAGTCCGTAGCTTGGCGCACCCCATAGAAGCTGGCCTACAACAAGCGATGCGCTTATGAAGATCAACGTTTTGTATGAAGCCAAAGGCCGAAGGCATATTCTTGGTGGAAGGTGATCTTCACAAAGCTGGGTAACACCTAGATAAGTTAGAAATTACAAAAACGTGATAAGGTTAGATAGAGACATAGAATAGCTTACCCCTTGGTTTATCGAACCACTGCGCAGTCATAGGTGGGCTAAGAATTTGTCGAGATACTTTACCCCAAATATCTGGTCGATTCCAAATTTTCTGCATTTCTTCCGAAAACTATGGAATTATCAAATATAATTCGGTTTATTAAAGAAAAACGACTATGCTATCTCACCATTTCGTTAAGTTTACAAGAAACTTGATGTAAGAAACGTACAAGAATTGTACATTCCTTACTCTGAATTGGCAGTAGGGCAGGATCGATTGTTGATTTAATATTCGCAATGTTGTTTCTCATCTGTTAGGAATATTTAAATTTTTTTAGAAATTATTATATTAATACGTGAACATCCAAAGTTTCCGTACACTTTTTGGTATTTATTATGAAATGAGTAGAATGAAACTTATATCATTCGATAGGTATTGTGCACAAACAAAAAATCATCGGTATATGTCGCTATTAAGGCTGGTAAAATCAAGTTATAAATTCCCCATACAAAACAGGTAATTGAAAGGATTTTAGTGACATTCAATTTGTCGCCGACATATCTGTGGCCACAAACCATAACCGCTAAAGTCGACTTTAGACGAAATTGCGATTTTGATGCCATTAGATTCAGCGTACACAAATCTATTTTGTAAATTTTATTATTAAAACAACAGCTTAAGTCACTAGAGTCAATGGAGTAAAAAAACTTTAGCGGTTTTGCCTTGTGACCCAGAATATTAACTTAGTAACGTATTCAAATATAAATCATCTTAATTTAGAACCTGTTTCCAGTGAAGCAGCTCATTTACGAATTTTTTCGATGTCTAGATGTCGCTCTTTTCGTAAATAAAAAAAAAACATAAATAGCGAAAATAATTGTACTTATAAAATGAATGGTCGATTTTCCACCACGAGCGGTACTAGTAAAACATTAATGAGATCACATAAACTGTAAGGCGATTTTACCCTATATGAATAAGATCTGTTTAATAAAGGCAATCTAGATAAGGCGTTTTTCTTTTTTAGTTCAGAGCGCAACCTGAACTGTTATACAAAAAGTTCGTGTTTCTTTTTTAGCTCAGATACATCAGAGCTCAGATTTGTGTTTCTTTTTTCGATCTGAGCATAATCAGAGCGCGCCCGATGAGCTCAGAATAAATTGACTGAGCATGCTGAGTAAAAAGCTGAATACACACTCACAGTCACATTTGACAGAAAAAAAAAAACAGGAAAACAAAATAAATGCAATGGTGGACGAACTTTGTTGTTCTGGAACTAAAGGATAGCCAATTTAATAAATAAAAATTAATAAATATTCAATTTTTACATACATTTATTAAAAATGTCAGCTACGTGCTCAAGTGTGTTTCATAAGGCGTTTTTCTTTTTTAGTTCAGAGCTGAGCTCTGAACCGAGCTCGAGCATTATGAGCGCGCTCTGAGCCGAGCGTGCTCAGATCGTTCTGATGTATTTATGAAACACACTTGAGCACGTATCTGACATTTTTTATAAATATATGTATAATTTGAAAATTTATTAATTTTTATTTATTAAATTGGTTAACATTGAGTTCCAGAACAACAAAGGTCGTCCACCATTTCAATTATTTTGTTTATCCTGTTTTTTTTTTCTGTCAAATGTGACTGTGATTGTGTATTCAGCTTTTTACTCAGCCTGCTCAGTCAATTTATTCTGAGCTCATCGAGCGCGCTCTGGTTATGCTCAGATCGAAAAAAGAAACACAAATCTGAGCTCTGATGTATCTGAGCTAAAAAAGAAACACGAACTTTTTGTATAACAGTTCAGGTTGCGCTCTGAACTAAAAAAGAAAAACGCCTATAAATACATCAGAACAATCTGAGCACGCTCGGCTCAGAGCGCGCTCATAATGCTCGAGCTCGGTTCAGAGCTCAGCTCTGAACTAAAAAAGAAAAACGCCTATAGAATACGACACACGAGAACACCAGCATGTTAAACTTTCAGAGAATCAGAACAGAAAAGCACATCTACGTATTGAAGCAAGTGACAGCTTTTTGTTCAGCTGCTGAAATGCTATGAGATCCTTATTTTCCAAATAGTAATTGACTCTTAAATGTTCAATTTATTTTATTTTATTTTTATTAAAAACTAGTGCCAAATCAAACTTAAATAAGTAATTGAAAAACAAATATTGTAGAGGGGTGAATCGAAATTGAGTATGTCTGTCACTTAATTACATTATATGAATTGTTAATCCCATTCAAGTCGTAATGAAAAGAGCCAATTTTTGTACCTTTCATTTCAATAGGTGATTTATTAAGGATGCGCGGTGCTACAAAAAAGTAACAACTTAAGAAGAGGTGAATATTGTGCGGTTGAACGTAAGCAAGATTCCTAACACAGATTCGGATCATGATATAATAGGCGTTTTTCTTTTTTAGTTCAGAGCTGAGCTCTGAACCGAGCTCGAGCATTATGAGCGCGCTCTGAGCCGAGCGTGCTCAGATCGTTCTGATGTATTTATGAAACACACTTGAGCACGTGTCTGACATTTTTTATAAATATATTTATAATTTGAAAATTTATTAATTTTTATTTATTAAATTGGTTAACATTCAGTTCCAGAACAACAAAGGTCGTCCATCATTTCAATTATTTTGTTTATCCTGTTTTTTTTCTGTCAAATGTGACTGTGAGTGTGTATTTAGCTTTTCACTCAGCCTGCTCAGTCAATTTATTCTGAGCTCATCAAGCGCGCTCTGATTATGCTCAGATCGAAAAAAGAAACACAAATCTGAGCTCTGATGTATCTGAGCTAAAAAAGAAACACGAACTTTTTGTATAACAGTTCAGGTTGTGCTCTGAACTAAAAAAGAAAAACGCCTAATGAATAACCTATTCTTAAGAAAAATATTTTTCAATCTTTGTAAATAGAAGGAAAGATGTTTTAAAGGTAGTATGTATATGAGATTGCATAAAGAGAGGAAAACTGTGTTCTTGGCGTCTAGTTTTCTATATAATTCTGAGTAAATGCTTTTGAATTACCAACTTTATTTTATTTTTGTGTGTGTCACCCCAACAAGTCAACCCATACTGTAGTTTTAATTCAACCAGGCCATAATAGACTGTTTCTAAAAGTTTTCTCGAACTACAACGATTTTTGCAGAAGCTGTACGGATGAGGAGGAAGAGGAAACCGTTTTTCATCTTCTGTGCACCTGCCCAGCTCTCGCAAACTTGAGTAAAACAATCTTAGGAAATTACTTCTTCGAAGACCTCAGTGACTTGTCTCTCACAGATATATTACCAAGTCCAAATGGCTGCAATGATCATTTACACATTTTCAGTATTAGCAGCTGGCCCCATCAGCTACTATTTAGACGGATTGATTATGGATAGTAACAGAGGGGAAACTGCTTCGGTTACCCCTCCATTCTTATCCGAAAGAATCCAGTCATTTGGTCAGACCCACCTTTTGACCAATTTGAGACACCTCACTATTTGCGCAGTAACTAGAACGATTGATTCAATCACCACTACTACTACGCCTCGCTTTATCTGCCCTATCCGATAAGTTAGCAGAGGATACAGGCGAGGGTCCTATCGTTACGGTTACCACCTGCCTATCCGAAGGCTAACTGTCGACCGGTCACCCACTCCCTGACCAACCTCACTAAAAGTCTAGTAAGGCTCGCATAGAAGGGCAAATATACAAATCAGGGATACTGTCACAACCGGTATACGTCACTTCGGACGAGATGTCGGAGGATCATAAACGTAGGGTACACTGCTTCGGTCACCCCTCGTCTATTCGAAGACATACCGTCTAATTTGGGGTCATCCGGGGTTCACGGGCAAGCGGTAAGCTGCTTCGGCATCCTTCCCCCGATCCAAGGATAAACCACCCCTCCTCCCTTTACGAGACACAGCTATAAGCATTAGGCAGCAACGACGAATCCACTAGCAGGTCCGGTCTAGTTTATTACTCTGGTTGTAAGTTCAGACAGATGTTCTAAGAGACATTATTTTAGACACAAACTGAACCAGTGTCTTAATATTTCTAAGTCGGAGTTGATATCGACTGTCAGATCTTAGAGGGAGTTGTTAGAATAGGAACAGCCTGTGTCATCAGCAAAATCTGTAAACTTACCTTTCGTATTAAGCGTGAAAATAGAGTTTATTATAAATAGTATTGGTCACAAAACAGAGCGAGAAACACCAATTTTAAATTCACCACAACACACTAAATGTTTCCTGTTCGTGATGTTGGATTGAACCCGTTTGTGCATACAATTCAGAAACCAGCTTTGTTAAATTCTTAAAATTGTATGACATACAGAATCAAATGCTTGTAATGTCGATACAGAGAATAGGCGTAAGCTTCATGCTGTTCACGCTATCGTATATTAAGGTGCAGAAACTTAGAAGTGCACCCTCAGTTGATCTACCAGATCTGAAACCATACAAAACTACAAAAAGCAACATAGAAAGCGATGCTCTTGACAAAAGCATTAGAATACGAATTGTGAGTTATGGAATTCAAGTGGTCTAATGACATTATAGTTTTATAAACCTCAAGAGAAGAGACAGATTTACAGAAAAAAAACGTTGAGCCTCCACTATTTCCCAATTAATTCACCTCTTCATACATTGAGTATAACGGGGGTTGATCCCTTCATCATTTATTGTTTTGACAGCAGCATTACTAAAAAAATAAGTTGAGGGTATTGGCTAATTCTGGTCTATTATAAATACCCCGATTATTGTGGGTTAAAGAAGAAGGTATCACTGCACGAGTATTTCTATCAAAGATTTCATTAACAATACCCAATTCTTTTTTATGTTGCCTTTTACACTGCGGAATGAGTTCATGCAACAATTTTCTGCATATGGGAGCTTCAGTAGAAATTTCTTTAGAAATTTTATCATTAGCACTACAAAGTTGATTATTATATGAATGCTTTTTACATGTTATTCTTAGTTTATTTTGTTATTTACCAGATGGTTAGATATGCAAGGTTTGAGTTTATTTAGTTTTTTTCGACATGTTTATGAAAAACATTGGAAAGCAATATTAGGATCACTTATTTTCGATTTATCTGACCAGCTTCCTTGTAGTAAGCAATCTTTTAAATATGCAAATGGTTAATGGTTTTAGAATTTTTTTTGTCAATACTCTGCACCTTATTAGATTATAGGAACAAACACATCATTGAATGGTCGGAAACCCTAAAGTCGACAGTGCTACTAATGAGCGAACATTTTGTATTACAATCGAGTCAACAACAACAGGTTGTCTAGTTGAAACGTTTATTCATGATTCTAAACAATTTACACACATAATTGAGAGGTACAGCTGTAGATTCGCTTAGGATATTCAGATTTATATCATCAACAATAATAAGATTCCTTGCTTTTTCCGCAGTTAGCAACGATCGTAGCCTATCAATAAAAGCATCTCTACTCATACCATAAAGTCTATAGCAACCAAAATAACGAATTTGTCTATAAATAGTGCAACTAACTACATCTAAGATCTTAGTTATCACAGCCAGCAACATTTATTTACTGGACTTATTATAACACACCACCAGTAGCTTGCGAGATATCTTCTCTATATATTATAAAAACGAGTTTCACTTTTGTGTGTGACCTTATATCTAGAATCCGGGAGGTTGGATTTACATAATTTTTTTTTAAATGAAACGGGACCATTTATAGATGGTTTAGAAATAAAAAATCATTCTTTTTTTGATATAAATCACTTTTCATGTTCCATTGGGCAAACAAAATCGGATAATTTTTTGCAGATCTCGATATTTTTTCCAGGTCTACACATCCTGCGACAAATAACAGCTGTATAACGTCATTGTGAAACAAATATAGCACAACAATTAATTAATCATGATTGGTTGAGTGAACGAGCAATTTTGGCAGGAACAAATACAGACGTAAATGATATCAATGCAGACATTTTGAATACTACCTCAATTTTTTACATACAAATCGATCGACAGCGACACAGCTATGAATCAAGATGATGCCGTGAATTATCCCACTGAATTTTTGAATTCCCTTGAATCGCCTGGTCTGGCACCACATTATCTACCATTGAAAGTTGGCGTTCCGATAATAATGCTCCGAAATATTAATCAACCTCGGCTTTGCAATGCTACAAGGTTTACAGGAGAAAGGTTATTGAAAAATGTGTTCGAAGCAACAACTTTAAAAGAAAAATACAAAGGTGAAGTGTTTTAATTCCGAGAATTCCAATGATTCCAACAGATTTATCGTTCGATTTGAAACGTACGATACGATTTGCTTTTGCTATTACGATTAATAAGGCACAAGGCCAATCTTTAGCAATATGTGGTTTAAACTTACAGGTTCCTGTATTTGCGCATGGGCAACTGTATGTAGCATGTTCACGTGCAGGCAAACCAACTGACAACAATTTTAACCGACAAATTTTATATATATATAATAAAGCATTATCTCAGTTTGGATTGATAGCACATAACCGTTCGGCGCAAGATTTATTCGACGCTGAAATGCGGCGTGAATTAAATTATGATTGTAGTGAATTGGATGCATTTGTTCGGTCAAATGTTCCAAAATTAAATATTGAACAGAAACCTGCATATGATAGAATCATGCATGCTGTTTGTAATGAGAGAGGAGAAATGTTTTTTTTAGACGCACCGGGTGGAACTGAAAACACATTTTTGAATTTATTACTTCTGGCGACCATACGCTCAGTAACCCAAATTGAATTGACGCTGACTTCGCCTGTAATTGCAGCGACTTTATTGGAAGGTGGGCGAACTGCACATTCTGCAGTTATTTTGCAATTGAACATGCATGCTACTGAAACACCTACATGCAAAATTTCTAGGAATTCAGGAATGGGAAAAGTTTTGCATGCACAATGGCTCACAAAGTCTTTGGAACCGTTAGATACGTGGGTATCAACGGATTGGTGGTGCCTTGATATTGTTAGCAGTTTATTTTCGCCAAACATTGTCTGTTATTCCTGCTGAAGTTGATAGTTCAACCAGCTTAGTAACACTACCAACTAATTTTTTAGTTACGACGCTAGCTGGAATGCTAGTGTTGACTTTGATTTTGATATTGATGATTGTTGAAAAAGAACATGATACACAGAAATGATTTTATAATGTTAAATTATTTTTTGAATAATTTTCTGTTGAAGTTCGTAAGGCTCTCATTGATAAAAGTCGGTTTGTTTTCATTCCCATCGTCGAAAATGCACGCAGTTATTTGGTTTTCCATTGGGACAACAAGTTAATCTTTTTTTTTATCTAAATCACTTTTCATGTTTCATTGGGCAAAAAAATCAATCTTTTTTTGGATTCGGATCACTGATAGATTTGTTTCTTTGGGGCTACGCAAAAGACCGTGTTTACGCGAATAATCCCCGAACTCTAGACGCATTAAAAACCAACATTACTCAAGTTATGGCCGAAATACATTTTTGATACTAAACAGCGCCAGGCTGCGGATAGTTAAATTTTATACGGTTAGTACATATTTGACCAAAGAAATGCATTGAACCATTCACATTCACTTTTTGGTTGCAATTCCATAAGTCTCATTAAACACCGAGTAAATAGAGCATCCAGACAGATGTTGTGGTTCGTCTGCTGATGAGATCATGAAGTAAAGTAACTCAGGGCATAACGCATTCGGAATTAAGGCTACTTAAACATTAAACAAAAAAATAATGCATAAAGAGTTTCCAGTAGAGGATGGATTTAATTACTTAGGGCCGTTTGCTGATACTAAGCGAATTTAAGTGCCACATAAACTCTTATGTGACAGTTTATGCCCTGAAAAAAGTAGCCCATAAGTATTTAAGTATAACTTATATCGTTAAGAGTCGTATGAGCAAACGTCCCTTAATGTTTCAAAACACACAAACGCGCGCCACCCATACCTCTACATTCTTGGAAAAAACTGTAAGTCCTTTCAGCATTGATGAACTTTCGTGCAGTTGCTTTGAAAATGATGTTTATGAAGTTTATGCCAGCTATTTGCTTTGACTAGAACCTTTTAATATTTTAATATAAAAGGGTTCGGTCTTTGGTGGTTCTCTTGTAGAAAATTTTCTTTTCTCGTTTTTTCTTTTTTTTTTTAATAAAGAAACTGGTTTGAAATGTGTTTACTTTTCGTTTAACGATTCGTTAAATTTTGGTTCCGATGCTGCGATTTCTTTTTGTATTTTTATGTACTCGCTCTTTTCTAAGAGTTTTTATTCATAAATTCTCAACACCCATTGCGAATCGTCTACTACTTCTACGATAGTACTCCACAAATAACTTGCGCAAATTTTTGTACCGACTATAAATCTACAGAGACTCACAATTGAAAAAATTGTATGGAAAATAAAGCTATTTTAAGTTACTAAAATATAAAGTCGAAACTAAAAAAGTTTATTGGTAAGGCTCTTTATATTTTTGTGAAACTCCCGGCAGCTCTAACTTTGGTGTGCAACATTGATTGTTAAGCTTCGCTCTTTGCTTCATATGCGTATAACTGAATACTATTCCTTGATTGTCGTTGAAAAGATAAGAATTTTACGCAACAATTATGACAATCGGAATCTTGCATGTCGTTTAATAACGTCTGTAAAAACGATGCGTGACTCACCCTGCTTTTCTATAATCTTCTTTTCAGTTCAGATTCACTAAGCACACTTCGGAAAATGCAACAACGTATTTTTTACGATAAATCTTAACAGCTAGTAACAATTTTAAGTTTCGACTTGATTTGTAAACGGATTTTATAATTTTTGTAAACGGGTGGAAATATGCATTAATAAATTATAATAATGGATGAGTATTTATAGCCGGAACTGTACTTGGTTATAAAGCCCATTTACTTAAAATTGTACAAACCTGCATTGGAGACACTTTCGAAATGTCAAAATATTCACTATTATCGTAGACGGAAAAATTCATTTGTGAGTAGCTCTGCTCCCTTGGTTCGAGTTGGTCAATGGCGACTTCTGGAATATTTACCTGAATGGAAAGCAAAGAATTTAAGTTTTTTTAAAGACTGTTAACATTAATCCTATACTTACATCAAACATAATACCCAAAGATCGCATTGCTAAATCCAAGATGTCGGGTATTTTTATGATTTCTTGTAATTTGAATTCAGCTGGTGATATATCATCAAATAAATTCTTAATGATTCGTGTAAAGAAACCCATATTTCTTTTTTTGTCCAGCTTATCTCTTCGTATCATTTGAATTTCCTGCTGCACATACATCTTTGCGATATGAACCGATTTAATGAAATGCTCAATCTCAGACTGGATCGCTGAACCAAACATAGGAGTATAGCTGTCCTCATTGAAGTAAGTGTCCCATTCCCCAGCAGAACTATCAAGACGGCTATTATGAAATACAAAGGTAAATAATATGAAACTAAATTGGAGAAAAAGCTATTCTGAGTTACCGATAGTTGCGACACATTTGCGGAGAGTCCAGAGTCATCCCGAAGGCATTGTTCCCGCACAAAGCCTGCTCGTAGTTGTACAGTTTTTGGGGCAGTGACGTTTGACTGAAAACCTTAGAGAAAGCCAACTTTCATAAAGAAATTTCGAATAAAGAAATGATTTTCTTACCTTGACCAAGCGATGTAACATAATAACGTTTCTAAAAGTTGTAAAGTCTAAACGTTCGAACCGTGGAAGAATATGAATGAAAATCTGGGTGTAAATAGCAAGATTGTCCTGAATGAAGCTATCAAAGCGACTACTTATAGGTATTTCCACATTGCCTTGGCTAAATGAAAGAGATTATACGTTTTTAAATTTTTACATGTTCACCCAGTGACAAATCATTTTGCTCACCTATTGTTCTGCCACTCGAAATGGTATCTCCAAGGCTGTATATAGCTTAGCCATAACTCTAAGACAACTGAAAGAGAACTATCTAGAGGCCATCGACCTATAATACTCTTTAGAAAAGGAAATATTCTCGCTTTCATCATCGCCTGTGACATTTTACGTAACGATGCCATGGGAGTAGTGTCCAAATATGCACAGTTCGAGAAGGTGTGTACTTGCTTTACCAAAATGCGCACTACACGAATGAACTCACTGCTGGGAAGATCCTAAAATGATAAAATATTCTAAATGACCATTAAGTCTTAATTTGAATATGGATTCTCACTCACCCTTGCTTCATCCACATCGTACCGCAACCAAGAATCGATGAATAAATGCAGTACAGACTCTGATCTCCAAGCAAAAGTCCGAGGAGATTCTGCTGACCGGACAGCTTGATTATTTGTCGCCGAATAAGGTGATACATTCGGGATTTTCAAATACTTTGGAGATCTTGTTGGCTGCAGGGGTTGAACAGGCATCGGTTGTGGAGCTTTTACCGTCGCACATATATTTGTAGGCATTACCACTTGGTCTGGGCTTCCAGGTAAAAATGTACAAAGATACTGCGCTGATAGATAGAAATAAACCGTTTTCATCCTTTCATTGTGCACTTGCAAGGCAGCGGCAAAACGTTTGTGCAGTGGAAAGGTACCATGAATCGCAAAGTTTAAAATAAAATAATCAAATGCATTGAGAGAAAGCGCTTGAACAGATCTTCGAAATGGGTCAACACTAAGTAGATCCGAGTAGAACATGGAATACTGTCCCGTCTGCAGCATTTCTCCAACTTTGTGCTAAAAGAAACTTTGTTATAAATTTCCATTAACGTTTACCGTTCAAACTCACCGGTAGCAGATCTATGCTAAATTCGAATTTTATCGCATCATTGAGTAGACGATAACACAATCGGAACATTGGGCCATGTGGAATAAAGAAATCATGAAGTATGTCAAACGCATATGGTGAATTTTCTTTGGTAGTAGCACGGAGTCCCCAGCCAATGCCGCCGGTGGTCAGATCAAATATGGAGTTGACAATTGTTGGGAATAGTTCTTGCATTTCTCGAATACTGCAGCGATCAAAAAGTAGCCCCAGTTCTGGACATCGATCGACGACTGATTGGTTGAGCAGTTCAAGGATTCGATTCTGGAAACGCATGGATTGTTTGATCAATGTGTTAGGCGGTATATCAATATATAACTTACACCAAGATTTTCATTGTAGAAACTCATTGTGAAAAAGTAATTGATTTGCCCAAATTACTGTCATTCAATAAGTGAATTATAGTTTTATATTAGTTTTTAAAATATATTTCAAACATTCACAAAAGTGTTTACAAAAAGCATTGGCATTGGCGCAAATAATTGATACGTCAACCGTCAACTGGAACTGCCAAATGTAGCCAGCACAGTGATGCCAATCTATTTGGACAGACATTCCCACGTCGTTTATCAAAAACAGAGATGAATAGGCGTTTTTCTTTTTAAGTTAGGCGTTTTTCTTTTTTAGTTCAGAGCACAACCTGAACTGTTATACAAAAAGTTCGTGTTTCTTTTTTAGCTCAGATACATCAGAGCTCAGATTTTGTGTTTCTTTTTTCGATCTGAGCATAATCAGAGCGCGCTCGATGAGCTCAGAATAAATTGACTGAGCATGCTGAGTAAAAAGCTGAATACACACTCACAGTCACATTTCACAGAAGAAAAAAACAGGAAAACAAAATAAATGAAATGGTGGACGAACTTTGTTGTTCTGGAACTAAAGGATAACCAATTTAATAAATAAAAATTAATAAATATTCAATTTTTACATAAAAAAAAAAACCATTTTTACATACATTTATTAAAAATGGCAGCTACGTGCTCAAGTGTGTTTCATAAATACATCAGAACAATCTGAGCACGCTCGGCTCAGAGCGCGCTCATAATGCTCTAAGCTCGGTGCTTATTTGTGTTTCTTTTTTCTCTCAGAGCAGAGATGAATGAATAAAAGAGATGGATATCTTTCGTACGTCTATCCCCCCAAAACCCATTTATTTACATTGTTGTTTTTGTAACTTCAACCCCCGTCTGTGAATACGTGTGAGCTACAAAAAAGCATGTTGCTAATGGCCGGCCAACATTCCTTTTGCTTTTATGGGCATAGCGCTGTTAAATTGTTTTGTGTTTGGTATTGGACTTGTTTGGTTTTTAATAAGGCTTCGATTAAAATAAAAAAAATAATGAAATACGCATTTCGGAGTAGCGAATTATTGCATTAAAATTCAATTCATGAACTCACATATACTAGAAAAGAAATGAGCATATGTGCGTGACTTCATGAATTTTTCGGGAAAACAGCTTGTAGGCAGCCGCCTGTGGGTCAAGATTTTTCTGCGGCTCTTAGTAAAGCTATGGTTTCTCGAGTGGTTTCGGAAGTGGCAGTGACGCCTAAATGTTGGCCTATGGCAAATTCCAAATTAGCCTCCAAGTTAATAGCTTTTGCTTTTGAGTCTTGGAGATTATTGAGCGCCTCTACAAAAAAATTTTCTTATTTACGGCGTTTTTATTTATTTATTATTATTTCTTACTTTTTAATTTTCAGCCATTTGAATTTTTTGTTCTATGTCGTTTTCCATTGGGACCACCAAAAATCTTTTTCAGATCTCAGATTTTATGCGGCTCATGGAACATGCAATGAAATTGATCTGCTTTTGTAAATGGATTAGTGCGTTATTTGACAACAATTTCAGCTGTTCAAATTGCATTTGTTTTTGGTAAAATTAACCATGGAAATGGGCTTAAAAAATGTTTCCTCTGTTGTACATACAAATGGAGTAGTTTTGGTGATTCGTAGTTTCCAGATGATGAGGAAGACAATGAAGATAATAATTTCTCCAAAACGATGTCCATTGCTGTTTCTGTATTTCTTTATTTTGGTTTTCACGAAACTTTGCAAATTTGGTAAAAAATTACAACCGTGCAATAGGCCTGCACTATGTCTTAGATATACGAAACGTAACTGGCTATCTCTTTCTCTCTTCACTTACTTATATCTCTCCTCTCAACTTCCTCTCGTCATACGCATTCACCAGCTTATACCATGTTCCCACCAACTTGATTTAGCTAAATCATTTCATAAATTACGTGATTTATTCGTGTTTAAATTTTAATTACGTATCTGTCATCGCAAATCCACACAAAATAAAATCGAACATACACATATAAAATCGAACATACCTATTATTAACGTAATTTTTTTATGCTTTTTTCGGAGAACATTTCTTCTGGTTGAAAATGCTTAGGTATATCATTTTTGGCTTTTTTTGTGATACATGGAAATGATTTTTAAAGCATTTGAACTCATTTTAACTTTTAATTTGATGTAAGTAATTTTCTTTTTGCACTTTAATAGTTACGATAGGTATTGAAAGTTGGTCACCTAATGTCAAAGTTGAAGTGAATGTCACACTAAGTTCGGTGGAGTCGCCTTTCGTGATTTATAAATCACTTTGGGTAAATCACGTTAGTGGGAACATGGTATCACGCCCCAAGTCAAGCGTGCGTGAAGAAGTTTTACTTCAAAAAGTCTAGAGGAGTTAAATCACACGATCTCAGCAGCCAATAGACGGGTCTGTTTCTCGAGATAACACGTTCAAAGAACTGAGACTTCAATAACTCGACTGTTGCACCCGATGTGTGCCTTGTGACACCGTCTTGTCGGAACCGCATATCGCTGTTGGACATCATGCAATTGCTCGAAAAAATAACCGTTGCAACATATCTCTGTAGCGAACACCATTTACCGTAACGTGATGGTCATGAGAAGCGGCATGAAAACCGCACCAAACGTAAACGTAGTTCCTTCGTGTACTTCACCATGATGAAAATGTTTATTTTACTGAATATTTTGACATTGACAGTTGGGTAATCGGTTTAAGGGTGCGTTCACACTGAAAGTTTGAAGTTGTCCAGCCGCCAATGAAAGACCTTTATAGGCATATAAATACACCTCGCATTTAAATCAAACCACGAAACATCTACTATTGCTTGTAGGTGTCAATCTAGTTTCGATTTAGTTTGGAAACTGATGATGCCAGTCGAACTCAAGTATGAAGCTTTTATTAACTACTAGTTTAGCTATGGGAATTGGGTAAAAATTTCATTGATAATCTTTTGAGAACTTATAGTTTCTAAAATAATATCAAGCTCTTCTTCTCACCATATGATGTCAGTAGAATTAATGACGTCGTAAAAACATGAATATAGTCTATGTAGTAATCTACCGCACAAAATATAGGTAGCTGCTCTGGTTTATAAAAGCAAAGGATGTTAGATATAAGCACCAAATGATAAAAACTAACTGACAGTGTGGATGCGGAAGAACCTTTTACAAATAATTAAAGTTCTTTATTTTTACTGGTTTTCCACAACATCCCGCTGTATGGAATAGTTTCCCACTCTAAGGAGTGTTTGCAGTGACGTGCCGTGGTGCTTTCAATAGGGTGTTTCTACTGTAGTTAGATATTAAAAAACAAAACACAAAACAGGAAATGCACAAAACATCCGCTGATCTGTTAAATATCATATGCAAATCAGTAATGCCCTACCGTTCGTATACGTTTTCCTTTGATTTCTAATACTTCACAATTGATTTCTGATCGAATTTATGTCGTAATAACATATTTTTCAAATTATTCAATAAATGGAACACAGGTTATTAGAATGCTTTGATTTATTAGTAGTCTAATGCCCAAAACACATGTGCAGAATTCATTGCGCAGCAAGATTAGAATACACATGTTTATATGGATATAGGCACACGTAAATTCTGCACTCACCGCTCACTATTTCCAAATTCGCAGCAAAATTCAGGCGTACCACAACACAAAAGAAAATAAATTGCAGTTTCAAGTATTTGGCATCGCATCTGTTTTACTTCCAGCACTGCATTCTGTGCTGCGTCCAGAATTTCTGCACATGTGTTTAGGGCATAAAGATCACATTTGAATTATTATCAATTTAGTATTTTGGAAAGAAATAATAGCCTGCTAATTCATTTCCGTTTGAATTTTAATCAAAGCCTTAACAAAAACCAAGCAAGTTCAATACCATAGGGTTTGCATTGAACACTTGCGCACCTTTGAATAAACGTCACTGAGTGTTTGCATTCAAGAGTGATTTTTCATGCCATTGGCTTTTTTAGGTGAATGTTTTGTTCTAACCATTATCCATCCCGATCCCAGCATATCTATATTTGCTTTGGTCTTTGTTTTGAAATTATCTTGCATTCCTTTGTTGGGAATGTATTCCCCATACTTCCTTCTTTCTATGGGAAACATTGAAGGGTTTTGCTATTTCGATGGAAAGTAAAATTTGAGTTGATGAAATGAAATGTAACTATACTTTTTTTTTAACTACTCCCAAAAGAGTTGGTATTGGGTAACTGGAACGCTGCGTACAATTATGCATTACTTACTTAGGCATTCATTTACTTTAGATAAACACAGCAACAGTGACTGACTTGCATCGCAGTAAGACCTTATGGGCGTCGTAATATAAACACGAAAAATATATTTCATGGGTTTAGTAAAGGGCATTACAACCTAGCTATATTATAAAGCAATCAAAGGTGAAATTAGGACATGTGTATTAACAAAAACTAATAAAAAGATTTTTAATTTGTAGCTTATCCATTCCATTTATTTATTTGTTTATTTAGATCTACGTAATAATTATGTCAATAGGACGAGGAAAAGAATAACAAATAAAAACTTAAAAATATGATTGTCTTAAATTTAACAATACAAGTCCTTTAAAAAAGTTCTAGGAAATACTGTATCAAGCTGCTCATAAAATAATCTATAACAAAACGTAACCGGCACATTGGCCCCATATAAAGTGGAGTGATGAACTTCAAATAACAGAGAATTGGACCTTAGAACCCTTTGGGGGCATATCACTGCCCTAGCCAGGATTTTGTTTCCGTGGGGGCTTCCAACTCCAACTTCCAACGAAGAATTCTTTAATCAAAAAACTATATGAATTCCAATTCATTGATTTTTATTAGTTTTTAAATCGTGTGACCTTAGACGAACATACTTTAATTCTTTTTGTACACGCATTTTTTCAAAGGAGAAGACGTCTTGATTTTTTGTTGACATGAGATCAATCACCTTACCTGGATCCGCATTAATTTCCGAATGAACAGATATCCTAGCAAGTGAGCTTAATCTTGCATTCCCCATAACGCTTCGGGATACTGTTTTAATGCTTTTCATAGTTGAAAAGGTTCTTTCAACACTAGTTGTGGTCACTGGAACCGCGGTTAATACCGTAAGCAAGAAGTTTAAGGTAAGTTTTGTCACATATATCAAGCAATTTTAAATCTTCGGTGAAGGATCATTCGGCGATATTTTTTTCGCACCAAAGAATGTACTCAGCTTTCACAGCTGACAACGAAATTGCATTATCATCACTCGCTCAACTCCAGCAAAACCTGGGAGAAGAGCTTAAAACGATGGTGGAACGTCTTCGTTGACCATTCAGCCTCTCAAGCCCCCCCCTGGCAACGTGCCTGGGGCATATATACCTACAAAAGAATGAAAGTAATTTACCACAGTTAATAGGCGAACACAGTAAATTTCGGACGAGCATAACACATTGCATTTTAGGGCGAACTTCGAGATAATCTAATCCCAACAGTAAACAGTATGAATTGTAGACATTATCATTCAAAAAGAAACGGTGCAATACAAAACACTAAAAGTTTTTTTTGAACATGGAGACATGAGGGAACCATGCTTATATAAATGGCTGTAATGGTATAGGGATCATTGGAGTTCGATGAATTTCTTTTCAGAGATCCGAAAGCAGAGTTAGCTCTCGACATTATTTTCATGAAGATCAAAAGCATGTTTGCAGTGAAACACAAAAGGCCTTACGAATAATCAACTTTAGTCTGGCAGTTTGCGCAAAGACTCCACACTTTCCAAATCCCTTTACCAATAAACAAATATAGTTGCCAGAATATCGCTAACTGTAGGGTTAAATATTAATGTTTAGAAACCCATGTTTATTTTGGGCATTAGCTAAATAAATCCTCCGTAAATGTAATTTTCAAGAGGAGTGTTGCCCAACCACCAAATATGGCGGTATGGAAATTCGTAATAAGGGCGAATTTAAATACACTTTTGTTCAGCCTGAACGTTTACAATAATAAACTAATTTTAGTAAATTGTAAATGTTTTTGGACTTTATTCGTTGAAATACAACAATGCAAGTTGTTTTTAAGTTTAACAAAGACAAATTTTTACAAATGCATGCACAAAACTGAAAAATATTGCATTTTTGTTTTATTTCTAAACACTTGAAATATATATTTCGAATATTTTCATTAAATGAAATGTTTGGTATCTTTTTTAACCGCTAGTGCTTGCTTTTTGATTGGTTTTCCTTTTTTAAAAGTTTACAAAATAAATTTGATATAAGTTTAGGATGTTTCCAAGATTTTCTTGAGATTCGTCGAGAAGAGAATAAAATACCGGTTCACTTAAGATTGGACTCATACCCGAATACCTACATTTTTCTACAACTCTCAGGTCCGTTTGCTCATACGACTCTTAACGATTTAAGTTCTACTTAAATACTTATGGGATACTTTTTTTAGGGCATAAACTATCACATAAGAGTTTATGTGTCACTTAAATCCGCTATGAGTAGTATAATTTAGAATCTATTACATTTAGTTTAGCTCGAGCAACGTACTACTAATTTCGACAGACACATGAAGTACATGTTGAAACAAAAGTTTGATTATTAAACTCGAGCTGCGTACCACTCAGCTTAATGGGTTCGCTAAGATTTAGCTCAGCTAAATTTTGGAGAGATTTTTGTATGGGAGCGAAATTTTAGCTCGAGCAGCGTACTAAGCTTTAGGGAGGATTTATTTAGCTAATGCCCGAGATAAACATGGGTTTCTGACCATTAATATTTAACCCTACAGTTAACGATAATCCGACAACTAAATTTGTTTATTGGTAAAGGTATTTTGGAAAGTGTGGAGTATTTGCGCAAACTGCCAGACTAAAGTTGATTATTGGTAAGGCCGAATATCTTTAAACTTAACCGCAATTTTGATAGCTTTGTCTCCAAGGCGATACTTGGGGATAAGAATATCTTGAATCCTTTTATACGATATGGTAGCACATTTGTCGATATTAAAATGCATATCATTCAGATAACATCATTAAAAAAAAAACATTTAAATATCTCTGGAATAGAAAACAGTCTCTGAGGTTTGAAACAGTTGCAAAAAACTTTGTGTCATCCGCATGAAGAAGACCAGAGTAAAAATTTAGAATTGTCGGCAAGCAATAATTAATAAAAATATGAAAAAGGATTTGTCCAAGATGGCTACCTTCCGGGACACAAGACAATGTAATAACAACTGAGCATAAATTTCCAATGGGAACAAATTGTTTTCTACCAAACCGGTATGTTTTAAACCATGAATGTATAAAGGACCGACAAATCTGTAACACTCAAGTTTTCTTTAAAGGACAAGAAAGTGTATTCTACTGAAGGCTTTCACGAAATCAGTTAACACTACATGCACCTGGTTGTGATTTTCCGAAATCCAAATTGAAAATCCCTTATAAAGCTTTATTTTAAAAAGGGAGACTTTAGAAACAGATCTGTAATTTGAGATTTGGTCTTTTTTACCAAACTTATAGACAGGAGTTATGTGCGAATACTTTCGTACATCAATAAATGTCCAAGGAGCCGAAGACTGATTGAAGATAGAAAGGAGGGGAAACTGAGGAATAAGCACAAGATCTTAATACCACAGGGTAAAACCTCAAGAAATCAGGATTTTTACTGAACTTCAAATCAATGTTAACAATGTTTCCAATCTTTTAAATACAAGAGAGATTGAGACAGAAAAAGCCTTTAAGGAATCATAAATGCTTTGAAAACCCTACGCGAACATGTTCAAAATATCTCTGCGATTATTCGATGATTGAAAATTCATAGTTGAAGGAAAACCAATACTGGGCCGTTTAGAATTTACATATTTAGCCAAAACTCCGTGGGTTGGATTTTAAATTGCTTTCCAAGGATTGAATGTATTTGTTTTAGTGAAAACGGGAAAGAAAAATAATATATTCTTCTCTCAACCGTGCACATAATTCATCATCTTTCCAATTAACCAAGTACCATGGTGGAGTACCTATTTACTCGTTTTCGTACTCTAGATTTGTTCAGCATTAAGAAACAAATTTGAGAAAGCATGCAAGTTTTCCGTGACTGAGTCGTACCGAATTTCATCACCCCAGTTCACAAATGTAAACTGATCACTCATTAATTTCAGGTTGGAACTATTAAAAATAAAAATTAATTTATTATCATTATCATTATCGAATATCTCTCTCATATAAATGTCGTTGTGCAGCCACTTCTTTGTAAAAGCAATTACATCATAATCGCAGGAATCAATCGCATTATACAGGGCACTCATTCCGTATGTCGATTATCACCAGACGATAGCTTTGTTTCACGTAAGTTCAATAATCGTCTATCGTCCAGACGATATCGTCTTAACGATTGAACATTTGCTTCACGGAACTCAATAATCGACAGACTACTATCGTCAAGACGATAGCGTTTGCGCGATAGCTAAAGTGGTATCGTCTTGCACTGTTTTGTGTATTTTGCAGGCAATTGAAATCTTTTTCATGAATTTGAGTGTATTTTTTTTTAATGGTTCCAAATATATATGTGTTTTATATGTGTTTCCTGCCAATTCATCCCACAATTTATTTATATGGTGTGTTCCTAGGACAGAATTGGGAATAGTAAAGGGCTATTGCCAAGTCCGAATGTAACTCCATATATTCAATCAAAATTGCCATTTGCTTCGGCGTAGCTGACCTTAATAAAAATATGTTAGACATTTATATTATTAATCAAAAATTAACAAAGATTAACTAGGTATGTACTTACATTTTGCAATTTGAGGATCAAATAAATCGCCGGCACCAAAGACAAAAACCAAAATTGTTTAACAAATGTCATTTATGACAATTACGACGACGTCTAGTGCGTATTTCAACTACAGTTTGTGAGCTTCTGGGAGATACCGAAAGTTCTCAAACTTTGTGTGAAATAAACAATGGACGACACGATAGTAATGGAGTTACGTGAAGCAAATTAATGTCGAAATCGTTGACTACTATCTCGCAAACGATTATCGTTCTCAGAGTTACGGAATGAGTGCCCAGTTCTCGGGTGGTTCACATGGTGATAATGAAGAAAGTGTGGTATGAGGGGCATTTATATTATGCACACTGTCAGCATGAGTAATAATTCCAGCATCAATATCAATACGAGCAGCCAGTGTTCGGACTTGGGCAATTCATTTACGTAGTAGGTGTTTCGAAAAAGTGCAGTGAATTGAAATTTTGCGCACTTTATTTTGTTGTTTTTGCATTTTCTTCGCAATTTGCTTCTTTGTTTCATTACTCCAATTGAACCAAAGTCGATGAATGTATGATACCAGACTTTATCAGCCTTATTTATTAGAATTGGCTAAACGCACCTAAACATCTGTATAGTTATGCAGTATAAATAATTATTTATACAGACTAATACACCCTTCCAAATATTTTTATTTATAAAACATTTTCCCATGCATACTAGTTATACACGGCTTGCGTTAAAAAAGGTACTGAAAATGAGAAGTCTATTACATTTATCTGAAAAAAAAAACTTTGCACTTTGTGAATGCAAATTCAAATACAAATAGGAATTAAAAAATGGAAAAGTTGGGAGATTTGGGACTCTTATGCAAATTAAAACAAATATATAAAACAATTTGAAATATCTCATATCTTCATATATTTCTAATGCAACTTATCGAGTTTACTTGTAGAATCTTTAAAATTGAAAATTTGAGCGTCGTCGACCAATCTATCCAATTTATTTTTAAATAGCTGACCCGTGATCGCCTTGCTTCGCAGCACATTTGAATTTAAATCTCAATTGAGTGTGATTTCCTCTCAATCTCATGCGCCACATTCGCTCTACTTATATGATCTGATACGTCAAAAACAAAAAAAAAAAACAAAAGATGCATAAAAGAAATAAAGAAAAAGCACACAGCGACAGCACAAAAGGTGCAGGGAAAACCGGATTCAATTTCGTGCAGTACTTTTTTAATCTATTCCGGGCAAACACCTTACGGCCGAAAAAAAAAAGTTACAGTTTTATTATAGTAAGGATTTCATTTAAAATAAAATGTGACAAATCTTGTAAGTCAAAATGACATTTCGAGACTATTCCACCTCTATACAGGCACTAAACAACCTACAAAGGCGTTTATCTTGTACAAGCTCTATACACACTACACAGTGGCAACATTTTTATAAATAAGGTTAAGAGGCATTTTAAAGAGCGCATAACTTTATACACTTTTTACAATATGTTTATAAATAAGGGCGTTAATTGTTATACATGATGAATGTGTTAAGAATGTGGATATTATTTTCATGTTTACTTTGTAAAAATAACGTCTGAAACGTGGGGTTTGGACATTTTTATGATATATTATATATTCTTCTACTTACAAAATGTTGGAATTATGATCGATCTTTGAAAAATGAATTATATCCCACTTTGGTGGGACACAATTTCACAATCAAGTTTTGAACTTATGTCCATGCGCCGCCAATGACACATAGTCAATAATCGACTGGAATGATGTTAATGGTTTAAAGGATGATAAATGGAGCAGTTTAAAGTGTTTTATGATATCAACTTCCACCAATCCAACAATCGTTTTAGCACAATAATTTGAACCGTGTATTTATATTGCTTTTGGCAGGTACTTCACTAGAGTCACTGGTTACACTAGAGGAGGTAGCGACTTTAAAGGGAATATTAGATGGGTTGTCCATCATAGCAGCATCGGCAATAACTTCGTCATCATCCACAATAACAACATCAGCTTGCTTAAATGAGTCTATTTGTACAGACGATTTTTTCTCTTTCTGAGGTTTAACAGAACTTAATTTATCTATAGGAACATTGAGGGGTGAGGGGAATATTTGAACTCGTTTTCTTTGCGTTAAACTTTTTCAGCGATCCTAACCTAAGTTTGGTTAGGTTGAAGTGGCTGTCGGCTAGCCGACACACTTAGACCATTATAAGATCCCTCGTGATACCACATAAATCTACGTATTTAGTTCTTCCTACTCTTTAAACCAGTTGGAGCTCCTGATATAGCGTAAGAGATAACGAATGTCCGTGTTTTTAGATCGTTAAGATGGTTAAGATTAAGTTTTCGTCTTTGTGAGAGAGCCGGAGTCTGGAGCAAATGCCTTATTCAATAAAATAAGAGGATTTATTAATGTAAATGGTAAATTGAATTCAAGAAGAAATTAAAATATTTTCAGTCCTGCCGACTCTATAGATAAATTTCTTATGTGTTCTTGTTAGTTTTGTTGAGTGGACGTTTTAGTTGGAACAGTCAAGCACAGTAGCTCGAGTTTGGTTCATAAATACAAGGTGGCGCAAAAATAACCTTCCGATGTTTTTTTGGCTGTAATTTAAAAAAAAAAATGAAAAACTTTGATTCTTCTTGTGGATTATTTTTATTTGGTCTTTTAATTATTTTTACATCAAGTCGAGAATATGATGTCATTTGAGCCCTTTTTATGGCATTTTCCATCACTTTGGCCAAAACTTCCGGCGATAGGTCCTCACATTCTTGACGGATATTGTCTTTAAGAGCTGCAAGATTCTGAGGCTTGTTGACATAAACCCGCGACTTCAAAAAGCCCCACGAAAAGAAGTCTGGAGCGGTCAAATCAGGCGATCTTGCGGGCTAGTGCAAATCGCCAAAAACGACCCGGGAACAACGGTGTTTCAGAATATCGGTTGTGGCTCGCGCAGTGTGTGCCGTAGCCCCATCCTGTTGGAACCACATGTCCTCCAGTCCTAAATCGTCCAATTGCGGTAGAAAAAAATCGGTAAACATGGCCCTATAGCGCGCACCGTTCACTGTCGTCAGCGGAAAGCAAAATCGTTCTATATCCACTTTTTATCGAAAATCAGGTAATGATGCAGTTTTACTAATTTGAGTGTGCTCTTTCTGAATCTGAAATCCGTTTTGGTCTACCTCTTTCGGTTCAGCAGATATTTTATAACCTCTTTGTTCTAAGTGCCAAATTTTTCAAGCGAAATTCATTCCAAATCGTTCAAAGTGACATTTTTGTATGGAGTAGAACGTTTTTTATACATTTTCATGTTTCAAAAAAAGAAATTCCGAAATAGTCTAAGTCCAATTTACAATATCACTTAGACTAATTGGGAATTAAATACTGTGCATACGATTCGCTAGGCCATTTTGTTCTAAGTGACAACGAATTCTCATTTGGTCTATCTCCAACGAGTAATCGAGTATGCCTTCAAAAAATAGTAATCAAGCTAAAAACAAAACACTAGTTGAGAAAACTTTGGAAATTAAAAAGCATATCGAGCGATTTCCTTGCATTGACTCGCATTACGTTACAGCATCTACTCAAAAACAATACTTACATGCTGGACTTAATTTACGTAAAATGTATAGTTTATATAGAGAAACAATTGAAAATCCCCTCAAATTTTGCATGTACAGAACAATTTTTAACACCGAATACAATATATCGTTCCACAAACCGAAAAAAGACCAATGTGATGCATGCACAAAATTCCACAACCTTCTAAATCCCACTGCTTCTGAAACCGCTGAATATGTTGAAATGTTTTGCCTAAAATAATAAAAACGTCAATGGGAGGCTTGGTTTCCAAGGAAAAGAAAAAGGATATCGAATCCATGTACAATTGGATGCCTTCCGAAGATGTCCATAAAAGTGTTTCTCTTTTCTTTAACTTATTTTGTAATTTTTGCTAAGCTTTCATTTTTCATTAATTTAATAAATACATTTTTGTTTAATGTTATACGTTTTGTTTTTTTGTCTGAGTAGATAATAAGAAATAATATTTTTTTGATTAAAATTTAATTCGAAGTTGGACATAGAACACAGCAATGCAGAGGTGAGTCATCACTTTCATTACAACATCGTTGTTCTCAATTGTTCTAACTACCATTTTTTGTTCTAAGTCCATTTTTTTTTTTACAAGAATGCACACTTCTATGGGAGTTGTTATATGTCCATTTTGGAGGTTTTTGTTTTTAAAATTCTTTATAAATAGTAAAAATTTATTTATAAAGCAGCTTTTTTTATTTTTGAAAACAGAATTGCAAAAAGGATTAAAAAAAATTTACGTGAGCAGTGATAATAAGTATGGCAGTTATTCAATTTGAAACCAAATTATTGTCTCCTGTAAAACTTCGTTTTTGTGACTTAGACCAATTATGCTTTCCGCTGACGTGTTGTCGTTTGACCAGCGGCGTTCTCGAAAAAAAAATGGCCGCGTCAACAGAGGCGATATTCTCGGCACAACGGGGGCTCCGGGGCCCGCCACTCTTGGCAACGTCTCGTGTTGTGCCAGTCTCTTCGAGGCGAGCGGCTAAACGTCGCAGTGTTTCACCAGTAGGCGTTGGACGGCTAGGAAATCTGCGACGAAATTCACGTTGTGCCAAAGTCACCGACCGATTATTGCTCAAATAAATAGTCACCAATATTCTGCGTTCTGGAGCAGTGTAGCGTAACATTGTTTATTAACGTGTATTTCGCATGTGTTTACTACACAAATGTCAAAAGAGAACTGACATTAGGGGCCAATCGCAAAATTTATAGCATTTTCTGATAGGAGGATTACTTTTGCGCCACCTTGTACATCAGAACGATCTGAGCGCCCACAATGCTCGAGCTCAGTTCAGTGCTCAACTCTGAACTAAAAAAGAAAAACGCCTAATCTTACTTTTACACAGGGCAAGCGAGACAAATGAGACATGACATATGATACTGCAATCATTTCAAATAGTTTTTGCATGACAAATGCAGCAACAGTGCTGCACTACAATTACTACTAATACGAAGAAAGCTGTATAAAGAAAGGGATGCCATCGCTACTGTTTTCTTCGATACATTTATGAAAACAACGAACAAAAAAAAGCAGTACAAAAAGGAAAATGCAGTACAAAACAAAAGTGAGCAGTACGGCAGTACACACCTTCCGAAAGCAATACAAATATTCCTTTTGAAGTACTTTCGACAGCACTGAAGGAAGATCGATGGCTCTTGTATTAATTTTCAGAAAAATACTTGCCCATAATCACATTCTGCCGGAGTCAACGATGCTGCATAGCATCCTTGATGACAGCTTAATGTACATTGTGAAATCTCCGTTATCAGACTGGCTTATATTCTTTGAAAACAAATAACTAGTTTGCAACAGCACAACAGCAGTTTTATATTTTTGGGACGAATGTAAAGGATATACAATAATTGTATGCCGAGTCCTTAGGGCTAATTAAAAAGCTCTTACATGACAGGTAAGTATACTCTCGGATGTTGTTCAAACCCTCGTAAGTGGTGGCGCAGAGGTTCGGTGATCGAACCTGCGACCCCTCGCTGAGTACTCCAACACACTAACCATTAAGCCACTGCGCCTACTTTTTTTTCTCTCTACAGGTAATCGTTATAAACATGTGCTGGTAGGAAACTATAACTTTCAAATTTGTGGACATTTTTCAGTGTTGGCCAGAGAGTGTTCCATTGAAGTTAAAACAGGCTCAAAACGTTTTTTCTCGAGCTAATGTTTTTTTATCATTTGGAAATTAGATGTGCGTAGTCTCTTGGCAGAATCTAAAAATTGGCCAAATACAAATATGCAAAAATATCAGAGCAAAACTTAGATCTTAAAAAGAATATAGAAGTTGAGATGAAAAAAGTCGCCAAATAGCGGCAGTCGGTAACGCTGGTCCGAACGGTTGAATTGAGAAAGTTCTTTTATAATACAAGGTAAGCCAAAGGAGATTACCCTATTCGAAGATGCTCTTATTTTTGCAAATGGCCGTCAATGTCAAATCTGTTTTGACATTTGTGGACTAGACAGATGTAGAATACAAGTGAACAAGTAATGGAGCGATATACTCCCCAAGAACGCGGAATAATCGTATCTATTTGTTTGCATAACAATTCGTCTGTAGTGTTGGCGCAGCGCGAATTCCGTCTCGCCGATTCCACGGCCGTCCGACACCGACTGCGCAAACACTGCGCCGTTTGGCCACCAACCTTGAACAGTATGGGACCACACGAGACGTTGCCAAGAGTGGCCGGCCCCGGAGCGCCGAGAATATCGCCGCTGTTGACGAGGATGTCGAGCTGTCGCCGGAATCATCGACCAGACGCCGTGCCTCGCAATTAGCCATCATCTGGTTATCCCTAAGGCAAATTTTGGATAAAGACTTGCGCATGTTCCGAGTTTTTTTCTGCCGAAATTAGACGAATTAGGACTTGAGGATATGTGGTTCCAACAGGACGGAGCTACGGCACACACTGCGCGAGCCACAACCGATATTCTGAAGGCGGCGTTCCCGGATCGTCTCATCTCTCGTTTTGGCGATTTGCACTGGCCCGCAAGATCGCCCGATTTAACCAGACCGAGACCCTAGAAGCCCTCAAGGACAACATTCGACACCAGTGCGAGAATCTGTCGCCCGAAGTGATGAAAAATGCCATAAAACGAGCCCGTAGGGCAATCAATTGTGACGGCGCCCATTTGGCCGATATCATCTTCTCGACTTGACCAATAAAATTCTAAAGGTTCAAATAAACATAATCAAAAAACAGAATCAAAGTTTTTCATTAAGAAAAAAAAAGAGAGCCAAACAACATCGGATGACTTCTTTTGGTCCACCTTGTAGTTATTCCCTTAGATGTTGTCAGCGGTTCGAGGCGCCGGGAAAAGGCTTTAAGATTTAATCTGTGTTTTTCCGGGGATCTAATCTGACAGCCACCGATCGGTCGTCCAGGGTCCAGCACAATAACAACTGAAGATGTGTGCGACTAGATATTACATTTTAAAAACATATTTGGCCAAGGACAAGTTCATTTCGAAACTCACTTGCAGTTATAAAAGACATATTTTCAGAACATTACAACTTTAACGAATTCGAAGATATCTACACTGCGGTCGGTGTTGCCCAATATTGTATTTAACTTAAATGCCCAGAATGCACGACATTATACAATAAACTCTTCGTTTAAACACGTTCACAGTGGGATACCATAAAGGCACTGTCAATAATTTCCCTAGTGTGCCTTACTATGAAAATAAAACTATGCCTGTCAGAGGATCTGGAGCAGATACGATGTACATTTTGGTCTCTGTACTAGCACTCGTAGAAACTTCGCAGCCTCCACATTCACAGTGTATTAAATCATACGTACCCTGGAGGCTACAGGTTAGTGGAAGTGCTGATTCATGACTTTTTGTTATATTTCATATGTAGGGGAAACATGATCTGCCAACAAAAGTGGATTTGAGTTCACTGCATGAAATACTTTTTAATTGCATTCGTATTTATTACCATAGTCAAGTCATATTATGTAAGGATGGGGGCGCCGTTTTTATGTTATCAATTCGATGAGCAATGTTTTGCAGTCGGTCCCATATTATGAGTATGTAACCCCGCTCATAAGCAAATTTGGAGAAAAATCGATGAAATATCTACAAATTTATTGGAACTCGGATCAGAATGCGATATTACTTCGCCGCCACCGGCTTACTATCAACTTTTGCTATTAATTGGCCATTGCAAAAATGCTGTATAAATTTCGGAAAAAGGTGAGTAGATTATTAATTGACTAACAATTGCCCAATCTTGGCATCTTAACTAAAAACTGAACCGTTTATAGCAAAAGTTTCTTTTTAGAAATGAATATTAAAAAACTACAAAAATTAAATGTTATGGCTTTATTATAGAAAGAGCAAACATTTCTCAAACATGGCTTTACAGTGGCAGATTCTATCAACCTAATTTTCTAAGACCTTGTTGGACGTTACTTCCTCTATCGTGTTATATCGATACCTAGATGAAATGTGTGCCTACAGCGCCGTCTGTTTTCCGACTTTTCTTTTTTCCTAAACATTCGCGTAGCAATTATGAACAAACCCGTAGAAGGAAGTGTCCAATTTGGTCCTGTCGTGTTCAAGTTTTAAGCATCCGAACACAGTACGATCCATTTTTATACATACATAGAAGTGGAATAGATAGATTTAAGAAAGCAAACACAGTTAGTTGGGCCAGTGATGCAAGTCTTTAGAAGCATCCCTTTTATCCCTGCCAAAATACAAAAAAAACCCACATTTATCCCACGAAATTTTATATTAAAAAAAAACATGTATTTCATTAAATTAATTTTTTTATAGTATTAGCAAATAAAGGGTGAATTTTTAAGAGTTAAGTTTTTCAGGTTGTCAGCACTGGTTAGTAATGGCCTCCAAACGTCATCTGTCAAAGTGAAAAGTTTTCAGTATACTGTCATTTAATCATGGAAAGACTTACAAACGAGCACCGATAGCAGATTATTGAAATTTATTTTAAAAATTCGTGCTCTGCGAAAAATGTGCACCGTTTGTTACGACAATATTAAGGTCGTCATAATCGACCTGGTGAATCCGTCAACGGCGAACGATATCGAGCCATGATACGCCATTTTTTGTCTTCCCCAGTTGGCTGAGTTGAACTTGGTTGACATGTGGTTTCATTAAGACGGTGCCACATGCCACACAGCTCGTGAAACAATGGAAATGTTGAAGGTTGAATTTGGTGAGCAGCTTATCTCTCGAAATGGCCCTGTGAGTTGGCCGCCAAGATCATGCGATTTAACGCCTCTTGATTATTTCTTGTTGGGTTATGTAAAGGTCTAAAATCTATGTGGACAAGCCGAACACGATTGAAGCCCTACAGGATAACATAACACGCGAAATTCGTGGAATACAGGCCGAAATGCTCGAGAAAGTTACGCAAAATTGGACCTTCCGAATGAACAATTTGAAACGGAGCCGCGGACAATATTTACATGAAGTTGTCTTTAAAACGTAAATGGCAAATGATGAATTAGAAAATCCCCCGTTCCAAGTTACATTATACAATAATTATGCAAGCTAAAAAAATAAATACATATTAATATACGTTTGTATATAATACAAATATAGAAATGTATGTACAACTTAAACCTTTTTAAAACGTTACAAAAAGAAACATAAAATTGCATTCGGCATTTAAATGAAAATAATATTCAACATAATAAATATCTTATGAATTATTTGAAAATGACTGGTATGCAAAAAACTTTATCTCGGTTTATGTCAGTTTATGAAACAGTGAAGGGAAATAATTAAAAAATGAACGTATTCACATATTTTGAATGATTTTTTTCTAAAATAAAAATATTTAATTTGATCGTAGGTTGACTAATTTTTTTATTTTAATGAAATTAGCAATTAAAATAAAAAAAAAAAATAAATAATTGGCGCAACAGGTCCGTATGGACCCAAGCCTAGCTTCTCACAACCATTCGTCTTGTGTGAGTTTTTATTTTTTTTTTTGGGACGAATGGAAGGGATCTACAATTTTATGCCGAGTCCAAACGGCCAATTGAGAAGCTCTTTCATGACAGTTATACTCTCGGATGTTTGTCAGACGTTCGCGAGAGGTGGCGCAGTGAAAAAACCTTAAATTGGAATTTGGGTTTTTCTCGGGATTCGAACCTGGGACCCCTCGCTTAGTAGTCCAACACACTAACCACTAGGCCACTGCGCCGAAACTAGCAATTAGGAACAAAAATTGACCAACAAGAAAAATCCCTTTTTTTTGTTTTTAAATCGGAATCAGTTGGAAAGTAATATTGCACACAAAATATGGGTTGACATTCTCATATGAATTTGCTGCAAACGAATGTGAATAGCCTCGGTCGATGAAAAGTCGGTTACATGACATTTTCTTTTTTCACCTAATGACTAGTAATTGTAATGTACAAAACCCCTCTTCTTCATTTATTGCACAGTTCAATAACATTCTACCGATACGAGTAATTGCTCAATTGTATAAGCAATAATGCCAGGATCCACATAGATGTTAGTGTTGTCAATGGTTTATTGTTGCCTTCGGCACTATTCAAACATTTATCTACAATAATCATACGTATCGATATTATCGGGAGTCAAGTAGAATGAGTTGGTCATGCAACTGTTAAAGCTTGCCATACAAATTGCCCTACGAGTCATAATCTTAGTTCCACAATTCTATTTCCTATTTTAACCTTACATCTCCCCCAGTTGTCTCAAATGCCACGAAACTTACTGTCCTTAGAGTGCATACATGTATGTTGCATATAATAGGAATCCGAAACATATTAATTTATAGCACATATACACATATTTAAACTCGCATACTCAGGAATCAGAATCAATATAAGGATTCTCTCATTCTGCCAAGTGCAGGAAAATCGTAAATTGCTACAAGAATATATGTGTATCAGTCGAAATTATTTCCCACGCAGATACTCATCCTGCAGCTACCATTCAACATCTGTACAGTGCAAGTAGCAAAGCGACTTACAATATACCTAGGACAGAATTAAATTTTGTCGACTTGAAATCCTCGTTCCCATGAAGTGCATGTGTGCATTGATAACCAACCAGCTATGGATCTGGCACAGTCTGCGTGTGCTAAACCCAAAAGGATTTTGAGGTTTTTGTATTCCGGGAACAATTGCTTAACCCAGCGTTATCCACTTCTGCCCACATTTCAGAAGTTTCTGGTTTTGTGTTTAGAATTCAAGTATGTATAGTAAAGGACCGAAATCTCTACAAGCAATTGTATATATGTATATAATAAATGTGTGCGGGAGTTCGTCTGTTGTATGTCTGGTACGTAGTTTTGCTTTTCAGACGGCAGCAGAGAAGTGATTTTCTGTAGAGTACAATGGCTTCATTCGATATGGCCGGTAAGTAATTAAACTTAAAATATATCTACAAATTAAGGCATACAAAGTTTCTTGAATTAAATTATTAAACATTTTAGGAGTTTACTGCTTCCGAGTGGGATTAGTTGACTCTCATTTACCAACCTTCTAACTAATGTTGCAGTACTGATTAAGTATTTTTTAATAAGTCGACTTAAGACGAAATTGAGATTTTGATGCCATTAAATTCAGCGTACCCAAATCTATTTTGTAAATTTTTTTCAGCTTTATATCTTTAAAAAAGTGGCCATAATTTAAAAAAAAAACAACAGCTTAAGTCACTAGAGTCAATAGAAAAAAAACCTTAAACTGCTCTCCTGAACAATGAGTAAACCAGACTTAAGAGGTTTTGCCTTGTGACCACAGATACTTGTAGGAATTGCTTAAAAGTAAATGCAGTGGAATATATTGTGGGTAGTGGTGAACTACAATATCTAATTGTTAACTTTCAGTAACACATTTCATCCAATTGTCTTGCACTGGTGCTCTTTAATAGAAATATTTCTTTTTATCGTTTCGCTGGGCTGTAGTTGGGCGAGGCAAGAGCATAATATTCCCGCCAATTCGCAGTTCGCAAAACACTTGTTTCAGACAAATCAGAAGCGGTGGCTTGCGAGTTCGTACAGTGAGCAGCAAGTAGGGCCAAAATTCGTTGAAATAGTTAACATGTCATATCTCCATGCAACACTAAACGACGAGTACCCGACGAGTCAATTTGCGTATGGGTTTATTTGATACAAAATTGTCCCAGTCACGTTGGTTAGTGCTTTGAACTAAAATTATGAGTCTTTATCAGTCGTGATGATTTTCGAGCAGCCAATTCATTGTGCCCATTGCCTTGATTTTGTTCTGTTTTCACGTATAGGCGGATTCTATAAATGTGTGATTGATGACACAATATCAAGTAAGCTAAGCTGACAGTGACCGCAAGGACCAATCTGCGGTTGTAGACTATAATAAGTCAGACCGCAAGCTAGACTCTGACCAGTGGAGGCTCATTGCAATGCGCATTTGGGTGGAGTTAACGACTCCATTGTTAAGAAAGAGGATAAATCCCCCCACTTTGAACAACTCACGACTTTTAAGTGAATCAAACTCTTATCGTGCGATAGAGAGTTTACTCTGAACTGGTTGAAGGAATTCGTGGCAAATACACAGGCTCCATGGACAAATGCCGACTTACGACTTGTGGTTAAGAATAATTCACTATAGGCCAAAAGGCGTCATTTCGATACCCGGCCCTCATATCCCTAGGGAGAGGATAGAGCGAAACCTTCGGCATTTAAATCCGGAAATGCATATGCAGTGGGAACTGGAAAGTGCTCGAATAGGTGAATACCCCGAAGCTGGTATTGAAAAAGTGGTCTTACTAAACCAAAAAAAAAAAAAACAATGACACTCCCGGGAGTGCCGACAGAAGTGAAAACTTTATGTGTGTATTTTTTGAATCGTCAGGAAATATTTTAATGTGCAGGACATTCTTTTAAAGGAAGTGTTTTCTTATTCATTATTATAAACTAGTATGCACTACAAAAATTATACTACAATCTTCAATTTACTTTAATGCGCTATTGTACATGAAAAATAACGCATACTAGTTGACAGAGACAATACTGAGACCACCAACTTCGGCCGATTTCCCGTTACTTGCCTACAAGTTATATTTTTATGGGGTGGCAAATGCTAAGTGTGCTAGTATTGTTACATAGAAATTCGTATTGACAAATGTCACCAACACACTCGCACCTTGCATATGCCACTTCCGCTGTGGGCAAAGTTGCTGACACTGTTCATAGAATTTTATCCATTAAATGTGGAATCATACATGTGGACAATATTTTTTTTAGGAATAAGTGTACATTTTATGTAAAATGAACAATAGGACTGTTTTTTTGAGCTTCGTTCTCAGCAAAGCAAAGTAAAGTAGAATTTTCAGCACGCATTTACAACAACTACGCTCTACTTGACACTTCGAGACTCGCAGTAGTTATTGTAATTTGTGTGCTGAAAATCGTACATTACTTTACTTTGCTGAGAACGAAGCTTAAAAAAACACGCCTAATGTAGATTGTATGAAGGTTTTCAGTTATCTAAAAAAAGTGTACGCAGGAAATCGAAGTTAAAGATATTCAAAAACAGAAAATACGCAACCATGTTTGTCCTAATAAGTTTCTAGTATATGGAACATCTCCTTTAGATAGTTTTATTAACCAAACAAACCAAATTATTTGCATTTTAACAATATATAATAACTAACCAATGGCATTCAGTAATGTAAAAATGTTATATTCCCGAACTCTAACACATTTCCCACGGTTGCCGAGGTTGGCAGCACTTATTTTTGTATTTTTTGTATGTTTTTGCACGTCACACGGATTCTTAATTGTCAAACACCCATAGGAAAACAAAATGGCGAATTTGAATAAAAAATAAAAATAAAAATTGAGGGGGCCAGCGGCAAGAGGATTGCGAGTTGGGGGGTCTCAGCATGCTTTGTCTATGCTAGTTGGTACCCGCGACTTCGTCTGCGTAGAATTAGTATTTCGAGTAACTCATTAAAATATTTATATCAATCGGGTCAAAAATTATTCTATCTTTCAAGCCAACCAATTAGCCCTACACATTTAAATTCATTGTTTGCATTTATTTCTTACGAAATATAAATACCTATGATGAATTTTATTATCCCTAACTTGAGAAATAGTTGGTAGATACTTCATCCACTTCACTCGCACCAACCAGATTGCCCCAGCAAATTTTGAAAATAAAATTCTCTCTTTAATTACTTTACCATAGGAAACACACTTTCCCATTCCCATCCCACTAACAGGAAAAACAGCTTTTCTGATCTGGCGGCAGTGTTGCCAACCACTTTTAATGGAAAAAATTAATAACTTCAAAAAAAGGATGTCTTTATCAATAAAATATTTAAAAAAAAAAATTTTAGGTAAAGTGGAACAGTAAATCAAAGATTAAGCCCAAATAAAAAAAAATGGAATTTGTTTCCAATTTCATTCCTCTTAATGGAAGTGGAAGCTGAATTTATTTTTAAAGATTGACAGATAAATTCTTCGTAAAATGGGCAGAGATTAAGAATGGAAACACATTCATGAAGACCGATGTTTCATACAAAATTCTTTTTTGGCCAGATTTTTTTAAGAATGTTTAAAAATATAAAACAAAATAATACATATTTTAAATAAAAAAAGTGCCCTTTTTGAAAAAAAAAACAAGCCTTAAAGCCTTAGTTGGCATGGCTGGCTGGCGGTGTATTTAATAATGAAAAGCACTACTGAAAGCATTCCCTTTTTCTAACTCTTGTTAAGCCACGATTCCCATGTTTGCCAAAAAAAAAAATTAAATGTAACCTCGGTCTTAAAGCATGAGTTTCCACCTTAAAACTCTTTCCATTTTCCGAACACTCTATCTGTCATTCCTTAAAAATAATTCCAGCTTCCACTTCCGATAAGTGAAATAACATTGGAGACAAATTTGAAAGCTGTTTGTTTTATAAGTACAAAATGTTTTGTTTATTTTTTTATATTTAAGCTGCTCGAGCTAAACTAAATTTTATCTGGTGTCCAACTTTTCTCTCCAAACATCAGCTAAAGTCCTAGCTAAATTTTGACATAGAGAACGCTGTGGATAAACGTCACAGAAAACAGCTGATTTTTTGAAAAAAAAAGTTCTTTCCAAAATTTAATTCTCTCTTATTTCAACTATTTCTGATTCTAGGTACTTCTCGCCCACGTAATAATTAAAAAAGCTCATCCTTGCATACTTTTCCGCAACAGTACAACAAATATACTACGATCTGACACAATTTAGCTTGAGAAAATGTGCCGACCCATTAAATGGCCACCCTAAATTTTGACAGACACATGAAGTACATGTTGAAACAAAAGTTTGATTATTTAGCTCGAGCTGCGTACCACTCAGCTAAATGGGTTCGCTAAGATTTAGCTCAGCTAAATTTTGGAGAGATTTTTGTATGGGAGCGAAAATTTAGCTCGAGCAGCGTACTAAGCTTTATGTTTAATTTTTGATTTATTGTTCCACTTTACCAACAAAAAATATTTTAGCCATTATAAAGGGTCCGCCAAATATTTTTTTTTTTTTGAAAATGCTATAAAAAAATACCACTGAATATTTTCTCAAATTTCTTTTTCTATTTGACAGTACAATCCTTCCGGTTAATAATGGAAAATAATTTCATTCAAATGGCTGCCTCGGCTGGCCATGCAGTAGCCTACACGATCGGACCAATATTTAAGCACATTATCGATTGTGTGCAGCTGTATTTCACCAATGGCTACACGAATATTGTCCTTTAAAGCGTCAATTCTCTCTGGGATGTCGGCGTAATACTTATCTTTTACGGCACCCCACAAATAATAGTCCAACGGTGTCAAATCGCAGCTCCGCGGTGGCCAAACGACATCAGCTCAGCGGCTGATAATGCGATCTTCAAAAACAGGGCGCAAAGCATCGAGTGTAGCTTCGGCTGTGTGGCACGTAGCGGCGTTCTGTTGAAACCAAATGTTGCCAATATCCTCCTCTTCAATTTTTGTGAACAAAAATTCGTTCAACATGGCCCGATAACGATCGCCATTGACTGTAACGGCCACTCCTTGCTCATTTTCGAAGAAAAATGGCCCAATTATGCCTCTGGACCAAAATTTCAATTTTCTCGGGTGTACGCACTGTTTTTGGCTTTTCACGCTTTGGTTTATCGATGAGTTTCTTTCAATTTTTATACAAGATAACGATCATACGGAGCTGACGGTGCTTCTCTTCTTCCAAAATCAGTACGCAATTTTCGCACACATTCTGCAACATTACCATGATTTTCAAAGTAATGTCGCAATATTTCCCAGCGTTGTTCAAGGTTATACACAACCATATTCGTTCAGCGGAAGGATAAAACTAATTATCTGTCAAATCAGACATGAGCTAAGTGTTACCATTAGCGAAATAAGCACTAGTTGAAAAAAAAAGTTAGATGGCGGACCCTTTATTATTGAAAAAGCCTTTTTTTTTCCTCAAGTTAGATATTTTTCGTCAAAAGTGGTTGGCAACGCTAACACTGGTGTCGCAATATTACTACCATAACATTTGATCAACTCATTCCCTGCACTAAGCGACATCTACATCTCAGATCTGCAACTGAGAAAAAATTCGCGCGAATTTTATACTTTTATTTTTTCAAATTCTCTGAAGCTAAGTCAATTTATTTTCTTATTGTTTTAACTTTAGAGAATGCAAAAACAAATTCCCCAAAGATATTCATGCATTCATGTGGAAGTATTCATAAGTGAATATAACCTGCGTTTGTAGCTCCTACTCCTATTTCACAAAATGATTCCCAAAACAATAACACATTAAATATCATAGACTACAACCCAAAAGATATAATGGCGTCTGTTGTTCTCTTTGAGGTGTCGCTGTTTCATTAGTTGGTACATCTATCTTCTCTACCATTTAATACAAACATTTCTCTATATACAATGACTCTATATACCCTCTCAACTTTCGTTCCAATTTCACGAACACTGGTGTCGCAACATTGGTGTCGCGAGTTCAATGATTTTACCCAATATCAAAAATGCCCAACACGCCTTCACTTCACAAAAAAAAGCAATTGCTGAGGAGATTCAACAATAAAATTCGTGCTAGAATCACCCGCGTAAGGTTCGGAAGGAGGTAAACGAGAAAGAAGGTGGTTTAGTAAGAGAATAATGTAAGTAGTCCAGATTTACCTACACCATAGCACAGCAGCTAGCTCTAACCTCGTTTATCTCTTAGGTGAAAGAAAGCGATCTACTTTAGCGCAAGATTCATGGAAGCGTATCCCGTGGCAGAATATGTAGCAAACCTACTGCATTGAACCGCAAAACGCCGACAGTAAGAACAGTACGTGCATTGTACCTAGAAAACAAATTAACTTATTACTTCTATCTGCCTTGAACGGAGGGGACTCCTCTATTGATCTTATCAGCCGTCTACATACTGTACGAAGCAGAAGGAGCACCTGCTTTCCTAACCCACAGATTAGTCCATAGAACGGATTAAAAGGAGGGGACCTACTGTTGGGATGGCAGAAGTATGATGTGATGATGATCATTTACAAGACAACAGAATCTTCTTCAGAATCCCTAAAGATGCTGTGGAATACACTCTTTCCCGACTGCACCAGTCAGCCATGAGACAATGCACATGCCACAATGGCAATAAATCCCCCCTGTGGGTTTTGTTACAGAAGATAGAACAGAATGAGCTATTTGTTCATTCTCTCCCTTTAAGTCCCCAGGACCCGATTGAATCTGTCCACTCATGCTGCAGAAAACTGTCAACACTATCATTCCGGTACTTAAGGCGTTATACAGTAGCATATTCTTTCTCCAAGGTACATACCGAAAATATGGAGGGAAGTGAAAGTTGTCATTATACCTAAGGCGGGTAAAGTAAGTGATGTTAACGCCAAAGACTTCAGGCCAATAACCCTCACTTCGTTCTGACTTAAAACCTTAGACTGATGGATATATATATTCGCAACAATTTACGCTCAAGCCCAGCAAGTTTAAACAAAAGGAAAAAGCGTAGAGACTAGAGACTGCGCTACACTGTGTTGGAAGAGTAATAGAAAAATCATAAAGAGTTGAAGGTATAACTTAGCGGCATTCTTAGACATTGAGGAAGCTTGCAACAATGTCAAAACGGACGCCATAGAGCTTACTTAGAACACTAAGTAAACTCAACATTGACACCACTGTCATCGACTAAATTGCCAACGTACTTAAAGTAAGACACATAGTAGCCGAACCTGGAGGCTCCAGAGTCGAAGCTTCACCTCAAGGGGAACAGCTCCGGGAGGGGCTATCTCCCCGCTACTATTTTGGGTTATTTTCTTAAATGAAGCACTTATGCAACTTAGACACCCCGACGTGAGAATGGGGAACTGGCAAATTTCTGCCAAAACTGGCCGACCAATTAAATGGAGCTCTCTTTATCCTTGACTCCTGGAGCGGAAATGGCAGCTTATCGGCCAACCCCCAAAAAACTGAATTAGTATTGTCCACAAACAAAAGGAAAATTCAAATAGAACACAGATGGAAGAATCAAGAAACTTACAATAGCATTCTACTCCTGTAGTAAAATCTTTAGAAAACCTCGGAAACATCTCCCAAGACCAAACTCTTGTTGTAAACAGCTATTGTAAGACCTATGGCAAGCAACTAAAAGGGCTACATATACTAGCTTCCGGACTTGAGGCTATCCTCAATCTACTATCACTTGGCATCTTTCTGCAATCATTGGCAGCAACAAGTGCCATGAGAATCATCGAGTTAATAGAATAGAAATTCTATGAAGAGGGTCCGACGATCCTGTAGAAGCACTTTGGCGTTATACTCATCTCGAGTGCCTATACCCCAGCAAGGGAGCATGGAGTGGAGAGGTGGACTTATATCCACCCAACACACAATCCGTTCCCGTGTATACAGAATGATTAGAAATGGAAGTCATGGCAGTGACAAGAGCGGGCCGTGCGTATCACCTTCTTTATTACCAGCTAGGCAGCTATAAAAGTCTTAACTACCCCAGTAATAAAGTCGAAGCTTGTGGGCTGTCGCAAAAAGCTCATTGCTCTTGGAACACTGCGGATGAACTAGTACACCAAAGTTCCCGCTCTGGACACTAAAGCTAGAAGCGGGAAAGAAAGCCACAAATGAGGCTAACGTTAGATGGAAATCAATGGATACGTGTGATATCAAAAGGAAACTATGCCCATCTATTTGTGTATCCAGAGAAAATCGGAATAACCGGAAATCCTCTTTATGCTTGTAGATATCCTAACGGGACACAACACCTTGTTGTACCTCATGAAGAAAATGCTACTGCCTCAATAGAGGAACTTGGCAGAGGCTGTAGTGATGAGTGAGTTCTATTCCTATGTCACTGTCCAGTTCTCCAACACTTCAGGAACAAATTCTTCTTTCATAACCTGAACGAGCTATCCACACCAACAGACAAAATCATTAACTTCATCAAATCCTCAGAAGTAAGTTCGGTAAGTAATTAAATAATAATAACGAGACTAACATATAGAATAGGTTACTACGGCTAAGGGACAAACCTTCCCCCCCGACGTGTACCACAGGGTCAATACTGACCTAAATGGGGCGCGGAATACTCCGCACCAGCTCAACATAACCTAACCATTTTTCTTAGCTGCACAACTCTTTTGTTTATGTCACACGAATTACTTTTAATTTCAATGATTTCCCTATCAATTTTGCATCACAATGTTTCCTTCCATCTCAGACATTTTACTAAAGATGCAAGCACTTTTTTTACGAAGCAGTTCTTCAAACATCTCAAATTCTTCAAATAGCGCATATTTTTACTGTCATCGGGCAGATTTGGCAGTGACATTTGCGAAGGGGAACACAGAGATCTTCGCGGCAAATCAGTTTTATTTTATAGATTTCGAGCGGGTCGCAATTTGTTTTGGTGGTAGTGACATGGGAAAGTGGGTAAGTCAGATGAAAGACAAAAAAAGAAACACGGTCGAACTGGAACGAAAAAAATAAGAATATTATTTTCAAGTTTTTATATTAAATCATGTATGATTTCCTTATTCACTAGAGACTAGACCACTTTTAGCAAAGTAACTTAGATATTGCCAGCAGAGACAAATGATACTGAGACCCCCAACTCACAATCCTCTTGCCGCTGGGCCCCTCAGTTTTTTTTCAAATTCGCCATTTTGTTCTCCTATCGGTTTTGTGTCAATTAAGAATCCGTGTGATATGCAAAAACATACAAAAAATACAAAAATATATGCTGCCAACCTCGGCAACCGTGGGGAAATGTGCTAGAATTCGGGAATACCACATTTTTACATTACTGACTGCCATTGGTTAGTTATTATATATTGTTAAAAGGCGAATAATTTGATTTCTTCGGTTCATAAAACTAGCTAAATAAGATGTTCTATATACAAAAAACTTATTATGACAAACATGGTTGCGTATTTTGCGCTTTTGAATATCATTAACTTCGATTTCATGCGTAAATTTTTCTTAGAAAACTGAAGAAAATTTGCTGAATATATTTCTATTTTACTTCAAACAATCTGCACTGTTTATTTTTCATATATATTTTAATAAAATCTCCACTTATTCCTTAAAAAAATATTATGCACACGTAACGAATAATTTCAAATTTAACGGATAAATTTCTTTGAACGCTGTCAGCAACTTTGCCCACAGCGGAAGTGGCATATGCAAGGTGCGAGCGTGTTGGTGAGTCGGAATTTTTGAAGTTACGTGACATTTGTCAATTCGAATTTCTATGTAACAATACAAGCGCACTTAGCATTCGCCACCCCATAAAAATATAGCTTGTAGGCTAAGTAACGGGATATCGGTCGGAGTTGGTGGTCTCAGTATTGTCTCTGATTGCCAGTGTAAAGAACACGTCTACTCGGTAGCTGACATTATTTTTTTTTTTTTTTGTAACTGACAATCAGCTTTTTATTTCTTTACTTTAAACTATTAATTTAGGTTTGTTTGAAGTGGATAGTACTAGTGCCCACTAGTGCGCACTGAGAAGTGTCAGCTAACTTTCACTCCTGTCAAAAATTATGAGAAGTTGTTCATCCATGACGGAAGAACCCTTTCAGGGCCGTTTGCTGTTACGACTCATAGCGAATTTAAGTGCCACATAAACTCTTATGTGACAGTTTATGCCCTAAAAAAAGTGGCCTATAAGTATTTAAGTAGAACTTGAATCATTAAGAGTCGTATGAGCAAATAGCCCTCAATAATCGAATATTTCTCTAGACCTGCTCATAAAGTAATTTCACTCCTACTGTGATGGTCGGTACTATATTGGCAAGGGAAATTTTCGCATTCTGCGGGCTATAAGTATCTGGCAAGGCCCTTGTTCGTTTACAGACGCCAATGTCAACCAATTCCATAAATTCCATTATGTTCACATGATTTAGTAATTTAAATGCAATTTTAACGTCGGAAGAAAATGGTAATTGTCGGATTTATATTTAAAAGAGCATCGCTACAAAATATCCGCTTATTGCTCGACTTTCGAACTTATGTAGACATCTAAAATAAAATCTTACTTGTTATAAATTTCTAAGCAATTTTTGTCGAAAAGCAATTAGCGTATACAAATTATAAAAATTAAACCCTCATCATGTTTGTGTGAGTTTTATTCAGTCTTAAAAGCATCATTGAATTATAATTCCATTTGAATGGAATAGTCTAATTTTTCGATAATATCGATATTTTCCTAAAAACTATCGATAGTCTGAAAAATTTAAGAAACTGGAGAAAGATTAGTGAAGTCCATCAAATAAAACAAACATTCTAACTATAGTTATATAGGGCAAACAATTTTAGTTGATTTTACTAAATATTTTTAATTTTGCTTACAAAAGAGGAGCATATTAAGATTTTTTTTTATTTTTAAACTTTTCCGTTTTTCATTGTGTATGACTCCAGCCTTTGAAAATATCATTTCACTTGGGACGGAAGTCGCGGGTATGAATATCTTAAACTTCTCAAGTCCGTGTAAATAGGAATCTGCCCAATATTCCACGGCACATTTGTCCTTGTCTATATAGGCATTTTTTCTATATAGTGATGGATGTCAATAAGTGCATCTGTTACCGGTGTTCGGTTTCGGAATTTTTCCGTCACCACTTCTGATGGAGACAACAACTCTTTTGATTTTTACTTCTTAAGCTCCGCTGCAGAGGCAGCGTTTTGTTCCCTTTGAGCCGTTGTTGTGCTTGTGGATGTTCTGCATTCATCGGTACTAAAATACTCCGCTGCTTTGGTTTCTTTTAAAAATTGTGCATACTCCCTATGCAAATAATGTGCAACATTGTTCCCTTCTTCCTCGATTTTAAAGCCATGTTTCTAACACTTGGATCTAAGACTGCATAATAAGTTGAATCAACTTGAGTTCGGGCTTGTTAAGCTGTAGCTGAATAGTTTTAAGTTCATCTGAACGTACTGAGCTTGAATGAAAATAAGCCGCAAACTTCTTGACGAAAGTATGGAAATTTGTTAAACCGAAAATGTCAAAATATATTAAATTCAATGTGTGGCCAAACCATAGAATGTGACGAATTTGAAGAAGTTGCGCAGTTTTTATCAAAGATGCTGCATTATCGATTACGATTGCAACAACCTTGGAACGAATTTTTCAATCTGTTAGCGTGTTAGCTATGGCCTATTTCGGCAAAAAAAGGGCTCATGAGTAAAATGCTAAAACGAAACCTAAGGAACAAGTGTTTGGTTTATTTGAGCATAAAAACAAAAATTCGTAGGTATAAAATAATTATCTTGTACTTTTGAGAAAAAAATGAAAACTCACCTTGCTTCACCTGTGTGCCTGCCTTTAATCTTAACTGCTTAATTGAGCAATTAAATTCTTAAAAAAAAATGAGATGTAACAGCAAGTTTTCCTTTATTATTTATAACATAGTTATTGATATGTACTGAGTACAATTAAGGGCACTTTGAAGTTGCATTTATAAATTCTCAAAATATTTTATTAAAAGAGAGGTCTTGTGATGGGTATTGAATATTTTTCATCTCGATCGGCGACCAAATTTCTAAATACCTCATGCTCACCCTTGGGCAAAGGCTCCATATCTGTCGCAATCATCCGGGCATAAACCGGATCTAAATGCTTTCTTCTTTTCGTACAATGGACCAGTAGTTGTGTCTGAGTGCTCCATCGGAAAGTAAGAACCTCCGCCAAAAAAAAAAATCTTCTTTTGGACGGAATCATCCATATAAAACCTTGTTCTGTCAAAATATTTATATTGCCCTTCTTGATTTACTAGTATTGGTACTAAGATCTGTTTCTGGTGGATCATCAATTTCAGACTCCGTAGGAACAGTGCGAGTATTACCCGAAAATAGTTGCCATTCGTATACATGCTTTCGTTTTAAATAGTTAAATTTGAAGTATTTCCACTCGTTTTGTATTTCTGGTTACAAATGCATTTCGCAAAGCTTTGATTGGAGTACTTATCAAAGAACTCCCACATACGCGATCTCTGGCTCATTTTAATTCAATTTAAAAACAAAAACGGGAACCAAACTCTATTTCCTATTTTAGCACGAGGGCACAACCATCGAGGAAAGCTAAAAAGGCTTTGGCAACAGACAAGGGCGCCAAGTTATCAAACCACAATGAACCACTTAAATAATAAGTTCAGAAAATCTATAAGAGAATTCAATAATGAGTAGGTATTTAAAAACCTACCTTAGCAGTCTTACAAATGATGCCGACTATACTCGCTCTGGAAGACTGTAAGACAACAAAGAAAATTAACAGGCCAATAGCTCACATTTCTCCGCTAAAAAAACAGAGAAGGTAACCGGGCAAAAAGAAGCCAAGAGAAAGCAAACATTTTTGCAGAATATCCTGAGGATGTATATAGTGGAGAAATCACTATAGAAACATTTACAAGTGGCACTGCAGTACTTGCTGTTCGAGCAACGTGGGAGCAACCGTCGAAATGGCGACAAAAATCTTTAAACGGCAATAAACAGTATCTCAGGATGGAGCCCAAAATGGCATATTAGACTAAATGACCCAGAGTCAGTCCTTATTAATTTTACGTATAAAAATGTATCTCACATTCCAGCATACTACAACAATGAAGTGGAATACTCAAATACAGCCAAATATCTAGGCATGACTGCGTTTGAAAGCGCATGCAATGTAAAAAAGAGATGAGTTTAATACAGTAAAATATATTGGCTTATTAGGAGATATTCACCCCTGTCCAACTAAATACAATAAATTATTGCTATACAAGCAAATTCTGAACCAGTGTACTAAGTCAATGCACCGTGGTACATACATAACGCTGATCTACATAAAGATTTAAATATTGAAATGGTTGAACATGAAGTTGAAAAAGTAGCTTAAAGGTACAGAAGTAGGCTTCTCAACCACGATAGTTTAGAAACAAGCAAATTTTTAAATACGGACAATGTAAGCAAGAGATTAAGACGTATAAGACCTTTTGATCTATAAAAATTTGCTAAGGCAAAGAAATTAGGTTATATTTTCTAACAAAAAAAGTATTGAAATCCGACAACCGCTGGATTTTTCTTCTAAAATTTTAAAATAATTCAAAAATAAATTTCCGGTTAGTCGAACGACTAGGTGCAATCCCATTCGGGACATAGACTAACCAAACTAGACAGTCGACTGAGAGCAGAAACAGTACTTCTGCATACAACCTGCCTGTCCTGCATAAGATTGCATAAGAATTCGTGTCTGTACAAATCAAAGGAGCGAATTTGCTGCAGGGACTTCATGGGCGGCCATTATTAAGGTGGGAAATTTAGTGTGTGCGACTGTGTTCGGCATACTTTGTTATGCGGAGTTTACATCACAGTTCATTATAAATTTTTTTAAAGTTTTTGTAATTTTGGTATCAAATGGAATTCCTGTTATAATTTCGTTACATTGCCAAATAAATTAATATAATAATTATTAGTTAATGTCTAGCAGAAATCCATCTCATAATATTAATCAGGGAAAATGAACTACCACGGTTTTTTCACTTTTGTTAAAACAGATTGTGTAAATTCAGGTTTTTTTTGCATATTTTAAGAAAATAAAGCTTTTTCCGTTGATTTTAATAGAGCTGGGTAGTTCCGGACATGTATAGTTCTTTGAACTATGTCCCATGTCGGAAACATTTCCTATCTCTCCGTTAACTGCAAATAAGCATGTCCAACCATGTTCGGTATAGTTCCCATTTCACAGGGGAAAATGAATGTGAACGAAAGAAAAGGAACATACGTAGGGATAACCAATTCAGAAATAGCACTACACACATGCTTAATCGCATATGTGTGGCAAAACTATGGCGAAATTCACTCGTTCGCTCATCTTTCGCGTTTCAATGGAAATGAACCGTGTGGTGTTGGTGTGTGTACCTGTGCCTCCGGAATTGGAACTATTCATGTATGTGCTAAGAAATTCATTCGTGTTCGCATTCATTGATATGCATAAATGATATGTTAACAGTTCCATATCCGTTTAATCATATTCTTTTGCGTTAGCAGTTCCTCTCCATTGAATTCTTACTTTTAATTCATGTCGAAATTCAATTTCATTTGTTAACTTAAATTTTCTATACATATTCCATTTTTTGTTATTTTCTTAATATAAGGAATCGTTATTTTTTTGAAATTAAATGAAATGTATTTGTTTTTTTTTATTTTCGCTAATAAAAAGGTTGCGAGAAGCAAGTCGACGATTATTATTTCTTTCTGAATCGGCATTTACATATAAAAATAGTTCCACACTCTTTCAACCCTTTCCTTTCCTATTTCCATTAACGATGGAAAAATTCTATTGCTTAATGGAACTACATAGTTCCACGGACATGTTTCCGGGAACTAGTTCCCTTTCAAAAAAGAATCGTTCCATGTTCGATCCATCATTGGAACTATTTCGCGCAACTCTAGATTTTAATGCTTTAACTTTCGAAGCCATAATGAACGAAAATTTATTTTAAAACAGTTTAGCGAAAAGGTTTTTTTTTGTATGTCGCGGGGAAATTATTTTTTTAGTTTTAGCATAATTTATAATCTGTAATTAGTACGCAAAATGTATACTTGCACAATAATATTACTATGCAAGTATGCATTTGTTTAATTGAAAAAAAAATATATATTTTTTATTTTATTACTATTACTATTCTATTTTGAATTTTGTATGCGCTTGGCTTCTTCTGGTATAGGTCACAATACAAAAATCCTCGTATTGGTCTTTATTTTACTCGTAACGAAAAAAAAATGTTTTGATTACTTTTCGTATTCCAAAAACTCAAATAGTGCACTTGTTTTTGTTAATTAATAGTTTAGAAAGGTTTATAAAAAAATTTGTGCACATTTCAAAATACATTGTATTAAAATTTGTAAAAGAATTATGTGTATAGAAAACGAAATAAAGCGTGCGAATACCAACAATAAACAAAACAATTTGAATTCTTACGTTCGATTGAATACACAAAATCTGAAATCGGAAACAAATTGCAGAACCCACCAAAATACAACATTATATTGTCTTTTTGTTTTGCATTGCGATATACATATTTTTTTTTTGTTTTTAAAATAAGAATAGCATTTGCATTCTTACTGTTCCTAATTAACATTATTCAACAAAGTTAAGTGTTATTAAACTACAGAATTTCCAATCATATATTGATTTTGTAAAACTATGGTGTTAAATAAACAGCATTTTGCTGTCAAACGTAGAATTCATACAAACAAAATTAAAAATAAACTGAAATGTTAATGAATGAGTACCTTTTACTGCCGAAGATGAATAGAGGACGAATAAAGCTATCTAAAAAACCATACTCAACATTTACTTTTTTACATATATTGTTATAAATTCATTTACAAATTGTTTGTTATTGAAATAGTGCTACCCGACGGCTTTGAATATACGTATTCACAGACTGGAAAGAAAAGAGAGCGCGAGAGAGAGCTGTCATTCAAAATTTGCGGGGATAATCGGGTGGTTGCTGGGTGCACTGAAAGTCGACTGTCTAGTTTGGTTAGTCTATGATTCGGGATGACGAAAGTCAGTCCCCAGGGAGGTTTTTTTAGATGGCTTTGCAGAAGCATCCCTAGCGTTCTCGCTCTGTAATTTCTTCCGATAATTTTCCCTTCCACCCAAAGAAAAAAACACAAAACAATTTTAACTCATATTTTGAATAGATTCATAACTCTGGATGATGTACTGCAGGCTCCAAATCATATCAATATGCAAAGGCTACAGGCTCGGATGGAATTCCCTCCGAATTTTACAAATATAGGACAGGGACAGCCCTACTTTCTCGTTCGACTTACAAGAGGAAATGTATTCTCAGTGTTTTTTGTCCTCAATGTATTTTCAAAAAGTTATTTATATCTTCCTCATATAAATTAAAACCATAAAACCTTTTTAATGTATGCTTCTTAAAATTTGTTTCCAATTTTAAGAAGCAGTAAACTCGTTGTCGCAATATCGTGTTTCCGTTGGACATCTGCATTTGCAAGCATCTCTTTGATTTTAATAGATTACCCGCATTAAAGAAGACGATAGCCTATTTGATTCAATCTGTACGTTTTACAGCCTTTCATCAAATATTTCTACAGAAGATACCTATTTAAAATCTTTTTTGTAATTTTACGAATATACTCTGCTACCATTAGCTTTTTTAAAACATAAAAAACAGTATAAAGTGCAAGTGCTGCGAGCAAAACTTTGGACTTATTTGCAGATCATTTCCGCGGTCATGATTATGTTGGCTATTTATTTGTTAAGTCCCTAAAAATTTTAACTTCTTGCAGAAGAACAGTTTACTTTTTTTTAACCACACTAATTGCATAAAAGAAAACATGTTTCATCGGCCAGCCATAACTATTACGCCACTGATGATGAATTACCACTTACTATCTTCATCCGAGAGTTCACTAACCCCGATTTCTTGTTTGCACATCGGAATATCTTCTCACTCTCCAAGTGCGTCTATTCCACAACCAAAATATACATGCTAACTGGGCTAATCATGACCAGCATCAGATAATAAAGGGGACACAGTTAAAAAAGAAAGCTTAAAAAAAACGGAGCACAAAAGCAATTCCCCAAAAAAAAAGCCCACACAATTTCAAAGAACCAAGAAGAGAATCCAAACAAACAAAACACGTCTCGAAGAAAAGAAAGTATATAAAGCTAGTTACATGATCTCAACAATGAAGAGAACACTGTGTGAATACGGATGAAAGAAATTCAATGAAATACACTCGATAGCAGTTTGTAAGTCCAGGAAACTGGATAAATTGTTTTACTGCTTGCACAGGCAAACAAACCGATAATAATTTAGCATCTTCCATCGAAGGGGTTAATGGTCGCTAAATAAAAGTCTCGGCATGGAGTGCGGATTATATAAGTACGAATATCTTCACAAATGCAACCTGAAGTGAATATTCTCTTTGATGCACAATTTCATTTCGAATTTCGATCACGTTCTAACAGAGGGAGCGTGCAAAATGTGGAGAAGATATTGCGTGATTGAAGAGTTCATCGCAAGAGGAAGAGGTGACATTGTGGTGGCCAGAACGAATTACCTCCGCAATAAACTATACAATCTAGAGTTTCAGGTTCGAAGACCCTAAACACTGAATCCCACAGTTGGAATATCTGGATTGAACGCATTAATTTAGGGATAGAAGAAATTATAGATAGAAACGTGAGCAATCAACTTGCCAGTGGCGGCGTGAGAGCAATATTCATATTTATTTGAGTGGTTTCAATTTTCAATGTTCATACTTTTAATTACTACACCACAATGGAGAATTTTAAAATTAATTTAAAAGTACGTACTGTTTTCAAAAACAAATCAACTCGTTTATGAGATTAAAGCCAGCCGTACCTATACTGAAACTTAAAATATGTATTTATTACTATATAAATTACTGTTGCATTTTAGTGATTTTTAGCGGATTACATAAAATTAATGTTTTAGCTTCCTTTGGATAATAAAAGAAGTGCTGAAACTAATGTACTGATATTTCAAGGTAACGATATTTAATTAAAAACTAAAATGAAACTCCCTAACCTTTTTTTTTGAGAAGAAAAATCGCCTTTTTATCAAAATACATTATAAAAGAGTAAAAAAACATACATCTATGTATGTACTTTTGTTTTAATCATTGTCACATACCCGAGTTTGAGTTTGAAAAAAAGTTTTAAGAGCTAGTTCCATGTTCTGACAGAACTATTACAGATTTTGAGACCCACAAAATCTATCAAAATTGTGATTTCTTATACTGAAGAGGTCGCAAGGATCCAGGGATCTTATAATCCTCTCAGAGGTTCCTATATTCGAATATAAGGTACAGTTGATAGTGGCCGGCCCTTTAGGAGGATTCTCAAGGAAAGTGTAATTTAAAATTGGCAGTTATTATCTTTTTGAAAATTGGGCACAATGCCTCAGAGTTTGAGGTTCGATCTCTAGCAAAATACAAATAACGTCTCAATATTTTTTCTATACTGAGAGTCTGACAACATCCGAGTAATGGTTTCCAACACAAAAACACACGAAACAGAAACATATCATCATCTTTTTGAAAATTGGGCACAATGCCTCAGAGTCTAAGGTTCGATCTCTAGCAAAATACAAATAACGTCTCAATATTTTTTCTATACTGAGAGTCTGACAACATCCGAGTAATGGTTTCCAACACAAAAACACACGAAACAGAAACATATCATCATAACATTACATCCCAATATTTAAAAAAGTAAACTACAATATGACAATGAGTTACTGTTTAGATAAATCAAGTCTCACATTGCAATTTGATATGTATTTAACAAAGACGGGATGTCGAAATATTAGATCAGTCACCGAGATATGATATGAAACCAATGCTGCAGAAGAACATTGGAATATCTCTGATGACTAGTTTTAATATGCTCGATGTCTAAAATATTTAATAATAAAAGAAAACTTTAAACATAAACAGCCATATTAATAAAAAACCCACAACTACTCTCCAACTCGTATGTTACGTAGCACCTAGTTAAATAAATAACATATTAGTTAAATTTTTTTATTAATATATGAAAATAGCTCATACAAAAACTAACTGATGTTTTCTCCAAATAGCTGGCATCACCTAACCAAATTGTACTAATAACTATTACATATTGGCTGTCATCACGGCTGGCTAATAAATTTCTACTGTGACAAGTGAAAAAAAAGCAAGAGAGAATAAAGGAAAACAACAGAATATTTTTCATATTTTCTTTTGAAAATGTGTTTTTAATTTTGAATGTTTTATTTGTAAAAATTGTCATAAGGCTTTTTCGCTTTCTCTACAATTTTTTTTTTTTTCGATTTGGGGCTATGGTAACCAAATCCTCCCCTAACATAATCACATTATTTAAAATCACTGAAAAACGGTGAGCCATTTTGTTCCAAAATTTTTCAAATTCAAATTTAATTTATTTGTCATTTTGACGGGAACCATGTTTTTTAAGAGTTATTGACTCGCTCACAGACCTCCTACCGAAACGGTAGTTATCTTCTAAAAATGTTTATTAAAAGCAATTTGAGTTTAAAGAATGTGTTTACCAATAGTTAGGTCTAACATGTAGTTACGCGACAATTATCAATACGGCTGAATATGTTGAACAAGAAAGAAATGAAACTACCAAATGTCAAATGTGCTTATCACACTTGCCAATGGAGACTCTCCCTTGCTTCTAAAGGGTGATTTTTTAGCTGGTTTGGTTTTGGCAACACCGGTTTTGACAGCTGACGTGTGTTTAGTACCTTGTGTCACTGTCAAACAGCTTCAGTTTGGTTTGCAATTTAACCATGGATCGTCGTACAAATGAACAACGCTTGTAAATTATTGAATTTTACTATCAAAATTCATGCTCGGTTCGAAATGTTCATCGCGCGCTGCTTCCATTTTATGATCGGCATTCTCGACCTTCTGAGCAGTCTATTCGGAAGATTGTGACCAAATTTCGCACCAAATTTACTTTGTTGGACATTAAACCACCAACACGTTTACGTACTGTGCGTAGTGAAGAAAATATTGCGGCCGTATCAGCTAGTGTGACAGAAGACCGCGAAATGTCGATTCGGCGCCGTTCCCAGCAGTTAGGCCTTTGTTACAGCACTACGTGGAAAATTTTGCGGAAGGATTTGGGCGTAAAGCCTTTTAAGATACAGCTGGTGCAAGAACTAAAGCCAGCCGACCTACCACAACGCCGAATTTTTGGTGAATGGGCTCTTGGAAAGCTGGCCGAGGATCCGCTTTTTTATCGAAAAATTGTGTTCAGCGATGAGGCTCATTTTTGGTTGAATGGGTACGTAAATAAGCAAAATTGCCGCATTTGGAGTGAAGATCAGCCAGAAGCATTGCAACAGCTACCAATGCATCCCGAAAAAGCCACTGTTTGGTGCGGTTTATGGGCCGGCGGCATTATTGGGCCACATTTCTTCAAAGATGATGCGAATCGCAGCGTTACTGTCAATGGTGAACGCTACCGAGCGATGATAACAAACTTTTTTTTGCCCGAAATGGAAGTTCTTGACTTGCATGATATGTGGTTTCAACAAGACGGTGCCACATGCCACACAGCACGCGAAACAATGGCGCAATTGCGAGGCGAGTTTGGTGAACAGTTAATTTCACGTTTCGGGCCGGTCAATTGGCCGCCTAGATCGTGCGATTTGACACCATTAGATTATTTTTTGTGGGGGTATGCCAAGGCTAATGTGTATAGGGACAAGCCCGCTTCGATTGACGCACTGGAAGCCAACATCCATGCATTCATTTGTGAGATACCGGCCGATATGTGTGAAAGAGTATGCCAAAATTGGACTCAGCGGATGGGCTACCTGAGACGCAGCCGCGGTCAACATTTGCATGAAATTATCTTTAAACATTAAATTGCAAGGTTCAAACTATCGATTCAAATAAATATTTCATTCATTTTTTTGAATTTTTTGTGTTTTTTTTTTAAAAAAAGTTCTAAACCTCTTAAAAAATCACCCTTTATTAATGGAGCTTTCATGATGGCTGTATTAGAGATAGACAGAGAAAGAGAATACTTCGCCTAAGTTTGGCTGCTAACGCCCGGATCTTAGCGGGGGCTTTATTAAATATTATTTTGTATTTATATGCATTGTTTATGATGTTTTATTAGTATTAATTTATATAAACATTCAAGTTAAAGTTCATGAAGGCATTGACCCTCTTGTGTAATTTATAGTCTATTTATGTAAAATATGAAAAAAAATACGGACACTAGTAAAGTTTAAACGATTAGAACAGACAGTAAAATAAAATATTATAAAGTTTTAAGAAAAGCATCTTGTACAGTCTTTTTTTGTAAATTAAAGATACCAAGCATTTTTTGAGAAGACCAACTTGGACAAAACTATTTTAAAGCTCAACTTCGCCTGGAACACGTACCTACAGACTGGGCTATAAATTGGAGGTCCCTTACATTTGTCCCTAAAATACAAAATTTAGTAAAATGAATAGTTTTAAAGCTATGATGTCATTTTTCATGGCAAGTTTTGACATGCATAAAACACAACTATTAATTATTATGTACTCGTACCATGTACCTATTTATTAAATCATTTGTTTTGTATAAAATTTAAATTAATTTACGTTGTTCTTTATTTAAAAAAAAGCCCACAGCTGTTGTAGGCATATCAATTATCGATATATTCTATATATATCAACTCATTGTTTTGTTATTTTGCAAAAATTCGTCTATATCCACTAAAATAGTTCCATCATCGGAATAGTGACCCTCGAATTCGTCTAAGACCAACATAAGTGAAACAAAGAAAAATACATCTGAGTTACATTGACATCACTGCTCATATCTATCAAAAACTACAATGAGTTTTATTGAAGAGAACAATTCCCTATAACTTCAACGACTTATTTTAATACAACTCCTATAAGACAAAAAATAATTTCTTATAGACCCTACACCGCATCTACCACACTGTCTATTTTGTGGACTTATTCCGCAAATGCGACGTGCATTCGATTGCTAGTGTGAGAAACCCTGTCAGCAATATATGCACATCTAAGTCATTTTCCGTCATGATCTTGCGCTCATGCAATAAGCCTAATAACAGTATCCAATACATGCGGGCAGCGGCGTCGTGATCTGCAAACAAGTTCTAAACTATAACCGCTTTAGCGATATGCCATGAATCAAGCAGCGGCCAACCCACCACAACAACAAACTAAGTATCTTTCGCTGTTCTCGTCTCTACAGTTCTTCTTGGACTTGGACTTGAGGTTTTGTATCTTGGTGGTCGTGGTATTCATAAAATTCTTTCACCTGGTTCCAATTGATTCATTCCGTGTTGTGATTTCGTTTAGTTCGCATCGAGAAATGGAGTTTTTAGCGAGTAAGTTTGAGATAACAAAGACTGTATCAGAAAGAACCAAAATAATGTGAATAAAATTGTTCCCTCTAATATGCAGTTTGTGCTTTCATATAGTGCATTAAATAGTTTATACTATAGTTGCTATAGAGGGACTTAGCCCCAATTGAGTAGTTTTTGTGATTTAACTTGAGCCATTCTTCACTGCTGGTTTCTAATATTTATTGTGATTAGTAATACAAACTTTAGTCTCGACTTTAAAGCTCACAATTGCGATTTTTGTATGGAAAATATAGCCATTGTGAACTACTAAAATTTCAAGTCGAAACTAAAAATGTGTATTGATGGGGCCCATTGTGTATTTCAATTGCGTTGTAACTTTTCTCTAGATTTTGGAAGAAGTGCATAAGGTTCGTCATTTCATTACTTTCATTTAGGATCGCAGTTGCGGAACAAATGTTGTACGCTTAGCAGAAGGATGGTTAATATATTTTCGGTTGTATTTATGTTTAAAATGTTTGTTGCTAAAAAGTTAACGCGAAAAATGTTTTGATTAAAATAAACTGGATATATGAATTAATGATAGCTAATTCTTTTCGTGAAAGGAAAGTATAATTTATGTCAACTTCATAAATTTTTTTTCCGAAATGTGTTTTAATTTTCAAATACATAGCATAAGTGTATTAAATATAAAACATTTGAACCAATTTCGATTTATGAACAAGTTGAATTAAAATATCTTTACACAAGAATATTTAACTATTTAAAAATAAACTAATTGCAGAGCGTTGTTTAGAAAATATAGAATTTAAGTTCACCAAAATACCAGACACAGGAATAAATAGAAACATTGCGTTACCTCTGAATAAATCGACCCAACAGAGTTCGATTTATGATCGGTTAAACAAAAAAGGGGTACAAATTAACTAAGTCTCTTTAAAAAAAACGAGTAGCTATTCGTTGTTAACCCGCTAATGGTGACGCAAATTTGATTTTCATCAATGGTGACGCCGGTCTCACGCACCGGGGTTTTCAACTGAAGATTTTTCGAAACGTGTTACTAATAGTTCATATCTTTTTGCTAATCTTATGGTCTTTGACAATAAAACAGAGATATTTTATCTATTTAACCTCTTTTATTTCAATAATTAGATCCACAAACAATTTTTTAAGGGGAGCATTAAAAATAACACAGTTTTTAGTAGTTCTGTTTTTAAAATTAAGAAAAAAATAAAAAATCACGTTTTTTAGTCTTTCGACATACGGTACTTGTACAAAATAAACAAATATTGGTATCCTTTCAAACAAAAAATAACAAAAAAATACATCTCAGAAACTACATTTCTTTAGATAAAAAGGTGCTACGTTTTCACTACGTTTTCAAGACAAAAATATTGTTGACATTTATGGCAAGCGTATTTGGTTTTTCTATTTTTTTTCCATCCACACTCATAGCACCGGCCAGTTCTTGAAGGACCCGATGTTTCAGGTACATAATCTATATGTAAAAACTCCGACAGCCTTAGTCTCATTGATTATTATTTTACTTACAAACACGGTGACACACGGCAGAGACAAATGATACTGAGACCCCCAACTCACAATCTTCTTGCCGCTGGGCCCCTCAGTTTTTTTCAAATTCGCCATTTTGTTTTCCTATCGGTGTTGTGTCAATTAAGAATCCGTGTGACATGCAAAAACATACAAAAAATACAAAAATAAATGCTGCCAACTTCGGCAACCGTGGGGAAATGTACTAGAGTTCGGGAATACCACATTTTTACATTACTGAATGCCATTGGTTATTAATTATATATTGTTAAAAGGCGAATAATTTGATTTCTTTGGTTAATAAAACTAGCTAAATGAGATGTTCTATATTCAAGAAACTTATTATGACAAATATGGTTACGTATTTTCTGCTTTTGAATATCATTAACTTCGATTGCACGTGTAAATTTTTCTTAGATAACTTAAGAAAATTTGCTCAAAATGTTTGCATTTTCCTTCAACCAATCTACATTGTTCATTTTTCATTAATATTTTAAGCAAATGTACACTTACCCATGAAAGAAAATATTATCCAAACGTAACGAATAATTTCAAATTTAACGGATAAAATTCTATGAACGCTGGCAGCAACTTTGCCCACAGCGGAAGTGGCATATGCAAGGTGCGAGCGTGTTGGTGAGTCGGAATTTTTGAAGTTACGTGACATTTGTCAATACGAATTTCTATGTAACAATACAAGCACACTTAGCATTTGCCACCCCATAAAAATATAGCTTGTAGGCTAAGTAACGGGAAATCGGTCGGAGTTGGTGGTCTCAGTATTGTCTCTGACACACGGTCTCACGAACCGGGTTAGTAAAAAAAATACACAACTTGTGCTCACTAGGCAGCAGAGACAAATCATACTGAGACCCCCAACTCACAATCCTCTTGCCGCTGGGCCCCTCAGTTTTTTTTCAAATTCGCCATTTTGTTTTCCCATCGGTGTTGTGTCAATTAAGAATCCGTGTGACATGCAAAAACATACAAAAAATACAAAAATAAATGCTGCCAACCTCGACAACCGTGGGGAAATGTGCTAGAATTCGGGAATACCACATTTTTACATTACTGAATGCCATTGGTTAGTAATTATATGTTGTTAAAAGGCGAATAATTTGATTTCTTTGGTTAACAAAACTAGCTAAATGATATGTTCCATATACTAAAAACTTATTATGACAAACACGGTTGCGTATTTTCTGCTTTTGAATATTTTTAACTTCGATTTCATGCGTAAATTTTTCTTAGAAAACTGAATAAAATTTGCTCAATATATTTCTATTTTACTTCAAATAATCTGCATTGTTCATTTTTCATATATATTTTAAGCAAATCTCCACTTATTCCTTAAAAAAAATATTATGCACACGTAACGAGTAATTTCAAATTTAACGGATAAAATTCTATGAACGCTGTCAGCAACTTTTCCCACAGCGGAAGTGGCATATGCAAGGTGCGAGTGTGTTGGTGAGTCGGAATTTTTGAAGTTACGTGACATTTGTCAATACGAATTTCTATGTAACAATACAAGCGCACTTAGCATTTGCCACCCCATAAAAATATAGCTTGTAGGCTAAGTAACGGGAAATCGGTCGGAGTTGGTGGTCTCAGTATTGTCTCTGCTAGGCAGGTTCGACATGAACTGATGGTGGGGTACGTGCAATGTGGCAGCTACTCGAAATTGCAACAAAAAACAATAACGGAGAGTAAAGTTATTCGATTTTTTTAACACACCCGGTCTCACAGACCAATAGGTCACCATTGGCGGGTTAAAACCATCGAGATAAAAAGGTTAAATGTATACTCAAAAAAAAAAAACACACTTTCTGCAGTTTCTGGATAAATATCCATTTTATTTTGTCTTTTACGACTAACTATGTACCTATGTAGGAGCTTTAACTTAGTAGTTTTTAACTGAAAGTTTAAGAAAGTTATAAATTAGTGATTTCTCTGCGTTTATAAATATTTTTATATATAAACGTACCTTAATCTTAACTATTTGTTGAAGTAGTAGGATTTTTATTTAAAACTAAATTAAAAATTATGCTTCTTCGAACTGGGTAGTAAATTTCCTATAAAAAATGGTGTCATATATCTTCATGTTTCTTATGAGCGTGTTTCTTATAGTTTTTCCACATGCCCTTCATTTAAGAGATTTGTTCTTATATGGTTCGTTTGAATGCGAACGCAACAAGATTAGTGTTTGAATGAAAATTCCCAAAATCGTAATTTCCCCGCAGATTCACTCTCTTAACGTTTTACGCTTCTCTTTACCTATATGTTTAACGAAAATTATTTATAAAGCATTTCGCCCAATTATTCGATTTTCCTTCGAACTTTATCTACAGTATTGGTCATAAACGTTTAGTTCTATAAAAGTTTTAAAAAGGTGTTAATAACATATGCTGTAGTTTATTCGCAAAGATGTCGAGGGAACTCGCTTCACTTTATGGATTCGTCTTACATTTTTCCCACCTTCCTTCGATTTTTGCGTACATCTGAAGCATGTTTCTTAATCATTCTTGAGCCGACTTAGACTAACCTTCTTGGTATAGCATGTCAGTTTCGGCTTATGTTTCACCTGCACTTAAACTTACTTAGATTTGTCTATAGCTCTTATTTTGGGCGAATCCCCCTCGGACCGGTTGCCATTTAGGTGAATCGTAATTTTTTATCCCGATTCCCGATTTGTATAATTTTTTTCTCCTTTTTTAGCCACTATTCCGGGCGATGTGACCACCAATAGTTACGGTCACCATATTAAAGAATTAAAAATAATGCACAATAGAAAAAAAAAACAAATTTCAAATACTATTTTTATTTTTTTTATTTCTTTATTGATAAAACTTCACAAAAAATAAATAGAAATGCCCAGGAACCTTCGTTAATGTTTGTTGTTTTTCCTGCTTCATCAATTATTTTTTTTTCGTAAAAATGGTGTTAAACGCATCACGACGACTTTGAGCTTCCTGGCGATTTGAAGATACATGTATATTACCTATTGCTCTTGATCTTTCGAAAATATGCGACAAAGTTTGACATCAAGCTCTTTTGTCGAAAATCTGTGCTTATGTAATTTAAGGGTCTTTCCTACCATGGATTAGAAACTAATTTTCTGGCCGCAATTCACTACAAATCTTGTTGCTGTCCTAGGCTCTGTTTTTCATCCGACATAGGTAGGGGAGAGTGGGACACCTTTGAACGTGGGCTAAATTTGAACATCACTAATAAAACATTATTTAAAAAATATTTGAAAGCGTAAACTAACAGCCTTATTTAATAGGTTTTGCTAAACGCGCCTAAACACTTGTATAGTTATGCAGTGTATAAGCATTCATACAGCCAAAAATTCGTATTTATAAAACATTTTCCCATGCATACTAGTTATATAGGGCTTGCGTCAAAAAAGGTACTCAAAAAGCAGAAATCTACTACATATATCTGTCCGAAACGATGAAAAAAAAAACATAGCAGCTTGTGAGACATGCAAATTCAAATACAAATAGGAATTAAAAAATGGAAAATTAAAAGAAAAATTTGGGAATTTTAGGACTCCTATGATATGATAGACTTGTGCAAATGAAACTTAATTGAAAAACAATTCAAAACATCTCATATCTGTCCATATTTCTTGTCGAGGTTACTTGTAGAATCTTTAAAATTGGGAAAAAACCTCGATACATCTATCCAATTTCTATTGATTTAATTTAAAATAAAAAGTGACAAATTTGTTCAGTCAAAATAACATTTCGATACTATTCCACCTCTATACAGGCACTAAACACATGCAAGCGCGTTTAGCTTATACAAGCTCTATACAACGTTGAATGATTTTTATAAATAAGGTTTTTGCGTATAGAGGCATTATAAAGGGTGCATAACTTTATAGACTCTTTATAATACGTTTATATATAAGGCTGTACATTTTTATCCTAGAAATATTGTTGTCTTTAAACTTCAACGGCTTTCGGTCCATCTTTTCAGTAGTCGCTTGAAACTAGCTCGTTTTTATGCTGTATTTCCAACTTTTTTTTTTCTTGCTATGAGTATACAAATTTTTTGGTGAGCGTTTTTATATGTGAAAAATATTTTTCGAAGGCGAAGGTTCATTTAGAACCATATTAAGCTGCGTTTTTCGTATATATGAGTACAAACAAATTATTAACGCTAAATTGTTCGTGACAACACACGTTGACTTTTGCTTTTGACTTCTCTAAATTTCAGTTAGGTTAATGAGGCTACTCCTCGTTTATGTAAAAACTCGTTTGTTTCTTATATGTAGGGTAGGTGTCTATATAAATAAAGTTATCTGTGAATTATAGTTTGTGTACATATTTTAAGTTATTTTTTGTTTATGTTACATGTTCCTACCTTATTTATGAATTTCAGTTTACTTATGTTAATTTTTTTTGTCTCTAATTTAAAAATCAAAACAAATTTATAATTTAAATAAAGTGTAAAGTCTAATTTCAGGTTAATATTTAATTATGTCGTTCAAAGATTGAACATAAGGACCTGCTTCATTCAAAAAATAATAATAAATCGAAATCTTCATAAAATGGATAGAATTATGAATTTTAACTAAAGCTGAGTACCATTTCCAAAAAAAAAAGAGATTACAGATCAAAAATTCGAATACATAGGTTTTTATGAGACTCTGAAGCAAAAAGTTTTCAAAGGTGCTCCACTCTCCCCTACTTTTTTTTTTTATTAATTACTAGATGGAACAGTATTGTCCGAAAAAAGTGAATAAATCCGGAGTTTCCTAAACCTGAAATACAGCAACACGAACAAAACAGAAAGAGAATCAATTAAAATCGGCCCAGCGGCATAAACTAAGTATTAAATAAACCGTCAGCTCAGCCAACTTCAGAGAATTTGCCTAAAAGCCAGTATTAAATAGACTGACAGCTTTCCTACGTCTCCCCGATTTACCCCGCAGATTTTTTTCAATATAAGCCCCTCCCACCGACTGTCTGTGAATACGTGTGAAGCAGCAACAAAATACAAATCTACATTGTGTTCCTACATTGTGGTATCTCTACCTTTTTGTGGGAATTTAAATTTTCCGTGCGTAAACGGAAAAACATCAAAATTGTGTGATTATCAACAATCTGACAAGAAAACATTCAAACTACATACCACCGTGAATGTGAACGCACTAAATATACATAAAAAGGAGATTTGCCTTTAGCAACTATTTCCAGTACCAAAAATAATGATTATAACTGCGATTTTTATACTGAAGATTAATTCAAAGTTATTTTCTTTCCGAACAATACAAATTTTACTTTTCAAAGCATGTTTTTTTCATAAAAAAATTGAGGTAATTTGAGTTTAGTGAAAAGGGAAAAATGAACACGCTTCGTGGGAAAAATAAAGAGAGAGTGCTAGGAATACTGACTGAGATTTAGTGTATTTCGTGAATTGATGTCAGCTGATTGATGCGTTCTGAGAGTTTAAATTCGTTGTTTATGTTTTTGGGGAAAAAATATGTTAGTGAAATACTCAAAATTAAGAAACACACCAAAATAATCAAAATGCAGTTTCAATGACAAACTCAAGTAATTCTTTTTATTTATAAATCAACCATGGATTAATTACGATTATTATGATTTGAAATATGATTTTTGAGTTATAATCCTTTCATGAAGATTCCATGTCAAGCTGAAAACAACAAAAAAAAAACAATTAAAATTTCTTAGAACATTTTAAATAATTCCATTTGAAAACAACTGCTTCAGCCAAGAATATGAATAGTGCTAGTTTTTATTAAAAAAAACACAACTGAAAAGTTTTTGGTAGGAATTGTATGAATGAAAATAATGTCCATATTTTTGTGAAAAGTAAAATATAGTTGCAAAATGATGACTGCACATTTATTGTTGTTTTTTGACATTTTGTTTTCTATGAAACTGACGATTTTTTTTACTTTATTTTTTGTTTGTAATTTTTCTTACACTTTTTTAAGTGACAGTACAGTTGTCGTCTCGTTTAATACTGTTGTTAATAGCTTCACCAAATTGATCATTAAACAAAATGGGAGTGTGAAAGGAGAAATTGGTTGCGAAACTTAAATGAAACTCTATGGCAAACATGCGAACAATTTTTTTATATCGATATCATAAAAATAATGTCTATCTATCCGAAATTCATTATAAAATAACTTAAAATATATTCCTTTTCTTTATATCCTGTAATTTCAACATTAATTTCTATTCAATTATGAGAAATTCAAACAACAATTTATATAAAAAAGTAGCGAAAAATGTCAGCCTGGAACTCAGAAAAACTATGGTTTACAACACAGCGCTCGATATTGAAATGAAAGTCCACCTCAGGCTACCGACGTGGCGGTTTAAACCGGAACCGGAAGAGTGTAGGCTGGTTTTTTCCAAGTATGAGTGAGTCCCCTTTGATTAACATAGGCACAAATACATGAATTCAAACTGGGCTACATCCAAGGTCAAATTCAGCATGTAGGCAATTTCTCTTTTTTTGGGTGAAGCTGTCAGTCTATTTAATAATTAGTTTATGCTACAAGCTGTTATCCGTGTTACTAAGTGGGAAAGTATGTGTGCCATGTTAAAGTAAATTAGCCGCACGCATGCACTTACACATAGCAACCTGACTATTAAGAATTTTTTTTTTGCGCTTCACATGCATTCACAGATAGGCAATTTAAGAGAGAATTTTATTTTAAAAATTTTCGGCGGGGAATCGGGTAGGTGAAGAGCTGACGATATATTTAATACTTAGTTTATGCCCAGCGGTCATTAAGTTTCACCCCGAAGGAATTATATATATACCTATAGATTTATTGGCTGCCACTTCTATACTCAAGGAGACTTATTCGATGATGGTAAATCATTTTCAGTTTTAAAATATTCGTCTTCTTTTAATACCGACGTTGATACTATTGAAATGGGACAGTTAGGGCGAACAGAGTGAAGCTATTACTTCCAAAACACTGCTAATAAAAGAACTGAGTATGATCTCGTGAAAAATATTCTAAATTGCCGATAGCACGCATTCGTGTATTCCTGCTTTAGAAAAACCTTGCAGATTGTAGTTGGAGGAACAACATTTTTTTACAGCAGCACCACTTATGACATTTATTAATTTTAGAACCTATTTTTCAGCGCTATGCCTACTGGCACTATCATTTGCTGGCAGTCTGGCTCTGCCAACTGATTTAAATGTTCAAAGCGATCTGAAATATGCCAGCAGATTGTCACAGCTAATCGCGACAAATCTACTCAAGGACAATATGGAAATAGATGGCAATAACGCTTATTCACCACTGGGTGTAGCTACGACATTGGCCATATTGGCTGAGGCTTCAGATGGCGAAACTTACAACGAGTTTATAACTGCACTCAACAGCCCACAGTCGAAATCAGATCTTCGGCAATCATTCAAACGCATTTTGCGTAACTTCCAAACGCCAGTCACAGAATCCCCACAAAATCCGTCTTTCAAAACGTGGCTGTACATCTATAGGAATTATACAGCACGCAATGAATTCAAGCAGATACTCGCCAATAATTACTGTGTTGAAGTAAAAGACATTAACCGTAGCGAGTACGACTGGGATGTACCCAATACATCGCTTGATGGATCACTTGAATCATCCAGCACGAGCAACAGTAAGGATGTTATTGGATTCGAAACACTTAAGAAATTGAACATCGACAAGCAGCAGGACGAAGAGATTGCCAATATCGAAGCCAACAAGGAGGCGTCGAAGTTTGATAAATTTGTCGATGATAAGCAATACGTTGAAGCACCATTAATTAGAGAGGAAATCGGCCGAGAGAAGCTACAACAGCAAGAACAACAACAACAGCAGCTGGAGGGCGACACTGAGGAACTCTCGACCACTGTCAGCGACGATGCAATGATTAATGATATGCTTGAAGTAGATGAGTCAGCGAAAGCCAGCCCGACTGCCTCCAAACGCGACGAAGAGATTAACGTACAGGAAAATGAGACTGTTCAGGATGAGGAGAAAATCGATGCAATCCGCAAGAACTATGCTGGAGTGGAGGAGATCCAGCCACCACCACAAGAATCCAATGAACCGCAAAAAGTAACAATTCCACTACAAAAACTTGTGGACGGGGGCAGCGAAATAATGCAAGCACTTGAATCCCACTTCACATCGAGAAGGGTACGTTTCGCTGCCCATGGTCCCATCACCATTATTTTCTTATTAATTCGTTTTTTCTTCTCTTTTATTTGCAGCTCAGTGGAGCACGAAGCCTTTTCCGCAAGGATGATATAGCATCAGCGCTTAGTGCCAATTCAATAACTGGAAAGGAGGCGGGATCGCGTACAAAAATGTTGCTTTTTAATGGTTTGTACTATCGTGGCAATTGGGCGTATCCGTTCCAGGAATTACGCTCTGGTCCAAATGAAATCTTTCATCTGACATCGGATCAATCCTTGCAAACACCAATGATGCATGCACGTGGCAAGTATCGAGTAGCTGACTTAGAAGCACATAATGCCTGCGCTGTGTCATTCCCCTACGAGGTGAGATATTGCCAATGTGATTATGTGTAGTCGTTTTCAAATCCTTTAAACTATGCATTCAGTTGCAGTGCATTTGGAATGGAAATACGTACATTAATTAGTTAAGCGATCTCTAACTGAATTTATAAATTTTGCAGAACCAACGTTACTCGCTGTTAGTGGTGATGCCCAAGGACATCGATGGTCTTCACAAGCTACTTGAAAATCTTAACCCGGACATTTTCGCTACCATCAAGGGGTTACTAAAGGAGCGGGACATGTACATAAGCTTACCAAAATTCCAAGTAGAGGAAACATCTCGATCCGAGTCGATGCTTAAGCAACTTGGATTGCTTAGACTTTTTAACCGTGGCTCAGCAGAATTAAGCCAGCTTTCTGATGATCCTGATTTACACGTTGACGAAATTGTCCAATTCGTGAGTGTAAGGGTGGATGAAGGTGGCAGCTCGGAAAATGTGCTTTCCGCTAGTAGTACTGTCGGTGCAAGGATTATGGATGATTCGGTGGAGTTGAAAGTTGAAGTTAATCGACCGTTTTTGTACTTCGTATTGGACAATGATGAAGACTTCGTTATTGTGTCGGGCAAAATCACTGCTCCTGAATTCAAAGAGGACTTGGGTGTTGATTTGGATATTGAGTATACTCAATCGTAGGGAGATTACTATTTTTGTCTGAAAATTCTATGTTAAGTCGATTTGAATAAAAGTATACCCCTTAGACTGGAAAATACGCTCTTCTCTTTGTAATGAAATGTATTTTGTTGACATAGAAAATCCAAAAGAGGCATATCTTAATGTGCCATTTAATAAACAGAAAAAAGAATTTACCCTTTGTCACAATACTGAATGTAAAACTTACATAGCACTCGATCTTTCGCCACTGATTGTGAACTATAATAGGCTTTCCTCCATCGCCATACATTTGGAAGAGAAATGTCTTTTGAGAGGGGTCCGACGTCCAACCTAAAGGCCTTAGTTTCATGACGAGTTGGGGGCATGCATAAAAGGTGACTTAAACCATTGAAGAATTGACCACTCCGTTAAGGAAAGTAGCTGCAAAGTTGAGTACATCAAACATTTTGTTAGTCCTAACTCCCAACACGATCTACCCCAGGTGCCCAAGCAATATAAAAAAGACATCACATTGATCGACCTACCCACGTCTCATGAACAATACGTTAATGGAGTAAGAGCACACACAGTTTGGGTGCTGTGGCTCAGTGGTTATTATGTTGGACTGCAGAGCGAGGGGCTCAAGTTTGATCCACAGTTTACATCTGAATGTTTTTTTTCCCCATAAAGTACATCTCGCCAACAATATGAATGGTTGTAAGAAGCTAGCATAAGGGTCTTATATGGACCTGTTAAGCCAACATTTATGTAGTTTTTTTTTTTATAAATTAACTGTGATACAATATCAGATGGGCCCAAAGGCGTTATAAACCAATTTAAGATGGCGAGTTTGTTAGATCTTAAATATTATAGAAAGCTATCAGTGAATAAGATTACCCTAATTATAAATCAAATAAAATATCATAATACATCCTCACAACATATACACAATATTAAATTATAAAAAGATCAATTAGAAGCCGGTCTAGAGTTTCTTTTAGACCCCATTATAGTTAAAGCCAATTAACGGAAATTTAAAGCAGGTAGTCCTTCCGAACTTTATGAAAAATTTCACGGGCAATATATGTTGTAAAATGACAACATATATTGAAGCTAAAAGTCAATTTAGTTTTTTTAGAATCACGTATTATAAGTGAACACTTGTAAATACAAGGTGGGCCAAAACAAGTCATTCGATGTTGTTTGGCTCTCATTTTTTTTTTAAATGAAAAACTTCGATTCTGTTTTTTGATTGTGTTTATTTGAACCTTTAGAATTTTATTGGTCAAGTCGAGTATCGGCCAAATGGGCGCCGTCACAATTGATTGCCATACGGGCTAGTTCTATGACATTTTTCATCACTTCGGCGAGAACTTCGGGCGACAGATTCTCTCACTCGTGTTGAATGTTGTCCTTGAGGGCTTCTAGGGTCGCGGGCTTGTTCACGTAAACACGGGACTTCAAAAAATCGTGCGATCTTGCCGGCCAGTGCAAATCACCAAAACGAGAGTTGAGGCGACCCGGGAACGCCGCCTTTGGAATATCGGTTGTGGCTCGCGCAGCATAGACTAACCAAACTAGACAGTCGACTTTCACTGCACCCAACCGAATTTTGAAACCGAAAATTTTGAATGACAGCTCTGTATCGCGCTCTCTTTTTTTTTCCTGTCTGTGAATACGTGTATTAAAGGCCGTCGGGTGGCAAAATTTCATTAACAAACAAAATGTAAATGAATCTATAACAATAAAAGTAAAAAAAGTAAATGTTGAGTGTGGTTTTTAAGATAGCTTAATTTGTCCTCTATCCATCTTCGGCAGTAAAAGGTGTTCATTCATTCACATTTCAGTTTATTTTTAATTTTGTTTGTATGAATTCTATGTTTGACAGCAAAATGCAAAAATGAAATCATTGGGGGTTGTTCCAAAAATGAGTCAAAAACTTGCAAGTTAAACCCAAGCTTCCACTAGACAAAAGCGAATTTTAGTAAATGTTCATGAATATTGTATAAATTTCTATTAGGGTGAATGTTTTTAAAATCGTTTATTTAACACCATATTTCTACAAAATCAGTATTATGATTATGACATTGTTGAATAATGTTAATTAGGAATAGTAAGAATGAAAATGCTATTCTTATTTTAAAAACAAAAAATATGAATATCGGAAAGCAAAAAAAAAGTTTAACTCCTAACAAAAAGACAATAGACCTGTTTTCTTGAGCTTCGTTCTCAGCAAAGCAAAGTAAAGTAGGATTTTCAGTACACAATTACAACAACTACGCTCAACTTGACACTTCGAGACTCGTAGTAGTTATTGTTATTGTGTGCTGAAAATCTTACTATACTTTGCTTTGCTGAAAACGAAGCTCAAAAAAACACGCCTAATATAATTCTGTATTTAAGTGGGTTCTGCATTTTGATTTCCGATTTCAGATTTTGCGTATTCAATCGAACGTAAGAATTCAAATTGTTTTGTTAATTGTTGGTATTCGCACGCTTTATTTCGTTTTCTATACACATAATTCTTTTACAAATTTTAAAACAATTTTGAAATGTACACAGATTTTTTTATAAACCTTCCTAATTATTAATTAACAAAAACAAGTGCACTATTTATATTTTTGGAATACGAAAAGTGATCAAAATATTTTTTTATCGCTACGAGTAAAATAAAGAGCAAAATATTTTTTTTTTTAATTTAACAAATGCATACATTGTGCAAGTATACATTTTACGTACTAATTACAGGTTATAAATTATGCTAAAACTAAAAAAATATTTTACCCCACGAAATACAAAAAAAAAACCTTTTTAGCTAAACTGTGTTAAAATATATTTTTTTTTCAATATGGCTTCGAGACTTAAAGCATTAAAATCAACGGAAAAAAGTGTATTTTCTTAAAATATGCAAAAAAAACCTGAAGTTACAAAATCTCTTTTAACAAAATTGAAAAAAAAAACTGTGGTACCTGTTCATTTTCCCTGATTAATATTATGAGATGGATTTCTGCTAGATATTGACAAATAATTATTATATTAATTTATTTGGCAATGTAACGAAATTATAACAGGAATTCCATTTGATACCAAAATTACAAAAACTTTAAAAAAAATTATAATGAACTGTGATGTAAACTCCGCATAACAAAGTATGCCGGACACAGTCGCACACACTTGATTTCCCACCTTAATAATGGCCGCCCATGAAGTCCCTGCAGCAAATTGCATAAGTATGCGTGCGGCAGCAATGGCGCTCCTTTGATTTGTACAGGCACGAATACTTATACAATTTGCTGCAGGACAGGCGGCTTGTAGGCAGAAGTACCGTTTCTGCTTTCAGTCGACTGTTTAGTTTGGTTAGTCTATGCTCGCGCAGTGTGTGCCGTAGCTCCGTCCTGTTGGAACCACATGTCCTCCAGTCCTAATTCGTCCAAATGCGGAAGAAAAAACTCGGCCCTATAGCGCGCACCGTCGAATGTTGTCGTTTGACTAACGGCGTTTTCGAAAAAAATGGCCCGATGACTCCTCCAGCGTGAACAGCGCACCATGCAGTAACTTTGAGCGGGTGTAATGGCTCTTCGTGCATTACTCGTGGATTTTCGGTCCCCAGAAGCGTTAGTTTTGCTTGTTCACGTACCCGCTGAGGTGGAAATGAGCCTCATCGATTTTGGTCGAAAAATCGTCCTCGAGATTGAGGATGGCTTGGGCGTAGGTTACACGCATTCGGCGGTCGACAGGCAGCTGCTAATACACAGACTGAACTGTGTACGGGAACATGTGCAAGTCTTTGTCCAAAATTTGCCTTAGGGATGACCGGCTGATGGCTAATTTCGAGGCACGGCGTCTGGTTGATGATTCGGCCGACAGCTCGACATCATCGTCAAAAGCGGCAATATTCTCCCATACTCTTCAAGGTTGGTGGTCAAACGGGGCAGTGTTTGCGCAGTCGGTGTCGGACGGCCGTGGAATCGGCGAGACGAAATTCGGGCTGCGCCAACACTACAGACGAATTGTTACGCAAAAAAATACACACGATTATTCCGCGTTCTTGGGGAGTGTATCGGTCCATGGCTTGTTCACTTGTATTCTACATCTGTCTAGTCCAAAAATGTCAAAACAGATTTGACATTGGGGGCCATTAAATATGATAGACTGCAACTCGAACGATATTGGCTTAGGATGACCACCCCCCCCTCCTTTTTTATGGATATTCAGTGTGTTGATAATCGTTGTGAAATGTAGATGTTTTAATGAAAGTTCGTAGAAAATTTAATGTTTTTTGAAACGTTTTCTTTTTTCCAAGGAAGGCCTTTCGGACATCGAAATACCTACAAAAAGGAAGAAATCCTACAATATGAGAATGCTGGTGACAGTCGATGCCAGTTTTTGACATTCTCTCAAAATTTCCACCAATGAAAGTGCTTCCTCCATAGACATACTAAATGTGGACTGCCAGTAGCCAACTTCACGCATGTTCCAAAAATACAGACCGCTACTGTTTTACAGCGGAAAACAAAGTTAAACTTAATACGATCAAGTTAACTGTCACTCTGAAATTATTTGAAATTCGGTAGTGTTTGCAAATATTCAGTGGGTTAAAAAGTTAAAAAATACTTAAATATTATTAAATATTTTAAAATTAAGTGCTGTGTTGAGGGTTGTGATTCCCATTATAGGCAACTATTCACATCAAAATAAATAGTCTCTTTCACAAGTAAGTCTAGCTCGGATTATGCAATATGAAAATATTATGTTAATTAATACATATTTCAGAATATTTCGTGGAGGAAAGCTGATTAAAGATTGGATTGTTGCTTTAAAAGCATTTAATGATCAGGAAGTTGATCAGAACCATTGCAGTCATTTATGGTAAACATTTTGAACCAAATCTACTTATTTGTGGAAAGGTGCACTTGGCCTATGGTGCTGTACCAACTATCTTTCCCAAAATGATTAGAGAAGGATTGTAAGTAGTCGGATCTCAAACATACCTATACATAAGGCTAGTTAAAAAACTACTGTAACTATTTCAGTGAAAATATTGAAATCCTTTCATCTGCTTCGGAAACTGTCCTTGATGAAAACAATGGCGTTTTACACGAAAAGTAAGATCACAACATTTTATTGTGCAGATTATTTTGTGAGGGTTTATATTATTTATGTCGTCAGCAAAAGTTGCGACTACTCCGCGGAGCTTGCGAAGAAAGAACACTAGTCTTGCGAACAAAGTTGGTGTAAAGAGAATATTAGTCAAATAGTTAAGACCACAACTGCTGCAGAATTCGAAAAAAATCAAAACCTTGTCACAAAATTGCAGCAAAATCATGTCATTTCGGAAAACGCAACCCAAATTTTACAGGTATTGGTAAGCATCAACAAAACAGTGGATTTTGAGTAAGTGGAAAAAACCGTTATAGACTGCACAGTGGAGATCCCAAAAAGAAATTCTTAAATGGACATGAAGGTTCGAAGTCCTGGTAAAGCTTCCTAATTCCTCCATTCGGACTCGGCATAAGGTTAGGCCTAGGGTATAGCTAAAAGGCTAACTTAACCCAAGTTTTTATCACAATCAAATGTGGAAATAGCTGACATTCGATGGCCATCCAGGACACTTGGGCATTTAGGTGGTACCATGTGGCAGAGAAATTTCAATATTTGTAGACGCATGTGACTGTCTAAAACTAATTCGAAATACGTGGGGAAAAAAACGGACGATCTATGATACTAATGAGGAGCCAATTAGGTGGCAACATATTGAAGAATTAGTAAAGTATCAGGCAATGTTGGGCCTGCATTTTGCAAATAAATTAAATAAAAAACGCATAAACTGGCATTCCAAAATCATGAATGTTAAGCTTGCCGCCCAAACATTGAGTGAAAGTACCTTTAAGTCCCTACTGTTTCTTTTAAGGCAACTATTGTGTTCATAAGAAAAATAAACAACATTTGTGATTGTCTCAATACGAAATCAAGGTTTATGCGACAATTTAAAAAGGGACTCTGTGGCGAAAACAAAGCGGAAATAAGAAATAAGGAAAAATTTATGTTTTATAATTAATATAAAAAAACTTAAAACGTATGTATGAGAATTATGTTGAAAAAGACAAATATTTAAGCTATATTTTGTCATATAAGCTTTCACAAGACCATTTTGAGTTATTTTTCTCAAGTATACGAACAAGATGAGGGTTCAATAATAACCCAAATAACAGTTTGCCTCACCTTACAAACGGCTTCTTATGCATAATGAAGTCCTATCGCTTGCTGAAGCAAACTGTATTGCATTAGACACCAACAACATTCTGGTGACATCTTCTGCAATTTGTGAAAAAGAAAAATATAACATAGAAGAAAATGTAGAAGACGATTTTATACTTTTAAATAATATTTACACTCGCCTTACGAAGAAATAATTATTTATATCAGTGGCTTCGTTCAATATAAAATTATTTGCACTCTTTTACTAAGTGCAAACATTTCTTAGCTGCATGCAAAACAGAGAAATCTGATCTAATTTCTTTCAAGTCTATAGGGTATCTCAGATATCCGCATAAGGACACAGTAAAAATATGCAAATCCACACAAAAGGCGATTGCAATATTGGAAGTGCAAAAACAATTAAAGTGCAATAATATGTATAACCTTTTAGTATTAAGTTCTTTAAGGGCCGTTTTCTCATACGACTCTTAAGCATTTAAGTTCTACTTAAATACTTACGGGCTACTTTTTTTAGAGCATAAACTGTCACATAAGAGTTTATGTGGCACTTAAATTCGCTATGAGTAGTATCAGCAAACGGCCCTAAGAAGTCTAGGTTTAAGAAATTTATATAATGACATGTCCTCGAATGTGATATCCTTGAAAACCACAAATATTTACTGATAAAAATTGTTATCCAAATGTATGCAAAAGTTTTGCTTCATCATATTGCAAAAAAAAATTATTTAAATGATCATACAACATTAATACGAAACAAATTTACAATACTTGTTCAGTTCATGGGACAATAAGTTAACAAATGTGTTGCTTTTTTGGTTTTATATCTTTAAATAATAAACATAAGAGAATTAATTTGAAATCACTCTTTGCAAATCAGTGTTTTTCAGACTTTTTGAGTACACGACCCCTTTGTCAGTAAAAACATTTTGGCGACCCCCACATTATAATAGGCCATTTTTATTTTGCTCACATGATCTGTATAGATTATTGATTTTCACGGTTTACAACAACAGTACAAGATCCAACTTTTGTTGTATACAATAGATCAGATCATGTGAGCATAATAAAAAAGGCCTAATTTGTCGGTTATTTCAAAAGCTTCATACACTGAACCCCTTCCAAACCCGCTCTAATTACACAAGATTTGAAATTTTCTCTCGAGTTGCCAAAAAAAGTTGTAGCAGGCCTTGCAGTAATAGTATTATTTGTTTGTGAATACTTAAGTGCGCATCAGAATTAGCATTTCATTTTTTTTCAATGTTTGACATTAAAACTAAGAAGAGAAATAGGCTATAATTGGAAAATGATTTAATCGTAAAAGTGTCAAAGATTAATCCAGGATTTCAACATTTATTAAAAAACTAGCTGTACCCGCCCGGCTTCGCCCGTGCAAAATGTGGTTTCAGAACAATTGATGGAAACAATTTTTTTATAAAATTGCTGTATTGTAGGAGACACAATTTTTTTTTTGATAATCGCTCAAAGAAAAATCAATAGACATTGCAGAGGTATAACGCGAGGGAGCGGTCTGCCATAATGAGGGACTTGAGCCCGCATTGAAAAACATCCCAAAGACTGAGCCCACTCTGCCTTCATGGCATTGCACCTGGTCGTTGGACTAATCAGCAACAATTTAATATTCTTTGGACAATGAAAATGAAAGAAAATTATTTTATAATAGGTATTTAACTCACTTTTTTATTAATCTAACGCTTCTTTGTATACTGTATTAGAAGTTTTGTTTCTTTCGGCTGAGATAGTGATATTTTCTGCATTATTTACCCTGGAGCACGCTATATAATTATCTATAACTCCCCGTGTATTCAACTCCCACTTTCTTAAAGTTTGACCCTGTGACTTATTAATTGTCATGGCAGAGCAAACAGTAATAGGAAATTGAATCCGCTTAAACTGAAATGGATAATTGCCGGGAATTATTTGTATTCTTGGTATAAATACCGTATCTCCTTTACCATACCCAGTTCAAATTAACGCATCTATAATATTTTTCTGTAACGAAATCACTCACATTCTGGTACCATTACGAAGCTTGGGGGATTCAAATTGCGAAGCAACAATGGCAACTCGAATTTTTAATTCAATTTTATGAGCAAAAAGGCCATGGGCTGTAATGCTATTTGAAAACTCCACCGGGTAATTTACTGCCTCATCTTGATTGCAAATAGCATTTATAAATAGTACGACGTGTATCACCAGGAATTTTCCTCAATATAAATCCCCTAATGTAATAATACTATTTGACAGTTATTTCTAGACACTTTATTTTGTAAGCAAAACATACCTTTCCTACATATTCGCCATTTCTTTTGATTTTTTTTCTTAGCAAACACAAAGCGTACTGCTTCTGTCTGTCTCCCTCTCCGTCACAGGAGTAAAATAGGGTTAAAAGAGATGTCAATAAAATATTGCGCTGTTATTATATTTGATTTGAGAATGAATTGCATATCTACTCACTCTTGTGAAAATCGTAGAAATGTTTCAAATGTTGCCTTTTTATTTGAAAACCTTTTAAGTTTTCGAGTTATTGGATATCCTAAGTTGAACCTGCAGATGTCCTCTATAAGCTGCTGGTTAGTATATTTAAATGCTCCCAGTATTTTCGAACGGAAAACGTAACGAAACGAAAAAATAAATTACTCTTGTGCAATTTTTTCCGGAATTTATAGAGATATAGAGTTTAAAACAAGTAAAAATTGTAGGCCTAGGTATCCTCTATAGGCCGTGAAAAATGCACCAGAATATATTAAACAGTTTCTAAGATTTTTGCATTTAAAGGCATGCCGTCAAATTCAATCTTAGTCGAACAGAACTACACCAATTTTATTTATATGATGATAAACAAGCACATGTCGCACTTGAATAAAGGCAACACTTTTATTTCCTAAAGCAGAGCATTTTGGACTGTAAAATTGGTATAAAATTATCAAAAGAGAGTGAAAATAACAGATTGAGAATTGCTCAGGAGAATACGTTAACGAAGATAATTTTACTGTACAAATTAACGGGACTTTATCAAAGTTCGTAAATAGAGTCGGAAATGCAGGAAAACAAATTGGTTCATTTGAATAAAGGCAGTTGGGAAATTAAAAGCATTCATGAAATTTTGTTAGAAAAATCTGTGCTTAATTATTGTAGAGTGAAGTTTGAAGTAATTTATTTAAGTGCAGTTGTTATCAAAATTGGGCTAAAGAAACTCTTTAACTGCATACGAAAAAGGATAAATAGATGCGTACCACTCTGAAGGTTGTTCCAACCGCGACATCGCGAAAAAAATTGGTCGAAGCCCAACTTCTGTTGTTAATTATTTAAAGAATCCGGATTCTTATGGAAAAAAATATAAAGGAAGAATTTCTACAATTGATTTCAGCAGCTGATAGGCGCAAGATCATTCGCTGCGCTTCTAATTCCAGTGATTCAATATAAAAAATCAAATTCCGTTCCGGTGTAAATGCCAGCAAATCCACCGTTAGACGTGTTATTCTGAGTGACCTCCTCTCAATGCTTTGCGTAAGCAGCTTCGACTGCAATTTGCTAAAGAAAATATGGCCTGGACTATAGGAGAAAGTACTCTTAAGAATGACTGGCGAATGGTTATTTTCACGGATGAAAAAAAGTTTAGTCTAGATGTACCGGATGGGTATAACTTCTACTTTCATGATTTAAGGAAAGAAGAACGGGTTCTAACCCGTCATCACAGCCGAGAGGGTGGAGTAATGGTTTGCGGTGCGATCAGCTACTTTGAAGCGTTCGAGTTAAATTTTCAGAGCACAAAAATGACGGGAGTTACCTACAAAGGGATATTGGAATCAGCTTTTCCTAAGTTTAACGAGTAACTGGGATCTTTGCCAATGCAATGCACCAATCCATACAGCTCGTATAGTAAAGTCGTTTGTTGCAAGCCAAAACGTAAAATTATTGAATTGGCCACCATATTCACCAGACTTGAACAATAAAGAAAATGTTTGGGGTTGGCTTACCCGTAAAGTTTACGAAGGCGGAAAGCAGTTCAACGATAAAGAAACACTTCTCAGGGGTATTAAGTCAGCTTGGGCCGAAATTTCTCTAAATTATATAAAATCACTGTACGACTCACTTCCAGACCGCATCTATGAGGTGATTTCCAAAAAAGGTGGCCATACACATTACTGACTTTTTTAATTTATACTTATTTTATAATAACTATCAAAAAAATTAATAAACAAAAGCAAAAACTGTATATTTCTCTTATTTATTGTCTTTGCCTTTATTCATGTGAACCGATTTAACTGCTTGCATTTTCGACAGTTTTAAAAAAAAACGGGTTATGGTCCGGTTTCCTTTCACTGTCAAGAGCTTTTGTAATTGTTTGGTCTTGTAATATTTCAGATCTAAATTCTTTAATTTTTGTTCCACTTTGATTCCTAGTTTTTTTGTAAAAAAAATAAGAAAACTGTTTCATGACATCGTTGCCTTTATTCAAGTGAACCGGAGTGTATATTATTTTTTTTTGCTTATTAATCTTACCGGCTTACGACCGCGACCCCCCAAATAACCTTTGGCGACCCCCTAGGGGGTCGCAATCCACAGTTTGAAAAACACTGGAATAGATGACGCTTTTTTGTTTACATGTTCCTATGGAAATGAATCTTTTCGCACAATATGTCGCGACTCAGGTGGCGCACGCAAGTGACTTATTGTGTGAAATTGGATACAGTTGGCTAGATATCGTGCTGGCTGGAGATGCTTGTTGGTTGTGGGCCAGGTCCACCCGGACTGTAGCGCCACCTTAAATAAGTAAGTATATTCAATGCACTCGTAGTGGAGTCCCATTGGAATATGTGGAGAAGTTAAGGTATCTTGAGGTCTGAATTTTCTCGATGTGTTGAAGGTCATAGAATAATAATGGCCATTAGCGATTGTCTATTCACTTTGTTGATTGTGATGCAGTGAATGATATAATACTAGCAAGTGTATTTTGACTGTATGGTTCATTACATAAAATTAAAATATCACTGAACATAGACAATCTATATGTTTTCTAGGTCGATGTTATGCAAATTTAAAAGAAAACAAACAGAAAGGCTCCACAGATGGTACTAATCCAATGAGCTATCAGGGCTTCCCATCAGTGTTGTTAGCACTCCGTCTTTATTTATCTCGTGAAACGTGGTAATTTTTACCTTTTCAGTACTCAAATTCCCTTTTAAAAACCCACGATAATTTTTGCGTCAAAATCCAGTTTTTAAAAGTAAAATTTGTATTACACGGAAAAAAAATCACGTTAAATTAACATTTAGTGTATAAACCGCAGTTAGTAACATTACTATGATTATTTTTTGGTACTTGGACATTTAATGTGTTGATAATTATGGTGGAATGTAGGTGTCTTGATGAAATTTCAGCAAAAAATTATAGTTTGAGTGTTTTTTGTTAGATTCCTGAAATTTCCACGATTTTGGTGTTTTTCCGTTTATCCCACGGAAGGCTTTTCGGACATGAAAATTCCCACAGAAAGGGCAATAATTGTAGCAAGAAATATCCCCTTGCTCCATGTCTCTATGAAAATTGGTTTATGTTCAGTAAAAAATATTTAATAGAGTATAAGTCTTTAAACAAAATCAAGTCTCATTGGGTTTTGCTATTTTTGCTATAAATATAGGTGTTTGGGTGGCAGTTTCAAGAATCACAGCAATAAAAGGTTTATCAATCACAAACTCTATGGTCACAGGCTCTGCAGCGCTTAGCGGCACAATGAATGCAGCGGTTGCCGATGTCGCAATAGTTCCGTTTTCGTCCACCTCTAAGGTAGACTGCTGAATAATTTCACTAATTTGCAATGGCTGCTGCGAAAAAAGGAGCTTCGACACCTTCGATTTGGTAGCTGAGAATATATCAACCAGCCCGATCTAAAGGAAGTAAATTAAACAATGAGCGGGCTTGTGAAACTATTTAATTTGTAGGTACATACCTTTTGAAGTGGTTCGATTAGTGAGGCTTTTGATGAGACTTTAAACTTCGGCATAGACAAATGTACCTTGCTGTTCAACATATCGCCGATACTTTCAATTATTTCGGTGAACTTGTTGTGCCCTAAGCTACCTAAGAACCTATTTAGGGTTATTTTGGGGCCAGGCACAATCAAAACCATCGAATAAACGTTGTCCTTAAAAAAATAAAAAAAAAATTATGATTTCTATGTAAGACTCCTCAAAATCTCAACAACTTACTTTGTATGGCAAATTGATCATGGTACCGTCAACACCTTTGCCCAGGTCAATGTTCTTTATTTTGAAATAACCATTTACTTCCATAAAATCGGTTTGTCTGCCATCATTGAAGTATGTATAGAATATTCGTGGCTGTGATGGCTTTAGTTGGTATTTCCAAGTACTTCGGAAGTACACAGCTGATACAAGAATTGCCTTCAGACTTGATACGTCAGTTTCTAAAATAAATGTAAATGCATACAAAACTAAATACAATTTCATTTATCTCACCCTGGCTGAGGAGTTGCGGAATGTGTCCTTCGGTAGCATTAGATGCCCACTCATTGATCATACGTTTTGCATAACTAGACTGTTTTTGAAGTGGCAGCGAATATATATCACCTCCAATATGGAAAATCTTGACTGAAACATCCAGGTTTATTTTTTCATTATCGTCGACGAAAATTCCATTCGCCGATTTTATTTCAGAATTTGTTCCTTCTGGATTAAGGACATAGTAAAGTTGGCTGGGGCTAATATTATTGGTGACTCTTCTAATTTGCTCTTGGGTGGATCCTTCCGATGCAATTTCCAGCACAGATACTAAGAGCTGAACTGAAACCGGACACAAAATGAAATTCTCTGCGTTTCGGTTTGTTGATTTTGAATTTCGAAAAAGATTCCAAGCGAACTCATTGCTTTTAGTGGTTGAGGTCGAAGCCATTGGATAAATCTGCGCATTAATCCCATATTGTTGATACAGGAGAGCGATAAATGTAACCAATATATTAAGCTGTGCTGAAATAGAATCAAGAAAATGGCATCTTTATTGCTTTTTCTACGTACAAATCTATCTCATTCATTTATTTTACAAAAACTCTGTCTTCCCTTTGTAGAATATTTGTATTTCTTGTTTAGTGTTCAAATATAGCTTTTCAATAATGTTGTCATTAAGACAGATCATGAAAAATGTTATAAACAACAGCAACAACAACTGTATCTTTGACATTTCTTTATTTTAAAGGGAAACTTTATACGGTCATACGTACCTATAACTGATAAAGATCTCTTTTACAAACACAAAAACTGTGTAAGTATCTGGCAATTGCTCATTACCTATAATACGGGTGATTTGTCGTTATCAGCAAATGTGAGATCCCTGACTTATTTTGATTAAATGCGTAATGCGCCAACTATGGGTCATCCAAGGACAAACATCGCACAACCCTTTATTTGTGTTAATTTAAAAGCTTTCTGATGGCTACTTTCGGATTTGTTTCTCAGATATCCAGGAGCCTAACTACTGAAAAAGTCGATACAGTTGTATCGTATTCAAAGCCACGAGTTCGATCGAGTACAAAAGTACAATTTGCTTAGTAGGAAACAATTCATCTAACTGTATCCTTAAAATGCTTTTGCAATCTCGATTCTTAAAAAAAGTGAGTTCATGTAATATATTTATACATTATGAACAAATTAAACAAATGTCAGAAATTGGGAGAATTTATAGAATTATCCCGATGGATCTTATATGAAAAGATAATTTAGGATAATTTAAAAGAGAATGAAATTTTTCTGGAAAGTGTTTAATGCGTGGGAGATAGCAGAAACTTTTACTTCGAAAACCAATAAAAAATGTTACATAAATTCCTTGCAGGATATAAACAAGAAAATTGGTATTAAAAATTTATTTTAAAGTAAATATGAAAATTACTTTTGCATACTTTTCCTATGAAAATAATATTCTAGAAATAAACAATAAATTTGGAACACTTGCCGACTGCAAACTGCAATTTCAGATTTTTGGACAGAACAAATTTAATAAAAAATAATGTAATAAATTTGGAAATCTTATACATAAATAAGCGAAGGCAAATCCCCATCCAGCCTTTCAACAATATCGTCAATAATATATTATAAGAAAACTAGTAGGACAACTTCCAAGTCACCACGGCTAAGGATATAAAAGAAAAGATGTCGACGACTTTTGAGATGGCCGGCTATGTCTTGAAAAAGACCAAACCGTGGAACACATTCAGGAGATAGTTAAGTCCTGGAAAAATACCTGCAGATAGTTTTGTTTACTTTTTGATGAAAATAATAAATCTACTAGCCTAAAACTTTTCAGATATTAATATTATGTAAGATCAATGTCCTTTTCATAGCTTAGACCAGTCTAATGTACGAATCGTTCTGTGGATATCTTATACAAATATAATATAATTTAATAAAGTGTCCTTAGCCTTTAAAAAGCGATAAGTAAGCAGGCGGACATGACATTGATTTAACTAAATAAAGTGCCAACTACGTCGAATGAAAATTTCTTTCTGATTTCAACTTCGTCATCGATTACACTAATTACAAACATTATTTAAAGTCATAAACAAATTAAATAGATTTTCAAAAATTTTAAATGAATACATAAATTCATTTAGATACGCCCATTTTAACTCAATGATATTAAATATTTTCGAAGTCGGTTTAAGCCTTCAAATATGAGAAAAAAAAAATATCTTTTTTGATCCTACTTACTTGGTAGGTAGGTAGGTATATAATATGGGTATACGTTTATACTGTCGTGCTTTTTAGAGAAATATTTACTTTGTGCACATTATTTGTTCTACAAATGTTGATTTGTTTTCCTTTGGTTGGAGGTAAGCAACAGCGGGAAGACATTATTGAAATATGAATCGATGAAAATTGCACTCTTAAAGATTGCGTTTGTCTCAGGCTAACGACAAGGAAAAAGAATAAAAATCCCTTGTATGTTTAATAACCGAGAGAGGAATATTTTGCAGGGAGTAAGGTTGGTCAACTTTTACTGCAATATATGAGTTAGATCGATGGAGGAAAAGGAATGTTTCACAAAGGTAAAAAGAATTTCTTTTGAACGAGAATTCAAGATAGAATAGAATCAGGCATGTATCTGTATCTATCCCAAAATGGAAAGAAATATATACTAGTGAGCTTAGTGCTATTTCGTTCTGCAATCCCAAAAAACAACACGCATACTGCTACAATTCAGCTTTCGAAGACTATTAAACAATTCTTCTAATTATTGTGAGAGAGGACATTTTTTTTTACTTGAGTTATGTAAATAACAACAATTCCAGTTTATTATGATTTATTTATTCATACCTTAAGTCCAGCAAACCATTGTGGTCATTAAAGTTTGCCTCGGGTGTTTTTGTATAGCGATGGGTTTAAATTTTCTATGAATTACATAAACTCCGGTATTCCTCAGTAATTACTAGGCAAGAACTTAGCAAACATCTATGACTATGGGCCAATATTTTCAAAGTGATTGCTAGATCACCCTAAGATACGGTTTGAAGAGGCCTTTCCATGATTTTGAGAAAAAAATTAGGTAATTGGTGGAAACATAGAAAAATTACTTAACAAATACAAGTATTTTGGTATTCTTTGCAAATGGTTAACCACCTGCTTTTATAGAAGGTTATTATGAACACACGGGTACCTAGGGAATTTAGGTTCTTATAATTATTTGCAGATATGTGACGGCAGCATCAAACGGGTTCCTGTAGCATAAAATTATGGCAGTGAAGCCAATTCCATGATGAACGTTAAGTCATAGTAATGTATCTGACAGTAATCGTAAACAACAAAATATCTGGTGGTAACCAGAATTTGAGGAAAAACCACTGTTGCTCACTCGATGGAGAAACCCCTCTATATTAACTGGTTGCAATTTTTTTCAGTGAATGAAGCATTGTGCGATCTTACCGCCGAAACACAGCCACACAGTTGATGGGTATGGAAATATAATAGTTCTTGTCAACACAAATTGCTGATTTTTTCTTAGTACATCTTTTATCTGTTTATAATTCCGAAGTTTTATGCGCGTTGGTACTTACCAATATGTATTTTTTAATATATTGTAAGAAAGTCTGACGCGAGTCTATAAATATTCGGTGAAAACACGACACATAACCGTCCGTGGCGTCGGGCCGCGCCGCATCAGAATTTATCGCCAAAAGTTGAATGAGGTTGGATAAAATGTATTTCATATTTTTATTGGACCCTGATTAACCGGGAAATATTTCGAAAGCGTTTGAATAACCCTCTAACATGCCTACATACAAATAAAGTTGTTTCGAAGAAATTACAATGGAGAAAACACAATAACATTACGTACACAAGGTATTTATGTACAAATACGCGAACACAAGTTTTACATGTATAGAATCAGTAAACTGCAATCACCCTATTAGCTAATTACTCTGCTTGCATTGAGCAATTCAGCATAATTAAAACACTATTATACTTTTTCACACGCGTATAGAATTACAATGACTATAACACTTCATAATTGTTTGTTTATTTTATACTTGAGATAAATACCTTTCATATTATTGCATTAATTATTCCAGAAACTATTATTAAACCAAATTAACATATAATACGTTATTTGAGAAAGATTGTGGCACTTGTTCCGAATACAGTAAATGATTTACGGAAGCAACGTCCACGATACGACTGAGCGTGAGCAGCACTTTGTATTTGAGAAAAGTCAGAACCGGAATCTTTATCAGAGGCCAACATGCTTCACCAAATCAGATGCGTCATAAATTTCGAGCTCCTCTTCCAACAATAAATTTGCACTTGATTTCTTAACTTTAAAGAAAAATGTATCTACACTAGATTCAGTGTTTTATAAAGCAACAGTTGGGTTTTGCTAAACATTCCGGATATCTCCTTGACAAATTTATTAATCGTTGGGAATTCTTGGATCATAGTGTTCAACACTGGTCGTTTGTTGTGTTAATTAGAGCACAAAAAGTGGTCGCACGCGGGGAAACCCCTGCACATCTGAAAAGTCGTGAAAAAAAGACAGATGGGAAAAAAGTAGCATTTCTGAAGCTAATTTGCAAATTGACTCGTTTAATGTCGTTTCCCATTGGTTTCACTCGGGGATCCACTCATTCTGTGATCCAATGGAACAACAAAACTGCTTCTGAATGAATTCACAAAAGTATTGGTGAAATGCCAAAAAATAATCTACGGCGGCTATCAGCTGACTTGTATAAAATACATAAATTACAAATAAATTGCTTCTTGAGTGAATTCTGACTTCAAATCGAGAAGCGAAATTCTCTTCTCAGAATCAACAGAAGGGTATTTTTTGTGCCAATGGAACGGTTTCAGAAGTGATTTTTTTCGATTCCGGACTCTCCCGGACGCTTCTTTTTGCCCAATGGAAAACGACATGACAATGGAATAGTAATGTAGTCATGCGGTAGTAAAAGCAGTGCGTAAACGAATTCGGTGGAGAATATCCTGAAGGAGAAAATCATGGAGTTGAAACAGATAAATGTCTAGGCTGGTTTGGGATAATCTTCAGTTGAAAGCTTATCATCAACCAACGTCGCTTAACTCCCGAATTAAAATAATTTAGGGCAGAGAGATGCAAGCGACTTTTGCTGTGGCAAGTGGACAATGGTCATAAAAACATTTTGTTTATGGATGAAAATAATTTTACCGTAGAAGAAGTTTTCATCCCGCTTCCGTGATGGTATGGCAGGGGTCTTTCCTCAAAATGGGTGCAAAAGTTTACCACGAAGTGAAGAAATTAACAAATACCCTATTTAATGGAAAAAGATGGATCTTTCAACAGGACTCACCTGCGGAGTGGCATAGGTGAGGGTCCAGATCGGGAAGTCCAGATCTGAATCCATTCGATTACCGATCGTGGAATTAAAGAACAAGACTACCTCATTCCCCACAAAAATTTGGAAAGTTTAAAAATAGTGCTGATCGTGGCAACAACCTTCATGGAAATCGTACGTGTCGCTATAGCTCAATGGCCAATACGCTGGAAAGCTTGTTAAATGCTTACTGTTATTTTTTATTCCGAATACCATCCATAGGTTTCCTTTTGGATGGTATTCCTTTATTTTTAAAGCAGTTTATAAGCTTCGATTTATTATATTGACATTTCTGCACAGCAAAGCGAGCAGCCTCTAGTGCGTTTGCGTGTACAGAAACGTCAGTGACAAAAATAGTTTAGTGGTGAACGACAGCAAAATTACACCGACCTTGCAATTGCGCCTAAATCATCTAAGAACTCAGTAAAATACCATTCTCATTAGTCAGTAATCTTTATTATTAAAACATAAGAGTGCTTGCATACACGGTACCATTCACAGAAACGGTAATTTGAAGATGATATGAATACATGCATCTATATTGTACAGATGTACAAAGTCCACACCCTATATCTTCCCTTAAAAAAAAAGTAGGTACAAGTGTTCTTGCCTACTATCTAACTAACTTACTTACTTTTTTGAAACTCAACTACTTAGTGTCTAGTAATTCAATAAAAAAAAAACAAAACTTTCAAAACATGTATTAATATTTTCTGTCTAACTTAAACCTTTAGAAACTTATACTTATGTCGTTTTCCATTGGTTTCACTCGGGGATCCACTCATTCTGTGATCCAATGGAACAACAAAACAGCTTCTGATTGAACCCACAAAAGTATTGGTGAAATGCCAAAAAATAATCTACGGCTGCTGTCAGCTGACTTGTATAAAATACATAAATTCTGACTTCAAATCAAGAAGCGAAATTCTCTTCTCAGAATCACCAGAAGAGTATTTTTTGTGCCAATGGAACGGTTTCAGAAGTGATTTTTTTTCGATTCCGGACTCTCCCGGACGCTTCTTTTTGCCCGATGGAAAACGACATTATTGAATTCAATACTATTTTTTTTTAGAAACATTTAAATATTCAACAACTTCTAGTTTTCGAATATGTTACCTTTGATAATTCAGTTGCTCGAATTGTTGAATATGTGTAGACTACGTGACTGAAAATAATTCAGAAAATAATAACAGTAAGGAATAAGACAACGAATTTTAATTTTATTGAACATTTAATTAGAATATCAGTCTTCAGACAAAAAAAAAACAAAAAAAACGAGTGTGCTTTAGACCACACGACTGAAGTGAAACTTTATAAATAGTTTCGGAACACTTTTTAAGTATTTGTTATGAAATGAGGAGGATAAAACTTATATTATTCGAAAGGTACTGTGCCTTAGATCTGCACAAACCAAAAATCGTGGGTATATGTCGCCATTAAGGCTGGTAAAATTAAGTTTTGAATTCGCCATACAAAACAGTTAATTGAAAGGATTTTGGCGGCATTCATTTTGACGCCGACATTATTACCATAGTAATAAAACCATACCATAAAACTCAACGTTCTTACTGTCCAATCAGTCTTTTTACGTTCCGGGAATTCCGTTATGTGAGCATGGCTGGTTTTATGAACCTAATCATTCGACAAGCTATGGAATGAATGAGCCTTTAACAAGGTGCATTAGGAGTTTTAATTCAATATGCAACTCCGTTGATTCCAGTGTCGATATTTCGATCAACAGAATTGCATTTAAAAAAAGATTAAATGAATTGCTCATAGGGTTTTTTTACTTTTGCTTAGAATTTTACGAATGTAATTATTAAAAGCACCAGTTTTTCCCTTAGGGTAATTGATTATTTTTCTTGCACACTAAGTGGAAGTTTTTTTTTTTTTTTAATTTTTAATTTCTTATTTTTAAACTTAATTTTTTTCTCTTTTCACTTGAAGAGTTTTTTTTACTTTATATACATATATTTATTTATTTATTTATTTTTTTTTTTTTTTAATATTTTTTCTCTTATGTTAAGAGTTTTTTTGTTTTTTTTTTTAAATTATCTAATTATATAGTCTGTAAATTGTAAAATGTTAGACTTAAATAAATAAACAAATAAACCATAGGAACGTATTCAAATATAAGTTATCTTAGATTAGAAAATGTTTTCAACGGAGTCGCTCTTTTCGTTAATAAAAAAAAAATAACGAAAGTAATTGTGGTACGTTTCTTAGTGTTTCATTTTATATACCTACTTATAAAAGGAATGGTCGATTTTCGACCACAGCCAGTAAATTTTCTTCAATAATTCAATAATTTACTGGCTATGAGAGGAAGAGAGTAAGAAAATGGGGGCGCGCACACTCCCCTCTCTTGATCCTACAGTATGATACAGACAATAGGCCACGGTTGCCACTTACAAAAAAAACACAACTATTTTATTTGATTTTGCACAAAATTACCAGCTTGTAGAAGACATGGGAGATAATCTACTTATTAGTGCATTCTGTAATTTTTTGAAAAGCGAATAAAACAGTTTTATATGGATGCTGATGAAGCATATGCAAACAATACAATCCGTTACTTCAGAAGCAGTAAGGTAGCATTTAAATGAGGTGATATCGAGTCCGCATTCTTGGTACACCTGCTCAAAAATTTACCATAACCAGATAAAAATGACCAAAACCCAATAAGCAAAAAAAAATTACCAAATTTGTTAAAAATTACCAAAGTGACAACCTTGCAATAGGCGTGTCTTAGATATACGAAACGTAACTGGCTATGAGAGAATGAAGAGACACTGTGTGCTCGCACCTGTCTCTGTTGCTCCTACAGTGTGATACAGATAATAGGTGTGAACTGTCGTGATACCAGACATATCCATTTTATGTTTACAAAATAAATAAATTTATTATTTTAAAAAAATACTCTTGATTCATTCACAGGCACATATGTAAGTTTATGAAACAGTTTAGGGAAATAAAAAAAAACGAAAGCATTTAGATATTTTGAATGATTTTTTTCTAAAAATCAAAATATTTAATTTAATCGTAGGTTGAATAATTTTTTTATTCTTAATGAAATGAGCAATTAGGAACAAAATTTGACCAAAAATTGAAATCCCTTTCTTTTTGTACTATGAGGTCTGAAAAATCCCTTTGTCCCTTTTAGCTTATTATTAGTGAGAAAATCCGGCAAAAAGTGATAAATCTCCCGATCTGGTATCACTGCTGCACTGTATGATGTGTCTTAGATAATGAGACGTAACTGACTGGTAGAAAGAGAGAACGAAAATGTGGGCGTGCATCTATCTCTCTTGCCTCTACAGTAATATTCGAAACGAAACATAACTCTCTCACTAACTTATATCTAAAGAAGTATTACTTCAAAAAAACAAGTAAAAGTGTTATCATCGGCCAGGCTTTGATGCTTTGATACTCTCCACTGCATACAAGTCATGCTAAAGAGGTTTTGTATGGGAGGTACCAGAACTACTTGACCGACATAGCCCATATTTTCAATATCAACCTGACGACAACAGACGGACAGACAGACAGACAGACGGACATGGCTAAATCGATTCTGAAAGTGATCCTGATTCTGAATATATAAACTTTATGAGGTCTCCGGTGACCCCTTCTTGGCGTTACAAATGTAATGAAAAAGTGAATATACCTACCTGAGGAGGGTATAAAAATATATCATCAGTTTACCTATAATACCCACTCAACAATGTTCATCTAAAAATGAAGTGACTTCGGTACGGGGACACATAGGGATCGAAGGCAATGAAAAGGCAGACTCCCTTGCAAAACAGGGGTCAACTGAAAAGTTTCTGGGACCAGAACCATTGTCTTCAATTGGCAGAGGAATGGTAGAACAGCTGATTCATGGATCACGGCAGAACACCTGAGAAGGTGGTCAACCGTGGAACAATATAGACAAGCTAAAATGGCAATAAAGTGGCCGACCTGCTCCACTCAAAGAATGGTTCTAAGTATGAGTCGAGGGACATTGAAATGGGTGGTGGCTTTATCTACAGGACATGGTAATTTCGGGTGATACCTGTAGACTATGCCTGGAGGAATCTGATACAGCGGCACATATACTGTGTCAATGTCCAGCGTTGGCTGGCAGAAGAATGAGAATCTTGGGTCGAGACCCGTCGATGAAACAGATTTCCCATAAACAGATGCTAGCGTTAACACTAGGAATAAGGCCCAGAGAAGAACTGTGGAGAAATCCAAAGAGTCTCTCTGAGTAAGATTTACAGTGGTAGAGAGACGAAAAGAGACCCGACAATGGTCGTCTGATTCGAATATCTCTCGAAATCTATATATATATATATATATATACTCCAAAATATAGTTTCATTTTTTGACGTATGAGGTTCATCATAGATAGTATATAATATATCACCGTATATTTATATTAGACCATGTATCTACTACACAAAAGACTGGATTCGATTCCTCGCACTCACAATTTAGACGCTCACATTTCATCTGATGCGTGGGAAAGTGGTGGGAAGCATCTACAATTTCGATACACTGTCCACTGTATATCAGCTAAATGTGCACGAATGACCAAAATTCCAGTAAAAAATCTAGAAAATGGTAAAAAACATTTGGCATTTAAAAAAAAAAAAAATATGCTTTAAAGTGTTCGAAAATGCTAGATCTAGCATTAAAAATGGCAGAATGGTATCACTGGATCAGTGTATATTTCCACAGTCTCTACAACATGCTCTGTAGCTTAGTGGAGAGAACCTTAACCATTTTATATTTTAATTAATGATGCTTGATCTTTTTCGGCTGTAATCGTTTGTACCTATTTCCGATAATGAAACTTTTGTACAGCGAATAAAACGAACAACAAAAACTTTTTTTTTCAAATTGCGCATGTCATCATCTTTCCATTTCTGATAAAGCTCTGCTTTGTCAAGATTTATGCGCTGCGTGCTTAATTCTTAATCTTAATTTCCTTTTGGTCAGACATCGCGCATTTATACGTTCAGATTTGTATCGGTCCGTGACTTGATTGAAAAACAAAGCAGACACAGAAAATAACAAAAGAAAGGCAAATGGAATACAAGAATCGAATGGGACCATCCGTGTTTAGCTACAATCCGAACTCCTCTTCCCCTTTACCTTCAAATTCACCACACTTACGACAAAAATCGGATGGAGTAAGTCTTGACTTTGTATCAAATCTATGTGTGCATACTAACTGTTGCGCCGTTCATTAGAGGGTCACTTTATTATTAACACATACAAATTATTTTAAAGACTGCCTAAATTAAAATACAAGTTTCTAGGATGGCCATTTTAAGCTTTCTTTATCTTTTGTTCTTGTCCGTATCTGGGATTATTTCAAAGCTATTTAAAAGGTGAACCAAATTATACAAATATAGGATTAAATAATCTGAGAGACAATAACAAGCCCAAGTTTTTTGTGTTTTTTTTTAACATTTCAATTTCATGGAGTAGATAAATAATATAAATTGCATTTCTAATTGATTTTATTTTTTGATTAATAATAAAGGGTCATAATACGCAACGTGACTGGTGGAATGTCATTTCAAAATAAAACAACGCTCTGTTTGCCGTGCTTCCCTAAAAATGGAGATGTGTTCGTTCTAGTACCAGAAAAAGGATATCAAACTTAAACTTAACTTAAAAAACATGATACCACCACTCCAAAATTCGCACCAAACTGTCGTCTGTGTTTACCGTACAACGACGGGGACCATGAGTGTTGTCCACTAGCATACCAGTCTCACGAACTTTTTGCACAGACTTGCGTAGGCTTCATTTCGGCCGAAACTTCTTTTCAAAAACCGTACTGTTTATGCAACACAGCACTCACTTTGGAAATAAGTTTTCAATATTTCCCAACGTTGTTCAAGCGTATGATACTGTTTTTCTGTCAAGATATCGAGCGGAAAACAGCTGTCAGTGTCAAAATAACCTATGATTTAAAAAGAAACCACACTTAATAGCCCACCCTTTATTTGAGCGCAGATATCCGTGAATCCAATGACGTTTGTTTTTATGCTTTTTTAGGTGCAAAACACAAGTACTATTTTTTAGCTGGAAAAAAAACTAAGCTCCAAATTTACAAAGACTTAAGTCGATTAGCTGAAAAAACGGTACAATATGCAGACGTTTTGGCTTTGATGTTAAGTTCAATGAGTTTTTTATTCGCTGGTTTGTTGAACCCGTTTTATTGTTGTGGAGTTTCCATTCCGCTTTAAAAAAAAAACGTAACTAGTTTTCCTTCTTATTATTTGACACTAAGGGTATTCACTTAATCTCATAATTTTATGCAGCTCGAAAATTCATAAATTTCTGCGATGCCTTAAGTGAGCACCCCTCGGAAATATCATTGCGTAAATTGGCTGTCAAGTCGGTTGTCAAACTTAGCTGTTCAAATTATTTCCATATATGTAATTTAAATACAAAAATAGAAATTTTCATTTCTAAGTAGGTACTCAAAATTATTTTTTTACTTGAATCCTTATCATTTTGAGATCTTCCTTAAATAAAACTCGGTAAACAAACAAACAACAAACGACTGTGTGTCAGAGTTTGACATTTGTGATTTGCGCAACTTTAAGCGGTTGATTTCCGAGCCTAAAGCCTAGTATGCTGCTCGCGCTAAAATTAAGCTCCCATACAAAAATGTCTCCAAAAATAAAATTAAGCAAAGCAGTTACATGCAAAATACATTTTTCCACAGCTAAATTTTGATAGATCAGAGAATATATCGGTATTCGCAACAAAATTTCTAACGAAAGCAAATTAACAGTATGGAGAATGGTTAGAAATTCGTTGTTGTTAATTTAGTTTCATTTAGAAATGGAGTTTTAAAGAGGAGTAATGGAAGAGGTTTTTCAGGAATGAGCTACAAATAAAGAAACAGAACAAAGTCAATCAGCTTTACCAACACAATTTTTTTTGACGGAACTTACACTGTCAAAATTAAGCGAACATTACGCAAAGGGGTGGAGAGAATCATTGGAGAGGCGCTTAATTTTAGCTTTTCTGGAACAGCATACTAGGCTTAAATCGTGGCGGAAAATTATGAGGTCTGCGTAAACTATTCTCCATACAAAATCTGACAGTTCATTTACGAGGTGGTAAATTTCTGCAGTTTACGCAGTTTATGAGGCTTTTACGCGTTTAAGTGAATACCCATACTGTATTTATTTACAGGGACGCGCAAAAAGTTTTGAATTCGGAACTCCATTATTTTCTTTTTCTTAAACATGTTTATTTTCAATATATTTTCTGTTGCATTAATTCTGAACTTAGAAGTGGTTTGTTTGCGTTTCATATATTTGCTCGTTACCTCTCATATGAATATGAATATTTATTGTTCATCCAATCCTTTTTTTGTTTGTTAAGAGTACTATAAAGTAGTATATCAAAATTGTTCCCTATGGTGAATAAGTCCTGGTATTTAGTTGCGAATTGACACTAATAGAATAACTTTCCTTCAGTATCTGGCCTAACCTTTAATGGATGAATAAATAATTATAAATCCATTTCATTCAGCCAGTCTGAGAAGTGATTCAAGTCCGACTTCAGAATTTGCTCTGTGTCTGTACTATCAATTTCAAATCAGGTTATAGCAATGTTATATTGTGCTAAATATCTCTCTTTCTCTGTCTTTCATTAACAGTGAGTAGAACTGAACTGTCGCCGCATACAAGCGTTGCTCACACAGAAGAAAATCTGAAGAAGAATTTGGTTTTCCCCATTCACAAAGACTTAATGTCAATTACCGCTTTCGTAGTGTAAATAAATTCTCAACTACCGATAACATTTCAAAAAATGTAAGACGTTTATGTATTATTGCGAACTACCTTCAGAGGTTATAACCACATTTAACGAAACTGTCTGCGAGAATGGCAAGCGTAATCATTGATTTGTAGGGTCGATTCGACTATTATTGTTAATACATTTAAATTTGTACTTTGCATGTTTTTATTTTCATTCAGAATAATTTGCGTTATTGCGTCAGTGGAGTTAAGTAGAGATGGGTTCTTCGTCGAATAGTTATTACAGATATAGTAATACAGGATTTTCTGGGTTATGGTAGGTATTTCCTTAATATAAATAATTTTTTTATTTTGATGAAATTCCCTCTTGGTTAGTATTTACCGTCATTTCAAGTTCTTAGGTTGTCGGAATGAGATTGGGAAAATTGGAAAAACTTTGGAATAAATGAGTGATGTTTGATTCTGTAATTTGCGTCGAATTTTATTGGAATGTTATCGGTGTGAGTTACATTTTCTATTTAACTAAAAAAAAATATTTAAATCAAAGACAAAAACACACTTGCAAATACATTTCGCAAAAGTATCGGATGCAGCTTCGTTGTATGATATCTGATGCAACTAGGCAAGTGACATTAGATACAGCTGACTATTATCATATCATGTACATCAGAATGGCATGTAAAACACGTCGTATCATAAAAATTTCATTTGGGTGGACAATATTTAAGAGGAACCCCACTATAAAATCGTCCGCCACCGAGTCTAAATGATCAAGAACAACACCAAAACAAGACAGGGTATACCTTAACGACTACCTGATAGTACGTCTTCCATAGCCCATACTGGAATTTATTTTTCGTTCGGTCAGTCAGTATTCAAATCTGGCAAAACTCAAAATCGTAATTCGAACCGGACAACTTAACTTTGACGCCATATTCGGTCCTCCTGAAAACAGAATGGCCTAGTAGACCAATCCTGCATACTATTGTTTCCTTCCATATTTTGTGTATAAGACCAGAAAAAAATTATTGCAAGTCCAATGGTAACAACTTTTCTGTAGCACGAGGAGTGTTGTTTGTTCAAAGCAAAAGTTAATTATCTGCATAATTGCTGATATGAACTCTACGCCGTTGTCTCTTACCACATGCCTCGAAAGTCCAAATCGTAGGAAAATTTGTTCTATTCCTAATTGCGCACTGCGCAGGCTTCGGCTAAAGCTTGTTTTACCTTTTAAAGTTCTACCCATGTGTACTAGCTAGGTCTTCTAAAATAGCAATCTACTGATACCCACAGTCGGTGTCTGGTAGTAGTCCAAAGAAGTTTATAGCCACAACTTAAAAGCGTTGGTTACTCGAAACCGTTTGGAGAAGTCCAGATGGCTTAAAGAAAATAGCAATATGTTTTGATTTTAGTTTCGACGAAATTTCAAGGTTTCCCGAACAACAGCAATAACCATAACAGAAACATTTGCGAATTCAATGCATATTTTATATAAATAGGCGAAATAGTTTAGAACCACTTTCACTGCCTTAAACGCAACATATTCGTTGGTTTTTTTGGGGAAGATTGTATAGAGATGCATTTCTGTGTATATTTTGTTTTCGAATATGATGTGTGCATATAAACGAGTAAAAATTCAACTACTGGGCGAACTCTATTTAAAGAAAGAAGGCGTGAATACCAGATACTCCTGGAATTGTTGCAAATTGGAAAATCGTAAAATCTGAAAAGTGTATACATACCGACTTTCAGAAGTGGATGGTGGAGATATCTGAAAATTTAATTTTGTAGGGGAAGGACACACTATTGATTTTAAGGGAACGTATCGTACCTTGATCCGGATTTCCTTTTTTTGCTACTAATTTGAGTTTAGTTATTATACCAAGAAGGAGCCACCGGAGACCTCATAAAGTAAATATATTCAGGCAGAAATAAACATTTTGCTTACCATTCCTCCGTAAACTAAACTCTTATCTGGCAGCCTTTAACGGACCAAGGGGTATAATATGTGATTGTTTGTGGGTTCACAGAGGGTTATACATTGGACCAGCTCCCTAAAGTTACGCTAAAAAGTGTTTTGAAACAAAAAGACAAACATAATTGCGGCGTAATGCCGACGGGGTCGCTTCGTCGCTTTAACAAATTAATATTTAAGAATTTGGACACCTGCACAGACCCTAAATCCGTGCTTTTTGCACTGAGTGCCCCAACTAACTCCCAAATTCAAATTTAACGAAGTTGTAGTTCGCAGGCACCTTCAACATTCGGTTTGTTTGAAAGGCAAGCGCCATATTAGTATACAAATAAAAGAATCAAACTTGTGCTTGTGTGCATTAACCTACATTTACCGTTTGAAAACAAATAGTAGATTTCGTGTTATGGTGTACTCAGTGCCCCACAAACCACAATACTCCCCTATGTTTCAATTTTCCAGATATTTTCTATTCTGCTGCTGTAGTAGGCGATTTTGAATTTTCAAATTACAGAATTATTATAGAAAGTAGGCGATAGATAGGTAGATTACGAAGAATTTATTTTCATTTCACAGTAATTTTGTAGGGTAAAGTAGCTGATTTTGAGGATACAAGAAGATAAACTAGGTTGTACACGATTATTACCAAAAATTAAATATATTAAAGATGTACTTAGGTTGTTTGGTTCGGCAGAAAAATGGAATATATTTTGAGATTGCTGAACACATCAGCACACCGAGAGTTGTCTTCTGAAGAACGGGACCTTTTTTAGTGGCGATGGTGATGGTGATGATGATGAACAAAATCATGGAGGTATTGGAGGTTCCGACTCTCCTGTAGTGCCCATATTGTCTAAGTTTGACAATATGACGAAGACTGGGATGCTGTGTATGAAAATGAAGAAGATGACTATTTATATGCCGACGATCCTGATTATAAACCGAATCCGTTGACTGACCTACGAATCGCACAGATGGCTGAAGAAATGCAGACAGAAGAAAGAATAGAACATTTGGAGGAAGAAGAAGAGCAAGACACAAATGATGACGATTTTCAGGCCATCGAACCAAACCGAGGAATGAGGTATGTAGCTTGAAATAAAAAATTACACAAATCTGGTGGCCGCTGCCTAGCGAAAGAGAAAAGCAAAGAACGGCTAGTGCAAAAAATGAAAGAAACCATCATAACCGCTATTGCTTAGAAACTTTTGAGCACAAAGCGGATGCATTCAAGCGTGTCATATCACCGTCGGTGGTTGAAACTATTGTCCTGGAGACCAACAGAAAGGCTAAGCGAGCAAATGAACAGAACCGACGAAAAGATTTGGTCAGAGCGAGATGTTGGCATGATACAAATAAAGACGAAATATATGCGTACATCGCAATTCTACAGGGTGGCGCACCAATTGTGCTACAATAAGAAATTCAAATAACTTTTTTTTTAATCGATGTATTTCATTTATTTTTTTTTTATTGGTTAGAAAATTACATTTTATTTTAAATAGTTAGTTGTTTTTAAAGATTATAGAACGCAAATGACAAAAAACTATTCATTGCGGCCTGAAGAGTTGAAGTTGGGATCGCCTCAATTATTGTCGTTATGGACTGCTTTAATTCAGTTAAATTCCTGGGCTTCGTTTTATACACCTCTTGCTTGACATAACCCCATAAAAAGAAGTCTGGTGCAGTCAGGTCAGGTGACCTTGGGGGCCAGCGAAGAGTGGAGTTCCTAGAAATTCATTTGTTTGCGAATTTTTTGTTTAGCTCCGCCATAACTGGTCTGGCTATATGTGCAGTTGCTCCATCTTGCTGAAACCAAACGCTGTTGAATGGTATACGTCTTCGGCGCAGTTCTGGGTAAAAAAACTCCTTCAACATCTTTAAATAACGGTCCCCATTGACAGTAACGGTTACACCGTTTTCTTCAAAGAAGTACGGCCCGACAATACACCTTGATGAAACTGCGCACCACACAGTGACTCGTTCTGGGTGCAGTTTCGTCTTATGGAGCATTTCTGGATTAGACTCTTTCCATATACGGCAATTTTGCTTGTTTAAATTGCCGTTAAGATCAAAATGGGCCTCAATGTGTTGTCTTCTTCGGCCATTGATAACATTTTTTGGCAAAATTCCAGGCGAACAGGAAAATCCTGAGGGTTTAACTTGCTAGTAATTTGGACTTTGTACGGAAACAAGTTTAAATCGTCATGAAGTATCCGTTGTAATGACCGTCTACTAACTCCAATTTGCCCCGATAAGTTTCGGGTCGAAACGCTCGGATTGGCCTGTATTGCAGATGCTACTGCTGCGATTGTATCCTGAACCCGAACATTGGCATCTCGATGGTACGGCCTTTGTGCGATGCTTCCAGATTCGGCAAACATGTTTACAAACCTCATAATAGTCCATCTACTCGGGGGATTACCGCCAAACTCCCGCCTAAATTCCCTTTGGACGGAAATGACGGACTGCAAAGCATGGTACCGTTGCACTATCCAAATTCTTTTCTCCGTATCCCAAGCATCCATTTTTATAAATCTAAATAGTAACCTACAAAATAAAAAAAAAAATAAGCCGATTACTCACACAAAAAAAGTTATTACGTTTTATTTTTGTAGCACGATTCGTGCGCCACCCTGTATTATATGCTGGCGCAGAAAGATCTTCTTCCGTAGAAGCTAAGGATCTTTTTCATGAATCGCACATGCCATTTTATAGAGCCGTTATGTCTTTGGAAAGATTCGAACAAATAACAAGGTTCCTTAGATTTGATGACTCACGCACTAGACCAAGCCGACAGTGAGAAGATAAGTTGGCTGCATTTCGTTACATTTGGGGTTTGTTTCAGCTTAATCTTATCATCCAAAGAATTGACAATTGACGAGCAGTTGGTAACGCTGGTATCACTGCAGTGCAGGCAGTATAAACTAAACATGTATATATCGATGGAGCTAAAGAAGATTTACTTCGTGTGGTCTAAAGCACACCCGTTTTTTGTTTAAGTTAGTAATAAATATTTTATTTTTATCAGCAAATAAAAATCGTGGGCTTGAAGACCACGCCTGTGCTTAAAAATATTATATTAAAAACTATTAAGAATCTTATTTGTTTTTAGATCAAGTTTTAAGTTTTGTAAATATAATAAAAATGAAATAAAATAGAGACCTTAAATAATTTCTTGTTCAGATTTCTGGATTTCTAGGTTGTTAACGTTGGAATGGCTGCTGCTGAGAGACTTTGGGAAACTTTCGTCGAAAAAGTTGTTACCGTTAACATCAGCGGAATCTCTGTATACCGTTTTGTGGTTATGTAATATTACATAAGGAGTAGCTGAAGCGATAGCCTGCAGATAAGAAACTTTCCTGTTTACTTACCACCCAAACTGTAAAACACAGTTCCTTTTCCAAGTCTGCTAGCGTTTCCTGCTTTATCCAAAAGATCCTATAGGTTAAAAATATTGTTATTACGTTGAATCTCAGAGGATGAGTAATATCAAACAATGCTGAAATAAGAATTGATGTGGTCATCAGCTCATCCATAACAAAATATGTTGCCCGAGCTATAATGAAATGAAGTTAATTTTAATAATACCTAATAATAAAAAAAATTAAAATGTACTAACGCATAATACAATCGTCTTCTGAATTACTCCTTCTTGTTTTATTTATTAACTAGCTGTACCCGTCCGGCTTCGCACGTGCAAAATGTGGTTTCTGAACAATTTTCAGAAAGAGCCTTCTGCAAAAGTGAGGGACCCGAACCCGTACTAAAAAACCTCTCGTAGACTGGGCCCACTCTGCCTTTATCTTCTTGGCATTGCACATGCTCGTTGGACTAATCGGCAATAATTTAATATTCTTTGGACAATGAAAATAATTTTATAATATTTAGCTCACTTTTTTTTATTAATGTAACGCTTCTTTGTATACTATATTAGCGGTTTCTATCGACTAAGATAGTGATATTTGCTGCTTACCCTGGAGCACGCTAAATATAAGATATAACTGCCCGTGGCTGAAGCAATTCTTGATTAATTCAACTCTCGCTTTTCTTAAAGTTTGACCCTCTAACTTATTGATTGTCATGGCAGAACAAACATTAATAGGAAATTGAATCCGTTTAAACTGAAATGGATAATTGCTGGGAATTATTTGTATTCTTGGTATAAACACCATATCTCCTTTACCAGACCCAGTTAAAATTAACGCCTCAATAACGTTTTTCTGCAACGAAATGCCTCATCTTGATTGCAAATAGCATTTATAAAAAGGTACGACGTATTTCATCAAGAATTTTCCCTAATGTAATAATACCACGATCTAGTATCACTGATACCTATACCTATCTGAGATTCCTTTCCTACATATTTGACATTTCCTTTATGGCTTTTTTTGTTCTTAACACACCAAACAGCATACTGCCTCTGTCTCTCTCCCTCTCCGTCACTGGAGTAAAATAAGGTTAAAAGAGATGTCAAAATATTGCGCTGTTAGTATGTTTGATTTGAGAATGAAGTGCATATCTACTCATGCAGGTGAAAATCGTAGAAATGTTTAAAATTTTGCCTATTTATTTAAAAAACCTTTAAGGTTATCGAGTTATTGGATATCCTAAGTTGTACCTGCAGATGTCCTTTATAAGGTGGTATTTACTATACTTAAATACTCCCAGTATTTTCGAACGGAAAGCGTGACAAGGAAAAAAGCAAAACGAAACGAAAAAATAAATTACTCTTGTCCAATTTTTTTCGGAATTTATAGGGAAATAGAGTTGAGACAAAGTAGAAACTGTAGGCCTAGGTATCCTCTATAGGCCTGTGAAAAATGCACCAGAATATACTGAGCTGTTTCTAAGATTTTTGCATTTAAATACAAATAGTCGAATAGAACTACAACAATTTTATTTATATAATTTGTTTAAGATATTTGTTAAATTTCACACAATTTTGTGAACTAAAAAAAAAATTAAACATCTACAAGAAAAAAATCCCGAATGTCAAGAAGTAACGTTCCCGACTAATCTAGTAAGTTCTTACGTTCAGGTTACATCTAGTCGACTTAAGATAACTAGATTCTTGAATGCGGCCGTTCACCTTCCTCAAAGTGAATCATCTGTTCACGTATCCTGCGAGCCTTCTCCAGCTTCTATTATATTCCGTACCATAGATCAGAATTACACAAAATGAAGAATGCGTTACTTTACTGCTATGATCGCAAATTATATTCATTTTCTGAAATCTTATTCAGCAAAAAAAAAAAACAAGTACTACATAGTTATTAACTTTTCCCGGTTAAATTTTGGTCGCTGGGTTTTTATAGTAAAAATACTTTCAACGCAATACTTTCGTTTCTTCATTTAAATATAAAATATTAAGACAAATACTTTTAGAGGTATTAAAATTAAATAAAACTTATTTTAAGAAATATATTTCCACTGATGAGTACAATTTGTATCATGATAGAACTTCTCAATTAGCCGCTTGGACTCTGCACAAATCGTAGATCCCTTCCATTGAGTGATAAAATCCTGACTTTCTCAACAATAACATTTTGTGGCAATAAAATTTGATTATTGGTAATCGTGAATTCCTCAGCTGTCAGATTTAAGTTGTGTTTTACTTAAGTATTTAAGGTCGACATAAATATTAACAGCAAAAAAGCGTTTGAAAGATAATTTCTTTTTTACTTGGTACATACAAAAGATTCAAAAGGTTCGCTATATTGCAGATATCGTTGAATATATATTTTTGTAATTAAAATAAAAAATGCAGCAAGAAATTTGCTTATTCTTATTCTAATCTGTGAATTCTAAAGGGTCGCTGAACAAAAACGATGCCAGTGCATAAAATATTTTTACAAGCTTTCTGAAAGACTACATGTTTGGCAGAATTTAACATTTTTAAACAAGCATTAACAAAAGTCTGTCAATTTGTTTGTTTTATTTAACATTTATTTCGAAAAACTATCGCACTTCGTCACTCCTCCTGAATTAGTATGTATGTGAAAAGTTTTAATTCTTTAAGTATATACATTTAGTAAGTCCATGCTGAAAATTCAACTTCACATTAATTCGCTGAATAAAATATGAAACATAAAACACGTCCGGTGAATTAGTACCGTGGCTTATAATTTTTATGCAAGTTTTTTAAACCTCTTATCTATCCTTTATTAGTCAAAAACGAATAAATTAATGGCGAAAATCTTTGTAAAATCCATATACGGTTGATTAGAGTCTCACAGATCAATATAGGTGAGAAACTCAAACTTTTTGACGCGTTTTTTTCGTGTTTATTGACGCAGTTGTAATTCTTATAATTCTTATATTTGTTTAATTTTTCACAATAGAACAAATATCCATCCACGCAAACTACATTCAAAACATTCAGGTTTGGGGTAAAAATTCTGGATGGGTCAAAATTCTTTTATATAATTCTTCTTTCAAAATTCTGCTTTACAAAATTCTGCAAGCAATAAAAAAAGGTTTGGAAAATGTTACAAATCTCTGCTTTTGTAAAGCAGAAATGGAAAGAACATTTTCTTTTTTTTAATTTGTTTTATTGTTCTTTGTCTAATTAAAACGAACCTCCAAAGAAAATCGTCTTAGGGCCGTTTGCTGATACGACTCATAGCGAATTTAAGTGCCAAATAAACTCTTATGTGACAGTTTATGCCCTGAAAAAAAGTAGCCCATAAGTATTTACGTAGAACTTAACTCGTTAGGAGTCGTATGAGCAAACGGCCTTTAGAGTATTCGAAGATGCTACCGAGTCGCGTGTCGTATGAATTTTGATTAAACAATATTTCGGCTGTCCTTTTATACTGCCGAAATGAAGTATAAAAAGAAAACAAATGCAATTATAATAAATTATCACGTAAGGTGCTTCGCAGTGTTCAGTGTTCATTCACATTCACAATCACAAAAAAATCACGTAAGCAATAAATAAAAAAAAAATGGAAAATCAAAAAAATAAAGCAGCCTTTCGCAATACTCTATCCCGTAGCTTTCTATTAGTTAAAACATTTTTTGAAATCTGTTCAGTAGTTCCGAAAATTACCTTTTACAAACAAACTTTATAAAATAAAAAATAATAATAATAATGTGATGTCATAAAAGCTATACATTAAAATTACATTAATTCACATAATGAGCAAAGAAAAAACAAAAATAAAGTTAATATTAAGTGAAAATTATACATCTAATTAAATACAAAAATTAAAAGTAAACATTTCGGCATTGGAATAGGTAATAGAAAATATTGAAAAAAAAAAAAGAATAAAAGAGTAAACATGGAATACGTTATTGTGCAAAATGTGCAAAAAATGCACTTTTAAATTTATCGGCTCCAACTATTTGCTTGATGGTGACAGGAAGAGAGTTCCAAAGTCTGGCTGCGTGGACAAGAAAGAGGCGATAAGAATTTAAGAAATTAAAAGTAGGCATTAAGAGATTGAAAGTACGCGGTGACTGGACAAATTGCAGTTTCTGGAATATGTATAGTACTGATTTATTTTGAACTATTCTGTACATAGGACATCTATCCATATCCATGTCCTTGGACATGTTTGTGGTAGATGGACACGTGGTCATATCTTCTTATTCCAAAACCGTTATCAAAACATATCATTAAAAGCTACAAGAAGTTTGAGCTGATATTGAGAATCTAATTTAGGGTATTATAACTACGGCATAATCAAAGATTGGAACAAGCAAGGACTTAATTAACCTGAGTCTCGACACTACAGGAGTAAGACTAGAAACAGCCACGTAACGTATTCCATGTTTACTCTTTTATTCTTTTTTTTTAAATATTTTCTACTAACTATTCCAATGCCGAAATGTTTACTTTTTATTTTTGTATTTACGTAAACCTGCATAAACACACGCAACTATAAAATTTACATGATCAATAGCAGAGAGGGATCTATTTAACTTGTAGCCAAGGTTCAAAACTGTATCCGAAGACCTAAGTCTGCAGGAATTTAGATAAATACGCGGTATTTCTCCTGAGTTAAGCATCTTTTTAGAAATCAAAATTAATTCAGATTTTACAGGATTTAAAATCAGACCGTTACTAGAGACCATTTTACAATAGAAGACATATCAGAATTGAACTATCCGAGAGATCGTCCACCAAACCCATAAACTAACTATTAAATAGACTGACAGCTTCAGCCAAAAAAGAGAAATTGCCTACAAGCTGAATTTGACCTTGGATGTAGCCCAGTTTGAATTCATGTATTTGTGCCTATGTTAATCAAAGGGGACCCACTCATACTTGAAAAAAAAACCAGCCTACACTCTTCCGGTTCCGGTTTAAATCGCCATGTCGGTAGCCTGAGGTGGACTTTCATTTCAATACCGAGCGCTGTGTTGTAAACCATAGTTTTTCTGAGTTCCAGGCTTACATTTTTCGCTACATTTTATATAAGTAGTTGTTCGAATTTCTTATAATTGAATAGAAATTAATATGAAAATTACAGGATATAAAGAAAAGGAATATTTTTTAAGTTATTTTATAATGAATTTTGGATAGATGGACATAATTTTTATGATATCGATATAAAAAAATTGTTCGCATGTTCGCCATAGAATTTAAGTTTCGCAACCAATTTCTCCTTTCACATTCACATTTTTTTTAATGATCGATTTGGTGAAACTATTAATTAACAACAGTATTAAACGAGACTGTACTGTCACTTAACCCTAGAAGGCTAATGTCCGTCGATTCGGCGACGTAGCATTCTTAATTTTCCTGTCTCTTTTCAACGCGGGCACATAGTAACTTATGCTCAACAACTAACTCAGTCGCCGATGCGTTCTTGCGAAAGACGGTTGTGTCCGGGCAGGTAAAAACAGTATTTCTATTTTTATTTATATTTTTAAATGCAATATTGTAATTTGTGGTCAACATCGAATTGACTTTTGCGGATCTTGCGCAAAGAAAAATTAGTTCCTTTTTTTTCACCTGTTATTATTAATTTTATATTGCCAAAGAAGGAATGTTTTTTTTTCAGTTTTTTTAAATATTGTGAAGATATGTTCATTTTAGACTGAAAAATGCTGCATTTTTTAAAACACTGCTTAATAATAAAAAAATGGAGAATATACTTAGTAAAATCAAGTTTTTTATTTGGGAATACAATCTTAATGTTTCAGAAAAAAAAATAGAACCATTATGTATTAAACAAAGCTTAAAAAAACATATTTTAGTACAGATCGTTGAATCGTTGAATGTTTAGCTTATTAGGTGTTGTCAGCAACATTAGCCTACTAGGGTTAAAAAAGTGTAAGAAAAATTACAAACAAAACATCAAGTAAAAAAAACCGTCAATTTCCTAGAAAAAAAATTGTGAAGAAACAATAATAAATGTAAAGTCATCATCAACTTTATTTTACTTTTCACATAAATAATGACATTATTTTCATTCATAAAATTCCTACCAAAAACTTTTCAGTTGTTTTTATATGGAATTATTTAAAATGTTCTAAGAAATTTTAATTGTTTTTTCTTTGTTGTTTTCCGCTTGAAATGCAATCTTCATGAAAGGATTATAACTCAAAAATCATATTTCAAATCATAAAAATCGTAATTAATTCATTGCCGTTTTTCTGTTGACTTTCCTGGCGAAATATTTGCTAGCAGAAAAAAGAGACAACACGAAGACATGTTTGAATAATCTTCATGAGTGAACGTGTCAAGATGTGGTTGATTTAGAAATAAAAAGAATTACTTGAGTTTGTCATTGAAACTTAATTTTGATTATTTTGGTGTGTTTCTTAATTTTGAGTATTTCACTAACATATTTTTTCCCCAAAAACAACAAACGAAAACACATTACTTGTAGGAACAAAAATATCTTCTTTTATTTCAGAGGTTCCCAAACTTATTTTTCTTATAGACCAGTTTCAAAATTAACCTGGTTTCGGTGGACCCCCTGCTGCTACATTTTTACCATATTCCCAAAACTCGTCAAAAAATGTGAAGATTAGATCTAACGATGGAAATGTGCGTCGCGGTTGAGTTCCAAAAGAAAAATGGTATACTTTCTTACGTTCCATTTATTAAAATAATACGATTACAGACTTCATAGAACTAAAATTAAACATGAATAACGTATCGTAACTTCAACAATGCAAATCAACAATTAAAAAAAAGGTCATACTTTTAATGGGAGGGATGTACTTGATGGATTGACAGCAAATTATCAATATTTGGCTTCAGTTTTGTAAGGAAATCTCCGCGTTCTGTGATGTTCATTCTGCTCCTTTTTTTTGTTAATAAGTTTGTAACGATACTAAAACTTTTTTCGACAAGGTATGACGAGGGAAATGCTATCAAAAGTTTTCTCGCAATTTCCCACAGTCCAGGATATTTTTCGGGTATTTCTGCCTGCAGCCAAAATAATTGATAGCCTTTTTTAAACTTCACCTTCAGCTCCTCATTGGTGCTAAGCTCGAGTAGCTCCTCTTGTAATACCACATTCGACACTTCCGTTTCATCAAATGGATTAATGATCCATGGTGGTATTTCCATATTGAGAATATCTTCAAATCTATCTTTGAAGTCATCATGCAGGGCATTTAAATGCTGAATGTATGTCTGAATATCCTCATCAAGACATTCTGCCTGTGATAAGTTTGGAAACTGGGAGAATTCACGCCGACTAACATTTTGCTTCATAAATTTCAATTTTCCAAGAAAAGCCGAAATTACACTCTTCGTTTTAATTAATGTCATTGAATTTTTTGAACGGATCTGTCAAATATGCGATGTCTGCTTTCAATTTGATCAGGATTTCTCTTAAATCTGGATCTTTACTTTCCAGAAACTCCAAAACTGATTCAAAAAGTGAGTAAAATCTCGTTAAACATACACCTTTCGACAACCAGCGTACTTCAGTATGTAAGAGCAATCGTTGGAAGTCTTCATCATTTTCGTCGCACAATTGTGCAAATAATCGGGTGTTCAACGCGTTGCTTCTTATTTTGTTAACAGCTTTAATAACAAATTGAAGCGATTGATGCAATCTGTCACTCAAATTTTTCGCTACCAGGTGCTGTCGATGGATGAAACAGTGAATTGCAGTTACTTCCGGTATAAGATGGCTTATAAACCCACGATATCGCCCGAACATGGCAGGAACTCCATCTGCTGCCACCGAAATTATGTTGGAATCGATTTTTGCTTAAAAAAATCACGCAAAACATTAAATATTGATTCGCCCTTAGTGTCCGTCGCCAAAGTTTTCGCGAATAGCAGCTCTTCGTGGATTTCTTCATCCATAACAAATCGAACATATGCCAATATCAATGCTTCATTACCAGGTAAAGTTGACTCGTCCAGTTGAATAGAAAAATGAGTTGTTTGCAGATAATTACACAAGAAGCTTTCAATATCAGAACTCATTTCATCAATGCGTCGTTGTACAGTGTTGTTACTCAAAGGAATTCTTTTGAGTACGTCAAATGGAGGTTTGTTGTATTTCAACGAATGAATTTTTCACACTTATTCCTTTATTTATTTATGTTGATTACATTCGCTATTTTAATTTTGTAGAATGGAATACAAATGTTATCGTGGTGCAATAAAACAACGAATTTAAACTCTCAGAACGCATCCATCAGCTGACAGCAATTCACGAAATACACTAAATCTCAGTCAGTGTTCCTAGCACTCTCTCTTTATTTTTCCCACGAAGCGTGTTCATTTTTCCCTTTTCACTAAACTCAAACTACCTCAATTTTTTTTATGAAAAAAACATGCTTTGAAAAGTAAAATTTGTATTGTTCGGGAAGAAAATAACATTAAATTAATCTTCAGTATAAAAATCGCAGTTTGCTAACATTATAATCATTATTTTTGGTACTGGAAATTGTTACTAAAGGCAAATCTCCTTTTTATGTACATTTAGTGCATTGATATTAATGGTGAAATGTAGTTTGAATGTTTTCTTGTCAGATGGTTGATATTCCCACAATTGGAAATTTTACCGAAAATTGAAATTCCCACAAAAAGGTAGAGATGCCACAATGTAGGAACACTGCTGAGTGTCAGTATTTTTGTTGCTGCTTCACACGTATTCACCGACAGTACAAAAGCGAGCGGTGGGAGGGGCTTATATTAAAAAAATCTGCGGCGTAAATCGCGGAGACGTAGGAAAGCTGTCAGTCTATTTAATAGTTAGTTTATGACCAAACCTATTGGTCGAGGAAGGTATAACTGAACTCTTTTTTTTTATAACTGAGTTCTATAATTTTTTTTTTGAGTTTTGGCTTTATTTCATAAAAAAAAAATTATTAGATACATTTTACTGTTATCTTAAGTCTATTAGTTTGGCTAAGCCGGCCACTAGATTGACAGTTTTACTATTATCAATTTATTAAGTATTAAGTGTGAACATAAATAAGATAATAGGTTTATATTTAAAGTAGGGCAAACTCCTACAGAGAAGTACTGAATCTAACCCAATTGGCAGCAGAAAAAATGTCAACATAAACGAGAAGGCAAAGTCCATATGTGCGCCGATCTACTTAATCATTCTACTTCGACGATAACCGATATAGCAGCTGTTTCTTGCTTACAGTGCTCTCAGTCATTAATCGAAAACTGCGGCAACTATCGTCAATACTATGGAACTGAAGAAAACAAACATCTGCTTAAATAAAGACTAACGGTATAATGTGCATCGACGAAGTGCCAATCCGTTGAAGGACTTCATTGGGACAATTCCTATATGTATGCACGATTTGGTGTATGTACTTACTTATAAATCAACACAACGCATACGAAATCTCACGTCACAGTTCAGCTGGTCCAGCTAGAGTACTAACTAAGGATTTTATTATATCACATCAAATCACATTTTTGGTTCTTAAAAGAATGAAAGTATGCATGTCCATTTTTTTTTATTGCGACCAATCTGAACCGAACGAGTATTACTTCCTATTGGGATTCAAACAAAAAATATATATGTGCGTAGGTATGAATAAAAAATCGTTAGGTAAAAAAAATCAATTTACATGCCTTTTACAAATGATAGGACAAAAATGGAGAAAAAGCAATACACATTCCTTTAAGTTAAACAAAATCCATTAGTAAAATTAAAAATTCTTGGCCTATTTCGAATGCAATCTTCATTCAATGCCGGTTAAAGAATCTTCTTGAAGGATACGCGAATAAAAAGCTTCAACAAACAAAGAGAGGAAAAAAAAAACACCAATAAATGAGGAAACTTTCTCATCCGAGTTATTCTTGTTCACTTTATATCATTCCCCAGCCTAAGAGGAAAAGTGTTAACTTTAAGACAAATAATTAGAAAAGTTTTCTTTTTTTCTTTTTAAAGTTTTGAAAGAACGACTGTATAAATGAAGATTGAGAACAAGTTCTAACAAAAAAATTCATTTCAAGTTTATCTGAGTGTTAATAGACCACATTCTTAGTTTTGGTTATAATGCTTTTCTGCTTTTAATTGGCAATAGAATAGAGAAAAGAAAATCGTAGATGCGAATAGTTTATTCTTTATAGTCGTTCGATTCAGAATTAGTAATGGTAAAAGATAATGGAAAATATCTGTTTTTATGAAAAGAAAGAAATATGAAAACGGCAGGGTATGAGTACAGGTAGGCTACGGGACATCTTCAGAGAAGTGGAGCAGGATGTCGGACGTGGTAGTTCTTGTTACTCTGTATAAAACTCTCATTAAACTTTTGCTCATGTCGTACTAAATGAGTCGCACTAAGGAACGGCTTGACTGAATATCATCTTTTTAATTATTCGTAATAGTTTCAGTCAGGTTTTAGAGGAAAGAAAAAATCGGAACAGTTGTCCGGAGAATTGTTAAATTCAGTGAAATTGAAAATGGTGGGTATTTTAATTTGTGGTTACGACAATAACTCCTTTTCAACTTTCTCGAATACGTAGTAAAAGATTTCAAACTCGAATCAATTTTAACTCAAAAAAGTGGCCATGCAATAATTCCTGTGTCTATCCGTATGCTCCTAAATCTAAGAGCGAAAACGGTTTCCCGGAATTTGTTTAAACTTCGGATTTGGAGTTTGTGGGCCTACAGTTCGGCCGGTTTTTTTCTTTGAACAGTAACCTCAATATTAATGGTTCCTATACTTTCCATATAAAATGTTCATACCAGTTTGATTTGCTTAAACGATTTTAACCAAAATTGATATCTGAGGTTATGTAAGTAGGTGATGTTAACATGACTGCATACTCAGTTTTTCGTTAAAAATCGACAAACGGCAATTTTGAAAATAGGACTTATCTCGAAAACGGTCCATTCGATTGTAACAAAAAGGATTTCTAGGGTAAAATCGTCATTTGTAACTTGATATAATGGATTTTTGAATCAAAAAACAGGTATTTTATTAAAAATAGTTTACAACCAAAATGCGTTCTTAGAGTAAAACTAATTTTTTTAAAAAAATGATTGCATTCTTAGTTTTCAATTCGAATCACCAAAAACCCTAATTTTTAGAACTGCTTATACATCGAAAACCCCATTTTCGATTTCGATAAAACGTTAAAAATCAAGTAATGCTTACATCCCAAACAGTACCTTTTAAGCAGTAGTATTTTTCAAACTAAACATTGTAATATTAGTAGCATAAATTTACCAATCCTGGCACACAGGGAGCAAGGAGCCATTCTGTAATTTTACAGTTTGATTGACAGCTGAATGTTCCAATTGCGGTTAAGTTTTTTATTTTATTTTTGACTGAAGAGATAAGGGTTGTTTGGTTGTTTGGTTTATTTCTATAATAGAGAAAATGTATTGGTTGATGTTGATCAAGTGCAAGATGTGTAATAAAAACGATGGTAGTCGGTAGTGTTTCGTTGTTTTCCGATAGGAGTATATGTTGCATACAAGTTGTGTGAAAGCAATGGGATTGTAATTCATTCGTACAAGTCAAGTGATAGAAATTGAGACATACTGTTAGTTCGCTTGCTCGATAATTTCATTTTACAAAAAAATATGAAGGGCTTTATTTGTGATATTTGCCAGGAGGAATTTTCCTTAAATAAAAATTTGAGGAAGCACATTTTGAACAAACATGAAAATAATAGAGTGCAATGTAATGGGTCCGCCATCTAACTTTTTTTTTTCAACTAGTGCTTATTTCGCGAATGGTAACACTTAGCTCATGTCTGATTTGATAGATAATTAGTTTTATCCTTCCGCTGAACGAATATGGTTGTGTATACGCTTGAACAACGCTGGCAAATATTGCGACATTACTTGAAAATCATGGTAATGTTGCAGAATGTGTGCGAAAATTGCGTACGGATTTTGAAAGAAGAGAGGCACCGTCAGCTCCGTATGATCGTTATCTTGTATAAAAATTGAAAGAAACTGGCATCCTCATCGATAAACCAAAGCGTGAAAAGCCAAAAACAGTGCGTACACCCGAGAAAATTGAAATTTTGGTTCAGAGGCATAATTGGGCCATTTTTCTTCGAAAATGAGCAAGGAGTGGCCGTTACAGTCAATGGCGATCGTTATCGGGCCATGTTGAACGAATTTTTGTTCACAAAAATTGAAGAGGAGGATATTGGCAACATTTGGTTTCAACAGGACGGCGCTACGTGCCACACAGCCGAAGCTACACTCGATGTTTTGCGCCCTGTTTTTGAAGATCGCATTATCAGCCGCTGAGCTGATGTCGTTTGGCCACCGCGGAGCTGCGATTTGACACCGTTGGACTATTATTTGTGGGGTGCCGTAAAAGATAAGTATTACGCCGACATCCCAGAGAGAATTGACGCTTTAAAGGACAATATTCGTGCAGCCATTGGTGAAATACAGCTGCACACAATCGATAATGTGCTTAAAAATTGGACCGATCGTTTAGGCTACTGCATGGCCAGCCGAGGCAGCCATTTGAATGAAATTATTTTCCATTATAAACCGGAAGGATTGTACTTTCAAATAAAAAAAGAAATTTGAGAAAATATTAAGTAGTATTTTTTTTATAGCATTTTCAAAAAAAAAAGTTATTTGGCGGACCCTTTATTTGCGATAAAGTGGTAAACAGGAGTGACGCTCTATTGAATCATAAAATTAAGTATCATAGAATGCGTTCGCTTGATCATATTACAAATGCGTGCGTAAATAGTTCTGGACAAAAATTATGCGAAAATCAAGCTACTTCTTCTTCGACGGGATGTTCAAAAACGAAAATATGTGAAAAGAGTAAAATAGAGGTTCCAAAAAGTGTATGGTACTCCCACATTCGCACAAATTTGCACAAAAAGAATAGTGCAAAATCATGTGAACCATGTGATCAATTAAAGGTGGTCAAAAGCACATTCAACAACCGCAAACAAACATTAATATATGAGAACAAAAACGAAGAAATCATAGAACCTATGACGTTTTTAATCAGTCCGAAAATGTAGTTTGTGATCATTTAAACCGGCTTTTAAATATACATCCAAATTTCAAATTTAATTTTGAGCTCTTTGGTGAATATGTGAAAATAAATAAAACTGATGAAGGAGAAGATATGGCGATATCAATATAATCATTTCAATCAAAAATAAGACACATTGTGCGGTAGAGTTAAAGTCATTATATAAAGAAATGTGTATGATTATTGTAGAAAAATCGAAGGATTTCAAGAGAGAGTTAGCGGATGGGCATTAATAAGAATTAGCCATATTGAAATTAACATGAATGAATATAGACCAATTAGAGGGTCACAATTTATAGTACTACCAAGTTGTTTGGCAAATAAAAAAGCGTGTATTAACATTGAAAATAGTGATGAATATTGTTTTAAATAGAGTGTAATATCGGCAATAGTGACGTCAAGCATTAATCCTCAAAGGATATCATCCTACAACATAAATGACATTACAGAAAGAACAATTTCATTTAAAAATGGAGTGACACTAAAATTAGAAATTTAAGAATTTCCATTGAAAATAAATGATATAAAATGATTTGAACTATTGAATACAAATAAAGTGTTAAGTTTTTCGGTTAAGAAGAGGAGAATAAGAACATTGTGGGTCCTTATTACATCACGTCTGAGGAAAGGCAATTCATATCAATTTGTTACTGTTACAGGATATGGAGAAAAAGCATTATGTATGGATTAAGAATATTGTAAAATGTGTAATAATTGTCTTTTTAATTTCAGACTATTAAATACTCAAATAAGAACAGATCGTCACAAGTTTTTCATATGCAACAGCTGTCTTCAATATTTCGGTAACAGCGTAATTTTATTACACATGGATTGGAATTGTTTTTCCAGTGCAATTACGGTCCAATGTACGCCACTCTTTGATATATTGTTGTTGTTGCCTAAGTGGTCTGTCAAATTAGGGCCTGAGTATTGAGAGGAATTGAAAATTTTTTAACATTCAGTGGATTTGACGCCGTTGTGTCTAAGCTATAAAGGCACTTAGTTCAAAAGAAAATGACCTGGGCTAAGGAGATCTTTTGAGGCGCTAGCATCACTTACTTTAAGGTTTCTGGTTTATAATTTTGTACTTATGTATCCTGAGTGGTTTATGAGTAGATAAAACCTTGAAAAGCTTTGCCTCCGCACGCCGTTCCATTCTGTGTAAAAAAGCTGCGTTCGAGTTAGATCTCCCGTGCGCGGCTTACTATCAGTCAGTCAGTCTTCTAAACCTTTTCAGAACAAAATATTTGAGTTGTATTGGAATTAAGTCCTTGTCAGCCTTGCCAGGTACGAATCCGCAATCAAAAACTTAATGTTTTACCTTCAGAAAGTTACATCTATATTGAGGGTACTGCATCAAAAACTGATGGATCTGCAGTCACAAAAACACATCTTATAAAAAATGGCTTAACCTTCCTGTTTGATGAAATTCGTTACGAATTAAATAGTGCTGAAATTGATAGCAACCGCAACGTTGGCATCACATCTACCATTAAAAACTATATTTCTTTAAACAAAAATGAAAGTGATATGTTGTTGAATGCAATACATCTTGGTCACCCAATACTTCAATCGACCTAAGAGCACAATACTTTTTTTTTTTTTTTTTTTTTTTAGTAGTACATAGTAGTAGATATTTATTCTTTTTGTAAAAAAGATAAGTACATTACATATATATAATATTATAATACATTAAATAATTTCAAAAAAAAGAATAAGAACTGGTCAATCTGTAGCCAAAAGTGACTAGAGGCGAATGACCCTTTTCAATAAAATTAGTAATTATTAATTGTTAATTGTGGGGTAAGTAGTACAACAATTTCAGAATAAATACCATTTAAACAAATTATGATTTTAACAAATTAATGCAGTAAGTTTTTGACGAGTGAGCAATCCATGGTTAAAAGCCATTTTTTAACTTTAGACAGGAATAAATTACGTACATTTAAAATTCGTATGTCTTGCGGCAATTTATTAAAAATCTTTGGAGCTGAGACAGTAAAAAAGTTCGAAAAGTGAGTTTTATTTGAAGTTGGCACATTGACTAGAGATTTAGTATTTACCCTCAAACTGTATACAGTTGAGCTTCTGATGTTAGAGGAAGAACCACTGCGCATAAAGAACACTTTGAGTACCTTATAAACATAAAGGTGTCTTAAAGGTAAAACACCAAGACGCTGAAACAGAGGCCAACTACTGCTAAGCCTATTTTTATTTAAAATAATCCTAATAACATGCTTCTGTGCTAGAATTATAGGTTCAAGGGTGCTATTATAGGCACCTCCCCAACTAGACAAACCATACTGAAGCTTTGATTGTATAAGCCCGTAGTATATTGTTAATAAAAGTTTCTTTGAGCAATATGGACGTAGCATGTACATGTTTCGATTTACGGACATCATATATTTTTTTAGTTGTGTTGTATGTGCCTTCCAATTCATGTTTTTGTCAATTAAGACTCCTAAATACTTAAAACTATCAACTGATTCTATTTTAAAACAGTTGGCATTACACGGAAGATTTGAGTTGTAATTGATTTTACCACAAGTGTGAGAGGCCATGAAAAGTTGTTCGCATTCAGTTGAATGGAAGGGTATATGACATTCAATAGACTCAGAAGACTTTAAGCTACAAATCATAAACTTAGTTTTTTCGCTCAGCAAGAGCTGATGCTTTGCGAACCATTGTCTTAAGATTTGAAGGTCAGTATGCAATTTAACTAAAGATTCACAAATCGACTTATTTGAATATGTGAAAGCCAAGTCATCAGCAAAAGCTGTAAGGTTGCTACTAAACTTTTGAAGAAAAATAGAGTTCACATATATCAGGAACAAAATGGGACCCAAAACTGACCCCTGCGGTACACCAGTATATATTTCAACAGCACTACTAAAAACCCCTTCAAGCTTAACTCGTTGAGATCTTCCATTTAAATATGAAGCAAACCAGTTGTGCACTGAACCCCTAAACCCAGCCTTATAGAGTTTATCCAATAGGATGTCATGATTGACCATATCAAAGGCTTTAGTCATATCAATAAAAAAAGCTATTGTGCTGCAGTTACTATTGAAACCATCACTTATTTCACTGCACAATTTTAATATGGCATCTTCAGTAGATCTGCCTTCCCAAAAACCAAATTGTGCATTACTAAGGTATTTCATTTTGTTTAGATACGACAACATACGGCTCTTCATAATCTTCTCAAAAAGCTTGGAGAGAGTTGGAAGTAGGGAAATGGGTCTATATTGACTCATATGCTTCCGATTTCCTTTTTTAAACAATGGAATAACTTCAGCACATTTTAAGGCAGTGGGAAATATGCCACGAACTACGCTCATATTGAATATATGAGCTATTATGTCGACAACAAAAAAGGCAATGCGCTTAAGAAGATAGTTAGTAATACCGTCAGAGGTACTGGATTGTTTATTATTAAGATACATAATACTTTTATAAATTTCACGTGATGTAAAGGGTTCAAAAACGAAACTATTGCTTTGAAATTGATCGCCGACTAAGTCCGAAAACAGATCGCATCCACAATCTATTTGGGGTGGACATGGCTTTAATTCAGCAGCAACAGAAGCAAAATATTTGTTGAAGTTGTTGGCTATATCCACTGTACTAGAAACTGTTACGTTTCCAACTTCGATTTCAGGAATTGTGTCTTTAGTGCATTGCTTGTTGAGAATACTGTTTACAATTTTCCACTCGCCTTTTAAGTTTCCTTTGCAATTCTCAAATTCATTAGAGTAAAAACTATCTCGGCTTTCTTCTACCTGTTTCTTGACATCCTGACATAATTCATTATAATTGTGTTTCAGTCGTAAGTCGTGAGGGTTACGTTTACATTTTCTCCACATTGAATTTTTCATGGCTATCAATTTAAGTAAACCCTCGCTAATCCAAGGCTTGAGACGTTTTAATTTAGAGCTATTTGATGACCTAGATTGAATTTTGGTAGAACTCTTAATGTGTTTTTTTAAGATTTTTAAAAATGAGTCATAAGCTAATGTAGGATCTGTCTCGCCATAGACTTCATCCCAAAATTCAAGCTTTAGATCCTCAATTAGTTTATCAAAATTTATTACTGTTTTTACGGGGAACGGTATGTACTTAGTTTTAATTAACTTTTCTGGTATTAAAACTTCAATACTCAGATTTACCATGCAGTGATCAGTAATTCTCAAATCTAGAACATCACTTGATACTATATTTGAACAATTTTTGTGAAATCTGACAAAAACGTGATCAATGCATGTTTGAGATTTATTTGTTATACGCGTTGGCTCATTTACTAGTGATTCTAACCCATGAGATGACATTGAAAGCAAATAATTATTAGAGTCATTTGTGCTACTTAGGATATCAATATTCATATCTCCTAAAATCAGTAAATTTCTCCTCCTAATGTTTCTAATAAGGTTATCCATTTCTTCAATGAATACGGTTTTATTCAAGTTGTTCTCATGCAGGCGGTATACACAAAGAATTGAAAATTGTTCATTTACTAAATTACAATTTATTTGTAATACATCAGCACTACTCAAATTAAGACGTTCAACTTTACAATCACCCAATATCGAACTTTTAATAAACACTGCGACGCCACCAGCGCAATAAGAATTATTACAATTGCCGAAGATCTCATAGCCCGGAATATTGTAACTGGATAGCTCATTGTCATACACCCAGATTTCAGTTAAGTTACTTTAATTTTTGTATTCCTTTTAATATATTATTGGCTTTCCCGAAGACTACAGGAGAATTATACCGAACGGGCGTCATGACTTAATTTTAACACGCTCACGTACTGATACAAATTCTTTAATTTCCGAGGAAAACGAAACAGCGAAGATAAACTTGCCCAAAGTACAATGAAAAATTTCCCATATTAAGTTGTCGGATTCTTTTTAATTGAAGCTATACAAATCTATTAATAATGCACAATCGATAAGGATTTATTTTCGGAACTGGGATCTATATGAATATCCAGTATTACCTAGTACCTTTCACCATATTTGGAATGTCAAGACAACCTCGCAAATGGAGGAACCGCGCTACATTATCATTGCCCTACAAACCAATAAGCGAAATTTGCTGAAAGGTAATCCAACTCATTTCGATCATTGTGACGTTACTAACGTAAAAGCCTATTTGAACTCAGATGCATATCCATATGATGATTTAAACCTAGCTTTCGATAAAAGTAACTATAGATTACTGTATAACATGTATTGTGATTTTCAAAAAACCTACTTTAACCGACTATTTGCTGAACCATTATTATCCAGAGACTTACTCAAGTCCCAGGCGACAATTTTCGTAATAGACTGCAGACATCAAAGTGAAATATTAACTAGTAAAAGTGGCCGATGCTTTGATACCCTCCACTGCATACAAGTCATGCAAAGCTGGTTTTGTATGGGAGGTACTAGAACTACTTGACCGACATAGCCCAAATTTAATAAAAACTGACGACGATAAAAGTAAGTCCTCTCACAAAATTTCACTTGTCTAGGTCAATTTGTTTTGAAGCTATCGTGCTTTCAACAGACAGAGAGATACATGGGCCTGAATGATTTTGTATGGAAGGTACCAGAACTACTTGACCGACATACTTAATTTTCAATACCAACCTTAAGACGATAAATAGAAGTCCCTTCACTAAATTTCATTCGCCTACGTCAATTCCTTTTGGCGGTTTCGTGCTTTCAACAGACAGAGAGACACATAGGTCTAATATTGACTTTGTATGGGAGGTACCAGAACTACTTGACCGACATAGCCCATTTTCAATACCAACTTGACGACGATAAAAAAAGTCTTTTCACCAAATTTCATTCGTCTATGTTAATTCCTTTGGGCGCTATCGTGCTTTCAACGGACAGACAGACAGACGGACAGACAGACAGACAGACGGACGAACATAGCTAATTCGATTCAGAATGTGATCCTGATTCAGAATATATATACTTTATGAGGTCTCCGGTGACTTCTTCTTGGCGGTACAAATATAATGACAAAGTGAATATACCTTCCTGTGGTGGGTATAAAAAACGGTCCTGTTGATATTCGAATTGAAATCAAAACATCGAAAAAAATCCCTAATAATACGTCAGCTTACTGTTTGATGTTACAGGATCGCATTATAAACTATAATCCCTTGAGTCAGATAGTTTCTAGAGAAATGTAATCGCTATAGTTGAAGGCAAGATTTTTGAGAGGAAACACGCACGCAAAATGTATTTTATTCTCGATGTTCAAGGCTTGAAAGGAACAAATAATAGATTTATCGCAAAGGAAATAGCTCCATTACAATTTCATATTAAAGCCTCCATATAACTCTGACCAACTTTCACCATCACTAAGAAGACAAGCTCGATGGTTATATCAGAATCATCATGGCTTAAACTGGGATGGCGGACTCACAGAATTTCAAGAAGTTACAAAATATCTTCGAAACAAAAATCAAAAAATTCAATTGTTTTTATTAAGGGAACTGAAAAAACTCTATGGACGAGAGAATTGCTTCACGATAAAAATGTTGACGTGACGAATATTGAAGAAGCTGCTGGTCCTTATCTAAAAGAATTAAAGCGTATCCATCCAAATGAAGTAAAGTGTTTATACCATGACAAATGTTGCGAACTGCAAAATGTTTACCTATTGCATAAATTCTTATGTGGAAGCGAATCAAAAAAATAAAAGTTGAAACATAATTAACAACTTTCTTTTTACTTTCTTGAAGGTATTGCAAATAATTTTGAATCAGCAAGTTTAAACATGTTTTCTTCTTTTCTATGAGAAAATCATAAAGCAAACAATAAAAGAAAATTCACAATCTTTTATGTGGTATCATTTAGTTTAGTTTAGTTTAGTTTAGTTTATTTCATCAAGTTGAATACAATCTCTTAGACTAAGATAAGTTAATACATAATTTTTCTGCTGGTGGGTACCTAACATTCATTTTCATTAGCTGAAATATAATTAAACACTATTAAAAGATAATGTTGAAATATTATTTAATAACATAGATTTAAAGATATCTCTCGAAAGATTATAATTAAAATCAACTAAGTTACAAATTAGATTAGCTTCCCTGATGCAACGTGATAATGGTTCATTTCTTCCATAATTGCTACGATGAAACTGTTCATAAATTAAAAATCGACAACGTGTAGTTCTTGATGGTGCATTACCTTCACTCACTAAAGCTAGCAACGGAGGACACTTTATATGAGATGTAATAATATCTCTTATAAACATCACGGAAAAGTATACCCTGCGATCTTTAAGAGTTTGCATTCCAAATAATAAACACCTACTATTATAGGATGGCCTTGGAATTCTCCAATTTAACTTGAAAAAAGCATATGTTGTAAATTTTCTCTGTACTTTCTCAATTCTTTCCATTGAATTGTTATAGTAAGGATTCCAAACAATGCTGCAATACTCCAGAACTGATCTTACTAGAGAAATATATAAGGACTTTAGGGTGTATGGATCTGAGAATTCTCTGGTGTTTCTTTTAATAAAACCAAGCATTCGGTTAGCTTTATTAATCATTTAAATGAAATCGTTTTATTTTTTCTTTTAGATTATTTTGCCTTGAATTCCAGTTTGACGGTTTTATACCAGAGACTTGATAGGTCAGGGTCCAGCCCCCTAAATTCAATTTATCAACAGTCTCTTGACTCATTGTCGTGTGTCTGTCAGGCAGGAAAACCTAAAAAAAAAACATTTTCTTACTCTTTCGATAATATTGCGTTATTAAGAAAAACAAATATACCTGAAATTTTCACAGTTCCGCGATAACTCTCAGACCATATTTGGTCGTCACTTTTTTCATACCCCGTATATCGTAGGGCGTATCTTCAACCAAGGACTTAATTGCATGAGTGGGAGGGTATCCCAATGCAAGAGTTTGGAGTCCTTCTAAGATGTTTGTTGACATTTTTGCGTTGACTGATTCACCAAAGAACTTCTGCAGAGTTTTTATACAAAATTGTCTTTTCATTGACACTAGCACAACCCAACAAGAAAACCAACTATCCCAACTGGATCTTAGCAAATAAATGTTGGGAGGGGCTACTACCGACATCTAGTGGCGGCCAGCATGAGGTGGGTCTTGTCTAGAAAATTATATACACAAACCATTTCAACCGGAAGCTTAGTGTACTGACTAACTTTAAGCTAGGAGAAAAATCGGAACCTGTGCACCACCCTCAAAGGCACCACTTTACATACGCCAGACCCAACCAATCTATACTATGTACTAATATTTGTTATTGTTTTGTGTGCATAATTTTACAAAAACCGCTCTAATGTTTGATATTTTCCTATATTCCCTTATATTATACATTTCCCTATATTTTTCACATAGGTACTTCTGTAATTACCTCAATGGCAAACATTCAATAAAAATGCAATTACTGCAAAACTTAGTTTTAGCAAATTTAACCCACTTCTCCTTTATAAGAACCATATTAATTAAAAAAATTCAGATCACACAAATCACCTAGACGTCCATTATCATATTCAGTTTAATTCTAATGCAAATTGAAAAGAAAATCTCTTAATTTTTCCATTATTATATATCTATGTAAATATATCGGTCTAGCACGAACACTACACCCAATCATAGAAGAAGACAAGAAGACAATCACCTTAAACCAGTGTCACTAATCTATTACAGTAAAAAATAAAAACTTGACCTTAGAGAATAGAAAATCAGATCTGGCCTCAACTGGATCTCAAGCGCTCCAAGAATCTTATTTCACTGAAAAGACCCATGGTAGGCACTTTAGTAGCTGTCATCGCGGGACACTGCATCATAGGGAGATATGCTCTCAGGTTGGGCCTCCGTTCAAATGATTTCTGTAGAAGCTGAAGGGACGAGGAGGAGGAGGAGACTATTCTTCACCTTCTTTGCACGTGCCCAGCACCAGAGACAAATCATACTGAGACCCCCAACTCACAATCCTCTTGCCGCTGGGCCCCTCAGTTTTTTTTCAAATTCGCCATTTTGTTTTCCTGTCGGTGTTGTGTCAATTAAGAATCCGTGTGACATGTAAAAACATACAAAAAATACAAAAATAAATGCTGCCAACCTCGACAACCGTGGGGAAATGTGCTAGAGTTCGGGAATACCACATTTTTACATTACTGAATGCCATTGGTTAGTAATTATATGTTGTTAAAAGGCGAATAATTTGATTTCTTTGGTTAACAAAACTAGCTAAATGATATGTTCTATATTTTTAACTTCGATTTCATGCGTAAATTTTTCTTAGAAAACTGAATAAAATTTGCTCAATATATTTCTATTTTACTTCAAATAATCTGCATTGTTCATTTTTCATATATATTTTAAGCAAATCTCCACTTATTCCTTAAAAAAAATATTATGCACACGTAACGAATAATTTCAAATTTAACGGATAAAATTCTATGAACGCTGTCAGCAACTTTTCCCACAGCGGAAGTGGCATATGCAAGGTGCGAGTGTGTTGGTGAGTCGGAATTTTTGAAGTTACGTGACATTTGTCAATACGAATTTCTATGTAACAATTCAAGCGCACTTAGCATTTGCCACCCCATAAAAATATAGCTTGTAGGCTAAGTAACGGGAAATCGGTCGGAGTTGGTGGTCTCAGTATTGTCTCTGCCCAGCACTATCAGTCCGTAGAAAACTGAACCTCGGAGAATACTTCTTCGACAATCTCAGCGTACTTGCATTTATAGGAATTAATTGCCACCAACGCTTTATTCTTAGCTGCGGCTGGTTTAACGGGTAGTGTGAGAACACTGATCCTGTGGTATCACAATGGGCCTTCTTTGGCCTAAGGGAGGCTGCACCTGAGGCGGTCTGCCACTCTAACCTAACCTAGAGATTAGAAAACAGAAACTCCTACTATGCGTCCTCGTACTCAAAAATATTGTAAAGTGAGCTTATAACTCTCTAACCAGAACTTGCGACAATAGCTCTGAGTATCAAAGTTTCAACTTATAAAAATGTACATTACAACTTTTGATCGTTTCGTTAGACCCAGTCATGCACTTTATTTTATTTGTGGGCAATCCGAATATTCGGTCAAACTGCAGAAATCAAAAATTATCTTTTGCAGTTTCAATCCTAACTGACGATAGAAACGGCATTTTTCCTGAATTCTTTTCTTCTTTCGTGTTTTGGACCAACGCTTTCATCCATAAGATGTAATATTTCTTTACAGAGTTTACTTACTGATGGGTGAGCGAGGCATAGGCAATTAAAGTCGTTCCCACACTGTTTATATATTTACTTTATTTTGCTTTTATTATAATATTCAAATCGTACCTATACAAAATAATCAAATAAAGCGCAAAACAAAAAATATAATGATCTTTGTTATATTATAGAAAGTATTGCATTTCTTTGAAAAAATTAAAAATAAATAACAGCGGAGATGGCACACCAATACTAAAGCCACTCGGATACAATCCTTATCTTACATAGACTAAACATATATGTTAACATAGAACGGTAAAATAAGTGAAACTCCTCCTTAACTTTTTTGGTATAATTTTTAGACCAATATCACGCATTATATACAAATTGGATTTTTCTTCTGATTTTCTATGTCGTAGCCATATACTTCCAAGAGATTCGCAATTTTTTCTTCATGCAATCACATAGCTTTACATACAGTTACCAAACCATTGCAAAGATTGCACTTCTCCTTGCATTGTTCCGTGGGGACGGAATGACTAAAAGTGGGTCACTATACCTGTTTGTGCAGTGTACAATGGGTTCGTCTGCTGGCAAATGTAAGTCTCTTACATACGATTTTATTAAAATGTTGGAAATAATACCCTCCCCGGAGATATCGCTTTATATTGTGTAGTATTTCCCTCAACAAATCGTAATGGAACTTAAAAAAAAAGGAACAATTAATCGGCTCAAATTGATTAAAGTTTTAATTTTATTTTTTTTTTTATAGAAACCATTTTACAAGGAATGCGATTGTATATAGATTTATGTAAAAGATATTATTTTTACTGACGAAATGTCTGACTTATCACCGCAGAGAGTAAATTAGTACATAGCCGTATCCATACTTAAAAAATGTTGAGTATTCATTCAACTAGCAGTGTTGACAAAGAAGTTATTTTTGTATATGAGATAGATGGTCCTTTTCAAAATTTTTTATGCTAAGCATTTTTTAGAGTTTTAAACATTTTCGTAAAGTACAGACTATACTCTGACGCACATATATAATGGCTGCTTAACCAGATCTTGCTTTCCCTCATCTTGGAAATTTGCCAAAATAACACCTATTCCTAAAAAATCAAATCCTTCAGAATGCTCTGATTTTCGGCCAATTAACATTCTTTCTGACCTATCAAAAGTCTTTGAACAAATCATTAAAGGCCAATTACAAGTACACATCGACACCCACAACTTGATTAGTCCGCACCAATCCGCGTATCGAAAGGACCTGAACTGTACCACCGCGTTGATCAAAATAGTGGACGATATTCGTCGAAATTTCGACAAATCTGAAATAACCTTGCTTTGTGTTTTAGATTTTTCAAAAGCATTTGATTCTGTACATCACAGCAAACTTTGTAGAAAACTCTTTTTAAAGTACGGATTGGACAAAAAAGCGGTTATATTAATAGAGAACTATCTTAGCGAAAGATATTAGCAGGTTTCATTAAATGGTATTGCTTCCACGATGTTGGGAATTCGAAAGAGTGTTCCGCAAGGCTCAATTCTTGGACCGTTACTTTTCGCTCTGTTTATAAACGATCTTCCATCCGTCTGTAGGCACACCTCTGTACATTTATATGCTGATGACGCCCAAGTATATAATTCGTCCTTGCGATCACAGATTCGAGATTGTATTACACGGTTAGAAGCGGATTTGACGGCAATACAGGATTGCGCTATTTCCGAAGAACTTATTCTCAACCCAAAAAAATCCTTATGCTTGCCTATACGCAAGAATATTGGTGCGATGTAGTAGTAAAGAAAATATATTCCGGACTGCGCATGTTGTGGACATCTGCTGACAACACCCATATTAACATCCGATTGAAATTTGTTAAAACTTTGCTGGTACCTCAATTAACCTATAGCTGTTTAATTTATAGTAACCCTGATTCGACATCGTATAGAAAATTAGATCTCGCCTTCAAGGCTATGATTAGATATGTTTATCATTTAAGAAAGTTTGAATTTCAATGTTTAATAGGTCTATCTTAGGATGTTCTCTGCGAAACTATCGTAACTGTCTATTCTTAGGTAACTTAATGTCACGGCATAAACCAAATTACTTATACCAAAAGCTGCAGTTTCTTCTTTCTTCTTCCAGAACTGGAAATATAATTCGCCCAATTCATCGCTGTTTAGAAAGTAGCCGTTTGTTTGTTGTTCGTGCTATAAGGTTGTGGAATTCACTGCCATATGCAATTAGACGTATGGTAGGGTCACGAAAATTCAGTGCATATAGAATAGAGAATTCAATCATTTTAAAAATATGTAAGCAGACTGGTCTTTTCAAAAATTCGAAATCTATGTTTAAATTCTTATTGTATTCTGTTTTTCCTAAATGTTATTATTATTATTTATAATTTATGTATTAATATTGTTGTCATTTTATTATTCTCCCGTATCTTATGTACTAGTAAAAGAACTTGGTTCTTAATTGCACGAAGCCACTCTATTTCAAATAAATAAAATAAATAAAATAAAGTATGTACGAGTATATGTAATGCACCTTTGATTTTTATTTTATCAGAAATGGCCAATTCATTCAGAAATGGAGAAACCCATTTTTTTTAAAGAGTCGAGATGTTATTGTCGGTCCTCCATGGCACATGATATTTTTCGTTAGTGCATGAGATATACCTAGAGTAGAGTGAAATGTCAGTTGTTTCAATAATAATAATGTTTTTCTTATAATAATGTAAAGTCCACTTTACGAGCTCCCCAATTTTTCCTTTCTGACTACCTCTAAAAAAATAATCCACCCCGTACCTACATAGAGCTACCAAAATTACATCAAAATGGGATGCGTTTCAACTTACCAACATATCGTTGCAACCCCAAATGCAAATTTCTTAGACTAAAATATTAAGTTACTATGTTCTCCAGTAATGGGAATTTTCAACAAGCAAGAAACGAACAGAAATCGACTTTTTCAAATTCGTGCAAGGACTTTGGAGGAAAAACGTCTGGAGAACTTGCATCCTTCTGTGCTGCCAAAATGCAAGCAATAACAAAACAGATAGCAAGTCAAGAAGAAGTTGGTGTACAGTTCATTGGAAAGGGTAATCGCATTTCCTCTACCAAATGAATTCCATTCCAAATTTGCCCTATAGAGATGGAAATCAAAATTTAAGAACCTGTTGGGGAAAATTTCGTTCTTGCAAAAGATATTTGAGATTACATTACAAAGTAAAATTTTACAAGTTGCATCAAAAGTGGGAACAGAACTGGAACATAGAGCAATGAGTTGAAATAATGTACGAACATTTCAGTTTGCTTTGTTAAATATGATGAGTGTTGAGTGCTGTTGCAGTACGGAAAAATTGTTGGGTGAGTTAATTATTGTAAAGATAAATAAAGAAAAATAAATAAATAAAGTGTTGATTACAGTCTCTATTCTATACTTCATACAAATTTTCACTCTCGTGGAATCTTCTACAGACCATATCCGAGGCTCCCGTGGAAATATAGTACCAATAATAGTTTTGGGTGTTAAGACTGTGTCAATTTTATCCAAACGCCACTGTACTTAAAGGTGTACGTTAACTTTTATATACATGACTGTATTTAGCTGTCATCTTTCCGAACTTTTTCTGCATTTTAAATAAACCGACAAGGAGTCGAATATTTTCTGTGTTCAATTAAGAAACGTCTTTTCAATTTCCAATATTATCCTTTTCAGTCTTGTAAAATTGCAACAGGTTATGGGCCCAGCGCGCTTCCACTGCGCGTGGGAAGTAGTTATCCAGCTTTAATTTTGCGATTTCACAATGTCGATATTTTCCATATAAAGTTATGAGTGTGACCTACAATATAGCTATTTAGGGTAAAGTATAAATGCATAACTTCACCGAAATAGCAATATTTAACAGCTACTTCAATTAGTAGTAGTAGGCAGTTAGACACTCTTTTAATTCTGCATAGGTATATAAATACACTGTGACCCTGACCATGGGCCCAACCAAAAATCATTTTTAACCTTCACACTAAATATTTTGTAGTGGGTAGGTTTATATAGGAAATTTCGCCATTGTGAATTTGTAAAATCTAGTCTGGAAACAAAATATTATTATTAGTATCTGCAGAAATTTTGCTGAGTTTTAGGGAAAGGTTTTAATTTTAGTGTTTGTTTTGCACTCGTAATACAACAAATTGATCATTCTTACACAAATTTTCTTGTATAAATAAACCCAAAACAGCCAAATCAAATTAGATGCCTTTAAGATTGTTCTGCGGGCGAGCTAGAATTTACTACGAAAATGTAGATGCAATTCATTTTCAAATGACAAATTTTAAAATAAAAACTTTACATAATAATGTTCATTTATAAATAAAGTACAAACAAATTGTTTCAGGGCCCTCGAAAAAATTTGCTGTCACGCTGATGTCAGTTGTTGTCACATAAATTGGTTGCGTAAGGATCTAATCGCGTAATTTATGAATTATCGTCAAGTCGATTGAACAAAAAGACATCGCTTTTAGTTTGCTTCAAATGACATTATCGTCGCATCATTTAATCGAATCGTTCATCGTTTTTATTTTAAACAGTTTGAACATGACTGTATAAACAAACTCTGACACCGGAAATATTTAAAATTGTATGGAAATTATTTTCTAATTAAAAGTGAAAAATGCGCCAAAAACGATGAAACGAATGCAAAATAGCCATCGTTCAATCGAAACGTTTTGGCGACAGTATTTGGCAGTTGAATTAGTAACATTAAAAGATGATCGTCCAATAGTTTCAACAATTATCGTTTTTGGGTTGTTACACGAAGTAAAAGCCTCGTCGAGACGAGACGATGTCGTTCTATCGTTTTGTGCTTACTCGATTAGAGCCGTCTGTAATTTCCAGGAATAATGCTACGAGTTTATTTGAACAGGAAATATTGGAAGTTGTCAGTTCTCCATATCACTCACACGCTTATAGAATCCGCCTATACGCGCACCCTTTCCGTCATTGCGCAAACCGCAAAAATCAAGGCACTGGTACACACAAGATACGTTTTTTCATCCCCGTTTCGGCTATATAATACGTTATGTAACCAAATTCCTTCTTTAATTATATTAAAGAAGTAATCGCAATAATTATAGGGGCTTACTGCTTCGCGGAAATAAAGAAAAGTACAACCATGACAGGTTTTTGTTGTGTTACCTATAAACTGTATAGGAAAATGTCATATTTTGTTTTTATTCGGTGAAACGTCAACCAATAAATGCAATATTTGTAACAATACATTATGAAATTAATGTGTATTTGTGATTAAATAATGTTTCTTTTTTTAATTAGAGTTTGCATAGATCAGTTTTACTATCAGACTGTTGCTCTGTCAACTATTCTTTTCATGTCTCGACTGTGGCGAAAGAAATGCAATGAACAAGTGAGTAGTGTGCGAATTTTGGCCAAACGGAAAAGATTTGGCTAAGCAAAAAATGTGCACACTGCCTACATTTCCGCAAAGGATTTTGCCTGCGACTAATAGTGACGCAACTTAAAAGATTTAGGTAAGAAATACATTTGCCATCCGCTATTATTTTAGCTTGAGAAGGCAATTATTCAGGCCTTTAAATAATAATGAAGAGTTTTTGTTTAAGACCATTATCATTCCAGTCCAGATATATGGGGCAAATTATGAAGATTAGCGAAGCCAGTTAAAGACGTCCTTGGTATTGATTTTTAGTCCCATTTTTGTTGAAGAGATTTGCAAAAGGAAATTTATCATCGAGCTATACGAGCTATAAGCCGAAAGTGACCTTCTCAGAAAAGTGGAAATCAGCCGCCTAAGGTGGCTAGGGCATGTAGAGCAGTAGGGAAATACATCGATGGAGTTTTTTTTAGATTTAGAGTTTTTAGTTCAGAGTCATTTGTTTAAGGTAACTAATAATTCAGTTTCAATAAAATATGGTCTACATCTGTTTCCTTGTCACAAACTGATTCATGACTAGTTTCATATCTTTTTAAGCTCTTTAAAATACATTTATATATATAACTCTTTCGGGGTGAAACTCGATGACATTAGAACTCGATAATTGGGCCGGTTTTCATGATTATTTTTTGGTTTGCTCGTATTGCTGTATTTCAAGATTCAAGGCAGAAAGAAAATTACTGGAAATCGATTTATTCGCTAGTAATTTAAAGGGTTTTCCAATAAGAAGTGTTACTTTGGTATTCAAAGAAAATTCCATTTTTTGAGATAAATGATTGGATGTTTATTTCATAATAAAGAGCAAGGTATGCATTTAATAATAAAAAACAACATCAGCCAAATGGCCACCACGAGCACGCATACAGGACAATATCCTTTTCATGAAATTTTCCATAACCAAATAGCAAAGTGGCTGCTCTATGTCCTCGATAGCCTCATGAATTTTATCTTTGAGGTCTTGAATCGACGCTGGGATGTTGGCATAGACCTTATCTTTCACGTGGCCCCAAAGGAAGAAGGTGTTAAATCACAAGATCTCGGTGGCCAATTGTGATCACCTCTTCGAGAGATAACACGGTCCGGAAACTTTTACCGTACAAGATCAATGGTTTCGTTGCTTGTTTGGCACGTAGCGCCGTCTTGTTGAAAGTAAACGTTGTCCAGATCAACACCATCCAACTTCGACCATAAAAAATCATTAATCATCTCTCGATAGCAAAATACGGTGTAATAACGTTTGTGGAATGCCCAATTCCAAAGAACGACTAGGAATGGACAAACCTGGGTTTTCTTCAACACTTTCGGCTACAGCAGCAATATTCTCAGTTGTTCTTGAGCGACGTGCACGGGTTTTATTCTTCATATCACTTCACTAACTTGTCCCAACAGCTCGAATTTTTCCACCAATTTCTGTATTGCGTCTGTCTGTCCGACAAGGTGATTCACGGCGACCAAAAAATTCTTTAGTTTTGCGAACTGTGACTGCAAGATTTTCACCATTTAAATTTTAATAATTTCAATGCGTTGTTGAACCGTGTATCGTTCCATTTTTAATAATGGCGTAGTTTCTATTTGTCAAATGTCAAAGAATAAAAGCTTCAGAAGTGGCAGCTACCGAAATAGCGGGTCATTCACAATAACACCCTTTAGATGTTTCTTCACGAGGGTTGAAGCTGCTGAGTATTTCAATACACATAACTATTAGTGAGACAATCAATAATTTTAGTACAAATTACGAAGCCAACTTCATAATGCATAGAAAGGTGACACCAACAAAAAAAATTACGTTCGAGCGGCAAGCAACGTTTCAGTGTATTGTTGAGCGTCAAGAAATCATCATGGCAACAATTAACATTGAAGCTTTAATATCAGAGGTTCAAAGTCGTTCTGCATTATGGCAGGATAGGCATACAAAATAATTGTGTTTTTTTTTTTAAATTGACCTTAATGTTAAAACAAGCCTCTGTTCTGCAGAAATTGCTTTCATTTGTTTTGTAATTTTGGTACGAACTTTATCTAACAGCAAATCAAATGATTGTATATTGACATAAGTAGATTTTGCCTGAATCGGAATTCATGTTGTCGAAGAATGTGATACAAATGGTTGAATTCGCCATAACCTGATCTTTTTCGGTTTATTGGATGAACACCAAATCTTCTTTTTATATACCCTCTACCTGAATCGCCTAAGTTACTGAGAATTTTACAGAAAAGTAGGTATTCAGGTATGAGCTGTCCAATATTAAGTGAACAGATATTTTATTCTTGTTGCGGCGACTCTCACGAAAGTCTTGGAAAGATACCAAATTTATATCAAATTTATTTTTCACTAAGCATTCGTTACGTGCAAACTATTAAAAAATGAAATCCAATCAAAAAGCAAGCACTAGCACTAACGATTCCATTTAATCAAAATATTCCAAATATATAGGTATATTTCAAGTGTTAAGAAATAAAACAAAAATGCAATATTTTTCAATTTTGTGTTTGCTAAACTTAAAAACCACTTGCATTGTTGTATTCCAACGAATAAAGCCAGGCAATTACTAAAATTAGTTTATTATTGTAAACGTTCAGGCTGAACAAAAGTGTATTTAAATTCACTCCTATTATGAAATTCCATACCACCATTTTTGGTGGTTGGGCAACACTGCTTATGACATTTATCTAGGATTTATTTAGCTAATGCCCGAGATAAGTATGGGATTCTCAACATTAACATTTAACCTACAGTGAGCGATATTCCAAGAAGGAGTCACCGGAGACCTCATAAAGTATATATATTCTGAATCAGGATCACATACTGAATCGATTTTAGCACGATAGCAGCCAAAGCAATTGACTTATTTTTATCGTCGTCAGGTTGGTATTGAAAATGGGCTATGTCGGCCAAGTAGTTCAGGTACCTGCCATACAAAACCAGTTTTGGAGAGTATCAAATCATCGGCCAGGCCGATGATAACACTTTTACTTGTTTAGGTTTATCCATATTACCAAAATTTAGGTAGACAAATTCAATAAAAAGCCATTCTGTTTTCTGATCTGGTAATGTACAAGGTGGGCCAAAAGAAATCACACTATTGGACGATGCTCTTATTTTTGCAAATGGCCGCCAATGTCAAATCTGTTTTGACATTTGTGGACTAGGCAGCGACACACTCCCCAAGAACGCGGAATAACCGTGTGTATTTTTTTGCGTAACAATTCGTCTGTAGTGTTGGCGCAACCCGAAATCCGTCTCGCCGATCCCACGGCCGTCCGACACCGACTGCGCACACCCTGCGCCTTTTGGCCACCAACCTTGAAGAGTATGGGACCACACGACACGTTGCCAAGAGTTGCCGGCCCCGTAGAGCTCGTTGTGCCGAGAATATCGCCGCTGTTGACGAGGATGTCGAGCTGTCGCCGGAAACATCGACCGAACGCCGTGCCTCGGAATTAGCCATCAGCCGGTCATCCCTAAGGCGAATTTTGGACAAAGACTTGCGCATGTTCCCGTACAAAGTCCAGTCCGTGCATCAGTTGCTGCCTGTCGACCGCTAAACGCGTGTAACCTAGCCCAAGCCATCCTCAAACTCGAGGACGATTTTTCGACCAAAATCATAATGAGCGATGAGGCTCATTTCCACTTCAGCGGGTACGTGAACAAGCAAAACTAACGCTTCTGGGGCACCAAAAATCCACGAGTAATGCACGAGGAGCCATTACACCCACTCAAAGTTACTGCATGGTGCGCTGTTCACGCTGGAGGAGTCATCGGGCCATTTTTCTTCGAGAACGCCGCTGGTAAAATGACAACAGTGGACGGTGCGCGCCAAAGGGCCATGTTAACCGAGTTTTTTCTGACGCAATTGGACGACTTAGGACTGGAGGACATGTGGTTCCAACAGGACGGGGCTATGGCACACACTGTGCGACCCACAACCGATATTCTGAAGGCGGCGTTACCGGGTCGCCTCATCTCTCATTTTGGCACTGGCCCGCAAGATCGCCCGATTTAACCGTTCCAGACTTTTTTTTGTGGGCTTTTTTGAAGTCCCGTGTTTACGTGAACAAGTCCGAGACCCTAGAAGCCCTCAAGGACAACATTCGACTCGAGTGCGAGAATCTGTCGCCCGAAGTTCTCGCCGTATGGCAATCAATTATGATGGCGCCCATTTGGCCCATATCATCTTCTAGACTTGGCCAACATCGGATGACTTCTTTTGGCCCAACTCGTATAAGCAAAGGAAAAAAGCTGTATGATCTTTTTGTGGATTTTCGGGCAGCTTTCAATATCCTGGGAAATCCTTCTTTTTAAGCTCTACAATTATGGAATCACGATAAGAACTACATCTTTCATTAGAGCAATCTACGAAGAAAATCTTGCGCTAATATGGCGCAGGTAGACAGAGAGTCGGAAAAGTTTCGTATGTCGATAGGCGTTAAACAAGGATGTATTCTGAGTACCCTTAGAGTACAAAGAACCGGGATGCACGACCCGGCTAGTATTTTTTTTTGTTTTCGAAGCAAAGCGATAGCGGGCCACGCCATCGGTCCGAACTTTACCTCAAGTACATTAATATACCTTGCAGTAGTGTCGCCGCAACCACTTATTGAATTTTGCGGGTTCAGGCTCAAACAAAAAAAAAAATAAAAGACCGTACTTCAACGGAGCCCCATTACGTATTTGTTCCTCTTTCGTTTCTTAAGTTTTCAGAATTTCCAAAGTATCGTAATTTACCTCAATATTATGTGGCGCCCATTATTATTAAACAAAAAGATTTATAACACATAACTTCGCTCAACGTCATCGAACCACACCCATTTCGCTGAGCAAGCCGAACGCAGCCCGTGAAAGGCTCCAGTTGTAAATTTGTTCGCGATCTCTTGTTTCCGATGTCTGGCAAGTGTCATTCAGTTATAAAGGGTGATTTTTAGCTGGTTTGGTTTTGGCAACACCGGTTTTGACAGCTGACGTGTGTTTAGTACCTTGTGTCACTGTCAAACAGCTTCAGTTTGGTTTGCAATTTAACCATGGATCGTCTTACAAATGAACAACGCTTGCAAATTATTGAATTTTACTATCAAAATTCGTGCTCGGTTCGAAATGTTCATCGCGCGCTGCTTCCATTTTATGATCGGCATTCTCGACCTTCTGAGCAGTCTATTCGGAAGATTGTGACCAAATTTCGCACCAAATTTACTTTGTTGGACATTAAACCACCAACACGTTTACGTACTGTGCGTAGTGAAGAAAATATTGCGGCCGTATCAGCTAGTGTGACAGAAGACCGCGAAATGTCGATTCGGCGCCGTTCCCAGCAGTTAGGCCTTTGTTACAGCACTACGTGGAAAATTTTGCGGAAGGATTTGGGCGTAAAGCCTTTTAAGATACAGCTGGTGCAAGAACTAAAGCCAGCCGACCTACCACAACGCCGAATTTTTGGTAAATGGGCTCTTGGAAAGCTGGCCGACGATCCGCTTTTTTATCGAAAAATTGTGTTCAGCGATGAGGCTCATTTTTGGTTGAATGGGTACGTAAATAAGCAAAATTGCCGCATTTGGAGTGAAGATCAGCCAGAAGCATTGCAACAGCTACCAATGCATCCCGAAAAAGCCACTGTTTGGTGCGGTTTATGGGCCGGCGGCATTATTGGGCCATATTTCTTCAAAGATGATGCGAATCGCAGCGTTACTGTCAATGGTGAACGCTACCGAGCGATGATAACAAACTTTTTTTTGCCCGAAATGGAAGTTATTGACTTGCATGATATGTGGTTTCAACAAGACGGTGTCACATGCCACACAGCACGCGAAACAATGGCGCAATTGCGAGGCGAGTTTGGTGAACAGTTAATTTCACGTTTCGGGCCGGTCAATTGGCCGCCTAGATCGTGCGATTTGACACCATTAGATTATTTTTTGTGGGGGTATGCCAAGGCTAATGTGTATAGGGACAAGCCCGCTTCGATTGACGCACTGGAAGCCAACATCCATGCATTCATTCGTGAGATACCGGCCGATATGTGTGAAAGAGTATACCAAAATTGGACTCAGCGGATGGGCTACCTGAGACGCAGCCGCGGTCAACATTTGCATGAAATTATCTTTAAACATTAAATTGCAAGGTTCAAACTATCGATTCAAATAAATATTTCATTCATTTTTTCGAATTTTTTGTGTTTTTTTTTTAAAAAAAGTTTTAAACCTCTTAAAAAATCACCCTTTAGTACACTAAGGGAAAAATCCCTATATATAGGTATTTTCGACTAAAATATTGCTCAGTAGAGGAAAAAGGACAGATTTTAAATACTTAAAACCGTTTGCTGTAAACGTAAGTATTTTTTATATTTTATAAAAAATGTCTGATAAACGAGAACGTGTATTGTCAAAAGGCATTCGTTTGCGCCTTTTTGTCTCTTAAAACTTTTTCATAAGTTATAATTTAAAATGGATACCTGCTGTTAAAAGGAGGAAAGTGAGGGGAGCTTTTAGCAGACCGCAAAAACCTGGGATTAAAATTAAAATTTGAAATGATAAGTAATTCTTATGTCATTAAAATTGACATAAATTCGAAAAATTACTACATATTGCCTATCTATCTTAACTGCAACGAGACTTTGACTGAGTGAACTTTTATATAATCTGAACTCAACAAACTTGGTTCTTATCGGTGACTTCAATGGCCGAAAAGGATTCTCACAAAATAACTTTGTCTCCAGCATAAACTCCGCTTTAGTGAAGACCCACCGTAAATCCAAAGATGAAGTATGTGATAGCAAGGGAAGTAAACTACTTCAACTAACTGATGCTTTCGACTATCACGTTTTGAATGGAAGCTGTAATGGAGATTTACGTGGAGAATATACTTTTCTGAGAGGATCATCATGCTCTGTAATAGACTCTTGCTTCGCAACTGCAGGCTGGCATATTTTCTCGGATCCTATGCCGTTAGAGGTTGACTTCGAAGTGGCAATCAATGGAAGTTTGTCGAATACAAACAAGCTCAATCTCATGCCGAAATTTTTTTGGAAGGAAACAATGTTTATCACATACCAAACTAATTTATATTTGTAACTTCTTCGTCTATAAACAATTAAATTCAATCCGACTATCGACCAACTTACAGCCATAATTAAAAAATCTGTTCAAAATCCAACAAAATAGAGGGAAAAACTAGAAAAGTAAGCAAAAGTGGTTCGACAAAGACTGCATGAACTAAGTCATTCACTTTTCTTAAATTGTTAAGAAGATACAATAATTGCATTTTTAAAAGTCTATACGCCAAGGCTCTCAAAGAATATAAAAATATATGCAAAGTCAAAAAATGTGAGAACGAGCAGAATATATTTATCTATATATATAAAATACAATGTTTGTATATTTGTCCTCTTTAGACTCTAAAACTATCCAACCGATTTGGCCCAAACCGGTTTCATTTGAAAGGTTATAGTCCAAATTAGGTTTTCGGCTATATATATTTCAAGTGGGCATGGCCCCTCCCACATAAATATATAACATACATTTTGAAACATTGCAATATCCCATATGTTACTGATTTGAATAATCAGGAGAAAAATGGGCGGGACCGGACCAGTGGGAGTGGCAGCTCCCATACAAAGTAAATATTTAATATCATATACAAAATTAATATTAATATTAAATATCTAGGGTTCTATATTAGCTATATAGCCTTCAAATTTTGTACGAGTCCATCAATTACAAATATTAGTAGTCGAACTGAAAATGGGCGGAATGAGATAAATGGGCGTGGCACCGAAAGCAAAAAACAAATAAGCATTAAAATAAATTATCACATTCAAGACTTTTTGCAAGGTTATTTAATAATGTTGTTCAAAAATTGTTTTAGCGTTCCTCATAGTCCTAGAATAAATAAAAAAGGTAAAGAAGTAAACAATAAATTTTATGATATGGTTTTAAGTAACCAATGTTTAACAGGTACACTTAACATAAAAAATATATTTTTAAAAAATATATTTTATTGCTATGGTAATCACATGCGGTTTAATTTCCATCATTACAGAATTTAACAAGTGAATTAGTTCAGGTATATACATGTCATCATAGAATTAACAAGTGAAATGGATCAGGTATATTTCATTCAACTGCATTCCTTCTTAAAATTTTATTGGGATTAAGGGAGGAATTAAGCGTGAAAAACGCGTCTGAACATTTTTCAATAATTTTATTGCTGCATCAGGCAAATTTTTTTAAAAAAAATGAATATATAATTCTGTTTTTTAACATTTGTTTGCCATTGTTATTTTTTAAGTGATAGTGAAAAGTTATAAAGTGTGTAATTGTTAAAATAGTGAAAATAGCGAAAATACTGAAAAAAGTAATATAGTTAAAAATAAGAAAATAAACAACGTGTAAGTGTTTATATTTTTTTCAAATGCATTTTATTTTAATTGCGCTGTGCAGCATTTTGCATTACTTTTAATATTTGATTAAAGACTTGCTGTTAAAAAACTATCTCCAAATTTAATCGAAGCCACAATCATCAGCGGCAAATGTAAAGGAGAAGAAGTGCTGATACCACGAATTCCAATGATTTCAACCGATTTACCCTTCGATTTCAAGCGATTACAATTTCCAGTGCGTCTTGCTTTCGCCATAACCATCAACAAGGCTCAAGGCCAATCGCTAAGTGTTACTGGTTTGAACTTAGAAAATTCCTGTTTTTCGCACGGCCAATTATATGTTGCTTGTTCTAGATTTGGAACGCCAAAAAATCTTTATGTTTACACACCTACCGAAAAAACTCAAAATATTGTTTATCCGCTAGCATTAAGATAAAGAAGTTAATAAATAAACAAAATTTTCTTTTTTTTTGCAAACACACTTATTTCATTTTATTAGCGTAGTAGCACACGCAGGGTATCTGCTAGTGTTAAATAGAAGCAGATCCTCTACAGACTTTTGGAAAGCAGGTAAACATTTCAATGGAAGGAAAAACTGAATTGCAAGCACATGATTTATGCACACATTTTAGAGGACTTTTTAAATACTCCACAGTTTTCGCCCAGGATTCAATATGCAGAACCTAAAATAATCGATGACTGTCTTGATCCGCAATTTGATATTTTGGATATTCTCCATGTGATTAAAAGCGCAAAAACCAATAAAGCTCCAGGAGAAGACGGAATTCCTTTTGAGTTCTACAAAAATTGCATCGCAGAATTTGCTCAAGCTTTTACAGGCGAATTTAATCGACTGTTTGAGAGTACAGATTTTCCCCAGAGTTTAAAAAAGCCTATCATTTTCCCGCTTCATAAGAAAGGAGATTTTACAAACCCAGGAAACTATAGAGCGACATCGTTCCAGAACACTGTATCTAATTTATTTACAGCCCTTATTTTCAAAAGACTTACAGACTGGATTAAAAATAAAAACATTCTGCATGAATTTCAAGCTGGCTTCAGGGAAAATTACTCGACGGTGGATCAAATTTTCACTTTATTAAATATTGCTCAAATATTCAAGCAAAAGCACAAAAAACTTTACGCCCTATTTGTAGATTTCAAAGCAGCTTTCGATTCTATCCCACGTGAAGCACTCTTTTACAAGTTATATAGAATAGGTATAAGCAGTAAAATAGTAAACGTCATAAGGGCTTTGTATAAGAACAACATAGCTGCGGTATGGGATGGAAATTTTCTATCTGAAGAATTCGGAACGACGATAGGTGTGAAACAAGGCTGTATTTTGAGCACGCTGTTATTTATCTTATTTATTAATGATATAACCGATGAGATAGGAGGAGGGGTGGAAATCAATGGGGTTACAATACCAGGCCTTATGTATGCTGACGATATTGTTTTTCTCGTCGACACAATTGGTAGTATGCAGCTTAAAATCAACAGAGTCGACAGGTTCTGCAAAACTTGGAATCTAACAGTGAATTTAGAAAAGACGAAAATTATTGTTTTTAGAAATGGAGGAGGGCGGTTCTCAAGAAACGAAAAGTAGTCATACCAAAGCAGACCCCATTTGTACGAGAGTACAAATATTTGTATTCTAATAACATCCATTCTGAACGTTAAAAATCATCTTAAAATTAAACTGGCAGAAGCAAAACGAGCCATAAATTCAGCCTGGAGTACTTGCATCCGAAGTAAAACTGTTACGCATAGCTCAAAGCAAAAAATTATCAGAGCGACTGCCCAGACTATTCTTCTTTACGCGGCACGAGTGTGGGGTATGGTAACTTTGAATCAGTGGAAAAGTTCCAACGTTACTGGCTAAAGCGTATCTTTAAGCTACCCAATAATACCCCTAACTACATGATCCATTTGGAAACAGGATGTCCATGTCCACCCCTTGTCTTGGAAACGTTATAGATACACTTTTGTTGTGTTGTAAAAGTCATGGAAATGGAAGACGAACGCCTGCCGAAAGTGGTTTTAAAGTATATGATTAAAAAAAACGCGACTTGCGTCAAAGAGTGGCAAGAACTAGCAAATCGCTGGGGATGTGTTCTAAGTTTTTACCCTAGTGACGGAGTTACTACACTAAGAAGAAAGTTTGGGAATCTGGATCCTTGTAATACAACAAATACGTAAACGAAGCTAAATCGTAAGGTCAACTATAATCTTAATGGTAACACTTACTTTCTGGATGGGAATCAAACGGAGGTGATAAGAACTATTTTTGTGTTAAGAGGCGAATTAATCAACTTAAACTACGTGCCACATCGTCCAGATCTCCCAATACTGTGTGATCTCTGCAATCGGGGAGAAAGGGAGGATGTTAATCATTTTATTGTGGAGTGTCCTATTTTGAACGAAATTAGAATGTTATATTTTGGAATGAAAACACTTCAAAAGGAGGATCTGATGTCTGTATTGAATGGTGACTGGGGCTGGGATAGGCTATATAGATACTCTAAAAGTGCTGTTAATTATAGAAAACGAATCAGAGATGGAGATTTTTGAAAATATTAAGGTACGTAGGGTACCTTATGAATGAAATTTTTTTATTTTTTGTTGTATTTTACTTGAATAATTCACTATTTGTATTCTAAATTTAGATTATCTGGTTTCAAATTATGTTATAAATACAAAAACTGTGAATCTGGTAGACGGCTCATTGCCAAACCTTAAGAATTTATGTTCATAAAATATTGTAATATGTATTGAATTATGTTAATAATTTATATTTAAATAAAAAGTCAAAAAACTAACTATTAATTATTGTCTTGCCTTCCTATTTGTAAATATAACATCTCTATTTTCACTTATCTTATTGTTTCATACTAATTTTATATATATAACGAACTTACATTTGAACCCTTCTCTTTTCATATTTCCAAATATTATGTAGGCAAGCAGATTTGTAGGGGAAATCTTACGCCGGTAGGGAATTTTTGGAGACTTTTAGTGCACTTTTTTTTTTCTTTCATTTTGTTTCACCAATAAAATAATGTAAAAATGTTTTTTTTTTTTTCGTATGCTTCAGCTATAAAGATGATGAATGAGACTTTGATAAAGCCTTCATAAGGAAACATCAATGAAGCAGTGTCTCAGAAGTTACAGTGTTGGACTACTGAACAAGGGACAATAGTTTCATCCCCAAGCCCAAATTATGTTGTTTTGCACTTTTTTTATTTTGGCTCAAAAAAGGATTCATTCGGCTCAAAAATAAAAAAATATTCGGACAAGCTGATTTATATTTGATTTATTCCGCATTTATTTCTATTTAAAGCTGTAGTAAACACATTAGGCTTAGGTTTCGAAAAAAGAGCAGATAGTTACGAGTTGGCTCCATCATTCATTACCAGATAGAGAAATATATATATTTCCGTAAATCATCAGAAAAGTGAAGCATAAATAAATAAAACAAATTCACGAATTTAAATTTTTAGAAATATTTATTAATATGTCACACAGTTTAGCTCGCTTCCATTTTGTTGTTCTTTGTTCCACATTTTATATTCAAAAACATTACGATTAGCTTGACTTAAACGCTATCCTAGTATGAACTTTCATTTCATTATGTGTTTATACTTTATAATTATATTATTTTTGGTTTATTTATTGTTAAACTAAGAACTTAAATTTATCTGATGTTATATTCTTTTATAAATTTGTATAGTGGTATAGTATTGGATATGTTTTGAACGTTAAACTTTCAGTTTATCTTGTATATGTCCATTAATAAAACAGTGTAAAACTAAACTAATTTGTTTATGAAATCTTTAAATTGATATTAGATAAAATTATATATATTTGCAGAATGTTTATTGTTTTTATTTTATTGCGTCTGTTAATAACAAAATTATACTTATTCAGCCTTATTTATTAGAATTTGCTAAACGCACCTAAACACCTGTATAGTTATGCAGTAAGTATTTATACAGCCTTTATAAACCGCTCCAAAAATTCTTATTTATAAAAGATTTCTCCATGCTTGCGTCTTGCGTCAAAACGCTACTGAAAATTAGAAGTCTATTACATTTATCTGTCCAAAAAGATAAAAAAAACTATACAAATAGTAATTAAAAAAATGGAAAAGTTAAAAGAGGTTTGGGACTCCTATTAAACGGTAGACTTATGCAAATTAAAACAAATATTTAAAACAATTTAAAATATCTCTAAGGCAATTTATCGAGTTTACTTGTATAATCTTTAAAATTTAAAATTACAAAGTCGATACAATCTATACAATTTCTTTTCGATTTCATTTAAAATAAAATGTGACAAATTTTTCAGTCAAAATAACATTTCGATACCATTCTACCTCTATACAGGCACTAATAAACGCCCAAGCGCATTTAGCGTATACAAGCTGTATACAACGTTGAATAATTTGTATAAATAAGGTTTATGCGTTTAGAGGCATTTGACTTTATAATACGTTTATAAATAAGGCTGAAAGTAGTTAAATAAGAAAATGAAATAATATGTTATAAACTTATTTTGGGTTATTTACATAATGTGTAAAAATAATTTTTTTTTAAATTTGTCTTTTAACAAATATAATATACATATAGTATATAATATAATGTAACAAGTGAACTATGATTTATATCAGGTTTGTTAAATTCTATTTTTTTTTTTTAATTTTAACAAATTTCATTTCTATGGTCATGCACTATATATAGTTTTTAGTTAACAGTATATAATTGTTTTAATTATTTATATAAAAATAATATTTACATACTTGTAATTAATTAGTCTAATAACAACTGTACGAAAACTTAAAAGAACTGATTTCAAATTTAACAGCATACGTATATTTTGTTATTAATTTTAGTAATATTTTCTACTTTTTGGTATTAATATGATATTTTTGTTGTGGTCGAAACTAGATAACATACGATTACAAACATAACTGTATATTTAAAAAATATTTTATGTAAATCTTTTTGTATATGCACCGACGATTTGCTTCTTTCGCTTTATTTGAACAAAGATGTGTAAAAAAGGAGAACAATTTTTGATTTGTTTTATGGTCTTTACGTTACGATATACAAATTATAAAATTGTAGCTTTCATTTTGCTATGTAATTTTAAAGTGACTATCTACCAGCAGCTAACACGATATATTTTTTATGTTTCTTAAATTTTGAATTATTGTATGTGTTGAGCAATCAAGTTGTTTCTACTTAATAGGATTTTCTCACTCGTTTATATACGTACAGACACCAACATGCTTTTTTTTGTATTTTTTATTAGGTCTTATGCAGACATGAGAAATAATGGCATTCACATTATTGTTTAAGATAAATGATAATATATTAGGGGAAAATAGGGAGTAAGAATTCGGTTTTTCGGTCAACATATTAACGTATTATTAGAAATGGTTATGACAGACATACGGCAATGATATAACACCTTATTACAAACCAATATTTGGTTTCAAGTTTAGATGACTGGCTGTGGTGTTTTTGTTTTTGTCATTTTTAATAGTACAATACGTTGTAGGGATTGGAGAAAACATAAATCATTGCTATGCTATACATATTCCTATTGTTATTTACAGTTAATAACATTCATTCCAAGGTACAGCTTACGATTTAAGATTTTTGTGATTTGGGATTCGTGACGCAATATACCCCAGAATACTTTGACTTGTTTCGAATTCGAAAGCTATATCCCTGCAGAAATGAATAAGTTCAAAATCTGCCAAAGTTACATCTGAATGATACAAAAGGCAGAGGAGGCTCTTTATGAAGCAAATTGAGCCATACATGATGCTCTGAATAAAATTTCTTCAGCTCTCTGAGGCTGTACAAGAACTAAGAAAAACTGGCTGGAATTGAGAGTTCAGCCTTATTGGGTAGTTGGAAAACACCAAGGTATGCTGCAAGAGACTACACTTCGATAAAATCATTTCATAGCACAAGTCGAATAGGGCAAATATTTTGTTGTTTTCTAACATTCTGTACTGCCAACTAGTACAGGGTGTGCCAACTTGGACTGACTGATTTGAAATTCTTATAATTTTTTTATTTTTAATGTTTTTTTTTTTATTTTTGCTGTCGGATAATAAAGAATTTCATTAAATTTCATAATGTCATCATACTTAGTGCAAGAATGAGTAAAAATGGTTGCATTTTATTATGTTTCCCGACGATCAATTAATGCAACGCAACAAAAATACATACGGTTTTTTTAAGGCTTTAGCCTTGAAATTTAGTAAATAGCATTCTACACAATGTTGCAGTAACAAAAAGGAGCGTTGCACATCCCATCCAAAAAATAAAATAAAATTCAATTTATCAGAGTAAACATTGTAAAATTAAAATTACTGATGCACCATCTTTTTAAGGCTTTTAAATCCAGATTTACAGACCCATGCGTAATTTTGGAATCCCTTTTCAAACTTAGTCTCCATCCGCAGGCGAATATTGACTCATGTCTAGTTTCATGCAAAATGAAAAGCGGCGCTATGAATTGTCGTATCATTTTTTCATAAGAATTGCGCTTTCAGTTAATCCCATTAAAATTTGATGTAGAGAATTAGGAATCTGACTTTCTAGTCGACAAGAATGGACCTACGCAAGGATTATAAGGCGAATGCAATACCCTGATAAAATAATGATAAGAAATAAGATCTCACTGTATCAAAGTATGAGCTAGTAAAGAGCAGGGGCGGATCTTGAATTTGTGGGGCCCTACCTAATTACATTGTAGTAGACAACTTCGCGTTGATTCCAACATAAGCGCTAGCTCTCGTGGTTCGGAGCGGAATAAATTGGAAACTCACATCTGACGTTTCCATTTCGTTGCAGATAGTCTGCATAACACGGTGTCATTGCGATTAATTCAATAAAGATTTAAAATTAAAAAAATGAAGTGTTGATTGGTTGCAATTTGCAATATGATTCAAGTTTTTCTGATATGATGAATTAAATTTGCATGTACTTGAATGTGATATTCTTGACAGTAATAAGTAGTAATTGATCAGAAATGTGATTGAAATATACGCTTAAGTGTAATTACGTCATATTTCTAAAATTTATAATGAAAAACAACATAATAAACTAATTCACAATAAATATGCGAAAATTGTGCAATTTATGGGACAATGAAAAACGGTTTTTTATTCAAATTTTGTTGGTTCCATCTATTACTAATTATTTAAACTAGCACAATTTCGAGATGACATCTATTGTAAACAATGCCGCAACAATTTCAATTTCAACCGTTTCACTTGACAAATCCACTCACGCCCAATAGGTGGCTCTAGCATTCTATGGAGGAATCCAAGATGGTTGTCATTTTGTTTCACTTATTATTCGCAAAGAACCACGAGCGCTAGTTATGTCGGTGTCATTTTCTGGGCAGAGATTGTATGGAAGTGACATTTCACTAGCAGTCCAGTCCATAAGTCAATGGCGCACACTGGTTGATTGATTGTAGTGTTGCCAACCTAATGATCGGATTTTTTTAAATTCTAGATAATTTTTATTATTGACAATATCGTCTATTAGTTTCAGTTCGGTTGGGGGTCCTCTGTATTCGCGGGGCCCTGGGCTGCAGCCCAAAAAGCCTTTAAGTAGATCCGCCCCTGGTCAAGAGTATCCCGGGAGTCTATGTGAATTCATGGGATCAATTAATAATTCAGTTTGTATTACCAAGACTTGACCCTGAATCAAGGAGGCAGTCATGGTAAAGATCTGGACACTCATTCCGTAAGTTTTCATACGATTATCGTCAAACGATAGACCTATAAAAATTTAACAACTAACTGTCAAAATTACGACTTTGAGACCTTAATCCTGTTCATTGCCCACTGTTGCTGTGCGGTGGAATACGCTTCCCTTATAAATGTGGCTGCTCTGTACAGCATACTTCCGGGGGCTGTGCGCGGTCGGATGCACCCATATAATCAGTGCATACCACAGGGCGCCCACGAACCTATCCAGAATGGCCAATGACCCCAGTCACCATCTGCAACACTAACGGTGGTCAGGAACAGCAATAGCTGCAATGAAGATGAATAGCTGGTGAAGATGTAAATGCGAGGCGTTGAGGAACCAGCGACGACGACAAAAAAGAAGAAGTTTTTCACAAGTCCACCAGTCCAGTCATCATAACAACACTCGCTGTGTTTTTTTTGTTTGTTGTTAGGGAGAAGAAAAAATAATTGTTTCTGTTAAAAGTTCAAATAAAGTCATTTAATAAAAATACAGTCCATATAACTTCAGAGAAAACACCCACAAATGTAATGAAAGCTGACAATAGTGAAACATATTCGGGCAAAATATAACTTCTTATGGTCATCAAGGTATTAAAAACCCCTGCTCTAAAAGACAGGTAGAACTAGTGCGAGCTCTAATCGAGCAAGGGTCTCAAACATGCGCTATACCTAAGGTGACCATTTTTTCGATCACATAAATGAGAACAGCTTTTTAAAGTAGGGCACTAAAAAGATTTTTTTGCTTGGAAAAAAGATTTGCAAAAAAATTAAGAACTTAGCCCTAGAATTACTATTAAAACAAATAAGCCATTCTTTTAGCATATAAGAAAATGAATTAATACATATAATATTAGTACGATCAAACTAAGACTGCCCCCACCGAAGGTAAGGTTTTACAATATATCTATGCGCGATGGATAAAGTATCGGCATCATTAATTTGCCCGTCCCGAACAAATGAGATCATCTGATCTGCAGTAGCTCCTTATTATCACATTAAATATTCTGTCTGAGAAAATTTGTGAACGCCTAAAGGTAATTTTTAGCCACCGGAAAGGTCATTATCGATGCAGTTTTTGAATGGAAAGTCATACATCTATCGATTATTTACATTATGTAATTTTTAAGCATTTAAGAATTTAAGAGCATTACGGTAAAAACGGCAACGTTGTCTACATACGTATTTACAGCAATGACATCAGCGCTGAAATCAATCGAAAATCGGTGTTCCTACAGGCTTGGAAAGCAAGTTTGTACTCATGCCACTAAGCAGACGTTATATAAGACCCTTATCGTCAAGGCTCTGCTAAATGCACAAAAGAATACACACTGTCAAAGATCGGCGCAAAATGCTCCTAGCCATGGATCAAATTGGCGTGAGATGTGTGTTGCTTAAGGCTCAGGTGAACTTTAGATTGTAGCTTCATCAAAAGTAAAAAGGAAGCAGTTCGTGGTTCGTGCATATGAATCTTTTGTTAAATGAAACAGGTCTTTGCTGGCTGCACAAAGATCTAAAAAAACGGTGTTTCTCAGCTGGATAGGAGTCATCTTTCCTTGATGTTTGTACCATGAACTTTGACCTGACTACTTCCAAATTGAAAAGAAAGAAACAAATTGCAACTAAATAGAACTGAAGTTTCGATATCGGAATAAATATTTCCATTTTCCAGAAGTTTTGGACTGATTTCGGCCAATGTTTGATACAAGAAAGTCTTGAAAACCAGCCCATGTTCAGTTAGTGGTGCTTTGGTGCAGGTAGACCATGCCAGATTTTACAGTCCACTAGGCTAGGTATATGGCATGAATAAATTTGAAAGGAAAACAATAATTGCAGGTGATTCCAGGGACCGGTGAAAGAATTATCTGCGACGCCTGTCGCTGATTACTTTCTCTGTAATTATCCAACCTTTTGCTTTGGAAAACTACTAACGAACAAGGTCCTCAGAAGAAGAAGGTCACTGCAGATTCTACCATGAGATCGCTGGAACCCAAGAACGGGTGAATTAGGAAGGTTTTTCCTGACAGTTGTACTCTACAATGTTTGTGAGATGTTCTAAAGGGGTAGCGCTGTAAGAAATCTAGAAATTCAAATTTGTGATTTTCCGGGAATCAAACCTGATATCGCTAATCAGTTGAGCACGCTAATCACTGTGCCCACATCTACTTACGTTAGTAAAACATGTGCACCAGCTGAAGTTACGTGCAAGTGAAATTCTTTGGACCGATAGATTTGTGGATATCCAATAATCAATTCAAAGTATATTGGATACAAAATCCTTCATGCTCAACAGAACACGAAACTTAGACTGGACTTGCAATTTAGCCCAGTTTTTGTGAGGAGTGTATGGCGTTTAATTTATACTGTTTATCAAAAAAAAAATCCTACCATTAGAATGCAGGCTTTATTTTCCATCCGGTAGCTAGCACGCTTATATCAAATATATTTGTAATAATACCTACATCCTACAATTGCTGGAAGGATGTATCCTCTTAACGAGTTATACCGTTTGTTGTACAGATGGCATAAAGTAGTTAATCCAACTCAAATTTCGGTTTGCCTCAGGAATTAGGGGCAAAATTAAAATTTCTACTGGAAAGGGACGTGCTGTGCAAGGACTAAATTGGGATTTTCACAAGTGCTTTACGCCACCGAAGATATTACACAAAAAAAAACAGTATTTGTTTACCTATTCACTCTAAAGCGCTGTTTTGTAGTATCCACGAGTAGGAATGAGCACGTGTATGATTTGTTTATTCTCTAATTATATGCAGATGTAAGCAACCTTTCAAAGTATTAAACCTGTAATTAGCAGATGTAATTATTAACATTTTATAAATTTTTATTTAGGTAATTAGGTTGTGTGAACGAATTTTATTTCGGTGCTGGGAAAAGTAGTGGTTTGTTGGAATTTCGAATTCCCCCTCAAACCGAGACATATCCTTTGTACAAATGTAGGGTCATTACTGTGAGTGGTTTCAGTGTTATGTCTGGTTAGTGACCATTGCTTCCTATCCAGCAATGTTTGCTTTTGGTTACTCAAAATGCAAATTTTGTGGTCGGTAAGGCTGGTTGTGTGGCAATGAACAATTTGTGGGGAAAACTCGTACTTGTTGTGGGTATGTTTTCCTAGTTAGGACGGTACAGTTTGTGTTTTGCTGAGTTAAACGTTTTGTGGCGGAGAAACAGTACTACCGATTGGTGGTATGAAGCTATATATTACCATTTGAAGTCCTAATACAATTAAATTAGCATATGAACTAGGTACGCATTTAAATGCACCTAAAGTTTGGTAGTACGTACCGAGGTATGACATTAGTAAGTCTCCCTAAATATTGTGAAAAGGGAAACAAATTAAAAAATTGGACTAGGTAATTAGTACGTTTTTAAGGCTCTTTTAAAATATGTCAGCTGTCTGTTTTCTTAGTAAAAGTCTTATTTCAGAACTCTTTACTTTTCTCGCCCATATATGTTATGATTTATAAAAAAATATGGAATTTAAACAACCCGCACTTGAGAGACCCAAAACTACTCGTCGAATCCGGAGCCTATAGCTACCCTTGTGAATAAGTTTTGATTTACAAAAGCATGTTGGCGTTTTTGCACCTTCTTATTCGAATTTATACACAGACTTCTGTTCTACCTATGCGGTCTACGCCGACCTAAAACCGTTATGGCGAGAACACCCTTAAACTTCGAAGCAAAGTTGCCAACACATTCGCTAAGCATTCAGCTTGTAGAGCCAGCTGTCCCGCTCCCAGTGGTCCTATCTGCACTTGAGCTAGCTCCCTGAAACTCGACGCAACATCATGCACTTTGAGAACGATATTTCTTGTTTGCAATGGCGAAGATGTATGCCTTGTCATGTCTTGTGCCAGCTCTGTTATCCTTCGTATGGCTGTTAAACATGAAGTCAAATGTTCGGGCAGCGTGGCCAATGTCATGTCAGACATTGCGACAACCAGTAATTTCGACGCTGTTACGAGGGCTAACGTCTGTTCGGTGAGTTCATCTCTGGCTCTCTGGAATTTGTCTTCATTGATATTGGAACCTCCACCGGCTGCTTGGGCAGCAGTACACTGGGCCGCCACTTGATCTAACTTGACCAGCAGTCCGGCCATTGCAACATCAGTTTTAGCTAGAAGTGCTTCGACATCGATTACATAGCCGTTTTTGGTGATAAGTTTCTCACTGTGCGTTGGGCTATTGGTAAATTTGCGAGACATTTGCGGGGAGCACAATAGGGAGAGTTGTGGTCTATTATCGGGATGAGGATTTTTCAGGCAAACCGGAGGACAATCACTATTAGATCGGTAGTGACCATTGGAGCGGCTTTGTTGGAGGGTAGCCTGTGTAGCACTGAAAGCACTATCGATGTCACGGTACGCGTTAAGGTTGCGATGGAAATGCGGCGAGCCGATTGCAGCCAACTTAACTGGGGAGCTGCATTTGCTTGGGACTTGTCGGGTTGGTGAAGGTAATGGTTGTGCAGAACGAAGGATGGGACGACCAGCGAGTGGAGGAAGAGGCGGTTTCTTTGGTGGCACACTCACCACTGGTGAAAGACTCCGTTCATCACATCGCGGAGGAAGTACTGGAGGATACGGGCTGTTGTTGATTGGAGTCATACTGTCACACCTTACGTCAGGTGCAAAAGATATTTGCTTTTTCGGAGAGTACCGACTTTGGAGCTCAGCGCTTTTCGGGGGACGTGCAGGAGGACTAGAACTTTCTGAATGAGTACATCGCCTTGGTGGTAAGGCTAACCCTATATTTGGGGCCAACATTTGCGTGTGGGATTCAGGTTCAGGGGAATCGCTGCAACTGGAGTCATCCTTTTTGCTTTTCGCGCAGCAGGAAAAGGCTCCCTTTCGTTCGACCGTAGCATATTCGATAACATGAGCCACAGTAGCATGCTTGATGGTTCCATTATTAGTGCCATTTGGTTTGTTTTCTGCGGGCACTCCTTTAGAGTTGCTGTACAAAGATTCCTCAATATCATGCTGCAATTCCATGCTTTTACGTTTTTCAAGTTCTTCAAGATTGGGTGGAGGAGGAATTATATACGACATAATCTCTTCTGGTGTGAGCTCCTTTGCAGGTGTTGCTCTTTGTGCCGGTGGGGCTATAATAACTTTCGCCAAGAATTTATCTAAGTCACCATCACCGTCTTCGCTGCGATTGGTGCTACTGCTGTCACCGAATCCTCTTGGAGCTGCGTTCAAAATGGATAGAGCATCTAGTTCGTCAGGTGTTTGTGGCGGCGGTATAGCCCGTAAATCTATTAAGTCCGGGTCAGTCTCTATGAATGTGTCCTCTCCTATCTCAAAGCCATAAATCTCAGATAACTTTTTCGCCGCAAGATCAGTGTCCTGATTGTTGCTATCCACTTTGCTGTACTCTTTCAGCTGCTTAAGGTACTCCTTTAAGTTGTAGTCCTTGGCATCGGTTCCCATGGAACTACCATCTGGACTATGCAGACCAAAACTAGTTCGATACAAGTTCTTCTTATTCTGTTGCGTCTGTGGCGGTCGTTTGTGCGTCGGTGAGGTACTCGGCGTATGCACTGATTCTGAGTCGCTCTCACTTTGTGAGTAGTCATGCCCCAACGCTTGTAAATCACTCAATAGCTGACTCAGGCCATTCATTTTTCGTGCCGACTTAGGTGTCGAATCACTTTGACTCACCACGCCACTATCTGAACCCTGATTGTTGCCCGTAATGGAATTTAAACCTTTTGTTATGCCACTAAGATCGTGATTAATCGCTTCGGCAAGGAGAACCAACGAGTCGCTATGCTTCAGTACGCCTGCTGGCGGTGCATCCTCGTTCGATGATACTTTACTGCTATTCAGACTATCACAGTCACTGTCAACGAATTCAATTACACCACCACCCACGCTGGGATTCGGTGAATATGCGCTGCCACCATTCCAACGCGATTGAATACTACTATAAGCGCCCTTTGTCATCTCCTCGTACTCCTCATCGACCAGCTCGCCATGCTCGTTCAAGTATTGTTCAGAATTTTCCACCATTTTTTGCATCTCTGCCACACGACGAAGAACCTCTTCATTTCGAGCCTCAATCAACCCATTCGATGCGGGGCAGTAAATCGCTGAGCTGCTACCACCGCCACTGCTGTCACTTAGCCCAGAGTCCTTTGCGTCTTCAAGCAGTTCCATTGCCATCACGCTATGAATGTCTAAGTCTAGGGTATGTGGCACAGGATGGCCACCCGCCCTCACATTCCGCCCTTCTATCATTTGTGCAGATTTGTGATTGTTGTTGCTTATGGCCGTCGTATTCATGTTCCGGTCGCATTGATTGCCACCAGTCACACCCATTCCATTTCCTGTCAAACTATCAGCACTCTTCATGGGACTAGATATTGTTGGTGCTGCTGTATTGACCGTATTCGGTGCGGTTGTGTTGGTTGATGACACTGTGAGTTGCTTCACCGAATGATACGGTGGTGGCAGCAAAAAGTTGATACTATGCGCACGGTTATGGAATGGCAAAAGGTAGCTCCAGTTTGCAGGGAGCACAGTATGCTGAGCAAGATATGAGGGTGCGTTGTCCTCGTCATATTTTTCTCGCTCTCTATCCACCGCCAGATCTCTTCCTATTAAACAAATGACAAAAAAATACAATTTGGCTTTGTAACAAAAATGTGTGTGGAGGGCCTTTGTGTGCTTACCTGTGAGCAAACGAAAATAGCCCGCTAGCACTAAGGAAAATTCGCATGCATCGCGGTCTTCCATTGAAAACTTTGCAACGCGATCGCCAATCATGAACACTCCAACGGTGCAGGTGACGTCATCCTCCCGATTCACAATCACTCGGGTGAAGTCTTCGATTGATGAAATCGGTTGTGGCTAAAAGAAATAAATGGGTTGGAAGTAAATACTTTTATTTTTTAAGTTATTTAAAATCAATAATAACTTGACGATAGAATAATAATAGAAGAACATAGCCCTGAACTAGATAATACACTGACTGATTGGGACAACTTTAAGCAGAAGTTGCAAGAAAGTACCTATCCAACTTTCATCAGCTATTCAAACAGAAGATCAACTAGAAGAAGCAGTGCAAATATTTACACTGGATATACAAAAAGCTGCATGCAACTCCCAAAAGAACAAACAAGATTAAAAAAAATTCTGATCCTCGTGAAATATGTGAAAATATTACAGAAAAGAGGAAAGCCAGAAAAAGTTGGCAACAGACAAGGGCCCCAAGCGACAAAACCACACTGAACAACTTAAATAGTAAGCTCCGAATATCTTTAAGAGAATTTAATAACGAGTCTATAAAAACGTATCTCAATAGTCTTACAAATGATGCTAGTACCGACTACTCGCTCTGGAAGGCAACAAAGAAAATGAACAGGCCACACTCCGCCAGTAAAAACCAGAGAAGGTAACTGGGCAAAAAGCAGCCACGAAAAAGCAAATACTTTTGCAGAGTACCTTGAGAACGCCTTCAAACCTTATGAAGATAAAGATTATCAAGAAAACGAAGAAAGGTGCGAAGAAGACAGTTCTATTTGGCCGGTAACAGCTTAAGAACTTGCCAAAGAAATGAAAGAAGGCATAAATACAAAAAAAAGCCCCAGGGTTCGATTTAATCACAGGGGGAATTTTAAAACAATTTCCTCGAAAAGGTTTAAAAAACTAGCGCAGATTATAAATGCTGCATTTAAATTAAGATATGAGCCAATCATGTGGAAGGGGTCGCGGAGGTAATAATGATACAAAAACCAGGTAAACCACCTGGCGAAGTAACCTCATATCGCCCAATATCGATACTAGCAATGTTGTCCAAGCTATTCGAAAAAAATGCTGGCAAAACGTCTACAAAAAATAATTGATGAAAAATCGCTGGTTCCAATTGATCAATTTGGGTTTAGAAACAAGCACTCTACAATTTATCAGGTGCATAGAATCACAGATAAAATCGAAAAAGCAATCGAAGAGTAAAATGTGTGACCATTTCAATAAAGTCTGGCATAAGGGACCGATCCATCAATTACAAAGGCAACTGCCGAAGCAGTATTCGACAATTCTGGAGTCATATAAAGGGTGATTTTTTAGCTGGTTTGGTTTTGGCAACACCGGTTTTGACAGCTGACGTGTGTTTAGTACCTTGTGTCACTGTCAAACAGCTTCAGTTTGGTTTGCAATTTAACCATGGATCGTCTTACAAATGAACAACGCTTGCAAATTATTGAATTTTACTATCAAAATTCGTGCTCGGTTCGAAATGTTCATCGCGCGCTGCTTCCATTTTATGATCGGCATTCTCGACCTTCTGAGCAGTCTATTCGGAAGATTGTGACCAAATTTCGCACCAAATTTACTTTGTTGGACATTAAACCACCAACACGTTTAAGTACTGTGCGTAGTGAAGAAAATATTGCGGCCGTATCAGCTAGTGTGACAGAAGACCGCGAAATGTCGATTCGGCGCCGTTCCCAGCAGTTAGGCCTTTGTTACAGCACTACGTGGAAAATTTTGCGGAAGGATTTGGGCGTAAAGCCTTTTAAGATACAGCTGGTGCAAGAACTAAAGCCAGCCGACCTACCACAACGCCGAATTTTTGGTGAATGGGCTCTTGGAAAGCTGGCCGAGGATCCGCTTTTTTATCGAAAAATTGTGTTCAGCGATGAGGCTCATTTTTGGTTGAATGGGTACGTAAATAAGCAAAATTGCCGCATTTGGAGTGAAAATCAGCCAGAAGCATTGCAACAGCTACCAATGCATCCCGAAAAAGCCACTGTTTGGTGCGGTTTATGGGCCGGCGGCATTATTGGGCCATATTTCTTCAAAGATGATGCGAATCGCAGCGTTACTGTCAATGGTGAACGCTACCGAGCGATGTTAAACAAACTTTTTTTTGCCCGAAATGGAAGTTCTTGACTTGCATGATATGTGGTTTCAACAAGACGGTGCCACATGCCACACAGCACGCGAAACAATGGCACAATTGCGAGGCGAGTTTGGTGAACAGTTAATTTCACGTTTCGGGCCGGTCAATTGGCCGCCTAGATCGTGCGATTTGACACCATTAGATTATTTTTTGTGGGGGTATGCCAAGGCTAATGTGTATAGGGACAAGCCCGCTTCGATTGACGCACTGGAAGCCAACATCCATGCATTCATTCGTGAGATACCGGCCGATATGTGTGAAAGAGTATGCCAAAATTGGACTCAGCGGTCAGCGGATGGGCTACCTGAGACGCAGCCGCGGTCAACATTTGCATGAAATTATCTTTAAACATTAAATTGCAAGGTTCAAACTATCGATTCAAATAAATATTTCATTCATTTTTTCGAATTTTTTGTGTTTTTTTTTTAAAAACAGTTCTAAACCTCTTAAAAAATCACCCTTTATAACAGACCGATTCTTCAGAATTAAATAAGAGACAGAGTACTCAAAATTAAGAGGAATTAAAGCGGGTGTACCGCAAGGCAGGGTTTTAGGCTCAGTGCTATACCTATTGTTCACTAGCGATCTGCCTGTTAGTGGAGAAACTACTATAGCAACTTTTGCAGATAACACTGCTGTGTCCTCCAAATGGCAATAAACGGTATTTCAGAAATGACTAAAAAGTGGCATATTATTTAGATTGAATGACCTAAAGTCAGTCCATATTAATTTTACGTATAAAAACGTACCACACATTCCAGCATACATTAATAACAATGTAGTGGAATACTCAAATACAGTTAAATATCTGGGCATGGAGATGAGCTGAACATGCGATACAGTAAAATGTATTGGCTTATTGGGAGATATTCATCCCTCTCCAACTACAATAAATTACTGCTATACATCAAGTCTTGAAACCAATATGGACCTACGGGCTCCAATTGTGGGCATGCACATGCCAAACAAATTTACAAAAAATTCAAGTCTTCCAAAATAAAGTACTAAGGAACGTACTTAATGTACCTTGGTACATACGCAACTCTGATCTACATAGAGATCTAAATATTGAAATGGTTGAAGATGAAGTTAAAAAAGTTGCCCAAAGGCACAGAAGTAGGCTTCTCAACCACGTCAAAGTAGAACTTACAGTACTATTAAATACTGACAATGTAATCAGAAGATTGAGGCGGGTAAAACCCCTTGATCTATAAGAGTTAGCCAAGCCCAAGGGACTAGGTAATATCTTGAAACAAAAAAGGTTCGAAATCCGACAAACGGCGGATTCTTCTTCTGAATTTTTCAAATAATTTAAAAATAAACTGCCGATTAGTCGAACGACTACGTGCAATCCCATTCGGTATGACGACAGTCAGTCACTCCCGGCAGGTTTTTTAGAGGTTGTTCGAGTCCCTCACTATTGCAGAAGCATCCCTCGCGTACTTGCACTGCAATGTCTTTCGTTGATTTTTCCTTCCAGCGAACTCCCCCCCCCCAAAAATAAATCAATAACTTATTGAATTTCTTGGTACAAAGGTAAAGTTTAGGTTCTGAGAGTCTAAAGTCACATAATAAACAGAGTTGTGTGGAAAAAAGAAGTTAAAATTTAGAGGATAGGTTAACATAACTGAGCTAGATTTTTTTTCCCAATTGGAAGCATGAGTTTGCAACCCAATGGAGGTTAGTTCAAATAAGTCTAAGGTCAACAAAAGTCGCTTCGACTTAAACTAAAAGTATTCAAACAAACAATTTCAATAACTACGCACTACGCGACAGTTCACGCCTTTTTTTAATTTCTAATATCCAGTCTAATCATATTAAGCCAAATACCGAAAGTCCAAAATGGATATAGGACCTGACCCAACCATTTCATTCAATAGCTTGGAGTTTTACAAGAGCCCATTTTTTCCAATCCATTTGAAAAAAATCAAAAGTAAAAGCAAAAACAGGCGCATCAATTCTATCATGCAATAGTTTAATGCCGCTCATCCGATAATCAAATGACTTTAAAAAATACTCCCAATTCCAAACACCTTCGGTACATTCCAGAATTTTCCTAAATGTAATCGGTTATCCGCCTCCAAATCCACCAATCGTGTGTACAAAAGTGTGCCATTCTCCGAACCCTTTTTTACAATTTTCTGTCCGTTTTATGGATCACGATTCATACACGTCATCCAGTCTTAGAGAACCTGTTGCACTCTTTAGATCTAGCTATATTTGCGTCACCTGGCGCTCTAACAGTAAGTTCATGAGCAGCTCTAGTACTCTTTCACAGCGCAGACGAAGGCGAAGAGAAACGGGTGAAATAAATTTGAGGTGACTGTTTTGGTAAGACAATTAATATATTTATCTCCAGATATCTAATTCTACTTCACATCAGAACAAGTTTCGTTATTTAAGGCAGTTGCAAATGGGAATGATAAGAAAACTCTAAAGATAATGACAAACGCCTTTAAATAATGTCAAAACTCACAAAGTTTTTTTTTCAAATTTTAGGAGTATTATCTAAACAAAGTTTTGCCTCAAAACATTATTTCCAATCCATCCAAACGCCAACCCTTTGTCAAACTCCCCTGGCAAACAAAAAATATTTTGTACAGCAACAAAACCCTTCCGAGTCCGCCTACATGGTCCAAAACTATTAACCAAAGTTCATTTAATTTCCATGGCATTTATACGATACATTAACCGAGTAAATTGGAATTTGGAAATCTCTACCACGTCTGAGGGTGTTTTTATGCCATTTATGCAGACCCGTAAACAATTTCCTCTTTATACCGTAACAACGTCGGAAATCGACATCGTTATCGACGTTGACTTTATGACACTTGCAGGACCAATACTCCGTAAATCTCAGATTGCCCCAAATGAAAAATCGATTTACTCTCTGGCAGCTGAGGAAATTGATTGTGTGACCGCCATGTATACTATATACCTACAAAACTCGATAAGGGGATCTGGTGTCCTTGGAACCCCCAATTTAACATCCAAAATTAAAACACCCCTGAACTTAAAAGGAAATGTTAAAATATAATTAATGGTTCAGCCGCACTCTCAAGCAATTAAAATCGATTCATGGAAGCTACTGCTTTCTCCTGTTAGTTGCAGTGAGCGCAAATCACAAGACCACCATGACAACAGAGGGCATTAGTTTTGGAACTCGGCTACAGAGACCTAGGCATCTGTATAAGCAAGCGACCAATTTGCCGATGATATCGTAATTGCTTTAATTTAATTAGTTGCCAATATTTGAGGCAGGTAATTATCGGAAAGGATGAAACAAATTGCTTTGATGAGTTTCGAAATTGAAAGATTTACTGTGTAATTGTGAGGGTATTGTGAGATTGTAGGACTGAACGAGGGAAAATGTAAAGGAATTTACTATGTTATTGCTGGTTGTGAATATTACTAGAAAATTAAATTGAATGTTTGAAAAAATGTTGGCGGATTGCTGTAATGCGAGTGCTGAGCATCAAAGAAATAGAAGAACTATTACGCCATGCCAAAATAAGCATCAAAAAAAGAGAACGAGGCGGGGGTACAGACAGCTTACGTTGGTGTACTGAGCGCCGACGCTAGTCCTTATTCCGACCTCGTGAAGTAATGCCTTACTGTTTTCCTGCTGGTTGAAAATTGGCCCGTTTGGCAAGGTAAGTGTTTTTGCCTTATGCAAAGTTTCGACCTCTCTCTGCAAAAAAATGTCTATCACTGAAGAGCTGTCATTGTGACCAAAGTTCTAAGTTCGACTTCTCAAAATGAAAACCAAAGACCACAATAAGCATATAGAGACTTAATACTGCAAAGGCTATACTCGGAAGTTCTACCAAAAAGATCCTCCCAAGGAGGCAAGCATGCCTCAGACAAAAGCTAAAGATGAGCTGAGCATATATTGCTTCAATGCATCCGCAAAGACCACTTCTGCTTACTGTTAAGTGGTAAAGCTGTCTGCTGTCTGTTAGAAACCTGCCATTTCAATAAACATTTCCATCCAAATGAAGTAAGAAAAACGATGCACCAGCAAGGCTGCGAAAAACACTTGGAATGTCTTCAGATTAAGATTCGGCCAGTTTGTATCTGTGTAGTGAACAGGTTACATGGCGACTTTCGTCTGGGAAACAGGTTTACAATAAAACTGTTGAGAAAGTTGCATTACATTAGGAGTTGCAACAATCCGACAATGCTTTAAATCCACGTCTAGGAGGCAAAGCATAGTAGAGGAAGCACCAAACAGCCCGCTGAGTTCTTTGCTGGAGATTCTTGGTGGTTGAGGCAGTGGTCCAGTCGCGACTGTAAGTGCCTGAAGTATCTAATAATAAATAATAATTGGCGGAACAGGTCCGTATGGACCCAAGCCTAGCTTCTCACAACCATTCGTCTTGTGTGAGTTTTTATTTTTGGGACGAATGGAAGGGATCTACAATTTTATGCCGAGTCCAAACGGCCAATTGAGAAGCTCTTTCATGACAGTTATACTCTCGGATGTTTGTCAGACGTTCGCGAGAGGTGGCGCAGCGAAAAAAACCTTAAGTTGAAATTTGGGTTTTTTCTCGGGATTCGAACCTGGGACCCCTCGCTTAGTAGTCCAACACACTAACCACTAAGCCACTGCGCCTAGTGGTTAGTGTGTTAGTGCCTGAAGTATCTGCCCATTCATAAAAGTAATAACTCATCACCCGACTTGTTTATCTTCAGCTGCGCCCAGAGCTTCCTATTTACAACGAATTAGAAAAAACAAACTAATAAATTATATAACTTGGTCACCATAGGGAAATACATCCTGATTCCTGACATCTTAAATAACAGGGAAATGCGAATAAACCCTTTTCATATGTCATATATTTTCTCTATTTCTAAGTGTATATTTCTTCTTTATTTCAATTAACAGTTTTCATCCCTTGGCAAATACTTCAAGTCAATTAATTTCATTTAATTCACTGTCTGGCTTTGCTTCATCTAACAGAAGATAGCCATAGTTAGTGGTTATAACTTTTCGTTGTAACAATTACACAATAGCATACATCCGGAGAAAGTAACATAAACAGAAATTTAATCGCCACACTTCAAGGGGAGCAAGAGTATTATTCATAAAGGCTGCCGTAATGGCATCGACCGTATAGAATGACCGCTGAAAATAGGTACTTACCACTGAATTTCGCACACCGGCAATTTGGCTCAGACCAAATCGGGGACTAACCAACAGCACTCGTTCAACACCTTCTCTTTGATTTGTGCTGAAACACTTAGCCCCATAGCTGGGCAAGCCAGAAATGATGTCGAGGTAATGGATTTTCGCCTGCAAGTAGAAAAAAATAAGGACATTTTATAACAATAGCACAGGGAAAATGTATTAATCAAAGGACGTGCGCAAAAAGAAAGTATTGTTGTAAACACGTTCCATTGATACCTCCGCATATCCGAGAAGGCGTTATCACTTCATCTGATGTCTAGTAAATGCCGTAACAAGTGACGAGGTTGATTAATTGTCTTCATCTGGGGTTTCGAACAGATTCCCCCCATTTTAGTGACAGGCACCTCAGATGGGCAGAGAAAAGAACACGTAGAAGTGGAGGGTTGAAAAGAGTCTTTCCAGACAGGAAGTGAAAAGCGATTTCACTTACACTGCATAGACATCTCTCATGCAAAATCTCAACATATTGAAATGAAGAGTCGTGCAGCAGCTGTCGGACAATTTTCGCAGGAAAAAATTATTTGTATCTCTCCCCTATTCACGTACCTGTAGCTGCGTCAGCATTTTTGTCGACGATCCAGTCATTTGCGAATTTAATTTCAGGAAGTGTGCTATCAGACGTCTCAACTCCTTCCGTTTCATTCCCTCGATAAGTGATGAAGGCACAAAACGCTCTAGACCGAATTCTCTCCTGTAAATATACAAAATTAGACATCGCTTCTGATGGAATGTTTATGTTAACTTGCTCGACAACTTTCACGGTGAGTTTCGCTGGGGATACATTATTCGCTAACGCATGCTGGTGCATATGCAATGCTGCTAAACGTAAAGCTACTTCCGGCTGCAATTCTGGGGCGAAACGTTCCTGTGTTACATCATTGCAGCACTGCATGTACAAATAATCGAGGGTATTCAGATCCCTTTGGGCCAATTCCGCAGCTGAAATCGGCACAAAAGTAACGCGAAAAAGGCAACGTAACTTGTGAGCACCAGGGCGAGCTGCTATCTGCAATGCGAAACATATGGTACTTGGTTAGTTTCACAACATGGGTAGGGGTATACAAAAAAACATAAATAGAAGTTACATTCTGTCAGGAGCGGATCTAATATCATATGGTATCCTAATAATATTAATTTAAGTTACACATTGCAATTGTGGGTAAATTAGTAAACTTTCTGTATATAATACATATATTCATATAGATCGTTTGCTATAAGGCGGAGTTTCAGTTTATGTATAACACTCGACTCAAGGTGGTTCGTTTCTGAGACAGGCTTTTAGAAACCCGACAGCACTTATGAGGCGTTTTTCTTTCTTAGTTCAGAGCAGAACCTGAACTGTTATACAGAAAGTTTGAGTTTCTTTTTCACCGCAGACGTATCAGAGCTCAGAATTTGTATTTCTTTTTTCGTTCAGAGCATGATCAGAGCGTGCTCTATGAGGTCAGAATAAATTGACTGAGCAGGCTAAGTAAAAATCTAATTACACACTTCCAGTCACATTTGACAGAAAAAATACAGGATAAACAAAATAATTGAGATGGCGAACGAACCTTGTTGTTCTGAAACTGAAGGATAACCAATTTAATAAATAAGAATTAATAAATATTTAATTTATACATATACTTTCCTACAAATGAAAGCTATGTGCTCAAGTGTGTTTCATAATTACATTAGAACGATCAGAGTGCGCTCGGTTCGCACGCTCATAATGCTCGAGCTCGGTTCTGAGCTAAAAAAAGAAGAGTGTTTTAGACCACATGACTGAAGTAAAACTTCCTTAGCTCCATCTATATATATACGCATGTTTAGTTTATACATATTAATATAACAATTTTCTTCAATAATTTACTAGCTCTGAGAGGAAGAGAGTATGAATATGCTCTCTCATGCTCCTACAATATGATACAGACAATAGGCCTCGGTTGCCACTTACAAAAAAAAACTCTAATTATTTTATATGATTTTGCACAAAATTACTAGCTGCTAGAAGACATGGGATAATTTACCTTTTTTCTTATAACAAATCTTTAACAAATTAGAGTTTTATTTCTGTATATAAATAATATGATTAATTAACCTATCCATAGCCCAATATAATTATAAACAGAAACAGAAACTATTTCGAAGTTCACCATCTGTTGAAAGAAGAAAATGAGTGCATTCTGTAATTTGTTGAAGAGCGAATAAAGCAGTTTTATATGGATGTTGATGAAGCATAGCTATGCAAATAATGTAATGCGTTCACTCAGAAGCAGTAAGGTAGCATTTAAATGAGGTGATATCCAGTTAGCATTCTTGGTACATCTGCTCAAAAATAACCAGATACAAATTACCAAATTACCAAAACTCAAAAAGCAAAAAAAATACCAAATTTGGTAAAAAATTACCAAAGTGGCAAACTTGCAATAGGCCTGCACTGTGTCTAAGATATACGAAACGTAACTGGCTATGAGAGAAAGAAATAAATAAAAGAAACTGTGTGCTCGCACCTCTCTCTGTTGCTCCTACAGTGTGATACAGACAATAGGCCTGCACTGCAGTGATACCAGACTTTAGAGGCAGGTTATCCCACGGTTATACCAAAAAAAAAATACCTTTTATCCCTCGCCAAAATATAAAAAATCCCACATTTATCCCACGAAATATTAAGTTCAGAAAACATTTCTTTTATTAAATTCTGTCTTTTTTAATATTAAAGAATACAAGTTACATTCTACATTGACTATGCAAGGTAACAAAAACGAAGCCAGATTAAGATACGTTTGTGTATAATACAAAAATAGAAATGTAGGCACATCTTACACATTTTTAAAACGTTACAAAAAGGAACATAAAATTGCATTCGGCATTAAAATGAAAATAATATTCGACAATTCAGTTTATGGCGGTTTCAAGTCTCATTATTCTTGATTTTTCTTACAAAAATTACACAGAAAATTTGATTTGAGAATGAGATAAGACTTTTTTTTGAATACATTCCAATGTTTTCAAAATAAATAAATTTATTATTTTAAAAAAATCTCGAGCAATTAGGAACAAAATTTGACCAAAAAGTAAAATCCCTTTCTTTTTGTGCTATAAGGTCTAAAAATCCCATTGTCCCTTTTAGCTTATTATTATTGAGAAAATCCCCAAAAAAGGGATAAATCCCCCGACCTGGTATCACTGCTGCACTGTATGCTGTGTCTTAGATAACGAAACATAACTAGCTATGAGAGAAAGAGAGAACGAAAATATGTGCTCGCATCTCTCTCTCTTGCCTCTACAGTAATATACGAAACGAAACGTAGCTCTCTCTCTTTCTATCTTTACTAACTTACATCTCCCTCTCAACTTCCGCTCGCGATTTCCGTAACGCTTCCGTAACGCATTCACCCCCAAGTCAAGCGTGCTTAAAGAAGTATTACTTCAAAAATTAAAATGCCCATGATACTTGCGAGTTTTCCAACTCAGGAGAACTTGCAAGTATCTATATCCATAAAAGCCTTTGGAAGGAAACTCACTACTAAAATGGGAGAACAAAATACAGACGACTCCATAATGGATATCGGTTCATGGAGACTCTAACAAGCTTCTAAATCTCAAGTTTAAAAGTACCAAACTACTAAAACGATACTATGTTGATAAAAAAAAAACACTGAAAGCCAAGCGGCATATATTTACCCTATCCCTATGCGTATTGCGTAAGAAAAACTTCGCTGAATATGGTTATATTAAGGATTACTATTGAATCCTTGAGAAGAAAAACCCAAGCCGCACCAATCACAACACATGTAAGTACAAAAAAGGATTATATGACTATGGCCACAGGTAAGCGAAAAAATTTTAAAAAAATGTATGATTGGACTGAGCAGAAAAAAAAGCATAATCACGAGTATCATTGTTCGACACAATGCGATAGGCATACACGCTGATCGGCTGGGCTTTCTGCATAATGACTATTGCCTATAGGGATGCCAGTTCGAAATGAATATATATCAAGACAATACGTTTTGTAGGCGCAGTGGCTTAGTGGTTAGTGTGTTGGACTACTAAGCGAGGGGTCCCAGGTTCGAATCCCGAGAAAAACCCAAATTTCAACTTAAGGTTTTTTTCGCTGCGCCACCTCTCGCGAACGTCTGACAAACATCCGAGAGTATAACTGTCATGAAAGAGCTTCTCAATTGGCCGTTTGGACTCGGCATAAAATTGTAGATCCCTTCCATTCGTCCCAAAAATAAAAACTCACACAAGACGAATGGTTGTGAGAAGCTAGGCTTGGGTCCATACGGACCTGTTCCGCCAATTATTATTATTATTAATACGTTGATATTCCGGGACTCGTCTGGACATTTTAGAGTTCGACGATTTTATGTTTTAATTAATAAAATAATTACATTATTTTGTTTATTCTATTATATAAATAAAAATATATATTTCAAGTTGCAAATAGCAATAGCCTCTTATAAAATAATGGAGAATTAAAAAAACAAAAAAAAGTTTTTTTAAACCAGGTCATAAACGGCTTGCCAAACAAAATTTATTATTGTCTATCTAAACCTGACAATCTCGGCGAGTCCCGGGTGTATGGCAACCCTAATTGCATATCATAAGCTGTAATATAGGATCTTTTCGCCGCATATATTTTCACTTCACTCACTTCTCTAATGAACTAGAGAATCTGGAGAACGTAAGTCTAAAGGAACTGAGTAGTTCTAATGGATAAACGGGGTCTATCAACCTAGATACTTTTAGGACGAATAGGTTTTGGATATAACAAACTTTTAAGAATTGTCAGCTACGACACAGGAGCGGACATAGTATTCCAATTCATTATTAGCGCACACAGTTAAAGTACCATAAACCTGAAACTGCAAATTTGATTTACCTTTACACCAATTTTCTCACCATCATCCTATACGCAACGCGTAGTAATGAGTCGAATTTACGTAAAAGTATAAGCGGTAACGTATACGAATGAGGAACTATTGTCCCGAAACAAATTCCAACAGACTAGTCACCATCAATTGACATTCTAATTTGTACACAAAATTGATTGCTTTCCTGTTGGCAATTTTCTGAGAAGCCCAGATAAAACGCGTCAGTTAAATAAAAATCGTGTTAGAGTAAACTGGGAAAAAAGTTAAAAATAAAATGTCAGACGACGAGCTGAAATATTCAGCCTCTCTTCATTATTCAAGCACACAAAATTAAGCGTCTCTAACTTCTCCCTAAAGTAGGTGGAATTTTTTTAACTTCTTGTGCTGAAGACAATAAATATAGAGACGCACTCATAATTTTGTATCAAGGACGCAATAAATCAAAAATTTCGCATGAACGTAATTTACCATGAATGAAGTTACTCAAAAGAATTTTAAAACTTTGCGCCTTCCCCTTCAAAATACTAAGTCGGCATTTCTTAAGCGTTTATCTTCCCCCTCCCAAATAGGTGGTTTTTGTCGAGGAGGCATATAAATGAATATAATGGTAGCTGGTGGAGCAAAAGTAAACCATCCGTGCTAGAGCCCTTTTCGTTATAATGTATATACATTGATTTTCGTTCATCCCCTTAAAGAAGGACAAAGTTGAAGTGCGTGCGGAAAGGATACTTTGTTCTTAACTCAAACTTAGTCCTTAATCATGCAGTGGGGTTTTATTTCACTGATCCTAAATCAAGGTGGTGACTGTCATGTTCAAAAGAGGAAAAGAAATTTATACAAAAACAAAAAAAAAAAAAACAAATTATTTATATTGCCACGAAGATTGCTGAGAATTAAATAGCTTATTTGGTAACTTAAAAGTCCTTCAATTTCTTCTATGTGTTCGTGGTGTGATAAATACTACAATAAGGGCAGTTTATATTATTTATAGCATTTTTAGCCGCGATTATGTTGTTGTTTTTGTGAACTAACGTTTAGGTAATTTTTAATTATAGTACAATTCGATACCGTTCCTTATTTTACTTAAATCAGATATTTTACAATTTTTATCATCATTATTTCTACTGACATACCAAGTAAACATAAAAAATAAATAAATAGTTGTGTGCAACAGGTTCTTAGGGACCCTAGGCGTAGTTCCTAACAACCTTTCGTTTTTGTGGGAGTTTTTCATTTTTGGGACAAATGTAAGGAGTCTACAATCTTTTACCGAGTTTCAAGGGCTAATTGAGAAGCTCTTCATCTTTCGGGTGTTTGTTAAACGATCGCGAGAGGTGGCACAGTGGAAAAAACCTAAAGATTAAGATTCTAATACAAATTTGTATATGCTAACAATTAACATCTGAGCTAACCTAAACTTGTGCATTTCTGTTAAATAAATATTGCAAATTGTTTTCGGTCTGTAGCACCCTTAAGTTCGTTAAACTCCCAGAAATCGCGGTGGGTCTTACGGGTCTATTAACGCATGATAAACTGTTCTCTCAAACCTTATATAACCTTACATTTGAAGCTTTTTAAATAAATTATATTGCTAAACACACTCAATATGCTAGGCAATCGAAAATGAATTACTGCGAATAAGGCTGGACATTTCTTTTATATTGTGCATATTTTCTTAGTTTCCAAAGTCATAACACTGATAGGTATCTATTGTATTTTAACTTCAGTTAGCTTAATGGAGCCAGTGAGTAGCTAGAAAGTCTTTTTAGTTAATGAAAAATGCTTTAGAAATACAAACAGCCATAGGAAATTTGAAATTTGTTTTTTTCTACATTAATATAAAAAGAAAAATCGTAAAAATGCCTAATTGGCCGAGTAAAATTTCAAAAGTTATTCGCAGTCTAAACATTATTATAGATTAAAAGTCTAAAAAAATGGAATAATCGTAAAAAAAAAACTTTTTGATGAAACGAAACTATGTGTTGTATACATAAAATAAAAACGAGTTTGCTTTAGACCACACGACTGAAGTAAAACTTCTTTAGCTCCATCCAACATGTTTAGTGTATACATATTAATATATCAATTTTTTTCAATAATTTACAGGCTATGAGAGGCAAAAGAGCAAGAAAATGGGCGCGCGAACTGCTCGCTCTTGATCCTAAAGTATGATACAGACAATAGGCCACGGTTGCCACTTACAAAAAAAAACTCAAATTATTTTATTAGATTTTGCACAAAATTACTAAAAAACGGTACAGCCCGCACAGGCTGTGGTGAGTCAAAAGATGAAAATGAGTGCATTCTGATGGTGATGAAGCATATCCAAATAATGCAATGCGTTCACTCAGAAGCAGTAATATCGAGTGATATCGAGTTCGCATTCTTGGTACATCTGCTCAAAAATTTACCATAACCAGATAAAAATTACCAAAACTCAATAAGAAAAAAAAATACCAAAGTGGCAACCTTGCAATAGGCGTGTCTTAGATATACGAAACGTAACTGGCTATGAGAGAAAGAAATACAAGCAATATGCCTGCACTGCAGTGATACCAGGCTATAGAGGCAGGTTATCCCGCGGTTATACTCAAAATATCCCTTTTATTTTTACAAAATAAATAAATTTATTATTTTAAAAAATACTCGTGATTCATTCACAGACACCTATGTCATTTTATGAAACGGTTTAGGGAAATAAAACAAAGAGAATAAAAGCATTTAGATATTTTGAATGACTTTTTTCTAAACATGAAAATATTTAATTTAATCGTAGGTTGAATAATTTTTTTATTCTAAATGAAATGAGCATTTAGGAACAAAATTTGACCAAAAATTAAAATCCCTTTCTTTTTTTACTATGAGGTCTGAAAAAGCCCTTTGTTCCTTTCAGCTTATTTTTAGTGAGAAAATCCCGCAAAAAGTGATATATCCCCCGATCTGGTATCACTGCTGCACTGTATGATGTGTCCTAGATAATGAAACATAACTGGCTGAGAGAAAGAGAGAACGAAAATGTGTGCTCGCATCTATATCTCTTGCTTCTACAGTAATATTCGAAACGAAACGTAACTCTCTCTCTCTTTTTATCTCACTAACTTATATCTGCCTCTCAACTTCCGTAACGCTTTCGTGACACATTCACCAGCTTACCCCCGAAGTCAAGCGTGCCTAAAGAAGTATTACTTCGAAAATCTAAAAATGTTCTGCCGTTAAGTGTTATCAACAAAATACACTTTAGGATTTATAGTATCATACAACGGACGGAAGTAAATGCATTATTAAATAAGATTGACTTTATCCCGTATTTTGACGCAAAAGACTGTCTATTAAATGAAGCGTAACTCACTTTTTGCAATAAGCATTACGATGCCATCTGATACTCCAAATTTTATGTTTTCAGAAGCAATTGTGTTCCAATAGATTTTTTTTGTTTTCAAGTAATTTCCACTTCAATTCAGTTCCCTCAAACAAAATTAAAAAGGTCCTACAAAACCCATGCAACATAAACACTTTTATTTTATTACAAGCTTTCTTTTCGCTTACCATGTATTAACCTTATTATGAGCGAAAGAGGCGCAGGATCATAAAATGTTCGTTCAGTATTTAAGTACTTTCACTTTAACAATTTATGTTTTATACTCTGAAGGACATCGCCCCTTATCGTCGTAATTCCGGTATATTAAAAAATATAGAGTACGCAAGTTTGGTTTTTAGGGAAGAACCTGAAAGTTGGCAAACGATAGCTAGCTGATACAATTAATCTCACTTAATAATATAAGAAAGGTTAGGTTAAAAAACTTTCATTTGAAAAAGTAGTTCATATCGCATAAAACTCGGCTTGCCACATTCAACAGCGGCCGCATTACCCATTACGCAGTTGAAAATCGCACAAACTTACAATAATCTGTCAAGCAGCAGATACACTATTTTGAGTTCCCCTATCGTTATTCGAGTATTGTTAGAATTGAGTTTAAAATACATCTATTACAATGAGTCACAGAACCTTTTTGGCGTTCAAATTCCGTACTAACATGACCCATTTCAAAACAAGTTGAGCAGAAATGTGCGAAAACAAATATCACCATTGTATATTAACATTAAACTTTCTATACAATGCTTTCACTTACTATCGATTTTGTATACAAGTGTGTTATACATATAATGGTGATTTATTAGGTTTTAAAAGCTTCCCTTACTGCAATCTCTGCGATACAATCTATCGCATCATTATAGATCAAGTATTGTGCCTTAAAGGATATCACATTTTCGGAGTCATATAGCTAAAGTAGAGTTTGATCTTACTAAAGCGACAAAGGTTTCGGTGTCCTCATTTATCGGTACACATGACTATAACTATTCTTGCAGTAGTTTATGAAAGCAGTTACTCGTAAAACAGCAATTATCTTTTAAGCTTTTCTTGAATATTAAACCGATTTTGATTGTTAATTGTTGGGTGGACTAGTGGGAATGCCAGTTAAACTTTAGCAAAGTTAGACAACGAGTAAGATAAGGAAGCAAACTGACGTACGAAAGTTTTGTCGATGAAAGAAGTAAGCAATAGGCCTTTTTTATTATGCTCACATGATCTGTATAGATCATTGATTTCCATGGTATACAACAAAAGTTGGATCTTGTACTGTTGTTGTAAACCGTGAAAATCAGTGATCTATACAGATCATGTGAGCATAATAAAAAAGGCCTAATGGTGGTGTGCTATGGTAATCAACTCAGGGACGACAAAGAAACTGCTGACAGAAGAAATATTTTTAGTCGTATTCGATTGGGTGAATAGCTGTATGAAATGTAGGAATAAAAAGGATTAGTTTCTGATATGAAGTAAACTGTAAACATTTATTTGATCTTCCACACATTCCACCTTTTTATCAGCCATAAAATCACTTACAAAGACTTTTGTAGGGATACTTTTTACAAAGTCATGCGATGTTTGGATGCACTTGCCGTTGGCAATGTTATGTATGTCGACAAAAGTTTAAGTTTAGGTGACGCCTTATTATGAAACTTCTTTAACATTAGCTATTCTTAAAAAAATGACATCAAAATTTCACACTGGAAATGGACTTATACAACTTCGAAATAGTTAAAGGCTGTTTGCCTGTCCTCTACGCAATTATAACGCAAAGTGATATCATAAGTGAAACTTTTTTGCACAGAACTAAGAAGATAAAATAAAAGGCCCAAACAAACGCGGACTGTTAGCTCCATTACTCGTAAACTCGAATTAAATACTTCTTAACCTTTAACCGATAATAAAGTTCCTTCGCCTATGTCAAAATCATTCCATATCATCAATTCGCTTTTTTGTTGGATTCTTGTTAAAGGTATGTAAATACTAAACGACCGGAAAATCGTGAAAACTCGAAATTGGAAAATTCAATTTTTTATAAGGAGAAAATATTGATTCTAAAGCTACGACGCAAACATTTGCCCTGCAGTGGTCACTATGTGTAATCGCCTGACAGAGATTTTCTGCTTTTGTCACATGTCTCTCGATTGATACCTTTTTTTCCTGTTGTGTTTGGGAAATGACCGCTCTTTCGATTTTTTGTAAGGCTGTCAGCAACATTTTTTTATTTTCGCGGGTTGGTGAAAAGACAATATCCTTATTATTATTTATTATAGAGTTACATCGTTTAATACAATTTCAATTGTATATTATTGTAATTTTTCCGCGACGAATTTTTATAAAAAGGCTGGTACGCTCTTCGATTAAAGAAATCTTTACATCTCTCCCAAAAGCGCTGTAGAATTGAAAGTGAAATATTTTTTTGTAGGTTTTCGTGGATAACACAGAGAGTTTATTAAAATGTTGGGTTATATAAAAAATTCTAAAATGTTCGCATTCGTATTTTATTTAAAATGAAAACAGATAGAGTAAACAAATTGCGAACTTTGAGTTTTTTTCGTGACAATTATAATAAAATAATTTGTACGGGCAGCAGTCACATTAGGCGTTTTTCTTTTTTAGTTCAGAGCTGAGCTCTGAACCGAGCTCGAGCATTATGAGCGCGCTCTGAGCCGAGCGTGCTCAGATTGTTCTGATGTATTTATGAAACACACTTGAGCACGTAGTTGATATTTTTAATAAATGTATGTAAAAATTGAATATTTATTAATTTTTATTTATTAAATTGGTTATCCTTTAGTTCCAGAACAACAAAGTTCGTCCACCATTTCATTTATTTTGTTTTCCTGTTTTTTTTTTCTGTCAAATGTGACTATGAGTGTGTATTCAGCTTTTTACTCAGCGTGCTCAGTCAATTTATTCTGAGCTCATCGAGCGCGCTCTGATAATGCTCAGATCGAAAAAAGAAACACAAATCTGAGCTCTGATGTATCTGAGCTAAAAAAGAAACACGAACGTTTTGTATAACAGTTCAGGTTGTGCTCTGAACTAAAAAAGAAAAACGCCTATTGAAACAGTCAACAGTGCTTGTTAAAAAACAGCACCAACCATATTTGCAGAACTTTTCTTCTGAACTTTCCTTATATTTGAGGATTTATGGGACTATTCATTATAAGTACAAACTAGAAACAAATCAATTTTGATCTGGCAAATCAAAATGAGTCTAAATTGCTATACCTACCTAACTTAAGTATTTACTTTTTTAAGACTTTTCGAGATCTTTAGTTTACAATGCATAAGAATGTTATACCAAAATACGAATCCTTCTCAATTCGCTGCAAACAAATAGTTTTTTACTGTCGATATATACAATTATGCATATGCTGCAAGTGATTAAAATTATTATACCTAAAACGATATGGAACAACTAACCCGCCCTCTTTTGGATTTTTTTGAGCACAACAATGTAGAACAATTTACTTGAGGCACCCTATTTATTGAAAAGGTCACCTAGTAATGAAAATATGAGACGAACGAAACGGATGAACAGCCGTTTACAATTGGCTCACATGAGTGGCGCGTTTTCGCAAGAAGTAAGAACCGATCGTGTGGTAAGAGCCACCCATCGGCGTCGTGAAAATAATGATCCGGATCAACTTAGCCTCAAAGGCATCTTTTTGGCCAACTGCGTTACTGTATGCACTCAGTCGAATGGCAGAATGATGGTTGCTGCATCCCCACATTCTGCTGTGATTGATCTGAGAAAATCCGTACAGACCAAGTTGGTTCAATCATTAACGCCAAAAAAACGGGATTTCATTGATCTCAATTTAATTCCAAAACTGTTTCTCTATTGAAAAGATTCTCGATTTTCGAAAGGGACATTCAAAATTGAATCAACTTTCTTTTATTAACAACTAGTAAAAGCTTGTTTTAATTCTTGTTTCTTTGTATATTTTGATGTTCAGCTAAGCTACTGGGTCCAAAAATCTTATTAAAAGTTTAGCATATTTTTGGAGGAGTTGAATTTCTATAGTGTGTTCTGCTCTTTGTTTGTAATGACTAAGGACTATTTACATTTGAGTAATGGTAAATTAAATGTAGTGAAGTCAGGCAAATAAACATTTTGATAAAAAATGCTAACAAAATGCAGTGGCAATAAACAGCGTAGCCTATAGTATGCTCCGAGTCTTATGAATCTTAAAAAAAAAAAGAATCATAGTTGAGTTGTCATTTGACAAAATCCTTCTGACTGAAATGTCGCTGATTTTCTTCACATTTGATGAATTTTTTTTGGCTCCCACGGAACGATGACAGATGTCAGATATCGCGGCTGATAGATTTTGCAGCAGTTCTAACTACACTAATAAATGACACTACGTTCCGAGGGCTAAGTCGACCATGTGTTAATTCATTAAAAGTACGTGTCCAACATTCTCAATAAGCAGAGATGTGAAAGAACAAGCTCAGATTCTGATCATTATCTTGTCGTAGCTAGACTCAGAGCTTGATTGTGTAACAAAAAGAAACTGCGAATTGTCCAACAGAATAAATTCGCCTTGACACAATTCGAATAGCCGGGACTACAGAAAGCGGAAAAGTGAGAACCTCTTCTCTGCGCATTAATATACCACAAACGTCAACAGCCAGGACCAGCGATGCTTAAATCCAAGGAGGTTAGCGTAGGCTATTAGCCACTCCGAGCCTAGAGAAAGAACCCATGGTATGATGATGAATATGTGCTTATGAGAATAGAAACATGTTAATACATTGCAGCCTAAAACCATAGCAGCAAGTCAGATTAATGGATGAAAATAGGGCCCTGAGCAAAAGAGGGAATGTCAACGTAGTCTCCCACCTCAAGGAGATCGAATATTTTTGAGATCTGGCCGAGGACTGGACAAATACATAAGTTTTTTCTACAAAAAAGTGACAAAATATCTTACTTTCAACAACTCATAGCTTCCGTTCACCCATTGCCCAATGCACCAATTTCAAATACAACTTTAATGTACGATGCTGCAAATTCTATGCAATCAACGTGTTTGCTCTGGTTAGAGATTGTTGCACAACGCCTTGCTCAACAAGTGAACGGGATACGGTATGGGTAGTGTAAGAGCTTGTGTTGCTCGTTGAATATGATTCAAACTAAAAAAATAATCAAAATTAATTATCAAGGTGTAAGTGGCTATCTGTTTATATAAAAGAGTTGAAACTGTTGTGTTGGACACTAAGTGAACGACGGCCATTAATGTCGCATAGAAGATCCTATCCAAAGTACCCTGTGAACGTCTCAAACGCATCAAAGGAAAAAAAGAAGTTTTTTATTCATTTTTGGCGGTGTCAAATATAAGAGCAATCAGACTCGATTATAAAAACTAAAAATTGAACTAGTATGATTGAAAATTATCCCTTAAACCAATTAATAACGTGCATTAAAAAAAGATATCATATATTACACTACGTTATAAATAGTAGTTAAATCCCTAATCCCTCCCAACATTGACACATAAATTATTTTCTCATTTCCAGAGACTATATAATTTACAAATAACTTGAGAAGTATTAAAAAAAGGACAAATATAAAAACACATCTGTGTATGTACAACTTACCCTCGCCAGTGATTCCTCTGGGTCCAAAAGTGTGAGTTTATTTCTTTTCAGACTTTTCACGTGCTCTAACACGAGACTGAAGTGCTCCCCAGCCGATAGGCATAATTTGTCATAAAGTGACGATACGACATCCTGTGGATTTTATTTTTATTTTCAATGTGAAATATAAAGGCAGTCAAATCTGCTGAGGCGTGAATGTTTATGAATAACATCAAAACCTGAGTTATTCATAGAACATCATAAAAATAAATTCTTTTCATACCTGCACAGTTGTAGTAGCGTCGTACTTGAAAGATTTCGTTTGACCATTCTCAAGGAACACTTTCAGGACATTTGCCATTGGCGGTACACAGATGTCACCAAGTGAAAATGCAGAGGGCTGAAAGAGAAGAAAGGAATACTTAAAATAACAAATTTGTATTATTTTTGATTTGCATTTGACATGAACATTTGCGGTTAACTTTTGTTATATACAGTAGTGGTTTTGTTATACAGCTTTTATTATATTTTTTATGTCTTAAATTTACTTCATGAAAGTCATATTTTCTAGTCGTCGGATCTGGGGTTGCCTTTAAAAATACATCAAACTTACAAACGTGTTTTCAGTTTTTATTCGTCGTAAATCTTCGACTTTTAACAAAACTTCAATATCGTACAAAATATTTAGCAAAAGGTCCGAGTCAGCAAAATAGCAGACTTGGATTTTCGTAGAAATCGCTACGTTTTATTCATTAAAAGGTAAGTGGCGCCGCTTTTCTTACTACCTCTCCTTTACATAGCACGAATTATTTTATAACACCAATTAAACTTTCAGACGTTTGTTTTGTTTTTTTTTAGTGTAAATCTGCGGGGCATTCTTGTTTATACAAGAAGTTGACCATGTTCATAGCTTAATCGAAAAATATTTCCGTATAGAAAAATTCAAAAATCCAGTCAAATGAAGTTCATTAGGCTGCATAAATAATATTTTCAATGTGTGTTCGACCAAAGGATTGCAAAAACTGAAATCTGAGAACATCGCATTAATCAGATCTATTTGTGTTCAGATTTGGCAAAACAAAATAGGGTTGCCAATTAGCTCCAGCTAAAAGTGTAGACGTTCAAAACAAAATGGCTTAAAGAACATGCATCATTTTTTTGGAAAATGATAAGAATATAACTTTTTCGGTTAAATACATTTTATGTATAATTTTCGTTTTGTTTTATTTTTAAAGAAATAATTCTATTTATTTTTTCCGCCGTAAATTTAATTATATGTAACAAGTTTTTGGCTGACAAATATCTTTGGTGAAAAGATCACATTGGTAATTTGGGGAAGTTTTGATTCTGCAATATTTAAATGGTTTTCACACAATTCCGTTGACAGATCCGTTCCACATTTACTGCACCGCTCCCTGAATCCCTGTGCACAAATAGTTATTTATTTACTATCTTGATATGCGTTGCTTATTGCTTAGTGTTGTCATGCACATCCCCTTCAAAGACTAAATTTTATGTCAAAATTAACCGCCACCATCACTCACTTAGTTCCACATTAAATGATTATCTCAGCAAGAAAGCTGCCACTTCATATGATTCATTCATCAACCTTCTCTTACACTGCTTGTTTGTTTACCTAATTATCCTTATTTAACGCTTGACGCATTCCTTAACTTAATACCAGCTCTTCAGCTCATTGTATACACATTCTTAAGTTTAATTAGGATAACGACACAAAACCGACAAGAAAGAGCCATGTAATTTGCCTTTCATTGCTTTTGCAAAGAACACATTTAATGAAGGAAGAAAACACAAACAAAAAAAAAAAAAACAAAAATACAAGGACATACTACATCCCTTCCTCTTTTACAGTCAAAGAACAATAAAAAAAAAGAAGAAAATCATACAAACAAAAGTTAATTGTTAATGAGAAATTTTGCCCCGTTGCCATACTCTCGACCAAAGCGAAAAAAGGAAAACTATTTGCCTTTCTTGTTTGAGTTATTGTTGCTGCTAAACTTACCGGAAATAAGGGAGCTCCATTTACGCACACACTCTCCGCGAAACGCACTCGACTGGGTCGTGTACGCAGCTTAGCTCGTTTCCCCGCTGATAGTAATGTAGATTTGCGACCAGGGCCGTGATTGTTAGCAGGTTGGCATACTAGCACAGTCACTTGCGACTCGCAGGCACGTACTAATTGGATGACATGATCCCTAGGCGCCTCCTTAACATCTTCGCCATTGACGGCGAGAATTTGGTCACCCGGTTGGAGCTGAAAGACAAAAATAAAGTTGTCAGTCGATATTCACAATTTTTTGATCTTTAATGTTTAGTTTATTTCAAAGTTTAAAATATATATATAACAAATTTAAGGTAAGAGGTCAAAGTAGATAGCCACGGTTATTGACAACTCCTCCCTTCATATTATTGTTTCCCGGTTTTCATTCAACCTCACATTTGAGGAATATTTGTTAAAAAATCCAAAATTGTGTTTATTTTGGTGATTGGCAAACTACAAATAACATGTGCTGTGAAATAACCCCCACGGACTTAAATCACAGGGGTCTTAATTTCTAAAAAAAATAAAGAAGCAATAACATCCACGGGCTTTATTTCTTTTGAATTTGTAGTTTTGAAAGTTTTCTTTTTAGTTGGCACGACCCTCTATATAAGTTTGACTTAATTATTCTCAGGGCCCGGACTATCAAGTAATCCCGAATTATTCAGATTACCATTGGTTAAGAAGTTGAGAAAAGGAACTTTATGTTACATTAAAGAAAACGAAAACTGTGCATAAAATATTTTATAATTGCAAGAACGAAAATAAAGAAGTTGTTTTATTTTTTACTTAAAAAAAATTGATCAACACGTAATGGCTCTGTAAATCAAAAAAATTACCAAAAATGTGTTTGGTAGTTTTTAAAGCTCTATTAAAATTCCTATCAGATATTAAAAACAAAATAACGAAAACAGTGGTGCGGTCACACAGGAGGTGTGTACATGTAGGTGAGGCAAGCACGGAACCAAAAGTGATTTTTGGTTGGTTTAATCCAATTCTTTCATAAGCCAATACCTATCTGTTGGTTTACCAATGATTAAAATTATGTGTGTATAGGTATGTGTCTTAATATTATCGTAGATGTGAAAAATTGATAAGCGAACAAATTTCTGGCAAGAGTCTTGACATACAGTCGCTGTTGGTATCAAATACTCTATATCATTTTTTGGTAGCATCCAAAAATTAACATCTAACGGTGTCCCATCAACTCATTTGATACAAAAAATATAATTTATTTACACCCCAAGCTAGCATTTTTTCTCATTATTTTCAACCTCTCCCTCAGTTTCGGTTTCAATCACGAACAATTTGGCGCCTCATTTTCCACGAAACATGTTTTTTCCATCCTCCAACACAAAACCTGACAAACGTGCTTCCTTAACGCAACAGTCAACAGGAAGTGCCTTCTATCCCTCAAAATTCTGCCGTCAATTGAATTTCATTATTTTACATTGCCTTGTCAGATATAATACTCACTTTGTTCCCTTGAAGCACACAGAGTATTCTCCCGATGAAAATGACGGGGAATATCTTTTACACACATGGCACACGACAACCACAAAATACCGCTTATACCGCACAGTATGAAAACCATAAAATTAAATAACGTGCCACTAGGTACATATATTGTCATTCTTTTTTGTTGTTGTTCGCTCTTCAAGCCAGAGATGTACGATTATAACAGGCGTGAATTAAAAAGGAAAAAAATCCCTGCCTACCATTATTTCAAAAAAATATTCTAATTCAATTCTGATGGTAAGACGTGAGATCCTTCTTCGTCCTCATAATATCCTTATACTGAACACATGAAAAGAAAAAAAAAATTAATTTGCCGTTCAAACCTTTATCGGAATTGTTCAGAAAAGATGCCATCCCACTTTGTAGGAATTTCATTTGCAGATAACTTGTTGTGGGTGCGAAATGTGAAAAACTCAACGTGGTGTGCATTTTTAGATTTTTTTTTATCATATTCGTTAAACGGGTCGCATTTACACACACACAGTATGAGTTATGAGGGAGAAAATTCGTAAAAAGTCTTTGGTGAACATTTTTTTTCTCTTCCAGGATATGTGAGCCACCAACGACAAACGACATTTGCAGCTTCGGAAGGATTTGTGTGGATTTATGCATTTAAGTGATAGAAGATGATGGCAACCTTTGTATTCAAGAGCTGGTGGTAGCATATATCTTATGTGCGGTGTGCTGAAAAAGTATCACAAATACTAGCAACTTGTTGATTTAACTAATAATGCACACAATGCCAGTTAGAAGGACACTAAATGGCGTAACACGAAAATAAGTCACACCAAAGGTATATATAATTCAGATAGCTCTCACCTTTCAGCGCAAATATCAAAAATCTTTAAAATACAAATTGAATCAAAAAGAAAATAATCACTTTTAGTGTCCAGGCCAAATTTTTCGAACTCACAATAGCGAAATTTTTAATACAAAATTGCATATTGTGACATGCAAAATATTTAGTGTAAAGGTTAAAGTTGATTATTAGTAAGGCTCATTTTCTACTTCATACAAAGGTAACATTCGTTTATATTAAACTAGCTGTACCCGCCCGGCTTTGCCCGTGCAAAACAATTGATGGAAACAATTTTTTTATAAATTTGCTGTCTTGTAGGGGACACAATTTTTTTTCAATAATTGGTCAAAGAAAAATCATCGATAGACATTGCAGAGGTATAACGCGAGGGAGCGGTCTGCAATAGTGAGGGACTTGAGCCCGTATTAAAAAACATCCCAAAGACTGAGTCCACTCTGCCTTCATGGCAGTGCACCTGGTCGTTGGACTAATCAGCAACAATTTAATATTCTTTGGACAATGAAAATGAAAGAAAATAATTTTATGATAGGTTTTTAACTCACTTTTTTATTAATGTAACGCTTCTTTGTATACTATATTAGAAGTTTTGTTTCTATCGGCTGAGATAGTGATATTTCCTGCATTATTTACCCTGGAGCACACTACATAATTATCTCTAACTACCCGTGAAATCAACTTCCGCTTTTTTTAAAGTTTGACCCTTTGACTTATTGGTTCTCATGGCAGAACAAACATTAATAGGAAATTGAATCCGTTTAAACTGAAATGGATATCTCCTTTACCACACCCAGTTAAAAATAACGCATCTATAACGTTTTTCTGTAACGAAATCACTCACATTCTGATACCATTACGAAGCTTGGGGGATTCAAATTGCGAAGCAACATAATGGGAACTCCAACTTTTAATTCTTTTATGAGCAAAAAGGCCATGGGCTGTAATGCTATTTAAAAACTTCACCGGGTAATTTACTGCCTCATCTTAATAGCAAATAATATTCATAAATAGTACGACGTGTATCACTAGGAATTTTCCCTAATATAAATCCCCTAATGTAATAATACCACGATCTGGTATCACTGGTACCTATACCTATTTGACATTTCTTTCTAGACACTTTATTTCGTAAGCAAAAAAGAGGCAAACAAACCTTTCCTACATATATGCCATTTCTTTTGTTTTTTTTTCTTAACCACACAGCGTACTGCCTCTGTCTGTCTCCCTCTCCGTCACAGGAGTAAAATATGGTTAAAAGAGATGTCAATAGTATGTTCGATTTGAGAATGAATTGCATATCTACTCACTCATGTGAAAATCGTAGAAATGTTTCAAATTTTGCCTTTTCATTCAAAAACCTTTTAAGTTATCAAGTTATTGGATATCCTTAGTTGTACCTGCAGATGTCCTCTGCAGCTGGTATTTACTATACTTAAATGCTCCCAGTATCTTCGAACGGAAAGCGTGACAAAAAAAAAGCAAAACGAAACGAAACAATAAATTACTCTTGTCCAATTTTATCCGGAATTTATAGAGATATAGAGTTAAAACAAAGTAGAGATTGTAGGCCTAGGTATCCTCTATAGGCATGTGAAAAATACACCAGAATATATTGAACAATTTCTAAGATTTTTGCATTTAAAGACATGCCGTCATATTCAATCTAAGTCGAACAGAACTACACCAATTTTATTTCTATGATTAAAGTCAACATCATAGACTAACCAAACTAGACGGACAACTGAGAAACGGTACATTTGCCTACAACCTGCCTGTCCTGCATAGGATTTCCTATATATTGCTGCCATACATAGAAAATCCTATGCATGTACATGATGTCAACGTGCGACAATTTTCTGGTGGGACCACAGATAGATTTTGCAACTTTTAGCTTTTTTCTAGTTGATTTTAATGCTTTTAAATTCGAAGTCATATTGGAACAAAATACTTTAACACCGTTTAGGGAAAACGTTTTTTATACCCTCCACAGGAAGGTATATTCACTTTGTCATTACATTTGTAACGCCAAAAAGGAGTCAGCGGAGACCTCATAAACTATATATATTCTGAATCAGGATCACATTCTGAATCGATTTAGCCATGTCCGTCGGTCTGTCCGCGCCCAAAGGAATTGACATAGGCGAATTGAAATTGGGTGAATGGACTTATTTTTATTGTGGTCAGGTTGGTATTGAAAATGGGCTATGTCGGTCAAGTAGTTCTGGTAGCTCCCATACAAAATCAATATTAGGCCTATGTGTCTCTCTGTCTGTTGAAAACAGGATATCGTCAAAACAAATCGACATAGGCAAGTGAAATTTTGTGAGAGGAGGGAGAGGACTCCCACACAAAACCAGTTTTGCATGACCTGAATACAGTGGAGGGTATCAAAGCATCGGCCAGGCCGATGATAACTTTACTTGTTTTTATTTCAGGAGGAAAAATATTTTTTAGTTTTAGCGTAATTTATAATCATAAAAATGAATTCGTTATTTTTTTTATACTATTGCTCTCAAATTTGTAAGAGCTTGGCTTTATCTGTTAAAGGCTATAATATAAAAATTCTCGTAGATCGCCCTTTATTTATGTTAAATACTCGGAACAGTAAAAAAAATGCTTTGATCACTTTTTGTATTCCAAAAACAAAGAGTGCACTTGTTTTTATTAACTAATAATTTAAAGAGGTTTAAAAAAACCAGTGCACATTTCAAAATACATTGTTTAAAATTTGTGAAAGAATATATCTGTGGCAACACGGAAAAACAGCATAAGTCGGCTTATGTCAAAATTGAGTTAATGTTACGATCGGATGCACAGTACCCTGTTCCATATGCCAAATTTTTTTCATTCAAATATCTCTTATGGTTGCTGTGTTATGGATCAGGAAAAAACGCTCCTGAAAAATGACTAAAAATGACTTATGCTGTTTTTTCTTGTTGCCACAGATATGTATAAGTTTGATTGAATACGCGAAATCTGAAACTTGTACGTTGTTAATTCATTTTTGGAACAACCCTTACGGATTTCATTTATGTAGTCTACATGCATTCTGATATCAAAAATAGAATTCATATAAAAAATAAAAAAAAAATTAAATGTGAATGGATAAACAGTTTATGGTGCCGAAGATGGATAGAGAACAAGTTATGCTATCTAAAAAACCATACTCAACATTTACTCTTTTCACATTTATTGTTATAAATTTATTTCCCAATTGTTTGTTATTGAAACAGTGCCACTCGGCGGCCATTACTACACTTATTCATAGATAGGAAAAAAAGAGCGCGTGAGAAAGGATTTTCGTACTTAATTTGCGGGGAAAATCGGGTAGGTGCACGGAAGCTGACCGTCTAGTTTGGTAGTCTATGGTCAAATGAACTGTCCACTCTGACTATAGTTTGGTCCACTTGGTGACTGAGTAAAAATCAACTCGAAGCTCAGCTTCAGGGTGTCTCCCTCTCTAAAGGTTATTGCTAAAAGAACCTATGCCATTTATATGCTTTTAAAAAAGCGCTTTTGTATCGATTTTACAGCTGATTTACGAAGATAAATCCCTTATATTTTTGTTTGTTCTGAGCTTAATCTGTTTTATTATATTTTTATTTAGACAACTGGCAAAACGATTTTTCGACATTGCAATTTGCAATGAAACTGACTAAGCAAAGTGAAACGGAATAGTAAAAATTTTCTATAATATGTTGGCTTTGGCAAATATATACTTTTATTTCAATAAATATATGGGGCATTTGTTTATGTTCATATAATCGCCGCGATGTAATGCATTCACCGAATATTTCGCGCCATAAATGACAGGTGTGCGCCGCCTTGTTGAAACTAGAACTCTTCCGCATTTGTAAATGCTAATCAACTAACAAACGGAAAAGTCAGTAATAATGACTCCATAGTGTTCTCTATTGAATGTAACAATTTTGTCGGTATCATCTTTGAGAGATGGACCCAGCCCATGGAATTCATTGCATCCGTCGCATCGACCGATCCATCAATATTGACGTATTCGACGGAACGAGCAGTCCTACAGAATCCGTCGCATACGTTGACAATCGGTGTTTTAAGTACTCTATCCTCATTTTTCACAAGAACGTGGATTTTTCCCTTTTCACAACACATAAATTACCTTGAAAACAATTCCCTCGATGGGTACACACTTCTTTGTGAAAAAAATCTAACTTTTAAAAGTGAAATTTATTTTACATATACGGAAAGAAAATCACATTGAATTACGTTTGGTATAAAAATCGCAGTCTGTTAATATTATTAGAAATTACCTTTTGGTAATAGAAAATTATGGAACTAGAAAATCTTGCTAAAAGGCAATTTACACAAGCTCCTTTTTATTTAAATTCAGTGTGTGAAATTTAGATACATATTTTGATGATATTTCAGCAAAAATGTATAGTTTGACTGTTTTTTTCAGCTTTTTTTTCCCCACGTAAGGCTTTTCGGACATCGAAATTCCAACAAAAATGAAGAAATCCCACGATATAAAAATTTAGTGACAGCCGCTGACATTTTCGCTCAAGCTCTCAATATTCCCACCAATGAAATGCTATGTACTCGATCACCTTGTCAGTCGAATGCGTTGCCGTAACGGATGTGATGGATTTTATGGGTATAAGTCTGGAGACTTCAATGGATACGGGGCGTTTCTATAAGGCAGTTGATACATGCTCTGTTTCTGTTAAAAAATATTATGTTATCAAATTTAATGTTAATATTTGGCGCAACAAGTCTGTTTAGGGAAGGGAAGGGAGATTCTTTAAGTAAGACAAGCAATTGGCTACTGGCTTTAAGACCGGAACACATGCTCTTCGAAAAAGCGATGGAGATCTAGTTACCGAAGAGCAGGGAATAGTAGATGTGTTTAAGCAGCATTTTCACCAGTTGCTAAATGGGCATCTTGTAGAGAGAGTTAAAGGGCAAAATAGGGATCCCACGTCCAGTGAATGAAGAACCAGTTCCACCATTGCATTATTACCTAGCATGTTGTTCATATATTCACTTAATCAGGAAACTTTGTTTATTTTGGCTCACTGTATATATGTCATGTCAATTTGACAATTGATTTGACAACTGTCTTTGATTTTTTTACAGCTGTACGCACAAGACATGTTCAATGCTTTTGTTATATGTGTGCATTTAACCGGGAGATTATGTATGAAGCTTTACGAGATGCTTTACTTTTAGTGGGGCAAATAGCCGGGTAACGCAATTAAGCGGTACGCATTATACGGGAAAAGCTGTATACATTTTTTATTTGGTCAGTTTTTGGATGAACTAAACGAGAAATGCAATTAAGCGAAGGACACTTAACCGGGGATCACAGTATTTCAAACATGCACCGCATTTCGGCAAGGAGATGCGCTATCATGTGACTTCTTCAATCGCGTGCTGGAGCAGATAGTGCGCAGGGCGGGTGTCAACACGGAAGGCACTATTCTCAGCAGATTCGTCCAACTGCTGCTTATGCGGACGATATCGACATCATCGGTCGCTCACAGCGCTCCGTTATAGAAGCTTTCACCCGATTGAAGAACAGGCGAAATCTGTTGGCCTTGAAGTAAATGCGTACAAAACTAAGTATATACTATCAACAAACAAACAAGTATTTGTCCACCACCTAAGACAAAACGTCACTATTGTTAGCAACAATTTAGAAGTAGTTAAGGAGTTCATCTACCTCGGAGTGAACATGAACTCCACAAATGACATCCGTGGAGATCCGACGAAAAATTACCCTAGGAAACCATTGCAACTTTGATTTGGCAAAACAATTCGGTTCAAAACTCCTAACTCGAAGGACAAAATGTGTGCTCTACAAAACCCTTTACCTGACAGTTTTGCTTTATGGCGCCGCATGCTGGACGATTATCAGGAAGGGAGAGCTAATACTGGTTTCCTTCGAAAGCAAAATTGCGTGCGAGGAGTGCGAATGGAGGAGAATATACAACCGCGAAATCTATGAGCTGTACCAAGATGTGCGGATGTAGCATTGGCTCGGCCACATCGAGCTAATGGACAATAATGGTCCAGCTAAGAGGATCTTTGAATCCCAGCCGCTTGGTTCGAGACGAATCGGAAGACCGAACCTCCGTTTTAAGGACCAAGCTATCGCGGATGCCAGAGCACTTGGTCTGGTTAACTAGAAGCAAACGTGCCCGGGATCACGGAGGATGGAACGCTATACAGTGTCTCAGGCAGAGACTCTTCACTGGTCGGGAGCGTGCTAAGGAATGAAGGATTTCTCACTCAAATCAAATTATTCGTACGCCACGGATCATATAAGTTCTTTGAATACAAAAAAAACCATATAACCTACAACTGTCCATTTTAAGTTAGTTAGTTAGCTAAACGACTACGATTTTATTCAAGAAAAACTGTTTACAATATTACAAAATTTGTTATTTTTGTCCTGTCCATTTTAACATCATACTAATCCCCAAGTGTTACCAACAGCACAATACTAAGTCCACCTTATTATTCATCGCAATGGCTTCTTTTATCCCTGAAATAATAAATACATAAACGCGAACCGCACATAACGATAATGAGCTTCAATTAAGTAGATTGCAATGAAAGCGCGCTCAAAAAGGTTGTGAAAACCATGAACTTCAAGTTGTGCAGGCATAAGAGAATAAAATCAAAAAATTTGTGTTCTTATTATCTCTCGAGTCTTGACGCACAATCAGTTATCATTTCAATTTTTATAACCCCTTTAGTGTTTCTTTTCCGGTTATCCTTTTTTTGTCTTACCCTTGCCGTATTTTCACCAGTTTTAGTGTAAGTCATTTCTTCTCGCACCCTAAGTGTACTATTTGTATAAAATGAATTCATTGACGTTCTCCTGGTGGTGGCTTTTGTGTCTACGAGCGCAAATAGATGTAAAGGTCAAATTAATGGACAAGTGTTGGAAAGAGCAAGACAGAAGGGCCAAACTAATAACCATTTGACCCATATTGGAATTTCTATAACAGATAAAAAAACTAAGTTTAAGAGGGATCAGAGAAAAATACATTCAACTGGATAAAGGATAAAGTGAAGCGGATGAGGGTTTCACGGGACGATGCCTTTTAAGAACCAGTGAGCACGTTATCGCAGCAACAAATATCAACTCGAATAAATATTTGGAACAAAAAAACGAATGATTTGATTTCAGATGTTTCAAGTTCGTAAAAGATTTTCAGAACGACGGAGAACAAGGGAGTACTTCAGAAGGACTTCTTCTTGGGATTTGCCGCCTTATATTCATCAATTGCCTTTTTTCTATCACTCTTGGGTGAGTTGAAGGATTTATTACACCCATGTATATATGCTGACGCTGGTACATGTAAGGGGTGGGCCATCTAGTGGTTTCCTTTTAAATCATAGGTTATTTTGACATTTACAGCTGTTTCCCGCTCGACACCTTGACAGAAAGTCAGTATCATTCCTCCGCGGAACGAAATGAGTCGCTTTATGCTGGAACGACGTTGGGAAATATTGAAAGGTTATTTCCAAAGTTTTGGCCGAAATGAAGCACCCACCGCGCCTGTACAGCAGGCTATTTTGCAAGTTTGTGCAAAAAGTTCGTGAGACTGGTATGCTAGTGAATAACACTCATGATCCCCGTCGTCGTTAGGTGCGCACAGACAAGACTGTGGCAGCTAAAGCCGAGTGTGCGAGACTCCATTTTCTTGCAAAAATGAGGCTGGGAACAACGTTTCCCGACTTTTTTTTACTGAAATTGAAGACATTTTCGAAATTCTCAAATCGTGTTATCAGCCGTCTGGCGATGCCAATTGGCCGCCTCGGAGCTGCGATTTGACCGCTTTGGCCTTTTTTTTTGTGGCGAACCACGAAGGACCGATGTTATGCCAACAATACGGAAATTTAAGGGCAATATCATCCAAGCAATCCGTGAGCTACAGCCCGAAACCATCAAACAAGGTATTGGAAAATTGGAGTGACAGTCGAGGCAGCCACTTGAAAGACGTTGTGTTCCATGATCATTGGGAATGTTTGCTCTTACTATTAAGGCCAACAAATTGGATTTTGTTCATTTCATTTTTAAAAGGAAACTTGTATTTGGGTCACCCTGTATAATATTTAAATCCGTCATTAACCCTTCTTGTAGCGGCTAGCGATCTTTTGTTTTTATTTCTATGGATTCCTTTTAAATTTTACTTTATTTTTATCTAAGATGTTCGGGTACACTTGTGGTTTGTGATGTTTCGCTTGAAGGGTCACTTTTCCACATCAGATAATAGGAATTGGCTTTCGGCTATAAATTTGAAGGATTTGTTTTCTACTCTGGCCTTTATTTTTTTTTTCGTTCTTTTTGTACGCTTTTTATTTTTGGGTTCTATTTGTATCCCTCTGTAGCAAATGTTTGCTTCCAGTTTTATATTGAAAAAGCTATAAGTTTCATTGCTCTCGGCATCGATTGGGGTATTTGTAGTAGGTAGTAAATCAAAATCGGTTTGACATTTTTTTCATAGTAAGCAATAGTGGACATGTGGTGGCAGAGCATATGGGGTTGCTTTTAGCTAAAGCACTAAGGTTGTCATATAGTGGTTTGTTTACAACTTTTAGGAATATTGTAGAAATGATTGTATTAGACTTTAAGTGTGGTAAGGCTTTTGCGAGCGAAGGTAACGAATGTTGATTAATTAATTTGTTGCTGTTTGTTGAGAGTTTAGGTAAAGTCCGCTTCAAATTAATGTGGATATATAAAAGATTTTCTACTCTTACTTGACACATTATAACTCTCAAACCATTTACGATACTTATCCGGTAGATGCTCTCAAAGAGAAAACATTTCCAAACAAATCCATAGTCCTCTCGGTCTGGAAATCTGCGGATTGTTACTTAAGAAAGGATTAACCGCGTAACGATCATCTAAGCGAATATTGGATTTTGTACCAAATTATGTTTAGGAATATTCCTTATTAAAGTTTATTCAACGTAAATAAATAGAACATTTATTACATTTTAGTTTGCATTTTTTCCCTGAGTGTAGACAAAGAAAATGCGAGAACAGTGTAGCCATTGCTAAACGGCAATAAGAGGGGAGTCCGGGCATTTGTGGGAAACGATACCATCCTACAGCGAAGAGTTGTGGGTTGGATCAGTATACGATTGATTCTAAAAGCATGATCAGATTCGTCTGCGATGATTGCATGCAGTATATCCAGAACGTTGATGATGCTATCAAGGACATGCAACATACTATGAATGTGAACAGTGAATATTTGAAAGAGTATAAAAAGGGTTTTGAAGAGTCATTGAAGGCGAATGAGAATGAAATAAAAAAAACTATTGGAAGCAATAGAAGGGGGATATATGGAAAGACTGTGCAGTATGAAAGTAACACAGGAAAACCAGATACAAATTATGTGTGAATATATGGAGAGTGTTAAAATATTTGTGGACTTTCAAGAAACTGTGGGCAAAATGGAAATTCGATAATGTGCAAACTGAAAAAAAACGCGGATTTAATTGGCAATACGGTAAAAAATGAGATGGAGAAACAAAATCAAAACATGGATAGAATTTTAGTTGGAATGAATAAATTAAGTAATGAAAAAATGGAGGTTATTAGCGAAATTAAAAAAAGTTAATGTTACAAATAATAAGCCATCATATGCTGAATCTGCGAAATATAAACCACCGGTAATAGTTACACCAAAAGTAACACAAGATAGCAAAAAACAAAAGAAGATATTAAAAACAAAATAAATCCAGCTTCATTGGCAGTGAAAGTGAGTGGGGTAGCCAACAAAAAAGATGGCATGGTAATTATAAATTGTGAGGACAACAAATCAAGGCAGGTCTTGGAAAGAGAGACTAAACAAAAACTTGGAAATGAATATGAAGTATCAGTACCTGATTTAAAAAAAAAAAACCATGTGTGACTGTGAGTGGAATGAGGGATCAATGGGAAAAGGAAGATTTGGAAGTAGCTATTAAAAACCAAAATAATATTGTTGAACACGTCAAGTGTGTAAAAATACTAAGTGGAAAAAGGAATAACTTCATAAGTTACAAAGCGATATTGGAACTGGGGAAAGAACAATATAAACAAATTATGGAAAGAGGAAGAATGAATATAGGATGGGACAGATGCTTTGTATATGAATACGTGTCGATCCGAAGATGCTATAATTGTTGGGGGAACAACCACAAAGCAATAGCCTGCAAGAACATTATTATATATGCAAAATGTGGTGAGAACCACGAGACCAGAAGATGTGATAAAACGATTTTAAAGTGCAATAATTGTGTGATAGCAAACAAAAACTTAGGCTTAAAACATGTGGTTCATGACTGTCGAAGCAATAAATGTGAAGTGTTTGTTAAAAAACTTGAAATCCAAAAACCGTATATTAGCAACCAAGAGATATTAGAGTTATTTATCTAAATATCGAGGGCCTAATAAACAATTTTGATGAGGTACAAGAACTTATAATTAATGAGAAATCCGACAGAGTAGTTCTTTCAGAAACGCATGTTTCAAAAGATATTACGGACAATGTAATTTCGATCCCAAATTATAATATGAAAAGGTGTAATAGCATATCGTGACGCACAGGTGGAGTTATTATTTATACAAAAGAGGGAATACGGACGGAGGTTTTAAAAAGCTACTCGAAGAATATGCACATATGGTGGCAAGTTATCTATGTTACTTTCGGTTCTTTCTCTTTAAATGTGGTGGGTGTTTATAGTAGATCACCAAGATCATCCAAAAAAACATTCTGTGATGAGTTTTCGGTTTTAATTGAAGACTTGACAGATTTGAAGATGGATTTTGCGATTCTGGAAGATTTTAATATCGACTGGATGAAACGAAAAGAAACTTATAGAAGCAAAATGTATAAAATTATTAATGATAATGAGTGCAAGTAAATAATTGATTCACCACCCAGAATAACAGCGGAATCTCGAACGTTGATCGACTATGTGATAACAAACGCGAGAGGTTTGGAAGCGAAAATAGACTGCAAGCTAACGATTAGTGACCATCAAACAATAAGTGTGAACTTAAAAACTAAAACTAAAATCAAAAATGAAGCGATGGGTAAATGGGTAAAATTTGTCAATACAAAAAGCAGTTCGTTCCAGAGGGCTCTTATGAATAGCAGGCTAAGATGCATTAGAGAGCATATGGATGCTGATGTAATGGGCGACATTTTTCGTGAAGGGATTAATGAGGTGGTAAATTTACATCTATGAAGTTTAAAAGATATTCAGTGAATGAGTGTTTTGGTAGATCCCTAAGGGAGTTAAAAACAATGAAGATAAACGCAGTGATTACAAATGCAGTGAGTGACTAGAAACAAATGAAAGAAAGAATAGCAAAAGTAAATTTATTAAATTGAAAGTTGAAAACTCTGTGGCGTAACTTGAAGAAAAATGATTTAAAAATTGATAAATATTGCGAAATAAGAGAAGTAATCTTTAATGGTGTTGTTTTTAGGGAATCTAAATAATAATAATTCTATCCAATATGTCCCATATGTTAACTGTGTTAGCGAAACTAAAACCATTTTTAAATTTGAAAGAATAACGAAATAAATTTAAAAAAAAACGAAAAATAAGAGTGACTTCGAATATATGTGTCCGAAAATATACTGTGATAACTTTAATTGCGTTGGTCCATCTTTGCTAGCTGTGTTCAATAAATCCAAAGACACGGCTGTTTTTCCAAAAACATTGAAGCACACCAATTGGGGAAGAGGTAATTGATATAACTTAAGCGCTCCCAGTAGACAGATTCAGGGTCAATGAGTGGAAGGTTTCCTCGAAGTGCTCCTTCTCTGATCACTTCAGGATAACATTTACAATTGACTTTGAATTACCCAAATAACTCCACTTATCCTGTCAAGGCTGATTGGAGTAAATTTTCTGAACTGGTCGAACGTCGACTTCCACCTAACCCCATAGGTAGGTACATTGCCGAAGGCGACACTCGTCAACGAAACAGTCAATTTTCTCACCAAGACTTTAACCGACTCCTTTAAAAAATCCTGTCCTATTAGTCGTCCTCCCAAAAGAACACACGCGGCTTGGAACTACGACTTCTTAGGACCAAAACCAGGAAACTTTTTAATAGAGCCAAACTGACAAAAACCGATGAAGACTGGAGTAAATATCGCAACAGCTTCAACGAGTTTAAAAGGAAAACTAGAGCAGCCAAACGAATATCCTGGGCAAACTACTGCTCCGACATTGAATCCACCACAGAAGCGGCAAGGCTCCGGAAAGTTCTTGCCAAAAATACCTCTCCTGTGTAAGGAAGACAAATGTTGGACAGCGAGTAATCAGGAGACTCTTGATCTGCTCCTCATAACACACTTTCCGGGATGTACAATCCCAGGAAGCTTGCTACATAGTTCTGATGGCAGCCTCCCTCACTTCCGGATGAAGAACTGGCTATCATCAGTGACTGCACTAGCACGAATAGAATAACATGGGCTCTTCAATCCTTCCAACCGTACAAGTCGGCGGGACCGGACGGTATTAAACCTGCCATGCTACAAAGGAGCAATAAAAGGATCGTCCCATGGCTGCAGTCAATCTTTCGTGGTTGTCTTACACTCGGGCTTGTTCCTGATTGCTGGAAACAGGTAAGGGTTGTCTTTATTCCCAAAGCGGGGAAACCCAGTCACTCCATACCCAAGGATTATAGGCCAATTAGCCTTTCATAATTTCTTTTGAAAACATGGAAAGGTTATTGGACCTGCACCTTAGGAACACACTCGAAACCACCGGTGCTCTGTGTAGTGCACAACACGCATATGTCAAAGGCAGATCCGTGGAAACAGCGCTACATGAAGTAACGAAAACGATCGAGAAATCCCTTGGAAACAACGAATTTACGTTGGCGGCCTTTCTTGACATAGAGGGTGCATTCAACAACCTGAACACAAGTGCCATTATATCCTCACTTGAGGAGTCAGGCTCATCACAGTTTCTGACAAACTGGGTTAAGACTATGCTTAACAGCAGAGTTATTAACAGCAGCCTAGGGGACTGTGCGATTAAGAAAACCGCTAATCGTGGAACACCACAAGGGGGAGTCCTATCTCCGCTACTTTGGAACATCTCGATTAACAAAATACTTACATCCCTTGTCAACAGAGGTATTAAGATAGTCGCTTATGCGGATGACATAGTTGTACTAATAACAGGAAAATACCTTTCCAACATTAGAGATATTATGGAATCTGCGTTATCAGAACTATCCAAATGGACGGAACACAAAGGTCTTGCGGTTAATCACCAGGAAATACAAGGTACCAAAATGGGACCCACCGAAGCTTAAGGGTGTCCGACTTAATCTTTCGACCGGGACAAAGTACCTGGGTGTGGTATTCACCTCCAAACTGAACTGGAAACGGAATACTGCGGAAAGAATGATAAAAGATCTTAATGCCTTTTATGCATGTAGAAAAAACTTTGGGAAAAACTGGGGCTTACAACCGAACATTGTGCACTGGCTGTACACCGCGATTGTTAGACCCATTCTTACCTACGGTTCAGTTGTTTGGTGGGAGGCGGTTAAAACCAAATCCTATCTTAAGAACCTGAACAAGGTGCAGAGAATTGCTTGTATGGGTATAACAGGCGCAATTAAATCCACACCACAACTAGGTCTGGAAACGCTATTGAACCTGCTACCCATTGAGCTATTCACTAAGGACGTGGCAGCCAAAGCCGCTCTCAGATTAAGAGATAACAAAACTTGGAAGCCTGGTTACTGCGGACACTCAAGCATACTTGAAATCTTTGATCGGAAGGGACTCATGCCACTCACCGATTACGAGAAACCCAGATATGACTTCGAGAAAAATTTCAGAATCACTATACCCAAAAGACAGGACTGGAACTCACCCAGTACCATCATTAAAGGTATATCCGTCTATACGGATGGTTCAAAAAAAGAAAATGGTACAGAAGCCGGCGTATTCTCTGAAAGACTAGCTATTAGCCGGTCGTTTCGACTGACTGATCACTGTAGTATCTTTCAAGCTGAGATCTATGCGGTTAAGAAAACAGCACAGACTATCATATCGATGGGACTACCAGCAATGGAAATAACCATCTGTGTGGACAGTCAAGCAGCACTTAAAGCTATCGGCTCTAACCTTGTTAATGCGAAACTCAGTTCTACTCTGCTGGGTTCCGGGACACGTTGGGGGGGAAGGGAACGAAAAAGCGGACGAATTGGACAGATACGGCTCTGATATAAACCCTCAACTAGCGGACGGAGAGGTACTACCGCCTTTCAACACTGCTAAGACTTTTATTGAAGTTGTCACCAAACAATTGGCTAAGGAACAATGGAGCAACACCATCGGTTGCGTCATAACCCGAAGTTTGTGGCCTGTGATTGACACCAAAAGATCAAAGTTCCTAGTCTCCCTTAATAGAAGTCAGATCCGGATGCTCCTCGGGGTTTTAACCGGACACTGCAGCATAGGAAACATGGCTAAAAGGCTGGGACTTTTTGCAAATGACTTCTGCAGAAGCTGCAGAGACGAAGAGGAAATAGAGTCGGTGGAACATCTTCTATGCCACTGCCCAGCTTTACAGGAACGCCGCTCATCCTGTATGGGAGCAAGGTTCTTCGAAAGTTTGGAAGACTTGCCGGGGGTACCTCTATCAGACATAAAACTATTCCCAAACAGATCGAAGTGGTTTTGTTAGCCACATGTCCTTACATGTACAAACAGTTTACTCACAATGGGCCTTCACGGCTTCCGGGTGAAATTTGCATCGGCTGCAAAACTGCCCTCCCAACCTAACCTAACCTAACACCAATTGAAAAGGTTGAAAATACCAATAAATGTGAAGAGTTTCGTCCTGTTAAATCGTTACCATTATGTGAGAAAGTATTTGAAAAAATAGTGTTTCGTCAATTAAATGAGTATTTCGAAAAAAAAAACAAGTTAATAATAGAAGATCAGTCCGGTCTTAGAAAATCCCACTCATGTGAAAGTGCAATAAATCTAATGGTTACTGAATGGAAAGAACAAATAGCACAAAAGAAACGCGTGTATACTGTGAATTCCTTGACTTAAAAAGAGCATTTGAGACGATAGATAGACAATTGCTGCTGAATAAATTAGAAAAATATGGTTAAAAAATGGAGAATTATCGTGGTTTAAATCATACTTAAAAGATCAAACACAGATTGTAAAAGTTAATGGTGAGCTATCGGTGTACTAGCAGGTGTTGCCAAGGTCATTTTTAGGAACATTGTTATTTATCATATATATAAACGATATGGAAAAAGCGGTAAAGAATAGCAAACTTGCTCTATTTGCCGATGATGCGGTGATTTACGGGAATGAATTTTTCCGAGTGTAACTATATCTTAAAAAAGTTGATAAATGGTTAAAACAAAATAGACTTAAACTCAATGTCAAGAAGACTCAAAGGATGATAATGAACGAGAGACCAGGAGAGGACATAAGACTGCGGATTGATGGTGGAACTATAGATAAAGTAACAGAAATAAAGTATTTAAGTATTTAAGCTTTACAAACCATATTGACTATATTTGTTAAAAAGTATCGAAAAAATTAGGTTTCTTAAAATGAATACGAAGTGATATTTCAACTTTAAGTGCAATAAATATATATAACGTAATTGTAAAACCATATTTTGAGTACTGTTCAACCATTTTGTTTCTATGTAGTGATAATGTGAATAAACGGCTGCAACTGTTACAAAATAAGGCTATGCGTTGTATCTTAAAGTGTAAAAGATATGTATCCACTAATTTTATGTTAAATTCGTTAAAGTTGTTGTCTGTAAAGCAAAGAGTGGTGATGAATGTATTAGTATTTTTATATAATCTAATGCCGAAATACCTGGGAAAATATGTGCAATATGTACGAGATGTTCAACCTTATGCATTAAGAAATAGTAATGATTTTAGGCTGTCTAATATGTTAAATGTAAGTTAACAACAGATAATGTAATATTCCCATATGCCATCCAGCGCGGACCAGGTACCGACATATGAAACCTGCACGCGCAACATTCAACATCATTCAACATCCAGCCCAGACCGACACCGGACACCTGCCCAGTCAGTGCATTCCAACACGTACGACAAGGTGTAATGTACGAGTAACTGTGGGAACACATCGCCGCCACTAATTGTAGAATAGTATTTAAGCTGTAGAATTTAAGCAATCAATGTTCAGTTCTTACGAAGGCAGAATCGCTGCCGGTTCAAATAAAGTTTTTTTTTATAAGAAAGTAATGTAAATTTCTTTAATTTGTATCTTCACAAAATTCTTTGATTTATAAAGGCTTTAAATTATTTAACGAGCTTCCGGGTGACACAAAGAACGAAACAAACTTGTTAAATTTCAAGAGAAAATATATCGATTTCGCTAAGATTAAGTACTAAATGAGGATTGTAAAAGTGTAATGTTTGAATTTCAATAGCTCAAAAGGAGCTTGTAATAAATATACTACTACTACTACTACAAATACTATGATGAACATAATCGTCGCAGTGCATATAAATTAGCATGATTATGTTTGTAACCCTCCTTCTATGAAGGAGGGCTAAAGGGTTTCTTCTATTTATTTCAATTCTTAGTTCAAATTGGAGTCTAGGTTAGGGTTTCCAGAACATCTCTTTAAAAGAGAACATGTTCTCTTTCTGAACTCAGATCTATTTTGCACTCTCTTTTTTCCAAAAATTCTTTTTTTGTCCTATTTTTGTTTTATGTCCTCTATTTAGTCTCTTTTTCTATATTTCCAAAACATAAAATGAACAAGAGTTCAAATTGAATTCCATACGGCAACACTTTTGACAGTTCGACCTTTTCCACACAAGATGTAATTCCAACTCAACTCAACTCAACTATTGCATATAAACGAGGTATTTACTACATGACGAAAATAACAGAAAGACGGGACTTTCCCGATTACGCTTGCTCTACTCTAACGTCTAACCACTACCAGACTACCACACATATGTATGTATCTACTTGTTTTGTTTTTGTTTGTCTGTTCTCTGGTATGTGGCAGCCGCGGCGGTGGTGTATCGTTCTTGTCCTCTGTCAAAACAATTAATTCGTAAGTTTATTTGTGAAAAATATAATTGAAGTAGCTTTTCAAATCAAATGCAATTAAATTAACAGGTGATGAGCAAACGAAAGTGTATATTTAACCAAGAGCTTCAAAAGAACTTCAAACAATTCACGGCAAAAGAAAACTACCAAAAACATGAAGCATTTTGCACTATTTGCAAAACGAAAGTTTCCGTAGCCAACAAAGGGCGTTATGATTTGGAACAACATTTATCATCAAAAAAACATAAAAGTGCAGTGCAAGCAGGTGAAATGTCCACAAAACTTCCTTCATTATTTGTTCCAAGAAATACCAAACTCGATGACAAAGTTGCTGCTGCCGAGGCAACATTAGCTTTTCATGCTCTCAAGCATCATTACAGTTTCCTGTCAACAGATTGTTCCAGTAAATTATTCAAAGAATTGTTTAATGATTCCGATGTAGCCAAACGCATTTCATCAGCTCACACAAAAACCAGAGCAATACAAAAACATGTGATAGCCCCATTTTGCATGGAAAGTGTTTTCCATGCTATCGCCGAAACGCCATTCTTGTCAGTGTCAACAGATGGAAGCAATCATGGCAACATAAAAATTTTTCCTGTATTGGTGCAATATTTCAACAAAAAAACCGGCATTGAAACCAAACTAATTCATTTGGATAAATTGTCAAATGAAAACTCAGAGACAATTTCAAATTTTATCTTGGACTCCTTAAAAAAGTTAGATATAGATAAAAAGTGTATTGCATTCAGTGCGGATAATTGCAATACAAATTTTGGGGGCTTAAAGAGAGCAGGAGTGAAAAACGTATTTTCTAGACTTAAGGCTGGAATGCAGAGAGATTTAATTGGCATCGGTTGTCCTGTTCACATAATATCAAATGCAGCTAAACATGGCTTCGACACATTTTCAATTGACATTGAAATAACTGTTATCAAAATATATAATTATTTCGCGATATACACAATAAGAGCAGAAAACTTGAAAGAATTTTGTGCTTCGCTTGAAGTTGAATACAAGGATTTGCTTCGGCATTGTACCACTAGATGGCTATCTTTATTTCCCGCTATTAATAGGATCTTGCAAGTATATCCGGCTTTAAAATCATATTTTTTATCTAATGAAAATTGTCCCGCTCTTTTGAAAAGGTTTTTTGAATCAAATTTATCTGAAGCGTTTTTATATTTTGTGCATTCTCTTTCTTTTTTGTTTACTGAAAAAGCTAAAGAGATGGAAAAAGAAAAAAATTCACTTTTAGAAATTTAAAAAATAGATATGATCAGTCTTTTCTGCCTCTGAGTACTAAATCTATTCTTAACACTTTAACAACTAAAAACGGTTTTGAAAGTGAAGTAGAATGCTTCAAGAAACAATGTTTCATTTGTTATAAGAAATGTTTCGAATATATTGAAAAATGGACAGATCAATTTAAAGAATTCCAATGTTTTCATTGGATGCAATTGGAAGAAAAAACAGTATGGACAGATGTAGAAAATTGCTGCCAATATTTAATTTCAAAAAATGTTTCAATAGACGATGCTAAACTTTTCGACCAAATTTGCAACCTTAAAAACTTTTTAGAGGGTGAGCTACAATCTGAAGATTTTAAGAAAAAAAGTTGTGTTGAAAAATGGACTCATTTTTTTCGTTCTTCAAATAATGATGAATTTTATTCAGAAATATTGAAAATTTGTCAATTTTACTTCTGTATACCGGGACAAAATGTTAACGTTGAGAGAATTTTTTCTATGATGGGTTCTCATTGGACCAAGGAAAGGAACCGTTTAAAAGTTGGAAGCATTAAATCAATTTTGCTAGTAGCTTATAATCTAAAAGATTTAAGCTGTCAACAGTTTCATAATACATTTTTAAATGAAAAGAAATTTTTATCGCAGATACGAAGTTCTGTTAAATATGACACATCAGACGAGGAAGAGGGATAATTTTTAATTTTCCTTTGTGTTTTATTAATTGATGTTCCTTAAAATTATATATAAGATTCCGAAAAATGAACTGAAGTACCTAATATATTTATTTTTTTAGTGACAAGTGTACATTTATAACAGAAACTGACTGTGTTAATAAATCAATAATTTATTTAAGAAATGTTGCTTGAAATTTTTTAATTGTGAGTTTGGAGGAAGCGGAGGTAGGTTGGCCATAGATTGGATCGAGGTGAATTGAAAATGTTCTCTTTTTTTTAATTTGCTTTATGGAAACCCTAGTCTAGGTATACAAAATATTTAAGAGATTCAATGTTATATCTGTGCATTAAGAAGTTTTTCCTCATTAAAACAGGTCCATCTTCGCAGCATCCATTTCGTTGACAGCATCGTCGTAACAGTCCTTTCAATGCAATAAGCATACACGGTGAGTTGGTAGGCGAAAAACATTATAAAGATCAACTGTCTAAGCCTACACTGTCGAATATCCATGTGGACTCTCTTCTCGACAGACTTGAGGCGACTGGCATTCGCACAGTGGGATATGCCGACATAGCAATAATGGCCTGAGGCAGATTCATGGACGTTACCGCAGATATCATGAGGAATGCACTCAGAGTAATTTTTGGAATAAGGGCTCTCCATTGATGCGGGGAAAACAGATCTAATAGTCCTCACTAGGAAGAAATAATCTTGAATTTTGGCCCTTAACATTCGAATCGTAACTAACAATGACCAAGAATGTTAAGTATCTGGTATCTACGAGTCTATCTAGATAATGGACTCACTTGGAATTACAATGTGGAGGAAAAGGTCCGAAAGGCAAAAAGGTACTACATCAGCAAACGTGTATTTGTAATTTCGGGTAGATGGGCCTTAGAGAGGATGAGACCTGTAAACTACGCCGGGAGGACCCTGAGACAGCTGCACATATATTGTGTCAATGTCCGGCGTTGGCTGGCAGAAGAATCAGGATGTTGGGACATCATTGGCTCGAGACCCAGTCGATGAAACAGATCTCCCATAAACAGATGCCTGCGTTAACATTAGGAATCGAGCCCAGTGAAGAACACTGGAGAAATCCAGAGAGTCACACTGGTTAAGATTTAAAGTAGTAGAGAGACGAAAAGAGACCTAACAAGTTGGTCTGATTCGAATATCTCTCGAAGTCTATATATAACTCGTGTGAGTCGAGCTCTGATAGGATACGAGAGAGAGAGAATAGAGAACAAAAGCGAAATATTTCAGTGCAAGTTTATTCAATTTGTTTTTATAAAATTAGTGGATTTTAATTTAAAAAATGTTGGTAGCAGAGAACACTTAAAGTGTCTACTCCAAGAGACTTCGATAATCGCCAAGAATGTCGGAGTGCAAAATACCCATTAGAGGTGAGACCGGCGTAAGCTGTGTGGGTGTGTGCAATTAGGTTTTTTTTTTTGCACCCTAAAATTCTCCGGTCTGGACCAGGACTCCAGTGGCATAATTAATGCGGCTAATATGGTGAGATTGGTTTGTGAAGGCTGTATACTTTACATATAGAATGTTGATATGATGGTTAAAAAAATGCAGCAGAGCGTCGATTAGAACACACGATATTTAAAGCAGTACGAACAGCAGTTTGAAACATCACTGAGGCAAAACGAGATGGAACTAAAAAATCAGCTAGAGGCAATCGAAGCTAGATTTATTGCGAAATTGGGAGATTTGAAAAAGAGTCAAGAAACTTGTGAAAGGGGTAGATATTGTTGGAATGAAAAAAATGTGGACATTGACAGAAAAGTTTACAAAGGAAAGTGAAAACATTCGTAACGAAATGAAAAACAATAATAGAAACGTATGTGTTGAAGTCAAGAAAATTGTGGATGATAACAATAAAACAACAAAGAAAATAATGGCGGGAAGTCAAATGTCATTTGCAGATATTGCGAAAAGAGCAAATGACAGATGCCCAGAAAAAATGCTGTCAGTAATCCGAAAAGAGCTGCCACTTATTATAAAACCGAAGGCCAAACAGAATAGTAGTAAAACAAGGGAAGATTTAAATAAAAAGGTGGATCCAAAAGATTTCAAAATTTCTAACATTGAAAGCACGCACAATGGAATAGTCATTATAGAGAGTGAAGACGCGACGGAGAGAAGTAAAATAATAAAAGCTATTGAAAAAAATATGGGCGAAAAATGCGACATTAGAGTACCGGAAAAAATCAAACCAAGAATTTCGGTGGCAAATATTAAAATAATAAGGAAGAGGAAATTATCGAAAAATTAAAAAAAAAAAAACAGACCATCGTACTTTCTAATAGCGAATTAAGACTAGTTAAATTTATGGAAAATAAAAAAAAATAATGCACCGAATTATAACGCAATTATTGAGATAGATGGTGTTGGTTCCCAAACAAAAGAACGACTCAAATGCAACTGTTGATGCAATCAATGTCTGCACATTAGACCAGTGATTGGAATATGATCATTTAACTTCAAGGAGAAAGTCACAACAATATTCCCAATCACTGGTAACAAGGCACAGGACATTCGGAACGCGAACACTGAAGGAAACCACAAAAATACCGCACGAAAAAACAAGTCTACGAAGAAAAAACACCGACAGACGAAACCACCACGAGACAATGAGGCCGAAACGTCAAATGCTCGACACATCAACTAGCCATTGTCGATGTATAGTCGGTCTTCTCTCGCACCAACCAATTATCCCATATGAACCAGGCATCGGGACTAGTCACACCTCACACGTAATAGGCAAAGTGGAAGCAGTCGACACAGCTACATATCGCCATCTCACTCTTAAAGGTTAAAAGGATATAGATTAGAAGTGTTAGTGATTAGTTAATCATATTGTATTGTATTGTAATCTGAAAATGTAAAGTAAATTGGCCTATGTTAAACTAACACTAAGAAAAAAATTTTATGAAAAGGCGGCAATGACCATTTAAGATCACAGCTGATCTGGTAAATAGGAAACCGAGGTTTCGCAAAGAATTTGTAGAGTAGTTTGCTTTCTTTCGAATCAGAACCTTTGAATTAAAACCAATAAAGAATAGTTTATAACGTTTACCGAACGTTCCGCGACTTTCATTTCACCTTTTTTCAAGTGAATCAACAATTCACTTTTGCTGCGAGACGCCTTCTCCAGCAACTTAATTTTCTACACGTCGCCTACGTATAGAACAGATGGCGAATCATTTCCAAAAGTAATAGGAATGGGAAGACTATGTATATGATGGGACCGATGCAAGGTTTTTGATGGAGTTGATGTTGTTAGATGTTTCAAATGTAAGGGATTTGACCACAAATCAGGCGAATGCATGAAGAAGTATGAAGCATGCTTAAAATGCTTGGGGAAACACAAAACAAGAGATTGCGACAAGGAGGCAGTCGAAAAGTGTATTAACTGTGTGAATTCGAACCAGAAACTAAATCTGGGACTCAACGAAAACCACATGACATTTAGCAGATTATGCCCAGTCTATCTAACTCATCGCGAACGGGAGGCACCACAATTTATATCAGAAATCACTGGGGAGTTCCAAATATAGGCCGAAATAAAAAAATTGGTACTAAGGCAGGTTCTCAGGAAACCATTTGACGGAGTGGAATGCGAAAACGAATCACAAACTGCAAACAAATTTAATCATTATTTTATAAAAAGCATAAAGGAGATTGACGAATCAATTGCAGATGTCGGATACATGAACTACATTAACCAATCAGAGAGCAAATTTGAATTTCATTAAGTTACAATACAAGAAGTTTATAAAGTTTGTAAAACTCTAAAAAAACAAGGCTGATTTTGAGAGAATAAAACCTGAAATGATCATTGACAAGTGGGATATTTTGGGAAAGACTGTGCTTCAGTTAGTAAATACATCGCTTATGACAGGAATATTCCCAAGTTCATGGAAGGACTCGATGATGACACCAGTGGAAAAAGTTGCCAACACATGTAAAAGTCAACATCAAAAACAATTGAAAAAGTAATTGAAACGATAGTCAAACAACAGCTGATAAAGTACATAGAAGGCAACAACAACAACATCAATATATCAATCAGGCTTCAGAAAAAACTACTCCTGCGAAACGGCAGTAAATGAATGGAAGGATGGTGGAAAGCGAAAACAAACAATGGTTCTTTTCCTTGATTTTAAGCGGGCATTCGAAACAATAGACAGAGATATTTTTTTAAAAAATGTATAAATATGGAATACAGGATAGAGAGCTTGAATGGCTTCGATCATTCCTGACAAATAGAACTCAAAGAACAAAATTTAATAATTGTATATCCGATTTCACTGAAGTAGAACAAGGAGTACTGCAGGGATCAATATTACGTGCACATTTAATGAAGTTTTGCAAAATTCTATTATATGCCGATGATACATTGATCTACGCCGATGAATGCAAATACAAATTAGTATATGATATTAATCAACTAACTGTTTGGTAAAAATTAACAAATCAAAGTTGAATGAAGATAAAACGAAACTTATGGAAGTAAATCTGTGGTACACTAAAAGAAATAAATGGGAAACCTATTCAAAATGAAATGAGTATCAAATGCTTGGGAATGGTCATTGGCAGAGACTTGAAAATGCATGAACATGTAAACTACATATGCAAGAAAATTGGCAAAAAAGTTGGTTTCTTGAAACGGATTCGGAAAAGGATGGACACTATAGTGAAACCACATTTCGATTTTTGTTCTACCATACTGTATACTTGTTGTAATCAAGGCCAAATTGAAAGGTTACAGAAACTGCAAAACAAAGCAATGAGTAGTGTTGTCATTTGTCTGTTTTATTTAAGTACTTCAATGTTGTTACAAATTCATTTTATTTCTATATCTACTTAACCTACTTTAATGTGCAAAGATTATTTGGAAAGCAGGCTTCTTCGGTTCAGCTATCAAGAGAGAGAGAAAAATAACGAAGCGAAGCAAAACGTGGCAAAAGTTGAGATTCGAGTAAGGACTGCGTTCAGGTAGTTCGGCTATGTTCCAACAAGTAGTATCCTGGGATGCAACCGATTTACCCCAATAAGGTTAATGTTAGGCGCCCTAATGTGGTTAAACATTAAACAAAAGTTGGAGCTCAACACACTTATCACTATTTTTAAAATAAAACATGGTACAGCACCGGGATATCTTACGAACAAGGTCACACGGGTGGGGAATGCTCAACCATACCAACTACATAATGCGGATGATTTTAGAGTGCGACAACAAAGCTCATTAGCAGCCCGAAACACGCTTATATGCAAGGGATTTATTTTATTTAACACACTTCCAAATAATATTATTGCAATATTAGACTTTTTAAAAGAAAATATATATAAAAACAAATAATTAAAGTAACTGCGATAAGACTGCAATTAGATAAATGTATTATATTATATATTAATGTAAATTATAAAGTATTTAAATACTAATAAAGAAATATTACTACTACTACTACTACTGCCTGTCTAAGCGGATGTAGAAAAATCGCAGTTGAAATATCGGCGCAGGGACATAGGTCCCAACTTTTACTTTTGGGACTTTTGTCCCACACCAAATTCGATTTGGAACTTATGTCTCACTTAAATGGGACATAACTCCCAAAAGTACAAGCTGGGACTTATGTCTGAAATATCTAGAATCAGAACGAGTTAAAGAAAATTTAAATGTGATTTAAATAAAAGCAGCAGATCAAAATTACGCTTTTTAAAATAATCAAAATGATAAAGGAGATTATGGGAATTAATCTTGTTACTTAGATATTGTAGCACATAAAATACTCATTTTTTTATAGGCAACTTGTAAGTGGGCAATACTGTATAATCTAGCTATAACCATAAATTGTGGGATAATCGGTTTTTTAATGGCGAACATTCGGAATTTTTGAATCTATCCTATAGGCACTTTAACAAATAAGGCGCTAGGTTGTTTTGAATTACATTACCCAGCCGTTCATCATCATATTAAAAATTTACTTCTGTAGGCATTTCAGTAATTTCACATCTCTCATCTGTTCCATAATCCGCTTTCCAGTTTAAGTATTTGAACTTTATGTTCAAATAAATGTTCAAGTAAAAAATATTTGTTTCCAAAGATCACAACAGCGCCCAGCGTATAGTTAGTAAATATTTGTTCACACTCTTAAAAATGGAACTACGTAGCTATGTATAGATTAAAGAGAAAGCAAGTGTACCTTCTTTAACTGCGCCAAATACCTTTAAACAAATAACTACTTCACTTTTCCCTAGAACGCAGACAATTTTTAGTTTCAAGGAAATCGAATGTCTAACCGAAGTTTTGTATGAAATTATGACGATCTATGTAGTATGTGCATTGAGAAATATGAAATCATTTATTTTTCTCTTAAATAACCGATCACAAATATGTATTGGCAAAGCATATTAAGTCGATACTGGATTATCCTTTAGGTAAGTGCTGAATTTTCCAATTTATTAAATGACTTTCATAAGTAAGAGGCATTGGAGCATTTTACTCCGAAGCGTAAACATCGGCTGATACGTACATCCGATGTCAATCAAATTATTCTAATGAATCAAAGTTGTTAACTTGTTAAATGTACCACTCATTGTCAGGCGCCCCTAACTTTACCGGGAGCAAACTGAAGTATGTCACCGGATCAAAGTGCATCACAAGCCGTATCCCTCCAATACCGCCTACTTTAAATATCATTCATATTCATAACACGTTACACAGTTGAAGGTATAATTCTTTTTTCTTCCACGTATTCATACATTGATAGGATAAGGGTATTACATAATATGTATGTACACTTGTACAGTTAGCAAAAGCGTATTTGCAATCAGAGCATGTACACACAACTGTTGATTGCTTCGTGGCTAGACAGTGAGCTCTTTTTTGTTCTCCCACATTTACCCCGAAACCCCCGCTACAAGCAATTTCCGCATGGGTTGCAAGTGGAAACAAAAAAAAAATCGATGTTTGCCTATATCGAACAATACTGCATGTATAGAACTAGACTAAGTTCTATAACAACTGCTATCCAAATTCAACTCACCTTGTTCATACTAGGGCCACCCTCCGTGACAAAACGGACTATCACAGGTCGTTCACTTCCAGCAACAAAACCGAAACCCATATTTGGGCTTCGCTGGAGCACCGCCACCCTAGGCTCAGGGGGATTTTCATCCCATCGAACACAGTCTGGTGCTTCATAGGTTGATGTCTTATTCAGGTGGCTGTGGAATGAAATATTTGAAGATTGTATTTCTATGCAAATACAGACAGACAATTTATGTGTGTGTCGAGGTCGATGGTTGTAATGATGGTGACGATAATGATGCCAATGAATATGGCTTTCATGACAGTGACGCTATTTGAATACTTACTTTATGAAATAGGGACGACCCTTTGAGTCGACTGCTCTTTCCCATCCATATGGCAGGTCTTCGCATTGGTTCCAGTTCTCGCATGGTGGTAACAATCCTGATGTCTGTGTAATGTGACTGGAATAAAACGATAGATTAATTAAACACCTACGTCCAACATATAATAATATTGGAAGAATTTAACTGTGAATAAATTGACTTGGTATTATTTCCTTTATATTTTTTGCTTCAATTTTTTAATTTATGTCTGAATAGAGGTTGGATGTGTGTCAATTTTTTTTTGTTTACTCTAAAAAAAAAAAACAGAAAGCGTCGGCTTTAAATGTTCGGCTGGTGGTTTTCAACCCAGTACTTTCGAGAAGTGTTTAGTGCCTTCTTCTCAAATTATAGTCTCGCTTGTGGTCAAAAATCGACCATACCTTTTATAAGTATACAGTACTAAAAAACGTACCACAATATTCGATATTTATTTTGTTTTTTTTTTTAAACAAAAGCGGCCCGATTCTGGCAAACCTCACTGATATATCACTAGTCACAAAACCTTGCTGGCAGCAAATTCACAACTTGTGAGACTCACAAAAACAATCGAAATTTTGATCTCCTATGGAGCAAGTCATAAAATAGAAAACCAGTCACAGGCGCTCACCAATGGCAATATTTGTATTTGATGGCATTCTTTCGCTCTTTCAAAGCATTTGAAGACCCAAACCTGACATTTAACGCTATACTTATTAACTTATCGGTGAAAATTAATTTTAGTATATAAAAAAACTGAGCAATGTGGAAATTTTGATTTGTGACAAATGTCGTTAATATTTTGTTTTCTATGTTTCTAAAACCTTTCCGTGCTAATATTTCGCATATTTTCTTAATAAATTAGTTTTTCTTTATTCAATTAATTATGTAGGTATAATATTTCGGTCTCAGGTCCCACAAAATTGAAGTGATAGTAATACAAGTCTAACCATTGTGAGGTGAATTCGTTGTGAGCATTCACGAAAAATGTTATCGAATCACAACAATCCTCACAAGAGGCGTTTTTCATTTTTAGTTCAGAGCACAACTAGCTCGTGTTTCTTTTTTAGCTCAGTTACATCAGAGCTCCGAATTTGTGTTTCTTTTTTCGTTCAGAGCATGATTAGAGCGCGCTCTTTGAGCTCAGAATAAATTGACTGAGCAGGCTGAGTAAAAAGCTGATTACACACTTACTGTCACATTTGACAGGAAAAAAAAAAAAAACAGGTAAAACAAAATAATTGAAATGGCGGACAAACCTTGTTGTTCTAGAACTGAAGGTTAACCCTTTGTATCGCCATGTTGCAGAAATGCAACATACTGCAAAAGTATCTGTCAAATTAATTGATGTCATTTAAGAAAGTAATTTAAGAGTTGTTGCATATCCAATACTCTTCTTTACATGAAATATATACTCATGATTGACAGAAAAGGATTTTATAGTGGGGGTTTGCCCTTTTATTCAGTTCATTCCATTCAGTCAATAATCAAGAGAGGTTTGCAAACTTGGAATTTTTTTTTATATAACTAAAAATAGTGTTTGTGCAAATTAAAGTGATTTACTAACCAAGTGAGTATAAATATTTTCTATTTCTATGAATCAAGTTGGAAAAATATTGCTAGAATAGTAGAAAATGGAAGTTCTTCGTTTGTTGCACTTCTGCAACATTGTGATATGAGACCTATTTTTAAATCTACTTTGTAACGGAAATTTTTGTTTGATTTGAATGTTTTAGAATGGCACCGCGAAGTTTACTTCAGGAAGATATTATGGAAATGTTGGAAAACATGAACGATAGTGAAGATGGATTGGATTTCTCAGATGACAAATTTTTGGACGACCCAAATTATGTACCACAAATTGATTCCGAAGATGAAGATGAAGAGGAAAACCTTTTGCAAGATAACGTGGTGAATCTTGAAGTAAATAACAACCTGGAAGAAGAACTACATCAAAAAGTAAGTTTAGCACAACCTGAATTGTCTGCCGCTACTCCGTCCTCAACCAGTAAAAAAGGAAAAACATTATATGGAAAAAGAAGAACTTGGTTTTGAGTGATAGTCAGCTTTCATTTATCGGGGACATAACCTTGTATTTTACGTATTTATTCACAAACGATCTTATCGAAATGATTAAGAATGAAACTAATTTGTACGCCGTTCAAAAAGACACTAACACCACACTTAGCGTATCCACCTTAGACGTACGTCAATTTATTGGCATCGTTTTTTTTATGTCCATATCTCACATGCCAAGAGTTAGGAGCTATTGGAAGAATTCGATAATAATTCCGGCTATTCAAGAGACAATGTCTCTCAATAAATTTGAAAGGATCCGCCAGATTCTACATTTTAATGACAACAGTAACAATGTTCCCATATCACATCCAGAGAGCGACAGAATCTTCAAAATAAAGCCTGTTATTCAAAAATTAAATGATTCTTTTAGAAAGGTCCCATTTGAACAATATCTTTGTGTTGATGAACAAATTTGTCCAGGAACAATTCGAAGCGATATAATCCTAATAAGCCCCATAAATGGGGTTATAAATTGCAAGTTCCGAGTGGTGTTTCTGGATTCGCTTATATGGTTGAACTTGAAACGGGAAAAGAAAATGTTGTCAATCCAGGAGAACCAGATCTCGGAGCCTCATCCAACGTTTGCATGCGTTTAGCCAGAATAATTCCTAGGCATCAGAATTACCGGCTTTACTTTGACAATTGTTTTATTCGATTCCATTATTAGAATATTTGGCCAAGGAAGGCATTCTCTGCTTAGGAACATTAAGGCGGAATCGTATACCCAATTCAAAGCTACCGGATGAGAAAATTTTGAAAAAATAACCTCGTGGGTCGTCTGTGGAATATGTTGCTAACGTAAACAGCGTTGATATTTCCGTTACGTCATGGCGGGATAATAAAATTGTCAACTTAGCTTCAACATTTGCTGGCGAAAATCCGAAGACAAGAGTCCAAAGATATGACAAAAGTAACAAAAGATATATCTACATTGACCGACCGTTTGTCGTTGGAGAATACAACAGGCACATGGGTGGCGTTGACTTAATTGACAGCATAATGGGAAGGTACAAAATTGTCCTGCGAAGTAAAAGATGGCAAGTCAGAATATTTTATCGTCTGCTTGATTTGACTATAGCTAACGCTTGGCTATTATATAAGCGCGTGCAAAAAGACAATTCATCAAATGAAAAAAATCACGAATTCGGCTGATTTTCGACTTGAAATCGCAGAAGTTCTTTGCAAAGTAGGCACTAAGCATCCAGAGACAAGAAAACGAAAGAGTTTGGAGGAAGAAATACAAGCCAAAAAACACAAAGGGCCCACACAATCTGTTCCCTCAAAAACAGTTTCGAAAGGATCAAGTTGGACATTGGCCTGTATGGGCTGACAAGCGGATAAGGTGCAAATATCCGAATTGCAAAGGCTCACACAAACATCGTGTGAAAAATGTGGCATTGGACTCTGCTATAACAAAACTAATTATTGCTTTAGAGACTTTAATTTAGAGTAAAATAAAGCCTTATAACGCAATATTGCAGATACGCAACAAACCTTTTTTTATAAATAAAATACAAGAAATCAAAATTATTGTGTTTTCATTTATAAGATTATTATATGTAATACCAAAGAAAGCTGAAAATCACCTTTTTTTCTAATTTGAACACATTGCGATACAAAGGGTTAACCAATTAAATAAATAACACTTAATAAATATTCAATTTGTACATATATTTATTACAAATGACAGCTATGTGCTCAAGCGTTTTTCATAAATACATCAGAACGATCTAAGCACGCCCGGTTCAGAGAGCGCTCATAATGCTCGTGCTCGGTTCAGAGCTCAGCTCTGAACTAAAAAAGAAAACGCCTAAGGAATCAACCTCACAAGAGCTTGTGACTTGTGAGGCCTCACAACGGCAAAATCGGGCTGTTAATGGCGGCAAATACATAATGAGTTTTTTTATGGCACAGCATCATTCGAATGATATAAGTTTTATTTATTATTATTATTTAATAAATACTTATAAATACTTAAGGGCCGTTTGCTGATACCACTCATAGCGAATTAAGTGATACATAAACTCTAATGTGACAGTTTATGCCCTAAAAAAAGTAGCCCATAAGTATTTAAGTAGAACATAAATCGTTTAAAATCGGATAAGCAAACGGCCCTAAAAAGTGTACGGAAACTTCATGTATTAGTATATAATGATATATATGTATTTACATTTTTTCTTCCAATACAAAACAAAAACCCTGTCAGTTCTTGGACTTACTGATAAGCTCCTGAAACAGATTGTAACTCCTTACACAATCATAGGCGGTGTGCTTACATTCATAAATTCGGTTGTCTGAACATAGAACTATTTTAGGTTTAGAAATGAACAGACTGGGAAAGTCGATTTTAGATTCGAGTGAGGATGCATTTGTCCTTAGAATGTTTTATCAGCTAATAGTGTCAAAATAAGTAAGATCATAACTGCTTTGATAGTACTATATTTCGCAACCCAAATACATAATAAGCTTTCTCTTAATATCGCGATTTAAGAAAAGTATTTTCGTAGGTGAAATTTGCTAGCCGAGAACTCGAAGAAATCAGTAAAGCCAATTACTCTACTGAAACAAAAGGAATCCGGCTCCAGATCCTTAAAAGGTAACGTAAAATAAAGCCAAACGAAATAAGGCAAAATTCAAAATTTGCCATTATTTCGCTTTCAAAAGTGAATAAGGCCAATTTGGCTTTATTTCTATATGGAAAACGAAATAATGACCAAGCCACAATACATAAACACTATGTATTCGTATGTAATGTCATATCATATACACTGCGCGTCATCAGGTTATCACACCTCATCGATTAAGTGGTTTCGCTTCAATTCAGCCATACTAAATGAGCTAACATTTATTCATTTTTGTTGTTTATGGCCGATTAAATAACAAGTAAAATAAAACAAAAAGTATTGTTTCTTCGTTTTTTAATATTTTTTATAATTTTTTGTCGAATTTTGTTCATCACACCAATTTTTTTTTTTCATTTCTATTAAACATTTAAACCAAGAACTTATTTCTAAACTTATACAATTAATAATTCAAATATTTTATAACAAATGTAATAATTGGTCGATCCTAACTTGTTAAGAATGACCTAATAAATTCGGTTGCGAAGCTACTCCTACAACTTCGCAATATAATTAAGGGAAATGGCTGACCAAGCACTTGTGATGAATTCAATCAGTTCCGCTTTGTTGGAATACTGTTTGCCAGATTTTCTATTATATTGATGTCTGATGAATAAGGCGGCCACTGCAAGAAATTTTGGTCCGGAGCATTGTCGTGTTGAAAATGCCATGGCAAATTGTCAAACGTTTCATTCCTTTTTGTAAAATTTTGCGTTCATATTTGCTGTCAAAAATTGTAACTCGCAAGTACCATAGTAGAATATGGCTCCCGACACCATTACACCCCCTACCCGACTATGAAGGTCATCCAACCGGTCTTCCTTCTTGCGAAGATCATAAAGAAGTATTTGTACCCGTCTGGACCTTCTAAATTAAAGTTCCTTTCATCCGAAAAGACAACGTAGCGCCAATCAGAGTTCCATGTCATGTGCGCTCGTGCAAAATTCAAGCGCATTTCCTTTCGTGCCATATTTAGTGGGTGGTTTTTTCTTCAATTTTAGTCTCTTTATATGTGGAGCATTCCTTACCACTCTTTGAATAGTGGATAAGCTCGCTTTAACATTAGCATTTGCCTTGATCTTTGCGGTCGAGTCATGAGAGTTCGATGCTTCTCTCAAAATTGCTGTCTTATCAGCTTTGGAAATCACTCTATTATTATTTTTACCGTATCCCGACTTATTGCGCAGGAACGCGGATATGAATTTACGACTTTTATCGATCTTTTTCCATATTTTTCGGTAAGTAAAACTTGATCCTTATATCCTTTACCACATACACGCGTTCAACTGTGATCAACGAAAAATAATTTGCATGTGCTAACCTGATGACCCAATAATAAAGCCAAAACCAGATAACGGTTTATGCGAGAGTTTATGCGAAGAAGAGAAAAATGTCATACAAGAATGCAGCTGAATGTTAATAACAAGAACAATTATATTAAGCTAATGGGAGTGTGTTAATCTGATGACGCGCAGTGTATATGTCACGCTCATATACATGATATACATACTTCTTGTTTGAAGTGGTTATAAGAGCTATAATGTTATTTTTCTTATTGAATATTATTTCAAAAAATGATATCATTTTTCATTCACATTCACATAATAGAATTGTTGCACACGATTTACATAAACTGTGCTTTTCTGTTCTAAAAGTTGTTACCAACGTATCATATTCTACGGCGTTCTGTTCTTGTTTTACATCATAGTCATAATGAATGGTTATTTGTATTACAAAAAAGCACAGAATTCAAATTAATATAATCCTAAGTTTAGTTATCTATCCATAAAAACTTTACAAAACCACTCATTTTATTTTTTACAATCTAAGTTGAGATATATGTTGCTTTAAAACATCTTGTTTAGGAGTTATTGTGAACTCCTGTTCCAAATACTCAATTAATATAGTTTTCTTGATAAAATAAGAAGTATGGGATCTGCTCTGTTCTTAAATGTGATCTTTTGTAAAAAAAAATAAGCTTCCATTCAAAGCTTAGATACCCATGATACTCTTAGAGAGATTTGTTATTGGTATTGCTTCTACGCATTCTCCTTGACTAATGGTAATCATCTTCATTTTGGGCATTTTTAAAATGCTCCATACGTTATGTATCCACTGACAATGATATGGTATAACTACATCCCTTTGCCTGTTGCTACAGACGTGCTTTGAAGATATGAAGCACCGCCCTATACTGAAATCTTTAGACTTGAATCGATTACTATCCAACAAGGTATAAGGTACACAAATTTGCAATCACAATTTTGCTCCAAACAAAATAAGCTGACGACTATCCTTGCGGGCTTTTCGGCATCCACAAAATGGTGTTTTAGTTTTTCTTCTTCGCTAATATAGCCCGCAACTACCTACCCGATTTATAAAAAATCTTGCCTAACATCGAACAACTTTAACGGTTAACGCTTAATTTTTTGTTTTCTCCTATAACCTCTCCGACTTATCTTTAGCCAGAAATGCCTGAGGGCAGACATCTTTCTTTACAATTTAGAAAGAGGCAAGCAATGAAGCCAAATAACAAAATTAATTAAATATCTGCGACAAACCGTGTTTATGAAGTGGTTAAGCTCGCAATAGTACCCATAATACAATCCCGCCTGCGATTAATTTTCAAATGCTTAAAGAAAAGCAAAGGACATAATTCAATTCGGAGAAAAGGGTTGGTGGCGCTTTAATAGACACCTCTTATTCACACTAGATTTTCGTAACTTTTTGTCCTTGAGTATAGTTGAGGAGTGTTCTGTCGGTTGTGTTGTTATAAGTATATTATTGAGTTATTATTTTACCTCTTGAAATTTCGTAGAAATGGATATTCAGTATTCTATCTATTATAAACATTTCGCATACGCCGTGTATATGAGAATACCGCACAACTGACATTAACATATTGTTCTGGAGAAGCCACAAACTGATTTGTGCGTAAGAATTTTAAATTTAAAGTAAAACAAAAAACAAGTAAAAAATATTTTTAGTTTGGAAATAGTATCTACTTGTATTTTGAAATGAAGGTGTTTCATTTTGCAACTTTTGTTTTCATACATTTTTGTAGATATGTAGTTTTTCATAGCGCAAAATGTATCAAAATCCATTATGATTTGATTGAACAATTCTTAGTTTATCATCAAAATTGTAATAAAAGATATTAATATGTAAATATTAAAAAAATGTAATTTAGTGAATAATTAAGAGTACCTAGATATTCATTTTAAATCACACTTCCTCATTTAGTTTATTGGATTGATAAATTTGACACTAAGCGAGTTTTAAATTTATTTTAAATACATTTTCAATCTGTTAATTTTATTGTTTAATTGAGTAAAAGATTAAAGATGAAATATGAGCATGCAGCCCGAACCTGTTATTCTAAGATTATCTGTTATATAAACATTACTATTTTGGAATAACGTTAAGTTATCGTAAAAATAATGACAGTCTTTAGGTATTACAGCCTTAAGCTCCTGTAAGTGCTGGTATTTAGCTTCAGACGTTTTTTTTCGTTTAAAATGTAAACGTGGATACACAACATCATTTTTTTAGAGCAGCTGTATTTCTTCTCTAGGGAAGCTCGGCGACCTCATCGTCGTAGTTTGTTTCATAAAAAAATTGTTCCTGATGAGTCGTACATTTTTACTTTTAAGCTTTTCCCGTTTCATCCCAAGCGAAACTCCCAGGTCTTATTGATTTATAAATAAAGTTTATAGAGCGTGAATTCTCCTTTTGGTTTAATTCGAGTCCGACTACGTCAAACTGCGTTTGTCCCACGTAGTATTTCTCGGCGGCACCGTCTTCCATCTGCCAAATCTGCAGCTTTGTTTGAATCTCTGTCTCGCTTATGCTGTCCGGAGACCACAGTAAACGTTGAACAGGCAGACGAACAAAGGTACCAAAAACATCAGCGAAGCAAAAGAAAATCAACAACAAGTATGCAAAGTGAAAGAAATTAAGTCTTTACGGAAAAGTAAAAGACACGACTCGTAATGTTGACAAATAGATTCTTTAATCATTAAAGGAGAGAAAAATTAAGAACAAAGTTGCCGAGTTACAATTATTTGATTAGGAACATTTTGTTTTAAAAATTTACAAAAGAAATAATGTTTTTGTTTAAAATGAAATAATTTTGAAAATTCCAATGTTTTGCTTTCGAAATTCTTTATAGAAATATATTTTGGAGACTTTGTTTAAATTATTTTCTTCGTCGCATTTTTTTGTGTACAAATCAGAAACCACACTTTCCGAAGTTATCGGCGGCTGCAAGTTCTGTTTGGCCTTGGATCAAGATTTTCAACAATAATGAGGCGGCACTGTTGGAAGCGATTTGAAGAAAGTGACACGAAACATTTTTTTTGGGATCAAAATGGCTTCCGCCGTAACTTTGTTTTCTCAGCAAATTCACTTTTATTGGCAATTCGATTTTCGTGGTTCAATCCAATGCCGAACAGTGACATACTTAATGAATAAGGTTTGTAGAAATATGTTTTTACAAACTTGCAAAGCTTTTTGGCATTTTTTCTTAGAAAACCTACTGCAGTGTTTTTGATCTATTATTCATGAATTCCATGCTCTCTGACTTACAAGTGGGACCAACTTTTCTTGCGAGTTTCATGGTATATTGAAAGATTTTTGTTGACGCATGTGACTTTCGGTAACACAGATGGGCCTCATCCCTTTCCTTCAAGTGTTTAGCTTTTTTACTTTTTTTAGTAACGCTCTCGAGCTCTCTCTCCAAACATATCAGCATCTTTTTCACGAACTTCAGTTTCCTAAAGATTATAACTACAAATAACCAGAAAATTAGCATACTGTTAAAATAAAAACAAACCAAATTTTCAGGCACTTCTGACAGGCTGTGAAAGTTTTCGACATAGAGTTCCACAATTTCGCTATTTGATGATGATGGCATATACTTAGATCGTGGACTTTCAATTTACACATTGCAAATTGTTTCTCTTGGCCCCCTATCAGTATCAATCTCTTAAGCGGCGACTTCTTAAGATTCCGTCTCGTGAAGATGGGCGACATATAGCATTTTCTACCGCATTATTTGCATTTTTATATTTATTGGTGTATATTTTAACTCCATGATTTGCTAGTTGAAGAAGAATCTACCTTCAACATCTACCTCACTATCCGCCGAAATAGCAACCACTTCATGTCCTTCGGGCGGCCATTATTATGGTGGGAAATCAAGTGTGTGCGACTGTGTTCGGCATACTTTGTGCCCATTAGTCATGCGGTGTTCACATCACAGTTTATTTTAAGAATTTTTAAAGTGTTTGAAATTGTTGGTATCAAATGGAATACCTGTTATAATTTCGTTACAATGCCAAATAAATTAATATAATAATTATTTGTCAATATCTAGCAGAAATCCATCTCATAATATTAATCAGGGAAAATGAACAGGTACCACAGTTTTTTTCACTTTTGTTAAAGGAGATTTTGTAACTTCAGGTTTTTTTTTTGCATATTTTAAGAAAATACACTTTTTTCCGTTGATTTTAATGCTTTAAATTTCGTAGCCATGTTGAAAAAAAAATATATTTTAACACAGTTTAGCGAAAAGGTTTTTTTTTTTTTTTGTATTTCGTGGGGTAAAATATTTTTTTAGTTTTAGCATAATTTATAATCTGTAATTAGTACGTAAAATGTATACTTGCACAATAATATATGCAAGTATGCATTTGTTAAATTGAAAAAAATTAGTTCGCCCTTTACTTTGATCACTTTTCGTATTCCAAAAATATAAATAGTGCACCTGTTTTTGTTAATTAATAATTAACAACAATTAACAAAACAATTTGAGTTCTTACAAAAATCTTCAAAATCTGAAATCGGAAATCAAAATGCAGAACCCACTTAAATACAGAATTATATAAGGCGTGTTTTTTTGAGCTTCGTTTTCAGCAAAGCAAAGTATAGTAAGATTTTCAGCACAGAATTACAATAACTACTACGAGTCTCGAAGTGTCAAGTAGAGCGTGGGATTTTGTAATTGCGTACTGAATATCCTACTTTACTTTGCTTTGCTGAGAACGAAGCTCAAGAAAACAGGTCTATTGTCTTTTTGTTAGGAGTTAAACTTTTTTTTTGCTTTCCGATATTCATATTTTTTGTTTTTAAAATAAGAATAGCATTTGCATTCTTACTATTCCTAATTAACATTATTCAACACTGTCATAATCATAATACTGATTTTGTCGAAATATGGTGTTAAATAAACGAATTTGAAAACATTCACGCTAATAGAAATTTATACAATATTCATGAACATTTACTAAAATTCACTTTTGTCTAGTGGAAGCTTGGGTTTAACCTTCATGTTGTTGACTCATTTTTGGAACAACCCAAACGGATTCCAATTTTGCATTTTGCTGTCAAACATAATACAAACAAAATTAAAAATAAACTGAAATGTGAATGAATGAACACCTTTGACTGCCGAAGATGGATGGAGGACAACTTAAGCTATCTAAAAAACCATACTCAACTTTTATTTTTTTTACATTTATTCTTATAGATTCATTTAAAATTGTTTATTATTGAAATAGTGCTACCCGGCGGCCTTTAATACACGTATTCACAGACAGGAAAAAAAATAGAGCGCGAGAGAGTGCTGTCATTCAAAATTTGTGGGGATAATCGGGTGGGTGCACTGAAAGTCGACTGTCTAGTTTGGTTAGTCTATGGTAGGTACTTTAAGGGGAATTGGTTAAACCCCACATTTCTAATGAAAACTTAAGTTTTCATTTGGGTTATTTCAGAACCTTAAACTCAAAAAAGAAATGAAACTAAAAAGACAAAAAGACTGTACTGTCACTTAAAAAAGTGTAAGACAAATTACAAACAAAAAGTCAAAGTAAAAAACACTTCCTACGATAAATCGTGGGAAGAAACAATAATAAAAAAATAATCCTCTGTAAATATAGATAAATTTTTCAGTTGAGTTTCCTTTTTTTTTGTAGCAAAAATGAAAACCGGATGTCAGGCTGCCCCCCTTTGATTAATATGGGCACAAATACATGAATTCAAACTGGGGTACTACATTCAAAGTCAAGTTCAGATTGTAGGTAATCTCTCTTTTTTGGATGAAGCTGTCAGTCTATTTAATACTTAGTTTATGATCCCAGCTCCCCGCACGTGAGCGGGATTCTTTTCGTAGTAATAAAGGGTGTCTCATAATTTTAATTTTGCACCATTTGATGGTACAGTGCCAAAAAATATAAAAATAATGTGACAGCTGACAGTTCGGGATTAGTAAGAATGGAGACGACAGAACAACGCATTTTCATTGTTGAGCAATATTTTAAAAAATAAAGAAAGTTTGTCAGCTACAGTCCGCAATTTTCGTATTAAATCATCTTTAGTGATGAAGCTCAGTTTCAGCTTGATGGCTTCGATAATCGTCAATATTTTCACATTTGGGGTTCATAAAACTCATGATTAATTGTTGAGAAAGAAATGCATCCACAACGCGTGACCGTTTGGTGCGGATTTTGGGTTGAAGGCATTATCGGACCATTCCTCATTGAAAATGCGGCTGGTCAGGCAGTAACAATTAATGGTGTTCGTTATTGTGACATGATAACCTAGTTTTTAGTACCTCACTTACAAGATATGGATGTGACCAACATGTGTTTTCAAGAAGACGGTGCCACATGCCATACATCCAGAGAAACATTTCAATTACTGCATGAGTCATTTCCAAATCGTGTAATCGGCCGTTTTTGCGATCATCTGAATTGTCCATCCAGATCTTGCGATTTAACGCCATTGAACCTTTTTCTTTTGCCTGTTTTGAAGTCAAAGGTGTATGCAAACAAGCCCACGACCACCAACGCCTTGAAAGAGGAAATTGGGGGTGTAATAATGACATTCAGCCACATTTATGCGAAACGTCATATAGTCATAGAAAATTTGAATAAAAGAGTACGTACTTGCCAGCAAAGCTGTGGCGACCATTTATCCGACTTGCTATTCCATATATAACCCGAATATGTATACTAGTGTACTCCATGAGACAATACAAAATTTAAGCTTTCTAATTAAAAATCTGTATTTTCTATCAAAATTACATTTTACGTGAATTATGGGGACACCCTTTATATGGAAGCATCAAGATTTTTCGGACTAGGAGTCTACTGGCTCTAATCGGCAAGTTTCACCCAGCAACTAAGCATGAATCCTACTTCCTTTTTGTATACCAGAAAGATGATTACATTTTGAGCTACTTGAACAAATTTATAAAATTGTGTTTATACTCGTAGATATACCTACGTAATGCAAAACTGAAAGAGCTTGTAAAGTCGGAGCAGCTCTTAGAAGTCCATTATTTTTATTGAATGTACTTTGCAACTCAAGTGCATTACCACTTCTTAGATGATGTGCAATTTATGAACAGATTCGCTTACAGCAAATTCTACATTATTCTCGCTCAATGTGGCCTTTCGCTGATGATGCATTCAATGCATTCTCCCTCTCAACATATCGAATAGTATACCCATACAACATATTTTATGTAATCGGAAACATGGAGTAATACATTTTCCAACCTTACATATACAAAGTTGAAGGAGGAAGAGTGGGAAGGAGATATTTTGTACTTAACTGAGCAGAAAAATCGAATAGCCATAACATCTCGATAATTTCATTACGATTATTTTCTTGAACCTCTTTCACTGTTATTCAGGCGATACGAGTATGTACCTAATGTGTACGTAAGTTCAAAAGAAATTAAAGTTTATTGTTTTAATGTATTCCATGTCAACACTAGGTACATTGTTGCTGAAAATATAATAGAATTAGTATATTGTTGGTATGGTTTTGTTGGATGTATAGGGGTTAAGTTGATGAAAGTCTTTAAAAAAGAAAAGACGTAGAAACCAATATTTTACAATATTTGTTGGCAAATCCTTTGAAGCTAATTAACGGATTCGTTATCTAAATACAACCAAGTACCTATTAAAATATATGTGCGGATGTTGTTAAGCATATGCATTTAAACAATATAAAGATCATGCGACTCGGCATATACAAAGGACAAAAGTTAGCAAAACTCAATAAACGAAGGAAACATAAAGAGCACAAATTTGTAAATATAATTCAGTTGATTCTGATAAGTTCCCATTGATTCGTAGAGATATATTTTCTCAACATATGTATATCCTTTTAAGGACTGTTATGTTGCGAATCGGACGCATTGTTTTAAGAGCTATGCAGAACATAACAATGTGAACCTTGTAGGTAATACGCCAAAGATGATTAGAGGATGGTAGCACTTCTGAACTTCTGATGACAGGAAGCATGAATGTGGACGGAATCTAAAGATGTGATCGGAAAAAGAAAGGGAAAGAGAGTGCAGAGAGAGAGAGAGAAGCACGGCATGCTATCTATTCGCTGCCTAGCTCGCCAGGCGGGGAGGTTTTTGTCCTCACTATTACAAAAGCATATCACATACCATAAAAAAAATATGTACATGCTTAGTAAGCATTTGTACCGGAGGCTTTAATTAAAACGACGCCATTGCCCCCCCCCCCCGGACCTTGAAGTTTTATTTTTATTTCAATCAAATCAAATGAGTATACACGTCTTCTGTTCTCGCTAGATTACTTAAACCAATTAATATACAACAATATTTATTGGATCCCCTAGGGCATTTAGATATTGGTTTATTGTATCCATAATTAGCTCTATGAAAAGGTACCTAAAATAAAAGACGATTTCTAACTGTCGCGGGAGCATATAATCCAATTAATGATGAGGAAAGGTCAATCGATACGAGTATTTATTAAATCACGAATAAACATAATTGAAAAATATTGTTTCCGTCTAAAAAGAGGTAAGATACCAACTAATTTGCACTTCGTCTCTTAAGACGGCGTTTCAATATTCCATTGCAGTCAACGAAAAGCTACTCTATAGTTAGACGCTTTTGGATCTTCTCTATTCTAATAGAATGTGCTCCAAAAAATGGATTTCATACTATACTGCTATACTCGAGATGTGATCTTGAAAGTCTTTCGAATTTCGCAATACGAAACCTAACATCTGATTACCTTTGGCAACCAAAAACTCAATGTGCTTAAAAAAGCTAAGTTTCACGTCAAAAATAACCACAGATATTTTTTGGATGAAGTAATGGGTAGAGTTATCGATTACGTACGTGGTGATTCCCTCTTAGGTGGATTTTATTAATAAACTCCCACCCGAATCATTTTTTGGGGGCGGTCACGACTTTAAAAGTTTAGATTTCCGGTGACCGCCAGAAATCAAATTTTCGAAATTGGTCGGTTGTGTAACGCAGCCGCCTATCAATATACTACATTGATGTGTGCTGTGCATATTAACCTGTAACATCTATTTGGACAAAAACTTCTGCAAGCGCCTTGTATACTTGCCTACTATTTTGTTACTCAATTATGGCTGCCTTACTTACTTAAGGTGCCGATACAGTCCGGGGTGGACCTGGGCCTCAACCAACAAGGGTCTCAAGCCAGCACGATCTTTAGCCAGCTGTCTCCAGTTTCGCACGCTAAGTTGGTAAAGGTTCCCTTCCACTTGCGTGTGCCACCTGAGTCGCAGTCTTCCTCTACTGCGCCGTCCCTCGGGTGTGGTATCGACGATTTTCCGGGCTGGAGCATTCGTGTCCATTCCTTTAACATGACCCAGCCACCTCAGTCGTTGGACCCTTATTCATCCGACTAGGTCGATGGCGCTGTACAGCCCGTTCAATTCATCGTTGTAACTCCTCCTCCATTCACCGTCTATACAGACGGAACCAAAAATCACTCGAATAATTTTCCTCTCGAACAACCAAGAGTAACCTTATCCGGCTTAATTGCATCAAGATTTTAAATAGGTAAGTGGTGCAGAAAAAACAATGTTTGCTTACTGCAAACATTTATGTGGTTGGTTAGTAAAAAATTATGCACGCTGTTTTTGACGCACATCTATCTTAGGAATATATGGAGGGCTCACAGCTGAAGCGAACCAAGTCAGAAAAAGACGATTCCAAGATATTTTGAGGCTGAGTAAATGAACTGCCATTAAAATGAGTGCCATTGACTTGGGTTTCTTGCCGTTACCTTAGGAACGAAACACTTTTTGACTTGGCCTGTAACAGAACTGAATAGAGTTAAACTTTGCGGAGAATTTCGCACAACTTTTTACATTTTTTATATTTCATGACTTGGCTTGGTTCAGCTGTGAGCCCTCCATATCTAAGCCATAAAAAAAAATCTTGCAAGCGCAATTGAAGAGTTATCCAGTACTACCATTCATTTGTAGCCATCAATTAGGATTTATAGGAATTTATTTTAAGGAATATCTTTCTACCTATTGTTTGCATATTATGTGGTCTATAATTGTTATAATACAAAAACGAGTGAGTTAGCGATCATTTTGCTGTAATGGCATTTGCCTACGCCTAAAATGATATGCACACATTTTTTTTAAACTCTCTTTAGCACGTAGATATTAATCATTTTGTTTAGTCAGAAATAAAGGGTCCGCCATCTAACTTTTTTTTTCAACTAGTGCTTATTTCGCGAATGGTAACACTTAGCTCATGTCTGATTTGACAGATAATTAGTTTTATCCTTCCGCTGAACGAATATGGTTGTGTATACGCTTGAACAACGCTGGAAAATATTGCGACATTACTTTGAAAATCTTGGTAATGTTGCAGAATATGTGCGAAAAGAAAATTGCGTACGGATTTTGGAAGAAGAGAAGCACCGTCAGCTCCGTATGTTCGTTATCTTGTGAAAAAAGTGAAAGAAACTGGCATCCTCATCGATAAACCAAAGCGTGAAAAGCCAAAAACAGTGTGTACACCCGATAAAATTGAAATTTTGGTCCATAGGCACAATTGGGCCATTTTTCTTCGAAAATGAGCAAGGAGTGGCCGTTACAGTCAATGGCGATCGTTATCGGGCATTGTTGAACGAATTTTTGTTCACAAAAATTGAAGAGGAGGATATTGGCAACATTTGGTTTCAACAGGACGGCGCTACGTGCCACACAGCCGAAGCTACACTCGATGTTTTGCGCCCTGTTTTTGAAGATCGCATTATCAGCCGCAGAGCTGATGTCGTTTGGCCACCGCGGAGCTGCGATTTGACACCGTTGGACTATTATTTGTGGGGATAAGTGTTAGGCCGACATGCCAGAGACAATTGACACTTTAAAGGACAATATTCGTGAAGCCATTGTTGAAATACAGCTGCACACAATCGATAATGTGCTTAAAAATTGGACCGATCGTGTAGGCTACTGCATGGCCAGCCGAGGCAGCCATTTGAATGAAATTATTTTCCATCATTAACCGGAAGGATTGTACTTTCAAATAAAAAAAGAAATTTGATAAAATATTCAGTAGTTTTTTCTTATAGCATTTTCAAAAAAAAAAAAGAAGTTATTTGGCGGACCCTGTAGTAGAGAATGGTCCCATTATCTCTACCGCTCATACAGGCGTGTTAATTTTATAATACAGTCTAACCAGTAACCCGTGTTAAATAAATTCAATTTACATTAAACAAATTGAATGCTGCCTATAATCTGGGGAGTTACCGTGCATTATCCCGCAGACAAACATACCGCAGAGAATTTTAGATCCCTCTGTTTAAAATGCTAGGGATTATTACAACATTATAATTAATAATAATTAATTTTTCGGTTTCGAAAGTAAAGCTAAATAAAACACACACAGCAATACATTTTTGATGAAAATTTTATAAAGTTTCGACTTTGCCATTAAGTGTGAAATACAATATCATTTAAATGGCCGGCTGCGGAAGTCATTTTTGAAGTCATTTTTAACCACTTTTTCGAACATTTCGGGCGGTATCTCGGCCACAACTTGAGTAATGTTGGTTTTTAATGCTACTTGAGTTCGGGGATTATTCGGGTATATACGGTCAAATCGCATGATCTTAGTGACCAATTGACGTCGTCAAAATGCTAAATTACGCGACCAGAAAAGTTCTCATGCAAAAAATCCATAATTGGTCGTGTTGAGTGGCTTGTTCCCCCGTATTGTTGGAACCACATATCGTCCAAGTCATACCTTCAATCGCCGGCTAAAAAAAATCCGTTATCATTCAACCATACCGCTCCGAATGTAACCGTCTGCCCTTTGGCATCTTCAAAGAAATACGGACCAATGAAACCTTTCGATCATAGAGCACATCCAACTGTCATTTTGTCTGGATGTAACGGCACCTCTTCAATCACTTGTGGGTTTTCTGAGACCCATATGCGGCAATTTTGTTTGCTTACATACCCATCGAGTGAGAAATGAATGTGCCTCGTCACTGAAGATAATGTTATTCGAAAAATCGTCTACGGCGTTGTGAATGGTCAGCTGGCTTCAATTGTTGCGTAATTTGAACTGTATAAGGATGGAGATGCAAATCCAAATGCAAAATACGCCATAGTGAGGTGTACAACACATTCACTTGCTGCAAACTTACCCCCACTGTAAATTGTAATTTCCGGCATATACCTTTACCTATATATGTACAATAATTTCAACATTAAAATAAAAATAAATAATTGGCGCAACAGGCCCGTATGGACCCTAGTCCTAGCTTCTCACAACCATTCGTCTTGTGTGAGTTTTTATTTTTGGGACGAATGGAAGGGATCTACAATTTTATGCCGAGTCCAAACGGCCAATTGAGAAGCTCTTTCATGACAGTTATACTCTCGGATGTTTGTCAGACGTTCGCGAGAGGTGGCGCAGCGAAAAAAACCTTAAGTTGGAATTTGGGTTTTTCTCGGGATTCGAACCTGGGACCCCTCGCTTAGTAGTCCAACACACCAACCACTAAGCCACTGCGCCTAATTTCAACATTACATTGCAAAAATTAAGTAGGTACTTCTATAATTAGATTTGTTGATAAGAAGTCATGATAAGCGATGGTGTGGTGCGATTAGTGATGCCAATCGGAATCGAAGTTATTACGCCTAAACCTGAACAAAATTATGCCTTTCTCAAAATAATTATGCCTTTTTGGTGAAAATTATAAAAATTGCATATTTTACTATGGTAGTACAACGAAGCTATCGTAAAGGTTGATTTTTTAAGAGGTTTAGAACTTTTTTAAAAAAAAAAAAACACAAAAAATTCGAAAAAATGAATGAAATATTTATTTGAATCGATTGTTTGAACCTTGCAATTTAATGTTTAAAGATAATTTCATGCAAATGTTGACCGCGGCTGCGTCTCAGGTAGCCCATCCGCTGAGTCCAATTTTGGCATACTCTTTCACACATATCGGCCGGTATCTCACGAATGAATGCATGGATGTTGGCTTCCAGTGCGTCAATCGAAGCGGGCTTGTCCCTATACACATTAGCCTTGGCATACCCCCACAAAAAATAATCTAATGGTGTCAAATCGCACGATCTAGGCGGCCAATTGACCGGCCCGAAACGTGAAATTAACTGTTCACCAAACTCGCCTCGCAATTGCGCCATTGTTTCGCGTGCTGTGTGGCATGTGGCACCGTCTTGTTGAAACCACATATCATGCAAGTCAAGAACTTCCATTTCGGGCAAAAAAAAGTTTGTTATCATCGCTCGGTAGCGTTCACCATTGACAGTAACGCTGCGATTCGCATCATCTTTGAAGAAATATGGCCCAATAATGCCGCCGGCCCATAAACCGCACCAAACAGTGGCTTTTTCGGGATGCATTGGTAGCTGTTGCAATGCTTCTGGCTGATCTTCACTCCAAATGCGGCAATTTTGCTTATTTACGTACCCATTCAACCAAAAATGAGCCTCATCGCTGAACACAATTTTTCGATAAAAAAGCGGATCCTCGGCCAGCTTTCCAAGAGCCCATTCACCAAAAATTCGGCGTTGTGGTAGGTCGGCTGGCTTTAGTTCTTGCACCAGCTGTATCTTAAAAGGCTTTACGCCCAAATCCTTCCGCAAAATTTTCCACGTAGTGCTTTAACAAAGGCCTAACTGCTGGGAACGGCGCCGAATCGACATTTCGCGGTCTTCTGTCACACTAGCTGATACGGCCGCAATATTTTCTTCACTACGCACAGTACGTAAACGTGTTGGTAGTTTAATGTCCAACAAAGTAAATTTGGTGCGAAATTTGGTCACAATCTTCCGAATAGACTGCTCAGAAGGTCGAGAATGCCGATCATAAAATGGAAGCAGCGCGCGATGAACATTTCGAACCGAGCACGAATTTTGATAGTAAAATTCAATAATTTGCAAGCGTTGTTCATTTGTAAGACGATCCATGGTTAAATTGCAAACCAAACTGAAGCTGTTTGACAGTGACACAAGGTACTAAACACACGTCAGCTGTCAAAACCGGTGTTGCCAAAACCAAACCAGCTAAAAAATCACCCTTTACAAGGTGTTTTAAATTTGTTAACGAAATGTTGGATGATCGATAGGTAACTAAAACTTGTTTGCTTTCTGTAATTCAACAAGTTAACACAAAAGCTTAGTAAGCTGCTCGAGCTAAATTTTCGCTCCCATACAAAGTTTTCTCCAAAATCTAGCTGTGATAAATTCAAGCGAACCCATTTAGCTGAGTGCTACGCAGCTCGAGCTAAATAATCAAACTTTTGTTTGAGCATTTTCTGTGACACTTATCCACGGCGTGCTCTATGTCAAAATTTAGTTTAGCTCGAGCAGCGTACTAGGCTTTGGCAAAAGCAGTTAATTGATACCACTTTTTTCTATATAATTTTGTTTGACTTCGAGTAAGTCAAGTTGAGAATTGGAATATAAGCATGGCGCACAGTTGAAAATGAGTGTTGCGACTTTGATCAAAGTTTCAGATTTACATAATACAACATGTATTTGTATGAATTTATTGTAAAAAAAATTGCATAAAACCTTATGCATTTTTCTTAAATTATTCCTCAATATAAATAGTTCTTATTATTCAAAAGTATATAACAATATAACACATTGGAAAACGTAAAACGTAAAAAATGGTTTGCATGCAAAAATGTAAAAAAAAAAACAAATAATTAAAGGGAAACGTTTTTTGGAAGAATTCTAAATAGAAAGGAAGGCATAGATAATAGCAGTAAAGCTTTATTAAAAACAATCCGCTCCCTGACAAAAAAAAAACAGTATAATTATAAGGATGAACCTACTAAAAATATGATATTAAATTTCTAGAATGGGATGCTGTGGGCATCTACCTACAATCATAAAGAAATTCATTTAATCATTGATATTGTTACATCCGAGCTGGGATTTGAAAAGATAAAACACTAATCTGTTAAGCTCTTCTAATAAAATCACTTTTTATTTCACATTTAAAAATTATTCTAATAATTCACTTATTAAGTACCAAAACAATATTACTTAAAACAATTCTTGAACGAATTCAACCAATCACTCACTGTATTCTTTTACACTTATTTATCTTCACAACACGAAAAGAATTGAAAATCACCAATTGCAAAATTTTGAGTTGCAATTCACGAATTATATCTGTGGTAATAAGTTAGAGTAGCTTATGTCGACTTAAGCGAAAATGGAGCTCTTTGGTTCACTATGTTCTCCTGTTTTTATGCTTTCTTTTAGTCTGGGTCTCGTTATTATACGTCGGTTAAAAACCGTTACATTTAAAAAAAATAAAACGGCTTAAGTTTTTTTGGTACACAATTGCATTTATATAATAGCTTAAGTCTAGATCGAGAAAAAATTTATGAAATCTTGGAAAATATGTATTTTTTTAAAATAACTTAAGTCATGACATAAGTTATTATGACTTATGAAAACATAATAAGTTTATCACTTAAGTCGACATAAGCTATTTTTACCCAATGTTAAATTGCAGCAAATTTGTTCTTATGTCGACTTAAGCTATTTTAAAAAAATTTCTTTTTGATAAAACCCAATTTTTTAAAACAGCTTAAGTTACATAAGCTATTTTTCTCCTTTGAAATTCAATATTAGTGTTTTCTTAGGTAAACATAAGCTATTTTCCTTCATGCAAATAAATTCCTTTACGTGAGTTAAGTGATTATAAAAATATCTTCATTTCTGAAAAGGTCTTCGAACAGGTAAGTGCTATTCAAGATATTGTTAAGCTATTTCTTAACGAAGAATTATGCTAAATATAGGATACATTTTTTCCTAGTGGTCGCAAAAACTCAAAATTGTATTACGCAAGGCCTTTTAAGTGAGTTAATATGAATCGATCAAGAAAAATACTGTCTATGGCATTAAAAAAAGCCTCATCGGGTAAAGATGAGCGTGGATCTAACGACATCGGAGGCAGTAAAGATAGTGAGTAACATTTAACTTATTGAAAGTTTTCAAAACGATTAAAATTTGTAATTTTGTTATGTACAACAGAACCTATCCCATTCAAAGGGGCTAGTTTTGAAGATACCGATGTTTTTGAAAGCCCAGTTTTAAACGAAACTGCATCATCGTATAACTATGGAGTTAACTTCGATGTTGAGAAGGTTTCCCAACATTTTCCCCTTTTTGAAGTTGATGGTGATGATGACAGCGTAAAGGATCCTGATTTTCTCCCCAGTGCAGACAGTGAGAGTGAAGAAAGTGTCATCAGTGAGAACACAAGGCAGGCTGGAGCCCTTTTGGAAAGAAATTTATGTGAACATCAGGAGCATATGGTGAGTAATAGTGATAGTGAAGTGATAACATCCAATGGCTGTGTAAAAGAAGCAAAAGAAAATAGAGCTACCAAGAAAGTGAAAAGAAACACTGGAAAGGCTTATATTATAACGCCTACCGGAAAAACTGTGAAAGCCAGGGAGTTTAAGCCGCTAGGGATTTGTCGCAAAAATTGTAGATCAAAAATTACTACTGAGGATCAAAAAAATATATTTGAAAAGTATTGGGCACTGGGCAACTACAACCTGCGACACGCCTACGTTTGTGGTCTCATCGTTGTTGCGGAAACTAAGTTTAAGCGGACGTCGAAACATCTTACTAGACCAAGAAATAGAAATTTTTCGAACTATTATTTCTTAGAAGCCCATGGAAAAAGAACTTCAGTTTGCTAAAAATGTTTTCGTGCTACTTTATCCGAAACGGAGCAATTTATCAAAACTGTTGTAAAGAAAAAGATCAATTCATCGGGGACAACAACAGAACCTGACAAACGAAGGCGTGGGGTGTCCAATAGGATTACGATTCAACAAGAAAACGAGATCCGAGATCACATTAACAGTTTCCCAGCGTACGAATCGCACTATACCCGAAGAGACAGCAGCCAAAAATACTTTCACAGTGACTTAACACTCTCTTCTATGTATAACTTGTACTGCGAAAAATACGAGACAGTGGCTTCAATTTCTACTTTCTCAAAAATATTTAAAACTATGAATATTAAATTTAAAAAACCTAAACTCGATACTTGCCACAAATGTGAAATATTGAAGTCGAAAGTTGAAATGGGAACTGGAGAAGAAAAGCTTATCTTCAAACAAGAGCAAGAAAAACACCACAAGGCTTCCGATCTAGCACACAATTCCAAGAACAAAGACAAAGAATATGCTAGGACAATGGATTCAGTTAAAGTTTATGCATTCGACTTGCAACAATGTCTGCCCACACCGTTTTTAAGAACAAACGTGTCGTTTTATAAAAGGCAAATATGGACGTACAACTTAACCCTTCACGATTGTGTTACTAATCAAGCTTATTGTTACATGTGGGATGAATCTGTGGCAAACCGTGGAGGAAATGAGATATCATCTTGCGTCTTCAAGCACCTCCAAACAATTCCACAAAACGTAAAGCATCTAATTTTTTACAGTGATTGTTGCGTAGGTCAAAACAAAAATGGATATGTTGCTACAATGTTTGAGGTTTTCAGTAACAATTCCAATATTGAAGTGATTGACCATAAATTTCTGGTACCTGGTCACACACATATGGAGAGTGATTCTGACCACGCGGCTATTGAGAGAAAGAAGAAAACATCTACCGTAAAAATTCACCATCCTAGGGATTGGTACCAGTTAATAAGATCCATTGGTAAAAAGCCGTTCATTGTTCAGGAAATGACTCAAAAAGACTTCCAGACTTTGCCAAAACATCGAAAGAAAAATTCATTTGGCGAAAGATTGCTGACGACAAAAGCAAATTCAACTGGCAAAATGTTAAATGGCTGCGCTTTACCAAAGAATTTGCCATTGTTCAATTCAAAATGAGTCTAGATGAAAATGAGGCATTAAAGAGACTAATATAAAAAAACGGGGAGTGAATGTCGTTGATGCTTTTCAAATTGCTAACTGTTACTCCGGGCCCAATGTCATCAGCAAAGAAAAGAAAAAAGATTTGCTAGAACTACTACCAGTTATTGATACTTCATACCATGACTTTTATCTCAATCTCAAAACTGCTGAAATCGCAAATACGCATCCTGATTTGACGGATGGTGAAATTTCAGATGATGATAATTGTAATTTCCATGAAATTAACTACCCGATGTGCGGAATTTTTGTGCGCACAGGTAGCCGACAAAAACGAAACGTCATAGCATGTCCATGCTCCACGTAAAGAAATCCTTTTAAGTCCTTTCATTTTCTGCATGGACAGCTCCAACCATGCGCATGTGGCTTCACTAGAGTCAGACAGTCGGTATTCAATCTTTGCTTAAAGCATTTCTTGTCGGGTCAAAGTAATTTATAAGTATAACTCATTCGTAGTGATAGTGAGTGAGCTAACCAACAAATTGTAAAGAATTTTTGAATATATCTTGTAAGTACATTTTGAATAATACAAAAAAAAAAAGAAGTAGGTAGGGCTATTAGAAAGAAGTTTAAATTGGAATGGAATCTAAAATATCATATGTACAAAAAACGATTGTAAATGTTGGTATCCATGGCAAGTTCTTCTAAATAATTTGTTTGTATTTTAAATTTAAGCATAGACCAAAAAACCACCCCAGACAAATCCCATTCTTTCCGGACGATATGGCGCCGTATGCTTCGACAATAAAAAGTAGCGATTCGCGACTTTTGAGGGTCAATATCTTCACTTCGTACAATTTATAGAATTGCGAATAAAAACTCGTGAATTAGTAAATCCTGAGCTAAGCTCTAAAACTAGACAAACTTTTCGTGATTCTCATTTGCTCATTTTTCTTGATTTGATCTTTAAATTTTATCCGTGAACCGATGACTATTCCGAACTTTACCAATCACTGCTTAAAAATCAACTGTCCTCTCTTGTTCTAAAATCTGCTCTTTTATATCCGCTCCGCCATCTATCGGGAATTTTCTAGTGAATTCCTGTTCGTCCCGAACAAATTCGGTGGTTCTAGAATTAGCTCACTTAACTCTCCACTTATATGACAGATTCGAGTATTCAATTGGAAGTGAAACTTGTTGGGTGACTAATGGATTGTTTACATTTTAGGTTCCGCGCTACAATATGAACCAAATAGATATCTTGTCTCAAAAATGCACTTTAAGTTCAAGAGAAATTTAAAACTATTTAAATTCTATCTCTCCCTACATCCCTACAATGCAGCAAAATGAGGTAGACAAATATACCAAACATGCGCGATTCATGGAACTATAAATATAGCAAAGGAAAGGGCACAAATAATACCAATTGCATCAATTTATTGTTCCTAGTTCTCCCAGTTAACGACTTACGAAAAATTAATTTTAGGCAATATATTTATCCCTTGCGGGAGACTTATTTTACTTGGTAGAGGCCTGCAGTCTTATACCGATACCGATCGGGTGAATTATAAAGTTCGCCAGGAATGATATATATGCTCTTGGATGTTTGCCCGATATCACAAGATGCAAGCAGCGGACAATTAATTTGCGTTTTCTGGGGGTTCAACGTTTTGTCTCTATATTCCAAACAACTACACTAGCAACAAAGTCGCCGCGATCAAAGACAACGCTTGATTTCGATATCCAAATGGATATCACATTCGTATTTGTAGTAGCAATCCTTCTATTGAAATAGTTAATTGTATAAGGACAACTTCCAGTCAGTTATGAAGCCAAACAAAATCGATTGGTGTATTGTAAAACTAACTTAACCTTGGCCAAATGTAAGCCTGCAAATTTAAAACAATGCAGAACATGCAATGTTTCACATAAATTTTATTAGTATAGCATTGAAGGATACAATTAAATTTGCTGGAATAGCCCCTCGTTCGTAATTATGAGTATCCTTCAGCAACTACCTCAATCGGGCACTTAGTTTGTTTTTGTTTTTCAACAAAACACGAAAAGCACTCACGGCACCACTGCACACATGCAACGTACCTCCTGGTACGTCATTGCATAAATTCTCCAGCCTGGTGGTTAGTGCACCGTGCAATCCATGGAACGAAAGTACATAGTGTGCAATTCCTTCAGTCACCATCAAATCCAAATATAAAAATGCTTTTCAGGCCGGAAAGAAAACCTCGGTCGCACTCTTCAAACAAACAAACACATTTAAAAGAATCAAAACAAGTGGAACACTAGCACACGATGCAGTTTATTAGAGTTGCTCTTTCCTCGACATAAATACGTCCTCTGCTGTGAGAACGAAAATATAATTCTTTCGAAAAGTTTTGTTTCATAAAGTATGTACGAGTCTCTGTCTCTATGTCGTGTTGCGATTTGAATAAATATCGCATTTTGCAGGAGTGAGGTTAGAGAGAGAGAGATATTGGAGGAGAACGAACTCAAGAAGTCAGTCATGCCGTCCCCGTCAACTGTTCTTTCAGGATATATAGAAAGTTTTTTCTTATTTCTCCATAGTGATATTTGTTTTGAAATTCACTTAAAATTGAATAGGGAAAGTTGACAGGCGATCGGATGGGCGGGTGTTGAAAGTTAACATGTTAGTTTGTATAATTTAATTTCTCGTGTGAGTGGCAGATGTGGCGAAACTAACTTCCAGGGTTGGTTGATTCCACAAAATCTGAAAGCATCAAACTTTTAAAATGTATCGAAGATGTGTGAAGCCCAAGTTTTGATTAATTGCTATAAAACACAGTAGGTATTACATTTTAATGCTGACAGTAACATTATTTGCTTCAGCAGCACCGCATACGAGATTCATTCGACTCGACTTCCATTTTTATAAAATGCGCTATCCGAGCACACAAGTAAAATAATGTACGAGTAGGTACATTAGAGGGACCACAAACACATTGCAGTTCACAGGGAAAAAAAAAGCTGACAAACAAACCAATAAGGAATCCCATAAGGAACGTTGCTTTTGGCTACAATTAAATAAGAAAAAATAAATTGGTTTTCATGCTCACTTGCAATAGTAGAGTCGTCCTTCCTTGGTGGAATGTACAGTCCAGCCATCTTTAAGCTTTTCCTGTAACACGTCAAGATGCCTTCCGATTTCATTCCAATTTGAAGCTGAAAATGTAGTCACTGCTGTTATAATCTTTCTTATTGGTCCTTCTTGTGGTCCTGTGATTGGATCTTCCGCAGCTGTAGTATTTATATGCTGTTGCTTTGATTGTATTACCGGTGGCTTGGCCAAGCCATTTTCGATTTGTGGAGAGCATGACGATGGTGGTGGCTGAGCATCGTTAGTTGTATGCCCCGAAGGCAATAACATCTCGTTGGTACATCCGTTTAGATCTGCAACGACGCAATAAATTAATATAGAATTATTTTTCATATATTTGTTTTGAATTAGGGTTTGCAATTTTAAGGTGACTAGATGTAATGCAAGAAAATGGAAAACGAAACTCAGATAGAGAAAACTGAATTGAATACATCCGTAGATACGTATAGCAACACAAAGAATTGCTTATTTGCTTTCTAATAATTGACGGTTAGATGCATAGTAAAGTAGTAAAGGAAAAACTATATAAAGGGTTTTCCAATAAGAGGTGTTATTTTGGTATTCACAGAAAAATGCCATTTTTAGAGATAAATGATCATATGTTTATTTTATAATAAAGAGGAAGGTATGCCGTTAGTAATGAAAAACAACATCAGCCAAATGGCCACCACGAGCACGCATACAGGACAATATCCTTTTCATGAAATTTTCCATAACCAAATCGCAAAGTGGCTGCCCTTTGTCCCCGATAGCCTCACGAATTTTATCTTTGAGGTCTTGAATCGAAGCTGGGCTGTTGGCGTACACCTTATCTTTCACGTGACCCCAAAGGAAGAAGTCGCAAGGGGTTAAGTCACAAGATCTCGGTGGCCAATTGTGATCACCTCTTCGAGAGATAACACGGTCCGGAAACTTTTCCCGTAAAAGATCAATGGTTGCGTTGCTTGTGTGGTACGTAGCGCTGTCTTGTTGAAAGTAAACGGTGTCCAGATCAATACCATCCAACTCCGACCATAAAAAATCATTAATCATCTCTCGATAGCAAAATACGGTGTAATGAAGTTTGTGGAATGCCCAATTCCAAAGAACGATGAGGAATGGACAAACCTGGGTTTTCTTCAACACTTTAGGCTACAGCAACAATATTCTCAGTTGTTCTTGAGCGACGTTCACGGGTTTTATTCTTCACATCACAAAATTGTCCCAACAGCTCGAATTTTTCCACCGCTTTGTGTATTGCGGTCCGACAAGGTGCTTCACGATGACCAAAAAATGCTTCAGTTTTGCGAACTGTGAATGCAAGATTTTCACCATTTTTGTAGTGAGTTTTAATAATTTCAATGCGTTGTTGAAGCGTGTATCGTTCCATTTTTAGTAATGGTGTAGTTTCAACTTGTCAAATGTCAAAGAATAAAAGCCTCAAAAGTGGCAGCTGCCGAAATAGAGGGTCATTCGCAATAACACCTTTTATTGGAAAACCATTTATATCAATAAATTATAATTCTGTTGATGTTTAGTTAAAAAACCGATGCATAAGTATGCGTGATAATGATATGCAATGTTCGGCAAATTTTAAAAATGCCCACTGCAAATATATTAGGCAATTTGAGTGTTTTTCAAAAATTGACTAATCATAAAAGGTTCTAGATTACGTGAAGGCAAAACAAAAAAACATAAAAGGCTAGCACTTGCATTTACAACTGCTGCGTGAAAGTTATCCACTGGTTACACTTCAGGTGAGGAATGTTGCCCGCTTAAGTAAAAATGTAAAGCATTGAAATGGTACCAATAAACAATTAAAACTCCACATTTCCTGGTCCGACAACTTTGTTAGAATCCAATACATTTGTTGTCACCGCAGAACTCAAATTTCATAATCTGTTTTCGTGAAAAACAAGGTCAATGGTTTATTTCAGAACGAGGATTTTATTCTAAAAAAATGGAATATATAAATTGCAAATTATTTTCCCTTCATATATATTTCAAATGTTTTTTGCTTATTATAAGCAAAAAACAAAACACAACAGTTTATGCTTATTGGTAGTCTGAGGATCACATTTGAATCGTTAGCAGGTAAACATTTTCGAAAGAATTAAATGCCTAATTCATTTCATTTCAAAGAAAAAGTGCTTGCAAAAGTATATGGAAGTGTATACTTACAATTTGATCTTTTAAAAATTGTATAACTTATGTGTTATGTTACTTAATTCGGGAAGCTTAAGAACCGACAAACATAAAGCCGTGGATATTCTTCTACTCGAAAGCTATTATGTTTTTTCCTCTTCGAATTCGCAAAAAGTAATACAGAATTCTGTATATCTTCAATTCGCAATATTTTTTACTTGCCAACTATTAGAAAATGAAAACAAATCAAAAATCAAGCAGTAGCGGTTAAAAAAGATAAAGCAGAGAAAAGCATTAACCATTTCATCCAAAAGTGTGTTAAAATAAATAAATATTTAAAGTGTTTAGAAATAGCACAAAAATACAATATTTTTCAATATTGTGCATACATATTTATGTTAAGAAACACTTAAATTGTTGTATTAACAATTTACATGGGTTTCTGAACATTAACATTTAACACTACAGTTAGCGATATTCTGGCAACTATATTTGTTTATCGCTAAAGGGATTTTGGAAAGTGTGGACTCTTTGCGTAAACTGCCAGACTGAAGTTGATTATTAGCAGTGCCGAAAATATAGCAAATTAACCACCGATTCATTAACATAATCTGAATTGTCTTCGTTTTCCATTTCTATATCTCCTTCTGTGATTGTTGTTTTGCATTTGTCCTTTGAAGCAATTTGACGAAGCAATTCCGGATATGTTTTGAAGTATTCAAAGAAATCGACGCATGAATAGCTGAAGTTGCATTTGACTATTAGAATCGGCTTCAATGTTTCCACTTCTAACCAAATTTTGTCTGAAGTCCAAGTTTTGTTAACTGTAGAAAAGATTCGTTTCACCGATGCTGGCAAGCATGAAATGTACTCAACGATTTACAATGGAAACACATCCATCCTTCCGCAATCATTTAAGTTGTGTATTTCTTCGCAGTATTTGGAGAAAAAAAGCGGTTTGCATTTGGATACTCTCGAAGGGCTCTGGATACCGTGATACCCGAAGCTCTAAAATGATACCTTTGCTCTTGCAATCTATACGTTGAATAATTTTCTAGAAAATGTAATTTTACCACATTCTTATTTAACGAATAAATTGCATATCACTATAGGCCTGTCAAATAATTTAATTTTATTACTAGGCCTATTTTTTTGAGCTTCGAAATCAGGTAAGCAAAGTAAAGTAGGACTTTCAGCACGCAATTACAACAACTACGCTCTACTTGCCACTTCGAGACTCATATTAGTTGTTGTAATCGCGTGCTGAAAATTTTTCTTTACTTTGCTTTGCTGAGATCGAAGCACAAAAAAAAAACGCCTATTATCTATCTTCTCGCATATAGCATTCATTAACACCGCTTTGTAGCCCTCTCACCTGCTTTACTCTTTCAACCTTTTGCAGCAGTGGATTTGAGTTAGCTATATAGCAATGCTAATTGTAATAAGTGTATACTTTGTATTTATATATATTTTGGATACTCTTTGCTGAGAACATTTTTATCGTTTAATCGGAAAGTGTAGTTTCTGTAATCGCAGCAAAAAAATTGTATTTGTTTCCATATTTGTTACCAACGATCTATTCTCGTGTTATTGCTATTCTTACATTTTTTATAACCGGTCGAGGTGAACATGTCTTAATTTACACTTAACAAATTGTCTTTATGATGTAAGTTATCCGATGAACTTGGAAGATCATTGAATACTTTGCTTCTAAACCCACAGTTATGGTCATGTATGGGTAATTTTTGTCTATGATTGGTTGTGGGCGGCCAAGCAAAATCTTCTTAAAAACTTTGAAAGAAGCGATATTAGTCTATAAGATGTTTTTTCATTCTGTGGTTTTTAATTTGGAAGTGTAATATAAACGCGGCATTTAAAATATGAAGAACAGTATAATTAATGCTTTCTGGAGTAACATTTGTAGACGTTCACCTGTTATTAGGGTTTACCCCAGAGCCTTGAATTTTTATACCCTCCACAGGAAGGTATATTCACTTGATCATTATATTTGTAAGGCCAGAAAGGAATCGCCGGAGCCCTCATAAAGTATATATATTCTGAATCGGTTTAGCCATGCCCGTCTGTCTGTCTGTTGAAAAAACTATAGGAATCAACTTAGGCGAAAGGACTTCTTTTTATCATCGTTAGGTTGGTAATAAAAATGGGCTATGTCGGTCAAGTAGTTCTGGTACCTCCAATACAAATACAATTTTACATGACTTGTATGCAGTGGAGGGCATCAAAGCATCGGCCAGGCCGATGATAACACTTTTACTTGTTCTCAATTTTCATTAAATACATTTTATTTTATATACTGCGCAAAATACTGTTTTTCAAAACGATTTAGTATTTTTTTTTTTTTCAATTTTTCAAATTACTAAAAAATAAATAGCTGATTAGCCGAATGCCTAGGTGCAACCCCATTTGGGACGTCTCAACTCAGTCAATCGGGGAGGTTTTTTTTTTTTAGATCGATTAAGTCCCTGTCTATTGCAGAAGCCCCTCTCGTAATCTAGCTCTGCAATGGCTTTCGATTAATTTCCCTTCCAGCAAAACTACCGTTATTAGATTTCTTTGCGAAAAACTAGCTATGTAGTCATGTTTACTTAACCTACTTAAGCTCAAATGTCAATTTTCGTTGATATTGCTACAGCCGTTGTCGAAAAAAGTCAATAATTGTTTCAGTTGATCTAGTTCGGAGGTACTAAGATCAATACACATTAGCACAATTTCAGTTCAGAACTCATCAGTATACATGCGCTCTTCATTCTAACGTAAGTCTGGGAACAAACCTTCTTCCTTATTCATTCTCTTAGAACAAACTTTCTTATTCATTCTCTTAGGGGTTATTTCATTACGTAAAGAGTCACTAAAGATGCTGTTAATGGAATGAGGCCAATAGTCGTTGTTTTGAAATACAAGGGTGGTATGTGTTTCCCATGGTTCTGGTCCATATCCTTCTTCCATTTCATTAGGCGAAAGATGACCTGGGGTTATTGGATAATAAGCAGTATGGATGACGGAACTTTTCTACTTGTACTGAGCTGAACGTGACTTTGACCCATGTTTGTCTGGTTTGGGCACCCTCTGGGGAAATCGGCTGAATTTCATTGAACCATTGATTGTACTCTTGACACTCATCAGACATTTTCTGGGAAGGAGTAACAACGTTTGGTGTGTACGTTCTTTATATTGTTGTATTTTCTTAAACCATTGATTGTACTTTTTATACTCACCGGACATATTCTGGGAAGGAGTAACAACAGTGTTTAATGTGTCGAAAAATTCAAAGGTTCTCCTAGGTTGGTCCAAGAAATGCCAACATCGTTGTCCCAAATTTAAAACAACATCATTCTCTTCAAGGAAGTCAATACCAATCTGTGTCCCGTTTTCTTTTGCCTTGCGAAGCGCTAAAAACTTAATTGGTCTGATTCGGTTTCCAAATAAATAGTTGTGGAAGCCATGTATAAATCGCCGCGTTGAATACTTCCATCAGCAAAGCTAACGTCAGCACTTAACTGCTGGAAATTTGTGCCATTACGTATAAGAGGTGCTCAAAACAGGTGACGCCCAGCTACGCTAGTCCGTGCAGCGGTATCTATGTATGCCAATCCTTTTCACCATGTGACATTATGGATATGATTGGTAAATCGTAACGGAGGATATTTTTTATTAAGTTGAATGATACGGTTCGAGGTCCTTTTGGCAAATTTGCAAGTAGGGCAGTTGGATCTTCGTGCATCGTCTTCGAGGAAGAGAGGAAACCCTTATTTGCGTTGGCTTCTGTAATGTCCTCGTCGTCTTTATAGCAGGTTATCGTTGCAATAAATTCTTCGACCTTAACTGGGTCCCTTTCCCCGACGACTCGAACAGTTGCTAAAACTTCCTGTTCTTGCGTTTGAATGCATTACTGCAGCGAGCATTCGCTGCCATTGCTCTTTGTTTAGAGCCATCTGTGCAGTGAAACCATTCTTCTGTCTAATTGCCGCTATGCGTGTGGGACGTACGTAGTAGATACTTTCTCTCACCAACTAGATAACAAACTGAAAACTAGGGCCCCACGTTGGGTGCCAATGATGAGATAGAGATGGGTTCAGGGTACAAAGCTCTTCAGTCAAAACAAAGACATTTTTCAGCAAACGAATACAATTTATTAGTCTTTAGGAAATCTTAAAATACTTCTTTGAAAACTTCTACATAGGCGGAAGTGTTCTGCCGAACTGTTTGGAATACAATACCGTAGTGAGTAAATTTAAAATTTCCATCGTTTTCATATCATTTTCAAAGAGCATAAAGGTTTTTTTTTTAATTTGAAATGAAAATGCTAGAAGAGCTTTCAATTTGAATATATGAGCTTTTATAAATTGAAAATGAAAATGCTTGAAGAGCTTTTCAAATTGAGGAAAAGGAAGCTTTTGTACTAGAACTAGGTATTAAAAAAAAAAATAAATGGGGCTGCTATGATGTGGCTACTCCGGGATTTAATTTCGTCATTCAAAATCATGTACAAATTTTATGAATTCTTTAGATGTTCCGGGCTTACCGCCACACAATTTGAAATTCAAAGTCGTCTTTGTTATAACTTTTTTGCGTAACCTCAATGCACCGAAACTTTGAAGCGGAACGCGTTTGAGTGTAAACAGTCTCACATCAAATGCCATTCAAGAGACGATTTTGAAAGAAAAATTCAAAGGCGAAGACGTTCTCATTCCGCGGATTCCGCTTATTAAGAATTATTTGCCATTCTTATTTAAGTCTTCAATTTCCTGAATGTCTTACTTTCGCTATGACAATAAATAAATCGCAAGTCACTATATATTTCTTCAATCTTGAGTTCCCATTTTTCCCACTTGGTTTAATCGTATGTAGCGCCACGAATTACAATAGTAACGTAAATGAGTAATGCACTTTTTCCTATTTTATTTAAAAACACTTTATTGGGTTAACATTTTATTTGTTGCACGTCCAACACAGGAATGAATTTTGTGATACAACGCAACTTAAGAGCAAGCTTAAAGTTAACAGAAAATTATGCAGAAATTTTGCAGACTAAAACAAATATGAAACACAATCCAAGAATAACGGACTCATGTTGCACACGACACAAGAAATAGCATTGCATTTACCAATGAGTACAATGGACTCAGCAACAAGAAGACGCGCTCTTATCAGTTTAACATAGCGTTCGCTTAGCAACAAAGTTAGCTTGATGAGAGATTAGTTGGCTTGGCTTGGGTTCTTGTTTACCTAATCTAATGATGCCGCTATACGTTTTCGTATGACTGCGTCTCTTATGCAGACAAGGTATGCCTATATGCATGTACGTGGCAACGACAGACTGTACTCAGCGTGGCTTTATATTGATCTCTTCATTTTTATGTTTTGTATTTAGTAATTTGCCAATTGTACAGTCATGTCGAAAGAATACATCCAATTACATAGTGGGATGTATTACTCACGGTGCCACGGGTCGCACCAGATAAGGCAATAAAAACTGTTGTGTATCATAAAGCACTACAGTGAAAAAGCGGAAGGTTGGCCGACACGTGAATCATTGCAGTTTGATTGAAACATATAGACAATGTTATTACTACTGTATTTAATCTAACTTTTGAATAAACAATTGAAATTGATATATTGACTTGAAGTGAAGTGATAACTTCTATGGACACGCTGGAACGCTGGAGCTGGTGAGTGAACTGGCCAATGTGTTACGGAAATTGTGACCAGGCAAAGCAACGGAAGTGAATTTTCTAGAATATTAAAAGAAATCCGTCAAATCCATAAACATTTTTCGAAGCTTCTCGACTCGCTGAAGCAAAATGTGTAGCTGTAAATAATTAAAATACTGACGCCTAGCAAAGCAGGCGGGGGTCCGCTAGTCTTAATATAAAAAGGCGAGGGGTAATAAATAAGAACCACTTTCACTGCCCTACACACAACATATTCGCTTGATTTTTTTTTGTTGGAAAGATTGTGCAGAAATGCAATGCGGTGTGTAATTTGTTTTTGAATGTGTTGTATCAATATAATGGTAGAGTTTCTACCACTGGGCGAACTTTAGTTAATGTAAAAATGTAAACTTCTAAATGGTTCAAATTAAAAAGAAAAAAACAAGAGTATCATTGTCGTAAGACAACTTCTTTAAATTGCCACTAAAGTAAATACATATTGAATCCAACGAATATTTATCAGAAAATAGCTCTTAAGTTTCTATTTCGACCTGTTGGTCAGACATTTATCTATTTATTTATATACTTAAAAGTTATTTAACCTCAAAAAGGAAAAAGGAAACTTTATTGAACAACTATCTTCACTAAAACTTCAAATTACTATAAACTCGTTCCGACAAAGTTAAAAACAACAAAATAAATGTTGCATCTCAAAATTATAATTTAACTTTATCTCAATGTTGAAATTGGCAACTAAAAGCAACTCCACCAGTGTAATGCCATTTCCTGCTGGTAAACAATTATATGCAAACAACTATATGCATAACACCGAAAACAATTCATTGTATGGGCGCATTATTAATTTGTTCGTTTTTATTTTTTTAAATAACAAATACCCGCTATTTGTGAAAGAGAAAAAACATTCTTCGAAAGTAATCACAACATTTATTTGCTGTGATTTGTTGAATTTCCAAAGTTGCTTCTTGTTTCTGAAATTTCATCCCTATTGTGTGTTTTGTAAAGGGTGATTTTTTAGCTGGTTTGGTTTTGGCAACACCGGTTTTGACAGCTGACGTGTGTTTAGTACCTTGTGTCACTGTCAAACAGCTTCAGTTTGGTTTGCAATTTAACCATGGATCGTCTTACAAATGAACAACGCTTGCAAATTATTGAATTTTACTATCAAAATTCGTGCTCGGTTCGAAATGTTCATCGCGCGCTGCTTCCATTTTATGATCGGCATTCTCGACCTTCTGAGCAGTCTATTCGGAAGATTGTGACCAAATTTCGCACCAAATTTACTTTGTTGGACATTAAACTACCAACACGTTTACGTACTGTGCGTAGTGAAGAAAATATTGCGGCCGTATCAGCTAGTGTGACAGAAGACCGCGAAATGTCGATTCGGCGCCGTTCCCAGCAGTTAGGCCTTTGTTACAGCACTACGTGGAAAATTTTGCGGACGGATTTGGGCGTAAAGCCTTTTAAGATACAGCTGGTGCAAGAACTAAAGCCAGCCGACCGAAACAATGGCGCAATTGCGAGGCGAGTTTGGTGAACAGTTAATTTCACGTTTCGGGCCGGTCAATTGGCCGCCTAGATCGTGCGATTTGACACCATTAGATTATTTTTTGTGGGGGTATGCCAAGGCTAATGTGTATAGGGACAAGCCCGCTTCGATTGACGCACTGGAAGCCAACATCCATGCATTCATTCGTGAGATACCGGCCGATATGTGTGAAAGAGTATGCCAAAATTGGACTCAGCGGATGGGCTACCTGAGACGCAGCCGCGGTCAACATTTGCATAAAATTATCTTTAAACATTAAATTGCAAGGTTCAAACTATCGATTCAAATAAATATTTCATTCATTTTTTCGAATTTTTTGTGTTTTTTTTTTAAAAAAAGTTCTAAACCTCTTAAAAAATCACGCTTTACATCTCCTTCCCTAGTTGATCCCAGGACTTCATTCACTAAGCACACAAAAAAAAATGTTTCCGAAAGTAGAGAACTTGTTTTGAATTGCAAAATATTTACTTGTCTATCTTGGCGAAAGACAACACCGTTTCGTTCTACAATTTCATTTTATTTTGCTGGCCACGAACAGTGAAAAAGATTGGCATCCTTTGCCTGGCACCACCACACAACTATCCTCACCATACTACCAACAACCACCGGCAATTGTGTTAAAAAAAAATCGTAATCGCTGTGGATTGTTAATTAGGATTTTAATTTAAAAGGGTTTCCATTCTACTGCACAGATGATGTTCAATTTAATCAGCTAAAGTCCCTTCGTTCATCTGTTCAGTTCACTGGTAAATAAAATGGGCCGACGAAATCTTAAGTCATTTCCACTAAAAATAACGTAGTAGGGAAAGTGAAAAAAAAAATTCAGAGAATTCTTTAAAAGGATTAATAATAATAATTGGCGCAACAGGTCCGTATGGACCCAAGCCTAGCTTCTCACAACCATTCGTCTTGTGTGAGTTTTTTATTTTTGGGACGAATGGAAGGGATCTACAATTTTATGCCGAGTCCAAACGGCCAATTGAGAAGCTCTTTCATGACAGTTATACTCTCGGATGTTTGTCAGACGTTCGCGAGAGGTGGCGCAGCGAAAAAAACCTTAAGTTGGAATTTGGGTTTTTCTCGGGATTCGAACCTGGGACCCCTCGCTTAGTAGTCCAACACACTAACCACTAAGCCTTAGTAGTCCAACACACTAACCACTAAGCCACTGCGCCACTTTAAAAGGATTAATAAAATTTAATTCGGATTGCCATTTTATTTGAAAATATAAGACATGCAACCGACGCGACGAACGGGTAAGCCACAATATAAGTCACGGCTTCTTTTTTATAATGTGAGTGTTTCCTATAAATAAAGTGCTTATTGTTAAATTTTTCGCTGCAGAGTATTTTTTAGAAATAGAAATGTACAAAAAGCTAAAGGCAAATTCAGTTGGAAAAAATATGTTACATACATACATAATTACCTAATTTAAAATTGGATCGAAATATAACGGATTACAGTAATTTTTGTGTGTGATAAACCAAACAAATGAGCATTCTGAGGATTTGATTAAAAAGAGCAACGAAGAGAGTTAGATTGACCTTAACCTGGGCAAACGACCGAAGTTCGGTAAAGGGTACATTTTAAGAGATATAGAATTTTGTTTTAATACTAGGTGTAATTAAAGCATATTATTCTCTTTTCTTCCTCTTGCAGGCATTTCTACTTCCATGATATCGGTGTCCAATTCACTGGTTTATTTGGCGATAGATGTCGTTGTGAAATCAGGTTTCATGAGCAGGTGCGAATTTCCTTTATGCTGGATCCGAAAACAAATCAATTTAAACCACAATTTCTCTGATCGTTGTCTGGTAACATTAACGGTTAGAACCGACAACGATAGCCAAAGTGAATGGTGGAATTTTTGTTGGGTGTTATCGACCCTCTCATGATACTCTTGTGGACGAGAGCAGCTCGTGGGCCGTATGAAAAGAACATGGTAAGATCGCGATCGAGGAAACAGGAAGGTGATACTGCAGAAACAAAGTAAAGTTTTACCAAAAAAATAAAAAGCCAGAACGAACCATTCAACCTGGACGATATGGTGTGACGGATAACTAAACTGCCCAGCTTTTCAAAGACATCGGGGATTTGGTCATAGAAGAGTATGCCTATTGCATAGAGCCTTCGTATTGACTGATCCGCAAGAAAACTTTTCCAACTATAGAGTCTCCTCAATATTGCATATTAAATCCTGTCTACCTTGTCTGATCGGCTGAAACTATTCTTCAACGATGTGTCAGCCCCCGAAGTAGAAATTGATGATTATAATATGAAATGTACACTAGAGTTTGTAGTTCATATGGCAATATTTTCTAACCAAATGAAAATTGGTATACCAAATCGGTGTAGAAAGGCTCTTGTATTTCTAGAATTACTTTAACAACAAATTTGATAATATTTGATGTTATGTGTAAAAATAGTGGAAATTTAAGAAAAGCACTATTCTAGTTATTCTTAAATTGCACTAATTTTACATTTAAATTAAATTTTATAAAGTGTACCTAACTTTATTAAATGTTTTGAATTTTATCTACAACAGTTTATTTAGTAAAATCAGAAAGGATTTTCATTTTTCTCCTACTATAATAGGCGTTTGAAACTTAAACTTTGAATTGAATTGAAAAAAACTTTGAATAGAATTTTTGATTTTGCCCACATAATCTACATAGATTATTCCATGGTTTAGTAGGATCTCGTACTATTGTTGTAAACCATGGAAATCAGTGATCTATGTGGGTAAAATAAAAAACGCCAAACAGTAAAAAGAAAGAAACTAGAAAGTTTATTTAAACATTTTACTACAATGGCAAGCAATTTCCAATACAACATTAGGGGTATTCACGATCCGGTGCAACTGGTCTTGTATCATTGCGAAAGTGCAACTTTTTTTCGCAAATTTTGAAAGCACGATAGCGCCTAAAGGAATTGACATAGGCGAATGAAATTTGGTGAAAGGACTTCTTTTTATCGTCGTCAGGTTGGTATTGAAAATGGGCTATGTCGGTCAGGTATAGTTCTGGTACCTCCCATACAAAACCAATTTTGCATGACTTGTGTGCAGTGGAGGGTATAAAAGCATCAGCCAGGCGACTTTTACTTGTTTTTCAGTTGATTAGGTACCTATGTAGGTAAAAAAATTATAAGCGATACTAGAAAAACAAACTGTACAGAAAACATAAGAATATACTTAAATAAAGTGTACTTTTGGCTTACCTAAACATATTCATTTCAGATGGCACTGTAGTTATTGGTGGTTCCTGGTGTTTATAGTGTATATATGTTTTAAAGAAGAGCAGAAGTGGGTGATAGTTACTAAGTTTAGCTAAGTTGGTATTATATTTTTATTGAAAGTGAGGCATTGAAAAAAAAAACGTATGTGAACACAGATCGGGATTTGAGTGAAATATTTAAAAAAAATATATATTTAATTTTTTCAAAAATCGACTGTACGGTAATTTAGAAAAGAACTGAGCTTGCAATCAAGTTAGAACTGTTCATATTACCTTAAGAATGAATTTTTCTTGAAATTTTATCGACCGTTTTTGAGATAAGTCCAATTTTCAAAAGCGTCTTTATTCGATTTATATTTGAGAAAAACGGGTTATGCAGCAATGTTAATCTCACCAAGATAAGCCCAAATATTATTTTTTGTTAAAATCGTTTGAGCCATTTACGTGTAAGCTATTGCCAACCAAATTTTACAAATATGCCTTTTAAGATGATTTAGAAATAAAATGAGTTATAACTTGATAGTTATGAATGACCATAACAACCTTAAAAATGATTTTTTCTTGAAATTTTTGAGATAAGTCAAATTTTAAACAATTACCTACCATTATTCGATTTATTTAAGAAAAACTGGGTAGGCAGCGATGTCAACCCCAGCTACTTAAGTTTAAATGTCAATTTGAGTTAATATTGGTGTATGCGTTTTTAAAAAATATAAACTTGTTTAAAACCCTTATATGGGAAGCTAACGTAACAAATCCGTTCAGCCGTTTCCGCTATAGACCTCATGAGCCGGCGTTCAGACGGACAATATTGCGAAACCCACTTTTTTGACTTCCTCTATCATCTTAAAGTCAGAGTTGATTAACATATCGAGTCGAAATTTTGTACGAATACAATATCTATCGCTTAACCCTTAAATGCCCAGTGTATCTTTAAAGATACAACCATTTAAATAATTATTTCTTCGTTTGTTTTGATTTTATTTACTTGTTGCTTACTATTTTAGCTTTATTGACTCAAAATGTATCCACTGTAAAAAAAATTGACCCATAACTTATAAATTAAGCTTACTTTTTACGAAATATTTGCCTTTTTGAATTTTTAGCAAATTTAAAGAAAAAAAAACACTTTTTTTTATTTTTTAATATTAAAGAATGTGACACTGCTGGATAAGAAAAAATATATTCTAATGAACGCATATATTATGAAATAAAATACAGACATTTTAACAAAATGCGATATACCTACTGTGGGGGGTTAATGCCCAGTGTATCTTTAAAGATACAACCACTTTTTTGTTAATAACTTCTTGAAAAACAAAAAAATATTTTTTTTTTAAACAGCGGATTTGTTGTTTTTGTGTCCATTTACATATAAAATTATTTTTTCAACATAATCGGTTTCATTGGGCATTTAAGGGTTAATATGTAATACGATAAAGTTAAAAAAGAAACCAACAGTGACAAAAGAGGAAACGTTACATAGGCGCCATTCGGCATTGCGTGCGTCTGTAATCAAATCCAAATTAAATACGAGTTTACCTACTCTCATACATACGCACATGGCTAAATATATACCGGTTCGACTGAAACTAAAATGGAAAATCGAAATCCATTTGGCAGGCAGCAACACGTAAGTCGTTAGTGTGACGGCTGAGGTGCTAGCGCTTAAAAGCACTGTAGCTGTAGGCATGCATGTGCACATTAAGCAAATTAAAGGGATCAACGTCTGCCAGTGTTAATGCCTCTGTTTACGAATTAAGCTCTGATTTCATTATACACATACACGCGTGTATGTCTATTAGAATATAGCAAGCACAACCGTACGGGGTTGGTGTGGAGCGCTACCTACCCCTATTTGATTCTATTTGCAGACCGAGTTTTCCAACAGTGAGCTATCAAGTGATTTTGCACCTGGAGTAGGTATATGCATAAAACTTGTTAAGATCCTGATAATAGGGAGAGAGGTGGAGAATTCGCTTTGTTCCTTGCATCGTTGGCTGTCATCATGGCTTGCGGAATGACACACATCCTAGGATGCGCTACGACGACAACAAAGACTTGCTCAGTAGATATATAAAAATATAAAATATATGCCAGTGGCAAAGAGCTGAAGCTTTAGGAAGCACTCAAACAAAACCCGGAAACGATTTTTGATGGGCGCACATCGTGAGCGAACACGAAAGGAAGATTTAAAAATGGAGGTGTGCAATGTGATGTGATACCTTTATTACAAAACTTTTAATTACATTTTTTTTCCTGATTATTCAAATTTAAGTTATCAACCTACGAATTTAAGTAATGAGAGACGTTATAATGAGATTCCACCGCGATGAAGGTGGTTATTATCAAGTTTGCATTTCAAAATGCGGAACTAATTGAGACGGTGTATAGTATTAGACATTCATGTTAGTCGTTGCAGATATGCAAATTGCATTTCCCTCATTTTAATAATTAGTTAAGAAATAAGGGAGTGTTATTATAACAAATAAAAAAGTATGCGCGGTGGTTACACGCAAGTATTCGTTAACGAGGTACATGCTTGCGAAATAAAAAACAAAAAGTTAAAGTTCAGTTTAAAACATGTTTACCATAAGCTTGCAAGTAGGCACGACGTGAAATGGTGTTTTAAACTTTGCCTTAATCACAACATTTCTGCAAGTCACCCAGAGAAAAAACAACGTAAAATCAAAGAAAACCACTTTGATTTAAATATTTTTCGGAATGATTTAGCATCGAATACTAACATTTTTAAATCATAGTGGCATAACATTAATTCAAAGGGTTTCCCTACTCTAAATGCATATATTTTTAATTTGATCTAACCACGTATGCACCTTGATTTGACGTGGAATAATGCTTAAATGTAAAACTTTGAATATACTTAATTTAAAATTACATTGCGTATTTGAATCAAATATGTTTTAACGTGAAAAGGAATATTCTTTATTAAAGTTTATTCAACGTAAAATAAAATAGAACATATTACATTTTAGTTTACATTTTTTCCCTGAGTGGTAACGTTATCGGACATCAGAAGCATTTTTTTGCACAGTGAATAAGTCGGTTATCTATGTTGTACAGTCTTGCAAATAAAGTTTTTAAACAATTGCGAAAAGCTTTTGATATTAAGAACCTCAATACTGAATTCATTATACTTAGCTTTTCTTGTTAGTGCTAATTAGTTTCGTTATACTCTTTGTTTATTTGTTGCATAATGTTAACTAATAATGATTTACCCTATTTAAACCTACAGTAATTCATACTCTCATTTGTCATGTTAATTTCGTCCGTCTCTATTATGTACAATTAATTTTTTTTTGCTACATCGCTGTTGTTAAAGGTTTGTCTCGGTCACTTGGATCTCGGACATAGACAGCGTAACAACTTTGGTAAAATATAGCTTATATATTTACTGATCGTTGTTGATTTGCGTCTCCCTTCTCCCTTCGTTCGATATATCTTTGTAATCGATATTCGCCGGGCCCATTTTTTTAAAACTACGTTTCAAAAATATAAAGATTATATTACTTATTTTGTTACAAGGTCGTCTTTCTAACAGTCGCCATTTATGTAGGTTTACGGATGATCCATAGCTTTGATTTGTGTTTGTGTTCTCAAAACGCAGGTTTGTTTTATATATCCTCATAGGATAGAACGGAAATGAAGCTGCCCGTCGCATGATATACCATGCTCGCAAAGAGATATAGATGAAGTTAAAGTCGAGGTGGAGACTTATTGCACTGAGAAGGTAACCGATAAGCATTTGAGTAACTCTTCATTCATCTAAACTCTTGCCAAGGCAAAGATAAAGCATCTCGTTAAGATATATTCAGTGCAATGGCTAAATTCCATATCACTGACTGAGATTTTCCAGAGATTTTAACACTAGAACACAATAAAAATACAAATATTGCTTCAACCAACAGCTTTTAATACCAGCGTTGAACAAACTTGGGTTCCTTTAAAATAAATTCACAATCGATTGCAAAAAAAGTCCGGTTTTTCCCAATTAATTTCCACACAGAGCTGACTTTTGCATACAATTTCATAGCATCCTTAATTGAAATAAATTCTGAAATTGCAAGCCAAAAGTCATCAGCTTCGAAAAAAACTGGGCATAATCGAATACATTAATCAAAATAAATTGAGATATTGCGATACAGACAAAAATAAAATACGCTGTATTCATAATTACTTGGATAAACGTAAAGATTTTTAAAAGAGTATTTTTTATTTTATATAAAAATAAGTTGCATTGTGTTTGAAATATTCATGCGAGAACCGATTTCGTTTCTGGAAATTTCAGGTGAAATGTGACGTTAATACCAAGGCTTTTATGTATGTACGGTCTTTGTATGTGTATTGGTTCATGTGTAATATATCGTATGTATGGTGTTGTCGATCTACGAAACAATTCAACCGATTTCAACGAAATTTTGTTGATGTGTATGGTTGGATGAAACATAAAAGATAGGATAGTTTTGGACATGGTAGGTATTTTTTTTTTGTCCTCTAAAAGCAATAGTCTCAATATTCACTTCATTGATCAACAATTATTGACATTCAACAACTTTCTAGGGTATGGTTAGATAATAGATACAATATACATACACGATTTTTTTTCTTACACAAATTGATCAAGTGATCACTTAGATGAAAATGGTTTATGTCTTTGAATAAGAATGCCGTACTAAATACCATCAATATTTATTTAAATTTAAACGCCTAGTAAAGGAGGCGAGTGTCCGCTTGTATATCTATAGATTTGTGCTTCAGAGTCAAAGTTCGGGGGACTGGGATAATTAACGGATATAAGTCACCCTACACAATCGACTTTGCGGCTCATATAAACAGCAGTAGCATTCAGTAAAAAAAATTGCTAACGAAGAATATTGAGATTTACAAAAATTGTAAGCTAAAAGTTCATGCGTTAACTATTATTTTAAAATGGAATGCAAAAGGAGCATTGATAAATTTATATATTCAATTGTGTGAATGATTTATAGACAAATTCATGTCATCAAATATTAATTGACATAGAACACTTGTTTCCGCATCCACTAATGAATTAATAACTAAAACATGTTTGATACCAATAAAATTGAATAACGAGTCAAATGAGTGCAATCCCTGCATTTCATTGCTTGAATCGCCATCCTGCAACAAGGACATATAGTACTCGAGCCCAAATGTATCGCATTCCCGCACAAATTTATTTCAACTTTGTCGATGTTGATATGCTTCCTCCAGTGTCCAGTCCAGCCAGAGTCCAGGAACAATTTCACTTTAATGTGGTTTGCGATTCATCGCTTCACGAAATCTGGGACAAGAAAAAAGCGGTTACATAGTTCCTGTGACTGCTTGTATGTGTATGTTGTAAAGAAAGATCCTAGTGGATACAAATTGTTTCATAGTCGGATGTTTTATTTGACATTTTATTTTAGTCCGTTCAGTTGTCTACATATTTATTATATGCTTAAAGCATTGAATGGCTTTTAAGTTTATAACACACTTCCATTAAAAAATAATGTACATATATCGCTATTAGAATTTATAAGTTATTGGTTCCGTCCACATACGCTCGTATCCTGTCGAAGGAAGTTCGAAATTCGTACATAGTTATCAATTAAACAATAAAAATGTAAGTATTTGCATTCCTATAAATGACATCAACGTCGGCAATGACCCAAGACTAGAGCCTTACAATTCCATGTAGGTGACGTGTTATAGCGTAAAGGCGTAAAAGAGTAGGTGAACTTCCCGCCATAAGGACTTTGAATCAATAAAATCAAAACCTTGCCTACGGTATTTTTCGATCAATTAATTGAACAAATTAAATGGAAATACGATTGTGGACACATACAAACAACAAAAAATAAAAGTATTCGTAGGTACATCTAAAAGGTAGGAGAACTCACAAATGTTCGGAGCGGGTGTTTAATGAGTAAGAGGTTGACACCCCATTACGATGTCCATTAGAGGGCAAACATTTCTTCCGTTTGCTGCCGCAATTACTCGTAAGTGGACAGGCCATTAGTGAACAAAATAAGGTGAAGGAGAATCGATTTTGAGTCAGCCTTTGCGATAGAAATTATGGCTGGAAAAAATTGAACAAAATTGACAAAAATATTTACAATGTCAAGATGTAAATGCAATTTGTCAAAACCGTCGCTGACGATTGGGACACCATTTTAGTATCTTTTATAGATACGTATTTCCATATCCGGTCCAAAATTGGAATCACAATAAAAGCTGACTTCTGAGGCAAACGCATATGCCACGGTTGAAATGGTTCACGAAGTGTGTAAAAAATATTGCCGAGTTTCTGATAAATTAACAGCCCTATTATGGCTATCAAATATCAACACGATATTTGATAATATTTGGTATGTATCAACAAAATGAATGAATCGGTATTATGGTTATCAACCTATCTAAATTTTTGATGAATTGTGCATTTAGGATCTATTGTGAATTGTTTTATCGATAAACTTGGCATTACGGTTGTCAAAAAATTTTATATTCATCAAATTTTCTATCAACCACAATTTTTTTGTTGATACGTATCAAATATTCTGGTGGTTAAAAAATCATCAAACCATAAAATTTATTTCCTTGTTTTATTGTTAAAAAAAGACTTTAGACCGAAATGTCATCGTTAAAGTTATTTTTTGAAAGGGATTACAATGAAGTAAGTTTAAGCGAACAAGCTATCATACGCAGGACTTTACGAAATGCCTCAAACCCAATGAATTTGGACGAAGTTATGTAATCAGTTAATATTTATTTTTTTTTTAATTGATGTGATTCGGTTCCAAATTTGTACAGAACTTAAGACTGATATTGAGAATAGGGTAATCCGCGACAAAGTCAGTATCAAATGAAAAAAAAAACAAAGTGACATCTGAGAAATTTGTAGGAAAACAAACTAAATTTTATGTGGCGGGAAATAGGCATAGATTTGAATTTAATCAAAATTGATATGAATTCTCTGAAATCGGATAAATACTGTTTGTTTTTTTGTAGCCATCAAATATAAAAAGTGACCTACCACATTAGTGTTTGTTAAAAGTAACTTTAATCTAGTACTTTTAAAGTGCATAATATACCTATAACTAAATGAATAACTTTTCCTCATAAAATTGGAGCTATCTGCAAACGCAAAAGAGCTTGATGCGCTGAATAAATTGGCATACACTGGAAGTGAGTGCAATAACAGTCAGAGCATCACCAAAGGCCAAGATCTTTTTGAAGCCGAATGGTTTGAAGATGTTAAAGGTACTCGTTTCTCACACATTTGTGTGGTACTGGGAAAGTTTATTAAAACATGCGAATTGTATGACAACCGTTTAATAACTGTATGTTCCCACATTTAGGTTCTTCATTCCCATCGTCTGGGTGAAAAGCCACTTGAGACTTGGGTGTTTGTAGATTTCAATGGTGAAATCGAATCTGCTCACTGCATGTAAAGCCCGGCCTTTTGGGATAGTGCTATTTGCACTGGAAAGCATTTATAGAGACTTTATTGCCAATCCCGAGAGCTCTTTTAAACACATACCTAATACATTTTGTTCAACTACGCATATGCACAAAGTTGCATGCACAGGACATATATATTTCGTTTTGCTTTTGTAAATATAATTTTAATTCCTTAATTATATTCCAGCTTTCGGTAAAGTTTTCAGGTAGTATTTTGCCCCTTATCATAGACTTTTAGTCATAAAACGAAATAAATCATATCTCCCGCCATATAAAATTTGGTTTGTTTTCATACAAGTTGGTTTGACGTTTAATTGAAAGAGCACGCACAGTTGTGAAAGGGATAGCTTCGCGAAATACTCTATAAACTCAAACCAACAAAAAAGTTAGCAAGCCATCAAAACAAAAACCACATACAAATTAGAAACGTCAAACTTCAAAACAGAACCCATTCTCAATGATATTTTGATTAGCATTCACAATGGGGTAAACATTATCAATTGATGCTCATAACACCAAATTATCGATGAATTGATAGCTGTTATAGGGCTGTAAATGTTTTCCGACTGCAGCAGTTGTTTTGGAACAGCTTTCTATATTTTCGCCTGAAGTCTGTCTAAGCCTCCTGCTCCAAGGCTTCAAAAATCATCCTTTAACCATAATTGAATCAAATGAAGCACAGAGGAACATAGTTTTAAAAATTAAAGTAGGTGATATTTCCGCTATTTGCGATAATCAGCCGTATTAATAATTGTCGCTTAACTACATGTTAGGCCTAACTACTGGCAAACACATTCGTTAAACTCAAATTGCTATTAATAAACATTTTTAGAAGATAACTAACGCTTCGTAACTTTCACATAATTAGCTTACGGTAGGAGGTCTGTTAGCGAGTAAATAACTCTTAAAAAACATGGTTCCCGTCAAAATGACAAATAATTTCAATTTAAATTTGAAAAATTGTGGAACAAAATGGCTCACCGTTTTTCAGTGTTTTTAAATAATGTGAATATGTTAGGGGAGGATTCAGTTACCATCGCCTCAACTCGAAAAAAAGTGTGCAAACAACGCAAAAACCCTATGACAATGTTAACAAATAAATATTCAAAAATAATACAGATTTTCAAAAGAAAATATGAACAAATTTCTGTTGTTTTACTTGATTTTTTGTTTATTTTCTGATGCTTTTTTTTCTTTTTCACTTGTCGCGATTAAAATTTATTAGCCAGCCGTGATGAAATCCAATATACAAGGTGGCCGATGTTTTTTGGCTGTAATTTAAAAAAAAATTAAAAACTTTGATTCTTCTTGTGGATTATTTTTATTTGGTCTTTTAATTTTTTTTACATCAAGTCGAAAATATGACGTCATGTAAATGTCCGCCGCCACAGTTGATTGTCATTTGAGCCCTTTTTATGGCATTTTCCATCACTTTGGCCAAAGCTTCCGGCGATAGGTCCTCACATTCTTGACGGATATTGTCTTTAAGAGCTGCAAGAGTCTGAGGCTTGTTGACATAAAGCCGCGACTTCAAAAAGCCCCACAAAAAGAAGTCTGGAGCGGTCAAATCAGGCGATCTGGCGGGCTAGTGCAAGTCGCAAAAAACGACCCGGGAACACCGCTTTCAGATTATCGGTTGTGGCTCGCGTAGTGTGTGCCGTAGCTCCGTCCTGTTGGAACCACATGTCCTCCAGTCCTAAATCGTCCAATTGCGGTAGAAAAAAATCGGTAAACATGGCCCTATAGCGCGCACCGTTCACTGTTGTCGTTTGACCAGCGGCGTTCTCGAAAAAAAAATGGACGCGTCAACAGAGGCGATATTCTCGGCACAACGGGCGCTCCGGGGCCCGCCACTCTTGATAACGTCTCGTGTTGTACCAGTCTCTTCGGGCGAACGGCTAAACGTCGCAGTATTTCACCAGTAGGCGTTGGACGGCTAGGAAATCTGCGACGAAATTCACGTTGTGCCAAAGTCACCGTCCGATTATTGCTCAAATAAATAGTCACCAATATTCCGCGTTCTGGAGCAGTGTATCGTAACATTGTTTATTAACGTGTATTTCGCATGTGTTTACTACACAAATGTCAAAACAGAACTGACATTATTTATAGCATTTTCTGATAGGAGGATTACTTTTGCGCCACCTTGTATAATAGTTTTTAGTACAATTTGGTTAGGTGATGCCAAATCTAAGCATTATAGAGAAAACATAAGCTAGTTATTATATGGGTTATTTTTATTTATTAATTAGAAAATTTAACTAATATGTTATATATTTATATATATAACTAGGCGATAGGTAACATACGAGTTGGAGAAAAGTTGCGGGTTTTTTATTAATACGGCTGAATATGAGTATGCCTTATGATTTCGAAAAACTAAATTTTTTACGTGTCGTTTCGTCAGTGCACTTAAAAAGTCAACTTTTTTTTAATAATTTTGCTTAAATTTTTTTTACTAGAGTTCGGCCAGTTGTAGACTCTACTGTAATAGTGATTGTATTGTATTTTTACTTTTTTTTTCGAATTTTTTAAACCGGCTTAACACTTTTTTATTTCAATTTGTACCTACTATTAAATTAAATTGTTTTCTGTCTGTAGTTATTTGCGCACATTTAACTGGGGTATGCATTTACACCTACAAACTATTAAAACTTTGCAAAAATATGGTTGCGCACTTTTACTGATACCTTACTGTATACGCTTACCCGAATAAGGGGCCAGAATGCACAACTTCACTTGCTTTGAATTTTTTAAAAGTTATATCATAGTCTTCTATAATTTCATTCTTAAGATATAGGCTTACCAAATAATAGACACTTTTTGAAAATGGTAAAAATTTGTGTTATTAGCATTTTTAGTGTAAAACTGGGTCATGTTACACCGCCTACCTTTACTCAAATATCGATTTTAGTTTAAATCGTTAGAGCCATTTTCGAAAAATTAAACTTGCTTAAAAGCGTTATATAGGGTATGGTAAGTACATTAAATTTTTTTCCGGCTAACATGTTTAAAAACTCCAAATCCGAAGTTGAAAACAATTCCCTCCAGCCGTTTAGCCTGCAGGCTCACTCCACATTGTGTGAAACACAATTTCACACAGCATTGCATCTTTGCACAATCTTCATAACAAAAAAAAATCAAGCGAATATGTTGCGTTGAAAACAGTGAAAGTGATTCTTAACTATTATTCTTCGCCTATTTATATAATTTTTTTTATGTGGCTTGTTGCGAAAGGTTTCCAGTTTTCATTCATACGTTACTCTTTGAACAATTTCAAATCTTTAATAAACAGAAAAACTCTGTGTTGTATTCAAATACCTGAAAAACCTCCATTAACATCCTTTCTGCCAGTCACACTATTAATAGGGCAATACCCTTGCAGCTGCAAAGCCAAACAATTTCTGCGGTTGAATTCAGAATATGAAATTAATGTCACCGCAGATGTCTCCCAAAATTTCGAAATCCCCGCACAAATTCATTTCAGTCACGTGATATGTACGTTTCGTTGCTGATGGAATGTAAAACGGAAGACTAAAGACTGAATGGGCGGCGATGACGATGGCATATACTCGTATGTACTTGGACCTACAAGAGATGGATTGCATTTGGGCGTATTAATCATAAATCTCGCCCGTTAAAGCTGATGTCATGTCCTGCAGGATGGTTATGTGTCGACGATACCACGTTACGGATGCAACACACTGTTCCTGACAAGTGCGATCATGGGATTTGCAAGCGATGATAAATTATTCCATGAATGCGGCCATGGAGTTTTGTATTTAACCAAAACTAGCCAATTGAAAACGCATTTGCCAGAAAAGAATTTATGTTTTTATTCTTATTTGGGTCATCTCGTGATCCTTACTAAAATTACTTTTCGGATATAACTGCACTTTCTTAGAAAACTTCTAAAGTGCCTTAAGCACTCCTCGTACTTACATCATGAAAGAACTGAGTGGTGTACCATAGTTGGAAGCCTGTATACAAATCTAAAGTTTTAACATAACTTTACCACCATCGCAACACGAGGGTGGTTGCGAAGTGTTTTCCGGCAAACATTTGGTTTTAATGTGAATTGAAATCAGCTAATGGTGTTGAAGGAAACGACGGCTGTAAGGCAAACTACATTAAATTGACATTTCGTCGAAAGGATAAGGAGAAAGTTTCCTATACACTCCGTACCGAATATGGCAGGTTGAAATGTTGTTAGAAATTTCGCACATTAACTGTTCGTAAAGGATAAGCCCAGATCTCATGGGATGTAGCTTTTTAAGTACATTGAGTATCTACATTAAGAACAGTTGGGATACAAATTGGGGAAGTAGCGGTACCTTGAATTGATGCTTTTCAGCACATAAAATATATCTAACTCCATCCACAAGTGTGTGTCAAATACTTAGCGTCATTCTTGACTTAAGCTTAGCTGGAAGTCCAACATCCAATAACAAGTGCGGAAGGCAAGCATAGCATCATATGCCTGTAAACAAATTGTTGGCAAAAAGTTCTTAGTGTGTACACAGCCCTGGTTTATCCCATCCTTTTTTATGGAGCCCTGGGATAGTGGCCCACCCTAATTGAAGCTAAAATATAAAAACATTAAATTGACCTGAGTACAAAGAACAGCTGGAATTGGAACCAAGGCTGCCCTACGATCAACACCGGAGCGCTCAAGGTGATGCTTAATATTCCGCCAGTGGTTTGTGGTTGTCTTAAGAGATTCACTTAGACCAGATAAGTAAGTCCTTGAGGATTAGTAAGCCAGGGTCGATGGCCTGAAGACTTTCTTGTCCAGAGAACCTTGTTGCTCCTTGCAAGCTTGGTGACGATTTGTCTATTAAGTTGGTTAAGTTGAAGGTCACTGGGTGGCGATGTTTTTGTTTCAAATCGACGAATATTAACTGAAATAGTTCGACTTTGTAACGTACGAATATTTGCTTAAACAGTGTACTTTCGGGCGAGTCAAAAAGCTCAGGTTTTCAAAGAAGTAACTTCTTAAGATGCACTTGCGGTAAGTGGCAAGAGCGAGACAGGCGAAAACAAGGTGAGCAGTGATTTCTTCTTTTTCCTCGACTCTGCAGGTCCCTCAAAAATTGTTGTAGGGTGCCCCTAAGTCCACGGTCGTGTCTATCTCTCAAACAGTGTCCTGTTAATGCTCCCACAGTATGGAAAAAAAATTTCGAGTTCTTTTGCCATAGATATACTTCCGTCCAAATTCGTCTGCGTTTTACGGAGGTAGATATTGGTACTAGATATTCCCCCCTTTCATTCGTGGTATATTCGGGGCTTTAATGGCTTCCTGACTGTCTATCTCTATGCCATCATTTCTGCCTGAAAGCCACTGCAGTAGTAAGAGAGAAGCAAGGCGGGTTAGGATTGAGAAAAGACTATTTGCGATCACTGTTTTATGGAGGTGTAGTGTTGTGTCTATAGCAGTCGTGAGAGTAGACCTAAGTGACTCTGTGATCTTAGTATGCGTTCAATGGATTTGATATTACATTTCTTTTCTAACGCCGGCTGCGAGACCATGAGTTCGCAGAGACTGTCTACATATTTTCACCTAATCAACATAAAAGCGGGATAGATAAAAAAAAAAAAAACAGAAGGTACATCTCAATCGGCCGTTATTGAGATGAGGCGTTCTATAGAGTTCTCCTTCGATACCCCTGAAGTCAGCGGGCTTCGCCCGTGTAAAATGTGTTTTCAGACCAATTGATGGAACAAATTTTTTATAAATTTGCTGTCTTTTTTTTTCTAATCGCTCGAAGGAAAAATCATCGATAGACATTGCAGAGGTATAACGCGAGGGACCGTTCTGCAATAGTGAGCGACTGGAACCCGTATTAAAAAACCCCCCCATAGTCTTGCACCTGTTCGTTGAAATAATCGGCTATAATTTAATATTCTTTGAAAATGAAAGAAAATAATATTTAACACACTTTTTTATTAATGTAACGCATCTTTGTATACTATATTAGGCGTTTTGTTTCTAACGGCTAAGATAGTGATATTTGCCGCATTACATATAACTCCACCGGGTAATTAATGCCTCATCTTGATTGCAAATATCATTTATAAACAGGTACGACGTGTATCATCAGGAATCTTCTCTCATATAAATCCCGTAATGTAATGATACCACGATCTGGTATCACTGGTACCTATATCAGGGATGAAAAATGAACTGTGTGGACTGCAACTAAATATTAGTTCCGATTGTATTTTTTTGGGCTTAATTGTATTTTTTACTTTCTCGTATACGAGTAGTAGTAAGATATCGTTTTCGTACAAAATGTCGAGTGATTTCAAGATGTTTTTCAATTATATGTAATGCCACGCAATTTCGTCCCTTCGTCTGTCTATCCGTCGGCTTCTGAGGCTTAAAGCTAGGCGGATTTGTTTCAAACCTCGTTTTTAAAGTTTTTCGGCTTAAAGTTCGGATCCTTTTTTTTTGCACGATAATTTTAAACTTTGGGTTTTTCTCGAAAACGGTATATATCAAATGCATATTTATTATTTTTTTCCGGTGGAATAGTTTTTGGGCGAAACTCACAATAAGGCTGATTAACAAAACTATGTTTTAAAGGTAATATGATCATTTTTAACTTAATGGGAATCAATGTTGTGTTCTTTGCTAAATCATCGTATACCGTAAATCTAAATTATTTTCTTTATTTTTTATAAGCTACCTACATGAAAACACAAATTTTATTCAAAATGCATGTATAACTTTTTTTTTTTTAAATGATTGCATTTTTCGTTCCCGTCACGAATTTAACAAATACGGTATTTTAAGCAACGGCTCGTATTTCGAAAAACAAATTAAACAAATTAATTGGAAGGTGATGTTTGCATTTTCAACAATACTCTTCACTTAAAATTTCAACAAGTGTAAATGCAAGTAATACCTCCCACACTATTTGCGATCACACACTTTCATTCTTATATTTCTTATTACAGTTTAAGGCATGAATATTTTATCAACGGAAACACTAAATTTTATATCGAAATCGAAAGAAACCCCTGGATTCAATGAATTCGCTGTTCCTTAATTTAATCGAACAAATCTCAAAGAAAACAAATTGAAAGTTCACTAAAACCCCTAAAGTTGACTTTCAGCTTTTATCATAGATACCTCTTTATCTTATTAATTAACTTTAAAAATCACCAATCTCTTGCAATAACCATATAAACATTACCGACAGAATTAACAAATTTACACAAAAATCTTGTAGAAAAGATGCAACAGTTTAAAATAGTTTTATCGTTATCATTATATGCAGAACGTTCAAAACACATACACACATTCTGTATATTTTAATAAGGTTTATTTTATCGGCAATCGCTTCGTAGAATTTAGGAAACTACTTACCTTATACAATAAAAAAAAAAAACATGTATTACATAAGGTCAAAATTCAATCATAAAAACATGTAGGGTGAAACCAAGATACAACGATTTTAATAAATTTAAATAAAAATATTAATTATGTTATACGTAAAATATACCTATTTTGTATTATCACGGAATACTTATTTAACTACACAATATCACATAGACTAAAGGTGAGATTAGACTGTATGCCAAGTGGTCATAAAATGCCAATTTCTAACAGTTCTCCTGTCAAAATATGGTCATACAATGTAATGGGCATATCTCATATGTTCTAATGACTTAAATGCCACATATGACCAGGCTGAGTTTGCCAGATAAAAATGCTCAACTAGCATTCGGACAATAAGCACTAATGCGAGTATTAAGCCCTATATGCCCATATGCACTTTATTGAAATTTCGTTATGGCATTGCTGGCATTTTTAACGGAAAAAATAATTATTTTGCTGATATCGGCGTTTGATTTTATTTTCATTTTCGTTGTCTTTTTTGTACTTACAACATTTGGTTATAAATAAAAAATGCCTTAAATGACCATCAAGGCAAATACAGGGTGGCGCACGAATCGTGCTACAAAAATAAAACGTAATAACTTTTTTTCTGTGTGAGTAATCGGCTTATTTTTTTTTTTATTTTGTAGGTTACTATTTAGATTTATAAAAATGGATGCTTGGGATACGGAGAAAAGAATTTGGATAGTGCAACGGTACCAAGCTTTGCAGTCCGTCATTTCCGTCCAAAGGGAATTTAGGCGGGAGTTTGGCGGTAATCCCCCGAGTAGATGGACCATTATGAGGTTTGTAAACATGTTTGCCGAATCTGGAAGCATCGCACGAAGGCCGTACCATCGAGATGCCAATGTTCGGGTTCAGGATACAATCGCAGCAGTAGCATCTGCAATACAGGCCAATCCGAGCGTTTCGACCCGAAACTTATCGGGGCAAATTGGAGTTAGTAGACGGTCATTACAACGGATACTTCATGACGATTTAAACTTGTTTCCGTACAAAGTCCAAATTACTAGCAAGTTAAACCCTCAGGATTTGCCTGTTCGCCTGGAATTTTGCCAAAAAATGATATCAATGGCCGAAGAAGACAACACATTGAGGCCCATTTTGATCTTAACGGCAATTTTGCTTGTTTTGCACAATTGGTGCGCCACCCGTATGACCACATTGATCATTTTGGTCATATAGTCTAATATACAGTTTTGATAATCCTGACATTTTGGTCATTTGACATCTATCTTATCTGCTCATTTGACTGTTGGCAATTATATGCACAATTGGTATACAGTCTATCTTAGCTTCAGTAGGTACTATATTATATTTGGTGATATCACAACAAATTTCACAGTTGTAGAGTTCACAATATTGGAAGGCAAACAAATTTGTTATTTATGAAATGAGAATAAATTAACTATGCAAATTGATAATCCATATTTAATGGGAAGTTTACATTATGTTGTACAGTGGAATTGGTTGCGTTCGTAAGTATAGCAATTGTGGATAAACGAATAAAAATAATTGTACCTAATAAGTCATTGTATTAAATAATATGCGTTATTGTACCTTCTCAAAATAAAAAAATACTCTTCGAGTGTAACTTATTCGGAGCGATTGTATTTTGTATTTTTTCAAAGTCCATTGTAACTAAAAAGTTACGATCGTAACCCGTTTGTCAAGCCTGGTACCGTATTTGACATTTCTTTCCAGACACTTTTTTTTGTAAGCAAAACAGAGATAAACAAACCTTTTCTACATATTTGCCATTTCGTTTTGTTTCTTAGCAAACCACACAGCGTTGCTGCTGTCTGTCTCCCTCTCCGTCACAGGAGTAAAATAAGGTTTAAAGAGATGTCAAAATATTGCACGGTTAGTATGTTTGATTTGAGAATGAAGTGCATATCTACTCATGCAGGTGAAAATCGTAGAAATTTTTCAAAGTTTGCCTATTTATTTAAAAACCTTTTAAGTTATCGAGTTATTGGATATCCTAAGTTGTACCTGCAGATGTCCTCTATAAGCTGGTATTTACTATACTTAAATGCTCTCAGTATTTTCAACCGCAAAGCGTTACAAATAAAATAAGCGAAACGAAACGAAAAAATAACTTACTCTTGTCCAATTTTTTCCAAAGTTTTTAAAAATATAGAGTTGAAAAAAGGTAGAGACTGTAGGCCTAGGTATCCTCTATAGGCCTGTGAAAAATGCACCAGAAAAATTGAGCGGTTTCTAAGATTTTTGCATTTAAATACATGCAGTCAATTTCAATCTTAGTCGAACAGAACTACACAAATTTTATTTGTATGATAACAACAATATTCTTCGAAATCCTTTCTGACTTTGATTGCAATATTCCCTGCAAATCGTTGCTTCCGAAATTATCTCTAAGATAAAGAAAACCTTACAAAAACTGTTCATGCCCAATTAATAGTAATCCCATCTTCGGCTACATATATATATTAAACTAAACATATGTTTCAAATTGATAACTTGATCGGCTTTAAATTTAGGTAAGCTTAATCATCTAGAATGAAGTAAGGTTCTATAAATCCTTCTCTGCAAGTTCATTCTTTCATAAATACTAACACAGATACGTAGCGGGTACCTACCTGCACGTTTTGTTCTTTGATCCATCTTTGTATTTGCTATGTATGTTGTCTGCCGATTTTTGTGTAAGTATGCTCTCATCCAGGCAGCCATTAGCAAGGATAATGAATGGGATTTAGATCCTTAAATACATTACAATAAAATTGCGAATTCAAATAATCGTGAGAGATAGAAAAACAGAAACGAAGAGAACGATAGGAAAGCTAACGATTAAAAAAAGAAGATTAAATATAAGGTGCTTTGTGGGTTCGAAACCAGGAAAAAAAGGAAAGCATTTCGTTTAGCAGAAATGAATTAAAAATAAAGTCACAGAAGTTCTATATGCTTGCAACTCAGCAGAGACATGAATAAACTGAACTTATTTAATTATCCCTCCAAATTTAAAAGCTAGAAATTGACAAATGGTGTCACAAATGCGACCTATTTGTCAGCATTGTTGGTGTGGATTATATTAATGGTGTACGAAATGTCTGTTATTCACCAAATAAATTATTTAATGTAGGTAATTTAATGATGACAGTTAAACAGAAGGCACATAAAACATAAGTAGGTAGGTTTAGCAGGCTATACTCAAGGCCTTATCGTAACCTACTCGTACTTCATGAAATAACTTCATCAGTGATACATGAAACAGTAATGAGTACCAAAAGTTAATGCTTCTTTACTTAATTACCAGACTTCAAAGTCTTAACCCTATGTGACTTTAATGAGGTACATAAACCATAAGCAACATTCCTCACAACAAAGTGTATTTAATGCGCAAAAGATGCACTTTCTCATTCTATTGTCAGATAACGGTTCAGCATTTATTATCATTAAAATTGCATAACTTTTGGGATTAACTTTTATTGAACGAGGGTTCTTTTATGGGACTGCCAGAAGGAGTTGTAGGGAAAGTAAATCACGACAGTAAAATCGATTAAGTAAATAAATATGCGTTTAGTCAATTAAAGGGAGTTTGACTACACACTGACTGCCAGTCCGGTGGTGGGTGTAATTTGATTTGATTTGATTATCGCGAGCTCAACAATCAGGGGATATAAGCTAGGGTGTGAGTTTTATGATGATTTTATTTGGTTATACCAAATATTTATCTGGCGATATTGGACAATTCTACAATTAATAACTTGAGTGGTCGTTTGAAAAGCTGCATCGGGCTCGGTCACACACTACTAAGATAGTTAGAGATGTTTAGGCTGACGAGAAAAGGGAACTCCATCACATACGAGAGTATAGGTGTCTTGCAAAAGCTTATCAACTATCAAGCGGTTCGGAAATTGTCAGATGAAATTCATTTTAAGCGAGTATTTAAACGCTTTCCTGCGTTTCAAGTGCATAGTTTCTAGTCTATTATTCTAATGTCGAAAACTCTCCGAGAGAACTTTATTCGATTTTTATACCCTCCACAGGAAGGTATATTCACTTTGACATTGCATTTGTAACGCCAAGAAGGAGTCACCGGAGACCTCATAAAGTATACATATATATTCTGAATCAAGATCACATTCTGTCCGTCTGTCTGTCTGTCTGTTGAAAGCGCGATAGCGCCCAAAGGAATTGACTTAGGCGAATACAATTTGGTGAAGGGACTTCTTTTTATCGTCGTTAGGTTGGTATTAAAAATGGGCTATGTAGGTCAAGTCAAAACACATGTTGAAAACAAGATAGCGTCGAAAAGAATCTACATAGGCAAGTGAAATCTTGTGAGAGGACTTATTTTTAGTGTCGTCAAATGGGCTATGTCGGTCAAATAATTCTGGTACATCCCATACAAAACCAATTTTGCATGACTTGTATGCAGTGGAGGGTATCAAAGCATCGGCCAGGCCGATAATAAAAGTTTAACCTTTTTTTTTTGTTTTAACTGTCGCTTGTGAAGAAAACTAAAATGTAACTAACTCGGAATCTAAAGTGGTGAGCTGATGGGTGTTATCAAAATGAATTCATACTTACACGTTATAAAAAAAGTAATACCAAACTTACCTAAAAAGAAAAAGAAAAAAGTTGATAGTTACGAAATTAATTTAGTATTTTAATTCTTTTAATTAAACTTGTTTTAGCAAATATTTGAGCTAAATTTAATATTGAGAACAAATTTTTATTCAAATAGGTACGGTGCAAAGGAAAATAAATAAATTTGTGTATAAGCCAGAGTTCGTAGCAGAGCCAAAAATCATACCGAGACCCCCAGGCCCCAACTAGCAATCGTCTTGCCGCTGGCCCCCTCAATTTATTTTCAAATTCGCCATTTTGTTTTCCCATCGGGAATCCGTGTGACATGCAAAAACATTCAAAAAATACAAAAATAAATGCTGCCAACCTCGGCAACCGTGGTGAAATGTACTAGAGTTCAGGAATACCACATGTTTATATTACTAAATGCCATTGGTTAGTTATTATACATTTTTAAAAGGCGAATAATTTGATTTATTTGTTTAATAAAACTATCTAAAGGAGATGTTCTATATACTAGAAATTTATTAGTACAAATATGGTTGCGTATTTTCTGCTTTTGAACTTCGATTTCATGTGTTAATTTTACTTAGATAACTGAAGAAAATTTGCTCAAAATGTTTTTATTTGCCTGCACCCAATCTACATTGTTCATTTTTCATATATGTAAAACAAAGTGGCAAAAAGTGTATGTTTCCCTCTCTCGAACGTAATTTTCAACCAATTTAGTTGATTTTTTTTAAAACGTCGGTAGTTACGGTGATTAATATAGGCAAACAAAAATAAAAAAAATTAAATTTTAAAAAAGCAAAAAAAGAAACCATTTAATTTCTTTCAGTTTCACAACAAAAAGCTTTTTTTTGCTTCAAAAAAGCCCCGAGCTTTCTTCGTTACACTTTTTACTTAAATAAGTGTGTGTTTCGGATGAGTTTCGGTGCGTGCAAAAGAGGACATTTTCGTTTGCCCATACTTCATACAAATAATTCTGAGCATCATTTTATTTCGCTAACACACGCTAACTACATTTTTTGCTACCCGAAGCTTATATACCGGCAGAGTATTTCTTTTTTGTTACTTCTGAAATTGTTAAAAGTTAATTCGAAGTGGGTCAATTTTTTGTGATATTAATAAGCCTATTATCAGTGCCGTAGCTGGTTCCAAATCTTACGAGGAATTCTTTAAACAGAAAACTATATGTATATATTCCTATTCTTTGATTTTTATTAGGTAGAAGGATCACTCGACGATATTTCGTTTCAGCTTTCACAGCTGACAACGAAATTGCATTATCTCGCTCGCTCAACTGCAGCAAAACTTGAAAATAAATGTATGGTATAACGTCTTCGTTGACGATGAATCTATGCAAGGAATCAGTATAGACACTCTAAAATAGGCTTCAATAGAAGAGGTTTCTGGATTGGAACGCGTTGTTTGTTTCAATAGGCGTGTTTTTTTTAGCTTCATTCTCAGCAAAGCAAAGTAAAGTAAGATTTTCAGCACACAAATTACAATAACTACTGCGAGTCTCGAAGTGTCAAGTAGAGCGTAGTTGTTGTAATTGCGTGCTGAAAATCATACTTTACTTTGCTTTGCTGAGAACGAAGCTCATAAAAACAGGCCTAATGAAGTTCTTAGAATGCTACAATGCCAAATAAATTAATATAATAATTATTTGTCAATATCTAGCAGAAATCCATCTCATAATATTATTCAATGAAAATGAACAGGTACCACAGTTGTTTCACTTTTAAAGAAAGAGATTTTAAAAGAGATTTTGTAACTTCAGGTTTTTTTTTTGCATATTTTAAGAAAATACACTTTTTTCCGTTGATTTTAATGCTTTAAATTTCGTAGCCATATTGAAAAAAAATATATTTTAACACAGTTTAGCGAAAAGGTTTTTTTTTTTTTGTATTTCGTGGGGTAAAATATTTTTTTAGTTTTAGCATTATTTATAATCTGTAATTAGTACGTAAAATGTATACTTGCACAATAACATATGCAAGTATGCATTTGTTAAATTGAAAAAAAATTATTTCGCCCTTTACTTTACTCGTAGCGATAAAAAAATATTTTGATCACTTTTCGTATTCCAAAAATATAAATAGTGCACCTGTTTTTGTTAATTAATAATTAGGAAGGTTTATAAAAAAATCTGTGTACATTTCAAAATTGTTTTAAAATTTGTAAAAGAATTATGTGTATAGAAAACGAAATAAAGCGTGCGACTACCAACAATTAACAAAACAATTTGAATTCTTACAAAAATCTTCAAAATCTGAAATCGGAAATCAAAATGCAGAACCCACTTAAATACAACATCATATTAGGCGTGTTTTTTTGAGCTTCGTTTTCAGCAAAGCAAAGTATAGTAAGATTTTCAGCACACAATTACAATAACTACTACGAGTCTCGAAGTGTCGAGTAGGCGTAGTTGTTGTAATTGTGTACTGAAAATCCTACTTTACTTTGCTTTGCTGAGAACGAAGCTCAAGAAAACAGATCTATTGTCTTTTTTTTAGGAGTTAAACTTTTTTTTTGCTTTCCGATATTCATATTTTTTGTTTTTAAAATAAGAATAGCATTTGCATTCTTACTATTCCTAATTAACATTATTCTACAATGTCATAAACATAATACTGATTTTGTAGAAATATGGTGTTAAATAAACGAATTTGAAAACATTCACCCTAATAGAAATTTATACAATATTCATGAACATTTATTAAAATTCGCTTTTGTCTAGTGGAAGCTTGGGTTTAACTTGCAAGTTGTTGTCTCATTTTTGGAACAACCCACTCGAATTTTGCTGTCAAACATAAAATTCATACAAACAAAATTAAAAATAAACTGAAATGTGAATGGATGAACACCTTTTACTGCCGAAGATGGATAGAGGACAAATTAAGCTATCTAAAAAACCATACTCAACATTTACTTTTTTTACTTTTATTGTTATAGATTCATTTACATTTTGTTTGTTAATAAAATTCTGCCACCCGACAGCCTTTAATACACGTATTCACAGACAGGAAAAAAAAAGAGAGCGTGAGAGAGAGCTGTCTTTCAAATTTTGCGGGGAAAATCGGGTGGGTGCAGTGAAAGTCGACTTTCTAGTTATGGATTAGATATGGTCGGCGAATTAATTCATTCGCCCAGGAATCAAAGGCTACCAAAATAATAAAAACGAAAATGACAGCACCAAAACGTCAATTCGAACATTTATTTAACCAAAGAAGCATTCGTGCATGTATTGAACCAAATAAAAGACAATTTCATATCTATGCGCACTTCTTCAATGATTCCTATTATAAAGTTGGCCTGCGCACCCTTCTTATTTCAAAAGCGAAATTATCCCAATATTATTTGTTGGGTTTTTTGAAGCTCCAAATCGTACCAACCCTTTGGTTTGGGTTTTGTTCCATGAGCTCAACTAGCTTCTGCATTTGGCTGGAATTGCTTCTTTTGAAACTATAAAAGGCGATTTTCATTAAAATATTTCTACATGAATTGAATGGGTTTTATAAATTTTTCTTAATTTTCTTAAATTTAGCTCATAAATTCCAATCGCCTCTGGTTTCACCAAATAGTTTTGTTGGCCAAAATTTGGCGACTTTACATTCGCCAACGGTTTGACAGTTCAGGCGAATGAATTTTCTTCAATTCGCAAGCCATAATACAAATAAGTCGCAGAATTTTCTGATCGATTCAGTTACGATAATAGGCGCATAAATGTATGGATTTTGTGGTAATAATATTTTCTAGAAGTTTTGACTCCTCGCATACCAATGATTCCATTTGATGTCCCATTCAAATTTAAGCGAATCTTTAATTCCCTATTTGGCATTACCATTAATAAGTCGCAAGGACAATCTTTTCAAATGTGCGGTATAAATTTGGAAAATCCAGTTTTCTCGCATGGCCAACTCTATGTTGCATGCTCCCGATCCCGAGTCGTAAAGCCATCTGAACTATTTATTTATACAAGCGATAGATAAAAAAGAACCAAGAATGTTGTTTACTTATAAAAGCATTGCAATAAATGTTTTAATTTTTTTTATTTAAATTATTAGAAAAGTTTTTTTTTTGTCTGGCGAAACCGGAGGGGGTTCAGCTAGTTTTTCATATGTATTTGAAGCAAATGTACAGTTGTTCCTAAAAACAAAACTGTCCACATTTAACGAATAATTTCATATTTAAGGGATAAAATTCTAGGAACGCTGTCAGCAACTTTGCCAACAGCGGAAGTGGCATATGCAAGGTACGAGCGTGTTGGTGAGTCGGAATTTTTGAAGTCACGTGACATTTGAAAACGAATTTCAATCTATCAATACTAGCGAAAATCGGCCGAAGTTGGAGGTCTCAGTATTGTCTCTGGTTCGTAGCATGCCTTGTTCTACATTTTCAACTGATAGATGGATAAAACGCATGCCTGATTATTAAATGTGATTTCAAACTCTTTCTTAATTTATTTTATTTTGATGATTGATGTTAATTGTTAATTAAAAAAATGTATTCCACCAAGATTAATCGGTAGGCAAACGTCTACTGCACAGATTGACCCGGATTCAAATGCACACACATTTTAAAATAAAGATAATACCGCATTATGCTATTTCCCCTTCTTAAACACAAAATCCAGATTTCCGTGCAACCGCAATTGTTTCAATTTTAACACCCATCAGTTAAATTGAACTCCATTGTTTGAGTACGAAAAAATCCATTTATATTCACTATTTGAGTTGAAAAGAATTTATTTCCATTTATTTCGTACATATTTCACTGTGCAAAACGAAGACATGACATTTTCGTTTATTTAATATTTATTACGCTCACCTCAGGCGGCATCCCATTGCTTTTAAGTTCCAATAATGTCTGCCACTTAATAATGACTTTATTTCAATCATTTCGGGATGGTGCTGTCCTGGCGTTTTTATTGTCCGCGCTCTGAGGTCCCCCCAAGCGCCACAACCTGATCCCATCACATCATCAAGCAATCGTGTCCTTGTCGGCTATTTGGCCAGATGAAGCGATGTCTTTTACTGTCTCCTCTTTCGCTATTGTATATAGGCGCAATAAAATAGCGTTAATGTCATTTTCGTTAACTCTATTATTTCGGTTCCTTTCAAGGCCACATACTTCAACGGCAAGCTTCAATTCTCTGCTAAGAAAATAAATGATTCACCTTCCTCGTCGATAAATAAAAGAGAAACTGCTCAGGATTTAATGTGAAATGACATTTCATTGGTAAGAATTAAAAGTGAACCATGTTGGGATACCATTACAAGTCTTGTCATTGCGTCCCACAGGACATGTGTTCGTTCTTTTGCCATCGATGTTGTGCGGTTGTGGCAAGTTCTTGCGTTGCTTTACTGTGATTCCGGCAGAGTGTTAAAACCATCATTATGTCACCAATATTGTACAAGGATGATAATGGATAACATCAGGGTAAAACGATATTTCCTTGTTTGTGTTCATTGTGTGAGGGATATTTTTTTTTGCTTTTGCTTTGTAGGGATATCAGACGGGACACACACAAGCAAACTGTACAAAGAGAAGGTATGCGAAGGATCCTTCGACTGCAGTAAGTGGGTGGTTTCCTTTTCTTTAGAAATTTTGATTGTGTGTCGTATGTTTTCAGACATGTTTAATGGAACTGAATAAATTGTCCTTGACGATGACAAAGGCATACGTATGTTCATTTATTTTGGGGTATCTTTCTGTTATATGTTGTCGACAACCATAAAATGGTATACAAGACAGTGGACAAGTGTTTTGTGATATGGTTATGCTGATTTCTTTATGTATCTAAATACATACATCGTTTGAATGCTTACATTAGCGTACGTATCGTAATGATATCGTTGCCCTTACATTACTTTAATGGTTGCCATATAATTTATTCATACAAAATATTGACATGCTCAAATTTTGAAAGGAAATCAGTTGGAGGAATGTGTTATTATTGTGGTGGACATAAACACGAAATGAATTAGTGCCTGTTGAATAGGGTATATCCTTTGAAGGAGGTATTCGACAGAGAAATTGATATAATCTTTTTCTTCAAAATGACTGATGGCGGGAGGCGTCAAATGTTGGCAGCAAAGTAATAGTTGACGGTTAAAATATTAGGGTGTTTTTTAATACCGCGTCAATGTTATATATTCAGGCGTATGCAATGCAGGAAAAATTAAAATTTAATATTTTTCATTTATTACATAATATATTTTTAATATTTTTGTATTCAAGTTCAATATCCCCTTCATTACAATGCTCATTTTAATAAGGTTTCTCTGAACTTTAATCTTGAAATATTAAAATTAAATATATCAGTTATACATTCTAACCCCGAGAATATTAAAGTTACATTTCAAACAGGAAGTTATTACAACTAAATTATAGTTGACTTAAAATACAACACTCAGACTGATTACATTTGAATATGAAGTTATTGCAATGCAATTCATTTAAATAAATTTGTGTTTTCTTACAATACAATATCTGGGTTTAGGTGAAGTTATACTGAATAATATTTAAATTAAATATTTTGTGCATTACAAATAAATGTAGTATATCGCATAACCCTCTCCTGTATTACTTTTAAATAATACTAGAATATAATTATTTAATATTGAACGGTATTATTTTTGAATAGTTAAGTTTTGAAATAAGAAATACTTTCAAATATTATAGAATTACTTTTTAAGACTCCAATTTTATTTAAAAGTTATTATTGAAAAAAAAAAATCATATGACTTTGGCAGATATATATTATTATAAATATACAGGGTGTTCAGTGACAGACTCATTTTTTAAAACGTTTATTTCTTTTAAGTTAAATAAGGTTCTTTAAATAAATGCATTTAAGTTTTTCAATTTCAATGTCAACAAAACATCAACTAGTTTTATACATGTCAATATTACTTTTAAATATTTTAGAATTACTTTTTAAACCCTAAATTATTATATTTTAATATTCAGTTGTTACTTTTTTTTGGAGCGTACCCTCCAAAGGCCGAATTTTTTATTATACAGCAGTATTACTCTAAAATACTTCATTCAGTACTACATTCTAATATTGCATTATTTATTTTAAACCCTTAAATACTCATTTCTAATGTAATCTGTCTGTATTTATTTTGAATACAGTAGAACTTAAATTTAACCCTGCAGTATTAAATTTAAACATTTCGGTATTACTTTCAACCCAAGAGATATTCTTTTGTCGCTTGGATTTCCATTTCGAGTTAGAAGCGCGTCGTGAAAAGGTCAAAGGAAAAATGGAGTATTTGGTGGACAGTTTGAGTGGCTTGTTTATAAAAGTAAGAAACATGGATAACAAAACCATTAAATTCAAGAAAATTACCAAATTCACGAAAACTGATACGTTGATATCCAATGAGGATATCCTTCTAAGTGGTAAGTAATTACAAAGTGCCTTTTAAGTTATATTCAATTAGGGCAAATGTATTTTTTTCGTGCAGAGTGAGTGAATTCAGTTTTAATTTATTTGCTGTTTTTCATTTTAAGTTTTGGAAAACGAGGAAATAAATGGTGGCTTTACATTAAAAGATAGCGACGGTGACGAAAAACCAATCGATTGTGTGTGAAACAATACACAAATTGTGCAATTTCGAAACACATCTTTTCCCAACAGCCGGTTTATCCTGACAAAGGAAATTTAAACAGGCGGGACGCAGCAGCTATTTGGTGTAGTCTCCTCATATACGAGGAGGTAAGTACCGTTTTAATAACAATATATATTTATTATACAAATACTTATTCATGAGTTGTTTTTTGTTCACTAAAGGATCTGGAGGAATTCATTAAAAGGAGCGCAGCGGCGTGTATTTTGGAGGAATACTCCCGAACTAAAACGCTTAAGGACTCGTCAAGAATGGCATTGGTGACCAGCGGAACAGACTACTAATCTATTTATATACTCAACTGCAATCAAATTAGGTGTTGAAATGAAATACTTTTTGTATTGAATAACAACTTTTTTATACGTGAAATTGATACAACCTTGTGTTAAAATGTAATAAAAATAAACACTTAATTCAAACCCTGTTTTTTGTTTGAATTTAGGATATTTTGTATTTAATAACAACTTATTTACACTTAAAATAAATACAAAAATATAATAAAATATAATATCCTATTTTTTATAATATTCCACGGGTTATATAAAATAGCCCACCAAATATTGAATTCCATGTGTTGATATTAGATTTCAATACACAGTTTCATTATATCTAATACAAATGTATTAAAATCCTACATAAAATTTTAATATGTAAGGGTTTAATTTAAATACTTCTGACATAGAAACTAATGTTTTAAATTTAAATATTATGGGTATACTTTTTAATAGCAAATATTATTTTATTTTAAAAAAAAATGTTATTGATTTCTCAAATTTAATATACAGAAATATTAAATTCTAATATTTTTTTAGCGTTGACTTATATACAGCCCCAAAAATATTAAATTTAACGCTAGTATTTTCAACCGTGTATTAACGTCATGTCACCCGGATTAAGCTGGAAGACAACGCGCGCGTAGCACATAAGAAAGAGAAATGCATGGACCATCGAATGGCAAAAGGTCAATAGGGGTAGTCTTTCCTGGTATTGGTAGATACTGTTAAGTTGGATCTTTTAGAAGTGGCTTAGGAAAGCGGAAAATGGATACAATTATAGTGGACGTTCAGTATAACGAATGATATAATGTTTGATGTCATTCTCTATATCGGGCGCGTTCGTTTTATCAATAGAATTGTTATACTTTATTTTGTTTTTTTAAATAAGTTATTAAAAAATGTGTTTACTTAACCGTTTTTATTTAATGTTAATTTGAATATATGAGGGTCCTGCCATTTAAAAACTTTCATGGTTTTTAAACCAATTTATATTTACTTTCGTTATATTGGATAGCAAATCGTGGGCACCATTCATTATATATAGATACTCATGTAAATGTAAAAAGCTCTCGTTATATCGCAAATTTGCTATATTGGATATTCGTTATAATGGACGTGCACTATGCTTATAACTGAAAAGATTGGCATGAGTTTGTCAATGGAGGTATATTCTAAGCCATTTATCATTTGGAGCTATATTTCAGCAAGAGTTTACATAACCTCACATAAATAAATCGAATGCCGTAAATCGCACAATTGCAAATGCACAGTTGTGGCCAATTCACTGATCCACATAATGTCGCCGAATTGAGTTCTCAGTAAATCAATGATTTTATACACAAACGCATCGCTGAGTTCACTTTCTCTGGTAGGCATTCTTACTAACACCATAGAATCGTCAAAATCTTGGATAGACCAAGAAAAAACCTTCCGAATAACAATCAGAATGATTCGAAGCCAATATGTATGTTGCTTTGCTTCTTATTCTTTTTTTTGTTTCAAACCTTATGTTTGTAAAATTCATAAATTATTCCACTGTATACGAACTCATATTTAATAACTTGGGTATCACATTTAGAAAATTCATTGTGGAAAGAAAACCGAAAGCCTTTGACAGATATTCTTGGTTGAAAAGGACAAAATATATTCTATGTATAAAGCCTCGGCTTCCTATAGGTCTAGCCAAAGATGATCTAATACCATGTTCCCACCAACGTGATTTAGCTAAATCATCTCATAAATTACATGATTTATCATACATTTTCGTGATTTATATTTGTTTAAATTTTAGTTACGTATCTGTCACCAAAATTAAATCGAACATACCTGTTATTAACTTCAGCACTTTATTCAGCAAACAAAAAAAAAGAAAACTGTCAAAAAAAATTATTTCGAATTCAATTTTCTTATTTTGTTCGTGTTTCGACGAGTTTTTGATATTTTTATTAAGTTCATACAATGAAAAATTGCTTTATTCTTGGCAGGTATGGCAAAAAAGCAGAAAGAACAAAAAAAAAACTATCTGGTGTTGGACACCTAATATCAAAGTCGACAAAAATGTCGCACTAAATCACTTAAGTTCGGTGGAGACGCCTTTCGTGATTTATGAATCACTTTAGCTAAATTACGTTGGTGGGAACATAGTATAAACTAGATGGTCAACTGAGAGCAGAAACGGCACATCTGCCTATAAGCTGCCTGTGTGGCACAGGATTTCCTATGCATTCGTGCCTGTACAAATCAAAGGAGCGCCAAAGCTACCGCACGCATACTTAGAAAATCCTGTGCTGGAACTTGATGCCAATCGGGAGGCAATTTTTTTGGTGGGATTTCAAGTCAGGGCGACTGTGTTCGGCATACTTCGTGCCCATTAGTTACATAGGCTTTGCATCACAGTTCAGTTTAAGAGTTTCTTAAGTTTATGATATTGTAATAGTAATAGTAATAATAGTATCAAATGAAATGCTTGATATAATTCAATCACAATGCCAACATAATAAAATATCGTTTCTCAATATCTAGTAGAAAACTAAGTCATGATATTATTTAGAGAAAAATTAAGTAACACGGTTTTTTGCACTTTTATTAAAACACATTTTGTAACTTAAAGGTTTTTTTGTGTGTATTCTAAACAAAATGCACTTGTTAATTTTAATTATATAGTCATCCTGTATTAGGAGAGGTTAGAAGATATTAAGTCACAGCGAAACCGGGCGCGACGCAAATTTTTGTCAAACGTACCCAAGAATTGACAGTTTAAGAAACAAAACACAGTTTGGGGAATTCTCTTTAAACAAACTATAATGAAATGACAGCAAAAAATAAATAAATTAAGAGTATAACTATAACTTACAAAAAATGGATGAATGGGAAATCTGCGATTTGTTATAAGGTCTTGAATATTCAAATTTTCGATCAAGTTTAGGTTAGGTTAGAGTGGCAGACCACCTCAGGTGCAGCCTCACTTAGGCCAAAGAAGACCCAATGTGATACCACAGGATCAGTGTTCTCACACTACCCATTGAACCAGCCGGAGTTAACAATGAAGCGTTGGAGGCAATTAATTCCTATATATGCAAGTTCGCCGAGATTGTCGAGGAAGTATTCTCCGAGGTACAGTTCTCCATGGACTGACAGTGCTGGGCACGTGCAAAGAAGGTGAAGAATAGTCTCCTCCTCCTCCTCATCCCTACAGCTTCTGCAGAAATCATTTGAAGGGAGGCCCAACCTTTAGGGCATGTCTCCCTATGACGCAGTGTCCCGTGAAAGTAAACTGCCTACCATGGGTCTTTTCAGTGAAATAAGATTCTTGGAGCGCTTGAGATCCAGTTGAGGCCAGATCTGTCTCGAGGTGTGGCACGTTGTGCAGTTAGACCACCTGAGATTTGTGGCAAATAATGCGTTTTGTTTAATGAGAAGCTTACAAGTAGCAAAAGGCATGTGGAGATTCTCCTTTTCCGGTAGAGTCGACATAGTAGTGCCTTGTCTGGCGAGTTCGTCGTCCACACAATTACCTGGAATTTCTCTATGACCCGGCACCCATTTAAGGTGAATTTTGAAATGTTCCGCCATCTCTTTAAGAGATACTCGGCAATTGAGGGCAGTTGTCGAATTGAAGACGACAGAATCCAGGGATTAAATCGCGGCCTGACTGGCGGTAATTGTAATTTATAATTGTAAGGAATAGGCCCTGTACACTACGACCAGAAGAGATCTATTGTGTTGGCCTCTTTTATTCAACCCATTAAGCTGTTGACTGGCGGTAAATATGGTGATATCCTTTACAGATATTACATTATACCAAAGCCACGATAAGGCCTCTTTGATCGTCATGATTTCCGCCTGGAATACACTACAGTGATTAGGAAGGCTGAATGAGATTTTGCAATTTAGATCAGAGGAGACGCTACTAAACCTGTAGCAAGAGTAAAACTCTTCATCATCAAAATTTTCAAAAGGATTTGTTCGGCTTTAATATTCTTTTGTTTTCCTTAAGACCCAAACATCTTTAAACATTTCGAGATCTTCAAAAATATTAATATCCTGGGAACATTCCGTTACAAATCTTAAAATAAAAATCAAAATTTAAATTTTGCAATAATTGGTTGGGAACCATGGGAGTCTATTCTAGCGATAAAATGTACTCTGGTTTTAAATTCAATACCAGGTAACAATGATAAAGTTGGTTTTATGTCAACTATAACATTACCAAAAAGTAATAGGGACATTGTCACGTACTAAACTAATTTTAAAGTGGGCTTTATGCGACAACATTTTTGCGCCATTGCTCTTAATATCAAATTCATATTGAATATTTTATCAAAAACAATTTGGATTGAAGTTATTAAACTACAAAATTTTTAACCATATTTTGATTTTGTACAAATAGTGCTAATTAAACGAATTTGAAAGCACCCACCAATCCTAATATTCAATGTTCGGGAATATTTGCTAAAATTAACTTATGACGTATAGTGGGAATATGTACCTACGCAGTTTGGAGCCACAGAGGTTCGACAAAAAAAATATTAGCAAATAATGATTCTTTTCAAACTAGTGGTACTCATTTTCATTAGTAAAATATGTTTCATACATTCACTTTACAAATTCGAGTAAATATTCAATCAAAGTAGCTTTAAAAATAACCATACTCGTGAAATAAGTAAAAACCACAAAATTGAATGCGCCTCAAAATTTATATATCGTTCTTGCTCGAATACACGAGCATTTCATTTAAACATACCACATAACATACACATTCTAATATACAAAAAACAAAAAAAACACACTTCGATAAGTGGTAGAGCGTAACAAAATATACACTCAGCAAGTCGCTTCGACGCTATCGTCTGTTAAACACCATCTTCCATGCCACAGGAGCAACCAAAAGAAATCTAATGGAAATTGATTCGATTACAAATCCGTGCACTTGCAGATATACCTACCAAGCAAAACACATTGATGTTAGGATAAGTAAGGATTCGAGATAACATCACAAGACATCATCAATGCTTTTTGCGATTGAAAATTAGTGGTGGCCCCAAATATAAAGAGCGGGGATTGTGCTGGCAATGCTTGGTAAAACTTTAATAAATTCGATAGAGGATAGATAATTTCATCTATTACTTAATTTTTTCGAGGGCCTCTTTGGTTTTTAATTTAAATTAATCGATTAGTTGAAGCTTGGAGCTTAACAGATTTTTTAAAATTATTTATTACCATTCCACCAAAATATCATATTTCAGCAAACAGAATAAGGCATTCAAGATATGGCTGTCTCAACTACAAAAAAAAAATATTATGTACATTTTGCTGTTCTCAGAAATAGATGCAATCACACCGCAAAGAGCTAATCAAGGTTATGGAAAAGGCAATACATACATGTCGAAATAATTAAATAAATATATACTTCTAAATTTTTCAAAAATATTCCTACTCCTTTTTGAAATTTTCTCTGCATTTAAACTTGTCAACTGCTTTATGATAGTAAAATGCCTGCATTGAATCAACACACAGAATACAATTGTAAAGTTCATCTATTTGTGCGTAGATTTGTATACGCATCACGTTAAAACTTCTTAACTGTTCGGTATGAATTTCTAAGACAAACATAGGGCAACACCTAGTTTTCATTTCATCGCTATTGGCGGACTCATTCTGATTCACACAAACTCTAGAACCTAGGTGATACCCGTAGCTTTTTCATTTTGGAATGAAATGTTGGTAGTCATGCATTTGTTGATTTGCTGCTTCCTTTTTTATAGACGTTTGAGGTGGGAAAGATTGACTCCAATGATCTGTCAGAGGACTGTAACTTAATAATTGAGCTAATAGCAAGATGCAATGTACGGTATGCTTTGAAGAATAAAGAAAAATCTAACTCTAAAAATATTAAAGACATCAAAACAATTTCACAATGCAAAAAAAAAGGCTTTTCTTAGGTTATAGGTTCTTGGAAACTATGTACACCCCACTTACGCCCGTTTGACCTTGGTTGTTTAAATCAAAATCGGACTGAGCACACACAACAACTTTCCAGTCGACTCTCTTTGCCTTCCCATGGGCCTGGAAGCTAATGCTGGCTGTTGAGAGTGGGTTTGCTCTGTGCCATTTTTATATAGTCTTTGACGTTAAGTAAAATCTGGCTCTTGTTCCTTTGCGCTTAAAATATAAAGTTTGAGTTTTAACTTTGTTCTCATGGCGGCAAGCCCGCCGGCACCATTGTTTTAAAGAATAAGTCTTTTACCTTTGTTCTCATGGTGGCACCATTTTGTTTGAAATAATAAAGAAGTGAATCTTTAAAAAGAAAGTTAATTTCTCTAAATCGTTTGTTTTTGATACACCGCTGACAATCACCCAAACATTGGTGTTGGCGATTAATTGTGTATTAATTCTTCTTTCCCTGTATGGTTACTCGATCTTGTCCAGACATTCTAATGTATTTTAAAACATCCGTAAAGATCAAACAGCAGATAGACATCAGAAAGTTCTTGTAGTTAACAGATCAGAGACATTTGGTTGTAATATCATACTTTGTTTTGAAAACAAATAGACTGTTTGCTCTAATGCTGTAATCATGAAGCCTGGTTGAGCTGGTTATTTCCTCAGAGAACAGTTCCACAACAGTTCCATTCTCCATCTTAGATCCGCCTGTACACAGATATCGATTTCCTTTTCATATGTTCATGATTCATCTATGCTTCATTCATTTTTGCAAAAGGCTTTGCTGTTTATGCCGCATAATGGTGCTTGATTTTTAACTTCATAAATTAGCTTCTTCTCAGTACACAATTTAGCCTTTAAGACTAAAAAGAAATAACTTAAGTCCGCGATAACAAAAAGAAATGAAACAATTACAGATTTAAGTCGCTCAGATTCGATCGGATTCGTAAATTGTATGCACCCGACCCAATGTATAGGAAATGCGTACTTTTGAATGAGTTCTTTGGCAATTCGCTTGCCGAAACCGCCAACAATCAATGGTGCCAGTAGCCCGACATCATCAAGGAGGTAGCCGAAAGCACTGTAGGATAATAAAAGCGTATACACACAGGAAAAAGACGAAAGAAGATGCGCATAAGAAAACGAACCTGACAACAAGGGAAGAGTATCGATCCAGGAGAAGGGAGAAAAAGGAAGTCCTATAAAGATAGGAGAAGCTTAAGGAGATCGAAGAGTCTTGTGAACGAAACAACTTGCGAAGTTTCTACAAGAACCAAGCAACTGACAGCTGCCTTCAAGATCGGAACACAGGCTCTGCAAAATAGCGAAGAAAACCAAGTCATCGAAGCGCAGGGAATAGAAGATCTGTTAGGCAGCTTTTTAGCATTTGCTAAATGTACATGTATAGAGAGAGTGATAGGACATGAACTCACATCCAGTCAATGAGGTCCCAGTTAATCCACTTAGAATTGGTTAAGCTATAAAAAAAAACATAAGAACAGCAAGGCCACAGGCTCTGATAGTTAACCAGCGGAGGTCTTAGAACACGGTGGCGATGCTTTGTTAAGGTGTTTGCACCAAATCATCAACCAAGTAAAGGTGGAAGAAAGCAGCGATGACTTCACAATCAGCTCCACATGTCACATACCCATCTACCAAAAAAAAGCGAAATTATGTCTAGCAAGAACTACTAAGCCATATCCCAGCTTAGTGTCGCATAAATGATTCAATATGCAAAGTTCTGCGTGAACGTCTCAAACCGTCTTGCAGCACACTACTGTCCGCGTACCAGTGTGGCTTCTAACCCGGCAGATTAACTACATATATATAAACCCAAGGTTCATACTGACGTAAGTAAATCATTGAAAAAGACCGACGAATTTTACGTCGAGGCTCACCATATTTTCATCTGCTTGACGATGGTCGTATTTGGTATCCCGGCAAAGCGGATCCAGCTGTGTCGCTGCAAGGTGCAGTTCGAGAGTTGCTCCTCCGAAGTATTTTGAACATGAATCTGCTTTCGGCAAGGAGAAGCGCTATCATGTGACTTCTTCAATCGCGTACTTGAGTTGAGTGCATGTATTCCAAAAAGCAAAAACACGTCAACTATATTGGCTTAGCCACATCGAGCAAATGGACAATAAGGATCTAGCTAAGTTTATCTTCAAATCCCAGACCCCTGGTTCGACACGAAAAGGAAGACCGAATCTCGGATATCAGAGCGCTTGGTCTAGATAACTCGAAGCAGCGTGCCCGCGATCACAGAGTATACGGAAAGCTGCAGTGTCTAAAGGCATCAAAGCTTGTATAGTAAAATAAGAAACTTGCTTATAGACAGATCAAAGCTGATGACAGCCCTAATAAGTTCTCAAAAGTTTAGCTATAGGTCAAGAGTTCCATATGTACATCCTTATTTCTCTACCCACTCGTTCCCTAGTCGTATTTTTTTAGTCAGGACTATATCTGCTTGAAAAGATGATGTCGCTCGAGTTTTTCTTACCGTTTTTCGGCAAACTTGGATTCCACGTTCAGAAAATGAATAAATTCTGTCTGTGCCTGTTTTCATAAAGTCGTCTTTTTGCATCCCATCATATTGGTGTCCTTTTGAATGATATAGGCGCCGCGCCGTGAGCAACGATAATCGTTTTTGTCTAATGGATTGTGTACGCAAACGAGTATTACCTAAAAAAGAAGTCGCTTTTAATAATAGCTATACCCAAAAACTTTGTGTTGTTTTAAAATGATTCATCAACCGTTTTTACTCCATTAACCCTAGAAAGATAATCCACGTCCACGAGACGTATGGCGCGGGACAATTGTGTGATAACTTTTAAATTCTAAACCGCAGCGCGTTGACTGTCTCAACTATATATAAAAAAATCATTAATTTAGTTTTTTTGAATAGTATCTATATAATTAAATAAATTAATTATAAATAATAAGAAGTTCATATGTTTAATTAAATACACTAATTGGCGTATGAGATGTATGATTATCTTTTACGCTCTTTATTTTATGATTATCTTTCTAGGGTTAAACCCTTTTTTTCTAACATAACAGGCTGCATCAAGTTTACCAATGGTATAGCGTGTGCCTAGCACTAGTAGTCTATTTTTACCGTCGTTGTAAATATGTCCGTTTTTACACTTTCCTCTGCTCATAGTAATAGAGAGCAAACTTCTTGTACATTCATCCTCTTCCTCTCTTCCATTTTAACTTATTTTTGAGTAGGTGTAAACCTTTTTCCCAGTTTTTGGTCCTCAGGTGATAATTGTTATTTCCACCATGCATATTGCTTAACATTCACACAGGGGCATCCGATAAACCACACAGATCTCGTATGTTTTCAGACGTGTGCAGTGGAACAAACAAAACATTAGGTCGAAAATTAGGTAAGTGTGATGGACTGTTCTCAGGGGGGTTTTTATGTTGCATATCCTAAAAACTCGAACGTTTTTCCTACAGTGCTGAGAAAGCAACTTATTGTCCTTCCTTCAATTATGTATTTCGCAAATCGCCTGTCAAATATTCATTACAACTACACATTATGCATCTCGGAATAATTAACATCAAGTAATGCTATCTAACAGTTTGAGTTATTTTTATTTGAGTTTCAGTTCAGCAGTTCTAAAGAAATTTAAAACTAAAACTTGATATTCTTTCGCCTTCAGTAAATATGTCAACAGCATTCTTTAATGAGAACTTATGTTCAAGGACAAAATGCAATGCATCTTTCTACTGTTTGTTGGCCCAGGCTATATTACTTCAGTATGAACAATTTTAAGAATTTCAATTCAGGAAATTCATGAACTTCTCTTCATACTCCCTCTGCGTTACATACATTATTTCACAGTTTTTCTCAATTTCACCCACAAGAAAGGCCATGCTGCAGATTTATCTCACATGCACTCTAAAGAGCCTAGAGACTCAATGAATATCCTCTTCGATGATTCGCCTCATGGCTGCTGAGGCGTGTATGCACTCCTAAAAAATCACGCCATACACAAGTTTCATGTCTAAGTTGGTTCTCACGCTATTGTTCACTGCTCCGCAGCACACCTCAAAGGGAGCCAATTTCATAAGGACAAAATGGCATATCCATTGTGGGTGTTTAATGCAACTGTGTGTGTTTAATGTTAACACATACACACAAATACGTAGCCTGCCTTATGAAACTCTGTTGCTGCATCTGCATATCCCTGAAGGCTTTTAAGGTCGCTGGTATGCTGAGGTATAATAGTTGAAAAAAAGTTATAATAAAATAGCGTAGGATGAAGTACAGAAGAGAAGAAAACTTGTAAGATGGATGCGGCTGACATTAGTGCCTTATATTTTTGATAAAGGACTCTGTTGGGTAGAAAGTTGGAAATTCCGAAAGAAGAGGTTTTTCGTTTTGTTGCTAACATGGAGGGAGAATTGTAGCCGTTGTTATTTTGCTCTACTAAAAAGAAAAAAAAAAACTTCTTCTAGGTTAAGTGGGACTCTTCAGTCTTCAGTGATATGCAAATCCTGATAGATGGTATGGCATACGAACGGGAGTAACACGATTTTGACGTGTGTGTTTGGTTGAGTGTACTTTTGTGTATCTTAAAAGCAACACAGTAATTTTGAATAGGATTAAGTGGATTGCAGCCTTGCAGGACTGCAGCTTATATTTATGTAGATATTTTGAGTGATATTTTAATTCAGAGTCCGTCTGCATTTGCATTTAAAATAAGAACGTATAAACAAAGATTTACATATCTTTTTATGTGGCGCCATAGTAATTGACATGAAAACGTCGTTATGAAGTAAATATTTGTCCTAAATTTGTCACTACGTGTGAACGTCTGTCAAATGTCTGGTAACGCGGGCTGTCGCCGCGCACTCTCAGAGCTCAGACACTCGAGTGACCACCGAATGGCTGAATTTTTGTGACCTCATCAATTTTAACATTTGTCACATAAAATGGCACGTGTAATCGGAACTTAAGAACCTACGTAAGATGTGCAATTATAAAAACAGACAGGAAATAGATAAATTGACCGACTTGATCTTTCTTGTCCATCAAACGTTTGGTTTAGGTCTTCCTTTTATTTGGTGGTTCAAAATTTGTAGCCTTTAGTAAAGTCTTCAAACACATTTCGCGATAATTTGTGCAGGAATTTTTCAAATAATTCCCGGAACTATAATAAGTTTTTGAGAAAATAACAAATTTGTTTGAATATTTTGGAGAAAAGAGAGTACTTAATCATTAAGACAGTTATTGGACGATGAAAAGGGGTGATAGTGTGTGTTTTTGATGTCTTAAGTTAAACCCCTTTTCAAAAAAAAAAAAAGAAAAGAGACGAATGGAATTCCGAGTTTCTCGAGTTGGTCAACTGTGCTTTCATTGTGGTTGCTGGAAGAATTGATTTACGTATTGGTACCCGTTGAATATACATGGCAGCTGACAGCCACTATTTCAACCTCAGCTTGATAGATATGTTCCCGGACTGCGTTCCAATTTGATCATATTTCGTTGGCTTTACTTCAACCGATTTATTTTTAAAACAATGTCTACAGACATTGTTTTTTTAAAGATAAAGCTAATCGTGAAATCGTTACTTAACGGATGTGCAACAATGTTCAACAACTCAAGCGTTCCAAAATGCAAGTGGATAACTATGGTACAATGCCTATTTTTCCAAAACGCATTGTAAACGCAGCGACTGCGCAAACAAAAAACAACAGAGCATCGTAAATGATTATGATGCAAGAACATTTTCCGAGTTACCTGGTTTTTTTTCTTGACTAAAGAGCGTATTGGCATTTTATGAACCAACATTGTTTCTTAAGCTATTAAAAGAAAACTTGCGTAATTCGGATCTTCCCTTTGCCAGTATCTTGATCAGTTGGTCACGTAACATTATTGCCTCTTCTTCAGTGTCCGCGCCGGTTAAGATGTCATCGACATATGTTTCTTCGATGATAACTTGAGCTGCTCTTGGAGTCTTAGTGCTGTTTTCCTCAGCTAATTGTTTCAGACATCTTGTGGCGAGATATGGTGCTGCAGCCGTTCCATAGGTGACCGTGTTCAGTTTATAGGCCCGGATCGGCTCGGCGGTAGTCGGTCTCCAGAAAATCATTTGATACTTGCGTTGTGAATCGTCCACAAGTATTTGCCGGTACATTTGCCGTATGTCGGCTGCAAAGGCATATTGGTTCAGTCGAAATTTTACCAAAATGGAGAAGAGATCGGATTGAACCGTCGGTCCGATCATCATTGATTGGTTTAATGATGTTCCATTGGCAGTTTTTGCCGATGCGTCGAACACCACTCGGAGTTTGGTAGTTGAGCTGTTTGTCCCGGTAGTAAGAGCTTCAGGTATAATTCCGCTCCTAGCAGTAAGTCTATCCTTTGGGGTCGGTGGAAGTCAGGATCTGCTAATGACGTGTGTGGTGGTATGTTCCACTCCTCAGTTTGCAAGTACGCCGATGGTTGTGCTTCGCTTATTTTTGGCAGGACGACAGCCTCAATGACCGTTTGAAAACAGGTGGCGCGAGACTGTAGTCTTACAGTTGTGCTATATTTCGCTGTTGTCTCGATGTCACCAATTCCCGCAATAGGCACATTAATTTTTGACCTTGGTAATCCGAGCTGCTGGCAAATCTTCTCAGAGATAAAGTGTATCTGAGATCCTGAATCCAACAGAGTCCGGCATGGCATCGAGGTTCCATGGACGTTGACTACGTCTACTATTGCTGTCGCCAAGATAACCTCATGATCTCCATTTGGTGAGGTGTTGACTTTAAGCGCACTGTTGCTTGACTTCCTTGTTCCGGCTTCGGGATGAAGCATCGTATGGTGACGACTGCTGCAACGTTTGCAAGATTGGGCCGTGCAGTTGCCGCTTCTATGACCCCTTTGAAGGCAGTTGAAACATAATTCCAGATGTTTTACTAACTGGCAACGTGCGTCATACCCTTTCTGAGCAAACTGTCTACAAGCCAGAATTGTGTGTCCATTGGTGTGACAAAATACACATTTTTGGGAAGTCGAAGTTATCAGGCTCGTTTGTCGTGGTCGGTCACTCTTCGCGTTGATCGCTTCCAACGTTTGATAGCGTGAAGTCAGAAACTCGTAAAAGTCAGATAGCCCTTGGAGTTCTTTGCTCGATTTGAGTGACTGTTCATATAGACTTTCCTTGTCTAGTCTTTGAACTATTAAATGCAACACTAGTGGATCCCAGTTGCTGATGTCGATCCCAAGGTTTGATATTGCGGCTAGACATTCCCTTGTTGTGTCTAGCAGGCGTTTTACTGCTCCAGCGGTCTCGTTGGTTATAGAACTCTGCTGACACAGGTTGTTTAATACCGATGTGACGATCAACCTTTTGTTCTCGTATCGGTCCACTAGCATCTCCCAGGCTGCTTGGTAATTATGATCTGTTGTAGCAAAGTGTTGCAGGAGCTTGCTAGGTTCTCCATGTAGATTAGCCTTTAAGTAATGAAGCTTCTGCGCCCCGTTCATAGCCCGTTTGTGTATTAATTCAGTAAAAATATCCTTGAACTCAGTCCACTTGGTGTATTGTCCATCAAAGGTTGGTAGGGTAATTCTTGGTAACTTTACCTCTCCTGCTCCTTCATTGACGCTGCCCTTGAGCTGGTCCATTCCATCTTGGAGGCGGATGGAAGCCTTTAGATAATCGTCCTCAGCGTTGAAGTATTCCTCCTCTTGATACTCGCTAGAGGGCTCTTGCGACATGATCTCCTGATGACTTTGAGCGATGCTGGTCCAATACCTGTCTAAGGCCTCTAGCTGCTTGACGTAGAACGCCTTCTGCTAATGCCGCTTGTTCGGCAAGACGTTTCATCGCCTTGATTGATGCTCGTTGGTGCCTGATCAATTCTGAGCCTCCTGTTGGCTCAGGCGTGTCTTCTGCTGCCTGTATGGATGACAAGGCAGTTAGCATCTTCTCCGAATACTTAGAGTATAATGCCGCTATTTTCTCAAAGAAATCTGTCTTGAAATATTCTTCCGTGGGATGGTCGTTCTTCTTTAACTCGAGCTGACTGTGTCGATTCGTGAACTGGTTCCATTCCGTCTGAAGGGTGCTCATCCTCTGCACCAGATACATCTGGTTCCATCGCCGTGGGCCGTCCTTGGAGAAGTTGGAGCAGATGCTTTCGATCTGTTTCCCGGTTGCACTCTGTTCGTCCAAAAGCGCGTCCATACTTGTGTCTTGAAAACTCTTCAAGCTTCAGGTCTCCTGGCAGGATCGCCAATGCTTAGTTCAAAAAAAATGCGGAGTGTACGATGGAGTTACACTTACTCCTTACCGCTGGTGGGGGGAGTTGTAATTCAAACTAACGTGACTGGATGATTGATTCCAATTCGATTTATTATTGACTTATCGCTACCTTAAATACTACCGACTTGTTTACCTTGCACTTTAGGCAGCCAGCTTGTGCCCGTTGTTACCGCTTGGTTTGCAATATGTGCGTTAACCTACTTCCGCAGTTATAATATTGCAGTTCGCTTAACCTACATTACTTATGCCTATCTTAACACTAATGTGGTGGCGACCTATTGTTACCATTTATTCATTTCGTCTGTCTTACATAATGATCTACCTTACATAATAACAATGGTTCTTTATTATTGTTTTGTCGTTTCGACAGTATGGTTGTATTTTTATAGTGTTTGAAACATTTTAAGAAATCGAAATCGTTTAAAACCTCGAATATTGCAAAGCATAACAAATGCAAAGTACCGCAAAAGCATTCATAACCAGGCATCAGAAAAGCAATGTGCATTCACAAAGCGCATTTTTTTGACGTTTGGGAATTTATCCTGTATCCTACCCATACAATTGTTGAGCAACACGTTGAGCAGTGATTTTCCACCAAATCAAACGCCTTGGTTAAATAGATTTGAGGGCATCACAAGTAGTTTTATAAAAGAAACTACAACATTTAAGCGGAATTTTCTTAAGGTTTTCCCAAAATCAAAAAAAAAGTTATTTCAAAAAAGTATTCAAATGTAGCATCAGTAGGTATACTTTTTGGAGAAAGTTTTGTAAATGAAACATCAAATTTCATGCCATTACTTTCTGTCTGCAAAAACAAAACACTCATAAAAACAAAAATAAAACCCATACCTACTTAGAAAGGGTTGTGACTAGATAGGCCGAGGACCTTTTCCCCCCAAAGATATAAAAGATAAATAGGTACTGGCATTATAGGTATACGGTAAAAGTGATTTGCGAATTGCTATGAATTGTCAGCATGTTATTTTGAAACTGCTTTTGCTTAACATACGCACAAGTTTCTTTATCTACGATATGCGCATATACAAGTCAAGCGTATGTTGTTCAACCCTAAAGAACACTTATGGAAAGCATATGATATAGAACCCCATTAGTTTCGGAATAACGCCAGACTGACACTTATATTCTCTGCTATCAGCTGTCAAACTTATAGTGACTAATGACATCAGTAAGTATATGCATGTACATTAGCATTCATCATAATAAATTCCATTCCATTACCACAAACAATATAGCACTTACCCCCAATAAAAACTAGCCCATAAACTTCAGCGACTTGTTAAGGACAAAACCTGTTCAAATTTTAGCTGAATACACATTTATTTGAACAACAAATAGGAATTGCATAAAACCCAATGAACCACCTATAATTCCTTTCTCTATTCAGAAATAATATTAACGAAAGCATCACACACATAACCCATGAACCTGCAGAAAACAACAATCTTTCCATCGCCAGCATGCTCAAATAACCTTCTGTGTCAACAGTACCCTAAAACCATTTTCCATACTTGGTATCCAGTTTCAAGCCCAGTGGCATATTTGTTTTTCTTCTCCTTTTCGAAACTTTCGCTGTGCATACGAAAGTGTGGTTACTCACTCATTTTCCTCCTTCTACCAGAGAAGAAAAATAAATCCCTGACACCACAAAACGTATACTTACGTACGTAATAACATGGGAGAGAAAAGGGAATATTGCCGAAGGAATGAAGTCAAGGACTCCACATATGACTTTACCTTGAGAACAAACAGGTAGCACACAGTGTACATTTTATGGCATAATGTGAAATCTTTTCAACACGCCTTTGGGTGTGGAACAGCATAACTCTTTTGCTACTTTACCTGTGCGCTGTGCCTTTCTACTTTGCCAGGTAAAAAGGATTAACTTTTACTTTTTCGTTAAACACACATTTTCTTTGCGAGGCTTGATTTTCTGGCCCAATTCGATCGACAGGATTTTCATTTAGCGTTTTCCTTCAAATGGAGCCTCGTTAGAGGTGGCAACTGGCAAAAACTCCTGGGATACAAACTGCGGCAGTATAAAGGTTAGATTATGTGACAGAAATCCCATATGGCTGATGGTATTTTATACTTCTTTTGTATATAGTTTGTGCTGCCGACATCTCTTCTTTATCCACCCGAGTGGACAATTTTTGAGCATGTTTGCCTCCCCGAGTCGGAGAACAAGCTATTTAAGCGATTATGCCGGCAAACGATCCCAAGTGGTAATAAATTATGCATTATGGCCATCAGCAGAGCGCCGTGTAGATGATGATTGCGTCCAGGATGTTGTCGCAGCCCCTTTCCTGTTTCTATGCCCAGGTTTTATTCAAATTGGGAGTTTAAATTGAAGGGGGATGGGAAGTCATTGTGTGTGGTGTCAACACCAAAATTGAATTTGGCGCTTGTTACTATAAGGCAAACATGTAATAAGATTCTACAACTTTGTCATAAGGGAAATTTGTGACATTTTTTTTACACCCACGGCGCAGACGATAAAACCTGTGAGTGAGTGTTTTGTTTCGATTGTGTTATCAATATTCACTGAAAACCAAATCGGTTTGTTGATGCCTATTTTTTAAACTGTTCATCGTTATTAGTGTTGGGGACTATCGAATAAAAACTACCGACTTATTCGATAGTTGCTCAAAATTCCTTCATTCGATAGTAGCTGAAAAAATAGTAATGAACGGAAAGTTATTCAACTACTACTTTTTCACTCGATAGCAGGTTTGAACGATTCAATTCGTTCATTCAACTTTTCGTTCAATTACTATTTTCATTCGATAGTAGAATGATTTCATTCTTTCAACTTTTCGTTCGTTCAACTTACTATTTTCATTTGATAGTTGGTGTGCTTGCTTGAACGATTTACTTTTTCCTGTCGATATGTAGCTTTTTATAGCAATAGCCAATGGGTATAGAATAATTATAAGAAGTGCGTATTATAAAAATATACCTATTATTGTATTGCACTTTGTTTGAATTGTTGTGTGATTATTTCTGTGGTCACAAACCATAACCGCTAAAGTCGACTTTAGACGAAATTGAGATTTTGATGCCATTAGATTCAGCGTACTCAAATCTATTTCGTAAATTTTTTTCAGCTTTATATCTTTAAAAATGTGGCCACAATTTAAAAAAAAAAAAACAGTTTACGTCACTAGAGTCAATGGAGTAAAAAAACTTTAAAATGCTTTTTTTTTTTTTTTTTTATTTTTTTCAATTTCTTACAATGCTAGTTAATACAATCAATTATAAATCTAATAATTCAGAGCAATAAAGTATAGAATTCAATTGGGTACAAATTACTTTATTAACATTTTTTAAGAAATAGAATAGTAATCATTCTGTAGCACAAAGTGACTAGAGGCGAATGATCCTTCAAATCAATGTATTTTTTTTATTTTTCATGTGGGGTAAATTCAAGAATAAATCAAATAAGACATAAATAATAACGAAAAAACAGGGAATATAACGTTACAAACATTTTAGATATACTACATAATTAGCAAATTAAATGGCTGTATTTACAAATGTTTTGACTGTAGAACTATCCATACTAAAGAGAATTTTTTTTACTTCTCTGAGAAATAAAGTGGGCTCTACTATCAGTCTGACTTCGATTGGTAGCTTATTAAAAAGCCTTGGTGCTGTCGCAGTATAAAATTTTAAACAATGAGTTTTATTTGAAATTGGAATATTAACTGTTGCTATATGATTTACTCTCAGTCTGTATATATTTGAGCTTCTTAATGTAGCACTATAGCCGCTTCGGATGAAGAAAACTTTGAGAACCTTAAAGATGTAAAGATGTTTTATCGGAAGTACACGTAGGCTAGAGAACAGTGGCCAAGTATGGGCTAGTCGATTTTCTTTACAGATAATCCTAATTACGTGTTTTTGGACAACATTTAGTATGTCGATGGTACTGTTGTAAGTTCCACCCCAACTTGCAATACCGTATTGAAGCTTAGAGTGTACAAGTCCATAATAAAACATCAGTAGAATTTTTTTTGAACAATGTGCTCTTAGGAGATACATTTTACGAGTCGCAGAGAGCATATACGTTTTTAGTTCTTCTACGTGTGCCTTCCAGGACAAGTTGTTATCTATTAGAACACCCAGATACTTATAACTCTTAACACCTTCTATCTGAAAACAATTTGAACTGCAGACTAAATCTCTGTTAAAGTTGTTGTTGTCACACGTATGAACAGATAAAGACAGCTTTGGACAAGAGCTAGAGTGGAAGATAACATCACAATTAATTGGACAAGGACCTCGTAAATTGCATATCATAACTTTTGTTTTATTGCTTATAAGTAGTTCATGTTTTGCGAACCATTGCCGCAGGATACTTAAATCCATATTTAGTTTAACAACTGAATCAAAAAGGTTTTTGTAATCATACGTGAGCGCCATATCATCAGCAAATGCAGTAATACGACTACTGAAGTTTTGGTAAAATATTGAATTGACATATATTAAGAACAATATTTGTCCCAAGACTGACTGCTGAAGATTCCTTTTAATTTTACTCTTTGACTTCTTTCTGATAGGTATGATGGAAACCACTTATGAATCGTACCCCTCAGTCCAGACTTATACAATTTCTCCAAAAGTATATCGTGATTGACCATATCAAATGCTTTTGTCATATCTATAAAGAGTACTAAACTAGTGTTATTGTAATTATAGCTGTCACCAATTTCACTATACAACTTAAGAATAGCATCTTCAGTAGATCTCCCTTCACGAAATCCAAATTGTTCGTTTCTAAAAAAACGTATTTTTATTTAAAAATGATGCTATGCGTATTTTGATCAGTTTTTCAAAAAGTTTACAAAACGTTGGGAGTATGGAGATGGGCCTATATTGGGTCATTAAACTTCGATTTCCTTTTTTAAATAGAGGAATGACTTCAGCACATTTTAAAGACGTAGGAAAAATACCACAATTAACACTTAAATTGAACAAGTGACATAATATATCGACAATAAACAAGGAAATACGTTTCAAAAGACAGTTAGTTATGCCATCTGATGTGCAAGAATTTTTGTTATCAAGAGACATTATACATTTGTGGATTTCAATTGGTGTGAAAGGTTGAAAAACAAAACTGTTATTTTGAGTAGTATCTTCAACTAGATCTGCATACATATTGCAATTGCAATTATATTGCGGGGTATGTGGTTTTGATTCTGTTGCGATAGTAGCAAAAAATGTATTAAATTGATTAGCAATATGTACTGGGTCTGATATTTCCATACCATCCACATTAATTTTAGGAATTGTGTCTTTTTCATTTCTTTTGTTAAGGATATTATTAACCACTCTCCACTCATTTTTTACATTACCTTTACAGTTTCGAAGTTTATTTGCATAATATTTATCCCGACTTAATTCCACTTGCTTCTTTACCTCTTCACTTAGTTTAAGATAATATTTTTTCAAATTTTGGTTAGAAGGATGACGATTGCATTTTTTTCTCAATGTGTTCTTTTTGTTTATTTTTGCAAGTAGCCCTCTGTCAATCCATGATCTAAGACGTTTAATATTTGAATTTTCTACTTTTTCAATATCGGTGCAACTTTCAATATGAATTTTAAGAGTGTTCAAAAATATATCATAAGATACTGAGGGATTACTTTCCTCATAAACAGAGTCCCAGAATTCAAACATTAAGCACTCCACTAGTTTATTATAATCAATCCTGCGGTTTTCCTTAAAAGGGACATATTTATCGAAACTACTTGATTGAACAGTTTCGACATTTAAATTAGTCATGCAATGTTCGGTTATTTTGTAGTCAAGTACTTTACCAGATAATTTATGTGTAAATTGAGAATCTAATCTTACAAAAATATGATCAATGCATGTTTGTGTTTTTTCTACGATTCGCGTGGGTTCCATAATAAGACATTTCAAGCCAAATGATGACATCAAAGCTAGATAATTGTCCGAGTCAATGGTATTTTTTAATATATCTATATTTATATCTCCTACAACCAATAAATTTCGCGTCTTTATATCTCTAAGGAGGTTACTTAATTGTTGTATGAAAACGTTTTTATTTAAGTTATTTTCATGCAGACGGTATATACCACAAAACAGTAAAATTTTCGTTACAAATGCGGCAACTTATTTTTAATATGTCCGCACTCATCAGACTAATTTTTACCACTTTACAATCGTTTTCGTATTCTTTTTTATGTATACTACGACACCACCTGCGCTATATGAATTATTGCAATTGGGATAGGGTTCATAACCGGGAATGCTGTAGTTGGATATTTCATAGTCGTACAACCAAATTTCAGTAAGTATAATAAAAACTGCATTCAAATAATAAGCGTTTAAATGAGCTAAAAGTAAATCGAAATTTTTTCTCATACTACGTATATTTTGATGGATGATTAGTTTGTCCATGGGAAGAGCAGCACAATTTCTTGCGTTAGTTGAGTTATTTTTTTTCATATTTTTAGTTATATTGTTATTCTAATTTATTGAGGTCTTCAAAGCACCTCACTTTTAAAGCAATATCACCCTCATCCTTACGCAAGAATATTATGCTGTTCCTTATCCATATATACTTAAATTTCTTTTCTATTTTAATTTGTTTTGCTGCATTAAATAATGCTCTCATGTGGGAAGTTAAGCTTTCGTTGATGTAGATCTGTGAACCATTGTGATTTTCGCCTAGCAGCTTTGTTGTTAGTTTTTGTTTCTTCTTTCCCTTCAGCTTCATGATAGTCTCCTTCGTAACATGGCGAGTTAGGTTAAGAGAGAGAACATTAGTGGGAGTAGCATCATGTCTCTTTGTTTTTATCTTTTTTACATGGAGAGAGTCAATATCTCGCTCATCAAGCTCGTAGCCGACACCGTTACGAATAATGTTTAACGCTGCTTGCAGTGCAGTTGAATTGTCAACATTTGGCACGTTAAAGATTTCTATCGAGTTATTGAGTTTTGATTGTTCCAAAACGTTAATTCGATTTTGTAATACACTGACTGTTGTTTTAAGTTCTATATTTTCATTTTGTAGCACTCTTGATTTATTTTTTTTAGTTGTTGTAATTCATTGTAAACCAATTGTTATGTTTTCTTTTGTTTGTTTTTCAATTTCTTTTTGAGTGTCCAGCACTGTAAGAGTTTCTTCGCGATGTAGTGCATTTAGAGCACCTCCAAATTTTGAGTTTTTTTTCCATATACTCGAGATCAGGCACTAACACATTCACACACTTCGCATGAAAATGTTTTTTGCAATCGTTACATTCGATTTTAATGTCACTGCGTTCAACTTTTTTTCCACAGAGACAAATCATTTTGTATTTTGTTATGCACTTCAAAGTGAAGAGTTGAGTTCAAATAAACGATATATGGCAGTTTGTGAATGATTGTGAGGGACTGATTTACGTTTTAATTTTTATTATTTAAGCTATTCTCGATACATGTGTACCCCACAACAAGCACGAGACAATGAGTAAAACAGACTTTAGCTGTTTTGCCTTGTGACCACAGATTTTGTTTTGTGTGCTTAATAGTTATATCCTAACTTTTAACGCGATTGTTCTTGATTTGATTTTTAATTGAAGTGTTTATTCTTTGATGAATTACATTCGAATTTTACTTTAAGTGGATGCCTGATTTTTGTGTAAACTTTTCTATTTCTCAAAATAAATGAATTCAAATAAATAGTATAAGATAATATTAAAAATACTACCACTAATATATTATGTACCAATTATGCAATTTTAGATATTGCAAAGAAAATTCGAATTTCCCATTAGTTCTAATTTCAACGATATTCATCAAATGTGTGTATGTTTTACTTTCTGTTTCTGTTTCTATTTTAAAAAAACTTAATTTTTTTTATTTACTTAATGTAGATATTTTATCTACTACTTTAACTTTAAAATATAAATTTTCTGTTTTTCCATTACTAACTTGTAAGGTTGTAAATTAATTAGCAAATTACTCGTTTCAAAGAAATCCAAAAAAATGGTATTTGAGCTCCTAAAAAAAAGGTAAATTGGCTTTACTCATTTTAACTGAATGAAAAAAATCATTCGATAGTCGAATTCAGTTACTAACTATCGATAGTAGCATTCATTCGATAGTGCCCATCACTAATCGTTATGTGAATTATTGAAGCAGTGTGGAGAGGACAATGTATAATCTTTAAAAGAAAAAACACGATCCTATGAATTGTTTTTAGGCATTTTCCTGAATACTAGATCATAGTCAGTAAGAAAATATCCAAAAGGAGTTTTTCAGCACAGCAGATCGACTATTTTATTGAAATTCAGCACCATTCATCCATTACATATTACGGCATGCATCGTCTAGCGCCCTAGGAAAGTTGAAGATCCTGCTAGAACTGATCCAAATTCGGTAGAACTGACCCAACTTCGAAATATGATGCTGAAAAACAGGCAGTGAAATTTGTTGAACTGACTTTCCTGACTTACTTAGGTGGCGCTACAGTCCGGGGTGGACAATCAGGGTGTCAACCAATATGGCTCTCCAGTTAGCGCGATCTTTAGCCAACTGCCTTCAGTTGCGCACTCCAAGTTGGTTGAGGTTATCTAACAGTTGCGCGCTCTACATTGGGTGTGGTTTTCCTCTACTGCGTTGTCCTTCCGGGTAGGAATCGAAGTCTCTTCGGGCTGAAGCGTTGGTGTCTATTATGTCCCAGTTATCTTAGACGAGTGATGCGTACTTTTCCAACCAGGTTGATGTCGCTGTACAGCTCGTAGAGTTTGCTGTTAAATCTCCTCCTCTACAACCCGTCAACTTTTCCAAACCTACCCTTGTTATAGAGGCCAAAAAAATCATAACTAACTCTTATCTGCAAGCATCTTAGGGGGCTATAGCGTTCCCAGAAATTTAAAGAAGCAATATTTGATGACCTTCATTCCAATGCTTCTAAACGCCTTCCAACGAAAGTCGTATCCAGCCATAGAGGTTGGCTTAAAGTAAGAAGAAACGACAAGGATATCTAGATCCACTTTTAAAAATAATTCTCACATGGGCATGAAGGCTCTTTTCCGCACCATTTCAATATACAGGGTGGGCCAGATACAATTCTTTTTTTAAATGCTTTGATTATAAGAGCAAAGATTCCTATTAATTATGGAACACGACGTCGTTCAAGTCGCTGCCTCGACTGGATTCGCAGTAGCGCATTCAGTCACTCCAATTTTCGAAGACCTTGTTGATGGTTTCGGGCTGTAGCTCACGGGTTGCTTGGATGAGATTGGCCTTAATTGTTTCGGGTTTGTTGGCATAACATCGGTCCTTAACGGTTCCCCACAAAAATAAAGGTCCAAAGGGGTCAAATCGCAGCCCCGAGGCGGCCAATCGACATCGCCAAGATGGCTGATAACACGATTTGTGAATTTGGTGCGCAAAATATTGTGGAATGGGCTGTGTGGCATGGCGCGCCATCCTGCATGAACCAGAGGTTGTCCAAGTGCATGTCTTCAATTTTAGTAAAAAAAAAAATGGCTCTGTAACGCCCACCGTTGATCGAAACATTGTTCCCAGTCTCATTTTCGAAAAAAAAGGTCCATAGATGGCAGCACTCACAATCCGCACCAAACTATCACTATCTGTGGATGCATTGGCTTCTCGACAATAACGTGCGGGTTTTCTGAACGCCAGATACGGCCATTTTCTTTGTTAACGACATCGTAGCCGCCGCGATGAAAATGCGTCTCTTCAGAAAAGATGATTTCTCATCTCTCATCGCTCAAAATCGTTGTCCAATTCACCCTGCTCTAGGACCCAAACTGCGAAGCGATAACGAAGCGGGCGCCTTCAATTACTAAGTCAATTGGACGGACCTTTGACCTTGCGAGCAATCCGAGATCTTTGTGCGGAATTCTCCTCAGGCTAGTGCGTGAAATGTTGAGCTGTTAGATCGATGGCGAGTTGATGCTCGTGAATTGAGTCCCATACTCTCGGCTATAGCAGTCACATTCTCGTCTGTGCGCACCGTACGACGACGGGGACCATGAGTGTTGTCCACTAGCATACTAGTCACACGAACTTTTTACACAAACATGCGTACAGCAGGCGCGATGGGTGCTACATTTCGACCAAAAATTCTTTTCAAAAAACGCACTGTTTGGGCTACACAGCACTTGCTTTGGAAATACTTTCCAACGTTGTTCAAGCGATAAGTGACTCATTTCGTTCTGCGGCTGGGTTGCCAGTTTGGGGGTTTTCCCCACAGATCAAGGGGTTTTTTTGACCGACGGGGGGATGTCTGGGTTTTTTTTTTAAATATTGTTCAACAAATTTTTTTTCTCACTAAAAAGGATCGTTTTTTTTAGAAAATAGCTAAATCTGGGGGTTTTCCAGATTTATCTAGTGGGAAATATTTGAACTGTTTGGTAACGCTGTTCCGCGGAGGTGTGATACTGACTTTCTGTCAAGATTTCGAGCGGGAAACAGATGTCCAAATAACCCGTGATTTAAAAAGAAACCACTAGATGGACCAGCCTTTACATATTTTCATTTGGTATGCATTTGCGTTTAGAGGGCGACAATATAACATCTGTCCATAGAATTTGTTAGATTTTTTTTTTGATTTCACTATTCCCCTATAACTGCCGAATTGATTTTCATTTGTTTTTGCGTGTATGCAATTCTTTCATGGGAATGGAAAATATACCGATGAACGTGTTTTCATTCACACTCTGTCCAAATTCCATTGTCCGAAAAAGATTTACTTTTTGACTCCAAAGTTAGCTTTCGAGTTCGTGGTTGCTATACGGCAATTCAGTTTTGGGTTTTGTAACACAGAATTCTAAATACATCCACATTTCGCATTCTTTTGTCAACTTTTTTGCGTCAGGAGTTGAGCCTTATTTCATTTAAGTACCACTGGGAAGAGCCAAAAACATTTATCTATAGATACTACAGGGTGGCGCACGAATCGTGCTACAAAAATAAAACGTAATAACTTTTGTTCTGTGTGAGTAATCGGCTTATTTTTTTTTTATTTTGTAGGTTACTATTTAGATTTATAAAAATGGATGCTTGGGATACGGAGAAAAGAATTTGGATAGTGCAACGGTACCATGCTTTGCAGTCCGTCATTTCCGTCCAAAGGGAATTTAGGCGGGAGTTTGGCGGTAATCCCCCGAGTAGATGGACCATTATGAGGTTTGTAAACATGTTTGCCGAATCTGGAAGCATCGCACGAAGGCCGTACCATCGAGATGCCAATGTTCGGGTTCAGGATACAATAGCACCCAGAACGAGTCACTGTGTGGTGCGCAGTTTCATCAAGGTGTATTGTCGGGCCGTACTTCTTTGAAGAAAACGGTGTAACCGTTACTGTCAATGGGGACCGTTATTTAAAGATGTTGAAGGAGTTTTTTTTTACCCAGAACTGCGCCGAAGACGTATACCATTCAACAGCGTTTGGTTTCAGCAAGATGGAGCAACTGCACATATAGCCAGACCAGTTATGGCGGAGCTAAACAAAAAATTCGCAAACAAATTAATTTCTAGGAACTCCACTCTTCGCTGGCCCCCAAGGTCACCTGACCTGACTGCACCAGACTTCTTTTTATGGGGTTATGTCAAGCAAGAGGTGTATAAAACGAAGCCCAGGAATTTAACTGAATTAAAGCAGTCCATAACGACAATAATTGAGGCGATCCCAACTTCAACTCTTCAGGCCGCAATGAATAGTTTTTTGATCAGGTGCCGCATATGCGTGGGAGAGCGTGGAGGTCATTTGCGATCTATAATCTTTAAAAACAACTAACTATTTAAAATAAAATTTAATTTTCTAACCAATAAAAAAAAATAAATGAAATACATCGATTATAAAAAAAGTTATTTGAATTTCTTATTGTAGGACAATTGGTGCGCCACCCTGTATATTGTAGAATGTGCTCAAATACTGATGTGTACTTTTACGAGTCGGCGTGAAAACATGAGGTATTGTGATAAAAGAGATTATTTTGAAATAACATCGGTATTCGTGGCACCGATTTTTTTTTGATGAGCCCAAGGTATTTTAAAATTAAATCGTATTTCGGAGCTAAATCAATTCGCTGTAATGAAATCACTGAACCTAACATCAAGTTACGGGCGTTTGCATTCCCAACAATGCTTTCGGTAAATAATGTTACCCTCATGTCCTATACATGAACACCGAGGGAGGACAACGGCGCAAACAATGCATCCTTGTTATAGAAAATCCCATAGATTTTGTGATGTGGCTGACAATTATGAAATCCTATTTAGAAGATCCTAAGCAATTGCATACAGAATCATTTTCTCTTGATGCTCGTACAGCAAATCAAATTAATTAATTTCCAAATCACTTTTAAGAATTTGCACAATTATACCCCAAGGCCCAAGGCCAAAGTACGGCTGCTAACAACTTCGTGATCTCTGAAGCAAGAAATTCAATTTTCTTCGCTCTCACCCAAGAATAATAGAAATAATAATATTCACTCAAGTTATTTTGCGTTCAATTTATAGGAATTCATCAGACTGGAATGAATGGATAAACCTAATAGCGCTCCTCCCTGCCAGATGTGATTTCCATAAGTATAACTAGGCCAATCGTAAGTAATGAAGAGCCTTCCAAGGAGCAAAGGGTACGATATTTCCCCAGTGTGCGTATATTTATAGCGCTTTGGATTTATATCCTTTGGGGCACTCGTGTGTTCTACTGATGAAGATGAAGATCTCCCCAAACCCGAAGCTATTTAGTCATAATGATGGAATCACTATGAGTGAATTTCCTTTCGATGGTGCAATCATCACCACTGTTCTATTTCTGGATTTTGTGTGTTTATCTCTCTTCGGGCATTTTGTCCACAGAGGTCCTATTCAAGCCTGGATTTTGTGTGCATACACGAAACACATCGATTGTTTCTGGCATTCTAGAATCCAGATGTACGGTAATCCTGATTCTGCTTCGCATTACACAAATTGAAATTCCTTGTAGATAGAATTGAGGAAGGTGCGCGTGAAAGCTCATTATTTCCAGTCCCATAACAAGAAGTAAAAAATCAACTAGGACATCGGAGAATCGATGTGATTACTTCTACTTTTCGAAAACTTGGAAGGGACTAAAACCAACAACAGCCACAGCCATACATATATAATACGGACAAGAAGTGACTTTGCTAATAGAACATTTCTTATGTATGTATATCGTCCTGCCAATATCCTTGACTTGATAAATATTCAACAGAAATTGAAAGAAATAAACAGAAAGCCAGTTTATTGAAGACGAAGACCGCTAAGTGTCAATAAAGAAAAAAGATCCTACAGAGAGAAATTAATCGTTAACAAGACAAGTGTTATACTGCTGTAACTTTTTATATGGTCACTATACGAAAGGGGACGCTTGAAATATTCATTTGATCCTTTCCATTTATCTTCCTCTTTGCCTGTGACAAGTTAATTGTTTTGATGCGGTTGATAGTATAGGCTTATTGGCTTTTGTACAAGTTTTTGCTTTGCAAGTGATTGCGGGTATCACTGCCGCATGGGCAAGTCGTAAATCAATAATTGTCCTAATGAAAAAAAAAAGGAATTTTGTTGGTAAAACAGTTATTGTTAATTGAGAATTTGCCAGAGGATTCAGGCGGCAATTTAAACTACAAAACAAATAGAAAAAGCATAACTAGCTCTGTCATTTCATTACCTACTGATCGGTCCAAACAGATGAGGGTATCCAAATATACCTTGGCGATATAGTGAAGAACTACTCAAACAAAGCACTGTGATACCGACTTTCCGACGATGACTCCTGTCGACTCTGCGGAGAAGAAGAGGAAACAACGGAACACATACTCTGCGAATGCCCTGCTGTGGCCAGGGGCAGAGCGATCCATATGCAAAGGGCGTATTTGAGTCCTGCAGACATAGGACACATGGAACCAAGAAGGGTACTGAGGTTTTTAAAGAGCCTCAACAGCTCACTGGGTTAAATAAAAGAGGCCCACACAATAGATCTCTTCTAGTCGCAGTGTACATGGCCTATTCCTTACAATACAATACAATCCTCAAACAAAAGATTTACATTCCGGTATAGTATTGCTGCCAGAAGCGGTACTAGTATAAGATTTGATATTGGGCTCACATTCACATTTAGTGTTTCGAACAAAAATGTTTCCTGCATAGTTCTTGAAACGGTCGTCATTGCTAACTACCCATCGTTTGCTTATTCTTTTTCTAAAGGAGTGTGTAACCTTGAAATCAGAAACAAAGTGTAGTACTCTATTTAGGAAGCGAGTCGCTGTTTTCTGTCAGGAATATGATATGATCTAGGATATTTGCCACTATATTTGAAAATTGGTAGGGCTTCAATAGCTGATTAACAGATCCAAAGGACTTCAAGTCTAACTTCATATATCCATTCGTTTTGCGAGTTATTATTTTTGCAACAAATCGAACCACAATATTGTCGTAAATTCAAACGTCTGAATTGACAAGCTGATGTGGAGCAGTGGAAAATATAAGTTGCCGACCAAATTTCTTATACCAGCTTATTGGAATATTTAAATGTACTAGTCTTGCTTGTGGTCGAAAATCGACTCAGCCTTTTATAGGAATACGTAACTAATACTAATGAGCGTACCACACATATCGATATTTTTTATGTTGTTTTTATACAAACGAAAAAGCGACATTGAGGAAAATATACACCCATATGAAAATAACTTTTACTCATATGATTTACATTTTTACGTCAAAAAATTGTGTTGTGTTGTGAATTTAAATTATACATTGCTTACTTTAGGACTAGGCAAATTGCATTCCAATCTAAGATGATTTATAATTGAATACATTACTATTGCAATATGGCGACGACAAATTGAATGCCACAAAAAAGCTTTCAATCAACTGATAAACACTGTATGGGGACTTCTTAACTCAATTTTACCTGGCGACAATTTTTGTTTGTGCACATCTATTTCACAGTAACTTTCGAATGATATAAGTTTCATTGTCGTCATATCATAAGAAATACTAAAGTAGTACTGAAACTTTGAATGTTGACGTACACGATGCTAATTCGACCTACCATTGGTAAAAACATGGGTAGGGCAGAATCTTGGACTTTAACAAAAACGACACCATAGATCGTAATGTACCTGTGGATGGTATGGAAAGTGTTCTGCCTTAGAGATTTATCGGTTCCATTTCAGGAATATATCGCCACATTAATGGATGATACATTCAGTCTACCTATCTTATCTATATTAACGGAACAATCACGCGGAAAGCAGACGATTATCAACTCATAGCTAGCGTTGGAGTGTGTACAAACACCTTAAAAAATGCTCGGAATCAGATTGTGTAAAAGGACACGCAGCCTCCATACATCGTGGATACACACACGAAAATTAGGCGGAATACGAAATACCTAAGGGTCACCTGAAATGGAAAAATGTCAAGTCAAAATAAGACGCCTGCCAGATTATCACTTAAAAAATAGAGACGATGACAAAGATGATGTTTTGCAGATTTATTCGTTCGTCTGACGCTATATAAGTCGCACTTCTTTAAATTGATATCAACACTAAAAATAAAGTATATGACTGGATCGCATGAAACTTGCTCGTTCATTTCAACATGTTGCTTTAATCATATAAATAAAATTGGTGTAGTTCTGTTCGACTTAGATTGAATTTGACGGCATGTCTTTAAATGCAAAAATCTTAGAAACCGTTCAATATATTCTGGTGCATTTTTCACAGGCCTATCGAGGATACCTGGGCCTATACATACTAACATTTTTATTTTTGGCATAAACATATTCATTTCAGATGACAGGAACAATATGTGGCTTAAGCTCTTAGTAAAAATCATCAACTCTGGTTGAGAAGTTTTAAGCGCCAAATATCTTACAAGATTTTTGATAAGAGTAGCAGGAGTTTCTGATCTGTTAGGGCACGTTCTTGTTTTTGACTGGAATAAATTGGTGATATTCGTACATACTGGTTTTGCGTTGTTGGATGTAAAAAATCTGTTTTTTTTTTATTTTAATTTTCTTATTTATAAAAAGGCCGATAAAAGTGAATGGAAGTAGGATTACAAATCAAGTTAATTCAATCGTATGTTGAAAAAAAGGAAAGTAGGTGATGATATTTGCTAAAATAAAGTTTTACTATTTATTAATAGAAGTGATTGTGTTTTTATTGGAAGTGAGGCATTGTGATACTTTAACAAATCGAGATTTGGGTGGCCATTTTAAACAAGTATTTATAATAAGGCTTTATGTGCATTTTTTTTTTAACTACGAATGGAAGCTTCTTTAGAAGTCCTTTATTATTGTTAATAGACATGTATTTCCGTCAGAATCGTTAGAGTAAAAACGGTATTAGATATAAGCTTTGCTTTGTATTTTTTTCCAAATAGAAAATACCATTTTTTTAGCAACTTTTGTTAGAATTAGTTTTTGAGAGAAGTCCAGTTTTCAAAAGTAGGTACCGTTATTAGATTTGTTTTACGAAAAACTGGGTCTGCAGTCATCATTTACCTCACCTATATCAGCCCAAATATCAATTTGAGTTGAAATCGTTACAGACGAATACAAACAAATGAAACTTCTTTAAACCCGGAAGGTCAGACGAACTGAATTTTGAGACCCACTTCGTTGAGTTCCTCTATTGGGTGTCGTAATGTCAGAACTGCTCAAAATATCTTCCTCGTATACGTAGTACGAGTAAAAAATATTTTTTTAAAAGGACGGCTACCGAATCTGAATTTGTTTTCTGTACACAGATTTTACCAATCTATCTTTTCTTGGGTGTCCAAGGACAGGCTGTTATTTAAATGAGGCTTTTGAAGATAACAGAGTATTACTTACAATAGCACTTAAAAATGCAGTTGCTAACAAATAAAGTTCGAGTCGGGTATAAGCCAGTTGACCGAAGTTCCATAACCAGGTAAGAGTGCTACGCCTACAATTGCCATACGACAGGTAAGAGTTTTTCGATTTTTCCAAAACAGTTTCAAAATTTTGTAATGCACTAGTCTTTTTTAAATGACTGTATTTTTAAATTTTGTTATGCTGGTAATGCTACTTTTTGCACTTCAGTTTCTGAATTACTGAAGAGAGTGTTTCTTTGGGAACAACGTTGTCTTCCCTCGGTAGCTTAAAATATATATATGCTTGCTGTGACAGCTGTAATCTCCCTAGATCGCAATAATATTCACCAAATTAAGCTCTTTCTCTCTGTTAGGGTATTAGAACACTTTTAAAAGCCTTTGAAGAGGTCTTAAGAGCTCTGTAAATGGGCTCTACAATTTTTTTAAGAAGCTACGACAGCTCATTATCTTTATGACGATGTTCTGCGTTAAGTAACTTACATGTTCTTAAATATTGTTTGTTGGTTCACGTAACTCTGTTAAATGTATATATATTATACATAGTTGCACTATTACTAATTGCATCACAGCTTTGTTTTGATTATATAGCAGCCACAACAGTAAGCAGCTTGTGAGTACAAATATAAAACAGAGCTGTCGCATTTAATAGAGCTACCGTAGCTCTTCAGTTTTCTGAGCGTACCCATTTTTAAGAAATCAATGATAGGCGAAAGTATGACTTAAAACGACCTATAAAATATTATAGTTATACAACTTCATCTATTTCAAATATTCAAGCAAATCAAAGCGACTAATTTAGTAGGTACCACATATACCCTCCCTTATAAACCAAGCCAATTATTTTTCAACTAAAACCAAAAAAAAAACAACTTAATTTTTAAAATCTACACAAAACCAGTCAATGAAAATGTCAATGCACCTTACAGTCGTAAAACAATTCATTTCACTATACATTCAGTATATATACCGTTGCGGTTCATTTTCATTTCATTTAAAGTCCACTAGTTTGTTTAAAACAATTTTCTAGGAATGCTCACTGTCGCACTATCACCAGCATTTAATATTTCAAGTCCATTCACGTATTATGCGTGCCGCTTCACCAAATCACGTACCACGAAAGAAAGACGAAACTTGAACCTCCTTCTGCTCGCCGGCTAAAAAGAGCCCAACAAAAGCGCAACGCCAAGAAGTTCAAAATTAGATTCAAACTTCATGATAGCCGAGACGTGTTACATTTCTTCCATCGAATCGCCAGTAATCCGCTTGGAGAAGTGAATGTCTGGTGCGGGTACTATATTTTAGTGGGCGATTTCTCAAAAGTAATATAATGTGCGACAAGAGAAGTTATGACACATTTGATAATTGTGATTTAGGACAACAGCTATGTGCTGCGTATGGATTGCGAACGTTCCTCTTTGAAAGAAATGCTGGAGCAAGCACGTACATTTACTTCTTTGGGTTGAGGAATTCCTTCATGCGATTGCAATATACGTATAGATTGTGTGCTTCAAAATCGGTATCAACGATAAGGCCTACTATTAAAGAGCACAATATTTTCTTTTTGAAGTGCACTGAATATGAGCTGATTCAGCACGGACTGTGTGATGAGTCACAAGAATACACTAACAGTAAAGACAGTCTAAATAGAGTTATATATTTATTAACTATTTACATCATTTGCGTGTGCAATACAGATTTTCAGTATTTCCTTTAGCCCAGATAAGGTCAGATGGGCAGTGGAAGGTTTATAACCAGATATTATAGAGACTCGGACTTATATGTGTCCAGAAAAGATAAGTCCTCGTCGGGAAGATGTTTTCCTACGGCATACGAAGAATCGATTAGTCTATGGCATTAGAAACTCATTGTAAAGGATTCGGCCCTTTTCTTTTCGACTTGAAATTTATTAAACTACAAGCCACAAAATGAAAATGATTTCCCTGATAAAACTATTTTTTTTTATTTTCTGTTGATTTCAAGTAAAATGAAGTAGTGATTTTTACAATAAATACAGAGATATATTGATATTGATTGGTTACCTACATACATAGGGGCATGTTTTTGACGGCAGTGAATCTTTCTATATGTTAAAATAAATATAGGTATTTATCTTCTTTCATCTCAAATTCAAAAGACTCATTCACACTATATATATGTGTGGCAACAAGGAAAAATATCATAAGTCGACTTATGTTAAAATTGAGTTAATGCTACGATGGGATGCACAGTACCCTGTTCTATATGTCAATTTTTTTTTCATTTAAATATCTCTTATGGTTGCTGTGTCATTTACCCACTGAAAGTCAAACTTTTAACCTGAAAAATGACTAAAAATGACTTATGCTGTTTTTCCTTGTTGCCACAGATATAGAGTTTGGGTAATGCGGAGTTAATTATTTTGACGATGAATAAATGGTGTAAAATGTAATGAATTTAAGTTACATTCCATTGGCTGTTTTACTATTCCGAGACATTATAAAGTGCTATTTTGGTATTTAAGGCAAGTTTCACAGTTATTATTAGTATTTATTTTCAATTTGTTGTTTCTTGAAAACACTACAGGAGCGAATGAAGAGTTGTAGTACTCCACAATACCCGCAAATGGTCCCCATGACCAATTTTGCAACTTTTCTAAACTTTGCAAATATTTTCTTTTGTTTATGTAAAATTAAGCTAGTAAAAATTGGCAAAGTAAAGTGTTGTCTACGATATTCCAATAAATAAAAAAAAAGCCCCTTTTAATAAAATAATTTTTTTGTTATATTTATAAATTATCTTACTATCAAGTCGCAAGTTTACTTGTACTCCTTTTATAGATTATTGTTATCCCCTGATAAACAGAATATTAAAAAGAAGAAAACACATACAGAATCCCCTAATGCTTTCATGACCTTATTAAATACTCGTACTATGATTTTATATATGAGAACGGCAGATAATGAAATATTCATGCGACAGTCTGACGATTAACAATTCAAACATTAGACACCATTTTTGTCCTTAACATTTCACCATTCACGTCAACTACAATGCGATATTATTCCGAAGGGACAATCCTCAATCCTGACGCTCAAATAAATTCTCATTGACGATGATAATGATGATGACCATTTTTGGAACACAAACACCGACTGAAAGAAAAACGAAACTTTTTGGACCTGACACCATTTTCTATGTATATACCAGTATGAACTCAGACTTTTTCTTGTTCGTTTTCCTTTTGGCGTTTATTGACCATTTATCTCTGTCAAACAATAGGTCGTTTGACCTTCTAATTTTCACTTCATGTCAACACGAAAAATTATACATTATTGTTTCATATGTACCTCATTGATATATAGGTATATATTAGAGAGAGGGCCAGTTTCAGTTTGAGTTTGAATTAAAATTTACTAACTACATACTGTTCATATATATATATATAGATTTCGAGAGATATTCGAATCAGACCACCATTGTCGGGTCTCTTTTCGTCTCTCTACCACTGTAAATCTTACTCAGAGAGACTCTCTGGATTTCTCCACAGTTCCTCTCTGGGCTTAATTCCTAGTGTTAGCGCTAGCATCTGTTTATGGGAGATGTGTTTCATCGACTGGGTCTCGACCCAATGATGTCCCAAAATCCTCATTCTTCTGCCAGCCAAGGCTGGACATTGACACAGTATGTGTGCCGCTGTCTCAGATTCCTCCAGGCATAGACTACAGGTATCATCCTTTTTCCTTAAGTGATACCCGAAATTACCATGTCCTATAGACAAAGCCACCACCCATTTCAATGTTCCTCGACTCATACTTAGAACCCTTCTTTGAGTGCAGCAGGTCGGCCACTTTATTGCCATTTTAGCTTGTCTGCATTGTTCCACGGTTGACCACCTTCTCAGGTGTTCTGCCGTGATCCATTTGTGAATCAGCTGTTCTACCATTCCTCTGCCAATTGAAGAGAATGGTTCTGGTCCCAGCCAGACCCCTGTTTTGCAAGAGAGTCCGCCTTTTCATTGCCTTCGATCCCTATGTGTCCCCGTACCCAAGTCAGTGTTACTTCATTTTTAGATGAACACTTATTGAGCTAAAGTACACATTCCAGTGCCAATGATGTTGTGCTGTTTGTTTGTTCCATGCATCTGATCACCGCCTGATTGTCCAGTGCTATAAGGATATTTCTTCCTTCCACCTGACAATCAAACAAGTATTCCAACGCATGAAGCAAAGCAATCACCTCAGCCTGGTATACTGAAGTGTATTTCTCGAGGCTAATGTGACGGGCAAGTTCCAGCTCTTCCCCCGCTCCGCCATCCATCATGGATCCATCCGTGAAAATCACTATTTCACCATTTCTTTTTTCTGGAAGTAATCCGTTCTCAATACGAGTTTTGTGATTTCTTTCCATAATGCGCACCCTTGTTATTCGATCCATAGGCATGTTCAGCTCCCTAATCTCGGTTTTGACAAGTTCCAGGATCATCCTTTGTCCATAGATCGTACCACAATTGTGCCAATTCGCATCTCGATGCAAACGAAGTGCCGTTTGGGCCGCTGTTTTCTTAATTAATAAGTCCAGCGGTAATATCCCCACGATGACCTCCAATGCGCATGTTGGGGTTGTACGTATTGCACCTGTAATTCCTATACATGCTTAACGTTGAACTCTATCCAGGTGCTTCCTGATGGTTTTCTGAGAGGCTTTCGCCCACCATATAACCGAGGCGTATGTGATAATGGGTCTAGTTATCATCGTATACATCCAGTATGCTGACCTAGGCGAGAGTCCCCACCTCTGTCCACATACACGTTTGCATTGATGTAGTACCCTTTTTGCCTTCCGGACCTTCTCATCAACATGGTAGTTCCAAGTAAGTCCAGTATCTAGATAGACTCCCAGATACTTAACCTTCTTAGTCATTGTTAGTTCCGATCCGAAAAGTGTTAAGGGCCACAGTTTATATATATATACCTATGTAGTTACTTTAATTACAAACACAATTAATTTTAACACATTCTATCCAGTGCCGTACAGGCTTGCTTCCAAACCCTACGAGGAATTATTTAAACAAAAAACTAAATGTATACATATAAACTATATGATTTTTATTAGTTTTTAAATCGTATGTACTTTTTTCAAATACATTTTTTACACAGTTTTTCAAAGCAGAAGACGTCTTGATTTTTGTTTTGACATGAGCTCAATAACCTTGTCTGAATCTACATTAATATCCGAATGAACAGATATCATCAGCAAGTGAGTTTAATCTTGCATTCCCCTTTCCCCATAACGCTTCGAAACACGTTTCAATGCTTTTTATAGTTGAAAAGGTTCTTACAACACTAGCTGTGGTCCCTGGAAGCTGGGCCAAAACTGTATGCAAGAAGTAAGTCTTGTCACATATATAAAGCAATTTCAAAACTTTGGTAGAAGGATATATAAATTGCATTATCTCGCTCGCTCAACTGCAGTAAAACCTGGCAGGAGAGTTTGAAAGAACGTTTGGTAGAACGTCTTCAAGCCCCGCCGTGGCTACGTGCCTAATTCTATTCCATTTGAGACAAAGGCTATTTGTCGCAAAATCAAAACTTTAAAGCATGAAAAGTTTGTATAAACCGCACTTAAAATAAAAATGAACTGGTGAGAAAAATGGGGATTGATATTGAAAAACAAAATACTTTAAAGCTCTATCATAAGATTCAAGTTTTGAAAGTTCTATTATAAGATTCATGGGCCATGCGCGGACCACAACCCACTATCCACGTGTATTAGTATCAGACACAATCACAATGATGGATATCCGTTTTATCGGCGTCGATCACCAGCGGATAATGGAAAAACATTCACGATGAAGGTGAGAGGAGCAAATTTGTCGTCGACAATAGTTGGATTGTGCCGTACTGCCCGCTTTTGCCGAAGACTCATATCAATGTTGTGGTATGTTGCTCCATTAAACCAATAATACATGTGTACAAATACGCGACTAAAGGCAGTATCACTGGCGGTGTTCGAGATTCAGGCTCCTGGAGACCGGTACGTGAATTGCCCGCCGGTTCAACATCTCTATTTCACAGCAACCAATGGAACCCAGTATAAAAATAATGGGATTAAGTTAATAAATGCAACTTTTATCATGCTTTTCTTCAAAAAGGTGAGACGGAGTGTAAGCCGCAAGGACAATCACTGGCTGTTTTTTTAATCTTGAATTCCCATGGTCCTCACATGATCAATTCGATGTGGCGTGCCAGGTGTCGGTAAACCTCCGGCTATGAAAGCGTATTTGCCAGATAATAGAACGAAAAATGTTGTGTACAATAAAGCACTTCAGTGAAAAAGTGGAACGCTGCAATAAATTCGGTAAATTCATTTGGAAAATCTCGCAGTGGCTTAGTGGTTAGTGTGTTGGACTACTAAGCGAGGGGTCCCAGGTTCGAATCCCGAGAAAAACCCAAATTCCAACTTAAGGTTTTTTTCGCTGCGCCACCTCTCGCGAACGTCTGACAAACATCCGAGAGTATAACTGTCATGAAAGAGTTTCTCAATTGGCCGTTTGGACTCGGCATAAAATTGTAGATCCCTTCCATTCGTCCCAAAAATAAAAAACTCACACAAGACGAATGGTTGTGAGAAGCTAGGCTTGGGTCCATACGGACCTGTTGCGCCAATTATTTATTTTATTTTTAAAATCTAGTCTGGACACTAAAAATGATTTTTAGTATGCCGCATTGAAATCCTTAATCATGTTTACGAGGAGGCATACTATTTTACAAACTCATATGGTTATAATATTTATATATAACTCAAAGTATGTATGTGTGAATTACATGTGTCGTAAACATTTAAAAATATTAACATTTTTTTTTAACAAGAAGTTCCTCTCCTGTAACAAGTCTTTTATCGATTTCCTTACTTTTTTTTAACTAAATATAAAACACTTAACTTAATATGTTTTCTAAAGATGATCTGATAGTTGAACATATGCTCAATACTCACTTCAAGAAGAAAATGTTTCCAAAAGTTGAAACTTACCTGAAAAGAAAAGGCAAAAACTAATTTAATTAAATAAATTAATACAATTAAAATATCAAGCATTAGTTGTAAGTATGTCGCATTAGTCAAGCAAATTTTTAATTGACAAAATATGCACCAATTATAGAGTTATTAAAGACCTTTGAATCTGGACAAGAAAGACCGTTTTTTGAAATCATGTTAGCCATACTCGTCCGAAGGCCTGAAATAAATTAAAAATGAATTGATTGACGATTTGCGGTGTGGTAGTGTGTGTCTTTACATATATAGAGACATAGAGAAGTCTCTCAAATAGCATTTTGTATGGAATAATGACCGCCGTGGAGAGGTTTTTTAACATCAACTGGGAGAAACTCAACGAGCAGCATTGCTTGGCATTTCGGGGCCACTGACAACTTCTCCAACAGCGGGGAATAAAATAATGGCTACACTTAAATAGCTTCTCATAATAATCAAGTGTATTACATTTTCAATTACCAAGAGATTGGATTTCTACAGAAATAAATTTAGGAAGGTTTTAAATTGCTGTCAATGGAAGACTTGAATATTCAACTCTTACTACGCATCCCGAACTCTTATTTTCAGGCCGAAATCACCGTCATTCGACAAAACGCTGAGTAGGAAGTGGTAACTACGGTATTTAAGAAAAATGTGACGGATAAGAAATTCAGGGTTGGGATTCTGTAAAAAAACGAAACGAAAACTACTTTTGCATTTGAACAAAACGAAAGAAATCACGCGAAAGTGAAAATTTGCTTCATGTAACTTCGTTTTCTACTTCTCGTTCGCAAGGATTTAAGAAACGGTTTGACAGCAAAATTTGACTAGCTGTATATATCAAATATGCTGTTTTGAAGGCTGACAACTGACCGCTTTTAATTTAAATATTTTGTTTGTTGATATTTTGGTCGTAACAAAAGGTAAACATTCGAATAGTAAAGTAAGTACAATTAACAATTACCCAAAAAATTGTCGGTCACCAACAATATAAACACAACAAAATATTATAACCGAGTGGATAGAGAAGTATCCCTTCTTTTCAAAAAATACACAAAAAGCCGTAGAAAAATGGGAACAATTGTTTAAAATATTAAATGAAAATGGCCCGTCCATAAAAAAAATTACTGAATGAACAAATGTTTTATATTATATTATTTAAATTTATACGTCACTTTTACAGGTTACAAAAAACTGTCCATTTGAATGCACATTCATTTAATAAACAAATCTTTTATCGGACAGCGGAGCCAAACAATCTCGAAGATTTTTTCGGATTTTTCTTAAATTTACGTTATTCTCTTCATCGCTATCATCACTATCACCTGCTATTAATAAATAATTCGCCAGCATATTTTTTCTGAAATTAATATTAGTCACAACCACTAATTCAACAACCAAAAATAATGCGAAACGTCAAACAAACAGCATTCGCTGTATACCTTTCGCATGAAAAAAGTAAATGTCTTTCGTTTTTGGAGTTGCATGAAACGTCACACAGGTTTCGCTTTTGGCTTTAGCGCAAATGCAATGTCCTTTCGTTACATGAAACCAAATATTCGCTTGAACGTCTTCATCTTACAGAACCCTACCCCAGTATTTTCTTCAATCCCTTATAAGTATAAGAAGTATAATATTGCAGCATATTAATTTGTTACCGATATTGCCATACATTTTAAGGCCACCTCCAGATGTGCTCCAGAGTTTATAGCGATGCCCCAGAAAGTTAACAAATTGTCTAGCCGTTACTTATAACGGTGAACAAATTTATTATAAACATATGTCGACCTGATGTTTATACCAGTGGTAGCACAAAAAACCTCATTAAACACCACTTCTAAATAACCAATTAAGTCAACAATCCAGTAAATTATTTATATTACACCAACCAATCATGGAAAGCTTCATATGCCTAGATATTATTCTTCATTTAATTAATCTTATGATTACCACATATAACAGAATTAATAAGGACTAGCCGCAAAGTATTTTATATTATAGATTTGGTATTCCTGTCTAAAAAAAATCCCATTTAGCTGTGCAGAATGGAAAAACTGAACCACTTAAGTAGGGCGCTTGCAAAAAATAACGTGACGTGACGGAAGTGGCAAATATATTTTTAGTTGTGGATGAGGTGTAAAATATGTCACATTGGCGGATCGGATAGAACAATACAAAAGGCTATAAATATAACCGCCTGCGCTTCGTTTAAAATTAGAAGTTTATTAACGACACAAATTTTTTCTTTTTTAATACATTGTGAAAGGATATGAACAGCGATCCGAATTGTTTGAACATAATCGTCAAATTTGTACTAAAATTTATTAAGGTTGTATAGTCTTTTGGAAATAATTCCCCAAAAAACCTGTTCGAAAATCCACCGCTCCCGCAGCAGAAAAAGTTTCGAAACAGTAGGTACTTTGTATATGTCATTTCGAGAAAGAATCAGACGAGGTTTCTCAGAAAGTGGTATATCTGCATTATAAATAATTGCTGTTTTGAAACTCTGAAAGCATGTTAGAATTAAAAGCCATCTACTTTAAAATTCCACACGCTTGGACCTTGTGGAACTGAGTTTTATTTAAAAAAAAACAATTTTTTCATCACTACCGGGCAAGAAAACAATATTTTTATTAGTAATTGAAGTCCATGTCCCACCAAACAAATATGAAATTAATCCCCTGAGCCTAAAGCAGAAGAAAAATAAGACTTCTGACCATAGTTGACCGGAGAAAGATGAAATGGTTCTATGGGAAGTGAGTCTTGTTTAATGCTCACTGGACCATGACGGAGTGAAGAAGAAGATTAAATATGTTAGAGTATCCGATTATGGATAGTTATGTTAACTTTCATTCTCGGTAGACAATATCATCACACCGTTGTGTTGGTAGTCGTATATTAAGATGTTATTATATTTCTAACATTAGGTACATACTGCCGCTGTGTGTAGGAAGCTGCGACCACCCTGGTAGAACTAATGGAATTAGGCCAAGTTTTTTTTTTTGCGAAAGCATTCAAGTTGTAATTGTTTTTTTTTTTTTTTTGTATTTACTTACGAGAAAGGAGATCCCTCATATAGCAGTGGAAATACAGAGAACCAAAGGAAATATTAAATACATACTCTTTCTAAGCTATGTACGTATAGAAGAAAGAGGAGTCTAGTGGACCACAAACCAACAATGGCAAAGCGGATGACCACTGAAGCATTTCCTTTATAAATATTTATGAAAGCAAAATTGAAGTTCATGCTTGCGTGTACGTACATATATTAAGGAGCACCTACATTATTCTTACGTCCAGGCGCAATTTTATGGTTAATTGCGTAAAGCGTTTTGGGGTGTTTCTGTGGCCGAATTTAATTAAAGCCACATCGAGCGTGGGTGAGGATGGTAATGTGATGGATACTGTTTCCTTTTTCGGTATGAATGATGTATGCGCTTTGGTAAAAGGATTCTGGATAAAAATATAGGCTGTATGTAGATTTCAGAAAATATGGTGCACTAACCCGATTAGGGAGTATAACACTTAAATAGGTATACTTAGATTGCTGATTGTAGTTGTTGCTACAGGTGAAATATTTTATAAAATTATAAAAGTACGAAAACATCCGAGCAGTGTTGTACGAAAGTGCCCAATTGGGTTGTATGTCTTGAATTTTTTATATCGACAATTTGAACCGGCCGAATATCAAACAATAGGGAATACAACACAACACCAACTATACCGGAAGCAATTTAGGAGCAAACAATTATATATAACCTCAATACGAATCTTAATCTAAATCTGAATTCATTTTCGATTCCCAAGGCCCAAAAAATTTCAAGTAGATTAAGCAAAACGACAATGTGTAAGATTGTGGCAATTAACAGTCATAAGTTTCAATGGTGGATTACGCCAATATACCTCATATAAATATTTTTGTAAAAGGAACAAAAAGTGTTGGAACCCCAAAAACTGTGTTCAGGAGGTGCAGAGTCTTAACCCTAGAAAGCTAACGTTCGTCAAAACGACGAACATAAAATCAATTTTTTCCTCTCCCTTCCTTATTATTTGACTAACGTAATCGTGCTTTCGCGCCAACTCAGTAGCCGGTGGACTCTCTCGTGTGGTGGTTGTGTTTGGCTGGTGAGTCATTTTGTTTGTGATATATCTACATTGTACTCGTCATTTTGACGAATGATTAGCTTATGCGTAACTTTTGAATCTGTATTTTGTGTTGATTTTTGTTTTATTCTTTTTTGTTTTAAGTTGATTTTAAAGTATGGCTGCTATGTCGTTTGTTGAAGATGCCGGAGTAGTTCGTGCAATAGATGAAGAAGACGGTGCAAACGTAAATGATGCTCTATCTGATAGTGAAAGTGAAGATGGTTTGTTGATTGATGACGTTGAAAGTGACTTTCATGATGAAGCCTCAGACACTGAAGAAGATGATTCTTCATCAGCCTACAATTGCATTGTCAAATTGACTCAAGCCAACATTAGAGGTAAAAATCGTCAAGCGTGGGCAACTCATAGGGGAGAGGGGGGCACCTTTGAACACTTTTTGCTTCCAAGTCTCATAAAAACCTAATTTTTTGAATTATTGATCTGTAACTTCTATTTATTTTTAGAAATGGAACTCAGCTTTAGTTTTAAAGCACAATTCTATCCGTTTTATGAAGATTTCGATTTATTATTATCTTTTGAGTGAAGCAGGTCCTTATGTTCAAAGGTGCCCCCCCTGTGGGGCAGCTTTGAATTAGGCTGGGGCACCTTTGAACGGCAGTTTTTATTACACATTTTTTACCTGAAATAAGACTTTACACTTTAATTAAATTATAAATTAGTTTTATTTTTATTTATTTATTTATTTATTTTATTTAAATTAGATATAAAAAACTAAACTTAACATTAATAAACCAGAATTCACGATTTAATAAGGTAAGAAGAGATAAAAAAAAAACTTAAAATAGGTACACAAACTAAAATTCACAAATAACTTTATTTATAAAGGTAAATAGACTGTATATAACAAACAAACAAGTAGCCTCATTAACCTAACTGAAATTTGGAGAAGTTGAAAGCGAAAGTCATCATCGCAGCTGTCCTCGATGTTCCTGGAGGATGAATAGGTGATGGCAGCTTAGCTTTTATTTCTATGGCACTAACAGACCACTTGTCTTCTATGTCAGGATAGAAAAACCTATAGGAACCCGATTTCCTTTTTAAGAAGCTGACGTTGTACATGTTGCCATCTTTCTCATTTATTCGGCCAACAAAACCTAATATCTTATTATTATTTTGATTGGAACATTCCACCAATATATAATCGCCTGGATTTAAATGGTCGTAACTTAAATCCATACATGATTCGTCTTCGTGCTCTGCATCAAGTTGTTCAATGGATGAATCATCAGCAAAGTTTAAATCTAGATCTGTGTCATCATTCACCGAGTACGAACAACTGTCATCAGAGTCCGAACTCGATTCCATTTCCTTTGGCTTTTTAGCTTTGATTGCCCGTTTAGTTCCTTGATCTAGCTTTAAACGCTTGTTAAAAGAGTGCGTTCCTGATTTTTTTAAGCGCTGCTGTCGTTCCTTGTAGGCATTCTCAATTTGATTTTTATCTGGTGTGTCTGTCAAAATCCGTGATTTTCCCTTCTTTCTTCCTCGATTTGAATTTTGTCTTGGACCAGCTTTCGGGAAAGGCCTAGCGATTTCAGGTGATGCAACATTTTCTTTAAAAGTACCGCGATCATCCATATTTGAATACTTAACACCTGATTCATTATTTACAGAACATACTAAGGGTTCAACATCTCGTGGTGCTTCACATGCTTCGGTATTTATAATTGGCGCAACTGGAACTTCTATTTCTCTATTTGTGACCTCCGCGCACTCAAAATCCTCGTCAGTGAATGCAGTTCTTGAAAAAGGATAAATTCCTGGCTTTGAAAACCCTGCAACTATATTTTTAGGTGTAAATGCAGCAATATAAGCGGTATTAGCAATACCCGAAAGATCATGTATTGTTATAGTTTTTGCAGGATTATTTAGTAGCCAGTCATTTTGCGCCACGGATAACATATGCTTGAATGGTCCCAGTACTGCGACATCGAGGGGCTGAAGTCTATGAGTGCAATGAGGGGGGAATGTAACTAGAACGATACCATGTTCTCGGCAAAAGTTTATAGCTTCTATTGTACAATGGCTTTCATGATTGTCCATTAGAAGTAATATCATATCGTTCTTTGCGCATCTTGTTTGTTTTTGAATGTGTTCTAGAACTTTTATAAAAAGCACTCCCGTCATCCAACCACTTGTGGGGCTGTTAACATAACCTACACTACCAGCTGGGGCTCCAGTAAGCATACTATCATGATATCTAGCTCGCGGGAAAATAAATACTGGAGGAATTGTATTACCAACTGCATTGACAATAGCGCACATAGTTATCAACTGGCCTCTTTCAGCAGAAACACACTGTCCAACTTGTTTTTGCCCTTTTGGTGCAATTACGTTTGGGGCTTGGACCACTGTAGTCACCCCTGTTTCATCCAAGTTCAATATACGGTCGGGGGTAAAATTAAACTTACCAAGTGCTCTTTGGTAATTGGTTTGAAATTCTTCGATATTGTGCCTGTTGAAGCTTGTTGATCGTGATAAGCTCGTATTTTCAGGCTTCCTTAAAGAAAGGGTGGTGTGTCTCTTCATGAAGCTTTTCATCCAATCCCTCCCAGCTTGTCTGTTATCAGTCCAAATATCGGGGCATTTTTTTAGAAGGGTTGCATATTGAAATGCTAATGTTCGAGCTTGAACATATGTTAATCCATAATTCATTCTTGAGCTTCGAAGTAAATATTTCTCTAGCATGTCTTCTTGTTTTATTTATAACTGCCGTGATAGCACTCTTTACGTCATCTTCGTTAATTTCTGTGGTTTTTTTCTTCTTATAGTTACGCACCATTGTATTCACCTGAAAATAATTTAGAACTTGATAGAAACAACACCAACAAATTCCAATGCACATGGCAAGGAATATACAAAAAAACACGTAGGGGCACCTTTGAACATGTTCAAACCTGCCCCGACCGATTTGTTCAAACCTGCCCCAACGTGTGTTGTCAAGAACAATTTAGCTTTAAAAATTTTATTGTACTTATATATAAAAAAACTTCCTTAATATGGTTCTAATTGAACCTTTGAATTCGAAAATTATTTTTCACAAAAAAAAAAGGGCACCAAAAATTGTGTACACTCTTACAAAGAAAAAAAAAAAAAGTTGGAAAACCAGCATAAAAACATCCACCACGAGCGAATTTCAAGTGACTACTGAAAATATGACCGAAAGCTGTTGACGGTTATAGAAAACAATATTGCCAGGATAAAAATTTGGTTTACGCTCTCATATATTTATTTAATAAGATTTTATTAGTGCTGTTCAAAGGTGCCCCACGTTCAAATGTGCCCCCCTCTCCCCTAAAGGGCATTCTTCTTCCCGAACTTCTGCGATAAATGTCGTTCGCATGGCTAGAGGACCGGCTCGTTCAATCAAAAATGTGACAAAGCCTCTGGATTTATTTACCTCCTTTATAACTAATGAAATTTGTGGAGAAATTTTGAAATGGACCAATGTCGAAATAGCCATAAAGAGACATAGATATGATACCATGACATCCACGCAAAACGGTATGTGCGAAAAGGAACTCTATGCTCTATTTGGTGTCTTATTGTTGGCAGCTGCGATAAAGGATTACCACCTTACAAGTGATGAATTGTTCAATACATCTTTCTGCGGATCCCGTTACATGGCGTGTATGAGCCGAGAAAGGTTTAATTTTCTCGTGAGATGCCTAAGATTTGATGACAGGGCTATAAGAATACAAACCTTGCAGACTGATCAATTTACACCGATCCGAAAAATATGGGACTTACTTATAATTCAATGTCGAGGTAATTACGTTCCCGGAAGCTATATTACAATAGATGAGCAATTACTGGCATTCCGAGGTAGGTGCAAATTTAAAATGTACATCCCTAACAAGCCAGCTAAGTACGGTTTGAAGATCGAAATGATGTGTGATAGTGGAACCAGGTACATGATTGACGCCATTCCATATCTTGGAAAAGGGACAAACACGGAAGGATTGCCTCTTGCTGAACATGTCGTCAAGGAAATAACACGGAGTATTCATGGTACAAACAGAAACGTTACAACCGATAACTGGTTTACCTCAATCCCATTAGCTAAACAACTGCTTCAACAACCTTACAAGTTGACAATTGTCGGAACTTTGCGGGCCAACAAAAGAGAAATACCTGAAGAAATGAAAAACCATCGTGGTAGAGCGGTACGAACTTCCATGTTTTGCTTTGATGGGCCACTAACTCTCTAATCATATAAGCCGAAGCCAAGCAAAATGGTTTATTTACTTTCATCATGTGACGAAGATGCAAATGCGAACCCAGCATCAAAAAAACCAACCATGATCGAGTTTTATAATGCTACAAAAGGTGGAGTAGACACATTTGATCAGATGTGTTCAAATATGTCGTGCAACCGAAAAACCAACAGGTGGCCCATGTGCATATTCTACGATATGCTGAATATATCGAGTATCAACTCTTATATTATCTATTGCCATAATATTATCATATCTGGAGGTAAACCACTATCACGAAGAAGCTATATGAAGCAATTGCACGAACAAATCGTTGAACCATGGCTAAAATATCGCCTCGAAACACCAACAATGCCTCGAAGAGTAAAAGACAAAATTAGGGATGCATTGAATTTGAACAATGAAGAACGCGCTGAAGGTCAAGGTCAAGGTCAAGATCAAATTCATGGACCATCTGGTTCTGGAAGTCCTCCCATACATGAGACTGTCTCAACAAAGAAGAGAAAGAACTGCGGTTTGTGTTCCTACAAGAAAAGACGAATGACAAAGACGTTTTGCAAAGGTTGCAAAGTTCCTATTTGTGGCGAACATACAGTTGACTTTTGTCCAACTTGCCCCAAAAAAAATTAAATAATTTTTTTATTTTAAAATTAAATAATTTTTTTATTTATTGTTGAATTGGATATTTTTTTGTTATAAAACTGAAGATTTTTTATTATTTTTCTTAATAATAGTTCCTAACTTAGTTATTTACTTAATGTACCTTGTCTTAAAAAAAAACACTTGCCATTTGAAAGTGAATTGAAGTAATTAAAAATTAAAAAATATTTACTTTTTTTATAATTATCTATTACCTATATCATATTTTTCTTATTTATGCTAAGAAACTGAATAAAATCTATTAATTTATTTAAAAAAAAATGTTTTTAAATGGTTATAAAAAAGACGAATGGTTATCTTTTCATGGAAATCTGGTAACGTTAGCTTTCTAGGGTTTAGTCCACAGGCCAAAAGTCCACAATGGACTTTTGACCAACCTAGGTGAGCCAAAAGTTCACACAAAATTCTCGTATAGTTTTGACCAGTGCCGGCTCCAGCCAAACTAGCGCCCTGTGCAAGATTTACAGAAAGCGCCCTTTTTCCATATTTGCACACATGCAAGTCTTTTCTAAATCACCTAGGAGGTAATTACGCCAATAAACTTCATATAAATATGTTTGTAAAAGGAACAAAAAGTGTTGGAGCCCCAAAAACGGTGTTCAGGAGGTGAAGAGTCATAAGTCCACAATGGACTTTTAATGCGTTTTTTTTCTTATAGAGGTTTACCCGGTAGACCTAAGCCTCAGAAACAAACAAATATGTATAGTTATATATATAAAATAAAAAACAGAATGAAAATTCCATTAGCCAAAGCCAAAGAAATTCCTTATGCAGAACCGCCTGCGCAAGAACGATTCCAATATGCGTTCATCCCTCGCAGGTCGCAGCTTTATTTCAAAACTAGCGGTACTGGCCTGGCTTCGCACGTGCAAAATGTGGTTTCAGAACAATTGATGGCAAAAAAAAATTCAGAAAAGCCTTCTGCACAAGTGAGGGACTTGAACCCGTACTAAAAAAACCTCCCGTAGACTGGGCCCACTCTGCCTTTATCTTCATGGCATTGCACATGATCGTTGGACTAATCGGCAATAATTTAATATTCCTAAGCTCACTTTTTTTTATTTATGTAACGCTTCTTTGTATACCATATTAGCGGTTTCTATCGACTAAGATAGTGATATTTTCTGCATTACTTACCCTGGAGCACACTACATATAAGATATAACTGCCCGTGGCTGAAACAATTCTTAATTAATTCAACTCCCGCTTTTCTTAAAGTTTGACCCTCTAACTTATTGATTGTCATGGCAGAACAAACATTAATAGGAAATTTAATCCGTTTAAACTGAAATGAATAATTGCTGGGAATTATTTGTATTCTTGTTATAAACCAATTTACCAGACCCAGTTAAAACTACGGCCGCAATAACGTTTTTCTGCAACGAACTCTCAATCTGGTTCCATTACAAAGCTTAGGGGATTCAAATTGCGAAGCAGCATAATGGGAACTCAAACTTTTAATTCCGGGCCATGGACTGTAATTCTATTTAAAAACTCGACCGGGTAATTTACTGCCTCATCTTGATTGCAAATAGCATTTATTATTATTATTATTTATTATTATTATTATTATTATTTTTTATTTATTCATTATCACTATAAACTAGTTTACAATAGTAATTCTGCTTAATAATAGAAAGTGACTATAATAAATTCATTATCATTCTTAACTTAACAGTTAGTGTTGAATGATTTTATAAACAGGTACGACGTGTATCATCAGGAATTTTCCCGAATGTAATAATACCACGATCTGATATCACTGATACCTTTACCTATTTGAGATTCCTTTCCTACATATATGACATTTCTTTTATGGCTTTTTTTGTTCTTAACACACCAAACAGCATACTGCCTCTGTCTGTCTCCCTCTCCGTCACAGGAGTAAAATAAGGTTAAAAGAGATGTCAAAATATTGCGCTGTTAGTATGTTTGATTTGAGAACGAAGTGCATATCTACTCATGCAGGTGAAAATCGTAGAAATGTTTCAAATGTTTTTGTTTATTTAAAAACCTTTTAAGTTATCGAGTTATTGGATGTTCTAAGTTGTACCTGCAGATGTCCTCCATAAGCTGCTGTTAACTATATTTAAATGCTCCCAGTATTCTCGAACGGAAAGTGTGACAGAGACAAAAGCAAAACGAAACGAAAAAATAAATTACTCTTGTCCAATTTTTTCCGGTATTTATAGAGATATAGAGTTGAGACAAAGTAGATATTGTAGGCCTAGGTAGCCTCTATAGGCCTGTGAAAAATGCACCAGCATATACTGAGCAGTTTCTTAGATTTTTGCATTTAATTACATGCAGTCAAATTCAATCCAAGTCGAACAGAACTACACCAATTTTATTTATATGATAACCTTTCAATTTTCAAAGGCACTTTAGAGAAATTCTCTTCCTATATTTTCATAACACAAAATACAATACAAAGCTTCTTGTTCTCTTTGAAGCTGTAAGAGACATTTGTTACTCTCTTTCGTTGATGAGAAATCCCATCCTCCAAGCTCCAACCTCCATCCATATGTGCACAATCAAAAACACTGCACGTTCAAGCACATACGATTCAGTAAGAATGTTTTTTTTAAACCGGATGTCAGGTAGCCTGAGGTGGATTCTTATTTCAATATCGAGTGGGGGCTGTGTTGTAAATAATAGTTCTTAGTTCCAGGTTGAAATTTCTGGCTACATTTTTATATAAATATTCGATTTTTCTTGTTTCGTGGTATCAAGTGAAACTAATTATGTAGCCACTGCATGCAATACAAATCAGTTCTAAACACCGAAAGAAATTTACTAATAAAAAACTTATTTCATAAAAACTATCTACTTAAAACAAACATAATTTTCTGAACCTATTTTTCTTTCACATTCCCAAATTTTTTTTCGATATACACCGACGGTTTCTTTTTCGACTGTAAAAATTATCAATTTTTTAAACATTAACATTAAACAATTATAAATTGTGGGAAGAAACAATAATAAATGTGTAGTCATCATTCAACAAGTAAATTTTGGATGCTTACTTTCTACACTTACGGATACCTACCAATCTCTATTTTACATTTTACATTTTACATATAAAATCGTATGAATCACCGTTTATTGTTTTTTTTGTTTATGTTGATTACATTAGCTATTAACCATTTTGTGGAACACATGTTTTTGTGGTGAAATAAAACAACGTATTAAACTCTTAGAACACATCCATCAGCTGATGGAAACTCACCAAATACACTTTTCATCGAACACAAATCCCCTAGATTTTTTTATGAAAACATCTTACTTTGAAAAGTTAAATTTGTAGGTATTATTCGGAAAAAATCGCATTAAATTAAGTTTGTTAAAATAATAATGAATATTTTTTGGTACAAGAAATTTTTGCTAAAAGCCAATTCTCTTTTTTTATAGAATATGGTGAAATGTACTTTTATATGTTTTTTGTCAGATTATTGATATTCCAACAATTTTGGTATTTTTATCCTCTTACGCTCTGAAGGTTTTTCGGAAATTCGAATTCCCACATAAAGGTAGATGTATCGATGTAGGAGTTTCAGTTGTCACTTTGTCAGTAGTTTATTAGTAATTAAACATTCCACCATTTAGAATTGTATTGTTTTTGCTGCTTCACACGTATGCACAGACAGTACCAGCGTTGCCACTTCGCTGCAATAGCAGTAGATCTACTGCACTTTTCGCAAAAAATAAATCTACTGCCACTAAATCCAATCTACTGCACTTTTTTTCTGATAAACCTTCTCTTGGACAGCTGTACAAAAACCATGAATAAAAATAAAAGCTGTAATGAACGTCCGAACGAAGCCAACTTATTGTTAACTTGGATACATTCTCTTTCGACATTATGAAATAAGTTGGCCTTGGCTGCTTTCATTCATGAATTAAATGATATCATGAGAATCATGGTACAAATCCCTGTCTCTGTCTTTGTCTTTGTCTACGTTTCGGTTGTTTTCTCGTTTTCTGCTAAACTAACGGGATTCTTATTCTTCTGATTCGTGTTTCGTTGTGTATCATGTCCGTGGGGAAAACTTTATTTAGCAAGAAGAAAATTATTTAAAAAGAAACATGGATAAATATTTATTGAAAACCACAAAAAAAAAGTAAAATGGTTCTGATAAACATCTGTTCAAGTAATAATATTGTTTTTTTTTATAGAGAAACACCAAAAAGAACAATACAAGAAAATAAGAACGAAACTCAGACTGATTCAGATTCAGATGGCTCTGGCGGTCTAGCTTCTAGCCAAATGAAATTATCGTGAGTGTTTTGTTTTAGTTTAGTTAGTTTAGTTTTTTTATTTACTAAATAATAGAAAAGAAAACCCTAATTCGATTCAAGAAAATTAATGTACAAGTCCACCAGAAACAAAAAACAATACAAGCAAGCATGGGAGATTTAGATTCTGTAAAAGGAATCACTACTTTATTTACTTATCCCTTAAATAAACTTTATTTTCTCTTTCTTTCTTATGTTTTAAATTTAGTAAATAACAAAAATAAACTATTCCAATAAGAGTACACTCAAATACATCTTCTTGAACAACACATTTTCAATCTTTACATGGATCTCCTTAAGAATTTTATAAATCTTGATGCAGTTAATGTGAACATTGATTTAAACGATTTTTCTCTCCATCAGTCTCTTTCAAATATGTATTTCGGAATAGAGTTTCAAAGGTACATAAATGAAAACAATTTCGATGAATTAGGAACTGATAAAATAACAAAGGATGTTTTAAATTTGTACGTAGAAATTTGTAAGCAAATAAAAAAACGTTTTCATTTCAATGATACAAAACTTAAACTACTGAAACACAGATGCCAAATTAGTGGTCGATGGTTGATTGCAATAAAGAAAATATAAATAGTCAGTGGAGGTTTTTACTAGGTAACCAAGATCTTTTATGTGAATACTAAGATGCTTTAGATTGTTCAATATTTTGGTTTAATTTACTCGATACAAAGAACGCTCTGGGGGGAAAAATATATGTGGAACTTGCGAATATATGTTGAGTTTGTGTTCACTTCCCCATAGTAGTGCTGCTGCAGAGCGAAAGTTTTCGATTGTAAGCCAAGTAAAAAATAAACTACGAAACAAACTGAACGTAAATACTCTGCCAATTTTTTTTTTTTGTAAAGAAATGAGTAATGTCAGCAACGGTTCCTGGACACCCTCAGACTCTCCAGACTTAATTGATAGAACGTTTATAAAAAAAAAATTAATGTGATTATTGATATAGTTTTAAGCAATTTATCTTTGTTTTTTGTATAATAAAAAATCTACTGCGGAAAGATCCAATCTAATGCAATTTTTTTAATGATCTACTGCGCTCCTCTTTTTTTGAAGTGGCAACGCTGGACAGTACTATTGAATTTGAGAGCGGGAGAATTTGCGGCGAAATGGGGGAGACGTGGGTAAAGGGTAGACTGTGAGTCTGTCAGTCTATTTCTACTTAGTCCATGTGCTAGATCCTACGAGCACACAATTGCGAAGTTTTTCTAATTAAAAAGTCACCCATTGTGAAAAGGTTAGTGTGAAGTTTAAAAATGAAAGTTTAGCTATCCAGGAAATGCTTCTTATCATGCGCCCAGTACTTTTAAATGCAAACCTAGACGCAGAAAAAAAACATTTTTTCGAAATTTATAGTGATATTGTTTCGACAGAAAGTTGAATTTGTGGCCCTATTTATTCTCTATAGACCTTTAAAATATGCAGTACAATTGGTAGTTTGTACGATTTTTCCATATTACCATATACAGTCAAATTAAATCCAGGTCAAACAAAACTTAATAAATTTTATTTCTTAACTTGGTTCTTACAGAATGCTTGATCCGCTTATGTAGCTTCCGGACGATTTCGAGTCTTACTTTTCAAAAAGTTTATACCCCTCCGCGGGGCATGACATTACATAGCCGTTTCTATTTTACTATATTGTCACTTGCTTCCTATTAAATACTGGTCCCGAAATTGATGTCAAAGAAAAATCTTTGGGTTACGTGAACTGCAGAAGTTGTGTCATAGCTGTGATTGTAGTACACGATAAATTGGGTGGGTATAACCCCTTATGGAGATGACCGCGCAAATCCGCATTGTGAAAAATAAATAAAAATGCACAAACGGAAAAACAAAAGCCAGTCCAAAGAGAAAAATAAAATAAAGCAGAAACTCATTAAAACGAACAACAAATGATGTTGGGTACTTGAGTACACCATAAAGCGTATATGCACAATCGCAAAATGCATCCCATCCACACAGCGAGCGGATGAAGTAGGTGCAAGATTGCTCCATATGAAGCAACCCCATGAGTAATTGATGTTTGGTTTGGTAACAGCTTCACTCTCTTCTAAGTCAACTCAAGCCACCACCAAAAGAGCCTCCACAAACCCGACAGCCGACACTCCTGTGAACTGGTGTATAGAATAGAGTGTTGGGTGCAAAGTGCGCACTGCGGGAAGCTCGCCACCAAATTACTGACGCCGTTTTTGCCCCCACTCTTTTATATTATTATTTTCAACTTTTGTTGTCTTTTATTTGCCCATAGTGACAATGGCAGCGCAAAAACGACAAATCTTTGCTTGATGGCTTAAAGAAGTCGTCCCATGTCTTGTGCATTCCCCGGGTATCCCCTGTCGTGATTCTGATTGAAGTGTGCAAATTGTCTGTTGCAGCATTTTGTATGAGACGAAGCTGACAACTTTGTGACGCTCTGCAAGAGGCGATGTTTTGTGAATGTAGGTACCAGCCGCAGGCGGTTCCATATTGTTGCGGGTGCCTGTCACCGCCTTTTACGTAATTGCGATTAAACATGTGACATATCACAACCAGTATATTTTATATAGGCATTGATATAAGCGACTTTTGTTATGTAGCATTGTTGTTTTTTTTTTATTTTTTTTTGCGGATGGAATATGCGGCATGCATGCAAAAGTGATGCACTTTCACTTTAAAAGAGAGTGGAAGTTAGTACATAAGCGGAAGATTTGCTCGTAATGTGACTCATCATCACCGTCATTATTGAGTTGAGAAGTTACTCTTAAAGATTATTACTTTCTTTTAGCGCATTTGTATGCGAAGGATGTCAATTAAACACTTAAATTTAAACACTCAATAAAATCCTTGAGGTTTATAATGTACACCGTCGTTACGTAGTATCTTAAAGCTATTTTTATGATTGGGAATAAATACCGTGCGTATTTTTTGCCATGCATGATTTTTTGTATATTCATAACTTTACTAGTAATGCTTCCCTGAATGAATAATTCAGGTAGTCAAAAATGTACCACCCTATCTGAAAATACCATAACTTTTGCAACGGTCAGTTTGTTTTGATATTTCTGGAATGTGCATAACAGCTATTATGTCAACAAGCCTTATGAAACCCTATACTTTTCAAGATCGCGGAGTATACGCGACAATATTTTTTACGGAATAATTTGTCAGTGGTATTGAAGCAACATGAAATTTGGACGAGACTTCCTAGCCTACCTACGCCAACTGTGACAGGAAAGGCGCTCGAAGGCTTCTTAGTAGTCGAACTTCGTCATTGTGGCTGAATATGACGTGGATGAGACTTTAACGTCGACCGACACGACGAGCCACGCAATGGGTCATAACACGTTCGTCTCCATATACGTCGGAGGTGTCATCGCGCCTAATTTGTTCAATAAAGCCATGAGTAAAACGATTAACTATTATCATTGTATATAAACATTAGTCTCTATATATACAATGATATTATCTACTGGAACAGTATTGAGCACTACAGAAACATACTCAACGAGTTTTATTGCCGAAAATTTATGAATTGGGTGTAGAGGACATTTGTGCTTCTAACAGGACGGTGCAACCGCACCGCAGAGTGTCATGGTTTGGAGACTTGAACTAGGCGGCAATATCGCTCGATTTGACCGCTTCGGACTTCTTTTTGTGGGGTTTCTTGAACTCAGCACAGGTCTATGCGAACAAGCCAATGACCTAGAAGCTCTGAAAAAAAATATATATATCCGACTCGCACGAAGTTCTCGCTAAAACGATTGCAATCCCGAATCCCACTTGACTCATATCATCTTTAAAAAGTAAGAATTGGGGAAGAAATAAATATAAAGGTGGTAATAACCATTAAAAATAAATTATGTTGTTTTAATTAAAGATATAAACAACAAAATCGGGACTATAATAAAATATAAAAAAGGAAATTGAAGAGGAACAACAAAATTACGAATCGCATCTACATTTTAAATTAATCACGCGGTGTAGTAAATTTTGGAAATATTTAAAGTGCTTAATTTGAATTATTATACGTGATCTGGTCTGCTTTAAAATTAATTAGTAGATACCTATTTTTAACGTTGATGCAAAGATAAAATAAAAATAATGTAGCTCTTAAATTACCATGATGCTCCCACCATTTATACACGTTCGCCAAAAAGGAGACTTTTTTTTCAAATAAAAGTATTACTCTACAATTCTTTATCTATATTTAAAAGAAAATCGTTATATATACTAAACCGATACATAATTTTAACCTACCGCATGAAGGCATGCGAAAATAACTTCTTTTTGTGTTCATTTTATGTATTTTATGACTACTATCGCGAACGCCTAGCATAAAAATCCGAAAGAATACTGTCCTGAGTAATGCTTCTCAATTCAGCCTCAAATCAGGACTCGCGCTTTATATTGATGTCCGGTCCAGCAGCCCCAACAAATAAAAACTCACACAATCGAATGTTATTCTAAAGTATCTTTCTCTATGCATACGGACTTGTTGCGACATCTATTAGCATTCACACATACTTCATTAAAAAAAAATTCTTTAAATTTAAGAAAATTGTCGAGGATAGAAATCACAAAATTTTGATTGATTTTAACGTTTCATGTGAATGGAACATCGAAATGTTCGAATATATGTTCGTTCGGAAGTAAATTGGTCGCTTTTATATAAATAATAGCTGAACCCCCACCGGCTTCGCCAGGCAAAAAAAAAACCTTTTTCTAAAAATACAAAAAAATTAAAACATTTATTGCAATGCTTTTACGTAAACAACATTCTTGGTTCTTTTTTATCCATCGCTTGTATAACAAATAGTTCAGATGGCTTTCCGACTCGGGATCGGGAGCATGCAACATAGAGTTGGCCATGCGAGAAAACTGGATTTGCCAAATTTATACGGCACATTTGAAAAGATTGTCCTTGCGACTTATTAATGGTAATGGCAAATAGGGAATCAAAGATTCCCTTAAATTTGAATGGGACATCAAATGGAATCATTGGTATGCGAGGAGTCAAAACTTCTAGAAAATATTATTACCACAAAATCCATACATTTATGCGCCTATTATCGTAACTGAATCGAACAGAAAATTCTGCGAATGTGACTTATTTGTATTATGGCCTTCGAATTGAAGAAAATTCATTCGCCTGAACTGTCAAACCGTTGGCGAATGTAAAGTCGCCAAATTTTGGCCAACAAAACTATTTGGTGAAACCAGAGGCGAATGGAATTTATGAGCTAGAGACATGAATGAAAATTTAAGAAAAATTTATAAAACCCATTCAATTCATGTAGAAATATTTAAATAAAAATCGCCTTTTATAGTTTCAAAAGAAGCAATTCCAGCCAAATGCAGTAGCTAGTTGAGCTCATGGAACGAAACCCAAACATTGCCAAAGGGTTGGTACGATTTGGAGCTTCAAAAAACCCAACAAATAATATTGGGATAATTTCGCTTTTGAAATAAGAAGGGTGCGCAGGCCAACTTTATAATAGGAATCATTGAAGAAGTGCGCATAGATATGAAATTGTCTTTTATTTGGTTCAATACATGCACGAATGCTTCTTTGGTTAAATAAATGTTCGAATTGACGTTTTGGTGCTGTCATTTTCGTTTTTATTATTTTGGTAGCCTTTGATTCCTGGGCGAATGAATTAATTCGCCGACCATATCTAATCGACAACTAACTCGATTTACGCGAATAATTCGACTCGCAAAAGAAGTTCTGAATTCTCTTAAGAACATCGGAAAATGCCGACGATTTTTTCAGCATGGCTTGTCAGTCTGTATCCCAACTTTCAAAATTAAGAGCTCTAAGAACTTCATTGAAACAAACAACGCGTTCAAATCCAGAAACCTCTTCTATTGAAGCCTATTTTAGAGTGTCTATACTGATTCCTTGCATAGATTCATCGTCAACGAAGAAATAATACCATCTTTTCAAGCTCTTCTCCCAGGTTTTGATGCAGTTGAGCGAGCGAGATAATTCAATTTCGTTGTCAGCTGTGAAAGCTGAGTATATTCTTTGGTGCGAAAAAGTATTGTCGAGTTATCCTTCTACCAAAGTTTTGAAATTTAGAGTTATAAACTTCTTTCTTACGGTTTTGGCCACGCTTCCAGTAACCACAGTTAGTGTTGAAAGAACCTTTTCAACTATGAATGGGATTAAAACGTGTCCCGAAGCGTTAAGGGGAATTCAAGATTAAGCTCACTTGCTATGATATCTGGTTCATTCGGATATTGTCGAATGTGGATTCAGATAAGGATCAGATGAGATCAATCTCATGTCAAACAAAAATCAAGACGTCTTCTGCTTTGAAAAACTGTGTGTAAAAAATAGTTTAAGTATATTCGTTTCAGTACATACGATTTAAAAATTAGTAAAAATCAATGAATATGAATAGTAGAATACCTATAGTTTTTTGTTTAACGAATTCCTCGTTAGATTTGGAAGCAAGCCCCCCGGTATATGAGCTTCGGTTAGCAAAATGTCGTTCAAATTTAACGTAAACGTGTGCAATCGAAATAAAATTACGCTAACAATTATGCATGAACAAAAGAAAATGTACACACATGTACGCACCGAAACTGAAACTCATCCAAAACAAACGCTTATTTAAGTAAAAAGTGTAACTTGTCTGCTTTTTGTTGTGAAACTGATAGAAATTAAGTGCTTTCTTTTTTGTTTTTATATCCTCCACAGGAAGGTATATTCACTACGCCAAGAAGGAGTAGAAAGTACGATAGCGCGTAAAGGAATTGACATAGGCGAATGAAATTTGGTAAAAGGACTTCTTTTTATCGTCGTCAGGTTGGTATTGAAAATGGGCTATGTCGGTCAAGTAGTTCAGGTGCCTCCCATACAAAATCAATTTTAGACCCATGTGTCTCTCTGTCGGTTGAAACGCCAAAGCGTGTAAAGAAATCAATCAGGAGAATTAAATTTGGTGAAAGGACTACTTTTTACTGTCGTTGGGTTGGTATTGAAATGGGCTATGTCGGTCAAGTAGTTCTGGTACCTCCCATACAAAACCAGTTTTGCATGACTTGTATGCAGTGGGAGGATATCAAAGCATCGGCCAGGCCGATGAGAACACTTTTATATGTTTTAAATTTAAATTTTTTTTTTCATTTTTTTAGCCTATCAATTGATCACCGTAATTACCAAGATTTACAAAAAAATCAACTAAATTGGATGAAAATTACGATCGATAGAGGGAAACATACACTTTTTACCGCGTTGTTTTATATATCTCCATATATAGAGCAGATAAGGTTTAAGGGGGTTTTGAATAACTTCTGACCAATCAATTTATTTGCCCTCTGGTTAAATTCAAACACATCGCACTATCATTTGATAATATTCGTAGAACCGAGTAGAGTTAGATCAATTCAATGTCGATTTTAAATCAATTGAAAAAGAGCTGAGAGCATTTATATATGAATTTGACTGTTCGTGAACATATGTATATAATATCTCTATACATAAAAGAGTAGCGTGATTGAGCTGAAAGGCATCGTGTAGGCCAAACCACTAATGAAATGTTCATGAAACTTTCAGGATATGTTCTACTAGCTCTGTAGACGCGCACTAAGAAGGCATTTTCCGATACGACCTTCCTTTCCCTTTCTAGAGAGGTTTTTCTGTTACTCACGAACCGTTAGTCGGAGAAACTTGAAATTTTGTATTTTTATAGAAAATAAAAAATCATCGAATACCTATTTCGCCTTTTTATTCAAAATTCGCCTTATAAAGGTTGAAAATAGGTTGCAAACTTTTTTATTTTAACGTTACTTCACTCAACCTGTTATTACATTCAAAAAGTTTAAAATGCTTTTTAGCCAATACTTCCCCGAGTATTCTAAGCCATCATTTATCTTTCTGCTCCTTCCAGAGGATGAGCTAGAAGAAATTAAAGACAGATCTCATTTAATCAGCAAGAAATTAAGATTGATTTCTCGATTGCCAGCTATGCTTGGGGGGTGAGTGGGTTGAGTACATCGTACTCATGAAAAGCATTATGAATGATGTATACACATACACATACCTACAGCCACAGTGCGTTCGGTTTCTCAATTGTTAATATTGTTATTGTTACGACTTGACGTTCCATATTCCATTCCGTATCGCTTTTGGACTTTGGGTTGTGTGCTATTAAGACATGCAGGTAGGACAGAAATGAATAATAATCGAAGTCTACTCGATGTCCATAGCAATAGCAACCAATGCGTGAGTGCGTACATACCTACATGGCTATTTGCTCTTGGCTGTGGGAAGGCTTGCCAGATTTTTTTTAAGCTTATATCGCAATTTTTAGTATTTTTTATTGCAAAAAACCGCAAAATTACAAAAAAGTTATAGCAAATGCTTAAAACTAAAAAAAATAACACATCAAACTTGATTTTCACTTGATTTTTAATATTTTTGGTTAGGTAACAGAAAACAATAACAAAGAAAAAGCAACAAATTATAGTATTAGTTCTCTCTGGATTGTCGTGGGGTGCGCATCTTAGAAACTTAGAACTTTTTTGTAATTCATCTTTTTTCAAAATGAATTGCTCCGTTTGTTCGCAAAAAATAGATCGCCATTGCTTAACAAAAATAAATTGTAATGATTGCTCGCATTTTTTTCATTACTCGTGTGTTAACTTCACTGAAGAAGATGCTGACTTCTTAAAAACAAGTGGAAACGCATTTCGTTGTGACAAATGTGCAATGCTTAGACGCCGTTCTCTCCATTTGCCGCTACCGACTTCACCAATGCCAAACAACAACAGTACACTTGCTTCTAGTAGCAAATACAACAAAAACCAAGCAGAAAAGATGTGCTCCGCAAAAATATCAGGGGCACAGCCTACAGAAGGTAACGAGAATGAATGCACTCTTCAAATGATCTACCTGAAGCTCTCTAACTTGGAGGAAGCAAACCATCGTTTTCTACAGCAACTTACTCTGATCCAAGCAGAGAATACAGAGCTTAAGAAAAAAGTTGAAACTTTGGAGAGCAAATTGAATTGGCAGCAGCAACATCTTCTCAGCAATTGTATTGAAATTGTTGGATTGTCAGATGTGAACGACAACAACGTTAAGACCAAGGCACAACTACTCTTCAAAAATGCTCTTTCAATTGATGTTCCAGATAACAAAATTGAAAATTGTTATGTCAAAAAAGTGCAATCCAAAAACAACAATGATGCCGGCTCTTCTGTTAATAAATCAATCATCTGTTTAAAATTTTCTGATGTACAAACGAAGAGGGGAATAATGAACGCAAAGAAGACGAACAAAAATCATCTCAACTCTCAATTGAACGGGTTCGACAATGCAAGAAACAGCAGCAGCAGCAGCAGCAGCACCAGCAGTACGAAGAAAAACGCTAAGAGAACCGGTATTTATATCAATGATTCTCTTACTAAGTACACGCAAGCTCTCTTCATGAAGGCGAAAGAAACAATAAAGCAGAAAGGTGTAAAGTATGTCTGGTTTAAAGATAACAAAATTCTTGTAAGAAAGGTTGAGGGAGGAAAAGTTATGTCAATTAGATCTTTTAGTGACCTGGCACGTATTTAGTGCTTTTTATCTCCAGGTAAAATGTTTGATTTAAATGATGTTTTCAATGACTTTTCTTCCGTCGACCTTTGTAGTTCCAATTGCGCTAGTGTCTTAACTGATAGTTTATTCTGTAATAACAAATTCTTTATTATACATCAGAATATCAGAAGTCTAAGAGAAAATTTCGCAGCTCTTGTCACACATGTTGATTCTTTTCAATGCATTCCAGACATTGTTTTTGTGTCCGAAATCTGGATTTACGAGTTTGAGAAAAACGATTATTTTATGGAAGGTTTCAATTTTTATGCTAACACAAATGAAAATTACGCTGCAGGTGGTGTAGGTTGTTTTATAAAAGAGAAAGCGGAATATTTAATTCGTGAAGTCCTTTGTGTTGACTTTTTAAGCGCTGATGTATTAAGGGTTTCCATTGAAATTAACCATGAGATCTATGTTTTTGTGTGTGTTTATAGATTGCATTTGTTTAGTGTTTCGACGTTTTTAGAGGAATTTTCCGGTCTGCTAGAGAATGAAAAATCAAAAAATTTAATTGTACTGGGAGATTTCAATATTAATATATTGGAAAATAGTGAAATTGTTTCGAGTTATTTGGAATTGTTAGCATCACATGGCCTAGAAAACTATATCAATGAACCTACTAGAATTATCTCAGGTAGATGTTTAGACCATATTTATGGACGCTTAAAAAATGGTTCGTCCAGAAAGTGTATGAAATGCGTTTTTGACCTAATGATTACCGATCACTCTATGACTAGTATTTTGTTTAATGTTTCCAAGAGTTTGCGTAGTCCTAGTTCTGTATCTTGTAAAACACCAACCAAAATAGACTATAGAAAACTTAAACACAATCTAACTTATGAGTTTTGGGAAGATGTATATCTGTGTACCGATGCCAATACTTCCTATTCTTTGTTTATTAATTCTCTTGAGAAGCATATCCTGAGCTGTTCCTCTACTTTGCGTCCTAAAAGTAATTGTAAAAGGCTTAAACCTTGGATTTCCTCATACTTATTGAACAAAGTAAAGGCAAAAAACAAACTCAGAAGTAAATGTTATAAACACCCTGGAAATCTAAGTCTTAAAGAAAAATATAAAAAAGTGTGCACTGAACTTAAGAAGGAAATTCCAGTTTGTAGGGATAATTATTACCGCTCTAAATTCAATTCGGCAAGAGGTAACTTAAGGAATGAATGGCAAGTAGTAAACAGTATATTAAACAAAAACACTGTTACAAAAAAACCGTCTGTTATTCGTGTCGTTGACTGTGTTGTTTCTGACAAACTTGTCATTGCAGATGCTTTTAATTGCTATTTTACTAACATTGCCACCAGTTTGCAACCATGGACTGTCCATCCGTCTTGTCGTATTTGCTCGACAACTGGTTGCTTTGCTGAACCAAATTTCTGTAATAGTTTTGTATTTGAAGCCATAACTCCTCTTGAGGTATTAAAAGTTATCGGTACCCTAAAAAACACTAACTCATGTGGTGCTGATGGTATCAATAATACATTGCTCAAAAATGTTGCTTGTTTGGTAATGGATGTTCTGTCACACATTTTTAATCGGTGCATACTCGAAGGGGTTTTTCCAGATGAGCTCAAGGGTGCAATTGTAGTTCCGTTATTTAAAAAGGGTTCAGCTGTGGATGTATGTAACTATAGGCCTATCTCACTTCTTCCAGTGATAAGTAAAGTTTTTGAAAAGCTTGTAAAGAACAGGTTAGTGAGCTATCTCACGAAAACTCAGTTTTTTAAACCAACGCAGTTTGGTTTTCAAAAGGGCAAATCAACCGAAGATGCACTTTTGCAGTTTTGTAGCAATATAATGTCAAACCTCGACGGTAAATAGTGTACTGCTGGGTTATTTGTTGATATCACCAAAGCGTTTGATATGGTCGATCACCACATTCTACTGGATAAACTTGAAAAAGCAGGAATTCGTGGCTTCATGTTGGAATGGTTTAGATCTTACCTTAAAAATAGGTCACAAAGTGTGAAGGTTGATGATGTAATTAGTGATCCATTGATTATCAACTTAGGGGTACCCCAAGGTTCTGTCCTAGGTCCGATCCTCTTCCTTATTTACATTAACTCTCTTTTTATGCTTGATTTTAAAGGTGTTCCAACTGCGTTTGCAGATGATGTAGGTTTCGCATATGGTTCGGCTAGTCGCCTTGATCTGGTTTCCGACATAAATTGGGACCTTAGCCTTTTAAGAATTTGGTTTTCAAAACATAACTTGGTTATCAGCTCCAAGACTAAGATTATGATTTTTAGTTTGTCGTCTCTACTTGATTTTAATGTGAATGTTTACTTTCACGCATCTGATTGCAATAGATTTAAACTTGATTGCTGCAACTGTCGACCTGATTCGTCTTGTCCTAATTTTGATAGTAGCCTATGCTGCAGTGATAAATGTTTCCCCGTCGAGAAAGTTAAGGAATTCAAATACCTGGGTATAACTATTGATTCAAGAATGAGCTTCTCGAATCATGTAGAAGCTTTGAGGAAATATTTTCGTTGCACGCTAAGGCATTTTTTCTATTTAAGCAATATCTGTTCGACTACTTTGCTAAAAACTATTTACTATGGTATCGTTCATTCAAAATTACAATATGGAATTACGTGCTGGGGAGGCGCTTATAAAAATAAAATACAGCCGCTCTTGTTAATACAGAAATATATTCTACGGAAGCTATGCCGAAAACCTAGAAGGCACCCTACTTATCCTTTGTTCTGTGACTTAAAAATTCTCCCTGTGCGTCATTTGTATTGTTTTAAAGTTTTGAAGACCTTCTTTATGAAGTCTGGAAATCGCAACTTCCGACTGATCTCTAACTATAGTTTACGTGGAAACTCTTCGTACTCTTTATCCGTTCCTCAATTCCATACCACGGCTTATCGTAATTTTTATTATATATCGTCTATTCGTCTATTCAATAAACTTCCTCAATCGTTCAGGTCGTTATCTATACCTAAAAAGTTTCTCAAGCTCGTAAAAATATGGCTTTTTAATTTTAATTTCGCTGACATAGAGTCTGTTCTTTCTGACCATCTGATATAACTTAAGAATTATAATTTGAGTCTTAATTGTTAACTGATCTTAATGCATTCAAAGGAAAATTGTTTTGTTTTAAGACTGTTTAAACTTATTTTTTAAAGTAACGTAATTTTTTGATTTTTTAAGGGTCACCCCACCCACGCATAACTTTTTTTAAATGCCTAAATTGTAAATTGTAATGGCATTCATCACTATTATTATTACATAAGTAAAATAATATAGAATGTCAAATGAATTTCATACTTTAATTACATAATTTGAATTATTGTTCATATTGAATTATATTATTATATTTATGAAATCAATAAATCTAATCTAATCTAATCTAATCTAATTTCAAAATGCAAATAGAAAACACCGTAAGAAATCGTTAGAACAATGAACAAGTATAAAAAGTTTTATTAAATTGAACGAAAACGTCAAGATAGAAGAAATATGAAAATGAGTGCGTTTAGCATACATTTTTGATAAAGCAATAACAGTTGTATTCAGTGTTTTTAAATGGGAAGAATTTAATTTAATTAGTATTTAATTTTCTTTTAATGACTAATAAAACAAAATATCGCAAACATCGCAAGAAATAAGAGATATCGCAAATTATAATTTTACACCGTAAAATACACAAAAAAAAAATAACTCGCGTTTTGCGATATATCGCGCAATATGACAAGCCTGGCTGGGTTGGCTGAATTGGTGAGGTCTGCGTGAGAATGTGTTTTTCGTTTCTCTCATGGTGTATGGATATGGAAAACAGAATGGATATGTAGCGTAAGTGTATCATCTGCGCGAGCGACCTCATGCTGTTTGATATTTGGTCATGTCATGGTGTATACCAGAGACAATACTGAGACCACCAACTTCAGCCGATTTCCCGTTACTTGCCTACAAGCTATATTTTTATGGGGTGGCAAATGCTAAGTGCGCTTGTATTGTTACATAGAAATTCGTATTGGCAAATGTCACCTAACTTAAAAAATCGCGACTCACCAACACACTCGCACCTTGCATATGCCACTTCCGATGTGGGCAAAGTTGTTGACAGCGTTCATAAAATGTTATCCGTTAAATTTGAAATTAATCCTTACGTGTGGATAATACTTTTTTTTAGGAATAAGTGAACATTTGCTTAAAATATTAAAGAAAAATGAACAACGTAGATTGAGCAAATTTTCTTCAGTTATCTAAGAAAAATTAACACATGAAATCGAAGTTAAAGATATTCAAAACCAAAAAATACGCAAACATGTTTGTCCTAATAAGTTTCTAGTATATAGAACATCTCCATTAGGTAGTTTAATTGACCAACAAAATCGAATTATTCGCCTTTTTACAATTTATAATAACTAGCCAATGGCATTCACCAATGAAAAAATGTGGTATACCCGAACTCTTGTACATTTCCCCACACGGACAAAATTGAAAATCACCAATTGAAAAATTTTGAGTTGCAATTCACGAATTATATCTTTGTCGCAAATTACAACGATTTTTTCTTGGATTGATATAAAAATTCGTAATTCGACATTGAAAACGGCGTAGAATACAAAATTCTGCTTGTTGAATTTTGCGATTAGAAGTATTAATTCGAGCTTCTTTTATTTGAATTGATTTGCGATATTGTTTGGCGCAATTTACCACTTCAATGGGTCAATTTCTCAAGCACTACTTCACAATCGCAAATTGCAAAAAGTATTTGCTTATTTACAAACACTGAGTGATGAATCAATGAAATCTTATAATAATTTAGCACATGTAAATTGAAAACGTAAAATGAAGTAGAGAAATCGTGAATTACAAAAAATATTTTTGTAATTTCCATGGAATTAACTACCCGATGTGTGAAATTTTTGTGCGCACAGGTAGCCGACAAAAACGAGACGTCATAGCATGTCCATGGTTCATGTAAAGAAATCCTTTTAAGTCCTTTCATTTTCTGCATGGACAGCTCCAACCATGCGCATTTGGCTTCATTAGAGTCAGAGAGTCGGTATTCAATCTTTGCTTAAAGCAGTTCGTGTCGGGTCAAAGTTATTTATAAGTATAACTCATTCGTAGTGATGGTGAGTGTACTAACCAACAAATTGTAAAGAATTTTGGAATATATCTTGTAAGTACATATTGAACAATAATAATAAATTCCTATTTTTTTCACAAGGCACATCTCGCTATAAGAACGAATTATAAATTGGAATGGATTCTAAAATATGTAATCGAAAACGATTGTAAATGTTCGTATCAATGGCAAGTTATTCTAAATAATTTGTTTGTATTTTAAATTTCAGCATAGACCGCAAAACCACCCGACAAATCCCGTTGTTTTCGGACGATATGGCGCCGTATGCTTTTCATGGATATCAGGAGGAAACAAATTATAAAATGTGACTTTAAATATGTATTCGAAAATAACCTTAATAATTAAACTACGAATTTTGATTTGTAAATCATAAGACATAAGTTGTAAATTGAGAATAAAGTTTTCTAATTTCACGATAAAACAATTTCCATTTAATACGGTGATGCCTCAAATCACTACTCAAGAATCGTAGATTGCAAAATATGAAATGTAAATTGATAAAAAAAAGATTCAATTTAGGTACCATTACGAATTTGTAAATTGCAACTACTGAAGTGGAAAATCTACCCCTTTTGTTCGCAAATCAACACTTTTGAGTTGCAATTCAAAACTAAATGGTTGTAATTTGTTAAGGGAGGAAATCCGAATTTACAACACAAAAGTGGTAATTTACGAATTATTTTTGCAATTCACAATCCAAAGAAATAGCAAAATTAATAACTATTTGTGTCAAATTGCGATTGGTTATTGCAATATGTATTCCTCATTTGATCGCATCATTGACAATAAGAAGACAAGCGATTCGCGACTTTTGAGGGTCAATATCTTCACTTCGTACAATTTATAGAAATGCGAATAAAAAGTCGTGAATTAGTAAATCCAGAGCTAAGCTCTAAAACTAGACAAACTTTTCGTGATTCTGCGCACATTTTTCTTGATTTGATTTTAAAATTTTTTCCGTGCACGGTTGCCGAGGTTGGCAGCATTTATTTTTTTATTTTTTGTATGTTTTTGCATGTCACACGGATTCTAAATTGACATAACACCGATGGGAAAACAAAATGGCGAATTTGAAAATAAATTGAGGAGGCCAGCGGCAAGAGGATTGTGAGTTGGGGGTCTCAGTATGATTTGTCTCTGGTGTATACTTTGTAATTCCTTTTCGTTCTGCGAAACGTTCGATCAAAAATATTATTCGTTTAATTGTTTTTAGCTTTTTTTTATTTGAATCTCAATTAATTTTAGTTATTTTACTTTTAATTTGAATTTGCTTTTACTTTATTTTGTCTTTGATAAGATTTACCTATTTAATTACCTATTTTTTAGTGCGTTCTATTAAATAGACACTATTTGCAATGTTGATGAAGCCGTTAACTATCCATTAGAGTTTCTAAATTCCCTTAAACCATCGGATATTCCATACCATTGACTAACTCTTCGCAAGGGCACACCCGTAATGCTCCTTCGGAACTTAAAACCACTAAAACTATGTAATGACACTAGAGACTAGACTGCAAACCAAAGCTTTGCATACAAATTTAATCGAAACTATAATATTGACCGGGATTGCTCAAGGGGAAAAAGTATTCGTGCCACGCATTCCTCTGAACTTTAAGAGATTACAATTTCCCCTCAAAGTGTACATCCGTCATCACGATCAATAAATCTCAAGACCAATCATTGAAATACGCTGGTATAGATTTAAGGGAAGATTGCTTTACGCACGGTCAGTTCTACTTCTACGTAGCTTGCTCTCGTGTAAGTTCACCCTCAAGTCTGGTGATATTACTGCCGCCCCATAAAAAAACAAGAAATATTGTCAATAAAGAAATCCTTAAAAATAAATAAACAACTTAAGTAATAATTTTTCTAAAAAAGTACATTTTAATAAAGTCCCACGCGGACGAGTCGCGGGTAACTGCTAGTATGTTTATATACCTATTTAGACTCTCTTAAATGTGGTTGAATGGCGTGAAGGTTTAATTCTCCCTCCCTCCCTCCAACAATCCTTCGAACTTTACTAAATAATGCTTAGTTCTGTAAACCTTGTCTTGTTTAGGAATTTTAGGGAAAAGAGTCATTAGCTTTATGTCATCACTCAGCATTGTGTCTTTTGTTTGTACCAAAATTGTACGACGCTGCATATTGTACTAAATTGATGTATATGTGAACGGTCGTAATTCCTTTAGTGGCTTATAAGTAGGTTATGACGGCTAAAAAAAAACAGGTATGAGTCAATGTTATGCTTTATGTGTTGAATGTTAAGAGTCTTAGAACCACCATTCTAAAGAAGAACGTGTTTTGATTCAACCGATCATTTGATGAGATCCCAGAGGTTCTACTGCCCATAAAACCGGTAACCAAGTCAGGGGCAGATGTTATATCTCCTATGCACTAGTTAATTAACCACAGATCGTGAGATTATTTGTAAATTGAAAAATGCACTTACTTTCAATTCATTTCCCATCCACATAGTACAACTGAAGTATTTCGACAAATCATTGCACTTCTTCTGTGTCTACACTTCTTTGCACAGCTTTCACTTGTTTCATATATTTCCTATCGTGTATGTGTATTCGTCGTCAATATAGTATTGTATTGTAATTTTCCGCAACAAGTGCTTTTATTTTTAACAAAATTACGCTCTGTGTGAATGAAAGCAAAACACTTCTCATTCCATACACTCTTTTCAATAGGGAGTAGGTTTAGGTAGATTTAATATGAGAATCACGTTGAATGGAGAAGGTCGATGTGAATTGTTATATAATCGTAAGATTCATTTCGTGCAACGCTGTTCCGCGCAGATAGATAAGGAGTCGTGGTATCAAAATGTAAACAAAACTGAACAGATATATATATATACCTAAGTATATTGTATGTACTTTAATCGAATACTTACATAAATCTTGGCTGCTAACGATTTAATGTTTTCCTTGTGCACTCAAATTTCGTAATCACCCCGAGAGCAGCATTTCTATTCAGATATGTTTCTATTTCACTTACACTTTAAACGTTATACGTATAATAAATTGTCGAATGCTGCTGTCCAATGTGAACGTCCAGGCCATAAATATTGGGCCATTAGCTACAATTGAGAATTGACTCCTGCTCTATGGTGTACTTCATGCCTAACGAATTAAATTATGCGATCTGGCTCTTCGGATATGGAATATTCTTATTTGAATTTTCAGACAAAAAAGAGTCTTTGAAAATGTGAGTCGTGATAATTGACAGAGGATTTGTACGAGTATAAAGTCTAATTGTTTTTCAGATTTCAGATGAAGTTAGTTACCGAAAATTATTGATTGGCTAATTTAAATAGGTAGTGTATACTTTTTGTGTATAAAATTTTTGGCCAAAATGCTTAGTGCGATAATATCACATCGGGCGATTAAAGTAAAAGTCCGATATTTTCTTCACTGTGAATAAAATACATTCTATTCAATGTAAGTCATACATAGAATGAATGAATACATGTTTTCTGATGAAGGTATAAAAAAGTATTGCGCTGATTTAATCCTTTCCTTAAAACAAGAAAATTGACTATGCCAATTTATATTCACATAACCAGACTCCTGGTTATGTGGCTTACATAGCCAGGACGTCTGGCTGTGTAATCACTCATCAGCCATCTACACATTTCCTCAACGTTTCGTATGGAATGGACATAGCATAATTCGCCTTCGTTTCGGCCCAACAGACAAAAGGACATATAATCCAGGGCTTTTGCCTCTTCAATTTATTTTATTTAACTTTATCATGTTAGTTTTGTTCCTGCAGCTCAGTTTCTGGTCAAAGAAGAAAGCTGATTCATAGTACAAAATGTTTTAGAAAATATTGCATTTCTGATTCCTTTGAATAATTGTAAGTTAAGTGTTAAAGGTCACTAGAAATAAATAGACTCTGTCCAAAAACGCACGAAAAATGTAGACATGGTTATATTTAGTTTAAGGCCTTCTTAAAGTTTTTTAATAGATATTTCGAAAAATTTCCATCGAACTCAGTTCAAACATTTTCACGAAAACCGCGAATAGACATAATACCCCCCACAGTTTTATTACGTACAATTTCAGTACATTTTGTTTGTCACCACTCATCATAATGTACATAGTTGTCGCTACATTTGTTTCTCATCATTCCTCACTATGAACTATAGAAACCTAGCAGTCTGTTGTTGATGGGACCCCGATTAATATCAGTTAGACAATCTGCTAAGCGTTCAGTCATGATTGTGGTCGCTGTATTTAGAGCTTCCACTTGGGAGCCAGCCCCAATGCAATATCATTATAACTCATAAATTAGGGATAATCTACTCGAATTGAAATCTGTAAACGTGTTGTAAACAACCATAGTGAGCATCGCATAAGAGTAACATATAGGATGTCATAAACCGTACCCACATGACAAACAAGAATATAGGCGGGATGGCTGCTGCGCAGATTTCTATATACAATTTGCCTTATATGCACATACTCGTCGCAGTTCCATCTATCTGCTTATTCGATATGCGTTGTATATCAATATAAGCGACACAAAACACTTTTCGAGTAGGTACCAGTCGAGCGCTTTATGAAATTAGTGGGCTTCAATGGAGGACGCTTCCACTACTTACCACACCGCACCCCCAATAATAACGATGATGGTTCAGGAGGCAAACAGCAAAATATTGGTTTGTGTTGGGATGGTTAGTTGGTTAATTCTAAAAAGGAGTAACTCGACATGGTGTTGGAATAAATTAACGCGCACTAATGCCAGTTGAGTTGGTAATCACTTCAGCGGAATAATTAATTAATTTTCCTGCTGGAGGCATTTCGCTATACGCAGGTTGCTGATGATGGCGCCACTGGGTGGTTAATGTTGAATTATGGAAATGACTCTGACCACTGATTTAAGTTTATATTTGTTTCGGTTTTTTTTTTTTTTTTTAATATTATGTAAGTAGATAAAATAAAATACATTAAAATTAATGGAGCCGCCTGAGTTAAAAGTAATTTTAAAATGTAATTTAGCGTTGAAATTAAATTATCTTTAATTGAAATATAATGAGAATATCATAAAAGGAATTTATTGAAATTAAAAGAGCACTGCAGGCATCAGGTTGCATTTTATTAATGGAATGGGGGTATTTTGGTAAATTTATAGATATGTATTGAACAAATATAAAATCAATCATCTATGTGCACCCGCAAATAGTGTAAAGCATCAAATATTTTTCGCTTTTTTATAGAGGTGATGTTTGTTTGAGCCAAGGTTTATCCATAAGCGAAAATGCATTCGTGGTATTTATTAATGTTCGTTTGTGTTTATAAAATAATGACTTTTTTCGTTCGTACATTGTACAAACAGTCACGTTTAATATGTTCAAAAGCGTTCGTTTGCTTAATATTCCAAACGGTTTCGTAAAGTATAATAACTTTTTTCCTGCATATAACATTTTTTTTTGTGGGTATGTATAAGACTATTAAACAGCAGTTGCCAGTCAACTAATTAATAATGGACACAAAACGGGTTTTGACAACTACAAAATCATATAGCATTTATACCAAAGAATACGCAATGGAAATCATGCATATTTAAAATCAACGTAAACAAAAAACAGGATAATGAAAATATGCCAGCGGTAAGTGTATATAACTCTTTCGTTTCTGCAAGAAAATTTAAGATTTTATTCAAGGAGAAGGGCTTCGTGAGTTTTAAAACCGCTGTAGATAATCCAATTCGATTGTAAAGTTATTCTCTTCCTAAAGATAGTAAAACCACAAATTTTAATGATAATAACGAAGTAGGTACAAAACTTTAGTTCGAATTCCAATGTCTGTGGACAAAACAAAGACGTGTTGTCTCGGTTGTGCCAATTTTTATAAAAATTTACTGCCGCCACAGTTGGCAGTTGTTGATGATTCAGATTAAGTAGACGAACAAAAGATGAATTTACTTAATTTATTAGGTACGTAATTTGCACATCGTTAAATATAAGACTAAAAGTTCATTCATTCATTCATTTTCATTCATTTCATTTTATTCATTCCAACTTAAAGTTAAAGCTTAACAATTTAATATTAGTAATAAATAATTGAGTTCATTAAGTGGAAGAAATAATCATTCAGTAACTATTTAAAGTTAGTGTTGAATGATTCATAAGTTTACAATTTTAAGAATTCACGGGACTGTAGTGGGGTAGAAAAATTTATATAGAAAAGAAATAAGAGAGAAAAAGCAATTAGAAAAAGATTACATCATTTAGAATAAGAATAAGAAGCTACTCGAGAAAATAATTTTAAGACACACATCGAAAAATTGATTCAATACTTATATAGTCGATATTAAATAACCATTGTCTGACCTTATTGAGAAATGAATGCAAATTGGAAGTTTGTCTTACAGCAATCGGTAGTTTATTAAAACATTTAGGACCAGTGATGGTAAAAAAACGACAAAATTTGGTTTTATGAGCAACTGGGACATTAACTAACGCTTGATTATTTACACGTAAGTTATAACAAACGGAGTTCCTGTTTATAGTTTTTCCACTTTGTTTGAAGAATTCTCTAAGAACTTTAAAAATATAGAGATGTCTTAATGGAAGAATTCTCAATTCTCTAAAAAGCGGCCAACAGTGTGCAAGGCGATTTCTACCACAAATGATTCTTATTAAAAATTTTTGAGCTTTGAATAAGGAATCAAAAGTATTCTCATAAGAACCTCCCCAAGCAGTTATTCCATACTGCAGCTTGGAGTTAGCAAGTGCGTAGTAAAACATAGATAGTACCTTACGAGAACAATACAGTCTGAGAAGGAACATTTTTCTTGCGACCAGTAACAGACCAGATTTAATTGTTTGTACATGAGAGATCCAATTCAAATTAAAATCAATTGTTACCCCCAAATATTTAAATTCCTTTACTGAATCAATATTAAAACATTTATTCGAGCATTGATAAATATCATCAAAGTTTTTGATTCCACAGGTATGTACAGGTAAACAAAATCTATCACAGTCATGAGAATGAAAAACTCATTTAACATGCTATAATTTATACGAAGTCTGTCACCTAAGGATGGGGAAATATTAGCAGGTATTACTGTGCTTTCAATGTTTAGAGTAACCATATGATGATCAGTCAGTCTATAGTCATAAACATTTCCATGAAAACAAACTTGATTATTTTTATGCATTCGCATGAAAATATGATCAATGCAGGTCGTCGTTGAACTAGTTACCCGAGTTGGTTCATTGATAATACTTTTGAGACCATATGAAGCCATTAATAACAAATAGCTCTCAGTGTCTCTATCAGACTCATTTAAAATGTCAATATTAATATCACCTAGCACAATTAAGTTTTTTGCTTTTGTTTCACACAAAATTGAATTGAGTTCTTCGATGAAGACACTTTTACAATATTCATGCAATCTGTAAATGCAAAGTAACACATAGGTTTCATTAGCATATGCAATAGACAACTTCACTATATCGGCACTGGGAATGTTGATCAATGAACAATCACACCTAAAACCAAACTTGACATAAACTGCTACACCACCGGCTGCATAAGAATCATTACATTTTCCATAAAGTATATAACCCGGAATATTATAAAAATCTAACTCATTTTGGTAAATCCAAATCTCACTTAAAACAATTATAGTAGGTAGATTCACGAAACTTTCGATGTGTGCTAACAGTGTTTGAAAATTTTTTCTTAGACTACGAATATTCTGATGTAAACAAAAGGTTTCAAAATTATTTAGAGAAAAAGAAAAGTTGAAAAAAAAAGGTTGAATTTTTAACCAATTTGTTTTTTTTTTTTTATTTGTTTTATATTAGTTGATAGTAACGATATGTTGTGGTTTTGGTTAACGAATGTAAGAACCTAAATACTAACCCATTTCTAAATGTTGAAAAAGTTAATCAAATAACAAAGTTAAGTTCAGCACAATCTGAACACAAAAAAAAGGAAAGATTAGTAACAAAGCTATTAAATAAGTTAAGTAATATTTCATGAGCCCTCGATTCGATGCATCAACTCATTTCACGTTTACGTATAGTATACTCTTGCTAGAATTTTACTGATGGAAACGACTTAATTCCAAAGCCAATTCAAAGTAAATATCTGAAGCTCACTCTCTCTTCTGAGTTACAAAAGGGTTTTTTAAGAGAAAGTTCTGTAACAAATTTTTAGCCATTTGCCAATCTATTAATAACAATATAAACATCTCTTGTACTCCTCAGGGGCAGCTTAATCCTCGGTTATAATGAAGTCGAGTAGGATAGGCAGCTAGAATTTTACTGATGGAAACGACTTAATTCCAAAGTCAATTCAAATTAAATATCTGAAGCTCACTCTCTCTTCTGAGTTACAAAAGGGTTTTTTAAGAGAAAGTTCTGTAACAAATTTTTAGCCATTTGCCAATCTATTAATAACAATATAAACATCTCTTGTACTCCTCAGGGGCAGCTTAATCCTCGGTTATAATGAAGTCGAGTAGAATAGGCATTTGGGATCTCTGTCTGTTCTGTTATATACTCCCCTACTCGGGGGTACATTTATATGAACCAAAACGAAAATAAACATTTAAAAAACGCGCCTTCAGAAAGCTCCTGGTAATTCAATTGAACTTTTATCACCGCAATGCAGCATCAGCAATAATGACTAAATGTTTTGATGATTTTGATATTAAAAGGAAAGATTATAAGACTGCCAAATACCATGGCTAAATTGCATTAAGTGCAAGACGACCTCGAAGGAATTAGGTCCTGTATTCTGGTGAGGCATAGAGTTCAATCATATAAATTTCCGGATCTGTATGCCACAGACCTTGCAGCAGTACGAGTCGGATCAGGCGCGAGAAGTTTTGTTATTGCATCTGCATGCCTAGCGTTTGATTCTCCAGAACATCTTCCGACAAGAGAGTTAGAGTCTTTGGTGGATGCATGCAGAAACATTATTGAGTACCTAATAATTGGCTGTGATGCCAATGCATATGATACAGTGAGGGACAGCATCAACAATAATTACAGAGAAGCGCTATTCCAAGCAGTAGCAAGATAATTGAAAAAGTATCAAATTGAAGGGTAATGGATCAGGCTACACTGTCGGATCATAGAGCCATTTCATTTGATGCAATATTGGCATAACAAAATATCTTGATTAAACAATTTTCGTTTTTCGTAATGTTTTCATTTAATTTGCAATTATTAAAATAACATTTGGGACATCAATATCATAGACAAACCATACTGACATCACCAAATCCGGCCGATATTCATTTACTTGCCTTCAGGCTATATTTTAACGGAGTGGTCAAGATTTGGTGCGCTTATATTGTTACATAGAAATTCGTATTGACAAATGTCACGTTAGTTAAAAACTTCTGGCTCCCCAACAGACTCGCAAAAAATATGTGCCACTTCCGATGTGGCTGGCAGCGTTCATAGAATTTTATCCGTTAAATTAAAAATTATTCGTTACCTGTGCATAGTATTTTTTTTAAGGACTATTTATGAAAAATTATAAAACAATGTAAATTGGTTGGGGGAAAATAAAATCATGTTGAACAAATTTTCTTCAGTTATTTAAGAAAAATTTATACATGAAATCGATGTTAATGATATTAAAAATATCATTGTTCTAATATGTTTCTAGTATATAGAACATCTCCTTCAGATAGTTTTATTAACCAAACAAATCAAATTATCCGCCTTTTAACAGTTTATAATAAATAACCAATGGCTGAATGCCATTATAAATATAAAAATGTAGTATTCCCGAACTCTATTACATTTCCCCGCGGTTGGCCGTGGTTAGCAGCATTTGTGATTTGTAAATAGTAAAATGACATTTGGGACATAAATATCTTTCGCTTCTTATAGATTATTGACAAACAGCCTTTACTATGGTAATATAAGCTTGATCCAACGGAGCTTTAAGTTAAGTAGGCATTCAAAAAATTGCTAAAATAGTTTTACAAACAAGAATGTTGTCAATCTATTTAAAACAAAAACAAAAAACAAACATAAAAACCTCTTTCGGTGTCGAAAGTCTTCAACGAAATATCTGATATCAATAAGAACTTACAGAACTTAATCAATTATTTGATATTTGATAACCTCTATCAATTTGTCGATGATTTGGTATTATGAGTATCAATTGATCATTTTTACCCCATTGTGAATGCTAATCAAAATATCATTGAGAATGGGTACTATTTTGAAGTTTGACGTTTCTAATTGGTTTTTGGTTTTTGTTTTGTGGCAGAAGTCTAATTTTGGTGAAATAATGTAAGTTGTTTTTATTAAACAAAATCCGCCTTTTTCTTAACAATTGTTTATTTATTTAGGAGTAGAGTGGTAAGCAATAAGAAACAAATCGAAAAATTGATTGAATTGATGGAAGAAAGTCCGGACCTCGCGAAGGGAATTTCATCAAAGCCAGTCCTTATCAGAAAGTGGGAAGCTATCACGTTGGAACTCAATAGCTTAGGACCTCCAGAACGAGACTCAGCCAAGTGGCAAAGAGTGAGTGTTTGAATTTGCTAAAATTCGATGTATTTATTTTTTGAAATAACTATTTTAGGTATGGATTGATTAAAAAACAAAAATAAAAAAAAAACTTACCAACAACAAAATTGAAATGACTGCAACTGGTGGTGGATCCAGTAACATAAGCCGATTGACTGACGCTGAAGAAGCAGTCAGTCGTCTTATGCATTTCAATGACTGTGTAGATCTCCCAGGATTCGAATTTGGGTTGGAGGAACTTCCCAGTTTTATAATTGAAGATGATCAAGAGGACGAAGAAATGGTCGCAGTGCAGGCCGAAGAAATTGCCACAGTGCAGTCATCGAATTCTAGTCACAAGAAATCGTCATACAAGCAAAAAAATTAGTGTAAAAGAATTGTCCTCTTGGCAAATCAGACGTCGGCGCAAGAAAAGTTTTATAACAATATGTCAAATATAATGAGTGGCATCGATACAAAATTGGAAACTATTGAAAAGAGTATTCGCAACACGGAATATTATTATGGTTTGAGTTTATCCTCAATATCGGTCAACACTTCTATGAAGGCTTGTTTTGAAAGTCGGAAGTTCTGCACGAATCTGGAACCGAATCACACCAAGTAAAAAAAAAAAATATGTTAATTGTTTAAATATGTTCGTCCAAACACATTGCGTTTGATGCATCTCGTAAAGTCCTGCGTATGATAGCTTGTTCCCTCACACCTAATTCATCATAATGCCCTTCAAAAAATAACTCTACCGATGACATTTCGGTCTAAAGTTTTTTTTTTTTTAATAATAGGCACAAGGTAATAATTTGTATGATTCGATATCAATAGAAATTTTGAACCGCCCGAATATTTGATATGTATCAACAAGAAATTTGTGGTTGATAGAAAATTTGATGAATATCAATTTTTTTGACGACCGTAATACCAAGTTTACAGATCTATTCACAATAGATCTTAAATCTTACACAATTCATCAAAAATGTTGATAGATTGATAACCATAATACCGATTCGTTAATTTTGTTGATACGTATCAATTATTATCAAATATCGTGTTGATATTTGATAGCCATAATAGGGCAGTTAGGCTGATCGCGAGTCGCGAATCATATGCAAAGAAAATGAAGTCACCAAACAACGGCTAAAAGTGCAAAGTGTAACGAAAGACCTTTTTACTCTGCAACATTCAGCTGGTCAAAGAAGCCATTATTTTGCTATTCAAATATTTGAAATTTGAAGTCGAAAGTTGATCCCTTCTTTTACCGTGAAATTGTCATCGATGAAGAGGCTTACATCACTGTCACCGTCAATGGAGTTGATTAATATTATGATTATATATTCATGATGATATATTCATGGCAAAGGCAATGCTAATGAACTTCTGTTATCACCATTTACTTTTAGCTTTAGCAGATCGATAAATCAAATTAAATGTCTAGGAACACAATAATAATGATGCCGCTTTTACACTTTACAAATTGTACACTTCACTTTGCTTTGATAAAATAGAAGTTCAATAAAACTCGTTATACCATGCATGAAATAATCGATTAACTGATACGCACAACACTATCTCTAAGCATTGACCGGTAACAGTGTCCCACAAGTCTGAGGTCTTTGACCGTGGCATAAGAAAACTGAAGACAATTTTCTCGAAGAGGAAACACCTATCTCGGTGCGAATGCGAAGTTAAAGTTAATCAAAATACAGTCGAACCTCGATAAGTCGAACTTCGATAACTCGAATATTTAATAACTCGAATAAAATAGGTTGGCAATAGCGCCAAGACTAAAATTTACATGTAATTTGTATTTGATAACTCGAACTTCTATTACTCGAATGTCTTGATAACTCGAAGAGATTATTTGGCGTCACCTTCGATAAGTCGAATTCTGAGGAGGAATTCCCAAATTCTGCGTGTTTTTACAAGTTTGTTTTAAAATGCATCGCTTTCGGGGGCACTGTGTTTGTATTCTCCTATTACCTAGTATACATACCGCGCAGAAAATCGTGATTTTCGTATGAGTGAACAAGAATTGTCAAATTTCTTGTTAGTAGGGGTTAGAACACATAACTAACTAGGTTTGTATATTGGTTTGAATTTTTGGAAAATAAGAGGAAGACAAAATAAAATACAGAGTTGAATGTACATATTTATATCAATTTTTTATTTTACTTGATAACTCGAATTTTGTTTGTGGCAAGTGATGGTTCGAGTTATCGAAGTTCGACTGTATTTTGATTTTATTTCAGATCATCAAAATAGCGATCAATTTTAATATTTACCTATCTGAAGTACCGAATTATTTAAGAAAGATGTTTGCTCTTAGTAATTTTCATTCAATGGTCAACTTTAAATTTAATTAAATCCAATCTATTCGCTTTTTAGATACATATTTACTGTCAGCAATGTGGCACACATTTTTTTGCCATTTGTTAACATAGTTCGACAAATTTATATCAAAATATAATATAATGACCACACTGCACAAATCTTAACAGCAATAGGTAATAATTAATTTGCAGACTGACAGTAAAACTACCCACTTCCCCTTCAAAGAGAATAAACGTTTTTCATTCAATGCTAATCAAGTCAACTATCTATCACTTGTGTTAAATGGCGAAATTTCATAACTATCGCGCACCTATAAATTTTATACAGAGGCACAACAAGTGACAAGTTGGCGTTGAACATCCGGCCCGGCCGGATGCAATTATTTTTTTTTAATATATAAATGTAGGTTGATCAAAATACAAATTAGGTGCGTGCAGAAATTTCTGCTACCAATTTAGAATTTGTTGATACCAAAATAATAAAGTATTGACGTCTACATCAATCAGCGACAAACCCTAATGTATCTTTGCACAGAGCCATTATACTTTATATATATACATCACCACGTCAAAGTGACACTAATTTATTTTGCTGAGCTCGTAAACTAATTTTAGGCTTTGGCAATGGAATACATACAAATTAAAAGGAGAACATAATAAATCAAAAAATTTAATATCTTAGGTACGCATTTTGAAGGCGTGAAGCTTCTTCCATTTGCCGTGGAATATTAATAGATTTATTACTGATGGGTTGCTTTTTTACGAACGAAATAGCAAAGGGTGAAATCGGTATGTTGACAACGTCGTGTTTTTTTTTTTTTTTTCTTAGGGTGTCTTCTTTGAAATGTATCAAATCCTTAATGGAATGCTTTTCTGTAGTGAAATATTTTTGATTCAAATTTATGAGTTTTATTTTAATTTAACACATTAAAATGTTTACGAAATTTCGATTTCAAAATAAACCTTTATGACTTACCAATGCATGTGATTTGTAAAAATTGCGGGAAAATATGTGAGGTATTCTGAAAGAGTAAGAAAATAAAATAATCGTTATTATAATTGAAGGTGGTTTCTAATGAATTTACGTTTGCCACATGTTAAAAGAAGGAAATGGTTTTTATGCTTCTTTCTTTTGAAAGGTTGGGTGCTATTTACATTCTGACCTTCTTTTAAGGCACTGAACATATGAATTTTTTTAATAATTTATGGAATAACTATAGAACGAATAAAACTGCGCGAAAAATGAGCTACGATGAAATAATTTACCATATTAGACCAACTTAAAATATTTAAGCTCAAGATTGTGACGGACTCACCAAAAAAATATTGATCACTATGAACTTGTGACATTCAAGTTCATGAATAAGTTTGCGCCCTGCTGCTCCAAAGCGATAGTTATATTTAGTTGTATTTGAGCGATTAAAGAAAAAAAAAAGGTTTCTAATATGGTCCTTCTATTTCAAAAGTACCTTCAGCATGTACTCACATTTAGCAGCGCAAGAAATTTTTTTGTTTTGTAACCTTAGGTTAGCTCAGTTAAGAGACGCAGTTTGCAGTTTTGATTAGAACACGGTAGGATATGCAACTAACGAAACTATTCGAATCTGATATTAGTTCTATTTAGATTCAGTAGAAATATCGTTGCTTTATCGTTTAAGTACTCAGCACCTCCAAGAATGGCTGTGCTCTTGCGGGGAAGGTCGGTTCTTAAAGGCACTGGGTAGAGACGTTGATCTTCCACAGATTCTTTATCATATTCGCCTCTGCAGCTTTTGGAGATTTGTTCTGTGAAGATTGCTAGACTTTTGGCCATATTCCTATTGGTACAGCGACGTACTAATAACGATTTCTGCGGAAGCTTAAAATTGCGAAATTTGTGTGGAAAATATAGCCACTGTAAACTACTAAAATGTAGAGTCGAAACTAAAAATGTTTATTGGTTAGGCCCATTCAGTCTCTAATTTTTACACCGACGTCCACTCGGATTTGGTTTCAATCAAATTAATAACTTTTACCGTTGTGCTAAACGGTTAGGTTATGAGACAACAATAAGTATTTTACCATTGCGCCTTAGCGAAATAAATGTGACATTATCAATGAAGCTGGTTATACGTGTCTGTCAGCTTAGCGCTGCAGTCAAAAGCAAATCGACGTCTCCGAATCCAACACAACAGTACCTACTCTGTAATTGTTGTCACTGACTCATATTTTATTTACTAGATTTAAGTTATTCGCTATACCTAAACTTATGTGCTGCTTGACTGTACACGCAAAAAGCCATTTTCTAATTCTAGTTATTCCATTGCTAGAGGAAGGTTTGGGCGGCTTTCTTAAATCTATATCTCAGCATTCAAGGCGCTGCAATAATCTATCAGTGACTGGTTATGGTTGATACTTAGTTCTTCGGGTAACACATCTTCTAATGCTTCATTCTCTATTTTTGAGTTATCTGTAGAGAAGTTTTGGATACCAGAGAATAGAGGGCTGCAGTGTCTCAGGCAGAGACTCTTTATTGGGTCGGTAGACCGTTTGGCAAGTAAGTAGTGAGGAATCATAATGGGAACATAAATCATAACTGCGGTATCAGATGAAGAAAATGCATGGAAGAAGTACTTTGTAGAGTCTGCGGTGATTAGGAAGCTCTTGAGGACACAACCCACTTCCCATGTCACTCCTCGACGTAGACGAGAGTTCCGGCACATCAATAGATTAATCAATGAGCTTTATCAAATCCACAGGATGGTTTGTATGCAACACCACAGTGAGTGATTAGTTAAAGTCTTTTTATAGACAGGGTTATAACAATGGGTCACTATTGACCTGAGTGTGGAACTGAGGTACTCCTCGTCAACCCACAAACCAAACCTATCTAAATATTGAAGCAGGGTAAAAATATTATGACAGTACCTTATACACACTTTTAGTTTTCGGTCAAAGTCATACCCTGTTTACTTATAATTCATGAGTGGCATTAGCCATTGCTATCTCATTGCCACTCGCCTGTTTAGCCTTATTTTTAAGGTTCAATTACGTTTTTCTTACAAATGATTATCTGTACCTTGGTCAAATTCTTGAGGTGGTATTTAGTGACTAACCTTCTATGGACGAATAATTATCAATATCGAACCGATCCAACTAGATGTAGAGGAACTGAATTTCATAGAAAATGAAAAGTTCACAGATTTTTTAAACCAAACTAAATGACTCCAACATCAAAGCCTTAAGTCTTTAATATTACCCAGTTTGTGTTACACTCAAATGAAGAGGTAGAGATTTAAGACGCAATACTCAATAAAGTCTTAAATCACAGATGTGTGTATGTGTAGTGTCTGCAGGCAGTTTTATGTTCCACTGAATTCTGAAACTTTAACCCAAAGCGTCGATGGTACCTATTACAAAGTGACTCTGAAGAATAAGAACATTTTCAAATTTCATGGAAAATAAACTTCATACAACCACCAAAATAAGTCATAAGACCTACTCCAAACACGTTCAAGCTCTATACAGAAACTTTTTATTTCCTCTTATTGTTATACACTTCAAACTTCTACAGACAATCGGTCAACTTGTTGCTATTTGACGGCAATATGAAATAATAAAACAAAAATCCAATAAAGCAATTTTAAGAAGTGCGGAAAATCTTTCATGACCTCTTGTGAAATATTTTAAGAGGTTTACCCGCACTCTTCGACATTTGAGTATACTTCCAATAGGCAACCATAAGAAATATGCATTAAAATTCTGTGAAGAGTTGCGAACAAAGAAAACCACTACTCGTCAAAGTTCCGCAGAAAAGTAGTTCAATTCAGAAACTTCTAAAGGGATCTCCTTTAATGGAACACCAATGGCGGGAATAAGAATAGGAGAAAATGAACAAAAAGCAAACCAAAGGCATTTTTTTATAAACGCTTTATGTCAGTCGCTAAAAAAAGGAAGATTTTTCAAAAGGCGAGTTTTCAACCACTCACTCCGCACAACACTGTGTCTATGTAGGTGGTAATGTCTTTGTTAGCAGAGAAATATAAGAAAGACATTTCCAACGGATGTAGCACCAACTCTTAATGTCACTATGCTGTCGTTGCTCTTCATTTGGTAGGCATTAATTTGAAATACATCTTTGATGTTTGGATTGATAAACAAAGGGTTTAATGTTTAGCTGATGGTTGTGTTTTTTTCTGTATGAGTTTGAGGGAAGAAGGAGTTTTTTAATCAAAATTCCAAAACGAGATAGAAGAGCGTTAAAGGAAAACAGAAAGTTGCAATGGAGGTTCCATTCCTATTGTGGCAGTCGAGAGTAGATTTTAATGAAAGAATGCATTCCGATACAAATGAATGGAAAAATATTTTTCTATTGAAATATTTAGAAGTATTTCTAACCAGCTCGCAAATGTAGATAGATATTCAATTGGTTCTACGTTCATTCGTTCCTTTTATGCATATAAACACAGTGTAACATACACTCGGCATTAATCTGCATTCAATTGAGTATAGATATAGGAGCAGTGTAATGCAATGCGTTTAAGCAATGTTTTGAAATAAGGTTCACTTTTTTTTTTCGGAGCTCATGCTGTTGTGCGAAGTGTTCTGCTAAATGCTGGCTATCCTTACTGTGAATGTGTTCCACAAGAAAAAAACCCGTTTATAAAAACTAATTAGCTTAAAATAGTTACGCTACGTTTTTATAAGGCCGGATTAAAAGAAAGTCGTTTTGAATCAGTGGAAGTTATATCTATTTGTACAAGTAAATCTAGAAAAAAACTTTGTAATTGGGCGCAAAATAGTAGGTAGTAAGGGTAAGGACAACAAAAGACATACTTTTGTACTTTTATTTAAATTTGGCAGCCACAAAAGCGCGCTTATTAAATTTTAGCGATTTGGGAACATTTTAAACAAACTTTATCAATAACTCAAATATGGGAAACTTTAAACTTCTACATCAGTAATAACACTCCATTATTGTTGCAGATCTATTAATAAATATTCACCACATTTTTCGGGTTCATATGCCCCATTCACTAAATCAAAGAATCACATTGTGGCAATTCAAGATTTCATTGCACCTTTCTTTCATCAAAAATTTACATTAAAATATGCCACCCCCAGGAGATCACAGCAAGATCTCCACACAACTATATAACCTAATAAAATAGACGAAGCCTTTGTACATAAAAAAAAGAAGATATCCCTTGTGTTACCCCTCACCACAAAATGTAGCAATAACTTTGAAAATAAACCCACTTAACCCTCCACTGTCACTTGTTAAAACTTCAGGGATAGGCAAAACCCATAAACCTACTCCGCAGATACTACAGACGACTTCGACTCGGAACTTACTGCCGCCGTTTCCGTCTATCCAAAACACCTGGACTCGCTACACGAATGTCATCCGGAGAGATGATAAATGATCGAAATTTATTATTTAAACAGACACCATCAGCAAATAATCAATTTCGTTCAAGAGCACACACAATCGTTGCAATATATGTGTATCATCAACCAATTCTTTCCATTCGGTTTAGACAGTCCGTCTCTAGATATGCATTTATCACTATATTGAGACAATATTGATTTTGATGAAACACCGATAGGAGTTGTAATAATAAAGCTGAACTAAAGGGTAATGTCCAACCCGTATTATTTGCACATTAATTCAAAGGTCTGTCATTTCAATACCAATATGGATGTCTTTAGTAAATCATTTTAAATTTAATATCTGAGCACGAATGAAATATATTATATACAAGAAAGCAGAACAAAACATCCCATTCATTTGGGTAATCAATGATGGGACCTTTCTCTCACTCCTCTAAATTGTTGGGTAAATATGGTTGTTATTTGTGTTTGTTTTCACGCACGTTCTCTCGCATTCTCAAATGAGCGAAAGTCTCTATCGCACAGTTAAAATCTCAGTCCAAAAACTGTAAAACAATCAACAGAAAGGCAACCACAACGCATCCCTGGTGTAGTATGTGATTGGGAAATTAATTGAAAGTCCTAGAGTTAGAGTAAACAACCAGAAAGGGACGATTTGTTTTACGACCAATGTAAACGAGTGCGGTTGGTTAAAAAGGGAAGAAGTAAAAACTTGTTTATTGTTGTTTTCTTTCTTGTATAGAAAGCAACCAGTCCAGGCTAACGTATAGAAGTTGATAAAGGAATGAATCTCAATTTAATTTTATAGCATAAATGCAAATGTCCTACACAGCGTCCACAAGTTTAACAGACTGTTTTCCGAAAATTCACATTTTAGTATATTCGGCTTTGGTATGGCTTTAATTTCTGCCTAAAAAAGAGGGTTGGTGGGATTTTCATAGATTGTAGAAGTTTTCTCTTGTGCTATTTATTCTGGGTGGAGAATAAGTGAGAATCAGAAGGAGCTTAAGTCAATAATTCCGACTTAAGCTGATTTGTCCTTCTCTTTTTTTCTGCTTTGAATTTGTGACAGGGAGAACATTTTTTTTGTAGGGGATGTAGTAAACAATTTGCTCTGAAAATGTCTGACAGGATGATTGGATTAGATTTTTCTCGTAAGCGCAATGAAATGTTCTTTTGCCGTTCACTCCGCTTCTATTTTATTTTTGTTTAAGGTTTTGGAGTTGGTTGTTATTTGATTTTCAATTTGGGCGAAAATGTATTAAAATAAATAAAAGATTACATGTCTGAGAGACTGTATATTGCTGGTTAATATATTTCTATTAAATAGACAGATTTTGTAATGACAACACGTCAGTAGGTGCATAGGGTTTCTTTTTGGTAAAGACAAGTGCTTGAGTTCAAGATTATGTGCTAAATGCGCTATTTGCAATCCAAGGTATAGGCGCTTGGGGTAAGGTCAGATGCACTGTATAAATAAAAGAAGAAAATGTACATTTTGACTAAGTATGTAGATTAGCGAGAGGTGTATTTTGGCAGATTGGTATCTTTACCAACCGATTTTTTCCCCAAGTAAGTAAAGTGAAAAAAATATTAAAAAAACTATTTTATTGAACATCCCCAAGTGCAAAATTGCCACATAGTTTAAAAGTTCTTCGCCAGAGACAAACCGAGTAGAACGGTAGTTTGTGTTTTTCATCTACTGGAACCAATACTCTGTGGTACTTGGTCGTCCTTTATTTAAGATGTTTTTTTTTTTTTTTAATAACTACTGCTTAGATTTGTTTGCTGCAGGAAGTTAAATAAGTTATTTGCTTCAAACAAGGAAAAAAGTTGTGAATAACTTATCAAAAAGAAGCAGCATGTGGGGGGGGGGGGGGGGGCTTATCCAATTTTTGTGATGAGGCTTTGCGTATAATAAATCTACTTTGTGGGGTGCTGTTATCAATGACAAATCCACTTTGTGGCTTAGATTTACCAATGGCAAAGCAAGAAATAGGTGCTTTTACCACGGCCAAGTCCCTTCAAATGAGGAAGGCAAACCCAGGAAGTGACTTCTGTAGAAAAACCCGTGTTTCGAATTTTAGGCTATGAAGATGTCACGCAACTATATGTGCAAAAAAGATAATGAATCTGAAATCGATGAGTTAACTATATAGGGTCGGTCGAAGTTACCAAAACTAAGTTCAAGCGCAGCTGCTAAATTTGACGGTTTAACTTCAAGAGAGCGCTTTAAGAAAGTTGCGAGTTTCTCGAGATTTATTTTAAGGGAATTCGGAGATATTTCAATTAGAGGATCACACCAGCAATCAAATCTTTACTTACTTACTTAAGGTGGAGCTACAGTCCGGGGTGGACCTGGGCCTCAACCAACAAGCGTCTCCAGCCAGCACGATCTTTGGCCAGCTGTCTCCAGTTTCGCACGCTAAGTTGGTTAAGGTCCCCTTCCACTTGCGCGCGCCACCTGAGTCGCGGTCTTCCTCTACTGCGCCGTCCCTCGGCTGTGGATTCGAAGATCTTCCGGGCCGGAGCATTGACGTCCATTCGCTCTACATGACCCAGCCACCTCAGTCGTTGGACCTTCACTCTTCTGGCCAGGTCGATGTCGCTTTACAGCCCGTACAGTTCGTCGTTGTATCTTCTACTCCATTCACCGTCTATGCAGACGGGACCGAAAATTACTCGAAGAATTTTCCTCTCGAAGTAACCAAGTGTAGCCTCATCCGATTTTGATAGAGTCCATGCCTCTGCAGCATAAAGTAGGACTGGGATGATCAAGGTCTTATAAAGGGTCACTTTAGTTGTTCGAGAGAGGGCTTTGCTACTCAATTGCTTTCTTAGCCCAAAGAAACAGCGATTGGCAAGAGTTATTCTTCGCTTAATCTCAGCGCTGGTGTCATTGTCTGACGTCATAGCGGAGCCTAGGTAGACAAAGTCCTCAAAGTTATATCTGTCTATGGTGACATTTTGTCCAAGACGTCGGTGTTGGGTGTCCTTTCTTGATGACAGCATATACTTTGCCTTGCCCTCATTGACCGCCAAACCCATCTTTGCCGCTTCCGTCTCAATGCTCACGAACGCGCCAGTGACATCACGTTGCATTCTGCCGATTATGTCGATGTCGTCGGCGTAAGCGAGTAGGTGGACGGACTTTTTGAAGATAGTGCCTCTGGTGTTAGCGCTTGAGTTTTGCACTATTCTTTCAAGAACGATGTTAAGGAAGTCACATGACAGCGCATCGCCTTGTCTAAATCCTTTTTTGACATCGAAGGTCTCGGTAAGTTCTTTACCGACCTTAATGGAGCAGCGTGCATTCTCCATTGTCATCCTGCACAAACGGACGAGTTTGGCAGGGATGAAAACTAGACATTGCTCTCTATAGCTCGTCTCTATAAATGCTGTCATAGGCGGCCTTGAAATCGATAAAAAGGTGGTGGGTATCGATTTGGACTTCCTGGGTTTTCTCCAAGATCTGCCGCAGTGTGAATATTTGGTCAACGGTAGACTTTCCTGGCCTGAAGCCACACTGATAGGGACCAATCCGGTTGTTTACGGCGTTCACACAACACGGCAGATAAGATCTTGTAGGCGATGTTAAGAAGACTTATACCTCTGTAGTTGGCGCAGTTCAGAGGGTCTCATTTCTTGAGGATCGAGCAAACAATGCTGAGGTTCCATTCATCGGGCATACTTTCCTCCGACCATATCTTACAGAAGAGTTGGTGCATGCTCCTAACCAAATCATCGCCTGCCGCTTTGAACAGCTCGGCGGCTAGGCCATCTGCTCCAGCGGCTTTGTTGGACTTAAGCTTTGATATGGCTATCTTCACTTCGTCCAGGTCGGGTGGACGGAATTTTTGGTCTTCATCGTCCAGGTTGAATGGTTCATTCTGCCTGACAGCGGAATTTTGTTCGTCATCACCGTTAAACAGTCTGCAGAAGTAGTTCTTCCATACCCTCAGTATCGACTGCGATTCTACTACGATGTTCCCTTGTTCGTCCTTGCAGGCTTCGGTTCGAGAATCAAATCTTTACTGTATTGAATATTTTGTGTGAGCAGTCCTACATTTTTGAAAATCATGTTCTCAGTGCGTCAATAGCGCGCAGTTACTTCTTTGAACGGAGCGGTCAATGGTTTGGTCTAGTTAGAAATATGTCCTCATCTGCTTTCCAAGATGTGCTATGGTATACGAGCTATGGAGGTTCTACCTGAGCGTCCTAGCGACCATTGCAATGGAAAATGCTTCACAATATACCGATTATGCTTGCGATGGTATGGGAAACGGACAAACCAGTGAACGGTGGCACACTGTTAAATGCTCAAGAAGGCTCCGACCAACAAGTGACGAAACGTGTGAGGAAACAATCCAGTGGTTTTTGCTGGTAATTGCAATGCTTGAGCTGCTACATCGCCGGTTGTAAGCTTCGAGAAATAAGTGCAAAAAATACGATTCGCAGAGCAGGAATCGGACCTGCTACATAGATCGCTAGGAGTAGGTCAGTTTTGCGAATATAAAGTCGACAAAGACGGGTTCTGATAACGTCTTACTTTTTGCAGATTTTTTTTTAATAACATGGTATTCGTATTACCTCTTACCTTTCATTTAAAAACTATCCTCTTTTATTTGTTAGCTAAGAACATACCAAATAAAATGCGTAATGATTATATTGTACTGGTATCAGAATATACTAACGGATTTCTTATCACAAATTCATAGGCTGCTATCTAGTCCCATGGAGAGTAAATAAAAATGAATCAAGTCGCATAATCCCCTACGTCTACGTCATGAAAGCTTATAAAACCTGATACTTCTAATTTATTGATCCTATATGTGGGTATTCCCCAATCGAACAAAAAATCCTTGTACAACAATCTTTATACAAAGGAAATCACACCTCCATTGATGCCTAAAATTTTCCCACTTTACACATTGAAAATCTGTCTTAGGAAAACACACTCCCTTATCCACTGCAGATACTTGTGTTACCAGATTATATTCAAACCTCAGGGTACACATTCAAAATTTCTATTTTCAAAAAAGTTCTTCCCTTCAGTCTGAACGGAATACTTTGTTTTTCGCAGATGTGATGCTATGGAACAAGTCTCTCTATGATAGGCATCTGGTTCTTAGAATCGCTGGATAACTTTTTCTTTGAGCACAAAGACGTCGGGAAGATACTCCTAGATAATCTAAATTGGCATGCTCCATTCAAATCCCAGTTCTAATTCCAATCAAATTATGATCTAAATGTATCAATCACACCCTCATAGGGAATTATAGTCCTTGAGAGTGAATTGCATTTAAATTAGTGAAACATTTCCAGATGCTGATATTGGTAAGCACAGACGCAAAAGCAACGCGAATGTAAATCAAATGGGTATACGAGTAGTAGTTACACTGATGTTTAGTCTGCCAACCAAGTCCCTTTCTTCTGCATCAAAAGAGGACGACGATAATAATAAAATTTATAGGAGAACATTGAATAACAAAATTCCCAAGTGAATTTCCTGGAAATCCAGCTTAAACAAACTGTGTAAAAAAAAAAGGAAGAACGAAAATAATAGAAATTCCGTAGAAACACTTTGATGATATTTCCATGCTCCAAATGTTATCGCATATATTGGCAGATACACTGCTCCCGTCGGCGAAGATGATGGCCAATCAAGCCACAACTATGAGGGATCGGGAGGGAGCTGAAACATACAGAAAGAGTGCAATGCCAATATCTAAAATTAGCATAACGAATACATCCGACCGAAGTCGACGACTACAGAACACGAAGATGGCGATTTCATTGTGGAAAAGTCAGCGATGTTGACGCGGTGCGAGTTCTATTGAACCAACATGTCGGATCACCATCAAATCTACATTCAAATGGAATCGAAGGGCCCTATACAGCACATTGACGTAAGTCGCGATTTCCGGCATAGAATGATTTCGAGAAAGAGCAGACTATTCCCTGATTAAACGGTTTATTTTGATTCCGCTGCTTATCCTTCTTTCCCTTCGTATTTTGTTGTAGATATTATTTCCGTTTCGTTTTCGATGTGGAAATACACTCCTTTTGGGAGACACGAAGGAGGATGTCTTCATTACGAGGACAATGTACGAGCCAATCAATTTCGGATTACTATTGAAGAAGCAAACAAAAAATTAGAGCTAGGTAACAACAGAAAGATTGAAGGAGACGATTCATAAAAAAACGTGAGTAGCAGTAGAGCATCTGTAGAATATATTTCGTTTGACTTAGCGTTGCTGTTGCTGGCATAAGCTTGCATATCCCTTTGGGTAATGAGACTTTATTGGCAAACTTTATTCGATTTTCAAGTTGTTATTGGGAGCATGCCAAATGTTTTTTTTTTTTATTTTTTTTTTTATTTTGCCGAATGACTGTCTGGGGAACTGGATGGGATATTAAGTGAGAAAATCAAGTTGAATGGTCAACTTTTGTTTCTGGCTGAAGTAAGTATGATAATCATTTATAGAATCCAAATAAATGGGGTGAACAGAGGGGTCCAAATGAAAAAGGCAACCCTAGAGAGTAGAATATTTTTTATATGAAAATGTTTTATCTGCATATTTATGTATGTATTAAGTTCGCTATAGAAAATTCATTCTATGCCTCTTGTGGGTAACGATATAAATTGTTTTTGATTTGTTTTGAGATAAAAGCAAGAGTAAATTCTAATTTGTTTTATCTGTTCCGAGGGCACTTTAAATATAACCCCTTTTAGACCAAGCAACCCATTCACAGAGTACGCTCATAAACTGCGCAGAGGTGGCAAATTTGAATGTCGGTTAGTCCCGTTTTCTTAAGATGGCATGCTAGTTGCGAATGCTCACTAAGCAAATTACTAACTTTGGAAGTTCTCTCTTGGGCTAAAGTAACGTTTTGGCTTTTCTACGATCTGAGCTCATGATTTTCTTAACCTTCCTCTGCCCCTGATAACCCCATTTAGTATTAATTATCTTTTAAAGAGGTTTATGAATAAGGTCTTATAAACTAAAGTCAGCTTTAATTGAGTGCTATGAATAAGACTTTGTGTTTTTTCTTTGGTTACAGGATTATCTTATGTAGGTTAGCGAGGTCATTGATGTTCCGAACCGTAGACTACTTTTAGGGATGGTAGTGTAACCACGGCGCAGTGGCTTAGTGGTTAGTGTGTTGGACCACTAAGCGAGGGGTCCCAGGTTCGAATCCAGAGAAAACCCAAATTCCAACTTAGGGTTTTTTTCACTGCGCCACCTCTCGCGAACGTCTGACAAACATCCGAGAGTATAACTGTCATGAAAGAGCTACTCAATAGTCCGTTCGGACTCGGCATAAAATTGTAGATCCCTTCCATTCGTCCCAAAAATAAAAACTCACACAAGACGAATGGTTGTGAGAAGCTAGGACTAGGGTCCATACGGGCCTGTTGCGCCAATTATTTATTTATTTTTTTATTGTAGAATGGATGGAAAAATAGTGGATATCACCAAAATGGCTTCAACATGAACTGCAGCTGTCAAGTAATTTATATTTTGGATAAATACCTAGTGCAACTCTCGAAAGTATCAAGACTAAAGTATTCGAATTTATTTTAGTACTACATAGTATCTTCTAGATCTCTCAGAATGAATATAAAAGTGAAGTGACGACGCGGACGGCGGAGCCAGTCAGGTCTAAACCCAACGTTGCTACATAGAGGCACTGGTAACTTATACTTATTCACTGCTCTTATTGACTTTTTGGACACTAGATTGAGAATTCCAAGTAAAAGTCTATGAAGACTTATACCTATAGGTTTTTGACCTCTCTAATGCCGCAGTCATCGGTTGTTGATATTTGATCGGCTTTGTTTGTAACTTTTATTTTTTCGATCCTTATAGCTAGTCCTTTCTTCTATAAGGACCCCTCGCATAATCTCTAGTATATAACGGAGTAATTATCGCCATTGTGATTGTGTTGAAGTTAGATGAACGGACCAAAAAGTCTGTATCTAGTATATTCAATTTCCAAACTAGCAGGATATCGCCTTATTTCTAACATATACGTCACTATTATTTGGGCAAAGTTGGAACGAAATTGTTCAGAATCGCTTTCTCTTGATAGTTGATGTCCCAAATCAAAAAGTTCAAACAGACTACGGCAATGAGACATCTTCTCATAAGTGCATGATGTAAAAGCGTACAGCCCAGGAATCATCATGTGCTGGAAGGAGCTTTGCCAAAGCAGTTAAAAAAAAAATACTTTTGTGGATATTATCGAACGGAGAAGACATACCGAAGAGCTATCATAGCCCAGCCCAAGAGAACACGCCAGCTCTCGTTTAGGTGTGTACACAAACTTTTTTCATTACATCAATAATTAGCTACATTGATTCGAAGCACACATACACAAGAGCCATGCAAAAGGACTAACTACCCACATATAAAGTATTTTTTTTTTTCAATCAAGATAGAGCCCACAAGAACCTTTAAAAAATGTTGTAATGTTGTAGTATTACTCCACATTAGAAAACTGTTAGAGCATGTTCAGGAATTGGTCCCAGAGAAACAAGGAAACAATAGAAATTTAAATATTTAGTCTCGATACAGTTTTCGAAATATTTTATGCAAGTCAAATTGTATCTGTTGAGAAATTTATAATATTGTACATACATTACTGAAGTTCGAAGTTCGCCTTATGTACTTCTTTTTATACAGTATTAAATTCTTACTTTGTACTCTCTTTGCAAAATAAATAAAGTAGTCAGTCCTTGTACATTACTCAAAGAGGTTGGTCTCTTTTTGTTAACAGTATATAAAATGTAAAAAAACATAACAAAAAAAAAACACAATCATAACCCTATGGCAGTTGTGTATGGAAGTGTAACACCCAAGTAAAAATTTGACTTCGGTAAGGTGCAGGTGCTATCGATGCTATTTCCCCTCCCACAATATTGACTGCATAAGGCCTAATGTGAACACATCTTTTATTTACTTGTATAAGACTTCTTGAACAGCTTCGATACTAGGGTTGCCAGATGAAAAAATACGAAAAGAGGGACATCGTGAGTTTTCTAGGGGGGGAAAGTGTTCAAAAAGGGGGACACACATGTTTTTTTTACCAAAGAAAATTTTGGTTTCAAAACAAAAACTGAAAGAAAGATAGATGACAGGAAAATAACTTTAGCACGTGAAGTGAGATATAGTTCGTGAGTGGATGTATTTAGCGTGCACCCCAAATGGATGTGTTCACAAAGAATCTTGTTATTGGTATTTATTTAATTTCGACTTAATAAGGGGGACAGTGTTTGCATTAGGGGGGACAAACAGTATTTTTGTATGAAAAAGGGGGACTGCCCCCCCTAAAAGGTTACGTCTGGCATCTCTATTCGATACACCTTACAGAAAACACAACTTCTTCGTCTGAAAGGCAATTAACATCCACGGTAGGCTATTGCTTGGCAAAAGAAGCATTTCACATTTATAAGCAGTAGGTTATTACTTCGGTAGGACATTACCAAAATTTTATAAGGGCTCAAAAATTAAAAATAAAAATATTTATGATTTTTATTACATTTCCGAAATTTCCATTTTCTTATTTTGTTATCCTATTTATAAATATTATGCAATTATGGCTTTTTGGAATTTGTATGCTGTTTACATTTACGTACCCGTTATAATTTATATTGTACTTACATGTGTCCCATTGAGATTCGATCAAGGGTCCTGCTGCGTTGTAGCCCAAAGATACATTTTAGAGTTTCGTTAAGACTTGCAACTTACTCGAAGTTGTAAGCAAGACATTTATTTTGTGAGCGGAAAATCTTTATTTTAATTCACATTACTGACTTATTTTCCACTGTGCTAGGTTTTATTTTTTGTCATTTTACCTTGAGGCTGGTTTTTTAGACAGCTGTGATTCATTTCGTATGAAATGAATTTTTTCCTCCAGAAAGCCTTCACTTGCAATCGCAAGCGGTTGACTGCATGACAGTTTATTGCTTTTATAATTCCTCTGGTCAGAAGCTTCTCGATAGAGCTTGTGGTGTGAACCATGTCCTCATACATTTTCAGAGGCCTAATACAGATCTTACCGAAACTTAATTTCAACTAATTTCCTTCTGTAAAGCCTGTATATATGCTTCGTAAAGGTCTTACAGAAGTTCTTTTGGAAACTGTTATTTACTTTGAAATCGCTCTATTTCGGTTAACAAATACTATAGAAGTTAAATTGTTCCTTGGGCAGGTAACCTTACGGTATTTAAACTTGAAGCATTTTTATCAGTTAGCAACCGCATTTTGTGGCAAACACAACCAATTTGAGGTACATTTTCTATTTTCCTTTTATTTGAAAAAGCTTCGTTTTGTGCTCCAATGACTAAGCCAATACCAAGTTGTGAGTTTATGGCAAACATTATTCTTCTCAGTGCGTGTATGTTCAGTCTATTTGTATCATTTGAAAGGAAGTAAGTCACACATCTCACAGCTGCATGAATTAAATCCGCGGTCTATTTTAGAATGCTTACAGCAGAGTCTCTGAGAGCCCTCTATTTTTTGCATTATCAATAAATTGCCATTTGAAAAACGCTACCTAGCCTCGGATTGGGGCAGATTTTACTAAAAAGACTTCTCCATAGGTGTATAGAGTATAGGTTACGACTTTTGTAGGCACAGTAGCTTTGAGGTTAGTATGTTCAACTACTAAGCGAGGAAACCCAGGTTCGATCCCCGAACGTCTGACAAACTGTGTAACTGTCATGAAAGAGCTTCTCAATTGCCCATTTGTAGATCATTTCCATTCGTCCCAAAACTTAAATTTTTTTTTGTAGGTTTTCGTGGAGTGGAAAACACATTTGCCGTTGATAAACAGAGGACGCACATGCACAATATACCTAATTCAGTCGAAGAATTTCAATAAAAGTGTAACCATTTCTAAACAGGCTTATGGTAGTTCTAGGCCATCAAGCCCGAACCTTTTTGTTTCAAAACTACCATATTGTGTCCTAGCGTCCATTCTAAATTCTTAGCACTTCCTCTTCATATATACCTACTACTACTAACAAGCAAAATAATTCCAAATTTAATTAAAGTGCCGAAGAAACATTCGCAATTTGATATAACGCAATTCTTCGCAATAGCTATTTAATACATATATGTTTTTAGAAAAGAAAGAACAAACACATTCGAGACTGCAATCTAATTGCGTCTAATTAACTAAGGACTCCCACTTTGCCACCCCTTTGTGGTACCTACCAAAAATAGTCCACAAATTAACCCTAACTCGAGGCTATTGTGTGAGAATAATTCCCAACGCGTTTAATCGCAGCCCTTATTTGCATCACCGAATTAAAATGCAAATCATATGCTGCCAGAACAGTTATCCGATCTGAAATATTTTCGCGTTTTCCCTTTCATCGAGGAGACAAACAAAATTAGACTCTTTCTACTCCTCGCACGTAAATATATAGAATGGGTTCTTTTGTGCGGCGCGGCAGCGGTGCCAGAAGGTTGTGGTCCGCTAAAAATGGTTATTCTATTCAAAAGTAAGTGGTCCCATTCAAAACATCCGGAGCGGGGATAAACAATGAGCGCCATGCCACTAAAAAGGTCCTTCTCTGCCGTGTCCTCCAATTTTGGGAGAATATCATTAATGAGAGCGCACTACATGACACGGTACATATTTCAATCCGAGCAGCATACAGCCTACATCCTACATACATACGAGTACATGCTGTTATTATGTAAATTTAATTTAATTTTATTTTTTTTGTTTCTGCGTTCTCTCGAAAAATAGAGGGATCAGCGGGACTGTTTCCGTTGCGGAAACTTTCAGCGCCACCTCTGTGACCAGCTTCATTTCAGTATTCTTTTCGATTTAATTAATTTTTCATGTTTTGCCATTGCAAATCAGCTTCTGAGTGGTTGGATCTGGATGGTGCTCTGCTTATGTTACTTGGTTGCAAAAATGTGTCAACATCGCTTCAGAGAGAGTACTTTGCACAGTTTCAGCGCAAAGAAGTTCTTTCCTTTCGTTCACTGCACTGCCACACATATGCGATATATGGTGTTCTGTGAGCTACAAAGGATTGCCTTCGAATGTTAATTTTTTTTTTCTTATTAAAATATACAAAAAGAACCCCCATGCCAATATGGCTATTTATATAGTTTCAACGGAGGGCGCTTTATTCATTTTATTTAAATTAGTTTATCTCTCTCTGAATGCAGTGACAGTGATGGATTTTAATTAGCATTCGGCGTACTTAAGTATTGGTGTCGGTCATAAATTTTGCCGTTAATGCGGTGAGCTTAGCTGAAAAAAACTTTTAATTTATAAAAATGTATTTGTTGATTTGCGTATTTTTATTTTTTTTAATTAGTTTTTTGTTTTTTTTTGCTATTTTACCTTTCAAGTTTTCTGGTTTCGTAATCAGGCTACAAGGGTGTTAATGTTATAATTAAAGCTTTGAAAAATCGCTCGTTAAATGTGAATTAAAAAGTATAAGTGGGTATCTAGAAAGAACGTGCCGGAATTTTAAACACAAAAAGGATACTAGATGACTAACTGTGGCCAATGGTTTGAATCATCTTTTGCGAGATATGTTCGACGAAGGGAGCAATAAAGTAGGTAAGTATGCGCACTGAATTTACGAACTGAAAAGAATAGAAGAGCTCGGATATTTAATGTTGAGTGCTTCTGTACAGTTTTATTCATCTGTTCATTTAGTACTGCTGTGGAGGTCGTTAACGTATGTAAGTATAGGCGAGTTAAGTAAGTATAGGCGAGTTAACTATTTTTAAGTTGGTACTTACTATATCTACTTTTTCATCAAACTTAATTAACCCATATGATATTATTCATTATAAAGAGCTCTTTATTACGATGTCTGGTACGTTCACTGTATTCAAAAATATCCTCATCGTTTCAATTATAAAAGATCGTTCAGATCAAAAATGACAACGATGAAAAGTGCTCATATTGCCTTATTAAGACAAGGATCAGTGGATACCACTACTTTAGCACTAGTCCACTAGTCCAGCTGGCCATTTTGTAGCCGCTGGCGTAATAAGTCCCGAAATAAAAAATTAGGACGTAACTACCACTTATAGGTGAGCTTTAAGACCAGAATAGAGTTGGGGATGTCTATCCAGCCCCATCGGGACATCCAAAGTCTTCGTTGTCGACTATGGAATATAAGTCCTAAACTATAATTAGTTCGAACAAATTTTTTTTTATTTATTTTAGACATAGGACTTACTATGTTCTACTATACTTATACAATGGTTTTTTTATACTAAGGGAAATTACATAAACAATTATTATTAACACCGAAATTATGTCCCTGCGCACCGCTTTTACACATTCCTTGGACAATCTAATTTTTAACTGACGGTACTAAAAGGTCAAAAATCTTAGTGCAACTTTTTCCCAAATCAACTGCGCACTTCTACGCCCACCCCAGGAAAAATGCTAACTGCACCTATGTTATGTTATGTTATGTTAAAGTGGTTCTCGGTGAGAGGAACACTTAGGCCGTTAATCGGCCCATTGTGCATACCACTGGTGATTAGGGGTTCCTTTACTGGTTACTCGTTGTGAACCATTTACTTCCATTGATAAAGCCAAGAATGTTGGCAGCGCTGATGTAGCTTAGATCACTGAGATCATTGAGGAAGTAGTTTCCTAAGTAAGCCCTTCTTAGGTTGGATAGGGCAGGGCAGCTGCAGGTGAGGTGGGTGACGGACTCTTCCTCTTCCTCATCGCTACAGCTTCTGCCCAGAACACAACTGCACCTATGCTATAAGGTCACTGTTAAAATAAAAAATAAAAATAAATAATTGGCGCAACAGGTCCTTATGGACCCAAGCCTAGCTTCTTACAACCATTCGTGTTGTGTGAGTTTTTTTTTTATTTTTGGGACGAATGGAAGGGATCTACAATTTTATGCCGAGTCCAAACGGCCAATTGAGAAGCTCTTTCATGACAGTTATACTCTCGGATGTTTGTCAGACGTTCGCGAGAGGTGGCGTAGTGAAAAAAACCTTAAGTTGGAATTTGGGTTTTTCTCGGGATTCGAACCTGGGACCCCTCGCTTAGTAGTCCAACACACTAACCACTAAGCCACTGCGCCAACTGTTACCGCGCTTTAAAAAAATCCAAGTTTTATTCAAGACACAAAAAAAAAAAACAAAACGGAACCTTTTAACATGTGTTTGTTTTTACTTTTACGATGGAATTAACAATTTTGACGTAAATACAAGTCGGCTCGCAAGTAGGTGTCGCCATGATTTGCTCAGTGAACCATTGGGTGGCAGCAATATACTCCTCCCAGTAAGTGGGGTTGAAGTCTTTTTCATTTCTGCATTACTTTCCTTGTAGCCACTTGCTCCTACGTTCAGAAAAGCGAGTTTAGCAGAAGATTGTACAATTCTGCCGTGCCTATCGACGGACACAATCGTGTTGATCACAATCCCTTTGCCCAACTTTTTTTTGGCGGATATCCGTCGTCCGTCCACAATTATCCCCAATTCACCTTTATCAATTGGCTTTACCTTTGGGAACCATTTCGCAAGCCCATTTCTTCCAGAAAATATCGGCCTTAACCTGCGAACGCATCCAGGATGCAGTTCTTTCTCAGTTTGATTACTTCCGGATTGCAACACGATTTTTTTCCACCGGCGACTTCCAAATAAGCAATGGTGAGAGTCGGGCGCGCTTCGTAGTGTTTCATCGCTAACTTTGTTGGATGGAAGGATGTGTGAATGTGAAATAGGACCAAAATAGCCTAAGCCTACTAAGGAGAAGGGACGGCTGCAATAAATTGAACGGGCGCATTTGACCTTACATAGTTGACAGCATCGCCTAACAGCGTTCAGAATTGATCGAAGGGCTATGTAATACAGCATCTTGGTCTAGTACGAGTGAAAGGTTCGTTAGTGGACTACTTTTCGACAAATGACTTCCGAGACGAGTTCTTCGTAAAGGTGTAACTTCCGTCATTATACGCTGTAAACTATACCTGTCAATAAAACGCTGCATGCAACAGCATGGTCGCATCTGATGTATGCCCAGCGATGTTGCTATGGTTTTTTTCATTTACCTTCATAATATCTATAAATAAAGTAGAATGTGCTAAAGTTTTCAAGTTTTTATATAAGGGGCAACATCTTGACACTTCGCTGGTGAGTAGAAGGTATGACCTTATTTGAGGGGTGACAGTTTGTCTATTCCATATTGCTTCCATGGTTGCACATGTGTTTTAAATAACTAGAGCATAATCAATTAATGATTCCAGCCTTTCGGCGTTTGGAGGTGTTACTTTCTTAGCCCTTTCCATCAATATGTGTATGATCTGTTCTAAATAAATAAAATTAATGAACTTTTATGCCCGACCAAAAAGATTCGTTGTGTTTTTATGACGCCAGGTACCATGGCTGGAACGAAAGCATAAGCAGGTGTTTGACAGCCTGCAGTGCTCTGCCACAGAGACACTTTTGTAAGCCAACCAAGTTTTCCCCATTTGAAAATAAACGCTGCTAACTCCGTACTCTACAAAAAACAACTTTAAAGACTGGCCATTCCTCAGAATTACCACTCAACTTGGGTAAATTCTTTAAGAATGCATTTTTCTGATTAGACGAAAGTGGCACACTTCTCTCAAGAGGTTGAGAGGCTGCATTTTCTTTGCATAGGCGAATTTAAAGCCGATATGAAGTGGTCTGTATCGATTTGAAATTTCCGGAGTTTTTCTAAGATCTGTCGGAGTGTGGAAATTTAGTCGATGGCAGACCTTTTCTGGCCAAAAACAGGACTGATATGGGCTGATCAGGTTGTTGGCAAGAGGTTTTAGACATGCACACTACACAGCCGACAAGATCTTATACGTGCCATTCAGAAGATTTTTTCATCTGTAGTTGGCCTAGTTTAGAGCTTCTACTTTCGTGTGGATGGCAAGCTTTTGTTTTGATATGGATATTCTCATCTCGCATAGGTCGGGTGCACGGAGTTGTTGGCATAAACTAAGTATTAAATAGACCGTCAGCTCCCGCGCATCTACCGATTCCCCTCGCAAATTTTGAAAAGAAAATTCTCTCTTAAATTTCCTATCTGTGAATACGTGTGAAGCAGCAAAACATTAAATTCTAAATGGCGGGAGGTGTAATAAAATACTGACACTTACCAGTGTTCCTACATCGTGGGATCTCTACCTTTTTGAGGGAATTTCAAGTTTTTCACAAACTTTCTGTGCGTAAAAGGAAAAAAACATCAAAATTGTGGGAATATCAATAATCTGACAAAAAAACATTCAAACTACATTTCACCATGAATATCAACGCACTAAATGTATATAAAATGGAGATTTGCCTTTAGCAACAATTTCTAGTACCAAAAAATGATCATTATAATGTTAGAAAATTTGATTTTGATTTTTTGTGATTTTTTTTTCCGAACAATAAAAATACTTTTGAAAGTATGTCTTTTTCATAAAAAATAGGGGTAATTTGAGTTTAGTGAAAAGAGTAAAACGAACACCCTTAGTGGGAAAAATAAAGACAGATTGCTAAGAACACTGACTGAGAGTTAGTGTGTTTGGTGAGTTTCTGTCAGCTGATGGATGCGTTCTGAGAGTTTATATTCGTTGTTGTATTTCACCACGGAAACATGTATTCTACCAAATGTAGAATAGCGAACGTAATCAACATAAACAAATGAAAGAGTAAAGTGTGAAAATTCATTCGTTGAAATAAAATAAAATATTTGTTTCCTATAATTATTATGTCTGTTTTCGTTTGTTGTTTTTGGCGATAACTTATTTCACCGGCGAATGTCGATGGAAAAACTGCAACCAATATAAAGAGAACATGAGATATGTTTCAGGGGAAAGCTATAAACATTTCTGTTCGGGTATAATTTTTGAGTTATAGAGTTCAGTATCGACTTTAAATTTACAGAAGCTCACAACCAGAGACAAATCATACTGAGACCCCCAACTCACAATCCTCTTGCCGCTGGGCCCCTCAGTTTTTTTTCAAATTCGCCATTTTGTTTTCCCATCGGTGTTATGTCAATTAAGAATCCGTGTGACATGCAAAAACATACAAAAAATACAAAAATAAATGCTGCCAACCTCGACAACCGTGGGGAAATGTGCTAGAATTCGGGAATACCACATTTTTACATTACTGAATGCCATTGGTTGGTAATTATATGTTGTTAAAAGGCGAATAATTTGATTTCTTTGGTTAACAAAACTAGCTAAATGATATTTTCTATATACTAAAAACTTATTATGACAAACACGATTGCGTATTTTCTGCTTTTGAATATTTTTAACTTCGATTTCATGCGTAAATTTTTCTTAGAAAACTGAATAAAATTTGCTCAATATATTTCTATTTTACTTCAAATAATCTGCATTGTTCATTTTTCATATATATTTTAAGCAAATCTCCACTTATTCCTTAAAAAAAATATTATGCACACGTAACGAATAATTTCAAATTTAACGGATAAAATTCTATGAACGCTGTCAGCAACTTTTCCCACAGCGGAAGTGGCATATGCAAGGTGCGAGTGTGTTGGTGAGTCGGAATTTTTGAAGTTATGTGACATTTGTCAATACGAATTTCTATGTAACCATACAAGCGCACTTAGCATTTGCCACCCCATAAAAATATAGCTTGTAGGCTAAGTAACGGGAAATCGGTCGGAGTTGGTGGTCTCAGTATTGTCTCTGCTCACAACTGCGAAAATTGTATTGAAAATAAAACAAATTAAATTTATTTGAAAATTTGAAACAAATGAAATTAATAATTATGAAATTACATTTGAAATAAAATGTCGAGAATATGAATAATGTGCATTTATAATAAAAAGAAAAAGTCTATAAGACACAATCAACGAAAATTTATTTTCTTTAAAATGTACGGGAAAATACGAAACTCAAAATATATATAAGCAAAATTTGAAATAAATATATTTGCTGATTTGTACCCTGATATGTCTCACGCATTTAAGTTTTTCGGCATACAATTTTCTTTTTATTCATACGAATAATGAGTAGTAAACGGATATTTTTTTATTTTTGTCGATGATTCATATAGTTCATCGATTTCCATTGTTTACAACATAAATGTTAACATCCCGTACTATATACATTATCCTGATAAAATGTGAGAAATCCTGTATACCTATGCGTTTTAATAAATTTGGTACTAAATTCACCACACTACCAACCGATTTCTTAACACGACCCGATAACGGCCAATTATTTGAATTTTTGCCAATGTTACCACAGAATGAACTGTCAGGCATCTGTCAGGTTCCTAGGTGCGAGTGCATGTGTGCGTCTAATCTACTTTAACATGGCACACATACTTTGCCACATAGTAACACGGAAAACAGCTGACGGTCTATATAATACTTAGTTTATAGCCACATAGTAACGTACGTAGGGATAACCAGTAATAGCACTACACGCATGCATAATCGCACATGTATGGCAAAAGTATGGCGAAATTCACTCTTTCGCTCTTCAATGGAAATGAACCGTGTAGTGTTGGTGTGTATACCTGTGCTTCCGGAATTGGAACTATTCATGTATGTGCTAAGAAAGAGGAAAGAAAGAAATTCGTGTTCGCATTCATTGATATGCATAAATGATATGTTAACAGTTCCATATCCGTTTTATCATATTCTTTTGCGTTAGCAGTTCCTCTCCAGTGAGATCTTTCCATTCTTTCTTTCAATTCATGTCGAAATTCAATTTCATTTGTTAACTTAAATTTTCTATACATATTCCATTTTTTGTTATTTTCTTAATATAAGGAATCGTTATTTTTTTGAAATTAAATGAAATGTATTTGTTTTTTTTATTTTCGCTAATAAAAAGGTTGCGAGAAGCAAGTCGACGATTATTATTTCTTTCTGAATCGGCATTTACATATAAAAATTGTTCCACACTCTTTCAACCCTTTCTTTTCTATTTCCATTAACGAAAAAATGGAAAAATTCTATTGCTTAATGGAACTATATAGTTCCACGGACATGTTTCCGGGAACTAGTTCCCTTTCAAAAAAGAATCGTTCCATGTCCGTTCCATCATTGGAACTATTTCGCGCAACTCTAATTCTGGGTGACAGCGGTTTGTTGGGCCCTTTAGCTTTAGTTTACGAAGAATATTTATTTAAATCCAAATACTGGTGCTTTTTTAACTCGATGCCTGTTTCTTATTTCCTTGCCATTAAGGCCTATACGGCAAGCTTGAAATATCATATTATATCTGTGATAGCATAAGTATATATTCATAATTGTTCTTCGGAAGAGTTTTAATTGCCAAACATTAGTGTTATCAGCGCGCACATGTAAGCAGCAAGTCAGAACACTCAAACCCATATTTCATCGCAGAAACAATTATTTTATTTGAGTTAATACAAACCTGTGCAAGTGCGAGCTAAATTCCGTCCACATTTCTCTTACATACTCACACCTTGTAAACCGACTTTTATGTTTACGGAACTCCAAACATCAGATAAATATCCAACTCGCACAATCGATACTAATTATAGAAATGGGCTGTGTTCAGGTGTAAACAGAATCGCAAACGAAATGCGAATACCTCACCACACCGTCTTGCACACTCCACCATATATCCACTTTGGAAGATCGAAGAGTGGAAGCCAGTGATACCAACTCAGGAATAATTATGCCTTTCGATGCTTGAGGCATTGAGGAATAATATTGAGAAAAACTGCATAGGTAATTTTTCTTGAATTGTTTTTACAATCAATTGATACAAATAAATTTCGAATTTGATAAATCTTTTACATACTTTGATCAAAGTCGCATCACTAATTTACATTTAGCGACATGCACAAACCGATTACAGAAGACAAAAAGATTTAACCCATCGATCGGCCAACATTTTGTTAACAAAATTAAATCAATGCCATTGTAAAATATGCACTTTTTATCTTCTTTACCAAAAAGGTATCATTTAAAAAAATAGGATTACATTGTTTCGGTTTTAGGGATAAAAACTCGAGCAGGGTTGGCATCACTGAGTGGAACCCTGAGTTCTGTTTCACTTTATCACGATGGCTGGCGGTTTTTTTTTTCAATATAACTTACATTGGGCAGTTGGTTAATGTTATATGCCGGAGTCGGCAATTCAACGGAACAACTATGAACTATCCATGTGGGAGAAAACACGCGATTTGCGGAATTTCCTCTTCTCCTCATTTCTATCCAAACTTGTTCCTGGTGTACAGGTACACATAAGCATTGCTCATTTTTGGAAATAGGTACAGTTTTCAGCAGAGAATATAAAACAGTTCCAGTCAGTTGGAAACCTGTTGCTCGCTGATTGAGATATCGATGCAGGTTTGCTGTGTAAATAGCATGAAAGCAAAATTGAGTGAAAAGTAAATGGAAAAACATTCTAATAACAGTTAACGTGACTGCGCATAGGGGCGTAGGAATGTGCTCGTCCCAGACTTGCAGTGATTAATTAAATTGTTTATTTGAGGTCGCAGCCCTGGCCCGCGTGCAGATTATAAAATGTATGATTTAACATGTTTAGAAAGACGATCATAGGAATTCGCATATATTATGCATTTTATTAAAAGTTATGCAACTGACTATATAACCGATTGACTGAAATGAAAATGCCCTTAATAGTTCGCAGGTTTCATTAACGACCTATCCCACATTGTGAATGAAGAAAAATAAACGATCAATTGGAAATATTAATCAAAAGATTAATTAATAAAGAATGATTATTCAAACCCTCCAACGAAAATAAAATAATATTTGGGCCGTAGCTATAATTTAAACCGAATCCAAGCGGCTGAACCAGGAAGCTTTCAAAGGACAACCAAAATGATGTTTGTCAGACGCTTGGCAAAGGTGGCGGAGTGGTTGTATAACAACCAGCGATGAATCAATTAAATCGGTGACGAAGAGTGAAGAAAAAAACTGTTTCGGTTTCCTAAACGACGACGAGCAAGGGAAAAAAACAAACGAGAACCCTTCTTCAAAAACGTTACAATGTTTAATGTTACCAAGTAGATGGTCCAGATCCAAGTGAACGAAAAATCCACAAAGCAGCAACCAGCCAACCTTATAACCTTAAGATGTAATTTGCGATTTTCGAAGGCTCGATATAGAAAGCCCTCATTTAGTAGTACAACACGTTTACAGCTGGTCGCATTAACCATTATGCGTTTTTAATATGATAGCCTATTGCGGGTGTTGTTATTTTAACGATACAGGAAATAAGCATCGCGCCTAAGTTTGCCAGTAAAAATTATTTACTGCTTCTGCTGTGCAAAGCATAATAAGACTGTTAATACCTACAAGCCCTTTGATCCCTGCTACAGGATAAGTTGTAACATAGGCTGGGCCGTCGGTAAGTTCATCTACCTTTATCCGAAGATTGGACACCTTGTCGTGGTGGGGCGGCTTAAGTAGATTAAGAGGATGCTAGATCAGGTCGTTCCCGGGCAACCCGGGAGCAAAGATGTCATCCTTGCCAGACTTTGTCGTCAAAGTTCCTGTGTGAAGGACACTTCGAAATGGAGGGTTATTCATGTGGGAAGATATAATGACAAACACACTGGTGGAACCAAGCTGACGATCTAGTGCCCGAGGGAGGTAGCGAGGCTGGTTAGACAAGCAGGAGATAGGCTCTTCTGCGGGTTGGACATAGCATTCGTTAAGTTCCAAGGATCATCGGAATAGACTAAACCTGGTCGACGAATTGATAGACACCATGGAGATGGGATCAACACAAGTCGGGCGGGAGGTGGGCCCGTACCGGGAAAAGCTGAGGGTGATTCAATTGAACCTTCATCACAGCAAAGCAGCATCAGCAATGATGACTAAATGTTTTGATGAGGATTCATTTGATATAGCCCTGATACAGGAGCCTTGGATCTTTAGAGGAAAGGTGCAAACTAGCGGAAGAATTAGGTCCTGTGTCCTGGTAAGGCACGGAGTTCAAGCATATAAACTGCCGGATCTGTGTGCCCCAGACCTTGCAACAGTACGAGTAGGATCAGGTGCGGGAAATTTTGTCATAGCATCTGCATACCTGCCGTATGATTCAAGGGAGTTAGGGTCTTTGGTGAATGCATGCAGGAACAGGAACGAGGATCTAATAATTGGTTGTAATGCCAATGCACATAATACAGTGTGGGGGAGCACCAACGATAATTACAGAGGAGAAGCCTTATTCGAATTTGTATCATGCAAGGATCTAGCTATCTTAAACAGGGGAACAGAGCCGACCTTCGTCGATGTGAGGCGAATGGAAGTGATCGATGTTACCCTGTGCAGTAGCCAGATAATTGAAAGAGTATCAAATTGGGGGGTAATGGATCAGGCTACATTGTCGGATCACAGAGCCATTTCATTTGATGTTCGCTATGGATCTAAAAGGAAAAAAGATCGGAAATACATCAGAATTCCAAAGAACACAGATAGGATAAAATACCTGGAAGTGTTGGAGGAAAAACTGAATGTAAGGACATGCGGAATACCGAAAAACACTTGGCATGTAGAATCACAACTGAAGCATCTGCAATCGGCTGTTGAGGATGCGTACCGAGTGGCTTGTCCACCTACTTTAGTGGAACAACAAGATCCTGTGCCTTGGTGGTGCCGGGAACTTGAAAAGCTAAAAAAGGCTGTGAGGGAGGCCTTCAATCACGCCATGAGGAGGGGAGAACCCGAAGCATGGCATTAATATAAGGCGAAAAAGAAAGAGCTAAATGTCACTCTGCGACGACGTAAAAGGGAGTCGTGGAGGGACTTTTGCTCAAGTATGAGGAGTACATCTGAAGTCAGTAGACTACAAAAGATTGTCTCGAGAGATTCAGTTTCCAAGATCGGACTCATTCGTAATAGAGCGGGGGAGATGGTAGAAACTCTGGATCACACAAATGAGGTCCTAATGGAGGTCCACTTTCCAGGAAGCTATAAGTCAGATCAGCCCTGGGCTCCAATGAAACAAGGAGCGAACAGGATGGATAGGACGGAAGCAGAACGGATCGTGACACCACAAGCGATCAAGGGTGCGATAGAAACATTCTCACCCTTCAAAACTGCGGGGCCGAATGGTATATTTCCAGGTCTAATGCAATGGGGTATAGACGTAATTGCACCAAGGCTCAGGAATATATATTCCGAATACATGCAGGGAAGCAAATGTGGTCTTCCTTCCAAAAGCGGGAAAAAAGGACTACACCGAGGCAAAGTCATTCAGACCAGTCAGCCTAACATCCTTCCTGTTAAAAACAATGGAAAGGGTGATGGTGGACTATATGGAGAGTACTGCTCTTAGGACGTATCCTTTAAATAGTAGACAGCATGCATACAGGGTAGGCATGTCTACAGAAACAGCGCTACATAAAGTAGTACGCGTTGCGGAGGAAGAGCTAAATACCGGGAGCATTGCGATGACCACTATAATGGACATTGAAGGTGCCTTCGATAAGATATGCTTTGAAAGTCTGAAACAAGCCTTGGAAAAACGTAGGGTTAACCCACTGGTGGTAAGATGGGTGGACAATATGTTGAATACAAGAGCGATTAATATTCAGACGGGAACCTCAAAACTCAGAGGAAGGGTTAGCAGAGGTTGCCCACAAGGAGGTGTTCTCTCACCTACACTGTGGAATATCACTGTGGACTCTCTTCTCGACAGACTTGAGGCGACGGGCATTCACACAGGGATATGCCGACGACATAGCAATAATGGCCAGAGGCAAATTCATGGACGTCACCGTAGATATCATGAGGAACGCACTGAGAGTGGTTGAGCGGTGGTGTCTGGAACAAGGGCTCTCCATTAAAGCGGTGAAAACAGATCTAATAGTCTTCACTAGGAAGAGGAAAAATCTGGAATTTCGGCCCTTAACACTTTTCGGATCGGAACTAACAATGACTAAGAAGGTTAAGTATCTGGGAGTCTATCTAGATACTGGACTTACTTGGAACTACCATGTTGATGAGAAGGTCCGGAAGGCAAAAAGGGTACTACATCAATGCAAACGTGTATGTGGACAGAGGTGGGGACTCTCGCCGAGGTCAGCATACTGGATGTATTCGGTGAAATGCGAAATGGCACAATTGTGGTACGATCTATGGACATAGGATGATCCTGGAACTTGTCAAAACCGAGATTAGGGAGCTGAACATGCCTATGGATCGAATAACAAGGGTGCGTATTATGGAAAGAAATCACAAAACTCGTATTGAGGACGGATTACTTCCAGAAAAAAGAAATGGTGAAATAGTGATTTTCACGGATGGATCCATGATGAATGGCGGAGCGGGGGCCGGTATCTATTCAGAAGAGATGGAACTTGCCCGTCACATTAGCCTCGGGAAATACACTTCAGTATACCAGGCTGAGATGATTGCTTTGCTTCATGCGTTGGACTACTTGCTTGAGTGTCAGGTGGAAGGAAGAAATATCCTTATAGCACTGGACAATCAGGCGGTGATCAGATGCATGGAACAAACAAACATCACAACATCATTGGCACTGGAATGTGTACTTAAGCTCAATATGTGTTCATCTAAAAATGAAGTAACACTGACTTGGGTACCGGGACACATAGGGATCGAAGGCAATGAAAAGGCGGACTCCCTTGCAAAACAGGGGTCAACTGAAAAGTTGCTGGGACCAGAACCATTCTCTTCAATTGGCAGAGGAATGGTAGAACAGCTGATTCACAAATGGATCACGGCACAACACCTGAGAAGGTGGTCAACCGTGGAACAATGTAGACAAGCTAAAATGGCAATTAAGTGGCCGACCTGCTCCACTCAAAGAAGGGTTCTAAGTATGGCTTTGTCTACAGGACATGGTAATTTCGGGTATCATTTAAGGAAAATGGGCCTTATAGAGGATGATACCTGTAGACTATGCCTGGAGGAATCTGAGACAGCGGCACATATACTGTGTCAATGTCCAGCGTTGGCTGGCGGAAGAATGAGGATCTTGGGACATCATTGGGTCGAGACCCAGTCGATGAAACAGATCTCCCATAAACAGATGCTAGCGTTAACACTAGGAATTAAGCCCAGAGAATAACTGTGGAGAAATCCAGTGAGTATCTCTCAGTAAGATTTACAGTGGTAGAGAGACGAAAAGAGACCCGACAATGGCGGTCTGATTCGAATATCTCTCGAAATCTATATACATAACATAGGCTGTGGTAAGTTGTTACAATTAAAAAAACATGTGTCATTTGTTAATAAAACCAAAATACAATTCACTTGCTGAAAAAAACTCCAAAAAATTAACATATTTTCCTTCACCTACTTTTTGATTTAGTCTTGGTCACCTTTCAGGCAGTGATTTAATTTCGTTCCTCAAGAAACACTCGCTTCTCTCGAGTATCGGTTAACATTGCTGATTTTCTTACTCTCGTGAAACTGTTTTCTTTTTTGGACCCGCCCCTGGGACAAATGATGCATTCTACACTCCATGTTACAACTAGCCCCGTCATAAAACACAAACAAATAAAATAAAAACCGGGATCCAACATTTTTTTCTTTTGTGCGACTCTTAATTTGAAGGGAAACCCTTAAAATGTTTAAATGTTACAACTTCCCCTGTTACTTTCAACCCTACGCAAAAATTAAAAATATATAAGCAATTTCACTTGAAGATACAAGTTTCGTGAAAAAAATTAACTCCATTCTGTACTCTTTAACAACTGTGATATTCAGCCTATTCAGCATTTGCATAAATGCAGAATACAGACTCGCGCAATTAACTGCTCTAAATGAACAGAGCGACACAACACTGGCAAGTAAGCTGATGCCAGGTTGACCTACGGTCAAGTTCAAATTGCAATGACTTTCCACTTTTCTACATTCCATTTAACTAAACGTCTTTAAATGACTAATGTAATTCGATATATAATAAATAAGTATGTCTACGTTCTGCAAGAACATCTGGTTACTTATTTTTGCTATTCCTCAAACATCCTCAAGCGAAATTGGATTCATAAACACTAAATATTTATGTACTCTGTGGCCAAAAATTAACGTTTGGTAATGGAAAACTACTATTTATTCGTAGTCGTGTGTGTAATAAATAATGAAGGAAAACATTTCAACTTTCATTTTAATATCGGGCCCATGCTGTGCCATTTTAGTTGGGGTGCTAGCCGCATAGGGGAAAATGTTAATTCAATTTTTGGAACGTGATCCACAGCTTTCGACAGCTGTCATTGTGCATTGCTGAGAAAGTGTTCTTCTTCAATTCAATTCCTCAATTATACTTTCTCAAGACTTTTTTGGTTTTGCAAAACAGCTAAGTATACATTACATTTTGTGAATTAATGTTGCGTCGTAGTATGAAAGTCAGCTAAAAATGAAACCAGTTAATACATATAGAACTTAAGGAAAATATCACAAGACCGCAGTTGCAGGAGGATGATGTCGATAGGCAGTTTGGATAAGGGGACTCTCATGTGAAAAATAAGATTGATCTGTACTTCATTAGACACTCACGCATTAGGTCTAAGAAAATATGAAGGAATAAGAACCCCCGAGACTGACGTAACAAGAAAATGCATTGCTTTGTTTTAGTGCGGATCTCATAGTTGTTGGTCATTGACGGCGAATGACAAGTTTTACTTACTGAAAGGGCAAAAGCAAAAATACTTTGTAAAGAGGATAACGTATTATTTGGAGAATTCAACTGTGAAATTCAACTGTGGTGGTAGTTCCAAATAGCTATAATTTCAAGCTAAGTGCTTGTTAAAATTGTTTTTCTCTCAAACTTTACAGAAATTCGAAGTTTTTGCAAAAATAGTCAAAGGTTTACTAAGGAGATCTCATTTAAAAAGTAGAACACAACGAAATGCAATTGCAAACGTAACTTCCTATGGATTCATTGGGACCGATATAAAATTAAACAAAACAAGTAAAAGTGTTATCATCGGCCTGGCCGATGCTTTGACACCCTCCACTGCATACAAGTCATGCAAAACTGGTTTTGTATGGGAGGTACCAGAACAACTTGACCGACATAGCCCAAATTTAATAAAAACCTGACGAGGATAAAAGTTAGTCCTCTCACAAAATTTCACTTGCCTAGGTCGATTTGTTTTGACGGTATCCTGTTTTCAACAGACAGAGACACATGGGCCTAATATTGATTTTGTATGGAAGGTACCAGAACTACTTGACCGACATTGCCCATTTTTAACACCAACTTGACGACAATAATAATAAGTCTTGTCACAAAATTTCACTTGCCTAGGTGGATTCCTTCCGACGCTATCGTGTTTTCAACATGTTCTAATATTGGTTTTGTGTGGGACGTACCAGAACTACTTGACTGACATAGCCCATTTTTAATACCAACTTAACGACAGTGAAAAGAAGTCATTTCACCAAATTTCATTCTCCTAGGCTGATTTCTTTGAACGCTATCGAGTTTCAAACGACAGAGAGACACTTTGGCTAATATTGATTTTGTATGGAAGGTACCAGAACTACTTGACTGACTTAGCCCATTTTTAATACAAACTTAACGACAGTGAAAAGAAGTCATTTCACCAAATTTCATTCTCCTAGGCTGATTTCTTTGAACGCTATCGAGTTTCAAACGACAGAGAGACACATTGGCCTAATATTCATTTTGTATGGAAGGTACCAGAACTACTTGACCGACATTGCCCATTTTTAATACCAACTTGACGACAATAATAATAAGTCTTTTCACAAAATTTCACTTGCCTAGGTGGATTCCTTCCGACGCTATCGTGTTTTGAACATGTTCTAATATTGGTTTTGTATGGGACGTACCAGAACTACTTGACTGACATAGCCCATTTTTAATACGAACTTAACGACAGTGAAAAGAAGTCATTTCACCAAATTTCATTCTCCTAGGTTGATTTCTTTGAACGCTATCGAGTTTCAAACGACAGAGAGACACATTGGCCTAATATTGATTTTGTATGGAAGGTACCAGAACTACTCGACCGACATTGCCCATTTTTAATACCAACTTGACGACAATAATAATAAGTCTTTTCACAAAATTTCACTTGCCTAGGTGGATTCCTTCCGACGCTATCGTGTTTTCAATATGTTCTAATATTGGTTTTGTATGGGACGTACCAGAACTACTTGACTGACATAGCCCATTTTTAATACCAACTTAACGACAGTGAAAAGAAGTCATTTCACCAAATTTCATTCTCCTAGGCTGATTTCTTTGAACGCTATCGAGTTTCAAACGACAGAGAGACACTTTGGCTAATATTGATTTTGTATGGAAGGTACCAGAACTACTTGACTGACTTAGCCCATTTTTAATACAAACTTAACGACAGTGAAAAGAAGTCATTTCACCAAATTTCATTCTCCTAGGCTGATTTCTTTGAACGCTATCGAGTTTCAAACGACAGAGAGACACATTGGCCTAATATTGATTTTGTATGGAAGGTACCAGAACTACTCGACCGACATTGCCCATTTTTAATACCAACTTGACGACAATAATAATAAGTCTTTTCACAAAATTTCACTTGCCTAGGTAGATTCCTTTCGACGCTATCGTATTTTCAACGTGTTCTAATATTGGTTTTGTATGGGACGTACCTGAACTTCTTGACCGACATAGCCCATTTTCAATACCAACCTGACGACGATAAAAAGAAGTCCTTTCACCAAATTTCATTCGCCTATGTCAATTCCGTTGGGCGCTATGGTGCTTTCAACAGACAGACAGGCAGACAAACGGACATGGCTAAATCGATTCAGAAATGAGATCCTGATTCAGAATATATACATTATGAGGTCTCCGGTGAGTCCTTCTTAGCGTTACAAATGTAATGACAAAGTGAATGTACCTTCCTGTGGAGGGTATACAAATCTAACTCGGGACAACAGTTGTGGTTTCAACAAGACAGAGCAACTGCTCAGTGCTCATACGCCAAGGACATCAGTTTTAATGGAACACTCCTTCAAGCTCCTCATATCAATGCGGAGATATTTTATTCTTTTTGTGGGTCTTTTTTTTTAAATCCTGCATTAATATCAACCGCTCAAAGACGTCTCAAGACCTGAAGGCCAACTTCGAGGCAGAAATTGCCAATGGCCCGCTGCTATGCTGTTAAATTCTATGACAATCGCCAGAATTCAATGTTGATATGAGCTATAGGGTCTACCTAATTTGATTTGAAAGCTATTTTAAACGAAATCTGTAGATGTATGTATATTTTTATATTATATTTTTCAAAAATTTGACTTATCGGACTTTTTAGAAAGTGAAGTGTTTCCTCATGAATCTCTTTATCAACATGCAATAATTATACAGGTTCCCTCCTTAAGATTAACTTTTAAACTTTCTCGTATAGGTTGTAAAATAAAGATATTGTGTTTGTACAAAATTTCGAACTCGAGATGTTAATCAATTCTGACATTACGATGATAAATAAACTCAATAAAATGAGTCTAGCAATAATTCTGTCCATGTGTTCGTATTGCCTGATGCCTACAGAAGAAACGGCTGCTTCGGATTTGTTTGTGGGCCATTTTTTTGCCGGTAATCTCAATATCAATGATACTTCCCATATAAAAGTTTCATACCATTTTGATTTGTTCGAAAACGGCTCGAACGATTTCAAATAAAATTGATATTTAACACATAGCTATATATTCAGTTTTTCGGTACAAAAATCGAATAACTGAACCTACCGACTTTTGAAAATTGCACATATCTCGAAAGCGGTCCATACGATTGTAACAAAAATGTATCTCTAGGGTAATATCCTCATTTGTAACTTAATAATACGCTTTTTCTCTATATTATCGTACAATGGTTTTTGAAATAGGCAGATATTTTCTAAAATCTGTTTTTATCTTCAGTTAACATGAAAACTAACTATGTATTGCAATATTTGTTACTACTTTCCTGCTTAATTTCACCAAAATCAATAGGTACCGATTTTGATCAGAATATCTACATATCTAAGATTAAATAAGTATTCTGAGTAAGATCCCGTACTTAGCTTTTATCATAAAATTTTTGTCAGACTCAATACCGCACTATCAATAAAAATGCAAACACAACTACGAGAAACTTCTTGTTAGCAAATATTATCAGCTATTCAACCATTTTAAGTAAGCTCCTTAAAATAACGTCTATCGCCACATTCAGTTTATAACTGAAAACCCAAATTTGAAAACCAAATTCTGAATTCTTACTTATAATATCTATGTTAATATATTGGTTTATTCTTCCATATATAGCCACATAAAGCCAGCCTCACTATTCTACTCCAGTCAAAAGTAAAGCTAAAGTGGATTTTACTTAACACTATTCATTTATTTTATATACCGTTTCTTTTAGCTAGAACCGCTTCTCAATTTTTTATCATTTTAGGAAAACAAACAAACAAACTTTTTATGAAAGAGAATGTTTCGTCCGACCCAGTCGTGCACTTTATATTAATTTATTTTAGGATCGGAACAAAGAGAAGTGAGTATAAATGACTCGGTATAAAAATAAATAAATAATTGGCGCAACAGGTCCGTAGGGACTCTAGACCTAACTTCTCACAACCATTCGTCTTGTGTGAGTTTTTCATTTCATTTGCCGAGTTCAAACGGCCAATTCGGAAGCTCGTTCATGACAGTTATACTCTAGGATGTTTGTCAGACGTTCGCTAGAGCTGGCGCAGTGGAAAAATCCTATTATTGACTTGTGATTAGTATAATCTGTCCCATGTGAAAATTTATAGCAACAATAGAAGACATGCGCTCAGCTGTGTTATTAGCTGACTATCAATTTTTATATATTCTTGCTGTGTACCTTCGAACAAAGCTTTGAAAAGATTCACTGCATCGTAGACCAGACTGGAAAATATTCTGCAATCCGTGCCAGGATAAAGGATAAGCAGACGAAAGCTGCGTCGGCGCAGTGGCTTAGTGGTTGGTGTGTTGGACTACTAAGCGAGGGGTCCCAGGTTCAAATCCCGAGAAAACCCAAATTCCAACTTAAGGTTTTTTCACTGCGCCACCTCTCGCGAGCGTCTGACAAACATCCGAGAGTAGAACTGACATGAAAGAGCTTCTCAATCGGCCGTTTGGACTTGGCATAAAATTGTAGATCCCTTCCATTCGTCCCAAAAATAAAAACTCACACAAGACGAATGGTTGTGAGAAGCTGAGCATTAAGTTTTTTTTATTATGATTTCATAAAATGTAGGCTGGATACTCAAAACTATGTTTACCATCGCGTTATGATATTTAGGAAGGTTAAGGTGTAGAGCATTTACCCTGAAAACGAACACTGGAACTGAAAAATACAAATTGAGATCATCAAGGATTTCGAATCTGAACATGAGTTGCCCTCTTACTATTCAACTGCATGTAGCTGCGACAGAGCTATATTCAGCTTTGAATACCATGTGCAAGCATGAGCAAGGATTCTCAGGTTCGATACCCGAAAAATTATATCCTTCCGCGAACGTCTGACAAACAGCCGAGAGTATTACCATCTTGAAAACCTATTTCAGCCGAAGTCAAAACTCACAAAAATTGTTATAAGAATCTAAACGTAGGATATCTTATTTTATATACACAAGCACAAAATCCCTCACTGTAGGTGATACATTTATCAACTAAGGAGACGTTCACAATTAATTGCTTTCCTTGAGCTTTCTAATTGCCAAATAATTCTCTCAAAAACTGTTTTCATTGCAAAAATGTCCAGCTAACTGAATAAGAAAGCGTTTTGTGATTCGTCTTTTTTGTTTCTTAAAAAAGGAGCTTTCATCTAAAGAGATGTTTGCGGTCTATTAAAGAACTTACCCGTAAGCTTGATCCAATGGAGCCTGAAAACACAAAGAAAATACAATTAGTACCAAAGTCATATTCATATAAAAAAGTATGAGAATATTTTAATTAGGGCATCACATCAGCCGGCGACATTCACATTGACCTACTCTTTTCGTAAGCACAATGTCCACACAAGCATGGCACGTATAGTTGATTTGAATTTCATGCCATATCAAAACGAAAAAATAAATACATTTATCTAACCGAGCTCTCAATAAGAAATATCACAAATTCTGTTGAAAGTCCTGCCATCACATAAGATAAAGAAATCATAGATTTACTTATCTTATTTTTGTTTTCTTCATACTGATGAGTCTACCTGTGACAACAAGAACTCTTTAAAATGTCGGAAAATTAAACTGAAGGATGGAACATGTTAAGTGCGGAATTTAATTACAAACGTATATGTGTGTACAGAGTATTATTTTGAGAGACGAATTATGCTACACAAAGCAGGTATGGGCAATTCAAAAGGAATTTCCATTCAGAAAGCTCCTTGGGTAGAATTGCACTCCAGTGAGTGGATTTATTTCAGTCTTACTCCTTTATTCCGGTGGCGTATGTGTAACATTTCTCAGGATATGATTTCGTTTTATTTTTGTATATTTTTAGACAGTCTACCATGAAAAGGATTAACCCTCATAATATACTTGATTCACCCTTTGCCTATACTGCACACCCGCCGCACCTGTCACAAACACTCACTCCTTAACATTTGTGTCCCAATGGTTATTTCTGTAGTCAGGAAAACAAAACAACAACAAACTTCAACGACGTAGGATATATATATTTAAAAATAAATGAGTTTAGTAGTTCAAGAGACTGAATGGAGAAGCGGCGGTGAATAGACAACGTTGTTGTGCTCTGGCAGGATAGTGCAATTATGAGGGTAGGATTGCAAAAAGGACATACACCGCAAAAATTCAAAGCGTAAAATGCTCCTCATTAGTCCCAGATGTTTTTTTTTTTGGTGTTGGGTTTAAAAAAAAAATCGCTTTGTTTGCGGTATGAACAAATTATGTGAATTGTGACACATGAGGAATGAATACACTTCCTTTGGGGAAGGATATACGAATGTAGATGGTGGGGCTGTATTTTTGTTATTTTTTCTAAATTTAATTTCAATTGCTTTTCTCTCTGACGTAGGTAGTAAAATTGCGATTGATTGTTTTGCCTCACACAGAAAGTAATGGGATCGGCAGTTACAGTGCTACATTAAGAAACTCTAATAACTTCTGTTTTAATTTATACAATTTCTTTATTTTTATTTTAGTTCAAGATAATTGATTTTTTTTTAAATTACTGATTTTAAATGAAACCGCGCTAGTTGACACATGTGCGACATGTTATCAAACAGTTTTTTATTACTGTTCGAAGGTTGGCTGTGGGTCTGTATTGCTTCGTAACTGGATCTCTATTGTAAGGCTTTCTTGTAACTGTCCCACGTTCGGTGAAAGAGTTAACTAGTCTCATAATATTCCATCTCCTTGAAGCAGTGCCTTCTCTTTGGACAAAAATGATAGACTCAAACTATCCTAATTCTGGTTACATCGCCTGAATTGTCCATTTTCGTTCAATCTATAAATGTTAGTCTGTAAAATGAATACAAAATGGAACGATTAATTACACAGGATAAAAGTTATTAGGTTTTCTTTCGGTAGCGCGTTTCAGCCACCCTGTATTTGTTCCAACATTCTTTTTTATGGCTGCAGTTATGTAATTAAAAAAAAAACGTTTTTTTTTCAAACAGGTTTGGCAGTGCTCACCCTGCCATAAACACCAGTCAACCCTATTTGGAAAATAAATTTCAATGCCTTTATAATTATATAATTTTCTTTCGATTTATTTTATTGTCTACAAACTGACCCGGCAAACTTCGTACCGCCTAAAATTAAATTAGTAATATCCCTTATGAATGTTGAACCTCTCTATTGAACGAATGAAACTCTTTTGGAATTAAATTAAATTAAATAAAATCAATCAAATTCTTGATAATTTTTTTCGCGCTAATGATTGAGACCAGTTGGTCCGGTCAGATTTTCTCAATCAACCAAAGCAGAATGTGGACAATCGGCAATCCTCGCTTCTGCCATTCGACCGAGTACATGCAAAAATGCGATTGTCCAAAAGCATTGTGCTTAACCCTTTCACGCACAAAACAAGTACGCTAAAGTTTTTATGAATAAATATATGTTTTATAAAAAAGTACAAATTTTCAGTAGATTTTTAGAAATCGCTTGGGACAAATGTGTCCCAATATGCGATAAGGGGCGGCATTTATAGGATTGTAATGTATTGACAATTAGAGTGATTTCCTATGATTTTTTGATAAATATAAACAAAATTTAATAAGATAACGTAAATTTATTAATAATTTTAAATAGGAAATTCAGCAAAACAATTTCTGGTTGCTGTGAAACATAAATTGACGTTGCAAATGTCACAAACATTATTGGTACGATTTTCTACTCCTCTCTTCGCACATTGCACACATCTTTTACGTAAAAATCCTTTTATCATTACGTGTGACGGTAAAGATTGTTTGGGTCCTATATTTTGAATCCCTTGTTTTTTTGTCATAGAAGTAGATGGCAGGGCATGTTTTCTTCTATAGAAAAATTGCCAATCATGGTCCTAGCCACAACTTGTCGATATTCTAGCGACGTGAGTAACTGGCCTTCTATGCGATCTTCCGCATGCAGTTTTTCATACAAAACATAGGCATTATTTATCCCAATGTCTAATAAATCGAAAAAAAGCCGAAAATAGTATTTTATTTTAGATTTTCTATCAACCTCGTATGTGACTTTCTTCTGATCCATGAGATCTACCCCACCCATATTTTTATTGTACTGCTGAACAATATCAGGACATCTGATCTCCAAACTTTGGGCTGATCCAATTTTTTTCAATTGACCTTTTGAGTAGGTATCGGTGACAAGAAATTGGTCAGAAGATGCACGGCTCTATTATCCATCCACTTGACAAAAGAAATTCCTTCCAAACTAGTAGCATATATATCACCTCTCTTCATGTCTTTGTCCAGTGGCAAATTTTTTGGAATATGTTTTCGTTGTGTATGTACATTGCCAAATGATTTTAAATTTTGCTTAGCAAGGTTATATTGAAGGATGGGTGAGTTGAAAAAATTATCAAAATAAATTTCACATGCAAGACCAACCAAAGTTTTTGTAAGATCTAGGACAACTGATTCTCCCAATCCTATTTCTGGAAGAGATTACTTTTTTCCCATATATAAGTCGAACTGATACAAATATCCGGTTTTAGAATCAGCGCGGCACCACATTTTAAGTCCTCTCTTCACTGGTTTGTTTTGCATATACTGTTTCATTACGTTGTGTCCTTTGAATTTGACCATATGTTCATCCACTGATTGTGTCGTTGTATTATTCATTGCTGATTGGAAACATAAATTGAAATGATTCATTACTAATCTGATTTTGTATGCCCTATCGAAGTTTGACGATGTCGGTAATGGTTGCGATGTATTGTCGCAGAAATGTAGGTTTCTTCTTATTTCCTCGAATCTTGATAGAGGCATAACGTTGGCTATGTAAGGCACACCCATGTCAGGTTCAGTGGACCAGTAGTTTTTCAGAGTAGGAAATACATGATAGCCCATAACATAGTTCATGCCGATGAAAGCTGTCATTTCCTGAAGGTCTGTAGTGAAAACTGAGCCGTTTTGATGAGCATAACGTAAAGATTTTGGTATTATTATTTTCTCAATCAATGATTTCATATTTGTGACTTCCTCAAAGAAGTCTATAGGTTTTAGAGAGTTCATAATCAGTGTCAGAAAAATTATAAGGACGATAAGTATTTTTTTTTTCCACTTGAACTCAGGAACAGGAATACGCAATGGTGAATCAAGGACGTTAGTCGATGAAGAGCTTGAAGTTGGGCCTGAATCTTCAGTAGACTCTGGTGGATTTCCAGCTGGTTCAATTATCACTTCGGAAACTCCAGCTTGCATGTCTTCTTGTAAGAATGACTGGTATTCGTCATCCAAAATGAGAGCATCTTCAGTGCTACTATTATCAGCCATGAGTATTTCCTCCACTTGGCTTTCAGTCAAATGAAATATTCTATTTCCTTTACGAGCCTAAGACAAAGAAAATCAATGTATAAATAATATTTTTCATGAAACATATTATGTGAACTTTTACCTTTCACGCATATTGGGACACCCGTGTCCCTTACAGAAAGTCTCGTATTTTAAATTTTGAAATTGTTGAAATTGGTCAAAGGGTTAACGATGAAGCCTACTATCGTTTTTAGCTTTTGTTTGAAAAATCTTGCGGTGATGTCATGTCCGTCGCTCGAAGAAGTCCGGAAAGTCAGAATCACCGTTCGGATAGAAATCGAACATTAAATATCAGTAGTTGGGACTTGTGAACACGGTTAGTATCCTGGACTACTTGAGCGTACGGCCAACGCTCACACAGGGCACATGTCACTTCACATATTCTTTAATGCTTGCGATTTGCGGCCACCACCCCAAAGAAGAGCAAGAACGGAGCTATCGGGTTAACAATACCCATCTACAAAATTTCACTGAAATTGGTTGAGTGGTTTTGGAGATCGACAACAGCGCCACCTATCAGGCCCAAAACTATAATATCCCTTATCCTATTGGCGCCTCCCATCGTATTCGAAGCTATCCTATCTTCCCAGTTGGAACCAAACATACCCATCCACAATTTCATTGAAATCGGTTGAGGGGTTTCGAAGGTCGGCAGCAAAGGTATGTTCACTAAAATCCCTATAACTCGTATAACCAATATACATACAGGGTGGCGCACGAATCGTGCTACAAAAATAAAACGTAATAACTTTTTTTCTGTGTGAGTAATCGGCTTATTTTTTTTTTTTATTTTGTAGGTTACTATTTAGATTTATAAAAATGGATGCTTGGGATACGGAGAAAAGAATTTGGATAGTGCAACGGTACCATGCTTTGCAGTCCGTCATTTCCGTCCAAAGGGAATTTAGACGGGAGTGGCGGTAATCCCCCGAGTAGATGGACCATTATGAGGTTTGTAAACATGTTTGCCGAATCTGGAAGCATCGCACGAAGGCCGTACCATCGAGATGCCAATGTTCGGGTTCAGGATACAATCGCAGCAGTAGCATCTGCAATACAGGCCAATCCGAGCGTTTCGACCCGAAACTTATCGGGGCAAATTGGAGTTAGTAGACGGTCATTACAACGGATACTTCCTGACGATTTAAACTTGTTTCCGTACAAAGTCCAAATTACTAGCAAGTTAAACCCTCAGGATTTGCCTGTTCGCCTGGAATTTTGCCAAAAAATGATATCAATGGCCGAAGAAGACAACACATTGATCAATTGTTTGTTCGTGTCTGATGAGGCCCATTTTGATCTTAACGGCAATGTAAACAAGCAAAATTGCCGTATATGGAAAGAGTCTAATCCAGAAATGCTCCATGAGACGGAACTGCACCCAGAACGAGTCACTGTGTGGTGCGCAGTTTCATCAAGGTGTATTGTCGGGCCGTACTTCTTTGAAGAAAACGGTGTAACCGTTACTGTCAATGGGGACCGTTATTTAAAGATGTTGAAGGAGTTTTTTTTACCCAGAACTGCGCCGAAGACGTATACCATTCAACAGCGTTTGGTTTCAGAAAGATGGAGCAACTGCACATATAGCCAGACCAGTTATGGCGGAGCTAAACAAAAAATTCGCAAACAAATTAATTTCTAGGAACTCCACTCTTCGCTGGCCCCCAAGGTCACCTGACCTGACTGCACCAGACTTCTTTTTATGGGGTTATGTCAAGCAAGAGGTGTATAAAACGAAGCCCAGGAATTTAACTGAATTAAAGCAGTCCATAACGACAATAATTGAGGCGATCCCAACTTCAACTCTTCAGGCCGCAATGAATAGTTTTTTGATCAGGTGCCGCATATGCGTGGGAGAGCGTGGAGGTCATTTGCGATCTATAGTCTTTAAAAACAACTAACTATTTAAAATAAAATTTAATTTTCTAACCAATAAAAAAAAAATAAATGAAATACATCGATTAAAAAAAAAGTTATTTGAATTTCTTATTGTAGCACAATTGGTGTGCCACCCTGTACAAAGGCCGTATATACATACAAACCTTGGCAATGACATCACCTTTCATTTGAAATTTCCAAAATTTAAATATGTTCACGCATTACAGAGAACATCAACTTCAAACACAATTATTCAAGACGAACAAAACAAAATAAAAATCATTCAAATCGGTCGAGCCGTTCTTGAGTTTTTACCCGACTAAAGCACAACAATTGATTTTTATATATAGATACATAGATTTGATAAATATTTAGAATTCAAAGTTGGGACTCTCACCACTCAGTCACTGAATTTATATCAGCAATAAAGCAATAATCCTTCAATCTTTTAAGTTAAATTCCGATTTATATTAAAATTATACTAAAACTATTTGTCTCGAAGACATATTCTGTAAACCGTAAAAAAAAAGCAAAATTTTGCATCTCGCTGGTTTTTGCGACCAATATCCTCAAAGAAATATGACCACCCAAAATCTCTTCCTGCCCATGACAAGTGGAAGTGGCAGATAACCGCAATACAACAGCAGTGGAGCAACCGCAGTGATAGACTGTAACTCGAACAGCCATCCATAATCAAAATTGCAAAAGTAATTTCAAAGACTATTGCAGTGGAATTGCATAGTTCCGCCTTTTCGATGCGCATACTTCAGAAATGTATGCACAGAATGACGAACAATACCCGGGACCAAGAGGACAGCTTATTGCCATAAACATTGCTTCCTTCCGGAAAAGGGCACATTGCAGAGTATTTTCAATGGCAACCATGGGGGATATAGATTATTATTATAGAAAAACGAAGAGAAAACAATTTTCTTGGTATGGGATGAATGCCATGTAGAGAAATGTCACAGCGTTCAGTTAGACGTTTGGCTGTGTATCTACACAGTAAAGCAATTTTGTGTATATTGCATAAAACCCCAAACCGCATTCTTTTAACCAAGTGTTTGTGTATGTGCGAGGGATATGTTTATGTGAAAAATCGGTCACGTCCGTCCAATGATTTTGATCTCGTGTCGTCCAGAAAAATAATTTCATTTTCTTTTCAAAGATAGGTAGCACAATGCTCTGTGAAATATATCCACTTAATCCGGACAAATGTGTTTCCTGGCATCTTATTGTGGTGGAGCAATGCTATATACCTTTAACAGTATCAAAGTGGCTATGTTTGTATCTATGTAGAGAAGTAGAGAGAGGATTATCAAAAAATTGTTGGATGATGTAAAGCTGGCTATTATGCGTTTTTGGCGAATTCGAAAAAGTAGTGTTTCTTTCTTTATAAATTCTAAGTTTAACTTTCGGAGTTTGTGAAGTATGGTACTCTACAGTCTTCTTGAATATAATTCTGAAAACACACAAATAACTAGGATTCTTTCAGCAAGTCTCGAAACCGCCGAAAACAATTCGAGAGTATACATCACACTCGGGGGGAAATATATATATATTTAAGGTTCTATCCCACCCTAAATTAAAATGACACAACTATTGTTTGAACTATTGATATTTATTTACTAAGATGATAACAATTTGTGTATATTGCACTTATTGCATTGGAATGGTTTTCATTATCTCGCCTTAGATCTGAAGACTATATATATGTATTTTTTCTAAGTAACGGTCTATAACAATATTTTGTTTCTCAATTATATGACTCCATTCGGTATTCGGTTTATTTCCCAAACATGCGTTTCATATGATGTTTGTATTCAGCCGGCCACTGCTCAAGAACCCAATAGTTAAGTTTTAACTTTTACTATCCAAATCGCAAACATTTTGGTTTCACTATACTATGATCTGGGAGGCGTATCGATGTTAAAATGACCAACGGCTCAGAGGAAACACCTTTAATTTACTTTACTTTAATGCGGTGTATCAACTTTATTCCGTCAGTGTGTACGGAAATTGCGTGTTGTGTATAAATAATCCGTGTTTCTTCCCTGTTACGGTAGGCACTCGAGAGGGTCTAGTAAATTCTAAGTATGGCGTGAAAGGTAGAGAAGAGTGGGAATATATGGGCAATTTTTCAGACAAACATCTATTGGCAAACGTATAAGTAATATCTGCAATAACTTATTTCAAAACATGAGCAGAAGCTCAAGGGGACTTGGCATTTAAAATAAAAATTAACGGAACCCGTACCAGAGTACGGGTTTTGAATGGGAGAGCAATGCGATAGAATCGGACACTTATATCGTATACAGAAAGTATTTTCTTAAATCATAAAAAATGCATTGTGATAAATGCCTACAGAAAGACTAAGGTGCCTGCGAAAAATACAAATAAGCATGCAGCTTCAAATATATAGCTTTGGCATATTTAAAAGCTTACGTCTTCGCTTGTGCAGTTGTAAGGCCGCAATTAATTATAAAATATAACAGTTATCCGCTTAAAACCATTGGAAACATTAAGTTAAGAAATAAAAAAATATATACCTAGATATAGTATATTTAGTCCCGACAAATGTTGCGGGAGCTTTACGACAGTATACAGTCCTTGCTGCATTTGTCCCAAATATCTTTAAAATATTGACACACAAAAGTTAAAATATTGTTAAATATAGCAAATTTTGACTTTATTCGCTTTTAATTAAGTTTACACAGCTGTTGAATTCATTTGCTGGCACAATTTGTTCACTCAGTGTTTAATTTTTAACAAATAAAATAGTATATTATATTATTTGTTTACACAGACACACAACTTCTTGTTTGTTGTAGATATATGTATCCGAACAAATTTAAGGATTTCATTAGAAAAATATTTGGGTAAAACAGCGGTATCCGCAGAAGCTCGAAAGGTTTATTAGATATAGTTTTCGTCATTACCAACTCCGATTTCAGACACCTATACTTAAAAATATACAAAACAGACTTAAATAGAGAATACCCTGGTGTATTCAATACAAAGAACTCTTTAAAAATAAGGGGAGAATAGCGAATAAAAAAACTGATTTTTAATATGCCCCAAATGTTATAAATAATTTAATTGAATTATTTCAATAACAATGGAATTTCAGTAAACAAAATCTAAAAACATAAACCAATAGTGCCCAGTGGAAATGATAAAATTACCGTAAAATACTAATAGTAATAAAGTAAAACCTACGCACTCCGCAGAAGTTTCCTCCTACAAAAGGCAACCTTTCAGCCGAACTAGACCAAAATCTAGGTCACAATTCCCAAACCAGACTTAGACAAGTATCTAACGGTAGATATGGAAAAATGAGCCATTCAATGTGCGCCCAATTTAGAATTTCGGCGAGATTTTCCACCTTCAGCAGTCTAAGGTCATGGTAATTTGGCAGGAAATCTGCTTTTCTTGTTTTCGTCGCTTTAGACTAACATACATTAACCTTACATTTATATGAACATGTAATTCTATATGAAATAAATATTTCCGCTCCCTTGGTCTTCTTCGGTTCAAAATGTGTCTGTTGTTCCGGTTATCTTTTGGATCTAGAGTTTTAGCAAAAAAAAACCACCAAAAAGTGTTTTTCTCCCCATCTGGATGAATTTTTGTCGTTGCCGGCATTCTTTAACTCAGTCTCCGACACATGTTCCTAATTCGTTTTCTTTTATTGATTAAGATATACCTAATGTATCTTGTTTTTTTTTGATCTTCTTCATTATTTTCGCAGACATATCAAAGAGGATTTAGAAGTTTCGTATTTTCATTTTTGTCAGACAAAGAAAAATATGTGGAAAAATGAAATACTAATGCCCTTTGTGCGGAGAGGTTTTGTGAAGCTATTTCTGTTTGCTAGTGGCATCCAGTCAGACGACGACCGTACCTACATGAACATTTGCGAGTTGAGTGTAAGCATTTGGAGCATACGAATATAGATATGTATCGCATATGAATGCGAGGGATAGCATCACATAAAGTTCGTTGAGCTTGCACGCTTAACTTTTCTGGTGTGCCAGTTTGTGGTTTAGTGGGTTATTAAACTATAAATATAGAATGTGAGGAATTAACACATTTGTAACTATTGAATTGTGTTAACAAGTAAACGTAATGGCATGAGGATGGGTATTGATCGAGTTTGTTGATTGTGTGCAAAAGAAAATAGCTGAGCTAATGTTTTGAAATTTTGTAGTTCGAAACTTGGATATGTAATAAAAAAAGTCAATTTCTCACCGTGCACACGAAGTCGACCTTTCGCACATTTAAACTTGGCGCGTTGGATAAAGGACCACATTTTTTTCCGACAAATTATACAGTTTTGGATGAATGGCTATATATGTTAACAAGGGAAATCTGGATATACAAGGTGGGCCAAAAGAAGTCATCCGATGTTGTTTGGCTCTCATTTTTTTTCTAAATGAAAAACTTCGATTCTGTTTTCTGAATATGTTTATTTGAACCTTTAGAACTTTATTGGTCAAGTCGAGAAGATGATATCGCCAAATGGGCGTCGTCACAATTGATTGTCAAACAGGCTCGTTTTATGGCATTTTTCATCACTTCGGCGAGCACTTCGGGCGACAAACTTTCGCACTCGTGTCGAATGTTGTTCTTGAGGGCTTCAAAGGACTTCAAAAAACCCCACAAAAAAAAGTCTGGAACGGTTAAATTAGGCGGTCTTGCGGGCCAGTGCAAATCGCCAAACGAGAGATGAGGCGACCCGGGAACTTACTTACTTACTTACTTAGGTGGCGCTACAGTCCGGGGTGGACCTGGGCCTCAACCAATACGCCTCTCCAGTTAGCGCGATCTTTGGCTAACTGCCTCCAGTTGCGCACTCCAAGTTGGTTGAGGTCCCCTTCCACTTGCGCGCGCCACCTAAAGCGAGGTCTTCCTCTACTGCGTTGTCCCTCCGGGTTTGAATCGAAGACTCTTCGGGCCGGAGCGTTGGTGTCCATTCGCTCTACATGTCCTAGCCATCTTAGTCGACTGATGCGTACTTTTCTGACCAGGTCGATGTCGCTGTACAGCTCGTAGAGTTCGCTGTTAAATCTCCTCCTCCAAAGCCCGTCAACGCAAACGGGACCGAAAATCAATCGAAGAATTTTGCGTTCAAAACGACCAAGGAGATCTTCATCCGCCTTTGATAGCGTCCATGTTTCTGCGCCATAGAGTAGGACTGGGATGATGAGGGTCTTATATAGAGTCTCCTTAGTGGTTCTTGACAAGGCCTTACTTCTCAATTGCCTTCTTAGGCCAAAGAAACAGCGGTTGGCAAGTGTAATTCTTCGATTGATTTCTGATGTGATGTCGTTGTCAGAATTTATAGCGGAGCCGAGGTAGACAAAATCTCTAACTACCTCAAAAATATAGCTGTCTGTCGTGACGTTCTGACCGATTCGTCGATGTTGTGTTTCCCTTCTTGTTGACAGCATATATTTTGTTTTGCCCTCATTCACCACTAAGCCCATTTTTGCCGATTCTGTACTGATACTTGTAAACGCAAAAGTGACAGCTCGCTGTGTTCTGCCAACCCGGGAACGCCGCCTTCAAAATATCGGTTGTGGCTCGCACACAATGCGCCGTAGCTCCGTCCTGTTGGAACCACATGTCCTCCAGTCCTAATTCGTCCAATTGCGGCAGAAAAAAACTCGGTTAACATAGCCCTATAGCGCGCACCGTCCACTGTTGTCGTTTGACCAGCGGCGTTCTCGAAAAAAAAATTACCCGATGACTCCTCGCGTGAACAGCGCACCATGCAGTAACTTTGAGCGGGAGTAATGGCTCCTCGTGCATTACTCGTGGATTTTCAGTGCCGCAGAAGCGATTGCTTGTTCACGTACCCGCTGAGGTGGAAATGAACCTCATCGCTCATTATGATTTTGGTCGAAAAATCATCCACTTCGTCCTCGAGATTGAGGCCGGCTTGGGCGTAGGTTACACGCGTTTGGCGGTCGTCAGGCAGCAGCTGATGCACGGACTGAACTTTGTACGGGAACATGCGCATTTCTTTGACCAAAATTCGCCTTATGGACGACCGGCTGATGGCTAATTGCGAGGCACGGCGTCTGGTCGATGTTTCCGGCGACAGCTCGACATCCTCGTCAACAGCGGCGATATTCTCGGCACAACGGGCGCTCCGGGGCCGGCCACTCTTAGCAACGTCTCGTGTGGTCCCATACTCTTCAAGGTTAGTGGCCAAACGGCGCAGTCGGTGTCGGACGGCCGTGGAATCGGCGACGGAATTCGCGCTGCGCCAACGCTACAGACGAATTGTTGCGCAAAAAAATAGACACGATTATTCCGCGTTCTTGGGGAGTGTATCGCTTCATGGCTTGTTGACTGGCATTCTACATCTGTCTAGTCCACAAATGTCCAAACGAATTTGACATTGGCGGCCATTTGCAAAAATAAGAGCATCTTCCAATAGGGTGATCTCTTTTGGCCCACCCTGTATAAGACAACGCCGACCCACACGAGACTCACCAGGTGGCAATGCATCCACGAAAAGTTAGCATTTGGTGCGGATTTTTGACGGCGTCATTGGTCCGTGCTTTTTTTGAAAATGGCGTTAGTGAAGCCATCACCAACAAGGGCGAGCGCTACAGAAGGGTGGTAACTGATACCTTTTGGCCCATATTAAACGAAATAAAGGTAGACGGCATGTGGTTCCAATAGGACAATCCAACCTATATGCCACATCGCAGAAGCCTCGTTTGACATTCTGCATTAATAAATTGAAGATATAGCTATCTGTCGCAGAGATGACGTGAATTGGCCATCACGATCCTTTGATTTGACCACGCTAGATCTTTTCTTGTATGGGTTTTCCTGAAGTCATAGGTGTATTCCAGCAAGCCGTAATCGACCGATGCTTTGAAAGATAACAAAGGTGCCATCTACGGTTGCCAGTTGTCACGCATTTGGCGGGACAGTCCCGCTTTTGAACTTTTGTCCAGCCAATGTCCCACTTTTTCGACATTTTCATTTTTGTTTCCATATAGTTATTTATTTAATTTTTTTATATTTTGTCAACGTGAATTTCTAATTCTGAGTTGACTTAATCTTATAAAAAGATATTGTCACTATTAGGTTAACTGGTCGGAATGCTACCAATTGAAATTTCGCCGAAATTGTTATTGAACACACTCAATCAGTTGTCAAAACATAAGCCTGCACTGTAGGTATTTGCGCTCATTAAGCTTCTAGTTTTCGTTAAATGCTAATAAAAATAATAATAATTTTACAACGAATTAATAAAAATGTTGTTTTGTCTTTAATTTACAAATATTTTTAAAATGTTCCGCCATGTCCAGCTTTTTGAGAAAACTGTCCCGCGTTTTCACATTTCTTTTGTAGCCTAATGCCATCGCTCAGTCGGATCTATACGACTGGGTCCTTAAAAATTAGACCCCTTGCATCTGTGCCTCAAATAAAATCCGCCGCGGAAATTTTAACGATTTGATATATTGCATAATGGCTTAAATGGGCCTTTCAAATAAAAAAGCTTTCCGTTATTAGCTCACACGCAGTTTGTTTAGATCCATTTCAACATTAGCCCGCTTTTATAGAAAAATATCAATGAAATGAAATATAATTTCCAGCTAATTCCCATAGTCATTCTGTAGACTGATAAATGCTATACCTACCCATATAAATATACATATATAAAGTTCAATTTGTAACTAATTAACAATAAAAGGATATACTCGTGTATAATAGTGTAAATCGATACAATTACCTCCTAATCGTCTTATACCTGCAGAAATTGGTTTCTAACAGCAAATCGTTAAACGTAATACCTATATTTATAGCTCACAATACAATGGCCACAACATGTGGTGAATGGGAGAAATTGTATTAATTTTCTGCTGTCATTCCGCATATGGTAACGGTGCCGATATATGCGTCGCATTAACAACTCCGTTTTTACTCCAACTCCAACTTGTATTTATAACTACACGGAAACCATACAACACCCAAGTGGAAGTACATGCGATGGCAGAACCCCTCGGAAAGTTCAATCATTGTCAAAGCCGCTTATCCTTACATTGCACTTCAAATAGCACAGCATCATACATCGGCGGCGCTGGTCTCCACTCTAACACGTGGATATCTGTAATTTTATGGTTAACGCTGTTGTATAGGCATCGACAACATCAACTTTTCTATACATACCGACTTGCATATTGTAAACGTAATTCAAAACCAAAGTTAAGCACAGCTGTTTGCCATTGATTTCAAAGCATTCCAATGGACAGCATTTCATCTCTGAACTCTGAAGCTGAACACCGTACTTCTAGATCTACAAACAATAGATACGAATGTATGTCTATACACATCCAATATGGTAGAATGGAATATGGAAAGGAAATTGATATTAGCAAAGTAATACCAATGCATATGATTTGCAGCGACCCACGACCAGTCGCGCAACACCAGGTGCCGTGCCGGCTGCCGGAAAACTAGTTTCGGATTTGATTTAAAAAAGCCTCTTGACCATAAGTGTGATTTTATATATCCTTGTCAAATTCGAGTTTTTAATAGAAGATTTAAAAGCCAATAAGCGCTTGCCGGTTGCTATGTCCACAGATTCGAAAACGACAGCGGCATTCGTAATCGTATCATATATTCGATTTCGTTTTAAATCTGAAGGGAAGGCATAATTGGAATTCAGCAGAACAATTACGTTGAAGTTGAGCACAATTAATTCTGCTCTGAATGTAGTGATAAGCTTAAATGAGCTGTCATTGGGGCAAATCTTGGCACAGTTTTCTGGTTAATTTTCTGGGCACTCAGTCCGTAATTTTTTAGATGATTATCGTCGTGTCAAAATTACGAGTTTGAGACCTTCCAGGGCTCTAATCGCGTAATTATTGAAACGATTATTATCGAACCGATTGAACAAATCGATATCGTTTTTAGTTTGCTTCGTACAACATCATCGTCGGATCGTTCAATCAAATCGTTCATCGGTTTAATTTTCAACAGTTTGAACATGACTGTAAATAAACTCTGACACCGAAAAAATTTAAAAATGTATGGAATTTTTTTTTTTTTCTTGAATTTGTTTATTTTTCTTCGTTGCCATTGATTGACATAGAATTTGGCAAAAATAGATAGCTTTGGTAGTAGAATTTTTTTGGTACGGAAGTAGTTGTAAAAAAAACAATGCAATGATTATTTTTTTTCTGATTGCATTAAAAATCTACGTATGAAATCATAAAACAAATAAATGAAATTCATTTGATATTCCAAAAAGGTGCAATTACCTTTATTTATTTTTTGCAAAGAATGAGATCTTTTACAATTTGGATAGGAGCGAGTCGCCTTCAAAGAACATAAGTGTGTCTTCCTTTAATTAATTTTTTATGCCTAATTAAAACTGAAAAAATTCACCAAAAACAACGAAACGATTACAAAATAGCCATCGTTCAATCGAATCGTTTCGACGATAGTATTTGACATTTGAATAAGTAACGTGAAGCAAAAAGAAACGATGATCGTCCAATCGTTTTTTCGTTGCTACACGAAGTAACGCTGAGTCCAATTTTGGCATACTCTTTCACACATATCGGCCGGTATGAATGCATGGATGTTGGCTTCCAGTGCGTCAATCGAAGCGGGCTTGTCCCTATACACATTAGCCTTGGCATACCCCCACAAAAAATAATCTAATGGTGTCAAATCGCACGATCTAGGCGGCCAATTGACCGGCCCGAAACGTGAAATTAACTGTTCACCAAACTCGCCTCGCAATTGCGCCATTGTTTCGCGTGCTGTGTGGCATGTGGCACCGTCTTGTTGAAACCACATATCATGCAAGTCAAGAACTTCCATTTCGGGCAAAAAAAAGTTTGTTATCATCGCTCGGTAGCGTTCACCATTGACAGTAACGCTGCGATTCGCATCATCTTTGAAGAAATATGGGCCAATAATGCCGCCGGCCCATAAACCGCACCAAACAGTGGCTTTTTCGGGATGCATTGGTAGCTGTTGCAATGCTTCTGGCTGATCTTCACTCCAAATGCGGCAATTTTGCTTATTTACGTACCCATTCAACCAAAAATGAGCCTCATCGCTGAACACAATTTTTCGATAAAAAAGCGGATCCTCGGCCAGCTTTCCAAGAGCCCATTCACCAAAACTTCGGCGTTGTGGTAGGTCGGCTGGCTTTAGTTCTTGCACCAGCTGTATCTTAAAAGGCTTTACGCCCAAATCCTTCCGCAAAATTTTCCACGTAGTGCTGTAACAAAGGCCTAACTGCTGGGAACGGCGCCGAATCGACATTTCGCGGTCTTATGTCACACTAGCTGATACGGCCGCAATATTTTCTTCACTACGCACAGTACGTAAACGTGTTGGTGGTTTAATGTCCAACAAAGTAAATTTGGTGCGAAATTTGATCACAATCTTCCGAATAGACTGCTCAGAAGGTCGAGAATGCCGATCATAAAATGGAAGCAGCGCGCGATGAACATTTCGAACCGAGCACGAATTTTGATAGTAAAATTCAATAATTTGTAAGCGTTGTTCATTTGTAAGACGATCCATGGTTAAATTGCAAACCAAACTGAAGCTGTTTGACAGTGACACAAGGTACTAAACACACGTCAGCTGTCAAAACCGGTGTTGCCAAAACCAAACCAGCTAAAAAATCACCCTTTAGAAGCATCGTCGAGACGATATCGTTCTATCGTTTTGTGCTTACTCGATTAGAGCCCAGTTCATTTTCTACAAATGTAATGAAAGCTGACGATAGTGAAACAAATTCGGGCAGAATATAAGTTCTTATGGTCATCAAAGTTTCAAAAACGATATCGTCCCGACGATTATTGTTATACGGAATCTGCCCCCAGAAACAAATTGTTTTTTTCATGACTATAGTTCTCACGTTTGCATTAAAACGTTTTAATTTAAATTTTTCATAGAATATAGAAATCGTTTGCATTAATTGGCTACACTCTGGGGTGTGATTCTGTAAAAACGGAACGAAAACCAAAAAACTTTCGAAATTGCAAAAAACTATGATATACGCGAAAGCTTATATGAAACTGGTTTCGTTTTCTTCTTCTCGATCGCAATGGCTTAAGAAACTGTGTGACAAAACAAAATTAAAATTTGAGAAGCTGTATAATCAAATTTTTTTATGATGGCTAACAGCTGACCGCTTTCAATGTAAATATTTCGCTTGTTGATATTTTGGTCGTAACAAAATGTGAACAGTCGAATAAAAATGTAAGTACAATTAAAAATAATTACCGACATACAAACTGTTTATTTTAATTTATTACATTCTTATATAAAATAAAATATTATGATTGAGTGGATGGAGAAGTATTCCTTAGTAAGAAAAAAATACACAAGATAATGCTCAGGAAAGAAATAAAATAAAAATGGAAACAGTTGTGTAAAATATTAAATGAAAAACACCAACCCATACAAAAAATTACTTATGCAAAAAGGTTTTATATATTCTTTGTTATACGCACGTATATTATGTTGTAATTGATATCTTACATTTTTAGGGATTTACAATTACAGGGTGAATACAAAACTGTCAATTACAATGAACATGAATTTAATAAACAAACCTTTGATCCGGCAGCATAAGAGATCTGAACAATCTCAAAGATTTTCTTCGGATTATTCTTAAATTTACACAATCCTAATAGGTATTGAGCAGCATATTTTTGGTGAAATTAAAATTAGTCACAACCACTAATTATACAACCAAAATTAGTGAGAAACATCAAATAAATAGCATTCACCGTATTCGCATGAAACGAAAATGTTTTTCGTTTTTGAAGTTACATGAAGAAAACGAAATAGCTTTCGCTTTTTTGCTTTCGCTCAAATAAAATTTCCTTTCGAAAACGATTGAACGTTTTCATCTCACAGAATGACAGCCCTGTTTCTTGAGTCCTATACTAGTATATCATTTAACTCTAAATAATTGATTGGCATATTGTGAGGTTTTCAAAGACACACAGCTAGCTTTAATTCAGTACAAGCCCTTACTCATGGACTAACCGACTTTCAGTGCACCCACCCGATTATCCCCGCAAATTTTGAATGACAGCTCTCTCGCACTTTTTTTTTATGGCTGTGCATACGTGTATTAAAAGCCGTCGGGTAGCACTATTTCAATAGCAAACAATTTGTAAATGAACCTATAACAATAAATGTAAAAAAAGTAATTGTTGAGTATGATTTTTTATATAGCTTAATTCGTCCTCTATCCATCTTCGGCAGTAAAAGGTGTTCATTCATTCACATTTCAATTTATTTTTAATTTTGTTTGTATGAACTCTATGTTTGACAGCAAAATGCATAAATGAAATTCGTGGGGGTTGTTCCAAAAATGATTCAACAACATGCAAGTTAAACCCAAGCTTCCACTAGACAAAAGCGAATTTTAATAAATGTTCATGAATATTGTATAAATTTCTATTAGCGTGAATGTTTTCAAATTTGTTTATTTAACACCATATTTGTACAAAATCAATATATGATTGCAAATTCTGTAGTTTAATAACACTGAACATTGTTGAATAATGTTAATTAGGAACAGTTATGCAAATGCTATTCTTATTTTAAAAATATGAACATGGGGAAACAAAAAAAAAGTGTTAAACTCCTAACAAAAAGACAATATAATGTTGTATTTAAGTGGGTTCTGCAAATTGATTTCCGATTTCAGATTTTATGTAATCAATCGAACGTAAGAATTCAAATTGATTTGTTAATTGTTGGTATTCGCACGATTTATTTCGTTTTCTATAATTCTTTTACAAATTTTAAAACAACGTATTTTGAAATGTCATTTTTTTATAAACCTTAATAAATTATTAATTAACAAAAACAAGTCCACTATTTGAGTTTTTCAAATACGAAAAGTGATCAAAATTTGTTATTTTGTTACGAGTAAAATAAAGAGCAATCTACGAGGATTTTTGTATTATGGCCTTTACCAGAAAAAGCCAAGCGCATACAAATTTCAGATTCAAATTTTTTTCAATTTAACAAATGCATGCTTGCATAATTATATTATTGTGCAAGTATACATTTTACGTACTAATTACAGATTAAAAATTATGCAAACACTAAAAAAATATTTTTCCCCACGAAATACAAAAAAAAAAACCTTTTCGCTAGACTGTGTTAAAATATTTTTTTTTTTCAATATGGCTTCGAAATTTAAAGCATTAAAATCAACGGAAAAAAAGTGTATTTTCTTAAAATATACAAAAAAAAACCTGAAGTTACAAAATCTCTTTTAACAAAAGTAAAAAAACCGTGTTAGTTCATTTTTCTCTGATTAATATTATGAGATGGGTTTCTGCTAGATATTGACAAATAATTATTATATAAATTTATTTGGCATTGTAACGAAATTATAACAGGAATTACATTTGATACTAACAATTACAAAAACTTTAAAAATTCTTAAAATGAACTGTGATGTGAACACCGCATAACTAATGGGCACAAAGTATGCCGAACACAGTCGCACGCACTTGATTTCCCACCATAATAATGGCCGTCCGAATGACATGAAGTCCCTCCAGCAAATTGTATAAGTATGCGTGCGGCAGCAATGGTGCTCCTTTGATTTGTACAGGCACGAATACTTATGCAATCTTATGCAGGGCACGCAGCATGTAGGGAGAAGTACCGTTTCTGCTCTCAGTCGACTGTCTAGTTTGGTTAGTCTATGCCCTTACTTCTTTCTTTTGACAATAAAATAACTGTCGCTGATGTTTCTTTCCCTCAAAAAATGAAAGGAAAATGTCAATGAAAAAGCATTCGTTTTATTTTTGTTTGCTTTCCTTTTATTTTCGAAGTTACATAAGTGAAGCAATACCATCGTGCAATCGAAAACGATTGAACATTTTTATCTTAATCAATCTCACCCCGGAGCTCATTTCAAAATTAAGTTTAAACGTAATTAAAAATAAACTAGCTAGTCTAAGAGTTTAATATGTAATTAGCAAAAAAAAAAAACTTAATATATATAATAATAGAAATTAACGAGCAATAGGAAAAAGAATGATGCAAATTTAACTGACAGTGAATTGTACTACTTTTTTAATTAGTTTTGTTATAATTCGAAACTAATTGATTGATAGATTGATTGATTCAATGCCATTTTACATGTTGACGTACAAAATATTATTTGAACTGATATATTTGCAAACAATGACGCAAAATTGTACTAAACTCATGTTTAAGAGCTCAACTTTACACTAGCAAAAATCAATTTTTAACCAAATAGCTTGCTCTAGCATTTGCTAAATTATATAGACTTTTTAACCTACTATACCAGAATCCCAGGCAATATAAAAACATAAAATTTGACTGCGATTATGCATGGAATTTATTTATTTTTTTTTGCATTTTCATGATTTTTATTTTAAGCAAATTTTTATTTTATTACAAAATTACAAAATTAAGTTCATAGAATTTTATCTGTTAAATGTGAAATTATTCGTTACGTGTGCATAATAATTTTTTTAAGTTATAAGTGGAGATTTGGTTAAAATATATATGAAAAATGAACAATGCAGATTATTTGAAGTAAAATAGAAATATATTGAGAAAATTTTCTTCAGTTTTCTAAGAAAAATTTACGCATGAAATCGATGTTAATGATATTCAAAAGCGCAAAATACGCAACCATGTTTGTCCTAATTAGTTTATAGAACATCTCCATTAGATAGTTTTATTGACCAAGAAAATCGAATTATTCGCCTTTTAACAATTTCTAATAACTAACAAATGGCATTCAGTAATGTAAAAATGTGGTACTCCCGAACTCTAGCACATTTCCCCACGGTTGTCGAGGTTGGCAGCATTTATTTTTGTATTTTTTGTATGTTTTTGCATGTCACACGGATTCTTAATTGACACAACACCGAAAGGAAAACAAAATGGCGAATTTGAAAAAAAAAACTGAGGATTGTGAGTTGGGGGTCTCAGTATCATTTATCTCTGCTGTCAATGTCAAAATATTCTGTAAAATCAATATATTCATCATGGTGAAGCATACGAAGGAACATTTACAAATAATTAAAATTTACTACCGAGATTCTGAGTCGCAACTTTAAGAGCGTTAACGCCAACTGTCATCGCAAAATCATCTTCAGCGATGAAGCGCATTTTTGGTTAAACAGCTTCGTCAATAAGTAAAATGTGCGTTACCGGACGGGTGAGATGTGAGAACCCTCATGTGCTTCATGAAACAGCACTTAATCCGTAAAAAGTTACTGTTTGGTGCGGTTTGCATGCCGGTGGCGTCTTTGGGCTGTTTTTTTTCGTCGATGAAAATGACCATCACGTTACGGTAAATGGTATTCACTACAAAGGCATGTTGGAACGTTATTTCTTTGAGCTATTCCATGAATTGGATATCATTGATATGTGGCTCCAACAAGAGGGTGCAACAAGCCACACGTAGGGTGCAACAATCGAGTTATTGAAGTTTCAGTTCGGTGAACGTCTTCTCCCGAAAAACGGACCCGTCTTTTAGCCCCCGAGATCGTGTGATTTAACGCCTCAAGTTTTATCGGGTTATATTAAATAATTGGTCCATGCCAACAAGCCAGCGACGTTAGAGGACCTCAGAGCCAATATTAAACGACAAATAGCGCCCGAATCATCGAAAATTGGGTTCAACGTATCGACCGCTGCATACGTCCCCGTGGTGGACATATAAACGAAGTCGAGTTCCATCAATAAATGTAGTTTGAATTTTATTTAAAAAAGAAGTTGTGAAGTCCTTAACGAAATACCTTGCATAAACAAAGCACAAATTGAAACTCTTATGTAATAAAATATTGTAAAAGTCCTTTATCGGACTATAAATTTGTGGCCAAATTTTTAGGAAATGGCTAAGATATTTTTTAAAAAATCGGTCGGTTTATTTAGTTCAACCTTTAATTATAAAAACAAATATTTCATACTTTTAAAAATCCAAATTCGAAAATTTTGTGTTGGTTTAAATGGCACTCATGTTCTTAGGCTTGTTGGCTTCAAATCATTTTCATCAACAATGGTGCGCCATTTAGTGGTTTATTTTTAAATCAAAAGTTATTTTGACACTGACAGCTGTTTTTGACAGAAATAGAGTATATACCCCTGCGGAACGAAATGAGTCGCTTTACGCTTGAACGACGTTGGGATATATTTTGAAAACTTATTTCCAAAGTATGTGCTGTGTAGCCCAAATAGTGCGTTTTTTAAAAAGAAGTTTTGGCCGAAATGGAGCACCCACCGCGCCTGCTATACGCATGTTTGTGTAAAAAGTTCGTGTAACTAATATGATAGTGGACAACACTCATGGTCCCCGTCGTCGTACGGTGCGCACAGACGAGAATATGGCTGGTGTAGCCGAGAGTGTGAGACTCAATTCACGAACATGAAAATGAGACTGGGAACAACGTTTCGGTCAACGGTGGGCGTTACAGAGCCATATTAACCGACTTTTATTAACTGAAATCGAAGACATTGATTTGGGCGACCTCTGGGTCATGCAGGATAGCGCGCCACGCCACACAGCCCATTCCACAATCGATCTTTTGCGCACCAAATTCCCAAATCGTGTTATCAGCGGTCTTGGCGATGGCCGCCACGGTGCTGCGATTTGACCCAATTGTACGTTTTTTTTTTTGTGGGGAACCGTGAACGACCGATGTTATGCCAACAATCTGGATACGATTCAAGCACTTAATGCCAATATCATCCAAGCAATCCGTGAGCTGCAGCCTGAAACCATCAACAAGGTCTTGGATAGTTGGAGTGACAAAATGCGCTACTACGAAGCCAGCCCCTTTAACGACGTTTTGTTCCATAATTAATGGGAATGTTTTCTCCTACTAAAAAAGCAATAATATATAGAAAAAATGCAATTTTGTTCATTTTATTGCATTTTCAAAAGGAAACTTGTATTTGGCCCACCCTGTATAAGAAAAAATAAGATGATAACAAAATATTTCGTACTTAGGGATTACGTATAAATAAGTATATTTATCTTTATCTGGTGGGACGGTTTGATAGTTTTTTTTAAGTTGTTCCATGGAAGCCACCAATCTAGCGGCTACAAACAATTCCAAGTCTTCCTTATGGATGACCTTAGTTCACTTATATAGAAGACTTCCTCAAGTGCTGTTACCTATGAGTTGCTTACTTCTTACTTGATGTCTTAACCGACATTTTTAATTGCTGCATAGGTATTCGAGGGATCCCGACTTTATGTACAGGCTCTTCTCCTAAGACTGGCACTAAAACTTAATTTTAGCAACCTCAGTGCAACTCATGTGAATATGAAACAACGAGTGGAATTCCTCTGCGTCCCACAATCAAGCAAGCTACCTGGGTACGATCTATGTAGGAAAATATAGGCGAGCCACTTTACAAAGGAGGAACATTTGATTCAACACGTAACATTACCACCGAATGCGATGTCCAATAGCATACGTATTTGAGAGCAGCGAGGAGGGTGAATTGCCACATAAATGTCGGCGTGTTTGGACGAAGGACTGGACAGCAGCAGGGACTTAACGCAAAATTGCTCGTGAAATTGAGTGGTGGGGAGCCAGAATTGTATCGAAATATTTCGCATATAGATTTCAAACAATTTGATGATCTTCTAGCTTTCACTTCGCACATCGCAAGAAACAAATATGCGCGAGTTACTTTATTGTCATCGTCATCATCATACGCGAGAGCCAAGCGGAACTCAACAGCTGAATTTGCAGTAATTCAGTGAGACGAGAAATGCAATCAACAACAACCAAAAGAGATCTGGTCGTAAATAGAACAATAAATTAAGTCAGTGTTAATTTACATCTTAAATAAAGTACATCATTGTTTTTGTTAAAAGTTTTTGGTTGGTTTTGTTTGCGCGATCAAAGCCGCTCGTAACTCGCGCTAGCTACTGAGCAACTTGTGTTGACTCTATGATACATATAGCTACCGGGAAACATCTGTTCTGCATTCCTGTGTTAACGATCTCGTCCATCATCATAAATATAAATTATTATCCTTGTAAAAGGAAATTAAAACGAAAAATACAAATGACAAAAATTAATTAAAAAGGATCATAAATATACTTCTTGGTCTAAAGGACATTAAAAAATAAAATATATATACAATATTTTTGCAATTATGTTGCCTGCTCTTGGGAAACTAGATCAGAAAATTTGTTCGTCAAAACTAACTGAAAACTAAAAAATACGTACTTTTTTAAAAATGTTTACCTAATTATATACAGGGTGGCGCACGAATCGTGCTACAAAAATAAAACGTAATAACTTTTTTTCTGTGTGAGTAATCGGCTTATTTTTTTTTTTATTTTGTAGGTTACTATTTAGATTTATAAAAATGGATGCTTGGGATACGGAGAAAAGAATTTGGATAGTGCAACGGTACCATGCTTTGCAGTCCGTCATTTCCGTCCAAAGGGAATTTAGGCGAGAGTTTGGCGGTAATCCCCCGAGTAGATGGACCATTATGAGGTTTGTAAACATGTTTGCCGAATCTGGAAGCATCGCACGAAGGCCGTACCATCGAGATGCCAATGTTCGGGTTCAGGATACAATCGCAGCAGTAGCATCTGCAATACAGGCCAATCCGAGCGTTTCGACCCGAAACTTATCGGGGCAAATTGGAGTTAGTAGACGGTCATTACAACGGATACTTCATGACGATTTAAACTTGTTTCCGTACAAAGTCCAAATTACTAGCAAGTTAAACCCTCAGGATTTGCCTGTTCGCCTGGAATTTTGCCAAAAAATGATATCAATGGCCGAAGAAGACAACACATTGAGGCCCATTTTGATCTTAACGGCAATTTAAACAAGCAAAATTGCAAATCCAGAAATGCTCCATGAGACGGAACTGCACCCAGAACGAGTCACTGTGTGGTGCGCAGTTTCATCAAGGTGTATTGTCGGGCCGTACTTCTTTGAAGAAAACGGTGTAACCGTTACTGTCAATGGGGACCGTTATTTAAAGATGTTGAAGGAGTTTTTTTTACCCAGAACTGCGCCGAAGACGTATACCATTCAACAGCGTTTGGTTTCAGCAAGATGGAGCAACTGCACATATAGCCAGACCAGTTATGGCGGAGCTAAACAAAAAATTCGCAAACAAATTAATTTCTAGGAACTCCACTCTTCGCTGGCCCCCAAGGTCACCTGACCTGACTGCACCAGACTTCTTTTTATGGGGTTATGTCAAGCAAGAGGTGTATAAAACGAAGCCCAGGAATTTAACTGAATTAAAGCAGTCCATAACGACAATAATTGAGGCGATCCCAACTTCAACTCTTCAGGCCGCAATGAATAGTTTTTTGATCAGGTGCCGCATGTGCGTGGGAGAGCGTGGAGGTCATTTGCGATCTATAATCTTTAAAAACAACTAACTATTTAAAATAAAATTTAATTTTCTAACCAATAAAAAAAAATAAATGAAATACATCGATTAAAAAAAAAGTTATTTGAATTTCTTATTGTAGCACAATTGGTGCGCCACCCTGTATAACGTTGTTATTTCTTTGTATTAAATGGTTTTAATAATAGGAAAACGATTTTATCCCGCGTCAATTCAAATTGACACCTATCAACCCCAATGTTTTTGAGGTGTGTCTGTTTATCAGTTTACTTTGATCTTTTTAATTACGCTATAGAGAGTAAACATAAACACCCAGGACATAACACTATAAAACGATCAATTATTATTATACCGTATAATCAACTAAATTCTTAGGAATAATACCTATTCCTATTCAAATTTCAAGCATCCTAAAATCCAACCAATATAACCTGTGTTTATATTAAAAACACATTCATAATAGCGAATATAACAAAGTTGCGTCTGCGCCGACATGCACTTAGCAATCCCCACGCGCACCGCCAATTATTATCGAACAATAAAAGTGCTACCTGCCACTACACAGAACTCATTGACCAAACGAAGGTCAAACCAAATAATTGCTCTGTGGTTGTTAACTGAACGGCGTTACGCTTCCACAAGCACATTCGTCGCTTCAGTTAAATGTTTTGTTTTTTCCAGAAGCTATTGCCCTCTTAACAAACTCCTACTTCTCTCACACCGATTTACATCACCAAGTTAGTTGAAATTGAAACGCCAACAGGCCATATGGTGCAGTCCGTTGCACAAACTGGGTCATCCGCTCATAAGTACACAATACACAAAACTTAAGTACAATTCGTATACTATATTTGAGATTGTGTGTTTCAAATACCTTAATTGGAATTTCGTTGGAATTCAAACTTTAATGACCAGTAGCCCTGGAAGTTACATTTTGCCTATTTTGGTCATTTCAGGTTTACAATTTGGATAAACTGGTAGTTTTATGTGTTCTGAAGAAACATTTAATAACTATGGGGAGTTTAATTCGTTTATTTATAAATACAAGAAAACAGATACTAATATTTATTTTCCATTGCCATACCTCTCTGATAAGCGCACCACAAACTATTACTTCAACCTTCTTAATTATGCCATATTTACCATATGTCTGTAAAACATTTGTTTCGCGCTAAATCTATCTATAAAACGTAGTCGTACCGTAACGATTGCGGACAAGTAGGTCAGAGGTCGCTCTATGGGACTTAACCTGGGAAATTTTTCTTAAAAGTTAAAAATGAATTGATCAAAAAACCTTTAACAAATTAAGCGACAAGCTCTGATGAAACGTTATCTGCTCTTAAATGCATCGGTCGACGAAGCGTTTCATAACTCGACAGAGTTCTTACTCCAGCTTTAATTATGTAGTGTCATATGCTTTTGACAACAAACAGTGCAACTGGAATGTATTATCTTGCAGTCAATTATCTAATATCACTTTAGCTCAGCTTGCGCGGAGAGAATGGTACATTAATCGATTTTAATTGATTACCTACTGTTCAACGGCATCTCGATGCTCGTTGATCTAGTTTTTCATTGATAATGATGGTGAGGTTACTTTGCTTGGGCCATTAAATCATGGAGTTGTGGCTGTGTTTGTAGCGAATGGCACAAAAGAGTGAACATTTTTTCATGTGGATGTGCCTATGTCGTTTTTATATAATATAATAATTATGCGGTCTCAAAAAAATCTAATTAAGAACTTATGTCATATACTAGCTGTTTTTTATTATCAGCGTGATCTGATCCCGATCAGATCACGAAAATAAAACAAAACGGATCATTAAAATGTTTAATTTTTGAGTTGTGGCAACAGTTGCTTTCAAAATCAAAAACAGATAATACAGGGTATTACAAACTGCACATTGCCACCAGCCATATTGCAAATATTCTGCTCAACGTGACGTCACACAAGGCACATGTCATTTCGCTTGCAATGTCGGGAGTGTTACCATATTTGAATCAAATTTTAATAATTTTTCTTTTCCATATTTTTTTAGAAACAAATTTAGTATTTTATGTTCAAATATGCAACACATGAACAAGATTTTGCTGCTAGCACATCCGTTAATCTTGGCATATTAAGGTGTGCCCAGACCAGCGAAACATTTCAGAAATGTTTCTGAAGCAAATCGGACACATTTCATACACATTTATAAGAGATTTCTGAAATTTAGTTATAAAATGTTTATGAAATATTTCAACTTTGTTTTTCTAGTCCAACTAGAAGAAAATAATGTGGTAGGGTTATTAGCAGCGAGTAAAGTTAATATTTTTGTAATTTTGGTCTCGGAAATCACGTGACACACGATTTAATTCAAATATTCGTATTAAATGAATCACTTTCTCAATAGGTATTCCAAGCTTTTTTGATTTCTTTATTTTATATAAAAAAATAAATAATAATCAAAAAACAGCGCTCACTTTCTGCAGTTAAACCTGTAAAACAAAAATGATTTCGAATTTCACGATTGGGAAACTGTGAAACATTTCATTAATTTTTTTTTGTCCAGATCCAAACCAGCAAAACATTTGATAAAAAATGTTTTGTTTAATAAATGTTTTAGAAATATTTATAAAACACGGACGTATACAATTGTTTGTCAAGTGTATGGCTGGCCTGAACATACCTTTATAAAAAGAAAATAACACGGAATACGAAACAAACAATTGATTTTTTTTAATTTTTTTGTCTGGCAACGTGATAAGGTAGCTATCGTTTACAGGCACACCAACATTTAAAAATTAAACAAGCCATCTAGTGGAAAATAGTAGATATAATTTTCAGATCGTGATTCGTGATCTCGATGAGAAGCAGGATCACGTGCTGTTGTTGGCATGTAAATCGATGATCTATATGGATCAAAGCTGATAATAAAAAACAGCTACTGTTAGATGTTCAAAATACTATATCTTGGCCTTTATTAGAGCATTTAAATTTGAAAAACTACGATGTATATTATATTGCCGTTTGGAAGAAGTTAACATAATCGGGGCGGGATTAGACAATTGGGGCATTGTTATTGCACATTGGTATGGGAAATACAGAAAATCATTGATCACACGGTTAACAAGGCAAAACTTGTTCAGATAGAATAATATTACGGCCTTAGCATGACAAATAAATAATTGGCCAACAGGTCCGTATAGGACCCACACACATTCGTTTTCTGCTTATTTTTGTATATTTTGAAATAAACGTAAAAGACCTACAATTTAATGCCAATTCGCTAACCCCAAATTGAGAAGCTTTTCAGGACAATTCTGGTTCTGTGAAAGGGTGAATCGAATAAATCGTTTTCACATTCGCTTTCATACACTGCTTTCATTTTTTCGATTCACTCGGTACTAAAAAGCGATTCTCGTTGAATAAGTGAAACTATCTTGGTGAATTTAATATCGCACACTGTGTTGTACGATATCAGGTTCTCAATTTTCAATCTTTCACTAAAAACATTCACTTGAAAAATTAAGAAAAACATTAAGATGTAACTAGTAATTCTCCACCGATAAAACCCAATACCTATACTATAGCTTACTTTACAAAATAATAATATAAAACAAAAAAAAATATGGTTTAGGAGCTTACAGTAAAATAGACATTGAAGCTTTAAAAGGTTAAGTAAACTGATCAGAAGTAAAGTATTTTGCACACAAAGTTCCAATGCCGTTTCTAAAGTCAATAAAATATTTCCAATCCATTCCTTCTAACTGTGGGCTTAAGGAAAAATGGCAAACAAAAAATTGTTTAACTTTGTGGAGGATAGGGCAAAATTAAATTTTTATTGATTAGAAGATTTTTCAAACCGAGATATTAATCGAACATTTTATGGAATAAAAATATAGAGAAGACGCTTTATCTTCCTTAATAAAGGGTCCGCCAAATACCTTTTTTTTTTGAAAATGCTATAAAAAAAAACTACTAAATATTTTCTCAAATTTCTTTTTTTATTTGAAAGTACAATCCTTCCGGTTAATAATGGAAAATAATTTCATTCAAATGGCTGCCTCGGCTGGCCATGCAGTAGCCTACACGATCGGTCCAATTTTTAATCACATTATCGATTGTGTGCAGCTGTATTTCACCAATGGCTTCACGAATATTGTCCTTTAAAGCGTCAATTGTCTCTGGCATGTCGGCGTAACACTTATCTTTTACGGCACCCCACAAATAATAGTCCAACGGTGTCAAATCGCAGCTCCGCGGTGGCCAAACGACATCAGCTCTGCGGCTGATAATGCGATCTTCAAAAAGAGGGCGCAAAACAACGCGTGTAGCTCGGCTGTGTGGCACGTAGCGCAGTCCTGTTGAAACCAAATGTTGCTAATATCCTCCTCTTCAATTTTTGTGAACAAAAATTCGTTCAACTGCCCAATTATGCCTCTGGACCAAAATTTGAATTTTCTCGGGTGTACGCACTGTTTTTGGCTTTTCACGCTTTGGTTTAGAGATAACAAACATACGGAGCTGACGGTGCTTCTCTTCTTTCAAAATCCGTACGCAATTTTCGCACACATTCTGCAACATTACCATGATTTTCAAAGTAATGTCGCAATATTTCCCAGCGTTGTTCAAGCGTATACACAACCATATTTGTTCAGCGGAAGGATAAAACTAATTATCTGTCAAATCAGACATGTTAGATGGCGGACCCTTTATATCGTGAAAGACTATTAAGTATAATAGACTCCCGCTAAAATTTCGGATATGGTTATTGTTAGGGCCAGCTTTTACACTGAGTCGTATATATAAAGAATAACATTTGCTTTGAATAAAATGTTTTAGCAATGTATAAGCCCTTAGCAATTGCTTTGAATCGATATGAATAAAAACCAATTCTGCTAAAGAAAGTTCAAAAATTCAGCATTTACTTCACCTCAACCTGACCAATAAATTTGAATATTTGAATTTCTCTTGAGATCCGAATGACTTTTTTCGAAAATTTATATATTGAATACAACCATATGAGTCTATTCTATAGCTCCAATTGCATTTGGAAACATGATTTTTCTGCCTAAGCTTGCTGAGTTTTATTTCTTCTTCAGGTGTCGGAAATTGTGTCCGATTATTGGCTTGTTGGAAATATTTGTGAACACACTAGCCATTGGTTAAAAAAGACATACTTGAAGGATGAATTGACTTTAGAAATATTATGTCGTTTTCCATTGGGACCACCAAAAATCTTTTTCAGATCTCCGATATTATTCGGCTGCTTGATCTGCTTCTGTAAATGGATTAGTGTGTTATTTGACAACAATATCAGCTGTTCAAATTACATTTGTTTTTGGTAAATACAAATACAAATAGAGTAGTTTTGGTGATTCGCAGTTTCCAGATGATGAGCAAGACAATGAAGATAATAATTCCTCCAAAACTATGTCCATTGCTGTGTATTTCTTTATTTTGGTCTTCACGAAACTTTGCACATTTGTTTTAAAACAATCTTCTTCAAATGACGTTAACGGCAGTGCTGTATTTGTGGCAGTATGTGTAATTCTGAAAAAATATCGAGATCTGCAAAAAGTGATCCGAATTAAAAAAAAGATTGATTTTTTTTTCCCAACGGAACGCGAAAAGTGTTTGAGATCAAAAAAAAAGATTGATTTTTTGTCCCAATGGAAAACGACATAAGCCAAATAGTCCACACTTCGCGTGACATGAAAAAATTCCTTAATCTTAATCTTAACTTCTACCTATTTTTATAAACTAAATATCAATAATTCACCATACTCCGATTGTTTTATGTTAAAAATGAGCGTACAAAAGATAATACAAAATAGAAGACTTGGATTTTCGTAGCAATTGCCAGACACGTTTTTTCATACCGATCTGCGTAAAAGGTAAGTGGCGCCGCTTTTTGAACACGTCTAAATTTTGTGTTAACTCTGGTAACTTAAGGCATGCTCATAAAAAAGTTGTACGGCCCATTTACAATGTGTCCAGGATATGTCACCTTATACTTCCTTTTTAATTGAAACTCTCGCTCGGTGTAGACTAGTTGAAATTATTTCGTTTTGTTGAACCCAGGAAACAGCTGCAGTTGAAGTACCGAAAACTAGCCAACTTTTTGGCCTTGACTGTCTCTCGCTGGTTAAAAAATAAGAAACAACAACTGTTTTTGGACAATGCAAACCTTTTTTCATGGGATGTTGGTAAAGCGGTATATCTCGTGTTCTGTTTATCAAAATAGTCTTCGATATCTATAGAAAAGCGATTCGTCAGTAAACAATATGTTGCTAAGGTTTCTCGTAAGGAATAGTAATTTTTGTTAAGATTTACACGGATTGTGCATAGTTTCGCGTTGAACTTGAGCTGCAATCTGTGGCATGGCTGCTGACGTTAATGATCCCGGAACATTTTGGCGATTCGTCAGTAAACAATATGTTGCTAAGGTTTCTCGTAAGGAATAGTAATTTTTGTTACGATTTACACGGATTGTGCATAGTTTCGCGTTAAACTTGACCAGCAATCTGTGGCATGGCTGCTGACGTTAATGATCCCGGAGCATTTTGGTTCACTGTCTGTCTAAACTATTGAATGACTAGCGTCGAAACAAATAAATAAATGTATACCTTGCCATTTATGGCAACATTAGCCTAAGATTTGGTTAATGGATGGGAACTGACCGTTGTTAGCATTTTGCGGAATGTGAGATTGGCCGTATTAAGATATTTTAAGAAGTAGCACATAAGTATTTTGGTATAATACATTTTGGTATAATATGTAGTTTTGTGTCGCATTCCATCGGCTGTAAACTTTATAAAATAGATTCTCAAATCAAAAAATTGCCATTTTATAATCTGTAATGGTAGGTTTTATTATAGAAATTGTCCGTCAGCAGATACCTCACGCAAATTTCAATGTTTATACATACAACAACCCAAAGTAAAAAAATGTCACTCAAAAACAAAATGCCTTATTCTAAAGACGTACATAACCATCTTGTGCAGGTTCCTTTAGTTAAATAGGTAGGCAGAACAGGGTATACCAGACAATTCTGTCTTGTGTATCCTAATAACTCTGACGGTAACTCTTAGAAATTAGTTTTCTGCTTTTTTTTTCCAGTACAAGCTATACGTATACAAATACCCTATTCTCCTTTATTTACATTAGTGTTAAAAATACATTTTAGAGAGAAAATTCGAAAGAGCAACTTAAGGTTCCACTTACGTATCAAGCTACCCATTACCATTCAACATAAAACGCTCGCAAAAACACCTCCAAAGTCCCTGTTTACAGCAAAAAATAAACAAAAAGTTAAATAAACACTTTTCTTTAGCACTGTCTGGTACTTACAGCTATGTGCCACTGAAGAGTGAGCCTGAAGGTATTTCACCCGAGGGAGAAAGTAAGCTCAGACGGTCGTTTGCAGCCGACAAGAACGATATACAACAAACGGTCTCGCCTACTTCATGCATATCATTATCATGATAAGACCCCTGGCATAAAAGAAGGGCAAACAAGTCCCGCCAAAAATTCGTGTTCCGTCGAAGATTCCTCTAAAGACTCTCATCAATAAGATGTGTTGGGTTTTTGTTTTGCATCCAAATGCTATTTACTTGTAGTTCGTATAAGCATTAAATTGAAATTTGACCTGCTTTTGCGGTTACGTAACCTTAAAACAAATTCTTAAGAGCCTATCTGGTGTCTATATAACTTTGCCTTATAAATAAGAGATACCTTAAGATAAAGTTTCTAATACCACATGTGGTTCAGTTTGAAGCAGAGATACGAAAGTATCGTTTGCATGTTGTTGATATCCTTTCACACGAGAGTGAAATCCTCGCCAAAGATTTTATTTATTTCTTTGCTTTGGTAGGAACTCGAGATGTTTCTCCGAGATTGGAAAGTGAATGAAAATGTATTTCAATTGCAAGCGAGAGGCATTCCAAAATACTCGGGACACATATACCTACATTATACACGTCTGTTGTACAGGGGGAGTGTTTTATTTTCTTCTACATTTTTTAACGAAAAAGGATGAACATCAGGTTATACGAATGAGTGCATAAAAAAAAGAGAACACATCTTTTGGCGCTTGGCCAAGTGGAAAATGCTCCAAGATAATGGAGCAAAATTAGCACCTTAAAATAGAAAATATTCGAAAGTGTATGACCATTAAGAGGGTGTGAAGAGAGAAAGGGTTTTAGTAAAGGTTTTGAATACTAGGTAATCGAACATCGATTTTCATCATATTTATGAATGTTGCTTGATATTGATTTACTGTCGATTTTCTGTATACAATTTCCATTTGGGCCAAAATTAGAGGACATTATTTCTCCCACCTTTGTGTTTAAACGCTTTGGAAAGGTTAGGTAGCTGCATGTTATGTTCCTCGCGAGGAAAGGAATCCTTGTGAAAAGAAATACCTGTCTCTGTTGGTATCTAAATGGCATGTGATTTGTGAGAAATGGATTTATTGGTGAATTTAGTGGAAAGGTATGTTTCGGTTTTCTATTTCGCTACGATATGTATATTGGAAAATCAATTTCTTTGTGGAAGCAAATGGTTTCAGTAGATTAATGGGGCAAATACATTACAAAATAGATTTATCTATAAATGTCGTGGATAGATGTTTTTTTCTGTAAAATTGTTTAAATTCTTTTAGCAATTGGACATTGATTTGTTGACATTATAATTGAAAGTGTTGTATAATTGAATGTGAAAAGCGGATTTACCACACACGCTTGTTAAAAAATATTTTATGTATTAATTTCGATGGACTTGTTATCTGTATTCAGCTCCTACATCCTTTGCCAGTTTCAAATATATATCCGACACCCTACCATAGAGTCAAACGTATACAGTTTACTGATTCTCAAGCAAATAAACTTTAAAATTAAAATGTTACTGGAGTGGATATTCCACAACTTATATCTTAATGACAAAAGCGTGTCAGAGTTGTACAAACAGTTTTTGTATTTAATTATACTAGAGTTCGCCCGCTGGTAGAAATTCTACCATTATAGTGATCTGGCTTATGAACAAAATTTTAGAAAAGAAATTGCACACATAATTGCATCTTTCCCAACAAAACCGTACTTGAAAATAAAGGAACGAAATCAATTTTTAATAATACTTAAGACTGTGTTCCGTCGAAGATTCCTCTCAACACTCTCATCAATAAGATGTGCGAGTTTTAATTTTGATATGGTGAAATCATAACGATAGTAATTATAATAATAGACAAAATTAGGTGTTCACCGGAATTACTCCATTTATTTTAAATAAATGATTGGAAAGATGTCCTAATTGCATAGGTAAGGTGAGGAGGGCAGTTGGCGCCATTCAAATTTATGGCTTACTTATATTGTTGCTTAGGCAAACTTAATCTAATACTATCAATGAGGGATTTGGCTGTTTGAATTAATCGGTTAAAATGCTGCTTCACCATCCACTCATGAAGGTAGCTATAACCAATTTTGTCACTTTACATTTCAATAATGTAGTAGATTAAGAGAAAACAGTGTATAAAATTAAAATCACAATTTGATAAGTATTTAGTTACACACAAACCGAATTTGTTATATGGATGTGAGGATCTGTAAATTAAAACTGACTGGCTTTAATTTTTTTTTTATAGTAAAGTAAATAGACTATAGAGCGTTAAAAGCTATATACAGAACAGCCGACTGATATTTATTTCGAACAAAGTTGTTAAATCGATATCTTAGTCAATTCTTACATTGCGGGCCCGCAACTCGCCCAGCCGTTTAAGCTCTTGATACCTCAAGTGATAGACTGAATGAATATTAAGCTTCATATTTGGCCTTTATGGTCAGGCCAATGTTTGTTAAGCATATAATAAAAGCCCTTACTATAACGGTACTTTCCGTAAACATAACGTTGTTCAAAGAGAAAGATTTTTCCAATATTTTAAACCAAAACAAACTCAATTAGTAAATATACTAATATACAACATGGTAAACATATGTTCGCACATCTTTGCACATCATGTTGAGATGCCATACAAAATATAACAAGTAAAAGTGTTATCATAGGCCTGGCCGATGCTTTGATACCCTCCACTGCATACAAGTCATGCAAAACTGATTTTGTATGCAAAGTACCAGAACTACTTGACCGACATAGCCCAAATTTAATAAAAACCTGACGACGATAATAATAAGTCTTGTCACAAAATTTCACTTGTTTTCAACATGTTATAATATTGGTTTTGTATGGGACGTACCAGAACTACTTGACCGACATAGCCCAAATTTAATAAAAACCTGACGACGATAAAAGTAAGTCCTCTCACAAAATTTCACTTGCCAAGGTCCATTTGTTTTTACGCTATCCTGTTTTCAACAGACAAAGAGACATATGGGCCTAACATTGATTTTGTATTGGAGGTACCAGAACTACTTGACCGACATTGCCCATATTTAATACCAACTTGACGACGATAATAGTAAGTCTTGTCACAAAATTTCACTTGTTTTCAACATGTTCTAATATTGGTTTTGTATGGGACGTACCAGAACTACTTGACCGACATAGCCCATTTTCAATACCAACCTGACGACGATTAAAAGAAGTCCCTTCACTAAATTTCATTCGCCTAAGTCAATTCCTTTGGGCGGTATCGTGCTTTCAACAGACAGAGAGACACATGGGTCTAATATTGATTTTGTATGGGAGGTACCTTAGCTACTTGACCGACATAGCCCATTTTTAATACCAACCTGACGACGTAAAAAGAAGTCCTTTCACCAAATTTCATTCTCCTAGGTTGATGTCTTTGAACGCTATCGCGTTTCAAACGACAGAGAGACACATGGGTCTAATATTGGTTTTGTATGGGACGTACCAGAACTACTTGACCGACATAGCCCATTTTCAATACCAACCTGACGACGATTAAAAGAAGTCCCTTCACCAAATTTCATTCGCCTAAGTCAATTCCTTTGGGCGGTATCGTGCTTTCAACAGACAGAGAGACACATGGGTCTAATATTGATTTTGTATGGGAGGTACCTTAGCTACTTGACCGACATAGCCCATTTTCAATACCAACCTGACGACGTAAAAAGAAGTCCTTTCACCAAATTTCATTCTCCTAGGTTGATGTGTTTGAACGCTATCGCGTTTCAAACGACAGAGAGACACATGGGCCTAACATTGATTTTGTATTGGAGGTACCAGAACTACTTGACCGACATTGCCCATATTTAATACCAACTTGACGACGATAAAAAGAAGTCTCACCAAATTTCATTCGTCTATGGCAATTGCTATCGTGCTTTCAACAGACAGACGAAAAGACAGAATGTGATCCTGATTCAGAATATATATATGAGGTCTCCGGTGACTCCTTCTTGGCGTTACAAATATAATGACCAAGTGAATATACCTTCCTGTGGAGGGTATAAAAATTAGAACAAATGAACCGTGTGTAGTGACGAAAATGCATGCACATGAAACTAATCCAGACTTATTAATATCTGTCCAATACTGTGCCACACCAGAAATACCATCCTTACAAGACTCTTCCTTCAGGACTTTAAGCAACATTCTTACAACTCGTTTTAAACGCCACGATAAGACTATAAAGAATTCATAGAGTATCAGCATTGATTTACAACAATCTGAGAGCGACGGGTGCAATACTATCTTGTCCCGTTCACCCTTTTACCCAACCTAACCTGCAGGTCACAGAGACTACTCGCCTTGTTTCATCAACAGCTACAGTGGAAACAATTTCAAATGAATCATCGTATTACGTACCACGTCAATTCACTGAACCCGCAAAAGGGTGTTGAGCAGATAAAACATTATTACATATTATTATTTTGTATACAGTCTCTTATTTCACTGCGCTCGCAGTCGCCATAAATGGAGAATGATTTTCACTACTGACGTAAGTCTAACGAAATGAATTATGTGTTTGTTATATACTATGTTTGGTTTTTATTACCAGCCATTCACTCGTCTGTCTGGTACTGTCGTTCTGCACCCAAACGAATCTGCTTTCCAATTAATTTATTATATGCCATGTAGCTCGGATATTGAAACAAAACTCAGTGAGCAGAAAGCGAACGCAAATGTATCTTTCTACAAATGAAAGCCACAGAAAACGACAACAAAAGATACTTTAACACCAGACTAGAGAAATATGAAGTCACAACAGATGACAGTAACTTCTATGAAACGAACTCTAAATTCAAAGACAACAGCGTAATGAGATGGCCTCATCGTTTTCTCCGCGAACGAATAAAATGAGTCCTATCTAACATAAATATCGCTCTCATGTGGAGCGCGAAATGGCGAATGAAAATTATTTTTTATAATGATGTAACACTATAGGAGCTATAGTTGTTAACTTTATCGTATACGTAGTAAGAGTAAGATATTGTATTCGATATTTTAATCAATTCTAACATTACAATTGCAATCGGCTCCTGACGTCTACATCATAAACGGCTGGACAGATTTGTTTCAAACTTCGGATTTGGATTTTGTGAGCTTACAGTTTGTGCCCAAAATTTTTTCGTCGTTAGCCACGTTATTAACGCTATGTACCGTTTTAAAGGGGTTACATTTTTTCAAAAACGGCTCTAACGATATCACCCAAAATTGATCTTAAGTTGGTAGGGTTAATGTCTCTAAGCAATATCGGTTCTTTTCAAAATTGTACTTATCTCGAATACGGTCTTACGATTGTGTAACGAAACACCCCCGTTCGTCACAAATTTATGGCCGCTGCTGTACCTTTTCTATGGCCACTACTATCCTCGCAGTGCACACGCAACTGCAAATACTCCACTAGCTGCTACTGCACCGATCCCATTCGTGACATTAAGTATTTGCATTCGCCACTTATAAGTCACACTCTCTTAGTGCCTGAAAGACTTCTTTAAGTGTGATTTGTACTAATCTTTGTAACGATATCACCCAAAATTGATCTTAAGTTGGTAGGGTTAATGTCTCTAAATAATATCGGTTCTTTTCAAAATTGTACTTATCTCGAATACGGTCTAACGATTGTGTAACGAAACACCCCCGTTCGTCACAAATTTATGGCCGCTACTGTACCTTTTCTATGGCCACTACTATCCTCGCAGTGCACACGCAACTGCAAATACTCCACTAGCTGCTACTGCACCGATCCCATTCGTGACATTAAGTATTTGCATTCGCCACTTATAAGTCACACTCTCTTAGTGTCTGAAAGACTTCTTTACGTGTGATTTGTACCAATCTTGTGTACGAGATAAGACTCCCGTTTTGGAAAGTGACTTCGGTCTCTGTTCTTAATTTTGCCAGCTGAATCCCTTTTTTGGGAATTGGCCTTAAATTACAGCAGTGTCAGCAATCTTCACTGACCTGCTTTCCCTCCCCTCCCCCGTCCTTGGAACCACGCTGTTGTTTGGCCGCTAAGGAACCACGTAGCTTAGCTTAGATTGTATCGAAATATTGTTAAGATACATAGTATATAAGAGTATATGAAAACATTGTAATAGTATTAAGTAAAGTACTGCCAATAAAGAGTACCTCTTACCTATTAACCAAAGTTTGGTGTTTCATGGTGTTTCATGGTTATTTCTAACTTAAAGAACCCAGATTATCATCCAATGGATTTAAAAAAAATATAGATTATTTAAACGCGCATACAGATTTCGATGTTTCCGAAATTATTTCGTTCTTCATTTTCCATTCGAATCACGAAAAACGTAATTTTTAAATACGTGTCTCATTGCCTTACTTCTGACAAAAATACTATAACAGTTACGCAAAACGTAATTTTAGCAACTATTATCCACTTTTTTTAAACATAGGTACACCTTGAAATAACCAGCAACCATCTAGATCGTACACGATTGAAAACTCTTAATTTCTACCGCGTACACATTCGTCGGCCTTGTCTATAACTGAGAATGATAATTCAAAAAATATCGTTAACCCACTTCCAACAATAGGCACGAAAATGAGCATCACCAATCTATTCCAGTTAAGAACAAGAACTTGCTCTGGCGGATTAGAAATTCCTGTTTGTCCTTGTACTCAGAATTCTTGTAAGGTGTAAAAGTTAACAACACTACATTTGGAGCTTAACGTTTTTTAACCAGAACTTGCGAAAAATGTTTTTTGCCGAGAGCTTAAGCCTCACATTGTTATTTGATAGGTGCTGCCATTTGAAATGAATATGTTTAAGCCAAGAGTACACTTTATTTAAGTATATTCCTATGTTTTCCGTGCGGTGTGTTTTTAACACTATCTCTTCTGAATTTTGTACGTCCATGACTTATAAAACTAAAACAAGTCACCCAAATTGACATGAACGAGAGAGTTTCGTGCGAACCAGTGACCGTGATCGTGACTGAACTACAGTGCGATAAATCTCGAAACCTTAACTCACTGCTTAAAAATATGAACTAAGTTTCAGTAAAGCCCCGAGTTATGAAGCTGATTTTTATCTAAGAAACAGGTCGTTCGTATTAAAAAGTGCTTTCAGGTTCATATAGGTACCTACACATACAATATTCCAAAAGACTTTGCAACTACTTGAATACGCGCTGATGCAGAACACAGCATAGACAAGTCATACTGAGACCCCCAACTCGCAATTCTCTTGCTGTTGGCCCCCTCAAAAATGTTTGAAATTCCGCCATTTTGTTTTTGTATCGGTGTTATGTCAATTGGCATCCGTGTAATATGCGATGGCATACAAGAAATGCAAAAACAAATGCTTCCAACAGTGGGGGAATGTGATAGGGTTCGGGAATACCACATTTTAACATTACTGAATGCTATTGGTTAGTTATTTGGTACTTTTCAAAGGCGAATAATTTGAACTTTTGGTTTAGAAAACTATCCTAAGGAGATGTTTTATATAACTACTACTAAAATATTAGAACAAACATGGTTGGGTATTTTTTTCTTTCGGATTTCGATTTCATTTGCAATTTTTTTCTTAAATAGGTAGCTGAAGAAAGCTTGCTCAACATTTTTTTATTTCCCTTAACCAATCTTTATTGTTAATCTATTTCATAAATATTTTAAGCAAATGTACACTTATTCCTAGAAAAAATGAATATCCACACGGAACGAATAATTTCAAATTTAACGGATAAAATTCTGTGGAACAATCTTACTTCACAATTTTTATAGCCTCCACAGGAAGGTATATTTACTTTGTTATTAACTCATTACATTAACGAAAAGATGGTGTCACCGGAGACCTCATAAAATATATATATTCTGAATCAAGATCACATTCTGAATCGATTTTGCCGTGTCCGTCTATCTGTCTGTCTGTCAGTCTGTCCGTCTCGTCTGTCTGTCTGTCTGTCTGTCTGTCTGTCTGTCTGTCTGTCTGTCTGTCTGTCTGTCTGTCTGTCTGTTGAAGGCACGATAGCGCCAAAAGGATCTACATAGGCAAGTGAAATTTTGTGAGAGGATTTACTTTTATCGTCGTCAGGATGATATTTAAAATGGGCTACGTCAGTCAAGTAGTTCACATCACACTCTGAATCGATTTTGCCGTGTTCGTCTGTCTGTCAGTCTCGTCTGTCTCGTCTGTCTGTCAGTCTGTCCGTCTCGTCTGTCTGTCTGTCTGTCTGTCTGTCTGTCTGTCTGTCTGTCTGTCTGTCTGTCTGTCTGTCTGTCTGTCTGTCTGTCTGTCTGTCTGTCTGTCTGTTGAAGGCACGATAGCGCCAAAAAGGATCTACATAGGCAAGTGAAATTTTGTGAGTGGATTTACTTTTATCGTCGTCAGGATGATATTTAAAATGGGCTACGTCGGTCAAGTAGTTCACATCACATTCTGAATCGATTTTGCCGTGTCCGTCTGTCTGTCAGTCTCGTCTGTCTGTCTGTTGAAAGCACGATAGCGCCCAAAAGAATCTACATAGGCAAGTGAAGTTTTGTGAGAGGATTTACTTTTATCGTCGTCAGGATGATATTAAAATTGGGCTATGTCGGTCAAGTAGTTCTGGTACCTCCCATACAAAACCAATTTTGCATGAGTTGCATGCAGTAGAGGGTATCAAAGCATCGGCCAGGCCGATGATAACAATATATCTCTTGTTGAATATATTTTTTAAAAAGAAAAAAATTGCGAATGCAGACAAAATCTGAAGCTCAGATTTCATGAGATTTCTGCTTGTGAAAAGTTTGCAGCTGGGTTGAAAATCTTACGGCAACGCTGCGTGACATTTTTGTCAATACAAATTTGTTTGTATCAATACTAGCGCACCTAACATTTTCCACCCCGTGAAAATAGAGCTTGTAAGCAAATAACGGATAATTGGCCGAAGCTGGTGTTCTCAGTATGGCCCAAGACGTTCGTTTTCTTATAAATATTAAAGTAAGATAAGGTATGTAGTGCTGGAAAGGAAACAACCAGCGAACTTGTGCCTTGTGCTCCTGGTAAGTACTTATGTATGTAACTCATCTCTGAACCGCAGCCTAGGCGTATTTTTTGGTACATTTGATGTTCTCTCTCTAACGTCCAATAAATTCACATTGGCATACTCGAGAAATGAAATAAAAAATGCGGATATATTTAAATTGTGCCAGAGCGACATCATTTATCAAATATGCGATTTGCATCGAAATCCACGCTCGAAAGCTCCCATTTTTCACCAGATAATTTTACACTTTTTTTTCTCGCCCTGCTGCCTGTCGCCAATTCACACTCAAAGTCCAAAATGTGTTTTAATATTGACTTGCTGTAGGCACCATCTACCATCATCCTTCATTCATAAAATAACTCAAAAAAAATTAGACCTTCCTTAATGGCATTATTACCCCAACAACCTGTTTTATGTATAGGCATGGGCATAACGCATAGCCAAAGAGAGGCAACGTGAACAAGCGGGCATCCCAATTGCATAGCTTTGATACATATTACCTTAAGGTAATAAATGCGGTGTTTATGACATTGTGAGGAACATTACGAGGAATTCAATTGCAATTCAATCTGCGTTTTGGGGGGTAAACGGAAAAATCGAAAACTAACATTTGAGGTAAATATTGACTCTGGCGCTGCACGTGGTCTGCTTATGGCCGCAACATCGCATTTATTTAATATTTGAATCAACCGTTTGCTTACTTATTTTTATTCGCATCGCAGCTCTAATTCTCCCATTTATATATTAAACTAGCTGTACCCGCCCGGCTTCGCCCGTGCAAAATGTGGTGTCAGAACAATTGATGGAAAAAAATAAATATAAATTTGCTGTCTTGCACGGGACACATTTTATTTTTGATAACCGCTCAAAGGAAAAATCATCGAAAGATATTGCAGAGGTACGATGCGAGGGAGCCTTCTGCAATAGTGAGGGACTTGAATCCGTATTAAAAAACCTCCCAAAGACTGGATCCACTCTGCCTTCATCTTCATGGCATTGCACCTGGTCGTTGGACTAATCGGCAATAATTTAATATTCTTTGGACAATGAAAATGAAAGAAAATAATTTTATAATATTTAACTCACTTTTTTATTAATGTAACGCTTTTGGGTATACTATATTAGCGGTTTCGTTTCGATCGGCTAAGATAGTGATATTTGCTGCTTATCTACCCTGGAGCGAGCTACATATATCCATAACTGCCCGTGCCTGAAACAATTCTTGCTAAATTCAACTCCTGCTTTTCTTAAAGTTTGACCCTGTGACTTGTCATGGCAGAAAAAAAATTAATAGGAAATTGAATCCGTTTGAACTGAAATGGATAATTGCTGGGAATTATTTGTACTCTTTGTATAAATATCTCCTTTACCACACCCAATTAAAATTAACGCCTTATAACGTTTTTCTGCAATGAAATCACTCTCTGGTTCCATTACAAAGCTTGGGGGATTCAAATTGCGAAGCAACATAATGGGAACTCCAACTTTTAATTCAATTCTATCAGCAAGAAGGCCATTGGCTGTAATGCTATTTAAAAACTCCACCGGGTAATTTACTGCCTCATCTTGATTGCAAATAGCATTTATAAACAGTACTACGTGTATCACCAGGAATTATCCCTAATATTATTTCCCCTAATGTTATAATATCACGATCTGCTATCACTATACCTATTTGACATTTCTTTCTAGATACTTTTTTTGTGAGCAAAACAGAGATAAACAAACCATTCTTACATATTTGCCATTTCTTAGAGGCATACTGCCTCTGTCTGTCTCCCTCTCCGTCACAGGAGTAAGATATGGTTAAAAGAGATGTCAATATAATATTGCGCAGTTAGTATGTTTGATTTGAGAATGAATTGCATATCTACTCACTCATGTGAAAATCGTAGAAATGTTTCAAATTTTGCCTTTTCATTTAAAAACCTTTTAAGTTATCGAGTTATTGGATATCCTAAGTTGTACCTGCAGATGTCCTCTATAGGCTGGTATTTACTATACTTAAATGCTCCCAGTATTTTCGAACGGAAAGCGTGACAAAGAAAAAAACAAATCGACACGAAAAAATAATTTACTCTTGTCCAATTTTTTCCGGAATTTATAGAGATATAGGGTTGAAACAAAGTAGAGATTGTAGGCCTTGGTATCCTCGATAGGCCTGTGAAAAATGCACCAGAATATATTGAACGGTTTCTAAGATTTTTGCATTTAAAGACATGCCGTCAAATTCAGTCTTAGTCGAACAGAACTACACCAATTTTATTTATATGATGATGATATACAAAAATGCATACCTATGTATATACACATTTTTTAAAATCTGTATTTTCCTTCCCCTCAATTTTTGCCTCAAATTTGTTGAGGTGTCTTTGTCCCTGGTCATGTACGTAGGTATGTTCTATCAACAGGGCGACGAAGGTCAAAGTCGAGTGTCATGTGCGATATTTAAAATAAAATGATCTAGATTTGTGTATATTCCGTTAACATTATTACGTAACAGTCTGTGAACAATTAAGCAAATCGTATGCAATTAGAGTTCAAACTGCTAAAATTCGCCCCAAATTTGTTATTTTCGAACTTGCTTTCGTAAGTGAGCAAAAAGCACAACGCGACAGACTAACACGTACAGAAAATAAAAACAATTTTGTACGAAGAAAGTGTTTGTTTATTTCTAGCCACATTTCAGAAAGCCATATGCATACCAACCTACATACTTGCCCCATCAGGGCCTGCTGCTGTATGTAATCGGAACAGAGCAAGCAGTGGGATTGGCTTATTATTCACTACGAATTTTTCAAGGGTAGACAGTCAATATAAGTACGTACGGTACGTACAAAGGTACATTTTTTTATTTTGGTTTTGTTTTGTATTCTCATTGAAACGTAATTATTGTCGACGGAGAAATTGGACTTATATTTACGCATTGAGGTTACCGTGGAATATTCTAATAATCGTGTAGGTACTCGATTATCTATGCACTACATTTGAATATATTTCACCTAAATCCGTGTTTTGATATCTAGTGGAGAGAGGACACTTTATAACGCGGATCGTGGAGCTGCTTTAACCATTGCTAATAAAATCTCAATAAATAAATATTTGAAAGTAAAAATTAAAATACAAACGCGGCAATACCGTCCCAAAAGCCGAATTGTACTCCTATATTTAGAACCAGATTTAACTATATTCACTTGAAAGACAAATTTTTCTTTTTGGGTCTGGATTCTCTATTAAGATTTTTTCACATTCGCGTCGAACAAACTTTTGATGATCCTGGAAGTTACTTTTCTTCTGACCCTTTTTAAAGGTTTTTCGATAAGGGCAGGTCGATGTTGAAATGTATTCCAAACAAACTGTGTGTGAGGTATTTTTTTTTTATTTGAGATGGCATGCTCCTTTGTCTTATATGTGGAATATAACATCGTTCAAATGGCCGCTGCTTCTCACAGTGACACCGCATCGAGTATTAAAATTGTTGGCTGCTTTTGTACCGAACTTTGAAAGAGACGTTTCAACGTTTGCACTGACTGAAAACTCATTTTGATAATAAAGTTTTATCATTTGGACGTGCTGCTCAATGTAACTTAGCATGGTAATGTACCCAAAACAATGTCCAAATTGAAAAACCCTTAGTTAAAATTGAATTTCTTAGTTTGTTCTATACTCTCCAGTACTCTGCAAACAAAAAAATGTTTGTATTCACCAACGAAATTAGGAAACGACAGCCCTGATTGTCAGTTGACCAACCAGCAGTGATTCTCTCAGCTGTCAGCTCAGTCGTCATCTGGGTGTGCGGCTATGCCCAAATTTAGATTTTTCACATATTTTATTGATAGGGTGTATAGTATATTATATGAGCAGCACTTCCGTTTGTAAGAGGTATTTATTCGACGCACCGGATAGTTTGGAATGACATAAAGGTAAGTTTTTTTTTAGTGAGTATATGGTAGACATAATTCGATATTGCCACAGGATATGTTTAAACACCACTTTCGAAGCACTTTTGGACATATATGTTCAGGTTGTGGTCGAAAATCGACCATACCTTTTATAAGCATTATAAGTAGTACTTTGTTGTTGTATTTTATAAACAAAAAAGTGGCATCTAGAAAATAAATTTTACATTTACGTCACTATAAAAAACTAGAGCAAACAATTTATGTCGAAAAATATTTTCCAAAGTACTTATCATCATTGAAAGAAAATTATACCGTTGCTTACTTTTAGGGGTAGTTAAATAGCATTCCTTCGAAAATAGGTTCTAATCTAAGATGATTTTTATTCAAATACGTTACTATGGTAATATCGCGGCGATAAATTGAATTGCAATTTGTATTGGAAACTGTTAACTTAAATTTACCAGTCTTAATTTTTCGTTTGTGCACATCTATGACACAGTATATAATATGTATGATATAAGTTTCATTCTCCTCATTTCACAATAAATACTTAAAAAGAGGACGGAAACTTTTGATGTCCACGTATTAATATAATGATTTCGAAATCACTTTTTGAGACAGCAACTCACAAAACCTATAGTAGAAACGGAGGGGAATAAGCCTGTGGAGTTAAGAAAGTTGATTAGCTATGTCATAAGTTAAAAGCGCACATGCATTCAAGTATGATTAAGGTTACGGGAAAATATAATAATTTAGTATTTTTAAGCCCTGGGCACTGATTCCGTAACTCCAAAATTACCAACCAAGTGCCATAATTACTAGTTTGAGATCTTAATTCAGTTAATTTTCCAAAAGTATCATGAAAGCTGACGTTTGTCAAAAACATTCGAGCAGAAAATATGACTTATTTTGGTGATCAAAGTTTCAAAAACGATATCGTTTAGAAGATCGTTAAAATAAAATATGTACAGGGTGGCACACGAATCGTGCTACAAAAATAAAACGTAATAACTTTTTTTCTGTGTGAGTAATCGGCTTATTTTTTTTTTTTATTTTGTAGGTTACTATTTAGATTTATAAAAATGGATGCTTGGGATACGGAGAAAAGAATTTGGATAGTGCAACGGTACCATGCTTTGCAGTCCGTCATTTCCGTCCAAAGGGAATTTTGGCGGGAGTTTGGCGGTAATCCCCCGAGTAGATGGACCATTATGAGGTTTGTAAACATGTTTGCCGAATCTGGAAGCATCGCACGAAGGCCGTACCATCGAGATGCCAATGTTCGGGTTCAGGATACAATCGCAGCAGTAGCATCTGCAATACAGGCCAATCCGAGCGTTTCGACCCGAAACTTATCGGGGCAAATTGGAGTTAGTAGACGGTCATTACAACGGATACTTCCTGACGATTTAAACTTGTTTCCGTACAAAGTCCAAATTACTAGCAAGTTAAACCCTCAGGATTTGCCTGTTCGCCTGGAATTTTGCCAAAAAATGATATCAATGGCCGAAGAAGACAACACATTGAGGCCCATTTTGATCTTAACGGCAATTTAAACAAGCAAAATTACCGTATATGGAAAGAGTCTAATCCAGAAATGCTCCATGAGACGGAACTGCACCCAGAACGAGTCACTGTGTGGTGCGCAGTTTCATCAAGGTGTATTGTCGGGCCGTACTTCTTTGAAGAAAACGGTGTAACCGTTACTGTCAATGGGGACCGTTATTTAAAGATGTTGAAGGAGTTTTTTTTACCCAGAACTGCGCCGAAGACGTATACCATTCAACAGCGTTTGGTTTCAGCAAGATGGAGCAACTGCACATATAGACCAGTTATGGCGGAGCTAAACAAAAAATTCGCAAACAAATTAATTTCTAGGAACTCCACTCTTCGCTGGCCCCCAAGGTCACCTGACCTGACTGCACCAGACTTCTTTTTATGGGGTTATGTCAAGCAAGAGGTGTATAAAACGAAGCCCAGGAATTTAACTGAATTAAAGCAGTCCATAACGACAATAATTGAGGCGATCCCAACTTCAACTCTTCAGGCCGCAATGAATAGTTTTTTGATCAGGTGCCGCATATGCGTGGGAGAGCGTGGAGGTCATTTGCGATCTATAACCTTTAAAAACAACTAACTATTTAAAATAAAATTTAATTTTCTAACCAATAAAAAAAAAATAAATGAAATACATCGATTAAAAAAAAAGTTATTTGAATTTCTTATTGTAGCACAATTGGTGCGCCACCCTGTACATACCTAATTATAATTTTTTATGCGGTGGTATAATGTGTATAATTAAGTGCTTACGCATAAATTTGCATTAACCCAAAATGTTAATGCATTAACATCAAAAATATTTCCTCAAAGTGCACTAAATAGAAAATCAAATCGATTTTGATTACGGTTATCTGCTACTTAAAGTTGATCTTGCAAATTACCTATCTGAATTGTTTCAGGTTTACATATGGGTGGTGAAACAGGCAATGATAATAATAATAAAAAAAATATTAACATCTAACCAGTTTTATTAATTCACATATTCATTGAAACAGCAACTCAGCGAAAACTACTCGCAACAGATTCACTTTTTTTTAATGACCTCACTTGACACAATTAAATTGTGCACTGTGCACAACATTTTAATTTGCCTCGATTGATCAATGCGGTCCATTACTTTGTAACTGTACTTTAATATCGGCTTTCTTTCATAGACACCATATAATATGGGGCTCTATGGCTTTGTATCGCAACTCGATGTTTAATGTTGTGTACCTTTGTGAATGTATGTATTTAAACTATAAAGAATTGATTTCAATCGCATAGCATTTTATGGCAACTTGTTTTATTTACTTCGTAAACTCGTACTTTTTAGTCCTAAGTTGTTGTCAAGTGGTTGCAGCTACTACAGCTCTCCGATACTTATGCTGCAACACGATTTTGTTTAAAGGCAGCCTCTGTAACGGACAACCATGTGTGCATGTTGCAGCTGAGTGGAGAAAAAAAAACTGGTAACTTGATTCGATTCGATTTGGAATTATAGTTGCAGTGTTATGCAACACTTAGACCAAGTATTGGAATGCTGTGTTGATGGGAATGAATTCTTTATTGGTGGTTTTCGTTTTGTGTTGATTGATTAGATGCAAATGGGGATGGAACGAAAAACAAGTCCGCAGGCTTAATGGTGAGAAGATGAAGATAATTTGAAACAAATTGAGTGCTTTTAAGTTTAATTGATTTAGGTTATTGGTTCAATTGCTGTGAGAAGAAACGTAGGGTGCTACTTAGACGTTTCCTTTTTAATAAAATTATATGGTTGTTTTGATTGCTTTTAGTTGTGGCCATCAGGGGAGTTCCAGTTGCCACAGAAATGACCGAAATGACTGATTAATTGTGGGGTTAATGCCACACAAATGTATACTGAATTCGGAATTCCATGTAAATTATATAAGAGCCTTATTTTCACTTCGCAAGTTTTTTTGTCAATATGAGCGTTACGATTCAATCAAAACAGTAGCGATATTAAAGCAATTTAAGCTTTGTGTTAATGTCTGTCCTTAATGTGCTTCTATACAAGTCAACAGACTGTAATGAAACTTTTTCTGAATTATTGAGGGCGGTACCTCCCATAAAAAAAAATCAAAACCCTTTTTGTCGAATTTCATTGGGCTTGCCTTGTAAAATTTGGGATTTGGATATCTAGGGTCCGAACAAAATACTTTGTGAAATGTGAGCACGACTTAATACGAAAGCTAAGTACAATTGTTTTTAAACTTTGATAGACAAGAACAAATCTAAACAACAAAGTTCCTGAGTGCATATACAGAGTGGGTCAATAAAATGAACAAAATTAAATTTTTTCCCTGTATTATGGCTTCATTAGTAAGAGAAAACATTCCCATTAGTTATGGAACACAACATCATTCAAGTGGCTGCCTCGGCTGGCTTGGCAATAGCGCATTCTGTCACTCCAATTTTCCAAGACCCAGTTGATGGTTTCGGGCTGCAGCTCACGAATTGCTTGGGTGATATTGGCATTAAGTGCTTGAATCGTATCCGGATTGTTGGCATAACATCCGTGTTTCACGCTTCTCCACAAAACAAACATCCAAAGGAGTCAAAAAGCAGCTCGGAGGCGCCCAATCGACATCGCCAAAATGGCTGATAACACGATTTGCGAATTTGGTGCGCAAAAGATCGATTGTGGATTGGGCTGTGTGGCATGGCGCGCCATCCTGCGTAAACCAGAGGTCGTCCAAGTTCATGTCTTCAATTTGGGTAAAAAACAAGTGGCTCTGTAACGCCCACCGTTGACCGAAACGTTGTTCCCAGCCTCATTTTCGAAGAAAAATGGTCCAATGATGGCAGCACTCACAGTCCGCATTAAACTGTCACTCTCTGTGGATGCATTAGCTTGTCGACATTAACGTGCGGGTTTCCCGAGCCCTAGGTGCGGCAATTTTCTTTGTTAACGCATCTGCCGAGATGAAAATGCACCTCGTCAGAAAAAATGATTTCTCGTTAAAAATCGTTGTCCAATTCAAGCTGTTCTAGGGCCCAAACTGCGATAACGAAGCGGATAGTCGTGCGCCTTTAATTGCTGAGTCGATTGGACCTTGGTACTTGCGAATAATCCAAGATCTTGATGCAGAATTCTCCTCAGGCTAGCGCGTTAACTGTTGAGCTGTTGAGATCGATGTAACATTCTCGTCTGTACGACAACGGGAACCATGTACACCAGTCTCATGAACTTTTTGCACAAACTTGCGTACAGCAGGCGCGGTAGCTGCTTTATATCGGCAAATATCTTTAAAAAAATCGCACTGTTTGGGCTACACAGCACTAACTTTGGAAAAGTCTTTAATATTTCCCAACATTGCTCAAGCGCAAAACGACTCATTTCGTTCCGCGAGGGAATGATACAGACTTTCTGTCAAGATTTCGAGAAGGAAAAAGCTGTGAGTGTAAAAATAACTACTAGATGGCCCACCCTTTATAAATAAACCTATTCCTTTTAGCACTGAAGGGACCTCGCATGCCTCATACAATAAGAGCAAAACATGCTCTTGTATATCACATGTCATTCTGAGAAAAAACGAAAAAACTTCCTGTTCCTTAAAAAATTGAAAACCTCATTTTTAAAAACTCATTCATAAAAACGATAAGTTCAGTTTAAAGAAACTTGTCTCGCACGTTTTAAGTTAATTTATTGGAAGTAATTAATAATTGAAAAAAGGATAAGGATGTTTTTGGTATACTAAAATGGATAAGGCATGTTTTGCTATTAACTCAAGTGTATAAAGTACATTTTGACCAGAACTTAAAAAAAGGATTATTATTTTTTCTAATAGTATTTAAAATTGAATTTTATTTTTCATATTATTATAAAGATATAAAAAGTAGGGATAGAGGTTTTATCAATTAAAACAAAAACTTAATAACCTAGTGACTAATTTCATTGCACTGTTACGATTCAAAATTGAAATTTTAGTGATTTTCATTGCACTTTTTCGTAAATAAAATCATATTAAATTTATGACAGTTTTTAAGAACTAAATAAGTTAAATAAAACTTTCTTAGATCCTTAAATCTACTTCCTCCTCCATCATTTCGCATGCTTCTGTTTCAGTTTCATCAATGGAATGGGGTTCGTCTATAATATGTTTATAAAACAAAAGATCTTTGTTTGAACGCCAGTCTGTGCCAAACAAACAAAATAAATGAATCCTGCAAAATTTTAGTCTTGCAGCTGCTAGAAGGAGTCCGAGAAGCTTAGTGCATCGACTCCTCTAATATTTTTGCAGCGAAAAATAATTCCTTTGTGCAAACATTTTGGCATTTTTGGCAAAGCTTTGCGAGAATACCTAAATAACTGGATTTTGCTTATATTCTAAGATACTGCAAATTTTAAATTGCCTACCTTTTTTTGTTTTTGTTGCTCCCTTTTCCAGTTAGTTTTGTTCACACTCGTTTTTCTTGATTTTTCACCATTTAAAACATTTTTCGCGAAAACAGCACTCATATTTACGTTTTAGTAAAAAATAAACTTATCTTTACGAAATCTGTATCTGCAATGATTTTAACAGATAAACGAAACTGACTTTTTGAGCCAGAATAAAAACAAAAATAAGATTACTTTTTGCTTTTGCAGAACGTATTTTGTGGGAACTTTGTATCGGATAAGGTATGTTTTGCTTTACTCCTGCGTTGATGGATAACATAATGTTTTGGAGTAAACTGTCAGATGGATAAGATATGGTTTTGATTCTAGTAGCAGTTTTCTTCTTACTTTTAATAAGGGATAACATCGATTTTGTAATATGAATTGGTCATATAGCTGTCAAAATTTGAAATATAACGCCATCTTTAATTAAAAAAATAATTTTTTGGTGGAAGAGTATGTTTTGCTTTTAACAGACACAATTATAACACTACACCTTGGCATTGATAGCAGCTTACGCTGCGATATTAAATATCGAGTCACGTCCTCTACTAAAAAAAAATTTTTTAAAATTTTTAGCTTCAAGAGATGCAATAACTTCATCAAAAATAAAGAGGATTGAAAGGAGCGTGGCAATAATTTTAAAGAGGATGATCGTTTTGGCCTTTACTGATATAGCTGTCATGCTTTCAGAAGCATATAAAGTACAGTAATCCATTTTAAAACTGTCTTGCAGTTTCCAGATGGTAATCCTATAAAATAAGCTTTTTCTCTTCATTTGGGCCTTCAATGAGCGAGAGGTAGGACTATGGATAAAACCTCAATTGTTTTTTTCCCAGCCTTTAATCGGCGCAGTGGCTTAGTAGTTAGTGTGTTGGACTACTAAGCGAGGGGTCCCAGGTTCGAATCCCGAGAAAAACCCAAATTCCAACTTAAGGTTTTTTCACTGCGCCACCTCTCGCGAACGTCTGACAAACATCCGAGAGTATAACTGTCATGAAAGAGCTTCTCAATTGGCCATTTGGACTCGGCATAAAATTGTAGATCCCTTCCATTCGTCCCAAAAAAATAAAAACTCACACAAGACGAATGGTTGTGAGAAGCTAGGCTTGGGTCCATACGGACCTGTTGCGCCAATTATTTATTTATTTATTTTAATCACGGAACCACTACGCTTTATTGAGCAATATTGGTACAGGAAAATTTCATAAACAAAAAAGTTTACACCCAGAGAAATATACTGTGTAAAATTACAAACGCCTTAGGTAAATATTTTTGTATGGAATTTTTTGGACAGACATAAATCTGCCAACAAATAGGGCAGTTTATGCATGGCATTGGTAATGAAAAATAGTCTAAATTGCCTTAAAAACCTAAGGTCAAAATGTTTGAATGGAATACTTTGGACAGGTATAGTATTACCAAGAACTAGCACAATTTATGTACGGCAGAGGTAATGAGAAATAGGCTTAATTGCCTAAGGGCCTAAGGTATTTTAACCTAATTACAAATAAGTGTATATCCACCTAAGGACATACGTAACTCTGCTTAGTTCTAAGGTAAAGTTTTGTATACCATACTGATTGATAGAAGCCGTCTGTAACCAGCCAATCAACATTTATTTTCGTGTATTGCTTCGGAGTGTGCCGTTAGATTCGGAAACAGTGTGCAAATTACCTTAGTTGCTAGGTAAATGTACCTTAGCCTAGGCTTTGACCGTGCAAAATTGCCTTAGCTCTAAGGTAAATATTATAATCTATAGATCTTCCAAAAAATATTTTCGCTTGTTGCATGCAAAGTTTTTTACTGCCTTTTGTATTTTGTGGACGTATTTTGTAAACGAAAAATAATCAGTTCAATAAAATCTTGAAATATAAAAACATTAAAAACAGTACAGTGCAATATAGTGTAAAAACTTAAAGTTAACAACAAAAATTTAATTACAAATAATAAAAAAATATTAGACAAAAAGTTTGTCGAAGAAGAAGTTTAAAGTGCATTGAAATATCCCTTTTGTTTTAATTTTTTTTAAGAAAGTTTTCTAAAAGATCTTAAAAGATCTTATCTTTACAACAAAAATGGACATCGATTCGTAAATAATGTTTCACAAAGACAATTTTGTATACCTAGTCAAATGTATGTTTTCTATTTCCAGATAATATTAACATTGCATTTTCAACGGTACTTCAGTCTCAATAAATATCATAGAACACTTTTTATATTTATATAAATATTATATTGTAAAACAAAATTAGCAGAAAAAAAATAAAGATAAAAATGAATTAACATAAAAAGCATTTCTTTAATTTTTATTACATTTCTGATAACATCGGCATAAGAAATACGAGTTAAATAAGTTTGCCTGGTTATGCAATTAAAAGGTATGAATATGTCTATATACATCTACGAAAATTGGTAAAACTTTATTTGGCTGCTTTATTTTCTAGCATATTAAACAAGTCAAGTGTTTGGAAAAAAAAATACCTAAATTTTGAAGGAATCCGTAAACATAAGTTAGAACAATTATTTTTGCAGTGTAAGATGACACTTTCTTTAGGTAAAGGATAGGGCTTAATTCAGCCTAGGTTTAAGATAAAACACCTTAGACAGCCTGACATGCCGTTACCAAAAACTAGGTTAATTTTGCACATATCAAAAAAATAAAATAGGTAAAATTATGCATCCCTAAGGTAAAATGTTAGGCTAAATTCAGCCTAGGTTCAAGGTAAAACTCCTTAGACAACCTGACATACCGTTACCCAAAACTAGGCTGATTTTAAACTTGTCAAAAAATGTTCGGTTACATTAGGAATATACGGTAAGTTACCTTAGAACTTACCAAGTTCAAAACGGCCTTAGGACCAAGTTGATTTATACCGCGATTTAGCGAAATTTTACACAGGCTTTTCTCTGGGTGTATGATGCAACAACATAAAATTCCATTGAGACCGTAAAACGAAAATTGCGCAATAGCTAACAGTTGACTATGTAAGAAGCAATCACAAGCACTTCCTGGCAAAATGTATCAGTGGCTAGTGTGATGAACTACTGATCGAAGGGTCCCAGGTTTGATGAACGGAAAACACACATAGAAAATTAAGGTCTCGCGAACTTCTTATAAACAAACGAGAGTAAATAAGCCGTTAAGACTCGGTCTAGAATTGTATATGTCACTTCTTGTGACCCAAAATCAAAAGATCATACAAAATGAATGGTTAAGAGAAGTAAGGACTAGCGTTCCTTTCGGTCCTGATGCACCAGCTACTCTTTTTTTTAAATAAACAGTATCTTTAACATCTAGGTAATTCAGCCCTTTATTGCGTTTGACAGCAGACAGAGCTAATATAAGAGAATATTGTGCAGTCATTCTGCTCTCAGGTGTTTTGTCATAGTCATACTTTTATTATGAAGCGCAACACTATTAAACAATGCTTCGCGATTCGCGAAATCTTCCGCGAATAAGCTCTCTTCCGAGTTTAAAAATCCACGAGCTATAACAAAGTTTGAATAGAGTAGATCAGTGGCTGATAGACCAATTGCAGTACGTCTTCAAACAGTCAACCAAAAATATTCCTGCGGTGACACAAAGAGTGCACGGTAATCAAAACGTCTTTATTGTGATTAATTTTTAAGAACTTGATCATGGGAAGCGGGACTGACCAAATTCAGTGAGTTCATTTTGCCACGAGACAGTCCAATGCACAACTTATCGAACGTAGCACTGGAAATATTGAAGGTAATATTTACGGGTCGCTTAATACTACAAGGAGCCGTTTTAAAAAATAAAAAATTGGCGAAACAGGTCTGTAGGAATCATTCGTCTTGTGTGAGTCTTTATTTTTGGGACGAATGGAAAGGATCTACAATTTTATGCCGAGTTCAAACGGCCAATTGAAAAGCTTTTTCATGACAGTTATACTCTCGGATGTTTGTCAGAAGTTCGCGAGAGGTGGCGCAGTGAAAAAACCTTAAGTTGGAATTTGAGTTTTCTCGGGATTCGAACCTGGGACCACTCGCTTAGTAGTCCAACACACTAACCACTAAGCCACTGCGCCGAGCCGTAGTAGATGCTTTTAAATTCCCTAAGAATAAGCTTTCAAAAACAAACATCCTACATAATCTGAAAAAAATCGTTCGTTCTCTCGATATTTCTGATCTTGCCTTTTTGTGGTATCCAACAATATAGTGATATACTATTCTATTATAAAACAACTCAACCCTTGTAACTGTAACAAGATATAACCAATATCATATATAATCACATACACTTATTTACGGCAAACTATATCTGCCTGCCTGTCAAGCTTGTTGAAATGGATCCAGCATACCAATTAGTTTAGGCTAATGGGTATTAATCTTTCTCAAAGCAATAAACATCCATAACCGTTTAACACAACTAAATGCTTTCGAAAGGCCAGCGTTTTAATAAATAACAAAAGTTTCGCAAAAAACAAAGAGCCGATTCGCGTCATGTACATTATACAAGTGCATAGCTCTCAAATGAATCTAAAGTGCACATAAGTTAAAGTCAAAGTCTTCAAAACAAATTGAATAGCAATCCAAACTTCAAGATCACAGGTGGGCAATTAATTTTGATTGTATTTAGTCGTTTTTTTTTCTAATTCTCGAACTGGCTGTCTTCTAAGCTCTCTTGGGAAACAAAAATCGTTGCCCCAATCTGCAAAACAGTGCCAGTAAAACCTTTTAAACTAGAAACAAAAAAACAGATAGCTAAAGTAATAAAAGCAATGCTCCATAGAAAACTCGCACAACTGAGGGACACAACCATTATCACACTCATCTGACCCACTCGGTGTGGGAAGATGCTGAAGTACCTATTCTTGTAAAAGTGATTTCGGCTTTGCTATACGTTAGTGGGAAGTTCCGCATCGCCATACGAGTATTGGCCCCCACATAGAGTGTTGAAACTTGATCACAGTGATGTGATACTGAACACACAATAAATTTAAACTGTACGAGAAAGGTCTTCTTGACCATAATTTTGCCAGTAGCGGTGGTAAGGCTGGCGCTTAACCCACAACTATGGGGCGTTTCGACCATTGTTTTCTTATTCCATTGTCTGCTATATACGTAGAAAATCTCCCAAACATTTTGCTGTGATTTCCTTCATACTAGCTCTAATCGAGGTGAAGACACTCTCCATCGAACGCCTACTATACAGCTTCAGGTATATTATGAAACTGATAAACAATTTAATGGGAGAGGTGGGAGTGGGATTGTCATTACTCTGCTTTTGTGAATTTGAATTCACTTGAGCTTTTTAGCAAGAGGCAGCAATTATTTACGCTTTCGTTGGGTATTGAACAGAAGGACACATAGGCCTAATATTGATTTTGTATGGGAGCTACCAGAACTACTTGACCGACATAGCCCATTTTTAGTAACAACTTGACGACAATAAAAATAAGTCCACTCACAAAATTTTACTTGCCTACGTGGATTATTGTGGACGCTATCGTGTTTTCAACAAACAGAGAGACACGTGTGTTGAGTCTTATACTGATTTTGTATGGGAGGTACCAGAACTACTTTACCTACATAGCCCATTTTCAATACCAACCTGACCACGATAAAAAGAAGTCCTTTCACCAAATTTCATTCTCCTCGGTTGATGTGTTTGAACGCTATCGCGTTTCAAACGACAGAGAGACACATGGGTCTAATATTGGTTTTGTATGGGATGTACCATAACTACTTGACCGACATAGCCCATTTTCGATACCAACCTGACGACGATAAAAAGAAGTCCTTTCACCAAATTTCATTCGCCTATGTCAATTCCTTTGGGCGCTATCGTGCTTTCAACAGACAGACAGACAGACATGGCTAAATCGATTCAGAATGTGATCCTGATTCTATGTATACTTTATGAGGTCTCCGCTGACTCCTTCTTGGCGTTACAAATGTAATGACAAAGTGAATATACCTTCCTGTGGAGGGTATAAAAAAGAATTTAAAAGACACATTCAAGTACCTATACCTAACTAATTGACAATCGGAGTATATATACCAACACAGCCTTACAAATGTATATACACATAAACCTCCCTGTATCCAGTCGGGTAAAAAACGAAAAACATGCCGAAAACGAACGTCTATCCCAACGATAAATCAAAAACTTTTGGAGTGCTTGGGGCTTAGTGGAAGATGAGGTAAAAGTCAGATTGTAAAAGCAAAAGTAAAATATGTGTACATGGTTTCATGATCCTATCATTAAGACATCACTTTAACAGAAATACATTTGACCAAGAATCAATTGCAGTGTTAAGAATCACTACTGAAAAATATATTGCAGTGGCATACTTTCCTGCATTTGCGTATTCTTCTCGAAAATAAATGCATACAAGTATTATGTCTATATGTACAAGGTGGCGCAAAAGTAATCCTCCTATCAGAAAATGCTATAAATTTTGCGATTGGCCCCTAATGTCAGTTCTGTTTTGACATTTGTGTAGTAAACACATGCGAAATACACGTTAATAAGCAATGTTACGATACACTGCTCCAGAACGCGGAATATTGGTGACTATTTATTTGAGCAATAATCGGTCGGTGACTTTGGCACAACGTGAATTTCGTCGCAGATTTCCGCCTACTGGTGAAACACTGCGACGCCCCGGAGCGCCCGTTGTGCCGAGAATATCGCCTCTGTTGACGCGGCCATTTTTTTTTTCGAGAACCCGCTGGTCAAACGACAATAGTGAACGGTGCGCGCTATAGGGCCATGTTTACCGATTTTTTTCTACCGCAATTGGACGATTTAGGACTGGAGGACTGGTTCCAATAGGACGGAGCTACGGCACACACTGCGCGTGCCACAACCGATATTCTGAAAGCGGTGTTCCCGGGTCGTTTTTGGCGATTTGCACTAGCCCGCAAGATCGCCTGTATTGACCGCTCCAGACTTCTTCTTGTGGGGCTTTTTGAAGTCGCGGGTTTATGTCAACAAGCCTCAGACTCTTGCAGCTCTTAAAGACAATATCCGTCAAGAATGTGAGGACCTATCGCCGGAATCTTTGGCCAAAGTGATGGAAAATGCCATAAAAAGGGCTCAAATGACAATCAACTGTGGCGGCGGCCATTTACATGACTTCATATTCTCGACTTGATGTAAAAAAAATTAAAATACCAAATAAAAATAATCCACAAGAAGAATCAAAGTTTTTCATTTTTTTTTTTAATTAGAGCCAAAAAACATCGGAAGGTTATTTTTGCGCCACCTTGTATTATCAATAGTACTTCGCCTATAGATTCGCATTAAAATATTTCGCATTTATGGTTTTGGTGTTGGGTATAATTATGTTTCGCCTTGGCTTCTCATATAAACACAAATAATTAGTAAGGAAAGTAGATTCAAAATCGAATACCTATTCAATTTATTGACTTTATGTTGTGTGGAAATTTGGTGATTATTTTTCTACTAAGATTTATAGATCGGTAAAAGTTGGTTTAATAACAATAGGTGGTTACTTCTTCAATGTATACCTTTGCTTAATTTTAACAAGTTTTTAATAAATTGTTTATTTTAACCTAAAAGAGAAATGTTCTTAAAAAAACATTTTCTAGTCGCCAACTTTTGATAAAATGTGACATCCGATGGAAACTGGGCTTGTTAAGAATGTACAACATAGATTTCTGAACTTGTACATTTAACCGCAACATTAGAGAAAGTAAATTCGTCAACATGGTTATTGTTGGTTACATGTGAGGCAGTGAAAGTATTGAGTCTAAATGATTTGACTAAAAAGCTTATTAGCAAAGCCAATTGAATATATTTTTTGTTACTTATTGTACAGTCTACGACGGATAAACACTTATATAAGAACAAATCGCAAATAAGAAACGCATGTGAAAGCACCGTGTCTCTTTGTTTTAACTATATAATGTATTATAATGTGTTTACAAATAAGAACAATTCAAATATAAAAAAACAATTTTTTTTTTAGTTTTTTTTATATCTGTTGCGGACTGTTATTAAGACAGTTAACCCTTTTGATGTTCCCAATGAAAGGGCACATTAAAAGGCAGTCAATTCGTACCTACTGCTTCTGTTGAAATCGTTGCTCATAATGACCAATTTCTGGCGGTACTTGCCATGGATGGAGTCTCCATTGGTAACATTTGTATAGTGAAGATGATATACGAATTTTAGTATTACACGTTATTACAAATTTTACGTAGGCATGCCTACCGATTAAGGTTGTATCGTTAAAAAATACCTCGTCTTGTCATAGATGATATTTTTCCCATTGTCCCGCCTTTAGACCATTTGAAAGTCAAAGCGCGGATGCTGTCAGATAGTTTTTAGTTCTGCATTTAAATTATAAAACATCAAATCAAAAACAAATCCTCGAATTTAAATTGGTTGGGAAATATTGTTGTTTTCGATTGAGGAAAAAATAGGAAGACATTTATAAAAAAAAATTGTGTTTGTGTAATTAACATTTATTGTGTTTTCGCAATGACAACTTTGGGCGATATTGGCTCAGCACTTATTGACTTGGCAATGAAGCAGTTAGGCGAAATCGAAATATACCGATCTATCCGATGTCTACTTTTTTTACTAAAATTTAAATGCCCAATGATCCAATGCTGACACTACACAACGTTTTCATATCATTTTATAATTTTGGCTAAAAAATAATTGTTGACTTATCAATGGCTGGCAATTTTTATTCTAAAGGATACATTTTTAACTGACGATTCGTATTGGTTTATGATCAGCCAGTTCCTGATTGTAAACTCATGAGTCTCGGTCGCCATCGAGTAAACTAGAGACTAGAACAGATGTGGTAAGTTGTATACAGATTAGGTCATCCAGGACTTAACAGTTCGTCGATAGGTTAACGTCACTTTAAGGCAGACGTTATCCCCATACTCCACGCATTTATACCTTCGAGAGACAAATATCGAGCGGTTCTTTCTTAGTATGTGGTAGCTACTGGTTTTAGTAGCATTTTCGTGTAACGGGTAGCGGCTTTGTTAAAAAGGCTCGAGTAGGTTTTCAACACTTTTATTAGGCGTTTTTCTTTTTTAGTTTAGAGCTGAGCTCTGAACCGAGCGTACTCAGATCGTTCCGATGTATTTATGAAACACACTTGAGCAAATAGCTGTCATTTTTAATAAATATATGTATAATTTGAATAGTTATTAATTGTAATTAATTAAATTGGTTAACCTTCAGTTCCAGAACAACAAAATTCGTCCGCCATTTCAATTATTTTGTTTATTCTGTTTTTTTTCTGTCAAATGTGATCAGCTTTATACTCAGCCTGCTCAGTCAATTTATTCTGAGCTCATAGAGCGCGCTCTGATCATGCTCTGAACGAAAAAAGAAACACAAATTCTGAGCTCTGATGTATCTGAGCTAAAAAAGAAACACGACCTTTTTGTATAACAGTTCAGGTTGCGCTCTGAACTAAAAAAGAAAAACGCCTATTGTGAACTTGTACGTTGACTGTGACAATTATATAATTTGTGTTTATAATAATGTTAATCTCACAAGATATTGTTGACAAGATAAGCATAAAAAGCATAGCATTTGAGTGAGATGCGTGTTCGAACTAGCTATCTGACACCATAGTTGTGCACTTCAAAATTGCGGAAGTCTTTGGATCGATCAGGCGCAGTCGTAGTTTTTGTTCAGGGGCTAAATAGCGGTTATTTTCAGTCTTATATTGTCTTTCAAGGCTTCTAGGGTCCGTGGCTTGTTGAATCTTGACTCTGGTTTTCAAATAACCCCAAATAAAGTAGTCTGAATACGTTATGTTGAATGATCGCAGACGCCAGCCAACAAGGTGACAGTGGCTCGGGCTATATGAGTTGTGACTCTATTTTATTGGAAATGAAAGTTTTCTAGGCGTTATCAGTCAGAATTGCCGCCAAACAGTCTGTTTTCAGGTCCCAATAATGCTCTCCATTGACGATTGCGACTGCTCACGCATTGTGGTCGAAGAAGAACGGTCCTATGACACGCTCACTGTTTGTAAATTAATTGTGAGTTTTCGTTGGCGTGGATCCAACAATTTCACTCATAACCAATCCAATTCATAAAAAAATGATTCACTTGAGCCACGAACACAACAAGATTTCCATAATCCAAGCATGACTGGAACGGCGCTTCAAACAAGCTATTAAAAGTCAACCTCAGAACGAATATCTAAGTTATAGGGCTGCCACATGCCGAAGGTTCAAACCAATAGTTACTTATCTACTGTTTTCCCCACACTCGAGTTCCGCATACAGAATTTCAGCAAATGCACACTTAATTCCCAACGACAAAATGTGATTTGATCGCCCACTGTCTGTTTTTATTAACAACAAACAAACTTTTGCTGATAACAAACAAAAACTCTAAATCTGGAGAAAATATAACAAAAACCAGTTTTTAAATTTAGTACCGCCAACAAACCAATGTCGTTAGGTTAATATTTATATACTAAAGCCCTATATCTGCGTCATTAATGCAACCAGTTTTATTTGCACTATTAAGTGATTTCGTACTTAAATATTCGAATGTACGTAGATACTGTAATACCAACTGATAGCTCGTTAACCAAAACATTCATTCACAAATATGTAATTTGTCCTTGCTAAATAATCCAATGAATCCTTTTAACCCATACGCATTACCATGGTGAATAAATTCAGATTACGCAAAACCATCCCATGAATATATATATATACGAACCCCGCATAAGCTCGTTCTCCAACCACATATATGTCCATATGACATCATAATCCCATATGTCGGTATGGAGTCGGCACCAACTGCCACTGTCCGTTTTAATGACAGAAGTACACAAGTTGAATAAACAAACAAAAATCGAAACTAATTCCATACTGGATCCGTAATCCACAGCATAAATGTAAATACAATTGTACACTGATAGTCCCCACTAAAAACAAATAAAAAAGACCCAAAGGCCACCATCCTCAAATGCATGTATATTGGGTACACGCACTAAATTTCCATCAATTAATTAGCTCGACTAATGCTCACCCCATGGATTAATGTGCAGATAACAAAATGCATCTGATATATTATATGATTTTAAAATACACATCAACACTAAAAAAAAAAACTCGGATCAAACGGAAATCCGATTGAGAATTGGGTCGATTCCAGTGAACGAAAGCGGGAGAGTTTCTTACGCAAGACAGCGTATACTGTATCTTTTAGAGTTTTATATGATTACCAAGTAATTGAGCGCATCGCAGTTATAAGTGTATACCTAGTCCGCCTTCGCTGACTGCAATTTATATTATAATTTTTTAACAATTTCTTTTGTGAAGTTTTTTTTGGAAGCCTACACACGTACATCACATTTTTTTTGTGTGCTTGCTGTTGGGCTTCTGGCAATTTGCTGGCCATACGAATTTTGAATAAGAAACCGAGAAAGTATAAAGAAAACCCAACAAAAAAATAAAACGGCTGTCAGAACGTACGATCAGAAACAGAAAGGTTTCCAGTAGGAAAAGAATCCCCAAAAATAGAATCTTTGTGCCATAGTGACACTTATGTTAAAATATGGAACTCAGAGTTCTGTATATAAACGCAAATTTGTGTGAGGTGCATTGAGCTGTAACTTTTAAATTGAGTGGGTAACTGTAATTGCAAGTGTGATCTGTTCTATGCTTTTAAGTACTTGTTGTTAAAGCAGCAGCTCGGTATAAAGTCTTCTTAAATAAATGGCGTTTTTAAGTGGCAAACTTTTTTTAATAATAATACTAAGTAACAATAAAAATAATAATAATAATAATAAGATGGCATCATTGCAACTCGTCAGTACATTTTACATAAAACCATAGAAAGCACCTGTCGTCGATGCAGACACAGTCAAGAGTCTATCGAACATATCATGAACGGATGGTCGGCATTAGCAAACAGCGATTATCTTCAACGGCATAACAATGTAGCTTAAATAATCCATCAGGAATTGTTGCAAAAACTATTTTCGATGAATTAAAAAACATGAAATGTGAACATATTTTACATGATATTTGAAAAACCGTTATCCTAAGCACCTGCAGAATTGTGTGAAAATGTCTACACCAACCGTAAGTAATAGTAAGAGTATGGACCCCAGATCGCACGGTGGGGGGGGGGAAGGAAGAAAAATCAACATTTTTCGTTCATAATATAGAAAAAATCATGATATTATGATTTGAATGCGATTTAAAGCATTTGTCGATCCAATGTTTGGCTTCGAACTTGTAGGGTTTTATTTCATAAATAACTCACTGAATGAAGAATATTCACTATGGCTTTCGAGGCTTTCCCCGATCTCATAAAGAACATTTTAAGCAATAGCAGTACAAGTGATGGACAAAAATAATTTTCAAATCTCTTAATAACGGCCAGCTGAATGTACATGCATTTTTCTGAGACCATAATCAAAACCCGCATCATCCGCAAATGCTGTCAGTACTCCGTACTTAAACGGCTAATTAAAACAACGAATTAATATGAAATAAAAATATTAGTGTTTTCAAAACAGACCCCTGATGAAAACTATTGATAAGGAAGTTTATATCACTTTTGATAATCATCAATTTAAATTCTCTTTATGACCTATATAAGATAATCAGTTGTTAACTTTTTTTTTGATAACAGGTTCTCAAATACCTATCTACATGAGTAAAAATGTAAAAGAGCATCTTTTAAAGATATACTTTCTCGAAACCCGTACTGAACTGAATTGAAAAATTTGTTCAAAAACCTTAAAACCCAGTTTTTAGCAACTTTCAAAAATGCTATTAATTGATGGTAGACAAATATAATTACACCATTCATTTCTAGATCGCTGTAGATCTGAGTGTATATTTAAGAAAAATACTTTTATAAAAAAATATTAGAGAATACCTGCACCAAAGGCTTTAAATAGGCCAATAAGAAATAAACGGCCAATAAGAAATGACTTGTCGTGTCAGGCGGTACCGCGGGCCAAATTGACTTCACATAAAATATTTGTAAACCAATAGACTTATGATCAGTCCTATCACAAAAAGCAGACCAGTAGCAATGCCACAAGGCCATCATCAATGCTGAAGGTACGATTACACGGCCATTTTTTCCAGTCATTTAAATGGCACTGTGACGTCAGGAAAAAATGTCCCATTTGAGTGATTTTCAAGCTACGATTCGACATTGGTCATTTGCGAAAAAATGGCGATCACACGAAATGTCTATCATCGTCATATTTGTCCCAAAATAAAATGACGGATACTGACGGACACTCTTTTAGAATTTTCCGTTAGGATTCCATTAAATGGCGAGCGAAAAAATGACGATCACACGGTAATGACATGCCACATCAAAATGACAAATGTCACCTTTCGTATTATTTCGATTTCGCGTCATTGATCTGTTTTGCGATCAGACGGTATTGATATTGACCGATGAGAAAAATATAGCTACTGGCATTTGGTGTTTTTCTCTCACCGAAGACGCTTACGTGTGCTACGACTTTTTTAATTAAATTTTAAATTAAATTTTAACAGTGCAAAGAAAACAAATATTACAATAAATGAAAAATGGCGAAAAGAACCTTTGAGATGATGGTGGAAATTGCGGAGAATGCGTATTTGGCAGTATGGAAGCAGTGACGACGATCGTGATATTGAGCTAACGCGACGAAAGCGGAGTATTTGGCAAAAGTGGTGGTTGAGCCGTCGCGAGAAGAGTGGATTTTGTGTTGCAGTATTGCTCGAATTACACGATGAAGAACCTGAACTTTATCGCAATGTCCTTCGTATGTCAACCAATCAATTCGATCATTTGTTGAGGTATATTTCTGGATTCGGTTATATCGAATGCGTCGAACAATACAACCACAAAAAAAAAACAAATAAAAACAGATTTATGAATATTTACGTCCTTTCGCCACGAGAAAAACATCAATTGAAAGAACAGATATCGTATTAAATGCTGCGTCATTTGCGTAGAAAAATGGCATGCAATGAATTTCGTGTAGTCATTTTTTGGAGGCTGCCATTTAAATGGCGCAACAGCCAAAAAGTTTGGTCTTTTGTCCTAGGCGTCATTAAAGGGCGATCACATGGTGTTTTTTTTCGCCATTTCAATGCACAAAATTCATGTCATTTGGTCTGCCAGTTTCTTAGTCATTTAAAAGACGCGAAAAATGTTATCCCAAAAACGGCGATCACACACAACGACATTTAAATGACGAGTTTAAGACGCGATTTTGACGTCAAAGCGCCATTTAAAGGACGCAAAAAAATGGCAGTGTAAACGTAGCTTGACTATTGTGCTGCGTTTCAAACGACACTGAGTGGATTAGCAATATCAACTAGCAAACTAAAGCGTCCTGCGCTTTGAAAGAGAATTAGGCATAGACTTGTTCCCGAGCTCTACAAGCAGAGAAGATGAGAGGAACATCGGCTTCTCAAGAGAGAAGAAATTATTATTAAATGTTAGTTTTAAATTAGATTTAATCGTTTTTGTCTAGTATATAAGTATAAATAATGAACTAATAAAAATGAATTTAAAAGGAAAAAAAAGAGAAGAAATTTCCGCCCAGAAGCCCTTTGAGATGAGAAAGAAAAGGGTGTAGTAGAATTAAAGTGGGTGCGGAGAAAATGAACAAGCTAGAAATTCTTTAGGCTCTGTAATGGTGACGAGTACCACCTCCAACACATATTTTCGCCGACTCGCAAACATAATGGAAGTGAAATGGAATAGGTATTTTACATTCAATTTACCAACGGATGGAGTACCACTACATTGACTAGTCTTCTCTTTTTTTTTTACAAGGGGCAGAATGGTAGTAGGTGCCTATTTCACTCGAAAGTCTATATACGTATATGCAATTCAGCTTTTAACTTTGGTTACCTTACCATACGCACTTTATGGATAGGACGCTTTGAGTTTACATGTTGTCAAATAAGCTCCCTCTTCCTCTCCAAAGGGGTCTTGGTTGTGAATATGATAATATTAACAGTCAAAAGTAAATAAAATTAAATCAAACACACATACAAATTGATTGATGATATTTGAAATATGTCTTATTTCAATGCACATATTTATGTATATGTCCATAGTCATAACCACCATTTTTTTATCTCTTTAGTTGCTTTTTGAATTTGCACCCACCAGCCGCAAACTTGTTTGCCTCCATTGTAGTTCATAGACCGACCAACCCAGTTAAAAATCGCTAACAACAAAACTCGTACAAAAGTGTGGGTAACAAAACCAGCCATTGACATTGAAAAGTGTTAAAAAGTTCACTGTCAAATTGGAATACTCGAATGGAAAGCGCAAAGAAAACAAAAATCTTCATTATAATTGTTTAAAAAAAAACCAAAGAACAGACGATGATTGACAGCAATGGACAAATATTTGTATATATTTTACAATATACCAACACAGCATCACTTACATTGTATTACAGTAGTAAGAGAGTAAGAAAAATGGACATCAGCAAAATCACGAATGTTTCTCAATTGAGATTGTTTTATTGTGTTGCTATTCGAATAAGGAATTGCGCAATTAGTTTAATATCTTTTTTAATTTTGCGTCGCTAGTTTTTTTTTTCATTTGACAAATAGCAATACGACAAGCCAAGCCAACATCAACACACACTTAAAAATGCGAGTACGCGAATACGTATACCGTCTACTCTATACTATACATCTCCCGGCCTTAGTAGATTTATTGAGTTTAATATTTTTGCCGCTTGCTTGCAGCAAGCCCACTTGCCAACTCTGCCTCGTATACTGTAAGTTCATGTTCACGTCGCGTCGCCTCCAACAATAGGCAACGGCAACAGCCAGAGCCGAAGCCCGAGAGACCATATGTGCTATATCTTACAAACATCTATTTTAATATGTGTGTGCCATACGAATAGGCATTAGGTAGGCAAATGGAATAGCACACAATATTTAAAAATAAATTTTGTCAGAGGCAAATAAAGCAAAAAATAAAAATGTTGAAACAGGGGAGAGACCAGAGACTAATCGTATTGAAAAGCTAAAGCTATAGGTATCCGTTAGCTGCGCTGCTGTATATTAGATAGGAAATTTGAAATGCGGGGTTTGAGGAATTTCTTGTCAGGAAATGAGTTATATTTCGGGAAGAAAAGCGCTCTATGTCTATGGTGAAAATGGGAAGCAATATATTTTTTTTTGTTTTTGGGAAAAACGTGTTTTGATTTTAGCGACTGGGTTTGACTTTCGTCTAGGTTTCTTTAATCTTTTGATGGATATTTTATAAAATCGTGCCTGCGATAGATATTCGAGGAACGGAATTTAATGAAACTGTCCAAATAAGGATTAATTTGTACTTTTGTTTAGTACTAAGACCCTACGACATTTATTGTTTCTGGTCTTTTTCATACAATGGAGGTACGTAAATATTTGAACAATTTCAGTCAAAACCTTTCAGTCTTATCATTTCCCTCTGGAACACAGGGAATTCGATTCCAATTATTTTAATTTAAAACAATATTTCCGAAAATAAAATACCTCATGTGCTTTCTTCGATCTGCAAATCGTAAATAAAATTGTCTTAAATACACAGACGTTAAATTATTCGAATAGATCCCAGTGGCACATTAATTTGAACTGTAATTTGTTGTGGAATGATTTTTATTTAACTGACCGGTACATTCTTGCACAATTTTAACGTTTTATTTGTGAAAGTTAGACAATGGCAAATAATGGATTCAGACTTTACCAAGCCCAAGAGAAGGAGAGAGAATTTTTGTGTGAGAACTCCACAAATGGGTAGCCGAATACAAGATACTTCAGCTGGATTCCTATACATTTTCATATCTATCAGTTCTCATTGAAATAAATTAACTGACACATTTGTTCAAAATTGAAAAGGAAAAATACTTTTGCTATGTAAAATCGTTAAAGTTGCCCTTATAATCGCGAGTGTGGAGCGATTTGACGCTCTAATTTTTTTTTTAAAGTAAAACTGTTTTATCTTCTCAACAAAGCTAAGTGTAAAGCAGAATAATGTTCCACAAAGCAATCCAGAATCTCTTCCGAACAAAGGGGCAGTCAGCTTGAAACTGTGCAAGTATTTATTAAAATGTGGTATAATCTGTCATTATTTGGTGTATCTATATTTCGCTCACGACGTGTGCTTGAAATTATAACATTGTTATTTAATTTAATTGTATTAGGTCAATGTTGTCCAAAAATTCATAAGCAAGAAGTAATTTTGATAGAAAACACAGATTTGTCATAAAAGATTGAGCTAAGGGTTATGTTATGTATGTTTAAATGTTAAGTGTCTCCACGAATTTTCTACCCCTTAAGTACCCTTTTTCCAATATTTGTCTGCATAACATGGATGAATTTCGTTGAGATAATGCGGATGATCTTGGCCTTGTTCGCACAAACGTTCGAATTCAAAAAAACTTCAACGAAATATATCAAAGAGTGTTAAACGGCTTTATTTGGAGCATCGGCAACGGCAAATTACAAAACAAGATATAATTTATGCAGTAATTGAGATGTATCGGTGCTGCATAACATGTGGAAACGTCTTGTTGAAACCACATGTTATCCTAATCCATATCGGATGTCGCAAAAACATGCCGTTAACACTATTATTATTTGTCTTACTTGACCAGCTTTATTTTCAAAAAAGAATAATCCATTAATGGCATTAGCCCGAAACCCGCTTCAAACGGTGGCACGTTGTGGCTGCAACAATATTAGGCTCGAGCTCGAGCATTATGAGCGCGCTCTGAAGCGAGCGTACTCAGACCGTTCTGATGTATTTATGAAACACACTTGAGCAAATAGCTGTCATTTTTAATAAATAGATGTATAATTTGAATATTTATTAATTGTAATTAATTAAATTGGTTAACTTTCCAGTTCCAGAACAACTAGATTCGTCCGCCATTTCAATTATTTTGTTTATTCTGTTTTTTTTTTTTCTGTCAAATGTGCCTGTAAGTATGTAATCAGCTTTATACTCAGCCTGCTCAGTCAATTTATTCTGAGCTCAAAGAGCTCGCTCTGATTATGCTCTGAGAGAAAAAAGAAACACAAATTCTGAGCTCTGATGTGTCTGAGCTAAAAAAGAAACACGAACATTTTGTATAACAGTTCAGGTTGTGCTCTGAACTAAAAAAGAAAAACGCCTATTGACGATTACCTGTCAAGATGAAAAATAGTCTCATCGCGAGATGTAATTTTGTTTCAATAATAAGCAAAGGTACACTATTTGTTGCTGTATAATCCTTTAAAAACGCGTTGCGCTCTTAAACAGTGCCCCATTTGTTTACCCTCACTTGTATTGCCAAGAAGGAGTCACCGGAGACCTGATAAAGTATATATATTGTGAATCAGGATCACATTCTGAATCGATTTAGCCGTGTCCAAAGGAATTGACATAGGCGAATGAAATTTGGTGAAAGGACTTCTTTTTATCGTCGTTAGGTTCGTATTAAAAATGGGCTATGTCGGTCAAGTAGTTCGATACCTCCCATACAAAATCAATATTAGACATATGTGTCTCTCTGTCTGTTGAAAACAGGATATCGTCAAAACAGATCGACCTAGGCAAGTGAAATTTTGTGAGAGGACTTACTTTTTATCGTCGTCAGGTTTTAATTCAATTTGGGCTATGTCGGTCAAGTAGTTCTGGTACCTCCCATACAAAACCAGTTTAACATGACTTGTGTGCAGTGGAGGTTATCAAAGCATCGGCCAGGCCGATGATAACACTTTTACTTGTTTTAATTTTTAATAACACAGAACTGCCAGCTGCCATGTTTTTTTTGCAGCACTTTACCTTACAATGATACAAAACTCAAATATTGCGTGAATTTTAGGACACAATTTAGTTGTACTTTCCGTATCATGAACGATTACGAACTGCACTATAAATATTCTTGGGCATAGTAATGCTAATGACTTACTTTCAACTCAATCTTGCTTGGAATAAACTTTGGAAGTGTCGAGTAGAGTGTATTTGACGTCATCGCGTGCCGAACTGCCTTAACTTTACTTTACTGAGAACAGTTTTCTTACAGACCTTGTTTCTATTCCATTTTTGTTTAATTTGTATTTATATACATAGGTTTTTAGGTCTTATACAAATGAACAGATGGAACAACTAAACTATAAGGGAGTATTAGCGGTTGGCAGTGACAACCGAATATTTTCTGCATTGTTGAATCGTAGGTCAGTTACGTGCACAAATCCGAAATAATTCCACGAAGTGAACATAAAACTATTAATATAATAAAAGCCTAGGCGGTTTGACCGGTTTTAAAGAGTGAGATGTCATTAGATTCGTTTTCTTCCCCGGAGTGTCATAGACTTTAAATCTAAAAATACAAAGTTAATTAAGAAAAAACTTAAAAGATATAAACTAGGCATATTCAAGTATAACTCATTGGCAGTCAGAGGATACCTACTCAACTCAGCCTAACAATAATAGGTTAATATGCGTAGCCCCGGATTGCCAATAAATTAGTTATCTATGCTTATTACAAGCTGTTTGGCTTTTGTAAATACTGATGAGACATAATGCTACTGGGATACACAATTTATAGCCGCGTTCAATAGGGCGAACTAAAAGTTGCCAAAAATCATCAAAAAATAATAGCGCAATAGTATGAAAACGTTTAAGCGTTTCGTTTCCTATTAAAAAAAAATAAAATAAAAAATAAATAATTGGCGGAACAGGTCCGTATGGACCCAAGCCTAGCTTCTCACAACCATTCGTCTTGTGTGAGTTTTTATTTTTGGGACGAATGGAAGGGATCTACAATTTTATGCCGAGTCCAAACGGCCAATTGAGAAGCTCTTTCATGACAGTTATACTCTCGGATGTTTGTCAGACGTTCACGAGAGGTGGCGCAGCGAAAAAAACCTTAAGTTGGAATTTGGGTTTTTCTCGGGATTCGAACCTGGGACCCCTCGCTTAGTAGTCCAACACACTAACCACTAAGCCAGTGCGCCGTTTCCTATTAGATGTGTTAAAAGTTGCAAATTGTTTACGCAATAACTTGCACCAATTGATGGCGCAACATGTCTAATAACTATAACTATGCGAAATATATTTATATTTATTTAATTTTCTGCCTTTAGCTAGTATAGTATCCTCTCGGATGCATCTCGGACGTTTAACTATACAGTTAGTATAATAGGTTTTTTTTTTTCCTAACAGTCAGCTTGTTGCCTCCCAGTTTCGGTTTTTTTTTGTTGTTGTTGCTATTGTTATCATTATTCTGATTAAAACAGAATATCACAGTTGCTTAATTTTCCAAAACGAAATTCAGTGTTCGATTAAGAATTAATAGGTGCAGTAAATACTAGAAACAAATTTAGTGTATACATAGACACTAAATTGAAAAATATTGAAAAAATCTGGATAATGTGAACGTTATCGGCTCTGTCAACAGTTTACGTAACTGCATTTTTTTTAATTTTCTTTCTATTGATTTTTTATCTCATGGAATAATAAACAACGCAACATTTCACGAAAAAATATTTTTCATAATATGAGTTCTCGAATTACAGCTACATAAGACCATGTGTAAAATATGTTAAAATTTAATCATTGATTTAATTATTGCAGTTGAATGGAAGCCGTTCATGAACTACAAGAATGCATGAAGTTGGAAATATTGAAATGATACTATAGTTCTTTGCATGTTTAATTATACGGGCGTGAATTTTTCATAAAAAAATTTATTTGCAAATTAAATGCATTCCAGTATACCTACTGAATGTAGAAAAAATAAATGTATTCAATTTATTTGGGGTGTGTAGTCATTGATGCATTCAAACCCATCACTTTTTCTGTTAAAAGGAATTTTTTTTTTTTAAAGAGTATGTATCATCATTTTAATAGACATACGCATATCTATAGATGAAAAGTAAAAGCGTTTGCATACTGCAACGATATTCAACTTTAAGTAAGGTAACTAAACCTATTTGTGTGGCTCTGTAGCGGTGGCAAAGAACATGTTTGGTCATATTTACAAAAAAATTAAAGCAAAAAAAATTTAATTTAAAAAAACCCGACTGACTGTTAAAAAGAACTTAAAATATTTGAGCAAGATATATTCAAGTATTATTAATTGACAATCGGAGACTACCTTAAGAGACTAACAAATATATACTAAGACTCCGACTGCTAAATAGTGATACTCAAATGTGTTTCGTTCACATATTTTTTAGTTCTTTTTTACAGTCAGTTGGGTTTATAAATTAGCTTTATTATTTTTAGCTTTTCAGTTTACGACATTCCGGAGAAGAATAAGAATCTAATAGCAGGTCAATCTTCAAAATCGGTCAAGCCGTTTAGGCTACAGGAGGTCACATCGAAACAGACCTATGTAGGTACATACTCGGAAAATACATTACCCTCCTTCTGTATCCGTCGGATACAAATTAAGATTACAAAAACACAGTTGTGCTAAGATCCAGCTTATAACTGACAAAAAGAAGTTCTTGTTATCAGATGTAACTGCTCTCCAATTAAAGACCACTGCAAGTTGGCCAACATATCCCCAATTATCTATTGAGCTGAATAAGAACAACGCTTGTGAGTAGAGAAATATTCTCTACGAAGCTTAGCCAAATGTCAAGTTATTCAGGAAATTCGTAGACTGTACTTTGACAAAGTATTTTTAACGTTGGAAGAATACGCTTAAATTCTAAATGGATTTAGTGTGTAGAGATCGCTTATTCGATTTGTAGTGCTTGTCATGATAAACTCAGCAGCATTGTATGTAAATATATCTTTTTTCGTTTTAGATAAACTAAAAGTCCATCGTTTTATTGAATACAAGCCTTCTGTCTCCTCTCAGTTGGTTTGTATTTAGTACCAATTATTTTCTTTCAATTATCAATTTAGTTTATAAGCTCTTTTATAACAAAATGTAGTTAAGTTACTTGTATAATCTTAGAATTTATTTGTTATATATGTATTCACTCATTTTTATTAAATGTAACGTTTTAAGTGTCAAAACGGCAGACAGACAAATCGGTCATACATATGAGCAGCTGTTTCAGTTGACGTTTATGGAGGGGTAGACGACGAAGGTCAAGAAATTCGTGACTGAGTACTTAGTTGACAGTTCGCATATGTGGCTGACGTAGAAAAAGCGACGTTCCCGACCAATCTCGTTTTAGCGTTCAGGTTACATCTCATCCAGATCAATCTAGTCGACTAAAGATAACTAGATTCTTAGATTCTTGAATGTGCACTGTGTTATATACTTTATTTTGAATTATGTGCACATTCGGATTCCTAGTTTATTAAGTCTGACAGTTAACTGACTAGATGTTTTTCAGTTGTTATTGGCCTAGAGCGGTCACGTGAATACATTTAGTTTAGTTTTTTATTAGACGTTTATAGAAAAACTAGTCAAGAAAATAATGCCTGCATACTCAGTTGACATTTCGAGAAGTCAATTTTAAAATAAACAGAGTGGCCGCTACAGAGCTCGGAAATGTCCAAAAAAAATGGCCGGTGAGAGAAAAAAGTATCCTTTTTGAATCTGCTCGGTAAATTTAGAATTTTCGCATGATAATTAAGAACTATTGGTTCGCATAACACTATAACAGTGTTGGGATAGGCAACACACATTTTTAGTGTACTCATTTGGAAATAACAATTTTTGAAAAATTTGCGAAATTCCTTTTACAAATGAAACGGTGACTGTGAGAATGCGAAAGTAATTTAAGTTACCCAGTCAGCGCGTTCGGATTCCTAGTCCCGACAAATCTAGTTGACGTTTTACATAAACTGTATCCGAACGTCGCCAATGTTTGTAACCTCCTGTAACAAGAAAATAAAGTATATTTTCTATCTACCTATTCACATAAATAAAAAAAAACGCAACTCTATTAAAGTAAATTGCAATATAATTTCGGCCGCATGTTTATACCGCTTGAACTATTTTAATAAAAGTAAAATAAAACCAAAAAAAAAAGTAAATGATAGAAATGTCCACTTTTTTTTATTGCACACATGGGCTTATAGCTTATCTGTAAGAGCACCAGCGGCGACGCCTGTTGCAGGTTTGTTTTCGAACTTGACTTAACAGCTGCAATTGCAGAAATTATTTAAAAGAAATATTTTAAAAGTTCGCTTTTTTTTTGGGAATCAACTTTCTTTAACATAAATCTACACCATCAGTGTTTTATTCTTTCTATATTACAATTAATACAAAGCAAAAGAAAGCGGCACAAATGTATCCAACAGGATAGCTTGTTATCCAAAAGATAAGCGAAAAGTACGCAGTTGAGACATAGCCTTAGTTCACCTACTTATCTAAGTTTATCCAGCATCCTTATTCTCTATAGATTCTGCTAAAATAAAACGCCGAGTAAAAATAATTTTGTTAAGCACCCGACCTTGACCAATAAAGACAAAAAGAAGTCTCATAAAAAATGTCTGGAGTTTTTTTTAATTCAAAAATATATTCCTTATTCAGAAAAATAAAAAAAAAGAGCTTAAGATTAGTATGAACCTCCAACAAGAAATGCTAACCTTAAGATATCGAACGCATATTTTGTATACACGATGTTCACAAATTTCCATTAATTAAATACAAGAACCACCAACATGGTCAACAACATACATACTATAGATATTACTCATTTTGAGAAAATCTACATATCTTATACGTTAAAATCGGAATTCCCCAAGGTTATGGTAGACATTTTAATTAAAACATAGCCGATTATGAATAAAAGAAATTGGTGAATAATGAAATGACATGGTGGAAGAAGATGAGACACTCACGTGCTTGTTAGCAACTAATCGATCCAGTTGGTTGCTTCTATTTCGTACGCAGCTGCTCATGCTTTTATAGTTTGATAGCTTCAAACATAGATATGGCAAAGATGTTGGAGCAAGTGCGAAATGGGCGTGAACGTTTAGAGTCTACTTCGGAAGCTGAAACAAAGAAATTGATGATGTTGACCTATTCAATTTTAAACATCTATACTATTTTGTTACTGAAAATCCAGTATATATGTATAGCAGATTAATCCTTTTTCGACAAAGCATATAAGCAATGTCCTAAGAATGACGTTCAAACTACATTTCACCATGAATATCAACGCACTAAAAGAACATAAAAAGGAGATTTGCCTTCAGCAATAATTGCTAGTACAAAAAAATAATCCTTATAATATTAGCAAACTGCGATTTTTATACTGAAGATTAATTTATTGTGATTTTGTTTGCAAACAATACAAATTTTACGTTTAAAAAAGTATGATATTTTTCGTACAAAAAAATAGAGGGAATTTGAGTTTAGCGAAAAGGGAAAAATGAACACGTTTCGCGGGGAAAAATAATAGACAAATCATACTGAGACCCCCAACTCGCAATCCTCTTGCCGCTGGGCCCCTCAATTTTTTTCAAATTCGCCTTTTTGTTTTCCTATCGGTGTTTATCATGAAATTAACGTTATTTTTTTAACTTGATTTTTCGTTTGTAATTTTTCTTAGACTTTTTTAAGTGATAGTACAGTTTTCAGTTTCGTTTAATGTTGTTGTTAATTGTTTAACCAAATCGATCATAAAAATTTCAACTTGGGATTAAGAAAAACTATTATTTACAACACAGCCCCACACTCGATGATGAAATGAGAATCAACCTCAGGCTACCTCACATCCGGTTTAAACCGGAAGTGAAGGCTGTTTTTTTCTTTAAGTATGCGTGTATCAAAGTATCAAAGGGGGCTCGATTAACATGGCACAAATACATGAATTCAAACTTTGCTACATCCAAGGTCAAATTAATGTCGTTTTCCATTGGGGCAAAAAATCAATTTTTTTTTGGTTTTATTCACTTTTCGCGTCCATTGGGAAAAAAATCAATCTTTTTTTGATTCGGATCACTTTTTGCAAATCTCGATATTTTTTCAGATTTACACATACTACCACAAATGCAGCACAGCTGTTTTACTTCATTTAAAGAAGTTTGTTTTAAAATAAATGTGCAAAGTTCCGTGAAAACCAAAATAAAGAAATATATGAACAGCAATGGACATAGTTTTGGAGGAATTATTATCTTCATTGTTTTCCTCATCATCTGGAAACTACAAATCACCGAAACTACTCCATTTGTATCTACAACAGAGGAAACATTTTTCAAGCCGATTTCCATGGCTGATTTTACCAAAAACAAATGCAACTTAAACAGCTGACATTGTTGTCAAATAACGCACTAATCCATTCACAAAAGCAGATCAATTTCGTTGCATGTTCCATGAGCCGCATAAAATCTGAGATCTGAAAAAGATTTTTGGTGGTCCCAATGGAGAACGACATAAGCTTGTATGCAATCCCTCTTTTTTTGCTGAAGCTGTCAGTCTGTTTAATACTTAGTTTATGGCAAAACTCTGATTATGATTGAACAAAAGATTGGTCTGGATAAGATTTAATAATAAATGAAACACAAATGGTAGAACGAATATTAAGATGAGAAATATTGTTTGTTTATTAAAGCAAAAAGAGAAAAAAATGTACAGCATTATGGCACTTCCACATCACATACGAAACAGCGAAGAATAAAAAATATTTTATGTAATTCCTGACAATACGAATTCAAATAAGTTCGAAAATTACTGAATTGTACCTTTTAATATAGTTTTATGGTCGTTTAAAAGACTTATTAAAAAAACAAATTTATTTTTGTTTTTTTTTTCATATTTATAATTCTTTAAAAAAAAACAAAAAAAATGAACTTTTATGGTGACACTTCACTTTTAACCAAAACACTCCAATTTTTCCTTTTAAGAAAACACTTCACTCGAAAATTCGCAAACGGCATCGCTGCTCTTCACACCCTTTGAAGTTTTTCAGTGACTTTATGTTTATGCATGGTTTTCCGAAATTAAGAATACAGCATTATTGTCTCCAAATAAGACGTCATTTTGTGGTAGGTCGTTTGTAGCACAGACCGAAAAACACTACTTTGCTGTACTCCAGTTTTGTATGTATCAATACAGAGTACATAGCTTCTTATACATAGTCGTTGCATTATATCTAGCTCTTGTATTCCGAAGTTTTATATTGGAAGATATGATTGAAGCTTTTTTAGTAATCCTTTATCATATATAAATTTTCTGAACCAGTCAAAGTTCAAGATGAGCAAAATTTGGCTAAAGAATTGTTGAAAAAGAAAGTTACTGGCTTTTATAATTGTCTCCGAGCAATACTGCGATTTCGGTAACAGCATCCAAGTGCACAACGTTTTTTAAATTTGTAAAACGTATTGCGTTCCTATTGCAACACAAACATCGGTCCATTTCGATTTGATGATCGAATTTAAACATGGTTTGTGGTTTAACGATATTTAGACTTACACAGTTATTATGACCATAAGAACCTAGAAACATACAAAATATATTTCGTATTGAGAGATTAGAGAGGCCAATTCAAGTACTTAGCTCTTAAAGAACAATGACAAGATAATACTAAGTTTGGGTGATGTCAGCAGCATGTATGTTACCGTACAGGTTACTACAGTTTACGAAATCACCGAATACATTTACGTTTTCAGAATTCAATGCTTTAAGCAATTCTTCTTTTTTACATGAGCAAATCTTGCATATAGAAAAAAACACAAAAAATGATATCTTAAACTTTGACATACTAAATCTCGTAACTTAAATGCTTAAAAATTAGTAATCGAGCATCATCTTTCTCCACAAAAGACTAAAGACAAAAGACACTTCCATATTGACATTTAATCGTTCAAGGTTTGCTACTTCACCGATGGCGAAATATATAAAATCGATTTCGTTGTCAATTCAAAATGAGCAAGCATTATACTTTTATGTAAAAGGAATTTATAGGTACTTGCATTTCAAAAATGCGTCATTAAATATGTACCTACTAGTTTTGGTAATTGTACAGATTCGAACATTTTTTATTACTTAGGTATAGCATTTTAACTAAATAAAGGGTTTTCCAATAAGAGGTGTTATTTTGGTATTCAAAGAAAAATGCCATTTTTTGAGATAAATGATCGTATGTTTATTTCATAATAAAGAGGAAGGTATGCCGTTAATAATGAAAAACAACATCAGCCAAATGGCCACCACGAGCACGCATACAGGACCATATCCTTTTCATGAAATTTTCCATAACTAAATCGCAAAGTGGCTGCCCTATGTCCTCGATAGCCTCACGAATTTTATCTTTGAGGTCTTTAATCGACTCTGGGCTGTTGGCGTAGACCTTAGCTTTCACGTGGCCCCAAAGGAAGAAGTCGCAAGGTGTTAAATCACAAGATCTCGGTGGCCAATTGTGATCACCTCTTCGAGAGATAACACGGTCCGGAAACTTTTCCCGTAAAAGATCAATAGTTTCGTTGCTTGTGTTTTTTCACCATTTTTGTAGTGAATTTTAATAATTACAATGCGTTGTTGAAGCGTGTATCGTTCCACTTTTAGTAATGGCGTAGTTTCTACTTGTCAAATGTCAAAGAATAAAAGCTTCAAAAGTGACAGCTACCGAAATAGCGGGTCATTCACAATAACACCTCTCATTGGAAAACCCTTTATATCCATTCACTCGTCAAAATGATATAATATGTAAACTTATACCTCAACAGCAAGACAGGTTTTACTGATCTTTCCCCTGTATGCTGTACTATGTACAATTTTAAGCACAACATGCTGTATCTCTGAGTAGATATCACGGACGCAGTCATTCGCTTTTTACTCCTTATTTCACCATTGTATAACAATAGATTGCAATTCGGTAAACAGCTCCAATTGTTTTCACTTCACTCGCTTGTCTATAATTGCTTCACATGCCTGACTCACCTTTCAAACAAGAGGCGGCGTTGTTTTATATCGTTGATCAAACTTGTTTTGCAAAAGGGGAAAAATATCTAAGTAGATAAAAATAAACAAATGTTAACATCACTCACCGTCTACGTTGCTATTCCGCTGAAATAAGTCTGCTGAATATTTGAAAACAACTGGTAGATATCAGAGGCTTGAAAGACTTCAAAGTGAACTTCTTCGTACCTATTTACTTTTAAATCTCAACAACACACTGATCAACACTTTACTTAAATCGAATTTTTAAATAGGTATGTGGGTATACCGATATGGGGGCTAAGATTTTTACAACTTGCTCTGATATTGAAAAAACAATTACCGGAAATTAAAATTTTTCAACACAAACGGTTAAAGATATTTAGCAGACATGTATAATATTTTGGCGGGTGAACATAATCATTTACTTTACTACCGAAACCATTAATACAAAATCTCGGTTTAATGGTCCCGTTGATTTAGAATAAACAGCTTTGAGAAACGATTTCGTAGAATTTTCGAAAATAGATTTTTATTTTTATTTTAACATCTTTCGTCAAAAAGGCATTATTAGCTTTCTATTTACATCACACTAATACAATGAATTTCGTATGGTTTTCATCGTAAACTCACTCTGAATGCACTTGGAAGATAACGCAAAAACCGTCTCGAAAACAAATCTAAATAAAACACATCTTAATGAAGTTTGAAGGATTAGTTGCCATAGGCAGTGCCAAAAGTGGGGCAACAGGAAATTGATTATAACAGTTGGTAGAACAGTACCGCTAATGAAGCGCGCCCACACGACCGAAAAAAGGCGAAGAAGAAACAAATTTTACAGACACGATGTGCGACCGACGCTCGAAACTCTCACAAAATTACTGAATGCAATGGGGGGCAACTAGCTGTAGAGTGCTCCATGCTCCATCGACAGCGTACAGTGCAAAAGTTGTGTATTTTATTTTTCATGCGCGCCCTGCGAGAGTGAAAGAGCTTAGGATCCACAATATCTCAAACAAACACATCACACTCCAACACACACTATGGTAGGGTACTATGGAGATGACAGTCGCACTGTGGCTGGCATCGCTTTCTTTTTGTTGTGGCGACTATTTGAGTTTGTTAACAAACTGTGTGCGAAAGCGATTGTGTGTTGGGCTAAGATGGATAGTGGAGCTGCAGATGTAGGAGTATTATACAATAGAAACAGTTATATGATTATGATGGGGAGAATGTTCTTTGTGTGGTGTTGGTGTAGGTTCAAAACATTGACCAACAAGTTTCTTTTTAGTGTCATGATACGAAAATCGCATGGAACAAATCAGTTCCCCTCTTTTCGACAAAGTATATAACGTACAAATACAATTAGGTATGTCGATCCGATTTATCTCTATAGCGACGTGAAGGTGGATTGAGAAACTGCCGGCGTAATTCAAATGGAATCCACATCCACACACTACGCCTACAGTAAGGGGGCACTCCCATGAGAGTGATGTGCACTCTGCAAAATGCAACTAACTTAGTATTGAATTTAGTAAGTAAATTATTTTAATTATCGGAATCTTTACAAAATAAGTCCATTTTATCAAAATGAAGAAATAGCTAAGCGATGTTTCTTGTGACATTGGCTAGTTTTGAGATAATAACTTTGATAGATATGTAATAAATAAACCATAAAATAATTCAAGATAAAATAGGAGACTTAAAATATTATATAAGTTACTAGCTGTACCCGCCCGGCTTCGCCCATGCAAAATGTGGTTTCAGAACAATTGATGGAACACAATTGTAGGGGACAAACTTTTTTTTTTTTGATAACCGCTCAAAGGAAAAATCATCGAAAGATATTGCAGAGGTACGATGCGAGGGAGCCTTCTGCAATAGTGAGGGACTTGAATCCGTATTAAAAAACCTCCCGAAGACTGAGTCCACTCTGCCTTCATCTTCATGGCATTGCACCTGGTCGTTGGACTAATCAGCAACAATTTAATATTCTTTAGACAATGAAAATGAAAGAAAATAATTTTATAATATTTAACTCACTTCTTTATTAATGTAACGCTTTTGGGTATACTATATTAGCGGTTTTGTTTCGATCGGCTAAGATAGTGATATTTGCTGCATTACTTATCTACCCTGGAGCGAGCTACATATATCCATAACTGCCCGTGCCTGAAACAATTCTTGCTAAATTCAACTCCTGCTTTTCTTAAAGTTTGACCCTGTGACTTATTGATTGTCATGGCAGAAAAAAAATTAATAGGAAATTGAATCCGTTTGAACTGAATGGATAATTGCTGGGAATTATTTGTACTCTTTGTATAAATATCTCTTTTACCACACCCAGTTAAAATTAACGCCCCTATTACGTTTTTCTGCAATGAAATCACTCTTTGGTTCCATTACAAAGCTTATGGGATTCAAATTGCGAAGCAACATAATGGGAACTCCAACTTTTAATTCAATTCTATCAGCAAGAAGGCCATTGGCTGTAATGCTATTTAAAAACTTCACCGGGTAATTTACTGCCCCATCTTGATGGCAAATAGCATTTTTAAACAGGTACGAAGTGTATCACCAGAAATTTTCCCTAATATATATCCCCTAATGTAATAATACCACGATCTGGTATCACTATACTTATTTGACATTTCTTTCTAGATACATACTTTTTTTTTGGAATCAAAACAGAGATAAACAAACCTTTCCTACATAGTGGCCTTTTCTTTTGTTTTTATACTGCCTCTGTCTGTCTCCCTCTCCGTCACAGGAGTAAAATACGGTTAAAAAAGTTGTAAAAATATTGCGCGGTTAGTATGTTTTATTTGAGAATGAAGTGCATATCTACTCATTCAGGTGAAAATCGTGGAAATGTTTCAACTTTGCCCAATTTATTTAAAAACATTTTAAGTTATCGAGTTATTGGATATCCTAAGTTGTACCTGCAGAAATGTGATCTATAAACTGGTAATTACTATATTTAAATGCTCAGAGTATTTTCAAACGCAAATCGAAACAAAGAAAAAAGCGAAACGAAAAAATTAACTACTAATTAAAGATATAGAGTTAAAACAAAGTAGAGATTGTAGGCCTAGGTATCCTCTATAGGCCTGTGAAAAATACACCAGAATATATTGAACAGTTTCTAAGATTTTAGCATTTAAAGACATGCAGTCAAATTGAATCTTAGTCGAACAGAACTACACCAATTTTATTTATATGATTATTACTAGTTATGTAGGGAAAACTCAGAAGCGAAACTGAATAAAATACACGGTACAGAAAACATAACAATATGCTTAAAATCAGAAACAAATGATACTGAGACCTCCAACTCACAATCCTCTTGCCGCTGGGCCCCTCAGTTTTTTTTTTTCAAATTCGCCATTTTGTTTTCCTATCGGTGTTGTGTCAATTAAGAATCCGTGTGACATGCAAAAACATACAAAAAATACAAAAATAAATGCTGCCAACCTCGGCAACCGTGGGGAAATGTGCTAGAGTTCGGGAATACCACATTTATACATTACTGAATGCCATTGGTTAGTTATTATAATATATATAATAATTATATATTATTGTTAAAAGGCGAATAATTTGATTTGTTTGGTTAATAAAACTAGCTAAATGAGATGTTCTATATTCAAGAAACTTATTATGACAAATATGGTTACGTATTTTCTGCTTTTGAATATCATTAACTTCGATTTCATGTGTAAATTTTTCTAAGATAACTTAAGAAAATTTGCTCAAAATATTTGCATTTTCCTTCAACCAATCTACATTGTTCATTTTTCATTAATATTTTAAGCAAACGTACACTTACCCATGAAAGAAAATGTTATCCAAACGTAACGAATAATTTCAAATTTAACGGATAAAATTCTATGAACGTTGGCAGCAACTTTGCCCACAGCGGAAGTGACATATGCAAGGTGCGAGCGTGTTGGTGAGTCGGAATTTTTGAAGTTACGTGACATTTGTCAATACGAATTTCTATGTAACAATACAAGCGCACTTAGCATTTGCCACCCCATAAAAATATAGCTTGTAGGCTAAGTAACGGGAAATCGGTCGGAGTTGGTGGTCTCAGTATTGTCTCTGCTTAAAATTATGCATGTTCTTGTTCATTCCTAAATTACATAGATAGATCTGGATTTGGGTAGCAAATTAAAAAAAAAATATTTATAATTCGGGTTTATGTGTGGGATCTTATTGTATAGGTACCTATTTAGATGCTCTTATGATTTGATGATGAAAGATTTACGCAGCATCTACGTGGCTTTCCTGGAGTAATTATTTATAAACATTTATCCGCGGTGACTTTAATAAACGAGGTTTGTGTCTTCATAGCTACGAATTTCGATAAACAGAAAACATTGAAGTCTATTATTTTTTACTCCGAAACCGACATCAGTTGTTTTTGACAGATAAGTTTTGTAAATAAAATCATTTTACATAATAAAAAGTCAAATTATGTGGCACAATTCCCTCTTTTTTGGAGTGACGTTAAACCCACCCACTTGAGCTTAAATATCAGTTTTGTTTGAAATCGTTAGAGCCGTTTTTGGAAAAGAACTTAAAAGTTGTTTAAAACCATTATATGAGAATTACCGTTCATAATAGGGCAAAGGTGCAAAAAAAGTTGCTCCAAACTGTAACGAATCTAACACAAGGTGTTTTTTGTTCTGTTTTTCCTGCATTTCTGTCTGATATTTTAAAGCCTTCAGCGGTTGTTCTTAATGTGTTTGTTCGTTGCCATTCGCGTTTTTACTAAAAAAAAAAAGTATACTATCAAATGACCATCAACTTACTCTGATATGTGCTTATTTTTTACTTTTGGTTTGTCGCAAGTGAAGACAACGTGTTACATGAGTTACTCTAACATATTTGGAGCTAAGGTCAGTGAAGATTTTTTAGTACTATTCAGGGTGCTGAAAAAGAGATGGTGGTACAAAATTAATAATAAAATAGCACTAGCTGCCAGAACTTACGGTTAATCTAAAGTACCAATGCGCTTATGATACTTCTTTGTCAATCAATTACCATTTGATATTTTTGATTTACTTTTCTGTACTTCTGACATAAATATGTCCATTATCTTAATGCCATTCAAATTGCAACCTTTTCGGCTACCTGAGAACAATGCCCATTAATTGCCAATCCAAATGAAAAAAAAAAAAGACTGTTTCAATCAATATTAGAGGAATTGTATGATGTAGGTGTTCCAAAATAAACTGTTAAAATTCAAAATAAATCATATCCTTGGCTTACATCTGTGCTCTGTAGTAGTTAGTTCCATACAAACTAGGAACAAATTATACAGAAAATGGCAGCGTAGACCATCCGATGTTAAATTTTTTGCTTGCAAAGCTTCGCGTAATTATACTCAAAGGAAAAATAGTTTCCCTCTAATTTTGGAGTAATTTACGAAAAATTAGTAAATGTGATCTTGATCCGTATGTAGTTACTAAATAATTTGTTTTTCTGGGTGACAAGAGTATTGGCAATTGCAAAGAGAACTTACCTATGTTCTACTACTGACCCTTGACCGCTCAGCATTCGTCCATGCCTGTCAAAGGCATTTAAGAAAAGATGTATGTTACGTTCAAACTCACGAAATGGCGAAACTATCGCGGACATCTCTCAAAAGACCAATCAAACTGCACGGAATTGTTAACTAAACCTGATGGTACAGTCACACGCGACCGGGAAGAAACTTTAAACACTCTTCAAGTGCATTACCCTGGATCCACTATCATAAACGAATCCCCTACACGCAGAAATTTGACCTTAACCGAGTGCAATTTTTGCTTTGTTAAAAAAAATGGGTTAAAATTAACTTAGTCTCTGTAGAAAATAAACGAGTATTTGTTGTTAAAAACTACAGAGTTAAAAATACATACTCTTAATAAGTTGTTATCAACAAAGTTAGTAGATTAATATCAACCAAACAGTTTTATTTTGATTTTTGTTAAAGTATAATAAGTAAATTCGTTGAAAGCAACATAGCCAACTTGAAGTTTTAACACACCGATTGGTTATTAATAGCCGTTCTTCTTATCAATTTTTAACCCATTCAATGTTTGTTAAAATCTTACAACCTCTCTGTTAAAAACAACCAATAAATCTTGTTTAAATACAAGGTGGCGCAAAAATAACCTTCCGATGTTTTTTGGCTGTAATTTAAAAACAAAAATGAAAAACTTTGATTCTTCTTGTGGATTATTTTTATTTGGTCCTTTAATTTTTTTTACATCAAGTCGAGAATATGATGTCATGTAAATGGCCGCCGCCACAGTTGATTGTCATTTGAGCTCTTTTTATGGCATTTTCCATAACTCTGCCAAAACTTCCGGCGATAGGTCCTCACATTCTTGACGGATATTGTCTTTAAGAGCTGCAAGAGTCTGAGGCTTGTTGACATAAACCCGCGACTTCAAAAAGCCCCACAAAAAGAAGTCTGGAGCGGTCAAATCAGGCGATCTTGCGGGCTAGTGCAAATCGCCAAAAACGACCCGGGAACACCTCTTTCAGAATATCGGTTGTGGCTCGCGCAGTGTGTGCCGTAGCTCCGTCCTGTTGGAACCACATGTCCTCCAGTCCTAAATCGTCCAATTGCGGTAGAAAAAAATCGGTAAACATGGCCCTATAGCGCGCACCGTTCACTGTTGTCGTTTGAAGCGCCGTTCTCGAAAAAAAAAATGGCCGCGTCAACAGAGGCGATATTCTCGGCTCAACGGGCGCTTCGGGGTCCGCCACTCTTGGCAACATCTCGTGTTGTGCCAGTCTCTTCGAGGCGAGCGGCTAAACGTCGCAGTGTTTCACCAGTAGGCGTTGGACGGCTAGGAAATCTGCGACGAAATTCACGTTGTGCCAAAGTCACCGACCGATTATTGCTCAAATAAATAGTCACCAATATTCCGCGTTCTGGAGGCGTGTAGCGTAACATTGTTTATTAAAGAGTATTTCGCATGTGTTTACTACACAAATGTCAAAACAGAACTGACATTAGGGGCCAATCGCAAAATTAATATCATTTTCTGATAGGAGGATTACTTTTGCGCCACCTTGTACTTCGGTGGCAGATGTTGTTGTAACATCTTCTTTTTTGACGACGTCCAGTAGAGCCAGTTTCACGGTTGGCCTTTCCAAGATTCCGTTACTAGTCTTTACGGAAGCACTCCGTACCTGACCATCCTTAGATGTTCGCACTGCTATCACTACTCCATTTGGGTATACATTTCTCGTTAAGCCCTTGTCTTTGATAATTACAATGTCACCAACCTGTAACTGCTTCACTGGTTTAAACCATTTAGACCGTGGTGTTAAGTCTGGTATGTATTCAGCAATATATCGTTTCCAACACTTGTTTGCAAATTTCTTCCCTACGGGGAAGGGTGCCGATAGAGTCCATGAACCTCGGAAGACCCATTGAAGAGATGAGACTGGTGATAGCTATTGGACGATATGTCTTCGAATAATCATACGACGGGTGCCCGAAAGAGTGTGTCCCTCGCTTATAATCCTCCGACATCTCGTCAAAATGGCGTAAAATCGGCCCTTTCGTTGCGTAACCTTACTTGCCATTTAATAAGGTTGGTCAGGGAGGAGGTGACCGGTCGACAGTGTGCCTTCGGATAGGCGGGTGGTAACCGTAACGGTTTTTTGTCGGCGCAGTGGCTTAGTGTGTTGGACTACTAAGGGAGGGGTCCCAGGTTCGAATGCCGAGAAAACCCAAATTCCAACATCCAGTAGGGTCAATGTGGGTAAATGTAAACTGGGGGAAATGAAAACATGGCTCATAACAAACTCTAGTTAAGTCTCTTTGACACATAAATAAGTAGAAATTGCGGACCCATACATCTTTTGTCTTATACGTCAAACTCATTGCTGTCAAAAGACAATTCATTTGACGAGCGCATTTTTCGTGAAAGCTCATTTTTAAAAGTGTCAAACAAGTTGTAAGTCTTTTTTAAAAAATAACTATTTTTGCGGATTCAATTGGGTAAGTCCGATTTACAAATATTTTTTAGTTTTAAGTTTTGATTTAGATTCTACGTCAAATAGAAAATCCTAAAAATCCATGAAATTTATGTCGATTCTCATGTGTTTACATTTACCCCAGAATATTTTTTCATATGGGAAAATGTGAACAACATTCTGGTGGTAAATGTAAACATATAATTTTGGTAAAATGATATTTAAAAAACAAAATAACATAGTTTTAGTTAATTTCTATTGCTGTTATGCCGCGGAACTACATACTAAAGAAGCCGCCACCGCCATATTCAGTGGATGATGTTGCAAAAGCGGTCATCGACGTACAAAACCAAAATATGACATTCAGAGCAGCTCAGGATGCATATGGGGTGCCAGTATCTGTCATCTATAACAGAATCAAAGGGAGAAAAAACTCAATGGATAAATTTAAGCAAGGACGTAAGATTGCACTTTCATTGGAAGTAGAAAATGAGATTGTCAAATGCATTCTTGAACGCTCTTCATGTGGTTATCCATGCGATAAAGAGGAACTTCTAAATTTAATCAAGGACTATGTCGTTACAAATAGCATAAAGACTCCATTTACTAATTCAAAGCCTGGACAAGAATGGTACAGAAACTTTATGAAGAGACACCCCGAACTATCATTAAAGAAACCGGAGTTACTACAAAAATGCGGGAAATCCCTAACAGAAATCCTAGGAAGTAGGGCAAAGGTCCGCAATCTGGAACAGAAGATAACGCTCGATATCAGGGATTTAGATGAGCTGACCACGGCGGAGGAAGTCCAAAAAGCAATAAAAATGAAAATTTCCGACCCAACAACCGAGTTCCAGGTAGCGATCACCGGGAAGAACAAAAGCTCCCTAAAGATGGCCATAGTCCAAATAAACGTGAGAGCAGCCAACGAACTGCTTAAGTCCCATCGGATAAAGATAGGATGGATTCAGTGCCGAGTCCGACGACGGGTGGAAGTCAAAAGATGCTTCAAATGTTTTAGCTACGGACACATGCAGGCAACCTGCAATGGCGCAGACAGGAAAGGCCAAGGTCTATGTTTCAATTGTGGAGAAAAGGGACATAAGAGAAACGACTGCCCAAACGCCCCAAAATGTTGTCTATGCGCAGATCGGAAACCCCCATCAACAGCTCTAGATCATATGCCGGGATCGGGCAAATGTCAAGTCTTCAGGGAAGCACTTGAAAAGGCGAAGAAGAGTGAGTTACAATGACCAGAATACTACAATGTAACCTCCACAGAAGTCAAACTGCTGACAATCTACTGGCCAAAATCAAAAGCGAGCTCCAAGCTGATGTAGTTATTGTCAGTGAACAATATAAAAACAAAGAAGGACCAAACTGGATTGTGGACACTTTAGGAACTGCTGCCATATGGATCCCAGACGCAAGTAAATTCCCCATAAAAAGCCAAGGAGCACAAAGAGGCTTTGCATGAGTGAAATGCGATGGACTCACATTAATCAGCACCTACCTCAGCCCAAACGATAGAATCGACGAGTTCCGACAAAAATTAGAAAACTTAGAGGACTTTATGTGTGACGTCGGAGGCGAAATCTTAGTCGCCGGAGATTTTAACGCCAGAGCCCAGGAGTGGGGAATGCCAACTACGGACTCACGAGGAAGGCAAATACTGGAAATGTCAGCGAGGCGCGGCCTCATCGTAGCAAACTCAGGAAACACGCCTACTTTTAGGAGACCTGGCTGCGAAGGCACCATCCCGGACGTAACCTTTGCCTCGGAACACACATTCGCGAGAACTCGAAACTGGAGGGTCATCGAGGACTACACGGGCAGCGACCATCAATACATCGTATTTGACTTAGATGGTTACCAACGAGCTCCAAATCGGAATCAAACACGAGCTCCGAGGTGGAACGTGAATAGACTAAACGAAGAGCTCCTCACTTCAGTGATAGAAGACGGAAAAGGGGCTGTACTTCAAGTGGAGGGATCGGCGGAAACAAAAGCTGAAGCCACGATGCAACTAATACGGCTCGCATGTGACGCCTCTATGCCACGAAAAAACGGCACCTATCGAAACAAGGACCCAGTGTACTGGTGGACGGAGAATATAGCGGCGCTACGCAGAAGATGCTTACATCTCAGACGCAAGGTCACTAGGGGAAGGAGAAGACGTGCTGAGTCAACGGAGGAAGCTCTATTGGAATACAGAAGCAAAAGATCCGAGCTCAAGAAGGCCATCAATACGAGCAAAAAACAGAAGTGGGAGGATCTCCGTCGAGACATCAACAACGACCCCTGGGGGCTAGGCTACAGGATCGTTATGCGAAAACTTGGAGCCCAGACAGGAAATCCTGTTCTCGACGAAGAAAAGATGAAGGGTATTGTGGGCACGCTTTTCCCAACTCACCCCGTTAGGCCCCTCGACACCACATTGGTCCAACGTGAGGAAATACTACCCTTTAATGAAGAAGAGCTGTGTTCAGCAGTGAAAACCCTACAAAACAGAAGAGCCCCTGGACTTGACGGGATACCATCAGAAGCGCTAAAGGCGATCGCCAACTCATGCCCCCAACTACTACTGAATATGTTCAATAGTTGCCTGGAAGATGGAGTCTTCCCTAGAAATTGGAAGAAACAACGCCTAGTGCTAATTAGTAAAGGCAAAGGAGACCCAGATTCTGCATCAGCGTACAGACCTCTGTGTATGCTTGACACGCTAGGGAAACTCTTGGAGAAGATGTTGAGACCGCGACTTACAGCTGCAGTATACCGAGGAGGAGACCTCTCGGAAAGACAGTACGGCTTCAGAAAAGGCCGCTCTACTATTGGAGCGATCGAAGAAGTAGTAAGGGCCACCCAATCCGCCCAAAGGGGTAGTAACTACTCAAGGAAGATCGTACTGCTGGCAACTCTGGATGTCAGGAACGCCTTTAACTCAGCCAGGTGGAGTGACATGCTGAACGCGCTCGAGAACACTTTCAACATCCCAGCCTATCTCTTACGGATGGTTAAGGACTACCTCAGGGACCGGGAGCTGATCTACGAGACTACAGAAGGCCAAAGAAGAATGCAAGTAACCTCAGGAGCAGCCCAAGGATCAATTTTGGGGCCTGACCTCTGGAACATCTCGTATGATGGCATTCTTCGCATGGAGATGCCGCCGGACACCTTCCTGGTGGGGTATGCAGATGATATCGCCGCGGTCATAATGGCAAAAGACACTGAAAATGCGCAACTGAAGCTAAACCAAGTCATGCGACGAGTAACCTTTTGGATGGATGAACACGGTCTCGGCTTGGCTACAGAAAAAACCGAGATAGTGCTTCTAACGAAGAAAAGGATCCCGACTTCAATCGACTTCCAAATCGGCCAGGAGGTAATAAGAAGCAAAGACGCCGTGAAGTATCTGGGTGTGACCATCAACACCAAAATCACCTTCTGGCACCATATAAAGAATGCAGCGGAAAGAGCATCGAAAGTGACTGCGTCACTGAACAGGCTGATGGCAGATGTAGGTGGCCCAACGGCCAGCAAACGAAGGCTCCTGATGTCGATCACGCATGCCATTCTCCTTTACGGATGTGAGATCTGGGCAGATGCACTTCGAAAGGAAAAGTATAGAAAGCAGATGGCAGCTGTGCAGAGACGCGGAGCTCTACGTGTTGCAAGCGCATACCGAACCGTATCGGAGCCAGCCGTTCTTGTTGTCGCAGGGGTGACCCCAATAGACCTCTTAGCGGCAGAAAAGAAGTACGTCTACGACAAAAAGACGGAAGCTGGAGTAGAAAGGGCTACGGAAGAGGCCAAAGAGCTCACGAAACAGAAGTGGCAAGAACGCTGGAGCTCGGAAAGCAGAGGACGATGGACAGCGAGGCTCATCAGGAACGTGGCTGAGTGGAATGACCGGAAACACGGTGAAGTTAACTATTACGTCACACAGTTACTCACCGGACACGGATACTTCAACGCCTTTCTCCACAAGATCGGGAAAACAAACAGTCCAGCTTGCCAGTACGGGGACTCCCAGGAAGACGACGCGCATCATACCTTCTTCGCCTGCAGCAGGTGGGAATCCAACAGAAGAGAACTGGAGACGAATATCGGTATCATCACTCCAGACAACATAACAGAAAAGATGCTGGCCAGCGAGCAGAACTGGAACAAGATCTGCGCCTACGTCCAACGCATTCTCAGAAGAAAGAAAAGAGAAGAAGAGCAATCCCGCGAAACAGAGTGAGCCCGAAAGGGCGTATGATTACAGCCCCCCTGAAGTAATGCGAACAGCGGTCCCAGGGGGGCGGGTCAGAAACCGAAGGGAAGGAGGAGTTTTAGTCCGTAAACCTGTAAACCTTGTACAAACGCGCTGTACAAATGGGAGTCGGACACACGGGGATGGTCAACGCCAAAAAGACCTCCCTACGGTGCACAAAGCATTTCTCCTCCCCCCAATAGGAAAAAAAAAAAAAAAAAAAAAAAAAAAAAAAACTACAAAAATGCAGGAAGCATGCCAGAAAGCCCCAAGTCATTTACGACTTTTATAATCAGTTGAAAAAGGTTGTAACTGAATATGGGCTTGACGAAAATTCGGAATTTATATTCAATGCCGACGAAAGCGGGTTTTGTAATGATCCAAACAAACTGAAGGCAATAGGAAAAAAGGGAGTGCCAATCAGCAGACTCACTGGAGGTTCTGGACGTCAGTCAACCACTGTTTTGGCATGCGTTTCTGCAGATGACTATGCTCTGCCTGCTTTAATTATCTTTAAAGGCGCAGCGGTACAAGCTCGATGGACAAATGCTGAAGCATATCCTGGATCTTTATATGGAGCTTCGAAGAACGGTTGGATGGAAGAGCCACAGTTCTACCATTGGTTCATAAATGGGTTTGTTCCTCATGTGGCGCGTTTCAGAGAACAAAACAATGCTGTTGATCAAACTGCTTTATTGCTGTATGATGTACACTCCAGCCATATCAGCGTGCGTATAGTGGAAGCTGCTATGAATAACAATGTTCAACAGACAGACAAGTTACAGCCGTTAGATAAAGCGGTTTTCGGTCCAGTCAAGACGGCTTGGGAAAAAGTCCTTGTACGACATGGAAAAGAAATTTTAGGCAAAGGGTTGTTTCAATTATCCAAGTCTAAATTTACAAAACTACTGGGACAAGTTTGGAAGAAATCCATTAACTTGTAAACATCAGACTAGTCTTACTATTAAATCACGCATCAACAACTTTATGGAAAGTATTGACGCATTAATTGTTAGCAAAATATCGGAATTTCTTCCTGGCTCTCCCATTAATACCAGTAATTGGTCAATACCTTCCAACATCAACCTCGCAGATCCACTATTTGCAACGCCAAACCGCGTCGATCTATTAATAGGAGCAGAGCATTTCTTTGGTCTGTTATCAATCGGTCAAATAAAGCTGGGGCATCAACTTCCCATTCTGCAAAATACCGTTTTTGGATGGGTAGTCTCTGGAAGTGTTGCTCAGAGAGAACGCAATGATAACAGTTTATATGCACATATATGTTCGGAAGTCAATGACAACAGTGACATTGCATTCATACTTAAGTCTTTTTGGGAAATCGAAAATCACGAGTCGGCAGAACATCCATTAACTAAAGTTGAACAACTGTGCGAAGAACACTTCCTTAAACACGTCAATCGTCTTACAAATGGTCGGATCGAGGTAAGACTGCCATTTAAGCAAGCTCCCCAAGCATTGGGCAACTCATATACAACCGCTCTTAGGAGGTTCTATGCTTTAGAACGCAAATTATATAGGAGCCCTGAGCTCTCTCTGCAATATGCCGCATTTATGAGGGAGTATGAACAACTCTCACACATGGAACTAGTTCAAAATCAGCATTGTAATGAACCGAGCTATTTTATTCCACATCACTGCATAACAAAACCAGACAGCTCAACTACCAAATTACGTGTGGTGTTTGATGCTAGTGCAAAATGTGACAATGGTTTGAGTTTGAATGACATTTTGTATGTGGGTCCAGTGGTACAATCAGATTTGTTTTCGTTGATCATTAAGTTTAGATCACACAATTATGTGTTTACTGCGGACATTGCGAAAATGTACCGCCAAATAGCATTACATAAAAACGATCAACGATTTCATCAAATTTTATGGAGAGATAATCCAAACGAAGAGATAAAGATTTATCGTCTCTGCACAGTAACTTACGGTACAGCCTCAGCATCTTACTAAGCTACCAGAGCACTCATATATTTAGCTGATAAAGAGCGCGATAAATATCCCAAAGGAGCAGCAAGATTAAAAACGGATTTTTACGTGGATGATGTTCTCACTGGTGCTAGTACAATCGAGGAGCTTGAATGCATTAAAAGAGAGCTAATACAAATATTAGGCAGTGGAGGTTTAGAACTTAAAAAGTGGTGTTCCAATAACACTAGAATATTAGATGGCATTCCCGTTGAGGATAGGGAGCCCTTTTTTCAAGTAAAAAACAATGATGTTATAAAAACACTTGGTGTGTTGTGGGACCCAAATGTTGATGCATTTTTTTACAAAGGCGATGTCATTAAAATTGAGAAGGTTTCTAAGAGAAGTGTCTTAGCAGAGATTGCGCGGCTCTATGACCCACTAGGATTGATAAATCCAATCATTGTTTCGGCGAAAATATTCTTGCAGAAACTCTGGAAGGAGGATTTTGATTGGGATGAAGCACTTCCCCAATCTTATTTTCAAACGTGGATTAAATTCCGAAAGGGATTAGCGGATTTGGACAAATTCTCAATTGAGAGACAAGTTATGTGGGGAGACATAAAAACGGTGCAGTTACACGCATTCTCTGACAGTTCCGAGAAAGCGTACGGAACATGTATTTACCTGCGTTCTATCATGCCTAAGGGGAATGTAGTTGTAAGACTGTTGTGCGCTAAATCCAAGATAGCTCCCGTCAAGAAAGTTTGCCTACCTCGATTGGAACTGTGCGCAGCGCAAATGATGGTTCAATTGGTAAAACGAGTTAGAGATATTTTTGGAGATAAATTTGAAAATGTGTACTACTGGACGGATTCCAGTATCGTTATTGCGTGGCTATCCTCGGAGTCGCATCATTGGCAAACATTTGTTGCCAATAGAGTTGCAACAATACAAAATTTGTCATCTATAGATCAATGGCATCATGTTCCTACAAAAATTAATCCCGCAGATATTATTTCTAGAGGCGCATCACCTGATGAACTTCACAGCTCACAATTATGGTTTTTTGGACCTAAATTTTTACTGCTTTCCACCGACGTGTGGCCAAAGTCAAAATTCTTCGATGAAATTGATAAACAGTATTTGGAGCGCAAGCAAACAAGACATACCCTTTCGATACAAAAGGATAATGATCTTTTGGAAAACATGAAATACAATAAAAACTACCAAAAAACGCTGAGAATAACAGCTTACATGTTGCGATTTTGCTATAATACGTTATCCAAGCATAGACATGCTTCGAGATTAACTGGATCACTTACAGCGATGGAAATTGAAGGAGCTCTATCCTGCATTATCAAAATGGTTCAACGGATTCAATATGCTGCAGATATTGCACGTCTAGCTCAGAAAAGGCCTATATCTCCGAGATCACATATATGCGCATTAAGTCCGTTTCTCGATGATAAAGGAATACTTAGGGTTGGTGGGCGTATACGTAACGCGAATATCGCATATGAATACAAACATCCAGCACTTCTCCCAAATAATCATGTGTTCACGTCTGCTTTAATAAAGCATAAGCATGAAAAACATCATCATGTGGGAGTTCAAGGACTGCTTTCAATTATTCGCGAACAGTTTTGGCCAGTACATGCTAAGCCGCTCATTCGACGAACTATTAGCCAGTGTATTTTATGTACCAGAACACGTCCCCATTTTCAATATCCCAGTATGGGAAATCTTCCGGAATATCGAGTAATGCCATCTCGCCCGTTTACTAATGTTGGAACTGATTTCTGCGGCCCCTTTATGGTGCATTCTCGACGACGTGGGACAGCTGCTACGAAAGCGTATGTAGCAGTATTTATATGCCTGAGTACGAAGGCAGTCCACCTTGAGCTGGTAGGAGATCTAACGACATCTGCATTCTTGGGCGCCCTTCGTCGTTTTATAGGCCGAAGGGGACTTTGCCGCACAATATACAGCGACAATGCTACGAATTATGTTGGAGCACGAAATGAGCTAAGGGTATTATATGATATATCACAATCAGCAGTCCGCGTCTGAAATTATGAAGGCTTGTCTGGATGATGGCATCGAGTGGAAAAACATACCTCCGAGATCTCCTCACTTTGGCGGAATCTGGGAGGCAGCTGTAAAATCTGCGAAGCATCATATGAAACGGCTTTTACACCTCGCGGCACTCACGTATGAGGAATTCAATACGCTCATAGTCCAGATAGAGTGTATCCTTAATTCCCGTCCCCTTTATCCTCTCTCCGAAGATCCCAATGATATTAGACCCTTAACCCCAGGCCACTTCCTTGCAGGTACTTCACTGATAGCGCTACCTGAACCAGACTTGTGTGACAAGAACATTTCTTATCTGAACCGTTGGCAGCGAGTACAATGGCTTATGCAACAGTTTTGGTATCGCTGGAAAAATGAGTATTTGCACACGCTACAGCAGAGGAATAAGTGGCGAAAGGACTGTCCAGGCCTTAAACTCAATGATGTCGTCATTATTAAGGATGATAATCTCCCTCCTCTTAAATGGAGACTTGGTAGAGTGATTGAGCTACATCCTGGAACTGATGAGGCCGTTCGAGTAGTTACGCTGAAGACAGCTAATGGTTGCGTGAAGCGAGCTGCAGCAAATCTATGCCGCTTACCAGTTGTTTCAACTTTTAGTTCTTCAAGAAGGGGAGAATGTTTAAGCACATCGACAACCAAATATTATAAAACTATGTATTGACACTTTCTTTATTTAAAATTGAACTGTTTACATTGTGAATTACAAAATGTCTACACAAGGATGTCCGCTAGTTATCGTGGTTATCGATTCTATTTACAAATGTCAAACTTTGAACTTGTCATTAGATAGAAGCACATTGTTATCTAAAAAGTAATTTTGCTGAATTCTTTGTTCTTTCTTTTTTCTTTTTTATCATTAATTGTACACCCAAGAGGTTAGATTAGCTTCATAGAAAATTAAAGATTAAAATTAAAATATTTGAAGCATTCGTTTTGTCATTAATATAAACTAATCAAAAAAGCTTGATTAGAACAATTCAAACATAGTTTTAGTTAATTTCTATTGCTGGTATGCCGCGGAACTACATACTAAAGAAGCCGCCACCGCCATATGCCTAGTGAATGAAATACCTGTTTACATTCACCCCCGAATTTATGAAAAAACAAAAACATGGTGGGGATTTGTAAACATACCAATTTGGACAATTATTTTAACAATTTCGGCAATTTTTTTATATTTATACAAAAGAATTGCCATTATTTAATTTCGTGAAAATGTATTAAGAACTGTCAAAGTCAAAATTTAAAAAAAAAACTTGAAATTGTTTACATTAAAAAAAAAAATATTTTTATATTTATATATTATATTTTAATCGGAATCGGAATCGGAATCGGAATCGTTAATAGTTATAATAATTCTTTTGATGATATTCTCGGTCTTCTTAACGGGCGGTTGTTGATTTCGAATCTGGGCAGCCATATGTTCTTGTTCGGTGACAATCTCCTTACGTAGTTTATCAATCGTCGCCTGCATAATCTTGATGGTTTCAACTGTCTTCACACGCTTTGGATCGTGAGGTTCGCAACGCTCAATGAGTTCTACAGCGGATTTCATTTGTTTCAAATAACCTTGAAGAAGCTCATGTTTTCGTTTGCGCAAGCCATTGGCCAGCTGAACAACCGCCTTAGCTTGTTCCTCTTGCTTCTTGCGTATGATTGCTCTTGTGACTGGCGTTGTACATTGCGTGTTGTTCTTATAGCGAAGCGATCGTGGTGGAATATGAGCCGCTGCAACGATTGTCGGTGCATTCGAAGACGCCATTGTCGGAGTTGTTGGTGTTGCTGGTGTGGTTGGCATTGATACGGGTGTCTTAGCTGCATCAGCAGCTGGTGTGGGCATAGCTGGAATATTAGTAAGATGATACTGGGAGTTTTTTCTTCCGCCATTGTTGATTGGAGAAGAGGCACTGCCATCGTGATTGTTGAGATAGGCAATTGTGTTCATTCCACGAGGTACCTTACGCAACTCCAAAGAGCAATTGTTTTGAATGGTCGTGATACGTGGTCCTAGGCGGCTGGACAGAGGTAGCTTTCGCTTTGTTGGGCCCTCTGCGTCAACCAGTGGTACTGGAATTAGCTCTCTTGGCAGAGGCCTAGCAGCAGAATTTAATTGAAACGGAAAAATCAGAGCCTTAGGCCGGAAGCCTGTGCCGCCTGCAGCTCGGGGGTATGCTCCCACCGATGGTGCAACTGCTGAAGATGATCCGCGACACCAAAGATCCTGCGCATCAGAGTTATATTCCCTTAATGACATGCTAATCGGCGCCGAGTTGTTAATTCCCTCGAATACAACTGGATTTACTCCATGATCCCATGGACAAGTCTCACTTTGAGCGCAATAGCCCTTTTCGTCAAAGTCACGGCAGCGCTGTCTTTTTGAATTTTCGTTGTTGTACACTGGTGATCGTGTGGTGATGCCTCCCGCTGGTGATCCCTTACGCCTTTCTGCGGACGGCGATCGACTGCGCGATGCAGAATGGCTTTTCGTCCGGTTCTTTGCGACGAACCCCATTCTGGGCGATCTTTCGTGATTCATGTGCGGACCACGTCGACGATCTGGACCTCGTCTATCTCGTCTATCGCCAAGTGGCGGCGGCGATTTATTTCTAAACTGTCGTGTGTTCTTTTCTCGGTCATTTTGCCGACGATCCCGAGATCTTGATCTCCGCGATAGTCTATCATTCCATCGAGATCGTGATCTCAATGACGCTCTGAGACGCCGCGATTCACGTGGCTGATTTTCTTTATCTGACGTGGCTTTAAATGGACTCACACTCTTGGCAGGCCCCATAGATGGTGGTGGAGGTGCTATTGATGCCGACGGTGATGATAATATGGCTGTATGATTGATTTAAAAACTTTCTTCTAAAAATATTTTATCGAAACGCTTTCGTATTTAGAAGTAAACTCCTCTAGAACACTTTTCTAACTGTCCTCGCGTTCACCAAAGATCCTCCTTTTATACTTCTCGCGTTTCGCATTAAAGCATCCATTTGAAATGCAAATAGCAGGTATGCATGAAAGCAATAAAAAAAGGATAGGGATCATAAATTGTAGATCCTTTTACAAGAAGAATACAACTAAGCGATAAACTATTCTAAATCCTTTTACAAGCATAATAAAATAATTTCAGTATTATTTGAAATGCAAATAGCAGGTATGCATGAAAGCAATAAAAAAAGGATAGGGATCATAAATTGTAGATCCTTTTACAAGAAGAATACAACTAAGCGATAAACTATTCTAAATCCTTTTACAAGCATCATAAAATAATACTGAAAGTATACAAAAAGGATAATAAACTATTCTATACCTTTAAGACAAAAGGTGATTAGTGAAAACATGAACATATTTAGATCCTTTCAGAACGATCTACAAGGTGGCGCAAAAATAACCTTCCGATGGTTTTTGGCTGTAATATAAAAAAAAATTAAAAACTTTGATTCTTCTTGTGGATTATTTTTATTTGGTCTTTTAATTTTTTTTACATCAAGTCGAGAATATGATGTCATGTAAATGGCCGCCGCCACAGTTGATTGTCATTTGAGCCCTTTTTATGGCATTTTCCATAACTCTGGCCAAAACTTCCGGCGATAGGTCCTCACATTCGTCACGGATATTGTCTTTAAGAGCTGCAAGAGTCTGAGGCTTGTTGACATAAACCATAAACCCGCGACTTCAAAAAGCCCCACAAAAAGAAGTCTGGAGCGGTCAAATCAGGCGATCTTGCGGGCTAGTGCAGATCGCCAAAAACGACCCGGGAACACCGCTTTCAGAATATCGGTTGTGGCTCGCGCAGTGTGTGCCGTAGCTCCGTCCTGTTGGAACCACATGTCCTCCAGTCCTAAATCGTCCAATTGCGGTAGAAAAAAATCGGTAAACATGGCCCTATAGCGCGCACCGTTCACTGTTGTCGTTTGAAGCGCCGTTCTCTAAAAAAAAATGGCCGCGTCAACAGAGGCGATATTCTCGGCTCAACGGGCGCTTCGGGGTCCGCCACTCTTGGCAACATCTCGTGTTGTGCCAGTCTCTTCGAGGCGAGCGGCTAAACGTCGCAGTGTTTCACCAGTGGGCGTTGGACGGCTAGGAAATCTGCGACGAAATTCACGTTGTGCCAAAGTCACCGACCGATTATTGCTCAAATAAATAGTCATCAATATTCCGCGTTCTGGAGCAGTGTAGCGTAACATTGTTTATTAACGTGTATTTCGCATGTGTTTACTACACAAATGTCAAAACAGAACTGACATTAGGGGCCAATCGCAAAATTTATAGCATTTTCTGATAGGAGGATAACTTTTGCGCCACCTTGTATAACCAATCACTGGGTTGTTTTTAACCACTTTACTCGTGAAAATTTAACCCATTCAATGTTTGTAAATTTGGCTCAGTTTTTAGATCCACTGACGTTAAATGCAACGAAGTATGTTGGCTAATTTTAACTAAGGGTAAATAACAACAGAGTAACTTGCTTAAATTCAATCAAGTGGTTTGGCTCAAAACAACGGAGTAACTTGGTTAAATTCTCCCAAGTGGGTAGGTAAATAACAGCAGAGCAGCTTGGTTAAATTCTACCAAGTGGGTAGGTAAATAACAGCAGAGCAGCTTGGTTAAATTCTACCAAGTGGGTTGACTAATAACAACAGAGTAACTTGGTTAAATTCTACCAAGTGGGTTGACTAATAACAACAGAGTAACTTGGTTAAATTCTACCAAGTGGGTTAGCTAATAACAACAGAGTAACTTGGTTAAATTCTACCAAGTGGGTTAGCTAATAACAACAAAGTAACTTGGTTAAATTCTACCAAGTGGGTTAACTAATAACAACAGAGTAACTAGGTTAAATTCTACCAAGTGGGTTGACTAATAACAACAGAGTAAGTTAACACGATCGACACGCGCAAATTCGACGGGTTCGGCCGCATCAGCACTTTCCCACGACTCGCACTTCACTCCATGCACTGGACACCGGATACACGCGCTGCATCGATTTGGCGACTCAGCACATTGGGCATGGCACATGCGGCTATCCACGGGCAGAGGTCTTTAGAATAAGTTAGTTCTAAGTTGGAATTAATAGAGTCAAGTCGAGTCGGAGATTTCGAGCATAAAATATAATTTATAACGTTTTAATTGCCTTTTATTCAATTCGAACAAGTTGGACCAACCCAGGTTGGTGTTCGGTTTTTTTTATACATCCTAAACAGGATGTTCTAACTGGCGCCCGAGCAGGGACCGGCTTCCAAAATCTCATCCTTAATCTGTGTGATAGTAGTGTCCTTTCATACAGGACTATAGATTACTACGCTCTATCGAGTGCAAATTGCTGTACCCATGGTAACACAGTAACTATTGTAATCTTAAACACTACAACTTTTGTCATACCCATGGGAACATGATAAGATCACTAGAGGATAAAAGGATGAGATTGTGAAGTTAATCGTGCCATTAGTAGGTCGCTTGCAATCATAAACGCTTGCGACTAAACGGGAAAAACACGATCCTTCCGAAGTCGGTTCCTTAGATTAATTTAACGATTCTTCTTTTTTAGACCGCGACGTGGAAATAATCCTTGAATAACCGCGACGGAGAAAGAATAATACACCAAAATAATTGAACTGTAATGATCTCTCAAATGTGAGTTCGAAAAAGAGACCAGAAATATAAAGTGCTAATAGACAGTAATTTAGTGATAAGAAAGAAATTCTGCCCTATACGGAGAAGCAATAGTTACTCGTAATTTGAAAAAGAAAAGAAAAAGTATAGTTTCAAATTGAAAGCTAAAATAAAATAATTGTGAGCCTTGCGATAATAAGAAAATTACACAAATTGCAAATTGTGAAAAGAAAAGCAGAGTTAAAATAAAATTATTGTGAAACGTAAGTGGGAACGTGAGTGGCGTCGAAAAGTTAACCAAGCAAGTCAGATAAGTACCATATCTTTTTTTCCCTTTTTTATTCTTTGTATCGCTTTACCCGTAACTTTACGCAATATGGATGCTGTAAGCAGGTCATTGACCGAGCTAACGGGTGCAGTAAACTCCATCCTTGCAGGCAGGCGCGAGAGGCAGGTGAAGCCGAACTTTGCGGACCCCAGAATGAATCCGACCTGAGGGAAATTAGTCGACTCCCTGACTGTGTCAAGGAGCTGCAGACATTTGAGGGTGACCCAACTCAGTACATATCCTGGGTCCACACGGTCGAAGCCATTCTGAGGGATTACGAGATAGTTAAATCGAAACCCTTATATCGTGCTATAATCCAGCACATTAGGCAGAAAATCAGGGGATCTGCCGACGCAGCCCTCATCTCATACAATATCTTCGACAATGACTGGCAAACAGTCAAGCAATGTCTCTCACTGCACTATGCAGACAAAAGGGACATGAGAACCTTGGAGCATCAGCTCCACCAATTATCCCAAGGAAGCCTCAAACTTGATGAATTTTATGCGGCGGTTAACCGCTGTCGCTGATGATTAATAAGATCAAAACGGAGAGTTTTAGTCAGGAAACGGTGACGGCTCTGGTTGAAACCCACCGAAACAGGGCTTTGGATGTCTTCATTCGAGGCCTGAACGGCGAAATCTCGAAAATGCTGGTTATTCAAAAACCAAGAACTCTCCCAGAAGCTTACTCGGCATGCTTGGAGATTCAGAACCTCAATTATCGCAACCATGCGATACATTCCCCATCAAGGTCAAATACGGTAACCGCACCGGTGAACCAAACTTTCAAACAAGACACAAGGCCTGCCCTGCCACGGCCTAGTTTCAACAGGTTCAATCAGCAACCACATTCCGCTCCCTATCGTGAGAATGGGATCCCTCCAAGGCCGAGTGGCCCTAAGCCACACGAAAAGATGGAAGTCGATCAGCCAACTCAGTCACGCAATGTGAACTATATGAATCGACCACAGGGCAACCGGCAACTCAAGAGGCGGACGTGGTCCGAGAACTACCCTCGAAAACTGCAGAGGATGTTTAACCTGCAAACCTCCTATGAAGACTCGCCCGAACCATCGAATCAGGTCGACAGGTAAGTCGAGGTAGCAAACGAAAGCCTGGAGGACGAGTTAAATTTTATGTCAGGCGGACATCCAGCGTACCATATATAGGGTACTGCATAAGGGATGGAACCGTGCTGAAATTCCTTGTCGATACGGGGGCGAACAAGAATTTCATTAGTCCATCCGTCCCCACTAAAACCACTCGCCTCCAAAAGCCGTTTTCAGTACACTCAGCAGCTGGGAAAATTGAAGTCAACGAGTACATCACCGGGAGATTCTTTGAACAAGTCGGCAACAGCACTCTTTTAACGTTCTATGTCCTGCCGGGTCTGGTGTCTTTTGACGGTATCATCGGGGATGATACGTTAAAGGAACTAGAAGCGGTAATCGACAGGAAAGCGAATGTTCTAAGACTGTTTCCGAACATTGTTCTCCCTTTTAGAGAAGAATTCTCAAGGGAGGTCAACATTGTCCTCGACAAGTGTCTACCGAATGAAACCCAGTCCCAGCTGCATCATATTATCGAAAAATACAGTTCCCTTTTTGGTCCCATCAGCGACCACGAAACAGTTCAGACCACGGTGCTTGCAGAAATAAGAACGAGCACCAGCGAACCAATATATACAAAGAGTTACCCTTATCCAGCCCCCCTTAGACAAGAGGTGGATAAAGAGATAGCTTTACTCCTGAAAGAAGGAATCATTAGGCCTTCTAAGAGCCCGTATAATTCACCCATATGGGTGGTACCCAAGAAACCCAAGCCTTCGGGGGTGACCGACAATGAGAGAAGTATTCTTAGCCCTATCATACAAAACTTCATTCAAATGTTAGGTATAAAACTCTATTTAACACCCATTAACCGTAGTGAGGTAAATGGGCAAGTGGAACGACTACACTCCACGGTTTTAGAGATTTACAGATGTCTGAAAGCGGAGTATAAGGACCTGCGTACAAAAGAAATGGTGTACATAGCCGTCGACAGATACAATAACACCGTGCACTCTGTCACTAAGAAGAAACCGTCTGATGTATTCTTCAACAGAACCACAAGAATAAACTATCAGAACTTGGTTAACTTTCGTGCCAAAGTAAATCACGAGTTAAGGGGGGAAATTGAAAGGAAACAGAAAGCAAACAATAAATGGCTCAACAAAAAGAAGCTATCACCCCAAAAATTCAAAAAAGGGGATGTGGTATACACCGCATATAAAAAGGTACAAGGCAAAACTAAGCCTTTATATCGCAAGGAAATTGTTGCTAGGAATAATAGGGTGACGATTGTCACCTCTACTGGACGAAAGATCCATAAGAGCCACATCAAGAATGTGAAATAAATCTGCTCCTAATTATATCATAGACTTAAGACAAATTAAAATTATTCATACACACGTATGTTGGGAAAAACTTTGTACATTCATTTTAAAAAATTACAGTAATTAACCAAACTTTGTATCCATAGAATTAAGATTTGCTTGCTGATGACGACCGCCCAGAGTTTCCAAATCTACGACTACAAGGCACCAAAAGTTTCCATAAAAGACGGAAAGGGTTGGATAATCGACGGGTATTTCAAACTCGTGCATGTGATTGATCTGGAGAAATTTGAGAACGTGCTGAACCTAATCACGGATGCGACAACGAACCTTACTGCTGGAGGGGAGAATAAATCGATCATTCAACTTCATCTGCGAAAATCGAAGGAGCGCATCGACCTACTAAAAGGCAGATCTCCAAGGAGGGCTAGGTCCATTGATTGGATTGGCTCCGCCTGGAAATGGGTAGCAGGCAATCCTGATGCAACCGACTGGAACAATATCCTTCGAAGCCAGGAGGATATAATAGAGAGAAACAACCACCAATACAAAGTCAACGATGAACTATTCAGAAGCATGGATAACTTTACCCAAAAAATTAATCAGGTGATCGATCGGGTCAACATGGGGATTAGAGACAAAATCGAAGGACACTACGAACAGGGCTTATTAAACGAGGTCTTGATCATGAAGGAAGAAATAAATGAAATCGTGCGAGCTTGCCAAATGGCAAAGAATGGCGTGATCAATACGAACATTCTAGATGGAGAAGAAATAAGTAGAATAATCAGCGAACTCGAAACCCTACCCTACGATAATGAAGTCGAAGCCATAGAGCACGGAACACCATCGATCTACACTAATAATTCGATCCTATTATACGTTCTCTCAATTCCCAAGGTAAGAAACCTGCTGCTGACGAGGTCATCGATTATTGAGGGGAAACAAGTCAACCTGGAATTTGACAGGATGCTTATCAACCATAGGGAAACGTTTGGCCTAATTGGCAAGTGTTTATCCATAGGTAATTCGACGGTCTGCAAAGACGAAACACTGAAGAGAGTTCCAGAAGACGACTGCGTATCTAGGCTGCTAAAGGGTGGACAGGCGGAGTGTACCTTTCATTCGAACAGCAACGAGGTTATCGAACTCGTTAAGGATGACACAATATACCTAACAAACTTTAACGGCACCGTAGTTTCTAATAATATCTCAAGGTCTTTATCAGGTACATATATCATCCAATTAAGCAACGAGACCATCCAGCTTAAAGACAGGACGTTTACCAGTTCCATATTAAGCCACCTTCAAGCTCTTCCTTCAGCGATGTCAAATATCACCACCAAAGGACATACGATTGATCTGGGATATGTGCATAGCCTAAGCGTCAAAAATATAGAGAGGCTAGGTAATTTAACCCAAAAATTGAACATTTCTCTAATTACAGACATGGGTATGTTCCTCCTTATTCTAATCCTTGCCTGGGGGTCATTACGGAGTTTCAATGCCGGGTCAAAGATCCCAAGATTAAACCTTCATCTCCAAGGGTCGCTTCCGGTCGACAACCAACATCCGGTCGTTGACCAGCCATAGCTTAGCGGATCTACGGGACGTAGATTTTTAAGAAGAGAGGAGTTAACACGATCGACACGCGCAAATTCGACGGTTTCGGCCGCACTTTCAGCACTTTCCCACGACTCGCACTTCACTCCATGCACTGGACACCGGATACACGCGCTGCATCGATTTGGCGACTCAGCACATTGGGCATGGCACATGCGGCTATCCACGGGCAGAGGTCTTTAGAATAAGTTAGTTCTAAGTTGGAATCAGAGACAAATGATACTGAGAACCCCAACTCACAATCCTCTTGCCGCTGGGCCCCTCAGTTTTTTTTCAAATTCGCCATTTTGTTTTCCTATCGGTGTTGTGTCAATTAAGAATCCGTGTGACATGCAAAAACATACAAAAAATACAAAAATAAATGCTGCCAACCTCGGCAACCGTGGGGAAATGTGCTAGAGTTCGGGAATACCACATTTATACATTACTGAATGCCATTGGTTAGTTATTATAATATATATAATAATTATATATTATTGTTAAAAGGCGAATAATTTGATTTGTTTGGTTAATAAAACTAGCTAAATGAGATGTTCTATATTCAAGAAACTTATTATGACAAATATGGTTACGTATTTTCTGCTTTTGAATATCATTAACTTCGATTTCATGTGTAAATTTTTCTAAGATAACTTAAGAAAATTTGCTCAAAATATTTGCATTTTCCTTCAACCAATCTACATTGTTCATTTTTCATTAATATTTTAAGCAAACGTACACTTACCCATGAAAGAAAATGTTATCCAAACGTAACGAATAATTTCAAATTTAACGGATAAAATTCTATGAACGTTGGCAGCAACTTTGCCCACAGCGGAAGTGGCATATGCAAGGTGCGAGCGTGTTGGTGAGTCGGAATTTTTGAAGTTACGTGACATTTGTCAATACGAATTTCTATGTAACAATACAAGCGCACTTAGCATTTGCCACCCCATAAAAATATAGCTTGTAGGCTAAGTAACGGGAAATCGGTCGGAGTTGGTGGTCTCAGTATTGTCTCTGGTTGGAATTAATAGATTCAAGTCGAGTCGGAGATTTCGAGCATAAAATATAATTTAAAACGTTTTAATTGCCTTTTATTCAATTCGAACAAGTTGGACCAACCCAGGTTGGTGTTCCGTTTTTTTTATACATCCTAAACAGGATGTTCTAACTGAGTAACATGGTTAAATTCTACCAAGTGGGTTGACTAATAACAACAGAGTAACTTGGTTAAATTCTACCAAGTGGGTCGGCTAATAACAACAGAGTAACTTGGTTAAATTCTACCAAGTGGGTTAGCTAATAACAACAAAGTAACTTGGTTAAATACCACCAAGTTGGTTTGTTATTTACGACCGGGTAAATTTGGAGGGAAAATTGATAAATCGGTTATTTTTAACCGAGTTTCTTTAAACAAGTTGACTGGGTTATTTTCAATGCAGTAACTCTGTAGGAGCTATATTAACAGTATTACTTGGTAGTTTTTAACCGAAAGTTGATTGATTTTAAATAAGTGAATTTTCTGCGTGTATGGACACATCACAGAATTAGAAGGAAATTCTTCTTCCGGGAAATACTAAGACCAGAAGAACTGCTGAAAACATCAGCAGCTAGTTTGCTAGCCTATATTTTATTTTGTGACAATCCCGGCACAATTGATCTTTTAGATCCATGTGCGTATTATTCGCCTTGGAGTCAGAAATTTGGAAAAAAATTTCTGAACTACCAGTTCTGGCAATAACTTGGGATGCACTTGATATTTAGCAGTCGGTTTTTGATTCGATGGAGTTTGGTGGTTTGTTTCGTGTTGCGTTGCAATAGTTCAATATAAAATCACTTCAAAACGTCAAACTTAAAATAGCTTAGAGCCAATAGTCTATGTAGCTAGACTCATTAAAATTAATATTAACATGTAATTTTAATAACCTGCTAATAAATAATAATAATAATAAAATAGCTTACATTTTAACTGTAGAAGACCACACGAAATAAAAATCCAGGCTATGAAACTTTCAACACATATTATAAATATTAATCAACCATTATATCGATCTGATTCATTGACAAACTAAAGTATTTTTTTTAAGTACTTATAAACTATTTACATTTCACTTGCCGTTAACTCCTGTACTGATTCAACTTAATTTATGTGGTTCATATATATATGGTGAATGCGAGGTTAAGAATCTATTTTAAACTTCCATTGTCTTACTTTATTCTATGGACTATGGAGGTTTTATTTTGTACGTGTACTTACCTACCCATCTACCGCCACTTGTTAAACCACGACAGCACTATTTTGTGGTCAAGAGCAATTTAAAAGCTTAACACTCAACGAAACCACGGAACTGAAAAAAACAAAAACATCAACAAACCCAAAGGGAATAGACTACCATTAATGGATATTTTACTGCCAACTGCTTTTGTTTCCATTTTTGTCCTTTTGTTTGGGTAAAAAAAAATAAAAATAAAAAATAAGTTGACATTTTCACCACTGAGGCTATAGTGGTCATAGTCATCGGCGCGGTTGTATCAAGTATATACGTTTTAATGCTAACGACCAATGGCAACTACTGTATAAAATGTACGTGCAACTGTGTTTTTTAAAAGGGTTCAACTTTTAGTACCGAACGAGATTAAAAATAAAATTCCATCACTTTTCTGGATACAGGACGTGGAATTAAAGGATACCTACGAATAAAAGTCAAAGTAAAAGCAGGCAATGATTTATTTTTTTCGTTTCTTGCCAGCCTCGATGCAGCGACTTTTCTCTTCATCTTCATCCAACACAGGGGGATGAATTCTCAAAAAAAGAAACATGTTTCTGTATAGCTCATCTCTACGCTTTCACAGGCGGCTTTGAAGCTGGTGCATGCTCTTCGCCAAGTCATCTCCAACTGCTTTTTAAAGCCGAGAAAACTTGTGGGTTGTCGGTCTTTAGTTTGAATAATCCTGTTGAATTGTCGTCCACGCTAATGTATTTGGAACTAATTATTTCAAGAAATTCTGTAATTAGCCCAAGGCAATAAAACATTTTTTTTAAAGTTAGTCCTAATTTTATTACTTTTCTGCAATTGAGATATTTCAATAAATGCAACCTTACAAATTTACAGCTGCACTATTTAAATTTTCTTTTAAAACATCTTCGATTTGCTACCTTTAAAAGATGGAAATGTTAAATTCAAAAATATGGAATTTTTCTTATTCATAAAATAAGCTGCAAAAGGAGTTGAAACTTCCCTCGATTGGCAGTAACAATTATATAATACCTGTTCATAGCTGCGGTAGAAACAATTTTGAAAAAACTAACAAATGTTCCTCTCAGTGTTTTAATATTGAATCAGTTCAGAACTTCAAATATTTAGGAGTACTGATTGACTGCAAGTTGAATTGGAAAGATCACATTCAAATAGTTAAATCACATATGATGCTAGTGTCACGTAAGATGTTTATGCTAAGAGCCTACTGCTCAAAAACTTTGCTTACTATGATTTATCATGGTCTTGCTAACTCAAAGTTACAATATGGTATAACTTGTTGGGGTGGAGTCTACTTCAACAGTTTTCGTACACTTTTGGTAGCACAAAAATGCCTGATTCGACTTATCTGTGGTTGTAAATGACATGTGTTTTTACTGGTGAACAAAGAAACCAAAAATACAGAAATAAAAGACGAAGCGTTCACAACGTTATAAAGAATTTATTGGAATAAAAATAAGAATTAATTGTACACTCGTTTTGTACACTAAGCCAATTTATGTATAATATAAGAATATAATGTAACCACAACCCCCGACACTTGGTGAACGCACGCAATATCTGTAGCTCGAGTTGCGCCACCTAGTTGTTCTATCTAGTTTTAAGTGATGAGGAAAAAACGAAGTAGCCGTGGCTAACGTCACTTTTAAGATGGAAATAAAGAGAAAAAGACACGAGGTTTTGTTCCACCATTAAATAAGTTTACAATATCAGATGTGGGGTATTCTCAGAATATACTAAGATGCCCAAGCCAAACAAATCTGATTTAATGGAAATACTACGTGACCGAGATGTCGAATTTCCTGCGTCGGCCACCGTATCCCAATTACGGGCACTACTGGATGCCACTTTGACGAGGGAGGAAAACGTACAAGACATTCAAGAAGACGAGGAATTGTCCATGCCGATGTCACAGACTGAGGATGAGTTTCGTCCAGAGGTAAGCCATTTGTCGTATTCCGCTGCGGCGAGCACTTCTGGATTCGAGTCCGTTAATGCTGCCACCGTTGCTACTGCCGTTACCTCCGCTGTTACTGCTACCGCTGCTACTGATGCTACTGCCGCCACCACTGCTGCTACCGCTGTTACTGCTGCTACCGCTGCTACTGCCGCCACCGCTGCTATTGCTGCTACCGATGCTACTGCTGTTACCACCGCTTCGGCCGCCTTCGCTGTTACCACCGCTGCCACCACTGTCACCGCTGCCACTACCGCCACTGATGTCCGCACGGCCACCGCTGCGCCTATCGCTACCACTGCCGCCGATGTATTCGTTACGAGCACAGCCACTGCTTGGAACACCACTGCGCCTGCTGCACAGAGAGAGCCAGTATTAAGCGCTGCCGATTTTGAGCTGGCTGCCTTGGAGCAGCAGTTGACCATACTGCGCAGGAAGCAAGAGCTTATTCAGCTCACACGCCAATTAGAACAAATGAGTCCTGAACCTGTAACCCGAGCTCGAGTAGAGGACATCGTGCGGGTAGTACCAAAATTCAGTGGAGACCGCGCTTCGGGCTATGACGTTAAGCATTTCATTAACGACCTGGAACAAATTTGCCAAACATACAGATGTGACGACGCATTCAAATACATCTGCCTACGCAGTTTGCTGACAGGTGCTGCTGCTGACTGTGCCAAGCAGAGTGATGAACGAGATTTCCGCGGTCTAAGGGCAGCTCTAACCCAAGAGTTCGACCACGTGTTGAGTCACACCGAGATAATCAAACGTCTACGTGGGCGCAAATGGAATCGGGAAGCTGAGGAAATGCATCACTACGTTCTCATAATGAATGGTCTGGCAAAACATAGCCAACTGCGGGAATATGAGATAGTGGGTATAATCGTAGATGGGATGCATCTGCCACCTGAGGACGCTGTTTTACTATTGAGTGGTACGTCTACGATCGAACAACTGAAGGCCGCAGTTGGAATACATCGGGAACGCATCATGGATCATATCAAACGACTGACCACAGCCCGACCGCGGCCATCGATGCGATCTGTCCCCGCTGCTGCTGCTGCCAGTCCGGAACAGAGAGACGGCGATTTAGTCCGATGTTTTAACTGCAGTAAGATGGGGCACTATCAAAGCAAGTGCCCATATGAAGTACGTCCGGCAGGCTCATGTTTCAAATGCTGGCGAATGGGCCATGATCACCGTCGTTGTCCGAATCCATCGAAGCTCCTGACACGCCGAAGCCTGGCTGCTGCTGTTGAGACCACTGAACGTGATGGTGCTGATGTTGCTGATGTAGATGTAGTGGGGTCTATGAACTGGGTAAGTGTTGCTTTCAATTCTGATTCTGCTTTCGAACGCGATTTTACGAATTTTATTTCTTTGTTTGATACCGGTAGTCCGGTTAGTTTTGTCCGGTGTTCTACAATCAACAAACGTATTTTACCTAAGAAGCAAAAAACCTCATTCCGAGGCCTGGGGAACCAGGTTCTTTCATCATTTGGCTGTATCGACTGTACCATCAAATTTAGAAAAATGTTCCTTAAGCATAAATTAATAATACTTCCTGACGAACAAACTAATATTCCACTTATTTTGGGTAGAGATTTTCTAGAAAAATGTAATATCAAACTATGTCAGTTAAACGAGAAACTTGCTCATGTAAGCAGCGATATAGCCAATAAAAATATTCTTAACGAAGGTTCGTATTTTTGCGTTTTTGAACCAGGTGAAAACCCACCTAATGAAGCCAAAGATGTAAAGAAGCCACCGGTGGCTAAAGTTGGGTCGTCTGTGTTGTCTGACAGTGGTGACGGTTTGAAGGTCGAAGAAGATATTTTCGTTTGTCCCGAGGTGCACACGGTCGAATTAAGTGATGATGCTCAGGTAGAGGAGTCGTTAGCTATCAATGAGTCGCTGACGAAGCAAGAGATAGATGCTATTAGACGCACTATTTATGAACAATATTTTAGCCCTACTGACATAGAGATTAAGCCGCATGACTTTGAGATGAAAATTAGGTTAACGGATCAGACTCCATTTCACACATCTCCTAGACGTCTCTCATACTTTGAGAGGATAGAGGTACAGAAGATTTTAGACAGATTGTTAGAACAGAAGGTAATTAGGCCAAGTCAATCTCCTTACGCATCTGCGGTAGTCCTGGTTAAAAAGAAGTCGGGAGAGCTTCGTATGTGCGTTGATTTCAGAACACTTAATAAAGTCACTGCTAGGGATAATTACCCGCTGCCTTTGATAGAAGATTGTTTGGGGTATTTCGGGGGAAAGAACTACTTTTCCACACTAGATTTGAGAGATGGATTCTTCCACGTGGCGAAGGCACCTGATTCGATTCAATATACTTCTTTTGTCGTGCCGCATGGCCAGTTCGAGTACATCCGAATGCCTTTTGGTTTGAAAAATGCCCCTGCCGTCTTCCAGCGATACATATGTGAAATCTTTTCAGACCTACTATCTTCTGGGCAGATCTCGGTCTACATAGATGACATAGTTCTGGCAACGGTAACCCTAGAGGAGCATATCAGGTTGTTAAAGAAGGTTTTGCGACGTATGACGGAAAAGGGGTTAATTTTACGTTTATCCAAATGCAAGTTTGCTTATAATAAGATAGAATATCTGGGTTATTCGGTAACTTCAGACGGCATCCGACCGAATGATGATCATATCGAAGCAATAAAAAGACTGCAGCCACCCCGTAACTTGAAGGAGCTGCGTACTGTTTTGGGCATGTTTAGCTATTTTCGGATGTTTGTCGAGGGACACAGTAAGATGGCTAAGCCACTGACTGAGTTGACTCGTGAAGGGACACCTTTTTCCATGACTACAGAGCGAGCAAATGCTTTTGAGGTGCTAAAAAACAAGTTGATAAATAGCCCAGTTTTGGCGATTTATGATCCAACAAAGGAGACCGAGCTTCACTGCGATGCCAGTTCATTGGGTTTTGGGGCAGTGCTGATGCAGAGGCAAGACGATAGAAAGTTTCATCCTGTCTCGTTTTTTTCGAAAACGGCGTCGCCAGCCGAACAACGATACCATAGTTTTGAGTTGGAGTCGTTGGCTATTATATATGCCCTTAGGCGGTATCGGGTTTATTTAGAGGGACTGAAGTTCAAGATTGTCACTGATTGTAATTCACTTAAACTGACGTTGGAGCGTAAGCAGCTGAACGCTAGAATTGCCAGGTGGGCGCTTGAGTTGCAATCTTATGATTACACCTTGCAGCACCGTCATGGTGTTGCCATGGGACATGTAGATGCTTTGAGTCGATTACATCCTAAGCCCGAAGAAGCTCTGAGACCCGTGAGGGTGCCCGACTGTTCCAATGACGTATTAGCCATTGATGATTCGGGCATCTGGGGTGGCGAGGCGCCCTTAGATATGTTTTGCCGCACTATCCATGCGATCGATGGTAACGAGGTCTGCTTCCGGGTTCAACTCACCCAGGGCCGGGATGAACGCATCGTGAGGGTGCGAGATAAATTAGAGGATGGCCCGGTGGATGGGTTTGAGATGAAGAATGGTCTTGTCTTCAAGGTGGATGAAAGTTGTGGGCGTTTGTTATACGTAGCAAGTGAGATGGAGGAAAATGTTATTAGGTTGGTGCATGAGAAATTAGGACATTTGGGTGTTGATAAGACGGTGGATGGCCTCCGCAGACATTACTGGTTCCCGAATATGAGGGATAAAGTTTGCAAGTTTATTAAGAATTGCATTCGCTGTATAATGTACGCAGCCCCCGTTCGGTCGTCTGAGCGGACGCTATATAGCATCGAAAAAAAACCCGAGCCATTTGACACACTTCATTTAGACCACTTTGGTCCACTTCCCTCCATAAATTCGAAGAGAAAACACATTCTGTTAGTCACCGACGCCTTTACGAAATTTACTAAGCTTTACGCTGTTAACTCTACTAGCACCCGGGAGGTTTTAGCTTGCCTTGAAAGGTATTTCTTATATTATAGCCGGCCCCGTCGCGTTATCACGGACCAAGGCACGTGTTTCACCAGTTTAGAATTCGCGGATTTCCTTAAGAGGCATAACGTGGAGCATGTCAAGATCGCTGTCGGGTCTCCGCAGGCCAACGGCCAGGTGGAACGGGTGAATAGGACTCTGAAAGCCATGTTGGGAAAACTGTGTGAGCCGGTTAGCCATGCCGATTGGGTCCAGATGCTTCTACCGATAGAACTCGCTTTGAACAACTCGAGGCACAGTTCGACGAAGCACCTACCAAGTGAATTGCTTTTTGGGGTGGCCCAGCGTGGAAAAATTGTTGATGAATTTTCGGAATATCTTCAGGCGGAGTTTGGCTCTGCGGCTAAGGCTATACGTTCAGATGCTGACGAGGCTATTCAAAGGTCACAATCCTATAATGAGGCATATTCAGCTAGACAGTGTTCACCGGCCAAGAAGTATGCGGTAGACGATTTCGTTGTTATTCGAAATGTGGACGTCACCCCCGGGACAAACAAAAAACTAATCCCTAAATATCGCGGTCCGTATGTAGTCTGTAAAGTATTGGGAAATGATCGATACGTAGTGCGCGATGTTGAGAACTGTCAAATAACGCAGCGACCATATAATAATGTTATTGAAGCCGCTCGTATGCGGAAATGGGTTGAAAAGAAAAATAATGATGAGATTTAAAGCAGTTTTGAAAGCAACACTAGGTATATGATAATTTAGTTCCTAAGCAGAATTGTATGTATGTAAATCGAGGTCGATTGTTATGTAGATTGGCCGAAGCTATAAGAATATAATGTAACCACAACCCCCGACACTTGGTGAACGCACTCAATATCTGTATCTCGAGTTGCGCCACTTAGTTGTTCTCTCTAGTTTTAAGTGATGAGGAAAAAACGAAGTAGCCGTGGCTAACGTCACTTTTAAGAAGGAAATAAAGAGAAAAAGACACGAGGTTTTGTTCCACCATTAAATAAGTTTACAATAATATCTATGTTTTTAAACAAAATATAATGTTTTAGAAGTATATGTCAACTGTTATTGTTTGTTTATTTATTTATTTAAATGTCATTGATGCAAACAACCTTGGTGGATGGGTGTGGGCATTGTTTGTTAGGAATGTGCATCCAATTACTTCGCAACAGTGGTAAAACCAGATCTATTTCTAGCTGGCCTCTTTTTTGTGTATTGCGAGTTCTTCCGCTTAGGCACCTTTATGTATTTAAAGTCCTGAAGGAGTTCTTTAAGCAAATTGGTAACATCGCAACAAGAAACTCCAGTCTCTATAACTTACGTGTCAACAATTTAACTATTGCCGATGTACCTATTGCCCACAAGACTCATTTTTCTCGTTTTTATTATGTGACTGCACCTAGACTTTTTAACAACCTCCCCTTTTGTATTAGAACAATCCACAGTCTCTCTTTATTTATTCAAAAATTAAAAGGTTGGCTCCTCACTAAGAATAATGATGAAATTGAGTTGCTGTTTAGAGTTATTGTATAATCAATGTCAAGAGAAGGATAATCTTCTAATTGGTTGGTGATTACTTCTGTTTTCCTTTGTACTCTTTATTTTTTTCTCCAGAAACTTTTTGGCTCCATGAATTTTCTTTATTCGTTATAATAATATTTTTTGTTATTAAGATTTATTTCAATTCCTACCTGATTGTTACCCCACATCAGATTTTTGAATTTTTTTTTGTAAGGTCGTTCGCCACTAACTGTTCATAGTTACAGAACGATCATTCAATTTATTCATTCCATTTACATATGTCAAAACTTAAGGTACATTTTGTAATTTTGTAATTAGTGAGAAATGAATAAAAATGAAATGAAAATGAAAATGAAAATGAAAATGAAATGAAATTGTGCCAACAGTTTTTAAGGCTTTTTGAGCCCAAACGCAAAATAGTTGGCCTAGTATTATATTTTTTATCACATACATTTTCAAATGCGTTATTATTATGAATAATTAATAAAAAGTTGATAATAAAACCTTCGCTTCATCGATGGTGCTGTGAATGCCAGTAGGTATCAAGACATCCTAGAGCACCAACTTTTACCTTCGATTCCGAGGCTGCAAACAGAAGATGGCAGTTTTAAATTTCAACACGATGGCGCATCATATCATACAGCCAAGCAAAATATGAGCTGGCTTCGAGAACACACCATTCCAGTTCTAACGTGGCCTCCAAATAGCCCGGACCTGTCTCCAATTGAGACTTTGTGGGGAAAAATGAAAAAAGAATTAAGAACAAATCCGGCTAAAAACTTGAATGAATTGAAGAAAAAGATCCAAGAAGTTTGGAATGGCATAACTCCTGAATACTGCTTTAATTTAGTGGCAAATCTTCCAAGTCGAATTACAGCCGTTATTAAAAACAAAGGTGACGTCACTCAGTGGTAAAAGACAGTTATTTTTGTATTAGGTCAACTTTTTTGAGTTACAATAATTCCGTTTATTTAATCATTAAATGAACTGTTATTATTTTATGAAGAATTATTTTTAAATGTATAAGTCTAACACTTTCACAAATCGAAATATATTTTGAGTTTGTTTGTTTACTTTTTCTCTTTTTTCTTTTTTTCGAATTTCATAAGACGGAAAGTAAACAGGCCAACTATTTTGCGTTTGGGTCGTAATACATACCTTATACTCAATTCAACACAACATTCAAATTTTCGTCCATTAACATTTAGAAGTATTCTTCAGTCTTCAAACACGCCACCGACGATGCTGTCTTGAAATCCAGTCTTTTGTTGATCGATAGAGATATCTTCGGAAGCAAGGGTATATAATTGTTTAAATTGCAGTAATTGCACACAACTTTTTTTTGCTTGATTTGTTATTGCAATAATCTTTTGTGTGAAAATTTCAAAAAAACTATACTTGACTTAAATAGAAAGCCTTAAAAGGTTACAATAGAAATATGGTATTGATTCCTAAAGTGTTTTTGAATATTTAATTACACAACACCGTCTTATGAAATTTATGTTTATTAAATGCCTTAAGAAGGTAGTAGTTCATTCATGAAATGAATCTGAACTTTTATCAACACTTTTTTGTGAGCCAGGGTCGAGCCACAAGTGCAACTTCGATATGGGCAAGGAGGGCGCGGCATGCTTGTGATTGTTCGGCTGAAGCTCGCCGGACGGGGATGTTCTTGCCCGCCATACCACATGCTCAATAAGCTTTTAATAATGCCAAAAAAAAGCAGAAAGCTAGCTACTCTAACTAGGAAAGAAAAGAGGAGTATAGAAAAGAAGTTTGCAGACCCCGTTCTTGCCAGCTCGTCAGCCCTTTCATTGCCGGATTTGTCACTTTGTCCAGAGATCCAGCAGAGATTCGTCGAGTGCTGCGTGCAAAGAATCTTGAGCTCCTAGCTGCGAAATAGCCTGGATTTTGTAGCCTTTTTTAACCGCTTGGCTATAAATAAAAATGGTTTTATCATTATGTGGTATTGCCAACGCACCTTCCGGACCGCTTCGCGATTGCCAAAACCTATGCTTTAAAAACACTGCTGCTATCAGGAAGCATGATCAGTGCATACGTGTAGAAGAGGCAGAGGTATGTGGACTCTCACATGCCGGATATATACGATGGCAACCAGACTCATTATCACCAGTTGTATGGTGGGCGAAAGCCCTCCAAAAAACTGTAAGGAAGCACATGGCTAAAGATGGATATCGATTTCCGATTTGTGGGTTTATCTGTGTTCCATTCATCTCTATACTCGGAAGAGAGGAAGAGAATGGCCAATCTAAGTTCATTGGGGAGACAGTCAGAAGTGACAACGTTCATCGTTCAACATGGAATGTGTGGGTTCAGCAGTATTATGTTGGCTTAACCTCAAGGCACTTTTGGTAGCAAATTCCCTCCATGTATAGGTCCAGAGGGGTCAGATTGAGAGTTACCTCCAGTACAGCTGTGGGTGTGGTTTTCGTCGCACTGCTCTCCCCATACATTGTATCTTTGTCATTGATTTGAGATTGGGCGCCTTGCTCGCGACTTTACACCAGACTACGCTGCCGTATGCGAGTGTTGGGCGCACGAGCGCTGTGTACATCTAGAGGATTATTTTAGGGTTTGTTCCATTTGCAAGCAAGACTACATCGTCTGCATGTGCAGTTACCGTCACCCCCATCTCATTAATGGCAAGTACACAAAGTAAATAAAGAAGCGATGACCCATCCTTCTGGAGGGCCTCTTTAAGTAGCTACTACTAAGTTCAGCAGTACAGCGTTGATGTTCCTTTCGCTAAGTAAATTTACAATTTACAAAGATTGGTGAACATTTCAATTCTGTAGTGCTCCAAGAACGCCACTCGTGTATGTTCTTTACTTTTAATGACTTCTCTATAGTGTTACCAACCACATGCAATGCAATTTCCACCCCTTTGGCTTTAATATAAGCATGTTAGCCGGATTAAATCGCACTGTCATCTAGCCCACTTCGTATAAAGACGTTCATTAGTTTTTCAAAAGTTTTTAAAATAAATGATGTTAGACGGCCTGAAATCTGTGGCGCTCGTGTGGCTAGATTTCCTTGGCGTCGGAATGAAGACGACCTTTACCTCTCGCCTGGCCTAAGGAATAAAGGCACATTCCACACTGCGAATGAAAAGTTTTTTAATGACGGGTGTGATTGTGACCTTTGCTTTCTGGAGCATCATTGGAAAAATACCTTCCCTTCCAGTGGATTTGAAAGAGGTGAATGTATCAATTGCCCAGTTTAGTTTATCTTTGGTTACTATACTTCTTCTGGAACTGTCGCTATCGTGGTTTTAAAACTAAAGCGTCTGTTTCATAGTTCAACCCTGAAAATGAGTTTACATTAGCAGACTAAGAGTCTATTGGTAGGATTGTGTCCAAGTACTATCATTGTCTTTGAGATATCCGGGAACTGCTGATTCTTTGCCCAATATTTTCCAAAGTTTAGCTGATTCTCTGGTGCAATACAATACATGCGCTAGGTTGCCCGTTTAGCACTTATTATGGCCTTTTTAATTTTCCTCTGGCCGACCTTACATATATCCCAGTCTGATTAGGAGTTCGTGGCCTAGTTAAAAAGTGCTCTTATTTCCTTCTGATTTCAAGAAGATCCTTTGTCCACCATCACGGAAAGAATTGAAAATCACCAATTGCAAAATTTTGAGTTGCAATTCATGAATTATATCTTTGTCGCAAATTACAACGATTTTTTCTTGGATTGATATAAAAAATCGTAATTCGACATTCAAAACGACGTAGAATACAAAATTCTGCTTGTTGAATTTTTCGATTAGAAGTATTAATTCGAGCTTCTTTTATTTGTAGTGATTTGCTATTTACCACTTCATTGGGTCAATTTCTCAAGCACTATTTCACAATCGCAAATTGCAAAAAGTATTTGCTGATTTATGAAATCTTATAATAATTTAACACATGTAAATTGAAAACGTAAAATGACGTAGAGAAATCGTGAACTACAAAATATTTTTTTTGTAATTTCCATGGAATTACCTACCCGATGTGTGAATTTTTTTGTGCGCACAGGCAGCCGACAAAAACGAAACGTCATAGCATGTCCATGGTCCATGTAAAGAAATCGTTTTAAGTCGTTTCATTTTCTACATGGACAGCTTCAACCATGCGCATTTGGCTTCATTAGAGTCAGACAGTCGGTATCATAAACTAACTATTAAATAGACTGACAGCTTTCCTACGTCTCCCCGATTTACCCACCGGTTTTTTTTCAATATAAGCCCCCCCACCGCTCGCTATTTTACTGTCTGTGAATACGTGTGAAGCAGCAACAAAAATACAAATCTAAATGGCGGGAGTTGTAATATCCTGCTGACACTCAGCAGTGTTCCTACATTGTGGTATCTCTACCTTTTTGTGGGAATTTAAATTTTCCGTAAAATTTCCGTGCGTAAAAGGAAAAACATCAAAATTGTGTGATTATCAACAATCTGACAAGAAAACATTCAAACTACATATCACCGTGAATGTGAACGCACTAAATATACATAAAAAGGAGATTTGCCTTTAACAACAATTTCCAGTACCAAAAATAATGATTTTAACTGCGATTTTTATACTGAATGTTGTTTTCTTTCCGAACAATACAAATTTTACTTTTCAAAGCATGTTTTTTTCATAAAAAAATTTAGGTAATTTGAGTTTAGTGAAAAGGGAAAAATGATCACGCTTCGTGGGAAAAATGAAGAGAGAGTGCTAGTGACACTGACTGAGATTAAGTGTATTTCGTGAGTTGCTGTCAGCTGATGGATGCGTTCTGAGAGTTTAAATTCGTTGTTTTATTGCACCACGATAACATTTGTATTCTATTCAACAAAATTTAAAATTGCGAGTGTAATCAACATAAATAAATAAAGGAATAAAGTGTGAAAAATTCATTCGTTGAAATAAAAGAAGATATTTTTGTTCCTATAAGTAATGTGTTTTCGTTTGTTGTTTTTGGGGAAAAATATGTTAGTGAAATACTCAAAATTAAGAAACACACCAAAATAATCAAAATGAAGTTTCAATGACAAACTTAAGTAATTCTTTTTATTTATAAATCAGCCACATCTTGACACGTGCGGAAGCTTATTCAAACCTGTCTTCGTGTTGTCTGTTTTTCGCCGGGAATGTCAATAGAAAAACGACAATGGATGGATTACGATTATTATGATTTGAAATATGATTTTTGAGTTATAATCTTTTCATGAAGATTCCATTAAATAGCGGAAAACAATAAAAAACATTTTAAATAATTCCATTTTAAAACAACTGCTTAAGCCAAGAACATAAATACAGTCGGCTTCGCTTATCTAAACTTCGCTTTACTGAAAAAATTGGTTAATTGAATAACCGAATTTAGCACGCAGCTTTTTTTCAAAAATTCATACGAATAGCTCCACTTAACTGAAACCCCCTTAACTGAAAAACCCGGTTAACTGAACAAACTAATACGTTAGAAATTAATAAATTATACTAATTCAGCTCCGCATTACTAAAACAAAGTTATTGAACGCGCCCATTAGTAAAATTATTTATTTCGTCAACTGAACTTGTCCATTGAACTTATGACACTAACTTCATTGTGTGTCAATTTTGACAGCACGATTTCAGTTGTGTTTTTAATTCTCCTTCCTTCGGCTTTACTACATACCCTAATTCTTCGTTGAATTGCTAACAAAACTTCGAACTTCGGTTAAGTACAACAATATTTCAGTTATCCGAAGTCCGTATAAGTGAAAATACCGCATACCTAAGTGAAATAAAATTTGTGGCAAATTGCCGTTTCAGATAAGCGGAATAGACTGTAGTGCTAGTTTTTAATGAAAATAATGTCCATATTTATGTGAAAAGTAAAATATAGTTGCAAAATGATGACTGCACATCTATTATTGTTTTTTGATAATTTGTTTTCTATGAAACTGACGATTTTTTTTACTTTATTTTTTGTTTGTAATTTTTCTTACACTTTTTTAAGTGACAGTACAGTTGTCAGTGTCGTTTAATACTGTTGTTAATAGTTTCACCAAATCGATCATTAAAAAAAATGCGAATGTGAAAAGAGAAATTGGTTGCGAAACTTAAAGGAAATTCTATGCCAAACATGCGAACAATTTTTTATATCGATATCATAAAAATTATGTCTATCTATCCAAAATTCATTATAAAATGACTAAAAAAAATATTCCTTTCTTTATATCCTGTAATTTCAACATTAATTTCTATTCAATTATGAGAAAATCAAACAACAATTTATATAAAAAAGTAGCGTAAAATGTCAGCCTGGAACTCAGAAAAACTATGGTTTACAACACAGCCCTGGATATTGAAATGAAAGTCCACCTCAGGCTACCGACATGGCGGTTTAAACCGGAACCGGAAGAGTGTAGGCTGGTTTTTTTTCAAGTATGAGTGAGTCCCCTTTGATTACCATAGGCACAAATACATGAATTCAAACTGGGCTACATCCAAGGTCAAATTCAGCTTGTAGCCAATTTCTCTTTTTGGGTGAAGCTGTCAGTCTATTTAATAGTTAGTTTATGGTCGGTATTCAATCTTTGCTTAAAGCACATCTTTAAAGTCGAAGTTATTTATAAGTATAACTCATTCGTAGTGATAGTGAGTGTACTAACCAACAAATTGTAACGAATTTTGGAATATATCTTGTAAGTACATATTGAATAATAGAAAAAAAAACTAAGTAGGTAGGGCTATTAGAAAGAAGTTTAAATTGGAATGGAATCTAAAATATCATATGTAATTGAAAACGATTGGCGCCGTATGCTTTTCATGGATATCAGGAGGAAACAAATTATAAAATGTGACTTTAAATATGTATTCGAAAATAACCTTAATAATTAAACTACGAATTTTGATTTTTAAATCATATGATATAAGTTGTAAATTGAGAATAAAGTTTTCTAATTTCACGATAAAACAATTTCAATTTAATACGGTGATGCCTCAAATCACTACTCAAGAATCGTAAGTTGCAAAATATGAAATGCAAATTGATAAAAAAAAGATTCAATTTAGGTACCATTACGAATTCGTAAATTGCAACTACTGAAGTGGTAAATCTTCCCCTTTTGTTCGCAAATCAACACTATTGAGTTGCAATTCAAAACTAAATGGTTGTAATTTGTTAAGGGAGGAAATCCGAATTAACAACACAAAAGTGGTAATTTACGAATTATTTTTGCAATTCACAATCCATAGTCAGCAAATTAATAACTATTTGTGTCAAATTGCGATTGGTTATTGCAATATGTATTCCTCATTTGATCGCATCATTGACAATAAAAAGACTAGCGATTCGCGACTTTTGAGGGTCAATATCTTCACTTCGTACAATTTATAGAATTGCGAATAAAAAGTCGTTAATTAGTAAATCCTGAGCTAAGCTCTAAAACTAGACAAACTTTTCGTGATTCTGCGCTCATTTTTCTAGATTTGATCATAAATTTTTTCCGTGGGTTCCTGTTCTTAATTTTCAGTAAACGACTGGTATCGTATCCTTTACTTAGAACTGTGCTTAACATTTCTGTTGTGGCGTCGATTTTATCTATTGTCTCCATTTTTTGTAATTTAAGTTTCCGGACTTTTTCCGCAACTTCTGATAGAACAGAATTAGTCATTCCGGGGTTTCTGTATTTACCCAGAGGTCCAATTTTATCGTCAATTGGGAGTTCTATAATTCTGTGATCGGAGAAAGATGCTTCTGTGGCAACTTTCCATACCCGCACAGTAAGAGTTATTGAGTTGCTGTAGAAAGTTATATCTTAGACCTCACGCCTAGTATTTGTTATAAATATTGTTTCGTTACCAACATTGGCTCTAGTAAATTATTTTTAATAATAAATTCTAAGACGGATTTACCGCTCATTGATGTCGGTACTTCCCCAAAGCGTATGATAGGAGTTTGCATTTGTGATGGAAAAGCGGATACAATCTAAAAACAAGTAAAAGTATTATGGCCGATGCTCTGATACCCTCCACTGCATACAAGTCATGCAAAACTGTTTTTGTATGGGAGGTACCAGAACTACTTGACCGACATAGCCCATTTTCAATACCAACCTGACGATGATAAAAAGAAGTGCTTTCGCCAAACTTCATTCGCCTATGTCAATTCCTTTGGGCGCTATCGTGCTTTCAACAGACAGACGGACAGACAGACAGACAGACAGGCAGACAGACGGACATGGCTAAATCGATTCAGAATGTGATCCTGATTCAGAATATATGTACTTTATAAGGTCTCCGGTGACTTCTTTTTGGCGTTACAAATGTAATGATAAAGATAATATACCTTCCTGTGGAGGGTATAATAATGTGACACATATACAATCCACTCGAAAAAGTTACAATTTACGCAACATTTCTTTGCTTCAAAAGTTACATAGTTACAATCTTTCTTTAAAATATACAATATCATACCCACGCGACGAATACATCCACAATTTGTAATAGGAAATATAAAATGCGTTCTGACCTTAAGTTCAACTCTATTACATTCGGCTAACCAATTAACTTTTGCCAAACACTCTCACGCATAAGAAAATACTATTTTTTCATATGTCATGCGTACTCCGTTGCTCTTTCTCAATGCACGCTGGCGCATGAGTATTGCGATTTCATTTTCACTCACAGAAGTATTCAATTCTTTTTTATTCAATTTATTTTACTACTACATATTTTTTTAATATGGCTAAACGGTATGTCACCAATAAAGTCCACAAAATGATTATTTCAAGCGCAAAGAGAAAAAATATGTACATATTTGTTTTTTTTTTAAACATGAGCTAAGTAAATAGGGAGTAAAAGGTATGCTAGCATATTTATCTTAACATTCATACAGTTACGAATTTCCACAACGACAAAGATACACATCTGTCCTAAAAGTTACAATTTTAACTTCGGAAAAGTACAATCTGAAATGTTCATTTCCCATCACTGGTTTGCATCACAGCCTTAGATTATATTCCATTTGTCGCGCTCTGCTGCTCTAACAATGAGTTGGTTCGGTCGGAAGCTGGGTTGACGGATTCATATGGCATGTATATTGTCGCTAGTATCCAGAGTATTTTTACCTCTCCTATCCTATTTGACAGCAGTTTGGTCGGTATTGCTGAGGCTGGGTTAGGGAAAAAGTTTAATTTCGAGACTTACCTACCACTGTCTGATGTACTGTTATACCCAGCAAGCCTTTTGAGCTCAGCAATCGTAATTTCCCACAGAAGATCCAGAGTTCCTGTGCGACATCGATTTTCAGAAGAACCACATGGCGCTGTCCGCCTCTTCTACTTTTCTTTTTTCTTGATTATTCACTACCAGCCTAAGCTTGCAGGACGATATGCCCACTTGGACTTTGAACTCGAGTTTGCGGAAAGGCTGCAGCGCTCTATAGCTACCGTCACTTCCATATCATTTTTAGTGTTATAACTCGTTTCCAGGACTTTCCACGCTGGTAGATGCGGTCCCCGAATATATATTCGGCCTTTTGGTCTGGTAATGACAAATGTGATTTCGTGTGACTTACGAAGTTCTTCAATCATACCAGAGTTTTTTTATCGTCACAATCCACGATCTTGAACCCTTTGAATGTGGTTAGCTGTCCAAAGAGTGGAAGCTTATACCATCTGCCTTCACGATATCGTGAGTTCCTATTGGTTACCGGTATGTTGTTATGATAAATTACGCTTTCAAGTCCTTCTTCCTAACTGTTCAAAACCGACAAGTAATAATTATACACAAAATTCACTATACTATTTTAAAAGTATCAACTCTGCCGATAATATGTTTTCCAAGTTATTTTTTATTATTATTTATTATATTCTGAATCTTAAAACGAGAGAGCAATAAAAGAAGATATTGTAAAGAAAATTTATTGGAAAATATTCAAGCCCTCAACTCTAGTAAGTCTACCAGGAGAGCCCAACCTAAATCAAACAATTTGTAAGGAATGGCCTGCTATCTACAAGTCTCATCCCCCAAATCTGCGCTAAAGTCCACCGAAATAGTTAAATTATCGCGATTAAAGAAAAAAAATAAACAATGCCTATTGGATTCCTTGTCAACTGTTGGGAGTAATTGGGATTTCCCAAGTTGTGGGAAGCGGCCAATATCCAAAGTCCGGGTGGGTATTAATTGAGTCCACGATTATTTTTTTTTTAACTTTATTCTTTTTTAGTTTTTATTTGAGTTCAGTTTGAATTCGTGAGGAAAACCGGGGAGAAAAATGCATGTGCAGCGCTTTTGGAGAAGTTGAAACGAACGCCAGCAGATAAGAAACTTTCCTGCTTACTTACCATCTAAACTGTAAACAGGAATTTATTTTCGACGTCTACACCCAGAGAAAAGCCTGTATAAAATTTACCTAAATCGGGGTATAAATCAACTTAGTCTAAAGGCCATTTTGAACTTGGTAAGTTCTACGGTGACGTATAGTATAAATCTAATGTAAAAGAAAATTTTTTAACGTGTGTAAAATCGGCTTAGTTTTTGGTAACGGTATGCCAGGCTGTCTAAGGTGTTTTACTTTAAACATATCCTTATCCTTTACCCAAAGAAAGTGTTATCTTACACTGCAAAAATAATTGTTCTAACCGATGCTTACGGATAGCATGAAGGAACCAAACACTTGACTTGGTTAATATGCTAGAAACTAAAGCAGCAAGATCAAATTTTACCAATCTTTGTAGATGTACATACCTTTTAATTTATCCAGGCAAACTTACCTTAGTCGTAATTCTTAGGCTGATGGTATCAGAAATGTTATAAAAATTAAAGAAATGTTTTTTATGTTTATTATTTTTTGCTGCTAATTTGTTTTTTACGATATTTACCTAATATAAAAAATGTTATATGATATTTTTTTTATATTATTATTATGAATTAATGTCAAAAATGAGAAAAGCCATGAATTGTCAAACGCAAAATAAAGAATTATTATTCTGTTTTATAACGTCATCGAGAAAAGTTGCGTTTTTATCTCCGTTTAATAACGTAGGTTTTTAACAGTTTTAGTTTGGTACAGCTTGGCCTTTGACTGAGTTTTTTCCTTTGTTCGCGAATCAGTTTTTGCCTTTGCCAGCGGTTAAATCTCTCCCCTGGTGTCTGCAAAGAACATTTTGGTCCTTCTAAGCCAAGAAACTTACCATTGCAAAGGATTTTCATCATTTTCAACAATACAACAGCAGCTTCATCCCAAAATTGCAAGGAGTAGCTGTGTGTGTGTGCGCGCAACGATTTAACCACAACTCACGAGACAAAGACGAAGTCAACTTGCGGCCTGGACACAAAGAATCACCAAGTAAGTGCAGTTTCCTTACTTTTACTGTGTGATTAAGATTGTTTTTTAATAAATAATTGAAATGGAACAGAAAGCCTTAAATAGGATTTACACAAAAATAGTGAAAGATCAGGAGAATTTTGGTAAAACTGCTAGTCAAACCCGCAGAACAGCCAATTATCTTTCTGGACGCTTAGACAAGACCCTTCTCACATCCATCGCAGAAGAAGAGATCGAAACCTATGAAAAAGTCGAAGAAATTTATGAGAAATTGAGTGAATTATATGTGATTTAGCCAAAAAGGTCAAAGGAGGTGACAATAATGATACAAAATCACACGTATCTCCTGTTGACTCAAACAAAGTTGATTTAAAGCTCCCAAAAATCAATTTGCCAGTCTTTTCGGGCACATACGAAACATGGCGGCCATTTCACGACTTATTCGTCTCCCTCATCCATAATAATAGTGCGCTTTCTGAAATACAAAAGTTTCATTATTTAAAATCTAGTGTGTTAGGAGAAGCTCAAAAACTGTTAGCTCACCTTAGTATAGATAACGACAACTACGTGAAGGCGTGGACGATCATCACGGATAGATATGATCATGCACTGTTCTTAGTGAACACTCAGCTCAAGTGTCTCTTCAATCAGGTTCCCATAAGTCAAGAAAAATCCGAACTAATTAAACAGCTTTTGGACACCTCCACAGAAGTGCTCCGTAGCTTGAAAAACTTGAATGTTCCGGTAGACGAGTGGGATGTTATCGTAATTTTTGTGTTGCTCAAAAAACTCCCAAACAAAACGCAACAACTTTGGGAAGAGCGCTTAAGTGCGAGACAGAAACCGAAGGAGCTGCCAACATTCTCCGAATTTTCTCAATTCCTAGAAATGCGTTTTCGAACTTTGGAGGCTGTTAGTTCCCAACAAATTAGATCTAGGGCCGACTCGCCAAAACAAGCACCTCATAGAATCAGCTTTCACTCGCAGGCCAAGAATCCCAAACTCTCTTGCCAAATTTGCAGCAAGGGACAACATGCTATTCGCAAATGCAAACGTTTTTTAAAGATGAGCATCGCTGGTCGTCGACAAAGTGTTGATAGGAGAGGCCTCTGTTCCAACTGTTTAGCCTACAATCACAAAATAGAGCAGTGCCCTAGTAGTTATAGATGCTACTATTGCCAACAACCACATCACTATCTATTACACATAGCACCACAAATTCCTCAGACTCAGCAATACATTCAGTCAAATCAACAATCCAATCGCAAAGACCTTCGACCTCAACCGCTTTCACACCTGCACAAGAACCATTCATATCAGCACAAGGGACTCAATGCCATCGGCAAAGTTTTCTTACCTCCAACATAAATCCAGATGCTCCAAATTTTCAGCCATCTAATGCGGTACAAGTGAATCCAGCCGTTAATTCACTACATGCACTGTCGCATATACCGACGCAGGTTTTACTGGCGACAGCGCTTGTTAAGGTGAGATCTGTCACAGGAGAGACATTCACGTTGCGAGCACTATTGGATTCGGGCTCGGAGGCAACATTCATCATAGAATCTGCTGCCCAGTTTAGTTCGACCACATGATAAAACGCTGCCTATCGCCCAGAATACAAAATTAGGTTGGATCTTATTCGGTAAGGCACCGCTTGAGCCTAGACCCATTTATAACTTCCTTCAAATAAGAAACATCGATGAAGAAATGCGCAAATTCTGGGAATTGGAAGAGGCTCCATTCAAGGCAATCCAGACTAAAGAGGACACTGAGTGTGAAGAACAATACCTGAGGACCGTTAAGCAGTTGACCGATGGTCATTTCCAGGTGGCTCTTCCATTCAAAGGAAACAAACATCCAGTCTTAGGAAGGTCGTACGAAGGGGCCATTCAACGGTTCAGGTGTCTCGAAAAACGTCTCGCAGCAAACATCCAACTTCACGAGCAATATACGGCTTGTCTTGACGAGTATCTGAAATTAGGTCATATGGTTAAAGTAACGGAAGAACCTTCAGACAAATATCATTATTTCTTACCTCATCACGCAGTCTTTAAGGAAGGTAGCTCCACAACCAAGCTAAGAGTGGTTTTCTATGCATCCTTTCGAACAGCAGATGGAAGCTCTCTGAACGATCATTTGATGACGGGTCCGACCTTGCAGCAGAACGTCATCGATGTCATTCTAAGATGGCGACTGTATCGGTTTACTTTCTCCGCTGACATTGTAAAAATATATCGCCAGATTTGGGTAACAGGAGAGGACTCAAATTACCAGTTAATACTTTGGCGCAAGGACCCTCTGGATCAGCTGAAGATCTTCCGACTCAAGACCGTCACCTTCGGAACAGCCGCAGCTCCGTATCTCGCAATACGAACTCTGATGGAAGTAGCTAAGCAAGCCGAACTGATATCTCCCAGATCTGCAAAAATGATACAGGATGTGGACCATTTATTTTCAGGAGCAGACACCATACAGGCAGCTGAAGAGAAAGGTAAAGAAGTTAAGATGGTACTACAGAAAGCTGGGTTCAACTTACGTAAGTGGACGTCAAACAACATAGAGCTGCTTTAGGGAATACCCATCGAAGAACGTGAGTCCGCATTAGCAGTACCATTTGAAGGTTCGTACCAAGTCAAAACTTTATGTATTCAATGGCTACCAGCCGTTGATCAGTTTTGTTTTCAATTTACGATGCTTCAGAGAAGGCGTACGGTGCTGCAGTGTACGTTCGGTCGAGGGATGACCAAGGGAAAGTCCACATGCATCTGTTGATTTCAAAATCCAATGTGGCGCCTATGAAGGCAATAAGTCTTCCCCGTCTTGAACTTTGTGGGTCGGTTTTGCTTGCCAAGCTTCTCAGTTACACTTCCCAAGTACTTCGACGCGAAGATGCAGTTATGTATGCCTGGACTGACTCAATGATCACTCTCAGTTGCATTCGAGCCCCAGCAGGAAGATGGGAAACAGTCGTGAGAAACCGAGTTGGCGAGACCCAACGACTAACACCGGCCACTATTTGGAAACATATACCCACGCAACACAACACGGCCGATGCGGCGTCACGAGGTGCGTTACCGTCCACATTGGCATACGCGACACTTTGGTGGAATGGGCCTTCGTTTCTGCTGAAAAATTGGAGTTTTGAATGTCCAGCTCAGCCCTCTAATTTTACTACGGAAGAAGGAAAAAATATTGTGCATGTTCATCATACCGAGGTATCAGAAAATTGCATTATTTCATTAACCAAACGTTTTTCAAATTTAGGTCGACTTGTAAGAACAATGAGTTATTGCATGCGTTTCATCAACAACGCTCGTAACCCCCACAACACCAGAGTTTCTGGTCCCTTATGTCCGGAGGAAACGAACAAAGCGCATAATACAATTGCAAGATGCGCACAACACGACATGTTTTCCGAGGGTATTTGCAGGGCCAGAGGCTTGGGAGCACTCAACCCCTTCACAGAAACCCCTCGTCCGAGTTGGCGGAAGGCTCAAATACTCAGATATTCCTTATAATCAACGTCACCCTATAATTTTTAATTCAAGACATCATCTGACAGATATCATCATACAAGATGCACACGAGACGACTTTACACGGCGGAATACAATTGATGACCTGTTATCTTCTAACGAAATATTGGATCATCAACATGAAGCGGGCGGTAAAAAAGTACCTGAATCGATGTACCATTTGCTACCGGTTTCGTAGCAAGGCAGCGCAACAGCTGATGGGAGAACTACCAGCAGCAAGAGTGACAAGCTCCAGACCATTCACTCATGTCGGCATTGATTATGCTGGACCACTCACCATCAGGTCATGGAAAGGACGAGGAGCCAAATGCTACAAAGGTTACATTTGTATCTTTGTTTGTCTTTCCACAAAGGCAATACATCTGGAAGCGGTTAACGACTTGACGACACAGGCATTCCTGGCAGCATTTCGGCGATTCGCAGCAAGGAGAGGAGTCAGCAGCAATGTCTACAGCGATTGTGGAATTAATTTTGTAGGAGCAGAGGCTGAGTAAGGTCGTCTTCTTAAAGATGGAGTCCACGATTGGAAGGAAGTTGCTGAGGTGTTATCTACACAGGGAACCAAGTGGAACTTCATTCCACCCGCTTCTCCTGACTTTGGAGGATTGTGGGAAGCGGGAGTCAAGAGTGTCAAGTACCACTTTAGAAGGATCGCCGGGAATGAGACACTCACTTTTGAAGAGCTCACCACGCTTCTGACACAAATCGAAGCGTGCTTGAACTCGAGGCCTTTGTGCCCCTTATCAGAAAACCCGGAGGATTTCCAAGCACTGACGCCTGCGCACTTTCTCATAGGAGAGGCTCTCTTTACTGTTCCTGAGCCCGATCTTACGATTGGGAGCAAATCTTATCAAGATCGATGGAAGACACTACAAGCCCACTTACAAAATTTTTGGAAACAATGGCAGGTTGAATATTTGGCTCGTCTACAACAGCGCCCCAAATGGCTGAAGCAGTGTCCCCAACTTCAAGTCGGGGATCTGGTCCTAATCAAGGACGAACGACTTCCTCCAGCTAGATGGAGCCTCGGCCGAATCACTGAAACATATCCAGGAGCTGATCACTTAACCAGGGTGGTAAAGGTCAAAACGCAGCTAGGAGAACTGCGGCGACCCATCACTAAACTATGTCCACTACCAACCAACGAAATACACAACACTACACAATAACCCAGAATTCCACTTAGAGTATCAACAATATTAATTCAACATTAATCAACACACAATTTAAATTAACACACAACATTAATCATCACACAATATCAACAAACGTACCAAATTGCATACAAACTTACCTAATATCAGCCAGTACATCTCAACTCACATATGCCACCTCACGGCAACACGCACCCATCACAGCGATCCGTTTTCTGTGGAAGCGACTCAAATAAACTCTCAGCAAACACATTAGTACAGTCCATTTCACTTATCGAACGATCAAAACATGAACTGCACACACACACACACACACGCGCACTCGTATACACTAGAGCAGTGCTCCCGGATACGACACGCCGATGACCATCAAAATCAAATTCAACTTGCACGAAACGCACACCGAGAAGCGAGAACCCGTTTTAAAAAAGCTATCAAGTCTAGCAAGCGCCTTTGTTTCAGGAATCTCTGCGAAGAACTCAACAACGACGTCTGGGGTAAAGCTTACCAAATCGTATCGATGAGGCTAAAAGGACCCGTATGCAATCACCGACGTGTCCAGTTTTGTTACGACAAATAGTTGAAACTCTATTTCCTTGCCAAGAAGGTACGAGCTCCGTACCTTCCGTCAAAGTATACACGAAATTGCGCCTATACCCATCGTAACACGCGAAGAATTATCCGAAGCTTGTAAGAAAGTACGCGACAGAAAGGCTCCGGGACTGGACGGTATCCCAAATAGAGCCCTAAAAATCGCAATTAAAACACGACCTGGCTTATTTGCCGAAATGTTCAACGCGTGTCTTCAGGAAGGCATTTTTCCTGAACCTTTTTACCGCCAAAGACTTGTCCTACTGCCGAAAGGAAAGGGTAATCCAAAAGAACCATCCTCCTATCGTCCTATTTGCTTACTGGACACGATTGATAAAATTCTCGAGCGAATTATTTACATCAGGCTCCAGCCAGCAATTGACACGGCGGGAGGCCTCTCGGATCACCAATACGGTTTTCGTAGATCAAGATCTACGGTAGATGCAATCAATGCGGTAGTAACGAGAGCACGAGCCGCTATAGAAGGAAGGCGTTGGAAAGGAGGAACCAAAAAATACTGCGCCGTTATAACGTTAAAACGCGTTTAATTCGGCGAATTGGGAACGTATCATGAGCTGTTTATACCGGATTGGAATACCGAACTATCTTCGTAGGATTATAATGAGTTACTTTTCGAATAGAGTTCTTCTCTACGACTCTGATGAGGGAATAAAAGAGTATGAAGCAACGGGCGGTGTACCACAAGGTTCAGTTTTAGGCCCTTTGTTGTGGAATGTTATGTATGACGAAATTCTGCGTCTAATAATTCCAAGAGAAGCGTCAATTATCGGCTTTGCAGACGACATAGCTGTGGTAGTTGTGGCAAAAACAATAGAAGAAGTCGAACTACACTGCAACGAGACAGTTGCAACTGTACGTGGATGGCTTTCTAGCGCAGGTTTAAAACTCGCCGACCACAAAACGGAAGCAGTACTTATTACTAGTAGGAAAGTTCGGGAAACGATAACGATTAGAGTAGGAGGGCATGAAGTAGTTTCCCAACCATTTATTAAGTACCTCGGAGTAATTATAGACGCTCGCCTGAGCTTTAAACACCATATTGACTATGTATGCAAAAAGTCGTCAAAAACTGTTAGCGCGCTTTCAAGCCTGATGAGTAACATCGGGGGCCCGAAACAAACAAAGAGAATTCTTCTTGCTGGAACTGCCAATTCTATTCTCATGTACGCGATAGAAATATGGTCAAGTGCAATGAAAGTTAAGTCTTACGTGAGGGGAGCCAAATCCATCCACCGTCTTGGCGCATTAAGAGTCGCCTGTGCGTTTCGAACAGTTTCGAACGATGTCATACTCGTCGTATCGTCAATGTTACCTATCGATATACTTGCTGAAGAAATGGTAAAATTAAAAATCGAGCGAGTCCAAAGGTGTCTGAGTATAGCAACCTGGCAACAACAATGGAATGAATCGCTAAAGGGAAGATGGACACACAGGCTTATACCAGTGATCGACCTATGGATTAAACGGAAACATGGTGAAACAAACTTCTATCTGACTCAGTTCTTGACGGGTCATGGCTGTTATAGAGAATATCTTTTTAAACGCGGACACGAAACCAGCCCAAATTGCCCGCATTATGAAGATGTTTCTGAAAACGCGGAACACGTGTTTTTTCATTGCCAACGATACGAAACCGAGAGGATATCCCTACGGGACCAATTCGGTGAGTGGCCCATTCCCGATAACATCGTAAACTATATGCTCCAGAACGACGAAAACTGGACCATTGTAAGTAACGTGGCGGTGCGTAGACTCAGCGACCTAAGACGAACGCCAACAGAATGTTAATAGTTCCAACAATTGAGCAAAAAGCAACAAGTCTTTATACCGACCCCCGCGAAGTAATGCCTTACGGCGGTTCCGCGGGGGAAACTAATCGGTCTGTTCGGGAAGCCGGTAGGAATCCGGCACTATCAATGGACGTCGGACCATTGGTGTCTCATGAAAGATTTCCACCTTCCATCGCAAAAAAAAAAAAAAAAAAATACACTAGAGCAGCAACCGACGCCGCAAACTAAGAAATCAAATTTTATATTTCAAACACTAAAATATTGGCTTTAAATTTTAATTATCACTCACAACAAACCTGAAATCAAAAAAAGCACACACCACGAATATGGGAAACCCGGATTAATCTATTAATTCTGCTACATACGAATTTTAAAATTTAATTATTTCACCACCGCCACGGAGAAACTGCACTACAAACAACAACGATATGCTTATGCCATTGGTTATTGATTAAATGGTCTTTGTTATGGACTTGAAAAAGAAATGTTTCATTCTATATCACGAAATTCAACCATTTTGCTTTGCTACGACTACCTTAATAGCCATTTTTTTTATGATTTTAAGTTTTATTGCCAGCACATTTTAGGTAATTTATTTCATAGCAGATGGTCACACTAATTACGTAGGTTGGCTTTAGAGAGGATTGCTTAGATTTTTTTCGCACGTATTTTTAAAGGCGGGCCGGAATTGGATTGTTATCAGTCGTTCATTATCATCAATTGACGAAAGAAAGGGTGTTCCGTGTCTGTGCGTGTGGCAAACAATTAAAAGTAGTGAAATAGTGAAGTTGAAGTGCAAGTTTTTTTTATGTAGAAAATACTGAAATACTTTATATGTTCGATAGCCCACATCTTTTAAAATCATTCTGGCGAAATTTCATGAAGTACGATATTGCTGTTGATAACAAAAAAGCAAATTGGAAAGACGTTGTGAATTTTTATTTATGGGAAAAAAATAATTCATTTCGAATGTCTCCCAAATTGACAGATGAGCACATTTTTCCCAACAATTTCCAAAAGATGAGGGTGAGGCTTGCTGCTCAAACGATAAGTGCAACAGTTGCAGCTGGTATTTATACTCTAGCTAGTCACTGTGCTGTATCTTCAATAGCTATTAATACCGCTGAAATTATTTACAAAAGAGATAAGATATTTGATATTTTCAATTCATCTAAATTTCGAGAATCCAACAAATTCAGAAGGCCATTTTTCGCAAACCCGGAACAAATTACTTTTTTAAAAATTTATTTCTTGTTTTCCAAATATGTACTACCTAAATAATTTTGAGAGGAATATTTTTAACTTTTTGAAAAATGAATTTCATTACAATTGTTGCAAAAATCAAAATAAGGAATTTCTTATCAAATTTTACGTCCGAGTACGGGCTTACTTTATTCTAAAACAGTTCAATAAAAATAACAAAAAATGTACCAACAAACAATAATATTTAAGTGTAGCACACATGTGAATATATATTATATATAAAATGATCAATAAGAAATATTACAAATTGATTTTGCTTTTTTTTACGTCACACCCTGTACCACATTTTGAAATAGTTCAACGACTCTTCCATCCCTCTTTTACTAGAGCACTTTTAGTGCCGTCTATTTCTCGTGTATGTGTACTGCAAATTGTAAACTGATAAGAAACACGTGGAGAGTGTCCCTACTCATTAATGGATATACTCTGGCAGAAGGCTCGTCAATGCTGTTATTGTCTTTTTTTGTTGTGTGTGTGTTTTTGATTTGTTTGCTTACAAGTTAATATGTATTGTTTATTTAATCACCTGAGTCTCTTTTCATGTACTGATTATGAGAGTTGCCAGCGGCGAATTCTGAAGGGAGTAAGAAGAATCAACATACCGCATCAGAGAACGTGAACAATACCATCCAAGAAGGAATAATACTCGACGTTTGCAGTAACGACGCATAGTCCCCGGGCAAGGGAGAATGTTGGAGACTACGACGTTTCCAAAGTTAAGTACTGGAGGCAGCCGACCAGACACTTACTGCAAACATGCTGAACACAGCCTGAGTGACAACAATGCCTACTGAAATACTGAAATGTCAAAAATGAGAAAAGCCATGAATTGTCAAACGCAAAATAAAGAATTTTTATTCTGTTTTATAACGTCATCGAGAAAAGTTGCGTTTTTATCTCCGTTTTTAATAACGTAGTTTTTTAACAGTTTTAGTTTGGTACAGCTTGGCCTTTGACGGAGTTATTGCCTTTGTTCGCGAATCAGTTTTTGCCTTTGCCAGCGATTAAATCTCTACCTTTTTGTCTGCAAAGAACAACCACTTTAGAACTAAAGCCTAGTATCCTGCTCGCGCTAAATTTTAGCGTCCCTAGTCTCCACTTCATTTCTCCACACCAAATGTAAATGCTCGCTAAATTATTAAATATCATATAGATGGGACAAAAACCAATTGTTCATGACAGTAAAATAAAAACAATAGATATAAGTAAAATTGAATAAGATATTATCATTGCTGCAGTAGCTCAAATAAATTCTATATTAGCAAGCAGAAGACGACACGTTCCTTCATGTCGGGTAAACACCTATTTGCAGTGGATTTTTTTTGCAATTTCTATATTTCTGATCGTTCCTCCACAAGCCCTGCAATTTTTTTATGTTTTTTTTATCGCATGAAACGGAGTTTTTGGTTTCGCCTTCTCTTTTATTTATCGCCACAAATGTTTTCTGTGGTTTCCTCTAAAAAAAATCCAAAGTAAACAAAACACAAATTGTTTCCTCCTTTTCTTATGTCAAAATTTATCTTCGATTTAATGTACCGGACATTTATTTCGCGAGCAAAATGAGTGGAGACTTTTCATCAGCCCATCTATATAAAGTTGAGAATTTAGCGTGCGAACAGGATACTGCTTTGCTAAACTGCCTCGCTAAATTTTATCTTTAGCTGTTTTTTTATTATCAGCGTGATCTGATCCGGATCAGATCACGATAATAAAACAATACGGATCATTGAAAAATTTTGTTTTTAAGTTGTGACAACAGTTGTTTTCAAAACATGACAGACAAGACGTCATGTGATGACATTTGTAAACACAAATTACAAGAATCTAAAAATGGAAGCAATTATTCCAAATGTAAGTGCATGTATTTTATTACATGAATTGCTTATTCTGAAATTAATTTCTTTAATTTAAAGTTTCTTTTTGAAAGCGATGATGAAAGCGACGAATGTAATTTATCAGGGCTATCAATATTTGGAGAGGAAAGCACAGATTCATCACTTCTTAATGACGAGAATACTGGAGTACATCAAACAGTTCAGGATTTTGAAGAAGTAATTCGAAGTTACAGCGATCTGGAGTTTAAAAGGCATTTCAGACTATATCGCTCAACATCCCAGGTATGTATGTGATGTTGCAAATTTACACTCTCAAATATGTGTACTTCTGTTTTTAGATCGCTATAAATTATTAGAGAGGTTCAGTAGAACACCGCGGAGAGGACTGCCAAAAACTTCTCCCGAAATGGATATCCATATATTTCTTTGGTATATGGCTAACACCAATACCTTCCGAGAGATTTTAATTAATTTTGTTGTAAATTTGGTTGTCTGTGGATGTATATTACATTTGCACAGATAACAATGACGAATTCGATGAAGAATATGAACCTGAAAATCCTCCAGCAGTGGAAAACAACCAAAGTAATGTAAATGGCACCCGGCGAGAACGTTTGTTGGAAGACATGATAAATAGACACATTACACGTATATGATGATAAGATCAATTATTTATTAAATAAATAAAAAACAAACAAAAATATTCCACATTTTGATCAAGAAATAAACTAAAAAACGAAAGAATAAATAAATAAATAGAATTCATAGCTCTAAAAATAGGACATAGGAAACTTAGTAAATAAAACTCCAACATAACTTCAAAATAAAAATGAACTAAATAAAAAAAATTGCAACTACTTCATTTCTGAAACAGTTCCCTAAACAGCTTCTCTTTCTGCAGCTTCCAAAATCGAGATCTTCTTTGCTGCATATTCAGCTAGAATATTGTTCCTTTCTGACCTTTCAGATTTACGTTCTCTCAAATGCCCCATTTTTGTTTTATTCCCCATGGTTGTCGATGGCGATGACGATGGTTTGGGAGTTCTGTACGCAGTTGCATTCTGCACGCGATATTCAATCAACAACTCGTGAGCTGTAAAATGTTATAAAAAAAGCCCATTAATTATATAGGTTTACTATATTGGATATTTATGTAGGTATATTGTAGAATAATTAATAATAATTGAATAATGATATCATACACTTATTGGTAACTCGTTTTGATTTCTATAAGCAGGTGCGAAGTGATAGCATTCTGTCTTTATACTTTTTGTGCTCAGTTACAAAATAATAAATTGTTTCTCAGCTGTTTCCAGAAAACCGGAAAGCTATCGCTTAGTATCTTGAAGCTCTAAATTCAATTCAATGCTTGCTCCAACTGTGTGTATTCTGTTTTGCATTTATCTTCTTATCTTAAAAATTTGTAATACCGAATGCAAACCGTATGTTTGTTTTCACTTCGTAGAAAAACACTTGTGTCGAAACCAGTTTGGTACTGGAACTTTTTTAAATAAAAATTTAAATGCAAAACAGCATATGCCATTTTGTTAAATGCATTAAGACGAATTCAAAAATATCAATTTCTTAATGGAAGACCATCTGGTTCTCTAGCATGAACACTTTTTTTATAGTATGTTTCCTTTTTTTTTCAATTATTGTAAGAAATAGTATTTTTTGTCGCCTTTTTCTAGAAAACTAGATAAGCAACCACTAAAGTATTGAAATTTTTGAATTCATCTTGATGCATTTAACAAAATGGCATATGCTGTTTTGAATTTAAATTTTTATTCAAAAAATTTTATTCTTATTCGCTGTCTGACGACGACAGCTCTTCAGCACTTCGTTTTACTCTCACCGGTAGAGCAATTATTGGTTTACCCGACAAATTGAGGGTGTGGGTATTGCGAATTTCGGGCCTGTTGCCGAACAATTCCTGCATTTTATCTTTATGCGGAGCTGTGCTCGGCGACTCCCCGGTCCTTTTGTTGTTGTCGTTTGTGGCCTTAAATGCTCTTAACAAGTTTTTAAGCTTGATTTCCAGCATCTCCCGAGTTGTGTATTGCGTCTATTATAAATAACAGTTAATTTCATTTGAAAAACAAATAAAATGTAAATACATACCAGAACTTCCTGTGCTAGGAGGTCTTCCAAAACATTTTGCAGGGCATTTTTTTTCCGTGTTCGGTTTGCCTCCTGCCGTAAGCCTCAAGAAACGCTTCCGTTTCGGCCTTCGTCCAGTTTCTTCTTGTACTTAAGAAAAAATATTATATTCTAATCAAAGCAATTGAAATATTAAAAAACAAACTCCCGACTTATCTGCGGCTTTCTCCATTGTTTACCAACATATGTTCTTTATCTCGTTTGACATTTCAATTAGCAGCTTTTGGGGTGTTACCATATGAATCAAGTTTGCATAAATTTTCATTTCAATTTATTTTTTCTAGGAACTTATTTACAAGTTAATGTTCAAATATTCAACATATGAACAATGTTTTGCTGCTAGTATTTCTGTTTATCTTGGTATATTATAAAACGAAAAAGTAAGATCTTGAAATACGGACGTGAAATTTATTCGAATGTGCAAAAATGCTAAATGATTTTTTGTGTTATGAATGGCGATCAACATTTTAGTCTGGCAACGTGATTGTGTGGCTATCGTTTACAGGCACACCAACATTTAAAAATAAAACAAGCCACCCAGTAGAAATAATTTTCAGATCATGATTAGTGATCTCGATGAGAAGCGGGATCATGTGCTGTTGTTGTAAGTGCATGTAAATCGATGATCTATATCGATCATAGCTGATAATAAAAAACAGCTTTTGTAGACATTTTTGTATGGGGGATAAAATTTAGCGCGAGCAGGGTACTTAGCTTAAGGCAACTTTGCATGGTCTGTGAAAATTTATCCGGAATATCAGCTTAGCCTAAGCTACATTTACCTAGTGACTAAGGTAATTTGCACACTGTTTCTGAACTTAACGGCATACTCCGAAGCAATACACGAAAATAAATGTTGATTGGCTGGTTGCAGGCGGCTTCTATCAATCAGTATGGTATACAAAACTTTACCTTAGAACTAAGCAGAGTTACGTTTGTCTTTAGGTGGATATACACTTATTTGTATTAAGGCTCAAATACCTTAGGCCCTTAGGCAATTTAGACTATTTCTCATTACCTATGCCGTACATAAATTGTGCCAGTTCTTGGTAATGCTATATATACCTGTCCAAAACGTTCCAAACAAAAATATTTACCTTTACGCATATTTCTCGAGGTGTGGATACTATTCGCTTAGTGTTTCCTACTTTCTCCAATAGATCCAATAAGTTAAAAATATTATAATACTTTGTTCGTTTTATTAAGTGAATGGATTACAGTAATAAATAAATAAAATGGAATAAAGTGACAACATCGAAGATTTAAAAAAATAGATATATGGGAGGCTTATCTTCATTGATAATGAAAACGAGCAGGACGTTGCAGTCGATTCGGACAATCGAATCCGACGGCCAAAAAGAAATTTCGAATCTCAGAGGATGAGTAGTAGAAGAATGTTGCTAATGAGGACTATACAAATAACAGCGAACTGCAAACAAGCGAATATTCGTAGGTTATGATATTTCACTCACATGAAAACCTTTTTTTGGTCGCAGATACCCGTGAATCAGAGCAGTCAACGCCAGTAGGCTCTTGATTTTGTAGAATGGGAGCTCATCACATTACATTAAAGAAAAAAAAAAAGTTACTTTTATATTTTTGGTGCCTTAAAAAATGTAAACCACATAACTTCCAAATACATCCCCTCAATAAAATACGAAAGACGAAAAGGGAATTTGTTGCACTCGTGACTCAAGAAGAAAAATATCTTGAGCCATTTCATCAGTATTTCCCATGTTCCAGGGCAAATTTACTGAACATTTTCATTTGGTTAATAACGATTTAGATCCAAGGTCAAGGAGTTTTAGAAAATATGTCACCGCCAATAAAAAGCTGGGCAATGCCAAGTTTGTCATTACATTAAGGCAATTACTATTTCAATTCCTTTTGAAATCGTATTCACGTACAGTTTAATCTTTTGAATTTTCAGATTTATTGCTACAGGTACAAGTTTTGTCGATTTGGCGTTTTGGTTTCGAATGTGGGTAGCTATCAACTATTAAAAATATAATAGATAAAACCAAAAACACAATAATTAGAAATTGCCTACAAATTGCAGTACCGAGACAAATTTCAACAGAATATTGTAAATCAATTTATACTGAATTTTTGCAAAGGTGGAACTTTCCAAATTTCCTGTGAGCTGTTGACGGCTAACATGTATTGACATATGCGACAAAAAAAAAGTAAATTAAAAAAACCAAAAAACCCGACTGACTGTAAAAGCAAAGAATTAAAAAGATATGAACAATACACATTCACCTAACCAATTGAAAATCAGAGACTATAAACTCGTGCCTACACAGCCTAACAAATATACGAGTATTGAGTACTGTTTTTGCTAGTTGCTAAAAAATCCCTCTCAGCTCAATGTTCCAGGACAACAATTCTTAAATATTTCCGCATACGTTTATCTGGCAAAATCTCCGATGCGATGAGAAAAACTGAAATTTACAATTCTCGAAATCCGTATACGAGCATTTCTCTTCGAATTGTACCTACTCATCTGCTTTTTCCATGCGGATTCGCGTTTCGCATACGGAATTGCTAACTGACGATTGGCTCATAGCAATGTTGATGTTATCTCCTATGGCAGTTTTGGTAACTCTAATTTCCAACTGAAAAAAATCGAAGGGAACACAAAATTCGATTTTTCAACACCAATTCAATAAGCTCTTATATGATATATAAAGGTTTTCTTGAGCTGTTAAATGATTTGATTTAAATTGGTCAAGTACAGCGTTGCCGAAAGTACTCCCATAGGAGTATTGTACTACTTTCAACACCTCCATACTCCCGTAGTCCTCCTTTCACATTCGTACTCCTATTTTTTTTAAAGTCCTAAAATATCTTACACTTTGCTGCAAAAGTGTAATTTAGCATTAATAAATTTTATACACTTCAAATTTAATTTTCCAACAAAAAAAAAGTCTGTACTCCTATTTTTTTAAATACTCCCCTTTTCTGACTGCAGTACTCCCTAATAATATTTCTCTCCGGCAACGCTGGTCAAGTATATGCGGAGCCAAAAAAATCGATGAATTCCTGTGCCAAACTTTGTATCAGAGAGTTCAGAGCAATATTGGGGCTCTCGAATAGTTTAATATTTCCGTTGCACCTAACTGCCCCATTGCTAAATCAACAAATACTAACCCCCAATCACCCAAAGAATGCACTGCGAAAACACATAGGGGAGAGTGGGGCACCTTTGAACACTTTATGCTTCCAAGAATTCGATTTATTATTATTTTTTGAATGAAGCAAGTCCTTATGCTCAAAGGTGCCCCCAATGTGGGACAGTTTTGAACTAGGCTGGGGCACCTTTGAACGACAGTTTACATAATTAAATATTAACCTGAAATACGACCTTACACTTAATTTAAATTATAAATTAGTTTTGATTTTTAAATTAGAGACAAAAAAACTTAACACAAACAAAAAAATAACTTAAAATATGTACACAAACTAGAATTCACAGATAACTTTATTTATATAGACACCTACCCAACATTTATAACGAAACAAACGAGTTTTTACATAAACGAGGAGTAGCCTCATTAACTTAACTGAAATTTAGAAAAGTCAAAAGCAAAAGTCATCATTTTGAGCACGTTCAAACCTGCCCTAACGTGTGTTGTCACAACAAATTTAGCTTTAATAATTTGTTTGTGCTCATATATAAGAAAAAAGCAGCTTAATATGGTTTTAAATGAACCTTCGCCTTCGAAAAATATTTTTCACATATAAAAGAGCTCACCAAAAAATTTGTATACTCTTACAAAGAAAACAAAAAAAAAGTTGGAAATACAGCATAAAAATATTCAACACGAGCTAGTTTCAAGCGACTACTGAAAAGATGACCGAAAGCCATTGACGTTTATAGACAACAATATTGCCAGGATAAAAATGTAGTTTACGCTCTCAAATATTTTTTAAATAAGGTTTTATTAGTGATGTTCAAAGGTAGCCCACGTTCAAAAGTGCCCCACTATCCCCTAAATGTTCACTAAACATACAAGTATTTTAATATATGTATCTCTTTTTTTTTTGTCAATTGAAAATAATAATTCAAACCCAATTTAAATTTGAATACATTGCTTTTTATTTGATGGGAAAAAAACCTGTCAAAATTGTTTACTTGGCGTACTCCAAAATTCTACCTCATTCGAGAGGTGAATATAATGTTCGTATAGGTGGAACAGAAAAAACCGTACAGCTTTTTCTCGTATACGAATTATGCTATGCTGAATTTGAGAATTGGTGTCCAGGCGACTCACCACTTCGCAATACAACGACCGAACTTCCTTTCGATATTATAGGAGACGAAGGTGTAGCTGTAAAATCGACTATTCTCAGACCTTATTCTGGTCGAAAACAATCCACGAATGGCTTTTCAGCTACAGGTTATTTTAGTTTTAGTAATTGTTTAACCAAATCGATCATTGAAATAAAATGAGAATGTGAAAGGAGAAAATGTTTGCGAATATTAAAGGAAATTCTATGGCAAATATCCGGACATTTTTTTATATCGATATCATAAAAATAGTATTTTTTAGTCATTTTAAAATGACTTAAAAAAATAATCCTTTCTTTATATCCTCTATGTTTTGAATATTCATTGCTGTGTATTCAATTATTTCGTACCTATTTGTTTTAAGTTGTTTATATGAAATGCTTTTTGTCATTAATGCATTTCCGGTGTATAGAACTGAACTTTATTTCATGGTGTCTTGCTATCAGTGGCGTGGCGTCCATATAACCCGATTCCTACCGACTTCCCTTTTTAAATCTCCACCAGTTAACACTAGGTATCTACGAAAAACCAAATTTACCTACATGAAACACAAATGAACTTTAATACTCACAAAATGGTACACACATAAGCCATCAAATAAATATTGTGTGTGTATCCATTTTCGTACAACATCGTCATCGTCTCGTCACGACAAAGCGAAGGGAACCCAAAATATGTCGGGTTATTAAAGCTCTCACTTGATAGTTGATTTTGAGAGAATATTTGCTTGTGATCTCGTTTTTACTTCCCTGAGGACAATGTCCGACACCTCTTTGTTCAACACCCACTTGGTTATGGAGGAAATAACGCGCTTTTCTTCGAGATATTCTCAGTTCGCACTAAGTTAATTTTGAGTGCTGACGCTGAGTGAACCGCTCTGTTATGATATGAACAAAATAACACGCTTTTCTTCGAGTTACTTTTACTTCTTTACTTTTATTGTGTCTTATGTGGATAATTGCAGCTACTATGTTGAGGTAGGTAGGGTGATGTGGAAAGCAAATGAACAATGTAGGATTTTGTTTCAAGGTACACAGATGTAGAGTTTTTTACATTTGTATATCATTAATTTTGCTTCGACTTCCCATTTGAAAATGTTCACACCACGCCACTGCTAGCTATATAATTCGTTTCACTTTCACACTTACCAGGAAATAAGAAAATTGAACAACTATGTATTTATATAAAAATGTAGCGAAAAATTTCAATTTGGGACTAAGAAAAACTATTATTTACAACACAGCCAAACACTCGATAATGAAATGAGAATCCACCTCAGGCTACATGACATCTGGTTAAAGCCGGAAGTATAGGCTGGTTTTTTTTCAAGTACCTATGCGTGAGCCCTTTTTGATTAACCCATTACTGCCCATCGTATGATTTATCATACGTTTAACTGTGCTGCAATGTTTAATTGGTTTTGTAACGGTTTCTCTTAGTAGGCGGTCAAATCTGAATTTGATATAAAATATGTTTCTAAGTTATACTTATGTCTTTTATAAGTTATATCCTGTGATGAAACATTGATGTATGAAATTTCATACGTTGGGCAGTAGTAAATGATAGAAATATTATTTTTCAGTTTCAATCCTGAAGTTGATGGAGAGGCCATTTTAAATATTTTAAAAGAAGTTGATGAAGAGGATGCTGTTGGATTCCATATAAGGGAGGCGGATGAATTGGAATTAGTTCTCACTGGTGCAGTTGATGGAGCGGATACCGATATCGATGACGCTGGAAGTGACGAAGAGGGTAAACCGGCAACTGTAAGCGATTTAGGAAAAGGGATTTTGCGACAACATATTGAGGTAAGAGCAGTTAAAAATGTATCGGATAAAGTTCGAGAAAAAACGACGTTGGAGATTTTGGAAGAGGTGTTGATCAAAACGTGCTAAGGTATCAACAGCAAAAAAATCAGAAAATGGGATACTAAAGACCTTGATAGCACATTGAAGTTTTCGGTAGAAGCAGAATTTGAACCCAAGTGCACTCCCGAATGGCGGGAAAAAAAGCATGCCCCTATTGACATCTTCCGTTTAATATTTGATGATGAAGTTTTAGACAAGATCTGTAAGGAGACTAACTTATATGCCATGCAAAAGGGGCAAGAATCAAAGATTTTTCCCGAAGAAATTCTAAAATATTTTGCGATATTACTTTTGTCTGGCTACAGCTCCAACACGCATAGACGAATGTATTGGGAGACAAGGGAAGACACTCACAACTCACTTGTTTCTTCTGCATTGTCGAGGAATAGATTCGAACCTATTCATCGGTATTTCCATTTAAATGACAACAATCAGCTAGACCACCAAGATAGATTATATAAAGTTCGCCCTTTTATTGACCACCTAAACAACAAATTTAAAGAACTTGCTAGACCATTAGGGAGTAAATTTTCAACCCTATTATGGGCACCATTACGCAAAACAGTTCATCAGAGGGAAGCCCATTCGTTATGGTTTTAAGTTCTGGTGCCTCAACAATTCAACCGGATATCTTTTGAAATTTGAGCCATACACCGGAGCTGCAGAGGTGAAAATAAGAAGCAAGCCGCTTGGATCAACCGTAACAGAAAAGCTCTGCGTGAACTTTCTTCCTCCACATAGTACTGTCTACATCGATAACTCCTTTAGTGCTTTGCCACTCCTTGAATCGCTTAAAAGCGAAAATATAAACTGCCTGGGTACAATTAGGAGTGATCGAGTGGAAAAGGCTCCACTTAAAGATTTAAAAAAAGAACCAAGGGGCTCACACCACGCAATACAAGATAACGATAACCACATTACCCTGGTCCGATGGCATGACAATAGCCAAGTTACTATTGCCACTAACATTGAGAATGAGGCCGTTCTTGGTCAAGCGTCATGTCGTCGATGGGATAGAGTCGAAAGAAAGTACAAAATGATTCCTTAACCAACCGTTGTACAAGAATATAACCGCTATATGGGAGGTGTTGATCTCTTTGACAGATTGAGAGGGAATCATAGAAGGAGTAAAAAGTGGTATTGGCCTCTTATCCGATTTGGACTTAACGGAGCGGTGATAAACGCATGGCTTCTTTACCGACTAATAGATAAAGATATGCCATTGCTTGAGTTTACCAGGCGTATTACTTTGCCAGTGCTCACTGTCACTCAATTTCATCTTCCTAAAAGGGTTTGGCCGAAAACTTCCTCTCAGGTAAAATGACCAATAATATATAATATATATAATAACAATTAAGGTATTAGACGAAGTGAGATACGACGGAATAAACCATTTGGTGGACGAGGGTAAGACGCAACGCCGATGTGGACAGTGTGGCAAATGTGCAAAATTTATATGTACAAAATGTAATATCGGACTACGCCCGAAGAATTGTTTCTCTCTTTTTCATCTACGCCGTTAATTTTCGCAACCTCTGGCCTAATATTTCTTTAACAATATGTGATATATAAAAATGTCTATGGTTTTTATTATAATAAAGCTCAACGCAGACCTAAATAAATTTTTTACTTGTTAGTTCCCAGCGTATGATTTATCATACGTTAATAAAAACACATATGTTCATATTTTTTTTTTTCAAATTATCCTGTTTTATTAGAAAAGTATGGTAAGGACGTGCCAAAACATAAATTTTAACGAAAAATTCCAAAAATAAATTTCTTGGGCAGTAATAGGTTAACATGGCACAAACATGAATAGTTTGTTATATTATTTTATTGTTTATATACTAGGTATTTTATATGCCGACTCCTTGTTCATTTTATTTTATGAAATGCAGCGAGCAATCAATCTCCCGCCTCGTTTTTCCTTTTCTTTCTAAAATCCACCAGCGTCTCCCATTTCGACACTCTGTTTTTACATACGACGGTCGAAACTATTTACTTCGGTTTCACTTAGGCACATGCGAGGAGTAGTGCAAAGCATTTCACACTGCGACATATATATATAGTTTATTTGTTGAATCATTTTGTATGGGATTATACCTATTAACTAAAGGTTAGCCCCATGCGGGTAGGGGTTAGAATATACCTGAGGCAAGGCATACCTGTCGGAAGAGGCGGCTTAGATCCCCGCTTTAAATTTGACGTTAAACCAGTCACCACAAGTATTTTGGAAAAATCTAAGTATTATAAAAGAATTATAAATATTTAATTAATATTTCAAGTGGCCTATTTCACCAAATTACAAATTTGTATTTGTTTATTATTTTTCGAGATTCGTTTACTGATTTTCCGTTTCACAAACTACAAACTCATTTCCAACAAATTTGTTAAAAAAAAAAAGAAAAAAAATCAAGAGAAATTTTATTCGTACAAAAACAAAAAAAATTGTTTTCAAAATTGTAAATAACAACTGTTTTTCATAATTTTGTAAGTTTTCTAACTGAGAACCACAAAAAACAAAATTTTTATTTTAATTCGCGATAACAAAAATGTTTTATACTTAACATTTTCTAATACATAAACACATAATGCTAAAATTAGCGTGCGCCGAAAAATGTTCAATAATATTTTTGGTTTCTGCCGTGCTAAACGTTTAAACCAAAACTTTTCGTTTGTAATTTGTAGTTAATTCGCGGTCGATAAATTTTTCTATTCACTATCGGTGTTACTTTGCCATCGACGTAAAGACGTCTTAACTTCTAAGGACACACGATCTTTCTATTGTAAGAAAGCTTTAGTAATTGAACAAATATGTAAAATTTCTTGATTTTTCCCACAGATTTGATAAAAAAAAATGCTTGCGGACAATAATTTGTATGTCGGTGGAATAGGCCACAGGTGCTAATCTCGAAAGGTACGCAGAAAGGCGTATATCCTTTTAACGAGTTTTTTAAATAAAATATGTTGCTATCTTTATTTTTTTTTTATTTCTAGATAATAGATTTTTTATATTCTTTAAAGTTTTTGACCCCCTAATTTAAAAATTATCCACCCTTCACATGTGTAAAGTCACAATTTTCTCGTTTTTAGATAGAATGATAGATACCAGTTTTCAATCTGGTAACTCTAACTCTACGATAATCGAAAGAGCACGATAGCTAAATCATTATAGCCATGAATATTTTGTTTATTTTATACATCATAGTCGCATAAGAAAAAGAAAATTAAGAAAATGTTAGAATACATGAATGAATTGCTTTTAGTAAATGATGAATGAATAGGTGGTCGGATATCTAGCACTGCAAAGTTTGACCTCATCTCTTAGTTGAGGGCTATACCCGTAGTGGTTAATATTGAAAGAGCATATTGCTTAAAAAAATAAATGAAAACCAATCAATAAGTGATGAACTTGAACAACAAGAGATACATCGAAACCGAAAGATTTTATACTGCTACCAGGTACCAGCTACTGCACTCCGAAGCAATGCCATCAGAATTGTTTTTCTTCCAGCTTTGATATAGGAACTCCTTCAGATGTCCCGCCTACGGTCTTCTTTAATATCAGATTTTGACTGAATTTTGTTTTTGTCGATATTTAAAATCCATCCATACCTCAATGAAAATACGCAAAATAAGTAAAACAAAGATATACTTTAGGCGTTTTTCTTTTTTAGTTCAGAGCTGAGCTCTGAACCGAGCTCGTGCATTATGAGCGCGCTCTAATCCGAGCGTGCTCAGATCGTTCTGATGTATTTATGAAATACACTTGAGCACGTATCTGACATGTTTAATAAATATATGTATAATTTGAAAATTTATTAATTTTTATTTATTAAATTGGTTAACATTCAGTTCCAGAACAACAAAGGTCGTCCACCATTTCAATTATTTTGTTTATCCTGTTTTTTTTTTTCTGTCAAATGTGACTGTGAGTGTGTAATCAGCTTTATACTCAGCCTGCTCAGTCAATTTATTCTGAGCTCATAGAGCGCGCTCTGATTATGCTGTGAGAGAAAAAAGAAACACAAATTCTGAGCTAAAAAAGAAAAACGAACTTTTTGTATAACAGTTCAGGTTGTGCTCTGAACTATAAAAGAAAAACGCCTTTTGAATACTAATCTACGTATTGAGATAGTACTAAACATCTTTACAAACCTCAATGGAGAAGATTTGCTGGGTAGTTCGCATCTGAAATGTTTAGTACACCGGCCATAATTATTCACAAAGCGATCGGGAAACATTGTTTTTTTACCAGATCTAGGTGCTCCTCCACAGAATTTATTAATATTGCTATTTGAGCTGCTGTAGCTGACTTTAATAATTATTATTGTTACAATTTTTGTACTAACTTTAAGCAAATACTCACATTTTTGAAATTAAGTCTTGAAAACCGCGTAACACAAATAAACAAATATCATTTTGATATCCCTGAAATGGTTTTCTGTAGCTAACCAACTGTTATTATAGACAACGACAGACGACAACGATAGTGATTGAATTTCATGAAGCAAACAAAAACGAGAGCGTTCATTGCTATCGTCGAGATGATGATCGTCTAAAAATGTACGCGATGAGATCCCAGTTTTTGGCTCAATTGGTTTCGAAGTTAATGGAGAGTCGAAAATAGCATTGGTCCTTCAAAAAGGGTACCTTTTTTCATTGGATTGCATTCCATTCTGAAATGCAGTTAACTTTCCCAAGGGAGCACCAGCCGTGGCTATAAAAGTACTATTAAATGCTTTTCGGTTTCATCAGCATAAATATGCATCAGTACTCAATTAGGTCTACGCTAAAGCTTACTCCTATGTTCACACGACGGTAAAAAAGAAACTCCAGCGGTTGACCATTAGGTACTTAGGAGCAATTTAAGCGATAAAACACTAAATGGGCGCCATGCACATTGGTTAATTGAAACTTAAAGTTTTAAAACAGAACAATAAATGTTCTGCCCATATCTCTGTTACTTACCTTTCTGTACCCCCTTATTATTTGAGCAGGTAACGACAAAATTTTACACATGTAGGCAGGTACCAACACATCGACGCTATCACCAACCTCAGTTGTATCCTCACAGGACACGCTTTTCGATATAATGACGCAATAAAATTGAATAGATTCATCAATTTTATACATCTTGTCACGTGGGATATAATTTTGAGCTTTTGAATTTTAGTCACGTAATTCGGTTGCATGGGTGAATTAAAATTGAAATAAAGAGGGTTAAGTTCATTTAAATATTCCTGCTATTATTATTTGTCTGCATTACGTTTAGTATTGTGAATGGGATTTATGATGTCCTTGTTATTTCAGTATAACGCAAGTATGGAAAATGAAATGAATTACCTTATAGATATTATGCAATACGTTTATTGTCCTATCGATCTAAATTGTTCAACCGGTAAGAGTCCTTAATACGTGTGTAATTAGTATATTCCCTACCCTTTTCACACGTTTCACAAATATCCTTATGGAAGCTTATCAAAAATAGTGCACATAGCATATCCATTGGTTGTATTTACCCATTCGCCCATATCTTGTAATACCCATTAAAGAAAGGTGGGTGCAAAAGATCCGAGTAAACTTTAAGCCTATATAAAAAGACTTGAGAGTTATTCGAATCTCACCACCATAACGGGTAGCTTCTTTACTCTCTACCTCTATCCATCTCACCTAACGGGACTCTCTGTATTTCCCACAATGTTCTTCCTTGTTTGCGATTCCTAGTGTTAACGGTAGCATCTTTTATATAGGACCCTCGGGGTTTAAACTGCGTCGGTCCATCAAGTCCTTTGCACCCTCTAAAGTGCCTCGCCCTGATAGCTATGATAAAAAAGGCTCCAGATACCTAAAGCAAGTAGTACAAGTCATATTTCAACCTATTAGTTTGTTCTCATTTCATCTCAATATCAAGCAATTGCTCGGAGTAAAAGGAATCACCTCGGCAGATATGTACTTCTTAAACAACGTAGAGGAGGTTGTTTTCTCAATTGGATGTATGGGCGAATTTGTTTAGGTTTTAACCGTAATGGTTCCCTGTGGTATGACGATGGCGACGCTACGGAGTCTGGTCTTTTGTGACAATCCCACAACCCCACTCAACCTAACCAAACCTAAGACCTAACCCATGTGACCAACTCATCTAAAGAGTAATTGAGCTTGTAAGATTTCGTTCAGTTTTAATTGATTAAATTATGAGAAAGAATATAGTTTACTGATTTGATTTTAAAAAAAAAGTTATTTGTACATTTATGAAGACATTTACCATTAATTGATTTTTTTTATGAATAGTCCTGTGCAATTTGATATACAATTATTACAAAAGCATTATAGAGGTAGTTACGTGTTCTTCCCATTCTACTTTCATCTCACAGGCAGCATTAGATATTGTTATTCAATCAAAAATGACCTGTAATCTCAGTCCGCGTGTAAAACAGCGAGTTTTTTTTTTTTAAAGCGGCTCATAACAGTAAATTTTAGGCACATAGCTTCCTGCGGTAATACATTGGAGCAACGTCGCTTGATGGAATCTGCAAAACACTTTAAAAATCAAATGTTGCAGAAACTTATATTCCAATACTCCTTACACATTTTATTCCACACAACGTCAGTAAAAGTTTCAGTACATTTAACTTGCAAATACTGCAATTTATGGGTTTTGGAATTTTCTTTGTCCTTGCCGGATGTTTTAATTGGCAATCCACGACTCTTCTTTTCTTTATCAACATTGCGTTTCCATGTGCTAGTTTTTATTAAAGTAGAGGAATTGGTTCGATTGAAATATATTTATCTAGTTGCCATAAAAAAACTAAAATCAGCGATAATTTCATACTGCTTTATTTGCACTTGCTAATCTTACCGTTATCTAAAGTTTTTGTGCATTTTTGGCTAACTTCACAATTAATCTACCTCTGGATAACATTATATTACGGCGAAAGTGATCACAAAAATTATTTTTAAGCTATTGCACTTACCACCTCCAAAATATCAAACAAACTTGTGCAAGTTCATTCCTGCGTAATTACGGTACTTAAAACGAGGACATTTTTCTCTGGCAAAATTGTTTATCTGATCTGATATACCATCAATTTTAAAAACTTTGATATTTTTAACTACAAGGTGGGCCAAAAGAGATCACCCTATTGGAATATGCTCTTATTTTTTGCAAATGGCCGCCAATGTCAAATCTGTTTTACAGATGTAGAATGCAAGTGAACAAGCCATGAAGCGATACACATAGACAAATCATACTGAGACCCCCAACTCACAATCCTCTTGCCGCTGGCCCCCTCAATTTATTTTTAAATTCGCTATTTTGTTTTCCCATCGGTGTTATGTCAATTTAGAATCCGTGTGACATGCAAAAACATACAAAAAGTACAAAAATAAATGCTGCCAACCTCGGCAACCGTGGGGAAATGTGCTAGAGTTCGGGAATACCACATTTTTATATTACTGAATGCCATTGGTTAGTTATTATAAATTGTTAAAAGGTGAATAATTTGATTTGTTTGGTTAATAAAACTACCTAAAAGAGTTGTTCTATTTACTAGAAACTTATTAGGACAAACATGGTTGCGTATTTTCTGCTTTTGAATATCTTTAACTTCGATTTCGTGTGTTAATTTTTCTTAGATAACTGAAGAAAATTTGCTCAAAACCTTTTCATTTTCCTTCAACCAATCTACAATGTTCATTTTTCATTAATATTTTAAGCAAATGTGCACTTATTCCTAAAAAAAGGATTATCCACATGTAACTAATTATTTCGAATTTAACGGATAATATTCTATGAACGCTGTCAGCAACTTTGCCTACAGTGGAAGTGGCATATGCAAGGTGCGAGTGTGTTGGTGAGTCGGAATTTTTGAAGTTAGGTGACATTTGTCAATACGAATTTCTATGTAACAATACAAGCGCACTTAGCATTTGCCACCCCATAAAAATATAGCTTCTAGGCAAGTAACGGGAAATCGGCCGAAGTTGGTGGTCTCACTATTGTCTCTGGCCATACACTCCCCAAGAACGCGGAATAATCGTGTCTATTTTTTTGCGTAACAATTCGTCTGTAGTGTTGGCGCAGCGCGAATTCCGTCTCGCCGATTGCACGGCCGTCCGACACCGATTGCGCAAACACTGCGCCGTTCGGCCACCAACCTTAAAGAGTATGGGACCACACGACACGTTGCCAAGAGTTGCCGGCCCCGTAGAGCCCGTTGTGTCGAGAATATCGCCGCTGTTGACGAGGATGTCGAGCTGTCGCCGGAAACATCGCCCTGACGCAGTGCCTCGCAATTAGCCATCAGCCGGTCGTCCCTAAGGCGAATTTTGGTTAAAGACTTGCGCATGTTCCCGTTCAAAGTCCAGTCAGCTGCTGCCTGTCGACCGCCAAACGCGTGTAACCTACGCCCAAGCCATCCTCAATCTCGAGGACGAAGTGGACGATTTTTCGACCAAAATCATAATGAGCGATGAGGCTCATTTCCACCTCAGCGGGTACGTGAACAAGCAAAACTATCGCTTCTGGGTTACCAGAAATCCACGAGTAATGCACGAGGAGCCATTACACCCGCTCAAAGTTACTGCATGGTGCGCTGTTCTGGAGGAGTCATCGGGCCATTTTTTTTTGAGAACGCCGCTGGTCAAACGACAAAAGTGGACGGTGCGCGCTATAGGGCCATGTTAACCGATTTTTTTCTGCCGCAATTGGACGAATTAGGACTGGAGGACATGTGGTTCCAACAGGACAGAGCTACGGCGCAGTGTGTGCGAGCCACAACCGATATTTTGAAGGCGGCGTTCCCGCGTCGCCTCATCTCTCATTTTTGGCGATTTGCACAGGCCCGCAAGATCGCCCGATTTAACCATTTCAGACTTTTTTTGTGGGGTTTTTTGAAGTCCCGTGTTTACGTGAACAAGCTCAAGACCCTAGAAGCCCTCAAGGATAACATTCGACACGAGTGCGAGAATCTGTCGCCCGAAGTGATGAAAAATGCCATAAAACGAGCGATATCATCTTCTCGACTTGACCAATAAAATTCTAAAGGTTCAAATAAACATAATCAAAGAACAGAATCGAAGTTTTTCATATAGAAAAAATGAGAGCCAAACAACATCGGAGGACTTCTTTTGGCCCACCTTGTATTTCTAGGAAAAATATCAGTTAGGCAGTTTTTACAGAAATTTTTACATCTTCGAGTTCAGCACCAGCAACAAGTTCATGTTGTTTTTTTTGTTGCCGGGCTGCAGGACGCTGGCAGGAGAGAAAATGTAAGTAAAATGTTTGCAAAGTAATTTATTATTTAATAATTTTATTATTATTTGGAAATGACGAAGTGCAAAAATACTGGTCTGATGATGACACTAAACTATTAATTTCTTGTCACCTTGGAATGGAATCTGAATTTATTTCTGAAGGAAGAAGTCGGTGCTCCGGGGAAACCTAACAATGAGATGAAGATGATTTTTCAATTATTTCCACATGATAAGGAGGAAATTGTCCTTAAATTTCAAAACAAACAGAGCGGAAGGGACGTCTCTTTATGGGAATATTTTGAAGAATTGGACGAAATTTTATGAAAGCGAAAAAGACAAGACGGAATTGGAAGACACTCCTACGAAGAACGGAGAAGGCCAAGAGAAATACAATGACATAATGGTATATTTTTAGAAAAGGAAGCTAAGGAAGATGAGCGGCGCCCACAGGGTAATAATAACCTTCGAACGTGAAAAAATTGAGGTTGAGAAACAGCGTTTAGAGGTTCTCATATCTCTAAAAGATGCACTGGAGAGAATGGCTAATTAAGCTGACAGTTTTTTCTACCAATGAATTGTGATTTGTAATTTGTGATTAATTACTGTTTAAGAATTTTGTTTGTTAGAATTAAATGAGCTGAAAAATGAATAGTACAAATAAAACAATAACATTAAAAACAAAATTGTCAAAAATAACTCTTGTTTTATTCCTTTCAAATTTGAACATCGTAAGGTAAGTTACACTTATTACGACTAGAACAACATCGCGATTCGATTGTCTTTGGCTTCATTAGTTGCATGAACTGATTGATGTTCCTCCAAAAAGTTATCATTTTCTTGTAACGAAATTAACTAATCCTACGGAGATGACGAAAGTTGAAAGCCCACACCCAAATGCCTGAATCGGTGAGGTGATTTTGACCGGAGGACTGGTATGCTCTTTGATTAAAGGCAATTCTCGACTCTCCATTTTTGGCCCTTCCACCTTTCATCCTACCGTTATGACTCCATGCTTACAGGTACCTGGAGTCAGTCCAGGCAGCCAAAGTGGAAGGGTGTCCAGGCCACGACCGCTTGGCGTGCTAGCTTTAGCACGTTCTAGCTGGTCGGATGGGGGGGGTTCTTGCTGTCGGAAGCACTGGACGGCTCGTTACGCATTTACATGCCAAAAAAAAATAAAAAAATCAAATAACATCTAAATGTCTCACAATAAAAAATACGTGGCCTGGAAGGTCCCGTTAGGCCAATAAGATTCCTATCAGTGGAGAGAGCTTCAGATGGTAGTGCTCTCTGAGGATTACCCACCCCTTGTATCACCCCAGTATCCAAACGGGATATTGTTGTGTAACACCATGGCTGTCAAGTCCTCGAATTTATGGCAGCCCCTAATACGATCTAAACTTTACTTAAGGCATCTGAATACTCAAAATCCGTGCTAAGTAATCTTTAACATCGTCATATATCAGCATGAAAAGACTAACACTCAAAAACATGTCTTCTTCACCATCGTCGTCCATGTCCTGAAAATACTCAAATCCTCCTTCTAACAATCTTATCGGATGCTAAATTCCAAAACTATCAATTAAAAAACAAAAAATGAAAACGAATCGATTTTTTTCTCCTTTAAATAGCTAGTCACCACTCACGCATTTTATTTAAATTAAAAAAAATAAATGTTTTAATTTATTCCTTAAAAGTAGGGTAAGGCGAGGAGGATTTGACACAAAGATATTCTTTCACACTTCGGAACCAGCATTGACCCGATAGCTTACAATTCCGTAGTAGGAGATGTTCCTTAGTAGGAGGATTTGACAGATTCATAGGAAGTTTTGACAGATGGTAGGAGGATTTATCAGTCTCGAATTTATTACTAAAATGCAAAAATATATTAATAAAGAACAAACAAATTTTATTCAATAAAATGCTGAAAGGTTAACACTGTTGTGGCAAAGGTTTTTCTTGCAAATTAAAGCTTTAATTTCATTACTTATGTTGTAAATTAAAAAAGATATGTATTTGAAATGTATTTTAACGGTTTTAAAAGGGATTTTAACGTATGTCGAGATCTGCGAAGCTTACGTTAAATCGTATCTTTTCCTTTGATCTGGTGGTACCTGGCATTTGTTCAGGCTTTGGGAGTTTGGCTACCAAGTCCACTGACATTGCCAGTTTAACATCTTCCACTATTGGCTCGTAGAAAATGTTGGACTTGCTTTGCCTTCGCAAATATTTTATAGAATATGGTAAATCGGAATTTTCTTCAACAGCTGCTACCAATCCAACGTAAAAGAACTCTTTTCTATCCCTAAATCTTACGAGAACAAAATCTCCAGGATTGGCGGCAACATGCTTGCTGAACTTAATTTCTTCAATTTCCTCGTTATCGCTGCATTGCCATTGTAGTGATGTATCCGAATCCCTTAGGCTATATTTATCACAATCTTCACTAGAAGAATCATGGAGCACCCGTTTCACAACTTTATGTTTTTTTGCCTTAGGGATGCTCAGCTTTTTCATCCGAAGGCTCTTTTTGGCTGCAAGTTCTTCTAAACGGTTCTTTTCCGGAGTATCAGTATATATCCGGGACTTTCCCGCTGGGCGACCTGTGTGTTTCTTTTTCCCTAATTTTGGGAATGGCCGAATAGCTTCAGGTGTTGTATGAAGTTGTTCGCTAATTAATGTTGACGGCGATGGTGCTTGATATGCAGAGACTATACAAGCGGATTCGTCTTCATTGGCTTCTGATATTGGAAGCACTGCTGTAGCAAAGTTATTAAAGGATACAATTGGTGTTGATGGAACTATGGAGGAAGCAGCAGTTGACTCCATGGTTTCTTCAAATCCCTCAGGTTGACAAAACTCACTATCCTCGAAGATATCAGAATTGAAAGGTGAAATTCCTGTTGATAAAAATCCCTTCGTAATGTTTTCTGGAGAGAATGCTCTGAGAAAGGGTTGAGATGAAAGTGCTGGGATGTCATATATGGTGATTCCCGTAGGTATATCCGGATTGTTGGCCAAATAATTGTTGAATGATACCTTGCACTGTCGCTTAAAGGGCCCAAACACGGCCACATCCAAAGGCTGCAGACGATGAGACGTATGCGGTGGGAAAGATAGCAAAATAATACCATTATCGCGGCAGTACAAAATAGCATCCAGCGAACATTGTGAGGCATGGTTGTCCAAAAGAAGGAGAATGGGATCTTCTATTGAGCACTTAGAAAAATGTTTTAAGTGTTCTAAAACTTTATGGTGCATTTCTGATGTCATCCAGCCACTGTCAGAAAACAAACCAATGGCTCCAGGCGCGGCGCCTTTCATTAACAAAGGATTTGACTTCTTTCGAGGACATACATAGACAGGAGGAGTATGATTTCCAGCTGCATTGACGATTGCAACCATTGTCACTAAAGTGCCTCTTTCACCTGAAGCGGTTTGCGATACTGTTCTTTTGCCCTTTTGTGCTATGATCTACAAAAGTTAGTGGTTTTAGCGACACAATACAATCTTTCTACAAAAACTTTTACAACTTACTCTAATTGAGTCCATGACCGTTGTTAGCCCAGTTTCATCAAGATTATATATATTTTCGGGCTTAAAGGAATGTTTCAACAGGAGACCCTTAAGCTTGCAAAAAAAATCCGTCACAGCAGTTTTCGTGAAAGCGCGAAGACGAGCCAAGCTTATATTCTCCGGTTTCCGTAGACTTATGGACGGATTTCGCCTCATAAACCCTAAGCCAAACTTTTCCAGCTGCTTGCTCCTTATCCCAGGAAGAAGGGCATTTTTTTTTTGTTTTTTATGGCATAGTCGTAAACGAATCGTTTCGCCATATCGAACGTAAGCCCGTAATGAAGATTTGAGCATTTCTTAAAATATTCCGTCGAATATTCTTCCGAAGTCGTAAAGATTTGGCCAACAGAATATTTACTACTTGTCTTGCTCTGAAGCTCAATTGGAACACGATTTTCCGACAAAAGCTTAAGGCGATATAAATATAATTGTAGTTCGGTTAATATTGTATTTCCGAGCGGCACTCCTTTTGTCACATTGAATATTATTTTTCAACTTACCAAATTTCTGGAACAAACTCTACCAAACCGTATACTTATTGTCAACACTGGTTTATTGAAAGATGCTATAACTTTTCGTATAATTAAGAAACTTGGCGCAGAAAGATTTTATCCGAAAAGTAAAAATAGCAAAATAACAAAAAAAAATCACCACTAACAAAAATCACGTGTGTTTACTAAAAACGCAGAGACACAAGTGACATAATATTCATATGAGGGAGTCATATCACGCGCACGATTTTTGCGCACTCTGCGCATAATGTGTCAAAGGATATTTGGAAATGACAAATCCTCCTTTCGTCAAATCCTCCTCGCCTTACCCTATGCAAAACCACATATGAAATCTATCTTATCAAAAGAACTTTGATTAACCAAATAAAAAAAACCTCAAAAAGATTCACTTTGAATTAATTTAACAAGGTCCGACGTTCATAGGGAACCACTTACATAAATGATTAATAATTCATATTATCTTTTTATTGTGCAATACTAATATTATTAAAAAAAAAAAAATCTGCAAGAGCAACGCCGAATTTGTCGGAGTCGAAATTACTTTAGGTATAATTTTAGGCTCAACGACACTCGCGGTTATTCATTTAGCATTAATTGCTTAAGGCTTAATTATCTTATTATTAATTATAGACCCACAAAGAGGATCGCCACATTTAGCCATTGAACTAAAATTTATCATAATCATTCGCAAACAAAATTTTAGGGAAATTCAACGTTTCGTACTACTAATTCGATAATTCAATATGTCTATGCAGTTCGTTCAAAGATAATAGAAAATCAAACTTACCCCGGTTTAAAACCTTGCTCACGATGAGATTGTAGTTATGTTGACATCCAGATGGGAATCCGTAGTGGTTATGCATAAAATGAATTGTGCCGTAATTTGGCTTTGCTTTTATAATTTGACCGTTTTTTTTTCTGTATGTATAGTATGATTTGCGACGTAAAAAAAATTAATTTGAACGAACTCTCAAAAATTTTATATAACCATAAACTAATATTCTTAGCTTTATTTAAAAAAAGAGAAAAAAAAATAAACAACAAAACTGGTTTGCATGGGGTGTTAGTTAGGTGGATTAAGTGCAAGTGGTGCGGGTGGAGATGGGTTTCGTGTATAGACGATGAACTTCTGATGAGCAATGAAATGATGATGGTGATATCGAATAATTGATTGATTCCAGGTGAACTTGCCGATGTTTTGGCCGATGAGGTCGAGGTAGGTGATTGGGTAATTTTTAGATCGCTGGTACAGGGTGCCTTTTTTTTTTTTGTTGGCGGAACCTTTATCTGGTGAATTGCGTACTTTTTGACGATTTGCGCATGGATGCGTTGCGGGCTCGTTCGCTGATGGATTATACCGTTTGGTCGATCGATTCCAATGTAGATAGATCCGGCTACAGTGGACACATGCTTAGACTTGCGTTCTGTGGGATGCTTATTCTTTGTGGTGGGTTTGCGGTAATGGTTTTTGTTTTCTTCAGGAGTGCTTTGGGCTTACAGTGGCTATAGGATGGGTTGCTCGTATGATTGGCGGTAGTGTTTTGGCCGTGGGATTTAGCGTGTTTGGTAGTGAAATATATGCGTTTTATATGCGGTCGCAGATATGGACACAGACATTTTATTGTGCGAATTCACGTGTTTTTACTTTGTCTAATTTTTTTTTTTTTTGATTTTCATAATATATATTCACACTGATGGGAAGTTCTCTATATAGACGAGACGATTGATTTAGCTGACTTTTAGCACTTTGTTCTTTACGTTTAATATTCGGCGACGCGTCACTTTTGCGCTTTCGCAACCGCTCAAAACAAAAACAAACAAATCTTTAGCCAATAGGCTAAGAAACGAACGAGCAGAAGTCATGACCAGTCAAAGAAGAGGGAGTTTGTGCTCGACGTGGCCTTTTATAATCCTCATTTGGGGACGCTACATTCTAACACTATCGCACGTTCAGCGCATGATGGTCTAATCGGCACTTCCGCGTCATCCTTTAACATCGTTGCTTAACCTCAGAAAATTAAGATTTTGGTCTTAAAATTCAAGTTACATTTTTTTTAAATACATGTGATTAAATGGTAAATTGGTTAATTAACCCTTACGAAATTGTACTACCGGAAATCGTCCATGCTTGACAGCCAATACAATTGTGTATGTGTGCGCAACCAACGCTTCCCTACGCTTGTTTACATTATTTCCTTTTAATCTCATGATATGCATGAAAACTTCTGAACGAGGTTCTATTTAGGCCGAAACTTACCAAAACAAAGCTTAGGTCCGTGGTTAATATCGTGGTCAATTATACATTTTTTGTTGTTTTCTTTCGCAAGCCCCAGTGTGGGTTCAAGCCTAGTCCATGCCTCCTCCTTTTTTTTCTCATGTATAGTGAATAAGAGCTCCAATCCGTGAAACCGCTTATCCGATACGCAACCCAATCACGATCTCAGCTTTCATCACATCAATTCGCTCGCTCATCACAACCAACAACCATATACCTAGTGCTATTCATTACCATAGACTCTTAAAGCTAAGTAATGTAAAAAAAAACAAAAATTTTAACTTTCGAAGGACAGTGTTTCCCACATTCTATGTCTTGTGACTGATCAACCGAGTGAGGTTCAAGATTCCCTCCTGTTCTATTATAATATTGTGAAGAACAACGCAGCAAATGTAATGTAATGTGTAAACTACATTTTGTATGCCAATGAAATTGAGAATTCGAATCATAGATTTCAAAAGCTTGTTCTACACAAACTCTCGTTGAACTATGGAGGTAGGTAGGCAGAAGTGGCGGTTCAGCTTTGAAAGCAAGTAGCACTATGATGTGCACTTTTGTTACCACGACTCGTGTTACCTAGTTTGTTATGATTATTAAGGGTGTGATGCATTCTGTACTTTTATCCAACCTGTGGAGTTGAGGAAACGGATTATATCTAATATCCCTTTACCCGAAATGGCGCTAAGGTCGTCGAAAAAAGGTTGGTTCAGTTTCCGCAATCTGGCTCTGGCTAATGCCCGACATTTGCAGAGGAAATGGGAGAGAGTTTCTTTCTCATTTGTATTTCCGCAACTGCGGCAATGAGGGTTGTGTGGGATCCCAACAATGTACGTAATTGTAATTTGAGTGGTGGTGAGATATCCCTTGTCCCTATATGGCACCATGAGATCACCACTCAGTGGATAGGCAGAATCAATTAAGATATGACCATCTCTTTTGGAACCGTTTTTGAATGAGTTTCCAATTGAACTGCTTTATCAAACAGATGCATCATGACAACAACCAGGATAGCCAAAACATACGTCAATGAACTTTTGACTATGATCACATATAGCCTTAAAAGAAGCGTAAATTGTTCGCTATGTGTACAATGAGTGTATTATATATTGTACTAGCTGACCCGGCAAACTTCGTTTTGCCCAAAATATATTTGTTGACTGAATTAATTTCAAGCACTCACGATTCCACCTGAAATTTGTTTCTTTGATCGAAATTTAGCGATACTTAACAGATGACTTCGTCCCGGCCAATATTTGGCGAAAATTTAATAAAATCAAGTATCAATTTCTTTAAAGTCTATTTGATTTATTGAAATCTAAAACAAAGAATATATTAATGACTCAATTTAAAGCTGCACGATACACTACATTTTTTGTTTTCTGCTCCGGAGCGTAAATAAAGATTGAGTATGGTTTCCCTACTCGGTAACATGCCACATATAACTGGCCGTGTGAAAAACATGATTTTTCCAGATTTATGCCGCACACTTCCAGCGACTGCCCTTGTGACTTGTTTATTGTCATCGCAAATGCAAGTTTCACTGGGAACTGAATACGTTTGAATTGGAATGGCAAATCGTTTGAACTCAAGGGTATTCGCGGGATTAGGCATTCTTCTCCTTTGAACAGCCCTTTCAAAATCCTTGCCACTATCACATTGTTCATTAGCTTCATGACAATCAGTCGGGTTCCATTGCACAGTTTCGGGGCATGAAGATTTCCTAGCATAATGACGACAGATCCAACTTTAAGACGCAAATGATGAGGCGGAATGCCAGACAAATCCAAAGAGTTTAGGAATTCCACTGGATAATTGACGACATCGTCTTCGTTTTCAACGCGATCGATCGATTTGTATGAACGCAGCTCTCCCGGAATTTGATTTTGAATCGTCCAATTCAAGTCATTGACATCAATATTTTTCGCTGCTAAAATTGCGCGTGCGCTCAACCAATCGTAGTTACGATAATTTTGACCAATGTTCGGATATACATTAGTAATGAGTTTATCTTTCGTTAAGGTGAATTGACAAATGACAGGTGGAATGGATATTAAACCACTTGAAGTTTCAACCGGAATTTGTCCATTTCCGATTTTTAGCAGTTCTTTAGAGAAAACTTCTGCTGTTCTATCCTGTTGCAGAATCAATCGCATATTCATACTCAATGAAATGGTTTTCACGTATCGCCATTAATACGATGACTTCAGACATGCATTTAATTCATCCGCCGCTGTTGATTTCGGTATCACGGGAAGTGTTTGTCTGAAGTCGCCCGCCAACAGTATCATCACGCCACCAAACCGGTGATTATTGTTGCGCAAATCTTGCAATGTTCGATCAAGTGCTTCTAATGATCGTTTGTGCGCCATTGTGCACTCATCCCATATGATCAATTTATAATTTTTCAACACTTTTGCCATGGCTGATTGCTTTGAAATGTTGCAAACATGATTTTCATTGATTTGCAGGTTTAACGGAAGCTTCAGTGCTGAATGTGCTGTTCTTCCACCTTCCAACAGTGTTGCAGCAATTCCGGTAGATGCGAGAGCTAACGCAATGCCACTTTGAGCACGTATTGCTGCCAATATCAATGATATCAGGAACGTTTTCCCAGTACCGCCGGGCGCATCAAGGAAAAATAGTCCACCGTTTCCTTCATCGACAGCCTTCATCAAATATCGAACTGTAAATGATCATAACTTATTATAAATCGCACGCAGTTTTCACAAATCACTAACTTACCTTTGAAATAGCCAAAATACAGAAAGCAAACGAACGAAAAGGGTGCAATTGAAATTTTGAATACAACTGGAAAAACAGAACAAAACACTTAACGATCTAACAAAACAATAATAATAATAGTAAATTTAAAAATTTTATTCAAAATTAATTTGACTTTCTTTCAAATGTTGTTTTATTTTTCTTTCTTGATTTACAAAAGGGTACAACTTCTTTATCAGTACATTAGTTAATTCATTGCCCCCCCCCCCCCCTCCTCCGTGACCACACAGCCCAAATTATCAAATCACAAAGAACATATACTGTGCTATCAAATGGAATGACCGCCTGCAGCGCCACCTGTTAAGAATTTTTCAATTTTTCTTTTTTCCTAAACCTTCGTGGAGCAATTACGAACAAATCCGCAGAAGGAAGTATCTAATTTGGTCCAGTCGTTTTCGAGTTTTAAGCATCCGAACAAACCAAGATCCATTTTTATATATATAGATAAAAGGTGACCTTACGATTATAGTAGCTCACGGGGTCTATTTTCGTTGTTATTATTGGAATTTGTGTTACATCTACACATCCAAGGACGTTTGGAAAAGGAGTATTTCTTAAGCTTTTGTCCGTTTTTGTTTGCTCATCGGTTGAATCAGGCTATTTTCTATGACTCTTTTGTAACTTGAAAAGCAATTTGTTTATTTCAGTGAAATATTTGAAAGCTGCTACTTTAGCAATGCTAAACAAATTACGAAATTGTCTAAACGAACAGTTATTGGCAAGTTTCCAAGTAGTTAGGTATAGTGATAGCCCCAAACCTTGTTGTTGGTTTTAGGCCGACCAAAATTGTATTTATTTTTCAAAATGGACTTCATTCTCAACAACCTAATGGAATACATTTTTAAACTTAAAAATTGAATAAGAAATTATATGAAAAGGTACCTTAAATGTTGACCTTGGCAAAATAAAAATTCTCGTTTTTTTTTAAATATGTCTGGGCATCATTCTCCAATTCTATGTAGACAAATAATATATTACTTTCTTTCTTCTTTGGTTTTTTTTTCGAGAGTTCTTATTTATGCATTCCATGTTTATTTCATCCAATGGATTTATAATGAGTCTTTTTATAATTTTTTTAGCAGCCATGGTGTATCTAAAACTTATTAAAAATATTAAACATCCGAGTTGTCAGTGCCAAAATAGTTTTTATTTCTGTCATTTGTGACTTTAATTTATAAATGCAATTATGAACTCATTTTTGTCAATGCATGACGGTCGCATTTAGGCAGCTGATTATCCCTGCTGATAAAGTTTTCAGTATGTTCAATGGAACAGCTGTTTGTGAGACTGATATTGGAAATAGCACAGACGTCGCGTTAAATCGGTTTAAGTACACCATCCGACGTAATATAACTTCCAATCCAAATATTTATGCGGGAACACCTAAATCTGGGCCATTTGGAAGAGGGTCCTTTCAATGAAATAAACATATCTTCAGCAAAATGCTACTACTATATAGCAGTACTCAAAGGTACGAGTAGTATTTGACGGATAAGCTAAGTCTGGTCTCTTAACGAAACTTTTCCCTCTTTTCCATTCCCCTGCTCTCATATCCTTCGGTTTATTTCTAATTTAATAATAATAAGATTGCCTTATTAGACTGTTTTACTTTGAAATCCGGTTAAAACCGTTAAATAATGTGATGTTTCTATAGAGATATCTTAACGGCTTAATGAAGAAAATTTTATAAAATTTTTTTAAGAGTTTTTACGTGCAAAATCATATCAAGTAATGCAAATAGAATGAAAAATTTGTTAATATTTTGCTTTAAGAAGTCAATCTTGTTAAAAAAAAAAAACTACTTTTCAAAGGAAATCTTTTCAAATAAATAAGCCTTCTCCTTAAAATTTTAAAGAGATTTAAAATTACATACGTGGCATTTTCACATTGTATGATATAATAATATGGACACCCAATTAATATTTCGTTTTGAGAAGACCAACTTATTAAAAGTGCTTGTCCTTAAATAAGAATTCCCTTTTAGAACTAAACGTTTTATTTTATTTATAAAAGTGCCGAATGCATTGGTTTTCAGATTGCACTGCTAGTGCACGTCGAAAAGTGAAAGTAATATAAATGTAACCGTGGGTAATTGTACTAATTCGAAAAATATAAACCGATGTATACATAAAAGTACCTTGAATTTGTAAATGTAACATGTTTAATATGTCCTGATAGAAACGTCCGAGAAGAAATTAACTTTTCACTAAATAAGACAATATTTTTCCAAAATTGGACAGAAATTCAAAAGGTAATCTTTTTCTAAATTCTAATTCTAAAGACTGCATCACATCTCTCCAGATGTATTCAATGCTTGAATTGCTTCCAGAAATGATGCAAGGAACGAATAAGGATCTTTGAAAAGAAGGAACATTTTCAGACAATAATTGTCGGGTAGAGACCATAAATTCAAGAAATTATAAATACCACAGTCTTATAAGATTATTTTAATAACTTTTCCATACAATTTCCAAGGGATTTTTTCCTTGCTGCTAAGAGCTTTCTGTAATTGTTTCAAGATGCCGTGATATCAATATGGAATAAGATGTCTTGTTAAAAATACGTGACTTTCATATAGAATATTCACGAACACTTTTATAAGATTTTCTAAATTGTTTTGATGGATCTGAAAAATAAGGGTTTTATCGGTGTTCAATAAAAAGATTTATTGCAAGAAAAGGATTATTATTTCAGGCACAGAATCGTTCTGGTGTAAATTTTCAACTACATAAATGTTGCGAATGAGAGTGCATATACTCTGATAACACACGATTTGCAATAAAAATACTAGTGCTATCTTGTGTACACAATATTTAGTCACCTAAATATCGTGAAAACAAAATTACGAAATTAGATATTCATCTGCATTTGACGAGTTTGATTTTAATTATCAAAAAACAATTGTGGTTTGTATACGTATCGAACTAAAATAAAGTTGGTACTGATATTACTAACAAAAGCAGCAGCATATAGGTATGTTCATTTATGAGTTGAATAAACATAATGAATAAATTGCTATTATTGATTTAAGATTTGATTTGAGTTTTTTGAGTGTGTTATTTTATCAAATCAGACTGGAAGACCGATTTAAAAAGAAAGGCCAAGCTCATCGTACATACGGATGCAGTCAACCGTAGAGTTAACCAGGCTCCTGCACTCTATTAGGTGTATAAACTAGTTCCCAGTAATTTGATAGGTTTTGCTTCATTCTATTTATCAGTGCCTCAAATATCTGAATGGGGATTAACAATGGAAATTGTATTCGCACACCACTTTCTAACCTAACCTTGAATAGTGCAGCTCCAGGTCAATGATGAACGATCAATTCAATATGCTGTACGCAGATCTATTCTGGGTATATTGTATTGATTTAAAACGTGCAAAATACATGCCAAGAACAATTTGTACAAACAGATTAACAATTTTTAAGTGAAGAACAATCCCCTCAACTTCTCCTTGATGGCTCTTTGTCAGCGAAAACAAAGCATCGCACATCAATAAATATTCCATCGTTCACCTTCAATCCGAAACCAATTTAAAATCACAATGCTACAACAGTGACACAACATCGAAAGTCAACAATTCGCATCGTTCTGGAAATTTGCTTTTAATCAATTTAACGATTTATGGAAAAGTTGTGAAAAATATTGCACGAAAAGAAAAAGAGAAAATGTCCGCATTCGCAATGAAAGCAAATAGTGTTAACCGCATATTGAAAGCGGCGATGCTGACGATGTGTGCGATGATGCGACAATGGAGATGTGCTTCGATGAATCCTGTGAAAACACGAGGACGAGAAACAAGTTCATTGAATCACGGAGGGTCTGTTCCTTTTTCCGGCAGACTATAATCGTCCTTCTTTGGCTTTCGAATAAATAATTGAATTCAATCCTCCCGTCACCTCCAGCAACATTGGGTGGTTGACTTGCGTTTATATTTACCAATTTATTTTTTTGTTTGTTATTCGGTTTTTATACCAAAATGTCCTGATGCTTTATTTTTTGTTATTTTCACTTTAATCATTAACTTTGATGGTATTGAGGGCACATTTTATAGTCATGTTAATAGTATTGATTTGTGTGTAGGGAAATAATTAAAAATAAGATCAAGTCTTACCGATTATTTATACCTAACATATATATAGGTTTATGCAAATTGGCATACCTGTGTGTTTAGTCAAAACATAGGTACTTCATGATAGGTCTGTTTTATAAAGATCACTTTTTTCGCTTTCGAAAAACGAGAAAGAAGCTTTCTCGGCAACTTGCTAAGACAGCTAGAAGTGGATGACTGCGTTGCTTATTGTCTGTCGGAGAATAGTGTTATTATTTGCAAACTTACTTACTTACTTAAGGTGGCGCTACAGTCCGGGGTGGACCTGGACCTCAACCAACAAGCGTCTCCAGCCAGCACGATCTTTGGCCAGCTGTCTCCAGTTTCGCACGCTAAGTTGGTTAAGGTCCCCTTCCACTTGCGCGCGCCACCTGAGTCGCGGTCTTTCTCTACTGCGCCTTCCTTCGGGTGTGGATTCGAAGATCTATTTTTATTTGCAAACATACCAATTTATTTACCTGGCACTAGAGACAATTGTTCAAAAGAATAAATATAAATAAGATAAGAGGATCCAAGCAGCTTTTAGAGACATTTGGCCTTACCAATAATCAACTTTAGTCTGGGGGTTAGGCAAAGACTCCAAATTTTCCAAAATCTCTTTACCAATTAGCAAAAATAGTCTCCAAAATAACGCTAACTGGCAAATGTTAATGTTGAGAATTAAATCATCCATTAATGTCACTTTGAAGAGTAATGTTGCCCAACCATCCAAAATGACGGTATATAGAATTTCGTAACAGGAGCGAATTCAAGTACCCCGTTGTACAGCCTGAGAATTCGTCTAGAAAAATGTGCGCCTTTGCTTTATATTTTTCAGCAAGAATTTAAAACGTGGCCGCTTCTAATTTTCCCGAATAAAGTGATGTTAGCTACAAAAAGAAAAATAAAAGATTAAATTAATTAGTTTTTTTTTTTCTTAGAAATAGCAATTTATGTATTCTTGTTTTTAGAAAAAATCCTCGTTAAGACTTAAACCATTGACCTTGTTTTCGACAAAAACAAATTAAGGAATTTGAATTCTGTACCAGCCGACTTTATTACGAAAGTAAGAAGCGAATGCCAAGTGGGGTGGGGTTTTTGTACAGGACTATTTTTAGCATTAGATTCTTAAAAAAAATTGTATTAAATAGAAAAAAGTAATAAATACAAGTAGGTATTTAAACAAAACAGAAATCATTATATTACTACGTGAACATCAAAAGTTTCGGTACACTTTTTAAGTATTTATTATGAAATGAGGAGAATAAAATATATATTATTCGACTGGTACTGTCCCGAAGATGTGCACAAACCACAAATCGTGGGTTATGTCGCCATTAAGGCTGGTAAAATTAAGTTATGTTCCCCATGCAAAACAGGTAATTGAATGGATTTTGGTGACATTCAATTTGTCGCCGCTATAAATTACCATAGTAACGTATTCAAAAATAAATCATCTTTGATAAGAACCTGTTTCCAATGGAGCAGTTCATTTGCGTATTTTTTCAATATCTAGATGTCGCTCTTAACGCAGAGGCGCGTTGGAGAGATTTCATTCATTTGATAGCCATCCCAATTAACATCAGTAGGTCGGTGCTTACATTTACTATATTCTATCGGACAACGAACATAAAACTGATTGAAAATAATTACATTTGAGTCAACATTAAACTCGGATTGTCCCCAAGAGACTGATCAGGTTAAAATATGAATCGAATTTGAATCTACTATGGAATTAAAATCCTTGAACCCGATATACTCAGAAACAGCTGACTTAGTCACCGTCGATTTATAGAGACATCTTTTAAAGTAGGGGTATAAAAATTGATCGAATTGCACATACAGCAACAGCCCTCACTGATTTCTTAATATAAACAGATGAAAACTTTGTGAAGACAGCAAACACACTGACGCCGCTTTAACGGCTCTTCTTCTAGGCTGCAAATATTAAATCTACAACAAATAAGAAGAGCCGAAGTATAAGCAGACATGCAGACGGACGGAATTGCGAGACCCACTTTTTTAGAGTTCTTTGATCACACATCACAGTACCTATTCTAACGGCCATATTATTCACTCCGGGTGTAACTGCGCAATTATTAAACCCCATAATTTAAACCTATGTCCATATTATTCACTGAAAAACACGCATTAAACCCGTTGGATTAAAAATGGATTTAAATGCGGATTTAAAACACTTTAAACCGTTTTTAATCCCTTTTAAACCCACGTAATGTCAAATTTCACAAATAATGACTTTTTTTTTGTTTGTCACTTGGAAATTGATTTCATTTGTTTTGGGCCCAGTTATATTTTAAGGTGTATTAATTATGCCGAAATTTCTATCGAATCATCAAACGTAGCCTCCAAAATGACTCTTTTTCAGCACGAAATATTTTCGAAAATATACCACATCGTAATCGTCGACGACAAGGACGACGTTAATTTACCATCAGCTGCTGTTTCATTAGCTCTTCGACAAATTCGTCTTCTGACGGCGAAGACATCAACATTAATTTCGTCCATTTCACGAATGAAGTCCTTTTTTAGTTTCTTGCCAATTTTTTTTCTATTCCCCTTTTCTACTTTTCTTGTCATGTCAATATTATGAAATTGAGTTCTAACCCGAGTTAAAGTACTTAAGTCTCCGGACTGCGTTTAAATCCAATCGGATTAAAAGCTGTCAAGTTTAATAAACTGGGTTTATCGAGTGAATATTAAGGACTTAGGTTTAGTTTTAGGGTTAAACTCACTTAAGCCCGGGTGTAACCTTTAACCCGGATTAAAGGGAGTGAAAAATATGGCCGTAAGAATTGATTGAAATCCCTAATAAGAAATTTTGTACAAAAACTAAAGTAGGTATTCTCCTATATACCCATCTGCCTATAGCTATACGGAAAAGTTAAAAATATAGCCTTTGAATGGTGATTCAAAGTGAACAACAATAATAACAATAGCTAATAATTGGAAAAGCGCCGATTTTGGCCTAAATGTAAATTTAAATTTTTATGTAGCTATGTGTATTTTAAGCTTGATTATATATTTTTGAAGTCAAAAGATCTTTAGGCATTTTTGAGATGGGATAAAACCATTTAACTCGCGACGCCAATGTTCTGTTACCAATGTTCGCGTTGCCAACCACTTTTCACGAAAAAAAGATGCCATTTCCAATAATATAATACCTAAAATATTTGTATTTGGTAAAGTGGAACAATAAATCAAAAATTAAACACATAGCTATATAAAAAAATAAACAAAAACAATTTTTATTTATACAACAAACAGCTTTCAAATTTATTTCCAATTTCATTTCACCTACTGGAAGTGGCAGCTGGAATAATTTTTAAAGAATGACAGATAAAGTGTTCGAAAAATGTACAGAGTTTGAAGGTGGAAACAGATTCTTTCAGACCAAGGTTACATATAATTTTTTTTTTTTGTAAAGTTTTCTTAAAAATGTTTAAAAAATTAAAAAGTCAGTGCTCTAATCGCGTAATTATTGAAACGATTGAACAAAACGAAATGGTTTTTAGTTTGCTTCAAATTTAAAAATGTATGGAAATTGTTTTTTTTTTTTTTCTTCTTGAATTTGTTTATTTTTCTTCGTTGTCATTGATTGACATGGAATTTGGCAAAAATAGATAGCTTTGGTAGAAGCATTTTGTTGGTAAGGTAATTAATGCAATGATTGTTTTTTTTCTGATTGCAATAAAAATCTATGTATGGAATCATAAAACAAATAAATGAAATTCATTTGATATTCCAAAAAAGTGCAATTACCATTTATTTATTTTTTGCAAAGAATGAATTCTTTTACAATTTGGATAGGAGCGAGTCGCCTTCAAAGAACATAAGTGTGTCTTCCTTTAATTATTTTTTGATGCTACAAAAACGACGAACCGATTGCAAAATAGCCATCGTTCTATCGAATAGTTTCGACGATAGTATTTGACATTTGAATAAGTAACGTGAAGCAACAAGAAATGATGATCGTCCAATCGTTTCAACGATTATCGTTTTTTCGTTGTTACACGAAGTAGAAGCATCGTCGAGACGATATCGTTCTATCGTTTTGTGCTTATGCTATTAGAGCCCATTACGTTGAATCAAAAAAAAAAAAAAAGACTAAAAAATAAAAGATTCCTTTTCGAAAAAAAACAAGCCTTAAAGCCTTAGCTAATGAAATAATGCCTTAAAGGCATGGAAAAGCCTTAGTTGGCATTTTTTTGTAGTAGTAGTGGTTTATTCTAATGAATTAAAAACACTTCATTAAAAAGTATTTCCTACACAATAAAATATTTTCCTATCGATGCAAAAAATACACACATAATTGCGTTTTTTTAAATTTTTTCTTGTGAAAATAAAAAGCTCTTTTCAAATTAAGGGCAAAACTAATGCTTTTGCTCATAAAAAAGGGCAAAACTATCTTCAAAGTCTGCGAACTCTGTGTGGAGGGCACACTCACATTACACTTGTAAAGGATTCGCAACTTATATCCCCATTTTCCATGCCATGCCAATAATAAAGCTAAAGAACATTTAAATGCAAGAGCTACTGACAACGACATACAATCAGTGCAACACCATCTTTTCATTCAGTTTGCGTACCCGATTCTTGCTTTTCAAACACTTTCGTTTACCCATATGAAATACATTAACTACTTATATCGACTAGATGGCGTCGCCTTGTTTCCTTGAGAAGTGCTTCTGCACTTCCAAGTATTTAAACAAAGTGCAAGATTGAGGACACTAGGGCAATAACGGATTACAATGAGGCCAAACATGTGAGTGTTGTGTAATGTGTAGTCTTATTTATAGCCCCTTAAGACATATTTCAATCGTAATATTTTGCAATGGATAATGAAATTTGATCATTACGACGACATGATCTCATTGCGAAATTAAGTAACAGGTCAAATTAAACGTACAAATAGCTTATCAAATTTTGTTAAGATAAGTACAACTTATTCCTTACGTTTAATTTCTGTATCTAATTGTTTGAACAAAAAGGTAGTACATAAAATATATCTAGAAAACATAGAACGGTTGGCTGGGTAAAATTTTACTGCAGTCGTCCATTCCAGATGGATCCAATATAGGTGCAACTATTGAACGACGTTAGGCAAGGGTTACCACGTCCCTCTTTAAAGGGGACATTCGAATTTTTACGTCCTTAAAATGGAAGGCGGCTTTTTTCACACATCTTCTTACTAAAAAAAACTTCCACATTGCCTGACTTTTTAGCCTAGTATCTTGCTCGCGCTAAGTTTTATCTCTCATACAAAAATTACTACCAAGATAAAATTAAGAGAGAGAGAGATTCTGATGAAAAGTCTTAACTCATTTCCGGTACAAGAAATGAAAGATAATTGTAACATCAAAGACAGAGAATAATTTTTGTGTTGTGTTTTTGGATTTTTTGGAGGACACCCAATACCAAAAAAAAACTTTTCCAGCGATGAAAAAAAAGAAAAAACTTGCGGGGCTAGTGGAGGAACGACCAGCAATATGGAACTTGAAGGACAAATCATACTACGTCATCAACTTCCTACTACAGAAATTATTTCAGCTGCTGCAGCAATGATAATGTAACGGCCACCTGCAAAACAAAATTACAGAGAAACAAGTAAAAGTGTTATCATCGGCCAGGCCGATGCTTTGATACTCCACTACATACAAGTCATGCAAAATTGGTTTTGTATGGGAGGTACCAGAACTACTTAGCCGACATTGCCCATTATTAATAGCAACTTGACGCCAATAAAAATAAGACCTCTCACGAAATTCCACTTGCCTATGTAGATTCTTTTCGACGCTATCGTGTTTTCAACATGAATATCACATTGGGTATTGAGTAACCAACCCCTTTGGAAGGTCGTTGGTTACAGCGGACGAGAGAGGGGGGAGGAGTGCTAGTTATGACAGAGACACGAGGAGCCTCGAATAACGATTTCTCTCAAACACAACCAGACCTGGCCCCCTCAATTTTTTTTCAAATTCGCCATTTTGTTTTCCTATCTGTGTTTTGTCAATTAAGAATTCGTGTAACATGCAAAAACATACTAAAAATACAAAAATAAATGCTGCCAACCTCTGCAAATGTGGGGAAATGTGCTAGAGTTCGGGAATACCATATTTTTTGCATTACTGAATGCCATTGGTTAGTTATTATAAATATATTGTTAAAAGGCGAATAGTTAGATTTTTTTGGTTAATAAAACTACCTTAAAGAGTTGTTCTATATACTAGAAACTTATTAGGACAAACATTCTGCTTTTGAATATCTTTAGCTTCGATTTCATGTGTAAATTTTTCTTAGATAACTGAAGAAAATTTGCTCAAAATGTTTTCATTTTCCTTCAACCAATCTACAATGTTCATTTTTCATTAATATTTTAAGCAAATGTGCACTTATTCCTAAAAAAAGGATTATCCACACGTAACTAATTATTTCGAGTTTAACGGATAATAATCTATGAACGCTGTCAGCAACTTTTGTTTTGGTAGGGCTCATGTACCAAATCATCAACCAAGTATGGGTGGAAGAAAACATGCCCGATGACTAGACTATCAGCTCCATAAGGCCCATCTACAAAAAAGGCGATCCCATGTCTTGTGTAGCACCCTACATTTTAACGTCATTACCGACACTTCCTTACCTACCATTTAGAACACTTGTAATGTAATAATTTTGATGGGTTTGAGGGTTTGACAGATGGCATGTAAAAAAGAGTTCAGAATTAACGTAACCGGCAACCAAGACGGTCGCATAAGAATATCATAAAAACTTTAAGTTTTGTAACTATAAAGAAGTAATTCCGGTAGCGCGCGAAATAATACGCAGTGCCACATCTTGCAAGAACTATCGAGGCATATCCCTTCTTAATGTCGCATATAAGATCCTATCCAACGTACTGTGTGAACGTCTTAAACCGTTTTGCAACACACTAATCGGCACGTAGCAGTGAGGCCAGGACCGTCTTTAACCTATTGGAGGCCCTGGGCATATTAGGATAATGGGGCCCCTATGGCTTTGACAGAACACTATTTTGTTAGAATAGACAAAGAAATCAGATAAACAAGGTTAAATATTTATTTTAATTAACAATCACATGAAACGAATAGCTAAATGTAATATAGTCTACAAAAGTAACTCTTTTAGCATTTACAGGTTAGTGCCTAAAAATCTATGTAATTTGAAGAGGAACCCTTTTAGATTTCAGATGGGCAAAATCGTTAATCACTTCTTCAAAATCTTTACACATCAGATTCTATGGATATCAGCGACAACCTGGTTAATCTCTCTTGAAGCAGTGTACTTCTCAATTCGGTTTTAATTCTTTTTAGTTTGGAGAAGGAGCGTTCCCCACTGCAGTTAGTTACCACCATGCTTAAAAATATTCTCAATGCGATTTCTGCATTTGGAAATGTGTCTTCAATTTTGTTTTCTTTCAAAAGTTGATATATTTTTAGTATACAATCCTTATTTTCACTGTCAACAATTCTCAAGTATTCTGTGAAATGCAAACATTCTATTTCTAACTCTTTCTCATTAACATCTTCATAATAAAATTCAGCAAATTCTTTGCAACTTTCGCTCAACTCTTCAGAATTCAGAGTTTTCAAGCGAAAAAATAAATCAAAACGTTTACTGATATTCTTATACGAACTTAATGGCTGAACGCTGAGGGTATCAATTATGGGAAGAAAGGTTTCTATTTTAAATTTCTCTATTCCATTCAGTTGGACTGACGGCGCAGAGCTATCAAAAAAATCCTGGCGAGAACTTCTGCGTTCTGTTCTTTGAAATAGGGTCTTGTAGTGAGATTTCGGGTTTCTTTCTTTGGCGGAAGGCTAACTTTTGGGTGAGACTAGATTAGCTTCGCGCATATAAAAGCTAGTAAGTTGGTATTGTAGTCAGAAATTTAGGTTCGATTTCTTTGAATTATATAAGTTTTTTTGGTAATAAATTTATTGGTTATCTGACAGGAACTAGGGACTTTGTATTTGATCTGAGGGGGGCCGCTATCGATCGCGGGGCCCTGGGCACTTGCCCAAAGTGCCCACTGGGAAAGAGGGGTCTGAGTGTGGCTTCCGGCCCGGCAGATCGACTATAGACCAAATTTTCACACTGAGGCAAGTCCCGGCGATGGCCGAATTCGGAATCTCGGCAAAACTGATTCAGTTGTGTTGCGTGACACTCGAAAACACGCGATGCAACGTGCAATTTGGAAGTAGCTCCTCCGAACTTCTCCAAACATGCACCGGACTTCGGCAAGGGGACGCGCTATCATGCGACTATCTCCAACAGATCCGTCCAGCTCCTGGGGTATGCAGCCGATATTGACATCATCGGTCGCTCCCAGCGTGCCGTGTTAGAGGATTTTACGGCGATTGAAGATCAGGCGAGAGTCGTTGGTCTTGTAGTAAATGAGGACAAGACTAAGTACATGCTATCAACAAACACACAAGCATCTGTCCACCCCCTAGGACAAAACTTCACTATTGACAGCAACAATTTCGAGGTAGTTCATCTAACTCGAAGTAAACATGAACTCCACGAATGACATCCTAGTGGAGATCCGGCGGAGAATTACCCTAGGAAACCGCTGCTACTTCGGTTTGGCAAAGCAATTGGGTTCAAAACTCCTAACTCGAAGGACGAAATGTATTCTTTACAAAACACTTATCCTGCCGAGTGCTGGACGATAACCAGGAAGGGAGAATTAATACTGGGCTCCTTCGAAAGAAAAATTTTTCGGCGGATTTGTGGTCCTGTGTGCGAGGAGCGCGAATGGATGAGAAGATACAACCGCGAACTCTATGAGCCAAACAGTCTTTAGAAAATTAAATAATCTCATCTATCACAGAATCCGAAATAATACGAATACGAAAAAATGCATCATAGAATCCGAATGTAACCACAAAAGGCATTGCCGCACTTAATAGTCATATTCGAAATTTCGAAATCAGCTGCTTAACGTCAAAGTATGCGAGATTGAAAAAATAAATAAATTATAAATCGTTGTTTTGTATATTTTGAAATGGATTCTGTTGCATTTGCAATTGTTGCTAGTGAGGGGGGAAATATTAGGCGCAAAAAAGATATAAAAATGCAGCGTAAGATACTGAGGGATGCATGCAGTCCGTTTGACCTCGAGGATCAAGTGTGAGTTGTTGCAGAACATTTTGTTGTATTTTAGACTAAATTCAAGTTTACAGATTCAAAAAAAAATGTTCGCCTCAACAAACGAGCATTCAAGTATGTATTGGAGGAACTAGAACAGGAACTTGGTCCTACGTTTTTATCCTCTTCAATCACTCCTTTAAGTCGGCTTGTAGCCGTATTAAGGTTTATGAGCGAGAGCGGATACCAACACGGCGTTGGTTAAGCCCACTCAGTTGGAATGGCACAGTCATCGTTTTCAGGCACGTTAAAAATGCTGCTGGATATTTTGGAAAGAAGGCTCTATCTAGGTCTGGATAAAATTAAATATGAATGATACGGAAAAAAGAAAATTTGACTTCTACTCGAAGAGCAGATTTCCGGGTGTTGTTATGTGCATCGATGGAACTCATATAAAAATTATCCCACCGGCTAAAGAAAAATTTTTGTACTACAACAGAAAAGGATATTATCTATAGTATAAATGCCATGTTGGTAGGTATATTTAGCTTAGCACTGCATTACTCACCCTGTAAGGGCGCACAAATTATCAATGTGGCGGTGCTTTGCGTAGCATATGCCTATACTTTCGCGATGATAGTAACATTTTTCAAGGTGGAATTGAAGAAGAAGAGGAAGAGGAAGAAGAAGAAGAAGCCGATGAGAACTCCGTAGTTACTGCATCTACTTACCGTAATGTAGCATCTCGAATAAGGGACAACATACTGAGTACATTAACAAAATTATTTAAAATAAATAAACTTCACATACTAGAACTTTTGTGCAGTTTATTTAAAAAATGAGAACCGTTTACAACAACAAACTTAACACATACTTCATTGTATTGCATTATTAAAAAGAAAAAGACTCGTTAAAAATAAAGTTACAAGTTTGTTTGTTTTTTTAATTAAGCCTTACTTCGAGTTCCAGCATTTTTATTTTGACCTCAATTTTGCGCTGCAATAATTCCTCTTGAATTTTGTTGTGCCGTTGAGTTTCCTCAATACTTTTTTTATTAGTTCACACAGTTTTTCTATGCCCCTATTTATCCGTCTTAAGCTGGTAGAGATTTCCTCATGATTTTTTGTTATATTTTGACGGAGTGCCTCAGTTTTGGTGTATAAATATTTATGGAGAATTTGATCCTTCAAAAGGCTGGCAGTATCTGTTCGCTGTGTGGTTGAAGGGGAATTCCGCTGCATACTGATCCCACGATTGGAGCTCATGGAAACATCCGGTTGATTAGCTTCCTCTGAGTTTTCACCCAGCTCAGGGTCTTCTACATGGGGTAAAACTGCGGATGAGCTTTTCAGTCCAAATGTGGAAGTTCGTTTTATTCCGGCTGTGGAGGTTTCTAAGCCTGTCAATTTTATGACGGTTTCTTCAAGGCTGGAAAAAGAATGCATTCGAGAAGGGCCGCCTCGGGTACCTTTGTATTTCTTTTTATTTTCGGATAGTTTTCTTTTTACATAGGCCTTCCAGAAAGCATTTACCTCTTCTTTTGGGCTCCTCGTAAATCCTTGAGCAATTCCAGGATTCTGCAAAAGTAGCTCCACAATTCTTTCGTACTGCAATCTGTTTATTGAAACTTTTGACCTTTAATGGAATAAAAATGATTATTTTTCCATAATTCTGTTACAAACTTACGCTTTTTTGCACTTTGATTCTTTTTTGTCTGTGCAATACGAAAAATCAAATAGTTCGAAGATTTAAATGTCAAAATTCCGATTCATTCGGATTCAGTGATACCACTTTCTACGAATTTCGATATTCGTAGCAAACATTACGACGGATGCTTTGATAGTTCTTTCGGAGTTCGTAGCAGAATTCCGAATACGACGGATTCTGTGATAGACGTGAATATTTTACGGTGTATTTTTGTTTATTTCAATGCCCTTTTTTCAATGAAAATACAATAGCAACTACGCAAAACTTTATTTTAGCAACTATTGTTCACTTCTGCTCTTATTATAAACATAAACCATAAAATGACCAGCAACCACCTATAACTTACCTACACGATTCTAAACACTTCTTTGGTCCTCTGACTGTCATACACTGAATTCGGCCTGTTTGTATACAAATTCAAAACAAAAACTCCGAATTTTATGTTATCGGTGTAAAGATTTCGATATAATTAGCGTGAACCCTACTTCAAACCATAGGCACAAAAACCAGGATCGCCAATCTATTCCAGTCAAAACACACAAACTTGCCCTAGCTGATCAGAAACTCCTGCTAAATTTACTACCGAACTTCCGAATCGGTGTTCGCAACTTTAAAAGCGTTAACGCCAATTTCCCTCACAAAATCCTCTTCAGCGATGAAGCGCGTTTTTGGTTAAACGGCTTCGTCAATACGCAGGTGAGAACCCTCATGTGCTTCATGAAACTGCACTTCATCGGCAAAAAGTCACTATTGATATGTACGAGAAAGTTTCGTGCGAACGAGTCGTGCACTTTATTAAATTACTAGTTCGTGTCAAGACTATGTGGTCAGCAGTTTCAATTAAATCTGAACGGAGCTTAATTTGGATTTCATCAGGGGTGCGCTTCAATAAAATAATGTCAAATATATACAGTAAAACCTCGATTTGCGTCGTTTCGAAGTTGTGCCATTTAAAAATCTTAAGTCGACTAGATTGGTCTGGATGAGATGTAACCTGAACGCGAAAACTAGATTGGTCGGGAACGTCACTTATCCTACGTCAGCCACATACGCGAACTGTCAACTTAGTACTCAGTCACGAATTTCTTGACTAGATTCGTCGGCTACCCCTCCATAAACGTCAACTGAAACAGCTGCTCATATGACCGATTTCCCAAAATCAGAACCGAAATACATCTAGTGAGAGAGCTGTCAGACTTACTAAACTTGAACGTCCCCAATGTAATTTGTGTGCTGAAAATCTTACTTTACTTTGCTTTGCTGAGAACTAAGCTCAAAAAAACAGGCCTATTATTTCAGTTTGCGTTTCTGTTATTCCTTTTGTTTCGTTCATTTCTTTGTAAAAAGGGTATTCCCAAAGATTTAGGCTAACGAGTTTACACTTTACGTAAAGCCAATCAGCTTGGGAAAATACATAATAATGTGATTAAAGTTAAGAATCGTTACTTCGATTTGCGTCGCGCAAAGACCTTATGATTTAGCAGAGACCTTTTTTAAACATTGCTTTGAGACAATACAACTAAAATTGAAATAGAATGAACAAATTCATTCTGATTTTTTTATTAAATGTCATGGATAAGTACTTGTACATGACATGTTCAATGTACATCTATTTCTAAACAAGCTATTCAGTCCTCCTTTCTATTCGGATTTGGATTCCATTTTCAGACTTCAATGTTAGCACTGAAGACAGTACTGCATCATATTTGTTTCTTGGTTCCTTCGGTTCGTAACCGTCTTTCGATATAAGTTCATTTTCAGGGGGAAGAATTTTGAACGCTCTCACAATCTGAGCGGTTAAAGTTTTCATTTCCATCATGGCGAATTTTTGTCCTAAAAATGCATTGATCATTTTCCTTGATTCATTAAATTAATTTTAGCGTACAAACCAATACAATTTCTGGGACCCGCGCTGAACGGAGTGATTTCATATGGGCTGGCTTTAACGCGCGTTTCCGGGTTAAAGCGTTCTGGATCAAATTTATAAGGGTCTGGAAAATACTTTTCGTTATATCCCATTGCAAAGAGGAATATGTTCACGGTGGTTCCTTCAGGAAGTATTGTTCCATCTAAAATTTAAATTACAGGTACAGTAATATTTGCAAAACGATTTTATTTAATTCATATGTTTGTAACTTACTTAAATCATATGGTCGTTCAGTAATACGCCCAATCTTGGGGATGCTGGGATATATACGCTGCGTCTCTTTAACAACCATGTCCAAATATTTCATTTCTTGCAAATCATTAAAACTTGGCTGCCGCAACCTATCTCCTTTCAATACTTTCATTTGTTCTTTAAAAAGTCTTTTCTACAGTTTAGTATAGATAGAGCTTCTGTTAAGTATGCAGTAGAGAAAATTGGAAAATAACTTGCCTCTACTTCTGGATGTCTTGACAATAAATAAACCATGAAGGATATCCCCGATGTAGTAGTGTCATGACCCTGAGTAGGTTTATTAAAATATATAAACTCACTTATATCAAGTTTGTCATCGGCTTACCTCAAACATGAATGTTGATACTTCTTCATAGATTTCCATATCTGTCAATGGTTGTCCATTTATTGACGACGTAAGAAGTGTATCGAGAAAGGCCTGCTTTCGACGAATGTTAATGCTGTTGTCTTCAACATCTTGCGTATCACTGAGAATGCTCTTATTTTTCAATAGTTCGCGTCGTTTTGCTATAACCTTAGAATCCAAAAGGAATTTCTTAGAGCAATATTTTTTTTATCTACAGTTGCGAACATCCATATTTTGTTGTTACGTTTTTAAACCTATTGCCTGTTGGACTCAATGTTCATTTATCTGACAAAAGATATGCATATGGCTGACAGGCTGTTTGAAGAACGAGAAACTGAGAACTGCCAACCTAAATTCAGTAGTGATGTGAGCACAAGGAAAACCGTGCCCAAGGATGAAAGGTTAAAAAAAAAAGATTTTAGTACAAAACGGTTGAGAAGGACCCAAAGGTCACTGTAGACCCTCGGTGAAAAACGTGACAAAGATGGAAAAGAAGGAGTACCCGACTCCAGAGGAAACCTTGGTAAAAATGACGCCAGAGGAGGCTCCCAACATTCCGAGAAAGGCAAAACGGAACGAACCGATCCAAAAGGACACCCATGCGGGAACCGGCCCAAGCGGGAGGTACACCAAGGTGACCAGGAACCCGCTGCAGATAGCTGTGGTGAAGTCAAAGAAACCAAGTGAACATTACTCTGTGGAATGTTGGGAAGATAATCGAGAACATACTAGGTGTAGCAATTATCTTCAATATCTTAAAGTGAACTGCAGAGCGCCTGTGATTGTGGAGGAGCTGGCTTCACTCAGAAATGAGAGTAGTCCAATTCAACCTGCTTCAGAGTAGGGTCACCTCAGGTAACCTATGGCTGGGCAAATGGTTCTTCAGGGTAGGAAAGAGTTCAGGAATCATAGAAAAGCGAACTGGGATGCATTTAGGGAGAAAGTGACTTTAGAAGAGTCGATCATTTGAAAAATCCTGTCCGAAAAGTGTAACACGAGGGAAGAGGAGGCATGTGAACAGTAAATTACATCATGCTTACATGAAAAGTAGATCGGCACGACGATCGACATAGGGTATTATCGGCAATTGAAGAGTCCTTAAAACAAAAGGAGTACACATTGAGTACGTTCCTAGACATTAAGGGTGCCTTTAATAATATCAAAGCTGACATTATCCTCAGAAAACCGTCAGGAAGCACCTGGATAGGGTTTAACGATTAGCATGTATAGGAATTACAGGTGCAATACGTACAACCCCAACATGCACATTGGAGGTCATCATGGGGATATTACCGCTGGGCTTATTTATTAAGAAAACAGCGGCCCAAACGGCACTTCGTTTGCATCGAGATGCGAAATGGCACAATTGTGGTACGATCTATGGACGAAGGATGATCCTGGAACTTGTCAAAAACGAAATTAGGGAGCTGAACATGCCTATGGATCGAATAACAAGGGTGCGTATTATGGAAAGAAATCACAAAACTCGTATTGAGAACGGATTACTTCCAAAAAAAGACATGGTGAAATAATGATTTTCACGGATGGATCCATGATGGATGGCGGAGCGGGGGCCGGTATCTATTCTGAAGAGCTGGAACTTGCCCGTCACATTAGCCTCGGGAAATACACTTCAGTATACCCGGCTGAGATGATTGCTTTGCTTCATGCGTTGGACTACTTGCTTGATTGTCAGGTGGGAGGAAGAAATATCCTTATAGCACTGGACAATCAGGCGGTGATCAGATGCATGGAACAAACAAACATCACAACATCATTGGCACTGGAATGTGTACTTAAGCTCAATAAGTGTTCATCTAAAAATGAAGTAACACTGACTTGGGTACGGGGACACATAGGGATCGAAGGAAATGAAAAGGCGGACTCCCTTGCAAAACAGGGGTCAACTGAAAAGTTGCTGGGACCAGAACCATTCTCTTCAATTGGCAGAGGAATGGTACAACAGCTGATTCACAAATGGATCACGGCAGAACACCTGAGAAGGTGGTCAACCGTGGAACAATGTAGACAAGCTAAAATGGCAATAAAGTGGCCGACCTGCTCCACTCAAAGAAGGGTTCTAAGTATGAGTCGAGGAACATTGAAATGGGTGGTGGCTTTGTCTACAGGACATGGTAATTTCGGGTATCACTTAAGGAAAATGGGCCTTTTAGAGGATGATACCTGTAGACTATGCCTGGAGGAATCTGTGACAGCGGCACATATACTGTGTCAATGTCCAGCGTTGGCTGGCAGAAGAATGAGGATCTTGGGACATCATTGGGTCGAGACCCAGTCGATGAAACAGATCTCCCATAAACAGATGCTAGCGTTAACACTAGGAATTAAGCCCAGATAAGAGCTGTGGAGAAATTCAGAGAGTCTCTCTGAGTAAGATTTACAGTGGTAGAGAGACGAAAAGAGACCCGACAATGGTGGTCTGATTCGAATATCTCTCGAAATCTACATATCCTACGCAGCTTGCGTGGAGCCCACCTAAATAGTAGATTCTGTGAATGGATTGATCATATGCTAGGTACACGGGGGATCAAGTCGCATCTTGGGGACGTAACACGTAAGCATTGGACGTAGTGTCAGTATAGGAAATACTCAGCGCTCATATGGCTCCTCGTAGTTGACGAACTGTAAAAAATACTGGAATAGGAATGCTTCATTGTGTATAAGCAGACTATTTCGTAATTCTGATCCCGGTAAATTCACTCCAGTTCTCAGCGAACAACTCGTTTGCGTACTCTTTCTAGTCAACAAATGGGTTGCGGGCCGTGGACTTGGGGTGAACCCATCGAAGACGGAAATTCTGCTGCAGATATGAGGATAAGGCGATCTCAGCCTTTAATTCCCCAAAAATAAGCGAGGCGGATTTGAAAATATTAAAGACAGTGAAATATCTGTACATTCTAGATTCCAAACTTAACTGGACCAAAAACATAGAGGATTGCATCAAAAAAAGCATACGTGGCAGTATGTGCCTGTAGAAAAGCATTCGACAACATATAGGATGTAGGCCGCACGTTATACAACACGCTAGTGGTTGTGTGGTCCATCTTAACATATGTTATAGCCCAACCGGCGGAAGGACTGAGAGACGGAACATTGACGATAAATTACTAAAGCTATGGAGTCAGTTGAGGTGATTGGTGTAGTCAATAAATAGGGCATATACAGTGTTGGCCAAAACTAAAGCTCGATAAGATGTCGCTTTGGAAAAAAGGAAAGAAAATTCAAAAAACCTTCGACAACTTTCTAGCTTCATTTTTTTAACAAACAATATATATCAGTCCTCTATTTCTTATAATCAATTTTATTATAACCCTCACATTATTTAAAATATAAAAACATAAACTAGATTTCATTAAAAACTAAGTGGACAAAACTAAAGCACATGCACCCTCGATTTAGAACAAGATGATGAGATATTACCGTTTACTTTCAAAATGCTACGAATTCACCGTTTCTTTCTCTCAAGATTGATGCAAAGTGAAAACAAGTTGTTTTGTTTAATCGGCTTAGGATATCGAATATTAGAATTTATTTAAAAAAGAAATTAAATGGCGCGCAAAAAGTATTCCGAACAAATGAAACCAAAAATAGTGTCCGATATTAATAACGGCGAATCCGTTACATTTATTGCCAATAAATTTGATATAAGCCATAAAGTTTTTTCTCGATTCCGCGACCGGGGAAATGTCCAAACGGTTCATAGTGGTGGTAGACCCCGAAAAACGACCAGTCGCACAGTGCAGCAGCCCATGGACAAAATTCAAAAAAGTTAATGATCGCTTTTAATCCGTTAACGGCTTATTATTGAAGGAAAATGGCTCAATCATGCAAAACAAGATAAGCTTTCTCTTAACACTTAACGGCACTTGCGATATCACTGCATTAAGTTGAGCATTAGTACTGCAGTCTGTTTAGTTGCAATTTAGTTTGCTAAGAGAAATAAATTTTCTGATTAAGTGCGTGTAAATTCTGAAACGAGAATTATGTCGGATTTTGAACAAGGTGTGTAGTGCTAACATTAGAAAAAAAATTTGTTTCAAAATTTATATGTTTAGGGGTTTTAGGTGCATTGGTTAAAAAAAAAAAAAAATTATAAAAAGGTCACTTTAAGGGAACTTTTAAACATTTCGGCACAAAATATCCTGTAAATTTAATTGTTTTGCACAATTCATATATCAACCTTGTACCTATATAATTTTTTTTTGCTACAAAGTGCTACCCTAATAACCGTGAATTTCTTTCTAGTGCAATATTCAACGATTCGAAATTTTGATTTGCTCGACGAATGGATTTCAAATCCAAATTCAGAAAAACTAGATAAAGTCATTCATAAACTTAAATCGCTTTTGAATTTAAATGAGTGTTCTGAGGGCTTGAACATTAAATTAAGACACGTAGTCGAAGTCTATTGGTTAGCTCTGAGCAAAAAGTGGAAAGATAATATTCTTCGCAGTTTTTTCAATAATTATCATACAAAGAACTTTTTCCCATCCATTAAGACTCTGAGACAAGCTAGGAAAATGTTTTTGCCAAACGTGTCTGTAACTGAGGTTAATTTACAGGAGCTGTTAGATATCACCATAAAAAGCATTTTAAAAATCAATCAAATCCGAGTCGGTTCAGATTTAAAGCTAATTTGCAAGTGGGGATTTGACGGAAATGCAGGACATAGCCTTTATAAGCAGAAATTTACCCAAAACACATCTCAAACCGATGAATTTATGTTCTTGGTAGCTTTTGTGCCTCTAAAGTTAGTTGATGGCAACAAAACTGTGTTATGGGTCAATCCGCGTTCTTCCTCCACATTGTTTTGCAGACCTATAAAGTTTATTTTTATGAAGGAGAACCAGCAGTTAGTAAGAGAGCAAGAGTCATTAATTAAATGTTAAAAATTATATTGGCAACTCCTTTTTCTTATGTATTTCACCTATTACTTTATTCAACTCACACATTTACATTTTTTGAACTTAAAGCTTTTATTGCATTATTCATGTTAAGTAAATCTATATAATGAACAAAACCCTTTTGTTTTTTGGTAGTAGAAACTAACATTCCGAATTAAAGCGTCATATTTCTTAAATGTTTCGGTCTTTCTTTTAAAAGTTCTGCCGTGGTTTTCTAAAGTTTTATTATATGGTGCCGAAACCCGGGAAGAGAGACGTGCAGAAATAAAGAAATACAAATTCGTGTAATGGAACTGTCCGCTCGATCCGCCTATAGAGGGCAAGTTACAAAGATCATAAAGTCTGCCGGTGAATTTCTTACGTCCGATGCTTCGCAACTCAATGATGAAGATGCATTCGATGGGATCGAAGAGGAGCTGGTTACGTTTATACAACGCTTAACCGCAGCACATGAAAGCCTCATCGTAATAAATCAGGAGGTAAAAAATAAAGATCTCGTCAAGCCGGATGATTTGGAAAGGGATCTCGAAAAAGTGGCCGAATACGAAGATTCTGCAATAGGTATGATAGCTCGACTTAATACGAGGCTGAAGAAACTTCGCCGAAAGCTAAACCCCATTACAGTGAAATCTGACGATTGCTCTTATAGTCATCACAATACATCAGCTGCAATAAGTTCTTCCATGAAACTGCAAAAATTGCCACTGAAAAAATTTGATGGTAATTTCCAGGAATGGTTACCCTTTTGGGAACAGTTCAGAACGGCAGTTCATGAGAATAACAGTTTGACATCGTCAGATAAGTTCAGCTATTTGGAGTCTGTACTGGTTGGAAATGCCAAAAAGGTGATTGCTGGTTTTACCGCATCAGAAATGTGCTACGATGCTGCTGTATCACTCTTGCAAGAGCAGTTTGGAGATACAGAGCGTTTGGTCGACAAATACATGCAAGAGCTAGTTGCCCTACGACCAATACACTCAAGAACAGACGTCACTGGTTTGCGCAGCTTGTATAACGCTATAACCACCTGCAGTCGCACTCTAACCGCTTTGCAGGTCCCCCCTCACCAATACTACATTATGCTCAAATCGATCTTACTTCGATGCTTGCCCGTTGAACTCCGCATTGATTTTCACCGTACCGCAGAAAGGGATAAAGATGTTGGTGAAACTGATACTTCGTCGCACTCCAGCAGTTCGTCTCTTTCCCAAATTGGCGACAAACAGGTTCAAGGCATAATGCGCTTCCTAAAGCGAGAAGTCGAATCACTTGAAAAAAGTCGTGTTGTTCCCGTCACTGCAAGTTCAAAACATTCTACTAACACCACTGCAACCAGTTTAGTTTCTATGAGTGACAAGGAGAAATGTTTGTTTTGTGTATCAGTCCAACATGACACAAAAGACTGCGACGCTAATATACCTATTTCGCAAAAAAGAGACAAACTACGTACAAGTTGTCGTTGTTTTCGTTGCGCTAAGCGCGGGCACTCTTCGAAAAAATGTCGCAGTGCGAGATGGCTTTCTTGCAAAAAGTGCAAAGGAAAACATTTAACTTCGTTGTGTAATCCATCGTATGCTGAAAAACCGGAGAGTGATGTAGTACCCATTGCGGCCAATAAAGCCAATAATCAAAACGCGCTGAATCTGTGTGCCTGTAATTCTATTCTGGAAAATGCAAATGTCTTTTTGAAGACAGCTCGGGGCATTGCCGTAGCGCCGAGCAAAAATAAATCTACTTTAATTCGTTTGATTATTGACGACGGCAGTCAACACTCTTACATACGTGAGAGTCTGGTGCAGAAACTTGGTCTAACTTTTATAGGGAAAGTTAACATGTCCGTCATTCCCTTCGGCAGCAAAGAGAAGTCACCTTCAATGATATTAAATAAAGTAAAAGTTGCTATTGAATGCCAGTTTAACAAGAAAAGTGCGTTCATTGAGGCTGTGGTCGTTCCTGAAATCTGCGTGGATGTCTTACCAGCGCCGGAAAGCTCATGCTTGTCATTTCATGGACTACGATTAGCAGATTCACTCCATGTGGCCATGGATACAGAGGATGGTCTGAGTATCCTTGTGGGATCGGATTTTTATTGGGCCGTAGTGACGGGGAAACAGAGACGTATCACGCCTAGTTTGAGGGCTGTCGAAACCATTTTCGGCTGGACCCTGCAAGGACCACATTCATCGTTCGGTAAGACTAGTGCATCAAACACAAACTTATGTTCTTCCTCTCTTCTCAGCACTAATTGGCATATACCGGCCTTGGATGACAATGACATAAAATCATTTTGGTCTCTTGAAACCATCGGCATTCGCAGTGAAGAAGCCGAGAATCTACACACAGCAGATCATCTAATCGCCGCCTGCATCACCAAGAAAGGATCACGTTATGAGGCAACTTTACCGTGGAAAGAATCACAAATTCCGATGATGAGTAACAGACAAGCTGCTGTGAATCGACTGTGCTCTCTTAAGCGACAATTATCAAGAGTTCCTGGACGGCTAAGTGAGTACGATAATGCAATAAAACAAATGGTATCCGATGGTATTGCTGAACCTGTGGTGTCTAACGACGATGACAGTTCAAAACGTGTTTTTTATCTACCGCATCGCCCCGTCTACAAAGCTGAAAGCACCACAACCAAGATGCGCATCGTTTTCGACGCTTCGTTCCATACTGATGAAGTACCCTCGCTGAATGACCAGCTTTATGTTGGCGCAAATTTGCTGCCAGAAGTCTTAAAAGTGCTCCTCAATTTTCGGTTAGGACAATTCGGAATAGTAGCAGATGTGGAAAAGGCTTTTCTGCAAATCTTACTCGATAAAAACGATCGAGATAGCCACCGATTTATATGGTACTCGGATGCTCTTCAAACTTCCAGCGGCGCATCTGAGTTCATCGACCTCAGAATGACGAGGGTGACTTTTGGTGTCAACTGCAGCCCATTCCTCTTGACTGCCACTTTGCAATTACATCTTTCTGAGGAAAAACAACGTTTTCAGTCTACGGTCGAGGTCCTCAAAGATGGGTTTTATATGGACGACTTAGTGATTAGTGTCGATTCAGAAGATGAAGGCGAAAGAATCTGAGAGGAAGCTGTAACCATCATGAGAAACGCTAGCATGAACCTGAGAAAGTGGAACTCGAACAGTGCTATCATTCGTAAGTCATTCTGTTCATCAGAAACTCCTGCTGTGCAAAAAGTGTTGGGATTGCTATGGTTTACATTGAGTGATGAATTATCTGTGTCTGTTAACGCCGTCGAGAATCTGCTAACCTCGAATTTAGCCAAAAGCACCAAGCGAATTGTTCTCCAAACCATTGCTAGAATTTATGACCCACTGGGGATACTTGGACCTGCTGTTGTGAAGGTAAAAATCCTCTTTCAGGCAATTTGGAAGAAAAGGCTTGGATGGGATGAATCGCTTAGTCCAGAACTGCTTTCGGAATGGGACGAATGCGTCAAAAGCCTGATGCAGTTGAAGAATATAACTATTCCACGGTCGACATTGGCATATTCTACTCCAAGTATTATTGAAGTCCACATATTCGCTGACGCAAGCATGAAAGCATACGGTACGGTGGCATATATAAAAAATATCAACTCTACGGGAGAAAGCAAGATTTCATTTCTGTGTTCAAAAAGCAGAGTGGCACCACTGAAGGAGGATGGGACGAAAGAACTAACGTTACCGAAACTGGAACTCACAGCTGCTTTAATAGCAGCCCGATTGTGTGTTTATCTAAAACAATCCCTGAAGATACCTATCCAAAAATTCTACATGTGGACCGATTCGCGAATTACATTAAATTGGATACAAGGTGAGGTTGATCGGTGGAAGCCATATGTACAAAGCCGCGTTTCAGAGATACGCCGACATACTCCACCCACTGATTGGAAGCACTGCTCAGGGAAAGAAAATCCTGCGGATCTTCTAACACGAGGCATAACTGCTGAAAACCTACGGACTTCTGTGCTTTGGAATCAAGGACCGTGTTGGCTCGCTAATGATGTAAACCAGTTGAACGATGACATCGAAACTACGCCGCTTATTGCGGCCCCATTGATATCGCTAGCAACATCAATTGCTGAAAGGTCGCCGCTAGGTCCTATCATCAATTTCGAAGACTTCAGCACATGGGATAGACTGCTGCGTGTTTCCTGCTACGTTCTGCGTTTCCTAAACTCTTGCAGGAAAAAACAGCGGATGGGATCAATCCATTTGTCTGCCGATGAACTAGATGTTGCACAATCTTACTGGCTAAGGTACATACAATTTATAAAATTTACTGATGAAATTTGTCTATTGCAGAAAACCAAGTCTGTACCTGTGGCATCCAAAATTGCTCAGTTTTTCCCGTTCCTAGACGATTATGGCATTTTGCGACTGGGTGGACGCCTTCAGTCATTAGAGGAGTCGTTCGATGTCAAGCATCCCATCATACTGCCCACTGATTCGTATATCACACTTTTAATAGTAAAAGATTTTCATCAAAGATCTCTCCATGGTGGAGTCAACATCGTTTTAACTCAACTTAGAAGTCGGTTTTGGATCCCAAAAGGCCGACAACTGGTGAAGAAGGTTCTTAAGGATTGCGTCACATGCAAAAAACTATGGGGAAAGCCAGCTTCCCAGCCGTTTGGGCCTCTCCCGGTAGAGAGAATTACTTTATCAAGACCCTTTGAAAATATTGGCATCGACTTTGCGGGTCCTCTATATTACTTTAACGAATCGGATGGTGTGATGGCAAAATCATATCTTATGGTCATCACTTGTGCTGCTATACGTGCTATTCATTTGGAATTGGTTCCAAGTATGTCTACAGAAAGTTGTTTGATGGGGCTCAGACGCTTTATCGCTCGTCGAGGGGTTCCATCTGTAATTTATTCAGATAACGCTCGCACCTTTCGTAGAGCCGCCTTGGAGTTAGGAGAAAGCACTTTTAAAGATGACTCGCTTCAACATTTTCTCTGTGATAAACGTATAAAATGGAAATTCATTGTGGAACAAGCTCCATGGTGGGGCGGATTTTGGGAGCGCCTCATTCGCTCAATAAAAAACATTCTTAAAGTGGTTATTGGTAAGGCCAAGCTTTCCTTCGAGCAATTAAGGACAATACTCACTGAGGCTGAAGGTATGGTGAATGCTCGTCCGCTTACCTACTTAAGCAGTGATCCATTAGATGTCGCACCGCTCACTCCAGCACATTTTTTGTTAAATAGCCACGGATGTTTGAACATGCAAAATCTTAGTTCTGATTCAGCAGGAATACAAAGTCTTTGGAAACAAAGACTGCGATATTCAACTATGTTGTGGAATCGCTGGCGAACCGAGTATATGCAATTATTAAGGTCATTTCACCATGGCAGATCTGCGGCTTCGGTGGAATTGAAGAAAAATGATGTCGTTCTTGTGTTCAACCCCGGAAAACCTCGAATTCATTGGCGGTTGGCTGTAGTGGAAGATGCTTTCGTTGGTCGTGACAATAAGGTACGAGCTTGTGAGATTCGCTACTCAGACGGAACCCGAACCCGAAGACCGGTTCAGCTTCTTTACCCATTGGAACTACCCATTTCATCCTCGGCCGGAGGATGTTAAAAATTATATTGGCAACTCCTTTTTCTTATGTATTTCACCTATTTACTTTATTCAACTCACACATTTACATTTTTTGAACTTAAAGCTTTTATTGCATTATTCATGTTAAGTAAATCTATATAATGAACAAAACCCTTTTGTTTTTTGGTAGTAGAAACTAACATTCCGAATTAAAGCGTCATATTTCTTAAATGTTTCGGTCTTTCTTTTAAAAGTTCTGCCGTGGTTTTCTAAAGTTTTATTATAAATGGTATTAGCGAACTTTCTGCATATCAAGTTAACTTTGACGGTAAGACTTTCCTAGCTAAGTACGAACTACATTTTACAATGCTTGATGGGAGTGTAAGCAATATTTTGTCAGGTACCAATTGTTCTGCCAAATGCTATATATGTGGAGCGACCCCAAAAGAAATGAATTCGATAAGGGTTTCCGAAAAACCTCCCAATACCGATCATTATCGTTTTGGTTTGTCCACTTTACATGCCTGGATAAGATGTTTTGAGTGTCTTCTTCACATTTCTTATCGTTTGCCATTTAAACTGTGGCAAATTAGGGGCCCGGAAAATAAAGAGTTGTTTGCACAAAATAAAAAAAAAATTCAATAGCTTTTTAAAATTCGTATAGGCCTCTTAGTGGACAAGCCAAAACCGGGTTATGGGTCCACAAATGACGGCAATACTGCGAGACGGTTCTTTAGCAATTGTGAAATCAGTTCAGAAATCACAGGAATAGATTTAAATTTAATTAAACAATTTTACATTATTTTGAGGGTTTTATCGGCAGGTATAAAAATAAATGTTGAGTAGTTTAGAATTTTACTAAAGCACACACGATTTATATCTAAGTTTATATAACTGGTATTATATGCCAAATAGCGTTCATAAAATCCTAGTTCATGGATGCGATGTCATTGATATTTTCGATTTGCCTATAGGTCTCCTATCAGATGAAGCGTTAGAGGCTCGACATAAGGAAATAAGAAAAAATCGATTAAATCACACGAGTAAGATGAGTAGGGAACAGACAAACACAGATCTTATGAACGTTTTATTACTCACTTCCGACCCTTTAATTTCGACTCACAGAAATATATCTTCACGAAAATCAAATAAAAATATTTCAGAAATAAGTATGTACTTGCAAACAGAAGAATTATTAAGTGATTCCCAAAATGTGTACGGTTCCTCGTTTCATGATTTGATTTAGGTAATACAGATACGGAGTTTGAAGAAAGCGATGACAGTAGTATAAATATCTGAACAAAATGTTTAACTCAATTGTTTTCTCAATTTTTTATGTTATATTTACGAAAAATTATTTATATTGTAATACTCTAAACAGAAATAATAAAATTGTACACTTGAATTTGAAATAACGAATTTTGTCCAAATTTCCATTCAAATGCCGCACTGTGAGTCGCGAAGACAAAAGGATCATCAGATTAATAAAAAAAGGACCCCTTCATATTGTCCACGTGTATTCAAAAAGAATTAAGTTTAGATATCTCAAGCAGGACGATTCGGTTGATGGTGGCTTGTTGTCATATCGATCAGTAAAAAAGCCATTTACTGCTCAAAGGAATCGACGTGCAAGACTTGAATTTGCAAAGGCACATTTGAACTGGACTGTGGCAAAATGGAGAACAGTGCTTTTTTCTGATGAATCCAAATTCAATTTAAAGGGATCTGACGGATTTCGAACGGTACGGAGACCAAAGGGGGAGCGACTAAATCCACGTTTCACAAAGTCCACAATTAAGCACGGAGGAGAGAATATAATTGTCTGGGGATGTTTTTCCAGTCAAGGAGTCGGCCCGATTCATAAGATAAGTGGAATAATGGATCGTTTCGTGTACCGGGAGATCCTGCAAAGTGTCATGCTTCCTCATGCTGAGGAGAATATGTCGTCGCGATGGTTCTTCCAACATGACAACGATCTTAAACATACCGCAAATCTTGTGAAGGATTGGCTTAATAAAAACAAAATTACTGTTATCAAGTGGCCAGCACAATCACCTGATCTCAATCCTATAGAGAATCTATGGGAAATTGTAGATCAGAAAATTGATCGTACAAAATGCTCCAATTTAGACTCGCTGCTCAAACAGGCTCAAATTGCCTGGAGTAACATCCCTACGCACATTATTGACAACCTTATTGGCTCCATGCCACGACGATGTGCTGCAGTGATCAGAAATAATGGATACGCCACCAAATATTAGTAGAAAATGTTTTTTTTTATTTATGAATTCTGAAATGTGCTTTAGTTTTGCCAATTAGTTTTTAATAAAATCTAGTTTATGTTAATATATTTTAAATAAGTTAAGAGTTATAAGAAAATTGTTTGTAAAAAATTGAGGACTGATATATATTGTTTAAAAAACAAATAAAGCTAGAAAGTTATCGAAATTTTTTTGAATTTTCTTTACTTTTTTCCAAAGCGACATCTTTTCGTGCTTTAGTTTTGGCCAACACTGTGTATGTATATTCCGGGTAATGATCAGGGGAATGAAACTGCAAGAAACGGGTCGAAAATACACTATATTTGGTCCTTAAATCACTAAGAACTCCGTTTCAAAAAAAGATTGACATTGAATCCTGAGTAGAACAAACCTACTCAGGACCAATCCCAACATCTCCAGAACTTTTTTGTTTTCCAACAGTCATTCAATTAATTGTTCCAATGGCAACCGCCACAAGATCATCCATTTGTCAACCCACCTACCTAATTCCTATAATCTATCAGAGTGGCTAACAAATAGTCATGGATAGAGGACTATAAAAGAGTAAAATGCTATCAAACAACACTACAAATCAACTCTTGAGAGAAGGATGAGTGGATATGAATTGCGTCACCTGCATTTTGCCATTTTGCCCATAATTCAGCAGAAAACAAAAAAAAAACATGGCTCACGCTGACTTCAAAAGCTTTATACTCAGCAACCTCAAGTGGAGGGGCGGAACAAACTGTGTCATATCTAAAAAAATGTGAACAATTTGTAGAAGAAAAAAAAAAGATATCGCCAGAAGAACAGAGACCACCACAAGTCACCGAATCAACTGAAAAAAAAACTCTCATTAGCTGCATAACCGATGCGTCTGTTCGACACAAAAAAGCGATCTATAGCAAGTTCTTTTTACAACAATCAAAAAAAATTCCTAATGTAGTATCTTAGAACATAGCCATATCGAATTCTAGTGGTTGGATTTCGACCCTCCCCTTAAGAAACTGGGTTTAATTAAATTAACCACTGTAACTAACTAAATAAGCTACCATTGAAAAAATGCCTTCTTAGTTCTTACTCTTCTTTGGACATTTAAGTATTTTTTGCCTTAAATTTTGATAGTGTGCGAATTTACCAAGCTTAATGAAAGCATTGCAGTCGAATATGTCAAGTATGGAATTTAAACAAAATTCTGCATTGATATTCAATATTTTAACTACGGGCTTCTGAAGATACTTACTTCCATTGTGAAATCCAATAATGTTTTAAGGGCAGATTTGTACTTCCTGTACTCTGGAGCGAATTTGAAGAAGAACGGATTCTTTTTGATTGGGCTAAATCCAAGCATTTGAACCGAATAACACATACTATAAGCGATAATAGGAATGCAAACTCAATTAAATAAATCTGAATTTCAGAACTTACTATTGAAACGCTTTTACAATGGGTGAATCGTTGTTATCCATAGCATATACACTGACCCCCATAGCCGTTTCTGTAACAAAAAATAACATCACTAGATTAATAATACCAAACAAACATTTAGGTACCGCAAATAACATCCAATGTATAATAGCAGACTGCACCCTGAATATCAAAAATAGTTTTATCGCTTCCGATTCTATCCAACTTCTGTATAAACTTTGCCGAGTTTTTATTCATGGTGTCAAGGAAGTCGTAAAGGATTTTGAAATGGAATGATGGAGTGATCATTTTGCGATGACTATGCCAAATTGATCCATATGACGTCAATAGTCCCTCTCCCAGCCACGGACGTAGTAAGGTATAGATTGTTGACTTCTTAAGGATTTGTGTGCTCGAAAGTACAATCTGTAAGAATTGGGCTTGAGAAGTGACATTCTTGAGTGCGTCTAATAGTTCTTACTTCAATATCGTGTGGGTCTGTAATATACACGTGTGGTTCGGTACCAATCCAAACTCTATAGATATTAGGACCATATGTTTTCCACCAGCTGAATAGAGTATTCAGGATTTCTGCGAGAACAACAAAGAGAATGTTATCGTATTCATTCTATAAGTTTTGTCAACATTTTTTTCTGAATTTACCTAAGTAAGTAGGTATATTACTTATGGCACGCATACTACGATACAATAAATAAATAAATTAAATATCGTATGTGAAGCTCTTTCCAACCATTCATTTGTGCAAGTTTAGTATTTGGGACGAATAGAAGGGCACAACCCCCAACTAGGGCCTGGTCCTCCAAGTTGGGGGTTGTACGTGGGGCTAACTACCCAACCACGGAAAAAAAAAAAAAAAAAAAATACACTGTTGCGAGGCAACCAAAAGCCTCGGAAAAGGACGGATTCACTGTCGACGACCCTGGAAAACGAAAAAAGGACAACGACGTTCGTATCTGCACGTGGAATGTTCGAACCCTGAACCGGCCGCGTGCAGCCGAACAATTAGCGGAGGCCCTAGACTGCTACAAAGCAGATATCACCGCCATCCAGGAAGTGCGGTGGGATGGGCCGGGCAAAAGAAGGATGAAAACCTGTGACATTTACTACGGTGATTGCTATAGGGAAAGAAAGCAGCGTCTATTTGGATGCGGATTTGTTGTAAGCGGCAGACTTAGGCAAGAAGTCTTGAGCTTTCGACACGTTAGTGAACGCCTTACAACAATCCGCATCAAGGCTAAATTCGCCAACATCAGCCTAATATGCGCTCACGCCCCCACAGAAGAAAAAGACGATGCTGCCAAAGAGTGTTTCTACGAGCTCCTCGACAAAGCATATGAGCAATGTCCTAAGTATGACGTTAAGATTGTCTTAGGTGATTTTAACGCCAAAATAGGAAAGGAGGACATCTTTGGTAGCACAATCGGAAAGCACAGCCTACACGACATTACGTCTGGGAACGGACTTAGGCTAATTGACTTTGCTGCGGGGCGTAATGTTACTATAACTAGCACACGGTTTCCTCACCTCAATATCCACAAAGGAACATGGCGGTCGCCAGATCATCAAACCGTCAACCAAATTGATCATGTTGCGATCGACGTAAGGCACTCCTCCAGTGTTCTAGATGTCCGAACTTTCCGAGCGGCCAACATAGACTCGGACCACTACCTTGTTGTAGCCAAGGTGCGTATGCGGATATCTCAAACGCCACAACAACGGGGAAATACTGTGAGGACATTTAACGTTGAACGGCTACAATCGCAACAAACCGCCAGAACCTTTGCTGATCGCGTATCCCTCAACCTCTCGAGAAGTCCTATGCAGCCAGCATCAAGTGCTGAAGACCAGTGGCATAGATGCCAAGACGCCATCAGAAACGCCGCAACCGGCGTAGAGTCACAGTCGGTGCTGAGGATATGGAAAAACCATTTCTGCAAACTGTTAAACGGCGAAAACGACCCAAATTCCGCTGTCAGGCAGAACGAACCATTCAACTTAGACGATGAAAGCCAAGACAAAGCTGCTGGACCAGATGGCTTGACTGCCGAGCTTTTTAAGGCAGCGGGAGATGACTTGGTAGAGAACATACACCAACTCGTCTCCAAGATTTGGTCGGAGGAAAGTATGCCTGATGAATGGAACCTCAGCATCGTTTGCCCGATCCACAAGAAAGGAGACCCTCTAAACTGCGCCAACTATAGGGGTATCAGTCTTCTTAACATCGCATACAAGATCCTGTCTGCCATACTATGTGAACGCCTGAAACCTTTTGTCAACGATCTGGTTGGTCCCTACCAGTGCGGTTTTAGGCCCGGTAAGTCCACAACCGACCAAATATTCACACTACGGCAGATCCTGGAGAAAACCCAAGAAGTGCAGATCGATACTCACCATCTTCTTATCGATTTTAAGGCCGCATACGACAGCATTTATAGAGACGAGCTGTATAGAGCTATGTCTAGTTTTGACATCCCTGCCAAACTCGTCCGATTGTGCAGAATGACGATGGAGAATGCTCGCTGCTCCATAAAGGTCGGAAACAATCTCACCGAGACCTTTGTTGTCAAAAAAGGATTTAGACAAGGTGACGCGCTGTCGTGTGACTTCTTCAACATCATTCTTGAGAAGATTGTGCGAAACTCGCAAGCCAACACCAGAGGCACAATCTTCCAGAAGTCTGTGCAACTACTTGCATACGCTGACGACATCGACATCATTGGCAGAACACAGCGAGCTGTCACTGGTGCGTTTGCAAGTATCAGTACAGAAGCGGCAAAAATGGGCTTAGTGGTGAATGAGGGCAAAATAAAATATATGCTGTCAACAAGAAGGGAAACACAACATCGACGAATCGGTCAGAACGTCACGACAGACAGCTATAATTTTGAGGTAGTTAGGGATTTTGTCTACCTCGGCTCCGCTAGAAATCAATCGAAGAATTACACTTGCCAACCGCTGTTTCTTTGGCCTAAGAAGGCAATTGAGAAGTAAGGCCTTGTCAAGAACCACTAAGGAGACTCTATATAAGACCCTCATCATCCGGATGAAGATCTCCTTGGTCGTTTTGAACGCAAAATTCTTCGATTGATTTTCGGTCCCGTTTGCGTTGACGGGCTTTGGAGAAGGAGATTTAACAGCGAACTCTACGAGCTGTACAGCGACATCGACCTGGTCAGAAAAGTACGCATCAGTCGACTAAGATGGCTAGGACATGTAGAGCGAATGGACACCAACGCTCCGGCCCGAAGAGTCTTCGATTCAAACCCGGAGGGACAACGCAGTAGAGGAAGACCTCGCCTTAGGTGGCGCGCGCAAGTGGAAGGGGACCTCAACCAACTTGGAGTGCGCAACTGGAGGCAGTTAGCCAAAGATCGCGCTAACTGGAGAGGCGTATTGGTTGAGGCCCAGGTCCACCCCGGATTGTAGCGCCACCTAAGTAAGTAAGTAAGAAGGGCTACACATTTACATCGAGTTCGAAATTAAGAAGCCCCTTTATGAGAGTTTTGGCCGGGAGAGACTTAGATACTGAGTTAGTAGCCCAGCACAGTAACCACAAAACTACTGCCTTAACTATGTTACCAACGCTGCTGAGAGTACTACAATAGGAGTAATTGTACTCCTATTTCTTTAGCCGTACTCCAGTACTCGTTTATTATGTCGATCTATCAGTTTCGTCCTGCCACTATTTGAATGTAGTTATCAGAGACAAATCATACTGAGACCGCCAACTCACAATCCTCTTGCCGCTGGCCTCCTCAATTTCTTTTGAAATTCGCCATTTTGTTTTCCCATCGGTGTTATGTCAATTAAGAATCCGTGTGACATGGAAAAACATCCAAAAAATACAAAAATAAATGCTGCCAACCTCGGAAATCGTGGGGAAATGTGCTAGAGTTCGGGAATACCACATTTTTCCATTACTGCCATTGGTTAGTTATTATAAATTGTTAAAAGGCGAATAATTCGATTTTGTTGGTCAATAAAACTATCTAATGGAGATGTTCTATATGCTTGAAACTTATTAGGACAAAAATGGTTGCGTATTTTCTGCTTTTGAATATCTTTAATTTCGAGTGTGTTGGTGAGTCGGAATTTTTGAAGTTAGGTGACATTTGTCAATACGAATTTCTATGTAACAATACAAGCGCTCTTAGCATTTGCCACCCCATAAAAATATAGCTTGTAGGCAAGTAACGGGAAATCGGCCGAAGTTGGTGGTCTCAGTATTGTCTCTCCCCGACTTATTCCGTTCTTTATTTTTCTCAATAAGCCCCGCCCACATTTCGCAATGTGCTTTATTTGTACAGTGGTATCTACCCTAATGTTTAAAATTTTACTTTACTGCATTTCAGAGCAGATAAAACGTATTTCAAGTCAAAGTTCCGCTTAACATTTTGGGCTATTCTCATGGAGTTTTCCATTGAAGATCCGAGAGAATTGCCCCTAAAATTCGGACCTGCTCTGATCGATGTAATTCCTTGGACCACTTTATTTGGATTTTTGGAACTTCTTCTTATTTGTTTACTAGAGTAGAAATTAATAATTTTGTGGACCATAGCAACACAATTTAATCAAAGTTAACATTTTGCACGTTTATTTTCACATTTTGGGATCGCAAAGCGTAAAATTTGTTTCTCTCGAAACAACAAACATTGCAATCTGACATTTAGCAAGATTGTGGTAGTAAGCTCAGAGCTGTTCTTTCTAAATATTCCGCACTCTTCTGTCGTGTTAAATATTGACCTGGGGTCGAATAGCCACATCCGTGAACGAGATATACGTTCCAGACTCACTCTTTTGATAGAAATGGCACTTTTTTTCCATCGAAAACGCCTTTAGTTTAGATATTTTGACGAATGAATCGGATTCAGGTGGTAGTTACTCAAAATAATGAATCTGTAAACGCCCCCAGAAGAAGCGAAATCAGCTAAGCCTCTTGGTAAAGGTCTTGAAATGCAGTCAAAATACACACATTTTTACGTTACACCCTGTGCCATATTTCAAAATCATTCTCCTCCTCTTGCATTATTTTTTTACTATGCGATACTTCTTAGTTCTTACTGCCGTCTATTTCTCGTGTATGTAAGACATAACGGTATATGTACTCAAAAGGGTGTCCATACGCACGTGAAGGGTTTTCATACTCATAATAGAGATACCGTGCTTTATTTTAACAAGTATCCCGTCTGGCTATATCTAATCTAATATTCGTAAGTCTCATTAAGGATTTGAGAGTTGTGCATTATTTATCATACAAAATTCAAATAAAATAACAACTGTTCACTAAATACTACATAGTCGGTTATTATTGGCTGGAAACTGCTTAAAAAGAGTCCATTTTTAATACCAACTTGACAGTAAACATAAGTTCTCTCACAAAATTTCACTTGCCCAGGTAGATTCTTTTCGACGCTATTGTGTGTTTTCTAATATTGGTTTTGTATTGGAGCTACCAGAACTACTTGACCAATGTAGCCCATTTTTAATACCTACCTAACGACGATAAAAAGAAGTCCTTTCACCAAATTTCATTCGCCTATATCAATTCCTTTGGGCGCTATCGTACTTTCAACAGACACACAGATGAACATGGCTATAAATCGATTACTAGAATGTGATCCTGATTCAGAATATAATATACTTCATGAAGTCTCCGGTGAGTCCTTCTTGGCGTAATGACAAAGTGAATATATACTGCGGAGGGTATAAAAGTGCTCCGACATTACAATGTGTTTTTTTTCGATGACGAAGTAAGAGAAAATTCGATCGGAATACTGCGACTCTGAAGGACGCTTAGAGATGCATTTCACTTCAACCGAAAAGACAAAAATTCTATGAAACTTTTTTTTAACAAATAATTTGCTGAATCACATTCTGCATTGCAGTTTTATTTAACGTTTTCGATTATCGAAATAGGCTGTTCGTATTGGAAGCCGTTAACCCAAGGAACGGCTCCCGCTCAAAACATATTCCCCCAAATTTAAGGCACGATGGTCGGTGCTACCCTGGAAGTCCTAGCTGGACGTGGCTACCAATGGCTGACTGGTAACGTCTTTGGCATCTCTGTTGGCCAAAGTAGCCTTTCGGAGATTGTTAACGAAACCACAAAAGCGTTAGAACTTAAGCTTTGTCCAAACGTAGTACATAGGATATTGGCAATGAAACTAAAAAGGAAGAAACGAAGCAGTGGTTCTATCAAAAGTATTAAATACCAGGAAATAAGCATTATAAGAAACATATTTTCGATTTTTCAAATTGAACTATTGAGCTATGCAACCGATGCATAGATGGTTCCCACCTATATTTTCAAAGACCAAGGGAAAATGAGGAAATTTTCTTTAATAGAAAGGGGACATACAGCTTAAAAGCGATGGTTGTAAGCATTATTTAAATACCGTTAAAATCCGTTTACACAATTATTTTTTTAAGCATATAACTGCAATAAATCCATTGTGCTGGATCCGCAAATGGCTCGCTAAATTGAAAGCATTCCAACGAAAGAGCCTATTTCGTAAGAAGTTTCGCCAAACATTCTAAGGCCATAAACTTGATTGGAAGATGTATTGGAATCTATAAGGGAATAACCATTAGCTATTGCCTTTCTAAATGTATTTTTGACTGTTTGTCGTATGAATATTAATGGAGGAAATGAAGAGCAGGTACCAACCCAGCAAAGATGCTACTTTTGCTAATGTTTGCACCGTGCATTGCACAAAATTTGCCTACATAACAATATATGGACAATATTATTACGGATACCGAAACCAGTGATGACCATGCATTGGAAAATACAACCAGATACAATACAGAGACCGCACCAACTTCGGCCGATTTCCGGCTACTTGCCTACAAGTTATATTTTTATGGGGTGGCAAATGCTTGTATTGTTACATAGAAATTTGTATTGACAAATGTCACGTAACTTCAAAAATTCCGACTCACCAACACACTCGCACCTCGCATATGCCACTTCCGCTGTGGGCAAAGTTGCTAAACAGCGTTCATAGATTTAATATTTCTCAATTTTAGTGGAATTTTCTAAAGATTGTTGGTCAAGGCGGGGGCAAAGGTGCACGTCTCCCTGGTGAAGGCTTGTCTATTGGAGTATTCTGAAGGCGTCTTATCGAAAATAACCTTAATTACATTAGGCGGTGTGGTGTAATAAATTATTCTATGATCCAGGAAAGTTTGATATTCTTTAATTTTTGGGGCAATTTTCTAATGCTTGTAGTTCAGCGCAGTGTTAAAAAAATGCAGTTTCTAAAAGTGAAGGAATGCATATTGCTACATTCTAAACGCGTTTTAGTAAAATATTTTTTCTTAAGTATACTAGGTGACGGTGGCAATTTTCTAATGTCAAAGCTGATATTATTTCCAATTATTAGCATTGCAAAATGCAGAAAAAGCTAAATATGTTTACTATTCTTACATTTTTTTTTAATTTATTAAACAAATTAAAATTTGTTTCCACTTCCACGTACCAATAGCCATATTAAACTGCTTCAAACTCATCAAAAGTCCGGTTAAACGTTTATAAAGGGTTTTTCAACAGGGACGCTACAAAAGTAGAGCGACAGGGACAGCAAACGACGCCGAATTTCTTGCCGTTCTTTTGACATTTCTCTTCAGTAAGGTTTGCCATTTTATGATGGAAAGATATACGAGCCAACAACGAGTCGAAATTATTAAAATTTACTACCGAAATTCGGAGTCAGTGGCCTCAACGTTAAGAGCGCTACGTCCTATTTATGGTCGTCATAATCGTCCTAGCAGACCAACAATTGAGCGTCTAGTGGAAAAATTTGAATCCACAGGCACAGTACAAAATGATCCCGTGCCAGTGAGACAAAGAAGTGCCCGCAGTGTCGAGAATATTGCTGCCACTGAGGCTTCAGTTGAAGAAAGCCCAAATGTGTCTCTCACACGTCGTTCTCAAGCGTTGGGCATCTCTGTGACGTCGCTGTGGCGAATTTTGCAAAAAGATCTTGGCCTACATCCTTACAAGAATAAATTGACGCAAGAACTGAAGCCGCTTGACCACCAGAAGCGTCGTTTGTTCGTGAATTGGGCTGAGCAACAACTTGAAAATGATTCGGATTTTCATCGAAAAATCGTCTTCAGCGATGAGGCTCATTTCTGGCTGAATGGCTTCGTCAATAAACAAAATATGCGGTATTGGTCAGGCAGCAATCCACAGGTACTCCATGAGTCATCATTGCATCCCGAAAAAATTACGGTTTGGTGTGGTTTATGGGACGGCGGCGTCATTGGGCCGTACTTCTTCCGTGATCATCAAGACCGGCACGTTACTGTGAATAGGAATCGCTACCGTTCAATGATAACCGAATATTTTTGGCCCCAATTGGATGATATGGACTTGGAGGACATGTGGTTCCAACAGGACGGCGCCACAAGCCACACAGCGAATGTCACAATCAATTTATTGGAAACCAGGTTTAGAGAACGTGTTATCTCACAAAATGGTCCAGTCGCTTGGCCGCCTCGGTCGTGCGATTTGAAGCCGTTAGACTATTTCCTGTGGGGCAACATCAAGTCTATGGTCTATGCCAACAAGCCAGCGACGATTGATGAACTTCGTACGAACATCGAACGTGAAATTGCAGCAGTATCGGCCGATTTATGCTTGAAAACCGTCGAAAATTGGGTTCAGCGTCTGAACTTCTGCAAGCGTGCCCGTGGTGGCCATGCAAAAGAAATCGAGTCCATACATAATGGCATCGAACGTACTTTCACAGGAATAAAGAATTTCATTTATATCCAAAACCGTTTTTGTTTTATTTAAAAAAAAAACTTTTGTAGCGCTCTTATTGAAAAACCCTTTATATGGCCAGTCATAGAGTATCGCAGGCATTTTCAAAATAATTACTTAACTATAAACGTAACTAATTTCATATTAATTATATTATATTATGTAGATACATGATTCAAATTTCAAAAGATTATACGGATACAATCATATCTGTACAAATTGCATTAACAATTATTTGCTTATATCGCACCCCCAGTGCAAAAGAGCGATAAGTAAAAAAATGACATTTCGAGAAAACGTGACTCAAAAAAATGTATAACAAACTTTTGCCTTTAACTTAACATAAGAAACAAATTCTTCAAACGTTTAAACCTTTTTACAAAAAGAAATAAATAATCTTTTAATTTTAATCGAAAACTTATATTTTCGTGTCCACCTGGAGCTTTTGCTTGCACATGTCATCCAAGTCTGACTTCCAAAAAAAAAATATCAAAATTTCCAAACGCGATAGATCACCGGATACCGAGGACAAACGATTGTCCTTGGGTAAAAATAAAAAAAATCGTACCTCTATGAAAAGACCTAGTGCTAAAAAAAGGACTCCGATACCAACTATTGGAGTCCTCTACAATGTCTTCCGGATAGTGACACGGACGATATGGACGAAATAATCTCGCCAAATAATTCACATACAAAAGTATATGTTCCACCAATTAAGCTTTTGCAAAAGTCCAGTGATTATGTGCATAATTTAATAAAATCATTAAATATACAAGACTATTGTATACAAATTATATCTATCGGCATAAAAATCATATGCGAATCATTAGAATCGTATGATTATGATTCAGTGATCGGTAAATTTAAAAGTGAAAATTGTCAATACTTTTCTCACGATCTTAAGATGATGGGCGAAATGGACGCAAATGTATTAAAAACAGAACTCATAAGAATTGGACTTAAGTGCATTGCAATAAAAAAAAAAATAAGACCCATACACCGATACTTTTTATCTGGTTTCGCTAGAAAATGGTTCAATCAAGCTTATTGATTAAAAAACACTATCGTTCCATTTTCCACATACAAATAAATTGGAGTTACCAAAGGAAGCTTAAAGGTAAACTAACCCAATGTCACAATTGTCAGATGTTCGGTCACGGAGAAAAAAATTGCCACATCAAAACGTATTGTGCACACTGCGCTGGTCAACACAAGCATAGACTAACCAAACTAGACAGTCGACTTTCAGTGCACCCACCCGATTATCCCCGCAAATTTTGAATGACAGCTCTCTCTCGCGCTCTCTTTTTTTTCCTGTCTGTGAATACGTGTATTAAAAGCCGTCGGGTAGCACTATTTCAATAACAAACAATTTGTAAATGAATCTACAACAATAAATGTAAAAAAAGTAAATGTTGAGTATGGTTTTTTAGATAGCTTAATTCGTCCTCTTTCCATCTTCGCCAGTAAAAGGTGTTCATTCGTTCACATTTCAGTTTATTTTTAATTTTGTTTGTATGAATTCTATGTTTGACAGCAAAATGCATAAATGAAATTCGTGGGGGATGTTCCAAAAATGAGTCAACAACATGCAGGTTAACCCAAGCTTCCACTAGACAAAATCGAATTTTAGTAAATGTTCATGTATATTGTATAAATTTCTATTAGGGTGAATGTTTTCAAATTCGTTTATTGAACACCATATTTGTACAAAATCAATGTATGATTGGAAATTCTGTAGTTTAATACCACTTAACATTGTTGAATAATGTTAATTAGGAACAGTAAGAATGCAAATGCTATTCTTATTTTAAAACCAAAAAAAAAAATGATTATCGGAATGCAAAACAAAAAGACAATATAATGTTGTATTTTAGTGGGTTCTGCAATTTGATTTCAGATTTTATGTATTCAATCGAACGTAAGAATTCAAATTGTTTTGTTAATTGTTGGTATTCGCACGCTTTACTTCGTTTTCCATAGACATAATTCTTTTACAGATTTTAAAACAATGTGTTTTGAACTGTGCACAGATTTTTTTCATAAACCTTATTATTAATTAACAAGTGCACTATTTGAGTTTTTGGAATACGAAAAGTGATCAAAACATTTTTTTTTCGTTACGAGTAAAATAAAGAGCAATCTTTACTAGGAAAAGCCAAGCGAATTCAAATTTTAGAATAGAATAGTAATAGTAATAATAGGCATGTTTTTTTTTAACTTCATTCTCAGCAAAGAAAAGTAAAGTAGGATTTTCAGCACGCCTTGGGGAACACCTGAGCTAAAGTAAACTATATTTGAGACACCACAATTTACATGGACCTTAAAGCAACGATTTGATAAGAAACTATGAACAATTTTACAAATATAAAGGGGGAAATTTAAATTCAACATTTTATATAAAAGTCCGTCATGCCAGACAGTGTCAAAGGCCAAAGGCTTTCTCGATATCGAGAAGAACCATTCCAGTTGATTTGCCTATTGAACGATTAGTTTTAACATGGTTGCAAATTCTGAGCACTTGGTGAGATGTATTGTGGAAGCGTCTAAAACCAAATTGCTCATTAGGATATAAGCCGTTTTCTGAAATGTGCTTCGACAATTTTTCCTTTATGACCTTTTAATAAATTTTACTGAGACTGCTCAGCAAGCTGATTGGCCTATAGCTGTCAGTCTGTTCAGGAGGTTTACCAGCTTTTAAAATGGAACGACTTTAGCGACTTTCCATACACATCAGATTTTGCATCTTTACCCAATTGCGAAGCAGTTATCTTTGCCGATGATACTGTGATTTTATCGTCTTTCTCTATTTTAAATTAAGTTTTTTTTTGTATTTTCCTTCAGAAGTAATATTTCAATTTAAATCTTAAAATCATCCCTTTGTAGAAAATAATGTTTCAGAAGAAAGATATAACTTGTCATATCTCTGAATTGTAAAATGTGTGTTAACAAAACCCTTGTAAATTTATGTACGAAATAAAGGTATCTATCTATCTATATTTTTGTTACTCATATTAAATAATTTAGAAAATTAATACTTTCAGTGTAAGAGAGTGATAGTTCAAAAAGTCCCTTGTTTATTTAATCAATTATACTTGTGCAAGAAGGATATAACTCGAAATATATCTACATTTTTTAAAGGAAACCAGTATTTAAAAAAATAGGGATTCTTAGAGTATGTTTAATACATGTTATCTTAAGCTCCAGCTCATCTCTTTTTAATAACACTTAATATAGGACTTCCTACTTCTTCATATTCTAAATTTTTGAAAAGCGTTGATGCCAATCTGTAATACAATTTTGTTCGCTCCAGCAAAACTTTTTTCTTCGCTATTGGTATTTCAGGTGGACCATTAGGAAGCTTGATTTAAACTTATAATCCTCTGTTCAGTCACGACTTTAAAAGCTTTGAAATTTTTCTCACCAAACGAAGTCTTATGTTTAACTATGGTTTTACTTTGTTTTTCAACAATGATAACCTTGATGTCAGCCCATACAACCTTTTCCCATCCCCATTCTCAGCCTCAACAATAGCAGCAATCTCAGCTTCCAACTCTACCTCCAATTCATCAATAATGTTCATCTCAATTTCAATAGATAAAACTAGTAAATTAAAATAAAAAAAAAAAAAAACACTCTTCTCAATATTCTCTACTTCAAGTATTGCCGGGACTAGGGTATAAGTCTAAGGGCCGTTTGCTGATACGACTCTTAGCGAATTTAAGTGCCACGTAAACTCTTATGTGACAGTAGCCCATAAGTAGCCCATAAGTATTTAAGTAGAACTTAAATCGTTAAGAGTCGTATGAGCAAACGGCCCTAACTCATAGAGCAAAAAAGTGGTAAGATAAGAAGGTACCTTGTTAACATTTTTTTTGTATGCTTTCGACAAAATGTTGTATTGATCTTGAATTCGAACGCTAAAAAATAAGACTTTCCAAATTTTAACATTTCCTTTTAGACTTATTGAACATTCTCTTACTCTTCTCAAAATAGCTAAACCCCGAGAATTTTCCATTTTATTAATTTTATGTTATCACGACCAACTCACAAAATATTTCACAATACTTTCAAAATTCACTCTTGGAATACCTAATGAAAAGTCCCGCCAAATTTTGGCATAGGTATCGCTTTCTTCGATTGAAAAAAATATGTTTTTGCCACTTGTCGCTCTTTAGCATAAAAAGTTTTAGGAGAAATTGAGAAATGTTTTGTTTTATCGCTGTATTGCATTCGAAGAATTAAATAAATTTCGTTTTGTAATTGTTTTGCACTTGGAAAATTTAAATATTTGAAGGAAATATTTCGTAATATTGCTTTTTTGGACATGTTTTTAATTTAAAACAATAAAAATAAACTCATAAAGTCATTTTGGATTTACTCTGGAATCAGGTGAAAAATAGTCTAACATTTCGTGGTAGCTCAGTTTTGCATTTAAAAATGCGAGCTACGTCGAAACTTTTAATAGTGCGATTATTTTATTTATGGCCATATATTAGCTACTTTTTTGAGCATGAGAATGTCAAGCCCCTTAAATTACACAAGAGTGTGGTTTTAATATAGCCATCACAGAATGCACCATTTGCCTTTTTATATAACAATACAATCTGACTTTATCTAAAAGACAGTTTCTGAACCAATGAAACTCACTGTAAAAACACACAAACCAGTAAATTGCTTTTTGTACACCGCACATGTTTAGTTTGGACTTATTTGAAATTGTAAGACTTAAAACATTTTTTGTATGTAATTTACATGTATTTTTTACCCTTTGGAGTCCTTCCGATTAAGTGTGAATTTCCAACAAAAGGAAGTGTTGGCGGACCTGGCATTTTATCAATAGCTGCATAAACTTTCTTTAGTCTATGATTGTAATATGCTAGCGACAAGCCAATTAAGGCTAAGGCTATAAATAACGAAATCATTTTTTTGTCCAATTTATACTTTTGCAAGCAACAAATTCTCGTAACACGCTCTACTCGCGATTAATAGTGTAAGTAAACTGAAGTCAAATTGAGAGTGAACAACTAGACTTCAAACAGAGAAACAGCATAAATACGAGTAGCCCATTCGATGTAGGTACATTACGGGTATTCACGATCCGATGCAACTGGTCTTGTATCATTGCGAAAGTGCAAAAGTGCAACTTTTTTTCGTATTACAATAACAAAATACACTGACTTAAATTTCTGACTTTTTTGTAAACGAAAAATACAACAGAGTAAAGTGTAGCCTTGTCGCTAAATTGTTAATTTCTGTGAGTAGCTATTGGAAATAAATAAAGAGAATGCAAAAAAAGGGAAAACCAGTTAAAAAATGCACAGAAAGATAGATTTCTTTACCCTCTCCATTATCTAAAATATTTTGTTTGTTTTTTAAGAACATAATGTCAATAGTCAAACTGGATCTGTTGTTCCAGTTGTTCCAGTTTTGCAAGAGCTAAGAAAAGCGTGTTCACAATCTGATTCAAAAAAATAAAATTTCGCAATTTTATTATTACTATCTTTTTTGTTGTTTTTTGTACTAGATTTTCCCTAACCATTGAATGCGCCAAAGTTATTAGGTAACATGTTTTAGAGCCATCGTTGTTATCACTTTCGTGGATATTTTTGCTGTTAAAACAAGTAATCAATTGACGTAGTCAATGTCTATCACAGAATCCGTCGTAGGGAGAAGGGGGACAGGTGAGAACATTCCATCCTCCGACTACACGCTACTATGTAGCAACAACCAGTATTTCGCAGTACTTACAAAAAATAAACACCATTACACTATATTAAAGCGGGGAAGAACCGATTGCAGTCTAAAATTTTATTCACGAAAGAAATTTCTCGCTGTCACAAGGTACAATTTTGAATGAGTGTTAAATTGTGGATTTCAAGTGAAGTTTTTGACCAATTCAAAGTCAAAGTGTACCTTTTTGTAGCTGCGCATAGTAGTTTCAAGTTATTTTGGTAAGTTTGGCGAAAATTTTTGACTTGTCAGAAAATTTTCTTCTCAAAAAGGTCAAATGGGGCAGCTGTAAACGGAGTAAAAGGGGTGCGTTTACACCAGCCCCATCTTAATGAGTTTTTAAGCTGAGTGTTAAAATTGCAAATATCCACTTATATTTCTCTGATAGAAGATGGTCCGTACCTACACAAAGAAAGGGCGGGTTGAAATACCCGAATCGGTTTATATGGTTATAAAATTATAAAATTTCACTTTTATACCTACCCCACATGAGTTTTAGTTTTGTTTACACATACCCCAAGGGCGGGGCAGATGTAAACGATATTACTTTATGATATTTAAAGCCCCAAATTTATTCTACGACCAAACTTCCAAAATTCGTTTACACCATCCCCTACTCCCTCTACTCAGAATTTTTTGGTATGAACCCTGAAAGAACTATCACAGAATCACAGAATTTAGAAATTCGTAAATCGTGGTATCACTGATTCCGATTGAATCGAAATTTTGACATTTAAATCAACGAACTATTTGATAATTCGTTGTTCGCAGATAAAAAGGATTCAAAATGCAAAAATCGTAAGTTTATTACAGAATTATGGGAAAATAATCATTTGTTATTAGAGGTCGAAAATTGTAACAAATATATTCCATATACAATAAGGTGGGCCAAAAGAAGTCATCCGATATTGTTTGGCTCTCATTTTTTTTCTAAATGAAAAACTTCGATTCTGTTTATTTGAACCTTTAGAATTTTATTGGTCAAGTCGAGAAGATGATATCATGATGATATAATTGATTGCCATAGGGGCTCGTTTTATTGCATTTTTCATCACTTCGGCGAGAATTTCGGGCGACAGATTCTCCCACTGAATTATATAATTTGAAACTTCTTTAAGTGGCCAAAAGTAAAAACAATCAACTTTTCTTTTTTTTTCAATCTTTATTATTCAACAGTAAAAAAACTATTATATATTAGATCAGGGAAATACCATAAGCAGTTCTTATTTATTTGTGCATGGTAACAATGGACAATGTGCATCTTCGACGTCATGTGTCCATCGTTGCTGGGAGATGTGATGTGTATTTAAAGAATTCCATTTTTTAAAAGTTTCTTGAAAATTAAAAAACAAAACAAAATATATATTGATAGATTTAAGGCCGAAAGGCAATAGTTTTACGCATATTGTTAAGTTTAGAGCGCTCGCTAAGGGCCAGTAAGCTAGAATAAGATAAATGTTAGTTTTAAATTAGATTTAATCGTTTTTGTCTAGTATATAAGCATAAAGAATGAATAATAAAAATTTAAAAAAGTATGTTGTGTATTTTGTACACTCGCTACATTACTTATGCCATTTTATATAAACATTATAGTACTATCACTTCGTGTATACTACCATTGCGCTACTGGTGTCATAAGATCATAACTTTTGTTGTTTACTTCAGTAGGCGCAGAAACCTGGCGGCCATATACTAAGAATTATATAGACTGTCAGCTCTTTCAACTTAAGAGAATTTGCCTACAAGCTGTTTTCCATCTTACTATGTGGCAAAGTATGTGTGCCATATTAAAGTAGATTAGACGCACGCATACACTCGCACCTAGGAACCTGACAGATGCCTGACAGTTCATTCTGTGGTTACATTGGCAAAAATTCAAATAAAAACGCATAGGTATAGAGGATTTCTCTCATTTTACCAGGATAATGTATATCGTACGGGATGTTTACATTTATGTTGTAAACAATGGAAATCGATGAACTATATGAATCATCGACAAAAATAAAAAAAATATCCGTTTACTAATCATTATTCGTACGAATAAAAAGAAAATTGTATGCAGCAAAACTTAAATGCGTGAGACATATCAGGGTAAAAATCAGCAAATATATTTATTTCAAATTTTGCTTATATACATTTTGAGTTTCGTTCTTTCCCGTACATTTTAAAGAAAATAAATTTTCGTTTCTTTTTATTATAAATGCACATTATTCATATTCTCGAAATTTTATTTCAAATGTTACTTCATAATTAATAATTTCATTTGTTTAAAATTTTCTAATAAATTTAATTTGTTTTCCATTAATAAACGGAACATTCATGGAAAGATTGGGCCTTACCAATAAACATTTTTATTTTCGACTCTTATTACGAGTAGTTCACAGTGGTTTTATTTTCAATACAATTTTTGCAATTGTGAGCTTCCGTAAATTTAAAGTCGATACTAAACTCTATAACTCAAAAATTATACCCGAACAGAAATGTTTATATCTTTCCCCTGAAACATATTTTAAATTTTAATATTCTTAATCAATTTTTCTCTTTATACTAGTTGCAGTTTTTCCATCGACATTCGCCGGTGAAATAATTTTTCGCCAAAAACAAACAAAATAGGAAACAAATATTTTATTTTATTTCAACGAATGAATTTTCGCACTTTATTTTATTTATTTTGATTACGTTCGCTATTCTACATTTGGTAGAATACATGTTTCCGTGGTGAAATACAACAACGAATATAAACTCTCAGAACGCATCCATCAGCTGACAGAAACTCACCAAACACACTAACTCTCAGTGAGTGTTCTTATCAATCTGTCTTTATTTTTCCCACTAAGGTTGTTCATTTTACTCTTTTCACTAAACTCAAATTACCTCGATTTTTTTATGCAAAAGACATACTTTCAAAAGTATTTGTATTGTTCGGAAAAAAAAATCACAAAAAATCAAAATCAAATTTTCTAACATTATAATGATCATTTTTTGGTACTAGAAATTGTTGCTAAAGGCAAATCTCCATTTTATGTACATTTAGTGCGTTGATATTCATGGTGAAATGTAGTTTGAATGTTTTTTTGTCAGATTATTGATATTCCCACAATTTTGATGTTTTTTCCTTTGACGCACAGAAATTTTGTGAAAAAAATTTAATTTCCCTCAAAAAGGTAGAGATCCCACGATGTAGGAACACTGCTAAGTGTCAGTATTAATATATTTTTTAAAGGAAAAGCCACCCAAGTGTAACGCATTGCTGTTTTCTGATGTGATTCCCCTTTCCGATTTCAGAGATCACAGTGTGGCTGAGTGGTGGGTTTTGTATTCTATTCTATCTCTTCCTTTTTGGTTCGATTTCATAATTTCTCAGATTTGTCGTCTGTTACTTTTATGAATGAGATGAACGATCAGGTACCAACTTTGTGTGTAGTTCGATTGCATTTATTTTTCTTTGGAATAATTTCTGCATTTACGATTTATGAGATTCTTTAATTCTGCTCAAAGCGCAGTTGAATTGAGAATTGGATTTCTTTCTTCTATGGACAAATGATTGATTATACTGATTTACTCGATTTATTTAATTGGTTATGGTGGTCGGATCTTGTAGGTATTTAAAAAAAAAAAACCTCATGTGCTTTAAGTTATTAATAAGAAGCACGGATTTTTTTTTTAAATATGTACTTAGAAACAGTCAGTTGAAGTTACAAAACTACGATGAAGTTTTCATAATATACACCGTACGGGTGGATATGTCTTCATTACTGAAAGTTTTTAAATTAATTTTAACTTTTTTATCTCTCTTCCAACGTTACTTTGCATACTTCTTTATTTAACTAAAGACTCGTTTCAAAATACTTCATAAAGCCATGTAATACTAATTCATAATGTCATTCTTTGGAAATTTCGAAATAAAAGAAAGCTACAGCATGTCGTATATCTTTTACATCCGAGTGCTAACCTATATTAGTGGTATACAAACTATAATTTTGACGCTATCCAAGCCATTATGGTCCATTCACTAAATTCAAACAATCATTCAAAAAAAATAAACGGACAATTTGCCGAATAAGTATCGCCGGCCATTAGTTTTATATGGGGCCATAAATCTTAAAATCAAAAAATTGTCAACCTAATGGGATTTCTCCATAACTTAACATTTTTAGAAAATGTAGAAAACCCCAAATTCATAATAGGTATAAATTGAATGCGGTAAGGTTTTCGGAAGAATTGTGAATGCAGGTAATTCATTTATAAATTTAACCCTCTGTTTTTAGAACTTGCAGAAGCAATAAATATAACTTCGAATACAGGTAGATGATGGTTAGTTTTCTTTTTTTTTACAGTTTTGTGTAATAAAATATTTTTTTTTGTTGGTTTCTCTTTATAATTTGGGTAAATTAAAAACAGATGTAATTTCAAATCAATAATATCATTAAACTGTTGGTCATGAATTTATAACTAACAGAAATACGACAAAAAGATTAACTTGAAATAAATTCCATTTGCATTCAAATATCGACAAGAACGAATTTTCAAATCTAAAATAAAAGATCAACCGTCATCTCATCATACAACGGAATCGTTTTCTTTCATAAGTGCAAACATCAAGATTTGCCTTTCATACGATCGAAATTCCAAATCAGGAATTTGTCATCATTTCCTTTTCAAAGAAACTACTCATCAAAGATAATGCCAAAGATAATGGAATACAGAGATATATAACTTTCCAGTGGAAAGGTGGCTGCCTACAAGCTGTTTTCCCGAAAAATTCATGAAGTCACGCACTTATGCTCATTTTTTTTCTAGAAGATGTGAGTTCATGAATTGGACTTTAATGCAAGAATTCGCTATTCCGAAATGTGCATTTCACTATTTTTTTTATTTTAATCAAAGCCTTAACAAAAACTAAAAAAGTTTAACACCAAACACAAAACAATTGAACAGCGCGATGCCTATAAAAGCAAAAGGAATGTTGGCCGGCCATTAGCAACATGCGTTTTTGTAGCTCACACGTATTCATAGACGGGGGTTGAAATTACAAAAACAACAATGTTAACAAATGGGTTTTGGGGGGATAGACGTACGAAAGATATCCATCTCTTTTATTCTTTCATCTCTGGATAATGCAATACAGAGATATATAACTTTCCAGTGGAAAGGCGGCTGCCTACAAGCTGTTTTCCCGTAAAATTCATGAAGTCACGCACATATGCTCATTTCTTTTCTAGTATATGTGAGTTCATGAATTGAACTTTAATGCAATAATTCGCTACTCCGAAATGAGTATTTCACATTTTTTTTTTTATTTTAATCGAATCCTTAACAAAAACCAAACAAGTTCAATACCAAACACAAAACAATTGAACACCGCGATGCCCATAAAAGCAAAAGGAATGTTGGCCGGCCATAAGCAACATGCTTTTTTGTAGCTCACACGTATTTACAGACGGGGGTTGAAATTACAAAAACAACAAAGTAAACAAATGGGTTTTGGGGGGATAGACGTACGAAAGATATCCATCTCTTTTATTCTTTCATCTCTGCTACTCATGCTTCATTCATGAAAGGATGAAACCTCATGTGCGAGCAACAGAGAAACGAAACCCAAATAATGTTTTTATCCCTTTATTTGCTACCTACCGATCAGCCACCACCGCCAACCAAATGTTTCGGTTCTCTAATCACAAATGTGAATATTCCTCTCTACTTTGGTTTAACAAGAAACTTAGCAACGACTGCAACGCCTTACGGCGACTCCAGCGGCCAAGAAAATGTTCGTGTTGATGATAGTACTATAGTCTCTATATACAATGCTACTGGTGTCGAATGTTGTCCTTGAGGGCGTTTAGGGTCTCGGGCAGAGATGAATGAATAAAAGAGATGGATATCTTTCGTACGTCTATCCCCCCAAAACCCATTAGTTTACATTGTTGTTTTTGTAATTTTTGTAATATTGTCGCTTTGCGGCGACAGCTCGACATCCTCGTCAACAGCGGCGATATTCTCGGTACAACGGGCGCTCCGGGGCCGGCCCCCCTTGGCAACGTGTCGTGTGGTCCCATACTCTTCAAACGGCACAGTGTTTGCGCAGTCGGTGTCGGACGGCCGTGGAATCGGCGACGGAATTCGCGCTGCGCCAACACTACAGACGAATTGTTACGCAAAAAAATAGACACGATTATTCCGAGTTCTTGGGGAATGTATCCCCCCATAGCTTGTTCACTTCTATTCTACATCTGTCTAGTCAAAACAGATTTGACATTTGCAAAAATAAGAGCTTCTTCCAATAGGGTGATCTCTTTTGGCCCACCTTGTATAAGAATCGAAGTTTGATCCGGGATACCGTGCATCGATACGCTTATATCGATCGCAAATCTAAAAATAATTGATGTTATTGCGTGCTGAAAATCCTACTTTACTTTGCTTTGCTGAGAACGAATTTCAAAAAACTAGTCCTAATAACGGTTCAAAAAAATAGACATGTACAGCCTTATTTATTAGAATTTGATAAACGCGCCTAAACACCTGTATAGTTATGCAGTGTATACGAATTTATACAGCCTTTATACACCCTCCACAAAAATTCTTATTTATAAAATTTTTTCCTACGCATACTAGTTATACAGGGCTTGTGTCAAAAAAGGTACTGAAAAGGAGAAATCTATTACATTTATCTGTCCGAAAAGATGAAAAAAAAATTTAGCAGCTTGTGAGAAATGCAAATTCAAATACAAAATAGGATTTAAAAAATGGGAAAGTAAATAGAAAAATTTGGGAAATTTGGGACCCTATGATGTGGTAGTCTTGTGTGAATTTAACCAAATTTCTAAAACAATACAAAACTTCTCATATTTGCAGATATTTCTTATCGAGGATCCTTTAAAATTAAAAAAAAAACTCGAAACATCTATTCAATTTCTTTTTGATTTAATTTAAAATAAAATGTGACAATTTTTTTCAGTCAAAATCACATTTCGATATTATTCAGCATCTATGTGACACTAAACAACCTCCAAGTGCGTTTAGCTCATACAAGCTCTATACAACGTAGAATAATTTTTATAAAAAATGTTTTTGTGTATAGACACATTATAAAGGGTGCATAACTTTATACACTCTTTATAATACGTTTATGAATAAGGCTGGTAATGTTTTTAATACAGAAAATTATCTAAAAACTATCTTAACAAATTGATCTATTATTTCGATCACCGTTCTATGCTGTTGCAGGAAAGCTAAAATTAAGGGCCTCTTCAATGTTTCTCTCCACCACTTCGCTTAATTTTGACTGTGTAAGTTCCATAAAAAAAAACGGTGTTGGTAAAGCTGATTGACTTTGCTCTGTTTATTTATTTGTAGTTCTATAGCTCACTCCTCAATATCCTCTTCCATTACTCCTCGTTAAAATATTCCATTTATAAAAGAATTAAATTAACAACAACGAATTTCTAACCATTCTCCATACTGTTAATTTGCTTTCGTTTGAAATTTTGGTGCGAATACCGATAATTTCGATTTTGTTAGTTAATAAAACTATCTAGACGAGATGTTTTTTTTAAATAAGAAACATATTAGGACAAACACGGTTATGTATTTACCTCTTTTCGATATCATCGACCGATTTCATGTGTAAATTTTTCTTAGATAACTGAAGAAAATTTGCTAAAAATGTTGTTATTTTCCGTCAACCAATCTACGCTGTTGATTTTTCTTTAATATTTTATTCCTAAAACAAGTGTTATCCACACATAACGAATAATTTAAAATTTAACGGATAAAATTCTATGAACGCTGTCAACAACTTTGTCCACAGCGGAAGTGGATAATGCAAGGTGCGAGTGTATTGGTGAGTCTGAATTTTTCAAGTTAGATGACATTCGTCAATACGAATTTCTATGTTACAATACAAGCGCACGTAGCATTTGCCACCCCATAAAAATATAGCTTGTAGGCAAGTAACGGGAAATCGGCCGAAGTTGGTGGTGTCAGTATTGTCTCTGGTCTCAGTATTGTGTCTGGCATTAGTGGTGTTAGTGTGGTTTGGCCGGAAAATTAAATCATCCATCCAAAAGGTTACTCGTCGCATGACTTGGTTTAGCTTCAGTTGCGCATTTTCAGTGTCTTTTGTCATTATGACCGCGGCGATATCATCTGCATACTCCACCAGGAAGGTGTCCGGCGGCATCTCCATGCGAAGAATGCCATCATACGAGATGTTCCAGAGGTCAGGCCCCAAAATTGATCCTTGGGCTGCTCCTGAGGTTACTTGCATTCTTCTTTGGCCTTCTGTAGTCTCGTAGATCAGCTCCCGGTTCCTGAGGTAGTCCTTAACCATCCGTAAGAGATAGGCTGGGATGTTGAAAGTGTTCTCGAGCGCGTTCAGCATGTCACTCCACCTGGCTGAGTTAAAGGCGTTCCTGACATCCAGAGTTGCCAGCAGTAAGATCTTTCTTGAGTAGTTACTACCCCTTTGGGCGGATTGGGTGGTCCTTACTACTTCTTCGATCGCTCCAATAGTAGAGCGACCTTTTCTGAAGCCGTACTGTCTTTCCGAGAGGTCTCCTCCTCGATATACTGCAGCGGTAAGTCGCGGTCTCAACATCTTCTCCAAGAGTTTCCCTAGCGTGTCAAGCATACACAGAGGTCTGTACGCTGATGCAGAATCTGGGTCTCCTTTGCCTTTACTAATTAGCACTAGGCGTTGTTTCTTCCAATTTTAGGGAAGACTCCATCTTCCAGGCAACTATTGAATATATTCAGTAGTAGTTGGGGGCATGAGTTGGCGATCGCCTTTAGCGCTTCTGATGGTATCCCGTCAAGTCCAGGGGCTCTTCTGTTTTGTAGGGTTTTCAGTTCTGAACACAGCTCTTCTTCGTTAAAGGGTGGTATTTCCTCACGTTGGACCAATGTGGTGTCGAGGGGCCTAACGGGGTGAGTTGGGAAAAGCGTGTCCACAATACCCTTCATCTTTTCTTCGTCGAGAACAGGATTCCCTGTCTGGGCTCCAAGTTTTCGCATAACGATCCTGTAGCCTAACCCCCAGGGGTCGTTGTTGATGTCTCGACGGAGATCCTCCCACTTCTGTTTTTTGCTCGAAATGATGGCCTTCTTGAGCTCGGATCTTTTGCTTCTGTATTCCAATAGAGCTTCCTCCGTTGACTCAGCATGTCTTCTCCTTCCCCTAGTGACCTTGCGTCTGAGATGTAAGCATCTTCTGCGTAGCGCCGCTATATTCTCCGTCCACCAGTACACTGGGTCCTTGTTTCGATAGGTGCCGTTTTTTCGTGGCATAGAGGCGTCGCATGCGAGCCGTATTAGTTGCATCGTGGCTTCAGCTTTTGTTTCCGCCGATCCCTCCACTTGAAGTACGGCCCCTTTTCCGTCTTCTATCACTGAAGTGAGGAGCTCTTCGTTTAGTCTATTCACTTCGGAGCTCGTGTTTGGTTCCGATTTGGTGCTCGTTGGTAACCATCTAAGTCAAATACGATGTATTGATGGTCGCTGCCCGTGTAGTCCTCGATGACCCTCCAGTTTCGAGTTCTCGCGAATGTGTATTCCGAGGCAAAGGTTACGTCCGGGATGGTGCCTTCGCAGCCAGGTCTCCTAAAAGTAGGCGTGTTTCCTGAGTTTGCTACGATGAGGCCACGTCTCGCTGACATTTCCAGTATTTGCCTTCCTCGTGAGTCCGTAGTTGGCATTCCCCACTCCTGGGCTCTGGCGTTAAAATCTCCGGCGACTAAGATTTCGCCTCCGACGTCACACATAATGTCCTCTAAGTTTTCTAATTTTTGTCGGAACTCGTCGATTCTGTCGTTTGGGCTGAGGTAGGTGCTGATTAATGTGAGTCCATCGCATTTCACCCATGCAAAGTCTCTTTGTGCTCCTTGACTTTTTATGGGAAATTTACTTGCGTCTGGGATCCATATGGCAGCAGTTCCTAAAGTGTCCACAATCCAGTTTGGTCCTTCTTTGTTTTTATACTGTTCACTGACAATAACTACATCAGCTTGGAGCTCGCTTTTGATTTTGGCCAGTAGATTGTCAGCAGTTTGACTTCTGTGGAGGTTACACAGTGTCAGTGTCAAAAGCTTTAGACAGGTCTAGGGCCACACCTATGGTTCTGTGGCAGGGTCTTGGTTGGTTTAAGGCATTGCTGATTTGACTGGTGATGGCGTTTAGGGCTGACATGGGACTGTGAAGTTTGCGAAATCCGTGTTGGTGGTTGGCTCGCGGTATGTGCTCGGTGAGCTTTGGAAGAAGAAGGGCCTCAAGGATTTTCGCGACTGGAGATAGAAGAGCGATTGGTCGGTATGAGTTGGCTTCATCTGCTGGTTTCCTTGGTTTGAGCAGTGGGATCACTCTGCCGCTTTTCCTTGACCCAGGGACCAGTAATCTTTGAATTGAGAAGTTGAGGATTGCTTTTAAGTATTTTATACCCGAATCTCCCAGGTTTTTCATTATAAGCATTAATATCCCGTCAGGTCCGAGTGCTTTGGAGGTTTTGCAGCTTGAATTGCTGTTGACACTTAACCTGGGATCGTTGTCTTCAGCTGTTTGCACTGGTGGTGAAGCTTACGTTGAGTTTCTCTTTTGTTTCAGTTATGGGATGTTGGGTGTTCATTGAAAAGTCTGTTGAACAGCTTTGCACACTTTTCCGGGTTATTCTCGGGACCTTCGCTGACATGTATGGCCATTTTGTTGTTGGTATTGGTTGGGTTAGACAGGACTTTTATAGTGGACCACATTTTTTTAATGCCCGAACAAAGGTTGCAGTTTTTGAGATGTTTGGACTATTTTTCTCTTTTGAAATCGTCAACAAGACGTTTGATGTTGTTGTTGAGTTGTTGAATTCTGGGTTTTGGAAGGGTCTGATCTCCTGATGTTATCACGTTCTTCTGCTAATGCAATTGCAGCTGCTGGAAATTTCGGCCGTATTTTGGGTATCCTGCCTGCAGGTACGAATCGCTGCTCTGCTATTTGTATTGTTTTGTGAAATTCCCTCTCACCTGCGTGGGCGTTTGTTGGCTGTTGTAAGCTATTTAATTTGTTTTCTGTGAAGGCTGTGAAACTGTTCCAATCAGCATTATTGCAGTTGAGGAATGTCCTTTTTTCGAAGCGCTGGAATTCACAGTCACTGTTAATTATAATGGTGATAGGTAAGTGGTCGGAGTTTATATGGACACTTGTATTCCATGTGATGTTGGTTAGCATGGAAGCGTGGGCGAGACTGATGTCGGGGGAGCTTTGGCAGTTGCCCGTGTGTCTGGTGGGAGCTGCTTCATTGAGGATACCGAAGATCGAGCTGTCTATCAGATTTGCTATATGTATACTACGATGATCTCTGGCGATGTTCTGATCCCATGCTTCGTGGTGAGCATTGATATGGCCTAGGATGAGCGTGGCATCACTGTTGAGAATGTGATCTAAAGGAGGCAAGTGTCCTGATGGGCAACTACCCACCGGGGGGATGTAGATGTTGGTGATTACCATTGTTAGTACATTAGATGTAATTGCGATGGTCTGCTGCTCAAGAATGCCATCCGAGGTTGCGGATTGCGGGGTAGGTGTGTATTGTATGCTATCGTGCACGATGAACGCAAGTCCGCCGCCAAGGTCAGTGGTTCTGTCATGACGAATGATTGTGTATTCTCCGGACCTCCTGAGTGTGTTTTTTCGGGGTGAGCTTTGTTTCTTGAATTGCAGCTATGCGGATGTTGTGGTAATCCATGAAATAGGTGAGTTGTGGTAGAGGAGAAGAACTACTTATGGCTGGTGGTTGCTGTTGATGTTGCGGGTCCAGGCAGCATCTTCCAATGAAGTTTGTGGACCACATTCTATGGTTTCATAGGTCTGAGCAATTGAAGGCATTGATTTCCTTTGGTTGGACTTGGTAAGGATGACGAAATTTGACGAATTTGAAGAATGTTGCTGATGGGATAGACGATCTTTGGTCGTGGCCCAGGCTGGAGTGATCCGGCTGTGAGTCGCTTCAGTACGTAGAACCAATCGTCGTGGAAGCGAAGAGAATCTATAATAAAACTTTGTTGCCCAATTGTCACACACTGTAATTGTATTAACAAAAATGAGTTTGTTTGACCTTGAAATCTGATCTTTTGGCCTATGGGAGAAACCACTGTGCGTTGGTGGTACGTAACGGCAACGCAGGTTGTTCATTGTACATATCCCGTACATACTTCTTGTTCGTGGCTTTCCACCAGACAAGCGCCCCATAAGTAATTATGGGCCTTACTACCATTATCAAGCTATAGGTAAAACTATTAACTGCGTGATAGAAGTAACCGACATTGCTGACATCTATAGAACAAACAAAAGAAATGCAAAAAAATCTTCGATTATTGTCTCATTTACAAGTTATGCACGAAAAGCGAATTTCGTTAAAAACGCGAAATTGCAAAGAAGAGTCCAACTGTCCAAGGTAGGAGAAAACTTACAGAACAATGAGGTAAACAGAGAGACACAGGGCGATGCAGTTGTGTTTGTGAACAACCACCTGACACCAACAAACAAGCACTTGCTCTGGCTAGCGAAGAACAAGGCTAGAGAGTGCAGTTGGAGATTTGTGTGGGAGACAGCTGGCAAAATATTTGCAAAAAGAGAAGAGAACACAGATTCGATTCACATCAGCTCAGCTGGCGATATTAGTAAAATACTCATTTAATAGCTTACAAAATGAGTAAAAAAGAAACACAAAGCAAAGTAAAGAAAACAATGGAGAAAACAAATAATGAAGCTGATGTCGATTTTAAGGTAATCAATGGTTTTACCGGCATTGACAAAAGTTTTCTTAAAAATAAAACTTTTTGCTGTGTGTGTTTTAATATTCGGTCGATGAGGAAAAATTGGAACATTTTTCTTGCAGAAATAGAACATGTTTTAAGCTATATAGATCTTATTATCTTAAACGAAATTAATATAAAAAAGAATGAAAATGAATTATATTATATAGATGGTTACGAACCAGAATTTCTTAACCGAAAAAATTCCAGAGGAGGGGGAATAGCATTATTTATAAAAAACAATATTAAATATGAAAGATTCAAAACAAATACCGTGTCTTATGAAAGTATAGACATAGAAATAATAGAAAAAACTACAAAAAAGCACATTCATGCGATCTACAGACCACCGAAACGAAATATAGTAGACTTCATAAAAGAACTGGAGGGGAATATTCAAGTTAGAAGCGAGCTTATAGTTTTGGGAGATATGAATTTAAACTTACATAATATAAGTGACTCACAGGTAATTGGATACATGGAAATGATGGCAACAAAGGGATTAACAAACGTTATAAAACAAAGTACTCGTGTAGTACCGGACACAAACACCGCCACACTAATTGATCACTTATTTGTCAGCATTACAAACAGCGAAATTATGTCAGCGGTCATCGAAACAGACATATCAGATCACTACGCACTGATGTATGCCACACTGAAGGATACCGGCAATGAAGATGTACACGAAGTGCGTGGACGAATCAACCAACAGAGGGTTAACCTTCTGATTGAACAAACTGATTGGCAGCAACGCTGTGAGGAAACCAACCTAGAGTGCCTTTATAGCAAACTTGTAGATGAAATTAACCACATATATACACAATCAACAAATACATACAAAAACAAAAAGAAACGTCAGTACAAACCTTGGATCACTTCCGATATGGTCCAAATGTGCAAAAGAAGAGACGAATTGTATAGAAGGTGGAAAAACAATCCGAGAAATCAAGATTTCCAAAGTGAATATAAACACTATCGAAACTTTGTAAGTAAAAAAATATTATTTCGTAAATCGAGCTACTACAGGACACAATTTATAAATTCAAAGAACGATCCCAGGAAAACGTGGAATGTTCTCAACGAAGTTCTTGGGAGGAGGAAAAAGTCGATAGATGACATAATTATCAACAACTTTGCTGGGAAAAAGGAGCTAGTGACAATTGTGAATGAGTTTGCCGAGCACTTCACAACACAAGTACCTAGAATTTTGCACATCTGTAACGAAATTACATATAAACATCAAAAACTGAATACTGTCCACTCTATGTTCCTCAAGGAAGCAAGTGAAGAGGAAGTGTATAGAATGTTGTGTTGTCTAAAACCGAATAAAGGTCCTGGAGCAGACAATATTAGACAAATTGACCTGAAATGTAACGCTCTAGCTCTGGCTCCGATTGTGAAGCAAATCATTAATCAAAGTTTTGATCAGGGTTTCATACCAAAGGCGCTGAAAACATCAATTCTACGGCCTATTTACAAAGGAGGAGCTAAGACAGAAATGGGAAACTACAGACCAATTTCGATCTTACCTGTGATCGAAAAATGTATGGAGGAGATTTTTGTTGATCGCTTAAAGAAATTTATAAGTAAACACAATGTTTTGCAACCAAACCAATATGCGTTTCAAAAGGGAAAGAGTACTGGAAGACTATTGGGAGAGATGTCGAACGTTATTAACACCGGCTTGAATAAAAACCACCACGTGCTAGTTATGTTTGTGGATTTTAGTAAAGCCTTTGACACGCTGGTGCACGACAAGCTGCTAGATTGCCTATGTCAGATCGGAATTAGAGGAAAGGTAGGAAAGTGGCTAGATAACTATTTATCTGACAGAACATTTAGGGTGAAGATTGCAAACATAGTCAGCGAGGAGAAGAAGAGCATCTATGGCGTTCCACAAGGGTCCAAGCTGGGCCCTATATTGTTTGTTCTGTTCACAAACGAACTTCTTCGTATTTTTGAACAATCAACTGCATTTGCATACGCAGATGACATTGCTATAGTGGTCAAACATAAACAACTCGAAACGGCGATTGCAATAATGCAGAAGGAATTCGACAAAGTGTCAAGATGGTGCCACGATCACAACTTGGTGATAAACTCGGAGAAGACAAAGCTGATACACATACGCACACCTAACCAAAGAACGGCAGATATAAATATCTTTCATCAAAATGAAAGCTGTCCAACCACACATAGGAGCGAAGCAATTGAGGTCGTCAAATCAATCAAGTATTTAGGTATAATCATCGACGAGCATTTCATTTGGCACGAACACATTCAGCGTTTGCGCTTGCAGTTAAAAAGTGCTATTTTTGCGATGGTTTATCTGAAGAAGTACACTACAACAGATGTGCAAAGGCAAGTGTACTACTCACTGGCTGAATCGAGAATTCGGTACGGCATTTTGGCTTGGGGAAATGCATCGAAAACGCACTTGGACAAAATACATAACCTCCAACGACGTCTGGTTAAAATCATAGAAAATAACAATAATCCATTTCAATTTCTAGACGTCAAGAGCATATTTAAGATGACGGCAGCTCTGGAGTACTACAATGACTCACGTTTCCAACAACCCATACGTCATAATCAGAACACTAGAAGACGAGCACAACAACTTCTCGAAATACCTGGAGTATTTAACAAATATGGACGAAGACAATTAGCTCACAGTATTCCAACATTGATGAACTCACTACCAGCTAACCTAAAAAATATAGTTAATTTCAAAAAACGCAAAAAAGATCTTAAAGTGTATTTCCTTAACTCTAATTAATTTTTCTCTTAAGTTATTAATACTCTAACATACAATTTTAGATTTAAAACACAGTATTAACATTTAAGCTCACCTTTTATTGTAATATGTACTTCCAAACATGAAAATATTTGAAACGCAATCACCTGCAGATAAGCCTTGAGCTTCGCAGGTAACATATTTATTTATAACGTTTTTAAAGAAAGAAAGAAATAAAGTTAAAAAAAAAAATGTATAGCCAATAATTGTTTTTTTTTTTATTTTTCAAATTGAAGGTATCTTGGCAGGTAGGCTGAATTCGAAACGTCAAAAAAATGTGCATTGTGAATGCACACTGCTTTTCTGATGCCAGCATACGAATGCTTTTGCGCTTCTTTGCATTTGTTACTGAAAACCAAAAAAAATTGGCAAATTATTACAAAATATAGTGTAAATTCAGAAACGTCAAACATTTGCGCAGTGAATAAGTGACTGCTGATTGAATATGACGTTTGAGTTTTAGAACGCACTTTTTACATCAAACAAAATCAACAAAATTTAAAAATTTGTCTGTTTATTTACTTACTTTTTTTTCTCTTCCGATATTTCGCTTACTTTTTTGCCGGCGAATCAACAGCGCATCAGGTATTTCTGTGATGCTTTTTTTGTTATATTTGCGCATCAGTTTGATCAACTTTGCAATAATGAACACTTGTCGTTGAAAGTGATGCCAATATTTGCATTAATGAACATTTTGCAAAGCATCATGATGCCAGTGATGCGTTAATGAATTTACACAATCATATTGTTTTACTTACGACTCAGGCCATCAATCAATTTTATTTGGCGTTTCAAACGGAAATGTCAAATATCATTTGCAGCATAATCAATACCGATGCCCTGTTTCCGCAGTTGATGCGTTCACAATGGGCCTTACTAATAATCATTTCTAACCTCCGCACTAAATATTTTGTAGGTCACAATATGCAATTTTGTACGGAAAATTTTACCATTGTGAGCTCGAAAAATGTATCCTGGACACTAAAAATGATTATTAGTATCGCACAGCGATACATTTTTGATGAAAATTTTATTTCATTATAAAGTTGAAGCGTGAAATACAATATCATTCAAATGTCCGCCTCGGCAAGATTCGCAGCATTCGATTCTTTTGAGGTAGTTTTTAACCACTTTTTAGCACATTTCGGGCGGTATCTCGACCGCATTCAAATGCGATTAGAGTTCGGGGATTACTCGCGTAAACACGGTCTTTTGCGTAGCCCCACAGAAAAAAATCTAACGTTGTCAAATCGCATGATCATGGTGGCAAATTGACGTCGCCAAAACGTGAAATTACGCGACCAGGAAACTTCTCACGCAATAAAGCCATTAGTCGTGTTGTGTGGCTTGTTGCCCCGTCTTATAGTAAATTTTAAAGCGTTGTTCAATTGTTAGGCGATCCATTACCGTAAATGGCAAATATTCAACAAATATTATGACACTACAAATGACAGCTGAGTTTGACAGGTGTCAAATGCCAGCGCTACCAGCTTGAGACCACGAAATGAATGACGCTGTTTGATGTTAGTTTCCAAATTCAGATTTTGTTACCAAATCTTATATTGTTTTTGATTTTGATCTGAGATTTCAGATTTCTGCTGCCAAATCGAACATAAAATCAGAATTCTATTGGTTCTTGGTTTATTGAGCTGGCCGCAAAAAATATTAATTTTTTTAATTGTACTGGAAATCAATTTTAATCGTAATCGTTAATAGTTATAATAATTCTTTTGATGATCTTCTCGGTCTTCTTAACGGGCGGTTGTTGATTTCGAATCTGCGCAGCCATATGTTCTTGTTCGGTGGCAATCTCCTTCCGTAGTTTATCAATCTCGCCTGCAGAATCTTGATGGTTTCAACTGTCTTCACACGCTTTGGATCGTGAGGTTCGCAACGCTCAATGAGTTCTACAGCGGATTTCATTTGTTTCAAATAACCTTGAAGAAGCTCATGTTTTCGTTTGCGCAAGCCATTGGCCAGCTGAACAACCGCCTTAGCTTGTTCCTCTTGCTTCTTGCGTATGATTGCTCTTGTGACTGGCGTTGTACATTGCGTATTGTTCTTATAGCGAAGCGATCGTGGTGGAATATGAGCCGCTGCAACGATTGTCGGTGCATTCGAAGACGCCGTTGTCGGAGTTGTTGGTGTTGCTGGTGTGGTTGGCATTGATACGGGTGTCTTAGCTGCATCAGCAGCTGGTGTGGGCATAGCTGGAATATTAGTAAGATGATACTGGGAGTTTTTTCTTCCGCCATTGTTGATTGGAGAAGAGGCACTGCCATCGTGATTGTTGAGATAGGCAATTGTGTTCATTCCACGAGGTACCTTACGCAACTCCAAAGAGCAATTGTTTTGAATGGTCGTGATACGTGGTCCTAGGCGGCTGGACAGAGGTAGCTTTCGCTTTGTTGGGCCCTCTGCGTCAACCAGTGGTACTGGAATTAGCTCTCTTGGCAGAGGCGTAGCAGCAGAATTTAATTGAAACGGAAAAATGAGAGCCTTAGGCCGGAAGCCTGTGCCGCCTGCAGCTCGGGGGTATGCTCCCACCGATGGTGCAACTGCTGAAGATGATCCGCGACACCAAAGATCCTGCGCATCAGAGTTATATTCCCTTAATGACATGCTAATCGGCGCCGAGTTGTTAATTCCCTCGAATACAACTGGATTTACTCCATGATCCCATGGACAAGTCTCACTTTGAGCGCAATAGCCCTTTTCGTCAAAGTCATGAGAGCGCTGTCTTTTTGAATTTTCGTTGTTGTACACTGGTGATCGTGTGGTGATGCCTCCCGCTGGTGATCCCTTACGCCTTTCTGCGGACGGCGATCGACTGCGCGATGCAGAATGGCTTTTCGTCCGGTTCTTTGCGACGAACCCCATTCTGGGCGATCTTTCGTGATTCATGTGCGGACCACGTCGACGATCTGGACCTCGTCTATCTCGTCTATCGCCAAGTGGCGGCGGCGATTTATTTCTAAACTGTCGTGTGTTCTTTTCTCGGTCATTTTGCCGACGATCCCGAGATCTTGATCTCCGCGATAGTCTATCATTCCATCGAGATCGTGATCTCAATGACGCTCTGAGACGCCGCGATTCACGTGGCTGATTTTCTTTATCTGACGTGGCTTTAAATGGACTCACACTCTTGGCAGGCCCCATAGATGGTGGTGGAGGTGCTATTGATGCCGACGGTGATGATAATATGGCTGTATGATTGATTTAAAAACTTTCTTCTAAAAATATTTTATCGAAACACTTTCGTATGTAGAAGTAAACTCCTCTAGAACACTTTTCTAACTGTCCTCGCGTTCACCAAAGATCCTCCTTTTATACTTCTCGCGTTTCGCATTAAAGCATCCATTTGAAATGCAAATAGCAGGTATGCATGAAAGCAATAAAAAAAGGATAGGGATCATAAATTGTAGATCCTTTTACAAGAAGAATACAACTAAGCGATAAACTATTCTAAATCCTTTTACAAGCATCATAAAATAATACTGAAAGTATACAAAAAGGATAATAAACTATTCTAGACCTTTAAGACAAAAGGTGATTAGTGAAAACATGAACATATTTAGATCCTTTCAGAACGATCTACAAGGTGGCGCAAAAATAACCTTCCGATGGTTTTTGGCTGTAATATAAAAAAAAATTAAAAACTTCGATTCTTCTTGTGGATTATTTTTATTTGGTCTTTTAATTTTTTTTACATCAAGTCGAGAATATGATGTCATGTAAATGGCCGCCGCCACAGTTGATTGTCATTTGAGCCCTTTTTATGGCATTTTCCATAACTCTGGCCAAAACTTCCGGCGATAGGTCCTCACATTCGTGACGGATATTGTCTTTAAGAGCTGCAAGAGTCTGAGGCTTGTTGACATAAACCATAAACCCGCGACTTCAAAAAGCCCCACAAAAAGAAGTCTGGAGCGGTCAAATCAGGCGATCTTGCGGGCTAGTGCAAATCGCCAAAAACGACCCGGGAACACCGCTTTCAGAATATCGGTTGTGGCTCGCGCATTTAGACCGTGGTGTTAAGTCTGGTATGTATTCAGCAATATATCGTTTCCAACACTTGTTTGCAAATTTCTTCCCTACGGGGAAGGGTGCCGATAGAGTCCATGAACCTCGGACGACCCATTGAAGAGATGAGACTGGTGATAGCTATTGGACGATATGTCTTCGAATAATCATACGACGGGTGACCGAAAGAGTGTGACCCTTGCTTATAATCCTCCGACATCTCGTCAAAATGGCGTAAAATCGGCCCTTTCGTTGCGTAACCTTACTTGCCATTTAATAAGGTTGGTCAGGGAGGAGGTGACCGGTCGACAGTGTGCCTTCGGATAGGCGGGTGGTAACCGTAACGGTTTTTTTGTCGGCGCAGTGGCTTAGTGTGTTGGACTACTAAGGGAGGGGTCCCAGGTTCGAATGCCGAGAAAACCCAAATTCCAACATCCAGTAGGGTCAATGTGGGTAAATGTAAACTGGGGGAAATGAAAACATGGCTCATAACAAACTCTAGTTAAGTCTCTTTGACACATAAATAAGTAGAAATTGGGGACCCATACATCTTTTGTCTTATACGTCAAACTCATTGCTGTCAAAAGACAATTCATTTGACGAGCGCATTTTTCGTGAAAGCTCATTTTTAAAAGTGTCAAACAAGTTGTAAGTCTTTTTTAAAAAATAACTATTTTTGCGGATTCAATTGGGTAAGTACGATTTACAAATATTTTTTAGTTTTAAGTTTTGATTTAGATTCTACGTCAAATAGAAAATCCTAAAAATCCATGAAATTTATGTCGATTCTCATGTGTTTACATTTACCCCAGAATATTTTTTCATATGGGAAAATGTGAACAACATTCTGGTGGTAAATGTAAACATATAATTTTGGTAAAATGATATTTAAAAAAAAAAATAACATAGTTTTAGTTAATTTCTATTGCTGTTATGCCGCGGAACTACATACTAAAGAAGCCGCCACCGCCATATTCAGTGGATGATGTTGCAAAAGCGGTCATCGACGTACAAAACCAAAATATGACATTCAGAGCAGCTCAGGATGCATATGGGGTGCCAGTATCTGTCATCTATAACAGAATCAAAGGGAGAAAAAACTCAATGGATAAATTTAAGCAAGGACGTAAGATTGCACTTTCATTGGAAGTAGAAAATGAGATTGTCAAATGCATTCTTGAACGCTCTTCATGTGGTTATCCATGCGATAAAGAGGAACTTCTAAATTTAATCAAGGACTATGTCGTTACAAATAGCATAAAGACTCCATTTACTAATTCAAAGCCTGGACAAGAATGGTACAGAAACTTTATGAAGAGACACCCCGAACTATCATTAAAGAAACCGGAGTTACTACAAAAATGCAGGAAGCATGCCAGAAAGCCCCAAGTCATTTACGACTTTTATAATCAGTTGAAAAAGGTTGTAACTGAATATGGGCTTGACGAAAATTCGGACTTTATATTCAATGCCGACGAAAGCGGGTTTTGTAATGATCCAAACAAACTGAAGGCAATAGTAAAAAAGGGAGTTCCAATCAGCAGACTTACTGGAGGTTCTGGACGTCAGTCAACCACTGTTTTGGCATGCGTTTCTGCAGATGACTATGCTCTGCCTGTGTCATGGTGACCATACCAGACAACGTTATCTATTATTTTTTGCTTTATTTTTTAACGTGTAAAATTTCATATATCTGTTCTCAGCGAGACCAGCAGAATAAAATTTCTCACGACTTATCGCTGGCTCTGCTTGACACCTAGTAATTTAAGATGTAAATATTTGTACCTTACGTAAGCAATATTTTAGTATATAAGGAGGAAGAATAATAAAAACGATTTCATTCGTAAAGAAAAGACCTTAGAGAATTATCATTAGACTTCCCCCCACCAGCGGTAAGGGGTCTTGCAATATTTTTCTCTAAACTTTACATATGGTCCTTCGAGTCATTAAAACGAATCAGTAAATACATTTTGCATAATATACTACACTAGTACATTAAACATTAAACAAGTAAAAAGCGTTGCCAGGGCTAACACTGGTAGTGGAAACATAAATATCAAGTCACAAGCGTTGCCAGGGCTAACACTGGTAGTGATAATTCAATTCAGTGAAAGAAATCAAAAATAAGCCGGAGCAATCATGGATGATGAAATGGACATTTTTATAATTGTTGCTAGACAAAAAACTCTTGCCGAGGAGTTAGAAAAAGCAACTATAAATTTCAAAAAGGATAGCGCGTCTAGGAAGACGCTCCGCTATAAGGAAGAACGCCTTCACAAAATTCAGTCGCTTTGGGAAGAATTCGACGATAATCACAGTAAGATAAAGGATAAAATAAAATTCGATACTCCATACATGGAGAGAGATACATATGGAAGGGTTAGAGATCTGTTTCTCGATCTAAAAACTTTGCTCGAAAAGATTACACCCTCAGAAGAAACGCCATCTTGCTCTCCACCATCCACTTCCACAGATAACAACCTCCAGACTCTACGATTAAGAAAGCTGAACATAAAAATAGAAGCTATAATCGGAAACATGGAAGAATTTGAGGAAACCTTCCAAGAATATTCTTCACAAATCTGTGAATACCAACAAAAAATATTGTTGGATCAACTGAAAAACATGACAGAATTACATGAAGATTTCATGTCAAATGCAACATCTAAAGATTTGCAATCACCATATGTCATTAATAATAAATATAATGACATTAAGAGAGATGTTAACCAATGCCTCCATCGAATGGCTTCGGTATTAGGTTATTCCAACAAACCACGGGATACAGATCGTTCAGATACAAAACTGCCACCTCTGAAGATACCGACATTTAAGGGAAATTATCTGGAATGGCGGTCATTTGCTGACATATTTACAACCATTATACACAACAAGCCAAACTTAAACACGACAGAGAAGATGGAGTATCTGAAAACTCATTTAGAAGGCGAACCAATGGCATTAATTCAGCACCTAACAATTTCAAGTGCTAATTATGCATGTGCCTGGGAGACATTAAAGGCACGATATGATAATGAACGAAAAATAGTGTCAATGCATTTAGATAAAATGCTTAAGGCTGGTCATCAAGGAGCCCATTCAGCAGCGAACTCTATTAAGTCAATCCTAGACACAACAAAGGAAGGGCTGTCAGCAATCAATAATATGGGTCTGAACACAAAATCCTGGGATCCGATAATTGTGCACCTAGTAACAAGGGCACTAGACCAAGACAGTAGAAGTCTTTTTGAACAAAGTTTGGAACAACCGAACAAGATGCCATCGCTTCAAACGCTATACGATTTCTTAGCAAGAAGATATCAGGCATTGGAGGTACTAGCTTCCACAAGGCAAAGGCAGTATAAGGCTTCAGAGGAAACAAAGAACGTGACGCGAAACTTTCACGTGTCAACAAAATCAACCTGTGTATTTTGCCAAGGTGAGCATAACATATATGCTTGCCGTAAATTCATGGGCTGGAACCCGAAGGAGCGCAGTGAAAAGGTTAAGGCAACGAGACTATGCATAAATTGTTTACGACATGACAAACAAGTTCCATGCATGAGCAAAAATAAATGCAAGCAGTGCAATAGAAAACATCATTCCTTACTGCATTTTGATAGGATACGACAATCTGATCATGCCCAAGCTGACGTACATATTCAATCTAATCATGGTCATCAGAGCCAAAACATCTTGCTTGCTACAGCAATTGTAAGGGCACGCGGTGCTTCTGAACATGGTCAATGCACTGAGCTTCGAGCACTTATTGATCAAGGGTCACAAGCCACCCTAGTAACAGAAGCTGTTGCCCAAACCTTGAGACTGAAGAAGCAGAAGGTGCACATTGAAGTAAGCGGTCTGGGAGCTACTGAAGCAGGAACAGCGCGAAATAAGGTAGAACTAACAATCCTCCCGAGATTCTCATCCGACTTCGAAGTTAAGATAGAAGCCCTTGTTTTACCAAAACTAACAAGAACTCTACCAGATGAAGAAGCTAATAATATGATGGATGACCAGTTTGGATCCGTAAAACTAGCAGATCCAACGTTCAATATCCCTGGAGGAATCGACCTAATCATAGGAGCAGACTTTTATGGAGATGTAATCCTTGATGGGTTGAAAAGAGGGACTGGAAATTCTCTTATAGCACAGAATTCCCGACTAGGATGGCTTATTTCCGGTCGGACATCAACTCAAAGAAATGACAAAATCAAAATCAATGGTCTTGTCGTTCAAACATTAGATAAACAACTTGAGAGATTTTGGGAAATTGAAGAAGTTCCTCAACAAGGTCATCAGAAGTCTACTGATGAAGAATGCGAAGAGTTTTATCAGGAATCTCATTTTCGTGATAACGATGGCAGATACGTAGTTAAAATTCCATTTAAAAAGAAGTCAACGGATCAAGAAGAAAGGCTGGGAGAATCCAAAAAGAGAGCATTAGCCAGGTTGCTACAGCTTGAAAAGAAGTTCAACATCAACAAGGAATTAAGGGCTGATTACATAAGAGTAATGAATGAGTTCCTCCAACTGGGTCATATGGTGGAAATCTCCAATATGGATAAGTTCGACAACAAGTGTTACTACCTACCCCATCATGCTGTAATTAAACCCGATAGTACCACGACTAAATTACGGGTGGTGTTTGATGGATCTGCAAAAACATCATCTGGAGTGAGCCTGAATCAATTAATGATGGTGGGTCCCAGACTCCAAGCCGACATTACAACTATTATTATGAGATGGAGAGCTCACAAGTACGTCTTCACTGCAGACATTGAGAAGATGTACAGGCAGATAAGGGTCAATAGTGAGCACCAAGACTACCAACGCATTCTATGGCGAACTAACCCAAATGAACCAATAAGGGAGTACAAGCTCACAACAGTGACGTATGGAACTGCATCAGCACCATACCTAGCTGTAAGAACCTTGCATCAATTAGCTGCCGATGAACAACACGAATTTCCAAAGGCGGCAGAGATTGTGAAAAATGATTTCTACGTAGACGACGTTATGACTGGAGGAGATACACTACGGGAATGTAAGGAAGCCCAAGGACAGCTAGCAAAGCTACTAAGGGGTGGTGGATTTCATCTTCGCAAATGGGCAGCAAACCATTCGTCACTTTTAAAATCAATATCAGATGCACATAACCAACCTGAAGTTAAGTTCGATAAGGAAGAGACAATTAAAACTTTGGGAATACATTGGAACCCATTGGAACCCATTAGCTGACACTTTAAGGTCCACGTAACAACATCCTTACAAGAAGAGCATGGATCCACCAAACGTGCCACACTATCGGAAATAGCACGTCTTTTCGATCCATTAGGATGGCTGACGCCAGTAACCATCACTGCCAAGATACTTATGCAGCGGATTTGGAAGGCAGACATTGATTGGGATGATCAACTAACAGATGAATTGCAACAATGTTGGGATCGGTTCAGGCATGAACTTCCGCATGCTGAATCCATTAAAATTCCAAGATGGATTGTTACCAACAAACGGCAGAAAATCGAGTTACATGGATTCTGCGATGCCTCTGAAGGCGCATACGCAGCCGTAGTATATGCAAGAACTACCACATATAATACAAAATTTGTAACTACATTGTTGACATCCAAAACAAAGGTTGCACCCATCAAAACCAAGCTTACTACGCCCAAGCTCGAATTATGTGGGGCACATTTATTGTCAAAACTCCTCAAGGAGGTGCAGCTAATATTTGGGGCACAGATCAATAAGGTATTCGCATGGACAGATTCAACAATTGTGCTGTCATGGATAAGAAAAAATGAATCCAAGGAAAAGGTATTCATTGCCAACAGAATATCTCAAATTCGAGAAACATTAGATCCAGATTGTTGGAGGCACGTTAGATCGGCAGACAACCCCGCAGATTGTGCATCGAGAGGTTTAACTCCAGTGCAATTGAAACATCACTCATTATGGTGGAGTGGACCAAACTGGCTAAGGGGTAGCATGGAATACTGGCCCATACAGTCAGAAATCGAGCAGGTACGGTCAGTAAGTGAGACCGTTGAACCAAGAGTTGTGTTAACGTCTATGATAATAAAGGACGCCATATTGCACAGATTTTCTTCTTACACAAGGCTGATCCGGACCATGGCCTACTGTATACGATTTGTGTTCAACATTACGCACCATAAGAAAGACAGAAGAACAGGAGAGCTCTCACTAACTGAAATTGAAGAGACAAACAAGCGAATAGTCCATTTGGTGCAACTAGAAGCATTTCCGGAGGAAATGAAATGCTTAAGGAACGGAGACGATATCCCCAAGAAGAGCAGCCTACTTTCGCTAAATCCCCATCTGGACCATGACAACATGTTAGTTGTTGGAGGGCGATTAGAGCACGCCAGCATGACTTACAACGAAAAACACCCGTATATTTTACCATATGGTAGCGTTTTTACCAAACTACTGGCAGAATATGTACACAAGAAAACACTTCACGGCGGTATCAATCTGATGATGGCCACACTAAGACAATCATATTGGATCCCTCACGCTAAACGGTTAGCCCGGAAAATAATTCATCACTGCGTCCGATGCTATCGTTTTAATGCGTCATCCACACACCAAATAATGGGAATGCTGCCATCTCCAAGAGTAACACCATCTAGGCCATTTACGCACTCTGGAGTAGACTATGCAGGACCATTGACAATTAAAATGTCAAAGGGAAGAGGAACTCGGACTACAAAGGGCTACATAGCCATATTTGTTTGTTTAGCTACAAAGGCTATTCATATTGAGCTTGTTAGTGACCTAACATCAGAAGCTTTTCTCGCAGCTGTGAGGCGCTTCATATCAAGAAGAGGATTGCCATGTCACATATACAGTGACAATGGAACAACTTTCGTCGGAGCCAATAAAGAACTTCAAAACCTTCGAATACTCACCATCAATCAAGCGGAGAAAAATGCTTCAACAAGGTTAGTTATGAATGGAATACAGTGGCATTTCATACCACCAGCAGCACCACACTTCGGCGGCCTGTGGGAAGCTGGAGTTAAGTCAATAAAATATCACCTCAAAAGAATAATTGGTGATACGAAACTTACCTTTGAAGAATTATCCACTCTTCTAACGCAGATAGAGGCATGCCTGAATTCCCGACCGCTGATAAAAGTAAGCAATGACATAGAGGATACACCAATTCTCACTCCTGGTCATTTTCTTATTGGATCCGCTCTGAATGCAGCACCCGAGCCCTGTTTAGACGATACACGAAACTATGGATCACGCTGGCGGTTATTACAAAAGATGACTCAAGATTTCTGGAAGACATGGTCTACGGAGTACTTGACACATCTTCAACAGCGAATAAAGTGGAAGGGCACTGAAGCAAACGTAAACATTGGCGACGTCGTTTTGATAAAGGAAGATCGATTACCCCCAACAAACTGGTTGATGGGCCGCATTACCGAAACACACCCGGGGAAGGATAATCATGTTAGAGCTGCAACTGTCTACAGTAACAAGAAGTTTATAAAGAGACCCATTACAAAACTATGCCTACTCCCAATTGAAGATGAAGGGTTGTTACCAGGCAATGTTGAAAATCCAAAACGAACAGTTAATGTACATCTTGCGCTAACTCACATTGGATCGGAACCCATAGACAAAATCCACTCGGCCATAGACTCCATCGAAGGCATATACACATCGAGAAATGAAAATAAAACAACGTTTAGGATAAGCCCAATAAGGTGGCTATTGTTCACCAGTTTGGTTATAATTGTTCTTGGGCATGGTAACACATTGACATTGAACGAAGAACATGATCCCGTAAAGGTGATTCCATTTAAAAACCGTCCAGGAATTTACTTTGAGAAGATTGGAAGTGTAAACCTGATTACGAGCGACTGGAAAATAATCATCTATTACAATATGACCAACTATTGGAGAGAATTTGAAGGATTCCAAGACCTTGTGAGGGATATGAATGACTTTTGTAAAACTAAGTCTGACGCTCTAACTCACAATATAGTCCATCAATTTAACCATCAGTTAACGATTATAGAAAGCAACAACGACTTACTGCATACGCAAGGAGCTGGAAACTCAAAAAGGATTAGAATGAAACGATCTCCTTTCGACTTTGTTGGTACGGTGGCAAACAAACTTTTCGGCGTACTAGATGAGTCGTATGCTGAACACTATGAGCAACAAATTCAGCAAACACGAACAAATGAGAATCATCTACTTGAATTGATAAAAAATCAGACGTCAGTAGCGGAGGCAACAAACAATATATTACAGAAAAATACTGAAACCATTACCGCACAACTGCAAGCATTCCAAACCGATCTTGAAAATCTTAAGAGCATGACATCCAAATCAATCAACCAGAACGAAGCAAAACAGACATTTTTAGCAGTGACAACCTACGCAACGTTAGCTATGTTGAATTATCAGCAAACACAGACGTCTCTATTGAATGTTCTGACAGATATCCATCAAGCCAAAATTAGCCCTTTGGTGATAACACCAGACCAATTGAGATCACAGCTGACATTAATAAGAAGCCACTTGCCCCCGCAGTTGTCTGTAGCAGGAGACGAAACACACTCGAGCTTGCTAGGACTATATAAAATGTTCACAGCAAGAGCAAGAATAACTGATAAGAGTGTCATATTCGACTTACGAGTGCCGTTAGTAAATACAGAAGACTTTGACCTATTCAAGGTCATACCCGTTCCAACTCCCCATAACAATGAATATGTTTTTATTGAACCATCGCTGGATTATTTAACAGTTAACCTGTTACGAGAAGCCTACTACAGATTAACAAGAGAAGAGCTGGGACAATGCACAATAACCAGTGAAAAATATTTGTGCAAGCAACAGCATCCGATGTTTAATCGCCGCTCCAATATCAGCAAATGTGAAATGGATCTACTGACGCATGAGAAGGAATTGTCATCACACTGTAAATTGCGCAGCATCAAACCATCTCCTGTCTGGATTCAACTCAACAACGGCAATAGCTGGATTTACGTCTTAGACAGGTTGTATACATTTAACGTTATTTGTGGCAGACAGATTTTAGAGATCTCATTGCAAAACGACGGGATATTGACACTACAACCAAATTGTATCCTTAAACACGATTCAATGACTATTACATCATATAGCAGTATTTCCAGTAGCATAAACGCAGCATTCATTCCATTGGCAAACTTGACAGAGCTGTTGTCTGAAAGCCCTAGGAATATATCCAAACCACTAGTTATTCCACACGTCATACTTAAGTCAGACAATGAAGACATCAAAATTCTTAGCAAATGGATAACGGATATAAAAAATGAGGAGCATTTGTCCAATAGTGCAGCAGTACATCCGATTCATCATGGACTGACTTACAGCCTAATAACTATACTGTTTATTTTTATAATTTCCTACATCATATGGCGATACTACAAGATCAAGAGGACTATGCAGATAGAGGTCCAAGCTCACGAACTACCACCAATACCAGCAACTCGGCGTTTTTCTACAGCCGATTTCGCTGTGACGTAAGGAGCGGCCCCAGCATGTCATGGTGACCATACCAGACAACGTTATCTATTATTTTTTGCTTTATTTTTTAACGTGTAAAATTTCATATATCTGTTCTCAGCGAGACCAGCAGAATAAAATTTCTCACGACTTATCGCTGGCTCTGCTTGACACCTAGTAATTTAAGATGTAAATATTTGTACCTTACGTAAGCAATATTTTAGTATATAAGGAGGAAGAATAATAAAAACGATTTCATTCGTAAAGAAAAGACCTTAGAGAATTATCATTAGACTTCCCCCCACCAGCGGTAAGGGGTCTTGCAATATTTTTCTCTAAACTTTACAGCCTGCTTTAATTATCTTTAAAGGCGCAGCGGTACAAGCTCGATGGACAAATGCTGAAGCATATCCTGGAACTTTATATGGAGCTTCGAAGAACGGTTGGATGGAAGAGCCACAGTTCTACCATTGGTTCATAAATGGGTTTGTTCCCCATGTGGCGCGTCTCAGAAAACAAAACAATGCTGTTGATCAAACTGCTTTATTGCTGTATGATGGACACTCCAGCCATATCTAGTGGAAGCTGCTATGAATAACAATGTTCAATTGCTTCATTTTCCCAGCCATTTGACAGACAAGTTACAGCCGTTAGATTAAGCGGTTTTCGGTCCAGTCAAGACGGCTTGGGAAAAAGTCCTTGTACGACATGGAAAAGAAATGTTAGGCAAAGGGTTGTTTCAATTATCCAAGTCTAAATTTACAAAACTACTGGGACAAGTTTGGAAGAGTGCCTTGATTTCCAAAAATATTATTGCTGGATTTGAGTCAACAGGGGTTTTTCCAGTTGATCCATCAAAATTCCCGAAAACAGATTTCAATAAATCAGAGCTGGAAAAATATGAAAACAAAAATGCTTCTTATACGGAATCCTTTCAAACCTCACGATCTCTGGAACACCAGGAGGAACCTTCAACTTCAAATGGTAATTTCACTCTCAAATTCTTGAAAATTAATATAACCAAATAATGACCACATTCATCTCATTACACAATTACCCACATTAAAAAAAAAAATATTTTTATATTTATATATTATATTTTAATCGGAATCGGAATCGTTAATAGTTATAATAATTCTTTTGATGATATTCTCGGTCTTCTTAACGGGCGGTTGTTGATTTCGAATCTGGGCAGCCATATGTTCTTGTTCGGTGGCAATCTCCTTACGTAGTTTATCAATCGTCGCCTGCATAATCTTGATGGTTTCAACTGTCTTCACACGCTTTGGATCGTGAGGTTCGCAACGCTCAATGAGTTCTACAGCGGATTTCATTTGTTTCAAATAACCTTGAAGAAGCTCATGTTTTCGTTTGCGCAAGCCATTGGCCAGCTGAACAACCGCCTTAGCTTGTTCCTCTTGCTTCTTGCGTATGATTGCTCTTGTGACTGGCGTTGTACATTGCGTATTGTTCTTATAGCGAAGCGATCGTGGTGGAATATGAGCCGCTGCAACGATTGTCGGTGCATTCGAAGACGCCGTTGTCGGAGTTGTTGGTGTTGCTGGTGTGGTTGGCATTGATACGGGTGTCTTAGCTGCATCAGCAGCTGGTGTGGGCATAGCTGGAATATTAGTAAGATGATACTGGGAGTTTTTTCTTCCGCCATTGTTGATTGGAGAAGAGGCACTGCCATCGTGATTGTTGAGATAGGCAATTGTGTTCATTCCACGAGGTACCTTACGCAACTCCAAAGAGCAATTGTTTTGAATGGTCGTGATACGTGGTCCTAGGCGGCTGGACAGAGGTAGCTTTCGCTTTGTTGGGCCCTCTGCGTCAACCAGTGGTACTGGAATTAGCTCTCTTGGCAGAGGCGTAGCAGCAGAATTTAATTGAAACGGAAAAATGAGAGCCTTAGGCCGGAAGCCTGTGCCGCCTGCAGCTCGGGGGTATGCTCCCACCGATGGTGCAACTGCTGAAGATGATCCGCGACACCAAAGATCCTGCGCATCAGAGTTATATTCCCTTAATGACATGCTAATCGGCGCCGAGTTGTTAATTCCCTCGAATACAACTGGATTTACTCCATGATCCCATGGACAAGTCTCACTTTGAGCGCAATAGCCCTTTTCGTCAAAGTCATGAGAGCGCTGTCTTTTTGAATTTTCGTTGTTGTACACTGGTGATCGTGTGGTGATGCCTCCCGCTGGTGATCCCTTACGCCTTTCTGCGGACGGCGATCGACTGCGCGATGCAGAATGGCTTTTCGTCCGGTTCTTTGCGACGAACCCCATTCTGGGCGATCTTTCGTGATTCATGTGCGGACCACGTCGACGATCTGGACCTCGTCTATCTCGTCTATCGCCAAGTGGCGGCGGCGATTTATTTCTAAACTGTCGTGTGTTCTTTTCTCGGTCATTTTGCCGACGATCCCGAGATCTTGATCTCCGCGATAGTCTATCATTCCATCGAGATCGTGATCTCAATGACGCTCTGAGACGCCGCGATTCACGTGGCTGATTTTCTTTATCTGACGTGGCCTTAAATGGACTCACACTCTTGGCAGGCGCCATAGATGGTGGTGGAGGTGCTATTGATGCCGACGGTGATGATAATATGGCTGTATGATTGATTTAAAAACTTTCTTCTAAAAATATTTTATCGAAACACTTTCGTATGTAGAAGTAAACTCCTCTAGAACACTTTTCTAACTGTCCTCGCGTTCACCAAAGATCCTCCTTTTATACCTCTCGCGTTTCGCATTAAAGCATCCATTTGAAATGCAAATAGCAGGTAGGCATGAAAGCAATAAAAAAAGGATAGGGATCATAAATTGTAGATCCTTTTACAAGAAGAATACAACTAAGCGATAAACTATTCTAAATCCTTTTGCAAGCATCATAAAATAATACTGAAAGTATACAAAAAGGATAATAAACTATTCTAGACCTTTAAGACAAAAGGTGATTAGTGAAAACATGAACATATTTAGATCCTTTCAGAACGATCTGTTTTTTGGAATTACGTTACTTACAACTATAATACAACTAAGCGATAAACTATTCTAGATCCTTTTACAAGCATCATAAAATAATACTGAAAGTATACAAAAAGGATAATAAACTATTCTAGACCTTTAAGACAAAAGGTGATTAGTGAAAACATGAACATATTTAGATCCTTTCAGAACGATCTACAAGGTGGCGCAAAAATAACCTTCCGATGGTTTTTGGCTGTAATATAAAAAAAAATTAAAAACTTTGATTCTTCTTGTGGATTATTTTTATTTGGTCTTTTAATTTTTTTTACATCAAGTCGAGAATATGATGTCATGTAAATGGCCGCCGCCACAGTTGATTGTCATTTGAGCCCTTTTTATGGCATTTTACATAACTCTGGCCAAAACTTCCGGCGATAGGTCCTCACATTCGTCACGGATATTGTCTTTAAGAGCTGCAAGAGTCTGAGGCTTGTTGACATAAACCCGCGACTTCAAAAAGCCCCACAAAAAGAAGTCTGGAGCGGTCAAATCAGGCGATCTTGTGGGCTAGTGCAAATCGCCAAAAACGACCCGGGAACACCGCTTTCAGAATATCGGTTGTGGCTCGCGCAGTGTGTGCCGTAGCTCCGTCCTGTTGGAACCACATGTCCTCCAGTCCTAAATCGTCCAATTGCGGTAGAAAAAAATCGGTAAACATGGCCCTATAGCGCGCACCGTTCACTGTTGTCGTTTGACCAGCGGCGTTCTCGAAAAAAAAATGGCCGCGTCAACAGAGGCGATATTCTCGGCACAACGGGCGCTCCGGGGCCCGCCACTCTTGGCAACATCTCGTGTTGTGCCAGTCTCTTCGAGGCGAGCGGCTAAACGTCGCAGTGTTTCACCAGTAGGCGTTGGACGGCTAGGAAATCTGCGACGAAATTCACGTTGTGCCAAAGTCACCGACCGATTATTGCTCAAATAAATAGTCTGGAGGCGTGTAGCGTAACATTGTTTATTAACGTGTATTTAGCATGTGTTTACTACACAAATGTCAAAACAGAACTGACATTAGGGGCCAATCGCAAAATTTATAGCATTTTCTGATAGGAGAATTACTTTTGCGCCTCCTTCTACTTCGGTGGCAGATGTTGTTGTAACATCTTCTTCTTTGACGACGTCCAGTAGAGCAAGTTTCACGGTTAGCCTTTCCAAGATTCCGTTACTAGTCTTTACGGAAGCACTCCGTACCTGACCATCCTTAGATGTTCGCACTGCTATCACTACTCCATTTGGGTATACATTTCTCGTTAAGCCCTTGTCTTTGATAATTACAATGTCACCAACCTGTAACGGCTTCACTGGTTTAAACCATTTAGACCGTGGTGTTAAGTCTGGTATGTATTCAGCAATATATCGTTTCCAACACTTGTTTGCAAATTTCTTCCCTACGGGGAAGGGTGCCGATAGAGTCCATGAACCTCGGACGACCCATTGAAGAGATGAGACTGGTGATAGCTATTGGACGCTATGTCTTCGAATATATGTACATACGACGGGTGACCGAAAGAGTGTGTCCCTCGCTTATAATCCACCGACATCTCGTCAAAATGGCGTAAAATCGGCCCTTTCGTTGCGTAACCTTACTTGTCATTTAATAAGGTTGGTCAGGGAGGAGGTGACCGGTCGACAGTGTGCCTTCGGATAGGCACGGTTTTTTGTCGGCACAGTGGCTTAGTGTGTTGGACTACTAAGGAAGGGGTCCCAGGTTCGAATCCCGAGAAAACGCAAATTCCAACTTAAGGTTTTTTTCACTGCGCCACCTCTCACGATCGTCTGACAAACATCCGAGAGTATAACTGTCATGAAAGAGCTTCTCAATTGGCCGTTTGCATTCGGCATACAATTGTAGATCCCTTCCATTCGTCCCAAAAATAAAAACTCACACAAGACGAATGGTTGTGAGAAGCTAGGCGCCATCTATTTATTATTTATTAACCGTTTGATCCTCACCTGTATCCACTGGCAGCTAAACGGATAGGGCAGATAATGCGAAGCGTAGTTGTGGTGGTGATTGGATCAATCTGACTGCGAAAAATTGTGAGGTGTCTCAATTTAGTCAAAAAGTGAGTCTGACTGAGTGGCGGGTTGTTTCGGATAAACGAAGCAGTCTACCCCACGATTGTAATCCACAAAACAACCCATCTAAGATGTGCAGGTGTTGTGAGCAGTATCCGATGGGACCAATTGCTAACACTGAAAGTATGACAAGAATCATTCCAACTGTCACAGACAGTAATTGTATTAACAAAAATGAGTTTGTTTGACCTTGAAATCTGATCTTTTGGCCTATGGGAGAAACCACTGTGCATTGGTGGTACGTAAAGTCGTTGAAAGTGATGCCAATATTTGCATTAATGAACATTTTGCAAAGCATCATGATGCCAGTGATGCGTTAATGAATTTACACAATCATATTGATTTACTTACGACTCAGGTCATCAACCAATTTTATTTGGCGTTTCAAACGGAAATGTCAAATATCATTTGCAGCATTATCAATACCGATGCCCTGTTTCCGCAGTTGATGCGTTCACAATGGGCCTTACTAATAATCATTTCTAACCTCCGCACTAAATATTTTGTAGGTCACAATATGCAATTTTGTACGGAAAATTTTACCATTGTGAGCTCGAAAAATTTATCCTGGACACTAACAACGATTATTAATATCACGGAATGCGTTTTGGAAAAGTATGCTTTGCATCATAGTTATCCGTTTGCGTTTTGGAACGCTTGCTCAAGCAGTAATGCAGAAGTTCTGCGTTTTGGAATTCAGCCGTAACTACGAAGTTGATTGAGAGATTTTAACCCATATCGAGGTATCCGTTCGGAAAAAATTCCGATACGAAAGTCAAATCTGATCGGAACTCAATTTGCGTTCGAAGTATCCGTTTCGGAACAAAATAAATGAAGCATATAAACGCTTTCATTTCACATTAAAATATTCCGCAGCAATAAGTTGTCGGAGAGCTTCGGAAAAAATGTGCAGCGTAGCTGTCAAAAGCAAGTGGTAAAATTCATCGGAGAATTTTTCCGAAAGTTGTATCGGAACGGATCGCTCCATTGGAACCGTACCGAACGGATACCTCGATAGGGTTGTTTATCACAGGGAAGTGGTTGTAGTTATGTCGTTTTCCATTGGGCAAAAAGAAGCGTCCGGGAGAGTCCTGAATCGAAAAAATCGCTTCTGAAACCGTTCCATTGGCACAAAAAGTACTCTTCTGGTGATTCTGAGAAGAGAATTTCGCTTCTCGATTTGAAGTCAGAATCCACTCAAGAAGCACTCACACAAATGTAATTTATGTATTTTATACAAGTCAGCTGACAGCCGCCGTAGATTATTTTTTGGAATTTCACCAATACTTTTGTGGGTTCAATCAGAAGCAGTTTTGTTGTTCCATTGGATCACAGAATGAGTGGATCCCCGAGTGAAACCAATGGAAAACGACATTAGTTTATTCTGTTTCATTGCTTATTTTTAGTTTTAGCTTTCTTACCATTTTTATAAGAAATAGACGACACCTTTACAAATATACGAAATCATACCTGAAGATCGTATCATTTATGCATTGGCAGAAAGGTTTCTAACGCGTCTGCATATTCCAGATTTGGTGCTGCATAAAGAAAACTTCCCAAAATCTAAAACATACCCAGCGAAAATAAAAACATTCCCAATTAAAAGACAGAAAGTATGTTTGAAAAAAAATCTTGAGTGAACGACTCAGTGTTTCTTTTATATTTTCACCTAAGTGTACGCTTTTCTTTTTCGTGTGTTCTCTTTTTCGTCATTTTTTGTTTTCTTTTTGTTTCAGTTTTTTTTTTTTGAGAATATTTTTTTTATTTCTTTTTTTTTTTGTATGAAAAACTTGCACTTGTGTTTTTTTTATTTCATTATTATTTGTTTCTATTGTTTTGTTGTTTAGTTCATATCTTTTAGAATATGATATTGTATAGTTAAGATAAGACAAATTATTGAGAAAATAAAAATTATGATTACAAAGAAAGGTATTATGTTTGTTATACATGTCGTGTACGAATACCAAACAGTAATTGATTGCTAGGTCAACTCTATTGAACAAAATTTATATAAGTATGCAAACGTATCGGTAAAGTATTAATAGTGATTAAACTTAAAATAGATAATAATGTCTCAATAAGATTTCTTCCGAATTGATGTATTATTTTTTTTTTTGTTTTCTAGAAAAGAATTGCATTACTTTATAGACTCTATGTATATACGCTAACATATACATTTTAATTATTTTCACTAAGTATTATTATCTAAAAAAATGATTAAATTTACAATTACTTCATATATAATAATGTAATGTACTTATATAATATATCTCATAGTTAGGTGTTTTTCTTAGCACGCTTTATCCCCTCAATCTTTTATGCTCTGGCTTTCTTTATCATCAACTCTTTAAATACATTTTATTTTTATATTTATAAAAGCGCTTAACAATTATATTATTAGGTTTGTAATTCTTTCATTTATAAAATGTGTTATTTTTGTGTACGATATTATTTTCTGAATTAGTTGTAACAGTCACGAAGAAGCTGCTCGACTGGACTTTGTTAAAACTATGAAGATTACGATGATGTTGGGTCCTACATATTTGTAGGGGCTGGGCTATCAACGGCGCCATGAGCGATCCTCAGATTCGTCTTCTTCTTCTTCATCTTCAAGGCGAAGTTCGGGCAGGGTATCAGTTGCCTCCATCATATCGATATTGCCATTATTGCTAGTGTTGATTTTATCAGTGGACTTGGTATCGGTGATGTTGTTGTTGTCCGAAGTCGTTTTATTCTGTATCTGGGATGGGGACGATTGAACTACTGGAGCCCAAGCAATCTAAGAGAGAAAATTTTATTTCTGATGCTTCCTGGAATTGTTTTTATTTGCATACCTGTAGGCGTTTATCTTTGAAGACCTTTCCACGAAGAACTGCTTGCTCGGCGTTGGAACGAGTGGCGTAGGTGGCGATAAACTGCGGAATAGACTTTTCGATGTCATGCTTCATCACATCGCCAAAACTCTGTGAACAGTAAAATGTAGTTTAGTTAAATATGCCGAACAAAGAAATTACGAAATCGGCAGCGTGAGGGCACCTCGTATTCGTCGCTGATTTCATAAATATATTAGGATAAGCTTTGTAAGTAAACTTAACGTGTTCCCACTTTTATAAAGTGCACTGCACACACTTAATTGAGAATTTCAAAATAAGATATAAAGGGTCATTCATTTGGTCGGTTTCGAAAGTAAGGCTAAATAAAACACAAACAGCGATACATTTTTGATGCAAATACAATATCATTCAAATGTCCGACTCGGCAAGATTCGCAGCATTCGGTTCTTTTGAGGTCATTTTTAACCACTTTTTAGCACATTTCGGGCGGTATCTCGACCGCATTCAAATGCGATTAGAGTTCGGGGATTACTCGCGTAAACACGGTCTTTTGCGTAGCCCCACAGAAAAAGATCTGACGTTGTCAAATCGCATGATCATGGTGGCAAATTGACGTCGCCAAAACGTGAAATTACGCGACCAGGAAACTTCTCACGCAATAAAGCCATAATTAGTCGTGTTGTGTGGCTTGTTGCCCCGTCTTGTAGTAAATTTCAAAAATTTTAACGCGTTGTTCAATTGTTAGGCGATCCATTACCGTAAATGGCAAATATTCAACAAATATTATGACACTGCAAATGACAGCTGAGTTTGACAGGTGTCAAATGCCAGCGCTACCAGCTTGAGACCACGAAATGAATGACCCTGTTTGATATTAGTTTCCAAATTCAGACTTTGCTACCAAATCTTATATTGTTTTCGATTTGGCTTTTCAGATTTTGATCTGAGATTTCAGATTTCTGCTGCCAAATCGAACATAAAATCAGAATTCTATTGGTTCTTGGTTTATTGAGCTGGCCGCAAAGAAATATTTATTTTTTTTAATTGTACTGCAAATCAATTTAAATCGATTTTCACACATTTATAATAACGCATTTCGAAATAATTTAATGTAAAAATTCGTTTCCATACGGGTAGAATGAATAATTCAGTTAAAAAACAATCCTTCCAAAATAAACAATTCGTAACCGGCATCACAACGGTATTAGTGAAAGTATGTGTAAGTCAGAGAAAAAATCGAGATTTCTCAAAAGTGACCCAGATTTTTTGTCAAACATTTTATATTCGGTACTTAAACATTTCAGCACTTACCTTAAAATGTGCCAATACATGGTCGCAGTCTTCGCTCGCAAAACCGGTCACCACAATCGATTTAGGCCTTCTGTCGACACTAGTCGACCCAGCTGCTGGCAACGTTGGACGAATGTGTTTGTTGGGTCTTGCTCCACTCAGCGGGAAGTGTGCTTTCGCACCGGGTCCAATACCTAAGCTACGCTGCAAGTCTTCCAATCTCTTCTGTATGGCAGTGGTGTCGTTTCCTTCTTGTTGTTGAGCGAATAGCTCTAGTTCAATGTCGAGCAACTCCTTCTTTTGTTGCTCCTTGGTTTTCTTAACGGGCGGTTGTTGATTTTGAATCTGGGCAGCCATATGTTCTTGTTCGGTGGCAATCTCCTTACGTAGTTTATCAATTGTCGCCTGCAGAATCTTGATGGTTTCAACTGTCTTCACACGTTGTGGATCGTGAGGTTCGCAACGCTCAATGAGTTCTACAGCGGATTTCATTTGTTTCAAATAACCTTGAAGAAGCTCATGTTTTCGTTTGCGCAAGCCATTGGCCAGCTGAACAACCGCCTTTGCTTGTTCCTCTTGCTTCTTGCGTATGATTGCTGTTGTGACTGGCGTTGTACGTTGCGTGTTGTTCTTAACGCGAAGCGAAGGTGGTGGAACATGAGCCGCTGCAACGATTGTCGGTGCATTCGAAGACGCCATTGTCGGAGTTGTCGGAGTTGTTGGTGTTGCTGGTGTGGTTGGCATTGATACGGGTGTCTTAGCTGCATCAGCAGCTGGTGTGGGCACAGCTGGAGTATTAGTAAGATGATACTGGGAGTTTTTTCTTCCGCCATTGTTGATTGGGGAAGAGGCACTGCCATCATCTTTCATGAGATTAGTCATCTGAGAATTTCCGCCGACAGAAATTCCATCCTGTTGGCTGTGCCAGAACACCTTGATAAAGCGATTGTTGAGAACAGCCTCTGTACTGCGATAGGCAACGTTTGCCTCAGCGTGCGTAGAAAATGTAACAATGGCAGCTTCCGGATCGCCGTCATAGGAAATCTGAATGTTGACTATTTTTCCAAACTTGACAAAGTGATTGTTGAGATAGGCAATTGTGTTCATTCCACGAGGTACCTTACGCAACTCCAAAGAGCAGTTGTTTTGAATGTTCGTGATACGTGGTCCTAGGCGGCTAGACAGAGGTAGCTTTCGCTTTGTTGGGCCCTCTGCTATGGCAACAGAATCTTCAAGTTCGAAACGACGTTTTGATTGTCCAGCGGAAATATCACCACCTGAACCATTTGCGTCAACGACTGGTACTGGAATTAGCTCTCTTGGCAGAGGCGTAGCAGCGGAATTTAATTGAAACGGAAAAATCGGAGCCGTAGGTCGGAAGCCAGTGCCGCCTGAAGCTCGGGGGTATGCTCCTGGTAGAGCTCCATTACCACCCTTATGTGAAAAACTACCTCGTGGTCCAGAACTGAATGGATTACCGCCACCCGAAGCACTGCCACCGCTTCCTCCATTACCCACCGATGGTGCAACTGCTGAAGATGATCCGCGAGACCAAAGATCCGGCGCATCAGGGTTATATTCCCTTAGTGACATGCTTATCAGCGCCGAGTTGTTAATTCCCTCGAATACAACTGGATTTACTCCATGATCCCATGGACAAGTCTCACCTCGAACGCAATAGCCCTTTTCGTCAAAGTCACGGCAGCGCTGTCTTTTTGAATTTTCGTTGTTGTACACTGGTGATCGTGTGGTGATGCCTCCCGCTGGTGATCCCTTACGCCTTTCTGCGGACGGCGATCGACTGCGCGATGCAGAATGGCTTTTCGTCCGGTTCTTTGCGACGAACCCCATTCTGGGCGATCTTTCGTCATTCATGTGCGGACCACGTCGACGATCTGGACCTCGTCTATCTCGTCTATCGCCATGTGGCGGCGGCGATTTATTTCTAAATTGTCGTGTGTTCTTTTCTCGGTCATTTTGCCGACGATCCCGAGATCTTGATCTCCGCGATAGTCTATCATTCGATCGAGATCGTGACCGAGATCGTGATCTCAATGACGCTCTGCGACGCCGCGATTCACGTGGCTGATTTTCTTTATCTGACGTGGCCTTAAATGGACTCACACTCTTGGCAGGCCCCATAGATGGTGGTGGAGGTGCTATTGATGCCGACGGTGATGATAATATGGCTGTTGTGATGGATTCGCTTATGATCTGTGTGTCACCGACATCCGTTGACAGAGCGTTGCTCTCCTCAATTTTATTGTACAATTCTTTGGTTTTAGTCTGCAACAAGAGTGTGCTGGGTATGAGTATCGTGTCATCAGGCAGGCTATCATTACTCACATCATCTAAAGGTGGTGTAAGCTCTCTGTCAGTGCCAACTGTGGCTACAACTGCAGAAGCATTCTCAACAGCATTTACAACAGCTGGTGTGGGGACAATGGGGGACAGGTATTCTTCCGATGCAATCGAGTTGAATAGACGCTCAACAAAGGGTTTTGTCTCTTCGGCAAGGAAAACGTCTAATTGCTCAATCATTACGTTTTTCAAGTCTTTGACGGGTTTCTCCTTTTTCAATAGAGCCAAAACATACCTTGCTAGAGCGGATGAATCTGCATCACAACTGTAAAATGAAAAAAAAATATACAATTATTGAATAAATTCTCTATTGCCTTTATAGTTACGACTGTATTACTTTAATCGATTATAATTATCAATAGTTATTGTGCATTATTTAATGAGCTGCTTATAGTTTTTATTCACTCCCTTTAATCCAGGTTAAAGGTTACACCCGGGTTTAAGTAAGTTTTACCCAAAAACTAAACCCAAGTCCATAATATTCACTCGTTAAACCCGAACATAAACGCATTCTTTTAAACTTGACAGCGTTTAACCCGATTGGATTTAAACGCAATCCGGAGACCGGTTTAAGTACTTTAACTCGGGTTAAAACTCAATTTCATAATATTGACATTTCTTCGCTCGCAAGAAATAAGAAAAGTAGAAAAGGGGAATAGAAAAAAAAATGGCAAGAAACTTAAAAAGGACTTCATTTGTGAAATGGACGAAATTAATGTTGATGTCTTCGTCGTCAGAAGACGAATTTATCAAAGAGCTGATGGTAAATTAACGTCGCCCTTGTCGTCGAATATATCGATTGCACAAGTGGGCTTGCGTCGACGAATACGATGTGGTATATTTTCGAGAATATTTCGTGCTAAAAAAGAGTCATTTTGGAGGCTACATTCGATGATTCGATAGAAATTTTGGCATAATTAATGCACTTTAAAATATAACTAGGCCCAAGACAAATGAAATCAATTTCCAAGTGACAAACAAAAAAAAAAAGTCATTATTTCTGAAATTTGACATTACGTGGGTTTAAAACGGATTAAAAACAGTTAAAAGTGTTTTAAATCCGAATTTAAATCCTTTTTTAATCCAGCGGGTTTAACGCGTATTTTTCAGTGAATAATATGGACATAGGTTTAAATTATCGGGTTTAAAAATTGCGGATTAATGATCGGGTGTAAAATTAACTTAAACCTGAGTTACACCCGGAGTGAATAATATGGCCGTAATACTAGATTAAACAGACCTACACCAGGTTAGCTTTCAGATATAAAGCAACAAATACTTCCGCCCTACATTGGAAATTAAGAACAAAACAATCGAAACGGATCAGTTTTTGTGCCTCACATACGAAAATCATCCTTAATTCGAAACGATTTAGATGGCTAGGACATGTGAGTCATATTTTCATCAACGGGCCAGTAGCTGTTGGCTACTTTAATCGCATTCGAAAAATGTACACACACACGAATCTTTGTGAAAGAATAAATAAGATGTTTTTGCAAGTTCTCAAATAATAGTGTATTATACTTGTAAAGAACAACAAACAGCAACATTCTATGACCAAAGAAGAATTTCAGTCTCAAGAATAAAAAGTACCATCGGGAACTTCATTAAAACGCATGACCAAAGCAGTCTTAGCGATTAAGTGGCTAGTATAAAAGACCTACTTCGTTTGCAGTGCTCCACTGAATTCTTATATGTAGTACTCAGCCAACTAACCCATATTAAAAAACAAATGTAGCATTAGGAACCTAGATTGGGCAATGCTAGGGAACCAAATTCATGATATCAACAGAAAAAATGATTTAAACATCTAATTTTTTTGCCTATTTTCGAATGAGCACATAAAACTAAAAACTATTTAAAGTAAGGCCTTACCATAATATAGGTCTCATCACCTCAGTGACGTGATAAAAGGTCACGTGAAAAATCATTTTTAAATGTGTCTTATCTCCGTTAGACGAAAAGATGTGACTAGATTTTAAGGGAGACGGCATCTCCAATACTCATGCGTAATGAATAAAGGAACTTGAACTTGATTAGTATCACTGGCAGTTTTTGCCAACTAGTTGTCCATTCGATCCAAAAAACACAAACGCACAAAAACGAATGGTTGTGTACGACAACTTAAAAAAAAAAAAATAAAAATAGTTGGCGCAACAGCTCTGTAGGGACCCTAGGCCTAGGGTCAGACGTGCGCGAGAGGTGGCGCAGTGAAAATAACCTTAAGTTGGAATTTGGTTTTTTTCGGGGTTCGAACCTGAGACCTCTATTTATATATTTATTGGTGGGATGATGCCTCAGGTCACCTTAATGTAAAATAATGGCTTTCAGAATCATTCTGTAAATACCTAGGTTCATATAAAGCAGTAAACCAAGCTGGTCACAACTCACAACTATTCATTTATTTCGGATACAATCGAAAGAATACCGTTTTTCTTGTAATAATTGTTCGCGCGCATTTTGGTCTATGACAAAGTCCATAAGAGGTAACGTTAGTTCACTTGATAGTATAGATAGGCAAGAATTTGAGATCATAACACCGAATCAATCGCACTTAAGACCTGTCGCTCAGCTGCCCTATTCCTATTCTAATTGTTCAGAGAAACATATTATTCCTTTCAATGCGACCTTAAATAACCCTTTGCAATCAATGCAAATCACCTATAAGTATAGCGACCTAATTCTTTTTTATGGGTAGCAACAATGTTTCCAAAGTTCACAGATCACACATGGCTCTAAAGGGAGTCAGAACAGAAATGACAAAGTAATCACAAATCTTTCTGCCAAGACTTCTTTGGAACTCTTTTACATACACACAATCTAAAACCGTTGCATTTTCTTCCTAAGCAAAGTACCCTTTTTTATGACTCGAAGTATACAGAATAAAAATATATTTTCAATGTATGTATATTAATTCATCCACAAAAATATGGGCCAAACATGTATTTTTTTACCGCGCAGAAGACGGCCAAATCAGGAAAAATAAATCAAATATGATAATCGATCCACTTTGCATACAATGTATTGGCACCCGACGCCCACTAATTCACTTCAATCAGACCCATATTTAATTTATAATGAACGCATACAAAGATGTTCTACCTAAAATTTGTAATTATTTATACACTTTGAAGCAATTCCACAAAAGAAATACATTTTATTAAAACCGGACAACCGAACACATATTTTAAACAGTTATTATTACGGGCACGCGGTCACGAATATTCAACGATACAAAAAATATGTATGACTAAAGTAGGTGTGCTGGAAGATTAACCACTAATGCAGTTTTATTTTTATTTTCGAATAAATTAAAAGCCGTTATTTCTAGTTTTAATATTCTAAAGAAGCAAATGGAATAAATTTTAAAAACAAATTTCACAGAGCGAAAGTCCAGTAACAAACAAGAGGTTTATAATGCCACGACCACGATTTTTTGACAGTTGTCACCAGCGTTGCCACTTTGCTGGAATAGCAGTAGATCTACTGCACTTTTAGCAAAAAATAAATCTACTGCCACTAAATCCAATTTTCGACACCCACAGACTCTCCTGGGCTTTTAGAGTATTTTCAAAATTTTAATTTAATTGATGGAACGTTTATAAAAAAAACACTAGTGTGATTATTAATACAGTTTTAAGCAATTTATCTTTGTTTTTTGTATAATACAAAGTTTTGATGTTTCTCAACATCAATATTTAACCCTACAGTTAGCGATATTCTGGCAACTATATTTGTTTATTGGTAAAGGGATTTTGGAAAGTGTGGAGTCTTTGCGAAAACTGCCAGACTAAAGTTGGTTATTGGTAAGGCCGAATAATTATTTTAGTTTCATTATACACATCTAAATGAACTAAATACCTATGCAAACTTCACTACAAACAGGAACACATGTATATATTGATTTCGGTATTTAAGCTACCGACATTTCTGTTTACACTTTCGTTTAGCATTGTGCAGATTTATTTGATTGTCGCATAAAAGTTTAAGCACCTTGCAAACACATGCCGCCATTCAGCAAGTTCTATTAAGTTTCTAAAAATAAACTGAGATTGAGAAATATTTTGTTTTTTACATTATATCTGCGGGTAGACACAAGAGTAAATGAAAAAAAATGTTTCTATGTATTTCACTTAAATATTTTTTACGCAAAGTTCCTCGACCTATAATTGTTGTCCATTGTTTGATATAATAAATGATTTGTATAATGAAATACTGTTTTTTTCGTATGTTTACCTGTTTCTCTAATTTCTTAGAACAGAAGCGAAGGCCCATATTTCTAGAACAACAATAACATAAAGCGAGCGAAAAATGCATATTTCATTTACAAAATTTATGCACAATTTATTCCTACACAAAGCAGCACCATTACTGATAAAACTACAAGTCTGCTATCGAAGTAGTTCAAAAAGTGATTTGAAAAACATGTGGGTTATCAAAAGCTGAGTATTGTTGCAGATTTTGTTGATGCTTAAAATTTAGCATTGTATAATCATATCGGTAAAAACATCTTTGAAGTAGATGTAGTAGAGTATGATGCGGTTTCATGTAATTGGAGCGAAAGGTCAATTGTCCATGTAGTAACATATCCCTAGGCCTAACATTTTTTGTGCGAGTATAAGGCACTTTAGATGTTCTTTGTATTTTTGTCTTTAGTTGTAGTGGTGATTGGATCAATCTGACTGCGAAAAATTGTGAGGTGTCTCAATTTAGTCAAAAAGTGAGTCTGACTGAGTGGCGGGTTGTTTCGGATAAACGAAGCAGTTTACCCCACGATTGCAATCCACAAAACAACCCGTCTAAGATGTGCAGGTGTTGTGAGCGGTAGCCGACGGGACCAATTGCTAACACTGAAAGTATGACAAGAATCATTACAGCCATTTGGTCTTAGTTATGTATTTGCTGATGCATGATACAAGTCACTGAGGTCCTCGAATATAGAATACTTCATTCTTCTAGAAGATGAAGAACGGTTTCCTCTTCCTCCTCCTCCATGCAGCTTCTGCAAAAATCATTGTAGAATGCTCCCAATTTGCGAGCATTTCTGCCTATCAAAAAATTTCCTGTTAATGCTCCTACTACGGAAGTGATTCTATTTCTACCAACAGAGAGGAGTCTATGTTGGTAGAAATAGTTAGCATCTAGGTTTGGCGAGATTTGCTTGAATGTGGCGCAGGTACTGTTCCACCTATTTATTATCTTATTGCCTCCTTGAGTAAGGAAAATTTATTAGATTGCATAGGAGCGTGCGGTTAGCTGTTGTTGTTCGAGTGAATGCCGCTTCCATTTCTGGCTAGTTCGTCCGCTTTGCAGTTGCCAGGAATATTGCTATGACCTGCAACCCAGCACAGGGTTACTGAACATCTGTTCGCTATCTCGTTAAGAGATTCCCGGCATTGTTTTTCCAGTATTCAGGGCTTTAATGGCTGCCTGACTGTTTATGTATAGTACGACAGCTTTTTTGTCTAGGCTGCCTCGCGTATAGCCATTATTTCAGCCTGAAAAACGCTACAGTGGTCTGGAAGACGTAAGCCAACAGTGCACCTTTAAGTGCATAGTTATTTTCTATTGTGCCATTCTCCCATTCGGAACGTTCTAATATTATACCTAGATATTTGTCATGATTGCTAAATTTTAGCTCTTTATTTTTGAGTTTTGGAGGAGTTATATTTGGAACTTTGTGTTTGTTTGTGAACAAGATTAGCTCGGTCTTGGATGGATTAGCTCGGTCTTGGATGGATTAGCATCAAGTCCCACCTTATTCGTCCATTTAACTAACTTGTGCAGAGCTGATTCCATAAAGTCCCTCTAAGTTGCAGATAATGTAATTGGGCAATAAGAGAACTCACATCCATCCTGTATTAATAACAAAATGTAAATAAATTAGGTAGATAGCAGATGTAAAATGTTACGTTCCTGTGCGAAACAAGTTAATAAATTTCCGGCAATCGCTATTTGTACAAGAACCATTAGATTATATGACATCTATCTGCTTCTAAAAAGCTAACAAATGACGGCCTAAATATAGACATATCGAGGCATCAAAGTTTATGAGACCCTTTTCAAAGCTTTGTGTGAAATGTGGTAACTCTATCAAGAACAGCAGAACAAAGAATACTTTGATGTCACGGCGGTTCGGTATCTTGGTCAAGATAACTTGAAAGACTATGCCGATGGAAAAAAAAACAGAAGTTCAGTAATGTCGTTTTCCATTGGGGAAAAAGAAGCGTCCGGGACGGACTCTCCCGGAAAATCGAAAAAATCACTTCTGAAACCGTTCCATTGGCACAAAAACTGATTCTGAGAAGAAAAATTCGCTTCTCGATTTGAAGTCAAAATCCACTCAAGAAGCACTCACACAAGTGTAATTTATGTATTTCATACAAGTCAGCTGACAGCCGCCGTAGATTATTTTTTGGCATTTCACCAATACTTTTGAGGGTTCAATCAGAAGCAGTTTTGTTGTTCCATTGGATCGCAGAATGAGTGGATCCCCGAGTGAAACTAATGGAAAACGACATAAATAATTTTAATCCATTGTACTTTAAACTATTTTGGGCAAACCGGCTTCTGAATAGAGGGAGCCTTATATCACTTTTATTCCTTACATTATATCTAAATATGTACATCACCAACATATATTAATTTATCACATAAATAGCTCGGTAACAGCCCATTTTTCATTTTAATCAACACTGGTTTACACTTAACCATTTTACTACATTTAACATAATAATAATCGGTGTCCGCCAGTTACACCTCAAGATTATTCTCATCGCTTTGTTTTGTAGCTTCTGCAATCTATCTATCATCGACGTATTTCCCATATAAATGACTGTGGAACAATACTCAAAGTGAGGCTTTATAATAGTATTATATACATTAATTGCACAAGACATTGACATACGTTTTCTAATACGAGCGAAAAAACCTACTTTTTTGCTTATTTTCTTAGACACGTAGTTAATGTGGTCTTTGAAATTCAATTTATTATCAATCACAATACCTAAATATTTGATTTGATCTACTAATTCAACTATTTCATTGTTTATAATAATTCTATCTTCACTTTTGCCATTATTAAACATGGATTTGGTCTTCCCTATATTTAAACTTAGTTTATTAATCCTAAACCACTTGCTAAGCATATTCAAGTCACTGTTGATTTTGGAGATACATTCATTAATGTTTGTACCGGATACGTACAAGAGACCATCGTCTGCAAACAGCTTTATTGATCCGTGCTTTACAACTTTCGGCATCTCGTTGACATATATTATAAAAAGTAAAGCTCCCAGAATTGATCCTTGGGGGACTCCAAGCCCAACGCTAATATCTTCCGATAGTGTTTCCTCAATTTTGGTCCTTTGCTTACGTGTTCGAAGGTAAGATTTGAACCATTTCAGCTCACTACCTTTTACTCCATACTTCTCCAACTTCGCAATCAAGATGTCTCTATCTACGGTTTCAAACGCTCGTCTCAGATCTATAAAAATAGCTACAATCGACTTTTTTTATTTGCACCGCTGTCTTCCAATCAGCTATTACTAAGTTTAGCAGAGATTCACAGCTGTGACTTCCTCTAAATCCAGATTGACAATCCGTAAAAAGATCATTGTCTTCCATATACTTTTGCAGTTTTTCTTGCACTATTTTCTCCAGAATTTTGGCATCATTGGGTAACATGTTTACTGGGCGGAAGTCCTCAGGTTTAGTAGCGTTCTTAACTTTCTCAATTGGTACAATTATGGATTCCTTCCAACAATCAGGGAAAATTCCTTGCGACAATGATTTGTTTATTATTTTGTACAATACAGGACCAACAATATCGAAAGAGTCAATTAGCATACTAACACTTAACATAATTGCATCTTTTTTTGTTTTTCATTTTCTTCATTGCACACTTTAGTTGATCAAGATTAATAATTCCAAAATAAAAAGTACTGCTCACTTCTTACTGCATTTTTAATTCTTTCCGTTAAATACTTAGCCAACAAGTCCACATTACTATGTTCAACAATATTCGTCATAACCAAATCATTCAGATCGTTCTGTATGTAATTCCGGAATGACCTCTTATTATACTTTAAGAATTTAATTTTCATTCTCGGTGATTTCACTTTCTTTACTACATCTATTTTCACTATCAGACTTTCATGATCACTTATTTTCAGCTTATCTACAACTTCCACGTTTGCTTTAATGATATTCGTGATCACATAATCAATAATTTTACGCGATGTTTGTGTGATCCTAGTTGGAAGGTTGACAATTTGTTTGCAACAATTATCATTGATTACTTGTTCAATTCGCAGCTTATATGTATCGTTTACCAGCCAGTCAATATTAATGTCTCCCATGATAACTAGGTCTTTTCCATTTAGGCTCAGATGTTCCATGTACTCTTTGAGAAATTCCGCAAAGTTAGCCATTGATGAGCTAGGAGACCTATACAGCCCCACTAGTATAAAGGATTGCGAACATAGTGTTATTTTTATCTTAAGTCCCCACCAGTCCATATTCATTGCTACTTCCTCTACCGCACTCACTTCCCACAACTGATTTACATAGAAAACTACACCTCCTGTATGAGATGACGTTGAATTGCATCTAATCGTTGTGTATCCACTTATATTAATTTCATTGTCCTCAATGTCTGACGTTATGTGAGTTTCTGTTACACAAATAATGTCAAATTTTTCCTCCACTACCATTACCTCTAATACGCTGAAATTATTTAAAAGACCTTGCACATTGGTATAAAAACATTTGCACGACTGTAGTTGCTAATAGGCAACCCTTCGTTGCTCAATCTGAATTTTTCGTTTTAGTACAGGACAGCTTTGGCTTCTCGTGTCATGGGTAATATCTACATCACACAAATTCAGATTATCTCTGGCTCTTATACAACTTATGAATTTTGCTGCATCAGTACTTTGACAGTCCTTTTCACAATGTTGGACTTTTTGCTGCAGTGAAACTACTACACAACCTCTGCGACCGACGATCAATCGATCATTTATTTAAGTCCATCATTTTCCCTGTGCTAATCTAGAATCTAGATAGTAAAAATCAAATTAAGAATTTCTCAGATCAGCATACATGATATTATTCCTCAATAAAAATGCCCATAAATCATAACCGTGGATCACTTTACTGTTTATTTTTATGTGGGTTATTGCGCCAGTCTTGATGTAGTCGATATGTATGAAGAAATGATTCATACAAAAGATTATCAGAGCAATGGGTAGATAACAGCACTGTTCTTGACGACAAAATTAGTTTTTTTTTTGTCATAACTCAATTGATAAAACCAACAATAACGAAAAAATGTCTTCTGTGTTCGATTGGCAGTCTACTCACTTTTATTATTCTTTAAAGCAGCTTATTGTATAATAGAAATAGACAATTTAATGTTCATTCTGAAACGTATTGCAGAATTCTCAAATGCCAAGTCAGACATGTTTACAAATGCCATCCTACAAAATGAATAATACACATTGTGACTGAATAGAATGTTTTTAAAATAATTATATCCAAGATGTTTATATTTAGACGAATTTGGTATTTTTAGGTATTTGTGGGCGCACATGGTTTTAGATTATGTATTCGCTTTTAGTGGCAGAGTGAACAATAGATGAATGTTTGGCTACATGTGTCATATTCGCTTTATGAGTTGTAATTATACCGATGAAAAAGTAAAATATGAAAATTAAATGGTAAAATAGTTGCCCATAAAAAAAAGCGAAGGAATTGGTAAAAATATTAAGTCCAGCTGAGGTCGTATTTGAAATAAAATGATCTACAAAAGAAGCATATAGGTAGCTAACACTGGTCGTCAATGAATATTGAAAATATAATAGTACATTGCAGTCACCTACAGTTGAAACTGGGGCCTGTGGGTCTATCAATGCACCTGCTGTTTGGCGCAATAAAATCGTATTTAAATACGTTGTTGCTTCTTGCGCTTAATTCGAAAGTATGTAAATACTTTGGGCATTCTATACAGTTTAATGAGTCTTGACTTTTTGGTCTCGCTGAAGCGATTAGGAGGCCTTTCAATCGTCAGAGGAAACCCTTAACAATCGTGCACTTTTGTGTATGGACAATAACGCCCCAGCCCGACGAGTCATTGATAGCGTCCATGACCAATCATGCAGCGCTGTTAGACCCCCATTAGCTATAGAGAGATAAAGCTTTAGTTTCAACTAATTTGGTACCGACTTTGTTTTACTTAATGCAGAATGTAAAGAAACCCATTTGTATTCTCTCCTAAATCCATGATACTATGTAGGATATCAACATTTTATTTCTATTGAATTTTCTATTACAGCATTTTCTTCTCCAAAAAGACACTCTAAATAGACTGACTTTCATTCATGGGATCATTGGGTTTGAATTATCTTTCACATGCAAATTTACTAATACAAAACATTGAAAGCAATGAAATTGACGGACAGTGTTTACCTTCGATCCCAAAAAGGAAATAAGTGAAAATCACAAGAGACATAATATCTAATGTCGTTTTCCATTGGGACAAAAAATTGATCTTTTTTTTGATCTAAATCACTTTTGGCGTTCCATTGGGAAAAAAAATCAATCTTTTTTTGATTCCGATCACTTCTTGCAAATCTCGATATTTTTTCATACAGTCTACTCCGCTTATCTGAAACGGCAATTTGCCACACATTTTATTTCACTTATGCGGTATTTTCACTTATACGGACTTCGGATAACTGAAAAATTATTGTACTTAACCGAAGTTCGAAGTTTTGTTAGCAATTCAACGAAGAATTAGGGTATGTAGTAAAGCCGAAGGAAGGAGAATTAAAAACACAACTGAAATCGTGCTGTGAAAATTGACACACAATGAAGTTAGTGTCATAAGTTCAATGGACAAGTTCAGTTGACGAAATAAAAAATTTTACTAATGGGCGCGTTCAATAACTTTGTTTTAGTAATGCGGAGCTGAATTAGTATAATTTATTAATTTCTGACGTTAACCGGGTTTTTCAGTTAAGCGGAGCTATTTGTATGAATTTTTGAAAAAAATGCTGCGTGCTAAATTCGGTTATTCAATTAACCGATTTTTTCAGTAAAGCGAAGTTTAGATAAGCGGAGTCGACCTACCACAAATACAGCACAGCTGTTTTACGTCATTTAAAGAAGTTTGTTTTAAAACAAATGTTCAAAGTTCCGTGAAAAGCAAAATAAAGAAATATATAAACAGCAATGGACATAGTTTTGGAGTAATTATTATTTTCATTGTCTTCCTCATCATCTGGAAACAACGAATCACTAAAACTACTCCATTTGTAGCTTCAACAGAGGAAACATTTTTTCAAGCCGATTTCCATGGTTGATTTTACCAAAAACAAATGCAATTTGAGCAGCTGATATTGTTATCAAATAACGAACTAATCCATTCACAAAAGCAGATCAATTTCGTTGCATGTTCCATGAGCCGCATAAAATCTGAGATTTGAAAAAGATTTTTGGTGGTCCCATTGGAAAACGACATAAGATTAATTCCAAAAAAAAAATTAACCCTTTTACAGTTCACCAATTATAGTTCGACCAAGTTCTTCGAGAAGTCACAGAACTACAATAACAGACAATGCTTTTTTACACTTCAAAGAATGTTTCCTTTTTTCTGTTTTGCAATTTCGGTAAACTCCTTAGATCAGGACAATTTAAGTTACGGACCATCAATCAATCATAACAAAAGATGCACAAGAGATAATCAATCAATATTGCCGTTCACAAACGTTAAATCAGCTCTATGTTGCCTTTCAACTGTATTTTGAATTACAATCTTATAACTAATAAATTTTAAGGTACAAATTCAACTACATCACGCAATAACAATATAAATTCAAATACTTACAGCGGTTCCAGTATTATCACAAGCCAATTTTTAAGCGCGTCAGGGTTGTTTATAAGCATTTTGTTTCAAATTTTATCACACGTATGATTAGTTAACTCTCCGAACCGATAATGAAATTAACAAATCTTTGTACGACGAACGAAGTTTTCGAGATCTTAAGATCTCTTTAAAGTTGTTCTACCCTTTTCCCCAAGTATGGACAGTAGATTTACCTTATGTAGCGCTTATATTCTCTTTTTTTTATTTCGTGAAATAAAATTTGTACTAATTTGAAGTTTATTGAATTGTTACGTCTTTCGAAAACAAAAATCAAGTGTTTACGTTCTATCCCTAGGAGAGTGATTCGGCTTCTGAAAATAGAAAAACAAAATAAGTATTGTATGAGTTAATTCTGCCCGGGTGGTGGGGTATGGTTTGAGTTATTTTTACTTTTGTAGAAGAAACACTGGAGGAGTATAATATTTTGTTTTGGATATTGATTGTTAACTTAAATTAGGATTTGAGTAGATGAAGTTTGTACAGGAATTGGGAAAAAATGTTTGGTTCAAATTTATAGTTATGATCAGGAGTGAAAATCGACTACTCAACTAATTTTCAAGGCATTTTTATAATATGATGTCCTAAAAGAGGTATGAAGAGAAAGATGTCCGTAGAATTGACCAAGTCTATTTCAAATGGCAACTCTAAAGCATTGAAGTATCTAAAGTTTGTTGGCCATTTGGTTGTTTGAGGAACACGGAAGTTAGTTACCATTTCCGACAAGCATTTCAAATAAGATGATTAATATCTTCTTCCAGAAGAAACATGTTGAAACATTGTTAGCGTAAGCGCTGGTATAACCAATATAACATTTCCGAAATTTCACTTACTAACGTAACTGAAGTTAAAGATCTTGGGGTGATTTTTGACACCAAAATTTCATTTTCACTTCACATTGACTATGTTGTTGCTAAGGCTAACTCTATGCTTGGATTCCTCAAACGATCATGTGCCGTATTTTCTAGTCCTTATGCTCTTAAATCTGTTTATATGTCCCTTGTTCGTCCTTTTCTTGAATATTGCTCCATTATTTGGTGCCCTAACAATTTTACTTCTATAAATCGGTTGGAAAGAGTGCAAAAGTCATTTACAAGATTTGTAATTGCTCAATTGAAATGGAACCTTGATGAAAGACCCTCTTATTCTACTAGATGTGCATTAATAGGGTTAGATACCCTTGAGAAAAGACGTAATGTTCAGTGTATATTGTTTGTTAATGATGTGTTTTCTTATCGCATAAAGTGTCCTGAAATTCTAGAGAATTTTTTGTTTTACGCACCTGAAAGGATACTCAGATCTAGAAATTTTTTATTTAATCCTAGGCATATTTACAATTATGGTCTTAATGAGCCTACTACTAAATGTATTAATTTATTCAATTCTGTTTGTACAGTAATTTTAAATATTCATGTATCATAATAAAATTTTGCTTCTTGTCAATTTATTAATTCCTAAGTTACTTAAAACCTATTGTATTATACTATATATTTTTAATTATTATATCACCATATCCGAAATCTGTTAGAGTTAAGCTCGGTAGATGAATAAAGTAAAGTAAAGTAAAGTAAAGTAATGTAAAAAAAAAACCGAATAATTAAGAAGAGACAACCTTTACTTTATATGAATTCTTATGTTGTTAAGTAGGTACATATATGATTCTTCCGTAGTCCCTGTCAAAGGCTAAAAAAAACACGCTTAGTTGTTTAAAACAAAAGGGTCTTTGTTTGGTCTTTGGTACAGTTTGTTTCGTAGATGTCTGGAGGAGAAACAACAACTAAAACAAATTTACTCCAAAGGGACAAATCATAAAAGATCTTGCTTACATTACGCCCCGCTCTCAGTTTGAGGGTTACCTAACCCAAGCTCATTTCAAGCAATAGATAAAGCTGGCTGGATCCTAACAAGACAATGCGAATGATTTTTTTTCTCGATCAAAACTAGATTTATGAAAACTGAACAGTATCCTGTTATAAAGCTCTAACTTTAGCACTTGTTAGTGTCTAGTTTTCCATCGTTTCGATGATAATCGTCAGAGAAGCTATGTGAAAAAGGCGCAGAGTGAGCCGTCCGTAAACGAGCATTACGTGACGGGGTTTGTTTTTGTTTCAAATGTAAAATCAACTTCATCTCGTTCACGGAAGCGACGATTCGACCCCTAATTTTACGACATTTTGGGAAAATAAGTTGTTGTGCTGATATTAATATGCATCTTGTTGTTGTTTACGACACTGCAAACAAAAAGCCCACCGGAGGTGTAAATTTGCTGCTCGACACGTCAAATTACCATATTCCGACTCAAGGCAGTAAAGACGAGAATTGGCTAAGGATGCTCAGACTTAAACTCATTTATTTATAGCGGTGGTTGTTCTTGTTAGGGTGTTAATGACCAATGCAAGTTCTTCTAGGTAAACAGCAATATACGCCAAGTATAAAAAAAAAATCGAAAAGTATTTATAACAGATTTTCAAACCAACGCATTAAATATCTTATGAAGATAAACCGGATATCGAGTTTGAATGGTCTGGATCCAAACACGAAATGTATTTTTTGAATTAAAAACAGATGAAAGCTGATCTTTGCTTTGGTATCGATTTAAGTACATAGGTATATAATCACGCATGCGAGTTACACTCGATGGTCATTTGAACGAATATGTTGATAAAGCTTATCTCTTAATACGGAGTCTCAATTACTACTCAAATTTGCTTCATTATCATATATAGTTTTTAAAGAACCTCAGAACGAACGAATATCAAAGTTTGAACTGCAGAGATAAGTCAAAGCATAGACGAGTTATTAATAGATTTTTCTATCTAGCCTATACTATAAATGCTAGCAAAACAATATATTATAGAGAATTTAACGTTACAATTTACACCTGGGGTCAGATTTTGTAAAGCGAAACGATCAAACGTTGTCGTGCGCACGAATGATCAGGTCATGTTACACAAGCAAATTTCTTCGTGCACACGAAAACGTTTGAACGTTTCGTCTTACAGAAGCCGACTCTGGCTTGCACCAGGTGTAGGATTAGGATGTAATTTTTAATGTACGAAGCACATTAAAAAGGTTAAAAATGACATCGATTCGAATGACAGACAAACTAGGTATGCAGCAACATTTATGTTGTCATTTAAAAAAATGTTTACCATTTCATAATACGATTATAAAACAAGCAGAACTCTTGCTGGGGCAGAAATAATAGAACAGAAGATTTACACCGTTTTTCATTAACGTACTTGTGCTGGAGATTCTTTGATAAGCGAAGTTTAATCACCAAGTTATATAATCTCCTCAACTTGACTCATTTCATCATAGCAGTAATTAGCTAACTATTTTGAACACAAGGTGTTCTTAAGAACAATCGGTAGGTTGGTCTCTTATCTTTTCATGCAATTGTAGCGCCTTATTAAAGTCCAGTACGTACTTGCCTGAATGAATAAAAAAATAAATGCAGTACACGCGAATATCGACTTCCACATAAGCATAACCCGGCACCCTCAAAGCTGTGACCAAAATTACTTCGACCAAAATAAAATGTCAAACTGAACCCCTGTTTACAACTCTTGTTATTATTGAAAGGTACTCTGCATTTTGACCATCTGCCGCTAGGAAGTGTTTCTATTACAGCAGCACCACCAGCTACGACGACGAATGGCCTCGCGCGTTTAAGAAATTTTTATATGTACTTTATTTCTGTATTTCTCGTTTTAGAAAGTTTCGTATGCACGGCTACCATGCGAGATGCGACCCACCTCCCCGAGCAGCAATTCGCTTGCTTCTTGTATTTCGCAGCATTAAAGACGAGTACAGAGCCTACTATAAATTACAGAAAAAACACGCCTGAGTTTTACGCGCACATACACACAAACACTGCTCGCATTTAAATCCTAAAAAATATATCTCCAATTACACAGAATTTTTTGATTAATATCTGGTGGGGGAAGGGTGCGCTTTTATTCTGCCAAACTGCTTCGCAAAATTTACAACAGTTTCAGGAAAAAATTATTCTTCTTTTGGGAAAATGTGTAAAAAAGACGAACAAAAATTAAAGATGGAGACCGTGACCACTGGCAAAAATAGAGACAGACGGGTTCGTTCGCACTACTCGCACACAGATGCACACATTCTATTCGGGAAGCCTCGACACATTTTCTGCACCCAATTAGCTTTTTTATTTTTATATATACGAATTTTTGGCGATTTAACTCACTCTTGGGATGTAATTTGATTGTAATTATATTTTTATCACTGTTTTTCCAATGGAAAATATTTTCACAGCACTCTTTGCAATGCAAAAGCAAATTTATTTTCTTAATGTTCGTGGACGACCTTTTGCTCAGCTAAAAATCTATCACGAAAGTCAAGTGACGTATTAGACGAATGCGTGTAGTGGTAGTTGATATAGTTTGCCTGTGTTCGACTAAGGGGGGCGCAGTGGTTTTCTCTACCAAGAAGTAGATGTCAGGAGAGGCAGTAGAAAGAATGCATTTCCACTTTCATTGAAATCAGAGATGAATCAGGTAATTAAAACCAGAAACAATACTGAGACCACCAACCAGAGACAAACGATACTGAGACCCCCAACTCACAATCCTCTTGCCGCTGGGCCCCTCAGTTTTTTTTCAAATTCCCCATTTTGTTTTCCCATCGGTGTTGTGTCAATTAAGAATCCGTGTGACATGCAAAAACATACAAAAAATACAAAAATAAATGCTGCCAACCTCGACAACCGTGCGGAAATGTGCTAGAATTCGGGAATACCACATTTTCACATTACTGAATGCCATTGGTTAGTAATTATATATTTTTAAAAGGCGAATAATTTGATTTCTTTAGTTAATAAAACTAGCTAAATGAGATGTTCTGTATACTAAAAACTTATTATGACAAACATGGTTGCGTATTTTGCGCTTTTGAATATCATTAACTTCGATTTCATGCGTAAATTTTTCTTACAAAACTGAAGAAAATTTGCTCAATATATTTCGATTTTACTTCAAACAATCTGCATTGTTCATTGTTCTTATATATTTTAAGCAAATCTCCACTTATTCCTTAAAAAAATTATTATGCACACGTAACGAATAATTTCCAATTTAACGGATAAAATTCTATGAACGCTGTCAGCAACTTTGCCCACAGCGGAAGTGGCATATGCAAGGTGCGAGTGTTTTGGTGAGTCGGAATTTTTGAAGTTACGTGACATTTGTCAATACGAATTTCTATGTAACAATACAAGCGCACTTAGCATTTGCCACCCCATAAAAATATAGCTTGTAGGCTAAGTAACGGGAAATCGGTCGGAGTTGGTGGTCTCAGTATTGTCTCTGCCACCAACTTCGGACGATTTCCCTTAACTTACCAACAAGCTATATTTTTATGGGGTGGCAAATGCTAAGTGCGCTTGGATCAGAAATGAAAGAATAAACGAGATAGATATTTTCTTACGTCTATCCCCCCAAAACCCATTTGTTTACATTGCTTTTATTTATTTTATTTTATTTTATTTTCAGTGGACACAATATAAATGATTTTATACCGTCCGGATTTTAATCCGGGGAACTATGCCCATATGGCTGGTTTACATTGTTGTTTTTGTAATTTCAACCCCCGTCTGTGAATACGTGTGAGCTACAAAAAAGCATGTTGCTAATGGCCGGCCAACATTCATTTTGCTTTTATGGGCATCGCGCAATTAAAGTTTTGTGTTTGGTATTGAACTTGTTTGGTTTTTCTTAAGGATTCGATTAAAATAAAAAAAAACGATGTAATACGCGTTTCGGAGTAGCGAATTATTGCATTAAAGTTCAATTCATGAACTCACATATCCTAGAAAAGAAATGAGCATATGTGCCAAAGATAATGGATTACAGAGATATATAACTTTCCAGTGGAAAGGCGGCTGCCTACAAGCATTTTCCCGTAAAATTCATGAAGTAACGCATATATGCTCATTTCTTTTCTAGTATATGTGAGTTCATGAATTGGACTTTAATACAAGAATTCGCTTTTCCGATAATTGTATTTCACTATTTTTTTTATTTTAATCGAAGCCTCAACAAAAACAAAATAAGTTCAATACTAAACACAAAACAATTGAACAGCGCGATGCCCATAAAACCAAAAGGAATGTTGGCCGGCCATTAGCAACATGCTTTTTTGTAGCTCACACGTATTCACAGACGGGGGTTGAAATTACACAAACAACAATGTAAGCAAATGGGTTTTGGAGGGATAGACGTACGAAAGATATCCATCTCTTTTATTCATTCATCTCTGATATGTGCGTGACTTCATGAATCTTACGGCAAAACAGCGCCTTTCCACTGGAAAGTTAAATATCTCTGTATTCCATTATCTTTGGTTCCATCAGCTGATACATAAGTAGCAGTGTTACCAGCTCTTTTACGCTATTCACTTTAAAGTTTAGTGATTTCAAGGCACCTAAGGAATTTATTAAATGAATACTTCTGAATAATTGCGAACATACTCTTTCGAACTAAAACTTTCAGATTTCTGCTGCCAAATCGAATTGAACCCGAATTCTCTTTATTCTTTAGCGTTTTGAGTTGCTCGCAAAAAAAAACACTTATTTTCTTGCACTGATCATCCATTGCAATTGATTTTCACACATTTATACAAACCCATTTCGAAATAATTTAATATTAAAACTCGTTCCATAGGCGTTTCTTTTTTTTAACATTTTTAACATTGAAAAATGGAAACTAGAAAAGTGTCTCAATTATGAGTATGTGTTGTGTTGTTTTTTTTTAATATAGTATTGTCGTCTTTAAAAACAATGTAATCAGAATAATTGTGCCTAAAGAATTGCAAAAAATGTGCACTTTTTGTGTTTGGCTTTTTTTGGCTAAAGATTTATGAAATTTTCCTACATATCTCTTATAAAACCTGGTAACACTGCAGTACAAATGTCAAATTTTCGCAAGCAAATAATGTCCCGGACAATAAACGAGAGCAAAAAGAGAGTGGATAATTGTACCAATCAATCCACTACAACTATCCACTTTTCCGACATCATTTCGCAGCAGCTGCGTACTGCAAAACGAAAAGGAGACCGACATTTTTCGTTCATGATTTCGTCGTGTCATTTTTGTATGGGATTTTTCGCTTTGAATCATGTCCGTACCAGCCGTACCGTGACAAATGTCACGTAACTTCAAAAATTCCGACTCACCAACAAACTCGCACCTAGCATATGCCACTTCCGCTGTGGGCAAAGTTACTGACAGCGTTCATCAAATTTTATCCATTAAATTTGAAATTATTCGTTACGTGTGGATAATCCTTTTTTTAGGAGTGTTTTTAAGTGCACATTTGCTTAAAATATTAATGAAAAATGAACAACGTAGATTGGTTGAAGGAAAATAACAACATTTTGAGCAAAGTTTCTTCAGTTATCTAAAAAAAATTTACACATGAAATCGAAGTTAAAGATTTTCAAAAGCAACAAATACGCAACCATGTTTGTCCTAATTAGTTTCTAGTATATAGAACATCTCCATTAGATAGTTTTATTGACCAAGAAAATCGAATTATTCGCCTTTTAACAATTTATAATAACTAACAAATGGCATTCAGTATATTTAAAACATGTGGTATTCCCGAACTCTAGCACATTTCCCCACTGTTGCCGAGGTTGGCAGCAATTATTTTTGTATTTTTGGATGTTTTTGCATGTTACACGGATTTTTAATTGACATAACACAGATATGAAAACAAAATGGCGAATTTGAAAATAAATTGAGGGGGCTTGTTTACTTTTTTTGTTGTTATTTCAATCCGTCTGTGAATTTGTGAGCTATATGTATTCACAGATAGGACATTTAAGATCATTTATTTATATATTATATTATATATATATTTGAAAATTTGCGAGGGGAATCGACTAGGTGCGCGGAGCTGACAGTCTATTTAATGTGGTTTTCCATTGGGACAAAAAATCAATCTTTTTTTTTATCTAAATCACTTTTTGTGTTCCATTGGGAAACAAAATCATTCTTTTTTTGATTCGGATCACTTTTTGCAGATCTCGATATTTTTTCAGATTTACACATTCAACCACAAATACAGCACAGCTGTTTTAGGTCATTTTAAGACAAATGTGCAAAGTTTGCAAACCAAAATAAAGAAATACATAAACAGCAATGGATATAGTTTTGGAGGAATTGTAAACTTCATTGTTTTCCTCATCATCTGGAAACTACGAAGCACCTAAACTACCTACTATATTTTGTACACATTTTTCAAGTCGATATTCATGGTTGATTTATCCAAAAGCGAATGCAATTTGTACAGCTGATGTTGCTGTCAAATAATACACTAATCCATTTACAAAAGCAGATCAATTTCGTAGCATGTTCCATGAGCGCGTTAAATCTGAGATCTGAAAAAAATATCTGGTGGTCCCAATGGAATATGGAAATCGACATAATACTAATGTCGTTTTCGATTTGGCAAAAGCATACATTTTTTGAGAACAAAAAAATTTGTTATTGACATTGTTTTTCATGTTCGATTTGCCAAAAAAAAATCAACCTTTTTTTGATCTGACTCTCTTTTGAGAAATCTCGATTTTTTTCAGATTTCACACATACTTTCACTAATGCCAATGTGTATGACACACAGCTGGCGTTTACGAATTGTTTATCGTTGGAAGGATTGCTTTGTCGTTTTCTGTATATCTTTATTGAGGTGGCCGCAAAATTTGTATTTTTTTTCAATTGCACTGGAAATCAATTTTTATTGATTTTCACACATTACGCAATAATTTAATATATAAACTCGTTTCCACACGCGTTAAATGAATAATTCAGTTAAAAATGCAATCCTTCCAACGATAAACAATTCGGAACCGCCAGCTGTGTGTCATACACATTGGTATTAGTGAAAGTATTAGGCCTTTTATATTATGCTCACATGACAGTACAAGATCCAACTTTTGTTGTAAACCATGGAAATCAGTGATCAATACAGATCATATGAGCATATACGGTCTATTGTTACATCCGAGCTGGGAAATTTTCTAATAAAATCATTTTTATTAAACTTTTACAAATTATTCTAATAATTCACTTCAAAACAATATTTCAAAAATTCTTATCCGACAGTAAATTAAGTGATTGGTTAATTCACTTAATTCACTGCATTACTTTACACTTTTTTTTATCTTCACAACCGATTACTATTTCGAACTTTACCTATCACTGTTTAAAAATCAACAGATGACACCTTGTTCTCAAATCTGCCCTTTTATATCCGCTCCGCCATCTATCGGGAATTCCGGTTCCTCCCGAACAAACTCAATGATTCTAGAATTAGCCAAAGATAAAATACAGAGATATATAACTTTCCAGTGGAAAGGCGGCTGCCTACAAGCTGTTTTCCCGAAAAATTCATGAAGTCACGCACATATGCTCATTTCTTTTCTCGTATATGTGAGTTCATGAATTGGACTTTAATACAAGAATTCGCTATTCCGATAATTGTATTTCACTATTTTTTTTATTTTAATCGAAGCCTCAACAAAAACTAAATAAGTTCAATGCTAAACACAAAACAATTGAACAGCGCGATGCCCATAAAACCAAAAGGAATGTTGGCCGGCCATTAGCAACATGCTTTTTTGTAGCTCACACGTATTCACAGACGGGGGTTGAAATTACACAAACAACAATGTAAGCAAATGGGTTTTGGAGGGATAGACGTACGAAAGATATCCATCTCTTTTATTCATTCATCTCTGGTTATTAGCTCAGCCGGTGTTTTTAATCTTTTCCAGCAGATCGGCGTTGCTGGGTCTTCTTCTGCGATACAACCTGGACCAAATATCCCCCGAAAAGCCATTCTCAGGTTATAATAAAGCTGTGTTCAGACGATTGCCATATCTGACAATATTGTTAGGTCTACCAATGATCTGACTATGAGAGCTACAAATGATCTGACAATAGCGAACACAATAAAAAATTGCCAATACACACGGTTGCCAGGTTTTGTCTCAAACTCTGACAATTGCATTTGCGGATGGTTTTCCTGTAAATAATTTAATAATTTGTATGACAACATTGTCAGGTAGAAAATTGCACAAGGTTGGCAAATGTTTGTTTATAAAATATTTGCAGATCCGTTGGCAGTCATTGTCAGACAAATTCAAAATTGTTTTTTTTTTTTTAGAATCGGTGGTTGAAGTCTTGATTGAGAAACACGAAATAATTGAAATAAAAAAAAACAATTAATGGGACAAAAAGCTGTAATTGCGATTGTTTTGGCCTCGTACCTATTTTAGCGCAACGTCTTTGGAAGAAGGATTGGGTTGCCCTCCGATAGCAGGAGGGACTTTACGCAAAATTGCACGTGGAATTGAGAGCTGAGAAGCCAGAATTGTATCGCATTATTATTAATATTAAGACTTGGTTACGGGCGACGAAGTGATAGACACCATGGAGATGGAGATGGGATCAACACAAGTCGGGCGGGAGGTGGGCCCGTACCGGAAAAGCTGAGGGTGATTCAATTGAACCTTCATCACAGCAAAGCAGCATCAGCAATGATGACTAAATGTTTTGATGGGGATTCATTTGATATAGCCCTGATACAGGAGCCTTGGATCTTTAGAGGAAAGATTAGAGGACTACCAAATAACATGGCTGAGTTGCATTATGCCCAAACTAGCGGAAGAATTAGGTCCTGTGTCCTGGTAAGGCACGGAGTTCAAGCATATAAACTGCCGGATCTGTGTGCCCCAGACCTTGCAACAGTACGAGTAGGATCAGGTGCGGGAAGTTTTGTCATAGCATCTGCATACCTGCCGTATGATTCTCCAGAACCTCCTCCGACAAGGGAGTTAGAGTCTTTGGGGAATGCATGTAGGAACAGGAACGAGGATCTAATAATTGGTTGTGATGCCAATGCACATAATACAGTGTGGGGCAGCACCAACGATAATTACAGAGGAGAAGCCTTATTCGAATTTGTATCATGCAAGGATCTAGCTATCTTAAACAGGGGAACAGAGCCGACCTTCGTCGATGTGAGGCGAATGGAAGTGATCGATGTTACCCTGTGCAGTAGCCAGATAATTGAAAGAGTATCAAATTGGGGGGTAATGGATCAGGCTACATTGTCGGATCACAGAGCCATTTCATTTGATGTTCGCTACGGATCTAAAAGGAAAAAAGATCGGAAATACATCAGAATTCCAAAGAACACAGATAGGATAAAATACCTGGAAGTGTTGGAGGAAAAACTGAATGTAAAGACATGCGGAATACCGAAAAACACTTGGCATGTAGAATCACAACTGAAGCATCTGCAATCGGCTGTTGAGGATGCGTACCGAGTGGCTTGTACACCTACTTTAGTGGAACAACAAGATCCTGTGCCTTGGTGGTGCCGGGAACTTGAAAAGCTAAAAAAGGCTGTGAGGGAGGCCTTCAATCACGCCATGAGGAGGGGAGAACCCGAAGCATGGCATGAATATAAGGCGAAAAAGAAAGAGCTAAATGTCACTCTGCGACGACGTAAAAGGGAGTCGTGGAGGGACTTTTGCTCAAGTATGAGGAGTAGGTACATCTGAAGTCAGTAGACTACAAAAGATTGTCTCGAGAGATCCAGTTTCCAAGATCGGACTCATTCGTAATAGAGCGGGGGAGATGGTAGAAACTCTGGATCACACAAATGAGGTCCTAATGGAGGTCCACTTTCCAGGAAGCTATAAGTCAGATCAGCCCTGGGCTCCAATGAAACAAGGAGCGAACAGGATGGATAGGACGGAAGCAGAACGGATCGTGACACCACAAGCGATCAAGGGTGCGATAGAAACATTCTCACCCTTCAAAACTGCGGGGCCGGATGGTATATTTCCAGGTCTAATGCAATGGGGTATAGACGTGATTGCACCAAGGCTCAGGAATACATACGTTGCATGCCTAGCAATGGGCTATATCCCGATTACATGGAGGGAAGCAAATGTGGTCTTCCTTCCAAAACCGGGAAAAAAGGACTACATACACCGAGCAAAGTCATTCAGACCAGTCAGCCTAACATCCTTCCTGTTAAAAACAATGGAAAGGGTGATGGTGGACTATATGGAGAGTACTGCGCTTAGGACGTATCCTTTAAATAGTAGACAGCATGCATACAGGGTAGGCATGTCTACAGAAACAGCGCTACATCAAGTAGTACGCGTTGCGGAGGAAGAGCTAAATACCGGGGGCATTGCGATGACCACTATAATGGACATTGAAGGTGCCCTCGATAAGATATGCTTTGAAAGTCCGAAACAAGCCTTGGAAAAACGTAGGGTTAACCCACTGGTGGTAAGATAGGTGGACAATATGTTGAATACAAGAGCGATTAATATTCAGACGGGAACCTCAAAACTCATGAGGAACGCACTCAGAGTGGTTGAGCGGTGGTGACTGGAACAAGGGCTCTCCATTAATGCGGGGAAAACAGATCTAATAGTCTTCACTAGGAAGAGGAAAAATCTAGAATTTCGGCCGTTAACACTTTTCGGATCGGAACTAACAATGGCTAAGAAGGTTAAGTATCTGGGAGTCTATCTAGATTCTGGACTTACTTGGAATTACCATGTCGAGGAGAAGGTCCGGAAGGCAGTGGACAGAGGTGTGGACTCTCGCCTAGGTCAGTATACTGGATGTATACGATGATAACTAGACCCATTATCACGTACGCCTCGGTTATATGGTGGGCGAAAGCCTCTCAGAAAACCGTCAGGAAGCACCTGGATAGGGTTCAACGTTTAGCATGCATAGGAATTACAGGTGCAATACTGTTGGTTCCCAAACAAAAGAACTCAAATGCAACCGTTGATGCAATCAATGTCTGCACATTAGACCAGTGATTGGAATATGATCATTTAACTTCAAGGAGAAGGTCACAACAATATTCCCAATCACTGGAAACAAGGCACAGGACATTTGGAACGCGAACACTGAAGGAAACCACAAAAACACCGCACGAAAAAACAAGTCCACGAAGAAAAACCACCGACAGACGAAACCACCACGAGACAATGAGGCCGAAACGTCAAATGCTCGACACCTCAACTAGCCATTGTCGATGTATAGTCGGTCTTCTCTCACACCAACCAATTCTCCCAAATGAACCAAGCATCGGAACTAGTCACACCTCACACGTAATAGGCAAAGTGGAAGCAGTCGACACAGCTACATATCGCCATCTCGCTCTTACAGCTTGAAAGGATATAGATGGTATAAAGTTAGAAGTGTTAGTGATTAGTTAATCTTATTGTATTGTATTGTAATCAAATGTAAACTATGTTAAACTAACACCAAACTAATTTTATGAAAAGGGGCAATGACCATTTAAGATCACAGCTGATCTGGTAAATAGGAAACCGAGGTTTCGCAAAGAATTTGTAGAGTAGTTTGCGTTCATTCGAATCAGAACCTTTGAATTAAAACCAATAAAGAATAGATTTATAACGTTTACCGAACGTTCCGCGACTTTCATTTCACCTTTTTCAAGTGAATCAACAATTCACTTTTGCTGTGAGACGCCTTCTCCAGCAACTTAATTTTCTACACGTCGCCTACGTATAGAACATGGTCCTTCGAGTCCTTTGAAAGGAAACCGCATATTTTTTTTTTCTTCTTTCTCCTCTAAAAAATAACACAAAAGTGCATTAAAGTGACGTGAAAAGAATAAAAAAAAAAAAAGAACATTTAAAGTGTACTGTGGAATAGTGAAAAAAAAAGCATCCCGATCATCGACGGACTGTCTATCGGCCACAGTACCCAACGACAACATCAATCCCGTATCCAACGGACAAACAGCGGTCTGAAAGCGGCAAAACGGGCAGCAATCACAGCAAGGAGCTGTGCAACGCAAAGCCTTCTGCAACTGTAACTGAGAGTTTAAATTACTGAGGTTGCAGTTGCAAAAGCAAATCAAGGTAGGAATATTGTTCCTAGTTATCGCCTTATTTTTGCAACTAGTATATATATTCATATATATTTTTCATGAACGTTTCGTCGAAAATATAACGAGTCGACGTCAGCATCTGTATAATCACAGTAAGGAACTGTGCAACCTGTACAACGATCCACAAGTGACAACGGTCAACTTCAACAATCACAGCAAGGAACTGTGCAACCTGTACAACGATCCACAAGTGACAACGGTCAACTTCAACAATCACAGCAAGGAACTGTGCAACGCAAAGCCTTCTGCAACTGTAACTGAGAGTTTAAATTACTGAAGTTGCAGTTGCAAAAGCACAATAAGGTAGGAATATTATTCCTTTCTTTGTACACCTTTTGTTGCATAATACAATATAGATATAAACTAAATACCTATATATATAAACTCATAAACCTAGTTTAGTACAAATTTATAATCAATAATTGCCAAAAAACATTTCCCCTGATTTAAAACACCAAACTAACGCCCATATCGAAGTGAAGTGATTATGTCTAAGCTTACTAAGCAAATCGAACGGCAAGAACTTATCTTGAAAGAACTCGAAAGCGATTTCGAAGAATTTAAAAAAGAAAACGAGACGCGAAAATCAAAGGGATATATAAATGCGTGTATAACGGACAGTGAAGAATACTTCAAACGCGCAAAAAAGGATCATGAGGCGATCGTTAATCATGTGTCTGATCCGCTCAAAGACGCGTACCTTGAAGCTGAAACTTTTTTGAAAATTAAGCGCATATATTTTGCCTTTACGAGAATTCTTAATGACCTTTATGACGAATTTTCCAAAGATACAAATGCAAACTTAGAAGTGTCTCGGTTAAACGTTACAAAGGCTTCAGTGTGTGACATTCGGTTGCCACCAATTCAAATCAAGAAGTTCTCGGGCTTGTTAGAAGAATGGTATGAATTTCACAACCTGTTTGAAAGTATGGTGGATCAGAATATTGATTTATCCGACATACAGAAACTTCAATTTCTTAAAACCCATGTCACTGATAGTGCTGCCTTATTAATTCAGCATTTATTAGTTGATGCGGATGGAAAAAACTATGCTGCGGCATGGGAAATTTTAAAGGAGCGTTACCAAAACAAACGTAAATTGGTTAATAAACAGTTAAGGGTTTTGATGGAACAAGCTAAAATAACGCATGAAACCGCCGATGCATTAAAATCTTTGCATGATACAAGCACAAACTGTATTCATGCACTATCGAATCTGGGAATGGCCGTGGAAACTTGGGATGCCATTCTTATATATGTGGTTTACCATAAACTTCCTTTACAAACTCAAAAGGACTGGGAAGAGAAATTGGGCAGTTCTAAACTCCTCCCAGAATGGAAAACCTTCACTAAATTTATTGAGGGAAGATTTAGCTCCCTCGAAAATATCATGGAGTCAAATGAGGCTCCAAAGACATTCAAGAAATCGACAGCAACTGCTTATCATGTAAAGCAGTCAAACGAGACAAAGAAATTTCTTTGCCGGCTTTGCAAGGCGTCGCATGGAATACGGCAATGCAAACATTTTTTAAAAATGGAAGTAAAGGCCCGAGCTGAAGCAGTAAAGGCAAACGGTGTCTGCTCAAATTGCTTAGGGTACGATCACCATTCGTCTAACTGCAAGAGCGGCAATCGTTGCCAAAAATGTGGTCAAAAGCACCACACGCTTTTACACTTTGAGACTCAGAGGCCTTATAATGGTAACACCGCCAATCATTACCCACATGCTTCATCCTTTCATGGAAACAATCGTACAGAGTATAACACTCACTTAATTCAAAATGCGAATCAGTGCATTCCTCCAAGTGGGTGGAGCAATGGACTTAATAGTGTATCAACACAAAGCCATACGCAATACCCCAACCAAACTCAGGCCGCGAATCAGAGTAGTTCCCAAAATGGGCGGAACATTGACCAGAATGTTGCGTCAACATCAAACAACAACATCAACTTATACCTAAACCAAATGAGATCAAAGGTCTTGCTAGCAACATCGTTAGTTAAGGTTGTAGCTTCAAGTGGTAATAAACACGTACTTAGGGCATTAATAGATCCTGGCTCAGAAGCCACATTCGTAACAGAAAATGTTGTCCAGCTTCTCAACCTAAGAAAGCAAGGAGCATATGCGGACATTAAGGGTTTAGGACAAAGTTCAACGGGCACTTCCAATTCTATTGTCGACTTAACTCTGTTTTCATGCATCAATCCCCATTTCTGTCTCGATGTTAGAGCGTTTGTCTTTTCCCAATTGACCTCAATGTTGCCAACACAACATGTTTGTACATCCTCGTGGAATCATTTGTCGAATTTGCAATTGGCAGACCCATCCTACAATCGTCCTGGAAGGATTGACATGCTTTTAGGTGCTGATGTTTATGCGACGATCATTCGCGAAGGGCTAATTCCAGGACAAAATGGATCCCCAGTCGCACAAAACACAGAACTGGGATGGATCCTAACCGGAGCTGCAAGCACCAATCCCAAAGTGACTTCGGTAACAGTTCGAAGCCACCACACCATATTAGATGCACAGCTTAGGAAATTTTGGGAGATAGAGGAGGACATGGAAGCACGCAAACTAACACAAGAAGAAGAAAGGTGTCAACTACACTATCAAAACACTACAATTCGAAGAGAGGATGGTAGATATGAAGTACGGTTACCGTTCAAGGAAAAAATTCGACCCAACCTTGGCAACTCTAAAGGGGCAGCAATGGCAAGATTTTTTCAAATTGAAAAACGCCTCATCGCTAACGAAAAACTTCGACAAGCCTACACAGCGTGCATCAACGAATACATTACCCTAGGACACATGAAGGAAGTTTCAACAGATGTCGAACAGGATGGTAAGCATTATTTCCTTCCTCACCACGCGGTGTTTAAGGAATCGAGCTCCACAACCAAACTGAGAGTTGTATTCGACGCTTCATGCAGAACGTCTAGAGGAGTATCACTCAATGATTTCCTTATGGTTGGTCCACGGCTTCAGGTGGACATAATTGACCTTATAGCACAGTGGAGGAAATTCAAAGTGGCAGTTGCAGCGGATATCAGCATGATGTACCGACAGATATGGATGTCACAAGAGGACACGTCATACCAACTAATTCTCTGGAGGTCAAAATGCGATGAGCCTATTAAGACGTATGCACTGAACACCGTCACATTCGGAACTGCATCAGCCCCATACTTAGCTGTACGAACCTTGCAGCAGTTAGCAATGGACATCGAAGATTGCCAACCGCATGTAACAAAGGCAATAAGCGAAGGGTTCTACGTCGATGACTTCATATATGGTGCTCACAACGAAGAAGAGGCCATCAATATGCAAACGGATGTGTTATCGGCTTTGAGCTCAGCTGGATTTCCGTTGCGCAAATGGGCCAGCAACTCACCCACAATTTTAGAAGGAATACCTGAAAGGGAAAGAGAAGTGAATCTTCCTTTACAATTTGACTCACAGGATGCGATTAAGATGTTGGGCATCCAATGGCATCCTGCAAGGGACACATTTACGTTCAGAATTAACATACCTGCTGTGACAAAGCACACAAAAAGATCCGTACTGGCTGATATCGCGCGCCTATTTGATCCTCTGGGATGGATCTCCCCGTGCGTAATCAAAGCAAAGTTGATTTTACAGCAGCTTTGGATCAAAACACTACCTTGGGATTCCCACATAATGCCAGAAATAGAAGGACAGTGGACAGAACTTCGAACTGGTCTTCACAAACTGGAGAAAATAGAGATCCCACGGTGGATATCATGTGATAGAACATCGCAGATCCAATTACACGGCTTTAGTGACGCATCGGAGAAAGCATACGCGGCAGTAATATACGTACGAGTCACATCAAGAGGGCAGGAAAGAATTCACTTGCTGTCGTCTAAAACAAGAGTGGCCCCAGTAAAAAGCATATCTTTGCCGAGACTGGAGCTTTGTGCGGCAGTATTACTTGCGAAGCTTCTACACAGAATGGCAAGAGCCATGCAATTTGAACAGGTGGAGATGTTTGCATGGTCCGATTCCATGATAGCTTTGGCGTGGATAAAAGGCAGTCCAGCCATTCGTACAACATTTGTAGCCAATAGAGTCACAGAAATTCAATCTCTAACAAACGTGGATATTTGGCGTCATGTAGGCAGTAAGGACAACCCGGCGGATATTGGTTCTCGAGGACTTTCCCCTGAAGAGTTAATCGAGAGCCAACTGTGGTGGCATGGTCCACATTTCTTACAAGGTTTTTTGCCATGCGATCAACCAACAACAAATCCTCCATTAACAGTCGAGGAAACAAAAAGGGAAGCAAGACAATGTCTATTCAACATAACGGACATAGAATTTTTCCAAACCTTCTCAACTTTAAAACGTCTAGTACGAAGCACAGCGATTTGGCGACGATATCTCGACAACTTAAGAGATAAGCAAGCAAGGAGGCCACTGGATATGCACCCGATCACTGCAGATGAACTGAGGTCATCTCACTATCAGCTCATCAAAGTGGCACAAGGAGAACTATTTAAAGAGGAAATTGAAGCGCTAAAAGGGAAACGCGCTATACCGAAGACAAGCTCGATTCGAAGCCTCAACCCATTTCTCGATGAGGGAGACATACTTCGGGTCGGGGGTAGACTTTTAAATTCACCACTCCCATTTGATCAACGTCACCCAATAATACTCAAAGAAAAGCATCACTTTTCAAAATTACTGGTTACAGACACGCATCAGAGAACGCTTCATGGTGGCCAACAAATGGTAATAGCCGAAATACGCAACATGTATTGGATAACAAACCTAAAAAGACTTGTTAAATCGACAATCCACAAATGTGTTCGGTGCCACCGCTATAATGCAAAAATGCAGGAGCAGCTAATGGGAAGCCTTCCATTGGCACGCGTTGCAATTTCAAGACCCTTTTCAAACACAGGCGTTGACTATGCAGGACCTGTGGAAATCAAAATGTGGAAAGGCAGATGCAATAGGATGAGCAAGGGGTACATCGCCGTGTTCATCTGTCTTGCAACAAAGGCAATTCACATTGAGCTAGTCAGCGACTTGAGTGCAGCGGCATTCATCGCAGCATTCAGACGATTTGTTGCCCGTCGAGGAAACTGTGCCAACATGTTTAGTGACTGTGGCACCAATTTCAAGGGAGCATACAACGACCTGCGAAAGGACAGCAAATTCATCACGGCTGAATGGTCAGCAGAAGTAGCCGCAAATCTGGCATCGTACCAAACGACGTGGCACTTCAACCCTCCATCATCACCACACTTTGGAGGGCTGTGGGAGGCAGGTGTCAAATCAATAAAACACCACTTAAAAAGGACGATTGGATCATCGAAATTAACTTTCGAGGAATATGCGACACTGCTGACACAGATCGAAGCATGCCTCAATTCTCGACCACTGTGTCCAATGACGTCGGACCCCAACGATTTAAATGTACTAACGCCCGGACACTTCCTAATAGGAGCACCACTGCGTGCATTGCCAGACAGGAACTTAGCAGAAAGGAAAATCAACAATTTGGACAGATGGAAATACCTGCAGCGACTTACCCAGGAATTCTGGAAGCAGTGGAGCACAAACTATCTGCAACAGCAACCCGATGTTAGAATGGGAGATATTGTCCTCGTCAAGGAAGACAATCTTCCTCCATCCGAATGGCTACTCGCGCGAGTAATCGATCTACATCCCGGGTCGGACGGTCTAACGCGCGTGGTGACCATAAAAACAAAGAATTCGACACTCAAGCGACCGATCGCAAAAATATCCCCTTTGCCATTATCAACTTAAACAATATCATGAACTCACCCCCATAACCTCTTACTATCAACAGCACAAATGTAAACAAACCCCTGAAAAAAAAAAAAAAACCCCTTATGAACCTTTAATAATCCCAAGTGAAATAAATAAAAACAAAACACTAGATGTCATAATTCACCCTTTAAACACTCGAGTTAGGCTTTACACTCTAGTTAGGCTCCACATCATTCAGCATAAACATAGTGCAACAACATTTTATTGCACTTTTACTACTTTGCACTGTAATTACAAAACACTAATGCATTTTTTTGTATGTTTCATGGCACGTGCACCTAACCTCAAATATGGACGAGGCAATGTGGCTGGGAGGTTTTAGCCAATCAAGAACACAGAAGCAAATCCGGAAGGAGATGGAACACCACTATCAAGACATCATTAAACACAAAATCCGGAGGCCGGGAGCATGTTGGTTCCCAAACAAAAGAACTCAAATGCAACCGTTGATGCAATCAATGTCTGCACATTAGACCAGTGATTGGAATATGATCATTTAACTTCAAGGAGAAGGTCACAACAATATTCCCAATCACTGGAAACAAGGCACAGGACATTTGGAACGCGAACACTGAAGGAAACCACAAAAACACCGCACGAAAAAACAAGTCCACGAAGAAAAACCACCGACAGACGAAACCACCACGAGACAATGAGGCCGAAACGTCAAATGCTCGACACCTCAACTAGCCATTGTCGATGTATAGTCGGTCTTCTCTCACACCAACCAATTCTCCCAAATGAACCAAGCATCGGAACTAGTCACACCTCACACGTAATAGGCAAAGTGGAAGCAGTCGACACAGCTACATATCGCCATCTCGCTCTTACAGCTTGAAAGGATATAGATGGTATAAAGTTAGAAGTGTTAGTGATTAGTTAATCTTATTGTATTGTATTGTAATCAAATGTAAACTATGTTAAACTAACACCAAACTAATTTTATGAAAAGGGGCAATGACCATTTAAGATCACAGCTGATCTGGTAAATAGGAAACCGAGGTTTCGCAAAGAATTTGTAGAGTAGTTTGCGTTCATTCGAATCAGAACCTTTGAATTAAAACCAATAAAGAATAGATTTATAACGTTTACCGAACGTTCCGCGACTTTCATTTCACCTTTTTCAAGTGAATCAACAATTCACTTTTGCTGTGAGACGCCTTCTCCAGCAACTTAATTTTCTACACGTCGCCTACGTATAGAACAAATACGTACAACCCCAACATGCGCATTGGAGTTCATCATGGGGATATTACCGCTGGACTTATTTATTAAGAAAACAGCGGCCCAAACGGCACTTCGTTTGCATCGAGATGCGAAATGGCACAATTGTGGTACGATCTATGGACATAGGAAGATCCTGGAACTTGTTAAAAACGAGATTAGGGAGCTGAACATGCCTATGGATCGAATAACAAGGGTGCGTATTATGGAAAGAAATCACAAAACTCGTATTGAGGACGGATTACTTCCAGAAAAAAGAAATGGTGAAATAGTGATTTTCACGGATGGATCCATGATGATGAATGGCGGAGCGGGGGCCGGTATCTATTCAGAAGAGCTGGAACTTGCCCGTCACATTAGCCTCGGAAAATACACTTCAGTATACCAGGCTGAGATGATTGCTTTGCTTCATGCGTTGGACTACTTGCTTGAGTGTCAGGCGGAAGGAAGAAATATCCTTATAGCACTGGACAATCAGGCGGTGATCAGATGCATGGAACAAACAAACATCACAACATCATTGGCACTGGAATGTGTACATAAGCTCAATAAGTGTTCATCTAAAAATGAAGTAACACTGACTTGGGTACTGGCACACAGAGGGATCGAAGGCAATGAAAAGGCGGACTCCCTTGCAAACCAGCTTGGATGTAACCGGTTTTTTCCGCATATTTTTCTTACAATAAATTTCTGTAAAACAAGAAGTGGTTGGACTCTGTTAAAACATGATCCCCCCCAACAAGTAATGCCATATTGTAGTTTTGATTGGAAAATTCCAAAGTAAATTATCTTAAGAAGGTTTCTTGAACAGACATTCTTCAGATAAAAAAAAATCCTAAGCGTCATACGAAAATATTGCCTTAAGTTATCAATGTGATAATTAAAACTCATTTTAGAGTCAATAATTAGCCCCAAGTATTTAAATTCTGTGACGCTATCAATTTGAAGACAATTTACACTGCAGTTGAGATTGCTACAAAATGTTTGAGCGGAATGGCTGGTGCCATAGAAGCAACTCGGCAGTTTAAACTTTTGGCACTCTGGTGCATGAAAATAAACATTAGCGTCAAATGAATTTTGAGATGCTAGACTGTAAAACATTATTTTTGTTTTAGAACTAATCATGAGCCTGTGTGAAGCAAACCATGTTCTAAACAGTTCTAAGTCTGAATTGATATCCGCAATTAAATTTAAAGGGCTTACTGAACCATAGGTTAAACCAACATCATCGGCAAATGCAGTGATAAGGCCTTTGAAATTTTGCTCAAACAAAGAGTTGGTATATATCAGGAATAGAATTGGTCCCAAAACAGAGCCTTGTGGTACGCCTAGATTTAAAAATGTTATTTGACTTCTAGTCCCTTCAATCCTTACTCTTTGGGATCTATTTTCCAGATATGATTTAAACCACTCAAGAATAAAGCCTCGAAAATCAGCATTTTCTATTTTCCGCAACAAAATAGAATGGTTAACCATATCAAATGCTTTGGTAATGTCGACGAACAGACCTGCAATAAACTTTTTTTTTGTCTAAGCTATTAAAAATTTGGGAGCAAAAGTTAAGTAGTGCATCCGTACTTTTACCTATTTGAAATCCATATTGAAGAGAACTGAAAAAAATTGTTTTATTCAGAAAACTTAAAATCCTTTTTTTCGCAACTTTTTCAAAGACTTTGCTTACTGAAGGAAGGAGCGAAATAGGTCTGTAGTTGCTTACATTGTTTGTGGCACCTTTCTTAAAAAGTGGAACTACATCCGCAGATTTAAGAGCTACGGGAAAAATTCCAGATAAAACACTTTTATTAAAAATATGCGCTAAGACGTCAACGACAAAACATGCAATATTCTTCAACATCCCATTTGAAATGCCATCAATGCCACAGGACTTTGAGTTTTTCAGAGAACCTATAGTCTTTAACAACTCTATGCCTGGGATTGGCTGAAAGAAAAAAGTACATCTCTGAGCAGTTTCATAAGGGGTACAAACAAAACTGGAATTCTTACAAAAGGAACTACTAAAATTCGGATGGCTAATGTTGGCAAAATAATTATTGAAGATGTCTGCAATTTCAAGCATATCAGTGACGATGCGTTCATTAAAAAGAATCGTAGTAGGACTTTTAAAGGAAGAGGGCTTCTTAAGGATGCTATTAACAATTTTCCATACTGCTCTTATATTTCCTCTGTTTATGTTAAATTGATTTTTGTAAAAGGTATCACGGCAAATAGGAACTTTATTTTTTACTTCCAAGCATAACCTTTTGTAAATATTTTTCAGATTTGTTCTACCAGGGTGTTTATAACATTTCTGTCGCAGTCTGTTCTTCTTATTGATTAATTGTACTAACTCTGTAGTTATCCAAGGTTTGAGTCTTTTGGACGACCTTTTAATATTCTTTGTAAAACTACAATCGTGTATATGATTAGTAAGGCATTTTAAAAAGAGATCATACGATATAGATGCATCTGGTTCTGTAAAAATACATTCCCATGACTCAAAGCTAAGAATAGACTTTAATTTTGAAAAATCAATTTTGGTTACCACATTGTGTGAACTAGGCTTATGGCTTTTACTTTTAATAATCGTATTTACTAATAAACCTGTCATTGAATGATCAGTTATTGCAACATCCAAGACATATTTTTCACAAGCGTCCAGAGAAATTTGGCAAAACGTCCGTAAATATGATCTAAACAACTACAAGATGTCAATCTTGTCGGTACATTTACAACAGACTCCAACCCATGAGATGCCAGAAGGGCCAAATATGTTGCTACTGTATCAGTTTTTTCGAGAATGTTGAAGTTAAGATCCCCCAGTATTATTAAATTTTTTGATTTTTCATTATCTAATAGATTTCTTCAACAAATACCGAAAAATCATATTTGTGTAGCCGGTAAACACACAAAACAACGAAAATTGCTTTGTTTACTGTGAAACACAATTTCAAAATATCAGCACTTAAGAAATCAACAAGACACGTCGGTACACAATCATCAAATTCCTCTTTAACAGAACAGCCTACACCGCCTGCTGCATAATTCTCATTTGTTTTTGCAAAAAATTCATAACCCGGCAAACTATAATCATTTTTCTCAAATTCATAAATCCAAATCTCCGAGACAAATACAAAATCCGGCAAGGAGACGAAAGAGTCTAGATGAGATACCAGTCTAATAAAATTTTCCCTTAAACTTCTGATGTTTTGGTGTATGATAAAAAGTTTGTTTTCACAATTGGATAAAGAAGTTTGATCACAATTAGTATCAATAAGGTTGGAGGAAGTAATATCATCGAAACAATTAAATTCAGTATTCATCTTTTGTAATTAAATAATTTACTCAATCAACAAATAAATTTAAGATCTTCGAAAGATTTAATAAACCAAACATATTTATAATTCTTCTCTTTTTTCACCTCTTTCGCTCGCATTAGTAACGCCTGGTTGTAATTGGTAAGAGCATCATTGATATAGACGAAAGTGCGTCTCCCTTTATTACTGCTGTTATTGTTGCTGCTGCTGTTGTAGTTGTTGCTGGTGTTGTTGATGTTAGAGTTACTGCTGCTGTTGCTTCTGTTGTTACTAAATATATTGGCACGAGTGCAGATTTTGTCTTTTCTTCTTCTTTTCCTGCATGATCCGCTGTTTGAGAGCGAAGTCCGACAGTTCCATACAAATGATCGACTTGCTTAAAGCACAGCTGTTTCCATTTTTGTCTTTCTTTTTATGAACGTTTTTTACATAGCATTTAGTTATTTGGTTGTCAGCTACTTCGACGCCCAGTGCATCTCGGTAAATACTCTGTGCGACATGTTTTGCGTTGTTGTCGCTTACTTCAGATAAACCAGCGATTTCAATGCGGTTGCGGAGTGTATTTTGTTGTTGCCAATTAAGTCTGGATTCAAGTCTACTTATTTTTGTTTTCAAAGTATCGTTCTCTTCACCAAGTTCAGTTAGCGTTCTTAGAAATTCTTTATTTATGGCCTCCAAATTAGATAACTTCATATAGACCATTTGAAGAGTAAAATCACCAGGTGGTTCAATTAAATTAGGTTCTTCATTGATCATTTTCTTGGAATTACTTGCCACAGTTGCACTTTTCTTTGGTTCGGTCTGCTTGTTTACATGAGACGAAGAGGGCAAGTTCAGCGATCTTCGTCTGAGTACAGCACATTTATCGCATCGAAAAGGTGTTCCACTATTCTTCATATATTCTATGTCCTGCTCGAAGATATTTACGCATGCGCCATGAAATAGTTCTTTGCAGTCATCACAAGACACTTTTAAAACACAGTTTCTTTCTACTTTTTCGGAACAAACCGGACAATTCATTTTTACTTGGGAATGTAAAGTAGCTTTCAATTGAGATGTGCACACCACAACACTCAGAGAGAGACTTGATGAGTATGAGTCGAGGAACATTGAAATGGGTGGTGGCTTTGTCTACAGGACATGGTAATTTCGGGTATCACTTAAGGAAAATGGGCCTTATAGAGGATGATACCTATAGACTATGCCTGGAGGAATCTGAGACAGCGGCACATATACTGTATCAATGTCCAGCGTTGGCTGGAAGAAGAATGAGGATCTTGGGACATCAATGGGTCGAGACCCAGTCGATGAGACAGATCTCCCATAAACAGATGCTAGCGTTAACACTAGGAATTAAGCCCAGAGAAGAGCTGTGGAGAAATTCAGAGAGTCTCTCTGAGTAAGATTTACAGTGGTAGAGAGACGAAAAGAGACCCGACAATGGTGGTCTGATTCGAATATCTCTCGAAATCTATATATATATAAGACTTGGTTATAGAGCAATAGGCTATTTTATTACAGTTGCACTAGAGTAAATATTTGCCAATGTTAAATAGGACTGATAACAATTAACATTTGATTTGCTATATGATATTAAAAGCATTTCGAAGCCCACTTTATGTAGGTACTATTTCTTTCTCAACGAGTGCAGTGGTACCACCTACTAGTGGCTTGTATACCAGCTTTAAGACCTCTTAATTTTAAGTCTTAATTGAGCCAGATCGAAAGTTGCCTGTTGTATAGAAATAAAGTAGAGCAGATTTTTGTTATTTAAATGTTTTTATTTTTATCGATTTACGATTACAATGCGGAATTTGTTTTAGTACTTTTTTCAAAATTCGCTTAAAGATTTCGATTCAAACTCATAATTCTTTCTCGCTCTGACGCGATGCAAGGAAAAATTGTGTTCCTAAATATAGATGAGAATGTTTTTTATTATTTTACTACCGGGCGAACTTCGTTTTGCCGAAAATTAATAAAACAATAAGATATAGTTGGAATTAAATTGAATTCAATGCATTTTATTTACACTTCAAATGGTGGCCATCATCGCCTTCCCAAAGCATTAGCGAATATTGTAATGCATCGTATGATCGATGAGTCTCCATGTCACGTCCCTGTTGAGGGGTATGTCTCGTGAGTTTAGGATTGTTGTGCTTGGGCATAGCCTGGTCTTTTGTCTTCGCTGAGTGTAGGAGATTTTGCAGTTCGCACGAAAACTCGGATAAGGCTGATTGAGTTCATTATTTGAATTTCCAAGGAAATAAATCTGACTGAATAAACTTATGGTCATCATTCCATTGCACCAACGGAGCTCCATGAAAACGGTGGATTTATCATTGGATCTTAATATTTGAAGGGGTATGTAACAATTGATCCACAAAAGTTGGTTCTGATGGCACTACCTTAAAGTTTTGCTGCAACCGCGTTCTTTTCGAAGCAGCCGTAGTATTGTTGGGTGAGTGAGCAAAGGGCTCGCAATGGCTGCGGTGGCTGTGCCAAAAAGGTTAATTCCTTCCACTCTGAGCAATTGATTGAAATTCACAGAGAAGGTGGCTGATTACCTCCGCGACTTGTAGTTTTTAACTTAACCCCCAATACTTGGCTTGTATCCGCATAAGCTAAGCCCAGTATTATGAGATGCTTCCTCAGAAGGCAATGCCTGGAGAGTATCCTTATTGTTAGTCCTAACTTTGTTCTGCCGAGATCGATGAATTCTTCCGACTTTGTCCGATTTAAAACAGGCCAGTGCCTTTAAACTTTTATGTACGATAACTAACTTAGGTTACACACCTACCACCGTGAGCTAGTTATATGACAGTTACGAAACATTAGTTAACTTCTCAAAATATTTATTAATAGGAGTTAGCGGTAAGCCATTAGTTGGGGCAAAACACGTAGTTACGCAGCAAGAAACATCAAAACAACTATTAAATTAAACAAATTGTCGTGCACTACCTTTTTTGTTTTAAATATATATATTTCGTTTTTTGTTTTTTGCTTTTATAACTCACAATTTTTATGTTTCTTTGTTTCTATACATTTAAAGTTGAAAACAAAAGTCAGTATTACTTATTATAAACAATTATTTCTGAATCGCTTTGAATAGAAAAGCAAAGAATTTAAATATCTCATGTGTAATTGCTGTTATTTATACCAAATCAAAAATGTATAGTTTTTGGTCACTCTGAGCGGTGATTTTATGGTTGTAAATAATTCAATGTATTTTATGAATAAATTTATATTTATGTATACAGTATTATAATTTCTCTTGCTGTAACTTGTTTGTAAGGATTTCACTTCTTTTTATATATTTTAAAGAAAAAAACGAAATTCAATCTAACTAGTATGTTAACTAATTTTGTATATAATTCCTTTTTCTTTTTTTAAACACATTTATATATATCATAGTTTTTATTATAGTCCTGTTCATAAATAAAACACTACATAATTATGAGTGTTGTTCTATTTGTTTTATATTGATGCAAAGTAATCCATTGTTTGTAAATTTAATTAAAGCATTGCCATGAATGTTATTTATTGTAATTTGTTACAGAACGAAAAGTACAACAAAATCATACACTTAAAATAATAGAACATTGAACTAAATAGCGTGGAGTAGAAATAGATTTGTATTTCTGCTTTTTTAAGGGGCACACAAATCTACTGTTTGTTCTAATATAATTAATTTACACATTACATAAAATACATTTAATATGAACAGATATTATACGATTTTGTTTGTAATAAAAAGTTAATTCGATTTCGAGTTTAATTTGGCATATAAGCAGAGTTGTTTCTTGTAAAAATAAAAAATAATAAACTAAAAAATAAAATAATAATAAACAATAATTATTTACAAAATAAATTTGCTTTTGAACTAAACATCACGACAAAAATAACGTGCCATAACATTCAGATTCACAATTTAAAACTAAATTAAAAATAACATTAACACATTGATTTTGTATAAAATACACAAATAAAGAATATTAGAGTTTTGGTTTCGGCTTGGAAACAAGTAGTTACAGATACGATTTAAAAAAAAATAAAAAAAATTAAATATCGTTAGCAGGTAAAAAGAGACTTAATTGATACCAAAGAGTTATTCTTTTAATAGAATTGGTGATTTTGTTTGATTTTTTTTACTTCATTTCGATTCGACCGCGTAATTTCGCTCTTGCGTTTAGGTATTCGGGATTCACATGACCTTCGATATCTTGTTCTTGACTCGAAGAGATGTTTTGTTTTTCAAGCTTCTGAGCTCGCTCCATGATGACACGGTTTAGTTCACCTTTTAGTCCAGACTCGATCTTTTCCGCTTCTTGTTGCTGCTGTTGGAGGAGGATTTGTCGTTCTCGTTTCTTTTCGAGAACTCTTTGTAGCTCTGACTTTTGATTGAGGACACTTTTACCTCTGGAAAGATAAGGAGTATTTTTGTTCTTAATAATTGGGTGGTAAGATCAAAAGCAATTTCAAATAGGTAGAAAAAGTACGCCCCAAGAAAATTTCTGATGCAAAATTGCATACTCTTCATAAGGTGTAGCGTAGAGCTAATGTTCCCGCTTACAGTCGTGCCTGCAAATTTTATATATGTGGCATAAAATACGGTTGAATTGAGAGAAGTTCTGGATTGGGATTGATGAAAAAACTACTGACTGGTCTAATCTTCGTTTGAGCGAGAAGAGCAACATGTTACTAATGCTTCAAGTGCGAAATGTTCTAGCGTTTTTTTTCTGCTACGAGTATTGTAACCAATATTACTTCTCCGATTAAAAATGATCATGAGGAAACTTTTCCTTCAGAATGGAAGGTTCGCCCAACATGAACAATATTGAGAGAATTACCATGTATAAATAACGGTATTAAGAGCACACCTTTTCGCAATAATTGGAATCAATTGGCAATAGAGCACTGTTAAAAATCCCTCATATTAGGAGCGGAGAGTTCTTGCGGTAGATAGCAGGGAGGCCATAGCATGTGTCTTACGAAAAATACATGCAAGCGAATCGACGAAAGGAAACATATTGAAGTTTGTCTTGCAGGTTGCATCTAACGCAGCAGTATATGCCAAAGCGATCTAGAAGGTGTACAGCGTCGCATGCGGCTTGACAAACGTAACCACATGAACACCTTAGCCATCAAAGCACATGAATCACGAGAACCATTCCTTTTTTTAATCAAGTATCTATGCCATTTGTCATTATGGTATGACTGCCGAATATACTGTCAAGTGTCAACCCACTAACCCGTTTTAAAATAGTTCAGTAATGGCAGAACCTTTCGACTCTTGTATGGGTTTTATATTGATTGCTAAGCAAAGGTCACACGATAATTTCTCACTTCTCTTGGCTATTGCGGCTGAGTGCCGACAAAAAAAAGCAATATATTGATCTTCCTATCCACAACCATTCGATTGGGTGAGTTTTATTTCTTTCTCAGGGCAGTAATAATTTTTGATGCTCAACATAAGCGAGAAACGTAATTTGCGTTGAACCTATGACCTCTACCTTTTTAGCCCAGCAACTTTACCACTAAGGATAAGGACTAAGCAACTGCGCCTAATTGGTTAATGTGGAATGTTGGTGTCTGGTTTCCCTTTATTACACCGTTGCTATTTCTAGAAATTGCGATAATGAGATTATCAGACTAATCTGTCATATAATTTTGTGTACAGCAATAAGTTTTCTTCAATCTCACATTTTTCTTTAAACTGGATTCATAGAGCAAAGAGGTCAATTCAATAAAAGGAAAAAAAAAAAACCAAACCTTATTAATTTCGCATTCATCCGTCTGGACGAACCCACTAGACCAATTTTTAATAATTACTGCTTACTTGGCCACTTTATGGCCAAACAATGCAGTCTTTAATAGATTTTGGCTAGTAACTGCATGATTACTCACATTTTATTATTGAACATTAATTCCCTATGGAGATTCTTTCTATCCGATGATTCCAAGCATGGATTCATTATTTTCTTCGGCAGTATTAGACCATCGGAATCGGTCTGAACGCCGGGTGGTGGGGTTGACATCATCATACTGTTGCCTGGTGAGCCTTCACGCGATGTGTACTCACGACAATCCTCAGCACCACTCTCAGAGTTCTGATCTGAAATTGGAAGAGAAGAACACAAATTAATTAAATTATTATTTCGATTACCAATAATCGAGCTGATTACGGGCAATAAATATAAGGGGAAAATGAGAAAATTGCACAATTTGCGAAACGCCGATTCAAGGGTCCCCATTAAATTGTCTAAACTTCCATAACACCAACTGTATACCACCTAACGTAAACCTCAAAACAATGAAATTCCAAAAGAGTACGAAAGATCACATTGATTTTCGATTAAACGTTATCTTCCTCCCTGCTTTTCTGAGAAATAAGTTCCACAAAACGGCATTCATTAAAATTAAAGCTTCATAAAGTTGTCAAAAAGAAAATTAAAGTTTCGAATCTAATTTAGTTCGTGTAATCTGATTACCATCAGGCTGTCAATACAGATTAGACGGTACCGAATTTTTCGTCAAAAATGTTTGTTATTGCCAATGTTAAACTAAAAAAGTAGCTAATTAAATACAATAATATAGAAGCTTCGCCTATTGTAGGTTGATGAACTTGAATGTAATTTAAATCCAGATTTTATTTTTCGTCATAATATTTATTTGATTCGCAAATAGATAGAAAATGAAAACAAAATCATGCCAATTGTACAGAGTGACCGTCTCGAACACGGATGAACGTTGTTAAAGGCGGACAACCTTAATCCGCAACAGTGTTGTTGTTGTTTTACGAGAGAGGTTGATATTGTTATACAAGATGTGGGATAAAAATGAAATGAATTACATTTTTGTTTAGATTTAAAAATATTTGTGTTTATTTACCTGGTTCGTTTGAATGGAATTAAAGGAAATCCTATTATGGCTTTGCTTTTTTAGGTTACAAGAGGTATGACGTATGATTAAAACGATTGCACATGTGGCAAGTATATGTATATTGACCATAAAAATACCTAAACCAAATGTCAAGCAGAAAGCGTAAAGTTTTATCAATTGCCATATCAGGCCGTCTTTAAAGATGGCGGTAGGTACATGGGTATTTAAATGTACCTTTTGGGTTTTCACCCCATATCAAATGAGAATTACGGAGGAAATACTCTTCAACTAACAAAATCGTAATTGAATAAAAAAATAAACAAGTCTTAGCAATCGTATTTGTTCGAGTCATAACATAACATAACGGAAGTTTCTTATTGTTCAAACATTTATAACTCCTACTCGAACATGAGTAGAAGAATGTGAATTTCTAATCATTTCTGTTTCTGACACGCATTTTTTAATTCACATTATGTGAGAACCTAAAGCAAGTGGCAACATTACATAAAACTATTGCAGTGCTTAAGAAATTGTTTTCGCGAGGTATGATTAATGAACAATGAAGATATTGCAATCAAATCAAGATAAGATGCAAGACGCTACTGTACCATTTGCTAAAAAAGAGAAGCCTGATGCGGGGGCTATATGAAAACCTTTTTTTTTATTAAAGCTGATACAAAATAACAAAAAGAAAATAAAAATAGGTAATAATCTATCTTTTAAATAAACTACCTAAATATAGTTAATTTCCATGTATAAAATAAAAAAAAATTATGTCAGTTGCTTAATTTATCAATATTTATCAGCCAACCTGTGCTAATACGGTTAATCTCCCTTAATTAAATGAAGTTGTCTTTTTTTTCTAATTTCATCCACTATTTGTATTAAACGCATTATTGCCAATGCGTTCATATATGCCAACAACATTGTAGACCGTAAACACTCTGAAGGCAGTTAACAGAAGGGGAATGAAATAGTGTTATTGTTTTGATTCGAAAACCACTGATCCGTAAGGTCATTAAAAACAATTTAAAAAAGATAAATATCTGATCACCATTCACAAAAGATAGCTCAGCCGTTATTTTGTTCATATTATACACGGCAAAACTTACTTTCAAAATATTTCATCCTTTCGGATATACTCGATGATACGTGGGATCTGTTCATTTTGCACTTTTTTTTTAAATTTTAACAGACAAATAATCACTTAAGCAATATTTACATCACTTTGACCGAAATAAGAAAATCCAGTTAAATTGATTGCACTTGCAATCAGCTGAAATCAATTGCACTAACTGAATTAAGGGCAACAAATTTATTTTACACAAGGGAATTCATTCAGAAACCTTTTTCTCGCATGCATACCATATCTTATTTGCATGCGGGGTGTTAATTTTGTATAGCCTCGACATAAAGCTCGCCTACACTACATATCCCAATAGCAACCACCTGCCAACTTGTCCCATATATGTTTGGTGTGGAGAATGCGCTTTGCATCGATTGCATCAATATTCACTTCTCTACTGGACATATTATACAACATGGATGCAGATTGATCTGTGGGCTGCATTATTTTCAATTAAGAAAAGCTGCTTTCTATTTATAGTTGTAGAGAAAAAAATATCAACAAAACAAAACAAAGGACATATGGATTTATTAGGAGGAAAAAACCAAGTAGGTATACGAGTATTTTTTAGGTAAATAATCGTTATAATCGTTAACGATAATGTTAAATGAAGCAATTGGTCTTAATACATCTTTTTTTTTTTAATTAAAGTATTGACCGGTTTTTTTTAATTATAGTATTGACCGGTTAACTTTTTTAAGTACCTTCTTACATTCAAGAAAGAATCCGGTATGACCTCTGTTTAACATTATTCCCAAAAATTGGGCTGGCAAAATATTGCTTCAGTCTCGTTAGCTGTGTCTGATATGACATCGTCCTGTAAGATGTCTATATTTCATCCAGTGAATAACGCATAAAACTTAACCCACTCGGAAGTGCCATGGAATATACAGTGGAACTGTATGCTTGACTACTTCATTACGGATTATAGTGCGATCAGCGTTAAGCCGCAATAGAGTTTGCGTATAACAACGATAAGAAAAACTTTTTTTGAAATACCTCTTTCAGCCTAGAACATTTGATATGAGCCACAACCGTGCTTTTAACTTATGGCCGACCGAATGAAGACAACACCGTGGAGGAAAGTCGATAGTGAAATACCCGAAATTTCAACAATTTTTACACATTGCTGCAAAGCTTCTTTCATACGCCTCTTCAAATCGGAAATAGACGTAAAGCTAGTGTGAAGAGCGACCGAGATCACCATTTTATGATAGCGATGTAAGGGTCTAACTGTACACTGTATGAAGGTCCTACGACAACACCAGATTGCTTAGAAATAACGACGAAGGGTTACAGGTAACCCTCGGTGCGCTAATAATTTGTTTTTAAACTACTATGCAAGACACATAGCTCTATAACATCTATTGTACGAAAGCTTTAGAAAAATCTTTAGGCTAGTACAGTCTCTTCTTCCCTGATATAGCTGATTCTGCAAATATTTTGTTTTTATACCCTCCACAGGAAGATATATTCACTTTCGACCTTACCAATAATCAACTTTAGTCTGGCAGTGTGCGCAAAGACTCCACACTTTCCAAAATCGCTTTACCAATAAACAAATATAGTTGCCAGAATATCGCTAACTGTAGGGTTAAATATTGATGTTGAGAAACCCATGTTTATCCCGGGCATTAGCTAAATAAATCCTCCCTAAATGTAATTTTCAGGAGGAGTGTTGCCCAACCACCAAAAACGGTGGTATAGAATTTCGTAATAGGACCGAATTTAAATACACTTTTGTTCAGCCTGAACGTTTACAATTATGAATTAATTGTAAATGTTTTCGACTTTATTCGTTGGAATACAACAATGCAAGTTGTTTTTAAGTTTAGCAAAGACAAATTTTTACAAATGCATGCACAAAATTAAAAAATATTGCATTTTTGTTTTATTTCTAAACACTTAAGTATATATTATTTCGAATATTTTCATAAAATAAAATGTTTGGTATCTTTTTTAACCGATAGCGCTTGCTTTTTGATTGGTTTTCCTTTTTTAATAGTTTGCAAGTTACGAGTGCATACGTAGTAAAAAATAAATTTGATATAAATTTAGGATGTTTCCAAGACTTTCTGGAGAGTCGTCGAGAAGAGAATAAAATACCGGTTCACTTAAACAGGAATACCTACATTTTTCTACAACTCTCAGTACCTTAGGCGGCTCAGGTACTCAGGTACTCAATAAATCAATCGTATTAGAAAACAAAGGAGAGGGCATAACTGATTTACGTATGATATTTGACGGATCAGCTGGTTTTTTGCTTATAATAAGCTTCAAAAGACCTTTGAAAGATATCTGTTGGGCAAATTAATTTGCGATTTATATATTCATTTTCTTAGAATAAAATACTCGTTCTGAAATAAAAAATTGACCTTGTTTTTCACGAAAACAAATAATGAAATTTGAATTAAACGATAACAAAAAATGTAATAGATTCTAAGAAAGTTGTCGGACTAGCAAATGTAGAGGTCTAATCGTTTATTGGTACCGTTTCACTAATGCTGTATTTATTTATTTTTACTAAAGCTGGCAACTAGCTAATCGTCGACATTAGTGTTTGATTATTAGTAAGGCCGTTTGTCATTACATTTTTAACGCCAAGAAGGAGTCACCGGAAACCTCATAAATTATATATATTCTGAATCAGGATCACTTTCTGAATCGATTTAGCCATGTCCGTCTGTCTGTCTGTTGAAAACAGGATAGCGTCAAAACAAGTCGACCTAAGCAAGTGAAATTTTGTGAGAGGACTTACTTTTATCGTCGTCAGGTTGATATTAAATTTGTCGGTCAAGTAGTTCTGGTACCTCCCATACAAAATCAGTTTTGCGTGACTTGTAGGCAGTGGAGGGTATCAAAGCATAGGCCAGGCCGATGATAACACTCTTACTTGTTTTTTTTTTTAAAAGAATTTCTGTCTTATCCCGTAAATGGATGGAATTCACAGGCATAATTTTCATCTGATTTAGTCGGCAGTTTGGGCTCTTAGAAGTCGACTAGGTGCATTTTGTTTGGGTGATATCATTAAACTTTGTGACCGTCAAGTTCGTGCCGTACATATAGGTTTAAAAGTCAGGTGATATTATTGAAGGGCTGAATAGCTCTGTTGATCTGTCCTAGATCTAGATTATTGTTTTTCCAATATGAGGATCGTGCGATCCCAGTTTTTTATAGTCGAATTTAAAGTCGATTCAGGAAAGAGACAAAAGGCCTTCGGTCCTGTAAAGAAAGTTTCTGAACTTCTTATGGACAGTTTAGATACCTATATCGTTTCGCTCATGTCCGGAATACTAGTTTCTAGTATGCGGCAGTGATGAACCCAAGTCAGACAGAACTGATCGAGTTCGCCATTGCACGGTCCCGATGAGCGGAAGAAGAGAATGATCGTCAAAAGTCCATCTACCAGAAAGTATCTAAATCAAGATTCATTTAAAAAAATTATATCCACAATCCAATTGCAAAGTTCAGCAAATACATACAAATCAAACTTTCTAATACAATTACCATTAATTAACACCGCAGTTGCAAATTTCGTCAGTGCTTGCGTTCTCCATCATAGCATTCTCTGCTGATACCTACTCCTTACAAGTACCTAGCTACAACAGATTTTTGTTTTTTTGCGAAATAAAACTTTTGAGATATAAACCTACCTATATCGTAATAGTGAAAAGAGTAAAGAGGAATCTGCCACTGAACATTTATTTTCGCCTGCATCGGCCATCGACCATCTATTGACAACCACCCTACGTATATGGTGTTGACTGGCTAAATAGCAACTGTACGTCTAACCCCATGGGTGATACCTAGTTGGCAAACGGGTAGGTAGGCCAGTTGGAATTTCCTTACCGACCAAGTGGGAACAACTAAAACAGAATCACAAAGATAAATCTGAAAGATTCGGATTCAGGTACATGCATTCGATCGAAAGGGAAAGCACATAAAAGCGAAACCCTATACACAGAGCACAGAGCACTGAAAACACGATTTCAAGGAAGCTTCTTCTTTCGTAGCATAGCCTAGTGACATACAAACTACAAAAAATAATTACATAAAATGAGTAGGCAAGTGAGAACATAATAGGAACTCTCACTCAGCCAACAAGGAACACAGCCAAGGCAACGGGTCTTCAAACCAACTATCCTACTCCCTGCCAAACGGAAAGTACAAGTTGAAAAGCTTTTCGATAAACTGTTTTGTTGCTGGTGGGGCTTTGTGTTGCAATGCACAGCATTTCTCGGGGGTGACTGATGGAAAGTAAAAGTTAGTTTTACCTCATTCCTTTGTGTGGTATGTTCTCAGCATGGGGCCGGGAGCCCTCTTTTGTCAGGAACTTGCACTTTCGTTGCACATACTTGGATACACGTTCATTTGGTAGGTTCACATAGCAAAGGGACACCAACAATTCTACAGCACTTTCATAGATTACATTTACCAATAATTGCAGATAATCGTGAGATATTTGTGTAGATGTGTTAAAATTGGTTGCTATAGCTTCGAGTACTTTTACGTGCAGCAGCAAAATGTGGGTCGAATGGTTTTGCTGGTCGATAGTTTTTATGCTGTGCTAACGTATTTGTTGGCCTGGAACTGCAGTTTTGAGTGCATTTACGGTATTAAATGAAGTCCTTTGGGTGTCTGAAGCACTTATATGCAAGCGTTTTCATGCTGCTCTATCACTCAGATAGAACTAAGCTAATAAAAATGAATGTTAGTACCAGCATTGGTAATTGCGACACATTAATATCTTGGTGAATACTGTTGCAAATCATTTGTCCTAAAGTTTTAAATACCAGCGTTCACAATGAGATCGTTGAAAACGTTATTTCCTTGTAAACCCTTTCTAGGATTGGAAAGAACTTTCCTCCGCCTTTATCTTCTGCCTAAGACGAAGTGCCTATAATTAAGCTAGATATTTTTGACTGCTTCAAGTCGATCATTAGGAGCACACTACACAGGATATAGCACTGCCCCCGGGGGAGTACCACAATCTACGAGCTTGTTGACTGACCTGTTGCCAAGTAAAGCTGTCAAGTTTATCTGAATAATGAGGCAACTGATGATGTGGCATATGGAAACACCAATTATCAGACTGCGTTGCTTGTATGATCGATCTTGTCTCCACATCGTCTAAGGCTGAAAACAGACGCGATTTGAAAAATCGTTTCTGATTCACGAGCAGTGTTCACAGATCGGAAAATCTATTTTTCCGAAATAAAAATAATTAAATCTAAAATACATATTTTAAGTACTTTAAATAAATTTTGTAGGTTTTATTTTTTTGACGAAGTTATAGTAGGTCAGTATAGACAAATATAAATGCATTATACATCAATCACATAAATATCGATCAAAAAAACGTTGGTAATAAATTAATGTTATTGGTTTTTAAAACTTTAAAATATTGAATTAAAATATTATTGTATTAATTAAATAATTAATTAAATCGAACCAAATCGTTTGCAAAGATTAAACTTTCAACTGTTTCCGTACTCAAACGATTACGAATTTTTCTTTTATTTAAATTTACAGCAGGAAATATTCCTTCAATATAAAAAAATAAAATATTTCAGGATATGCAAAGTTTCCATAACGCTGCTTTTGCTCCCTAAATATTTGTTCCATAAACATCATCAGTTGATAAAATATAAAATACGTTGAAATTGATGCTTCTTTTGAGTTGATGAAAACGAAAAAAAAAAAATAAAATCGAAATTGTGCATGGACTCTGTTTGACTCAGATTGTACATAATAATTCTATTAATATAAACCGGTTTTCTGCAATAGAAATTGCTGTTTTAATTTGTTAAATTTAGAAAATTCTTTATATCAAAAATCTTGAAATTTGATAAATTTAAGGCAAAAAGTCTTGAACATAATTTGGAGCACTTAAAACCTTGAAAAAAGTTATATCTTGTAATCTGGCATCACTGTTCACGGGGCAAGAAAACGTATTCAAATTCGCAAACACCGAAATACAATGCAACAGATAACAACCATTCCACTTTTCTGTTTCGTTTGGTGCGGGTCGACAAAACTGCATTTTTGATTTCATTTTGTTGTTCAGATGATGAAGCTCTAACAATTCTATTGAAATTTGTGAGAAATAGATACAGGGTGTGACAAGTACAAGTTTCTTTATAAAAATGCAATAATATGAACAAAATTAAAATTTTTCCTTGAATTATGGCTTTATTAGTAAGAACAAACATTCCCCATAATAATAGAACACAACGTCGTTCAAGTGGCTGCCTCAGCTGGTTTCGCAGTAGCGCAGTCTGTCACTCCAATTTTCCAAGACCTTGTTAATGGTTTCGGATTGCTTGAATGATATTGGCCTCAAGTGCTTGAATCGTTTCCGGATTGTTGGCATAACATCGGTCCTTCACGGTTCCCCACTAAAAAAAATACCAAAGGGGTCAAATTGCTGCTCGGAGGCAGCGCAAAAGATCGATTGTGGCATAGCGCATACCAGTCTCACGAACTTTTTGTACAAACTTGCGTAAAGTAAGTGCGGTGGGTGCTTCATTTCGGCCAAGAGTTCTTTTCAAAAAACGTACTGTTTCATTTTCACTCACTTGGGAATAAGTTTTCAATATTTCCCAACGTTGTTCAAGAGTACAGCGACTCATTTCACAGTTCCGCGGAGGTTTGATACTGACTTACTGTCAAGATTTCGATCGGGAAACGGCTGTAAGTATCAAAATAACTTATGATTTAAAAAGAAACCATTTGATGGTCCACCCCTTATGCATATGACCCAATATACAAGGTGGCGCAAAAGTAATCCTCCTATCAGAAAATGCTATTAATTTTCCGATTGGCCCCTAATGTCAGTTCTGTTTTGACATTTGTGTAGTAAACACATGCGAAATACACGTTAATAAACAATGTTACGCTACCCTGCTCCAGAACGCGGAATATTGGTGACTATTTATTTGAGCAATAATCGGTCAGTGACTTTGGCACAACGAGAATTTCGTCGCAGATTTCCTAGCCGTCCAACGCCTACTGGTGAAACACTGCGACGTTTAGCCGCTCGCCTCGAAGAGACTGGCACAACACGAGATGTTGCCAAGAGTGGCGGGCCCCGGAGCGCCCGTTGTGCCGAGAATATCGCCTCTGTTGACGCGGCCATTTTTTTTTCGAGAACGCCGCTGGTCAAACGACAACAGTGAACGGTGCGCGCTATAGGGCCATGTTTACCGATTTTTTTCTACTGCAATTGGACGATTTAGGACTGGAGGACATGTGGTTCCAACAGGACGGAGCTACGGCACACACTGCGCGAGCCACAACCGATATTCTGAAAGCGGTGTTCCCGGGTCGTTTTTGGCGATTTGCCCTAGCCCGCAAGATCGCCTGATTTGACCGCTCCAGACTTCTTTTTGTGGGGCTTTTTGAAGTCGCGGGTTTATGTCAACAAGCCTTAGACTCTTGCAGCTCTTAAAGACAATATCCGTCAAGAATGTGAGGACCTATCGCCGGAAGTTTTGGCCAGAGTTATGGAAAATGCCACAAAAAGGGCTCAAATGACAATCAACTGTGGCGGCGGCCATTTACATGACATCATATTCTCGACTTGATGTAAAAAAAATTAAAAGACCAAATAAAAATAATCCACAAGAAGAATCAAAGTTTTTCATTTTTTTTTTAAATTACAGCCAAAAAACATCGGAAGGTTATTTTTGCGCCACCTTGTACATAATTAACGATAATAACTTCTCAAACTACTAAAACTGAGCTGTGGATGTAAAACTTCGAAGGTCGAAAAATAGGTAAAATAAGATTGATCACCTTAGATCTCACGTATTTTAAACATACACATTCGATCTCTGTATTCTTGACACAATTGATTTAGGGGACGATTTACACAATGCAATATTATTTCTAATATCTTTATAACCTTAATAACTTTGACACACTAAACTCTTTAAATTACAAATGCGGCTAATGAAATATGCTAGGTGTATAGTCTAGAAAAATAAAAACGAATTCTCATGTGAATTCTTATAAGCACTCGCCATACTCAAACGATGCTTGGCATGATACCACCCCCTCTTGTGATTAATTTGTTGATCCATATTACGATCCGGTCGCCTTTTTGTTGCGCTTCCATGGTTCACTCTGTTCTTATTTTCGTTTCATCAGATTTGGAATTACTGTCTAAGGAGCGGTAGCCGAGCTGGTTCACTACGCACGCTACTCCGTCAATAAACTGTCACATTATCGTTTCAATAGAATTTTGAGTAAAAAAATAAAAACCAAATTTTGTTTCAGAAAAAAAGACTAAGCTATTTGACAGATCGCGTGCAATGCCATAAGCATGTGTGTAGTAATCGACAACACCGATGGTTGGAAACATATATGTTACAAAAACATAAATAATAAAAGCAGACCGATCAAAATTTCGGCTGACAAAATGCATTCATTCAGCACATTACAACTCATGAGTCAAAGCACATTGTGGTTGGGGATGTTAAGTATTGTTAAATGTGTAATTTGGCGAAATACGCACTTTACTAAATCACTGGTTGCTGGTGAAAACATATTTATACGTAAAGATCTTTAAATTTAATTTCTTATGACTTGCTCAAAATTGAAAAAGCGAGTATATATTCCTCTTAGTTAGAGCAAGAAGATTGTAATTTCCGTATGTACACAAGAATACAAAATGTGCTTGACTCCATTCCACCAGACCATCTGCACATTCTTCCTCTTCCTAATTAGGGGAGCAGGTCTGTATAGGACCTATAGGTCCAACCTCTTACAACCAATCGTTTTTATTTTTGGGACAAATGAATGGAACTTTCAGTTCAATGACTCATAATCTCGTATGCTTGCCAAAAGAGTTGGCACAGTGTAAATAACCTTAAGATGTGTTTTGTTTTTTCCCCGAAGATTAAACCTGAGACCGCTCGCTTAGTATAGTCACTGTCAGTAAATGCAACTTAAGTTGAAGAAAATGGTAACCAGTTTCTTTGGTACCTAAAATTCATTAGCCAATTAGACTCACTGCTCCGTACTAATAATTAATTTTAAATAAACTCACAACCGCTAAATTTATATTACTGTGAGCTACTAAAATTAAGAGTCGAAACTAAAAATGTTTATTGATAAGGTCCACTGAGTAAGTGCAACTGTCAACCAAAGAGCTTAGACATGTCAACATTTCCAAACAAAGCTGTTTTCTGTGCCCTAGATTCTGTAATCAGTTATTAACAATCAAATCACATATTCAGCAATCGTTTTCGATTGTAGGTATCTCTCTATTGACGGTTGTGGATTGCGTGATAAATATAAACCGCTCCGATCATGCGCAAGCATACGGAACGCATAAACTTGACGGTGATAACATCTCCAATTAAAATCCCGCTCATTTGGGTGGCATATTGATGAGGCGTTTTGTATTTAACTCACAACAAAAAACTGAATGCGTACTACTTCTGCATAGGAAGCATTTTGCAATTATTCAAGTATGTAATACAATTCGATTAGCAGATAGTTGAGGCAACTGCAATACTACATCAGCGGATACCAATGCCGTTTTTGCAATATTTCTCCTCATTTTTGTTGGTATAAATTTAACTTGATATGTATGTGGCCAACAGCTATTAAGCCACAAAGCGTCTTGTAATTGCGTGAATAAGTCATTGAGGCGTACGGTTAGAAAAAAAAAAAACAAACTAAAATTACACAATCGATCTTAGTATGAGGATATGAAACCGAATGAGAATACCTTTTAAAAGCGACTTCTTAAGAAATATATCTATGCTATTCAATCTTATTCAATCTAATAAGGTAATGCGTCGAGAGAGACGTAATACATCCACTTACAACGAAATGTTGACATTCCTAAATAAGGATAATAAGACTGGTTTACGGAGTTCATTTTTCACATTCATCGCTTACTTTCATATTGCGTATTTGAACTGATTTGTTAATGGTGACTATATAAATTCAGCGTCTTAGAAGATCGGCCTTCCTTAATTGATGAAACCGGATGTGTGGAATATTTGATATTTTATGTAGGCAATGGCGTCCATTCCACAGGAAAGTAAGTGAGACAAGATTTCAAAGAAAGATTTGATAGATCTTTTAGAAAAGAATATAAGGGCTGACAATTTTTCTAGTTTAATATTAAACAAAGGAAAATTATTCTCATGTTTTATTTATGCAAAATGGAGTTTGACAATGCGGATTTTATGTTTCATGGAGCAAATGCTGTATCGTGGAAACAACGTCATCCAGACGATAGTGATTTTCAATGTCGGAAGGATATCGTCAGGCGATTATTGAGTTACGGAATAAGTAACTCTTATTCCGTAACTCATAAATATTCGGTCAGAAACTGCTAACTCTGTTGTGCTGGTCATGCACCTGACAAACCCACAGAAATCGACTTATTCAGTGTATGCTCTACGGAGGGCACCCACTCCTGACGTAAACAATGTGGAAGGTCAGGGATATATAAGTACAGCGACAAGCTGGTAAATTATATTCGACATTTAAAAAGACAAGCTGCAGATAGGACCTTCGAAAATGACGTGTTAGACGAAATGATCACCATAGCATTAAATCACCCTCCAGAATTCGTAGAGCTGATACTACAAAGTTAAAACGCTTAGGCCATCATGCCTCTAAACGAGCTGGTTATTGCTAAACCCCCCCTCCACCTTAATGATCATTAGTTGAAATCAAAATCAACAAAACAATAAACTTTAATTGACAATCATTCACTGTTTGGTGATCTCAAATATCAATATGTTATGTTGACATATATGTAAAAACAAAGTTGAACAAATGAATGAACACGAGAACAAGAAAAGTCATTGTTCTCCTAAAATGGAATACACACACAACACAATACGTATAAAACGCACCCCGAACCCGATAAGATACAGTGACAATGAAATTTTATCTCGATGTTATCGAAACGGCAAAGATTTGTACACATTGTAATTTTGCAATTATGAGAAAGGGCATACAGTGTTATGTTTAAATACAAACAACTCGGCGGATATTCGATAGAAGTTGAGGTTTATTTTACAAATGTAGGTGAGCCCAACGATTCAGTTTACAATTCCTGAAAGTGGCTGCAAAGCACGGATGTTCTAAATGGAATACGTAAATCGCTTTACGTCACATTTTCATTAGGTGACTTATACATAAAAAAAACTGATTCACAGCTAAATAGACAAATAAATAAATTTATGACAATATCAAACATTTTGAATTTAAATATAACCGCTGATGTGACTCGTCTTTTAGAAAAAATTGACCATTATGCTATTACTATGGTATAGATGGTGTACTCAATCAACCATGTTGTTATATCCAGCGTTATGAAAATATCAAACGTTGATTTAATTCTTACGTATTTTAGAATGACTTTTCCCTAGTAAACCTTGATTTTCTTGGAGTTTGTTTTGACTTCACTATCAATCCACTGTGAGATAAATTTCTTTTCACCCTTCCACTATAAATGTGTTCGTTTCTTTGTTTTCCTATTAATATTTCTATTTTTCTATTGCTCCGGGCTCCAAACATTCGAAATGTCATTTATATATAGTTATACAAAATTTTAACCAAAAGTTCACATAAAAAAACGGCTTTTAGGTGCTTACGTTTCAACTGAAATTTGTGGCACATTTTTAGCATTCAGTAAAAAAGAGCGGCCGATATTCGACAACAGAAAGTTTACTATACATTGATTGATCTCATTTTACCTACCAGTGGTACCCAAAAGGTTTTTCTACACCCAATACGAAAAAAAATTGTGACTTTAATAGTGCTCTGCTGCGAATGACGTGCTAAATGAATCGGAGAAGTCGAACATAAGCTCTTTATAAGGAGGATAAATTCACTAGATTGAGTCAACCTGACTGTAAATACCCAATGAAAAGAGGTCGGTAAACATTTTTCGGGATTAGTCGCGATGCTGAAAAGAGACGATAGATTGAACCTTTATGGCCCAAATGCAACTGTCATATAAATGGTGGGCCGTGTAGTGGTTTCTTTTTAATTCATTGGTTATTTTGACACTGACAGCTGTTTCCCGCTCGAAATCTTGACAGAAAGACAGTATTATACGCGGAACGAAATGAGTCGATTTACCCTTGAACAACGTTGGGAAATATTTCCAGAGGCACTCACTTTTGTGTGGCCCAAACAGTGCGTTTTTTTGAAAAAAAAGTTTTGGCCGAAATTAAGCGCCCACCACTGCCTGCTGTACGCAAGTCTTTGCAAAAAGTTCGTGAGACTGGTATGCTAGTGGACAACACTCATGGTCCCCGTCGTCGTACGTATCGTATTCACAGAGAGTGACAGTTTGGTGCGGATTGTGGAGTGGTGGCATCATTGGATCATTTTTCTTCGAAAATGAGGCTGGTAACGACGTTTCGGTCAACGGTAGATGTTACAGATTCATAATGTTAACCGACTTTTTTTTACTGAAATTGAAGACATGGATCTCTGGTACATGCAGGATGGCGCGCCATGGCACACAGCCCATGCCACAATCGATCTTTTGTCTTATAAATGCAACATTAGTATCGATCGTCTGATCCACTAGAAAGGAGAGCCTCTAAGGTGCGTTAACTAGGTATCCAATTGCATGTATAAACGAAATAATGATGAAATATAAGCACAGGTTGTAAAGGAGTTCAGCACCGATACTTATCAGTTAATCGATTTAAAGACCCCAACAAGTCGCCACTATTCATAGAGACTAGATAAATAGAGCCACGACTAGAATCGGTATCGGTCACGATCTCGCCGGTTTCTTTCATAAAGACTTTCAAGATACTTGATGCCAAAAGACGGTTCAGATTATTTATTGTCATATGACGTCTTAACACTTTTCCAGGAATCATAAATTAATAGGTTCTCAAGTGTTCTACGTTTGGATATCTAATAAACGAAAATGTATTTCATTTATAGTCCGTTTTACAGACACAGATACACAGATACAGATACTCTTTTATACAACTTCCGCTGAATATAAATAACTAGTTTACATTACCATTACCCATAAAACGCAAAAACTTTATTTGGCCTTATCAACAAACATATGCGACTACATAATTCGATTAAACTAAACAAAAAGAAAGATCAAGGACAGCTTTTTCAAGACTGGTAACCTTTAGTCACCTTTTTCTTAGCGCAGCCACAAACGTGTATAAAATAAGCGGAAAAGACTGCATTTAGTATACATATAGTAAATTACACATTTTATAAAGTATACGTCAAGTATTCATTGTTACGGCACTTAGAGTCTAAGTCAATCAACCGATCATCTGCAGACTATTAACCTGCTGTTTTTTTATTCACTTAAGGGAGTTATTCGATGTTTTTCATTCCCCTTTCTTCACCTAACTCAATAGAGAAAGTTTAATACAAACAAACTAAAACTGATTGACTTGACTTGAACTAGAAGAAGACAGATGAACAAGTTTAGATGGATACAAGCGGAATGATGCATCCCCTTTTCAAAATAGTTCATACCTTAATTGATCTTTAGATTAATTTGTTCAGCGAGAATAAATAAACAAAATAAATTAAGTTTATGCTTGATTTAAGACTTTAAATTGGGTACAAGTTCTTCGTTTAATTACAGCACACTTCGGATTTATTGCACACAACTTTTGTACAGCTTTAGGAATACCTGCAAAGACGACATTGACTTACTATTTATTAGATATAATATGCACCAAAAATTTAATTCAATCTGTCAGTTGCTTGTTGACATAATAAACTATAAAAAGTACTACCTATCCAATGCCGAGAATATAACTTTTGTAGAAAAATACAAGCCACAGTTCACAAGAACACAAAAAAAAATATTAACAGTAGGTACGTAAGTTAGCTACTCCAGTAAAACTTTGTGGTATTTTAAGCACACTATCTTCTCTCTCTTCTCAAGCCAGACTTAAATGAAATCTTAAGTGGCCAAATTAACTAACTTTGCATGCTTGACTGAAGCAGGTAATGAAAGTATGTAGCTTAATTGGCATAACATATTTGCGGTGATGTTAATTATGTTAATTTATGGACAGAGCACGTGTTTGAAAACAAATTTAATAAAAGGGTAGCCTTACTAGAAGAACACAGCAAACGGTTAAAAATTATGAAACACCAGGGGTGGGATTCTGTAAGATGAAAACGTTCATGGGTTTTCGTTCAAACCAATGTTTTGCTTCATGTAACTTCGAAAACGAAAGGAAATTTCACTTGCGCGAAAGCAAAAATTCGAAAGCTATTTCATTGACGTTTTCGTTTTATTCACTTCATGTAACTCCTAAAACGAAAGACATTTTCGTTTCATGCGAAAGGAATACAGCGAGTGCTATTTTTTTGACGTTTCTTATTATTTTTTGTTGTTTGGTTGTTTAATTAGTGGTTGTGACTAATATTTATTTCACATAAAAAATATGCGTCCAATTATTTATTAATAGCAAGTGATGTTAGCGCTGTGAAAAATTGTGTAAATTTAAGAACAATCCGAATCTTCGAGATTGTTCGGATCATCTTACACTGCCCGATGAAAGATTTGTTTATTAAATTGATGTGCATTGAAATTGACAGTTTAAAAAAAAAGTGAGATATCAAGTACAACATATACGTACGAACAAACAATACATTTTTAAGACATTTTTCCATCGAGTAATTTTTTTTTATGGGCGGGCCATTTTAATTTAATATTTTACACAACTGTTCCCACTTTTCTGCAGCTTTATCTCGTCCGTGAGCATTATCTGGCGTATTTTTTGCTAGCAAGGAATACTTCTCCATCCAGTCGATTATACGATTTTGTTGCGTTCGTGTTTTCGTTGACGCCTTATAAGAATGTAATTAATTTAGATAAACAGTTTGTATGACTTACATTATTATACGAGTGTTTGTTTACCTTTTGATACGACCAAAACATCATCCAACAAATAATATTTACATTGAAAGCGGTCAGCTGTTAGCCATCAAAACAATACAATTTTATATATATAGCTTCTCAAATTTTAACTATCACACAGTTTCCTAAACCCTTGCGAACGAGAAAAAGAAAACGAAAGCAGTAACATGAAGCAAATTTTCACTTTCGCGTGATATCTTTCGTTTTTTGAAATTCGAAAGTTGTTTTCGTTTCGCTTTTTACAGAATCCCACCCCAGGGTTGAGACTAATCAAAATGTCCGTCCATGCGACCAAAATGAAGTGACTCAAGTTTGTAAGTAACTATGATGTTACATGACTAAATTCCAACCTTAACTTTTTGTTTCAACATCTGAGGGTATAACTGCTTCTCAATTAGCCGTTTGGAAATTGTAGAGCGCTTCCATCCGTCTCAAAGAAACGTTATAAATATAAATATTCACCGACAAATATTATATATAATATTTACTGTCATATGTAGGACGTACGATACCATACTGTTCTATAAACAGTGCAAAATAAATTATAATTTGAGTATCTAAAATATATTGTTATTTACCGTTTTTTTTATTATTTTATATATTTCTGCATCTAACAAATGCTCTAAGCTTCAAACCATTTCGCATAGCGTACAAAATTTACTGGATCAGTTTGTTTTGTTTTGTTCAATTCAGTAGCAGCCATGCTTTTGTGTACTATTGACATTGAGTAGTGACGACAGTTGCTTGCACCGAACCAAAATTAGTTATATTATTTTTTCAACAAGTGCTAAGAAATTGCCAAATAAAAAAAAAAATGCAACAAATTGTCAGGACCTGGAGATATTACACAAGAGCACGAGTACGCGGTACACTCTATTCGAACATTAACTGTATTATTAAATGTTTACTTTTCTTAAGCCTTAGCCTTGAAAGCGATAGGTATTTGGGTGACGCATTACATTTCGAGAGCAATTCTAGGCATTTTATTCTCCCTCGGGGGAACGTTAAACTTTGTATTGCAATATTTAATACTCACATTAAATCACAAATTTCGAGCAATATTTTTCTAAGTGGCGAATGCAAATTGGTTATTTTTTTGTTTACATTCTTTTTAGTTCTTGTTTATAGTCAGTCGGGTGTTTTAGACTTTGAAATAAACTTTTATAGCTTTTTATTCTATGACAATCTGTGAAAGAATACGAATCTAATGACGCCTCACTCTCTTAAATCGGTGATTTATTTAGGAATAGTGTCGCAGTATTATTTTAGGCTTTAAAAACGCAACCTTCCATGCAAACATAAATTATCACTGCACCATTACCACCCATAAGTATATACATATTGACTTACCTAATTCAGTCTTTCTGTAAGCTTCCTGTTTCTCTAGAGCAATTTTTAAGGCTTTTGATAATATATCCTCAGTCTTTTCCTGTAACGAAAAAGATATGTATATTGTGATGAAATTCGAAATACTTTTAATGTAATATAATATATATACTAAAGTATTTACCACAAATTTAACAGTGCGATTCTTAAAGTTTACAAAAAATGTCTTTATAGTTACACTGTCAAATTTAGTAATAAGGATACTACTGTGCAAATAGAAAATTTTGGACTAACAGTACCAATTTAGAACTAAATTCTGCTTTATATACAGGGCGACACAAAAATAACTTTCGCATTTGAATTTGTTATAACTCGTTCATTTCTACATTTTTTTATATAATTTTCTGGCAAACAAGATTATAGGAATTCAATATGGCAAAATATGCAAAACAGCAACGGACATACCAAATAAAATTAAAAAAAAAAACAATGCAGGTTTACGGCATAAGGAGCGAGCTATTTTCCTGTTACCGAAAAACCACATTGGATGGATGAAGTTACTAAAGGGTGATTTTTTTAAGAGTTAAGTTTTTCAGGTTGGCAGCACAATCGATTACAATACAAATTTTGAATATTCGATGCAAATTTGAGTGTTTTATTCGATTAAAAAAAAAAAAACTACGCTCAAAAAATCATCCGTTATATGCTGCACTAGAGAAAATGCATTTTACAATCCAGAGACATAAACAAGGAGAGTTTTGGCCAGATGTTCTCATAATAGTCATCCTATAAGATATTATGAACTTGGAGATTTATTTATAAATAAAATAAATAAATAATTGGGATCTACAATTTTATGCCGAGTCCAAACGGCCAATTGAGAAGCTCTTTCATGACAGTTATACTCTCGGATGTTTGTCAGACGTTCGCGAGAGGTGGCGCAGCGAAAAAAACCTTAAGTTGGAATTTGGGTTTTTCTCGGGATTCGAACCTGGGACCCCTCGCTTAGTAGTCCAACACACTAACCACTAAGCCACTGCGCCGACTGGAGATTTATTTACTGGTCAAAAAATTTAGAATAAAAGTTCGATTTCCATCAGACCTTCCAGAGCACCTGATTTGTCTGTGAGCAAATTTGATGGGATTTTTTGAAGAGACAAACAAAAAATTTTCAATCTCAAACAATTTATAGAAAAATCGACTGAGGCTGTATGATTCTGATTTTCAAAAGTCGCTTCGGTGGAACAGTGGATATATGCTGGCGAACGTACAGAAAACTTTTCGAATATTTACTGTTCCGAAGGAATAAATTCAACAGGGAAATCATTAAAACAACGTTATCTATTGTCGGTGGTCAGTTTCAGAACAACAACACCGTGAGTACAAGTTAAATAGACCAAGTGGAGATATTAAGCAAATTCGAGCGCATGCACTTTCATGCGTTCTAAACTATTAGTAAATAATCTGATGTAATGGCCTAATGGGACTGGTTTGAGTAGGTGGATTAGCACACGGTTGCTGAACTGGATAGGGATGTGTTACTTTAGCCATTATATTACCCTGATGGGTTTTAAAAATTGGTTTCACTTCCAATTCCTATTTCTACAGAACTTACTGTAGAAAATGTCTATTTTAATTGAGAGGTGTTAGAATCGAGGATTTAATTTGTATCTAAGCAATGGAAACACTGTGATGTTGACAAATCTTTAAGCAACAAATTAACAAAAAAATATATTTTATTAAAAATGACCTTTAAATTATATAACAAATATACCAACAATACTAAGAATATTAAAATAGAAAAGCAGGAAATAGTTTAGAATTCAAATAGTTAACATACAAATTAAAAAAAAAAAACATATAGACCGGAAACGGCAGATTGCTATATAATTAAAGGGCCAGCACAAGAGTACAGATGAAATGCGCTTCGGCTCCCGACCCTTAAAGAGTCTCGACCTTTAATACTGCGTAGTCAAGCAATCCCGGGAACGTTGCTTCCACCCAATTCATATTAAGCGCCTTGACTACACCTTTACGAGTGCCGTGCCAATTCACTTGAAGTGCAGGCCACCAATCTCAAACACGTTAATGGTGTCCAACAAACGAACGAAATTCTTGCATAATAAATGTGACGACAGTAAATTAAACCCTCTCATATTACAATTTCAACTTTTCCTCGTTCATAGACTTGGCCGTTTAATTCATTTAGCTGAGTCCACTTTCTTAAAGTTATCTCTATTAGTTACGCAGAGTGGAACGCACTTATATTCACTTTTATTAGACCAGCTAATGCAGATATTATGTTGTCGGCTATTTGTTTCGAAGCACATAGCTAGTGGGTAGCGGGCTGCAATGCTTTTAATTGCATTTTAAAATTGTAACAACAACCCAGCTGGTAGCGCCAACGCAGACGACGACGACGACGACGACGACAACCGACGTCGCAACAACCGGGTGGTCTGCCTCTTTCAGTGGGCTTGTTCTAGTTTCTCCGTTCGCTGGTTTTTTGTTATATCCAGTAGCACGCACTGACATGACGTTTGGTTGGGGACAGCAGTCGCAAAGAATTTCATAATGGAAATAAAACGAAAAGAAAATTGATAATAAATGTGAGAAAAGAAAACAAAGCAGACAGAACATGTGCGCCGTGGACAAGAAAATTTATTTTTGTTTAGTCTCATGCAATTTGTTTTGATATGTGATATGGTGATAGGTAAGACAGATATTTTTGATGGCAATAATACAGGAAGTTGTTAAAATGTGTTAAATTTGCATGCCTTGGTGTACTTTTTGGTTATGATGAGTCGAAAGGAGCTTCTTTGAAAATTGACTCAAATTCGTAATAATTTGTACACGTAAATTCATGGAGGTTGTTCTACAACACGTGTAAGGCTGTGATTGATGATGGTGGGGGCGATAGAAAACGTATAGAAAGTTTTAGTAGCTTGAGGAGTAGTTATTGTGCATTTTTGTACAAGTTGAAAGGGAACAGGAAATATGATGAAAATCTAAAGGCAACATTTGTTGTTTGCTACGAAATAAGTCAAATGCGATATTACATGGTACAATTTATAGGTTAATAAAAGGCAGTACTCTTCTGCTTTCTCGCAAATATCGAAGGATTTGGCTAGCGAGGCTAATTCATCGGTCAAGAGAAGTAAGCTTAATTTTACTCTATGCTGACCCAGACTGGGAGGGTGCACTGAAAACAGATGTGATGTGAAAAAACTGAGTCAACAGACTATTACATTCTTCGATAAAGCAGCATTATTAATGTTGTTGACTCTTCTGTTATTCTGAAAGACCGGTCTTTTTTAGAAAAAAATATAAGTTACCATCCATTCTCGATTCTTTTCATATTCGATCGATTTTTGCACAATAATCAAATATCTAGAATGTGACAGATTATTCATCTGTAACCTTATCACTCTACTCCACCATACTTGCGGTCCCATTGTGATGTTCTTTATTAGGGTTTATTATCATTAACTAGGACCTCGTGTCCCTCCTCGGTGCGTTTACTCGAAGTTAAGAACCGTCAGACTACCTACCAACTTGCGCAAATATGTTCTGTTAAAGTGTATGTTTTATGGTCCAACTTGTGTCACACGAGAAAACTATTTAATTGAGAGGGTTAACAAAAAAATATATTTATTTATTACTATCTTCGGGGACTGAAGATGGAAAGAGAATTGTTCTTACTTCGCGGGTTGATCTACGACTCCTTGGATCAAAACTCTTCATCTAAAATGTTACCTCGGTATGCAACACAATCGTCGGTCCGAACATTGTGTTTGTTTACACAAGTGTTCGACAGAGCGACATCGAGGAATCTTTGTCATTGGTGACAAAGTATATTTAATTGCAGAAGGCATTTCGAATTGATAAGTGTGTCGATCCATAAAATGTTATGGATTGTTTAAACAAACGTTCGACAGAGCGTCGCCGAATAGTTCTAATGAGAGACCACAAAGTATTGTTTTACTTTGTGTCCCAAATGTTAAAAGGTAATTATAATTTAATGGGGATGGAATGAATAAGCTCAAGTGGCCTATTATCGTTTGATATATCTCACGCACTGACATACCGGTCAAGGCTACATTGATATTTCTCAGGTGTTTAATGTCTTCCACTTGTTGTTGGCATTTATTCCATTCAAATTCTCTACTCGTTTCCCTGACGAAGCAATGGTTCGATTTACAAAAGTATCCGATCAGGATCTATTGCAGAATCCTTTCCTGTCTCTGCTGACTTGTATCCCTGTGGATTAGCCCAGCAATGATCTGTATTATGTTGTAAGGCAGGAATCTTGAGCTCTTTATTGCAGCGGCAATCTAATGTCGGTATCAGAAACTGCTTTTCATTTCTTAGATGGTTTGGTTTCCAAACGAAAACGATTCCCAGTTGTTTTGCTCACTCAGCCTCGAAATTTATTTTCGTATATGAAAAACCATTTCTGCCTTATTCGTGGAACTGATCCCAAGACCGATCTGTTTTGTCGAAAGCATGTTTGGGAGAGGTCTTGGGCAAATTACGTTTTCTCGATGCTATCAAAACATATTGTACAGAAATTGAGTACAAAGGCGTCTTCAAAGTAGTGCAAGCCTTAATATTACCTAGCACAAATGCAGAATTATTTGTAATGAAAAGTAAGTACCGCATAAACCACTGTTTTTTGACAAAAGGCTGGACAACAGACTACTTTATACAAAATTTGTGGTCATTTCTTATAGCTACAATTGAAGATTTGTCGAAATCTTTGGTTAGTATACTCACCCTTTGTTATGTACACAATGAAAATAATAATCTACCATATGAAATAATTGAAGCAATAGTGGCTTAGTGGTTAGTGTGTTGGACTACTAAGCGAGGGGTCCCAGGTTCGAATCCCGAGAAAAACCAAAATTCCAACTTAAGGTTTTTTTCGCTGCGCCACCTCTCGCGAACGTCTGACAAACATCCGATAGTATAACTGTCATGAAAAGCTTCTCAATTGGCCCTTTGGACTCGGCATAAAATTGTAGATCCCTTCCATTCGTCCCAAAAATAAAAACTCACACAAGACGAATGAGAAGCTAGGCTTGGGTCCATACGGACCTGTTCCGCCAATTATTTTTAGTGGCGATGATAAAGCAGCGAAGAGTAACGCAATAGGTTCTTTGATATATTTCTTAATGCAGTAATTAAATACAAAGAGATGGGTTGTTACAACAGATTCCAAATTGCAATTTTCAATTTTCAGCGATCGTTTGACATGGTGCTCCCAAAATTTCACCACTCAATTTCTGTCTATTTATCATTTAAAAAGCCATTGCATTGACTGTAAATCAAAACAAACATTTTTACTAGATTTTTATTCATGGTCATGGTATCCAAACATATTTTAAAGCGTTCTGCAAATTTATGTGCACACAACTCGTAAGTTTCTACTGTTCAAGCTATCCTTTGGCTTTTATTGCTATTTTGGACATCATTCCTACCTTATTCCAAATGAAACACTGCAAACAAAATATAACCACATGATCACAACCGCGTAACCGCGAAATATCATCCACACTACACACTCATCACTTGCTGTTTCCCCTTAAAATTCATATGTAATTTCACCTTTTGTGCTCCAGTTTATTCCTTAGCTATGATATCCATTTCAAAGAGTCTAGCTGCAGTCGCATTTAATCATCTAGAAGTGATCATTATTCGTACGCTGTCCGCTTGCCGTCGTAATCGCAACAACAGAACATGAAACCTATTAGGCAAACATATCAAACAAAACCAAAAGTCTTCGTAGTAGGAGAGCAGTCTAGTCAAATGATCTTGGCAGCTAACCGCACCATTGTTGACAAATTGTCTGGCAGCTATCAACAACAAAATCAACACTAATACAAAGCATAACAGTCGAGCCCCCGGCGTGACGTTCCCGCAAGTTGTGAGATGCTAATTTATCCGATGGCTCCATCTATTTGTCTTGCATCTCGTATCCCATTGCTAGCGGCTTCGGTCGTAGTAGTGTCTGATTCTATTGAATTAAGTTCATAGACTTTAATGCTTGATTTCAATATTGAATGAGCGACAATTTTTCACTTTACTGGCGTCATTACGTTCCCCCTGAGTTCGTTTCGTGTGTGCGAAAGTGAAAACAATAAGCACAATAGGTTTAACGACGACGACAGAGTTTATTCCCCCCTGATGTGAGGTAATTGAAGAATTGACTGAAGACTACGTAACGCTGAACGTTTCCGGGCTTAGTGCGCTGAGCCATGCAAATTTATATCTAAAAATAAGCGCGACACTAGTTATGAGAATGATTTTAGATGATAATAGACGACATTTTTTTGGGGGGGGGGGGGCACTTGATTGTGATTGCTGGGGTAACTTGTAACGATGCCAGATATAATTTATAATTTTTCAATGTCAACCTTACTGTGGAGGTGTACTGCGTCAAATTGATGTTAATAGTTTTGAACTTAAGTTTCACTTTTTTCTCGGGGCGTATCTCATTAAAATAAATAAAAGAGGACACTGGCATTAGTTCTATGAGATATTGAGATTAATGCACTACTTTCGAAAGTACGGGAAGGGGACATTAGATTAGTGCTTTGTTAATAATATTTGGGTAATCGCATTACTGTTGATGGTACAATGGAATAGTTGGAGAGGCAAGACATTAAAATCTCACCCAACTTTTAGGTCATAAGAAAGCTATTTTATTGTTTCTAAAATAAAAAATGGCGTGAGTACGATGTTCTCGTTAAATTTCATGTGTTTACATCATTGCATATACGCTAAGGTGGTGACGTCTCACGCCTTATTAATGTTAGTACGTCTGTGTGACAAGTGGGCTAGCGTACGAAACTTGTAGATATGTATAGCATTGAGATATTTGTGCATCTGTGCAGTGTGGCCCAGTGCACTCACACAAACGTGTTAGCTATTTGTTTAAACGTGCATAATACACTTTCACTAATATTAAATTTTATTATGTACAAAGATACACTAGTACTAAAATTTGGTGATACCAATAAAAGCTAAGATATTTACACATCAAAAACAGCTTCAAACTATGGAAAGTTTGAAAGACACCTGTCCATTCGTTAGTTAGTACAGATCCACTATCATCATAATTGATTTCTGTCTCAAGTCTCTACCTGATGGTTCATAGTTCACTTTCACTATATGTGTACTCATCAAAGCGGGTAAATCTATTTAAGACATATAAAGTTGTCACATGAAATAATCACATTTAAATTGCATTTGAACTCTCAATTAGGAAGAAAAACGTTGGCGTAAAAATTGCTCTTTCTCTAATTAAATTCCAGCCTTAGCCTATTACTACAATCCATTGAATTATTTCTCATTTCGAAGAACACAATATAATCTAAAATTAAGTTGCCAACTTCTATTTACAAAACGTTCGAGATTCCTTTGAGTGTGAAACTTTCAACAGCTTCATCACTTCATGTCATTATCCTTTGCAATCACCAGTTTCCATGAATTAAGTTCGCAACAATACAAGAGACAGCTTTTGTCGCGTAAATTAGGTGTTCGCAAACAGAGACAAAGAACATACTTTTTCATATGGGTAAAACGTCATTTTTATAAAACGGAGTTCTTCACTCTTTGACATGAGTGCCTTCCCTCGTACTCTCCCTAACACATTAATCCTATAGAAAGTAGAGCTAATGGCGCCTTCTATTTTTTACCCACACTCATCTTCAAGTGCAAGAAATTCTTAAAGTCGTTCTACTGTAGGTAGATAAGGATAAAAAAAGGTCAATAGAATATTCTACGCACAATTTCATTCAAACCAAATGCAGATACACATAGAAATAGAAAACAAGTCACCGCTAACAAGCACATTTTATATAAAAAAAAGGATATCTTTGCCTTTTATGGTTTAAATAAAAGAACGATTGTATAGTTCATTTCGCTACCCCAGTTCGGTTCTGTCTGGATTGCGTTCGCTTATGGTTGAACACGACTGAGAAGGGGACCTTCAGTTTTGTCGGTGTCGGTGTCTGGTGAATTGAACTCTCAACTTTATTTGCAGAAAATTGTGCTGACTTTTGAACTTGTTGTGATAACATCTATATAACACTACTCAAATCGATAAGATGTCCCTGAGCAAACCATAATTTGTAGTAGCGTCCGATGCAACACGAATAAAAAAAAAAAACGAAATAGCGTGTCACTGCCATAGGTGAAGGAGAAAAGCAAGAAAGACAAAAATAATTACCTACCGGGTTCGGTTGGGATTGATTGATATCCTTGACCTTCCGCATTGAATGTTGCCATGCATAGTCTTTTGTTTGCGCTTGGTGCACCTTAAATATCTCATTGAATTTCTGGGCAAAGGAGCGTACTGTGTAGCCTTGCCTTTTCTAAAGCTGACATGCAATATTGTACTTGATATTGCAATTTCATATGGAATTCTACTGAAAGTTGTACAACAACGAAAGTTGTTTTAGGAAATTGCAACTCCGTATACATCCAACTCGCCCAGCTGTTGAATTAGAATGTATTTTAAATAGAGCTAAATACCGTGATCTAATGCTCGTAACTATATACTTTTTAATTCTAATTTTGTTTATTTACTAAACGAAGGTAACTGCTTATGTGAATGTTCAGAGTCAAATTATTAAAGCATTTTTTTGTCGTGCTCTTTGCATATCCCTGGCAGTATACTGAGTGAATACCGTTTTATTAACGCGTAGCCTGACAAATAGGTAATTTAACACCACAGGGATAGATATCTTTTAGCTTATTGCTTAAATCACTTGCAATGTTTATTGTTTATTTATTTAAGTCTACCATTTTACAATTAACAGACTATATAAATTAAAAAAAAAAACTCTTAACAAAAAATATTAAAAAAAATTTAGTTAAAAAAATAAATAAATATATGTATGTATATATAGTAAAAAAACTCTTCAAGTGAAGAGAAAAAAAAAAAAGTTTAAAAATTAAAAATAAAAAAAAAACTTCCACTTAGTGTGCAAGAAAAATAATCAATTGCCCTAAGGGAAAAACTTGTGCTTTTAATAATTACATTCGTAAATTCTAAGCAAAAGTAAAAAAACCCTATGAGCAATTATAACAATTCATTTAATCTTTTTTTAAATTTTTTTAAACGGAGTTGCATATTGAATTAAAACTCCTAATGCACCTTGTTAAAGGCTCATTCATTTCATAGCTTGTCGAACGATTAGGTTCATAAAACAAGCCATGATCACGTAACGGAATTCCCAGAACGTAAAAAGAGAGATTGGACAGTAAGAACGTTGAGTTTATTCTTCCAGAAGCGATGTCTTTTACAAACGTTATGTTCGGAATAAGTATTCTCGTTTCCAGGCACTTTAAGTTTATTATCCGACATCTTTCTTCATAACTGGGCATTTCTACTGACCCATTAAAGTGACGAAGGCAATATCTTGAAAAAGACTTTTGTATACGTTCAATCCGATTTATATGCACCTGATATGCTGGTGACCAAATAATAGAACAGTATTCTAAAACAGATCTTACTTAAGAACAATGCAAGGTTCTAAGAGTTTGTATGTCTGTAAAATCCTTGCTGTTCCTTTTAATAAATCCAAGAAGAGAGTTAGCTCTGGATATTGTGCTGTCTCTGTGTTTATTGAAATTTTATTTCGAATCAAACGTAACGCCCAAGTCTTTTGTTTCCTCAGATCTAGTTATTAAGTGCCCAGCTATGGAATAACCATAGACTATAGGCAACTTAATGTGAAAAAATGACGAAACCTTACATTTCCCTAAGTACAGTTGTAAATTATTACAATTACACCAATCCATGTCAACCTGAAGGTTACGCAATCGGCTACAGAATTGACTCTACAAAAAAAACTTCCAGTCATAAACTTCCAGTGTCCGCGATCACTTACAGAAAGATACCCTTGAATCTATATCGTTCACAAATAATGCAAGCAACAAAGGTCCCAAGTGACTTCCCTGTGGGACACTAGACTTTGCTGCCTCGAAAAAGTATTTCCAATTCTAATTAATTGATTTCTGTTACTTAGGTAGGATGCAATCCACTTGTTAAGTATTGAATGGATACCAAGTGCCTCTAATTTTCTTGTAAGCAGTTTGTGGTCCACCCGATCAAATGCCTTAACGAATAGTATAGATGACATCAACCTGTGCACCTTCTTCTATTGCCAAAATTAGTAAATACAGTTAAATTCGTTACTGTGGACCTGCCTCTCATAAATCCATATTGATTGGTGGATAAAGATTCCTTTACAAAAAAGTATATCTTCTCTTTCACTTAACTTTCAAACAATTTCGGAATCGTTGATAACTTCGAAATTGGACGATAGTTTGTCACCACATTCCTACTACCGGACTTATGAATAGGCAAACATGATAAGCATATAATTGCAATTGCACTTATTAGAAATCAAATTGAAGTTCGCGTTGTCGCTAAATAACAGTATTAAAAAAAAACAACTAATGTTTGTTTGTTGTCAGTTATGAAAAATTAATTTCCTTTATTGCCTTGTGGGCGCAGTGCAACACCAAAAATATATAAACAAAATTTTAAGATTTTCCACTCCATTTTTAGTAAATGTCCGGGAAACAACCGAGAGTATGCTAAGTATACCTTTCCTGATTAAGCTTTACAGTTCAGCCAACAGATGTTTGGACACCGCATACAAATGTCGGTCCTTCCATTGCCATTGGCATCCATAACCAAACTTACAAAAACGTTTGGTTATGAGAATCTTGAAGGTGATTTTGATATAAATATAAAACAAGCGATTTTGTTAGAAAAAAATCTTACGCGTTTTCGATAATTCGGTTTACTCTATAGATAGAGATCGCTGCATTCAAACCCTCTTTCTGTATTAATAGATTAGGGAGTATTAGGTAGGAGTAGGTCCAAGAAATAGCCCATACACTTGGTACACGAAAGGTCTTTTGTAAATATTCGTGAATCTAAGAAAAAGTGTTTACCCTAAGGCAAGATTTCATAAAAATCGACAATTGCGACAAGTGACACCTGAAAATTTAATAATTGTCAAATTTATGTTTTATAAATAAATAGATAATTTTGTAGAATTGTCGGAAAATTACCGAAAAAGGCTTAGTTCCAGTTTCATAGAAAAATTGTCAACATTGCAATGAATTCGCAGGAATTTTCTGACAAATCTGTACTGAAATTTGTAATGGAACAGAATAAAGTGTACAAATTGGTCCGTATGTAATTGAAAATTGTGACAGGTTATTGAGTTTCGATCAGTATTGAAAGTTAAGTAACTGACAAGTACAACTAGAAATGATTAATATTAATTATTCTGGTGAAATTGATTAAGAATCCCAAATGTAATTTCGTGGTGTGCGCATTCGACACTTTAAAGAAAGAATAATTAACTACATTACGGGAATAATTACTCTCTTGATGATAAAATCGTAGGCTTGGAAGTTAAACTCAGTATTATGTATGGGTCAGGCTGTTTAAAAAAGTTAGATTCATCATTTAGCTAGAACTTGTTGTTAAAATATATGTGGTTTTAATTGCAGCGAATAATAAATTTTCATAACATTGTCAAAAACTAATGAAACATTCGTAGCTCTATTTAACTCACAATTATGCAATATTTTATGAAATGAAAACTTACAGAATTGTCACCTGTTAATGGGAATGAAATAGGGCGCAGTTTGGATAAACGCATTGAAATAAGAAAACAGGTTAACATAAAATTTTAACGTTTCAAAACGAACAAAACAAACATTTTTTGTGAGTCTGCACAAAACGTTTGGGACATTGCAAGTTTACGTACATTTTTGTAGAAATTATTTAATTATTTTTATTAAAAATTGACTTATGAAAGTTTTGTCATTCGCAAAACTGACTACGCTATTTACGCACTCTATAAATAAACAAAATTTAAATAAATACTTGGCACAATACCCCCGTATTGGTATAGGCCTAGCTTTCTCTCAGCCATTTGACTCCCCTTTTTAAATACGTTTATCATAAAATTCGCAATTGAAAAAACATCGCATTGACATTTTGGGTAGGAAAAAATATGACATACAAATTCATTTTTCTTTTTTCGATTATTTCATCTCTTCGGTGTTTGGCAGATAATCATTAAAATCACACAATATCTAGTCCATATTTCAAAAATACACCTTTAGTATTTCGTATGTTTTAGTTAGGATAGCAGATAAATATATTAAATATCGTGTTGAATATATACAAGGTGTCCGCCGGGTAGGTATACTACTTTGTTTTGCTGCCATTTTTGTAAACATTAGTCTTGACAGTTCATATTTGGCAGTTGTGAAGTAGACACGTGGCAAATTTATTACGGAAAAATATTCGATAAGCCAACGTGTTCTAATCGTTAAAACATTTTATCAAAATCAATCAAACCAAAGTAGTTCTTTGAAGACCAAGCTCCTGTGCATGGCGTCGAATTGAGGTTGATGGATTATTTTGAACACTTCCTTGAGCAGCAGTAATGTTTTCATCCGATCTTGCAGTACGTTGTGGTCCATGCTTGGGCCTATCACCTACAGACGCTCTTTCTTCGAAATCATTCACTACACGATAAATAGTGCGTTTTGTTGGCACGTTGTTTCTCCCAAAAATTTCACGTAACTTTCTTGATTTTGATAAAATGTTTAAGCGATTAAAACATGTTGGTTTATCGAATATTGTTCCATAATAAATTTGTCTACTTCACGACTGCCAAATATGAACTGTCAAGACAATGATGGTGGTGCAGTCGAGGTCGTCACTAAGGGTGGTTGCTGCTGCGTTGCATATGTTTACCAAAATGGCGGCAAAACAAAGTAGTATACCTTCCCGGCGGACACCCTGTATATATATAAAAGTCTAAGGGACACAAATTTGAACCCACCAAGAAGATTAAAATACATCTCTTAGTCTGTTGGCTCTACTACTCCAACGCATTTCAGAAACCTAAAACAATTATACTATGACGCAATTTTTTCTAATAGTACAAAATAAATAACAAAAATGTTACGTATACGCCACCAGGCACTGGTGCATATTGTGTCTCCTCTTATGATAAAGATAATAATCAATCTACTCTATTACGCGTATATGATTCAGGTGGAAAAAATAATTTTTACGCCATTTAACTATTATACAATACAAACAAAAGGCAGAAAACTCTGCAACGAAAAAAAAATGGACCAAAGCGAAATCGAGAGATTTGTACATTTATGGATGGAGCAACTTGATGCGTGCACAATCAGCCACCAATTTAAGCGCATTAAGGTCAGCCGCTTAACTACTACTCATTACAGATAGATTTTTTTTTCTCGGCATTTAACAATCTTTTTTACAGATAGATAAATTTTATTCAGGTTAATAAAAAAAAAAAAAAATTACGTAGAAGAAAACGATGTCAAGTTTAAAAATGCAAATACGTATATATGGCGGTTTTTGTTTTCCTTTAGCCGGTTCGTCATTCTAATTACCTCTGCATGTGTACGTATAATTAAAAGCAAATAATTTTACAAAGCGCACGATTCTCCAGCCATAAAAAAGCACTTATGACAGTGTTGAGACGACGTGTTGGAAGAAGTATCCTTTCCACTGGCTTAGTGCCGGAATGAAATGACACTTTGAAGTTTACATTGTGCAGCGAATAAAAAAAAAAGTAAACAAACAGCAGTATACAAATAAATACCAAGCGCATGTTGTACCTGTGCCATGTATATGCATTGATGGTAATTTCAAACTGAAAGAGGAAAATAGATACGCTTATCCGATAAAGTGGATGTATCTTGAGGATTATGTAAGGAAAATCGCTGTGCTATGCACTTCAATTAATTACAGTGCGGATTGGGATGCGAAAGCATGAATGAAACGTGAGGAATGGTCAGAGAAATGTTAAATTCCCAAATGAGGAGGTAAACAAAAGTTAAATTCCTACGAAGTGGAGCATACTTGTTATGTGGAACTTTTTAAAAGAAATGCGTTTCCAGGTTTTTCGAGTTACGCTACCATACCACAGGCTCGTTGCAGAGGCCAGACACCAATGCCAACTATGATCATATTTTATGATGCTTTCAGCATCGTATACGAAATAGCACTTGAATAGAAAATATATGGGAGGTGAACTTACTGGACAAGTAGCAACTGAGGAATGCAGAAGCAAATATCTGACTACCTGAACATGAAAAACAAAAAAAAAAAAAAATACAAACCACACGCTTAGGTTGCTACAGATTCTACAATTTTATTTAAAAAAAATGTTGCCGAATATTTAAATTGTTCTTAACTTTGCCAAATAAAAGTTCATAGAATTTAAAAGTACATTGCTGAATTGAGCGTTCGATTTGATTAACCGCCTCTATTAATGGTACTCGACTGAAAGCACATAATTCGGGTGACAATCAAGTTTGAAATTCAGCTTCCCAGAGATAAACTGCTAATAGTTCAATTATGAAAAAAAAATAGTATTTTAGATATAAAAGAAGAGGCCACTACCGAATTATAAGACGATTAATCGTCATTGAAAAAAAAACTCTAGCCCAAGTATACAACTCCAAAAAGCTGCGAAGAAATTTAAAAAAAAGTAGCCTTATTGAATTTCCGGATTGAATTCATCACCGACAACATGTCGGGCCTATCGAGTAAATAAATGATGTCATCAAAGAGCAGTTACAGTTTATTGACAATACAATATTAATCTGGACGGAATAGTGTGGACGGCGCACTCAATGTTACGGTAAGTGAACGAAATATACTCGTATTAATTTAACGTGGTTCCAATTGCAAAAGAAAATGTTGATGAAACTGCATCTTAAAACAAAACTCTAAATGCAAAATAGAAATCTCAGGGTTTCCAAGGGTTTGGTTATTATAAAAACGAGCATAAACGTAGAGTTTAAATTGCATCACTATCGTAAACGCTCCGTAGAACAAATGTCATACTTCTTGCGCGGTGGGCATTTTTGAGATGGGAAAAAACCATTGAACTCGCGACACCAATGTTCCGACACCAGTGTTCGCGTTGATAACCACTTTTGACGAAAAAATGCATAACTTGAAAAGTGAAAACATTGAACTGGCGACACCAATGTTCCGAACAAAAATGAATGAATAAAAGAGATGGATATCTTTCGTTTGTCTGTGTTGTTGTTTACATTGTTGTTTTTCTAATTTCAACCCCCGTCTGTGAATACGTGTGAACTACAAAAAAGCATATTGCTAATGGCCGGCCAACATTAATTTTGATTTTATGGGCATCCCGGGGCTAAATTTTGGAATAGCGAATTTTTGCATTAAAGTCCAATTCATGAACTCACATATGTACTAGAAAGGAAATGAGCATTTGTGCGTGGCTTCATACATTTTTCGGGAAAACAACTTGTAGGCAGATTTCTTTGCACCGGAAAATTATATATCTCTGTATTGCATTATCTTTGGTTACGACACCAATGTTCGCGTTGCCAATCACTTTTGACGAAAAAATGCGTAACTTTAAAAAAATGATGCCTTTTTCAACAATATAATTGCAAAAATATTTTTTTTTTGTAAATCAAAAACTAAAAACAAATATACAAAATAAACAAAAAATATTTTTATTTATACAACAAAAAGCTTTCAAATTTGTTTCCAATTTCATTTCACTTACTGGAAGTGGAAGCTGGAATTATTTTTAAAGTATGACTATCTTTCAAGTGTTCGGAAAATGGACAGAGTTTGAAGGTGGAAACACATTAGGTCACATATCATTTTTATGTTTGGCGAAGATTTTTTAAGAATGTTCAAAAAATTAAAAAGTCTTTAGGTTGAATCAAAAAACATATTTAAAATCAAAAAGATGCCTTTTGGAAAAAAAAAACCAAGCCTTAAAGCCTTAGGTAACGAAATAATGCTTTAAAGGCATGAAAAAGCGTTAGTTGGCATTTTTTTTGTAGTGTTGTTTTATAATAATGAATAAAATAACACTTCATTTAAAAGTATCCTACACAATAAAATATTTCCTGACGATTCAAAAAATACGCACGTTCAAGTTCTTACTTCCTTCAGCACTCCCGGAGTGCCGCTGTTTTTTTTTTTTTCATTTTGGGACTACCTGCGCCTTCGAGAAGGCTGGAATTCCGAACGTCCTGAAATCCGAGTGGGAAACATGTATTCAGCTAGACCAGACTGAAGCAGTTACCACCGTTCGGAAAAATAACTGTTGAACACTAATTAGGTATACCTCTTCCACATTTTCTGTTTTTTTTTATACTTTCTGCGCCTTATCCCAGCACTAGTCAATTTCTTAAAGACCTCTCCCAATTTTTGACATTAAATTCACCGATATTCTCAACTTTTCCACAGACTGGATTTAGAGCTACACTCCCATTTTCCTACTGTTAATATTTTTATAACGTCTCGTTAATTATGTTCTTTAAAGCGGCTCGCAAGTGGTTATTGCTTTTTTCATGACAAAAATCCGGAACCTAGCCACATAAACCAACGAACCAATCCCAGTAACAATAACGAAGTAATTTCATATAAGCAACTAGTCGACATCTTAATTATTCGGTCAGTATACCCGTATCTAAAGATTAAAACAAATACGTAATTCAAGACCGACAACTAAGCCTGAAATCCCTAAAAAATTGTTTAATCTATTTGTAAATCTTTCTTTGATTGCATTGATCAAATAAATAAAAATAATTGATACATTTTTGTTAGAAGCGAATGTATTGCTTGGACTACATTATTTAACAAGTGAAACAAGACCAAATTCGTTTAAAATATTTTCAAATACGTTATTTTGATTGAATTTTTTTCTTTGAAAAACTCTCTACTTTTCCAATAAATTATTTATTTCATTTTGAGATTACAATTTAATTTTATTTTCTTACTTACAACGCAACTTTGTAAAGAAAATATTCAATTCTCTTCAAATTAGAGGTAGCATTTATATAAAAAATAAAATTAAAGCCAAATAATGTCAAATTGAAATAAAGCTTAATTAAGAACTTGGTTTAATTTCGCTTTGGAAAATGAAATATTGCCAATTTTTTCAATTTAATTTGCCGTCATAGTTGAATACAACGCCTTTATAGCGGATTGTCTCCCTTTCCTACACAAATTACTATGGCGCCAATTATAGTCATCTTCAGCTAAGGAATTCTGTCTTATTTGAATCTAAATTCAAACAATTTGTCCCTTAGCTACATATAGTATCAACATTAGACCGGACTAGTAGTGGATAAGTCCACAGTTTGAGAAATCGAATAAAGTTTGGAATATATACTGTTGAGGAATTGCAATGAATTTGACATACAGAAATTGAAAAAAAACTTTTTTTGATAGGTACTAAAAAATCCAAAATCAAATATATGAAGTGATAAGAAGAGCGTATTTTCAATAATAAAATTTTAAGGCCACGACACAAAAAAATGAAATTATTTGGCTTTGCCAAAATTTTTGTTTGCCCAAATTTTTGAAAATTACATTTTAACAACTTTAATGGATTTATTTAAGAGATAAATTGTCCTTTCAATGATTTAAAGTTCAGTACTTTAATTAACAAAACACACTTACTTTGTCACGTACTAAATGAACAATATTAAGTGTTATTTATCCGGGTATAGTTTTACGCCTATTATTTTAGGTTTTATGGAGCTGGGGGACTTAACCCTCATAAATCCCTTTTTTCAATTGGTATACGGAAAGAATTGAAAATCACCAATTGCCAAAAATTATGAGTTGCAATTTACGAATTGTATATTTTTCGGAAATCACGATTTTATTCCTTAGATTGATACAAAAATTCGTAATTTGATATTGAAAACGGAGGAGAATACAAAATTCTGTTTGTTGAGATATATGACTAGAATATTAATTCGAGCTTCTTTCATTTAAAGTGAATTGGGATATTGTTTAGCGGAATTTAATTTGCAAAAAAAAAAAATTTATCAATGATTTAAAGAAAAACTGAGTTTGCTATCATATATGTTACCATATTACATTATGAATGAATTTTTGTTAAAATCATATGGACCGTTTTTGAGATAAGGACGGTTTTCAAAAGTACAGTTGTTCGATTTTTACCGAAAAACTGGGTATGCAGCGATGTAAACCACAACTACTAACGCCTAAATATCAATTTTAGTTGAAATTGTTGGAGCCCTTTTCAAAACAAATCAGACTTGCGTGAAACCGTTTTATGGAAAATACCGTTAATAATGGGAATAACTGCCAAAAAGTGACCCCGAACTGTAAGTCACTTCCAAACCGGAAGTTTGAAACAAATCCGTCCAGCTGTTTAGACTGTAGACCTGAGGAAAGACGTACAAAATTGCGAGAGTTCCTCTATCATCGTAATGAATTGATTAAAATCTCGAATTCGAAATTTTGTACGAATACAATATATTTTAAGCGTAGTACGCTGCTCGAGCTAAACTAAATTTTATTTGATCTCCAACTTTTCTATCCAAAATCAGCTAAAGTCGTAGCTAAATTTTGACATAGAGTACTCTGTGGATAAGAAGAGCCCAGAAGAAAACTGCTGTTATTTAAAAACAAACTTCTTTCAAAATTCTCTCTTATTTCTACTATTTCTGCTTCTAGGTACTTCTCGTCCATGTAATAATTAAAAAAGCTCATCCTTGCATACTTTTCCGCAACAGCACAACAAATACACAACGATCTGTCACAATTTAGCTTGAGAAAATGTGCCGACCCATTAAATGGGCACACTAAATTTTGACACATGAAGTACATTCTGAAACAAAAGTTTGATTATTTAGCTGGAGCTGCGTACCACTCAACTAAATGGGTTCGCTTAAGTTTAGCTGAGCTAAATTTAGTAGAGAATTTTGTATGGGAGCGAACATTTAGCTCGAACAGCCTACTAAACTTAACTACGTAATCTAGAAAGTTAAAAACTTAGAAAGTAGGTTTATAAATCTGTATTTTTTTCAGAATGTGTATCTCGCTATTAGAAAAGAAGTAAATTGGAATGGATTGTAAAAAATGTAATCGGAAATGATTGTTAAGGATCATGGCAAGTTCTTCTAAGCAATTTGTGTGTATTTTAAAAACAAGTTTATCGTGTGATATATGGATTGTGCATAGTAATATCAAATTGATAACCATTTGCAATCGGTTATGGCAATATTTCTTGTTTGTTCGCATTATTGACAATGAAAAGCGTTGATTCGAGACTTTTTAGGGTCAATATATTCACTTTGTACAATTTCTAGAATTGCGAATAAAAAGTCGTGAATCAGTAAATCCAGAGCTAAGTGCTAAAACTAGACAAACTTTTCGTGATTTTGCGCATATTTTTCTTGATTTGATCTTAAAATTCCTTCCAGGAGCCCATTTTCCACCCCGAAATGAAACCATCAACAAACTTGACTTAATGAATATAGTTCCTACTTGATCAGTCTCCACAGCTCAATAGAAGTCATAAACACATTTCTACGTACTCTTGTGTATTCGTTAAACCACATATCGAAATGACGAACTTCAAACAGATTATGTAGAACTTCGTGCATTTAAGAACCACCATTCAACGCAGATATTTCCAATAACCACCAGAAACTATGTACACAGAAACTGTTCCACAAATCCGTCTAAAGTTATGGAGATGTCATTATACACACAAGACGTTCATAATGCATCATCCAACATACATACATCCGTATCCATTTACAGCTCTGACATGTAAGGTGAGCAACCAAACACATGAAATGAATCCCTAAAACAAAATCAAGTGTGTTTCTAATGTTTCTAAAAAAAACAAGACTCTTTACCAAGCATTTGCAATTCTCCATGAATGATGACGATGATGATGATTATAATTACTGAGATGAAGTGCCAAGCATCTACCAGTAATCGCATCCACTCACTTTATCTATCCACATGGTGATATACGAGTAGTTGCAATAAATCCTTATTTAGAAAAAAAAAAAAACACGAATGCACTGAACTCCCTGCACTTTCACTTAATCAACAAATATTACATCACAGTGTATGCATTTGTTTAAAAAACTCTTAAATACATTCTTATTTATCACAAACAAAAACCACAGTGAATTGTGGATTAAGTAACACCTTTCAACGAAATTCGCGGCGACTGTGTTATTATGTTTAAGCTCCTTGCTAATTATTTATTTATATTTACAATATACGAGTGCTAAAGACACTGGGAAAACAAAAAAAAACTGTAAACCTCGGTTAAGCACAACGCAACCAACTGAGAGCAAACTCGAAATCCTTCTAGGACCAAAGGATAAACAGAGGTAAACATAACCAGATGAAGAAAAAAGCTTTCACCAGATATCACACGATATATGACTTTTGTTGGCTCTTGGTGGCTGACTTGCGTTTTGTTATTCTATTCCTTTTCAAGTTTGTTTGTAAATATTGAGAAAGGACATGAGCAGAAACAGAGAGAGAGAGAGAGAGAGAGAGAGGGAGAAAATGTGAGCGATGACTAGATAAGAACTGCGAGTACCGAGTACTGAAGGGAACCAGCTTCGATTTTATGAACTTTTTCCAGATGACAACCTTGAAAAAAAATGTCAGACCGTATACTGTTGTGGTTTCCTCTGCCCTTTGCAAACCAATTTCACTCGCAGTCTTTTGTTTACATTCGAACTTCACATAAAAAGAGATTATTTTTCATGGAAACTTGGATCTGCCACCAGGGAAGGGAGACTCGTCTTAAAAGCGCATGTCATCTTTTCGCAGCAAGGACTTTCAAAAGCATGCATCTATGCAAGAATATTAGCATAGAATTTCACTGGGGATGATACGTGGTACTGCCATGGCCATGAAAACACGACCAGATTCGTTTTCTCTATTACCACTGCTATGCATTAAGCGCTTCCATGGTCGCTTTCATGGTTGTAGGATAAAAGGGGGTCGAACGAACGAGGTGTTCGCTCATTTTCATTGTATGCAAACGTTGATGATGAATCGATATATGTGTTTTTGTTGGCGTCTCTGGCCTCTCCTAACAGCGAGACGCAATTACATTTTATAGATATCTATCAAAGAGCTGCTCCCCGGCACCCAAACTCCGCGTGCATGGCGAGTCTTGGTAACTTTCTTATGATATTGGCAATACGCGAGGCAAAGAAATAAAATAAAACGCAATAATCCAGGCATAGGTGTTTGTGACGTAGTTCCATATCATTTATGTTCGGCGCCATTATTGAGTTTTGGGTTGAGGAGGATCAGAGAAGTTTTCATTGCCACACGGAGAAGATACTCGGGTATGTTTTTTTTTTTTGTTGTTTTTAACCTTGGTGATGGATATTTATAATGTTTGTACATGTTGAAGGTGTTGGTGAAATACACAGCCTTGATTGAAGGTCGTCGATGCCAGAATGAATTGAGTGGGTAGTGTTTTCTTGGCCAACAAAAATGTACATGTGTATTGGATGTCGACATTTTTAGAGTGCAATGACTTTATAGTTTAAAGCAGAATTAAATGGGCACAAAAGCGGTTAGTATTATATAATCCAAAATGGAGTCTCAATGTGCAGTGAATACACTTAAACAAAGAAGAACCATGAAATTATGAAATTTAAACAATTTCATTTTGTTGTCCTGAAATTTGAACGTATTGGGATAAATATTATTTCTCACAATGACAGCTGATTGTGTCTTAAACTGAAAACAAATGATTATAATGAGATATCAAAAAGTTAAGCTCTGAAAAAAAATAATTAAATCCTTTTGCTACCAGCGACCACTATTATCTCTCGCATCTTTGGGTGGAATTAAGAAAGATTGTCACATAACAGGAAGACATGTTTAGAAAGACTATGCTTTACCGCTTTACCGAATGCTTTAGACTCCGAGACTTGGGTAGTATTTCCATTAAGTTTAGCCTAAATCGGACTAGCACTTTGCCGACAACGAGGTATATTCAAATGTATTATGGCGTTCCAAAAGGGAGTCGCAAATAAAGGAATTGTAAGGATTGTCTCTAGAAAGGCAAAAAAAAGTGTTCTAAGCATATGAACAAATTGAAATGGACATGGTAATTTCGGATATCATTTTAGAAAGATGGGATGATGTAAGCTCAAACAGCGGCACATGAACTGTGTAAGTGTCCAGCAATAGCTGGCAACAAAATCAACAGAAAATGAAATACATCTCCCACAACCAGAACACTATAAATGAAATATAGGTAAGAACTATGAAAGTGAAATCCAGAGCGTGTCTCTTGGTGAGTGACTCGACATGGTGGTCTGTTTCGCATATCTTCTTCTCCATACTATTCCTTTAAAACTTCAACTTTTGACAACCTTCTCCACGTACATCATACCACGACCTCTAACGTTTTCATTCAACCGTTTCAATTAAAAAAAAAACATTTATTTGTTTTTTTTTTTTTTGTTCTTCTTTTTTTTTTTTATATGTTTATTTTTTATTAATATATATACATATTATTTTCCTAGAATCTAACTAAAGAGGCCGCTGTCCAAAGCGAGGCTGCACCTCTTAAGTCAGTTGTCGGAATTGAACTGAATTACATCAAATCATAATTGTTATAATGTTGGCTTAAAGCTAATGACAAAATGTGAACCATGCAGTAATGAATTATCCCACGATTTTTAGTTATATGATACGGGTTTTAAATATCCGCGTGCATGTTGGGGCGAGTGGAAGAAGGGGGCATATCCGTTTAGGATTGCATTTGCAATGTATGCAGAAATGGCGTGGGAAACCGTTGTGGGATTTACTTTTTGTAATAGGAGGTGTGGGGAAGGAAAATACCGTTGACCTACAAAATGTCGACTAGGTGAAATAACGGGGGGCGGGGAAAAGGGAAATGCCGTTATGTGCAAGAGGAAGTGAAGTGTCCGACGTAACTCCTCCCCCCTTAAGATTCTGCTCCGAAGAATCCGCGTTTTTTACATTGACTTTAATTTTTGTTCCGTTATTATTTTTTGAAATAAAACTGAAGATAGAAACTATAATTAAGATAATTATGATAGCTGAAATTATGCCAAGATTTATGTATTGATGTGCGATTGTTTTTAATTTAATTTCTTCTATTAAATTACGATTTGCAATATTTTTCAGGTGTATTTCCTCTGTAGAATAGTTCATTACAACCTTTTTTATAGTTACATTATTAAGGCTGGGTATGATAAAATTATCGTATGTTACAAAATTTTCATATTTTAAATTATTTATACTTAGTTCACAATTTTCGAATCTTAATAAGTTGTTACCCATAACATTTAACGTGAAATTATTACAGTTATGCAAAATTTGGGTAAACGGAATGTTTTTCGTTATTACAATATTATTATGAATTTGTTTGATTTCTATATCTTTATTTTCTTTAAAATTACAATTAGGATTTAGTTTAAAAATATTAGATATACAGTTATCATTTATAATTTTTAAGTTTTTGAACTTAACTGTTCCATTTATATATTCATAACTAAGATTATCATCTATTATAAATTGATTGTACGGTGTTACTAACTCTAAGTTGTTATTATTAGGAATTGGTTCTATTAAAATTTTATAAAAATTTTCATCTGAGTAATTAGGGATTAATAGTATGAATATTATTTGGTCATTGTGTATAATAACAATACTTTTGATGTTGCTTAATTTACTAATTGTTATGTTAAAGTTTGTTATTTCTTTTGGTGATAGAATATCCTTCCCTAGAACTCCTAGTTTGCTAAGAAGTAGATTTTCCTTTACCTTTCTAACTTGTTCTCTTAATAAATTTATATCATATTGAATTTGAAATGCCTGTTGCATACTATATATTTCTGAAGATTCCTTATTTATTGCGTTGCCTACATTTAGTAATTGGGCCTTTATTTCTAGTTGTTGTTCGTTAATGTGTTTCGTAATATTGTTAAAGGCTTCGTTGAAGTGTTGATTTATCCTAATTTGGTCGTTAAGTCCGTCGATCAAGTTTCGGTTGTTTTGTTCGTTAGTCTCTAAACTGTTTCTAATTTCTCGTTCGTCGTCAGAGTCCATCGTTCCTGCTAAGTATTTAAGTCCTTTACCGACGATGTTAACTAGTCCTCTTCTTTGTTTATGATGGTTTTCTAATAAGTTTTCTACTTCTTCTGATAACATTTTAAAATTATGTATTATTGCAGGGTATTCGTTTTGGTGATTTAGTTTATTTATATTATGCTCTATAACGTCTAGGTTATTCATCCATGAGGTTAAGTTTATACTGTGAAGTATTTTCGTATGGCTTATTATTACCGGAATCTTTTCGTCTCTAATTGTAATGTACCCATGTCCTGCGTTAAGGTTTTGTACGTCTAGTCTTTGTCCGTTTGTTACTGTTGTTGTAAGTAAAATGATAAAAAGTGTAGTTAATCCCCCGATGTCTTTAGTTATCGTCATTTCATCTCTGGAGGGTCTGAAATGCTTTTTCAATTTTCCTAAGCATGCGTCCCAATCCGCGGGTGGATTTGTGTTTAGAAGATTCTTCGCTGGTCCTTGGATTTTTGTATCATATATCCCTTTCAGACCCAAATACAAAAACATTGCTCGATTAGGGTGAAACTTTGCTATTTGTATTTTTTTAATATAGGATTAACGGAAAAAATAAAAAAAAAAATCTTGTATGTACAGTTATGCGAAGCAAAGAGAACACATAACACGATCGCTGTTTTTGGGCTTTTAAATGAAATGTTCAACTATAAGTCTAAAATATATTTTTTAAAACACATCTCACAAATGAGTAAGGTGGGTCGGAAAGGGATATGATTTCGTAAACCTGTGGTCTGTCTTCCTCTCTGTAGTTTTCCAATATTTTATTGACAGAGTTTGCGAACGAGGGCAGTGTTCCCGGATCGCCTTGGTATATTGCGAGGTATCGGATTTCCTTTTCTATTCTCGATCTCGCGCTGGATGCTTGGTTGTTTTGCACTAACATTTGGGTCAGTGCAATGAGACATTGCTCGATGTTATTTTGTGCCATTCTATCGATTCTTTGTTGATCGAAATGCCGATTGCGTTGTCTATTAATTTTGAGTCTTTTTTTTTCTTCAACGTTCTTCTTGCACGAAGTTATTGGGTAAGGTTTCTTAATCGAAACAAACGTTCACACACTTTTTACACACGTTGGCTTGCGTTTCTTTTTCGAAACAAGCGTTCACACACTTTTTACACACGGTTTCTTTTTCGAAACAAGTGATTCCTTGATCGGAATTTTGAGTTCGCTCGAATTAAATAATAGAGATTAACCGCGAAACTATCGGAATATATTCGCGTATTCGAGCACTACCGACTGCGCCAGTTACGTTTTCATTCAACCGTTTCAATTAAAAAAAAAACATTTATTTGTTTTTTTTTTTTTTTGTTCTTCTTTTTTTTTTTTTATATGTTTATTTTTTATTAATATATATACATATTATTTTCCTAGAATCTAACTAAAGAGGCCGCTGTCCAAAGCGAGGCTGCACCTCTTAAGTCAGTTGTCGGAATTGAACTGAATTACATCAAATCATAATTGTTATAATGTTGGCTTAAAGCTAATGACAAAATGTGAACCATGCAGTAATGAATTATCCCACGATTTTTAGTTATATGATACGGGTTTTAAATATCCGCGTGCATGTTGGGGCGAGTGGAAGAAGGGGGCATATCCGTTTAGGATTGCATTTGCAATGTATGCAGAAATGGCGTGGGAAACCGTTGTGGGATTTACTTTTTGTAATAGGAGGTGTGGGGAAGGAAAATACCGTTGACCTACAAAATGTCGACTAGGTGAAATAACGGGGGGCGGGGAAAAGGGAAATGCCGTTATGTGCAAGAGGAAGTGAAGTGTCCGACGTAACTCGCTGATAAACTATTTTAGTTTCGGCTATTTTTTTAAACATATCGCTACATAGAGAACACTGGTTGATGGTTGTTCGCATTCGTGGTTCACTGTACAATTTGTTTGGTGTTCTTTGTAGATTCAACAGGTGTGCTAAGGCATCATTTGTAAGTTGAATCAGAGTAATTCTGATCTACCGGCTACAATTTGTTTGTTCTATTTACAAAAATGCAGATATTTGGGAAAAGTTCACTAGCAACATTTTATAGGTATGCATTATATGTAAAACGTTCGTCCTTTTATTGATTTGTGCTTGAAAAGGCATTGCGAGTTCTTATATACCAATTGCTCCAGGTGAACTCTCTTCAATATACCTTTAAACGTGTTAAACAAAAGCCGAAGAGTCATATCGACGAAAAAATGTTAACCCCGCAAAACACGAAAGACAGCTTGAATTGGACTTGGGTCAACCGTAGAAGGTAAATATAGCTTACCTAAATAGGTCTAGGTAGTAATATGAATGTTCACGTATTACAAAGGCACATAAAAAATAAAGAAAATAGGATCAAGGAGTAATGGAAAATGTTCGAATGAAGTTCAACCTTAGGTTTCAGCTTTATAGACAAAGTTTCACAAAAAAAAAAAAAAAGGCACAACACTGTCAACTTTTATCAAATATCTAAACATGGCTCCGAATAAATTAGGCCAACTGCCAATATCTAACTCGAACCTGAGAGTAACTTATCCTAAAGCGAATATCAAAATATATATTAAAATATATAATAAATAAAATTCTTCAATGCCGTTTTGGTTTCAATTGCTCACAGGTCAAGAGTTGTGCACGAGGATATGCCAAATCTATTTCACTCCATCTATTATTTGCCAACTTTATGAAAGTATTCACCACAGAGTCCTTTGCCATATTTGTAATCTAAATTGTACCCATTTGATTATCTATATGAATATCAAAGTATAGAAGAATGTCAAATAGAACTTAAGACATGTCAAATAGCCAGTTAACACAAATCTCATAACTTATATATAACCCCTTCCTAAAGAAATACCTGGCGCACATCGCCAACAAATTGTAAACGAAAATCGAATCCTACCGTAGATGCGGAAAAACTGCACAACTGTAATTACAACAATCGATTTTCATTTTTTGCCAAACGGCGATAACCAAATAAAATTTCCTGCTGAGGACATTGTAATTTTTTGCAAAGGGTTTCCTTCACACTAGAAAAAAATAAATGAGCACGTCATGAAGCAAGCACGTTTTTCCTCCCATTGCCCATTGTTTGAAATCTAGGTCATCCCGCGCTTGCTGCTACATATACTAACATTGCATCCGACACGGCAATGCGATAACGATGATGTAACTATAATAGGTTGCAGTTTTTCCACGCACTTGCAGTCGAACTTTGGACACAAGAAAAAGCTGTCTGTCCTCATTCCATTTAGGTAAGTAACATTTGCCAGCAAGGATATTCTCTACATATGGAATGTGATAAACAACGGTCCTTCGTAGAATTTATGTCCAACAATTTGTTGCAATTTGGGTCAAGTTCAATTGGCGAGTAATTGCATGACCCTTTTTTATTTGCATTTATATTGCTTTTGCGCATACATTCAGTCAGTGCATAAGCAGATAATTTGAATTGAATCAGTCGTACGAAAATAACTGCTTACCTCATGGCAGTCTCAATTAGGCGATATATACGAACATTTTGATTTTCCATTTCGTTTTATTTTTTTTAAATTCATTCGGAAAATTCATCCAAGAATGGTCGATTTTTTTTTGGGGGGCAGCCAATATTTGTTTGCTTTGCAATGCGTCATTAAATTCAATTTCCATACGGAACGCGTGATTGTGCGGAAACAGAGAAGTCTTATCTGGAGTGCGGTTCCACTTGAAAGAAAATTTCAAATTTATTTTCATACTTTCGATTCGTTATGAAAATTCCGTGGTTTGTGGAATAATGTTTTGATTTTCACAGTTCGCACTTACCTAATGAAAAATTCTAAGGTTCACGGGAAAATGTGGGAACGAGATTGGTTTGTTGGAATTTTTTTTATTTATGTTGAGTTCGCAAGCGAGAGTGATGAATACCTATATTTAATGTAGGAACTTGTTAGAGAAATTATATGGGTTCTGGTAAATATAGCATGTGAATTATTTTGCATCAATCTTCCAGTGATGAAAATATGAATGAAACAGATCTTATCCGCAAAATAACTTGAGGCTGATTTTCAAATACCTTTTTTATATTTGTTTGGGATTTAACCAAGTGTTTTTTCTATACATCTGTCTTAAGCGACACTATGTACGTATATATTTTAGGGACATGGTGAGGGATGTGACATACAGTGGGTGATCAAATTATTACGGCCACTATAAAAAAACATTTATTTTCAGGATTTGGTTCGAAGAAATTGCCTTAATGGCTTACTATATTAAAAAAAATTATTTCTAAACTATATTTTAACAAATAATCTTTAAAAATTACAAAAGTCGATGATTCAAATGTTTCCGATTTGTTTGGTAACCCCCTTTCTTAGTGGACATCTCATTTCTTTCTTAGGTTGTGCTTTTTCAAATTTTTAAATGGCTTTTTTGGGAAAAATCAAATCCTACTTATTTGAAATCGGTATAATTTGATAAATATGTGTTCTGTGTTTATTTTAAAATTTCAATTTGTGTGCATTCAGTTTGAGATTTTTGTTGTGTTGTGAATTTTTGGTGAATTTTTGTGGAACGACGTGTTTTAAGCAATGGGTAGACGAAAAGATCTCTCGCCGGCAAAAATTTCTGAAATTAAGATTCTGCTATTGCACACAGAGCTTTCGCAGAGGAAAATTGTAACTGTTGCACGGGTAGCAAAGTCGTCGGTGGACATAATAAAAAGAAAAATTCGTGAAAAAGTCGCTCTTTCCCCAAAGAGAACCGGTAAATCTGGGAGAAAAAAAGCCACAACACCAGGGGACGAGCGCAAAATTAAAGAAAGATGCGTCCAAATCGGAAAAAGTCACGTAAAATTCTTACGATTCACGAATCAGGAATCAAAATATCAGACATGACAGTCCGACGACGCATTAAAGACATGGGTTTTACTGGTTGCCGCCCAGCAAAAAAGCAACTTCTCACAAAAATGATGATGAAAAAACGGCTTAAATGGCAAAACTACACAAGGACTGGACGTCAGGAGATTGGCTAAAGGTAATAACGCGTTCAGTTACTTATTAGTTGGCTTTCTTCGATCTATCTGGCAAATTTGTTTTCCTGTAGGTTTGTTTTTCTGACGAGTCGACAGTACAGATTTTGTCGGATAAGGCCCAGTTTGTGAGAAGAATACCAGACGAAAAATATAAAGAAGAATGCGTAGTGGAACGCGTTGAGCATCCACTAAGCCTTATGGTCTGGTCAGTAATCTGCGGAAAAGGTACTGGGCGGCTTTATATCGTTGAAGGAACCATGCGACAGGACCAGTATATTGAAGTACTAAGGACGAAAATGTTGCCAAAAACACGTGAATGGTTTCCAAACGGCGACTATGTGTTCTTGCACGACTCTGCACCTTGTCACAAGGCCAAAAAAGTGACTGCCTTTTTGGAGGAAAAGGGTGTGGAGGTTCTAGAATGGCCGGGGAACTCTCCAGTTTGAATCCCATTGAAAATCTTTGGGAGCTCATGAAGAGGGAGTTAGGCAGAGAAAAAATCACTAATAAGCGGGAATTAATCGAAAAACTTATTGAAGTGTGGCACAGAAGCGATAACATACAAAATAATTGCTTCCAATGCATTGCAAGCATGCCAAAACGGGTTCTGGGGGTTATAGCCGCCAAGGGCGGTTTTACAAAATATTGATTTTTTTAAATTATTTTTAAACTTTATTTGTTAAAAAAAGTTCTGTTCAATAGTTTTTAAGTGTGTTCTTATAATAAAAAAAATAAAGACAACAAAAAAATTAAAAATAAAAAAGTTATGTGCCTTTAAGTTTACAAAAATCATTTTTCTTTTCTAGTGGCCGTAATAATTTGATCACCCACTGTATATTTGATTTGTGACCAATGTCAAAAAAATCATACTAACAAGTTGTAGATATAATACACGTAGGCTACAATACAATTAGGATTTTTTTTTACACTGCCGATCAATCAAATAGACTCAAGACTGAAACATAAAATAAATCACAAAATCTTCTGAATACTTCGTGTTAAATTATATTTTTATTTTTATAATGCTTAATTAGTGATGTGTGTGGCCACCTTTATTTAAAATTACTTAAAAAATTTAGTTAGGCATTGTGTCCTAAAGGGACTTTAAAATATCCAATGAGACTTCGCTCCAGGCACTCTTAATGGAATTTGTTAATGATTCGATATCTTCAGATTGTCAGCCCGATTGATAGACTTTACGCCATAGATGATATTGAGGTCAGGAGCGTACGGAGGCCACTCCGTCAAGGTTACATTTTGATCCTTAATCCCCTTCTTTACCACTCGAGCGGTATGTATTGGGGCATTATCATGTCGAAATGTCCAAAGCAATGACCCGAAGGCATTCATCTTAGATGAAACGAATTGGAGTTCAAATGCCCCATAGTAGGAGATGGCACCCCACACCATTATACCCCCCTCAGGACTATGGTGACGGGTTAAATAATGTTCTTCCTTTCCTTTTGAAATAGTAGTTAAAGCCGGACCAGACGGCTCCAAATTAAAGCGTTTTTTATCAGAAAAAAAAAACGATTTGGTATCACTCTCTATTCCATGTCATGTGAAAAAAAAAATAAATAATTGGCGGAACAGGTCCGTATGGACCCAAGCCTAGCTTCTCACAACCATTCGTCTTGTGTGAGTTTTTATTTTTGGGACGAATGGAAGGGATCTACAATTTTATGCCGAGTCCAAACGGCCAATTGAGAAGCTCTTTCATGACAGTTATACTCTCGGATGTTTGTCAGACGATCGCGAGAGGTGGCGCAGCGAAAAAAACCTTAAGTTGGAATTTTGGTTTTTCTCGGGATTCGAACCTGGGACCCCTCGCTTAGTAGTCCAACACACTAACCACTAAGCCACTGCGCCGACTCCGAGCAAAAAGAGAGCGAGCATGCTTACGAACGACGGTAAGCTTTTTTTTTAATCTTATGCTCTTTATATGTTTTGCTTTGCAAATCACTCGCCGAACGGTAGCTAAGCTACACTTGCGTTTACTCCCACGTTCAGTGGATTTTTACCTGCAGAGCACTCTCTTCGCAAGCCGTAAGTGCTTTTCTTTCGGGGTTATTCATATTTTCTTCATAATTTAATGGATTTCTCAGAAAATGACTGACAACAGTCTGACTTCTAGAGATTTTTTCTGTTATCTGCCTGGTTGTAAGATTGCTGTCTCTATAGGCCAATATTTTGCCTTTTTCCTCCGAGGTTAGCGCTGCACCACGATCCAATTTGTGTTCACTTAATTAAAACTTGCGAGAGGCACCAAAATTCAACTTTTTACTTGCTAATCGGAAACTAAAATAACAACCTCTGAGTCTATTCTGGTGATCGCCTAAAAAGCAATGTTTTGTTGGCATAGGCAAAGCAACGTGGAAATAGATCATAACTGTACAATTTCTGCAGCCAACTCTTAATTTGTCTAATGTTGCACTCTCAAAAACAAACAAAGGTTATGGTGGTAGCTTTTTGCATAAACGAGAAAATTAAAGTGTAAACGACAGAACATTTTGAGTCTATTTGATTGATCGGCAGTGTATATGATCAAATCAATAGGTCTTGTTCTCGTCAGCCGTCTTCTGTTTAGCATTTCTTGTGTTGGAAGGCTGTTGACATCGCTGTTTGATTGTGATTTGATTCTTGCTAAGTGCCGTTGACTTGTTTTGGATAGTTTTGCCGCTACCGTGAGAATTTGAAGATCTTCGTCAATATCGTTGTTTGTTATACACCTACCATTCAGCGTCAACCATTGTTCGTAGTATTTTAGATTGTTGTCGTTGGATTATGTTTGTGTTTGATTTGAGCTCCATAAGTCCAGTTTGATTTAATGATAGTTCTATATAATAGGATTTTGTTTTAGCAGGCAGTATAGTTGTCTGAATTTGTTCTTCATTTGGTTCGGCTTTTGTTGTTTGTGGCGATTCCAAATTAGCTTGCTGTTTAAGTAGATTCCTAGATATTTGGCTACCGTGTCGATACAGATATCTTTGTTGTTGATTTTAATTAATGTAAATTTCATTTTTGTATTAAATATTTTGTTTTGTATTCATTTATTTTTGGTGTCGTCTAGAATTGTTTGTAGTTGCATAGTCGTTGTTTGTAAGCATTTGTGACAGTAAAGCAGTATGGTGCCATCAGCAAAAGTGGCAACCGTCGATATTGTCAGTGTTGGAATAGAAATGTCTCTGCTATAGAGATTGTACAGTAGTGGTCCTAATACGCTGGCTTATGGGACTTATGGCTCGTATTTTGTATAGATTTGAGGGATCGTCTTTATACTTGACATACAAATATTTATCAGTTAGGTAGCTTTTAATCATTAGATTTTGTTGTCAACATTGTATCTTATGGAGCGTTTTATTTCACTTATTGTTACGTTTTCAATTTTTAGGTTATTAGTCCTGTGGGGTTGTAGCCGTCATCATTGGAGAATGTTTTTCAGAAGTGGTATGCTAGGGTATTTGCTTTTTCATGATTTTCTCTGGCACAGTTTCCATCCGTTTTCCTTAGAGGTATATAGTGAATTGTTTTGTTTTTATTTTATTTATTTTTTGTTTTCCATAGTGAGTAGTTTGTTTCAGTCAAGTTATTATTTTGGTTTCTTTTTATACAATCCACAGGACGGTAAAGGGTTTTCTAATAATAGGTGTCATTTTGGTATTCAAAGAAAAATGCCATTTTTTGAGATAAATGATCGAATGTTTATTTCATAACAACGAGGAAGGTATGCCATTAATAATGAAAAACAACATCAGCCAAATGGCCACCACGAGCACGCATACAGGATCATATCCTTTTCATGAAATTTTCCATAACCAAATCGCAAAGTGGCTGCCCTATGTCCTCGATAGCCTCACGAATTTTTTCTTTGAGGTCTTGAATCGACGCTGGACTGTTGGCGTAGACCTTATCTTTCACGTGACCCCAAAGGAAAAAGTCGCAAGGTGTTAAATCACAAGATCTCGGTGGCCAATTGTGATCACCTCTTCGAGAGATAACACGGTCCGGAAACTTTTCCCCTAAAAGATCAATGGTTTCGTTGCTTGTGTTTTTTCACCAGTTTTGTAGTGGATTTTAATAATATCAATGCGTTGTTGAAGCGTGTATCGTTCCATTTTTAGTAATGGCGTCTACTTGTCAAATGTCAAAGAATAAAAGCTTCAAAAGTGACAGCTACCGAAATAACGGGTCATTCACAATAACACCTCTTATTGAAAAACCCAAATTCCAACTTAAGGTTTTTTCACTGCGCCACCTCTCGCGAACGTCTGACAAACATCCGAGAGTATAACTGTCATGAAAGAGCTTCTCAAATGGCCGTTTGGACTCGGCATAAAATTGTAAATCCCTTCCATTCGTCCCAAAAATAAAAACTCACACAAGACGAACGGTTGTGAGAAGCTAGGCCTATGGTCCCTACGGACCTGTTGCGCCAATTATTTATTTATTATTTTCGGAAAACCCTTTATATTCACTTTGTCATTACATTTGTACCAAGAATGAGCAACCGGAGACCTCATTATATATTCTGAAGCAGGATCACATTCTGAATCGATTAAGCTATGTCTGTCTGTCTGTCTGTCTGTCTGTCTGTCTGTCTGTCTGTCTGTTAAAAGCACGATAGCGCCCAAAGCGATTGACATAGGCAAATGACTAATTTCTATCGGATACATGAAGTTTTGTGAAAAGACTTATTTTTATCATCGTTAGGTTGGTATTTAAAATGGGCTATGTCGGTTAAGTAGTTCGGGTACCTCCCATACAAAATCAATATAAGAAAACAGATGTTGAAAACACGATAGCGTCGAAAAGAACCTACATAGGCAAGTGCAATTTTGTAAGAGAACTTACTCGTCAGGTTCATACTAAAATTGGGCTAGGTCGGTCAAGTAGTTTTGGTACCTGCCATACAAATCCAATTTTGCATGACTTGTAAGCAGAGGGTATCAAAGCATCGGCCAGGCCGATGATAACACCTGTACTTGTTTGAGTTTCCTTTAGATTTTTGATTGCTTTGTTTAGTTTTTGTTTGTTTCCTTTTTTCTTTTATTATTGTCTTAATGTGGGTTGGGGTAAAATGAACGTTTGTTTTTGGTGTTGTCCGGTACGCAGCTTCGTTGATCATGTCATTGAAATAAATGATTGATCTTTCAATGTCCATGTGTGATTTTAGAGGTACATTGGTTTGTTAATTTAAGTCCTAGAATTATCGGAAAGCATCCCAGTCCGTTTTGTTGTTATAGAGTTGAGGTTTTTCGATTGTGGGTATGATGTTGCACGGATGATCGGATGAAAGTTGGAAACAGGATGTTATTTTTAGTTCGGAAAGACTGACGGTTTTTTGTTTGGGTTATTTGGCCAGTATGTTGGTTCACCGGTGCTGTTTGCAGTTGGTAGTTTTGAGGGTGCTTATCAGATTTGTCCCTTTCTTGTAATTAAAGTCGCTTGCTACTATAAATCTTTGTCCTAAAGTCTTTAAGTAGGAATCAATTTTGGTTTGTGCTGATCGCGTGTTTGGGTGGGCAGTAGAGGGCGGAAAGTCGTAGTTTTAACAGTTGTATTTTTGTGGATTTAATGTTTTCCGTATTTTAGTTCATTTAGTTTTAACCGGTCTCTGATGATAATCGCGGTGCCTCCATGCGCTGTACCGTCAGGGTAGGGTGGTTTGTTGAATAGATGCTAAAGCCAGGGATTTTTAAGTAGCTTTTGTCTGTAACGTAAGTATCTGACATTAATAACATGTCAATATGCCCGTCCTTGATTAATTGTTTTAATTCAAGTTGGTGTTGTAGTAGTCCGATGGATCACAATCTTGAGGAAATTATTTTTGCGGTCCATTGAGCTTCGTTAGTAACAGAGAAAAGATGTTCATTATATATTATTCATCTGGTTAATTAATTGTTTCATCATCTCTTTTAGTTCTGTCGGTTATTTCGTCTGACTTTTCTTGAGATTGGGAGTTGGATCAGAATTAGTCTTTTTTTTTGGTGATGGGCGACTTAGGAGCAGGGTTTGAGGTAATTTTATTCGTGGTAGCGATGGTTTTTTTCTTCGATGGTCATATAACTACAATAAATTAACATATTGTGTTCCAGTGGAGACGAGGCGCTTCGTGCGATTCGATGGTTGTTATGCAGTGAAGTCAGTGTTTATGATTTATGATTTAAATTTACTAGGTACGTTTTTGACATGTATAAAAAATGCCTGTATAAATAGATTTAAACAGAAACAGGCTGAATTCTAAAACTTCTCATATGCATCTGCAATGCGGTGACAATGTTTTCCATTCATTTTAATTTTCAGTTTGCATAAGTTTGACGTTTCGAAATGCGTTTTCATTTAGAAGAATGTTTATGATTCCATTTTTGTTCAATGAATAGCAGAACTGAGATAAAAAATCCAAAAACAACAAACAATAATTTAATATTTTGCTTACTTCTCTGGAGAGGGAAATTTTCTTTTCACAAAAAATGTCGAAAGTCATCAAAAGAAAAGTTATCCCTGCGCAACTTGTTTAATTAATACGCGTCGGGTGACGTTTTAAATTATTTCAGAAGCTTGCGACAACATATTCTTGAAAACTTGAAAACAACATATTCTAGTTTGAATTTCGAAACTGCTCAGTCTTGAATTTCTAGTTTTATAGCAATTTAATCGGATCGCGAAGAGTGTAATTTATTATTGTATTGGAGTCCTCAAAACAAGTTAATGCCAATTTACCCCAATCAATTAGATTTGCTATACCGAATTAGATAATGGTTATAAACTTACAGCTCACTAGTTACTACATCACCAGGAATTGAAATATTTTTACAAAACCTGGACAACAATTTCTAAAACTCTGTCAGAAGTTGACCGGGGCTTTCTAATCTTTCAGAATGAATCAACTATCTTCTGGAATCGTTTTAATCACCCACTTGTAATAAAGGCTCTGTAATATTTCTACAAACAAATTTAAAAGAGGGATTTTTTTATCTAACGAAATTATGGCGACAATTTGTCATTGTCGGAAAGCTTATAATAGAGAAAGGAAAAGATACTGCGGCCTAGGAACATATTTGCTCAGTTTCAATTCCTGGTATCGGTTTAAGTGTTAAGCGAGACTGTTAACAACCACTTCGAGGAACGAAAGCAACTTTTGTATCTATATAAAGAGGGAACAAAAATAATCCTGCTTGACATGCTAATTTTATGTAAAGGAACCATGTGAGAATCCTTAATTTTTGGATCTTGAACGCTATGACAGTGCGTCTATACTTCAGAGTGAACTTTCAAGGTCGACAGCCTGTTTCTGCCCTTTTGACATGGATTTCGCTGCAATAGCATTGGCATGACGATATTCGCGTTGGATACGCATTATGTTTCCCTATATTTGGCATTTAGTCCAGTCTCTTTACTGCATTTAAGTGTTTAGTGCACATACACACTAATGCGGCCAATTTTATTTGATGTGTTAAACCAAGCAACCGCTGCATAACATTTTACTTCTAAATCGCCGCTAGCGTTGACCGGCGAAAGCCGGAAATAAGGAATGAAAGGTACGAATGCGGATATCCCAGACATCACAACAGCGAGGAAATACTGTGAGGAGATTCTACGTTGAACCGCTACAAACCGCCAGAACTTTTGCCGATCATGTATCCCACAACCTCTCGAGAAGTCCTACACAACCAGCATCAAGTGCTAGAGACCAGTGGCTTCGATGCCCAAAAAAACAACAGAATCGCCCGCAACTGATGTGATGTGCTTAGTTTCATCAAACAACCCCTCGAAGCCCCTGGTTCAATTAAGAGTGTCGGCAAACGCATGCAGCAAAACAACTTACCTAAGAAGCGGCGCTGCAAAGAAGGACGAGAGAAGATCGTGAGCTCTACGGGCGAAAGTGGATGGAAGATCACCGGCTTCTACGAAAGACAAAGAAAGAGCGTGAGAAGCGCTTGATCGAGGAAATAGAGAGGTGTTACCAGGAACAATGTTCGGAAGTTTTACCAAAAGGTAAAAAGGACATGTCATGGCAACAAGTCCCGAGCAGAAACCTGTAGAGACGAACAGTGGCATCAAAGTCGGTGCTGAGGACATGGAAACAACATTTCTTCATTTTGTTAAACGGCGAGGACGACACAAATTCCATTGTTAGGCAGAATGACTCTTTCAACCTGGACGATGAAAGCCAAGACTTCCGTCCTCCTGGCCAAAATGAAGTGAGGATAGCAATATCCAAGCTGAAATCCAACAACAACAAGGCTGCTCACCCAGACGGTTCACCTTCCGAGCTTTGCAATGACGACTTGGCAGAGTGCATACATCAACGCTGACGATATTGACATCATTGGCAGAACACAGTGAGGTGTTACTGGTGCGTTAGCAAATATCAGTACAGATGCGGAAAAAATGGATTTAGGGGTGAATGAGGGCAAAACAAAATATATATGCTCTCAACAAGAAGGCACTCCGCTGTGAGTTATTTCACAGCACCCTCACATCGACGAATCGGACAGAACGTCACAATAGACAGCTATTACCTTGAAGTAGTTCGGGGCTTTGTCTACGTCAGCTCCGCTACTTACTCTGGAAATTACATCACCTCAGAAATCCAGCGAAGAATTACTCTTGCCAACCGCAAGAGTAAAGCTAATTGATTAGTAAGGATTTGTAGAGAAACACTTAGGAGACTCCATACAAGATCCTCATCACCCCAGTCCTGTTTTATGGTGCAGAAAAATGGACGTTATGAAAATTCTTTGAGTGATTTTCAGTCCCGTTTGAGTTGACGAGTTTTGGAGGAGGAGATTTAACAGCAAACTCCAGCAGCTGTACAGCGACATCGACCTGGTCAGAAAAGTTCGCATCAGTTGTCTAAGATGGCTGGGACATAAAGGTAGAGTAAATGGACACCAACGCTCTGGCCCGAAGAGCCTTCGGATCCAACCCGCACTCAGAAAACCACAGAGGTATGATAGCCCTACTAAATGCGCCACCTCTTTTTTATGTAGGTCAACAGCTAACCTCGTGGCTTCTATAACCAAAAGTAAGGTGTGATGCCTTCAGTGAATGGATACAGCACATTATACAGAACTCTGGGAACCAACAAACTATATTTGACAACATCCAAGTTAGCTATCAGTTAGCATACAGAGCTGTAAGAACCTCATGAAAGGCTGTCACAGCCTCTAAAAGATTTGTGGTAGCCATAAACAGAGCTATTAGAACCTCATTGAGAGGTTCTGAACCCAAAAAAACGTATTCTAATATTTTACAGAAAGAGCCTACACCTCGGTGGATCTTATAGCCTATTAAAAGCTTTATAAGACCCTTAGATATACTTATCCTGTAAAATCATTTTAGAAATCTATTAAGCCCATAGCCGCCATAGTCTTTAAGAACGCTGTAAATAGCTACCCTCTTAGGTGTTATAGCATCAACAGCTATCTACGGAATGTCAGGGATCTAAAAGAAATATTGTCCAATAAAATAAAAAAAGTAAAGTCAAAAAGTCTTTTCACTATTTTAAAATGCATCATAAACTTTGGAAGTTAAGAAAATAAAAAGAAATCTTACCAGACGATCTTTAAAACACCTCTGAAAGGCAGGATTTCTTCGATACTAATAACAGTAGAGAGGTTGCTCTCACCAACACAGAGCTTTCATAGCTGAAAGTCAGTTGTTATAAATAGAACAGCTTTACCCTGAACTGAACCGTACAAGAAAGAGCTATCATAGCCGTATGGGGGGACAACGCCTAAGGTGGTGCCGCGAAGGGGACCAGATCCACCCCGGACTGAAGCGCCACCTAAGTAAGTAAGTTTTGTTAGGGTGTGTTTTTTTTTTTTTGATAACTTTTCATCGTGCTAATATTTAACAGGTCTTTCACAGTTCTCTGAATTCTCTGTTAAGTATCATATCTTTACACCAAAATATTATTTAAAATCTATTGTTTTATGACAAAGCTAACTTTTCGTACATTAGTTTCTGAAATGAAATGGAGCTCATGAGGCTAAAATACACTCACTCACGAAAATGTGGATGAAGATCGGATTACAATCAAAAGTTAACTTTATCGAATAAGAATCGGATAATATTTCTTTCAGAATTTGAAAAACATGTGGATCAAGCACGTGCTATCTTTTTGAAAATATTCGAGCTGCTTTTAAGCCAACTAGCCAGGCGTAATATATTTATCAATGGTGCAATAAGGTGTAGTTCAATTTATAGCACTAAAATACATATTTATTCCGACCTACTGGCGATTGGAGAAATATAACTACTCCCTCGAGATAAAAGACATGATTGGTACAAAGATTGAAAGAATATCTGTTATGGCCGTTGAATGTATTGTTGCGATAAAACGCCGGTGAAAGTTTAAAAAACACAGTTTAAAAGTTGAGTAAAGTTTGCAAATTCATGTTGGCGATAGGATCTTTTGATAACGAGAACACTTTTGAAATTAATAAATTAAATATAAACTAATAAAAATACGCGTAGCCGCCTCCGACTGTTCGTTATATTTGAATTTGTCTTGTTTACATCTTTCTAGTTCTAGCGTTTATTTGTTTTTGTTTAAATAATTCTTTTAATTTAAACCTTTTTGGTCTATAAGAGTCTGGGCTAGAATACGAATCTAATGACACCTCACTCTTCAAAATCGGTCCAGCCGTATAGGCTACAGGAGGTAACAATAGATCGAAAATACATACGCGCGAAAAACATTACTTTCCTTCTGGGTTCAGTCGGGTAAAAATGGACGCAATTCCATAAATAGTTTCCGAATAATTAAGGCGCAACCGCCGGAGCCACAGACTGTTGCAGTTGATATCTATGTTAAACAAATTGTAATGAGCGCAAAGCTAAATGTATACATAAATCATCGTAAAACAGAAATAGCAAAACCACCTCCCAAAAATGCACAAGACCAAACAACATGCATACTGTATACGTAATGTATCTATTAAAATGCATTTTGTAAAATCAGTTTCAAAGAAGCTCTAATTATCAAAAGGCATGAAAAAATGCACTTGTTGTGCAGGTGGTCTTATATTGAACGTTTAACTTCCTTATGTGAGCAGAATCAGAAGGAAAATAAATTCCCGCACTCTGGGTCCGTAAAAGCAGTAAAAACCATGCACACGATCGTTAATTTTGAAAACCATTCCGATTCGGAAATGTTTACACGTTCGAGCGCAGATACACATGATATCTAACAATGAAAATAATTTTACATTCGCTAATTGTATGGAATTTCCTAAACACGGCGCATGCTTATGGGATGACAGACAGACAAGAATGCCTGAAGTTTCTCTTTTAAACACATTAATCACGAGGATTGTATATTTTCGCAAAAGTCTAGGAACACAGGTAAATATCCACTTTTCACACATTGCACCTATGTATATCGCAGGTGTTCATCAACTTGTCAACACAGCGAATTTGCCAGCGATATAAAGACTACTATTATACCCAAAAACCTGTCTAATTGTATGGCAGGTGAGGCGGAAACAGGATTGCAGAACTTTAATTATGGTGGCGCGCATTTAAATTCATCTCGAACATCCCTAAGGACATTTTACTTTATTACTTAAACGGTGTTTTCGGTATTGTTATAATTTTTTTTTATGTTATTGTTTAACAAGAAGTCATGCACTTGACCATCACCGTTGCAACCAGCATCATTATCACCATCACCGACGTCGTCATCATCGTGAGATGTGCATAGCTCCCGCAGCAAAGGCAGAAGCCATTAACTTTTTTATGGCACTCGACTTGATCCGAAAGTAAATATTGGAGTTGTGTCTCGGGGTTGACGGGCATACATACATTGGGAGTCACGGTGTGTGTTGATATTTGTTTTGTTGCCTTGTTGCACATAGTAGGGTGTTCGGCTGGTTGTTATTGTTGCACCATAGGCTGGAATACCTCTCGTGGCGTAGCCAGATGACGATGACGTCTGTCATGGTTAAATAAAGTTTATCTGAATAAATTGCAATTTGAGAAATGAACCCTAAGTTTCGTCTTTGAACTTTATTCAACCTTTTAATGGGGAGTCGGACAGAATCCCGAAAAACTTGATCCCGAAAGCCCAAAATACCGAAAATCCAAAATCCCGAAAAGCCAAAAATCCCGAAAAGCCACAATCCCGAAAATCCAAAATCCCGAAAAGCCAAAATCCCGAAAAGCCACAAATCCCGAAAAGCCAAAATCCCGAAAGTGAAACTAAAAATTTTATTGCAGCAACAAACAAATTAGGCAAATTTATTTAACAAAATCAACAAAATAACAAACTTCAAATAAATAAAACATAACAAAAAACATATCAAAAACGATCCATGACAAAACAATATCTAATACAAGTTCATATTGTACGCAATTCCTGTGAGGAAACTTTGTTGACATGGTAACTGTAGCCGTCAATAAGCAGTTTCTCACGCTGTTTGTTGGTTTTCACGATGGACACGTTCATTTTTACTTAAGATTTCAAACACAAAATGTCACTGATAATATAAAGTTTTTAATTATAAAGGCATGCACGATACTCACTTTGTATTACGATGTTCACTGGCTAACAAAAATCTAGTCGGTCAGCTATCACACTATATGAGATCAGCACAACTGAATGCATTACGAATTGCAAAACATTACAACGCAAAAAACTGCAAAACATTATTACGGTAAATGGAATGGACAAACACTTGTCTATTTTACATTGAAAATAAAATAAAGAATCCCGAAAACGAAATCCCGAAAAATTATATAAAATTGAAAATTTCGGGATTTTGGCTTTTCGGGATTTCAGGTTTTCTGGATTTTGGATTTTCGGGATTTTGGCTTTTCGGGATTTTGGATTTTCGGGATTTTAGGTTTTCGGTATTTCGGTTTTCGGGATTATGTCCCCAAACCCTTTTAATGACTATGCAAGACACGTGCTTTTGGTTCAAGCATGCGATAGAGAAGGAAAATGAGCAACGTACATTTTTTTAAGACGTATATAATACTCCTGGCAATATAACAACTACGTAGGCAAATTCCGGAAAGGGGACTTATTACCTTACTGATTTGGAAAATATAAGATGAAAAATAATATACACGGAGAGGTTTTTGGTCCCGGTTGTATCATTTCATTTTATTTTTGCAAATTCTGGAACCGAAAAGGTATTGAACACAAAGCAATGGGACAGACAGTACAAATAAATAGACCGCAGACTTTCGTCACATACTCCGCTGCATATTTTAAAATAAGCTTCTCTCTCGTTATTTTCAGCTGTGAGTGTAAATAGGTGTAATGAAATGAAATAATAATTTAAGAGGAGATTTCCTGATATAGGTCCAAAAACAGCAGTGTGCAATTAGAATAAAATATATATATATATATAATTATATATATATATATCCGAATAATTAATTATTCGGAAACTATTTATGGAATTGCGTCCATTTTTACCCGACTGAACCCAGAAGGAAAGTAATGTTTTTCGCGCGTATGTATTTTCGATCTATTGTTACCTCCTGTAGCCTATACGGCTGGACCGATTTTGAAGAGTGAGGTGTCATTAGATTCGTATTCTACCCCAGACTCTCATAGACCAAAAAGGTTTAAATTATTTAAAAAAAAAAACAAATAAACGCTAGAACTAAAAAGATGTAAAAAAGACAAATTCAAATATAACGAACAGTCGGAGGCTACGCGTATTTTTATTAGTTTATATTTAATTTATTAATTTCAAAACTGTTCTCATTATCAAAAGATCCTATCGCCAACATGAATTTGCAAACTTTACTCAATTTATATATATATATACATTCAAAGATTTATACCTGGGGCCTGTAACACAACGCGACAATTCACTTGTCCATTTATGCTTGTCCGACAAGTACAAATTAATTCTGTAAGAGAACGTAAACCGTTGCACTTGTCAAAAGAATTAAATTCCCTCGACTTGTCGGCATTCTTCGACAAGTGTTATATATGTAAAGATGGCAAAAATCAGGGAAGATAAGAAAGTGCTATTTTAACAAAAATAAGAGAAGAAAAAGATATCCTATTTGGTGTCCTAACAAAAGAAAATAAATGTACAAAGTGGAAGGACATAGACAGCCTGGCAAAAAGCCTAAATGTTATTGCGCAAAATAAGAATTGGACGCATGTAAGGGACGTTGTTGCTTCGCAGCAATTCGCCAGCGAATAATCCTTCTAGCCAACGATAAATATCGAAATCCTTTTCCCAACTAGATCCTACGAAAAGAAAAGACGTAGGCGAACGTTTCTAGTGGGAATTCAATTTTATTTTCTGAAATAAGACAAACTAGATATAATTTTACCAGTACAATGGCAGACAACTTACATTGGTCGGGACTATTCAATAAAAAACACTGCGAATCACCAACGGGGCAACTACTGCTGAACCAAATTGAGTATCTAAAGTTTACAATTTTAGTTTTTTTTCTTTTATAAATTAGCTTATCCAAATATTCTACCTAAAATATTCAAAAAAAAAAATACCTCAAAAATTGTCTCGAACTCAGCCTGGTATGACAGCTTTTCTTTTTTGTTTTGACAGAAAACTGATCAAAGGTTATTGGCCAAGGGCAACGAATTCGCCATAACTCAATAATGACAGAAACTGCCTGAAATCGCCAAACTTTAAACAGCGTTGCCATTGTGTTAACATCCCGACTCTGCTCGTTTATACATTTATATATTGAGTGAAAATAATAAATAATTCAAAAAAAGACGACTTCAACTTCATAACTAAACTAAACTAAATTATAAATAACAACTGAAGCCAGACAATAATTTGGCTCGATGACAGACGTATTTTGGCAAAATGTTAAGAAACGCACAATTGTAAGTACTAACTAAATTAATAATATTAAAATTAATATGTTAATTACAGAAATCATGCACTTGTCAGTTTTTGACAATATTCAGATCACTTGTCCTCATTGAACCACAGTTCGACAAGTGTGTCTTGACACTTGTCGTGTTCTGTATCTGTTACAGAAAGAGGGAAATTATATAATTTCCCACTTGTCATCTTTCATCGCGACAATTGTCGCAATGCTCTCGGACTTGTCGTTTTGTGTTACACAATCTTTGACAAGTTGTCGAAATTCACTTGTCCTACAACTACTTGTCGCGTTCTGTTACAGGCCCCTGCTTAAATAAAAATTATCGCGTTTTGTGCCGCCATTGCGGGATTATTCAAAATGGAGCACTTCGAGAAAAAATAAATTATCGTTTGGTAGCTACAGTTCGCAATTTTTGTAGGTTGTTCAGCGATGTGGTTCATTTTCATCACGATTGCTATGTTAATACATAGTCCAAATTGCGGAATTTGGCGCTCCGAAAACTGTTTAACTGTAACTGGAGCCAACTCTCATCCTTTGATTCTTAAAGGAAACTAGACTAGAGTGGATTTCTTCCACCCAAGAAGAAGCAAGAGAACAGGACCTTCTAAGATGACTCTAAAGGGAATGGTATCGCAGGGGAAACTCTTATGAGGGAACATACCTCTCTGTTGGGGCGTAAGCGGGGGGTGCATAGAGCGAGAGGTCGCAGGACAACAACCCCTTTTAAAAAATAATCATTTATATAATAATAATATAAATCAAAAGTTTCCGTACGCTTTTTAAGTTGAAATTGGGAGAATGAGAATGAGACCATTCAAAAGGTACTGTACCATAGCTGTACACAAACAAAAAATTGTGGGTAAAATTAAGTTAACAATTCCCCATACAAAATGCTTATTAGTTAAATGAAAGCATTTTCGTGACATTCAATTTGTCACCGGCATATTACAATATCTAGCAACTATTAAAATGTTTTTTTTTCGACATAAATTGTTGCTCTAAATTTTCGTAGTGCGTATTAAAATCATGAGTAAAAATTATTTTCAAAGGGGCATTTTTTTTCGATATCTAGATGTTGCTTTTTCCTTTTTAAAAAAAAACAACTTAAATATCGAATATTGTGGTACGTTTTTTAGTATTACAGTCGAGCACAAAATGTAGGATCGATTTTCGACCGCAAGCGAGAATAGTAAATTTTAATAGGCGATACTTCCCTGAGTATTTCAGCCATCAGTTATCTTTCTGCTCCATTTAAAGGTTGAGAAAAAAATAAGTTAGTTGATCAAATGCGAAATTATTGCTAAACCGATCATGTTGGTGACTATGACGTCACAAGAAAATCACCATAAAACAATGAAAATACTCCCCAATTTCGTAATCATTTTTGTTTTTGCTTGCCATGCATTATTTTGGGTCAATTTTTCATTTTTTTATGCTAACAATTTGGGCCCATTCTACATTTATTTGGGGCAATATTATTTACATATATGGAATGGGGTCATTTTGCATTATGAAATATTACCCTATTTTTTGGGGCCTTTTTTAATTTTTTTTTTTTGGGCCATTTTTCATTGGGGCTTAATTTCATGGAGCCGTTGCTAGAAGCAGTTGCATTTTTATTTTTCTCAATTTTTTTTTCTTGGATTTACGACAAAGTTGAACCAGTATAATCTAACTCAAAAACAGATCATTTTTGTTCAAAATTTTTTTTCTGACTTCATTCTTTATCTAAATACAAAAAAGGTATCTTAAGAATGCCAACACTTCCATAAATATTTTCAGCAGTCAATTAGCTTTCTAAATCATTCAGAAGCTGAACTTCAGAGCAAAATCTCGCATAAATAAATTAAATTAATTATATCATCAACGATTGTTCTTGATCGTGGATTTGCATTTTAGAGAGGAACGTGAGGGAATAATACGAAGTCATTGGCCTAAAATTACGCAGTTAAGTTGTTATGATAAGGTAAATAAACTATACATAGCGAAAATATCACAATCGAATTTGTGCTCACAGCTAGTTTATCGTTATAATAGTTGGCATTACTGTAATTATTAACCTAATTCTCAAGACCATATTCGTTCAATGTTAAGCCTGAAATCTTCTTCTTAAGTTCTTGCTTTGGACTGCGATTAGCGCTTGTTGATCTCTTTACTATTATCCTCAAAATGTTATTCCTTTCAAAGATTTACCTGAAGCATCTTAATGAACATGAAATAAAGTAGTTAGTATGATGCAACAAGCTATCAGCTCTATTGCGTATTGTTTGAAAAGATTTCATGAGCACTTTTAATGGACTAAATTTATCTTTATGGGGCTCTTTTAAAAACGAAACTCATTTTAGTTAATTTGCACAATTATTATCTTATACATCTATGTAATCTAATCACATAAATCTTCTGCTACGTTTAGAAACATTTTCATATTTCGTAAGAGTTGATTAGTTAGATAGCGAAAAACTGTCGAAAGAAAACAAGTAAACTTCACTACCTACATGAAACTTTCATTCATTATTTGATGATTGAAAAATTAGTCCCTACAAATAGGGGCGATTACAATTTGACTTTAAGAGGAAAAGCAAAAAAACAAATATCAAAATATGTATTAAACAAAGACAGTCGGGGAAACAAGCTGTTAGGTTTTACTTGTTAAGACTCATAACGAGAGCAATGTAGATACACAGTAATTTATATATTAAAACGGGTTTAAATGGAAACCGCACAATATGTACAATATCTTACATCTATTTAATTGGCACTTACATTTAATTCCTTGTGGTTTGCACTCTGAAAAGACAAAAGAGAAACATTTATATTTAGTAATAATTTGCAGTAATTATAAATATTTGAATAAGCGACACGATCTTTGGCATATGGTATTTTGTATGTATAAAAATACAAGCTTCGGTATTCAAAGCTACAGTAACCCATAAATGGTGTAAGAAAGAGGAGCCCAAAAAACCATTCGACCAATCGAATCTTTGCATCCTTTGCCCCGCTCCACACCAAAAAACACCCTGATAACTACACCAACTGAAGTGGCATCAGTCTCCTAAACATCATGTACGAGATGCTTGTTTCCATATATTATCTAGAATGCAAGTCGCGGTATTTTACGAAAAAATTCTTATTCGGAAATAGAAAATGAATAAGATCGCAAAACTAGATAAGAACCTGAAAAATAAGTCCAGTATCGAAAGTTGATCTTAACGTACTGAAGTCGAATGAACTAGAGGTACTTGTATTTTAAATATAAGCTACTATAGAGTAAAATCGGGTATTGTGGTATAGTCGGGTAATGTGGTACAGTGGAATATCTCCATTCCCATGCACAGCCTTGCAAAACTGAACACGTTCATACTTGGGCAACCAGAAGAAAGAAGCATGATTTGTTTTGACGTGTTAAAATTGCTTTAATTTTTCGCTCAGTTGTGTGAAAGGTGTCAAGTCAATAGGCTGACTTTTTTTTTATGACCACGAAAATTTGTTTTTTTGTTAGTGAAAAATTAAAGTTATTGTTAAACTATTGAATATAACTGTTTTCCAAAAAGTGTAATTTTATGAAACAAAAGTGAGTTTTAGAATCGTTGGGTAAGTTATTTTATTTTAAATATTTTTGCAAAAAAAGAGACAATCGGCTAATGTGGTACAGCTGAGACCGGCTAATATGGTATAGTGTACCACATTAACCGATACTATTTTACTGGGAGATTTTTCGAAATTGGTATTCTTGCTATTTCTAGATAACCATGCCTAAAAAAGGAGAAATCAGGAAATGGGACAAAGCTGACATGGAGAAGGCCATTAAAGCAGTCAGAGACGGACAAATGGGTATATTGCTGGCATCTAAAACGTTTTTAGTTCCTCACACGACGCTGCAGAGAATGGCAAGAAGTGAAAAATCCATTGACCATCTGCTTTTAAGCAAATTGGGTCGAAAGCCAGTATTTAATGAAGCTATTGAAAATCAGCTTGTAGACTATGCACTGGATATGGAAGCTCGTTTCTGGGGCCTTACAAGACGCGACATAAGATCACTAGCATTTCAAATAGCGAAGGTAAATAAAATACCTAATATGTTCTCAGTTTTAAAGGAGTGTGCAGGGAAAGACTGGTTTTATGGGTTTTGCCGAAGACACAAGGGGAGGTTGAGCTTGCGAACGCCAACAGGTACGTCTTTTGATCGAGCTAAAGGGTTTAGTCGCAAAAACGTGGAAATATTTTATAACTTGCTTGAACAGGAATACGAAAAATGTAACTATCCGGCTGGTCGCATTTGGAACGTCGATGAAACTGGGCTAAGCATTGTTCTTATTTTATCTTTCCGAGAAAAAATCAGCATCCTCTTCTAATGAAAGAAGCAACTCCTGGCGCGAAGTCTTCATGTCATATATCTGGATGGATACAAGTCCCCATATTTACAGAATGGTTTAAACACTTTTTGTCTCAGACGAAACCCTCAAAAGAGGAACCAGTTCTCCTTATATTGGATGGGCACTATAGTCACACAAGAAATATTGAGGTGTTGGATCTTGCACGCGAAAATGGAGTGGTTATCATTTCATTGCCACCGCACTCAACCCATAAAATGCAGCCGTTAGATAAAACATTTATGGGACCTTTAAAAGTTTTTTATAACGATGAAATTAGACGTTTTACACGTGAAATGGGACGAAAAGTAACCCAATATGATTTGGTGGGACTTTTCTCAAAAGCGTATTTGAAGGTACAAACTGGTCAAATTGCTATCAACGGCTTTAAGTGCACTGGAATTTATCCATTTGATAAAAACATTTTTTCGGAAGCAGATTTCATTGCTGCCGAAATTGAAGGAGAAGAAGCAGCTGCAAAGAAAGAAACTACACCGAGCACTGAACTCTTTGCCCAATTTGAAATAGAGCCCGTGTCCAATGTTCAGATACCTGAAGTTTTACCTCAACTGATTGACGATTCGACTGCTAGCACTAGTAAAGGCCTATCTCCTTACCAGCATGTCAATATTGAGCCCCAAAGCTTTAAATCTTCCGTGCAACTCAATCGGCAACCCACTGCCTCCGCAAGGTTAGATAATGTGACACCTTGGGAAATATCTCCACCACCAAAAATTAAACGTCCTCTAAATAGTCGCAGAGGAAGAAAAACGACGGCGACTATTTTGACCACTTCGCCATATAAAAATGAATTGATGGAAAGTATTGCAGCAATAAATAAACGAAAAGAGACTGCTGAGAAGAAACCAAAACCGTTTAAACCAGAATTTCCAAAACGAGTCCGTGTACCGAAAAGAGCTAATCGTTCAGTTCTTCCAAAAAAAGCATCCAGCCCAGTAAATCCGAATACATCAGCCAGCAGTGACTCCAATCAGAGCCTAATTTTTCAAGAAACCGACGATGAGATGGAAAATTTTGATGATATCCCATCATCAGACAATACAATGTGTTGTTTTTGTAATAATCGTGTGATTGATGACAAATCATTCAAAAAATGGACCACATGTCTACAGTGTGACATGGTTTGGGCTCACGAGTCTTGCCTGCCGGGAAGGAAAGCTATATTTCTTTGCCAATCGTGTGACGAATAAGATAATTAAATTTTAATCATATTACCTTATTTTTTTACGACTTATCTACGCCTAGAAGGCATTTTTTTATGAATATATGTTTTCTATGCAATATAAAAAGTATGTCGTTTGATTTAATGATTTGAATATTTTAGTGTAAAAGGGAGAAAGAACATACAAAATATTTTTTAAATGTTTAAGATATTTTTCGGGTAATCTGGTATAGTATACCACATTTAACTACCCGTGTATACCACATTACCCATCCTCTTATGAAGATGGTACTTTTCGAGTCGGTCTTCTTTTATAACAATATTTCTTTTATACAAAACGTGAATGTTAAAACTTAGCCAGGATATGGTGAGGAATACTTTATTCGTAAAGTATGCACACTTTCTTTGAAATCAAAAGAATAGTTTGCTCGTTGTAGTCATAAAAGTAATATGTATACCACAATACCCGATTCTACTCTAATGTCACACAAAAAAAAAGCAAAGTTTCAAACAAATTAACTGCGTGTCTACTGTAATATTTATTATATGGGCTAAGGTCCGAGAGTATGGCGGTTTTGTCGGTTCTGGGTCGGACTCGAGGAATTCATGTACGCAGTAGCTTTTTCGAAAAAGTGCAGTGAACTCAAATTTTGTTGTTTTCACATTTTCTTTGTGATTTGTTTTTATATTTTATAAATCATTTGTGTTAGGTATAACTTTATGTTTATTCATTCACACCTATTCAACTGTAGTTGATAAATGTATGACTGGTGATTATTTCATTTCTTGGCAGCTAGCTGTCTGCATTCCACAAATTTTAGATTTAGGTGATACCATACTTTATATATTTCGTATTGAATATAGATACGGACTAGAAATAAAACTTAAAACATTTTTTTACATAAAAAAAAATTAAAATAATCTTATTCAAAAAGTGCAGTAGATTGGTGTGGGGAGGCAGTAGTGCAGTAAATCAGTCTTCTTTTTTTTAAACAAAAAACCAGTAGAGCTACTACAATTGCGGTAAAGTCCCAACTCTGATCGTTTTGGTTAAAAAAAGACAGTTTGAAAAAAGTAAGTGATTTAAAGAGTATAGTTTTCAATCAGCTTACATTGTTCAAAGATGAAGTTTAATAAAATATATATTTTTTTAATAGTTTCGGGATACTAAACCTATGTTATTCTTTACCATTTAAAGAAAGAGATTGTTTTTCGCAAATTTTTAGTATTCAGACAGGGTTTACTTACTGAGAACATGTCTGTCCGGGTACAGAATAATTTTTTTTGTATGTCATTTTCGGTTTTTAGTTCGAATTTTGGTAAATAGGCATTGTTTTATATTATTTTGTTAAGATGCAGATAATATAGCTATGGTCTCAGAAGATATAAGGTCAAACCAACTAATCTGTTTACCTCGTGTTGGTTTCCAACACAAAACACCAAGGCCTGTAACAGAACGCGACAAGTGAATTTCGACAACTTGTCAAAGATTGTGTAACACAAAACGACAGAGTCCGAGAGCACTGCGACAATTGTCGCGATGAAAGATGACAAGTGGGAAATTATATAATTTCCCTCTTTCTGTAACAGATACAGAACACGACAAGTGTCAAGACACACTTGGCGAACTGTGGTTCAATGAGGACAAGTGATCTGAATAAAGTCAAAAACTGACAAGTGCATGATTTGTGTAATTAACATATTAATTCTAATGTTACTTATTTAGTTAGTTCTTACAATTGTGCGTTTCTTAACATTTTGCCAAAATACGTCCCTTACATACGTCCAATTCTTATTTTGCGCAACAACATTTAGGCTTTTTGCCAGGCTGTCTTTTTCCTTCCACTTTGTACATTTATTTTCTTTTGTTAGGACACCAAATAGGATATCTTTTTCTTCTCTTATTTTTGTTAAAATAGCACTTTCTTATCTTCCGTGATATTTGCCATCTTCACATATAAAACACTTGTCGAAGAATGCCGACAAGTCGAGGGAATTTAATTCTTTTGACAAGTGCAACGGTTTACGTTCTGTTACAGAATTAATTTGTACTTGTCGGACAAGCATAAGTGGACAAGTGAATTTAGACTTGTCGACTTGTCGCGTTCTGTTACAGACCCCAGGAATTCAAGAAACAGATACAATTATCATCAGAAGATCAAATCCTAACATAAAATAAAATCCTCGCGCTTCAGTTTGACACATTTTTGTAGAAGAAGGAATGCCGGCACATTGGACTGGTCATCGAGGTATGGACATTGAAATCAATGTATTCTGCAAAAGGACATTGGCATATATTTGATGACTAGTTTAATATGACCAGAGGCAATAATTAAAATGAACAATATCACCAAAACTATATTTGATTTAAAATGAAAACACTCGGCACGAGTTGTTGAGCCGATCGCGAAAGAAGTGCAACTATCAAATGTCAAATGTGCAACGCGAGGCGTGCAATGTATTTTCTCCCTTGTACTCATGCCATCCAGACTTATTAATGGTAACTCTCACTTACTCCTATTAAAAGAGCTTTCATGATGGCCGATTTAGAGAAATACAGAGAGAGAGAGAGATTACATCGCTTAAGAATTCCTTCTAACGCCCAGATCATATTAATTTGTATATGTATGCATTGTTAAGATTTCGGAAATAGAAAATGAATATATTAATACCTGAACATGAAAAGTTTCGGTACACTATTTAAGTATTTATTATGAAATGAGGAGAATAAAACTTATATCATTCGAAAGGTACTGTGCCATAGATGTGCACAAACCAAAAATCGTGGGTGTATGTCACCATTAAGGCTGGTAAAATTAAGGTATGAATTCCCCATACAAAACAGGTAATTGAAAGGATTTTGGTGACATTCAATTTGTCGCCGCCATAAATTACCACAGTAACGTATTCGAAAATAAATCATCTTAGATTAGAACCTGTGCTCATTTACGTATTTTTTTCGATATCTAGATGGCGTTCTTTTCGCTAATGAAAAGAAACATATATAACGAATATAGTTGTGGTACGTTTTTTAGTATTTCATTTTACATACTTATAAAAGGAATGGTCAATTTTCGATCACAAGCGATACTAGTGTGTATTAATATATATAAAACATTCAAGTTCAAGTTCATGAAGTCATTGACCCCCTTATGTAATTTACAATATATTTATGAAATACGAAGCGAGTCTTCATGGGAAGTAAAACAAAATTTTACGGACACTTGTGAATTATCAACCAGAGGAGTGCAGTCAATAAAGGAATCATTATAATGTTTAAAAAAAAATAACGTTTATAGAGTCTTTTGATTTAAACTGAAAAAAGACCGAATCATTGTCCGAGAAGACCAACTTGGGCAAATTAATTTCCAGCTCAACTTAGCCCGGAACACCTCGTATTAAAAGATTTATCAGAGAAAAATTAGAACATATTCTTCAGTGATGTACCATCTTGGAAAAAATGATCTGTTAACACTATTAGAAAAAAAATAATAAAAGATTCAAGCCGAAAAAAACTACGTTATAAAACGACCACCCCGGAAAAACATGGATGCGAGGGCTAGTTTTAATAAAACGAAACCCTTTATTATCAGCTGTTTCATTAACTTGTTGATTACTTAAAAAGTACTGGTCAGTAGCACATTATAAATGACCTAAAATAAATATTGAATAGTGACAAAAGCATTATGATTTTCAGCATTCGGAAAATATTTTTAATGGAACTCAGTGAGTTTTAAGATGACAATACGTGAGACACAACAAAAGAAAAAAATCTGAAACTTTTTACAAAATTTCCATGTCTAAGTTCTGCTGTCCGGAGAAAATGTTTTTGTTTTTGGAATTTATTTTTATAAACATTCATAATGCAATATTTAAAAAAAAAAAATGAAAATGCAAAAAAAGAAGTGATTAATGCGCGGGATATGTATTAAAAAAAAAAAAATAAATAATTGGCGCAACAGGTCCGTATGGACCCAAGCCTAGCTTCTCACAACCATTCGTCTTGTGTGAGTTTTTATTTTTGGGACGAATGGAAGAGATCTACAATTTTATGCCGAGTCCAAACGGCCAATTGAGAAGCTCTTTCATGACAGTTATACTCTCGGATGTTTGTCAGACGTTCGCGAGATATGTATTATCGTTCGAAAATACTAAAGGCAAATGGAAATCTTAAGAAAGAGTGGCAAGTCGTTAACAGTATTATTAGTCGAAAAGATAACACTGATCCTATCGTACTGAATATCGGAGGTACTGACATTTTGAATCCTTTAGAAATAGCCAACGAGTTTAGCAATTACTTCGCCTCCATTGGAGAATCCTCTATATCAGATAGCTCGCAAACTTCATGTTATTGTTGCACTAAGCCTGCTACTATATGTAATGGCTTCGAAAACAGTTTCGTGTTTGAGCCTATCACAGGATTTGAATTGCTAAAAACTATTATTTCTCTGCCTAACTCTAATTCGTGTGGTAGTGATGGGATCTCGAATTTGGTTCTAAAGAGTATTGGTCTTAATTTAGTAGATATTTTGTCTTACCTTTTTAATTTCAGCATTATGTCTGGAACTTTTCCAACTGATTTAAAATGCGCCATAGTAATTCCATTACTTAAAAAGGGTAATAAATCAGACACATTTAATTATAGACCAATTTCGTTGTTGCCTACTAATTCCAAAGTTTTTGAAAAAGTAGTTAAATCGAGAATCTTAGCCTATCTCAATAATGTTGATTTTTTTTAGTCCCCTACAGTTTGGTTTTCGGACTGGCCATTCCACTGAGGATGCTCTACTGGACTTTTGCTCTATTTTATATAAGGGTTTAGATGACAAACTTTTCTGCGCTGGCCTATTTGTCGACATTACCAAGGCGTTTGATATGGTTGATCATGTTATTCTCCTAGATAAATTATATAAGGCCGGATTCAGAGGTTTCATTTATAATTGGTTTGAGTCATATCTTAAAGACAGAATACAGCGAGTTAAAGTTGGAAAAAGTATAAGCAGTCCTAAAACGAATAACCTGGGAGTTCCCCAAGGTTCTGTACTTGGTCCAATCGTATTCCTAATATATATAAATTCCCTATTTTCACTTCCATTTTTTGGGTAAAATTAAAGCTTTTGCCGATGACCTTGGTATTGCCTATTGTTCAGTCAGTCCTTTAGAATTAATATCTAACATAAACCATGACGTATCTTTACTAAGATGCTGGTTTGCAGAAAACAGGTTAATTGTTAGTAGCAAAACGAAACTGATGTATTTCAGTCGAACTGAACAGGAGTTTCCTGACTCAGAAATAGTTTTTCATTCCCATGACATCTCCCGTACGACATCTGCCTAAATGATCCATCTTTCAATAGAAACGCAGACTGCAGTCCTAACTGCCTTAAAATTGAAAACGTTGATAGTTTTAAGTACCTTGGTGTTACTATTGATCAAATTTGAACTGGTCCACGCACATTTCTCTTTTGAAAAAATATCTTCTTTCCTCTACTCGTTGTTTTTTTCGTCTTAGATAGTAGGTCTACTATGGCTTATTCCATTCAAGATTGCAATATGGACTCTGTAGTTGGGGTGGCGCATATTTTAATAAGCGCCAGCAATTAACAGTTATACAAAAATCTGCTATACGTAAAGTTTGTAGCTTTCGTCGTTTAGCTCACACTATGGACCTGGTTTAGGTCGTTGAAAATTCTGCCTTTGCGACATTTATACTATTTCAAAGTTCTTAAGGTATTTTTTATGAGAGGCGGGTATCTGGAAAGTCCGATTTCTGACTTTCGCTGCTTACGAAGCTACTCGAACTTCATTGTGAATTTACCTTCGTTTCGCACTACAAGTTAAAGAAACTTCTACTCCATTGTTTCTCGCAAACTTTTTAACTCCTTACCAATTGAAATTCGAACCATAAGAAATTTCCGAACGTTTACAAAACTAACGAAAAGTTGGCTCCTTGGTTTCAACCATGATGAAATCAAAACGCTGTTGCGCTATACTGCATAGTAATAATAATTTATATAATATAGAAAAGAATTGCTTATTTGCTAAAATTAGTTGATTAAGTAGCAATACTGTTTGAATTTATTCTCTTTTATTTATTTTTTATTTGTTCCTTTTTATCACCTGGCAAAGATTGCTTTTACTTTCTTTCTTAAATTGCTGTAATTTCTCTAATCTTAACTTTCATCCTTTTTCTTTTTATTCACTTTTGTACACCCCACAAAGTTAAATATTATATCTAAACTACTAACTATTCTGTATGTACTAGCTATATTAAAAAATTTGCTTTGGATTTTTGTAATTTTTCTTACTTGTACATATTTGAATAAAGAATTAATTGAATTGAAAATTGAAATTGAATTGAATTGTAATATTATTAAGAAATATCGCCACTTTTTTTGAACTGTTAAAATGTTTGCGGTATCTTTAATAGTGAGAATATTATTAGTCTAAGTTCGCAAACGCGTCAAGTTGCCGGATACTAGTGGCTTCCACCTACATGATTTATCGATTGCATTGCATAAACTGACCAAATTTTGAAATTGTAACCGAATTGAAATCGATTTACTTTTCACTTCCTTTATTTAGCAGGAAACAGCAAACCTCAGATTACAGAACATTCAATTATCACACATATTCGGTTGTACTTGCCTAGGGTTCATTAACTAAGCAAACATTACCATTACCACACGATTGATATTCCAAGCATGCAATATGGAAACACATCTGGTAACTATACACATCCACAAGTCACCACTTCCATATGATGTCAAACAACAAAGAACATAACAGAAATTGTCATCAACACAGCAATGCCATAAACCACAAGCAAAACAATGGTATTATCACATAGCATAACGACCACTGCCACTTAATGCAACAACCAGCAGACACTGAACAGTAGATACAAATTACCCGTAACATTTTTTTCTTTCGCTCTTTCGCCCTCTTGCTGGACTAATTTGTTTTATTTTTGACAGCGTGTGGCATGCCTGCATGCATGAATTCAGTTGTAAAGTGTTAGAGCGTGATGTTATCCACCACACACACTCTGCCACTGATGATATGTGACAAAAGGGAAAAAATGTTGTCACAGTCACATCAATCGATTGTCAAGATAAGTGACATTTCGCCGCTTACCGTTGATTTGATATCTCTCAAAGGGAAGCTTCGCTCCCACCAAGCTGAAACTGATTGTTATGCCACAATGTGCCTCTGATTAGATTGCCTAATCGCTTGTTAAGGGCAGCTCATTATTTGTTTTGTCTTTGCCTTTTTTTTTTGCAATATGTTAATTGTCGTTCGCAACAAGAAGTCAGTTATCGATAGGCGAAACTTTAATCCGCCTGTTAGTCCAACAATGTTACATGCATTTTAATTGACAATTATGCGGAGGCAGTCAAAATGCATGACAAGGCAACCAGAAAACATCTTAATAGCTATGTAAACGGTGACATGATGGATTGGATCGACAGAGATGGCTGACCGGTGATGGATAAGGCAACAAGTAGCGCGCGATAAACCTTCATAGATGATGAAGAGTCTGAGAAGGATGACAATTATGGTTGGTTCCCTATTTGGTTGATTGCCCTTTTGCTCACTTGCGGAGCGCAGTCTGTGATGGTAGCGCAGCAGCGGCAACCAGTCAGCCCTATGAAATTCAATTTCAAATGCCATCCGGCATGAAATAGCTGTAGTTACAGTTTTTGCCTTCAATCTAATTGCATTTACTGTAGGTAGGTGGTTCACAGACAGGAGACCAGACAGATAAATATGGCTATATAGGGTAAGAGGTGTAGATGTTCTGATAGATGCTCGGATATATACACAACTAAACACCACTCTTTTTTTTTTTTGGAATTATGAAATTTTTACCTTTTTTGCAAGAATTAGATATGCTCGAGGTGTGTTTCAGAGATGTTTATATATAGCACAAGTGTAGAAATCTTGTGGCGTCGGAATCGGCATCTATGCTGTGTATGCTGTGCAATGTTTACAGATAAAAGAAATAAGATTAAATCACCAACGAGGTGCTAAGTACACTGATGAAAATTCAGCTCGAAGATAGAAGATGTTATGCAACCATCTTTGTAAAGAGATTGTGGCAAGCGGAAAAGCTTTAGGTGCTTAATTGGACTCGCAACGTGGTATAGAGATTAATTAATTTTAAGAATTTATCAAAAGATTTTCTGTTGGGAAGTTTTCAAAATTGTTACTACATTTTTCTGTACCTATATTTGGGTCGAGTATCGAGTGTAGTCACTTTTCGTGGACGGACACTGTACAGTGTACACACTTTTCAATAAGTATTACTGTAAGTATTACTGTAAGTGCTTTGGAATGAGAAGAAATGGTGATTTGCTAAACGGGAGCAATCAATAAATGAATTTTATTAAGTTTGTACTTAATGGCGGATTTGATCGAAAGTTTATTAAAAAACTTTCAAATTTCAACAATTATCGTGATTAATTTACTTCCTATTCAAATATAGGCAGAAGGCCTTTTTTTATTTGCTGAATTCTAAAAATAGGCTCTGTCAACATACACATCTATTTTTGATGAATCGTCTTTCGCAAAAAAAAAAATAAAATGAAACTGACATGACATGACAGACATTTCTTCCTGTAGTCTATCGAAAGTGACAGAAATTCAAAACAATTAAAAGTGTTATCATCGGTCTGGCCGATGCTTTGATACCCTCACTGCATACAAGTCATGCACAATGGGAGGTACCAGAACTACTTGACCGACATAACCTATTTTGAATACCAACTTGACGACGATAAAAGTAAGTCCTCTCACAAAATTTCACTGTTTCATTTGTTTCGAAGCTATCCTGTTTTCAACAGACAGAGAGACACATGGGCCTATTATTGATTTTATATGGTTGGTACCATAACTACTTGACCGACATAACCCATTTTTAATACCAACTTGACGGCAATAAAAATAAGTCCGAACGTGATCCTGATTCAGAATTCATATACTTTGAGGTCTCCGGTGACTCCTTTTTGGCGTTACAAACTGAATATACCTTCCTGTGGAGGGTATAAAAAGGAAATAAAACTCCCAAACAAGAATGTTAATTATAACTAGCTAGATTTTTATTTACCCGTAAGAAAATGGACACAACAATCCGGAGCTAAGTTTCCGCCATTTAATTCCAAAATAAAAAGTCACAAGTTTACCGTTGTTTTAAAGACAATGTCAAATTTAATTGGTATTCTATATGTAAAAACTGAAAGCATGGCTACACGCGTTCTAGGATACCATGCGGCTTTAAACATTACTGAAATGTTCCTTTCGAAAAATGTAAGATGATTAAAGGGATTTAAACATCTTCTGTTTCCCTAAACTGAAGCTCAAAAGAATTTTGCATTCGCAGAGACATCCTAGCTGGGCATCTTACTTACTTCTTAAAAAAAGAGAAGTCAGTTAGAAAATTTTTAAATTTTGATAAGGCAATGATTGACAGTGCTTTAAAAGTGTTAAATTTCAAAACTCAGAAAACCACACAGGTACGATAGCCCTACTAAATGCGCCACCTCTTGAACGGCTGTCACAGCCTCTCAAATATTTGTGTTACAAATATACAGAGCAAAAGTACAGAATACAAAAGTATTCAAATATTTTACAGAAAGAGCCTACCTCGGTGGATCTTATAGCCTATTAAAAGCTTTATAAGACCCTTAGATATACTTATGCTGTAAAATCATTTTAGAAATCTATGAAGCTCATAGCCGCCATAGTCTCTTAAAACGCTGTTAATACCTACCCTCTTAGGTGTTATAGCATCAACAGCAATCTACGGAATGTCAGGGATCTAAAAGAAATATTTTCCAATAAAATAAAAAAAGGAAAGTGAAAAAGTTTTATGAGTACCTATCTCTTTTCTCTATTTTAAAATGCATCATAAACTTTAGAAGTTAAGAAAATAAAAAAAAATCTTACCAGACGATCTTAAAAACACCTCTGAACGGCAGGATTTCTTCGATACTAATAACAGTAGAGAGGTTGCTCTCACCAACACAGAGCTTCATAGCTGCAAGTCAGTTGTTACAAATAGAACAACTTTACCCTGAACTGAACCGTACAAGAAAGAGCTATCATAACCGTATGGCAGTTGTTGTAGCGTAACGACTAGGTGAAGCAAGCGTAGCTTGCTTAGCGGGTAACTGGACTTTGGTGTACGGTCTTCATACCCGATTTTAATTCAATTCGTTAACGTCTTAAAGAGCTATGGCAACTCTTTATTGGCTACAATAGCCTCGATTTGGGGATGACTTCCAAGATATGGGTAAGCTTGCTAAGTTATGGGTCTAGGAAACAGATTTTCGGGTTTGGTACCCATAGTTTTAAATTTAGTTTTCTCAGTGAAGAAGGGAGCTGTTAAAAAAGAGTGAGAAAACTTAATGGGTACGTGAATGTGGCTAAAATTCCATTTGACATAAAAAACTTGAAGTGGGATGTACGAGCTTCCTAAACTACAGTACCAGAAAAATCAACTACTTTAAAAAAATGTCTCCCCACCACACCAAATGACAAGTATTCCTTTATAAGTAAAAGGCAGTTACCACCTCAAAGAGTCCAACGTCTGGCTCACCTAATCTTTGTGCAGCCTGACCGAATTTCGAATTCGTATTTTGTATCAGAAATCGTGCTGGAAACGAGAGCCGTTGGACCACTTGAAAGTCAACATAAACCGCAATATTATTGAGTCAGCCGTGCATGCTTGAAATCATATTCAAAAAGCTATTGGCATAAAATTGTCTTTTCAGTAAGCCCAATACTATGCCCAATACAAATGTTGTTTTTATGATTTACTTGGTTTTCAACTTGTAAAACTTTTAAAATAAAAACTCTCTTTGCGTACTGAACTGCAGCAGAGACTAGTGTGTGATAAGACTGAAGTCAAATAGTAGACGAGCAGTTCAAAAATAAAAATTATATAGATTAAAGCGCCTAATGGACTAATAATAAGCTCTTACAGGTTTCAAGATTTTGGAGTAAGGACAAGCGTAACACGAGTTTATGATCTGTTAGGGCAAGTTCTTGTTTTTGAGTGGAATAGATTGGTGATGCTGGCTTTTGGTGCCTATGGTTGGAAAAAGGGCTCGAGATTTATAGAAATCTTCACACACGACAGAATTCAGGATTTTTTTTTAGAATTTTCATTCTCAAAATAAATATAAAATATAAAAATAAAAATAAAAGGATTTTATTAGAGCAAGAAATTGGGAGTTTTTATTAGTTTAGACACTTAGTGGTTGCGGGGCCTATGGTTAGAAAACAAAATTGAATAGAAGAGGTTTTTAGTGGCAATTATTGGATTTGTGTTGGAACTGGAGTAATTATCATTACAAATAAATACAGCGTGTACCGTATTTGATTTTTGACTAAGTATTGAGCCTAATTAATGTCATCGAATAGTTTTTGGAATTTGGATCGAAAATACCTATTCATCAACAATATGAATGCAAGTACAAATGTGGTTTTCGAGATACGAAAAGTTTTTCAAAGTAACGTTTTAGGCAACTCCAGTTGAAAAGGGAGGAATCACACATTTCGAGGACATTAATTTTACTCCGTTTTGCATTGTGGTTAAAATCGTTCTACCCGTTTTCAAGTAAACTACTGAAAACATTTTTTTTTTAAAATCCATTAGAGAAAGACTGAGTAGAGTAAATAAAAATATTTTTTGTTAGAACCTACTAATATACTAAAGCGTTTTTTATAAACGCCCAATTTACAAAAATAAACTTAATATGCAGTCATGTCAACTTTATTTATCTGAACACATACCTATATGAACTTTAATATGTAATTCAGTTACTTTAATATGTAATTCAGTTCAGTTTTAATACACCAAAGTCAGTTTAACAGATGTCCGGCCGGAAGCAAAATAATTCAACGAAAATCTGAAGTGGGACGGTTTGTAAAATTATTTTTTTTTTATAAATTAAACAGTAGAATTTAACAAAATGTTTTTAAAAAATATGCACTCCGTCCATTATTGTGCAGCTAACAAGAAAACATTTGCCCTAGTAGGGTCGCTTAAATTACCAATAACATTCTGTCAGTGTGTATCAATCACCAAAAACAGATACAACTAGGTACATTCCGAAATATGCCCTTGCAAATTTGCGGAATTTTATAAATACCTACGAGTAACTAACAAAATGGCTTAAATTTGCATCCTTCCTACATCCTGATTTTATATACATAGATTTCAACTCAGTTATAGCAATGTCTGCGAATCTTTCCGCTGGCTTCTGATGGAAATCGAATTTCTTTTAAATTTACATATAGGAAACACTTTTACGTCGCTTTTACAAAATTGTATCGGCAATCTGCGCTGTTGGAAGGACTATATACTTTGATATTTTTCATTTGCCGGTATTTTATATGTCTCACAGCAGGTGTAAGATATATCCATATACAGCCAGTTCAAAAGATAGCTACTCTTTAACTTGAAAAGTAAAAATAAATAAAAATTCTGAGCTGCTGGTGGTATAAGGAAAAGCCGCCTGCAAAGCAATCATTGCCACGGACAGGTTTGTCCACTTCTAATTATTGTGGTGGAAGTTACTTATGGCCATTATGATTAAGTTAACGCAAAAAATGTTGCGTTTGTTAACCTCATGAAATAACGCGTACCCGAAAGTGACAAACAAAACTGTTGCAAGATTTGGACTTTACCATTTTAAGTGTTCAAGTTTAGTGTGCGTTAACTGGTTTGTTTTGCACTTTTGTGTAGGTAAACAACTTTTCCCTGTGATAATTTACACCAATTATGATATAAAAACATTTATTACATTTTAGAACAAATTGCCGTAGATAAATTCATATTTTATACATATATTAAACTGCTGATGCAATAATGGTGCTGGTAAAATGTTCATTATTTCGCCATGACGCCAATTTGGCCTTATTTCGTTGTGCAAAACGAAATAATCTCAAAAAACTAATGGAAATAAGACCAAACAAACAGTGAAATATGTGAATTTTGCTTTATTTCACTTAACTAATAATTCTCTAAAGTTGAGTACGGGGTCTTGCCAATAGCTTGTGGGTACAAACAAATATTTCGTCCCTATCCCAATACACATTTACATCCCTTTGTCCCTCTAAAACGGTACTGGGCCGTAACGAAAATACTTCCCGTCTAATCACAATTTTAAATTCTACATCGCTACCATAAGCGGATTGGAAGTTATAGGTATAAAATGGTACACAATTTTTTTTTAAAGTGAAAACTTCTTTAGGCTCGATGGGCATTTTTGATATGGGAAATAACCATTGAACTCGCGACACCGATGTTCGCGTTGCCAACCACTTTTGACGAAAAGAATTCGTTACTTGAAAACAAAGATGCATTTTGCAATAATAAATGGTTTTCCAATGAGAGGTGTTATTGTGAATGACCCGCTATTTCGGTAGCTGCCAATTTTGAAGCTTTTATTCTTTGACATTTGATAAGTAGAAACTACGACATTACTAAAAATGATCGTTCCATTTCCACACGCTTCAAGAACGCATTGAAATTATTAAAATTCACTACAAAAATTGTGAAAATCTTGCAGCCACAGTTCGCAAAACTAAAGCATTTTTTGGTCGTCGTGAAGCACCTTGTCGGACCGCAATACAGAAATTGGTGGAAAAATTCGAGCTGTTGGGACAAGTTAGTGAAGATGTGAAGAATAAAACCCATGCACGTCGCTCAAGAACAACTGCGAATATTGGTGCTGTAGCCCAAAGTGATGAAGAAAACCCAGGTTTGTCTATTCCTCGACGTTCTTTGGAATTGGGCATTCCACAAACGTCATTACACCGTATTTTGCATAAAGACTCGGGTCTTAAGGCTTATAAAGTTCAGTTAACACAAGGACAACGTTTACTTTCAACAAGACGGCGCTACGTGACACGCAAACAACGAAACCATTGATCTCTTACGGGAAAAATTTCCGGACCTTGTTATCTCTTGTAGAGGTGATCCCAATTGGATCTTGTGATTTAACACCTTGCGACTTCTTCCTTTGGGTCCACGTGAAAGATAAGGTCTACGCCAACAGCCCAGCGTCGATTCAAGACCTCAAAGACAAAATTCGTGAGGCTGTAGAGGACATAGGGCAGCCACTTTGCGATTTGGTTATGGAAAATTTCATGAAAAGGATATTTTCCTGTATGCGTGCTCGTGGTGGCCATTTGGCTGATGTTGTTTTTCATTATTAACGGCATATCTTCCTCTTTATTATGAAATAAACATCCGATCATTTATCTCCAAAAATGACATTTTTCTTTGAATACCAAAATAACACCTCTTATTGGAAAACCCTCTATAACACTACAAAGAATTTTTTTTGGTTAAGTGGAACAATCAAATCAAATCTTCGACTCAAACCCGGAGGGACAACGCAGTAGAGGAAGACCTCGCCTTAGGTGGCGCGCGCAAGTGGAAGGGGACCTCAACCAACTTGGAGTGCGCAACTGGAGGCAGTTAGCCAAAGATCGCGCTAACTGGAGAGGCGTATTGGTTGAGGCCCAGGTCCACCCGGACTGTAGCGCCACCTAAGTAAGTAAGTAAGGAACAATCAAAAACTAAACACAAATATAAAAAAATAAACAAAAACAATTTTTATTTATATTTACAAGAAACGGCTTTTAAATTTATTTCCAATTTCATTCCAATTACTGGAAGTGGACGCTGGAATTATTTTTAAAGAATGGCAGATAAAGTGTTCAGAGTTTGAAGGTGGAAACACTTTCTTTAAGACCGAGGTTAAATATATATTCTTTTTTGTTTGCAAAGATTTTTTAAAAACGTTTATCAAATTAAAAAAAAAAAACATATTTAAAATTAAAAAAAAAAGCATTTTTGAAAAAAAAAAAAAAAACAACCCTTGGCTAATGAAATAATGCCTAAAAGGCATGAAAAAGCCTTTGTTGGCATTTTTTTGTAATAGTAGTTTATAATAATGAATAAAAAAACACTTAATTTAAAAGTATTTCCTACACAATAAATTATTTCCTGACAATTAAAAAAATACAAACGTAATTGATCAGGTTTTCACTTCTGTCGGCACTCCCGGAGTGCCAGTGTTTTTTTTTTATATAATCACTGAGAGTTTAGCCAATATGGATAGCTTTACAGAAAAGTAGCGTCTAGCGTGACCATCTAATTATATCGAATTAAAGGGGTCAGAAAAGGGAGGAACATGTGAAAGAAATTTGTCATTTTCGGCGATACCATGTACAAGTTTAAGTCGAATTTCAAAATAGCTTACCACACGCTAGACCACGTTTCGATCATAACATTGCAAGCCCTTCATAACGTTGACAACATTTTGGATAAGGACATTTTTACTTGGCTTGTTATTGAACGATATATCCAATAATAAAGCAGCGTAAACCCTGCAAGCGTGCATTAACTGAAACGTTTTTCCAGCTAGTTTGTAAACTCCCAAGGATATTTCAGGCAAGTCTACTCAAAGTACTCCAGTCATTCTATCATGCCAGTACTTATATCATGCTAGGATCTCCTGGAGCTAGAACCCTAAAAATAGCTATTTATTAAGGTGAACATAGTCTGTCAGTGTCTGGAACAAACCTAAATACAATTCAAAAACAGTTATTATAATCAAACAAACAAAGCCTTTGATCTTCCGTTTGTCATTTAGAAGAAAACATTCCTTACATTCAATCACAGGCAAACGAAATAAATCACTAACGTGTCTTATTCAATTGCCCATTCATTTCAAATGCCCGCTAAGACCGCACAAGCAATAACTTTTAATAACTATAGATAGTAGCTTTAAAATTCCATACTCATTCTGCTGGAACTTGAATCATGTCATTCAAAAAGTGGCCTATTAGTGGGGTGAAAGGAAAGAGAAAATAAAAATATTGAAACACTGCTGTGTGTGTGTGAGCAACGATGACGATGTCAGCAATGGTTACTGATGTCGTCGACACTTTTAACGCAAGCTAGACATGGCAAAAACTATCGCTGAAGTGATGTTTGCAGGGAACTCAATACAGCGTCTTTTAGTTATAGGCCAATCATGAGGCACTCCTATAGGGTGCATTAACATCCATAATTTGTAAAAGAAGTTGTTATTAATAGGAAAGATTACAACTACGTTTAAGGGAAGGTGCAGAACACACCATTCGCGGATTATTCGAATTTAATCGAAAACTTTTTTCTTTTTTTTTTTTTGTCTAAAAAGGGTTCTTTCAGATTGCGTGATTCTATATAAACAATAACCATTTTTAACTGCTGCTAAAAATGATCAACTTGTGTAAATTTGTTATTTACGAGTAGTTCAGAAGAGGTTTTTCACTAGAACTAAAATTCGCAAAGTCACACATGCGACATGCCGGATGCCACAGCAGTAGAACTCCTTGACAAAATATTAAACCATGCACAAGACGCGATTTTCCGATTAGACTGGTGTAGATTCAGTGAAGTAGAGACAGTGAAATATTCACGCTAATTCTGAGATTCGATCGAATCGAGTATTCCTCGAATTTAAATTTTTCACTCGAATGAACTCCTCACATTCTAAGTTTCGAGGGAGAGGAGTTCATTATTGAATGATTTAACTGGATGAACTTGATTTTCGAAATCAGCTGTTTGAAGTTTTAGCTGTCAGATTGTAAATTATTTGTTTTGATTTTATTATGGCTTTGTATGTATTTTTGGAGGAGGAATCGGTCAAATTGAATCGAAAAATGCTGCGAGACAAATCGAATCCATTTATTCTACCGGACAACATGTAAGTTCGTATTATTTCGCTTAGACATCATACAAATTCTTTTTACTTTAAAATTTGTTGGAAGTTATCGGCTCAATAAAGCAGCATTTAAATGCGTATTGGATGAACTTGTGCACAACAGAACCTCTTTATCAATTCCCCAATAATTATATAAAATGTGTTTTATATACATTTCGTGATAAAATTAAGCAACATTTCATTTGATTTATTTAAAAACAATTCAACTTACATTTTTAAATACAGCTTTCGGCCACAAATTTCAGCTCGAATAAAATTTGACATTTGACGATGCAATCGAAACAGAATCAGAGGCAAAATGAACAAAAAATGAATCTCTATCGAAATCGAAAGTGGGAATGTCAGTTGGAGGAAATCGAATTACTTTCGATTCGATTCGAATCCCAGAATAGAGGTGATTATGACAAGCTGAAGCTAGTGGCTTATATAGGGTATTGTGAATCTGAACCACAATAAATTGCAGTTCAACTTGCATGCTTATTTGAGCATGTACGACATACTGAGACTGAACGTGCAAGTGATTAGCTATTTTACATGGTAATTAAAACTGTTTTTCACTAGAGCTGGAATGGATGCTACTCATGCAAGTGATACGATTGAAAATTAATTTTCATAACACTTCTATACAGATCATTATAAAATAAAAATTAATCAGCCAATTAAAAACGTTGCCTGGAAAAAGAAAGTATATCTGCAGTATCAAAGGTAACCAGAATCGGGATGATATTAGAACAAGGGATTCGCTCGTCATTTTTTTAGGAGATAGGAATTATTTGTAGTATGTCAGCTTACAGCAATAATCATACCTGAAGCAGCTCCTATAATTAAATCGAATCTGCAACCGCTGGCTACTAAGAGAGTAGTAACGGTTCCAGTAGTAGCTTCCATATGGTCATCTTCTAGGTGCATAGCATAAACTAACTATTAAATAGACTGTCAGCTTCAGCCAAAAAAGAGAAATTGCCTACAAACTGAATTTGTGGCTATGCTAATCAAAGGGGACTCACTCATACTTGAAAAAAAAACAGCCTAAACTCTTCCGGTTTAAACCGGATGTCGCCATGTCGGTAGCCTGAGGTGGACTCTCACTTCAATATCAAGGGCTGTGTTGTAAACCATAATTTTTCTTAGTTCCAGGTTGACATTTTTTGCTACTTTTTTATATAAATAGTTGTTCGATTTTCTTATAATTGAAAAGAAATTGATGTTCAAATTACAGGATATAAGGAAAAGGAATATTTTATAATGAATTTATATATTATATTTTATAATGAATTTATATATTATATTTTTTTATTTTATTTTTTATATATAATATTTTTATGATATCGATATAAAATAATTATACGCATGATCGCCATAGAATTTCCTTTAATTAATTTTAGTGGGGGCAATATCCCCATACATTTGGCTTAATACAAGCTAAAATTAACATTTAGGCTTAAGGTAACAGCTTAAATCTAAGACACTTTAAAATAAGACATGAAAAGACTTAAAGATAAGGAGAGTGGTGAAGGAGATCCAGTTTCAGGTGGGCAGCGCTGCGGTTAAAATCGAAAACTGAAAGGTTGGAATTTACCTTTCGCAGCATACGGGATATCGGTTCATTGGAGCCATATGAGGTACGATGGTGTGGTGGGTAAAAGAGCCGAGGGCAACGTAAATTACGGGGGTTAGTGTTGAAGAAAATAGAGTTGTAAAGAGAGGCGCAGTCGACGGAGCCGGAGAAAAGACGAAAAATGAAAAGAATGTCTGCAGCGTCTCTGCGTTCCTCTAGGGTATTCAGGTTAATGAGATTGAGCCGGTCAATATAGGGTGGCAAGATAAAAGGATCGTCCCAAGGCAGACCTCGAAGGGCGAATCGAAGAAAGCGACGTTGGACGTTCTCAATTCTGTCTACATGAACTCTATGAAAAGGAGACCACACTTGACTAGCGTATTCAAGGAGGGGGCGAACTAAAGAGATGTAGAGAGATCTAGTCACGTAAGGGTCGGAGAATTCTTTAGACCAACGTTTAACAAAGCCGAGTGATGAGTTGGCCTTACAAATTATTTCGTCAATATGCGATTGAAAATTTAGCTCCCTATCATACAATATGCCAAGGTCGCGAAGAGAATGAACGAGAGAAATTGGTTGATCATGGAGAAGGTTACGTCGGCTAGGGGACTTGTTGCGCTTGCGTGATAGGGTAATGAATTGGCATTTGTTGATGTTGAGTGCTAAGCAGTTTTTGAGACACCAGGTCGAAAAACTGTCAAGGTCTTCTTGAAGGAGGCAAGAGTCTTGAGGTGAAGAGATGGTTTTGAAGATTTTAGCATCATCTGCGTAGAGAGAGAGAGAGAGATGAGTGTTTGATGATCTTCTCAAGATCATTTACCGTTAGGATGAAGAGAAGGGGACCTAAATGGCTGCCTTGTGGGACACCAGATGTTGCTAAGAAAGAGGACGAATGTACCGCCCTAAAGCGAACGCTGTAATATCGGTTTTCAAGGTAGGAAGATATCCATTTTATCAATATGGGTTCATAACCAAGGGCAGACAATTTGAAGAGGATTAATTGATGTGATATCTTATCAAAGGCCTTGCTGAAGTCAGTTGCGATGACGTCAACTTCATTGCCATTCTCTAGGGATGATAGGGCATATGAAACAAATTCGACGAGATTTGTAGTAGTCGATCTACCTTTCAGGAAGCCATGTTGGTAGGGTGAAATAAGGGACTTGCTCCGAAAACTTAAGACTTCATATACAATACTTTCAAAAAGTTTGGGTATATGCGAGAGTTTGGCAATTGGGCGGTTTGTAATTAGTAATTTCATTTTTTGATCCTTTTTTGTGTATCGGTGTAATGAACGAGGTTTTCCAAATTTGGGGAAATTCTCCATTTGAGAGAGAAAGATGAAAGAGAGCAGAAAGTGGGAGCGAGAGATTAGAAGAACACTTCTTAAGGAAAATGGCTGGAAGACCATCTGGGCCGGGTAGGAATTCGTCATTAAGCAGTTGTAATTTTTTTTCAATAATGGAAGGGTCAACAATTTGAGAGAGAAAGGGACCGATAGAGAAGTTAGGTAGGTAGTCAAAGTAGGAGGGATCCGGTGCGAAGGAGTCGTCGGCAAATGATAACGTAAAAAATGTGGCAAAAAAGTTGGCAATGGTATGTGGGTCGGTGGAAGATACGTTTTCGTAAGAGAGCGAAGGAGGGTAACCGTCGGATTTTTTTTTATAGTTTACGAATTGGAAAAAGGACTTAGGGTCGTTTATTAGATTGGTATGTGCATCATTTACATAGCGTTGGTAGAGGGAGTTATAAAGCTGGGTAAAATTAAGATAAATACCGAGGTAGTCGGAATAGTCGGAAGAACAACCAATTTCTCCTTTCACATTAACAATTTTTTTTTTCAATGATCGATTTGGTGAAACTATTAACAACAGTATTAAACCAGACTGACAACTGTACTGTCACTAAAAAAAAGTGTAAGAAAAATTACAAACAAAAAATCAAGTAAAAACAATTCTTCAGTTTCCTAAAAATCAAATTGTGAAGAAACAATAATAAATGTGCAGTCATCATTTTGCAACTTTATATTACTTTTCATAGAAATAATGACTTTTTTTTATTCATAAAATGTCTACCAAAAACTTTTCAGTTGTGTTTTTTTTTTATTAAAAACTAGCACTATTCATGTTCTTGGTTAAAGCAGTTGTTGTCAAATGGAAATTAATTATTTATCTCAATTATTTAAAATGTTCTAATAAATTTTAATCGTTTTTTTGTTGTTTTCTTTCGTGAGTGGACGTGTAAAGATGTGGTTGATTTATAAATAAAAAGAATTACTTGAGTTTGACATTGAAACTTCATTTTGATTATTTTGGTGTGATTCTTAATTTTGAGTATTTCACTAACATATTTTTTCCCCAAAACCAGACACATTAATTGTAAGAACAAAAATATATTCATTTATTTCAACGAATGAATATTTCACTATAATATTTATTTATTTATGTTGATTACATTTGCTATTTAAAATTTTGTAGAATAGAATACAAATATCGTGGTGCAATAAAACAACGAATTTTAACTCTCAGAACGCATCCATCAGCGAACAGCAACTCACGAAATACACTAAATCTCAGTCAGTGATCTTAGCACTCTCTCTTTAATTTTACCCACGAAGCGTGGTCATTCTCCACTTTTCACAAAACTCAAATTACCTCTATTTGTAAAATTTGTATTGTTCGGAAAAAAATAACATTAAATTAATATTCAGTATAAAAATCGCAGTTTGCTAACATTATAATCATTATTTTTGGTACTGGAAATTGTTGCTAAAGGCAAATTTAATTTTTTTGTACATTTAGTGCGTTGATATTCATGGTGAAATATAGTTTGAATGTTTTCTTGTCAGATTGTTGATATTCCCACAATTTTGATGTTATTTTCCTTTTAGGCACGAAAAGTTTTTCAAAATTGAAATTCCCACAAAAAGGTGGAGAAAGACGTTTAAGGTCTTCTTGTAGAAGAATACAATCTTGAACTGAACGTATTGGTCGGAAGATCTTCAAATCGTCGGCAAACATAAGACACTGGGAACTCAAAAACAAGTCAGGAATGTCATTAATAAACAAAAGGAAGAGCAGAGGGCCCAGATGACTACCTTGAGGTTCTCCAGCGGTGATATAAATTGGTGACGAGAGTATTTGGCTTATGCGAACATACTGGATACGATTTGTTAAGTAGGAATGAATCCACTATAGGATATTGGAGTGAAATCCCAACGTAGTCAGTTTGGAAATTAATGTTCTATGGTTAACGCGATCAAACGCCTTAGCAAAGTCTGTATAAATTACATCACATTGCGAGCCATTCTCAAGATAATTCAAGGCCGTATTACAAAAAATTGAGAGATTTTAAGTAGTGGATCTGCCTGTAACGAATCCATGCTGAGATGGAGAGATAAATCTATTTAAGAGAGGTGTAAGTTTGTCACAAACACGATGTAGGAACACTGCTGAGTGTCAGTAGTTTATTACAACTCCCGCCATTTGGAATTACATTTTTTTTTTTGCTGCTTCACAAGTATTCACAGACAGTAAAATTGCGACCGGAGGGAGGGGCTTTAATTGAAACAATTTGCGAGGTAAATCGGGGAGACGTAGGAAAGCTGTCAGTCTATTTCTACTTAGTTTATGGTACATAGATAGATCCTCCATGATAGTGAGGATTATATGGAGTGCTTTTCGTGTGACTATTATGAATAAATAAAAGATTAAATTTATAAAACAGGATACATTTTTCTAAGGTCGTGAAGGTAAACACAGGTTGTATTGAAAAGTAAAGGAGGTAAACCTTGCCACTCTTCTGTGAAAGATTACAAAACCTGGGTTGCTGGTCATTTCACCTCAAGACACTCGAAAGTATTGATATAAGAAGCAAGTATAGCAACGGAGGTTGAAGCAAAGCCCAACAATTATTAGACAAAATAGAACGAACCTTTACCATTAGAAGTTTGTATACTAACTCATAACAGACGCTAGAGTGGACTTTGGAAGCGATTAAATGTGCTTTGGAAAGGATAAATGTCGAGTGCAGCTTTACCAATTGGCTTTGCAAGATGCTTGTTACGAAAAATATAAATTTCAGTCTTTGGCATAGCTCCATAATGAGTGAGTCAGCTCTCCCCTTGTCTGGGGACGGGACTTGTCAAAGATTCTACTGTTCCTGCGGATGATGAGGAGATTTTAATTCAGGGAAATAATTTAAGAATCTAGACTCCATATATACCTGAAAAAGAGAAATCTGGGCCAGAAAACAATATTGCTGGCTGGCCATACATCATGGTAGTCAGACCTATTCCGGCTCTTGTTTTGTCGCTATAAGAAAAAATACACCGGATACGTACTCGAGGCATGTAAGTACATTGGGAAATTGGACCAGACAAATACTGGAGAGATACATACCTAGACGTGGCCATAAACCTTGACACACGTAGTGTGCTAGTCTTCCAATTATAAATGTTCTGCCAGTACTCAAAGCTGCGGATCTAATTAAAGGGTATCAATTTCGCCAACAAGAATTTTACCATCTACTTAAATGGTCAGGGCACTCATTCCGTATGTCGATTATCACCAGACGATAGCGTCTGACAACGATATCGTTTTGACGATTGAACTTTTGCTTCACGGAACTCAATAATCGACAGACTACTATCGTCAAGACGATAGCGTTTGCGCGATAGGTAAAGAGGTATCGTCTTGCACTGTTTTGTGTATTTTGCAGACGATTGAAATCTTTTTCATGAATTTGAGTATAATTTTTTTTAATGATTCCAAATATATATGTGTCTCTTGCCAATTCAACCCACATTTTATTTATATGGTGTTTCCCTTGGGTTTGTAGCCCTTTGGCAAGTCCGGATGGGTTTGTAGCCCTTTGGCAAGTCCGGATGTGACTCCATATATTCAATCAAAATTGCCATTTGCTTCGGCTTAGCTGACCTTAATAAAAATATGTTAGACATTTATATTATTAATCAAAAATTAACAAAGATAAACTAGGTATGTACTTACATTTTGCAATTTGAGAATCAAATAATTCGCCGGCACCAAAGACAAAAACCAAAATTGTTTAACAAATGTCATTTATGACAATTACGATGACGTCTAGTGCCTATTCCAACTACAGTTTGTGAGCTTCGGAGAGATACCGAAAGTTCTCAAACTTTGTGTGAAATAAACGATGGACGACACGATAGTGGCTTAGTGGTTAGTGTGTTGGACTACTAAGCGAGGGGTCCCAGGTTCGAATCCCGAGAAAAACCCAAATTCCAACTTAAGGAACGTCTGACAAACATCCGAGAGTATAACTGTCATGAAAGAGCTTCTCAATTGACCGTTTGGACTCGGCATAAAATTGTAGATCCCTTCCATTCGTCCCAAAAATAAAACACTTACACAAGACGAATGGTTGTGAGAAGCTAGGCTTGGGTCCATACGGACCTGTTGCGCCAATTATTTATTTATTTTTTTTTGACACGATAGTAATGGAGTTACGTGAAGAAAATTAATGACGAGATCTTTGACTACTATCGCGCAAACGATTATCGTTCTCAGAGTTACGGAATGAGTGCCCAGGCTAATCTCGAAACGAAAAACTCTTACTACTAGAAGTACTCAGCAGGAGTTGTCGTACAATATTTGCGGTATAATGGTCGTGTCAGACTATGTTTCCGACCGTGATGGTTTATGGTATATCTATATGGTTTCTGATAAAACCAATTTACAAATTTGTTAAGTATCTATTTAGAACAAAAAGTAAATTACACTTTTGTAAAATAAAAAAAAATTGATTTCGAAGTAGTGACGACATATGTTTAAGGAATCTTTGTGATGAATTTTATAAGGACGACTTCTATGGTACGTAAACTAATACTTTCACCCAGGAATTAGTGATCGATATAGTCAAAGTGGTCTCGAGAGTGCGGCCATACCCATAATAGAACGCGAAGAATTATTCGAATTTCGAAGCACTTTTCGAATGCTCTTGTGGACCTGTATCGACATTTTGCGTCGAAAGAGAAAGATTTCCAAGCTTGATTGCATTCTTAATATAAATAAACCCACAAGCTGATATTAAAACTCAGAAGATTTAGTTACCGAAACATTTAACGCGGGCTTTATAAGCCTTGAAAGCGCCAAAGAAATATACTAGCCGTTATGTCAAAAGGAAAGAGAAAATTTCCTTTTATCAATTAGCGATATCATAAGCGGATAAATAAACTCAAACCTCTCGCAACGCTAGTATTTATTGTGAGTCAAGATCTAAGATGGACAAAAGCAACTCGGAGTTAATGGGAGGCCGTTTCAGAGTGCAGGCCTGAAAAGTATGTTCCCGAAAGAACTCATGACGAATCAAACTTATATCTGACTTAATTACTTACGGGAACATCTCCATTAAGAAAAACATACCATAGCCGTTCAACAAGTGACACAAATCTCTCCATTCGCGAATGTAAATGGCGTTAGACTGTATGAATCTGGCACCCGCGACCATTGGTGCCTCGCATGCACCCTTTTCATCTTCAATACCACTTAGCGAATCATCCCAATCCCAAATTAATTTAAATTCATATTACATTCAAAACAAATTTTACAGATACCAGTTGAGGCAGACGCTCCACGTCAAAAGATTTTTTAGAGCTCGCTCAATGAAACAAAATTAAATTGCTTTCTTGGTGCCTTAATAGACTCAATGTCTAATGTCAATCATGTATGGCAATAAAATTGAAATTATACACCATTATCCAAATTATCCATTTTCTGCACATTGCGTAAGGCGACCACTGCGACAAACGATCTTTTGGCCAATGCACAATCAATTAGACAACACACTGCTTTCTAATTTTACTCTTACGTTTTATTTTCATTGGCAACAAGCATTTATCTGTCAAATGTTTAATTCAAATCACAACTCGTCACTGTGCACATTCCATATTTGAGGAACTAAACAAACCAACTATGTCGAATCGCTGTAGATTGGTGGTGCCACTTCTTGTGGCACGCACTGGTAATAGTGGCTCTTGCTACTATACGCATACTCGTTACGTTTTGTTTCAAAAGAGGAAAAGCCGGAAACCAAGAGCCTGTAGTGTGTGCTTAGTGGAATTGACTTCACTGAACACAATAACGATTTGCACGATATACACAAGACGAAAACCCAAAAGGCTCTTCAGTTCGAGGGATAGATCCGAAAGGGGATATACTCGAAATAAATTCAAATGAAACCACTTTCATCTTTTGGTGGCATTTGTGCGCTGCTTTGCATCCCCGAGGCGTTTGCCTGTGACGCGTGCGAAGGCAACAAAATATCACAAAGCACTATAGAATTGATCAATTATCGTGATCGCGTGCAATCAGCACGAACTTTGATCATAATATCTTGAAGCATATACCACTACTAGCATCACTTTCATTTGTGTTCCCGGTTAATTACAGCAATGAACTTTGAAAGACAGACAGCAAGATGATGATGATGATGATACAGCCACTGCAAGGGGCAACTAACTTTAGATAGATTGATTCCGTAGCCAGCATTGTGTTCGAGCTTGCAGGCATAATTACGAAGTGAGCGCAGAGGAAGATGATCGCGCAAGACCAGACCCTGTATCCATTAAGTGCGTACGCCTAGATACGACTATGCAGACGAAGATGGTAATGTTTGATTAAGACCCCCTTTCCAGATTCGTAATTCTTCATCTTTTTGTTCATCCATATGATGAATTGAATGCTTTGACAGAACAAAGTCGATGTGCGTGTATTGTTAGCATAAATACATTTAATTATGATTCAAATACGAATCGCTGGCGGAAGACTCGAATATCATTCAGATACGAAATGGATAAAAGACTGTCATGTCTTACGACTTCCTTATGATAGATCTATGTTTGATTAATGGTTTTGTACATTAAGTTCGCAACAATTAATTTTATTTACAAATCGCTTCCTTATAATGGAGTATACCTTTTTAAAGTGCTCTACAGAAACAAAAGTCCATTTATTATTTTGTACAGCTGTTTACTCTCCGATAGTTTTTGGAAATCGGTAATAAAGCGAATGGGTTGGCAGTAGCCCGTCATGTCTACCCAATTTTCCATTGTATATGGATAGATCACAATCACCCTTGTGATAGCTTCCCACAGAATTTGAATTCGTGAGGACTTCGAATTTTCAGTGTTAGCATTTTGCTCTATATTCACTTACTTATGTTGAAAACACACCGGATCAAACAAAACGTTTTTGATTCGGTAGTTATACGCAGGTTGTTTTATATTTTTAAAACAAAATTGAGATTTATTGATATCGTCCTATCTTTATAATTGTAGATGCTTCTTGTCTCAATTGAAAAGTAAGTCAGGTTTAAACACGATCCGATTTTTGTCGCGAGTGTCGGGAACTTAACGGTAAATTCCTATCCGATTTTTGTATTCTCGTTTGGCATCTTTCATATTTTTCAGTGTTTGCTTTATTCTTCATGTGCACTCGGTCACGTTCTGTTCGGGCTAGTCATTGGCCGCATTCAAGAATCTAGTTATCTTAAGTGGACTAGATTGGTCTGGATGAGATGCAACCTGAACGCAAAAACTAGATTGGTCGGGAACGTCACTTTTCCTATGTCAGCCACATATGCGAACGACTGCAAAACTGCAAACCGAACTGAATAAAGTAAATGATTGGACGAGGGACTGGCGGATCGCCCTCAACGAAACTAAATCTGTTCACGTGAATTTCACGTATAAGAAAACTAATGACTTGCGAATTTTTCTAAACTTGGCCCGAATACCCTTTGCAAACGAGGCCAAATACCTGGGAATGACACTCGACAAGCAAGTGCTAAAGCCGGTGTTTACCTACGGTATACAACTTTGGGGTTGTACCAAGAAAACAAATGCCAATATTTTACAAACTTTTCAAAATAAAGTGATTAGAGAAATTATCCAAGCACCGTGGTATACTAGAAACGACGATATCCACAGGGATCTCGGAATTCCTACAATCGAAGCTGAAACTAGAAGCTTCGCGCGAAAGCAAAGAAACCGACTAATCGGACATATCAACAATACAGTCCGACAAATTTTAGATGAGAGTAATTTATTGCGCCGACTACAAAGAACGAAACCTTTCGACTTGGCAAGATAAGGATTAACCGCGTCCTAATTGCGGTACATGCAGGATCTTTCAGTGGAAAGTAACCTGTCAAAAGTTTTTTATTTCGTGATAGAAAAATTGCTTGATAAGTTATATCTAAGTTGCAGTATCTAACAATCTATCGAAGGGTGGTGTTTTTAGTCAGTAATCCGACACTACTATGAGCACGCGCTTGCTATTCTCATAGTGTTTTTGGAAGATTTTCACCTACCCTCGGGGAAAAAAAAAAACATGCGAACTGTCAACTCAGTACTCAGTCACGAATTTCTTGACTATAGATTCGTCGGCTAAAAATAAAAAAAATAAATAATTGGCGGAACAGGTCCGTATGGACCCAAGCCTAGTTTCTCACAACCATTCGTCTTGTGTGAGTTTTTATTTTTGGGACGAATGGAAGGGATCTACAATTTTATGCCGAGTCCAAACGGCCAATTGAGAAGCTCTTTCATGACAGTTATACTCTCGGATGTTTGTCAGACGTTCGCGAGAGGTGGCGCAGCGAAAAAAACCTTAAGTTGGAATTTGGGTGTTTCTCGGGATTCGAACCTGGGACCCCTCGCTTAGTAGTCCAACACACTAACCACTAAGCCACTGCGCCTAGATTCGTCGGCTACCGCTCCATAAACGTCAACTGAAACAGCTGCTCATATGACCGATTTTCCCCAATAAAACCCGAGATACATCTAGTAAGATAACTGTCAGACTTACTAAACTAGATACTTGAAAGTCCCCATTGGAAAAAATTCAATTCTTGTATTCTCTTTTGGCTTCGTTTGTATTTTTATGTGCTTGCTTTGTTTTTCAATCAAGGCACGGACCGACAAAACTCGGAAGGTATAAATGCAGTATGCGTGCTTAAAAGGGAATTAAGAAGTGTCATACGACAAAGCCCTCAGCGAATAAACCATACAAATTTACGCACAGAATAAATACAGAAGCAAATAAAATAAAGCTCAAAAGTGAAAGAAGAAATAACAAAAATACCTGAATTAAAATTTTTGTTTTGCAAAAAACAATAGGTCAACTACTGGCAACGAAACATGTTTTTATGTTTTTATGTTTTGCTTTGTTTTTCATGTTTCGTTTAATTTGGTGTGTGTTGCGCCATAAGAAAGCAAGCAATTATCGGCAACGACACTTGTTCATGTGTTGTCTCATAAGAAAACAATGTTCTCTTGAACTAGTGTGTTTCAGCCTTACACATTGCCTCCTGTTTTGCAATAATAATCCAAAGAAATAACATTTACTGAATACTACGAAAGTAAATATAAAACGAAAAAAAAGCAGAACCATGACGAGCTAAACGGTGTTTGTGGAGTGCCTTTACATTTGGAACGCCAAGAAGGAGTCACCGGAGACCTCATAAAGTATATATATTCTGAATCAGGATCACATTCTGAATCGATTTAGCCATGTATGTCTGTATAGGCAAATGAAATTCGGTGAAAGGACTTATTTTCATCGTCGTCAGGTTGGTATTGAAAATGGGTTTTGTCGGTCAAGTAGTTATGGTATCTCCCATAAAAAATCAATATTAGGCCCATGTGTCTCTCTGTCTGTTGAAAGCAGGATAGCTGCCAAAGAAATCGACCTTGGCCAATGAAGTTTGGTGACAGGACTTATTTTTATGTCGGTCAAGTAGTTCGGGTACCTCCCATACAAAATCAATATTAGGCCCATGTGTCTCTCTGTCTGTTGAAAACACGATAGCGTCCGAAGGAATCAACTTAGGCCAATGATGTTTTGTTAACGGACTTCTTTTGATTGTGGTTAGGACGGTATTAAAAAACACAAAACAAATATTATACAACACATGTTAAAAAGACGAAAGCGTCGAAAAGAATCTACATAGGCAAGTGAACTTTTGTGAGAGGATTTATTTTTATTGTCGTCAAGTTGGTGTTTAAAATGGGTTATGTCGGTCAAGTAGTTATGGTACCTCCCATAAAAAATCAATATTAGGCCCATGTGTCTCTCTGTCTGTTGAAAGCAGGATAGTTTCCAAAGAAATCGACCTTGGCCAATGAAGTTTGGTGACAGGACTTATTTTTATGTCGGTCAAGTTGTTCTGGTACCTCCCATACAAAATCAATATTGGACCCATGTGTCTCTCTGTTTGTTGAAAACACGATAGCGTCCGAAGGAATCAACCTAGGCCAATGATGTTTTGTTAACGGACTTCTTTTGATTGTGGTTAGGACGGTATTAAAAAACACAAAACAAATATTATACAACACATGTTAAAAAGACGAAAGCGTCGAAAAGAATCTACATAGGCAAGTGAACTTTTGTGAGAGGATTTATTTTTATTGTCGTCAAGTTGGTGTTTAAAATGGGCTATGTCGGTCAAGTAGGTCTGGTACCTCCCATACAAAACCAATTTTGATGACTTATATGCAGTGGAGGGTATCAAAGCATCGGCCAGGCCGATGATAACACTTTTACTTGTTTTTAATTTAAGCAGTACCTAATAGACATATATGATGATTAATTTATTTAATGTTTTTGCAATGTGAGTTTGGAATCAAGATACATATATTTTAAAACATTTTGCCATGTGTTCCTATGATAATTGGCGCCCAATATATCAGGCGACCCCTCTTTTCTAAAGTGTGCTGGAGTGGGTAAAGTATATTTTATATTTCAGAGAACAATGGCGCTCAGTTTTAGGTAGTTTTATATTTTGCTGGATATGGCTTTTGATATTCCAAATTTCATGCAAGATTTCAATTTACTGTTGTTTCAACGCGTTCGTGCGGAAAGTGTTGGCAACAAAAAAAAATACAGGTTGGCAGCTGCAAAACTGTGGTATAGTGTCGAAAATCGAATTTTTCATAATCGGGCGGCCAATAATATGGAATCTGTAATAACAGCCATTAGTCGAGTGGAGGATGGTCAAATTGATATAGTTTTGGATGATATTTGATTTTTTTTTTTTTGACCACCTTCTCAGGTGTTCTGCCGTGATCCATTTGTGAATCAGCTGTTCTACCATTCCTCTGCCAATTGAAGAGAATGGTTCTGGTCCCAGCAACTTTTCAGTTGACCCCTGTTTTGCAAGGGAGTCCGCCTTTTCATTGCCTTCGATCCCTATGTGTCCCGGTACCCAAGTCAGTGTTACTTCATTTTTAGATGAACACTTATTGAGCTTAAGTACACATTCCAGTGCCAATGATGTTGTGATGTTTGTTTGTTCCATGCATCTGATCACCGCCTGATTGTCCACTGCTATAAGGATATTTCTTCCTTCCGCCTGACACTCAAGCAAGTAGTCCAACGCATGAAGCAAAGCAATCATCTCAGCCTGGTATACTGAAGTGTATTTCCCGAGGCTAATGTGACGGGCAAGTTCCAGCTCTTCTGAATAGATACCGGCCCCCGCTCCGCCATTCATCATGGATCCATCCGTGAAAATCAGTATTTCACCATTTCTTTTTTCTGGAAGTAATCCGTCCTCAATACGAGTTTTGTGATTTCTTTCCATAATACGCACCCTTGTTATGCGATCCATAGGCATGTTCAGCTCCCTAATCTCGTTTTTGACAAGTTCCAGGATCATCCTATGTCCATAGATCGTACCACAATTGTGCCATTTCGCATCTCGATGCTAACGAAGTGCCGTTTGGGCCGCTGTTTTCTTAATCTTTTCTTTTCTTGTCCAGCGGTAATATCCCCATGATGACCTCCAATGCGCATGTTGGGGTTGTACGTATTGCACCTGTAATTCCTATACATGCTAAACGTTGAACCCTATCCAGGTGCTTCCTGACGGTTTTCTGAGAGGCTTTCGCCCACCATATAACCGAGGCGTACGTGATAATGGGTCTAGTTATCATCGTATACATCCAGTATGCTGACCTAGGCGAGAGTCCCCACCTCTGTCCACATACACGTTTGCATTGATGTAGTACCCTTTTTGCCTTCCGGACCTTCTCCTCAACATGGTAGTTCCCAGTAAGTCCAGTATCTAGATAGACTCCCAGATACTTAACCTTCTTAGTCATTGTTAGTTCCGATCCGAAAAGTGTTAAGGGCCGAAATTCCAGATTTTTCCTCTTCCTAGTGAAGACTATTAGATCTGTTTTCCCCGCATTAATGGAGAGCCCCTGTTCCAGACACCACCGCTCAACCACTCTGAGTGCGTTCCTCATGATATCTGCGGTGACGTCCATGAATTTGCCTCTGGCCATTATTGCTATGTCGTCGGCATATCCCACTGTGTGAATGCCCGTCGCCTCAAGTCTGTCGAGAAGAGAGTCCACAGTGATATTCCACAGTGTAGGGGAGAGAACACCTCCTTGTGGGCAACCTCTGCTAACCCTTCCTCTGAGTTTTGAGGTTCCCGTCTGAATATTAATCGCTCTTGTATTCAACATATTGTCCACCCATCTTACCACCAGTGGGTTTACCCTACGTTTTTCCAAGGCTTGGTTCAGACTTTCAAAGCATATCTTATCGAAGGCACCTTCAATGTCCATTATAGTGGTCATCGCAATGCCCCCGGTATTTAGCTCTTCCTCCGCAACGCGTACTTCTTGATGTAGCGCTGTTTCTGTAGACATGCCTACCCTGTATGCATGCTGTCTACTATTTAAAGGATACGTCCTAAGAGCAGTACTCTCCATATAGTCCACCATCACCCTTTCCATTGTTTTTAACAGGAAGGATGTTAGGCTGACTGGTATGAATGACTTTGCCTCGGTGTAGTCCTTTTTTCCCGGTTTTGGAAGGAAGACCACATTTGCTTCCCTCCATGTAATCGGGATATAGCCCTAAAATAAGTAAGTTTTATTTCATTAAACTGTTCGTCTTAAAAATTTAAAAAAAAAAGTTATGTATTTTTTTCTAAAAGAAACTGTTTTGGCCAAGAAGTTATATTTTTCCTGGGCTTTCCCAAGTTTAACTAAAAATGTGTCTTTTTGGATGATATATTATTATATAAACGGAAACTGTAGTAGTCAAAATATTCTGAGACTGTCAATACAATGCAAAATGTACACAAAATGTCCTGCAAGTGTCTGTTCAAGTGGTCATAAGATAAGCAATAAACTTGTAACGTTGTGTTACAGAAATATGTAACATTTGTAGAAGTTCACTTGCTCTTTGTCACATTTTGTTATATTATTAGTGTTGTTTTCTTTTAACCACCTGGGCGTTATGTTTGAAAGATCTAAACTACCGCAATCATTTCACATTATCATAAATGCTGTTAAACTTAAAATTCTATTTGCAACTAAACCACATCGAAATTGTGTTCTTAACTAAACCATTATAAATATACAAATTTATTCAACCCCAACCAAGCAACCATATGTATGGCAGAAGGAAAATCAGAAAACACATTTGATGCAAAGATCAACAAGTCAAATTGAAAATTTCCTCCCTATTTGACGCAAAAAAAAAAATAAAAATATTACGAAACAAGCCAAATCATTGTATTTGCCACATGTGTGTAATGTGTTGATTGTTTTTTGCAGTTTTCAAAGGAAACGGAGCTTCACGATGATTTCAATTTCATTTGGGATGCATAACATAATTAGAAACAGTACAAGAGTACGAGTGTGAGTGCGACTGCGAGTACGAATATGCGAGGGAAAACTGGAGTAACTTTTTCCAAGGAAAAGTCGACACAACACACATATAAATTTTCTTTTGCGGTTAATTGAACTTGTTAATAGCTGCAATCTGAAAGGCACAAGTTCCATTTGAACTCTGAAGTCGCAGTTGTAATGAAAATTTTGCTATCGCTTTCGTTTGCAGCGGATAGTTTATTAGGATGAATAGAGTGTTTGTACCATAACAAAAGTGTTTTTGTCTATCTGTCTCTGTTCACCATAATGCTGCAAATAGCCAGAATAAAAAGTGAAATTAAACAAACCGATTTGTAGAGAGATTATGTTTCGTTTGAATGAAACTGTGCGGCGTTATTTGAGATACAATTTTAACAGATTCGCAGCGAATCTCATGATAGAGGTACAGATATCATTATTGCGAGTTTTTAATTTAAAGTTTTAAAGGTTAATTCTATAGGGATGATGTTTCGGACAATGGCCACCTTTGTTTGCTATATTGCTGTTGTTGGGGGATTGAGGTGATTAGCCGAATCATGTGATTTCGGTCGTCAGCAATAAGACCACCAGATATTCTGATCTGATCCGATCCACAAATTTTTTTTAACAAAAATATGCGCTTATACCATTTCATGGTAAACGTTTTCAAATGGGTTTTAAAATTGTAGAATTTTGATTTTTAAATTTAGCAATTTTAAACTGGATTTAAAAGTTTTTTTTTTTTAAAACACTTTACATTGTACATTAAATGCTTTTAAATGACTTTTAAAACTGTCATTTTGATATTGAAAGTGTTTTTTTTTTAGATTTAATACCAACGCTTTTAATGATTTTTTAAAAATGTGAGTTTTTATATTTAAAGTGTTTCCTTTGAATTTAAGAATACCTACACATTTTTTTTAAAGTGAGCAAGATTTCTCTTTCAAGTTTTAAAGTATTTGCGTTGACGTAAAAAATTTAAATTGTAACTTTCAAATTGAAAGCGTTTGAATATGGTTGTCTTTCATACATGTTAACTTTTAATTTTAAAGTGTTTTGTTCAGGAGTTTAAATTGTTTTTCACTCAGTGTATTAGTAATTTTGTATTCACTACTTTTATTGTTAGTTTTTAGACTAGTTCGAAAGAGGTATCAGCCTCAACCCATGAAGAAATAGATGCAAGATTTGTTAAATATATCCCACATTTAATCTTTTTCAACCATTATAAATCTTAGTATAACTCCAACCACTTGCAGCTAACACATCCAAAAACTCCCACTTCATTTGCACCCCACACACGTCCATCGGTATATTCAGTTTATAACTACTGCTATTGCAATTGCAAAAATTTTACATAATATATCTATATAAAGATATCAGTCTATCGCGAACCCTACTTCCAATTTCGATCACCTTAAATCAGCAGATCAGAAAACAGAAACTCCTGCTACGTTGGTCCTTCGACTCAAAAATCCTGTAAAGTGTAAAAACTTATAAAGAACTTGCAAAAATTACATTTTACTGGGAGCTACAAATCACATTGTTATTCGATATATGTACTGCCATATCAAATGAATTACCTAAAAATGAATTTTATTTAACTCTACCTATTTTTATATTTTAACCCAACTTTTGATGAACGAGAAAGTTTCGTTCGACGCAGTCATGTATTTTATTTTTATTTCTTGAAGAATTATTATTCTCATTTGTCAAATCCTTTATCATTCTTTTACTGTCCCTGAAGGTGGCTCGATGATTTTGAGTTCAAACATTATTTTCAAATGTTTGTTTATAAGCAAAAAACTGTACTTGTTGAACACTCTTTGTGTCCGTAAATTTAAATTTATTAAAATATTCGTTCCTTAAATTAGGAAATTAGGTTTAGCTTCTAAATGTTGAATTGTTCCAGACTTGAGCTAAAATTATTAACTAACTGCTTGCACTTGTAGATACAAAGCTTAGTGTATATTTTGGGTAAATTTCGAAATATGGAATGCGGGTGTTTGCTTTCATGCAAGCTAATTTCTAAAACAGGCCGAAACTGGTATAACAAAGGAGACAATCATTGATATAATTAATAATTAATAACACCACATGTAACTCAACCCGTTCCCACATCTTTGACTCATATTTGTTTGTTTGACAATTAAAAACTAATTAACTATAACTCACGAAAACCCTCATGGTGGTTAGTAAATCATCATTATTCAAAATACCCTACTAGGTTTTCAAACGCGCAAAGCTACCATCAATTACGTATCAAATTTGGTACCAAAGAGAAGGAGTCCAACAGTACGGGTATGTTGAATTGGGGGACAGTCACTGCATTTTACGAATCTCTGAAAACAGCGCAAGCAGCGACATGCCGCTGCTATAACGATTTAATTTCAAGTGGACCACTAAACGTTGTGTCTTGCTGGGATCCAATAAAAAATAAAATAGGGATCGTGCTGTATATGTATACATCACATAGCCTTTCATAATAATCCCCGCTATAAGCTGTGAGTTGACAGAGGTCAAAGAAAGTCGCTGTGGTATGCATTAATGACATGGTAGTTGCCCTCTAATTCGATGTACTTATTTCTCTTTAAAATGCCCACTCGAACGTTAGTTTGTGCGCGCATTTGTCAATTGGACCGAGGAACATACAAACAATTTTATTGCAAATGTGGGCACATACTGCATAGGGTTCGGGCTAGAATTTCTATATACGCACTCATATGCAATTAATATGCTCAGTTAATGTGCTGCCCATTCAACCCGACAGTGGGTTGGATTCCTTTTTGTACACTAGAAATTTTATAATTTTCAAGTACCTACAGACACAATGTGTGCTACAAGAAGAAATGGATTTTTTTGATTTATTATTTTAATAATATGCCTCAACTGTTTTTTCCATTTTAGCAATTTCTATATTTTATAAACTCCCATATGTTTGTCAGAAAAAAAAAAAAAACGGTAGGACATAATATTTTCTCATCATTCTAGCAATCTAACCACTGCGTTCCACAAGAAAATTGTTTAAAAAAAATAAATAAACGGCAATAACAGCATTTGATCGAAGAGCAATTTTAAGATGTGCTTCCAATTCCTGCGACTCTGTGGCAAAAATTAAGCTGAAAATCGGTGTCACTGCAAGCGTTTCAACAGTGCGAATGGTTATCAGTAGTCCCAATCATCTAAAAAGAATGAAAATTCTAAGGAAACCACCACTTAACGAGCAACGGAAGGGTATGCGCCTTGAATTCTCTAGACTCCATATGAGTTGGAAAAATAAATGGCGTTACGTAGTTTTTTTTCGGATAAGAAGTTTAATTGTGATGCCCCTGATGGATTTAATTATTACTGCCACGATGTGCGGAAAGAAGAGCGTTTTTTAGCGCGACATAATGGTCGAGAAGGTGGTTTTATGCTACGGGGATCAGTTACCTACTATGGCACTGTTGAGCTGGAATTTTGGAAATAAATTTCCCTAAATTTTCGGACAGTTTTGGACCCATCAACTAGACATTTCAGCAGGACAACGCCCCTATCAACACGGCACGCATAGTCAAAAATTTGAATGTAGAATTGCTTCAATAGAAAACGTTTGGTGATGGTTAGTACGAAAAATTTATGAGTCCGGCCGTCAGTTTGAAGACAGAGAATCCCGTATTGCAGCCATTAAATTGGCCTTGAGGGAAGAAGAGGCTGTACGATTCCATGCCGGATCGAATCTACGAAGTTATTTTGAATAACAGCGGCAGTACCGATTACTAAAATAACAAATAAAAAAATATTTTCAAAACAAAACTTGTTTCATTTAATCCTAATAACTTTTATTTCCTATTTCAATATTTGTGTCTATTCAGTTGACGCAAAATAAAACTCCATTTTTCCATATTGAATGCTTTGCCAGTGAGCCAGAGAAAAAATAGCGGTACTTTTTGAGTTATTCTTTCTGATTTATTTTCTCAACATCATAAGCAAACAGTTAGCATCATCAATTGATAAATTAAAACACAAGGTTTTAAAAAAATGACCAACGTAGCTTAGAAAATGTTTGTGCTTATTCAGTTGAAGCAAAGTGTATAATCAACAGAGAGATGGGAACTCTCTCGACAGATGGGAACTCTCTCGACAGATGGGTACACTCTGTCGAATCCACCGTTTTTAAGACAAGGTTACAGTGTATAGTACACAGGACAGGAGTAACCTTAAGTGATTAATCTCACAGATAAATTAAGCATTATTTTTCCCACCGCTTGTTAACGAGACACCAAGATATGTTTTAAAACTTCACATGTTGTGCGCTGTAATACAATCAATACAAGTAAGTAATCAAAAGTAAAGACAGCAAAATGCACTGCTGACGATGTTAAACTGTTTTGGTAAGAGGGACTGATTTAACGCCGTCTACCCGAACACTCCATTTAAACAGTTTGCTTTAATATATCGAATGGCGCTAGGAAGAGAAACGTCAATTCCATACAGTACTTTCGAGAGTTTACTAAAATTAGCTCGGTCTTCTTTAAGTCTACGAAATATGGAGTGGCAACCTAAACTCAACCACTGCAACGGTCTGCAACGCATTTTCAACAGAGAATGTTCCGAGACGACATTAAAGTGTGAAACACGAGGTTAAACCTCTTTAATTTGAGTAATCCCCTTTACAGCTTTGCTCAAAAAAAAAAAAAAATAAAGCACAATCAACCCATCGGCGTTTCGAAGGACTACCAAGAAAATTTTAAGGCACGATATACCCCTCTCTTTTCAATCTAAGCAACTCATGAGCAACTTTATTAGCTTTTGAAAGACAGGTATTTGATCATGATACAATTTGCACAACAACGTGTGGAGTTCAGCCTCACATAATATAAATTAAATAGTCATCAAACGGGAGTGTATTTTTTCTTGTTTACCACACATTATTCGATAACTCCTCGATAAACGTAGTTTGCGCTGTTCAACGCCAGCCGCGCTATGAATGCGTGCTGTGTATGTCAATGTACGTATTCTTTAGTGATTAATATTCTTTTTTTTTTTGTAACTGAAAAGCTAACCTACTTTCCCGCCAAATAATGATTTTTTTTTTATTTTCTGTCGTCGTTGTTGAGGTTATTCTTTTCACTCATTGTTCATGTGACATATATTTACAAAGAGTTCCCCGCAGCAGCCAGTGATACCGCCATACTGTCTGTTACCTCCGCTAACATTACTGAGGAGTCACACTTTTTGGTGTTGTTGTGTCTCAAATTCATAGAATTGCTAACACTAGGCTGGTAAGTGGCTCTTTTGACACGGCCTTAATAAACACAATCGCTGTATAAGTTAGGTTTTCATTTCGAGGTGTATTTTGTATTCCTATATTCGCTCTCAAGGTCAGATTTAGATGGTTAGGTTTGCTTAATCTTTTGGAGAAACGTTTGTTTTAATTATGCGAAACATAGAAGTACGGGTATGCGATTTGCATTAATGGATGAAGCATTTGAAATACCATAATTTATACATTATGTAAGCACATTGTGCACAGCTAATATGTGGTATATTTTTGATAATGAAATTATTGCGGCGTTTTTTATTTGAATTTAAAGCCTATGATTTGTATTATAATGAGAGCAACTTACATTTGAATGATTGGACATAAATTAGTCAAATGCTAAGGCGGCGGAAGTGGTTTCACTGGCTATTGTTATCTCGTAAAGTATTGCTCCAAATTATAGTTGATTATAATGATCAGAGTCAGCCCTCAAATTGAGTATTTATTGCCTTGCGGTGATTAATTGCAAAACCACAATTTCGTTATTTATTTTATGCGCGATCGTTTTCATTTAGAATGAGGGAAACAATTGTAAATTGGTAAACAGACAGGCATTTTTTTTGTGGAATATACATATATGTATGTATATGTATTATTGATTCAATATTGATGCTACAAGCGATTGGCTTCACTATAGAGATTACGAACATTGTTCTAGTTTCAGGGCTCCATAGTGCCAACTATATCCACATACGAGTGGATTTATACTGCCAGTATCACTCACAATATCGGCCAGAGTGATAGCATTCGGTTATGTTTATCATACGATGGGAGGGCAGGCCAACCTTTGCCAACTTCACCAGGCATGTCTCGGGTTCGTGACGAACCATCGCTTTTGAGAGACTGTGGGAAAGGAAGTGCGGTTAGGGATGTGTTAGTTGTAGGGTAGTTTTAAGTTACAATAGGCCCAGAGTAGGGTTTATTTTGAATTTTAGGTTAGAGTAGATTTCGTGTAGACTAGTTAGAGTAAGCTTCGCGGTAACTTTCCCGCTCCCTTTCCTTAGCGGTGGCAGAAGTACTTGAGCGCTTCATTTTTCCTCCTTTCAATTTCTGTCTTCTTATTTCTTGTCCAATTTGATCCGTCCGCAGTCGAATTAACGTAGCTTTCTTCCTTTTTTGATTTTGATATATTTTTTTTTGGCACGAGACAAAATGTGTGCTAAGCAGGTGGTGTACGGTGAGGGGGCAAGAACTACCCCGTCCGACGAGCTGAGCCGAGCAACCGCAAGCGTGCCGCGCCCTCCTCCCCTGCATCGAAGTTGCCCCCGTGGCCTACCCGAGCTCACAACAATGGCAGTATAAATCCACTCGTATAACTATCCCAAGAGATTAGGATGCTTTTTCGAAGTACTTCAGTGTCAGAGACTACTGACATTAAACAGGCGATCGCCGTTTATCATGCAACATTTAAGAAGAAACGAAATGTAATCATTTCCAATGTGACTGGATCTTGAAAATATTCAGCTCGCGAGCCGGACACTGAATAGATTGCTTATTCAGGGTTACGCATTTTTAAAGTTTGACCAAATCGAAGTAACAACGAATTCTTAGGATTCGCCAGTCTTATTTTTAAGGAAGCATAACTTCGGTTTGAAAAGATAAAAATATCTAGATTATCCTCTTAAGAGTTAATCGCTTACGTTGTTATTCAAATAATTTCACAAGATCTGACAACTTGAAAGCTGAATATCTAAATGTTGACAGACATGCCGAACTGACAAGATTTGTCACTTACTAAACAAATATTGAAATTTACTGTTATATAATTTTACGTCATACTTTTAAAGAAAATAATTGTCATTTTTGTTATCCCACAGAGAAGCCACATCCTGTTTGTGTTATATTGTTACTTTATGAAATTAAGGCCCATATTTCTTTTGGGGAATGAACCCTTTACAAAAATTACCAGTATTCTCTCTGAAGCCATACCCTTTTAGTATAAAACTACTTGAAGTGTATTAGGCTGAAAAATCCGAACTTTGAAACATGTAGGTTATAACGAAAATATGTATTGGGCTTTTAATCCCGCTCGAAGTCTTGACAAAAAGTCAGTATCATACCTCAGCGGAACGAAATGAGTCGCTTTACGCTTGAACAACGTTGGAAAATTATTATTATTATATATTTATTTATTCCACTAATTCAGTAAAACATAGCAATAAAGCTTACTATTGAAAACTTATTTCAAAGTAAGTGCTGTGTAGCGTTTTTTGAAAAGTTTTGGCCGATATGTAGCCCCCACCACGTCTGCCGTACACAAGTTTGCGCAAAAAGTTCGTAAGACTGGTATGCTAGTGGAGAGCACTCATGGTCCCCATCGTTTTATGGTCCACAGAGAGTGAAAGTTGGACCATTTCTTCGAAAATGAGGTTGGGAACAACTTCTTGGTCAACAGTGGTCGTTACAGAGCATGTTAATCGACGACCTCTGGTTCATGCAGGATGGCGAGGCATGCCACACAGCCCATGTCACTCTCGCATCCTTTGCGCACCAAATTCCCAAATCGTGTTATCAGCCGTCTTGGCGATGTCAATTGGCCGTCTCAGAGCTGCGAATTGACTCCTTTTGACTTTTTTTTGTGGCGAACCGTGAAGGACCGATGTTATGCCAACAATCCGGAAACGATTCAAGCACTTGAGGCCAATATCAACCAAGCAATCCGTTAGCTACTGCCCGGAACTATCAACAAAGTTTTGGAAAATTGGAGTGACAGAATGCGCTACTGCGAACCAGCCGAGGCAGCAACTTGAACGACGTTGTGTTCAATAATTAATGGCTATGTTTGCTCTTACTAATAAAGCCATAATACATGGAAAAAAAAATTAATTTAATTAAAATAAAAATAAACTTGTATTTGGCCCATCCTGTGTATTAAAGAAATTCAGCATTGTGTTTGAAATTGATGTTGTCTGTAATGCGTGAACCGATTTTGTTTCTAGAAATTTCTGATGAAAGCTGAAGGTCTTTGTATGTGCATTAATTGGTTCATGGGTTATAGGATTTTAGTAAACATACCTATATTTGTGCGTGTATGGTGTATATGATGTTATCGATCTCCGAAACCACTCAACCCATTTCAATGAAGTTTTGTGGTTGGGTATGTTTGGTTCCAGCTGGGAAGATAGGATAGTTTTGGATGCGATAGGTGGCGCTGTTGTCGATCTCCAAACCACTGAAACAATTTCAATGAAATTTTGTGGATGTGTATAGTTGACCCGATAGTTCAGTGTTCCTGCTCTGCCTTGGGGTGGTGTGCGCAAATCGCAAGCAATAAAGAATATGTGATGTGGCATGTGGCATATGTGTGCGTAGGCCGTATGCTCCTGTAGTGATTATAGTCCCATATTCGGCACTGGATTATACTTCACGACGGCGAGAATAAAACAACAATATCCGAATTTTATATAACCATTATGTATAAACTTTATTCTTTCGAGAACTATTTAAAAGAGCAAACAAAGCCAAGACGACCGCACACGCAAGCTACCCAGAACCGACTCGTTTCTTTTTGCTTTAAGTAAGTCAAGCTTTAGGTTAAATCCTCTAGTATATAATCATAATGTAATGTTGTTGTATATTATACTTATTCTCTCTTATACTGGACCAGTGGCGTGGTTCACCACATTACCCCCCTTCCAGCCGAAGGCGAAATTAGAGTTACTTAGTAAGGATGTTACAAAAATCTAACATGTTTTCGAACAGTTCCCATGCGATTAGATTCGATATTATACGCGGGCTTTAAGCGATCTAATGAGACGGAAACATTTCTTCCTTTAACCTCTACGACGTAGTATTTCCTCATTTTTCTCAAAACCCTATAAGGCCCCTGGAAAGGTGGATTTAATCCTGCCTTGTTTGGTGGCGTACGGATGAAGACTTGTTCACATTCTTGGAGAGACTTCGGTATGTGAACGGGAGTATCTTCCGTTCGGGTCTCTTTGGGTCGAATGGAATTCATCCTTTCTCTAAGAGTCGAAACAAATGCTGGGAGGTTTTCATTATCGACGCTATTTCCTGTGTCTACAGAGGAGAAAAAGTCTGATGGCAATCGTAATGGTTCTCCATATACCATTTCTGCCGGCGAGCAATCAATATCAGTTTTGATGGCAGATCGAATACCAAGGAGTATTAAAGGCAAATCATCGCTCCAATGAACGGTATTTTCCCGACACTTAAGAGCTGTTTTTAAAACGCGGTGGAATCTCTCCACCAGGCCATTGGCTTGTGGATGGTACGCGGTGGTTCTTATTCGATGAGTACCCAGTAGCTTTGTCATTTCCGAAAATAACTTCGACTCAAATTGAGAACCTTGATCAGTTGTTATTTTAGAAGGAACTCCGAATCGACTAACATATTCTGAAATAAATGTCTTCGCCACCGTTTCGGCCGACATGTCCTTTAATGGATAAGCTTCTGGCCAGCGCGTGAATCTATCTACGATGGTCAGGATATAGCTGTAGCCGTTTGAAACGTTAAGCGGTCCCACCAGGTCCATATGAATATGTTCAAAGCGGCTACTTGGGGTATTAAAATTTCCTAAAGGTGACTTGGTATAACGATGGACTTTTGAACGCTGACATTGGATGCAAGAAAGGACGAATTTTTTAACGTCAGAGTTCATTTTTGGCCAAAAATACCTTTCCGTTAAAAGTTTTCTGGTTCCGCGTATGCCAGGATGGGAAAGAGAATGTAGGCTAAGGAACACCGCGTGTCTGAGACATTTTGGTATATACGGTCTGTTGTATTTGGTGGCTGTTTCGCACCAGATTGGGCGGCATGCCATTGGTAGTACTTTTTGTTCGATTTTAAATGAAGAGCTTCCTTTTTGTGACAACAATTGTTTCAATTCTTCATCCTTCTCTTGAGCACTCAAAATATTTTCTGGTGAAAATGTTACCGTAACAGGTGATCGCGTGATGGCGTTCTCTTCCGGTCGGGACAAGTAATCGGCTACGAAATTATCTTTTCCTCTAATATGTCTAATATCGTTCGTATATTGCGATATCCAATCTAAATGTCTAGTTTGTCTCGGGCTTCTATTAGCTTTAGTCGTCAAGGCCGTGGTTAATGGTTTGTGGTCAGTAAACACAACAAAATTACGACCTTCGAGAAAATAATGGAAGTGTCTAATAGATTGATATATTGCCAAAAGTTCTCTATCGAAAGCAGAATATTTCAATTCGGCAGAGCTAAGCTTTTTAGAATAGAAAGCTATTGGCTTCCAATCTTTGTTAAACCTTTGTTCTAGCACGGATCCGATTGCTACGTTGGATGCGTCTACTGTGAGTCGCGTAGCCGAGGTTTCGGTTGGGTGAACTAGCATGGTTGCTGAAGAAAGTACTGATTTAATTTTCGAGAATGCGTTGCAGCATTCTTGCGGCCACGCAAAAGATTTGGTTTTGTTTTTAGCATTGACTAACGATTTAATCAGACCATGAATAGGAGCTAGAAGCTCCGCAAGTTGCGGAATGAATCGATGGTAAAAGTTGACCATTCCTACGAACCGTTGTGTCTGGCGGAGTGATGTAGGCTCTGGGAAGTTATTTATAGCCTCCACTCGTCCTTCCGATGGTAGGATACCGGCCTGCGTGATCTTATGACCTAAGAATTCGAGGTCGATCTTACCAAATTCGCATTTCGCCGGTTTTATTTTTAGCCCGTACTCGGTTAAGCGTTCGAATAATGTTCTGAGATGGCCCTTATGTTCGACGTCATTCTTACTCGCGACAAGAATATCATCGATGTAAATGAAACAAAAATCCAATCCTCTCGTGACCTCATTCATAAACCTTTGAAATGTTTGCGCTGCATTTCTCAGGCCGAAAGGCATGCGGGTAAATTCAAACATCCCAAAGGGAGTTGTAATTGCAGTTTTAAAAACATCCTCCTCTGCCACAGGAATATGGTAGTAGGCGCGTACCAAATCGATTTTTGAGAAGATCTTACAATCTTGCAAATTCTGAGAAAAACTGTGAAGATGTGGTATTGGGTACCTATCGGGAATGGTTATGACATTCAGCTGGCGAAAATCACCGCATGGTCGCCAGTCATCAGGTTCTTTTTTTGCTACCATATGTAGGGGTGAACAAGTCGCTGATGACGAAGGTCGACAAATTCCCAATTGTTGCATGTACTCGAACTCGATTTTTGCCATTTTAAGTTTTTTGATATCCAATCGCCTAGGACGGCTGACTGGTAAGTGTCCTGTAGTGACGATATGGTGCACAGTATTATGTTTTACTGGGGTTGCATAGTTGGAGATATCTGTTAGCGCGGGAAATTCTTTGACTAAGTTACCGTAATCATCGTCAACGATAAGGAGCTTAGGCGAAACCATATTCGCTTTGGTGAGACAACCAGAGATGGATATGTTCGTTAATTGATCTATAAGTGAACGTCGCTTAATGTCCACGAGCAGGCTAAAGTGTCCCAGAAAATCTGCACCAATTATGGGTCTCGTGACTGCGGCAAGAATAAACGGAAATGGAAATTCTCGCCTCAGTCCTAAATCCAGGTTTAATAGTTTTGACCCGTAGGTTTTAATTAGAGTCCCGTTTGCAGCCGTTAGGCATTGCTGATAAGATGAAAATTGTTTTGAGAACATTATATGTGGTATTACCGAAACTTCAGCACCTGTATCTACTAAAAAGTCTAATTTATTACGTCTACAGTGCACAAATAGGCGGCAGAAACTAAAATGCCGAGTGTCCGCCGCAGATACACTCGGTTGGCTTAGTTTAAATTATTGGTATTGTTAGCCTTGTACGAACATGGAGGGCTGCACTTCCGGGCAGCGCTACGGAACCTTCGGTGAAAATAACATAACCTTTGCTCGCTATTTCCTCTATTGCTCCTACTAGTATTCCTAAAACTAGGCGATCTATGTGGTGATCGTCCCCTCTCCCGGAAAGACAGCCTCTTTAATGAGGATTTGATATCGTTAATTTCTTTCATTAATCTAGTTTCAGCATCGGTAGTAATATTTGTGGTGCTTCCACTATATGAAGGATGTTGGATAGAACTTATACCCATTGTTTGAGTAGTTTCCCAAATTTTATCTGCTAAATCTAATCTCGTTTGGAAATCTTGTCCTACAGTAACTGTTAGGGGAATGCTTATCTGAGTTGGGAGTTTTCTCTCCCAAAGAGACTTTATAAGATCTACGCCTACAGAAGAAATGTTTCCGGCTATTGTTGTCATATGACGATAAAGGTCGGAAGGCTTTCTGTCTCCTAAATTTTCCGCGGATAGGAGTTGTTCTAAACGGCGCTGTTCGGATAAGGTATGACGCTTTATAAGGGTTTCTTTCAAATTAGCGTATTTGTTAGACTCCGGAGGATAGTTTAAAACGTCTATTATGTTGTTAATCGCGTCCACTGGGAGTGAGCCAAGAACATATGAATATTTGGTATCATCCTTTGTAATCTTTTTAGTTGCAAATTGTGCTTCCACAGCAATAAACCACGCTGCAGGTGCCTTTTCCCAAAACGTAGGAAGTTTAATTGAAGACATTTCAAAAGCATTTACATACATTTCATCAAATTGCGTTAAAGGCGCCGGCGTGGTTTGTTGCTGAGTTGAGCTGGACGATTCTCCTTGATTTCTATTTCTCGGACCCGATTCGTCGATGGATTCTTTAGGCTCAATCATTATATCGAAATGAATGTATATATAGTTTGTTATATATATATAAGCGCACTCTGATCTTGTAAGAGAATACAACTATTTATATGTACTGCGATAATCGACAGGACGCCCTAACTTGACTTTTCTTAAAAACTAAAAGAAAACTGTAAATTAAAAATCAAGCAAATAGTACCTATAAAATTAAGAATTCAATAATTCACGAAATAATGATTAAAAGATTAAATATTCAATAACGCATGCTCTTATCTAGGTTAATTAAAAAAAAAAAAAATAAATAAATTTATATATATAAAAATCACAACTGATGAATTGGATTGATAGGTTGGCTTTCGTCAAAGCTGTGGTTCTTCTTCGTTGGAGCGAATGTAAATGAGGTGGAATAGTTACTTGCTATTTTGGTCGCTCTTGAAATGACTGTGGTGGATTTTCGGACAGTGCGTTGATCTTGTTGCGGGTTGCGGGCCTAGTGCTAGTTACTCATGTTCGTGGTGGATTGCACGGTTATGTATTTTCGTGGTCCGTTGGTTGGGGAAGTCTGTGCGGTGTATTTCCTATGAACTTCGTACAGCACGTAACTTGCAAAGATCTGGTGATATGCAGCGGGTTTTGCTATGTACTTCGTACAACATGCGGCTTGTGAAGATCTGGTGATATGCGGCGTCGTTTTTCTTTTTTTTTTTTGTAAATTTTGTTTCAGTTTTTGTGTCTCTTTTATGGGTATATAATATATTATTGGTATTGGCGTAACTATTCGCACTTTTTTTTTTTTTTTTTTTTTTTTTTTTTTATGAACGTGAAAATTTTGTGTTTCAACTCGGGGTCAACAATATATGTAGTGATTATAGTCCCATATTAGGCACTGGATTATACTTCACGACGGCGAGAATAAAACAACAATATCCGAATTTTATATAACCATTATGTATAAACTTTATTCTTTCGAGAACTATTTAAAAGAGCAAACAAAGCCAAGACGACCGCACACGCAAGCTACCCAGAACCGACTCGTTTCTTTTTGCTTTAAGTAAGTCAAGCTTTAGGTTAAATCCTCTAGTATATAATCATAATGTAATGTTGTTGTATATTATACTTATTCTCTCTTATACTGGACCAGTGGCGTGGTTCACCACACTCCGTACGGTTGGTAGAAAAAAAAGAGGCACATTGTGTTCCTTATTCGTAGACTTATCATTTTTACAAATCTCAAATCAAGCAGCATACTTACCACTGAGTCACAGTGTTTACAAGTCGCTATTGATATTTAATGTTCTACAGCACCTGTATCGAAAGTGAAATGAAAAAAATGTTTGGTTGTTGGAAAATCTAACCGGACCAACTCGATTCATCAATAGCGCGGAAAAAACAATGAAGAAGCCGACCCGGAAATCTATGAAGTCGTAACTATGCATTGAACTTAATTAATTTTCAAAGGACTTTCATTCGTTCAATAGAAAGGTTCAACTTTCAAAATAAATGGTTATAATTTAATCAATTTTAAGCGGTACGAAGTTCGCCGGATGAGCTAGTATATATAGTTTTGCGTAGCTGTTATTGTTTTTTTTTAGAAGTGAGGCATTAATTTTATTACAAAAATATACCATAGCTATATATAAAAATATATAGATCGGGATTTGTGTAGTAATTTTTAAGAAATAATTGAGAAACTGATTTTTACCAATTTTTTGAAGAAAACTATTATTGAGAATACTTATTTTATATTTAATAAGCATTTTGATCAAACTCGTTAGAGCGGTTTTTGTAAAAGTATGCAGACAAAACAGTAACAAATATTTCAATGATTAGTTTGCAAAATACTATTGCTTAACGAGCTAGCTGAAAACTGAGTACATATAACGTTCGGGATTTAAGCATTACTTGGTTTTTAAAGTTTTATTGAAATTGAAAATGGGGTTTTCGAGATATGAGCAGTTTATTAAATTAGCATTTTCGGTGATTCGAATTTAAAACTAAGTACGCAATTATTTCGAAAACATCAATTTAACGCAAGTATTCATTTTGGTCAAAATCGTTATTGCAGTTTTCAGGTAAACTAAAGAAAACTAAATTTTTAAAAAATGTCATACGGACAGAATTTCCAGACCCACTTTTTTAAGTTGAGAAATTTTGTACGAATATAATATCTTCCTCTTACTACGTAATCGAGAAAGTTAAAAGTAAAAGCGTATACAAAGCAAAAGCGTATACGAAGTAAAAGAATAATATTGTCCTCGTACGAAATTTCGAACTCGAGATGTTAATCAATTCCGACATTAAAACTTTGAGATCTCTCTCAAAGGAAATAATCAAAAAAGGTAAACAACATTTCGATCAACGAGAAGTGTCGTGAAACTGAAACCCAAGCGTGCACTTTTATTAATTTTCTCATCATAATATCTATTATCGCAAATTGGTTGTCGGTTTGCAAAAATATCTTCTAGTCGAACTAGCAATACAAAAACAATAACTGATAATTCCAGAACCAATCAATGTTGCCTTCCATGCGATTATACACTTTATGCCAAACCGAATCGGTAAAGTAATCGTCGTTGACAGTAACACCGGTGTATGAAATGATGATACGTGTTCATAAGCAACATTGATTATTGTGTTAATTTAATTAATTGAACTTACAACCGCAACACATGTGTGTTCTCTATGCATATATAATATATATATATATATGTATGTGACAAGCGGTTAAGTGTCAAATCAGTAAAAACTTGTATACACACATTCCACACAAAAGAAGCTGAATATGGGTTGAATTGCCTTGTTTAAAAGAAGAATGCGATTTCATTGGTGCGGTTTTTTGCTGTTATGATATGTAAATCTTCAGAACGCAAACTATTCTCACGGGAATTCACATAGTACAGTCATTTGCTCATGTCATTTGGTAACAGAGGGATAAGTATCCAAAATCAACAGCAATGACTGATGGCGCAAAATTGTGAAAGGCAGTTCTTATAAATGAATGGGATATTCCAATAATTTATGTATTTTTCATTTCTTTCTTTTGATTTCTACTTGAACTTCAGACATCTGCTGCTCCTATAGTGTTATTTTTATTTGTACATTTTCCAAATGTGTTGTCAGATTAAGAGTGATCTCAGCGTCAATTGATATTGCCAAAAAAAAAATAAGTTGTTAAGATTTCAGATTCTTTTATTTTAAATATATATATATTATACTTCATTTGTGTACTAAATTCTCTTCTATACAGCTACAGTTATCTTTGAAATATTTATTGGAACGTTTACCAATAAATATCAATATTAGATGTTTTCAACATAACTCACAAGTTAGATTAACACCGTAAGGTGCTCCAGAAAAACATAGCGTGAAGTCACGTCCGGGTACTAACACCAGCAGCTACTGAACGTGAACTGCAAACAAAAGTTTGCCATCAGTGACATATAGGTATTATCTGAGCAACGTTTTTTTTTATATGATCATGCGCTGCACGTTGTTAGAAAGTTTCACTTTCGGACGGTCAAATTAAAAAAGGTAGAAGGCAAAGTTTTCCTTACGAATTCGAAGCAGTCGTCTTACTTTCAATATCTTGCATGAGAGAAACTTTTGCTACTGTTATCGTAGTTGTGCTTTGTCTGCATCCATTGCAGTTCCTTGTTTAATGCAAAGCTAAAAACGCTCAAACATCGGACAAGCAATCATTGAGAGGGGGGGGGGGGGGGGGGGGGGGGGCTATGAACAAAGCATTTCTAGATGTCAAGGCTGGCTGACTCGTTGAAAACTGATTTGGAAGTGCCACCCACAGGTGCAAACATAATTTTAAGTCAATATTACCTTTTATGCATGCAGATAGCCTAGCCGCTGTAAAAGCGCATTCGTTCGTCTCTAAAGAAATATGAAATGAATATTAGGTTTTGCAGAGAATAATATAGTTATAAGAGCCATAGCATTAGCAACTCTTCATGAACTGACGCACTTCGATTGCAATTGAATCTGTCTAGAGCAACAAAATTAGCGCATTTTAATTCCTTTAACTGATCTATTGAAGTGTTTGAATAAATAAAGCTATATTGTCATCTGTTTGAAATCACTCTCGTCTGGGTTCCTGGCCATAGGAATATAGAGGGGAATAAGAAAGCCGATGAACTTGACAGACGTGGCTCTACTCTGGGCGTGTCTCAAGCGGAGGAAGAGAGAAATCCTCCTGTACTGCACCTCAAGGGCGGAGACCAGATGGTTGAACCTGACGAGCTGTGCCATTTCGAGAAAGATCTGGCCAACCTATGATGAACAAATGATGCCAGAACAAACAACCTCTTAGCCAGAATGCGTGGAGACGTCGCCAGACTAACGGCAATTAGTACGGGTCATTGGCCCTTAGGAACTAACGCAGCCAAGCATGCAATCCCCCATAACATCCACTGCCGTAGTTGCGCGGACACAAATAAGAGTGAAACAGTGTTTCATCTTCTTTGTGAGTGTCCGGCCCTAGCCAAAACCAGACACAGTGCTCTAGGTCATCCCTTTTATGATGACCTTTCGGCCATCCAAAGTATTCATTTCAATAAGATCATCAAATTTCTTAACTCCTCAGGCTGGTTGTAAGTTCCCTCATCGTCCTTCTCCCCTTTTATTTCTTAGGTTTCCGTGAGTTGTGGTCTCAAAACGGGTGGACCTGGGCCTCAACCAACAAGCGTCTCCAGCCAGCGCGATCTTTAGCTAGCTGTCTCCAGTTTCGCACGCTAAGTTGGTTAAGGTCCCCTTCCACTTGCGTGCGCCACCTGAGTCGCGGTCTTCCTCTACTGCGCCTTCCCTCGGGTATGGATTCGAAGATCTTCCGGGCCGGAGCATTCGTGTCCATTCGCTCTACATGACCCAGCCACCTCAGTCGTTGGACCTTCACTCTTCTGACTAGGTCGATGTCGCTGTACAGCCCGTACAGTTCGTCGTTGAATCTCCTCCTCCATTCACCGTCAATGCAGACGGGAACTCGAAGAATTTTTCTTTCGCAACAACCTAGAGTTACCTCATCGGCTTTTGATAGAGTCCATGCCTCTGACCCATATAGCAGGACTGGGACGATTAGGGTTTTATAAAGGGTCACTTTAGTTGTTCGATAGAGGGCTTTGCTACTCAATTGCCTTCTTAGCCCAAAGAAACAGCGATTGGCAAGAGTTATTTTACGTTTAATCTCAGCGCTGGTGTCATTATCTGAGTTCATAGCAGAGCCTAAATAGACAAAGTCCTTAACCACCTCAAAGTTATATCTGTCTATTGTGACGTTCTGTCCGAGCCGTCGGTGTTGGGTGTCCTTTTTAGTTGACAGCATATACTTCGTCTTGCCCTCATTAACCACCAAACCCATCTTAGCCGCCTCAGTCTCAATAGTCACAAACGCGCCATTTACATCACTCTGCGTTCTGCCAATTATGTCAATGTCGTCGGCGTACGTACGTCGGGTGGACTTTTGAAAGATCGTGCCTCTGGTGTTGGCGTTTGAGTTTTGCACTATTCTTTCAAGAACGATATTGAAGAAGTCACATGACAGCGCATCGCCTTGTCTAAATCCTTTTTTGACATCGAAGGTCTCGGTGAGTTCTTTACCGATCTTGATGGAGCAGCGTGCATTCTCCATCGTCGTCCTGCACAAACGGATGAGTTTGGCAGGTATGCCAAAACTAGACATTGTTCTGTGTAGGTCGTCCCTATAAATGCATCATAGGCGGCCTTAAAATCGATGAAAAGGTGATGGGTATCGATTTGGGTTCTCTCCAATATCTGCTGCAGTGTGAATATTTGGTCGATGGTTGACTTTCCTGGCCTGAACCCACACTGATATGGACCAATCAGGTTGTTTACGAAAGGCTTCAGGCGTTCACACAAAACGGCAGATAAGATCTTGTAGGCAATGATAAGAAGACTGATACCTCTGTAATCGGCGCAGTTCAGAGGGTCTCCTTACTTGAGGTTCGGGCAAACAATGCTGATATTGCATTCATCGGGCATACTTTCCTCCGACCATATTTTACAGATGAGTTGGTGCATGCTCCTAACCAAGTCATCGCCTGCCGCTTTGAACAACTCGGCGGCTAGGCCATCTGCTCCAGCAGCTTTGTTGAACTTAAGTTTAGATATAGCTATCTTCACTTTGTCCAGGTCGCGTGGAAGGTATTGTTGATCCTCATCGTCCAGGTTGGATGGTTCACGTAAGTCGTCATCGTCGTTAAACAGTCTGCAGAAGTAGTTCTTCCATATCCTCAGCATCGACTGCGATTCTACTACTATGTTCCCTTGTTCGTCCTTGCAGGCTTCGGTTCGGGCTCTGTAGCCTTGTGAGGTTATTTTGACCCTTTGGTAAAACTTCTGAACCTCATTCCTGCAGTAACATCTCTCTATTTCCTCCATCGCGCCCTTCTCATGCTTCCGGTGTTCGTCACTTCTCTTCTGCGCGTAGAGCTCACGAGCAGCTCTTGTCCTTCTTTGCAGCGCCGCTTTGTATGCCTCTTGTTTCATGTGCTTGCCGGCACTCGTCATCGAACCAGGGTTTTCGTTGCGGTGATCGGGTGAAACCCAGCACATCAGAGGCGGCGTCTCTGATGGCAATGATGCCACTGGTATTCAATACTTGATGCTGGATGCATAGGACCTCTTGAGAGATTGAGAGAGACCCGACGTCAAACTTCCTCACAGTATTTACTTGTCTTGGCGATGTTCGGTATATTCGGTAGTAGACAGATTAGCCTCACTAAATAATCCTTAATATTATACACCTTATCTTGTAGCCTACCATAAAAAGCGCTATTAACCTTGTATTTATTTAACGACCTATATCAATAAAGTCCCCTAATATCGCGATGGTAACTGCAGCAATCAACCTACACGTGAGCCAAAACTGTTAATAATATATCCATTAACTGTTGCATTTGATAAGCTAATATGCTGACAGAATGCTGGAAAAAATATGTCAAATTTGACGGAACGTTTATATTAATTGATGGAACCTAGCACATTGACACCTTATTTTCTAAGGGACTTATTTGTTGGCAATTTACTTTTCTATCCGACCTTCAGGAAGTACGATGGCAGACGAAAAATTAAAACCAGTCGAAACTATACAATGCAGAACGCTACAACCGAAAAACCGACATTTAATTGTAACCCATACTTTGCTTTTAAAAAGGAAGACTTACTTAAAAAGTCATAAGGTATGCTCAGACGATTGCCAGATATAATTGTCAGCTGCAAATGATCTGAAAATGGCGAACTACCTTACAATACCAAATTGTCAGTTCACACGGTTGCCCGGTTTTGTCCAAAACTCTGACAGTTTCATCGTTGACAGATGATTATTTACAAAATATTTACAGACACGTTGACAGGCATTGGCAGACAAATTAAAAATTGTTTTTTTTTTCATTGGTTGGTGTAGTTTTTGTTGAGAAACGCGAAATAAAACAACAAACAATTTCAATGGAACAAAAAGATGCACTTCCGATTGTTCTCGGTAACGTGCGTAGATATTGGAAAGCAACGGGGGGGATAAATTGCAATACAAACGTCGGCGTGTTTGAACGAGGGATTGGGTGGCCCGCCGACAGCAGGAGCGACTACACTAAAAAATGTAATTTGTGTATGGATTCCAAAAAATTTGAAACAAAATAAAACAATTCCAGATTCTTTTACAAGTATCATTAAACAAGGAATGGTTTATATACTTTCATATATCCTTTTCGTTGTGGATCGTCTTGTTCGTCCACGTATTTGAAATTACAGTAAAACTCGGATAAACGCCTCTCGCTTAAGTGCCTAACCCGTATAAGTACCTTTTTTTGAGAACCAAAATTCTAAGGAATTTTTCATATAAAACTCATCCTTTTCAACCTTTCGCTTAACTACATTTCCCTTTTAATTGCCTTTTATTTTGTATACTTTTATTGAAATTTACCTGAAAAAAAATTATTTTTTAAATTTTAAGTACACATTTTTGAAATCAGCTGAAAAAATTAAAATACAAAAGCTTTTTTTCCTTTAGCGCTTCCTTGTGCCTAACCCGCATAAGTGCCTATCAAAACGGGGCATTTAAGGTGAGGCACTTTTCCGGGTTTTCCTGTATTTAATTCACTCATTTTGCACCAATCTAAAAAAAATCAAAGAAAATAGCAACAAAACTTCGTTTTGTTCGTTCAAATATGAAAAATATTTGCAGACTCATTTGCTATTATAAGTCTGCCAGTGTCCTAAACGTCTGGCAAACGTCTGACAAAAATACCAGATACCTGACAATTTGAATGTCAGATGGCGGTCTGATAATGACTTATTGGCAAATATTGTTAAACAAAATTGTCAGTTCACACGGTTGTAAGACATTTGGGACACATTTTTTACTGACGAAGCTGACAATATTGGCAATCGTTTTAATATAGCGAGGAGGAGCATTAACGCTTTCCCTACCACACCAATAAAAAATATACTTGCAGAAGCAGGCCTGCCAACAGTAGAAGAGCGTTTCGATGAAATTACATCAAAGTTAATTGCTAAGTTAGTTTTTTCAAAAAACTCAGTTATTGATAAGGACATCCACCAATCCATTGGACACAAATGCAAAAAACGTATCCCATCCTCAATCAGTAAAATCCTTGAAAAAGCGAAACAAATGGGAATTCCTACAAAAAAGCCTCAAAACTATATCTTAACTCACCCTCCATGGCATATCAAACCGGAATCTATTATATTGACTTTGGCTCATCATAGAAAAACAAACACCAATAAATCTCTATACTGCTCTTTATTTTCGGATATTTCATCAGAACTTAAAAACAAAGGCTGGAAATTTATGTTTACTGACGGATCCAAATCACAAACCAATACATCGTTTGCCGTCACATTAGAAGATGGTTATATTCAAAGCATTGGCACCCTCCCGGAGTTCACCTCAATTTTCTCGGCAGAAGCATTTGCAATCCTTCAAGCGACAAATTCAACCATGAACCAAAGAGGCAAATTTGTTATATGCTCTGATAGTATATCGGTTCTAAAAGCTGTACTAAACCCTAACAACAACACCGAACTAGTTTCCGAAATAAGAAACAAGATTATTATGATGCCAAACAAAATCAAACTTATGTGGACCCCTGGACACGTAAACATTCATGGTAATGAGGAAGCTGATAAAGCAGCAATATCTGCAAAAGACGCACCAGTATACAAATTCAATTTATTTACAAAACAAGATCTCCAGACATGTATACATAAAAACCTTAAAGCCAAACAAGCAATTGACTGGAGCCTCTACCACCATCATTACAAAAAAGTAAACGAAGGAAAACACCGACCAAGATATCCCACAAACCAATCAAAGCACAAAATTTCAAACTTTGTTCGCCTAAGACTCGGTCACACCTCAACAACCCACCAACACCTCCTCACCAAAAACAACCCGCCGCTATGCACCGCCTGTAACACAGCATTAAATATCCCCCACCTCCTAGAAAATTGCCTAGCCTCAAAATCCATTATGGAATCTATCTTTCAAAACATACCAATCTATGATGTATTAAAAAATCCTAACTATACAAACATTGAAAATATAAACAAATTTATTGAAATCCTTAAATTAACTATATAAATATTTAACTAGATAAGAACCAATAGTCTCTGCAGCTAGGCTCTTTAATCTTTTATGTTACCTTGTAATTTTAATTACCTGTTAATAAATAATAATAATAATAATAATAATAATATAGCTTTAACCTTTAACGTGAGTCGCGAATATTGACGATGTGCCGAACTGTGAAAAAAATATAAATACCGCTTAAAACTGTTTAATAAACATCCTGAAATACGAAACTTCTGCCGTTCTCGACCGCCATGGCGTAAGAGTCTCATTGATGAGAGAAATTTCTCCATTTAAATTAATATGCGAAATATTTAATTTATATTCAACAATATCAATCTTTATATATTGGATATTGTATGTCCATTTATGTAGATTCGTTGACCTAGTTTTTCGGACCATTCGTTACGTGAGGTCTATTTTTGGACCGAATGGACATTTTATGTCGAATCCGATCGCCTTAATAAAGAAGCTTTCACTAGACAGTTATACTACCAAATATTTATCAGAGGTTAGAGAGAGAGTTTAAAAAACCCTAAGAATTAATTTCTATTTTTCTATAATTCCCCGCCACAAAAGATCAACTATTTCGGATCGTGATTTCAGCAGTGGTATTAATTGCAGGAAGTGGCTTAGTGAGTGGGTTGGGCTACTAAGCGTGGGGTCCCAGGTTCGAATCCCGAAAAAAAAACAACTTATGGGTTTTTTTTTCCACTGCTCCACCTCTCGCGAATGTCTGACAAACCTCCGAGAGTATAACTGGCATGAAAGAGCTTCTTACTTAGCCGTTTGGACACGGCATACAATTGTAGATCCCTTTCATTCGTCCCAAAAATGAAATACTCACACAAAACGAATGGTTTTGAGAAGCTAGGCCTAGGGTCCATACGGACCTGTTGCGCCAACTTTTTATTTTTATTTACTGCAGGTTTCTTTATATTTTGCAATGAGATTAGTTTGCCAAGATCTTATCATAGCTTCAACATTGCATAAGTATTTTAAAGTGCTTTGACCAATAACAGTCGAGCGTGGAAAGAATGAGTAAGTCGAACAAATTCCCAAAAATGTAGCGGTTTCGGTCATATGCAGGGTTGCGCAAGCTTTTATGTCGGTATGTTAAAACTAAATAACTGTGACATTTATCAACCGATCGACTTAAGTAGATTTGTTTTTGAAACGTCAATCCAGTACAATTTTAACCATGAATCCCTTTACATCGAAACAACGCGCAATATTCACCCCTGAACTGCGCCAATTACACAGGTATCAGTCTTTTTTACATCGCCTACAAGATCTTATCTGCCTTATGTTGTGAACGCCTAAAGCCTCTCGTAAACAATGTGATTGGTCCATATCAGTGTGGCTTCACACCAGGAAACTAGGTAAACCATCGACCATATATGGCTGAGTCTTGAAGAGCGAATCGACACGAATGCTCCGGATCTTTGAATCCACACCCGAAGGTCGGCGCAGTAGCCGAAAGCCGCGACTCAGGTGGCGTACGCAAGTGGAAGGGGACCTCAACCAACTTAGCGTGCGAAGCTGGAGACGCTTGTTCGTTGAGGCCCAGACCCACTGTACTGCCACTAAGTAACTAAGCAATATTCACATACCGACATAAAAGATGGCGTACCCGTTATATATATTAATAGAACTTCTTGAAGAGAACAATTTTTCCAAAGAATGTACAAAGAAAAACCTTACTAGCTACACAGGGGCATAGACCTCAAAACAGTTTGATTACATCCGATGGGCATTTCGGCTTTGAGAGTCTACGCATAAACTTCACAGCTAAAAGCGAGAGATGGTGGCGTACTGAATATAACGAAGGATTTGTACAAATTTCAAGCATCGTCGCTTCCGCAACTGGGCGCAGTTAGATATGGACTCAGCTAATGGGCTCTGTTCAATTGGCATTCACTCCGACCGGATAAAAGCGAAATTAATAAGACAAAACTATTAACTCATGTACAAAGTATATCCTTGCTTCTTCGAGAATTTTTGGTAACTATGTGACTTCATATACCTAAGTTAACAAGATAGCCAGTAAACATAATATGGGAATCATACAGAAACATGAGCGTCTACCAAAACATACAGATTCCATTAAATAGCAATCAGTGTGTTTTCTCCCCCCTTGGCAATTTTGTTTGTTAATTGATGATACATATTCTGAAAAATAAAACCAAATAAAAAATTGATTGATAGTTTTTTTATGTATAAACACTGCGAACGATCAACTAATAAATTTACGTGTGGGAACAAGTTTTGATGAAGGCGCATACTGTGGGGCATACAAATCCTTTTTTTTTTTTGCTTGAATTTTTTTGACGAATTCATTCATCAACTAAAATGTAAATAAACAAAAGCATATAATATTACACAGCGTTATTGTGTTTTATATTACCATTGATTAGCTTCGACTGGTAATTTTGTATATTATTACAGGAAAAAGGATTTATGTACAGTTGAATTGGATGGAAAAACTAATGATGTACATATCATTAGCTTACACTCGTTGTAATTATGTCATAAAGTAGTAATTGTCTATAGACACATTAAGACAAGAGGTGTCTGTCAGTGCCAGTACACGAATATATGCAGCAACCGGCAACAGACTGTTACGCTGATACAACTATATAGGTGCCTACTGCCTAAGACAGAAAATATGAAGTAATAACGTACTGATGCTGATTAAAATGAAAGTGAAAAACATTCATCAGGCGGAATGAATTCAATGACAAAGAAATGAGTTGTGAACGAGTTTTCCGGAAAAGTGAATCTTTGTTTCTTTTCTTCTTTGCATTCGGTTAAGGTGATGTGCAATCTGTTTGACGTGATATTTGCAACCAACGCACTTGCTGCAAGTATGGGAAATAGTTATTACTATTTTATTATCCGTAAAACGGGAAGGAAAGGTACATAAACTACATGGTTATGGTCCATATAAATTTATTTATGTTACTGTTAAAAGTTCGCACACGTATATTTTTTATATATTGATATTTTCTTGCTGAAAAGAAATCTTAATTTTAAATCCAGGGGTTCTGTAAGATGAAAACGTTCATGGGTTTTCGTTCAAACGAATGTTTTGCTTCATGTAACTTCGAAAACGAAAGGAAATTTCATTTGCGCGAAAGCAAAAATGCGAAAGCTATTTCATTGACGTTTTCGTTTTCTTTACTCCAAAAACGAAAGACATTTTCGTTTCATGCGAAAGGAATACAGCGAGTGCTATTTTTTTGACGTTTCTTATTTTTTTTTTTTGTTGTTTGGTTGTTTAATTAGTGGTTGTGACTACTATTTATTTCACAAAAAAATATGCCGTCCAATTATTTCTTAATAGCAACCGAAAACAGTGAAAAATTGTGTAAATTTAAGAACAATCCGAAAAAATCTTTGATTGTTCGGATCGTCTTACACTGCCAGATGAAAGATTTGTTTATTTAGTTGATGTGCATTGAAATTGACAGTTTTGTTTTCGCCCGGTATTTGTTATCTGACCATTTCAAAAAAAAAGTGAGATATCAAGTACAAAATATACGTACGAACAAACAATACATGTTTAAGACATTTTTTCATCGAGTAATTTTTTTTTATGGGCGGGCCATTTGAATTTAATATTTTACACAACTGTTCCCATTTTTCTGCAGCTTTATCTCGTCCGTGAGCATTATCTGGCGTATTTTTTGCTAGGAAGGGATACTTCTCCATCCAGTCGATTATACGATTTTGGTGCGTTCGTGTTTTCGTTGACGTCTTATAAGAATGTAATTAATTTAAATAAACAGTTTGTATGACGGTAATTGTTAATTGTACAACTTACATTATTATACGAGTGTTGGTTTACCTTTTGATACGACCAAAACATCATCCAACAAATAATATATACATTGAAAGCGGTCAGCCGTTATCCGTCAAAACAATAAAATTTGATATATATAGCTTCTCAAACTTTAACTTTTTTGTCACACAGTTTCCTAAACCCTTGCGAACGAGAAAAAGAAAACGAAAGCAGTTAGATGAAGCAAATTTTCGCTTTCGCGTGATATCTTTCGTTTTTTGAAATTCGAAAGTGGTTTTCATTTCACTTTTTACAGAATCCCACCCCAGATTTGCTTAGCTCTTCTGTTGTTTGTTCTTCACGTAAAGGAATCAAAAACATAGAAATAGTATATGGCAGAGCCAAAAAACAGTTGAACAAATGTGTGGCCGACTTAAAGTTTAAAAGCAAAAAATCTTATATAAAAATAGGCGAAGGCAAATAGTTAAGAATCACTTTCGCTGATCTCTTAAACACTTAAAGTTAGTGAAGAAATGCAATGTTGTGTGTAGTTTGTTTTCCAACACGTAAGTTTATAAGCCAGTGTTATAATTTATATTACTAGGCGAACTCTAGTAAAAATAAATAGTTGGCCCGACAGATCCATAAGCCTACATTCTCACAACCATTCGTTCGTCTGTGGTTTTAACCTATAGGAAGGAACCTATACTATTTTGTCCAGTTTAAACGGCTAAATCAGACGCTTGGCAGTTTTGTACCAAGATTAACATATGGAGTCGATAGTTCAGCCATCGGTCATGCTTTTTTCCATCCATATACCTGGCTAATGATTTGTGGCAGGCCCCTACCAAAACATCACCTTGGAATATGAAGAACTCCGTTGGTAAACCACCATAGCCTGCTTCTTTGATGTTTTAAAGCTTTTTAATAGCGAAGCCCACAATGCTCCGCCAAAATTGGCGCTTTACCCCTCAATCTGGGATCACTGATTAGCACATGCCACCGAGACCGACGATGCTATGCTGAAATCAGTCTTTCTTGTGTCGATCGTCGATCGACAGAGACGTCTTCGGAAGCAGTAATATATTATTTATTAGAATTGCACACACATTTTTTTGCTTGATTTGTTTTTGCAAGACTCTTTTGTGTGTCGCAAAGATAGTAAAATATATAATGTAAAGAGACCTGCGATTGAAAATTTAAATTAAGTCTGGACTTAGGTATTATCAGCTGAAAGGAGCATGCTTTATATTCGAAGTATAGTCTAAATAGGGTGCGGTACGACAACTTCATCATCCTAGTCTCTATTGTCGTCTCACTATTTTAAAGTTAGTATACAATGGCGTAGGTATTGAAATCAAAAATGCAGTATGGAAGACCATGCTGGGGCGTTGAACGAATTAATATAAAATAAAGGCAAATAAAAACATGCAATTAGAATAGCGAGTAATACGTAGAACTCATACTGTTCAAAAATCACGAAATTCTCCCCATTTTTTGAAAATTCGGGTTTTTATGATGTTAGACTTGATGACAACTACAATTTAAGAGTCAAAAGAAGACATGTTTTAGCCCTTGTTAGCATATTAAACGCACTTTTCACGGTTTAATCATATCACTGCCACATACCTTAGATGTGAGAAATCGAAAACAATGTTCTTGTTTGGTGTTAAAAATATCAAAAAATTTCAATCATTCTGTAATTCTGTTTATACCTGTTGCCTTATTTAGAATTTTGTTTGGATTTTCTTTGTGTTTGTTCTTTTTATTTATTTGTTTGTTTTTTTGATTTTTTGCTTTGTTGTTGAATATTACCCCATAAATTGTTGACTTCTACATCATTATATTAATACGTGAACATGAAAAGTTTCGGTACACTTCTTAAGTATTTATTATGAAATGAGGAGAATCAAACTTATATCATTCGAAAGGTACTGTGCCATAGATGTGCACAAACCAAAAATCGTGGGTATATGTCACCATTAAGGCTGGTAAAATTAAGGTATGAATTCCCCATACAAAACAGGTAATGGAAAGGATTTTGGCGACATTCAATTTGTCGCCGACATATTTACCATAGTAACGCATTCAAATATAAATCATCTTAGATTAGAACCTGTTTCCAATGGAGCAACTCATTTATGTATTTTTTCGATATATAGATGTCCCTCTTTTCGTTTATAACATAAATAACGAAAATAATTGTGGTACGTTTTTAAGTATTACATTTTACATACTCATAAAAGGAATGGTCGGTTTTCGACCACAAGCGATACTTGTTTGAATTAATATGCGTTTTTATTTTTAAGTTCAGAGCACAACCTGAACTGTTATACAAAAAGTTCGTGTTTCTTTTTTAGCTCAGATACATCAGAGCTCAGAATCTGTGTTTCTTTTTTCGTTCAGAGCATGATCAGAGCGCGCTCCATGAGCTCAAAATAAATTGACTGAGCAGGCTGAGTAAAAAGCTGAATACACACTTACCGTCAAATTTGACAGAAAAAAACAGTGGATAAACAAAATAAATGAAATGGCGGGCGAAGCTTGTTGTACTGGAACTGAAGGTTAACCAATTTAATAAATCACAATTAATAAATATTCAATTTATACATATACATTATACCAAATGACAGCTATGTGCTCAAGTGTGTTTTATAATTACATCAGAACGACCTGAGTACGCTCGGTTCAGAGCAAGCTCACAATGCTCGAGCTCGGTTCAGAGCTCAGCTCTGAACTAAAAAATAAAAACGCCTAATAGGTACATTCGCCACTTGTCATCATGACAACTAATTTCATAGAAAAAGCACCTTGAAATTTGTATATATATTTAGTTTTGAGCTACTTTGATATTCTATTATTATTATTATTATTATTATTATTATTATAATGGGCATCTGCTTATGAGCAGATCACACCGAAAAACAGAAAACATGTTTTGTTTCCTATAGGTTGATGGACCCTTATAAAAATTAAAGACTTGTTTCCTTGCTAACGATCTCATCGAAATCTCATTTCCCGTAATCCGTACTTGACAAGTGTCAAAGACCGAATTAAAATAATTCTTCCAATCCTGAACTATTATTTAACGGGTTACAGAGTTGAGCAAGGTCTTTAACGCAGCCAATTGTCCGCCTACAGGTGTAAATAATCCGATAACAATATAATCGGCAGGCATTACGCTGAACATAACAATCCACACAAATAGAACCGATCTTGGGAATGCGTGATCAGTTTTGTTTGATTTTTATATGATTTTATGGTACAAGAACACATTTCCCTTTCAACAGAAACGGATATATTCAGTTGAAATAAAAACATTGTTTGTATTAAGAATACAATCAATTTTCTTCGACCAATAAAAACATTTCGACGCATCAATATGTTGTTGACTATCGCGCACCGCATGACTACATCACATTACATTACAGTGCAAAAAGGTAATTTTTGTTTTTTTTTCTTGGGATTGAACTTAAAACATGCCACTCAGTAATCCAACACAATACAGTACGAACGATCCGATCGCTGTACTTAATAATAACCTCTAAGGGCACCCGCGTGAAATATCTTGAAAGGCAATGCTGGAATATAATAAAAACAGGACCAAGAGACGATTAAAGTACAAGAGAGTTTTGTGATAGTCTGAATCCCGAGAGAATCTCCGATTTTTCATAAAAAACAACATTGCTTGCATAAGCTATCAGATTTATTAGCCTTATACGTTTGAAGTTATTTTCCAATATCTAGTCGTCAATTGCATTGATAAAGTCACATAGTGACCATCTGATCGCAGCTGAAACATACGTGCTCACTAAAATATCACAACACAAGGGCTGTTCTTTTACTTTTAAATTTTTCGAATGTTTACTAACTCTTACGAATTTTTTCTATTAAATGATGATTTGAAATTTGTTGTCATATTTTGCATAGGCGTGCATAGGTATAAGTTTCATCTCCTGCGTATTAAAATGGTATGAAGTGGTGGCAAAATAAAATTTAGTGTTCTCCCCAAGGTTCAAGAATTTTTAATTCAGTGTCGCTTTTTCGTCTTCTCGGATGCTTGCAGTTCAATCAGTACAAACTCTTCCAAATACTCGGATTCATCAGAAGGAAGTGCGATTAATTCCGAATAGGTAGGTAAATGAATCAACTAATTTTGTTAGTAAATTTCTTCAAATTTAAAATTACGTATCTGTCATTTTTCATTGACTAGGTATTATTACAAACGCGTTCCTTAACTTTTTTGTAACTTGTTCTTTATCCCCACCAGTCACCACTTACTACTACCATTTTGACAGAATTTTCAATTCTCATAACAAAGGTAAAGGAACAAACGTATAGCAGAGATGAATGAATAAAAGAGATGGATATCTTTCGTACGTCTATCCCCCCAAAACCCATTTGTTTACATTGTTGTTTTTGTAATTTCAACCCCCGTCTGTGAATACCCCGTCTGTGAATACGTGTGAGTTACAAAAAAGCATGTTGCTAATGGCCGGACACTATTCCTTTTGCTTTTATAGGCATCGCGCTGTTCAATTGTTTTGTGTTTGGTGTTGAACTTTTTTAGTTTTTGTTAAGGCTTCGATTAAAATAAAAAAAATTGTGAAATACACATTTTGGAATAGCGAATTCTTGCATTAAAGTTCAATTCATGAACTCACATATTCTAGAAAAGAAATGAGCATATTTGCGTGACTTCGTGAATTTTACGGTCTAGGTATATCTCTGTAATGCATTATCTTTGGCCAAGATTTCAAGATTAATGTTGTTTTCCATTGGGACAAAAATCAATCTTTTTTTTATTGATTCGGATAACTTTTTGCAGAACTCTATATTTTTCCAGATTTACTCATGCTGCCACAAACCACAAATACCAACATATACCTTGCACAGCTGTTTTACGTCCTTTTAGGAAGTTTTGTTTTAAAACGAATGCACAAAGTGTTGTGAAAACCAAAATAAAGAAATGCATAAATAGTTATGGATTTAATTTTGTAATTTTAATTTTCATGGAAGCCGATCTGAAGACTACGTATCACCAAAACTACCTATACACCATTTGTATCTTATAGGGGAAACATTTTTTAAGTCGATATCCATAGATGATTTTTCCAAAAAAAGAATTGAATTTGAACAGCTGATATTGTTGTCAAATAACGCACTAATCCATTTACAAAAGCAGATCAATAATTTCGTTGCATGTTCCATGAACCATGAGCCATGTAAAATCTGAGATCTGAAAAAATTTCCAATGGAAAACGACATAAGTGAGTGAGTATAATTGAACAAACATGCAAATGTATAACAAACGTCACACGTAACAGTTGATGCAAATGCGTACTTTCAAACATTTATCATGATCTTAAAATACGTAGCTAACTATTTCAAACATAACTACACTTATGTTTTGTTGAAAATAATAAGGTATTCGCCAAGTGATTTTTTAAGTAGATAATCTATATCTAGGTAATTTGTTGATAAGAAATCATTTTGAAAATAAGTAGGTAGGTATATGTATTTCAATTGCCTTTCCACTAAGTTATGACTTTTGTTATGACTCGAAGCAAGAATTTATTGAAAATGTGTGCTCATTGATAAACAAAAACTGTTCCAATTTGTAGCTAGGATTTGTATGTAACAAATTGTCAGCTTAAGGAAATAATTTTTTTATAATCGTTTAAGAGAAGCTGCAATTTATTACTTTAACGATGATTAATTGTTGGTACTTATGATAGTGTTGTGACTGAAATAGAAAGTGTTCTAGGTCGAACTGAACTTTTCTTTTACGGATGAAAACAATATTTCACCTATGGCACAGATTTGAACTACAACGATTATGTTGGAATAGCGTTCTTTAAATACAAAACACTACGAAAGAATGCACCAAACATAAAAATTATATGATCCAAGATTAACTAATTAGTTATAGATATAAATGTAGGTATACGTTCCTAAAAAAGCAAAAGTTCCATCTTCAGCACCGTAGAAGAATTCCATAAACATAAACAGGTAGAAATTCTAAGGATCTAATAAGAGATCTGTTGAAAGACGCCGACGCCTGTAAACAAGATTAGATCTTTCCCAAATGTAGTTCCAAAACTACTCACCTAATAGGTATAATTCGTCCTATCGGTCAGGCTAATTACAATCACCATTCAGCAGGGTTACTACTACACAAAAAAAAAAACTTGCAGACATTCCAATGACAAACCGCGATACTAATAATCATTTTTAGTGTCCAGGCTATATTTTTCGAACTCACAATCGCATAATTTTCCATACAAAATTGCATATTGTGACCTAAAATGTACACTAGGCTAAAAATGATTATTAGTTAGGTATTTATTTAGTATTAGAATATTATTACTAACATTGAGTATTTTTTCCTACTTGTCATAATTTTGGGCTCCCATATATTCACAATCTAGGCAGGAATTCAAATCATATAGGTACCTACTGTATTCCATGTGTTCCTATTTATTGAACGTGAATCGTAAGCTAAAACTCAAGTTTAAGCTGCTTTTGTACTTACCTCAATAGTTGTATGTATGTATGTATGGATGTATTTCCGATCCAACAAGGACGACAAATTCAAACGGCCAGTTTGATAGGAAAAAAAATTTTGGCAACAATTTAATTGCACGACGACGAACGTATCGGGCGGGCAACCGGTTTTCCTACTTCTCCTTTACTTGATGTTGATGCTGCAAGCTGCAGTGAAAAACCAGAAGCTGTGGCAAAAATGCTACACAAAACAAGAAAACCTGACCACATCCACAATAACATAAAACCGAACAGCAGAATTAAATACGTAAACTTATGCTTCGCAAACCACCGATGAATTTCGTTTAAGCAATTTCAGAACAATACGATTTTGAACAAATTAAATAGGTATCTTATTTTATTTTTTCACAATGTGACAGGGAGCACAGTTTAATTTTATTTTGATTTTACGATAAAAACGACAGTGTGAGCAAGAAATAAAATTTTACATGAAGAATTTAAGCGCGCACTACACCAGATGAGAATTCAAAACAAACTGACTTCGTTGCGTTTGAAATGAATGCGACGAACCGCGATAACTTGTTGAGTTTATTTTGGTTTCCTTTTCATCATTTAATTCTTTTTCTTCTCAGTTCTCATTCTCACTTTTGCTTGCTCTTCGCTATTCGTTGTGTATTTATTTCCGATTGGGTGGGATTGGGATTTTGGAATTTGAGATTGGGATGGGGAACGGCGAAAGAAATGTAGAATGGATAGGAAGAGGAACATCGAAAGATGCTGTTGTTTATTGGCGAATGGCGACTAAGCGTTTTTTGTTGTGTAACCTATGTGCAATTTGTAATATGGATAGTGGCAATGGTAATGGATTTGCTTAGTTCTTTGGAGATGGTGCATGGTGGGTCTATTCTCTATTTCTGTTTTGTCCCCTGTACTTATGTACTGTCTACTGTGGTCTGTGCTGTCCTGTTCGCTGTTCCTGCTGTCCGTGTTCCATTTCCATTCGAGGATGTCTCATTTCGTTAGGGTTTGGTGATGTCGTTTTCGATTTGGCTTTTCAGATTTTGATCTCAGATTTCAGATTTCTGCTGCCAAAGCGAATATAAAATCCGAATTTTATTGGTTCTTATGTGTGTATTGAGTTGGCCACAAAAAATATTTTTTTTTACTGGCACTGGAAATCCATTTTGATTGATTTTTACACATTTATAATAACTCATTTCGAAATAATTTAATATAAAAAATCGTGTCCATACTCGAAAATCTAATAATTCAGTTAAAAAAGCAATCCTTTCAAAGATAAACAATTCGTAACCGCTGTGTTTCATACACATTGGTATTAGTTAAAGTATGTGTTTGTAAATCTGAGAAAAATCGAGATTTCTCAAAAGTGCGTCATACTACGGTGACCATACGTCCAGTATTTCCCGGAACTGTCCCGTATTTCAATAGCCTGTCCTGTTTTTTTTTTTTTATAAATTCCATTGGTGTGCTGTTATGTATTTTCACATTTTTGTCTCGGATTTCGTTCTTAAAAATATGGTCACATTTATGGCAAATAAAACATGAAAGTAATCTCAATCAAAAAAAATTTTGTTTTTCTTCAAAAAAAATATCAAATATTAAAGTAATGGCGTTTTTCATTGGTTTCACTCGGGGATCCACTCATTCTGTATTCATATAGAACAAGAAAACTGCTTCTGATTGCATCCACAAAAGTATTGGTGAAATGCCAAAAAATAATCTACTGCTGGGTCAGCCTAAAACTGAGATTAGACTAAATGCCAAGTTGTCATAAAATGCCAATTTCTGACAGTTCTCCTGACAACATATGGTCATGCAATGTAATGGGCATATCTCATATGCTCTAATGACCTAAATGCCAGGCTGAATTTGACAGATAAAAATGCCTCAATAGCATATAGTGTAATCGGAAAATAAGCACAAATGCCAGCATAAGGCCCTACATGTCCATATGCATTTTATTGAAATTTTGTTATGGCATTGCCGGCATTTTTGTCGGAAAAAAGAATTATTTTGTTGTCATCGGTGTTTGAGTTAGCGGAATTGCGATTTATTTGTATTTTCATTGTCTTTTTTGTACTACAACATTTGGTAATAAATAACAAATGCTTCAAATGACCATCAATGTAAATATGACCATATTGGAAATTTTTGTTTTGATAATCCTGACATTTTGGGCATTTGACAGCTGCTCTAGTCATTTGCCTGTTGGCATTCATATGCATAATTGGCATACAGTCTAATCTTAGTTTAATGCCCAAAACACATGTGCAGAATTCACTGCGCAGCAAGATTAGAATACACATGTTTATATGGATATAGGCACACGTAAATTCTGCACTTACCGCAGCACTGCAATTTTCTAAATTCGCTGCAAAATTCAAGCGTGCCACAACGCAAAAGAAAATAAATTGCAATTTCAAAAATTTGGCATCATCGGCTTTTGATGCTAATCGGGTTTGTTTTTTTTTTGGATGCAAACACATCAGCCGCTTAGTCGTTGAATGACAGTAGCCGATGCAAGGCATGTCAAATAATTTTCTGCACATCTGTTTTACTTGCAGCACTGCGTTCTGTGCTGCGTTCAGAATTTCTGCACATCTGTTTTGGGCATAACTTCTTCATTGCCAATTGAACAAATGCTGAGTCCAAAGTATCAATTAACACATAAATGTTCATACACGTATATTAGTTTTTTTTTTGTCAATCGAAAACAATTCCCAATCAATTTTAATTTGAATACCCATTGGTTTTTGATTTGATGGTTCTCTTTCACAACTTGTCAAAATGGTTCACTTGACGAGCTTTAAAATTCTACCTCATTCGAGAGGTGAAAAACAAACTTACAAAGCTTTTAGAATACCAAAATGTTTCCTATGCGAAAATTTCAGGCGGATTTGCTCGCATACGAATCATGTTATACGGAATTCGGAATTCCTGGCTTGGTTCTTGGCTGACAGCCCTATTATGGCTATCAAATATCAACACGATATTTGATAATAATTGATACGTATCAACAAAATGAACGAATCGGTATTATGGTTATCAATCTATCAACATTTTTGATGAATTGTGAATTGTATTCGATTTAAGCTATTGTGAATAGTTTTATCTGTAAACTTGGTATTACGGTCGTCAAAAAAATTGATATTCATCAAATTTTCTATCAACCACAAATTTCTTGTTGATACATATCAAATATTCGGGCGGTTCAAAATTTCTATTGATATCGAATCATACAAATTATTTCCTTGTGCCTATTATTAAAAAAAAAAAACTTTAGACCGAAATGTCCGGACTTTCTTCCATCAATTCAATCAATTTTTCGATTTGTTTCTTATTGCTTACCACTCTACTCCTAAATAAATAAACAATTGTTAAGAAAAAGGCGGATTTTCTTTAATAAAAACAACTTACATTATTTCACCAAAATTAGACTTCTGCCACAAAACAAAAACCAAAAACCAATTAGAAACGTCAAACTTCAAAATAGTACCCATTCTCAATGATATTTTGATTAGCATTCACAATGGGGTAAAAATGATCAATTGATACTCATAATACCAAATCATCGACGAATTGATAGAGGTTATCAAATATCAAATAATTGATATTTGATAGCCATAATAGGGCTGTGAGCTTGGACCCCAATTAAATTCCGTATAGCAGTGAAACTGAGTATCACTGCCTCTTATGTGGTATTCGATTGGGCGCTCTCAGAGCACTTTTTTTTTGCTCTCAGAGCACTTTTTATGTTCGTTTGGTATAAAAAAAAACAATTCTTTTTAGATTTCGGATCACTTTGGCGAATCTGGAATTTTTCTCAGATTTGCTTCAGATTTATCAATACAAGAACGTTTGAGTTTGACAACTAGCGCAGTTTGTTTACGTTTTCGTGAAAGTTTTCAACTGAAAAGAAACGCATTGCATCGGGTGGATCTATTTTTGTTTAATATTTATATACAAATGTTTGCAAATAAATCTGGGCACATATTTAGAATGTTTTAATATACAATTTAACCAGTGAATGCAATATGCTTAGAAAAGTCTACACATATTCGAACCGCACTAATATCAACACAAAAAAGAGCAAGTAACGTTTTCATGTTCGATTAGACACACGAAATCTGAAATCTGAGAGCGAATCTGAAGAATCCCAATCGAAAACCATATTAGTGTTTCACTGCTTTATAGGTATTTTTAACTAGAAGTGCTTAGAAATTGTCAGGTAATAATTATGCCTTCGTTATTTTACCTTTTCAGAATTAATTGGTGGATTCACGATAAAATACCTATCGTCCTTGCAAGTTAGTTTTAATGTGGGTATTTTTATGCAAAAACAATCATTAGATTTTGTAGTTTATATACGAACTTTTACTATAAGAATAACTTCTTATAGATAGGTAGGTATATTCTCTTATTTACCTTGGCAAAAAAAAAACGACGTAAACCGCGAGACAGTTCTTTTTAAAATCAGGTGATTGCATTATAGAGTAATATTATACCGAAAAATTACCGGTGTGGACCATAATTTGTCAATGAGTGGACAAGGGCTGACAGTCAACGAGGAGCAATATCGTCATAGTTTTATTATTATTATTATACGATCATTGTATTTTAGTTGTTTAAAAATATTTTCAAAAAATATGTTTCGCCTAAATACTGACAAACTGCTCCTTATTGTCGTGAGAAGAGGAAATTTTGCATTTTAATCGTGCTCTGCTTATTCTCTCTTTATTACGGATGAAATGTATACGAAAACAAGTTAATGTGTGTGTAGCTACATACCTACATTAAACCGTTTTCTACAAAAAAAAAAAACAATAAACCCTAAAGCATAGACAAATAATACTGAGACCCCAACTCACAATCCTCTTGCTACTGGCCCCCTCAATTTATTTTCAAATTCGCCATTTTGTTTTCCTATCGGTGTTATGTCAATTATGAATCCGTGTGACATGCAAAAACATACAAAAAATACAAAAATAATTGCTGCCAACATCGGCAACCGTGGGGAAATGTGCTTGAGTTCGGGAACACCACATATTTACATTACTGAATGCCATTGGTTAGTAATTATATATTGTTAAAAGGCGAATAATTCGATTTTGTTAGTTAATAAAACTATCTACAGGAGATGTTTTATAAATAAGGCACATATTAGGACAAACACGGTTATGAATTAAACTCTTTTCGATATCATTTAGACCGATTTCATGTGTACAATTTTCTTAAATAACTGATTAATGTTTGGTCAAAAGGTTTTTATTTTCATGCCACCATTTTGCAATGACAATTTTTCATAAATATTTAAAGCTAATGTACACTTATTCCTAAAAAACAAATACTACCCACGCGCAACGAATAATTTCAAATTTAACGGATAAAATTCTATGAGCACTGCGAGCAGCTTTGCCCACAGCGGAAGTCGCTCATATTTTTGCGAGTGTGTTGGTGACTCAGAATTTTTGAAGTTACGTGACAATTGTCAATACGAATTTCTATGTAACAATACAAGCGCACTTAGCATTTGCCACCCCATAAAAATATAGCTTGTAGGCTAAGTAACGGGAAATCGGTCGGAGTTGGTGGTCTCAGTATTGTCTCTGACTATAACTTAGGCGGCGAGAAATATTAGGGATCTTTATATAGGAGTTATGAAGAAGTATTAATTCCTATGAAATGAAGTTGAAATACTTACAAAAAGGACTCGTACTACTAGACTACTACTACCCACTACTATCAGTTTTGAAAGCCTAAACAGCTGGTGATGAACCTCCGCCCCCACACACATAACCCTCAAAAGTACTTATGTCTTACCCCTCAAAAAAAATCCGTAAGTAGTTTCCGCCACCCAAGTTATCATACTTTCCCCAAGTGTTGTGGTGGTTTATTATTGCAACCTTTCTCTTGATAAAAAAATATTATCTATGACGATTAATAAATTTGATAATTTTTCAAACCGATAAGAAGTTTTGCTGCGTTTACTGAATTATAAGAGAAACAAGAAGGGATACCATAAACCGCTCCCAATAGAAAAGAAAGTCTATCTGTACGTGGTATAGTTAACTCCACTTAATGTTCTTAAATCGATTTAAATGAGTAACTGGAAATATCCGCTGAGGGTGGGTTTTAACTACCGGTTATTTATACTACCCTATATTCATGTATTTTTTTTTGTGCTGAGTCCTGATGCTAAGGAATATGTGTACAATCACCCCTATAATTCATACATTTTGGTAGGCATGAGGATTTGATTTAACCCACTTTCAAAACTACAGCCCTGAAAATAGAAATAGAGAGCACTTACGTTAACTTCGTTGTGTTCGTGACCATCCTTCCCGTAGTTTGTTCCATTGAAATCTTCCGCCTGAAAATTCAAATGCGTTTCTGACCGCGACTTTCGTCTTGTGTGTGCCGTCAAATCGTATTCCGAATTTGATAACGGGGATGAGAGTGGTGTTCCGGGGACATCTTTTGCAGTCGATGAAGAGCGTTCTACAACTTTTCTTAGAATAACTCCCTGGTATAACTTCTTCCGATCAGCCGCAAGGAATATACTCTCCAGACTCCTATTCCGATCACCCATTGATGGGGCACATTGGATGTCCAAATTTTGGTCTAGTTTATATGTTGGTGACTTTAATTGTGCAGATTTCATTTGAGGAATAAGTTACACCCAAACTAAATTGAATTTGACCAATACAACAAATAATTTAGCACTTCGCTGACAACTTGAACACACTGAGGTAGAAGAGGATATAGGTATAAGATATTTGGGAATCAACTTGGATTTGATAAATATTTTAAAACTAATTTCATTTGTGTTGCTATAAATGAATTTATAAAAAGGCACAAGATAATGCTGAGGATTTGTTTGTGTATGAATTTGAATTGATTGTGCGTTGGTTTTCCTGTGATAAAAAGGAAAAAGGCAAATGTACACCCGACCGGATTGGTTTATTATTGTTATTGTACTGGGGCGTTGTTCCCTGGAATAGGATTTCTTTATCGCATGTTAATAGGGGTTGAAAATCAATGGTGTGTATCCTTGTTCAACTGTCATTAGTGTCACAGTTGAACCGTATTTGTTCCTCGTGGATAACAGCGCATGCGTTTGTTTTGAATATTTTACTCAAATTATTCTGATGCATAGACATACTAAACATGAATTGCTAGGGTAATGTCATTTTCATATACTTCTGCGAGAAAATATGTTCCAAAACAGCATAGGCGCTACTGTTTTACAGCGGATTAGCAAAGAAGCACATGCCGCCGTCAAGTTTAAATTTCCGTAGTAACGTAAACAAAACATTTACAAATTTTTCAAAAGCAGGTTCGTTTCTATAGAAACATGTAAACAAATGAGCGACATCTTGTCCGAAGAGATTCATTTCCATTGTGTTTTTTTTTTTAATAAAAATTTCATGCTTAGTTGGCAGACACTGCGACCTAAAAGATCTATTGTATCGATATGGGAAAAGGTTAATAAATCCTTAGTGGCAGAGGGCCTTACCAATAAACATTTTTAGTTTCGACTATAAATTTTAGTAGTTCACAGTGGCTATATTTTCCATACAAATTTCGCAATTGTGAGCTTCCGTAAATTTAAAGTCGAGACTTAAATTTGTTATTGGTATCGCGAAGAGTGCACAATATCTGTTGGTGTACAATTCTCTCGATTTTCTCAACCAATGAAAAGCCGGGCAGTCACAGAACATGTGTTCGGAGGATTCGACATCCTCCAGACAGAATCTACATTCTGTTTCCGAACAGAGGTTCATTTTGTTGAGGTGATATTAAAGGCCGCAATGACCTGCGAGGAAGCCCACTAACTTACTTACATTATCCTTATTGAGCCTAAGGATTTCCTTGTAGGAGTAAGGATTAATAATTAATCGTTTGCATTGTCTAAGACCAGGGACATCTTCACAGTGTTCACGACGAAGTTGTTTTTCCCATTCATTAATTATCCTTACCGCAGTAGCCCAACTGTGCAGTAGGGTTCTGGTCCACAGAGAACAATTTCGGAACCAGCACTGGCTAGTTTGTCTGCCTGTTCGTTGCCTGCAATACCCTGATGACCCGGAAATCAGCAAAGTTTTACCTAGTTGTGTTTGGATAGGGCTTGCAGGTCTTCCTTGACAGCATTTAACTGTTTTGGAGTTCATTGTATTGGACGCCAAAGCTTGTAAAGCTGCCTGACTATCTGAAAAAGTTTGTATAATGGCGCCCTTAAGACCATTGGAAAATGTTTTTAAAATTAGGTCAGCGCAAGTTTCGATCGCATAGATTTCCGCTTGAAAAACCGTGGGACTCATTCCCATTGGTATCCATAGTATCGTGTAAACAAAAGAGCGTCATCTACTGAAAAGAAGCAAAGCTACAAAGTGTGATTTGAAATCAATTTTGTAATATCTTATTATTTTGAAAAAGAAATCGAAATAACAATTTCTTTACTTATTGACTCATAAACTAAAAAAAATCCTACAGGTATCTTCCATACGAAATTGTTTGGTTTGTGTTAGCGGTTTGATTAAATTGAAACAAAAAAAAAATAGTAAAATATTAATTCCGGAACTATAATAGCACATTAACACCGCACCTAAATTCAACATTTCGGAAAAAAAATCGAAATCCAGTTTGGCGTTCCCACTGAAACCTCAACATTTCAAATGACAGCTAGTGTCAGAATTCATTACTGATCTTTATTTCTGTTTAGAAGTCAGAAGTGGTTTAACCTAGCTACGTATATTAATTTAAACATGAATTTAAGTGCTAATTCAGATATATTAAATATATTGTTAACTCAATATAGATGTTAGAGTTCGCGATGAAAAATTATTGATTTGTTGACAGCTACAATAAATAAATGACGTGCGGATTTTGTACAGAGGTTTGTTCGATTTGACAAACTTACAAATGCAGCGACGAAATTTAATGTCGTTTTCCATTGGGACCACCAAAAATCTTTTTCAGATCTCAGATTTTATGCTGCTCATGGACCATGCAACGAAATTGATCTCCTTTTGTGAATGGATTAGTGCGTTATTCGACAACAATATCAGCTGCTCAAATTGCATTTGTGTTTGGTAAAATCAACCATGGAAATCGGCTAGAAAAATGTTTCCTCTGTTGTAAATACAAATGGAGTAGTTTCGGTGATTCGTAGTTTCCAGATGATGAGGAAAACAATGAAGATAATAATTCCTCCAAAACTATGTCCATTGCTGTTTATAAATTTCTGTATTTTGCTTTTCACGGATTTTTGAACATTTGTTTTAAAACAAACTTCTTTAAATGACGTAAAACAGCTGTGCTGTATTTGTGGTAGTATGTGTAAATCTGAAAAAATATCGAGATTTGCAAAAAGTGATCCGAATCAAAAAAAAAATCAGTCTTCTTTGATTAAGATCAAAAAAAAGATTGATTTTTTGTCCCAATTGAAAACGACATAACATTTCACTGAAATTCAACATTTGGAAATGTTGGAAAACGGATGGCGAAATGCTGGACATTTGGGCTGAAATGTTAAATTTAGCTGAAACGATGAATTTAGGTGCGGTGTAAATGTACTAAGCTAATTGACTCTTACCTTCAGAGAAATTGAGTTTTGAATTTATTTATAAAAGAAAATTTTGTGTAAGAAAGAACAATGTATAGTTACTGTCTGTATTAGGTATATTACGAACGTAACAAAACAAAAATGTATAACTTTTGTCTAACACTCAGCGAGATTGCTGCAGAGTTCTGAAAAGTCGCAGAAAAAGGGCTGGCTTTTCTGAAGCTACTCTGCAAAATTAGAATTTTCATACGATACCCATTTAACGAGCATTGTCTCGCTCAACACTATGATGGTGTAGCGATAGGCAACCGTTACATTTTAAACATATTTATTTGGAAATGTTTTTGAAATTTGCAAATTCCCTTTTCCATTTTCTCATTAGGTACCTACCTGCCTACATAATTATGTTATGAATTTGAAAGTTTGTCAAATTAAGCCGAACTTGGGAAACTCTTTTAGCCAAAAGCGGTCCATAAAGAAGCAGGCAAACTGAAGCAATTTTTTGATATAATAAAAATAAAATCTTATTTTGGCCAACCTAGCATTCCTTTAATTGACCGTCACTAATATTATTTGATTGTAGCTATGAAACATTTATCATTGCCATTGCACACTTTCACACTTTTTGAAGATCGGCTTTAAGCGTCGTCAGTGTGCCTAATTAATAAAAATCCCAAATTTAACGAATTATTGGATCTGGCAGACTTGGATTGGTGATTTTACAAAAATTGAGCAAGCAATTCGTGATACCTACTATTAATTTTAATTATGTCCATAATTTATTTTTGTTGTTTGTTTTGCAACAAAATGAATGCAATAGAAAATGATAGTAAAATAAATTTATTTCTTCAGAATGTAAAATATGTTTAGTCATTGGTTTCGCTATTTTTGTCCGCATTTGCAAACGTTTTTGCAATTTGTTGTTCAAAGCGTTCTCATTATTTTCTTTCGATGTAAATAAGTAACATATTTTTGCAATGCCATCAATGAAAATAGACAAATTAAGCAACAACATTTTTTTTCGATGATAAATCCTACCTAATGTTTAAACGTACCCAAAACCAGAGGTATAAAGTTCGGAACCGGCATTGCCTTTCTAGTCAAATAGATTCATCTCTTCATCTCCTACCTAAGAGTTTTCCTTCGCAGGGTCAATTCTACCGAAAAGATTGTAGATTACATATTAGTATTAGGTACTTAAATTATTTTTTTTCAGTTACTAGCGGACCCGCTGAACTTCGACCCGCCCAAAATTGATTTTTTGATTGAAATAATTTCGACCATTCACGATTCCAACCGAAATAAATTTGTTTCGACGAATAGCGATCGATTATTGTTTGAATAACATACAAAACAGATACTTTGTAATGAGACTTGACAAACATTTGGTAACTACACGGTTACTAACGAGATGGATTGATTATCATTATTGATTTGAAGTTATATTAATCCTCTCCATGGCAGAACCGTGAATATTGCTGTCGTATGACGGATTGGGCTCATAAACACGATGCAGTTATTACGCCGCATCGGGACAATCGTATGCTATTCAACAGTTGCACCAAATCGAATATGAACAAATAATCAATGTTTCACAAATTGCCGAAAAATACAATTTCAAATCAGCACAAACGGTTTCGTAAAGAGAATCTCAAAAATCAGGAAGAAATTTTGACACATACCATCTCACTTCGCCGTACAGATAACAAATTTTAGTCTCACAATTGCGAAATTTTAATGGAAAATATAGCCAAACTTTAAGTCAAAACTAAAAATGTTTATTGGTAAGGCCCTCTGTCTCCAAAGAAAAAATGATCAAAGCAATTTGTATCCCACGGTCTCCAAAAAAATTCAACAAGTGTCGTGTGGGGCTATCCGAATGGACAGGGATAATGATAAAAAAAATCACAGCTTTTTTGCTATCACGTTTGGAGACACCATTAGTGATAATAGATTGTCATGGGTTACAACAATCGCACTTTTGCTGTAAGCTATGGATCGTGTGCGTAAAATATTTATGGATTTACGAAAATATCCTTATGAATTACAAGGAATGACAAAATTTTATTAACATCGGTATTAATATTATTAATATAAAATGAATCAATACCTTAAGGATATCAACATCAGAATAACCAGTACAAGATACATCACCACCTTGTTACACTACCTTGTTAACATCTTTTTAAAAATCCTTACGGTTAAATACTTAGCCCTGGAGAATGGTAGGGGCGATTTTTATTCTTAAAGTAGTGAAGACCAACCATATACTCTACTGCTAAGGATAATACCAAATCAACCGTAGAACCGTAGTATAGAAAAAAGAAATAATGAAAGCTTTGGAAGATTTAACAATAAACAGGTAACTCTGTGTCGGCAAAATATAATGGATTGGAAGTTAATACTACTCACAAAACTGAGGACGTCCTGATCTTGGAGACTACTCTTCGTCATTCATGAATCGAAATTATATTGGAGAAGAAATGTTGGTAGAATGCGTCAGGCAAAATAAACATGAATAGTGTATCTTCAAAGGAAAGCATTTATTTGTTTGGGTAGTTGGATAGTCGCCATATATTCGCCCGCATTTTAAGATCTAATACAGCAATCCTACATAATGGGCATGATCTAATTAAAAAAAAAACAATTGCTCTCTTATTTATTGCGAAATACAACGTTTTCGATGGCAAATATTCCAACCATACTATTCAGGTAATGCTACAGGCTTCGGCTATGCCAGGATGCTATCACTTTTAGTGTCCAGGCTAAATTTTTCGAATGACGAAATTTTCCATACAAGATTGCATATTGTGAACTACAAAAAATTTCGTGTAAAGGTTAGAAATAGTCCAGAATAAGGAATTACAAACTGTTTCATTTCATATATATTATCGTTTATCGTATATTTAAATACATATTTTTATATTTGTCAAAATTATATTAAATTACAGCTAGAATTTTGTTAACAAAAAATGAATCGCCAAAGCCGAATAACTTTGACTCACTTCTAAGCTCGAGAACAATCTTTCGGTAGGTCGAAATAAATTATGATTGTGATGCCATGTCGTATACCTACAGCATCTAGAATTCATTCATATGTGATTTGTGGAAATGGTTATTCATTCAGTCCAATGAAGCACCTCCAGTATTTGGCAATGTCTGAGTGGCTTCAGTTTTCACTTCGACGTCTTGAGTTTGTGTGGTGGATTCAATGCAAGTTGATGCTTCGTTATCTGAGGAATGCGATAAACTATGTTCAGTGTAATCTAAAATGTTGCTGAAACTAGTCTTGCAAACATGACACGGAATCAATTTGTTTGGAGTGCAATAGACACCAGAGTGCGCTGGTTTCTTTTTGATTTTATTGATGAATGGTGGTAGCATTGAACCATCGCCTGTATCTGATAAGTTTTTGCCTTCCAGATGTGTGTGTTGGGAGAGCTGAGTTGAATTTGAGGCGAGAGAGTCACAACTGGATAGATTCGAAATGGATTTCTGCGGCATTTTAAAGCTGGCAGTCGGGTGTGGTTGAGCCAGGGATGGAAATAAAAGTTTCTTCTTGTCGCCTGGAGGAATTTTAGTGCAATTCTGGATAAGGTGGTTTGAGAGCGCCTTGGAAATGGCGAATTTTTTGTCACAGTAACGACATTGTTTGTCTTTGTCTGAAAACATCTGCTTGGTGGATGAAACACAAGTGCTATGAGCTCGCTTATGTGCTTCGAAGAGCGAGAGAACTCTGAACTTTCTGGAGCATACCTCACAGACGAGCTCTGTTTTAAGGCCGCTCGGTGGTTTTAGAATGTTTATAGGTTTGGCAAGAGGTTCTTGCAATTCTGTAGCGGTTGAAGTGAACGATTTGGGTGCAATGCTTTGGCGAGAAGAGAGAAACGTCTGTGATGTTGTAGCCTTTGGTTGAATCGAACTCTTCTGCGAGTTCATGGGTATAATCCTCTTTTTAGGGCTGGTTATAGATGTTGGTAGCATACTTTCGCGAGTATTCAATGGAACTACACTTCTTCGATTTGGAGCTGAAACAGCGACATGTGCGATGCTCTTGCGTTTAGTAATTGGAACCATACTTTGACGCATGGTGTTTCTTCCCAATTGCACTGATACAATTGATTTTCTGGAAATCTTCCTGGCTGGGCTATTCAGTGTTGTCTTAACAATTGACATTCTTGTGCCTTTACCGATTAAACTGAATGGTTTTTCTGGGTTTGCAAAGGATTTTCTCTTTGGTTGCAGTGACATTTCTCTCGAGATTACTACAATTGAGTTGATCATGTTAGGCAGCTCGTCCTCAGAAAACTCTTTATCTGCATCAGGCAGACATTTGGTTGCAATTGACATTCTCTTCGAAGTAATTCTCGATGGACGGTTTGCAACCAAGTCCGGCTCACATTGCGGTATAGTCCGAGGTAACTTTGGTGTACCACGGATGTTACTATTGCCAGATCCTTTCAGCACGGGTAAATTTGAAAAGGCCACTTTCTTACCAACCGATTTCATTTCCTCTTGCGTCTTTTCGATCACTGACACTACATTTTCGGAAGAAGACTCCGAGTAAATTTCTTGAGATTCTTGAGGTTGATTTTCCTTATCCTCTGACACAACCACTTTAATACTTTCTTGTGGAGCTTCCAAGAACGCCAAGCCCAAATCAGAGATGCCAACAACCGATGAAGATCCTCTGTTGACTTCGACACTGCGCAATAACTGTGCTTTTGTTGGAGTTGATGAAAGTGCCTTATAGGCTCTTAACACATTCGTGGGAATTGCTTTCATAGACTGCTTGCTTTTTACCGTTTGTAATTGCTGTCCCCCGGCGTCAGCTTTTTCCTCATCAGCCTCCAATGTGATGTTTTGCTCAGCGTCGTCTTCCTCGTCAACGACGCAAGATACTTCGCTTTCCAACGTGTCGACAGTTTTGTATGCAGTTGTACTATTAAACGAAAAGTACATTGACGTGGAGCTATCATCGATAGTCGTTTTCGAGAGATTATCCATTTTATCTCTAAATTAAGAAAAACACTATTTATATTAGTATAATGCTCATTTTATAGTTTTAATGAACATTTACCTTGTATTTGTTAAAAAAAGAGTTAGTTTGGATTGCTACAATTGTGTTTTGAATTGATTTTCAATTGGATTTGTAAATTTTTTGCACAAATTTCACTCCAGTATGTACCTACTCTTCTAACTTTTTGGTTGGACGCTATACACACTACAATTTAAAAACAGTTGCAGTACACATTTGAAAACAACTGTACTGCCGGTAAAGCAACCAGATAAGGCAGTTCGTGAGTGTGTTTGGTTTATCAACCTAAGTGTTAGTAGTATGATATGGTAGATGGCGCTAAATCATCATCGTTGAATTTAAAACAGATAAAGTTAAAAAATAAAATTTCCTTAGATCGTGTTAACCAGAGTCAATTTTGGCAACATTTCTGAAGGTGAAAATAGAAAATTTTTGGATATAAGCGTTTAACTCAAAAAAATTACGTATATTCGTATAGGCGACTCATTCAAATTTAAATTGCACACAAAATTTCCACAACGGTCGTGTCATTCATATGTGTATGACGGGACATGGTAAAGATAAGACATTGACCTTCAATACACACTACAAATGAAACTGAATAGAAATTAAATAGCTAATAATGGCAGTGTAAATATTTCTACCTATGATAATTTTTTTTCATTTACGTATACTGCTGCTACGAAATGTAAAAAATCTCATACATATGTCACATGGCGATGTCATTTAAGACTAAGCATTTACTTATTTAAAATAATTATTATTATTCCAATTATTATTATAAGCTAGAGTTTATAATGTCTAAAGATATCTGTAGATCGAAAAAGAGCACAAGAAATAAAACACCGCATATCAAGTAATAAGAATAGAGAAGAAGTTGAATAAATATGACGTTTTGAAGAAATACACATTTGTACAGTGTTGACTAAGTAAAGAGCATTGCCAAGCATAATTACAATTTCAAGTTTTCTTTACAATAATGTCATTTCTAGGTTTTTTAATAAAACCTAGGTACTTCATAACTTTTCGTTGTAACCGTATTTCTATTTGGTTGTGAATAAGGAGTTTGGGATTCTTTCAAAACAGTTTTTATAGGATAACGGACTAAGAGGAAAAGAAAGAAAGAAAAAAAAAACGCGTTTTAGCGTGGGTGATTCGTGATTCCCCCCCTCTCCCTTTCCAACACGTTTGCTATTGCACTGACTTGGTCATTGCAATCGCCGCTAACGTACAAACGATTATGCTTGCACTGTTGTGCGTGGGCGCGATTGCGGTGAGTGGGTGAGAGCAACATCTGGCGGATAGCGGGTGGTGTGTGAAAATTTTGTTGGTGGACCGGGACAAATTTTCATACGGGCATAACACCTATGGCAGTTTGATTTGGAATTCCAACATAGGATTCTCACTTCACAGCTCTGCTTATAGTAGTGCGTCGGAGTTGTGTTTTTTTTGTGTCTGTTTTTTGTTTTGATGAGGAACTTTAGAGTTGATGTGTGCAACATTCGTGGGCTACGATCAAATCTCTTTTCGCCGTACGTCCATGTTGCTAAACATAAACCAGCTGTTTTGGCACTGAACGAAACCCAGGTGGGTGTTAATTCTGATATATCAGAATTTGATCTACCTGGGTATCGTTTAGTGCCTTTATTCTTTATTTTTTCTACATCGCGGTCTCGCCATCTACGTACGTGATGATGTTTCGTACCAAACTCCAGACTCTTATGGACAATGTTCCAATTCGGAATTTAATTTCATATGGCTCAAATTCCATGTCCGTGGGCAAATCATTCATTACTGTTTCATCTACAGGAGACCTAATATTGACAGCAACTCGACTTTTAACGAATTTGATGTGCTGTCTGACTCCATCACTAGAATTGTCTCCCTGCATCCTCATACTGAAATCGTTATTGCGGGCGATTTCAACATCCACAATTCTAATTGGCTTCGACATACTGGGCAGACAACACCCGAAGGAATTAATGTTCAGATCTTCGCTGAGGTTAATCAACCAACCCAGCTTGTAAATGAGCCAACACGCGTACCCGATATTGACGGTCAAAATGCCAACACTCTGGACCTTTTTCTTACCTCCCACCCTGATAAATACACTTTAGAAGTATTATCGCCTTTAGGCTCGTCGGACCACTGCATCATATCAGCTAATTTCTCGTACTCCAACCACACAGTTAAAGAAAGAACTCCGAAAAGAACCGTATGGCAATACGAGAAAGCCAACTGGAGCGGACTTAACAGCTTCTTTAAGAGTTTTAACTGGTCGCTATGCTTCCTCGATAACGACGTGGATGCCGCCGCTGATATGGTGTCAAACATTATCACCTTAGGTATGAAATCCTTTATCCCTAATAGGGTAAAGAGTATCAAACCGAAAGGAAATGCGTGGTATTACTTGAGCTGTAAAGACGCTATCAGCCTAAAGGAGATAAGTTTTCGGTCGTACAAGGCCAACCCATCTGAGGAAAACCGAAAAAAGTTCAAACAAGCCAGAAATGACTGCAATGCCATTATCAAGCGTGTTAAATTCTCACATGACCAAAAGTTGAGGCAAAAAATACTACAATGTCCCTAGGGTAATAAAAACTTTTGGTCATTTGTAAAAAAATACTAAGAATTCGGCCTCACCATCGATCCCAACGCTCATTTACAATGACATTCCAGCTGTCAACTCTTTAGACAAAGCGAATCTGCTTGCTGCACATTTTGCAGCCAGCTCAATGCTCCCAGATTGCGCTTTGCCTCCACCTGTACTTGAGAGCGTCGAATGCACCATGGGACAAATCCAATTTCGCACTCGTACAGTGGCAAGAGTACTTTATGATCTCAACATAAATAAATCCGCTGGTCCAGATTGTATTTCCCCCATCGTTCTGAAGAGGTGTTCTTCCACGATGGCAAAACCACTGCGTAAGCTTTTCCATCTGTCCAATTCTTCTGGACTCTTCCCGAGAAGGTGGAAAACAGCATTTGTCCAGCCCGTCCCAAAAAAAGGCGAATCTTCTTCTCCGACCCATAGCACTTACGTCCATTCTTTCTAAGGTCATGGAAACGCTGATAAACCGTCAGCTAATGAAATATCTTGAATCACGAAAACTCATTAATGACCGGCAGTAAGGTTTTCGCGGCAACGGATCCACTGGTGTTTTGATGGCTTATTTCACCGAATAGTGGAATCAATCTCTAAGTCACTCTGGTGAAACGAAGATTGTTGCGCTTGATATTCCAAAGGCATTTGACAGAGCTCGGCACCAAGCTCTTTTGTCGAAAATGCGTGCTTATGGGCTCGATGCGTCTCTTCTTCAATGGATACGAAACTACCTTTCTGGCCGTTCAATTCAAGTTGTCTTGGATGGCTTCTGTAACGTTGTTGTTCTTAAATTGTTTTTCTTTTATCTTAAATCCCTGGTAGTTAAAAGACGTCCATCTTCCTTTTCTTCAATAAACACTTTATTCCTCTAAATAACATCTCCCTCTCTCATTTCCTTCACTTAAAAGGTCTCCACTCTACACTCACCAATGGTGCCAGCTTTACAGATATTACATTTCCTCCTTTACTTATTATAAAAATAACTGATAAAATAATTTTGAATTCAAAACGTTATTCAAGTTCATAATCTTGATAACGTATCGGTTTTATGTTTCTTGTGCTACGCTTTTCGATGTGTCCTGGGTGTAAATCCTTTTGTATTTTCTCTGGAGTGACAAATACTTCATCCTCACTAACTTCACTGTTGTATGCATCGTTGTGTCGTCAATATCAGCTGGTGTTGTTGCTGTTGGAATTGGTAACCAGAGACAATACTATCATTTGTCTCTGTTGGTAACAATTGATTTTGTTCTTGTTGCTGCCGAATAAAAGTTTCTCTTGCTGGCATTATTGGTACTGGGTTATATATGTATCTATTTGTAGATCGTGGTAAACTGTTTTGTCCGTTTCGATTTTTTGGGTTTCTATTGAAATGTTTAAAGAAAGAAGAATTTCTAATTATTGTTTTATCTCCTCTACTTGCCCAAATTTGTGATCCGAAGATTTTGATGGTCTTTAGTGGGATATGGTTGAACGGTGGTGTTAATTTGTTTATTTTCTTTTGTTTGCAAAGGACCTCATCTCCGACTTGAAAAGTAGATGGCTTTGTGTGTCTTCCTTTATCCGCATATTGTTTGGATTTTAATTTGTGCTTCTGTTCAATGCTGTTACTAATTTCTTCTTTTTTTTTCTTTAGCGTTGGTAGAAAGTTGTTCATGGTCCTATTGAACATCAATTCAAATGGCGAAGATTCTGTTGTTGCTTGTGGTGTCGACCGGTAATCCATCAGAAACATGTCCAACTGAGATAGGCAATTTAAATCCTCTAACTCCGATGACATTACTGATTTTTTTATTGTTTTCACCATCCTTTCGGCTTGACCATTTGCTTCAGGCCAGTAAGGAGTTGATGAATTGTGATGAATATTGTTTTCTGCCATAAACATTTTAAAATCGTGGCTGCTGAATGGTGGACCGTTATCTGACTTCAAATTGTTTGCGACACCGAATGTTGCGAATATTTTAGTCAATACCTTTTTTACGTCTACGAACTTTGTAGAGCTTATCTGTTCAACAAAAGGGAATTTCGAATATTCGTCGACCAAAATGAGTAAATATTTCCCGTTTGGAAGCGGTCCAGCAAAGTCCATAGACATCTTATCGAATGGTGCTGATGCAGGTTCAACCAAAACAAGCGGTTCACGAACGTTTTGATTGGTAACTGCTTGACAGATGTGACATTGTGAGACTGTTTTCTCAACGCGTTTGTCTAGATCGGGAAACCAAATTTTTGTGCGTAGAAGTTGTTTTGTTTTTACTATTCCCATGTGTGACTTGTGTGCTAATGCAATCGCTGTTGTTATGAGCTTCTCGGGTAATAATAGTTGCGAACCCTTTAGTACACATCCATCTGTTACGCAAAGTTCTTGCCGGACTCCTTTGTAACGCGCGATTTCTTTGCTATTCCACATGCTGTTTTGATTAGTCAAAATTGCTTTAATTAAAATTTGTAGAATAGGATCTTGTGCGGTTTCCTTTTGGACTGTTTCAAGTGAAATGGCCTTTGGTAGAGCATTCTGAACTACGAAGTTGATATAGTGTTCCAGGTTATTGTGTTTGTTGTCACTTTTTTATGTTGTTATTGTTGTTTGGATGACGGGAAAAATAATCTGCAGGGTTGGAGCTACCTCGTTGATGTTGAATGTTGAAATTGTACTGCTGTGTTTTCAGTAACAAACGCTCAATTCTGCTTGTTGGCTTTGATAAGGGGTTTTTAAAAATGCTTATCAAAGGCATATGATCTGTATGAAGCACGAACTTTGTGCATATAAGTAAATTTTAAAGTGTTCCATTGCCCACGTTGCAGCTAACATTTCCTTCTCAATCTGGCTATATCTTTTTTCGACCGGACTGAGTGCATGGCTTGCATATGCTACTATCTCGCAGGTGTTGTGGTTGAGCTGTGACAAAATGCCTGATAGACCTTCAGGGCCTGCATCGACATGCAGATGTGTTGGTTTGTTGACGTCATAGTACGCTAGTTTTGAAGCATCTCCCAATAGCTCTTTTAAAAACATTAGTGCTTTCTCATGTTTATCCTTCCAAACGAACTCGTTGTTTTTCTGAATATTAGTTCTCTTAGTGGTTGTGTATGTGTTGCTAGTTCTGGAAGAAATGGCAAAACAAAGTTTAACATACCTAAGATGCTGCGCACTTCTGAAACGTTTTTGGGTGTTCCAAGTTTTCTAAAACTTGCTACTTTATCCGGATCTGGTTGCATTCCGTCTTTCGAGAACATGAATCCGAAGAACTTCAGCTGCGGTTGGCTAAAAACGCATTTTTTCTCATTGACAGTGAGATTGTGCGCTCGAAGTCGTTGGAATACCTCTTCCTATGCTGCATCGTGTTCGGCTTGTGTTTTACCAAATATGAAAATGTCGTCGCTCACATTTAAGGTGTTCCGTATGTTATTAAGTGTTTGTCTTATGATGTCCTGGAATTCTTCGGCTGCTGTGTTGACACCAAAGTTCAACCTTTTGTATCGGTAAACTCCGCAATGCGTACTAAATGTTGTTATGAATCGAGACTGCTCATCTAGCTCAATCTGATGATATCCTTCGTTGAGATCGATTTTGCTGTAGACCATCGTACCATTGAGTGATGTAATAATGTCTTGTAGGGTCGGTGTTACTTTCCTGACACGTTGGATGGCTTTGTTGGCGGCTCTTCAATATGCGATTGATCTCGTCTTCAACAGCTGGTCTCAGATGGAATGGGATTCGACGGAAACGCTGAGCCACTGGCGATACATTTTTGTCGATGTAAAGATGAACTTTGTATTTGTTGTGTTTCCCGATTCCTCTGAATACTTCGGGATATTTTTGTTTTATGTTATATGTTGTTTTATTTGTTACGGACTGAACTATTTGTATTATGTTGAGTTGTGTGGACGCGTGATAACTTAGTAGGGAAGCTGAGTGGCTGGCTATTACGTATACTGTTTCAGCTACTGATTGTTGTTTGAATGTTAGGTTTGCTGTAAATTTTCCAATTATCGGTAAGGATGTGTTTGAGTAGGTAATAATTTTTTCTGTTTGTTTTGTTAATGATGGTTTATTATGCATTTTGTTGAATACGCTACTACTGATGATTGTTGCTGTCGATCCTGTGTCGATGGTAAATTTTGTTGCCATTTCGTTGATTGATACTACAACCGTTGGTAATGTGTTGTTTGTGTTGGTTATGTTGAATACTTTTTTTTTGTGTTTCTTCTTCGACTGGGATAAGTTTTGTTTGTTTTATTTGGCATCATGCACACCTTTGCAATATGTCCCTTCTTTTTGCAATCATTGCAGTAGATATTCCGTGAGGGGCAATGTTGAAGTCCATTAATATGCCATTTGTTTCCGCAGTTTTTGCAATTTGGCTTTTGATTTGGTGTTTTGTTAAATTTTGATGTATCTTTGTTGCTATTGTTTGTGTGTTTTACATGCTGGTGTCGTCTTGCTCTTACATGGTTACACTGTTCTGTGTGTTGTTGTTGTGCTTCAATTTTAACTGTGTGTTCTTCAGACATTTCGTATGTTTTTGCCTCTTCCAACAAACTCTGTAGATTTGGCTTTGTTTGAAATGCGAAATCTCTTAGTCTATGTGATAATGTTGTACATATAATTTGAGATTTGATTTCCTTAATTAATTTTAGTAACCTTGCATAGAACTGGCCAACTGTCTCATTTGCATTTTGTTTGGCCTGACGGAAAGAAAATATCTCGAACTCAACGTTCGATTTCGGTGAAATATAGTTCAAAAGCTTTTGTTTCGCTATTTCGAAACAGTTCATCTCTACTGTTTTTTGTTCGCCTTCTTCGTCTGTTATTACCATTGTTGTGAATACTAAGTCCGGTAAGTTGTAAAATATCTCAAAAACATCTTCTCCTGCGTAATGTAATAGTAAAGCCTTTTGCCTATTTACATTACTTATCTCGCTTGCGATGAGGAAATTCTCAAACCGGGCAATCCATTTTTTCCAGCGATCACCTGCATTGGTGGTGTCCTCGTTGTAATTGAAAAATGGTATCCTACCGCTTTCCATTTTGAAATATGTATAAATTATTTATTTAAAACTTGTACCTTTTATCTCGTCGCCAAATGTAACGTTGTTGTTCTTAAATTGTTTCTGTTTTATCTTAAATCCCTGGTAGTTAAAAGACGTCCATCTTCCTTTTATTCAGTAAACACTTTATTCCTCTAAATAACATCTCCCTCTCTCATTTCCTTCACTTAAAAGGTCTCCACTCTACACTCACCAATGGTGCCAGCTTTACAGATATTACAGCTTCAAGTCTGAAATTCACCATATAAATGCTGGTGTTCCCCAAGGCTCAGTTTTGTCTCCAACTCTTTTTCTCATTTTCATAAATGTTCTCCTGTCTGCAACTTCTAATCCAATTCATTCCTTCGCCGATGACAGCGACGACAGCACACTCAGGACTCACATCCTTGATCTTCGGCCGTAGAACTGGAACGGCAACGTATGTTAAGCTCATTTAATTCTGATCTCGACAGCATTATAAAATGGGGTTCATCCAACAGAGTGGAATTTAATGCTTGCAAAACACAATGCTATCTGCTGTCATTAAAGCGAAATCAGAATCTTCGGCCATTATCCATGAATGGCACTTGCATCGCCGAAACCGAAAGACTGTCCATTATCGGTATGTGTGTCCATGACCATCTTGGTTGGAATGACCACTACACGAAGTCGCCAAAAACGCTGCGAAATGTCTAGGTTTCCTCAAACGGTGCAAGAAATATTTTACCTCCTCTGATCTGGCTGCCATATATAAGGCGTTCATTCGCCCCAAACTTGAGTACAACTCTAATATCTGGTCTGGTGCGCCGAAAACCACTCTGCACCTCCTGGATAGGATTCAAAATCGAGTCCCAAAACTTATTGGAGACATAAATATCGCGAATTCAATAAATTCGCTTGAACATCGCAGAAATGTCGCATGTCTCTCATTGTTTTATTTTTACAAACAGTGCTCAAATGAAATCGCCAGCTGCATTCCACCCCTTCAACAATTTAACCGCAATACTCGCCAAGCCAGGAATGCCCATCAGTTTACCCTTTAGCCTATTTTCGGTCGTACTATGAAATATAGAGATTCTTTCATAAGCCGTACAACACGAATGTGGAATGCCTTGCCCAACTCAGTCTTTCCTCCTGAATGCAATTTGCAGGCATTTAAAACCTATAGAGATTCTTTCATAAGCCGTACAACACGAATGTGGAATGCCTTGCCCAACTCAGTCTTTCCTCCTGAATGCAATTTGCAGGCATTTAAAACCAATGTGCATCGGAATCTTCTATCTCCTCTATCCTAATTTCCTCAAAGCCCGCGCTGTGTACTTCAAACTACACCATAAGAGTAGTCAGTGGCGACGCGTCCTATTGTTCATTTCGTTCATGAACGCCTAACTTTTAGAGAATAATTATTAACAATTCAAAAAATGTTTTCACTTGTCCCCCTAAGTCCTAACTAAAGTCCAGTCCTAGTGTATTTCCCAACTCGTGCCAGCCTCTCGAGAACTTGAGCCAAATCGTAATTCAGACAAAACGAAATACTTACCTACCTGCGACAGCAATACTTTCCACTCATTCCGCAACATCAAAATTTAAAAAAAAGTTTCCAATATCCACTTATCCCCCTAAGTCCTAACCAAACTTCAGTAGATTTCGTAGTGAATTTCCCAACTCGTGCAAGTCTCTTGTGCACTTGAGCCCATTCGTAATTCGTACCAGGTACAGGTACCGAAACCTAAAACTACCCTCATTGCTATACTGCGATCAGTGCAGCGGCTGCGACTACGAAACGAGCAAAAACAATACAATTCGTTCAGATGAGTTGGAAACGAAATGTATCCATCAAAAATAAATGCTAAAAAAAAGTATAACGCACATCGTACCCACTACTTCGTTCAGCTCAGTTGTAAACGAAATCAACTATGACTATGGGTTTGTGTGTGGTTCGAGTGGTGCTTGGGTTTTGGGTTTGGGTGTGATGAAGTGGGAAGAAACAAGAAAGCATCAGTAATTATATTGCTTTCACGTTCTACATTCTACATTCTCCTAGTTCTCAAAGGCAATGAACGAAATGGGAAATTTGTAAAGGATGTTTTTGGTGTATAGGATATTCTGTCTGGGTGGATGAGATTACTTTGACTTTTGCTTGGAGTGAAGGCGTGAGTTTTAGTGGGCAATCCGTTTCCGTATTAACTAAAAAATGGCATCTACTAGTGAGAAAGTTATTAATAAAAACAGTTGTGAATGTATCATCGAAAAATTAATCAGCAAACCCTTTTCCGAATGCAATTACACAGAAAAATCTGCAATCATAGCAAAAGAAAGACCAACTCCATTGCTACCAAGCTTGACAACAAAGCTATGTAACAAAAAAAAAAGTGTAAACAAAGAAACTATTCGCAATTTTCACCCAGAAACATATAAAAGGTATGAATATATTACTGGTTGTCAATATATAAATAAGTTGTTTTGCTGGCCGTGTTTGTTGTTTAGACATGAAAAAGACAAGAACATTCGGAATTTTATTGGATTTTCAGATTTAAATCATTTAAGTGACAGTTACGCAAAACATTTAAAATCGCGTTCTCATATAGATTCACTTTATGCATTCAAGACGTTTGGAAAAGTAAGAGTGGATCTGCTTTTAGACAAAGGCAGACAAATAAGTGTGAGTAAACATAACGAGAAAGTGAAAAAAAATCGTGAGATCATGAAAAGGCTTATTGACACCATATGCTTATTAGGACAATTGGAACTTCCATTTAGAGGACATGATGAATCAGTAGATTCTCTTAACCAGGGAAACTATAGGGAGTGTTTAAGTTATTTGGCCAAATATGACCCTGTCCTCTCTAACCATTTAGAAGGCTCAACTATATTTCGCGGAACATCAAGCGATATACAAAATGACATTATTTCAGCAGTGAGTTCTTTACTCTCAAATGCAATATTAAAGGAAATACAAGAGTGTGCATTTATTTCTATATTGATGGATGAAACATCAGATAACAGTAAAAAGTCTCAACTTTCGACTATGGTACGGTTCGTTTCGAAGGAAGGAAATATAGAAGAGCGATTCCTTGGGTTTTCTGATGTTAGCTCCAATAAGTCCGCTGAAAGCCTATCCGAACATGTTATTAAAAAAATAAATGAACTTAATTGTGGTAACAAATTAATTTGTCAAACTTATGACGGAGCAGCAGTTATGTCAGGAAATTTGTCTGGTAAACAAGCTAGAGTGAAGCAAGTCTTCCCGAGTGCCAGGTTTATTCATTGTACAGCACACAGGCTGACTTTAGTCCTTCAAGGAGTTCTAAAAAACAATCACAAATGCAGACGGTTTTTCGAGAGGCTGACAAGTATGTCCAACTTCTTTTCACTTTCAACCAAAAGATGTGCATTATTGGATGTAATTGTGCATAAGCGATTCCCTAAAGCAGCACCGACAAGATGGCGATATAACTCCAAGCTTGTGTCAATGGCAAATGAATGCAGAGACGCTTTAATTGAATATTTTACAAAAATTGTGGACAACACCGATGAAGAAGATAATGATGTATCTTGGGATTGCAATACAGTGAACCTCTCACAAGGTTTCTTGCAATTTTTATTTGATTATGAATCACAACTGCTAGTGAAAATATTTCATTCCATATTTATTTTAACGGATTTCTTGTATAATGTTTTAGAAACAAAAACTCTAGACATAAAATATTGTTTAAAATGTATTGAAGAAACAAAGGAAAACATTTGTAACTTGAGAAATAATTTTCAAAAATATTTTTGTGAAACAAAACAGTTAGATAGTATTGTGTCATCACATCGAAACCGACATGGAATTGATGAGGAAACGGAGTATAGGAGACTATTTTTTGAAATCATTGATACAATAAATGAACAACTGGTGACCAGATTTTCGGATTTGAAAGAACTAAAATTTGTTGGTTTGCTTGATACAAACAAGTTTAAAGAATACGAAAAAAAATTTCCTAACTCTCTTTTAAATGAACTCCACAGTTTATATGGTCAATTCTTTGACATATTTGCTTTAAAAAACGAATTTTTTGTTATTTATAAACAACAAGACTTTTACGACTTCGCTCTTAAACAATTTTTTGAAAAACTTTTAATGGAAGACCTTATTTCAGTGTTTCCAGAAATATTCAAATTGTGTAAACTGGTACTAACTTTTCCTTTAACAACATCATCAGTTGAAAGATCTTTTTCGACACTTAAAAGAATAAAAACATATTCTAGAACAACAATAGAGCAGAATAGGTTGACAGATCTTTCAATGCTTACCATTGAAAAAAAACTTTTGAGAGAAAAACAATTAGAACGTTATTTCTATGAAAATGTTATTAAAATTTTTTTGAACAAATCTAGAAGGCTGGAGTTAGAATATAAGTAATTTTTCTGTTTATGTCAAAAAAAAATTAAGAAAAAATAAAATTCAATGAACTGAACGCCTACATTTTTTACTCACCCGTCGCCACTGAGAGTAGTCATAACCTCTATTATAAAAAAAAAAACTCGTTACCTACTCAAAATTATCGATTATCCTACAAAATATTTAGTGTACAGATTAAAAAGGGACTGTGCTTGTGACCACCCACCAGAAGTGAATCTTCTCACGCTAAATTTGTATTATAAAGTGCATGTTAGTAATAATCATATTTCGTGTCCAGGCTACAAATTCATATTCAATTCATATACAAAATCACCATGGCGACATTTTCATATTAAATTACACATTGTAACCTAAAGAACATTTAGTGTGAAGGTTAAATATGATCATTGGTAAGGTCCAATGTATGTTAAATTGAACTCTGTTGCAATTGGACTGTATTAAGAAATTGAATTCAAAAACCAAATCTTTATAATAGAATAATCTTATAAGTAGAGTAAGTTCGGGCAATGTGGAGGAGGCGGGTAATGTGGACCACCGCCATCTCTCGTTTTCCGTCAAGAGTAGAAGAATATATCTGTTACTACACGTTAGTTAACTTAAGCAGAGAACCAATTCCGGTCCTATATTCTTCTCTTAAGCTTTAGTTTTTGCGCAATACGGTATTTGTCGTTTTGTAGTGCGGACGTTAGTTATTTTGACGATGAATAAATCGTGTAAAATGTAATGAATTTAAGTTGCATTCCATTGGCTGTTTTATTATTCCGAGACAATATATTGTGCTATTTAAGTATTTAAGGCAAGTTTCACAGTTGTAATAAGTATTTAATTTCAATTTTTTTTTCTTGAAAACACTACCATTTCGGCAAATGTGGAGTGCGCAGGAGCTAACGAAGTATTGTAGTACTCCACATTAGCCGCCAATTTTGTAGATTGTTCACTGTGATGTTAATTTCAATTTTTGTTTGCGTAATTTATGTTAATGTTGATTATTTATTAATAAAATATTGACTAAAGTTATTAAAATGTATCATTGTCTTGATTTATTTGTTTCTGGTAGTACGGAGTAGTACTCCACAATACCCGCATAGAATTGTCCACATTACCCGACAGTTTCGAAAATGACCAATTTTCCAACTCTTCTAAACTCTTGCAAATATTTTGTTGTTTCTGAAAAATAAAGCTATTAGCAAAGTAAATGTCGACAACAATATTCCAATGAATAAAAACAATAGCCCCTCTTAACAAAGTTTCTATTTCAGAAAACAAAAAAGTTTTATCAAAGTTTTTGTCATTAAAAAAGTTTTCATAATGCAACCCAATCCAACATTTTCTATTTTTAGAGATTTTGTTTGCATTTTGTTTTCATGATTCAGTAGTCTAGTGTGTAAGACCTTGATTATAAATCTCAGTCTCAGATTCAATTCGTAGTTGAAACTAAAGTTTCTTAAGTTTAAAAAAAAAAATTCAAGATAATTCGTTGCCTCGCAAGATAGGCAAGATAGAAGTTCGCTTCATAAATTAAGCTAAAAAAAAAATGTTTATATTTTGACAACAGCCGCATCTATCGGGGCCGCAACTTTTCTATCTTTCAAGCTGCAACCAACCATAAACATCCAAAAAATGTCATTAAAATCGGTTGAGTAGATAGGCAACAGCACCATCTTTTCTTTAACGCTGCAAATAACCATACACATCCACAAAACTTTATTAAAATTGGAAGACATGACTCTCATATACCAATCGCAGAAGATTATGTCACTTCCGTTCCATCGGCAGAACAATTTTCGATTCACATTTTTGCAAATTCACTACCCAGCTCCAGCAAGCATACTTCAAAAAGATTATTACGTGGTTTTCGATTGGGCTTCTTCAGATTCGGTCGCAGATTTCAGATTTCGTGTGTCTAATCGAACATAAAAACGTTGTCAAACTCAAACGTACTTGTATTGGTAAATCTGAACAAATCTGAGAAAAAATTCAGATTCGCAAAAGTGCTCTGAAATCTGGAAAAGATTGCTTTTTTTGTACCAAACGAACATAAAAAGTGATCTGAGAGGAAAAAAGTGCTCCAAGAGCGCCCAATCGAATACCAAATAAGTCAAATAGTATCAAATGGAAAAATAGTTAAGTTTGAAGGATGCAGTTTATTGGACGACAAATGTGATTTCATTGCAAGGGCCATCCGTAAGGAAAATGCGTGACATTAACGTGGTTTTCCATTGCGCAAAAAGAAGCGCCCGGGAGAGTCCGAAATCGAAAAAAAATCGCTTCTGAAACCGTTCCATTGGCACAAAAAATACTCTTCTGGTGATTCTGAGAAGAAAATTTCGCTTCTCGATTTGAAGTCAGAATCCACTCAAGAAGCACTCACACAAATGTAATTTTTGTATTTTTTACAAGTCAGCTGACAGCCGCCGTAGATTATTTTTTGGCATTTCACCAATACTTTTGTGAATTCAATCAGAAGCAGATTTGTTGTTCCATTGGATCACAGAATGAGTGGATCCCCGAGTGAAACCAATGGAAAACGACATAAATTCAATGTACATAATCAAAGGCGGTTGAAGATGTTCTTGGTCGCTTCGAACGGAAAATTCCCAGAGTGATTCCGGTATCCGTTCGGAACGGAATTTTTTCGTACAAATCGGAGAAGTTCCAATCCAGGTATCCGTTTCGATACAACTTTCGGAAAAATTCTCCGATGGCATGTAGCGCATTGCGAGGAACCCTGTTATACCACTTACTTTTGACAGCTACGCTGCACATTTTTTCCGAAGCTCTCCGACAACTTATTGCTGCGGAATATTTTAATATGTATAATGAACGCGTTTATATGCTTCATTTATTTTGTTCCGAAACGAATACTTCGCAGGTAGAATGCAAATTGAGCTCCGATCAGATGTGACTTTCGTATCGGAATTTGTTCCGAATGGATACCTCGATAGGGGTGATTATGGTTCGTATATATTTTATCAAGCCAAAAGATGGTGTAGAAAAGTTTAAAAGTTTCGACTTTAAATTTACAAAGCTCACAATTATTGCGAAATTTGTATGAAAAACAAGCCACTGTGAACTACTAAAATTTAGAGTCGAAACTAAAAATGTTTATTGTTAAGGCCCAATGAATCTTATCGATAATCAATTGAAAAGACAAATAATACAAATAATTACGAACAGACAATGGGACCGATTATTGTAATAAGGAATATCTTAATTGCGTAGTCATGAAGGGAATCCGGCATCAAACTAAAAATCCTTATACACCGAAGCAAAATGGAATCGCAGAGAGGAGGATTCGGATAATAGTAGCGCGAGCCAGATGCTAACTTTTAGACGCAGCTTTACCGATCGAATTGTGGGCAAAAGCAGTATCTACATCTGCTTACTTGATAAACAGATCACCAACTCGTTGCTTAGTAAACAAGACGACTTTCAAAATGTGGACAAAGACAAACACCTTAGGCTATTTGGTTCAAAAGCATTTGAAAAGAGAAAAGGGATAAAAAAGTTAATTTAAAAAACTAAAAAAACCCGACTGACTGTAAAAAAAGATTAAAAGATAATGAACAAGACACATTCAAGTTCATTTACCTAACTATTTGGCCAGTCGGAGCTTTTTCAATACTAATATTTCGTATAGGTATTTGTAACAATGATTGTCAATTTGTTAAGTACAGGTACTGTCCTGTTCTGATTTAAAGGAAGCAAACTTACTTTTTAGTTTCTGCAATAAAAACAGTAATTTAACTCTGGGTCTTAAAAAATATGTATTTGTACCTTGTTCTGCTAATATTTGAATAGTCTGAGTGAGCAGAATTTTAGCTTATACCTAAGTTCAGACTAGCTATTTCTGCAAAGTATTCTAATTACCTCTCACTTAAACATAAGCTTTGGAAAAGTAGGAAAGATAGCACTCGATTGTTGTATACTGTTTAAATTTTTTTTCTACAGTTGACGACCTACTTATACTTAATTTGTTATTATTAACAAAAGAAAAAAATAAATTAAATATTTAGAGCAAGGAGTCCATATGCCACGTATCCTGGGCCTAGTGTACCTACGAGTTTTTATTATTGGCACGAATGACTGGATGTACCATCTAGCGGTTTCTTTTTAATTCATATATTATTTTGACACTGACATCTGTTTCCCGATCGAAATCTTGAAAGTCAGTATCGAACCTCCGCCAAACGAAATGAGTCGCTTTAATCTTGTACAACGTTGGAAAATATTGAAAACTTATTCCCAAAATGAGTGCTGTGTAGCCCAAACAGTGCGTTTTTTGAAAAGAATTTTTGGCTGAAATGAAGAACCCACCGCGCCTACTGTACGCAAGTTTGTGCAAAAAGTTGGTGAGACTGGTATGCTAGTGGACAACACTCATGTTCCCCGTCGTCGCGGTCGTATACGTATCGTATCTACAGAGAGTGACAGTTTGGTGCGGATTGTGGAGTGGTGGCATCATTGGACGATTTTTCTTCGAAATTGAGGCTGGGAACAACGTTTCGGTCAACGGTGGGCGTTACAGAGCCATGTTAACCGACTTTTATTTTACTAAAATTGATTAAAATAGATTTGTACGACCTCTGGTTCATGCCACAATCGATCTCTTGCGCAACAAATTCCGAAATCGTGTTATCAGCTGTCTTGGCGATGTCCATATTTACTTCTTCCTTTCCGCATCTTGTGCTCGTAAAGCTTTCGAGCGGCTCACGTCCTTATATACAGCAGAAGCGCAGCGATGTCTTACGAATTTTCGCATTCCTATAATACAAAATGGCTTCCGGATGTGATGAACAGACAATTATTTATATATTTCGTGTAACTGATTTATGAATTGTTGGTTTAATTTACTCTCATTTCACGTGTTTTTAATCAGAAATATAAATGTTCTCAAGTGATTGCAGAAATGTCGTTCGCCGGAACTAGTGCTTGTTTCCGTTTTACGTATCTATAATTATGGATAGAACATCCATGACACTTTAGGCGTCTGATTTGTAATCTCCTTCTAACACCTTTATTAGCATTGACTGCGGACAAACGGATCTCTCTGTCCCGTATCGTGCAAAAATGCGCGTGCGTGACGGTGTAAATGCGGTATTATATGCCTATCTTATTGAATGTACGAAATTCTGCAAAAATAGATTCTCATGAGACTTTCTAGCATAAAAATGAGAAGTGCACCTTTACAACACAGCATCATTTTGCGGTTCAAAACATTATGCCACAGTTTAAATATTTGAAAACGTACAATCGACGCAACAGTTCTAAAATAACTATTTTCTAGTGGGAATGTAAGATTGCTGTCTTTTAAAATATTTATATATTTATTCGAAACCAATGCTCTAGTTATTACAATAAAAAAATATAAGTATTACTATCATTAAAGTAAATTATACCTAAAGAAAATTCAACTGCCGGATTATAATTTTTAGTTTAAATCGATAAAGTGGTTTACATGTTTTGCTGTATGTAACGTTCTAGTCTTTTCAGGATCTATATTACTTAAAAACAATTGTTCTTATCTTCTAAATCTTAGTGGATATGCTTACTGTGCTGAATGATGTGATTAGTTACACAATTAGCGCATAAAATGTCACGCTAAGCAATCTGTTGATTTAACAAATATGTGTAATTTATATATAACTTTATAATTATACACCATTTAGGAAATTTTCCATACTTTTACTTACAGTTTTCACATCAATTGATCTCTCAGGACCACACGCATTTTGGAGGCCTTTTACACAGGCCCGAATGTAAATGCGGTAAACCGTAAAAAATTTGAAATTTTCGAACACATACGAATGCGTGTCACCAGGAATTTCTGTTCCCTCGTAATGTTCCAACTCGGTACAGTTATGATTTTCTTTATATTTTTTCGATGGATTGATGATTGAGCAAATTGGTTTTAGTGGTTCAATTAAAAAGCCGGCTGGTCCAGTATCCTGCTCCAAAAATGCATCCCGATCCATCTTTTCAATATGTTTCCTGAAAAGAATAGCAGCTTCACTTTCATCGTTGCCAAAATCATCCTCGCTTGATTTCTTAGTTTTAGCTTCACTTGCGACAGTTTGAGTGATGTTCAAGCTATCTTGCGTTGAATTGGTCGTTTCACGTTTACGTCTGGTACTGTCTTCTATACGTCGCTCTTCCTGAATTCTACGAAATGTTTGACTAGAAATATACGTTTAAAGTCAATTTTTTATATAAGGTATAGTTGATGGTATTCTTACACTGAAATATATACGAAGTTTGTCATAGCCTCATCCAAAATATTCTGATTTATGTTATAGTATTTCATTTCGTCCGGTGGAGGTCCACGATTGGTTTGATTGTCGCTTAGATACCCACATTCGCATACCTTGTCTTTTTCCCATATATATCCGTTGGCGTTGAACTCTGTTTCTTCTAAAGATAATATATTTCATACATTTTTGCTATTTGAAAAAGGCATATAATTGGTTACCTGTTTTTTTTTCTATTTCTTCGAAACGAAGTAAATACTTTTCGATGATACCACTCCAATATTTCGGAGGCCACCAGTGAACAATCTGCGAAAAATAACGTGCCATAGAAATTATTTTTTAAATGTTTAATGACTGTTGTGCATCTACAAGCTGTCGTTGGTTAAAAAAAGAGTCATATACCTATGTGGGAATAAATAAATAAAATATAAAATAAATGAAAAGTTGACGCTTCAGAAAACACGGACTTCACTATTCTGACAGATCAAAAACTGATGAAGGGGGTGGGTGGTGGTGTATTATTTGACAGACTTAATCTCAGTCATTAATTTCGTCTTAAAAATTAATTGTAGCGTATTATACGCGGAACTAATGGCGACAAAAGAGGTCCCATCTTGACTTAATAAAAACGTTATATTCGCATCTTTTCATATAGCCCAACAGCTATCAATTAGATGGAAACTCTCTCAAACAAATAACAAACTTAGTCACGTAGTACTCGATCACGGATGCGGTAATTTAAACCCAGCTTTCGTCAAAGCTGGATCTGAAACGTTTGTAGTTAAACACGCAAAAAGGTTCTGTGTGCCTTCAAACGAATTCTGTATAGAAGCTTCTCTGTATACCTGCTCTGGTCACTCTCAGCGAAGAAAACTTCTTCTTTAACGATACGAGTAATCTTGTTAACTAGTTAAGGAGCTAGTAAGTATTTCTGATCCTGACGGTATCACAATGGACCTATCACTTATAGTGCTGGTCATAGACAAATCATACTAAGACCCCTAACTCGCTATCCTCTTACCGCTGTACCCTCAATTTTTCAAATTCCGCCATTTTATTTTCCTATCCGATGTAATATTAATTAGAAAAAAAAAATGCTACCAAGCGTGGGGGAATGTGATAGAGTTCGACAACATCAGTGTCAAGTAAGAAGAAAACACAAAGAGACAGCCAAAAAAACTTGTAGGACAACAGAACAGATTTTATATAGATTATATATATATTTAGCATAATAATGCTAAAAAAAAACCGAGAATAAGGTGCAAAAAACAGGATAAAAGCACAAGAACCGAATAATTACGTTTACCAAATGTTTTTGGTAAAAGCGGAGAATACGAATTGTGCGCTTTTTAGCAATATTTGAACAAAACACTACTATGGCCATTTACAAGTTTTTTTTTAAAGTTTGAACCAAAACGATATCCCATCTGTGAAAGATGGACTTCGCGAAACACGCTATAACACATTTTTACATTACTGAATGCTATTGTTTAGGCATTATGAATCAGAACAAACATGTCTGTGTATTTACCACGTGACAATTGTCAAAACGATCTATGTAACAATACTAGCATAGGTACATACAAAATAAGCTATATTTGTAGGTAGGTTGTAGCCAAGTATCGGCAAATCGCCCGTAATTGCGGGTCTCAGTATGATTTGACTAGGGCCCTTGATTTTAAGCTGGCAGCCGAATTAACCGAACCTAATCTTACCTCTCAATAATTAAAAGGCGAAGCAGATTTTTCAATAAGTATTTGTAAAGTATATCAAAGTTAATGGGAATCGATTTGAATAAATCCACGATTTTAATTTAATGCTGCTATAAGATGTGAGCAATTCATGGTTTGCGCAACAAATCTTTCACCAGTTTGCATCCGATACAAAATTTAGATATAGATATTGACAAGTGCAGAAAAAAGTGTTTATATATGTGTGTTAATACTAGACATGATCTTAACGACGACAGTAAGCTTAAGTAAGTACGCATTGCGCTAAGTAAATTTCATACCAAATTGTATTGAAAACATTTCGGTACATTCCGAGAAGAAACTTCTTAATCCTACTAAAATGTTTGCTTATTGTTACTCGTATATTTTGCAGGGATTTTATAAAAGCGTTAAAACTAAGCACGGCCAGAGTTCCAAGCTTTACTTGTAATGATATGTGGTCTTTGAATTTCTTTCTTTCGCATGTCATTCAATTAAGTCGATTTTATATATTAAAATAGAGGTTATAAAAAAAATACTTACAATTGATTTCGCTGTAAATGGCGAGGTGGATATTTTTTGAACTGGACCTGGTTTCATGGCTGTTGTCGAAAAATATTGAACATCAGAGTACCAATCATTTGCCGTGTGATAGTTAACCAGTGTGAACGTCTTAACAAAAAATGCGTATTGTGTATACGGCCTTAAGTTAAATAAAATATGCCGAACATTTCGGTTTAAAGTCATATCCATGCGCCAGCTGAAATATAACTAAAATGAATGCCTTGACCTCAAAATACAGCTGCACAGACAAGGGCAGTATTTGTTTTTAATGTATTTGATGGAACTTGCAAATTAATATAATTCTTCCTTAGAACACTATTGGCCTTACCAATAAACATCAAAGTGGCTAAATTTTCCTTACAAATTTCGCAATTGTGAGCTCCCGTAAACTTAATGTCGGGACTAAAATTTGTTAGTAAAATTTAAAGTCGAAACTAAAAAAAATGTTTATTGGTAAAATCCAATATGGCAAAATTCTCTATATAAAAATAACCCGTTGTCACCTCGAAAAATATTTAGTGTGAAGGCTATAAATGATTTAGTAACGCCCGTTGTAAACTTTTGAAGTAGGTACACATTCGTCTACGGCACAGGCTCTGCACACTGTGAAACAGAAATTAATGTCGTTTTCCATTGGGACAAAAAATCAATCTTTTTTTTTGATCTAAATCACTCTTCGCGTTCCATTGGGAAAAAAAATCAATCTTTTTTTTTGATTCGGATCACTTTTTGCAAATCTCGATATTTTTTCAGATTTACACATACTACCACAAATACAGCACAGCTGTTTTACGTCATTTAAAGAAGTTTGTTTTAAAACAAATGTGCAAAGTTTCGTGAAAACCAAAATAAAGAAATACATAAACAGCAATGGACATAGTTTTGGAGGAATTATTATCTTCATTGTTTTCCTCATCATCTGGAAACTACGAATCACCGAAACTACTCCATTTGTATTTACAACAGAGGAAACATTTTTCTAGCCGATTTCCTTGGTTGATTTTACCAAAAACAATTGCAATTTGAGCAGCTGATATTGTTGTCAAATAACGCACTAATCCATTCACAGAAGCAGATCAATTTCGTTGCATGTTCCATGAGCCGCATAAAATCTGAGATCTGAAAAAGATTTTTGGTGGACCCAATGGAAAACGACATAAGATGTATTAGCTACATGCATCACATTTGAGTTTCTCAAATTATGGCATGCAAAACTTATATCTGCACAATCAAGCGATGGTTATACTACTACATGACTGGAATACTATGGGCCTTACTAAAAATTATTATTTCTAACCTTCACAATGGGGAATATTATATAGAACATTTTGCCATTGTAAGTTGGTAAGATCTTAAATTGTATACTTTGTATAAAGAACACAAAAATTCCAGAAAACTATAATAAAACATTTGGCATCTTTCTTTTTCAAAAAAATTAGATGTAGTCTTCGAAAATGCTAATGCGAAATTGTCGAAAAAAAGGTCAAATCTAAAAAAAATAGCAAAGGCACAGCTAGTGATTGCGTTTAAAAAAAATTCGTGCATAGAACCGAGTTTTACTTGTCAATGTTATAAAGCAAATGGTTTCTTACTTATCCAGGCCACATCCATGTCGACCATCAAACCTCGTCAAATTTTTCGCCGGTGCCTCTTTGTAGTAATGCAGATAGCCCAAAACTAAATCCTTTTCAAATGCGTCTAATGCTTCTACCTTAATTAGGGCAGCAGTTGCATTTACATCTTCAACCGTTGGTTTGATTAGGTGAACTCCTTCTCCACCTAAAAATATAATTATTCAACAAATTAGACTACCTATATTTTTATAGGTCTATAATTACAAACAACTCTTTCGCCATTTGAGTTTCGTGATGCATCCTTAGCAGTAAGTTCATCATACCCTCGTATTGAAGGGACCAATTCAAGTATCTTATTAAAACATAATCTTGGATTTAAGTGAAAAAATATGCGACCCTTCAGAATTGCAACCTTATGATTTTTAGGCCAAATCTCTTCCAAATGGAAGTTGTCAACCACATAAAATGAGATTCTGCAAGGAAAGTTTATGCAAATTTTGTTTGGAAAAAAATATGCATTAAATGTTACTCTTTGTTTATAAGCTCTTCACCCTTTATAGTGTGTAGCTTCTTAAAAAATCCCAAGCTTACAAGTTGAGGTGACTTTGTAATTATCAAGCTCCCGGAAATCTCAGTAATTGCTCCCAGTGCGCGTTCAAGCTCTGCAACGATTTCAGCTGAAATTAAGAAAGAAAAGCTTTTCCAACTTTGTCTTAGCACCAAATTGGTGTACTTACACTTGTCATGCCTTAGATCGATGCGCAGCGATCCTTGAATAGATACACAATCCCTCAGATCGTCTAAGTCATCCTTCGATCGAATGATAAAATTCCCCTCGCAAAGTACTTTACACTGAGCTTGACCATTTACGATAACTTTTTGATAGCCTCTCGGACATTTACTTATACAAATTCCTGTATGTGGAATAAGACCCTTCAGATAGCATTCCTTTTCAGTGATACACTGATCTGCGAGCTATACGAAAACAAGAGTTTAATATCCTATTCAAGAAATACTGCTTGAAGGGCTTACAGTAAAGTAGGGCAAAATGCAGGTTTCAACGCAATTGCCTTGGAGAGTCTTGAAATCCTTACAAATGCGACAGTTCTTCGCCGAACACCCTGTAAGACATAAGGGCGAACAGCAAATACGATCAGTTGTACATCCATTCGTTCCGCATTCCTCGAGACAGTCGTTTAAATTAGGAGTCACTTTTCTACGTTGAACATTTTTGATATCCCAGCAGCTAGCCGTTAAATACTCAGTATCAGAGTTGTTTACATTTTTCAAACAGATAGCACATTCATTTGGGTCTTGGTTGTCCTGAAATTAAGGTTCTTAACATAGCTTCTGGAATGCAGCACTCTGTAATATACCTTAAACGAGAAATGCTGCCTTAAATGATTTTCCACAATGTACACCCAATTCACGGTATCAACAAAACAGAGAACTGGGTTCGATTCAATCAGTATTGAACCTTGTCGTATTTTCAACAATGACTTTAAGCCCAAGCTACGTATGTCTCGGTTTTCATACACTACAAGTGAGTATTTGTCAAAAAGTAGCTTGTGGCCACGTATTACGGTCAGGTTTGGGAAGATATACTCCAACGTTTCCAAGCCATCCACTCTGTATACGAGAACATAATCGGTTACCTCTTCTAAGTTTGATGCAATTTCATGATTGTCCGATAGTCGAAAATTTGAGAGTCTTATATGTCCCACTACTATTGTGCACTTTTGTAGTTTAATCAGATCTTTCTCGTGTTTGATATCGATATCGTTACATGCTGTTGGTAAATAACAATATATTGTAGTAACCGTAATTGGATATATATAAGCGTTATGTATTTAAAAAAATCCTTACCGTATCCAGCAGCCGTAAAACGATGAAATATGGTAAAAAGAAGTACAGAAATTACTATGAAATCCATGTTCGAATTCGTTCACTTTTTAAATAACATATTATTGCACTAAAATAAGAAAACAAGTTATATATAAGTAAAAAGTTACAATCGTTGAAAGCATTACGACTTCTCATATGACCTGCCAAAAGATAATCCGATTCATTATGCCCATCATGGGACTTCTTAAAGAGCTTAAAATAAGTGCCCCGCCTATTGGGTGGGAATTATGTAACTATCTTCGTCACTCTCACAGAAACGTCGTTTCTCTTTTACATTGGGCATATTTATAAATGTAGTTATCTTAAGCCGGTACGATTTTTATTGACTAGATGTATACCTGAACACAAATCTAAATTGGTCATTTTTCTACGTATTACATATACGAACACCAAGTGTGAAGTCATTACTTCAATCATTCAATTTTTGAGTACATTTGTGGGTTACTCCTTCAAATACATCAACTGAAAAAAACCTAGATTGGTCACATGCACCTAGTTTAGTAAGTCTGACAGCTTACTGACTAGATGTATTGCAGTTTTATTGGCTCAGAGTGGTCACATATGTAAATAGTTTTTGCAGTTGTGGAGTTATGGAGAGGAGCCGATAAATCTAGTCAAGAAAATCCTGCCGGCATATTCAGTTGACATTTCGAAAAGACAAATTTAAAATAAACAGAGTAGCCGCTGCAGAGTTCTGAAAAATCCAGAAAGGGTCATTTCTGAAGCTACTCTGCAAATTTAGAATTTTTGCACGATATTTAATAATGAGATGACATCGAGTATGTAGTATGGAATGCAAACAGAAGAGTAAGTTCTAAAAACAAGAATAAGACAGAAAGTTACGATAGACACCTATAGAACCTTGAAATAGTAAGAAGTTTTATCTAGGTTAGGTTAGGGTTAGGTTGAGTGGGGTTGTGAGATCGTCACAAAAGGCCAGGCATCTTAGCAGGTCCATCGCCATCCCAAGGGAACCATTGCGTTTAAAACTTAAACCAATTCACCCAAACATTCAACTTTCTTACCGAATTTAAGTATGGTCTCAATTTTGTTTGAAAAACCAACCTCTTCTCAGTTGTTAAAGAAGAAGTACCTGGAGAGGTGCTACCTTCTTTTTCGATTCCGAGTAAAGCATTGTCTTATATCATATCTGAAGAAAAAACGCCACTGAAGTAAAAGAGTATATAAATGAAAATTATCTATATTATATGAACAACTATAAGAAAAGGACATTTACACAACAGCTCTTCAAAATGTGAATTTTCGCATTTGTCCTGTAATGTATACTTAGATAACTCAAGATCGTTGGCATCGTGGACAAAATTGTACGATTTTCGACAGTTATTTTAATTGCTGTGATAAAGCGATACCTAGGGTTTCGTTCGAAGTTAAGGTCAGGTCGAGGCCCAGCTTCGTAATGCCATCAAATGTATTCAGTTTAAGAGTCATTCATACAAAGCTATACGGTTTTCAATTGCTCTGATGAATCTTTTCTACTTTACTTAATCAATCTAGATAACTCTTTCTTGTCAATTGATACAAAAAAAAAAAACATTTATAGTCCCTTCGCACTTAAGAAATTTATCCGATATTTATACTATACCTACCTATACTGTACATTGTAATTGAAATAAGAATAAAAATGTAATAGTTCCTAAGTGTTTTAAATCTATGTATATTTTTCAACAGCACCAAAGTTTTCATCATCAGCAGTTGCAGTGACATCTTAGTCTTGTTTTTCTATGAATTTCGATCAAATTAAAGTAAAACTAAAGTAACTAGGTATAAATGGCCAACTAGCAATTGTACCTATACAAGAATGTGATTCTGTATAGAAATTCGAAAATTTAAAATTTCACATTGGAATGTAATTGAATAAATACATCGTGCAACAAATTCAGCACGCCATTTTGTTTCAAATATTCTGCCTACATTATTTATTGTTAAAACGGTTTGTTCTTTAACTGTGAACTGAATATAGTCCCGAATTTTGAAGTAAAAATATACACGCATATAGGTAAAAATATAAGAAGATTTCACATTTAACACATTTCAATGTTTGACAATTAATGTCAAATGTTTTGGTGTTAATGAAAGTATGTGTAAATCTCTATCTCTATCTCGGAAATCGAGATTCGAAAAATTGCTCTAACTCTGAAAAATGTACGATACTTTTAAATGACGCCTGCACTTAGGGGAATTTGTTAGTCTTTTATAAGGTCTTAGACGGGAATAATGATTCCGGGAACCCAATCCTTTATTAATTATTAATGCAATAATCACTGTCAATAAAATGAAAATTCGTAAAATGAAATTCAAGCAACACCACGGTATATGCATTTGATCCCGTACGAAGGATATATACATTTACCGCCACAACATTACAGCTAACGGGCACTGAACCTTTTGTTTTACGATAATACATTTTCGAACACTCTTATGATTGAATTTGCAGGAATATCCGCATTTTGATGGTATAGTTAAAAACGAAAACGTTTGAGAATAATTCAATTGAGGTGATTAAAATATCATAAAAAACCGAAAGATCATCAAATTTGGAATAGTTCTACTGATAGGGGTATAATTGGACAGTACTGTAACATAACCTATGCCGAACTTAATTTCTCACGACCGACAGTTAGCCGTTTTATGTTGCTTCTTAGTCAAAATCCGTTTTCAAGAGTTAACATAACAGTCGATGAATCGAACGTGTGTAAGCAATATTCAAAGTCACAATTGACGATCAAATTATGTACAGAAATCAATAAAAGCCCCCAATTTGATCGACGTCAACCCTCGCCTGGTTCTTCAAAGAAAGTCTAATTAAACTTACTCTGACCTTTCACTCACTACACTGGTCGTAAATTTAATTAATCAAAAATCTTCCGTATAATTTGACAATGTCAATGTTGAGTATGGTATGCATACCAGTGATCGTATCCCTTTGAAAAATGATGTTTTTCCTAATAGCTGTGCAATTTTTTCTTTAAATACAGCAATTATGCTTGCAAACTGACAAACATGTGCTGAAGCTACCTTGATTGCACTAAACTATAGAGGTTGTATTTATATATATAATTTTTTTTTTCTGTTATATAGAATTAGTTTTTAAAGAATGGAACCGATCGCGCTCTGTTCTCGTTTGCAACTGATCGGCAGTTCAATCGTGACGATCGAGCAGCTTACAATTGGTGTGGTGCTTTTATAGCTGCTACGGAGTGTCGAAGGCGGCATGCTTTGGGGCGTCGGGGGAAGTAACCTTACAATTACGACTCCTTCCTTTGCCTCAATACTGTTTTTTTTTTTTTTTTTTTTTTGTATACTGCCAGTTGTAGTAGGCATCAAATTGGCACTCCATTGTACCAAAGGTGGTAGAAAATGGAAAAACGAAATATAAGAGAAGAGCAACAAAAAAAAATACAAATCCTCTGAAGCCTTTAGGTAACCGGAATCGCCAAGATCAGCTGTTAACTGCTAGGCCGACGCAGAACCACAGAGGCGAACTGAGTCAGAAATTTATTTCGTGCACGCAATGAAATTTATTTACCTCTCGTCACATCTGATCGTTTTTAATTGATTTTGGGGGATGATGCGGTCTTAGTAGTACTGATTGCTAGACCTTTTATTATTATTATTGTAGACATATGAGTCGTAGACCTGCATTCAGGCTGCGATTTTAGTTCGGTTAATTGGATTTACAAGTGCATGTTTGTACGTATAACGTATATCAGTTTCATGGGAACGGGACATATTTATTGATATTTATACTGAAGCGTGATATTTAAAAAAATAGGTGGTATACTAGGTCCATGTGACCATATCCCTAGCTTCTCACAACCATTTGTTTGACAGTGCAAGATTTTATTTTTACTTTTAGATAATTATGCATGTATTTGTGGATGTTTGACGAAATTTCGCTAGAGATGGGGCAGTTATAAGATATTTTTTGTGATTCTGCGGTCCGAGCTTGAGTCCCCTCGCTCAGTTGTTCAGCATACTAACAGTAGGCTACTTCTGAATGCCTAAATAAAAACATTTTCAACAAATTGATTTTTTAAATAAATATTTCTGATGATGAAACTTTGTTAGTATCAGTGAAGTTTGCATGAATCGAGGTGTACTAACTGGGCAACTGTGCGATGGTCGAAAATTCCACTCAACTATATTTATTTTTGTTTTAAGACTCATATCTACTCTTGTATTAAATCGTATGATGCAACTGCAACTGTTTATTCATATATGTAACTTTGTCAGCCAAAATGAAGCTAGACAGTTATAAGACAACCGTTGAGCGAACAGCATCGTTTTCATCTACTCCACTAATGTCGTTTTCCATTGGGTAAAAAGAAGCGTCCGGGAGAGTCCGGAATCGAAAAAATCACTTCTGAAACAGTTCCATTGGCACAAAAAAATACTCTTCTGGTGAATCTGAGAAGAGAATTTCGCTTTTCGATTTGAAGTCAGAATCCACTCAAGAAGCACTCACACAAGTGTAATTTTTGTATTTTATTTTATTTTAAGTCAGCTGACAGCCGCCGTAGATTATTTGTTGGCATTTCACCAATACTTTTGTGGATTCAATCAGAAGCAGTTTTGTTGTTCCATTGGATCACAGAATGACTGGCTCCCCGAGTGAAACCAATGGAAAACGACATATGCCTATCATATAAATCAGGACTTGGATCCAGTGATACCAGATTACAAGATATATATTTTTTTTCAAGATTTTTGAGCTCCAAAATATATACAAGACTTTTTACCTCAAATTCATCAAATTTCAAGATTTTTGATGTGCAGAATTTCTAATATCTAAAAAATTAAAATAACCTTTCCTATTGACGAAAAATGTTTTTTTCTTCATTCCATTATATGGCGTTTTTCTTTTTTAGTTCAGAGCACAACCTGTTATACAAATAGTTCGTGTTTCTATTTTAGCTCAGATACATCAGAGCTCCGAATTTGTGTTTTTTTTTTCGTTCAGAGCATGATCAGAGCGCGCTCTATGAGCTCAGAATAAATTGACTGAGCAGGCTGAGTATAAAGCTGATTACATACATTTGACAGAAAAAAAAAACAGGATAAACAAAATAATTGAAATGGCGGACGAATCTTGTTGTTCTGGAACTGAAGGTTAACCAATTTAATAAACAACAATTAATAAATATTCAATTTATACATATATTTATTAAAAATGACAGCTATTTGCTCGAGTGTGTTTCTAAAATACATCAGAACGATCTGAGTACGCGCGGTTCAGAGCGCGCTCATAATGCTCGAGCTCGGTTCAGAGCTCAGCTCTGAATAAAAAAGAAAAGCGCCTTATGTATAATCTGAGTCCAACGGAGCCCATGCACAGTCTCCATCAACTTTAAAGATACATACATGAATTTCAACGAATTTGATAAATTAACTGAAGTACATAATATGTTTTTGGAGAAAAGTTTAAGATTTACAAACAGCGGATGGAAACTTCGCATATCCAATCTTAAAAGATTTTAATTTCAATATTTTATCGCTTCAACATTCCCCTGAAAATGTTAAAAAAATATTTTCTGCTGTGGGTTTAAAATCAAAACAAAAATTCATAATAGCTTGAGTACTGAAACAGTAGAAAGAGTACAAAGGATTTGTTGCGCTGATCCTGATATAAGCAATGAAAATTTTAATTCAAACACGTATAAATAAACGTGTTCCGAAATTTCGTTCTTTTTATATTTTGAACAAATCTTGAAAAAAAAAAATTTTTATTTCGGAAAAAAACAAGATTTTCAGATTTTTCATCTGCGAACACTGGTTGGATCTCTTAATCCCGTGTAAGAAAAAAAATTCTGTACTGATTGCATCTTAATTGTTACGCGTTAAGCAATAACTTTTATGAATTGTTGTGTGTTGAACAAAAAAAAAGGCTACGGTTTCTTTGCTAAAAGAAAAATTAGACAGTTTCGGCCTTCAAAGTAATGGTAACAAAACAGAGTTGAAGCTGAGGTTACAGGAGCGTGTTGCTTGGACGATTCGGAAATCAGCAGACATTCCCCCAACGTAGAAGATGAAATAACATCTATTGCCCACGAAAAAAATACCTTAATAAACGAAAACGATATATATAGGCTTGCCAATATAATCAAAAAGCAAGAGAAAATTCTAGCTCTCAAAGAAAAGCCCGCTGCTTTATATCACCCAGTCGAAAACTCCATGTGTTCAATCTCATAGAAAGACGTCGAAGATATTGTCCCTCACTTCGCGGGAATGAAAATGTCTCTATTAAAAAATGGGTACGGTGTTTCGAAGGGGCAAGATCTTTACACGAGTGGGAAGAGCAACAATTCTTCATATTTGCAAGAAGAAGTCTAAAAGGACCGCCAAATTAATTCTTCGTTCATCTCGCTACTCCTCATGGTCAGAGTTGAAGTCTCATATTTCTCCAAGAGATCAACACCGGCAGATTCAAGGTATTATTCCTTTGAACTCGAAACCCTAGTGATTATCTACGCTTTAAGGAGATTTCGCACCTTTTTATTTTATTTTTTTTTTATTTCGCAATAAGCTTTAGAATTATTACGGATTGTAAGTCTTTAACTCTTACACTAAACAAAAAAATAATCAATCATCGGATTTCGAGGTGGGCCTTAGAGGTCCAGGAATACAATTATTCAGTAGAGCATAGAGATTCCGGCAGAATGAATCACGTTGACGCCCTTTGTAGTTGCCATAACCTCCTTCTTCTACAACCTGACTCATTTAAGTACGCACTGGCTTCTGCCCAAAATCAGGGCATCCAAATTCAAAATATTGCTAGATATATAATACAGGCGAAGCCCTCTAAGTCGAATTTTCACGGGAGATAGAAATTTGTTCGAGTTAGAGGGATTTCTGGTAAAATTCGAGTTAGAGGAATATTGTAATAGGTCAAGAATCTAAAGAATATGTTCCAGATAGAGGGATTTTCGACTTAGAGGATGACCTTTCTTTGCAAAATTGAAGGGACTGCAAAAATTGAGTCGACAAATTCGAGTTATAGGGAAATTCGAGTCAAAGGAGGTTCGACTTAGAGGGATTCGACTGTATATCTAAATAACGTTAGACTTAGAACCCAAGCAACTCCCGTTTGACGAAATGGTTAATGGTCTAATTTATCGGAAACGTAGAGATTCTGTTGTATTCTATGAGCCAAAAGAAATGGAAAACAGCGTTATCCGAACACACCATGATGGACTCTGTCCTGTGGGTGCGGATAAAGTATTTGAAAACCTTAGAAATACTTACTGGTTTCAATCAAAGACTACACAATAGCTGTTTTTTATTATAAGCTATGATCCATATAGATCATCGATTTACATGCACTTACAACAACAGCAGATGATCCTGCTTCTCATCGGGATCACGAATCATGATCTGAAAATTATTTCTACTATTTCCCACTAGATGGCTTGTTTCATTTTTAAATGTTGGTGTGCCTGTAAACGATAGCTACCTAATCACGTTGCCAGACAAAAAAATGAAACACAAAATATCAATTGATTTTTTTGCGCACGAATTAAATCCCCATCCGTATTCCGTGTTATTTTCTTTTTATAAAGGTATGTTCAGACCAGCCAAGCACTTGATAAACAATTATATACCTCCATGTTTTATAAATATTTCTAAAACATTTATTAAACAAAACAATTTTTATCAAATGTTTTGCTGGTTTGGATCTGGACACAAAAAAAAATTAATGAAATGTTTCACAGTTTCCCAATCGTGATGGGAAATCATTTTTGTTTTACAAGTTTAACTGCAGAAAGTGAGCGCTGTTTTTTGATTATTATTTATTTTTTTTAAATAAAATAAAAAATGTCAAGAAAAGCTTGGAATACCTAACGAGAAAGTAATTCATTTAATACGAATATTTGAATTAAATCGTGTGTCACGTGATTCCCGAGACCAAAATTACAAAAATATAAACTTTACACGCTGCTAATTACCCTACCACATTATTTTCTTCTAGTTGGACTAGACAAATAAAATTGAAATATTTCATAAACATTTAATAACCAAATTTCAGAAATCTCTTATAAATGTGTATGAAATGTGTCCGATTTGCTTCAGAAACATTTGTGAAATGTTTCGCTGGTCTGGACACACCTTAATATGCCAAGATAAACGGATGTGCTAGCAGCAAAATATTGTTCATGTGTTGCATATTTGAACATAAAATACTTAATTTGTTTCTAAAAAATATGGAAAAGAAAAATTATTAAAATTCGCTTTAAATATGGTAACACCCCCGACATTGCAAGCGAAATCTGATCGGGATCAGATCACGCTGATAATAGAAAACAGCTAATATTGCAAAGGGTGATAAGCCATTTGATACACTTCACGTTGACCATTATGGGCCCCTTCCAGCTGGTGTGAAAAATCAAAAAAAAAAAAATTTTTTTTACGTACTTAATTTACCAAGCTTTATTCAGTGAAGACAACAATTTTCGAACTTACTTTAACAAAGGTGTTTTAATTGTATAACGATTCAAAGCAATTGCAAACGGCCATATTATTCACTCCTTTACATTTAATGCGGGTTAAAGTTTATACCAGTTTTGGAAGAGAGCTTGCCAGCGGCAAGCGGATTGCGAGGTTTTGATGTGAAATGGAGCCAAACGAAATTGGGCCAAATTCACAAAATTTGGAATTATTTCGTTTTCAAAGCGAAATAAATCAAATTTGGGTATATGCGATATATGAATATAAACAACTTTGCATAAACTCAACATAGCACATACCTCCTCCAATCTCCAAACAGTCATTCTAAGTAGGGGAGTTGTTGTTTTGCATAATGAAATAAAGCCCAATTGGCCCTATCTCACTTATTTCACTTTGGAAAATAAAATAATACCAAATTTTGAATTTGGAAAAAGAAATAATGCCAAATTTTGAATTTAGCTTTATTTCGTTTGGCTTTATTTCACGCTGATTTGATACGAGTGAAAGAAAAATAAGTTTAATAATAAAGATACAAAGAAAAATAAGTTTAAAAAAAAACAGTGGGTAAACCTAGCAGAAAAAAAGCTGTTCATATCTCACATTGGTATAAGTGAAAGTATGTGTAATTCTGAGAAAAATTAAGATTTCTCAAAATTACCCCAGATCAAAAAATAAAGATTTTTTTTGGCAAATCGAAAATGAAAAGCAACCTCAAATCCGTATGACAATACCTATAAATTTTTTTTTGTATTTTTTCAGCTATTAAAAATGAAACTAGAGCAGAACGAAAAATTAGAATGAAAAATCCCGATAGGACTGCGTGGGTACACTACAAACAACCTTTATTAATGTTCAATGTTAAAATGTTAAAAAAATGTTTTTGACATTTCAAGATTATTTGATAACAAATTCGTTTAAAAATTTGTGGTTGCTTTGCAAACAATTGCTACCCCTTTCATAATACACTTTCATTCTCTTTTACATAGCACTGACTTTTAAACGTGATAAAAATGAGGAAAAAATGTAGTGTCCTATGGGCTTAAAAAAATGGACTTTTTTCTCAAAAAATTGATTTGTTCGCCAAATCGAAAACGACATAGGTAAACGAGATCTGAAAAAGTAGATAAAAAAATGAGTTTATAGGCAATGTCTAATTAATTTGTATATACCTATTTATAAATGAACTTCAAGGCTTTAAGGTTTTTATTATAAAATTTGTCATTTGAATTACGAATTGCATCTACTGTTTCGTAGTAGTATCGTGTTTCACGATATTTAATTCATCATTTGCTCAAAACATTTTTATTTTCCTTCAACCAATCCATATTGTTTATTTTTCATTATATTTTAAGCAAATGTACACTTATTCATAAAAAGTACTATCCACACTCAAGCTAAGTATCCTGCCCGCACTAAATTTTAGCGTCCCTAGTCCCCATTTCGATTCCACACACCAAAGATAAATGGTCGCTAAATAATTATTTTGTATTTTGGTTTTTAGTTTTTTTTTTATTTATCATGCTAACGTTATCTGCGGTTTTCTCCAAAGAATCTATAATAATCACAACACAAACTTTTCCCTCCTTTTTATTCTGTCAACATTTATCTTCGATTTAATGTACCTATCGGACATTTATTTCGCGAGCTAAATGAGTGGAGACTTGTCATCGGCCCATCTAAATATATGAAGTTAAGAATTTAAGGCTAGTACGGACCGGTTCCGGAACGAAATTTTCCGGTGATCTCCAAATGAACAACGAAACGTCTGCGAAAAGGCAGCGGAAAATAATTTGTGGAGAGTTCCATCAGCTGATACACAAGTAGCAGTGGTACCAGCACTCTCTAATTATATTTGATTTTTCTCAATACTTATCCTAATTTACACAATTCACTTTAAAGTTTGGCGATTTTTAGGCTCCTTAGGAATTTATTAAATGAATACTTCTATTGCGAACGTATTCTTTTCGAACTAAAATTTTCTAAACAATTATCTAGTTTTCGATTGAGTATTTCAGATTTCTGCTGCCAAATAGAATTGAATCCGAATTCTGTTTATTCTTTTGCGTATTGAGTTGCTCGCAAAAAACACTTTTTTCTTGCACTGGACATCCATTGCAATTGATTTTCACACATGTATACAAATCCATTTCAAAATAGTTTAATATTAAAACTCGTTTCCATAGGCGTTTCTTTTTTTTTAAATTGAAAAATGGAAAGTCTCTAAATTATGAGTATTTGTTGTTGTTTTTTTTTAATATAATATTGTCGTCTTTAAAAACAATGTAATCAGAATAATTTTGCCTAAAGAATTGCAAAAAATGTGCACTTTTTGTTTTTGGCTCCAAGATTTTTGAAATGTTCCTACATATCTCTTATAAAACCTGGTAACACTGCAGTACAAATGTCAAATTTTCGCAAGCAAATAATGTCCCGGACAATAAACGTGAGCGAAAAGAGAATGCATATTTGTACCAAGCAATCTACTACAACTATCCATTTGTCCGATATCATTTCGCAGCAGCTGCGTAAGTACTTCAAAACGAAAAGGAGAGCGAAATTTTTCGTTCAGCCTTTAGGGGGCGAACAGGATACTGCTTTGCTAAACTGCTTCGCTAAATTTCATCTTTGTAAACATTTTTGTATGGGAGATAAAATTTAGCGCGAGCAGGATACTAAGCTTTAACGCATATTTTCAAATTTAGCGGATAATATTCTATAAACGCTGTCAGCAACTTTGCCCACAGCGGAAGTGCCAGAATAACAATGCATTGAAGGTCTTGATGGAAACGCTTGGGTTGTGTTATGCAAGAGGAAACGTTTATGAACAGCTTCCTAATGACATCACTTTGAACCATTTCTGTTAAAGAACACGGTTACTATTCCACCTTTAATGTAATGTAGTCAGAAAAACTATCCAATGTGGATCAAATCTACCATTTCTCTTTCTTTATTCAGATCCAGGACAAATCCGCCATTGTGCAGGAGCTATATTACTGCAATTGAATGAAGATCACAAATTTCTTCAAATTCGACAGCATTACAATTCTCATAGCGTCAGGTGCATAAACTAAGTATTGAATAGACCGTCTGCTCCCGCGCACCTACCCGATTAACCCCGCAAATTTTGAAAAGAAAATTCTCTCTTAAATTTCCTATCTGTGATTTTCTTTCCGAACAATACAAATTTTACTTTTAAAAGTATGTTCATAAAAAAAGTGGCAAGAAAAATGAACACCCTTAGTGGGAAAAATAAGGACAGACTGCTAAGAATGAGAGTAATGCCGTCTTTCATTGGGACCACCAGATATTTTTTCAGATCTCAGATTTTACGCGGCTTTTGTAAATGGATTAGTACTTTATTTGACAACAATATCAGCTGTTGAAATTATTGCATTTGTTTTTGGTAAAATAAACGATGGATATCGACTTTAAAATTTAGTTTCCAATAAATTTTGGAGAGAATTTTATCTGGTCTCCAACTTTTCTCTCCAAACATCAGCTAAAGTCCTAGCTAAATTTTGACATATAGCACACCGTGGATAAGTGTCACAGAAAGCAGCTGTTCTTTGGAAAAACTTCTTTCAAAAATGAAATTCTCTCTATTTCTGGTTCTAGGTACTTCTCGTCCATGTAATAATTAAAAAAGCTCATCCTTGCATACTTTTCCGCAATAGAACAACAAATACACAACGATCTGCCACAATTTAGCTTGAGAAAATGTCCCGACCCATTAAATGGGCACGCTAAATTTTGACAGACACATGAAGTACATTCTGAAACAAAAGTTTGATTATTTAGCTCGAGGTACGTACCGCTCAGCTAAATGGGTTCGCTTAAGTTTAGCTCAGCTAAATTTTGGAGAGAATTTTGTATGGGAGCGAAAATTTAGCTCGAGCAGCGTACTAAGCTTAAATGTAAACATCCCGTATTATTTATTATATATAGATTATTCAAGTAGCGAAATTTTCCTAAGTTGGCTGAGCTGACAGCATAAACTAACTATAAAATAAATTGACAGCTTCAGCCAGAAAAGAGAAATTGCCTACAAGCTGAATTTAACCTTGGATTCTTGTTTTTGTGCCTATGTTAATCAAAGGGGAATCACTCATACTTGAAAAAAACCAGCCTACACTCTTCCGGTTCCGGTTTAAACCACCATGTCGGTAACTCTCAGAACGGATCCATCAGCTGACAGGAATTCACGAAATACACTAAATCTCAGTCAGTGTTCTTAGCACTCTCTCTTTATTTTTCCCACGAAGCGTGTTTATTTTTCCCTTTTCACTAAACTCAAAATGAAAAAAAAATATTTTTAAAAGTAAAATTTGTATTGTTCGGAAAGCAAATAACATTAAATTAATCTTCAGTATAAAAATCCCAGTTTGCTAACATTATAATCATTATTTTTGGTACTGGAAATTGTTGCTAAATTCAAATCTCCTTTTTATGTACATTTAGTGCGTTGATATTAATGGTGCAATGTAGTTTGAATTTTTCCTTGTCAGATTGTTGATATTCCCACAATTTTGATGTTTTACGCATGGAAATTTTACCGAAAATTGAAATTCCCACAAAAAGGTAGAGATGCCACAATGTAGGAACACTGCTGAGTGTCAGTATTTTTTTTTGCTGCTTCACACGTATTCACCGACAGTAAAATAGCAAGCGGTGGGAGGGGCTTATATTGGAAAAAAATCTGCGGGGTAAATCGTAGGATTTAATAGTTATTTTATGTTTTTAACACTCACCAAAAAAGAAAAGGAATTCTCTCGCATGGAAAAGGAGGCTGATAAACAAATTTTGAGTGGTAGGTACACAATGTTGCGGTTTATGATCTTCAAGCAGTGATGCCACTGCCTTTTTATTATAAAAGCAAAATTAGCTGTCTTAATTTTACTATAAATTACCTTAATCTTAAATTTGTGGAGTGTTATTTTTGGAATGAATCTGAGGGGAAACGCGTTGCAGTTGAAATTGGTAGTTGTGTGCTCCACTACCTGAATGCTCTCAGAAACAACTAATAATGATGATTTGGGCGTAATTTGTTATTCAGATAACTGCTGCGGGTAAGAAAAATATGGAGTAAATGAATTCAAAATTCGAAGTATTACTCACAAGTTTCTAATACGTGGACATTCTCAAAACGAAGGTGATAATGTTCACAGCATCATAGAAAAACCGATTAAAAGATATCGTCGATCAAGCCCAATCTACGTAGCTCAGCAATATATAACCTTAATTCGAACGGCAAAAAAGAATGGTCCACGAGTTCACTCACGATGATTTCTATGATTTGAAAATTTTGCAAGAACAATGGGGAAACAGGTTTACACTTACTGATAGAAGACAAGTAAAATGGCACGATTAAACATCTATCTACAGGTAGAAAAAATCATCCTTATGCATTTTTTTATAAAACGTCTTATGAAGGAAATGCATACAAAAGAGTTAACGTTCGAAACCTAAGAAATGAAAATTCTGACAACCCGATTTATTCAATCGGACTGATGAAAGCTTACCAAGGGAAAATCGCTCTGGCTGAAAAAAAAAGAAATACAAGATTTGATTAATAAAAACATAATCACAAAATCATATTACGATGAATTTTATAAAACAGTTCTTGATTGAGTTTGTAATTATTTTTTATTTTTATTATCCTCCTTTTTCCAAAAAAAAAATAAGTATTTTTTTAAATAACAAATAAAAAAAACTTAATAAATGTTTCCTTTTATATAAGATTTTATATAATTTTCAGTTTAAAGAGAAGAAAGGGTCAAAGAAAAGCGGAGTGAGTTAAGGATCTAGTACAGGGCCTTTGTTCTGTAACTAATCACAGGTGATAAACTAAAGGATTCGGAACAAAACCAAGGGCAATTTATAGATTTATTTCGAATCCATCGTTTTTCACATAATTTTCGTGAAAGGCCCTGAATATAGTACTGATTTTTCTTCATTTTGGTTTAAGATAGTCCGTAGAATTATAATTATAATTCTAAACTAAAAAAAATCATGAAAAAAATTGATTTAATTTAGAAATAAATACATCAAAATCGTCACAACTCAAAAACAAATTTAGTAAAGTCATAACGCAAAAAACGTGAATTTCCATGGTAAAAGTAATTCTTTTAGACTGGTTGTTATGTAAAGTTTATTATTAGTATATTTCCCCCTATAAAAATATTGATTAAATAGTAAAGCCTAGTACGATGTTCCAGAAAAGCTAAAATTAAGCGCCTCTCCAATGTTTCTCTCCACCACTTCGCTCAATGTTCGCTTAATTTTGAGAGTGTAAGTTCCGTCAAAAAAAAACTGTGTTGGTAAAGCTGATTGACTTTGTTCTGTTTCTTTATTTAACTTCTACAGCTCTCTCCTCGAAAACCTCTAACATTACTCCTCGTTAAAATATTCCATTTCTAAAAGAAATTAAATTAACAACAACGAATTTCTAACCATTCTCCATACTGTTAATTCCCTTTCGTTTGAAATGTTGTTGAGAATACCGATATTTTCTCTGATCTATCAAAATTAAGCTCCTGAAAAATGTATTTTGCATTAATACGCTTACTTAAATTCTGTAGATATTTTTCGTACAGTGGCTAACAAATTTAGCTTGAACTGCGTACTGCCTGGCTTAACTACTTTGCTTAATTTTATCTTTGGAGACATTTCTGTTTGGGAGTTGAATTTAAGCGCGAGCAGCATACTAGGCTTAAATTTACAGTTTCTGTCGTCATAAAATGGTTTTTCGATTCTAATGAAAAACGAAGATTTTTGAGTTGCGACACTTTTGTACTACATGTGCGATATGTGAGTTCATGAATTGGACTTTAATGCAAGAATTCGGTATTTTCTAACGTGTATTTCACTATTTTTTCAAATTTAACCAAAACCTCCACAAAAACCAAACAAGTTCAATACAAAACAATTAAACACCGCGATACCCATAAAAGCAACACGATTGGCGGCCGAATATTAGTAACATGTTTTTTGTAGCTTACATATATTCACAGACGGGGATTGAAATTACAAAAACAACAATGTAAACAAATGGGTATTGGGGGGATAGACGCACGAAAAATATCCATTTCTTTTATTCATTCATCTCTGCAAATGCTTTGTATCTTCCCTTGATACTTCATTGGATATTTCCCGTTTAATAATATTTTCTTCCAATGCATTTGAAGTGTCGGTTAAAATTTCGAAAAGTGTGTTTTGGCCCACAGAAACTCCAAAATTGTTACCCGATAGCCATTGATAACCGCCGCCGCCAAGAACTCCAAGAGTAGCGCAAAGTATTGGAGGAACATAAGTAGATCGCAGAACGCTTCTTAAATTAACCGTTTCCAATACCATTACAAAAGCTTCTTTTGAAAGCCGGAACCGTTGAATAAAACTGAAACTAAGAACAAATTCTAAAATACAAAAATTCATATTTTCAAACAAATACTTACTTTTTTTCGGAAATGATAATGCGTCAGACGTATCCCTTAGCATCCTTCTGCTTCGCAACAAATCCATTTTCGTTTCGTCTTCATCGAAAAGCAACATATTTTTATGCCAGAACTGAAATAAAACATTACTTCACCACCAACTCGTCTATTTAACAAATATCACACATACCCACTGAAAAAACTATTGTTTTATTATATGTACTATTAAATTTTCACTGAATTCACTGAAATTTTCACAGAAAATGTATTTCAAACTTTGAAACGATAGCAAAATAGCCATCGTTCAATCGAATCATTTCGCCGATAGTACCTATTTGACATTTAAATAAGTAACGTGTAGCAACAAGAAACGATGATCGTCCAATCGTTTCAACGATTATCGTTTTTTCGCTGTTACACGAAGTAGAAGCATCGTCGAGACGATATCGTTCTATCGTTTTGTGCTTACGCGATTAGAGTCCAGCTATTTCGTTGGACAAAATTATTTTGATGATAAGAATTGAAAATAAAAAGTTTATATTCCTCCATAACATACCTGCTGACAACCATCTCCCTCACCTATTCGTGTTTCATTCTGCTTGCAAAACTGTCATTTCGCAAACGTCATCTCTATTAGCTGTCAACCTGTCATCGACGAAGAAAAAGTACAGTAGGAAATTAAAAGTTGAAGTAAGTAGTTGTGTCGACGAAAATTTAAGAAATTATATATTTTCAGTGGTTTTGTGCAAAAAGGCCGATATAGTTTTCAAACTGTTCAATACAAGTGAAGTTATAAATACATATATAGTAATAATTTATTATTTTTTGCATCAGAAACACGTAATTCTATAATTCAATCCAGAAATAGTAGCCAAAGATAAATCTAAAAATCATAATCTGAGGTTTTTTTTCGTACAGCGGCATATAAAGTGAAGTGGAAAGAAAAAAAACGTTTACCCGCTTCAATTTAATCGCTTGCTTACCCCTTTCTTTTTCTTCCTATATATGGAAAAAGTTATTGTACATATTAACCGCAGAAATGCTGGTTAAATTAATTGCGTTACACTTTTCTGTCTGTGAATTAATCAGCCAACTTTTTATCTGGCGTGTATCTAAAGAAAAAATGTTGATATCGTATGTATCTGTTGTGCAATAAAGTCTGAGTCGCAAAACTATAAATGGTTGCAGCGGGATGGAATGCCCTATGATTCCTTTTTGGCAATATGCGGAAGCTATGTTTTCTTGTTTTTTTTTTTAAATGTTTGATTTGTGAAAATCGGTTTTAACTGTTGATTCTTTGTAGATTCCAACCTTTAACGAGCTATATACAATTATTATTAAGTCTAATAATCTAGTAAAGAAAATCCTGCCTGCATACATTTTAATCAGCTGACAACTCGGGGAGTAAAATTCCAACAGGATGCCACTGCAGAATTTTGAAAGTCCAAAAAAAGGGCAGGTGAGAAAAAAAAGGTGTCACTTCTGAAACTACTCTGCAAATTTAGAATTTTCGCACGTTATTTAACAAGCATAGGCTCGCATAGCACCATAATAGTGTTACCACAATAGAACCGTGTAGCCGTGTTACATTTTAATCGTATTTATTTGGAAATAACCTTTTTTGAAAAATTCGCGAAGGGCCTTTTCCAAATAAATAAGTGCAAAAATCTAAAATTTGAGGCAGGCACTCGAAAACAGTGCCCAATTTCGACTTTAGTCGCACAACGGTAACGCTGTCCGCGAGTATACAAAAGCAATTCTAGTTGCCCAGTCAACCATTTACCTAGTTTAGGCAAAATCTAGTTAAGGTTTTTCAGGAATTAGGTATCCGAACTTCCGAACTTTGTATGAAAAAAAAACCTTTGGTATTTGTCAGCTGACTTGTATAAAATACATAAATAACACTTGTTAAGTGTAATTGAGTGGATTCTGACTTCAAATCGGGAAGCGAAATGCTCTTCTCAGTATTACCAGAAGGGTATTTTTTGTGCCAATGGAATGGTTTCAGAATTATGATTTTTTCGATTCCGGACACTCCCGTTTCTTTTTGCCCAATAGAAAACGATATTACTCAACAAATTTCTTGTAGTAAGAATTGAAAAAGCTGATAGTCACCTGACTATTGGCAGACGATTTGAAATTTTTTCTATTTGGCATACGTGGCCACCTGCATATGTTTTGATCTCCTGCGTATTAAAACTATCAACAGGTGGCAAAGTAAATATATATTGAATGTTCTCCTCAAAATTATTTTTGCTAGTCATTTGTTTCTCAGTGTTGGTATATCCTTTTCTCAAATGCTTGTAAATTAGTGCATGGACAAATCATACTGGTTTGCTCATAAATGGTTTGTCTGCGGTTTAGTCAGTACAAACTCTTCCACGTACTCGCTGGAACTTCAAAAAGAAGTTCAATCAACTAATATTGATAATAAATGCAAATTCTTCGCGTTTATAATACATTTTAAAAACTTTTCTGTACCTACCACTTTTTGAATTTTTAAAATTAAGTTGGCTTGGAAAGTTCGTGCAGTGCTTAGCCAATTTTTCTTTTATCTTCTCTGTTTGTAGAACTCGTAAGAAGTTTTTTTATACCTCGTGCTTTTGAATAGATTCTGCTCTCACCGAAACATGTAAATTTGCTTGTTAAATACTGGTGTCGCTGTAGCATAGGCATGGTTTGGATATTTTTTTTTCGACTGCCTTAGTAATGCTGCATCTAACATATACTACTAAAACAATGATAAAGGTAAAAATATAATCCAAATATACAAGTTGGCTTATTTTGATTTTGGTAGCTTGGATATTTGATATAGTTTAGCTAGCTCCTTCAATTCTCCTTATGGACCTGCTTTTCGTTGTATCGGCAACATTGAATCCGTTTTTTTATATTTGCCAGTTTGTGCGTGCTACAGTTGTGTTACCATTGTTTTCAGGTAATTGATGCTGCAGCGCGATAGACATTAATGTCGTTTTCCACTGGGACCAGCATAAATCTTTTTCAGATCTCAGATTTTATGCAATGAGATTGATCTGCTTTTGTAAATGGATTATTACGTTGTTTGACAGCAAAATCAGCAAAGTAGCACTTCTTTTTGGTAAAATCAACCATGGAAATCGGCTTGAAAAATGTTTCCTCTGTTGTAGATAAAAAAGGAGTAGTTTTGGTGATTCGTAGTCTTCAGATCAGAGACAATACTATGATGTGTATATGTATAGTATGATTTGTCTATGCTTCAGATGATGAAAAGACAATGAAGATAATAAATCCTCCAAAACTATGTCCATTGCTGTTTATATATTTCTTTATTTTGGTTTTCACGAAACTGCACATTTGTTTTAAAACAGACATCTTTAAATGACGTAAAACAGCTGTGCTGTATTTGTGGTAGTATGTGTAAATCTGAAAAAATATCGAGATCTGCAAAAAGTGATCCCAATCAAAAAAAAATTTAACACGACATAAATAAAGGTACTTAGTAATTCTGTTTGGCAGCTGTTATAGTATGATTAGGGCTCTAATCGCGTAATCACAAAACGATCGAACGACATCGTCTCGATGATGCTTCTACTTCGTGTAGCAACGAAAAAACGATATTCCTTGAAACGATTGGACGATCGTCGTTTAATGTTGCTTCACGTTACTAATTCAACTCCCAAATACTATCGTCGAAACGTTTCGTTTGAACGATGGCTATTTTGCAATCCTTTCATCGTTTTTGGTGTATTTTTTTTTAATTTTAGTTAGATTTTAGAGAAGTATAACAATATTTTACGGAAGACACCAACTTATGTTCTCTTTGGAGTGGACTTGCTATTACTGAAGTTGTAATAAAACGCATTCCTTAACTCCAAAGTCCATTGGATTTATGGTCAGTTCCTGCACATGCACACTGCTGGGTATCCGTTTAATGCACACTTTCATAAAACATTCCACCCTTCTTCGGTGAATCTTGTTTCTTTGATAAGTGTTTGCATACTTGCATCTTGATACATGTAGAGGCAAAAAAAAGAAACAATTTACATAAGTTTGTTTACAGTCATTTTCAAACGAGAACGATGAACGATGCGATGATGATGTTATATGAAGCAACCAAAAAACGATGATCGTCCAATCGGTTCGTCGGTTTCGTTTTTTGGTTGTTACACGAAGTAGAAGCATCGTCGAGACGAAGTCGTTCGATGGTTTTGTGCTTCCGCGATTGATACCCTTTTGATTTTACAGTACTTGAAAATCCACCATCCTCGAATTCTTTCAAAGCCTGGGATGGATTCTGTAAAAAACAAAAATCACTTTCACATTTCAAAAAACGAAAAAAATCACGCGAAAATTTGCTTCGTGTAACCGCTTTCGTTTCTTCTTCTCGTTCGCAATGGTTTAAGAAACGGTGTGACAAAAAAATTTAAGTTTGAGAAGCTTTATATATCAAATATGTTGTTTTGACTGGTAACAGCTGACCGCTTTCAATGTAAATATTTCGTTTGTTGATAATTTGGTCGTAACAAAAATTCGAATAATATTATTTAATTAACATCACAAACGCAACAAAATATTATGATCGAGACAATGTCCTGCTCAGGGAAGAGATAAAGCTGAAGAAAAATGGAAACAGTTGTTTAAAATATTAAATGAAAATGGACCGCCCATAAAAAAAATACTGGATGGAAAAAATGTCTTAAAAATATATTGTTTGTTGTACCTGGCATCTCACTTTTTTGACATGGGCAGATTACAAACAACGGGTGAAAACAAAACTGTCAATTTAAATGCACATCAATTTAATAAACAAATTTATCAACGGGTCGCTTAAGAGGATCCGGAAAATCTCAAAGATTTTTCGGATTTTTCTTAAATTTACACAATTCTCTACATAGCTATCATCACTATCGCTTGCTATTAATAAATAATTCGGCAGCATATTTTTTTGTGAAATAAAAATTAGCCACAACCACTAATTAAACAACCAAAAATAATGAAAAACGTCGTACAAATAGCATTCGCTGTATTCCTTTCGCATGAAACGAAGATGTCTTTCGTTTTTGGAGTTATATGAAGCAAAGAAAAGGAAAACATCGATGGAATTGCTTTTGCAAAAATGAAATTTCCTGTTGTTTTCGAAGTTACATGAAGCAAAACGTTCGTTTGAACGAAAACCATTGACCTTTTTTCATTGGCACCACCAGATATTTATTTTCAGATCTCAAATTTTACGCGGCTCTTGAAACAAGCAACGATATCCATCTGCTAGTAGTTTTGGTGATTCGTAGTCTTCAAATGATGAAGAAAACAATGAAGATAATAATTCCTCCAAAATTATATCCATTGCTATTTATTTATATATTTCTTTATTTTGTTTCCACGACACTTTGCGTATTTTTTTGAAAGTAAACTTTTTGAAATGACGTAAAACAGCTGTGCAAAGTGTATCTGCATTTGTGGCAGTAGATACGTGTAAATCTGCAAAATCTGATTTTTTTTTGCCCAATGGAACATGAAAAGTGATTTAGAACAAAAAAATAATGATTTTTTGTCCCAATGGAAAACCACATAAAAGTTCCTTTTTCACCATTCTACCCTATATCAATCTATATTTACGCTGTCAAAATCTTTCAGAAGTCGGTCGTTGTTGTCCTGTTTAAATACATCCGTCTTTCAGTACATAAACACAAAAAAATTAGAGATTTCCTGCTCGCCATTGATGGTGGATAAATGGTCATAAACTCTATTTTCTCAGCTATCTTTTTCTTAAATGATTTAAACACTAGATATGCACTGAATTAAGAAAACGCTCGGGTTTTTTTTTACATCTCAGAGTTACCTACGATTCGTTATGTAAATAGAAACTGACCTGCATAAAGGGTATTTCTATTGTGTTTTTTAATTGTCTTAGAACAACAGGTTTTACAAGTTATTTATGATAATTTTTCGTTTTGTTTGGTTCCAAATTTTATATCTTGTACATATTTGTTTTTGAAAATGAAAGTAAACGAAGTGTCGCGCACTTCGTTTATAAATAACTAGGCCAACGTACACACGATAAGAAATGTCTCTGCAACAGATTTTTATTTATTCTATTCAGTTTTGTGTTTTATCTCAAATAACTCTAAATTTATCCAATCAAAAAAAACAAAAAAAAAAAAAAAAAAATCGTATTTTGCATTAATTTCTTGAATACCATTTATCATTACTTTATGAATAAGCTTGCCTTCTTGAGAAAAATCCCCAAGCGTAGGTACTTTACATACAACATTTATCTTTGTTAAATGATCGGGGAACAACAAAAACGGCGCGTGCATCTTTTTATCTTACTAGAGTTCGCCCAGTGGTAGAAATTCGACCATTATAGTACCTGACTTATACACAATATACTGGAAAACAAATAATTCATAGCATTGCATATTTGTACAATATAAATATCAAGCGAATACGTTGTTTTTAAAGCAGTGAAAGTGGTTCTTAACTATTAATTTGGCATAGCCTATTTATTTTTAAGATTATGAGCACGTGTGTGTGTATATGTGTGCGGTATGACGTAAGTTCTGCATAAATTTGAATGACAGTTTTAAATTTATTGAGTGTTTTCGTAGTTGCTTAATAAAGATACGTAGGTGCCATTTTTTTTTTTTTTTTATTTATATATTAACAAACTGTTTACATGAATTTGTTGCAATTTCATTTGCGTGTTAGTTGCTTACTTAAGGTCGTCTAGTACGAAATTCATCATTGACGGTATTTTGTACGCTATAATTCTGTTTTAGGCGCAGCTCACAGTGTATACTTTCTTTAGGGAACGAAAGGGAACCCAAACTATTTTCCAAAGACTTCAGGGCAAAATAAAAAGGAACTTGGTCTTAATTGCATTACGAACAGAATGTCCACGTTAGAAAAACACCAAAGCCCTCTTCATTAGAACTTGCATTTGAGGACAATTTCACTCCGCATACTAAGTGTCAAATACCAAAACTGTTGGCCGAAATAATATTTTTCCAATTGGGCTATTTAATAATCACACACCTATATTTGTTCCTTGAAATGGTTTTATTTAGCTCAGATGAATCTTTTACATTTTCTTGTATAAAAAGTTTATGTGTCATTTACCCCAAATAGTAAACGAATTTCTTATAACCGGGTTAATTGGTTAGAACGAACATGCCTATCCAGTCAGCTCTATCGCATAAAATAGTGCGATATTGGATGCATTTTTATTGGCTTTTGCGGTGTCCATGCTTATAGAAGAGATGTGTAATAAGTGTGCTTAGATTTAGCTTGTCAGTTTTATACAATTAGGTATGATGTTACCATACTTAACCATGCATCTGGCGACTTATACCATAGAGGTGTGATAAGTGTTCTTAGACTTAGCTTGTGCGTTTCATAAAATGTTAACGTAGTTATAAGCATATTTACCCACTTTTTTACCCTTCATCCTCCACGTACAGATTCTGTTCAACTCAGTACAGGTTGTATGAATTTGCGGTTTTTAATTTCAGGGTCTTTTTCCATACTAATAATGAGCCATCAAGTTCTGTACAACCATACTGGCTTTGGCAATAACACCCGATTGCAGCCGTTCGATGTTAATCCTTAGTGTTTTCTGGTCGTTGGACTGTTTAGCAGTAGGATAAGCTATAGTGATCAATTCGGACGATATTGCCCAGGATGGCCTTTTTTCGCAATGTAGTTTTCAAGTGTCGAACTAATGACACTGCTCATAAAGTCTTCCTTCGTTGGCGAGAGTACAAATAATTAAGTTGTGATGCGATAATCAGTAGGGGTTTGGTTGTATCGCTTATTTAAATAAAAAATAAATAAATATTTGGTGCAAAAAAATGGAGGTTCCCTATGCCTTGCTTCTCACAAGCCTGGGATCACGCACTAACCACTGACCCATTGCACAAATTTTGCCTCTAAATATTTTTTGCCTTTAATGTATTTTTCTTAAACAAATTAACAACTTACTTTATTTTTCGTTGTTTCTTAAAGATTAATATTCTTATCGATAAGATTTCGATTAAAAGCGTAACAGCTCCAACAAATAAAATCCGTATTCTGTTATCTGAGAGGCCGTGTCTGATCAAATGTGATTGACTGAACATATGAACATATCAATAGTCATGTTCAATTGAGATATTCGCATGTACGTATGATAAGAAACTAAGTTAAGTAGCCTGGAATTGACAATCTTTTTCGATAAAGAGCGAGTTATTTTTAATATCTTTTGATAATTTACACAATACATACTGTAATGTATATCCATTGTTTAACCACTAAACGTAGAAATGTTTTCCAGCGAAAATGTATCAATGTATTTGTTTATTACATGAAGGAGGATAACAAAAGACTAAGCTGTCAATATTTGCTACTTTTATCAGGGAAGTTTTTTCTCACTAATGAGAACGATATCTCAAAGGCCAGTAAGAGCACAAATTTACAAACGTAATTTGTAATTTGTGTGTATCAATATTTATAAATGACTAGCTGTACCCGCCCGGCTTTGCAGGTGCAAAATGTGGTTTCAGAACAATTGATCGAAAAAAATTTCAGAAAGAGCCTTCTGCAAAAGTGAGGGACTTGAACCCGTACTAAAAAAACCTCCCGTAGACTGGGCCCACTCTGCCTTTATCTTCATGGCATTGCACATGCTCGTTGGACTAATCGGCAATTATTTAATATTCTTTGGACAATGAAAATAATTTTATAATATTTAGCTCATTTCTTTTATTAATGTAACGCTTCTTTGTATACTTTGTATATTAGCGGTTTCTATCGACTAAGATAGTGATATTTGCAGCATTACTTACCCTGGAGCACGCTACATATAAGATATAACTGCCCGTGGCTGAAGCAATTCCTGATTAATTCAACTCCCGCTTTTCTTAAAGTTTAACCCTCTAACTTATTGATTGTCATGGCAGAACAAACATTAATAGGAAATTGAATCCGTTTAAACTGAAATGGATAATTGCTGGGAATTATTTGTATTCTTGTTATAAATACCGTATCTCCTTTACCAGACCCGGTTAAAATTAACGCCTCAATAACGTTTTTCTGCAACGAAATCACTCTCAATCTGGTTGGATTACAAAGCTTGGGGGATTCAAATTGCGAAGCAACATAATGGGAACTCCAACTTTTAATTCCACGCCATGGACTGTAATTCTACTTAAAAACTCTACCGGGTAATTTACTGCCTCATCTTGATTGCAAATAGTATTTATAAACAGGTACGACGTATATCATCAGGAATTTTCCCTAATGTAATAATACCACGATCTGGTATCACTGATACCTATACCTATTTGACATTCCTTTCCTACATATCTGACTTTTCTTTGATGGCTGTTTTTGTTCTTAGCACACCAAACAGTATACTGCCTCTGTCTGTCTCCCTCTCCGTCACAGGAGTAAAATAAGGTTAAAAGAGATGTCAAAATATTGCGCGGTTAGTATGTTTGATTTGAAAATGAAGTGCATATCTACTCATGCAGGTGAAAATCGTAGAAATGTTTCAAATTTTGCCTTTTCATTTAAAAACCTTTTAAGTTATCAAGTTATTGGATATCTTAAGTTGTACCTGCAGATGTTCTCTATAAGCTGCTGTTAACTATATTTAAATGCTCCCAGTATTTTCGAACGGGAAGCGTGACAAAGAAAAAAGCAAAACGAAACGAAAAAATAAATTACTCTTGTCCAATTTTTTCCGGAATTTATAGAGATATAGACTTGAGACAAAGTAGATATTGTAGGCATAGGTATCCTCTATAGACCTGTGAAAAATGCACCAGAACAAGTCGAACAGAACTACACTCATTTTATTTATATGATGATGATGATGATGATGCTGATTGCAAGTTGTGTTTTTATGTGTTTGCATAGTATTTTGATATCATTTCAACACCCAATTGTTCTTTCCAAAGGACGATTATCTTTAAAAACAACGTTGCCGATTCAATAGAATTTATATTCAATATTCCAATGGATATTATTCATGTAGTGCTTCTAAAAGAACTTTATAGTTTATAGTTATCTATACATATTTTTTATGCAGTGCATATGTTATATGCAAGTGGCTTGCGGGGAGGGAAACACCTAGGCCTAAAGTACCACTGGTATTGAGGGGGATGGCTCCTTTACTTGCCACTCATGCAACCATTTACTTCCGTTTATGAAGCTAAGAATGTTAGCGCCGCTGGTATAACCTAGATCACTAAGATCATTGAGGAAGTAGTTTCCTATGTAAGCCTTCCTTAAATTGGATAGGGCAGAGCAGATGCAGAGAAGCTGTTTGGTGAACTCATTATCCTCCTCGTTTCTACAGCTTTTGCAAAAGTCATTGAATGGCAGTCCATGTTTTTGCGCGTTTCTGCCTGAATACAATCCCGAAAATGACATAACGACGAGATACTGCATCTGTTGAGTCGCAGCAGCTCCCTGGATCTTTAAGTAGACAGGGTTGGCCGTGTGAGCCCAGTAACGTCGCACTAGCCCACAATGGCCTGTTCCGTTCGCATGAATGATTTGTAAAGCGTAAGTCAGCGGGGCATGCACGTTGTGCAGACAAACATCGCCAGCGCAGGAGAAGCCTAATCTTGGCAGTTCGTCTGCTGCACAGTTCCATGGGATATCAAAGAGTCTCGGAAGAGTGATATTGTACTTTATAGCTATATCGTTACACGACAACCTTTCACAGCTTTAGGTCTTGTTGCGCTGGATGCTTTGGATCTAATGGCCGCCTGGTCCATTTGTTGTTTGAACCGTACGTGTGGCGAAATTTCGTGAACCCTATTGGGATCTGTCCGCCATTTCGTGTGCAAAGCCTTATTCGAAGTTGATTTTCGGCATGTGATCAATAGTAATGGGCAAGGGGCTTATCTACAGGGGTATGCTGTCATATCTACTTGGTGTGCTCCTTTCCCTTAATCTGATTATCACGTTTGTGGCATATTCCTTACTGACGATGTTTTGAAGAAGAAGTTTAAATATTGTTTGTAGAGCGGCGGTAGGAGATGTCCTCAGTGCGCCTGTGATGCACATGCGCCGTCATGGGCCTTCAGATTGAAGCTCTTGTAAAGCCAGTGTATTGAGTTGAGTTGGAGGCCCCGCCATCTTCGTCGAAATTTATCTTTATGCGATCTTTTGCGAGTCACCCCAGTAATTCAGCAATGTAATCTCTATCCGATCGAAAGGCTATTTAAAATTTTATTGAAAAAGTATCAATTAACTGCCGGCTTTTTCATTTTATTCGGCTTTTGACCGTCCATAGAGCGGATCTAGGCATCAACTATCTAATCTCTTTTGCTAAATTTATATCCAGCACCAGTAAGGGTTATGCTTCTAAAGCAAATCATTTTGAAAATGGAAATGACCAACGACTTGCACTTTTCTCGTTTGATCCAAACTGAGCTAAAGATTACGCGCAGAAGTATTTCCTAACAGTCATATGACTATATCACGGTGACAGGTGTCTTAGCGAGTTGACAACTTTTTAAAAGCATTCGCTTATGCGTTATTTCTTTAACTAGTAGCTAAATATAAATATTTGTTTTATGATCCGAAACCGCACTGATAACATTATATTAGGTTTTTAAATATCGGCTTTAGACTTTCACAGATGTTTGCAGAAGTGGTGGGTGGTTTGAATAAAACGTAGCAATTGCTTTTACTTAAACGAAATTTCAGAATCAAGGAATTTACTAAGTTGAATAAAAACTGAGTTGAGTTAGCTCCGACTTTTGATTAACTTGTCAATTGCTACAAAAAGTCTACTAACATTTGCTAAATAATGGTTTTGTACGCACATCTTTTACATAAAACAATCTAAGTAAGACCTGTGAGTTTTCTCAGATTTGTTAAATCATAGATAGACCGTTTATTTGTGATTACAGAACTCAAGTGATTACAGAACAAATTTAAATTAATTCTTTTGGTTTAGGTTTTGTTAAGAAATTGACAAAATATTATTTTTAAAAGAATACAATCTTCACTTCCCAATTTTAATCTGTCACCAGTCACTTTGTATGATGTATCTTCAAAAAGAATTGTGCGAATTGGTAGACGTTCAGCGATTTGAAACCACAGCTACCAAAGCTGAAGTTGCACAAATATTTTTTTTAAACAGTATTCACTTTAAAACACCCTGTATGTACATTTGTAGAGCAAGCAAGCTTAATTTGGTTATAATGCAAGCAGATTATATTCATAGTCAATGCAATAAATTATTAAGTCTTAGATGCATTTAACTTCACTTTAAACAAGGTTATTGTCCTTGGAATTATTTTCAGAGATAACGCGGCTTATTTTCATTATGATGGAGAACTAAGATCAAATGAACATTTTCGTTTTGGTAAACAAGATAAATACTGTTTCAACATAATTTAATACAATTTCGCAACTATAGTGCCTTGCAATATGGTTACAATTTGCTTTCAGATTAATTGTTCTTTATGAAACTGATTATAAAATTAATTTCATGGTTTTATTGACGATGATGAAAACGAGACAAGTATACGAATGATAAATGTGTTTGCAATTGCTAGTCACTTTTCAGTATCAGCGTAAGCACAAGATATAACACATTTTTCATTCCTGACGTGTGTCCCTTAAAAGACTCATTTAATTGCATCATTAATTTGTTTTCTGAGTAATTTTAAATGGGTGTTTTGTTGGTTTGTGATGTTTATGATTGAAAAAATCGCAAAAGATGCTTTATCAAACGAAGTCGAAGTTTAATATCAGGGACGTTTTTATAGGAATGATTAAAATCATTTGGAAAGGATATTGGCATCTTCAAAATAGAGTCAATTTACAAAAAAAATAACACTGCCATCTAGTGTTATTCTATCGTATTATCATAAGCATACAATTTAATTAAAATTCCCAGTCAAACTCAGTAAAAATAAAACGATCAGGTGCAATTAATGTTTTTCTTTTCCGGGGTTTCATTTTTACAAATTCTTATGAGATTTAAACAAAAATTAAACTAGGCATATGTACACTTGAAAGAATTGCAACAAAATGTTAATGAAACAGGTGGATCCAGTGAAAACCATAATTTTGAGCTTTTGGGTGAGTTTTGCAAGCAGTACAAAAGATATAAAATACCTAGTCAGATCTCTAGAAGGAAAAAAATGTTATGCACAGCTGTAGGAAGGATGGAGGTCCGAAAATTGGGCCTCATTTATGTTTATTCTCTATTACAATTAATAACTCAATGTATCGGCAACTTAGAGTGTTTAATCCCTGAGGTTCAAATTGCTCTTTCTTTGTTAAATTTAGACCAAAATCCTGGTATGTATGGGTAATAACCCATTTCACTTCAAAGGTGCTTCTTCGCGTTTTCTGTGCCTCTGAGTTTAGTTTTTAATTTGTCTCTCCGGTCTGGAATTTTTTCGAAAGATTGGAAAAGTTCGTTTTTAACATCCATATATAAATCTGAATCGAGAAATGGTATCGCACATTCTGTAAAATTTCTACTATTGCTAAGTTGTTTGAAAAACTAGTGAAACTTACACCTCTCTTAAAGACATGTAGCATGCCTAGCGCAGATATAATTAAAATAACTGTCACCGTTCACAATACAGTTTTTGATTTTGCTTGCTTGTATAGATTACACGCCACTGCTCCACAATACTTTCTGGATGAGTTATAACATTTTTTGAGTAATAAGAAAGGGGGCAATATTGTCATAGTAGGTGATTTCAACATTGACATTATGAGTCTTGCTCTCACAGCCGAACATGGCCTTACTTCTTTTGTAAGTGATATTACAAGACCAGTCTCAAATAAGTGTATTGACCATGTGTTTGGTCGTTTTACGAAAATACCCTTAAGTCATTGTATTGGCATCAACTTGGATTTGCAAATAACTGATCACTGCATGACTGGTATTCTATTTAAAGACTTCTATGGTATCAAGCGTACTTATAGTAATTCTTTTTATCCTGTAACAAACATAAGATACGACGTACTAAATAATCAACTGCGTTTTAAAAACTGAAGTCTTTGCTGAAGATAATGCTTCTATAGCCTATGATTTGATTCTCGCAAATTATGTAAGAACCTCGATTTTCACTTCCGTAAAAAATAAATCTCAATCACGATTAAGACCCTGGATAAGCACATCTATTTTGAATAAAATAAAAGTAAAACACAAAATGCGACAATTGTGCACCCGCTTAACTTTAAACTAAAAAAAAAACGGTTTAGGAAAATGAGCAAGAAAATAAGGACATCTCCTATTGCCGCTACAACTATTATTTTTATAAATTTCGAAAGGAAATCCTAAAAAAGAGTGGAGTGCGTGCTATAAATAATATAGTCAGAAATGGCCCTTCTCAACAATTAAACCCCATTGTGCTACGTGATAAGGGCGATGAAATTGTTGAGCCGATAGCAGTAGCAAATGAACTGAATAAATTGTTTGCTTCAGTTGGGAAGATGTCCTACCAAACTAGGTCAATTTGCACCCGATGTACTACTTTTAGAACGGTAGATAATTCTAAAAATCCGAACTGTTTCGTTTATGAAGAAATTACTAGGTTGGAGGTATTACATACCATCTACTCACTAAACAGCACAAAATCGTGTGGGAACGATGGCATCTGTAACGTAACGCTAAAGAAAATCGCTCCTAATTTAGTCGATATCTTAGCATATCTTTTTAACTTAAGTATTTTTAGTGGTGTTTTTCCTGAACATCTGAAATGTGCTGAAGTGTTACCAGTTTTTAAAAAGGGAAATCCAAAAGAAAAGAACAATTACAGACCCATTTCCCTGCTTTCTTCAATTTCAAAAGTTTTTGAAAAAGCAGTCAAGAAACGTATATGTTCATACCTGCAAAGAATACAATTTTTCAGTCCAAAACAGTTTGGGTTTAGGGAAGGGTGCTCAACTACTTTTAGAACGGTAGATAACAAAACAAGAACTAAACAGCACAAAATCGTGTGGGAACGATGGCATCTGTAACGTAACGCTAAAGAAAATCGCTCCTAATTTAGTCGATATCTTAGCATATCTTTTTAACTTAAGTATTTTTAGTGGTGTTTTTCCTGAACATCTGAAATGTGCTGAAGTGTTACCAGTTTTTAAAAATGGAAATCCAAAAGAAAAGAACAATTACAGACCCATTTCCCTGCTTTCTTCAATTTCAAAAGTTTTTGAAAAAGCAGTCAAGAAACGTATATGTTCATACCTGCAAAGAATACAATTTTTCAGTCCAAAACAGTTTGGGTTTAGGGAAGGGTGCTCAACTACTTTTAGAACGGTAGATAACAAAACAAGAACTAAACAGCACAAAATCGTGTGGGAACGATAGCATCTGTAACGTAACGCTAAAGAAAATCGCTCCTAATTTAGTCGATATCTTAGCATATCTTTTTAACTTAAGTATTTTTAGTGGTGTTTTTCCTGAACATCTGAAATGTGCTGAAGTGTTACCAGTTTTTAAAAATGGAAATCCAAAAGAAAAGAACAATTACAGACCCATTTCCCTGCTTTCTTCAATTTCAAAAGTTTTTGAAAAAGCAGTCAAGAAACGTATATGTTCATACCTGCAAAGAATACAATTTTTCAGTCCAAAACAGTTTGGGTTTAGGGAAGGGTGCTCAACTGAAGATGCTCTTTTATATTTTTGCTCTTGATAGTAGTAAATTCTGTGCAGGTCTGTTTGTGGATATTACGAAAGCGTTTGATACGGTCGTGCATGAGATTCTTCTGGACAACTTGTATAACGCAGGATTCCGTGGCTTTATTTACAACTGGTTTACATCGTATTTATAAGGCCGCAAACAAAGAGTGAAAATAGGACATTTGCTCAGCGACACTCTCACACTAAGCGCTGGTGTACCACAGGGGTCTGTCTTGGGTCCCATTCTGTTCTTAGTTTTCATAAATTCCTTATTTTTCCTGCTTTCCTTATTAATAAAGCTTTGGATAGTAGTAAATTCTGTGCGGGTCTGTTTGTGGATATTACGAAAGCGTTTGATACGGTCGTGCATGAGATTCTTCTGGACAACTTGTATAACGCAGGATACCGTGGCTTTATTTACAACTGGTTTACATCGTATTTATAAGGCCGCAAACAAAGAGTGAAAATAGGACATTTGCTCAGCGACACTCTCACACTAAGCGCTGGTGTACCACAGGGGTCTGTCTTGGGTCCCATTCTGTTCTTAGTTTTCATAAATTCCTTATTTTTCCTGCTTTCCTTATTAATAAAGCTTTGGATAGTAGTAAATTCTGTGCGGGTCTGTTTGTGGATATTACGAAAGCGTTTGATACGGTCGTGCATGAGATTCTTCTGGACAACTTGTATAACGCAGGATACCGTGGCTTTATTTACAACTGGTTTACATCGTATTTATAAGGCCGCAAACAAAGAGTGAAAATAGGACATTTGCTCAGCGACACTCTCACACTAAGCGATGGTGTACCACAGGGGTCTGTCTTGGGTCCCATTCTGTTCTTAGTTTTCATAGATTCCTTATTTTTCCTGCCTTTTGAGGGTAAGGTCACGGCTTTTGCAGATGATCTTGGCATCGCGTATGGTTCAACGAGCTCTTTGAATCTGATAGCTGAATTAAACCATGACATTCACTTGTTGACAATATGGTTCGCTTCACACAGGCTAATTGTAAGCAACAATTCAGATGAAACATTTAATAGAAACGCCTCATGCAACTCGAAATGCTTTCAAATTGAAATTGTTAAGAACTACAAATCTCTCGGTATTACTTTTGAGCAAAACATGAGTTGGACACAACACATTTCAGCATTGAAACAGTATCTACGCTCATCCATACGGTGTTTTTATTGCCTCAGAAAGTTTTGTTCTAATATAACTCTTAAAACAGTTTATCATGGCATTTTCCATTCGAAATTGCAGTACGGAATAAGTTGTTGGGGGGGGAGGGGGTGCTTACATAACCAAACTAAAGCCACTTGTCGTCCTGCAGAAATGTGCCATAAGAAGAATAAGTAACGTCTGTCGTCTGGCTCATTCGATGATCTGGTTTAGGTCTGTGAAAATATTGCCAGTGCGACACTTATTTTTTTTAGAGTGTCTAAGATATTCTTTTTAAGAGGTGGCTATATGCGGAGTCCAATATTTGGTGCTCGAAGCTTACGTAGTGCTACAAGTCATGTTACTGAAATTCCAGTTTTTCGCACCACTCACTATAGAAACTCCTATCCGGTTGTATCTTGTAAACTGTATAATCGTCTTCGTCCTGATATAAGTCTCATAAAATCTCAGAACGAATTTTTGTATAAACTAAAGTCATGGTTACTTAATTTTGATCATGATGAAATCGAAGCTTTGCTCACCTACATTGCATAAATATCGTTCCTTTTGCTGTTTTTTATATGCTTTATTGTTCATCTTTGAATTGAATATATAAATATGTATTGTCACCCCACAATCATCAACTATAATCAATTATCAGTGACTAAAAAATTTGTTTAAATTAACACTTTTTTTTTGTTCCCCTTTCTGCAGTGGCATTTAATACTATTCACTGCTTGTTAAGCTAAATTAAAAATTTCAATAACTGTTCTCGATTGTATAAAAGTATAAAATTAGGAATTATTATAATTGTTAGGTATTTTTCTATGAAAGAGAATAAAAAAATAAATACTAAATACATGTATCTCTCTGTTTCAGGATGGCTTCGTTCAAGGCAGATCTACTACTACAAATCTCTCAATTTTGTGTAAATCTGCCTTATCAAGAATTGCTATGTTAATTTTTTTGCATTTGTCAGATCTCATCTCGAGTACTGCAGTATAGTATATGGAATTCATTTTATGAAGTACATTCTATTAGAATAGAAAAGATCAAAAAGCGTCTAACTAGAGTAGCCGTTCGTAGACTCTGATGGAATATTGAAATTCCATCTTACGAGGCGAGGTGCCGATTATTTGGTACTCGTATCTTACCTCTTTTTAGACGAAGATAATATTTTCCAGTTAAGTTTATTCGTGATTTGATAAATGGTCGATTGTCCTTTCCTAATACGTAGGTATCATTAATTGGATTTTATGCTGCTCCGAGAGTTCTTAAAAATGGATTTTTTGTTTTATATACCTTGTCCATAGAGTTAATTAAGGGTACAATAAACAAATTTCAGATGCCTTAAGGAATCCAATAAATATTGTTATATATTCGATTCTCGACTTAGTAGCGATTCTTTTAGGAATACATTAATTCTGTTGGTAGGCTTTGGTGGTCATTTTAAAAGTATATTCTTGTATTGAGGAATCTAGCGAGAACAGTAGATGTACTCATTTCATTGAAAATAATATAAAATATAAAACGTCCCAAGTAACTAGGGCCCATGTTCTGAAACTATCACATCGTTATATTTATCGCTAAAACCATATAAATTGAAAAAAAAAAAATGTTTCTATGGTTTTGATGCGAATATTTATCGCATGAGTTGTAGAACATATAGGCCCAGAGCTCCAAATATACTCACAAGTTGTAAGTACATGATCCTACCGCCTCATTTGCTATCGTAGTAAACCACACATCTGAGTGCGGCATCTTTTAAGTATTGCGTCAAGTCATGCTATGATATTTATATTGTATTTTCTTTTGGTGGTTAAGCAAATGTATTTGCTGAAAGATAATATATTACAACTAGAAATCGAGCCAATGTGGTCATAGTCACCTCATTTTTCCAGTCGAATCGAGACGTAAAAGTGAAATTATCCATTCCATTGGTGCGACAGTTCAAACTAAAAGCACCATAAAACCATATACATAGTAGGAAAGCAAATTGATAGAAAGTGTTGCGAAAGGTTGATAGAAGAATAAATATAAGGCGCATAATAAAAGTGTGATCAGTTTCATTAGGATGCATGCACAACAATTTAAAAAAGGAGCACTTTAACTAAATCTATTTAATACGAACTGCTTTGATTTGTTTTGCATCTACAATACTACAAATATTTTAAAAAATTATGGAAATTCGTTGTCTATGGTTTGCTGAATTAGTTTGAGCATTGCACAGCTTCAAAAAAATTCAGAAGAATGAACTGTGGATAGGGACGAACTTACTAAAACCATTTTTTAAGCTGAGTTAGATTATCTAATCACTTTTTAATGACGGAAAATTTAATTTTGATCCTCTGTCTGCCACTTAGCTCATAAATGCTTCGTTCATATAACTGATAAAGTATTTTGAAATATACAGATACACATCCCCTAGATATGCAGATTAAAACGGTGAGATTTTCAGTGGTTCTCAAAATTAAAAAAATAAAAATAAATTGTTGGCGCAACAGGTGTGTTAGGGACCCTAGCTACTCACAACCATTCGTTTTGTGAGTTTTTCATTTTTTTGGGACAAATGAAAGGGATCTAAAATTGTATCCCAAATCCAAACGGGCAATAGGTCTTTCATGACAGTTTTACTCTCGGATGTATGTCAGACGTTTGCAAGAGGTGACGCGGTGGAAAAAACCACTAGATGGAATTTGTGTTCTTTCGGGAATCGAACCTGGGACCCCTTGCCAAAAATAATGGAATACAGAGATATATATCTTTCCAGTGGAAAGGCGGGCTGCCTACAAGCTGTTTTTCCGAAAAATGTATGAAGTCACGCACATATGCTTATTTCTTTTCTAGTATATGTGAGTTCATGAATTGAACTTTAATGGAAGAATTCGCTATTCCGAAATGTATATTTCACTATTTTTTTTATTTTAATCGAAGCGTGAACAAAAACCAAACAAATTTAATACCAAACACAAAACAATTGAACAACGCAATGCCAATAAAAGCAAAACGAATATTGGCCGACCATTAGCAACACGCTTTTTAGTAGCTCATACGTATTCACAGACGGGGGTTACAACAATGTAAACAAATGGGTTCGGGGGGGATAGACGTACGAAAGATATCCATCTCTTTTATTCTTTCATCTCTGCCCTTTGCTTAGTAGTCAAACATGCTAACCACTGAGCCACCGCGGTTCTCGAGATTTGCGTAGTCATTGCAATGGATACACTTAAAGTTGAAACACTCTAAAAACAGCGGCACCTCATCTCATTTCATTCAAACTCTCGTCTATAGACGATACACGGACGAACATTGCAATTGCACGTACGACAAAAATTGCATTATTTTAGTAAAATTCGTTTATTCATTTTAAGTAAAAGAATTTATTTCCTTGTCATCAGGGGTTTTTTTTATTTTTATATTGGATTAGACGAATTTAATTATTTTATCAATTAACCACATGATTCATTGATATTGGTTAGTGCAGTGGTAACTGTGTTAAACTGAGTGAGAGGTTTATCTTACTTTTGGTAGTTCGGGCGTACTCGTAACGAGGCCTCAAGGTCCCTAGCTAGTTTTGTTCAGCTACGCCGACCAACTAAGGTGAGGTCTTTCTTTTCTGCGTTGTCCCTCATAAATTTTACCCGACATTTGAAAATATATACAACTTTATAGTTGGATAGTTGGCTTGCGAGATTAGTGAAAGTTGATTTTAGATTTATATTGAAAAAATCCATTTTAATTGGCTGATTTAGGTTTAATGTTTCAATATCTGTTTTGGCAGGCATTGTGGTGGATTTTCCAAGTGAACATGCAGCACAACATCAGTGAAATTCTCGAATGGTGATGATAAGTTAATAAATGAAAAAAAAATGGATTATTAAAATTTTCCATCTTTGTGCTTGCTGGTAGTTTAGTTTTTTTATTAATAATATTTTCAATGATCAATATACGATACTTGGACAATTTTTGTTCAAAATGAAAAAAATTTCAATGTTAACACAATTGATATTCAAACGATAATTTGATTTTGAACAGTTTAAACTAAATCGTTTAATTCAAAAGGCTACAAGAAGAAATAATACTTCTTTACTATAAAATCTTAAGAATTAGAAGGATTTATTGATAGGTATTCAATTCAATGGCTATTTGTTTAAATTAATTACACAAAGCTTATCATGTATACCTATTTTTAATTTTGTATTTATTGATTTTATACTTTTAGGTAAGACTTCAGAAAGCGACTGAGAATTAATTTAATATTTATTTATTTTGGGAAAAATCCAGATAAATAAAACTTGCTGTGATATTGCAAACGTTAAACGTTTTCTCACTCAAATAAACGTGTTTGTTTTATGTACATTACACAAAACTCAGAAATATGTCACAGAATCAATCATATTTCTGGCAAACAACCAGACGCAATGTCTATCTAAAGCGTTCAGCCAAATATCACTTGCTTATGGTCCTAATGACGATACTCACATTCTCAACAGTATGTCTCGCAGATATAGAACCGAAATTTAATGACGATAATGGTGTAGTGCAAACGGATGAAGTAACCGTGAGTAATTATTTAGTAAGAAATTCAAAAATATTCAGTTTCATATTTTGAACTTTCAGAAAATGATGATTCATGCAGATAGCTCATTCAATAACAACGCCAATGAACCAAATGTAGTCGATTCACCAAATGAACCGAAACTGGAAGCAGCGAGTACCAAGGGCACCACTAGTGTGGGCAACCTTGGTTTCATTCATGCATTCATCGCATCCATTTCAGTCATTTTAGTTAGTGAATTAGGCGATAAGACTTTTTTTATTGCTGCCATAATGGCGATGCGACACGCACGACTCACTGTATTTACAGGAGCCATTGCCGCTTTAGGTCTCATGACTGTCCTATCGGCAGTCTTTGGCATGGCAGCAACAATTATTCCTAGGGTTTATACATACTATATTTCGACGGCATTATTTGCTATATTTGGTTTGAAAATGTTGAAGGAGGGTTATTACATGAAGGCTTCGGATGCCCAAGATGAGCTAGAGGAAGTGCAATCGGATCTAAGGAAACGAGAGGATGAGGTGAGTGTAGCGATTGTAAATAAAAGAAAGCAGTAATATGAGAACACCACATAAGTGCTTGAGTAGAAGTAGAAGTATAAAATTGGTGTAAAATTGTATTGAAAAAATGCATTTATAAATTCGTAGGTATAATTTCATGTTCATCTTTGTAAATTTGCATATATCTTTCTTTTCCACCTTTTCTTTTTTTTGTTTTTTCTTACGCTTTGTTTGGTACATTACAAAAAAAAAAAAACAAAGAGTTTTCTAAGAATAGGAAAACTACCAGCGATCACTTTACTTATGGATTGTATTGTAATTAACAAGATGTGACTAAGACAAAACCATAATCATGAATAAATGGTTTCACTTGCAAGCATTTATTAAATGTAGGTACATCAGTTTCTTAAGTTTTACAATTTTTAGTTTCTTAATATTTTTGATTTATATCTCAAATTGGAAAGCACACTCATATACATTTGTGAATTGTAATTCTCACAGAATATCTACAGGCACCGTATGTTGAAATGTATGCAGATTGACTCTTTAATACATAAAAATAACAGGCATATTTCATTAAACGTGTATAACGTAAGGAGTTCAACACTCTTTCCTTATGCAATATAAATTTATTTGTCGAATTTAGAACCAGCGATTATACGTTGTATACATCGACTATGTACAGTTGGTTGGTTAGTAGGTTGGGAAGTACATATGTGTCACAGTTTCTGCTCCTGGAACCTATTTATTCATTTTTTAATGAAGTTGTTAATGCTTGCTGTGCTTTTCCCAATGATCACTTTGGGTACTGGCAAGGTACCTAGGTAAAACACTTGACAATTTCACAATGGATATCTATTTTGAAGGATGAATTGGTTTATCGACGATCAAGTTTTACTGATGAACAGAAAAACCCAAATCCAATGGCTCATTGGTATACTGTTCCATCGCCATCCTGCGCAAATGAACGAATTTGGCATTAAAGTCAAAAGTTTGCATGACTATAACATTTTTCTATATAGACTTACATAGTCGACTTTAAAGTTATTCAAAACAGTTTTTGTAACAATCTGTCGGAGAGTTAATATTTGATCATTGGTTGCCTTTTGTGGACGATCCTTATATTGGAAAACATTTTTAAACCTGAAGAAGATAACCATTTCGCCTGCTGTAGAGTCTACTAAGTTTCGGGAGATGTTAACGTGGCACCATTGTTTTCCGACCAAAGATGCCTAGCTTAACGATTTTAAAGACTCCATAAAATTTTTATTTTTGATTCGTAAAAAAGCCAACTTCCGCGAATCTGTATTTTTTCTCAGAGTTACTTAGGATTTATCAATACATGTGCGTTTAAGTTTTATAATTACTGGAATTCGTTTACGTTTTTGTAAATATATATTTCAACTGCAGCAAAGGACAATGCATATGGCGGATCTATTTTTGTTAATTATTAATGCAGAAAGTTTAGAAAGCAATATGTGCGCATATTTTAAATGATTTAATATAAAATTTAAATATAAAAAATTAATATTGGAAAACGCATAGAAAAGTGTCATATTCCCATCCCACGAAGAAAGCAAGTGGCGTTTTACTATTAGACACCCGAAATCTGAAATTTGACTGCAGGATCTGAGAAGCCCAATCGAATACCACATAAATAATTTTAAAACTTTATGCGTACCTTATGTCGTTTTCCATTGGGACCACCAAAAATCTTTTTCAGATCTCACATTTTATGCGGCTCATGGAACATGCAATGAAATTGATCTGCTTATGTAAATGGATTAATGCGTTATATCAACAATATCAGCTATTCAAATTGCATTTGTTTTTGGTAAAATCAACCATGGAAATCGGCTTGTTTCCTGTGTTGTAGATACAAATGGAGTAGTTTTGGTGATTCGTAGTTTTCAGATGATGAGGAAAACAATGAAGATAATAATTCCTGCAAAACTATGCCAATTGCTGTTTATATATTTCTTTATTTTGGTTTTCACGGAACTTTGAACATTTGTTTTAAAACAAACTTCTTTAAATGACGTAAGACAGCTGTGCTGTATTTGTGGTAGTATGTGTAAATCTGAAAAAAATATCGATATCTGCAAAAAGTGATCCTTGATTGATTTTTTCCCCAATGGAACGCGAAAAGTGATTTAGATCAAAAAAAAGTTTGATTTTTTGTCCCAATGAAAAACGACATTAGATTTGTCGCATCTTGCCCGTTAGACGAGTTAAAAATTGCTTTAAACAGTAGGTGATCCATCACTTGTGGTCACGATACATACTTTAATGCACGCACACTGTAATTTTTATATCATTCTCTTCAAAAATTCATAAAATTCATACTTCTTTAAGTTACGTTAGTTTTTTTGTTACAAAAAAAAAGAAATCAAGAAATGTGATCATTTTTATTTCTTTCTTTCTATTTATGTTTTTTTTTTTTACTTTATTTTTATTTTTCCAAACTTCACAATGACAATTGGCTCCCGCTTTCATCTGCAAATACACATTTATTAAATTCATCAAAAAAAAAAAAAAACATGATTTACCAAACAAAAATCCATCACCAAACCTAGCTCAAGCGTAAATTGCATGGGTACGATGATTCTGATGCCAAAAATAAGCGCAAGAATAGCAATAGCGACAGTGGTACGGATGCTATTGGAACACGTCTTGCTTCCAATTCGGAAATGCAACATCGTCAACGCAAGCAACCAACATCTACTTCCACAGCTAATAACAATAATAACAATGAGGACAATACCGATGATGAAGATGAGAAATCCTCTCAACGGCGTGCTATGCTTCCGAACTCAGCCACAACGACATTGAATCAACCCAACGACAATACTATACCTACGAAAATGGCTTCATTCAATAGTAGTCCAAATTTGTCTACAGCAACAGCTGTTACAAATGATACGTCGAATAATAATTGTGATATTAAAGCATCGGGTGATATTGGCAGCAGTGTAGTCGTGCAATCCAGTGCTCAAACTGTTGTTGATCCCGGTGTGCATACAACTACCTCACGCTACTCAGTGGACCTGAACGCATCAAATAGTATTAGTAATCATAGTCTCAGTAAATCGAACGCTGCTAGTCAGTCGAATGGTAAACTTAGCAATGGCGATCTCAATGCAAATGGAATGGAATTGAAACAACTTGGCAGCAAGAAACGGGTTAGAATTGGATATAATATAATTTTCTGTTGCAGTTAATATTCATATCCCCTGATTGTGCCTTTTCTATAATATTTTCTTTCCAAGCAACAAAACAAGCTTTGTTTTATCCCGAATGCCACAAAATTTAATCTCATTTGTTTTTTATTTTTTTTTTAAATTTGACAACCTCTCGTTATTAATTGTTTTTGCTTTTATTTTAACAGCACAATAATTGTTTTCAATATGTTTTTAATTTAATGAGTTTGTCTTCATACAATTTTAAGTTTTTGTTTGTCCCTTTTATAGTACCCACATACAGTTTTTTTTATTATATTTTTGTTTTTCACTAATCAGTTAGTTCAACATTAAAATTGCCTAGCGCACGATATGCTGTGGAGTTGTCAGCGACGTGTATACATTATTACATGCGCGATTGAATTGCAAATGATTAAACTTTTCAGCTAAGATACATGACTAGTCCACCAACTAGAGTGTTAGGCGGCAGCACAGACCTAATCCTACAAATGCGGCTCTATACAGTTTGATTACCTTTCTGTTACGAAAGCCCGTAATCAGGCGTCTTCGCAGACAAGTCTGCACGAAGCTTGGGCCGAATAGAAAAACAAAACAATGTTGTTAATCTATTTTTTTTTTTATTTTGTAAATACATACATATTTTTTTGTTTGGCTTAACTAATACTGACGCTCTGCAACAAAATATACGTATATTTCTTATGGTGTTTTTTTACCGATAAAGGGCAACTGCCGTATCGATATTGTTATGATTATAGTTTTATTGGCAATGGAAACTTTTGATTTAGATAATATCGAAAAGTAACAATATTGTTTATTATCGGATAAAGAACCGGTCTGGTAGTTTAGGCTATAAATACGACAAGAAAAGTACAAGGAAATTAAAAAAAAAAAAGTTGTTTATTCTATCTTCGGAAAATTTACCAAAGATAAAAATAAAACCTAAGGAGGCATTCAATAAGGGCGATTCGTCTTTGAATTTAAATAAAATCTCGTAGTTTAAGTATCGTATAGCAAATCATACTTTTCCAAATAAAAGACACTGCATTATGTTTTAAAAATAATATCGTTTAGTTTTGGATGTCTTGCACACATAAGTTGACCTCAATCTCTCAAATGATGCGAACAAACTTGTGCACAATGGTTCCTTGCTATTGGCACCCGACTAACTAAAATAAAGAAAAAATAAATAGTTGGCGCAATCTGAGACCTCTAGATTAATAGTCTAGCACACTAACTGCTCAGAGGGCATAACCGTTTTCTTAAATATAGGGAGATAAAGTTCCTTGACGTAAAAGTCTATTAAATTGGTAATGGTGTATATCCCCCGGTATCCCTTGCCACCATTGTTATTGGATTCCATTGCATGACTTAACATAGAAAATAAGTATTTGGGAAGACAGTATAGCCAGTATATAGTCAGATGTTTGACAGACGTCCTCTTGGCCAGTTAACAAAAAAATGCATTTTGTGGTTTTGGAATATAGACTTTCGCTCGGGAGTTTAAAACAACGAGTTCCTGTGTTTTCATCGCATACAATATGTTAATTATCTATTTAAACTGTAAGGTGTATAATAAAGTTAAATGGGTTCAATTGCTTGTAAATATTTTAGTTGCACCATGAAAACCATAGATAAAACATACTGAGACCACCAATTTCGACCGATTTCCCGTTACTTGCCTACAAGTATATTTTAATGGGGTGTCAAATGCTAAGTGCTCTAGTATTCTTACATAGAAATTCGTATTGACAAATGTCACGTAACTTCTAAAATTCAGGCTCACCAACTCACTCGCACCATGCATATGGCACTTCCGCTTTGGGCAAAGTTACGTTCATAGAATTTTATTCGTTAAATTTGAAATTATTCGTTACTCGTGGATTGTATTTTTTTTAAGAAATAAGTGTACATTTCCTTGAAATATAATATAATGAAATAGAGGCCTGTTTTTTTGAGCTTCGTTCTCAGCAAAACAAAGTAAAGTACGCCTAATATAGATTGTTTGAAGGAAAATAAAAATATTTTGACCACAACTTTATCAATTATCTAAGAAAAATGTACTTCTGAAATCTATCTTAATGATATCGAAAAATGGAAAATACATAACCATGTTTGTCCTAATATGTTTCTTATAATGTAAAACATTTAGATAGTTTTATTAACCAAACTAACCAATGGCATTCAGTAATGATAGAATCGGTTGGCAGCATTTTTTTTTATATTATTTGTTGTATGTTTCACACGGATTCTAATTGACATTACATAGGAAAACAAAATGGCGTAATTTGAAGAAAAAATAATTGAAGGAACCAGTGGCAAGAGAATTGCGAGTTGGAGTCTTAATATGATTTGTCTTGTGTTAAAGAGATATAAGATATTTATTTCTGAACTACCAGAATTGTGCAGCCATACAACACGTTTCAAACGCGTTGTCAGCATCTATCGTTGCTATAGAAATTTTTATTTTAATGCCATCCGGTGTGGCTTTTATGTGATTTTTTGGACAACAGATAGATAAAGACAGCCAACCATTTGATAAACTCAAAAACTTTTTATACAATATAGGCAAAATCTTTCGAATCCCTTTAGACTAGTCGTTACTTGTTACGCGTATAATAATTAAAATCTATTTTCCACCGATTATCCGCCTGGCTGTCTAATATTTGAATCAATAACCAATATAAGGTATTTGGTTTCTTTTTTAAGTAGGACTTTGGATTGAGCTCGGTAAACTAAACTGCAAAATACAACATACACTACTACACGACATCGTCACATTTTTTTGAGTTCATTGTTAACATTAGTACAAATATTTTTAGAAATAAATTCATACAGAAACGGGAAGCATTTATTCATGTATTTGGTGTAAGGTTATGTTATGTAAAGATCCAACTTATTCGCTGAAGTGATCGTTTTTGTGACTGGAATTGGATTTTATTACCTATCGTATTCTTTGTCTTTTATTAATTTTCAAATTTGTTACTACTGCCGTTTATTATTTTGTGTTTAGTAATCCCGCTTGTGTTTTACCATTTTGTTATCATCGCACATAAGAAACAGTTAATATAGCATTTTTTTTTTACAATAGCTGGACCGTGAAGTGTCATCCTCTTTGGTTCAAGATCCGGAAAGTGGAGTTATTCGTAAAAATGCCAAACGATCAGGTGCCTATATGGCATCAAGGATTTTCATGCAAGCATTCACAATGACATTTTTGGCCGAATGGGGTGACCGTTCCCAATTAACAACGATTATATTATCAGCTCGTGAGGTAATTGTTTTTTTTTCTATTTTGTTTTCTAATTACAATTTATTCAGCAGGTCCGACATTTTTAGCGTTTTAATGTCGTTTCTCTTAGAATTGAACTCGTCATAAAAGTATGCTTGTCGTTGTTGGTCATTTTAAGAATGCCATTTTTGTGCTGCTGGCACTAGAGTTCTAGCGATCGTTCCTCTATCTGGGATTACATGTTGGTAAGATCAAGCGATCAATGGAACGTCTGCAATGTTCACTGTAAATTTTTGTGAATAGAACGCTTGAATCATATTATATATAGTTACATCACTTTTGAAAAAAATGTCGGCCGATAGGTATTTTGTTCAGTATATAATTGGACTTAAATTGGGATATATTCAGCCTTACTTGTCGTTGGTCTTGTTGCAGGCAGAGAGTTTCGAATATCTTCCCTGTTTAATCATCTTTTTATATATTTTGAACGCCGATTTGAATCTACCATCACTTTAAATCCACTGCCACAATTACTTGCTAATTTCGTCATTCAACTAGGGTTTCGATGTATTTTGATGGCATATTGATACTGACAGTGCTGCCTTTAATACACTCTTTTTGCTGAGACGTAAAGTCGGATACGGCTTGCGTAAGTCCTTTTGATTAGTGGTCTCTTGTGGTAAAAGCCTCGCGACTTCAAGACTTCAAATCGTTTTAAAACAGCCTTTGCGTGTTATGGCGTGGTAGATATCCGCATCTGTGCTCTGGCAACTATATACCTGGTAATAGTCCGATACATCCACGATACGTATACCTTGGGTCGATCGCAACATGAACTTCTTTAACCTGGAAACCGTCAAAGTTCTCTTGTAGAAATTGCGGTGTAACAATTCTGTGCTGGCAATAGTGAAGTTTCGTCCCACTGTTAAGTTGACAAGCCTGAGTTCCAATCTGCTGGTGTTGTCGTGCTGGTTGGGCTTTTCTACTGTAGAACCAAGACCCTTCTTTTCTATTTTAGCGGTTAAGTTATAAAAAAAAAGTCAATATCGAACTTCGGGCACTTATCCGAAGTCTTCTCGAACAGGTCGTACAGCGTTTCCTTGGCTGCGATACCTTTCTTTTCTATAGGTTCGTAATGATTTTAAGTAGGCCTTAATGCGGATTACGATTAAGTGCGGCCTAACATTACGAAAGGTTGATACTTGCTTTCGCCATCCCGTTTCAATTTCTGAATGTCTCTTATATCGCCTTTGTACCTAGGCAGTGCTTCTAATATTCATTTTAATCGTTTGGAGCTACATGACATACAGTGCAATTGACTTATGGAGGACTCATTTCTGCGAATGTGTGAAGTTTATGATAAATGCTGTAAAACTCGCAAACTATTCAGTTCATGTGAGCCGATATTGGCTTGTTATTAGTGACTGCAACATTCTATCTACACAATGCTCTTCTCTCAAGTTCAGCATAGGAGACCTTAATTTCAGAAACCATTCTTCATAACTACGACCGTTTTTTGACTCAGACTAAATTCTATCCAATATAAGCCCTTAAACAAAACTTAATATTTATACGTGTTATCTTTTCAGGATGTCTACGGTGTCATTGTCGGAGGAGTTCTTGGACACTCAATTTGCACTGGCCTAGCCGTCATTGGAGGACGTATGATTGCCCAAAAGATCTCCGTACGCACTGTTACAATAATTGGTGGTATTGTTTTTCTAATGTTTGCCATTACATCGCTCTTTATGAGTCCTAAAGAAGATGCTTAGAGATGTTCTTCATACTACGTTTTATTCTGACATTTAGAAAACAAAGAGAGCAACTTTTATAGTTGCTCAACAAAAGGGCAATTTGACTTTGCAAACTTAACTTTTAAAACTTCAATTACTCTTCTACTCGTATTATGTCTTTAAACTTTTCAATTTTTTTTTTATTTGAAAAAGTGCCTTCTAAAAACAGATAATGTTTCTCTTCATACAATAGTCTTTCCATGACAATATCATTATATTTAATCTTAGAGTGAAAAGTGACGAAAATCTAATATTTTCTGTTGATATTAAATAATAGTTATTGTTGGTAATTAACTTAAAAGTAATAATAAAATTGTTAAATATATATTGATTTGCAAAGTCAAACCATTCATTTTGTTTTATTATTTGTGTGTACCTAAAATTCGATCAATATTGTACACTGCAATTTAACCTTTTTTAAATTTTGCCAGAATACTTAATTGTGTAGTGTTCTTATGGGAACCTATTTGGATTCTCATAATTGAACACTGCAAGCATACGTACTAATTGAATGTTGGGCTTAAGTTATCTTTGTTGTAAATGTATTTAAATCAAAAGTAATTGTTTTTAATGAAATGGCAGGAATAGATTATATGTAAGACAAGAGAGATCGTTATTTTTATTGTGTTAAAGAGAACAAACATAATAAAAATATGAGACAATTATAAACAATAAAAACACCACACAACATTATTATAAAATAAATATAAGCTTGCAAGTGAACCTTTTTAGTTTTATTGAGTTTGTTGAAATCCTATGAAGGTTTGTATCCACACTTGGTAGCACTAGAGCATCAACTGTGATCAACATCAGCGGCCTTCTGGTTGGGTCCCTCGTGATGTCCAATTTTCCTGACTAATTGCCCATCTTTACCACATATCTTTACCATCTCGTAGCACCCAATAATTATATTGAGGAAAAGTACTTTTGAAACGAATCAGTACCATTGCAATGTTCATCCAATGGTAAGGCGCCATAGCACGTGAAATATAATATTCTTTCAACTTTTATCATAATTGCAGTATTAACCCAAATCAAACCCAGTACGAGTTGCCTGGTTTGCTTTGTACTTGCTTGGATGCTTCATGTTTAGGGTTAGTCCCGGATTATCTGGCGAACAGACACCCTTCTTCCCTTTTCAAAAATATGTACTTTCGATTCACAAACACTCAAAAAAAGATAAAAGATGATTTATTAACCAGCGGTGCACTGGTGAGATATTTGTCAGATATTCTCATTCACTTTGAGAGGAAGATTCTTCGTAAAATTTGACGATCCCGTTGTCGGGCTTTCGAGAAGAAGATTGAACGACGAACTATACGAGCTATACAGGAACATCAGTCGTCTAAGATGGTTTGGTTATGTACAGCGAATGAAGGCAAATGATCGGGCTCGTAGAGTCATCATGTCTAACTCAGAGGGACAACGCAGTAGAGGAAGACCTGGCCATAAGTATTTTCAAAGTTTTCTTCTTTTTTGCTATGTATGTATTGTATTGTAATTAATATGCCCTGTACACTGCGACCAGAAGAGATCTATTGTTTTGGCCTCCGTTATTTAATCCAAGGAGCTGTTGAGCCTCTTTATAAACTTCAGTACCCTTCTTGGTTCCATGTTTCCTATATCTGCAGGACTTAAAAATGCCCCTTGCATGTGGATCGCTCTGCCCCTTGCCACAGCAGGGCATTCGCATAGTATGTGTTCCGTTGTCTCCTCCTCTTCTGCACAGAGTCTACAGGAGTCATCGTCGGAAAGTCCCATTTTTTTGAGATGGTATCTTAGTGGCCAGTGACCAGTAAGATAACCCGTCAGGATCCTTACATCTTTGCTTAGCTCAAGTAACTTTTTTTTCTTACTACGAGCTGGGCTTATGAATCTTTTTGCCTGCCTCGCCTCTTTGGATTCCGTCCAGTATTCGGCAAGGTGGCAATCCGCTCGTTCATTTCCCTCAAATCCCTCATGACCCGGTATCCAAGCAACGGTGACTATGTTGTCGTTCGCCAGATCTTCGAGGAGATTAAAACATGCTAAGACCAGCTTTGACCTGATCGAGTACGATCTTAGGGCCTTTTGCTGTCTGAGAGGATGTAAATGCGGGTACTTTTACCGCACCTTCGTATGCATTCTCGGACACATATCTCTATGGCGTGTACCTCCGCTTGAAAGATGTCTGGTGATTTTCCCAGCGCTATAGCTATTTGAAACCTAAGCCCATAGACCCCAGCACCGGTGGCGTTATCTTCCATTTTTGAACCGTCGGTGTACCAGATTTGTGATCCTGGTGGTATTACGATTTAGTTGGTTCTCCAGGTACTTCTGTCAGATATGAGTATCTTAAATTTTCTGGAGAAGCGAAGCTTTTTAAACATGGTGTCTGATACCTTGATCATCTTCAAGCATTTGCAGTACCCGAAGGTGTCGAAGGGAAGTGAAGCCTGAGTGCACTGAGACCAGCTTCCTTTTTTACAGAAATATGTAAAGGCATAAGGCTGAGCATTGCTCCTATGGCTGCAGTTGGACAGGTTTTCATTGCCCCCGCTATACCAACGCATGCTAAGCGATATATCTGGTTAAGTTTTTGTTGTTATTTGTTCGATTTTTGGCCACCGTAATAACGCTGCATCATTGTGATCATTGGTTTGATGATCGTGTTGTATGACCAATAGATCATTTTTGGTTTTATGCCCCAGGTTTTGCCGTAAAGGCGATGGCACATATAAATTGCCTTTGTCGCCTTCTTGGTGACTTGATCAAGGTATGAATTCCAGGTAAGAGTCTTGTCTAGGATTACTCCTAGGTATTTTACCTATCCTGATAACTTGATAACTTCATTATTCATCTTGATCGGTTTCAGTTCTAGTTTTCTCTTTCTTGAGAATGGTATCATGACTGCTTTTGAGGGATTTATGGTCAATCCTTTGTTCTGACACCATCTGTAAGTTAAGTTTAGGGCCCTTTGCATGATCTCAGATATCGTGGAGTCCTGCTTGCCCCTAACAATCATTACTAGTAGGTAGGTAGTTTCGAATAAAAACCTTTATTTTTTTTATATTTTTTATTAAATAAATTGTAGCTTTTATTTTATCTGTAACTTTTCATTTCTCATTTGTTTCTCTTCTGGTTGTTTTCTAATTTATAGAATGTATAAAATAGTCGAATAAAATAAAATTATCAATAATATAGGAGGTACATATAATTTAATAAAAACACAACAGATAAGAAAAAAAAATATAATAATAAACAGTTTAGACATAATTTAATTGAGTTATTAAGTTATTTCTAGAAAATCAACTGATATCGATCCCAGACTCAGTGCGATTAATCAATATCACAGACTCTGTGGGAACAAGATTTTTACAAATTCCTATATGTACAGCAAACGGGCGAAAGATACAAATGTTTGACGTAGAATCGTTTATAAAAATAAAAATATATATATATATAAGAAATGCAAACCGTGCTTAAAGTATATGCTTATTTCTGAGTCATTGGATCACGGTAGATGCCAGTGAAAAGTATCGCCTGTGTCTTATGATCGTAAATCAGGAACAGGAATGGGTGATTGCACTCGAATTTCGTTGGATCAATTGGACGAGCCGACCGGAAACTGAAGAGAACAGTGGCAGCAGCAGCTGTACTACCCTCTTCATCGACCTTGATTTTGGCTACGTGCCTAGCGTCCCCAAGGGAAAGTTGCTTATCCAATGAAAAACCACTTAGGTTAGCTTTGCTTGTAAAGAGGTTGTTGATTCCCAATCTGTTTAGAATCTATAAATATATATATAAGTTAAATTAGATAATCTATATATATCAATTATCAAAATCTTACAGGCAACAATTCCAGATTCTGCTCGAATTCGAATTTCGGTAGTGACACATCTATTTCACGAGCCATGCCGTCACTCAGTGCCAGACTTAGGGACTCTGGGGTGAGCTTCTGCAAAACTCCTTCCAAGCTATTGGGCTCAAATACTGGCAAAATGATAACCATTGAAATGTCAGACTGATTTCCAGTCAAGTATGGCATCTCCAAAACATGAGCTCCTAGACGCTCATCAATGGCTAAATTGTAAGTTCCACGCTTATGCATCATATTCACGAAGCTATACTTTTTCGATGATGTGTAAAATATATCGTATGTAGTGTCTTTTGCATCGAATTTTGATTCCCATTGTCCTTTAAAGTAGGCAGCATTAGCCAGCACTAAATTGGTTTCGGTTTCAATGTCGCCAGGATTCAACACTTCTGGAATTTCATTTTTGGTCACATTGGCTATCCAATTGTTAATTCGAGTCCTGCATTCTTCTGGATTAGAACGGAAGTCCATTGTTTCCAGTTCGTCATGGAATAGGTCTCGCATACATTCGTGCAGAGTAGCTTCTTGGGAGAAAAATATCTTATCGACGGAGGCAAAATCAACCTCACTTTCTCTGGCTCGTACCAAACGTTGCGCCTTTTCTAAACGGTAGGCCATTCGGACGTGGTTTTTGTTGTGAGCCCAATCTAGATTAAGAGCCTTAGCGAGCTCGGCTTCAGTTTCATTTCGGGCTCCAAAGTAGGCCAGTAACAACGCATGATATGTACTGTAGGGTGAGAAGAATATATTTTCGTTGGGTGTGGCTTTGTTAATTGCGAACAGCATTGAAACGGTGAAGGCCTGTTGTCCTCGATATAAATCTGACCGACTGTTCTGTGGGAAAGCCACATCATCTACTTCGGAAAGACACCCACTTGATCTGACATCTTGAGCGAAATAAATAATCGCAACAAGAGCGATAATTAATTTATGTACATGTCGAGTCATTGTGTGAAGTTTTCTGTAAATAAAAGAAAAAAAAAGGAATTATTTCGTTTTACATAACAGAATTTATTTTGTAAATCCAATTGACAAAATACAAGTTTAAGAAATGTGGTTTCTCCTTTCCAAGCGGTTTTTTAATCATCTACCTATTGCGCATAACTTGTTAAAAAAATCTTATTGATGGGTATTTCAACGCAAAGAACAATCTCAACAAGATCAAAAAATAAGCATACTTATTGAGTTTATAAAAGATCTAATTATCCTTAGAAGTGCCTTATGATCAAAGCCATGGTAATCAAATCCCGGCTGTTGGCGACTTCTTTTTAGCTAAATCTGAGTTAATGAAGGGCTAGATTTTGTATCAGATCGCTTGTCTGTTATGCTTACACTTATTTTTATATAACATTAGCTGAATTAAAGTAATCCTCGTTCAGTGAAGCTAGCTATGCATCCAACTATCGGCATTTACAATAGAGAAAATGAAGTACATAAAGTTCATCTTAGAAACGTATATTTCAAAGAAATATATGAGCCAAGTTCATCAAATGAACGAAATGTGTACAGGCGAAGATTGATTTCACCAGTAAGCCAGAGACATCTAAAAAAATTAATCGAAAAAAAATACGTTGAAACTGTTGAAATACAAGCATTCAGGCTTATGACACCACCCATGAATGCAGATACAATGCAGGCGATAGTGGAAACACTTTTCCCAACCCACCCTAATAGGCGGCAAGATATTTCTCCTGTAGTCCAAGACATTCCGATGTTCACGGAAGAGGAGTTGAAACTAGCAGCGAGTACACTTCAAAATAAGAGAGCTCCAGGACCTGATGGCATCCCAGCGGAAGTGCTAAAAGCCATCGCTCAAACCTGCCCCAAAATCGCTCGAGGAGGTCTATGAGATACCGCAGTACCTACTCCGTACAATCAAAGATTACCTCAGCGAACGAAAACTCGTGTTAAACAAACAGCAGGAGCAGCGCAAGGGTCAATCCTTGGACCCGACCTGTGGAACGTATTTTATGACGAGATTCTCCGTATCGAAATAACGACACCTTTTTGATAGGGCACGCAGAAGACAAGAAGAAAATTGAACCAAATCATGAGACGTGTCCATTTCTGGGTAGAAACCCATGGTCTTAGTCCTGCATCTGAAAAGATCGAGATTGTTCTGCTAACCAAAAAACATATCCCGACGCAAATTGAATTCCATGTAGGCCCAGACTTAATCACCAGCAAAAACGCCGTAAAGTACCTTGGTGTAACTATCGACTCGAAACTCACTTTCTGGAGTTATATTAAATCAGCTTCCGAACGAGCTGCTAAAGTGACCACATTCCTTAGTAGACTCATGGCAAACGTTGGAGGACCAAGAGAAAGCAAACGAAGGCTCCTCATGACAATTACACACGCGATACTTCTATATGGATGCGAAATATGGGCAGATTCTCTCAAACTGGAGAAGTACAGGAAACAGATGGCAGCAGTACAGAGACGCGGAGCCCTCCGCATCGCAAGTTCTTACCGCACTGTATCAGAACCAGCCGCTCTAGTCGTTGCAGGAGGACACCCATTGATCTCTTAGGCGCAGAGGGAAAGTTTGTATATGAGAAGAGAGCGGAAATAGGAGCAGAAGCGGCAACGACTGAAGCAAAACAGACCACCAAGCTATTATGGCAGCTAAGGTGGAACTCTGAAACAAGAGGTAGATGGACCGCCAGGCTGATCAGAGACGTCGCTGAATGGACAACGCGAAAACACGGAGAAATAAATTATTATACCACGCAGTTTCTAACCGGACATGGATATTTTAATGCATACCTACGCAGGATGCGGAAAATTGAGCATCCGACATGCCAGTATGGCGACTCATTGGTAGACGACGCTTTACATACCTTCTTCACGTGCAGCAGGTGGACCGTGGAAAGACAGGATTTGGAATCGGAGATAGGTTATTTTTCCGCCGAAAATATCATTGAGAAGATGATCGCAAGCGAACGTAGCTGGAAATGGGTATCAGCGTTTATCGAAACCGTGCTCAAAACCAAGAAGAGAGAAGAAAGCCAGAGCACACCCTCATAGAAGAACATGACGTTTATGAGGTAGAAAGGAAAAAACGGCCCCCCGAAGTAATACGAATAGTGGTTCCAGGGGGCTGTTGAAGAAAGCCAACGGGACAGGGGGAGTTTAGTCGGTAAGAGTCTGACACACCAGGAAAACTAAAATTTCTTGACAGTGCATGATGCATTCTTCGCCCTCCCTATAGGAAGGAAAACAAAAAAAAAAAATGGCACCAAAATAAACTTAATTGCCCAGTGAGTTTACCTCTACCTTTTGCACTCAAATATCTTTACTCTTTGGAAAAGATAGACTGAAACGTCTTTATCTGATAAAATAGAAAGGAAGACGATAATACCACCGTAAATCTGTTTTTTTGTAAGGCAGGTTGACCGATCAACCAATCAATTAGGAAAGGACTTACCAATTAAATAAGGCGCTCTATGGTCTTTCTTAATGTAGTACTAGCAAACGATTATTTCATCTGAAAGCGATTTTTCAAAGTAAAGCTAGAAAATGAATACTTCATTAAAATATGAAAAAGGTGGAGTAGATATCGGAAGATGTGCTAGCAGTGCCGGCTTTAGAAATGGCCGACCGGGGCCATTATAAATTAGAGATGTACGACTCATGGTGAATTTAAGTGCCACATAAACTCTTATGTGACAGGTTATGCCCTGAAAAAAGTAGCCCCTAAGTATTTAAGTAGAACTTAAATCGTTTAGAGTCGTATGAGCAAACGGCCCTAACTGAAACACACTATAGGAACCTTTCTATGAATTCAATAATATGATACATAATTGAAAATATGTTTTTTTTTAATTGTAATGAAATATGAAAGGGCGCCAAATGGATGACTCGCCCGTGGCGCCTAGATTGTTAAAGCCGGCCCTGTGTGGGAGGACCTGTTGTGTTACTTGTACACCTACTATTAACCAAAAAACTATATGAATGAATAATGTTTTTTTTTATCAAAGAAAAACTTAAAAATTTATGTAGGTATGTTTCTGCGAAACATAAATGGCTTTTCTGCAAAAAGTTGTATATACATATATATAGTTTTGATTTTTAACCAATGACCTACCACAAATGCCAAACTCCTGTCCAACATTTGCAGAAAATACTACTGTTCTACTTGAAAAACACTGTACGAAATTACCGAAGGGGTGTAATTTAAATAAAAGCTAGCTAAGAACAGATGTGATCCAAGTAACATTTTGTGATTATTGAGATAATGAGCAAAACGCGTTTTCTTTATTATTACAATTGTGTGTAATAGGTTTATTACAACATGTTTTTTTTATGATAGATATTAATGTAACTTAGTCTTTAACATCATTTTTTTTTACATTTCCAATATTGACGAAGTTTTTGACACTTTTATGAACTTGGATCACTTCTGCTTTTATTAAAAAATTATAAACTGTGGAACAGAAATGAGGGAAACGAGTTTTTATCGGAAATCCATTTATTAATAAGAGTAACAATTTATATAAATTATTCACTTTCATCGCCCTCTACATTTGGTAGCACATCTTCCTCGTTTTCAGCTGCATTGCTCCTTCTATTAAGGTGTGACAAGTTTAAATAAAACTGATGATGACAGGGTGGCACATAGTGTAGCATTTTCTTTAAGTCCTGCATTTTTTGGTGGGTGAGTGGCCTTGTTGACGTTTTTTCTGTTGGGGTGAAAGTCTTCAGGGTATTTAAAAATAGGGGCCTATTCCCCCCTTTGTCTAAATCAACAAAGTCGTAATTTTCGGAGTAGTCTTCATTGAAATAGATTCTACTATCTCCTTTACAGAATTTGATTTTCCGCATTTTTGAAATTAGGATCCGATTCCCTTTAGCACTTTGCCCTTTTTTGTTCATCATTTTCTCCAATCCCATAAAATCAATGAATTTCCCAACCATATCCGTCACCACAAATGGTTTCTTCTTTCTACAGTTACGAATTAAGTCCATCCATTCTTGTGGAGTGTATATGTGCTGCTGTTTCTTTTGGGCTTTAGAAACATCTGAGAAATCAGAGGCGTTGGGCAGAAAAGAATGGCCGCTTACAAGATAACAAACAGTAATCTCTGATATGTGTTCAACATTATTAAGAAAAACAGATTCCAATTACGGTTTTGTCCCGTACAAGAGTCACTGAATGTATAGACAGACGTTACATTGTCAGGAATGTTATGCATGATATTGTAGTATAGACATGAAATAACTTCTTGTGACCCTCTTCCTGCGGTTGTTTCATACCACATGTTCATGTTAATCTTTTCACCATCAGGTAAATAGAGATGAGTCCCAAAGTTCAAAGTGTGTAACTGTCTGAGATAATAAACTTCACCTGTTTGTATAAGGGGAGTCGGGAGAGTACGTTGTAAGTCAAATGTGATCAAACAGGAGGAGCCATCACTCAATACTTTGTCTTTGTATGAATTCAACAATGATCTGGCCTTTTCAGCTAAAGCATGATGTTCCCTTTGCTTTACTTGGATCTGCATACATTTTTCATTATCATGCTCATTTTGAATTATTTCTATTCGAAATATATCACATGTTTTACATGTGTCCTTCTTTGGAATGTAAAAATGCAAGTTGTAGCTATTGAAAATGGTTCTGTAGTAATTTTTTTTCACAGGAACTTTATGAGCAGTTTTACATTTTTCAACATAAGATAAGTAAAGTTTTTGCAGATTTAAATTTGGTTCCAGATATTGGCGGTTAGAAGATCTTTCTCCATAGTGACTCACATAACGAGGAATACTTTCAATGTGTTGCTTGACAAATTCTTTGTCTTCATCTTTGGTTTTATTCCAAGACTCTTGCTTACCTCTCTGATCTGTTATGGGCATTTTACTTTCTGGGTCTTTCTTCTTTTGAAGGGCATAATCTAACCTTTTATTAGATACTTGAAGAACTTTAAGAAAAAAGGACTTACAAACCTTATTCTCACAGAAAACGAAAGATCGAGTATGTTGCTTATGACTGGGTAGTGTACGGATGCTTTTTTTTCGTCTTTTAGGCAAACTTACTCTCACTGTGGCACATAGCCATGTAGTTTGTCCATTCCAGTCCATGCTGTAGAATTTAGAGTGAATACTCTCTTGCACCCCTGCAGGAACATTTTGACTACATTTCCTTTTGCACGAACATGAAATTGGACTAAACGTTTTCGCCGGTATTGTTTTTCCAGCATAACTGACATATTCTTCACCTTTGTTTCGTTTTTCTTTAATAACATTTCTCTTCCACATCTTCTCATTTCTGCGTTTTCTAGTAACAACTTCTTGAGACTGTCCCATATTTTGTGTACTAGATGAAGTTCCTTCACTTGTGTTTGGTCTGGATAAATTTTCGTCATCTTCAGATTCACTGCTGTCTTCAGGTGTCGATGGTCGATAGGATTCACCACTGGCACTGAAAGGCTCTGATTACGTTTCCGAAAATAGGGCTTCAAGTGATGCATTTTCGACATTCAAGGGATCTGCTAAAAAATATTGAACACTATTAACACTTCCCAGTTAATGAGATAAAATGAAAACAATACTGATACTAATATACCTTCGATTTCAGGAGCATTATTGGACTGCTCTGAGCCGAAATTTTGAGTTTGAAGCACTTCATACCTTGAGCAACTTGCTAAAAAGTAGGTAACCAATATTAATGGTATAAAATAACAATGCACATGCTATAATGTTACATACCCCCTTGTACAATAACATTATTAAATGGTTCCGGGATGAAATCTGTAGTGTTAGACACCAAATCACTTGAACTTCCTAAAAAAGTAACCGACAATCAGAACAACCATCACAAAAGCAAAAGATGTTCTTAAAAATTAACTCACTGGTTGTTGGTGCAATATTACTCGTAATATTATCTGGGTTTTCAACTAAAGCAGTTTGTCTAGCCAAAGCAACTAATTTTTTAGACCGAGAAAACATCTTAACAATACAACACAAGTTGCCACTAAAAGAATCTTCCAGTTAAATCAATCAGCCAGCTGTCAAATTCAAACCACAGCATATAAAATTGCAACGCACACTTTTCTGAATTAAGCAAAACTGAATATCATATTGATCTAAGTGACATGTGTAACTTTAGATTACCTTAGCATTATCTTTTTCTTATATGAAAAGTGATCCAAGTGACAACAACCGACTTGGATCATTTTTGCACTTAGTTAAAATCAACAGTGAAATGATCCAAGTAACATACAAGTACTTAGATCACATCTGCACTAATAATTTATATTTTTAGCGCAATACAGAAAAGTCAAAAAGTTAACTTTGTTAGGAGAAGTGTTCGATAGCGCTTGGATCTCTTTTGCACTAACTAAATTAGTTTCTTAGAAGTACATTGGCATACTTAGCTCAGTTTTTCCAAAAATGTTACTTGGATCACATCTGTTCTTAGCTAGCAATATGTATGTATTTATGAGTTAACGATACAATTGCAAATAAATCTAAACGAACTAAAGGAAATTTGTATAAAAGTGTCGTACTCAACCTAGATGGGTTGATAAAATCACGCCATTTCCATTTCTTTTTTAATGGACTCCAGAATCTGCGGAGTCTTTAAATTATTTGTATTTAAAAATTTTACATTTAAAAAGGTTCAATTTAATTCTGAAGTTTTCCAGTATTACATTCAACATATTCATACTTCTACAAATTACAAAAATAGGAAATTCCAGATACGTAACATTTAATTGCAGTATTTGCCACAAACGATCATTTTCGGAATTTCACACCCATACATTTTTAGTCACACGCAACCGCAGCAGCGAAAATATCTTTGAATATTAAGCGAAACCCAAGCACGTTTTTATTACATAAAGGTCAGCAAATTAAGTAATACCCCACAATATCTACCTACCTTGAACATTAATACAATTCAAGAAATTAGAGGAAACTTTGCTGACGCATTGACGACATTGTTTAACATACCTACATGCCTACATAAATTAAGCTGAAACCTCATGTTGGATTTACCATAGTTCCGTTATTGTTGTTTAATACCTATTATAGCCGCCGTCACTACGCAAAAGCATGGTCAAGCGAGATATAATATTATAACACTCCAAAAGGTAAAACTTGTTCCAGACTCGTATTTATTTGAAAAAAAAAACTGCTGATAATAATAAAGCAACTGTCGCGTCGGACAGTTGGAATACCTTTTTTTACCGGAGAAAAATGTACCTTAATTGAAATAAAAGTGTTCAATTTGTTCGTTTCGGCGGAATTTTTGACATTCTTTGGTTCATCATTAAGTTTAGGTGGAGTGCCTACTCTCAAGAACTCGATCTTCGGCCGCATCGAGTCTAAATCATGAGAGGCAATAATAGATTGATCGCGATCTATTTATTTCGCTCAGTACTCAATAGTCGCAACAAACACCGAATTATAAACCGATAGTTTAGCTTTGACAGGGCCCTTTTGATATTAGCTGGCTGAAAATTGACATAGCGCAACCAACACTACAGGCAATAAAATCTAAGATACCTATGAAAGCCTTTTCACCTGTTTCAATGCGATTATACTAACATGACTTGTAGCTAGCTTCAACAGACGGTTACGGTTACTACAAACTCTTCGAGTGTACACAAACTTTTGATGCGCTATTGTATTCTGTATTTATCTATCTTGTCCGCAAATATTCGAGCAGTCTGCATGCTTACATAAAAATTAACTTTGATTTAAATCCACAATGAGTCAAATGTAAATGGTTGTATGTCTGTTGAAAGCATAGTCGTAAAACAGCATATATAGCTATACATAATAAACAAAACAAAACATTAGGTAGACAATTAAGTAAACAAACAAAAAAAGAAAGTGAAAGTGAACACGTTATTTGTCCATAGCAGTATCAGTGACGACACTGGCGAAGAGCTCTCAGATTACTCTTTATATGGAATGGCTATTTTCCGAATGAGTAATCTCATATTATAATATAACGGCTGAAGTAAAAGAGGGTATCAACTTACACATAATCTTAAATGTTTGCGTGCACCAACTATGAGTCACTGGAAGATACCTAAGATCTTTATTTTAGCTTTCCATTTCAATATAGTTGGGTGGTTATTGCAGTGGATTTGCAGTTTCGTTGAATCGGTGAAATTTTGTGCAGTGACATGAACACATAATTGGTTTATTTTATGAGGGTAATGGAGTTAACCTAAATCATTTTGCGGAAAGAAATTGAATACGCCATTATTGCGTACAAACTTTCTCATATACCCATTGGAAATAAAAGAGGACTTGGTTCACGAAACTTCTCTATAACTCCGATCTTGGAACTTTGCACTCTGTGAAATTTGCGGAGTGTTAGAGGTATAGCATTCCATCGATATTTTTCAGAACTTATCTGTTTCAGTTTCAGTATTGCCCCAAGAGAGATGAAAAATGTCTCTTGAAGGTAAAAAAAAAAAACTTATTCTCGCGAAATAACATAAAAATATTATTAGTTTGGCAAAAACACAGAAAATTAATATTTACACGTAAGAAATAAAGAACGAGTACTATATTTTTCGGCGTCCATCTTTTATATTCTCACCATCGTTAGTTTAAATCTCGAAACAAAAGTAAAAAAAAAACAGACTTTTAGGTCCAATGCAACATAAAATCAAATGATCTAGATGAAATGAATTTCAAATATAAATTTCTGTCCCAAAAGAAAACCGCATGTAGAAACGTTTCGCATCAGGCAGATTGGTATTTTGGTTTTGAATTTATAAAATATCGACTTTTAGTGCAAATAAGGTTATTATAAGACAGCGCAGAATTTGATCTAGTATGTGAGTAAGGCTAGCAGATGTAAATAGTTTGTCCTTTACTAAAAATCATACGGTGTACACAACATAGTCCAATAGCTATTTTTTTGTTTTTGTCCCATCACTTTTCGCATTGTGTATAACATACCTGCTCCTGGGAGAACGCATTTTCTTTATTTCTTCGAATATAAATATAAAATATTTATGAATAAAATTCGTTATTAGATGCTACTCCGCATTTTTTTGTTGCAAATAAAATGATTGCAAAACGGATATTAGGGCCAATGAATATCACTAGTTATGGTAGGCTTTTGTTGACATTATCTGGTAGAACCGTTCTGTCCAAATGATATTCTTAATTTTCCCATCATTAATGCACATAACCTGAACGAGCAACCTGAACTGTGAAGGTAATTGTTCTGAACTCTACTACGATCACTGGGAAATAACCTAACAACAAAAAAGTTAAATGAACAATAATAACCTGTAAGTATGGGTAGATTATTATTACCTCCGTATGAATGAAATCATTATTTATGCATTCAACTTCAATAACAAAAGCTACATGTACCTACATAATATGTAGAGTAGATTCCAAAGTAAACAACAAATTACAGATAAAACGTATTAACAATTCTTAGCAAATATTTGCTATATTAAAGGAACGAGTTTTATCAATAGTCTATTTTTAATTTTTGTTTTATGAATTTGGTATCATCTGCATTTTAAGATTGTTGTTTACAAATATAATATCATATCAATCGTCACAGTTGATACTATTTGTTAGTAGTGTACCAGCTTAAACCCGGCCGACTTCGAGACTTTCACTGTCTTAAAAGCGTAGTACGTTGCTCGAGCTAAACTAAATTTTATCTGGTCTCCAACTTTTCTCTCCAAACATCAGCTAAAGTCGTAGCTAAATTTTGACATAGAGTACGCTGTGGATAAATGTCACAGAAGACAGCTGTTCTTTGAAAAAACTTCATTCAAAAATTTAATTCTCTCTCTTATTTCAACTATTTCTGATTCTAGGTACTTCTCGTCCACGTAATAATTAAAAAAGCTCATCCTTGCATACTTTTCCGCAACAGAACAACAAATATACAACGATCTGACACAATTTAGCTTGAGAAAATGTGCCGACCCATTAAATGACCACGCTAAATTTTGACAGACAATGAAGTACATGTTGAAACAAAAGTTTGATTATTTAGCTCGAGCTGCGTACCACTCAGCTAAATGGGTTCGCTAAGATTTAGCTCAGCTAAATTTTGGAGAGATTGTTGTATGGGAGCGAAAATTTAGCTCGAGCAGCGTACTAAGCTTAAACACAAAATATTATCTTGTTTTGTTGGGAAGATATTTGTTTTCCATTATATTGTGTATGGTACAGGGTGGCGCAAAATTAATTTTAATTTTTTACTAGATAAAAAACAAATTTTGAGTGACGGAAATCTTTATTTGGTCCTTTAAAATTTGTTATGTTAAGTGCAAAAGATGATAACTGTTCGCAATGCTGTTGAATATTCTCCTTAAGAGCTGCGATTGTCTGAGGCTTGTTGGCATAAACCCGCGGCTTGAAGTAGCTCCGGAGAAAGAAGTCTGGGATGGGTAAATCGGGCGATCTTGCTGGCCATGACAAATCGCCAAAACGGGAGATTACGCGACCAGGAAACGTTTCCTTTGCAATATCCTTTCTAGCTCGTGCTGTATGTGCGTTTGCACCGTCTGGTTGAAAGCACATATTCCAAGCCCCGCTCATCTAATTCCGGCAGTAAGAAGTCATGGCCCTGTAGCGTTGGTATACGCGTATTAGTATCGCATAGGTACTTATAAAATATAACGTCAGAAGCAAAAATATGACGAACATACAGAAATGTTGCCGATTCTGCGTAGCTATATTCGGAAAGAATATTGTAAACCAGTTTTTTTTTATATATATCTGCATTATAAAATAAGACCGACGTAGATTCAAAATTTTAATAGAGTTGCTATCTTAATGCTATCTTAAACCGATTTTGGGATTTGCAAATCCAGTGAATCTAATGTCTTAGTGCTCTGGGCGCAAATCACGTCAGACGATGATTAAGCCGATATCGTTTTTGAAATTTTGATGATTAAAATACCAAATTTATTCTCAGTCTGATTTTATTTTTCTGATTATCCTAAGTTTTTAATACATTTGTGGAGAATGAACTAGATGAAGCTATTAAACTCTTAATTTTTGCACTTAGTTGCTTGATTTGGAAGTGTATCGTGTCGACGATAGTCGTCTCAAAAGGTACGTGAACAGGCCCTGTTTTTATATTTCCCGGAAGGCAGATGCTGATTTGGTTATAGCCGATAATGATCACTGAAGATCATTTTACTATCGATTATTCAACTAACGAATAATAATACACTATACATAGTAAAACTACCAAAATGAACTAAATCTACATTTTCTAGCGTCCCGAATTTAGCTGCTCCTAAGCCACTTCTAGCTGAGATAAATACCTAGTGCTAAACTGTAATATTTGAAAAATTGCACTTTCCTTAACAGGATCGCTTAATGTCAAAAACGGATTTATCTGTGTCAAGAGTTCAATTTAGAAACCAGATATTGTACATGTTTACTTTTTAAATAAAATATTGTATACTTTTATCATTTCCAGTTTTCAAAAATCTGTTAGTTGTAAGCACTTGTAGATGAATTATTACAATAATTTTTTTATTTTATAAATTACTAAATAAAATTATGTAATTATTTAAAGATTAATAAATCTCCCTAACATCTTCAATGTTATACTCTAAATATAAGCTATTTAAATATAAAAAAAAATATTAATATAGTTAAAATAACAATTCATAAATTAAAAATTAATAAATAAACTTTTAAATTAATATTTTGTATTATATGACTAAATTGAGAATTTATAACTAATTGTTTATATAAATTTTGACTTCCTATAAATTCTGATCACCCTTGATCAAAATTTTTTAATACATTTATACCAAGTTTTAATGAATAATTTATAATACCATAAGTAGAAATATATGGTATAAATCATATTGAAATAATCTTACTAAATAATTATTTAAAGATTTTCTAAAAAAGAAAAATGAAACCTTAGAAATTATATATCCTAATATACCTCCAATAATACATTCAAATAAAGTTATAAATTTTAAATAAAAATGTAAAATAATAGTAAAAGGAGTTAAAAAAATTAATCATCTCAATATTCTCCCTCCAATAATTTTTATAATTATTAAAACTATTATTCTTTTTAATATAACTCAACTTGCATCATTTAAAACATTTAAAGAACTACAATTTAAATATCTAGTTATAGAATAATATACTAATCGTAAAGAATAACATACTGTTAATCCAGTAGACAAAAAAATAAGAAATAAATAAATAAATTAATTATATTTATAGAAATAATTATAATAACTAGTATCGCTTGTGGTCGAAAATCGACCATTCATTTTATAAGTATGTAAAATGTAATACTAAAAAACGTACCACAATTATTTTCGTTATTTATGTTTCTTTTTATTACCGAAAAGAGCGACATCTAGAGCTGCTCCATTGGAAACAGGTTCTTTTCTAAGATGATTTATATTTGAATACGTTACTATGGTAATATGTAGGCGACAAATTAAATGTCGGCAAAGTCCTTTTAACTACCTGTTTTGTATGCGGAATTTTGACTTAATTTTACCAGCCTTAATGGCGACATATACCTTTTATATGATATAAGTTTTATTCTCCTCATTTCAAAATAAATACCTTAAAAGTGTACCGAAACTTTTGATGTTCGTGTATTAATATAACGATGATAATAATAATAATAATAGAGACCACTTTCAGTATTTCTTTGTGGCCGATTTGCCTTAAGACATTATAAATGCGAGTACATTATTTGCCAGCAAACAAGGCTAAACTATACATTCGAAATTATGAGATACTTGGGTGTGCACTTGAATTAGATTAATCTGACTGACCCTGACTCAAATGTTGATTTCATGTGCGCATAAATTGTGGTTATAAGCGATAAGATTATCAACAGTTGTAATGAAATGTTGTACACATTTACAAGCAGCTAAATAAAATTCAATGCCAGGTGAAAACTTTGAACCTATTTAAAGGAAGGAGCAACATTTCAATTAAGATTAAATATACGATGCCGACGCGTAAGTATGGACTGGGATTTCCCAATATGCAATTTGTTTTCACAAATCACTTTTTTATTGTGTTTTTGTTAGCCTTTAACTCACTTCTTTAATTAAATGTTTCTGCTATGTTCTTATTTTGTGGAAACAAGATTTCGAAACGACTGCTAGAATTTCCCGTTTTTTTTTACTAATATAGACACAAGCACGAGTGCATGGGGGAACACCCAAGTCGAGTCATAAACTATAGACAAAACATACATAGTATGTATGACGTGTTATATCTGAGCGGTTTAAATATAAATCTGTTCGACTACTATAAATCTCAGTTATTATAGCTGATTTATTTATATAAGGTACATGTGTATATGAAACTTGAATATTGCATTTGAATCTTATTAAATTTGCACTTCGCCTGTCATTTTTAAATAAATTATTAACTCAACCTTCTGCGCCAAATTTATTAATTTGTATCGCAGAATGTTGCTAAATTTCACCCCAGTCAATCATATTGAATTTAAATTCAATATGTGTTTTTGTATAACCTTCATAAAAAGTTCAGTTTTTTTCAGTTTAAAAAAAAAAATCAACAAAAATATACTCCATAATCCACACAAAAATATAAAGGTACCAAAATTATTACGTATTCGGTATGTTACACTTCCATATGGTACCATATGATTCAAACTCTTTGGGGCCCCATTTCTTACTCATTATTTTACTTTGTCAACCATTTATTATGCGCGCAAGTGGGAATTACCAAATCCAAGGTCCAATGCCATTGCGTGTGCCTGATAGTAATTTGTTTTTTTTTACTTTGTTACCTAGCATCGCACAATAATGCAAATTTACCAATAATTATGTAAACAAAATATATAAGTTGGTATTTGAAAAAGAGACTGTTGACAGTGCAAGATAATGTTGAACAGGGGAACACCTAGGCTATGATTGAATAAACACTAATGGCTTTAAAAAAAACACCTGGTGTAGGTGTTACTGATCTCCTTTGTTTTTGTTTGCGCACATTATTTCATTTTTTGTATTTGTAAATGAGATAATTTGCAAGATAAAGGCGAGAGATAATAATGTGAACAGTTTTATAGACAATGAATATTGTTGATGATTTCTACATGAATTTATTGCTAATAATAATGAATAAATCTTTCACAATATATTTAAAAAAAAAAAAACGTTTGTTTACTATTTTTCGACACAATCTTGGAAAAGGCAATTTTGATATTGTTGCCGGAACGCTTTTTTTTTGTGTTATGAAAAAAGGAATTGCATTAAATAGATTCACGAAGAGAAACATTTAGTTATTTGCAGAATATTAGAATATTTAAAATATCAATAAAAACTACTTTCTGTAAATAAAGTCGTTTAAAAAGTCAAAAATAATTAAAAGAATATTAGTTTTGTTGCTGATGTTAGGGTTGTTTCATTTCTCAAAAGACAACAGTAACTTGACTGATATTTTATTATACATTTTGTTCTGACTTTCAGAAGATCGACAAATCGTTAAGGTCTGGCAAAAACATAACTTTCGAGAATGCTTTTGAGGAGCTAGGACAAGAATCCTATATGTTACTTTAAATATTAATGTATTTAATCTCACGTTCATATCATCGATTTTTATTCCCTCGATACCCATATTTAAATATAAACATTCTTCCTAAAGTTGTATACTTCTAATACAATATGATGATTCACTGTGCATACCTGCCTTTTCTGCTGTAGTTGAAATCATAACAATGAAGAAACCATTTGTCACGTTTTGCTCAGAGTTAAAGTATCGTTATCAAAACACTTCAAGTAACAATAACAAAATTAACATAATAATTCGGTGCCACATGCTGTAAGCCTGCATAAAAAAATTAGCTATTTACTAATTGAAATTAAATTTGCTTCCGACCACATTTAATATATTAATTAATTTATTTATAAGACTACCGGAAGCTTTTTTGCATTACGTGCATTATAACAAACAAATTTTAAAATTCGGCTGTCAACTTCCTGATGATGTGTTATTAAATTCTTTTTTCATGGTAAAATGTAGATTATATTTCGATTTATAGTTATAGCATAAGTAAAAATTAAACCAACAATCTTCGGGCAGCGACTATTTAAAAAATAAAATAAAACACTTCAGAAATAATAACTTTGGCAAAAATAAAGCTAGCAAGAAGTTTCTACATTATCTCTATATTCAATTCTTATCAGTATATTTCCATGTCCCTAGAACAGAATATTTACAGTAATGATTGTCCATCCTTATCATCTTGTGAAAAATAAAACAAATATGACAATAAGGGGTCATGCGGGAAATATACTTGATTATTACACGTCAAAAAATATTTGTATACATACATATAAGCAAAAGTATGTACAAAGAAAAATACATCAAAAGTATTTAACTCGCACCCGACCTGTGTAATGTCTCTGCCCGACAATTTTATAGTGTACTACCAATCCGAGAAATCTCGCATGAGTAACACTTTTATGTGCTGTGACAGTTATCAAACAATCAATGGCGCATTCAATAATCTAGTTATCTTAAGTCGACTAGATTGGTCTGGATGAGATGTAACCTGAACGCAAAAACTAGATTGGTCGGGAACGTCACTTTTCCTACGTCAGCCACATATGCGAACTTTCAAGTTAGTACTCAGTCACGAATTTCTTGACTAGATTCGTCGGCTACCCCTCCATAAACGTCAACTGAAACATCTGCTCATATGACCGATTTCCCCCAATCAAAACCGAGATACATCTAGTGAGCTGTCAGACTTACTAAACTAGATACTTGAACGTCCCCAATGACTCAACTAGTCTGTTCAAAAAAATATTTAATAATGGGATTATTACCCAAGCCCTAAAAAAATGGAAAAATAGTTCCCATACCAAAACAGAATAAAAATATAGCTTAATCACAGCTGGATATATCGAAGCTGTCGAATAACGATACCTTCTCTTCGATATATCACATAAAAATGGTATTCTGTCAATAAATGCGAACAAAATATTTTAATTTACAAAAGCCCCAATGTACGCTCCAACATTATACAATTCATTCACATCCGCAAAAAACTTACATATTTCAATCGTATTTAAACGGAAACAGGAAATCCATTCTCACCATATGAAGTTGCCAAACAAAATTGTATGTAAAACCTTCCTAATGTATTTTAGAAACACAAAAAACATTTCGCAGAAGCCGTAAAAGATTCCTTTTTACCGACGAAGTTTCAAAATCTGAAGATGGAACATCTTCTTCTGTCGTTGATACAAATGGAACGACAGTTTTAAAGGGCACATTTCAGTCATTTATTGAAATCCTGATCGCAATAATACACGAAAAAAAAAAAAAAACAATAATTTTGAATGACTTCCTTTCCACGATCGCAGCTAATTAAAATATAAACAACATATACCTAGGTACATTACAGGGAACAGTCGGGATCGACTGATTTTGAAAGACAACTTAATAAAGCTCTTCTGGGCCCCCGGACACTCTGGTATTGCAGGAAATAAAGTCCCGGATGCCGCAGCAAAATCGCGATTAATGGAACAACTAGAGACGCTTTACACCTACAACAAAAGAAATAACAAAAGTGCATGTTTACAACATGGAAATTCACAAGGGAAACATCATGGGCCAAGTACCATCATCACTACAAACACTTTTATCCCAACAGTGAGGGTCTATTTATCTACAAAGTTCCTAACCATAAAATTAAACCTACATAAGACTATAGGATCAACCATCATTTGCTAACTATGTGCCGACCGACCAATGTTGACTTTTGTACATCTTTATATATATTATAGTGCTGTGACAGTTATCAAACAATCAGAGTAGCAGTGACTCAACGTAAGTCGGAGTAATGTTTGGATTGCCAATTACCTAAATACTCAACATTTAAAGTTGGTTTATATGTATATATCTATATATATCAGCGTCGCCAGACTCATAAAACGCATACACATTTACTTAGGGGCAATACTTCGGTTCCTTTTTTGCTTGCAGTCAAATGATTTAGCAACAAAACGTGATTAAAATTTGTAATTTCAAGTCGTCTCTTAACGAGACGCAGTTAAAAAAAAACAGTGCATTGTTATTTACATATTATAAAGTATATGTATACCTTCATACTTTTTCTGCGGGAAAATCCAAAACTGATATTTAGCTGCAGCCGAATGCACTTGAAAAAACGACTGTTAACTGGAATTAGCAAACAATACACAAAACTCACCCACACTTGCGTGTGCATGATTGACTCTCATGTTCATTTGCTATGATACAATTATGAATTATTATAAATTAGTGAAATTTACCTAAATTGGAAGTTTATTTTTTCAATAACCTCATAGCCTCTAAGATCAATAGGTATAGTCACTTTACAGGATAATAGAAGTCAATTACATGTTTGAATTATTTGTGGGTATAAAAAAAGAACTAATGGATTTGTGATTTTTGACAGATCGTAAATCAGAAATCATACGCCTTCTTTATCATGTAAAGTGGGCTTGACGTTTGCCTTTGTCGGTGTCTACATTTCCTTAACGTCGTTGGTAATATTTTACCAAATTTTTAGAGTTTCAAAATATGTCGGTTTTTGTGGTATAGGCAAGTGACACCTTTTTTTTGAAACAGAAAGGTATACTTGTATGTAGCGATATTAACAAAAGCTCTCAATCGCACAAAATACATAACAATAAATGCGAACTCCTTAAATTAAAATTCGAAACTAAAATTTTTAATAATGTTAAGCACACACAAAATCACGGAACCTGAAATGTATGCAACTGCTTGATTGTGAGAACGTTCCTATCTGCAATAGTTTTGAGATTTATTTATGACTTATAAATTCTCCGCATACAAGACCGTTTACATTCGTGCTGAAAATCCTACTTTACTTTGCTTTTCTGAGATCGAAGATCAAAATAAACACCTTATGTCAACGAAGAAATTCGAAAATGTGGGTGGGAATGCCGATTTTAAATGCGTCATCCCGAACAGGCCAGTGGCCTATGGTTATTGTGCCAATAGAGTTAAATGCCCGTGTCAAATGCGAAGAAGAAGAAGAAAATCCCAAGTGACAGGTTGCAAACTTGTAGGAAAATAAATCGCGGGAAATATATTGCGCAATAGAGTTTAGTACCCGACAATGTCTGTTTCAAATGGCAAGAGGAAAAAAACCAGTGACAACTGCCAGCTTAAAGAAATTTATTTTTCTTTTTAATGTCGTTTTCCATTGGGATCACCAAAAATCTTTTTCAGATGTCAGATTTTATGCGGCTCATGGAACATGCAACGAAACTGATCTGCTTTTGTGAATGGATTAGTGCGTTATTTGACAACAATTTCAGCTGCTCAAATTGCATTTGTTTTTGGTAAAATCAACCATGGAAATCGGCTTGAAAAATGTTTCCTCTGTTGAAGCTACAAATGGAGTAGTTTTAGTGATTCGTTGTTTCCAGATGATGAGGAAGACAATGAAGATAATAATTCTTGCAAAACTATGCCAATTGCTGTTTATATATTTCTTTATTTTGGTTTTCACGGAACTTTGAACATTTGTTTTAAAACAAACTTCTTTAATGACGTAAAACAGCTGTGCTGTGTTTGTGGTAGTATGTGTAAATCTGAAAAAATATCGAGATTTGCAAAAAATGATCCGAATAAAAAAAGAGATTGATTTTTTTCCCAATGAAACGCGAAAAGTGATTTAGATCAAAAAAAATTGATTTTTTGTCCCAATGGAAAACGACATAAGTTTCCTCCTAGACAGATAGATTGTTTATAGTTGCTTTCTGTCATCCTTTATGTCAAGATTCTCTTCAAAGGCACATGTCTCAGTTCCAATATCAGACAGAGCTCTGAAACAAGATCCTAGCTATCTGACTTCAAAGTGTTCTCTCTATGCGATGCAAAATAACTAAAAAGATGTGAAAAACAATTTTACGAGATTTTCAGCTATCAAGGCGGAAAGACTTACTTAACCCCTGTTCTTTTATTTGACAGATTTACGAAATTTTCCAACAGAAATTAGTTTGGGAAATATTTTCATGGACTTTAGTCCAATTTGGAACATTTACTCTTAGGTCTCGTCATGACATGGAGTAGTTGAGAATAAGGTGTCAATACAATTAGGGAAAAGTTTGAGGGAGATAATATTATGTTGTTAAAACCGCTGACGATTGAACGTAAGAATAAAAGATACCATAGAATACAGCTAAGGAAACAAACCTAAGTAAGCAATAATAGCTGTTTTAAGGAAACAAATAGATCAAAGAAAGTATAAAGTTGAAACCAGCTAAATATTGAACGAATTGGTAAGAAGGAATTAGGTATAGGCAAATACCAAAATTGGACATGATTTTAGTGAGTTTGTGTATCATACCTGCCTTATTGGTATTGGTCGCTCCCAATAGACAAAAACAAATCTCACACAAATGGTTGCGAAAGGATTGCCCGAGTCCTTTACGAACCTGCTGCGCCAGTGATTTATTTATTTATTTGCTTCGAAACTAAACCAGGCAATATATAGTCGGAAATAGGGCGCCAAAACTAGTTTTATATGCTTCCTAATAAAGGATAAAGAAGAAACAAGGTATGGAGGTAAATAATGTAAAGTCATACAAAAAAGAAAATATTTCTCCAATGAAGCATAACGTCTTAAATAAGAAGACCTATCAAGAACCAAATTAAACTTTGACATTAGTCCCACAATAATTGATCGTCTAGATTGTATATGTTGATTACGTGATTCAAATGTACTCGTACCTTCAAAATGTATGGCTAAATAGGTAAATCCACAACTAAACAACAATAACCTGTTAGACAGGGATATTTACTCACCTATTTATATCACAGTTCTTGTTTATTCTTTTTGCCTGCTTTAACAATGGCTTTTACCGATAAAAAACAATTGGTTGCTGATGGGAAATGTTTTTTTTTTGCTTAACTTTTCTTAAAATTTCAGTAAATAGAAAACAAGTTTTCCACTGCACAACTGGGCTCCACAATGGGTATGGAAACTTTTACTTTTCTTTTTGTATTTTTCTTTTTTTAATTTTTCGCTTATTATATTCGCACTTTCAAAACTTGTTGAAGTAGTTTTGGTGTGTCTTAAATAATGATCACTCTTGATGTCACCTGTCAAACTACAATGTAAGTGCTTCACTTTAGGAGTTGTTTAGACTAAGCTGATCTTGTCAAAATTATCATCCTAATTGGTGTGATACAAAAGAGTGCAATGGAAAACGTAGCTGTTTTGCGAACTTGTAACGTACTTTGAACCGCTGCCGCACAATTCTCGATTTATACTAAAACTTGAAGCAAACGTTGAGTAGCAACTTGGGCTTGGGCTTCATCGGAATATGTAGCTCTCTTGTTGGTTGGTGTTCATTTGATGATTTAACGATTTCAGGAGGGGATACAAATATTGATATGTGATTGTGAATATGACGATGTGCTGTTGCTTGAATGAGAATGAACTGCGGGGTATAATCGTGTTTTGCGAATGGGTGGCTGATTCCAAAAAGAGGAACTCAAATATTTGGGACTTCAAAGTGCGTTCATAGCATATTTTAGTTTTACAAAATAAATAACTAATAATTTTGTTTGAGAACGACCAGGTATTTTTAATCATTCACACAATTTGCAAAATACGCGTAACAACAAACCAATGGAGCATAAATTAAATTTTGAGTGGCTAGAATTTATTTACATTTACATAAACTGGATTAGGTAGCTGGGTAGGTATGATGGAGGTCTTGCAACTTAACACCATATATCACTTATTCTTTATACCGCTGGAAAAGATTCACGCCGTAAAAAATATAAGTGACCCGTAACTGGACGGTAGAAACATGGCTCCAGGTAAACTCTTACAACGCAATCCTATGCAACAGTCACACTTCAAGTTAACTGAGGTCTTTTTCTACTTGTGTGAGTTCGTCCTCTCTGTTGATCCTCCAAGTTAAAATCGGAGACTGAAGATCCAAATTTTATGTACTATATTTTATCACTAAGTCTTTTCCAAGACTCACCAACAAAACCGAACTAATGTTAAGAGGACTTTTGCTTTTGAAAATACGAAATATATATTCATTCACTCTTAAAGGAAAGCAGCAGTTCTGTGACTATGAACTAAATAAAGAGTCTCCTTAGTTGTTGGGAAGAAGGTCTCACTTCTTATCTTAACACTCGCCTTATCAGCCCAAAGAAATAAGGATTGTCAAGAGATTCTTTGTTTGAGTTCTGTCATTTTCAAATGTGTATGCATAGCCGAAGTAAACAAAGTCTTTATTGGACCACTTATCCAATAGCAAAAGACATAGGGTGATACTTTTTCCATTTGTTATGTTTTAGCAGCTGTCAATTTCATTATGCACTACTTCACGCTCGACTAACGTGCGGCTCAGATGTAAATACGCAACTTGAATTTCGCCGTAAGGTAGGTCGTCATCATGGCTTCAGTGTGCGAGTAATTCGTCGCACCGTGGATAAGTGTGGGCGTGAGTAAACTCTTTTTGACCTTAAACCACCACTTAGAATGGCATGAATAGTATAGCTCCAAAATAAAGCCAGTAGTTTAGTGGTTAGTGTGTTGGACTTCCAAACGAGGGGCCCCAGGTTCGAATCGCGAAAATTCCATACATTTTTCCACTGAGTCACCTCTCGCAAACGTCTGACAAACATCCGAGAGAATAACTGTCATGAAAGAGCTTCTCAATTAGCCGCTTGGACCCGGCATAAATTCGTAGAACCCTTCCATTCGTCCCAAAAATCAAAAACTAACACAAAACGAATGGTTGTGAGAAGCTAGGCCTAAGGTCCATATGGACCTGTTTCGCCAACTACCGTCCACACCAAAATTATAAACTATATTGATTTCTAGTTTCAGCTTCTAGTTTCAGCTTTGATTGTAGGAATTCTGAGATTCCTGTGAATATCGTCGTTTCTAGTATACCACGGTGCTTGGACAATTTCTCTAAGCAATTTATTTTGAAAATTTGTAAAATATTGGCATTTGTTTTATTGATAGTTGTATACCGTAGGTGCACACCGGCTTTAGCGCTTACTTGTATAAAAGCAGTTTGTGCACTGAGCTGGGAATGTTTTCCAAGTAACCAGTACATTTCTCTATATTTGATATCGAGTTCTTTACGTTTTATTTTCACGTGCGAATTCAATTACAGCTTTGCATCGAGTGTCATTCCCAGGTATTTGGTCTCGTTTGCAAAGGATATTCGGAACAAGTTTAGAAAAATTTTCAATTTACGTGAAATTCACGTGAACAGAATTAGTTTCGTTGAGAGCGATCCGCCAGTCCTTCGTTCATTCATTTACTTTATTCAGTGCGGTTTGCAGTTTTGCATCGTTTCTGCGATTGTCTTACCAACTTCAAGGATAGCGATGTCGTCGGCGAACATAGCAAGGGTAGTGCCATCTTCTCTTGGTTTATCGCGAGTATATAATAGATAGGAAGTGGCTCAAGGACGCTTTCTTGCGGTACGCCGGCCGAAATTTCTTTAAGCTCCGAGTATTCGTTTCCATGTCTAACACGGAAGAGTCTATTCCCGAGATATGGTTTTAGAATATCATATAGGCCATTTTAAGCCGTTGTGCCACACCTTATAAAGGCTTGTGAGACGTCAAGGAATACACTTGATATCTTTTTTTCTTCAAATGCTTTCTCGATTACTTTACGTCAGTAATTCTATGCACTTGGTCAGGGACGAGATTATTATCTTCTATAACCGGTTGTAGACGCCTTAGTAATATCCTCTCAAAAACTTTGAATATGACTGGAAGAAGCGAAATTGGTCTATACGATTTTACTTCATTTGGCGGTTTTCCTGGTTTTAAAATTATAATGACTTCCCCAACTTTAAATTGGCTCGCCACGTGTTTTTATCTGAGCGCAGTATTATAATATGTAGAAGCTTAATTAATGCTTTTCTAGGTAGAACTTTGAGAACTTCTCCGGTGATCAAATCATAGCCCGGAGCTTTCTTAGATTTTAGAGATTCGATTTCACGTTTTAGTTCCCTTAGTGTTGTATTTGTGTGTGTAAAATCGTCAAATAGTAATTCCGTCCCACTATTGGTACTGTTGTGAGCCGCTTGACCATCGTACGGTTTAAATGTTTCTTCTAGATAGGCGGCAAAAACGTCCGCTTTTTCTTTATCTTCCCTTAACCACACATTTTTCAAAATCTGACAAATGTTTTTAAACCTTTTCTACCCAGTGTGGCAAACGAACGCCTTGAATTCCTTGATAGAATAGATGAAGACGTAATGACTTATGTTTCGCTTAAAGAGTTCAGAATATGTATTCATAGACTTTCTAATAGAAAATCACCAGGTTATAATCTAATCTTGAAGGATCTACCCTTCATAGCATTGGTAAAACTTAAGCTTTTGATAAATGCCTGCTTTAAACTAATATTTGTTCCACCTCACTGGAAGGTAGCAGAAATTATAGTTATACCTAAACAGGGTAAACTTCTATCAGAAGTCGCCTCATAGAGGCCAATCTCACTTTGACCAGTATTCTCAAAACTTTTTGAGAAACTTCTTCTTAAAAGGCTAGATAGAATCATTGGGCAAAGAAGGATTATTCCCACCCACCAGTTCGGGTTAAGAAATAAGCATTCGACAATAGACCAAGTACATCGTATATGTAACTAATGTTATAGAAATATCATTAGAAGAGAAACAAGTTTGTTCGACATTATCCTTAGACTTTGCACAGGCTTTTGATAAAGTCTGGCATATGGGGCTTACAGTATAAACTTCATAGGGATCTACCTAGACAGTACTATGAAATACTTAAATCTTATATTTCAAATAGATTATTTAGAGTTCGCTATAGTTCAGCGTATTCTGAACTTAAACAACTACAAGCAGGAGTTCCACAGGGAAGTGTTCTGGGACCAACCCTGTACTTACGGTATACTAGTGATATACCAAATACAACTGATACGATGATAGCTACATTCGCAGACGACACTGCTCTTCTATCAACTGATAGATGCGTGGCTAAAGGCTGGCACGGACCTGTCCCGGAAAGAAATTTTCCGGTGGTCTCCAAATGGACAGAGAAACGTCTGCGAAAAGGCAGCGGAAAATAATTTGTGGAGAGTTCCATCAGCTGATACACAAGTAGCAGTGTTACCAGCACTAGCTATTTTTATCTGATTTGGCTACTCGTACTTTTCACTGGCTTCTTAAAAGTATCATTTGGGATTTATGCTAATTTACGCTATTCACTTTAAAGTTTGACGATTTTTAGGCGAAAATTCCCGATACGAGTGAGTGGGGACAGACCAACTTTATTAATGTAGACACATAAAAAAAATGTATTCGAATTACATTTTTCAGCTTTTTTTGTTGTTGACATTTCAAGATTATTCGTTTGAAAAATTCGTTTGAAAAATTGTGGTTGCTTTTGCAAACAATTGCTACCATTTTCGTAATACACTTTCAGCCTCTTTTACACAACGCTGACTTTTCAACATGATAAAAATGAGGAAAAAATGTAGTGTCATACGTAAATTCAGAAATTTAAGAATCTCATATCAAAATCAAATAAGAATTTAAAAACTTTACCTAATTAATAAATCAACTGCTCAATTTAGCAGAGATACCACCCAATCCCATCCGTCAACAGCCGCTGTATGTTAATTCGTTGTCAAATAGGTATTTTTATTTAAACACATCTAACTTCACAAAGTAAAATTTTTTATTGCAAGTTTTGTGTGAAAGGCGTATCGCTGTTCAAAATTTTCTTAAGAAATGCAGTAAATTTAACGAAATTCAGTCGAAAATATCTCGTTATGGCTACTCAAAAGCCTGGTGAGTGGGCGAACTCATTACTTGCTCGATTTGAAGACCAGGTAAGCGAAAATCATGAATTGAGAAAATCCACCCAAGTGAAAAACGCAAAATATCTGTCAAATTTTGTTCCCTATCGATCAAAAAAAGGACCGAATCGTGCAAGCGAGTATGCATATCGCAAGTGAGATGGCAGCAATTTGTTTTGATTTTGTTATGAATGAAAACTTACGTTTTGTTTACAATCGACCGTCACAGATGTAGTAAGGTTTTACGTTTTTTTTTTTTTTTTTAATAATATAGGTTAACTATGAATGGCCGTACACAATTTGTATATTTTGAATGAATAACGTGATTTGCTTTTATTTTAGCTTCCCAACAAAATCGGAGTATATGGCACCCAGGCTAGATTGAGTCAGGATCAGTTGATCAACTGTTTAATCCAAATCTCGCGTTATCGGTTTTCTTTGGTCATCTCTGGACTAACCAAGATGTTGCAGCGGGTCAATGAAACAGCTGTAAATTGAATATAAATTTGAAAATTTGAAAATTTGATTTTTCATTGGTTTATTTTCCTTTCAGATTGTACAATTTCGTATGCACGAAACAGAACGATTCTACTATGATTCCTTGATTATTATATTGACAACTTTGGAAAGGTGTTTAACAAATCAGTCAAAGGACACTGCTCGATTTGAGGAAGCAATGAATGTAAAGTTACTGCTGCGTGAGATTTCTCAATTTATTGATGTGCAAAGTGAAACCAATCCAAACGCAGCTCAACTAAAGGCGCTGGCTTCTAAGGTCCTATTTGCTCTTTCCCAAAATCATTTTTCGGCAGTATTTAATCGAATATCGGCAAGAATACAAGAATTGACGGCATGTTGTGAAGAAAATCCCGATTACAGTGATATTGAATTGATACAACATATTGATATGGATGTGACAAAGCTTACCAAACTGTTACAAGGTATGTAAACGACATATCAAAATGTGTATGCATCCATATCGTGTAGTATGCTAGTCTCATACAAATCGTGAAAGAAATGATTTAATTCTTTAAAAATCTGTATAATCCTTCATTAAAACTATCAAATTTTAAGCAAAGCAAACATTTATTATGAGAGTGTCCCGAAGAACTTCCTGGAGCCACGACTAAGAGCTCTAAAGTGAAACGGTAGAAGGATGACTGAGACCAACCTGTTAGCTATTATTCAAATTTTGAACAAGTAAGGCAGGAAGGTGAATGACTTGATTAGCACGGACCTGGGTGGCGGTTCGGTTTACAACAAGATGTAGGGTGACTAGCATTTTACCTTTCGTTTATAGTAGCCGTTCGCGACAAATAGACGGAAAACCTTACGGTGCAATTGTCTAGTGGATATAGCATATAAGCAAAGGCGCCACTACTTGTTGATATTTAATTATGTTCAATTAGACTAGATCCCATTGGTTAGTAAGCTGTCGCCATGTTTTAACAAAGGATTCCTCTGCGGATTTTACGATTCTCCCTGATTAAAAAATACAGTACCTACCCTCCTTTCTCTGACTTCAAGTGTTGAACAAAATTGAAATTGTATAGATCATGACTTTAAGTTGGCACCTTTTCTATACCATGTAGTCGTAATACTAGCTAAAAATAAACTTAAAATCGAGACATACACCAACAAAACAGCAATTTATTACTGTTAATCCCAAATGGTAGCATACCTGCTGCATGATACAGAGCATTAGTCTGTTTTACTTTGCTTAACCAACATATAACACACTCCGGTCTTATACTTATCGCTCAATGTAGCAGACGAATCAAGTGCGTTTTTTTCTCATCCGCTCTACACGACATAATTATAATGTAAAATTCTTGATTTATTTTCCACCATCATGTAGATATGGCCATAGAGCGTACAAAGACGCTATCCCATATCATCTGACATTAAATGTACGTGCTCCTGGACTATACAGCAGGGCAGGAATAATGTTGGTTTGATATAGGACCCCCTTGGGTCGCATTGATATGGTTTTCTCCATAATTCAATAGATACCCTAACTCAAATGCGAAACAACTTCTTGCTGTAAGAAAAAGCAATTACATTTGCAGAAAGTGAAACATTTCCGTGAAATCCTGACCCAACTTCAATACAATCGTTTTTATCGCCTCATTATTTGCACACAATAAAATAACGTACACACACTTATTAGCCATCATATAATCTTATTTCTAGAAACAATAACAAAATTTCGCTCTAAAAAAGCGCCACCATTGATTCTCCTTAACTCACTGGAAAAAGCAATTTGGAATTGGATAGAATATCACCCGCTTGAGTTCCAGGATTTACAGAGCGGTGTCAACAGAGACATTTCAATGTAAACATAAATCGTAAATATTATTCAAACTATTTTTGAAATCCATTCAATTATTTGCAGGTGTTGGGAACCGCTTCTCGATTTTGTGGAAGCCTATAAAGCCGAAAACAAGAAGAGCAAAACTATAGTGTGGTCATTCCAAATGCTCTTACTCATCCTTAATCCTGTATAATAATAAATTTCATAGAAGCTATGGCCCCTAACACGTTTTCTTCTATTCGTAGGTATCTTTAGAAGCCACCGTCAATGAACTTCAGCAAATGGATAAGGATAAAGAAAAGGACAAGGACAAAGATCGATTGCAAAGTAAAATTCCAACTTCTCGCGATAAGGATTTCTCTGCAAAACAGTTTATAGAAAGTGTAAAACGTGGTCTAGGTCCACATTCGCCATCCAAGCAGGTTACCGAATCAGCAGCAATAGCTTGTGTGAAACTTTGCAAGGCATCTACCTACATCAATATAAATGACTCGAACAATGTCATCTTTAAATTGGTTCAGTACATTATGAACGATTTAAAATCCCTACTATTTAACCCTGTGAAACCATTCTCTCGAGGACAAGGATACAATTTCGCTGATATTGATCTTATGATTGATTGCTGGGTCTCATGTTTTCGTATAAACCCGCATAATATCGAAGCACTGAAAGTTTGCTTAAATCTATCGTCACCACCGGCTTATCATTTTGTGATTGTTTGTGCCTTACTAAGGTAAGTCTTTGATTTACTATTTTATTACCCAGATATTAATAATTTTTTTTGGTTTTGCACGCAGGCTAACCCACATCTACGTAGACTTTCGTATGCCTAATAAAAACCCCTTTAGAATAGTTAATCAACCTCGATTACCCTGGTGGCCACAAACCGATGTGGTTCATTATCGCTCTGCGGAACTAAGAGCATTATTTACAGACACTCTTAACAAAGCTACACAGGGGTATATAGCGCATACACCATTACGCATGATTACGTCACTGACGCTTAAGTCGAAGGACACACAAAAAGGCCTAACACGAGCTGAGGAAGGTCCAGCGCATAAAATGTTGCTTTTACTTCTTGTGCGTCTGATTCATGCTGATCCCACCTTACTCTTAAATGTGAGAAAACAAAAAACTGTCCCAACATATTTAACTTATTTTCACACATTTTTACAGACCCAAGGAAAAGTCGCCCACGAAGTTCAAAGCTCTACGCTGGAACTTATTAATGGGCTTGTCAGCCTTGTTCACCAACCAACAATGCCTGATGTCGCCCAGGAAGCTATGGAGGCTTTATTAGCCCTGCATTCACCTGACAAAATTGAACTCTGGAATCCAGAGGCACCCATCAACACGTTCTGGGATGTCAGTTCTCAAGTTCTCTTCGCGATCTCGCAAAAGTTAATTCAACACCAAATTGCCAACTACACAGATGTCTTAAAATGGCTACGTGAGATTCTTATTTGTCGAAATGCATTCCTTCAGAGACACAAGGACTATGCTCATGTTGGCAGTCAAATTTCTATTTGCCAACAATCGCACATCAAGTTGGAAGTTGTGTTCTTCATGTATTTGTGGTCAGTGGACTTAGATGCCGTGATAACTTCATTATCGTGCCTTGGTTTACTGGTTGAGGAGGCCGAAATACGATATGGGCAGGATGAGTTGACTAGTGCTATGCCAAATTATTATATTTATCAAGAATTAGCACAGCTGTCAACAGGTAGGTGGAAAATAGAAGATGTTCTGACTATGAGCTCATTTGTTTTCATTTTCAGCAAACACCGATACGCGTTTTTGTTTTTATGAAAATGTTCATGGCAATTCTGTTTTAAGTAAGTTTAAAATAAGTTATTTATGTGAACATTTGCTATTATTCTTTGTTATTAGGTCGAATGGTTCTTCAAAAGCGGATAATGTTATTGCTGCGCAAAATTGAAGTGTGTGCTAGCGGAGTTCAGCCAGCATGGGAGGAAACATTTAGGTAATTGATATTACTAGTTAAAATAATAGCGATAGGTGTACATAAAAAGCAGCGCCGATTGTTCGTCTAACATGAGGGAAGTTAAATTGTTCTCTTGGGAATTCGATGGCAAGAGGGTTTGTACTTACTACCACAGAGAAACTTAAACGAATGTACCACGTACTTGTCACTAAACGAAATCAAATTTCGCGAGTTCTATAATTGAGTTAAACAAACGAAAGAATTGGACTTTATTTAGTCTTTCTCTTGAGGGCTTGTTATATAGCCCTTGATTAACATGCTTTCATTTTACGTGTATAACTCTAAGACACATTTTGTTTTCTATATAGAAACTGGGAAGCCATCAGTAAGATATTACAATCATATCCCAAATGTAAAACTGAAGATGGACAAGCTGAGGTGTTTCACCGTGGCATGGGAAAACGTAGAGCTTCACACCAAAGCTGTGAACACGATTTGGAAGAACAAATTACCGAATGGGCAAATATGACATGGTTCCTGTTAGCACTTGGTGGTGTATGTTTGCAAATACCACTCTCACAAAACCAATCAGTAAACCCGAACCAAAATGCTCAAAATAATCAGATTAAGGACAACAATCAAATTAATCAGAATAATCCAATTATTCCGCATAACCAACACCAGAACGTGAATAATCCGCATAACGCGAATAAACCGCATAACGCGAATAATCCGCATAACGCGAATAATCCACTTAACGCAAATAATCCGCATAACGCGAATAATCCCCATAACGCGAATAATACGCATATCGCAAATAATCCGCATAACGCGAATAATCCGCATAACGCGAATAATCCGCATAACCCGAATAATCCGCGTAACGCGAATATTCAAAATATTGCACACAATCCAACAATGCCACTTAACACGAATACCAGTGTATCATTGGTTTCATTGGCCCAGAACTCGGTGAACTCTGTGACGAGTTCGGTGAGTTCCGGACGAGTTCCCGTTCACCCGAACACAATGTCGTTGGTGAGCGGCACTATTGCGGCTCCACCACCACAACAGGAAATAAAATATTGCCCAGTTACACAGTAAGTTTACTTTCAAAGCTCGGTTTCAACAAAATGCATTGTTTGCCATTTTAGATTTATAGGTCAACTGCTGCGGCTATTGGTGTGCAGCAATGAAAAGATCGGACTTAATATTCAGAAGAATGTGAAAGAGCTTGTCGGAGAGGAAATGTCTCCACAGTTGTATCCGATCCTCTTTGATCAGATTCGTGCTATCGTTGAGAAATTTTTCGATCAACAGGGACAAGTGAACGTGACCGATATAAATACACAATTTATCGAACATACGATATACATTATGAAGTCCATACTAGATCCGAAGCAGAATAAGGATCAAAACGATCAACCAGCTCCCTCTGAACTCTTAGGAGTGACAAGCATCGAGGGTATGATGTTGGGCATTGTCCGCTATGTTCGCCATTTGGATATGACCGTCTATGCAATTCGTATCAAAACTAAACTTTGCCAGTTAGTGGAGGTGTTGATGAAACGTCGAGATGAATTGGCTTTCCGTCAGGAAATGAAATTTCGCAACAAACTAGTGGAATACCTTACCGATTGGGTAATGGGAACATCACATCAAATTGCGCCACCTAGCTCAGCCGATGCTTCAATGATGACGAAGTAAGATACAAACTCAAAGTAAAGTGTAATATTTGTAACATATATATTTATAGTACGTCTCTAATCTTTCGTGATTTGGACCAAGCGTGCATGGAAGCCGTTGCTGCTTTGCTGCGAGGACTTCCTCTCCAACCAGAGGAATCGGATCGAGGTGATCTCATGGACGCAAAAAGTGCCCTCTTCCTAAAGTATGTCAAAAGGCAGCATTGTTAAAATTCCGATAAATTGTCATATAATATTTGTTTCCCTCAAGATATTTCACTCTCTTTATGAATCTGTTAAACGACTGCATCGATAGCTCGGAGGCGGAGAAGGATCTTCAGAACTCACAAATGCTGCCGCCACGGCCGCGAATGGCTGCCGGCAAACTAACGGCTCTTCGCAATGCCACTATACAAGCAATGTCCAATTTGTTGGGCGCGAACATCGACTCTGGCCTTATGCACTCTATCGATCTAGGCTATAATCCAGATCTGCAAACTCGTGCGGCATTTATGGAAGTTTTAACTCAAATTCTGCAACAGGGTACGGAATTTGACACACTCGCAGAAACAGTTTTGGCCGATCGATTCGAACAGCTAGTTCAATTAGTGACAATGATCAGCGATAAAGGAGAGTTGCCAATCGCAATGGCGCTTGCGAATGTTGTCACTACATCGCAAATGGATGAATTAGCAAGAGTATTGGTCACACTTTTCGATGCAAAGCACCTGTTGTCGCCTCTGCTGTGGAACATGTTTTACAGAGAAGTGGAGATGTCGGACAGCATGCAAACTCTGTTTCGTGGCAATTCTTTGGGCAGCAAAATTATGGCGTTTTGTTTTAAAATTTATGGTGCGAGTTATTTACAAAGCTTACTCGAGCCACTTATTAGACCACTTTTGGACGATTCTTATACCAGCTTCGAAGTAGATACTGCCAGGTATTGACAAGTTTCCAAAATGTGTTTTGTTTCATTAGTTGACTAATATATATTTGCAGGTTAGAACAAGCCGATGATCTAGATAAAAACCGTTCAAATCTCGTTGCCTTGACACAGAAGGTTTTCGATGCCATCATGAGCTCAGCAGATCGTTTCCCACCGCAACTACGTTCCATGTGTCATTGTTTGTATCAAGTTTTGAGCAAAAGGTTCCCTAATATGTTACAGAATAACATTGGAGCTGTTGGCACTGTGATATTTTTGAGATTTATTAATCCAGCAATCGGTACGTTTTTTTTCATATTTAATTCTATCAATTATTATGTTCAATTTTCTCCCCGTCTTTACATTTATATCGCATTTGTCCCGAGATATTACCAGATAGATTTCCTCGGTCATATACTGACGATTGCTTTTTCACTTGCCTCCTGTACTTTATAAATGACATGCATTTATGACGGTTTCTATAATTTACACCCATTAACATTATACCGTAATTTTGCAGTCTCACCGCAAGAACTGGGAATAGTTGGAAAACAAGTACCAAGCTCGGCAAAGCGTGGACTTATGCTAATGTCGAAAATTCTGCAAAACATTGCTAACCATGTTGAATTCTCGAAAGAACAGCATATGCTTTGTTTTAACGACTTTCTTCGGGCTCATTTTGAGTCTGGACGAAGGTTTTTTATTCTAATCGCTTCCGACTGTGAAACCGTAGATCAGACATCACACAGCATGAGCTTTATATCAGATGCTAACGTACTGACACTACATCGCTTACTGTGGACCCACCAGGAAAAAATCGGCGACTATTTGTCCTGCAGTCGAGATCATAAAGCTGTTGGCAGGAGACCATTTGATAAGATGGTGACATTATTGGCGTATCTAGGACCGCCCGAACATAAGCCCGTCGATTCACAGTAAGCTAATTAGACTCGGTAGGGTATGGTTTTTTGGTAAACTCAGTTTAATTGCAGTATGATGTTTTCATCTTACGCCCGATGGAGTTCTATTGATATGTCATCTACTAATTTTGAGGAAATTATGGTCAAACATCAAATGCACGAGAAGGAAGAATTTAAAACATTAAAATCGATGAACATTTTCTATCAAGCTGGCACAAGCAAAGCGGGATATCCAGTTTTCTATTACATAGCACGGCGATACAAGTAAGTGTATTGATTGGGCTCTTTTGGTTACCATATTCACTTTGGTATTTTGTGCAGAATCGGAGAAACGAATGGAGACTTACTTATTTACCACGTAATTCTTAGCCTTAAACCATTTTGCCATTCTCCGTTTGAAGTTGTAATTGATTTTACACACACTTGCTCAGACAACAGATTCCGTACGGAATTTCTTCAAAAGTGGTTCTACGTTTTACCTGCAGTAGCCTATGAAAATGTCCACGCAGTGTATATTTACAATTGTAACTCTTGGGTGCGAGAATACACTAAATTCCACGACAGGATACTAGCGCCCTTAAAAGTACCCTTATATATATAGTCTGTCACCATTTGGATTAATTTACTCGCATTTTCAGAACAATCGCAAGCTCATCTTCCTGGATGCGCCAATCAAACTAAATGACTTTATTGACCCCGAACATCAGAAACTTCCCGGAGCGACACTGTCTCTGGATGAGGACTTGAAAGTTTTTAGCAATGCATTGAAATTGAGTCATAAAGACACAAAAGTCGCCATTAAAGTTGGGCCAACTGCACTGCAGATAGCATCAGCGGAAAAAACAAAAGTACTAGCCCATTCAGTTCTTCTTAATGACGTTTACTATGCGTCTGAGATCGAAGAAGTGTGCTTGGTCGACGACAACCAATTTACTCTTTCTATTGCCAACGAAAGTGGTCAACTAAGTTTTATTCACAACGACTGTGATAATATCGTCCAAGCAATCATTCACATACGCAATCGATGGGAGCTCAGTCAGCCGGACTCAGTAACTGTTCATCAGAAAATACGACCCAAAGATGTGCCTGGCACTCTGCTAAATATGGCGTTATTGAATTTGGGTTCCTCTGACCCGAATCTAAGGACTGCTGCCTATAATTTACTATGCGCATTGACGGCCACTTTTGATCTGAAGATTGAAGGACAGCTCTTAGAAACGCAAGGACTCTGTATACCATCGAATAACACAATATTCATTAAGTCAGTAAGCGAGAAACTGGCTACAAATGAACCCCACCTCACACTCGAGTTCCTCGAGGAGTGTATCCAGGGCTTTCAACGAAGTACCATCGAATTGAAGCACTTGTGTTTGGAGTATATGACTCCGTGGCTTAAAAACTTAGTCAAGTTTTGCAAGTCAAATGACGAATCGAAGAAATTGAAGGTTTCTCAAATTTTGGATAAACTTATTTGTCTTACGATTGAACAAAAAGAGATGTACCCCTCGGTGCAGGCAAAAATTTGGGGTTCCATCGGCCAGATACCAGAACTGATTGACATGGTTTTGGATAATTTCTTGCACAAATCAATTACTTATGGCCTAGGGTCACCGCAGGTGGAAATTATGGCAGATACCGCTGTAGCTCTGGCCTCGGCCAACGTGCAGTTAGTTTCGAAGAAAGTGATAACGCGAATGTGTCGTGTAATGGATAAAACTTGCGCGAATCCAACGCCGTACTTGGAGCAGCACATGATGTGGGATGATATAGCAATTTTGGGGCGCTATCTTCTCATGTTGTCGTTTAATAACTGTTTGGATGTGGCAACGCATTTGCCATATCTATTTCATAACATCACCTTCCTCGTAAGCTTTTTTTTTTTTTGTATAAAAGTCTAGAATTTATCTATAAATGAGTTTCTCTGTTCGTGTAGGTTTGCTCCGGATCATTATCCATGCGCGCATCAACTCATGGCCTTGTTATTAACATAATCCACTCACTATGTACCTGCACTAAACCGTCATTCTCTGAGGAGGCACAACGTGTTCTTCGCCTCTCCTTGGATGAGTTCTCTCTACCAAAATTCTATTTACTTTTTGGAATTAGTAAAGTAAAATCAGCTGCAGTAACTGCATTCCGTTCGAGTTGCCGCCATCCACCAGACAAGTGGCTGGGAAACGAGCGTGTGTCACAGCCGCTGCCAGCCGATCGAGAGCGGTTATCGCTACCCTCACTTGAAGTGATAACCGATGCTCTGCTTGAAATAATGGAAGCTTGTATGCGAGACTATCCTGATTGTGAATGGCTGCAGACTTGGACATCGTTGTCGAGAAGTTTTGCCTTTTGTTACAATCCAGCTTTGCAGCCGAGAGCTTTGATCGTATACGGATGCATTAGTAAAAGTGTGACCGATCAAGAGGTGAAGCAGCTCCTTCGAATTCTAGTAAAAGCACTGGAATCTTTCAACGATATTATACTTATTGAGGCGTTAGTCATGTGCCTAACGCGAATTCAGCCCTTATTGCGACCTGTAAGCAAAGCATATTTTTTAAGCAAAAATTTAGAAACATTTTTCATTCTCTAGGAATCTCCAATCCACCGAGCGCTCTTTTGGGTAGCCATTTCAGTGCTGCAATTAGATGAAATTACCTTATATGGAGCTGGCTTAGCTTTGCTCGAACAGAATCTCCATACACTCAAGGCTCAGGGGTCCTTTGATAAAATCCAAATTTCCGATGTAATGCTGAGCACCCGAGAACCGCTGGAATGGCATTTCAAGCAGCTTGATCACGCAGTTGGACTATCGTTTAGAAGTAATTTTCACTTTGCTCTTGTTGGCCATTTGATTAAGGTTTGTATTTTATTAAATTGTATTTTCTGTCTCTGTAATTAAATGTTTCTTTTAGGGATTTCGGCATCCTACACCCACGACAGTATCTCGCACAGCTAGAGTTCTCACAATGTTACTTGGCATCATTGCCAAACCATTTCGACGTGATAAATTTGAAGTCACACCGGATAGCGTGGCTTACCTTACAGCTTTAGTGGCAGTTTCGGAGGAAGTTCGCTCCAGATGTCACGTAAAACATGCACTACCTCGATGGCCGGCTGAAATCGGTTCAGAAGATGTCGGAAACCCAATTCTACAAAACGTAACTTTGAAACCAGTTTAAGTACATATTGACATTGATTGAGTTTTCTTGTAGCAATTTGGTATGCCACTCTCAAGGAGACAGAAATCATGGGATATCCTGGATCAATCGGCTCTTTCCTTTGCGCGTCATCATAAAATTCCAACACATCAGGTATGTTTAAACTTTTTTTTTTTTAACATATATATATTAAACAAAACTTTAGTGTTTTAAAATCAACGTAAAGAAAGAAAGATCATTGATTTAGTAATGTATGTTAATAATGAATGCCTTTGACTCCGCGTTTTGTTCTCTTATTATTCTTTTTTGTAAGATGGAACAGGAAATATTTTACAGTTACAAGAGTCATAAATAATTATTCTCTGCTAATTTCGTGACATAAGTTCTTTTACTTTTAAATTTTACGAATTTAAACTAATTGCCGTTCCTAAGCTCGAAAAATTCGTCATCAAGGGGACAATATATTAGCCCTGATAATCTTTCGAATTTTTACTTAACATAATAATAATATATATATATAAATTGGAAAATTGCCAATCACCTGGCAATTAACAGATGATTTGAGGTGATGTCCTATTTAGCATTCGAGTGCATATGTTTTCATTTGCTGCGTATTAAAATGTCATCAATAGGCGAAAAAATACAATTTAATCAAGTATTTTCGATAGCAGTGACGAAATTCTTCCTCGCTGTAAAAATGGACAATGTCCTCAACGTAATGCAGTGTCGCTTTTTCCTCTTCTCGAATTTTTGTAGTTCTGTGGTTTCATCAGTACAAACTCTTTCACATACTCGAATTCATCAAAATAATATGAATGATACAGCTAGCCTTTTAGCTGTAAGTACTTTCGATGAGTGAGAGTTTGAACCGAAAAAAGCGAAACGGTGCATTGATTGTGCAAATAAGGAACAAACAAAAGAAAAAAAAAACAAAACCAAATTCTATTATTATAGAATTTATTTTTAAATAAACAACTAATGATGTGCTTGTGGTGGCGTTTGAAAGGGGGCTATGTCTGATCCACTATCGGTATGCTCTTTATGCAACTTTGAACTCTTACTGCTATTGGAAAGCGGGCGATTAAAACTGTTGGTTGATGGCAAGTGCTCGGTCGTCTATAGGTAGTTTGTTTTTTCTAGTGTGTGGTTTGGCGACATTTACTAGATGTAAAAAGCATTTCGAAAGTAAGGAAATCCGTAAGGTGGTACGAGTTCTCTTGATACGGCTATGGCCGTAGGTTCTTAAAGACCGAAGGCGCAGCTCTCTGTGCTGTGCTGTTTGTAAAGTGAAGGTCTAGTAATTGAGAGGGCGTCTGATATTGTTACCGTAGAACGCATGTGTTGCCTATGCATGCCGTTCTTTGATCTTCTTGAGTTTGGTTATATTAAAAGCTTTACTTTAAGCCGCCACTATGCTATTGACTCATAAGTGAGTATTGGTCATACCGCGGTATGCACATCAGTCATTTATATGTGGCAAAACACTTTCTTAAGCCGTTGTTTAAAATTCAGTTTTCAGTTGAGCTTGGGGTGCAGAATAACTCCCAAATACTTAGCACTGGGCAGGAGTGTTAAAGGCTTACTAGAGCATTGTTTTCTAATATTCCGCATGGATGAACCGATGAGGCACCAGGATCCACTGTATCAAAATTGGATTATAGTCTATCCGGAAAAATATTTCAGCGAGACAGGGTGAAATGGGCGATCTCATCCTTTAGCCCTTTTAAAGCACCGGGAACTGATGACATCTACCCCTGTCTCCTACAACAGGGTATGGATCTATTGACTCCTCAACTAATTAGGGTCTTCAGATCCAGCCTATCTCTAGGCCATGTACCATGACTAAGGTCAAGGTGGTTTTCATACCCGAACAACTAGCGAAATCATATCGCCCCATCAGACTTAGCTCCTTCCTCCTAAAATCCATGGAGAAAGTCCTCGACCAGTACATAAGGGATCACCTTACACATAACCCACTTCATCTACCAAAATTGCCGTACACAGCCTTACAACGACGATTGAAAAAGGCCTGGCAGAAAAAGAAACGGCATAGACATCCAGGGAGCGTTTGACAATACCTCCTTTGCCATAAAGAGAGCTATGATAAGGAAAAGCATTGCAACACTAATCATGAAATGGGTTCTAAACATGTTAGGAAGCAGAATCATTAATCTGGCGTATAGAGGCTCACAAATGACTGTTAAGGCCACTACAGGCTGCCCTCAAGGGGGAGTACTTTTCCCTCTTTTATGGGCTTTAGTCATAGATGAACTCACACAATCGGGGTACATAATACAAGGTTATGCAGATGATGTAGTAATCACTGTTATGGGCAAACATGACTCCACGATATCTGAGATCATGCAAAGGGCCCCAAACTTAACTTATAGATGGTGTCAGAACAAAGGATTGACCATAAATCAAAAACAATGAAAACTTTCCAACTGCAGCCATATGAGCAATGCTCAGCCTAATGCCATTACATATTTCTGTAAAGAAGGAAGCTGGTCTCAGTGCCTTAGACTCCCTGATATATCAAAACTTAAAGCAGGAAACCTCACAGGACACCTTCGGGTACTTCAAATGTTTCAAGATGATCCTGTGACCAAGGTATCATACACCATGCTTAAAGGCTTCGCTTCTCCAGAAATTTTAAGATACTCATATCTGACAGAAGTACCTGGAGAACCAACTAATTCGTAATACCATCAGGATCACAAATCTGGTACACCGACGGTTCAAAGATGGAAGATGACGCCACCGGTGCTGGAGTCTATGGGCCTAGGTTTCAAATAGCTATAGCACTGGGAAAATCACCAGACATCTTTGTGTCCGAGAATGCTTACGAAGGCGCCCTAAAGGTGCCCGCATTTACATCCTCTCAGACAGACAAGCAGCTCTTAAGGCCCTAAGATACTCGATCAGGTCAAAGCTGGCCTTAGAATGCTTTAATCTCCTCCAGGATCTAGGCAAGGACAACATAGTCACCGTTGCTTGGATACTGGGTCATGAGGGATTTGAGGGAAATGAACGAGCGGATTGCCTGGCGATAAGAGGGGCATCACGCCTACTCACTGGTCCTGAGCCCTACTTCGGGTTACCTTTGAGTTACGTACACTCAAAATTCAGGAAATGGGAAGATGACCACCTTGCCGAATACTGGACGGAATGCAAAGGACAGAGGCAGGCAAAAAGATTCATAAGCCCAGCTCGTAGTAAGACAAAAAAGTTACTTGAGCTAAGCAAAGAAGATGTAAGGATCCTGACGGGTTATCTTACTGGCCACTAAGACACCATCTCAAAAAAATGGGACTTTCCGACGATGACTCCTGTAGACTCTGTGGAGAAGAGGAGGAGACAACGGAACACATACACTGCGAATGCCTGCTGTGGCCAGGGGCAGAGCGATCCATATGCAAAGGACGTCCTTCAGATATAGGAAATATGGAACCAAGAAGGGTACTGAGGTTCATAATGAGCCTCAACAGCTCCCGGGTTAAATAACAGAGGCCAACACAATGATCTCTTCTGTTCGCAGTGTACAGGGACTATTCTTTACAATTACCAATTACAACATTCATAAATGTCAAAGAACTGCGGAAAATTTCAGCGTTTTGAAAGTTTTCGATATTAAAAAATCTATGTGTCCAAAAAACACCTTTTAATTGACGATGTATTGGGTTTTTGAATGAAATATTTATAAAATATTAATTCTTAATATATATGTATGTTCGAGTAAAAGCACTACACCCTTTTAAAAGAAACTAACTCAGGCTGTTACATATAATGGGTTTTCCAATAAGAGGTGTTATTATGAATGACCCGCTATTTCGGTAACTGTCACTTTTGAAGCCTTTATTCTTTGACATTTGACAAGAAGGAGCTACGCCATTACTAAAAATAGAACGATACACGCTTCAACAACACATTGAAATTATTAAAATCCACAACAAAAATGGTGAAAAAACACAAGCAACGAAACCATTGATCTTTTACGGGAAAAGTTTCCGGATCGTGTTATCTCTCGAAGAGGTGATCACAATTGGCCACCCAGATCTTGTGATTTAACACCTTGCGACTTTTTCATTTGGGGCCACGTGAAAGATAAGGTCTACGCCAACAGCCCAGCGTCGATTCAAGACCTCAAAGATAAATTTCGTGAGGCTACCTCAACCAACTTGGAGTGCAATTAGCCAAAGATCGCGCTAACTGGAGAGGCGGATTTGTTGAGGCCCAGGTCCCCCCGGACTTTAGCGCCACCTAAGTAAGTAAGACATCGGTATTGTCTAGATATGCATCCGGTTTATGATGCTGTAATAAAAAAAGAACAAACAATAACAAAACTTTGGCAAAAGAGAGGTAACCTCGTTCAATGTTCATTATTGCAAAGTTGATCAAACTGATGATATAACGAAAAAAAACATCACAGAAATACCTGATGCGCTGTTGATTCGACGGCAAAAAAGTAAGAAAAATGTCGGAAGAGAAAGAAAAGTAAGTAAAGAAACATTTGTATCCATAGATACCAGTGGCGATGCGTGAGTAAAAAGTGTAGGCGTTCAGTTCATTGATTTTATTTTTTCCCAATTTTTTTTTGATTTAAACTGAAAAATTACTTATATTCTAAGTCCAGCCTTCTAGATTTGTTCAAAAATCCTATACAAATTTTCCATTTTGTTCATAGCCTTTCAGAACTAGTAGAACGTGAAAGCAATATAATTACTCATGCTTTCTTTCCACTTTACCACACCCATATCCAAAATCCAAGCACCACCCGAAAGTCGAACCCTATACAAACCCATAGTCATTTAAAATAGTTGATTTCGTTTACAACTGAGCTGAACGAAATAGTGGGTACGATGTGCGTTATACTTTTTTTTATAGCATTTATTTTTGATGGATACATTTCGTTTGGAACTCATCTGAACGAATGAGTGGAAATGGAAAGTATTGTTTTAGCTCGTGTCGCAGACGCAGTCGCAGCCGCTGATCGCAGTTTCGCAGATAGCGAGGTAGTTTTTCGTTTTGGAATGAATTACGAATGGGCTCAACTGCTCAAGTGCACAAGAAACTGGCACGAGTTGGGAAATTCGCTGAAGTTTGGTTAGGACTTAGGGGATAAGTGTATATTGGAAATTTTTTTTAAATTTCGATGTTAGTAGCGGAATTAGTGGAAAGTATTGCTGTCGCAGGCTATGAATTACAAGTTCTCGACAGGGTGGCACGAGCTGGGAAATACACTAGGACTAGACTGTAGTTAGGACTGAGAGGAAAAGTGAAATCATTTTTAGAATTTTAAATATTTATTCTCTAAAAGTTAGGTGTTCATGAACGAAATGAACAATATGACGCGTCGCCACTGATAGATACATATCCTTTTAACAGAAAAATTTTGAAATTTAGTTGATTTTTGTTTGATGTAAAAAGTGCGTTCTAAAACTCAAACGTCATATTCAATCAGCATTCGATCAGCATAAACTGTGCATCGCATCAGCATCGCAAATAAGCAGTGCATCACTATGCATATGCGAGTATGTACTCCTTTCAACTTTTCCACGAAACAACAAGTGGGTGAAAGTGATTTCGAATTTTTTTTTGTACATATATTGTTTTTCCTTGTGCCAACAAAGAAACAATCTTTGCATATATGTGCATATCTTCGTTTAATAGAATATGTTTGTTTTTAAGTGTTTTTTATTAATAAATTATGGACTAATTTACAACCCCGTCTTTAGAAAATCGTAAGTATATAAAACTATCGATGCTATCTATATTTTTATTCCAAAACTATCGATAATATCGAAATGTTAAACTATCGATGTTTAAGGAACACTACTGGGCAGTCCTTTTATATTCATTATACATATATGGAACTATAGCTGTTATTAGTATACATTTACTATCTCATTAATTCAGTGGTCTTTCTTTGTTATTCTAACATAAGAAAAAACACATACGTTTATAACTAAATAACTAGCTATGAAAAATAAAATGTATTTCCCATTGGTGTGATATTTACTCGTGATAAACAACCAATTACATGTATTTTAAACTAAATTTGTTTTTCATTTTTTTTTTTCTTTTTCTCTGTTTCGTTCTAAATCTAATTTCGTATGCCTGCTGATTGACGCTTGCATTTAACTATCCTGGGTTTCTAAAATCAAAAATAAAATGAATTCATCTAATTCCCAAACTATACTTAACATGTTCATATTTTTTTTATGTTGAAATATCTCTTTAATAATAATTTATCTCTTACAATCTATATACTTTTTACTTTATACTAATACCAATACACAATTCTCATTGATTTATTTGCATTATTTGTATTTTGTTTGATTTTATTAATTGGGTGTATAAATATGCAAAATTGTTGAAATAATAATACATATGTGCATGTTTTCATCCGTCACAAATATTTTTTTTTTAAACAATTACAATTAAAATAACATAAACAAAAAAGAATGCACGAGTTTTGTTCAAAACTCAACGATCCTTCTCTGTACCAACGACTAAAGATCCAAATAACTCGAATGGAATCGATGAACGACAGGTATTTTGAATATAGAAAATATTTAATATAATATAGCCACCCAATTTGTTCAAACAATTTCCCCTTTATTGATTTTGTTTTGTTTCTTTAGAAAAAAAAAACAGTTAAAATTATTTAAGAAAAAAACATAATTATTCTAAAAGCACTGCATTGCTTTTTCGATAAGCACTAAAATCTATTTCATAACGTTAACAACTGACAAACGTAATTCGCTTTTACTGATATATATCTACCAAAGTCCAATCGGCTGTTTAAAATACCACATTTGGCATCACATAGCAATCTCGATGGGAATTATACAAGGAAACATTTGTGAACAGATAAGGTGTTCTGTAATCAGTGGATTTCGGTCATATTCCTTAGTACCTTTCTTTGTCAGAGTATGAAAACTTACTATTTCTATAGATATTTCTCTTCTTAGAAAGTTTGGGGTATAGAGTTGCACGTTATTAAGGCGGGAAAGTCTAAAGATTTATATTTCAGATGAAAATCATCAAATCACAAGCGATTGCCTAACATAGGTGATAGTATTTTAGTGCAAATGAACTCAAATTAATTGGCCTAAACTACTCCGCGGACTAGTGACCTCTTTTGCTTTCAGTATGAAAATAAGCTGAACACGCCGCCACGACTGGGCGGATGATGCACTAGGACATAGCTTGCATACATGGCCTTGAACAAAGCTATCAAATGAATTAAAATCTACTAAATCCACTGTCCACTGAACGAAAAAGTGGTCAAAAATTTATAGAGTGATTCGTTAACCAATGAATGTGAATATAACATTTTTCACATTATCTTTCTTTCCCAATTATTGTGCAACGTATAGTTTACTACTTTCAAAGAAAGTGAAACACATCTGAAAGTATTTTTGAATATAGTAACAAAATCATTTTAAAATTATAGTTAAATAATAAAATAATCTCAAAAAACAAACTCTTCCATAAGCAATGGATTCATCACATTTTTAATATAAAATACTCGACTTTGTCAGGTTATCGGTTCATCGTAATACAAGATACAACAAAAATTGGATCTTGTACTGTTGTTGTAAACCGTGAAAATCAATGATCTATACAGATCATGTGAGCATAATAAAAAAGGCCTATTGCAATTTTTCAAATATGGGTGCTGTGTCTCGAAAGTTAGTGTGCTGGACTACTAAGGCTAAACCATATATGTAGTTAGTTAATTCTTCAATTGTGAATTGAATTTTTAGCTTAACACCAGCTATACGATTTTCTTCGAAACCCATTGCGAACGTCTAAAGAAAACACGATGGTACAATTGTCCCGAGTTTGCTTCTCTATGCAGCCATTCAAATTGAGCATAAATTTGTAGGACCCTTCGATTTGTCCTAAAAATACAAACTCACAAGCCGAAGTGTTTCTCCTATCTTTATTTATTTCATATTAAGTAACTCGCGGGACTCTGGACTGTATCGGTTGCCTTTGGTACATTTTAGTCTTTTACTTAATTTTGTTAAGTGCTCAGTAAAAATACCATCTCCGCATCTATTGATATTGTTCTTCGAACAAATCTGTAGATTAAGAGCTGAACAAATAGTTCGCGCAACAGATCCATATAAGCGTAGTACCATAGGCCTAGCTTCTCACATCCATTCGTTAGCGTGAGTTTTTATTTTTAAGCCGAATTGAGTCCATGACAAGAAAGAATACATGGTTATTAGATGAGCATTAAGCAGATATCCTTAGCCAATGTTCCTTAATACTTCCTGATAAAATACAGAATCAGATATTTGTCTCATCGACTTTTTTCCTGAACGGTTGCATTAAAAAAAAAGAATTCGCTGGGTATAATTCAAATTTTATAAATATAAAAACAAGCATTCAATGTCATCGAAATTCATTTAATTCAAAAAAAAATTAATTGATTTGCTTTACCTTATATGAGCAGTTTTACAGTCATTTGCACAGCTGAAGCATGTTATATTAGATTGATAAACACAAGTTTTAATATTATTCCATTCGGCTCATTTTAAACGAATGCTGTAATTAAAACTAATGGTAACCCAATATTTTTTCTTATAGGAACGTGGTTCCCGATCTTCCGTATCCAACGAATCGAATGTCCTCCTTGATCCCGAAGTTCTTCCAGACCTCTCTATACAAGCCCTCGTGCTCACCGTACTCGCAACATTAGTTAAGTATTCCACAGATGAAAGTGAAACAAGAGTTCTGTATCAGTACCTGGCAGAAGGATCTGTAGTGTTCCCCAAAGTTTTTCCAGTGATGTAAATGCTTAACTGAAATAGTACATTATCTTCAATTTCAATGCAAATTTATAATTTCTTCTCTCTAGTCACTCCCTCCTCGACCAGAAGATAAACAATATTCTATCTGTATCCCATGACCAAGTTGTTCTAAATTCTGTTCAAAATATTATACAAAACATGCTAGCAAGTGAGGATCCTTCACAGCAACAATTGCATTTCCTTCAAAGCTGCGGCTTTGGTGGACTTTGGCGATTTGCTGGACCATTTACAAAGGTAAGTGAACAATTGTAATAATTTATGCACAAATTTGAAATTTATTCGCTTTTAGTACAACATGATGGGTGAGTCATCGGAGCTTTTTGTTAACTGTCTCGAGGCAATGGTTGAAACATGCCTGCCTGGAGATGAGACAACCCCAGTGCCACCATCACCACGGCCATTCAACCTAAGTTCGAGCTTGAGCAGCCTAACTTTGGGGTCACCTACAGATAAAGGTTTTTATGAAACTAATTTATGAAAAATAAAAAAAAAACACGAAAGTAGATAACGAGAACATCATAGCATTAATGAATCATCATCATTTCACTCATTAGAATGCAATTCTATATATTTTTCTCATGTTTCTTACATTTTTTCTTTTCTTTTTCTATTTTTTCTTGTTGCACATAAAATAAAACATACATCGGTAATCAAAAAATAAACAAAACAAATTGTTAACAAACTATTATATATTAAATTCACCAAAAATGTCTACAAAACAAAATTTAGCTTTCTCATCGGAATCATTAGATTATGATAATTTTGGTGGGAGTGTTAGTTCTCTGCGCCGTGCATCCTACAGCAAGCCACGAGCTAAACATCGAATAACTGATAGTCCATCTCATTAGAATGATAATTTATATACATATATGTATACTATCTCGTAGTTATCATTTGTTTACATAAACAAAAAGGCAACTAACTACAGTTAAATTTATTATGATTTCTATTTGGTTTCTATTGAATGCTTATATTTTATTATTACAAAGGTTGATAAGTTACTTAAAGACGATAATAAAGTTGATCGTAGTGCTTACATTTTAGATAAATACTATTTTTTTTTACTTAAGTATATATTGTTCGGAGTTTTGCAATGCGTTTAACCGGTATCCCGCATACAAATTTTACATGTTAAATATCCATAAATTTCGACTCCACGAAGATCGCAGGAACACCTATTCGCGTCAATATGGCAAATGATACTTGAGGAAGCTGTGAATGTTGCTTTATAGCTCGAATACTGACCCGAGCAGTCTGTATTTGCTCAAAAATGGTAACGAAGTTAATCATGGTCAATGGCGTTCGTTATAGATATACATATGAATTTTGCGACTAGGCTTCGATTTGATATCAACAGGACGGTGTCAAGTTATCAAACAAACGTATTTTCTTCGTTGATTGCCCGTATATTGTTAGATTTTTATACCATCCACAGGAAGGTATATTCACTTTGTCATTACATTTGTAACGCCAAGAAGAAGTCAACGAAGACCTAATAAAGTATATATGTTCTGCATCAGGATTACATTCTGAATCGATTTAGCCATGTCCGTATGTCTGTTTGTTGAAAGCACGACATAGGCAAATTAAATTTGGTGAAAGGACTTCTTTTTATCGTCGTCAGGTTAATATTAAAATTGTTCTATTTTCGTCAAGTAGTTCTGGTACCTCCAATACAAAACCAACTTTGTATGACTTGTATGGGTTTCAAAGCATCGGCCAGGACGATGATAAACCTTTTACTCGTTACTATTGGAGACTTGGGCAATGGCATAGAAAGTTGGTTGGTCCGCTATAATTCCCTCTTCACCGCAGCCTCGGCCAAGCTCTTCTCGGGTCAGTCACATTCTCTTTATGTGGTTGTGTGTCGTTAGGTTACCTACAAGCACATTGAGAATCACTTTCGGTGATTTTGGATGATACTCTCTGTTCTGGATTCACTAAAGGATAGCCATAGTTTCGTTGTGGTGGCACACGTATCCATGGCTATATATTTAGCGTTCGCCTCTTCTGTGGCCTTCTTTCCCGCTTCTAGCTTTAATGTACAGAGTGGGATATACACAGAGGGAAATATGTGTTCTATTATCTATTAGCCGAACCTTGTCGTGCGAGTTCATTCGCTTTTTCATTGCCTGGAATCCCCTCATGTTCAGGGATCCAAAAATGTTGAGTTCTTCGCGACAGTCCTGCAGAAGCTTCGATTTTATTACTAGGTCAATTCAGACCTTTATAGCTTGCTGGATGTCAAAAAAAATGTTATACATCCCGGAGGTATTGCATTTTTCGCAGACTTACGAGTCACAAGTCGCTCTTGGCGCGTCCAGTGATTGAGTGTTGGGTATAACTCCATTTCTCAATACTTCCCTTGTAGGCAGGTCTAAAAAGAAGACCTTTATAATCACAAAACAATTTTTGTTTTTTTTTATGCCGAATTTACAATGTCGCGTTGAACGCGTGCGTGCGTCTGCACGCTTTGACACGCTTTATCGAAACTTTACAACTTTAAATGCCAAAGCACGCGAACAACCTTAACAATTTAACATAGACACAAATGATTATTTTTTTTTACAAGAATATCTGACGAAATAAGTATTAGCTCCACCAAAAAATGGTATTCGTTATTTCCACACACTAAATTAATTAATTTGTATTAAGAAAAACATCATATTGCTTTTTAAAACATTTGTGTGATAAGTATTAGTGGTTCTGTGCTACCTCAACTATCAACGGCACATTCTATGACCTCAAATCGAACAATTGAAAATTCTAAAGTTGTCAAACGCGCATGAGAGTAGAGACTAGCTCTACTCAGGCGTCGCGTTGAACTTTACGATATTTACGATTTAAAGTCGATCCAACGCCTGAAGTTGTATTCTACATAATCTGTCAACGCACGCGCGCGTTAACGCGACATTGTGAATTCTGCATTATTATTAATGTTCACCAATGATTCTATTTGCATTTGAGAACTGAGAGAATCCTTTTTTGGTATTATAGGAACGCATTTTAGCGGTAACCTCTGTAAAATATGTTGGATGAATTCAAATCATGACTAAGTGACATGTTTTAAGAATTTTCTATTGAAATTCGTTTTATTACAAAAAATATTTTAAATTTTGATTCTGTCGCTTGCATACACACTTATACAAGGTGGGCCAAAAGAAGTCATCCGATGTTGTTTGGCTCTCATTTTTTTTCTAAATGAAAAACTTCGATTCTGGTTTTTAATTATGTTTATTTGAACCTTTAGAATTTTATTAGTCAAGTCGAGAAGATGATATCGGCCAAATGGGCGCCCTCACAATTGATTGCCATACGTTCTCGTTTTATGGCATTTTTCATCACTTCGGCGAGAACTTCGGGCGATAGATTCTAGCACTCGTGTCGAATGTTGTCCTTGAGGGCTTCGTGGGCTTGTTCACGTAAACACGGGACTACAAAAAAAAAAACCTAAAAAAAAAGTCTGGAACGGTTAAATCGGGCGATCTTGCGAGCCAGTGCAAATCGACAAAAACGCCCCGGGAACGCTGCCTTCAGAATATCGGTTGTGGCTCGCGCAGTGTGTGCCGTAGCTCCGTCCTGTTGAAACAACATGTCCTCCAGTCCTAATTCGTCCAATTGCGTCAGAAAAAAACTCGGTTAACATGGCCCTATAGCGCGCACCGTCCACTGTAGTCGTTTGACCAGCAGCGTTCTCGAAAAAAATGACACGATGACTCCTTCAGCGTGAACAGCGCACCATGCAGTAACTTTGAGCGGGTGTAATGGCTCCTCGTGCATTACTCGTGGATTTTCGGTGCCCCAGAAGCGATAGTTTTGCTTGTTCATGTACCCGCTGAGGTGGAAATGAGCCTCATGGCTCATTATGATTTTGGTCGAAAAATCGTCCTCGAGATTGAGAATGGCTTGGGCGTAGGTTAAACGTGTTTAGCGGTCGACAGGCAGCAGCTGATGCACGGACTGTACTTTGTACGGGAACATGCGCAATTCTTTGACCAAAATTCGCCTTCGGGACGACCGGCTGATGGCTAATTGCGAGGCACGGCGTCTGGTCGATGTTTCCGGCGACAGCTCGACATCCTCGTCAACAGCGGTGATATTCTCGGCACAACGGGCGCTCCGGGGCCGGCCACTCTTGCCAACGTCTCGTGTGGTCCCATACTTTTCAAGGTTGGTGGCCAAACAGCGCAGTGTTTGCGCAGTCGGGGTCGGACGGCTGTGGAATCGGCGATGGAATTTGCCCTGCGCCAACACTACAGACGAATTGTTACGCAAAAATCTAGACACGATTATTCCGCGTTCTTGGGGAGTGTATCGCTCCATGGCTTGTTCACTTGTATTCTACATCTGTCTAGTCCACAAATGTCAAAACAGATTTGATATTGGCCACCATTTGCAAAAATAAGAGCATCTTCCAATAGGGTGATTTCTTTTGGCCCACCTTGTATATACACAGTTTCATTTACGTAGATCGTAAATGCATATTTATCAAAACATATCCATTGAGAAAAATAGTAATTTTGTCAGGGCTACAGTGTTATGTTATTCATTTTCTATATTTTAAAAACGATTTGCACAAACATCCGAACAAAACACAATATATTATTACATTAGTCGTATTATTAAACAATATATCACTCAATTCACAGCACAAGTTCCAAACTTACATGACTATTATCGCATTAAAGTATATTATCCATCTTCTTATAAATGCCAATACTAAAGCAACGTACTACTCGTATTTATTGCTTTTTGCATTTATTAATTGCAATTAAATGTTATTATACGCATGTCATTGATATTTCAAATTCGATTGCACAAAAATCTAGGAAAAGTTTACTTTTTATAAATAAATATTTTAACCAATTAAAGAACAAGTAACAAATTTATTAAATTATATAATAGCTAGTATTTAAAATACAACAATATATCGAACAAATAAGAACAGAAAACGAAAATGCAGCCAATCTATTCAAATTCAGTACAATGTGTATGTACTGCCAGTATCGTATATACGTTATTCGTATTAGTTTATACAAAATTTATTGCTGTTGTTGATTGTGTGTTAATGTTTTCTGTCGGCAGATGCCAGCACATTGGATCTATTATATTTTTTTTTATTATTTAATGCATGTGCGTATTACGATTCCATTTTTGTTGCATAATACATATATAATTTCTTACACTTTAATATGACTTACGCGTATCACCACGTGGTGTTAAAGCATTGATTTCGAAGCCATCTTGTTCGAACTTTTGTCCTGCAATTTCCGTGCTTCGTGCTTATATCTTTGCATTTAGGGCACGGACACAAAGTATATTCTTTTCGATCTTCTCCAGTTTAAACTAATGCAATCATTGATTTACTGTACTTTTACTCAGAGAGCAATAATATTTAGGACAAATATTATTATATTTGTGCCATTTTAAATTTTAGCGAACACTCTTGCCATTGTCACTCCACGAATGCACCAATTAAACATTATAAACAACGAAGTGTATAGACAAATAATAATATGACCGCCTGCGAATGACGTTTTCTGCAATGTGATAACTGATTATCTGGAATGATTGAAACAGCCATCTTCCGTCTGATTAAAAAATAAGTTTACTTCCATGATTCCGTTTAACACTTGCATATATATCTTGTTTGCAACTGTCTTATCAAAGACGTCCTCTTCCCCAGTATTTGTGTTCGAAGGACACAATACGAGAGCACTTCCTCCTTGGTTTGAAACTAACTCAATATTTTTGAATTACTGTTAATTAGGTCGAGAGTATTCTCCATCGTCATTTTGCATAAACTTTCGTGTTTGACAGGGGTGTCAAAACATTGCATGACTTTAATAAACTCGTCTCTGTTAATGCGTCATATTAGGTCTTAAAATCTATAAAGAGTTATGAGGTGGTAGCTATTTTCCGACCAATTATCTGAGATGAGTTGGTGTATGCTCTTCTCCAAGTCGTCCACAGCTGCTCTAAAGAGTTCGACTGGAAATAACAATATCTGATTCGAGTCCTGCTTGTTGTCGTCACTTTTTTTTTTTTGGTCGGGTGGATGGAAATCTTGGCTTTTATGGTCTAAATTAGACAAATCGCCCTTTGTATGGCAATAAGTGCAATGCATTAGAAAAATATACTTCATAAAGTAATCTAAGTAGTAATTGTGTCGGGGCTTTTATGAATGCGCTAGACCTTACCTGCCAACTCGTGGAACCACGAACGGTAATCCGGCTGATCAATCGTGACCTATTGCTTTAAACGACGATGGTTTTTGAATCTATTTTCAATGACTTTGGTGTTTTCTGTACTGAAATTTTCATTGCTGTATTAAAAGTCCTGGGGGCAGATTCTGTATAACAATAATCGTCGGGACGATATCGATTTTGAAACTTTAACGACCATAAGAAGTTATATTCTGCCCGAATTTGTGTCACTATTGTCAGCTTTCATTACATTTGTGGAAAACGAACTGGATTAAGCTCTGAAAGTCGTACTTAGTTGCTACTTTTGGAGATCTATCGTTTCGACGATAATCGTCTGAAAAATTACGGAATGAGTGCCCTGCATGATTCGGTTCAAGCCACCCTTAATTGACTCAAATTAGCTTTTCAGCTTACTGAATTTGCTTTTGTTTTGCCGAGATAAACAATTACAAAGTCCTAATTCATGTGGGCCATAAAGTTTTCAGCTTTCCAATTAAAATAGATTTAATTGCAGGAAACTTCCACCCATGTACGATTGGTATCACGATGTTGTTTGCGTGTACCCAAATATGCTAGTTTCATAATGTTTTTGTTAAGATTTTCATATTGCATTAAAATTCAGTTTACATACACGCTTTTATTTTGCTAATGCTTTTTAATTGAAACACGATTATTATTATTATTATTATTCAAAGTGTGCTATTGTAAGTAATATAGCATAATTATTTAAAACCTGCTATAAATGTTGTTCAATACTATATTGTACACTCAACTATATAATGTATCTGAAATGAAACGGAGGTTGCTATTATGAAATTTGAAAAAAATATAAAAACATTAGAATCTTTAAACTTCTTAGTAATTATGAAAATAAACCTCAGGGAATAAATGTATAGGATCTTGAATAGTCGTATTCGTACGTAACCTCGATGTGTTCTTTTCCATCCTATTGAATTTGCGAAAAATACTTATTTGTTTCGAGAACATTTTAAAAAGTTTACAAATAAAATTATAACGTAGGTAAAGAATTACAGTGTTGCTAGAATATTGTTAAAGTTTAACGATTTTAAGATATTCAGCGCGTCCTGAAAGTAAAATCGATCAGTGCCCTTAATGTGTGCGAAGCCCACAATACACACATAAATACAAATTTTAATTTTGTTCTCTTTGATGACAAAGCCATAAGATAATTAAGCCATATAACTACATACATATTTTGATCGGTTGAAATTTGAAATACAACATAATCAATAACAGCCTCCTTTGTAAATAAATTTATTTATTAATAATATGTAGTATATTGTATTGAATTTCTAAATGTGATATAATTTCGTTTATTATTTGAACATTTTTCCCTTTTCTTTTATATCTGTATCTTTCAGCTGCATGAATAACAACAACACCGCGCACTAGACGTACAATATTCGAAAGAATTTTTCGCTTTTTATCTTTTATAAAGAAATGTTTTTAAGGTGAACAAAAAAAAAAAAGTAAAAGAAATACATAAAACCAAAAGAGAAACAATTTTTTTAAGCAAATTCATATTTATATATATATTAGAATGATGAATATTTCACAGAAACAAACTGAAAACTAAACAAGCAGAGAAATATTTTGAAAATGAAAAATATTGTTATGTTTACCTACTTAGAAATTTATATTTATATTTTAATGTTTATATACAAGACGTTTGAATTCATATATCTTGCGGAGTCCGACCTCACCTATGTAAATGTTATAACATTACTATTTTTTTGCACTACTTTAATTTTTTTTTTTAAATTTGTTTTTGCTGATTTTCACAAACCTATCAAAAACCGAATGTGTAAAACAGAACTTCACATCTATCTCTATATCTAAAAGTATATGTGTGTGTGCTTCTATTATATACACGTATTAAATGTACATTGTTATCTGTGCCATAATTTATTTTGATCTATGTATAAATTATAGTCTATATGTATGCTGTCCATTTGTCCATATCACTTGTTGCACTTTTACTTTACTATTGTTGTGTAAGGAGATTTATTCTGCATCCCACATAAATGTACATAAGCAACACGAAAACAGCGTGCTGTTAGTGCAACAATTGCTTACTTGATAATGTGAATCTATGTGTCCTATTAAATGTACCGATATTTAAAAAATTACTTAATAAGAAAATAAGTTGAAAATATATATTGCTGTTGACATTTTATACATATGTAAATATTTATGCAAATAATAGGTTTTGTTTAGAAAAAGAAAGCAAAACAGTTTTTGCAAGGATGGTCGAGCGGAAATAGGATATTGTTTTGTGGCTTTTGATTTTGTTAATTAAGAATAGTTTCAAGAATTTCTTCTTGTTGTTTTTGAACTTTTTTTATAAAAATTCGAAACAAAACTCGTGAAACTCATTACTAATTGTATTCTCCCTCTCAATATCATTACAATTTTCTATCTTATCGTTGCTTTGTTGAAAACTATCGTTTTTATTGAGAGATGCACTCTGGACACTCTTTTTACTGAGCGATTCATATTGCTGCATGGTACAGCGTACACGTGGTCGTTCTCGCATTTTCGGTTTGGGCGCTTTAGGTTTCTTGTCAGCCGACTCTTTCCATCAGTTGATTTTTTTGTAGGTCGTAGGGCTCGCTTGATTTTCGGTGATGTAGATATTTCCCAAGGTGTAACATAGTTTAACAGTGTAGTACCCAAAGGCTGATAAGGAGACAAACCTTTACTAACTAGGAGTGGGATTCTCAATCAGCGCAGGAAAAACTTCAGGCATTTGAATGTTAAAATTAGGCTAAATACTATAAAGATTTATAAAGTTTTAACGAAGACTTGGTTGCTTTGTCTAATTATTTGTTTACCAGAACCTTCTACTACTTTTTCTTAAATTTCGGCAGCTATGAAGTCAGCTAACAAAAAAAATCTTTGTTGAATGCATAATGTCCCGTGCATTTAAAACCGTTCATAGCATTTAAACAAAAAGTTTCACCAGTTCACATTGGGTTACATTAAGGCCAGACGTCTAATTTCGTCATTGTAACACATTTTTAAAGATCCCATAAATGTTTTATCGTTTACCATTTCCGCTTGTACGTGTGTAACTATACTGCCCATCCGAAAATAAATACTGGTTCTTGGTTTCAGGGCTTCGCATGAAACAAACAAATATTTAAGCCATTCTTTTTATATTTATAAGGATTTGTAGCTATATGATATATTCAGTCGATTTCATGCACCTGTTGTCCATGTGGACGAATCCGTCTCTAACAAGCTATAAATAAAAACACTTTTTTGCGACTAAACTCCTTACCGCGAGAAGTAGGAGGAAATTTGAAGAGATTTTAGCAGATTAATGCTATTTATTCCTGAATTGAAATGTTTATCTAATTTCCGTTCAACCATCTACTTTTAGAAAATTACAAAAAAAAAAGCTATTAATTTGTACGACTTTTAAACTTATTCGAACTATGACTAAACATCGAATTACTATGGAGCGGATTTATTTTTCCTTTTAGTGGCTCGAATTACTATATAAGAAATTGGCAATATTTCAAATTGAATGGGAAAAGTAAATCAAACAATAGCCCAATGTCTTCCTATATTTCCAAAATAATAACTTTTTCTACATAATTAAAATTAAATCTTTTTTTTTGACACTAATTTTCGTTTAGATACCTACATATTTAACAAATTGTTATTTTAAAAAGGTAAAAATACGAACAAATGTTTTAACAAAGTGATATAATAAAATACCATGTTTCCTTACAAAAATCAACAAATATTATATAAAAATTAAATTAATTTCGAAATAAAATAAAATACAATTTTCAGAATCTACGCAGAGTGATAAACGAAAAATCAATATTTATGAAGAGAAAGAGTAATATATATTTATGTATAATTTGCACGCCCAAAGTCGTTCAAAGTCTGTGGATATAAAATGCAAATGCAAGCCAACAAATTACTAAATGAAACTGCATAATGTTAAATACTTTCATTAAAAACAGTTATATCTACACATATTTAATTATTATTATAATAAATGTACTTAAATTAAGAAGCAAAAATGTTTTATTTAAATGCAACTGAAAAAATGACGCGTTCTGAAGGAAGTTAGGTAGGCAGCAGACTTGTGGAAAAGCCGACATGAGATTGGCCTTAGCGGGGCTGTTTTAGGAAAGAATACGTCCAAATCCAAACCTGGGAACTTACACTTCGTCGCAAGGACGACACGAAAGCTGAAATTCCACTAAAAGCTGAAAGAAAATCTACTATTGCCGACTACGGCAATCCAGACTGGAAATTCACATTTAACCAATGGGAGTCGATAGAACAAAGGATCCTGATGGTGGCAACGACGCTATCGTGAGGGTCAAGCTTCCATTATTTGGCCAGCTATCTACCTACAAAGGATTACAGACAATGGAGTGTGGCAACCAAGAGACTTTGGACTGGTTGAAGGGTTTCATCACCAACATGAACGCACCTTGGTCAAACCTGCGCGTTTCTGAGAGGTAAGAATTCCTGAATATGACCAGGCTAAAGTGTCTAATCCGCATGAGGGGGCCTTATCTACTCGTGGAGAGGATAGAACGGAACCTGCAATTCTTTAACCCGGAATTACAAAGCAGGGAATGGAAAGTCCTGGAAACGGGTGTATATACCCAAAATGGCATGGACGTGACGATACTACTGAGTCACAAATTGCTGCCGCTCTGAAAGCAAGAGTTCATGGTCCGCGATGAATAACGCGATGTAAACTGCGGCTGTTAGCGGCGACGCAAATCTTCATCACAGAAAGGCAGCCGTCGCCAACCTCGTTTTCCTTCTGGAAAAGAAACAGATAGACGACATGGTACAAAACCATGGATTCTCCGGGACAAAATTTTGGTATTTATTTAATTATACAAACAAACACACACGAAAGATTACAATTAAGTATCTATAAGGTGTTGAAGTGATTTAATGAATTTTATTTCAATAAAATTAATCATAAAAAGAAGTCAAAACTATTTACTACGATACACCAGACAATGGAAAGTCTCGAATATGTATTGTCGCTAAAAACCATCTTAAACTTTTTCTTTTGCCTAGTGTCAGCGATTCGAAGCAAACGGCTGTCAAGTGGGAGAGGACAGAAAAAGGCGCGCTGGTACTGGCGACTTACATGCCGTACGAGTCGGACAATCCACCCTCAGAGCTATGCTGTTCACTAGGCAGAACAGTAGAAAGGTAAAAATGGGACCTGATTGCTGGCTGTGATGCCAACTCCCTGTGATGCCAGGCAGGCAAGTCCAGCCACACGACTGCTAAAGACTTAAGGCCTAAAAGCCTAACATCATTCATTATAAAAACCTTGGGAAAGCTTTTAAACGTTTTTATCTGCAGTCGGCTTGATCATAATGTAATCTCAACGGCTCAGCATGCCTACATTAAAGGTTAAGGGGTTGAGACCGCGTTGTATGAGGTCACCAGGACCATAGAAAAGCCTCTAAGGGACACAGAATAAACACTAGCCGCTTTCCTCGAAATCGATGGAGCATTCAACAATGTTAGGATGTGTGCAGTGAAGAGAGCACTACTCAATTCAAACGGCCTGACCAAACGGTAAAGAACTTGATTTTGAAGTTTGTTTAATGAAAGGAACACTAATGCAAAACTAGGAAACATTGATCTTAGAGTGACAGTCTCAAGAACTACGCCACAAGGAGGAGTAATCTCCCCTTTCTTCTGGGGCCTTATCATAAACGAAAAACTAGTAAAATTGGAAACTAGAGGGTTCAAAAAAACTTCCTATGCATCAGACGATGTAGTAATACTTGCTACAGGCAAATTCCTACCAGACCTAAGCGAACTACTAGAAAACTTATTACGAACACCTAATATGTGGACAAAACAATGCGGTCTTGGAGTCAATCCACAGAAGACTGAACTAGTCTTGTTCAGTAACAAAAGAATGATTCCAAAATTCGATCCTTAAACTATTAGGGTAGCAGGGAGTGTTAAATATGTAGATACAATCTTAGATAGGAGCTTAATTGGAAACTAAACGTCAGTGAAAGAGTGAAAAAGAGCTGCGAATGCTTTTTACGCATGCAACCGAAAATTCGGCAAAGATGGGGACCAAACTCTAAAATAAATCTGTTTATGTATACAGGTATACATGCAAGAGTCTGCAGCCAAAAGTGCCCTTAGGATCAGCCAAACCAAAAGCAGGAAACCCTACAAACTGGGGCAAGAACAGATTCTGAACAAATAAGTTAGAAGTGCTGTCACTTCTGACTACTTGTCTCCCCATCTAGGCTTCGATATACTTTTCTCTTGCTATTTTCCCAGCAGGGAGGAATGGAACACAGATGAACCCACAAAAACAAAATCAATATCCACATACACAGGTGGATCTAAGGTGGACTGTGGAACTGGTGCTGGAATTTTCTCCGAAGAATTTAATATACACCACTCTATCAGATTGCCTGATCGGTAGTTCTAGCAATCGCCGAAGCTGATCATATGGTGTCAATATTGGCAATCGACATAAAGTTTCTAACTTAAACATTGTGGAAAAATATTCGCAAACTAGGTGTTGGTCGTCAGAAAGCACCGTTTCCTCACAATATCAACGTAAATGATCTAAACGCTGAATTTGCGCAAGTCTGTATACTTAAAAAACTTGCTACCCGTCTGTCACCACCCGAATATAGGCCGATTTCTATTCTCCCTTTTCTATCTAATCTAGGTAGGTACTTGAAAAATATTGCACAAGCAGATATCAAGTTTTGTTAAAATTAAGCAGCTTCTGAATCCGCACAATTCTGGTTTTAGGGAATTTCATAGCTGCACAACATCCATCTTAAATGTAGCGTCTGATTTGAGACAGGCAATGGACCACGACCAGGTACCCTAACGTTGCCTTCTTGATTTTTCAAAAGCATTTAATACGGTCAATCACAAAATTCTGATCTCCAAACTAAGAATTCAATTTTTTTTTCCAAAGTGCTGCTTTATTGATGTTTTCTTACCTTTCTGATCGGAGACAAGCTGTTTTCGCTGGTGGAAGCTCGTCCTGTTTTCTAAATTTATTGTCAGGAGTGCCACAGGGATCTATACTCGGCCCTCTACTGTTCAGTGTGTTTATAAACGATCTTCCGCGTGCAGTCACAAACTCTGCAATACATATGTATGCCGACGATGCCCAAATCCGCCTTAGCTGCAAGCTTGGAATGATCGAGGATGGGGCCCTGAAACTTAATAGTTGCCTTAAACGCATAAATCACTGGTCCGAAGCAAATAAACTTTTATTAAACCCTTACAAACATTAATGCATAATTATTTATAAAAATAATTATTATTATGTGAGAGGGGTTATTGTACTGGTACCTTTTGGTCTATTGCACCCCCTGCTAACGACTCAGTGAGGTATATGCCTTCATCAGAGTTCCCCTCACATTATAATTCCTTTCGGAATCAATTTAGAGGTTCTTTTACTCTCGTTTCTCCTTGGCGGAAGAAACCCGTCCTATAGCACTCTCTCTAGACCAGTTTCATTTAAGATGCGAGCTGGCTCCAGTGACAGTATTTCCTCATCAGCTAGTTGGTACCATAGACTAACCAAACTAGACAGTCGACTGAGAGCAGAAACGGTACTTCTGCCTAAAAGCTGCCTATCCTGCAGCAAATTGCATGAGTATTCGTGCATGTACAAATGAAAGGAGCGCCATTGCTGCCGCACGCATACTTATACAATTTGCTGCAGGGACTTCATGTCATTCGGGCGGCCATTATTATGGTGGGAAATCAAGTGTGTGCGACTGCGTTCGGCATACTTTGTGCCCAATAATTATGCGGAGTTCACATCACAGTTTATTTTAAGAATTTTTAAAGTTTTTGAAATTGTTGGTATCAAATGGAATTCCTGTTATAATTTTAGCTGTTTTTTATTATCAGCTATGATCCATATAGATCATCGATTTGCATGCACTTACAACAACAGCACATGATCCTGCTTCTCATCGAGATCACGAATCATGATCTGAAAATTATTTCTACTATTTCCCACTAAATGGCTTGTTTTATTTTTAAATGTTGGTGTGCATGAAAACGATAGCTACCTAATCACGTTGCCAGACAAAAAAATGAAACACAAAATATCAATTGATTCTTTCCCGCACGAATTAGATCCATCCGTATTCCGTGTTATTTTCTTTTTATAAAGGTATGTTCAGACCAGCCAAACACTTGATAAACAATTATATACCTCCATGTTTTATAAATATTTCTAAAACATTTATTAAACAAAACAATTTTTATCAAATGTTTTGCTGGTTTGGATCTGGACACAAAAAAAAATTAATGAAATGTTTCACAGTTTCCCAATCGTGATGGGAAATCATTTTTGTTTTACAAGTTTAACTACAGAAAGTGAGCCCTGGTTTTTGATTATTATTTATTTTTTTAAATAAAATAAAAATGTCAAGAAAAACTTGGAATACCTAATGAGAAAGTGATTCATATAATACAAATATTTGAATTAAATCGTATGTCACGTTATTCCCGAGACCAAAATTACAAAAATATAAACTTTACTCGCTGATAATAACCCTACCACATTATTTTCTTTTAGTTGGACTAGAAAAATAAAATTGAAATACTTCATAAACATTTAATAACTAAATTTCAGAAATGTGTATAACATTTGCTTCAGAAACATTTCTGAAATGTTCTGGTCTGGACACACCTTAATATGCCAAGATAAACGGATGTGCTAGCAGCAAAATGTTGTTCATGTATTGCGTATTTGAACATAAAATACTAAATTTGTTTCTAAAAATATGGAAAAGAAAAAAAATTAAAATTTGATTCAAATATGGTAACACCCCTGACATTGCAAGCGAAATGACATGTGCCTTGTGTGACGTCACGTTGAGCAGAATATTTGCAATATGGCTGGTGGCAATGTGAAGTTTGTAATACCCTGTATTATATGTTTTGTTTTTGAAAGCAGCTGTTGCCACAACTCAAAAATTAAACTTTTCAATGATCCTTCTTGTTTTATTTTCGTGATCTGATCGGGATCAGATCACGCTGATAATAAAAAACAGCTTTTGTTACAATGCCAAATAAATTAATATAATAACTATTTGTCAATATCTAGCAGAAATTAAAAATATTCACCCTAATAGAAATTTATACAATATTCATGAACATTTATTAAAATTCGCTTTTGTTAGTGGAAGCTTGGCCTTAACTTGCACGTTGTTGACTCATTTCACTCCCAATGATTTCATTTTTGCATTTTGCTGTCAAACATAGAATTCATACAAACAAAATTAAAAATAAACTGAAATGTGAATGGATGAACACTTTTTACTGCCAAAGATGGATGGAGGACAAATTAAGCTATCTAAAGAAACATACTCAACATTTACTTTTTTTACTTTTATTGTTATAGCCTAGTATCCTGCTCGCGCTAAATTTTAGCGTCCCTAGTCTCCACTTCATTATTCATTTCTCCACACCAAAGATAAATGCTCGCTAAATAATTAAATATCATATAGATGGGACAAAAACAATTTGATCCTGACAGTAAACGTTATTTTTATTATTCGCGTACATACAATTTTCGAATTTCAAACTCTAAAGACAATGCATTGTTTGAATCGTTCCAAAACAATAGATATAAGCAAAATTGAAGAAGATATTATCATTGCTGCAGCAGCTTGAATAAGTTCTATAATAGTAAGCGAAGACAGCACGTTCCTTCGTGTCGGGTAAATCCATATTTGCATTGTTCATCCACAAGCCCTGCAATTTTTTTTTTATGTTTTTTTATCGCATCAAACAGAATTTTTTGTTTTGCCTTCTCTTTTATTTATCGCTCAAATGTTTTCTGCGGTTTCCTCTGAAAAAAATCCAAAGTAAACACAACACAAATTGTTTCCTCTTTTTTATGTCAAAATTTATCTTCGATTTAATGTACCGGACATTTATTTCGCGAGCTAAATGAGTGGAAACTTGTCATCGGCCCATCTATAGGAAGTTAAGAATTTAGCGAGCGAACAAGATACTGCTTTGCTAAACTGCCTCGCTAAACTTTATCTTTGTAGATATTTTTGAATGGGAGAAAAAATTTAGCGCGAGCAGGATGCTTAGCTTTAATGAAATTCTGCCACCCAACGGCCTTTAATACACGTATTCACAGACAGGAAAAAAAAGAGATCGGGTGGGTGCAGTGAAAGTCGACTGTCTAGTTTGGTTAGTCTATGGTTGGTACTTGCCCAAGTATTGCAGTCTTTTGTGGGTCAATGCCCCACATTATAAAACTTAACTCGACATAAGTTATTTTCCTGTCTTGTATCTAGGCAATTCTGTTCTAAATTATGTGGAGAAAGTTAAGAATTTGGGGATCTGGTTTAACACTACCCTTAGCTGGGACCTTCACAATATGCTAGTTTATAATTTTTTAATATTGACTTCGATGGAGTCCAACAAGTTAAACTACAGTTTTTTATTAACTGCTTTGTTATTAAAAGCAATAACTGTGCTAATTTTTAAACAATTTCCATTTTTCGTTTTAATATTGCTTAGTTTGGAAAAATTCTCCGCTGTGCGGAAGACTCAACAGGACTCCAGTCAGAGACAAATGATACTGAGACCCCCAACTCACAATCCTCTTGCGGCTGGGCCCCTCAGTTTTTTTTCAAATTCGCCATTTTGTTTTCCTATCGGTATTGTGTCAATTAAGAATCCGTGTGACATGCAAAAACATACAAAAAATACAAAAATAAATGCTGCCAACCTCGGCAACCGTGGGGAAATGTGCTAGAGTTCGGGAATACCACATTTTTACATTACTGAATGCCATTGGTTAGTTATTATATATTGTTAAAAGGCGAATAATTTGATTTCTTTGGTTAATAAAACTAGCTAAATGAGATGTTCTATATACTAAAAACTTATTATGACAAACACTGTTGCGTATTTAGCGCTTTTGAATATCATTAACTTCGATTTCATGCGTAAATTTTTCTTAGAAACTGAAGAAAATTTGCTCAATATATTTCTTTTTTACTTCAAATAATCTGCATTGTTCATTTTTCATATAGTGTCTGTTAAAAGCAAAACATACTCTTCCACCAAAAATTTTTTTTTTTGAATTAAAGATGGCGTTATATTTAAAATTTTGACAGCTATATGACCAATTCACTTTTATATTACAAAATCGATGTTATCCCTTATTAAAAGTAAGAAGAAAACTGCTACTAGAATCAAAACCATATCTTATCCATCTGACAGTTTACTCCAAAACAGCAAAACATACCTTATCCGATACATAGTTCCCACAAAATACGTTCTGCAAAAACCAAAAGTAATCTTATTTTTGTTTTTATTCTGGCTCAAAAAGTCAGTTTCGTTTACCTGTTAAAATCATTGCAGATACAGATTTCGTAAAGATAAGTTTATTTTTTACTTAAACGTAAATGAGTGCTGTTTTCGCGAAAAATGTTTTAAATGGTGAAAATCAAGAAAAACGAGTGTGAACAAAACTAACTGGAAAAGGGAGCAACAAAAACAAAAAAGGTAGGCAATTTAAAATTTGCAGTATCTTAGAATATAAGCAAAATCCAGTTATTTAGGTATTCTCGCAAAGCTTTGCCAAAAATGCCAAAATGTTTGCACAAAGGAAACATTTTTCGCTGCAAAAATATTAGAGGAGTCGATGCACTAAGCTTCTCGGACTCCTTCTATAGCAGCTGCAAGACTAAAATTTTGCAGGATTCATTTATTTTGTTGCACACAAAAATTAATGCACCAAAACGAAACCGAGGCAAGGGAGGACCTCCGAAAAAGTTTAGTGTTCAATATTTGATGCGCAAAAAAAATTCCAAATTAATCAGAATATGCCAAAATACATTCGCAAATATTTTGGGAATAACAAAAATTCGGATAAAAAGAGTTATTCAAAGGTATTTCGAAAAGAAAGTACTACCAGTCGAAACTCGTGGAGGCGATCGAATTTCACAAAAATTTGCAGATAAACGTGATGCAATAATAAGCTTTATAAAGAAGTTTCCGGTATATACATTTCTTGTCAATTTTCTTAAAGAAGGTACTTACTTAATAGGATATTTTTTAAGGTTCTCGAAATACATTACTGTCGATCTCGTGTGGCTCAAAGACAGTACTTGTCAGGAGAGCTATCTATCAAAAAACTTTACAGGATGTTTGCAAAAAAATTCTCAGAAATCCATTTTAAGCCAAGCTATTTCCGGCTTGTATTTAATGGAAACTTCAATATCGGCTTTAAGGCCCCTTCTTCTGATGTTTGTAGTACATGCCAAGCTTTCAAAGAACAGCTTAAAATTGAAAAGGATCCGCAAAAACGATCGGCTATAATGACGACATCCAGAGTACATAAACTACGAGCAAAAGCATTTTATTCACTGGCCAGGGAAAACAATGAAACAATCCAAACGTTTTCTTTTGATTGCCAGAAAAATATGCTATTGCCGAAAGTAGCTGATCAAGCAGCATACTACAGCAGACAGCTGTATTTATATAACTTGGGTATTGTTCAAGGTACATCCCAATCAAGTCTTGGAAAAGATAACGTTTTTCTCTACCTTTGGACAGAAAATTATCGTCCAAAAGGTTCTAACGAAATCGCTTCAGCAGTGTACCATCGGTTGCAAAACACACGTTTTAACAATAATTCCATTCGCAAAACAAAAACAGCTCCATGATGGCAATGTGTTCATATTGGTTGATCATAAAAGCTCCCAGCCATATTAAAGAAGTAGAACTTGTTTTCCCTGTGCCCGGGCACTCATATATACCACCAGACAGGGTTTTTGCTCAATTGGAAAAAAAAGTTAAGAGGATGGAGACGATAATTAAACCAGAGGAATACGTTGAGATGTACCAGGACAACGGAACTATTTTCAATTTAGGAAGTCCTTCCTGTCCAGTGCGTGACTGGAAAAAAGCTGCAGCTGCCACATTCAAACCACCAGGCCAGTGGCATTTTAAGTTTAATGTTTCGAAGAGATTTATACTCAAGCGTTCGATAACCCTATCGGTATACATTCGCGGAAAGGTTGCATATAAGTCAGATTTAGGTGTTGCGAAATCTGTGCTTAAGAGAGGACAAAAGCTGCAACAAATGGTTATTGATGAACTTCCCAACAATGTTCCAGTTAAACCCGAAAAAATTAAAGAAGTTGATTCACTGTTAAACAAACATTTTGGCACAGACTGGCGTTCAAACAAAGATCTTTTGTTTTATAAACATATTATAGACGAACCCCATTCCATTGATGAAACTGAAACAAAAGCATGCGAAATGATGGAGGAGGAAGTAGATTTAAGGATCTAAGAAAGTTTTATTTAACTTATTTAGTTCTTAAAAACTGTCATAAATTTAATATGATTTTGAATCGTAACAGTGCAATGAAGTTAGTCACTAGGTTATTAAGTTTTTGTTTTAATTGATGAAACCTCTATCCCTACTTTTTATATCTTTATAATAATATGAAAAATAAAATACAATTTTAAATACTATTAGAAAAAATAATAATCCTTTTTTTAAGTTCTGGTCAAAATGTACTTCATACACTTGAGTTAATAGCAAAACATGCCTTCTCCATTTTAGTATACCAAAAACATCCTTATCCTTTTTTCAATTATTAATTACTTCCAATAAATTAACTTAAAACGTGCGAGACAAGTTTCTTTAAACTTAACTTATCTTTTTTAAATCAATTTTTTAAGGAACAGGAAGTTTTTTCGTTTTTTCTCAGAATGACATGTGATGGACAAGAGCATGTTTTGCTTTTAATAGACACATATATTTAAAGCAAATCTCCACTTATTCCTTAAAAAAAATCATATGCACACGTAACGAATAATTTCAAATTTAACGGATAAAATTCTATGAACGCTGTCAGCAACTTTGCCCACAGCGGAAGTGGCATATACAAGGTGCGAGTGTGTTGGTGAGTCGGAATTTTCGAAGTTACATGACATTTGTCAACACGAATTTCTATGTAACACTACAAGCGCATTTGCCACCCCATAAAAATATAGCTTGTAGGCTAAGTAACGGGAAATCGGTCGGAGTTGGTGGTCTCAGTATTGTCTCTGCTTTCAGTATTTGAAACAAACTGTTGGTGGAGAACAGACCGCCATTACTCTTCAATTTCTTCAATCTTGCCATCACAAATTTAAGGAAATAAATGAAATAAAGGAACCATACTGTCACCTGAATTTTGGGGATTCGGTTTCTGTAGGTGAACTAATGTTTCATTTGACATAAAAAACAAAGTAACTTTTTGTTAACAATCAAACAGAATGTTAATGTCAGTTGCAAAATGAGGGGTTTACAAAAGAGAGAAGCAAATGTACCAATTTTTTTTATTTATTTACGAATGCCAAACCTATAGATTTTAAGTGCCAATGAGTGCCTAGGTGCCAAACATGTTTGAAAGTGCCAGTTTGGCACTAAAGTGTCTGTTGCTGCAGCGCTGGTCTCAACTTAGCGAAAACCATTATTCTGCCGATAAATATAAAATGGGTGCCAGATTTTCTGTTGCCATAACGCTGAAACGAGACGAAACCTAATTGTGGCCTTCAACAATATAGTCCGGTACGTGTACAGCCTCAAACGATTTGATCACATATCGGCTTACTCAAAAAATGTTCTGGGATGCAACCAAAATGCATATATGAAATACTACGCCCTTAACACATTAAATAAATTGTTAATCAATAAAGAACCGCTGTACCTTTATGATAAAATTGCATTCTCAATTTCTAATCGGTCTTATATTTTTATTCAAAGCTCAGAGCGCCAATGGAACTCCCTACCCATTTTTATTATGAAACTGCGAGGAATCAGGCAGTTCGAGAGAGCGGTATTTGGATTTGAGGCGGATAATTAAATTATAATTAAATTATTCTTAAGTAGATCTCATTGTATTTAGAAAGCTTATCATTCGTTCAACAGAATGTAATGTTAGTTTAATGCTTACCTATTCTCAAAATGAATTATTGTATTATTTTAACTTTTACAATTTTAAAGGTTTTAAGTCTGTATGTAAAAGATGTAATAGAAATCAATATAAATGTAAGTGGAATATGAAATGCCAAAAAAATAATATTACCATATTTATTGACAGCCAGGCGGCTGTAATAGCAGTGTCTGCTATTGAAATAAAGTCAAAGCTAGTTCGCCACTGCCTCGAAGAGCTTAATGTTCTCTGCTTGCAGCATACCACGCTTCTCTGTTGGGTTCCTGTCCACAGGTACAAAGCCGGCAATGAGATGGCTGATGAACTAGCAAGAAATAGATCTGTTATGGACAAAGACCGGGGGCTTATGTCGATCAAAAAACCAGAGAAAGAGTAGAAAATAAGATCCGCATGAAAGCCAACAACAAGTGATAATAATTAACTACCTGCGAAATATCATGGAAGATATGGCCAGAATATAATACATGTCGGACTTATAAGCAATTTTCTTCAAACCAGTTGGTGCAGACTATTCGAAACCTCACAATTATCTGCAACCTTTGGCTGGCACAAAAAAAAAGGATTTTATGCATACTCTTCTGCTAGCTGAAGTTCAAGAAAACATGGAAAATTTTAAACATAGAACACCTGCTTTCTGTATAAGGAAATGCGGTAATGGCGGCTTCCAGCTTCTACACTTCCTTTTTGAAGTAGGAAAGTATGCATTTTTGACAATGTGCCAATACACCTGTAATCAACTGGTCCATCAAATAAATACAGCTGACGGAAAATAATTCAAAAGTTGCTTTCATGAGCCATAACGCACACTAGCAAGCTAACGAATAATACCCTGAACATCCAAATACGAAAGCCTCATCTAGAAGCTACAGGCAATTTCTATATCCAGCAATGTTGTTGCAGTTGGCTCATCCTGACAAAGTCAAATACACCCGCTTGTTTTGTGAGCACGGAAGTTCAGACGATGAACCAATTTTCCCCGATGGCAGTAATGTTGTCTTTGACATAAATCTATTCATTTCCTATGTATATTGAATTTGATCACGATAACGTCTCGTGACAACGGTCTGGTGGATTTCTCTATTACAGGTAGAATTTTTGAAAAGTTTCGATTACCACATCAGCAATAATGACAATGTTGGTGTTGCCATAACCGTGGAGTTGCGCAAATCAAAGAGTTGCGTTAATCTAGAACTGCAGAAATAAAAAGGATCTAATATCAAAGGCCGGGATTAATGAGTAGTTCAAGTTCGTTGGGTTTATATCGACTTGACATTTCTAGTAGTTGATTCATTTTTTTTTTAATGTAAAAAAATTACAAAAAATCAGTTTGTGTAAATCCAGTGTTACGTTTGACAAAATAAACTTTCCCAATCAGAACTCGGAATTCTGGTGATTTAAAGGCAGCAAATAATTGATTTGAACTCACCCTACAAAAAACAGACAGTGTTAAATGGTTTTATATATAATTTCGTAGTAGATACGAAAATCGGCTTCTTATGTCGTTTTCCATTGGGACAAAAAATCAATCTTTTTTTTGATTCGGATCACTTTTTGCAAATCTCGATATTTTTTCAGATTTACACATACTACCCACAAATACAGCACAGCTGTTTTATGTCATTTAAAGAAGTTTGTTTTAAAACAAATGTGCAAAGTTCCGTAAAAAGCAAAATAAAGAAATATATAAACAGCAATGGACATAGTTTTGGAGGAATTTTTATGAGCCGCATAAAATCTGAGATCTGAAAAAGATTTTTGGTGGTCCCAATGGATTAATTAATTTAGATAAAAAAAAAGATTGATTTTTTGTCCCAATGGAAAACGACATAAGTTTCACAATCTTAACATTGAGTTCAATGTTGCCAGGTGTTTTGGCCATTACGTTTAAGAAGTGTGCACGTTTTTCTCGCACGGAAGATTGAACATGGATTTGAGTTCCTTATATGCCAAAGGCGACACAAAATGCATTCAAAGTGCGAGCTTTGTGGTCTGATTGACATTTTTTTTAACTCGGGCTTTCAGGAGCAAAACCTCACGGTCTTTCGCTTTAATAATTTCTGAATACTCTTCCATAAGCCAATGATAATATGACAACTAAAGGTATTGTATTCCAATATGTATATCTGTCTCTTTTCATAGATTGTGACGTCATGCATGTTCATCTGACATTTTTTTAAATGTATGATGTATAATTATGTTAAAAAGAAAGCAAATGTAAGGTTTTATTTTGTCTTTGCTAAAGTGTAATGCTTTATTTATTTAATAACTTTTGGCAACTTCTTGTAAATTATCGATTTTCTTTCATTCTTTTCGTTATTTTTAAGGTTTAGAAATCGTATCCTGAAATACATCTGAAAAACTATATTTTTATTTCGTCCGGCGTATCAATTTCCTTGCTTGAATTTGTCAGGGTACTTATTATGTTTTAATGAGTAGATATGGTGTTTCCATTTCATTCTTGAAAAATAGTTTCCAAATGTCTAATGGAAATAAAAAATTGGCTTGATGGCTTACACAGTCCACCCTCAGAGATATGGTCCGTCCATGAGAAGGAGGCAGATGGAGTTGCAGACGCAAGGTTACCAATTTCGTGATACTTATTTCTCATTTTGAATACTATGTTCCCAGCAATATGCTCTAAAGCAGAGACAATACTGAGACCACCAACTTCGGCCAATTTCCCGTTACTTGCCTACAAGCTATATTTTTATGGGGTGGTAAATGCTAAGTGCGCTAGTATTGTTACATAGAAATTCGTATTGACAAATGTCACGTAACTTCATAAATTTCGGTTCACCAATACACCCGCTAGTATATAGAACATCTCCTTTAGATAGTTTTATTAACCAAACAAATCAAATTATTCGCCTTTTAACAATATATAATAACTAACCAATGGCATTCAGCAATGAAAAAATGTGGTATTCCCGAACTCTAGCACATTTCCCCACGGTTGCCGAGGTTGGCAGCATTTTTTTTTGTTTTTTTTTTGTATGTTTTTGCATGTCACACGGATTCTAAATTGACATAACACCGATGGGAAAACAAAATGGCGAATTTGAAAATAAATTGAGGGGGCCAGCGGCAAGAGGATTGTGAGTTGGGGATCTCAGTATGATTTGTCTCTGCTCTAAAGCGTCACTCTCTAGCTCCGTTAGATCATTCTCTTCGTCTCCTCTCTGTAAATCCGGTAATTTAATGTTAAGTTTCTTTACAAGATCCGATGCGATGCCCACAGCTTTATCAGTACATTCGCATTCATCAAAACTATTTAAAAAGTATTCTTTACCTACATCTAATTTCTTTTCGGGGTCTTTCTTGTTTTCTTCTAGATTTGTCGAAGTCGATACCAAACTTTCACTTCGCCCTAGGAGATACTTTCTCATACGGTATTTGAATTCCAGACCAGATGGGTGATCATTTAACCCCGAAAAATATCTGACAATACTAAAAAATGTATTTAGTTTTATATGTATTTCTCATCTCTTCGTGAATCATTTTCAATGCTTTCATGTTGCACAAAATACCGCGCTGAAATGGTAAGAGTACACCCGATTTTGGATTCATATCGTAACTCAGATTTGTTATTTTTTTTTCCAAAATTTGATTTTGTTCAATGACAGCCAATCCATACGCTTTTACAGAACTCCTTCCATCTTGCTTTGGGATCTTTGAATTAAAGACATCGAACCAATGATTCACCTAGCAGAAACGTTTGAGTTAATTAATTTGTTTGATTCGCATCCAACTGAACTTCCCGTTTTGAAAATTTCAGAACATTCGATCCAGCCTTCTGAGGTATAATATCCAAGCATTCCAAATCTGCTTAACGCCTTTGAGTTAGTATGGGAGAAAAGTTGGGCTGCCAGCTTAACTTTCTGCCGTTGTGTTCCCTTGACTATAAGAGGCTTCAAGCTAAGCTTATGAGCAATATTTAGATCAGACTTCGATTTTTTCTTAGAGCTCATACAGTGGTTTGCTTGTGATTAGTTTGTTATTGAACTTAAATCTGTGGTCAAGAAAATGGTTTCGAACGAGCTCAAGAAGATGAGGGGTATCGGCGAAGATCCACTTATACAAAGTAAAAGGAGATGGTAACGGAAAACTATTCCTCCGCAGTATTTTATGTTCCCGTCGCCCTCCAGCGTGAAGCGATATTGCCTTGGAAATATCTTCTACGTCCCAACATGTTCTCTTATTAGGTATTTCTAATTTCATTTTTTTTTTTTTTGTGAAGAATTGTTCTATTTAAACGCTTTAATGTTTGTAGAGATAAGTTCTCATTCTTAAAAATCTCGACCTCGGTTTCCAGATGGCACTCTTTGGTTGTTTTTTCACATTTCAGCACAGCAATCTCTTGCCTTAAACTTTGTATTTCTGCTTCTAGCTTGTTTAGTTTTGAATTCATTAATTTCCATCAACGAACTGCATTCGGTTCCTGTATCCATCGTTTCATTTCCTGCATCGCAACTGTTATTCGTTTTAAGAGTTTCCCTTAATAAACCAAAATATATATGTCCTTTGCTTATTCATGACATTTAAATACAGTCGACTCCGCTTATCTAAACTTCGCTTTACTGAAAAAATCGGTTAATTGAATAACCGAATTTAGCACGCAGCATTTTTTTCAAAAATTCATACGAATAGCTCCGCTTAACTGAAACCCGCTTAACTGAACAAACTAATACGTCAGAAATTAATAAATTATACTAATTCAGCTCCGCATTACTAAAACAAAGATATTGAACGCTCAGAACGATCAGTAAAATTTTTTATTTCGTCAACTGAACTTGTCCATTAAACTTATGACACTAACTTTATTGTGTGTCAATTTTGACAGCACGATTTCAGTTGTGTTTTTCATTCTCCTTCCTTCGGCTTTACTTCATACCCTAATTCTTCGTTGAATTGCTTACAAAACTTCGAACTTCGGTTAAGTACAACAATTTTTCAGTTATCCGAAGTCCGTATAAGTGAAAATACCGCATAAGTGAAATAAAATTTGTGGCAAATTGCCGTTTCAGATAAGCGGAGTAGACTGTACTTACAAAAGTTCATTTGTAGATTTGCAGACTCTAGCTTTCGCTTTCACTATAGTAGACAATGCTGGCTTATTGTTTTGAATATTCTCTGTGGAAATAGCAGCTGACTTCACCTTTCGACCTTTGCATAGAGCAAATTCGTGCATTTTTGACATTAAGTTTGTCCTTTCTCCCAAATTTGTTGATCCATGTTTGTTTAATTTGCTCTTCGACTGGAAATCTGTAGTAGTGAACTACATTTTCTTAGGCAGATTTTTTTTCTATTATGGTTATTACAACCATACAAGCACAACACACCAAAAACACCCTAAGGAAAAGCAGAATCCACAATCGAATCCAATTAATTTTGTTCACCGCATGACGTATTGTTTTGAATGTACTCAATGACAGAAAACGCGAAGGCAATACCTATATAAATGTTATATTATCATGCATAAGCCTATTGGTAGTGTCAGTAGCTTTCAAAGCCAACTTTTTAAACCTACCTATTTGGAGGTGCTGTTTATGACGGATACTTTTCTGAAAGCTAAAGTTCTATTCGCTTAGTTCGCTTGCACCGGAGTCTAAATCAATCAATGTATGTTTAAAGTATTTTACAGCTTTGTATATATACAAATACATATTAGTTGCTTTTTATTTAACCTCCATGATTTAAATCGATTATTGATATACCTACATGGTCTACAACAATAGTGCGAGATCGAACTGTTGTTATAAACCATGGAAATCAATGATACCTATACCCATTAAGATCAAGGGGTAAACTAAAAAACGCACATTATCTAATAATAACCCGCTATACTTATAATCTTTTTTAGTGTCCAGGCTGAATTTTTCGAACTCACAATGAGCAAATTTTCCATAAAAAAATGGCAAATGGCAAAATTGTCGTTTTCGAAAAGATAAAAATTAAATATTATTCATTGTTAAACGGATTACTCCAGAAACATGTGAAGCAATCGTCGGTATAAGAAAATATTTAGTAAAACAAGCCATTGATGAAACTGAGTGTCCAATAAAATATCGGGAGAGATCGGGAAAAGGCTTAAGGAAATGGCAGTCATGTTCCTCTTCTGCTGGTATGGAGTTCAGTTCCTTCCTGATGAGCTGCTTCTGATTAAAACTGAATTATGCTATTTTTCAAGAATTTTTTTTTGTGAATAAAAGACCAATATAAATATTCTAGATATAATAGGGGTATCATAATCATGCCATACATTTTTTAGAAAAAAACAGGAAAGATCAGACATTTTTTCATTTCACAGGTTTTAATATTCAAAGAACAGTATTTACACAGGATAAATATAAATTTCCAAAAATGGATATTTTTCGATTAATTTGAGGTTGAGAACGCATTTGCCTTTTAACGGATTGGCATATTTTCACAGAATAAAATATAAAGAAGAAATCAACACGCAATATTACTGTCTCTCAAAAGTAAGTACAATAGAATAAAAAAATGGCGTTCGAATTTCAAATGTCGCAACAACAACAACTGGGGGGGGATTCCCCCTTTTGGCCCACAACTTAAAAAGCTGCTGATGCGAATCTATAGGTTGAGAGTGTGCAGTGCTCCCCAAACCCATTCATTTTAAATAAGGACACCACTGCTACTTTAGTTTTTAGTTTTATGAAAAGTTGCTAATTAATGGAAATAAAACTGCATGGTTACAGGATAATTACAGAGTTTTTCACAAAAGCACAGGAATCAAATTTCTACAGGATTTTCGTTGGAAATACAGGGGTATTCTGTATAATACAGGATATATGGCATGCTTACGTATTCACGATCCGATGCCACTGGTATTGTATCATTGCAATACGAAAAATACAAAAGAGTCAGTAAAGTAGGTATATCATTGTCAAGTTGTCAATTCGCTAAATTTTTAATTCCTGTCTTTAGCTATCGGTAAAAAAAAGAGAATGGAAAAGTAGGCGAAAAAGAGGTTTTCATGATTTTAGACTAGACTAGAAGAAGGAAAATTCGAGGTTAATAAAGGTTTTTCCAATAAGTGGTGTTATTTTGGTATTAAAGGAAAAATGCCATTTTTTGAGATAAATGATCGGATGTTTATTTCATAATAAAGAGGAAGGTATGCTGTTTATAATGAAAAACAGCATCAGCCAAATGGCCACCACGAGCACGAATACAGGACCATATCCTTTTCATGAAATTTTCCATAAACAAATCGCAAAGTGGCTGCCCTATGTCCTCGATAGCCTCACGAATTTTATCTTTGAGGTCATGAATCGACCCTGGGCTGTTGGCGTAGACCTTATCTTTCACGTGGCCCCAAAGGAGGAAGTCGCAAGGTGTTAAGTCACAAGAGCTCGTTGGCCAATTGTGATCACCTCTTCGAGAGATAACACGGTCCGGAAACATTTCCCGTAAAAGATCAATGGTTTCGTTGCTTGTGTTTTTTCACCATTTTTATAGTGAATTTTAATAATTTCAATGCGTTGTTGAAGCGTGTATCGTTCCATTTTTAGTAATGGCGTAGTTTCTACTTGTCAAATGTCAAAGAATAAAAGCTTCAAAAGTGACAGCTACCGAAATAGCGGGTCATTCACAATAACACCTCTTATTGGAAAACCCTTTATAAGACAGTTTCAGGCAGAGATGAATGAATAAAAGAGATGGATATCTTTCGTTCGTCTATCCCCCCAAAACTCATTTGTTTACATTGTTGTTTTTGTAATTTCAACCCCCGTCTGTGAATACGTGTGAGGTACAAAAAAGCATGTTGCTAATGGCTGGCCAACATTCCTTTTGGTCTTATGGGCATCGCGCTGTTCAATTGTTTTGTGTTTGGTATTAAACTTGTTGGGTTTTTGTTAACGCTTCGATTAAAATAAGAAAAATAGTGAAATATACATTTCGGAATAGCGAATTCTTGCATTAAAGTCCAATTCATGAACTCACATATACTAGAAAAGATATGAGCATATGTGCGTGACTTCATGAATTTTACGGGAAAACAGCTTGTAGGCAGCTGCCTTTCCACTGGAAAGATATATATCTTTGTATTCCATTATCTTTGATCTCTGTATTCCATTATCTTTGGTTTCAGGCAAGTTTATTTTCTGTCATTTGTTTCAGTTTTGCAAGAGATGAGAAAAACAGTGTTCACAATTTTAAAATATTAGGGGTATGCTATGCACCGCTACGTGAATACATCTAATATTTTACAAACGTAGTAGTAGTAACTTAAAAATATTTTAAATACATGGAGATTGCGTATTCATGTTAAACTAAACACATCAGACAACAGCAACACCGTCCAAGGTGTAGCACTACTGTCTCAAGCAACAATTTCAGCCATAATCAAAATATAATACAGTTTTCTTTTATTTACAGGCTAAACATGATGGCCAACCGCAGTTATGATCACTAAAAACAAACTTCTGTTTACTTTTTATGATATAATATTTATTGAATTAGGTAGGTATTTTGAATTCGTTTAATCAGATTATGGTTTGTGTGCTAAACTGCAAGTATAAATATTCGTAGTGCAGTTTTGTTTTGACATTTGGAAACTGGTTATGAAACGATGATCGGACGAAAAATCTATTTGAAGAAATTTTGTTTATAACTATTTTTCAACATTTTATACTAAAATCATGAAAGTGTTAATATATATTTTTTTTACATTTGTAACTCTAATTTTATTTAAAAGTTTTCAGTAAGTGTAACATTTTAAATATATTTTATTTGCAGTAACTGTCACTTCACTTCCTTTGCCTAACATTAGAGTGCAGAAACGGGCCGAATAACTACTTTTTCCAAGATTTGGTTGCTGCAATTATTACTAACCATGCAAATGGCAATTGGGAAACCTTTGTCATTGCATCGGCTTACTTTCTCTACGACTCCTTAACTCCTCCACCACCAAAGGCTGTTGTTGAGCTCGTAGAGTACTGTGAGTCCAAAAAGATAGGTCTTATCTTATGTTGCGATGCTAATGCTCAAAACACTGTTTGGGGCAGCAGCAAATGTAACATACGAGGAGATCGTCTACTGGACTCCATCTTATCGTCCGACATCACTATCAACAATTTAGGTTGTCGACCTACATTTGTTACAGCCAGGAGACAGCAAGTAATCGATGTTACTCTGTCAAACAGGCATTGCAAGGCTATCACAAATTGGAGGGTATCGCCAGATAGCACTCTGTTAGATCACAGATACATCGAATTTCAAATCTGATGTGAAGTTTCACCTTCGCTAGAGAGAAGAAATCCGAGAAAAACAAACTGGGCTCGGTTTAAGGAGGAGCTTGACAATTCTGTTAAAGCGCCACTCAAACTTAGATCAATACAAGGGCTAGAGAGGTCTGCTCAGGATCTGAGCAGTGTCATTATCCATTGTTTTGAACCAGCGTGTCCAGTTACAAAAAACCCCTGTAGAAAACCGGTACCTTGGTGGAATACCGAACTGCAGTGTTTTCGCAGAGAAACCAGGAAGCTCCTAAATCGGTCTTTAAAAACCAACTTAGAAGAAGACTGGAATCTGTAACGATCGAAACAAAAATAATTTAAGAGACTAATTCGTAAATCGAAAAACGACTCTTATAGGAAATTTTGTGAGGAGGTCACATCATTAAGTGCAACCAGCAGGCTTGTTAAAGCCTCAAAAGAGACAGACCAAGTAAACTGGAATCGCTCCAAAAATCTGACAATACCTACACTGAGACAAAGGCGGAGACTTTTAGTCTCCTGCTGGAGACTCACTTCCCGGGTAATCAGGTCACTACGTGCTCTTCAGTGGTAGCGGCAACGGTGGCCGCCTCGCGGCGTAGGTGGTATATTGCATCCAGAGTGGTGACGGATGACGCCATCAAATATGCAATTGCACCGGGTCCGGATGGAATTTATCCGGTTATGCTGAAACAAAGTTTTAGTGTTCTGATGCCGACGCTGAAAAGAATTTTCACCGCTAGCTTGGCTTTGGCCTACATACCTTCTACTTGGCGTATGGTCGTGTCATACCAAAGATAGGTAAGACTGACTACACTCTCGCCAAAAGTTTCAGACCCATAAGTCTGTCTTCCTTCCTGCTGAAAAGCTTGGAGAGACTGGTTGAGCTGTACGTGCGCAATGTTGCTCTTCGATCGCATCCTCTTTCTGTGATGCAACATGCCTATCAGCGTGGAAAATCCTGTGAAACTGCGCTTCAGAACCTTGTTAGTAGGATTGAAAGTGCTCTTGATCGGAAGGAGTACGCGCTGGGCATTTTCGTCGATAATGCGATATTTGATAGCATGTGCAATGCAGCCAGACATCATGGTGTAGATGAAACATTGGTTTTGTGGATTAAAGCAATGCTAATGTACAGGACGTTGATTGCCGAGGCGGATTGTGGCAAATGCGTCATGACTGGGGTAAACAGAGGCTGCCCTCAAGGTGATGTTCTGTCTCCCCTCTTATGGTGTATGGTAGTAGACTCTCTGTTAACGGCTCTCAATCTTCCTGGAACCTAAACACAAGCCTATGCGGACGATGTCGCCGTTCTGTCTGTTGGTTCAGACCTAAGGACTGTCTGCTCTCAGGCGCAGAGATCCTTGGGTCAAATCGATGATTGGTGTACAAGAAATGGGCTTTCAGTGAATCCTCTTAAAACTACGGTTGTTCTCTTCACGAGAAGGAGGAAGGTCACTGGTCTGACTCAACTTGTGCTAAAAGGCATCACTATCCCGATCTCCGATGAAGTCAAATATCTGGGAGTTATCCTCGATAGAAAACTTCTTTGGTCCAAGCATGTTGAATCAAAAACCGATAAAGCGCTGTCAACTTTCTGGCAGTGCAGAGGCGCTTTTGGCAAGACATGGGGCTTATCTCCTAAAAGGGTCCTTTGGATCTATACGGCAATGAAAAGACCACTTCTCTCATATGCATCGGTTGTATGGTGGAACAGGCTTTCGCGGAAACGTGTTACTGCCTCTTTTGCCAAACTTCAAAGAACGGTTTGTCTTAGATGCACAGGGGCCTTCCCTAGCACTCCGAGCTCTGCTCTAGATGCTATGATGAACCTCCCCCCTCTTGATATTTTTATCATGGGGTGTACGCTGAAAACCATCTCTCGGTTAAAGAGAGGTGGCTTTTGGTACCATGCGCATTGGAATTTTGAGAAACTTGTGCGAGAATTATCCTTTGACCCCTGTCTTATGGATATGCCGTCTACTGCGACAAAACTACCACGTCAATTTTTCCTAGGTAACGGAATGGCGTCGGCCAGACTATGAGCCTGGGAAAATCCGTGTATTCACGGATGGCTCCAAAACCGGACAGGGGTCTGGTTCTGGAGTCTTTGTGGAAAGTGAGAACATTAGACTACACTACCCCTTAGGTAACCATGCGTCTGTCTTCCAAGCGGAGATTTTCGCTATCCTTATGGCTATGCGCTATTTTGTGACAAACAGGTGGAGGGATAGAAGCATATGCGTTTGCAGTGATAGCCAAGCTGCATTAAAAGCGTTGCTTAACCCTCTTACCTCGTCCAAGTTAGTGCTCGAACTCAAGCTTTCTCTGAACTTGGTCGGAAGGCTTAACACAGTGAATCTTGTTTGGGTCCCAGGGAAATGAGATCGCTGATGAGCTTGCCAGACGGGGTTCAGAAGAAGCTTTCTCAGGACCTGAACCTGCGTTGGGTCTGCCTGCATCTGTGGTTAGGTCATCCATTGATACTTGGGTTTCTCGTGAACACGAGCGTCGGTGGCGTGACTGTGCTGGGTGTAGGCAGACCAAACGACTGCGTCCGGACATCTGTAAAAGGTCCGCATCTTTCCTTCTGTCTCTTAGGAGAATCGACTGCAGACTGCTTGTGGGCGTCCTTTCGGGCCATCAAGCTTTTGCCAAACACATAAATGTTTTGGGCTTGAGCGACACCACCATCTGTCCTGCTTGCGGAGAGGAGGATGACACAGCGGAACACTTCCTCTGTAGCTGTCCCGCCTTTGCTCGCATCAGGTGGCGGATCTTTGGGGCTTATGTGGTGAGTGCCGAACATCTAAGCTCTTCATCACTGAAGCTCCTTCTCATCTTTCTTCGAAAGACGGGAAAACTAAGTACATTAATGTAAGGTGTCTGTTTGGCAGTACAATGGACCTTTAGTTGTGTCTGAGTGCTCCATCGGATAGTAACAACTTCCGACAAAAAAAAAAACTACTTTTTATTGGAACAAAGCGCTCAGAAAATAAAATAATACTAACACATTTTGGTTAATGTTAATATCAGCCGTACTACAAAATAACTTTCAAAGAATAAAAAAAAAAATTGGGCTCAACCGGGATTTGAACCCGGGACCTCTCGCACCCAAAGCGAGAATCATACCCCTAGACCATTGAGCCGCTTGAAGTTGGGGTATCAAAATCTAAATAATATACCTGTGTTATCGTTTTAAATAGTAAAATGTAAGTCACATTTTTCTTTCTCAAATTTAAAATTAACTTCCACTTTCAAATGCCAACGTACTTTCGTAACATAAAATTACAATTTGGAACAGTGTTCCATTCCAAACAAAGCAATAGTAAATCGACACACATTCAGGGGATGTAGCTCAGATGGTAGAGCGCTCGCAGTCGCTCTTCAGCATCCATGGTGATCAGACGACTTTGATAGTGTGGCAGTGCAAGTGTAAGCAAAAGTTAAGTAGTGTTTTTGGACAACAATATCCAATAAGCCATTTGGCTCAGTGGAGCAACCACCGGCTCAGACGTAGAAGGAGCCCAGTTCGAGTCCCAGTGGGGGAAAACTTTTTATTAATAAAATAAATAATAAAAGCAAAAACAAGTAGAGGAAGTGCCGCAAGGCAATCACGCGATGGACACTGGTCAGCCAAAGGTCCCGCAAGGTGATGCCCCGTTGCCGAAGAGAGCTGTGACAAGGCAAGCCACAGTAAAAGTGCAGCAAACGGGGACTGGGAACAAGCCAACAACAACAAATACAACAGCTACAGCAGAAGCAGTGCCAACAACAAGTGCAGCTGCAATAAAAGAGGTACAGTCGCTGGAAACAACGAAAGTCGAGAAAAGGCGAAGAAAACTCAAGCCCACGCCGAACTTGTCATACAAACGAAGGACAAGGCCAAATGAGGAAGCGATGACGTCAGTAGCAACGTCATCTGCCCGAGAATCGGACGGCGATGACACAGATGGACTCAGCTACTCGTACGAGTCCGAAGGGGGCGAAGGTCGGTATGTCGGGGAAGGTAACTCATTCCAAGAGTTACTGGACGCCGTCGAAGACCAACAACAACAACAACAACGAAAAGATGCCGAAGACGAAGAAGACGAAGAAGCCCAGCTCGATCGTCTAATCAAAGAGCTCCTCGCAAAGAGGGAGAAATTGCGCCAGCAAAAAATGCTTCAGCAACAACAAAGGCTGAAGCAAATTCAGGCTGAGCAGCAAGAACAAAAACAACAACAAAAACTGCTGAAGCAACAGCAACAACAAGCCATGCTTAAGCAGCAACAACAGCAACAGCAGAAACAAAAAAAAAACCAACAACAGCAACAACAACAGAGAAAGCAGCCGGCACAGAAACAGCCGCTGCCACCGCAACAACAACAGCAGCAGAAACAGCAGACGCAGCAACAGAAGCAGCAACCGAAGCAGCAACAGCAGCAGCAGCAACAGCAACAGCAGCAGCAACAACAACAACAACAACAACAACAGACGAGGAGGGAGAAGATACCTCCAATTAATGTAAGTTATTTAGATATAAGTGATAGCATAAGATTATGTAGGCTAGTTACTAAGAACTTCTATATAAAAAGGCTTAACGCCACAAAACACATAATAATGTGCACTAGTATGGAGGAGCACAAAAAAGTACGCACCGCTCTGGAGAAAGCAGAGACCGAATACTTCACGTATACTCCAAAAGGAGAGAAACGGCAAACGGTGCTGCTTAAGGGTATAGACCCTAACATTAAAATAGAGGAGCTTGAAAACGAGCTCAAAAATTATGAGTGCGACGACCTTAAATTCGTGGGGGTCAAGCCGTTTTCCTCGCCTGCGGACAGGAGTGGTAGCCGCAAATTACCATTCTTTTTGGTGCAACTAACACCCAACAGCAAAATCGATAGTCTGAAAAGGATCAGATTCCTGTACTATCATGCAGTACGTTGGGAAAAATTAAAAAGGTCAGATCGCGTACTTCAATGTATGCGCTGCCAAAGGTTCGGACACGCCGCAGCTAATTGCCATATGCAGTTCAGGTGCGTGAAGTGCAACAACGACCACAAACATGGGGAATGTGCTTTAGGTAGCGATAGGGTAGAAGATCGAGGCCAGCTCTCGTGTGTACTCTGCAAGAGCTCAGGACATCCCGCTAACTTCAAGGGCTGTCCCAAGTATCAGCAGGTTAAACAGAATGTGCAGGCTCGAAAACAGAAGTCAGAAGAAGAGAAGGGTCGAAAGAGTCGCTCGTTCTCAAATTTTGTTGCACCCAATGTGTCCTTTGCCCAAATGGTATCTGGACCGGGTAGCACAATAACAAAAAGCGCGCCGAAGGTTCCTACACCGGAAGCGGATCTGGATTTGAAAACGATCCTCCTGTCATTGCACGGAAAGATCGATCATTTCCAGAAACAATTAAATGAGCAAGCGGCTCGAATAGACGTTATCTATTCGACGCTGTTTGCCGAGTCTGCCGCGCCTTAAATATGATGGGTACGCTGGATGAGGTAAACTTAAAGATCCTTGCGGTGAATGTTAATTCACTAATCCGGATCGAGAGAAGGATCAATCTTTCCAATCTGTTGGAAGCCGAAAAGCCAGATGTTCTTTTGGTTAGCGAAACTAAGCTAACTCCGAAGCGCAAATTAGGCTATAAAAATTATCATGTAGTTAGAAGAGACCGGCCCCTCTCCACACAAGGTGGGGGTGTCGCTATCTTAATACGTAAAGGCCTGCGCCATAAGGTCATATATAGCGGGGACGTGCGTAGGTTCCAGGTGTTGGAAGCATGCATCGTATGCATTCCCCTCAATAGCCAGAGGCGGGTGTATGTGGTGTCGCTTTATGCACCTGAATCTCCTCTTCGCATTGAATTTTTAAATGAGATCGAGACACTTTTTCGTTACTTACAGCTTCAATCGGAAGATAATTATTACTTTTTGGGCGGAGACCTCAATGCTAAACATGCGGCATGGGGAAATAATATTCCGAACCCTAGAGGCAACCAGTTTTACGACTGGTGGCGTCTTAATATGATTGAGTACAAACTCGAATTGTACGCGACGGATATCCCGTCTTTCCCTAGAGACGGTTCTTTCTTGGACTTGGCGCTAGTCGACGATAGACTAGAACTAACAAACAATGATCTAAGCACGCGGAACTGTTTACGTGCGGTTAAGTACGATAGTGATCACTACGGACTTGCCGCCGTAATACGGATCCCGAACGATCAAACGGAGCTGGAGCAGTACGACCAATTGCGTTCTTTCGATTACCGAAAAGCGCAGTGGTCGCGCTTCTCCAGAGTCTTAAAGCGAGGCATACGCTCATGCGAGATCGACCCACCGACAAACAGGAACTTAACGAACGATGAGATCGACAGTCATTTACGGCAAATGAATGTCGTCATCAAACAGACAATGGAGCGGACTATCCCTCGGGTAGGACGTTCCACAGACGAAGAACAAACTGAAAAGTATCGAAACGCGACAATCGATGCTCTGTACAGACATAAAAGTAGACTGCTCTCGAGGCTTAAACGGCTACACAGACAGTTTACCGACAGGAACGATCCCGAGTTAAGAACACTGAAGTCGATGATCAAAAACTTGAAACAGTTGATCACCGAAAATTACAGAAAATCTGTGAGTTTGTATTGGGGCAATAAAATTCGGGCTATAAAATCCAGTAGTCCGAATATGTTCCCACAAATAAATAAACTGTTCAGGCGGAAAGATCATAACGACATTTCATGTGTTCGAATACCTCGGACGAACGAGAACAGACAGACACTACTGACTGCTGGCATAAGTCCGGAAAGTGCTGACTCGAACGACGGTTTTTTCGTGGTCGAAGACCCGCAGGAGAGGGTGGATTTGATGGGAGCTTTCTTTGAGGCTGTGTATACGGTGAACAACCCTGTTCGCCGGAACCGCGACCTCGAGGAGAGGGCCTTTCTTAACCACTTTTATCTGCGGACCGAAATCCAAAATTGGCGATCCGAGAACAACGGTTTCACCGTGTTCAATGACGACAACCGTGCAAATGGCAAAATCGCCGATGTAAATTCTCATCTGTTCGTGGGAAAGGATGAACTCCGGTGCATCTTTGAATCACTGAAGAACAAAAAGTCGGCGGGAGTTGACGGTGTCCCAAACGTCGTATTAAGACACCTGCCACTAGAGGCGATAGATATTTTCGCCACGCTATTTAACAATGCGCTGAATAATGCATATTATCCGGCGCAGTGGAAAATAGCGGTGGTACACCCTATCCCGAAAAAGGATAAAGATAGGACAAACCCTGCTAATCTCCGGTCAATTAGTTTGCTCCCGAATGTTAGCAAGGTATTTGAGAAGGTCGTCAATAGATCTCTTTTAAAATGGGTTGAGGACAAAAAGATTATTCCGGACAACCAGTTTGGCTTTAGGGCGGGGCATGACACTATTCATGCCGCGTCGAAACTGGTCTCCGACATTCAGTGGAATAAAAGTAAGAACCAATGCACGGGTGCCTGCCTGGTCGACTTTGAGAAGGCCTTTGATACCGTATGGTTGGAGGGGCTCTTCTATAAGTTGACTAGAATGGGCATTCAAAAACCATTGCTATATATGATTTACGATATGCTTATGGGAAAGAAGTTCGTTGTCAAAGCTGGCAATGTGACTTCGAGCAGGGTTTTCGAAATTAAAAACGGCTTACAACAGGGAGCAGTGAATTCTCCGATCCTGTTTAATATTTACACAAGTGATCTGGTGGGTTCCCTCAGACATGCTATAGCGTACGCTGACGATTTAGTGGCGTACAGATCAGGAACAAAAATCGAGGTCATCAACATCCTTCTGCAGCGTGACTTCGAGCAAATTAAGAGGTATTGCGATGATTGGAAGTTGAAAATCAATTTCCAAAAATCGGAAACAATCCTGTTCAGGACTCCATTGGCTGGGGCCTCAAGGGATACCAGAAAAAACTGGAGAAAATTAACAATTATTGGACAGCAGGGGCGGCCATTGGCGGTGAGAAACGTGGTCAGGTATCTTGGCATCTGGCTCGACCAGTATCTGTATTTTGACAAACATATAGATGCTTGTCTTGCTGGGGCTAGGAGGGCTTACGCTCTGGCAAGGAGATTGTTTCGCAGCAGTCAACTTGACACCAGGGTGAAGGTCATCTGCTACGTGGCCCTTATAAGGCCTATCATCGCTTATGGCTGTCCTATGTGGTTCAATATAGCGCCGTTCTATATGGAAAAGATTCGGGTGTTTGAGAGACAATGTCTCAGGGCCTGTCTAGGGTTGTTTAGAACTCCCGAATCTCAGTACATAAAATACTATCCCAACAAGACCCTATACAATGGGGCCCGACTGAATAGGATTGACAATTTCCTTATTAAGGTGATTCGAAGGCACGTTGCAAGGGCGATGGCCAGTGATAATAACCTGATCTCAGGGGCTTACTACCCCAATTTAATGTACCACGAGAGTACGCTTCGGTCTGGCTTTATCCCGCCTGAGGCATTTCTTCATGTAGACATGAAAGGATTAGTCCAGCAAAAAGATGGTGTGCCGGTATTGTATCACAGCCACCGCGGCGCGAGGGATAAGCGGCTCATCCACGACGGGTACGCCGCCAATGCTCAGGAGCTCCTCCGTTTTAGCACCGCAATTGCGGATCGGGACAGGGTCGATACGTTAAAGCAGTTCACCGAATTTTGGTGGTTGAATGAAGAGGTGAGGGTTGATACGCTCTCCCGGGCCGGTGCGCTACTTATGTAGCATTCTCCTTAGTTTTAAGTTTGTAGTTTGTAGTTTGTAGGTTAAGGTAGAGTAGGGGATCTTTGGGAGGGGCCGGGCTAGCCAGCATGAAAGAGCGCTTCCGAGACTGGACCGACGCTAAGGCCTCGCTCGAGTCTCGGCGGCGCGAATGTGCACCTTGTTGGCGGCTGTCTGGCGCCCATGGACGCAATCAGGAGGGTGACCAATCGAGAGATTGCTCACCTCCCTGATTATAGATAGTTTAGATTAAGTAGCTTAGTCTTAAGTAGTTTTAAGAAAAATTAAATAATAACGATTTCAAGTTTTAAAAAAAAAGTTTCTTGAAAATTAAAAAACAAAACAAAATATATATTGATAGATTTAAGGCCGAAAGGCAATAGTTTTAAGCATATTGTTAAGTTTAGAGCTCTCGCTAAGGGCCAGTAAGCTAGAATAAGATAAATGTTAGTTTTAAATTAGATTTAATCGTTTTTGTCTAGTATATAAGTATAAATAATGATTTAATAAAAATGAATTTAAAAAGTAAAAAAGTAGAGCGCTCGCTTAGCATGTGAGAGGTACGGGGATCGATGCCCCGCATCTCCATCGGAATTTTTTGTTTGTTTCGTTTTGTCGATTATTGGATGGTACTGTTATCACTCTGGCTAGGCTGGACTAGGGTTGCTCATAATACATCGATACATCGAAAACATCGATGTTTAGTATTCGATGCATCGATTCAATCCGATACATCGAAAGCATCCGATGTTTAACGATGCATCGATGTATTTCATTCGATGCCCGACGTTCGCACAGAGGACACAGAAACACAGACAGACTATACTGTAATGTCTATTAGAGAAGAGCAAGAGATAAAAAGCAATAAGCTTTCCCATTACGAGTAAGGGGAATAAACGCATGTTATGGTATGCAAATCTGTGGTCTGCCCTCTGCGTCTGAAGCAAGAAAAAAATTAAAAAAAGAGCCGTTTCGTACAGAGAAAAATTATTATACGAGTTCTTAAGCTTCACAGGTATTGAGTCAGCAGCGGAATAGAATTCAGGGAAAGCGGGTAAACAAAATATTGTTTATGCAAAGTTTGGAGCGTAAGTATTGGAATTTGTAATTTTAATAAAACTCAGTTAAATTAACAACATTGGATAATTTCTTATTTTTGATTTACTATAACACAATACGTCGATGTTCTTAATCGATGCATCGGTAATAATCGATGTAGCGTTTCGATGCATTGCATCGCATAAAACATCGATGTATTTTTTGAATGAACATCCCTAGGCTGGACTTATGCTCATTCAGCAACAGGAAGTTCACAAATGGATCTAGGACTTGGAAGCATAGAGCGCACGTATAATGAGTTTTATTTCGTGATGGAATAAAACCCCTATATTATTGCCTAACCTTACCTAACCTATGCTCTTCAAGCCTTTTCAAATAAACAACAAAATATTAAGCAACTAACTTACGACATACATGTGTCGCAAAAGACACATAAAAAACACCATTAATTGGCAAAAAATAAAAACACCTTGAGAATAATCATATTAAATACCTACTACTGCATTTTGATTCAGCTACAAAAGTGGATATAGAGCCTTTAACAATCGACATTACATGCAATAAATTTCCGCTTCATCTTCTTCTACTATAAAAACCAATATCCTGCTTAGTCGTATTTAGAAAATTCAATGTAGGCCTAGCGATCTTCGAGTTATTTCAGAAGATTACTTACAGAGGACAGACGAGTTATTATTAAAGAGAAATAAGGGAAGAATTCGTGACTGAGAACTGAGTTGACATTTCTTTTGTTGTCATCAAAGATTTGACTTTAAAACCGAAAAATATATTTAAAATTGTCCATAGCATACGCCCTGTATGCTACTACAGAAGTCTGCCGCAGTATACAAAAAGGTAAATCAATTTTTGTAGTAATAATTTGCACTTCTATATAAATAATAAAATAAAATAATTTCAGACAAATGCTTTGCTTCCCGATATGTCGATTCAATTTTGAAGATTCAGGGCCAGGACAAACCAAAAAGCAAAATTTCTATCGAGCACCAAGCACTTAGGTATATATGCTATGTTTTAGCTAATACAAATACAAACTTAAGGAGACTGAATGTTGTGAACCAGCTCGCCACCGAGTGTGAACAGGGCATAACCAAATGTACATAACCCCCTTATCAGAGGATATCCATTAATGAGTAGGGACACTCCCTTTTTAAAGGCGGGCCGGAATGACTGTCAGTATATAAGTATTCTCTCTCAACCATGCAGATATGTATTAATATGATCAGGTTACCAGCTTTGCTTTTGTGGAATTGGTAATATTTGTATTTTTTGCCATTGGTTATTGATTAAATGGTCTTTGTTATGGACATGAAAAAGAAATGTTTAATTCTATATCACGAAATTCAACCCTTTTGCTTTGCTACGACTTCGTTAATAACCATTTTTTTATGATTTTAAGTTTTATTGCCAGCACTTTTTAGGTAATATATTTCATAGCAGATGGTCACACTAATTACTTAAGTTGGCTGTAGAGGGGATTGTTTACATTTTTTCGCACGTATTTTTAAAGCGGGCCGGAGTTGGATTGTTATCAGTCGTTCTATATCATCAATTGACGAAAGAAAGGGTGTTCCATGTCTGCGCGTGTGGCAAGCAATTAAAAGTAGTGAAATAGTGATGTTGAAGTGCAAGTTTGCATAGTTTAAAAACTCTAAATAAAATAATGGGAAAACATTATTTTAAATGTTTGGCATGTGGGCGAGAGGAGAAAGAAAATGTTGGAGTTAAACATTTAAAAATACCGGATAATAGTGACAGGTAAGCAATATAAGTTATAGATCGGGCAATAACGAATATAAATCTGTGTTGTATTTCTTAATTTTTTTTTAGAAAAGCAAAGTGGTTGAACGGCATAAACAAACAACACTTAATACATGAAAAATTGTCGAGGGATTCTAGGATATGCATTCCTCGAAAGACATGTATGCCAATGATGCGCTTAAAACGGTCGGCAACACCTAATTTGGAAATTTTGAAAAATATTTCAAATATAACAGAAGTTAATAACGAACACTGAGTGTAAGATAACATAAAATTGATGAATTATATTTTCTTAGGTAATATTAGGCGTTTTTCTTTTTTAGTTCAGAGCACAACCTGAACTGTTATACAAAAAGTTCGTGTTTCTTTTTTAGCTTAGATACATCAGAGCTCAGATTTGTGTTTCTATTTTCGATCTGAGCATAATCAGAGCGCGCTCGATGAGCTCAGAATAAATTGACTGAGCAGGCTGAGTAAAAAGCGGAATACACACTCTCAGTCACATTTGACAGAAAAAAAAAAACAGGATAAACAAAATAATTGAAATGGTGGACGACCTTTCTTGTTCTGGAACTGAATGTTAAACAATTTAATAAATAAAAATTAATAAATTTTCAAATTATACATATATTTATTAAAAATCTCAGATACGTGCTCAAGTGTGTTTCATAAATACATCAGAACGATCTGAGCACGCTCGGCTCAGAGCGCGCTCATAATGCTCGAGCTCGGTTCAGAGCTCAGCTCTGAACTAAAAAAGAAAAACGCCTATTGATCACTCAGTCACGTCTAACGAAACAGAGGGGTTTGAACATGTTCCTCTTAATGAAAAACATGGAACTTCCAGACATTGAAGTGCAGATGGAACCATAAAAACAAAATAAGGACAATTTGGTTTAAGCTTTCAAAACTGAACCTGATTATAAAACTGTGAACTTTGGTATTGATAATGCATTCTACTATTTGCAGGTTTTATTTTAAAAAAAATACCGCCTAAACCACAAGTGTGAGTTAAAATTTAGTCCGCAACTTAACGTTTCCTCCCTTTTTACAGATTTTAAAGAATATCAAGATGCGAAATTGACACGGCGCAATCAAGAATTTTTAGACTCGTTAGACAATCTTCAACAAAAATTTATTTCTTGTTTCCAAATATGTTCTACCTAAATAATTTTGAAGGGAATATTTTTAACTTTTTGAAAAATGAATTTCATTACAATTGTTGCAAAAATCAAAATAAGGAATTTCTTACGTCCGAGTACGGGTTTACTTTATTCTAAAACAGTTCAATAAAAATAACAAAAAATGTACCAACAAACAAAAATATTTAAGTGTAGCACACATGTGAATATATTATAGATATAAAATGTTTAATAAGAAATATTACAAATTGATTTTGCTTTTTTTTTACGTCACACCCTGTACCACATTTTGAAATAGTTCAACTACTGTTCCATCCCTCTTTTACTAGAGCACTTTTAGTGCCGTCTCTCTCGTGTATGTGTACTGCAAATTGTAAACTGATAAGAAACACGTGGAGAGTGTCCCTTTTCATTAATGGATATACTCTGCCCCTTATGGCTAAAACCTAGTGTCGTCAAAGAAAGGGCCGTTCATTATTCAATAGTAGGTTAGGTTTCTTTTTGTTCACCTTGATTAACCTTTAAATTACTTGATCACATCCATCCATTGCATTATATTCAGTTAAAGTTAAGAAAGAGACATTGTATCTAAAACTTTTTATAATGTACGTTTAATAATATTGAACCCAATAAAACAACAGGTTTTGTAACCATCCCAAAGGAGAACAATTTTATTCTCCACCCGGAGGTTGACAAAAGGTCTCTGCTGCTGCTGAGTGCACCAACACTGAAGTCGAACCGGTTGCCTTAACAGATTTTCAACAGGACGTTTGAATGTATCACATTTACCAAATTTTCTGGTATCCAGCATACAAGGTTGTTACATTGACACAACCCGTTTAAAATCTCAAAGAGCAATCGCTTTAACTTCAGTGCACCATACTAATAACAAATTTTAGTCACGACTTTAAATTTACGGAAGCTCATAATTGGAAAATATAGCCACTGTGAACTAATAAAATTAAGAGTCGAAACTAAAAATGTTTATTTGTAAGGCCCAGTATCTTTAAGTTTGTATTTATATTACCTAAAATATAGAATATATAGGGGAAGGTCATGTACCTTGGACCGAGTGCGAATTCCTGGGAATTGGCTGAACATGTTGCAACAAGTTCTTCAATACATTTTCTTGTATGTCTATGGGATTCATTTCAGTTTGAGTTAACTTGGCGTTAAAGCCTAGCGCGCGCTAAATTTTAGCGTCCCAACTCTCCACTTCATTTCTCCACACCAAAGATAAATGCTCGCTAAATTATTAAACATCATATAGATGGGACAATAACCATTTGTTCATGACAGTAAACGTTATTTTAATTATTCGCGTACATACAGTTTTCGAATTTCAAACTTTAAAGACAATGCATTGTTTGAATCGTTCCAAAACAATAGATATAAATTCAATTGAAGAAGATATTATCATTGCTGCAGTAGCTCAAATAATTTCTATAGTAGCAAGCAGAAGACGACACTATCCTTCGTGTCGGGAAAACCCCTATTTGCATTGGAATTTTTCTGCAATTTCCATATTGCTGATCTTTCCTCCAAAAGCCCTGCAATTTTTCCTATGCTTTTCGCATGAAACGAAGTTTTTGGTTTTGCGTTCTCTTTTATTTATAGCACAAATGTTTTCTGTGGTTTCCTCTGAAAAAAAATCCAAAGTAAACACAACACAAATTGTTTCTTCCTTTTCTTATATCAAAATTTATCTTCGATTTAATGTACCGGACATTTATTTCGCGAGCTAATTGAGTGGAGACTTGTCATCGGCCCATCTATATGAAGTTAAGAATTTAGCGATCGAACAGGATACTGCTTTGTTAAACTGCCTCGCTAAATTTTATCTTCGAGCAGGATACTTAAGCTTAGTATCCTGCTCGCGCTAAATTTTAGCGTCCCTAGTCTCCACTTCGATTCTCCACACAAATGGTCGCTAAATAATTATTTTGTATTTTGGTTTTTAATTTTTTTTTTTATCACGCTTACGTTCTCTTCGGTTTCCTCCGAAAAATCCATAATAATCACAACACAAACTTTTCCCTCCTATTCTTCTGTCAACATTTATCTTCGATTTAATGTACCGGATATTTATTTCGCGAGCTAATTGAGTGGAGACTTGTCATCGGCCCATCTATATGAAGTTAATAATTTAGCGAGCGAACAGGATACTGCTTTGCTAAACTGCCTCGCTTAATTTTATCTTTGTAGACATTTTTGTATGCGAGATAAAATTTAGCGCGAGCAGGATACTAAGCTTTAGCTTTAGAAGTTTATTTGCTACAGTGGATCAAAACAAAGTGCTAAAATTTATTATTTATGAAAAAAGTGTAGTGAATGTACATTCGACCTATGTGTATGCATGTACTTCGGACCGGTCCAAGCGTACATGCTTTTAAATTTGGTTAAAAATTCTGTTTACCAGTTTCTTCAAGGAAAATGCCAAGGAGTAAGTCAGGAGTAATAATATAAACTGTAGACGTTGATGCTTTGCGGCGTGCTGTGGAAGAAGTAGTGGCCAACGGAAAATCCATGTATACCCCAGCAAAGATGTTCAACATTTCCAAAACCACTTTAACGGGACACATGACCAAACATAAAGCATCGAACCACTTAAATTTCGTATATGAGAGCCTAATCAACCACCGTCAGACATTTTCGACTGAAGAAGAAGATCTCCAAGTAGATTACATTATAAATGCTTCCAAACTGCACTACGGACTACCCATGGCTGAATTAAAGAAATTAGCCTTTAACTTTGCTGAGAAAAATATAAATAATTTCTAAGAATTGGTTCGAATAGGGTGGGGCCGGCAGGAACTGGCTCATCTTATATCTTCAACGTCACCAATCGATTTCTCTTCGAAAACCCGAGGCCACCAGCCTTTCTAGTGCTACTAGATTTAACTAGGCCAACGTGAAAACATTTTTTCGATATTACAAATATTGTTAATCCCGATATAGCTTTACACCTGAGCTAATATTCAATACTGAGAAACAGGTAACAACAGAATTACCTGTTAAGAATTCTTTCAAAAGATTCTTAACAGGTAATTATACGGTTAATGTTCCGCCAAAAATTCTAGCTCAAAAGGGTGCTAAGCAAATAAGAGGTGTAACGTCAGGATAAAGAGGGTTAAATGTCACCATGATAGCTGCAGGGAATGCGATCGGAAACCATGTTCCTCCAATGCTCATCTTCCCACGCGCTAATTTTAAGGAGCATATGATAAATGGAGCTCCCGCAGGAACGATTGGAGGTGCCAATCCTAGCGGGTGGTCAGTAATTTCATAAATACTTACAACATTTGTTAAGCCAACTGAAGAAAAAAAGGTGCTATTAGTAATGGAAAACCACTGTTATTTAAGTAATAGAAGAGACAAAAAGAAATAATATTATTTTGCTCACACTTCCCACAAATTGCAGCCACTGGATCGAGCAGTATTCGGAGCTTATAAGACATATTATCATAAAGACGCAAACGATTAGATGTTGCCGAATCCGGGAAAGCCAATAACAATTTACGATGTTGCTCAAATATTTGGAAAGGCTTACCCGAAAGCATTCACCTGCCAAAATATTATGAAAGGCTTTCAAGTAAGTGGTATTTGGCCCGTAGATGAGAATATTTTCAATGATGATGAGTTTTTGTCCTCATACGTAACTGATAGTCCTTCGATACTGAATATTCAAGTGAGGCAAACAATTTATTAACACCAACCGTAAATGCTTCGCCGCGATCATCGCCTTTACATTCATATAAAATTGGACCCGAAAACGAACAGCCAGTCAAAACGACACGCAATTCAAAATCGAGAGCAGCAAAGAAAAGGCACAGGACTTTCTCGCTAAAGATGTTGATGATTCAAATGATGACCATGATGATTTCGAAGCCGAAAGTGACTGGTCGATTTCGGAGTTGCTTACAGAGGCTAGAAAAAAAAATAAAATTTTCTAACGTTTTTCTCCTCAGTTATTTGTTGTCTTTGTACATACTTACATTTTTATTTCAATAAGTTTTGTTTATTTAATTAATAAATGGATTTAATTTTTTTTTAATGGGAAAAGATACATTATAATGAACACAATTGATTTCGGTCCTTTAGAAAAAATAATTAGACGAACTTATGTGCAATATAATACATGTAAACATAAAAAAAAAATAAAAATTGAAAAAAATTTCCATTGAACGAAGGTACATTTAAATTTGTGAAATCCGGTCCACGGTACATGACCTCCTCCTACTTAAGTGCTCGGTAGAAATTTTGAATTTTGGATATTGAATGATGTACCATTTTTTTATTTTTTAAAACGTTTAATTCGCAGGTAATGCAAAAGAAATAAGTATTCTGCGAATTAAACGTTTTACGTGTGTTATTATTCCTTTGCAACCATTGCGTTGCAATGCGACCAACCAATTGACGTCAACCAAAGCACCAACAACATCCATTCCATTGTCTCCTCTGCCAAGATTGAGACTTACAACACCAGCTTCCTCTAGGCAACCATACAGGCCAATCAGATCGTCGGCGGCTTTGGATGATGAAGGGCTAACGCAGACGATATTTCTCGACGATATCGGCGTAATAACAGCAGTACTTCCAGGGAGGATGGCAATCGAAATGAAAATGGTGGAAATTAGCAAAGCCATGTTGGAGGAAATCAGGCGAATGTCTGAGGCAAAGTAGAGGCACGATGATTGGGACAGGGAAATGCGGAGCAGGATTTAAACAGCCGCTCCCTGACTTCGAAAAGAAGAAGCGTTATTTTTATTTATTTTTAAATTATACATACAAACCTATTAATCAATAATAATAATAATAATAAAAAGGAATTAAAATTTAAGTAGCCCAAATGCCCTCGCGCTGCTCAGTCGGGTGCTACCGGCTACTTTACTTGAATATGACAACCGTCAATGGCTTCAATGATGCCAGGTACATATAGCCACCACTCTTTTCTTTGAAAGCCTATATTAAATTTCCAATTACTTATTAGGAATTTCAAAGAAGCGTTCTTAACTTCCATGAGATATCTCTTCATATTTACACCTGGAAGGCCATTTTACATACTCCTATAAAAAAGTTCCGATGACATCCAACATTTCGCAAAATGCTACATGTGCAGCACCTTCGGAGTAGTTGAAACGATCGCCTGCTGATAAGAAACTTTACTTCTTACTTTTCATCGAATTTGTTTACAGGAGTTTCTTTTCGACGTCTGCTATTCGCTTAACGTTTCCTACTTTCTCCAAAAGATCCTATAAGTTAGAAATATTATTATAATTTTGTACTTTATATTGAAAAAAAATATAAAAATACCTTAACTAAATCGAAGTGCACAACTGAAGATATTCGGCTAAGGAACGGGCTGAAGAGGCTTATTGGTTGAGGCCTGGATTTACACACAAACTGTACACTGACATAAGTAGCGTAGTAACTAAGAGAAAATAAAGTAGTTATAAGACTCTCACATACCGCAAAACAGCCTCGACTCATTCGAAAATGAGAACGAAACTCGTCTGGAGTGTACATCGGTATAGTTTCTTTCATGTAGTTTTGGTTGCATAGTGGCTCTTCCTGCATATCAAACAAAGCTGGATACAGTCTACTCCGCTTATCTGAAACGGCAATTTGCCACAAATTTTATTTCACTTATGCGGTATTTTCACTTATACGGACTTCGGATAACTGAAAAATTGTTGTACTTAACCGAAGTTCGAAGTTTTGTTAGCAATTCAACGAAGAATTAGGGTATGTAGTAAAGCCGAAGGAAGGAGAATTAAAAACACAACTGAAATCGTGCTGTGAAAATTGACACACAATGAAGTTAGTGTCATAAGTTCAATGGACAAGTTCAGTTGAAGAAATAAAAAATTTTACTAATGGGCGCGTTCAATAACTTTGTTTTAGTAATGCGGAGCTGAATTAGTATAATTTATTAATTTCTGACGTATTAGTTTGTTCAGTTAAGCGGGTTTCAGTTAAACGGAGCTAAATTCGGTTATTCAATTAACCGATTTTTTCATTAAAGCGAAGTTTAGATAAACGGAGTCGACTGTACCTCAATAGAACTGATGTGGTCATCAGCTCAACCATAACAAAAGATGTTGCCCGAACTATATTGAAATAAAATTAATTCTAATTTCAAAGGAATATGCATAATAATTTACCTAGGCAGAATTAAATCGTCTTCTGAATTACTCATTCTTGCTTTATGTTTGTTTTTATTAATATTTGTTTAATAAGACACAATTTTGTGAATACAAAAAAATTATTTGACGTCATGAATGTCAAAAAGTGACGTTCTCGACCAATCTAGTTAGTTTTCGCTTTCAGGTTACATCTTATTCAGACTAAACTAGTCGACTTAAGAAAACCAGATTCTTGAATGCGGCCATTTGTTCGAAAACAGATGGCGCTGCACATCGACTTTGACACTTTGTTGATTATTCAAGAAACCGCCAGGTGGCGTGCTTGATCCACCTGCCATTGCGCAGTATGACAGGTGTCATTTTCGTTTCGTCATTCCAATTGAATTGGACAGACTTGCTTGCTTGAGTGACGTCAGATATCTATCGAAAAATGAAATTGCCACCATTGCTCCACCTTAACAATTAGTTCTGAACTAAACACCAGAGACAATACTGAGACCACCAACTTCGGCCGATTTTCCGTTACTTACCTACAAGCTATATTTTTATGGGGTGGCAAATGCTAAGTGCGCTTGTCTTGTTACATAGAAATTCGTATTGACAAATGTCACCTAACTTCAAAAATTCCGACTCGCCAACACACTCGCACCTTGCATATGCCACTTCCGCTGTGGGCAAAGTTGCTGACAGCGTTCATAAAATTTTATCCGTTAAATTTGAAATTATTCGTTACGTGTGGATAATATTTTTTTTTAGGAATAAGTGTTCATTTGCTTAGCATATTAATATAAAATGAACAACGTAAATTGGTTTAAGAAAAATAAAAACATTTTGAGCAAGAAAAATTAACACATGAAATCGAAGTTAATGATATTCAAAAGCAGAAAATACTCAACCATGTTTGTCCTAATAAGTTTCTAGTATATAGAACATCTCCTTTAGATAGTTTTCAAACAAATCAAGTTATTCGCCTTTTAACAATATATAATAACTAACCAATGGCATTCAGCAATGAAAAAATGTGGTATTCCCGAACTCTAGCACATTTCCCCACGGTTGCCGAGGTTGGCAGCATTTATTTTTGTTTTTTTGTATGTTTTTGCATGTCACACGGATTCTAAATTGACATAACACCGATGGGAAAACAAAATGGCGAATTTGAAAATAAATTGAGGGGGGCAGCGGCAAGAGGATTGTGAGTTGGGGGTCTCAGTATGATTTGTCTCTGCTAAACACATTCAAAAATTTAAAAAAGGCGAAATTTGTCTGCAACATAGAATTTGTAATACCTACCGCCAAAGATTATAGCGTAACGAATACAATAGATGACACCCTTTTTTTTGGATAAGCTAAGTATCCTGCTCGCGCTAAATTTTATATCCCATACAAAAAAGTCTACAAAGATAAAATTTAGCGAGGCAGTTTAGCAAAGCAGTATCCTGTTCGCACGCTAAATTCTTAACTTCATATAGATGGGCTGATGAAAAGTCTCCACTCATTTAGCTCGCGAAATAAATGTCCGGTACATTAAATCGAAGATAAATTTTGATATAAAAAAGAGGAAACAATTTGTGTCGTGTTTACTTTGGATTTTTTTCAAAGGAAACCGCAGAAAACATTTGTGCGATAAATAAAAGAGAACGCAAAACCAAAAATTCCGTTTCGTGCGATAAAAAAACATAAAAAAATTGCAGGGCTTGTGGAGGAACAATGCAAATAGGGATTTACCCAACACGAAGGTACATGTCGTCTTCTGCTTGGTTTTATAGAACTTATTTGAGCCGCTGCAGCAATGATAATATCTTCTTGAATTTTGCTAATATCTATTGTTTTGGAACGATTCAAACAATGCATTGTCTTTAAAGTTTGAAAAAACTGTATGTACGGGAATAATTAAAATAACGTTTACCGTCATGATCAAATGGTTTTTGTCCCATCTATATGATGTTTTATAATATAGCGAGCATTTATCTTTGGTGTGGAGAAATGAAGTGGAGACTAGGGACGCTAAAATTTAGCGAGAGCAGGATACTAGGCTTTACAGTAGTTGGCATTGACACCTCTTTGTTCAATAGCGATTTTCTCTCTTCCAGTTACTTTTTTTGTGAATTTTAATAAAGACTTCCAACTTGAATCTCAAAATATGTATTAAAACTTTAGCTATTTCAATTGGCATAATATAAAATATTATTAATTTAAGCTTAAATACTAAAACTATTTACTAGAATATTAAATAACTACCAATAACTGCATCAAAGGATAGCAATAGATTCAATTACTGACAGGGGTGCCAAAAACTTGTTCAAATAGGAACACTGTTGTTGGCACTGCCAATAACTGTACTTCTGACTGTGCCAACAACTATAGTAGGCACACGATGGTTATTTGTTTCGAATTTTTAAAAACGCCTAAATAGAAACAAATTGCGATGAGAATCGGCTACAACTACATTTTTCGCTAATAAATTTATTACTTTTTCTTAGATTATTTATTTAAATATTAACTTATCAAATTATGTCATTTTTGTTTAAGAAAGAAAAATTAAATTCATTTCAATAAACCGGAAACAATTATTTATTTAATACTTTTGGGTGCCAACAACTGCAGTTTCGTAGGATGCCAACTTGTTTATTTATTTATTTGTCATCAAAATACAGAGACATTCTTAGACATTATGTACAAATCATTAACAAAATATAATATATAGAAGGACAAACAAAGACATAAAAGTGTGGTTTAAAAATAGAGCAAACGATTATGACCGAATACCGCCCAGCAGATTCCTTTTTATGGTGGCAAGCGATGTGTTAAAATCTATTCAGTTACTATTATTATTATAGTCTATCATTAAACCATTAAAAGAGCAGGAGCGTCCGTAATTTGTAAGCGAGTGTGTTATAGTAAGGAATCTGTTACTTCTTAAATTAAGGTGAGGTATATTTTAATTATATAGACTTAGGATCTCCGGAGAGTCAATAAGAATTATATGCACAGAAATAACTCTTGCTATACTGTTCTCCTATTCACAAGAGATTCAAGGCTAATCAATTGTAGTCTAGGTTGATAGAAGGGTAAGTTACTAAGATCAACCCTAGGAAGTCGCCTTAAGGCGAAACCAAGAAATCTTTTTTGGATAGATTCAAGTCTTTTAATATGTACATTCTTAAATGGATATATATGAAATGAAAGATAAAGAATTTTGATAACATATGGATCATAGAAATCACTTGCATAGCTCCTTAATAACCCCCAAGCTTTATTTGGTGTGATGGCAAAAGGTTAGTTTTGCATCCAAAACCATATAAAACAAACACACTGAATAGAAATACTACGTGAATATTGTAATAACAGAGTATTTGCTCACGTTCAATGAGAGATAGTTTTTTGAGCACCACAAATAGAACTGCTGGAGACAAATATTTAAATGTTTTAAACAATTATTTTGCTTACCTGACATATAAAGTTAAAAGTCGTTTGTATAAAATAGTTGTTTTTTATTATCAGCTATGATCCATATAGATCATCGATTTGCATGCACTTGATCCTGCTTCTCATCGAATCATGATCTGAAAATTATTTCTACTATTTCCCACTAGATGGCTTGTTTCATTTTTAAATGTTGGTGTGCATGAAAACGATAGCTACCTAATCACGTTGCCAGACAAAAAAATGAAACACAAAATATCAATTGATTCTTTCCCGCACGAATTAGATCCATCCGTATTCCGTGTTATTTTCTTTTTATAAAGGTATGTTCAGACCAGCCAAACACTTGATAAACAATTATATACCTCCATGTTTTATAAATATTTCTAAAACATTTATTAAACAAAACAATTTTTATCAAATGTTTTGCTGGTCTGATCGGGAAAAAACAGCTAATAACATCCTACACTCAGGTACAAAGTAACCAACATCGTTTACAAAGAGGATGAATAACAGGGGGGCCTATGTGGTTTCCTTGTGGAACACCGGAGATAACACAAATTTGTTGGGAAAAGAGATGACGAAATTTGACAAATTGATATCTGTCGCAGGGAAATAATGAGAGCCGTTTTATGAAAATGAGTGGAAATCCCAATCTATAGCAGTGTTTTATGATCCCCGTTTTCAAAGGCTTTGCTGAAATCCATATAAATTGCATCCACTTGGTTTCCGTTACCAAAATTACAAAATTTGTAAAAATCAGAAGACTAGTAACCGTCGACAGTTTCTTCACAAAACCATGTTGATTATTGTCAAATATTTGCAAAAGAAATTTAATTTGTTTACATATGCCTCTATAGTTTTCTGTCTTATTCCTTCTTCCTGATTTGAAAATATAGGGACAATAAACGAGTTCTTCCAGAGGAAAGAGAAAGTACTAAATAGTTTTAAGAATTAAGTACGAAGCTTTATTGGCTGATCATGGTTTGGTCTCATTTATTAATGAACCAACCAAACCAATCGCTATGACTTGTCTTGACAATTTTTTTGGTCGCTTCCAGGCGGATATTAATTACTGCGGTGGTCTAAACTTTGATTTAAAAATTACTGATCATTGCATGACAGGTTTAATCTTTAACAACTTAATAAGCACAAATGTTTCTAACACTACTACTAAGAAAATCACGAAAATTAACTTTGGCCTATTAAATGCAAAACTTTTGAATGAAAACTGGGACAATTTATATGCCGAAGAAGATGCCTCTATGGTATTTGAATTGTTCTTGAAGACTTTAGAAAACCACATTGATGGCTCAAGCATCTCGACAGAACTAAACAAATCCCGAGTTAAACTTAAGCCCCGGATGACTGATTCACTTCACAAACAAATTCAACTAAAACACAAACTGCGTAGTAAAACCTGCAAGCACCCACTAAATCTCGTTTTAAAACATCGTTACACCCGTTTATGTAAGAAAATTAATAAAGAAATCAATATTTGTCGTAACAGATACTTTGAAAACGAACTAAAATGCGCTCAAGGGAACATAAAAAAAGAGTGGGAAGTAGTAAACAACATAATCAATCGGAAAACTAAAGACCGTAACGTATCCTTTTCACTGGAAAAAGACAAAGTTGTCGTAACAGATCCTGTAGTTGTAGCAAATGAGTTTAACGAATACTTCGCCTCAGTGTCCCAGAAGTCTTCATCTTGTGACACTATAATGTCTTGTGGGAGTTGCTTAGCATCTCAGCTCTTTGATCGCACATTTTCTAGTTACAGTTTCGTTTTTAGTCCCATTTCGGGCTTTGAATTATTATAAATAATCTACTCTCTAAATAACTCAAATTCTTGTGGTGAGGATTTAATCTCGAACTCCACCCTAAAAAAAATTGCATACAATAGGCCTTTTTTATTATGCTCACATTGATTTTCACGGTTTACAACAACAGCATAAGATCAAAGCCTTTGACCAGAGACAAATGATACTGAGACCCCCAACTCAAAATCCTTTTGCCGCTGGGCCCCTCAGTTTTTTTTTCAAATTCGCCATTTTGTTTTCCTATCGGTGTTGTGTCAATTAAGAATTCGTGTGACATGCAAAAACATACAAAAATAAATGCTGCCAACCTCGGCAACCGTGGGGAAATGTGCTAGAGTTCGGGAATACCACATTTTTACATTACTGAATGCCATTGGTTAGTAATTATATATTGTTAAAAGGCGAATAATTCGATTTTGTTGGTCAATAAAACTATCTAATGGAGATGTTCTATATACTAGAAACTTATTAGGACAAACATGGTTGCGTATTTTCTGCTTTGAATATCTTTAACTTCGATTTCATGTGAAAATTTTTCTTAGATAGCTTAAGAAAATTTGCTCAAAATGTTTGCATTTTCCTTCAACCAATCTACATGTTCATTTTTCATTAATATTTTAAGCAAACGTACACTTACCCATGAAAGAAAATGTTATCCAAACGTAACGAATAATTTCAAATTTAACGGATAAAATTCTATGAACGCTGGCAGCAACTTTGCCCACAGCGGAAGTGGCATATGCAAGGTGCGAGCGTGTTGGTGAGTCGGAATTTTTGAAGTTACGTGACATTTGTCAATACGAATTTCTCTGTAACAATACAAGCGCACTTAGCATTTGCCACCCCATAAAAATATAGCTTGTAGGCAAGTAACGGGAGATCGGTCGGAGTTGGTGGTCTCAGTATTGTCTCTGCCTTTGACATGGTTGATCACGAAATTCTTGTGGATAAACTGTACCGTGTACGACTGCGAGACTTTACCTTAGATTGGTTTAAATCTTACCTCAAGAACAGGATGCAAAAAGTCAAAATTGGGAACATTGTTGTCGACTCTAAGACAATTAACCTAGGTGTTCCACAAGGATCTGTCCTTGGTCCTTTATTGTTCGTAATATATGTAAACTCTGTCTTCAGTCTTCCTTTCGTAGGTAGGTTAAAGGCTTTTGCTTACGATTTCGCGTTTGCGTATGGCTCATACAATCTCTTCAACCCAATTGTTGAAATCAACCATGATGTTCATTTGCTGAGACTATGGTTTGCGCAACATAAGTTAATAGTAAGCAGTAATACGAAGCTCATGTTCTTCAGCCTTACCGGCAGTGAATCTCCGGAAGTCAATATTGTGTTGCATGTAGCTGGTTGTCGCACATTTAGCTTGCAGAACTGTGGTTGCAATCAGAGACAATACTGAGACCACCAACTCCGACCGATTTCCCGTTACTTAGCCTACAAGCTATATTTTTATGGGGTGGCAAATGCTAAGTGCGCTAGTATTGTTACAGAGAAATTCGTATTGACAAATGTCACGTAACTTCAAAAATTCCGACTCACCAACACACTCGCACCTTGCATATGCCACTTCCGCTGTGGGAAAAGTTGCTGACAGCGTTCATAGAATTTTATCCGTTAAATTTTAAATTATTCGTTACGAGTGGATAATATTTTTTTTAAGGAATAAGTGTAGATTTGCTTAAAATATATATAAAAAAATGAACAATGCAGATTGTTTGAAGTAAAATAGAAATATATTGAGCAAATTTTCGTCAGTTTTCTAAGAAAAATTTACGCATGAAATCGAAGTTAATGATATTCAAAAGCGCAAAATACGCAACCATGTTTGTCATAATAAGTTTTTAGTATATAGAACATCTCATTTAGCTAGTTTTATTATCCAAAGAAATCAAATTATTCGCTTTTAACAATATATAATTACTAACCAATGGCATTCAGTAATGTGAAAAGGTGGTATTCCCGAATTCTAGCACATTTCCCCACGGTTGTCGAGGTTGGCAGCATATATTCTTGTGTTTTTTGTATGTTTTTGCATGTCACACGGATTCTTAATTGACACAACACCGATAGGAAAACAAAATGGCGAATTTGAAAAAAAACTGAGGGGTCCAGCGGCAAGAGGATTGTGAGTTGGGGGTCTCAGTATCATTTGTCTCTGGTTGCAATATCCTTTACACTGAAAATATTGAATGTAATACTACTTGCTTTACTATTGAAATAGTCAAGAACTATAAATACTTAGGTGTCGTAATCGACCAAAATCTAAGCTGGTGTGATCACATCTATATGTTTGCTATCCACTCTGAGAAACTTTTACCGACTTCAAAATTACTGCTTCTCAAGCATCTTAAAAAATATTTAATTTGGAATTTTCCATTCTACAATATGGTATAAGCTGCTAGGGTGGTACTCACTTTAATAAGATCCAACAACTCACTGTTCTACAAAAATATGTAATCAGGAAAATATGCTTTTCATCCCGCTTAGCCAACACTTTTGTACTTTTTAATAAACTGAAAATTCTGCCAGTTAGACACTTGTATTATTTTAAAGTTTTAAAAATGTTTTTTATTAGATGTGGGTACTTACAGAGCCCCATCAATGATAACCATAGCCTTCGTAGCAATTCTAATTCCTTGGTAATCATACCAACTTTTCGCACTTCTAGATTCAAAAGCTTTTATACAATTGTGTCACAGACAATAAATATACAGATTACTTATGCCTGTATAAAATTTTGGTGCACATTCTTTCCTTACCAGACAACGTTTTTCATGTCCTTACCAGACAAGGAACTTTCAAAATAAACGTTGAGAATAAAGCTCTTTCTTTTTCCTAGCACCTTTCTCTTCGCTCCATTCATTTGTGTAGGTAAAGAGCTTGGAATTATATAATTGCCGATTAATGAAAGAAGAAAGAAAAAAATAAACATCGCCGGACGGCAGAGTGGGAAGGATGACAGCTGACGTGTGTTTAGTACCTTGTGTCACTGTCAAACAGCTTCAGTTTGGTTTGCAATTTAACCATGGATCGTCTTACAAATGAACAACGCTTGCAAATTATTGAATTTTACTATCAAAATTCGTGCTCGGTTCGAAATGTTCATCGCGCGCTGCTTCCATTTTATGATCGGCATTCTCGACCTTCTGAGCAGTCTATTCGGAAGATTGTGACCAAATTTCGCACCAAATTTACTTTGTTGGACATTAAACCACCAACACGTTTACGTACTGTGCGTAGTGAAGAAAATATTGCGGCCGTATCAGCTAGTGTGACAGAAGACCGCGAAATGTCGATTCGGCGCCGTTCCCAGCAGTTAGGCTTTTGTTACAGCACTACGTGGAAAATTTTGCGGAAGGATTTGGGCGTAAAGCCTTTTAAGATACAGTTGGTGCAAGAACTAAAGCCAGCCGACCGAAACAATGGCGCAATTGCGAGGCGAGTTTGGTGAACAGTTAATTTCACGTTTCGGGCCGGTCAATTGGCCGCCTAGATCGTGCGATTTGACACCATTAGATTATTTTTTGTGGGGGTATGCCAAGGCTAATGTGTATAGGGACAAGCCCGCTTCGATTGACGCACTGGAAGCCAACATCCATGCATTCATTCGTGAGATACCGGCCGATATGTGTGAAAGAGTATGCCAAAATTGGACTCAGCGGATGGGCTACCTGAGACGGAGCCGCGGTCAACATTTGCATGAAATTATCTTTAAACATTAAATTGCAAGGTTCAAACTATCGATTCAAATAAATATTTCATTCATTTTTTCGAATTTTTTGTGTTTTTTTTTTAAAAAAAGTTCTAAACCTCTTAAAAAATCACCCTTTACCTACGATCCTCATGTTTTAGCAGCAGAAGGCATAATCCGTTTCGAATCACTTGATGCCAGACTCCATAAGAAATCAGTTTTTTTCATGTAGGTAATTTGGTTTCAAGTGATGTGGTACGGCCTATAGTGCATTTTCATTAATTAGGCGTTTTGAAAATGTATGTGCGTAATGCGAAAGCGACAACGAAATGGTGGATAAACTTTATCACTTCACTGCATTCTGTGATTGAAATTGAAAGTGGATATTATTCGAGAGTAAAATATATAAAAGTGCGGGATTTACTGTGTTTGTGCGTATCTATTTAACCTTAGTTTTTTTCGGTTGTTTGGTAAAAAATATTGGGTGACTGGTGCTGAGGTGTTTCGTCCTTAAGAGACACAGAAACCTATTTTATACCTTTTTGTTTAGTTTTTATCTATTTGTTTCATTCATCAAATACTTTTTGAATTCATAGGTATCTACTTTAATTTTATTAATATTTTGTGTTTGTAGTTAGTAATTTTTAACTACTCTTTTATTATTTATTTTAGTTTTTCTTATATCATTTATTATACATTTTCAATTCATAGGTATCTACTACATTTTAGCTATTCTTTTGTTTTTTTAATTGGTTGCATTTTTCGAGAGCTGTGTGAACTATTTTGTTCAAATAGTTTTGTTGATTTGCAGGTTGATTATACTTAGAATAAATAGGTAAATAAAGAAAAAACAAAATGTCCTGGAATAAAACAAGGTGTGCAATTGTACATTGCATTGCCACAAAAAATTAATTTCCAGATAGAAAATTATTTTACTTCCCTAAGAGAGGAACAGGCTCTCGATAAAAATGCTAATAAGAGTAGAAATCCTAAAAATAAAATAAAAAAGTTGCTGAATGTAATGAATGCTTAGAGCTTTAAATAAATGCGAAATGTAGGGAGGTTGGGAGGGTGGGGGTCGATATTCTGTCACGTCCTCGTTCGTGGCCCCTGGAAACTACTTCAGTAAAGGTGATGTAAGATAATGATTAATTTTTAACGTTAATAACTCAATTGAGATAGTTTCATGACTCCGAACATTCGACATCTTCACTTAAGTAGGCTAAAAACAGGTAAGTTGTTTGTTGTTATTAGAGAATAAATTTATTTGATTATTTATCTTAAATTTACAAAATGCCAGTATAAGATTTCATTCAAAATGATACTTTTGTTCTCGTTAACTCAGGTCGAAATTGCAGACTAGAAAAATATTTGGATAATGAATATTCCTACATTCAATCTGGTATATTTAAAACCTGTGGCTGTTAATTAAATAACATTCTACAGGAAGTTGGTGATCCGAGTTCAAATAGCCTGCCTAAACCTAAAATACGCACTGCACATCAATCCATGAACGTATGTATATTATCTGTGCATCAAAGTAAAAACTCGAAACAAGAGGACAAGCACACATCCACTACCCTTTTTGCATGGGTGCGATAAGATCTGTGCTCAAACAACGGTGACAAATCCACCCCCAATTAACGAGCCAGCCATCGGCACAGCTGTGCACCCACAAACCGCAAGCTAAAATAAACAGAACAACAACAAAACGATTTCCTTGTTTTGCACCACATGTAGCAACTACCAACGTTGTGTGAAAAGTAGGTAATAAAGGCAAAAAAAAAACGATTTCAAGGTTTCTGATTTTTCATGTGTTGATGGAGTAAAAGAGAGAAAAAAAATGGAGGACTCATTTTTATCTCTTGTAAAATTATGAAGCCTTTTAAAAAGCTTTTTCTTGAAGTAAATTTTGTTTTCATATCCCACGTCTTCCCATATGGATAAGACATCTGTATATTTATTGTCTGTGATTGTGTCTTGTAAATTATTTAACACTCACCCAGAAGCCATTCGAAACATTAGCTGTTTTTTATTATCAGCGTGATCTGATCCGGATCAGATCAGGATAATAAAACAATACGGATCATTGAAAAATTTTATTTTTAAGTTGTTTTCAAAACATGACAGATAAGACGTCATGTGATGACATTTGTAAACACAAATTACAAGAATCTGAAAATGGAAGCAATTATTCCAAATGTAAGTGCATATATTTTATTAAATGAATTGCTTATTCTGAAATAAATTTCTTTAATTTAAAGTTTCTTTTTGAAAGCGATGATGAAAGCGACGAAAGTAATTTATCAGGACTATCAATATTTGGAAAGGAAATCACAGATTCATCACTTCTTAATGACGAGAATACTGGAGTACATCAAACAGTTCAGGATTTTGAAGAAGTAATTCGAAGTTACAGCGATCTGGACTTTAAAGGGCATTTCAGACTATATCGCTCAACATCCCAGGGTCTGATCGGTATGTGATGTTGCAAATTTACACTCTCAAATATGTGTACTTCTGTTTTTATTCTGCTTTTAGATCGCTATAAATTATTAGAGAGGTTCAGTAGAACACCGCGGAGAGGACTGCCAAAAACTTCTCCCGAAATGGATATCCATATATTTCTTTGGTATATGGCTAACACCAATACCTTCCGAGAGATTTCCAATTTATTTGGGATATCAATTTCGACAGCATGGAACGTGGTGAGGAGAGTTACAGAGTGGCTGATAACAATTGGACATGAATTTGTTAAATGGCCAACCGAAAACGAAGCATTACAAAACGCAGCAGTAATGGAAACTAAAACGAAGATTCCCGGAATCTTGGGATGTATTGACGGTTCTCACATTAGAATCAAAGCCCCCATAGTCAACAAGGAGAGCTATTTTAATCGCAAAAGGTTTTATAGCATCGCTGTTCAGGCCGTAGTGGATACTAACAAAAAATTTATCAACATCTTTTGTGGCGAACCAGGAAATTTACATGACAGCCGAGTTTTACGTAGGTCGGATCTATACAGTGATGCTTGCGACAATATGAATGTACTTTTTCCAAACAATACTTTTTTGCTTGGGGATTCTGCATATCCATCTTTAGATTGGTTAGTTCCGCCGTTTAAAGATAACGGAACTTTGACTACTGCACAACGGAGTTTTAATAGTCTGCATTCTTCTGGGCGAGTAATTGTGGAGCATTCATTCGGTCTACTAAAAACTCGATTTAGGAGACTGCTACATTTGACCGAACAAAGGAATATTAATTTTGTTGTAAATTTGGTTGTCTGTGGATGTATATTACACAACATTTGCACAGATAACAATGACGAATTCGATGAAGAATATGAACCTGAAAATCTTCCACCAGTGGAAAACAACCAAAGTAATGTAAATGGCACCCGGCGCGAACGTTTGTTGGAAGATATGATACTGTTTATCATATACACATTATACGTACATGATGATAAGATCAATTATTTATTAAATAAATAAAAAACAAACAAAAATATTCCACATTTTGATTAAGAAATAAACTAAAATAACAAACAAAAAAACGAAGAATAAATAAATAAATGGAATTCATAGCTCTAAAAATAGGACATAGGTAACTAAATAAATAAAACTCCAACATAACTTCAAAATAAAAATGAACTAATTAAAAAAAAAATTGCAACTACTTCATTTCTGAAACAGTTCCCTAAACAGCTTCTCTTTCCGCTCATATCGATCTTCCTTGGCTTTTTCTGCAGCTTCCAAAATCGAGATCTTCTTTGCTGCATATTCAGCTAGAATATTGTTCCTTTCTGACCTTTCAGATTTACGTTCTCTCAAATGCCCCATTTTTGTTTTATTCCCCATGGTTGTCGATGGCGATGACGATGGTTTGGGAGTTCTGCACGCAGTTGCATTCTGCACGCGATATTCAATCAACAACTCGTGAGCTGTAAAATGTTATAAAAAAAGCCCATTAATTATATAGGTTTACTATATTGGATATTTATGTAGGTATATTGTAGAATAATTAATAATAATTGAATAATGATATCATACACTTATTGGTAACTCGTTTCGATTTCTATAAGCAGGTGCGAAGGGATAGCATTCTGTCTTTATACTTTTTGTGCTCAGTTAAAAAATAATAAATTGTTTCTCAACTGTTTCCAGAAAACCGGATAAGCTATCGCTTAGTATCTTGAAGCTCTAAATTTAATTCAATGCTTGTTCCAACTGTGTGTATTCTGTTTTGCGTTTATCTTCTTATCTTAAAAATTTGTAATACCGAATGCAAACCGACTGTTTGTTTTCACTTCGTAGAAAAACACTAGTGTCGAAACCAGTTTGGTACTGGAACTTTTTTAAATAAGAATTTAAATGCAAAACAGCATATGCCATTTTGTTAAATGCATCAAGACGAATTCAAAAATACCAATACTTTAGTGTTATCTTATCTAGTTTTCTAGAAAAAGGCTAAAAACAATACTATTCCCTACAATAATTGAAAAAAAAGGAAACATACTATAAAAAAGTGTTCATGCTAGAGAACCAGATGGCCTACCATTAAGAAATTGATATTTTTGAATTCGTCTCGATGCATTTAACAAAATGGAATATGCTGTTTTGCATTTAAATTCTTATTTAAAAAAGTTACAGTACCAAACTGGTTTCGACACTAGTGTTTTTCTACGAAGTGAAAACAAACAGTCGGTTTACATTCGGTATTACAAATTTTTAAGATAAGAAGATAAATGCAAAACAGAAACATTTTATGAAACTAGTATGTAATACCATAATAATACCTCGTTTTTTTTGGGCTGATGTTGATGTGGTTGCGGGTGGTGGAACTTCTAAATTTTCTTTTTCGCTGTCTGACGACAACAGCTCTTCAGCACTTCGCTTTACTCTCACCGGGAGAGCAATTATTGGTTTACCCGACAAATTGAGGGTGCGGGTATTGCGAATTTCGGGCCTGTTGCCGAACAATTCCTGCATTTTATCCTCATGCGGAGCTGTGCTCGGCGACTCCCCGGTCCTTTTGTTGTTGTCGTTTGTTGCCTTAAATGCTCTTAACAAGTTTTTAAGCTTGATTTCCAACATCTCCCGAGTTGTGTATTGCGTCTATTATAAATAACAGTTAATTTCATTTAAAAAACAAATAAAATGTAAATACATACCAGAACATCCTGTGCTAGGAGGTCTGCCAAAACATTTTCCATGGCATATTTTTTTTTTCCGGGTGTGCAGAAATTCGGTTTGCCTCCTGCCGTAAGCCTCAAGAAACGCTTCCGTTTCGGCCTTCGTCCAGTTTCTTCTTGAACTTAAGAAAAAATTTTATTTTCTAATCAAAGCAATTGAAATATTAAAAAACAAACTTACGACTTATCTGCGGCTTTCTCCATTGTTTACCAACATATGTTCTTTATCTCGTTTGACATTTCAATTAGCAGCTTTTGGGGTGTTACCATATGAATCAAGTTTGCATAAATTTTCATTTCAATTTCTTTTTTCTAGGAACTTATTTACAAGTTAATGTTCAAATATTCAACATATGAACAATGTTTTGCTGCTAGTATTTCTGTTTATCTTGGTATATTATAAAACGAAAAAGTAAGATCTTGAAATACGGACGTTAAATTTATTCAAATGTGCAAAAATGCTAAATGATTTTTTGTGTTATGAATGGCGATCAACATTTTAGTCTGGCAACGTGATTGTGTGGCTATCGTTTACAGGCACACCAACATTTCAAAATAAAACAAGCCACCCAGTATTGGCTACTGAAAGTAATAATTTTCAGATCATGATTCGTGATCTCGATGAGAAGCAGGATCATGTGCTGTTGTTGTAAGTGCATGTAAATCGATGATCTATATGGATCATAGCTGATAATAAAAAACAGCTATTGGTACACTAAGAATCTTTTTAAATAAAGTAAAACTGTGGCTTTTGAATATTAACCTAAATGAAATTGCAATTTTGTTGCACTTCATCACCTTAACCAGCTTGAAAATTATTTCATCTTGAAATTATATAATTGTATTTACCTTCTGTTCGTCACTTTTCTTCATTTCGTTTCTTGCTTTTTAATAATGTACTTACTGTTTCACCCCACACTGAATTAATTTAAAATGTCACTAACTATTCTCTAAAATTATGTATGTTAGCATAACTTTGAATTGTATTAACATTTACTATTTTGTATTGAATTTTGAGAATAAAGAAAATAATAATAAATAAGTTGAATAGGTGAGGTGACACTATGCAGAGGGAGATCACATTTTTTTAAGAAAATAAGCAGGCCAATATCGTAGGATACCCATTACTTTTATTTTTAGAGTTTATAAGTTACCAGAATTTATTAGTCCTGGATTTGATTACGTTTTGATATATCGTTAACGTTAAGAAGATATGAATGGTAAAGGGACGTTTTAAATTCCGATTTTATTCGCCTGTACAGCAAAAAGTCCTCGTTCGTTAAACTACGACGCCATTTCCTATAAGCTCTATTTTTTTTTTGTATTTTTAAGTCTTGAGTGACTTCATTATCTCAGGGATAAGAATCCGTCAGGGTATTGTTTACGCGAACTACAGGCACAAGTTTAAAGATAATACCGATCATTAATAACCCGATAAAAATGTTGGCAAATATAAACTTCAAGTGGATGATGGATTTCCCAGTCATAACTGCTTATTTCTTCACAGATGTCATTATAATTTGCATTTTTAAAACCGAATCTAAAGGACTCATATCAGTAAAGATTGTTTACTTCTAAAATACAAATCAACTGTAATGATTGGCTTCTTCCGGGACGAGAGGTGTGAGGCATCTAGAGACAAAACTTTTAGCATTATTGTTGGAGAAGATGAGGTCCAAAGTACGGGTTTGGTGATTTTTTTACATTATTTATCTGGAGCAAGAGCTCAGCTCTGAACTAAAAAAGAAAAACGCCCTATAGGAACACCACCAAGTCGCTCGTAGATACAGTTTAAAAAATCATATATGAAAAGTAAGAAAGGAAGCTGTTCGTCGTTATCATTATCAAAGAAACTGTTGACTACCTAATTAATCAGAATTGGCCAGTAGCACATAATGAATGAACCAAAACATATACAAGGTGGGCCAAAAGAAGTCACCCGATGTTGTTTGGCTCTCATTTTTTTTTTATAAATGAAAAACTTCGATTCTGTTTTTTGATTATGTTTACTTGAACCTTGAAATCATTATATTATTATTTAAATTGATTGCCATACGGGCTCGTTTTATGGCATTTTTCATCACTTCGGCGAGAACTTCGGGCGACAGATTCTCGCACTCGTGTCGAATGTTGTCTTTGAGGGCTTCTAGGGTCTCGGGCTTGTTCATGTAAGCACGGGACTTCAAAAAACCCTACAAAAAAAGTCTGGAACGGTTAAATCAGGCGATCTTGCGGGCTAGTGCAAATCGCCAAAAACGACCCGGGAACGCCGCCTTCAGAACATCGGTTGTGGTTCGTGCAGTGTGTGCCGTAGCTCCGTTCTATTGGAACAACATGTCCTCCAGTCCTAATTCGTCCAATTGCGGCAGAAAAAACTCCGTTAACATGGCCCTTTGGCGCGAATCGTCAACTGTTGTCGTTTGACCTGCGGCGTTCTCGAAAAAAAAATGGCCCGATGACTCCTCCAGCTTGAACAGCGCACCATGCAGTAACTCTGAGCGGGTGAAATGGCTCCTCCTGCATTACTCGTGGATTTTCGGTGCCCCAGATGCGATAGTTTTGCTTGTTCACGTACCCGCTGAGGTGGAAATGAGCCTCATCGCTCATTATGATTTTGGTCGAAAAATCGTCCTCGAGATTGAGCATGGCTTGGGCGCGTTTGGAGGTCGACAGGCAGCAGCTGATGCACAGACTGGACTTTGTACGGGAACATGCGCAAGTCTTTAACCAAAATTCTTCTTCGGGACGACCGGCTGATGGGTAATTGCGAGGCACGGCGTCTGTTCGATGTTTCCGGCGACAGCTCGACATCCACGTCAACAGCGGCGATATTCTCGGCACAACGGGCGCTCCGGAGCCGGCCACGCTTGGCAACGTCTCGTGTGGTCCCATACTCTTCAAGGTTGGTGGCCAAACAGCGCAGTGTTTGCGCAGTCGGTGTCGGACGGCCGTGGAATCGGCGAGACGGAATTCGCGCTGCGCCAACACTACAGACGAATTGTTACGCAAAACAATAGACACGATTATTCCGCGTTCTTGGGGAGTGTATCGCTCCATGGCTTTATCACTTGTATTCTACATTTATCTAGTCCACAAATGTCAAAACAGATTTGACATTGGCGGCCATTTGCAAATATAAGAGCATCTTCAAATAGGGTGATCTCTTTCGGCCCACCTTGTAAATATAATAATTGTTTCCTCTTGAAAAACAAAACCGAAATAGCACGCAAACATGATGCCAAATTTTTTGTAAATATTGTTTAATTTCATATTCTTAGATGCTATGCGTTGAACTTTGGTGGCATTATACCTACCTTAACCCTAGAAAGATAATCATAAAATAAAGAGCGTAAAAGATAATCATATAATCTCATACGCCAATTAGTGTATTTAATTAAACATATGAACTTCTTATTATTTATAATTAATTTAAATAATTATATAGATACTATTCAAAAAAAATAAATTAATGATTTTTTTATATATAGTGGAGACAGTCAACGCGCTGCGGTTTAGAATTTAAAAGTTATCACATAATTGTCCTGCGCCATACGTCTCGTGGACGTGGATTATCTTTCTAGGGTTAACATATTTTTTTTTTTATGAACATTATGTGTAACATTGTTAAATGTGTCTAAATTTTGCTAAGAAATACTTACTATTTGTTTTATTTAATAACAACAGAAAAAGACTAAAACTAAAAGTACCAGGAAACTCAACCTTTTCTTTTAGGATTTTGTCTATTCTTTCGCTTCACATTTATAAAGTTTAAATGCAGGGAATTCCTTGGATTATGTGTTATAAAATGAACATTTAATTTACAATACAAATTTCCCTTAACTCAAGTCTGATTATTTGCTCAATCAGCCCAAATATCCATAGCCATAAACACAAATATTCGTGGATACCTATTCCCTGCCAGGTAAAATACAACAAAGACCTGTTACAGGGCTTCTGAGTCCCGACGTCCATTATAAACCGAGCGCTGAACTTACCGTCGCATGACCATACTGATTTACATCATAAGGAGGAGGAAAACAAATTCAATGTAACAATGGAAACTTCCTGTAGCCACATTTGCCCATGTCGAATAGCCTCAAGGTTTTCATAGTGCCCTGGCGACCGATTCTTATTACGTACTCTATATTCCCACATTTTAAACATACAATATAATGAGCAGCATTCAGGTAGCTGGCCACTGTAAGCCAAGTCGCGCACGCATCCCATATTCACTTCAGTCGCATGTCCATTCCGTTGGTTCGTGTAAGCAACCAACGATTACATAAGTGTCAAGCACCCAGCTCCAGCATAAACCCCATTCCACATGGTACGAGTATCACTCAATTTCCATGCACACTTTGTGTCCATCGTAATGCGTATGCGTCAAAGTGTGTCGCTATTAAGAAGCGGACACAATAATGGAGAAAGGAGAAACAACAAACTCAATACTCAAATGTGACAACAGCTGCACACGCGTCTCTTCCCGAAGCGCACCAACCCTTGGCTTCTGTCTCGATCTCGACTCCCGACCCGAGTATAGTACGAGGGGAAGTAATCAGCATTACGCTTATGTGTTCCTTCTTTTTTGTCAAGTTTTTGGGTGCAGGTGACTCTAGGGATAGCTTCTTCGTCGTTCGGGTGTGGGAATTGCGACAGAGAAGTTTCTCACGATCTTCAATGGATTGCTTCGTTCTGTTTTTGTAGGATGTTGTTGCTGTTTTATCGTGTGGATGACGGTTGGCTGACTAACTTGATCTACGAAGAGGATAGAAAGCAAAGGAATTGAGGGAAACAAACACCATTGCGTTGGATTGATTCCTGTACATGGGGTATGCGTATTTTGTATGCGTGTTATCCATGCGAATGCCATCGGGATAAGAATAGCTTCGTTCTTCGTATAAACGTCGTACAATTGCAATGCGAGGAACAGGCACAGGAACACAATTGGATTGATAGAGAGAGATAGACAGTCAGCCAAAGGGAAGTGTGTTACTCTTGTGCGGGAATTTCGGTGCATGAGGCGGAGGCCTGGTCGTATGCCAGAAGTACTAGTGCATATACATACACGGGATGTGTTGGGCGAGCGTAGTATGAGAAATTCATTCACGAAGAATGTCTTTTAAGGCCTTCCGGGCAGGGGTTATAGAGATGGAGTTCCATACTGGCTGAGGTTCAGTGTATACACGTGCAAAGTGCACATCAGAGTGCAGGGATTGGTAGGTATGAGTATTTGTACAGTACAGTATTAAGATTCCCTTTCTATAGGGGTTAATGTGACTGCCGTTGCCGTTTCTGTACAGTTACTAGAAAAAAGAGTCAGGTAGCATTTTTTTGAAGTAGTTAAATATTTAGTTTAAACTTTAAAGGATTGATCCACGATCTGGGCTTTGGGCACAGAAGGCTGATGACAACATTACAGAAAGGGGGTTGTGTGAAAAGAATTTCTTTATATGTTTAATAAATTTAATAGGTACTATAGATACTTATGAAAAGGTATAGTTAGGTACTATATACTGATAGCTTAAAATCAAATTTACTGATTACCTTATATATGAACAAGTTATCAGTTGAGGCAACGGGTCAATTTGAGACTCTACATATGCATTGCTTTAAAAAACCACTATTGTTTGTAAAATGAATAAAAACTGAACATAAAAGTCTAAATTGAAAAGGGTCAACGTTCGTAGTTGTTGTAAACTTGGTGCCAAAACCGCGAAAGAAATATTTTTGAATATATATCTACACTGGCAAAAATTTATGTGAATAACCTACCTATAATCAAATTATAAAATGAAATAAAAGGAAAAGTATTTTGTGTAGTAGGTGTATGAAACAATTTCAATACGTGTTGTGTCCGGGCTTAGACAAGCAATAATAACTGGCCTTTTAGACAAATTCACAATATCTTTAATATTTCTAAAACAAGGGCTTTCAAAGATTTCAAAGCCATTTCTTAATTAATTTTTTTGTACAAAAACTTTTTCCGATCGCGGCAAAATGAATAAATTCTTTTTCGGTAAAATTTAGTGAGATAATTTTCTTTTTATTTATAAAGTAATTTTTATTTCAACGTTTTAAGACTGAGATAAATTCAACCATTTTTTTTAAGTGCTATATAAAAAGCAAACGACAATTTTTACAGTTTCGTTTTACATTTATGGTTATGGCTGGGGCCTTGGGAGCACTGTTTTTCTCTAAACTACTTTGTATAAAGAATTTTTAATTATAGTCGATTTTCAAAAATTTGGTTTTCTATACCTAGTTTACCTACTTGCACAACGATTTTGGCCAAAATGCATTTCGTATTCCATTCCCATCGTGATCTCACCATAAATCTAATAAAACCGCCCTCTAAATGGTTTAAGTTTTGTTAAGGGAAACAGATTTAGAAAAGATGTTTGTTGTCAAATTGAGGACTAGCAGGCTGCATGGATTTAGGTAGTTTTTGAATATACTATTAAATCCACTCGGTAACACATACCCGAGGGTACATTTTTCACAAAAACAAACACGGAACGCACTTCGTTCATGGCGATGGCACACACATCGGAGATCGAACCTGTTGTACACACTCCCTTTGCACTGTGGCCACAGTTTTGGGATTGGGATGATGCCAGAGAGAGGTAGAGAGCACATTCCTTTATATTACTCACATACTTTACCTGTATGCATGGGTTTTCTCCACCGAGGGTGGATCTGGATCGTGCTGCTCTGCTACTGCTGCTGGCAGTGTTGCTGCCATGCATTGCCATTCCATAGTCTACTCTGATACTTGTGTCACCAAAATGCCTGTGCGTGGTACAAAAAGGATCGACTCACCTTAATTGATCGGCATTCAAAGTTTAACTCCTGTTCGATGAACACCACACTTGTCGGTCGTGGTCCTTAATATTTCTAGTGTCTATTACGTGTAAATTCAGTAAAGAACTACAACTTTAAGTTTGTTTGTGTTTAATCAAAGTGAATAACAAAAAAATGGCTATCGAAGGTCAACGGTTAATGTCGAAAACGCAACACTATCGTAAAATTACGAAACCTCTTTTGGAGAGAAAACGCCGAGCTAGAATGAATCACTATTTGGACGAATTAAAGGATTTAATTGTTGAAACCATGGAAGCGCAGGGCGAGCACGTTACAAAACTGGAGAAAGCAGATATCCTCGAAATGACAGTACAATATTTGAAAACTAAAAAACAGGGTAACTCTCAACCGGAAGGACCAACGATAAATGCTGACAAATTTCGAGCAGGTTACACTCAAGCAGCATTCGAAGTGTCCAAGGTATTTGCATCGTTCCCTGGACTGGATGTTAAATTCGGCACAAAACTAATGAAACATTTGGGTTATCAATTAAAGGATATGGAAGTGCAGCCCGCATCCCCAGCAGCAATGGCGACACATGACTCTCCTCCACTCAACACGTGTAGTCCGGCACAAGAAATGCAGTTTGTAAGGATATCTACACCAGATCTACCAAAGGCAGTTGAACCACAAGGAGGAGATGTATGGCGTCCATGGTAAAGCGTTTGCAGCGCACATCAAATCGATCTCAAACACTGAGTAGCAGTTGCTCAAGAAACTAAAAGGATAACCCCGAAAGGATATTATAAAAAGCTTTATTTTATTAGGTACCAATGCACTTCCACTAGTTATTTAAGTCAAACAACATACATACCTATATACAATCATTACTCACACAGCTTTATTAGGTTAAGAACTAGTAATAGTATAATTTTTCTTTTGAATAAGAGGCACATTTCTAACGTACAAAGACACAAAACATTGAAATATTCAATTTACCATAATGCGTATTTTTTAAAACGGATGGATTAATATTTTTTTTTTTAGTTTGTGATCGGACTGTGATAAAGGGAGGTTTATATTACTTATACTTGCTTCCAGACGAAGCTAGTTTTCCAATTATTTTAACCAGAATTAATAAAATAGTTGTAACAGGTTTTTGAGAAAATATTTCTAGTGATTTCTGTGCAAATGGTTTTGCACACTTTATTCAACTACAAACACAGTGATGTGGCAGCCAAATATACAAAAAAAAAACAATTTAAGCTCAAATTGAAGATGTAGAAAAATTGTATTACTGTTGGAACTAACAATGGAACAAAAGGTAATAAGATCCGAATAAACTATTTTTCATTGACTACAAAGAACATATTCTCATAGTCTCAAATTAAACATACGACCGCGGCATAACTCTAAACCACTTTCTATATTTCGTTTGAGAGATTTACAATTTGTATCCAAATACAACAGTTGGAACTATAAATGTTTCGAATTTTAAGCTTTGACATTTAAATATGCTATACTTGGAAAAATACTTCTGTTTCTCCTGTCAGGTCAGGACGAGGACCTCGCAACACCATCAAAAATGTTTGTTTTATGTATCTACCTAAAAGGGACATGATTCGCACTGAGAATAATTTGACCAAGAAAAAGTAAGGCAGAATACACTTTGTAATCGATTTCAACCACTGATGAGTGACTGGATTAGGAGTGTGTAAAATGGGAAATAAGAATAGAACACTTTTAAGGCAGCTTTAAATTTTACGGTAATTTGAAACAGATAACACAATGTAATATCCAGAGAATTTGGGATGCAGTCCCTATATTTTTTTAAGGAATGATACGATTTTAATTAAAAGATATCTACGCTTTGTAGCTAGGAGCGGTTAAAAAAATAAGTTATGTCAACCTCATCAATCAGTTTTATTTTGGACGTTTAGTAGGAAGAATTGTGGAAAAGGGAGATTTCAATAGTTCAATTAATATCGATGTATTTTTGATTAATCTACCATTACTAGCAAATAGAAAATCTTTTCGTAGTGCTTTAACGAAGGAACTTTTGAATCTTGTTAAATAAGTAACTTTAAAACATAAGATTATTTGGCGATATTTTAAGCAGGCTTACGGTTTTATTTGTTTGGGAGCAGTAATTAATTAGTTGAAAATTTGTTTCAAGTCTTCCATTACCTACATTTTTAACCTTCTCGGTTTTTTTTTTTTAAACACTATGATTTAAAATTGTAATAAAAGACTCAGCTGTTTTTAATTTTATATGGAGTGAAAAACGACCATTTTAGGCATCTCGAATGAGGCGTTTAATGTGGGCTTTTTAACACAAAAACCGTTAGTGGCTTTATCGCAACGACTTAAAAATATGACCAACTAGAAATGAGGGTTTATTTTGAAAATTTTAAATATTTTCTGGCAGAACATTTACATAGGTATGAGAAACCGAAATGAAAAGAGGCCCGACATACACTTTAGTTAAATATTAAATATTTAGGGAATATTGCGAGGAGGTACTGCCAACGCGGCGCTGTCTTTATGTGGTCGTACCAGTTATGTACCAGCATCTGTTGTGTTTGATATTGACTTCCAGGGCTATGGCAGTAGTCTTAAGAAATTATTCTTTTTTCGATAACATATTTAGGAATTTAAAATTATCCAAATATACTTCCTTTATTTTTTATTTGTTCCTGCTACTTTTTTATTAAACGAATTTATTAAATCACTTAATTTGGTTAACAAAATATAAATTACTTAGGTACTTAATGTTTTTTGTTTTCTTCTTTTTTCGTCTGTCTCCCGCTTATAAAGAGCTATTTAACTATTTCTACGTTTCAGTTTGTTGTGATGCTCTTATGGGTTCTTTCAGTAAAAATTCATTTGCAACATTACGGTTAAATATGCCTAAAGACATTTCTATTCGACAAGAAGCTGAAAAGGTAGTTTTTACCTCCTGAAATTATGAAAAATTGCTGAAAACAAAATATTTCATTTGCCTGATTTTTTTTTTCAAATTCAATTAGCCTTCTTCTACATCCAACCGTCGTGTCAGCTGGAGTCACATCGTGATCCTTTTAATGGAAATTTGTATGGAATAATTTAAGTAAAAAAAAGGATTCTTAATGCACAGTTTGTTTGTATGTATCTATTTCTCGTAAAATAAAAGCAAATTTAAATAGTTATCATGAACTTTTGATGTTAGTTAGTTCCGACTACTATCTTATCTAGCGACTACTGAAGGAATTTACCTAGAATACCATGCTTGGTATTCCCTAAAGGTAACTTAAATTCATAATATATACAACATAAGAGTGTACCTACCAATATCAGTTTAAAAAAAAAATATTTCCTCTTCCGCAATAGGCAAAACAAAATTATAATGCAATTATTTCTGCTACCGTGATCGAAGTAATTGGAAATTAATTGTTTGCTTACAATCGAAATGGAAATTTGGTGGTGCCGTGAAATAACGCCGAGCGAAAGCTGAATTTTGGCATTCGGTGTTATTTGGCATTGAAAAAGGGAAATAAAGCCGAAGCAAATATTTTCAGAATGAACGAACTCTTACAATATTTTCAATTAAAATTATAAGCTATAGGTATTTGTGCATACTATGTATCTGAATGTATATAAATTCAAAGCGAAATAACTCCGCTTTGGCGTAGACTTGAAGTTTATTGTTTATCCACCGTTAATTATCCAGGTACAAGGGTGGTAGGGTGTGGGTTGACCGAGGTCGAATTGGTTAATAGATATGTTTAGCGACATACTATACTAGTACTTTAACATAAATAATAATTTCTTTTAATTACCTAACTAAGGAGCCCGAACATAGCTCTATCGTTGATTGGGGCTTCCAAATCGTACGAAGAATTCTTTAACCCTAGAAAGATAATCATATTTTGCAACACACTAAAGATAATCATGCGTCAAATTGACGTATAAACTTTTAACAGCTTTATTTTCTAAGCTATTAAAATTTAAAAAAGGAAAATGAATGACGGGTCTCCTGGTTAAAAGAAATAACGTTTATACATTTTATGGCATTACTTCTATTTATTTAATTAAAAAAAAAAACTAAAAAAGTAACAAAAGCAAACAAATTCACAAAAAATAAATTAAATTAACACAGCTAAAGTTTTCATCACATTAAATAATACTTTCAGTACTTATCAGTCCATTTAAATGTACATACATAGTTATAAGATTATAAGAAAATAAATATTGTTAGAAAACAAACTTAAAAAATAATCACTAACATTTTTGGCACAAATCAATGCATTTTCCTTCCGTCTGATATTATATTGACAATATGCACAGTAAGAACGTTTTTTTTGGGAAAGGCTCTTCTGGAACTTCTTGTTCTGAGCTAGAGCCGCTTCTAGAAACTATATTGCTTATATCTTTTTAAAGTGGGAACTTGCAGTCTTTCTTTCATAAATGGCGATATCAGACTCGTACTCAGCTTTTCATGAATTTTTTGCGATTCCAAACATTTTCACCTTTCTTAGAAACATTATGGGAGTATATGACGTACAAATTAATGCAAGCTATATTTTTATCAATCCGTAGAACATTGCCATTGGCCATCTGTTTGTCTTCCTGCCACAGGACATGATAGAGCACATTTGGTCGAGGGTATCAACCCCTCCTATTGTTTGATTATAAAACATTATCATTTCGGGCTTGCCAGTGCTTTCATTGATAGTGCTTTCTTCGTCACATGATGATAACATGTACACCATTTTAGAGGGCTTCGCCTTGTATGAAACCAGAGTAAAAGGTCCATCATGACAAAAAATGGAGTATTTTTTAGCTCTTCAGGGGTTTCTCGTTTGTTGGATCGTACAGTTCCAAACCAAAGTCAGCTTGCATGGTTCCTGTAACAAGTTTTTCGTCAAAGGGATTGAGGTAAACCAGTTGTCACAGGTAATGTTACGACAGCTACCGTGAATAGGTTTTGCGAGTTCCTTCACATAATATTCTCCCAAGGATAAGCCATTGGTTTTTGTTCCTCTTCCTAAATAAGGCATAGCGTTGACCATATACTTTGTTCCACTGTCGCACATCATTAGATATTTTCAGGCTATATTTGCATGGCTTATTAGGTATATACATCCTAAAAGGGCAGCGTCCTCTTAAGCCAAGTAGCTGCTCATCTATTCTAAGGTATGACCCCGCTGTATAGTTATTTATGCATTGCCGTATAAAGAAGTCCCACATTTTTCGGATAGGAATAAACACATCCTCTTTCCTAAGCGATGGACGCAATGATTTGTCATCCATCCTGAGGCACCTTTTTAAGAAATCGAATCGATCTCGGCTCATAACTGAAACGTACATCATTGAGGAATATCGATCAAATAGTTCTTCTGTGGATAGGTGGTTATCTTTCCACATCGCTGTCAAAACTAATATTCCCATCAATGCTCGAATTTCAGTTTCAAAGGTGTCTTTGAACGTTGCACTGGTCATATACCCCCGTTTTTTCACAGAAATTTCGACGTTGGTCCACTTAACGATTTCCGTCAAAATGTCACCAGTAAAAAAGGCATTGAAGCAAGAGATGGGATCATAAAAATTGCGACAAATATGGGTTGGACCCCTCGAAATTTTAACAATGTAATGAACATTGAGACTCTGAGTTGAGACTCTGGAACGCCTTGTTGCTTTTGATGTCGACCACACATATTTGTTCTTACCTCTTAACGTTCTTGATGGTAAAGTTATAACTCTGCGACAAGCCGATGATGTTGAGGGTGCTTGTGACCGTTCTTCTCCACTATGTGTTAACTCTTCTTCTTCCACATCATCTATAAAGCCGTCCTCAATATCGCTTTGGATGTCGTGTCGTGCCCTTCAATCACGTCTTCAATCTCTAAAAGAGCGGATAAAATACCTTGTTCATCTAAGTTCTTAGGCTCCATTGCAACGGGATGTGCTTAAAATTAAACCTAAATGCCAATTAGAAAAACCAAAAATTCAGCACCAAACAAAAACAATATATAGCCATACAAAGGCACAAGTTGAATGAGAAATAAAAGTAAACTTAAAAGAAAGATCAGAAACTTATAAGTCACAATAAAGATAATCATGCGTAAGTTTGACTCACAGCGTGGATATAACTCAACATGGGTGACACCTTCCGCAACAACACGTCCGCTCACCGATAGCATAGACTAACCAAACCAGAGACAAATGATACTGAGACCCCCAACTCACAATCCTCTTGCCGCTGGGCCCCTCAGTTTTTTTTCAAATTCGCCATTTTGTTTTCCCATCGGTGTTGTGTCAATTAAGAATCCGTGTGACATGCAAAAACATACAAAAAATACAAAAATAAATGCTGCCAACCTCGGCAACCGTGGGGAAATGTGCTAGAGTTCGGGAATACCACATTTTTACATTACTGAATGCCATTGGTTAGTAATTATATATTGTTAAAAGGCGAATAATTTGATTTCTTTGGTTAATACGACTAGCTAAATGAGATGTTCTATATTCAAGAAACTTATTATGACAAATATGGTTACGTATTTTCTGCTTTTGAATATCATTAACTTCGATTTCATGTGTAAATTTTTCTTAGATAACTTAAGAAAATTTGCTCAAAATGTTTGCATTTTCCTTCAACCAATCTACATTGTTAATTTTTCATTAATATTTTAAGCAAATGTACACTTACCCATGAAAGAAAATATTATCCAAACATAACGAATAATTTCAAATTTTACGGATAAAATTCTATGAACGCTGGCAGCAACTTTGCCCACAGCGGAAGTGGCATATGCAAGGTGCGAGCGTATTGGTGAGTCGGAATTTTTGAAGTTACGTGACATTTGTCAATACGAATTTCTATGTAACAATACAAGCGCACTTAGCATTTGCCACCCCATAAAAATATAGCTTGTAGGTTAAGTAACGGGAAATCGGTCGGAGTTGGTGGTCTCAGTATTGTCTCTGAACCAAACTAGACAGTCGACTCTCAGTGCACCCACCCGATTATCCCCGCAAATTTTGAATGACAGCTCTCTCTCGCGTTCTCTTTTTTTTCCTGTCTGTGAATACGTGTATTAAAAGCCGTCGGGTAGCACTATTTCAATAACAAACAATTTGTAAATGAATCTATAACAATAAAAGTAAAAAAAAGTAAATGTTGAGTATGGTTTTTTAGATAGCTTAATTTGTCCTCCACCCATCTTCCACAGTAAAAGTAGTTCATCCATTCACATTTCAATTTGGTTTGTATGAATTCTATTTTTGACAGCAAAATGCATAAATGAAATTCGTGGGGGTTGTACCAAAAATGAGTCAACAACATGCAGACAAAATCGAATTTTAGTAAATGTTCATGAATATTGTATTATTCTATTTGGGTGAATGTTTTCAAATTCGTTTATTTAACACCATATTTGTACAAAATCAATGTATGATTGGAAATTCTGTAGTTTAGTAACACTTGCCATTGTTGAATAATGTTAATTAGGAACAGTAAGAATGCAAATGCTATTCTTATTTTAAAACCAAAAAAAAAAAATGATTATCGGAATACAAAACAAAAAGACAATATAATGTTGTATTTTAGTGGGTTCTGCAATTTGATTTCAGATTTTGTGTATTCAATCGAACGTAAGAATTCAAATTGTTTTGTTAATTGTTGGTATTCGTACGCTTTATTTCGTTTTCCATAGACATAATTCTTTTACAGATTTTAAAACAATGTGTTTTGAAATGTGCACAGATTTTTTCATAAACCTTATTATTAATTAACAAGTGCACTATTTGAGTTTTTGGAATACGAAAAGTGATCAAAACATTTTTTTTTCGTTACGAGTAAAATAAAGAGCAATCTTTACTAGAAAAAGCCAAGCGCATACACATTTTAGAATAGAATAGTAATATTAATAATATAAAAAGTACTTTTTTTTTCAATTTAACAAATGCATACTTCCATAATTATATTATTGTGCAAGTATACATTTTACGTACTAATTACAGATTATAAAAAAAAAACTAAAACTAAAAAAATATTTTCCCCGCGACATACAAAAAAAAAACATTTTCGCTAAAATGTTTTAAAATATATTTTTATTTTCATTATGGCTTCGAAAGTTAAAGCATTAAAGTCAACGAAAAAAGGTGTATTTTCTTTAAATATGCACCTGAAGTTACAAATTCTCTTTTAACAAAAGTGAAAAAACCGTGTTAGTTCATTTTTCGCTGATTAATATTATGAGATGGATATTGACAAATAATTATTATATTAATTTATTTGGCATTGTAACGAAATTATTACAGGAATTCCATTTGATACCACCAATTAGAAAAACTTTAAAATTCTTAAAATGAACTGTGATGTGAACTCCGCATAATTATTGGGCACAAAGTATGCCGAACACAGTCGCACACACTTCATTTCCCACCATAATAATGGCCGCCCGAATGACATGAAGTCCCTACAGCAAATTGCATAAGTATGCGTGCGGCATCAATGGCGCTCCTTTGATTTGTACATACACGAATACTTATGCAATTTGCTGCAGGACAGGCAGCTTGTAGGCAGAAGTACCGTTTCTGCTCTAGTTTGGTTAGTCTATGACAGATAGATACTCGCGGTGACTATGGGATGTTACGGACGCGTAATGTATTATTCAGAATATTTAAAGAGAGAGCTATATTTGGTTTTCGGATGAGTCAATTTGACGCAGATTATCTTTGCAGGGTTCAAAAAACTATGTACAATATTCCAAGCGGACGCTCACATATTAGACCTTTCGGAAAATCGAATATTCCAGAAATTAGAACCTGAGTCTTTTTTTAATGCATTGAATGCTTTAAAATTATAACTTGAGGTTCTCATTTCTGAGCGATTTTTTTTCTTAGCTTTGTAGACGTCGGTGAATCCCCATTTTTGTATTTATTTTGCTTCAGCAAGGCAAAAGTAAAAAAGGGGAATCCCAAAATTATGTATATGGTGATTCCCTTCGCGTTTTTTTGTCATACAAGGTATGTATATATTTGATTATACGCATGTGAATATTCAATTCGCATGTACTTATTTGGCTCAGTCTCGATTACAAAGTGAATTTCATTTATTAATGTCAAATAAACGTAAAACAAATACTTGGTCTTTGGAAACCAAAGTTAAAATATTAAAAAAGCTGGACGAAGTCGTTCAAGGGAATCGCTTAGCTCTAGATTTCAATGTAACAAAATCTGCCATCAGCTACATAAAATCGAAGAAAGAAACGATATTAGATGCTGTTTCCAACACCTATCAAGAAGCAAAAACTAAATCCTTACACAGCGCTGAATATCCGGAAATGGAAAGTCTTCTTTTTGAATGGTTTCTAAATCAACGTGAAAAGAAGTGCACAATGACTGAACCAGTATTGAAGGCAAAAGCTTAGTCAATTTTCGATGAAGTATATCCCGATAAAGATGAAAACGCATTCCGTGCAAGTGATGGATGGTTTACAAAATTTAAAAATCGGCACGGTATTCGCTACTTAAAAATTGGTGGGGAGATACTCTCTAGTGATGTTGGCGCTGTCACTCCGTTTATGCACAGATTTCGTGCAAAGGTTGCTGAGATGGGGCTAATGGAGGCACAAATATATAATGCCGACGAAAGCGGATTATTTTTCCGTTGCCTACCAGATAGAACATTATGTCGCTGCTTGTGAAAAAACGCACCTGGATACAAAAAATACTGATAGCTCGCACAAATTAAAGCCATTGGTTATCGGAAAAGCGAAAAAACCAAGGTGTTTTAAAGGATTTAATAGTCCACTTCATGAGTGGTTTCACAAGATATTTATTAAAGAAGTGAGGAGAAATAATCTTATTTATTTGTTCCATGATTTTTTAAAAATATTTTTTATGTAACAGGTCATGCGCTTTTCTGAAGAAAATAATTTGCCTCCGAAAGCGCTTTTGCGTATTGATAACTGCCCTGCTCATGCACCTATTGATAAACTTCAAAGTAACGATGGAAACATAGTTGCATATTTCTTTCCACCAAATGTGACAGCAGCTGTGCAACCAATGGATCAAAATCCCATAAAGTTAACCAAACTAATCTACAGAAGTAAGCTACTTGCTCAATTAGTCGCTTAAGGTGGTGAATTAAATAATCTTTTGAAACGCCATTCAATCCGCAATGCGATAACATTACTGAAACAATCTTGGGATGTATTGCCACAAAGAGTGCTAAAAAATTCTTGGTCCAAATTGTTAAATTGGGACTCTGACCGCTACGACAGCGACGATGATTTGCCACTAGCACAATTGGTGCAAAAAAATCCGGACTGCAATGAAGTTCTTTCAATAAATCAAAATCTTTTAGCGAAAATTGATCCAAACAATTCCATCTGTATAGAGGAAATCGAAGAATGGAATCAAGATGTTTTTGAAGGCGCATCTGAGGATGCTGAGTAGCGATGATGAGGCTTCGGAAAACAACGAAGACGATGTTGTCGATGTCGCACCAGTTATTTCTCATTCGACAGCCATTGAAAACGTCAATAATTTAATCAAATGGTCCAAAAAGAGTGAGTTATCTTCCACTACGCATTTGACCAATCTTTTGGCCCTCCGTAACGATATCGTTGTATCAAGAGCAATTAAACCAAAAAAACAAACAAACATAACTGATGATATGTTAAAAAAAATATTAATTTTGAACTAATAAAAGATATTTATATAAAAATAATAAATTTTGGAGGTAGTTTCACTATTTATAAGTGAATAAAAAAAAACCTCCAGAAATTAGAACATTTCGGAAATTAGAATTACCCCAGGAACAAAGTGGTTCTAATTTCTGAGCGTTCGCTTTATTTTTATTAGTTTTTAAATTGTATGTTCGTATGAACTAACAACTAAAATTATTATTTTACACACATTTTTTCAAAGTAGAAGACGTCTTGATGTTTTTTTTCACATGAGATCAATCTGTATTGCATTCCCCATAGATCTTCGGGACACTGTTTAAATCCTTTTCGTAGTTGAAAACCGTAAGTAAGAGGTTTATATCTCTAAATGTGACAAAACAACATATATCAAACAATTCCAAAACTTCGGTAGAAGGATCACTCGAGGATATTTTTTCGCACCAAAGAATGTTTTCAGCTGACAACGAAATTGCATTATCAAAGTATGTAACATGTTAGCTTTTCCATTTCATTTACTCGCTCAACTGCAGCAAGAACCTGGGAGAAGAGCTTGAAACGATGGTACAACTTCTTCGTTGACCATGAATCTGTTCGTAAGATTTTGTATTAACGAATCTATGCATGGAATCAGTAGACACTCTAAAATGGGCTTCAGTAGAAGAGGTTTCTGGATTGGAACACGTTGTTTGTTTCAATGAAGTTCCTGGAGCTGTTAATTCAACTTCAAATAAGTGCTCGGCAAGTTGGGATGTGGATTGAAAAGCCTCTCTGAAAAAATCTTCGGTATTTTCTCTGATGCTCTTAAGAGAATTCAGAACTTCTTTTGTGCGGTCGATTGCAGAAACGAAATCTAAGGATTTGTTCTGTAGGAAACGTGATAAGGGCAGCGTTAAACAGAATAGTTTTTCGCAAACAATGAGGCATACTAGGAAATCACTTTTTTGACCCGCAGCCAAAAGTGTTGATGCTTTCGAAGACATCGCCCACGTTAGGCTCTCTGGTACGTCCGGCTTTAGCCCCTCAAGCCCCCCTTACCACTTGCCTGTCCGATCGGACTTGGCATAAAATTGAAGGTCCCTTCCATTCGTCCGGAAAAAAAAAACTTTCCCAAAACGATTGTATGAATTTTAACGCCAACTAAGTAGGTACCTATTGCAAATTGCAATTTATATAAATAGGTACCTAAAATTGCAATTTTGTATTTTCCGCGGGAGCTCCTTAGCTCAAATACCTATCACATTTATTCCCAATATAGGTACACAAGAAATCTTAAACATTAAAATTTTACCCAACCGTTACCAAAATACCCGTTTTTGCTCGGGATTTATACTTCTATTACCTGTACCTGCTACACTCCCTCGTTTCCTGTTTAAAAATATATAACAATCACTGAGCCTATCGTGTTCACTCGACCTAAGACACCACCAACTTCAAAAACAAAAAAAATACACCTTACAAGTGCCAGTTAAATTGAACCCTTATCATAACTCTTAAGAAAAAGTGAAAATTACGAACCCTTCCTGACGAGACACGCAACCATACCTAACAAAAAAAGCAATACCCACTCACGAGTCACGACAAAACGGAAGAATCCAATTTAATCAAACGCCAAGCGGTCGACCCAGAGCCTACTCAGTACTCGCTCACATTCCCCCACGGCTCACGTTCGTTCCGCGTGGCAACACCAATTCAAACTACATGCACAAGTACAATCTTATGAGGAGTTTCTGATTCGAGGCCGAGAGTGTGTCCATCTCATGGCAAAACTAATTCCCCCATGTGTTTACACCGCACACAGGAAAGAAGTAATGGGCACTAAGGAGGAATCTCCTAAGAAAGGAATAACAAAAAAAATCCCTGATCGTTGCCCACAAGCCGAAAGTGAATCATTGTGAAAAATTTGATGTTCCCACGGAATTTCTGCAGCAAGGATGTCGTACTTATATGTAGCCTATACAAAAAGCAGTGTTGAATCCTACAAGCGATCATGATCCTGTGCCTTCCTCTAAATGTCTTTTTTGCGCTATTCATTCCGTAAACGACTAAAAAGGATATGAAAAGAAGAAGATGGTAAACGACACACACACATATATGACACAACGAACGGTTCCTTTTGCCAAAACGAAAAAGTAGCACAGCTGCGTCAAAATCCCAGACCCAATAATACAGTTGGATTCCTTTGGATCTCTTCGGGGTAGATTCCTTCATTTTTTCTGGCAGGTGGGCACAGAAATCGTGTGAGAAACCAACTCGGAAAGTGATTCCCACGGTCGTGTGGTTCGATCATTTTTCCTTCTTCCCTTTTGTCGAATGCCAAGTTAAGACACGCAGACCGAGCACTAAGATCCCTTTTTTGGGCGAAAGTACAACAGGGGGACGATAAAGCAAGAGCAGCACAAACATCGCATGAGGGTTGATTTTTCCCATACCGATACAGGGGTGAGTGCGTGTTCGGCAGGATCTCATTTTTCGTATGTTCCTTTTGAAGGGAAATCGTTACGCTTAGGTAGGCCACATAGTTTCAGTGTTAGAGGTATAAAAGGCCGAGGATACAAACTGAAGGCGAACATTTCGTCTTAACATTCTGTAGAGTGAACAGCTCTCTGAGGATCTCTGTGATAAACAGTAATCGTGTAATATTCTGTTTCTGTTTGGCATATCAATACAAACAAATATTTTCTAATCATGTCTCTCAAAATGGAAATGTCAAAAACCTATCAATACCGCAAAGTGATGAAACCGATGTTGGAGCGTAAGCGTCGCGCAAGGATTAACAAGTGCCTGGACGAGTTAAAGGATTTAATGGTTGCTACACTCGAGTCGGAAGGCGAACACGTTACTCGATTGGAAAAAGCCGACATCTTGGAGTTGACGGTTGCCCACCTTCAGAAGCTAAAACATCAACGCAAGCTAACTGGTGACTTGATCACAACACTTTCACCTGCTGAGGGCTTCCGATCTGGATACATCCATGCTGTCAACGAGGTTTCACGCAGTCTATCTGAGCTGCCAGGAGTGAATGTAACTTTTGGCACACAACTGATGACACATTTGGGTCAGCGATTGAATCAACTGCAACCAACTATCAAGCCTCCAGTACCTGTGACATCGCCACTGACAGTACATATTACAGCCTCAAGTTTCCGCGGACATTATTCAGTTCCACTATCCCCGGTTTCGAGCTACGCAGGCAGTCCAAATTCATCGGCTTCCGAAATAAAGAACGCTTCCAGCTCTTTGCTAACTTGTGTGTCACAATCGCAAGCAGTTCCAGTCAAGGGCGAGGAGGAAAACGTATGGCGCCCATGGTAATTCCAGTTGCCCAATCCATAAATAATACTTAATTGTAATACGGATAACGTCTTCCATAACGAGGAGCACATTTGGTGTTCTCGAGTTTAGTTGGTACAAACAAAAAAAGCTTTATTAGTTACCCATGTGATAAATACAATTGTATTTTTTTTTTATTAAATAAGAATTTGTTAATGTTTGTAGAAGAATTTACTTCAATTCTCCAGTTATGTCATTGATTTTAAAAAAAGACACATATAAAAAATAAACACATTATTAGATACAATTTAAATTTGTTATTTTATTACAAAGCTCTTGTCACGTTGGTCATTCACCTTAACCTGATGAATTCAAAAATGAGTCGTTTGGAGTTCCGAGTAGAGGTTAGAACTGTAAAGATTCTTATGATTGTTAAGCTAAGTATCCTGCTCGCGCTAAATTTTATCTCCCATACAAAAATGTCTACAAAGATGAAATTTAGCGAAGCAGTTTAGCAAAGCAGTATTCTGTTCGCTCGCTAAATTATTAACTTCCTATAGATGGGCCGATGACAAGTTTCCACTCATTTAGCTCCCGAAATAAATGTCCGGTACATTAAATCGAAGATAAATTTTGACAGAAGAAAAGGAGGAAACAATTTGTGTTGTGTTTACTTTGAATTTTGTTCAGAGGAAACCGCAGAAAACATTTGTGCGATAAATAAAAGAGAACGTAAAACCAAAAATTACGTTTCATGCGATAAAAAAAACATGAAAAAATTGCAGGGCTTGTGGAGGAACGATCAGCAATATGGAAATTGCAGAAAAATTCCAATGCAAATAGGGGTTTACCCGACACGAAGGATAGTGTCGTCTTCTGCTTGCTACTATAGAAATTATTTAAGCTGCTGCAGCAGTGTTGATATCTTCTTCAATTTTGCTTATATCTATTGTTTTGGAACGATTCAACATTTGAAATTGGAAAATTGAATGTACGCGAATAATTAAAATAACTTTTACTGTAATGAACAAATGGTTTTTGTCCCATCTGTATGGTGTTTTATAATTTAGCGAGCATTTATCTTTGGTGTGGAGAAATGAAGTGGAGAGTAGGGACGCTAAAATTTAGCGCGAGCAAGATACTTAGCTTTACGCCCGATACCGTTTAACATCCAGGCGCCTGTACCACAAAACTACAAGTGAATTTAACAATTGTACAAGCAAACCTTAACAAGTGGGAAATTCTAAATTTCCCCACTTTCTGTAACAGAAAGCTACAAGTGTAGAAAAAACTTAACAAACCATTGTTATAAAGATAGAAAAACTTAACGCGTGAATTTGAAATTGTTAAGTGTTTACAAGTCACATGTTATGTGACTATTTAAAAAATAAAATTTTCTTTTTCGATTCAGATGGAAGTGACGATGATGAACAACAACATCGCGTTTTTTTAAAGTTTATAGACCCCGTATACATTTTGAACATGACGAAAATATATTTCTCGCAAAATTAGTTATGTTTTCATTCTAGCCGTCTCCGTTTTGTTATCGTGGATTTTTATTAGCAACCTTTGCTTGCCAGCTAAGCTAATTTACCTGCGCATCTTCTAGCCCGTCACGGAAGCACTTCTACAAATGACTTGTACAAAGAAGGGAAATTTGCATATTTAACAAGTGAAACGATTTTCTTTTGTGGTACAGTAATTATAGTTACTTGGTAAATCGGCATATTTAACAAGTGCCAGTGGAATTGTTAATTTGTAGTTTTGTTGTACAGGCCCCAGGTCATCGACCAAATACAAACAACGCACCTATTTAAGGAAAAAAACATTCTACGTTTCAAGGCTAGAGATGCCGCGAATACTTATTTAGTCAAATACCAATATTCGGCTACGGTTTAGGCCGAAGCACCGAAATGTTAAGATTATTTATGAAAAGTGGTTTTCTAGAGTAAATAAAGCAACCGCCCACGGAAAAATTGAAGATGTGTAAGGTGTAACCTTTCCGTCCCATTAAAGAGTTGTCATCCAAATAGAACACATGCCACAAGACAATAGATTGCAGAGTGCTACGATAGGTGACAGTTTTGTATTGAAACAAAGGAAACATACAGAAACGTTCGTATACCACACAAATTCGTTCATTTGTTTGTTTTTGAGCGACGAAAATGGAATTTAGTGGTTTTAGGGCCGTTTTATCACTATTGTTCAACTCCCCGATAACTCCGAGGTTGACCAACTTCGGAGTTGATTTGAAAGAGAGAGTTGAGCCGCAAGTTGAAAATTGCTTTTTTCACTACTCTTATTCTCAACTCCTCAGTTGAAATTCAAAAGTTGGCTTACTTGCTGTTTGAAAAAAAATCCCTGGGATATTTGTGGCAGATGATACAAAATATGTCAGTTTCAACTTTTGATTTGAATTTCGCACGTCATTTTCGATATGGGCAAAGCATACTTTGTATATTTTTTATTCTTTGTCTATGATTTTCGTTTGAAGAAGTGGATATCCACATAAAAATTAATTTGTTCCAGGGAATTTTGATTTCGCGAAAAAGTCATGTGCTGTTTGCAGCGCAAGTTTGTTACTGCTTTAATTCACACGATCTATCGAACAAGAAATTGTCACTCTTTCGCGATGTACAATACCTTCTCCAGACGCACGGCAAAGAATTCATTATAAGATGGAGCATTATCATTGTCGTCCGCGTTGAGAGACGAAAATAATAGAGAATAGGTCATGGTGGTCCCATTTTTCAAGTCCGTGCCCATTGCCGTCTCTCACAGACCAAATTCTTATCCTTTCCAATTATCCAACCTCTTCACTGCTCGAATCAGACTATGGTCAATTCTCACAAAAATAATTTAAACGACATATTATTTCAAATTTTAATTAATAATAATTACTTTCGTCACTCGATTTGAAGAGCTAACAGTCAAAACGCCCCAAAAAAATCAATTTATACGTAAAATCCCAAGTTTGCTCTCGTAACTTCTACTATTTCGGAGAGTTGAGAGAACCCAAAGTTGACAAACTTTGAGTTTTCTCAACTCCGTGATATTCAAAGTTGAGCGAGTCAACTTTGAGTGAATAAAAGCAAATTCGCAAGTTGAAAATAAAAATCCCCAAGTTGTGTTCAACTTCGATTGAATAAAACCGGCCTTAAAGTGCTGGTAATGAGAATCTAAACAGATGATTTAGTGGTAACCAATTATTTTATTTTATGTTTTCGATTTTGCAGATGTTCAAGGTCAATTAAATGTAAGTGCATTTGTTGCGGGGTTGTGTTATATTTTTTCATTTTGTTTCGTTAAATAATAATGGTAAATAGATATCAACAACACAAATATATAAATAATAGTTGACTGTAAAGACCTTAGGTCTAGTTTAATAAAAGGAATCTACAATTTTATGGCGATTCCAAACGGCTAATTAAGAAGATCTTTTATGACAGTTATACGCTCGACTGATTGTCAGACCTTCGCGAGAGGTGGCGCAGTGGAAAGAACCTCACAATGTGAAAACGCCCCATCAGCAGCTGAATTTTCAAAGTAAGAGCGATATTGCCCGTAAAGAACAAACACGTCGGCTCGTCGGTGATCTTAACGAGGCTATTTTACAAAAAATACCGGATCCATTATCAACATTCAAATCTGTGGATACTATCATAAATCAGGATGAGGTGGTAAATTGTTCTACAGAATTTTTAAGTACACTTTGTATGCCAGGAATACCACCGCACATATTACAGCTAAAAACTGCAGCTCCGATTATTATGCTTCGCAAAATCAATCAACCAAAACTTCACAATGGGCCTTGCCATCCACCAAAAATTGGGAAATGTGGTAGAAGAAACATCAATTTTATATGAAAACTTCTAAGGCGAAGATTTTGATTCCTCGCATCTGATATGCCATTTACATTAAAGCGTCTTTAATTCCCTGATCGCCTGTTCGCATCAGAAGCAAATCACACTGAGACCCCCAACCAGCGTTACCACTTCCAAAAAAATATGCTAAGGGCCGGTTTGTTCAAACTTGGTTATCTTTAATCATCGGTTATTCCAGCTAGTAATCATCGAATGTGTTTGTTCAGCAAAATATTAACCAGAGAATTGTTGGTTTAATTAATTAACCAGCGAAATTAATAATCATCCGATTTTGCGCGGTTAATGAGATTTAACCAATGATTTCGTGGAATTCCGTTTGTTCAAGTTTTTTTTTTAACGACTGTGTAATGCATTAATTTTAACAACTTTTTGTACAATATTGTGGAGAATAAATACAAATAATAGTCACAATAAACGTCTATATAACTTAAGATGGAGTGAACGGAACCAATAAAATCTGTTTCGTCAGTTTCGTAGACGTTTAAAACTGACAGATGTAGAGTAAGGGAGGCATATATGGATCACCAATGTTATTATTGCAAATAAAACAAAGATAATGTAAGTTTTCATATTTCTATTTGTTTTAAAAAATAAACTGGACTATTATAATACATTACTAATAACAAAAAAAATATTTCAGTCTTTAACAAAAATAACAAAAGTTTAATAAGAAAGTAACACAAAAACATAAACATTAGGAAGTACAAAATTCGCAAATGAATATTGATTTTTCGCACCCAGAACAAATATGACATGAAACGTATTGAACCCAGATTTCACCTGGGCGGTCTTCTGAATACAAAGTTCTGCCATATATTCAGCATCTTCTTTTTCACCGGCGGCAACGGTCTTGACTGAATTAATTTCGTCGTCGGACTCATCATGACAGGTATAATGCTCTAAATCAGAGCTTGATGATGACGATGACGCTCTATTCTTTTTGTTTGGTTTTTTCTTTTCTTTCCCTTAATTAAAAAAATAAAGTTAGATAGATAAAGATACTAATCAGATAGAAATTAAAATTCGTAGATACCTGCACATTTTTTCTTCTCCGCAAATATCTCCTTAAGCGTCTGCCTCGAAGTGTTCGGTTAATTGTTTTTATCAGCAATTCTTTTCAAAGACTCTTCCAAAGAGCTCTTATATGGGGACCCGGAAAGTAATGTTGATTTTCCAGCTTTTCTACCACGATTGGTTTTTGCCTTGTTCTTAACAGGAATCGGAGATATGTCGGCAGGTGTCAGAATTATATTTTGGTTTTCTGACTTGATTGTAGTTGGCAGCATATCACTTGGTTCAGATTCCTCATGTACTGGGACTGAGCATACAGCAACAGGTTCATTATTTTCAGACACTTCTGGTGATAATAAATCGTCGTCAGCTCCTAAGAAATCATGATCCCGAAAGATATTCCTATATATTCCTGGTATATTCCAGTGGTTCGGAATCCATTTACTGCTATCTCTCCTGTTTGGACTCGTAGGTATTCCTTACCAAATAATTCTGGCATATCATAATGAGTCAATGGTCGGGGATTTGTCCTCATTCAAATGCGTATCTCCTCAGATAAATACTTCTTTAGTGGACCCATAAATGTTTTGTCGAGCGGTTGCATCTTGTTGCTAGAATGAGGAGGAATCGATAATATGCTGACGTGATTTTCTCTTGCCATATCGATAAGTTTGATGTTCCTCGTGTGGATAAGTTTGATGTTCCTCGTGTGGCCAGCCTAAGAAGAGTAGTTTTCGACACATTGTTTAATTTTGAGGCTTTTAAATAGCCACATGTACTGGATCGCACCATCTCAATCGCTGTTTTCATGTTGTCTGGATTCCATGTCTTCCGCTTCTTAGTTGTATCCATGGCATATGGTAATAAAAACTCCAAACAATAAGTTGAACTCAAGAAAAGTGAAATCGGTCCTCTAATTATATTACGGCGGATAATATGGACCTGTAGTCCATATTAGCCACAGCACTTGATGTGGAAAAAACAATCATTTTATTAAAAACTGTAGTTCTTAATTAACTTTTGTTAATGCAAATATCATATTTCAAATTCACTTTTTGTATATGAAAAAACAAAAAAAAAATTAAAATTACATTTTAATGGTAGAAAAAAGAAAATCACTTACGCGTAACGAATAATCAGCAACACCAATTTCGAGAAACTGTACAAAACTCACAAACGCATTCTCGCTGACGGCTGAAATGAAACTGAGGTATGTTTAAGGAGCTTTCGCATGAATGTAAACACATTCCTCCTCGTTTCTATTTGTGAGTTGGGAGAAAAGCTTGTAGTCCATATTAACCGCGTAGTCCATATTACCCACTCTTACTCTATAGAATACGGTACATGCCAATTTATTGAAGGTAAGAGTAACGGTTCCCAACACAATAATGAATGCGAAGGATGAAGCAAGATTATTTCCAACATCCCTAGCCGATGACAGCTGTCATAAATTGAGATAAAGCATGAGAAAATTGCGACGGTCGTTGAATAAATTTAGATGATCCATTTGTAAAATTTTATTTGTTGTGGCTTTGATTCGGATTTGTTTTTAAAAAATTGTTTATAGTCTCACAACACAAGTTTTTTAACAAAAAAAAAAACGCCTGTAACATTTAATTATGACATTCATAAAATACCTTAACAATTTATTTTTCAAAAAGAAACGAACCAGGAAAACAACAAATTTAGGTAACCATAGATTCGGTCAATCACTGAATTGACAAATAAACTGGAAAAGTGGAACGATTTGTCGCAAGGCTATGGTTTGGTGACGAAGTGAAAAATCGTTCAACAAACACTCATCGGTTATCGCAGATTTCAAATCATGGGTTGATCTAAGTCTGTGGTAACCTTACCACAGACTTAACCAGCTGTGAACAGACCGGCCCTAAGTAGATTTGACCCAAAAAGTGAAATAGATTCAAGCAAAGGGAAGTAGATTTCAAAATCATAGTTTAAATTATACATTTAATTCCATATTAGATGTATAAATATAAAATATGTCCAAAAAAACGTTTTAAGATTTAACAATATTTTTTTCTCTTCTTCTCTCTTTTGGAAGTAGATTTAAGGATTTTTTTTATCAAAATTGAAGCGGTTTAAATAAGGGTTTTCTAAAGTGAAGTAGATATAAAGAATAGGTCTATTCGCGGACTTTCTCGAGCCAATCACTACAAATCTGTCAAACTCAAAATATTAACCAAAACTCTCTCAGAGAGCTGAAAATATACGCCAAATTACGTGGATAGACTTCGAGCTACTTTCAGCAACTTTCATCTTTGACATCTAATCCATATCACAAATAAATATATAAATTACCTTTTTGCAACATATGAAACGTTCTAGGACAACATTCGACCACCACCGAATTTTCTTTATTTTGACAGATTTTATTGTTCTGTGCAATTCATTTTTAAGACGGATTTTGAATTTGTTTCTTGACAACTTTGTGCATTTGACATATTTATCAGTACTTGCCGGTTGAAATTCTCTGAGCTGTTTCGAGCCAAGAGAGGAACCACTCGTTACTCGTTATTTTGCTAATTTTCTCTTTTTCTGTCATTTTTGATGAGTACGTGTATAGACTTTGTGTGATTGCGATCGATTTAAACCGCGTACGCGAACGAACCTAATGTATCTATTTAGACTATAAAAACTTGAACCTAATACTCCGCATAATAATCGTTTGATGGTAACACTATCCACTAAAAATAAATGATGCGATTTTTGGCTATCAGTTGCGATGTTGAGTTGAAATGTAGAGTATGAGTTGCGATGCTATTGTGAATAGATCAGAATAGTTCAGTGTATTCTTGACATTTTTCACTGACATTTGTGTGACAATTGTTTTTTTTTTTTTAATTTAGATTTATATCTTTTTCGTTTAGCCTATGACTCCGGGGAAGAATACGAATCTTATGACACCTCACTCTTCAAGATCGGTCAAGTCGTTTAGGCCACAGGGTGTCCCGATAGAACGTACATAGGAAACGCGCGAAACAAGGGTAAAAAAAAAGAAACCACCGTTTAGATGATAAGTGTACTTTTGGCATAAATGTGGGTCCACATGCAAATGCTTAGTCAGTTAATTGGAACTAAAAAATAGAATAAAGTTTTGTTAATGTTTTAAGCAAAGGGAATATTAAAAGGAAATAAAATAAAAAATACATGAAAATAAGGACTTGAAGTGTTTATATTGTTAAAATAAAGAATTGAACTCAAGTAATATAACTCCGGCGATAAAGTTACAATTCATTAAATGGAATCGCCATTCGTCAAAGTTGATATCATTGTGGCCTTCGACAGAGGACCCACCAATGACGCAAGATCCATGAAGTGTCACAAAACGATTAGGGTTTTCCTGTACAGTGTTTTTTTTTTTTGAGTCTTTGTGACTGACAGCTTTTCGAACTTCAGGCCTTAGTACAAAATTCCAGCGGAAGCCTCTTGTTGATTTTCGATTGAATCAAACCATTGCATTTTTCACTTCGATAACAAGTTAAACACATACCAATTGTTATCAAAATTGCGAAGCACATTTTGCCAACATAAGAAAGTTAAAAGGCTCTTGAAATAATAAAAATAATCCCTCCATGTGAATGCTATCATCCATTAAACACCTTCATATCCTTAAAAAAAAGGCATGGTCACCACATAAATCAATTATCCCATAACAAAAGCCAAATAATTATATATGTTTACTAAATACAGAGTCCCCTGACGAAAAAGTCACGACTTTATGCATTATCAACAGAAACACCCTCATCCAAAGAAAAAAAAATTCTCCATTGATTTTCCTCCTTAACATACAAACCTTTCACTACAAAATCCCTAATGCACATTGAATACATGGTATGAAGTAGGTAGACATAAAAAATATCCTCTTTCTTACAAAGCAAATCAAATGTTGACCCGAAAAGCAAAATATAGGCTAACAAAAGAAAACGAATTTCACAAATAGGAATAATTAATCTTTCACTGATCACTGAGACGTGATCCAGACAAAAAAGAATTTCGACTTAAAAAAAAAAAACATTTATTTTTCCTGACAGCTCATTGACATAAGGCGTTTTTCTTTTTTAGTTCAGAGCTGAGGACTGAACTGAGCTCGAGCATTATGAGCGCGCTTTGAATAGAGCACATATCTGTCATTTGTAGCAAAGTATATTTATGTATAAATGGAATATTTATTAATTGTTATTTATTAAATTGGTTAACTTTCAGTTCCAGAACAAGAAGGTTCGTTCGCAATTTCATTTTATTCTGAGCTCATAGAGCGCGCTCTGATCATGCTCCGAATGAAAAAAGAAACAAATTTCTGAGCTCAATGTGTCTAAGCTAAGAAAGAAACACGAACTTTTTGCATACCCAAAAGAAAAACGCCAATAAATTTAAAATAAAATCAGTCAGATAATGCCTGTAAAATTAGATGTGCATACAAATTGTGGACAGATAACAACAAACCGAAATTCTCCCTTGAAAGTTAAAAAACAAATTAAAACCATCACGCTAATAATTCTTATTGTACAGGGTGGCGCACCAATTGTGCTACAATAAGAAATTCAAATAACTTTTTTTTTAATCGATGTATTTCATTTATTTTTTTTTTTATTGGTTAGAAAATTAAATTTTATTTTAAATAGTTAGTTGTTTTTAAAGATTATAGATCGCAAATGACCTCCACGCTCTCCCACGCTTATGCGGCACCTGATCAAAAAACTATTCATTGCGGCCTGAAGAGTTGAAGTTGGGATCGCCTCAATTATTGTCGTTATGGACTGCTTTAATTCAGTTAAATTCCTGGGCTTCGTTTTATACACCTCTTGCTTGACATAACCCCATAAAAAGAAGTCTGGTGCAGTCAGGTCAGGTGACCTTGGGGGCCAGCGAAGAGTGGAGTTCCTAGAAATTAATTTGTTTGCGAATTTTTTGTTTAGCTCCGCCATAACTGGTCTGGCTATATGTGCAGTTGCTCCATCTTGCTGAAACCAAACGCTGTTGAATGGTATACGTCTTCGGCGCAGTTCTGGGTAAAAAAACTCCTTCAACATCTTTAAATAACGGTCCCCATTGACAGTAACGGTTACACCGTTTTCTTCAAAGAAGTACGGCCCGACAATACACCTTGATGAAACTGCGCACCACACAGTGACTCGTTCTGGGTGCAGTTCCGTCTCATGGAGCATTTCTGGATTAGACTCTTTCCATATACGGCAATTTTGCTTGTTTACATTGCCGTTAAGATCAAAATGGGCCTCATCAGACATGAACAAACAATTGATCAATGTGTTGTCTTCTTCGGCCATTGATATCATTTTTTGGCAAAATTCCAGGCGAACAGGCAAATCCTGAGGGTTTAACTTGCTAGTAATTTGGACTTTGTACGGAAACAAGTTTAAATCGTCATGAAGTATCAGTTGTAATGACCGTCTACTAAGTCCAATTTGCCTCGATAAGTTTCGGGTCGAAACGCTCGGATTGACCTGTATTGCAGATGCTACTGCTGCGATTGTATCCTGAACCCGAACATTGGCATCTCGATGGTACGGCCTTCGTGCGATGCTTCCAGATTCGGCAAACATGTTTACAAACCTCATAATGGTCCATCTACTCGGGGGATTACCGCCAAACTCCCGCCTAAATTCCCTTTGGACGGAAATGACGGACTGCAAAGCATGGTACCGTTGCACTATCCAAATTCTTTTCCCCGTATCCCAAGCATCCATTTTTATAAATTTAAATAGTAACCTACAAAATAAAAAAAAATAAGCCGATTACTCACACAGAAAAAAAGTTATTACGTTTTATTTTTGTAGCACGATTCGTGCGCCACCCTGTACTTACAAAAAATCACAGGCCTTAAAGAAAAGCACCATCCATGGCGATCTCAACTTGCGGCAAAGGCTTTAAACTAACGTGAGTAAAGCTGGATCCACCGCATTGGAATTTCGCCAAACAATGTAGGTACATGGGACTTAATCTTATATTGAAAAAAATAAATTTGAGATTCTGAGCGAACGGGTTATCCCCAGAGCTTAAAATTTACATTTCCCCAGAGCGATTAAATCGGCGGTACTTACCTATTTATGCGCAAAAAATCCTTCAAACACTTGTTTTGCCTGATTCTGAAAACAATTAAGAAATGCACATTATACAACTAATTTAAAGGTTCTACTCGTGTACGCTGTCCCTACAGTTCCACATTCGCTCAAATCTATGAAATATTTATGGCCTTTTTTTTTGCTTATTGTACTTTGAAATTATGCTCCTAGTTGGCAAAGATTACTTACGACGGGTTCCATTTCATGCAACCAACAACAAAACCATCGGCGACGAACACGTGCGCATCCATTGGAACAAGAAAGTAAACCATCCATAAGAAGGGAGAAAAATAATAAAGGGAAAGATAAAATCACCGTACATAATCAATTTATTATATCAGTGACCCAAGGGTAGCATTTCTTGCGTAAAATGTACCCCTATATCCTTTTGTTTACCAACACGATCGCGTTTACAAAAACTTATATAAAATGAAAAAGGACAAACAAAAAACACTAGTAATTTCTGACATACAGATCGACGAAAGAAGAGGTCATTCGAATGGATGATGTGTAGACAAAACCAAACATTTCTTGTTCCACTGTAAAAAATGCCAGCACATCCATACGCCATACATACCAGGCACCAGGATAATTAATTTTGGAAACCCAAATATCGTGGGAACGAGTTTGTCTCTCCACATCTACTGTATTGCATGTATCGTGTGTCCTATTGTGTCATATTTCCTTTCAATTTCTTTAAATTCTAAGCATCACCTAATCTCTAGACACAGGGGGCAATAAAGGAACCTTAAAAGCCGATCAACAGACTGGATAAAGAAAACATAGTTTTTTTTTTGGTATTGCTTTGGTGTTAGCACGTGCGCACACAGTATGATGGCACTTCTGCTTAAGCATATAGCATTGTGTTGGGCTTGTGGATGTTTAGATATTTTTTTTTATTCTTGACTCTCGACAAAAATGTTTGCCACAGGTTTACCCGCAATCGAAGACAATGCAATAAATTATGTCATTAGACGAGAAGGAATTCGATACCTTAACCTAACCTAAGATGTATAAAATTCTTTAAAAAAAAATTCCTCGTTTCGAATTTCAATTTTCGTGGTTGAATGAGCAGTGTGAGGATATTTAATTTGATACTAATTAGAAAAATTGGACCAGAGGCGTAACGATAGTTAGTGTCTGAAAAAAATTTAATAAATCAATTGGGGTATAAAGGACCTTTCACGGCATTTTTTGGAAAACAGATACCTACCTAAAGATGATTGCGTTTAGTAGCTACGTTCATTGCACTATTCGAAGGTTTTAAATATCCGGTCAGAAGTTGGAAGTGAGTTTATATTGAACCAGATGGCACGGGTTTCAAAATGTGCACTGCTGGTTAATGGTTAAGATATTGAAAGCAACCTATAAATCCCAAAATGGATGGGTATTCCACTGAACTCAGAATGACAACTACATCTAGTGTAGGAGTGCGGTTTTGACTCGCATACTGGATAATACCCGCGAGTTGCTATTTTATTTCACTTCTTAATTTTATTACAAGAGAAATTTTGGTTGTTTATGGATTTTGAGTATATGTAACTGTACCCATAATTTAAATTTATTATCTAGCCACTACCCGTGTGAATGAATACTGATTGACCCTATGGTGATTAATGGTCGGTAGCAAAAATTCGAGATGTGTACAGAGAGTTGTACAAACTAGATGGTCAACTAAGACCGGAAACGGTACATTTGCCTACAAGTTGCTTGTTTGTCATAGGATTTCGAAAGAACTCGTGCCTGTATAAATCAAATGAGTGCCATTGCATCGCACGAATCCTTAGATTTTGTACGATTAGATGTCCATCGGGAGGCCATTCAGGCCTGATAGAAATTTAATCAATGTTTGGGAATATTTTCTAAAATTCACTTATACCCTAATGAAAACTTATGGGCTTAAATTTCATGTTGTTGAGTTATTTATTGAACAACTCCCAGATTTAACAGTTGGCAGCTGCCTGAATAGTGCTGTCAAAACAGTAGCTCATATAAACAAAATTAAAAACACGAGAAATGTGAATGGATCTATCTATCTAAAAAACCATACTCCACATATATTTTTTCTACTTTTATTGTTATAAATTAATTTACAAATTGTATGTTAGTTCCATATGGCGGCCATTAATTACACGTACACACAGACAGACGGCGCGAGGGGTCCCAGGTTCGAATTCCGAGAAAACACAAATTCCAACTTAACCCTCTACTGCATAATGGAGCCATATATGGACTTTAATTTTCCAGCGTCAATTGGATGTACTACAGAATAGTGACGGGAAATAAACCGTTATTGAGTGAATTTGTTATTGTTTTTGTATGTGCATTGCGAAGTTAATTTCTTATTTTTTACACAAGCGACAAAATAATCGCTCTCATGTTCAAACGTGTTCATCGTCATTAAACGGCAAGAATAAAGTGGAATTAAAGTATTTATTTTGTGTTATTAGTACGTATAAACGAAAATATATCTTTGTTTTCTTTATATATTAGATACTGGTGAGTGAAATATAGATATTTATTTTTCAATTATCATGGTACACTGGCTTAATTTCAATGTCCATATATGGCTCCTCAAGCATTCACTGAAATATTTGCCAATTTTCGTGTTGCCACTGCATGGCTTCTTATGCATACAATTTAGGTGAATAGGGTTTCGTGTTTTTTGAACAGGTTAAGATTTCATGATGCCAACAAGGAGCTTTTACTCTAAGCAGAGGTTTTACACTATTCCTGGATGTGGAGGGCAAAGTGAAGATGAAATACTGGAATCAGAAGGAGAAGATGAAACAGCGGAAAATCGAGAAGAACATTTGGTGATACCCGAAACGGATGAAAGCAGTGAATATGATTCTGAAGTTGATGTGCCGATAGCTTATCTCAGTGCAAAAAAAGAGAAGAGCAAGATTATCTGGGAGAGCAAAAAACTAGGTCCGTATAAAGAAAGCGATTATCCCTTTTTAGGAACTAGGAATCTGCCAGAGGAAATGTCTACCTTTGAGACTCCCGCTGAATCCTTTTATACGCATTTACTGATGAGCTTTTCGACATTATCACTGAAGAATCTAATACAAAAGCATTGCAGACAAATATTAATAAGCCAGTCAATATAGGGGGAGATAGGGTACATTGATACATGGGGCACATAGATACAGTCGACATTATTTGAAAATGAATCGCAGCAGGCCGCTCAACCACGCGTACAACGCAACATGTCTATCAACGCATACACATGTCCGTCGGACATCTCTGTTCAGTCATTGTATTTTGCCCAACGAGAACAAACCTGTTTTCCCACTCCGTAAGTAATTTTTTTTAGTTTCTTTCGAGTGAGTTTTTGTTAATAATATTTTGTGTTATCAGTTTCATATTAAGTTAGATTGTGAGAATATGTCAATAACAATGTAATATTTACCTAATAAATCGTTTTTAAGCATTGCTTTAATTGCAATTTATATTTATATTGTGTGATGACAGTTGGGGCACATTTATACACCCAACCTCGGTGTAGGTTGATACGTATCAATGTGCCCCGCAAATCTTTTCTGTGTAGTTAATAAGTTAGTAAAATATAATATTTGTATTTCTTACAAGGACAATGGTGCGAACATACAAACAAAAAAACGGAAAGAAATAACATCAATGAAGTTGCTGTGGCTGCTGCAATATCCGATGTGGTGGAAGGCAGATTATCCATTAGAAAAGCAGCAGATAAATATAATTTAAAGCCTGCCACTCTTCAACACAGAATTAAAAAAAAATAAGAAGGCAGATGAACAACATGTAAGTTTTTTATCGAAATATACCGTATTCAACACGGAACAAGAGCAGCATTTAAACGGATACATAATAAAATGCAGCAAAATGCATCATGGTTTAACATTAACTCAAGTACGACAGCTTGCATACCAATACGCAAAAAAACTAAATGCCAGATACCCAACATCCTGGGGTGATAATAAAAGTGCCGGTTGTGATTGGATACATGGTTACCGTAAAAGAAACCCGAACATGAGCTTAAGAAAACCTGAGAGCACAAGTATTGCTCGATCATTTTCTTTCAATAAGGCTGCTGTGGACATATTTTACAAAAATCTAGAAGATGTTCTTTTAAGATTTAATTTTTCACCTAATCGAATAATTAATTTCGATGAAACCGGCATTACTACGGTCTGAAATACTCCAAAAATATTGGCTGACAAATCACAGCGACAAGTTGGTCAAATTGTTTCAGCGGAGAGAGGGGAATTAGTGACTTTTGGAGGTATTATAACTGCTTGTGCTAATACCATTCCACCAGTTTACGTATTTCCCAGAGTTCATTACAAAAGTCATTTTTTGAATGGTGCTTCAGAGGGATCTTTGGGTCTGTCATCTAGATCTGGATGGATAAATACTGAACTATTTTTGGGAGTCCTAAAACATATTCAAAAACATACAAACAGTACAAAAGAAATGCCAATAATTTTTATTTGTGATAATCATGAGTCCCATATTTCTGTCGATGCAATTAATTATTCCCGTGAAAATGGAATAGTTTACCTTTCGTTTCCTCCACACACGTCCCATAAACTACAACCTCTGGATGTTGGTGTCTTCGGCTCGTTTAAGGCAAAGCTTAAGGTAGCATTTAATGACTGGCACGTTAATCATCCAGGAAAAGCATTAACTATTTATGATATTCCGAGTCTTGCTAAGTTGGCTTTTCTTGAATCCTTGACTGCAAAAATTATAACGAGCGCATTTTCTAAGCCCGGAATTGTACCATTTAACAAACTGGCATTCTCAAGTGAAGATTTTACTCCTTGTGAGATTTATAGCAACCAACAACCACAAGATGCCTCTGAGGAAAATTTAAGACCTGCCAATCGTGTTGTCGAACCTGAAGACAATTCAAATTCTGTTAATTTCGTCGAGCCTGGAGAAATGATAATGAGTGAGCAATGTGTGACACCTCCTCCTACTACCGAGCTGTCAAATGCTACAAATGACGCTGAGTTTCATAATATGCCTTCCACATCAAGAGCTTTTCAGGTAACTTCAGTTTCAACATCAAAACTATGCATGACTACTAAAGCTGCAAGGCCATACCCAAAAATTACAAAAAAAAAAAACGAGACTTTAAAAAGGAAAAGAAAAGGGTAAATGAAGAATCTACACAGATACTCCGGAAAAGACCAGATTAGAAGAACTACAGAGCTCTAAACATGAAGCAAATATAAAAAAAGAACAACGAAAACGTGCAACAGATCTAAGAAATGCTCAAAAATTGCTTGGGCTAGTAGATCCAAAACCTATTAAAAAGCAAAAAAGACATAAGGCTATAACTATGGATATGGAATCAGACTCTGCAAACTGTTCTGGTGAAGTTGAGTTACAGAAATCATTCGATTCCGAAGAATCATTCGAGTCCGCAGAAATCAATATGAAGTTGTCTGATGATGACACTATTAATACTGCCCCGCCTGTGGCCAGTGATCTTCAGGAAGGGGATTATGTTATAACAAAGGTAATAAACTTAGAAAAGAAGCGACCTTTCAAGCATTTTGTTGGGAAAATAGTATTACGATACGAAGATGCCTGAGCAAACGATTTTCACGTCTGTTTTTTGAAACGCAAGCCTACTGGATTTTTTGTACTTCCAGATATTAAAGATGAGGCTTCTGTTAATATTTCTGTCATTATCCTGAAGTTACCCAATCCGATAGTCAAGAAAGGCACTAGCAGAACAGCTTCTCTATTTAATTTTAAGATAGACTTGTCTCCTTATAACATTTCATTGTAAATACCTACATGTTTGTCAATAATAAAAAAAGCATTAAAAATGCTAATCAAAGTGATTTGAAGACTTATCGTAACGATCTGAAGACTGTTTGTTTTGTACCTAAAATACCTTATTTCTACTTATTTAATACCTAAGAAAGCATTTATTTTATTACTTATTACTTATTAAAACTTATTCGAACATTAATTACAAAACATTTAAATACTGGTTGTATTAATATATGTTATAAAACTATTTAAAACTTGTTTTATTAACTAAAAGTTTTCAATAAATCCTGATTTTTGGCTATGAATCAAAGTGCCCCTGATATGTATCAATGTACCCCGTGAGTGGGGCAGTTTGATACAAATTTCATTTTTTAGTAAATAGCTCTTATTTTTTTTTTGTAGCTGAATTTAAGACTACATTCGTCTACAATAAGATAGTTAGAACGACATTGAGCACAATAAATCTTTTACTTTGTTATTATTGTCAATACGCAGACTTTTTTTTGAGTTCCAATGAAAATCGTATCAAGGTGCCCCATCTCCCTCTATCACGAACTTAAATGGAACAATTTGTTAGTATATGTCTATTCATGTCGCTTGTCAAATTGCCTTCCACAAGACGTTACTGGAATTCTCACCTTGGGCAGGCTTTTATATACGACACAATGACGTGTGGCCGGTGGGAAGAAATAAAACGTTTTCTTCATTTCGCCGGTAATGATATGTTGAATAGCTGGACACGACAAGCTATTCAAGGTCAGGCCACTTCTTAACAAAATAAGAGAGCGGCTACTACTTATACCGAAGGAGCAATACCTAGCTGTGGACGAGCAAACTATTCCAACTAATTGCCGTCACCAACTAAAGCAACATAACCAAAGAAAAAAACGCATAAATGGGGCTACAAAAATCTAGTTCTTAGCGGAGTATCAGGATTTAATTACGACTTTGATCTATTTGCGGGAGAGCAAAGTAATGTTATTCCAAATGGTGCTGAAGATCTGGGTGTAAGCGGGAATGTTGTGTCACGGCTAGTGTCTACAGTACCAAGGGGAGAAAACCATAAAATCTTTTTTGATAACTGGTTCAATAGCCCAAAGCTCCAAGTATATCTTACTAAAACGGGTCTTCTACCACTGGGAACTGTAAGGCTAAATAGAGTTCCGAATATAGATGTCCCATCCGAAAAGGAAAGTAAAAAGAAAGGACGCGGAAACATAATCGAGAAAATGGCTAAGATCGATGGTGTCGACGTGTCGTTTGTATCCTGGTTCGACAACAAATTGGTCAATATGTTATCAACGTTGTTGGGAAGCAATAAAAAATAAAAAAAAATAAATAATTGGCGGAACAGGTCCGTATGGACCCAAGCCTAGCTTCTCACAACCATTCGTCTTGTGTGAGTTTTTATTTTTGGGACGAATGGAAGGGATCTACAATTTTATGCCGAGTCCAAACGGCCAATTGAGAAGCTTTTCATGACAGTTATACTCTCGGATGTTTGTCAGACGTTCGCGAGAGGTGGCGCAGCGAAAAAAACCTTAAGTTGGAATTTGGGTTTTTCTCGGGACTCGAACCTGGGACCCCTCGCTTAGTAGTCCAACACACTAACCACTATGCCACTGTTGGGAAGCAATCCTACCACGAAAAACAGAAGGTATTCCAGTAAAGAAAAAGAAATGCATAGAGACTGCCCCAAATTATTAGACGTGTACAATAAATAATTGGGAGGCGTCGATCTTTTCGATTCCATGCTCGGTTTGTGTCGAATTGATATAAGATCAAAAAAGTGGTATATGAAGATCTTTTTTCACTTCTTGGACATGTGTGTTGTCAATGCTTGGATATTGTGGCGTCGGAAGAACGGCATATACATGCCTCTTTTCGATTTTAAGTTGGCAGTAGCAGAACACTTGAATAAGGTTGGTAAAAATGTAAGTAAGAAGAGGAGTCGACCTGTTTCATTCACGGGTACACCAACATGCCAGAAGAGAAGTTCAAATTCGTCGACCCCGACGTCGTCATCTTCGCTGGCGAAAGTAAAGTAAAACAACTCATAGCTCGGCGTCATGATTTCCCACCTAATACTGTTCGTTTGGATTCAGTCGGTCATTTCCCGGAACGGCAACAATCAAGACAACAATGTAAAACTGATTGTCAGTACAGGTCTTTTATATTCTGCACTAAATGCAAAGTATGCTTGAACAAAGACCGAAATTGCTTTGCTTCCTTCCACATGTAAATAATTAACTCGACATCTAACTATATTTCCTAATTTAAAAACTTCATGCATTTTCTTATTTATTTCTGTATTTAATGTACAAATAAGGTTTAAAAAAAAAACACCTTTTGTTTTAGTTGCATGAAACGCCATACATGGCATCATTTTTTAAGTTTGAAAAATGTCGGCCTGCATATGACGCCTTTAATGGCGAAAGTAATTTTTTTTAAATTGAGAATTTTTTACAAATTTTTTTTTTAAAATAGAAAACAAAATCGGTAAAATAAAAAAAAATTCCACTGGATCATAATGCATGCAGTAGAGGTTGTTTTTAACTGCGCCACCTCTCGCGAACGCCTGACAAACATCCGAGAGTATAACTGTCATGAAAGAGCTTCTCAATTGGCCGTTTGGACTCGGCATAAAATGTTACATCCCTTCCATAAGACGAATGGTTGTGAGAAGCTAGGCCTAGGGTCCCTACGGACCTGTTGCGGCAATTATTAATTTATTTTTACTCACAGATAGGAAAAATAAAAGCACGCAAGAGAGGATTCTCCTTTAAAATTTCCGGGGAAAAGCGGGTAGGTAGGTGGTGCCAGTGATCACAGATTTTTTTGAACAAAAGGGGAAAAAAGAGGAAAGGTATTTTTTGGGGGAAAAACAATCTAAAAAGGGGAAAAACATATTTAAAATGTTATTTAATAAAGTCTTCGAAAGACTACACTATTTTTAAAACTCATTCAATGATCATAATCTTAAATGGTCCCACTTACAACTTTGTTTCATGTTGAATGCATTCATTATTTGGCGTTTCATATGTCATATCGATATCATCAACGAAAAATTGTTTTTTTTTTTTATTTTTTATTAGTATTTCATAATACTCACTGAATTCAATGCGTTCCTATTATTTTTTGTTTGCTTAATAATAAGAAATAAAATATAAAATGTTAAAATAGAACTTAAATAAGCGTTTTTGTTTTTGGGGAAAAAGAGGGATTTTTATTTTTGAAAAAGGGGAGCAAAATATCGTTTTGGTGTTTAAAAAAGGGGGTATTTTTTAATCTGGGATCCCTGGATGGTGCACGGAAGCTGATTAGCTGACCGTATAGTTTTGATATTATTTGGAGGTGTATACAGAATCAATTTTGAGAACCCTACACGACAACGGCAACACGTGCGTGTTATTATTCAAAATTATTTGGATGGCGATGAGAGAAGAAAATAACTTATATTATACCTATACCTTAAACTGACAACTGTTTGTTGCCATTCATTTGTAATAAGAGAAAGTTAAGACATTTTAAAAATGATTGATTAATTGTTAGATTGACGGTCAATTTCCTTTTGAGTGAGTCTTCATCCGTGATTAAGCTTGTACAATACCAAAGATAATGACTAATTACGGGTGTGGGTACCTCTGTTTTGCTATCTCAAATGCAGTGGGAACCTGAAAACTCTCTCTAAATCTCTTTAAATGTGCTACATATAGAAAGCAATGTTGTTTTCTTCTACCTTTGTGTAGGTGTTTCGCCGTACTCATGCAGCGGTAGTTGAATTTAAGCTTCTAGAAGAGCACACTTGCCCTTTGTCGTCGGACGTTTGTGCCAGGATAAGTGTTAGTATACGATTTAATTGTTATTATTATTATATTTTAGAAATTAAGGCGGCTTACAGATGAAAAGATTATCTCATCTGTAAGCAAATTAGATGAGTTGAAGGATTGGGGTAAGGCTGATGCTATAAACCAAAGTTGTGCAGCTAATCGCTAAAAATCTTTTGTAATATTTGACATAGCCAAATAATATTTGCTTTAAAAGGAAGAAAATCCACTCCATTTTTTAAGGAAATTGGTTCTATCCAGACGAATGAAGACCCCTATGATAGCTTCGAACGCAAAATTCTTTGAGTGATTTTCGGTCCCGATTGCGTTGACGCGCTTTGGAGGAGAAGATTCCGAATTTTTCCAAGTTACCCTAATTCGCTGGACTTTCAAGTTATCGTAGTTTATATCCTTCTAACTTTTCTTCAAACTCTTTTAATCATTTTGTTGGCTTATCTCAAGGCGGGCAATCGTAGCACAAACTCATAGTAGGCTGGAATGTAAACCACCGCGGTGTCCGTCCGTGAAACCATGTTTGTTGGAGCTACCAATTTTATTATTGGTGTTAAAAGCTATGCTAACCGGTTAAGTATGAAGTTAGACTACATCAAAAATAAATTAGTTCTATGCAATTTTTTGGAAAATGCCTTTACCGCAACAGCTGCCTCTATCTTATTTCATAAACCATAGCCCACAATTCTTTTTTAAATCTACTGAAACCGGATATTGCTGCGCACAAGGCAACAGTGCGAATTACCTTTCAATTATCTCCTTCAATGAATGGTTCCGGTTACCATCTCAACATAGTCTCGCAGAATTCAACAGGCTGCTATTTTCCACCTCGACACCCCACCGAATCTGCTTTTTATCACGTTCTCATTTACAAATGGAATTATCATCCCGAGTGCACATCTGGAAGGGGAAATCCAGTTTAAAAGCAGCGCATGCTAAGACCGAATAGGACCGACCAATTGAATCGCACAAGCCTTCGTGAGTCTGCGAGTAAAAATTCAATAAATCGCAGCAAACCGCACTCCTCGCGATACTTCATGCAGCAGCAATCGATTGAACAGCATATACCTATGGCTGATGGTGCATGCTGCAATAGGTGACAAAGAATGGGCACATAGCGAATACAAGAAGTGCTTATCGGGAGGTCTTTGGCTGGATCCCCTCTCCCCTTTGTAAAGAAGCAAGCCTTTCGTTAGATACAGCACAAGCACATCGTCATTATAATCGTTAAGACAGCGTGCCACACGGTGCGCACACGGTCAGCTACCATTAATTTCCATTCCCCCTGTTTGCCAGCAATCAAAGCACTCAGCTCTCAACCTTTGAATCTTATTTCTTTTTTTTTTATAGATTTAGCCTCACTTCATGACTATGATGCCTGGCAGCCAGCCCGCAGCGGTGGGTTGCTGCCTGCAATTGCTATGCTTCTGTGTAGCTGATCTACACGGTCGACCGCCGTGGCGCGGCACAACAACAAATAACCATGGATGCGAAGACGACGGCAAGGTAGAGAGCGAAAAAAGGAAGAAAACAAAAACGTAACGATCGTGATCTTATGGAAAAAGGGCAGGTGTGTCGATCGTGTGAGAACCACGTTCCAAAGCATTTTCTCACGATCATCTTGGGTCTTTTGTTTGGACGCTGGGATTGGGTTTTCCTTTTCTTCTCTTTCTTTTTTTTGTTGGTTTGTTGGATTCTTATTATTATTAAGGCCTTACTCTCTGCCTCTTGCACCTCATTCGTTACGTTAACGATCTCACTTCGAGTTGCCGTCCCCTTGCCATCCTGATGGGGATGCGGACGGTTCGTTTCGTTTCTGTTACCTCATGAATATAAACGGTCTTTCATCAGACGGGAGATCTCTTGACTGCTTGTGCTGCTGTGGCAGCGGCTATGTCTTTTCTTCTGACTGTGGTTGAGTTTGGGGTTGAGGTGCAGCTTATCGCGTGCAGAGGGAAGTGTCTGGCGTGCGGTTGTGTGGACGCTAGAAAACCAACCAAGAAATGACTACTTAATATCTTTTGATCTACATTATGTTTATGTTAACTGGGAGTTTTTTTTTCTCTTTTCACACTAACCTTATTGGAATGGTCCCAAAAGCTACACCGATAAAATTGCCCGTTACCCAATGAATTGGATGATATCTGGTGTCCGTTCTAACACAAAGGACAAATTAAGAACGTCCCAATGTGCATTTGGGTGTATTGCTGCTTCGCGCAGAGCCGGCCTGTCTTATCTACCACCTATTATCTGAGGTTTCGATTTTTAGGGGCTTTTGGTAAGCTGATCGTCTGTCGATAAGGATGGGAAAAATTGCCTCTAATTAATTTTCGATTTCTTGTTGTAGTTCGTTTACTTCGCCCATATTTCGGTCAATGTAATTGCCGTTGAGGAAAGGCTTAATTGAAATTGAGGCAGAGCACGATGGGGACTAAGGAGTGACTATCCCTGTTTGGCGAGGTTATCGGAGGGCCAGTCTGGAGAAACTGGTACTGGAAGCTGCCGATTCACTGGTCGTTATTATTGATGGTCACTACAGAGACTAATGTCCGGTAGCGTAGAAGGTAAAAAATGAATGACCTAATGGTAGGTAATGAATGAATGGAAGAGTATTGTAGCCACGTGTTACAGAAGCTGATGTGATGAGTGGCTCGGGATCTGGTTTTTGAAATTAATGACTACAAGGTATGCTTTCTTTTTGTAAATAATTTCCAATGCGGTGGCGTGGTCGGTAGGAATATCCTGAGTCCCTGAGTGACAAGAATAAATTGAAATACCTACACCCAGAGAAAAAACAACGTAAAATCAAAGAAAGCCACTTTGATTTAAATATTTTTCCGAATGATTTAGCATCGACTACGAAAATTTTTAAATCAAAGTGGCATAACATTAATTCAAAGGGTTTCCCTACTCTAAATGGCATATATTTTTAATTTGATCTAACCACGTATGCACCTTGATTTGACGTGGAATCATGCTTAAATGTAAAAGTGAATACGTTTCACTTTGAATCTACGTTGACTTAATTTAGAATTACATTGTATATTTAAATCAAATATGTTTTAACGTGAAAAAGGAATATTCTTTATTAAAGTTTATTCAACGTAAAATCAAATAGAACATATAACATTTTAGTTTGCATTTTTTTCCTGAGTGTATACATGAGGTTTATTTTAAATTTATGCGCAAAATGTTAGTGATCTTAATTGTTTATTATTTCCTGTTTTGATATCTCGAGAATGACTAATCCGAAGAGTTATATAAATATATTCGTTGGTCTGGTTTTAGTAAATTTATCGTTACGGTTTGAGGATAAGGTTCAAAATGAGCAAACGCGATGAATAAAAGAATGAAACTTCATCATCAATATTGGAACATGATTTTCCTCAATAATAAAAACATTTTTCATATCATTTCTTAAAAAAAAAAAAAATAAATAATGATTCACTTGAAAGACAAAAAAACCAAAAATGTCAAATCTCTGCAATTATATAATGAAAATTGGGCGACAACGTATTGTTATTTCATGAAGCAAGAATAAAAAAAATGGAACTTCTTCACCACACACAGCCCAAACTTAATACTAATACCCAATGGCTAAAAGCAAAGCACTGACTTCGGTAATGATGCGTTTGAGCTATATACCTACTATAAGTCATTGTTCTCTAAAAGGAAGGTAATTGATTGCTCGCTAGACCTTCATACACTGAAGCCTCTTATGTATCGGCGAAAAAGCTTTGACCTCACACTCAGACTATATATGTACTAAGCAATAAATAAAATCCCACCTATCGCAATTGGAGCGGTTACAATTTTTAAATACATACAATTTACAAAACGGATTCTTTTTTCAGTCCAACTAATTTATTTACAAAGTTTACCAGAATTAACACTGCTTCACACTAAGTAATCAGACATTTCTTGTGTTGCTTTACAACAAAATCCAACGAACCCTCCTCCCTAGTTTGCAATTATATTTTATCAGAAATGACAACCCTGTACAGCGCACACAAATTATAACACAGTACAAAACATCTGCATTCGAAAATACCCTTTTTCCTTTTTTTTGCTAAATTTTGTACCTGTAATGTGTGAGAGGAGTATCTCAAAATTGAAGCTTATTCAAAATTATTTAAGGTTCACAATGCGCACTCTAAGGCTATCTAATCTGCGTATCATGGCTATAGAGGAAATAGCAGGAAATCACAGAGATACATAAAAAAGTATGAAAACTAAATTTTAAAGAAGTTTTCTGTAAATTAATAAAAAAGTTTCTTGTAAATAAAAAAATAATAATAATTAGGTTTCCTCTTACTTAAAACTTAATTAAATGAATAATTATATTTTTAAACAAATTTATTTATGAAATAATTTATTTATTTATTAAAAAAAGGGGTCCCCTACAATATTTCTTGATATAGCACAAGCTTTCGATAAAGTCTGGCATAAAGCAATGATCCACAAACTGCAACTGTCGAAACAGTATTCGACAATTCTGGAGTCATATATATCAAATCGAATTAAAGAAGAGACAGAGTACTCAACATTAAGAGAAATTAAAGCTGATGCACCGCAGGACAGTGTTCTAGGTTAAGTCCTTTACCAATTATTCACTAGCGGAGAAACCACTACAGCAACATTTGCAGATGACACTGCTGTACTTGATATGGGAGAAACTGAAACAGATTAAACTAATGTCGTTTCCGTGATTCGTAGTCTTCAGATGATGAGGAAGACGATGAAGATAATAATTCCACCAAAATTATATCCATTCGATTTATGTATTTCTTTATTTTGGTTTTCACTTGGAAAACTACATAAATGACCTAAAGTCAGTCCAAATTAATTTCACGTATAAAAACGTAGCACACATTCCAATCTACATTCACAACAATGTAGTGGAATACTCAAATAAAGCCAAATATATAGGCATGACTCTAGAAGACGCTAAACTGCAAAAAGTGCAGGTCTTCCAAAATAAAGTACTGAAGATAGTCAATGCACATTGGTACATACGTATCGCTGATCTACATAGAGATCTAAATATTGAAATGGTTGAAGACGAGGTTAGAAGGGTTGCTCAAATGCACAGACGAAGGCTTCTCAACCACGTTAGATTAGAAATAACCGAATTATTAAATACAGACAATGTCATCAGGAGGTTGAGGCAGATGAAAGCACTTGATCTATAAAAATTAGCTAAGAATAGAAATTAGGTTATATTTTCTACCAAAAAAGGTCAAAAAATGTGTGTGAAAAAATTACTAGGGGCGGCATAAATTGGTACCAACGCACGCCACGACACTGCGGAGAATATTTCCGAAAGTTTTACCGGATCGGATATCTCGAATGGAATTTCTTCTATTACGTATCGGAGAAAATTCCGTTCCGACCGGATACCTCGATAGGGGTGAATTACTGGAGCAACAGGGGATCTTTGGCTGTCAAACCAGTCACCAAAGAACAATCGAAAAGTTGGACCATGCCTACAGATTCCAATATCAAGTCCAAAGAAGAGAAGGAGAACAAGCTTCATCTAGAATATATGATTGAGGATAACTTTGAAGTCCAATATCTTGGAATTATCCTAAATAAAGGCCTAAATTGTATCCATATAGTTAAATCATACCCAACTTCGGTTGATTTTCAGTTACAAGCTAGAAATTGTGACATATAGAAATTCGTATTGAAAAATGTCACTTCCACTGTGAGCAAAGTTGCTGCTTACCTTTATAGAATTTTATCGATTTAATTTCAAATTATTCTTTACGTGCGGAGTATTTTTTAGGAAAATCAACAGTGCAGAATGGTTGTAGGAAAATGAAAACATTTTGAGCATGAAATCGATGGTGGTAATTTCGAAAAGTGGTAAATAAATAACCGTGTTTGCCCTAACACGTCTCATGTACAGGGTGGCGCACCAATTGTGCTACAATAAGAAATTCAAATAACTTTTTTTTTAATCGATGTATTTCATTTATTTATTTTTTATTGGTTAGAAAATTAAATTTTATTTTAAATAGTTAGTTGTTTTTAAAGATTATAGATCGCAAATGACCTCCACGCTCTCCCACGCTTATGCGGCACCTGATCAAAAAACTATTCATTGCGGCCTGAAGAGTTGAAGTTGGGATCGCCTCAATTATTGTCGTTATGGACTCAGTTAAATTCCTGGGCTTCGTTTTATACACCTCTTGCTTGACATAACCCCATAAAAAGAAGTCTGGTGCAGTCAGGTCAGGTGACCTTGGGGGCCAGCGAAGAGTGGAGTTCCTAGAAATTAATTTGTTTGCGAATTTTTTGTTTAGCTCCGCCATAACTGGTCTGGCTATATGTGCAGTTGCTCCATCTTGCTGAAACCAAACGCTGTTGAATGGTATACGTCTTCGGCGCAGTTCTGGGTAAAAAAACTCCTTCAACATCTTTAAATAACGGTCCCCATTGACAGTAACGGTTACACAGTTTTCTTCAAAGAAGTACGGCCCGACAATACACCTTGATGAAACTGCGCACCACACAGTGACTCGTTCTGGGTGCAGTTCCGTCTCATGGAGCATTTCTGGATTAGCCATTAATGACGCGGTGCGTTACATCTACGGCATTCATAGATACGATCATATATCAGCACACACTAGGAGTTTGCTAGGTTGTGACTTGCATCAGTATATCAACGCCAGAAACTGTATCTTTTTACATAATTTAATAATAAATCAAAGTCCGTCTTATTTGTATAACAGGCTTAAATTTACTCGATCGTCACGAACCATCAGCCTAATACCATACCGCTGCTATTTTCTCAATTCTTCGCGTTTATTTTACATTCACACTGTGAGACTATGGAACTCCTTACCCCCACATGTAAGAGCTATATCCAATCACTCCAATTTTAAAACTGCAATTCTCCTATATTTTTCCACTCATCAACATTAAATCCCAATTGTATCTCCTATCTATATCTCCCCAGCTTAGTTTTAAGAAATTGTCTGTATACTAGTCTTAAGTTATTTAATGTAATCATTTTCTGTTTTTTACACCACACTAAGTACTAAAAAAGATTATATCTTAATGTACAAACCATTTTATGAAATAAATGAAATGAAATGAAATGAAATGAAATGACTCTTTCCATATACGGCAATTTTGCTTGTTTACATTGCCGTTAAGATCAAAATGGGCCTCATCAGACATGAACAAACAATTGATCAATGTGTTGTCTTCTTCGGCCTCTGAAATCATTTTTTGGCAAAATTCCAGGCGAACAGGCAAATCCTGAGGGTTTAACTTGCTAGTAATTTGGACTTTGTACGGAAACAAGTATAAATCGTCATGAAGTATCCGTTGTAATGACCGTCTACTAAGTCCAATTTGCCTCGATAAGTTTCGGGTCGAAACGCTCGGATTGGCCTGCATTGCAGATGCTACTGCTGCGATTGTATCCTGAACCCGAACATTGGCATCTCGATGGTACGGCCTTCGTGCGATGCTTCCAGATTCGGCAAACATGTTTACAAACCTCATAATGGTCCATCTACTCGGGGGATTACCGCCAAACTCCCGCCTAAATTCCCTTTGGACGGAAATGACGGACTGCAAAGCATGGTACCGTTACACTATCCAAATTCTTTTCCCCGTATCCCAAGCATCCATTTTTATAAATCTAAATAGTAACCTACAAAATAAAAAAAAAATAAGCCGATTACTCACACAGAAAAAAAGTTATTACGTTTTATTTTTGTAGCACGATTCGTGCGCCACCCTGTAAAACATCGTCTGTAGATAGTTTTATAAACAAAAAAAAAAAAAAAACGGTTAAACCTGGAGAATCATACCGAAAATCACATACTGGATATAGTTTATGATGATCAAGCTCACCATTACATATAATTGGTGGAACAAAGACACTCAAACGAACACCATTGCAAATCTGAACAAGGTACAGCCATGTTCATGTACAACCGTGCAGTGCATGTTCTTTACCCAACACCCTATCCGAAGCGGCCCCCAAAGACGTTATGCTATGACAAAAAAATTCCACGGAGATCAGTAAAAGAGGTGCTTGGGCTTGCAAATAACCCACCTAGCTACCATCAAAACGGTTGCCATCTACATCGGTATGACGAGCCAGAAGCTTCAAAAAAGCGATTGTTTAAGTATCTTGGAGTTTTCCTGCAGGATTTTTCAAGCTAAGTCCTTCTGTTATTAAGAGGACCAAACTTTGTTGTTGAATTTCGGCTGTCGGTCTTTAATTCATTGTTTATACTTACAATTACCTATGGTTATGATTATGATATTTGACACTGACAACCGAATCAATCAGGAGATACTTCTCCAAACGGAGTCCCCACTCGCCTTTAGATACGTTTTGCCCTCAAGACATAAATTTGGTATAGAATACGCCATTTAAAAATGATTAGACTTAGGAGTTTTGTATAACCGTCTTTATACTTATAAACAGTTTTCTGTATAAGTATAACCAGATAAGTAATTATATTTTGAGACATACTATGAAGTATGGACACATGATTTTGCCGTATATTCCTTACATATACGGATGGCCCAAATACAAGTTTCTCTTTAAAAATACAATAAAATGAACAAAATTACATTTTTCTATGTATTACGACTTTGTTGGTAAGAGCAAACATTTCCATTAATTGTGGAACACAACGTCGTACAAGTGGCTGCCTTAGCTGGCTTCACAGTAGCGCATTCTGTCACGCCGATTTTTCAAGACCTTGTTGATGGTTTCGGGCTGTAGCTAACGGATTGCTGTGATGATATTGGCCTTAAGTGCTTGAATCGTTTCCGTATTGTTGGCATAACATCGATCTTTCTCGTTTCCCCACAAACAAAAAGTCCAGAGGGGTCAAATCGCAGCTCCGAGGGCGCCAATTGGCTTCGCCAAGACGGCTGATAACACGATATGGGAATTTGGTGCGCAAAAGATCGATTGTGGCATAGCGCGCCATCCTATGCATGAATCGGAGGTTGTCCAAGTCCATGTCTTCAATTAGTAAAAAAAAAGTCGGTTACCGTGGCTCTGTAACGCCCACCGTTGACCGAAACGCTGTTCCCAGTTGTTCGAGAATTGAATTTCACATTATCGACTACAGCAGTCACATTCTCGTCGGTGCGCACCGTACGACGACGAGGACCATGAGTGTTGTCCTCTAGCATACCAGTCTCTCGAGCTTTTTCCACAAACTTGCGTACAACAGTTTCATTTCGGCCAAAACTTCTTTTCAAAAAACGCACTGTTTGGGCTACACAGCACTCACTTTCAATATTTCCCAACGTTGTTCAAGCGTAAAGCGTAAACTGACTTTCTGTCAAGATTTCGAGCGAGAAATAGCTGTCATTGTTGGATTTGTTCACAAACCTTTTGTGGCTAAAAAAATTAGAAGAGAAAAATAAACACAAAAATCGCCCCCCCCTTGATGATATTGATAGATACCTTATAATCCAGGCCCAATCAACGTAAGTCATATTATATTGAAATGATAAGTCAATCGCTAAACCTAAATACTGTACAAGAAACAATTTTAAAATGGGAAAAGCATACTTTTGGTAGATTCGGTGTTGGTTGAGAATGTCGAGCTGTCATGCGGAATGAACCAAAGCTTCGCAGGCCTTTTTAAAATGTTGTGTATAATGACACATATTAACGCTTAAGACAAACAACGCTGCTGGGCCTGATGAACTACCCTTAGAACATTCTGAAGATTCATTGGAGAGCCTGCAACGTGCTATACCGATCTACAAATACGTTTTCAGTTGCGTTAACTTGGTCACGAAACAATATCTTATTTACATCATTGCGCGGCGTTTGAAGCTTTTTATGTATCCGCCCGGCTTCGCACGTGCAAAATGTGGTTTCAGAACAATTGATGGAAAAATTTTTCAGAAAGAGCCTTCTGCTAAAGTGAGGGACTTGAACCCGTACTGAAAAACCTCCCGTAGACTGGGCCCACTCTGCCTTTATCTTCATGGCATTGCACATGCTCGTTGGACTAATCGGCAATAATTTAATATTCTTTGGACAATGAAAATAATTATATAATACAGGGTGGCGCACGAATCGTGCTACAAAAATAAAACGTAATAACTTTTTTTCTGTGTGAGTAATCGGCTTATTTTTTTTTTATTTTGTAGGTTACTATTTAAATTTATAAAAATGGATGCTTGGGATACGGAGAAAAGAATTTGGATAGTGCAACGGTACCATGCTTTGCAGTCCGTCATTTCCGTCCAAAGGGAATTTAGGCGGGAGTTTGGCGGTAATCCCCCGAGTAGATGGACCATTATGAGGTTTGTAAACATGTTTGCCGAATCTGGAAGCATCGCACGAAGGCCGTACCATCGAGATGCCAATGTTCGGGTTCAGGATACAATCGCAGCAGTAGCATCTGCAATACAGGTCAATCCGAGCGTTTCGACCCGAAACTTATCGAGGCAAATTGGACTTAGTAGACGGTCATTACAACTGATACTTCATGACGATTTAAACTTGTTTCCGTACAAAGTCCAAATTACTAGCAAGTTAAACCCTCAGGATTTGCCTGTTCGCCTGGAATTTTGCCAAAAAATGATTTCAGAGGCCGAAGAAGACAACACATTGATCAATTGTTTGTTCATGTCTGATGAGGCCCATTTTGATCTTAACGGCAATGTAAACAAGCAAAATTGCCGTATATGGAAAGAGTCATTTCATTTCATTTCATTTCATTTCATTTATTTCATAAAATGGTTTGTACATTAAGATATAATCTTTTTTAGTACTTAGTGTGGTGTAAAAAACAGAAAATGATTACATTAAATAACTTAAGACTAGTATACAGACAATTTCTTAAAACTAAGCTGGGGAGATATAGATAGGAGATACAATTGGGATTTAATGTTGATGAGTGGAAAAATATAGGAGAATTGCAGTTTTAAAATTGGAGTGATTGGATATAGCTCTTACATGTGGGGGTAAGGAGTTCCATAGTCTCACAGTGTGAATGTAAAATAAACGCGAAGAATTGAGAAAATAGCAGCGGTATGGTATTAGGCTGATGGTTCGTGACGATCGAGTAAATTTAAGCCTGTTATACAAATAAGACGGACTTTGATTTATTATTAAATTATGTAAAAAGATACAGTTTCTGGCGTTGATATACTGATGCAAGTCACAACCTAGCAAACTCCTAGTGTGTGCTGATATATGATCGTATCTATGAATGCCGTAGATGTAACGCACCGCGTCATTAAACGCTAATCCAGAAATGCTCCATGAGACGGAACTGCACCCAGAACGAGTCACTGTGTGGTGCGCAGTTTCATCAAGGTGTATTGTCGGGCCGTACTTCTTTGAAGAAAACTGTGTAACCGTTACTGTCAATGGGGACCGTTATTTAAAGATGTTGAAGGAGTTTTTTTACCCAGAACTGCGCCGAAGACGTATACCATTCAACAGCGTTTGGTTTCAGCAAGATGGAGCAACTGCACATATAGCCAGACCAGTTATGGCGGAGCTAAACAAAAAATTCGCAAACAAATTAATTTCTAGGAACTCCACTCTTCGCTGGCCCCCAAGGTCACCTGACCTGACTGCACCAGACTTCTTTTTATGGGGTTATGTCAAGCAAGAGGTGTATAAAACGAAGCCCAGGAATTTAACTGAATTAAAGCAGTCCATAACAACAATAATTGAGGCGATCCCAACTTCAACTCTTCAGGCCGCAATGAATAGTTTTTTGATCAGGTGCCGCATATGCGTGGGAGAGCGTGGAGGTCATTTGCGATCTATAATCTTTAAAAACAACTAACTATTTAAAATAAAATTTAATTTTCTAACCAATAAAAAAAAAAAAAATAAATGAAATACATCGATTAAAAAAAAAGTTATTTGAATTTCTTATTGTAGCACAATTGGTGCGCCACCCTGTATTTAGCTCACTTTTTTTTTATTAATGTAACGCTTCTTTGTATACTTTGTATATTAGCGGTTTCTATCGACTAAGATAGTGATATTTGCAGCATTACTTACCCTGGAGCACGCTACATATAAGATATAACTGCCCGTGGCTGAAGCAATTCTTAATTAATACAACTCCCGCTTTTCTTAAAGTTTGACCCTCTAACTTATTGATTGTCATGGCAGAACAAACATTAGTAGGAAATTGAATCAGTTTAAACTGAAATCGATAATTGCTGGGAATAATTTGTATTCTTGGTACGATATAAACACCGTATCTCCTTTACCAGACCCAGTTAAAATTAACTCCTCCATAACGTTTTTCGTTTTCAATAACGAAGCAGCATAATGGGAGCTCCAACTTTTAATTCCAGGCCATGCACAGTAATTCTATTTAAAAACTCGACCGAACTCGACTGCCTCATCTTGATTGCAAATAGCATTTATAAACAGGTACGACGTTTATCATCAGGAATTTTCCCTAATGTAATAATACCACGATCTGGTATCCCTGATACCTATACCTATTTGACATTCCTTTCCTACATATCTGACTTTTCTTTGATGGCTGTTTTTGTTGTTAGCACACCAAACAGTATACTGCCTCTGTCTGTCTCCCTCTCCGTCACAGGAGTAAAATAAGGTTAAAGGAGATGTCAAAATATTGCGCGGTTAGTATGTTTGATTTGAAAATGAAGTGCATATCTACTCATGCAGGTGAAAATCTTAGAAATGTTTCAAATTTTGCCTTTTCATTTAAAAATATTTTAAATTATCGAGTTATTGGATATCCTAAGTTGTACCTGCAGATGTCCTCTATAAGCTGCTGTTAACTATATTTAAATGCTCCCAGTATTTTCGAAAGGAAAGCGTGACAAAGAAAAAAGCAAAACGAAACGAAAAAATAAATTACTCTTGTCCAATTTTTTCCAGAATTTATAGAGATATAGTGTTGAGACAAAGAAGATATTGTAGGCCTAGGTATCCTCTATAGGCATGTGAAAAATGCACCAGAATATACTGAGCAGTTTCTAAGATTTTTGCATTTAAATACATGCATTCAAATTCAATCTAAGTCGAATAGAACTACATTAATTTTATTTATATGATTATTTATTTGGGAAACGTCCACTCTCGTTATTGTTTAAAAACTTGGAAATATTTCGAAAAAAAAACATTATATATATATACCCACCATCTTCCCATCGAAAAAGGAAAAATAGGTATAGTGAAGAGAGGCATGTCTAGTTTTCTCACCACCTCCATCTTTCCCGACTGTGTAAAAAAGCATTCTGAACTTCAGCGCTGTTTTTAAACTGAGAGATGCTCAAAATAGACCGCCGGATCCCTTTTTGTCTCTATTCTTCGCTATCTATAGGCGTTTTTCTTTTTTAGTTCAGAGCTGAGCTCTGAACCGAGCTCGAGCATTATGAGCGCGCTCTGAGCCGAGCTTGCTCAGATCGTTCTGATGTATTTATGAAACACACTTGAGCACGTATCTGACATTTTTAATAAATACATGTATAATTTGAAAATTTATTAATTTTTATTTATTAAATTGGTTAACATTCAGTTCCAGAACAACAAAGGTCGTCCACCATTTCAATTATTTTGTTTGTCCTGTTTTTTTTTCTGTCAAATGTAACTGTGAGAGTGTATTCAGCTTTTTACTCAGCCTGCTCTGATTATGCTCAGATCGAAAAAAGAAACACAAATCTGAGCTATGATGTATCTGAGCTAAAAAAGAAACACGAACTTTTTGTATAACAGTTCAGGTTGTGCTCTGAACTGAAAAAGAAAAACGCCTTATATAAGTTCGGTGGCAGGTTTCTTTTGTATCCCGCAGGGGCTCGAACCTGGGACTCTAAAGTAACAATTTACTACTCTAACCACTACTACACCATTGTTCCAACCATACACTCAGGGAAAAAATGCAAACTAAATTGTAGTATGTTCTATTTGATTTTACGTTGAATAAACTTTAATACATAATATTCCTTTTCACGTTAAAACATATTTGATTTAAATATGCAATATAATTTAAAATTAAGTCAACGTAGATTCAAAGTGAAACGTATTCACTTTTACATTTAAGCATGATTCCACGTCAAATCAAGGTGCATACGTGTTTAGATCAAATTAAAAATATATGCCATTTAGAGTAGGGAAACCCGTTGATTTAATGTTATGCCACTTTGATTTAAAAATGTTCGTAGTCGATGCTAAATCATTCCGAAAAATATTTAAATCAAAGTGGTTTTCTTTGATTTTACATTGTTTTTTCTCTGGGTGTAGATGTGGCGATAATAAAAAACGCCTAATATCTAACCGAAGGCTCAGTTAATGGAAAATAGGGTGCATTAGAAGCTACTGCACATCTTCGCCATATGATATACTTGCCATAGCACACACGAAACAAAATCCATACAACATTATAGAATACAGGCTCCAAGAACCTACCTGCTTTTATGAAAAACAGATAAAAAAAAATATCCAAATTGGTAGGTAGAATGTAGATGCTACCTGTTGGATGCAATGACGATGACCACCGGAAGCCAACAATTAACAAGAAATTTAAAACCGATATCGGAATCGGACAAAGAAGGATTTTCGACCATTCTAAAGCATCTGAACTTGTCTGCTGTTTTATGATACAATTTTCAGGTTTTGAAAGGAAAAAAAAAAAATAAAAAAAACTGGTTCCAATTAAGAATGGAGCGGATGAATGAAAGAAAATCAAAAGAACACATAAAAAGTACCGAAATTATATGAACGCAATGATGGGAAAATAAAATGCTGGACAGTAGACAGTTGTTAATTGTGTTACGCTATATGCATCCGCATCCCTACTTGCTACCAGATTTTTTAATCTCATTGTGATGTAAGTTGTTGGCCGAGTTGTCGGATACTGAATGCGTGATGTTATAATTGGATAAGGCTAGCCACACTTCCTGTGCCTGAAGTTGTATGGATTTTAATATATGTTCTTGGGCATTGCTCAAGGGTGTAGCTACTGGATTTTTTAAATGCATTTTGGAAATAATATTCAAGGCAAACCGGTATAGGCATAGTTCTATATGTTTGTTGCACAATTGTATGATGAATTTTTAATTGTATGTTTATTCATCTAATTGGTGTTTTAACATTTGATTCCACTTTTCCATAAGAATGACATTTGGGACCATCCCAGCATAATAGCTGTTCATCTCTGTATTTTAAGGCGGTGCTATCCTTTCAACCATAGACAAATCATACTAAGACACCCAACTCGCAATCCCCTTGCCACTCATTTTTTTTTAAAATGTGCTAGAGTTCAAGAAAACCACATACATCTTTACATTACTGAATGCCATTGGTTAGTAATTATATATTGAAGGCGAATAATTCGATTTTGGTAATAAAACTATCTACAGGAGATGTTTTACATATTAGAAACATATTAAGACAGACAGGGTTATGTATTTACCTCTTTTCGATTTCACGTGTACATTTTTTTTAAATAACTGATAAAAGTTTGGTCAAAGGTTTTTTTTCATGCAACCATTCTGCATTGACAATTTTTCATAAATATTTTAAGGCAATGTACACTTATTCCTGTCCACACATATAAAAATAATTACAAATTTAACGGATAAAATTTTATGAACGCTGTCAGGAGCTTTGCCAATATGCAAGGTGCGAGTACGAATTTCTATGTAACAATAATAGCGCACTTAGCATTTGTCACCCCATAAAAATATAGCTTGTAGGCAAGAAACGGGAAATCGGCCAGTAGTAGAAATTCTACTATTACAATGACCTGGCTTAAACGTAACATATTGGAAAACGAATAACACACAGCATTGCATCTCGGCACAAATTTCCAACGAAAAAAAAATCAAGTGTTAATTTTTGTAGAAGCCAAACTTTTTAATTTATATAATTTGTACATCCTTTGGAGCCCATTTGGCTTCGCGGGGATAGGGACAGTATATTCTATAGTAGCTCTTTTTCCTACACTACGACTTTAGTGGTCTTCTGTGACCGAACGTTTTAAAAATGTGGGTTTCAAGGCGAATTCTAATTGGACAGTCAATTGTAAAGCCTGAAAACAGTTATTTATAACATACTTATTATTTAGGATTTTGCAGGATTCACAACAATTTTTTATGTTAGAGCAAAAGAATTTTTGCCGATTCCAAGGCAGCGTTTCCTCGCCAAACAAAACAAACTTTAGTACTAGTTACCATATACAAACCATACTAAGACCACCAACTTCGGCCGATTTTTCATCACTTTTTCCTACAGCTATATTTTTACGGATTGTTATTACATTTGTAGCGCCAAGAAGGAGTCACCGGAGACCACATATAGTTGTATATATATTTTGAATCAGGATCACATTCTGAATCGATTTAGCCATGTCCGTTTGGCTGTCTGTTGAAAGCACGATAGCGTCCAAAGGAATCAACGTAGGCGAATGAATTTTGGTGAAAGGACTTCTTTTTATCGTCGTTAGGTTGGTATTCAAATTGGGCTATGTCGGTTAAGTAGTTCTGGTACCTCCCATACAAAATTAATTTTGCATGACTTGTATGCAGTGGAGGTTATCAAAGCATCGGCCAGGCCGATGATAACAGTTTTATTGTTGTAACGACACTGATAGAAATTCGTATTGACAAAGTCACGTAACTTAAAAAGTTCCGGCTCACCATCCGCATCTAATATGTGCCCATTCCGCTGTGGGCAAAGTAGCTGGAAGCGTTCATAGAATTTTATCCGTATTTTTTTGGGAATAAGGAGGGGTATAATTTCAAAACTCTTCTATTCCACTTTTATTCAATAATAAGTTGAATATGAGAAAGTGTTCTTTAGAAGGGCCCTCAACTAAGTATTTAACTAAAATTTTTCAAAACATGTTATTTCCTATATTTTAGAGTACTTAAAATGTGAAGGTTTTTTCAAAACTAAACTATTCCACTCAGTCGTTTAATTCATTTATTCCCATATAAATTGAATTCCGCACCAAACCTCTTCTTTTCCTATGCAAATCAAAGCAGCCGGTTTCAAAACTCTTGTATTCCAATGACATTAAAAAAGGCGGGAATTTTTGTTATTTTGAGAATATTCATTGTTAAACTAATTTAGTTTTGCAATAATTCTTGTGAAGGAAACAATCTTTGGTAGCTTACCGCAGATAAAATATTTTTTTATAAGTTTATTTTTATTTAATATTTAAATATATTGTATTAACAGATCATGGAGAGATATGAATTCGTGAACGAAGTTCCTATAGGAAAAGGACGAAAAAAAGTTAGCATTTTCTCAGCCAAAAAAGTTGAAGAAAGGAATAAAAAGTAAGAAATGATTGCGTTACATTCATTAAATCAGTATTAATACCCCTAACTATTTTTATAGATATTCTCCAAAAGAACTTCCACAGATTCCACACTGCAACCATAGCGGTAATAAGTTTAACTGCCAACATAATAGGCCGTCAGACGCATACAAGTTTTTCCGTGTGTTTCACAAAAACAATACAAAAATCTAGCAAGACAGCTTTTTAATGGCATTCTGTCAACCACATCTTCCAAAACGCACTGATAGATTGAAAGGAGGGCCCAGACAAAATACTTCTATTTCCTATATGATGTGCTCCAACAAATCCGGTCGCCCTATTAAAGTATGTCTAAAAATGTTTTCGAGCGTCCTCTATGTCAGTACATTTCGACTACAACGGATCTGCAAGAATCTCTTACGCAGAGGAGAGGCGCCGAGGGAGAAGCGTGGTGGTGACCAAAGGACTGGTAAGTTGTCTGAACACCGCGACTCAGTTAAGGAATTCATTAAACGATTCCCTATCCATGAAGTTCATTATTGCCGAGGAGGATCAGGCAGGTAATATTTGAGTGGAGATTTGTCGATAAATAAAATGTACAGACTTTATCAAGGGGAGTCAATAACGTCTCTTAAAGTCAAAAAGTCTTTTTTCCGAAATGTGTTTAACACTTTTTTCAATATTGGGTTTAAGGCTCCCGCTACAGATATTGAAAGAACGTGTCAAAATTGAGCAAAATGCAGAAGTTAAAAACCAACTTATGATTGAGTTAACGGTCCACAAAAAGCGTGGAGCGGCAAAAGAAGAAAAGCCTGAACTTTTGACAATATCTTTCGACTGGCCAAAAAATATGCCAATGTCAAAAATTCCGGATCAAGCCGCTTATTACTCGAGACAATTGTACTTATTTAACTTAGGTGTTGTAGTGGGAAGTTCGAAGTCTAAATTGCCAACACAAAACGTATTTCTGTATACTTGGACCGAAAACGATCGACCGAAAGGTTCCAACGAAATCGCGTCTGAAATTTTTCATAGACTTCTCAATCTTTTATTCCAACAGATAGGGTGTTTGGAAATATAGAGAAAGAAAATATAATAACTAAAAAAGAATACTTTGAAATATTTAAAACACATGGAACCATCATTCATATGGAAAGCTCCGAATGCCATGTTTGGAACTGGACAGAAGAAGCCGTGAAATGTTTGAAAGCTCCTGGCAGCTGGAACTTTAAATTCAACCAGTCGAAGCGCTTTTTACTACAGAAGAAATCGGGTCTAATAAATATCCGACATGAAAATAAATGCTCTACCTATGGGTGTTTTTAAAGATGAGAAGGAAAGGGATATAGCAAAGCTGTTGTCACTACACTTCGGCGCTGAGTTGAAGTTTTGTTTTACAAAAGACTTATGGATGAACATATCGATATAGATCCTGAAACAAGTCAAGTTTGTGAAGAACAAGAGGAAATCAAAGATCTTCGTATATAAGACTTTAAACTATTTAATTTAATTTAATTTGTATGTTACTTAAATACTTCGGTATAAAGACTGAAACTTTTGAAGTTATTTTTTTATTAGTTTTTTTTGTTCCTGTTTTTGTTTAAGTAATTTAAATACATTGCTGTGACGCTATTTTTATGTTCTTTAACAATTAATAATATTTTTTACTATCCAGATTTGAAGACTGTTGATATTTTATGTATTTTGTTAAGTTTTTTTGTTCATATTTACATTTCTTTTAAATAAAACAAAAAGAATTATATCGATTAAAAAGTTTTCTTTCTTTTCAAAACTCCTCTATTCCTAAATTATTATTATTATTATTATAAGCTTTTATTACTATTAAGATTACAAAATTTTTCATCACATATTTAGATGCATGTTTCTTTTTTTTTATTAATACATTAACATGTCATTGTTTAATTTATAATAGGTACATAAATTAAATTTATCATATTTTGGCAAAGTCTAAGCATTGCTTTCAAAATTAGTTGCAAATAGTATAAGCCTCCCCCATAATTGTTCATAAATCCCTATTTTTTGCGTCATGATACCAATATGTATTAAATTGTTGAATATCGTCTACCCATCTTGTTCGTGGTCGTCCGGTTGGTCTTGCTTGTTGTGGAATCCATTTTGTCAGAAGTTTCTAGTCTATTATCTGCAATTCTTGATATGTATCCTGCCCAGCTCCATTTAAGTTGTTTCGTCCTTTTTTTACATCGATGATGTCTGTTTGTCTTCTTATATCTTCGTTCCGCACTCTATGTATTAGTCTTATATCGAGAAGTTTCATCTCCATTTTTGTCTGACAAATCCTTAATTTTTCGGTTAGTTTTGTTGTTAAGCCCAATGTTTGAAGTCCATATGTCAAAACTGGTAAAATTTCTGAGCCCATTAAATATTTTTTCGTGTCTTTGTTAGGTTTTGCATTGAGTATCTCCTTCATATTCCAAAATTGTCGCAATGCGTTTGTTGTTCGTCTTTCTATTTCTTTTTCTTCTTGATTTTTAAATGATTTCAATTGTCCCAAATAAATATAGTCCTCAACATAGTTAATATTTACGCCATCGAGTGTAATGTCTTCATGTGTGGAGTTGGTCATAACTAGTTATTCCTAAATAGGTTGAATCAAAAGTCAACTATTCCAATCGTTTACTAGATAAAGATCATTTCAAACTTGCAATGCAGCCTTCAAACCAATCGCTTATATCATTTTAGTAGCTTTTAATTCCTAATTAATTCGTTTTACTCAAAATTCCCAAAAGTGGAAAAGAAGAGTTTTGAAATGAACCCCTAATGTACATATGCTTATAATATTTATGAAAAAGATTAATGCAGAGTGGTTGTATGAAAATCAAAAACATTTGAGCAAACTTCCGTATGCTATTTAAGAAAAATGTACACATACACAATCGATGTCAGTAATATCGAGAAGTGGTAAATACTTGTGGGATTGATGTCTCTCCACGCCAACCTTACGCCTTTACTGTTTGTCAAACGAAGTCTGATATTTCGAAGAGACGAAGGCAGTTGTAGACGAGCGGCGAAAGAACGAACACGACGGGGACTTGTGCCGATCATTAATTTTTTTTTGCTAATTACCTTTTTCTCAATCCATTTTTTCTTATTGTTTAATTTTTCTGAATTTTTTTAACCTAATTATAATTTACTTTAAATAAAATCGAGTTCTACATACTAACTACGTTTTTGCTCTAATATGTTTTAAATATGTTCAACATATTCTGAAGAGTTTTATTTGCCAAATAACTCAAATTATTCACCTAAATAACTAACCAATAACCTAAAAGTGTCGCTGCCAACTTAAGTATGGTAGCAATGAGCTTCATGTAGGTTTAGTACACATAATTATGTTTGAATAAGAGGCACTGATTAAGCATATTGGTGGCATAAGTGTTATGATGTTGTTTTTGTGAAGTATCTGAAGGCCTGAATTAAGAAATATATCCGGACAATCATACAATAGGATGTTTGTCAGAAATTCGCAGAGGTGGTTCAGTGGAAAAATTCCTTGAGGTTTATTATGCGTTTTACCGGCGATCGAATCTGAGACCTCTCGCTCAGTAGTACAACACACTAACCACTGAACCACTGCATCTTTCTAGCTGTTGGTGGACAGCATTATTTTGTTCAATATTTCTGGGTGAACTGATCCCATTTTTATGAATAAATAGTCAATTAAACTAACTAAAACTAACAATGCGATTACACACTCTTGATTCCTCCTATATAGCGCTGTACAATATATTAAATATTTATTTGTTGTTCGCGACTTTGAATTAAATATTTCAAATTTACCTCTTATCACACCTATTGTGAACTATTTAAAACAATATTGTCATAGCCAGATCATTTATCCATAATTTGATATAAATTGATATTATACAACAAAACTCCCAGTGCAAAAACAGCAACGGTTCACATGAAGCACAAACGGTTTTTCGAATGCCAAAATAGAAAACAGTTTTTCTTTGCATCATAATCTCCAACGCCTTAGCGTTTTTTTTTTAATTTTAGTCTACTAGTGGTATTACGAAACATTTTCATCAAATCTCCTATACCTAATTCTATTATGTGTCGTAGGTGCCCATCATCTCAGACGCTAAGACGTTATGCGGTTATACAGTTATGCTATCACAAAAGAAAAAAAAAGCATTTTGCGGAACTGATATTCAACTGATCTGAAAGAAGGTTACTCAACTGTACAACTACATTCGAATTGGCCTAGAAGATACGCACAGATACTCAATAAAATATTTTGCTGAATTAAGTGTAATAGCTACATATAAGCTTATTTTATGCCGTGTGCCAAATGCCAATCATTTTCATTGTAGATGGTCAGTTTTGTAAGCCAAACAGAAGGGCATTAGTTATTATTCAATTAAATTCCGCTGGGCATTTTATTAAATGGAATCCCAGGCACACCAAGCCTTTTATTTCAAAGCGCGCTTCTCACGGTCACGATCTTGCCAATAAAGGAGGCAGTAGATGTAGATTTCCATCAAGGTGTTGGTTATTTTTGGCGAAATAAGGTTATTAACATGAATTGCAGTCGTGTGGGCGTGCGCTGGTTCTTTAGTTCGCGGTTGTGGTGAATGAAAGGTGTTCCTCTCGCAATTCCATATCAATTTGAATTAATTTTCGATCGGATGATAATCGTTATTTTTATTGTTCCTGCTTGTCAAGTAACCGAAGTATTATTTGGCAAATATTTTTTACTACAACTCCGAAGGTCAAGAAGACATTATTTTTTTTTAGAAGAATAGGGTGTGACACGTGCTAACAAAATCCGTACCGGCACGGTGACGGTTTCTTTCATGATGTGTTCGCACTTTCAATTAACTTATACTAAATGTTTACACAGATGCTTTTAGAAACGTTTGTTTGAACTAATTAATGTGAAATAGTTAAGGAAATGTGTTTATTAAATTCTAGTCTCTAGCTTTAGTATACTAAAATCAAGGTTATTGATGACGCTAGTTAAAAAATAAATAATCTTGGTAAAAATGATGGTAAAATCTTGGGCCACAAGAGAAAGCATTTGATTATGTGTGTTACGTGATTAAATATTTTTTCTTTGCTATAAATTTTGCTGGATTGTTGCGACCGCAATAAAAAACGAGTCTCGGCCTGGCCAATGCTTTGAAACCCTCCACTGCATACAAGTCATGCAAAACTGGTTTTGTATGGATGGTACTAGAAATACTTGACCGACATAGCCCAATTTTAATATGAACCTGACGATGATAAAAGTAAGTCCTCTCACAAAATTTCACTTGCCTAGCTCGATTTGTATCGACGCTATCCTGTTTTCAACAGACAGAGAGACATATGTGTCTAATACTGACTTTGTATGGGAGGTACAAGAACTACTTCACCGACATAGCCCATTTTTAATACCAACCTAACGACGATAAAAACAAGTGCTTTCACCAAACTTCGTTCGCCTAGGTTGATTCCTTTGGACACTATTGTGCTTTCCACCGACAGAGAGTCACATAAGTCTAATACTGATTTTGTACGGGAGGTACCCGAACTACTTGACCGACATAGCTCATTTTTAGTAACAACTTGACGGCGATAAAAATAAGCCATTTCACCAAACTTCATTCGCCTATGTCAATTCCTTTTGGGCGCTATCGTTCTTTCAACAGACAGAGAGACATGTGGGTCCATCGCTATCGTGGTTTCAACAGACAGACAGACAGACGGACATGACTAAATCGATTCAAAATGTGATCCTGATTCAGAATATATATACTTTATGAGGTCTCCGGAATGTACAAACAATTTTTTGCAGCAAGTAGTTAAAGGTATCGACTACGCGATGTAGAAAGGAACGTGTGATGAGTACGGTCGATTAATAGGGAAATGACTTTGAAAGTACGTTGCTCTATCGTTTTTTTGCCAGACGGTAAATTAATAGCCCTATCCAATCAGCAGTATACCTATTACAAGATTTGCTCTTAACACTTGCTGACACTGCGGCCTGAAATTTAGTTGTATCGGAGAGGTCGCCTCTCTTTCGATGGCTAATACATTTTAAGTGAAAGAGTTCATTGATTTCTTTGTAGAAATTGTTGTTTCTGGTGAATTTTACTACACGGCAAGGAATTTTATATTCTTTTGAGCTTCTTACCCACTCAAATCTATAGATTTACTAACTGAACCCCCGCCGGCTTCGCCAGGCAAAATAAAATTGTTTTCCAATAATTAAATGCTTTTACGCAACAACATTCTTGGTTCTTTTTTACCCATCGCTTGTATTTATAAACAAATTGTGCAGATGGTTTTCCGACTCGGGAGCATGCAACGTAGAGAAAACTGGATTTTTCAAATTTATACCGCACAACATTTGAAAAGATTGTCCTTGCGACTCATTAATGGTAACGGTGAAGGCAATTGAACAAAATTCATTCGCCTGAACTGTCAAACCGCAGCCGAATGTAAAGTCACCTTATTGCGGTTTGTGTATTTGTGAAATGTCATTCACCTTAAACTTCAAATTTTTGTGAAGAAAACTATTTGGTGAAACCAGAGGCGAATGGAAATTATGAGCTAGAGAAATGAATGAAAATTCAAGAAAAATGTATGAAACCTATTCAATTCATGTAGAAATATAATGAAAATCGCCTTTTATAGTTCAGCAACTCCAGCCAAATCCAGAAGCAAGTTGAGCTCATGGAACAAAACCCAGATATATAGCAAAAGGGTAGGTACAATTTGGAGCTTCAAAAAAATCCAACAAAGAATATTGGGATAATTTCGCTGTTAAAATAAGGATTAAAGAAGTGCGCATAGATATGAATTTGTCTTTTATTTGGTCCAATACATGCGCGAATGCTTCTTTGGTTAACCGAAATTTGGACACAAACTTAAAAAAAATCGCTGAATTACTTCTTAAATTAAAGTGCTTAATTTAGGTACTTACAGATCGTTTGAAAGTTCTATAATCTAGACGTAGAGGATTGGAATTGTCCCTAATAAATATTTCGTCTCAATCTATGCATATCTATTGTTGTCTTCAAAAAATAAATTAATATTGCTGATCATTTTTAAGGCACACAATTTTTTTTTTTATTCTTTTTGTGTTGCCGTAAATGTTCAAATTGACGTTTTGGTGCTGTCATTTGCGTTTTTATTATTTTAGTAGCCTTTGTTTTCTAGGCGAATGAATTAGTTCACCCACTTCGAATTAACTTTCAACAATTTCAAAAGTAGTAAAAAAGAAAAACTCATGCCGTGAGCTTTGGTTACCAAAAAATGTCGTTCAAATTCAACGTAAGCATGTGTTACCATATGTTTATCCACAGTCCTCTTACTTTCTAGTACCTCAGTTGCATTACCGGTAGGCAGTTGAGACACCTAACTTCCGCCTGGTTTGAAGGAGTACAGGTACCGTTTTTATTTAGTTAAACATTTTTTTTTAAACACTCTAATTAAAACCTACGAGTGTCAGAGAAAGCGGGTTATATCTTTGCAAATATCTAAATAAGGCTTGCAGAGACATAGATTACGCCAACTAATCCGGATGAGGATAGTCCGTTAGCAAACAAACAACTTACTTATCTAGCGTGGACCGGAGCCTTAACCAACAAGCCTCTCAACTCTCAAGTTACAGTGAACTTTTGCGTCACCTTAGGCATGGTTTTCATCTACCCCATTGTCCGTCTAGGTCGAAATCGACTACTGTTCGGGACGGAGCATTTGTGTCCTGGCCATATAAGACGACTGCTGTGCACTTTTCTGAGCAGGTTGATGTCGCTGTACAGATCATAGGGTTCGCTGTTAAATCTCTTCCTCCAGAGCCAGTCAACGAAAACGGGAACGAAAATCACTCGAATTATAAGTTCGAAGCGACCAGTGCGATCTTTTAGAGGGTCTCCTTTTTTGTGAATGAGATACTGAGGCTCAATTCATCAGGCATTCTTTCCTTCGACCAAATCTTGGAGACGAGTTGGTGTATGCTCTCCACCGAGTCATCTCCCGCTGCCTTGAAGAATTCGGCAGCTAATCGGCCCACTCCACGGCCTTGTTGGACCTCCCCTCAGAATAGTCACTTAATAAAAAAATCTTTACTTTAAAAAGATTTTCCATGACATTTTTTTTCCCAAAATCTGCAAGCGGACACTGCAAACAATAAAAACTTTTCATAGCCGAATATACCAAACTAAGCAAAGTACAAAGAACGGCATGCATAGGCACCACGGTCAACACCGTCAGACGCACTTACAGTCCTTTTGCATCTCCTACCTTTAGACCTTCACATTATAAACATCACAGCACATAGCGCAATCAGACATAGAGAGTCGGGGTGCTGGTCTGCGATACCCTACGGCCATAGCAACATTCTACTTTCTCTATCAAGGGAACTCATACCACACTCAACGGACTATATCACTCCCAAAATGTTTTTCACTAAACATTTTAAAGTAGAGTTCCCTTCAAGATTAGATTGGCAAGATGGCCGGATGAACAGGGACACGAATTTATCAATCTACACAGACGGTTCAAAAATGGACTATGGAGTCCCTAAACATCTCAAAATCCCTTAGGCTCCCGGGTACGGCCAGTGTGATTCAGGCGGAAGTACTGGCTATTCGCGAGGCCTGTCGTCGAATCAAATTACACCCAAACATAGATCCGAGGCAAAAGATAGACATTTTCATTGACAGCCAAGCTGCCATTAAGGCTATCGCCTCAGTCAACATAACCCCAAAATTAGTATCAGAATGTCGCAAGGAGCTGGCCTCGCTTGACCAGTTCAAGGTTACCCTGATTTGGGTTTCAGGTCATAGCAATGTTTATGGAAACGAGCATGCTAACGAGCTGGCCAGGCAAGGCTCAGCCCTTCACTGCTCACTTGCGGAATCGGTTCGCATACCGCTCGGAGCAGTCAAAGTAAAGAACTCCTCAGAATTCCTATCGAAGGCAAACGTCAGATGGAGGAGGCTGACGAACTGTATCACATCCAGAAGGTTGTGGCCAAACTACAGCATGGAAAAAACAACTCATCTTCTCAGCAAATCACGAAAAGATATTGCCAGAATAATAGCGATAACCACGGGCCATTGGCCAATAGGGGAACACGCAATTAGATTAGGCATCCCATATAATACACACTGCCGCAGCGGTAATGACGCAGTCGAAAAGGAAACACTCACTCACTACCTTTGCGCCTGTCTAGCACTAGCTAGGGCCAGACAGCGATCTCTGGGTAAACCCTTCTTCGACTCCCTTGAGGAGGTCTCGAAAAGTAATATTAGAGAATTTATAACCTTTTTGAACTCCATAAGCTGGATCTAAACTCTCCTTTTCGACAATCTTAAACAACCAGGTCAAATGAGTTGTGGTAACAAATCGGCACATAGTGCTACTTGGGTTTTTCTTATAAAAACTGCCACTCCTACCTACCTACCCTATAGGGAGGAATCTTTTGTAAACGTTGGGAGATATCTGCACGCATAAGCTTCAATATCAACTTTTTGAATAGGTACAAAATGTCAATTCCTGGTGACGTATATAATTCCCGCTGACAGAAACATCATAATCTGCCGATTTATGTCGTGTCGAGATGAGGACCTTGAACATCGATCTGTGGATCCATGAAGCTTGTCTGATCAACAACCATCATCACAATTCGCGTGACAAATCTTTAACAAACAGAAAGTATATTACCGTAATACGCAGAATACAACAAACTGAATCACAGATAGAATTTGAAATTAACATACATAATTTACTGTGGATGTCTTCGTCGCGTCGCATCCAAACGCAGTGATGTCTGCGTCTGGTATTGGCGGCCGGCGACATTAATGTGGGTTTGCCCCTCTTTCACACGCCTTTATCACACCTTGATGACCATCGCCACGCCATCGCCACCATGTGTCGGTAAAAGTGTGAGAAAATATTTCTAAAGAATTTAAAAAAAAGCATGAGCTTAGCGCACTCACGTCAAATTTTGTAGATACTTTTTGCTGCGATGGATTGATGATTGCGTGTGATTTAAAACCCGAAGTAGGTATGACTTTCAACCGCATTGCGTTGCGACCAAGCAGGCATGGTTCGGTCGGAACGGTAGTTAGTTTCTCGAATGATAGTTATACGAGAGTAGCAACGTTCAATGGGCAGGAGGTGGGCAAAATGTGCCTCTTGGCGTGGTTATGAAGATATATTGGGTATATGGGTTTGGCTTTTGGTAGAATTGGTAGGTGTGGATGGATTGCTCGCTCGTACAATGTGTTGCTTGTTGTGTTTGCTCAATATTTTTTTTTGTTTAATTTTATCTGTGTTTTTGTATTGTTATTATTCTTAGCTGACGACTTTGAGAAGGTCGAATGAATTGAAGGTCTGTGAATGCTTTATCGTTGGTCATTGCGCGACACGCAGCTGGCCGTGGTTAATTTTCCATGGAAAGGTTTGGTTCTGGTTGTGCGTGAGAATTCGCTGGGAGTATAATTATGCGCGTAATTGCGGAAGTTATGTTCGCCCAAAATACGGACTGACTCAGTTTGACGTTCACAGCTACATGCAAAAAACAAAACTCTGAGAAATATAAAGATTTATACTTAGTTAGCCTAGTTTCGGGCAATTACGTTAACGTTAAGTCACATATACTTCAGCTTAAGAATGAATTTTGTTTGCTCCAAATGCTTAAATTCTCTAACTAATGATTTTTATATATCGTGTGGACTGTGCGGTTTACCAACTCATTGTGAATGTGCTGACATATCCGCAGAATATATAAAATTGATAAATGATACTGATAATATCTTCTTTAAATGTGTTACATGCAGAAATTTCAAACTTGATAAATGCATAAAGAGCGTTAATGATCACTTTGCTCTCTTGCAAGAAAGTGTTAGTGTGCTTAATAACCATATACATTTATTATTTAAGCGAGAAAAATCCAATGAAAATCTAAACATTAGTCGTGATATACGTGAAAAAACACGTCTGCAACGAAAGCCTAAGGTCAATGACCCCTCTAAATCTAATTCATCCAATAAAGAACAAAAGAAGAGTGCTCTTCCGTTGTCCTCTTTATCGCGATTCTCGCCCTGTACAAGTGCTTCCCCTACTGTCCCTCGCACCAGCAGTGGACAAATTAAATCTATTGCTAGTACCTCCCGCAGGTCATCATCATTCCCAAATATTGCTTGTAACAATAATGATAAAGACATAAAGAAAAAGAGAAAAGACTCAGAATTAATTGTTGTTGTAACCAACGCTAATAGCCTAATTGATGGTGATGTTGTTGGTGTTACTGCTGTTGATGCTCCGAATGAGGTTGTTGCTGTTGCCCATGATTCAACTCTTACTGCTGACACTGCGGCTGCTGCTGTTGGTTTGGAGAGCGCTTTTGGTAACGTTAGTAGTGCAAGTAATAATAACGTAGAAGACTCAGAGAAAGGTAAATGTCCAGACGCTGTTGTTGTTGCACTCAATGCCAAAAACCTCAATAATGCTGTCGCGGCTGATGTTACTGCTTGTCATGATGCTGCCGTGGAGGTCGTCACCAATACTACTGCTGTTGTTGTTGGTACTGAGAGTGCAGTTGGTATGGAAAACATTGTTAGTAATGCGAATACTTTTGATAATGTAACTCCGTCGGTCTCACATATGAGTGTGACGGACGGGACAGCTGTTTCGACTGAATCTAAAAGCAAAACTATAATTGGTTCCAAGATCCAATGTTATGGCCTTAAAATAGCGAAGAGACTTAAATGGTTCCATATTGGAAGTTTTCACAACTCTACCGCAACGGATGATATTGTCAACTATATATCGAATAATCTTGATTTACAACCAGGTGAAATTCAATGCTATAAGCTTCTTAAACACCAGGAACCCGATAGTAACTTGAAATTCATTAATTTTAAAATCGGCGTCTCTGTGGAAAGTGCTAAGAAAATCTACGTTGATTCTTTTTGGCCTACTGGGGTAAAAATACGTCCTTTTGTGTTCAAGCCAAAAAACTTGCTGGGCTAGAGGGATCTCTGTTACCCTCTAGTTATTCTCATCAAACAATTCTTCAAAACAATCAGCCTAATCAACATCATAATTATTCATCGCTCAGGGTATACTTTCATAATGCAAGTGGCATTCGGACGAAAATATCTCAACTGTTTAACAACTCGAGTCACATTGATTACGATTTAATCATTATCGTCGAAACCTGGTTATACCCTGATATATCTTCGTCTGAACTTTTTGATTCTCGGCATTTCGTCGTATATCGACGCGACAGATGTAACTCTATCTCTGAACGTGGAGGGGGAATACTGATTGCCGTTAGTACAAAGCTATGCTGTATGGAAGTTGCATTACCTAACGTGGACGTTGAGCAATTATGTATTTCTATAAACTTATTTTCTACACATAATGTTTCTTTATTTTTTATCATAAGCTATATTCCACCTAGAAGTATTTTTGAAGTTTATGAAAAACATTTTCTGAATATCGATGCTATTAATAATACTTGCTCTGAGTTCGATACTGTATGTTGTTTTGGAGATTTTAACTTGCCAAATATTATATGGAACTGGTCAATTAGTGATAATATGTTGTTAGCTTCCAACATGATTAAAGATTTTGAATACTATTTCATAGATTCTCTTCATTCACTCAACCTGAACCAAATAAATAGAATTCCAAATGCTTTAAATAAAATATTAGATCTTATCTTTGTATGTAGTGAGTATCTTAATTGTAAAGTCTCGACAGTTCCTTTTTCACTATTAAATAAGTCTATTCACCACAAAGAATTATTTGCTGAAATTGAATTATATATTTTCTCGTCTAACGAATCTAAAAAAGGTTTTAAATCTTATAACTTTAAGAAGGCTAACTTCATTGAACTAAACAGTTTTCTTGAGTCTTTTAATTGGTCGCATGAATTTTTAAATTTAAATCTAGAACAAATGTACTTCAGATTCAAATCAATTATATTTGATAGTTTCTTTAAATTTGTTCCTCTTTCTCGAGGGTCAGAATCGAAGAAACTACCAAAGATTCCGTGGTACAATGATCATTTAACAAATCTTAAAAATGTCAAACGTAAAGCTTTTAATAAATATAAGAATACTAATAATGAGTTAGACTATGCAAAATTTAGCAAATTGAGAAAAGATTTTTCTATTCTTAATAAATTCCTCTATAGGTGTTATATTATGAGCATTGAAAGTAATATCAAGTCCAATAGTAGCTCATTTTGGTCATTTGTCAATACTAAGAGAAAGTCTTCTGGATATCCGAAAAATATGTCTTATAAGAACTCAGATGCTTCGAATATTACTTCGATTCTGGATTTATTCGCAGATTTTTTCCAATCCGTTTATTTAAATCCAAATAACTTAAACAAATCATATTTCCCCAATATACCAAGTAAGGTTGATATTGGCGCGCTAAGTTTAAGTATTGATGAAGTTCTCGGAGAACTCCAGTCACTGAAGCCTAAAATCAAACCTGGTGCGGATGGTATACCAGCTTTATTTCTAAAGAACTGTGCCAACACACTATGCTTTCCTTTGCTCTGCATTTTCAACAAATCGCTCTCCGAAGGTATCTTTCTTAACGAATGGAAAACTTCATATCTTATTCCAATTCATAAATCTGGCTCCAAGAACTTAATAGAAAATTACAGAGGAATCTCTAAACTATCCTCTATTCCCAAATTATTCGAAAGCATTGTGAAATCAAAATTAGAGTTTTTAACCCGTGAATCCATATCCGAGTTACAGCATGGTTTTATCTCTGGGCGCTCTACAACAACAAACATGGCCCTTTTTTCATCGTATGTTATTGAGAATATTGAGGGAAAGAGTCAAATTGATGCAATTTACACCGATTTCAGCAAAGCTTTTGATTCGGTTAATCATTTTAGCTTACTGCGAAAACTCAAATTATTTGGTTTTCACTCTACACTTCTAAGTTGGATCTCATCTTATTTAACAGGTAGATCACAAAAAATTGTAATCAATGATTCTTACTCGCAATCTATTAATTGTATTTCGGGTGTTCCTCAGGGAAGTCATTTGGGTCCCCTTCTGTTCAATATTTTCATAAATGATATAACATCTGCTATAAAATATTCGCATTGTCTTTTATATGCTGACGATCTGAAATTATTCCTTAAGATTAATAGTGTTGATGATTGCCGCCTACTGCAATTAGATATTGATAATATTTCAGAATGGTGTATTTTAAATTGTTTAAAATTAAACATAAAAAAATGTAATGCTATCTCATTCTATAAGATGCATAAGCACATAAACTTCGTTTACCAAATTGATTCAGACCCACTCTCTCGTGTAGTAAAAATTAAGGACCTTGGTATAATGCTTGATTCAACTTTGTCTTTTAAAAGTCATATTGACTATATGATTGCACGAGCTAATTTACTAGTTGGTTTCATTAAGAGAAATTGTATTGATTTTTCTGACCCACACGCTTTGCTTTCTTTGTACTTATCTCTAGTTAGATCGTTACTCGAATATGCGGATATTATCTGGAACCCTACCTTGAAGACCTTTTCTGAACGTATTGAAAAAGTCCAAAGACGTTTTTCAAAGTTTATATTTTATAAAATGAAATGGGCTTTCATCCCGGAATATAAGGCGCGTTGTTTATTTCTGGGAATTAAATCACTGGAATCTAGAAGATGTATGCATGGTATAACGTTCGTGAGGGATATTTTGAATTATCATGTTAGATGCCCTTCCCTACTCTCCAAAATACCACTTTATGCACCATCAAGAGTTTTGCGTCCCAAGGATTTGCTATTTGAGCATTACCACAGAACAAACTATGGTAGTAATGAGCCCATCTGTAGATGTATAAGACATTTCAATGAAGTTTGCCAAAATATTGAATTAAGCTGGACAAGAGATTTGTTCAAAGCTATACTTGTTTCAATATTTATATTCTAACGATATTTTTTTTCCTTTTATTGTAATTTATTTTCCTATTTGTTTTCTTTTTTTATTTTTTTTTCTTGTTATTATCTAAAGAATATCTATAATATTATTTCTAAAATCTGTTAGCCTAAGCTTGTAGATAAAATAAAATAAAATAAATAAAAATAAATAAAATAAAATTTGGATAGGCTGCGAGCTTCCCATCAATGCACCTTGACTATTGCATTTTGCATCGCTTTTATGTGGAAGCTCTTTCTTTCAGGAGAAGAACATTCGGTGCTCATGGTAAAAACGGAGATTCTCAATTATTTCAGGCTGGCAGCGGGAGTACCTATTGGAGTTTATAGACTAATTGTGTTCAAGAGGTCAACCACTGTTCTGAAGCAGATGTATGTACCGAACCGGGACTCATTGATTGCAGATATTGCGTGATACTAATAATCATATTTTGTGTCCAGTCCAGTTTTTTTGAACTCACAATGGCGAAATTTTCGATAGAAAATTACCCATTGTGGCCTACAAAATATTTAGTGTGGAGGTTAGAAGTGATCATTAGTAAGGCCCTGTTGATCATAAACTAGGTATTAATTAGACCGTCAGCTCAGACAACTAAAGAACAAGCCATTTTCCGTGTTACTAGGTACCTATGTGGGAAAGTATGTGTGCCATGTTAAAGTAAATAGGCCACATGCATACACTTGTACAGTAAACTGACAGTTCTTTCAGTTTTTGTTTTTCTTTTATTACACCTCCCGCGATTAAGTTTTTGTTTTTGATAGGCAATTTAAGAGAGAATTTTATTTTCAGAATTTGCGGGGTCGGGTGCGCGGGATCTGACGGTCTAACAATACTTAGTGAAAGGTAAAGAGTGGATTTGAGACAGTGTGATTGGAAGAAATAAAACACGTTAAGACTTCCCCCTTAATATAGACCAAGATATGGTCTAATAAGGGGGAACTTTAATATTTAAATATGTTGAGAGGGACTGAATTGCCAAAATGCAAGCTGATCAAAGGAACAATCATGAATGGAATTCGATCGCAGATCTGCTAACTAGTTTTCTGGTAAACCATTCACCGTCTTAGAAGATGAAAGTTGAATATCGTCTGCCAATTTTGTTCCAATGAGAAGGACATCTCAGGCAGATTGAGCTAACACTTCTCCTAGTTGTTGAGCCTAGAACAGAGCCCTAAGATTGGCATAACCAATGCTTTAAGCATGGCGGAAAAAAAATACTTACTTAACGGGCTCCCGACCCGTATAGAGTCTCTGCCTGAGACACTGTAGCCTTACATCCTCTGCGATCCCGGGCACGTTGCTTCCAGTTATCCAGACCAAGCGCTCTGGCATCCGCGATGACTTGGTCTTTGAAACGGAGGTTCGGTCTTCCTTGTCGTCTCGAACCTGGCGGCTGGGATTTGAAGATCCTCTTAGCTGGAGCATATTTGTCCATTCGCTCGATATGGCCGAGCCAATGTAGTCGACGTATTTTGGCTTTTTGGACTACATCCACATCTTGATACAGCTCATAGAGTTCGCGGTTGTATCTTCTCCTCCATTCGCCCTCCTCGCACAAAGGACCAAAAATCCGCCGAAGAATTTTTCTTTCGAAGGAGCCCAGTATCAGCTCTCCCTGCCTGCTTATCGTCCAGCACTCGGCGCCATAAAGCAGAACTGGCAGGATAAGAGTTCTGTAGATCATACATTTTGTCCTTCGAGTTCGGAGTTTTGAACCCAATTGTTTTGCCAAACCGAAGTAGCAGCGGTTTCCTAGGGTAATTCTTCGCCGGACCTCCACTAGGATGTCATTTGTGGAGTTCATGTTTACTCCGAGGTAGATAAGCTCCTTAACTACCTCGAAATTGTTGTTTGTTTGCTTATTAGTCCTTTCCTCATTTACTACAAGACCAACGAATTTCGCCTGTTCTTCAATCGCCGTAAAATCCTCTAACACGGCACGCTGGGAGCGACCGATGATGTTAATATCGATTGCATACCCCAGTAGCTGGACGGATCTGTTGAAGGTAGTGCCTTCCGTGTTGACACCTGCCTTGCTCACTATCTGTTCCAGTACGAGATTGAAGAAGTCGCATGATAGCGCGTCCCCTTGCCGAATCCGGTGCATGTTTGGAATAGTTCGGAGGAGCTACTTCCAAATTGCACGTTGCATCGCGTGTTTTCGAGCGACACAACTGAATCAGTTTTTCCGGGATTCCGAATTCGGCCATCGCCATATAGAGCTCCTGACGATGTATACTATCATAAGCGGCTTTGAAGTCGATGAATAGGTGGTGTGTCTCGACTTGAAATTCGTTGGTCTTTTCCAGGATTTGCCTCAGTGTGAAAATTTGGTCCATAGTCGATCTGCCGATTAGTTTGTTGCAAAGCGGTTTTAGACGTTCACACAGTACGTTGGATAGGATCTTATATGCGACATTAAGCGGGGATATGCCTCGATAGTTCTTGCAAGACATAAGATCGCCATTTTTGTAGATGGGGCATATGGAGCTGATAGTCCAGTCATCGGGCATGTTTTCGCCCACCCATACTTGGTTGATGATTTGCTGAATGCGCCCTACCAAAACATCACATTTGAAGAACTCCGCTGGTAAACCATCAGAGCCGGCGGCCTTGTTGTTCTTAAGCTTTTTTTGCTGCTGTTGCTAGGCCAACTTCTTCTATACAGGGTGGTGGAACTGGTTCATCATTGACTGGACGTGTGTTGTCTTCTTGCCCTACCTCTCTCTCCACATGATGCCCATTTAGCAGCTGCAGGAAGTGCTGCTTAGACACATTTACTATTCCCTGCGCTTCGGTGACTAGGTTTCCACCACTGTTTTGAAGAGCCTGCGTTCCGGTCTTGAAGCCTGCAGCCAGTTGCTTGGCTTTCCTTCGGATGTTGCTTCGATCGCGGGACTCTTCGATCTCCTTGAGCTGGGTGACTGCGTAGACCCTCTTCTTTCTACGCAGGATTTTCTTCTCCTCCCTCCTCCTGGCTCGATACTCTTCCCTCGCTGCCCTTGTTTTGCGCTGCAGCGTCTTCGTATGTGCATTTTCTGTCACCTTTTTCCGGCGTACGCATTCATCATCATACCACGGGCTCTTTCTCTGGGGTGGGTGGTACCCTAAGGTGGTTTCGGCTATCTCTTTGATGATGTCGCGATACTGGGACCACTGGGTGTTGGCATCTGCGGTAGAATGCACAGCGGAGAGTTTCTCACTCAGGAGCTCTTTGTAGACTCTGGCTACTCTAGGTGTGCTAAGGCGTCCAACGTCGAATTTCTTTTTCTGGGCGGCACGCAGTTTCTTCTCGTTGGATAGTCGAGCTCTGAACTTAGCCGCAACAAGAAAATGATCAGAGTCGACATTTGCCCCTCGGAATGTGTGCACGTTGAGGATGTTGGATGCGTGCCTCGCATCGATTAGCACATGGTCGATTTGGTTAGCGGTTCGACCGTCTGGAGAGCGCCAGGTTGCTGTTTCGATCCTTAGCCTTGGGAAACCTAGTGCAACTTATCACCGTATTACGAGCTGCCGCGAAGTCCGTTAGTCGGTAACCGTTGTGTGTGGTCGTTTCGTGAATTCTATACTTAGCGACTAACCCGCCAAAGATGTTTTCCTTTCCGACTTTAGCATTGAAGTCCCCGAGCACAACTTTGACATCGTACTCCGGACTGGCTCCGTAGGCTCCATCCAGGAGATCATAAAACTCCTCCTTGATAGGGTCTTCAGCCTCGTCGTTAGGGGCGTGTGCACACATTAGGCTTATGTTTTAGAAAGTAGCTTTGATGCGGATCACAGCTAGGCGATCACTTATCGGGTTGACGTCAATAACCTTTGTCCTAAGCCGATTTCCCACGACGAATCCGCATCCTAATATATGCAATCTTTTGTAGCAGCTGTAATAAATATCGCAATATTTTCTTTCCATCATACTTGATCCTATCCATCGTATCTCCTGGATCGCGGTAATATCTGCCTTGTACCGCGTGAGGACAGACTCAAATTTCTGAGTAGCACCTCGGGTGTAAAGCGTTCGCACATTCCAGGTACATACTCTTAGATCGTTGTCCGTTAACGTTCCGGGTCTGGTTGCCTTTAGAGGGAAATCGTTATCCGAGGCTCCTCGTGTCTCTCCCATAACTGGTGTTTTTTTACATGGTCGGGAAGTTACCCAGACGGCAAAATCCGCAACCTGGCCATGGCGGAAAAAAGCCTTGCTTAAAGTTATTCAATGCTGCCGTAACGAAACGCTCTCTGTATCCATCAACTTCTAATCATATCTCGTTTCAACTGCAATGGATACAGGTAATTTATACTAAATAACATCTGGTGTACTAGAGAACGCCTAAATCCATTCGTTAACAACTCAATTCGGTCTACAACCGACCGAATATTTAGACTACGATCAATACTCATCGTTTTTTTTTATCGATTTTAAGGCCACATATAACAGCTTTTATAGCCTAGTTTTGGCTAATATATTAAACTTGTCAAATTATCTACAATGACGATGGAGAACGCTCGCTGCTCACGGACACCCTTGATGTTAAAAAAGAGAAAATGGTTTAGACTGGGTGATGCGCTATCCTGTCACCAGGGGCATCCATTTTCAAATGTCTGTGCAAAACGACATAATGCCAAATTCATGAGTATATTTAGCTGAGTTGATCGGTAGACGCCAAAGTTTCACAAGTAAAAATGTGGAATTCGGAACAATCCTCAGCTAAAACGCTCAGTGGCTACTGTGCTGACGTATTGAGCGAGAGTTCTCAGGTTTAACCCCTTGGAAACACAACTTTATATCATAAGGCTTAGTTGACTGTGCCACGTCTTGTAAACCTCTAACAATTATTATCCGAGGGTATTACTTCAGCCGTTCCGATTGGACAAATTTTTCCTTTATTTAGCCAGGTTAAACAAAGGGTTTGAAATTGAATACAAGAACTTTAGAAAAACAAAGAAATATCAGCTCATAGATCCAATTATTTTAAAAACCAGTTCATGCAATTTAAAACAGACACCAGGAAAACTTGGCGTTTAATAAATGAAATACTGGGACGATCCAAAATTAATATTGATGAGACATTGAAAAAAAACTTTGATACGGAACCGCAAGTATTATCCAACGATTTTGCAAAGTTCTATTCAACACAGACAAAGAATATTGTACATCATTGTGACTTGATAACCTATGTAAACCCGGTCAGAATCCTGGAAAAAACCATGTTCGTGAAACCAACGGACACTCAAGAAGTGCACAGTTTAATAAAGTTGCTGGGGGAAAATAAATCGCCTGGAATAGATGGAATTCGAGCGGCCGATATCCGAAGACATGCCGATATATTTGCACCCATTGTATGCAAGTTCATCAATCTAAGTCTGATACAAGCAAAGACCCCATCCATTTTGAAAACTGCTGTAGTAAGGCCTATTTACAAAGGAGGAGTTAAAAATGAGCTCAGAAACTATAGACCAATATCGATACTTCCGGTAATAGAAAAATGCCTAGAAGGTGTAATCACTGCACGAATAAATAGTTTTATTGGCAAACATGCCCTGATCCATAAAAGTCAATATGGTTTTCAAAAAAACAAAAGTACAAGTAAACTGCTAGCAGAATTCACGAACTGTGTCAACCAGAGCTTGAACAAATGTCATCACGTGTTAGTACTCTTTATGGATTTCAGTAAGGCATTCGATACTTTAAACCACAAAACACTTCTTGAAGCACTTCAACGTATTGGTATAAGAGGACTAATAGCGGACTGGTTAACTGATTATCTGTTCAACAGGCGATTTTGTGTGAAAATTTGTGATGTACAGAGTGACAGAGCTAATGTGGAATATGGTGTCCCACAGGGATCAAAACTAGGTCCAATTCTATTCATCCTGTACACTAACGAGCTTCTCCGATCATTCAAACAGAGTACACCATTTGCTTTTGCAGATGATACAGCTATCGTGGTGCGTAACAGGTCCCTAGAAAAAGCTACAGAAATAATGCAGGATGAATTTGACGCCGCAGTTAAGTGGTGCCACGACAACGGACTCGTGATAAATGCATCGAAAACAAAGATTATGCACATCAGAATCCCAAGTGTCAAAACAACGCCAACACTAGTTTTAATGAGAAATGATGCATGCCCTAGTTCCATTACAGAAGTCATCGAAGTTGTCGACAGCTATAAATATCTAGGAGTCATCATTGACTGTCATTTTTTATGGAATAAACAAATTGATAAACTCCGTACGGATTTAAAGAAGGCTATCTTCGCACTATCTCACCTGAAATACCATGCCACGGTGCCAGTTTTAAGACAGGTTTACTATGCACTCATTGAGTCCAAACTTCGATATGGTGTTCTGGCTTGGGGTAATGCTTCGAAAACCCACATCCAAAAGCTGGTTAGACTGCAAAAATCAGCGTTGAAGCAAATCAATTATAATACTCGAAACAACGAATTAAGCTTCAAAGTTCTTACGGTAGAAGACATTTTCAAGATGACGCTCACTTTGGAATATTATGACGTTATACGGTTTGTTAGACAACTTAAACATGAGGTGAATACTAGACGGCGTGCCCAAGGTATGCTGCAAGTATCTAGCATCTATAACAATTATGGTAGAAGACAACTTCTACATAGCGTTCCGGCAACAATCAACAATCTTCCCCGAGAATTAACGAACATCGTAAACTTTAAAAAAGAAAAAAAATGATTAAAAACTTTTTTTTGAGCAATGAAATAAATTGAATACCTACATACTAAGCTCTAATTTAATTTAATTTCATCTTCTGCAGATAAGCCTAAGGCTTCGCAGATAAGTATACACAAGTGTTATGTATTTTTATGAATAATAAATAATATTAAAGAAAGATTAAAAAAAAAAAAAAAAAGTAAAACCATCTGGCCAATATAAAAGCATTTATGAATGTGTGAGATTACTGCCTTTACGTTTGGCATTTCCGGAGTGCGTCGTCTATTCGCAGTGAGGAATTGAAGATGCTTCAACTACCCAAAACATCTGCTTTATTTATAAAGTGTGGCACACATTTTATTTTTTGAATCATATGTATAGATATATACGTATTTTCTCCTCCCTATTTTTTAATTTAATTATTTATTTATTATAAGGTAATTACAAATTACAAGGTAATAGAGCTAAAGAGCCTAGCTGCGGAGACTATTGGCTCTGACCATTAGAAATATGTATTTATTTATGGATTAACGTTTAAACAGGAAAGAAATTTATTTATATTTTCGATATTTTCAGGATTTGGATTTTTAAGTACATCATAAATTGGAACATTTTTGAAAATAGATTTTATTAATGGTTTTGATACTATATGCAGTTATTTAAGACATGAGGGATATCAAGCGTTACGTTACAGATTGTGCAAGGCGGAGGGCTGTTTCTATTTAGCAGGTGTTGATGAGTAGCTGCGGTATAACGAACAAAGTTAGAGATTTTGCTTTTAGATATTTTTGTAGGATATCTGGGCTGAGCTTTGTCGTGGTTAATTGTTTTGTAATGATGTTGGTATAGATTCCATTCGATTTGCTGTTTGTTTGTTAAAAATTTGTGTATATGTCTTTGTATATCTTGCCTAGAAAATATGTTAAACCTCATCTTTTGCTGAGTTTGCAGCCTTTCATTTCCTCGGATATTAACGTGGCCAGGGGTCCACATTAATTTAAATCTGTTTGGCATCATAATTAGTTTATTCCTTATAAGGTCAGCATTGTGGTTTGGGTTGCTGATTGCTTTTATTGCTGATATGCTGTCAGAACATATAAACAAAATTTCCACAGATTTTCGTGGTTATTTTGACCGCTTGTGAATATTGATGAAAATTCAGGAAGTGTCCCAATGCTTAAGATATAGGGTTTTCCAATAAGAGGTGTTATTTTGGTATTCAAAGAAAAATGACATTTTTTGAGATAAATGAACAGATGTTTATTTCATAATAAAGAGGAAGGTATGCCGTTAATAATGAAAAACAACATCAGCCAAATGGCCACCACGAGCACGCATACAGGACCATATCCTTTTCATGAAATTTTCCATAAACAAATCGCAAAGTGGCTGCCCTATGTCCTCGATAGCCTCACGAACTTTATCTTTGAGGTCTTGAATCGACGCTGAGCTGTTGGCGTAGACCTTATCACGTGGTCCCAAAGGAAGAAGTCGCAAGGTGTTAAATCACAAGATCTCGGTGGCCAATTGTGATCACCTCTTCGAGAGATAACACAGTCCGGAAACTTTTCCCTTTTCAAGGACCCAATCAGCAAAGACACGACGTTGTTGATGATCGGCCGGCTTGAGTTCTTGTGTTAACTGAACTTTATAAGCCTTAAGACCCAAGGCTTTATGCAAAATGCGTTGTAATGACGTTTGTGGAATGCCCAATTCCAAAGAACGTCGAGGAATGGACAAACCTGGGCTTTCTTCAACACTTTGGGCTACAGCAGCAATATTCTCAGTTGTTCTTGAGCCACGTGCACGGGTTTTATTCTTCACATCACTAACTTGTCTCAACCAATCTTCCCACCAATTTCTGTATTGCGGTCCGACAAGGTGCTTCACGACGACCAAAAAATGCTTTAGTTTTGCGAACTGTGACTGCAAGATTTTCACCATTTTTGTAGTGAATTTTAATAATTTCAAAGCGTTTATCGTTCCATTTTTAGTAATGGCGTAGATTCTACTTGTCAAATGTCAAAGAATGAAAGCTTCAAAAGTGACAGCTACCGAAATAGCGGGTCATTCACAAAAACACCTCTCATTGGAAAAACCTTTATAACCATCTTCACGCGTGACAGCGGATGAGGTATTTCCTTGAGACTTCGACCCGTCCGTGAAAATGAATTGCCAACCATTATTCTTAAATGTTGATGATATATATCCAAGTATAATGACCGGTAGACTGCATTATTTGAGTTTTTTTTCCTGTGTTCGACCAGAGTCATCACGAAAGAGTCAGATTTGATGTGCCATGGGGGGAAGGATAATACGATGCTGTGTGTCCTTTTGATTGGGGTTTCCATTAGATGGGCTTTGTCAACCTCCAAACAAAGGAATTAATCATTTCCATCTTAATCAAGGCTGAACAATTTTTCGAACCTATTCGAAAAAATAGCTGTGTTGCCCAAACAGTATGTGTTTATTAAAACAGTCATGTTGGCCAATATGAAGCACCCACTGCGGCTGCTGTACCCAAGTTTTTAGATTGTGGATAAGACTCACAATTTTTTGGTGCGGATTTTGCAGTGGCGGCAGCGGCATCACCCATTTTTCGATGCCATTTCGGTAAATGGTAAGTGCTACATAGTAATGATTGGCGAATTTTCGAGGAGGTCCCCTCAATGATCGATGCTATGCAGACAATCGAAAATCTTGCCCTTAATGTAAATATTGCATTGGCATTGCCACATGCCAGAAGATTCCAGCACCCTTACACATACTTTAATGGAGATGAAGGAGGAATTCGAACAATCTCCACTAGTTCTATGAAAGTAGATCACTTCCTTTAAGAAGGAGTGCTTCTCATCGAAATCTTACTTTTAATCTTCGCATTTTTTGAATCGCAACCTCCAATTACCTCGGAAACTGCCTCAATAGTACCGACTTGTTTAGTCACAAAGTAGCTACACCCCTTGGTTGAACACCAATATTTTACAACAAAGGACTAATCTATCAACTGTTTATATTTGGTCTTCGTAGACAAACTTATTTTGTACCTATGCTTACCACACACCGGGTTTCGCATCATAAACTTAACTTCGCTTTTTAAAATAAGTATCCTGAAATGAAGTACTAATTATAAGTCTATCTTGATGTACAGCGTTTCATATTAATAAATATCCAAATATTTATATAACTTTGCGTTATAGTTGAGACTAAATGTTCGTACGGTTGGGTTTCCGATTAATCCCAAACAAATCTAATTCCCTATTTCAAGCATTTCAGACATTTTCGAGAGAGTCGTAAGCTATTTATCTGATCAATCTGCAGTTTTTCCTTTTATTAATGGCAAACACATCCAAAAGCCTGAAATCGTTCAATAAATTTCGATTACCCACTGCTGTTGTTAGCTTCAGCAAAAAAAAAAAGAGCATATAATTGCTTGCGAAAAGAAAGAGAATAATCCAATGCGACCTTCTGAAATGTACAAAGAATAGCCAAAACAATCTTGTTTGAGTTGTCTTTTATTTGATCAAATAATTCAACTGTTTTTTTTTTTTAAATATATTCCTTTTACTGATTAAAGCATTTCTTGTTTTTGTAAATTCACAGCGTAAAATTTGATTTCCCATCGTGCCCTGCCCTAATGTTAACATTTTCGCACAGGAAATTCATGTATGTATTCACGTTCACATCACTTTTTGTCTCCGGCTTACAGAAAATCCCCTCTGTAGTCTCCACCAACTTGCATCACTTGGAATCCACTTCAACTGAAGTAACAAATTATTTCACAATCCTTTATATCGCTGGTTGGAATTGTTAGGCATACTCCTTTGCAACATCTCGAAGCTGCTACGGCTAGTCGCCCAATTCACCATGGACGCCACACACTGGAAGATTCACTGGGAGTTGGGCTGCAAGTGCCACTATCACTGCTACACTCGGATGGGGGTGGAGTTATTATCACTGGACTTCGACTGCTTTCAGCTTCATAGAAACCCCCAACAAGCGAGGCCGGAGTAACTATAGGAAAAACAGCTGCTGCTGTCGAAGTACTTGTTGCAGCTACCGTCGGCACAACCACTTGCAAATAGTTAAGACGATGGCCGAGATGACTCATTAGCTGTGTTCCCAAATCCACACTGACCCCGGGTACGGTAGCCAGTGTTTTTGAGACTTCATTCGCTGCATGAACGTATCCAGCGCGAAAACTTTCGGCGATTGTGATTTTCGAATCCTGGATTCCGGCACCACAACCACCTAAGCGTAACTGCTTTTGCGCGCGCAGCTTCTTCATGTGTTCGACGGTCAACTCAAGTATGTCAGCCTTTTCCAATCGTGTTATATGTTCGCCCTCCTGGGTAAGACACTCCACCATGATATCCTTCAGCTCGTCTAAGCACTTATTAATCCTTGCACGACGTTTACGTTCCAACATTGGTTTCATCACTTTACGATACTGGTATGTCTTTGACATTTCCATCTCGAGAACCATTATTAACACTACGGAAAAATATTGCGAACCAAAAACCAAACAAAAATTAAAACTAATTTGATACTCCGTGTAGATATCTACTCTCCGCAACGAGTATGCAACGAATGAGTCGACTTGCCGACTGTGCGATCCCTTATAAAGGCTTCTCCATATCCACACCCCCCGCCGCAACCGGCTTACTTTACTTCTACTTCTACGAGGCTTAATGTGCGATCGTGCTGTTTGCCTGGCCTACCGATCATCGCCGGTCGCGTCGGATACTCACATAAAATAATAAAACAGCTCACAGAGATTGTTATACCGTGGGAAACTATTCCGGAGTCGATTTCTCACAGTCCTCTAGAGTGCACATACACTCAAACTTGGGCATTTTGTGTGCGCACATGCCTGTGTGCCACTCCACATAACAAGACATGTTTTTTATAAAGTGGTCTGCCTCCCCCTGCGTGCGTTTCTTCTATGGTCTTTTGATTTGATTTCTTCTTCTCTTCTTCGTCGTCGTCGTCTTTTTCTTTCTTCTTTGAATAATGCCTTCGACTTGATTGTATGTAGAAGAGGAGTCTGCTTTTGTTGTACCCGTACCCGTGCTATGCTATGTAAGGTACCGCTCATTACCCGCTGATCCCGCGTGCTGCTGCTGCTGCCGTTGTCGCTGCGTGCCGACGATCATCGTTTGTCGTAGTCATCGTCTTGGTCGTAGTTGTCGTTCGTTGATCATCTTGATCTTCGTCATGGTTTCGTGCGACCTTAAGAAGGGGTTAAGAGGGGCCTGGGGTCTCTCTCGGGTCTTACTGCTGCAGCGCATGGGCCTGGGTAAATACCACACTCTCTACTACTAGTACTAGTACGATTATATTCGAGATTATCTTTAGTGGTGGTTGCTGGTTGGATTGAGTTAGCGGCGGTTGGTCAGAAGTGGTGCTGGTTGTGGTGTTGGTAGTTGTGCATTAGGATCTGCACGACCGCCTGATCGCACTCTCAGACTGCTGGTGCCGTATTTGAGCTGAGCTGATGAGCTACGGAATTCGCCAAACTAAGCTACTGTACTTTACGCGGGGGGTAAGTGTGCTGGTTGATTATTTTATCAGTCTTTATGTGTAATGATGGCTTTGGATTGATTCTATAGTTCACCCCCTGCGATGTACACCCGATAGAATGACTGAAGGAATTGTGTTTTCTTGGGCATTTTGTTGCGTAGATAATATATGCCATCAGTCGGATATACCTTAGATCCTTAGGGGTGATTTTTTTTTTTTCATCACCATTCACAACATATTATAGTTTCACATATGTGAGGAATGAACGTAAATATCTGCCTAATGCGCTGTCTACGTATAGCTTATGTGAAACGTTGATGACGTTTTACGTGAACATGTATGCATAATTTAGGGGAAATAACTGTGATTTGGAATGCGAAACCAGTTTATTTAACGAAATTTGACATACACCGGTGAACTTTTATTATGCACGACTAAGGGGACCTTTTTGCGTATTATTCAATTGCGCTTTGGCGCTAAAAATATCGCGCACTTAGCGATAATTGAAGTTACTTAATGCGTATTGCGTATTCATAAACATAACCAACCTGTAAACCTGCAACGGGAACTATTTGTGGAATATGTAAGTACACTAACTACCGTAGACGGACTGATAGCCGACGCATTCATTTTTAAGTTACATGTCATTTACCTTTTCTTTACCGACGATTTGAAGTAACAGTTCTTAAGCACTTAAAGACCTTTCGTATGGGTTTTTGTTGTCGTTGCAATTTGTCAAATAGAAAAATTTAAATTTCTATAAAGTATTAAGGCCACCCATGACGTACCAGCAACAACCTTGAGACGAAGTAGTTTCTCCGTCAACTTGGTGGATTACGACTTTTTGTTTTGAATTAGAAAAGTTGAACTCTATTGGTGACACATTGCTAAGTAAATAGGGCAACTTTTTTGTTTTAAATGGTATTTATTATAAAAAATGTATAATGACCAATATTTTGGCAAGTTAAAAGGGCCTTTTGATAGTTTCGTCATTGGTATCATAGAAAAATTATACTGAGACCCTCAACTCGCAATTGGCCCCCTCACAATTTTTTTTTTTAAATTCTGTCATTTTCTTTTCTTATCGGTGTAATGTCAATAAGAATCTGTGTGACATACTAAAACATAAAAAAAAAATTGCTTGATAAAAATTTTCCCAAACGTGGGGGAATGTCATAGAGTTTGGGAATAGGTACCACATTTTAACATTACTGAATGCGAATCGAGTCTTTGCTACACGATAAATTTCGAAGTGATTAAATAATACCTAATGAGAAATTATAAAACAGTAGTCTAAGGCAAACGACCCTGTTTAAACTATCCGCGCTTTACATTTTGTAACTAGAGAGGGAAGTCGTAAATAATCTTTCTGAGTCAATCCCGGCTGAGTGGTGATTAAACGACAGCATAATTTCGAATAAGAAAAATTTAGTATAACATTTCTGAATATATTTAAAGGGCGTCCTTTGGTCAATGATGGTAGAGAAATAACATGGAACTGCAGACCTTATTGTTGTCGATAAGGGCCCAACCCATACATATCGATACACTGGCTATTATTCAATGTTTCAATGTTTTAAATGGAACAAAATATTAGTAACTTTAATTAATTAATTTTTTGTATGTGTATATTCTCAAAATGTGTTAAGTTAACTAAATAATACTAAAAATAAAATAAAATATGCGCCTTTTTATTCTTTTGATGTCCCTGCCCACGAAATCTTGAATATATTTAAGAGGATTTTTGTTTAAATACAGAACTTTAACACTGAATAGAAACAATAATAATTATAAATAAAAACAAATTAAACTCGATTATTTGCAAGCAGCACTTGTACCAACTTGAAATATGAACAACGTTTTTTTTTTTGTTCATTTTTAAAATGTTTTTGATACAGTAGTCCCTCGATAATGTGAACTAATTAAAACAAGGCGTTTTCGGATTTTAGAGGGATTCACATTACTGGAACTTTTTTTCAGTACTTACTAAACTGATTGAAACGATTTTCAAATTTATTAAAAACAACACAAAATGATTTTTTAAAGCACAGTTTAAATGTTTATTAATTTAGAAGAAAATCGCACGCAAAACAAGCAAGAGAAACAAGAGAAATATAAAAACTTTTACAAAAAAATTCACATTTTAGAGGTTGAAAATTTCGGAAGTTCACATTATAGACATGACAATGTAAAGTTTTGCCGATTCACATTTTAGAGAAATTCACATTTTCGGTAATTCACATTATCGAGGGACTACTGTATTAATATTTAATTACAATTGTTTTCCACTTCTTAAATTTTCTTTCGAACTTTAATTTTTTTATCTATGTATTTTATTTTCTTTCTTGGTTAGATTATTAAAGATTTCTCAATGAATTCGTGAAAATTAAAACGTTTCTTGATACCCATCAAATTATTAATTTCCAACCAAGCAAAATCCTCTATCATGGCCCGGCACTGCTCAAGTACTTGGTCACGTTCTTGACATTGATCTGATTTTTTGGGTATCCAGGGTTTCAATAGCTGCTGAAAGACTGTCGGCGATAAATCTCTCGTCTACATAATTTCTTTCCCTAGAATTACTCACCAAGGTATCAGACACAGACAATTTAACCCCATCTCTAACATACAGTTCTTAGTCATTTTCATGCATCATGAGCTCAACTGGTAAACGAAATCAGTACAAATGTCCGATTGCAGTGAAACTGAAAACAGCTATTTAATCAGTATCAAAAGGCACATAAATACCATTTAAGCTATCGAAAACTTGCACCAATAATTGCATAAATAAAATATGTAATAATAATTGAAGAGACGCATGGGTCTAATATTGATTTGTATGGGAGGTACCAGAACTACTTGACCGACATAGCCCATTTTCAATACCAATCAATACCTGACGACGATAAAAATAAGTCCTTTCACCAAATTTCATTCGCCTATGTCCATTCCTTTGGGCGCTATCGTACTTTCAACAGACAGACAGACGGACAAGGCTAAATCGATTCAGAATGTGATCCTGATTCAGAATACATATACTTTATGAGGTCTCCGGTAACTCGTTCTTGGCGTTACAAATGTAAAGACAAAGTGAATATACCTTCTTGTGGAGGGTATAAAAAGCTCAACAAAATAGCTCGAACAAACATGGTTCATATTTTACAACGAACATGTTACTAAAGCTCACATTGTCTGTTTCCTACATGACGAGGATGCGAATTATGTACATGTAGCTTCCAATTGAAATATTTTCCTTTTTATTACATTGTTCACTTTTTACAGGCTTATAATGAATTGCAGATTGTGAGGCTCTTCTTGCAAAAATACTTTAAGTGGAGGGACGATGCCGTCACGACCAACAGACATGACGTGGATCGCATTGGTTAGGTCTGTGGGAATTCTTCAGCAAAATCAGCTTCTGCTGCTTCATGATTGAGGAGGAAATTCTTTGCCAGCTAGTCATGCAATGGGTGTTGCGAATATATTATTAGGTATACTTATTCAGACTGCTTGCATCGCCATTTCTGATTGTGAGAATCTTGGAATTTGTGCTTTTTCTGGGAAATCGGTCTTCATGTCTCCTGTCGTCAACAATCGAATCGAAGTTAGGTTTGATAATTTGCTGGGAATGTGACAGAGACTCTTGCCTAAGGCTTTTGCTTTTCGTTATTATCTGATGGTTTGGCAATAGGTATAAACTGGGCATTGTATCAGGGGGATGATACGTTTGCTATGTACTGTTTTTATGTGAAGGACTGCATTTATGTTGCGTAGTACTAATAATAACTTTAAGTCTCCACTTTAATATACGGAAATTGCGAAATTTGTATGGAAAATGTAGCCACTGTGAACTACTTAAATTTAAAGTCGAAATTAAAAATGTTTATTGGTAAGGCCCATTGAATTTAATAAGTGTATACGTATCTACAGGGTGGCGCACGAATCGTGCTACAAAAATAAAACGTAATAACTTTTTTTCTGTGTGAGTAATCGGCTTATTTTTTTTTTTATTTTGTAGGTTACTATTTAGATTTATAAAAATGGATGCACGGGGAAAAGAATTTGGATAGTGCAACGGTATCATGCTTTGCAGTCCGTCATTTCCGTCCAAAGGGAATTTAGGCGGGAGTTTGGCGGTAATCCCCCGAGTAGATGGACCATTATGAGGTTTGTAAACATGTTTGCCGAATCTGGAAGCATCGCACGAAGGCCGTACCATCGAGATGCCAATGTTCGGGTTCAGGATACAATCGCAGCAGTAGCATCTGCAATACAGGCCAATCCGAGCGTTTCGACCCGAAACTTATCGGGGCAAATTGGAGTTAGTAGACGGTCATTACAACAGATACTTCATGACGATTTAAACTTGTTTCCGTACAAAGTCCAAATTACTAGCAAGTTAAACCCTCAGGATTTGCCTGTTCGCCTGGAATTTTGCCAAAAAATGATATCAATGGCCGAAGAAGACAACACATTGAGGCCCATTTTGATCTTAACGGCAATTTAAACAAGCAAAATTGCCGTATATGGAAAGAGTCTAATCCAGAAATGCTCCATGAGACGGAACTGCACCCAGAACGAGTCACTGTGTGGTGCGCAGTGTCATCAAGGTGTATTGTCGGGCCGTACTTCTTTGAAGAAAACGGTGTAACCGTTACTGTCAATGGGGACCGTTATTTAAAGATGTTGAAGGAGTTTTTTTTACCCAGAACTGCGCCGAAGACGTATACCATTCAACAGCGTTTGGTTTCAGCAAGATGGAGCAACTGCACATATAGCCAGACCAGTTATGGCGGAGCTAAACAAAAAACTCGCAAACAAATTAATTTCTAGGAACTCCACTCTTCGCTGGCCCCCAAGGTCACCTGACCTGACTGCACCAGACTTCTTTTTATGGCGTTATGTCAAGCAAGAGGTGTATAAAACGAAGCCCAGGAATTTAACTGAATTAAAGCAGTCCATAACGACAATAATTGAGGCGATCCCAACTTCAACTCTTCAGGCCGCAATGAATAGTTTTTTGATCAGGTGCAATGAATAGTTTTTTGATCAGGTGCCGCATATGCGTTGGAGAGCGTGGAGGTCATTTGCGATCTATAATCTTTAAAAACAACTAACTATTTAAAATAAAATTTAATTTTCTAACCAATAAAAAAAAATAAATGAAATACATCGATTAAAAAAAAAGTTATTTGAATTCCTTATTGTAGCACAATTGGTGCGCCACCCTGTACTTCGTAAATAACTTCAGCGAGTAAAGTTTGTTGCAAGCCAATCAGAAAATTCAAAATTGTAAGTTAAATTGTGAATGTTACTACAAATAATGTAGGTTAAGTATAATAAACCAAAGACTCCTTTTCCGACTGCCGACTTGGCATATGCCTCGATATTTCCATTTTCTCACTGAAACATATTCAGGGCTATCGTGAACAAAATTCTACCCGAAATATTTCCCATTTTTTTTCAAAAATAGGTATCGGCAATTAATTTTGAATAAGGGGAAAAAATTCCTCCCGGAATAAATAGGTTAATCGTAAACAAAAATTCCTCCCGGAATTTGATGGGATTTCCCTGGAACATTTCCTTGGAAATTTGTAGATGGAAATTCAAAACGTAAGCAGTTTCTAAGGGAGTTTGATGTTTTTTGCGTTTTTTACTGGTATACTTCGAACAACAGAGAGCGACAATTTTTAATCATGAAAGTATTTTGTTTAAAGTCTAAAATAAATAAATTTTAAATGTACTAAAATAAATTCAAAGTGTAGCTCAACTAATCAAAAACAGTTGGTGATGATGGTAAATTTATTCGATGAAAATCGCCACATTGCCAACGGTTTCACTACGAATAGGAGCAAAGAGGATGTAAAGAAGTTTTGGAATCTTCCAGTCAAGGAGCTGAATAGTGCTGGGCCCCCAATGAAATCGGTATTTGAGTGGAAAAAGGTAGTTTAGCTTATATTTATCTCATCATCATTCTACAGATTTAATCCATTATAGGTGTGGGTGGACAAAAAATATATATAAAAAAACTGTCCGAAAATAACAAAGAAAAATGCTACTAGAGTAGGACCTTGCAAAGAATATACGTTCACAACCTTGCAAGAGGCAATAATCGAAATATGTTCAATGAGTGTATCGGAGGAAGGTCTATCCAATACTTTTGAGATTTGGCTTACCGTCCTGAGCAAAGAAGAGGAAGTTGATAACGGATGATAGAAAGAAAATACTCCAGTTTCTGAAACCAATAAAAATCAAAGAAGAACAATATGATATTGAAAAAAGTCCTTTGTTGGAAATGTTGTCGGATGACCCAGGCAATCCGTCAATAATAATTATAACGAATAATTCGTCCGTAAAAGCTTTGCCAAAACAACACATTTCAGCACAGGGAAAAACACCGCAGAAAGTCTTGGAAGGAAGTTCAAATACATCGAGAAATGTGTGATAAGGTAGGACAAGCTCTTTCAGATATGAAGAATTAACACGAAGGTACACAAGCGAAAAAGATATATCGATCTATTGATTATGATCAACAAAAAATGGAGTGGAATCGGCTAAGGTGATAGTTGATTGTCGCTTTTTTGATTGTCGTTTTTGATTATCAAGTCTTCTTCGCTCTGCGTAAAGCGATCACAAAAAAACTGATTGATCATTGGCAGCACTTAGAGTTTTGAACGTCACTTCTTTGCCGATGCTGTCATTTTGAGCAGTTGAAAATAATATTCAAATTGTTCATCTGTGAAAAATGTAAGTTAATTTATTACACTAAAATGTTAACAAATAACAATAAATTTGTTTGTTTTTTTAGGTCTCAAGCAAATAAAGAGCAAATTCGCATTCTGTCTAAATATATGCAACAAAATGCGGACTTGGCGAGGTCATATAATGCTCTTTTAAGCACTGCTCGAACAGCCCAGAGACAGCAATGGGAAAAACTTGTGAGGACTTTGAACACAAATGGACCGCCAACAAAAACTGTTGCTGAGTGGAAAAGAGTAAGTAATGAACATACACACCAATTGTTAAGACTATAAATTTATAAAATTCTAATATAGATTTGGACGCTACGCAATTATAACACAAAAAAAAATTAACGCACAATAAAAATTCCATCAAAAAAACCGGTGGCGGTCCATTTGAGTTCAAACCTTTAGAGGAGACAGAAGAGGCAATAGTTGCTGCCTGCGGAATGGAAGCATCCGTGAGCGGAATCAACGACTCGTTGAGTTTTGGCAACAAGGCAGAAGGTAGTATACACCTAAATATTTGTTAATACAATATTAATACATATTTATACCATTTTCATTTGCTTAGAAAAAGAAACCAATGAAAACTCCTGTGGCTTAGATGACAGTATTGAACATCTCCTTGAGCAACTCAATAGAACACCGGAGCAGAATATTTTACAGGACTCAACATTTATAAATACACCCATCCCTTCAACCCCTAAGAGACGACAAACAAATCTTAATGAAAATTAAAATCAAGATATTCTGCAGCAGCAAATAGATATCCAAAAAAAGTTTTTTGATAATCAAATGGAGAATTTTAATAAAGCCAACGAAACATTAGTGGAGATTCGGGATTGCCTAAGACAGTTGTGTGAGGCCAAAATTAATCAAACGGATTCGCAAAACTGTTATAAAAAACAAGAGCTTGAAGTCAGGCGGATGGAACTGGAGGTGGCTAAAATTGCCAATGATTTAAAACTAATGGAGCTTAACAACTCCAAGCCCAAAACAAGGTGATATATATGCATGATCTCATCTTTCTATTATAAGCCTTAGTTTTTATATTTCTTTGCAATAATACTCATATGTACCTACCTAAGCTTTAGAAAAGCAATATACTATTTAGTTTATAAAGTTTGTTTTTGCGTTAAATAAAAAGCAATTTGTTAAGATTTGTTATTTTTCGTGTAATTGAAAAAAAATCACATTTTTACAGCACGGCGATTAGTAGAAATTTGCAAATAAATCGTCTCTTATGCTATCGCGAATTCTTCTACCTTCTCCAATATCGAGGGCATCTCCAGTTTGCGGTGTTTGCCGGGGATAGTTTGGGGAAATGATATTTTCTCGTTCCAGATAGGGTACGTTGTAGGCGAGGCATATGTTGTGTAATGCAGCGCAGACATTTACGATTTACGACTTCGACAACTCTCTTCGGACTATATCTACACTTACGTTCTTCAAGTATTATACGCCATCGACCTAAACAAATTAGATTTGCATTTAAGTTGTTAATAATATAAAAAAAATACTTATCTTTTAAACCACCGATACATCGTTCTACAATACTTCTGGCCTTCGAATGAACTACGTTAAAGTGTGATTCGGGGGAATCTTCACTAACGCTTCTATACGGCATCAGTAGGAAAGGCTCTAGTGGATAGCCGCTATCACCTTAAAAAAAGATGTTGCAATACTTAAAAATTTATATATAAAATATAATATTACCAAGTAGCCATGATGGTCTCCTGCCTGCTAACGAATCTCTTTCTAGTGCATTTCTTTCTTCACCTTGCCGCCATACAAAGCTGTCGTGAGCACTTCCCCCATATCTAGCATTTATAGCCAAAATTTGTGTGTTTTCATCGCAAATCTGGAATATTTAATATGCATTTACATGTGTAGATTATTTTGAAAAACGATATTTTGAGTTAAACTTACAACCATGGCATTTATGCTATGCCTTCCTTTCCGATTGAAGAACATATTCTCATTTTCCGTTGGCCTTAAAATCATGATATGAGTTCCATCAACGCACCCTATAACTGCAAAATGTAAAGGGCAATTTAAGGATTGATATATATTTTATATTACAAAATAATAAACCTCCAGGAATTTTATATTTTTCAAAAAAATATGATTTTGTTGAATCCTTCGGTACAAACTTAATCATCAATGGACAAAGTATTGACTGCATTTTTTTAATAACTGCAGCAGTGATTTCAGCTACCGTACTTTGTCCCATTGGTGCAGCCCAGTCAGCCCCAACTTGTCTTTGATAGCCACCACCCCCAAGAAGATTTAAAGTTGCAGCCAATTGAAGGTTGGGTGGAACATGTGTTGACCTTATTCCAGTAGGCAAATCAAGCAGTTCCAAAATAAACACAAACGCTTCCTTTGATAAGCGAAAGTTTTTCAAAAATCTTAAATACAAAACAATAAATGCTTACAATCAACGAAGAATATTTATAAATATGCATTCTTACATCAGGTTGGGAAGTTCCAAGATATTTGCTTTATTTCTCAGGTTTCTTCTTAAAAGTTGGACATTTTTGTAATTATTTCCTTCATTTTCATCTCTGTTTGAGTTGTTGAAAATTGCCAATGAAGTAAACATTGCACTTCACAAATTTTCCAATTTCACCTAATGTTTTTTATTTTAATTTATTAAATAGTTATTCTTTTTTCACGAAAGTATTTAATTTATTTTGAATTGAAGCCGAGGTGCATACCTACGAAAATGACAAAAATATATGAAAGCGACACCTAAATAGCTGTCACATGAAATTGATCACAAAAAAGCGATTGTCAATTTGATAATCACCTTACGTGGACGTAAAGCGATGATTTTGATTGTCAACTATCAGCTATCACCTTAGCCGATTCCACCCCTGGTATTGCAGGAGACAAAACGCCACTACATGGTAATGCAAAGACTGAGAAAAAGGGAAATTGAGGCAAAAATACAATTGAAGGAGCGGCAAATACAAATAGAAGAAGAGAATCTTGGAATAATGAAGTGATTCAAATTCATAATTTTGTATGTCCAGTATGCATTTCTTTATTTATTTATTTTTTTAATAAAATGATTTTTTTAAAATTACTTTGTTTAGTTTAATAAAGTTTAAAGACTGTGCCCTATTTGTCTTCTTATACGTTGTGCTTCAGCCATCAATTTTCAATCCTTTATATTTTCTAAAATCAAAGCTTGTTGTGCTGATGTCATTATCAAAACACATTGTTGGTGAAATGTCGCTTTTAAAATGTATACAAATGCTATGCAAAGCACAACAGACTTTTGCAATTTGGACTGCTTTGTGCGGACAATAGTGCAGCTCTCTAGCACCAAGCAAACTCTAAATCTACTCTTTAGAACACCGATTGTGCTTTCTATAATGTTTCTATAACTTATGTGCTTGTTTGAATCTGTATTCGGGTGTATTTTCATCGGCCGTACTGTGAGGGGTCAAAAGCCATGGCTCCAATGGGTATCCAGCGTCACCTGTTTGAAACACACATGTTAAAACGAATCACAATCTACATTAATGGTTAGGTTCTTGTACCCAAAAGCCACGAATTTCTTTCGCCGTTTCTGTGTTGTTGTTCCATCCACGACCTCAGTTCACTTAGTCTCCACACCAGTGAATCGTCGCACCAGGATGAGTAGCATTGACACACCGAATCCTCAATTCATCATCACAAACCTGAGGAAAGAATTTGAAGACTATTTAAACAAAAAAGAAGTTAGATTTAATTTCACATTTAAACTGTGAAATTCTTTTCGGTTATAGTATATACAGATGTTTGTCTGTTGGTGGAGCAATAATCCAAATATGTGTCCCGTCGTTCCACTTTATTACTCCAGGAATTCTATGTTTCTCGTAAAACTGTAGGATAATATTTTATCCCTCTCTATCGTTGGCATCGGCATATTGATCCAAATTGGACACAATTTTGTTTCAAATATTTTTAGAACGTTGGAAAGGACTTTTGAGAATGACGACTGTGCCAATCCAATCTCATGATCCTTTCCAACTCCTGTCTGGTAACCACCTTCTGCAAAGAACCGCAGGCATGCACTCAGCTTGACGATGGCAGGAGTGGCGAATGTTTTTTTTGATTGTTGGCAGGTTGTCCTTGAACATTGGTTTACTGACCCTGGAGTACTGGTGAAGTCTATAAAGAACGAATATGTAATGACTATACAGCAATGCTATTTAATTTATATTTTCAGCGCCTGTGGTAACTCTAAGAGATTGGATTTATCTCTTAAAGTTCTCCTGTTCAGTTTCAATAAATTTAAAAAAAAATATTTGCAAAATATTCCCAAATCTGAGTTTAATTGACAATTGAAAAATCACAATTGACAGCTGTCAATGCTTTCGAACATATTTCCGAAAAATTCCCAAGGAAATAAGTTCCGATAGAGATTCGCGATAGGAAGAATATTTTCCAGAAAAATGTTCGGGGGAATTTTTCCCCCACGGAATTACCGATAGCCCTGTTTACATTCGGCATTATCATTTACTTGCTCCGAGATATTAATATTTAATTAATTTTTTTTTGGGCTTATCACAAGCTATAAAAGTGGCTTAATGGCTTAAAATTTGAACTTCAGCTAAGGATTAGTATTAACGGAAATAGAGTTGTCATGAAATGAGCAATCGACGGAGCCTGCAATAGGTCGGTAAATGAAGAGAAAATCTAGTGCGACTTGCATCCCTTTGTTCTTCGGGCCTATTCAGGTTGATAAATTTGAGACGTTCTCTATGGCGAGATAAAGAAAGAGTATGGTTCCTAAATATACCCCCAAAGAAAACAACGTGTCGTTGGATGCTCTTGAATTTGAATAAATGAACTTGGCGCAATCAAAGGAACACCACGCTTGGCTGGGATACTCAAGGTGTGGGCGATCTTATCACGTGTACGTGTTGCAGAATCTGGAGAATTTTGTTATGCCATTTATAGGTGCAACAATTATCTCTGTCTTATTGTTGTTATAGGAAATGGAATTCACAAATTTGGTGTCGCTAGTAAAAAAAAATCAGAGGCGTATCAGCCAAATCAGCAACGAATAAAAGAGTCCAAAATCCGACATTGCAAGAACGGTGTTAATTTTTTGTTAAAATAAACAAACAAAGAATTTGTCTGTTTTTAACTCAACCTTTAAGACAAAACTAGAGCACCAAATGAGCATTTCGTATACAATCAAATTTCTGATTTCGATTCTCGAGAGGTTTTATGTAAAGAGATAATTTATACTTCGATTTTAAGAACCTTTAAAAGTCTTGTGGACAGTATAAGTTAACATTCTCTTAAGCATAAGGAAACACCACAAGGTCCATGTGATGATCTCCATTATACTATACTACTAGTGTTAAAAGTTGTCCCTTACCAATATTTTTTTTTTGATTAGTAAATAGTATTAGTAGGTTGGGTGTGTATGAATCGGGCAGACATTGATTGGCATTAACTTGGCAATGTCCAGTGTTTGAACTTTCTCATACACATCAATTGTGCTTATTTTACCTCCAAGTGGTAGCCGCCGGGTACTGGTCCTGTCCATCCGGACTCGACTTGCTGAACTTATAAGCGCGAGTGTTGAGCACGAAGAAAATAGCAACACTATAATGCTCTGTCGGAATTGACTGTCTGCTCGAGCCTCAGAAGTCTAACATGAGCACCTCAGAAAGAGGACGTTCGGCGGATGAATTCACGTGATTGAATCAACGATGGCGTAAACAACAGTCAACATTAAGGATTTTTCAATACTAGTCAGGGTGTAGAAATAGAGATGGTGGCGGAGGAGCCCTTAATGGGTCAACGACAGCTCTCGAGTCCCCGAAGCGGGTTACTGACTCCGGAATATCCGGCCCCTTCTGTCCAAGGGGTTAAACAAAGGGTCTGGCCCTCCAGGTTGGCGGTTGTGCGTCGGGGTAACTTCCCTACCACGGAAAAAAATGTAGTTCAGAAACAACTACAAGCCTCGGATATGGATGATCCAAATGTTGACGACCCCTGCAAACGAATAAAGGACAACGAACTTCGGATCTGCACGTGGAATGTCCGGACCTTAAACAGACCGCGTGCAGCCGAACAACTTGTGGAGACCCTGGATAGGTACAAAGCCGACATCACAGCCAGCCAGGAAGTGCGATGGGATGGAGAAGGCACAAGAAGGTTGAAAAACTGTGACATCTACTACGGCGAGTGCCGCAGAGAGCAGAGTCAGGGGCTATTTGGATGTGGATTTGTGATTAGAGGAAGACTTAGGCAAGAAGTCTTGGGATTTCGCAATATTAGCGACCGCTTAGTTACAATCCGCATCAGGGCCAAATTTAAAAATATCACGCTGATCTGTTCTCACGCCCCGACAGAGGAGAAAGACGATACAGCCAAAGAAGCATTCTACGATCTTCTTGAGAAGACGTATGATAAGTGCACGAAGTACGACGTCAAGATAGTTCTTGGCGACTTTAACGCCAAAATCGGAAAGGAGGGCATCTTTGGTTCTACAGTATTAAAGCACAGCCTGCACAACAACACCTCCGGAAACGGACTCAGGCTAACCGACTTTGCGGCGGGGCGAAATGTCATCATTGCCAGCACACGATTCCCACACCTCAACATACACAATGGGACTTGGCGGTCTCAGATCAACAAACCGTCAACCAAATTGATCATGTTGCGATCGAGGCCAGACATGCCTCCAGTATCTTGAATGTCCGAACGTTCCGAGCGGCCAACATAGACTCGGACCATTACTTGGTATTAGCCAAAGTACGGATGCGGATATCCAATACTCCGCAACACCAGGGGATACTGTGAGAAGATTTGACGTTGCAAGGCTACTATCGCAAGAGACCGCCAAAAACTTTGCCGACCGCGTCTCCCTAAACCTCTCAGCAAGCTCATCCTCAGCTTCACCAGCATCAAGCACAGAGGACCAGTGGCAGCACTGCCAGCGTGCCATTAGGACTGCCGCCACCGAAGTGCTGGGTTTCATTAGGCGACCACAACGAAACCCTTGGTTCGATGAGGAATGCCGCCAGGCACATGCAGCCAAGAACGAGGCCTACCAACTAATGCTGCAGACAAGAACCAGAGCGGCTGAGAGAGCTGCCCGCGAGCTCTACGGGCAAAAAAGAAGTGAGGAACACCATCTTCTCAGAAGGAAAAAGAAAGAGCACGAGAAGCGAGCGGTCGAATCAATTGAGGGACGATACTGCAGATGCAATGTTCGAAAGTTCTACCAAAGGGTAAAACGATCCACTCAAGGATACAAGGCCCGAACAGAAGCCTGCAGAGATGAGCATGGGAATACAGTGGTAGATTCACAGTCGGTGCTGAGGATTTGGAAAGAACACTTCTGCAGACTGTTAAACGGCGGAGACAACCAACAGCCCGCTGTCAAGCAGAATGATCTATTCAGCTTGGACGACGATAGCCAAAACTTCCGTCCACCCGACCTACACGAAGTGAGGATAGCGATATCCAAACTTAAGTCCAACAAAGCTGCTGGAGCGGATGGCCTTCCGGCCGAGCTTTTCAAAGCAGCGGGAGATGGCTTGGTAAGGAGCATGGTGCATCTGTAAAATATGGTCGGATGAAAGCATGCCCGATGAATGGAACCTCAGCATCGTGTGCCCCATCAACAAGAAAGGAGATACTCTGAACTGCGCCAACTACAGAGGAATAATTCTCCTGAATGTCGCGTATAAGATCTTGTCGGCTGTACTGTGTGAACGCCTAAAGCCTTTCGCCAACAACCTGATCGGCCCATATCAGTGTTGTTTTAGGCCAGGAAAGTCAACCATCGACCAAATTTTCACACTCCGACAGATCTTAGAAAAAACCCAGGAATTTCAGATCGATACACACCATATATTTATCGACTTTAAAGTCGCCTATGATAGCGTATATAGGGATGAACTATACAAAGCCATGTCAAGTTTTGGCATCCCCGCCAAACTCGTCCGTTTGTGCAGGATGACGATGGAGAAATCTCGCTGCTCCGTCAAAGTCGGCAAGAACACCACCGATTCATTTGATGTCGAAAAAGGTCTAGACAAGGCGACGCGCTATCATGTACTTTCTTTAACATCGTTCTTGAAGCAATTGTACGAAACTCACAAGCCAACACCAGAGGTACAATTTTTCAAAAGTCCGTTCAACTACTTGCCTATGCTGATGACATTGACATTATTGGGAGAACGCGGCGAGTTGTCAATGGCGCTTTTGCAAGCATCGAAACGGAGGCGGCGAAGATGGGTCTGGCTGTTAATGAGGACAAAACGAAGTATATGCTGTCAACGAGAAAGGACTCTCAACATCGGCGACTCGGACAAAACGTCACGATGGACAGATACAACTTCGAAGTAGTTAAAGACTTTGTATACCTGGGCTCCACTATCACTTCGCAAAATGACATCGGCGCAGAGATCAAGCGAAGAATCACTCTTGCCAATCGCTGTTTCTTCGGGCTAAGAAGGCATCTAAGAAGTAAAGCCCTCTCTCATAGAACCAAGGAGGTACTATATAAGACCTTAATCATCCTGGTCCTGCTGTATGGTGCAGAAGCATGGACCTTGTCGAAAGCGGATGAAAACCTTCTGGGATGCTTTGAGAGAAAGATTCTTCGATTGATATTCGGTCCAGTTTGTGACGATGGAGTGTGGAGAAGAAGATTCAACGACGAACTAGATGGCTGGGGCACGTGGAGTGTATGGACAACAACGCACCAGCCCGACGAGTCTTCGAAACCACCCCTGAGGGATAACGCAGCAGAGGAATACCCCACCTTAGGTGGCGCGCACAATTCGAGTACGACCTCAACCAACTTGGTGTGCGTAACTGGAGGCAGCTAGCGAGGGACCGAGCTGGCTGGAGGGGCTTGTTAGTTGAGGCCATGGTCCACCCCGGACTGTAAGCGCCACCTAAAGTAAAGTAAAGTAAGTATTAGCTTAATTAAATTAGCAGTTAAAATAAAAGAGTTGTAGTGAATGGAAGACCGGTACTTTCATTAGATGACTTTTGATTATTATTTTTTATTCTAAAAAAATGTTCTGTAAATATATGGAATTTCAGAGGTTTAGGAACTTTTGTAAAATTTTAGGAACTGGTTTCCCTGAAGTCCTACTAAAAGACTTTTAGAAGCCAAGATAATTTATTCACACTTAAAATCTTTAACGATGGCAAACATAAATGGCCATCTGCTCTAATACCTTATACGGGAAATTAAGGTAGGAAGCGCATTTATGAGCGGAATGATGAGGGCGTCCGCTTTTTGGTGGATCTGACAAACGATGTTGGGATTTAATAAATCATTTATGCAATCACCTGGTCAAATCTTAGTAATGGGTTGTCTAAAGCAGGTATATCACCAGCTCCAGCAGCCTTTAACCGTTTCTTTGGGGTGTACTTCGTCTTCTCGGACCTCGTTTTTCGTTGCCCTTGCTTTGCTCTGCATCTGTATACTATTTTCACGAGTGCAGAAGCTATCAGCTTCCAGTATACCCACACGTTCTTTTTATGGGGCTTATAGTTTTTATAGGAACCTCTCTTAGATATTTACAAATCATGGTATCCCTATCCATCCAGTTGGCTATTAGACGCCTTGAGTCGAATACCTTCTAGCTCATGCGTCTTATCTTGAAATTGAAATGTTTATACTTAGTTCTTATACAGTCCAGTACATTTGCATACAAATATTCGAGGCAGTCATTATTAAATTGGTCTGGCAACTAATAAAAACGGCTCCCTCAATTATATGACCAATTTCACATCGCACACAGATTCGGCGGCTTCGCTTTGTCATCTCAATTTATGGCCTCAATCAGCCGTAACGTATCTATCCATAGCGCGGATGTTCGTCGATTGTGGTTCTTGGTATCGAACAAAAGCATCGTCAGTCCTTTCATAATAGCCTAAACAACGAAAATGTATGCCACACATGTGCGGCTTCTTAATAAGCTACCACAAAAAATATCTCTTCTTTGGCCCATTGGCAAAAAAAATAATAAAAGACTATAAAGCCCACACACCACACACACACACACGGATTGTGGGCTGTCTTATTTTTGATTCGACAATGAGACCAAGCAGCGCATTTAAATTCAAAGAAAATCAATCTTTGGGAATACCTGCGCTGCGAATTTAATTATGTGACGGCAAAAAAAATCTCCCAGCGGTAGAGGTCGTAGTCGTACACATACCTCCACCCCACTGTAGCAGCGGCTTGAGAACTTATGAATTTATATCCATTTATGCAGGTCAACAACTACTTAAGTTGCGCCGGCTGATCGTCAAGCAGACACTATGCCTGTGTTGTGTGCTACTATTTTTTTATTGCGGCAGCTCTCTAGAGTGGCTCATTAATAATTTCCTACTACAACAACACTATCATGACTATGGCGAGAGAGAGCGAGTGTGGTCGGTCACACACAATCTAAATCCGATCCAAAACGCGTTGCTGAATTAATTTATCACCACCGCATTCGAATAATAAAACGAGTCTGTGCCGCATGCTCGCTTGGCGCGGCCTCCCTCCTTCGACGCTCCCCTTGTAAACACTCGCACGAACAATAATCGCACAACGCGATCTTGCGCGCGCGTTCAGACCGTGGGAAACAAACTCGTGCCGAGCAGTTAAAGTGGGGTCTGGATGGAGTGTTTTTTTTTTTCCTTGCAATCTTTCTTGTTGGCCGTTGTTGTTGGCGTTTTTTTTTTTGAGCAACCCTCTGTTTGCGTCCCCATTTCCGCCGCACGGATCAGTGATCTGTTGATCTTTGAAGTGAAGTTTGGGGCAAGGCACTCGTTGTCGTTGTTGTCTGTTGCTGTCTGTTGTGTTGATGCTGAGAAATGTTGACGGTGATTGTGAAAATGGCTCGTGTGGTCTCTACTGCTCAGTGGGATGTGGCGGAGTGGGGGGCGTTCGTTTTTTTGTTGTAATAAAACATAAAAGTCACACAGGCACGGGCGCAGCGCCAATTGACATTTGTCGTTAGCTTTCATGCTCAATGACTCAGTAAATGGAATCTTTTGATTTTTTTTTCGCAGTTGCAGTATATTTCAATAGGCGTGTATATGATTTCGATCAATTATTACGACTTTAGAGGGGGCATGTAGTAATGAATTTAATTTTAAATACCTATGTATTTTTATTACTTAATGGGTTACACATGATGCCAGCTTGAGCAGTCGCAATTATATTGTCGAGATCGAGACATTAATTTCAACGTTTGTTCTTATTAGAAACAAGCCTTTGCGGTTTTGCAAATCCGGGTTGATTTGCATCAGAGAGCGTAAGTACGTCATTCAGTGTATAGTACGTAGGTATAAGTGATGAATTTAGAAGAAGATCGAAGTGTCAGCTGGTGATTTAAATTAGGGGAACTTACGTCACGATGGCGCTTTTTGCAAAAGATCTAACTTAACCCTAGAAAGATAATCATAAAATAAAGAGCGTAAAAGATAATCATACGTCTCATACGCCAATTAGTGTATTTAATTAAACATATGAACTTCTTATTATTTATAATTAATTTATTTAATTATATAGATACTATTCAAAAAAAATAAATTAATGATTTTTTTATATATAGTTGAGACAGTCAACGCGCTGCGGTTTAGAATTTAAAAGTTATCACACAATTGTTCCGCGCCATACGTCTCGTGGACGTGGGTTATCTTTCTAGGGTTAAGCCATATGACCAAAGTTTGGTTTAGTGATTTTTGCTTAGTTAGGTGGTATACAACAATTACTTTTATGTGTAGTCAAATTTTAAAAAGTATGGCACTTTCAATAAATACTGAACCATTGAAATATCAGTCCGGGGAAAGGGGGTTACCTTTTACCGGTAATAACTGAAATTAAATACTTACTGCGCTGCTAAATACAAACCATCCTGTCCATCCCTGCCTGTGGATGTGCTGAAAAGCGTTTCTGTGCTATAGAAGAACATTCTTCCAAAGGAATTCGTTTCTTAAATTAAAGTACACCTATTCCGTCAAAAAGGCAAATCTAAGGTGGACAAGTGAAATAGCGTGATACGCTACAAAACATATTTGACCAAAGCTGGGGTTGCATCGCGTAAGACCACTTTCGTCTGACGATATCGTTTTGACGACAGTTTGGCTTCATGTAACTCTTAAAATGGGACAACGACATCGTTTCGACGATTCCTTTTCTGCTTCACGTAACGTAGAGAACTGTCAAATACAATCAGTCTATTCAAATCATGACTCAAGGATTGATGAGCAATTCTTTAGCTTTCTTGGTGATTTCCCTACTCCTATCTTCAGAAGCATTTGACATTTCCGAAGATGATGTCCTGGTAGGTCTGACCAGCTTAGAATCAAGTCTTAGTCCTGGCCCTGATGGTTTACCGTCCATCTTTCTTAAAAAATGTGCCATACCATTACATAAAATTGTATGCCACCTATTTAATCTGTCCTTTAAAACTAACACCTTCCCACCCCTCTGGAAAACGTCTTTCATAGTTCCTATTTTCAAATCTGGTAGGAGGAATAAAGTTGAGAACTATAGGGGCATCTGTAAGCAATCTTGTGTTCCGAAGTTGTTTGACAAGTTAGTTACGGATAAACTTTACTTCTATTGTAAGTCCCTAATTTGCAACAACCAGCATGGATTTGTAAAGAAACGTTCTACTGTCACCAACCTTCTTTTATTTTCTAATTTTGTGATATCAGAAATCGGGAAAGGCAATCAAGTTGATGCCATTTATACAGACTTTAGTAAAGCTTTTGATCGCGTAGACCACAAATTACTGCTTTACAAACTCGAAAAACTGGGTTTCCCAATACCTTTCCTAAGATGGCTCTCGTCATTCTTAAGTGATAGATTTCAGTACGTGAAATTCCGCAATGCTATCTCTAATAAAATTTTCGTTTCCTCTGGCGTTCCCCAGGGTAGTCATATTGGCCCTCTCCTTTTTATATTGTTTGTTAATGATATTGTCAAATTTTTACCCGAATGCGAATTGTTGATGTTTGCCGACGACTTTAAATTGTTCATATCAGGCAAAGATGTACAATGTTTCCATCTCCTTAACCTTAACCTGCAGAAATTTTATTTGTGGTGCAAACAAAATTACCTCTCTCTTAACGTTAGCAAGTGTTCTGTTATTTCTTTCTCTCGATGTAAATCACCTATAGAATTTGCTTACTCCTTTGATGGTAATACAATCCCTCGTGTATATACAATCAAGGATCTTGGTGTTATTTTAGACACCAAGCTATCCTTCAATGATCATATTGACTATACCTTAAATAAGGCTAATAGGTCCTGGGGAATGATTAGGCGTTTTGCTTGTGAGTTCTCTGATCCCTACGTCATCAAAACTTTATACATATCTTTTGTACGGTCAATATTGGAGTATGCATCTATAGTTTAGTGCCCATACTACAGTGTGCACATCTCCAGAATTGAATCAATACAAAAAAGGTTTCTGAGATTCGCGCTGAAAGGGCTACGTTGGACTGATCTTATTAACCTACCTCCATACCTATCAAGGTTGAAACTGATTAGCATGGAGTCCCTTGAAGTAAGAAGAACGGTGGCAAGAATTTTATTTCTTCATAGGGTACTCATTGGTGAGATTAATTCTCCTGAAATTTTACGCCTTCTTGACATTAATGTCCCATCGTCAAACTTACGTAATAATAGATTCTTTAAAATATCACACTCGCGCACGAACTATGGTCGCTCTTCGTCAATAAATGGTCTTATGATTTCCTACAATGCAAATATTCATTTGATCGACTTTAACTTGTCGATCTGTTCTATTAAAAGGAACCTACTTGATGGTATTCCGACATAATTGTTTGGCTCTATTTTTCTTTTTTTTTAATATGTTATTTTTCCTATGTATATTATTATTATTGTTCTTATTATTATTAAAACTATTCTTGTTTTTTCTTTTTTTCTGTTACATCTTTAGTCTAAGAAAGAGCTTGTTCTTTGATGGCAAATAAATAAATAAATAAATAAACAATCGTCGAGACGACTGAATTAGGACGATAACTAAATCATTATCGTCTTACACTTTTTAGTCCTTTAATACACCAGTTGCAAAAAAAAAAAAACAAGAAAAATAAGGAAAATGTTTAGACATTTGAATGTTTTTATTTTTATGGATACTGATGAAAGTGAAAACAAAGTGGAATTATTACGAAGGCGAAGAACGCTGAAAGATGCATCAGATCCTTTCTTACTTACTTACTTACTTATGTTGGCTCAACTAGAGCGTGGTGCTCCTAGGCCTTGATCAATATACCCCTCCAGCTGCCTCGATCTCTAGCCTGCCGTCTCCAATTTCGCACTCCAAGTTGTCGGAGGTCTCCCTCTACCTGGTCGCTCCATCGAAGATGAGGTCTACCTTGGCTTCTGACTCCCTCTGGTTTGGCGTTGAAGACTTTTCGCGCTGGAGCGTTGATGTCCATTCGCTCAACATGACCCAGCCATCTTAGTCGTTGAATTCGAATTTTCCTGGCTAAGCTTATGTCGTTGTACAGCACGTATAGTTCGTCGTTGTATCTTCTTCGCCAAACGTTGTCTTCATGGTTTACGCAGACCGGACCATAAATCGTACGCAGAACTTTCCTCTCGAAGACTCCAAGTGCCTTTTCATCCGATTGGGACAGGGTCCATGCTTCTGCACCATATAGCAGGACCGGGATGATGAGTGTTCTATACAACGTCTCTTTGGTTCTTCTCGATAGGGCTCTGTTCCTCAATTGCTTGTTTAGCCCAAAGAAACAGCGATTTGCGAGAGTTAGTCTGCGTTTGATTTCAGCGCTGATGTTATTGCCTGAGTTTACAGCAGTGCCTAGATAGACAAATTAACTGACTACCTCGAAGTTATACCTGTCAATGGTCACATTTTGACCAAGTCTGTGGTGGGATTGGACTTTTGTCGATGAAAGCATTTACTTCGTCTTATCCTCATTAATTTTCAGCCCCATTTTGCCTGCTGCTGACTCCATAGTAGTGAATGTACCGGTTACTGCTCGCTTCGTTCTTCCTATCACGTCAATGTCGTCTGCAAACCCAAGTAATTGTGTTGATTTATTGAAAATGGTGCCCGATGTACTGGCATGAGTGCTCCGTATTACATTTTCAAGCACAATGTTGAAACAGCTACATGACAGTGCGTCGCCTTGTCTAAGCCCTCTGGTGGTTTCGAAGGGTTCAGTAGAGTCTCTACCAATTTTGACGGAGCATCGAGCATTCTCCAACGTCATTCTGATAAGGCGTATCAGTTTAGCAGGTATTCTAAAGTTAGACATAGCACGATACAGTTCAGCTCTATTAACACTGTCATAGGCTGCTTTAAAATCGACGAACAGGTGGTGTGTGTCGATGTTATATTCTTGGGTCTTCTCCAGGATCTGGCGTAATGTGAAAATTTGGTCGGTGGTAGATTTACCAGGTCTGAAGCCGCATTGGTAAGGACCTATTAGATCATCAGCAAACGGCTTCAGACGTTCACATAAAACGCTGGAAAGGATTTTATAGGCGATGTTTAAAAGACTTATGCCTCTATAGTTGGCGCAGAGTAGGCGGTCTCCTTTTTTGTGGATCCGGCAGATGGTACTGAGATTCCACTCATCGGGCATACTTTCCTCCGACTATATTTTGGAGATGAGTTGGTGTATGCTCCTAACCAGGTCATCTCCAGCGTGCTTAAAGAGTTCCGCTTGTAGACCATCGCACCCAGCTGCTTTGTTCATTTTTAGTCTGGTAATGGCTACTTTGATTTCACTTGGGTCGGGCGGTTGTAGATCGTGGTAGTCATCTAGATTAACTGAGACGCGTTGATCTTGGGCGGGATCTTGGCTGTCATCGCCATTTAACAACTGGTTAAAGTGGTCTCTCCAGATGGTTAACATCGCCTGCGTTTCCACTATGGTATTTCCATCCTGATCTTTGCAGGGCCCAGGGCAGCTTGTGAACCCTGATGTAAACTGGTGGGCAAAATCGCATCGTCACCTCCACGCGGTGCCCGCTGGATAGCCGAAAGGTGAACTAACGACGACCTTTGGATCCACCGGATCCATGGGTGTAGATACCTGAGTTTCCGCCTCAGGAACTAAGAGCAGGAGAAAAGACACGCTCTGAAGATCCACCCACCAACACGATCTACACGTCATGCACAGGCCTCACAAGCCGGTCATGAAAGGGAAAACTCATTGTGATGAAAAATGCAAATTATGCCTCGGATGACCAAACCAACAATGTTGACGACCCCCCCGCATCAGATCCTTTCAAGTAACTTTATTACTTTGTAGTGAAACTGAGCCTCTTGATTGTTGCGTGCTGTCACAAGCGAAAGCAAATTGTTTTGAAAATTTGTGTCTCCTTCCATTTGATTTTTTATCAACTCCACGTTTTCGTCGTTTTCCTTTGTGGAATAACGCCGACGTTTCGGTTTATTCTCGCCCAAAGTATTTTGGCGAGATGTTAAATTTCTGAAAAAAGGAAGAAAATCGTATTACATTAGTTTTTTTTTTTGCGACTTACTTCTTATCGGGCTTTTCCCTTTCCTCCATTTCACTATATTCCCCAGTTCCAGGGTCATCCATTATGCCGCTTAGTTCTTCTTCTAATATTTCATCATAATTTACATTGTGTGGGGCGAGGGCACCGAAGCAATTTGCACTGCTACCAGCTACAGCAGTTCGAAGCGATGCCATCTGAATGGTTTTTTCTTCGAGCTCCGAAATAGGAACTTCTTCTAATGGCCCGCCTCCGGTCTTCTTTCTATTGACATCAAATTGTTGCTGCATTTTTTTTAGCTCTGTATTTGAAATCTGTCCATACCTTAATTAAAATATGTAAATCAAACAGAATTAAGTTGTAATATAAACTGCACGTATTTAAATGAAGTGGTACAAACCTTTCTCCACGAAATCACCGATTTGTTGGGCAGTCCAGAGCGTTAAGTAGCCCGGCCAAATCATTCTAGAGTAGGTTTCGTACTTTTCTGCCTTGAACCGACTGCGGGACATTAATTTTGGCCAATTCTGTGTGCTCTTCCATGAAATAGATCAAAATTTCCATCTGCGCTGGTGTAGCTGACCTTTATAAATATTATTATAACATTTAATGTTTTGAAATCATCAATTATAAACAATGTAGGTACTTATATTTTTGAAAATTATTTCTACAATTGGGGACTGTAGCAAATGGAAAAATTTTGAAGTTTAATGGAGGAAATGTCAATTTGACATGTAGCTTTCAAACTGTTGCTAATGACAACGACAGACGAGACGATAGCGATTGAATTCCATGAAGCAAACTTAAGGCGATGGCGTTCATTGCTATCGTTTCGAAGATGATCGTCTGAAAAGTTACGCGATTAGAGCCCTGGATTTGAAATCGTTTAAGACAGATTTTCTGTTGGCGATAGGTGTCATCACAGGACACTGTATGACGGTGTTCTTTAACACGATATTTCTAGATCAGGTATGAGGACACCATTCTCATATTCTTTACACCTGTCCTGTTCTATATATGTTCTATATATGTATAATGACCATAGCGAACTTGTTAAACTGACATTTAGAAGTCTACACGGTTAAAAATATGGGGGCGTTTCTTAATATATCCGCAGTATTACAGGTCTATGCAACAACAACAAAACTGTTTTTCAATATTTAAAATTTATTAAACTTTTTCTGCAAATATTTATATTTAATTTAAATAATTGTTTCATTAAAATGCTCATTTTAATACGAATTTTCTGAACTTTAATCTCTAACTATTAAAATCTGGTATTTTTTTACAATCTAACCCGGTCTTTATTAATTTCAATCATTAAGTGATAGTTGACCTGACATATAACATATACTAAAATTACATTTAAATACGAACTTATTAAAGCCATCAACTTCAATACATTTGGATTTGGTCTTAATACAGGATTTCAACCAAAATGATTAGATTTAAATATTTCGATCAGAACCTAAATATATTATTTTGTCTCTTGGATAAGAATCTAGAGTGAGTTTGAGCCTCTTCAATGGAGTGGATGATTTGGATAAAGCTTTTAAAAAAAAAAATGTTTTAAAAATATAAACATTCAAGCAAGTGAAAGCCATGCTGAAAACGGCTTTACATTGATATCCAATGAGAATATTCTTCTTACAAGTAAGTAACTTTAATATCAAAGTATTCTCGTAAGAGGTTATAATATTTGCTTTTTTTCTTAAATTGTAAAGCCCTCTCCAAGTGGTTTACCTTTTGAAGATAAGGGCGGTCTAAAGCTTCGAGTTCATTGCCTCAGAAATATAGCTATTACATTCCAAACAGTAAGTAATTGAGTGAATAATCAATAACATAATTCGGTTCGGGCATACATATGAGTTCTCCTTCATTTAAATTCCTAGAAAAATATTCCTACTAAAGGTTGCACAGCGGCACTCTTTAGGATTATATTCAAATGGGATAGACGATCACGGGAATTTGCCTACGCTTGACAATTTTCTATATGTATTGTAGTACAGTCAAAATCGGTTATAACGACCTTCAAGGGACTGACGATTTTGGTCGTTATAAGCGATAGGTCGCTGTAACCGATGTCAAGGTGCATACGTAAATTAATCTATTTTCAATTTTTTTATTTATTTTTATAGTTTTTATTTGTACCAGACATATATATGTATGTATGTACATGTATTATTTACAAAGTACATACATTTATTATTTATTAAAAAAAGTAGAAGGAAATGTCAAGTAGTAGAAGTAGAAGTTTTTGTTGATATGAACTTTTTTTCAATTGCTTTTTCCATCAATACAATATTTTCTGTAAAATTGTTGTCACCAAGATCATTAAATAAACAGAATGTACTTAAAGTTCGTACAGAATTAAGCGCTTCCTCGATTGTTGGCTGAACAAATCCTATTTCTGAAAAAAAAAATGTTTTGTTGCATTTTGACCGAGAACATATTAAAACCAGCTACCTTCTTCTTCGTCGCTTTCTTGTGTTGCATCATTTTGCACTATATCAACGATTTCTTCATCTGTTAAAGTCGCGGCCGTTAAAAGGTGTTCGTCAACTTCCAGTAGCTCATCGAACGAACATGGGAGTACATTTTCCATAGCTAAAGCACTTTGAATCCACTGATTTAAGGGCCATTCATCCTCTTCCTCAAAATCTTCTCTTGTTTGAGCATGTTTCAATCCTGAATGTATGTAGCAGTTTGCAATAGTTGAACTAGTGAGCCTTTCCCAAGCTTTTGAGATCAGTGAAATCGCTTCCAGCAAATTTATGTCTCGTCGATGTTCAATATTTTTTATAAGGTCTAGCACTTGAAGCTTTCTATAATGGGCTTTGAGGGATCTTATGATTCCTTGGTCCATTGGTTGGAGCACCGAGGTAGTGTTTGGTGGCAGGAATTCAAGCCGTATGGCTCGCAAGCCTTCCACTGCTGGATGTGCAGGACAATTGTCAACGAGTTAAAATATCTTTTTATTCTCATTTTTTAGTCGCCGGTCCCAGTTTCGTAGGTATTTTTCAAAAATTGAAGAAATCATCCAGGCTTTCTTATTGCTCTCATATTCAACTGGAAGCCTTTTCACATTCTTAGAGCATCTTGGATTTCTTGATTTGCCCACAACAAGAAGCTTCTCCTTAATTGTACCAGTCATATTTGCTCCTACCAGTACAGTAATTCGATCCTTAGCCATTTTGCCTCCAATACATTTTTCACCTTTAAATTTCAGCGTGGTGGTTCGTGTCATTTTAAAAAATAGACCGGTTTCATCAATATTGAAGATGTTTTCATCTGTATAGTTGGACCGAAGTTGGGGCCAAACAACCTGCAACCAATTGTCTACTAGACCCTTAGCAACACTTTTGGCCTCTCCTATTATTTTGCCACTAACAAATCCATGACGTTGACGAAAACGTTGTATCCATGCTGATGAACACGCGAAGTCGTTCCTACCCATCTCCTTGGCAAAGTCATTTGCTTTAGCTTGCAAAATGGGTCCACTGATGGGTACACCGGAACTTCTCAGTGTCTTAAACCATATTAGCAGAGCCTTCTCAACCTCAGTGTGCAATGAACTCTTTACTTTTTTTACGGTAAGTTTTGCTTCCTCAAATTGTTTTTTAATTTTTTCCTTATCCCTTAAAATTGTTGATATAGTGGAGTGTGAAACGGAATACTCTTTAGCAAGGTCTTTATTTTGCTCTCCAGCTTCCAATCTAAAAATGATACCTGCTTTCTCTTCAATTGTAAAGATTTTTCGTTTCTGACTCATTTTCCAATTAACTTTAGCAAGCCGAATAACATCAAAACTCTTCGACCACTCGTCACACAGAAAAATTTACACTAATTTCCCCACCTACTATTGAACAAACTCAAAACCAATAATAAGCGCAAAACATAAAGAATAATAATATGTATCTCAACAAACGGTGAGCTGTAACATGTGTCTAGACAGATACATCGCATGTACAGACCCATAAATAAATAGTTTACCGTTTCAGAAAAAATGCAGTCGCACCAACAGCTGCGTCGATCTTAGTCGTTATAACCAATATTTTATTTCAAAACAAGGAAAAAATCGGTCGTTGTAAACGATTTGTTATTCAATGGGTTTATAATGGAGCTCAGCCGGGACCTAAGAATTTGGTCGTTTTAACCGATACGTCGTTATAAGCGATGTCGTTGTAAGCGATTTTGACTTTTGACTGAATTAATATTAAAATAAAATATTTCGGTGTTGAAATATATTCCCATAGATATTTAAATCAAATCTAAAGAAGTATTAAAATATAATAAGATTTTAAGTATTTAAATATAATAAGATTTTATTATATTTTAATATTCGATGGGTTTATAAAAAGCAAAAGAAGTATTGAATTTGAGCTGAAAGTATTATATTTTAATCCGCAGTTTTTTTATATATATATATTCAAATTTAATATTTCAGACATATTTTGTAATAGCAGACATTATTTAAAATTAATAGATCTTTTACTAGTTCTTTGATTTGAACAAATTTTAAATTAAATTTAACGCCAGGATTTTTAACCGTATACTACAATTCTTTAGAAGCTTAAATTGGGTTTCCGCGTGACAACTTGAAACAAGGTAACCAGATAATTATGTTATTACTAAGCATGCAATTCTCGCACAAAAAAAAAATCAGTGCAGCATGGCGTGTTTTTTGCATTATTTCAACCGAATTGAAGTTCCCAAAACTAGCACTCTTTTACCAAACAATTCGGAAATATGTTTAAAATTTTTCGGACACGGACAGCCCACCTGTTAATAATTGTATTTGCCCAATACATTTTACCTATTTCCTCTCTTCTAAATCGTAACTGGCCACTTTCTTCTTAGATTAAATCCATGAGAATTAACACAAGATGGCCTGCAGCCAACAGCAGGTTTGAATTGCTTGATAGTACCAGCGCTGGGAAAATCTTATGAGATGTATCATTCATTTATCAATTCTCAAATGCCATCAGATTGTATGCATCAGCATCTGCTTCGTAATCCGAGAATGAATGCAACAAAGACAACCTGCAGGAGCAGGTAAATCGAAATGAGATTTAAATTCCCAACTGTGTTCTCTCGCACAGAATAAAAGGAGAGACTGCCTCCAAGGATGCCAGCATTCGCATTTCATCAGTCGTGGAAGCAATAGTAGGTGATAAACGAAACTAACATGAAGAGCACGAACAGAACCCAAAGTTGTTTAAAAGTAAAAAAATCAAAATACTATACTCGAATAAACCATTGCTTGGATACCATAAAGGTACTTATTTCTGAAATAAAATCTGATGAGACAATCTTGTGTGTTGAGCAAACAAAAACACTTGAGGCAGCAATGTTATTTGTGAGACACAGCGATTCGTTGGACCGTCCGACTAAACAAGTTCTTGCTCCAATTGAGAGTTTCTGCAATGGATACAAGAACGCTGCAAACGAGATCTTCCGAGCTATAGTTTCCAGCAGCACAGTGAGTATCGATTTAGGAGCAAACGTGTTGACAAAACTTGCAACCGAGTTTAGTCGTATTCAAAAATGTCAACAGGATACGAACAAATTAGAATCAGGTGCAACATCTGCTGGTGTCATGGGGAATTACAATAAAAGAGACTGTGCCGGATTTATACTCCCCAAGCAATCTAAGGAGAGCATGTAAAAATATTCTTAGCGAGTCCTAGTTGTGATAAAGGGTAACTAATTTATCTATAAATGTATAAATAATAATAACAATGTAAATAAATTAACAAATAAATAACTAATGTATGCTTCAAAATTGGTCTCTGTTTTGAGTTACCCCAAGATGTATTTATATGTAAGTACTTCTGAGCTTAAAACTCAAATCTGGGTGCTTTTAGTAGATAGACAGACCTCACGTACTCTTAGGACGAACTAGAGGATGTGGATACAACGGAGCTTAAGAACCCAAGAGATTTATACTAAATCTGCACTCAGGGAAAAAATGCAAACTAAATTGTAGTATGTTCTATTTGATTTTACATTGAATAAACTTTAATACATAATATTCCTTTTCACGTTAAAACATATTTGATTTAAATATGCAATGTAATTTTAAATTAAGTCAACGTAGATTCAAAGTGAAACGTATTCACTTTTACATTTAAGCATGATTCCACGTCAAATCAAGGTGCATACGTGGTTGGATCAAATTAAAAATATATGCATTTAGAGTAGGGTTTCCCTTTGATTTAATGTTATGCCACTTTGATTTAAAAATGTTCGTAGTCGATGCTAAATCATTCCGAAAAATATTTAAATCAAAGTGGTTTTCTTTGATTTTACGTTGTTTTTTCTCTGGTCTATTTCTTGTGTTTCAACAGGTATGCAATGGATGATTCCCGTAACTGGGCACAATGGATCGGTGTCTTGAAATAATGCCGAGCGAAATGACGCCGAATTTTAAAACTTTGTGAAAGCGAAATAAAGCTGAATTTTGGATTTCGGCGTTGTTTCACATTGACAAAGTGAAATAATGCCGAACATTACTTTTCAAATAAAGCGGAATGGCCGACAACTTTTTGTATATGTTTCTATTATTTTAACTAAATAACTAAAATCTCAATGCTGAAATACCTAGACGGGAAGTTTGAGAAAATAATACCTTGAAATTCGCTCGAATTTGGAACTATTTAACTAAATTTATTCTCAATAGATCCGCACTAAGTAAGCTAGCCTTTTCTTTTGAGTGATTGCATTGCATCTGCAAGGCTTCGATTGCATTGAAGGTATATTCACTTTGTCATTACATTTGTACCGCCAACAAGGAGTCACCGGAGGCCTCGTGAAGTACATATATATTCTGAATCAGGATCACATTCAAAATCGATAAGGCCATGTCCGTCTGTCTGTCTGTTAAAATCACGATACCGCCCAAAGGAATTATCATAGGCGAATGAAATGTGGTGAAAATACTTCTTTTTATCTTCGTCAGGTTGGTATTGAAAATGGGCTATGTCGGTCAAGTAGTTTTGGTACCTCCCATACGAAATCGATATTAGATCCATGTCTCTCTCTGTCTGTTGAAAACATGAATGAAATTTGGTGAAAGGACTTATTTTATCGTCGTTAGGTTGGTTTTTAGAATGGAGCTAAGTCCGCATTTGTGCAAAGGCAAAGTAATACATATATTGCAATCCCGATTCTGTGTCTGTGCAAATTTTGCGAATGGGTCCACCAGAGATGTGGTTCAAGATTTTTTGCGTCCATACATAGGACTTTGGTTTCGCAAACGGCTGATATTTTGCAAAACGAAATTATGTCGAAACACGTCAAGTTTCCAGCCCCTCAGGAATACCTCTTTATATCTTTTTTAATCAACTATTCACGAAATTTATTTATCAGGTTAAATGAAAAGACTGGATTTCCCACCGATCGTTGGAGAATTTGATTGTACAAGGTGGCGCAAAAGTAATCCTCCTATCAGAAAATGCTATAAATTTTGCGATTGGCCCCTAATGTCAGTTCTGTTTTGACATTTGTGTAGTAAACACATGCGAAATACACGTTAATAAACAATGTTACGCTACACTGCTCCAGAGCGCGGAATATTGGTGACTATTTATTTGAGCAATAATCGGTCGGTGACTTTAGCACAACGTGAAGATTTCGTAGCCGTCCAACGCCTACTGGTGAAACACTGCGACGTTTAGCCGCTCGCCTCGAAGAGACTGGCACAACACGAGACGTTGCCAAGAGTGGCGGGCCCCGGAGCGCCCGTTGTGCCGAGAATATCGCCTCTGTTGACGCGGCCATTTTTTTTTTCGAGAACGCCGCTGGTCAAACGACAACAGTGAACGGTGCGCGCTATAGGGCCATGTTTACCGATTTTTTTCTACCGCAATTGGACGATTTAGGACTGGAGTACATGTGGTTCCAACAGGACGGAGCTACGACTCACACTGCGCGAGCCACAACCGATATTCTGAAGGCGGCCTCAAGATTGCCTGATTTGACTGCTCCAGACTTCTTTTTGTGGGGCTTTTTGAAGTCGCGGGTGTATGTCAACAAGCCTCAGACTCTTGCAGCTCTTAAAGACAATATCCGTCAAGAATGTGAGGACCTATCGCCGGAAGTTTTGGCCAAAGTGATGGAAAATGCCATAAAAAGGGCTCAAATGACAATCAACTGTGGCGGCGGCCATTGACATGAAATCATATTCTCGACTTGATGTAAAAAAAATTAAAAGACCAAATAAAAATAATCCACAAGAAGAATCAAAGTTTTTAATTTTTTTTTTAAATTACAGCCAAAAAAACATCGGAAGGTTATTTTTGCGCCACCTTGTACCTACGTCCTTAAACTATAAGGGTTACTATTCAATGAATATACAATTGGTAATTCTGATGTGACATTTGTGATAATTTTGCAATGACACTAGAGCGACTGAATGTTGTTCTGAAGTCCGTCTGCAGGGAAGATCTTAATAGTTTTAGACTGCAGTTATTGGAAGGCAATAACGAAAACAGATCGATGAGGCTGTTGTTTATCTTTAACAATCTTTGTTCGCATTGCGCGAAGCGGCTTTTGTGATGCCGGAAGTATGTCTATTTAGTCAGACTTTTTCAGTTTTATATTTTTTTCGCAATAATAACAGATATAATAGGTTCTTAACAAAAAGTACTTGTCAGATAAATTTAAACAGTCAGTGAAGATTCGTATTCTTACTAGGTACTGCAAGTCCTTACACTTCCACCTATGGCATCAACGTCATTAATCGTAAAACTTCCTCCTCAAAATCATTAAGCAAACGTGGACCATCTGTAACGGTGTACATATAAACATATCCCTTCCAACACAGGAATCTCAATTTTGACTTCGATGGAAGGGGTGTCCGGTCGACAAAGCAAGGCAGGCATGATTGTTTAAGCCAGTGCTTAGCTCGTCGGTGGGGTAGGGATCTTCTGCTTGTCTTGTGGACTACCGTTCTTTTACATGCCTGAAAATTTGGGTGGGAGAGTTTCAAAATTGAGAATGCTAAAGGGATAGGAAGAAAATAGAGAAAGTATGGTTATTAAACGAAATAAAATGTTTGGAACTTTATCAGCCAAGACGAAAACAAACCATACCTATCAACTTAGGCTTCATCCTTCTCTCTCCACACCTGTACCGAAGGTATTATGGTATCTTTGAGCTGCCCTCCCCATTACCCAACTCACGAATGAGCAGAGTACCATGGTTGTTACTTGCTCATTTTCGTAGCCTACGCGTAAACTTATAACGCTCAATAACTCCTGTTGTCTGTCATCATCGTCCACGCTCAATCAGTCACCCCTACATTCCAACTATAAGTGAATACATACTAATAATAATTTTCGTTGCAATACAATTTTGTTTTAAGAGTTGGACTATTTTTATGGTGTGCTTAAAAAAATTGTTTAAATTTAGCGATTTGTTGCAAAAGTGTCATTAAAAAGTGATTATCTTTAAAGTTTTTTAATCACTTTATCACAATTTTTGTTTAAGTTTTTTGTTAAATAATATTTTAAGATGGGTCGAAAAGTTCACTGCTCTGCGGAAGAAAGGCTAGTATAGTTCAGCGGTTAAGGGGTGAGGGTAAAACCTATAAATTTATAGCAGATGCTCTTGGAAGGTCACAGAACTTCGTAACCAATGCTCTTAAGCCAACATTAGAAACAGAAAATAGAGGAAGTCCGAAAAAAACCACAGCTACTACTGACCGCCGCATTTTACTTTTAGCGAAGTCAAATCCGTTTATTTCATCACGGACTATAGGCGCACAAATTGGGGATTGAATCAGTGCACGCACAATCCGCAGGAGACTACAGAACTTCAATCTACCAGGAAGAGTCACCAGACAAGTTTCACTCCTAAGAGCTAAGAACGAAGGTCCCGAAAAGAATTTGCCTTTAGCCATAGAAGTTGGAATGGACCTGAAGGTGTGAAAAAATGGCACAATATTCTGTTGAGTTACTAAACAATAATAATTTTGTTCTCCTCGGATTGTGTGCGTAACGATAGGCGACCAAAAGGAAAAGAATACCATCCTCGCTATACACTGAAGACTGTTAAACATGGTGGAGGATGGTGGTGACGTGAAATAAAGCCAAACGAAATAAGGCCAAATTCCCAAAATTTGGCTTTATTTCGTTTTCCAAAGCGAAATTAAACCAAATTTTTAGTTTGGCTTTATTTCGTTACTGAAAACGAAACAACGCCAATTTGGCATTATTTCGTTTACATTATTTAACAAAACTGTGACCCCTAAATTCGGAAAGTATTGAACATTTTCTTTACGAAGTTGTATTGTTTATGAGAAAATAAAATGAAATCATAGTCTGATAACAAAAATTATTTATTGGAAAAAGTAAAGTTTTTCTAAGTAACACATATCTATATTTTCCAGTTAAACAAAACAAAAGTCAAAAATTCATGAAATGAAACAAAAATAATTATGTATTAATTTACTTTTCGTTTTAGCAGTATACTGTTACCGAGTTTTGCACAATTTGTCTACAAATCGGACACAAAATCGGAGAAAGGTTTCGCATACTTGTATTTTTAATATTTGTATAACAATTTAAGCAAAGCTTAAAATGATTACATGGTTGTAACAAAATCGAGCGCGGATTTTCCATACAAACAACACATACTACGTTGGTTTCATTAAAATTGGAACATTTTTGCAGTTTTTCTTCGCATTCGGCTTCGTCATGTTCCATCGGCTGCTCATCCTGTTCTTCAAAATGATCGAAAGGAAGTAAATTATTATTTTTGTTCGAAACTCGCTTCAAAAAATCTTCAATGGATATTTTTCCGCTTTCTAGTTTTGCAGTAGCAAGTTCAATCAAAATGCTTCGGTCTATATGTTTTTTCTTTTTCGGCTGAAAGACGTCAAAGGTTCCATCGGTTGTCATTATAATGTCTCTGGAAACAGACTGATCTTCATCTAGAAGACAATCGAGGAATTTAAAGAAATTTCCTTTTTTCACCAACTTTCTGCTTAGTTTGCTGTTGAATCCTTCAAGCGCGCTAGTGGTGCGTATGGCATTTTTGCACACGGATATCCCATTCGGAGTTTCCTAAGTAAACAATTTTGAATAAGTTTGATCGTTATTTTACTAAACGAGTACTTTATTGTTTTACTATTTCTTTAATTGAAATTTAAGGAATAAACTCTCAAACAGCATTTCATTTTAGCTTTAGAGAATTCTCAATATTGTTTCCCAAATAATTTTTTAATCATGTCTTTGCTGTTTTTAGGACATTTCGGAAAGGCACTATTTCGAATGTTAATCAATTGTCTTTGCATTTTACCGAATTGCAGTTGCAGTGCACTTTCCTGATCCTTCGCACATTCTTCATTAAAAACTTCTCGCACACCATTTCTTCTTAAATTCATATCAGCACACTTTCTTTTTATCGAATTTGCTAAGCTTAACTTTTTTCTAATGTTTTCTTGAGTAGAATGCAAATGAGAAATATTTTTAGGTATACGGCAATATTTAGAACCTTCAAAGTCAATTACTAAACTAGCATTGCATGTTTTCTGGTAGCAAATATATCTTTTTATACCACCAGCATTCGATTTAAATCTATATAACTGGCTTAGTTGGGGAACATAGATTAAATTACTTCCCTTTCTAAATCCTTCGCAAGTTTCAAACTCAAAAACACAATTTATTTTTTCACTCATGTCAAGTATTATTTTTTTTCACTTCGACCACTCATTAGAACAAACCGCGAACTAATGAAGAAATACTGATCGCAGAAATCACAAAAATCGGGAAAAACAAGTGGGCTAATGGTTTTACCGTTAAGTCTGATAACATAATTGTAAGCAAACAAAACGGTAATAGTTGCACATTTGTGCACAACGGAGTGGTTTGGTCTTATTTCCATTAGTTTTTTGGTATTATTTCGTTCTGCATGACGAAATAAAGCCAAATTGGTTTTATTTCGCTTTCGAAAGCGAAATAATGCCAAATTTGGAATTTGGCCTTATTTCGTTTGGCTTTATTTCACGTCACCGAGGATGGTATGGGGCTGTTTTTCCTGGTGTGGTGTTGGTCCTATATTCCGTGTCAGTAACATCATGACAAAATATGGATATCGGAACATCTTGGAAAATGTCATGCTTCCATTTTCCGATGAAATCATGCCACTGGTATTTCCAACAGGACAATGATCCAAAACATACAGCCGGTATTGTGAAAGATTGGTTTCGGGATCAAAACATCTCCGTAGTTTCATGGCCAAGTCAATCTCCCGATCTCAATCCCATTGAGAACTTCTGGGATAAACTGAAAAGAAAATTGAGGGGTCAGTTCTTCACTAATGAGAATCAACTTTGGGAAGCAGTGTAAAAGGAATGGTATTCCATTCCTCCCGAAACGTGTCAGAAATTGGTAGGGTCAATGCCACGTCGACTACAAATAGTTTTGGAAAATAATGGAGGATACTCATTCTATTAGAGTAAGTTAAAAAAAAAAAATTTATAAAATCTATAATTAATGATTATTTAGGAACACACCTATTTTTTTGTTCAAGCCGAAAACAGAACTCCAAAAGTTTTTGTTATTTTTTTTTTAAATTATTCGAAAAATAAGCAGATAACTATTTTCCATATTCAAAAATAATGTCAATTCTATTAATATAATTGTAACAAAAAAAAACAAGTTAAAAAAATATGAAAAAATTGGTTTTTAAAAAAGAACAAAGAACAAATTTCAAACTCCAAAAGGTATATACAATGAAATTCGCCTATAGCGACCTCGGATATAACGGCGATTCCGTATTTAGCGTCCGTTTTTTACAACAATTTGAATTTTTTCCTTCGGATATAGCGACGAAATAAAAAAAAAATCATCTTCTTAGTTGCCTGTGTTAAAAAAATTAACACAGGCAATTATTTTTAAATTGGTTTCGTTTGCTAAAATAGCGTCTGTGTTTTGTAGAATTCGAATTTTTTCTTAGCGACGAAATAAAAAAAAAATCTAATTGCTTGTGCAAAAAATAGAATTGATTTATTTTGTTTTTGAGTTGATACGATTTGTTCTATTTGGTGGACGGGAAAACGAGATGGAAGTTTCGTGGCTTATAAGAACTGAGAAGAGGCTAGAAAAACGGAACCTTAAGCAGCGAAATATTACAGATTTTTTCCAGCAAATTAATGAAATGCAAACCAGTGTTGAATCTCTTATAAGTTTGCGCATTGTTTTTATTACCATTTGTTATTACAGGTTTTTCTTTTTAATTCTGACTGAATAATAAAACTATGAAAACACCGTTCTGTAGTTACATATCTACTAGTAAAGAATGAGACTTTTTTTTTTAATTTGCCTGACCTTCGGTTATAGCCACATTCGGCTATAGCGACCATTTGAGCCCGGTCCCTTCACCGTCGTTATATCCGGATTTCACTAGGTAGAATTCTTCAATCAGGTAGGTATAACCAATAAATGTTTCAAAAAATAATGGGTCGCAACTCATTGCACTTCGAACAAATTTCAAACTCCAAAAGATATATTTATGGTGAAGAGGTTGCAAAAAGTGGCCTCAAACAAGTGACAAAAATAGAAACGAAGAATGTTAGACAATGAAATACAAATAGATGAATAAAGGCAAAAACAGGCCATATGCCAACAACACGCGGTGTTCCCAAGCGGTCCCCCATCTAAGTACTAACCGCGCCCGACTCTGCTTGATTACGGTGATCGGACGAGAACCGATTTTTTCAGCGTGGTATGGTCGTTGGCGGAATTCTATAAAACAAAATTTTAAGTTAACTTACATATAAAATTGTTTGCCTTCCAAATCAAAGCAACGCATTTCATCGCAAATCAGAGACAAATTTGCATGGATGAAGTAACGGTAAACCTTAATTGTAAAAAAAACAATGCGTGAGGCTATCCAAATGTTACGGACTGTAGGGGAGAGTGGGTACGAAATTAACATTTTTCGTATTCGCTTCTATAATTTGCAAACCGCTGAACATACTAAATAAGAGGTCTTTTGACTACCGTAAGACAATAACTTGGTCTCCAACTATTGTCCCATATCGGGGGTATGCTGCTAAAATAAAGAGCGAGTCAAATGTTACAACCGACCTTCTCGGTGTATCGATTGTAACATGGTGAAAAGACGGTTGTAACACAATATAAAATAATGTAGAAGAAAACAACAATAATGGTTAAAATTAATTTTTAATTCAATAAAACACAAAGTTAAGTTAACAAGGCACGTGTTCCCAGTTAAGGTAATTCAATAAGCCTTGAGATAAATGATAAAACAAATTAATTTTGACATAGGTACTTAATACTTAATACATAACAAGCAAACAAAAATTACTAGTCTGATTCGCAGTTGCGGCATTGGTAGAAAAGCTGATGTGAATTCTCTCCCACACACCTAGTGTGAATCCACATTTTGCAGGAAATACATTGAATCCACTGTTCCTTAGGAAGAGATTAAGAATATTTTCCAAAACAATAGACACAAACGGAATCTTCTTCCTCACTGGAACTTGTATATTTTGACTTTTTTGGCCTTGGTCTTCGTTTTGTTTTCGACTGCAAAAACCTGTTTTTCTTAGGAAGACGTGCTTTAGGTTTGTTGATTCTTTTTTTATTTATTTTATTTCTGGGGTATCCGTTGGGATAGTTGTCCGGCCCCTTTTTCTTCCACCTCGTGCAGGACCTCGTGAAAGTTTAGATTTTGGATACGACATAATAATTGCAGAAGAAAACGTAGCTCCTGATGATGTCAGAGGCAACGTGATTGTGACAATATCGGCAGTTGCCAAAGGAGGTGAAGGCAAATTGATTTCTTCAAAATTGGTAGCTGACGATAGAGTTCAAAGCAGTGGTTGTTCGTTAGAGATTTCAGCCGGAGAAGGTCTATCAGTGACAATGCAAGAAGTAAACTCATCATCGCCGAAAACATCTGGATTTACTGGCCAAATACCTGATACTCTGAACACCGATAAAATGTTGGTCGCTGTTGCTGCTTTTTCTAATGATATCTGGGCAAGTTCGGGTATATCATATATTCTAATTCGATTCCCTGAAAAAAATATAATTTTCTAGCTTCTAGCTCAAAATTTCTTACAACAATGTTACCTGCATTAGACTTTATCCAGTTTGCACAAGCCTGATTAAAATACAAGGTGGCGCAAAAATAACCTTCCGATGTTTTTTGGCTGTAATTTAAAAAAAAAATTAAAAACTTTGATTCTTCTTGTGGATTATTTTTATTTGGTCTTTTAATTCTTTTTACATCAAGTCGAGAATATGATGTCAAGTAAATGGCCGCCGCCACAGTTGATTGTCATTTGAGCCCTTTTTATGGCATTTTCCATCACTTTGGCCAAAACTTCCGGCGATAGGTCCTTACATTCTTGACGGATATTGTCTTTAAGAGCTGCAAGAGTCTGAGGCTTGTTGACATAAACCCGCGACTTCAAAAAGCCCCACAAAAAGAAGTCTGGAGCGGTCAAATCAGGCGATCTTGCGGGCTAGTGCAAATCGCCAAAAACGACCCGGGAACACCGCTTTCAGAATATCGGTTGTGGCTCGCGCAGTGTGTGCCGTAGCTCCGTCCTGTTGGCACCATATGTACTCCAGTCCTAAATCGTCCAATTGCGGTAGAAAAAAATCGGTAAACATGGCCCTATAGCGCGCACCGTTCACTGTTGTCGTTTGACCAGCGGCGTTCTCGAAAAAAATGGCCGCGTCAACAGAGGCGATATTCTCGGCACAACGGGCGCTCCGGGGCCCGCCACTCTTGGCAACGTCTCGTGTTGTGCCAGTCTCTTCGAGGCGAGCGGCTAAACGTCGCAGTGTTTCACCAGTAGGCGTTGGACGGCTAGGAAATCTGCGACGAAATTCACGTTGTGCCAAAGTCACCGACCGATTATTGCTCAAATAAATAGTCACCAATATTCCGCGTTCTGGAGCAGTGTAGCGTAACATTGTTTATTAACGTGTATTTCGCATGTGTTTACTACACAAATGTCAAAACAGAACTGACATTAGGGGCCAATCGCAAAATTTATAGTATTTTCTGATAGGAGGATTACTTTTGCGCCACCTTGTATGTCTTCATTGGTCCCAAGACACTACGGTCTAACGGTTGAAACTTGTGAGAGCAGTGAGGTGGGAATGTTAGCAACACGATGCCGTTTTATTTGCAGTAGTTAACAACTGATAGAGAAAGATCAGATTTTCGATTACTCTGAGTGGCACTAGTATGCTTGACGAGATGTTCCATGAAGTTTAGGAACTCCGATTGCATCTATCCTGATTTATTAGCAGCTCCAATACTGCCAATTGGAGCTCCTTTAAGAAAGAGTGGATTGTATTTCTTTAGAGGGAATATGAACATTGGTGGTATTACATTGCCAATAGCGTTGACAGCAAGGCATATGGTAACTAGAGTGCCACGCTCCGCGGATGAATTAGCTCCGATTTGTTTCTTTCCCTGTTTTGCGATGACATTTGTTGGCTTGTGGACAGTGGTTAATCCTGTTTCGTCGATGTTGAATATGTCATGTGGCTCAAATTTGAAGCGGCGGGTTGTAAGCCCATAATCGAAATCAGCACAGTGGTGAATGTTAGCTTCCAATTTTTCCTTTCATTGAAAATTGAATAATGCTTAGAATTAAGTGACATCATAGACAACATATACCTACCTCGTACTCAACCGAAAATACTGTTATGTGCCATATATCCAACTCTTAGAGGAACAACGTCGCCAGGCAATTTTGTATAGCTTTTGTTTTGCGTATAAAACGACCAAGAGTCGTTTTGCAGATGTTATAATTCTTTGCAACACCTCGAACGGATCTACCATGTTTTAAAACGTCTTCTGCTGCCTTTTCAAAGGCCTTTCAAAGGCCTTTTTTGGAATCATGCCACGAGAGGTTTTTCTTATTCTTTGGCGCGGCATTTTACGTGGACTTATTCGTTATATTAGGTTTGTTTTTTTGAGCTTCGATCTCAGCAAAGCAAAGTAAAGTAAGAATATGTGCACATAAACGATTCCCAGCAGCCTTCTGAACAGTAGGTTTTATCGATGAAATGTTGGCATTCTGTCCTAATGACAGGTACGAGTATATGACAATTAAGCAAAACAAAAACTTAAAACGATTTCAAAATTTAAATTTGTCAGGATGAATAATTTGCAGAGAACTGTAAGAATTTTCGAATTTATTTTGACTACTTAGCATATAACTTAATTCTCATATACCTAGGTATTAAGTGACTAAATTGGGACATCGACAAATTCAGCGACTGCAGAATTTCAGTATTTTTTTGGGGACAGCAGCACTAGTTACGAGGACTCAGCAGAAGAAAACAAGATCCATTCAAGAGTATCGACTTTTATGGAAGTTGTAGATGGATACAACGAGGATGATAGGAAAAAGTCGAACATTGACGAAACGATGATTAAAAATTTTTCGACAGAAATCATAACACTATCCAATGAATGTGCACAACTTTTCTCTACACAGACATCGCAAATCATTCATCACTGTAGCTCTATCACGTCAAATCATAGGAATGCAAGTGTAGAAAACTCAATCTTTGCTAAAGCTACAAATATTCATGAGATGCGTAGAATTATAGGTTCTCTCGGAGAAGATAAATCGCCGGGAATTGATGGAATTAGAGCAGTTGATATCAGAAGACATGCCGACATTTTTGCTCCCATACTATGTAAACTAATCAACCTCAGCCTTACACAGACAAAAATTCCGTCAACGCTGAAAACTGCTGTTGTTAGGCCGATCTATAAGGGCGGCGTTAAAAATCACCTGAGCAATTACAGACCGATTTCGATACTTCCAGTAGTAGAAAAGTGCTTGGAAGGCGTAATTTCGGCAAGATTACAAAGTTTTATCGACAAACACTCTCTAATACACAAAAGTCAATACGGATTTCAGAAAAACAAAAATACGGGAAAATTGCTTGGTGAATTCGTTAATTGTGTCAACGAAAGCTTAAACAAAAGCCATCATGTCCTAGTTCTGTTCATGGACTTCAGTAAAGCTTTCGACACTCTTAACCATGAGAACTTATTAGAAGCGCTACGAAGGATTGGCATACGAGGAGTAATGGCTGACTGGCTCAGGGATTATCTGCACAACAGGCAGTTTTGCGTCAAGATCAAGGACGTGATGAGTGAGAAAAAGGACGTGCAATATGGAGTTCCGCAGGGATCAAAACTAGGTCCGATTCTCTTCATCCTTTACACGAACGAGCTACTTCGCGTCTTCAAGCAGAGCATTCCATTTGCCTTTGCTGACGACACAGCAATTGTGGTCCCTCATAGGTCTCTGGACATGGCGACGAGGATTATGCAAGAAGAGTTCAATGCTGCTGTAAAATGGTGCCACGACAACGGCTTGGTAATCAACGCTTCGAAAACCAAAATGATGCACATTCGTAGTCCACAATTCAAAACCACACAGAGCAGAATATATTTTAGTAATGACGCCTGCCCTAGCACTGCAAACGAGACTATTGAATTAGTAGAAAGCTACAAATATCTGGGAGTAATTATTGATTGTCATTTTCTATGGGACAAACACGTCGATAAACTACGCATGGACCTAAAGAAGGCTTTATATGCACTATCTCATTTGCGGCACCATGCTACTGAACCAGTTTTAAAGCAAGTTTACTATGCCCTAGTGGAGTCTAAGCTTAGGTATGGTATACTTGCTTGGGGAAACGCAGCTGCAACCCACATCCAAAAGCTGCAGAGACTTCAAAACTCCGCACTAAAACAATTAAAAAGCACTAACCAGCAAAATAACGAAAGAGGTTTTAAAGTTCTTCATGTTGAGCACATTTTCAAGATGACGATAATACTGGAGTATTTCGACGATAGCCGTTTTATTCGACCAGTCGATCATCAAGTAAACACCAGACGACGGGCCCAAGGTATGCTTCAAATACCTAGAAACTACAACAATTATGGTAGACGACAACTTAAATTTAGCGTTCCTTCAATAATCAATGAATTACCTAGAGATCTAATAAATATAAAAAATTTTAAAACTAGAAAAAAACAAATAAAACAATTCTTTTTAGATCGTAATAATTAATTTTTTACTCATAAACATATTTTGAATTATATAATCTTTTACTATTAAGCTTACTCTTATTTTTGTATTTACAAATTGTAGAAACATAATCTCCTGCAGACAAGCCAAGGCTTCGCAGGTACTCATAAAATTGTTAAAACATTATCATGAATAATAAAAAAAAAAAAAAAAAAAAAAAAAAAAAAAAAAAAAAAGTCCCACTTCAGATTACGGCGCTCAACTTTGGAGCATTTAGTTTGTAGGACTTCTCTTTATCCTGATGCATGAAATATGTTTTGAAACTTTTTTTTTCAACAGCAAATTATTCGCAGCCCGGTTTATCACCAAATTTTGTTCATCACGGAGGCCGATCGAAAATTGGAAGCAGGAAGGAAATGTATATGTATGTCTGGTACATCAGCAATACAGTTACCTGTAGGCAATTGGGAAACTTGTTTGGAGTCCCAAAGTCTTCGGGTTGGTTGGCAGTAGGTCGAGTGTGCAAGTGGCTGATATCAGTTGGCCCACAATATGTAAAATGGCCTCAAGATGATACAGCCATAAGAAATATGAGATTGTTTCAGAGGAAGAAAAGAATACCTGGAGTTATCGGTGTCATAGACTCAACGCACATTACAATATCAGCCCCAAAAGAAAATAAAAGTTGTTATTACAATAGAAAGCAACATTTCAGCATAATTTTGCAAGCGGTTGTGGATGCAGACAAAAAAATTATTGACGTATGTTATGTGGAACCAGGATCTCTTCACGACTGTAGAGTTCTTCACAACATCTGCGGCTCCCAAGTTCCGTGTGTGCTGGTTGGATATAATGGGCTTGGACCCAAATATTTCCTCCATATCATCCATGAAAGGAGCAACGCACGGAGCTGCACCAGTCTTCTTCGATTCTAAATGTGCTGTTGTTGTGTATGATTCCTACATATTAACTCGTTAAAAAGGATATTAAGAAAAATAAATCTCAAACTTACAGCAACTCCAGCCGAAACCATGTCCTCCAGAACGTTTTGATAGGCAAACTTCTTCCTCCTGCTGTGTTCAAACTCTTCCTTTCGAGCGGAATAAAAAAACAGGAGAGCCTTCGTTTCTTCCTGACTCCAAGTTTTTTTTATTCTGTTAAAAATACATTTATTTTTTAAACCAAAAAATTTATTTCTTTTACTTACTTTTTTTCGCTTGTTGACATTTTAGCTTCTACACCAAAGCAAATCAGTATTAACGATGACATTTTGCCAGCAGCACGACGGCACCTATGATGAAAATATTTATTATGAATAAGAATACAGAAGGACTTAAAATTCCTAATTCACACAACATAAATATGTTGGTGGAGGTCATTATTCCCCCGACAAGAGTGTTTTTTTACTACTCAATTATGGTAAATACTACTTATCTTGTTAGGAAATAATCCCATTCTTCATTAGAATTATGCATCTTTGCCAGAATCACCATTATCAGTGATTTGAAAGTAATTGTCGTCATCCCAGTTGTCGGACGGTTGCCTTGTATCCAAACACTAAAAGAAAGCACTGCCCAGTGGCCATTATTATGTATGGAATGGATTAATTCTCTTTTTAATATATTTTTTCATCAAATTGTAGAAATTTTGTTCGGAATATTTGTTAATTGTCAAAAACATTTGAATGTGATTTTAGCTGTCAAAGCGATTTGCAGATGACTAGAAGTGTGGACTTGATCGGTGGGTAGCATGATACAACAAAAACTATTGTATCATGGGAAGGTAGGCAGCAATTGATTGGGCACATCATAAAGTAGGTACCTTTTTTAGTCAAAGATATACACTTTTTTCATAAATAAGTTTAAGCGATATTCATCCTTCGTCATAATCTTGGGTTAGAAAACAATGCAGAATATAAATTCTGAGGATGCTCTGGTGCAAGAAATGGATCTCAATATAAACAAGTATGTACTAATAAGGTACATTTGTCTTAAACAATTTGCAGCTTAAATAAATAAATAATTTATGTATTTCTTATTATTTATCACTAACATTTAGTTTTCTTTTAAAATGTTGTTTGCTTATGCACTTTATGCATTTCCGCCAATCACAACCAACGCCTTGTATGTACTGTAAATAGAGTCACCCTGCGAACAGATCCATCTTATACAAGGGTGGCAACGTAAAATGTTGTCGCTCTGGTGTTCAGAAGTGAACATTTACTCCCAAGTGGCTCTTGCTGGGAATGAATACCTAGTGTGAGTTTTCGAAGTGTCAAGTAGAGCGTGGTTGTTGTAATTGCGTGCTGAAAATCCTACTTTGCTTTGCTTTGCTGAGAACGAAGCTCAAAAAAACAGGGCTATTGATTCATTTTTTGCATGAAAATCAGAACATCAGAAACTGTCACGTAGAGAACCGCCCTTATTTTTTACATATAAAATGAAATAAAACAGAAATTAGTAATCCCATCGAAAAAAGACGAACTCCATAAGATGAACGATAATAAGTACTATGATAATATCGATTTAATAAAGTTAAAACTTACCTACTTTACGAAATATGACGAAAAACCATTCAACAAAAACAAAACAAGTTCTTACTTGAATTTCACCTTTTTGACTCTATTTGAAATATAGGAGTACACTGAAGTGTCTTTTTTTTGGGTGTATTCAGAACATAACTGCAAGGAATTCTGTATTCAAAAATGAACGCATACTGGTATATGTTTCCTTAAAGTGTCAGTGTTTCAACCGACCCGGCGTTACTTTCGTACCCACTCCCCCTACATATTTTGAAAATGAAAATTTATGTCAACCTGATATTTTTTTTTTCAAATTTGGACACAAAAGTCTTCCAACGCACGTGCACTTAATACAATGTTTTTGTTATATAAAAGATCTTGTATCTTTGAAATGATGAAAAATATAATTTATGGAATGCAAAATTTTCTATATTTTTTTTGAAAATAAAATTTGTTCGAATTCCACAGCCATCTACTGAGCTTATTGTGAATTTGCGATATTGTTTTTATGAGTAGTGATTTGTATTTTGAAACAAGTGTACTTATAGTGTTTGTATGTTTAGTAATTGGGTGAAACTGTAGGTATAAATGTAAATAAGGGTTGTTTATGTTGATCTGTTATGGTGAGTATTGTTTCGATGATGTTAGGGGAGGGCTTAGAGAAAAAAAGACTTACGAGAATACTCGTCTCTTTCTTGCATATCTTCATGATAAATCTGACTCAGTTTGCTACGAGGGTAAAACAAAAACTAGCGTCATGGTTTCCATCCAGCAGGAAGGTCTCCCTGCCGACCTTACCAATCTTATGAACATTTACACCAAGTTCCATGAATCTTTCAATATATCTCCTCAAAGAGTAGTGGAAGACCTTACTGCATATGGGAACTTTGTTCACTCCAAAAGAATATCACACCTCCAACGGAGTCGGGTTGACCACAACTCATTTTTTCGTCCCTAAATTGCCATTCCGACCATCTCTTCACCAATCATCTCCTAACAAAATACCTTTTACTTTTTATTACCAGAATGTAAGAGGCCTTCGCTCCAAAACCAGTTCTGTTCTGCGCCAGTCTCATGCTCTTCCATTTGATATTTATGCCCTAACCGAAACCAACCTAACCCCCGACATAAAGAGTAAAGAGTTATTTCCCGACGACGAAATTCCTCGCCCCTCAAACAATTCTCCTTGTCGAGGCGTTCTTCTGGCCATCCACAATAGCCTTGACTCATCCCCTGTTGCTACTTCCTCATCTTCGAAACTGGACTTTGTGTCAATAAAAATAACACTCCCCCAGAGATCCCTGTACGTTATATGCTTCTATATTCTACCAGCCCAACCTATTGAATCGTATCAACTTGCCATCGACGCGATTGACAAATTAATCGACACATCTGACTCCCTTGACAATATCCTCATTTTGGGCGATTTTAATCTGCCCCAGCTGCACTGGTCTCCATCAGATGATGAATCTTTCTTCGTAGCTTCAAATGCCAAATCAACTAAGGAATGCCTCTTCTTAGATAGCCTGACAGACTCTAGTCTATTTCAAGTTAGCGGGGTCTCAAACTTCATGGGTAGGCAATTAGACCTAATATTCACAACTGACCCCATTAATTCCTCAGTCTCACCCTGTGCGCTTTCTCTATCTACTATTGATAACCTTCATCCCCCTCTTCTTCTTTAATTTTTCCTCAACTCTCCACTACAGTCCAGTTCCTCCGCAGTCATCTCCTCGTACGACTTTCACAAAGCTAACTTCCAAAAAATTAATGCCTATCTCAGTAGATGCACTTTCGATTTTGCCAATCTATCATTAAGAGATGCGCTTTCCATGTTCTACAGAGAGCTATTTACCTCTATTTCTCTCTATGTTCCCATATTCTCGCCATAGAACTTCATCCAATTCCCCCCCGTGGTATAACCGAAAACTTCGTTCCTTACGTAACAAAAGGAATAAGCTATGGGCAGTATTTCTCCGCACTGGTTGTTCTTCCGACTATTCCGACTACCTCGGTATTTATCTTAATTTTACCCAGCTTTATAACTCCCTCTACCAACGCTATCTAAATGATGCACATACCAATCTAATAAACGACCCTAAGTCCTTTTTCCAATTCGTAAACTATAAAAAAAAATCCGACTGTTACCCTCCTTCGCTCTCTTACGAAAACGTATCTTCCACCGACCCACATACCATTGCCAACTTTTTTGCCACATTTTTTAAGTTATCGTTTAACGACGACTCCTTCGCACCGGATCCCTCCTACTTTGACTACCTACCTAACTTCTCTATCGGTCCCTTTCTCTCTCAAATTGTTGACCCTTCCATTATTGAAAAAAAATTACAACTGCTTAATGACGAATTCCTACCCGGCCCAGATGGTCTTCCAGCCATTTTCCTTAAGAAGTGTTCTTCTAATCTCTCGCTCCCACTTTCTGCTCTCTTTCATCTTTCTCTCTCAAATGGAGAATTTCCCCAAATTTGGAAAACCTCGTTCATTCGATACACAAAAAAGGATCAAAAAATGAAATTACTAATTACCGCCCAATTGCCAAACTCTCGCATATACCCAAACTTTTTGAAAGTATTGTATATGAAGTCTTAAGTTTTCGGAGCAAGTCCCTTATTTCACCCTACCAACATGGTTTCCTGAAAGGTAGATCGACTACTACAAATCTCGTCGAATTTGTTTCATATGCCCTATCATCGCTAGAGAATGGCAATGAAGTTGACGTCATCGCAACTGACTTCAGCAAGGCCTTTGATAAGATATCACATCAATTAATCCTCTTCAAATTGTCTGCCCTTGGTTATGAACCTATATTGATAAAATGGATATCTTCCTACCTTGAAAACCGATATTACAGCGTTCGCTTTAGGTCGGTACATTCGTCCTCTTTCTTAGCAACATCTGGTGTCCCACAAGGCAGCCATTTAGGTCCCCTTCTCTTCATCCTAACGGTAAATGATCTTGAGAAGATCATCAAACACTCATCTCTCTCTCTCTACGCAGATGGTGCTAAAATCTTCAAAACCATCTCTTCACCTCAAGACTCTTGCCTCCTTCAAGAAGACCTTGACAGTTTTTCGACCTGGTGTCTCAAAAACTGCTTAGAACTCAACATCAACAAATGCCAATTCATTACCCTATCACGCAAGCGCAACAAGTCCCCTAGCCGTCGTTACCTTCTCCATGGTCAACCAATTTCTCTCGTTCATTCTCTTCGCGACCTTGGCATATTGTATGATAGGGAGCTAAATTTTCATTCGCATATTGACGAAATAATTTGTAAGGCCAACTCATCACTCGGCTTTGTTAAACGTTGGTCTAAAGAATTCTCCGACCCTTACGTGACTAGATCTCTCTACATCTCTTTAGTTCGCCCCCTCCTTGAATACGCTAGTCAAGTGTGGTCTCCTTTTCATAGAGTTCATGTAGACAGAATTGAGAACGTCCAACGTCGCTTTCTTCGATCCGCCCTTCGAGGTCTGCCTTGGGACGATCCTTTTATCTTGCCACCCTATATTGACCGGCTCAATCTCATTAACCTGAATACCCTAGAGGAACGCAGAGACGCTGCAGACATTCTTTTCATTTTTCGTCTTTTCTCCGGCTCCGTCGACTGCGCCTCTCTTTACAACTCTATTTTCTTCAACACTAACCCCCGTAATTTACGTTGCCCTCGGCTCATTTACCCACCACACCATCGTACCTCATATGGCCCCAATGAACCGATATCCCGTATGCTGCGAAAGGTAAATTCCAACCTTTCAGTTTTCGATTTTAACCGCAGCGCTGCCCACCTGAAACTCGATCTCCTTCACCACTCTCCTTATCTTTAAGTCTTTTCATGTCTTATTTTAAAGTGTCTTAGATCACAATAATTACTAACTAAAATAAAAAATTATATGAAGTGACATTTAACACTATTTATCGCTATTTAAGCCGAATAAAAAAATGTCACTAGCTATTCTCAATTGCATAAATTTAGTAAGAACTTATTATGAAATTGTTATGTACCTATATAAGAATGAGAATAAAGAAAAAAAAAAAAAAAAAAAAAAAAAAAAAAATTTAAGCTGTTACCTTAAGCCTAAATGTTAATTTTAGCTTGTATTAAGCCAAATATATGGGGGTACTGCCCCCACTAAAACTATACGGGTGTTCTGTGTGAGGTTTTCGTCCCTACACATCTACAAAGCTTCCACGGCTTATTTTATTTATAAAAATTGTATAATATTGTAAAAAAAAGAAGTCATAAACTATGAAATAGAAAACAATACAAAAATGCACAAACTTTCTTCCCCTGATCCACCGATTAATTGCTAGTGCTATCGAATTAAGTTTATTGGTCAGCTTATCCCAATTAGTCATGTTTTTGGTATTGACGCCTAAATGTTGGCCTCTAGCAAATTCCAAATTTGCAGCCAAAAATTCATCAAGCTTTTGCTTTTGAATTTTGGAATATTTTGAAGCCCTCTTCAAAATAAAATTCTTGTTATATACGATTTTTTTAATATTCTTTCTAACTCTTTTATTTTTAGCCATTTGAATTTTTTGCTTGTCTTCCTTTTTTATTGCCGAAACCTTTGTGGTTGTGATAAATTTGGACAGGACTTAGATCTACCCATGACTAGGCTTGGTCACCGGTACACGCCGCCAAAAAAAAGTTTTTAAAGTCAATAATTCTTTGATAATTATTATTAAATCCAATCACAAAGAAAAGAGTAAGGCGCGCACTTGAAATTTAATGAAAAATCTTACTAAGTAACTAGATTCAGAATTTAGATAACTCGATAAGACACGTGTGAACCAAAACTGCGTACTGCGAGTGTCGAGAAGGTAGGTACTACGAAACCCTAGGTGGCGAGGAATGCCGATAGAGTTTGCAACAATTCGGAAATAAAAAAAACTGATTTATTAGTACGTAATAACATGTTTGCTTTAGTTCGCGAAAAGGAAAACATAATGATTATTAATCTATTAAGAGCTAGACGCAGGGTCAAGTTCCAGACTGTTTGGAATTTTTTTTACTTCAAAATAGAGTTTGATAAACAAATTGAAAACCGGGACTAAATGCCAAAACGAGACAGCAGCCTCAAACCTGGACGTGTGACACTACCCATGACCAAATGTATTTAATTTCACCGAAGTAAGAGCGCGTCTGGATCTCAGGAGAGTTTCGAAATTGCATTTTAAATGGGGGCGCATGCAAAAAGTACCTCATTAAACAATTACTTCATCAATCAACACCACCAGAAGTAAGGTCAATAAGACAACAATCTGAAATATAAAATATTTTTTTTTTAATTCAGTTAGAAATAGTGCCGGGAGACAATGATGCACCGATGATTCTGATTTTTCTGAAGATAGTTTATTATTGATATTTTTTACTTAAAATAAAAAATATAATAAATGCTTACAATTTTCTGTTTCCGTATTTGGTGACAGTAGCTCCAGTTTTCTTAGGTAGAGATCTCTATTTGCTTTTATACCCTCCACAGGAAGGTAGGTATATTCACTTTGTCATTACATTTGTAACACGATGAAGGAGTCTCCGGAAACCTCATAAGGTGTATATATTCTGAATCAGGATCACATTCTGAATCGATTTAGCCATATCCGTCTCTCTGTCTGTTGAAAGCACGATAGAAATTTGGTGAAAGGACTTATTTTAATTGTCGTTAGGTTTGTATTAAAAATGGGCTATGTCGGTCAAGTAGTTCTGGTACCTCCCATACAAAATCAATATTGGACCCTTATTTCTCTCTCTCCTCTCTGCTGAAAACGCGATAGCGTCCAAAGGAATCAGCCTAGGTGAATGAAGTTTGGTGAAAGGACTACTTTTTATCGTCGTTAGCTCGCTATTAAAAATGGGCTATGTCGGTCAAGTAGTTCTGGTACCTCCCATACAAAATCAATATTGGACCCTTCTTTCTCTCTCTCCTCTCTGCTGAAAACGCGATAGCGTCCAAAGGAATCAGCCTAGGTGAATGAAGTTTGGTGAAAGGACTACTTTTTATCGTCGTTAGCTCGCTATTAAAAATGGGCTATGTCGGTCAAGTAGTTCTGGTACCTCCCATACAAAACCAACTTTGCGTGACTTGTATGCAGTGGAGGGTATCAAAGCATCGGCCGATGATAACACTTTTCCTTTTTTTTTAAGGATCATCCACCAGTGCATGATATGCCTCCATTCTATATGCAGCTAGATATTTTTTCAGCTGACTTTGCATTTTGAAAATATTTCCTTCAATTGTTTTGAACTTCTTTTTTGGACGGTGCTTATGTAGTTTGCAATTAATAATGGCTGGGTGTTTAAGGCTTATAATTTGCTCTTTTTCCTTATCGGAAAGATTTGGCTACCTTCCCTTCCCATCCATTTTAAAAACGAGAGCTGAATTTTCAAAGTTATTACTGTTCTCAACTGTGGTTGCGATCACTCGTACAACTCTTTAGAGCGCTTCTAAGTATGCACTAATAACCATTGATGAATATGTTTACGAAGCTCTTAGTTTAATATTCGACGACGATAACGGCCTAAATGTCCTGGTTACAACTTCGGTCAAGTTAACTGCAAGTTTAGTGCAAGTCTTAACAAAACTCTAAAATCAAGTAGTCCAGTTTTACCATTGGTACAACATTAAGTGAATTATTAACGCCTTAGGGTATTCGACTAATATGTTTATTTGTTTATCAGTGCGGCCCAGGCAAGTAAAGTGTAAATTCTAACGAGTACGTTTACATAACTGTATGGAAATCGCAAAAACATAAATATTTTTTTTTTTAATTTCTGAGCCTCTATAATGCGGCCTTAAAGTTTTTGTAGGGATTTGCAGGAAACCCTTAAGAAGTTTAACCTAATGCTGAAATCTGTGAGATTTTTCTTTTGTGAAGTAGTAGCCTACAGGGGATTTTAATTGCCTTCCAGAAAAAAAAGTTGTATTTGCTGATGTAAGATCTATCAGTAAATACAAGTATAAAAGTGCGCCAGATGTATTTCCATTAGGCCTTATGTATACAATATTTCGGGAGGGAAATAGCTTCGATGGCGCCTTACTGAAGTCAAATTGTTACTTCGGATATTACTATCGTTTAATATTTCAGCTGATTTTTAACTCTCTTGTATTTACTTTACATAGTAAGAGAAAGATATTGTATTCTAACTTGGTAGCGAACTTCTCTGAATAACTGTATTAAAATGTATTTAAAAAAAAATGTTATTTTTTAGAATTTACTTGAAAACGGGCATAACAATTTGGACCAAAATGCAAACTTGGAGTCAAATCTATATTTTCAAATGCGTCCTTTTAAAAATAAAATCCAAGTAATGCTTACAGCTACTAGAAACTTTTTTATCCACTTCTGTTCTTTTCAATTATTATATGAACCTTAAAATAATTGAAACCACTTGGAGTTTACAAAATTAGAATCTCCCTCTCCACCCCCATACACGTCAATTTTTATTTATTAGGTTACGAACATTAGGATAATCTTCTAATAGTCTGTGCAAATATATCTCTACTAGGCTTACACCTATAAAAACCTAAAAGATTTCCTGGCATAAGATCAGGCAACTGCATTGCGTTACCTTAAATTATAACCTCTGAGACTAAGAGGTATTTCAATGTTATTAAAGGCTTATCGTTCATCATTTACTCAGCATCTACTCTATACAGTGTAAGTATTCCTATACATGCATTTTTTACAACTCCATCAAACCAGCTGTTGCGAACTATGGCCACCCATTCGTAGCTCATTACAGACGATGAAATCTGTAATTAATTTCTTAACCTTGTCTGAGCACAGTCTTCCATGCATGCAAATTAGTTCGCCCCAGTGCATGCATGCACTGCTTCAAGTCAATCGGATATCACGTATCCGCCCCGGTGTCTCACAATGTGAACTTTTGACTTCTGTTGCCATTAATTACACAGACCGACAGTTGAAGGCGAGTAAAAAAAAAAGGATAAATGTAATTATCAGATATGTCAGTTTCATTTACCATCAATAGTTGAATATAGCAGCGCCCTACGGCGTCCATCACTTGTTTTGCCTCTTACCGCATCTTTTTATTCTTATACTTACTGTACTGTTTTGCATTTCGTGCCCTTATACAGAGTGCAACGGGCAATTGTACCTTTCAGAGGGGGATCGTTTCCAGTTGTTGTCTCCCCTAATTAGCCACAAATCGGTTGAGCTGCACCGTAATTACTATATGTTTGCTCCCTTGGAGTTGCGGTCGTTGTTATGAGATGGAGCCAAAAGGGCCAGGGGCTTCCAGATTTACTGCGATAATAACGGTTATTAAGTGTTGATTGTGATTAAATTAAAATAAGTAGGTAACTTAGGTACAAATCTGTTTTTCATTTATTTTAATGTTGCCGGTTTCTGTTTTACGGTCAGTTCTCGTTTTGTGTATTGAAGTTCACCATTCGACCGGATGTTCAAAGCGATGTTTTTTTGGATTGCCATTTACGTTGGCCTTCATGACTCGAGAACTAGTGACTACACATTTTTTTAATGAAAGTGCAGGTAATTATACTCATTGCTTGATTCACGTTGTGTTATGTCTCAAGGACACTCATTGTGTGAGAAATTAAAGCTGCGCTACATATTTTTGCAAACGTAACTTTGGCCAGTGTTGTACTTTTTTTTAACATTTTGTTGGTAGGTCAAAGTTTGACGCTATGACAAATTTATATCAGGTAAAACATTATTTGGTACCTTTGATACTATAAATGATGTGCTTGAGTTTAGTTTTTTTCAGCCTAATTCTTTAGTTGGTATGTTATAATAGGTTGTACAATAGGCTGTCCCGTCAAATTTTTTTTTCGAGTATCTTAACGAAAGACTCCGCAAAAGTTGCGTAATGAATAGCATATAACGGGACAAAAAACCAAAAAAAAATCGAAGGGTACTTTTGGGCCTCTACCGCACGCTAAAATCTTAAAAAAAAAATATTTTTTTTTCTTAATTTTATTTAATTTTTTTTTATTCGTTTTTAAGATTATCTTAACGAAAGGCCCTGCAAAAGATGTGTATTGAAAAGCATATTACGGAAAAAAAATCGAAATTTTGAGATTATTAAAAAAAAAAATTTTTTTTTTTTTATTTTCTTAACTAATGTGCATTGAAGATGTAAACTGTACCCATTTTTATATATATTGATCGCTGATATTTTTAAAAATATAGATATTCTATCAATAATTTCTGCAGTTACTTACTTGACTAGGTATTTTTATCATTCTACTTTCTTAAAAAAATCGTTAAAAAGCTTTTTGTTTTTTTAATTCCATACCTTCCCAAGCATAATCGTATTATTCTTGTGTTAAGTTGTTTGTTTTTTTTAAGAATATAAAGTTGTAAAATCAAAGTAAGTTCTTGAACTCGTCGAAAAGAACCAATATGACATCGTATTTTTTTGTGTCGTGTATTGTTGTTGCAACTCTCTAAGAGAAACTCTTAATTTTTGTTTTGTGTTAAGTTGTGTTGTTTCTCTGAAAAATATTTAAAACGTAAAATCAAAATGAGTTCTGGACCTCGTCGACAAGAAACAATGTGCCCCTTTTTCGGCCCCTTCAGTGAACTAAACAAAAATAAGTTACCAACAGTAAAAGATGTAATCAAATATGTACTCTTCATACAAAGTGATCTCAAAATCAAATACAATGGCAGAAATCCATCTAATTCTGAAGTTTTTGTAATTGTAAGTACAGAAATCGAAAAGATATGGAAGAAGCCGTCGATTCCAATTGTGTGTCATAGTCGAATACTACAAATAATCAAAATCCACTTCGATAAATACATGACACTTAAAAGATACCCGAATTCGAAAAAAATACAATCTATCACAACAGATTGCAAGATTTTATTGCACTTTCAAACACAAAATTGTTTGACATTGCATCGTGTAAGTGTGATTCCTTTAATGACTGTCATTGTGTAAAGGATAAAAAAGTTCCTTTTAGTGAAAGATCATTTTTAGTGGACCAGAGAAATGACAGAAAAATGGTGATCGGTGCTATTGACAAAGTTGAAACCCAGAAAATTCAAAAGCGACTAGACAGAAAGCGTAGTGCATTATGTAGTCAAAGAGCTGAATCTACTACTGTATCAACTTTTTCCGATAGAGTACATTCAAACGTAACGTTAGAGCAAGTTAATATGGTTCATCCAATCGAAGTAGTGCAGCCACAGCTATTTTTATCAGAGCCCTCAACGTCAACATCATCAGGAAAGCGGAATTTACTTACTCTACCATCTTTAGCAAGAGTTTGTGATCGATATGGGCTTTCCGTACGATCTGCTGCAGCAGTTGCTTCAGCAGTACTCCAGGATGTCGGAATAATTGAAAACACTAATAAAACTCTAGTTATTGATAAAAATAAAATACATCGAGCTTTATCAAAATCAAGAGAAAGCCTATCAAACCAATGCGATAATGTCGTAATTCGCAGTATTTATTTTGATGGGCGAAAAGATAAAACTCTTACCTCCGAAAAGAAAGATGGACGATACTACCGGAAGGAGGTTCTTGAAGAGCATATTTCCATTCTTGCAGAACCAGAATCCATATTCTTAGGCCATTTAACTCCTAAATCTGGTGCAGGAAAAGATATAAGTAATTCAATGCTTAATTTTTTCAAAAACAAGGGATTTGATTTGAAAAAAATTCTTTGCATTGGATGTGAAGGCACTGCAACCAATACTGGCTGGAAAGGAGGGATAATTCGCCACATAGAAATGGAATTAGGTAGACCATTACAGTCGGCAATATGCTTACTTCATGCGAATGAGCTGCCACTACGACATCTCTTCACGAAATTAGATGGATCTACTTCGGGTCCTCGTGAATATTCTGGGCCTATCAGTAAGTTACTACCCGATTGCGAACTTACTGATGTTGCTCAATTTTCACCTGTGACCGGAAATGTACCTGAAATCAAGCAAAAAATCGTTGATCAATTGAGTACCGAACAAAAATATCTTTTCGAAATATGTCAAGCTATAAAAACAGGTTACTGTTCTCTTGGACTAGCAAATCGACAGTCTGGGAAAATGGCACATTCGAGATGGGTCACAACAGCAGATAGATTGCTTAGACTTTACATAAGTTCAAGTAACCCGTCTGGAAACCTGAAAATTCTTGTGGAGTATATAATGAAAGTGTATGCACCAGTGGGGTTTTCGATAAAAAACAAACCGTTATTAATAGATGGCCCGCAACATGTTTTTCAACTCATCTCTTTTTCAAGATGGTTGCCAGACAATTTAAAATCAATCGTTGATCCTGTCATAAAGAGAAACGCTTTTTTCGCACATCCTGAAAACATTTTAGTGGCAATGCTCTACGACGAAAGGGTGTATGTCAGAGAGCTTGCTCTAAAACGAATTATAAAAGCGAGACAAACTCATACATCAAACCGAATATTTAAGCCGCCAAACATTAAATTTAACGCTACGGACTACATGGACTTAATTTATTGGAATGAATGTCAAGTTACTCCACCACCTTGCCTAGCTGAATTGACTAATGATGAACTTTCATTGCTGGTGCAAAGAAAACAACTGAAAATACCGGATTTTCCGTGTCACACGCAAAGTGTCGAAAGATGCATCAAATCTGTGACCGAAGCAAGCCAATGTGTTATCGGAGCAAAGTCGAGGGAAGGACTTATAAGAAATAAAATAGATTCACGAAGCAAAATGCCTTCTTTTGATTTCAAGAGTCAATTTTCAGTGTAAATGTAAATATATTTTTTTAACTTCTTTGCAATGTAAATATATTTATTTGTTTCGTTAAGTCCTTTTATGAACTTTTTGTTTCAAGAAGACTAAAATATGTTAAATCAATAAATTAAAATAATGAAATAAAATACCACCTTTATGCCTCGGTACAGCCCCAAAAGTCATATCCAAATCAAAAAGTAAGTACATATTCAGAATCTACTTATTAATACGCAACTTTTTATACCCCTTTCGATACAAAATTCGAAAATTTTTTTTTCTTCATACAACGACGGGACACGCTATTGTACAAGGTGGGACAAAAGAGATCACCCTATTGCAAGAGGGCTCTTATTTGTGCAAATGGCCGCCAATGTCAAATCTGTTTTGACATTTGTGGACTAGATAGATGTAGAATACAAGTGAACAAGCCATGGAGCGATACACTCCCCAAGAACGCGGAATAATCGTGTCTATTTTTTTGCATAACGATTCGTCTGTAGTGTTGGCTCAGCGCGAATTCCGTCTCGCCGATTCCACGGCCGTCCGACACCGACTGCGCAAACACTGCGCCGTTTGGCCACCAACCTTGATGAGTATGGAACCACACTAGATGTTGTCAAGAGTGGCCAGCCCCGGAGTGCCCGTTGTGCCGAGAATATCGCCGCTGTTGACGAGGATATCGAGCTGTCGCCGGAAACATCGACCAGACGCCGTGCCTCGCAATTAGCCATCAGCCGGTCGTCCCGAAGGCGAATTTTGGTCAAAGACTCGCGCATGTTCCCGTACAAAGTCCAGTCCGTGAATTTGCTGCTGCCTGTCGACCGCCAAACGCGTGTAACCTACGCCCAAGCCATCCTCAATCTCGAGGACAAAAATCATAATGAGCGATGAGGCTCATTTCCAACTCAGCGGGTACGTGAACAAGCAAAACTATCGCTTCTGGGGCACCGAAAATCCACGAGTAATGCACGAGGAGCCATTGTGCTGAAGGTGGCGTTCCCGGGTCGTTTCATCTCTAGTTTTGGCGATTTGCACTGGCCCGTTAGATCGCCCGATTTAACCGTTCCAGACTTTTTTTGTATGGTTTTTTGAAGTCCTTGTTTACGTGAACAAGCCCGAGACCCCAGAAGCCCTCAAGGACAAAATTCGACACGAGTGCGAGAATCTGTCGCCAGAAGTTCTCCCTTATGACAATCAATTGTGACGGCGCCAATAACAATAAAATTCTAAAGGTTCAAATAAACATAACCAAAAACAGATTCGAAGTTTTTCTTTTGGTTCACCTTATACCAACGTGGCTCTCGATCACGAATTACCTATACAAAATTGTTTAAATGTTTGCATTTGAGAAGTTTTTTTTAGAATGAAGAAGTTCCATGCCTGCCTTACAGACAGCTCACAGACCAATCCCCTAAGCGCAGAACCATGAAAATTTAAGGGGGTTAAACAGACAAGTTAATAAAAAAAAACAAGCCGCCAGTGGCACTAATTTCATTTGAAACTTTGGATATTACTATTACTATTAACATTATTTTGCGAGGTTAAATATTAGTTATTTTTTTAAATTTTACCAAATAAAAAAAAAACAAGTAAAAGTGTTATCATCCTGGTCGATGCTTTGATACCCTCCACCGCATACAAGTCATGCATAGTTGGCTTTGTATGGGATGTACCAGAACTCCTTGACCGACATAGCCCATTTTTAATACCAACCTGACGATGATTAAAAGAAGTCCTTTCACCAAATTTCATTCGCCTATGTCAATTCCTTTGGCGCTATCGTGCTTTCAACAGACAGACTGACAGACGGACATGGCTTAATCGATTCAGAATGTAATCCTGATTCAGAATATATATACTATATGAGGTCTCCGGTGACGACTTCTTGGCGTTACAAATGTAATGACACAGTGAATATACCTTCCTGTGGATGTGGAGGCTATAAAACCACGCCTAATTTACGCAAATCTACTTAAAGCCACAAAAGTAAAGAAACAGACAGATTCCTTAAGCAAATTTTAATCTTTGGTGTTCAATAGGCAGAGAGTTCAAAACATTCTGACTTTACCTTTTTGACAAATTTTAGTCAGAACGGCACAAGTAATGCTTCATGATTATAACCATATAACCCTAAGGCTTTTTTACATCTGATATAAAGCCCTCATTTCTTTTTTTTTTTTAAATCCCACATTATATTAACTACAATAAGAGGGTACATATCATATTTGTATCCAAATTTTGTACTATTGCGTGGTAAATATGTCAGAATGTGCAAGTATTAATATACAGTCCGTAACAATTGGATAGCCTCACATATTGTGTTTTTTTTTAACTAAAAGTTTTGAGAGCTCTTTAGTGTACCCAAGGGAATATGTATTGGGTGACAAGCTAAGAGCGAGAGATTCTGAGATTAAGAGAGCTTATAACATTTTTTTTTTAAGTTAACGGGTTAACGTTTTGAGCTAGTTTTGTATGCATTCATTTTAATATGTGTAATAGCCTAAACTGTCCACATAAATAAGTAAGACAACAAGTTTAGTATTTGTTTATAACTCTTTATTAGCCCAGAGAACCTTACACTTCGATCACTTACTAACGACTGACTGCGACCTCGAATGTGCATGTGCAAGCTGTAAATGAGATCTTGAGAGAGCGAGAGTGTACACAGCTCAGAGCTGGCCGCTCTCGGGTCGCCACAATATGCAATTTTTTTTGTAACAGGCCCAACTAACTTTCTTATTCATTGTAATTCCCTAAATCCGTGTGGCCTGCCACAACACGATCTAATGTTAAAGATCGGTATTCCTATCTTTAAGCCTAACATGTGTAATAGTACAAGAAACAAGACTATTAATATTAATAAAAAACTTGCGGCATAATTTATAAAATAAAAAAATAATTTAACATTTCCCATCGGACATGCAGCCGATAGCGTTTGAAAGATATCGGTAAGCCCGTCGGTATCTTATGATGTTTGAATTCGCCTTTAACATTTGCATGAATTACTTACTCCTATTTTGTTATAATTAGTTTTCGATATTTCCTTTTCTTCTTGACGGCATTGCAAGGCCAGGATATGGATTATAGCTTTAATTTATGAGACCGCAGTTTTAAATTAATGGGTACGCATATTTATTGTATATTTAATATGTTATAGTTAAAGCTAATGAAAAAAATGTATGTTTTATATACATTAATACAAATTATCTTTAACATTCATATGCAAATTAATATGATCTTGGCGTTTGAAGCAATTCTTAAGCGATGTATTCTCTCTCTCTGTCTATCTCTAATTCTGCCATCATGATAGCTCCATTAATAAGAGTAAGGGAGAGTAACCATTTATAAGTCTGGATACTGTGAGTACAAGGGAGAAAATACATTGCACGCCTCGCGTTGCACATTTGACATTTAGTAGTTGCACTTCTTTCGCGACAACTTTCATTATTTATCAAAGATAGTTTTAGTGATAGTGTTAATTTAAAGTATTACCTCGAGCATATTAAACTAGTCATCAGGGATAATGCAAATGTTATTTTGCCGTTTAAATAACACATGCAGAATGCATTGATTTCAATGTCCTATAATAGGCCTTTTTTATTATGCTCATATGATCTTTATAGATCATTGATTTTCACGGTTTACAAAAACATAACAAGATCCAACGTTTGTTGTAAACCACGGAAATCAATGATCTATACAGATCATGTAAGCATAATAAAAAAAGGCCTAATATCGATGACTAATCCAATATACCGGCATTGCGTCTTCGACAAACATGTTTCATACCGCAACGCGAGGCTCTGCTTTACTTATTGTTACATTTTAGTTTGTGCTAGGATGTGATGTTCTGATGATATGTATCTGTTTCTTGTGTTTGTGGTGTTTTGAGTTGGGAACCAACACTCTTTCTAGTTGCCAGCATCAACTGAAGGGTCCTTCTTTAGCGACTTGACAATTTCAAACTTTCAGTATGAACGCACCCTTTAATCGATTACCGAACAGTCATTGTCAAAATATTCAGTAAAATCAACATTTTTAGTATACGAAGGAACAACGTTTACAAAAAATTATAATTTACTACCGAAATTCCGATTCGGTGGTCGAAACTTTAAGAAGAATTTCATTGCAAAATCATCTTCAGCGTTGGTTAAACGGTTTCGTCAATAAGCAAAATATGCTTTACCGGACAGGTGGGAACCATCATGTGCTTCATGAAACAGCACCTTATCCGCAAAAAGTCACTGTTTGGCGCGGTTTTCATGTCGGTTGTGTCATTGGGCCGTTTTTTTCGTAAATGAAAATTACCCTCAAGTTACGTTAAATTGTATTCACTTCAGAGACATGTTGCAACGTTATTGGGCTACATTAAATCATTGGTCTATGCCAACAAGCCGGCGAAGTTAGAGGAGCACAGAGCCAATATTGAACGAGAAAATTTGATTCAACGTATCAACCACGTATGCGTTCCCGTGATGGACATATGAACGAAGTGGATTCAAGCCAATAATATCTCAAGTAGTACATTTTATTTTAAAAATAAGTTGTCAATTCCTTAATGAAAGACCCTTTAGGTATATGTCTTTAACTTTGCCAGTTTTTTTGGGAAGGGCAAAAACTGATTTCGTCGCCATTCAATATATGTTTGAGGTCATTCAATATGTGCTACTGGCCAATGCTGTTTAACCAGTTAGCAAGGTTATTAAACTACTATTAATGAAGGGTTTCGTCTCATAAATGCTCGCATTCATGTTTTTTTGGGGCGATCGTTATAAAAATGGTGTTTTTTTCGGATTGAACAGTATCTATTAACAGATGTGGATGTAGGCCAAAAGGCCAAAAGGCCAAAATACGTCGACTACATTGGCTCGCCACATTTCCTTTCTTAAAAACATAAATAAAGTACATATGTGTCGTTAAGGGCCGTTTCCGGATACGACTCATAGCGAATTTAAGTGCCACATAAACTCTTATGTGACAGTTTATGCCCTGAAAAAAGTAGCCCATCAGTATTTAAGTAGAACTTAAATCATTAAGAGTCGTATGAGCAAACGGCCCTAAGCAGCATTAAGAAGCGAACTTTTCTCTATTCTCAATTTGTTAGAATCCGGACAGTGTCTCTCTTTAATTTTAGTTTTAGTATCCGGACACTAAAAATAAGGTGAACAAAATCTATATATATAAAAACTGAGCCTTAAAATTGTGTTCGTTTGTAGCCGATTCACGCCGTAACGCATTTACCGATTTTAACCAAACGTTTACACATCTTTGGTATTGGTCTATATATGGGTTTTGTGAAGTTTTGTTGAAATCGGAAAATGTTTGTGTGTGTTATGCGTGCTTGAAAAAAGACATGAATTTCAGTACATTTTGTTTTTTTTCCACATATTGTATATATGTATACAATTGCTGTGTATTAGTCGGGTAAGAACTCAAAAACGGCTCGACGGATTGGAATGATTTTTGTTTTTCTTAGATCAGGGATGGTTTAAAAAACAATTAAATTCGGAAAATTCTCAACAGGTGGCACTGTACGCATATTTTGTTTGGATTGATGTCCTCTTAATGTGTGAACCGATTTTATTTCTGGAAATTTTAAATGAAAGGTGACGTCAACACCAAGGTTTGTATGGATATACGGTTTTTGTATGTTTATTGGTTATACGATTTATAGGCATTAGGTGAAAATTACTGTATTGTCGACCTCCGAAACTCCTCAATCGATTTAAATGAAATTTTGTGGATGTGTGTGGTTGGATGCAGCTTAAAGGATATGATAGCTTTGGACCCCATAGGTGGCGCTGTTGTCGTTGTCTCTCTGCTTTTGAGTGGTGAGCACAAATCGCAAGCATTAAAGAATATGTTATGTGGCATGTGGCCTATGTGTGCGAGGGCCGTGCGGTAGAAAGAAGGGGAGGTATAATGCGTTCATTATTCGTATACTATCCAAGGATAGGATAGCTAACCACTGAGCAACCGTGTTCACAAGTCGAAATTACTGATATTTAATGTTTTATAGCACCTTCGTCGAATTATTATTATCTGAACGGGAATACTTACTTTATTTAATTCCAAGGGAGTTTCATTCGTTCAATATATAGGTTCCACTTTATCAAAAAATGTTTATAGCAAAATTCATTTTAGGCGGTACGAAGTTCGCCGGGTCAGCTAGTTATTTTAATATAATTATAGTTTTTGAACAATGAAAGCTGATTGTAAACAATGATTTTTTATGTTTTTGTTAATATTTGAAACTTTTTATGTTCAATATGGCTAGTTTTCTCAAGTAGACAGCAAAGTGTCCCTAACACTGTCCGGATACTAGTGCCTCTACCGTATATAAAATTTCTGTGAGATTTCAAGCAAACAAAATTTTATTTTAAAAAAAACACAAATAAATTTTTGTCTACTACAGCAAAATGAATTAATCCGAATTGTTTGTTCTTTACGAAAGTTACCTTAGAAACGCGTTAAAATAGTTGGCCATAACATAACTGTATTCGCTATTTGTGGTCATAATGTACACATAACAAAAATCACTAAAAGATTCGGGTGTTTGAGAGACAATGTCTCAGGGCCTGTCTAGGGTTGTTTAGAACTCCCGAATCTCAGTGCATAAAATACTATCCCAACAAGACCCTATACAATGGGGCCCGACTGAATAGGATTGACAATTTCCTTATTAAGGTGATTCGAAGGCACGTTGCAAGGGCGATGGCCAGTGATAATAACCTGATCTCAGGGGCTTACTACCCCAATTTAATGTACCACGAGAGTACGCTTCGGTCTGGCTTTATCCCGCCTGAGGCATTTCTTCATGTAGACATGAAAGGATTAGTCCAGCAAAAAGATGGTGTGCCGGTATTGTACCACAGTCACCGCGGGGCGAGGGATAAGCGGCTCATCCACGACGGGTACGCCGCCAATGCTCAGGAGCTCCTCCGTTTTAGCACCGCAATTGCGGATCGGGACAGGGTCGATACGTTAAAGCAGTTCACCGAATTTTGGTGGCTGAATGAAGAGGTGAGGGTTGATAAGCTCTCCCGGGCCGGTGCGCTACTTATGTAGCATTCTCCTTAGTTTTAAGTTTGTAGTTTGTAGTTTGTTGGTTAAGGTAGAGTAGGGGATCTTTGGGAGGGGCCGGGCTAGCCAGCATGAAAGAGCGCTTCCGAGACTGGACCGACGCTAAGGCCTCGCTCGAGTCTCGGCGGCGCGAATGTGCACCTTGTTGGCGGCTGTCTGGCGCCCATGGACGTAATCAGGAGGGTGACCAATCGAGAGATTGCTCACCTCCCTGATTATAGATAGTTTAGATTAAGTAGATTAGTCTTAAGTAGTTTTAAGAAAAATAAAATAATAACGAATTCAAGTTTTAAAAAAGTTTCTTGAAAATTAAAAAACAAAACAAAATATACATTGATAGATTTAAGGCCGAAAGGCAATAGTTTTAAGCATATTGTTAAGTTTAGAGCGCTCGCTAAGGGCCAGTAAGCTAGAATAAGATAAATGTTAGTTTTAAATTAGATTTATTCGTTTTTGTCTAGTATATAAGTATAAATAATGAATTAATAAAAATGAATTTAAAAGGAAAAGGAGACAAAAATCACTAAATACTTTTTGTAATCAGTTTTTCTATTGATATTTGTAATTTTCTTCCTTATTGATTAAATATGAACTGCGGAGGAAGTACTACCGATTTCTTCTTCACACTCCACATCATAAACCCACACATTTGTTCCTCTTTATTATAATTATGCACTTCCCCGTTCTGCCCACGAGCAACTTCTTGAATTTTCTTATCTTCTTGCAATGTCTACAATATATGCCGTGGGAAAAAACACAAGGTGTTTTAAAGTGCGCTCAAAGTGCTCCCAGTCACAAATCGTTAAAAGTCCGTTCCCACGACTCTGTTAATACTGATTCAATAACCATGTGTAGCATGCTAACCATCTGCTGCTTTCATCCCAACACTGGATGTGGACGAACAGGATAACGATAACCTGCAAAGACAGGTAATAAAGAAAGAGAGAACACACACCAACAGGATATCACTTGTGCTGTGCTGAGTATAAAAGGACGGTAAATGAGTCACAAGGACATCATTTCGCTATCAACCGTCGTAGAGGAAGCATTTTGTCTTATATATTAAAAATATATCAGAAATGGAGTTTGTATCAAAAACGCAACACTACCTCAAAGTAAAGAAACCGCTATTGGAACGACAACGTCGCGCTCGCATCAACAAGTGTTTGGATGACATAAAGCACATCATTGCTGACCTAAATGGGAATGACGAAATTCTGCGGATGGACAAGGCTGAGATGCTGGAAGCAACCATCGTCCGTTTACGTCAAATGAGATCGATTAATCACCAGAAGGAGCAAGTGGAACGCTTCCGCAACGGATATATAAACGCTGCTAATGAGGTTTCACGAGTACTCGCTTCGACTCGAGGTATGAGTGCAGATCTGGGAAAAGCTGTAATGCAGCATCTTGGTGCTTCATTTAACCGACATCAGGAGGTACGTCAGCAGCAATTGACAAATAAGAGCACCTATAGACAACAATTAACGATAAGCGTGTCGACAGCACCACTTAGTCCAGCTTCATCCGGTTATCACAGCGATATGGAGATTTTTCCTTCACCAGCGGGTACACCCAGAAAGCCATACGATGATATATGGCGCCCTTGGTGAACAGCGGCGGCCGTTTACTACTAACCTAACCGCACTGTGATTGTTAGCTTTATTAACCAATCAAATTGTATGTACCTGTGGCTGTGAGTCTGTGATATAGAGGGCTGTGATTTTATTTTTAAGAAACAACTTAGATTATTAATGGAATAAATATTTACAATCAACCAGAAATTTTGTATTAGTTTTATTGAAATTTACTTGGAGAAAACAACAGTTTCGGAGGCTTTTTGCAACAAAATGACTTGCAACTTAAAAATAACTCTAGAGGGATGGATTATTATTTAATGACCTCTATAACCGATTGTAGATGGTGATCTAAAAGACGTCTACATTGACTTCTATTCTTTTTACTAAAATGGCCATTGGATTTGTCTCCCATTTTCAATTTACCCTTTTGTGGGTCGAATTTTCTGCGATGTTGCTGTTGATATAGGTAGTCGCTTAAATTCGAAGTGTACTTACAAATAGTAAGAAAAACAAAAACGAAGATTTGAATGTGGTAAGTAGATATACTAATAATTAAATTTTAGGAATATTATTTTTTGAAGAGGGTTTGTGTAAAAAGCGAAAGTTAACAGTGTCGAAAATAGTGACAGATCCACATATGGTGGATAATCTTTCATTGTATTATATTGTAAGGAATAGGCCCTATACACTGCGACCAGAAGAGATCTATTGTGTTGACCTCTTTTATTTAACCCAGGGAGCTGTTGAGGCTCTTTATAAACCTCAGTACCCTTCTTGGTTCCATGTTTCCTATGTCTGCAGGACTTAAATACGCCCCTTGCATATGGATCACTCTACCCCTGGCCAAAGCAGGGCATTCGCAGAGTATGAGTTCCGTTGTTTCCTCCTCTTCTCGGCAGAGTCGACAGGAGTCATCGTCGGAAAGTCCCATTTTTTTGAAATGGTGTCTTAGTGGCCAGTAAGATAACCCGTCAGGATCCTTACATCTTTTTTGCTTAGCTCAAGTAACTTTTTTGTCTTACTACGAGCTGGGCTTATGAATCTTTTTGCCGGCTTCTGTCCTTTGGATTCCGTCCAGTATTCGGCAAGGCGGTCATCTTCCCATTTCCTGAATTTTGGCTGTACGTAACTCAAAGGTAACCCGAAGTAGGGCTCAGGACCAATGAGCAGGGGTGATGCGCCTCTTCTCGCCACGCAATCCGCTCGTTCATTTCCCTCAAATCCTTCATGACCCGGTATCCAGGCAACGGTGACGATGTCGTCCTTGGCCAGATCCTCGAGGAGATTAAAACATTCTAAAATCAGTTTTGACCTGATCGAGTACGATCTTAGGGCCTTAAGAACTTTCATAACGTTATTTGCTTTTACGTAGCGTCATCTCAAGAAATACATGTTGCTGCTCATTCAGTTAATTTATAACGAAATGGCTTAAACAGTGACTTTTCTTTGTGTACACACTGCCGTCCTTGGAAGCAGGTTAGTAAATAAGAACTTTTACAAATATAATATCCTTTTAATGTATAAAATTCAGGCCTTCTTAAATATTGAAACGAACGAAAAAATAAATGAGGTTTAGAGAGCCGACTGCTAATTGTTCTCTCTTAATACCAGGGCTATTCCAAAAACACAGTTTTCAACTAAACTCTTTTGTTTTTAAATGATATTTTACAAAAACAAAAAAAAGGTGACGAATTAGTCGCACGAAACTTTCTCGGTCTAAAATTTATTTGTTTTTTATTTAGCTTTATCGTCTTTTGTAGGTTATAGATGTACAGGTAATAAAGGGTATTTCTTGACAACTCCAAACTTTCAGTATGAACGAACCCTTAAACCGATTACCGAACTGTCAATGTCTAAATATTCAGTAAAATCAACATTTTCATCATGGTTAAGTACACGAAGGGACAACATTTACAAATAATTGAAATATACTACCGAAATTCCGGGTCGGTGGTCGCGACTTTAGCAACTTTAGAGCGTTAACGCAAATTTTCATCGCAAAAGCATCTTCAGTGTATTTTTGGTTAAACGGCTTGGTCAATAAGCCAAATATGCTTTACTGGACAAGTGGGAACCTTCATGTGCTTCATGAAACAACACTTCATCCGAAAAAAGTCACTGTTTGTTGCGGTTTTCATGCCGGTGGCGTCATGAAAATGACCGTCACGTTACATTAAATGGTATTCGCTACAGATACAAGTTGGAACGTTATTTCTTTGAGCAATTGCATGAATGGGACATCAGTTATATGTGGTTCCAACAAGACGATGCCATAAGCCACAAAGCAGATGCAACAATCGAGTTATTGAAGTGTCAATTCGGTGAACGTGTTGTCTCGAGAAACGGACCCGTCTATTGGCCGCTAAGATCGTGTGATTTAACGCGTCTAGACTTTTTTATGGGGCTAAATCGTTGGCCTATGCCAACAAGCCGGCCACGTTAGAGGAGCTCTGGCCGAGTCTTCGAAAATTGCATTCAACGTATCATCGGCTGCATACGTTCCCTCGGTGGACATATGAACGAAGTCGAATTCCATTCATAAATGTTTTGATAGTAGTTCAAGCTGATACATTTTCTTTTTAGATATCTCAAGTAGTTTGCATTTTAATTAAAAAAAAAAAGTTGTCAACTCCTAAATGAAAGACCATTTATAAGAATAGTGTTACACGGAAAAAATTTTAGGATCAAATCAAGAAAAATGAGCGCAGAATCACGAAAAGTTTGTCTAGTTTTAGAGCTTAGCTCAGGATTTACTAATTCACGACTTTTTATTCGCAATTCTATAAATTGTACGAAGTGAAGTCGCGAATCGCTACTTTTTATTGTCAATAATGCGATCAAAGGAGGAATACATATTGCAATAACCAATCGCAATTTGACACAAATAGCTATCAGTTTGCAATTACGATGGATTGTGAATTGCAAAAATAATTCGTAAATTACCACTTTTGTGTTGTAAATTCAGATTTCCTCCCTTAACAAATTACAACCATTTAGTCTGGAATTGCAACTCAAAAGTGTTGATTTGCGAACAAAAGGGGTAGACTCCCCACTTCGTAGTTGCAATGTACGAATTCGTAATGGTAAATTGAATCTTTTTTTATCAATTTGCATTTCACATTTTGCAATTTACGATTCTTGAGTAGTGATTTGAGGCATCACCGTATTAAATTGAAATTGTTTTATCGTGAAATTAGAAAACCTTATTCTCAATTTACAACTTATATCTTATGATTTACAAATCGAAATTCGTAGTTTAATTATTTAGGTTATTTTCGAATACATATTTAAAGTCGCATTTTATAATTTGTTTCCTCCTGATATCCATGAAAAGCATACGGCGCCATATCGCCCGGAGACAACGGGATTTGTCTGGGGTGGTTTTTCGGTCTATGCTAAAATTTAAAAAACAAACAAATTATTTAGAAGAACTAGCCATTGATACGAACATTTACAATCGTTTTCAATTACATATGATATTTTAGATTCCATTCCAATTTAAACTTCTTTCTAATAGCCCTACCTACTTAATTTTTTTTGTTGTATTATTCAAAGTGTACTTACAAGATATATTCCAAAATTCTTTACAATTTGTTGGTTAGTATAGATTTATACTTATATATAACTTCGACCCGACAAGAACTGCTTTAGGCAAAGATTGAATAACGACTGTCTGACTCTAATGAAGCCAAATGCGCATGGTTGGAGCTGTCCATGCAGAAAATGAAAGGACTTAAAAGGATTTCTTTACATAGACCTTGGACATGTTTCGTTTTTGACGGCTACCTGTGCGCACAAATATTTCACACATCGGGTAGTTAATTCCATGGAAATTACAAAAAATATTTTGAAGTTCACGATTTCTCTACGTCATTTTACGTTTTCAATTTACGTGTGTTAAATTATTATAAGATTTCATTGATTCATCACTCAGTGTTTGTAAATTAGCAAATACTTTTTGCAATTTGCGATTGTGAAGTAGTGCCTGAGAAATTGGCCCATTGAAGTGGTAAATTGCGCCAAACAATATCGCAAATCACTATAAATAAAATAAGCTCGAATTAATACTTCTAATCGCAAAATTCAACAAGCAGAATTTTGTATTCCACGCCGTTTTCAATGTCGAATTACGAATTTTTATATCAATCCAAGAAAAAATCGTTGTAATTTGCGACAAAGATATAATTCGTGAATTGCAACTCAAAATTTTGCAATTGGAAAGCACACTTAAACATATTGTTTAAACATGGCAGTACTTGTCAAAAAACAATGTCAGATTTTGTTTAAGTTCATGCTTTTCATGCAATTTTCCCACGTTCATGTTAGAAAGTCTAAGGCGACTTTTGTGGTACTTGTAAACACTCACATCTTACAAGAATTTTAAGTACAAGTTTGTAATCTTTTAGGCCACGTTTTTGTTTTTGTGTGGAATGGTTTGGTGATTCTGATAAAAGGAGACTATGGTTGAAGTAGGGTTCGTGATTTACCGAAATTTATACACGGATACAAAAAGTGTGTGTGTCAATCACATTAAAAAATTCTAGCTCCTAGCGAAATTTCTGGCGCTTTTAATTTAATAATTTATTTCAATATATTAATAGAGTAAAGTAGGGTAGTATGGACCACCATTCACATTTTTGCTAATAAAACACAAACGGTGTACGATTTATTAAAGATGTTTATTAAAAAAAAATCAGTCTATTTATATTCAAAAAGTATCAACAAAATCATTAATTCGCTTCATAAACAATTAACAAAAATTAAAAACTATAGTAATTCAAAAACATAAAAAAATTAAAGTGGTGGACCACCAGCGAATCTTCCCATGTTCTTTTGTATGGGGACCCTTTTAGCAGTGTGGATTTTCCACCCCGAGTGGTTATAACCCTTTTCTTGATGGGAACCGGAGATATTTCAGCTGGTATCAGAATAATATTTCGAGTATGCAGCCTACCAGATGGAGATTTAACAGCAATAACTCCCTTATTTGTGGCCATATGGTTTCTGGAACTGGCAATTCAATAGCTTGGGAAGTAGTACAACAACAGGTTCTTTACTTGCAGGCTCCTCTGATGGGTTAACATTATCGTTAGCTGTTAGGAAGTCACTATCCCTGAAGATGTTTCTGTCAAGTGCGTGAATTGCTGTAGCCCTGAATCCATTGACCGCTATTTCTCCTGTTTGGACTCGAAGATATGCTTTGCCAAACAATTCAGTTATATCAAAGTCATCATCCAAATCCGAATCTCTTCTGATAAATGTTTCTCAAGTGGACCCATAAACGTCATGTCCAGTGGCTGTATCTTATGGGTGGAATGAGGCGGAATACAAAGCAAGGAAAAGTGGTTTTCTCTTATCGTGGTCCATATTACCCGAAACACGTGGTTTCAAAAGAAATTTACTTTGCAACAAAACGTGATTTATTAAAATAATTTCACGAATACGAACTTTAAAACACATATGCACTTCTTATATTTATAAAAGGGAATGGATAAAAAAAATATATTTAACTGATGAAAAAAGAAAAAAACACTTACGAAAAAAATATGATCACTGCCTTCGATTTTCTTTTATTTAGCGCAACTCAGAGACGCATTACATCTGACTGCTGGAACTATTTACAATAAGGTAAGTTTTATGAGGTCGCGCACAAGCGTAAGCAATACTCACATCAATTGCATTTGTGGGAAGTGAGCAAAACTGGTGGTCATATTAGCCGAGTGTGGACCACTCTACTACCCGACTTTACTCTATTACAAACCCTGTTTAGGCTGCAAATTTTGTAACGTTTTGCAGAAATCGAAAGAAGAATATTTGTAAAAAGACGAACAAATCGCAATTGCCTCTTATATAATTCAATAGATGACCACCATATCTGATCCAGACGATTGCGGATTGTAAGTTATTATATTGTGTATATTTTTTAAATGTATGAAAAAAGAGCGGGTTTGCCAAAAAAAAAATGCTTCTGCACCTGAATTTCAGAAAGGAGCTCTTCGTTTGTCTCTTAAATCAGTATCTTTTTCTATTTCTTTGAAAAAGTAGTAGATTGGAGTCATTGACCCCTATGGAGGTATACGTTCGGAAAAAATTCCGATACGAAAGTCAAATCTGATCGCAATTCAATTTGAGTTCGAAGTATCAGTTTCGGAACAAAATAAATGAAGAATATAAACGCGTTCATTTCACATTAAAATATTTATTAGAAATTGAATTAGTAGTATTACCGCATTGGCAACACAGTTCCTTTTATATACCACAAATGTAAATTATTATGTAAACGCACTTTGTCAGTTACAGTATAGAGTTAGTTGCGAAATAAAACTAATCTGAACTGGATGTGTTCCGGGTTTTAATCCATTTTTCAACAAAGGTTATGGGCCCAGACCCACGTTTTTTTTAACACAGTCTTTCGTTTTAATATAAAAAAAAAAAAAAAAAAAAAAAAAAAAAACTTTATTTATTGCGTGAGAAAATTGGTAGTTAATTTGGCGCAAAATGAGTTCAGCGTTGTATCAAATCCAGAAACTATCAAATGATAATTTCGATTGCTGGAAAATACAGATGAGGTCGGTCCTCATACATTCTGAACTTTGGCCACTTGTTTCCGGAGAAAGCTGTAAGCCAGAAATAGCACCTAACAACCAGAATTCTACAGAAATCTCCGTTTGGATAAAGAAGGACGAGAAGGCTCTTGCAACCATTTTATTGTGTGTCCAGACAACGCAGTTAAGCCACATCAAAAACTGCAAATCAGCGAGGGATGCATGGGAAAAACTATCGGCTGTTCATCAACCTAGTGGCCCCGCTAGGAAGGTAACACTTTTTAAACAACTGTTAGCACTAAAATTAGATGAAAATGGTTCAGTTCAAAATCATTTAGTCCAATTTTTTGATACGTCCGATAAATTAATTGAAATTGATATAAAGCTACAAGATGAGTTGCTTGCGATCATTCTGTTATCTAGTCTGCCAAAAAGCTTCGAAAATTTTGTTGTTGCGATAGAGTCCCGAGATTCTTTGCCTTCTATCACCGTGTTAAAGACAAAGCTTTTGGAAGAAGGGAAGCGGCGAGAGGATAAACCGCAAGACATTAGTGGGTCTGCATTTCTTATACGGCAGCAGCCGAAAACACATGAGCCGAAAACAAAGCATCGCGTTAAAGGTAAATGCTACAATTGTCATAGAAGGGGACATTTTGCTTCGTCATGTACAGCACCGAAAAGCTCTTCTCTTAACAATGCGACGTCATCATTTGGCATGCTGAATATGCATAGCTCTTCTATTCTGGATAGGAACAATTGGGTTTTGGACAGCGGTTCAACTTGCCATATAGATCACATAGAGAGAGAGTACAGCTAGCGGCAGATTATTCAGTAGAATCGAAAGGCATTGGATCTGTTCTAATTGTCACAGATGATCGGAAAATTGAACTTAGAAATGTGCTTTTTGTTCCACAGTTAAAAACAAATTTCATTTCTATATGCAAAGCTGCTGAGAATAATTATTTTGTTCGTTTTAATAATTCTGGTGCGGACATTTACGATGATAATGATAACCTAATTTTGCATGCTGAAAAATGTGGTGATCTTTATTTGCTAAATGTGAAACATAAATCAAAAATTTTTTGCATGAATAAATTCGATAATTATTTGCTGTGGCATGCACGTTTTGGCCATTTAAATTGTAAAAGTTTGCATGATTTATATCGACAAGAGATGGTAAAAGGATTGCGTTTGGATGATGTCCCAAAACAAATTGACTGTGATGTGTGTTACAAAGGGAAGTTATGTAGTTCGGCATTCCCAAAACTAAATGAGATTAGAAGTCAGCACATTTTAGATATAGTCCACACAGATATTTGCGGGCCAATGAGAACCACTTCACTAGGGGGCGCAAGATATTTCACTTTATTTATTGATGATTTTAGTCGAAAAGTGTTTGTCTATTTTCTTAAAGCTAAATCCGATGTTTTCGACGCATTCAAAATATTCAAGGCTGAGGTTGAGCGTGAAACTTCTTGCAAAATAAAATGTATTAGGAGCGACAATGGGCGTGAGTATGTCAACGCCGATTTCACAAAATATCTAGCTACAGAGGGAATAAAAAGACAGTTGAGTGTAGAGTACACTCCACAGCAAAATGGAATAGCTGAGCGTGCGAATAGGACACTGGTAGAAATGGCTAGGTGTCTTCTTATTGATAGTAATCTGCCTGATTATTTATGGGCAGAAGCAGTAAACACAGCAGTCTACTTGCGAAATCGCTCTCCAACCAAATTACTGTATTCCAAGACCCCATATGAAACCTGGCACGGGCGGAAGCCATATGTTGGACATCTTCGTGTTTTTGTCTGTAAGGCATTCAAATTGGACAAAAAGCCAGGAAAATCGAAATTTCAAGCCAGAGGAGTGGAATGCGTTATGGTTGGCTACTCTAGTGAGTCTAAAGCATACAGGCTGTATGACCCAAATACGAGAGCTGTTTGTAAGAGTAGAGATGTTAAATTTCTAGAAAATTCAGTTAACATAGGCCAAGGAAAGAGTAAGGATCTCGTATTAATGGACTTGGCTGATAGCGAATCTAAAGAGAAAGGACATTTTCAAAATCCTAAGAAGTATATTACTTATTCTTCAAACAATAGTGAAGACTCTTTCAACACGGATTGTGGAGATGGTGACAACGATATAGGCAATGATGGCGGCGATGCAAACGATGGTGAAAATGGTGCAGGTGATAATTGTGTAGATTATGACGTTGGTAACGGAAGTGCGAAGGATGATGACGGCGGCGGCGAAGATGGCGAACATGAGATAACTACAACCAGAAGTCTTAGGCCACGATTAAAGACAGTTAAATACAACTGCTTTATGAGTGATTTAAAGCTGTGCGACAACCCTGCCACAGTAAAAGAAGCTTTAAGCAGGCCGGATGCACATAAATGGCTTAAGGCAATGAATTGTGAGTATGATTCTATTAAATCAAATAAGACTTGGGACTTAGTGGATTTGCCCCGACATCGTCATGCTATTAAATCTAAATGGGTGTTTACAATAAAACATGATAAAGATGGACATCCGATTCGCTATAAGGCAAGACTCGTTGCCAAAGGCTGCAGCCAACGTTTTGGTATTGATTATACTGAAACTTTTTCGCCAGTGGTAAGGTTCTCCACCATTCGTCTTGTCTTAGCATTAGCCGTTGAATATGACCTTGAAGTTCATCATGTCGATGTCTCATCAGCGTACTCGAATGGTGAAGTTACGGAGGAGATTTATATGGAACAGCCCGAGAATTTTGAGGATGTTTCTAATGGAAACAAAGTTTGCAGACTGAAGAAGGCCATATACGGATTGAAGCAAGCTGGTCGTGAGTGGAACAGTAAGTTGGATGAGGCACTTAAGGCTCTCGGATTCAAACGTTGTTCTACTGATTCGTGTGTGTATACGAATAACGAAAATGGACAGAAAAACATTATTGCTGTTTATGTTGACGACCTTATAATTGCGTGTTCAGAGAAAAGACATGTAATCAACATAAAACATGCAATTGGCTTGGCTTTTGATATCGTCGATAAAGGTCCGATCGATTTTTTCTTGGGTATAGGAATTGAAAGGGATCAAAAGACAGGCTCTATAAGTCTTTCTCAGGAGCAATACATTCGGAATCTTCTAGCGCAGCATAATATGATAACTACGAGAAAATGCAGCACTCCATTGGATCCAGGGGACGTTCTTAAGAAATTTCCAAATAATCCGGAAAGCAAGAGGACGGATGCAAAACTCTATCAGTCACTTATTGGGTCTTTAATCTATTTGGCGATTTCAACGAGGCCTGATATTCAGCATGCAGTCAGCAAATTAGCTCAATTCAACGTTGAGCCTTATCAAGAACACATGACAGCTGCTAAGCATCTTATAAGATATCTTTTTAATACCATTAATTATAAACTCTCGTTTAGGAAGACTGGTGAAGCTCTTATAGGGTTCGCAGATGCTGATTGGGCCAATTGCGTTAACGATCGTAAGTCATATACTGGGTATGTCTTCCTACTTGCTGGCGCAGTTATATCGTGGGAGTCCCGAAAGCAGCAGACAGTGGCGCTCAGTAGTACCGAGGCTGAGTACATGGCATTGGGAGCGGCCACAAAGGAGGCGGTTTATTTGAGGCGTCTGATAGAAGAGGTTGGATTCAATTGTGCACTGAGAGGTCCTACTATGTTAAATGGCGATAACTTAAGCGCACAGAACTTAGTTAAAAACCCAGTTTTTCATTCAAGGTCAAAACATATTGACATTAAATATCATTACATTAGGGAAATCTACAACAAATCTTTGATAGCGTTACATTTTGTTCCAACTAATGACATGATTGCCGATGTCCTTACAAAAATTTTACTTAAATCAAAACATGAATATTTGTCTTCGAAACTTGGATTGTCAAAATAAAAATATGAACTAAACACACTAAAAGGATCTGTTTTGAAAGGGAATATTAGAAATTGAATTAGTAGTATTACCGCATTGGCAACACAGTTCCTTTTATATACCACAAATGTAAATTATTATGTAAACGCACTTTGTCATTTACAGTATAGAGTTAGTTGCGAAATAAAACTAATCTGAACTGGATGTGTTCCGGGTTTTAATCCATTTTTCAACAATATTCCGCAGCAATAAGTTGTCGGAGAGCTTCAGAAAAAATGTGCAGCGTAGCTGTCAAAAGTATAACGCGGTTCCTCGCAATGCGACAAGGTGCGCTACATGTCATCGGAGAATTTTTCCGAAAGTTGTATCGGAACGGATACCTCGATTGGAATCTCTCCGATTTCGTACAAATCGGAGAAAATTCCGTTCCGAACTGATACCTCGATAGGAGTGCATATCACTCACTTAGGTGAAAATCGTAAAAATGTTTCAAATTTTGCTCTATTTATTTAAAACCTTTTAAGCTATCGAGCTATTGGATATCCTAAGTTGTACCTGAAGATGTCTTCTATAAGCTGGTATTTACAATATTTAAATACTCCCAGTATTTTCAAACGCAAAGTGTTACAAAGAAAAAAGCGAAACGAACAAATAAAATACTCTTGTCCAATTTCTTCCGGAATTTATAGAGATATAGAGTTGAAACAAGGTAGATATTGTAGGCCTAGGTATCCTCTATAGGCATGTGAAAAATGCACCAGAAAATACTGAGCAGTTTATAAGATTTTTGCATTTAAATACATGCAGTCAAATTCAATCTGTCAATTTTATTTATATATGAGGAGAATGCAACTTATATCATTCGAAAGGTACTGTGCCATAGATGTGCACAAACTAAAAATTTTGCGTATATGTCGCCAATAAGGCTGGTAAAATTAAGTTAAGAATTCTCCATAAAAAAGTGCTTATTAGTTACCATAGTAACTTTTTCAAAAATAAGTCATCTAAGATTAGAACCTTTTTTCCATGGAGCGAACCATTTACCCATAAAGGAATGCAATTTACGTACCCCTAAAAGTAAGCAATTGTTAAATTTTAATTCAGGGGCATATAGATATAGTCATTCGCCCCAATCAAAGTACTCGTTGCGGAACAAAAAAAAAAAAATAAAGATATTAGTATTATTTGTCGGAGAGCTATATACGTCATCGGATAATTTTTACGAAAGTTTTGTTGGAACGGATATCTCGAATGGAATTCCTCCGATTTCGTAAAAATTGGAGAAAATTCCTTTCCAAACGGATACCTACATCGATAGCGGTGATTATCTGCCCGGTCTTTTGCGGTATAAATTATTTGAACATCCAAAGGGAAAGGGAAGGGGAAAGGGAATTAAACCAATACTTTTATAATAATAAAGTATAATAGTCCGTCCAAAAGGAGTTGAATAGTTTCTCTTTAGTGCATTTTTGATCAAATGAAATTTTTAAAGCTTTTCTCCACTTTACCTTCTTTGCCATTAACAGTTTTTTGTCAGATATATGTTTTTGTTGCTGTTTTGTGTTTTTGTGTTTTTGTCGGCGCAGTGGCTTAGTGGTTAGTGTGTTGGACTACTAAGCGAGGGGTCCCAGGTTCGAATCCCAAGAAAAACCCAAATTCCAACTTAAGGTTTTTTTTCGCTGCGCCACCTCTCGCGAACGTCTGACAAACATCCGAGAGTATAACTGTCATGAAAGAGCTTCTCAATTGGCCGTTTGGACTCGGCATAAAATTGTAGATCCCTTCCATTCGTCCCAAAAATAAAAACTCACACAAGACGAATGGTTATGAGAAGCTAGGCTTGGGTCCATACGGACCTGTTGCGCCAATTATTTATTTTTTTTTTTTGTTTTTGTGTTGCTATAGAAGTCAGCTTTCATTCCCATTTTAAATAAAATTTTGCGGCAACGCTAGTGTGTTCCTTTTTTTTTTTTGCTTGGTGTGCTGTTGCAAGACTCTTTTGAGTGTCGCATGTAGAGTAAAATATCTAATGTAAAGGGACATGCGCGTGAAATTTACAATTAAGTCTGGACGGACTATATACATTCTTATAAAAGTTATGGTCGATTTTCGACCACAAGCGACACTAGTATATATAAAACCCTCTCGGAAATCACCTCATCTATTCATGAAGACCAATACATTCTTTCAATACCAGTATAGGTACCTACTTACCTACGTACCTACGGCGTTTCGATCGCATGCCTTACCTACTTCTTGACCCATACGCATGCCATTGACTCCAACAGTCGATAAATTTCCAATTAATTGATTAACCAACTCGTGCTACGCATGAGTCCGACACTGGATAGTCAGAATTAAAAAGAAATCATTATTAAAACGTTCAAACTATTCACGCAGCACGCACACGTTCATTGCAATCATGATAGATACGAATATTACTGCCACAGTGCCAAGCACAGGCACACAGCGCACACCCAACTTGCCACTCCTCATTCTCCGTCTTCTTTTTCGCTTCGCATTTTTCTAAATACAATAATTATTACCAACCTTCATATTTAGTATGTCACCCATGATCCGATGGAAGGAACGGCCAACAAAAAGGAACAGAACAACAACATTACTAAAAGAAGATATCAGCGATGATCACGGTAGGCTCCTCGTCTTCATACACTTGGTCATTATTATAATGAAATCGTGCCACATAATTGCTTCCGTCTGCTGCCCATCTACCGATCGCACAAGCCCCACACCGCTCACACAAAGTTCTCTCATTCATAAAACAGAATTATATGAATGGACATCCAATCCCTAACCATCCTCAGAACGTGGGAAACTTCAAGATAACGAGTGTTTGGATATCCTTAATTTACTACCCAAAAATAAAAAACAAACTCCGTTTTTGTCTGTTCTCCTAACACTTTGTTGTTGTAGATGTACAGAACAAAGTATTGGTATCCTGGGATCCTGTCGCCTCACGCATGTGATGGCATTTACTTTTTTTTGTCTGCATGAAAACACTTAACAATTGATGGTGGTGCGTGGGAATGTCAGAAAACTTCACTTTCCCACGGAAATTTTGTATGTGCCCTTATTTTTAAAATCCCCTAATCCTGTCCCGTTTACGAGCACTGCAATGCTATCTTCCCTCTCAGTCGTCTTGAAAGCCAGAGCAGAAAATTTTTCGAAACACCTGCCGTTTTTTATGCATAGGATTTTCCCCTATATTCACTTGAAATGCCGATACACTTCGCACAGCACAGCACTACACGTACAGTCCAATACACGGTGACGGTTGCACAGCGTACACTATACACCCCCGAAGAAGGGTGATCCTTTTACACAATTTCTTTAATGTTCTCTCTCTCTCTTTCTATTCGCATTCACTTTCGGGGTTTCTTATCGGAATCGTATTTTTATGACGTACATTTGTATTCATGTGTGCGTGCCACTTGTCCGTTTTCGGCTCGGTTCGAACGTATAAAAGCCGGTGGCATTTCGATTCTGGAGACATTCTGAATTCGTTCACCATTCGAGTAGCACGCACAACGTTTTTTCTTTACTTTTCATACTCTTTTACGTAAAAATGTGCATCGCAATGCCAGAACAACAACAAAGAGTATCTGCATCGAAGAAGTCCGCTTCGTACAGTATCAAGAAAGTTTTGAAGGCTATCTTCAAAAAACACCAGAAACAGCAAGACCAGAACCAATCCCTGGAATCCTTGGAGTCCCTAGAAAATCTTCGCAACTCACAAACTGAAGTCTACTACACCGAAATTGAAGACAATTCGGCAAATGAGAAATTGGCTCACATTATCATGGAAGAGGCGGGACAGCCACAGGAACAGGATATCTATGTACCCGTTCGATTTGCTCGCACCGCAGTAGGAACTTTCTTCTGGACAACAAATTTGCAACCCGTCATGAGTATTGTTCCTGCAGCCGATGAGGATTTACTTCAGCCAGCATATTGCTACAGCAATAGCCAGTTCCCGCAGCTGCAAATTGGCGACCGATGGGCGCAGGCATAAGAATTACTAACCACTCTGGAGGACAGTATCAAAGCTGTTGGAAGAAAAGCTTTACGCGTATTATTATAAGATTGTGATAAGGATGAAGGCGAAGAAATTTTATACCTACTTAATTTGTTTTTTTAAATGGTTATATGTTTTATAAAAGAAAAATATTTATGTGATAAAAAAAGAGCTTTAAATTTTTACAATAATATCATGAATACAAATATTTTTATGTACAAGAATTTTTGTGAGTTTACTTATTTCTTTTTGATTTGTATTCCTTTGGCGGTGTAGATAATTCATTTTGAATCTGTTTACATGTTTGTTTTTGGAGTTCTTTGTGTTCCCAAGTTCGTGGTCATTGATGGAAAGTCATTCAACTGAGTCTTGAATCATTTATTTGATTGAATTAAAAAATAAGTTGTATACAGTGCATGTGTGTCCAGACGGCTCTCTACACATAGGAAAACTCGCGTTTTCCTACAATAATCACACAATCGGACACGATCACAAATGGCGCAACACAACAGTGTTTGTTAGGTAAAGTAAAGAGGACCCGACATAAACATAGGCAGAACGCTAATGATACATGTTACAATAGCTAGCACCTTTCGGACTACTACTACAAGCTACAAACTACGGCATAAAAAGGAAGAAACATTTAATTTTTTTTCAAAAATCAACCGAGTAGTTTTTGAGCATATTTATACGTCACACACTTATTCAAAACTTGTATTTTTTTTATTTAAAGGTATAAATTTGGGTAGGTAATTTTGTACTTGTTTGGCGGTTGCACTTGTTGAAGTATTTGCCATGCCACACTTCTTTGATCAAATATATAGACGTATGCAAGAGCATTTGTTTCAAAAAGATATAGATAAGTCGCTGTTTAAGCACTACTATAATCAAAAAACTACGTTTCATTAGCTACCAGATAATATTAAAAAAAAATTGTTAAATAATGATGAAGTGGCAGCCCTGAGCCCGAAAGAATCTATAACAACTTTTTGATGTTTCCGCTCAACCGCTAGTGTTGTAAAGTTCTAAATTGACACATGTCATTACAAAACTGTACCTGAATTGCAGAACATACTAAAATACACACAGAAATGATGTGGAACTTTTCCGCACAAACTTTTCGAATCACTTTGCGGAAAACCTCGTTAAAAACAAGACAGTGGTCACTAATGGGCAAAAAGTGTACTGTCTGAAAATTAAATTCTTCCGGTATACGAAAAATCAAAACCTGGTATACCTACTTCATTTCAAGTACAATTTTCGAAACATTTTTAAGGAAAATAATGTTATAAAAACATCACGTTGAGCGCTGTTTCAAAGTATCTTGGGCTCAATAAGTGGCCTAAATAACCTAAGAATCAGTGCTCTAAAAAAAAAGGATTTAATTGAAATGTGCCAAAAAGTAGTGATCCTGCAATTTTGCATTCATTGTTTTTTTTTCTTTGCCTTTCACACTTAGAACCTGACTCCTTAGAAAAAAGTAATAGCGGATAATTGCAACTGCTATAAAGTTCTTGTATTTTCATTTTCTTACTCTAATATGAAATAAAACTCAAATAAATTCGAAAAATGTAAGGTTTATGTTTACTTTTAATTGCTTGTTTTCTGATGTAATAATTCTTTATTTCTTTGTTAAGACCGATATTTATTCTGCTAAAATGCGCTACATAAGTCAGGATATTTTTCAGTGTTTCTAGATTACATTTGAAAAGAAACTTGCTGAAGCTGTCAGAATTAATTAAGAAAAACTCGTATTAAAAAGCGGTACACTGATTTCATGACCAAACACTGAAGGTTACTGAAGGTGCCTAAAAATTATGTCTGATAATGGAGGTATGCAAGAATTGATCAATTTTCTAGAAGCCCTCGATCATAAAGAAGATATCGATATTGTTCTTCTATAGTGGCAACATTTTAATTTGGAAACATGGAAATAATGCACTCACTATACAGTCGAACAGGAACACACGTGTATTATAACGACACTGCGGGACTGAAATTATGTTTTTGCCGCATTCAAATTCGAATGTATGCGAAATACTGTAACGAAATTGAAAAACTGGATCTGACTTCACAAGATAAGTAAGGAGGCAATTGTTGCGGAGCAAATTGTACCAACAATGCTTTGATTTAAGGAAATCCAATCGCACCTTTTTCTCTCGTGTATAATAAATTTAAGCCGGTAGCACACACATTGCAATCACCCGAGCTAATTGGGCAGTGCAATTAAACAGTTCTGTATTGTTGTTTGCTTTTGTACTTGACAACAAAAAAAGGCAAATAATTCAAATATTTGAGATTTGGTATAATACAATCACTTTCACTTCATATTATACTCGTAGGAAAGAAAATGAAAACTAAGCCATAATGGTATTATGAATTATATCGACTTTATTGTTTAAAACTATGGCTCTGATTTATCTAATGAAAATTTATATTTATGTGTTTGCTTCGATTTTTGGTTGACGGGATTTTGACAGCAAAATTAGCTCGCAATAGATCTTCGTAGCTCCTTTGACGATCTCCACAAAACCCATTTCACGTAGTAAGTTGCGATGAGAAGCGACTTTTTCTGCTCCATTGAAGTAAGTGAAACGATTGATTGTCCTTTCAATTTCTGTGCAATTGGGGCACCTAATTATATGACTTCCGATCCACAGTCCGCATCTGTGAACCAAACAAGATTTGGATTCAATGGTATAAATCAAAATAATCCTCGGATAAGTTTTTATATAACGCAGAACATGCTTCGCAGCGGTAAAATGTTCTTGGTGTGTATGGCTGTGACTCTTTGAGCCAATTTTGATACAGTGTGGACAATGTCTGATATAATGGCTAAATGTGTAAGATCTCCAATTAAGGCCTGGTAATGTTTCACGGTGAACTGAAACCGGAACAGTCTTTTCTTTAAAACTGTTCCAGCGGAAAGAGGTTCATTATTTCAATATATAATTTAATTGTTTTTAATCATTGATCAAAAAAAATAATTCTTATTGGTAAGAAATATTATGTTAGTCAAACGAACATATATTTCCTGATCTAAGAAATGAATTTTGTATAGAAAAGTTAAGATGTATATTCTGAAATCAAGAACTTTTAAAAAATGCAATAAAATAAAAAAAATTAAATTGTTTCCATATATTATGGGTTTATTATAGTACGAGCTAACATTCCCATTAATTATTAACACACCGTCGTTCAAGTTACTGCCTCGGTTGGCTTCGCAGTAGCGCATTCTGTCACTCCAAGAATTTCCAAGACCTTTTTGATGGTTTCGCGCTGTAGCTCACGGATTGCTTGGATGATATTGGCCTTAAGTGCTTTTATCGTTTCCGGATTGTTGGCATAACATCGGTCCATCAAGGTTGGCCCCAAAAAAAAAATCCAAGGGGATGTAATCGCAGCTCCGAGGACGCCAATCGGCTTCGCCAAAACGGCTGATAACACGATATGGGAATTCGGTGCGCAAAAGATCTATTGCGGCGTGGCACGCCATCCTATGCATGAATCAGAAGTTGTCCAAATCGATGTCTTCAATTTCAGCAAAAAAAAAAATAGTCAGAGCCATGAACTCTGTAACGTCCACCGTTAACCGAAACATTGTTGCCAGTTGTTGGAGAATAGAATCTCACACAAACTTGCGTACAGCAGGCGCGGTGGGTGCTTCATTTCGCCCAAAACTTCTTTTCAACAAACGCGCTGTTTGGGCTACACAGCACTCACTTTGGAAATAAGTTTTCAATATTTCCCAACGTTGTTTGAGCGTAAAGTGGTTCATTTCGTTCCGCGGAGGTATGATAATGACTTTCTGTCAAGATTTCGAGAACGAAACAGCTGTCAGTGTCCAAATAACCTGTGATTTCAAAAAAAAAAAACACTAGATGGCCCACCGTTTATTTTTTACTATGAATTTTCAACTGAACTTTAAACTAGTACCTACAGAATTTTTAATTTCAATAAAATAATTCCAGCTGCTTAGAAGAATTTCATTAAACTTTTTGAGAAAATTGGATTTATTCCTAGCATATATTTTAGAACAAATGTATTTAAGATTATCGTCTTTTGTTTAGTCTCAGACCCGTCTATTGGCCGCGGAGATCGTGTGATTTAACGCCTCTAGACTTTCGATGATTTAATGATTTAATGCGGCTACATTAAATCATTGTACTATGCCAACAAGCCGGCGACGTTAGAGGAGCTCAGAGCCAATATTAAAGGAGTAATAGGGGCCGTATCGGTCGAAATGTGCGACAGATTCATCGAAAATTGGGTTCAACGTATCGACCATTGCATACGTTCCCGTGGTGGACATATGAAACGAAGTCGAATTCCATTCATAAATGTTTTTATGATATCTCAATTAGTTCGGATTTTATTTAAAAAAAAATTGTCAAGTCCTTAATGGAACCCCCTTTATGTGTAAAAAAATTCAATAAGGACTCCTACTACTACGGAAAATATGAAACTATATTTACATAGGCATGACATAGCGATGAATGGCTTAAAAATGTTTGTGGGATATCTTTAACCCCAGTGGGAGGACAGACGGTTGTTTAAAATTCTTCATTGAATGAAGAAAATGATTTCTATGAAAATCCAAAAAAGTAAGTAGTTAATGACAAAAATGATATTAATATTAATATTCATATTTCAAGAAAATGTTGGTGCGCAAATATTAGTCTAAATCAGTGATTCCCAAAGTGGTCCAGGTGGACCCCCAGGGGTCCACGGGAGACTCGACGGGGGTCTACGTTGGCATGACAAAAAATGGGGGTTCATCAGTTGTAAGTGACGAAAATTTATCTGGTTTCGATAGTAAAGAAAAATGTTTTCAGTTAGGCATGGATCAGATATCCTGTTTATTTAGCATTAATTTCCTTTTTTTCAAACCTCCCTTAATTTGTTTGAGTAGTCTATTTTAAGAAGATTAGCGACTGTTACTTGTAAAAACTTGCATATTCGATATTCAGTGGAAAGCGCCGCCGTCCGCCCGCAAGGCTTGTTCAGACGTGCAAAGTGATGAAATACAACGTGTGCTGTGCTTGCAATCTTGCATGAACTTGTTTGATTCCTCACCAATATAAAATAATACGAATGCTGCCAAGGACAAACGCTACTCATTTGTTTCCGGAATTTTGAAAAGAAAAGTGTGAGTGAATCGATGTCAGTGTTTGCCAGTGCCGGAAAAGGTAAGTACCTATTTGTAAATTTGTTATGCATACTTCTATTTCATATTGTAATAATATAATATTTGTTATGTTTGCGTGTAGTATGCACGCAAAAAAAATTACATACTGAAAGGGGCCATTATTTGATGCTTCTTTAAAAGAAGCGAAAGCCGAGAAAAGTTGAACTTTTAGTACTTATTATTATAAAATTATGTATTTGCCCGACTGTGGCGATTCACTAAAAGAGACCTGTATGTTTGAACATATTTCAGTGCCCTAACAAATGCTATGTAGATGACTAAATATATTTTCATAAATGTATGTAGGTACCACTCGTAACGTAGGTACATCGAAGTTAAAAATAAATTATTAAAATCGTGGAGTTTTAATGTGAAAATATTCTTTAAAAGTAGGTACATATGTATTTGCTTCTGAATTAATGTTAAGTATTACATTAAACTAGTTTCAGCCGTTTTGTAAAAACCTCTTTATCAGTTTTGCCGCTGGTATTTTTGTTTTTTCATTGCAATAATTAGTTAATCCTATCCTATTCTGTTAAAAAAGCCATATAATGGTAAAATCGCCTTATGATTAGGTACTAAAACAATTTTTTTTTTCTGTACAGATAGGTAAATGATATTAAACATGGCTGAATCTAAGAAAGAATGTCGACAGTACAGTGTTGATTATTTGAAATTTCGTTTTCTTCCATCAAAGGCAGACAAACGATTGCCCATATGCCTTTTATGCAACAAAGTTTTGAGTAATGACTCTATGAAACCATCGAAGCTCGAAGATCATCTAAGAAGATGTCATCCTGATAAAATAGGCAAGTATTTAAAATATTTTCAAACATTGAAGGAAAAATGTGAAAAGAACCCCACCGTGCACAGTATGTTCGCTTCAACGTCTCAAAGTAACGATGATGGCTTGCGAGCATCTTACAATATCTCATTGCTTATAGCGAAATCTGGAAAACCGCACACGACCGGAGAACAGTTAATTTTACCAGCTGTTGAAGAGGTTTTAGAAACTGTTCTGCACAAACCTCCATTTGACGTACTCAAAAGAATTCCTTTAAGTAACAACACTGTACAACGACGCATTGATGAAATGAGTTCTGATATTGAAAGCTTCTTGTGTAATTATCTGCAAACAACTCATTTTTCTATTCCACTAGACGAGTCAACTTTACCTGGTAATGAAGCATTGATATTGGCATATGTTCGATTTGTTATGGATGAAGAAATCCACGAAGAGCTGCTATTCGCGAAAACTTTGGCGACGGACACTAAGGGCGAATCAATATTTAATGTTTTGAGTGATTTTTTTAAGCAAAAATCGATTCCATTTCAAAACATCATTTCGGTGGCAGCAGATGGAGCTCCTGCCATGTTCGGGCGATATCGTGGGTTTATAAGCCATGTTAAAAGAATTATACCGTAAGTAACTGCAATTCACTGTGTCATCCATCGACAGCACCTGGTAGCGAAAAATTTGAGTGACAGATTGCATCAATCGCTTCAATTTGTTATTAAAGCTGTTAACAAAATAAGAAGCAACGCGTTGAACACCCGATTATTTGCACAATTGTGCGACGAAAATGATGAAGACTTCCAACGATTGCTCTTACATACTGAAGTACGCTGGTTGTCGAAAGGTGTATGTTTAACGAGATTTTACTCACTTTTTGAATCAGTTTTAGAGTTTCTGGAAAGTAAAGATCCAGATTTAAGAGAAATCCTGATCAAATTGAAAGCAGACATCGCATATTTGACAGATCTGTTCAAAAAATTCAATGACATTAATTTGCAGTTACAAGGGGACAGCTTAAATTTAATTAAAACGAAGAGTGTAATTTCGGCTTTTCTTGGAAAATTGAAATTTATGAAGCAAAATGTTAGTCGGCGCGAATTCTCCCAGTTTCCAAACTTATCACAGGCAGAATGTCTTGATGAGGATATTCAGACATACATTCAGCATTTAAATGCCCTGCATGATGACTTCAAAGATAGATTTGAAGATATTCTCAATATGGAAATACCACCATGGATCATAAATCCATTTGATGAAACGGAAGTGTCGAATGTGGTATTACAAGAGGAGCTACTCGAGCTTAGCACCAATGAGGAGCTGAAGGTGAAGTTTAAAAAAGGCTATCAATTATTTTGGCTGCAGGCAGAAATACCCGAAAAATATCCTGGACTGTGGGAAATTGCGAGAAAACTTTTGATAGCGTTTCCCTCGTCATACCTTGTCGAAAAAAGTTTTAGTGTCGTTACAAGCTTATTAACAAAAAAAAAGGAGCAGAATGAACATCACAGAACGCGGAGATTTGCGGTTATTCCTTACAAAACTGAAGCCAAATATTGATAATTTGCTGTCAATCCATCAAGTACATCCCTCCCATTAAAATTATGACCTTTTTAATTGTTGATTTGCATTGTTGAAATTACGATACGTTATTCATGTTTAATTTTAGTTCTATGAAGTCTGTAATCGTATTATTTTAATAAATGGAACGTGAGAAAGTATACAATTTTTCTTTTGGAACTCAACCGCGACGCACATTTCCATCGTTAGATCTAATCTTCACATTTTTTGACGAGTTTTGGGAATATGGTAAAAATGTAGCAGCAGGGGGTCCACCGAAACCAGGTTAATTTTGAAACTGGTCTATAAGAAAAATAAGTTTGGGAACCTCTGGTCTAAATAATAAACTACCGATTCTTCTTATTCTCTTTTCTGAAATAAGTTCCTAACATTTTAAGACTTGTACCTACGCTGTTCAAGTCAGAGACAAATCAAACTGAGACCCCCACACTCGCAATCCTCTTACCGCTGGGCCCCTCAATTTTTTTTTTTAAAATTCGCCATTTTGTTTTCCTATCGGTGTTATGTCAATTAAGAATCCGTGTGACATGCAAAAACATACAAAAATAAATGCTGCCAACTTCGGCAACCGTGGGGAAATGTGCTAGAGTTCGGGAATACCACATTTTTACATTACTGAACCTCTTTTCGATATCATTAAGACCGATTTCGGGTGTACAATTTTCTTAAATAACTGATAAAAATTTAGTCAAACGGATTTTATTTTCATGCAATCATTCTGCAATGACAGTTTTTCATAAATAAGTTAAGCCAATGTACACTTATTCCTATCCACACATATAAAAATAATTTCAAATTTAACGGATAAAACTCTATGAACATTGCCAGCAGCTTTGGCCACAGCGGAAGTGGCTCATATTTTTTGCAAATGTGTTGGTGAATCAGAATTTTTGAAGTTACGTGACATTTGTCAATAAGAATTTCTATGTAACAATACTAGCGCACCAAATCGTGACCACTTCGAAAAAATATAGCTTGAATGCTAAGTAACGTAAAATCGGCACTAGTTGGTGGTCTCAGTCTCTGGTTCAAGTGAAGTGAAAGTTCCACTCCTCGCCAAAAAGTGCTAAAAGTGCAAAATCGAAGTATAAATCTCGTTTGCAGACTTCTATGGTGTTGTGTTCTTCGTAGTAATACTACACTGAGTGGGCGAACATTTTCCTTTATTAATAAAACAAGTAATTAATTTCAACTAACAACAACAAGATAAAATGATATTACCGCGTATATAACGCCGTCCGATACAAAAAGGAAATAAAATGAAAGACAAGTAACTTTTGACAATACCCGTAATTTGACAGTAATGAAATTCGTTCAGTGTTGCCAACATATGGAGACGTGTGGATACCCAGCCATCAAATCAACCCAAAGAATTAACACAATTAGTGAACAACATTTTGGAACATTTTTGGGCGAATTACATTTATTATAAAATTGGTAAATAAAATATTGTAGTTTGTGCGGTAAAATAATTGATTTATGGTTCCTAGAATAATAATAATACATTTATTTTAAGTTTTAAAATAAATTTTTATTTTAAATTTTAAGACACGTGTAAAATAAAAAGAGACTCAGGATTTCTCCTGATTCGATTCCCAGTTCCGACTGGGTCTAGACCCAATGATATCCCCAGATTCTCATTCTTCTGCCAGCCAACGCTGGACATTAACACAGTATATGTGCCGCTGTCTCAGATTCCTCCAGGCATAGTCTACAAGTATCATCCTCTCTAAGGCCCATTTTCCTTAAGTGATACCCGAAATTACCATGTCCTGTAGACAAAGCCACCACCCATTTCAATGTTCCTCGACTCATGCTTAGAACCCTTCTTTGAGTGGAGCAGGTCGGCTACTTTATTGCCATTTTAGCTTGTCTACATTGTTCCACGGTTGACTACCTTCTCAGGTGTTCTGCCGTGATCCATTTGTGAATCAGCTGTTCTATCATTCCTCTGCCAATTGAATAATGGCATGAGATTCAAAATCAAGTGTTTGGCGGAAAAGTACGACAAATTTCATCTACAACCAAAAAACTAAAATCGCTACTGAATTGAAGGTGGGTTATTTTTATTTATGATTTATTTGTGATGAATAATATATGAATAATATATATGCTAATATAATTAAAACCTATTTGTTTAATTTTTACGTACCCTTTACAATAAGGTCGCGAGTACGTGGGGTAATTTGGTACAACCGTCCTTGTTGTTTCACTTGACACAAAGTTACCCGCTGTGTATCGATTTTCTTTTCCACATTCGACGTTCTTGGTCCAAAGTAACCCCTTACCTTTTAATTTAGAATTTGATGGTTCGAAAATTGAGCCGAAATGCCTCGAAAATATATAAAAAAAGATAGGAGGGTAGGAGGATAAAAAAATCAATGTCATATTTTTCAGCTCCGAAAGAGCACAGAAAATAACCACTGCATGCTCTTATCTGCACAAATATATACTTAATGGGCCTTAAAAATGTTTATTGGTAGGGCGAAATATAAATAGGGCATCCTATTAAACTTAGTTAATGCTGTTGTTGGAATAGAGACGATTGACGTCCAGAACAGTTTATTCAAATTTCTTATACATTGCCACCTCTTTTGCAAGATCGGAAAGTATGTTAGGGAGAAATTAAGAGACTGTTTTCTTTCAGATTTTGGTTATGTACCATCGCAAAATGAAGCTCCATACCTACTGTAAACAAAAAGAACATTATTTATTGATTATCTTTTGAGATTTGGAAATTGTCGAATGCCACATCATGAATTATATAGCGGTATGCTGTTGTAGTGCGCGCTGCCTCCCGGCCTGTTCCTGACCCCTTTCACAAAAAGATATACCAATCAGTTAATGCTCTGACAAATCAGATTAGCTGTTCCGGCTTTTTTTCTGTTCGCTATTTCTTTCTCTGAAATAAAACAAAAGAACAAATTTTACTGGGTAGGTAGGTATGTTATGTTATGCACACTGTAGCAGAAGTTACAGTGCTGCAAATTAATTGGGACAGGTATGTTTTTTAAACATAACCGTAAGTAGGCTATGATTTTCGCGTTACTGTTTTAAACTTTGGTAAGGTTCTTTGCAAATTTATTGTTACAAACATTTTCTTTTGGATTTGCGAAAGTAAGTTGCAGTTTTTTGTGCATTTATGAAAGTTTAGTGTCATGAAGCTGTTATCTGGTTTATTATTAGCTTTGGTTAGTTTGTTTCATACAAATTTGAAAATGGATATTTCGATGGAGAAGAGGGCTATGATTATTGCTTTGCATGAACACACTGACAAAAGCATACGGAAGATTTCGGATGATGTTGGAGTTCCAAAATCAAGTGTTGCTAGGATCCATTGCAAGGGCTCGTACGGGGAATTGTGGGTGAAAACGCAAGACAACGGATCGCGATAACAAGACTTTAATCCGTAACAGCGTCATTCGTCCTTGGAAGACTAGCGGTGATCTTCAAAGGGACTTAGCGTCGGCTGGTGGACTCATCAATGGTTAGAAGGCGTCTTCTAGATGTGGGCCGCAAAGCCAGAAGACCACTTAAAAAACAGCTTCTAACTGAGGCTATGATGACTAAAAGGCTTCAATGGGCAAAGCAACACAAGGACTGGTCTTCGCAAGAATGGCGAAGAGTCATTTTTTCTGATGAAAGGTAAGGTAAGGTAAGGTAAGGTAATTAATTTATTCATTCCATTGGTAATTAATACATTTCGAAGTTCAAGGCTACCGGGTAAGTGTCGTGAGAAGAAGTGACAATGAAAAGCTCCGACCTGCTCACATTATTCAGGCCCCTAAATACCCCCTCAAAGTAATTTTTTGGGGTTGTTTCACCTCCTCGGGCCCTAGAAGTTAAAAGCCGATTGAAGGCATGATGACTAGCATCAAGTACGCCGACGTTTTGACCCATATGCTCTTACCGACCATGAAAAGACAGTTACAGTTACGGAAATGCAATTTTTCAGCAAGATCTTGCACCATGCCACGCTTCTAAAAAAATTAAGGCATTCTTTGCAGAACAAAATATTAATGTGCTCGAATGGCCAGGCAACTCTCCTGACCTCAACCCAATAGAGAATCTTTGGGCTATAATAAAAATAAGGCTGAGGAAAAGGGATAGTACCACCAAAAAGAAGCTTATTTCTGCAATAATTGAAGTGTGGTTTCACGACGAAGAAATAAAAAAATTCGCGAAACATTGGTTTCATTTATGCCAAATCGAGTGAAAGATGTAATTAATGTCAAAGGCGACCATATAAAAGTGACTGATTTTAAAAAAATGACATTTTATAACAAAAAAAAAATAAAAAAATCATAAAAATGTTGCCTGTCCCAATTACCTAATTTGCACAGCACTGTATGCTATAGTGGTTCTAGGCGAGAGAAAAACTTAAGCCTTTAGTCGGCCCATTGTGGATACCTCTTTAACGATTAGCATTAGGAGACACGTTTTAAAATTGTCAAATAAATAAGTCTGGTACTGGTACTTATTGTGAGGATTGTGTTAATATTTTAATTTGTTTGCTAAGCTTGCGAATAATAAATAGGACCGTTTACTAAAAGAAAGTTCACAATAGCTTAATTCAATGACTGTGAAACAAATCTTTAGCATTAATTGGTAACATTTAAAAAAAAAAATCATAATTATAAACTATGGTTGGTAAATGCCCGCTCTGTAAAGAAAAAATAACTTGATTACTTATTTAGAAAGAATGCATAGGTTAAATACGAAAGGAAACAAAACGGCTGAAATAAAATAAGATATTTTTGTTCTTATAATTATTGTGTCTGTGTTCGCCGAAGAATTTAAAGTGAAGAATTGACTACGAATATTAAGATTTTAAATAATATTATTTTTGAGAATATGGTAATTTTTAGAAATGAATTTATTTTCTTTAAAATGTATACCTGCTTTAAGTTTTTAATTCATACGAATTGGTAATCATTAGTAATCAGAGATTTTATATTAGTAAGCGTTTTTTTTATTATTGCTACAAAAAAAAAAACGTTTTTGATAAAGACATTTTATGAATGAAAATAATATCAGTATCCAAAATTTTGTTGTAAAATTATGACTACACATTTATTATTGTTTATTCTATGAAACCTTTTTTTTTAAATTTTTCTTACGCTTTATTTTGAGCGGCAGTACATACAGTTTTGTCAAGTTTGTATAATGCTGTTGTTAGTTGTTTAAGAAATCAATAATTTGTACAAAACAGTCGGCAACGGTTTCTATCGTCGGCGAATATGGAAATTTCTTTATACTGTACAAAACGAATATTCATTTAATTATTTTGTATGTTATTTTATGGAATAAGTTTTCAATTAACGAATCTGCGGTGTTTAGAACTGATCTATATTTCATGGAGTTTAGCTACACAATTAGTTTCACTTGAAATAAGAAAATCGAACAAATATCTAAATAAAATGTACCGAGAAATTTCAACCTGGAACTTAAAACTATTGTTTACAACACAGCCCCACACTCGATATTGAAATGAGAATACACCTCAGGCTGTTTTTTTCAAGTATGCGTAAGCCCCCTTTCCCATGATTAATATGACACAAATAAATGAATTCAAGATCAAATTCAGGTTGTAGGCAATCCCTCTTTTTAGACTGAAGTAGAACAAAACTTCAACGACTCTTATTTCGAAATATTAGGCCTTCAACAATTAATAATTGTTTTTATTAATTTACTTTTTCTTTCGCTTATTTCCATTTTTAACTCAGAATATTTAAATTTTATTCCTTAGGTATCCTCTCAGTTTCAACCAAATTTTCAATCAAGACGACGAATCCATTTTTGTGCTAATTAAATTTATTTTTTTGGCACGCGCGTACGTACTCTATAGTTTTTGACTTCGAAATGACCATTGGACGTGTGTGAAAAATGAAAACAAAATATCAGCTTTCGGAGAAAATGATTTCTTATTGGAATTTGGAGCAGTGCGCCCTTGCATAAGAGTTTTTGAATTGAAACTTGATTTGGGCAGATTCAACACATTTTTCGCAGATTTGAAATAACTTCTTATGCAAATAAATATTTAAAATCTTTTTTTTTTATTTCAAGCTATGATTATTTTACTAAAAGAATGCATTATTGCTTAAAAGTAAACTTCACCCTTATAATTTCAAAAAAAAAAATAAAATTTAAAACTGCCCTAAAAATGCGAATCTGCCCTATCGTGGGGGACAATCGCCATCCGGGTGGGGCACTTCCGACATGAGTTTAGATAACGCAATAAATCAATAAGTAGGAACATACTGTTTTTATTTAAATTGTTAAACAAATCTTAAATCTATAAACAAACAAATTAAATAAAATAAGAAATTCGTTTTTAATTTATAACTAAATTAAAAAAATTGATTTAAAATCACATTCGTTTAATGACAAAAAAAAATTGTTAAGTAAATAATAAAGGTAAAATTAAAGGATTTTCCATCAAACAGTTTATTTAAAAATTAACCGCTTTTCTGTAATAGGGAAAGTTAAAAGTGCCCCATCGTCGAATGTACCCCACCCTACACTACACTTTATTGAACTTCAGAAGAGCTTAGTTCTTCTATGCTCGAAGCTTGATGGAAATGAGCAATGTAAACTTCCATGATGAGTTGAATTATTTATGGTACAGGTTTCGCGGATGTATTAATGTCGGTCTCCACCAAACACAGCCATTTGAATTGATTCAAAGAAACATTGCAGCTCATCTCAGTATAATTCCAGATTGGACTATGCTGACCTAGTTTTCTCATATAAGTGTGGACACAGCATGGGTTAGATATATTAATGCATGATAAGAGAGAAAATAATAATAATAATCTTTCTTTATTTCATATAAAGAAACTTAAATATTTAGTACAATGTAATCCAGTTTAAAGTAGGCTTTAAGTTTTTTCAATGAAATAGCTAATAAATAAACGTCTAATAAATGACAAGAGGCGAAAGTACTTATCAGTTGTATTAAATAAATACAAAAATATCTATTGATGGGGAAAACATAAATGGAAAATTGCAAAATATGGAAATACAAGAATAATTTATATATAATTATGAAAGGAATAAAAAAGAAAAAAATATATTGTATATAGAAATTTGTTACATCATTGGTTTAAAAAAAAAAACATCTATTTAAATGAAAAAAAAACATTCCTTAATACTATTTAAGAATACAGTTTTCACTCTCTCACACCGAAGGTTTTCTGGTAAATTATTAAATAGTCGAGGATCAGTAACCTAATAAAAACGTGAAAAATGTATTTTGTGGATTGTTGGCATATTTACAAAGTTTCTGTTATTGACACGCAAGTTGTGACTATCGTGAACTCTAACTTCATAATACCCGGAATTTTCAAAAATATATCTTTAAAACTTTTTAGCAGTACAGGTGCCTTAAGGGAAGAAGTTTGACACGTTTGAACAATTGAAAACTAAGGGTTCTGCGATCAACTCTACACATAATTCTTGTTGCATGCTTCTGTCTTATCACTAATGGCTCTTATGTTGTGAAATAAATACCACCCCAGCAAGAAATTCCATATTGCAGTTTCGATTTTAATATGCCATTATAAACTAATTTTAAAATAGGAAGTTTGCAGTACATGCTAAGGTGGTATAATTGTCTTACATCTCCATTTAGATACCTTTTCAAATGAATGTATAATCCTTCCAATTAAACTTAAGGTCAATATAATGCCCAGATATTTAGAACTGTCAATGCGCTTAATTAGAAAGCAACCGTCACTACAGCTTACTTGACTGTCAAATGATATATGATCATATGCATTTCCCAAACAAAAATCGACAACAGCTTGGCGAGTGATAATATAAAGGCAACTCTTCGCATGCCACATCCTTGATATAAAATACCATAAATTTTGTTTTGTTGCTAATGATCAATTTATGAGCATTGAACCATCGACGTAGTATATCGAGATCGTAATTAACATCATATAAAAAGAGTTCTTATTAGAATACGAAAGAGCAGTATTATTTGCAAAAGCCGTGATTTTGCGTTTAAAAGGTTGAATAAATAGCGAGTTCACATAAATTAAAAACAGTATCGGGCCCAAGACTGATTTAAAAAATTTTCCGAACTAAAAACATGTTTCACCTTTACCATTTGTTTACGATAAGAGGCAAACCAGTCATGAATGAAGCCTCTGAATCCTGCATTCAATAATTTATGTCGTAACAGTGTTTGGTTCACCGTATCAAAAGCCTTGGTAATCTCAATAACATATATGGTTAACCATATCAAAAGCATTGGTAATGTCAATAAATAAAGTCGAAGGAAGTTGAGAAGCATTCAAACTGTTATATATTTCCCCCGATAGTTTTAATAAAGCGCTTTCAGTTGATCTACCGGTTCTAAAACCAAACTGAGACTTAGTTCCGTTTTCAATGACTTTAGAAAAAACAGATAAGATGGAAATTGAACGATAATTATTTAATGACATTGTATCACCTTTTTTGTGCATTGGTAACACCACAGCTGTTTTCAAAGACTCAGGAAAAACACCTTAATGCACACAAAAATTAAAAATAAAACATAGAACATCAGATATATGCAAGGCAATATATCTTAGTATAAAACTTGAAATATTATCAAACGATGACGAATTAGATGTTTTAGGGACATAATAATTTTATAAATCTCAAGCGAAGTAAATTCTTCAAAGAAAAAGCTTCCTGGTTGAATATTGCTTTGCATTAAACTGTTGTCACATTGACTCTCATTTGCAACAATATTAGCAGAGCCTACATTTGCAAAAAATTTATTAAACAAATTAGCAACTTCTATAGGCTCAGACACAGTGAGATTATTTGTTAGATTTATTTTTGTTAAGTATTTCATTAACAACTCCCCATTCCTCTTTAGAGTTGCCAAGGTTTCTTGCCAATCTATTTCTCAAGAAATAAATTAAAAGCAATAGAAGGGTCGACGCAGAGTAAACTTCATCCCAAAACTCAAAATTTAACGTTAACAAAATTCAACAGTAGTGATAAAATCTATTTTTTTAATTTCAATGTTTTCTAAATGATTTGCTCGAGAAACTTTGTAACTGAGTTGAATGCCAGTTAGGCTTGGTCATTTATTTTTAAGTCATAGGAAATTGTCTTATAATTATCACAAACATTTTTACGAAACCTTACAAAAATATGGTCTAAACAAGAGTTTAATCCAGTAGGCTGATTCAATACGGATTCAAAGCCAAACGAGGAGAGCACAGTTAAAAAATGATCGACATTAGGTGTCTCACACAGGATATGCTTTGAAAGTCTGAAACAAGCCTTGGAAAAACGTAAGGTTAACCCACTGGCGGTAAGATGGGTGGACAATATGTTGAATACAAGAGCGAATAATATTCAGACGGGAACCTCAAAACTCAGAGGAAGTATGAGCAGAGGTTGCCCACAAGGAAGTGTTCTCTTACCTACACTGTGGAATATCACTGTGGACTCTCATCTCGACAGCCTTGAGGCGACGGGAATTCAAAGAGTGGGACATGACGACGACATAGCAATAATGGCCAGAGGTAAGTTCATGGACGTCACCGCATATATCATGAGGAACGCACTCAGAGTGGTTGAGCCGTGGTGTCTGGAACAAGGGCTCTGCATTAATGCGGGGAAAACAGATCTAATAGTCTTCACTAGGAAGAGGAAAAATCTGGAATTTCGGCCCTTAACACTTTTCGGATCGGAACTAACAATGACTAAGAAGGTAAAGTATCTGGGAGTCTATCTAGGTACTGGACTTACTTGGAACTACCACGTTGAGGAGAAGGTCCGGAAGGCAAAAAGGGTACTACATCAATGCAAACGTGTATGTGGACAGAGGTGGGGACTCTCGCCTAGGTCAGCATACTGGATGTATACGATGATAAGTAGACCCATTGTCACGTACGCCTCGGATATATGGTGGGCGAAAGCCTCTCAGAAAACCGTCAGGAAGCACCTGGATAGGGTTCAACGTTTAGCATGTATAGGAATTACAGGTGCAATACGTACAACCCCAACATGCGCATTGGAGGTCATCATGGGATGGATCCATGATGGATGGCGGAGCGGGGGCCGGTATATATTCAGAAGAGCTGGAACTTGCCCGTCACATTAGCCTCGGGAAATACACTTCAGTATACCAGGCTGAGATGATTGCTTTGCTTCATGCGTTGGACTACTTTCTTGAGCGTACTTGGGTACGGGGACACATAGGGATCGAAGGCAATGAAAAGGCGGACTCCCTTGCAAAACAGGGGTCAACTGAAAAGTTGCTGGGACCAGAACCGTTCTCTTCAATTGGTAGAGGAATGGTAGAACAGCTGATTCACAAATGGATCACGGCAGAACACCTGAGAAGGTGGTTAACCGTGGAATAATGTAGACAAGCTAAAATGGCAATAAAGTGGCCGACCTGCTCCACTCAAAAAAGGGTTCTAAGTATGAGTCGAGGAACATTGAAATGGGTGGTGGCTTTGTCTACAGGACATGGTAATTTCGGGTATCACTTAAGGAAAATGGGCCTTATAGAGGATGATACCTGTAGACTATGCCTGGAGGAATCTGAGACAGCGGCACATATACTGTGTCAATGTCCAGCGTTGGCTGGCAGAAGAATGAGGATCTTGGGACATCATTGGGTCGAGACCCAGTCGATGAAACAGATCTCCCATAATCAGATGCTAGCGCTAACACTAGGAATTAAGCCCAGAGAAGAACTGTGGAGAAATCCAGAGAGCCTCTCTGAGTAAGATTTACCGTGGTAGAGAGACGAAAAGAGACCCGACAATGGTGGTCTGATTCGAATATCTCTCGAAATCTATATATCACACAGGATGTTTATATTAAAATCACCCAACAAAACAATATTTTTACAAAATCTCGAAAACTCATCCGAAAAGGTCCCCACTGTACACTTTTGCAATCTGTAAACGCAGATAAAGCAGTAGTGAACACCAGAGACTTCGCAATTTACGCTGACTAAATCAGCACTATCCAATTTATACTTATTTATCTTACATCCCATTATGTTACTACTATAATATACCACGACACCGCCAGAAGCATAAGTTGAATGCAAAATTTGGAATTATATCATAATCAGACATCACTTCTTCAAAGATCCAAATTTGAGAGAGAAAAATTAGATCTGCATACTACGAATATTTTGATGGATGACAGAAAAACCGGAAATTTGTTCATTGTTTTGATGTTCTTATGATTATCAGTGGTTAAAGACATAAAACTATAATTATGACTTGAATCATTTTGAGGATCTCTGGTTGAGTTCACACTATTCATGATACAATTAAAGTTAATGATATTTAGATTAAGTTCAAGTTATAAATATCCTCAAATGAGTTAATTCTTATTAGTCTATCACCTTCTCTTCTTCTTATAAGAACAGATGAATCTCCAGCCCAAACAAACTTAATTTTATTTTTGTGTTTAAGTTCATTTGCCATTTTTAACAAAGGTCTTGTTTATCCAGTGAGACTAGCGTTGATATAGATGTTGTTGGTTGTTGGTGAAAAAGATCGAATCTGTCTTAAATTTGTTCGTTTGAAAGTTTGAATATCTAAAAGTTGCTTTTACCTTTGTGTTACGCCCGCTCCGTGAAGCACACCTGTTAAACTTCGAAATTAAGTCAAGGGAATGAAGTACGTAGCCTTTCGCAGTTTTAGACCTCATTTAACGTGGGCGTGTAGATACATTCAGGTCACTTTCAGGCGTATGCTACATATCTGTAAATTAAAGGCGCTCCAGAGTTTAAAGAAAAAAAACCTTTTCCATACGTGTTCTCACAAGCACCTACGGTTTGATCATTATCACATCATCAACCTTAGGTTGTATTCTTGCGTTAATTTCAAGGTAAACAATTTCATTTGATCATTTATTCCATAAGGGACTCTCCTTATAATTCCTTCAAAAAAAAAATAATAATAATACATAATTGGTTGATCAAACAGATTTCCAACCACATGCTGGCGCATTCTTTAGAAGGCTACAACCTACAACTGTTAGTAAATAGGTTCATCAACAATTCCATCCACAAAACAGCCAAACAGCAAACGATCATTCTCCTTCTCAATCTCCATCACTGTGCACTGGCAATAACAATAATTCACTTTGCGTGAATATCGCATGTCACATACATACACCAACAAATTAACATGCAATGCCAACAAATGCATTAATTGTCACCACTTGAGGAAATTTTAAACAGAAATACACATTCCAAAGCATAGCGATCCTCAATGTCCTCCAAAAAAAAAATCAGTCACAGACAAACGCACACACTGGTAAATCAGTATACTTTATTGAAGCCGATTTTGAAATGCACAAATAGCAGGGACAAGAAAACCTTATTCAACTCTACTGCAGAAGTGCATAGGGCTTTAGAAAATCCCATCCGCATTCATCGTCAGATCGAAAGATATCAATCTTATACAGGAGGGGCCTGAGTTCTTTGCTACAGTGGGACAAATCAGAGGTCAGCGCAATTATGGTATAGTATGTACCAGAGACAAATGATACTGAGACCCCCAACTCACAATCCTCTTGCCGCTGGGCCCCTCAGTTTTTTTTCAAATTCGCCATTTTGTTTTCCTATCGGTGTTGTGTCAATTAAGAATCCGTGTGACATGCAAAAACATACAAAAAATACAAAAATAAATGCTGCCAACCTCGGCAACCGTGGGGAAATGTGCTAGAGTTCGGGTATACCACATTTTTACATTACTGAATGCCATTGGTTAGTAATTATATATTGTTGAAAGGCGAATAATTTGATTTCTTTGGTTAATAAAACTAGCTAAATGAGATGTTCTATATTCAAGAAACTTATTATGACAAATATGGTTACGTATTTTCTGCTTTTGAATATCATTAACTTCGATTTCATGTGTAAATTTTTCTTAGATAAAATTTAGAAAATTTGCTCAAAATGTTTGCATTTTCCTTCAACCAATGTACATTGTTCATTTTTCATTAATATTTTAAGCAAATGTACACTTACCCATGAAAGAAAATATTATCCAAACGTAACGAATAATTTCAAATTTAACGGATAAAATTCTATGAACGCTGGCAGCAACTTTGCCCACAGCGGAAGTGGCATATGCAAGGTGCGAGCGTGTTGGTGAGTCGGAATTTTTGAAGTTACGTGACATTTGTCAATACGAATTTCTATGTAACAATACAAGCGCACTTAGCATTTGCCACCCCATAAAAATATAGCTTGTAGGCTAAGTAACGGGAAATCGGTCGGAGTTGGTGGTCTCAGTATTGTCTCTGGTATGTACCATATGTTTGCTTACGATTTTACAACTTTCGTAAAGCCTAAAATTATACCTTAATTTAGTTAGCTAGAAAAAAAAATTATCTATGAACAAAATGTCCCATAAACTATAATTGGCAAATTGTGGGGACTGCAACCCAAGATAGTATCAACGTTGTAATAATACAATGTCGTTTTAATTTGAACCCCCTACCTATTGCATATGGAGCCATATATGGTCTTTAATTTTCCGGCGTGCGTCGATTGGAAGTACTTCAGAATAGTGACGGGATACTTCCGTTATAACCGTTAAGCCTGAACTACATCGGAACAAAAGTGAAGAAAAGTACAAAAAAGTGAATAAAAATAGGATGTACTGCTTCATCGCATAGTGCGCTCTGTATCTTTCTTCTCAATTTAAAATTGTTGGTGTGCCTAAAAGCTCGAACATGTTCCAGCTTTCAACTTTCACAAAGTTCTAAAAACAAATACACTCAAAGAATACCTTACAGACTTTCCGCTAGATTACGCTTCCATCACATAATTTCTGTCAGTTTGACAAGGAAAATCTCTTTTGACAAGTAAGTGACAATTAAAAAATGTAAAACGATGGAGAATACAATTCAAACTGGAAATAATTGGAACGGTTTGTTTTATTTTATAAAATTAAGTTTCCCTTAAGAACAAAATTAGCTTTGCAGAAGCTGATGATGAAAGTCTTGTCAACATAATTCAAGAAAATCCAACTATATGGGATACCAGCCGCTACGACTTCCGCGATTCAAAAAAAAACAAAGAATATTTGTTTAAATCGCACTGCATTTTCCCGGCATAAATGCAATGCAAATTGAAAAGAGATTTGTTGCCCTGAAAGAAAAGTTGAGGAGGGAAAAAAGGAAGGAGGACGCTCGCACAAGATCTGGAGCTGGAGCAAGTAGTTCGAGATCGTGGTACCTGCTGCCAAAATTGGATTTCTTGAGGCGTACGATGAATACTCGTCAAGCAACAAGTCTTGACCCTCGCCAAAGAACATCGGAGGACTCAAGTAGTATGTACTCATCCTTGTTGCCAGCAACAGAAAATGAAATCGACCACCGTTCTTCGCCGAACTCCTCTTCGCCAACGCCAACACCAACACGTTTTCATCGGGCAACAAATCTCTTCGAAAACTCGGCAATCGAAAGTGAATTTGTAAGATGTCCTACCTCCATAAATACGCCGAAGTCAGCCAACAAAATACGTGAGGCACTATACGAAGAAAGTCGAGAAGCAATAAGGAAAATTGGTGAGAGTGCTTCACAGATTGTCGAAAAATCACAACTGCAGAATATACCGGAGGAAGATGATAAAAAAAGGAACCATTTCAAAATCTTCCAATATATATTGCAGAAGAAATAGTCGATATGGACCCTGATTTAAAAACCAAGTTCATCAAAAAAGTGTTAGACTTGTATTGGGAATTCAAATTGAAATAATTTAAAGTAGCTTGACTGTGTTTGTGTTAATATGAAATGTGATATTTATTTTTAGTTAATTTTGTGTGTTTTTATTGAATTTATTTTGTTTAAACCTGAATTGCATATCATTTGTACACTCATGTTGTGATATTTAGGTATATGTACTTTGTACAGTGTTTCTTCTTCTTCTATCTTAATAGTATGGATTCAACTTTGCTTTCATAAAAAACGAGATTTAAATTAGATCTGTTGATTTTATTTAATTATTGTAAATCCATTCTCTCAGGTATTCTCTATATTGTAGAGCTGTTGCTCTCGCATTTCTGGGTCCTAAACGTAATGTTGCCGGAATCGGATTCAGCTGTGAAGTAGCTACAACAGTCCTCCAAGTCCCATCGACCCAAATTCCGTGATTTTCACTCTGCCTATCAACAAAAGTACTCGGAGCATATTTCTGTCTGCTGCTGTCGCATAGCATATTTGTACTTGTCGCACCATCAAAGGCGTCCAAAACTTGCACAATATTTGTGATTCGGTTTGCCGCATCTTGCAAATTATTTAAATTTGTAATCTAGAAATTTTGTATTTTAAAATAAATTTGCACAATATGTATTTCAAAAAGTTATCCTACAATTTTCGCGTCACGGCTACTAGAAAACATTTTTATTGACGCGACATTATCTAGTCCAATTCTTTGATATTTTTTAAAATTTTATATAAATTTTACAATTTTTGGTTTTTAAATTCACTGGTCTGTCTACAAGTTGTTTTTGAAATTCCCGCAATTTTAAAATGTCAAACGAAAAGCTTCTGAGCTTCTGATACTGGTGAGTGAAATATAGTTATTTGTTTTTCAATTTTCCATGCATTTTTTGAAATGTCCATATACCTATAGCTCCTCAAGCATTCACTGAAATATTTGACAAATTTCGTGGTGCCATAATTTGGCTTCTTATGCTTTAGGTAATTAGGGTTTCGTGTTCTGGAGATTTCATGATTCCAACAAATAGCTTTTACTCTAAGCGAAGGTTTTATACTATTCCTGGAGATGGAGGGCAAAGTGAAGATGAAATACTGGAATGAGAACCAGAAGATGAAGGATTTAGTTACGACTTTGATCTATTTGCGGGAGAGCAAAGTAATGTTATCTGTTGGGGATCTGGGTGTAAGCGGGAATGTGGTATCACGGCTAGTGTTAAAAGTCCCAAGGGAAAAAAAAACATAAAATCTTTTTTGATAACTAATTCAATAACCCAAAACTCCAAAGCTTACGAAAACGGGTCTTCTACCACTGGGTAAGGCTAAACAGAGTTCCGAATATAGATGTCCCATTTGAAGAGGAAAGGAAAAAGAGAGGACGCGAAACATAATCGAGAAAATGGCTACGATTGATGGTGTCGATGTGTCGTTTTTATCCTGGTTCGACAACAAATTGGTCAATATATTATCAACGTTGTTGGGAAGCAATCCTACCACGAAAAACAGAAGGTATTCCAGTAAAGAAAAAGAAATACATAGAGACTGCCCCAAATTATTAGACGTGTACAATAAATACATGGGAGGCGCCGATCTTTTGGACTCCATACTTGGTGTGTGTCGAATTGATGTAAGATCAAAAAAGTGGTATATGAAGATCTTCTATCACTTCTTGGACACGTGTGTAATCAATGCTTGGATTTTGTGGCGTCGGAAGAACGACATATACATGCCTCTTGTCAATCTTAAGTTGGCAGTAGCAGAAGCAGAACACTTGAATAAGGTCGGTAAAAATGTAAGAAGAGGGACCGTTTTCATGCCAGAAGAGAAGTTTAAATTCGTGTTATTCGACCCCTACGACGTCGTCATTTTTGCTGGCGAAAAAAGTAAAACAATCCATAGCTCGGCGTCATGATTTGCCACTTAATGCTGTTCGATTGGATTCAGTCAGACCGAAATTGCTTTGCTTCCTTCCACATGTAAATACCAACTCCACATGTAACTATATTTTGTAATTAATAATTTTCATAAATTTTCTTATTTATTTCTGTATTTTTATGCCCAAATAAATTTTTCAAAGAAAACACAATTCTTTTTCATTTAGTTGCATGGGGCGCCATATATGGCATTATTTTTAAAGGTTGAAAAAAGATTTCCTGCATATGACGCCATTTATGGCGAAAGTGTAAGAAAAAATGTTCTCTGAACATTTAAGTTTGCAAAATAGAAAACAAAATTAGTAAAAAAAAATGTTTTTTTTTTCCGCTGGATCATAATGCATGCAGTAGCGAGTATAAAATAAAAATAAATTCTTTTTGCGATCGTGTATTATGTTGAATATTAAGTTTCTATAAATAGATAATTTGTGGAATCTGGAATCATATATGGGGAAGGAGGTATAGGTACACAATTTATATTATGCTATGTAGAAGATACATATAAGGTTGGGATATGCTTTCTGTGTGTTGTACCTGCAGTTATGAGATTTCAAGGATTTGAAGAGTGTAAATATTCAATTAAGTTAAAGCTTAAACAACATTTTTTGTTTGGAAAATAATTTATTTTCTCGAATTCTCTGAAGCTGAAAGTCAATCTATTTTTTCAAAAAAGCTATTCTAGAGAATTTGAGAAAATTAAATGATTTCCAAAAATATTTTCACCACTCCTTCGAACACAAATTATCTTTTAATATGGTAGCACTTATTTTCCACAATATATACCATAGTACAATAATATGATGGGTTGCGATGACTCCTCGAAAACTGTTTATATTAATTAAGAAAAAAAAAATTAGAACGCAATGAAGCGTTGGATCGAACATCTTTTCAGATAAACCAAATATCTGCAAGTTATATTTTTACACCCCGTTAAAAGTTAAATCTCCACAACTACCCTTAAGCCGGAGCTTTGGCTGGAGCACCTTAGCATACAGAAAGTTATGATTCTCCTTTAGCACATATAGGAAGTAGCTCATCAATTTCGGACGATGAATGAAAATTGACCTCCACAGCTCCTGATCGTTTACGTGTTAAACAAAAAATAATATTTTTATATAATATTAGTTTTGCATTTAGTTCGTCACTTTTGGACACCACTGATCAACTGGTAAGAGTTCAAGTAGTAACCAATTCCTCGTATACCATCAAATATGCATGCTAATAGCAACACGTGGTTACTTTAGCTAGAACTACGCGCTTCGAAGTCAAGTAGGCGTAGGTACCTATACCAACAAGAATAAAAAAGTCCTCATGCCGTTTTTGGAATATGTCTTTATGTATATACGTACATAATATAATAATACGAGATGGAGGTTGTTTTGTGTTTGTTATTTTTTTTTATACAAAGGTCGCTTGTGGGGAATATCCCACATGAATACGAAAACCCTTCTTAAGTCGTTTGGGTTAGAATTAAAGGCAGCAGCGACCAAGCCTTGTGTGAGACGCATACAAAATTGGAGAAGCGCACACAAGTGGCCATTCGAGATGTTAAGATAAAGAGAATTTATCCGACTCAGTGCGGGAGCACGTTCTAACTTTCCCACAGAATTCCCACATGCCGAGCAGGCGCGCAGACACTTGGTTGTGCGCTAGCTGGCAAGCGTTGAAGTTGATGGATACTTTGATGTGATGACACGAACGCGGATAATGGCGCTGGCATGCATAATACAGTTAGGGTATTTTTGTTATAATGAGGGTCAGACAGAAGAGGGAATTTCAGCGTTGAGAAACGTTGTTTGAATTTTTGAGAGGAGAACAACGTAGCCTTGCAAGGTTTTAAATGATTCAAATTGCTGTTGGATATTGCATATACATTTATAAAGATTTTCGTCTTCGTTTTTCTATAATTTCCATTTCCATTTGAAAAAATTGGTAAACCAATCTAACGACAGGTGATAACTAACTCCTTAAATTGTTGTAAGTTGCAGTCCATTTGAAATATGACTCCTGGAACTGAGTTCCAAATTTGGTAGAAGTCGGCGACTAGTCTTTTGCCTGGCTGGGGCCAGACAGTTATAGATTGATGTTAGTAAAGGGTCACCTATTACTCCAGCATCTGAATATACTGTCAAGTAAATTAATAAAATATTTTTAATCCGGCTCCATACATAAGATCAATAGATCCCTTTATTAACCTGGCCTATTGGATGAGTTGTGTTGGGCTGAAATAACTCTGTCTTTCAAAGTTGTCAAAAACTTCGAGATCGCTGGTATTTCGATATTGGATATGTGATCCTGCCATAGTATTTCTGAATTGAATGGCACTCCGCGATAGTGAATGGATTTCTTCATTGTACAGCCGATACTTAGCCTTCCCAAAAAAGGTGTTGGTTTTCAGTAAATACATATTTTCTTGAGATTTTATTCAGATCTTAAATAAGAGAATTGATTTCTTTGCAAATAATTCCCCTTTCTGACTTTCTTAATCTAACGCTGATCGGGGGTTCATTTACAGTTTTAAAAGACTAATTTATCGAAAATGTGAGAAGCTTACTTACTTATATACTAAAAGCAACGGAATCCAACACAATGTTGTCAAGGAATGAGTATATAGTTACTCCAATCAAAAGCTTTCTTGTCTGTAAATCACGTGAAAGTCTACCTCACTGCGTCACACCGATTTTCCGGTTTGATTTTATTAAAGTCTTACACCCAAAGGTTGCAATTCTTAAATCAAATATTCCCCACTCCACACTGTACCTTACCTTCCTCGTTCATTGTCTGCAAAGAAACGATCTTGCACTTCCTCCACATTACACCTTCAAGTGGGCCGAAAAAAAAAATCACCGGCACGGTAACTGATGATTATGGCTACACGAAGGGGATGGATGTTCAACCAAACGAAAAGTGAATGACTATAGCTTCTTTATTCGTCTTGGGGCATATAACGATGAGTTGCTTCAACTACCATAAACAACCAACCCATCGTATCGGTAGTATAAAAAGGTGGTGGCCCCCAATTACACGTTCGAACGGATTATGCATTCAGGAGGAGTGTACGGATTTCTTTTGTTTCGAAAACTTTCCCAGGCAATCAGTCGAATGACTGAAGCCTGGGACTCGTTTTTACTTTTATCTCTGCCAGATCGTCATTTTCTCCCCTGTTTCTTTTAACTAATTCGTTTCATCCGGGATTATGAGTTGCCGCATACCATTTTTTGTACGACTCCCCTTTAACGATTGAGAAAGGGTCAGTCAATTGTGTTGCACGATTAAATTGGAACGTCTAAGGTGAGGAAAGGTCTGAAAGATTGTCGATTGTATGAAAGGGTTGGATTTCATTTCATCTAAGATATAATATAGGATGCTGTGTTCTTGGAAATTAATCTTATTAAAGTGGCTTGGACCACCCAACTAAACCAAACCTCTTCACCAACTCTACAAAGAAACTACGATCTGTGATCGCATTTCCATATGTATTCATAGCGTATAGGAATGCTCGAACCGAATGTCACATTAGATCCAAGATAATGAACGCCGAGGATGACCCACGTTAATTATCGTTGTGCTACTTTGCCGCCATCAGTTGTCTTGTGAAAATGACAAAAGAAAATGAAAAGAACGTGCGCCTTGGGCCATTCGATGCCAACATAGTGTCTATCTACAAAAGCTTTAGAAAAGCCACAAATCAGCCGCAAGCTTAAGGTCAACGCTATTCTTAAACCGTGGGAATACGAATTTACATAAGGTGCCAAAAATCGAACAAACATCACGAAAGAGAGACAAGCCATTGTGTATAGACAGTGCCGACAGACGATTTCGAAGAATGTATCGCCTGTGACGTCTGAGTCAGGCCGTTTGTATATTGATATTTCTACTGCTATAGATTTATCTATATCTATTTTTTATTATTTATAAAGGGTCTTTCATTAGCGACTTGACAACTTCAAGCTTTCAGTATGAACGCACCCTTAAACCGATTACAGACTGTCAATGGCATAATATTCAGTAAAATGAACATTTTCGTCACGAAGGAACAACATTTACAAATAATTAAAATTTACTACCGAAAAAAATGAAGAATTTCATCGCAAAATCATCTTCAGCGATGAAGCTCATTTTTGGTTAAACGGCTTCGTCAATAGGCAAAATATGCGTTAGTGGAAAGGTGAGAACCCTCATGTGCTTCATGAAACAGCACTTCATCCGCAAAAAGTCACTGTTTGGTGCGGTTTTAGCTACAGAGACATGTTGCAACGTTATTTCCTTGAGCATTTGCATGAATTGGACATAGATATAGATGGTAATAGATGGTTCCAACATGACGGTGCCACAAGCAACACAGCGTGTGCAACAATCGAGCTATTGAAGTCTCAGTTCGGTGAACTTGTTATCTCGAGAAAAGGACCCGTCTATTGGCCGCCGAGATAGTGTGATTTAACGCTTTTAGACCTTTGTTTGGGACTACATAAAATGATTGGTCTATGCCAACAAGCCGGCTACGTTAGAGGAGCTCAGAGCTAATAGCTGTTTTTTATTATCAGCAAATAAAACAAGACGGATCATTGAAAAGTTGAATTTTTGAGTTGTGGCAACAGTTGCTTTCAAAAACAAAACTGATAATACAGGGTATTACAAACTTCACATTGCCATCAGCCATATTGCAAATATTCTGCTCAACGTGACTTCACACGAGGCACATGTCATTTCGCTTGCAATGTCCGGAGTGTTACCATATTTGAATCAAATTTGAAAAATGTTCTTTTCCATATTTCTTAGTATTTTATGTTCAAATATGCAACTAATAGCACTGCCGTTTATCTTGGCATATTAAGGTGTGTCCAGACCAGCGAAACATTTCCGAAATTTTTATGAAATGTTTCTGAAGAAAATCGAACACATTTCATACACATTTATAAAAGATTTGTGAAAATTAGTTATTAAATGTTTATGAAATATTTCAATTTTATTCCCCTAGTCCAACTAGTAGAAAATAATGTGGTAGGGTTATTAGCAGGGAGTAAAGTTTATATTTTTGTAATTTTGGTCTCGGGAATCACGTGACACACGATTTAATTCAAATAATCGTATTAAATAAATCACTTTCTCATTAGGTATTCCAAGCTTTTCTTGACATTTTTATTTTATGTAAAAAATAATAATAATCGAAAAACAGCGCTCACTTTCTGCAGTTAAACTTGTAAAACAAAAATTATTTCCCATCACGAAACATTTCATTTTGGTGTCCAGATCCAAACCAGCAAAACAATTCATAAAGATTTGATAAAAATTGATTTGTTTAATAAATGTTTTAGAAAAAATCAAGCATGGAGGTATATATTTGTTTATTATGTTTTTGACTGGTCTTGACATAACTTTATAGAACGAAAATAACGCGCGAAAAAGTCAGTTGATTTTATATGTTCCATTTTTTTGTCTGGCAACGTGATTAGGTGGCTATCGTTTACAGACACAACAACATTTAAAAATGAAACAAGCGATCTAGTGGGAAATAGTAGAAAAAATGTTCAGATCATGATTCGTCATCTCGATGAGAAACAGTGCTGTTGTTGTAAGTGCATGTTAATCGATGATCTATATGGATCATAGCTGATAATTAAAAACAGTTAATATTGAAATAGGAGTTGCGGCCGTATCGGTCGAAATGTGCGACCGAGTCATCGAAAATTGGGTTCAGCGTAGCTGAGATATCTCAAAGAGTTTGCATTTTATTTAAAAAAATAAGTTGTCAAGTCCTAGTGCTTACTCACATATTCAGATGGTGTGCTATGCTATAAGTAGTGTAAGACGTTTTGTGCTACATGCACATCTTGGTATATAGCCCGGATTTGTATCTTCTTCTCCACTCGCCCTCGTCGCACACAGGACCAATAATCCGTCGAAGTATTTTTCTTTGGCTTAGTATCCCTTCCTTATAATCCAGCACTCTGCGCAATAAACAAAATATTTCGTCCGTCAGTAGGATTTTAAACCAATCGTTTTGCCAAACAAAAGTAGCAGCAGTTTCGGTGAACTCCTTGACTACCTCGAGACTGATGTTATCAATAGTGACGTATTGTCCTAGGCGGTATGAATAGATGCTTGTTTGTTTGTTGATAACATGTAATTAGTCTTATTTTCGTTTTCTATACGACCAACAGATTTCACATGTTCTTCCAACTCAGTGGCAGCGTCTATCACGACACACTGTAAATGACCGATGATTCTAATATTGTCCGCATACCTCCGTAGCTAAACGGGCCTGTTGAAAATAGTGCCATATTTCATGTTGTCATCTGTTCCGCGCACTATATTCCTCAGAACGATATTGAAGAAGTCACATGATCTCTATGCCTTAATCCGGTGCATGTTTAAAAAAAGTTCAAACTGCTGAATTCACCCTCCGCCTTAGAGCTAGGCGGAAGCATGATTTGATGGCTTAAAATCGCCTGGTACCGATGGGGTGTACCCAATTTTGCTGCAACAGGGTATAAACCGGCTGCTACCTCACTTTAAATGAAATCTCCGCTGCATCTTTGGCACTGGCTAATACATTTCAATAGATAGTATTATATTTTTTATTGCAGGGGTTTATAAAAAGCAAAAGAAGTATTTAATTTGACGTAGAAGTAATATATTTAATTTTTTTAAATTGAGTATAATGCTAAATCTGAAATTTAAATATTAATACATTTTAAATTTAATACAACATATATTGCCTTTTTTTATATAGACTAGTTGCGCTTCTGGTCGGAAATCGACCCTACCTTTTATATGGATGTAATATTACATTATTTTCGATTGTTGTTTTAGTTCTATTAGTAACATCAAAATGATTGTCAACACCTCGCAGATATATGCGCCTGAATTAAGCTTTACGTATTGTTGCTTACTTTTAGGGGATGGCAAATTGCATTCCTTCCAAAATAGGTTCTTATCTAAGGTAACAAATTGAATGTTAACAAAATGGTTTCATTGATAAGCATTTTTTTATGGGAAATTGTTAACTTAATTTCACCAGCCTTAACATCGACATATACTTACAAATGTTTGTGCAAATCTATGGCACAATACCTTTCGAATGGTATAAGTTTCATTCTACTCATTTCATAATAAATACTTCTTAAAAGTGTACGGAAACTTTGGATGATCACGTATTAATGACCATAAACTAAATATTAAGGTTAGTGTGTTGGAATACTAAGCGAGGGCTCCAGGTTCGAATCCCTAGAAAACCCATATTCCAACTTAAGGTTTTGTTCACTGCGCCACCTCTCGCGAACGTCTGACAATCATCCGAGAGTATAACTGTCATGAAAGAGCTTCTCAATTGGCCGTTTGGACTCGGCATAAAATTGTAGATCCCTTCCAATCGTCCCAAAAATAAAAACTCACACAAGACGAATGGTTCTGAGTAGCTAGGCTTAGGGTCCCTACGGAGCTGTTGCGGCCTTTTTTTTTTTTTATTTTTTAAACCAAGTATTAAATAGTCCGTCAGCTCTTTCAACTTAAGAGAATTTCGTGTTTCTATGTGGCAAAGTTTGTGTGCCATGTTAAAGTAAATTAGCCGCACGCATACACTTGCACATAGAAACCTGACAGATGCCTGACAGTTTATTCTGTGGTAACATTGGAAAAAATTCAAATAATTCAAATAATTGCCCGTTGTCGGGACGTGTTACGAAAACGGTGGGTATGGTGTGGTGAATTTAGTACCAATTTTTTTAAAACTCATAGGTATAGAGAATTTCGTTAATTTTACCTGGATAATCTATACAGTACGGAAAGTTTACATTTATGTTGTAAACAATGAAAATCGATGAACTATATGAATCATCGACAAAAATAAAAAAAAACGCTTATTAAGATAAAACAAATATCCGATTACTAATCATTATGAATTCGTATGAATAAAAAGAAAATTGTTCGCAGTAAAACTTAAATGCGTGAGACATGGATACAAATCAGCAAACACGTTTATTTAAAATTTTGCTTATATACATTTTGAGTTTGGTTTTTTTCCCGTATACATTTTAAAGAAAATAAATGTTCGTTGATTGTGTCTATTAGACTTATTCATATTCTGGACTGACGCAATTTATTTCAAATGTAATTTCATTAATTATGTCATTTGTTTCAAATTTTCTAATAAATTTAATTTGTTTTCCATTAATAAACGGAATCTTCATGGAAAGATTGGGCCTTACCAATAAACATTTTTATTTTCAACTCTTATTACGAGTAGTTCAAAAATAAAAATAAAAAATGAAATAAATAATTGGCGCAACAGGTCCGTATGGACCCAAGCCTAGCTTCTCACAACCATTCGTCTTGTGTGAGTTTTCATTTTTTTGGGACGAATGGAAGGGATCTACAATTTTATGCCGAGTCCAAACGGCTAATTGAGAAGCTCTTTCATGACAGTTATACTCTCGGATGTTTGTCAGACGTTCGCGAGAGGTGGCGCAGTGAAAAAAACCTTAAGTTGGAATTTGGGTTTTTCTCGGGATTCGAACCTGGGACCCCTCGCTTAGTAGTCCAACACACTAACCACTAAGCCACAGCGCCGACAAGTAGTTCACAGTGGTTTTATTTTCCATACAAATTTCGCAATTGTGAGCTTACGTAAATTTAAAGTACTAAATTTGTTATTAGTACGCGCTCTATAACTCAAAAATTATACCCGAACAGAAATGTTAACATATTTTTATCTTTTAATATACTTAATCAATTTTTCTCTTTATATTGGTTGCAGTTTTTCTATCGACATTCGCCGGTGACATAATTTTTCGCCAAAAACAACAAACGAAAACAGACATAATAATTATAGGAAAAAAAATATCTTATTTTATTTCAACGAATGAATTTTCACACTTTATTCTTTTATTTATTTATGTTGATTACGTTCGTTATTATACATTTTGTAGAATACATGTTTCCGTGGTGAAATACAACTCTCAGAACGCATCCATCAGCTGACAGAAACGCACCAAATACACTAACTCTCAGTCAGTCTTCTTAACATTCTGTCTTTATTTTTGCCACTAAGGATTTTACACTTTTCACTAAACTCAAATTACCTCGATTTTTCTATGAAAAAGACATATGGTCAATGTGGGTAATTGTAAACAAATTTATGATTTTAGAAAAATATTGACTTTAAATATTTTTTATTTTTTTATTAGAAGACCGTGAGAAAATCTAACAATAGCAAAATAAAAGTATTGTATTTGTCAATTATAACTTGAAATAGTTATTATGTTAATATAAAAACAACTATGAATTTTAGTATGTTTACATTTACCCAACATTTTTTTTGTTTTTTCCTAAATCCGGGGGTAAAAGTAAACAAAGATTTCAGTATATATAAGAGATACTTAATATTCTGATAGGGCAAATGAAAACAAATACGAATCCGAAGCGTGTGTTGTGAGGAAATTGCATAGAAGCAATGTTTACATTTACCCCAAAATCTAAATTTTGCAAAGGAAACGCCAACAAAAAGTTTTATTAAAATTGAGTAGGTATATTAGGAAAAGTTTACAACATAAAGGGGCAAGGTTTTACCTAATAATTATATAACCTTTGGAGGTAAATGGTATTGGTGACAATTCGTTGAAACTGGACAAATCTTCCGGAAGAGAAAAAACGTTTTGACTGTTCTTTTGTTCAGAGACTGGAGACTCCGCTCCAATAACACTGGTTGAACTTGCTGAAAGGAATATTAACAAGATTAGAAGTTTAATTCTTTAATTTTAAAACAAATTCTAAGTTACATCTGGAAGTTAGTGATGTTGTTGTACATTGCGTTACTAACACATTTCCTGAATTGGCATGTATATAAGGTGATCCAACGGATGATGACGACGAATTTATTCTTTCAATGAAGGTTTGGGGCATGGAATTTAAAGCTTGAGTTGGCTGAGAAGTTGATGATTGAACATTATTCTGCGATTGTATTGGAGCTAGAGAAAATTGGAATTAATATCAATTCTTTTCAAGAATTAGGTAAAGCTAACCACTCAAATTTGAAGGCGTCGTTTGTGGTTCTTCAGCTTCAGCGTTTTGAATAGTTTCCGGAGGTATTTCAAGGATTTCTCGGTAGTACTTCTTAAGTTCCAATTGGTTGAAATCTGTTTCAGGGAACTTGGACGCATTAACAGGAAAAACTCCCGTCGAGTCAAAACCAGCTTGAATATTTTTGGGAATCAGGGCGGTCTTCCAAACTGTTCCAAGTAGTTTAACAAAGTTAGCCTTCGGCAGCTGAAATAAGCCTTTGCCTATCATTTCCTTTCCATACCTTACAAGAACTTTTTCCCAAGCCACCTTAACTGGACCAAATACTGCTTTGTCTAACGGTTGAAGTTTATCCGTCAAGTGACTAGGGAATCGAAGTAGTTGAATATTATTCTTTATGGTGCCTTCCACTATTCGTACGCTAATATGACTAGAATGTCCACCGTAGAGTAACAAAGCAGCTTGACCAGGGACATTTTGCTTTTCTCTCAAACTTATAATATGAGGAATAAATCCGTTAATAAACCAATGGTAAAACTGTGGTTCCTCCATTCAACCATTCTTTGAAGCTCCATACAGAGTGCCAGGATACGCTTCATTACTTGTCCATCGTGCTTGTACAGCAGCGCCTTTAAAAATAATTAAAGGGGGCAGAGCATAGCCATCTGCTGACACACATGCCAAAACAGTGGTTGACTCGCGACCAGAGCCACCAGTGAGCCTACTCAATGAAACTCCCTTTTGTCCAATTGCCCGAAGTTTATTTGGATCGCTACAAAAGCCGCTTTCATCAGCATTGAAAACAAAGTTGGATTTTTCATCGTTTAGTCCACACTCCATTACAACCTTCTTTAACTTATTGTAGAAATCATATATAATTTCAGGCTTTCTAGCATCTTTCCGGCACTTTTGTAGAAGCTCTGGTTTCTTAAGGGATAATACTGGATTTCTCTTCATAAAGTTGCGGTACCATTCTTCACCGGGCTTTGAGTTATGAAACGGGGTCTTCAAGTTGTTACTAACAACGTATTGAGCTATTAGTTCTCGCAATTCTTTCTTATCGCAAGAATAACCACTTGAAGATCGTTGTAGGAGGCATTTAACGATTTCGCTCCATTAGAGGTAAAGCATTACCACGGCCCTGTCCAATTTTCTCCAAAGAGTTTCTTCTTCCGTTAATTCTGTTATATATAACGGACACTGGTACTCCATAAGCCTCTTGGGCTGCCCTAAAGGTCATGTTTTTATTTTGGACTTCTGCCACTGCATGGACAACATCATCTAATGAATATGATGGCAGTGGTTTTTTCAAAATGTATTTTCGAGGCATATTGACATCTAAAAATTTATTTTTTTGAAATATCACAGAAATTTTAACTCAAATGTATGTTTACATTTCCCCATATAAAAATATTTTCTGAGGTAAATGTAAACACAAAATAATATATAGATCTTCTATGAATTACTTGAACATTTTATTTTAAAAAGATATCAAATCAAATTCTATACTTAAAAAGTTCGTTAAAAAAGACTTACCAATTTAATTTGTTCAAAAAAATTTACTTTGCACTTAGGCCTTCCGACTTGCACAACACTTTAAAAAACAACCTCTTTGCAAAAATGACACTGACCGACTGAAATCGCTATTAGCACGAAAATATTCTATGTATGCGAAAAAACATGCACACGTCCGCCATTTCACTCAATGTGTGCGTTAAAGAGGCTATACTCTTGTTAAGTATAGGCTGTGTTTACATTTACCCCTGTTTACATTTACCCACATTGACCCTACTTTTAAAAGTATTTGTTTTGTTCGAAAAGAAGATCATACAAATTTAATCTTCAATATAAAAATCGCAGTTTCCTAACATTATAATGATTATTTTTTGGTACTAGAAATTGTTGCTTAAGGAACATCTCCTTTTTATGTAAGGCGAGGAGGATTTGACACAAAAATATTCTTTCACACTTCGGAACCAGCATTGACCCGATAGCTTACAATTTCGTAGTAGGAGATGTTCCTTAGTTATTTGACTTCAATATTGTCTATATTACAATAATATAATCAAAAAGGGTTTTATGATATTAAGCTCAAAACCAATATTGAGCAAGTGACAAATCCTCCTACTTTGTAGGAGGATTTGACAGATTCATAGGAGGTTTTGAGAGATGGTAGGAGGATTTATCAATATATTAATTAATATATTAATAAAGAACAGACAATTTTTATTTAATAAAATGCTGAAAGGTTAACACTGTTGTGGCAAAGGTTTTTCTTGCAAATTAAAGCTTTAATTTCATTACTTATGTTGTAAATTAAAAAAGATATGTATTTGAAATGTATTTTAACGGTTTTAAAAGGTATTTTAACGTATGTCGAGGTCTGCGAAGTTTACGTTAAATCGTATCTTTTCCTTTGATCTGGAGGTACCTGGCATTTGTTCAGGCTTTGGGAGTTTGGCTACCAAGTCCACTGACATTTCCAGTTTAACATCTTCCACTATTGGCTCGTAGAAAATGTTGGACTTGCTTTGCCTTCGCAAATATTTTATAGTATATGGTAAATCGGAATTTTCTTCAACAGCTGCTACCAATCCAACGTAAAAGAACTCTTTTCTATCCCTAAATCTTATGAGAACAAAATCTCGAGGATTGGCGGCAACATGCTTGCTCAACTTAATTTCTTCAATTTCCTCGTTATCGCTGCATTGCCATTGTAGTGATGTATCCGAATCCCTAAGGCTATATTTATCACAATCTTCACTAGAAGAATCATGGAGCACCCGTTTCACAACTTTATGTTTTTTTGCCTTAGGGATGCTCAGCTTTTTCATCCTAAGGCTCTTTTTGGCTGCAAGTTCTTCTAAACGGTTCTTTTCCGGAGTATCAGTATATATCCGGGACTTTCCCGCTGGGCGACCTGTGTGTTTCTTTTTCCCTAATTTTAGGAATGGCCGAATAGCTTCAGGTGTTGTATGAAGTTGTTCGCTAATTAAGGTTGACGGCGATGGAGCTTGATATATAGAGACTATACAAGCGGATTCGTCTTCATTGGCTTCTGATATTGGAAGCACTGCTGTAGCAAAGTTGTTAAAGGATACAATTGGTGTTGATGGAACTATGGAGGAAGCAGCAGTTGACTCCATGGTTTCTTCAAATCCCTCAGGTTGACAAAACTCACTATCCTCGAAGATATCAGAATTGAAAGGTGAAATTCCTGTTGATAAAAATCCCTTCGTAATGTTTTCTGGAGAGAATGCTCTGAGAAAGGGTTGAGATGAAAGTGCTGGGATGTCATATATGGTGATTCCCGTAGGTATATCCGGATTGTTGACCAAATAATTGTTGAATGATACCTTGCACTGTCGCTTAAAGGGCCCAAACACGGCCACATCCAAAGGCTGCACACGATGAGACGTATGCGGTGGGAAAGATAGCAAAATAATACCATTATCGCGGCAGTACAAAATAGCATCCAGCGAACAGTGTGAGGCATGGTTGTCCAAAAGAAGGAGAATGGGATCTTCTTTTGAGCACTTAGAAAAATGTTTTAAGTGTTCTAAAACTTTAAGGTGCATTTCTGATGTCATCCAGCCACTGTCAGAAAACAAACCAATGGCTCCAGGCGCGGCGCCTTTCATGAACAAAGGATTTGACTTCTTTCGAGGACATACATAGACAGGAGGAGTATGATTTCCAGCTGCATTGACGATTGCAACCATTGTCACTAAAGTGCCTCTTTCACCTGAAGCGGTTTGCGATACTGTTCTTTTGCCCTTTTGTGCTATGATCTACAAAAGTTAGTGGCTTTAGCGACACAATACACTCTTTCTACAAAACTTATACAACTTACTCTAATTGAGTCCATGACCGTTGTTAGCCCAGTTTCATCAAGATTATATATATTTTCGGGCTTAAAGGAATGTTTCAACAGGAGACCCTTAAGCTTGCAAAAAAAATCCGTCACAGCAGTTCTCGTGAAAGCGCAAAGACCAGCCAAGCTTATATTCTCCGGTTTCCGTAGACTTATGGACGGATTTCGCCTCATAAACCCTAACAGCCAAACTTTTCCAGCTGCTTGCTCCTTATCCCAGGAAGAAGGGCATTTTTTTTTGTTTTTTATGGCATAGTCGTAAACGAATCGTTTCGCCATATCAAACGTAAGCCCGTAATGAAGATTTGAGCATTTCTTAAAATATTCCGTCAGCTCTGCTTCTTCCGAAGTCGTAAAGATTTGGCCAACAGAATATTTACTACTTGTCTTGCTCTGAAGCTCAATTGGAACACGATTTTCCGATAAAAGCTTAAGGCGATATATAATTGTAGTTCGGTTAATATTGTATTTCCGAGCGGCACTTGTTGGCGTTTCAATCTTGCTCTGAATATCCTTCAATGATTGTCTCAGAGCCTCTTCGTCAAGAACCCTATCAGGATATTTTCCTAAATAATTATGTCCAAATTTAATTCTTCAACTACTTATCTACTAAATATCGTTAAAAAAAACTTTTCAGTTGTCAAATCCTCCTTTTGTCACATTGAATATTATTTTTCAACTTACCAAATTTCTGGAACAAACTCTACCAAACCGTATACTTATTGTCAACACTGGTTTATTGAAATATGTTATAACTTTTCGTATAATTAAGAAACTTGGCGCAGAAAGATTTTATCCGAAAAGAAAAAATAGCAAAATAACAAAAAAAAATCACCACCAACAAAAATCACGTGTGTTTACTAAAAACGCAGAGACACAAGTGACATATTCATATGAGGGAGTCATATCACGCCAGGCACTCTTTGTTTTGATTTTTGCGCACTCTGCGCATAATGTGTCAAAGGATATTTGGAAATGACAAATCCTCCTTTCGTCAAATCCTCCTCGCCTTACCCTACATTTAGTGCGTTGATATTCAAAATAAAATGTAGTGATATTCCCACAATTTTGATGTTTCTTCCTTTCCTTATACTTTGTTTGTGAAAAAAAAATTAAATTCCCTCAAAAAGGTAGAGAACCCACGATGTAGGAACACTGCTAAGTGTCAGTATTTTATTACACCACCCGCCATTTAGAAATTAATTTTTTGCTGCTTCTCATGTATTCACAGATAGGAAATTTAAGAGAGAATATTCTTTTCAAAATTTGTGGGTGGAATCGGGTGGATGAGCGGGAGCTGACCGTCTATTTAATAGTTAGTTTATGATCATGGTAGTTATATAAAAACCTCTTCTTAAGCACTCGTATTCCATGAAACAAAACGTTTTTTGTTAACCATTGCATTGCCTAATTTTGTAAATTTAACCGGACTACATTAGGTCAAGTGCTAAACGCTTTTTGATTTAATTTAAGAAGTCAAATATTTTATACTTTTTATTTGAATTCGTATAAATATATATTTTATATTATATTCAGAATGAAACTGATTTTTGAAAGATAAGTAGCTGTAAATCTACTTAAATCGCTTCTAAAATCGGATTTGCAAAAGTTAATACAATTTAGCAATTTATGGAAAATAGAGCAGGTTTTGGATTCGAAGATCTTCCTTGATGGAGCAGTGCGCATTCTTCATCGTCATCAAACGAACGATTTGAAGTTCCTGCGTTTTCCCCAAGATCTGTCGCAGCGTGACTATTTGGTCGATAGTGGACTATCCTGGCCTGTGGCCACACTGTTATGGACCAATCGGGTTGTTTACGAAATTCTTCAGTCTTTCACAAAACACGTCAGTTAAGATCTTGTTGGCGATGTTATAAAGATTGATACACTCCGTCTCACTTGAGTACGAACCGGCAGTTTTTTTGTTTTAATTTTACGATATAGTCTAGGAAAAACCGATTGAACAAGGAATGAAGGTTATATTATGTTTATATTGTAAAAAATGGGATTTAGTTGATAAATGCAACTTTTCTGACGCTTTTCTTCAAAAGGTCATAAAATTTACCTGTTTTTTTTTGTCTCAATTGATTACGAACATGGTAACATAGTACCATGTTTTAAATCAAATAAAAGAATACTTCGAGTATTAGGGAGCTTAGTTCAAGAAATAACTTCATGCAATCCACAACTATTAGCTTGTGACATTGACCAAGGAGGAAATAGGCCAAATTTGAACTTACCGGGAAATCCATCCGTTTCATAGCCAGTAAGATTGGTGCCACTGTTGTACACAGCTTTATTAAAGACCGGGAGAAGTTTAGTAAAAACCGTAAAGAAAGAGTCAGCAAAACAAATTATGTCAGGAAAGGCGGGTGATACTGAGAGCTGATTTGAATTCAAGGCTCTCGGTAAGTAAAATTAAGGTAGAAACTGGAGTTACAGCTAGCAGGTCGACTGTTTATAGCGTAATACAAAAGCCCAGCCATATTCGCCATAAAAAATGAAGAGGACACCAACATTGAATGCGGCACTAAAATCCAGCGGCTTGATTTTGCAACAAGTCACATCAGGTGGAATCGAGAGTGGCATACCATCGTTTTTTCTGATGGAAAAAAATTTAATTTAGACGGACCTCATGGATACATCTGTTATTTCTACGCTTCAAAGGCGGCACAGAAAAGGAGGTGGTGTAATGGTATGGGGAGCAATAAGCTATTATAGATCTGTGCAGCTGGATTTTCAAATCTCCAAAATGACGGCAATCACTTACAAATTTATACTGGAAAGAGCTTTTATGCATTTTTCGGAGATATTTGCTTTGACAGCGTTGGACTTTCAAAGAAAACAATGCACCGATACACACCGCACGGACAACAAAAGCGTGGATTCAGAAACAAAATAAAAACCTACTTCCATGGCCTCCATATTCACCCGATCTGAACAGCATGGAAAAGGTGTGGGGTTGGCTTTCAAGAAAATTCTCCGAAGGAGCAAGTAAGTGAGGCAAAAAACAGGTAAGAAAAGCGTTATAAAAGTTGAATTTATCAACTTAATCCCATTTTGCCTTGTGCAATTGGTTTTTCCCAGACTAGCGAAGGGTTTGAAAAATATTGAAAAATTAAAACAAAAAACTGCCTGTTCGTAATCAAGTGAGACGGTGCATTGGTGCAGTTCAGAGGGTCTACTTTCTTGAGGACACTATTCACTATGATTTGGAAGTTCAAAATGATATCATATATAAATTTGGTTCTTATTTGAAGCTTTTTCCATCTAGCAACTTTTTTCTCTATTTCGTTTGCTGATCTAATAACTGCATGCGTCGTCTGAGTCATACCATATACTCGTACATTGTTGCGTCTAGCTTAAAATGGCGCACCTCCAATATTATTCGTGGGAAAGAATTTACTACATCTTCGCTCGTCTTAACGATAACAAACTTTTTACGTTACTCACGATCGCTATAGAAAAAATTGCAAACAAGTTAGCTTAAGCATTATATTCGAACTTGCGGTGTGCACATATTTGAAGTAGTGTCTGTACACAGCCGCATAAAGATTAAACGTAAATGGGAACCTTATGCACACCTGAGTGGTTTGTTAGCAAAAAAATGGTCAATGGTAGGCAGTTAGCTAGCTTCTTGTATTAATATACGGTATCTACGTAACACAAAATGTTAAATAGCTCTACTTCCACTCAAATTATGCGGTCGTCCGACACCACATATGTTGATTATGTTGATGAGAAGAAAGAGCTAGATCCCGCCGATTCAGATAGGTTTAAAAAAGTTCAATTTCTACAGATCAAATTTTATGGAGGTAACAGACTAACTATACTCTTCAAATACGCATGCGTTATAGAATCTTATCAACATAACGATGAGATCGAGGTGATACTTCTTATAAGTTTGGATACCTTTAAGATAACGTTTTATTTATTTTAAAGTGAAGCCAAGAAGACTCGCTTCGCAGATATCATTGAAATTCTGTTAGATCCACGTGAAAACGAATTCGCAATACATTTGAAAAAGCAATAGACACAAACGTAAACCGAATTTACTTTTCATTTATCTATAAATAATAATTTAATATTATTATGGCCGAGATAACGCCCGAAATGTGTGAAAAAGTGGTTAAAAAGTACCTCAAATGAATTGCATGCTGCGAGTCTTAATGGCAAAATCAAAACTTTATAAATAAATAAATAAATAATTGGCGCAACAGGTCCTTATGGATCCAAGCCTAGCTTCTCACAACCATTCGTCTTGTGTGAGTTTTTTTTTTTTTTATTTTTGGGACGAATGGAAGGGATCTACAATTTTATGCCGAGTCCAAACGGCCAATTGAGAAGCTCTTTCATGACAGTTATACTCTCGGATGTTTGTCAGACGTCAAAACTTTATAATGAAATAAAATTTTAACCAAAAATGTATCGCTGTGTGTGTTAACTTTCGAAGCCGAAAAGTGAATGACCCTTTACTATAAACTAGTATCGCCTGTGGTCGAAAATCGACCATGTAAAATACTAAAAAACGTACCACATTTATTTTCGTTAATGTTTTTTTTATAAACGAAAAGAGCGACGTCTAGATTTCGAAAAAAATACGTAAATGATCTGATCCATTCGAAACAGGGTCTAATCTAAGATGATTTATATTTGAATACGTTACTATGGTAATTTATGTCGACGACAAATTGAATGTCACCAAAATCCTTTCAATTCCCTGTTTTGTATGGTGAATTCAAAACTTAATTTCACCAGACTTAATGGCATGATTTTTGGTTTGTGCACATCTGTGGGCCTGTACCTTTAGAATGATTTAAGTTTTATTCTCCTCATTTCATAATAAGTACTTAAAAACTGTACCGAAACTTTTGATGTTCACGTATTAATACAATGATGATCACTTATGTGGTGAATAAAAAATTAGTAGAGAATAATTCTTGCTTACTAGAGTTCGCCCAGTGGTAGAAATTCCACCATTATATAGACCTGGCTTATACAAAACATATAGGTTGACAAATTACAGACAGCATTGCATTTCTGCACTATCTTCCCAACAAAAGAAAAATCAAGTGAATATTGGTTAAGGCATTGAAAGGGTTTCTTAAGATTTACATTCACCCCATACCGAAGTCCCTATGCTAAAGTCGGGGTTACAGACGTACAGCCAGGGCATCTATGAGCAGATTCAACGATTACCCATTGTGGTCTTTTAGTACGCAGGGAACAGCGGTGGATTTAGATAGGACTTTCCGCAATCTGGAGCACTTATTCTTGTTATTCCCACAAAAATTGCGCCAGAAGCTGCGTGTCTAGCTTCACTGTTTTGGCTCTGTTAAAGGCCTTCCTGCTCTTGCAGCGAAGCGCAATAAGTTGTTTGCTCTACCAAGGTAGTTTCCTGCCTTCTCCCACTATGGTGGGAGGACAGGGGCCCGTGAAAGCCTTATCCAGGGCTGAGCTGAGGACGTTATTCATCAAATCTAGTCCAGTCTGATCGCTAGGTGGCGAGGGGGGTATGAGTTGTTAGATTCGTAGGCCGATACTGCCCACTTTGAAATAGCCGAGGAAAGATTAAGAGAGGCTAAAGTCACATCTATTACCTCTTGATTATTTTTAACAATGAATGTTGGACTATCCCTTCTATTGCAGACTACTTTGTTACTTTCTACTAAATACCCAAATAAAGACTGACCCCGCATAGGTTTCACAACCTAGCACAAATCCGGTCTTTTTGGCCTCCGCTTCCTTAAACACCCGTTGTAGCTCAACTGATGGCGGGTTAGCTTCCTCATATGGAAGATATCCAGACGCCAGCCAAACCGAATTGCCGTTGTTCAGAGTAAGATGTAAGCCACTGTTCTTGGATCAGGGCAACGTCAAGTCCGTCCTCGATGAGGCGGATCATTACGTTGGCTGTTGCCAATTTGGAGTGGTGTAAATTAATCTGTAATCGATTTAGCGGTACAGACTTCTCCACGATGGTATCAGCCGATGAAGATGCGGAGGAGCTGGGCTCGTTGACTGCAGCGGTTCGAAGGTCATACTTCCTGAAAAGCTTCATCTCTACTTCCTTCAGGCCGAATTTATTGAGGAAGTTTCTATCCCTGAGAATCGGGATAGACTCTGCCGACATTAAGATGCCCATAGAGCGGCCTGGTTTTTTGGGCTCCTCCTCGGAACCACGGGGATTTTCAATAACCTTCCAGTCTTTGACAGGAAGGCCCGGGTTTTGTAAGCCCATAAGAGAAAGCGTAGTTCGAGCGGAACCCAAACCCTAGATCTAGGTCGGTAGAGAATGAAATTCCGGTCCACCTTGGCACTTGGCCATACTACTACTACACCGAGGCTACCGATGGCTGTCCCGATAACGTCGCCGGAAAGTTGATCGTTTGACGGATCCCTCATGCCATCCAGCGTCCTTAAAGATGATGGGCTGCTGGTTACTGGGCATGTACTCACAGAGACAGTTCATCACTCTGTTCTCTATAAGTCCCCACTTGTTGTAAGAGAGTTCCTCATCCCCATTTTCCTCATCCGATAGGTCCACCACACCGCGACTATCAGGTTGTCCTTGGCCGCGTCAGAGATGGATTCAGTACACACGGTTGAGCTCCTAGCCTTCTTCCGTGCGTTGGACACCTCATCAAGGGACCTGCGCCTTTTGGGCACAGATCCAGTCGCTACTGCAGCTAGGGGACGAGTCTTCCGAGGTTGGTTTTCTCTTATGAACGGTCTCTTGGTGCCCAGCTGTGGGGCAGACGGTTTTCTCGGAATGGAGACCTTTGAAGTAATGGAGGATGGGGTCCCTGCTCGCGTAATCCAATACCCAGGGCGTTGGCCATGAGTAGGATGCTCTCTCTGGCTCAATCCGTACTTTTTCCGCCTTCGAATGAAGCAAACCTGCTTGGGGTCACGACCCAGTGACCCGTTTCTGAAATCTGCCGGTATGGGTGTAGGGGGACGCGGAAAGCTGCACAGAGCAGCAGTGGATTAATCAGTGACTTCGTCCGAACGCACTGGTAGCATCGTTTAAGCAGAGTTCCTGCAGATGCTCTTCCACGCGTTGCATAGGGATGGCGCCGCTGGCTGCCGAAGTTGTTTGTTTTTTTGTTTAGGTTAGAAATATTGATCACACGAGTAGCTAGGGAAAGGAAGTTCGATCTGCACAGACCCCCGCGTCATACAGACAAGGCTAATTAATGCAGAGGGCGCCCTGTAAATAATTTTCTAAAATATCTACAGATATTTGAAAAAAAAAAGTACGAAGCACCCCAGTTTACCCTACCTTAGGTATAAGGGGATAATAGAGATAGGACTATATTCGGTCGGGTTGCAGGTTTTTTGAGTATTAGAATAAGTTTTGCAAACTTCCAATCAAAGATGATGTTAAGATGATAGTATTGATGAGGCAGAATAATTTTTAGGAAGAATGGATTTTTTTCGTCACAACAAACAGCTTCCGTTTTATTGTCCAATATAGTATAAACGACATCTGCATCATTTAATCTTTGAAAATAAAATTCATCGTCACAGCAAAGGTCACTTGGTATTTCGAATGCATCCAACACTAAGGCATTTGGTGAAGAGCACTGAACTTTGACCAATGCAACGTTTAGATAATTTACGTTGATGTTCTCGGGAAACTGTGCTATCTGACGACCAACACCTAGTTCGCGTATATTTTTTCGGTGGAAACTTTTTGTCGAGCTTCTCCGTATTCAGTCGGCGTTTCTCTTTAAACACGCTCTTTGTTTCACAATTTACGAGAAACATTGTACAATTCAGAGAGGCGAAAGCGTTTTCAACGTTTATAGGCCAGATCGCATAGTTTCATGGCGTTCTGAATTCCAACTGTCAACCAGGAACTGTTTTCATTAGGTACTAATTTCCTTTTAAGTGATACATGTTTGTTCAAAATGTTATCTACTGCATTTTTCAAAAAGTTGGTCATCAGCCGAGATCGGGCAAATTTACCCGATATCATTTTGTAGCTGATTAAGGTTTAGTCTTCTAAATGATTACCAACATACGAAGCAGAGTGTGTTTCTGGCAACATCCCAAAAGTTGCAAAAATTAAATCGTGCTGGGAATAATTCGGGGAACACATCTGAGTGTTGTAAAGAGTATTATCAGTATCATTAACAAGAAACATATCTTAAAACGTAGATGAGTTGGTATATCAGTGTAAATTGTCACTAGCCGCCTAACAGACAATATCAATTAATAGTCGCCACACAATATTATTTAAGAACAAAGCCTTGGAAATTCTTCAAGTAGAGTGAAAAATTGTGAAAAATCGACGTTACCATTCGGCTTGTAACAACACCAAGCAGGCAGTTGTTTCCACTAGAAATAATTTCCGCGAAACAGAAGTCAACAGGAGACTTGGGACAAGGCTTAGCGACAAATTTGCATTTAAGACACCTGTTGATGAACATATATACCAGTTACGCGAAACAATTTGAAGATGCTTAGTTGGTTTCTATTATTATTCCAGGAATTTTGTATGGAAAATGTTATCTCAAAAAGGTAGGTACAAAGTTTCCCATGTCACTAGTCAAGTCAATTTATCTTGATTAATATGAAAGTTACTTTGTAAATTTTTCTAAAAAATTACAGAACGAGTTTCGTCTAATTATCCTTTCAGTAAAGTTGAATATTTCAATTGTCGAGGCTTAAAGTAATAAAACTAGTCCCATCTGTAATACCATCAATAACTCCACTGTACAAAAAATTTGTCCAGGGATGTAATTTACAAAGAACACAAGACCTGCTGCATTAACAGTTTTTTACTCGTACTCTAATTCTATTCGGTTTACCTACAGTCATATTCAAATATTGCAGGACGTACGTGGCTGGTTATTTTCTTGACCAATTTATTACATTCAACTAACGCGCACCACTGCACCATCGACTAAGTGTTATCGGTAGCAGTAAAAGTGATCACATACAGAAAAGATTTATTTTTAATCCAAATAGGCTAGGTAGTAAAATTACAAAGAAAAATAACTTTATTGGCCACGTTTCGTTATCTTATTCATTCCTCTTCAGCATTTTGTGAGCACTTTCCGTGTTTCAGTAGCCTCCACGCTAAAGGTAAAATATTCGTTATAAAAATTATTTGTTTTTTAGAACCTTCCGACTTACGGTTTTTGGAGTTGGCTTTGTAAAGGCAACTGAACGTGTTCATTTCGCATTCATTACTGAACATCTTCCTATAGGTTCCGTTTGATCCACATACTGGACTATAAAGCATCGGACATGGCCTGATGCATGATGTGTCAGCTTCCTCTAAGTCGGAAGCAAAGTCTGCATCGAGTTCATTCAATTCAGTTGTGGTACACCAATCGATATCAGTTTGGGAATATGCTGTAGTAAAAGAAAACTATTTAAAAACTGACTCGGTAATCAATTAGAGGGTGAACTTACTGGCTAAGGTCGATCGTTGGCGGTTGCAATTGAAGACATTCAAAGCGCACGGGTTGTCAAATTGAACAAATTCCTTTCCATCGGTTGCACAAGTTGGCACAAACGAGTCCGGACAGATAAGAGGACATTCGATTGTGTCCTCCCCAGCGTAAACAGTTGTAACCGCAGATAAAACTACGAATGCGAATGCAAATACTTTGAAAAACTTCATTACGTTATGTGCGTCTTGTGAAGGAAATATACCTTTGATGACTGGCTGTTCGATGGTGATTCTGTTCCCCTATATAAGTGGTTGGAGCACAGTGTTATCGATTCTTTTAGATAAGAAAAATCCAAGCGACACGTACCCCTTTAGGAAGGTATTCTTATCTTTGGGGAAAACATATAGAGCGATACGTCTGCGCCTTGAGTTCTCACTTGTTGACTCACTTAAAATTAGCAAACTGTGTTCGATCGATTTGTTGATTACTATTCTATTCGTGTTGTTTAGAAAGACGTTCTTACTGTTTTCTGTTCTTTTTTTGCGAACGAGGAAGAACATATTTGTAAACAATAACATATTGGTCCAAATGGTGTTAAATGGTGTTAAGTGGTTTAGTAATATTATGTCTGGGTGTGAGTTGTAGGAAATTCAAAGTTACTTAGAAGTATGAATGGTCGCAAGCTTACTACTAGCATTTATCTGAAGCTGTATTGATCTGGCCACTGTGATTGCTAGATTCTTAAAAGGTAGTAGGCTTTGTATTGGTAGGTATTCATTTTTGTCTAGAATCTTTATCTTGATAGTGTATGGTTTTTTCCGCAATGTCGGTAGAGAACGCGAGCTCTGACCAGCGTGGCCCTTGTGCGATAATTTGGCACTTTTTTCGATGACCCTGATGCTACAGTGTCCTTTTTACTTCTTAGAACGCGCTTTTGCTCTTCCTTCGTCTACACCAAATTACCTGCTGCACATTGAAACGGGACTGCCACCTATGTTTGTTGACACTCTTAAAATCCACTTTGACTACATCCTCAAGATACTGCAAATGAACCCCTCACGTTTAGTCAACAGGATCCTAAAATTTATAATTTCAAACCAACTCAACTGTGTGAAAACCTGGAAAAACCTTTTTAATTCTCTGGGTGATTCTATGAATCTAAATATAGAAGACTTGATAATTTTCAAAAAACAACTCTATTTACTGGTCTCAAATTGGACTCAAAATTTCGGAAGAACTTCATCACTCAGGCCAAATCATCCCAATATAGGGAATATTATAGTAGATTGGAGTTCGATCTGGGAGAACTTAATTATTTTAACGATAAGCATCCTACCGAAATGGCAATGAAACTAAGAGCCAGAGGAGAAATACTTGCTTTGAATTTTATTCCGCACAGGCCGGATCTTCCTGTAGAATGCAAGATCTGCAGCACTCACGAAAGAGAAAGTATCGCGCATTTCATAGGGTCTTGCCCCATTCTAAGAGAAACTCGTCGGAACATTTTCGGAAGAAGCAAATTGGAAGTTGAAGAAGTTTTACAAATTCTAAACGGTATGGCGGGGTGGGAGAAGCTCTACAAATTTATTAGACTAGCTTTGGGATATAGAAATAGAATTTTAACAGAAAGTTTTTGAGTTAAAATTAGTCCACTTTATTTTTCTTTTTGTTTTGTTACTCAAGTAAAGTAGTTTGACTTACTTTTGTTACCTATCACTTTTTTTTTTTCTTTCTCTCATTTTCGATCCTTCCTTTTTTTATTTTATAAATTACTATGATCATTCTTTTCAATTCATAATCTGTTAATCTGACCAACGGTTTGTAAAAAAAAAAAGACTAGTAAATGTACTTTTGTAACTGATTTTAATCCAATAAAGTCTATTCTACTACTACAGTGTCCTTTTTTAGTTGAAGAAGACACTTTGCAAATTTTAATTTTTCGAAACTGTTATTTCCAAATAAATATGTTTCGAATACGTTTAAAACATTCGACTTCTTCAACTTAACCCAATAAAGAACCACCAAAATAGTTCATTGGATGATAGTAGTTATGTTATTGGAAGTCAAACTCCTCTCGTTCCTAAAGACATACACCATCCCTCATTGGTTTGTTAAAGATTTTAACTTTATCAATTTCCAAAATGCTAACCACAGATTTGACTGAAGTCCACTCTTAAGTTTAGAAATTAATGAACTTTGTTTGACATTTTATCGCGTTATCAATAACTAAATTTTTGATCGGAAAGTTTAAATAAAAAGAGCATGAAAAGAGCGTACTTTACTTGCGAAAACGCTGGTCATACCTACTATAATCTATAGTTGCGAAATATATTCCTATTGAGACTCAGTAAGCAAAAGAAGGCTCAATATGGCTCTTAATAGTATAATACGCTATATTTTTTGGCTATGTAGATACGACCATGTATAAAATTTTTCTAAACGTCTGCTCAACATGACCTTTGAAAATTTCCTTAAGTATCGTGCTCTAACTTTGCTCTCAAACATCCTCCTAAACCATCAACTGCAATATCTATATGAAATGTTTACTACCGCATCCTGTGGTGGATGCTAATCCACCAGCGCCATGCCTCCCTTACACCCGAACGCCAAATTTTTCTGTACTCAATCCGCCTTTGGAATTCTCTACCGCGCTTTATAAGAGAAGTGGGCGACTCTGCGGGATTGAAGAACAAACTTAGACTTTTCTACTCTCGGTAAGAAGTATGCTTATGCATTTTTTATTTATAATTTGTTTTTTTCCTAGAATTAATTTTGTTTGTAAAAATTGTAAAACTCTAGCTCTCATAATAATGTTTAGTTGTAGCTATCACTAAGTTATAAGACAACATGTTTAAATTGAAGATGCACGGAAAGAATTGAAAATCACCAATTGCAAAATTTTGAGTTGCAATTCCCGAATTATATCTTTGTCGCAAATTACAACGATTTTTTCTTGGATTGATATAAAAATTCGTAATTCGACATTGAAAACGGCGTGGAATACAAAATTCTGCTTGTTGAATTTTGCGATTAGAAGTATTAATTCGAGCTTATTTTATTTGTAGTGATTTGCGATATTGTTTGGCGCAATTTACCACTTCAATGGGTTAATTTCTCAAGCACTACTTCACAATCGCAGATTGCAAAAAGTATTTGCTGATTTACAAACACTGAGTGATGAATCAATGAAATCTTATAATAATTTAACACATGTAAATTGAAAACGTAAAATGACGTAGAGAAATCGTGAATTACAAAATATTTTTTTGTAATATCCATGGAATTAACTGCCCGATGTGTGAAATTTTTGTGCGCACAGGCAGCCGACAAAAATGAAACGTCATAGCATGTCCAAGGTCCATGTAAAGAAATCCTTTTAAGTCCTTTCATTTTCTACATGGACAGCTCCAACCATATGCGCATTTGGCTTCATTAGAGTCAGACAGTCGGTATTCAATATTTGCTTAAAGCAGTTCTTGTCGGGTCAAAGTTATTTATAAGAATAACTCATTCGTAGTGATAGTGAGTGTACTAACCAACAAATTGTAAAGAATTTTGGAATATATCTTCTAAGTACATATTGAATAATACAACAAAAAAAATTAAGTAGGTAGGGCTATTAGAAAGATGTTTAAATTGGAATGGAATCTAAAATATCATATGTAATTGAAAACGATTGTAAATGTTCGTATCAATGGCAAGTTCTTCTAAATAATTTGTTTGTTTTTTAAATTTTAGCATAGACCGAAAAACCACCCCAGACAAATTCCGTTGTCTCCGGGCGATATGGCGCCGTATGCTTTTCATGGATATCAGGAGGAAACAAATTATAAAATGCGACTTTAAATATGTATTCGAAAATAACCTAAAAATTAAACTACGAATTTCGATTTGTAAATCATAAGATAAAGTGGTAAATTGAGAATAAAGTTTTCTAATTTCACGATAAAACAATTTCAATTTAATACGGTGATGCCTCAAATCACTACTCAAGAATCGTAAATTGCAAAATGTGAAATGCAAATTGATAAAAAAAGATTCAATTTACCATTACGAATTCGTACATTGCAACTACTGAAGTGGTAAATCCACCCCTTTTGTTCGCAAATCAACACTTTTGAGTTGCAATTCCAGACTAAATGGTTGTAATTTGTTAATCCGAATTTACAACACAAAAGTGGTAATTTACGAATTATTTTTGCAATTCACAATCCATCGTAATAGCAAACTGATAGCTATTTGTGTCAAATTGCGATTGGTTATTGCAATATGTATTCCTCATTTGATCGCATCATTGACAATAAAAAGTAGCGATTCGCGACTTTTGAGGGTCAATATCTTCACTTCGTACAATTTGTAGAATTGCGAATAAAAAGTCGTTAATTAGTAAATCCTGAGCTAAGCTCTAGAACTAGACAAACTTTCCGTGGTTCTGCGCTCATTTTTCTTGATTTGATCCTAAAATTTTTTCCGTGTGTCAGCGTAAGAACCGGACAACACCACTTTTCCTCAAAATATGTTTTTAAATGCAAAATTGTTAATAAAAAAATTCCGCATCGTTTGGTGCGGATAACAAGACATCTACGCTGATTCTACGTAAGGGTAATACACTTTTGGAGTTAGCGTGTACCTTGATACGGAGCATGAATAAGACAACTCCCGGAGTTGTCCGGTGCTTGCTGCGTAAAAATTATCAAATTTGTCGGGGCATGCAAATGTTTTTGTTTTCTGAGTATGTGTGCCTAATGATTTTACTCATGCAGCCACCTCTGTACATGGCAGAGTCGTAGAAAATATGGACAGAAGCATTATTTAAGTGTGCACACTAAGACCTGTCCTGTCCTGTCCTGTCATGAAGGTAACGGTACATGTAATCGCACATTCGTATCTTTTGATGTTTTCAGGCATAGTGTAAGTTGCTTTTTGCAAACGTATTATATTGCATTAAAAAGCAAGTGGAAAGTTAAGATAAACAGCGGAAATGAGTGGAACTGACTCTGAGATTGATTTTTCTGCATCGGGTTCTGAATATGTGGACGAAATTTCCAGAGGAAATGACGACACTACAAGTAGCGACACATTACCTGTTCAAATAGGTGACACAATATGAACTTTGGAAAAGTTACGGTGAGTCATTTTTATTTCTTTCGTTTTTAGGAAAGAAACGTGTGCGAAATGAGAGCCATTGGAAAAGAAACAAAGCTAAAAAGAAGAGGGCAGAAGGCGAAAAGTATACAGATTGTAGAGGAAATATCGTTGCCGCGAAAACAATGGGGCAGCCCTGTTGTTGCAGGAGGCTATGGACGTCAAGACATATTTACCTCCGTTTTCAAGGAGTTTAATGAGATCGGAAATAAGGAAATACAAAATGCATATCTATGTGGTCTAATACGCCAATGTGCAGTTCAACGGCGCCGATCTGTAAGTGGTAATGAAATAAGAAAATACCAAAATAAGTATTTTATAAGGGGAGAAGGTGTACCTGAAAAAGAAGTTTGCAAAAAGGCATTTATTTCCATTTATGGAATCAGCAAAAGTAGGATTGAAATACTTTCCAATTTTTTGCTAAAAAAAATAACAGCTCCGTCGGACATGAGTGGTCGGCGTAATACCAGATCGAACAAGATTCCAGAGGATGTTATACTTAACATTAATACACACATTTAAAGTTTTCCTAAGCGTTCATCGCATTATAGTCATAATAAAGAATCGAAATACTTGTCTTCTGAACTAAATGTTAAGAAAATGTACGATCTTTATTTAGAAAAGTTTGAGCCTAAAATATTTTTATTAAATGAACAAACTGCTAACTCAAAGCCGAAAGTTACCTATGACTTTTGCAGGCAATATTTCATGCACAACTTTAAGCTTTCTTTTGGCTCACCTATAGATCCGACACTTGTCAGACGTGCGATGGGTATGAAAAAAAAATTTTAGTAGCAGATTCTGAGCAAGAAAGACGTGCAATCATTACTAACAAAGAGTTGCATGAAAAGAAAGCTAAAGCATTTTACGATGATATGCGCGAAAAAAGCTCTTTGGCTTTGCAACATTCATCTGTAGAGTGCATTACGTTTGACTTTCAACAAAATTTGCCCCTTCCAGTGACGTATTTTATAAGAGGCAGCTATGGGTATTTAATTTCCGCATCTTCCAATGCAGTACACAAAAGAGACATGTATGACGAGACTATCGGAAAGAAGGGTCCAAATGAAGTAATTAGCTTTTTACAACACTTTATTGAAAACTTTTTAAGTAAAGCTATTACAAAAATGTATTTATTTTCCGATAACTGCGGGGCCCACAATAAAAACAACACCATCGTCCAATACCTCCATGCTCGTTCAAAACAGACGAATATAAACCTCATTGTACATCACTTGCCTGAACCGGGACACAGTTTTTTACCATGCGATAGATCTTTTGGTGTTATTGAAAAACAAAAACGACGAGTGGAACGCATGTATTTACCAAAAGATTGGAGAAATTTAGTGGACAAGTGCGCCAGGAGATTTCACGTTGTGCCGGTGACTAATCAAGCGATATTTGACTTTAAGAGCAGCTTAGCTCCATTTTACAAAAAGAAAAACTGTTACCAACAAAGATAAAGTTAAATGGACGATTTCCAAATACCGACGATTTAAGTATGAAAAAGAAGGAAATCTGGCAAAACTATCTGCATCGATTTCTCACTTTGGAGAACTTACAACTTACGATATTGAAAAAAAATCAAATTTGCAAGGTGATCCTTTTAGGCCTGATCTGCTATACTCTAACAGTCTTCTATTAAACTCCAAAAAGTACGACGACATGATGGTTTTGGCGCAAAAATATGTTCCTCAAGCCGATATGGACTTTTACAGTGATTTGAGGTCTCAAGATGTCGTTCGAGAAGCTGAAGACTCCGAGTTTGAAGATTTTGACTAATTTTGTTTTTACCAAAAACGGTGCAAAACTTAAATATGTTTTTTTTTTGTACTTTAAAATAAAAATTTTTAAAATGTTTTTATACTGAAAAATACGCTTATTTTGTTTTTATGTGAAATAAAATTTTGTTTTGTCAAAATACTTTTTTTCGAATTTTCAGCCAGTTTTTTCTTTTTCAGTTTTCCCAATATTTTAAAAAAGTGGAGTTGTCCGGTTCTTCTTCAATTTCATTTTTCCTAAATAAATTGAAATTGTAGAGAGTGAAGCCTTTTGTTAATTAAAAGTAAAGCGCATTTTTTTATCATTTGCATTTTTTTTTTGTAAATAAAAAACAAACCGATGGTTCTTTAACGAATGCAGATTTTTTTAAGACCAGACGTAGGTTAATCTATCGGAGTTTTTTTAGATTGGCTAAAGCCCCTCAAAATTTTCTTAAGAGTATAGCGCATTACGATGATTTTTACTTTGAGCGATACTTCTTTCCAATAAAAAAGGAAATTAAAAATATAAAATATTGCATAGTAATGAAAATCTATTATTCTTCCGTTCATCTCTCCTTTTCTAATAACCCCGATCTGTCACACATTATTTTTGTTTCGTCGCACTTTACCCTTTATTGGCATACCGTAGCCAATTCATGTTGTTGTCATTGAAGTCGTTAAAAATTATAAACATCGGCGGATGTGTTCATGCTATAAGAAAAAATGTGTGACCTGCACACACTGCGGTTTGTATGTAAGACGCAACATGCGGCGAACCAGTTTGGCTAGCGAATAAGTTCCCATACCATGCCATGACTTTTTCCCACACATTGTCAACATAACAAGTATCAGGTTCAATGTATCGGAAATTGCTTCCACTTCCGGTTCCCACGAGAACTCGGCTGCGAACAATCACCAGAGGGATTCCCCAGCCAAGCCTGCAACAGGTCTTTTACATGTCAACATATTTATAAACGAAAGTTCATTGACATTCATACAAGCATCAGCTGACTGGCAAAGGGAGTCGAGAAATAAAAAGGCGCAACAATTCAATTCAAAAAAATGTATATAATATTTGTATTTGCTTTCAATATAATCTGCTTAAAACTAACAACATTCACCTGGTTTTCGATCACAACAAATACATTTGTTTAGAAATGTGTTTTTTTTTTTATAAAATAAATATCACAAATATTGCAAACAGACGAATTACTAAAAAGTAATGAGATCCCTGAGGTGTAAACTGACAGAAGAACTGTCAGCCAACTAATAAAGCAACGACCGATTATCCCACTGTGCTTGTGCGGACTGCCGATGAGAATTGCAGCAGAATGGTTCCATCAAATCCTCATCCAGCTTGCTCTGTTCGGCTGTCCAGAAAAAAGTTCCGTTGTCTGTCCGCACATAATGCACTGGCACAAAACTGTTGCCATTGTTTGACTCCAAGATAACTGGGATTTGACAGGAATCGTTGTACCTCTTAAACTCTCCGTGGTATTGTTGACAGTTGTAACCGTGCGAGCATTCGCAAGCTGTTGCTGGTTGTGATTTCGAAACACTGCAGTCCATGGCGTAGGGGGTGGTATCGCTGAATGGATCTTCGGCAAAGTAGCTCTGCAGAAATTCCTCGTCTTTGGCGACCTTCCGGATGACAGCTGCGTAATCTTCGTAGGAAGCGTGGGAGGCGGCGGCCTGTGTCAGTGCTTCCACTATTGTGGGCGCCATAAAGCTCAGATCTGTGCAGTTATTCAAATTGACGTTGTTCGGGTGGGCGATACTTCCGGCGCCATTATTGGTTTTCGCGGTTTTCAGCATTCGTAGGAGCGGTTTAAATAGTTTGTGAAATTTCCCTTTTGGTTTGCGACTCGGCGCCACTGTTGACATATCCAAAACTTGATTGGGTGCAAGATTCTTGATATCGGTGAACATGCTGTTGGCTGTTGTGAATAGTAATCCAAAGTATTTAGTGTTGTTGTGTATTCCCGTTCGACGAACGAAAATTCGAATGAAACTAGTTTCGCTAAGAGGTTGTGTTGCCTCAACGAGAGATACCTTGAATCTGATGCTGTTACTGTTCCGGGCGCACAGTTTTATAACCGAATGGTTGTATCGCCGGAAGACCTAGCAGCAAAGCAGCAGGTAGGCGCTGTGGAGCAGATACACAACGTAAACCCCTGAGAAAAAATATCACAGACTCGAGAGAGAGAGCGAGCGAACCAAAGAAAGAGGTAGCCATGGTAGGGAGCCGCAGCGCACACACACAGCACACAGAAAAAGTGTGGGAACTGTTTTCCGTTTGGTTTCGAATTGCAACAAACATCCTTTTGGGCACCAGTCAGTCAGCACGTTGCTGTTCCCTGATTTCTAATAAGGAGACAGGGAAACCGGTCACTGGTACGTATAATAGGACAACGGCATAAAGAAGAATGGTCAAATTCTCCTGTCCCAGCACTGAGAAAAAGCACGGTACAGAGTTGGAACAGGTGGGTGCTGCTGCAGGAAAAAAGTGTGGGAATTCCTGTACGCACCAGAAATTTGTTTAACTTACCGGTACCGAAAGAGATTTTTTTTCCTTCTCCTTCTTGTTTCTTCCTTCGTTGAACTTGATGATTCGATACTTAGATTTCCCGAAGGAAACATACATCGGTGCATGGTAGTGTGTTTCCTTTGTGACCAGATTGTGCGTACATATTCCGTGGGAAGAAGGATTTTTGATGAGTTCCCACGCAAGGATGTTATTGTCAGTTTTTTTTGTGAAGAGATTTTTCGGGGATCTCTTGTGTTGTTGTTGGTGCAACCTGCAAGAGGATTCTCACTGCATTAAGTGATTACCTATTTCACGTTTTGTTTTGGATTTTCCATTTTGGGATAAACAGGAGTATGGCATTCCCACGGACATGGCGACACCTGAGTTTTGGAAATATAAGTCCACCCGCTTTCGGTTCTTGAAGGCATATTGACCTACTAATGGCTTGTGGGGGAGACAATGCAATCATAGCATGCCATCATGGGAAGTGCACATGTTGCTTGGGTCTGTTTATATTGTTTTACGTGAGGCTATGTGTTAATTTAAATGTCTTGACGTTGGCTTGGTATATCGTGGGAAAGGCAGAGGATGGTTTCGTTTTTCTTTTATTATTAGTTTACGTTTTGTATGCAGGTTGTTGTGTGGTTGACCACACCTTTATGGGCCGAAAAAATTAAGGGTAGGTACCTTAAAAGTGGTGGTAGTACGAGGTTTATGCAAATGAAGCACGAGTGGAAAGTGCGCGTGGCCATGCCTGCCCTTTGGAACAATAGCATTTGGAATATTGTGCGCAATCGATCTTGCACCGATAACTTTGAAGTCAAAGAAGGCGTGAACTTATTGTTTTGTTTAGATTTTAAAAGAATAAGCAACGAGTTGTAATTGACAGCTTTACCGATATTGATTTTGGAATCTAGGAATTTCCGCATTAAGTACCTACCTGTGGGGGGCGTGTTAGCTTTGCACAGTTAGCTAAAATTTTAATTTGAATTTTTTTTATACCCTCCACAGGAGGTATATTCACTCTGTCATTACATTTGTAACGCCAAGAAGGAGTCACCGCAGACCTCATAAAGTATATACGTCCGTAACATATGAATAGCCTCATATATAATTTATTTTTAAATTAACTGTTTTTTGTACCTTTTTGTTATTACATATGTAATTGTATATTGGGTTGAAATAGGACTGAGTTCTTTAGACTAAGAAAAGTTTCAAATGGTTTCGAAAAGCTAACGGAATTTTCAAAGATTATTTCGTTTTGGTTCACTAAAATGCAAGTTTTTTTTTTGTAACATTAGGATAGGATCACCTTGTTATTTTTTAGTTAAAATGAAATCCAAATGAAATTTTTTTTAAGAAAAGTATTTTTATTTTTTTATCTACTCCCTCATTTTGAATTACTTCAAAAATGCGGTGTTTTAAAAAATCAAGAGAAATACTGGCCCAGACCACTTTGATAGGTCTTCTTTGTTGGTATACTGCTTCCCACTTTCATACAGCTTTCTTAGCAACCAACCCCACACATTTTCGATGGCATTCAAATCTGGGGAGTTGTTCTATATTTTGGTCTTGTAACCAAGTTTTAATTATTCCAGCTGTGTGAATTGGCGCATTGTCCTGCTGCAAAAATTATCGGCAGGGGTCCGAAAATAACCTGGAACTGAGGTAGAGCCGTTTCCAGTACAATTTTGTAGTAAGGAGCTGTCATTCTGCAGTTCACAAAAACCAAATCGATTGTTCCATAATATGATATGGAGCCCCATACCATAACTCCTCCCTCGCGGCTGTGGTGACGGTTCAAAAACAATTTTTCTTTTCTTAAATCATGGTAATAATAGTTGTATTCGTCGGGCCCATCGAGGTTGAACTTCTTTTCATCAGAAGAGATCACACACCAATTGTTTGAGTGACTGCTACCATCAGTGTTCCAAGCTATGTACGATCTGGCAAAACTAAGCCGCTTTGGTAAGTGGTGTTTTTTTTTAGTTTCAGACGCTTCAGGTGTCCGGCACTCTTAATAACTCTACTTATGGTCATTCGACTAACTTCTAGCCCAGCTTCGTGTCTAATCTTACTTAGAGAATGGGTTGAATTAGAAGTTAACATAATAATATGCCGTTTTTATCGGCTTGAAAGTATAGTAGAAGTACGGGCTTTGTAATGTTTTCCGTAAAATAATGGATTTCTAAAATAACTGTTAACTACTTTTGGACATCGATCAAGTTTTTTAGCTATAGCGCGATTAGAGAGATTTTGCTCATGGTAAACCTCTATTTTAGCAATTTCCGTTGCATTTAAAGATTTTTTTCTACCCATTTAAACTATTAAATAGATCATAAACACAATAAATAAACCGTTTATCACTCCCGATAGCTTTGATCACACTGATCACACTGCTAAATTCTCGCTTACAATGAATAAGAAAGTTAGTTGAGGCTATTCTAATGTTACAAAAAAAAATGCATCTTAAAATGAATGCACACAAACCTAGCTCAAAAAGTCCCGTTAACTTTAAAAAAAATGTTGAAAGCTCTCTTAATCTCAGATACTCTAGCTCATAGCTTGCCTCCCAATGCATATTTGGGTACACATGAAAGAGCTCTTAAAACAGCTAGTTAAAAAAAAAAAACAATATGTGAGGCTATCCAATTGTTACGGACTGTATATTCTGAATCAGGATCACATTATGAATCGATTTAGCCATGTCCGTCTGTCTGTCTGTCTGTAGAAAGCACGATAGCGTCCAAAGGAATTGACATAGGCGAATGCAGTTTGGTGAAAGGACTTCTTTTATCGTCGTTAGTTTGGTATTAAAAATGGGCTACGTCGGTCAAGTAGTTCTGGTACATCCCATACAAAACCAATTTTGCATGACTTGTATGTAGTGGAGGGTATCAAAGCATCGGCCAGGCCGATGATAACACTTTTAGTTGTTTTTACATTAGGCATGTTTTTTTGAACTTCGTTCTCAGCAAAGCAAAGTAAAGTAGGATTTTCAGCACGCAATTACAACAACTACGCTCTACTTGACACTTCGAGACTCGCAGTAGTTATTGTAAATTGTGTGCTGAAAATCTTACTTAACTTTGCTTTGCTGAGAACGAAGCTCAAAAAAACACGATTATTGATAGGTAACAGAAAAATATCTATTTTTTTTGAGGGAATGAAAAAACAATTGCAATATTTTTAATCTTTTGTGTTTTCATGACTTGATTTCAAGTAGCCTAAATGGCTTGGCCGATTTTGAAGAGTGAGGTTTCATTAATTTCGTATTCTTCCCCGGAGTGTTTAAACAAAAAAGAAAAATTTAATTTAGAAAACCAAAAACCCGATTGACTAAAAAGATAATAAGACAAATTTCAGTTAATAACCCGTAAAAAGGAATTAAAAAGATGTGAACAAAACACATTCAAGACAGCATTTTACAGTCAGTAGGGTTTTATGTTTTTTTAAATTAATATTTTTTTTTTTGTCAGTCAAACATTTTTTTATTTACATGTTTAAACTCTGGGATGGGTGGCTTGCTTCGCTCGCTAACAGATTTTGCAGCCTTTTCTTTGCACTGAGGGTATATCAATAACTGTCAGGCGCCTGGAGCTGAGCTGAAGTATATTAACTCTGGAGTATGTGGCAGTGTAAATTATACTGTATAATTGATTATGAAATTATAAACTAAGTTGCGTTTTCAAAGCAATAAAGCGGGGTTTTTCTTATTGCATCGACAACGCACTACGCGGGATTTCAATAATTGCGTCGCTCGGATAAATGCGTTGAAAAAGGTACATTGTCCCCGACGCAACAATCCGGTGATATCTGTTCATTCAGCCTCCTCGAAGAGATTTTGAAAGATAGAATAGTATAAATAGAATTTAGTATGCATAGAATTTACGCTTATTTGGCTGAAACTAAGTCAACTCGATTCTAGGTGCATTAACGCGGCAGTGCTTAATGCTCGCAGGTAGGCATACCCACAGGGTTGGGGTCCTCGAAATTGAGATTTATATAGAAGCTCTATATAGATAAAGAGAATGAAACTTTTTCTGAAGTTACTCTGCAAATATAGAATTTTGAAAGAAATTTAACAAGCATTGGCTCGCTAGATAATAAAGGGTTTTCCAATGATAGGTGTTATTGTGAATGACCCGCTATTTCGGTAGCTGTTACTTTTGAAGCTTTTATTCATTCACATTTGAGAAGTAGAAACTACGTCATTACTAAAAATGGAACGATACACGCTTCAACAACGCATTGAAATTATTAAAATGGTGAAAATCTTGACAGTCACAGTTCGCAAAACTAAAGCATTGTTTGGTCGTCGTGAAGCATCTTGTCGGACCGCAATACAGAAATTGGTGGAAAAATTCGAGCTGTTGGGACAAGTTAGTGATGTGAAGAATAAAACCGGTGCACGTCGCTCAAGAAAAACTGAGAATATTGCTGCTGTAGCCCAAAGTGTTGAAGAAAACCCAGGTTTGTCCATTCCTCGTCGTTCTTTGGAATTGGGCATTCCACAAACGTCATTACACCGTATTTTGCATAATGACTTGGGTCTTAAGGCTTATAAAGTTCAGTTAACACAATAACTCAAGCCGGCTGATCATCAACAACGTCGTGTCTTTGCTGATTGGGTCCCTGAAATGCATGAAAATGATCCGGAATTCCATCGAAATATCATCTTGACTGATGGGGCCAATTTCCACCTCCACCCAAGAGTTATTGTTGAGAAGCCCCTCCATCCTTAACGTGTGACTGTTTGGTGCGGTTTATGGTCCGGCGGAGTCATTGGACCTTACTTTTTCGAAAATGAGGTTGGATCAACACTTACGGTGAATGGATTGCGCTATCGAGAGATGATTAATGATTTTTTTATGGTCGGAGTTGGATGGTATCCTCCAGCTAAAAAGGGGGTCAATATAGCAAAAAATTGTGGCTGGCTCTTAAAAACGCGCCAAATTGCAACTTTAGTCGCTCAACGGACACACTGCTTGTTGAGTGCTTGATACTTTGCGTCAGGTTGCTGTGGATGTGCAATGAAATAACCGAATTAGAGCCCAAGAAAAGGTAAAATAAATTACACCCAAGGAATTTATTTTTTCTTTGAAGTGGCTATTAATACCTTTTTCGTATGTGTTTTAATTCCAGTGATAATTGGAAAAAACAATTTCAATAACATTTACCATAATTTTTTTTTTTATTCAAAATGTATTTCACTTAACTTAACAAAGTTTTAATTAATTCAAATTTTAGAACAGCATAACTGTATAACAAACCGTGGAATATGATGTAAGCTCCTGCAACCCCCTGCTTTGGGGTCACTGTGTGGGTATCATATATGCGAAGTTTCTTAAAAAAAAATACCAACATAAATATAAAAAAAACATTTGCAAAAACTCAACCTCCAAACAATGACCCCAAGCACGGGTTGCGTATTCCACTGTCCACGCATTTTGGACTTACATAAATATGTCGTTGCTGCACGGTAAAATTCGCTATACTATCTTTTATGGATGCAGATTTACTTTGCACTATTGCAGGACCTATTCGTTGTACCAACTGTTAGAAAAATGATCGAATGATTCTCTTGTGTGGGCCTTTATGCCAATTCTGAATGGCAATAAAAACTGTTGATTTTCAGGTTTTTTTATTATGGGTTCAAAGAAGAATTACTATCTTTTTCGAAATAAGACCCGTGGAAACGCAATTCTTATATGTACCTCCCATGGCATACAGCAATAGTATATAGAACCACGGGCTACATGCTACAATCTTTCTTCTCCTCAAAGGCAGAGAGTCTACAGTTGATCAGTGAGTTGCGCCCCTCTGCATTTTCGTCAAAGTTGCTACGAACATCTGAAATGAGAATTTTTAGAAACTAGAGTTCGGCAAGTGGTTGAAATTATACCATTTCATTGACCTGGCTTATTATCATCATATAAATAAAATTGGTGTGGTTCTGTTCGACTAAGATTGAATTTGACGGCATGTCTTTAAATGCAAAAATCTTAGAAACTGCTCAGTATATTCTGGTGCATTTTTCACATGCCTATACAGGATACCTAGGCCTACAATATCTTCTTTGTCTCAACACTATATCCCTATAAATTCTGGAAAAAATTGGACAAGAGTAATTTATTTTTTCGTTTCGTTTTGCTTTTTTCTTTGTCACGCTTTCCTTTCGAAAATACTGGGAGCATTTAAATATAGTTAACAGCAGCTTATAGAGGACATCTGCAGGTACAACTTAGGATATCCAATAACTCGATAACTTAAAAGGTTTTTAAGTAAAAAGGCAAAATTTGACATATTTCTACGATTTTCACCTGCATGAGTAGATATGCACTTCATTCTCAAATCAAACATACTAACCGCGCAATATTTTGACATCTCTTTTAACCTTATTTTACTCCAGTGACGGAGAGGGAGACATACAGAGGCAGTATGCTGTTTGGTGTGTTAAGAACAAAAAAAGGTATAAAAGAAATGTCAAATATGTAGGAAAGGAATGTCAAATAGGTATAGGTATCAGTGATACCAGATCGTGGTATTATTGCATTAGGGAAAATTCCTGATGATATTTGCAATCAAGATGAGGCAGTAAATTACCGGGTCGAGTTTTTAAATAGAATTACAGTCGATAGCCTGGAATTAAAAGTTGGAGTTCACATTATGTGGCTTCGCAAATTGAATCCCCTAAGCTTTGTAATGGAACCAGATTGAGAGTGATTTCGTTGCAGAAAAACCTTATTGAGGCGTTAATTTTAACTGCGGTTCTGGTAAAGGAGATACGGTTTTTATACCAAGAATACAAATAATTCGCAGCAATTATCCATTTCAGTTTAAACGGATTCAATTTCCTATTAATGTTTGTTCTGCCCTGACAATCAATAAGTTAGAGGGTCAAACTTTAAGAAAAGCGGGAGTTGAATTAATCAAGAATTGCTTCAACCACGGGCGGTTATATCTTATATGTAGCGTCCTGGAGCATGCTAAGTAATGCAGCAAATATCACTATCTTAGTCGATAGAAACCGCTAATATAGTATACAAAGAAGCGTTAGATTAATAAAAAAAAAGTGAGCTAAATATTATAAAATTATTTTCATTGTCCAAAGAATATTAAATTATTGCCGATTAGTCCAACGAGCATGTCCAATGCCATGAAGATAAAGGCAGAGTGGGCCCAGTCTACGGGAGGTTTTTTAGTACGGGTTCAAGTCCCTCACTTTTGCAAAAGGCTCTTTCTGAAATTTTTTTCCATCAATTGTTCTGAAACCACATTTTGCACGTGCGAAGCCGGGAGGGTACAGCTAGTTGGTAAATAAATTACAGACAGCATTGCATCTTTGCAATATCTCCCCAATACAAACAAAAATAAGCGAATATGTTTTGGTTAAGGCCAGTCAACAGCTCTGTATTAAAATTAGGTATACAGTTGCTTACTTTTAGGAGTATGTAAATTGCATTCCTCCGAAAATAGGTTCTAATCTAAGGTGATATATATTTGAATACGTTGCTATGGTAATATGGCGTCGACAAATTGAATGTCACCAAATGCTTTCAATTAACTGATTAGGGGAATTCTTAACTTCATTTTACCAGCCCTAATGGCGGCAGTTTCATTCTGCTCATTTCATAATAAATAACTTGAACTGGATGTTCATGTATTAATATAATGTGTAAGATATGCCTGCATAAGTTTTACAGATGATCGTGGGGTGCCTTCTTATAAAAATAAGATTTTATCTGAATGAAATCTAAATAAAGTGCACGACTGGGTCGAACGAAACTTTCTCGTTCATCAAAAGTTTGCTTGGTTGTGTTCTTATTTTATTAGGTAGGGAAAAAACTGAAAAACAATGCTAGATAAAAGAAGCAGTCCATAGATAGAATATAGGAAAATGAATAGTGTTAAATAAAATTCACTTTTGGGTTGTTCATTTGATATGGCTGTACTGTATATATCAAATAAAAATGTGAGTTTTTAAAAGTTGAAACTCTCAGTAAATGGGAATTGTCGCCAGTTCTGGTTAGAGAGTTATTCGTGCCACTGTACTATTTTATAAGCTCTTACACTTTACAAGATTTTTGAGTACGAGGACAAGTGTAATAGGAGTTTCTGTTTTCTGATCTGTTTTGATTAGTAACGCTGGTATAAGGTGTCTTTATATAGATGTATGTTGTAAGAATTCGGAGATTTGTTTTTCAATATGTGTTAGCTGTTATAAGCTGAATATACCAATTAACGTGTGTGGTGTGAAAATGAAGTGGGAATTTCTGATCGCAGTTCGTATTATTTTAAGGTGCATACTCAATATGGTTTAAAAAAAGAAGTGGGTTACCTATATTTGTTAAAAATAAGTTTTGCTTAGCTGTTATTGCATTTTTATCAGAAGTGGAAAATTGAGTGAATACAAATCGGGATTTGTGAAGTCATATTTGAGAAATAATTATTAATCTGATTTATTCGAATTTTTTGAGATATACTAAGTAAAACATCTTATTTAGAATACTTTTATCATCCTTAATAAGCATTTTGATCAAAATCGTTAGAGCGGTTTTTGTAAAATTTGGCAGACAAAACAGTACCAAATATTGCAATGTTTAGTTTTTAGAATACTATTGCTTAACTATTTAGCTGGAAACCGAGTAAAAGTTATTGTTCGGGATGTAATTGTAATTAATAGGCCCTGTACACTGCGACCAGAAGAGATCTATTGCGTTGGCCTCTATTATTTAACCCAAGGAGCTGCTGGTCTCTTTATAAACCTTAGTTCCTTTCTTGGTTCCATGTTTCCTATATCTGCAGGACTTAAAAACGCCCCTTGCATATGGATCGCTCTGCCCCTTGCCATACAGCAGGGCATTCGCAAAGTATGTGTTCCGTTATCTCCTCCTCTTCTCCGCAGAGTCGAAAGGATTCATCGTCGGAAAGTCATTTTTTTGAAATGGTATTTTAGTGGCCAGTGACCAGTAAGACTTTGACTTTGCCAGTTCGGGATGGAAGCATTACTTGGTTTTTAAAGTTCTATCCAAATCGATAATCGGGTTTTCGAGATATGAGCAGTTTTTAAAATTAGCATTTTCGGTGAATCGAATTGAAAATTAAGGAAATAATAATTTTGGAAACATCAATTGTACTCTAAGTTATCATTTCGGTCGAAATCGATGTTGTCGTTTTCAAGTAAACTTTTTTCAAAAATCCATTTTACGATAAGAAAAATGAACTGACAGAAAAGAACTGAGTTTGCCATTAAGTTGGAAATGACCGTATTACCTTAGATATTCAGTTTTGTTACAATCGTATGGCCCGTTTTCGAGATATGTCCAAATTGCCAAAGTACCGTTATTCGATTTTTTTTTTAGCGGAAAACTGAGTAACCTCACCTACTTAAGCTTAAATATCGTATATATACATAAATATAAACGTTAGAGCCGTTTTCGAACAAATCAAGCTGGTATACAAATTTTGTATGGGAAGTACCATTAATATTAAGGTTACCGTGCGAAAAAAAAACGGCCCCGAACTGTAAGCCCGCAAACTCCAAATCCAATCCAAGGAAATCTGGGTGGGCGTTTAGGCTGTAGGCCTCGGGGCATACACACATACAGACGGACAGCATTTTGCGACCCACTTTTTTGAGTTCCTCTATCATCGTAATGACAGAATTGATTAACATCTCGAGTTCGAAATTTTGTACGAATACAATATCTTTCTCTTACTACGTAATGGAGAAAGTTAAAAATTGTTTATATCACATAAATCAGTAGCCTTTTAAGTTTAAATTTGCAAGTTTTTGACACTAATAAAAGAAACAGTTTAGGAAAGTACAATTGCGTGATAGCGCTTTTTGAATGCGAATCTTACCCACTGCGGTTGAAAAGCAAAAATCAACAATCAAGATTCAGTAACAAGCCAAAGTCAAGGCTACCAGTTTCACCACACTGAATACAAAGCCAAACATTATAAAGGGTGATTTTTTAGCTGGTTTGGTTTTGGCAACACCGGTTTTGACAGCTGACGTGTGTTTAGTACCTTGTGTCACTGTCAAACAGCTTCAGTTTGGTTTGCAATTTAACCATGGATCGTCTTACAAATGAACAACGCTTGCAAATTATTGAATTTTACTATCAAAATTCGTGCTCGGTTCGAAATTTTCATCGCGCGCTGCTTCCATTTTATGATCGGCATTCTCGACCTTCTGAGCAGTCTATTCGGAAGATTGTGACCAAATTTCGCACCAAATTTACTTTGTTGGACATTAAACCACCAACACGTTTACGTACTGTGCGTAGTGAAGAAAATATTGCGGCCGTATCAGCTAGTGTGACAGAAGACCGCGAAATGTCGATTCGGCGCCGTTCCCAGCAGTTAGGCCTTTGTTACAGCACTACGTGGAAAATTTTGCGGAAGGATTTGGGCGTAAAGCCTTTTAAGATACAGCTGGTGCAAGAACTAAAGCCAGCCGACCGAAACAATGGCGCAATTGCGAGGCGAGTTTGGTGAACAGTTAATTTCACGTTTCGGGCCGGTCAATTGGCCGCCTAGATCGTGCGATTTGACACCATTAGATTATTTTTTGTGGGGGTATGCCAAGGCTAATGTGTATAGGGACAAGCCCGCTTCGATTGACGCACTGGAAGCCAACATCCATGCATTCATTCGTGAGATACCGGCCGATATGTGTGAAAGAGTATGCCAAAATTGGACTCAGCGGATGGGCTACCTGAGACGCAGCCGCGGTCAACATTTGCATGAAATTATCTTTAAACATTAAATTGCAAGGTTCAAACTATCGATTCAAATAAATATTTCATTCATTTTTTCGAATTTTTTGTGTTTTTTTTTTAAAAAAAGTTCTAAACCTCTTAAAAAATCACCCTTTATCTAGTTGTCTGCCACATGACAGAACCTATAAATTTAAGCACTTAGTGACGCGGATATCGGTAAGCAATGGGTCAATACAGAAACTTGACGTGGGAAGCGGATACCTTTACAAATATCTATCCTATTAGCATAATAATTTGTCACGCAGTTAACAAGGTGTAGGAGGTGGTAAACACCCAAAGAGATTGCTTTCAATTTCAAATGCTTGTTCATAAACTCCAACGCAAATCGTTGTTAGCTCGAACTAAAGTCATATGCTATGTGCTGCAGCTAGTAACGTCTCGTTCAATTTTCGTTTGAGCTGTGACACACAAAAATCCAAAAGATTATTTGAAATTTGTATAAAATTGACTCAGAGTTAAGTCATCTAAATATAGTTGATGCAATAAATTACCATATGCACTCGCCCCATTATTGATGACTTTACGTGACGCCACGGTGTTCACTCACCCCCACTAGACTGAAAAGGGGATAATTTGATTTTCCATGACATTGTAGAACACATATAATATACTTACTATTTGAATTCCACACTGACTGTGTTTATATCTTTAAATTTTTTTACGATACATGTCAATCATGAACAGCATTTGGTCCTCATGAATACCACTCAGTAGATATACGGCGACAAATCATCATCTGCGGGACGTCAACTTAAAATGCCTTGGGAAAACAAAAAAAAAAGAAGAGGGTAATACGATTACGTGTCGTGGGTGAGGTCGTCATTATATCATGGCACTTCATGGTTTTTCAATGGAGCGCAGATAAAAACATGCTGGAAAACATAAAAATATTATTACCATAATCCTAACCCATCAATATACCTCCTACTTGGACTGAGATAAATTTAAACTATATCAAGGGTTCCTTTATTTTAACTGTAGTGGTAAACACTTTCACAGATCAGAATTTGGTATTTTAAATAGTAAAGCTACGATTGCAAGGCTATTTTTTGCGTTCTTTAAATGGCGCTTTGACGTCACAATCGCGTCACAAACCCGTCAGTTTAATGTCGTTGTGTGTGTTCGCCATTTTTGGGATAACATTTTCGGCGTCATTTAAATGACTAAGAAAATGGCAGACCAAATGACATGAATTTTGTGCCATTAAAATGGCGAAAAAAAAGACCGTGTGATCGCCCTTTGATGACGCCTAGGACAAAAGACCAAACTACTATACATATTTATTTATTTATTAAGAATGCGATTATTGTTACAAATTATAATTTACTTAAAACTACAGATTTACAATGATCTCTACTCATAATAAAATCTATTAGGTTTTTGTATTTATTGTAATTTACGCAAGCCATTGTGATAGGATCATTCAGACCATAATTAGTTCTGCGTCTAGGTGGCATAAAGAAACAATTTTCCCTAGGTCGAAGAACACGAGAAGGAGCATATATATTAAATAATGACAGCAAAAACGAACAATCGATGTGGCCAGTTAAGACGTCATTGGCAAGCATTGCGGAATAATAAATCCTTCTTTTAGAAAGAGGTTTCAAATTTAATAAGGAACATCTATCGTCGTAGGTTGGAAGATTATTATTCCAGTCGAACTTTCTTAGAGCATACCTAGTAAACCTTCTTTGAATTTTATCTATGCGAGATTCAGCATTGCTGTAAAAAGGATTCCAAACAACACAGCAGTATTCCAATATCGAACGAATCAAAGTATTATAGAGAGTTTTAAGTGTATATGGATCATTAAAATCTTTAGAGTTTCGAAAAATGAAACCTAGCATTTGATTAGCTCTGCCAACTATGTAGTCAATATGCAAAGAAAAGTTTAGTTGAGTGTCAAAAATGACCCCCAAGTCTTTTTGGTCTGAAACTCTACTCAGTGTTTTGTTTTGTATTTTATAATTAAAAAATATAGGGAACTTTTTTCTACTAAAGGTAAGAACCGAACATTTCTTAATATTAAAATAAAGGCCATTAAGAACACACCAATTATTTAAACGGTTTAAATCATTTTGTAACGCTAAGACATCTGACATACAGTTTATGGTCTTGTAGATTTTTAGATCATCTGCGTACAAAAGACATTTTGAGCTTGATACGAAAGAGGGTAAGTCATTGATAAAAAGCCGAAATAGAAGAGGACCAATATGACTTCCTTGGGGAACACCCGAAAAATTACGAATTTCATTCGAAAACGCGGAACCAATTTTAACAAATTGTTTGCGATTGGTCAAATAATTGTCAATCCATTTTAAAATACTGGAATGAATTCCTAAAAGTTTAAGTTTATTTAAAAGAACATTGTGCTGCACACGATCAAAGGCTTTTGAAAAATCAGTATATACGCAATCTACTTGGAGACGTTTTTCAATATTCTCTAAACAGTACTTGGTAAGAATAACCAAGTTTGTAGCGGTTGACCTACCACTTACAAACCCGTGCTGAAATTCAGAAATAAAAATGCGAACAACTGAGTACAAACTTTTTTTAACAGCCGCCTCGAATACTTTAGGAAACAGTTGCAGCTTAGCTATAGGTCTATAATTTTCGATACATCTCCGAGAACCCGATTTAAAAATTGGATTTATGAGCGAAAATTTCCAACAGTCAAGAAACTCGCCAGTAGATAAGGATAAATTAAATATAATCCTTAGTGGATCAACTAGGCTAAATTTGCAATTTTTAAATAACAATGGTGGATAGTTATCGGGTGCTACACTAACACTCGAGTTTAGTAATGACAATTCAGAGAGGATTTCATCATTTGTTAAGGAAATATGACCAAGGTCAGTTATATGCACCGACTGACCCGAGAAACTGCAATTAATATGCTCACTAACAAAGTTCGACTGGAAAAATTTTGCAAACATGTTACAAATTTCGTTTACATTACTACTAGAAATGCCGTTCAGTGACATGCAAGAAGGTATTCCTAAAGATTTCCTTTTGGTGTTAAGAAATGACCAGAAAGCTTTAGAATCACGTTTTATATTAGTTTCAATGGTTGTAACATAGTTCTTGTATAGAAACTTCTTTAAAAAATCGTATTCTTTTTTCAAACGCAAAAATTCGTGACGCAGAGATGGATCGCTTTTACTTTGTTTACACATCTTATACGTATAGTTCTTCAATCTAGATAAACTCTTATTAAACCATGCCGGTTTATTAGATCTTTTTACATGTTTAATTGGTACAAACATAGAAATCGCGCGTTCAAGTATTTTTTTAAATTGCGAGAACGCATTATTTAAATTACGGGAATCAATGATATTTGCCCATTCAACACCATTAAGAAAATTATTCATCGCATTATAATCCGCATTTAAAAAATCAAATTTTGTATTTTCTTTAATTTGTTCAAGAGACAGCGGATTCAGTACCGACAGATTAAAAGAAATTTGCAACGCATTGTGGTGAATGCTGTTAACAATTAAGGGGAAATCAGCGTCACTGACAGTAGCTTCAAGCTCTTCACTGACAAAAACCAAATCCAAAACATTTCCCAAAGAGTTGCGAACCTCATTTAATTGACGGAAATTACCAGCTGACATAGTGTCTACAACTTCAACTTCATTAGCTTTGTAAACATTAAATGGGATAACACATTTTACATCGTGAGAAAACAACCAATTTATATGAGGCAAATTAAAGTCACCTAGCACTACAGCAAACGAAGAGTCATCTAAATTCTTAACAATTTCAATAATATTTTTCATATGAGCTTTGTAAATTGCAATACCTGAGTAAGGTGGAATGTACGAAACAAAGAAGTTTATGTGAATAAGAATGCCATTTTCAATATAGAAATCAACACACACACAGATTTGTTCAATCAAACCAGTTGAATCAAGTAATTCAATTTCTTTGCTTAAAAAACTTGAACGAACAGCAAACAATACTCCGCCACCTCTTTCAAACCCAGTTTGAATGGGACATCGATCCTTCCGGTAAACATTGAAGTCAGCGGTGAATAATTCAGTAGAGGCGATTTCTTTATGCAGCCAAGTCTCAGTAACAGCAACAACATCGTACGAGCATTCAACGGTGTTAAGAAAAAAAAATTGTTTAATTTCGATCTCTACACGAAATTCATTGCATGTCATTTTTCTACGCAAATGACAAATGACGAGGCATTTAATACGATATCTGTTCTTTCAATTGGTGTATAAATTCATAAATTGGATTTTGTTTATTTTTTTTGTGGTTGTGCAGTCGATATAACCGATCAGAAATGTACCTCAACAATTTTTTTTTATACTTTCTGACTCGCGATAAAAGGCACGTCGACCTAAAAAATCTATTGTGCCATAGGGACAGAATATTGCTTAGGCTAACAGTCTCCCTACTTTCCTAATAAAGTTTATCAAGCTGCAAGCAGATAATTTCTTCATCTCTTCTGGGCTCAGGAACTCCCTGTAGAAGATAGTTCTTCTGATTCCGCATAGGGGTGGAAACTCACGTATTATGTGTTCAGTAGTTTCGTCCTCTTCAAGGCACAAACGACAAAGTCAAGAGTGGACTAAATTTATTTTATTTAAGTGATATCGTAGGTTGTGATGTCCGGTGAGAAAATCAGTTAGGTTTTTGATACCATGCCTATTTAGGTTTAAAATTTTGTTGGCATCGTTTCTGAAGCGCTATATAGCACGCTTAGCATGTCTTAGACCTGGGATATTTTCCTAATATGAAATTCATTTTGTTCGTTCCCATCTTTTGATGGCGAAATTTATAGACGATTTGGGAGTACAGCAGAAGGGTTCAGGTCCTGTAAAGGGGGTTTCAGAGCTCATTCTGGCTAGTTTGTCGGCTTTCTCGTTTCCCTCAAAACCCTCATTGCCAGGAATCCACCATAATTTGATTTTATTTTTACGGCCAAGCGTTCCAAGGGCGTTAAAGCAATTTAGTACTGATTTGGAGTCAATGATAGGCGATCTCTGGGTGTTTAGAGCTGCTTGACTGTCCGTGAATATATGGATGTGACTGCCCTTTATACCAGTGTCATGTATTATGGCTAGCGCATTATTTGATGGCGTGAAGTTTAGGCTCGAACATGCTTGGGCTAAACCCCATTGATATTGAGACATTTTGGTTAGGTCCGTGTGAACCAGCTCCCACTCCTGTTTCCATCTTGGAGCCGCCCGTATACCACTTTAGGCCATTTTGGCAAATCACTCAGGGAAAAAATGCAAACTTAAATGTAATATGTTCTATTTGATTTTACGTTGAATAAACTTTAATAAAGAATATTCCTTTCCACGTTGAAACATATTTGATTTAAATACGCAATGTAATTTAAAATTAAGTCAACCTAGATTTAAAGTGAAACGTATTCACTTTTACATTAAGACCGTGTTTTGGAAAACTGCAACTACCCTCAACGTAACTTTAAAGTGTAACATGATAATATTAAGTTTCGAAATGACATCTACGTACATTCGAAGTGTGGCATAATTGACTTAACGTTGTTTTAAATCGATATCCACTTCAAAACGGTGCGTTTTTTATGCCGAAATTTAACGGTATAAATAATGCTTGCATGCATTTTCTTCACACACACAATGTAGTTTCAAGCTTGGACGAACTTCAATTTACAGTGTTGCATATTCATTTTAAAGTGACAAGAATCCAGAATCAAAGTAGAACATGTTCATTATTACATTGATGTTACTCTTTTCAATAACGAATGGAAGTTTTGATAGGACGAACGGGTTACGGCAGCGCATTGGTGTCTCATACAAATTGACCGTGTGAATGTGGTGGTTAACCCTTAAACCCTACCCTGGGGTCCAGCGCGATGCATAAACTAAACTTTCGTAGATATTTTTTCAACTACAAACCACACGATTGCGCTATTCAAGCTAATCCTGTAAAGTATCAGTAGGCGTCTCGTCATTAGTCATTTTTAATTGCGCGTGCGGTACAGTCGTAATTGTAACAACTTCCGGGTCGCCTAGACCCCAGGGTAGGAATACTTTATAATATATTGTGTTACCTGGGTTTATTCTCCGTGTTTTAGTTTCGAAAAATACTTTTTAAAATATGGATGCAGATATCTGCCGTTGGTTGCATGAAGACAGTGAAATGGAGGAAGAGGTAAATGACATTGTGGTCCCTGAAAATCTTAGTGACCTTGGAGACCATGGAATCATTGATGATATTCGTTCAGACTCATCGGAAAATAGTAGTGATGATGATGTACCTTTGTCTAACTATGTCTCAGGGATTTTTCTTCGAGTACTTAGTGTTCCTAAACGTTAAAACGGGAAAAACGGATTCAAATGGACAGGGCAACCACCAGCAAGAACTAGAACTCCGCAAAGGAACATTTTGATTCATCCTCCTGGACCAAAGGGTGGAGCTCGTGCAGAGGAAGAGGCATGGAGTTTGTTTTTTACCACTGAAAAATTTTCCACAATAGTGGCATATAACAACGTTGAAATCGGACGACAGAGAGCCTCATATAAAACAGACAGGGCTACCGAGCACAACAACGAAAATGAGGATTTATCGACTTCCACCAGTATGCGCCCCCTTCTTCTGCTAAGGACATGAATATAAGAGAAATAAAAACGTTATTTGGACTGCACTATTTAGTAGGAGTTCTAAACATGAATCATGTCACTACTAAGGACTTGTTCGACAGGAGTTCTGGTGTTGGTTATTTTCGTGCAACCATGACTCAAGCAAGATATGAGTTCCTTACCAACTGTTTGCGATTTGATGAACGTTCTACAAGAGAAGATCGTCGGCAAAATGATAGACTGGCGCCAATAAGAGAGCTTTTTGATCATATTGTCAGTGTTTCGAGCGAACTGTATAGTGCTTCAGACTGCTGTACTTTGGACGGAATGTTGTTGGGATTCAGAGGTAGGTGCGTATTTAAAATTTACATTCCAAGGAAACCCGATAAGTACGGTATAAAAATGTTGATGTTATGCGACTCCAAAACAGCATATATGCTTGATGCTTTCGTATATTTGGGGAATGATTCAGCCCCTTAAAATATTCCATCTGCCCATTTTTATACTATGAAGTTGACGGAGACAATTCACGGCAGTAACCGAAATCTCACTTGCGATAACTGGTTTACATCAATACCAGTAGCAATGGAATTGATACAAAATAAAGTGACAATTCTGGGTACGCTGCGTCGAAATGAAAGAGAAATTCCACCTTCTTTTATTGACTTAACGAATCGCGATCGCAACACAGCAAAATTTGCTTTTCTAAATAGCTTGTTTTATTGTCGTACTGCCCACAAAAATCCAAACAAAAAAAAATTGTTCCTTTATTATCAACAATGCAGACCAAAGCAGATCCTGATGCAAGAAACCAATTACCTGAGATGGTATAGCTCTACAATAAGACAAAATGTGGTGTTTATGTGATGGACCAACTTTGTCATAGATACAGTGTATCTAGACGTACCAAGCGATGGCGATGGCTATGTTTTACGGTTTACTGAATATAGTGGGTAAAAAGAACGTGTAATCGCAACAAGACCCGAACAGAGACCTGTAGAGACGAACAAGGAAACCTTGTGGTAGAGTCACAGTCGGTGCTGAGGATATGGAAAAACCATTTCTGCAAACTGTTAAACGGCGAAGACGACCCAAATTCCGCTGTCAGGCAGAACGAATCATTCAACTTAGACGATGAAAGCCAAGACTTCCGTCCACCCGACCAAAACGAAGCGAGGATAGCAATATCCAAGCTTAAGACCAACAAAGCTGCTGGACCAGATGGCTTGACTGCCGAGCTTTTTAAGGCAGCGGGAGATGACTTGGTAGAGAGCATACACCAACTCGTCTCCAAGATTTGGTCGGAGGAAAGTATGCCTGATGAATGGAACCTCAGCATCGTTTGCCCGATCCACAAGAAAGGAGACCCTCTAAACTGCGCCAACTATAGGGGTATCAGTCTTCTTAACATCGCATACAAGATCCTGTCTGCCATACTGTGTGAACGCCTGAAACCTTTTGTCAACGATCTGGTTGGTCCCTACCAGTGCGGTTTTAGGCCCGGTAAGTCCACAACCGACCAAATATTCACACTACGGCAGATCCTGGAGAAAACCCAAGAAGTGCAGATCGATACTCAACATCTTTTTATCGATTTTAAGGCCGCATACGAGAGCATTTATAGAGACGAGCTGTATAGAGCTATGTCTAGTTTTGACATCCCTGCCAAACTCGTCCGAGGAAACAATCTCACCGAGACCTTTGATGTCAAAAAAGGATTTAGACAAGGTGACGCGCTGTCGTGTGACTTCTTCAACATCATTCTTGAGAAGATTGTGCGAAACTCGCAAGCCAACACCAGAGGCACAATCTTCCAGAAGTCTGTGCAACTACTTGCATACGCTGATGACATCGACATCATTGGCAGAACACAACGAGCTGTCACTGGTGCGTTTGCAAGTATCAGTACAGAAGCGGCAAAAATGGGCTTAGTGGTGAATGAGGGCAAAACAAAATATATGCTGCCAACAAGAAGGGAAACACAACATCGACGAATCGGTCAGAACGTCACGACAGACAGCTATAATTTCCGCTATAAATTCTGACAACGACATCACATCAGAAATCAATCGAAGAATTACACTTGCCAACCGCTGTTTCTTTGGCCTAAGTAGGCAATTGAGAAGTAAGGCCTTGTCAAGAACCACTAAGGAGACTCTATATAAGACCCTCATCATCCCAGTCCTACTCTATGGCGCAGAAACATGGACGCTATCAAAGGCGGATGAAGATCTCCTTGGTCGTTTTGAACGCAAAATTCTTCGATTGATTTTCGGTCCCGTTTGCGTTGACGGGCTTTGGAGGAGGAGATTTAACAGCGAACTCTACGAGCTGTACAGCGACATCGACCTGGTCAGAAAAGTACGCATCAGTCGACTAAGATGGCTAGGACATGTAGAGCGAATGGACACCAACGCTCCGGCCCGAAGAGTCTTCGACTCAAACCCGGAGGGACAACGCAGTAGAGGAAGACCTCGCCTTAGGTGGCGCGCGCAAGTGGAAGGGGACCTCAACCAACTTGGAGTGCGCAACTGGAGGCAGTTAGCCAAAGATCGCGCTAACTGGAGAGGCGTATTGGTTGAGGCCCAGGTCCACCCCGGACTGTAGCGCCACCTAAGTAAGTAAGTAAGAATATAGTGGGTGTTAATTCATATGTTCTTCTGAAAATGGCATCAAATCAGCGCCAAAAAAGGCGCCATTTCCTCGAAAAACTTGCACTTGGCCTCATCACGCCCCAAATGGAAGAAAGATTCACTTGGCCAACTTTACCTGCAAATCTCCAAGTTCTCCTCGGAGATATTTTAAAAAAGAAACGGCCATTAGTTGAGCCCAATCCATCTGTAATTGGAAAAGAAAGATGTGCAATCTGTCCAAGGGATAAGGACCGGAAGACGAAAATTAGATGCGGCAGGTGCCGAAACCCCCTTTGCGGCGAACATAGCCGATCTGTGTGCCAAGAATGCCTCGATTATAAACTTTAACCCTAGAAAGATAATCTACGTCCGCGAGACGTATGGCGCGGAAACATTGTATTGTTCATATTAAACTTTATTTGCACTCATTAATTTATTTATTTCGATATTACCTACATAATTAAATAAAATACTAATATATGATCAAAATTACCAACATGGGTTTCATTAAACACACTAATTAAGTGTCATACGTCCCTCAGACGTATGATTATCGTTTACGCTATTTATTATATGATTATCTTTCTAGGGTTAAGATATTTTTAATATTAAACTACTTGTGTGATCTTAATTAAAAATAGTTTATATTAAAACGTCTTTTTGTTTTTGAAATAATAACAAAACTTTATTGGGGTTGTCTGAACCCAAGGGTAGTAATAGTGTTTCTTCAGGGATGGGTAAGGTTTAAGGGTTAATGGCCGTGGGAGGTATGCCAACTTAAGACCATGGGCGTATGAATGAGAGAGTGTGCGTGAGAAAACCGAGCGACTTCGAGTTCGAACCAAAGATATACAGAGATATATAACTTTCCAGTGGAAAGGCGGCTGCCTACAAGCTGTTTTCCCGAAAAATTCATAAAGTCATGCACATCTCATTTACTTGAAGACTGTCATAAATCAAAAAACTCTTTTTTGCAGAAAACGTTTTTAAAAAATTCAATTGACTACAACTTTTCAGAAAAATAAAGAAACCTTACAATTTCGAAATTGACTAGTGAACTAATATATTTTTAATATATCCATAAAGATTAATCCACAAAAACAAGTCATTTATTGTTATTTCCTGAACAAAAACTGTTTTTACTTTGAATTATGACGTTTTTCTTGCAAGAATATATTCATTTGAATGTCATAAGTTGAAATGTGTCGTTATTATTGAGAAAACAAACCGGAGTGTTTTTTATTTTTTACTTAGGTATTTTCACAGTTTGTGGAACATAAATTATGATTTGAACTAATTAAACTTAATATACTTCAAGTAGATAATGAATAAAAATAATAATTCAGCAGCAAAAACATTTCGTTAGCGTAACTCTGATAAAAGCTTTTTACAAATTGTCATAAAATGGTTTGTAAAAACGTGGAATAAGATTTTTTTTAATCAAGTCATTGCTGTCGTCTCTCTTATTTTTTGGTATTCTTGGTTTGGTAAGAAAAGCTTTGCTTAAAGTAATCTCTGTTGCTGGTTTCTTTTTTTTTTTTGATAACAATAACTTCCTTGAAATGCTCTTCAATGTATGATGATTTGTAAAAAACTGAATATGTTGATTCTCGTTGAATTTTAAGAATTTTTACCTGTGACAGTTTCAGGTGTACCATATTCAACGGACCGATGTCATTAGCCAGAATTTTTAAATCATAAAAATCCTCAAAACAAAGCTCCTTCACAATAAATGGATTTCCTGTTTTTTTTTTCGCCGATCGGATTATTGAAACAAATGATTCAGTAATATAAATGGGACCACTTTTAAGCATTCGTTTTGTTTCCCTCTCAATTAAGGAATGTACTGAATCTCCTTCGTTTTAAGTATTGCCGTTGATAAGAAATTTGTGGGTGAAAGAGTATGCCAAAATTGGACTCAGCGGATGGGCTACCTGAGACGCAGCCGCGGTCAACATTTGCATGAAATTATCTTTAAACATTAAATTGCAAGGTTCAAACTATCGATTCAAATAAATATTTCATTCATTTTTTCGAATTTTTTGTGTTTTTTTTTTTTTTTTAAGTTCTAAACCTCTTAAAAAATCACCCTTTATAAGTACATGGCAACCATAAATTTATTTTTTTGCTGTCCAGCACAATTATCCGAATAAAATATTAGTTCAGCTTCATTAGTGTTCGGCAAATTTTGTATATATTGAAGTACGCATGTTCCCAATTCATTAACTCCACGGTGACCATTGGCTTCGTCCCAAACAAAGCATTGGCATTTGTTCGTTTTTATGTCATATATAGTGAAGTTAAGAACATTTAATTTTGACTTGTAGTAAAATGCAGAGATATCAACTGCATGACTGCTTGTAAATCACAGACTGCTACAATCGCGTTTATACTTTCTTTGTCTTTTTTTTTCTCATCTCTTGATAAGTTTTTTGCATATAAGTGCTTTTCATACCGCTCTTTCTTATTATTTTTCTGTACTTCATCCATGTTACTGTTGGCTGTACATTCATCACACAAATCTTTTTTCGGGGCAAAAAATGAGATGTTGAAGTCGTCCGTAAAAGTTCTGTAAAAAGAAATGTAGGTGCAAAACGGCTCCTGGTTTTCCTTGCACATATCAACGTAGTCCCTATGCTCGTGTATAATGGCTTTTAACTTTCGGCATTTTGTCTATGAATTGTTTAACCCCAGCTTTTAAATTTGGATTAAGTTTTTTATGCTTACCATGTTTTCCTCTTTGGTCGGGTTCTAATATTTGGTTAGCCAGTTTTGCTCGTTTTTTCAAGACGGTTCTAATTGGACGGTCGTTAATATCTAGGGTGTTTTTAAAAAACAATTAACAGACGCGCACAGCTTTATCACCGTTTTTGAAAAAATACGCATTATTATTTTGCCGCGGACTCCTTGTACTCCCAATACGCACGTTGCGGTATTTGGGCTCCAATATTTGCATACAATTAGCAATGAATTGTCTTTGCTTTTCAAGGTGTCCAAGTTCCCAATATGAAGCGAATAATTGATTCCTTTCGTCCTCGCTAAAATTGTTGTAACATTTAAACCTACAAGTCTCAACACATGGATTTTTCATTTGTCTTTCAGGTCTAACTTTTTTGCTCAGTGTGTGGGTTTCATACTGTTTTCCACTATTCCTTTTTTTCTAATAACGTTCTGCTTCCACTTTTCTGGCTGTTTTGCTTTTTTTCCCTTTATTTAACGGACTTCTTAAAATTAAGGAAGAACTTGCTGTATTAGAAGTTGAGGTGCCAGGCTGTGAATCGAAAAAAACTTTCGTTAACTGTATTAGCGTTGTCACACAAGTAATTCTGCGAATGTGGGCGGAATGCAGACGTTGGAGGTGCTTCATTGCTGTCATGACTATCACTATCATCTTTCGCCGATCTTGGGCAGTATGTCACATCATCGACGGAATTGTCACAGTCTTCGGAAAACGATAATCTGGATGAACTATGAGGTGATGATGTTGACGACGAGTCTGCCATTTTAAAACAACCTAATTTTTTTTAATTTCAAGTTTTATTATTGTGATTGTAGTGTATTTTTCCCAAAATTTCGTTTTATTTCGACAAAATTATCTTCAATAACGTCACATTGTCTTATAATATAAATGGCTGACTTCAAAACAGTCAGTCATTTAACAAAAATAACGTCATAAGAAGGAATACTTCAGTCAGTTGACGATAGTATTTTTTTTCATTAAGAACGTCACATGTTGCATTATAACGAATTTGATTGAACTGAAATATATCAACAACTCAGTCACAACACGAAATAATGCACTGTACATACAATTTATATAAATTAAAAATATTATTACCTTATCATAAATAATGTCACAACAAAAACTATGCCGTTTTTTTAGAAAGCCAAACCAACGACACACGATGACGACTGTAGCACAACTGAGATATGTCGCTCTTCTCAGTAAAATACGTTGGTACATATGAAATGAAATAACGGCATATTTGCTTCTAACGCGAAAGGTATACAATGTAATAATTAGGATTTTTGGGGACAATATGAAGCATGATAAAACAAATAATTCTGCATCATTAACTCAAAAATCGCGTTTTTTTAGTTATGACAGTCTTCAAGTAAATGAGCGTATGCTCATTCCTTTTCTAAAATATGTGGGTTCATGAATTGGACTTTATGCAAGAATTCGCTATTCCAAAATGTGTATTTCGCTATTTTTTTTATTTTATTCGATGCCTTAACAAACACCAAACAATTTTAATAGGTACCAAACACAAAACAATTGAACAGCGCGATGCCGATAAAAGCAAGAGGAATGTTAGCCGGTCATTAGCAACATGATTTTTTGTAGCTCACACGTATTCACAGACGGGGGTTGAAATTACAAACGCAACAATGTAAAGAAATGGGTTTTGTGGGGATAGACGTACGAAAGATATCCATCTCTTTTATTCATTCATCTATGCTTCGAACTAAGACAAAAATCTGGATGTCACTTCTTGGCTGACCAGCATAAGCTTGAGTTGGGAGGTTTCATTTGATGACAATTTTGTTTATTTTTGGCGTTGCAAAAATTAGCAACTTTTTCAAATAAGTATTAAGTAAACCGCGGAGGTTTCTTTTTTTAAAGTAGAGCAGAATAGTGGAGTATGTGTCGATAAAGAGAAGAATGGATCCTGGAGAGACGGGGTAACCGGACAGAGGATCTTGGAGAGGTGTCAGAAAGGGGAAAAAAGAATTGAGGGAAAGAATCCAACATACAAAAAACAAGATAAGTAGAGTGATGAATTAAAATCGTATAGCTTAGCGGTTTTTGATAATCGTAATTTTGGAAAACTTTCGCTCCGATAAAATCCCGAAAGAAACGGGACAGTAAGTAATTTTGTTTAATTTTCGAGCCAATGCGATAGCGGGCCACGCCAACGGTCCGAATTTCTCTTTATATATATAAACACCTAGTTGCTGTGTCGGCACAGCCCCGCCTAGATCATTTTACATTTGAGGGTTCAGCCTCAAACAACAGAAATAATAAAAGACCGTGCTAAAACGGAGTCTTATACGTGGTTACATATTTCTTTTATTTCTTCTTTCGTTTCTTTAATTTTCAGAATTTACAAGGCGGCTATATTTTCTTAACAAAAAGATCTACAAAATATAATCGCGGCAAACATTTGTCCATATAAATCACAAAGTGTATGTGCATACGCATAGTTCGCTTAACATCATCGAACCAACCCCCTACGGTGAGCAAACCGAACGTAGGCCTTCTACTGGCTGCGGTTGCAAATTTGTTCATGATCTCTGGCAAGTGTCATTTCCAATTATTGTATATTTTCTTGGGGCAGTTTTTTTTCCTCTTTCCAATTGCTTCACCAATAAAGTATATAAATAAATTTGAAACCAAACTTTACTTTGGTAAAATATGTACCTACATATATGTATCTAATGAAACTCATTTTTTCACTTTTTTTTTTTGATTCTGGTGTTTAAAAATAAACAAAACAAAATTGTCCCCCCCTAGAAAACTTGCTATGTCCTTTCATATTATTTAACCTGGCAACCCTATCCCTAAGAGATAGATATTTTTTATTTCGTATAAAAGAATCTTACAGGACTATTGTTATTGCACATTTTACAGAGATTTGATAATTTGGGTTTTATCTTTCTACTGAGATATTATTATTTATGTAAGATAGATAGGTAACAAAGAAAAAGGATAATCTTGAAGGAAAATACGAAAAAAAACCTTCAATATAAAAGAAAAAAAAAAGTAGATACTAACGAAAAATAATATTAAATGTATGTTATATACACTAAATGGATTTGTATAAAGATTTTTGTATTAACAAAAACAAATAAATAAATAAGTGTATTAATAAATATATTAATAAATTCTTAATTTCATTATTTTTCTTTTTTGTTTAGAGTTTTTTTCATTTTAAATTGTTCGTCCCACGAGTAAGTACGGAAAAGAACGTCCAACACGGCAGAGCCGAATAACCGAGATGAGGCATTTATTACAACCGACCTTGCCTGAGCGTCGAAGGGAGCTCGTTCGGTTTTACCCCCAGCCTTTCATCCTTGGGTACGGTTTGCTATCTGCTCACTCCACCACTGGAATTAGGGTGGATTTAAAGGTTTACTCATACCTCAAACTAATGGATCACGACTAACGATTGAGACGTTAGCGTAAATCCTTGGCTGAAAACAACCATTTGACCGGTTAGCCATTTTCAGGCGGGCGCCCACATGAAGGACTAAAGAATTTGTGCCCAGACCAGTAATCGGGTATAGCCGCAACACCAGTGAGAAATGATTTAAAGGTTTTATGCTTAAATATAATTTACACTTTAATTCAAATATTATATTCAATACAATCTTACAAGTCACAATCTATAAATTAAATAAAGAGTACGAATGATTTAATGCAATTATTTTGGAGCTTTTATTTGAGGGGAACCATTTATCAAGTCATCAAAGTAAAATTCGTTTGTGGTGCAATTCTCTATACACAGTATTTTTTTAGAATAAAAATATTTTTTTTGGTTCATTTTCTTTGAGAATGAAATAACATACAAAATTTGCGGCCCCCCTACAAGTTGCGCCCCACGCTCGAGCCTAGTGCTTAATCCACCACTGGCCCAACAGCTTTTGGAATATACTAGTAAAGGAGGTTTGCGTTACTCTATTGCTTTGTTCTTCTCACCTGTACAAAGAAGTTCTCTAGGCATTCTTGGTTAAGATGGCGAGTTAATACGAACTTAAACTCGCAGGCAGCTAGGTATTGTCAATTTAAGAAGTCAACCTTTAAACAGGAGAATTTGTTTGGGACCACTTTAACTTCAGAATTCAAAACATTTACTGATCTCAGTATTGATTGTCATTGCATGTTGTAGAAACTGTGTTTGTATTTCGTTCTCACAGAGAGCTCGCTTATGATGGTTAGGATTTTCATTAAAGGACAAATTAAAAATGTGAAAGAGAAGAAATTTAGGATGTGGCATTGGCGCAGAATCCTGGCCAAATATGCAAGAAAGGCCTACGGAGACCGTATTACTTTATACTTGGGAGGCATATTTCACCTTCATGCATTAAATATTATTCGGTCGTACATGGCCATCAGTTAGTTTAGTGCAATCCGAATATTATTTTTGGAATCAGCGTTATAGAAACCCAAAATATCTTTCTAAGTTGCACGTTTGACAACAGATCTTTCGAATGTGATGTCATTTTTCGATAAACAATTATAATAAGCAATTTCTCCACTCTGAAGTAAATGTGGGGAGTCATAAAGAAAGAAGATTTGACTCCCACTATCGACTTCGAAATAGGACTTTTCAGGATAACAACAACAAACTCGCCATCAAGCTTCTAAACTTCGAACTCTGGTCGCACACAATATGAATTGGAATCAAACCACTTCTTCGAAAGGCAGAATTTGCCCTAAAAAGTATTTTTTTAATAGTAGGCGAACAACTACTGTTGACAACTTAGTATGAAAGTGGATGTTTCCATCTTCTTGCAACGCTCTGCGCCATTAGCACCGAAGCGTTATATGCGAGTAAATTGGACACTTTTCCGGCAATAAGCCAAGTGAAATTCTGAAGACATTTCGTCAGTTGAAATCGAACAGTATTTAAATATACTGGGTAGGTAGATAAGATGATTTCGGTTCTAAACTTTTGACATTTAAGTCAGCATTGCATGGTGATTTTGGCCAAGAAGAAATATATATATGCAATGTCGAGATTGTTGGAATGTTAAACGGCTTTCGACGATTTCTTAAGCTTTCCGAAAAAACAAATTAAAAGTGCCAGAAATTTAAGATAATCTGTATATCGATTGCCCTTCGCACATCTCTTAACATTTTCTTTTAAATTTGCAACTAATGTTTGAGCTTCATCAGGGAATTCCTGGCAATCTTTCAAGGCTCAAAATGATCACGTCTTTGTCGTTAATTTCACTTTCAAGTCTTTTACATTTCACCATATGTTGAAACATTTTCTAATAGATAGGTGTGTTCGTAATATATACGACTTTTGGTTACCTCCTGAATGACGCCATTTTATTAATCCCACTGGAAGGAACAACTGTTTTTATATGTGAAATCCATATATTTTGTATAGGTAATTTAAATTGGTTGGTGTACTAGGGTTCAAATTAGATAAACTTTGATAAGAAACATTAGGAAAGCATTATATTCAATATCTATCGGGTAAATTGTAAGACGATTATACTTTTTTTAAATGAAAAGAATTCTGATTCGCTTCTACTTGCAGAAAAAAAATATAGAAAAACAAAGTTCGTATTGAGGTTTTCAAATAATAAAAAATAAAGATTTTGATAGTTTTATCCATTTTGCATATAAAATTTGTATGAAAATTGATCGGTTTTCTATATAATTTTAATTTATTCAGCCTTGTTGTAACCAGATAATAATGCTTGACATAACAAAGCATCAAAGTGTTAGAAACGTATTCACTGTAAGCAAATGAACTGTCAACCGTTAAAATTCAAATTTTTATGGTGAACACGCGCGACCCAGTTTTGTAGTATTTTTAATAAATCTATGAATTTCTGTGGGGAATTTCTATTTATATTTATATTGTTAAGTATATTATATCGGTGTATCAGGACGAGCCCGAAAACCAGTATCACCAATCTATTCAAGTCATAAACCACACCTTGCCCTTACAGATCAGAAACTCGAGCTTCATTGTACTCAAAGAAAATTGTACGATGTAAAAGCCTATACATAGTACATTTGGCGCTTCAAACTTTTTAACCAGAACTTGTAAAAAGAATAGCGAATATGTATAAGCCAAAAGGGCACAAAGTTTCGTGCGACCCAGTCGTTCACTTTATTTTTCGTATCTAGCTCATCTAAATTTGTGTTAACATAAAGTTAATTGCGCTTGATTAAGTCATTCTGTTAACTATATAAGATTATATAGTATTTTTTGTGTGAAACTTGATTACATGTTAAGTAAAGTCAAGCATTAGGATCCATTCTGTTTATTTTTTCTTCGAAAGAATAAAGATTTAAATAAGAAAAAAAAAGAAACGATTTTGTTTTAAATTTGTGATAGAACTCAAGTTCTTTATTGGAAAATCATTTTCCATGATTTACTGGGCACAGAAGGATTTTGAAGCGTGTTATTGGATTCATATTCTTCGTCGGAGCAGTGTTGCCAGCCGCTTTAAGTGAAATTTCCCATCACAGACATTAAAATTCCCATTTTTCCCCATTCTTTATGGTCGCATTCCCCATTGTTAACCTAAGTTCCAAAACAAAAACTAAAATACAGTTAGAATAAACCCGTGCATATTGAATATGGCTCGTTTTCCAATCAGTCATAAGATTATAATGAAACCTGCTACTTGCACACGTGGAATATATGTACGCCATATCAGTTACGTTGTACCCACATGTAAATACAACAAAAAGGTTGGGTTCCGTTTAAAAAATGTCTACAAAGATAAAATTTTGCGAGGCAGTTTAGCTAAGCAGTATCCTGTTCGCTCGCTAAATTCTGAACTTCCTATAGATGGGCAAGTCTCCACTCATTTAGCTCGCGAAATAAATGTCCGGTACATTAAATCGAAGGTAAATTTTGACATAAAAAGCCGAGGAAACAATTTGTGTTGTGTTTAGTTTGAAATTGTTTTACAGGAAACCGCAGAAAACATTTGTGCGATAAATAAAAGTGAACGCAAAACCAAAAATTCCGTTTCATGCGATAAAAAAAACATAAAAAATGGTGGAGGAACGATCAGCTATATGGAATTTGCAGAAAAATTCCAAGAAGGAACGTGTCTTCGTCTGCTGGCTACTATAGAAATTATTTGAACTGCTGCAGCAATGATAATATCTTATTCAATTTTGCTTATATCTATTGTTTTGCAACGATTCAAACAATGCATTGTCTTTAAAGTTTGAAATTGAAAAATTGTATGTATGCGAATAATTAAAATAACATTTACTGTTATGAACAAATGGTTTTTGTCCCATCTGTATGATGTTTAATAATTTAGCGAGCATTTATCTTTTGTGTGAAGAAATTAAGTGGAGACCAGGGACGCTAAAATTCAGCGCGAGCAGGATACTAAGCTTAAGTATTGCCATTTAACATCTTTTTATTTTCCCTACATTTCGTTCTAGAACCCCTTTTCACCTTTTATCAAATTTTGGATTGCAATTCCCCACACAAAGGGAAATTCACTGAGATAAAAATAAAAGAGATAATTAAAAAAAACAAAAAAACAAAAAAACCAAAAAACAAATAAGAAAAAACCTGTAGTTTTTCAAAGAAACCAGTCGAGTTGATATTTAGGCACATTCCTTTTTATTTACACAGATAAATAAATGTACTCAAATGCGCACACGTGTTGAATGATCAATATTTTCGCACGTGCAACAAGGTCATCAATCAAATTGTACGTGCTATTCGAATTCAATAGTTGCTCAAACAATTGAAAAAGCAAGAATAGCATTATCTTGCGCACATTTTTTTGTCCTATTGTCACAGACTTTACCCACACGTGTTCTTCAAAATCATCACCAATTACAAATTTAGAACATGAATGGACACAGGACACAGCATATTAAAAAGCAAGTATAAAGACTTGCTGTGCAATTCTCATAGCACGTGCACGCAAAAAGAAAATTCGGTAGGGTCAGGTATAAACAGGGATACGAAACACTTATTTTCGTATGTGCCGTATGTGCATTCCGCAATTCTATTGCACGTGCACTGAGCTAAATAATAATTTTTAATAGTTGCCCTCGTATTGATGTCCGGAGACTGCAATTGTTTTTTTTTTTTGTACGAAAAATGATATGCAAACTAAAAACCGGATTTGTGTCGTAAGTTCACTTTCACATGGACTTTTTGACACATTTTTCGCTACATCTACATCCTATACCTTCGGATTCGGACATAATAACAATAAGTAATACATGCCTATGTACTTAATCTGGCATTTTGCATTATTATAGTCCTTGGGGATTTAAAAAAAAGCACAAGTATACATTTTTATAAGAGACATTTTCAGTTTGGAAATATATAAGGCAGTGTTCGATTTTGTTCACCAGCTGTACGAGTAGGATAGGGTGGGGCAGATTCAAAACATTTTTCGCAGATTTGAAATAACTTCTTTCGCAAATAAATATGTGTAATCTTTTTTTTTATTTCAAGCTATGATTATTTGACTAAAAGAATGCATAATTTCTTAAAAGTTAACTTCACCCTTATAATTTCAAAAAAACTAAAATTTAAAACTGCCCTAAAAAGTCGAATCTGCCCCATCGTTGGGCACAATCGTCATCCGGGTGGGACACTTTCGACTTCAATTTAGATGATGCAATAAATCAATAAGTACTAACGTACTGTTTTTAGTTAAATTTATAGAGGGATTTAATACCGAATTTATAAATAGGAGCAAGCGACGAGGTGGAGGAATTGCGATATACTTAAAAAACAATATAGAATATGAATTTAAGGACTTAAATAGCACATCATGTGAATCTCTCGAGATAAAAATTACAAAAGGGGCTAAGGCTGAATACATTTATGCAGTCTATAGACCACCAGGTTATAGTGTGAAAGAGTTTATAGGCGAACTTGAAACTTATCTTGAAAAAATCGACAAAAAGAGAGATAGAGACATTATTGTGATGGGTGATATGAATATAAATGTCAAAGATGATCATAACAATTATGTGAAGAGTTATTTAGAAATGCTGGCATCTTATGGATTAATTAACGTTATTAAAGAAAATACTAGAGTTGATTTAAAAAGGGGAACTTCGACGTTAATAGATCACATTGCAGTAAATCTAACTAATAGCCACATGTTCTCAGCAGTAATAGAGAGTGATATTTCTGACCATTATCCTGTTCTTTATGGTACCTTTGGCCCAACTCCCAACTTATCCAACGACTGCAACACGAAGTACGTCAAAAACAGATTGGTGGATGTATTAATTCGATCTACAGAGTGGGACGCACTAGTCTGTATTAACGATGTCGATAGAATTTATAACAATTTTGTGGAAAAGATGCAGAAAATATACGAAAAATCAATGGTACAAAAAAACACTATTAAAAAGCGTAAAACAAAATCTTGGATGTCAACAGAACTTCATGAAAAATGTAAACAAAGGGATGAATTGTTTCGAAGGTGGAAAAGCAATAGACTTAATATGTCCTACGAAACGGATTACAAAAGGTTCAGAAATAAAGTGAACAAAGAAATACAATTAAAGAAGTCTAATTATTACAAAGAACAATTCATTCAGACCAGAAATGATCCTCGTAAAACTTGGATCATTATAAATGAAATTATGGGAAGAAATAAACCCAGGTTAGATGATGTTATCACCAAAAACTTTGCAGTTGAAAAAGATCATTTAGTCTTGTCCAATAAGTGTGCAGAGCAATTTTCTGATCAAACGCTCCAAATAATACACAACTGTAACACACTTTTGTCAAATCACGCAAATGAAACTCGAACTAACTCAATTTTTATTGACGACACGAACGAAGATGAAGTTTTTTTAATCCTAAAATCACTTAATCAGAACCAATCTGCAGGAATGGATGACATCAGACCGGTCGACATGAAAACGCATGCAGATATATTTGCACCAATTGTTGCAAAGATTATTAATTTGAGTTTAAATCAAGCTAAAATTCCTGACATGTTGAAAAAGTCGGTAGTAAGACCAGTATATAAAGGAGGTGTTAAAAGTGAAGTCTCTAATTACAGACCAATATCTATTCTGCCAGTTATTGAGAAGTGTCTGGAAGAAGTAATAGCAATAAGATTAACAAACTTCATTGATAAGTATTCAATAATTCATGATAGACAGTACGGGTTCCAAAGAAACAAAAGTACTGGTAAGCTTCTTGGTGAATTTGCAAATACCATTAATGAAAGCCTTAATAAAAACCACCATGTCCTGGTAGTTTTCTTGGACTTCAGTAAAGCATTTGATACGCTAGACCACTCCAAGCTCTTGAATGCATTAAACAGGCTCGGCATCCGAGGCAAGCTCTCTGATTGGCTGCGTAACTACCTGTGCGGAAGATCTTTTAAAGTTAAAATTAAAGATATCCTCAGCGACGAAAAAGTGGCTCCTTTTGGAGTACCTCAAGGATCGAAACTTGGACCGCTTCTGTTTATCCTTTTTTCAAATGAGCTACTCCGAGTGTTCACGAACAGCATTCCATTCGCATTTGCAGACGACACTGCGATAGTGGTTAGACATAGATGCCTTCAAACAGCGTTGAGTATAATGCAAGAAGAGTTTGACAAAGCAGTGAAATGGTGTCATGATAACGGTATAATTTTGAACGCTTCAAAAACAAAACTTATGCACATTCGTGGACCACATCACAAAGCAACAGACCAAGGGGTTATCATAAAAAGCAACATATGTCAAGCTAATCTTCCAGATCGTGTCATCGATGTTGTCGAAACATACAAATATCTAGGTGTGACCATCGACAGCCATTTTCTTTGGGACAAACATATCGACAAACTTCGCTCTGATCTCAAGAGCCCTCTATTCGATATTCTACCTTGGATACCATTCAACGCCACAAGTCCAAAAACAAGTATACTACGCCCTCGTTGAGTCAAAGCTACGTTATGGGATACTTGCGTGGGGTAATTCGTCAAAGACCCATATAGATAAACTGCAAAAACTACAGAACTCAATAATAAAAAGGATGAACAACCGAAATTCTACCAATGCAGACGGAGGAAACAACTTTAAAGTACTAAAAGTCCAGCAAATCTATAAAATGACTGTTGCACTTGAATACTACGATGATGCGCGTTTTCGAAGGCAAATTGAACACCAGGTGAATACAAGAAGGCGAGCCCATGGAATGCTACAGGTCCCCATGAGCAAAAATACGTATGGTCGAAGACAACTACTTCACAGCGAACCAACTATTCTTAACGAACTTCCACAGATGCTCAGAACTATCCCAAACCCAAATGCCCGCAAGAATCTTATTAAAGAATTTTACCTTTCTATGTAAAGTCATGTTATGTAAAGTAATAATAATAATAATAATAATCTTATTGTAATTGAAAACTAAACTCGCAAGAAATATAATGTAAATCACTGATAAATAATTTTCTGCAGATAAGCCATAAGGCTTCGCGGATTAATGTAAATTAATGTAGAACTTATGATATAAATAAACTTTGAATTGAAATTGAAAAAACAAATCTTAAATCTATAAACACACAAATTAAATGAGATAAGAAATTCATTTTTATTTTATAACTAAATTAAAAAAATTGATTTAAAATCACATTCGTTTTATGACAAAAGAAAATTTGTTAAGTAAATAATAAAGGTAAAATAAAAGGATTGGTTAAAAAAAATAATTGCACGTTATATCCACCCAGATGAACGTCCTTAAAAAAGATAAGGTGAGAGTAGCTTGACGATCCAGCTGGGTGTTCTTGCAATGACCTTTCCCGAAACTGCCCCGTGTGCTTTTGTCGAAAGTACCCCATCCTTTGCTTTAGTTAACGTTATTGTTTTTCACAAAACTTATAAAAGTAATTTAATTAAATGTTATAAATAACTTAAAAATATTATAAATCCAAACATTTGACACTCACAACCAAGGAATTCCCATAAGAAAAAAATAAATATCACTTACCTCGTGTACAGGAAAAATTGCAGAATATCACTGAACAAATTAAAAACTGGTCTAACCACCACAACTGCTGAAGAAGAACTGTCATAGTTCATGTACGATTTGAGAGAACATTCCAGCACAAGTTTCCATCAAACAGTTTATTTAAATATTAACCGCTTTTCTGTAATAGCGAAAGTCAAAAGTGCCCCATCGTCGAAAGTACCCCACCATACCCTATGACATGTCGTACCGTCTTGTTGATAACATATATGTCGAACACATAAATATCATTTATACAGAAAGAGCTTGTCCCGATATCGGTCACCAGGCTTTACCAGTCTCATTTTTGAAAAAGATATGGTCTAGATATGCCTCCAGACAAAAATCCGCAACAAATAGGGACAAGTTGTATAGATGCATTTGTTTTTCGACAATCACATGTGGGTTCAATTCAATAATGCGTCAATTTTGACGATTATCGAAGCCATGTGAACATAAGCTTCACCGCATAGGATAGTTTTGCTCAAAAATCAACATCCACGTTCAGATATACACTAATTCATGCAACGAAGTCTCTTCGATGTAAATTGTAAATTGAACCCAGTAAGCATGGGGACATAGATTTAATGATTTTAAGTTGTTAAGAGCTTCTTGACTCTTACCAAAACTCTCACGCGCTGCTTCGATTTTATCACTTGAACGGATTGTTTTTAGTTGGCAACTGTGTTTAGCATCTTTAACCGATCCCTTCTCCCTGTATTATTACTCTCTTCACAGTTGGCGAAGTTAAATCATTATCACGGTCATATTCTGTAAGTACGAAATTTGCGAACTGTGGCAGCCGAGCTTTCATTATTTTTGAAATATTGTTCTTTCAGATAGTGCTCTATTTTTACCAACTCTAACCTGTCAAATTGTTTTTCGTTGGTTGCCAATACTTGTAGCATAAATGATGTCAAATCTTGCGTGAATTTTGGGACATCAAAAACTTTTTTTAACTTAGCCAGGGCACCCATTCCGTAATTTTTCAGACGATTATCGTCGAAGCGATAGACCTCCAAAAGTAGTAACTAAGTGCCAAAATAAAAAGTTTGAGACCTTAATCCAGTTAAGTTTCCACAAATGCAATGAAAGCTGACGATAGCGAAACAAATTCGGGCAGAATATAAGTTCTTATGGTTATCAAAATTTCAAAAACGATATTGTCCCGACGATTATTGTTATACGGAAGCAGAAGCTCTAGTGTGCTGGATTATATATTATCTATAGTGGCATCTGGATAAAAAATATGTGTTCCCTGACGACTGACGACAACGAGACCGCAATAAAATGTCTGGATATGACGTCTAAATATACATTCGAGCTTGTTAAAGACAGCAAAATATCACTACGTGTGACTAGTCAAAGGTTACAAATTACTTTCGTGTAAGATCCGCCATAGGAACATAGAGATAGAGGGGAATAAAATAATCAAAAAATTTAACAAAGTGGCTATCTGCAATCATTAACGTAATAACTGAAATATTGCTTTGCTATCCCTAGAATTTGTATACCTACAAACTTTTTTGCATTATTTTTCTGTCCTGCAAAATATACGAGTAATATCGATAGAAAGACAACACTTTATCTTGCAACCTGATCCAATAGCAACATATTAATTACGTTACACGCAGCTGCTGAAGACTACTTACTGGGTACATGACTTTGCTGTATAGACTACATGCTACATTTTAGCACGATAAACCACAGCCCATTATGGACCATTATCATCCGTTTACGTCAGCTACAATCATTTTTCCACCTCAGTCGCAGTCAGCTCAAAATCAATTGTTTGCCAAACGCCGCACTACAAGCAATTAAAGCAATTAAATTATCCTTCCGTCCTCAGTATATTCAATAACGTCTTCTAAGGCGCAATCAATTTTCGAAGCCAACCAGTTCTTTAAACTCGAAGTCTAATGTGATCATCCGCGCTCCCCTGCGATAACGATGGGTGGCACTGCATCCAACCTTATAAAAGCATCACTTCTCGTCAGGCCACTGCACAGCAGCATGTGGTCAATTTGGATAACTCCTCACTGAGCCGCAGTAAGATGCACGATCAGAGATGGTGGCATCAACCGAGCTATGTGCTGAGCACGTATACAAACGAGTATATACCTCTGTCCACACACCGTGTAGACTCACATGATCGATGCTAAAATATTCACGCTTGTATCTATTCCATTATACCCACGTCCCACATGGTCAGCCTCATCGTCATCATACACACAGAGCCAGTGCAATCTTTTCCGATGAAGTCACAGAGAAGCTTGTAGCCCGTGCCAATCGCGTGTTTAGGGTACGCTGTGAGTAGCTCGAGCTCTGTGTTGCAACCAGTATGCAGCGGTGGCAGCGGTGTGATCAATCTCCGCCAATTCAAGATCGTTTGTGTATATCTTTTATGCTCGCACACTATTCTTAAATGTGGCTCTATCTGGTTTCGTTCCTTTCATATGCCTTACTCCGAGACTGAGATGCGACGACGACGAAAGTGGAGTGTGTGTAATGGTAATCCCATAAATGGTCCCGCCATTCATGCATTATTCAAAGAATACGAAAAATGAGAATTTCAGTTTATGTTCTCACGGTTCGGTTTCGTGGGGCTTTGTATTTTTAGATCAATTTTTCTACCGCTTTGGTTATATGCTGAAACCCGACAAGAGATCCACAAGAAAGCATAACAAATAAAGGCTGAACACTTGAAGGAAGTCTGTAGTTATATTATTGGCCTGAGGCCAGCCGGTTGGGTCACGTGCGAACGGTAGATTAATAATACAAAAAAAAAAAAAACGGCTCAAACGAGATCGATCTTTGAAGTGAGATAATGAAATTATGTTAAAGAGAGAATTATGTGTCAGATTTAATGGCAAACAGAATGGAACGGATAAGTAATGATTTTTCTCTAACGGTTTTTGGAATGGCGCTGTCGTGGCTGCATTGTTAATTTTTTTGTTTTTTGGGGTTCACTTTATATGTAGTAGACGGGCTAATGGTTTTATTTATTACTAGCTGTACCCGCCCGGCTTCGCCCGTGCAAAATGTTGGTTCAGAACAATTGATGGAAACATTTTTTTTAAAAATTTGCTGTCTTGTAGGGGACACAATTTTTTTTTTTTTTGATAATCGCTCAAAGAAAAATCATCGATAGACATTGCAGAGGTATAACGCGAGGGAGCGGTCTGCAATAATGAGAGACTTGAGCCCGTATTTAAAAACATCCCAAAGACTGAGTCCACTCTGCCTTCATGGACTGCATTGCACCTGGTCGTTGGACTAATCAGCAACAATTTAATATTCTTTGGACAATGAAAACGATAGAAAATAATTTATAATAGGTATTTAACTCACTTTTTTATTAATGTAACGCTTCTTTGTATACTATACTAGAAGTTTTGTTTCTATCGGCTGAGATAGTGATATTTCCTGCATTACTTACCCTGGAGCGCGCTACATAGTTATCTATAACTGCCCGTGAATTCAACTCCCGCTTTTCTTAAAGTTTGACCCTGTGACTTATTGATTGTCATGGCAGAGCAAACATTAATATGAAATTGAATCCGTTTAAACTGAAATGGGAATTATTTGTATTCTTGGTATAAATGCCGTATCTCCTTTACCTGGCCCAGTTAAAATTAACGCATTTATAACGTTCTGTAACAAAATCACTCACATTCTGGTAGCATTACGAAGCTTGGGGGATTCAAATTGCGAAGCAACATAATGGGAACTCCAACTTTTAATTCAATTTTATGAGCAAGAAGGCCATGGGCTGTAATGCTATTTAAAAACTGCCTCAACTTCATTGCAAATAGCGTTTATAAATAGTACGACGTGTATCACCAGGAATTTCCCCTAATGTAATAATACCACAATCTGGTGTCACTGGTACCTATACCTATTTGACATTTCTTTCTAGACACTTTATTTTGTAAGCGAAACAGAGGCAAACAAACCTTTCCTACATATTTGTCATTTCTTTTGTTTTTTTTTTTTCTTAGCAAACCACACAACGTACTGCCTCTGTCTGTCTCCCTCTCCGTCACAGGAGTAAAATAGGGTTAAAAGCGATGTCAATATAATATTGCGCAGTTAGTATGTTTGATTTGAGAATGAATTACATATCTACTCACTCATGTGAAAATCGTAGAAATGTTTCAAATTTTACCTTTTTATTTAAAAACCTTTTAAGTTATCGAATTATTGGATATCCTAAGTTGTACCTGCAGATGTCCTCTATAAGCTGGTATTTACTATACTTAAGTGCTCCCAGTATTTTCGAACGGAAAGCGTGACAAAGAAAAAAGCAAAACGAAACGAAAAAATAAATTACTCTTGTACATTTTTTTCCGGAGTTTATAGAGATATATAGTTGAAACAAAGTAGAGATTGTCGGCCTAGGTATCCTCTATAGGCCTGTGAAAAATGCACCAGAATATACCGAGCAGTTTCTAAGATTTTTGCAATTAAAGACATGCCACCAAATTCACTCTTAGTCGAACAGAACTACACAAATTTTATTTATATGATTTATAAAATAAACGGACCTACAATCATAATGTCAGGGCTTTATTTGTAAAAAAAAATGTATTTATATATAATATATATAATATTCAGCATTTATAATAATAATTGGCGCAACAGGTCCATATGGACCCAAGCCTAGCTTCTCACAACCATTCGTCTTGTGTGAGTTTTTATTTTTGGGACGAATGGAAGGGATCTACAATTTTATGCCGAGTCCAAACGGCCAATTGAGAAGCTCTTTCATGACAGTTATACTCTCGGATGTTTGTCAGACGTTCGCGAGAGGTGGCGCAGCGAAAAAAACCTTAAGTTGGAATTTGGGTTTTTCTCGGGATTCGAACCTGGGACCCCTCGCTTAGTAGTCCAACACACTAACCACTAAGCCACTGCGCCATTCAGCATTTAGAATGTCCAAAACTCTGAGCTAAGCTGTACTACACTGAACGTAAGAAATAATAAGACCAAAGATGTCCGAATTGGCATATGGGACCAAAGGAGAAATTAAAGATCTACAAAGACAGACATGATCAACAAACTAAAAAGAGGACTAATAAAATAAATTAAAATTAATTCAAAACCTACACACAGAGAAATATGCTGTGTAAAATTGCCTTAAACGCAAAAGGTAAATATTTTTGTATGGAATTTTTTGGAGAGACATTAATCTGCCAACAAATGGGGCCATTTATGCATGGCATAGGTAATGATAAATAGGGTAAATTGCCTTAAAAAGCCTTAGGTAAATATTTTTGTATGAAATATTTTGGTCAGGAATAGCATTACCAAGAACTAGCACAATTTATGTACGGCATAGGTAATGAGAAATAGGCTAAATTGCCTAAGGGCCTAAGGTATTTTAACCTAAATACAAATAAGTGTATATTCACCTAAGGACATACGTAACTCTGCTTAGTTCTAAGGTAAAGTTTTGCATACCTTACTGATTTATAGAAGCCGCCTGCAACCAGCCAATCAACATTTATTTTCGTGTATTGATATTCCGGATAAATTTTCACCGACCATGCAAAATTGCCTTAGTTCTAAGGTAAAAAAATATTTTCGCTTGTTGCATGCAAAGTGTTTTACTGTCTTTTGTATTTTCTGGACGTATTTTGTAAACGAAAAATAATCAGTGATATAAGTTCAATAAGTTCTTGAAATATAAAAACATTAAAAACAGTACTGTACAATACTGTGTGAAAACCTAAAGTTAACTACAAATAACAAACAAAATATTAGAGAAAAAGTTTGTCGAAGAAGAAGTTTAAGGTAAGTGCATTGAAATATCCCTTTTCTTTTATGTATGTATTTATAAAAACACATTGTTTTCGAATCGAATTAAAGCCAATTTTTTTAAAAAAGTTTTCTAAAAGATCTTACGGCAATTTATAACAAAAATGGACATCGGTTCGTAAGCAATGTTTCACAAAGAAAATTTTGTTTACCTAGTCAAGTGTATGTTTTCTATTTCCAGATAATATTGACATTGCATTTTCAACGCTACTTCAATTCTCAATTAATATCATATAACACTTTTTATATTATATAAATAATAAATATCGCTGCTATTGTAAAACTAGTTTAGCAGAAAAAAAATAAAGATACAAATGTATTAACATAAAAGGCATTTCATTAATTTTCATTACATTTCTGATAGCATTAAAAGGTATGAATATGTCTTTGTACATCTACAAAAATTGGTAAAATTTAATTTGGCTGCTTAACCAAGTCAAGTGTTTGGAAAAAAAATACCTTAGTCTTGATTTCTTCATGTTATCCATAAACATCATTTAGAACAATTATTTTTGCAGTTTCTTATCTCTTATGTTTTAAAAAAGATTTTGCCTTCCAAAATTCAAATTTCAAAAGTGGGTCAGAACAGTAGAGAAGGTCATCAATCCATCCATCTTTTGACAATTAGATGCAGTTGAGTATTAGGTGTACCTACATACAAAATCCTTTCGTCGAAAAAATGTTAGATGATGCAAAGGGTTTGATAAGAGTTGTTAATTTGTTTTCAGGTTTCCGCAGAGTGAAAAAGTAATTAGTCAGGTAAAAGTGTGAAATTGTTGTTTCACAGCTATTGAGTTCAATTTTAGTTTGTAATTTCGAAAAAAAAATATTTCGTGTTTGTTGTTTATTTTTGTTTCTACCGTAAACATTTGTGTACTTTGCAACTATACATTATGTGCACTCCAGGATTACATTATCAATCTTTTTTACGATAAATTTGCACCGAAATGAAGGTTTGGTAGATGCAAATTTCGCTGCCGTGCCAAGTTTATCTGTGCATTTTAAAAAAAACAACTTTTTTTTAACAGTATCATGTTTAAATTAAGTTAACTTAAAATGTTGTATGCCATGATAGACCTGAGGTTCACATATGTGAACCAGGATTTTTCCCATGAAGTAAATTAAAATATTTTAAATATTTTCAATGCAAATTTCTTAATCAATCTTACGTAGGATTTAAAATCCACCAAAATCTATCATTTCGATTTTTTTATTCGTCTGGGTCTGGACTAAATACCCATTTCAGGTCCGTTTGCTCATACGACTTAAAGATTTAAGTTCTACTTAAATACTTATGGGCTACTTTTTTTCAGGGCATAAACTGAGTTAATGTGGCACTTAAATTCGCTATGACTCGTATCAGCAAACGTCCCAAAGGCATTTAGTAAATAAAAAGTATTTGAAAATATTTCGTTAGATTATTTTTTTTTGAAATATATTTTATTGATGTTTGTGAAAGTCGTCGCCCCCCTAAAAATGTATACAGTCCCCATTTTCTGGTTGTCCAAAACGGCCACCCCAATTGTTGAACCTATACTGACTTATGGCAGTCTCATATGGAACAAAGTACAAGCACAAGCTTTCATCGGAGTCACCAGCGCGGTAAGGTCAACCCCAACAGCCGGACTTGGGGCTATCCTGAACCTGCTTCAAATGCACATCTTTACGCAATCATTGGCAGCTAGGTTACTACTTAAGTTTTGAGATAGAATAGTCGAAATGAATATTTAAAATCGAAAAAGGCTTTATTGCTTTTTTTTTAAATAGTTTCCATGAAGATCAACAGATTTGCGTTTGAACCAGTTTTTGAAGTACTTTTTCCATTTTTATTAAGCTACCTTCAAAACATGAGATTTCAACACATCAACCAAAGAAAAAACACTTAATTCTACTACAGCTCAGTCGTAATCTCATCTTGCGGTCGAAAGCCCACGAGTCGAAAAACTTTGACCTCGCATTTTATGTTTGCGGAAATAAGAAGAATTCATTGGGTGCCAAAAATCAGGACGTACATCAAGTCGATGTTTGAATGCTCAAAAATACACTGTATGAGAGCTTGCAGTAGATACCATAGTGGTGAATGGTTTTGCTTATTTTGCTGAAAACATCTGGCAAACAAATAGTGGTGTCCATTTATTCTGAAAAAAGGCGATCATTTACTTCGAAGTGCTTCGTGCGCGCAACAACTCTTCTTAGATTTGGCTGTTCTTGAAAGACAAATACACCCGATTATTGTTTAATTTCGGTTTCAATATGCATAGATCCATCATTCATTTTATAAACGTAATTTTTAGCACCGCTATTGAATTTATTCAACATTTTTTTGGCACTAATCAACACGAGGCATTTTTGTCAAATTATGCGGTATCTAACGCGAGCAAAATTCTTTTTCACGGCCAAATGTTCAAGGAATATTGAATGTATGCGAGTGGAACTAGTTCTTCAATCTCACGGTATATCCATGACAATCTTGCAACATCAGTTCACGCACAGCATCGATATTTTGTGGCACAACAACCGATTTTGGATGAACTTACCGATGTTCGTCCGAACCATAGGATAGGGTATGTTACTTAAATTTGATAAAAGGTTTTTTTTTCGAAAGAAATAAGAAATGCAAGTAAGAAAATTAACTTTAATTTGAACAATTTAAACAATTAAGAAAAACAATCGAATTATAATAAAAACAAACAAAATACAGAAAGGATAATAATAACTTGGTTTCCAAACAACCATTTTGTTCTTAAGGGCCCAGCCCATAACTTATGTTGCTTCCGCTTCCGATACGTCAACGTTATCGTATTCATTCGAAACACACAGTCAAATATTTGCCTTTCACCACAAAATGTTTTTTTGATTAAATAGTATTCTCAGTGTTTTTAATGACAGTTGCCTTTCTCTCAATATCTCCAACAATGAAAGTGATTCCTCTCACGCCGGCCGTGGTAATCCTCAACGGATGCAACGGACAGAAAAGTAGAAAACAAACCTAGTGATGCCAGATTACAAGATTTATCTTTTTTCAAGATTTTTGAGCTCCAAAACATGTACAAGACTTTTTACCGCAAAAACTTTTTAAATCTAACAAATTAAAAGAACCATTCCATTATTATGTGTAATGTCAACGTGAGTCAAACAGAGCCCATGCACAATTTCCGTTTCATTAACGTTTCTATCAACTCTAAAAAAACATGCATTTTAAGTATTTTATAAAATAACTTATGTAACGTGTTTTTAGAAAACTGTTTTAAGAGTAAAAACAGCTTTTATTTTCAATATTTTATCTCGCCCACGTTCCTCTGCAAATGTTGAAATAATATTTTCTGGTTTAAATTTAAATAAAATAAAATTCAAAATCGTTTGAGTACTAAAACCAGAGACAATACTGAGTCCACCAACTTCGGCCGATTTCCCGTTACTTGCCTAAGCTATATTTTTATGGGGTAGCAAATGCTAAGTGGGCTAGTATTGTTACATAGAAATTCGTATTGACAAATGTCACGTAACGTCAAATATTCCGATTGCTGACAGCGTTCATAGAATTTTATCCGTTAAATTTAAAATTATTTGTTTTCGTGTGAATAATATATTTTTTTAGGAATAAGAGTACATTTGCTTAAAGTATTAATGACATAGGCTGGTTGAAGGAAAATAAAAACATTTTGACCAAATTTTCTCCAGTTATCTAAGAAAAAAATACACATAAAATCGAAGTAAGAGATATTCAAAAGCAGAGAATACGCAACCATGTTTGTCCTAAGAGGTTTCTAGTACATAGAACATCTCCATTAGATAGTTTTATTGACAAACAAAATCGAATTATTCGAATTTTAAAAATATGTATATCATAACTAACCAATGGCGTTCAGTAATGCAAAAATGTGGTATTCCCGAACTCTAGCACATTTCCCCACGGTTGCCGAGGGGGTTGGGTTCGATATCCCGCTTTTAATAATCCCGATTCTTAAAATCCTTCTTTTTATAATCCCGCCTTTTAAAATCCAGCCTCTTATAATTACGTTTCTTATTATCGCCGCGATTTTTTAAAATAAAGCAACTACTTTTAATTGTAAAAGCGGGATAATAAGAAAACTAAAATAAATTAAGCAATGAGAGTTTTTTTGAAATGCAGTTTATTTTAATATTTATCATTTTTAGAGGAAGTAACAAAATCAGAAATAAATAATATCAAAATATTTTTTTAAGTAATAAATATGACAATCTTGAATAATTTTTGCCACCTTTGTTTGACTTTACTTCACTTATAATATAACTCTTCGCGGTCAATAGTTCTGCGTGCGCACTCAATCCAATACTACACAATATAAATTGGCGCACACTCCAATTATTGTTACAGCAGTAAATGATAAGAGCAAAACCGTTAGCAAAGAGTAGGTTTTTATGTGCATTATATACTATTTTCGCAATGCGTAAAAACAATGTAGAATATGTAAGCAAAAACAAATGTGTGCTTACAGTAAAAACTAAAAACATTCGGATGCATTTTCTTTTCGGTCGAGTATTTTTAATATTCTTAAATATTTAATAATATAAAAAAAGCGCATATAACCAACATCTATTTTTTTAATAACAAGGTTTTTTTCCAAAAAACGGGATTAGCGGGATTACAATAGATTGGGATTTCGAACAAGCGCGATTTTAGAAGACAGTATTTTAGCAGACGGGATTTTAAGACTTTTTTTTCGCGATTTTTGAAAAGCGGGATTCCGATACGCCCCCTTGCCGAGGTTGGCAGCATTTATTATTGTATTTTTTGTATGTTTTTGCATGTCACACGGATTCTAAATTAACATAAAACCGATAGGAAAACAAAATGGCGAATTTGAAAAAAAAAATTGAGGGGGCCAGCGGCAAGATGATTGCCGAGTTGGGGGTCTCAGTATGATTTGTCTTTGACTGAAACAGTTGTTGTTATTTGAATCCTTACAAAGAATGTGTTGCGCTTTAATGAACCGAAATTTTATGATCCTGATAGGTATAAGCAATGAAATTTTAAGTCAATTTGATTCAAATATGTTCCAACATTTCGAAAAACATTAACTTTAATTTATGATCTAAGTTTTTTTTACAATAGACATTTAGGTGATTTATGTATTAGTAGTAACGTATTTGAAAATTGTATTTTATATTTATTTTGTATTTTATATTTATTTATTTTTTTTTTTTTTTATTTTATATTTCGCTCTTTTTAAATTTTGAACAAAATCTTGAAAAAAAAGATTTTTAATGTCGGAAAAACAAGATTTTCAGATTTTTTATCTGGGAACTACTTTATCCGTCATAGGTATGTGCTGCTGATGGGTCACCTCCAATAAGCTGTTGTGTTTTATCAACCTGTCAGTCGAATGCGTTTCCGTAAGATTGGATTCTGTGGGTCGGGCTTTTCAGCTACTTACAATCTAAGCTTCAGTATAGTTGGGGTAGAACTTATACGGCATTACATTGCTTCCTTTGCTTATTTCTCAAAAACATAAAATGAGAATTATTTTGAGACAAGCCTTGAACATTTACAGAATCAAAAAATCTTCAAAAGCCCCCCGGCAGTAGTTTTATCGTTCAACCCCATTAACTTTTTAAGTGTATACACCTCTATTGCGCCTAAATATAGATTCGGGAGTGAATTAGCTGAATTTTGTTTTGACTTAAATGAAATATGCACATAATCTTAAAACCTATAATTTGTTATCAGTGAAATTGGTTAGGTAGATTGTGGATAGCGGATTACTTTTATATCTGAGACACCTTTATGTTCTTATTTTATTGCATTCCATCCACCTTCGCTATCACTGGATAGGTAAATATTTATAATAAAAACGATGGACTTATTATATTTAAGAAATAAACTTATAAGTATTTAGTAATTGAAGAGATAGTACAATGCAATGACAGATTGCTATGAACTACACAGCTCTACATCACTGCTGCAAGCGAAATCTTTCACACCTACTTATCATTAGCGAGCCCTCATATCTCGTCAATTCTCACATTTCCCACATCCTCGATCCTGATAATGGCAACTTCACATAATGTATTCCAATCAACACGTCGCGGTGTCGTCACCGTCAGTGCTGCGCCCTGAGTGCCTATAACCAAAACGAGAAACTAGGGTTGTTGTTCCGAAGTAGCTGCATTCCATAAACAATTTTGCATACCGCAACAGCAACCCACGCACAGCCCAAGTAAGCTGATAAACCAAGCAAGGCAGGCAGGTCAGCCTTGCCGTTGGGGTGTCTCCCTGTGGTATCACCCCCCTCCGTTTGATGTCAAATTACGTGCGATGTTACGCTACGTGCATGCGAACGAAATAACCACACCACATTGCTGTTTACTGATGATGATGATATACCAATGAAACCATCACCAAAACGTCGTGTCGGTCGTCAGCGTCAACGCCGCCGTCGTCGCGCTACTGCACAGTAATAAAAACAAATCGCCAAACAAAACCAAGCCACCATCGAACCGCGTTCCAGCCGAGGGCAGGTAGTCGGTAGCTGGTTTGTTGGTAGCGTAGCGCGTCGTTCCGACAATAAGACCAACACATTGTCACATCACAAAGTACAGATACAGCCCAACAACGCGTCATTTTAGCCCCCCCCCCTTGTGTTGCCGGCAATGCTGTCGACCACCACGAACCGCGATAATCGCGTATAACTTGTAATATGCTGTCACACAAATGCGGTATTATTCCCCATGCCCCATGCCCAGGCCATCCATCCAGCCATTCCGGCAGTCATCCATCCATCCATCGTGTGGGAAACACACGACAAATCTGTTTCCCACGGTCTGAAAAATATATCTGACAACAACAACAACTACGACGACACAGTGCATAGCATACGAGTCGAGTGTGTATATATCTATAGCACAGACCAGCCGCCGTTTGCTTGGCGCACAAGCGGGCGGACGGGCAGCCTTGCCTGGCACTCTGGCTGTGCTCTGACATGGCAATGGCATGGCAAGGCAAGCAGTCATTCAGTACCTCTCCCTCTTCCTCTTCCTCCCTCTCACTTGGGCTTGCTTGCTATTTCTTTCCATTTAGCTCTTTATCTGTTTTACTCCGGATTTATTTTATCGCCACCATTGCTGGGCTACTTTCTTTATAAAAGGAGGATGACAAACGTGTTTATGGCTCATTCCTAATTCAGAAGCGATCGCGGATACACGCCAGAAGCAGAGAGTGGATATTATCGGCGGCGATCTATATCGGCAACCAATTTGGATACAATCCTCGATCTCATTTAATTGGATTACCACCGCACGGATAAACACAACATGGTCATGGAGATGTCCAAAACATATCAGTATCGCAAAGTTATGAAGCCGTTACTGGAGCGAAAACGTCGTGCGAGGATCAACAAGTGCTTGGATGACCTCAAGGATTTAATGGTCGAGTGCCTAACGCAGGAAGGGGAGCACGTCACGAGGCTTGAAAAGGCGGACATTTTGGAACTTACTGTTGAACATATGCGGAAGCTGAAGGAGCGTGGAGCCCTCTCACTTGCTAAAACGCAAAGTACGCAACAATTGGAATCCTTTCGTTCGGGCTATGTGCATGCAGCCGATCAGATCTCCCAAGTACTAGCGACAACTCCGGGAATGCATATGGACGTCGGATCAAAAGTTATGCGCTTTTTGGCTGATCAACTGATTCAAATGCAGACACTGCAAAGGGATGTGTTTCATTTACCCATGATCATGGCGCCAACGAAAGGAGGTGACATTGAAGTGATGATCGATGTTATCAAAGTGGAGTCCCCATCATCATCGTCTGTAGCCGCAGATGTCTGGAGACCATGGTAGCTATCCTGAGAGTAAAGAAAATAGACTGCGCGTTCACTGACGAGGATTTTGTATATACGATTTCAAACAAAGGATCAATTGTCTTCCTGTAAGTTTTTTATTTGTCACCAACTCGAATTGTTATTCACTGTGATATATTGTACAATAGATTGTAAGACGATAAATTAAGCAAACCGGTTAAAAGCTTTAAACAACAAAATAAATAAAAACAAAGATATATATATAAACAAAAAACAAAAACATTTCTGTTGTGATTCTTGTCCGTTCTTTCTCATTTAGGTGCGGTTTTGAGGTTTCGCAACAAATGGATTTCAGTGTGTGATTTTTTTGAGTTGTACAGGTATATGTACATTCGCAACTAAAATACGAATGATTAGTTGTTCGTATTCCGAATCGTCACGTCCTTATAATAGCACTCTGGGAGCTTTTAATTTTGACGACTTTGACGAATCTCTGAAAACAAAAAAATATGAGTAGGGACATATTTTCAAGGCACTCAGCGAGACCCTAATTCTTAAAAGCAGTATACATACAGCCAATTTACAGCTATTATTCGGTTATAGGCCCCAAGAGATGTCTACGGAATTTTTGCATAAGTGTTGGGGCAAATTTTGCTTTCTGGATACAATTTTCAATTTAAGTGGCTAGCGCAATTTGGGAGACTAAGAGGGAAGTCCCTAAGTGTGGACAGTGAAAGGCTTGCAGTATGGTAGTTGTTGGTGACTATAACGTCACAAGAAAATCACAATAAAACCCTGAACACATCCACCGCTGAATACTGCTGAATCCAATTCTTGACGAACAATGACAGCTGAGATCCAAGCGGTATTTCCCGCGATTTTTGTACCTTCGGGTGCTAATCAAATATAATTTATTATAACGTTGTTAGAAGAAGTTCGCCTTTTTATTTCTCCACACTTTTTTTTTATGATTTACGACAAAGTTGAACCAGTATTAATTTAAATTAAAAACAGTATTTTCTTAGTACAACGACAAGCTCAGACTTAAACTTGTTTGATATGCTTAGACTGCATTGATTATTTGTAGGATGTAACAACCTACCATTCGGTATGTTATGAATCTCCAAGAGAGTTTGTTTAATACAAGATTCCATATTAGAGGTGATAGGACCTCTTCCGAATTAAGAGTTCCACCCTTTACAAGTTTACAATATTCGCATTTGCCAATGGGTTTCTATATCTCTACAGTGATGAGGTCGGGACCCTGCCTGGTCAAAAAGAATCGCGACCGAAGTTTAGACAACGTTTAGTTTTAAAAGACTGTTGTTGGCTTTCAGTGCGTGCTAATTGGATCGGATCGGCCGTTTAGACAAATAAAGAAAATCAACAATAGTAACTGAATTAGGAATGTTAATATTATTTTTTTTTTATTAAAGTTTGAAGGCACCAGACGAAACAAAGTACTTCCTTAACACTGCTTCTTACATTGAAAATAAGAAGTACATCTTTAGCACTTCCTTTTATGTAGAAACAAAGTATTCCTTTTCCGTAGGCACAAAGTACTTCTGAAGTTCTTCCCTTTACGCAGGTACGATGCACTTCTTTAGTACATCCTTAAACGTAAGAACGAAGTACGTCTTAAGTTTTCCTTTTACGTAGAAACGCTGGTTCAAGGCAGTACTCTTTTCAATATATTAGAATGAATTAGAATATATATGTGGGTGCTTCACGTATTCTCATGTGCAGAAGGTATGTAACTGAGTATTTTCCCAAGCGCCTATCCTTTCAAAGTGGAAAGAAAGTATATACTAATTTTCCGAGTATTTTTCAGTAGTTATATAAGTACTTCTGCGTTTGCAGGGGAGTGATCAGGTGGTGCAGACTACAAGGTGGGCCAAAAGAGATCACCCTATTGGAAGATGCTCTTATTTTTGCAAATGGCCGCCAATGTCAAATCTGTTTTGACATTTGTGGACTAGACAGATGTAGAATACAAGTGAACCAGCCATGGAGCGATACACTCCCCAAGAACTCGGAATAATCGTGTCTATTTGTTTGCGTAACAATTTGTCTGTAGTGTTGGTGCAGCGCGAATTCCGTCGCCAATTACACGGCCGTCCGACACCGACTGCGCAAACACTGCGCCGTTTGGCCACCAACCTTGAAGAGTATGGCACCACAGGAGACGTTGGCAAGAGTGGCCGGCCCCGGAGCGCCCGTTGTGCAGAGAATATCGCCGCTGTTGACAAGGATGTCGAGCTGTCGCCGAAAACATCGACCAAACGCCGTGCTTCGCAATTAGCCATCAGCCGGTCGTCTCTAACGGCCATATTATTCACTCCCGGTGTAACGCAGGTTTAAGATAATTTTACACCCGTTCAATAATCCGCATTTTTTAAGCCCGACAATTTAAACCAATGTCCATATTATTCACTGAAAAAAATGCATTTAACCCGCTGCATTAAATGGATTTGAATACGGATTTAAAATACTTTAAACCGTTTATAATCCGTTTTAAACCCACGTAATGTCAAATTTCATAAATAATGACTTTTTTATTGTTGCTTGTTACTTGAAAATTTATTTCATTTGTTTTGGGCCCAGTTATATTCTAAGGTGCATTAAATATGGAGAAATTTCTATCGAATAATCGAATGTAGCCTCCAAAATGACTCTTTTTTCAGCACGAAATATTTTCGAAAATATACCACATCGTAATCGTCGACGCTTGTTCATTCGATATATTCGACAACAAGGACGACGTTAATTTACCCTCAGTTGCTGTTTCACGAGCTCTTCGACAAATTCGTCTTCTGACGACGAAGACATCAGCATTTATTTCGTCAATTTCACGAATGAAGTCCTTTTTTAGTTTCTTGCCATTTTTTTGTATCCTTCTTGCGAGCGAAGAAATGTAAATATTATGAAATTGAGTTTTAACCTGAGTTAAAGTACTTAAACTGGTCTCCGGATTGCGTTTAAATCCAATTGGATTAAACGCGGTCAAGTTTAAAAAACTGGGTTTATGCTCGGGTTTAACGAGTGAATATTATGGACTTGGGTTTGGTTTTTGGGTTGAACTTAAGCCCGGGTGTTATCTTTAACCCGGATTAAAGGGAGTGAATAATATGGCCGTAAGCCGAATTTTGGTCAAAGACTTGCGCATGTTCCCGTACAAAGTCCAGTCCGTACATCAGCTGCTACCTGTCGACCGCCAAACGCATGGTACGCTGGAGGAGTCATCGGGCCATTTTCTTCGAGAACGCCGCTGGTCAAACGACAACAGTTAACCGAGTTTTTCTACCGCAATTGGACGAATTAGGACTGGAGGACATGTGGTTCCAACAATACGAAGCTACGGCACACACTGAGCGACCCACAACCGATATTCTGAAGGCGGCGTTCCCGGGTCGCCTCATCTCTCGTTTTGGCGATTTGCACTGGCCGGCAAGATCGCCCGATTTAACCGTTCCAGACATTTTTTTTGTGGGGTTTTTTACGTGAACAAACCCGAGACCCTAGAAGCCCTCAAGGACAACATTCGACACGAGTGCGAGAATCTGTCGCCCGAAGTTTTCGCCGAAGTGATCACGGAAAGAATTAAAAATCACCAATTGCAAAATTTTGAGTTGCAATTCACGAATTATATCTATGTCTCAAATTACAACGATTTTTTCTTGGATTGATATAAAAATTCGTCATTCGACATTGAAAACGGCGTAGAGCACAAAATTCTGCTTGTTGAATTTTGCGATTAGAAGTATTAATTGGAGCTTCTTTTATTTGTAGTGATTTGCGATATTGTTTGGCGCAATTTACCACTTCAATGGGCCAATTTCTCAGGCACTATTTCACAATCGCAAATTGCAAAAAGTATTTGCTGATTTACAAACACTGAGTGATGAATCAATGAAATCTTATAATGATTTAGCACATGTAAATTGCAAACATAAAATGACGTAGAAAAATCGTGAATTACAATTTGTAATTTCCATGGAATTAACTGCCCGATGTGTGAAATTTTTGTGCGCACAGGCAGCCGACAAAAACGAAATGTCATAGCATGTCCATAGTCCATGCAAAGAATTCCATTTAAGTCCTTTTATTTGCTGCATGGACAGCTCCAATCATGCTTCATTATAGTTCAGAGTCAGACAGTCGGTATTCAATCTTTGCTTAAAGCAGTTCTTGTCGGGTCAAAGTTATTTATAAGTATAACTCATTCGTAGTGATAGTGAGTGTACTAACAAACAAATTGTAAAGAATTTTGGAATATATCTTGTAATTAAGTAGGTATAGGGCTATTAGAAAGAAGTTTAAATTGGAATGGAATCTAAAATATCATATGTAATTGAAAATGATTGTAAATGTTCGTATCAATGGCAAGTTCTTCTAAATAATTTGTTTGTTTTTTAAATTTCAGCATAGACCGAAAAACCACTCCGTTGTCTCCGGACGATGTGGCGCCGTATGCTTTCCATGGAAACAAATTATAAAATGCAACTTTAAATATGTATTCGAAAATAACCTAAATAATTAAACTACGAATTTCGATTTGTAAATCATAAGATAAAGTTGTAAATTGAGAATAAAGTTTTCTAATTTCACGATAAAACAATTTCAATTTAATACGGTGATGCCTCAAATCACTACTCAAGAATCGTAAATTGCAAAATGTGAAATGCAAATTGATAAAAAAAGATTCAATTTACCATTACGAATTCGTAAATTGCAACTACGAACTGTTGAATCTACCCCTTTTGTTCGCAAATCAACACTTTTGAGTTGCAATTCAAGACTAAATGGTTGTAATTTGTTAAGGGAGGAAATCTAAATTTACAACACAAAAGTGGTTGGTAATTTACGAATTATTTTTGCAATTCACAATCCATCGTAATAGCAAACTGATCTATTTGTGTCAAATTGCGATTGGTTATTGCAATATGTATTCCTCATTTGATCGCATCATTGACAATAAAAAGTAGCGATTCGCGACTTTTGAGGGTCAATATCTTCACTTCGTACAATTTGTAGAATTGCGAATAAAAAGTCGTGAATTAGTAAATCCTGAGCTAAGCTCTAAAACTAGACAAACTTTTCGTGATTCTGTGCTCATTTTTCTTGATTTGGTTTTAAAATGTTTTCCGTGATGAAAAATGCCATAAAACGAGCCCGTATGGCAATCAATTGTGACGGTTCAAATAAACTAATCAAAAAACAGAATCGAAGTTTTTTCGTTTAGAAAAAAATGAGAGCCAAACAACATCGGATGACTTCTTTTGGCCCACCTTGTACAAACGAAGTCAATTTCGGCTGATTTACAGTTACTTGTCTATAAGCTACACTTTTACACATAGAAAATTGTATTGAAAAATTTAACGCACCAATCCACTCGCATCTAATCGTAGTCATTTGAATGCTGTTTAAGGCGTTCATAGAATTTTATACGTGGAGTTTAAAATTATTCGTTACATGTGAGTAGTACTTTGTAGGATAAGTGTTCATTTGCTTAAAAAAATGTATGAAAATTGAACAATACAGGATAGTTGTAGGAAAAAATATTTTCAGCAAGCTTTGATCAGCTTTTTATGAAAAATATAGAAATGCAATCGATGTTAATGATATCGAAAAGCTTTAAATACAAACATGGTAGTCTCTTATCTCAGATTACGTAATTAAAATTTGTTTGACGCTATCCAAATTAATAAGGCTGCGAAGGAAACTAGCTAAAATATTGCAATTATCATATAAGTAAAATTGGTGTAGTTCTGTTCGACTAAGATTGAATTTGACTGCATGTATTTAAATGCAAAAATCTTAGAGACTGCTCAGTATATTCTGGTGCATTTTTAACAGGCCTATAGAGGATACCTAGGCCTACAATCTCTTCTTTATTTCAACTCTATGTCTTTATAAATTTTGGAAAAAATTGGAGAAGAGTAATTTATTTTTTCGTTTCGTTTTGCTTTTTTCTTTGTCACGCTTTCCGTTCGAAAATACTGGGAGCACTAAAGTATAGTAAATACCAGCTTATAGAGGACATCTGCAGGTACAACTTAGGATATCCAATAATTCGATAACTTAAAAGGTTTTTAAATTAAATGGCAAAATTTGAAAAATTTCTACAATTTTCACATGAGTGAGTAGATATGCAATTCATTCTCAAATCGAACATACTAACTGCGCAATATTATATTGACATCGCTTTTAACCCTATTTTACTCCTGTGACGGAGAGGGAGACAGACAGAGGCAGTACGCTGTTTGGTGTGTTAAGAACAAAAAAAGGTATAAAAGAAATGTCAAATATGTAGGAAAGGAATGTCAAATCGGTATAGGTATTATTGATACCAGATCGTGGTATTATTACATTAGGCAAAATTCCTGATGATATTTGTAATCAAGATGAGGCAGTAAATTACCGGTCGAGTTTCAAATAGAACTTCAGTCCATGGCCTGGAATTAAAGCTTGGAGTTGTTGTTACTTCGCAATTTGAATCCCCTAAGCTTTGTAATGGAACCAGATTGAGAGTGATTTCTTTGCAGAAAAACGTTATTGCGGCGGTAATTTCAACTGGGTCTGTTAAAGGAGATACGGTTTTTATACCAAGAATATACAAATAATTCCCAGCATGTGCAATGTCATGAAGATAAAGGCAGAGTGGGCCCAGTCTACGGGAGGTTTTTTAGTACGGGTTCCCTCAGTCCCTCACTTTTGCAGAATGCTCTTTCTGAAATTTGTTTCCATCAATTGTTCTGAAACCACATTTTGCACGTGCGAAGCCGGGCGGGTACAGCTAGTTATAAGAATAAACGTGGGCAATATTTATGTTGTAAGAATCCACTTGTGCGAGTTGAGGTGGCGCATTATTCATATCCATTTTCTTAAGAATTTAGGCCCTCAAGAATTAAAAAAAAATAATAACAATCATAAATAATTGGTTAAAAATACCCACAACTTGTTATACTGTTCGGCATAGTTCTATTAAATTTAAATTGGGCATTAAGCGCAGAGCCTTAACTTCGCGTTCAATCTTAAACAAATAGTCTTGTCTGTTGTTGGCTTTTGAGCTAGTCTGAGATTTGCTCATTTGCTGTATGGAGACTTCATAAAACTTATTCAGATTGGAGATTAGTATAATAACTTGATCTCTTGAAATCTTAAAAGATATGTAATTTTCTGGTTTGTATCGCAAGTATTATAACTTTACAAAGCTTTTTGTGTTCTCAATCAGTGTGAAGCAGCTGTCGAATAGATGATCCAATAACCCAAACAAAATGAATTAGTTCTCTTTTTAATAAGAGAACAATTCCGGAATTTAATCTGCCTACAATTGAGGAGACTCTGCTAACAATTTGTGATAACGCCAAATACCTCGGAACCCTCCTGGATAGGAAATGGAACTGGAATCTCAAGACAAAAGAAGGAACTATGATGACAATGAATCGTCCGGACCTAGGGTCCTAGTCCTAGAATAATTATATGGTAGGAAGACCGGTTCTAACATGTGGCGAGCAAAGATTCAAAGAATGGCCTGTATTGCCACCACTGGGGCAAAGAGGAACCAACCTCACAGGCACAGGCCACATCGCAGCTAGCGGCAAACTTAGTATCACATCCTAGAAGTATCCAGTTCAATCACCCGACTACAACAGTGTGTCCTAGGCTGAAGTACTGTCAGCAGCTAAAGAAGCCGTAATGATGGCAATACCGAAATAACAATTTGACTTCGGTAAGGTTCAAATTTTTCATTTCTGTAGGCAACACCTTCGATAGAGCTTCTATAGTATTTGTTACCCGAATTTGATCCATTTCGAAATAATTGTTTCGATAATAACTTCAGTAAGACCTTTACGACAAGATCTCTATTAGGGCCGTTTGCTGATACGACTCATAGCGAATTTAAGTGCCACATAAACTCTTATGTGACTGTTTATGCCCTGAAAAAAGTAGCCCATAAGTATTTAAGTAGAACTTAAATCGTTAAGAGTCGTATGTCTGGAGATGTGTGGAAAATGAATTGCTTCGATAAAGCTTGTGGTTCGAAGCGCTTTCTAGAAACTTCTTTAGAACATTATAAAAGCAATTAACTGTCATGCAGTCAACCGCTTGCGATTGGAAGCTGTACAGAAGCACTTACTCATACTTCCTTCTAACTTACATAATATGGAGGCTTTATAGAGGTAAAAATTAGTTTCATATGAAATGAATCACAGCTGTCTAAAGAAACCATCAATTAATAAACCGGGGAAAAATGACAAAAATTAAAAGACTTTAGCACAGTGAAAAAATATGTCAGTAATGTGATTTTAAATAAACACTTTTCGCTCATAAATAAATTAGGTAACATTAAATGCTTTGCTTACAACTTCGGTCGAGTAAGCTGCAAGTTTATTGCAAGCCTTAACGAAACTCTAAAATGTATGAAGTAGTTCATTATGACGAATTAGCATAGGGGTAGTGTATTGGACCCCTGTTCAAATTTCAGTGCGACGCATGTAAGTAAAATTTAAATTATAACGACTACGTAAATATAAACTGCATGAAAATAAAAAAATATGAAAATGGGAAATAGAGAAATATCATAATGATAATTTTTTTATTTGTATTTTTTGGGTTTCCATGAAGTTTCGGTGATGCCCTACTGAATAAATAATCTATGGATAAACGTGAGACGATTCTTTTGCGGAGCATTAGCCTACGATGTTAATTTTAATTACCTTTCAGACGAAGAAGTTGTGTTTTCAGTTAGGTCTATTCAAGCTGTTCAGGGAGTCTCAAACAAATAAATACCTGCATTTACTTGTACGCCATATGTGTTTCCACTATGCCTTATGCAGTTAATATTGCGGGAGGTGAAATATACTGCATGCAGATATTACTTCATTCATTGACAGCCAAGCACCAATAAAAGCTGTCTGCAACCAGCTATCTCCTAACCAGGCCGATACTACAATAATGATTCCCCCCCGGCGATTGAAAACTGTCACCGAAATAAAACATGCATAAAGCTCTTTACGTATACCATTACTAAAATATGGCCAATCTATAACAAGCAGAAATAAACAGAAAGCATTCTAAAAGTGAACAAAAAATCCCCATCTTCTTTTGTGGGTACTTTAACCGGATATAATATGCTCAAATACCATACCAAGAATATGAGAAACATCGCATATGAGTTATGCATAGGATGAGGTGTCGAGGAGGTGCCTGAGTACCCAGGACACCCCACAATTTCTATTCCACTGCCCAGTACTCTGTCAACATCAGAGAGGACCTGGCAGAACTTACTGAGAGATCTATAAATGACTTGCTTAAATTTGTTAATGTCTCGGGATGGCTCGTCAATCCGTGGGTTTCACACCTGGTAAAATAACTAAAACAATATAATCTTTCCTCACCATAAAAACTCGGAGAAGGAGAGGACATTTAAATGTTATGTAAACTGTTGCGTTAAATTTTTACCGCAACAAGTTCTGCTCTCTATCCCTTCATTTCTTCTGTCCCTTCTTGGATTCTGTACACGAGGTCGTGGGATGTGGACGGGCATCCCCCCATCAGCCTCCGGATCACCTCCTTGGAGCCTTAAGGGTACAACCGAATAGGTATTCGATAGTGACAGGCCGGTCATAAGCCATCAGGCAGGCGGTCGGAATGGCAGAGGATGGGAGTTCCGGTTTTCGCAGCGGAAGGGAGACTCGCAACTGTCGATTATCAAGGAGCACAGTCGGATGGTGAGCCCGGCAGGTCGTCAGGAGACTCCCACCGACTCAACACTAAAAGTGGACTAAAAGAGGACGATCCCCTTAGCCAACACTTCACCGAGGGATAATTAGACCAACATCAGTGTCTATAAAAGGGTGTGTTGGACGGCCAACACAAAAACACCCCAACGATTGTCACACCAAAACAATAGATGACAATAACCGAAAAATTACGTTCGATGGGTGGAGAGACGACGATCTCTTTTAAAAATCACCCCGCCGCTGGAGCAACATAGGAGCAGCAGAAGAGTGTAGGCGAACGGCCAATTTAAAGACACTCTTCGTGAGATCTACCATCACCACCACGGTAGAGAGAGTTTGGTTCGATGGGCATAGGGAAGACGATCCCTAAGTTTAGGCCCCGATGATGGAGCAACGGAGGAGCAGCAGAGAATGTAGGCGGACGGGCACATAAAACGCACTCCCACACAAAATTAACACTATTGCACAAATCGCTCAAAGCCGATCGCAGCACGATTAGAACGACACTGAAAGCAAAATTAAGAAAAACAGCAAACCGAGGGCGAGAACCCACCCTAAATTCAACAATTTGTAAGGAATGGCATGCTATCGCAAGTCTCATGCCCCAAATCTACGCGTAAGACTACCGAAATAGCTTAAATAACTCGCGGAAAATTTTGTAAACAAACCATACCTGTTGGATTCCTTGTCAGCGAGTGGGAGTAATTTGGTTTTCCCACGTTGAGGGAAGGGTCCAATGTCCGATGTCCGGGTGGGGAATAATTGCGTCCACCACCATCTTTCTTTTTTACTTTTAAATTAACTTTTAATTCGTGGGGAAAATGTCGGGTTGCAAATTCCTCCACGAATTACTTTGTTTATTTACTATGACAGAGGGTCATAGAAATCATTATTATAGAAGGCTAACTCTAATTAAGAAAGAAGAGTCCGAAGTCGGCTGGCTCATCCAAATGTACTGGTAGGATCTTACCAAGGCGAATTCCAGTACAGAGAGAGAAATGATTGGAGATTATGAGAGGACTAACGGGTTACGGTAGCGCATTGTTGTCGCAAAAATTGGACCGTTCAACCCGCTAGTATGTGTGAATTTGGTGGTTAATGGCCGTGGGAGGCATTGCTGAATTAAAGATCCCACCGTTAGGGTCTAACACCAGCGAATGTATGAGAGAGAGTGCTTGAGGAAGCCAAGTGACTTCGAAGCAAGACAAGGCCCCGGAAGTCACTTCTTGGCTGACCAGGATTAGCTAAAGTTTAGAGGTTCTTTTGATAGCAATTTTACTGATTTTGTTTTGTTGCAAAAATTCGCAACTGTTTCAGATATATAATATTAGGTAGTAACCCGTGGAGTTTTCTTTATTTTGAAAATAAAAAAAAGTAGAGTAGAGTAGTGAAGTGAACGTTGATAAAGAGAAGAAGGATCCTGAAGAGACGGGGTAACCGGACAGAGGATTATGGAAGAGGTGCCAGAAAGGGGCATCAGGAAAAAAATAGAAGCAAGACAAGGAATCCAACAGAAAAGAAGGTTAAGTAGAGTGTCGAATTAAAATCGTTTGGGTTAGGCATTGTTCGATAATCGTAGTTTTGGTCAAAGATAATGGAATACAGAGATATATATCTTTCCAGTGGAAAGGCGGCTGCCTACAAGCTGTTTTCCCGTAAAATTCATGAAGTCACGCACATATGCTCATTTCTTTTCTAGTATATGTGAGTTCATGAATTGAACTTTAATGCAATAATTCGCTTATCCGAAATGCGTATTTCATTATTTTTTTTATTTTAATCGAATCCTTAAGAAAAACCAAACAAGTTCAATACCAAACGCAAAACAATTGAACAGCGCAATGCCCATAAAAGTAAAAGGAATGTTGGCCGGCCATTAGCAACATGCTTTTTTGTAGCTCACACGTATTCACAGACGGGGGTTGAAATTACAAAAACAACAATGTAAACAAATGGGTTTTGGGGGGATAGACGTACGAAAGATATCCATCTCTTTTATTCTTTCATCTCTGGTTTTGGTAGTCTTCCGTTTCGGCAAATTCCCGAAAAAGCGGGACACGCGACCCAGTTATTGATATATATTAATTATATATTAAGTAATTTTCGAGACAACGCGATAGCGGTCCACGCCAACGGTCCAAACTTTTCGTTGTACATTACATATATAATATACACTTTGTTGTTGTGTCGTCACAACCCCTTCATACCGAGGTGTGAGGGTTCAGCCTCAAACAAAAAAAATAAAGACCGTGCTCCAACGGAGCATTTATAACGTGGTCCAACATTTGATTTCTTTTTTGGTTAATTAATTTTCAGGTTTCGTAATTTACCCAAATTGCGTGGCGCCCTCGAGAGCATTTTTCTTACATAATAAATTGTCAAACGAAGAACGAGCTTAAAGAGTTCACACACCGATTCCTCCGAACCCACCCCTTTCGCTGAGCTAAGCTGAACGCAGCCCAAAAGTTCGCGATCTCTTTGTAAGTACCCTTTGGAAATTGACATTTGTTACATTCGATATTTTCTTCGGGCAGTGGCGACTGAAATTTTTTTCTCTCTTTTTTTCGTTTTGTTTCCCCAAATAAATTAATTAAAAAGTAGTTTGATCGCAATTTTGCAATAAAACAAACAAAATATTTCATTTACTAACTATGTTACTTTTATAGAATATTTAAAAAACAATTTTTGTTACTGTAACAAATTGTCGTGTTATACCTAACAACAATACATTTTGTTGCAAATTAACACTAACTCTGTCAGTTTTATAAAAGCATTTTATTGGACGTACCTATACATATACTTATATTGACAGAATATTTTTATCAAATATAGGAATCACAATTCTATTTTCAGTATGGGATGATGAGAAATAGCCAAATTTTAACTAAATATTACTTTATTCACTTGGTCATACTTCAGCAATCTTGGAACTTCAGCTTAATAGGTTTGCAGTCGTCTTATAGTTGGTACGGAGATAAACGTAAACATATAAGTAGTTAGCTATCAGAATACAGAATACTGCACAGTGGGGCCAAAATCTTTAATTCAATTTGATGATACATTTCTTTTTATTTCTGTTTAAATGTTGTCTTACATATACATTACATTGGGGGATAGGTTCTAGCTCTCCCGATAGTATCGCTATTTTCGAGCTCTGTATCACTTAAATCTACTTCATGAAGTAAGGAAGAATAAAAATGTCGAGAATCATGTAAGAATCCTTCAGTGTGCAATACGCTCAGTATTTATTTTTATATCAGATCTCTCAAAATCGTATGATATTTCTTTATTAAATTTTAATACATATTACTGAAATAAACTTCTCGCAGTATTTCCGTTATTTGTCAATCCATAGCCAAGCTCCCAAGAACATAAATTCATCAGTTTGAGACGTGTTTACATTGCTTGTGCAGAATATTTGGACCACATTTTTTATTAAATTATTTTTTTACATAATTAAAAAAAATGGTACGGCAGCTTAAACACATTGCGCCTTACTAATAACAAATTTTAGTCTCGACTTTAAATTTACGGAAGCCCACAAGTGTGATTTCTGTATGGAAAATATATCCACTGTAAACTACTAAAATTTAGAGTCGAAACTAAAAATATTTATTGGAACGGCCCATTGCTTAATTTAATTTTTATTTCAAATTTAACACGCAGTCGATAAAAAATCTTTGTTCACAGGAGGCAAAACTGAAACTAAATAAATTGCATTATTATTGCTCTACTCAATGTTATCGCAAGTCCCGTTATGTCTTAAGAGAAAACATATCTGGGGTGGAATCGGCTAAGGTGATTGTTGATAGTTGACAATCAAATTGACAATCGCTTTTTTGCGATCAATTTCATGTGACAGCTATTTAGGTGTCGCTTTCATACATTTGTGTAATTTTCATTGATATGCACCTCGGCTTCAACTACAAATAAATTAAATACTAAAGTGAAAAAAGAATATATTAAATAAATTAAAATAGAAAACTGAAAAAAGGAAAATTTGAAAATTTATTGTTATTTTTTAACATTTTAATATTCTAAATTCACTTATGGCGTTTTTCATTGAAGATGGTCTGTTCAATGAAATTATTTGAAGCGTTTTTGTAAAAGTGGTAGACACCTGTTCACAGAAAGAGTAATTCTTTTCTTGAATCGAAAACACCATTACATTTTCACAACAGAAACATTTCGAACATAATTGCGCCTATCGGCTGCTCGGAATGACAGCGTCGGCAAGGAAGTAACGTTCAAAACTCTAAAGGGTACCTAGGTCAGACAGGGAGCGATCTATGGTTTGCTCGCTTAAAGGCATGGTTAATCGTGTTTTGTGAGATCTAACTTAAATATTCATCATTCTCCTCAAAGCCACTTGGTATATTAGCTGTTTTTTATTATCAGCTATGATCCATATAGATCATCGATTTACATGCACTTAAAACAACAGCACATGATCCTGCTTCTCATCGAGATCACGAATCATGATCTGAAAATTATTTCTACTATTTCCCACTAGATGGCTTGTTTCATTTTGAAATGTTGGTGTGTCTGTAAACGATAGCTACATAATCACGTTGCCAGACAAAAAAATTAAACACAAAATATCAATTGATTTTTTCGCGCACGAATTAAATCCCCATCCGTATTCCGTATTATTTTCTTTTTATAAAGGTATGTTCAGACCAGTCAAACACTTGATAAACAATTATATACTTCCATGTTTTATAAATATTTCTAAAACATTTATGAAACAAAACAATTTTTGTCAAATGTTTTGCTGGTTTGGATCTGGACACAAAAAAAAATAATGAAATGTTTAACAGTTTCCCAATCGTGATGGGAAATCATTTTTGTTTTGCAAGTTTAACTGCAAAAAGTGAGCGCTGTGGTTTGATTAGTATTCATTTTTTTAAATAAAATAAAAATGTCAAGAAAAGCTTGGAATACCTAATGAGAAAGTGATTCATTCAATACGAATATTTGAATAAAATCGTGTGTCACGTTATTCCCGAGACCAAAATTACAAAAATATAAACTTTACTCGCTGATAATAACCCTACCACATTATTTTCTTTTAGTTGGACTAGAAAAATAAAATTGAAATATTTCATAAACATTTAATAACTAAATTTCAGAAATCTCTTATAAATGTGTATGAAATGTGTCCGATTTGCTTCAGAAACATTTCCGAAATGTTCTGGTCTGGACACACCTTAACATGCCGAGATAAACGGATGTGATAGCAGCAAAATATTGTTCAAGTGTTGTATATTTGAACATAAAATACTAAATTCGTTTCTTAAAAATATGGAAAAGAAAAATTATTAAAATTTGATTAAAATATGGTAACACCCCCGACATTGCAAGCGAAATGACATGTGCCTTGTGTGACGTCACGTTGAGCAGAATATTTGCAATATGGCTGGTGGCAATGTGAAGTTTGTAATACCCTGTGTTATCTGTTTTGTTTTTGAAAGCAGCTGTTGCCACAGCTCAAAAATTAAACTTTTCAATGATCCGTCTTGTTTTATTTTGGTGACGCTGATACTAAAAAACAGCTATTGTTACAAATGCTTCCAACAATCTCCAGTAACACGCCTTTCCAATAACAAATGGGATCCTCGACTAAGCACAGGTACATTCTACATCCACTTAGCTATCGAAACGCGACTTATACAAAGTTATAATTGTGTAATTATATTATTTATTAATTATTGTCATAAAATACTGTATCCAATTACGTTCAATTATAATACTTATTTTGTGTTCTCGTTTTTACCTGAAACCTGACAAATCGAATTCTAATGTGCGCACCTGTTCTTAAAAATCGTGGGAACTCATTTCTACGCTTGGTGTATTGTAGTAGCAGCACTTTAAACCAACTTCCAGCTTGTGTCTTTTCCCATGATGCTCGATGCATCACATCGCCAAATATTGTAAAGAAGTTATCCAGGAAGGATGGTGAAAAGGAAAAATCTCAAAACCAACCCGTATTTTTCGAATCTCAGCACGTACACGTGCATGGGAATTCATTGAATATTGTGACCTGCAAAATATTGTGTAGTGAGATTTTCCGACAGCAGGTATATAAAGGCAGGATTCTGCGGGTAATGCCATCATTCAAACGATAGCATTCGTTAGCAAAGCAACTAGTAGTCCTATTTCTTCCAAGTCTGTTTACAGTCCATCTAGAAAAATGTGTTCAGAAATCTCGAAAAACGCAATCAACGTCATGGAGTACAAAAACAAACATAGCAGCAAGAAAATCTCATACCGCATCAAGAATATGCTAAGGGCAGTGTTCATGAAGCAAAAAGTTTATCAAGAGAAGGCGAATGAACGCGTTTGCAAGCAATCCTCTTTGGAAAATCTGGAGAATATTAGCAATGCAGAAAATGAAATTAATAGAGAAAACGAAGCAAATGAGCGGATTTGTTCACTCTCATCCTGTGCATCCAGCATGTCTTCGGAGGACCAATACTTTAAAACTGAGATTTACGTTCCGGTACATTTCGCTCGAACTGAACATGGGACATTCTTTTGGACCGCAAGTCCTTCTACTGCTGCTGATGCCGATTTGATTGAACCATTATACTGTTGTACTGACAATCAAATTGCAGCCTGCCAGTATAGAGAGAATTGGACTAAGGCGTACTGAAGGAAAGAATCTAGTCTTTAAGATCCGCAAAATCAAACTGTCTTCCATGACTCGACTAATTTTAAAGCTTTAATTACAACATTGTGATATTTACAGACATAAAATACAATATAAGCAAACACAAAAATACCAAACATTTATTTTTATTCCTAAATACTCACGCTTCCGTTTCACAAACCTTATTCGATTAGAATAACTTTTAGCACAAATTTATGAACAGAGTTTGTGTACCTTTTCCTTTAAAATGGACATAATATTAGGATCGGATAGAAGATATGTGAGTTATCCGCTCCAGGTACATAAAAGCAAATTTAAAACACTTAAGAAAGTATCTTGAGGCAAAAAGAAAATGGAAGAGGAAAGAAAGAGTTTGAAAGGAAGACAATTAAAGCAAGGGGTTGAAAAATTCACCGCAAATACAAAATTGGTTTTCCTACGGCCTCATCATAATCCTCAAAGTTCGATAAAGAGCGGTCAATGGCCTTTTGAAGAAAAAATATTACAACAAATTTCGTGAACTCAAGGTCAAATAAAAATTGTGCAAAAATTATCATTTGATTGTCGTCTAGATTCGCCTTCTCTTGTGACCCTGTATGGGAGGTGGTGTTGTTGACGGACTCCAACGACATAGAACCTCGTGTTCGTTTTGGTGTACGCTTTGGCGCCTCGACTAGCTTGGCGACAATTTTCTTTTCCAACTCCTTAATCGGCGGGATATTTATTTTAGCCGAAGTTGGTTTTTCAATTTGTTTTGGCAGCGGTTCGTGTTTCTTCTATTAATATAACAATATTGTATTTCGTTATATTGTAGTTTAATTTACTTTTGTTTGCATTTCCTGCTTTCCGCATCTTTTAGTTTAATAAATTAAGGCAATTTTTAAGAAACAAAGCTTTTTGTGCTGCAGCCAGAAAATACAAAGACGTAATACCATGTGATCTAAATTTTTGTATTACCTACAAATTATTTTTAAACTTTTGATTTTAGGTAGAAATTTGTTTAGTGTGTGGAGCTGCTTTAATGTTCATGATCCTTCAAGAAATCGTAGATTCTTTGCAAAAAAATTGTCTAGGTAAGGTATTTAAGAATGGCATTGAAAAAAAATTAGAGAATTGCATTCAATAACCTAATTGAGTCCACTGCTATTTTGCTGTGACAAAATGTAAACTTACTGTAGTTCCCGTCAGACTCAGGTCAGTATTGGCTCATTGTGGTAGGTGATACCCGTAGGGGGGAGAGTTTATCCCTAATCCGTAGTACGCCATTCTATAATTTTTGTAATTAATTAATTAATTTTACATGCAAACCATCCTCAGGATTTGATTGAGTTACAAATTTTATCTGTGTGTGCTAGATAGCTCGTTCAGGTCATGAAAGAACAACTTTCGAATGAATTTGTTTCTGGTCTGTTGGAGAACTGGACAGCCACATAGGAAGTGGGTTGTATACTCAAAAACTCCCTCATCAACGCAGCAAAAAAGCTTTCGTCGAAAGTTTTTCAAAAAGTGAAATTAAAAAAAGGACCCATGAATTCAATCACAAGCAAATGATTTTTGGAGCAGTTAAATGCTGAATGTGTTTTGTGGACTGACAGAAACAGGGACTAAACAAACGAAACAGCCTAAATCTCAACAGAACAAGAAAGTCTTAAGAAATACTGGCACTTGACAGGAACAGATGGCTAAACGCTGAAAAGAAAAATGAATCGCAAATTAACAGGTAAATTTTTGTACGTAAAAAACAAAGTCGCAAAAAGTGTATGTTTCCCTCTATCGCCCGTAATTTTCAACCAATTTACTTGATTCTGTTTTTAAATGTCGGTAATTACGATCAATTGATAAGCAAAAAAAAATGGAAAAAAAAATAAATTTAAAAAAGCAAAACAAAGCCACTTACTTTCTATCAGTTTTACAACAAAAATGTCTTCTTTGCTTCTGGAAATTTGAAATACAACAAAAAAGCTCCCAGCTTTCTCCGTTACACTTTTAACTTAATTTTCTACTTTTGAAAATGTTTAAAGTTAATTCGAAATGGGTGAATTTTTTATGCCTATTATCGTTAGCGAGTCGAATTATTCGCGTAAATCGAGTTAGTTGTCGAAACACTCGCCTTGTACGATAATGGTCGTCAAATTAATTCATTCGCCTAGAATTCAAATCAATTCGAAAATTTATAGCAACACAAAAAATATTCAAAATAAAAAAATGTTTGTGCCTTAAAAATGATCAGAAATATTAATCTATTTTTTTGAAGACAACAATAAGGAGGTAGCATTAGATATACAGTAGTGTCCGCTTATAACGAACTCGAAGGGACTGACCAAATTGGTTCGTTATAACCGAAGTTCCTTATAAGTGATACGCTAAAAAAATCATCAAGTTTTGTTCTGAAAATCAAAAAAAGAAAAGAAAAAGTGTTCAAAACACAAAAAATAAGTATGTATGTACATATTTTTATTAAATTTTTTATTTAAAAAAGTCATGAATTTTAGATTGTTTTGTTTGAGAAGATTTCAATTCGCTTAAAAACAATTCGACGTCTGCAAGTCCATTGAAAATTCTTTGGGGAGTGTTTTGTGATTGAAGAAAAGCACGAAGGCCCTCAGCAAAGCGTAACGCGTCCGATATAGGTACTGGAGCTGCTACAAAATCGTCATTCTCACTAACTTCGTCATCTTCATTCTCGTCAACATCTCCACTACCACTAACAGAATCCACAATTGCATCATCATCCAGAAGTTCTACACTTATAAGGTTGTCATCAAAGTGCACATATTCTTCAAAAGCGTCGCTATCGATAACTATTGTTAATGCATTTTGAGAACCTATGTCTTCATCGTGGTTAAGTCTGCACCAGTCAATTAAGGGTATGTCGTCCTCAAAATCGAAATTGTCCTCACTTCTGACGAATCCACCATGTCGAAAACAATTAAAAATGGTTTTTTGTGAAACTTTTTGCCATGCCATATGAATTAAATTTATGGCATCTAGTAGGTTAGGTGTAAAGATGCCTTCATTTTTTTCAATTGAATTTATCACTTTCATGAGAAGCAAATGCCGATAATTGCTCTTTAAACTGTGAATGACACCTTGGTCCATGGGTTGCAGCCTGGAGCTTGTGTTAGGAGGCATGAACACTAACTTAATTGACTTCAAATCCTTTACCTCAGGATGTGCCGGGCAATTATCCACTAGTAATATAATTTTTCTATCTTTGCGACGTAGTTCATTGTCCCACTGCCTTAACTCATTTAAAAAAATTTCGGAAGTCATCCAAGCCCTCTGATTATTTTTGTAGTTCACCGGCAATTGTTTGATGTTCTTAAAGCACCTGGGATTTTTTGGTTTTCCTATGACCAGCAGTCTTCTTTTTTCAGTTCCCAAAAAATTTGCCACGACCAATACGGTTATGCGTTCTTTTGATAGTTTTCCACCAATGCATGTCTCTCCTTTAAAATGCAATGTTCTATTAGGCGTAAGCTTATAAAATAAACCAGTCTCGTCGTCGTTGAATATGTCCTCATCCTTAGTGTTTCCCTTAATACTTGGCCATTTGTTTTGCAACCAATCATCAACAATACCCATGTCAACTGCTGCCGCTTCGCCAACAATTTTTCCGGTCCTAATATCATGCCGTTTTTTAAATCTATTTAACCAACTCTTGCTAAGAGTGCATTCCTGATTTGTAAATTTTCGACCAAAGTCTTCGGCTTTTTTTTGTAGAATTGCACTACTCACGGTCACATTGTTGGCCCTTTGTTGGCTAAACCAATTCAACAATCCCCTATCCACCCTCTCGTTTGTAGGTTTTTTCACTTTTTTTACCTTTGAATTTGTTCGATTGAAGTTGTCCAGGATCTCCTCTCTTTTCTTCCAAATTGTGCCAACAGTCGATTTACTTAGCTTCATTTCCTTGCATAAATCGCTTTGTTTTACGCCTTCTTCTAAACGCTTTATTAAGTCGTATTTGTCTTTTAATGTGAAACATTTTCTTTTATTTGTTTCCAAATCTCCCATTTTACTTAAATGATTTTTAAGCGCGTCACTTCACTCAACCTTTCATTTGTAAACATAAGGTTACTCGGGGAAGTACCGAACAAATTATATTGAAGGAAAAAATGTTGACGTTTGAGAATGTTGGTTCGTACGCAGCTATCCAGTTTTCGGGGAAGTCCCGAAAAGTTGGGAAAATCTGAATGACAATGTAAAGTGACAGATTTTTGGTTCGTTGTAACCGGACATTTTCTTTATTCCACGCACAGAATGGGTTCGTTATATGCGAAAGTTCGCTTTAGGCGGGTTCGCTATATGCGAAATTAAAAATCATAATTCTCATGGGGCATTGATTGGGACTTCATGAAATGGTTCGTTATAACCGAATGTTCGCTTTAACCGGGTTCGCTTTAAACGGTTACTACTGTATGTGGATTGAGACGAAGTATAAGTACGGTGACCATACTTTAGAATTAAAAATAATGAACAATAGAAAAAGAAACAGTTAAACACAATATTTAATTATACAATTCTTCATTTGGTAAGAAAAAATTAAATAGATTTATTTTTGTAGTACTAGATTAGTTTGCTCGTTCAGCAAGTGAGCAACTAAGCATTATCATTTTGTTCATTGAATTTTGGTTTTCTTAATGTTTTCTTAATGTTTTGGTTGTCTTAATGTTATTGTTTTTAAGAATTAAAAAGAAACACAAAACAAATAATGAACAACAAATACAGACCATTTATATGTTTTTGTACACAAAATAATTCGTAATGAACATCGTCTTCAAATACAGAACTGTTCGTTATTGTGATGAACGGATGGTCACCGTAAGTATAAGGGACAATTCCAATCCTCTAGATTCTAGAACTTCTAAACCATCTGTAAAATACATTTCGCACGTTAATTTACGAAGTAATTCAGCGCATATTTAGGGTTTCGTAGCCAAATGGAAAAAAACGGAACCCTTATGGATTCGTCATGTCTGTCTGTCCGTCCGTATGTCAAGCCACTTTTTTCCGGAACTATAAAAAGTATACTGTTGAAAATTGGTAAGTAGATGTATTCTGTGAACAATATTACGATTTTCACACAAAAATAAAAAAAAAAAAACAATAAATTTTGGGAGTTCCCCATATTTAGAACTGAAACTCAAAATTTTGTTTTCATCAAACCCAAACGTGTGGAGTATCTATGAATAGGCCTTCAAAAATAATATTGAGGTTTCTAATATAATTTTTTTCTAAACTGAACAGCGCGAGAGACACTTCCAAAGTGGTAAAATGTGTGTCCCACTTTCGTTTAACCAAATAAACATTCGTTCATTTATTGGACCAAATAACAGACAAATTCATATCTATGCGCACTTCCTATTATAAAGTTGGCCTGCGCACCCTTCTTATTTCAACAGCGAAATTATCTCAATATTCTTTGTTGGGTTTTTTTGAAGCTCCAAATTGTACCAACCCTTTCGCAATGTTTGGGTTTTTGTTCCATGAGGTCAACTAGCTTCTGTATTTGGCTAGAATTGCTTCTTTTGAAACTATAAAAGGCAATTTTCATTATATATGCATATATTTCACATTAATTTCTACATTAATTGAATGGGTTTTATACAGTTTTCTTGAATTTTCATTCGTTTTTCTAGTTCATAAATTTCATTCGCCTCTGTCTTCACCAAATAGTTTTGTTCGCCAAAACTTGAAGTTTAAGGCTAATGACATTTCACAAATTCGCAAACCGCAATAAGGCGCCTTTACATTCGCCAGCGGTTTCAGAGTTCAGGCGAATGAATTTTGTTCAATTCGCTAACCATAATAAAAATAAGTCACATTCGGAGGATTTTTTTATTAACTCGCTAACGATAAATGTGTGCATAAATGTGTGGATTTTGTGGTAATAATATTTTCAATATGTTTTGAATCCTAGCATGCCAGTGATTCCATCTGATGTCCCATTCGAATTTAAGCATCTTTAATTCCCAATTCGCCTTGCATTCGGCGTTACCATTAATAAATCGCAAGGACAATCTTTTCAAATGTGCGGTATAAATTCGGAAAATTCAGTTTTCCCGCATGGCCAACTCTACGTTGCATGATGCTACCAAGTCGGAAAACCGTCTGCACTATTTGTTTATACAAGCAATGGATAAAAATGAACAAAGAATGTTGTTTATGTAAAAGCAAAGTTTTAATTTTTTTGTTATTATAAATTATTGATAAAATTTTATTATTTTGCCAGGCGAAGCCGGCGCGGGTTTAGCTAGTATATATATATACAGTAGTCCCTCGATAATGTGAATTTCTCTAAAATGTGAATCGGCAAAACTTTACATTGTCATGTCTATAATGTGAACTTCCGCAACTTTCAACCTCTAAAATGTGAATTTTTTTGTAAAAGTTTTTATATTTCTCTTGTTTCTCTTGCTCGTTTTGCGTGCGATTTTCGTTTTTCTTCTAAATTAATAAACATTTAAACTGCTTTTTAAAAAAATCATTTTGTTTTGTTTTTAATAAATTTGAAAATCGTTTCAGTCAGTTTAGTAAGTACTGAAAAAAAGTTCCAGTAACGTGAATCCCTCTAAAATCCGAAAACGCCTTGTTTTAATTAGTTCGCATTATCGAGGGACTACTGTAATACATACTCTCTCCCCAAAAAAAGAAACAACGATAGATCCAACCATTAAAGAGTACATGTCGTTTCGGAACGAGGTTAAACCTTAATAGTCCAGCAAAATAAGTGCTGATCTACTATTATATGAAACCAAAATGCATAGTAATATACATACAGTTTAATTCGTTGTCTTTAGGAATTGATTGAGCTTGGACAGTATGATTAGTCTCTGTAAATAAATAAATTCACTTACAATTTTTAATTGACTAATGTCAAACCACATTATATTGTCACGACAGATGAATTTTATTCTATGCGTACGCACCGTTGTTCAAACAAAATCGTGGGAATGCGTTTTCAGAGTATCTGAGCTTCAAAACACCTTGTTACATTTTCCCACAATTCAAAATGCCAGCCACATTGCAGATACGCAAAGAAATCCAACAACTTTTCTAAAGAAGGACCATGTGCAGAGGAAATTTGTAAGATATCCTTTTATCCTTAGTTTCAACTATGGGAGGGGACTTCCAAAGAGTATATAAGAGCAGAGATTCAGTTACACAGGCATCATTCAAGCGCTATCATTCGCTTCAAGAACAACGTGTATTTGTTTTAAAGTAAAAATAAATAAAAGAAAAGAAAATGTGCGTAGAAATATCAAACAACGTCATCTCTACGGAATACAACAGCAACACGACCAATAAGAAAATATCGCATTCAATTAAGAAAGTGATAAGAACCATTTTCAGAAAGAAAAAGAACGTCAATGGAGTTCAATCAAATTGCAAGTCGTTTTCCTTTCAGTCGCTGGATTATATGAGGGATGTTACAGCTGAAGTGGAGAGCGATAATGAGGCAAATGAGCGTATACATGCTGTTTCATCCTGTGGATCCAGTATTATCTCAGAAGACCAGTACTTTGAAGCTGAGGTCCATATTCCAGTACATTTCACCCACACTGAACACGGAACATTTTTCTGGACTGCTACATCATCCACTCCTGCCGATGCGGATTTGATTCAGCCATTGTATTGCTGCACAGACAATCGGATTGCTGTTCAACAATCAAGCGATCGTCGGGTTCAAGCTTAAACTGAAACATCCAGTTGGTGAGAAATTGGCGAATTGGGAAAGGGGGTATATAGATCAATGTCTTCCATGGTTTACGATCGAAAAGCTTTAAACAATACTGTGATATTTATGAATTCACAAAACAAATTAAGTAATAAAAATAAGTATAAATAAAAATTGTAGAACAAGTCTTTCGCTTCTTTATATAATAGCAAACACTTCACTTTTCTTTTTCTAAATAGGTAGATAAGTACAATTGGTCCAACACTGTGGCGACATATTTGTACATTCCCTACACTACAAAAATTTACAAAAGTGTTCTCACCTTTTCCACTTTTCACAATGAGCGTCAACAAAGAATCGCCCTTCGCTGACAAATCGTTTGTGAATCTTCTACCTATAAAAGGTTTTCGCGGTGGTAAGTTACGCAATTTGCACACAGGAATACACATTTTTCCTGTTATTTTTATACATGACACTTATGTATAAATGCTATGCAAGCACGTGGGAATAGTTTGGTCAAATTTGGATAATGGGGCGTGTGATCTTCCAAAATCAAACATTAAAATCATATATCTCGAAAAGCACAAAAACGCTTGAGCTTAGATTTTCAGACAATCTCTGGCTGTAGAGTGTTTTTTTTTTGAAGCAGATATGCCGAATCTGCTGACTTAAGAAACTTCCTCAGGACAGTTATACCCTTTGGTATCAAATCTTTATATTATTAGGACTGCCAAGAGCAGTTGGTGAATTCAGAAATGGGATTTCGGATGATTCTACAAGGTGGGCCAAAGATGTCATCCGATGTTGTTTGGCTCTCATTTATTTTCTAAATGAAAAACTTCGATTCTGTTTTTTGATTATGTTTATTTGAACCTTTAGAAATTTATTGGTCAAGTCGAGAAGACGATATCGGCCAAATGGGCGCCGTCACACTTGATTGCCATACGGGAGAACTTCGGACGACAGATTCTCGCACTCGTGTCGAATGTTGTCCTTGAGGGCTTCTAGGGTCTCGGGCTTGTTCACGTAAACAAGGGACTTCAAAAAAACCCACAAAAAAAGTCTGGAACGGTTAAATCGGGCGATCTTGCGGGCCAGTGCAAATCGCCAAAACTAGAGATGAGGCGACCCGGGAACGCCGCCTTCAGATCATCGGTTGTGGCTCGCGCAGTGTGTCCTGTTGGAACCACATATCCTCCAGTCCTAATTCGTCCAAAAACTCGGTTGTCGTTTGACCAGCGGCGTTCTCGAAAAAAAATAGCCCGATGACTCCTCCAGCGTGAACAGCGCAGCATACGTTAACTTTGAGCGGGTGTAATGGCTCCTTGTGCATTACTCGTGGATTTTCGGCGCCCCAGAAGCGATAGTTTTGCTTGTTCAAGTACCCGCTGAGTTGGAAATGAGCCTCATCGCTCATTTTGATTTTTGTCCTCGAGATTGAGCATGGCTTGGGCGTAGGTTACACGCGTTTGGCGTTCGACAGGCAGCAGCTGATGCACGGATGTAATTTTTACAGGAACATGCGCAGGTATTTGACCAAAATTCGGCTTAGGGACGACCGGCTGGTTTCGAGGCACGCCGTCTGGTCGATGTTTCCGACGACAGCTCGACATCCTCGTCAACAGTGGCGATATTCCCGGCACAACGGGCGCTCCGGGGCCGGCCACTCTTGGCAACGTCTCGTGTGGTCCCATACTCTTCAAGGTTGGTGGCCAAACGGCGCAGTGTTTGTGCAGTCGGTGTCGGACGGCCGTGGAATCGGCGACGGAATTCGCGCTGCGACGAATTGTTACGAAAAAAAATAGACACGATTATTCCGCGTTCTTGGGGAGTGTATTCCACATCTGTCTAGCCCACAAATGTCAAAACAGATTTGAAATTGGCGGCCATTTTCAAAAATAAGAGCACCTTCCAATAGGGTGATCTCTTTTGGCCCACCTTGTATTATAAAACCTGGTGCACACAGAATTTGTATTTTGTATTAGATCCAGACTTGCAATTCAAAAATGGAGTCCAGTGTCCTTGAAGATATTTGTGATTCAATCCCAAGCGATTGATATTTATGTATATTGCAGTAGGTACATTGAGGAGGAATATGTTTTATAAAAGATAAAGATAAGTTCTTTCAATTATTTGCTGCATAATTGTTAGCCGGTCTGGCTGGTGGAATCCCGGGGATTCCATAGGATACTTTTGGATAGTGTTACGTTCGGGATGCTTAGTTATTTTGACCCGTTTTGGAACGCCTGGACTCTGATCTCATCTTTTTGGAAATCAGTGAACTCGGACTAACTTTGAAGACGCATGACATTTTTGCTATAATTAAAAACGATTTAGCATAGCTATTTAGTTGAATTTATTCAAATCCTTTTAAAAACATGATATATCCACTTGTATTGACATAATTTTTGTCCAAAAGGTCCTACCTTCTAAGTCTGTGTAACGTTATATGTTCTGATATTTTTGTAGTGTGTGTAACATCATTTTATTTTACGTTCGCGTTGAAGAGAATTTTTTTTTTAACTGAATATGAATTACAATAACATCTCCCTAATCAATATAAGCTGGCGTAAAGTATAAAAAAGAAAAGAAAATATTAAGATCGGAATGGGATTCTTTCTGAAATTTTTTGGAGGTAATACTGCCTTTGAATTGTTTGACGTCGAAATTTTGAACCATTTTTGCAACTTCCAGCTGATTAACGGCTCTATTTTTACAGTGCCAAGAATAAACATAAAAATTAGAAGCAAAAATATTAAACTTAGTTTAGTATTTCATTGCCTGTTCAAATTTGTCCATCGCCCTATTTTATAAACAGAACTTGTTTTATAACAGTTTATTTCCTAATATTAATAGATATGAAACATTTGTAATGTCTTTTTGTTATTATCAGCTTATGAGAAATTTGTCTTGATGTACCTATGAAAATCAAGTGTATTTTATTATTCCCTTCGATTTATCTTTTCGAAAACATCCTACCCATCGCCAAATAATGCACAAACAATTTCGGTTTTACTATCAAGAGATTAATTGACTTTTGTGGGATGCTGTAGATTTTCACTAATTTTGCAAAACGAAATTCTGCTGTTCTTTCCCTGACACTAAATATGTCCTTGTGACATGCAAAAACATACAAAGAGATGAGCTGCCAACCGTGGAGGAATGTGACAAACATCAGGAAGACCACATTTTAACCTTACTGAATGCTATTGATTAGTTATTATTTATTCTTAATAATAACAATTTGATTTGTTTGGTTAATAAAAGTATCTACGCGGAATATTTTAGATATGAGAAAAATATTAGGACAAACATAGTTTGTCTTGGTTTTTTTTTTTTAAGTTGAAAAAGTATATCGAGTATATCGCGAACCCCTACTTAACTAAACTTCGGTGGCGCTACCAACCCGTATATACCTCTCTTATAAGAGTTGTTAACTACGTCCACCTGCTTAAGTCCAGTTGCGCACTCCGATTTGGTCGAGGAGGTGTGTGTCACATTTTTCCTATACTACGTTCTTCGGGCCTCCGCGAAAAAGTCGAAGACTCTTCTTAGACACCTAATTTGCGCTTTTCCGACCAGACCGATGTCGCAATGTACAGTCTGTTCGATGCTAAAAATTCTTCGCCTAAACACATCAACTCAGATGGAGCAAAAAATCACTCTACTCTCTACTAGGTGTTCAGAACGAACAAGAATCCACTTTCGGTAACGACAATGCTTCTAGGACATAATGTAGGTACTTATCGGGGTTAATAGCTGAGCCAAGGTAGTCAAAGTCCTCAACTACTGTCCGATTTACCGATGCTAGAGTTCGCCCAGTGGTAGAAATTCCACCATTTTTGTAGCCTGGCTTAGACACAATTTTTGGTTCGGCTTACAAGCAAAACTGACCAACAGCCAAAAATTAAATTTTGTGTTATTGATGGCAAGTATAATAGAAAAGCCAGTAGAAAATTCTACCAAAACTGCCTATCTGATATTTTTCCTAGAAATATGCAAAGCATTTAAAATTGTTGGGTGACTATCTGCTTTCATGCACAAGAAATTCAGGAAGAACTGACCAACTTCAGATAGTCAATTTTACCAGAAAAAAAATCCTCATTTTTAGTACCGTAATAAGGCAGTAATAAACTTGACCAAGTGTGCTTCCCCTTTTTGAGGTTGTGGCTAGTGCAATAACTTTGAAATAATTTTTGTGATCACTTTCGCCGCAATATAATGTTGTCCAGAGGTAAACTACTTGTGGAATTAGCCAAAAATGCACAAAAAACTTTAGATAAAGGTGAGATTAACAGGCGAAAATAAAAAGCTCTGAAATTATCGCTGACTTAAATTTCTCCTGTCAACCAGATAAATGTATTCTAGTCGAACCAATGCCCGCTACTTCAACGCCACTAGATGAAAGTGAAGATGATTGGGATATTTCAGATTCCAGCAACGACAACTATTTACCTCCTGACCCCAACATTAGGAGGAGCAGCTCTGAATCTGATGGGAAAAGTACAGTTGCTTCCGAAAGAGATTGTTTAAAGTGGTGGAAAGAAAGAAAGATTAGGACATGGAAACGAAATGTTAATAAAGAAAAGAGGAGTCCCGGATTTCCATATAAAACATCTGGAAATGACAGAAAACGCGGGAGCTCGGAAATCGGTTCAGCAATTTTAAGATGGATCAGCTCCTTACCCAGCACTGTTAAAGAAGTATCGTTATTCTCAGATACCTGCTCTGGTCAGAACAGAAATCAATATATTGCAGCATTATTTCTCTTTGTTGTTAAAAACTCGCATTTGGACGTTGTACAACATAACTTTTTAGAATCTGGACATTCCCATATGGAAGTAGATTCCATGCATAGCGCAATTGAATCTGCCAAAAAATTTGTGGAAGTATTTACCTTACACGTTCAAAGAAAGGGAAAAACAGGCGCCACCTTATGAAGTCACAGTACTCTTGTACGGGGACATGAAAAACTTAAAAGAATTGGCCAAAAAATTGATTAAAAATCAATTAAGTTCAATGGCTAAAACTAAAAAGCATGCGATACGAGAAAATGCAGCCAATACAATTATGGTGAACACTTAAAGACTTTAAAAACAACTGCTTCCCGACAATTAAGACCGTATAATCTACCAGACACTCTTACCGCTTTATATTCAAACCAAAACCCAATTTCTGCTTCAAAAAAAAAGGACTTAGTGAAGCTGTGTACAACTGGAGCCATACCCGAAATTTACCATTCTTGGTATAAAACTTTACCTTCTTCTGCAAAGACGGATTACCACCAAGAAGCAGCAGAAGGTTCTGAGACAGAATCCGACTTCGAAGAATAAAACTTTTTTCTTTAATACCTGAATCCAAAATTATGAATATTTTCTGTTCTTAATAAGAAAATATAAAACGTTCTTTTTTTCATTTTGTATTATAGTTTTTATATGGAGAGTAACTGTCTATGTTATGTGCCAAGTGCCACTTACCCCAAACTTAATTTCAGGAAAAATTTACTATCTGTGGTTTCTAACAAAACAATAGCTTTAAATATTTTTTTTTGTGATATTTCAGCTAAATAATTATGTTTTGCATATTTTAGATAATATTATTCAAAAAAATTAAAGAGAATCGCATTTATCTTCATTGAGTTACAAAGATTTAAAGAAAACAAAAATCTTGTTTTGCGTTTTCCCACGAACTACGTTTTTGGAGATAGTCAGTTTTGCTTGTAAGCCGACGATATGTTGTGCTTAAGGCCGTGAAAGTGGAATATTTGCCTTCGCCTATTGATAAATAAGATTATATTTTCTTTCTAATCTGTACATAGTTTTGGGTCCGTGATCAGAGCTACACCCATTTTCCCCCTTTTGGAAACTATTCTCCGATATATCGATATTATATTTTCACTCTTAATGCGCACATCCCCGTTGACAGCTCCACCCGTTCTCGCTGATCCCCAATATATGCAAACTGGCCACTAACAGCTTGCTGAAATCTGCCAATTATTGACATCACCGTATGCAGTTAATTCCACGGATTTAAAAAAAACGAGTGTGCTTAAGACCACACGACTGAAGTAAAACTTCTATAGCTCCATCTATATATACATGTTTAGTTTATCCACTCTAATATATCAATTTTCTTCAATAATTTACTGGCTGAGAGGAAGAGAGCAAGCAAGCGCGCGCACTGTTCTCTTTTGCTCCTACAGTATGATACGGACAATAGGCCTGCACTGCAGTGATACCATACTTTAGAGGCAGGTTATCCCACGGTTATACTCAAAATATCCCTTTTATGTTTACAAAGTAAATAAATTTATTATTTTAAAAAATACTCGTGATTCATTAACAGACACATACGTCATTTTATGAAACAGTTTAGACAAATAAAAAAAAGAATATGAAAGCATTTAGATATTTTGAATGACTTTTTTCTAAACATGAAAATATTTAATTTGATCAGGTTGAATAATTTTAGTATTCTTATTGAAATGAGCAATTAGGAACAAAATTTGACCAAAAAGTAAAATCCCTCTCCCGCAAAGAGTGATAAATCCCCCGATCCGGTATCACTGCTGCACTGTATTATGTGTCTTGGATAATGAAACGTAACTGGCTGAGAGAAAGAGAGAACGAAAATGTGTGCTCGCATCTATCTCTCTTGCCTCTAAAGTAATATTCGAAACGAAACGTAACTCTCTCTCTTTTTATCCCACTAACTTATATCCCCCTCTCAACTTCCGCTCGCAATTTCCGTAACGATTTTGTGACGCATGCACCCCCAAGTCAAGCGTGCATAAAGAATTATTACTTCAAAAAAAAAAGTCTGTTGTTGGCGTACGAATTTTGCATAATTTTATTTTAAGTGTGATATTAGAGAAGTCAAATGAACGCATCTCACCTTGTCTACATCCATTATTGATAGCAAAAGTCGCTTTCATTTATGCAGGATGAGGTCTTCAAAATAAAGCTAATAAAAGTTACTGCAACGCAATATAATATTATATTTTTCTCAATTGACCACAAATTTTCTTTATTTGCACACATAGCACACTTGATCACAACATTTCTTTATTTGCACACTCAGCATAACTAGCTATACCAATTAATAACACCGCACATTCACCCCAAACACATTCACTTCAATCAACACCACATCCGCACCCGAATCGTATTTCATTACACTTTCGACACGCACCACTCAACCTATCACCAGTTTTATTGAAACATCGGTTAAATCGGCTTTTAATTGACCTAGTTTAAGTTCATAAAGTAAAATTGAAATTAAAAGAAAATTTAATTAAAGTTAGTTCCATTCTTGGAAGTGAACACAACGGTTCGTTTATTTATACACGTCTAAGCAAAACAGGTGGATATTAAAATATATATTTGAAAAGAAATCATAATTTAAGTAAAGTAGATATTGGGAGTCATATTTTTCCTTATGGAGCCAGAACCAATTATTTTATTAATCCCATGCCCGGTTTTTCGACACTGCGACCTGAAAGATCTATTGTATCAAATGGAGCCAATAACAATAATATATTTCAATTGGTATTATCTCCTTGCAATATCTTCCTTGTGCCAAAGCAAACCGTGGGAATACACACAAGGTGTTATGAAGTGAGCTCAAAGTGCTGCTAGTCTCAAATCCTTAAAAATCGGTTCCCACGATACTCCTTCCTTTCGTAGCATGCTGCAAATATGAACCATCTGCTACCTTTTCTCGTATATTCTTCGTGTTCGTGTTGAAAAACAAGAGAACCTGCAAAAGCAGGTAAAGCAGAAAGAGAAAAATCATTCCAGTAGGATACAAGTATTAAATATCACATGAGCTGAGTATAAAAGGGCCATACGAGTGGCAAGGACATCATTCGTATTTCTGCCGTCTACGTAGATGCAACTATCTGTGATACAAATATTTAAGAAAAAATCAAAATGGAGTACGTATCAAAGACACAACACTATTTGAAAGTGAAGAAGCCACTGTTGGAACGTCAACGTCGAGCACGCATTAACAAGTGCTTGGATTCATTGAAACACATCATAGCCGACCTGCAGAAGGACGACGCGATTCTCAGAATGGACAAGGCGGAAATGTTGGAAGCTGCTATCGAATATCTACGTCAAACAAAGTCCAATCAAAAGGAACAAGTGAATAGTTTTCGGAATGGATACATCAACGCTGCTAATGAGGTTTCCCGAATTCTGGCATCAACTCGTGGAATGAGTCCCGAGTTGGGAAAATCGGTGATGACACATTTGGGTTGTCAGTTCAATCGATTCGAAGAGTTAAACCAATATCAGCTTAAATATAAAACAGATTACATGAAGCCAATGATTATAAGCACTGTGACAGCACCACTAAGTCCTGCATCGTCCGGTTATCACAGTGATATGGATAGTCCTGCTTCATCGCCTGGTGGAATCGACAAAGTATGGCGCCCTTGGTAAATAATGATACCACACCAACAACACTGGATCTGGAAAAAGCTTTAAAAACATCACATAATCGTACCTGTAATGACCCACTGTGATTTTAGAATTAGCAATATTTAAAGACATATAGAAACAATATTAAAAAATAAAAAACAATATAATAAGCAATATAAAAATATTTTTTATTTTTTTTCTTATTCAATTCGCTTTGGCTTGTAGAATTTGCTATTCTTACAAAGCCTGCTATTAGAACTACTTCCGATTTCGCTTAGGGTTACGCTTGTATGCCATAGACCAGAATAAAGACGAGTATGGGTTTTTGAACAGACCCTTACTCGTATCCTTCTTACTTTCTAAGTCTAAAAACAGCCATTTTGAAACGTTGTCGTCGCTCACAAATAAACCAACTATTTGTAGCTTTTGTTCCAATAGTTGCATGCGACTATTGACATGTTAGGTTAGGTTAGGTACGTGGGTTGACGTGGAGTACTCCGTGCCGCACTCAGGTAAATATTGACCCATTGTGTTACCCATTGGGGGAAAAGGTTGTCCCTACCCATAAAAAAACCATGTCTTTAAGAAATATCTGTGATTCAGTGCTCACTATGCTGTTGCATACAAACCATCTTGTGGATTTGATAAAGCTTATTATCTTGTCTACATGTGTACTTGAAAGCTCGTCTAGGTCGTTGAAGAAGTGTCTCCCTAGAATGCTGTGCCTGTAGTATTGGAGACCTAGGCAGTGACATAGGAAGTGGGTTGTGTCCCCAAGTGCTTCCTCATCACCGCAACCTCTACAAAGTTCTTCTTCCGTCAAGCGTAATTTCTTCATGTGATACCGTATAGTGTTACGCCCCGTTATAATTCCTATTAAGGTTTTCTATATTACCGTATGAGACTCTCGGTTCTAGCTTCGTTGAAGGTTGGCCATAGCAATCCATCAGTCAATATCAGCAATATACAAGGTAGGCCAAAAGAGATCACTCTATTGGAAGATGCTCTTATTTTTGCAAATGGCCGCCAATGTCAAATCTGTTTTGACATTTGTGGACTAGACAGATGTAGAATACAAGTGAACAAGCCACGGAGCGATACACTCCCCAAGAACGCGGAATATTCGTGTATATTTTTTTGCGTAACAATTCGTCTGTAGTGTTGGCGCAGCGCGAATTCCGTCTCGCCGATTCCACGGCCGTCCGACACCAACTGCGCAAACACTACGCCGTTTGGCCACCAACCTTGAAGAGTATGGGACCACACGAGACTTTGCCAAGAGTGGCCGGCCCCGGAGCGCCCATTGTGCCGAGAATATCGCCGCTGTTGCCGGAAACATCGACCAGACGCCGTGCCTCGCAATTAGCCATCAAGTGCCGTAGCTCCGTCCTGGTTCCAACAGGACGAAGCTACGGCACACATTGCGCGAGCCACAACCGATATTCTGAAGGCGGCATTCCCGGGTCGCCTCATCTCTCGTTTTGGCGATTGGCACTGGCCCGCAAGATCGCCCAATTTAACCGTTCCAGACTTCTGTTTGTGGGGTTTTTTGAAGTCCTGTATTTACATGAACAAGCCCGAGACCCTAGAAGCCCTCAAGGCCAACATTCGACACGAGTGCGAGAATCTGTCGCCCGAAATTCTCGCCGAAGTGGTGAAAACTGCCATAAAATGAGCCCGTATGGCAATCAAGTGTGACGGCGCCCATTTGGCCGATATCTTCTTCTCGACTTGACCAATAAAATTCTAAGGGTTCAAATAAAGATTATCAAAAAACATAATCGAAAAAATGAGAGCCAAACAACATCGGATGACTTCTTTTGGCCCACCTTGTATATGCAAATCATTGTACAGACTTTTGGAAAGTAATAATTAAATTATGCTGAATAATATAATGTTGAAATTTTTGTGTGATTAGAGTCTCAGTGAGACTGTTTCCAACTTCATTGGAGCAACATTTGTCTAAGCGTCCTCAAAATTCGTTTGAAGTCGTTATTAAAGTCAATAAATTCACTGAGGCGTATACGCATTTATTTGAACTAGTAGCGCTTGTGGTCGAAAATCGGCCATTCCATTTATAAGTATGTAATATGTAAAAAAAAAAAAACCTACCACTATGTTCGTTATTTGTGTTTTTTTTATTAACGAAAAGAGCGACATCTAGATATCAAAAAAAAATACGTAAATGAGCTGTCCCATTAAAAACAGGTTCTAATCTAAGATGATTTATATTTGAATACTTTGCTATGGTAATATGGCGGCGTCAAATTGAACGCCACCAAAATCCTTTCAATAACCTGTTAAGTATGGGCAATTCATATCTTAATTTTACCAGCTTTAATCGCAACATATACCCGCGATTTTTTATTTGTGCACATCTATGGCACAGTTCATTTCAAATAACATAAGTTTCATTCTCCTCATTGCATAATAAATAATATAAAAGGCTACGGAAACTTTGGATGCTCACGTATTAATGAAATGATGATATAAATTTCTGCTGATTAAACCTTGGAGTGTGATTCGATTGACTTATATCCCAAAAATAGAGAAAGATGACTACTCTCTGGCTGAGTATTTTAGACCTACAAGTGGTTAATATTAAAAGAGTCAATCTTCGTTCTCGCTGAAAAACTTGGAGGGACTAGTCGAGCTCGAGATTCATGTGCGCAGTTCTGCACAGAGGATATATCCTCATTAGAGGCCGAGCTTTAAAATTTATTTGCCAGACTAAAATGACCGAGTTACATACCCACCTTATAAATCCGCAGAACTTCGCACTTATATCGATTCCAAGGCCATCTCGAAAGGGTCCGCTGGCAGACCACGGTGTAAGCTCGACAAGAGCACATATAAAAACAGGAATTATTTCAATTTCCCAAAACAGACAAATACGAACCAACCGAAATCATCTATCTTTGGATATGAAATAGCCGCCAGCCTATTATCATCAATTGCAATTGAATACTTTAAGAAAATGTTTGTTAAAAATGGAAACAGGTGCTGGAAAACTCACGAAAGGTAAAGGGTACTGTTATCTTAATTAAACAGGATATAAATTGAGCACAACAAACACGTAAAAAGGTCATGCTAACCTTGAAACAGGATATTTTAGCTGTTAACAAAGCCCAACCCACCAGCGTTCGGAAAGATAGGGTTAGAACAATAAATGGATTTATTGGAACAACAAACAAGAGCTGGTCTGCGGTCCAAAAAAAAAAGGGTGAGACGATTTATGTAGTATTAATTGAGATACAATTTAGCGCGATCTGGGTACTTAGCTTTACAAAGGATTTGTTGCGCTTTAATAGGCGTTTTTCTTTTTTAGTTCAGAGCACAACCTGAACTGTTATACAAAAAGTTCGTGTTTCTTTTTTAGTTCAGATACATCAGAGCTCTGAATTTGTGTTTCTTTTTTCTCTCAGAGCATTATCAGAGCGCGCTCTATGAGCTCAGAATAAATTGACTGAGCAAGCTGAGTATAAAGCTGATTACACACTTACAGGCACATTTGACAGGATAAACAAAATAATTGAAATGGCGGACGAACCTTGTTGCTCTGGAACTGAAGGTTAACCAATTTAATTAATTACAATTAATAAACATTCAAATTATATATATATTTATTAAAAATGACAGCTATTTGCTCAAGTGTGTTTCATAAATACATCAGAACGTTCTGAGTACGCTCGGTTCAGAGCGCGCTCATAATGCTCGAGCTCAGCTCTGAACTAAAAAAGAAAAACGCCTAATAAATCGAAATTCTATGATCCTGAATAAAATTCTAAGTCAATTTGATTCAAATATGTTCCAAAAATTCAAAAAGCGTTAACTATAATTTATGACCCAAGTTTTTTTTTTATAGATATTTAGGTGATTTAAGTAGTAAAGCACTTCAAAATTGTATTTAATATTTTGAACAAAATCTTGTAAAAGAGATTTTTTATTTCGGCGAAAAAAAATTTTCAGATTTTTAATCTGTATCTTAGATATATGAAACGTAACTGATTGTGAGAGAAAGAAAATGTGTGCTCTCACCTCTCCCTTTGCCCCTACAGTAATTACGAAACTTAACTCCATCTTCACTTATTATATCTCCCTCTCAACTTCCGTTCGCACATTTACGTAACGCTCTCGTCACTCCTTCACCAGCTTACTCCCCAAGTCCAGCCTGCGTAAAGAAGTCTTACTTCAAAAAGGCGATGTATTTCAACCAGCGTTGCCGGACGTCCCGATTTTTAGCCCAAAATTAAATGTCCCGCGCGGGACACTCTCAGTCCCGCTTTCAATACATTTGTCATTTTCAAGGTCAATTTCAACTCATAGCATAGTACATACATAGTTCAATCACAATGTTCAACATTGATACACAACGTCAACGGGCAATGTGTTTCCAGCACCAACACATTTACATTACATACCCACAATCGTGACGGTGTCATAACTTGAGCGTTGGTGTGTATTATTTTTCTGTGCAAGTGCGCACATCGTAAACTTAGTTCCACTGTGTCAGTCGCAGTAGCCAGTTAAACTTACAGGCAGTTATTGCTTTTTTACCAATACTAGGCGTTTTTCTTTTTTACGCTCGTTTCAGAGCGCGCTCATAATGCTCGAGCTCGGTTCAGAGCTCAGCTCTGAACTAAAAAAGAAAAACGCCTACTGTGTCATTATCAAAGTAACTGAATTTCATTAAATAAAAATTTGTATGTCTTTCTGTCTTTATTTTAAACATAATTTCAATCTAAAATAAAAGAGATAAGCAATTGAAAACCGCTGCTACTTATGTTTTTTTAATGTCCTGTTTTCGGCGTAAGAATCCCGCTTTTTTACTCAAAAAGTTTAAAAATCCCGCTTTGCTCGAAAAATAATCTGGCAATGCTGATTTCAACCCTATATAACTACCGTGGAACTTCATTTATGAACTGAATTGCTAAAGTACTGATAGGAGTACCGATAGAAGTATGGAATTTTTGCAGAGTTTAAGGTGGGTCTTAGGAGGAAATACTTCACCGTAGACAATATACAGCTTATCTTTAATAGTACACTTACAATTTTGTTAAAGAAAGGGTGTATGAATTTTTGTCGTCTTTAGGGCACCGATTGATGAGTACCGAGAAAGAATGCAATTTTTAAATTACATTATATAAATGAATGTCAAACCAAGATAGTTAAGCTTATTGTAAATATATTCATTGGAAAACAAGATCGGCTGTGAACAGGACAGAGAACTTTTTGGGTAATTCGATACGGGCTCGGGAGTAAAAGAATGATGCCTTCTATCCCCGGTATTGCCCTATATTCAAATGATTTACATGAATACTAAGGTGGTGGCATCATTATTAGTAAACTTAATATAAGATTGCTTGTATGCGGGTGATATTGTAATATTGCGAGTATCAGATGATGTAAAGATCTTTAAGAGAATGATAATACGTTAAGAAGAATATTGCAGCACATGGAATATGAAAGTCAATTTGGAGAATTAAATTTTTATGGTATTTAAAAGTGTGGCAGACATTCCTCTAAGGAAAACTGGATTTTTAAAACCGATCAAATAAAAATTGTGTCCGAGTACTGCTATCTAGGGTTGATTCTTACTCCAAAAATTTCATTTGCCAATCATATTGATAGCTGAAACAATTCTGCCAAAAAACGAGTGTGTTTTAGACCACACGACTGAAGTAAAACTTCTTTAGCTCCATCTATGTATACATGTTTAGTCTATCATTATATTAAAACGTGAACATAAAAAGTTTCAGTACACTTTTTAAGAAGGTATTTATTATGAAATGAAGAGGATAAAACTTATATCATTCGAAAGGTACTGTGCTTAGATGTGCACAAACCAAAAATCGTGGGTATATGTCGCCATTAAGGCTGGTCAAATTAAGTTATGAATTCCTTATACAAAACAGGTAAATGAAAGGATTTTGGCGGCATTCAATTCGTCGCCGATATTATTACCATAGTAACGTGTTCAAATATAAATTATCTTAGATTAGAACCTGTTTCCAATGGAGCAGCTCGTTTACGTATTTTTCCGATATCTAGATGTCGCTCTTTTCGTTAATAAAAAAAAACCATAAATAACGAAATAGTTGTGGTACGTTTAGTATAACATTTTACATACCTACTTATAAAAGGAATGGTCGATTTTCGACCAAAAGCGATACTAGTACATATTAATATATCAATTTTCTTCAATAATTTGCTGGCTATGAGAGTAAGAGAACAAGAAAATGGGCGCGAGCCTTGCTCTGTGCTCTCTCTTGCTCCTACAGTATGATGCAGACAATAGGCCACGGTTGCCACTTACAAAAAAAACTCAAATTATTTTATTTGATTTTGCACAAAATTACCAGCTGCTGGAAGACATGGGAGATCATCTACCTATTTGCTTATAACAAACCCTTAATAAATTAGAGTTTCATGCCTGTATACAAATAATATGATTAATTAACCTATCCATTTCTCAATATAGTTATAAACAGGAACTGAAACTATTTCCAAGTTCACCATCTGTGAAAAGAAGAAAATGAGTGCATTCTGTAATTTTTTGAACAGCGAATAAAACAGTTTTATATGGATGGTGATATGCAAATAATGCAATGCGTTCACTTAGAAGCAGAAAGGTAGCATTTAAATGAGGTTATATATGAGGATATATGAGTTCGAATTATTGGTACATCTGCTCAAAAATTTACCTTAACCAGATAAAAATCACCAAATTAGCAAAAATCAAAAAGAAAAAAAAATTACCAAAGTGGCAACCTTGCAATAGGCGTGCCGTATGTCTTAGATATATGAAACGTTACTGGCTATGAGAGAATGAAAAGAAACTGTGTGCTCGCACCTGTCTCTGTTGCCCCTACAGTGTGATATGACAATAGGCCTGCACTACAGTGATACCAGACCTTAGAGGCAAGTTATCCCACGGTTATACTCAAAATATCCCTATTATGCTTACGAAATAAATAAATTTATTATTTCAAAAAATAATTTTGAATGACTTTTCTAAACATGAAAATATTTAATTTAATCGTAGGTTGAATAATTTTTTTTATTCTTAATGAAATGAGAAATTGGGAACAAAATTTGACCAAAAAGTAAAATCCCTTTCTTTTTGTACTATGAGGTCTGAAAAATCCCTTTGTCCCTCTTAGATTATTTTTAGTGAGAAAATCCCGCAAAAAGTGATAAATCCCCCGATCTGCTATCACTGCTGCACTGCATCTATCTCTCTTGCCTCTACAGTAATATTCGAAACGAAACGTAAATCTCTCTCCTTTTATCTCACTAACTTATATCTCCCTCTCAACTTCCGCTCGCAATTTCCGTAACGCTTTCGTGACGCATTCACAAGCTTACCCCCAAATAGCATCAATGTCAGGTGAAGAAATTATACAATTTTCCCAAGCAGTTTGTAGAACAATTCATGCATACGCAGCACAAATATTGGGGTTTAAACATTTTCAGGACATTGATAAATTACACTGTTATTTTCTTAAGCGAATTCTGAGGCTTCCAGGTAACTCACCAAGTTATGCCCTGCATACAGGTACATTTTTAAACATTAGAGCTATACTTTTACAATATATTTAGGTACAAAACATTATTTGAATACGATGACAGAAGAATGCCTCAGATACTGTCGAAGAAAATTATGGAAAAATATATTTTTTGGGCTGAAGAAGTAAATAATCTAGGATCAGATTTCAAATTACAATAGCAGGCTGGAAATCTGACACAAAGAAGACCAAATGTTAAATGGACTAAAGCAAAAAAGATGACAAAACATGCTACAAAAAGCGTCAAGGAACACAGATATAAGTTATATCCAACTTAAAAAGCCCAAAATACCTCACTGAAAAATTCAGTCAAAACAAAGACCTAATCTGGCTTAAGTAGATTTAACACTCGACACTGCAACCTATGCTCATTATATGCAATATGTAATGAGCGATTTCAGGGGATGATGAAGAAGTTATGCGTTTTAAACTGAGTTTATGATGAATCTTGGAACATGTTTAGTAATTTCGTTATCAGTGATCTTGAATACAGAAATTAATTTATTATTTTAGAAACTGAATTCTTCAAGTAATATAATACTTTGTATTAGTTATAAACTAAATATATAAATCAAATATGAGTTACATTATATAAATAATATGCCCAACTTCTGACAGACGATGAAATGTGAAAACCTGGTTGGTTGGTTGGTTAAAGTGGCCGTCTCTCCCGTCTCCCGTCTTCTGACGAGGGTAAATACAAATAACGCGTTGAGCGCCGGTTTGAGACCACAACTAACGGTACCTGAAGATAAAAACGGGGATAAGAAGTTAAAGGAGCTCAAAACCAGTCTGTGGAGTTGAGAAATTTGAGAAATATCTTGTTAAAATAGATATTTTTTATGGCCAAAAGTTTATCATAAAAGGGATGACCTAGAGCACTGTGTCTGGCTTTGGCTAGGGCCGGACGCAATCACAAAGAAGTTGAAACACTGTTTCACTCTTATTTGTGTCGGCGCAACTTCGGCAGTAGGTGTTATGGGGGATGCCAAGCTTGGCTGCGTGAGCTCCTTAAGGCCAATGACCCGTACTAATTGCCGTTAGTCTGGCGACATCTACACCCGTTCTGGTTAAGAGGTTGTTTGTTCTGGCATCATCGTAGGTAGGCCATATTTTCCTCGAAATGACAAAGCTCGTCAGGTTCGACCATCTGGTCTCCGCCCTTGAGGTGCAGTACAGGAGGATTTCTCTCTTAACGTATCCCAGCGGAGCGAAGACTTCCTCCTATTCAGATTTCTAGCGGTGATGTGGTGATTGCTGATTTTCTAAGCTCCTCACTTTCTAAGAAAGTCGAGGAAATTCCAGTAAAATGAGTGAAAGGTACTGGATTTGCTTCCTGGGTAGTAATCCAATCGAGTGTTTCCAAAGCTGAGTTATACTATCGGATCCGAAAATAACTTGCCATTTCCAAATTTGAGCACCAGTTATAAAAAGTTTTTTTTTTTTTAATGTTCTACGTCAAATAAAATTCTGAAGAATTAAACTACCTGCCTAGATGCTAAGATGGCATCCGACATCTTTTCTCTACTTTTTATTAAACTTATTTCTGCGAAGTGACTTGTATTTTGCATGCTGTCACATCTTTAAGCTTTTTAAAAGAACTGTACAGCGTATCACAGCATTAAAGTCTTTTTTCCACATAATTATAGATTCTTCATAAATAAATCTGCAAGGATTAACTAAATGTATAACTAAAGTATTGAAAACAATAGGCAGGCGTAAATATAAAATATCTCTTCCACTTAATGGCTTTTACTCAAAAGCTCCCCACACTTTTCCATCGTAGAACTCAATACATCGACTTCAATTCGTGTCCTAAATATATATATATATATATATTGGATATTCAAATCAATTCCTACCTGGCGTAAGTTGTGTCTGTTATTAAAAAGTAAATTTCAAATCGTTAAGCTACAAAAAAATTCTCTAGAAGTAGTCCAAAAGATTGATCGCGAAACCGATCAACTCTCGTAAAAATGTTTAGGTAGCATAACTTAATAAATACTCCTTTGGCAGTCCCTCACTACTTTCGAAATTTTAACAGATTTTAATCATAAAGAACAGAAGCATCTTACAAAGGTGGCCTTTTGTATTTATTGTATGCCGAATGTCATAATGATTGATATTTTCCGCATAGTGATCCCGTTGTGAAATCTGGAGGAATAGTTTCTCGTAGTAATTTGATGAGCTATACAAATAAAACAAAGTACATACCTACTCCAAGTCTTGTTTTCAAGTTTGGGTTAAATCTGTGAAAAGCCTGAGCCAAACAAACAAATGGTAGAAACCTAAATTTCGTTTGTCGAGCGATTGCCTCTCCATATTACAAAGCTATTACGTATTCATTTATCCGCAAACCCAAGGAACAATTACTTCAGCAGCACATTTTTTGTATCTTCTTGCAGCCTTGTGCCAAGCCAATATAAACCGTGGGAATACATACAAGGTGTTATGAAGTGAGCTCAAAGTGCTGCTATTCAAAAAATCCTTAAAAATTCGTTCCCACGATTCTGTTCTCAATCCAGGCAGTGTGCATTTTCGTCCATCTGCTACTGCTACCTTTACTCGCATAGTTCGTGCGGGTGGACAAGAGAACCTGCAAAAGCAGGTAAAGCAGAAAGGGAAAGACCATTCCAATAGGATATATTGCATATGCAGATGCTGACGCTGAGTATATAAAGACCATACGAGCAGCAAGGTCATCATTATTCTCTCCTCCGTCTATGCAGATAAACTTTCTGTGATACATATAGATATTTAAGAATCAAACAAAATGGAGTACGTATCAAAGACACAACACTATTTGAAAGTGAAGAAGCCACTGTTGGAACGTCAACGTCGAGCACGCATTAACAAGTGCTTGGATTCATTGAAACACATCATAGCCGACCTGCTGAAGGACGACGCGATTCTGAGAATGGACAAGGCGGAAATGTTGGAAGCTGCTATCGCATATCTACGTCAAGCAATGTCCAATCAAAAGGAACAAGTGAATAGTTTTTGCAATGGCTACATCAACGCTCCTAATGAGGTTTCCCGAGCCCTGGCATCAACTAGTGGAATGAGTTGGGAAAATCGGTGATGACACATTTGGATTGTCAGTTCAATCGATTCGAAGAGTTAAACCAACATCAGCTTAAATATAAAACAGATTACATGAAGCCAATGATTATAAGCACTGTGACAGCACCACTTAGTCCTGCATCGTTCGGTTATCACAGTGATATGGATAGTCCTGCTTCATCGCCTGGTGGAATCGACAAAGTATGGCGCCCTTGGTAAATAATGGTACCACACCAACAACACTGGATCTGGAAAAAGCTTTATACACCTCATATAATTGTACCTGTAATAACGCACTGTGATCTTAGTAATAAGTAATGTAGAAAAATATTTTAAACTTATAGAATAAAACCCTTAAGCTAATTTAAATCATAATTCATTGGTTTTTCTAATGACTGAGGGATGCAACACTTTGAAAATTTGCATGCAGCGAATTTAAAAGCAAATGGCGGCCTTCACTGCTATTGTTCAGTATTGTTGCTTTCCAGCCACCAAAAAAAAAAACAATAATAAGCGCTTTAGCATCCTCTTGAGACTACAACTTAAGGGACCTATAGGTTAAAGGGAGGTAACTTGAAGTTAAAAACTAGCGCGGGGAGGTTGTAGCTTTTTGAAACAAAGATTCGTTTTAAAAAATATACCTAGCAAGTTTCGATTATATCTCCCTTATATGACTTTTTTTTCTTAGGAAAACAATTTCTTTTGAAATACATATTTATTTTAAATTCTAGTAGGCTAGCTGCTGAAGCTAAATGTCACTAACTTAATTCGAAATAATGATGGGGTCTCACCTATCTAACGAATCTGGCGAAATTTTTAAAGTGCCCTCTGAAAAGTCCCGAGTATCTTCTTGAAACTAGGGACTAAAGAAGATCAAAAACTTGCAGAATCCCTAGAAAACAGTGTCCACGGCAGAACCTTCTGTTTGCGACAAACATCCACATACGATTTCCTTACCAGAGAACAGCCACTCAATAGCTGCTTATTTTGAATTTGACCCGGAAATGCAAAATCGAAGAAAAGGTAAGTTGCTGACCAGATGGAAGACAAAACGTGAAGATACTTCAATACTTCAACGGAACCGCATTTAAAAATGTCGTGTTTTAGTTTTAAAGAATATGTGTAAACCTTTGCCTTTCTGGAAATTGGATTGCTTACTTCAAAAAGACTTTATAATGCCTAACGATAGAGCCACCAAACCGTAAAAAGGAGACCAAGGTCTGAAAAAAGTTCACGGTATTTTTCAAAATCTTTATAGAAACGACACCAAGGAACTATTTTGCCAAAAAAAAAAACGGACTAGTAAATACTGCAATCAAAGGATGAAATAAATCACTTGATTCTGACGAAGCTTGAAAAGCCATTTGGTACTACAGAAAAGAAAGTATTAAGACAAAAAGTCGCCCTGCACGGAAAAAGAAATAAAAATAAAAGCCATTGTTAGCTAAAGGGCCACGTACGATGTCCATATTCAAAGGACAGCCGAATGTTATTCTGAAAAGCAAACGAAAAGCACTTGCTTGGTCAAACCGATTTGAGTTTTGTTACCACAAATTTTGATCTGCAGAGTCTACTTCAGATTCCGTTTTCCCGCACGTGTTGCAGCTTTATTACTCCAGGAAAATATGTGTCTATAATTTGAAAATCTACGAGGAGTCGGATTATCCGTGAGAGTCCCGGTTAAAAACAATTTGTCCAGTCGAAAGCTCAAAGGCCTCGGCAAATCATTTTTTTTTTATTTCTAAAACTTTGAATTTGAAATGGCAAACATTTTACTCAATTCATCCACTTAACGAAACTTGAATCACTTTGAAACTGAAGTTAATGAGCAGTATGCCCGGCAATATGTTTTGTTTTTGAACTTTCAATTTGCTGTTTTTCTGTGCTGTGTTTAAATTAACGTACGAGTATTCTAAACTAGATATGGTTATTGTGTTGCCTCTCAGTATACCTTGGCGTTCGTTTAAACTGCTTTGATATAGTATCCCCCTTTTAAGAATTCCTCCGTCCGCTGAGTTGAAAAACTAAAAGAAGCTGATTTCAATTAACGCCTTATTGTACAAGGTGGGCCGAAAGAAGTCATCCGATGTTGTTTGGCCCTCTAAATGAAAAACTTCGATTCTGTTTTTTGATTATGTTTATTTGAACCTTTAGAATTTTATTGGTTAAGTCGAGAAGATGATATCGGCCAAATGGGCGCCGTCACAATTGATTGCCGTACGGACTCGTTTTATGGCAATTTTCATCAATTCGGCGAGAACTTGGGGCGACAGATTCTCGAACGAATGTTGTCCTTGAGGGCTTCTAGGGTCTCGGGCTTGTTCACGTAAACAAGGGACTTCAAAGAACCCCACAAAAAAAAGTCTGGAACGGTTAAACCGGGCGATCTTGCGAGCCAGTGAAAATCACCAAAACTAGAGATGAGGCGACCCGGGAACGCCGCCTTCAGAACATCGGTTGTGGCTCGCGCCGTAGCTCCGTCCTGTTGGAACCACATGTCCTCCAGTCCTAATTCGTCCAATTGCGGCAGAAAAAACTCGGTTAACATGGCCTATAGCGCGCACCGTCCACTGTTGTCGTCTGACCAGCGGCGTTCTCGAAAAAAAATGTCCCGATGACTCCTCCAGCGTGAATAGCGTACCATGCAGTAACTTTGAGCGGGTGTAATGGCTCCTCGTGCATTACTCGTGGATTTTCGGTGCCCCAGAAGCGATAGTGTTGCTTGTTCACGTACCCGCTGAGTTGGAAATGAGCCTCATCGCTCATTATGATTTTTGTCGAAAAATGGTTTGGTTACACGCGTTTGGCGGTCGACAGGCAGCAGCTGATGCACGAACTGGACTTTGTACGGGAACATGCGCAAGTCTTTGACCAAAATTCGCCTTAGGGACGACCGGCTTATTTCTAATTGCGAGGCACGGCGTCTGGTCGATGTTTCCGGCGACAGCTCGACATCCTCGTTAACAGCGGCGATATTCTCTGCACAACGGGCGCTCCGGGGCTGGCCACTCTTGCCAACGTCTCCTGTGGTTCCATACTCTTCAAGGTTGGTGGCCAAACGGCGCAGTGTTTGCGCAGTCGGTGTCGGGCGGCCGTGGAATCGGCGACGGAATTCGCGCTGCGCCACCACTACAGACGAATTGTTACACCAAAAAATAGACACAAGTATTCCGCGTTCTTGGGGAGTGTATCGCTCCATGGCTTGTTCACTTGTATTCTAAATCTGTTTAGTCCACAAATGTCAAAACAGATTTGATATTGGCGACCATTTGCAAAAATAAGAGCATCTTCAAATTTTGTGTTGGGTTGATTTCAAAAAGATATGCTTTCTATTTTTACTGTAAGAAAAAAAATAAAATATAAAAAATTAAGGTTTACAATCATTTTTGTTTGGCAAGTATTTTATGAGCTGGTTTAAAAAACCGTCGGTCAGTTAATTTACAGTACAATAGATATTTATTTAAATGTACATATGAACCTGAAAAGAAATGGGAATTTAATTTGTTTTAGTTTCTTTTTCTTTTGAATTCTCCATTATTTTTTTAAAGGCTTTTGTTATATAAAGCTTGAAATATATTTTTTTTTTTTATTAGAACAAAAAAAAAATAACATCCCAAAGAAATGGGAATTTAATTTGTTTTAGTTTCTTTTTCTTTTGAATTCTCCATTTTTTTTTAAAGGCTTTTGTTATATAAAGCTTGAAATATATTTTTTTTATTTTTATTAGAACAAAAAAATAACATCCCAAAGAAATGGGAATTTAATTTGTTTTAGTTTCTTTTGCTTTTGAATTCTCCATTATTTTTTTAAAGGCTTTTGTTATATAAAGCTTGAAATATATTTTTTTTTTATTAGAACAAAAAAAAAATAACATCCCAAAGAAATGGGAATTTAATTTGTTTTAGTTTCTTTTTCTTTTGAATTCTCCATTTTTTTTTAAAGGCTTTTGTTATATAAAGCTTGAAATATATTTTTTTTATTTTTATTAGAACAAAAAAATAACATCCCAAAGAAATGGGAATTTAATTTGTTTTAGTTTCTTTTTCTTTTGAATTCTCCATTTTTTTTTAAAGGCTTTTGTTATATAAAGCTTGAAATATATTTTTTTTATTTTTATTAGAACAAAAAAATAACATCCCAAAGAAATGGGAATTTAATTTGTTTTAGTTTCTTTTGCTTTTGAATTCTCCATTATTTTTTTAAAGGCTTTTGTTATATAAAGCTTGAAATATATTTTTTTTTTATTAGAACAAAAAAAAAATAACATCCCAAAGAAATGGGAATTTAATTTGTTTTAGTTTCTTTTTCTTTTGAATTCTCCATTTTTTTTTAAAGGCTTTTGTTATATAAAGCTTGAAATATATTTTTTTTATTTTTATTAGAACAAAAAAATAACATCCCAAAGAAATGGGAATTTAATTTGTTTTAGTTTCTTTTTCTTTTGAATTCTCCATTTTTTTTTAAAGGCTTTTGTTATATAAAGCTTGAAATATATTTTTTTTATTTTTATTAGAACAAAAAAATAACATCCCAAAGAAATGGGAATTTAATTTGTTTTAGTTTCTTTTTCTTTTGAATTCTCCATTATTTTTTTAAAGGCTTTTGTTATATAAAGCTTGAAATATATTTTTTTATTTTTATTAGAACAAAAAAAAATAACATCCCAAAGAAATGGGAATTTGATTTGTTTTAGTTTCTTTTTCTTTTGAATTCTCCATTATTTTTTAAAAGGCTTTTGTTATATAAAGCTTGAAATATATTTTTTTTATTTTTATTAGAACAAAAAAAATAACATCCCAAAGAAATGGGAATTTAATTTGTTTTAGTTTCTTTTTCTTTTGAATTCTCCATTATTTTTTTAAAGGCTTTTGTTATATAAAGCTTGAAATATATTTTTTTATTTTTATTAGAACAAAAAAAAATAACATCCCAAAGAAATGGGAATTTAATTTGTTTTAGTTTCTTTTTCTTTTGAATTCTCCATTATTTTTTTAAAGGCTTTTGTTATATAAAGCTTGAAATATATTTTTTTATTTTTATTAGAACAAAAAAAATAACATCCCAAAGAAATGGGAATTTGATTTGTTTTAGTTTCTTTTTCTTTTGAATTCTCCATTATTTTTTAAAAGGCTTTTGTTATATAAAGCTTGAAATATATTTTTTTTATTTTTATTAGAACAAAAAAAATAACATCCCAAAGAAATGGGAATTTAATTTGTTTTAGTTTCTTTTTCTTTTGAATTCTCCATTATTTTTTTAAAGGCTTTTGTTATATAAAGCTTGAAATATATTTTTTTATTTTTATTAGAACAAAAAAAAATAACATCCCAAAGAAATGGGAATTTAATTTGTTTTAGTTTCTTTTTCTTTTGAATTCTTTATTTTTTTTTTAAAGGCTTTTGTTATATAAAGCTTGAAATATATTTTTTTATTTTTATTAGAACAAAAAAAAAATAACATCCCAAAGAAATGGGAATTTAATTTGTTTTAGTTTCTTTTTCTTTTGAATTCTCCATTATTTTTTTAAATGCTTTTGTTATATAAAGCTTGAAATATATTTTTTTATTTTTATTAGAACAAAAAAAAAAATAACATCCCAAAGAAATGGGAATTTAATTTGTTTTAGTTTCTTTTTCTTTTGAATTCTCCATTTTTTTTTTAAAGGCTTTTGTTATATAAAGCTTGAAATATATTTTTTTTTTTACAAATCAGAATAATATCCCTTGTTTTAGTAATAAAAAAATAAAATCGTCCAACTTTAAAATGTCCAGAGCCATAGAATAGATATTTTTGGAATGATGATGTATTATGGAAAATGCCAGCTACAACAACTTGTATGAGCTGAAGGTTCTCCCAAATGAGCCCGTTGAAAGAGCAATGCAGAAAGTAAGTTCGATTACAGTTAAATAATTGCGGTTTGAGAAAAAGCTTTTTGATATCAAAGAACTAACACTAAAATTCATATTGAAGCTATTGACGTAAAAGAAAAAGTTGACGCAGCCTGCGTAGATTGTACAAAAGCCTACTCCTTGTAAGAAAGTTATTCCGGAAGAGTTCTATGGGTGGAATGATAAACTGCCCGTTAGAAGCATATAGAAGGGTATAGACTAATAAACTCCAGAGCCTCTTTTTGTCAATATACGCTTGTGGTGATTTTAACAATTTGCCTGCAAAGCGGACTGACAAATTAGGTTATTTACCTTTTAATATTTGCCTGACAGCTCTATATAACAGTACAAACACAGATTGAAATGATTACAAGTTAGTAGATGGTTAATCCCAACATTTTCAAAACACATAATGCACAGTAGATATCTATCATAAACCATTCCTCAATGGCGCTAAACAGCTGACGGAGTTTCCCAAACATAAACAAATAAAGGGTGATCCAATTATAATTGTTTTTTCCAATAGGCTTTTTTAAGAGATCACGCGTAACTGGTCTCATGGTGTCGTGTTATTCAGTATTGTTTGATAAATCATCATGGAAAAACTCACGTTGACGGATTCGTATATCTAGTCCAGTCCAGACAAATCTCGATAAATCTAGCACTACTTAAACTACTTAATGCAAACGTCCTCAGTTTTTTCTCACTTGTAAGGAAAAAGTACATTCCCTTTTCTAGGCTCACTGTCCGTATTAGAAAAAAACTCGAAGTAGCCATCGTATTTTAATGCGCCTCCTATCGGTTCCTAGCTTAAGCAAAGTCACTTCCCTTGTCTAATTGGAATAGTATACCCATATAACCGTTGTTACTTTCTAATGATTTATTTTATTGCTCATTGAATTTGTTCACACCCATTAGATGATATACCAATGAATGGAAATAAAGACATGTATATGTTTTTTTAATGTGTAAATGTGTATATATTTATTTGTTTGGATTAATTGTTTGTTTTTGTTTTTTTTAATTAGTAAATATCACAATGGTTTTCGATTAAAGCATCTGAATTGTGAATCATGGAAGACATATTCTGATTCTGCACACCTCTTATTGTAGTTGGCTTCACCACATCTTAAGCCTGCGCCCATCGATCGTGCAATTGATGAACAGCAATTTGGTTGTCCGTGCTGCAGTATAATGGCTCGATTAGATCGGCATCAGCAGCGGTGGAAGATGTAGCGGTCCAGAAAAATGTACCATGTTGAGTGCGGGCAAAATGTACTGGAACATAGACTTCAGCTTCATTGTATTGCTCTTCGGAGGTGATACTGGATCCACATGATGAGGCAGCATAAATGCGTTCATTTGCTTCGTTTTCACTTTGTATTTCGGCCTCTGCATTGCGTTGATTCTCCAAAGATTCGAGAGATTCCAAGGAAGATTGCTTGCAAATGATTTGGTTCACCTTCTCCTGGTCAGCCTTTTGCTTCTTGAAGATTGCCTTTAGTACTTTTTTCAGGCTGTATGCCATTTTCTTGTTGCACTGCTTGTTGTTGTACTCCATGGCGGTGTTGTTGGCGTTGTTAACTATTTCTACGCACATTTTGATGTATATTTTTTTAGTCTTGGAAGAACTGAGAGTTGCTATCTAAACGAGTGATGTCGTTTGAATGATATCTGTTCAGCCAGATCCTGGCACTTATATACTCTCTACAAAAATCCCCTCTCCTACGCCACATTGCAGGTTACAAAATACGAACGAAATTCCCTTGCACGTGTACGTGCTCGCAGCTCTGTTGAGGCAGAAAAAAGGACCTCTTTGGATTGTTGCTTCGCACTGTCCTTCCACAAGGATGAAAAGTCCATATGAAAAAAATGGCAGGTGTTCATGAGTTCACTGGATTATTATGGTTGGTAAGATTTTTTACTGATTCGACAGTTGGTAACAACAACAATGTGGATAAATTGATAAATCCTTAGGAGAAAAGGATCGTGGGAAACGAGAGTTTCTCGTCGTTCCCACACTTTTGGACAGGATCAGTCCAAAACATTTTTTTTTGTTCTTTTTGCTTAAAGGCCCATCAGAGATCAGATTGTGTTTTTTTTATTTTGTTATTTGCTCTTTCTTATAAGGAGCAGATAATATTCTTCCAAAAGGATACACTTTAGAAACGAGGAAATTTGAACACGTGTGCATATGAAGATCACGTCGGGCTTGTTGAAACTTGCTTTCAGATCGTGGGAGAACATTTTTAAAATTGAAAAGAGGATCCAAAACGGAACGACCTATTTGTAGGTGTGTAATTTAAGAAGTCTGTCTTTTCATTATCATTGTTTTTTTTTTTTTTTTTCTTATGAAAAGGAAGAAGCAAATGCATTAATAGAATGGTTTACCGAATATTCAGTGTTATTGGATCGTGGGAAGTAAAGTCGAATCTATTTTTTACGGTTTACTTATGATCTGTCATGTAGCGGAGGAATAGGACGTGGATCGTTAAAAGGTCAAATTATGTGTGTATCTTTTTTCTTCCAAAACATTGCGTTAAACCATAATCGTGTGCCTTCGGTTCGGTTCTTCGTGTGTCATCACAACGTGAGATGGCCACGAGGATGACTTGTTCCAAGCAAATGAGATCCGTTTGCTGACTACTGGCTTGTGTGGAGTGAGTCGGGAGTGTGTATCGTAATTGGGGCATTGAGTTATGTCCCTTTCGGCTTGTAGCACATCTTTAGGACTTACAATTTGTTTTCAGATATGAAAAGATACAGTTTTACTCTTACTTTTCTCGTCTTTCATATTATGAGGTGGGTAAGTATGTATGTTTTGTACTGGCCTTAGATCAAATTAATTCTTGTGTAGTGAAACCAAAGGAACTTCATAAAAAATAATGGCTTAGGGGATCGGTAAACGATTTATCAATTATAATCTGAAGGTTTATTGTATAATAATATTCGAAGTGATGAAATGTGCTTCGTTTTTGTATACTCACGATTTAAGATTTTGATTCATTAGATCTATATTTGTATAGATAGCTGTCGTCATCTAGTTCACTAGAAATTGGTCAGTGGGAAAGAGTTATTTGCGCTGTTATTGGCTGGCATAATTGACATCCAGTTGAATTTAAACAACCAAATTGTTGTTAATGAAATAATATATACCTAAATTGGTGGTCACTTAAGTCGTGTAATAGCATTTCAAATTCACCGCACGAACGCGATGCTAATTATTGCCGTCAGATTGGCGATGATTGCATCTTTGGTAATATTGTATTTTGCGACTCGGCCTACATCGGTCAATTTCGCAGAATTCTAAAGCATGTTGTAGCATTATCCCAAAGGACCATACTGTAGCGTATACCGTTAACCTAACAAATTACGAAGTAATCGTCGTTCAGTTTTAAAATTAACTTTAACTCCCCATAGCCTTGACACAAACCGGGCAATAAATCTGGCGCCTAACGTGGGACCTTGTACGCTACAAATTAGGTTTAATGGCCGGTTTTTGCCAAGGCTATGGGGAGTTGGCAGTTACTTTTAAAACTGAACGACGATTATTTCTTATTTTATTACATTTAAGGTGAACGCTATAATACCTAAAACGTAGGCCGTATTGCATTCGAATTTTCAAATTCATACCTATCTATCGTGAATTTATCTGTGATTTATTGGAAACGTTTTCACTCTGTAACAAGTGTTAACATTTCTAATCGACTCTATTTACACAGTAAGATCGATCACCTGTGAACAACAAACAAATCCTTAGCCGCCCTTTAAAAAAACGTATCGCTTAAAGCGACGTCAAATAAAGTCACACGAAGTGACTTAAGGAAAAAAGGACAATTTGGGTTTATTTCGGTATGTACAATGAAATTCGTTTAGCTTTATTTCACGCCACCGCTTTCGATAGCGGTTAGTATGTACCCGTCAAAATTGGGAAATTCATGCTAATTTTTTTTGTTAATAGTTAATACCAAAGCAATTGTACCTTGGAAATAAAATTTCTAATAAAGATTGTTTAATCTCAACTCTAGATACTTTTTTTTAAACCTGTCTGTGAAATGCAGTCTGGTTCAAGTTGACCCTGGTCATGAGAACGAGCTTATCCATGCGCATAACTTAAGGCTGTATGTCACATCCATTAACCCCAATATCAAGAACTCAGTACAGAATGGTTGAGTAAATCTAGACATACATAGCTTTTTAAACGGACCTAATATACAATTGTTTTCCCATTCATCCTACATATGTACTGGTACAGAATTTACATATACAGAATTGTTTATTTTGTACATGTAAATATATAACGAAAAAGGAACATTTGTTTTGGCTTTTTAAATGTCAAAAAATTCATAATCATAAAATGTAAGCTATTTATGTTCATTGAAAAGAATTGCGGAAAATTCTGTTTCGTATTAAATAGCCCTTTTAAAGTTCAAATCGACGTCGTTGTATCGATGATTTTATATTTCGCTGATCATATGCTCAGGCGAACATGGACATTACTGAAGTTAAGGAATTCTATAAATGGTAGGGTGCTACAATTGCTTAAGAATAAATGTCTTTGGCATCATTTTGGAAACCAAGTAAATTCTTTAAATTGTTACCAGTTTTATTTAATAGATAATATTACAATTTTTAAGCAACGAGAAGAGTCCAATCAGTTATTTTCCCTAAGGTTGACTTTTAATACGAAAGCTATATCGAACTTTTTCGCAATACCAATTTCGGATTTCAAATAAAACCTTTACACGAAATTTTTTATCAATATGGTCTGTTCATGTACGATAATGCATTAGAACATGTGTTGATTCTCAACAAAAGCACTGAAGAACTTATGCGTTTGCAGGAAGCTAGTTTCTCAAATGTCGCCAAAATTTTTAACAACATAAATGCTGAACATTATAAGAAACTAGCCTTAATGCACACAACACAAATTACACAACGATAATGACGAAAAATTAATAAAAAGAAAACAACACCACGGAGGAAGAACCACACTGCAACGATAAAGGGCCGACAACTGTCAACTGTCACTCAATAAAATTCAATGATGGCCGAATTGTGCGTGAGCGAGAACCATCCATCGCTCTCACACACCGTACTGTCCGTGTGACAGAAATAAATAGGCCAGGGTGATTGACCTACAAAAAACAGCTGAGTGCTTCACATAAGCCATCATCAGCTAAAGAAAGGTTGATGGTACAATGGTAAAACCACTCTTGAATTCACTGCCAACGAATAAAGTTTTATCCCTAAAGAAAATCGGTGTTCGAATTTTTAATTCCTTATCCACAGTTAAAGTTTCAGTTTCCCAAACTGAATTGTTTCCCGCTTGAGAATCGTCTATTCCAAGCATAACATTTTCTTTTCCCGCTCAGCTCAGCGCGGAACATGGTCCTTCGAGCCGGATAGAAGATCGTTGATCCTTCGAAGCCTCCTTTAAATAAAAGGAACATATTATAAATTGTGTGAAAAGTTAATTCAGTGTGTTTTTTAAAAGTTTTAAAAACAAATAATTTTCAAGAGTAAAAAAGTGTACTGTGGGCTAAGTATAGCTGGATAATATATCCAGTGAAAATATACATTTCCGATCTTCGACGGACAGTCCATCGGCCACAGTACCCAACGGAAGTAGCGGAGAATACCAACGGTGAAGAATATTCAACGGATCGGACACGAAGCGGTCTTCACAAAGCGACCGGTCGAAGAATCAACCAGTAAATAGCGGTTACATCGGCAACAATAGCAGAAGAAAGGTAGGAATTTTTCCTTATTTCTTATTCTGGTTAATCATTAATACAATAAATAAATAGTTTAACTACCACAAAAAAAAAACTCAAAGCAACTGCATCTGCAAATAATTAGTCTATAAAAGTGTTGTGATAGACGTTTAAAATGTCCAAACTAGTAAAATCAATTGAAATACAAGAAGACATTTTAAACGAAATCAATCTAGATTTCGAAGAATTTAAAAGTGATGAGGCGTCGCGAAAGTTAAAGGGGTATTTATCCGCGCGTTTAGCCGATATCGATGAAATGTTCAAACGGGCGAAAAAAGAACATTCGAACATAATCGGAAATGTTACTGATCCAATTAAAGAAAAATACATTCAAGATGAAATTTTCTCAAAGATCAAGAAAATTTATTTTACCTTTAGTGGACAGTTGCATGAGGAGCTTGATAATTTTTTGGAAGAGCACAATGCCTCAGTAGATATGTCTCGATTAAACAACACGAGATCTGCTGGCTCTGAAATCCGCCTGCAAAGAATTCACATTAATCCTTTCTCAGGAAAATTCGAAGATTGGTCTGAATTCTTTAATTTTTTTGATAGTTTGATCCGAAAAAACACCGAATTACCAGATATACAAAAACTTCAGTATCTGAAAACGTCTGTCTGTGGGGAAGCTGCTCGATTAATCCAGCACCTTCCAATAGAATCCAAGAGTTTTTCTTCAGCTTGGACGATTCTTACAGATAGGTATCAGAACAAGCGCAAACTGGTAAATACTCAATTGAGGAGGTTAATAGAGCAAAGCAAATTAACCACTGAATCCGCTGCAGGACTAAAATCGCTGCATGATACCAGCATCGAATGCGTTCATGCGCTTGGCAACCTCGAAATTGCCATTGAACAATGGGACACCATTCTCATTTATATCATTTTTAATAAACTGCCACAGCAAACCCAACGAGATTGGGAAGAAAAGCTAGGCACTTCAAAGCATCTTCCCGAATGGAAAACTTTTATGTCATTCATCGAGGGTCGTTTTAGTTCTCTCGAAAATATTTCTGAACTGAATGGGCCGCCAAGACACACGATGCAGCCAAATTTGTTTCGCAAAACAACTTCCGCTGCCTGTCAATTAACCTCTCAGCAACAAACCAAACAATTTCGCTGTCGACTTTGCAAGGCGTCTCATGGCATGAGGCATTGCAAACGATTTTTACAAATGGACGTCAAGGCCAGAGCTGATGTCACAAAGAAAAATGGAGTTTGTGGAAATTGTTTAGGGTACGACCATCATGCCGCGGCTTGCAATAGTAGCAATAGGTGCCAAAAATGCGGTTACAAACATCACACTTTGCTCCACTATGAGACACAGGTTGGACAAAACGTGAACCATAATCAAAACCAACTTCAATATCCCCAGCCTCAGTTTAACAATCAAGGCACAACGCAAAACAAGGCGCAATCTCATTATGTGCAAAATCCGATGAGTCAACCTGCCTCATTTAATGCTCTGATTGATCAACCAAGCACTTCTCAACAATTTAGGACCCATTTTAATCAGATGCATTCGAGAACATTAATGGCGACTGCACTCGTGAAGGTGTATGCATCAAATGGCAAGCAGTGCACACTTAGGGCTTTCATAGATACTGGTTCAGAAGCCACATTTATCACGGAGAACGCTACTCAGCTTCTCAATCTTAGACGGCAAAACGTATCTGCTAGAGTCACAGGTCTTGGAAAATTTGCAACTGGTTGCTCCAAATATCAAGTAACTTTTAGCTTGCACTCGTTAAAGAACGCAGCTTTCTCCCTCGAGGTTACAGCATTTGTTTTACCTGTGCTAACAGCAACATTACCAACATATCCCCTGCAAGGAGAGTGGGATCACTTATCCAATCTGTCATTAGCTGATCCGACCTACAATATACCAGGGAAGATTGATCTTCTGTTAGGTGCGGATGTGTACTCGTCTATAATTTTAGAAGGGTTAGTTAAGGGACAGAAGGGTTCTCCTGTAGCACAACGAACAGAATTTGGATGGATCCTTACAGGAAAAACAAACACTTCACCAAATGTCACTTGTTTCAGCATCCAAAATAACTTCAACTCCCTAGATGCACAACTTAGGCAATTCTTGGAGATTGAAGAAGGGCTTGATGACAGAAAGCTGTCACCGGAGGAGCAAAAATGTCAACTACATTACTCGGACACAGTGCAACGAAAGGAAGACGGCAGGTACGAGGTACGACTCCCCTTCAAAAACGGATTCCGCCCAAACCTGGGAAACTCGAAGAAGGCAGCCATGGCAAGATTCTTTCAAATAGAAAGAAAACTCTTGTCGAACCAAGGACTACAGGAAGCGTATACGAAGTGCGTCCAAGAGTACCTCGCTTTAGGTCAGATGAAAGAGGTAACCCCATCGATAGAAATGGGCGAGCACTACTACTTGCCTCATCACGCGGTCTTAAAGGAGTCCAGCAGTACCACAAAGTTGCGTGTAGTATTTGATGCTTCATGCAAAACATCCAATGGTTTATCATTAAACGACTGCCTAATGGTGGGACCACGGTTGCAACCCGACATCATAGATCTAATCACTAAATGGAGAAGGTTTAAGATAGCGTTTGTGGCAGACATCAGCATGATGTATCGGCAAATATGGATGGCAAAGGAAGATACTCCATACCAACTCATCTTATGGAGACACACACCGGACGAGCCAATAAAAACATATGCCTTGAATACGGTCACATTTGGAACTGCATCGGCGCCCTTTCTAGCAGTGCGTACTCTACATCAGTTAGCTTCCGATGTGGAGCACGAGTACCCTTACGTTGCTAAGGTACTCACTGAGGGATTTTACGTCGATGATCTCATCTATGGTACGAATGAAGAAACTGAGGCTATCAATCTACAAGAGGATATGCTGAAGGTCCTCAAATCAGCCGGGTTCCCTCTGCGAAAATGGGCCAGTAATTCCGTAAAGGTGTTAGAGCAGGTTCCTGAAAGCGAAAGGGAAATAAATCTGCCTCTAAATTTCGAAGCTGCAGACGCCATTAAAACACTTGGGATTCAATGGCATCCAGCAAAAGATACATTTTCATTCAAATTCAATTTACCTGAAGTCTCAGAATACACAAAAAGATCCGTACTTGCAGATATTGCGCGTCTGTTCGATCCGCTAGGATGGATTGCACCATGCGTGATAAAAGCCAAATTAATTCTTCAGCAACTGTGGCTGAAGGAATATTCGTGGGATTCTCCAGTTTCACAAGAAATTAAGAATCAGTGGATAGAGCTGCGGAGGGGTCTAATCATTCTTAACGCCGTCGTGATACCTCGGTGGATCAAATACACGATTTCTTCAGAGGTACAACTTCACGGTTTCAGCGATGCCTCTGAAAGGGGTTATGCGGCGGTTATATACGCTCGCATTATAAATGGAACGGGGGAACACATCCATCTCTTGACAGCAAAAGCGAGAGTGGCCCCAACAGCCGTCAAATGTGTATCACTACCACGGCTAGAGTTATGCGCAGCATTGCTACTAGCCAAACTTTTACATCGTGTAAAGAGGGCAATGCAATTCGAAAATGCCAAATCATTTGCATGGTCGGATTCCACGATAACACTGGCGTGGATCAAAGGAAATCCCTCAATTCGAACAACGTTTGTAGCCAATCGAGTTAGCGAAATTCAAACGCTTACAGACACCAACACCTGGCGACACGTTGGCTCCAAAGAAAACCCAGCAGACTTAGGTTCACGAGGATTGTTACCACAGGAACTAATCCACAACTACATGTGGTGGCATGGACCAAAATTCCTAAAGAATTTTGACGTAAGTCAATATCCACAGCAAACTAAAGGTGAAACAGATCTGGAAACGAAAAGAGAAAAAAAAAGAGGGGAAATAAACTCTTTGTTCTACAAAGACAAATTGACAAACATACATGCAAACTTCGCACAGGTCGTATGTCAATTCGCACTCATCAACAATGATTACTTTCAACGATATTCCGACTTGAACCGCCTGGTACGAAGCACAGCTATATGGCGAAGATACTTCGCATATCTCAAAGACAAGGGAAATAGAAGATCGTTGAAGAGTAACCCAATCACACCAGATGAACTAGATGCATCTCAAGGGCAGCTCATCAGACTCGTTCAAAGTGAACTATTCCCAGAGGAAATACAGTTATTAAAAGAAAAAAAGATTATTGGCAAAGGCAGCCATATTCTCAGCCTGAATCCATTCCTCGACTCTGAAGAACTTCTACGCATCGGGGGGCGGCTATCAAACTCCACAATCCCTTTCAACCAAAGGCATCCTATAATCCTGAAAGACTCACATCAGTTTTCCAGATTAATCGTCAGGAATGTGCACTAACGCACACTTCATGGTGGACAGCAGATGATGATGGCAGAGATCAGAAACCAATATTGGATCACCAATCTAAGGCGGCTGGTTAAATCGACCATCCACAATTGCATCCGATGTCATCGATACAACGCAAAAATGCACCAACAACTGATGGGAAGTCTTCCGGCAGAACGAGTCTTAGTTTCAAGGCCATTTACGAACACAGGAGTGGATTTCGCGGGCCCAATAGAAATGAAGATGTGGAAGGGCAGATGTAATAGGATGACGAAGGGATACATAGCTATCTTCATATGCTTATCAACGAAGGCGATACATATTGAAGTAGTGAGCGACCTGACTTCAGCAGCATTTATAGCATCATACAGGAGATTTGTGGCACGAAGAGGACTGTGTACCAACATGTACAGTGATTGCGGCACAAATTTCAAAGCCGCAACTACCGACCTGAATAGGGACAGCAAACACATCTCTAGTGAGTGGTCAGCTGAAGTATCTGCAAACCTTGCAGCACAGAACACAAAATGGCATTTCAACCCACCAGCGGCACCACATTTTGGAGGGCTTTGGGAAGCTGGTGTAAAATCCATCAAATTACCACCTAAAAAGAACAATCGGTGCAGCTAGGCTAACATTTGAAGAATATGTAACCTTGCTCGCACAAATCGAGACATGCCTTAACTCAAGGCCACTATGTCCGATGACATCCGATCCCAATGATATCACGGTTCTTACTCCAGGACATTTTTTGATCGGGGCATCATTAATCACACTCCCTGAAAGAAACTTGATGGTGAAAAACATAAACAATCTCGACAGATGGAGGTACATACAACGACTAACACAAGAATTCTGGAAACAATGGAGCACAACTTACCTTCATCTACTTCAACAACGGCCCAAGTGGCTTCAGCAACAGCCGAACATCAAAATCGGAGACATAGTCTTGGTCAAGGAGAATAATCTGCCGCCGTCGTCGTGGTTACTCGCGCGCGTAATCGAACTGCACCCCGGTGCAGATGGTCTGACGCGCGTGGTGACCATAAGGACAGAGAAAGGAGTCCTTAAACGTCCGATCGCGAAACTATCCCCCTTGCCGGTAACTAATCCGTCGAACCAATCGAACTTAAAAATATTCTAAACAAAACAAACTGTATAGAAATGAATTACATGAAATAAACTTACAAAACAAAATAGACTGAAGTGAAGTTATAACCCTAACCTCACAAATCGTGAATAAAATCTCATCCCAATCTACAAGACCAACGACTTGCCACTGAAGTTAATTAGAAATATCCAACTGGAGCAGATAATTATTATTTACACTTATTTTATATAGATGTAGATGTATGATAACAAAAAACTAATGCAAACTTCTATCTTTCTCGGTCAACACTCGCAAACTACCCGACCGAAGGGACACGAATAGGCCAACATCAACAACGCACAAGGAGGATGATGAAGCAGAAAGTGAAACCGCAGTCACACCACAGAAGTCACAATTCCGAGATCCTGAAAACACAAAGGGCAAATACGAGATCCGACACTTTGATTTCCACGTGGCCGGGCCGGGAGCATGTTGATTCTCAACAAAAGCACTGAAGAACTTATGCGTTTGCAGGAAGCTAGTTTCTCAAATGTCGCCAAAATTTTTAACAACATAAATGCTGAACATTATAAGAAACTAGCCTTAATGCACACAACACAAATTACACAACGATAATGACGAAAAATTAATAAAAAGAAAACAACACCACGGAGGAAGAACCACACTGCAACGATAAAGGGACGACAATTGTCAACTGTCACTCAATAAAATTCAATGATGGCCGAATTGTGCGTGAGCGAGAACCATCCATCGCTCTCACACACCATATGAAGATGTGGGGCATTGTTGAGATACCCATACACAATGCGATATAAATCACCTACTGTCCGTGTGACAGAAATAAATAGGCCAGGGTAATTGACCTACAAAAAACAGCTGAGTGCTTCACATAAGCTATCATCAGCTAAAGAAAGGTTGATGGTACAATGGTAAAACCACTCTTGAATTCACTGCCAACGAATAAAGTTTTATCCCTAAAGAAAATCGGTGTTCGAATTTTTAATTCCTTATCCACAGTTAAAGTTTCAGTTTCCCAAACTGAATTGTTTCCCGCTTGAGAATCGTCTATTCCAAGCATAACATTTTCTTTTCCCGCTCAGCTCAGCGCGGAACAACATGTTTTTTTTTTTCAAATTTTAGCCGACTAGTTTGCTTTTAGATTTGCCAAAAGTGTGAAATCATTCAAAAGCCAGTTTGTGACCCACTATTTAATTGATTTCGCTTATATTCTGTGCTTGTTTAGCAATAAAATAAAATCAAAACAAGTAGATATATCTTAATTTCGGCCATTGAAGTAATTTTACTCTTTCCCGTAAGTAGTATGAAAAAAAATTTTAAACCATATAACCTTTTGTATGAATTCTATCCACGGCTTTTATGAAAGTTTCATACCATTATAAATAATTTCATACACGAATAAACGGATATAAAGGGTCTTTCGTTAAGGACTTGACCACTTATTTCTCAAATAACAAGATATCTCAAAAAAAAATTGTTTGGCTTGAATTCCTATCAAAACATATATGAATGGAATTCGACTTCGTTTATATGTCCACCACGGGAACGTATGCAGCGGTCGACACGTTGAACCCAATTTCGATGACTCGGCCGCACATTTGGACCGATACGGCCGCTATTTCTCGTTCAATATTGGCTCTGAGCTCATCTAACGTCACCGGCTTGTTGGCATAGACCATAGAAACTATTTCGAAGTTCACCATCTGTCAAAAGAATAAAATGAGTGCATTCTGTAATTTTTTAAACAGCGAATAAAACAGTTTTATATGGATAGTGATGAAGCATATGCAGTAAGGTAGCATTTAAATGAGGTGATATCCAGTTCGCATTTTTGGTACATCTGCTCAAAAAGTTCCCATAACCAGATAAAAATTACCAAATTACCAAAACTCAAAAAGCAAAAAAAAATGACCAAATTTGGTAAAAAATTACCAAAGTGGCAACCTTGCAATAGGCCTGCACTGTGTCTTAGATAAACCTACGAAACGTAACTGGCTTTGAGAGAAAGAGAGAAAGAAAAGAAAACTCTCACTCTCTTGCTCCTACAGTGTGATACAGACAATAGACCTGCACTGCAGTGATACCAGACTTTAGAGGCAATTTACCCCACGGTTATACCCAAAGAATACTTTTATCCCCCGCCAAAATATAAAAAAATCCCACATTTATCCCACGAAATATTAAGTTAAGAAAACATTTCTTTTATTAAATTCTGTCTTTTTTAATAGTAACAAATACAAGTTACATTATATATTAACTATGCAAGCTAACAAAAAATAAATACATAATAAGATAGGTTTGTATATAATACAAAAATAGAAATGTAGGTACATCTTACACACTTTTAAAACGTTACAAAAAGGAACATAAAATTGCATTCGGCATTAAAATGAAATTAATATTCAACATAAAGTAAATATCTTATGAATTCTTCGAAACTTTATCTCGGTTTCAAGTCTTATTATTCTTGATTTTTCATACGGAAATGACACAGAAAATTTGATTTGAATATGAGGTAAGACTTTTTTGCATACATTCCAATGTTTACAAAATAAATAAATTTATTACTTTAAAAAATACTCGAGCAATTAGAAACAAAATTTGACCAAAAAGTAAAATCCCGTTCTTTTTTTACTATGAGGTGTGAAAAATCCCTTTGTCCCTTTTAGTTTATAATTAGAATTATAAAATCCTGCAAAAAGTGATAAATCCCCCGATCTGGTATCACTGGTGCACTGTATGCTGTGTTTTAGATAACGAAACGTAACTGGCTATGAGAGGAAGGGAGAAAGAAAAGGTGTGCTCGCATCTCTCTTTCTTTTGCCTCTACAGTAATATACGAAACGAAACGTAACTCTCTCTCTTTCTATCTTCACTAACTTATATCTCCCTCTCAACTTCCGCTCGCAATTTCCGTAACGCTTTCGTGACGCATTCACCACCTTACCCCCCAAGTCAAGTGTGCCTAAAGAAGTTCTACTTCAAAAAAGTCTAGAGGCGTTAAATAACATGATCTCGGCGGCCAATAGTCCGTTCCTCGAGATAACAAGTTCACCAAAATGAGACTTTAATAACTCGATTGTTTGCAACCGCTGTGTGGCTCCGTCTTGTTAAAACCACATATCACTGATGTGCGATTCATGCAATTGCTCAAAGAAATAACGTTCCAAATGTCTTTCTTGCGAATACCATTTACCGTAGCGCTCATTTTCATCGATGACAAAAAACCGGCCCCATGAAAACCGCACCAAACAGTCACTTTTTGCGGATGAAATGCTGTTTCATGAAGGGTTCTCACCTGTCCAGTAACGCATATTTTGCTTAGTGACAAAGCCGTTTAACCAAAAATACGCTTCATCGCTGAAGATGATTTTGACCACGATGAAAATATTTAGCCATTGACAGTTCGGTAATCAGTTTAAGGGTGCATTTACACTGAAGTTGTCAAGTGTTGAAAGAAAATTTTTCCTGATTTAAAATTGGTTGAGTTCTTTATATGGTGGGCTGCTTTATTTGTTTAAGACTTAATTTCATTTAGGAACATTTTGAGAGTAATAGAATTTTATGATTTTATTAAACATTTAAGAACACCTGGCCACTGACCATTAGATGACTATTAAATTCTCGAGCAATAAGTAAGCTTCTAAATCGGATTTACCCTATAACGTTGAAGAAGGATATAATCATGCTCTCAAATCAAATCTAACAAAAGTAAAAACAAAGGCTGAAAATATATGGAAGCTGTCCATAAAATTGAAAATAAAAAATAAGTTAAAGTCAGATACCTATACCAATTAAACATTTACTACTGATTAATTGGTTAATTGTAAATGTAGATGTTCAGTTGGAGAAATTAAAAATAACTTCAAGGATATATATAGCATCATCATATAAATAAAATTGGTGCAGTTCTGTTCGACTCGAAAATACTGGGAGCATTAAAGTATAGTAAATAACAGCTTATAGAGGACATCTGCAGGTACAACTTAGGATATCCAATAGCTCCATAACTTAAAAGGTTTTTAAATAAAAAGGTAAAATTTGAAACATTTCTACGATTTTCACATGAGTGAGTAGATATGTAATTCATTCTCAAATCAAACATACTAACTGCGCATTTTTATATTGACATCTCTTTTAACCCTATTTTACTCCTGTGACGGAGAGGGAGACAGACAGAGGCAGTACGCTGTGTGATTTGCTAAGAAAACAAAAAACAAAAGAAATGGCAAATATGTAGGAAAGGTTTGTTTGCCTCTGTTTCGCTTACAAAATAAAGTGCCTAGAAAGAAATGTCAAATAGGTATAGGTACCAGTGATACCAGATCGTGGTATTATTACATTAGGGGATTTATATTAGGGAAAATTTCTGGTGATACACGTCGTACTATTTATAAACGCTATTTGCAATCAAGATGAGGCAGTAAATTATCCAGTGGAGTTTTTAAATAGCATTAAAGCCAATGGACTTTTTGCTCATAAAATTGTTTTAAAAGTTGGAGTTTTCATTATGTTGCTTCGCAATTTGAATCCCCCAAGCTTTGTAATGGTACCAGAATGTCAGTGATTTCGTTACAGAAAAACGTTATAGATGCGTTAATTTTAACTGGGTGTGGTAAAGGAGATACGGTATTTATACCACGAATACTGTTCGATAATCAATTTTAATTAGCAAAAGCGAGCGAAGAAAAAAACGACGAGATATCCCAAAACAGAATTATAATTTATTGGAGGTGTTTACCGTGCTGCGTCCGAAATCCAAGTGGACGAGATAACAAAAATGCTCAATACATTACAGTGCGATTCTAACAAACAAGTTCGAAAATAAACGGCAATAAGAAAAGCTTTGAGTAACGTTAGCAAATTGAGTGACTTTTAGCTAAAGTAAGTTATTATAGGTAAACCATGTTATGATTGGCAAATACGACAATTAGAAAAAACATATGGTGCAAACTAATGATCATGATCATGAAATTATTTGAAAATTATATAAATAAACGATTAGTAATTCCTAAACATTCCGCCGCCCCTGAACGACGTTTCAGAATACAGGGAGAACTGCTACCTTGTGGATTGGTCGGGTGAGATCGCCAGTTGCTGTTTTCACAGTGATGACGCGGACAAGCCCATCTTTTCCCGGATGTGTGTCGACGACTCGGCCCATTGCCCATTTCCCTGGTGGTAGATTACTATCCTTGATCACCACAAGGTCGTTGATCTTTATGTTTGGTTGCGTTTGTTGCCAGCGAGGTCGATTTTGAAGCGATGTTAAATATTCCATTTGCCAGCGTTTCCAATAGCCCTGTACCTTGGACTGTATGCTTTGCCAACAGGACATGCGATTTAATGGGATATCTAACGTTGGTTCGGGAATGGCTGCATACGATTCACCTAGAATGAAATGTGCAGGGGTTAATGGGTCTAGGTCATGATCGGAAATTTGGCATAAGGGGCGCGAATTAAGAACGGCTTCGATCTGTGATAGCAAAGTGTAAAATTGTTCGAACGTCAAAATGTCTGTTCCGATAACACGCCGAAGGTGTTGTTTCACTGACTTCACGCCCGCCTCCCACAAACCGCCGAAATGTGGTGCCGAAGGAGGGATGAAGTGCCAGGAAATACCGTCACGAGCAAGCGATTCAGCAATTATGGAGTTGTGGTTGTCAGACAGAACTTGTTGGTGCATTTCTGAAAGTTGACGAGCGGCTCCGCGAAAGTTTGTGCCGTTATCGGAGTAAAGGTGTGAGGGTTTACCACGACGCGCGATAAAACGACGGAAGGCGGCGAGAAATGCGTCAGTTGTTAGGTCACTAACGAGTTCTAAATGTATTGCTTTTGACACAAGGCAAACGAAAAGCGAGATGTAGCCTTTAGAAAGTACAGATTTTCGGCCCGCTTTCACCTTCAGTAATATAGGTCCAGCATAATCACAACCGCAATGCGCGAATGGCCTGGTTTGTTGTATTCGTTGCGAAGGAAGGTTACCCATGAGCTGTGAGGTTGTAGCCTTTCGCTGGCGAAAACATCGAATGCAGGAATGCGTTATCCTTCGAATTAAATTTCGACAGCCGATTATCCAGAATTCCTGTCGGAGCAGCGCGAAAAGGGTGGAGATTCCCGGGTGCAAAAACCGAATGTGACCGTCGAGAACGATTAGTTTTGTGATAGCGTGACCCTTTGGGATGATTATTGGATGCTTAGCATTGTATGCTATGCTTGCGTGCTGTATTCGTCCTCCAACGCGTAAAATATTCTCAGCATCTATAAAGGGAGATAAATTTATTAATTTGCAGTTTTTGGGAAGAGGACATGATCTCTTAAGTGTATTGATGTAGTCACCGAAGTACCGACTTTGAAGCCATTTGATGATACGCGTTTTGGCGTCATATATCTCCTGAGGCTGTAGTTGAACTGACGAAACTGATGAGATTTTGCGAGCTCTGGATGTGAAACGATACATTCGTGCAACTGCTCTGATTAGAATATTCCAGGATGATATGCGTGTTGCCAGTATTTCGAATGGATGCTCATCGTAGCTCACGAATAACGATTGGGGAGAAAGCTTCTTTGCTTCATCCCAGCAGCTAGGGTCTTCTTCATGATGACCGAGAATCGGCCAGCTGTCGGATCGTTGCTGTAACCAAGTAGGGCCTGTCCACCAAATGGGATGGGAAAGAAGTTGCGAAGGGAGTATTCCGCGAGAGGCGCAATCGGCGGGATTGCTTTCAGATCGGACATGAAACCATCTGTCTCTTGGGATTGTATTGAGAATCTCAGATGTGCGATTTCCTACAAAGATGTTCCAACGTCGGGGAGGAGAAGACAGCCACGATAACACTACCTTCGAGTCCGACCATGCGAAGACATCTTTGAATGTTATGTTCAGTGATTTTTGTACGGCAACAAGTAATCTTGCTAGTAGAAGCGCTGCACACAGTTCTAACCGAGGGATACTTAATTGTTTTAATGGGGAAACACGAGACTTAGCGGCAAGGATAGTTGTTTCAAATGTACCATTAGGGAGTTCGTATCGAGAGTATATCACTGCGGCGTATGCAGATGCCGATGCATCAGAAAACCCATGTATTTGGAAAGAAGAATGCGACAACCCTATGATTCTAGGTAAATTGAATTTTGGAAAACACTGACAGTTCTTCGCGAAACCGACTCCATTTTATAGCGATTGGAGTAGGGATTTCATCATCCCAATCGAGTTTAAGGTGCCAGAGTTCTTGGAATACGATTTTAAGTGGTACCACCGAAGGAACGAGGAAACCGAGGGGGTCGAATATACGTGCTATATCCTTGAGAATCTGGCGTTTTGTAATTGGTTCGTTCGAAAGAGAGTTTATGCGAAAACTGAAAATATCCCGCTGGGGGTTCCAGTGAAGGCCAAGCACTTTAAACCACGAGTCCGCACTAGTATCTAACGAAACCGTTTCACTAGACAAGGTGTCTGGGTTGTCAAGAAGTTGGGTGCAATTACTCTGCCATTTACTTAATTTCATGCCGCACTTAGATAAAAGTTTAATTAGCGATTGTTTTTTGAAAATAGCGTCAGATAAAGTGTCCCCCCCGGAGACAACGTCATCTACATAAAAATCATTTAGAATTATTTCAGAAGCGATAGGAAATTCTTCCTTATGATCCGTCGCGAGTTGTTCCAATGTTCTTACCGACAAAAAAGGTGCACATGACGTTCCGTACGTAACCGTCCTAAGTCGGAAATGCTGCAATGGTTCTGAGGATGAATTGCGCCAAACTATCCGTTGGAAATCACAGTCCTTTTCCGCGACAAGGATTTGGCGAAACATTTTAATGATGTCTGCGGTGAAAACGAATTTATGCCGACGAAATCGTAAACAAACCGAAAACAAATTGCGTTGAATAGGCGGTCCTATCATCAGCGAATCATTTAAAGAGTTTCCATTGGTATCCTTGAACGAGCCATCAAAAACGACACGCAACTTAGTGGTTGCGCTGTCAGGTTTAAGGACAGCGTGGTGTGGAAGGTAAAACACATTTGGGTTTCCTATCTCCGCAGCAGGAACTCGAGACATGTGTCCGAGCTCAAGATACTCATCGAGGAATTTGGAGTAGCTTTGGAAGAGGGTTTTGTCTCTGGAGAACTTTCTCTCCATGGCTTTAAGGCGCGAAACCGAACCGCTGAGAGTGTCTGAAAATTGGACCGAATGTTTGAAGGGTAGCTCGACAACGTATTTTCCGTTTACATCACGGTTGTGGGTTTTAAGGAAGTGTTCCTCAATTTGTTTATCTTCGATAGACGGATTTGATTTGGAGACTTCTTCAATCGTCCAAAACGATTGTAAAATTGCATCGATGTTTAGACAAGAGTGGTGAGAGACAATTCTGGATTCATTTTGTGTTGATAAGCTACCGGCTAAGACCCAGCCGAATACCGTTTTTTGAGCAATCGGATAGCCCTTATTACTGCGAACAACACTTCCCTGTAGAACCTCCCATGCCTTGTCAGATCCTAATAATATATCAACAGCTTTCGATTCATTAAACGATGGATCAGCGAGTTCCAGGTTAGTTAGTTGATCCCAATCTTTGACGCTAAACGAGAAGGTTGGCAAATTCGATGTAACGCTCGATAAAATATATGTATCAACCAGGATACTAAATTTATCACAGCGTGATAATATAGTGAGCGAAATGAGGCCTCTGGATCTACCAGCACTGGTGGATCCAATACCGCTTATCGGTATGCGAGCATTTCTTCGCTTGAGTCCAAGTTTTTGGACACAGGACTCAGTTACGAATGAAACCTGCGAGCCTGAATCAATTAGGATGCGGACATGTTGATATCTGCCGTTGATGTCTAGCACTTTCCCAATAGCTGTAGGAAGTAACGTTTGTGGTATGTGATGCGCGAGATTGACCGAATGGTTATTGACGACGAAGTTTGTTGCTCCCGAAGTTGAAGCGATGTTAGCTCCCGAAGTTGAGGCAATGTTAGGATTGAACGAATAGTTTTGAATTTCGTTAGTTTGGCAAAGAGAATTGTTAGCATATGCATTAGCCGTAGAGCTGGTGTTGCTGCTAACGGAAGCTTCGTGAACCAAACTATGGTGACGAGTGTTACAGGTCCTGCAGCGAAATTTAGACTGGCAACGTGCAGAGGAGTGTCCAGTACGCAAACAGTTAAAACAAATTCTGTTAGATCTCACGAATTCTCTTCTGGACTGCACAGTCATGGCTAAGAAATCGGAACATTGAGAAAGACTGTGGAGGGCCTTACATTTAGGGCAAGCAATAATAGACGACGAGGCATGCATACTTCTGGCGGTCTGGATCCTAGGTTTTGGTTCACGAATTGTAACTTTGCAACTTTCCAAAGCTTCACAACGATGTTCTAAGAAACTAATAAATTGGTCGATAGTGGGATAGTCCTCCAAAACACTTTTTTCGGACCACGCCTGGCGAGTGTCAGGGTCCACCTTATTAAGTAGGATGTAAATCAGCCATGGATCCCTATTAAGTGAGTTAATCGAAATTAATCCTCTTATAACTTCATCCGCGCCATCTGATATTTTGCGAAGATGGACGACATTCGAATTAGGTGCTGATGGAAGCTCCAAAAATGTTTTTATGTAATCATTAATTACATAACGGGGCCTATCGAAACGTTTTTCTAGTCTCTCCCAAGCCTGATCATATGTTGCATCACAAATTGTTATGTCATTGAGCAGTGTAAGTGCTCCATTCCGGAGACAAGATTTCAAAAAATGGAATTTTTGAGTTGGAGTCAGATTGGATTTGTTATGTACTGCGCTTGCAAACATATCGCGGAAGGCGGGCCAATCCTGATAATTGCCAGAGAATGGTTCGATACGGATCGAGGGAAGGAAAATATCCAAGCCCTTTGTGGGATTAGATTTGTTAAGCGAGTCAATTAGAACCTTTTGTTGCTCGGCTAAACGACTGACAATATCCTTGTTTTTCTCAACTTGTTCGCGCTCCCTAATTGCTGATACCAAAACTGATTTTAAAAGTAAAAACTTCGATTCCACTTCTTCAAAGTCGGGTATTGGATCTGTGTAACCTTGATCATCCGCGAACTCATAAATCAATTGCTGAGAAGCATTAAATTCGCTCCACAAGTCCTCTGCTCTTTTTAATTTGACCTCGAGCTCTACTAGCGATGTAGTTTCTTTGATAGATTCCGAATAAGTGCAAAGTTTCGTAAGTGAACCTTTGATGTGACCACGTGTGAGACGAAGTGCGGAAAGAGAAACTGTCGAACTCATTTCCTTTTAAATATTGAGACTAAGTGCCAAACGAACTACTTTGAAATACCATGCACATTAAGCGCGAACCGTGAATTCAATTAAAATCTGAGTTTGTATGTAGTATACATACATAAATATAGGTATGTTAAACGTATGATACACTTTAACTTTAATTTATTTGTCTCTGATTATCGCATGCGCTCATGCACAATTATTTAAGTTTGTTGTAAAAGATGAATTAAACGAGGAAATAAAGCGAAAAAATCCGGCTCGATATGGACCAAAAATATGTTCGATAATCAATTTTAATTAGCAAAAGCGAGCGAAGAAAAAAACGACGAGATATCCCAAAACAGAATTATAATTTATTGGAGGTGTTTACCGTGCTGCGTCCGAAATCCAAGTGGACGAGATAACAAAAATGCTCAATACATTACAGTGCGATTCTAACAAACAAGTTCGAAAATAAACGGCAATAAGAAAAGCTTTGAGTAACGTTAGCAAATTGAGTGACTTTTAGCTAAAGTAAGTTATTATAGGTAAACCATGTTATGATTGGCAAATACGACAATTAGAAAAAACATATGGTGCAAACTAATGATCATGATCATGAAATTATTTGAAAATTATATAAATAAACGATTAGTAATTCCTAAACAAATACAAATAGTTTCCAGCAATCCAATTTCCAATTTCCTATTAATGTTTGTTCTGCCATGAGAATCAATAAGTCACAGCGTTCAACTTTATGAAAAATGGGAGTTTAATTAAGCAAGAATTGCTTCAGGCACGAGCAGTTATAATGTAGATGTAATACATAAAATATCACTATCTTAGCCGATGGAAACAAAACGGCTAATATAGTATAACTTAACACCGTCATACCAATTGCATATGCTGACATTGCTGATCAAGCGTCTGGGTCAATAAAATGAATTTCCAGCGAAATTCACCTCACAAACGGAAATGCAAGCTACGGGAAAATAATATTGTAAGAAATTTGGAATTTAAATGCAAGCTTTGATAATGAAGAAAATGTTGTTATAAGTTAGTCGTAATTGATTCTTTGAGAAATAAAGGTGAGAGCAATCTGCTCTTAATATATTTTTTTACAATTTTTGAGTAAATATTTTTTAACTTATACAATGAAGCGTTACATTAATAATAAAGTGAGTTAAATATTATAAAATTATTTTCTTTCATTTTCATTGTCCAAAGAATATTAAATTATTATATTAATTATTAACGACCAGGTGCTATGAATATGAAGGCAGAGTGGATTCAGACTTTGGGACGTTTTTTAATACGGGTTCAAGTCCCTCACTATTGCAGAACTACTAAACTATCGCGTTATACCTCTGCAATGTCTATCGATGATTTTTCCTTCGAGCGATTATAAAAAAAATGTGTCCCCTACAAGACAGTAAATTTATAAAACAAAATGTTCCATCAATTGTTCTGAAATCACATTTTGCACGGGCGAAGCCGGGCGGGTACAGCTAGTTGGTTAATATAAAGATGAAATTATAAATAAAAACCGGTTAGTATTTTTTATGGCATATGCAATCCCTTCGTTGAATAGGTTAATATTTTATTGAGTTATTTCGGTCAATCGCAACTCCGGTATATGCGTTTCTAGTTTAATTTTATGCTTATCTTAGTTTCTCTATTAAAATTAATGGGCTCCCAATTCTGTCCCGCGAACGCGAAGGGCTCTTGCCAACCAACCATGGAGCTGGGATTCCAAGTTCATCTTGGCTGTAGAGTTTTTTCCATTAGTGGATGTTTTGACTTTTTGAACTACATGCCAACCATATCGTCTTTAGCATTTAGCCTCATTTATGGGTTCAGTGTCTCAGTCAGGTTAAACCAGCGGATAAGTGTACTTTCTTCTCTCAATGAGTAAAGCAGATCGTAAGGCTGTTCTACGCGAAATCTTGCGTCCGCCTTGTTGGAATCGGGTCTGACTGTTCTATGGAAAACGGCAAAAGACATATTGAAGAATAATTGAATATTCTTTGCTCTCATATTGCATCCAGTATATAACATCCGTAACATACAGTGTTGGCCAAAACTAAAGCACGAAAAAATGTCGCTTTGGAAAAAAGTAAAGAAAATTCCAAAAAAATTCGATAACTTTCTAGCTTTATTTTTTTTTTAACACAATATATTTCAGCCCTCAATTTATTTTAAACAATTTTCTTATAACCCTTAACTTATTTAAAATATATAAACAAGAACTAGATTTCATTAAAAAAAAACTAAATGGACAAAACTAAAGCACATTTCAGAATTCATAAATAAAAAAAATTAAAAAAAAAAAACATTTTCTACTAATATTTGGTAGCGTATCCATTATTTCTGATCACTGCAGCACATCGTTGAGGCATGGAGCCAATAAGGTTGTCAATAATGTGCATAGAGATGTTACTCCAGGCAATTTGAGCCTGTTCGAGCAGCGAGTCTAAATTGGAGCATTTTGTACGATCAATTCTCTGATCTACAATTTCCCATGGATTCTCTATAGGATTGAGATCAGGTGATTGTGCTGGCCACTTTATAACTGTAATTTTATTTTTATTAAGCCAATCCTTCACAAGATTTGCGGTATGTTTAGGATCGTTGTCATGTTGGAAGATGCATCGCAACGGCATATTCTCCTCAGTATGAGGAAGCATGACACTTTGCAGGATCTTCCAGTACGCGAAACGATCTATTATTCCACTAATCTTATGAATCGGCCCGACTCCTTGACTGGTAAAACATACCCAGACAATTATATTCGCTCCCCCCGTGCTTAGTTGTGGACTTTGTGAAACGTGGATTTAGTCGCTCCCCCTTTGGTCTCCGTACCGTTCGAAATCCGTCAGATCCCTTTAAATTGAATTTGGATTCATCAGAGAAAAGAACTGTTCTCCATTTTGCCACAGTATAGTTTAAATGTGTCTTTGCAAATTCAAGTCTTGCACGTTGATGCCTTTGAGCAATAAATGGCTTTTTTACTGCTCGATATGACGACAAGCCACCATCAACTGCTCTTCGCCGAATCGTCCTGCTTGAGATCTTCTTTTTGAATACACGTGGACGATATGAAGGGGTCCTTTTTTATTAACTGATGATCCTTTTGTCTTCGCGACTGGTCGTTTTTTGGGGTCTACCACCACTATAAACCATTTGGACATTTCCCCGGTCGGAAATAACTGTATGGCTTATATCAAATTTATTGGCAATAAATGTATTAAAATCGGACACTATTTTTTGTTTCATTTGTTCGGAATACTTATTGCGCGCCATTTAATGTCTTTTTTAAATAAATTCTAATATTCGATATGCAAAGCCGATGAAACAAAACTACTTGTTTTCCCTTTGCTTAAATCAAGCTTGAGAGAAAGAAACGGTCAATTCGTAGCATTTTGAAAGTAAACGGCAACATCTCATCATCTTGTTCTAAATCTGGGGTGCATGTGCTTTAGTTTTGCCCACTTAGTTTTGAATGAAATCTAGTTTTTGTTTATATATTTTAAATAAGTTGAGGGTTATACGAAAATTGTTTATAAGAAATTGAGGACTGATATATATTGTTTTGTAAAAAAAATAAAGCTAAAAAGTTATCGAAGGTTTTTTGAATTTTCTTCACTTTTTGCCAAAGCGGCATCTTTTCGTGCTTTAGTTTTGGCCAACACTGTAAGTTGGTACACATGTGCCCGAATGGTTTCAGCAGTAAACGTTCTATGTATGCAATGTTTTTTTTCTACTTCGGGCTGTAAAATTGTCATAATTTTGTGCCTGCTCTCTGTCTGCAACTCGTTGCTTCTTATTTATTCACCTTATTTTGTTCACCTGCTCTACACCCATATAATTCCATCCGATCAGCATGGTAATAAAAGACCAATCAATTGTTATTCGTTTCGTAAATCTTTATTTTTTAACTATTGCATACTACTTTGAGGTTCCTTCTATATTTACCTCCAACGACAAAAAAGATTTAATGCTTGTTATGACACTATACTCAGTTGTCCTTTTCTTTGCCCTCAATCAATAAATTATTTTCAAACGCAGAAATTAAAAATGGACTTAACAATTACACAAATCACAATGCAAAATACAATGCGCTTAATCAATAAGGTATTGCGTCTACTGAACCTATTTCCTTCTGTTCATCACAACCCAAATAGCAGGTTGGGGTGCACCGCATCCATTACCGATTTTCATTAAACACCGAAACGAAAGTAAGTATGATTCGAAGACAATACACCTGAGGTGAGCATTGAACCTGTAACGGAGTTTCTATAACCGTCGTATAATATTGCACGTGTGCAAACAATAGGGAGGAACAAGTGAAAATCTACCTGTAAACACGGAACCGTGGGAAAGGCAAACCAAATTATAATCATTTTAGAGGTAAGGGATTCGAAATCAAGAAAACAAACCCTCGTTGCCTCAGGGTGCGCAAAGAAACGACCGTCTAGGGGGTAGACACAATACGTTCGGTGATCATTAATACAGGCAAGCGCACAAGCATTAACCGAATATGAACACCTGAGCTAAGTAACGATCAAGTGTCAAGAGATTGTGTCCTCGCTCGGGCTCGCCCTGTTGGCCTTTTGTTGTTTTTTATTTTCCTCTTCTTATTTTTTTTTTCTTCCACACCACATAAACATAATATAGAAAACTTCTGTGCAAGTGAATATATGTTAAATACCAGCAAGTGGAAGGAGGGTTGTGATGTGATTGAATTTATTTAATTTACCCGCGCGCCGCCTATACGCTTATGGATCGGGTTGTGCTGATATTCCTTGGAATAAAAACATTCCTTTCAGTTTGAGCTATTGAGTGTTGTAGCCACTCTTATTCAGATGGTGTCGCGTAATCGGATACCCCGCATAGCGTTCGGTAAAAAAGTTGTTGTCACAGAGGTTTTTGGGGGATCCTTCATTTTACAAACAAGTGTGCTGCACATGTGCATATAACCGCACACATCACATAATCACTTGAAATGCTCGTGATGGGTTATTCAATTTGGGATCGTCAACGATGGGATTTGTATTGCTTCATGAAAAATTAAAACAAAACAAAACATGCCAACAGAATTCCACCGAACCGCATTGGACGACGATGCTGAGGTTAAGTGTCAACATGTGACACACAAAGGGACCGACTCTATTTTGAAGGCTCTTGCTCAGGGAAACGGATTCATTTCAATTTACTTGGAATCAGTTATTGTTCAAGTGGCTGATGGCTGGCTTCGTCGTAAAAATTGCATTTATGTTGTAATTTGTTCGTGCTGCTGCAATAATAGATCGAAAAAGGAAACAAAAATTGACCATGTGTGGGTAAATCGATTATTTTCAGGCTCGTTTACTTCCTGGTTGTAAAAATCATTAATGGTCAATTTGCCTGGACCACCATGACTGGCGGTTACAGTCGATGGTATGGTGCTTACTTGTAACCGAATCGTGCATATCCGTTCAAAATTAGCATGGGTGTATTTCATAAGAGAAGCTATTTCAGGAATTCCTGGAAGAATATTTTTTTTAATTTATTTTCAAGTGAAAATACTCGGAATATCACAATTAGTACTGTAGTAGTAATTCAAATAATAGTCCCGTAGGCACACAGTTTCGATTTTTGTCAATCTTTTTTGGGCAGATTATAATTTTTGAAAGGTAACGTTGAATTTATGTCGTTTTCGATTTGGCAAGCAGACAAATTTTTTGAACGAGATTGCTTTTCATTTTCGATTTGTCAAAAAAATCAGTTTTTTTTTTTTTTTTTGATCCAGGACAATTTTAAGAAATCTTTATTTTTTTTTCTCAGATTTGCACATACTTTCACTAATGTGTATGTCACACTGCTGTCAGTTACGAATTCGGAATATCGGAAGGATTGCTTTTTGAACTGAACTATAAAATATATATTATGAACGAGTTATACTAAATTTTCGAAATGCGTTATTATACATGTTTGAAAATCAATTGAAATGGATTTCCAGTACAAGTGAAAAAAAAATGTTTACGGCCAACTCAATACAAGAACCAATAAAATTCGGATTTAATGTTAGATTAATTTGAAAAGCCAAATCGAAAACGACATAAATAACAAAAGAACGAAAGGTAATAATAATAAAAGTGTCTTTCCTTTATCTGTCAAACCCCAACAATTCTTTTTCATCTAGTTCAGAACTACAGCAGATTTACCTACCGATGGGCGACAGGGCCCCAGGAGACGACTTTCCAAAAATTCTCTGTTTTTGCTTTTTACAACATTTGGCTATTTTTGGGAAACTTTTTCCATAAAAATATACAAAACTATTGAGAAACCCCCATTGCCTAAATATTATAAAGGGTTTTCCAATAAGAGGTGTTATTTTGGTATTCAAAGAAAAATGTAATTTTTGGGGATGTTTATTTCATAATAAAGAGGAAGGTATGCCGTTAATAATGAAAAACAACATCAGACAAATGGCCACCACGAGCACGCATACAGGACCATATCCTTTTCATGAAATTTTCCATAACCAAATCGCAAAGTGGCTGTCCTATGTCCTCGATAGCCTCACGAATTTTATCTTTGAGGTCTTGAATCGACGCTGGGCTGTTGGCGTAGACCTTATCACGTGGCCGCAAAGGAAGAAGTCGCAAGGTGTTAAATCACAAGATCTCAATGTGATCACCTTTTCGAGAGATAACACGGTCCGGAAATTTATCCCGTAAAGGATCAATGGTTTGCTTGCGTTTTTTCACCACTTTTGTAGTGAATTTTAATAATTTCAATGCGTTGTTGAAGCGTGTATCGTTCCATTTTTAGTAATGGCGTAGTTTCTACTTGTCAAATGTCAAAGAATAAAATTTTCAAAAGTGACAGCTACCGAAATAGCGGGTCCTTCACAATAACACTTTTTATTGGAAAACCCTTTATTATCGACTACAAAATTGCTCCGTAGGGGAAAAAGGGCAGATTAAATATATTTAAAACCGTTTGCTGTAAATATAGGTATTTTTTTATATTTTATAAAAAATGTCTGATAAACGAGAACGTGTATGATTTTATTTGTAATCTCCCAATGTTTTCTTATTTCTATAAATAGATTTGAGAACTTGCACCGAGCAGAAACCCAGTTTTTTTAAACTTGACAGGGTTTACTCCGATAGGGTAGTCCGCGACAACGTCAGTGTCAAATGAGAAAAAAAATAACAAAGTGACATCTGAGAAACTTGTAGGAAAACAAACTAAATTTTATGTGGCGGTAGATAGGCATAGATTAAATTCAAACCAAAATTAATATAAATGCTCTAAAATCGGATAAATAATGTTTTTTGTGGCAATCAAACATAAAAAGTGACCTACCACATTAGTGTTTGTTAAAAGTAACTTAAATCTATTAATTTTAAAGTGCATAATATATAACTTAATGAATAACTTTTCCTTATAAATTTGGAGCTATCTGCTTACGCAAAAGGCCTTAATGCGCTGAATAAAGTCCGCTACATAGAAAAAAATTGAGATGGTCGGGAAAGAAGGTTGCTTAAATTTTTAATTATTTCATAAGAACAAATTTGGTATACACTGGAAATGAGTGCAATAATAGTCAGAGCATCACCAAAAGCCAAGATCTTTTTGAAGCCGGATGGTTTGAAGATGTGTAAGGTACTCGTTTCTCTCACATTTATATGGTACTGGGAAAGGTTATTAAAACAATGCATACAACCAACAACCGTTTAATAACTGTATGTTCCTACATTTAGATTCTTCATTCCCATCGTCTAGGTGAAAAGCCACTTGGGTGTTGGTAGATTTCAATGGTGAAATCGAATCTGCTCACTGCAAATGTAAAGCCGGCCTTTTTGAAACAAGTTCGCATGTTGGGATAGTGCTATTTGCACCGGAAAGCATTTATAGAGACTTTATTGCCAATCCCGTGAGCTCTTTTAAACATATACCTATACACAAAGTTTTCACAAGTACCTACATATGAATTTCGCTTTGCTTTTGAAATTTTGAATTCGAATTCCTTTCGGAATTGTTTTTAGGTAGTATTTTGCCCTTTATCATAGACTTTTAGCCATAAAACGAAATAAATCATACCTTCCGCCATATAAAATTTGGTTTGTTTTCCTACAAGTTGGTTTGACGTTTAAGTGAAAGAGAACGCACAGTTGTGAAAGGGATAGCTTCGCGAAATACTCTATTGGATGTAAACCACCGGAGGCCAGTTTAAGTACTTCCACTTGGTTAAAAACTCAATTTCATAATATTGACATTTGTTCGCTCGCAGGGCGCAAGAAATAAGAAAATAGAAAAGTAAAATAAACAGAAGCATTCATTCGTGAAATATTTATGTCTTCATCATCCGAACACGAATTCAACGTCGTTCTCGTCGTCGAAAATATCAAATACACAAGCGCGGTTGCGTCGACGATTACGATGTGTTTGATTTTCGGAAATATTTCCGGGCATTTTAGAGGCTATATTCCATGATTCGACCAATGCACAAAGACAAAAATCGGCGCACTTCAAATCAAATCAATTTCCAAGTGTCAAACAACATAAAAAAAATGTCATTATTTGTGAAATTTGACATTACGTGGTTTTTAAACGGATTAAAAACGTTTAAAGTATTTTAAATCCGCATTTAAAGCCACCTTTAATCCAGCGGGTTTAATGCATGTTTTTCAGTAAATAATATGGACATAGGTTTAAATTGTCGGGTTTAAAAAATGCGGATTAATGAGTTACACCCGGAGTGAATAATATCGCCGTAAATGCCATTGTCGAAAGGCATTCGTTTGCGCCATAAACTAAGTATTAAATAGACTGACAGTTTCAGCGAAAAAAGAAGGATTGCCTACAAGCTGAATTTCACCTTGAATGTAGCCCAGTTTGAATTCATATATTTGTGCCTTATTTTTCACACGAAGCGTGCCCATTTTTTGCATTTCCACTAATCTCAAATTCCCTCGATTTTTTTATGATAAACCAATACTTTTAAACGCTTTCAAATCGCGTTTCTATATGTATAAAATATGGTATTCGGTTTTCAGGCACGAAAGAAATGAACTCCACATCAGGTCAGGATCAGAGTCATATATATCGGAATCGGGTGGTAGCAACAACGGAGAAACTTCTAAAAACGCGCGAGGAAAAAAATATCGCGAGCAAAAATTCAACGATGCGTGGTTGGATTTGGACTGCTTCAAAGGTTGGTTGGCAAAGTGTAAGGATGATTTATTTAAGTGCAAGTGCAAAGTGTGTGACAAACTTTTAAACTGTGGAGAATCTGAACTTTTGAAACATGCGGAGACCAAATGGTACAAAAAGAACATTTCTATAGTTAAAAACTCGAAAGCAGTTAACGATTTTTTTCAAACTTCGAAGTTAAATTGAGTATATTCTTCGCTGAGCATAATTTCGCATTTCAAATAGTCAAACACTTGGTCCCACTTCTAAGAGACATAGGTCCTGACTCAAAAATTATTCCAAAAATTGCAGCTTGGATGGAAGAAATGTACCAGCATAATTAAAAATGTTTTGGCCAAACAGGAAAGAAGATCTATTTGAAAAGTTAAAATGTAATAATTTTTCTGTGATGGCTTGAATAAATACATGTGCGTCCTTGTTTGGTTCATCGACGATGAAAATGGAAAAATTATAGTTAGGTTGCTAAATCTGCTTTCCATTGGATCCGAATGTACTGCAAATTTCTTAAAGAATTTGTATTGAAAAATGGAATTCCGTTCAAAAATATCATCGGTAATATTTCGTATCCGATACAAAAAAATTGGATAATCTTTTAATAAATATTATACACCTACCTTAACTTTTTTATTTGTAATATTTCGAGACAAATGCTTTTTATATAAGGAGCTAGGGAGCTACTTTAAGTTCTTGCCGGCTATCCGAGTTTAAACTTTTTATTTATTGCCAATTAAGTCCAACCATTTATTTAACTTAATCTATAGGCATATGTAGTGATGGAGCCAGTGTTATGGTTGGACAAAACAACTCATTTGCTTCCACAGCAATTGTTATGAAATGCATTTGGCATTTTGCTGCAATTATTGCAAACAAAACTTGACTTACTTTACCTAGAAAAGTTCGACAAATTGGCTTATATGTTTCTGGAAGATCAAAGCATTATCAACAATTGGAGGAGTTTCAAGTCTTACTGAAAGAATAGAAGAAGTTAATCTTAAGAGCATCCGCAACCAGGTGGTTATCACAACAAAAATGTATTGAAATATTTTAAACATGCAGTTATATCAGATAAATTGAAATCTGCACAGTTAATTTTAGATGAATTAAATAATGAATGCAACAAAGCATATTTATTATTTCTGAAATATGTCCTTGGGTATTTCAATACATGAGTAGCATCGCAAGTCAGTCAAAATATTTTTTATATTAGGACAAAATTTCAGTAAAGCATCTGAGCTCAATATAAATTGTAATGTTAGGTCAGCACATATATCCTTGCAAGTCAACGAAACATATCTTGGGCCAGAGGACGGGGAGATTCTAAAAATCACTGGCGATCGAATAAATCTTGACTGCTTGCAATTTAACATAACTTCTTCATAAGAGATTGAACAAAGGCTAAAAATGAAAATGTTTTTAAAGAAATCAGTTTGCTAAACCCCAAAATTGTATTTGGATTAGATGGGAGAAGGTCTGATTTTGGTTTTTCCCTTAAAAAAAGTTTTCGATGGATTCAAATGCCCTTTTCCTTCAATGGAGATCCATAACATGTATAGTTTTTTGGAGACGGAAAAAGAAAATTTACTAGAACTAGATGTTGAGCAATTTTGGGTCACAATAAGTAAAATTCGAAACTTCAATGATGAACTTATGTGTAAATTCAGTAACGCATCACTCGCATCATGATGCTTTGCAAAATGTTCATTAATGCAAATATTGGCATCACTTCCAACGTCAAGTGTTCATTATTGCAAGGTTGATCAAACTGATGCGCAAATATAACGAAAAAAAGCATCACAGAAAATATACCTGATGCGCTGTTAATTCGCCGGAAAAAAAGTAAGAAAAATGTCGAAAGAGAAAGAAAAGTAAGTAAATAAAGATTTGCATCCATAGATACATATGCTTTTTACAGAAACATTTATAAGTTTTGTTGCTTTTGTTTGATGTAAAAAGTGCGTTCTGAAACTCAAACGTCATATTCAATCTGCATTGCATCAGCATAAACTGTGCATCGCATGCATCAGCATCGCAAATAAGCAGTGAAGCCGCATCACTGCGCAAATGTTTGACGTTTCTGAATGTACACTATGTCTTTGCACTTCCTCATGCAAATGCTGATGCACAGAGTATATTTTCAATTGTCACAGATGTGAGAACAAAAAAAACTGAGCCACGAAAATCTAAATTCAATTCGATCATCCATACAGGACGCAAATGTAAATTGCGTTTCTTTTAAGTGTAAAAACAAACATATTAACAAAATGAGTTCAAAAGCTCTATTATGATCATCATATTAACACGTAATATGTTTTTTTTCAATACCTTGTAGCGTTGACGTCTGGCAATAATTGGTCTTTAGAGCAGATGGAGCATGTGTCGGTCCATTTATCCAGCGGAACAGGTTACACCTCTCTCGGTGCAAGGAAAGATTTTGTTTGTGATTTTTAATCGTTATAACAGTTTTATTATTCGAATTATTATTATTAACAAAACAAATTTTTATGGACTATATTTGTTTTATTTCTTTTTTTACCCACAAATATGCTGTCCGAGGAATGCAGTACTTTCTGAAGTTTTAAAAAAAAAATAAAACAAGCTAAGGCAAAAGATCAGCCAAGGGGCAACAATTCAGCCAAGGGGCAACAAAATGTATAGATTGTTTCGGATGTGAAGTGATTTCCCAAAAGGCAGTTTAGAACTTCCGAAATGGTAATTCACTTCAAATCTGTCAACAACGAAGAAATGATTAGCGCGCAAGAAGTGTGGCGTGTTTCCCAAAAGACAGTTGTAAACTTTCGAATTGGTCTCCAGGTCAAACTCCTGATTGATAAAAGTTATTATCCGAGACAATACTGAGACCACCAACTCCGACCGATTTCCCGTTACTTAGCCTACAAGCTATATTTTTATGGGGTGGCAAATGCTAAGTGCGCTTGTATTGTTACATAGAAATTCGTATTGACAAATGTCACGTAACTTCAAAAATTCCGACTCACCAACACACTCGTACCTTGCATATGCCACTTCCGCTGTGGGCAAAGTTACTGACAGCGTTCATAGAATTTTATACGTTAAATTTGAAATTATTCGTTACGTGTGCATAATATTTTTTTTACGGAATAAGTGGAGATTTGCTTAAAATATATATGAAAAATGAACAATGCAGATTATTTGAAGTAAAATAGAAATATATTGAGCAAATTTTATTCAGTTTTCTAAGAAAAATTTACGCATGTAATCGAAGTTACCTAATGATATTCAAAAGCGCAAAATACGCAACCATGTTTGTCATAATAAGTTTTTAGTATATAGAACATCTCATTTAGCTAGTTTTATTATCCAAAGAAATCAAATTATTCGCCTTTTAACAACATATAATTACTAACTAATGGCATTCAGTAATGTAAAAATGTGGTATTCCCGAATTCTAGCACATTTCCCCACGGTTGTCGAGGTTGGCAGCATTTATTTTTGTATTTTTTGTATGTTTTTGCATGTCACACGGATTCTTAATTGACACAACACCGACAGGAAAACAAAATGGCGAATTTGAAAAAAAACTGAGGGGCCCAGCGGCAAGAGGATTGTGAGTTGGGGGTCTCAGTATCATTTGTCTCTGGTTATTATTAACGATCGGTGCCGGCCTTTTATACCCATTTTGGGTGAGCTTTTAAATATTCCCAGCTGGAGGAACTTTCACATACAATATACAAAACAATAATGGAGCTTTTTAGTTTGAAAGTTCAGCTAGAGGAGCTTTTAATAGAACATTCTACTAGTACATATTTGTGTACAGTAATGTAAGAATTTTATGTGTCATAATGCATAAATTGTTATAAAAAGAAAAGTAAAAGGAAACAAAAATATAAATTACAGGTAATGATTGTTGGGTTGTTAAACCTATATTTTGTGTTTATGTATTTACTCTCATCCACTTTTAAAGACAATATGGCCGGGCAATTTTAATTATTTAAATAAACTAATTTAATTTAATAAATTTATACCTATATATACAATTTCTTTTGCTTCTCTATTTTTATGATTTTCTATAGATAACCCTAAAATACGTCGACTACATTGGCTCGGCCACATCGAGCGAATGGACAATAATGCTCCAGCTAAGAGGATCTTCGAATCACAGTCGCCAGGTGCGAGACGACAAGGAAGACCGAACCTCCGTTTCAAAGACCAAGCCATCGCGGATGCCAGAGCGCTTGGTCTGGATAACTGGAAGAAACGTCCCAGGGATCGCAGAGGATGGAAGGCTACAGTGTCTCAGGCAGAGACTCCTCACGGGTCGCGAGCCCGTTAAGTAAGTAAGTAAGTATAACTAACCTACTAATTTATTGTTTTTCCTTCCTATTTTTTTAAATCCTTTTTTCATAATATTAACACTAACTTATTGTTTGATACTAATTTTATATTACGTATAGAACTTTTTAAAACAAAAAATAAAAAATAAATAAATACAACATTTTTTGAACAATTTTCTTTTAATTTTTCCAAATGTTATGTAGACAAGCAGATTTGTACGGGAAATCCTACGTCGGCAGGGAATTTTTGGACCCGTGGTAGGTATTTTTTTTTTTTGGACTATAACAGGTATCCGTAGAACCGTAGTACACCCTAGGCCTAGCTTTTCACAACCAATCTCTTTTGTGTGAGTTTTTCATTTTATAGTTGTTATACTCTCAGATATTTGTAAGACATTTTGAGACGTTGAAAAAAACATTGAGATGCAGTTTGTTTCTTTTAAGGGTTACATGTTTACCTTTATTGCGGATGAAGCATTTCAAGACAACCTTTTTAAAGTTCGAAATAAGAGCAACTATGTAAAGGGTTACTTGCGAACCGCGGACATCTTTAAAGACAGTAACTTCTTTGGATCGAAATGAATTTAATGTCCCACATAATTATTAATCAGCAACAAAATCCCTAATAGTTTGGTTTATTTGGACAGACAGCCGGCATCAGTGCCCACAATCTTTCTCTACATCCTTTTGAGTTTCGATTTAACGACACTACAAACATTTTTAATGTCCCAAAAAAAAAAAAACAGCACACATACAATTGCGAAGCATAGCATGGGGACAGTACAGAAAGACTGTTAATGCCATCCGGCTAATTGAAGAGCGACCAAAATGAAAGGCCAGGGAGAAATATATTGTCATCTCTCGCATGTCTGTGGTAACGCAACACCACAAAATTACCCATGTCACATGTCGCCATTCCGCAAATGATGATGATGAGTCCCGTCGCGTCGTCGTGCCTAAACGCACACACAATATACACCGGATGCTGGACATTTAATGATTGAGATTCAAATTGTCTGCACTGCTTGCCCAATTTTCAACTAACCAGCACAGTGGTATCATTACAATTTAATCATGCGAAAGACTGAAAAAGAAAACTTGAATGGACCGTGGTCCAGCGTCATCGGATCGATGCACGCCGAAAAGGCAATTAACTGTGAGTACTTACTTACCATTCTGCAGAGCTAGCACATATTCAAGGATTGATTGCCTTGCAACTTTTTTAGAGTTTGCGAAAATGACGCAATAATGACAATGTTATTTGCAATGCTCAAACAAGTTGCTACCGCTTCGACTGCGAGTATTATTACGAGTTTGATGTCGTGATGAATGGCGATTTAAGAGTACAAACTACCTTATGTTTGGTCCGTATTGTATCTGGAAAATAAATATGGATTAAAATCGTATCGGCACGCATCCCGCCTCAGTGGAGTCTGGTATTAAATGTTTTCATGATCTTGTAAAAAAAAATATTTAAGCAATAAGTTTGTTTTATATATTCAGCTTATACTGTTATCCCATCAAAGTCGTCTGTTATATTAATATAGGTATACACCAAGACCCCAATTAGCGTCGTTAATTGGGTCCAGAAAATCACGACGCAAATCGAAATAACGATTTTCAATATTAATTCAAATAATAAAAAAAATAAATACGTATTTCATAAAATCAATAAATTCATAGCTTTATTTTAATCCCCTTTTCACAAACAAAAATAAAATTAATAAAAACAAAGGAATAACAAAAACGCAAACTGAAATAATATCGACGCAACTTCACCTTTTTGTGAACGACGCAAACGGAAATAAAAACGACGCAGCTTTGAAACCACTATAATTTTTAAATGACGCAACTTCGAAACAACGCAAATCGGAACGGAGCAAAGCGAGGTTTTGGTGTATATATATAAATCTGATTGTCTTAAAGGTATGTGTTTCACACATGTGTATTATAGATCTGATACCCATGGAAAGTCAAGCGTCCATGGGTATATGTAAGAAAGGATGTTGAATTAGACAACGCTCGGTACAAAAGAAAACTTAGAAAGTTATCTCTTGACAAATGTTATACAGCCATCTAAACGGTTGCAAACTTTTGTGCATGAATGTATCGTAAAGTTCGTCGTTCAATCTCGTCCTACAAAGCTGAAACAGGACTGAAAATATTACAAGGAATCTTTCTTCGTATATTTGGTGCAACTGGTCTGTGACGATCTTAACCCTAGCTTCTCACAAAGTGATGTCAGTGAGGGGAAAAGTGACAATTTTGGTGATTTTTGAATGATAAAGGGCAAAATGAGGGATAAGCTTACGAAAAAGAAAAAAAAAAGAAAAAATTTCTGTGAAACATGAATTGTTTGATCATACTGATATCAATCCTCTTCATGGCAGAACATGAATGGATATTGGAATGAGTCGAACTCGTGTAAGCGACGCGTCTCATAAAAACGTTGTAAATGGCATTAATTACCCCGCTTCAGAGCAATGCCACGAAGTTGAATAATAGGCCTTTAATAAGCTCACAAGATCTGTATAGATCATTGATTTTCACGGTTTACAACAACAGTACAAGATCCAACTTTGGTTGTAAACAATGGAAATCAATGATCTATACAGATCATGTGAGCATAATTAAAAATGCCTATTACAATTAGTGCAATGGTTCTGGTGAATAAGTCAGCGGTGGTAATTTGACACAATCCCTTTGTCTGCAAACGAAACTTTGAAATATTAGGCCTTTTTTATTATGCTCACATGATCTGTATACCTAGTACTGCCATAAATTATCAGCGCCCATCTCTTAAAATTTCCACTTGGATTGGAATAGACCTGTTAGCTTTTTAGTCTAAACATGTGCATTGTTAACTAATGAATAAAAGCCAGTTTGGTTTCAGCTTGCAGTCAATTAACATGGAGTGAGGTGCTTAAGAAAACAGAATCGCGGTTATAGCGTTGTATAAGAGCGGAAAGAGTGCTGGCCAAATCTTCAATTTGCTAAAACTTCTTGGAATATCGAGAATATGCGTTTATCGAACTATTGGGCAATTTAGTGAATTGTCGGAAGTGGAGGACAGGCCAAGAGGTGGTCGCGCACGCGTCGCTCGTGAAGGTAGTAAAAGCCGTGCGCCGTGAACGTATTCGAAGAAATCCCATTCGGAAGCAGAAGATCGTGTCCAGGGAATTGAACATATCCGCCAGATCGATGTCTAGGCTAGTTCGGGGTGATCTTCACATGAAGGCCTATCGTCGATCAACAGGTCATCTTTTAACTCCTCAACTAAAAAAAATTGTGGCGGACAATTTTGACCATAGAAGAAGTTTTTAACAAACAAAATGATAGAGTTCATGCTTTGTCATCAAAGGAAGCGAAAAAAGTAATTCCAAGTGTTCAGCGTGGCCATCATCCCGCTTCCGTAATGGTTTGGTACGGGGTCTCTCACCAAGGTGTCACATCTCTCCATTTCTGTACAAATGTCTATCATAAAGATATGCTAGAGGGTGTTGTAAAGACGCTAACAAATACCCTATTTCATGAAGAAAGATGAGACTATCAACAAGACTCTGCTCCGGCGGATAAAGCTAAAACCACGCAGGAGTGGCTCAGGGTCAATATTCCTGCTTTTTAGCCGCAGAGGATTGGCCGTCGGGAAGTCCAGATCTAAACCCATTGGATTATATTTAGTATATGGTCAGAATTGCAGAGCAAGGCTTACCAAACACCCCACACAAATGTGGAGAGCCTAAAAAAATCTTTGACCGTGGCAGCGTCAGCGATGTCCATGGAAACAGTACACGGAAAAATATTTAAGATCAAATCAAGAAAAATGAGCGCAGAATCACGAAAAGTTTGTCTAGTTTTAGTGCTTAGCCCACGACTTTTTATTCGCAATTCTATAAATTGTACGAAGTGAAGATATTGACCCTCAAAAGTCGCGAATCGTTACTTTTTATTATCAATGATGCGATCAAATGCGGAATACATATTGCAATAACCAATCGCAATTTGACACAAATAGTTATCAGTTTGCTATTACGATGGATTGTGAATTGCAAAAATAATTCGTAAATTACCACTTTTGTGTTGTAAATTCGGATTTCCTCCTTTAACAAATTATAACCATTTAGTCTTGAATTGCAACTCAAAAGTGTTGATTTGCGAACAAAAGGGGTAGACTCCCCACTTCGTAGTTGCAATTTACGAATTCGTAATGGTAAATTGAATCTTTTTTTTATCAATTTGCATTTCACATTTTGCAATTTACGATTCTTGAGTAGTGATTTGAGGCATCACCGTATTAAATTGAAATTGTTTTATCGTGAAATTACAAACTTTATTCTTGTTCGGGTGATGAACAAAGTACAGTGTTACGGGTTGCGATTTCTGTTTTCTGACAACAACTGTGATTTTTCGAAATCTGTTACAAAATGTTCCGTGCAAAGAAAACCACTGATCTTCAAAACGTTATAAACAGAAGTAAAATTTATTCAATATTTTGTATTTCGTATTGACATTTGACACATAAACTTTATAATTTCCCTTATGGGATATTTGTTGTGGGTGGGTGCATTCCACCCCATTGGTGCAGTGTTGCCGTCGTCACCGTCAATATTATCGTTGACGTCAACATTCTCCCCCCACGATGGACAATGTTCCTAGATTGCCTTTTTCTGCCTTCCTGTCGTCATCTAGCTGCCCCCACTGTTTCCTCTGATTATAAATTGGTTGTATATATAACATTTGTTTGGGTACATGAAAAGAAACAACAGATTATTGCAAATGCAGAACAGTGAAACGAGAAACAATAACAAACAAATCTACGAATTACTCCAGCTTTCCAGCTTTGGCTCTCACACATGATCCCGTTTGAATTGCGATCACATAGGATGTGAGCTTGGTTCATTTTTGTTATTTGGTTTGCTTTTCTATTCTCTCGCAGGTACGAGTATTATGTGTACGGGCGATGATTAGTGATTGCTGCTTGCATGTTGTTGTTGTCGTTCAATGTGAAATGGAGATCTAAATGCATAGCGAATAATGCTAGAAAAGTTGTTTTTGTTTGTTTCTGGACTGGAAATACATATGCGACGTAAAACGAGGAGACATGTTGATTGGTTATAGACTGGAAGTTGAGATGAAGAGTGAAGACGAGGATTATGGGTTGTCGGTGATAGACTGGAAGCTGAGGTGAAGTGTAAAGACGAAGTTTATTGTGGCTGGTGATAGACTGGAACTCCAAGTGAAGTTGACGGGGGTGTCGATGCTCCATTAGCCATTGTTGTGTGTGATTCCATTTGCAATTTATTAAGTTTTGACAGTTGTGTGGTGTAGTGCGGGAATTTAATCGTTTTCTGATAATAATTATTAAATTATATACATTTTCATGCTGATAATGCAGGTGAGTGAATTTCTTTATTTTATAGTGTTGTGTAGTTAAATTTAAAATATGTGTAGTGAAGTTTTTGATGGTTGTTAATATATATGTATATATATATATGTTTATAGTGATAGCGTCTTTCTAACGCATATGTGCATTTTAATTCATTAAATTTCATATGTTTATGATGGATATATATTTCAATTCTTGGGTACCTATTTGTTATTATTTATAATTGATAACAATTTATTACGAATTGGGTATATGTGCTTGTGTTTTTGTGTGGGATGATTGGACTGTATAGTGCATAGGTTTTGTGAGATATTAAAGATCGTTGCACGAAAAACGGTTCTATTTGTGTGGTTTGATACGGATGGACATCGCTGGTTTAAGTGTTGTGTTGAGTAAGTTATGGAATGAAAGTTAATTGTGATTTATAAGTTTTTTTTTTTTTCTGTGTAGACAGTGTTAACTGGTAGTAAACACAGTTTTGTTATGGGTCTTTTAAATTCCCCAGCTTGAGTTTTGAGCCTCACAACCCTAGTGAAATTGTCTGCTCCGGGATAGGTCTTGGTGATGCGCCCGATATCTCTTGACACCCGCTTCCCAAAACCCTGCAAAATGAGGGGAAGCGGGGGGAGTGAAATTCCACCGAGTTCCTTGGTTCGCTAAAACTTCAACTATCTCCTTCCCATCGGAAATTGCGTGGTCCATTAATCGACGTAGTTCGGCTTCTGCTCCGACGAAATTTGTGTCGCAGTCGCTGTATATTTCATGGCAGAGTCCTTGGAAGCGACGAAAGTGTGCCTCACACTCTCTCTCTTCCGGCCTTTCGCATGGTTCGTAAAAGATCTCTTCTAATTCCCAAAATCTACGGAGTACAGTGTCCAGGCCACGTGTTTGTAGGAAATTGTTGATTCGTTGGGGTATTATTGGAGCTCTGCCGAATAGGATCCATCCTAATTTGGTTTTCTGAGCTATCGGTAAGTTGTTATCAGCTGGTTTGACCATTTCCGGTAGCAATATATCAGCCAGAACATCACTGCCCAGTAATAAGTCGACCTTAGCTGATCGGTTGAAATATGGATCCGCTAGGGTTAAGCCAATCAGATGGTCCCAACCAGTAGATGTCAAGGATTGGGTTGGAAGATACCCAGACAGCGACTTGAGGACTAGAGCTTGAGTGGACACTCTAAACGTTGAGTAGTGGGAGGTTAAGGAGATATCTACCACCTTTGAGCAAACGGCACTGCTGACCAAACCCAACCCAGAAACCTTGACGGAAGACAAAGCAGCTGAACAGCTGATGTTGTTATGAAACTGGCCTCTGAACCTGAATCTAAAAGAGCTCGTAATAAAAAAGATTCACCGTTCATAGAGTTCACTTGGACTAGAGCCGTTGCAAGTAACACTTGTGTTCCTGCATTTGTTGCATAAAACGCATTGATATTTGGCCCAACTCCAGCTGTTTCTCTATGAGGTGGTTGGAAGTTAGGTGCACCAGCATTCATAGATGATGTGGATGGTCCCGCAGTGTATCCTTGAACAGTCAAAGCGTTCGCTTGCCCCGCTTGGTGTTTAAAAGAAGTGGTCGGCTCCATTATGTGTCCTTGTGCAGTGAAGGCATTTGTTTGCCGCACACTTGTGTTGCTGTTAATATGGAGAAGTGAATGGTGTTCCTGTTGGCAGTAATAACAACGGCGACTACTTGGACAATGCTCAGAGGTATGGCTATATGCTAAACAATTTCGACATATCCCTAATCTATTTACCTGATTACAGCGATCTGCAATACTCAACTTTAAGAACTTGCTGCACTTCCTAATAGCATGCTGGCCCTTGCTGCAAATTTGGCAAGAGTATTTTGCTTTGTCGATGGTTGAATGCATAACCTTTCGTTGGGACACTGGTTTTATGGGATTAGGAGCTACTCGAACTTGCTGTTGGTTGACTGCCTCCAAAGTACGGAACCTAGTTTCCAAAAATTGAGTAAATTCAGCAAATGTTGACAATGCTTTGCTGTCCTCCTTGGAACCTAGCTTCTCCTCCCATAATTGCTGTGTTTTTGTTGGCAGTTTCTGGAGCAATACAAAAACAAGTACTACATCCCAGTGTGTAACGGCAACATTTAAGTTAGCCAGGCTGTGTACCACTTCGGTCGAGATGTCCAACAGTTCCTTGATGGATTCGGCACTTTCTTGAGGAATTGATGGCTGGTTGAACAAACATTTCAGCTGTGTATTGACTAGCAAACGTTTGTGGTCATACCTATCTGTCAGGATTTCCCATGCCTTGGAATAATTACCCTTATCCATCCCCAGGTGAGCTAAAATCTTATCAGCTTCACTAGACACACTTGATTTTAGATAATGCATCTTTTGTGTTTCAGAAAGTGACGCATTGTGATGAATGAGTGAGACAAAGAGATCATGGAAAGCGCGCCAAGTTTCATAATTGCCTGAGAAAACCGGCAAGTTGATCTTAGGAAGCTTTATCTCAGCCGATCTCGACATAGTTGACGCAACTTCTGTTGGATTTCCTGGTTTCTCATCAGATATCTCCTTGGACGCCTTTGATTTGTCGATAGCATCGAGAAGATCACTGCGATAATCGAAATATTTATCTCTAATTGACTCAAATAGATCATCTAACGCTGTTTCTTTTTCCTCGTCGTCGTCCTCCAACGCGCAAATCTTATTTTTGTATTCAGCTTCCGCAGACTCCATTGTTTTTTCATGCGCAGACAATCGACCATTTAAATAATTTGTTGTACGCCTGGTTAGACCAGTCTTACCGAAATTAGAGATATCCTTCTCAAATTGTTTTAAAATCTTTGCTAGCATACCCTTTTTCATGTTGTTAATTTATATTTGTGTTTTATATATAATATGTATATGTATATATATATAATGAATGAATTATATGCACTAAGTAAGACAATGTAAAATGTACTTACTTGTTAATTTCAGCCTTTCGTCCAACTTCCTTTTAGACTTCCAGCCGTGGTGATGATTTCCACTTCCACACACTATACCCTGGTTGAAGAAAATGCGGTGTAACTGACGAAATCCCTCGAAGAGTTTTGGTGTTTTATGGTTGAAAAACCTCCGGAAGCAGGAAAAGCTATTATTGAAAAAACTTTGTGTTGGTGTAGATGGAATCCCGCGTTGAGTATTTGCAGAATCCGTGATGAAAAATCTCGATGTGATGAAAACTGTGTCGAATTATTAAAAGTAGGCGTAGATGGACCAAAATGTTCGGGTGATGAACAAAGTACAGTGTTACGGGTTGCGATTTCTGTTTTCTGGCAACAACTGTGATTTTTCGAAATCTGTTACAAAATGTTCCGTACAAAGAAAACCACTGATCTTCAAAACGTTATAAACAGAAGTAAAATTTATTCAATATTTTGTATTTCGTATTGACATTTGACACATAAACTTTATAATTTCCCTTATGGGATATTTGTTGTGGGTGGGTGCATTCCACCCCATTGGTGCAGTGTTGCCGTCGTCACCGTCAATATTATCGTTGACGTCAACAATTCTTAATTTACAACTTTATCTTATGATTTACAAATCGAAATTCGTAGTTTAATTATTTAGGTTATTTTCGAATACATATTTAAAGTTACATTTTATAATTTGTTTCCATGAAAAGCATACGGCGCCACATCGTCCGGAGACAACGGGATTTGTCTGGGGTGGTTTTTCGGTTTAAGCTAAAATTTAAAATACAAACAAATTATTTAGAAGAACTTGCCATTGATACGAACATTTACAATCATTTTCAATTACATATGATATTTTAGATTCCATTCCATTCCAATTGAAACTTCTTTCTAATAGCCCTATACCTACTTTATTACAAGATATATTCAAAAATTCTTTACAATTTGTTGGTTAGTACACTCACTATCACTATACGAATGAGTTATACTTATAAATAACTTTGACCCGACAAGAACTGCTTTAAGCAAAGATTGAATACCGACTGTCTGACTCTGAACTATAATGAAGCCAAATGCGCATGGTTGGAGCTGTCCATGCAGAAAATGAAAGGACTTAAAAAGATTTATCTACATGGACCATGGGCATGCTATGACGTTTCGTTTTTGTCGGCTGCCTGTGCGCACAAAAATTTCACACATCGGGCAGTTAATTCCATGGAAATTACAAAAAAATATTTTGTAATTCACGATTTCTCTACGTCAATTTACGTTTTGAATTTACATGGGTTAAATTATTATAAGATTTCATTGATTCATTACTCAGTGTTTGTGAATCAGCAAATACTTTTTGCAATTTGCGATTGTGAAGTAGTGCCTGAGAAATTGGCCCATTGAAGTGGTAAATTGCGCCAAATAATATCGCAAATCACTACAAATAAAAGAAGCTCGAATTAATACTTCTAATCGCAAAATTCAACGAGCAGAATTTTGTATTCTACGCCGTTTTCAATGTCGAATTACGAATTTTTATATCAATCGTTTGTAATTTGCGACAAAGATATAATTCGTGAAATGCAACTCAAAATTTTGCAATTGGTGATTTTCAATTATTTCCGTGTACGAGCTGCAATAGCTCAATGGCCAACATGTTTGAGAGCTTTGAGAGTTAAGGCAAAAGGTGGTCATTTCGAGTGATGTATTTTTTTCAAATTACCAATATTATTATCTAATAAATGCAGAAAACAACAATTCAAAATGTTTACTCGGTTTGTTATGGCTGGACTAGGTAGATCATTGATTTCCATGGTTTACAACAAAATTTGGATCTTGTACTGTTGTTGTAAACCGTGAAAATCAATGATCAATACAGATTATGTGAGCATAATAAAAAAGGCCTATTGGCAAATTAAATCCATGGGCCCAATCTTAGCACGCGGCACATAATGTCTCCCTAACACTAAAAGCACAATGTCGAGGAGTTCGAGTTATAATCCTTGAAGCAAAATAATTTATTCACAAATGCAAAACGTTGAAAGTTTCCGATAAACTCATTACTTTTAGCACTCAAATTTGCACTTCAATACCGGCAATATCTCATAAATATGCGGACGATTAAACAATATCAAGATAGCACACTGAAAGGCAAAACAGGAATAAATAACTTGAATATTCAACTATGAACGGATAATCAATCTTTCACAAATTTTCCAATTTCCTCTCCGTATGTAGATTCCTTGGGCGGATACAAATACAAACACAACAAAAATAAAGTGCACGACTGGTTCGAGCGAAGCTTTCTCGTTCATCAAAAGTTTTATTGTTTTTTTTCTTATTTTATTGGGAAGGGAAGGTAGGTCAAAATCTGAAAAGCGATACATACTAGAAAAAAGAAACAGTTCATAAAATATAGGAATAGTGTTAAATAAAATTCACTTTTATTCACCTGATATGGCAGATGTGCATCAAATAACAATGTGAGCTTTGCAGCGTTGCCGAAAGTACTCCCATAGGAGTATTGTACTACTTTCAACACCTCCGTACTCCCTCCGTAATCCTCCTTTCACATTCGTACTCCTATTTTTTTTTTAAGTCTTAAAATATCTTGCACTTGCAGCAAAGTGTAATTTCAAAATTAATAAATTGAATTCACTTCAAATTTAATGGAATTTCCCTCTTTTTAGTTTTTTTTTTAACAGATTTTTTTAATGATTTTTGTATAAATAAAAATGAATATGTCCGTACCCCTATTTCTGGCTGCAGTACTCCCTAATAATATTTTTTTTCCCGCAACGCTTGAGCTTTGTCTCTGTTACAGGCAATTTTCGGAAGTTGTAGTAAGAGAGTTAAAAGCTCCTGCTGTATTATCTATAAGCTCTTTAGAGGATTTTTCAGTACAAACTAGAAACGAAGCGGAGGTGTTTTTGTTTTGTTTTCCCACCTCTTAGAGCATGTTTCTATTTTTGACTGGAATAGATTAGTGCCGCTGGTTTAAGCTGTCTCTGATTTTGAGTAGGATTTGTGATATATCGATATTTTCTTTACGTAGTTATAAGACCCGAACGCAAAATACTTGGCCCGTTAACTTTCCGTCTTATGAAATTCGAAAAAAAAGATTGGCACCCCAAGGTAAACAAACAACCTCAAAATTTATTTCGATATGGTGAAAGTGTTAGACATATACATTTAAAAATAATTCTTCATAAAATAATAACAGTTCATTTAATGACTAAATAAACGAAATTATTGTTACTCAAATAACGCAAAATAGTTGACCCACTCTTTTATCGACGCAAAAAAGTTGGCCTAATACAAAAATAACTGTCTTTTACCACTGAGTGACGTCACCTTTGTTTTTAATAACGGCTGTAATTCGACTTGGAAGAGTTTCCACTACATTAAAGCAGTATCCAGGAGTTATGCCATTCCAAACTTCTGGGATCTTTTCCTTCAGTTCATTCAAGTTTTTAGCCGGATTTGTTCTTTATTCTTTTTTCATTTTTCCCCACAAAGTCTCAATTGGAGACAGGTCCGGGCTGTTTGGAGGCCACGTTAGAACTGGAATGGTGTGTTCTCGAGGCCAGCTCATATTTTGCTTGGCTGTATGACATGATGCGCCATCTTGCTGAAATGTAAAACTGCCATCTTCTGTTTGCAGCCTCGGAATCGAAGGTAAAAGTTGGTGCTCTAGGATGTCTTGATACCTACTGGCATTCACAGTACCATCGATGAAGCGGAGGTCACCTACTCCTTCAGCTGACATACATCCCCATACCATTACTGAAGCGGTAAATATAGTTTTTCGTCTAAAGCAGTCTGGGTGAAATGCTTCAGCTGGCGTTCTTAAAACTCTTGATCGTGAGTCTCCAACACAAAGTTCGAATCGAGACTCATCGCTCCATATTACACTCCTCCATTGCCTTAGCGTGCAGTTTTGATGATCACGAGTCCACCTTAAACGCTTCTTTTTTTGCAAAGGAGTTGAAAGTGTTTTTTTTCTTTTGCCTAAGTGACGGTTTTTTAGAAGAAACAATTTATAAAACAAAAACAATTTGGTTAAAAATTACTGTAAAAAATTTGTATCCCATTTTATTCATTTCTCGAATGCAGGTGTCTCTTGAAGCTTGCTTGTTAATCACATTATTCCACTCTAAGGTGATATTTGCCGTTGTAGCACGACGATCTTTCTTGAGAATTTTTCTTAAAGCCCTTCTGTTACGATCGTTAGCAATTGATGGTCTTCCAATTTTCTTTAGTGGGTTCACATTTCCAGTCTTCTTGAATAAATTAATAATGTTTCGAACTGAAGACCTCGATATTTACGTTTTTTTTGTACGCTTTTATTATTAAATTACGTATGTCTTCCGATAAACACTTGCCACGCGCCATAGTGAACTTTGATTGCGACTGCAATCAGTGAATGCCTGATTTGAGACATCCGCACTTTAATAACGCAACAATAAACGGTAAATGTTAAGAGGCCAACTATTTTTGCCGCGAAAAACTAACGGGCCAACAATTTTGCAAAGAAAAAAATGTGTTAACAGTTGAAATTTGTGGCAACAAACATTGACTGTTTTAACTTATTGATTGCTTTGTAAATAACACATGTGAAAAAAATCAACTTTTTATTAATTATGCATAATAATAACGCATTTGAAAATGTATGTGATAACAAATACAATACTAGGCCAACTATTTTGCGTTTGGGCTCGTATGTACGAATTCAGAGATGTGTTTTTGAATTTACATTATCAGTTATATGCTATAGACTAAATAGAATATCCCGTTGGCTGTGTGTTAGGGTGTAAATGAAGTGGGATTTTCTAATTGTGTAAGCGGTTTGAACTATTTTAAGAGGAATCTTTATTTTTGTTGAAAAAAGGAATAAGTTGGGAATATTTGCTAAAATTAAGTTTCTCGTAGTTGTTATTGCATTTTTATTGGCAGTACAGTATTGCGATTTACAAACATACACGAACACAGATCGGGATTTGGGTACCTAGTCATTTTTGGGATATAATAAAAAAAATGATTTATTCAAATAAACAGGACTTATTAAGAACCCTTATATTATCTCTAATATGTATTTTGATCCAAATCGTTAGAGAGCTTTTTGTAAAATTATGCTGTAGCTACAGCTACAAATATTGAAATGTTAAGTTCGAAAAATAATATTGCTTCATTATATAGCTGAAAACTGAGTACATGGATTTTGTTCTAGATGTAAGCTTATCTACTTGGTTTTCCAATTTTAGCCAAATCGAAAAAGGAGTTGTCGAGATATAACCAGTTTCTAAAGATAAGCGTTTTCGGTGATTTGAATTGAAAATTAGTAAGGGAAAATTTTAAAAAATAAATTTTACTCTGGTATGCATTTTGGTCAAAGTCGTTAATGCTGTTTTCATAAAAAATGCCTTTTTCAAAAATCCATTGAAATCTCATCAGAAGTTAAACGAAGGATAACTCTTGCCAACCACTGTTAAGAAAGCAATTGAGTAGTTAGGACCTCTCCCGAAAAACTAATCATCCCAGTCCTGATATACGGCGCAGAGGCAATGACTTTATCACAAGAGGAGGAGGATATTCTTGGTCTTTTCGAGCGTAAAATCCCTCGCAAAATATTCGGCCCTGTTTGTGTGATGGGTTTTGGAAAAGAAAATACAAGTACCTAGTTAAAAAGCTGCGCATTGGGCGCCTAGGATGGACATGTATAGTGCGAATGGACAACAACGCTCTGGCCCGCAGAGTCTTCGACTCCACCCTAGAGTGACGATGCAGTTAAGGAAGATCTCGCACAAGTAGAACACGAATTCAATCAACTTAGAGTGCGCAACTCGAGGCAGATAGCTAAGGACCGGGTTAATTGGTGAGGCATGTTGATTGTGGCCCGGGTTCGCCGTTCACCAGAACTGTAGCGCCACCTAAGTAAGAAAGTAAACGAAATAGTGAAAGAAAAAAAAGAAAAATATCAAATATTTATATATTCGAACAAATTTAGTATCAATTTAAATAGTTAGTTGAGTTAAGATGGCGTTTTGGGAAAAAAAGACCGTTTATATCGGTCTTTTTGTGGAAAAAAAAAACAATTTTTGTAAGGAAATAGCTTCAAGTACAAATCTTATTACCACAATAAATCAGTTTTGGAAAAATGCAAAACTGTTGAATCAAATAGATGTGGCAATGAGAATGGTACTTCGAACACATTGTTATTTTCCGTAATCACCAACAATTTTGGTTTGTTAACAATTTGTTTCTTATTAGCAATAAACAAATCAGAAGGATTCAAAAACGTCTACCAATAAAAATTTACTATTGGAAGAAACTGGCAAATTAATGGCACTAAACTTGATTACAATTGACACCAGTTTGATTATAATTGATAATCCAAATACCTTTCTACATACAATTGAACGAAACCTTTTGAGTGGCTCTCCGTGAGAGGAACACTTAGGTCGTTAATCGGCCCATTGTGCCATTGACCTTTTGATAAGTGCATATCAACTTTCAAGTTGCTGTTAGTTGACAAGAGCAATACGGTAGAGTAGCCTAATTGCGGCCCTCCCCAGTGGCCGGCCACCTCTCAGAAAAGTCGTTGTAATAAGTAAACTTCTCCATAAATGTGTCAAAATTTTTGTTGCGCGGCTCAGTCGCTCTCGAGAAATCAACTTATTTGACTTGTGCTCTGTTAGGGAAGGTTTTTGGGTGAATTTACTGTCAAAACGTTAGTGAAATTGCTGTCGGAAATAGTGTTTTTTTTTTGTGGGTAATTGTTTTTAAATGTTTTTTTTTTTAATTATTTTTTTTAAATTATTAATATAAATAATTTTTTTTTCTTAACTTTTCTGTAATAAAATAAAGAAATAAAAAATATTAAACAATTAAAGCCCGATATTCACTGGGTGGCCGAAGATGGGACACGAGATGGCCGGAAACGGGAAACAAGGGGCCGGCCACTGGAAAAAAATACTTTTGTTATACTAAAATCTAAATAAACAATTTTCTGATGAGAATAATTAATTTTTTCTTCATTTTACAGACGAATAATTTAATAAAGAATAATTTATTTGAAGAATTATTCGAAAATATTAATATTTGTTGTTATTGTGATATATTTTATAACGAAAAATCCTAAAGGGGCTGGCCACTAGCGACTCTACCTAAGGGCGAATCAATCGCAAATGAGTCTATTATAATTTAAAATTTGCACTACTAAAATCAAGCTGCTACAACGTGTGCATAACGCAACAAGAACGAATTCCCACAACACCATCAATGGGCGTTAAGCTGACGCCAGCCATCCATCCGTCCGTCCACATTGCAATTCATCAATTCGACCGTTTCAATCTTAAGTTATTTCGTCATGCTCAAAGGAAACCTCCAATGAACAGCAAAAAAAAGTAACAATATAAAAAGCAAAACCAACAAAAACATCTGAAGCGTCATGCGGGGTCCGGTAAGCAAAGCAAACAAGCGCACACAGAGAAAACAGCTCAAGTCTCACAATCCCATTGCAAAGTCACCTTAAAAGCCGTGTACACAAGCACAAATGTATGGTATAGAATACACTACACCTCTTCAATTCAAAGTCAGAGGGGCCTACCTAAGTTATCTTTGACTTCAGGCTCATAATGACCAACTTCAGGCCGAAGCACGTTCACAGTGTGTGCCGGATTTTTCGAAACCGTGAGAACCGATTTTGTCGTGTGTTTCCCACGCGATCCGAACACCTGCCTTTTTTTTGTTTGATTCGTATATTTCTTATCCGCTCTTCGCCGTGTACTTCGTCTTCGTCATCGCGGTCGTACAGCCAGAGGAGCTATTGGGATCGTGGTGTGGCATGGTAGCAGAGATATAGCTTTTCCTATACACCCATGTTGTGTACATTTCTTTTACTGCGAGCGCATAATATGACGACCGATATGTCGAAGTGATCGCGTCGTCGAGTGGCTAAAATGAGTTTGGATGGCTTTTTTTTTTTTGTTGTTTAAGTCCGTCGAGTGTAGTAAAAGAATGAAGCCGTCGCCGTACTCCAATCGGTATGAATGTATTGCATGGCCTATCATTGCCTTACGGAGAACTCCAAATGCCACACTATCTACTTACGAAAGGGGGGGGGCCAGTCGAGTGGAACCAGCAGCAGGAGATTACATAGGAAGCAGCTCTCCCCTGGCAGTGCTATCTAACTACGGACGAGTTCAATAGATGGATCGACGTCCGTCTGTGCGATTTTGAGGTTCGTGTTGCTAATCGTATCACTCAACAACCGCGGAATGGAGCGGCAAATGACTCCTAACAATGAGGCATGTGGCTGACTGGTTAGTGATTGCGCCCTTGTGTGTACAGTGGGAAAAGATTTGCACGTTTTAACATGTTGATTCATGTTTGGGCTGCCGTTCGTTTTAATTCAATTATTTTTTTACATCACTACTTGGTTGGGTGGCGGGAGACTTGTGGCATGGTTACATAAGCTATGTTTGGAAGTAGATAATAATGTTAATGTCCAAGAAAGCAGTCTTATCAAGTTGATAATGGTGCATGGAAATAGAGTATTTTCGTTGCGGTTAAACCGTGAGAAACGCTTCTAGATACGCAGTTTCAACATTTTCCTTAAATTGAGTCTTTATGATTAGTTTCCAGGAAGTGAATAATGATAATCTTTGGGTAAGTTCGTACCTCCATTTAATAAAAATGGTTTGACAGATTTTGAAGAGTGGGGTGTCATTATATTCATATTCTTCCCTGGAGTGTTATAGGCTAAAAAGATAAAAATAAAAAAAAATGTTAATTAAAAAAAAAAAACAAAAAAATCGACTGACTGTAAAAAAAAGAACTAAAAAATTATATACAAGACACATTCAAGTACATATACCTAACTATTTGGCAGTCGGATGGTTCTCAAAACTCAATACTCATATATTTGTTGGCCATGTAGGTATTAGTTCGGTTTAGGTACTTGAATGTGTCTTGTTAATATATTTTTAATTCTTTAATTACAGTCAGTCGGGTTTTTTTGTTTTTTAAATTAACTTTTTTTTTATTGCTTTATTTATCCATTCACGTTTTATTAAATACAAACATCCTCGTTGAACATGCTCTTCATGCCTTTAATTTAGCCAATTACGAAACTACGCCAAATGAATTTATAACGGAATCAGACACAGAATATTTTTTAAACAATTTACTTACTAAAAAAACAGGCGGAATCGATAAAATTAAAAATATTTAACTTAAACAACTGCCTAAAGAAGGGATACATTTTCCTGATAAACGGATAGTAGCAAAGGTTATACCCATTCCAAAAGCAGGGAAGCCTCCCGATAAAACTGAAAGCTACAGACCAATAAGGTTATTAAGTGCTTTAACCAAAACCTACAAAGAAGTTGTAAAAGAAAATATTGTTCAAGAAATGCAAATATATCCTAACGAACAGTTCGGATTTAGGCGGAATCACGGAACCTCTCACCAAGTTCTAAGGATCATAAAAACTAACAGTGCAATAGGTAGATCAACATGCATGATTTTACTCGACATCGAAAAAGCTTTTGATTCAGTGTGGCATAATGGGCTTACGTATAAAATGATAAATCCAAACTTCCCTCCATTTCTTTGTAAAATTGTCCAAAGTTTTGTTTCAAAGTACATGTTAATAGTGTCCGACATCGTACATTGTCATGCTGGCGTACCCCAAGGCCCTTCCATTATTGAAAAAAAATTACAACTGCTTAACCCTAGAAAGATAATCCACGTCCACGAGACGTATGGCGCGGGACAATTGTGTGATAACTTTTAAATTCTAAACCGCAGCGCGTTGACCGTCTCCACTATATATAAAAAAATCATTAATTTATTTTTTTTGAATAGTATCTATATAATTATTTAAATTAATTATAAATAATAAGAAGTTCATATGTTTAATTAAATACACTAATTGGCGTATGAGACGTATGATTATCTTTTACGCTCTTTATTTTATGATTATCTTTCTAGGGTTAATGACGAATTCCTACCCGGCCCAGATGGTCTTCCAGCCATTTTCCTTAAGAAGTGTTCTTCTAATCTCTCGCTCCCACTTTCTGCTCTCTTTCATCTTTCTCTCAAATGGAGAATTTCCCCAAATTTGGAAAACCTCGTTCATTACACCGATACACAAAAAAGGATCAAAAAATGAAATTACTAATTACCGCCCAATTGCCAAACTCTCGCATATACCCAAACTTTTTGAAAGCATTGTATATGAAGTCTTAAGTTTTCGGAGCAAGTCCCTTATTTCACCCTACCAACATGGTTTCCTGAAAGGTAGATCGACTACTACAAATCTCGTCGAATTTGTTTCATATGCCCTATCATCCCTAGAGAATGGCAATGAAGTTGACGTCATCGCAACTGACTTCAGCAAGGCCTTTGATAAGATATCACATCAATTAATCCTCTTCAAATTGTCTGCCCTTGGTTATGAACCTATATTGATAAAATGGATATCTTCCTACCTTGAAAACCGATATTACAGCGTTCGCTTTAGGTCGGTACATTCGTCCTCTTTCTTAGCAACATCTGGTGTCCCACAAGGCAGCCATTTAGGTCCCCTTCTCTTCATCCTAACGGTAAATGATCTTGAGAAGATCATCAAACACTCATCTCTCTCTCTCTCTACGCAGATGATGCTAAAATCTGCAAAACCATCTCTTCACCTCAAGACTCTTGCCTCCTTCAAGAAGACCTTGACAGTTTTTCGACCTGGTGTCTCAAAAACTGCTTAGAACTCAACATCAACAAATGCCAATTCATTACCCTATCACGCAAGCGCAACAAGTCCCCTAGCCGACGTTACCTTCTCCATGGTCAACCAATTTCTCTCGTTCATTCTCTTCGCGACCTTGGCATATTGTATGATAGGGAGCTAAATTTTCAATCGCATATTGACGAAATAATTTGTAAGGCCAACTCATCACTCGGCTTTGTTAAACGTTGGTCTAAAGAATTCTCCGACCCTTACGTGACTAGATCTCTCTACATCTCTTTAGTTCGCCCCCTCCTTGAATACGCTAGTCAAGTGTGGTCTCCTTTTCATAGAGTTCATGTAGACAGAATTGAGAACGTCCAACGTCGCTTTCTTCGATTCGCCCTTCGAGGTCTGCCTTGGGACGATCCTTGTATCTTGCCACCCTATATTGACCGGCTCAATCTCATTAAACTGAATACCCTAGAGGAACGCAGAGACGCTGTAGACATTCTTTTCATTTTTCGTCTTTTCTCCGGCTCCGTCGACTGCGCCTCTCTTTACAACTCTATTTTCTTCAACACTAACCCCCGTAATTTACGTTGCCCTCGGCTCTTTTACCCACCACACCATCGTACCTCATATGGCTCCAATGAACCGATATCCCGTATACTGCGAAAGGTAAATTCCAACCTTTCAGTTTTCGATTTTAACCGCAGCGCTGCCCACCTGAAACTCGATCTCCTTCACCACTCTCCTTATCTTTAAGTCTTTTCATGTCTTATTTTAAAGTGTCTTAGATTTAAGCTGTTACCTTAAGCCTAAATGTTAATTTTAGCTTGTATTAAGCCAAATATATGAGGGTATTGCCCCCACTAAAACTATATATATATATATATATTTTTTTCCTTCCTTGTTCTTTCAAATTGAGGTTTTTTTTTCGTTGTTTCCTCAGGTTCTATTTTTGTAAATTTTTAGCATCACATTAAAATATATAAAGAATTTTTCAGTAGAAAGATATCCAACTGTAAATCATATCTCTCTTTGAATAATGTAAATTATGCGATAGCAAACTGTACTTTATTAGCGAAATAAATATATCTATCTATCTAAATTAACTTTTTATTGCTTTATTTATCCATTGTCGTGGCAGGTTTTATTAAATACTTTGTTACGCTGTAAAAAATTCTAGTTGAGACTAATAAAGTAATGCTTGCTTATGTGGCACTACAGTCACGGGTAGCCCTGATGCATGAGTTTAATTATCAAATTTTTGTAAGATATTAAGGTGGCTTCCCACTTTCATGTTATAAGATATTTGCTAATATATAAAGCATTTTCTTATGTCCACAGAATTTTTATAAGATTTAATAAGATTTTAACTTTAAATTTAAATTCGAAATACGAGCTTGACTTTCGACTTCGCATTTTAAATTGGTGAAAATGCGTAGATTTTTTTTTTAAATTCTGCTTCAATACTGTTTTATTTTAGAATGCACATATTACTGCAAGCCCAGAAACCGTTTGATAGTTTCATTAATATATAAAAAAAAACATAAGTTTGGGCAATTGACATTTTTAGTACAAACAAATTATCGAACTAACATCAGTTCAAAAATTTCTAAGATACTTACGAATGCCGAATGTGTAACTTAACCCTGGAATATTTATGTTCGCGTGTTATACAGAACGTATTCCCACTTTCCCTAATATTTCATGAATCATGATCACTTAAAAATATCAAAGTACTGTTGCGGTCTCCGAGCTTGGGTCGCACGTCAGATTACATTTCTCGGTTGCTAAGAAATGGATGGTTTTGATGCCTGGGGCCTGTAACACAACGCGACAAGTCTAAATTCACTTGTCCACTTATGCTTGTCCGACAAGTAGAAATTAATTCTGTAACAGAACGTAAACCGTTGAACTTGTCAAAAGAATTAAATTCCCTTGACTTGTCGGCATTCTTCGACAAGTGTTTTATATGTGAAGATGGCAAAAATCACGAAAGACAAAAAAGAGCTATTTAAAAAAAAAATAAGAGAAGAAAAAGATATCCTATTTGGTGCTTTCAGTGGTGTCCTAACATAAGAAAATAAATGTACAAAGTGGAAGGAAGTAGATAGCCTGTTACGCACAATTGTAAATACTAACTAAATAAGTAACATTAGAATTAAAATGTTAATTACACAAATCATGCACTTGTCAGTTTTTGACAATATTCAGATCACTTGTCCTCATTGAACCACAGTTCGACATGTGTGTTTTGACACTGTCGTGTTCTGTTACAGAAAGGAGAAAATTATATAATTGCCCACTTGTCATCTTTCATCGCGACAATTGTCGCAGTGCTCACGGACTTGTATTTTGTTTTGCGTTACACAATCTTTGACAAGTTGTCGAAATTCACTTGTCCTACAACTACTTGTCGCGTTCTATTACAGGCCACAGGTAGTCGAACCAATTTATAATTTGTATTGATTTTAGTTATTTAGTTTTTGAATTTACTTGGAAGAATTCGCGTATGAGTGCTTACTATTGTAAGAAATGCAAAATAAACCATGGGATCTAAATCAAAGATTTCCAAATTGCTTTCAATGTGATAAATAAAAAGATTTATTTGATTTTCTGTGTTGTTTTACATTTTAAGGACGTATAAATATCTTTAGGCTGTGTATATATGCATTTTTGTAGTTATTTTAGCATAAAAGATGAAAAATATATTCCTTGTTTCAATCAATTATTTAAAATTAAACTTAATATTTAATTTTAATTTTATTTACTTTGACGCAATGAAAGGACTAAGACATGGACTCCTTTACTGCTCGAAACTCTTCGAAACGTACCATTTTAGTATTCCTCTGTTCACTAAACGAGTTTCTGTACCGCTCGTATAGAGTTCGCTGCTGTTCGCTTAGTTAATTTCTATATTTTTTTTTCTGTTATAACAGAATGAAAATCATAGCTATATAATGTATATAATGACCAAACCGAGCAGTAGACATTAAGAACATTTAAAATGAATTCTAGTCGCCTTAGGCCTGGTTTGTTCAATTCTCATTATTCCAGCTGGTAACCATCGAATGTGTTTGTTGAGCAGAATATTAACAAGGGAATCTACGGTTTGGTTAGTTAACCCAAGAAATCGATAACCAGCCGATTTTGCGTGGTTAACGAGATTTAACCAATGATTTTCTAAAAATTTCGTTTATTCAAGATTTTGTAAGGACTTCGTAGGTATTAGTTTTGACGTGTCTGATATCCTGTATCATTTGATTTTGACATTTATGTACCTACTATAAACAGTGAAAATATATTCATTAATAAATTACCTAGACAAAAACACACGGAACCAGAAAAAAAAATGTAACCATAGATTCGGCTAATCACTGAATTTACAAATGAACTGGAAAAATGGAAGGATTTCTCGCAAATCTATAGTTTGGTGACCGAAGTTAAAAAGCGGTGGACAAAAATTCATTGGTTATCACTGATTTGTAATCATCGGCTAAACTTAGTCGATGGTAACCTAACCAAGGATTTGACGAGCTGTGAACAGACTTTAAGCCGACAAGATTTGTTTGAACACAACTAAATTGTCTGTGACGTAATCATAATACGAAAGTAAAAATAGTCCTCTAGTTACCATAACAATTCTTGTCAATTCTGAATCAGAGAAGATGAATAACTTATTCCGCTGCCCAAAACATATGGACGTCATGCTTGTCTAAAGTACTGCCTAAGACATTCAGATAACTAAACACTGAAACCGTATAAGTGAATAATGGAGATGTTAAACAGCAGTTTCAGCAGCTACCGGTCACTCTAAAATAGCTGGCAACACCTAACCACATTATTGTACTAATAACTATTACGTATTGGCTGTCATCACGGCTGACTAATAAATTTCAATTGTGACAAGTGAAAAAAAAGCAACAGAGAATAAAGGAAAATAACAGAAAATTTTTCATATTTTCTTTTGAAAATGTGTATTTATTTTTGAATGTTTTATTTGTAAACATTGTCATAGGATTTTTTTTTTGTTTTTTGTACACTTTTTTCGATTCAGGGCTATGGTAACCATTTTTTTTTTTCATTTTTTTCATTTTTCATTTTATTCCAAGCAATGAGCATATAATTAAACAATCTACTGAAAAACTTAACAGATATTACAGCAATGGACATTAGGAATATAAGATACATCCTTTAGTTAAAAAACTAGTGACGGATGCATTAATTCAATTAAGAAATGTATAGCTATGGTAAATACAATTGTTGTGGGGTGATTAAGATGATCTAAAACTGATAAAGTTATAACTACTTTAAATTTAGTGCATAAGATAAAAAACTGAAATTTTCTTAAGTAGAAGTTATGCTATATAATTACTTTTATTATGTTGTTTATTTCATTGAAGTCAAACCTAAATAGCCACTTTTTAATTTCTCTGTTGAATGAATAGATTTTGGTTATGCTTCGAAGTTCGAAAGGTAGCTTGTTAAACAGTCTGGGTGCTACTGAAGTGTAAAAGTGCAAGAAGCGATGAGAATTGTGAGGTGGAATATTAGCAAGACATCGTTCAGTGCTGCGAAGTCTATAGGCAGTTAAATTCTGATTTAATAAATTCCCACTTCTTATGTAAAATATTTTTAAGACTTTGTAAAAATAAAGATGTTTCAGCGGAAGTATCTTTGATTTGCAGAACAAACAAAAACTATGTTCACGGCGTTGTTTTTTCCATATTAACCTTAATATATGTTTTTGAGATACGATTAGGGGTTGTAAATTATTACTGTAAGTACCACCCCAACATACGAGCCCATATTGCAACTTAGATTGTACCAAACTATAGTAAATTGTTTCTAAAAGTTTCTGGGAGCATAGTTTCCTTAGGTGATACAAAATATATGTTGCTTTTAAAAGATATTTTTTTAGTAAGGAAGTATGTATACTCCAGTTCATATTGTTGTCAATGGTTAAGCCCAGATATTTAAAACTACTAACATTTTCAATTGAAAAACATTTCGATGAGCAGGTAAGGCTTTTCGAATTTGTGTTTAGTTGACCGTTATTTGCAACATAATTACTATTACTAAAATACATTTTCTTACAATCGAAACTATGAAAGATACAATTAGGAGAGTGCCTGTCTAGTGATGGTAAATTAAAAAACATGATTTTAGTTTTATCACTAATAACTAGCTTGTGCATACCGAACCAATGGAAGATTACAAATCTAATCACAGCTCACTCTTGAAAAATCGGTCAAGCCGTTTAGGTTACAACGTATTCATCTCATATAACGCTAAGTAGGTTATTATTACAAGGTGGCGCAAAAATAACCTTCCGATGTTTTTTGGCTGTAATTTAAAAAAAAAATGAAAAACTTTGATTCTTCTTGTCGATTATTTTTATTTGGTCTTTTAATTTTTTTTACATCAAGTCGAGAATATGATGTCATGTTAATGGCCGCCGCCACAGTTGATTGTCTTTTGAGCCCTTTTTATGGCATTTTCCATCACTTTGGCCAAAACTTCCGGCGATAGGTCCTCACATTCTTGACGGATATTGTCATTTATGAGCGGCATATGCTTCAATTCGCCGTCTGTATGTATGATGTCTCTGCGGTACAACAACCAACTGTTTACTAAACTTGAATTTATGCACCAGTATACTATGCGCATGTACCATTTATTTGAGCGGTGGTTGATTTTGTACAATTCAAGCAGCATGTCCGCAAGATCAACCCCTCCCATGTGTTTGTTGTAACATTCAACTATACCTGGACGAGGTATAGTTATAAACTTCTTCTCTTTGCGGCATCATCTGTTGCATTCACTCATTGGGTTCTTACCTGCATAATTTGAAACTAATTGTACGCTCTTATTATCATACCAACGACAAGCAATCAAGTTGTTCGTTGCTTCATATTTGAAATCGCTTGATCCTCGTCCTCGTTTTTGAAGGTCTTTCTCACTGATTAGAGCACAATTTTTCAATCGGTTGCTTCTAATTGTACCAACGGCCAATATGCCCTTTTCGTTCAGAGCAATCATCAAGCTTATTGACGAAAACCAATTGTCAAAAAACAGTTTGAAATTTTGGTTTACTGGCAAATTGGATGATAAAAATAGCACGATATCTGATGAAATGCCCAAGCCATAAGTCTTGCACGTTCCTTCTCCAATGTACAGAGTAAAATCGTATATAATCCCAGATACACCAGCTCTCGTAAACATTTTGAAACCCCACTTGTGGGGCTTCATTGGAAGATATTGTTTCAAACTATGTTGACCTTTATATGCAATCATTTGCTCATCTATACTTTGGAATTCTTCCTGCGAAATTTCATTGAATTTTTTTTTTATGGCGTCCAACAAAGGCCGAGCCTTGTACAACTTGTCATATTCAGGTGTTCCCTTCTGAGGCTGTTTAGAATTATCGTTCAAATGGAAAAACTGTTTAATTTTTTCAAATCTGTTTCTTGGTAATGCATTTGCAACGGGTGCTAGTTTGAAATTGGCCGCCCACGCCATTCTATAAGCTGGTATTTTCACAACTGCAAGGTAAAGAAGTATGCCAACAAACCTTTTCATTTCAGGCACAGTGCATTTCAATTCTATGCCCTTCGTTTGCATAGCATATAAATTTGTTTCATCACATATTTTCTGCCACAGTTCATCCGCAAAGAAAGTACTAAAATATTGGATGGGGTTTTTCACCGCATTGCTGCATAATTCACTTTTCCAAGTGGTCTCGCTTTCCATAAACTCGGCACTTCTCCACTTCAAACTCTTCAAATCAATTTTTTCCATCACCTCCTGTACAACGTTTTCATTTTCATTCAAATCCCCATCATTTTCGCTTTCAATAAATTGATCAATCAAACCAACACTCACATTTTCAGCTCTGTTATCCAAATTTTTCAAAGTTTCTTCAATAATTTCGTCCATATTTCGATCTTCTTCTTGTTCATATTCCTCGTCAGCCGAATCATCCCAATCAAAGTTGACAAATTTTTCAATCTCAGCTTGAGTCAGACCTTTTGGGCGCATCTTACAATCTGCATACAAAAAAAAAATTTATTTTTTGAAAATTACCACAATAGACCAATGTTGCATATACGCAACACGACATTCACAAAATTATTAGAAACAAACTATATAATATTTTCATGCTGGGTTTTTTTTTAAATACTCACTTACCTTTCTTTATTTAGTTGTTGAACTTGGTTTTAGGATGAAGTAATTATTTAAATGTTTTTTAACACTTTTTTAAAACCACGTTTTTTTGCACAATGAATTTGTCAACTACGCTCTCGGGAGAATAGCTACTAACTGAACGCATGTGCAGCTGACTACCGAACAATTAGGTGTAAGCTCACTCAACACATGCAGCTATATTTCTGCGAACGGTTCAAAACAAAAAATTTAAAATAACGGTAGTTAGAGGCTCATAAATACAATGTTGCGTATATGCAACAGCGGGCATGAGAGGGTTAAGAGCTGCAAGAGTCTGAGGCTTGTTGACATAAACCCGCGACTTCAAAAAGCCCCACAAAAAGAAGTCTGGAGCGGTCAAATCAGGCGATCTTGCGGGCTAATGCAAATCGCCAAAAACGACCCGGGAACACCGCTTTCAGAATATCGGTTGTGGCTCGCGCAGTGTGTGCCGTAGCTCCGTCCTGTTGGAACCACATGTCCTCCAGTCCTAAATCGTCCAATTGCGGTAGAAAAAAATCGGTAAACATGGCCCTATAGAGCGCACCGTTCACTGTTGTCATTTGACCAGCGGCGTTCTCGAAAAAAAAAATGGCCGCGTCAACAGAGGCGATATTCTCGGCACAACGGGCGCTCCGGGGCCCGCCACTCTTGGCAACGTCTCGTGTTGTGCCAGTCTCTTCGAGGCGAGCGGCTAAACGTCGCAGTGTTTCACCAGTAGGCGTTGGACGGCTATGAAATCTGCGACGAAATTCACGTTGTGCCAAAGTCACCGACCGATTATTGCTCAAATAAATAGTCACCAATATTCCGCGTTCTGGAGCAGTGTAGCGTAACATTGTTTATTAACGTGTATTTCGCATGTGTTAACTACACAAATGTCAAAACAGAACTGACATTAGGGGCCAATCCCAAAATTTATAGCATTTTCTGATAGGAGGATTACTTTTGCGTCACCTTGTATTAGTAACAAACAATTTTCCAGTTTTTTGGGAAGCTACTTCACATAAAAAAGAGCAATCATTTCCCACTCGAATTAAAGTTTTTCCATATTCCCTAATATTGATTTTTTTGTTAAGATCGTAAATACCGTCCAATTATTCGAACCTTAAGCGCTAAAGTGGGCATGTTTTTATATTACAACCTTGCCTAGCGTAATACAAACATTAATTTGGGTTAAAACCGTTAAAGCCGTTTTCGAAAAATCACACTTGTTAGAAACCCATATAGCCATGGGAAGTGCTGCTATTCGCACTAGCACTTATAGACGAAATTGCGAGACTCACTTTTTTTAGATCTTTTATCATCCTATTGTCATATTAGATTAACATCTTGAGTTCGGAATTTTGTGCGAATATTATAAATATATTTCTTTGCCTGGCCCGTGCTTTCTCCAAAAGTCATACGAACTTAACGTTGCGGTCAAAACTATACATGGGTATTTTTAAATTTGTAAGCGATGATTATTTTTAATTGGTTCTCAAAAGTTCATGTATGTTAGTTTGAGAACAATTCCAAAAGCAAACCTGTGCTTAAGGCAGTGGTTTAGTTGATATTTCAATTTCCTTTATTAAGTGCTTTAACAACATGTGCAATGTTTTTTTTTTAAACATAAACGTTCATAAATCATGTGCCTGAACTGACAAATTTTGTGGGTACCTATTGTTTGTCATCTGTAAGCTATAATCTGAAGAATATATTTATGGCTCTTAGTTTAATTACCAGAATACCTACTACCTACCATTCGAAGCTTTTAGTTGTCACATCAAAATTTTTTTTAAATTGGACTGGTCAAATATAAAATACTAGGGTGGCTCTGCCCATGCTAGTTCTCGCGCTAAATAACAATGACATTTTCGTTCTCAGCAGCTAAGCCGCCTAGTGTTCTAATGTGGAAGTGCCAAATTATTATACAACACATGCCATCTGAAGAATGAAAATCGTTTTCAAATTTGAAAGCAAGACAAAAGTAGGTACCTACTTACATGTATAAATGGAGATGTATACTAGTCGAGTACAAACAATCATTTCCCCTCCTTCAGTTAACGCAAGACAAAGTGGCAAAGCTAACCAGATGTATAATCGGCTCATTCACCCTCACTGGTGCTAAAAATAGACCCTTTTTCATATGTGTCGGATTCATATGTACATTTGCCGTCCCATCATTCAAGGATATCCTCATATCATAACGTCATTATAAGGTAGCAAATAAACGAGTATTCATATCCTAACGGGTGTTGTGAAGGTAAACAGAACACAAGATACCTAGTAGGTTTTGTTGTATTCTGTTTACCATCGGTCGCCGGAAAGTCGACTTTTTTACAATAATTTATGTTTTTAATTTGTCGAATAATCAATGCATATACACATTGGTGACACAGAGTGTCTGCATGATGACGGAACGATATAGGAACAATAAAAAGAAACATGCGCAAATGTTTAATATTATTTTGTCTCCGGTTGCTGATAAATGTAACTTGTATTTTGAAGAGTATGTAGAGTAAGTAGACACGGAAACAATTGAAAATCACCAATTGCAAAATTTTGAGTTGCAATTCACGAATTATATCTTTGTCTCAAATTACAACGATTTTTTCTTGGATTGATATAAAAATTCGTCATTCGACATTGAAAACGGCGTAGAGCACAAAATTCTGCTTGTTGAATTTTGCGATTAGAAGTATTAATTGGAGCTTCTTTTATTTGTAGTGATTTGCGATATTGTTTGGCGCAATTTACCACTTCAATGGGCCAATTTCTCAGGCACTATTTCACAATCGCAAATTGCAAAAAGTATTTGCTGATTTACAAACACTGAGTGATGAATCAATGAAATCTTATAATGATTTAGCACATGTAAATTGCAAACATAAAATGACGTAGAAAAATCGTGAATTACAAAATATTTTTTTGTAATTTCCATGGAATTAACTACCCGATGTGTGGAGTTTTTGTGCGCACAGGCAGCCGACAAAAACGAAACGTCATAGCATGTCCATGGTCCATGTAAAGAAATCCTTTTAAGTCCTTTCATTTTCTGCATGGACAGCTCCAACCATGCGCATTTGGCTTCATTAGAGTCAGACAGTTGTTATTCAATCTTTGCCTAAAGCAGTTCTTGTCGGGTCAAAGTTATTTATAAGAATAACTCATTCGTAGTGATAGTGAGTGTACTAACCAACAAATTGTAAGGAATTTTGGAATATATCTTGTAAGTACATATTGAATAATACAAAAACAACTGAGTATAAATTGGAATGGATTCTAAAATATGTAATCGAAAACGATTGTAAAGGTTCATATCAATGGCAAGTTATTCTAAATAATTTGTTTGTATTTTAAATTTCAGCATAGACCGAAAAACCATTCCGTTGTCTCCGGACGATTTGGCGCCGTATGCTTTTCATGGAAACAAATTATAAAATGTGACTTTAAATATGCATTCGAAAATAACCTAAATAATTAAACTACGAATTTCGATTTGTAAATCATAAGATAAAGTTGTAAATTGAGAATAAAGTTTTCTAATTTCACGATAAAACAATTTCAATTTAGTACGGTGATGCCTCAAATCACTACTCAAGAATCGTAAATTGCAAAATGTGAAATGCAAATTGATAAAAAAAGATTCAATTTACCATTACGAATTCGTAAATTGCAACTACTGAAGTGGTAAATCTACCCCTTTTGTTCGCAAATCAACACTTTTGAGTTGCAATTCCAGACTAAATGGTTGTAATTTGTTAAGGGAGGAAATCTGAATTTACAACACAAAAGTGGTAATTTACGAATTAAGGGTAAGTTGGATCGATGGGACCTTATGGTGCCTAGTCCCTTGTGAGACCCCTTTTACCCAAGCTAACCTAAGGGTGATGTACTCATAAAGTAAATATTAACCCTTTGGATAGTGGTTCGTTTATAAGAGAAGGAAGGTCAATTGAAACAGTCTTATAACATGTTCCCACCAACGTGATTTAGCCGAAGTGATTTATAAATCACGAAAGGCGTCTCCACCGAACTTTAAGTAATTTAGTTTGACATTTTCGTGGACTTTGACATTAGGTGTCATAAAATAAAAGATCAACCGTCATCTCATCATACAACAGAATCGTTTTCTTTCATAAGTGCAAACATCAAGATTTGCCTTTCATACGATCGAAATTCAAAATCAGAAATTAGTCATCATTTCCTTTTCAAAGAAACTACTACTCATGCTTCATTCATGAAAGGATGCAACCTCATGTGCGAGCAACAGAGAAAAGAAACCCAAATTATGTTTTTATTTGCTACCTACCGACCAGCCCCCACCACCAACCAAATGATTCGGTTCTCTAATCACAAGTGTGAATATTCCTCTCTACTTTGGTTTAACAAGAAACTTAGCACGACTGCAACGCCACCCGGCGACTCCAGCGGCCATGAAAATGTTCATGTTGCTGATAGTACTATAGTCTCTTGTCAGACGTTCGCGAGAGGATGTCATTTGTGTTTTTCCGAAGACGCCTCTAACAGTATAGTACAGCAGACTAACCATTAAGCCTGCACATGCATTCATTTACCAAATTTAACCTATTTTTTGCATATTTAGAGTATTTGTCTGCTGTCTAGTCTATGGAGTTGTTGATAGACCACCCGCCTTTTAAATAAAACACACTGCCGACACATTCGCATCATTACAATAATTAAACAAACCACCAAACCAAAGAAAACGCCCCTTAAGTAGGAGGTGCCCTTACCCTCTGTACCTTCTGGGTGTAAAGCTATCCGTATCCGTGTGCACTCAATTCATTAGATTTGTAGCCGGGTAGGTAGCTGTCTGCAAATCGCGGACACATTTGGACTATATGCTGGTCCTTCTTGACTCCACTTGGATGTATTATCCAAAAGGGTGCTACTGCTACAGCTTAACAGTACCTAAATCAGCAGTGCTGCTAATCAAGTTGAAGACGTAATTTTAGGAAAAATGCTAAGAAGTTTGAAGAGAGCAAAGAATGTTATCACCCTCCAATTCATGTCTGCAAGTCCTAAAATAGTAAAATTTTAAGGCAGGCTTAACCTACTGCGCAAATTAATGGATGGCAAAAACAACTTCATCTGGAACACTGGCAAAATGTCTAAAACAATCCAGGCGATTAATTAATCCTTAGATTAAGAAAGGCCTTATTATATCAGCTCAACAAAATTATCCTCTGTGCGGAAACAGAATGTAGGTTCTGTCCGGACGATGACAATTCCTCTGAACATATTCTCTATGACTGCCCGGCTTTTGAGAAAACGTGATTTTAGAAAGACTCGTACAACAGCTCCCGCAGATATTGTGCACTCTGCCATTAAGGAATTATCAGTGCTGTCGTTATAGTAACGACGAGAGCAATACACATATATTTTACACACATATTTTATTTGTATTTTATTAACTCTTTCTTAATAAATAACTTAATTGCATTTTGTGGTATTTTTTTTACATTTACAATTGAACATAAATGTATTGAGTGACATCCCATCACAAATAAATTGGGTTCAATGTTTTTTAAAAGTGTCTTAACAACTCTTTTTCCCCCCACCATAACTGACGCATTGTAATGTAATGAGGCATTGACATTTTCAAAATATTTAAATATTTCCTCAAATATTGTTTTAGCATCAGAATTTATTAATTTAATTAGACCGAAGAACCTGTCGATGACCTTACCCAACAAGCTATCGATATACCTGACCACAAGTAGGTTCCAAACATTTTGTATAGTACTAACATCAGTTTATCTATAATAATGGAATATTTTTGAGATCTTAGTACCTTGGTTATTTCTTCTTGACCTTCTTTAAGAAATAAGTGGTTTGTTATATCTGTGTTTTGCCAAATTTTAAATCGTTTACTACTTCAGAGTCTGGAGCAATTGCCTTATTCATATCAATATCAACACCTTGAATTCAATATTTCCGGAGATTTGTTTAATACTTACTTACTTAAGGTGGCGCTACAGTCCGGGGTGGACCTGGGCCTCAACCAACAAGCGTCTCCAGCCAGCGCGATCTTTAGCTAGCTGTCTCCAGTTTCGCACGCTAAGTTGGTTAAGGTCCCCTTCCACTTGCGTGCGCCACCTGAGTCGCGGAAGAGGAAGATTTGTTTAATATTAGAATATAAAATATGTATTACTATATTTTAATAACAAATTTATAATTTAATACAAAAATATTAATAGTACTTCAATATAGTTTTGTATTTATTTTAGTTTTAAATAAGTTATTATCTTTATTTTATTACAAAACAGACTTTCTGTTAACTATAGACTATTTGGTAATACAACATTTACTACATTTTATCACAAGATGGAATTAGTTTAAAAGTTATTATTGAATACCAAGACTGATCTTAAGAAGAAGTTTGTAGTATTAGTGCGGAAGATATCCTCCAAAATACATAGACATACCCGATCAACCGGCGGATCAATCGATATTGTAATTTGTAAGGCAGGCACAACTTCAGTTCACCACAACTTAAAACAAAAATAAGCTAGGTTGTACAACCAATCGCCCAAAAGCAGACTTCTACTCCAAGAATTAAGGAGTTAAGTTTACTTATGAATCAATCCTCTATCCAGCATAATAATTTCAATTTTAAAAAGTCACTTCCAATTATCCCACTCAACATTATCCATTCGGTTAACCGAAAACGACCGCATTCCAAAACGTTTTTTATTCTTTTGGAAGTTTTTTTTATAACAAATTACCAACTCGATAAAGTCACATTCAAAACTAGTGCTACGGTAGCACTGCCCCGAGCAAGACTTCATAAATTTTCCTAAATTGTAAATCCATGATTCATAATCGCCATCGGCTTAGCGTAGACAGGCAGCGTGCAAGTACATTCATTCAACATTCACCCAGCTTCGGGCTTCGGCATCCTATCTATAAATATATAACTACGTAAATTGTATTTGCTTCGCGAGTCAAGACTAGAGCCGGCCGGCTGAACGAAAATCCAAATGATGTTGGCACAGTATCTGCCTTAATGCACGTGCCACTCGTTGAGTTCGCTCCTTGCAAATATTTTATATCCAACGAGAATGTACACTACAGCTTTAGCTACATAGCGCACATGGCCGAGATTTTCCCGTGCAACAAGTTGTACAAACCAATAGCTTACTTAACTCGGAGCTATAGCTGCGGTTCATGGCATGTGGCTGAAATTGCCTATTGAAACTTACGCCTAGAGTGCCGCATACCTTGCAAGGCAGCTTCATTACCCTCACACTGTGCATGTTGCATGTAGTATACACAGCCTGGAAAAACAAACGTCCAAATGTACGGCTATCGACACTGAAATTATTTATTGCTGCCAACTGCACGTGAGTACGTGTGCCGTTCAGAATTATGTCTCGAATAATACGACTATTGTTTAGGAATGAGAAACTTAAAATGCACAAGGATTACTTGTTTGATTTGTTTTGTCCAATGTTAAATCCTGTTCTGTTGTAAAAACTACGAGGGTTCATGTAGTTGAAGTGATCCTCGAATTAGGGAAAAATAAGTCCTTGAACGTTAACCTAATGCTATGATGAGCAATAGGTATATATAATAAAAGGGGCTGCTAATGGATAGCATCCGCTAAGGATTTCAAGTGGTTGAACTTCATTATAAAAGATGAATTGGATTTAATTTTCGAACGACGTTCACTCACATGCGACAGGCACACTTCGTGGGAAAGTGTTGTTCAGATGATATTTGTCTCTGGGTGGGGGAGGAATAAGTTTATGATTCCATGAGAACAAGTGTTATTTTATTTAATTAAAAATCTGAACAGTCGTGTGAACATTTATGGGACTATGCATTTGTTTCATTTTGCCATTGGACGGTGTACCAAGTAAATTTGCTATTATCTGTTTTCTGTCTCCTAATGTTTCTTATCTGTGCGCACTGCTTGCTCCAGGAAGAGATAAGTCGGCTTCTGTTTCCGAAATCCGGTGCATGTTTTAAATAGTTCGGAAAAGTTGTATTTTTTTTGCCGCCCGTAGTTCAGTGTCACACAACTATAAATGAGTACCTATCTCATTGTCAACTTTTTACTGCAAATACATTTATCATGAGTCTTTTCTTCGGACGGTAGGTCCTAAGTGATGTCGTGCTTCATATATCGTACCTAAATAAATACACAGTAGATAGTTTCTCACTCGGTCGGTCTACATTGACTTTCTAGCAAATCCAGAATCCAACTGTGCTAACGCCAAGGCATCCAACGTAGAATTTCAGTGTGTGTTATGATTATCTTTTACGTTATTTATTTTATGACTATCTTTCTAGTTAGGTCGGATATGCCGTTTGAGATAATACATTTTTCTATGCAAATCTATTTACTATTTACAACCAAAGCAGAGTTTATCCCTTTCACACAATCCCGAACCACCTAAATACAGAAGTTTGCTTTAATTAAATAAAAGTAATTCCGTAGAAACCAATAAACCAATAAGGCAGCAAACAGTCTAACAACTCGGAAGTTGCAGACCCTCAATCACAAAAATAAAATAGTTTTAAAATAGAGATAAACTAAGAATCAGAACTGTATTTATTTCATACCAAAGAAGATGACACCTGATTTATGTCAACTCCATGTGAACCCATCAATCCGTGCTACCTACATTTCCTAAAAGGAATATTGAACTTACCTGTCAACCTGTGTAAATGTCAGCATCAAGCTTAATACGACCGCACATTTAACCAACCATAACAACATAATTAACACGATAAAAAAGGCTGAGCATATAAATGAACATTCCCCCATCAGTTATTCCCACTTTCCGACAACATTACGCGATCATTCTTAATTGCGTTTCTCATCCATTAACAAGAAATCAAGTGTCTGCCTACTGTGTAACAAATTTGGTCGGTTACTACAGTCCATCAGGACATCGTCATTAAGGCTATCACACCAGATACCCCCACATGCCCCCACGGTGGCCATCATCACAAGACTTCCACGGTAGTACCTACCGAAGCAGCGTTTCACATTTTTAAGGTCATTAAATTGCGTCCACAGAGTAGGTAGGGTAATTCAATTTTACAATCTAAAAACCTCAAGTGGTTGTTACACGCTCCGATTATGAATGAAACAACGCCAGAAGCGTTCCGAAAAAGAGGGCACATTACATGGACGCACGATGGGAATGGGACAACGAACTGCCAATAATCAACCACTAAACCACCATCACAGCGTCGACTCAGAGAGGGTCGGTGCAGAGAAATTGTTTCCCACGATTTGGCTTTCTTGTATCCTGTCCCCTTTCACAGCATGCGATTATTCCTTCCTCAAACAGGACATTGCATCAATTGAGTGTGTCGCAGCAAGTGTATCCCCACACGCTCGGGCTCGAGAGTGGCAGCAAACATCCCTAAAATAAAAGGAAAAAAAAAACAAAATAAAACAGTATATTCGCAAACATCTGCCACGAGAAAAGAACCTGAAACCGTGGGATAGTTTCTCAGATTCAAATTAGGGGCAATATACAAAAACAACGCACACATGCATACATTCGTTATTGGCAAGCGGCCTGGGTTCATGTCAGCACTCGCCTCGCATCCTTTCTTAGCTGAGATATCATTCGCTCTTGACAGAAGGGTGTAAGGGGTGCTTAGGGGTTGTTTACGTTGCTCTGTTTTGCTTTACTTCTTTCGTCTTTTTTTGCAACACGTGTGTCTGTCCTGTACGCAGTAGCGATTCTCTCTCCCACTTGTTCCTGGAATTGGAATGGAAGTATAAAAGCCAACGTCTCTTGGCAACAGTTGCACATTGTTCGCTGATTTGTCCTCAGAGGCAGACATAAAAACTGGGTTTTCTTTTACAACCAAGAGATGTTCGTGACCAAGCGTAAAGTTTGTGGAAAAAGATTCGCAATGACGTGCAAATTTGTAAAGAAATGCCTCTTGGCCATGCTGGTCATTCATAAACGTCAGCACGTCGCCGCCAACGACGAGGTGCCGAGTGGAGTTGAAGCTAATTACGCGTTGTACAGTGAGGAAATAGCCGAGAACGAAGCCAACGAAGCCTTGCTTACCTCATTAAGTGAAAGACCAACTGTGGACAGTGGCGCGGAGGGACTACAGTACCCAGTGCAGTGCATCAATACGGTTGATGGCAGTTTTTACTGGGACGATAGCATGCAGCGGTTTCCTGTTGATGGCGATTTCATTGAAGTGCACGACAATTCATTCAGAAATTTGTTGGCCGACAGCCAGTGAATGTGACAACATATGAATGGCGGTGCTAGTTATCAATGGATTTGAAAGCTTTACGTGGAGAAATTATACGAGCGCCAAGCCTGCTGATCAACGAAGAGGAAACTGTGATAACGTGCAAAAAGGACGTGGATGTCTTCAGCTTTAATTAGTTCTTAGTTCTTACATTAAAAATAAGTGACATGAATTATTGTTCTGGGTTAACATTAGTGAAATGATTTAATATAATTTCTTTTAAGCATTGAATTTTGTTGTCTTTTGTTGTTTGTTATTTGGTCCAATGTTGTCTTTTTCGTTGTTTCAAGTTTCTTGTCTAGGTTTTCTTTATTATTTTTTTCTGTATAGGCGCTGCAGCGTGTGATGTTTTAAAGAGTATTGGTGTACGAAGCTCAACCATTTTTATATGATTTGTATCGAGAAAGTGAATAAAGACAATTTTTAGATGATGAAAGCGTTGCCATTGATCTAATGATCTAAATGAGTAATAACATTTCGACGATAGTGGACAAGTCATGTGGAATGAAGATAGGTAGGTACATTTGATTGCAGCAACACATGAATGGGTATGGGAACAATTCGTTAACAATTTGGAAAGATGGTGTATAGGTTAAAGCAGTTATGCAGGAAAAGCGCCAAATTGCAAATCGAGAATCAAAGACAATTTCAATTTTCGTAAGTGGAGTGATTCGAAGACTGTAATGATCATTTTGTTTATACGCAACGTCAATTTACAGCCCGATTCTGCCGTTGTGAGGCCTCACAAGTCACAAGCTCTTGTGAGGTTGATTCCTTGTGAGGTTTGTTGTGATAAGATAACATTTTTCGTATTCTCCGATAATGCTCACAACAAATTCACCTCACAATGGTTAGATTATACTATCACTATCTGAAAACGAAATAATATATCTACACCATTAATTGAAAAAAGAAAAAAAAATGTATTAAGAAAATATGCAAAATATTGACACTGGAATACAGTAGTCCCTCGATAATGTGAACTAAGTCACAATATCGAGGGACTACCTACTGTATTTTAGAAACGAAGAAAATAAAATATTAACGACATTTGTCTCAAATCAAAATTTCCACATTCCTAAGTTTTTGTTTATACAAATATGTATATCAATTTTCCCCCAAAAAAATTATTAAATAGGTTTGTTTGACGTGGCACTAGCACTAGTGCGCACTAAGAAGAGCCAGTTAATTTTCACGCCTGTCAAAAACCCTGCACAACCCTGAAAATTCGGCTTCTATATCGAACGCAAAATGTTGCCAGTTTTTGACATTGACAAATATTTATCTTTTGGTAAAACTTTTTTCCGATTATTGTTAAAAGTAAGTGAACTGAATTCAGAATTTTAGTTTGCCATAATGCAATTAGTTGATAAAAGCGTTCGGAATATAGATGATGAGTTTGAAAATGAATAACAGCAAGCGAAATGACAGCAAACTCAGCACTGAATTCTTGTCCCGACAAATTAACTGGGGCCAGTTCAGGGCACAACTGGGGTGGCCTAGAAGTCATGTCAAACGTAGGTTTTCAGTACCAGGGCGAGTTCAGTGCTATCTCGAATCATTGTATATAGAGACTATAGTACTATCACCAACACGAACATTTTCTTGGCCGCTGGAGTCGCCGGGTGGCGTTGCAGTCGTGCTAAGTTTCTTGTTAAACCAAAGTAGAGACGAATATTCACACTTGTGATTAGAGAACCGAATCATTTGGTTGGTGGTGGGGGCTGGTCGGTAGGTAGCAAATAAAACCATAATTTGGGTTTCTTTTCTCTGTTGCTCGCACATGAGGTTGCATCCTTTCATGAATGAAGCATGAGTAGTAGTTTCTTTGAAAAGTAAATGATGACAAATTTCTGATTTGGAATTTCGATCGTATGAAAGGCAAATCTTGATGTTTGCACTTATGAAAGAAAACGATTCTGTTGTATGATGAGATGACGGTTGATCTTTTATTTTAGATTTGAAAATTCCTTCTTGTAGATATTTGACTGCAAATGGAATTTATTTCAAGTTAATCTTTTTGTCGTATTTCTGTTAGCATGACCAACAGTTTAATGATATTATTGATTTGAAATTATACATGTAATTAACCCCAAACAATTTAAAATGAATGTCATATTTTTAACGGCTTTGATCGTGCGAATTTAAGATTGGAATGGCTGATGATCTTTCATCGGATTGTTTTTAAACGTCATAAAGTTACCTATATATATATTTGTATTTAGTGCCCTGTTTTTGGGAATTCTCATACCTATTCAAAGTGGGTGATTGACGATTAAAAATAAACAGTTGTTAAAACCAGAATAATAAAAGTAGTTGATATCAATTAATATTATTATATTCGTTCTCTTCCACATCACCCAAGGGGTGGAACTATAGATGGGGTTTTTTTTAACGAGGTTATCCCCAGTAGGCCTAATCCTCGCTGAAAATGTAACAACAATTTTGTATATGTAGATACCTATTTGCAAAACAATTAACAATCAACCTATTCACATTTTTTTACTTGAATGTGCACCTAAATCCTTGTTATTTTCCCTTAAAGAAAATTTTATAAGACCAATCCAAATAAATTTAATTATTTTTTCATTATGGCTAAAGTTGGGACACGTCATGTGGTTTATTAATTCAAACTGGTATATCCACTGTGACAATAGAAGAAACTTTTGTTCGCTGCTTTTTATATGTTACATTTGCTCAATTCCTAGCAATGTCTGCAATAGTCCTGAAACGCAAGGGGGCTTTTGATATGGTCCAGTATATTCCCATGATGTAATCCAATTTTACGCAGTTTTTATAGACTGTAGGATGTTATTCGTTTCCGTTATTGGTTTCTGATTCGGGTTATCTGAATTTAGATTGTCAAACAAATCGTTCATTTTTTTAATAAAACTGGCTGTTGATCTAGCCACTTTTTTCTCGTCCTCCGTTTTGTAGCACTTTGTTTCAGCCGCGAGAAAAATTCCGGCAGCTACATTAGAGCTGAAAACTTGCGTTGCCAATTTAACGGATAACTTTTCAAAGTTGTTGTTAAAACCACATTGTGTTATTTTGTCGATGGTCGATGGAATTGGGCAATATCATTACCCTTTTGACTTCCGACGTAGTAGGATACAGTCTGTTTCCAATTTTTATTCAGGCCCCTTAATATGAATACCATTACTTTGGATGCTATGGTGTTTGCCCTGCCAAGCTCTCCAAAGTCAGTAAGTCCGTATATAAAATCATCCTTGATATTGTATTCAAGTTCTTGTTTTATAGCCATCTCGTCGAACAAAAGAACACTTTTTTTTTCCATCGCTGTCGGCACTTGGGCTCTGCTACTGAATAGACTAAACACATGACCTGAAAATCCAGCTGGTAGACTTAAAGCTACCAATTTAAACCCTGTTTTCAACAAGTGTGAGTATGCGGATGGGGATTTGTGAAAGAGTTTGAGACAAACATATTTTTCATCATTTCCCCAATGACTTTGAGTCTTATGAAATATTTGGGCAAAAACAAATGTCTGGACATCAGTTGGTAAACCGTCCAACTGACATTCCATAAGTTTTCGCAAGTTGTACTCCTTGTCCTGTTTTAGTCTTTTTGGTGTTTCGAAAATGTGTTGGGGTATAACGCGTACGGGCTCCGGACTCGGCTGTTCCATTTCGTATGAATAAGGACCAGGAGAAGGATATTGAGAGGGTGAAATGTGGGAGCAAGAAGGTATACCTGCAAAAGAATAATCTCTAGAATAAGTTTTCGGGCTCGGAACCCTGTTTGAAAGAGAAAGAGATATCGGGCTCGAGTTATATGGCTCAATTGGTATTTCTAAAATATCAGAAGGATTAAGGGAGGGACGTAACGATGCTATCAATGTTGATGTTTGAGGATCATTCGGTATGTCAGAAAATCCCGTTGATTCAGAGAAACCATCGGCCAATGTTCCTAAAGCCAAAGTGGAAGTCGGTTGCTCTAGTGAAACCCCCGAACTCATCACAAGGAAACCCAAATTGTCAATAGATGAAATGGAGCAACTACAGCCCGAATATGATATAGGCAAAGCACCTTTTTTCAGGCGTTTGCAAGTGCCTTCAACTTTTTATCTTTTGCGTAAAAATGATTTTCGCAGACATATACAGGTTTAAGTAAGCCCTCACATTGTAAATGCCTTAACCAAATCGACCGTCTTTGGTCATACGGAACCCCAAAAAAAATGACCTACAGGTAGGTACTGTTCTTATGTAGGTATCTTATTCTATCCAAGTTCCTACATCATGGCATTTGAAAAGTTTTTAGTATATTAGAGGTTCCAGGGTTGTAACTCAATTTGCATAGGTGCCTATCTTTGTCTATTGGCCGTTACAATGGTGAATCTACTGATCCTAGATCTACACCTGCCATCTCTTAAAATGACTGGACAAATGCCACAAGTACATATATGTACATAGGTACTAACTTGAAACTCAATGTAGTCTTAAAGTCCTTTACTAATTAGATAAACAATTTATTACATTTCAATCAATCAACCTCTTTTTTCAGCATCTTCCTTCCAAGCTACACTTCCATCCACTAAGAAAGCTCGCGTGCCCAACGCGTGTAATTTGCCACTGTGATGGAAAAACAACTCCCGATAACCCGATAAAGAAAAATAAATCCAAAAAGCGTGTCCAGCATCAACCCAACCGCCCGCCGCCAACCACCACCTACGGCACAGATTACTAACATAACTACCTATGGAACCTACCAACCAACTTACCTGTGCTGCACCAGCACCTAACTTCGCAAGAGCGAACGAATATCAACACGAAAACGAAAAACAACCACAAAAGTCGTAGGCACACAATGCAGTGCACAAGTCACAAACGGTATACAAAATCCAACGCCCGACCAATCGCTAGATGGTCAACAAACAACGTCCTCGTTTTCAAATCCCCACGTCCTTTCGTGTGCGGCGTGCTAATACTAATACAAAACATAAAACAAAAGCGCATCAGAAAGAGCGTTGCACGTGAGCAGAAAACCAAATGAAGCGGAATGCCCGCATAGTTCCCCCCCGCAATCATCTTATTCATCTCGATGCACTAACGAATAAGAACATAAGATTGCCTTACCATGCCGATGCCTGTATCTAAAGGGCCTTCTCTCGCTCTCGCGCTGATAAAAGGATTGCTCCTCTTCCTATATTTGAGTTGAATAATAACAACAACAGCTGCAACCACGAGTTTCTCACACTTTCCGATGGTCTTGCTCTCCTGCCTGTTTGGATGATGACGACGATGATGACGAAACCTATACGGCACTCGCACACAAGTTCACCACCAAGAGCACCGTAAGTAAGTACATTAAACATAATTTGACGAAGGGCAGGTGGCTGCTATTCCTGCCACTGCTGCCGTATAATAATGGAAACATCGTGTGGGAAACTCACTTCGAAAACGTTTCCCACGGATCGCTCGTAAGTCGAGAGTGTAGCATGGAAGCAGCTTGTGGCACGCAGGCTGCTTGGCTCGAGGATTGAATTCGTCATCCCACAACCACCATCATCACCATTCTTATGAACCGCACCACTACTGACACCGCGGAGCGTCGATTACACCATCATCAACTGTGTGGCCTGTGCACCAGCATGCTTATCTCTTTTATTCTTCTTCTTCATATGGATAAGGGACTGTTCCTCCTCATCCTCTCACATACACGTCATTTTGCAGAGGGTATGTCTTCCATTCCCGTGTGCGTGAGTCGGCCACGTGCAGGTATATAAGGGTGACACAATCCCTTCAGTAATCATTCTAAGTTCAGTTATCGAACAGTCCGCACTGTATAAATTGCTCGTTACAGTTGGAGCAAAGTATTTTCAAACCATTTTTATAAGATTTACGTAAAAAAAACGATCGATGAAAATGAACTCAACAAAATACGAAATGTCGAAAACATATCAATACCGCAAGGTGATGAAACCAATGTTGGAGCGAAAAAGACGCGCCAGAATTAATAAGTGCTTGGACGAGCTGAAGGATCTGATTGTTGAGTGCATGCAGCAGCAGAATGGCGATGCAAATGTCAAATTAGAGAAGGCTGACATTCTAGAATTGACAGTTCAACATTTGCGAAAAATAAAAAAAGTTAAATCAACAACTAACCCTGATGGCAAGGACAGCTTTCGAAAAGGGTATATTCAAGCTGCAAATGAAGTTTCCCGTTGCCTGGCCAGTCTTCCGAAAATTGATATTGGTCTGGGAACTCAGCTGATGACACACTTGGGACTTCGGCTCAATCAATTAGTTGCAGAACCGCAAATAACAGCGACAAAGGTGAATGCCCCATTAAATGTTTACTGTGGTGGAGAAACTCCATATTCTCATCAATCATCGACAATGCTGAGTCCTGTGTCTTCAGGATACGGAAGTGATAGTGAATTTTCAACATCATCATCATCATCCTCTGCAACGGGACTGTTGATAAAGGTCGATCAAGTAGTCGAAAGTGGAAACGCAGTTTGGAGGCCATGGTGAAAAATTGATTTAATGAGAAATTATTGCCGCTGTCGGGAGGTATCTCAAGAGTGTTAGGTTGTGCATTAGTAGCTTCTATTAGTTAAAAGGTTTTATATAGTTATGTTAAAGTCTGTGATAGGGAAAAGCTTTAAAAATATACAAATTGTTTCTACATTGTTACATTAGTTCTGTAGATATACAAGATATGTACAAAATATAAAATACAAATATTTAAACAAATTGCTTTATTATTATTTGGTTGTTATTATTTATTTCTGTACTTAAATTTACAGTGGGCTACATGCGGCTGGATTCCAAAACGTCAAAAAAATGCGCATTATGAATGCGCACTGCTTTTCTGATGCCGGTATGATGACAGGTTACAAATGTTTTTGTGCTGCTTTGCATTTGTTATGCATTTGCTGCAAACCAAAGTATTGGCAAATTATTACAAAATATATTATTTACCTTACGACTCAGGACTTCAATCAATTTTATTTGGCGTTTCAAACTGAGATGTCAAATATCATTTGTATCATAATCATTGCCGATGCTCTGTTTGCTTTTGTTTGCGCAGTTGATGCGTTCAGTAATGCAGAAGGACTGCGTTTTGGAATTCAGCCAATCTCTGTTGCTGTTCCCGTGGACAGTAAATTGAAAAAAAAAGTTTAACTGCAACAAATCACAGTCAAATGCCAGAGACTCTATGGGAAATTGTAGATCATAGAATTGATCGTACAAAATGGAGTTACATCCCTACGCACATTATTGCCAACCTTATTGGCTCCATGCCTCGACGATGATAGATATTGTTTAAAAAATAAAAAATAAAGCTAGAACGCTATCGAAGGTGTTTTGAATTTTCTTTACTTTTTTCCAAAGCGACATCTTTTCGTGCTTTAGTTTTGGCCAACACTGTATGTGGTTCCTACTCGAATGGAATTCAGATGCGCTCTCATATTTATTGTTGATATTCATGCGATCGGAAAATATGTAGCCATCGACTCTTTTCTAAGCGTTTTCCATTCACTGGTTAAATTTTATATCAAAACATTTGATTATTTTTTAATCATCAATTTGACAAAAAACGTAAACGACCTCCACTATAGTTTTCAAACTCAAACGCACATGTATTGATTCGCAAAGTGTTTTGAAATCGGAAAAATATTGATTTTGTTCGAACATAAAAGTGACCTAGAGCAAAAAAAAAATCCTCTGAGACACTGTCAACGTCAGATTGAAATGTTTCTTGCTTTGTACTGCTCTATACGTGAATGTAATGTATATTTTATTTTATATTCGCTACAAAAACCTTCAATTTCATCGTTAAAACCAAATAACAAACTGGATAAGTTTAACTGGAATTGAAAACCTATTCATCAATTTCGCTTTCAAAAAGTTCGTAAAAGGTACAAAAGACTGATAATAAATGTCCGGAAAATAAAATACGGAATAAAAAAACTCCGGAATGCATCTACCTAATACAAAACTTATAACATTGAAGGTTTGAAAAAGCTAGGACAATCACTCTGGCTCCACACAATCATCACATCAACCAAGGCAGTGAAGAACGGGCCTCACCCACGTTAGTTCGTCTAAGCAAGCAAAGACAAGCATCTAAAACAAAACTTCTGACGCCAGATAAGCTACAATTTCCAAGCACCGATATACGTTCTAATAGCTATTCATTTCTTTTGTACCGTCAACTACCCTAACATTGACCGAAATCAGGAAATTTTTCTCTTCAGAAAATTGTTTCCCTATTAATCTCTAGATGGCATTTTGAGCACTAAGCTGATTTTCGGGCAGAATAGTAAACGTGGTTAAAAAGTTGCGAATCCGAGTGCGGGAAACTTTTAATCGTAAAATATTGTTAGGATAGTTGTTGTAGCAAAAAAACTTATCAGGTATGTTATTTAAAATGTTTTCTCTTAGAAATATGTAAATTCCATGCAATAAAAGAAGTTAATTAATCTTAAAAGTGAAAATTAAAAATTACACCTTAATTTTTATTTGTTATTCCTAAAATTGACTGAGTGGTGTCTAACATTGACCGCCGGTCAATTTTAGGGCACATACATATTGTAGACGGTTCCAATCATTGACCAGTTCTTTTTTCAAATATTTTTGAATCAGGATGCCAAAAAAACCGAAAAGCGACGTTACAACAGCACTTCAGCTAGAGATATGGAGCTAGCATTGAAAGAAATAAAAAAATGGAACATCCAGCATCAATGCATGTGCTAAAAAGTATAAAATAGCAAAGGGAACATTAATGAACCGAATTAAGGGAATTAAAGGAAAAAAAATCGGGTGCCCAACGGTACTCTCAGATTTAGAAGAAAAGGAGATAGTTACATCATTAATAAGAGTAAGTGAGTGGGGCTTTCCTTTTTGAGGTGCCTCACAAAAAACTATCTCGATTCCTGCAATCGTGAGGTTCCTTTGTTTAAAAAAATAATATGCCGGGCAGGAAATGGTTAAAAGGGTTCCTTACAAGACACAAGCATGATCTTTGTGTACGAGTTTCGCAAAATTTAAAGCCATCCAAAGCCAAGGTCAGTCGTCAGCATGCAAGCGACTTTTTCAATAATTTAAAAACTACACTGACCCTGGAAAATGAGTTCATAGGCCCTCAAAATATGATGAGACAAACCTTTCGGATGATCCTGGCTAAACAAAATGCGTTTTTAAAAGAGGAGTAAGGTACCCCGAAAACATTAAGGATTCAACAAAGTCGAACATATCGATAATGTTTTGTGGATCTGCGGCAGGGGAGCTCATTCCACCATTATGTGGTTTATAAGGCGGAAAATTTATGGGCGTCATGGTTATTGGGAGGTCCTCCGAAAACAATTACAACCGGAACAAATCGGGGTGGTTTGACGGAACCATATTTAAAGATTGGTTCTTAAACCATTTCCTTCCTCACACGAGGAGGTTAAGCGGTCCTATCGTTCTTGTGGGAGACAATTCGGCAAGTCACAATATACGGTTTGCTTGCTTGTTACCAAACGCCACCCACATTTGTCAACCGCTAGATGTCGCCTTTTTTGGACCGCTTAAAAAAGTTTGGCGTCGAATTTTGGACGAGTGGAAAGACAAGCGTGCTCACAAGGCGCAAACGCTCTCTAAAGACGCATTTCCGGCACTATTGAAAAAATTAATAGAAGAAAGCCTGAACAAACAAAATCGATCTCCAAACCTTATATCAGGTTTTAAGAAATGTGGTATAGTGCCTTATAATCCAAACGAAGTGATTTCCCGTTTACAGGATCCAACAGAAATAAATAGTGATGAAGTACGGTCCAATGCAGCTGAGTCTGCGTTTTGGTTCTGGAGAACCACCAGCCCGAAAACGGCGTACAAAGGTGAAAACACAGCCAGGACTTGGAATTATGCTTGAGGATATAGAGGGCTACGGGGCACCAGTAACCTCTGGAACTGTGGCTGTGGATCACGATGTTGCTATCATCGATCAGGATCTCGTTGTTGCAAATACAGACGATGTTTCTTATGAACCGACTGAGACTGATACACTCCAAGAACTCCAAATTGAATTCGTGGGTTCCAACTATGCCTATGACTCGTCAGTCAAAGACCTTTTCCAGCAAGTCTTACTTAGCTCCAAAGATCTTCATTAGCCTAAAAAACAATTTTCTTTTTATTTTCCTTTTTACTAAATAACTAATTAATGTGATAATATGATACAAACTAGACTGGATTTAGATAGATGCAATGAATTAACTATGTACCTAATCTACCTATTAATAATACTTTAATTTTTATTTATTTTTTATGATACGGTTATGAAATGAAGTGAAATAAAGTGCTGCCGTCTGTATTTATTATTTAATTTAACTGAATTATTTTGTTTTTTATAGTAACAATACTAAATTAAAAAAAATAAACAGATAAACTACTGTGTTTTTATTATTTAGCCGGTGGTCAATGTTAGAAACATTGGGCGGTCAATGTTAGGCACAAATGGGATCTAACATTGACCACTATAGTTTTCTTAATAACTTTAAAAAAAAAAATAACATCTTCGTAAATTTTTGAGAAATGGTAAAGAACGACTGTCCCCCTAGCCTGCAATTGTATTTACGCCGATAATACGTCACAAGGGTGTTATATCTGCATTTAAAGTTCAAAATCAGTCAATGTTAGGGTAGTTGACGTTATATTGATATCTGTGGCCACAAGCCATAACCGCTAAAGTCGACTTTAGACGAAATTGAGATTTTGATGCCATTAGATTCAGCGTACTCAAATCTATTTTGTAAATTTTTTTCAGCTTTATATCTTTTAAAATGTGGTCACAATTTAAAAAAAAAGACAGCTTAAGTCACTAAAGTCAATAGGATCAAAAAACTTTAAAGTGCTCTCCTGAAAGTAGTATGGGAAATGCCGGTTTCAGGACAGTTTTCAGACACGGATAAAATATAGGATAAAAAGCCAATATTTTAAAAAAATATTGCTAAAACATCAATAATAATGAAACTACCATATACTTAATAAAAATTATTGTTCTAATACAGAATATGCCTACAGTATTAAATGTCCAATATTTTATAAAAATTGAAAGTTGGAGACAGGAAAAAAAAAACTATTAATAATCCTATTTCAAGAATAGATACTGATTTTTAAAAAAAAAAAATCTTTAAAAGAAATTCATAATAGGTCCCCTCCAGATTGTATACCACCTCAAAACAATTGTCTCCCACCTATCATGAGGATTTATGGTAAAGTAAATCAAAGAAAGTTACTACTTTTAAATGAAGGGTGATGAAGTATATGAAGCTAGATAAAATTTCTTAATCAAAGAAAGTTACTACTTTTAAATATAGGCTGATGAGTATATGAGGCTAGATAAAATTTATTAAGAAGTTAGTAGAAGAAAGTTACTACTTTTAAATTTATTTTCTCCCAACTATCATGAGGAATTAATTAAAAATGTTGAAGGTATGCCACTTCTAATAGAATGAGTAGCCCACCACAAATTTATCAAGACTCCCTCATTTAGCAAGAATTTTTTAAAAAAAGAAAGTTTTTTTGAAAGTTTAATACTTTTTTAAAAGGTTTAAAAAATTTTTTATTTTTAAGATTTATATTTAAAAGATATTAATGAAGTTAACAAATGTTTTATGAAACTTATGAAAGTAAACGAAAAAAAAATTAAAGAAATTGAAAGAAAATATAAAACTACTGTTGAACCTCATAAACAAATTAATTACACTTATAAATAGTTATTATTTATTAAATACTCTATCAGGTTATTTAATAGAAAAATATGAAAACGAAGATGATAAAGAAATGTGTGTAAATAAATTATTTGAATTAAATTTTACAAAATTAATAAAAGATCCAATATTTATTAAATATTGTGAAAAATTTAATGAAAATGAAATAAATAATAACTATAATTTATTGAATTAAAAAAAAAAAGATATTCATTGCACAATTTTACTTACAAAATTATATTATTATATATACAATAGATAAAGTTTACTACTTCTTTAAAAGGTTAACACTTTTTTATTTTTCTTTATAAAAATTTAAATTAATAAATAAAGAAATTATGGTGGGATCCAAAATCTCTAAGAAATTTAGTAAAAAACAAAAGGTTACAAATATTTTAGACAAAATAGTTATAGACACTATGGGCGAAGAAGCAGAAGAAGAAATTGATGAAGTTATTACCAATAGTGAATGCTTTAAAGATTTAAAGGAAATATCTAATCGTAATATTGATATAAAGAAACTAAAAGATGAGCTAAAACCTTTTATTAATGATGAAGAAATTATGGATATTCTAACTGATGCGTTACGTAAAATGTGTAATTACTGCACAGTTGCACGATCAAGTTTTAAATTTCTTTTAGATAACTACACAGAATCGTAGAATAACTAAAAAAAATATTTTTTTTTAATTTATATTAAAATTCAGTTTTTTGTAATTCAAATTTATAAAATTTACCTATAATTGGTTCATTATTCAAATCTTTTATTGAATAGGTAATAGGATGAGTTAAATGAATTTCATTAATTACAAAAATTTCATGAGTCCAAAAATATTTTTATATTTATTTTCAAACATTTTTTTAAAAGCTGAAATTCTTATCTCCAATGTTAAAAACTTGTTTTTCATTTAATTCTGTAACAGGATACATTTTATTCAAAATTTATTTTTCATTATCTTTGTTAACTTCACATGGACACATCGCAATAGTTCTATGAACATTTTTATAATTATATTCATGTAAAATGTTATTAATAACATTAATCCAATTAGTATTTTGTTGAATTTCAAATTGAATTTTCAGTTTTTCATTTATTGTTCTATTAAATCTTTCAACAATTGAAGATTTTTTCTCACTAAAAGTTTGATACATTTTTATATCATATTTATTCAATACTTTAGTAAAATTTGAATTTAAAAATTCTTTACCAGAATCAGTATGAAGTAATTTCGGAGGACTAGGAGCTTCTTTAATAATTTGAGAAAATGCATCTGCGACACACTTCCCATCTTTCATTTTTAATGGTTTTATCCAAGCAAATTTTGAAAACGTATTATTATTTATTATTATTATTTTTATTTATTCATTATCACTATAAACTAGTTTACAATAGTAATTCTGCTTAATAATAGAAAGTGACTATAATAAATTCATTATCATTCTTAACTTAACAGTTAGTGTTGAATGATAGCTTATAAAATAACAATTTGCATACAAAGGAATAACTGACGTGGGGTACCATCAGTTGATCTTCTGTTAAGAACCGATATTGAGAAGAATTTAAAGTATGTGAAGAATTTTATTGCGTATCAATAACGTTTAACATATATTTATACCCTTTATTTATTTTTGTGTCAACAGTTGTCATAATAAGTAAATCAGCAGCCCATAATTCATTTATACCTTTAGTTATTATTTTTCTTCTTTCAAAATGTTTTCGAACAGGTTTATGTAATTCTTTAGCTATTTCTAATTCCTTATCCATTATGAAAAATTATTAAATTTATTTAGAAATAAATGATGAATAATAAAATTTCGGATTCGGATTTAAAAACATATCTTAAAACTGCAATAGAATTGAAAAATAAATTCAAAGAACAAAATCTTAACAGAGTAATAAAACATGATAAGATAAAAGAAGATTTTCAATCTACTATATTACCATTAAATCAATCTACTGAATTTAAATGAAGGTTTAAAAAACTTGAAAATGAGCTGATTTAATTATGATTTTTCAAAATTACTACCATCAACATCAAAACAGCCAGAAATTGTTATATCTAGCCCACAAAGTATTGAAAGTAAAGAATTTTATTCGCCATTGTCTAGTACTCCAATTTCAAAGAAAAGCATTGAATTTGAGGACGCTTCAATAACTCCAATACTATATATTGAAAATGAAATCGGAACTATCGCATTGAAATATTTGACTTTAAATTCTTCCCATGAAAAAGTTTGTGATAATATATATGGGATAAGAAGTGACATTGACGGAAAAGATCTTTTAATTGGAGATTCTAAAATTAAAATAAATGGTAATGATATTTATATAAATGGTAAAAAATATATAGGTACTAAAGGTTTGTGGGAATTAATAACTTTAAAAGAACCATCAGCAGCAATAACAAATGATGATTTCGAAAAATATGGACAAATTATTTTAACAACAAATGCTTACAAACAAGGCTATGATAAATCAAAGAGAACTAACTCAAATGCTGGTAATACATATATGAACTATATAAGACCAATATTAATAGAAAATAATATTTTAAAAGATAAAACTGGATCAGGAATTGAAACAAATTTTAAAGTTTATACAAAATCTCCAGTTGAATATGTTAATTGGAATGATATTGATGAATTAAAAGCCAGATTATTATTACTCATTGGTGAAAATGAGGCAGGTAATGATAGCCCTAAAATCCATAATGAAATTATGAATATAATTGAAGAACTAAGAGAAGAAAATATAATTTAATTTTTATATTATATAAATGGGTATTGATAAATTCGGTAGAAAAAATAATCATTCGAATAACCCGGGTACTTCTATTTTGATTAATAAAATAAAAATATTGGAAAGTGAATTTTCAAATTTAAAAACAAATATTAATAAAGACATTGAAATTTTAAAGAACGATATGCAAAATTTAAAAGTAGATCTTAGTAAAGACATCAAAATTTTAAAGACAGATATTCAAAATTTAAAGGTTGATCTTGATAAAAATATTAAAGATATAAAAAAAGATGTAATTGATAATATTGATAAAGTAAACAATATTTTTTCAACCATAGAAAAATTGGAAATAAATATTCAAAGAGGTATTACAGAAAATAAAAATTCAATTACAGACATTGAAAAAAGAATAGATGGTATGGTACAAAACAAAAATAAGATATCTAAATTTACATCATTATAAAATTATAGCTTTGTTTTATTACTAAATGAGAAACGTTCTTATTAAATGAGAAACGTAAAATGCAGCGTCCATATTAAATGAGAAACGTAAAATGAAACGTCTCCTTAGACGCTTGTTATAAAAGTGGGTTCTAGCTTAAGATTTTAGTTTTATGACCCTTCACATCTTTTCTAATTCTTTTATTTTAAAAAGTCCGTGTGCTAATTTCAAAATATTGTTTTCATTATCCCTATACAAATAAAATTTGTCATCATATGGTGATAAACCAATTTTTTCTTCTTGTATAGTATATAACTTCAATTTAATCGATCTTATACCGTAAATAGTTTCCTTTTTAATTTCCAAATTGGTCAAACAATTTTTATAATCATCAAATTTCAATGCTTTTATATTCAATTTCTTAATTCCTTTACATATTTTTTTATCACTATTATCAGTTCTAAATGAATACATTTTTGATCTCAAACCACAAAATTCTCTATATATATTCATCTTTGAATTTTCCTGGTGTTTTCTTATTTTTGTTTGATTTTAATCCATCTATAGGGAAATTATCTATTAAATCACTGGTATCATACAAATCTATTTCTTCTTTCATATCTTCATAAATATCAAATTCAGTATCGTCTAATGATTTCGCTTCAAAATAAATAATAAATGAATCAGTATCTGTACCTAACAATTTCATTCTATTTCCATATTTTTTCTTTAAATAAACATTAATAATTTTGCTAGATCAAGAATAGCCATTCTTCCAAATAGTGGTTTATTTAATTTAATACTAGTCTTTTTTCCAAAAACGATTACCAAGTCATTATCTACAATTTTTCTATTTTGATAACTAGCTCTATTTATTAATTTTTGCATAATTTTTGAACTCCTTACAATTCTTATATTTAATCTATTTCTTACGTTCTCCATTTGTTTTCCAAATACTGAATTATTCATTAATTTAAAGAAGTCTTTTTCAAAATCATTATTAGCCTGTTTTCTCAACTCCGTATTTTTATCAATATATGGTTTTAACCATGCTTTTTGATGAGATACAATACCTCTATGAATTTTTAATAGTTTAACTCCTTGTTTTAAATATTCTTGTAAAAGTCTTATATTTATAACATATTTTTCTTTCTTTTCTAAACTACAAATAAGTTTTTGAATTCTCTGACTAGGTTTTGAACCAATTTTATTAGCTATCATTTCATGCTGTAAACTTGATAAGATTTTTGGTGTTTCATGATTCGGTGCTGGTGCATAATCATTAAAGAAATTATGCAATTTTTCTGGAATTTCTAAATCAACTTCAAGATCAATAGAAATTTTACTTTTTTCAAAGTCCCCATTTTTAATATATTTCTTTGTGATTGTTTGGAGTACTCCATTAGATAACCATTGGTGTCCACCAATAGATAATTTTTGACTCATCGCCCAACCATACAAATTATTTGCATCCAAATATAATATAAAACTAGTTAATTTTTTACTAGATTCATTTTTCTTCAGCATCTTTTTTACATAATTTATAAACTTGTTCTATTTTATCATTATAATAATAACAATTATTTGCTTCTGCATGATCGTGAATAATTTGTGATATACCCCCTCTTATACCTTTTTCATAAAATTCATACATCTCCAAATCAGACAATAATTCTAATTTTTGTCTAGTAAATTTTAAAGCAGCGTTAATACTTAAATGCGGAGCGCTTACATAATGAATGGGATCTAAATTATAGTTTTTGTGACACATTTCTCTAAAATTATCAAAAACATCTGCCAATAAAATTACATCGAATTTTAGATATAAATTATGATAATCTTTAAAACACCAAGAATCTCCTGTTTTGATTTTAAAATAATTCCATAATTTTTCAGCAAATTTATAACTTTTCTTTGATATATTGCCGGATAATTTTGAATTAAATTCTTCATATTTAGGTAATTCTTTTATTTCTAATTTACTTATATCATCTATAAATTCATAAGGATAAACACCTTTCCTAATCAAAAAACATATTTTTTCTTTCGGTATATCTTTAAATACATAGTTAAAATTTTTAAGATGATCATAATTTACTTGCTTTTTAATTTTACATTCATTACAATACATACAAGAGTCATATGCATAAATTTTATCATTAATTACTTTAAAAGATGGTTCCTTTAATTCTCTTATTTTTTTACAATGTGAACAATATGCAGAGTTTATGTTTAATAAATTTTTAATTGCTTTATTTAAACTACAGTTTATAAATTCTAAAGAATCTATAAATCTTAATTCAATCAGATCGTCAGTTATATAATCTTTCAAATTAGTTGATTTGCATTTAAAACAAGCTTCACTTTTTGGAAAATTATATTTATATTCACATTCACGATTTAAAGATTTCTTGCTTTTAGTTTCACCAACTTTAATTTTTTTTCTAAATTGTCTAAACTTTTCAGTACTAGAAGCAAAAACAACAATTTCTTTAGCTTTTCTATCATCATCAGAATCAGATTTTATATTATCATTATCTATTTTATCCAAATTTGATAAAATAAATTTACTATCATATCCCTTTAAATTATGAACTACAATGTTAAAGGCTTTCGGTAATTTACATGCAAAATTACAATCTCCACATAAAGCCATTCTATAGGCCCCCGTTAAATGATCATGATCCCACATTTTAACAACATTTTCATCATTAAAATTTGCATGACAAATTTCACAATTTGTAGCATTTTCAAATTTTTCTATTGATTCTTTAGTTTTATATGCTGGTTTATTGATTTTAATTATTTTGCTATATACTTTAGCTATTAATTTAAGATGACTATGAAAATTTTCTACCAACTCTGACCCTTCTGTAATGTAGGAATGAAAATTTTTGAAATAATTATCATTAATTCCAAAACTATTTGGTACATGCTCATTAATTAATTTTGTTTTCTTTTTAACAATATCGCATTTTTTTAATGAACATTCAAAATCAAGATATAAAGTAAATGGATGATATATCTCTGCTCCATATGTTTTATATTCTAAAATGTTATTTTCTTCTGTTGGTAGTTTACAACGTTGAATTATATCATTTGATCTATTGTCAAAACAGTCTCGTTTATGAGTTTCCAGTGCAGTAGCAGATTTAAACTTTGTAAAACATTTCCTACAAATAATTAATCGATGATCCAAATGATGAATTTTTCCACTCAGAAATCCAGATAAATTTTTAATGGGAATAAAATGACATTTATCATCTTTTTCTAAATACAATACATCAACATGTAATTTATTAACATTTGGATCAAAAGATTTACTTATGTATAAACTTTGGATTTGCTCAAAATCCTCATATGATTCATCATCCTCAAAATGATAAAAGTTCATAGTTATATTAAAATAATCTTCTAATTTTTTTTTATTTTCTTCTTCTATTTCAAAGGGGTATGTTATATTTAAATTTCTATAATTTTCATCATTTTCTATTTCCCTCAAATAATTTTTGTATTTTGATGATCTTTCAGGATGTTCTTTTAATTCGGCTTGATGTATGAAATAAAGAATGGTATATAAAATACATTTATTATCATTATTTTTAATATTTATACAATTTTTATTATTGAATTCAATAAAATCACCCCCAATAAGCTGTTGAGCTATATCTCGTTGAACACCGGATTCAACAATATAACGAAATTCATAGCCTGTATTTTGTGTTATTCTATCCTCAAACTTTTGAATAATGTCTGCAACCATTTGATCAAACACTTCTAAATAATTTTGTGTATTTACTAATCTAATAAAGGATTGAATATAGAAATCTTCATCTTGCCCATTTGTTGTATTACGTTTTATTATACGAATAAATAAACAAACTCTAAAATTTGTATATCTATTATGATCTCTAAAAACATAGTTTGTATAATAGTTTCTAATTCTTTGAAAATGCAAAAATAAATCCCTATTTTCATCATTTCTAAAAGTAATATCAGTAACAAGATTCCCAAATGCTCTTCGTTGTTCTGGTACACGTACTTCAACATTTACATTACGAATATTTTCCGCTGGAAAATCATATGAATCAAAATTATTAAAAAAAGATTGAATTATGGATTCATTATGATTAGTGATACAATTTTTAATAAGCATTATTAAATTATCCTTTCTCATTGCAGCCCACCCCGAAGGCTGATTAAAAATATTTTTATATCGTCTCATCACTTCTCTTAGTTGTGAGACTGTCTTGTTAGATGTTAAATTTGGTTCTATAAAATTTTTCTCCATTTATTATAGAAAAAAAATTTATAAAAGAATTAGGTTTACAACTATTTTAAAAATATAAATAAATTTTCAGTAAATTGTGTAAATTAAAAGAAAAATGTGATGATTATGCCTCTACAATATGATCTTCTTTCTTACACTTAGCTTGATGATATTTTGTAGAAAAGTGTCTTGCTTTAGAATATCTAACATATTCTCTTCCACATTCGCATGGAATTTTTTCTGTATTATATTTTAAATATCTACATTGTTTACAATACCCCTTACCATAAAACTCAGATAAATCTTTTTCAATTAGACACGTTAAACATATTTTTTTACCATTCATTGGAGATAATAGAACTTTTTCCCCATTTACAGTTCGGTAGTGTAATCGTTTCTTAACTGTTTTGTCTTCCACTTTTATTTTTTTATTTATGTTGTATATTTTTTGTAAATAAAAAAAATTTAACTTTTAAGAACATTATTAAAAATAATTCATTCTCCTAATCAAATATTTCTTTAGTAAGAAATATAAAATTATTAAAATACTTATGATTATAAAAAATATAATTAAAAATAATTTATGCTCATAACCAAATATGTCATTATATAAAATTATATCAATATAATCAAAAAAATTTAATAAAGTCATTATATATTTTATTAGTAATCCAAACATATTAATTTAATTGGTAAAAAATGTGAAATTTAAATATCATTTTTTTTATCTAAAACTTGTGAGCCCCCCTTTGAACTTGGTACGTTAATAGTAGTTACTTTATTAATATTATTGAATCGTGGACCAATTCTACCAGACTTCATTTTCTTTAATTCTTCTGCTGTATATTCCTTTACACCTTCTTTAGAAAATAAAGGTTTAAAATCATCATAAAATTTAATATCATTCATTGTTTTAGTCATATATTTAGATAATTTTTTATCTTTAGGTTCAACAATAATTGTAGAAAACATTGAATTTAACTCCTTTAAACCTGTATTATCATTGTGTTTTATTTCTTGTTGTCTAATAATATATCTATACTTTTTTTTCTCTTTCAATAAATTGTTGAATTATATCTTGATTTTTAAAATTTGCAAATTTATATACATCAATTGATATTTGTTGATTTTGTAAAGCTGTAAACACATATTTAAAAGTTTTTTTTAAATTAATATCTAAATTAGGGACTTTATCAATTTTTTCAACTATCATATCTAAGTTGTTATAATGATTAGTTACTAGTTCTTTTAATTCTTCATGCTTTGATATTAAATCATCTAATCCTTGTAATGCTTCATCAGTAGGAATGTAAGTTTGTATTTGTTTATCCATTTATTATAAAAAAAAAATATTTTTTTAAACCATACTATTACACCATATCATTACACCATACAATTACACTATACTGTAACACCAATAAACAATACCATTACACCAATAAACCATACCATTACACCAATAAAAAATATTCATTAAATAAAAAAAAAATGTCTAGAGAAGAAGAAATAAGAAATAAAATAAATACATATAATTTTAAAGAAGGCTCAGTTAAAAAAATTTGTAATATTAATAATGTTAGTGAAACTCATGTTTTTAAAAAACTTAAAGAATGGAATATTGAATACAATAAAAAATTATCAGTTAAGAGGAATAAAGATGCTTTAGGGAGATTTACATTCAAAAATAACTCACTGGGTAAAACCCCTAACTTTAATAATTTTAATAAACCTGAATCATTTAATAAAAATAAATATACATCATGTATTGAAATGAAAAACAAAATGATTAATAAAATTAATGGACAATAATTTTAATTAAATTACTTATTTTTTTTATTCAATAAATGGTAAGACATTACGGAAGCGGTATTTTAAATAGTTTTATAAATAATCTCCCATTTGAATTACATAGTCCAGGTTATAATTATTTAGGGCCTGGTACTAATCTTCATTTGAATGAAGAGAAAGATATACGACCTATTAATAAACTAGATGAAGCTGCAAAAGAACATTATATTGCTTATTCAAAGCATAAAGATTTAAATAAAAGACATGAGGCTGATAAAATTTTAGAAGAAAAAGCTATGAAAAGAGTTTTTGAAAAAGATGCTTCTTTAGGTGAAAAAGTAAATGCTTATTTAACAGCTAACGCAATGAAAGTCAAAAGAAAACTTGGTATGGGAATTGATACTGAAAATTTACAGTTTAAACAAAAACATGGAAAATATTTTAAACGTCCTATTTCATTAACTGATGATCAACAAAATAAAATTTTTGATGCAGTTAAAAATAAAAAACCTATTGAAATAAAATTAGAACCAATTCAGTTAAAAAGAACTAAGGAAAGTGTAATGAATGAAACTTATTTACCATTATCTAATCAACAAATAAATGCAATTAAGAAACATATTAAAAACGATATGAAAACTATTTTTACTTTAAAATTATCAAAAACCCAGTTACAGAGTATGAATAATAATGAAAAAATTGGAGGTTTTCTACCGGCATTAATTCCTTTAATTCCTGCTATTGGAGCAGCAGTAACAGCTGGTACTTCTTTATATAGGGCATACAATGATACAAAAACTAATGAAAAATTATTAGAAGAAAAAATTCGTCATGATAAAGCTTTAGAAGAAAATGCTAAAAATGGAAAGGGTTTATTCCTTAAAAAATCTGGTGAAGGCATGTTACTAAAAAAAAATTTGAAATAAATTCAATTCCAGTAAGACCTTTAAGTAATTATGATTTAAAAAAATATGCAAAAAAATTAAATATTTCTAATTTTCGATGTGTTTATATGAAAGATAAATTACCTAAAAAAATTAAAGATCAAGAATCTGGTATCATAAATTTAGATAATTTTTCTGGAAATGGTACACATTGGGTTGCTTAGAGAAACATTTTGATTGTATTGCTTATTATGATTCATTTGCTTTAAATAAAATTCCAATTAAAATTGAAAAATATTTTGAAACAGTTAAAAATACTATTCTTTTAAATAATAATATTGACCAAAAAATTAATGAAGTTATATGTGGTCATCTTTGCCTAAAATTTTTGTTAGAATAAATAAATAAAAAAATATGGCTACTATTTCTTTGGATGGAAATTCTTCAAGAATATCTTGTGAATTTGATGAACCCATTAAATTAGATAAAAATTCAAATTATGAAATATGTTTATTGAATTTTAGTACTTATAATTCAATTCCAAATATATCTGAATTATTAAAAAATAATGTTTTGACCTATTTAAAAAATGGTCAATTAATTGATATTATTTTTCCAACTGGGTCTTATGAGATTGATGATATTAATGATTTTATTGATGTTGATTTGAAAATTCTAATAAATCCAAATATGACTACTCTAAAAGTTGAAATTTTTAGTCAATATGAACTAGATTTCACAAAAGATCAATCAATTGGTTCTCTATTAGGATTTAGTAAACAAATTATTCCAGCAAATACAGTAGTAGAATCTGATTTACCAGTAAATATTATGAAAGTTAATTCTATTCGAATTAAATGTAATATTGCCACTGGTAGTTATGAAAATAAAAAATTAACAAATGTAATTCATGAGTTTTTTATATATGATAAACCAGGTGAAAAAATTAATGAAATACCATGTAATTTAATTTATTTTCCAGTAACTAATAATTCAATAAGAGAAATTGATATAAGAATTGTTGATCAAGATGATGATTTAATTGATTTTAGAAATGAAAAAATTAGTATTAGATTACATATTCGTAAAATAAATTAAAATTGTTAATTTTTTTTATTATTATTATTTTTATTACGACTACTCTTAAAGGATTATCATCTTTTTCTAAATAATGCAGGTTGGCAAATATGGAATAAAGGAGCAGTATTTAACAAAAAAGGTTATTTTTCTGTTAGTATTCCCCTGAATACTGTAATGGGATTTTTTGAAGATTATAAAAATTTTATTTTTAGAATTAATCAAAAGCTAGAACTTATTAGATCGAATGATGATAATAATTGTTTATTTACCGATCTTACTGATCATACATTTGAAATTAATATTTCTGAAATAATTTGGAGAATGCCACAAGTAAAATTTTCTGTTGAGCTTGAACATAATATAAATAAACAAATTTCTAATAATACAAATTTCAACATGTATTTTAGAAATTGGAAATATTTTTATACAAGCTCTATTCCTAGTGTAAAAGAATATACTTGGAGAATTACAACCACAAGTGCAAAACCTAGATATTTTTTGCTTGCTTTTCAAACAGATAGAAATCGTGATATTAAAAAAGAAAATAGTAAATTTGATTTATGTAATTTAGAAAATGTACAAGTAAATCTTAATACTACTAAATATCCTAATTCCGAATTGCGGCTATCTTATGAACAAAATAAATGCGATATTTTATATGATATGTTTTCAGAATTTAAAAATTCATATTATGGACAAAATGAGCATAATAAACCAATTATTAATTATAATAAATTCTTAAGTGAATATCCTGTTATTATTATAGATACTTCTAAACAAAATGAAGTAATTAAAGAAGCAGTAATTGATATTAAAATTGATTTTAAATGGTGTAATACTTTTCCAGCTAATTCTATAGTTCATTGTTTAATAATCAGTGATGATAGTTTTTCATATAATCCATTAACAAATCAAGTAATGCATACGCAAGTATAATTTTTTTATTATTAAATGAGTTTAATTAAAATCAAATCTTTAGACAAAAATTCTAAATTAACTATTAAAAATTTTGACATCTTTAAACCACCTGAAAGAGTTAATATTTTATTTCCAAATATTATTAGAGCAATTATTTGTGGACCAAGTAATTGTGGTAAAACTAATGTTCTATTAAGCATTATTACAAAAATTTACCATACAGATGTAATCGTTTGTTCAAAAACTTCTTATCAAGACAAATATAAATATTTAGAAAATTTAATTGAAAATTATAATAAAGTATGTGAAAAACACAACTTAGAGTCTAGAAAATTTCAAAGCTTAACATTAAATTCACTCCCTCAACCGGAAGAAATTCCATCTCATTCAGTTGTAGTTTTTGATGACATTTCCACTGAATCTCAAGATATAATTTCTAATTACTTTGCCTATGGTAGGCATATCAGTATTTCTTGTTTTTATTTAAGTCAAACATACTCTAAAATCCCTAAACAACTCATTAGAGATAACGTAAATTATATCATATTATTTTCTCAAGATAAAACTAACTTGAAACATATTTTTGATGATCATATAACTGATATAAATTTTGAATGTTTTAAAAATTATTGTAATGCCTGCTGGAATGAAAAATATGGCTTTCTTACAATTGATAAAGAAAAAGAAACAAACGCAGGAAAATATAAAAAACTACTTGAAGCATATTTATTAACATAGATGTGACATCACATAATTGAAAGCGAATGTGAGTGCAAGCAAGCTCAGTTATCAGTTCTATTTTTAGATTTTTGCAGCCGCAAAATATTTCAATTACATATTTGTATGTATCTGATGAATGCATTTACGATTTGTATGAACTAAACTGTTAGTCGATCATAGCACAGTGAGCGTTACTATGGTGGTGGTGGTTCGAATCCTATACCGAACAAATCGAAAGTTTTTTTCAATTTAAGTAGAAAAATGGGATTACTCATATAAAACGCAGTATCCAGAACATTATTAGAGTCTGAGATACACCCACTGCATGCAAAAATACTATGAACACTTTTCACAATTGAAAAGGTTCAATTAGTAATAACGAATACTGAGTAGTTTAGAACCAAATCGATATTCGCTCTCCTCTTTAAGAATTAAAGAAGGTTGATGCTAATTGGTAGAGCTACTCATACACAAACTGTACAGGTAAAAAAAAAAAAAAAAAACCTGACTTAGGTAACTTGAATATATGGGACTTGAAATGAAATCTGACGGTCCCGAAATTCCCGGGGACGTTAAAAATAGAACAGCTATAAATGTGGGAGTCTTGATAAATTTGTGGTGGACTACTCATTCTATTAGAACTTAAAAGTAGTAACTTTCTTCTACTTCTTAATAAATTTTATCTAGCCTCATATACTCATCAGCCTATATTTAAAAGTAGTAACTTTCTTTGATTAATAAATTTTATCTAGCTTCATATACTTCATCACCCTTCATTTAAAAGTAGTAACTTTCTTTGATTTACTTTACCCTATATTTTATCCGTGTCTGAAAACTGTCCTGAAACCGGCATTTCCCATACTACTCCTGAATAATGAGTAAAACAGACTTAAGCGGTTTTTCCTTGTGACCACAATTATATAACAATAACATCTTCGTAAATTTTTGAGAAATGGTAAAGAACGACTGTCCCCCTAGCCTGCAATTGTATTTACGCCGATAATACGTCACAAGGGTGTTATATCTGCATTTAAAGTTCAAAATCAGTCAATGTTAGGGTAGTTGACGTAATATAGATATCTGTGGCCACAAGCCATAACCGCTAAAGTCGACTTTAGACGAAATTGAGATTTTGATGCCATTAGATTCAGCGTACTCAAATCTATTTTGTAAATTTTTTTCAGCTTTATATCTTTTAAAATGTGGTCACAATTTAAAAAAAAAGACAGCTTAAGTCACTAAAGTCAATAGGATCAAAAAACTTTAAAGTGCTCTCCTGAACAATGAGTAAAACAGACTTAAGCGGTTTTTCCTTGTGACCACAATTATATGACGGTACCTGTTGTTTCCTACTCCTGTTTGTACCTGACAATGCTTTAGTTAAGTTCACACAAAAAGGCACAGGTAAAGGATAATCTCGAGTAAGACATATCATAAAATATTCATTAGGTATTCTACACATAAGTCACTAACACTTGCAGGTATATAAGGGTGGCACAATCCCTTCAGTAATCATTCTAAGTTCAGTTATCGAACAGTCCGCACTGTATAAATTGCTCGTTACAGTTGAAGCAAAGTATTTTCAAACCATTTTTATAAGATCTACGTAAAAAAAACGATCGATGAAAATGAACTCAACAACATACGAAATGTCGAAAACATACCAGTACCGCAAGGTGATAAAACCAATGTTGGAGCGAAAAAGACGCGCCAGAATTAATAAGTGCTTGGACGAGCTGAAGGATCTGATTGTTGAGGGCATGCAGCAGCAGAATGGCGATGCAAATGTCAAATTAGAGAAGGCTGACATTCTAGAATTGACAGTTCAACATTTGCGAAAAATAAAAAACGTTAAATCAACAACTAACCCTGATGGCAAGGACAGCTTTCGAAAAGGATATATTCAAGCTGCAAATGAAGTTTCCCGTTGCCTGTCCAGTCTTCCGAAAATTGATATTGGTCTGGAAACTCACCTGATGACACACTTGGGACTTCGGCTCAATCAATTAGTTGCAGAACCGCAAATAACAGCGACAAAGGTGAATGGCCCATTAAATTTTGACTGTGGTGGAGGAACTCCCAATTCTCATCAATCATCGACAATGCTGAGTCATGTGTCTTCAGGATACGGAAGTGAATTTTCAACATCACCATCATCATCCTCTGCAACGGGACTGTTGATAAAGGTCGATCAAGTAGTCGAAAGTGGAAACGCAGTTTGGAGGCCATGGTGAAAATTGATTTAATGAGAAATTATTGCCGCTGTCGGGAGGTATCTCAAGAGTGTTAGGTTGTGCTTCTATTAGTTAAACGTTTTATAGTTATGTTAAAGTCAATGATAGGGAAAAGCTTTAAAAATATACAAATTGTTTCTACATAGTTACATTAGTTCTGTACAAGATATATACAAAATATAAAATACAAATATTTAAACAAATTGCTTTATTATTAATTTGGTTGTTGTTATTTATTTCTGTACTTAAATTTACAGTGGGCTACATGCGGCTGGGTATGTTCTCACTCGAAAACACAGGTGTACGTCTTAACCAAATATCAATGGCTGAATTCCAAAACGTCAAAAAACTGCGCACTGCTTTTCTGATGCCAGGTTTTGTACTGCTTTGCATTTGTTATGCATTTGTTGCTGCAAACCAAAGTATTGGCAAATTATTACAAAATATATTATTTACCTTACGACTCAGGACTTCAATCAATTTTATTTGGCGTTTCAAACTGAAATGTCAAATATCATTTGCATCATAGAATTGATCGTACAAAATGAAGTTACATCGCTACGCACATTATTGCCAACCTTATTGGCTCCATGCCTCGACGATGATAGATATTGTTTAAAAAAAAAAATAATAAAGCCAGAACGCTATCGAAGGTGTTTTGAATTTTCTTTACTTTTTTCCAAAGCGACATCTTTTCGTGCTTTAGTTTTGGCCAACACTGTATGTGGTACCTATTCGAATGGAATTCAGATTCGCTCTCATATTTATTGTTGATATTCATGCGATCGGAAAATATGTAGCCATCGACTCTTTTCTAAGCGTTTTCCATTCACTGGTTAAATTTTATATCAAAACATTTGATTATTTTTTAATCATCAATTTGACAAAAAACGTAAACAACCTCCACTATAATTGTCAAACTCAAACGCACATGTATTGATTCGCAAAGTGTTTTGAAATCGGAAAAAGATTGATTTTGTTCGAACATAAAAGTGACCTAGAGCAAAAAAAAATCCTCTGAGACACTGTCAACGTCAGATTGAAATGTTTCTTGCTTTGTACTGCTCTATACGTGAATGTAATGTATATTTTATTTTATATTCGCTACAAAAACCTTCAATTTCATCGTTAAAACCAAATAACAAACTGGATAAGTTTAACTGGAATTGAAAACCTATTCATCAATTTCGCTTTCGAAAAGTTCGTAAAAGGTACAAAAGACTGATAATAAATGTCCGGAAAATAAAATACCGAATAAAAAAACTCCGGAATGCATCTACCTAATACAAAACTTATAACATTGAAGGTTTGAAAAAGCTAGGACAATCACTCTGGCTCCACACAATCATCACATCAACCAAGGCAGTGAAGAACGGGCCTCACCCACGTTAGTTCGTCTAAGCAAGCAAAGACAAGCATCTAAAACAAAACTTCTGACGCCAGATAAGCTACAATTTCCAAGCACCGATATACGTTCTAATAGCTATTCATTTCTTTTGTGGTAATATAGATATATGACGGTACCTGTAGTTATTTTTCTTACTCCTGTTTGTACCTGACAATGCTTTAGTTAAGTTCACACGAAAAGGCACAGGTAAAGGATAATCTCGAGTAAGACATATCATATTATGTTGACAAAATAATAATACTTAAAAACTCATTAGGTATTCTTCACATAAGTCACTTAACACAGACACAGGTACCTAAGAGCTAAGAAGACACCTGCATATATAATGTCAAGTGAGCGCGTGCTGATCCTCGCTCGTTAATATTTACACAACTTCCCTAAGCTCTAAAATCCATCCTCATTGTTTAACAGTAGAGGATACGCGAATATGAACTAGGTACATACATACATTTTAATGGGATAATAGAGCTGTCTGGAAATTTATAATTTGTACCTCGTTGAAATACATTTAAGTAAAAGAAAACGGTGACTTATTAAAATACCTCAATAAACTTCTTGCTATCCGAAAATACTAAGGACAATTCTTTTGTTTTTGTAAATCAAATAAATGATTATTATTGCATGTAGAATTTAAGTCTACTAGGCAAACAAAAATTGTAAGATTTCTTAGCTACAATATTTAGTGGGGTATTATATCGATTTTTATTATAGATTGTTTCATGAATGAATTAATGAAATATGTATTTTTCAGCTGAATATACACCCTACAAGTACACTGTAGGCTTGAGGCCATGACGAGTATTTGAAGTGTATTCGTATTCGATTTGAGGGAGGGAATCTAATCTTATGTATGTGGTTTTTGGTAAATCATGATTCGAAAATGGGGCTGAAAAAAAAAAATGTCTTTTTCTACCAATCAAACGTAGTCACCTATCAGTTTGTCCTCGATATATATATTTTTATGGAAAATTTCGTCATTTCGTTTCGTTCATTAGTGCAGTAGTGATATAGTTAACAGGGCGCTGTTGCTTCAAGTTTAAAAATGTTTCACGAAAACGCATACAACTCTAAATTTGTTTATATAGGTATTTTTCAAATATCTAAAAGTACCGGTAGTGATATCCCTGATCCCACTCTCTCATAATTCTGTTTTTCATGTAGCTCTATCCATGCAGTTTGAATTTTATGAGTTTTTTAAACCGGATTCCGGTGACACTTATTTTAAGTATAATTGTGCTAAAGCTAATTTTAGCAACATTTCAAGCCATTTAGATAGTATAAATTGGTTAGTTATTTTTAACAATAATTGTAACTTGGAAAATTCTTTTAATGTATTTATCAAAACTGTGAAAATGGCAATTGATTTATTTACACCTAAAGTTAAGTCTGTCAAAAGTAATAAGCCCATTTGGTTTAATGACAGAATCATAGACCTAAATAACAGGAAAAATAAGGCCTATAAACGTTTTCGTAATAGAAATAACGACCCGGACTTTCTGAAAGTTTATCGGACGCTTCAGAAAGAATTTGATGTATTAAATAAGTTTCTTTATAGACATTATATTCTTCCTGTCGAATCTAATTTAAAAACCAATAGTAAACGCTTTTGGAGCTTTATAAATAGCATAAAACAATATAATGGTATTCCTAAATGCATGCGTCTTAATAATGTATCCTCATCTGATCTGTCAACCATTTGTAACATGTTTGCTAACCACTTTCAATCTGTTTATTCTTGTGGTACTACCACACCTAGAGTCTCATGTAACAACTCAATGTCCTGTGATTTCGTAAATATCGGCAACTCAGAGTGTTCAATCACTGAAGTTCAAAAAGCTCTTTCTTCATTAAAACTAGATAAAAATCCGGGTATGGATGGCATCCCGCCAATTATACTTCAAAAGTGCTCCTCCGCCTTTTCTGTACCTTTGTGTTCAGTATTTAATTTATCTCTCCAGTCTGGAATATTTTTGATAGATTGGAAGAGGTCGTTTTAAACGCCCATATATAAATCTGGATCGAGGCATGATATTACCAACTATAGTCCAATCTGTAAAATTTCTTCTATCCCTAAGTTGTTTGAAAAACTAGTTTGTGACAAACTTACACCTCTCTTAAATAGATTTATCTCTCGATCTCAGCATGGATTCGTTACAGGCAGATCCACTACTTAAAATCTCTCAATTTTTTGTAATACGGCCTTGAATTATCTTGAGAATGGCTCGCAATGTGATGTAAGTTATACAGACTTTGCTGAGGCGTTTGATCGCGTTAACCATAGAACATTAATTTCCAAACTGACTACGTTAGGATTTCACTCCAATATCATATAGTGGATTCATTCCTACTTAACAAATCGTATCCAGTATGTTCGCATAAGCCAAATACTCTCGTCACCAATTTATATCACCGCTGGAGAACCTCAAGGTAGTTATCTGGGCCCTCTGCTCTTCCTTTTGTTTATTAATGACATTCCTGACTTGTTTTTGAGTTCCCAGTGTCTTATGTTTGCCGACGATTTGAAGATCTTCCGACCAATACGTTCAGTTCAAGATTGTATTCTTCTACAAGAAGACCTTAAACGTCTTTCTATTTGGTGTAATGACAATGACCTTCATCTCAATGTCTCTAAATGTCAAAGCCTTTCTTTTTATCGTCATATCTCTCCAATTCCCTTTACGTACGTAATCGATAATACCCCTTTGTCCATTATTTCCTCCAAAAAAGATATTGGAGTTCTTTTTGACATAAAACTTAGCTTTTGCAAGCACATTGAGTTATTGGTTGCCAAAGGTAATCAGATGCTTGGTTTTTTATTGCGCAATTCGAAAGACTTTCAACATCCACATACTCTTAAATGTAATTTTTTTGCATTTGTCAGATCACATCTTGAATACTGCAGTATAGTATGGAATCCTTTTTACGAAGTACATTATTTGGAATTGAGAAGATCCAAATGCGTCTTACTAGAGTAGCTGTTCGTAGACTGCGATGGAATATTGAAATGTCAACTTACGAGACGAGGTGATGTTATTGATTTTAATATTAGTAGAGAATCATTTAGGAATAAACTAATCCTGTTGTTAGGCTTTGGTGGTCATTTTTAAGTATAATTTTTTGTATTAAGTATCTAATCTAGCGAGAACAGTATATATACTCATTTGATTGAAATAAATAAATAAATAAACAATCTATCCATTGAAATTATGCGCACCTTCTTTGATCTGCAGTCAATTCAGGAATAACATCGAAAGTGGTAATTTACAATATCGCAGGATAAGCGTCCTAAAAGTTAACTTACCTATGAATGATTGAGTTTATTATCTGGCCTTTTCCTTTTTTTCTAATTCCAATGTTTCTGTACCAATGTATTTAAGGACCGTTTGCTGATACGACTCATAGCGAATTTAAGTGCCACATAAACTCTTATGTGACAGTTTATGCCCTAAAAAAATAGCCTATAAGTATCATTAAAAGTCTGTATGAGCAAACGGCCCGGAAGAATATATTTCCATATGCAAGACTTAAAAGAAAGAAAGTGCAGGTAAATAACTGCACGGGAAATAACTTCACATGGGAAACAACTTGGAAATAGTTTCACTTTTTTACATAAAGTGAATTTGTACTGAAAGTGAGCAATGGCTTAACTTTTTTGTGGAAAATAATTTGTCTTAACTAAAGATAATGGAATACAGAGATATATATCTTTCCAGTGGAAAGGCGGCTGCCTACAACTGTTTTCCCGTAAAATTCATGAAGCCACGCACATAATGCTCATTTCTTTTCTAGTATATATGAGTTCATGAATTTAACTTTAATGCTAATTCGCTAATCCGAAATGCGTATTTCATTATTTTTTTTATTTTAATCGAATCCTTAACAAAAACCAAACAAGTGCAATACCAAACACAAAACAATTGAACAGCGTGATGCACATAAAAGGAAAAGGAATGTTGGCCGGCCGTTAGCAACATGCTTTTTTGTAGCTCACACGTATTCACAGACGGGGGTTGAAATTACAAAAACAACAATGTAAACAAATGGGTTTTGGGGGGATAGACGTACGAAAGATATCCATCTCTTTTATTCTTTCATCTCTGGTCTTAACACGCCACGAGATATATAAGCCCACAATTCATAAACAGTGGAAAATGTATGGGGGAGGGGGGCGTGTAGCCCCCCTGTTTGGGATCACTATTTGGGAGTGGGAATCGGTGCAGGTTTGGGTGTATGTAAAGCTGTTATTCATAATGTTAATTAATACTTAAATCCTTATAAATAATTCGATTTTGTTTTCCGGTTAGAATCGGAATATTCTTAAATTTTTACTGACAGGTTTCTAAGGACATTTGTACTATCCTCGAAGAAGTAAGGTACAATTTGTTCTTTTGTGGGAGTGTTGAACCTTCAAAACTCGTGCTCAGAAGCGAGGGCCATCTGAGCAATTGACATGAGCATGAAAAACTAAAGTACCTATTTATGTATACCTACATACGATCCTGACCTCTCGTGCTCCTATACCTAGGTAGGTACCTATAATCTATATTACTTAAAACACACTCTTTTAAATTGTATAGACCTAATTACGTATGTCGGTTTTGGGTTTTTTTTCCGGAGGTCGAAACTATGCCCATTCCCTATCAAAGATCAATCAAATCCCGTTCCCCTAAGACAATTCATTGCTTACAGAGCAAATCTGATTCCATGCCTCGTGCAGATATATATATCTAATGGTGGTCAATATACAAATCATCCCCTAATCTGTACGTGTACGTCTATAATCATTAAATAAACATGCAGCATTTCCTGATTTCATAGACGATAAACCTATAACCCATGACTTTCCACGCACCCCAAAAAATAAAGAATTACCAAAACAGGAAAAAATGCTTAAAGGATCCTATCCTATCTGATTTCTTTTACGGACATTCCCATACTCTATGCTCATTTCAAAGTATTATCTTCCTGTTTTTCCACTACTACAGCACACGCCAGCACGAGGGCAATAAAATCGCATTCACGGATCGCTGTTGCCTGCAATTGCTAATGCACCTACTTGACCAGTTCTTTTTTCAAATATTTTTGAATCAGAATGCCAAAAAAACCGAAAAGCGACGTTACAACAGCACTTCAGCTAGAGATATGGAGCTAGCATTGAAAGAAATAAAAAAATGTAACATCCAGCATCAATGCATGTGCTAAAAAGTATAAAATAGCAAAGGGAACATTAATGAACCGAATTAAGGGAATTAAAGGAAAAAAAATCGGGTGCCCAACGGTACTCTCAGATTTAGAAGAAAAGGAGATAGTTACATCATTAATAAGAGTAAGTGAGTGGGGCTTTCCTTTTTGAGGTGCCTCACAAAAAACTATCTCGATTCCTGCAATCGTGAGGTTCCTTTGTTTACAAAAATAATATGCCGGGCAGAAAATGGTTAAAAGGGTTCCTTACAAGACACAAGCATGATCTTTGTGTACGAGTTTCGCAAAATTTAAAGCCATCCAAAGCCAAGGTCAGTCGTCAGCATGCAAGCGACTTTTTCAATAATTTAAAAACTACACTGACCCTGGAAAATGAGTTCATAGGCCCTCAAAATATTTTCAATTATGATGAGACAAACCTTTCGGATGATCCTGGCTAAACAAAATGCGTTTTTAAGAGAGGAGTAAGGTACCCCGAAAACATTAAGGATTCAACAAAGTCGAACATATCGATAATGTTTTGTGGATCTGCGGCAGGGGAGCTCATTCCACCATATATGTGGTTTATAAGGCGGAAAATTTATGGGCGTCATGGTTATTGGGAGGTCCTCCGAAAACAAATACAACCGGAACAAATCGGGGTGGTTTGACGGAACAATATTTAAAGATTGCTTCTTAAACCATATCCTTCCTCACACGAGGAGGTTAAACGGTCCTATCGTTCTTGTGGGAGACAATTCGGCAAGTCACTTTTCCCCAGTCGTCGTTTCAGCTGCTCAGGAAAACAATATACGGTTTGCTTGCTTGTTACCAAACGCCACCCACATTTGTCAACCGCTAGATGTCGCCTTTTTTGGACCGCTTAAAAAAGTTTGGCGTCGAATTTTGGACGAGTGGAAAGACAAGCGTGCTCACAAGGCGCAAACGCTCTCTAAAGACGCATTTCCGGCACTATTGAAAAAATTAATAGAAGAAAGCCTGAACAAACAAAATCGATCTCCAAACCTTATATCAGGTTTTAAGAAATGTGGTATAGTGCCTTATAATCCAAACGAAGTGATTTCCCGTTTACAGGATCCAACAGAAATAAATAGTGATGAAGTACGGTCCAATGCAGCTGAGTCTGCGTTTTGGTTCTGGAGAATCACCAGCCCGAAAACGGCGTACAAAGGTGAAAACACAGCCAGGACTTGGAATTATGCTTGAGGATATAGAGGGCTACGGGGCACCAGTAACCTCTGGAACTGTGGCTGTGGATCACGATGTTGCTATCATCGATCAGGATCTCGTTGTTGCAAATACAGACGATGTTTCTTATGAACCGACTGAGACTGATACACTCCAAGAACTCCAAATTGAATTCGTGGGTTCCAACTATGCCGATGACTCGTCAGTCAAAGACCTTTTCCAGCAAGTCTTACTTAGCTCCAAAGATCTTCATTAGCTTAAAAAACAATTTTCTTTTTATTTTCCTTTTTACTAAATAACTAATTAATGTGATAATATGATACAAACTAGACTGGATTTAGATAGATGCAATGAATTAATTATGTACCTAATCTACCTATTAATAATACTTTAATTTTTATTTAGTTTTTATGATACGGTTATGAAATGAAGTGAAATAAAGTGCTGCCGTCTGTATTTATTATTTAATTTAACTGAATTATTTTGTTTTTTATAGTAACAATACTAAATTTAAAAAAATAAACAGATAAACTACTGTGTTTTTATTATTTAGCCGGTGGTCAATGTTAGAAACATTGGGCGGTCAATGTTAGGCACAAATGGGATCTAACATTGACCACTATAGTTTTCTTAATAACTTTAAAAAAAAAAATAACATCTTCGTAAATTTTTGAGAAATGGTAAAGAACGACTGTCCCCCTAGCCTGCAATTGTATTTACGCCGATAATACGTCACAAGGGTGTTATATCTGCATTTAAAGTTCAAAATCAGTCAATGTTAGGGTAGTTGACGTAATATAGATATCTGTGGCCACAAGCCATAACCGCTAAAGTCGACTTTACACGAAATTGAGATTTTGATGCCATTAGATTCAGCGTACTCAAATCTATTTTGTAAATTTTTTTCAGCTTTATATCTTTTAAAATGTGGTCACAATTTAAAAAAAAAGACAGCTTAAGTCACTTAAGTAAATAAAATCAAAAAACTTTAAAGTGCTCTCCTGAACAATGAGTAAAACAGACTTAAGCGGTTTTTCCTTGTGACCACAATTATATGACGGTACCTGTTGTTTCCTACTCCTGTTTGTACCTGACAATGCTTTAGTTAAGTTCACACAAAAAGGCACAGGTAAAGGATAATCTCGAGTAAGACATATCATAAAATATTCATTAGGTCACTAACACTTGCAGGTATATAAGGGTGGCACAATCCCTTCAGTAATCATTCTAAGTTCAGTTATCGAACAGTCCGCACTGTATAAATTGCTCGTTACAGTTGAAGCAAAGTATTTTCAAACCATTTTTATAAGATCTACGTAAAAAAAACGATCGATGAAAATGAACTCAACAACATACGAAATGTCGAAAACATACCAGTACCGCAAGGTGATAAAACCAATGTTGGAGCGAAAAAGACGCGCCAGAATTAATAAGTGCTTGGACGAGCTGAAGGATCTGATTGTTGAGGGCATGCAGCAGCAGAATGGCGATGCAAATGTCAAATTAGAGAAGGCTGACATTCTAGAATTGACAGTTCAACATTTGCGAAAAATAAAAAACGTTAAATCAACAACTAACCCTGATGGCAAGGACAGCTTTCGAAAAGGATATATTCAAGCTGCAAATGAAGTTTCCCGTTGCCTGTCCAGTCTTCCGAAAATTGATATTGGTCTGGAAACTCACCTGATGACACACTTGGGACTTCGGCTCAATCAATTAGTTGCAGAACCGCAAATAACAGCGACAAAGGTGAATGGCCCATTAAATTTTGACTGTGGTGGAGGAACTCCCAATTCTCATCAATCATCGACAATGCTGAGTCATGTGTCTTCAGGATACGGAAGTGAATTTTCAACATCACCATCATCATCCTCTGCAACGGGACTGTTGATAAAGGTCGATCAAGTAGTCGAAAGTGGAAACGCAGTTTGGAGGCCATGGTGAAAATTGATTTAATGAGAAATTATTGCCGCTGTCGGGAGGTATCTCAAGAGTGTTAGGTTGTGCTTCTATTAGTTAAACGTTTTATAGTTATGTTAAAGTCAATGATAGGGAAAAGCTTTAAAAATATACAAATTGTTTCTACATAGTTACATTAGTTCTGTACAAGATATATACAAAATATAAAATACAAATATTTAAACAAATTGCTTTATTATTAATTTGGTTGTTGTTATTTATTTCTGTACTTAAATTTACAGTGGGCTACATGCGGCTGGGTATGTTCTCACTCGAAAACACAGGTGTACGTCTTAACCAAATATCAATGGCTGAATTCCAAAACGTCAAAAAACTGCGCACTGCTTTTCTGATGCCAGGTTTTGTACTGCTTTACATTTGTTATGCATTTGTTGCTGCAAACCAAAGTATTGGCAAATTATTACAAAATATATTATTTATCACATCTCTTTGAGTGTTGATGGGGAGACACACATTGAGAAAGCTCATCAATAAATTCAAAAATAGAAAAAATATATAAAGTTGTTTAACTTATTTTACTGAGTATTATTTCCTTAAACATACAACTGATCAAAATTGCAATAAAAATGAAGTGCGTCTTATGTAAATTAAAAGTTGAAAGACATGAACTAAATATCCAGTGTACAAACTGCAGTGAACGCAAAGTGCGCCAAAATTGAAAAAAAAGAGATTGACTTTTATGAAAAGAGCAATCATAATTTTAAATGTATTAACTGTGCTACTCTACGGAGAAAATCTATTCTCATCGATTCTCCTGTGAATATTTCTGCTGCTAGTGCTAGTGCATCTAAGAGTGTAACATCTACTCTCCCTCAAATAACGAAAAGCAACGTTAATCCAACAACATCATTACTGTCCATCCATGATGACAAAAATGCGGATGAACAGAAAATTACTCTGCATATGTTATACATGGAAATTATGCAGCTTAAGCGTGTAAATACCGCAATGTTCTGGAGCAGAAAGAGAAACAGTGCGTTGTAGACATTGTCGGCCTACCTGATGTAACCACGTCCAATGCAAGAGAAAAATTGGAGCACTTGTTTACTACATTGGGGGAAAAGAGCGTCCCAGAAGAAATCATATCGTGCTTTGTCAAACGCACGAAAGAAATTAGCAAAGGCAAATCGGCAAATATTGTGCGTTTGACGTTTTCATCGCTTTCACGGAAGAACAATGTTATAGCGAAAATGCGAGCAAATAGAGACAAAATATCAAAAGAAATCTTTGGTGGACAAAGTCATCCCTAAATCATTTACCAGATTTAATTTTTGTTTCTGAAATCTGAATTTTTGAAAATGAAATTTCTAATTTTAATATTCCTAACTATTTATTTGATGCATCATGTAATAATTTGTATGCTGCTGGCGGTGTTGGTGTATTCTTTAACAGTGGCATAGTAGGCAAACAAATTAAAAAATATAATTTACAGAGTGCTGACATAATTAGTTTCAGTTGCAAAATTTCTAGTATTTGCTATTGTTTTATATGTGTATATAGATTGCACAAATGTACAGCAAAAACTTTTACTGAAGAATTTTCTGTGTTTCTGGAGTCGCAATCGTGCAAAAATATTATTTTGCTCGGTGATTTTAATATAAATATTTTATCTGACTCATCAGATGTTGATTTATTTTTGTCGACCCTGTCTGCGTTCGGTTTCGACTCCTTGTTGAATCAACCTACTCGTTTAAGTTCGTGCTTGGACCATATATTTGCAAGGGTTCACCGTAGTAATTTAATAGAGTTTAAGACTGCGTCATATGACCTGAAACTTACTGACCACAATCTAACATATATTCAACTTGGTTGTAATGTGTCGCGTACCAAAGCAACTGAGTGTCAAACATATGAAAAAATCAATTTTGGTATTCTTAGAAGCCGTTTGAATTTTGAGTTTTGGGAAGATGTTTTTATCGAAAGTGATCCATCCATTGGATTCGATTTATTTCTCAATAAGCTACATTTTCACATTTCAAATAGCAAGTACATAAATAGTGTAAATAGCAAAAATAAATGTCTGAAGCCATGGATGACTCTATCACTCCTTAAAAAAATTCGAAAAAAAAAATAAGCTCGGTGTTCGTGTGAGAAAACACCCAAATAATATAAGACTCAAAACGTACTTCGAAAAGCTAGGTAATGAACTTAAAGTGGAAATCCCTCTGCGTAGAGATAATTATTTCCGCAGTAAATTATTAGCAAGTCTTGGAGATTCCAGGAAGGAATGGCGAATTGTTGATGAAATTCTCAATAGAAAAGCTTCCGAAGTGGATATAGTTTTGAATGTCAACAACTCATCCGTCTCTGACTCTTTGGAAATTGCCAACTTGTTTAATGATTATTTTTGTAATATAAGTCCTTGCCTGAGCTCAACACACAATAATCTTAGTTTTGATACATGCAATGGTACGGATAGACAAACTGAAAGTTTTTACTGTGAACCATTCACTGCTCTGGAGATTCATAAAATAATTTGTTCTCTTAAAACATCAAACTCTACTTCTTTTGATAATATATCAAGCTCTATCTTAAAAAAAATTTCGTTTCAAATTTCTGATGTTTTATGTTTTATATTTAATAAGAGTATTCAGCTAGGTATTTTTCCTCATTCTCTAAAAACAGCAGTAGTAATGCCACTCCACAAAAAAGGTGATAATACTATTTTAAACAACTATCGCCCTATTTTTTCAAAAGTATTTGAGAAAGGTATTAAATCAAGAATGTTGTCGTTTCTAGATAGAATACATTTCGTTAGTGATTGTCAATTTGTTTTTAGGAATGGAAGGTCTACTGAGACGGCACTGTTAAAATTAACTGGCGAATTGTACAACAGTCTAAATTTATCAGAAATACCGGCTTCCTTGTTTATTGATATCACTAAAGCTTTTGACATGGTGTATCACACAATATTACTCGACAAACTTTTTAATATAGGGTTTAGAGGTAATACGTACGATTGGTTTGCGTCTTATTTGAAAAACCGAAGCCAAATGGTCAAGATCAAAAATTATATTTTCGAATTACATTGAACTTGGTGTTCCACAAGGTTCAGTTTTGGGTCCTATTTTGTTCCTGATATATGTCAACTCATTGTTTGTCCAACCTTTCAAAGGTAAAGTTACAGCGTTTGCTGATGATACTGCTCTTTCATACTCAAATGCTAGTTTGTTCAATATTTTTGCGGATGTGAACTACGACCTCGATATATTGAGAAAATGGTTCATAAAACACAAACTCATAATCAGTGATAAAACCAAATTTATGATATTTGATATTAAACGTAATATCTGCGATGATTTGCCGATTTATTATCACTCTCCAAGTTGCAAACAATTTTGTTTTACCAATCTTAATGATAATTTTATAGCATTCAACAACTTTAAATCTTGTTCCAATGATTGTTTCAGGGTGGAGTGTGTTGACAATTTTAAATATTTAGGTATAGTGTTAGATAACAAGCTTTGTTGGAATAATCATACACTTTATCTTAAACAATACCTTAATAAAGTGGTAAGGCAACTGTATCACCTTAGTCTATATTGTCCACAATCAATCATTGAGCTCGTTTACAATGGTCTTTTAAAATCAAAACTACAATATGGTATCTCTTGTTGGGATGGTGCATATTTTAATAAAACGGAACCACTATTGATAAAACAAAAACATGCAATACGGATTGTATGCAAAGTAAATCGGAGAACTCCAAGTCTTTTGTTGTTCAGAAACCTTGAAATTCTTCCGCTAAGGCATCTTTACTGCTACAAAGTCTTAAAAATATTTTTCGAAAACTCGGGTTTTTACTTTGTAAGAAACGTAGATAGCTACAGTTTGCGGGTCAGTACTAGAAATTTGGTAATTGTTCCTACAATTTATAAAGCATGCTTTAAAAGATTTTACTATGCCACCGCACCCCGTTTGTTTAATTCACTATATTATTAGGTGTGGGAGGGATAAAAATGTATTTTTGAAAGGTGTTAAGAAATGGTTGTTGTCCTTAGACTATTCAGTCATAAATAGTTTTTTTTTATAAATATTGTTTATTGAATGTCTGGTGTTTATTTCTGTATTTCTTTTTTTTTTCTCATTGTCGTTGAAAATAATTGTAATAAATTGTTGCTATTGTTTTCTTTTATGTTATTCCCCATCAACAAATTGTGCAAATTTATTTGGTATTATTATTTGGATTACTTGTACACTCAACACTTGTTACTTTGACAATAGATTGTACGTTAAAATAAATAAATAAAATAAATAAATAAATAAATAAATAAATTTACCTTATGACTCAGGACTTCAATCAATTTTATTTGGCGTTTCAAACTGAAATGTCAAATATCATTTGCATCATAATCATTGCCGATGCTCTGTTTGCTTTTGTTTGCGCAGTTGATGCGTTCAGTAATGCAGAAGGACTGCGTTTTGGAATTCAGCCAATCTCTGTTGCTGTTCCCCTGCATAGTAAATTGAATACAAAATTTTAACTGCAACAAATCACAGTCAAATGCCAGAGAATCTATGGGAAATTGTAGATCATAGAATTGATCGTACAAAATGGAGTTACATCCCTACGCACATTATTGCCAACCTTATTGGCTCCATGCCTCGACGATGATAGATATTGTTTAAAAAAAAAAATAATAAAGCCAGAACGCTATCGAAGGTGTTTTGAATTTTCTTTACTTTTTTCCAAAGCGACATCTTTTCGTGCTTTAGTTTTGGCCAACACTGTATGTGGTACCTATTCGAATGGAATTCAGATTCGCTCTCATATTTATTGTTGATATTCATGCGATCGGAAAATATGTAGCCATCGACTCTTTTCTAAGCGTTTTCCATTCACTGGTTAAATTTTATATCAAAACATTTGATTATTTTTTAATCATCAATTTGACAAAAAACGTAAACGACCTCCACTATAGTTTTCAAACTCAAACGCACATGTATTGATTCGCAAAGTGTTTTGAAATCGGAAAAATATTGATTTTGTTCGAACATAAAAGTGACCTAGAGCAAAAAAAAAATCCTCTGAGACACTGTCAACGTCAGATTGAAATGTTTCTTGCTTTGTACTGCTCTATACGTGAATGTAATGTATATTTTATTTTATATTCGCTACAAAAACCTTCAATTTCATCGTTAAAACCAAATAACAAACTGGATAAGTTTAACTGGAATTGAAAACCTATTCATCAATTTCGCTTTCGAAAAGTTCGTAAAAGGTACAAAAGACTGATAATAAATGTCCGGAAAATAAAATACCGAATAAAAAAACTCCGGAATGCATCTACCTAATACAAAACTTATAACATTGAAGGTTTGAAAAAGCTAGGACAATCACTCTGGCTCCACACAATCATCACATCAACCAAGGCAGTGAAGAACGGGCCTCACCCACGTTAGTTCGTCTAAGCAAGCAAAGACAAGCATCTAAAACAAAACTTCTGACGCCAGATAAGCTACAATTTCCAAGCACCGATATACGTTCTGATAGCTATTCATTTCTTTTGTGGTAATATAGATATATGACGGTACCTGTAGTTATTTTTCTAACTCCTGTTTGTACCTGACAATGCTTTAGTTAAGTTCACACGAAAAGGCACAGGTAAAGGATAATCTCGAGTAAGGCATATCATATTATGTTGACAAAATAATAATACTTAAAAACTCATTAGGTATTCTTCACATAAGTCACTTAACACAGACACAGGTACCTAAGAGCTAAGAAGACACCTGCATATATAATGTCAAGTGAGCGCGTGCTGATCCTCGCTCGTTAATATTTACACAACTTCCCTAAGCTCTAAAATCCATCCTCATTGTTTAACAGTAGAGGATACGCGAATATGAACTAGGTACATACATACATTTTAATGGGATAATAGAGCTGTCTGGAAATTTATAATTTGTACCTCGTTGAAATACATTTAAGTAAAAGAAAACGGTGACTTATTAAAATACCTCAATAAACTTCTTGGTATCCGAAAATACTAAGGACAATTCTTTTGTTTTTGTAAATCAAATAAATGATTATTATTGCATGTAGAATTTAAGTCTACTAGGCAAACAAAAATTGTAAGATTTCTTAGCTACAATATTTAGTGGGGTATTATATCGATTTTTATTATAGATTGTTTCATGAATGAATATATTGTTTCAGCTGAATATACACCCTACAAGTACACTGTAGGCTTGAGGCCATGACGAGTATTTGAAGTGTATTCGTATTCGATTTGAGGGAGGGAATCTAATCTTATGTATGTGGTTTTTGGTAAATCATGATTCGAAAATGGGGCTGAAAAAAAAAATGTCTTTTTCTACCAATCAAACGTAGTCACCTATCAGTTTGTCCTCGATATATATATTTTTATGGAAAATTTCGTCATTTCGTTTCGTTCATTAGTGCAGTAGTGATATAGTTAACAGGGCGCTGTTGCTTCAAGTTTAAAAATGTTTCACGAAAACGCATACAACTCTAAATTTGTTTATATAGGTATTTTTCAAATGTCTAAAAGTACCGGTAGTGATATCCCTGATCCCACTCTCTCATAATTCTGTTTTTCATGTAGCTCTATCCATGCAGTTTGAATTTTATGAGTTTTTTAAACCGGATTCCGGTGACACTTATTTTAAGTATAATTATGCTAAAGCTAATTTTAGCAACATTTCAAGCCATTTAGATAGTATAAATTGGTTAGTTATTTTTAACAATAATTGTAACTTGGAAAATTCTTTTAATGTATTTATCAAAACTGTGAAAATGGCAATTGATTTATTTACACCTAAAGTTAAGTCTGTCAAAAGTAATAAGGCCATTTGGTTTAATGACAGAATCATAGACCTAAATAACAGGAAAAATAAGGCCTATAAACGTTTTCGTAATAGAAATAACGACCCGGACTTTCTGAAAGTTTATCGGACGCTTCAGAAAGAATTTGATGTATTAAATAAGTTTCTTTATAGACATTATATTCTTCCTGTCGAATCTAATTTAAAAACCAATAGTAAACGCTTTTGGAGCTTTATAAATAGCATAGAACAATATAATGGTATTCCTAAATGCATGCGTCTTAATAATGTATCCTCATCTGATCTGTCAACCATTTGTAACATGTTTGCTAACCACTTTCAATCTGTTTATTCTTGTGGTACTACCACACCTAGAGTCTCATGTAACAACTCAATGTCCTGTGATTTCGTAAATATCGGCAGCTCAGAGTGTTCAATCACTGAAGTTCAAATAGCTCTTACTTCATTAAAACTAGATAAAAATCCGGGTATGGATGGCATCCCGCCAATTATACTTCAAAAGTGCTCCTCCGCCTTTTCTGTACCTTTGTGTTTAGTATTTAATTTATCTTTCCAGTCTGGAATATTTTTGATAGATTGGAAGAGGTCGTTTTAAACGCCCATATATAAATCTGGATCGAGGCATGATATTACCAACTATAGTCCAATCTGTAAAATTTCTTCTATCCCTAAGTTGTTTGAAAAACTAGTTTGTGACAAACTTACACCTCTCTTAAATAGATTTATCTCTCGATCTCAGCATGGATTCGTTACAGGCAGATCCACTACTTAAAATCTCTCAATTTTTTGTAATACGGCCTTGAATTATCTTGAGAATGGCTCGCAATGTGATGTAAGTTATACAGACTTTGCTAAGGCGTTTGATCGCGTTAACCATAGAACATTAATTTCCAAACTGACTACGTTAGGATTTCACTCCAATATCATATAGTGGATTCATTCCTACTTAACAAATCGTATCCAGTATGTTCGCATAAGCCAAATACTCTCGTCACCAATTTATATCACCGCTGGAGAACCTCAAGGTAGTTATCTGGGCCCTCTGCTCTTCCTTTTGTTTATTAATGACATTCCTGACTTGTTTTTGAGTTCCCAGTGTCTTATGTTTGCCGACGATTTGAAGATCTTCCGACCAATACGTTCAGTTCAAGATTGTATTCTTCTACAAGAAGACCTTAAACGTCTTTCTATTTGGTGTAATGACAATGACCTTCATCTCAATGTCTCTAAATGTCAAAGCCTTTCTTTTTATCGTCATATCTCTCCAATTCCCTTTACGTACGTAATCGATAATACCCCTTTGTCCATTATTTCCTCCAAAAAAGATATTGGAGTTCTTTTTGACATAAAACTTAGCTTTTGCAAGCACATTGAGTTATTGGTTGCCAAAGGTAATCAGATGCTTGGTTTTTTATTGCGCAATTCGAAAGACTTTCAACATCCACATACTCTTAAATGTATTTTTTTTGCATTTGTCAGATCACATCTTGAATACTGCAGTATAGTATGGAATCCTTTTTACGATTTTTATTTGGAATTGAGAAGATCCAAAAGCGTCTTACTAGAGTAGCTGTTCGTAGACTGCGATGGAATATTGAAATGTCATCTTACGAGACGAGGTGATGTTATTGATTTTAATATTAGTAGAGAATCATTTAGGAATAAACTAATCCTGTTGTTAGGCTTTGGTGGTCATTTTTAAGTATAATTTTTTGTATTAAGTATCTAATCTAGCGAGAACAGTATATATACTCATTTGATTGAAATAAATAAATAAATAAACAATCTATCCATTGCAATTATGCGCACCTTCTTTGATCTACAGTCAATTCAGGAATAACATCGAAAGTGGTAATTTACAATATCGCAGGATAAGCGTCCTAAAAGTTAACTTACCTATGAATGATTGAGTTTATTATCTGGCCTTTTCCTTTTTTTCTAATTCCAATGTTCCTGTACCAATGTATTTAAGGACCGTTTGCTTATACGACTCATAGCGAATTTAAGTGCCACATAAACTCTTATGTGACAGTTTATGCCCTAAAAAAATAGCCTATAAGTATTTAAGTAGAACTTAAATCATTAAAAGTCTGTATGAGCAAACGGCCCGGAAGAATATATTTCCATATGCAAGACTTAAAAGAAAGAAAGTGCAGGTAAATAACTGCACGGGCAATAACTTCACATGGGAAACAACTTGGAAATAGTTTCACTTTTTTACATAAAGTGAATTTGTACTGAAAGTGAGCAATGGCTTAACTTTTTTGTGGAAAATAATTTGTCTTAACTAAAGATAATGGAATACAGAGATATATATCTTTCCAGTGGAAAGGCGGCTGCCTACAAACTGTTTTCCCGTAAAATTCATGAAGCCACGCACATAATGCTCATTTCTTTTCTAGTATATATGAGTTCATGAATTTAACTTTAATGCTAATTCGCTAATCCGAAATGCGTATTTCATTATTTTTTTTATTTTAATCGAATCCTTAACAAAAACCAAACAAGTGCAATACCAACCACAAAACAATTGAATAGCGTGATGCACATAAAAGGAAAAGGAATGTTGGCCGGCCGTTAGCAACATGCTTTTTTGTAGCGCACACGTATTCACAGACGGGGGTTGAAATTACAAAAACAACAATGTAAACAAATGGGTTTTGGGGGGATAGACGTACGAAAGATATCCATCTCTTTTATTCTTTCATCTCTGGTCTTAACACGCCACGAGATATATAAGCCCACAATTCATAAACAGTGGAAAATGTATGGGGGAGGGGGGCGTGTAGCCCCCCTGTTTGGGATCACTATTTGGGAGTGGGAATCGGTGCAGGTTTTGGTGTATGTAAAGCTGTTATTCATAATGTTAATTAATACTTAAATCCTTATAAATAATTCGATTTTGTTTTCCGGTTAGAATCGGAATATTCTTAAATTTTTACTGAAAGGTTTCTAAGGACATTTGTACTATCCTCGAAGAAGTAAGGTACAATTTGTTCTTTTGTGGGAGTGTTGAACCTTCAAAACTCGTGCTCAGAAGCGAGGGCCATCTGAGCAATTGACATGAGCATGAAAAACTAAAGTACCTATTTATGTATACCTACCTACGATCCTGACCTCTCGTGCTGCTATACCTAGGTAGGTACCTATAATCTATATTACTTACATCTCATTAGCAGCAACACACTCTTTTAAATTGTATAGACCTAATTACGTATGTCGGTTTTGGGTTTTTTTTCCGGAGGTCGAAACTATGCCCATTCCCTATCAAAGATCAATCAAATCCCGTTCCCCTAAGACAATTCATTGCTTACAGAGCTAATCTGATTCCATGCCTCGTGCAGATATATATATCTAATGGTGGTCAATATACAAATCATCCCCTAATCTGTACGTGTACGTCTATAATCATTAAATAAACATGCAGCATTTCCTGATTTCATAGACGATAAACCTATAACCCATGACTTTCCACGCACCCCAAAAAATAAAGAATTACCAAAACAGGAAAAAATGCTTAAAGGATCCTATCCTATCTGATTTCTTTTACGGACATTCCCATACTCTATGCTCATTTAAAAGTATTATCTTCCTGTTTTTCCACTACTACAGCACACGCCAGCACGAGGGCAATAAAATCGCATTCACGGATCGCTGTTGCCTGCAATTGCTAATGCACCTACTTGAGTGAGAACCGTGGGAGTAAAATCCAAGTGTCCTCAAAAGAATCCACTTACCAGGGCAAGAAACACGCAAAAACGACAGCTGCACCCCAAAATTCAAAATTTGTTCAAAGCATAAAAAAAAAATTATCCGCACTGCCAGCAGCCCCGTTTTATGAAAGAATCTCTTTGCGCACACTATCCTATCCTATCCTAACCGGACGAGAAGAATGAGGGGGTAGGGAAAGGAAATCAACAAAAAATTGAAGCATGTGGCTTAAAATTCCTGTGAGAAACTCACTTTCGGTTCGGTTCCCACGGCCACGAGCCATACGGCCTTTTTTGTCCTCTCTCTTTTGGGTTTGATCCTTTCGAAAAACGTACAATAAGGGAACGTCGAGCTGTGTGAGTCCTTGTATAGCATTGGGTAAAAATGGAAATACAGTAGTGTTCCCTCCCTCTTCCATGGGCATGTGCCTTCATAAGGGTTGATTTTGCTGCTTTTAACGTAGGTATAAAAGGATCAGGGTTAGATGGTGAGCACAACATTCTCAGTTATACCATCCTGGAGTAAACATCTCTTGTGATTAATTAATACAATTTTTTGTTGAATTACGTTTACGAATTATTTACAAACACGAAATGGAATACACCTCACGCACTCAACACTACCAGAAGGTGAAGAAACCGCTACTGGAGCGACAACGTCGTGCCAAGATCAACAAGTGCTTGGATTCCCTCAAGCAAATGGTTGCTGAATTTCAAAAGGATGAAGCCATTCTTCGAATGGATAGAGCAGAAATGCTCGAAAATACTATCGAGTACCTACGTCAAAGTAAAAACATTCACCGGCAACAACCAGCAAAAGTGTCAACGGATAGTTTCCGTCACGGATACATGAGTGCTGTGAATGAAGTATCTCGTGTTCTGGCCTCAACGCGCGGAGTTACTGTTGACTTTGGAAAATCTGTTATGAAACATTTGGGATGCAAATTCAACCGTCTTCAACAATTACATCAGCAGCAGCACCAACCCCAGCAAACATCAAATCATATGGAACTATTGGTAATCAACACGACATCGGCGCCACCGAGTCCAGCTTCATCAGGTTATCATAGCGATATGGATAGTCCAGCGGCTTCCCCTGTTTCGGTAGTTGATCAAGCAAGAACTTCAGCTGTTTGGCGCCCCTGGTAAACAAGTCAATGAACCGACGAAGGCGAACAGAAAGTAATGTGCACACAAACAAAACACTGTACATGTGATTGTAACCAAGCTGTGATATCAATGGATGTGATTATATGTTTAGAAATATTAGTAATAGATTATCTTCAAAACATTTACTTAAAGTTATAATTAATAATGTACCTACACAAAAAGAAAAAGAAGAGAATTCAATAAATCTTTTTTCAAGTACCTAGGTACTTATATAAAAATCGTTTACTTATTTTAATAAATTTGCTTATATTTATATGCAGTATCCCGTATCCGGTATGCTTTCTAAATTGTTTCGCATTGTAGAATGGTTAAATTCCAGCGTCATTTTGTATTCGGATTTATAGGTATGTCGTGCCTGTGTTTGTTTTGTTGCCCTGTACCTTCTTCTTCATGCGGTTTCACGATTGCTTTCGTTGGTTTTCCTATGAAGAAATCTTTTAGTTGAATTTTGAATAAATTGGCCACATTTAAAGTACGTATCTGATTGGTCTGATAACCTGAAAATCTATAAGCAAGAATAAGAGAAATGTTTTCCAATAATTTCAGCCTGCGGATTTATTTTATTCACTTCAACATAACAGTTAAATAGGCACCTCTTGATCCTTTCTTATTAAAACTTGAACTACAATTTATAAATAACATTTACACCAATATTATTTGTAATAGTGGTCAAAAATACACAAAAGTGACATAAAAATGTAAAAGATGCGCCAAATAAAAATTTAGGTATCTACTGAACCATAGCCTACATCTTAGTTATTTTTTTTCCAAAAACAAGTATAGTCGAATTCTCACCTCTCATATATTGATGTGCACTCTCTTAAATCTTTATTGAACATGCCTTTTTTAAACTTTTTTAAAGTTTGGTTCAGGGAAAATAAGTCCACTCAACAAAGGTGTACTAAATTCCCACCCAAAGTGAGATATAACTTCACTTAAAAGCAAAGATAATAGAATACAGAGATATATAACTATCCAGTGGAAAGGCGGCTGCCTACAAGCTATTTTCCCGAAAAATTCATGAAGTCACGCACCCATGCTCGTTTCGTTTAAAGCATACGTGAGTTCACGAATTGGATTTTAATGCAAGAATTCGCTATTCGGAAATGTGTATTTCACTATTTTTTTTATTTTAATCGAAGCCTTAAAATGTGTTAATTTTCTACATTGTTTTAGAACAAAATTTCAAATTCACGCCAATTTTTCACTATTAGGTAGTTTATCTAATTATTATCTCCAATTCGCTTTACGCACGTAATCGATAATACGCCTCTGTCCATTATTTTATTCAAAAAAGATCTTGGAGTTATTTATGACGTAAAACTTAACTTTTGCTAGCACATTGAGTCTTTGGTTGCCAAAGGTATAAAGGTATAATAATAAAAAAAATAAACAGCTATCGAATTTGTTTCCAATTTCAATCAACTTACCGGAAGTGGAAGCTGGAATTATTTTTTAATTTCACTAGCACTTAACAAGCACTGTTAGCAGGCTTTTTTATGCCAATGGCCGCGATCCATTGCGATTTCCTTTGACAGGTAGTTTTTTTTTGTTTTTTCTCTCAATGCAACGGGTATTTTTGCGCTAGATTAAGAAATCTAGAAATCCCTGAAAGGGATATTTCACAAAAAGTGCTAGACGTCTAGCGCAAATGGTAAAATGTACATTTTTTTATATGGAGTTTGACTTGCCGCTAGTCATCTAGCGGGCAGTGGAACGCGGCCATTGTATGGAAGTGAAATTTCAATTTTCAATAGCAGTCCACACATAATAATCAATGATGACAACCATCTTGGATTTTTCCATAGAGACACCTATTGGGTGTTAGTAAATTTGCTGAGTAAAACGGTTAAAATGCAAATTATTGCGGAATGTTTTACAATAGATGTCGCATCAAAAATGTGGTAGGTGGGTACCATTGACTTATTATTATTATTACATTGTGAATAAAAGATAGAACCAAAAAATTTTGATTAAAAATCTTATTGTAATGCATTTATTGCTCCCAAAATTACACAATTTGCGTATATTGATTGTGAATTGATTTCTCCTTTTTGGAAATATTATGTAATATCTACGACTTTTGCATATATTTTAATCAACAAAGTTTTGTGGACAGTTTTACAAATTTTCAAATGATATTTTGAATAGATTCTTAACACTGAAAAATATACTTGAGGCTCCAAATGATCTGAACGAAAGAAAGGCTGCAGGCTCGAATGGAATCTCGGTCGAATTTTACAAATAAAGGACAGGGTAACTATACCTTCTCCCTTGTTTAACTTATAAGACGAAATGTCTTCTAAGTTCTTCAACATATTTTAAAAAGGTTATTTTTAATTTTCTCATACTAATTATGAAACCCATTTTAAACCTATTTTGTTAATTTAAAATTTCTACCAAAGTTGAAACAACTTCCATTCGGTATGATTATTTTTTGTAATATTAAGATAATATTAAACATAACAGTTATTCCGTGCATAAAGTAGTACTACTGACATCTCTTTTAACTTCATTTATTTAAATTTATTTTGTTTAATTTTCTTTTGTGCCAAAATAATGAATAAAGAAAGAATATTTCTGATGCGGTGAATACAGCCATCCATCGCTCATTAGTTACAGAAATACATTTTCGAACAGTACTAAATTCTCTGATTCTATATGTTGGTAATACAGTGTGTAGCCATATTCGATATTCCGAGAAAAAATCAATTATCCGCCATATTCTTTTCATTGCACTGAAAAAAGCTTTGGCCGATAGTTTCAAAGTAATCGAGTTTATGAAAACTACAAATGACAAATATCTTAAATAGTGCTTAAAATATAAAAAATATATGTCCAGTAAATATATGTAAAGTTCGTAATTTTTATTTTCGAATGTTTAATTGCATTCGTGTGTTAAGAAGTAATTTTCGTTAACCGGCTGTCAAGAATACTATATATTTTTTTCCCCCAAAAGAAACAAGTGACGCTTGTAGATTGAATTGAAAACGTGTTAATTTTAATATCAATTTAAAAAAAAATAAAATAAGCGAATGATAATGGATGCACCACCGCCAGTTGGAGCTATGGGTCCACCACCACCAGGACGTGGTGGTTTCCGTGGCCGAGGAGGGCCTCCAATTCGTGGTGGTTTCGAGCGTGGTCGTGGACGTGGTATGGGTCGAGGGCATTATATGGGTATGCGAGGTGGAGTAATGGGTGGACCACCACCAATGATGCCTGGAAGTAGAGGCGGTATGCGCCCGCCAAGAGGAATGGGTTATCAAAGAGGGGGATACATCCCTAGAGGAGGTCCACCCATGCGCGGAGGACGGCCACCCATGTATGGACAACGTAAGTGTATTGAATTTTTGGAACTTTAATTTGGATTGAGGCAAATGTTTACAAAAATATTTTATAAACATTATATTTGTTCCATAGCAGCAGAAAATATGATTAATTTATTGCAATTTGTCATTCTGTTGGGTAGATAATACATTTTACGTAGCGAAATACAATACATACCCAGCTACAAATTTATAACAAAAACAAAAAATTTAAGCGTTTCTGAATTCAGTTCTAACAGCTTAATATATGTATGTAATTTGCTTATACAAGCATGCATGCATTGAAACTAAACATTTTTCTCGATAACTACTTTTAATTGTTTTGCATATGAAAACATTGAGCCCAACAGTCTGGGCTTTTTTGTACTTTTATCAAACGTTCCTTGTTTTATTTATTAATTTCAATAGGTTAGGCTTCCGTCAGAGCCTTTTTTATTACTGTCTTTTCATCTGGCAAGCCCCTTGCAGTTTTGTTTTTTAATGAATTAACTTTTTTTTTAACCAACTACCTAACAAAGGAACCAAAGTTGTTTGAGGTCCTTTTCTTCTTTGTACACGGCAGCTTTTGCGAGGTCTTGCTCTACATTGAGTCACAAGTAGTATTGATGATGCTGGGAGCCGAAGCTTAATTGTTCTTATCCGCTCGTAGGGTTCGAAAATCCAGTATACTCAAACCAAAAACACTTATATTTCACCAAAAAAATTAAAACAGCAGTAAAATCGATTAGAACAATTTAGTATTTTGCGCAGTATACATTTTATTCAATTAAAATTGACAAAGATTGCAAATTTACCACCGAGCCATTCATTTCCATCATCTAAATCGTCTTCGTCTTATTTTGAGAAAAAAAGAAGCGGTATGCAGTTATTTTGGAAAACCGTTAACCCTGCGAAAGGCAGTATAGATACGATAGATACTGGATGCATTGTTAATGTTTTTGTTGATCCGAAGCACTGTCCGCTATTGCATATTGAAATTTTGGTTGCAAAAAGGAGGTTTTGCTTGTTTCTACGATTTAAGTTTCCGTGCTTAAGTATTTAAGATAAACGGTACACTTTATTGATGGATACCGATTTTAAAAACAAATTTCCAATATGACCCGTGCTTGCCTTGCGTCGATAGCCTTCATAAACAAACAAACTTAAATCTAGTCCATTTAAGATTGCACCTTTAGTGACAACTTGAGTTTCAAATATTTTTTTTTTTTTAAGAAATGAAATGCGATATATACTCACCTGATGTGCTTGGTGCATTTTGTTTGTTCTATAGATTTTGTATGAGTTTGATGTTACGATATTCCAGTTGTTCATAGACAAGGATCCAAACAGTACAACTTAGCCCTAGGTACAGATAGTTTTTTTTGCTTAAAATTCGTATTTTCGAAGAGTTTACATTGAAGCTGCTTTGAGATAAACAACATTTATAGTCTCTTAATTATATGAAAGAAGTTATTGATTTGATCTTGAGCCCACATGCGATATTGCCAAATATATGTAGTTGCCCTTGGGAGAAAACACTTTTCCGAAGGTCCATTCGCATTTGATCAACTAAGATCTGATTTTTAACTTATTATTATTTTTCAATCTCTGGATGGAGCAATTTAGCCTACTGTACACAGAGGTGCTTAAAGAATATTTTATGAATGGTTTTATCAAAACCGTAGCAGTTTCTGAAAACACTGCCAAAATAATTTTATCAGTTACCTACGTCTTTATAAAAAGTATTTATATAGATATACATAAGAAGCTTCGTCGAAATTTTGTAATTTAAAAATTGACGTAATTTATTTATTTTCAATTAAAAACAGCCCCAAAGCAACACACTGGAGCAGAAAACAATAAAACAGTGACTCCGATTTCAACAACACCTACGCCTACAAGCCCTCAATCAGATGTCGCAACATCGCAGTCCGGAACAACACAAGCAACATCGGCTCCTATCTCATCCAATGGTATGCTATCATCACGAGGAATGCCACGCGGGCGTGGTGGTCCCCCCGGAATGCGAGGAGGTCGTGGAAGTTATATTCCTCACTCAAATGGTTCAACATTCGGTGATCCAAACGGTATGATGAGACGCGGTGGCCCACCACGTGGTCGTGGAGGCTATGGTCAAGGAATGCCACGTCCACCAATGTCACACAATGTAAACACTCAAATTGCTCCAGTTCAAACATTAAAACGTGGTGCTCCTGGTGGCCCACCTGGTCAGAAACGTGGACGATATGATTCCGGTCCATACTCGCAAAGGCCAATGGCTCCAAAATATCATCAGACTACGCAAGCGGCTTCACATGCTAATTCAGGCTACTCAGCACCTCACGCATCTTCTCAAGGGTAAATTTTCTTTTTATTCATTATGAGTTGGAAATTGTTCTCTAAAGTTTGTTCTTTCTTTAGCCACCACTCTTATCAAGATCAGTCACAAGCTGTAGACCCATATGCACAACAGTACTCAGCACCTGCAGCTCAGACGTCTTACAATGGTTACTCGCAGTCGGGTTATGGAGCCACTTCACAACCTAGTGGAGGATATTCACAGCATGGTGAATACGATCAGAGTCAGTACTCTGGATATGGGTAAACATTTAAATTTAATTTTACTCTTGCCTCTTCTTAGCAACATTTTTTTAAACAGCAACACTGGGTATGGCAGCCAACAAGATACAAGGTATCAGACCTATGGTCAAGATTACACGCAAACATACGGAGCTCCTGCTGTTGATTATAGTGCGCCGTCATCCGATTATTCACAGCAGGGTCAGTCATATGACGAAAGGGCATATGCCGGCTATGGTAAGTGATTTTTGTTGCCAGTCAAAATAAAATTTTAAGATATACATAGATATGACTCGGGCATTTGTTTGAAAGCTCGATCTTAATTGTCGCTTAGATTGCAGGTCTGTGATTTAGTTCCTATTGTTGGATTAGTTTAGGGCCAACATGTTCTATGTTTATGCGTTGTATGTGTAGCAGTGCGAATAAGCTGAATCTATTCCAAGTTTATCCAAGCGATTAATTGTTGTGTGAATTGAAACCGACGAATAAAGTACATAGTTTGATGTTAATAACTTGTTTGGGTATTTGATTTTCTGGTTAGTTTACTTGCCTGCTAGGACTGGGCAGTCGATGTACCACTCTCTGGTTTTAATCACCTCTGCGAACTGCCAACATTAAAATGATTGTACGGAGAAAGTTTCTCACGGTATGCAATTGTAGGCACCTTTCATTTGACAAAAAATAGAAACTTACAACTTTGATGTTATAATACATACAGATTGCGAAAGATATTCGAATCAGACCACCTTGTGGGGTCTCTTTTCGTCTCTCTACCCAGTGAGACTCTCTGAAATTATTCCCTAGGCTCGATTCCTTATGTTAACGCTAGCATCTGTTTATGAGAGATCAGTTTCATCGACTGGGTCTCGACCCAATGATGTCCCAAGATCTACATTCTTCTGCCAGCCACCGCCGGACATATATGTCTCAGATTCCTCCAGATATAGTTAACAGATATCATTCTCTCTAAGGCCCATCTTCCTTAAGTGATACCCGAAATTACCATGTCCTGTAGACAAAGCCACCACCCATTGACCACCTAAGGTGTTCTGCCGTGATCCATGTGTGAATCAGCTGTTCTACCATTCCTCTGCCAATTGAAGAGAATGGTTTTGGTCCCAGCAACTGCTCAGTTGACCCCTGTTTTGCAAGGCAGTCGGCCTTTTTGTTGCCTTCAATCCCTATGTGTCCTCGTACCCAAGTCAGTGTTACTTCATTTGTAGATGAACACTTATTGAGCTTAAGTACGCATTCCATGGCCAATGATATTGTGATGTTTGTTTGTTCCATGCGTCTGATCACCGCCTGATTGTCCAGTGCTTTAAGGGTATTTCTTCCTTCCACCCGACTCTCAAGTAAGCAGTCCAAAGCATGAAGCAAAGCAATCATCTCAGCCTGGTATACTGAAGTGTATTTCCCAAGGCTAATGTGACGGGAAAGTTCCAGCGCTTCTGAATAGATACCGGCCCCCGCTCCGCCATCCATCATGGATCCATCCGTGAAAATCACTATTTCACCATTTCTTTTTTCTGGAAGTAATCCGTTCTCAATACGAGTTTTGTGATATCTTTCCATAATACGCACCCTTGTTATTCGATCCATATGCATGTTTAGCTGCGTAATCTCGTTTTTGACAAGTTCCGGGATCTTCCTATGTCCATAGATCGTACCACGATTGTGCCAATTCGCACACGCACGGCCGCTGTTGTCTTAATAAATAAGTCTAGCGCTAAGATCCCCATGATGACTTCCAACGCTCATGTTGCGGTTGTACGTATTGCACCTGTGATTCCTAAACATGCTAACCGTTGAACCCTATCCAGGTACTTCCTCACAGTTTTCTGAGAGTCTGTCGCCCACCATACAGCCGAGGCGTACATGATAATGGTTATAGCTATCATCGTATACATCCAGTATGCTGACCAAGACGAGAGTCCCCACTTCTGTCCACATACTATTTGCACTGATGAAGTACCCTTATTGCCTCCCGGGCCTTGTCCTCAACATGGTAATTCCAAAAAGTCCAGTGGATAGACTCGCAGATACTTAACCTTCTGTTGTATTTACTAAGCAATACGTTTTATTAGTTTTCAATAAATAATAGATTACAGAGGATTAAATAGTTAGTGTGCATGGTGGCACATCAAGAACAAAAGATAATACAAAAAGTATAACTTGAAGTTAGTTGCATTTCTCTAAAGTCCAGAATGAGTGCTGCCCAACACCTTCTCATTGTTAGTTCCGATCCGAAAAGTGTTATGTGCCGAAATTCCAGAAGTGAAGAAGGTTTTTGATGTTAATCCAATAAATAAATGACCCTAACCGAAAGTTAAACATAGGCCACAAAAAGTGAATTTAACAGAAACAGCAGTGATGAAATTATGTAATTATCGATCGGAATGTCCTGCCAAAAAGTTTCAAAAGAGCCATTTTGTTTTCATTTGTCATAAACATAACACACGTTGCAAACATTTGTAAGTGCCCAAATGATAAAACAAAAACAGAGAAATGTCCGTCAACCACTTCTTAATTTTTCAAATAATACACATGTGATCCATAAATAGTTCTCCTTAATCAAGCGATAGTTACAAATACTACAAATTATTTGATGCCGATCTCTGTTTAATCAAAAATGGCAACTTGACAGTGACATTACACATGAGATGTCCAGTAAAACCATATATTTTTTGATAACCTTAGGCAAAACAACAAGTTTTGTTGCCCGCATTTAAGAATCTCAAACTAACTTTTATAGAACAGATTGACAAAGCTCACCAATCACGTTTTGTTTTATACCTATCACTATGCCCGGTTTGCCGTTAATACTAGCTGATTCTATAAAAATGTTGATTCTATAAAAACATTATTATTTTATTAATATTATTAAAGATAAATTACATTGTAATGCTCAGGGAAAAACGCTAGCTACCAGGGCTTTCGGCTTCTCTAGAAAGGTTTAAGTGTTAAATAAGCTAATCGAGGTTGATTAGCTTTAATATCTTAGTTAAAAGTTTACTATTATTTTCTGTAGGGTGCTTAAATATATCGGTAAATGATTTGTTTGTAATATTTCTTATTAATAATTTTGTGGCGTTGCAGTTTTGGGTTATATGCGGGATGGTGAGGGCTTCTTTATTACATATGTGACATCTTGGTGGGTCGGTTTTGGATAGTAAGTAGCTGTGTGTTATGTTAGTGTGCCCCATTCTAAGGCGAACGAAGCATTTTGTTAGATTTCTAGGCATATTGGCAGGGTAGATAGTTCTTAACCCTTCCGGATTGATAGTGGATTAGTGGTGGGAGTATTGGCGCCAGGAGTCCTCCAAATTATTAAGCCAGTGTATTTGGATTGATTTCCGGATATCTTTTTTGTTGGGCATGTAAACCGTAGTCAAAGGTTCTTTATGTGCTGATTTAGCAGCGCTGTCAGCCAATTCGTTTCCAGTTATTCCAAAATGGCCAGGAACCCAGATAAGCTTTAGCCTTTTTTTGTTTTTGACAAGCTGTTCTCTTATGTCTTGGATAATGGGGGTTCTATTGTCAATATTCTTGACAGCATTGATGGTCGAGAGGCTATCTGTGCATATAAGGCTTTTCTTCTTTTTGTATATTTTGGTTGCACTTAGGATGGCGTAAGCTTCAGCTGTTAGTATCGATGAAAATTGTGGGAGGAGTCCTTTCTTAAGGATCTTACCCTGTTCGTTGACTACCGCGAATGTCGTGCTGTAGTCGTATTTAGAGCCGTCCGTGAATATAGGATTCCATTTTCTCTGTAGCTGGAGCTGATTTCTGTGAACATTGCCTTGTAGGTGTTGTTGGTTGTCGAATTTTTCGGTAGGGAGGCGAGATCTGTGATAATAGCGTCGCGTGGAAGAAGCCACGGTGGATTGGTTGGTTCTTTTAATGTTGGTAATGGAAGGGGTACTTCGCATTTTTTGGCGTATGAGAGAGCGTTGTAGATTGTAGATGGGAAGTTGGGTGCCCGCTTGTGAGATTGAATTTGCCTGGCCACTGCTGTTACTGGTGTCTTAGGTGATGATGAAAGCTTATTTACCAGGAGAGATGTGAGATACTCAAATCCGTGTTCCAGCGAAGGGAGACCGGATTCGGTGAGCATATTTTTGATTGGCGTTGTCCTGAAAGCGTTTAGGGCGAGTCTGATTAATGTATGGTATTGTGGTTTTATAAGTTCCATTGATGATTTTGCGCATTTACCGTATATTTGAAGCCCATAGTCTATTTTAGATAGAATGATCGATCTAATAATGTTGAGGTATATTCTGAGATTAGAATAGAATCAGAAACTATTCGGTCTTATTCAGTCGATATTCGTATAGTCGATTTTTATCACTTCTTGTATGCTAAAGTTCCGTCGAATTAAGACTCGAACTTCATTCGAGCAGAAATACATTCCTATTAAAATAATAAATACACACTCACAATCCAAAGATAAAGTTTGTACAATTTGCATCAAGCAGCATACATTGATTTTTTCGTTTTTTATGAATATGACAGATGATAAATAAGTAACTAAAATCATTTGAGAAAATATTTAAATATTAGACGGAATAAAATACTTGTGTGTGCTTATATTCTACACAGCAAACTAAGCAACCTCGTGAAAAGACAAAAATCAGTTGCTGTCTGTTCTTTTTTTTTTAAATAAGTTAAAATTAACTTCATTTCGCCTTCTGTCAATTTTAAGCAACATTTTCGAAAGATACTTGGCTTTAAATTATTGATCCACATGTAGAAATCTTCAGTCTCTTTGCATTTAAGCAAATGAATCCAAAAAAATCTGTTGTCTCATATAATACGAAACTGTGCTTATCCAATTTAACCCGTGATGCTCTGTTCCCATTTATCTTCATTAAATCCACTTAATTTTGGTTGTGAGAAGGTAGGCCTAGGATTCCTACGGACCTGTTGCGCCAATTATTAATTTTTTGTATTTTAAAGCTAAGTATCCTGGTCGCGTTAAATCGTATCCCCCATACAAAAATGTCTACAAAGATAAAATTTAGTGAGTCAGTTTAGCAAAGCAGTTAGCTCGCTCGCTAAATTCTTAACTTCATATAGATGGGCCGATGGTCTCCACTCAGGAGGAGAAGGAGGAAAAAGTTTGTGTTGTGTTTACTTTGAATTTTTTTTGGAGCAAGCCGAAGAAAATATTGCGTAAGAAGAAGCAAAACCAACAATTCCTTTTAATGCGATGAAAAAACAAAAAAAAACTTACGGGGCTTGTGAGAAATCAGAAATATGGGATTGCAAGAAAAATCAAATGCAAATAGGGTTTTACCCGACACGAAGGAACTACCATGAACAGAATATGGTTTTTGTCCCATCTTTACTATGTTTGATAATTTAGCGACCATTTATCTTTGGTGTGGAGAAACGAAGTGGAGACTTGAGACGCTAAAATTTAGCGCGAGCAGGATACTAAGCTTAAATACACTTAATTTAGTGGAGACTTTTTTTACACTGAGAAACAAAAACTTTTCTAAATTTAGCTTTAACAACGTACTGGTCAGCTGAACTGCGTTGCTAAGTTTTGTTTTTGAAGACATCTTTGTAGTGGGCCTAATTATCGCGCGAACAGTGTATCAGACCTTAACAAAGGTCAAAAACAGACATCAAAAAGACCATTTATGAATATAAAAATACAGCCTTAAGGCCAATGTCACACAAGCTGCCTTTTGCGCGCGTAATGATTAATTAGAAATCCAATAGAAATGTATACACAAACTTTTGCGTGGTCGCGCAAATGTTTTGTCGAACGAAATCCCTTAATGGCGCGCATCAAATTGAGTTTTATATAATCTGACCACTGGATCAAACCTCAAATTGAATGAGGACAATATAAAGACCATCTAGAGTATGGCTGTTTAGTATATTTTGTGAAATTTCTAATTTATAAGCATAATTTTTGTGTTGAAGTTGCAGTACGAGTTACGATTTTTAGTGCCCACCTTACTTTAGGCAATATTTTTTCCTTAAATTTATCTATTGTTGCAGTAATTAATTTTAACTCAGTATTTCATTATCTATTTGGTTAATTGACGTTATTGGTGACACAGTATATATTCATTTATTTAAAAACGACAGAATCGGCCTTATTAATAATCAAACACTAGTGTCGACGATTAGCTGGTTGCCAGCTTTAGTAAAAATAAAGTGAGACGGTACCCATAAACAGTTAAACGTCCATATTTGCTAGTGCGACAACTTTCTTAGAATCTATTACATTTTTTTCTTCAAATTTCAAATAATTCGTTTTCGTGAAAAACAAGGTCAATGGTTTATTTCACAACGAGAATTTTATTCTAAGAAAAGGAATATATAAATTGCAAATTAATTTGCCCAACAGATATCTTTCAAATGCCTTTTGAAGCTTATTATAAACAAAAATCAAAACACAAAATAGGAAATGCACAAAATATACGTTAATCTGTCAAATATCATATGCAAATCAGTATCGTTCGATCGGACACAATTTTCAGCACTTTTTATAGAACGCTTTCGTTTGATTTTTATTGCTTCAAGATTGATTTCTGAGCGAATTTATGTCGTAATAATTTGTCTTTCAAATGCTTTGATTTATTCGTAGGTTGATGATGCAAATTAAAGCTTATTGGTAGTCTAAAGATCACATTTGAATTATTATCAAGTGAATATTTTTGACTGCTAATTCACTTCCGTTTGAATTAAAATTTGCTAAGCAACGAAACAGTAATAACAAAAGTTAAACATATGGAAATGTGAAAATAAATAAAATTTGAAAGCCGTGGACATTTTTCTACAGGAAAGCTGTCATGCGTTTGTGTACTCCTCTATGAATTCACAGAAAATAAAATAGAATTTTGTATATCTTGAATTCGTTTCCCAGAAGTTCGTATATTTATTACTTCGTGTGCATTTTGCTGAATGCTAACAATTCTTGTATCTATATTTCCGCGAAGTAAACCTTTTCGCACCAACCATTGATTTATTAGAGATTCTCATTCTCGGGGAACAAATTCCTTTTTCATAGAGGGTTTGGTTGCAGCCAAATATCTACCGTAGCCGCCAAAGGTACCAAGAATTGTACAAAAAAGTAGGCATAAAGATATGAGCTGTCGAATTTTAAGTGAACAGATATTTTATTCTCTTTGCGGCGACAATCAAGAAGGTCTTGAAAAGATCCCAAACTTTTATCAACTTTTTTTTTTAACTAAGAATGCATTCGTTACTTGGAAACTGTTAAAAAAGGGAAGCCAATCAAAAAGCAAGCACTAGCGGTTAAACAAGATAAAGCGGGGAAAAGCACTAATTTTATCAAAATATTAGAAATATATTTTTCAAGTGTTTAGAAATAAAACAAAAATGCAATAATTTTCAATTTTGTGCATACATTGGTACAAATTTGTGTTTGCTAAACTTAAACACCACTTGCATTGTTGTATTCTAACGAATAAAGTCAGAAAACATTTACAATTTACTAAAATTAGTTTATAATTTTGGTGGTTGGGCACCACTCCTCCTGAAAATTACATTTAGGGAGGATTTCTTTAGCTAATGCCCGAGATAAACATGTGTTTCTCAACATTAACATCTAATCCTACAGTTAGCGATATTCTGGCAACTATATTTGTTTATTGGTAAATTGGTATTGGGAAGTGCGGAGTCTGCGTAAACTGCCAGACTTAAGTTTATTATTGGTTAGGCCGAATGCATATACACAGCTGGTCAGCTTGTTGCTAAATAACAGTTGTTTTTCTAACAAGACTTGCAACAGTATACATTTTTATTAAGAAATGCTTAGTATGACGCCAAGCTCATTGCATTTACTAAGTGTAGTGTTAAGTATTTTATTAATTTTCGTTGCAATACAATTTTGTACGTTTTAAGAGTTGGACATAAAAATCACAGTCACAGAATTTCGTAACCAATGCTCTTAAGCCAACATAAGAAACAGAAAATAGAGGAACCGCCGCATTTTACTTTTAGCGAAGTCAAATCCGTTTATTTCATCACGGACTATAGGCACACAAATTGGGGATGGAATCAGTGCACGCACAATCCGCAGGAGACTACAGAACTTCAATCTCCCAGGAAGAGTCGCCAGAAAAGTTCCACTCCTAAGAGCTAAGAACGTAAGGTCTTGTCTTGCCCTTAGCCATAGAAGTTGGTATGGACTTGAAGGTGTGAAATAAATGGCACAATATTCTGTTGAGTAACTAAACAATAATAATTTTGTTCTCCTCGGATTGTGTGCGTAACGATAGGCGACCAAAAGGAAAATAATACCATCCTCGCTATACACTGAAGACCGTTAAACATGGTGGAGGAAATATAATGGTATGGGGCTGTTTTTCCTGGTCTGGTGTTGGTCCTATATTCCGTGTCAATAACATCATGACAAAATATGGATATAGGGACATCTTGGAAAATGTCATACTTCCATTTTCCGAGGAAAACATGCCACTCCGATGCTATTTCCAACAGGACAATGATCCAAAACAATCGGCCGGTATTGTGAAAGATTGTTTTCGGGTTCAAAACATCTCTGTAGTTTCATGGCCAAGTCAATCTCCAGATCTGAATCCCATTGAGAACTTGTGGGATGAACTGAAAAAAAAAATTAAGGGGTCAGTTCTGAACTAATGGGAATCAACTGTGGGAAGCACTGCAAAAGGAATGGTAATCCATTCCTCCCGAAACGTGCCAGAAGTTGGTAGGGTCAATGCCACGTCGACTCCAAAAAGTTTTGGAAAATAATGGAGGATACTCAGGTTATTAGAGTAAGTTAAAAAAAAATTAATAAAATCTATAATTAATAATTATTTAGGAACACCTATTTTTGGTAAAGTCGAAAACAGAACTTCAAAAGTTTTTGTTAAATTACTCGAAAAATAAACATATAACTATTTTCCATATTCAGAAAAAATGTAAATTTTATTAATATAATTGTAAGTACAAAAAACAAATTGAAAAAATATGATAAAAATTGGTGTGTGTATACCGTGGTGGACACTCAATTAGAAACGACAATTTTATAGCAATGTTACATTCCATAATTCTTTTATAAGAAATCTATTGAGGTTGATTAGTGATTCTATTAATATCCCATGATCTTAAGTACACTTTTGAACATTTGTACAAAATATATGTGTGACAATAATATTACAAAAAAAATGCGAACACACAATTAGAAACAGAAAGGATAAGTTAACATTTCATTAAAAATCTTCGATATAATATACTATTCATATTAATATTTTGTAGAGAATCCCTTAATTATAATAACTGCAGCCAATCTTCTTTGCATACTTTCGACCAAGGCGCGGCATCTTGATTGTGGTATACCTTCCCAGACCTCCTTAATATTTTGGAAAAGTTCCTCCGAATTTCTTGATTTCTTGGACTTCAATCCCCTCTCGATGTCGGTTCACAAGTTCTCGATAGGATTCAGGTCCGGACTTTGGGCGGGCCAATCCAAAACATTCGTACTTGTATCTGCAAACCACTGCTTAACAATCCGTGAGGTATGTTTTGGATCGTTATCGTGCTGGAATACTTAACTTATGGGCATGTGTGCAAATGCATAAGGCTCCATAACATCTTCCGTGATGCCTTTATAAACGTGTTGATCCATTCGACCGTTTATCCTTACTAACGGGCCAACACCATGCCATGAGAATGCACCCCAAACCATTACGTTTCCTCCCCCATGCTTAACAGCGTCCCCTCTTTGTTCTGAGGACGTCTAACGTAAACTTTACCATCTGATCCACACAAGTTGAACTTAGATTCATCACTCCAAAGTATATTTTTCCAAAATCCTAATGCTTTATTTCTGTGAAGCTTAGCAAAAACCAAACGCCTCCAAAGATTTTTTTTTAAAACAAATGTTTTTTTCCGTGCAAAACATCCACGTAGACCATGTTCGAAAAGTCGACGCCTTATGGTTCTAGCTGATAGATCCTGATTTATTTGAGGCGAAGCAATCTCCTTAATTTTTGCAGTAGTCAAGAAAGGATCGGCTTTGCTAATTCGGCATATCAGTCTGTCTTCTTTTGGAGTCGTTTTATGACCTACTGGCTTCCTTCTAGGGGTTTCAAAGCTGCTAGTCTTTTTATACACTTGAATTGCACCAAAGACCATTTTCTTTGGACAACCAAATCCTTTAGCTATGGTATCCATTGACTCGTTTTCATTTTGATAGCACTGCACAATGGGTCTTCGGAGTTTCTTAGTGCAAGACTTTTTTTGACCATTTTTGTCACTGTACATTATAAATTAATAAATATTAATATACAAAAATAATTAAAGTAAACTGAAAACAATCAACTCACATGGAAAACAAGCTCTTTTTAAAACAAATTCATTAATTTTTTTGTCGTTTCTAATTTTCTGTCCAACGAAAATGTCGACTATAAATGAATTTCCTAAAATAACGGCATTTTCTTAACTGCTCCAGTACAATCAGACTCATATTCGGAGCACACATGCCAGCCTGCAAGGACTAACGGCACTAGCCAAAGTGGTGCTAAAAAAAAATTTCTCATTAATCAAATGCATTTAGAGTTGTTGTTTCTAATTGAGTGGCCACCACTGTAGGTACAGTTGCTAAAAAAAAAAATTAAAAAGATGTGTTTGAAATAATTCCCTACTTTAATAAAACGGTCCCCAACCCCAACGAAACATTTTGTTATTTTTTCTTCTGCTCCCTTTTGTTACATATAGATACAGTAATAATTTAAATACAATTGAATCAGGTCCTTCTCTTCTACAAATTTAATTGGCATATTGCATATTGTTTAAACAGAAAATATGTAATGTAGCACCACTGTAATATTAAACAAAAAAAAAAGTTTGAACATTATCTCTTCGCGTGTAACATTCGTATTTTAACTTTTATTCAACAGACACACAATCGTACCAACAGGGGTACTCTAACGCATCTGGATACTATTAAAGGAAAGCAGATAAATGGGTATATGCTCCGAAAACATACTTGTTAAGCCTAAAGTTTTAGAACTAAATGTTTAACAACTAAACATTGTAAACTATTAAGAAAAAAGCAAAACAAAAATTACAAAAAAAATCAAATGCTAGTAAAAAATTTAAAAGAAATAGGGAAACAGATTTTCCACATTTTAAACTTAATCCAAATTTAAATAAAATGCAATCCAACAAATCTATACTTAATATTAACGAAATATATTTTTGAGCAACAAGAGAAACGCAATTTATTTATAACAGAAAGATACAAAATGTTGAAAACAGAGAAACCAACTTTATTTTGACTTTTCCAAATGTAATACCATTTTAACAAAAAACAAGTGGATACTTGTGCTTATAATAATATACATACCTTTTAGTTTTTGTTTATTTTGATAAAATTATTTTTATATTTTGACATTTTCGTGTAAGTCTTTTATGGCAACTTCTAAGAATAACCGAGAGTTCGCCTTATTAAAATATGTATTCTTTGTTAAATCATCCTTCTATTCAGAATTCTAGTTTTTGCGTGCACGTCTTTATTAAAAAAAAAATAAGCTCTAGTTTAAACAATTACAACAAGTTCCAACTTTCACTGACGTTCTAATTAAAGGAAATATAATTTTAATTTACACAATTGCAGCTTTAAAAACAAACAACATATAGAAAACGTAAAGATCTGAAAATAATTTAAGAATAATTTGTTTAGGTGTGTGTCTGGAAGTTTTTTTTTGTATTTTTTTTTTCTGCGGGTCATGTTTATTTGAGAAAGTTTTTATTATGATTATTACAAAGATAAAACAAAAACAATTATTTGTAAGCTTACTTATAAAAATTTACCTTATTTAAAAAATAAAATATTCTATAAAAATATATAAAAAAAGAAAAAAAATAATACATTTCAATAAAAACTAAATTGAAAAAAAATATGCAACTCAAAAGCAAACACTTTGTCAATTTATTGAAACCATATTAAACTATTTATTTTCATGTTTATTTTTGACTGTGACAAAAAGTTATTTACCATTTTCGTTTAATGTTTTTTTTTTAATACATGCGATGATAATGACCTTCAATGGTGTAAAATGTGATACAAAGTATATTACTGAACTGTGATAGTAAAAGGAAACTGAACAAGAAATGCACTACTTTTGAAGCTATATTCTCATATTGATAAAATTATTATTTATGCGTGTCCCACCATAATAGAGCATATATTACCATATTTAAGCACAAATGCTTTAGCATAATAACAGATATTTTGACGATATGATTTTCAAATATTTACTTTGCAGTTTAACATTCAACTGCTAAGATTGAACGAAATATTTTGTTGGCGAAACCATTATTTTTGCCATTCCGGAAAATAATAAGAATTTTTGACAAAGATATATAAAGTATAATAACAAATATTATATAAATTATTTTAGAATAAGTTAATCGATTCGTTTAAAATATAATTCTCAATGCGACAGTCAAGTGAAACTATTAAGAAAAGCCCTTAACTAAGCTCATTTAGCATTGATTTTAGTGAAATAGATCTCGAATATAAGAAAACTTGCACGACTATATACCCTTTCTTTAGAGTATTATAAACTTAAACCGAAAAAGTATTTGCTCTGACTTGCATCGCATGTACTTATAGTCATGTCCCTTCGTGCGTCTACGGAAAATTTTAGAACTCGAAATATGAGATATGTATATGTAAAACTCAAACTAAGCACTTAAAAGTTGCTACGAATATAAAAGTAGAGGTTTTATTTATCCGCCTAATTCTAAAGAAAATTTCCGTTCGAAATAAAGAAAAACTCACACAATACAAATGGTCGTGAGAAGCTAGGTCTATATATTTATTTATAATTCTAAAGAAAATTTTTTTTTGCTTGATTATTTTGTTAAAACCCAACGAAAAACTCCCATTTATATTATTCTTTATGGAGGGGTCATGATGATCAGCTAATGGCGTTATCGATATGTGATCATTAAAATGTTCGGCTGGCTGTTTGAGAAATGATAACCATACGAATTAAATCTTCAGATCTGCTTTTTTAAACCAAAAAGATTTCATAATCCCTTTAACTTTATTAAGACCAACACAAGTTTAAACACCTTTAAGTCGAATATATTATTTAGTAAATTCAAAATCTAAAATAGAAGACCTTCACTTTTTCTATGATCTAACATCTGCTAAGATATAGCTTTTTTTTTTTTAAGTTTGGAAGGGCTTTTGTTGGCTCATTTGCTTTTAAAGTGGCTTCGAAATCGATATATTTTATAAAAGGAAGTCTTTCTGTCAAATTAAGCTCCCAATCATGACTCCTTTCTTCTAAAATCAAATATTTGAAAACGCAAATAAAACTCTGGCAAAAAAAAAATAAATCAACAATCATCATTCAGTTATTTTTAATAAATATGATTAAACTTAAAAATCATTAACACGAGCGCTATATTCACCGCATTTTGAGCACTATTCGTTATAAAAAATTCACTGTAAAACTCTGGTAATGAACGTGTTCAAAATAGCTAAAATTCCAAGCCATAAGCTTGCACCATATTTGAGAAGTCACCTTGTGATTCCAGATAACATGTTTTTACGCCCCCGTGACCGCGAAGCCAGATCTCGATTACTTAAATAAAGTGTCATTCTTTGAGCGGCAACCAATTGAACATTAGGCTCAGTGTACAGTGTGCTGAGCTACAATCCAAGATGTCTTAAGTTCAGCCACCCACAAATAAGATCTTTAACCTTAGTCACTACGCCACCTTTTGCGAACATTTAGTCTCGATAATGCTTCCTAATTAAGCCGTTAGAACTCATTCGTCAAAAAAAAAAAAAAAAAAATATCACCTGTAGATTTTAGACCTTTACAATACACAATCCAAACACCAGCGCTGAAAGAACTAATTTTAGTTTAAATCATCCTATAAGGACCTGTAACGCCAAATATTTTGTTTGATAATGAATTTGACACCTGACGTTAAAGAGATTTTAGACCTTTACAATACACAATCCCAACACCAGCGCTCAGAGAACTAATTTTAGTTTAGTTTAGAATCAACTTGGTTTCGATAACTATTTGAAATCATAATTGGCGTTGCTAAATTTAACAAACTGTATTTGAAACAAGTGAGTCATTCTCCATTCCTTTTCCAATCCGGTCGAAATTCTGCAAGAATCGAATATTTTTACCTGTTCACATCTAAAGTAACAAAGACTTTGTTATAACGATAATATACCAGTATAATATTATATTCTGATCACTTATTTTCGCTTTGCGCTTTTCGACTATTAGTTAGTTAATAATATGAAAATAAAGTCGAGGTGGAATTCGTCGATTAAATTCGAAATTGTGTGTATTAAATGGTGAAATGGTGTTTTTTTATGGCGCTTGGGTTTTAGCGGGTCGTACATCTGCGATACTACATGGTCGACGTAGGTATACATGCTATATTTTCACGTACGTATTTTTTGCCAAACTTGTTTACTTTTAATCGAATCACATTGAAAGCTTGTATTTTGTCTCAGTCTCAATGTCCGTGTAGCGATCAATACAACGGGGATACCCCCATTTACGTGCGTACCATGCCACAAGCACACAAAGCTATTATTAATCATGGTCTATTCAATGTTAATCATTAAAATAAATAAAAGATACCATTAAAATAGCCTCTGTGAATAAAAGTAAACGAATGTCTTTGCAAGTTAAAAGCAAGAACACGGAATTTTTCCGGTAAACTGAGAGCCTTGATATTAAGAATATTTACAAATAGAAAAAAAATCTATTTAGAAAAGTCAAACCATAGTTCCAAATATTTTCTTATAGTAAGATTTTTCTTACTTTAGTTAGGTATGAATGTTTGAATGAATAAAAATAATTTTATTTATTTATTTTTTGGTAATATACTGTTTTGGAGTGAATAAAGGTTTTTTGTTGGTAGAAAAATAAAATTTGTCAGCTAAAAGTTACGAATGCTCTAAACACAATTTAGCAAATTAATTATGTTGATTATGTGTTGAAGTCTAAAAATACGACAGTAATGTGATCTTGACAAACATATAAATACGAGTTGTCTCAATTCACATCGTTTGATTTTTATTTGGCTATTTCTGGACTTAATTCGTTTACAATATGTAATTTTTGTTCAATGAAACAAATTTTGTATCAAATCGAAATTATGAGACTTATTTAAATATGTGTTGATATGATGTTTTTAATGGAATGCCCAAATTAAAAGAAAAGTCATGCACAAATTTGGTATAATAAGCCGATGAGCTAGAAAGTCATCCATGCTGTAGTATTCTTTTAGCAGGTTTTAGGTCTGCCTTTGCGTATATAGTATATCTATAGCAGCCAACAAAAGATCGAGGGTTCAGCTTTCATTTAAAAAGCTACCTAACAACATATCTTTCTTGCACAATCAGTCGAAATGTTTACGACGATGAACGGCAGCCAAACCGATGAACATGTCGTTGACACTCTCGATTAATAATTCACAATTTTTTTTTCATTTTTTCGTTTCAAGTTGAACGAAACTCAAAAACGGTTACCGCAATGAGATGCTTTAAAAACATCTCTTAGTTAACAGTGTTTATTTACGGACTCGGAGGTATATTTGAAAACAATTTAGTGATTTGGTAACATGGCCAATTCGGAAATTATCTACAGCGACTTTCTATATTGGGTTTTTATATACGTACTGAAAAAACAGAACTATTAAACAAAATATCTATTCAGTGGCAAAAATCAAATATTATATTAAATAACAAACCTACATAGTGCGAATAAAACTACACAAAACTTGTATGGGTCAGATTTATATTTTTATGACTGTTTTTACAAAAAAAAAATAGAAATTAACAATTCCTTTAGATAAAGATACCACCGTACATTTAATAGGATTTTAAAATATTCTACCGATATTTCATATAAAAAACAAACAAACACTATTTAAAATTCAAATAAGCAATTAAATATTATTTACAATTATCTACATAACATCCGCTAACTTGTGAGAAAAACACATTGAAGTCGAAATATTAAATCGTGAAAGAATTATTTTAAAAGATATTAAAATTTAATAACTGAGGCAATTTTTTTAAGTGTTATTGCAACATTTCCATTTCACAATGAAACTTAATTTAGTTTAAAGTCGGCACTAAAATTAGTTATAGCAGTTTGAGCTGCCTGCACAGTGCACAACAAGTGAATGAACAATATTATAACTTAAAAAAAAATATTCAAAAATCGATTGTTTGGCGACGAGTGATATTTAACTGAGAAATTTAAGTGGCCCCAACCCCAAAAATTACAGTACAAATTTCATAACGGAAAATGTACGATCGTTAGGCAGCATGCCCGTAGGTTTGTGCTCTCCTACAACTATTTCTGTATGAGATGAGGAAGAGGAGCAGATAATAATAAGCATTCGGAAGGCTAGATCTATTAAAATGATCTTAACAATGCCATTTTTTATTGATGACACCCGCCATTAGACGGTCAAAAGCTCTATTGAAGTAGCAGTCTCTTAAATCTCTCATTTAAAGGTCACTGTTTCGCAAACCATCAAATTTTTAAACTCAATTAATATAGCAACGAATTGCAGCATTCTTTGAAGGAACAAAAATAAGCAATACCTGAACCGAAAGATTAAATAACTTGTTTTTTTTTAGAAAGCGGGAATTTAAAACTTATAATTAAAGTTTATAAGGAATTCAATTTCATAAAAACACATAAAACTCTTGGTTTTTCAAATATAAATCCAATAGAGATTAAATTTGTCTCACAAAGAACGAACAAAACTGCAAATACTTATTAAGATATAAGGAAGCCTGAAAATATTGATGGAACTGTAGTGGCGCACCACTATTTGTAGTAAACTTATACATACGTGATTACCGATGCTTGAAAAAAATAACAATACAAATCGAACACATAAACGAATCCTTATTAATCCTCATTGGAAATTAATAATGTACTTGTAATTAGTTTGTTTAATAGGCCGGTTATAAACTGGCTTATCCGAGATTATTTCAGCTACGATTTCTCATATATATACATTTATAACCAAAAGAAATAAAAGTTCCTACATGTTAACTAGCCACATTTTGGCTTTTCTGCATTTCGCGATCACTATTTACTTTTGAAAAAAAAATCGGTATGGAAGCTTACAAATTAACAAAAAAAAATAAGGTTTTCCCGGTTGAGATTAAACTTAATACAAAAATAAAAGAGAGACCCATCATTTCAAAAAATATAAAAGACTTACTACGACTACAGGCAATTTTAGTCACCGAAGTAATAACGTTCATTCCTTGCCATACATATAAAGATAAAAGTTAAGATGTTGTTCAAAACATATCAAAAATATATATAAAATATTCCTTATATTAAAGTACAAACAAATAATGGTAAGTTCAAACTTAACAAACAAACAGAAGTGATAAAACTGTGATAAAAACTTTGTGATATATACATATTTATATTTACGTAGTAGGAAAGCAAAAACTTATGAAGACAAAATTTCAATGGTAAACCGAAACGACAAAGGCAAAACAAAAGTCCTTTATACATTGATTTCAATAATAAAATGCATATAGACTATAATTTTATAATTCCAGGGAATGGATATTCCAAAATTTAAAGAGGAATCGTTCTAAAGCAAAAGGATTTGCATAAAAAGATACTAACTGTGGTAACATTATAAAATCAATTTTTTTGTTCGTTTTATTTTATAGTTTTGTACATTTTTGATTTTTGCATTATTATCTATATTACAGTATGTTTTTAGTTTGCATTATTTAAAATCTTAAAGAAAATATAATTGAATGATGAAATAACTAAGACTGCAGTTATCAGCTGGATTAAGATATTTTTAAACACAAATTTATCTATACCAAAGTAATAATAACAAATTAAATCTTAAACAAAAATTCAAAAATTTATTACTTCTACCTACTTTGTAATATTGAAAAGTATCTTCAAATGCCATTTTAAAGAACTCTTTTAACCATAAGTAAACAGAAACGGAAAAAGTATACATTCCAAAAAAAGAAATTCGATTGCATGATATTCATGCAGTTAAAAAAAAAAGTACAAACATGCAATGATTGAGAATCACGAAATAATAGTCGGCCAACAACAAGTAGTTGGTAAATTACAAAGAAAAAGAAAACAAATACAACAATAGAACGAACAAATTTCGAGAAAATAGAAAAACCACTATTTTTAAAAGGCATTTGATATATAGACTATTGTAGTTATAGTAAATTATTTATTCTTAATAAAACAATTAATTGCAACATCTATATTTTCAGGACACGGAATTAACATTCAGAGCAAACAAAATATAGTAATGATCAATATATAAAACTGATAACTTTAAAAACAAATTGAAGATAATATAACAAAAGCTCATGAAACTGCATTTAAATTATTGTTTCACATTTTTATTTATTGTAATTTATTATTTACACATTATGCTCTAAAAATGTTTTGTTATCATTCTTTTTATTTTCCTAATTTTAAAATCCAGAAAATGGTGTGTTGATTTCTTTACATTTAACTTATAAATATAAACATCATAATTATTTCAAAATGTGTTTTATTTGTGCTCAAGGGACCATACTTAGTAAGTACATTTATTATATTTCGATATCTCCTTTTCATATAAAGAATGCGATTAACGTAAGAATAGGCACAGAACTGTGCTGATGAAACAGTAACAACTGAGGCCCCCGTATTTAAGAGCACTGTTTAACAATAACATATTTTTTTTGCGATATTATGTTATATAGCAGCTTGTCATTGAGTGTTTGTTTAAATTGAATTTAATGGCAGTATGACTTACATAATCGGAACTTGATTTGTTATAGGTGGCATATCGATGTCAAAAGCTAATTCTTTAATATATTTATTATTATATTATTTCATTTACATATTTTGCAATAGTAAAAAGAAATAAAATGCAAACATCGTCAAAGGAAACAAGCAATGCGAAAGCTGTTAAAAATTAATTTTTAAATTGTTTCGCGTATACTTGAAATCTCAAATTCTCAAATTCCGCATAGGTTAATTAGTATACGAGCAAAACCAGTACGGTTTTTTCACCTCTCGAATCGAATGAGGTAGAATTTTAAAGCACGTTAAGTACCCCATTTAAACAGGTTGTGATAAAAAAAAAAACAATATTCAAATTTAAATTGGTTGGGAATTTTTGTTGTCGATTGACTACTTATGTTTAATGAACATTTATGTGTTTTCGTAAGTAGGCGATACTACTTTTGGCGATATAAGCTCTACATTTGTTTGATTGGCAACCGAATTATACCGGACTATCCGAAAGTTCCAAGACTGTTTTTAACGAATATCACTATTTCCAAACATATTTAAATCAATAGGATAAGTGATTCCATTTAAATTGTTTGATTTGACTCGTAGTTTCTCAAACAAAAATCAAAAAACAAACCGTTGTTTGAAGTGTCAAACTCACAGACGAGTACAATTCGAAGAGAAATTCTCGTATACGGATTTCGAGAATTGCAAATTTCAGTTTTTCGCATCGGAGATTTTGACAAATAAACGTATACGAACATTTTTGAGAATCTGGGTCCTGGGTTTCTTTAAATAACTTTTAATAATTGGCGCGGAATATTTCGATAAGGTAAGGAAACACTTCTTACTTCAGGGATGCATTGTCCACAGAACCTAAAGCGTAGCAAAAAAAAAAAAAAATTACCCAAGGGCGGAACAATTTGGTGTGAGAAAATTAAAAATTCGCGGTCATTTTTCATTTTGCTTTGGGTGATAGGTATTTCCATTTTGAAATGGGGGCCATTTTTCATTTTGTCATTATAAAACCACGCCCCAATTTCATAAAGCCGTTATTTTGCTTTGCGGTATTAATATTAGCCATGGGGCCCTACTCTGTATCGCGTTTCGAAAGTAGCATTTTTCGTAAATGAACGTTTCGTACTCTCTACGAATTAAATGAACTACTACTCCGATTTAGAATTCCGAAAGTATTACAAAGTACCAACTTAAAAACGGAACAGAAAGCAATTTCGAATAGGATTGACTTTCGGAACGAAATAAAGAATAGGGCGCCAGGATCAGGATATACGGGAACCGGTCCTGTTATGTTATGGTGATTAGGGGTTCCTTCACTGGTCACTCGTTGTGACCCATTTACTTCCATTGATAAAGCCAAGAATGTTGCCAGCGCTGATGTAGCTTAGATCATTGAGGAAGTAGTTTCCTAAGTAAGCCCTTCTTAGGTTGGATAGGGCAGGGCAGCTGCAGATGAGGTGGGTGACGGCCTCTTCCTCTTCCTCATCCCTACAGCTTCTGCAAAAGTTATTATGTGGAAGCCCAAGTCTTTGCGCATGTCTGCCCAGAACACAATGACCGGTGATGACATTGGCGACTAGTGAGAAACTGCGTCTCTCGAGACGCAGAATCTCTTTGGATCTTTTGGTATCCAGTGTTGGCCAAGTAAGCCTGGCAACGTCACAATATCCTAGATGTTTCCATCTGTGATTTGCTTTTCCTGTTGCGTCCGCATTGATAATTTGTTTAGCGTAGGACAGCGGTACTTGCACGTTGTGCAGACTAACACTATCAACGCCGGAAGAGCCTAGTCTAGCAAGTTCGTCAGCTGCACAGTTCCCTGGGATGTCACAGTGTCCCGGAACCCAGCAAAGGGTAAGGTTGTACTGTCCAGCTATCTCGTTAAGAGATACGCGGCAATCGTCCACCGCTTTAGATCTTATCACGCTGGATGCTGAGGATCTGATGGCAGCCTGGCTGTCAATATATATTACAATATCCCTGTATGATACTGCATTCATTGACAGCCACGCTGTGGCTTGACGAATAGCTGTGATTTCGGCTTGGAAGACACTACAGTGTTTCGGGAGAGAGAAGGAGAGGCCCAGGCTCAGTTGTTCTGAGAATAGCCCTGCTCCGACTCCCTCTAATGTTTTGGAACCGTCCGTAAAAATTGACAGAGCTCCTTCGTGCAGGATATTATGGGAGTCCCATCGGGATCTGTCCGGTATTTCGTATTTAAAGCGTTTTTCGAAGTCGATTTTCGTGGGCAGATAGTCAGTATTATAGGGTAAGGGGCATGTCTGTTAGAGGATGCTGGCGTGTCCAGTTGATATTCATCTCCAGTGCTTACCCTCCCTGAGTCTGATAGCCGCCTTAGCGGCGTATTCCGTGCTGACGATGTCAGGAGAAGAAGATTAAGTATTACTTGTAGAGCGGCGGTAGGAGATGTCCTCAGTGCACCCGTGATGCTGATGCATGCTAGGCGCTGAGTCTTCTCAAGGGCCTTCAGATTGCAGTTTTTGTCCAAGGCCGGCCACCACACGACGATTCCGTAAAGCATAATCGGTCTTATCATCGCGGTATAAAGCCAGTGCATTATATAGGTCTGGAGGCCCCATCTCGAGCCGACAGCCCTCCTACAGGAGTATAGAGCCACTATGGATTTCCTAGAACGTTCAGCAATGTTTTCCCTCCATAGAAGTTTGCTGTCTAATAAAGGGTGATTTTTTAAGAGGTTTAGAACTTTTTTTAAAAATTAACACAAAAAATTCGAAAAAATGAATGAAATATTTATTTGAATCGATAGTTTGAACCAGAGACAAATGATACTGAGACCCCCAACTCACAATCCTCTTGCCGCTGGGCCCCTCAGTTTTTTTTCAAATTCGCCATTTTGTTTTCCTATCGGTGTTGTGTCAATTAAGAATCCGTGTGACATGCAAAAACATACAAAAAATACAAAAATAAATGCTGCCAACCTCGACAACCGTGGGGAAATGTGCTAGAATTCGGGAATACCACATTTTTACATTGCTGAATGCCATTGGTTAGTTACTATAAATTGTTAAAAGGCAAATAATTTGATTTCTTTGGTTAATAAAACTAGCTAAATGAGATGTTCTATATACTAAAAACTTATTATGATAAACATGGTTGCGTATTTTGCGCTTTTGAATATCATTAGGTAACTTCGATTACATGCGTAAATTTTTCTTAGAAAACTGAAGAAAATTTGCTCAATATATTTCGATTTTACTTCAAACAATCGGCATTGTTCATTTTTCAAATTTATTTTAAGCAAATCTACACTTATTCCTTAAAAAAAATATTATGCACACGTAACGACTAATTTCAAATTTAACGGATAAAATTCTCTGAACGCTGTCAGCAACTTTGCCCACAGCGGAAGTGGCATATGCAAGGTGCGAGCGTATTGGTGAGTCGGAATTTTTGAAGTTACGTGACATTTGTCAATACGAATTTCTATGTAACAATACAAGCGCATTTAGCATTTGCCACCCCATAGAAATATAGCTTGTAGGCTAAGTAACGGGAAAACGGTCGGAGTTGGTGGTCTCAGTATTGTCTCTGGTTTGAACCTTGCAATTTAATGTTTAAAGATAATTTAATGCAAATGTTGACCGCGGCTGCGTCTCAGGTAGCCCATCCGCTGAGTCCAATTTTGGCATACTCTTTCACACATATCGGCCGGTATCTCACGAATGAATGCATGGATGTTGGCTTCCAGTGCGTCAATCGAAGCGGGCTTGTCCCTATACACATTAGCCTTGGCATACCCCCACAAAAAATAATCTAATGGTGTCAAATCGCACGATCTAGGCGGCCAATTGACCGGCCCGAAACGTGAAATTAACTGTTCACCAAACTCGCCTCGCAATTGCGCCATTGTTTCGCGTGCTGTGTGGCATGTGGCACCGTCTTGTTGAAACCACATATCATGCAAGTCAAGAACTTCCATTTCGGGCAAAAAAAAGTTTGTTATCATCGCTCGGTAGCGTTCACCATTGACAGTAACGCTGCGATTAGCATCATCTTTGAAGAAATATGGCCCAATAATGCCGCCGGCCCATAAACCGCACCAAACAGTGGCTTTTTCGGGATGCATTGGTAGCTGTTGCAATGCTTCTGGCTGATCTTCACTCCAAATGCGGCAATTTTGCTTATTTACGTACCCATTCAACCAAAAATGAGCCAATTTTTCGATAAAAAAGCGGATCCTCGGCCAGCTTTCCAAGAGCCCATTCACCAAAAATTCGGCGTTGTGGTAGGTCGGCTGGCTTTAGTTCTTGCACCAGCTGTATTTTAAAAGGCTTTACGCCCAAATCCTTCCGCAAAATTTTCCACGTAGTGCTGTAACAAAGGCCTAACTGCTGGGAACGGCGCCGAATCGACATTTCGCGGTCTTCTGTCACACTAGCTGATACGGCCGCAATATTTTCTTCACTACGCACAGTACGTAAACGTGTTGGTGGTTTAATGTCCAACAAAGTAAATTTGGTGCGAAATTTGGTCACAATCTTCCGAATAGACTGCTCAGAAGGTCGAGAATGCCGATCATAAAATGGAAGCAGAGCGCGATGAACATTTCGAACCGAGCACGAATTTTGATAGTAAAATTCAATAATTTGCAAGCGTTGTTCATTCGTAAGACGATCCATGGTTAAATTGCAAACCAAACTGAAGCTGTTTGACAGTGACACAAGGTACTAAACACACGTCAGCTGTCAAAACCGGTGTTGCCAAAACCAAACCAGCTAAAAAATCACCCTTTATAAGCCCCAAATATTTTGCACTTTGTACAAACTCGAGTGGAGTGCCGTTGAGATTAGGGGGGGGGGGGGGGGGTTCGTAAGAGGGATCTTGATCCTTCTAGTGAAAAGAACTAGCTCCGTTGTTCTCGGATTGACGCTTAGACCGCAGCTCTTGGTCCAGGCTACAAGTTTATGTAAAGCTAGTTGCAGAATATCAGAAAGAGTCTGTTGATACTTTCCTGAAGTGAATAAGGCGACGTCATTCGCGAAGGCCACGACTTTGCATTCGGAAAGCTCCATCGAAATCAAAAGTTCGTTGAGAACTAGATTCCACAGTAGTGGAGATAGCACGTCCCCTTGAAGGGTGCCTCGGTGCACACGTTTTTCGACAGCGCTGCTGTTGAAGTAATAAACAACCACACGGTAATACTGTCAACTGTCGTCTAGAAGACACAACCCGTCAACAGAAGAGAGCAGATGTATATATAGATACTGACTATATCTATCCTTTGTTTATTATTCAAATGCAACTGCTTTCCGAATTTCTCTCTGCTAATAACAACGCGTCTTTTGTGAATTCCTTTTGAACTAAATAAAACTTATTTTACTTTTGCTACTCTAAAACATTTATTCCACTTCAGCTGCTACCAAACGTGGCTGTCACTCTTCTACGGGTGAGAATATGGCCGATTAGGCAGCATATTTGTTCGCCAATATTTAACCTGTTTAAGGCTTGAATAATCGAACGAGTCTGTTATTAAAGGCCACCTCTATGTCCAGGAAAATCGCCATGGAATATTCCTTGAATGAAAGAGACCTTTCGCTAGAGCCGACGATTGAGTGAAGGGCGGTCTCAGTGGATTTGCCCATTTGATAGGCATGTTGAGAGCTAGAAATTAACTCTTGGTCAACGGTGCTTTTGATGTGAAGGTCGATTATCCTCTCAAGTGTTTTTAATAGAAAGGAGGACAGACTGATTGGTCTGAAGTCCTTAGGAAGTGTATGTCAGGTCTTACCTGATTTGGGAATGAAAACAACTTTTACCAAGGTCCAGGATGAAGGAATGCTGCCCAGAGTTATGCAGCCAGCCAGAACTATTACACATGAAACTAACTCCCACAAAACTTGGGATTTGCTTCATTATGAACTAAATCCCACGATTTTCAACTCAAGAAGGAACTAAGTCCCAAAATGAAAATGAACTAAATCCCAATATTCAGACTTAGTTCTTTATGAACGAAATCCCAAACTCGAAAGCTATTTAAAATGAAACAAAAATTGTCAATTTGATTTGAATTAAGTCCCAATATATTTTAATTCAGCATTTAAATATTTACAACGGTTAACGCGGGCTATAATTCCGATAATATGTTTCACTGTAAGAAAGTTTACTTTTTCTCCGCTTACCACTCACAAAAATGTATTCCATTTTTCGAGTTTAATCGGCCAAACAACCTTACTATTACAACGTAAATGTAAACTGTTTCTTTACCTAGTTCATAGAAGAACTCAGTTACAAAAATCCGAATTTGCTTGCAAAAAGAACTACAAATTATTGTCCTAAATAGGTGAAGTGAACACTTTTTTTAGTTGACAAAAGTCGACGTTACCAATCAAACTATCAACTGCTACTCACTTTGCATACGACCCTGCTACCCTTATCGAAGTGTTTTTTGTTAATGATAGTAGAAAAGCCCAGCTCTATAGTCAACTCTCGGCGCCGGGCTTCTCCAAACATGATCTGATATTCCTCACTTACGATATCCAGTCAGACGCATTTAATCAGGTTTTTGCATATAGAGATTTTAAAAATATTGATTACCAGAGTTTACGGTCCGACGTTATTCAAACTCAGTGGGATGATATCTATATTTATGCCATCAGTAAATCAGCAAATATCATTTCTGGAACAAAATATAAAAGCTCTATTTGATCAGTATGTTCCATTGCGACATAGGGTCCCTATTTCCAGATCCCCCCCTTGGTTTAATCGATACTTATTGGATCTAATCCATAATCGTGATACTGCGTACGCTCGTTGGAAACGATACAAACTCCCTGTGCTCTACGACACATATCGGTCACTTCGCAACTTAGTTGTCCTTCGCGTAAGGGATGCAAAGCGACGCCACTACGAACATTTCCTTAACCCTGAAATTCAGCCCGGGAAAGTTCTTTGGCAAAAACTGCGTAAACTAGGCAATGGTAAACAGCCTTCAGGTGCAAATGATGATGTAGACTGCAATGTTCTCAATTCGAAGTTCGTGTCGGTCTCTGTGCCGTCAACTTCATATCAAGACTCCGCACAGTTTACAAATCTCTCTAGCGACGATGACAATACAGAAGATTTCAGCTTTAATCGCCTAACGAATGAAAATGTAGTTGAGGCAGTGCTATTGGTTAAATCTGACGCGATAGGTTTGGGTGAAATAAATCCTAAATTTCTCAAACTCCTGCTTCCTTTCATTCTCAAATACATAACACATATTTTTAATCACATAATTACCACTTGTGAATACCCCCTTTCGTGGAAAAACGCTAAAATATTACCGATACTCGAGTCGCAAAGCCGGACTAACACTGAGTATAGGCCAATCGCAATCTTACCATTTTTATCCAAAGTATTCGAGAAAACCACGCTAAAACAGATCCAAGCGCACCTAAGCGCCAACAAACTTTTGAGTTCCGCCCAAACCGGTTTTCGCGCGAAGAGGAGTTGCAAAACTGCACTCTTACTCGTTGTCGATGACATCCGCAATGGCCTGGATACTAACTGTCCCACGTTCCTGACGTTGTTGGACTCGAAAGCGTTTGACACGGTGGACCACTCTCTCCTTTGTAAGAAGTTGCGGTACGAATTTAGATTTTCGTCTCAGGCAGTCAAACTCTTGCACTCATACCTCGCAGTGGGAAGCCAAATACAAGGTGGCGCAAAAATAACCTTCCGATGTTTTTTGGCTGTAATTTAAAAAAAAAAATTAAAAACTTTGATTCTTCTTGTGGATTATTTTTATTTGGTCTTTTAATTTTTTTTACATCAAGTCGAGAATATGATGTCATGTAAATGGCCGCCGCCACAGTTGATTGTCTTTTGAGCCCTTTTTATGGCATTTTCCATCACTTTGGCCAAAACTTCCGGCGATAGGTCCTCACATTCTTGACGGATATTGTCTTTAAGAGCTGCAAGAGTCTGAGGCTTGTTGACATAAGCCCGCGACTTCAAAAAGCCCCACAAAAAGAAGTCTGGAGCGGTCAAATCAGGCGATCTTGCGGGCTAATGCAAATCGCCAAAAACGACCCGGGAACACCGCTTTCAGAATATCGGTTGTGGCTCGCGCAGTGTGTGCCGTAGCTCCGTCCTGTTGGAACCACATGTCCTCCAGTCCTAAATCGTCCAATTGCGGTAGAAAAAAATCGGTAAACATGGCCCTATAGCGCGCACTGTTCACTGTTGTCGTTTGACCAGCGGCGTTCTCGAAAAAAAAATGGCCGCGTCAACAGAGGCGATATTCTCGGCACAACGGGCGCTCCGGGGCCCGGCACTCTTGGCAACGTCTCGTGTTGTGCCAGTCTCTTCGAGGCGAGCGGATAAACGTCGCAGTGTTTCACCAGTAGGCGTTGGACGGCTAGGAAATCTGCGACGAAATTCACGTTGTGCCAAAGTCACCGACCGATTATTGCTCAAATAAATAGTCACCAATATTCCGCGTTCTGGAGCAGTGTAGCGTAACATTGTTTATTAACGTGTATTTCGCATGTGTTTACTACACAAATGTAAAACAGAACTGACATTAGAGGCCAATCGCAAACTTTATAGCACTTTCTGATAGGAGGATTACTTTTGCGCCACCTTGTATCGTCGTTTCTTAGAGTTCCCGCAGGAGTTCCGCAGGGTTCGATTCTAGGGTCCATATTATTCTCAGTTTACGTGAACGAACTCCCACAGCTTGTTAAACATTGTACCGCCCATATGTTTGCTGACGACGTCCAATTATACTTGTGCTGCCCGCTGGATATGATTAGTAATGCGATTGAACTGATGAACGAAGATCTGGAGATCATACAACAGTGGGCCCTCAAACACAATTTATCACTGAATCTGTATTTATAAGCAGTCTCTAGATACTACCACTTTCCCCCCGATTAAATTAGGACAGTCATCCATTGAATACGTCACGAAGTCTCGTAATCTTGGTGTAGTTTTCAATGATACTCTTACCTGGACAGATCATGCTGCAGCTACTATCGGAAAAGTATATAGTGGTCTCCGATCGCTACGGGCAACGCAAAACTCTTTGCCGGTGAAAACTGAGCTGCTACTTGTTAAGTCCCTTTTATTACCTATCTTACTATATAGTTGCGAAGTTTTCTGCTGTGTTGACTATAACACTAGGCATAAACTAAATGTTATCTATAACAATTTAGCAAGATTTGTTTTTAATAAACAGTATTTCGACCACATATCAAGTCACTCTCGGCAAATAATGGGCCTCAGCTTCGATAACCTCATTAAGTTCAGAACGCTAATCCTCTTTCATGGTGTTATACAGACCCAACAGCCTGAGTATTTGTACAGCAGATTGAATTTTCCCAGTTCACAAAGAACAGCCATCATGATTCGGCCCAGATTCTATTGCTTGCAATTTGAGCGCTCATTCTTCGTCCATGCCACTCTTCTATGGAACTCATTACCCATTACACTACGGAGAACCACAAACACAAGCACATTTAAAACTTACCTTTTCAAACACTTGGCCAGTGATACATAAATATAAATCTAACAGATTTGTCATTTATTATATTTTGTTATTGTCTTTGGTATTAATTTTCTAATGTAAGCTTCCAATTAATTATATGTAGTCTGTCCTCATCTATCTAATGTTAAATTTGCTTTTGAACTCTAAATCTTTTAAAGCCTTCACAAACTATAAGATGTATTCTTACTGTGAACCTATTCTTTGAAATAAATAATAATAATAATAATAACTAGTTTTTTCTTGTGTATGTAGTCCAGATCAATCTCTCAGTGGATGGGAACCCAACTATCATATTTCTTTTAGAGCCCGAATGATATTACTATTTTATTTACAGCTATAAAAGTAGTTTTTGAAAAAAAAAAACCGAAATAGTTCGCCGCTGTTGTGAAAAAGAGAGAAAGGCTAGAAAGGGGCTTCATTCAGTCGATTATAATGCCGCTAGCCACCTAGCGGCTCCATGTGGCGGCGGTGTCCGAGATAAAAAATATCTGGTTTAACAGAATTCAATAAGCTATTAGGGATAGTAAAAAGGTGTACTTATTTAGATTCCTCCTTGGATAAAAGAAGTTCGAATCTTGGAAGTAGTTCGGCGAAAAAGGGAGTGGTATTCTCCTCATTGAACGAGTCTAATCCAAGATAATCAATAATCAATGCAATTCTCTACGATGGGAAGGGCATATTACGCAGATTACTTCTCTAAGTTTCTCACTGCACATTGCAGAAAACAGTCCTGCGGTGGTGAAAATCACTTGCAACAGCCAAAAAGAAAAAAAAGGGGCGTAATGCCCAAAACACATGTGCAGAATTCACTGCGACGAGTGAGTAAAAAGTATAGGCGTTCAGTTCATTGATTTTATTTTTTACAATTTTTTTTTTTTTGATTTACATCGAAAAATTAGATGTGTGTTATACTTTTTTTATAGCATATACAATTTTTGATTGATACATTTCGTTTGCAACTCATCTGAATGAATGCGTGGAAGTAGAAAGCAGAGACAATACTGAGACCACCAACTCCGACCGATTTCCCGTTACTTAGCCTACAAGCTATATTTTTATGGGGTGGCAAATGCTAAGTACGCTTGTATTGTTACATAGAAATTCGTATTGACAAATGTCACGTAACTTCAAAAATTCCGGCTCACCAACACACTCGCACCTGGCATATGCCACTTCCGCTGTGGGAAAAGTTGCTGACAGCGTTCATAGAATTTTATCCGTTAAATTTGAAATTATTCGTTACGTGTGCATAATATTTTTTTAAGGAATAAGTGGAGATTTGCTTGAAATATATATGAAAAATGAACAATGCAGATTATTTGAAGTAAAATAGAAATATATTGAGCAAATTTTATTCAGTTTTCTAAGAAAAATTTACGCATGTAATCGAAGTTACCTAATGATATTCAAAAGCGCAAAATACGCAACCATGTTTGTCATAATAAGTTTTTAGTATATAGAATATCTCATTTAGCTAGTTTTATTAACCAAAGAAATCAAATTATTCGCCTTTTAACAACATATAATTACTAACCAATGGCATTCAGTAATGTAAAAATGTGGTATTCCCGAATTCAAGCACATTTCCCCACGTTTGTCGAGGTTGGCAGCATATATTTTTGTATTTTTTGTATGTTTTTGCATGTCACACGGATTCTTAATTGACACAACACCGACAGGAAAACAAAATGGCGAATTTGAAAAAAAAACTGAGGGGCCCAGCGGCAAGAGGATTGTGAGTTGGGGGTGTCAGTATCATTTGTCTCTGGTAGAAAGTATTGTTTTCGACCGTGTCCCAATCGCAGCCGCTGGTCTCAGGTAGCAGGGTAGTTTTTTTGTTTCGGTATGAAATATGAATGGGCTCAGTGCACAAGAGACTGGCACGAGTTGGCAAATTCACGAAGAAATCTACTGAAGTTTGGTTAGGACTTTGGGGATAAGTGGATATTGGAAACATTTTTAAATTTTTATGTTAGTAGCGGAATGAGTAGAAAGTCGCTGTCGCAGATTAGGTCTGTTCCTTTACTTTTGTAGTAAGAAAGGAAAAGACTATCAAAATGGCAGTGGTGGGGATAAATTCTCTCACAGAGAGAGACACTTACGAAAAAGTTAGGAAACGCTTTTGTAGTAATTTATGAAAATGACTGATAAATAATTCAAAAATTCAAAAAAGTGGTATGAAAAGTCGTTAAAATGATGAAAGTGATTCGGAATTAATCGAAATTCTTCTTCATGAATCCGAGTTTTGGAAGAGAAGAAGTAAAAGCGACACGACTTTTAAAAGTACGTGAAAGAGATTGTCCTTTCTAACTCCTTAGATAGGTACAGTGAGGAAGAATTTCGTCGCCACGTTCGAAAAGAATTTATGGAAAACATTCAATTTTATTTTCTCGACTGTTGATACCACTTTAATACGCAAGAAATCAAAACAAATGCACTCGTTTATGTCAAAAAGGACAATAAAATTCAAATCAGCTGTTAATTGTAAGGTGACTGACAGCCTTTTCAATTCTTACACCAAGAAATTTGTTGAGTAAAAAAAATGAATCATGGCCAGAGTCCAAGATATTTTTCGAACGAATCCACCTAGATTTGTTTTATATGAAGGGATGTAACTATTTGATAATAGTAGATAGCTGTACGAAATGGATAGATGTTAAAATAATGAAGCGACATACTTGTCATAGGAGGCTAGAGAAATGAAACGCTTGACGACCAGTTTAAGATTGACTTTATTCTTACAATACTAACGCTACTGTCTTACATACTAAATTACTAAATAGAGAGAAATAAAAGTGCATGTAATACATAGTAGGTTTAACCATACAGTGGGGCTAACAAGTAATGTTTTACATTCACATCAATTCTCAGTGGAGGGGTAATATCTCGATGACGCTCTCTTTTACGAATTTTTCGAGTTGAGGAACGACACTGAGTACAAATTCGTAAGAATTCGTAAGATTTAAAAGTAAAGGAACAAACCTATTATGAATTACGATTTGGCTCAAGTTCTCGAGAGGGTGGCACGAGTTGGGAAATACACTAGTGCCGTTTTCCATTGGTTTCACTCGGGGATTCACTCATTCTGTGGTCCAATGGAACAACAAAACTGCTTTTGATTGAACCCACAAAAGTATTGATGAAAAGCCAAAAAATAATCTACGGTGGCTGTCAACTGACTTGTATAAAATACATAAATTATAATTGTGTGAGTACTTCTTGAGTGGATTCTGACTTCAAATCGAGAAGTGAAATTTTCTTCTCAGAATTACCAGAAGAGTATTTTTTGTGCCAATGGAACGGTTTCAGAAGAGATTTTTTTTCGATTCCGGACTCTCCCGGACGCTTCTTTTTGCCCAATGGATAACGACATAAGACAAGAATCTGGTTAGGACTTAAAATCTTTTTCTGAATTTTTAACATTTATTTTCCTTTTTCTGAATTTTTAACATTTATTCTCTAAAAGTTAGGCGTTCATGAACGAAATGAACAATATGACGCGTCGCACAGAGACGTGTTTCTTAAAGTTTGTGTAAGAACGCATGTCTTTCACAAATAAAACAGGAGACGGTTGGTTAAGCATAAACCATACAAATACAGCTTTTATTTTGCGATTTTGAATTAAACAATATTTGCGACCAATTTGTCTAGAATAATTTTTGGAAATCGCCGCCGCTGGAACGTTTTAATCCGAAAATAAACCCCTAACACTGATATTTTAAGAGGTTTCTTGTTTAAGGATAGGACCTTCAAAAACCAGCATATCAGAACAAAAGTTACGAATAATGAAATAATTTGTACAAATTAATATCAAGATTCCAATGACAGTTTCTACTAATTTCGAAATTGAACATCCCACAGGAGAACAGAGTAACACATCCACGAAATTACTACCCAGCCACCTAATGCGAAAATTTTATGTTTTACAGGAATATTCTGTATAGTCTTTTTTTAAATCATCCAGAAAATAGGCGTTAAAATTTCGAAATCTAGTTCTATTTTCCACACGAATATTTGTATACGTGATTTGCCCAGAGTAATGTGGTTCTCGATTGGGCTTCTTCAGATTCGCTCTCAGATTTCAGATTTCGTGTGCCTAATCGAACATAAAAACGTCACTTGCTCTTTTTTGTGTTGATATTAGTGCGGTTCGAATATGTGTAGCCTTCGACACTTTTAGCATTTTGCATTCACTGCTTAAATTTTCTAAATTTATGCCCTGATTAATTTCTTAACATTTGTACCCGATACAATGCGTTTCTTTGCAGTAAAACAATTTCACGAAAACGTAAACAAACTCCACTAGTTGTCAAACTAAAAAAGGTACTTGTTGGTAAATCTGAACAAATCTGAGAAAAAATCCAGATTCGCAAAAGTGCTCTGAAATCTGAAAAAGATTGCTTTAAGATTTAAGATTGCTCTAAGAGCTCTAAGAGCAAACAAAGTGCCCTGAGAGCGCCCAATCGAATACCTCATTAGTGATTTTTAATACTAATTAGGGCGAAAATTAGTTTACCGACGAATATGACTCAAGCTTTTCGTATCTACGGAATGTATTCATCAAGTTTCAAAAATTGATTCATCTGCTCCCTTTTATTAATCGTTTCCCTACCAAAACAATTATTGCTCTAACAATAATAAATATTTGTATAGACAGCAAACATGACAAATGTATATGTAGGTAACAAATATTTTAGATAGTTTCTATAAAAACTGTTAAAAAAAAAAACATTCTTAAAAAATAAAATCACTACATCACGAACACGTTTCAAAATATGCACATAATTTTAAAACTTGTTGTCAGATTCTTCTTTTTTTCCTGTATTCTGATTTGTACCTCTTGAACTATTATTAAAGTGCACAGATGACAGTCGACTTTCACCCGAAAATAACTGCACCGATGAAGCACTCCCTTGTGACCTGCTTACTTCTTTGCCAGCAGATGTTGAATGCGATGCCATTGGTGTGGATGTTTTATGACGATCTAAGCCCGGTCCAGCTCCATTTTGTTGCTGATGTGGAGAGGGCGTCATAGAGCCGATAATAGAACGCAGAATCGAACTTGCTATTGAATCATCGCTGTAAGAAACCGATGCAGAGGAAGTCCTAAGTTTCAGAAATTCCTTGGTGAAAAATTCTCTAAGATTTAGCTGACGGCCGCCGTCTTCCGTTTGGGTTGTCTCGTAGGTTTTCTGTAATTATTAACCATAATTATTCTTCATAAAACTAAAAAAAAAAATCGCTACAAAACAAACCTCTTGAGAGTTATTTTTATTTTTCACAGGTTGTTTCAACTGTTTTCTTTTCGGAGTAAACGTCACTGGTCCAAGACTAGATGAGGTGCTACTGCTGAGAGCTTGTGTTTCCATTATCTTTTTTCTCATCGCACTTGGCCATTTTATACCTAAACGTTTTAACCCGCTTTCCAAATTATCGGTCTGGTCATCGGTTGATGTGGTCATTTGCTGAACGCCTGAGATATCTGTTTGATGTACTTTCTTTTCCAAACATTTTTGGGGTGAAACTGAAGCACAGGATGAACTTGAATCTTTGTCATTTGCTTGCCCATTTTGAGCAAATGATCGCGTCAAAATTTTTCGCAGCTTGAGTTCCTCTTCTATGTTCAAAAGCGATTCAGTAGAAGATTCTGTTTTATCTAAACTTCGAGAGTCCAGAAGGTCTGATGTGGAAACACCCAGCTTGTGTAAGTATTCTTTTGTGGTGGGAAACTTTTTAAACGAGAGGTTTGCCATCTTGAGAGACGCCAAAAGGTCTTCCGCGGCTTGTTTATCATCGCCAGATGAAGATTTTGCAAAATACTTACTAAATGAAGTAACCTGACTGTAACCAGTGCCATTTCCCTCTTTGGTCTGATTAATAAATTCGGTAAACTCCTTTTCCAATTGCATACTAAACTCGGGACCAAATTGGCTCATGTCCAATTGATTGAGCTTCACATATTCTTCAAATGTGGAAAACTGTTTGTACATTATGTTCTCTGCTCGCTCATCTCGTAACTGATGAGCGGCGAGCTCTTGACCATTGTTTGCACGAATGGATGTATTTACTCGAGACGTTGCTGGTGTGTCTACTTCAAAGATAGTTGACAGCTCATGAGGTATATCTTCAACCAATTGCGGACTGTAGCGCGCTATGGAAATTGGTGGCTTTGGCTTTTTAACTGACAAGGAGTCTGTTAACGACTGAGCTTGATGCAAATCCTCAGTTGGGCTGTCGCGTGATTCCTGCACGGTTATAGGCCTAGACTCAGAAATCCCACTATCTCGGCTTATTCCAATTAATTTATTTTTCTCAAGTTTTGCTGCACTTTCGGGAGAATGCGTTGGCAAATGTTCCACAGACTTGACAAGTTGGGAGTCTAATATTCTGTTTGTGGATGCTTCACTATTATTACGTCGGTCTGGCAGATCTAAATACTCAGTGGAGTTACAACCATTCTCACTCCCAGACGAAAGGGTTGTTTCTAGGATTTTTTGCTTTTCTTGGCGCACTTTTTTTATCAACTCCGTCAGCTCAGCTATTCTTTGAGTGCAATTGTCTGTCAACTGAGTTGATTTATCAACTAGAGCAGTTTGTTGTTTTCCTTCTGACCTTTGTATTATGGAAGGATTCTTAAGAGCCGATTTTGTAGGCTTTACATTATTTACACTTTGTGCCACTTGCTGGTTTTTTTTTTTCAACGCTTTCTTCCAAATATCTTCGAATGTTTTAGAGCTGGAGTCGACCGAACTGGATTGCCGAAGAGATTCTTCCAGATCTCCAATGAAGCTATAATTATCTTCTATAAATTTCTGTACATGTTCTAGACGATTTGAAACTAGTTGCTCACTTTCTGCAGCAGACAGGTTTGCCGACGCATTGACTATTGAACTGGACGGCGTGTCAACATCGGAACTACTTACCCCAAGGGCATTGATTGAAGTACGCGACATACCCAGCAGCCGCTGGACATAGTGTGTCAAAAGAGGGTTTAGATTGGAAATCTTTTTTTGTTGCTTTTTGTTATCATCTTGTCTTGTTGCTAGTGATTGAATGTGGGCGGTTGTTGTTGGCTGCTTTACATTTTTGGGCACGTTTTTCAACAGTTTGTCTACATTATTATGGATAGCCGGTGGAAGGCTTCGATACGAGGTAGAACTAGATTCGTTTGACTGAACTGGTAGTTTCTTGCGAATCTTTTTCGGAGCTGGACTTTGAATTAGGGTACACAATTTCCTGGGACTTTTAGATGCAAGTTTCTTATTTTTCTTTGATTTTGCGTCGCTTTTAAGTTTTATTATAATCTCTAATGGATTTTCGCCAACTAAAAGCTTTCGACGTTCGACAATCTCGTCTGCTACTACTTCACCCGAACTAAACGAATCTTCTTCTGTCATATTTTCCCTTTCATTTTCTTTACATCTGACATGTTCTTCCTTTTTTGTTTCTCTTTGAATATCCCTTTTGTAAGTTTTGTCTTGTCTCTCTGCCACTCTTGGTGCATCTTCATGCTCGCCGTCGCCGCTTAGAACTTTATTCGTGCTTTTCAATCTACTGCCCACATTATATAAATTTTCCTCTACAACCCCCTCTTTATGCCGATCAGAAACTATCACTTTATTCCTTTTCTTTGCAGCCTTTTGAATTTCGTAAAACTCCCTTAATTTCTTTTCCAAAATAGCTTCTTTCTTCATCAAATTATTTTCTCGCTTTGAAAGAGAATCCTTTGTATTACCATCTATTAAAATATTTTCACGTTCTTTTCTAAACTCACTAATGGAATCCATCATGGTTTGAACACGTTCCCTATTTGTTGCTGTAGATGTAGAACATTTCTCAAGCTCACTAATTAGTCCTTCACGGAGTCGATTTATTCGGGTTAACAAGTTTTGTAACTTTTCCGCCTTCGCTTTATCAGTCTCTCCGTTATGATCGTTGAACTTTTTAATGTCATCAGCAATTTGTTTGCTTTGACCATTCACATAGCCCAGAAGTATAGAGCAACAACTATCAGAAGAGTTTAAATTATTGATATCATCTCGTGCGAAAGCTGTTCCCAAATTCAAATCATTATAATTTTGTCTAGGGGCATTATGGGACAGCGAGGAGGCATGCGATTGTTGGTGATTTACAACGGGACAAGTTATAACTGCCGGGCGTCTCAAAATGTCCTCAACTGCGTGGTTTAGTTTTGTTTCTTTCTCTGCAGCGATTTGACCAAGTCGGAGAGATGAGAACTGATAATTCTGAAACATGCAAATATTTACTATATCCTTGAATGGTTTAAAAAGCTTACATCCGATGGAAGCACCTGACGTTGGTTGGTGAGAGCATCTAGTTTAGCGGTTAAATCATCACATGCTCGTCTTACTTGTTCTTTTTCGATAGCCTTCTGACATCGCTCTGCCGACTTCTGTCTATAAGTAAGCAAAAGAAAGAAAAGAGAGAATACACTAATCATCGGCATCTTCACAGCTATCGTACTTTAGCCAATAATCTGCAGTAATTTGTTTCAAATTGAGAGCCAGGTTTGTTAAAAAAAGCGAAACTCGAGAAGTAGTGTAACCATTCCGGTTAAAATACATTACTTTTTCGCGTTAACTGCACACTGGCATGAGCTTTTCAAAAAAAGCAAAACCTGTAGCCGCATTAACAAACCATATCAATAATCATCAAGATCCTTTATAGCCAAAGATTGGGTCAGGGGATTACTCTTCAAGTGCATAGCCAATTTCTATATACACAGAAAAGCACAGAAGCAATTGCGAAAAGAATGTTACGAACTGTGGTTTTGGGTAGAAACAAAAAAACGTCAGTTTCACCAGGTTATTACACCGGCTGGTAACCTAGCAAAACACAGTTGAAATCACACTGTCATTAGATTATGCAAACGATTCTGGATTGCATATGTATCACGCAAACGCAAAGAGAGTAGGACAAGCCTATGTGCAGCAGACAAACAGAACGAGAATGAGTTTTGACGATATCCTGAAATATATTCTTTAGGGAAGTATTTCCTATTATACTATACTATCAAGTTTGTTCATTAAGGCGAAACAAACAAAAAACATGCAAAGTTAAAACTAACCTTAATTTCTCCATTTCCAGTTCTCTTGCTTCCCGCAATTTATCGCCAAATTCAGCTTGTTGCATGGCATTCATTTCAAGTCTATCAGCTATTGGATCGTGCACTTCAACTGCAGATGGAGGTTGTTCATACTGCTTTTGAAATTTATTGTTATAATCATAAAACTGCACACGTGCAGTACTACTTCGCTGTGATTGAATTGAGGAACTAGACTTAAACGGAAGGGTCGCAGACGTTTGTGTACTGACTGGTGCAGTAGATTTAGCTGCTGACTTTGTTGGGGATCTTTGCATGCGTGCAGTGTCCGAGTGCATTGATGGCTCAATAAAAGATCTTGCATTTGACTTTTTTGGAGATTTGCTACCTGTGACGAATTTATGTGACGTCTCCATTGGCTGCCGTTCTATTTCGTCGCCTGATTTTTGCTGACGTATAATGTCGCTTATCTGAGTAAAACGTTTTTTTGCAGCAACTGTCGTGGACGGATATGATAAATTATTGCATGTTTGTGGTCTTGGGTCTGGACTTTTATTCAAGGTTTTCGAATTCAGGCTTTTTGGAGTTTTGTTTGATACTATCTGACTAAAGTGTTGATTTGTTTGTTTGTGGTGGTCTTCAATATTTGGGGTATCAATCAATGATGTGTCACTCTCAGCTTGAACTTCCATCAAAACAGGAATAGTTTTATTAAACTTAGCAATAGGCTTACTTTTGTTACAACTAATCGCTTTAGGTAATTCATCGGAATCAGTAAACGAAGATGTATTGCTCTGTAAAACATTGGAGGATTGTTCAGTAGAAACCAACGTAGAGTTTTCCCCGCCGCACTCCTCTTCGAATTCAGAAGTTACATCATTTGTTCGCTTGCTTGACGCATTCAAAGCATTCCTATAACCAGAAGGCGATGAAGGTTTTGGATAGCATTTGCCTGTTATGTCAGTTTGAACATTGGCATTCCTATGAACATTTTCCTTGTCCGCCTTCGATGAGATAGTCACATTTTTAGATATCTTTGAACGAGGTCCACACTTTATGAAGGGCTTTTTCTTAGCGTTCTTAGCGTTTTCCGCTTTAGCAGCACGATGTGCAGTTCCTACTTGAAATATTGCAGATCTGAAATCTTTCTGCTGTTGTGCCAGGACATTTTGGCGCCACATTTCCATCTCTTGAATTTTAATATCCTCGATCTTTTTCAGCTGCCGTTCCTTTTCCATTTCAACATCATTTCGCACTTTCTGAGCCATGTTTTTAGAAGCAGCTCGAACCTAAAAAGGTTTTATTATGTTAAAGTGATATATGTGGAGTAAGCTATTAATTTAGTACCTGTTGTATTCTCATTTTTCTACGTTCATTTTCAGCTTCTTTTTTAATTTGTTCGGGGTCGTTAAGTAAATCATGTCGTAGGCAACTTTTCGTATACCTTCCGTTAACAATAATGTTTACAGACATTGCACACACTTTAAATACATCAAATTGGACCAGTTATTTAAATATTATTGAATCCTGTAATTCGAGAAATAATTATTAGAATTTTTCTATCGCAACCGACGGTTTTTTGTTGTGGCAATTTGACACATTTAAAAAAGGAAAATGAGTACAGCGACTCAGCGATGTTTGGGAAGTTCTGTCATTTTAAAAGTAGAACTCCTCAAAATGTTGTATGCCAGTCACAGGGATGGAAACCAAAGATAAATAGAATTCAGAGATTTATATAACTTTCCAGTGCCGTAGCCGACAACAGAGATGAATGAATAAAAGAGATGGATATCTTTCGTACGTTTATCCCCCCAAAACCCATTTTTTTACATTGCTGTTTTTGTAATTTCAACCCCCGTCTGTAAATACGTGTGAGCTACTAAAAAGCATGTTGCTAATGGCTGGCCAACATACCTTTTGCTTTTATAGGCATCGCGCTCTTCAATTGTTTAGTGTTTGGGGTTGAACTTGTTTAGTTTTTTTAAGGCTTCGATTAAAATAAAAAAAATAGTGAAATACACATTTCGAAATAGCGAATTCTTGCAAGTTCAATTCATGAACTCACTTATTTTTTTTTTTTTTTTTTTTAATTCATTTTTATTTCTTCAATCTTTAAACTTATATCCTAGACAAAAACGATTAAATCTAATTTAAAACTAACATTTCTTATTCTAGCTTACTGGCCCTTAGCGAGGGCTCTAAACTTAACAATATGCTTAAAACTATTGCCTTTCGGCCTTAAATTTATCAATATATATTTGTTTTGTTTTTTAATTTTCAAGAAACGTTTAAAACTTGAATACTTTATTATTCGAACTCACTTATTCTAGAAAAGGAATGAGCATAGTGCGTGCTTCATGACTTTTACGGGAAAACAGCTTGTAGGCAGCCGCCTTTCCACTGGAAAAATATGTATCTCTGTATTCCATTATCTTTGCTCACAAGATTCACAGACGGGGTTTGAATTAAAAAAAGAACAATGTATGTAAACAAATGGGTTTTGGGGATAATAGATATATAAGGCACTGAAAATCCAAATAGGAAACGACATGGATCTGAAAAAATGTGTTGTCCCAAATGAAAAACGTCATGAGGCGTTTTTCTTTTTTAGTTCAGAGCACAACCTGAACTGTTATACAAAAAGTTCGTGTTTCTTTTTTAGCTCAGATACATCAGAGCTCAGATTTGTGTTTCTTTTTTCGATCTGAGCATAATGAGAGCGCGCTCGATGAGCTCAGAATAAATTGACTGAACATGCTGAGTAAAAAGCTGAATACACACTTACAGGCACATTTGACAGAAAAAAAACCAGGATAAACAAAATAAATAAAATGGTGGACAAACTTTGTTGTTCTGGAACTAAAGGATAACCAATTTAATAAATAAAAATGAATAAATATTCAATTTATACATAAAAAAAAAAATTTCAATTTATACATATATTTATTAAAAATCTCAGCTACGTGCTCAAGTGTGCTTCATAAATACAACAGAACAATCTGAGCACGCTCGGCTCAGAGCGCGCTGATAATAGGCGTTTTTCTTTTTTAGTTCAGAGCGAGCTCTGAACCGAGCTCGAGCATTATGAGCGCGCTTTTTTCTGTCAAATGTGACTGTGAGTTTGTATTCAGCTTTTTACTCAGCATGCTCAGTCAATTTATTCTGAGCTCATCGAGCGCGCTCTGATAATGCTCAGATCGAAAAAAGAAACACAAATCTGAGCTCTGATGTATCTGAGCTAAAAAAGTAACACGAACGTTTTGTATAACAGTTCAGGTTGTGCTCTGAACTAAAAAAGAAAAACGCCTAATGCTCGAGCTCGGTTCAGAGCTCAGCTCTGAACTAAAAAAGAAAAACGCTTATGATTGCAAAATCTGACAGTTCTAGTCTAATTCATTTGAATTTTAATGGATAAAGTCAAGTCAGCTCGAAATACAGACGTGACCAATTTGTCAAGTGTCATAATATCAACTTATTCTATATTGCATAACCTCTTTAAAAACATCATGCAAGGAGTAAAAATAATACAAAATATATTTTATTAATTTAATAATTAAAATTCATTAACTAGATACTAGTGAATCTGCTAACGTCACGATCTGCCATGGGCACTCGCAATTTCTCCAAATTCGCGGCGCTTTTAACCAAATCCGAACCTATTGTTGTGCAGAGCACCGATACTTTTGCATCAAATGTACAAACAACAAATGAGAATGTTGAAAAGGACAAACTATATAGCAGTCTGGAAATTGAGCTACGAGGCATAGATCCTGCCGTGTTGAAAAGTTACTCATGGTTCGCTACAACAGCTGCCAATCATTTAGGAATTGAAATTGGAAAGTGGTATGTTGCTATAAGTAAATTTATATTGATTTCGTCTTAACCGAATAACTTAGCTGGGCACCGCGAAAAGCACACCATGATAGGTTGACACTTTTGAAATCCGTTCATATTTTCAAGAAGCATCGTGTTCAGTATGAGATCCGAACACACTTTCGATTTCTGAACTTCGAAAAGCTGACAGGTTCCACATTGGACACATTTTTGGAATATATCGAACGAAATTTACCTGAAGGAGTTGCTCTGAACGCGACTAAAGTAGAAATCCAGGAGATACCTGATCACCTTAAAGAGATACCACCTTCAGAATAAGAATATGTGAAAGCAAATAAAAAATTCAAACCGTTCTTAAATGTTTTAATGGATGGACATCTAAAGTATATAAGGAGGTATGTATTTATAAAGCGGATGCCCTAAAACTTCTTTCAAAAAGTTTGTATACATATTATTTTATACCTATATATATTTTCTTTCATAAAGATTTATAAAATACCTATATTATCCCTCAGGAACATTATGTCTCATTTCTTCTGATCCAATATCACAATGCGTTTGATCGCTCTGAGTTCGTCATCCTTGCAGTCTCCTGGTGGGTCATCGCCAAAAATTGGTTCTGATCCTGAGCCGGAAATAATGGCGATTATATCTTTTAAAGAGTATCCAGACATCTTTTTGTTAATAATCTAGTTATAAATAAAATAAAAACAAAATAAGGTTTTGTTAACAAAACAAAATGTACTTAAGTACATTTTCTATTTTGGAAGTAAGTGTATCACCATAGTCATTCCAAAAATCACCAAATAGCTCAATTGCAAGGTCATTTATAAGATTATGCACAAAGTTATTAAGTCGTTCATGTTCCATTAATTCGCCAAGATCCACATAAAGCTCTTTAATTTGAAGCTGTAAGAAAAATATATTTTTTTTGATCTTATTCTATATAGGATCATATTTTCTATGTTAACTTGAACTTTAAGATTTCTAATTCCAAAATTAAGGCCGATTTTCAATGCTCCAGTAATAATAACGTGCAGCCCATCTATGTTTCCTCTAAATAATGAAAATAATATAAACATCTTTCCAATCTAATAAACTTTAGCACACATACACCGCTGTATCATCTCCCACCAAATTAAGAATATACGCCAAAGATCCTTGCGCTGTATACTGTGTTTCTGCGCTAGTCAGTGGAAATGTTAAATCAAATGTGAATCTCTGAGTGAGCGTTGAAATTTTGACCTGGTTGATAATGAAGTCAGAGAGTCCTAAAGCCTTTAGATTTGTGACGGACGCTGAAAAACTTGAAAGAGTGTAAAAATAAGTTGCATTCATTTTTAAATTCTTAGTCTTACTCCTTGAATATGTTATCATCGACATATATCTCCTCATGCGTAATTTCAAAAGGATCTAGCGCTGGAATGCCCCATTTCGGAAAAGGGTGGCACATTCGTACTCGAAAGTCTTCTAACAATTGTATAATATCATCGTCTAGTCCAGCCTTTGCAGGTTTTGAGCAGATAGCAAGTATTAGTCCTAAAATACAGAGGACTCTGATCTGCATTTTGCCTGTAGTTTCTATTGAACGACTTGTACACGATAACCAAGATTAACGAATTGCTTCTATTCTATTCGGTGAGCAAGTATAAAAATACTTGTAAAATCGAAAATATATTCCTAATATTTTGATGTGCCAATCTTAATAAGAGCTTATCAGTTGTAGATTGAGTTGTTTGTACATTTTTTGCTTTTATTGTGATTGAAAATTTGATTTTAGGGTAGGGGTAAACAGGAGGTTATATCGGTAGCTGAGTGAAGTATGCCGTTGAAGTGCAGTTATAAATGTTAAATGGGTTACAAACATCAATTTGAAAACCAACATATTATTGTTTAGATTAAAACGTCAAATAAAATCTTATCAGAAATTTCGTTTTTATTTTTGATGTTACCGTAGTTACAAGCTGTATTAATGTAAAAATAAATGCTATACCCTATCCCAATAAGTTTTTAGTAATCGAGTGGTGCGTGCATGCAAGGACCATCTTATCTTGCGTTTATGGTGGTGTACTGTTTATAGGTACATCTGCTGTATAGATTTCTAGTTCCTTGAAAGTTTGCAGGTAATTAAAGCAGTCTATTAATAGAAAAACCTTCAAACAATCATAAGCCTATAAACTAACATAACATACTTATGTTTATGTCTAAAGCAAAGTCTATTTCTATGTGCTATTAATCTCTGAAGAGAGTAGAATAATGTCGTTTTCCATTGGGCCAAATGAATCGTCCGGGAGAGTCCGGAATCGAAAAAATCACTTCTGAAACCGTTCCATTGGCACAAAAAATACTCTCCTGGTGATTCTGAGAAGAGAATTTCCCTTCTCGATTTCAAGTCACAATCCACTCAAGAAGCACTCACACAAATGTAATTTATGTACTTTATACAAGTCAGCTCACAGACGCCGTAGATTATTTTTTGGCATTTCACCAATACTTTTGTGAATTCAATCAGAAGCAGTTTTTTTGTTCCATGGGATCACAGAATGAGTGGATCCCCGAGTGAAACCAACGGAAAACGACATAAGTGAGGGAAAAAGTAAACTCTTATACCTGAAAACGCAATTGGCGGTGAAATTGTTGAATTCCCGTACACGATACACTTCCACAGATGCTTTGCTGATCACTAATAGCGACAAAGACTTTCACTAACAATCTTTATCACTGCCCAAGAGCCAACAGCTTTTGACGGAAACTACAAATATACTATGTATTACTGTGGATAGTTATATAAATCATAATTTAAATATAGAGGCATTGCGATGTACTTATTTCACCTAATGTATGAAAACGCTAGTTCAACAAACATCCAGATTATTTAATACCTCAAAGGGTAGGCTACACTCCCAGTAGTCGAACACTTTTTGTAAAAAGCTGTGTAAACTATATATATTTTTAAATTTTCAACTCCTATAAATGCAAAATGCTATGTTTGGTATTACCTTTAATCGTTTTTGCAATGTCAACCAGTACAATATTATTGTTAACGTTTTAAAATTGCAGTTTAAATTAAGTCTTCAGGGGTTGCGCTTGAATGCGAGTTCAGCAGAAAAAAAAAACTGTTGCGAGTGTCGGAGGAAAGTAGGTTTTTTTGTTTGAAAATGCAGATAAATGTTTATTTTCAATGCTCGTTTTATTAGTTTATATCTATTTTATGTCCTTTTAGTAAAGTTTCTAACTTAAAAGTTAATAATATTATTATTTTTTAACCGTTCGATCATAGGGAACCAAATTTCTTCGAATTTCCTATTCGAACACTAGTGTTTATTAATGTACAAATTTAATTTTTAATTGTTTGAGAATTCCATTTATTTATTTATTTCCATTTAAGTTGTTTTGTTACTGTAGTTTATATTTTAAACAAAAACATAAATATGAATTCTTCTCATTTTCATGACTTAAAAAATACACGAAATCTAGCGTTCGAAGTAAGGAAACTTTATGTTCGGGTTTAGGAAGCTAGTGTCGAACACTACTGGGGAATAATGTTTTTTTTTAGTTCTTAGTTTTTTTTTTATAAAAAAACAATAACAATTATAGGGAAAAACTTAACTTTATTTTAAAATGTTTGAGTTATGGCAGCTCATTAATTTTTTGTGGCATATTACATTCAACGGTTCTCTTACAGTTAGTGAGTATTTTAGAATGAACCACTAAGTATTCGACTACTGGAGACATGACCCTATACACTTGACTTAAAAACTGTATTTAAAATTATATGTTAATATATTTCATTTTGGTTATTTCTTGATTTTACAAATTTATGATTTTAAGCAAATATATTTGCTACACAGTTTTTGTATTCAGATGTTCTTATTTTGTTGACGTCATTTGCTCGATGTCGCAATCGGAGACTGGCGATTCCAACGTTACAGTGACTGGTCCATCATTTTGAATGTGTACTATCCTCCTCACGCCAAATCGACCATCTATAAAAATAGTCAGTACGCTTTTTTAAACCTCTAATTGAACCTATAACTTACCTTTAATTTTTTCTGCAGAGTAGCTATTTCCTAATTTTTGCAGAAAACTATTATAAAAAGTATGCGCATCTTCGCCTTGCATTGCTTGGTGGAAGTCTGGGGTATTTCCTTTCAGCTTATTGTACAGGGAAAACTGGCTTACACAGAGTATCTCATTGTTTGTGTCCATGACACTTTTCTGCCACCGCTTTCCAGTGTCATCTTCGAACAGTAGAAGAGAAAGTAACTTTCGCACCCTAAAATTATAATAGTAAAGTTTTTTTTTTATTAAGATACTGAAAAAATTACTTACATGTAATCAATATCCTTCTCGGTATCTTTTTTTGAAAAACCAACAAAAACACAGAGACCAGTTGCAATACAACTCACTTCCTCATCACCAACTGCAAGGGAGTATTAATTCTAGTTACTGTGTGTTTTTGATTTATAGACCCATAAAAATGGGCAATTCAGGGTGAGCCAATTGAAGACAGATCTTAACACCGAAGTTAAGAGAGGCCAAACAAACAGTTGATGCAGTTAGGCAAAGTTATATGCCAGATAATGTATATGCCACAGCTTAAAGGGAATTTTCTATGCAGCTGCATCTTCCATTGTTCTTTTCAGAACATACGTATGGGGATACCCCAATGACAAAGTTACTTTGTTAAAGGACATATAAGGAAAGCACTTACGACTGCCGAGTAGTTCGCTTATTATATTATTATGCATTTGGAGACAGGTATAGCTCCCCTATCTTCGGAATCACAAACTTAGTTTGGACTATGTGAGTGTAATACAGAGATCTAACACAAATAACAAGGAAAATTCGCATACGGGAGTGAAAGTGATTTGCGTCCGATCGCGGATTCGATTTACCTGTTACCCGTAAATGAGCAACGATTTAATTAAGCGTGTTTAACACCCTACCCTACTGGAAAACCGAAACAAAAAGTAAATGATAAGTTTGTTAGTTTAATGGACAGCACTATAAATAGCATTAAATCCTAAGACATTATAATAGCGCGAGCATCATCTTTACGTCTAAATTATATCGTGCAACGCACAGATTTCCATCTCCGTAAGATTTTATGTAAGTGTAATGAAGAATGAGGAGAGGATGTTTGGTTTTTCCTAGCAGTAGGTATGTTTGATAGAGCTTGGAGGAAGTTTGAGCTCATTATAGAGATACACACGGATAGCGCCACTTGTAGCTGCTTGACCCAGACGCTGGTTCATATTGAAACATTTTTTTAAACTTAACACTAGGTATAGGCTCTACTTTATTCAAATATTCGAACATCACTCTGGAAGACAACATTCAGCAAAACCGAAAAAAACTAAAGAAATTGTACGTATCAAAAGATGTTATTATCTTTATGAAATGCAATATAAATTGTAGGTATAGCTATTAAAGACTGATTTATTTGTTTCTCATTACAACCTGTTATTTTAGCATTTGATACTTTTTGTACAACTGCCTTCATTTTGTCTGTGAGGTTAATAAATTATATTTAAATAAAATTAATATAAACAAGACTCCAAATTAATAGGTAAGGTATGGGAAACCGATTATACGAAAATGTGCGCCACCCACAATCCAAAAACATAAAAAAATTGTACGTTGCAGAGCTTTAACTCAGAGAATTAGAATTTAGAAGATAGAAAACTATTGAATTTTTGACAGGTGAACTCTATTTTGTTTTTATTAATAACGCTGGATTTGCTACTTTAGGAAGTGGTTGAATTTGTTTTGTTAATAATGCGACAACTTATATTTTAATGTGCGTCACGTAAATAGGCCATCCAGATATCAATATCATTTAGAGATGAGCACAAAATCACATACCTATGGATGTGGATGGTTTATGTCGTTTCTATTGGGACAAGCAAAAATCTTTTTTAAGATCTCAGACAGAGATGAAAGAATTAAAGAGATGGATATCTTTCGTACGTCTATCCCCCCCAAAACCCATTTGTTTATATTGTTGTTTTTGTAATTTCAACACCCGTCTGTTAATACGTGTGAGCTACAAAAAAACATGTTGCTAATGGCCGGCCAATATTCCTTTTGCTTTTATAGGCATCGCGCTGTTCAATTGTTTTGTGTTTGGTGTTGAACTTTTTAGTTTTTGTTAGGGCTTCGATTAAAATAAAAAAATAGTGAAATACACATTTCGGAATAGCGAATTTTTGCATTAAAGTCTAGAAAAGAAATGATCAATAGTGCATGACTTCATGAATTTTTCGGGAAAACAGCTTGTAGGCAGCCGACTTTCCACTGGAAAAATATATATCTCAGTATTCCATTATCTTTGTCTCAGATATTATGCGGCTCATGGAACATGCAATGAAATTGATCTGCTTTTGTAAATGTATTAGTGCGTGACAGCAATGTCAGCTGTACAAATTGCATTCGTTCTTGGAAACGTCAACTATTTAAAATCAAATGGAGTAGTTTCGGTGATTCGTAGTTTGCAGATGATGAGGAAAACAAAATCCGAATCAAAAAAAAAAAGATTGATTTTTTTTCACAATGGAACGCTAAAAGTGATTTAGATCAAAAAAAAAAGATTGATTTTTTGTCCCAATGGAAAACGAAATAATACATTCGAAGTTTGATTTCTGAACATTTGTACATAAATAATTAACAAAAATAGATCCTCCCGATGCAATGCATTTCTTTGCAGTTGAAAATTTTCACGAAAATGTAAACAAACTCCACTAGTAGTCAAACTCAAACGTACTTTTATTGGTAAATCTGGTGCTCTGAAATCTGAAAAAGATTGCTTATTTTGTACCAAACGAACATAAAAATTGTTCTAAGAGCAAAAAAAAGTGCTATGAGAGCGCCCAATCGAATACCACATTACTTGACTTTGCTGAAAAATGCACTAACAATGTAAACAAATGAGTTTTGGGGGGATAGACGTACGAAAGATATCCATCTCTTTATTCATTCATCTCTGACAAAGATAATGGAATGCAGAGTAATATAACTTTCCAGTGGATAGGCGGCTGCCAACAAGCTGTTTTCCCGAAAAATTCATGAAGTCACGCACATATGCTCATTTCTTTCCTAGAATATGTGAGTTCATGAATTAATTGAACTTTAATGCAAGAATTCGCTATTCCGAAATGTATATTTCACTATTTTTTTTTATTTTAATCGAAGCGATAACAAAAACCAAACAAGTTTAATACCAAACACAAAACAATTGAACAACGCGATGCCCATAAAAGCAAAAGGAATGTTGGCCGGCCATTAGCAACATGCTTTTTTGTAGCTCACATGTATTCACTGACGGGGGTTGAAATTACAAAAACAACAGTGTAATCAAATGGTTTTTGGGGGGATATACGTACGAAAGATATCCATCTCTTTTATTCATTCATCTCTGGTTTAAGGAATTACCCAAATATTAGGATAGTCTTTGATTATTATTATAAGTTATTATACCAAGTAATTATATTATTTTTGACTCTGATTCTATGCGAAATGAAGGCGATTGTACAAAGAGTCACATCTGCTAAAGTAACAGGTATGTAAAATACCTACATCATATCAAATATTTAAAAGTGGTGGCTTTACTTGCAGTTGGTGAGGAATTAGTAAGCAGTATTGGAAGAGGCTTTTGCGTCCTAGTTGGCATTTGTCAAACTGATACCGAAAATGATGTTGATTACTTGTAAGAACAAACAGCTATTAACTATTCTGCTGTGATATTTAATCATTCATTAGGGCCAGAAAAGTGCTGTCGCTTCGACTCTTTGAAGACCAATCGGGGAAACGATGGCAAAAAAATGTGAAAGATGAAAAACTAGAGATTCTCTGTGTTAGTCAGTTTACGTTATACCACCGTCTAAAAGGAAATAAGCCCGATTTTCATTTGGCTATGCAGGGAGACAAGGCACAGGAGTTGTACAAAAGTTTTTTAACAAAATTAGGAAAGCAGTACGATGCGAGCAAGGTACAAGGTAAGCATTTTTGAAGTCAAACGACTTAAATGAGAGCTCATATCAAAAGCATATACTGCCTGAAATATAATTTGAAATAGCGTTTGTTATTTAAACATTAAATTTAGGCTGATGCTATTCGGACGTCGTTAGAGACACGGCTTAGGTCGACGGCTACGGTTAAACGCGGCAAATAGGTGTAATGTGGCTCGCTTCGCTCGCTTAAAGGGATTTAAACTCCAGTATTTTATTTTCGGGCACGAGCCTGTCGTTTTAAGGCCTTTATTTCTTAAAATACTATTTTTAATTATTACGTTACGTCATCGACGTGCGAATAGCAACTTCGTTAAATGTACTACCTACTACTGTTTACTCTTTCAGATGGTTTGTTTGGTGCATATATGCAGGTACATATACAAAACGATGGACCCGTAACAATTGAGTTAGAATCACCTGGAACAAACGATAAACAAAGCAATGGCGATTGTACAAGCGAAACATAAAGTTAATAAATGAAACGTTTACATCAATGTAAAATGCATTGCTAGCACGATTATTTCAACAAGGCCGGCGGTATGTTTACAATGTCTAGTCGCTATGGAGGAAAGTTTCGGTCCTAGAACCCAAAATGTTATGTTAGATAAAATTCAAAGCCTACCAATTGCAAAAGATGCGTCAATATTATCGGTCGTGGCAAAGATGATAGATATTTCGACTTGCACTGCAATATACAATTGCAACTGTACGTCGATGTCTGGACAATAATACAGAAGCAGTGCAGGAACATTTTATAAAAATTTTCAGTAACCATGAGCTTATGGTTCAAAAGCAATGTTGCACATTTCAAAAGAGAAAACGAAAAAGTTAGATTCAATAGTGAGGAAGTAATTTTTGTGGGATATTGCGAAGACACCAAAGGGTATCACTTAACGCTTACTATAGTTGGATAGTAACACAATGCTTAAATCCCGAGATGTAAAAAATTGTATGTTTTCTCCGGATCAAAACGAATCAAGTCCAGCAAAACAAAGTCAATCAGATAGTACCTAGTGTAGAAGAAATAGGATCTTTAGAAAGCGAGTATTTTTCCGAAACCTCTGACGATACTTCCGTCGATGCTTCCGAAGTTAAATTACCAGACTTTGTAGCATATATGAGGGACGCACAATCATTGGATAATCCCAACAATTTACAAGAAATACGGCAACCTGATGGTGAGTTATGGGAAAACGACACGAAGGAAGAGTTCAAGTCTCTGCAAAAGAACAAAACGTGGGTAATGTGTGATCTACGGAATGGACGAAAGGCTTTGAATTGCAAGTGGGTAGGTACTTAAACCCAAAAAAATGTAAATGTTCAATAGAGCGTTACAAGGCTAGTCATAAAAGGGTGTTTACAGAAGATGGACATTGATTATGAAGAAACTCTTTTTACGGTTTTTCGATATGGAATTATTCGATAAGTCTAGCCGTAACCGCATTCTTGCCAGCCAAATTGAAAGAAGAAATCTGCATGGTTCAACAAGAAGGATTTTCGAAAGGGGCTAAAGTTTGCAAGTTGATGAAGTGAATTTGTGGCCTTCTGTTTAAGGCGAGTCGTGCTTGGAACCAAAAGTTGGATTCAGGCCTCAAAGAGGTTTGTTTGACTAGATCGAAAGTTGATGGTCTCAATTTCATCATATTGAAAGCATTGCTAAAGCAAGCTCTAATGCGGGAGTTTCACATGAAAGACTTATGTGGTTTTCCATTGGGACAAAAAATCAATCTTTTTTTTGATCTAAATCACTTTTCGTGTTCCATTGGGAAAAAAAATCAATCTTTTTTTTTTGATTCGGATCACTTTTTGCAGATCTCGATAAAGCGGAACGAACTCGCCGATTTCACTTCTGCAGCTCGTGATGTAGCTGCAGAACCAAACACCACATCGTATCCTACAACCAAAGAAGACTTTAACAAACTTATCAACTTACATTACGAGCAGAAATGTAAACTAGTGTGGAATCAATACTTGCACCTATACTCCAACCTTCACCCAAATGGGGACCCAGCAACATACCCAACTAAGACAACAACTCAAATGAACATATGCTTTCTGAGGCTCCGGCTAGGACACGCAAAATTCTCACACACCTACTTACTCAACAAGGAAAACCCACCCAATTACAACCTCTGCCAATCCGGTCGTATTTTACCAAATAAACACTTCATTTTTGAATGTTCCAAGGTAAAAGAAGTATGTGCCCAATTGTTTAACAAAAATCTCCCTGAAATGTTAGCAGTACCATCTATCATAAATATAAGTATAGCCTATAAATAAGTTAGAGAAACTAACACAATAATATAATATTTAAGCTAATTAGGCGGTCGGACGTGGGGGGAAATCACGACCTGGCTAATTGACAGTTCTTTGGCCACAGTACTCCTAGACGTGGGTCCCTCTGCAGCCGATTGTCTCCTACATGATAAAAAAGACCAGCCGTAAGCCCCTGTAGCTAGTGCTGTAAATTGTTTTGTATTAATATTGTAAATTCATTCTACTTATTAATAAATACTAGTATCGCTTGTGGTCGAAAATCGACCATTCCTTTATAAGTATTTAAAATGTAATACGAAAAAACGTACCACAATTATTTTCGAAAAAATACGTAAATGAGCTGCTCCATTGGAAACAGGTTCTAATCTAAGACGATTAATATTTGAATACATTACTATGGTAATAATGTCGGCGACGAATTGAATGCCGCCAAACTCCTTTCAATTACCTGTTTTGTATGGGGAATTCATAACTTAATTTTACCAGCCTTAATGGCGACATATACTCAAGATTTTTGCTTTGTGCACATCTATGGCACAGTACCTTTCGAAAGATATAAGTTTTATTCTCCTCATTTCATAATAAATACTTAAAAAGTGTACCGAAACTTTTGATGTTCACGTATTAATATAATGATTAATAATAATAATAATAAAATCAATCTTTTTTTTTGATACGGATCACTTTTTGCAGATCTCGATATTGTATGATAATACTGCCACAAATACCAATACCACAGCTGTTTTAGGTCATTTTAAGAAGTTTGTTTTAAAACAAAGGGGCAAAGTTTCGTGAAAACCAAAATAAAGAAATACATAAATAGGTATGGATATCCTTTTGGGGGAATCTGAAGACTACGAATCACCAAAACTATTCCACAGAGTCAAATCATACATAAAAAATTGAGGGGGCCAGCGGCAAGAGGATTGCCAGTTGGGGGTCTCAGTATAATTTGTCTATGCCACCTACCCCATTGGTGTCTACAACAGGGAAAACATTTTTCAAGTAGATATCCATATTTGTGATTTTTTCCAAAAACGAATGCAATTTAAAGAGCTGATATTGATTATTGTCGAATAACGCACTAATCCATTAATCCATTTACAAAAGCAGATTAATTTCGTTGCATGTTCCATGAGCTGCGTAAAATCTGAGATTTAAAAAAATATCTGGGGGTCCCAATGGCAAACGACATTAGCTATCATATTAAAAATAAAACAAGGATTCACTTTTTAATAATTATTATTTTTATTTTTAAATTTATAACTGTTATTGACGTTTTTAACTTTGTATTATAATGTGAACTTACAAACTAATTTATGTCATACACATAATGTTACTTGTTAATTTTATCTGTTTTTTTTTGTTCACAGTTTAAAGATAGGTATCATTTTTATATTCTAAGTTTAAATACATACTTGATTTACCATTTCTTAGTTCTTGTGTTTTCAATTCTTTGTGTGTTCGGATTAATACAATAACAACCAAACATTAATAGAATCGAAAGTAATGCAAAATAATCATATGTACCTACTTAAACACACACGCTTCTTTCATATTGAGAATCGATTTTGAATCGCTCGTTTCTTTTAATGAACTATTTGTGTAAAGATTGTAACCCAAAAGAAGGCACTACCAAATTTTTTTTTAATTTTTCAATAAATTTTAATGCAAAATTACAAGTCTCAAATTATTCTGTGTGCATTTATTTTATTATGCGGAATGCGGCATACTCGATTGGCATTGGGCGTATGGTGATGGCATCGTAAACTTATTTTCTTTTTATTCCAATGCATACCTATACTCATTATAGACCCAACGGATCCTGTTCGTTATTTGAACGTATCTCTCTTTAATCCATAAATCGGAAAAAAGTAATATTCAATGAAATCTGCGCAAGACAACCATTTGGTATTTAATTTAAAGATATATACGAAATAACATTTGACAGTATCGGTAAATATTTTCTAACTTAATATTTCTACTACCACTTCTAGTACCATGTCTAAGGGGATAAGTGACACATACCATATTCGAAAGAATTCGTATTTTCTTTTAATAATCAATAGATGGACCTTCTCTTCTGCTTTTTTGAATTGAAAGAGTAGCAAGAACGGACTTTAATAAACAAATAAAAAATAAACTTTAGAAGTAAGTAGGTACCTATGTGTCAAACGGCCACGGGAATAGGAGATGATATAAGCGATTATGAATTCTAAGGGCCGTTTGCTTATACGACTCATAGCGAATTAAGTTACACATAAACTCTTATGTGACAGTTTATGCCCTAAAAAAGTACCCTTTAAGTAAAGGGTTTTCCAATAAGAGGTGTTATTTTGGTATTCAAAGAAAAATGCCATTTTTTGAGATAAATGATCGGATGTTTATTTCATAATAAAAAGGAAGGTAGGTATGCCGTTAATAATGAAAAACAACATCAGCCAAATGGCCACCACGAGCACGCATACAGGACCATATCCTTTTCATGAAATTTTCCATAACCAAATCGCAAAGTGGCTGCCCTCGATAGGCTCACGAATTTTATTTTTGAGGTCTTGAATCGACGCTGGGCTGTTGGCGTAGACCTTATCTTTCACGTGGCCCCAAAGGAAGAAGTCTCAAGGAGTTAAATCACAAGATCTCGGTGGCCAATTGTGAACACCTCTTCGTGAGATAACACGGTCCGGAAACTTTTCCCGTAAAAGATCAATGGTTTCGTTGCTTGTGTTTTTTCACCATTTTTGTAGTGAATTTTAATAATTTCAATGCGTTGTTGAAGCGTGTATCGTTCCATTTTTAGAAATGGCGTAGTTTCTACTTGTCAAATGTCAAAGAATAAAGGCTTCAAAAGTGACCGAAATAGCGGGTCATTCACAATAACACCTCTTATTGGAAAAGCCTTTATTTAAGTAGAACTTAAGTCGTTAAGAGTCGTATGAGCAAACGGCCCTGAGTGTATTTATTATAAGATACATTTATTGAACAAACATTTTAAAACCGATAAATTTAAAATATTAAATATCATATTTAAAATTTATCAGATATTCCTAACTAAAATTAGTGTAAAAATAAAATACAAAAACAAAGTACGTAAACAAGTTTAATTTTTTGGAGAAATGTTTTTATTTTATTCGCTATTTCGAGAAAAGTATAATAACCGCGAGTATTTCTTATTATGGCAGTTTTATGTTGATTAAAATGTTTATGTGATAATAAATTAATTGGCTAAATTATTATAAATCGTAGGTAATGATGTTTAAAAGAGGGTTCTGACAAATGTTAATAGGAATACATTTTCCAACTGTAAATATGTACAAACATTTATATATTAAACGTGTGCAAGCTAGCTATATTTACCTATTTGAGGTGTCGTTTTCATCAAAAAAAAAATTCATACAGCGAAATGTGGGGAAAAAGTGAAGCATTATGGAATTGCGTTGACCTATTCCCACTTGTTAAGAGAGGATGAGGATTGAGCTCGCACTGATAATGAAAAGCTGCGCTTGAGGTAAGCATGGAGGTGCCCCAGTAGTGCTGAGTAGTACGTTAGGGCAATAATTCGTTAATGTCATATTGACGTTCTCTTGTTTTTGTCAGATATATTAATTTGTGCTACACTTGTAAATGTATACAGAACAAACTGTGTGTTTTCAATACTAAAACCTTTTAAAGTGATAGTGTTACATTTTCTTTTGCTCGTTGCATGTGATCTTGGCTATTGGATAAATGTCAAAAATATTGCTCTCAGAAGAATTTTTTTACTAATAAATTTGGAGGGGGAATGTTTTGTTTTCCTCTTACGGCCGAATAAATTCTTATACGAAAACAGAGTTTAACTAAACTGTTCGAATGCATTATCCTACGGGATAATGCACTTATAAAGGCCGTGAAAGTTCTTTGCAGGTTTCATTAATTATGGAGTAATCCCGAACTGTTTATCCTGTATCTTAAGTCAAAACTTGAAGTTTTTGTTTTGGCTGTATAGAAGCCTAAGCTTATCGCAACTATCGCTTATCGCTGTGAATTTTATAGAATTTAATTTCTATAAATTATATACCGTTGATGCCAAACGTTTGCGAAAAGTAGCACAGTTGTTTGTTGAGGGGCTTGAATTTTAGACCACTCGCTTGGTTCCACATTAATCACTGTCCACTGCACCCAAAACCTATATTTTAAGACTTAGCCAAAAATATGTAAATTAAAAATGGCTAAAGGACAATTCAATTTTTAACTATTGAATGTTTAAGTGGCCTATACTTCAAATGCGTTTCTCCTCAATGCGGTGGGTTGGCGTATCAGTAGACGAACCACCACATCCGTCCAGGCGTACTGTTTACCTAGACTTCTAGAAACACAATCACAAAGTGATTATAAACCAAAAACCTAATAGGACATTATTTAGGTTAAATAGTAACAAACGATCGAGCTCGGTGAATCTTCAAATCTTCTGCATAAGCCGTTTTTCTTTTTTAGTTCAGAGCACAACCTGAACTGTTATACAAAAAGTTTGTGTTTCTTTTTTAGCTCAGATACATCAGAGCTCAGAATTTGTGTTTCTTTTTTCTCTCAGAGCATAACCAGAGCGCGCTCTATGAGCTCAGAATAAATTGACTGAGCAGGCTGAGTATAAAACTGATTACACACTTACAGGCACATTTGACAGAAAAAAAAAACAGGATCAACAAAATAATTGAAATGGCGGACGAACCTTGTTGTTCTGGAACTGAAGGTTGACCAATTTGATAAACAACAATTAATAAATATTCAATTTATACATATATTTATTAAAAATGGCAGCTATTAGCTCAAGTGTGTTTCTAAAATACATCAGAACGATCTGAGTACGCGCGGTTCAGAGCGCGCTCATAATGCTCGAGCTCGGTTCAGAGCTCAGCTCTGAACTAAAAAAGAAAAACGCCTATAGAAAAAATATATCAATAGAACACGGTTTAAGTTTCGTCAGAGGAGCCTATACTTGTGTAGGACGCAGTCGGTGTTGTTGGCCTGCTTTGGCGTTTGAATAAATATGTATAGGAGTATATGGACATCTAATCAGAAGCGTCAAGTAATATATTTGGTCCACAGTACTGGAACAGCGGACACCGAACGAACTAAATATGTCCAAAAATATTTTTGCCTTAGAACGAAATCACTTACATGTGTAACTTTACTATAATATTCCATATTAAGGTCAGTTTTGAACCTAGCTACTCTTCGCATTACATTTATGTACTGTAGAGAATGAACATTATCTATTTATAATGACAGAGAATGCCCTATGTCGACCGAAGTTGCTTGTAGATGACAATGACTAAGCAGATTTGATTCTCGAAAGGAACATATTAATGAATGCAAAATACAAAGGATATTCGACTGTTTAAGACGGTAACCGTTTAAACAAAATCGTTTTTAAACGGAAACCTGAATATATAGTTCCTTAACAATTACTGGATAAAAAAACTTTACATTGAAATCTGTAAAGTTTGTTTTCAAAATTCTTTCAAATTGTTTTTTTTCTTGCAACTCAGAAGATAACGATCAGAATAGTTGCAAAATGTATCTCTTTATAAAATGAAGTTCTGCCTTTACAACTCTTTTTAAAGTTGGGCAACAACTCTTTTCATTCGATGCACATAAACAAATCTACAAAATAAGGTCTATTGGCTAGCTCTACGCCTGTAAAAACATAAGTACCTAGTTCTACAGTAAAGTAAACAAAATAAAATAAAAAAACATGCTTGTATTTTATTTAAATATTTTCTTTTATTAAACAAATCGGTTTCGTTTTACTGAGAATATTTTACAATATAAATGTAAATGTAATGTGTATAGTAAAAAAATTATTATATTAAAGAAAATGAAAATGAGGCGAATGATGTCTTATGTAATAAATCTGACAAAAAATAGAAAACAAGACAAAAAACTACAACATAATTTGAAAGTGTATAAATGATAAAAAGTTTTACACAATTATATTTAGAAAGTTTAAGGAAAAAAAACTGCACAAAACTTAATAAACTCTTGCCCAGTGTCTTAAAATAGTTAATACAAATGAATTTGATGATGTCCTAAAGCATAAAATGAAAATGTCGTGGTATGAAACCAAACTATAATTTAGTACAAACTAATTTATGCAAGGAAATATGATTTTTATTTCGTTTTTATGAATTTTGAGCAACTTTTAATTTATATTCTTTTTTATTTCAATCATATCTCCGTTGAAAATCATTTTCAATTAATCCCAAATAATGTTTTTTCTTTGTAATTAGCGTATGTCAGTCGAGTGTAAAAAAAACTATGTATTAATTATTTAAGAGATACACTTCTTATGTCCTTTTTTTTCGTTTAATTACTAAATATGTAGATGTTGTAATTATGTATAAAAAAAATGAATATATTAGGAAAATTATGCAGATTAATTACTAGAACAACTAAATTGCTTCTTTATTTGAAAAAAAATATTGTTTCGTCCTTATTCGTCGCATTTATATATTTATTTTTTAATATTCTTCTGACATTTAAATTCAACAGTTAAATTTTATTCTTTTTTCAAATTTAATATTATTATTAGAATAAAATCAATGGATTTACTTTTTTTGTTTTTCTTCAGAAGTTTAGAGCACGAGTGTGTTTGTTTCGTTTGATGTTCAGTGTGTCGTTAATAACAGAAATTCGTTACAAGTTAATAGAGTAGAAGTTAGAAAAAAACTGATTTCAATGCGCGCGTCTCTGCTTAAAGTATTTTCTAAATTTTGAGAAACATTTTTTTAATTCTTGTTTTCAATATGAATTTATTTAATGATTTTTAATGTGTATGTGTTTTTTTCTCTAAATGCATTTCGCGATATTTCATTTTATTTTGTTTTAAAAATATTTTGTTGGTTTTAGCAAATGTTATTTATTATCATTTTTTTAATGTCTTGTTAGTTTGTGACAAAGTTGATGATGATTGTAGCACATACAATCTATCTACCAAAGTCCGGAAGAGAAACCACCAGGTGGAATACGATTTTTGTTAATCACTTGGTTGGCACCGTTTAGACTTGGGATTGTTGTATTAATTTCAGCGCCAGCTGGCTTGTATCCTTCTCCAGTGACTGGATTGCCATCTGCAATAAAATAAGTTTTGTCAATAAGCGATGTGAGAGCCATATAAATAGAGTTTAGTAATATAAGGAATGTGATACATTTGAATGGGTTTAATTCGAAGGGACATTCATTCACGCGAGTAGTTATGTTACTTGCGTAACTATAAAACTAAAAATTAATTCTAATAACTGTATACAACCGAAACAGATAAAAACTAAATAAAAGCAAGCTTTTAGGCTATCATTACTAACAATTCAACTTCTAAAAAAAGTACAACACATAAAAATTTGGCACAAAACATATATATAGGAAACACCACATAGATTCTAGATTCTAAATTCTAGATAGAGCCCAGCCGCTCAGCCCACAAAATCCGTCGCATACGGTGAGAGAGAGTGACATGACAGCAGATGACAGTTTCTCTCAGTCTCCCACCTATTTTATCCACCGCGGCCGGGTCCATAAGTTGCTATGCCTGCGACGGATTCGATGGGTTGGGCCCTTCACATCCTTTGGCACTGTTTAGTAGATGTTTCCATTTACAAATCCATCAATCTTTATAAATATTTTTCCTATACAAAAACTATGGACAGTAAAGATTTCCATTTGTGCCTCGAATCAAACATAATAAAATAAAAAGAAAGTCTAGTTAGATGAATTGTTTCTAACGATTTTATAGATAGAAGATGACATTCTAGATCACAGCGTTAGCTAGCACAGATGGTTAGATTTCTCTTGAAAGGAAATTTCTCAACCAAGCACAAAATTGCCCTCATAGAAATGCGAGAAAGAAAGAGCTGTCAATCTAATTCAATTAATACGCTGTAACTTTTATTCCGGTGGCGTTTAAGCTCTAGAGGGCGTTTGTTCATCTAGCTATTTATGGTCTAGAGACGTTAGGCGGTCAATGGAGACATAAAATAATCTATGAGTAGTTTAGAATCTAGTCTGACAGCTGATTAATTACTTGTGTTTCTGTTTTTACTGGACTAGTGTTCAGGTGAACATATTTTTCAATTCAAATTAACAGCTCGTTTTTTCTCTCATCTTTTTTTTTGTAGGGGTGAGATTTGGGACTTATTGAGAAATTTCCTTCAGAGTGAGATCTAATTGTTTGTGCGAAAGTTGCGCCTTTAATAAAATAGACGGTATTTATGTTCATCGAGAGTGCATAGTTTTTTTGTACGTCTACAAAAGGGAAAGTGCGACTTCGAAAGGCGCCAAGTTAAGTGAAGCCAGATTTTAGATTTTTATCATTAAGGCTACTGTTCCGGTGCAAGCGAATTTCACTCCCGCGAACAAAGCGACTGTAAACGAATACAACTCGAGCGTATTCGCGGGAAAAGGATGATTCTGGTGCAAGCGGGTTTTACTCAGGCGAAATTAGTGAATTACTTATGTAGCCGTTCTCAGTAGGAAGTAGAATTGAATTTATAGATGTTGTGTTTTGGGAAAGTTTAAAAATATCGGAAGTAGCAAAAAGATGGAAACCCAGCTACATACGGAAGAGTTGAATATATTTTGATGCATGCAATTGCAGTACAATTATGTTTAACTGTGCTTTTAGGCAGTTAATTTAATAGAGGTATGAAATTTTCTACTTTTTTTGTTGGTCTGTGGAATCAGCAACAAAGAAAAACGAGAAATAAAGGAAATACATTTAAACGAAGAGAGAGAATGAGTTTCTAAGATGCAGAACATTGCGATACTATGCAATTCCACTTTTCAACATGAACCAGGTGCAAGAGTGCATTGCTTGAGAGCAAATGACTTTTACACAACCCAACCACATGCCCTCAACAAATTTACGACACATCTATTGCTCATTTTAAGATATTTTTAAAGCCGTTTAAAAAATCCCTCTTTGGAGAAAATTTTACTAAATAAAATGCAGGTATGTACATAAAATATTTATCTGTACTTACATAAATAAGACGCCCATTTATGTATAAATCTAACATGCATGATGCATCAGAAGCAACTACATAATATGTATATAGGCGTACCCGTGTTGCTACATTTCACAAAAGGAAGACGGATTCTGATTGTATACCACAGTTTCTAAATGAACATCCACTTTGTAATGATTTCAAATAATATGCTATCTACGCAGAAATATAATAAGTTCGCATGCAAAATATATCTTAACTAATATTACACCAAGAAATGAAGGGGAACAACAATGACGCACCCGTATGTAGAAATTAAAAACAGAACCCTTATACAAAAGAGCAATTAAAATACCTCTGCGATAAACATTTCGACGAGCCCTCTGCCCATCATATCCTAAACCCAATCCTGTGATGGGATTTCGTGAATTAGATTTTTGCGATCCACTTGTTGCACTAGTGGTCTTCTGTGAAGACAAAGTTGAAGTTGTCACTTCTGAGCTTGTGTCTTCGGAGCTATTCACTGCTGTGCCCCGTGGTGAGCTGCCATCAACCTGTGTCTTCGCTGATAATTTTGATGATGAACTTCTTGCCGATAGATTATCATTGGACAGTATCTTTTCACCTTTTGGTTTGTCATTTTCAACTACAAGTCGTGGTGATGAAACAATGGAAATTTCTTCAAGTTCTGCAACAGTAATGTTTCGTGCAATCAGATGCGTAAGAAATATATGTGTAGGTGTGTATGTTGGGGGACACTGTACTCCTAACTCTTAGGCAACCATTCTCACTGAGAAATTAAGGCCAACTTTTTTCATTTTCTTAGTAGGAGTAGAGCATCATTACCCGAAAGTTTTTGAAACTAGTACGTGTGTACTGGATTGTATGCAAGTGAGATATATGGATTTACTTGTGTGATTGACAAAATAAAACGATCATTTATCCAGAGACCACGGATTTAACTAAATTAATTTTACACAAGCGAAAATAAAAATAAACGATAAATTTAGTAAAGAATTTGTTTACTTACTACCACTCATCTTTCGGTAGAATACTTGCGGCGTGCAAAAGGACGATCAATTAATATAATTTAGATTGTGCGTTGTTGCGTTTAAAAAGACAGCAAAATAAAATATTTTTGATTTTTTTTATAAATGTTTTTACACACAAATTGTTATTGAAAATAAAAAAAAAATGTATATTTAAATGTTTCAAATTAATGACAAATATAGCTGAGATTGTTTACTATTTGATTTATTTTCCGTTTTCGTTTCTAAAGTGCTTTAAGTAAAATAAGTGCTAAGAATTATTTTCGAACCAAATTAGATACATTCTAAGATAAATTTCTTGCAAAATTGTAATGACAGTTCTTAACTGTTTTTAACTCTACCCGTAATCCGTAAGTATACATATTTTACGGATTTACCCATAAGGATCTAAGTAATGAGTTTACGTGTCTCATATCAGTGTCGTTGCTGTGATGGTTAAAGCTCTGCCCAGGAAAAACCTCTCATATCATTTGAGAAAATAGAGGAAAAATATTGCAAGTAATAAGAATGTGAACTTCAAAATCAAATACTCTATGCAACCTTATACAAATAGGCGAAGGCAAATAGTTAAGAACCATTCAGTGCCGTAGCCAGGATTTTGTTTCCATTTTTTACACACAGTTTTTCAAAGCAGAAGACGTCTTGATTTTTGTTTTGACATGAGATCAATCACCTTATGTGAATCTACATTAATATACGGATGAACAGATATCATACCATGTTAACTTAATCTTGCATTCCCCATAACGCTTCGGGATCCTTTTCATAGTTGAAAACGAACTTTCAACACTAGCTGTGGTCACTGGTAGCGTGGCCAAAAGCGTATGCAAGAAGTTCATACCTCTAAAGTAAGTTTTGTCACATAGTTATATAAAGCAATCTCAAAACTGCGGTAGAAGGATCACTCGACGATATTTCGTTGTCAGCTTTCACAGCTCGCTCGCTCAACTGCAGCAAAACCTGGGAGGAGAGCTTGAAAAGATGGTAGAACATATTCGTTGACCATGAATCTGTCCGTAAGATTTTGTATTAATGAATGCAAGGAATCAGTATAGACACTTTAAAATAGGCTTCAGTAGAAGAGCTTTCTAGATTGGAATGCGTTGTTTGTTTCAATGAACTTCTTGGAGTTTTTAATTCAACTTCCAAGAAGTCATCGGAAAGTTGGGATGTTCTTCAGTCCCTCACACTCGATGTCACGCAAATGCTTTCTGTAACATTTTACTTCAAAGAATTACACATGATATGTATGATCTTTCAAAAGCCTGTTCAGTTATTTGCACAAGTCGATGATATTGATATGATTAAAGAACAGTAGCACGTTCCGTGTAGGTGTAGAAACAGAGCAGCTAAAATGGGTTAGGTATTTAACGAGACACCCAACATCACCGAGACAGACCGTCATAATAGACATATAATAAGGGACTTTGTCTACCTGCAAACGCAGATTACTACCCTTGCTTTCCCTTTTCATACACAGATAAAGACATCTTTCGCCGGTGCGGGAACAAAATTCTTCGTTAGATATTTGGTCCCAATTGCATTGACAGGTTTTCGAGAAGACGATCATCGCAAATTAAAAGCGAAAAATATCGTAATATTTTTATAAACAGATCAGCAGTAGGTAGATATAGATACCCAAGTGACAAAATGATAGTATCAAATTTTATATTGTTTTTACCAACAATTTAATTTGATTCTAAACACAACCGTTATAAAGAATCTACAAAATTTATTTGTAACTATATGAACTGAAAATAAAACCCATAAATGGCGCAATGTCATTTGTTTCTATAATTATTGAACAAACACTAACGTCCGTGTGAGAACATAATTATTTATTCGCTATTCTAAGTGAATGTTGCAAATCACTCACCTGTCTTTGACAGACCATTCATCTTCAAGTTCTCAGTGGAAGAAGAGATCGATGATGCCGACGATGATGATCCACCATTCTCTAATTTGCCATTTTTACCATTGCTGGCGTGAAGTCCATTCCCATTGCCATTACCGTTGGATGTGCCATTCCCATTTTGAGCAATAGCAGCAGCGGTGGCGGATGCAGTTCCACCAAATGGAATGCTACTCTTCATGTGGTTCTTAGCCGGTGTGAATGGGCGGTCTGTATCGCCGAAAAGACGGGTATATGAGTCCACATTCTTTTGAGCGCGACGTGGCTGGTCACCTGAAACAAGTAAACAAAATTGTTTATTGGGCGATAATTGTTTTCCAACAAAGTAAAAATATTAATATTATTTGTTGCATGCAAACATATAGAGTTATTTTGGTAACTCTGTGATTTTTAATGCTATCGCTTGAATTAGGATAATGATTAGTGCTGTTATTAGAGACACAAATACAGCAAGTCTCTCTCCGTTTGACGCCAATCCTTCACCAAGACGTATGCCCTGTAATCGTGCTCTACTTTTGAATAAAATAAGAAAAAAGATCTCCATTCGAATGGTAAAGCTATTATTAATTTTCGAAATTGGATAGTTGCAGCCGCTGCAGTATGGGCTACAGATGCTGCCAACCATATTGGTGGTACCACCCAGATATAATCAAAACCAAAATGAGTTAAATGCCCGCAGCGTTTATTCTATATCAATGCAAAGCCATATACAACCAGCCAGAGTGTATTTTGACCAACGGAACATAGAGTATATGTGATTGAGTTTGCCGCCAAACAATGGCGGTAGCCGGTAGGTCATACTTTCGCCGCCTGGTTGGGATAGGCAAGAGATCCCGCTAGCTTCAACCCAACCATTCTATTTAACACTTTCATTCACAGCACACACTTAAGTGTTCAGTCGCAGTCGTCCGTTTAATGTCGAAAAGGAGAACGGGTGGCGTGCTACGTGGTATTTCGCATAACGCTTTATGGGCCACTCTAAATGTTAACAATGTTTGTGCAGTTCAGTTGGGCGTTATTATCTCTTTTGGTGCACGCGCCTTTTCCATGGACGACGGATGAGAGAAACTAAATATTCCTTTGTGAACATTTGATTAATTTATTGATCCATTTAGGAAATACGTAGTAAACCATTCGCTAGCAATAACTGACTGCATTTTGGCAGATAGCTTTAAAATGAGTCTATTCGCCACTCTTTTACTCGTATAATACAGACTGTGGATTTTAGAAATTCAGTCTTTAGGCGTTTTTATTTTTTAGTTCAGAGCTGAGAATCAGCTTTTTATTCAGCCTGCTCAGTCAATTTATTCTGAGCTCATAGAGCGCTCTGAACGAACAAAAAACACAAATTCTGAGCTCTGATGTGTCAGAGCTAAAAAAGAAACAGGAACTTTTTGTATAACAGTTTTGGTTCTACTATGTACTAAAAAAGAAAACCTTTTAGTAAGAAAAAGTGTACTAAATGTGTCCATTAAAATATGTAGCTCTGAATGTATCGACGTTTAGGCTATCATTTTATTAATAGGCTACTCGTTTTTTGTCGTATCGATTATAGCGCTATTTAGAAACAGACTTTAATGAAAAATTGAACAAATAAAAGATTCATTTCTGTAGGTGTGCTTCTACAATTTGTCACTTGTCAATTTTGATCGCCGCGTTTTTCTATTTCTTATTGATTTCTCCTAAAAAATAATGCGTAACACGTAACCAATGTCTAATCTGTTTGATTCTGTGTTATCCGTAGACTAAGTTCGCTTTCTAAATCTTCTATATACCTATATATAACTGGTGTGAAAAATGTATGTTCGTAATTGCCAGGAGAAGACTTATACGAAAGAACATTTTGGGAAAACCCTCCGGAAAAGTCGAAAATTGAAAAAAAAAATAGAAAATTGATTTTTTGTATGAAATTTTGTGTGTAATTGTTCCGGAATGGCTTTTCGAATGGAAAAATAGAAAATTCTTAGTGGAAAACTCGGAATTTTTTTTTTTTAATTTTCCATTTTATCGCATGATTTGATGATTTTGGACGATGTAAAGGTGGAAAATTCGCTGTGAAGTTTGGAAAATTGTGAAATTCATTGTGGAAAAAGACGTTTTGCGTGCATTTTGGGTGGAGAAGTTTGCGAGATAAATAACAGATGGCACTGTGATGCGATCAATGCTACAAACCGATAGATGGCGTTTTACGTTGACTGTGCACAATTTGACAGGTGTCGATTTCGCATTGTCATTTTCTATTGAGCGAATGTGATATTTTTCTTACTGCAATTGATACGTTGCCTGTTCGCGTGTTGGCAAACTGTCTTGTCTTCGTTGTTTTTTTTTTTGCGCCGGAAAACAAATCGAAAATCATTGTTAACCATATCGCTCTCTACTTATTTCGATTAGATTCAAATAAATCAAATTGAAATTTGAACTATCTGTGTTTAATTATCACTGGAGTTTATCTGAAGGCGTTAAATTGGGACGAGACGAAGTTTGCCGGGTTCGCTAGTTACATATATTTATTTTTGACAATCAATTGGCAGAAACTGACAAATAAAAAACTTATTAATTTTTCTTACGGTTTCCCCATAAACTACTCCCTAGCCAGAAACTATTACAATGTTTCTCAGATTATTAAAATATTTAAAAACCTGTCCTTGGTGTAACATAAGGTTGTTAACAAATTTGTTAATTGCATATAAATCAGTTACTATTTGTGCATCAATACAAATAAGTTTTTGTGACTTATTAAATAAAATGTATTTGTTTGAACGTGATAACTGTGCGGTTGTAATCAATTTGTACGCATTCTTAAAAACAAATCGAAAACTAACCAACAATTTGTTTATGTTATTCTGAGTGAGATATTCGTATGGAAGGTGGATAGACGTTATTTGAACATGTGATCTTTAGAAGTTATTTTTTCTAAAAAAACTGTATATCTTTAAAAGACAACACAAAAAAAAAAGATTTTGAAATATACCAATGAAATAGAATCTGTGAATTCCTTGCCGGACTGCAAAGAGAAACAGAAATAAAAAGAAGAAAACAAAATAGAAAATTCTCCATTAATATACAAATCTAATCACAGTCATACATTACACATACTTAGCATTTAGTGGTTTTAAGTATTTTTTTTTGTCATTTAAAATAATTTAATACATAATAAGCTAAGACAGGAGGACATACAGAATGTATAACGATTTAGTTGTGATTAACTCTTAAAGGTTGGAATAAAGGTAAGATATGCAATGTTTAACAAATCAAGCTACTTATATAAAGGGTTTCTCCCATAACTTTTACTTTACTTTTAGTTTTGGTGGTGGTGTACATTCCGAGGTAACCCAAGAGCTCAAACAAAACAGGTAAAATGCTGGCAACACAAATACAGCAGCATATGCTGAAGGTCTAAAATCGTTCTTTACAAAATAGTTGTTTAATTCTGGGACACCCTATAGTTTTTTTTTTTGTATGTACAGACAATTCGAAATAAATATGTAACTATAATTGCAGCAGTATACATACACTGCGAGTGCGAGATGTTTAATTTTGCTTTCATTCTCCATTCTACATTATTTTTTGTTATAAATAAATTATCGACTGTTTTAACTTTATTTTTACAAGATTAATCTGACGAAATGCATTATTTTCGGAAACATTTACCACTGAGCTCAATTTCAGTATGGCCCACTGACCAATAGGCACAAATGCAGCAAAGCTTGGTATGGCCCATACATACATAATACCTACTGCCGAAGTTGCAAAAATGCCTTCACATTATTTAATTTTCTTTGCGAATATCCGGTTTAAGCTGAAGCATGTGACATTTAGACAAGTCGTTCTTTGATAACCTTTGGGACAACATTGTTAACCTCAACTAAACAGGTTGGCTTAAAACTGTAATTGAAAAAAATGGATTCAGCGCACAGTAGAAAAAAATAGAAACTTACTGCACTGCATACATCAAGGTGCATTAAAAAAGAAAGTTTTTCTCGAACTTTTAAATTAATCCTAAAAGTTCGACAAAGCGCCAAAACTAGTTTTATAACTGCAAAACAATAAAATCGTATGAAAACTGAAACTAGTTTTACGATAAAAGCTACCTAGTTTTATTATTTGTTCTACAAAACTCGTAAAAAATAGTTTAAACGGAAACTACGCTCATTTTCATGTTTAGAACCCTAGAACCAGCACGGATATAAAAAAATTTGTTGGGGTGACGTAACAATGACGATTAGGAAGGTCAAGCAATCTTAATGACTGAGTGTAATCCGTATCAATACATATACATAGTATTTAATTTCGCAGTTGCGGTCTTCAAACTTGGACCTTATTAGACAATATTGTTAACGTATATTAAAAGATTGCTTCCAACATCAAGCTCTATATTTTGAAACAAAGGTCAAGTCTTCAGGCATAGTAGTTTGCCTTTTCGTTTGTAACGATAAATGGTGTCCCATAATTCACGCTAAATGTAATTTTGATAGAAAATACAGATTTTGAATTAGAAAGCTTACACTATGTATGGAATAGCACATCGGATAAATGACCGCCACGGCTTTGCGGACAAGTACGTACTCTTTTATTGAAACTAGTATCGCTTGTGGTCGAAAATCGACCATTTCTTTTTTAATTTTATAAAATGTAATACTAAAAAAACGTACCACAATTATTTTCTTTTTTTATTTTTTTTTTATTAACGAAAAGAGCGACATCTAGATATCAAAAAAATACGTAAATGAGCTGCTCCATTGGAAACAGGTTCTAATCTAAGATGATTAATATTTGAATACGTTACTATGGTAATAATGTCGGCGACAAATTGAATGTCGTCATAATCCGTTCAATTACCTGTTTTGTATGGGGAATTCATAACTTAATTTTACCAGCCTTAATGGCGACATATACTCAAGATTTTTGGTTTGTGCACATCTATGGCACAGTACCTTTCGAATGATATAAGTTTCATTCTCCTCATTTCATAATAAATACTTGAAAAAGTGTACCGAAACTTTTGATGTTCCCGTTCACTGAAAATAATGATGATTTTCTATGACCGTTTGGCATCACCGTTGGCATCACTGTACTATTAAATGGCGCAAAACTTAAATTTTGCGTGAATTATGGGAAACCCTTTATATGTATACACATACCCAAAATGTGTTCTTTTGAATTTACATTGCAGCCTCTATATAAATATACCTGTTCCTCGCTTAAAAGGTTAAACCTCAATACTAATCTAAATACGTTTTCTATAGACTTACCATTGTTTTTCACTGAACCCTTTTCACTTGAGAAAATATTCGATTGCATGTGATTTTTGACACTTCTCGGCGTGGAGGGAATATCTGAGCCGAAAATGTCACTGGAACCGCCACCTGGTGGTCTGAGGACCCTGAAAATAAACCAAAACAAATTGTAAGCACGAGTTCAAAACACATTTAGTGGTACCAAGCAGTACCAGTCATAACAAACGGATATCAGTTTAATTTAGAAAAATGTCGCGTGCTTCAATGTAACTTTTGTTTATCAATCAATATTAAGAAACAACAAAACACAAAAGGGTACTTCTAAATCAATTAAGCTTTTCATATTCTACGACAACTTTCTCTACGGACAAACAATGCGTTACTAGCAACCCAAATTTAGTGCCTGAGAAAACACACAAGCTTTAATGAGAGATGTTAACCTAAAACATATACATGTATGTATTGCATTATAAACTAGTTTCGGTTAGATCTTTTTGAATGAAAATATATGTAGGTTACGCTTGCTTGCTTGAGTGCAATCTTCTTAAGTCGTTTAATTGTTAATTACAAGCCACGAGAGAACGCACAACAAACCAAGAAGCGTGAAATGCACTTCCATAAGATGAATTATTCTCTAGTACGCTTATCTTTAAATTACGTATGGAAGTAATTGCGGTTGTGGTAAATAGAGAGAAAAGTATTATGACCAGGTTAAGACTGAGTTTTAATTGCAGTATGTACATAGTTTTAAAGAACGAAAAGAAAATGTTGCTTATTTTTTTCTTCCTTTTTTGTTTTATCTATGCCGCAATAATTAAAAGTTAACATGGTCTTTGAACATTGAAGACAAAGACATTTGGATAAAGATAAACTTTTGCAGTGCATCAAGCTGACATTGATGAATTTATGATGTAATAGTAGTTTTTTGTATACATAATGCAACAGTTGGAGAAGGTTATCTGAAAAAGGTTAACCAACCTTCGAGATTAAACTAAACTGAGAATTGGATATGACGATGAAGTCAAGAAATACAGAAAAATTAAGTAGTAACAATGGACTTAAACATAGTGAGACTGCGTTTACAGGACTGGGAGAATGGTCTCCGGTTCAACCCCCGGACAAAAAACGAATCGTATTTGACAAACTTCTATATAATTGTCTAGGCCTAGGGTTTAATATGCATCAGTTCCGAACGGCAAAGAGCTCGGCTATATAAAATAAACAGGCCAGCAATAGTGCGTACGTCTGTAAATCCAGCAAATGTTCACTGGTCAGTAAACTTATTCGCATAGTATTTATCACTTCATTCCTATTCTTTTATTAATGTCAACTAGTTTGCAGTTAAAAACGACGAGAAATATTAATTTGCCATCAAAAAGGACTTGGTGAAAAATGAAATAAAATATAATTCACTAGGACATGTCCTCAGGTGGAAGGTATGCATCAGAAAAAAAAAAAAACACACACACACCAACTCCTTTTCCTTTGTTGGTTACATGTTGGCGTGGTGAGGGAACAAGACCGCTATAAACTTATAACAGAGCTTGACAATTGAAGTGTAGCTAAGGAATAATGGTTGTATAATTTCATAACCCGTAGCTTGCTGACTGAATACCATAACAAAAGGTCAAAGATCATAACATCATTTCATGATTCTAGACCAGATGAGTTCGCTGTTCGGGATAGATTTATGTCGATAACAACAACTTACTTCTGACCGTATTAATGCAGCTACTGATTACGATTTTTTCCACATCCGTTACTGTCGATGTGATTTTGAAAGTCGTGGTTCTTTCCTTCTCAGCAATCTTAAATCGTTTACAAGTCGAATTAATGGCGTAGTAAAACACAATGCCAGATAAACGAATCTAACCGCAGAACTTGGGCCTTATATTTGTCATTGGTGCCGTTATTGCGCGAGTCTCTGATGTACACTTCCTATAGTAACAGAGGATGTGTAGAAGGAGATTTCTACAGTATCTAGCATAGATCGCTAGAGTCAGATAAGCCTTGTTTTTCATTGTTTCTGCGCCGTACTAATACAAAATTTTAGTCTCGACTTTAAATATACGGAAGCTCACAATTGCGGAATTGGTATGGAAAATATAGCCACTGTGAACTACTAAAATTAAGAGTCGAAACTAAAACAGTTTATTGGTAGGGCCTCTGTTCTGTTTAGCACTACCAAAATTAACGGAGATACCAGCCATCCTCGTTCTTACAAAACCTAGTCTAGAGGTGGACTTACTGTCCGCCTTTGACGTCTTCGATTCATCACTAAATTTGCTGAAATCGCCAGAAGGACCGAAAATTGTATAGCTCTGCAAGCTCAAGCATTATTGATTAAAAATAACATCGGGAACATGAATATAATTTTCGACCACTTTTCGAACATTTGAAGCCCTGCCTCCCTAGTAGTCCCATCAAGTTTGGCTGCTAAGGCTGTGGTGGTTGCTTGTTCAATAATGGCATGTGACACCATCTTGTTTAAACCATTGAAGTACGGCCTGATAATGTCGTCAACCTCTAACTGCATTTTTCTAGACGCGTCGGTAGCTGAGGAATATTCCTCGTTTGATATGCGAACATCGGGTTATCAACAACGCCACCGAGACAGAACGATATGTCAAATAATACTAATATGTTTTCAGATCAACAACCAGCTGACTGAGTATTGCCACATTAAATGCAAAACATATAGTGTTTATGGTTGATATTGGTTGGGCAAGTTGCACATCACAGGTAGGTTCCCACCAAGAATTCATGACAGCACAGTAACCCTCGATAGTCAAGTTATGCTAATTGCAAGAGGTGTTAAATGCACACACTTTCTCACAGAAACAATCACAAAAAAAGATCCAAGTTAATGGTATGTAAGCAAATTCATCAAGTGCAATATAATTTACATTTCTAATTCACCCCGAATCAGGTTTCGACCTACACATTCTAAAGTAAACTACCTCCAATTAATCATGTACGCAAACAATTGCCATGTTAATAATCCATTATCAATCTCTACATCCAATTTTAAATGCATTCTCCATTCAACCATAGGAGATCAACTATTTCAAAGATATTATAAGTCCGCGGTCCGCGGTAAGCGCACAACATGTCTGTCATTGCGGCGCTCAGATGTTATACATCGCACCTAACATGAACATTGACATTGAGAAATTACATGAAAGCATTTCACTCGAGATGCCAATAATAAAAAAAAGCACACACAAATTTCCAAGTCAAGGTAATTTCAACAAATTGCTAATAAAGCAACGCGCCGCGGTACAAATCACAAATCACGGACACTTCCCAACAGAGTGGACTTTTCACGCCATTAGTACGCGCATTCAACAAGCGCGCCACTCGTTGTCGTCGGCCCAATAGTATGTATCTTAAACTGGGTGTAATTTTTTTGTTGCCGCTGCGAACCCTGCCATTGAGCCACGATCTACTGAAGCGGCAAATTAAAATAATTACTTGTGGAATTTTCCACTTTTTTACACGCTTTCCGAGAAAAACTAATTTCTTCGCAAAAAGCGATAGACATTCCTGTCGTCACTTCTTTTCATTTTTTAAGCGCGACAGCTGGCTAAAAAGCCATATGAAATGACACACAATTAACTGCAAGACAAATCTAAAATACATAGAATTGATTTGAGTCCTCTTCCTCATTACCCAAGTGCCAAAGTGAATTTCATGTTACAGAGGTGGTGACTAATTCTGACGCGCTTTCTTCATCCATTAAATGAAACAACTGTTAGTTTAGCTTGGGCCCGGTATTAAATTTGATCTCGCTTCAATGCGTAGCCAGAGCGCACATAGAATTCTATTGCGTGTTGGGCAACAACTTCATTAGACAAACTCCTCTAGGACGATATCGGCTTATTGCCGCTTTAGCGGGAACGAGTCTCTGCTTCATCTATATCGTTTTACAGTGTGCTTGGATCTCACTGTGGTAGTTCGTATTATAATTTGCCTACTGTAGCCAGGTGGGACGAGAATCTAAATTAAAATCAAATGGACGTTGTTATTTCAAGTATGCACAGATGCATCTTCATGATACTGTGAAGAGCATACATGTATCTATATAGTATATTTTTTGCTCTTGCATGTGCGGCGTTGCTTCGTGCTGTTACACGAATTAGCCATCTGAACGGTTTCATCTCGTCACAGAATCTTGAACATAACGATTCAAAAAAATGCGAATGTGCAACAAAAGAAGCAGACCAGACCACAGAGAAACGGACGGGAATTGTAATCAACATGTTCGTTTTTAACAAATGCTTTTCTAAAAAAATAAATAAACACACCTTTATATTTGGCTTGTGTTAATGTTCGATTTTTAAATTTGTCGATATTCGAGATTCTAGGAAATTCAGTACTTTCTTTCGAATATTATAAGAACGAGTAAAAATGATATAAATAAGGCAACCTTACAGCAAATTAAATGAATGTGCTTTATTTAGAGCTTGCGCATTTTGTAGATGGCCTATTGTGACCAGTTTACCTATTTCAGATTTATTTTTACACCACGTCTAGATTAGTGCCAATTATCCGTTACGCTCGGAGTGATTCACTCATACCACATTAGGTCCATTGTGCTACCACATCAATAGAGTCGGTTATATCCGCCATACTCTTGAAACAATTTTAATTTGGAGGAATATCCGTTTTAAAAATATTTACAAGTTCCTCGAAGAAATATTTACTCTCCTAGAGATTACTTTTTATTCGAGGACAGCGCCGGCATCCATGCAACTGCGACAAAATCATTTTCGGTGATTGCTTTAGCATTGCGTCAAGTTTTTCTAGTGAGCTGATAGTATACCGACAAGTGCTCTAGGCTTAAAAAAAGCTTATTTCAACAAATAGTTTTTTTTAACCATTTTGTGTCCATCAATCCACATGAGACATGAGATTTTCTTTTTTCACAGAAATGTTGTCATTATTATTAGCCTCTTTAGAGTCAAGTTTTTTATTTAATATCAAATGAAATACAAGCGCAGTCCATGAACTGGTTTTTGAAAACACGCCGCATTTATGTTCATCGTTCAAGGACCCTACAAGACCTGAAGGCCAACAGCCGGATATAAATTCACAACCGCTGCTATGCTGGTAAGGGTCACGACGAACTCAGAAAATCGACTTATGAGTGTATCACGATTTTTGAAAAAAATAATAGTATATATTGTCCAGAAGGCACCAAGGTTTTCTTTGCTATCACAAACTTTGGCATAAACCTATGCACCTGAAAATTGGTCTAGCTTGGCCTATCCTATAGGAAAACACAGCCTCATCAAAACTCGCTTTCGTAAAAAAATAAACGCAGATGTTTAATCTTTGCTTTCCTCAAAATAGTATAGTATTAGTATAAATAGTACAACTAGCATGTACGGTGCATTGAACAGGCACTCAGAAGCCGACCACCAATGCTCCATATACGGTAACAAAACGAATCATTGACGAAATTTTTGTCGGTCGCTGACCCGGATGCTTGTGTTTATATTTATTTTAAATCATAAACTGTAAGCATATTAAATGATGAGTCCTCTAAAAAGCAACAAATTCCTTTAACATTGTTTTGCATGCCAGATATTGTGACATGGGATGCCACAATAGATTATTGAAGACTATATGTGATCATCCTTGTGGCGAAACCCACCCTTACAATTGAATATCAAATTCAAACACTCCAATGGCTACCTGTGTGCCGATATGAGAGGTAGCCCCATAACATTTTTGTTTACGCCTTACACTCTCATCATATGTAAATCCCACAGAAAAAGGACAATGCTATGCCTACCAAAAATCAATAGAAAAATAATATTCACACGGTAACAGCATGTAATTTCTCTCAATACAACACAACGTCAAATTACCCAGGAAATTTACAATAAATCTCCCAACCACACTCATAAAATATCCGAAACCTAATTTGCATTCCGATCCAATTTCACATTGAAATACCACCATCGTATCCCCATTCATTTGTCAGATAATGATCCTAATAATGATATTTTAATCAAAGAAACAACATAGCGCTGCATACCAAACGCTATTCAGCGCCATTATGAACACATACGATATTAGATGGCAGATAGGCAGCCGTATAACCTGAAATTTCAATTTAATTTCGCACACGGTTCGTGTGAAACTAAGACGCATAAAAAGGAAGACAAAAATCGACAACTGACAATTATTAAAATTCCAAGTGTCCAGGCTATAGACTTTTTCTAAGAAACGTACAAACAAAACCACCACACCACAACCAAAGGACAAGGTGACTACTGTACTTTGAATGCAGCTCGTACTACTGTCGTCGGGCTGGGTGCAATTGCAACATGCAACCAGCATTTTGCTGCTCGGTTGGTGCACGGTTTCATACGCAATCCAATTGGTGAAAATCAAAAGCGTTTTCCGAAGAATTGTATATGCATGCAGGCAGACGTGTAATCTGCGAAATACAATTTGTCTGTGGCACACGAACGCGTAGGGGGAAAGACACCATGACAGAGATATGTCGAATGTGCCTGCACAGTTAAGCTGTTAGCAGGCGGCAATTGAATTAAGAAACAACCAATCCAACCCATCTATTGGTGAAAAACTTAAATTTTCCATGCAATGATTGTCGTTATTATTATAATTTTCTCTCTCGTTTTTTTTTTATAATCCGCTCGTATCGTTGCATCTTTCTTTTTTGTTATATGGTTTTCGGATTAAATTCAAGCGGACTCGAAGGCACTTTCATAGGTACACTATAGTTGCTTCTGTGTCTTGGTTCAATTTGTAGATATTTCCATACAACCCTTGCTTGGACAAAGTTAAGCTTTCACTTTTAAGTGGCAAAATCTGGATGCTTTAGAAATATCCACTAGACCTCCAGAGATTTACTTAAATTCCCATTGAAACCTCGACCATAGACAAATCATACCGAGACTCCCAACTCACAATCCTCTTGCCGCTGGCCCCCTCAATTTATTTTCAAATCCGCCATTTTGTTTTCCCATCGGTGTTATGTCAATTTAGAATCCGTGTGACATGCAAAAACATACAAAAATAAATGCTGCCAACCTCGGCAACCGTGCTAGAGTTCGGGAATACCACATTTTTTCATTGCTGAATGCCATTGGTTAGTTATTATATATTGCTACGAGGCGAATAATTTGATTTGTTTGTTTAATAAAACTAACTAAAGGAGTTTTCTATATACTAGAAAATTATTAGGACAAACATGGTTGAGTGTTTTCTGTTTTTGAATATCAATAACTTCTATTTCATGTATTAATTTTTCTTAGATAACTGAAGAAAATTTGCTCAAAATGTTGTTATTTTCCTTCAACCAATCTACGTTGTTCATTTTTCTTTAATACTTTAAGCAAATGTTCACTTATTCCTAAAAAATAGTATTATCCACACCTAACGAATAATTTCAAATTTAACGGATAAAATTCTATGAACGCTGTCAGCAACTTTGCCCACAGCGGAAGTGGCATATGCAAGGTGCGAGTGTGTTGGTGCGTCGGAATTTTTGAAGTTAGGTGACATTTGTCAATACGAATTTCTATGTAACAATACAAGTGCACTTAGCATTTGCCACCCCATAAAAATATAGCTTGTAGGCAAGTAACGGGAAATCGGCCAAAGTTGGTGGTCTCAGTATTGTCTCTGACCTCGATGGTGACAACTCATAACTGAATCAGGCAGTTGGCTAGACCAATGTCAGTAGCTTTGCTATAAGGTTGGTTATTTAGAGCCACAATTTAGAAGACGATTAGGAGAGTCAATAAAAACACACGCATGATGTGACTTGTAAAGCTTTCTTTTTGCATTTGGAAAATATTTTGAAAGTACCAGAAGTTAAATGACTGGAATATTTAAACTAATTCCATAAGTAGAGTCTAATGTACATGCTTCCCTATATTTAAACTAATTCCATAAAATTTTTGAAGTACCGAAAATATCAACGGACTACGAAAACTTGAACACAAAAATGGGAAAGCATGTACATTAGACTCTACTGACAATTTGTTTGTAAAAGCTTTTGCAACTCAAGTGAGTCTTATGACTATTTTCTGAATAGATTCAGTGGACAGATTTTATGGAATATTTAGGGTGGTTACACGTTTTTGGAGCTTACTAAATACAAAAGCTTAAAAAATCGAATAATAATCTCCAACTTCCACAGTCACTCACCGAAGAGCTAAGTACAAAAAGCGCATTTTATGAACTATATTTTTAAGCCTATAGGGTTCACTTTCCGACAATCAAAATATCGAGTAGAACAAGTTTTAAAACCCTGGAAAGAAAGTACTGACCTAACTTTTGACGACTTTAAAGCTATCAAAAATATGGTATATTTGCCTTATCTGTTTTAAAAAAGGATTAATTTGAATTCACGCTTCCATTGAAAAAAATGGCAATACTATTAAGTTTTTACTCGCCAAATACAATTTTACGACCCTCATCAACAAAACAACAACATCTGACATGGTATATCAACAAAACAACTTGGCAGAAGTCACATGATAAAATCATTACCAATTTAAATTGCGACCGAAGGAAGAACTTTCTCCAGTGCTGGTACGAGTCTACAATCAAGCTATTACTAAGCCCTATCAGATAAAAACTATCATTGTTAAGAAGGTCAAACGCAAATAACAAGCAAGACAACTGAAAGTATGAAATGTTTGTACAAAGCATTGGAGTAGCATTATATCATTTGCGCTTGATAGCGCTGATAAAATGTTACCACAAGGCTCTCGATTCGAATGAAAGGTTTCACAATACTACCCAAAGCCAATAGTTTTCCGAGTGCGTGAGACCAAACACAAGGTAAATTGTATTCCTAAGACTGTGGTGCCAAAAAGAACTTAGCCTCTTAGAGCCACTCGTTGGGCAGTTTTATTTTTGGGACAATCCTTTGGGAAGGTCGCGAAACGCAGACCAATGCAAAAAAAGCATCGTCTGTCTAATGTAGTTATGATTTTTACTACAGATTTATAAAATTTAAAGGTGGTGTTAGTTACTGTGGAACACAAATGTTATCTGAAATACTAAAAATGACTTACATTTGAAAATTTGTTTGAAAACGAACTTCACTTTTTGTAAGCGCCTAAACTATTTTTTAATGTCTACTGAGGTATACAATAAACATAAGCAAGACCTGGGTATGTTTTCAGGTATAGGTACAGCAAATCGGCACATTACCTATCCCAAATCGTACAAAAAAGCAGCAGAGATTGATATCCCTCAGGTTTTATCGATTTCAAATTCGACGATGATAGGGCATGTAGAGAATGAGAATGCTCGCTGTTTCGTAAAGGTCAGTTGGAAAACAATAATTTGGGATTTCCATACAACAAACAATTTAATATAGGGCGACAATTATTTAAAATGATCACGTCTTTGACTACAGTTTTATGACGATATGGATGTTATAAATTGTCCAGTCAATAAAAGCTTGGACTATGTTGGTTAATGGACGGGCAGTAGTTTGCTTCAACATTGAAATGGTCGCGTTACTTCGTCTTATTTTTTTTTTCCCCAACCGCTTGTTGTTAACCTGCGTATTTGAAGCCTTCAGCGATTTAAATTAAACGATAACGTTAAACTAATGCAAACAAATATCCAAGCCAATGACAATTTCGCCAACTGTATGCGAACAAATTGGATCCAATCGGACAATTTAATCTATATGTCTCGCACATAAACCATTTCAGCCCAATTGTGGAAATACAGGATTCATAATTGTATTTGGAAAGGGAATGTCTTCTTGAATGAAGAACCGTGTGCGAGGGAGAAAACGACATGAAATGTAAATTATATCCAGCTGGGCGCGTCGCATTACATATACCTACCATTTTATTTTTGTTTGCCAATGCACATTTGTATTATACGTATTTGTTTATTTGAGGATATGTGTCCATAAAGAGGTTCGGTATACCGGTATATCTAACCAAAGTCTTGTCAAACGACACGACCGATCGCCATCGCTGCAGTAGCCAGTACTCTCCGGGCATTCGATGGTCGGTGCAAGACATGAATACCGCCAAAAGACACAACACAGCACAACTGCTTGAAGTGAAAGGTCGGTCTTGGGGGGATTGCTATTGAAAAGCTGCAAAGAATGAAATTGAATTCATGAACTCATCTCGTTTCCAGTCTCTCTTCTCTAGTGTCGGTCCATTTAGTGAAGTTGCAATTATTATTGCTTCTTATATATGATTTACAATTTGTTTGTTGCACAGTTTGATGAGGACAATGTGCGCGGATATTATAGGTGCATCGGGAAGATCGGATTCGTTTGAAGTGAATAGCAGGGAAGAAAAAAAAATACACAAATCAAACCCCAACCAAAAGGATTGAATTTCAATAATGGAAAATATGTTTGATGATCATAATTTGTATGGCTGTGGTTTTTACTTTGCGGTCTTGCGTGGTGATGATAACAGAGCTCCAGCTATGCATTGAAAGAAACTATTAATTGAAATTCTATTACTGGGACACACCCCGGGAAAATAAATTGATGGAGCTGATGCTGATGACTTTCTTTTTTTTTGCCATCGCGTTCATTTGGCGATGTAAATTGTATGGGAGCACGAGTATGATGTGTATGAGGAAATATTAAATATGTGGTATAGGTATTACATTTTATTGTTTGTGTAATAAAAATAAATAGACTTGTACTTTTCGCAAATGAGAAAAACCACCAGACGTAGCACGACTTCGAGGCAGTGACGTTAGCACTCCCTCTTCATTTATCCCACTAAAAGTGTGGTCATTTTTCCTTTTTCAATGTACTCAAACCCACGATACTTTTTCCTGTTCTTAGAAGTAGAATTATTATTACACGGAAAGAAAATCACTAGAAAATTTTGATAACAGACGATTTACATGAGCTGTTTTTTTGGACATTCAGTGTGTTGATAATCATGGTGAAATATAGTTGTTTTGATAGAATTTCACCAAAAATTTATAGTTTGAACGTTTTTTTTTCAGAAAAAAAATTCAAATTATGAAATTTCAACGATTATGGTGACTTTCCCTTTTTCTTACGTAAAGCTTTTCGGACATAGAAATTCCCACAAAGAGGGATAAATCCCACGATATAACAACACTGCTTCGGGGCTATATTAAGAGAAAGTCACTAAGTTACCTTTTGCAAACTTATTTCTGCAATTTAGCCAATATGGCTCTAAAAATGAATCCTATACTATATGTACTATATCTATGACATTTTGAAGTAAAAATAGATATTTTAATATACACACATCCTTAAATGTGTTAACCATCCAATGGAGTCTCACCTACAAATAGTAGGTTTTGTGTCGAAAAAACTTACTACAAGAAATCGAGAAAGTGTGGCGAGGGTAGTTCAAGAACATGGCCATGGGACCAACAGTGGTGAACGCAATTTGAGTTGTCTGATGTTTTTCCACAACAAACCTGATATAAAAACGCCTTCCTTTCTCTGGATTGTCTAGCAAGACAGATAGAAAACATGGCGCAGCGACTAAGACAATTATAGTGCGACAAAAAGGTCAACCTGGTTTACCTTTCTGCGTGAGGTATCATAAAATGAACAGTAGATATTTTAAAATTTGATTTTATAGAAATAGTGGCACCACTGTAAGTAATACAAACAGCATCTCTGGATGGAGATGGTTTAGCCGGTAGGGGTTGAGCAGCCCGGGTGAATTCGGTTGAACCTGAAGGTGTACGAAGCATTATACGTCTACACAAAAGGCTCCATCGTCTATTCAGTGAAGCCCTTTATCCTGAAAGCTACAACGATTACAAAGCCAAGGACTACTATACACGACACCATACAGATTTTATACACAATTTCAACAAAGAATCCCATTTTTTACAAATAGGTTTTTTGCAGAACGGAACTTAGTTTGTCTTTGTTGTCGAAGAAAAAAATCCAGCACATTAGCAGCAAATATAAGAAGGATGCGAGAAACCATCGGAAGAATTGTGCAGCCCCTGGTGGTGAAGTTGGTGAGCGCCTTATAACCAATCTTCTGTGTGTTTTAATTTTGGGAATAAACGGAAATGACTTATAATGTAAAAGCCTTGTCCAAACAGCTATATTGAGAAGCTTTCTCTGGACAATTATACATATACCTGCGTTAGTCAGACGTATTTAAATTTTGTTTTTCGGGGATTAAACTTGAGAGTCCGCAAGCTTTGTTGTTTAGCAGAAGAATCCCAAATGTCCTAAAGAGTAGACGGACAAGATAGACTGTGTCAAAAACTGAAAGTTGTACTTTAAACAAGGTCATAAACAATTTTTTTAAGAATTTATGAAGATTTGTCATTCAAATAGTTTTATTAAAAGCAAAACACCCTTAATAGCAATAACATAAGTTCCTTGACCACTTCATTGTTATAAATGAGAATGTGAAAATTATGTTTTGACCAATTCAAGTGAATGGAAGATTGCCTTTAAATGGAAAGTCATTATTTTTCCATAACTTGGCATTTGTTTTATTTCGACATATACTGACTGACGGTAATGCTCTTTGGACAATATTGGTCATTTTCACGTTTCACCCGCTACTTCATCGCTTCATTTCCGATACCTACAATAACAAATGTCAATTGACACGAAAATCATTTTGGTTACGGAAATTTGATCGGCAATAAATTCTCAATCGCATTACGCACTCAAATCCCGGCGCACTTTTCCCAAATTTTTTATTTACATTGGTAAGTGATGTTTGGTGTGCTTTTTTTTGTTTGTTTCCACGTTTTTTTTTCTTTTTTTTTTAATTAAGAAAAGTACAGGAAAATGCAATCAAAGAGGCCACATACTCTTTTCAGTGAAAGTGTTTTGTGTGATTTTATGAAGTGTATCTGCGCTTGGGTTTTTTTTTATTTTTACTTTTCTGCCAGATCAATTTAACACATACCACTTAACCTTATTGAAGAAGTAGATAAACGCATTTATGCAGACTCAACAATCGCTGGAGATGAATAAAGAAACTTGAGAAATTTTACGCAAAGGAAAATTATCCAACCCAACATAGCGCAAAAAAAATTATTTTCGAAATAAAAAGAATACACGAAAGTCTGTAAATGAGGGGAAACATAAACATGTCTATGGAACAAAATGTTTAAGTATTTGTCATGTTCTTTTTTTGCTTCGTCTCAAATCGTTTCCATTAAATTGCCGTGAAAGTCACACGAGGTATTAGTGAGGGGCGTAACTTTTTAAGACGGTGTTATATAGAATTAAGAAGATGAAGGTTTCTTACAGGAAACAGGGTACTGGACCATACATGCACTGTAATTCAAATGGAATACCGTTAAGAGTTATAAATTTTCCAATTTAGTCTTTAAATGGAATTGGTTTTAACTATTCATTTTAAAGGTACAAGTTATAATTTCTTAAAGGTTTATTTAGTACAAAATACAAAATACCGCCCTTCAAGCTGCTCAGACTTTCCTTTCGGAGCTTTCCCTTTCGGAGAGCGCAAAATATCTTGGTACGGTTTTAGACAGGAAACTAAACTGGAAACTTAACGTACAGGAAAGAGTCAAAAAGGCCCACAATGCTCTCTTCATTTGCAAGAGGAGAGCAGGAAAGAAATGGGGCTGTCAATGTTATATTGGATATATATAATGGTAGTAAGGCCCAAAATAACTTATGGGACTCTTGTCTGGTGGAAGGCCACGAACAAGAAGTATGTAAGGGATATGTTGACCAGGGTTCAAAGAACAGCCTGCATTCCCGTTACGGGTGCTTTACGTACCACACCAACGACTGCACTGGAGCCGTTCTTGCATCTTTTACCACTGGACTTGCAAATACAATCAACTGCAGGTAATACTGCGCTACGGCTCACTAACGCAGGGCTTTTTAAAAACAATAGGATAGGACACAGTACTTATCTTAACGGAATCTTTCTTCGAAATCCCGGAAAAAGCGGATGAAAGTCTTGGTACACTTGATTTTGACACTCCATACGACGTGTCGTACCCTGACAAACAGGACTGGAATAGGAACTTGGTCTCGAGAGAAGATGAGACCTCAATATATACAGACGGTTCCAAAACCAGTACGGGGTCAGGTATATACTCCAGCGAGTTGGACCTACATATGGCCTTGAGACTTCCGGACACATGCAGTGTATTCCAGGCAGAGATTCTGCCCGTACTCAAAGCTGCGGAGGTACTTTTAATGAGATCGATATCCAACAAGTATATCGCCATCTACATTGATAGCCAGACTGCGCTCGAAGTGCTAGAATCGCATACCACTAAATCTGAACTAGTCAGGAATTGCCGCGCAGTGCTTAAGGCATTATGCTTGCAGAACCGTGTCAGATTGTGTTGGGTACCTGGGCATTGCGATATTGAGGGCAACGAAAAAGCCGACGCTCTGGCTAAGGAAGGGGCGGAGCTCCCACTTAATACAATGATTGAAGGTATCAGACCACCTATGACCGTTGCTAAAAGGGTTGTCTTCGAGAAAATAAAGCAGTCACAAGATGGTCACAGCTAGAAGGACAGAGGGTCTCTAAGGCACTGTGGCCTGTCTTAAATAGGAAAAAGTCTGAAGAATTGAGGAATCACAGTAGAACAAAGTTAAGATTAACAATAGGAATACTCTCTGGGCACTGCCTTTTAAGGAAGCATGCCATGAGACTAGGCTTATCTAATACGGACATATGCAGGTACTGTGAGGACCTACAAGTTACGGAAGATATCTATCACCTTCTTTGCGAGTGTCAAGCAATTGCTCGGACCAAAAGGAAGCACCTAGGCAGGTACTCAAACAATATTGGAACAATAATTAGATTCTGTAGGGAAATTGACTGTTTGGGCGATTTGGTTTGGGTTTTTGACCGCAATGGTTCCCCGGGGATGGCGTTGGGCCCGCCTTGGTGCCTGGTCTTTTGTGACGATCACACAACCCCACTCAACCTAACCTAACCTAAAGGTTTAAATTCTATTGAAGGTCAAATGCAATGATAAATGTAAAGGAAGTTAGGAGTATCTAATGCTCAATTTTTCGGAAATATATAATACTTAAGTATTTTGGAATTAGGTTTGCTCTTTTGAAAAAAAAAACCTTTCTTCGACACCTCAAAGTCGGGACATAAAGAAGGATTATTATATTATTATTATAGGCACAACATATTAGAAACTTTTGGGGCCACAATATATGCCTGCACCTATATTCTGTAGGTACACCAAAGCCGATGACATAGGGCTTCTTTTTGTATCTGAGACATCAGGGCTCTGAATTTGTGTTTCTTTTTTATAGCTCTCTAGCTAATTTGAAACTTAACATTTTCCTTTATAGGATCGATGTTTCTAGACTAAGGGTAAGTACCAGTTTTACCCTGTACCAAGCAAGTTGCGAAAGTTCATCGTTCGTGCTCTTCCTCAATTTATTGTCCTGCTAACTTATTTTTATTTAAACTTCCTACAATTCCGTCACTATGTCAATCAACTAAATTTATGCTTCTTCTATAAAATAAAATCGCCGGTTTACTGCCTTTCGAGCATAAAATACGAAATTAACACAAAGCTACCACTAACACTGCATATTCACTGCGAGTTTTCCATTGAATTTCTAATTACAATAACCAGAGAACACCTGCCCAGGCACAGAGCAATCGGCTGGCCAAACAATTTATTTCGCCCAACAATGTTTGCTCAAACGAAAGGGCACCCTATTATGGAATGAGTAAATTGCTGCGAACAATCGTACAGTTAATTTAGCTTTTAAGCGATTATACCACAACTTGTATTTCCGTCTTCCAGAGCTCTGAATGGAAAGTCAAGCGCGAAGGTGCCAACAATTATTATTGTAATGAGTCACAAAGCTACATAGATACAACTGTGAATAGGCACACTCAACAAAACCGGTGCAGAGGTCAGAGAACTACACCAGCAGCAGCAGCAACAACAACATCAGCAAGAAACGAAATAAGTGCTCATGTCTCCCATCACAGAGTTTAGCTAAATAATGGTGGCAACAAAGTAATAACAATCATCACAGTTAACTTCGAATGGAAACAATAAAGACCCAGAAATACAATAGAGGTGCCAGCCAGTGCTACCGGTCCCAGTGAATCTTAACTGCTGCTGAGATACCTAATTTCTTGGACCCTGCGGCAGTAATGAGTAGTAGTTGCATATGGTGGCGCTAAAATTGTTTGGTAAATGCGAAGTAAATTGCTGGCCATAAACATTTGGGTAACATCGTGCGACTACATACCAACGTTTGAGAACTACCACCAAGAGCGCGAGCACCACACACGGCAATTAACCAAATCCAAATGTAACGTCCCTTGTGAGGAAGTTGGCAGTTTATCTGAATCACACACAGATTTGAGTGCTGCGATTTTTCGTGAGCAACCGCGCAATTTAATTATTTCGCTGTCAGCCTGTGGTTTTAAGTGCGGTCTTTCTTTTCAGACCGCGACTAACATTGGTGGTTCCTGCTTGAGCTAATTGATGATTCCGTTCACTGGAGAAGGCAACGTGCATGCATAACGAGGAGATGCGTTTTTTTTTCTTTGCTCTTCTGCTTCTTTTAATCAATTTTCAGTGGATTATTCAAATAGTCTATTTGGAAAGAAGAAGAAGAAGGAGAAGGGTGGTGCCTGCTGGAGTATTTTGCGGTACTCCTCTGAAATATGTATGGAAAGCAGGCGAATTAATTAGCTTGCACACACAGGTGGTAGTGCATAAGGTTGAACGAGCACGAAGATCCAATCTCGGTTGGATGCAGTGTAGACTGTAGACCAAGTGATTTTTCACACGTTGTTGATTTTGTGTGTTTTTGCAAGGCTTTTAGATGCGATGGAAGCTCGTTGCTTTGGCGAACTGTTTGATAACTTTAATTGTTGAAATTAAGCTAAATTAAGGTGGAAGCTAACGAAATAAGCAGAATAAGGTGTAAGCCGTGCACATTTCACGGCTGAAAATACTGATAGCAAACTGCTATCAATTAGTCAACACGTGGTATGGGTTAGAGTGGGCTAATTCACCAGTGTAATGGAAAGTATGCCCAATTAAACTTTAATGTTTTTGTTTAACAAAACTACATTGTATTGTACGGAATAGGCCCTGTACACTGGGACCTGAAGAGATCTATTGTGTTGGCCTCTTTTATTTAACCCAGGGAGCTGTTTAGTAATAATAATAATAATTTGGCGGAACAGGTCCGTATGGACCCAAGCCTAGCTTCTCACAACCATTCGTCTTGTGTGAGTTTTTATTTTTGGGACGAATGGAAGGGATCTACAATTTTATGCCGAGTCCAAACGGCCAATTGAGAAGCTCTTTCATGACAGTTATACTCTCGGATGTTTGTTAGACGTTCGCGAGAGGTGGCGCAGCGAAAAAAACCTTAAGTTGAAATTTTGGGTTTTTCTCGGGAAGGGAGCTGTTTAGGCTCTTTATAAATCTCAGTATTCTTCTTGGTTCCATGTTTCCTATGTCTGCAGGACTTAAATACTCCCTTTGCATATGGATCACTCTGCGCCTGGCCACAGCAGGGCATTCGCATTCCGTTGTTTCCTCCTCTTCTCCGCAGAGTCGACAGGAGTCATCGTCGGAAAGTCCCATTTTTTTGAGATGGTATCTCAGTGGCCAGTGACCAGTAAGATAACCCGTTAGTATCCTTAGATCTTCTTTGCTTAGCTCAAGTAACTTTTTCGTCTTACTACGAGCTGGGCTTATGAATCTTTTTGCCTGCCTCTGTCCTTTGCATTCCGTCCAGTATTCGGCAAGGTGGTCATCTTCCCATTTCCTGAATTTTGAGTGTACGTAACTCAAAGGTAACCCGAAGTAGGGCTCAGGACCAATGAGCAGGCGTGATGCGCCTCTTCTCGCCAGGCAATCCGCTCGTTCATTTGCCTCAAATCCTTCATGACCCGGTATCCAGGCAACGGTGACGATGTTGTCCTTGGCCAGAGCATCGAGGAGATTAAAACATTCTAAAACCAGTTTTGCCCTGATCGAGTACGATTTTAGGGCCTTAAGAGCAGCTTGGCTGTCTGAGAGGATGTAAATGCGGGCACATTTAGTGCGCCTACGTGGGCATTCTCCGACACATATCTCTATGGCGTGTACCTCCGCTTGAAAGATGTCTGGTGATTTTCCCAGTGCTATAGCTCTTTCGAACCTAGGCCCATGGACCCCGGCACCGGTTGCGTCATCTTCCATCTTTGAACCGTCGGTGTACCAGATTTGTGATCCTGAATGATATTATGAATTGCTTGGTTCTCCAGCCACTTCTATCAGATATTAGTACGTTAAATTTCCTGGAGAAGCGAAGCTTTTTAAGCATGGTGTCTGATACCTTGATCACAGGATCATCTTAAAGCATTTGTACAAGGTGGCGCAAAAGTAATCCTCCTATCAGAAAATGCTATAAATTTTGCGATTGGCCCCTAATGTCAGTTCTGTTTTGACATTTGTGTAGTAAACACATGCAAAATACACGTTAATAAACAATGTGACGCTACACTGCTCCAGAACGCGGAATATTGGTGACTATTTATTTGAGCAATAATCGGTCGGGGACTTTGGCACAACGTGAATTTCGTCGCAGATTTCCTAGCCGTCCAACGCCTACTGGTGAAACACTGCGACGTTTAGCCGCTCGCCTCGAAGAGACTGGCACAACACGAGACGTTGCCAAGAGTGGCGGGCCCCGGAGCGCCCGTTGTGCCGAGAATATCGCCTCTGTTGACGCGGCCATTTTTTTTTCGAGAACGCCGCTGGTCAAACGACAACAGTGAACGGTGCGCGCTATAGGGCCATGTTTACCGATTTTTTTCTACCGCAATTGGACGATTTAGGACTGGAGTACATGTGGTTCCAACAGGACGGAGCTACGGCACACACTGCGCGAGCCACAACCGATATTCTGAAAGCGGTGTTCCCGGGTCGTTTTTGGCGATTTGTATTTGCCCGCAAGATCGCCTGATTTGACCGCTCCAGACTTCTTTTTGTGGGGCTTTTTGAAGTCGCGGGTTTATGTCAACAAGCCTCAGACTCTTGCAGCTCTTAAAGACAATATCCGTCAAGAATGTGAGGACCTATCGCCGGAAGTTTTGGCCAAAGTGATGGAAAATGCCATAAAAAGGGCTCAAATGACAATCAACTGTGGCGGCGGCCATTTACATGACATCATATTCTCGACTTGATGTAAAAAAAATTAAAAGACCAAATAAAAATCATCCACAAGAAGAATCAAAGTTTTTCATTTTTTTTTTAAATTACAGCCAAAAAACATCGGAAGATTATTTTTGCGCCACCTTGTAGTACCCGAAGGTGTCCTGTGAGGTTTCCTGCTTTAAAATTTGATATATCAGGGAGCCTAAGGGCACTGAGACCCGCTTCATTCTTGACAGAAATATGTAAAGGCATAAGGCTGAGCATTGCTCCTATGGCTGCTGTTGGGCAAGTTTTCATTGCCCCCGTTATACCAACGCATGCTAAGCGATATATCTTGTTAAGTTTTTGTTGGGCCGTTATTTGTTCGATTTTTGGCCACCATGATAACGCTGCATAGGTGATCATTGGCTTGATGATCGTGTTGTATGACCAATAGATCATTTTTGGCTTTAAGCCCCAGGTTTTGCCGTAAAGGCGATGTCACGTGTAAATTGCCTTTGTCGCCTTCTTGGTGACTTGATCAAGGTGCGAATTTCAGGTAAGAGTCTTGTCTAGGATTACTCCTAGGTATTTTACCTCTCCTGATAAGTTGATATCGTCATTATTCATCTTGATCGGTTTCAGTTCTAGTTTTTCCTTTCTTGAGAATGGTATCATGCCTGTTTTTGAGGGATTTACGGTCAATCCTTTGTTCTGACCCCATCTCTAAGTTTAGGGCCGTTTGCATGATCTCAGAAACTACATATTTGTGTGAGGAATTAAAAAGAATGAAAAAGAGACTGAGAAATATGTACTCTGTAGAAGAAAATACCAGTTACCAGCCGTGCACACATTATTAATTAGATAAATGCTGTAGCGGTTTGTTGCCATAAGTTTCATTGCAACTAGGTAAATTCAAGGCTATGCGGAGCTCAGCAGGGTTCGAGTCTGCGTAGCATATAAAAAAAGTATAAACAGAACTAGGCAACGAAGCAAATTCCGTGCAGAGGTTATAATGGGAATCATGTAGTAGAGTTACAGTCGCTTTTGACAGAGCTAGGATGTTGATGGCCCAACATATCGCTCCACACTAAATGAACAATACAACATAGATAATAATAGCCAAAATATCCGCTCACCAAAACTAAATGAGCAATAATTCAATAAGGTATTATAATTCACCATTCGATGTATGTATATCTATAGCTTAAGACCACTTATCCACGAGAAAGGCGATCTCTTTACCTGTTTAAAATTTAGGGATATTAGTTTACACAGCAACGGTTAATTGACACTTATTGGTGCATAATTCATCCCTCTCGAGGTATCCGTTCGGAACGGATTTGTCTCCGATTTGTACGAAATCGGAGAAATTCCAATCGAGGTATCTGTTCCGGTACAACTTTCGGAAAAATTCTCTGATGACATGTAGCACATATTGTCGCACTGCGTGGAACCGCGTTATACCACTTACTTCTGAAAGCTACGCTGCACATTTTTTTCCGAGGCTCTCCGACAACTTATTCATTTATTTTGTTCCGTAACGGATACTTTGAACGCAATTTGAGTTCCGATGAATTTCACAACGGAATTTTTTCCGAACGGATACCTCGATAGGGGTGAATGTCTGTTCAAACTTTGGCGGATCCTGGAGTAGGTCAAATCAGTACAATATCCGAATCGGAGAATCCGTTTACGAGCATGTAGATTCATGTAAGTAATTTAAATTTACGGAGAAAGTTTCCTATCGTATTTGCAGACAGAATTGTCGATATCAACGTATAGATAGTTATTAAACAGAATTTTTGGAGGGCGAATGCAATAGAGAAACCCCTTTTCTTAATCACAAATGAATGTGCTCATGTGCTGAATTACTGTGCGAGAGATATCAACGGAAAACACAATTTGAACCTAAAGTAAAGAACTTTAAAATATTAAATTCATCCGTCCGGTTCGAACATCTGGAACATCTAGGTAGATCCCAAATAGCTCCGATGGTATAATTATTGGTATACAAATGAAATTTGTATACCAATAATTGTATGAGGTTTTTTCCGATTTCGAATACTCACATGTTTAATACTTAATCGGCAAAAAGTTATGCGTAATTAATCACATTTAAAAGATCTGTCGCATTTACAGACTTCCAAAAAATGCAGTTAGCTAAGGCCAAGAAATCGAGTTATATTTTCTAACAAAAAGCTCTAAAAGGCGACAATAAATTATTTTCAGTATTTACAAAAAAAAATAAATCGCCGCTTAGTCCAACGCGTTTCTGCATTATTGAAGAAGCACCACTAGCGTCCCTTCTTCCAGCGAACAAACCCCTGAAAAAAGGACAGCTGCGTTCGGAAAAATTACAGTCCAATATTGATTAGGAGTACCTACAACGTTGACTAGTCTTATATTTTCGTTCTCAACGGTTTTTTTTTTTCATAAAATTGATCAACGAAAACCTTATATAATTGTTAGCTCATAAATATCGTATGTATTTTCAAATTATAACTCTGTTGGTGAATCAATAATTTAAAAGCAAAAATAACACAGTATTGTTAAACTAATCTAATGATCGAGTACCCATTTTGAATTAGCTTAACAAAAAAATAACAGTTCAATGTTCGCAGCACACACGCGTTTTTCTATTAAGTGTCCATTTTTAATAAATACAAAACAGATTATGAGATTTAAACCAAAAAGCTTGATGAAATAAAAGTCAATTTAAAATTTACAAAATCATCACTTAAAATTGAAGAAACGAAAGTGTTTCCCTTCAGAAGGGAAAAATGCTACCCACAAATCTGAAACGCTTATTTATCAAGTGCTTTTTTTAGGTACCACATCTTGAACTACTCATAAATAGTTCATCTACTTTCGGTATGAAAAAAGTGTCTTAAAAACATTAAATCGGCGTAACAAGCTATTATCTCCTTCTTCGAATGGGAACCGTAATTAATTATACTTTTAGAGCTGTATATACAGGCACAAAAAGCAACAGCCGACCGCTTCTTTATTATTTGTCATATTAAAAGCTTTGATAGCACCCATCAAAGCATTTGTTCAAAGGCGGCATTTTATGTTAATTACTCATTTGGCTGCACTCCCAAAAATTCAGTTACCTGTACGTGTGCAACATAAAATAATAGTCATTGTATTTAAAAAAAAATAATCCCCCTTTTGCATGGCGTGAAATTCCTTTCGCATTTTGATTAATTTTACGGGAACTAAGAAATGGGTTAATAGTATCATTAAACATTTCTTTGGCTAATGTATGAATCACTTAGTTTTATGAGCACGCATTTTTCAATTTATCTCTTGCACCAAGCATTTTAAATTAAGTTTTACAGTTCTACTTTCGACTATATGGTATATAGTCTAATAAATTTATAGAGTTTCCTAATTGTCTTCAATTAGAAAGAAAAGAAAACGCTGATAAATTTATTTATTAATGACTTGGAAATCTCAATATCACAAAGTGCCATTGTTAGAATAATTTGATTAACAGAATGTGTTTCTAATTGCTGGTATAACGTACAGCTGATTTTCATAACGTTATGGGATCTAAAGAAGAGAGACTTTAGATGTAAGAGTTTTACTGTGGAATATATCACACGTTGTCGAATTTAGTTGACCACATGGTGCGGATTTAACTCTATAACCATTGAGGTATTTCGTGCGATTAACAGAATTAGTCGAGAAGTTAAGAAGAATTTGTATTATAGTTCGGAAATAAACGCCAAGTGTCGTTTGTGCGGGTCAATGCTCCACGTAGCACATGTTCAGGGATTTCCCTGCACTCATCGCAGAATCTGCAGAGACCTTCTTCAGATATATCCAGTTTTCTTGGGTGTTCCTTGTGTCTAAGTGACCCGCCAGGAACCCTGTTAGGATACGAATGTTATTTTTTGGTTATATTGCCCCAGTAGATTCTTGGCCCTTGTTGTCAGTTTTTTCCCCTGTTTTCTTTCTTTAGTTTGCTGCATTCTTCTTGGTGGGAGTGAATGTGTGATATCCTGTTCCACGGAATGGTTCAGGACCAATGAAAGCTTCTAATGCTCTCTTTCTTGCTAAGGAAGTCGGCCATTTCACCTCCTATTACCACAGATGATTATTTCGTTTCTCCTACCCAGTTCATTAAGCTATTGTTACCATTCATATGGTTTTGATTTAATGATGTAGGAATCACGTGCCATAATACCAGCCTGGCTATCTGATATTATAGCTATATCACAGAAGGTTTTGTTTCCATCGAGGTTTATTTGGACGCATTTATCTATGGCATTGATTTCATCCTGAAAGATATTGTAACTTATGCCCACTGCTTCAGAGTATTTGGTTGTAGGCCCGTTAACTAAAATCCTGAATGTGCATACTGATATAATTGAACTGAAGTCTTCTCAGCCAGTTGATTTTAAGATGTTTTATCATAACAAATAAAAAAAAAAAACAGTTGGCGGAACAGCTCCGTTAAGGATTTTAAGCTTTACTTCTTGTTTAAATTTGTTTGTTTTTCCGGGAATCAAACGTGAGACCATACACAGTAACCACTGAACAACATTTCGACATATTTTCCACAAAAAGTTGTAAAAGTTTTAACTTAGAAACATAAAATATAAACCATTTAAAGCAAAGTACAAACCGAAAAGATTTAGTAGTCTTCGGCAATCCAAGTCGACAAAACTGTTGCATTTTCCAACCTACAGCTGCAGACTTTTAACAACCAGAAATTTGAGTTTCATAAGTTCTTTTTTGTTATTGTTACAAATAAAAAAAATTTCCGAATTGCAGATTTGTCCAAATGTTTTTATGGCAACACTGGTAGCATCTGACAAGAAAGTTGCATCGCAAAATTAATAAATAGCCCACTTTAAACGCCATGGACGCTCTTAATCCTGATCGCGTACAGCGCAATTGTCCAAATCACTCTTAGTCCAAGCCACAAGAATCGAAAAACTTAACATTCCTTTCAATCAGTCACTTTAATTACCTGTAGATAAACTATAAAAAAAAAACTTTACTTCAAAAGCATTCCCACATAGTATCGGGTAATAGACCGACATCACCCTACACATGAAGTTAGAAAGTCAATGCAGAGCATGTGTCCTCTATCTGTGGTTAACAGTTGCAGTAGAAAGATTTACGCAAGTTCATTAACTCAATTTAATTGCATGAAATTAGCTGTACCTATTAGTACGACGGATGGGGGCCGCTATTGGGTATTGCAGTAGTGCATCTTCTGCGATTTCCAAGTAATAAATACTCTCGAGCACCAGAATCTATGTGGGTTGGACATTTATTATTTGAATGTTCTTTTTAATTTACTGCCCTTTAGAAAGCTACCGTACGGATACACGAACTATATCTGACAGCTAATGCGTCAAAGATCATTATTATTCCATTTTTAAGTATTTCCTTGTGGGAGACATTTAATTGGGCTACATATGCTTCTAATGATTTAGATACTGAAACACTTTGCAATTTACTGATTTTACTGAACACTGACAAAAATCGATACTACGGACGTTATTAAATCGATATTAAGTACGTGATAGAAAGCATTTGCCTCAATTGCTATTTAGGTTGGTGTGCGTTTATTTATGAACGAAGGACATTCTCTAAACAAATCGTACGTCATGCTACTAAAAATATTGGAGAACGAGTAATGCAACGATAATAATAAACATATAAACAGATTAGATAAGGCAAATTTTGCCAAATTGGTTAGTATTTATATTTATCCGCATGTGGGTTTAAATAAATAGGTTTTCGTGGACTTACCTGAAAATAGAATAAAATTTATGATATAAATAAGTCGGCGCAGTGGCTTAGTGGTTAGTGTGTTGGACTACTAAGTGAGGGGTCCCAGGTTCGAATCCCGAGAAAAACCCAAATTCCAACTAAAGGTTTTTTTTTCACTGCGCCACCTCTCGCGAACGTCAGACATCCGAGAGTATAACTGTCATTAAAGAGCTTCTTAATTGGCAGTTTGGACTCGGCATACAATAGTAGATCCCTTCAATTCGTCCCAAAAACAAAAACTCACACAAGACGAATGTTGTGAGGAGCTAGGCCTAGGGTCCCTAGGGACCTGTTGCGCCAATTATTTTTTTAAATAAGCCTTAATTTATTTGTTTCACCCTGTACTAATAATATTGTGGGGAAAAAAACATTCCCAATGTTCCTTAAATCAAGTTTAAACGAGTGTGGCTTTGACCCGGACATAAAAACATTTTTAAATGTTTGATACAGACGTTGGGGTCGGTATTATTTGACAAATCTCATCCATTTAAAAAAGATTATTAGGGCAGATTGTGGGCATTTTGCTATATTTAATTTTATTTATTTTGTATTCATTTTTCTTTGAATAAAAAAAAACACCTCTTATTGGAAAACCCTTACGTCTCAAAATTCTAAATTAAAGAGCCTTGCAATCGGTTTAAGATTGGTGGGTGGAAATATCTAAGAGCCTTACTAATAATTTTTTTTAACCTTCACAATAAATATTTTGTAAATCCCGATATGCATGTTTGTATGGAAAAATTCACCATTTGAGTTCGAAAAATGTAACCTGGACACTGAAAATTATTACACCGGACTACAAATTTTGTCTTTAAAAAAGTATTCCTTATGTAAAATAGCTTTTTTTTTATTTATTTTCAAGTACGGAATGCAAAAATAATTAATATATATTAAAATTAGTTTTCCTTTTTTAGAAAAAAAATGTTTTTGTAAAGCAGGTGAAGATCGGTGTGTGGCAGAGGACGAGTAGCCAATGGTAAAGGGTTTTCCAATAAGAGGTGTTATTTTGGTATTCACAGAAAAATGCCATTTTTTGAGATAAATGATCGGATTTCATAATAAAAATGAAGGTATGCCGTTAATAATGAAAAACAACATGAGCCAAATGGCCACCACGAGCACGCATACAGGACCATATCCTTTTCATGAAACTTTCCATAACCAAATCGCAAAGTGGCTGCCCTATGTCCTCATGATAGCCTCACGTATTTTATCTTTGAGGTCTTAAATCGACGCCGGGCGGTTGGCGTATACCTTATCTTTCACGTGGGCCCAAAGGAAGAAGTCGCAAGGTGTTAAATCACAAGATCTCGTTGGCCAATTGTGATCACGGTCCGGAAACTTTTCCCGTAAAAGATCAATGATTTCGTTGCTTGTGTTTTTTCACCATTTTTGTAGTGAATTTTAATAATTTCAATGCGTTGTTGAAGCGTGTATCGTTCCATTTTTAGTAATGGAGTAGTTTCTGCTTGTCAAATGTCAAAGAAAAAAAACTTCAAAAGTGAAAGCTACCGAAATAGCGGGCCATTCACAATGACAGCTCTTATTGGAAAACCCTTTAGAATCGGATACACTATGGCATTAATTTTTTTTTAGGAACACCCTTGCCTTTTCCAAATAAATGAGCTGTCAGGCGGAAATAACAAATCAGTTGCATGATTTGTCGATTCACGCCGCTGAATCGAAATGATGTCTTTTGCCATTCAGACAATTTCTCAAACCACACGGATTGCAACAAAAATGGGGTTCCACATTTTTATCCTGGTGTTTTTTTGTTTTCGTTAAAATAGTAAGAATAGTTTTTTTTATTGTAGGTTTTTTAAAGAACACCTTTGCTTACTAAATATTACTTCTTCACAAATGTATCAAAAATTGCAAATCACACATTTTCGAGAAATTTTGCTTTAAAAAATAATATTTTTAGCTTTTAACATTTTTATCACTTAATAATACAGAACAGAGCACTTAAAGACAATATTTTTAATATTCAATGCCAAATAAGTAAATATATGTCAAAATGATCAAGTTAAATGAGGGTAGAATCATTAAATTCGGAAAATGTCAAGTATTGCATAAACTTAAACTAATAAATAACTTTTACTTCTCAACTTGTATTTAGCATGGGTAGATAAATAGAAATTAGTTAAAATTATTTCGAATACTTTTTCATTGTAGACCAGTGTTATTACTTATTAGTATCGCGGTAAGTGTATTTGGATTATCAAGTTGTGGTTGGCTAGAACAGAATTAGTCACAGTTTCCAAAGTTCAATCAATTACTTTGATGAAACAACATATTCCGAAACGACTAACTTGACTGATTTGAGTAGATTTTATTAAAAATGAACAAATCTGATATAAGCGGTGTTTATTTTTTTGTCAGGAGTAGGTTTTATCGAACATTTAAGAGCTAGCTACGAGTATTTCGCATCGACAATATATTTATATGAAAAAATAAATTAATTTTGTTTTAGCACATTCTTTTAAAAAAAAGTTTTAACAATGAAATAATTATTTTTGTGTCATATTTAGAAATCTGTAGAAAAAAATTATCGCATAAGTAACTACATACAAAAATTTTAGCAAAAATATTTTCTTTCTCGACTTTTTGACTGCTGTATATAGAATCGTAAGAGTTATTGGGACCTACAAGTCTCTCATGCTATATCAGAGGAATGAACAGAAATGCAGTTATACTCAAGGATATTTGTCGACCTGAAGGTGTTATTTATATTATTCTGGGGGTTGAGCGAAGACTACCACCGATTGTTATTATTGTTAAGTTTTATCAGTCATCATATGTGTATACATGTCATATATACAAAATAATCTAATTTTGGTTTACCCTCTTTTTGGCAAAAATTATGCTGTAGATATGAAGTATATTTCATTTTCTATATCTGAACTGGATCGCTATTTGCATCCGCTTTGTCACCTCGGCCTGGATTCAATCTCTTCGGGTCGACTAAATTTACTGCATAGTTACAGCCAAATTATTTTCAAATAACCACTGCCCTTGGACTAGTTTATACCGTCGTTTCACATTGCACCCCAGTGTTCTTGATATGCAACATCCATTCAGTTTCCGTTTGGAGAGAATAGACAAAGATACCCCAGTGTCTCGTTGACCTGCATTTATAACATTAGATTGCAGTATAGCACATAGCCAACAGCTACATTCACATATTTCGCTTATGCGGATGCACTTTTACACTGCATTCAAGCCAATGTTTGAATTTTAATCGCTCCAATCCAAAATTTCTAACCAACGTTTTGAGTTGTAATTTATTGTGGGCGAAACTCCCCTTATTTGACCTAGTTGCAGAATCATTTTTGCTTACAGCAACCATAATATGTTTGCTCTGTTTCAATAGGTTGAGAAACATTCCAGCCAGTGTTATGTGGGAAAAGAAGATTGCATTCAGTTCCACGGTGATGAGTGACTGTCTGTTACGAGATATGGAACATCTGGGAAAAAGTACACACAAAAGTACTAAAGTGCACTAACAAAAGATTGTATAGTGCAGTATGGGATCCAATGCGGTGAGGTTCGATTAGCGGGGACGGAATTCAATTGTTACTGTTCAAAAAAACTGCACATAGTTTCTTTCTGTCATGAGAAATGCAACAAGTTGTTATGTTGCGTGGGATGTTTTCTCATTAACTAAAGGACATTAGCGGCGCGGTGCTTAAAAAAATGTTTGTCAATATTATTAGAATATCAAAAGAAACTATTTCATTTAAAACGAATTAGTAACAATCGTATCGAATAGACCAAAATTCGCAGAGCAACATTTATTTAAAGATCTCTTCTTTTGGACCCACGAGATGTGGAAGAACGGAATCTGAGTCTAGCTCTAAAAGCTGCATGTCGGGTATGGAAGAATCCACTTTTGTAGAGAGATACGTCTTACGAATATCGAGTATTGCTCTCTAAATACTGTTTTCCTTTGGGACTCGTTCTCAGAGCCATTTAACTTTTGCGTCGACTCACTCCACTTTAATGCAATTTATTTTGCAATATTTATATAGTCTAGCGGCCGCTAATCGACTGAAAATCGAAATAAGTAAAACTCATATAGAGTGGTTTATGTATAACTCTAAAATGAGTTGAATACATTTCTGATACCAATGTTAAATGGATCTACTTCTGAAAATAAAAGCTATAAGGCTAAACTCAGTTTAGTTCCAACTTTCAACTTTCCAACTTTAAAGTTATGTCTAGCTACTAAAAGATTAAACTCAAAGTTCAGACTCCTTTGTGCTTTATCAAAGAACTTTAGCCTGGACTACATCATTGGACGAATAAGAGAAAACGCGTATTTTTTGCAAACGATAATTAAAGTGAAAGTAAAAAAGTGAACTATTGCCATAATTTATCTCCAGCGGTTCAGCACTAACCAGTTGATATAATAATAAAGTATTGCTTCTGGTCAATTCCAGGTTTTATTCATTAGCTAATTCCGTGACTAATTATAACACAGCCTTACAGTTTAATTACAGTGGGTCCATGAGATTCAATAACAAAAAAAAAAAAAAAAACGTTTCCCAATCCGAACTGAGATGAGAAAAAAAAGAAAAGAAATCGCCTTTGGAAGAGAAAGAACAATCAAAGAAAATGTGAAAAAAAAACCATTTCCTTAATTTTCCGCTTTATGGTTCTGCGTTACAACCGCACCGCTATTGTACCATGTCAAAACTAATGAGTGCCGTTCCTTCTATAATAGAATTATAATCATTACTACCTTTCGCATTTCCTTTTAATCGTGACGGATGTACAGATCGTTTTTTTTTTTCTTTCATCAGATCATACTCTCATCGGTTGCCTGTCTAAGACACGACTACAATTTTTCATTAGCAATAAAAGGGTTAAATGGGTTTTTAAGTAATGGGCCAATGCAGAAGTACATCGTTGTACCACCACCTCCTAACGATCATCGAAGAAGATGCTGCCATAAGTCCATAGCCCATAAAGCAGTTGAGTTAACATCTTTTTTTTTTGAAGGCGGAACCTTGCACACCACCCACAGAAGTTCATATATCACTGACAGGATAAACGGACGGGAATACCTACCTCGAAGCCCATCCCAAACCCAAGCCCAAGCCCATATTACTAACTGAGCATTGAAATATGTATAAAACCAAAAAAAAAAAAAAAAACTTTAGATTCAGCTGATGTTTATGCACTTTTACCGGAAGGCCCATAAGTTCAGTTGTGGTTGCGCTGGTGGCCCTCTTCGCGTAACGGTCCGATCATAATGATCGGTAACCGAAAAAAAAGTAAAATAAAATTTAGGTAGGTATACGTACGGTAAAAGAATTTTCGATGGCACACCTGATTGCATGACAGTGCAATCCAACTTCCATCGCCGCAGTTCATTTGATTTGAGTTTTTTTTTTTGTTTGGCGTCCGATTCTTTTTCGCTTGACTTGTTATTTCCTCTCTCCGCCTATTTTATCTTGCACCTGTGTAATAAAGTTAGTTGCCACAACACTAACAAAAACGGACAGATAAAAAATATCGAGGGTCATGGTTACGAATGAACAGCTACGGCATTTCGTATAGATATACATTTCGGAGGATGTTCCGAAAGATACACTCTGTTGCGCCTGTGCAGCAGTGCACTTTCACTTGAATTGTCATTTTGATATGTTGAACATGTGTCGAATTTTGACAACTACATGATCAAGCGATTGAAGTTTGAGGTTGCACTTTTCTCCCCATTCAGGTGTGTGCTGCAACCAGCAGTAATGTTCCACGTTTAATGACATGCTGATACGAATATCTTTTAACCGGTCTAGTGAGCCGCCGGAAAAGTCGTAGTATATGTGTACCGTACAATAAAAAGGATAATGATAGTTTTGTTTTCCATAAGCCAAATTGAAATCGCCACCGATGATGCAGCTATCGACAGTTGACTCCGGCACCGGTATGCACACACTCAGCACTCAATCAATTATGTTTGATTGGTTCAATAAAGTTTTCAATAGATTGGCCAGCGGGCGGTCAGGTTTTCATTAGCTCAAATGGCATCGAGTGGATTAGGAAAAGTGTAATTAATATTGAGTGGTAATTGGTGGGTCGTGGGTGTTTTTTCAATTAAATTGGGCTTCGGATTTGGATCAACCAACAGACATTAAATACGATTAAGTTGGGTATACAATTGCATAGGGGGATCAATCCGAATTCTTTTCTCGAAATTAAAATCGAGATGCATGCAGACGACTACATGAAAATGAATGATTACATTTCCAATGCTGTTTGGAGAAGAACAGAAAATAAAAGTAACTTTGATTAAATGCCCAAAAAGTCAGTGGTACGTGGTACCTACTCATTTCCAATCTAGATGGCTATGGCTACCAACTAAAGAAACATTTATATAACTTATGAGCTCAATTTTGTTTCCCTCAAAACTGCTGCAATTCCTTCGAAAAACGATTTAATGTATCCTATATTTAAAATAAAATTCACATTCACAGATGAAAAATATGGAAAAAGGCAGCCAAGCAGGTTCTTCTTCGAATGTATATCTCTCTTTAGATTTGTTCCGAACCATAATGCAATCGAAAAAAAAAAAAACAGTTTCATCAAGTTCAATTGGATTTTCAAATGATTTTATTAAAAAACCTGCGTTTAATATTGTAAACGTGCTTCCTCATTTGTTTGTGTATCATGGGATCTTCCCTGACAACTTAAAAATTGCTGAGGTCATTCCAATTCACAAAAAGCGTAATTACCTCAACAACTAATCCTAGGTATCTCTCCGCAAATTGGCCAGAAGTCGTACCGTTTATTGAAGGTAAATCTTTTCCAGTGTTAATTAATAGGCTTCCGAATTGGAGAATGCTCTTCTGTCTATGAGAGCATTAACGACAAGAAAAAAAAAAACCTTGACATTTGACATCGTGGACCATGAACTAATAGGATAATATTAAAGTGGAGCCCCAGAAGGTTCAGTTTTTTGGCCAACTTTGTTTTGATCTTCATTTCTTTCTTTGAGCAAAAGTTGAAAGACAAACAACTTGGATTTCGTTTGGGTATAGCACGCAAAAAAAACAACAACATTTTAACACGCTTTCACTGGGTTTACAGTCCCTAGAGTTTATATTTCACTGTGAGAAAAGTTGAAGCAATTTTACTTGTGTAACGGCTAATTGCTCTGAAACCAACCTTATTGATAAGTTATGTACCAGATACAAATGATTTAATATTGAAGTAGTCTCCGTTTTTAAATATTTTGGATTGCTTACTGACAATAAAACGACTTGAAGTTGTCATACTTCTCTAATGAAAAAGTATCTTGTATTCTATACAATGTATCGGCTAAGACCTGTTTGCTCTAGACAGCTCGTAGAGGCATTGTACTGCCCTAATGCAATCCAAATTGCACTACGGGTTGGTTTGTTTAGACGGTACTTATGTTAATCAACTGCGTCATTTAATTATTCCTATCCAAAAACATTTTTTTAAGAACTATTACAAAAAAAAATTTAGGAATGGTAACTTTTGTAATTTATTTTCAACTGCTTGTTGCCTGGTGCATCAATAGGGTTTTTTATTATGCTTTTTTATCTGTATAGATCATTGATTTCCATGGTATACAACAAAAGTTGGATCTTGTAGTTGAAAACCGGGAAAATGAATGATCTATACAGATCATGTGAGCATAATAAAAAAGGCCTAATGCCAGGAATTTGGCACAAGTTCCATGTCGAAGCTCTCATAAATTTAAAAACTTTTACACGATTATAGCACCAATACTCAAAAATATATCGCAAGCTAAATAATTCTAGTCCGATCAGGCTTATTCTTAATTTTCTTCATTCTTACGTGCTCAATCTCAAAATAAATCGAATGAATCTTAACACAATAACAAAAAACTAAAATCAAGCTTTTTATTATTACATCAAGCCTATGCAATATTTAAATCAAGCCGCACAATGTAACTTGCATGATGGATACAGAAAGTTCATTAATTCCGATTTATATCTCATACAGTTTACGTTTTTATGTAGTTAAGTGTTCTGTCAAAAAATAAAAGAGTCGAAAATTGTATTAAAGTGCAAGTGATAACAAAAACGATGGAATTACTAATATTAATTTAATATAAATACTTTTGTAATAAAAAATATGTCTGATTTTAATAGTCCACCCTTACAATGGAAAAATAAAACATTATTCTGCTGATTTTGAATTTAATTTAAGCTCACACATTCTTCATTGCGTTATGTTTAAGAATATATTAGCTTAATTTAAGTTTACAATGATCTAAAATCAAGTTGTTGCATTCTTCGAATGAAATGACTTTGGGCTTAATTTACACGTTCTTAATACTGTTATAGAACAATCTTAAAATAAAAATTAAAATTGAGTATAAAAAAACATACTCAATTTGGATTAAGAATTTAAGGACTTGGTCTTCCTAACAAACGGAGTTTTAAAAGATGATAGTACCTGTGAGTTTTTACTGCAAAATAAAAAAATATCTATATTCCCTGTTCGCCTAAAATTTTGAAAGCGAAAAATAATTGTTTCCTAAAGCCTTTTTTTTTAAGAAACATTTCTTGGTGGGATTTGGTATAATGCCAACCCAAAATAGGTATGGAGTTTGGTCGGGCGGTATCATGTGTCTTCCGAAACTAGAAAGTGAGGAAGAGTGATAATCATATAAATAAAATTGGTGTAGTTTTGTTCGACTCAGATTGAATTTGACCGCATGTATTTAAATACAACAAACTTAGAAACTGCTCAGTATATTCTGGTGCATTTTTCACAGGCCTATAGAGGATACCTAGGCCTACAATATCTTCTTTGTCTCAACTCTATATCTCTATAAATTCCGGAAAAAATTGGACAAGAGTAATTTTTTTTTTTCGTTTCGTTTTGCTTTTTTCTTTGTCACGCTTTCCGTTCGAAAATACTGGGAGCATTTAAATATAGTTATTATAGTTAGCAGCAGCTTATAGAGGACATTTGCAGGTACAACTTAGGATATCCAATAACTCGATAACTTAAAAGGTTTTTAAATAAATAGGCAAAATTTGAAACATTTCTACGATATTCACCTGCATGAGTAGATATGCACTTCATTCTCAAATCAAACATAATAACCGCGCAATATTTTGACATCTCTTTTAACCTTATTTTACTCCAGTGACGGAGAGGAAGACAGACAGAGGCAGTATGCTGTTTGGTGTGTTAAGAACAAAAAAAAAGCCATAAAAAAATGTCAAATACAGTAGAAGTCGTTTATAACGACGGTGAAGGGACCGAGGAAATAACGCCGTTATAACCGTCGGTCGCTATATCCAACTGGCTTCCACAAATATATATATGTAATGAAACTAACCAAATGAAAGGAAAGTGGTCGTTATAAGCGGAGTCGTAATAAGCGACTTCCACTGTATGTAGGAAAGGAATGTCAAATACGTATAGGTATCAGTGATACCAGATCGTGGTATTATTACATGAGGGAAAATTCCTGATGATATACGTCGTACCTGTTCATAAATGCTATTTGCAATCAAGATGAGGCAGTAAATTACTGAATTGAATTACAGTACGTGGCCTGGAGTTAAAAGTTGGAGTTGCCATTATGCTGCTTCGCAATTTGAATCCCCTAAGCTTTGTAATGCAACCAGATTGAGAGTGATTTCGTTGCAGAAAAATGTTATGGATGCGTTAATTTTAACTGGGTGTGGTAAAGGAGATACGGTGTTTCTATCGTACCAAGAATACATATAATTCCCAGCAATTATCCATTTCAGTTTAAACGGATTCAATTTCCTATTTATGTTTGTTCTGCCATGACAATCAACAAGTTAGAGGGTCAAACTTTAAGAAAAGCGGGTGTTGAATTAATCAAGAATTGCTTCAGCAACGGGCAGTTATATCTTCTTGTATATGTGGCGTGCTCCAGGGTAAGTAATGCAGCAAATATCACTATCTTAGTCGATAGAAACCGCTAATATAGTATACAAAAAAGCGTTACATTAATAAAAAAAAGTGAGCTAATTATTATAAAATTATTTTCATTGTCCAAAGAATATTAAATTATTGCCGATTAGTCCAACGAGTATGTGCAATGCCATGAAGATAAAGGCAGAGTGGGCCCAGTCTACGGGAGGTGTTTTAGTACGGGTTCAAGTCACTCACTTTTGCAGAAGGCTCTTTCTGAAATTTTTTTCCATCAATTGTTCTGAAACCACATTTTGCACGTGCAAAGCCGGGCGGGTACAGCTATTAAGTATATAATTCCTAATCCAGACCAGGATGCGAACATGCGATTCCAGCCAGACAAAGCGAAATAATTAGGAAAAATCTTTTTTTCCGGGTTATGTCAGGTCAGGTTTTGCGACCTATGCCCTGAACAAAAAAAAAAACAATACATATTGGACGACAATAAAATGTTATTATAGAACTTTCTTTGTACCTACAATACCTGTTGTTGTGTGCTGTATAGGCCCCATACAGTGCCATTGCTGAAGTACCATTATTTAACACGGTTATCTAAGATTGCGTCTCCTGAATAGTTTCATCGTCTCAATATAAGACAACATTCCTGGTATAAGCCGAAATCACAACGCAAGGTTATAAGAAAAGCAATCATTAGGCTTGAAGAAATCTGGGAAGCCCCTGGTAGTCTCTGTCATTACCTTTCTTACGACCCTCATAGCTTCGAAACGTGTGTTTCTGCTATATTAACAACTTATGAAGTTTTGTAGGTACCCGCAACCAACGCAAACTCCTTTACAATTGCGTATAATACAGTGCTTCCAAACGCAACGCATAATTATCAATTTCCATCACAATTTCTCTTCTACGCCTTTCGATTTTTCGCTCAATAATTTTATCACTTTTCCTCACACACTCACTGTGAAAATAATTTATTACATTTTCTAAAAAACAGAAACAATAAGTACAACCAGCAATAACTCTACGACCACTTTAGCCCAGATAGCTTACCCGAAACGCTACCACAATGACTTAGCAAATCAAATATATTCGATTTTATTCATTGCAGCCGAAAAGCCGTGCGCAAGCCATTCACATGAGCTACTACCACTTTCCTAGTGTGTGGAAGTATGTGACCAGGTTACTAGATCCTCAGTTTCAATTGATTGCATGTTTAGGGCAAAGTCTCACTTCCTTCGCCTTTCTCTGTGTAAGCATATTTTCCTGTCTTATGTCTTTCTCGCCACGGTAAAATGTATACAGCCATTTTTTTTTTTTTTTGCATTAGTTAATTTAAAATTTAGTGAAAGGAGAAGAGACAACGATAAAATTCGTTAAAAGAAATAGAAAAGCAGCATCATGGGAAATGCCCATGAGCAAAAATTCACAAGAGGTGATGGCACAACGTAGCAAGGTAAATTTTCCCTTGTGACGAACTGTGAAAAGGATGTTGGCCAGGTGTAGTCAATGACTGTGTGGTATATCATTATGGCGATGATCTTGAATTTGCTTTTGAGTGAAACATTGTTTAAACGAAGATCATTGCTATGGACTCTGATGCTAGTCTTGTTCAGATCACTGCCCCAGGAACAAATAGTACCATTGGCGCGCTAATGCGAAAAATAAGGCTGCTTCTGGACGAAGAATTATGATGACATGTGGAAATTTTATAAGACTGAAAGCAACTATAGAAGTTCGCAATATTAAATAGTAATTTTTTTGATAACCTGGTACCGGAATATTCTATTTTAAGAAGCAGAGCAAATATAACTATTATTTTAATTTAAATGAAAGTCTTGCCTTTGTATATGATTTATAAAGATATTTGATTTTTATTGATCTATAAATGTGAGTTTAATGAAAAAAAACCTCTTGTGCTCTCCTAATACTAAAATTATAATTATTTCTCTAACCTGGTCATTGAAAATGACCCCGCATTCTGGACATCTGTTGTGTGGATGTCATAGTAATGTCGATTAACAATTTAACATCCGAAACGACATCATCCACAACTAACATAAATTGCGATCTCAGGAAGTGGTCAATGTTCTTCTTGGTCTATCCTTCCTCAATATTCCTCGTTTGAACAATAATAACGACCATAGAATACCGCGAAAACATGCCTTAATCAAGATGGATAAGCGAACAAAAAAAAAGAAAAAGGAACACAATGAATCAGCACAAGAAATGAGTTCAGCTAATGATTTCCTCCTCTGCGTACCTACCTACCTTCTTTTGTCCATCTTGCTGAGTATGGTTTTCTTGAGGAAGTCTAACAACATACAGAGATAGACCTAACTATGGACAATGATGTTGCTTTGCACTATGCATATAACTATTATTGCACTCCACTTAGTACGGTACGAAGTAAATATTGTGCAAGTCGCATAATAGTCGCTAAGCATTGACTTGGGGTCTACTTAGGCATGGTAAAATGCCAGACAAGTGTAGTTGTAGATTGTAGACGACGTCGATGGCGATAGCGAGTAATGATTATGTGGACACGTTTAGTTCTTTCAAAATTATGCAAAGCAGAGATTATATATTGTGGCATGAGGTTGGAGGGGTTTCATTTGTTTTTTTTTTTTTTAAGTTGATGCGTTTTGGCATCGGGTTGCAAGTGAAAATCTAAATAGAGTATAGGCACCTACTAATAAAAGTTTAAGCGAAAACATTGAGTTTTGATTGGTGTCGTTAGCTTTTGCATGCAAATTGTTCCATTAGCAACAGCTATTGAGAAAGAAAATCTCCTACAGGGAAATGGTTTCCCGGAACGTATACTCCAAAGCCACTCTTAACCAAAAACAAGTAAAAGTGTTATCATCGGCCTGGCCGATGCTTTGATACCCTCCACTGCATACAAGTCGTGCAAAACTGGTTTTGTATGGGAGGTACCAGAACTACTTGACCGACATAGTCCAAATTTAATATAAACCTGACGATGATAAAAGTAAGTCCTCTCACAAAAATTCACTTGCCTAGGTCGATTTGTTTTGACGATATCCTATTTTCAACAGACAGAGAGACACATAGACCTAATGTTGATTTTGTATGGGAGGTACCAGAACTACTTGACCAACATAGCCCATTTTCAGTAACATCTTGACGACAATAAAAGTAAGTCCACTCACAAAATTTCACTTGCCTACGTGGATTTTTTTGGACTTTATCGTGTTTTCAACAGACAGAGAGACACATGGGTCTAATATTGATTTTGTATGGGAGGTACCCGAACCACTTGACCGACATAGCCCATTTTTAATACCAACCTGACGACGATTAACAGAAGTCCTTTCACCAAATTTCATTCGCCTATGTCCCAAATCATAAAAAAGAAGGAATTGATAATATAAAAACTTGCTTGTAGACATAGTAAAAGGTTGGTGGAATTTTTTGTGCAGAGATAAACATATGTTTTTAATATCTGGGACATTCAAAATAAAATTTTTTCCTCAATCACTCACCTGCCAATCTTTACTTAAAAATTAATTTTTTGTCATTGAAAAATACCATTTTAAAGTTCAGGCCTTACCATGACATATATATTTACTGTTACTACGATCATTTTTTTTCCCCAATTGCAGACAGATACCAACTAATATTTACCAGGTTTAGGTCAAGCCAAACCCTCTTTCTTGCCAATCCACGAATCGGGTAGCACGTGACAATCCACAGCAATCATTTTAATTGAGTAAAGGATTTGTTTATTTCGAAAATTCTTAAACATTTCAGAAAAAAACTTAACGAAGAATAACTTTTGCCAATCGTTGTTTTTTTGAACTGTGAGGCAATTGCTTAAGATACCACTATTCATGTCAAATTTTGACATTTTCATTAAGACGTATACATTTGTCCTATATTTGTCGCAGGGCACTCTCAAGAAAGACACATGTCAGCATATCAAAAGTTGCCACGAAAAATGACACATAGCTTTAGTAAAGTCCTATTCTAATTGACCATGTTAGTCGTGTTTTATCGAACGATGATATCCGCGGTCGCTTCGAAAAAAAGATTCGTAAAATGTTCGTTAGTATTTGGAGGATAGGAAATTGATTCGGACATCGGTTTGAGCCTTATCAAATGCCTCTGTAGTGTCCAGAAAGATAGCAAGACTGTATTGCTTTTAAAGTTTTTTGTTTCATCGAAACTTACGACTTATGTCTTCTGTATTATGACTTCTAACCTTTTAAATGACAAATTTGCAAAAGGTAATAGATCTAACTTTGAGGCTGTGTGACAGCGTTTACCAGGCTTTAATCACTTTTAATTCTCGCTACATGCGGATGGTTTTGGAGAAGATAGGGCTAGGGCACCTAGGGTGAACTGTCTAAGAACTTGTCTTGCATGTACAGATTTACAGTTCTTTCCGATATTATTTATCGATCGGTTTCTAAAAAAAAACCTGTACAAAATTCCATTCCCTTAATAAACCTAATGAAGCACCAATATATCTTGAAGAGTACCCCCTTTACTATCAATAAAATCCAATCAAATGCATTGTCCTTATAGAAAGTTCTTTTCTCAATTTAAACGTGACGATTAATAAACCGCTAGTGAACGCAACATCATATAAATTAAATTTGAACATTTCCTACGAAAAAAAACCCATACAAATCAATAAAACACAATCGAAGCCGAGAAGAAGACAAATGACTTGCATTGGTCGCCGGCCGATGCATACACACACGCGCAAAATGTATCTGTCCATCCAGCTGTCAACTGTGTTCATAAATAATAATTTAGTAATAAACTTTTCAGTTAAGGTTTTCTAATACGTTTTTTTTTATCAATAATACTTTTTTGTTTCTTACTTTTGCCGACGATTGGGAAAAGCTAGTGATTCTCATTAATCAATGTTGGATGCATTGTTGGGAGATAAAAAAAACGACGCCGACGAAGAAAAGAGGAAAACACTCTTTTATGGAACGGTGATGGAACAAGCTGATTACAAATTCCACCCATTCAACGAAAATGCATATATAAGTGCATGTTTTTTTTTTTTTTTGTAAGCAAGATCGGCAAACAAATCCTTGCGGCTGACAGAAGTGAATGCTAAAATATGGCAAATCGAGGACATACTTTCGCATCTCAAGAAATGCCACTTGGACCGGGACAACTTAATCAATAGATACTGATGACTCCACACAGGCGAGTAGCAGAACTATCAATTTATGATGCGTGCTCGTGAAACCGGATGGTTAGAGTGCGAGCGGTCAAACGATTGAAAACTCCCTAGAGTGCCCGAGCCAGAGATGCAGCGTATGTTGGAATTTTAACATTGGAGACGCACCCAATTGTCAACTTGAACGATTAAGAAAAGAAGCAACAAGATTTAAGAGCTCGCTGCTTTACGACCACACTTTCTGATAGGAAATTGTAGATAATAATATTCAGGTGACTGGCTATTGATATTCGTAATATGGTTTAGTTCTTATGTGTGAGAGTGAAAAATTACACTTTTGTGTGTACAATCTTATAACTAGGTTACCGATTCTATTAAAAACGTTACGGGCAAGGCGCATGCCAGAAAGAGTGATTCCTTACCTGAAAAAAAAGAAAGAAAGATTAATATTATATAGATTTTGATTGTATACGTAGTTGAAGTTATTGTAAAGCATATGGTGTCAAATTATAACACAACAAAGTATATAGTTTAAAAGTGTTCTGTCAATGGGTAGAATGAGATACAACAACGTCGATATGTGTCTTCAATAGGCCATAAAAAAACGAATGACAGACCTTTCCAATGTAATATTATTAGGTGAGCATTATGATTATACAACTTTTTTGTGACTCAAGAACGATGAACATTATAAGGAACACTGTAAGTAAAAGGTCAAAACCGAGCGAACAGATTGACACATATTATTGGCATTCCCGATGTAAACAATGCAAATGTAAGAGAAAAGTGAATAAATTGCTTAAAACTGTCATTGGTGATGAAATCGATACCAATGAAATTGTTTCGTATTAAGAGTATTAACACGATCAAAAAAAAAAAACGGTTTGCTCCTGCCATATCGTATGCCTGAAGTTCTCAACTGAGTTTAGGAAGAAGGATGTGATGAAGAAGATGCGTGAAAATAAAAAAAAAGTATTACTTCTAATATTTTTGGTGCTCAACTTAACAACAACAATAATGATGGCAACAGCAACATCAGCAGCAATAAGATTTACATCAATGACTGTCTCACTGGTTACACAAGATCTTTATTGAAAAAGGCAAATGATCTTAAACTCAAAAACTAATGCAAATTTGTCTGGGTTCGAGATTCTTTTTAATCACTCTTACACTCTTTTTTATCACTTACGACTTTGTCTAGTGGATGCCCATTCCAATGGTGCTAAAACCTTTAAAGAAAACGTAAGTTGCAATAACAATTGTTTTAAAATTTGGGCGTGTTGAATATTTTAAGTATTTAGTTGTCATATTGGACCATAAACTCAGCTGGACTAATCATACGCTTTACTTAAAGTAATATTTGAATATGGTTGTAAGGCAGCTATATCATCTCAGTCTCTATTGTGATTTACCAATTCTGAAGTTGGTTTATAACGGTTTATTGAAATCAAAACTGCAATATGGAATTTCGTGTTGGGGCGGAACTTATTTCAGTAAAATAGAACCTCTATTAATCAAACAAAAGCATGCAATTAGGATTATTTGTAGAGTTAATCGTGGAACACCCAGTTTTGAATTGTTCAAATATATCGAGGTACTTCCTCTAAGACATATTTATTGCTATAAAGTTTTAAAAATATTCTTTGAAAATTCCAGTTATTATGATGTTAGATTTTATGAAAATTCCGGTTATTATGATGTTAGATTTTATGAAAATTATAATTTACGAGCCAACAGCAGAAATCTCGTTACTGTACCAACAATCCACAAAACACACTTCTCTCGTTTTTATTATGTAACTGCGCCTCGTTAATATACTACCCGAAAACCTTAGGTGTGAGAGAATTAAATTAGTATTTTTAAACAAGATCAAAACATGGCATTTTTCCTGTAACTATTCTCAAATAGATTCTCTTTTGATTACAATGGTATAATATAGTATATGAATATAAAAGAAATATCTTTTGATTTGTTTGTATTTTCAAGTTATATAATTTGTTTCCCCATCAATAGTTTATTACTTTTCCTTTTTTCAAAATAAAAGTACTTTCGCCTCTTGTCATTTTGACCACAGAACGCACAGAATGCTATTTCTTGCTAGAAACTAAAATGGTCTTCTTAAAGTAAGCTTGTATGTAAGTAAAAAACCAAAGAATTATTGTAACCCTTAGTTTTGTTTTTGGAAAGAAATTTAAATAATAATAATAGTTTTAGAGAGCCTCGATTCCAGAAGATCGTTTTAAAACAGACCAGAGAGGGATATAGGTTGACCGTTGAATAGTGAAATTTGAGAAATAGAACCCCGGTTGAACACCAGAGTTGGCCAATTAAATTACCGCCATCCAGGAAGACCGGTGGGATGTGCCGGGCAAAAGAAGGATGAAAAACTGTGACATCTACTACGGTTATTGCTAAAGGGAGCAGAAGCAGCGTCTATTTGGATGTGGATTCTTTGAGCTTTCGACACGTCAGTGAACGTCTTACAACAATACGCATCAAGGGTAAATTCGCCCAACATCAGCCTAATATGCACTAACGCCCCCAAAGAAGATAAAACATATTTTTTTTTTTAGTTCAGAGCACAACCTGAACTGTTGTACAAAAAGTTCGTGTTTCTTTTTTATCTCAGATACATCAGAGCTCAAATTGTGATTTTAATGGCAAAATAGAAAAGGAGGACATGTTTGGTAGCACTATTGGAAAGCACAGCCTACACGACACCACGTCTGGAAACGGACTGAGGCTAAATGACTTTGCTGCGGGGCATAATGTTACTATAGCTAGCACACGGTTTCCGGACCGGCGGTCACCGGATTATCAAACCGTCGATCAAATTGACCATGTTGCGATCGATGCAAGGCACTCCTCCAGTATTCTAGATGTCCAAACTTTCCGAGCGGCCAACATAGACAAGGTACGAATGCGGATATCCTAGACGCCACAAAAACGGGGAAATGCTGTGAGGAGATTCAAAGGAGAAGACCTCAGAAACACCGCAACTGATGTGCTTGGTTTCACCAAGCCACCCCCACGAAAACCCTGGTTCGATGAAGAGTGCCGGCAAGCGCATGCAGCAAAAAAACATGCCTGAACATGAGGGAAGAACACCGGCTTCTCTGGAAGAAAAAGAAAGATCATGAGAAGCGCGTGATCGAGGAAATAGAGAGGTGTTACTCCAGGAACAATATTCGGAAGTTTTACCAAACGGTAAAAAGGAGGTGTCATGGCAACAAGACCCGGGCACAAACCTGTTGAGACGAACAAGGGAACCTTGTAGTTGAATGACAGTCGATGCTGAGAAAATAGAAAAACCATTTCTGCAGACTGTTAAACGGCGAAGACAACATAAATTCCGCTGTCAGACAGAATGAAGCAGTCCACCTGACCTGATGAAGTGAGGATAGCAATATACAAACTGAAGCCCAACAAGGCTGCCAGACCAGACGCCTTACCTGCCGAGCTTTTCAAGGCAGCGGGAGATGATTTGGTAGAGTGCATACACTAACTCGTCTACAAGATTTGGTTAGAGGCAAGTATATGCCTGATGAATGGAACCTTAGCATGGTTTGTCCGATCCACAAGAAAGGAGACCCTCTAAACTGCGCCAACTATAGAGGCATCAGCCTCTTTAACATCGCGTATAAGATCCTTTCTGTCGTACTGTGTGATCGCCTGAAACCATACCTATGTCAACGAACTGATTGGACCCTATCAGTGCGGTTTTAGGCCCGGTGAGTCTACAAGCGAGGCCGCATATGACTGCATTTATAGAGACGAGCTATACAGAGCCATGTATGACATCCATGTATGACAGATTGTGCAGAATGACGATGGAGAACGCTCGGTGCTTCATAAAGGTCGAAAACAATCGCACCGAGACCTTTGGTGTCAAAAAAGGATTTAGACAAGGTGACGCGCTGTCATGTGACTTTTTCAATAAAAATCTTGAGAAGATTGTGCGAAACTCACAAGCCAACACCAGATGCACAATTTTCCAGAAGTCTGTGCAACTACTTGCATACGCTCACGACATCGACATCATTGGCAGAACACAGCGAGCTGTCAGTGGTGCGTTTGCATGTATCAGTAGATAAGCGGCAAAAATGGGTTTAGTGGTGAATGAGGGCAAAACAAAATATATGCTGTCAACAGAAGAAGACGCACAACATCGACGAATCGGACAGAACGTCACGATAGACAGCTTTAACTATTAACCGCTATTAACTCTGAAAATGACATTACCTCAAAAATGTAGCAAAGAATCACACTTGCCAACCGCTGGTCCTTTGGTCTAAGAAGGCAATAGATTAGTATTGGCTTGTCGAGAAATACTAAGGAGACTCTATATAAGATCCTCATCATCCCAGTCCTGCTTTATGGTGCAAAAGCATGGACCCTATGAAAGTCGGATGAAGAATTCCTTGGTCGGTCCGAACGCAAAATTCTTCGTGTGATTTTTGGTCCCGTTTGTGTTAACGGGCTCTGGAGGAGGAGATTTAACAGCGAACTCTACGAGCTGTACAGCGACATCGACCTAGTCAGAAAAGTACGTATTAGTCGTCTAAGATGTCTGGGACATGTAGAGCGAATGGACACCAGCGCTCCGGCCCGAAGTCTTCGATTCCAACACGAACGGAAAACGCAGTAGAGAAAGACTTCGCCTTAGGTGGCGCGCAAGTGGAAGCGGAGCTCAACCAACTTGGAGTGCACAACTGGAGGCAGTTAGACAAAAATCGCGCTAACTGGAGACCCAAGTCCACCCCGGACTGTAGCGGCACCTAAATCGTGTTGAAGTTCAATTTTAAAACGACTTCTTTAAGTTATTCTTTGAAACCAAACGCAGATGGCACAAACATGTGATGTCTTTTTAGAAATATTGCCTAAATATTTGTTATTGCATGTTATAACCACTCGGAAACCCTAGCTTAAGTCAGATGTCGTCAGGACAAATCCAATTTGTTAGCTTACCGCTGGCTGGTTCTCTTATAGGTATTTTGTATAGATGTATATTTTCTATAATATCCTTTGTTATAACCCTCGAACTTGTAGCTCCCACCTTTTTTAACTTCCTCGTTTTTCCTATCGCGGTTAAAGAACTTCCAGACTGCGGGCCTGTGGCTAAAGAATTGATTTTATTTGCCTGTACGCTAAAAGTGCTGTGCCTAGTATTATTTTCAACTCCTTTCAGCCTAGGCTTACTATTGGGCATTGAGATGCAGTAACTCAGCGATAAATATATGGTGACAGTTTCGACATTATATTATATACCTAACCGACACTATATGAATTAATACACCCTTTTGTAGTACATAATCGTTCGTCGAAATCTACTTCGTTCTGTGGCAGCTTATTTATGAAGAAACCTTAGAAATACATAACTCCTTAAAAAGGCAACAAAGCGGATATAACAAGGATGTATGCAAAGTACCTGTCGTTTGGTTGTTTCTTTTTTGTATCTTCATTCGCCAATGGAGTCCTTCTTAAGGGTTTCACTGCGGTTTTTTTTTTCTTCTTTGCTATATATAGCGATTTTCATGTATAAGATACAGCTATTCTGCTATTCCCTTGTTAGAGTTCACTCAAGTGCAAATTCTTTTTTGCAGACACATACTCTATATAGGGTTTTTGTTCGTTGCACAGGACGATAATAGGATAATTTTGCATTATTCCCTCCTAGCGTACCACTATGTTGGGTTGCTGGTGTCGGCTATTTTGTTTCGATCTATATTGCAGTAAATTAAAAGGATAATGCCCTCGACCAATGTCGATCTAAATGTTACACCATTGCTTGTCTCTTGTGTCTCATAACATTGTGGACAGAAGGACGGGGTTTATTAGCGATAATATTATATGACAAGGTGTGAACTTTTACAACGCACGCAATTTAGCAGGTGAATAGTATCAGATTATAAAATCAAAGCAATATTCCCATTGGGTGTATGGATGAGGTGATTTCAATTGCACAGACCCGCAGACGAGTGTGTGTATTCCTGGGCGCGAACTTTCGGTGTATGTAAGCATAGTTATCGGTTTCGTTTTGAACTCTGCTCTGGCACGAAATGTTCAAATGGGTTTATTGCACTTTGCACATGAATAGGCCACTATAAAGAAGAAGTTTCTAACCCCCGCATGGCGGTGGTGTGTTCGAAGTCTGTACGGAAGTGCATATACACTAATCAAGTTAGTCTGTAAGTACACCCGGGGGTTATGACATCGATTTGGTTTAGTTTACACTGGACGTATTTCTTTAATAAAAGTGTGGCGTTGCTAAATTAATTTGACGTTTGGTTTTAAAGTTGGTTTATCTTCACTGGTACTGGAAGCAGACCCCTCTTTCCCAGTGGGCACTTTGGGCAAGTGCCCAGGGCCCCGCGATCGATAGGGGCCCCCCTCAGATCAAATACAAAGTCCCAAGTTCCTGTCTGATCACAAAACTTACATAATTCGAAGAAATCGACCCTAATTTACTGACTACAATACTAACTTACTACCTTTTACATGCGAATAGCTAATTCTACTCTCGCCCAAAAGTTAGGCTTTCTGCCAAAGAAAGAAACCCAGAATCTGACTGCAAGGACCTATCTCAAAGAACAAAACGCAGCAGTTCTCGCCAGAATTTTTTTTATTGGCTCTGCGCCTCAGCCCAACTGAATGGAAGAGAGCATTTTAAAATAGAAACCTTTCTTCCCATAATTGATACCCCCAGCGTTCATTTAAAACAGCGATTAAGTTCGTTTACGAATATCAGTAAACGTTTTGATTTATTTTTTCGCTTGAAAACTCTGAATTCTGAAGAGTTGAGCAAAGAATTTGCTGAATTTTATTATGAAGATGTTAATGTGAACGAGTTAGAAATAGAATGTTTGCATTTAACAGAATACTTGAAAATTTTTGACAATGAAAATAAGGATTGTATATTAAAAATATATCAACTTTTGAAAGAAAACAAAATTGAAGACACATTTCCAAATGTAGAAATCGCATTGAGAATCTTTTTAAGCATGATGGTAACTAACTGCAGTGGGGAACGCTCCTTTTCCAAACTAAAAAGAATTAAAACCGAATTGAGAAGTACAATGCTTCAAGAGAGACTAACCAGTTTGCCGCTGATGTCGATAGAATCTGATGTGCTAAAAAGCAAAGATTTTGAAGAAGTGATTAACGATTTTGCCCATCTGAAATCTAGAAGGGTTCCTCTGCAAATAACATAGATTTTTAAGCACTAACCTGTAAATGCTAAAAGAGTTACTTTTGTGGACTATATTACGTTTAGCTATTTGTTTCATGTGATTGTTAATAAAAATAAATATTTAACCTTGTTTTCTTTGTCTATTCTAACAAAATAGTGTTCTCTCAAAGTCATGGGGGCCCCATTCTCCTAATATGCCCAGGGCCTCCAATAGGTTAAAGACGGCCCTGACTGGAAGCTGAATATACAGACGTCGTGACATGTCTGCTCTCTTGTCTATACAATCTCAAAAGACAGTTCCTTAACGCATATGCAAATTTTCTACCAGATCTTAACATACGTATCTTCGAAGAAAAAAAAAACAGAGCTGGAAATTGAAATTGATGTAAATTTTCAAACGATTATTTTCCAATTTATAATTTCCCTAAGTTACAAAATAAGTGCTAAGGTTAAGTGTTTTTGTGTAGCTCCTTGCTCTGTCTTTACAAATTGAATAAAACCTGCCGATAGTCGGTAGTAGGTATTTGAATTTTTTTTAACTCTTATAATTAGGAAACCGAGTATGATCGGGAGGAAAAGATAAACTGTGATATTTTTGAATAGGGACGTTGTTTTGAGAAGACAACAATTTCGATTGGAATCCTTACAACAGTTCAACAAAAATTTAGGATAGTAGGCATGAGGGAGTCGTATGTCTACAATCTTAAATTTTTGTTGAACTAACAGGACATCGTAGAAGCCTATTACGATGCTTAGACGAAATTTGGTACATCTGATAATTACATATGATATCTTTCAGGTTTAGATCCCAAACGAAGCTTTTCACCAGATCTGGTTTTTTGCATTTTTTTTTTCCTTCCTCGAAAGAATGTTTATAAAATTGTCTCTATATGAAAATTGCGCCTACCAAAGGGTACCTTTGCCAAGTTTGTGTAGGTCTTGTCTTTCACTGTCAATAACTTAATATTATTTTTTTTTTCGATTGACGTTTTCAAATATATTACTTAAAACGATGAGTCTTCTCCAAACTGAAAATTTGAAAAGGATATTTTTAAAATCTCGATACTCTATGATGAGAGGTTTTTTTATGAAAAAAAAAAACTATTACTGGTTAACGAGTAAGCCTACAATAAAAAGTTATAAATTCCGTTCTCGTTTGGGAAAATTCGTTAATTTTTTTTTTGTAGGTATATCAAATAGATATCAAATTGGAAAAACCATAAAATTAAGCTAAAGGTGTCGTATTATTGGTCTAAAAAGAGTTATGGCTATGTCATATGCCGAAGTCACGATTTCCATTCATATGTCATAACGAATTTGAAACCTTGCATTATTTAGCCGTTTCATTTATTGTGCCATTAATCAAGTTCAGTAATTTTAACGACCGTTACAAAAACACACCTCAGTAAATAAATGCATTCAAAAATTTGAGAGAAAATACAAAGCTCATTGGCTTAAAGCAAGTTTTAATGAAAGGTTAACGAACAACATATGAATGAACATAAAAGCGGTTTATCCATGATTAATCGATAAATTTACTTGATGAAGGGATTGTGGTTTGACTTTTCATTTTCCGTCACGATTTCGTCATAGAAAATTTAGAAGGGAATAAATTTGATTGTTTTATGTACAAGAAAAGCATAGGGATGTGGTCAGACACCTGATGACAAGCCTATAAAAATGCAAACGCTAAATGCTTACGGAGGAAAGGGAAACAAATTGGTTACTTAACGATTTCGTCTACAGCTGTGATTTGTATGAACAATTAATAATTTTCAGTTTTTAGAGTCTCGAACTGCATCAATCACAATCATAAGAAAGCAAGTTTGCAGTTCGATCAATTTCCACGGAATATACGGAATTGGGGTATCAATGGTTCAATTTACTTTTGGGTAAAATTATTATAGGTAGAAATTATTGATTTTATACAATAATATCTAAGGTATACAATTCAAAAAAAAATTAGAATAAGCATTGCAAGCTTTTAGAACATAAATTATATCTGATTGCTTTTGTTATACTACGTATACGCAGTGGGTCAGTGCCAGATCTTAGTGTGGTGGACTATTGAGACTGGAATCTTAGGTTCAAACCGATTTTATTAATAGTTTCAGTTCTATGAAATTTAAGAGACTTATTTGTTAGTGTTTTGGACTACTAAGTGAGGGATCTCATTCCGATGTCCGAAAAAAAACCCAAATTCTGTCTTAAGGTATTTTTCTTTGCACCACCTCTCACGAAAGTCAAACAAACGTCCCAGAATATAACTGTCATATGCCGTTTGGACTGGGCAGACAATACTCACACAAAATGAATGGTTGTGATGAGCTAGGCCTAGGGTCTCTACGGACTTGTTGCGCCAACAATTTATTTGTTTATTTATTTTCTATGAACACACATTTTTCCTGCTTTTGCCTTTTTTCTACAAACATGGAAATTCTCAGAAAAATAGAGATTTCCCACGACTAAGCAACAATTATTCTAACTCAGGCAAATCTCTTGTTACAACTTTTCCATTGCGACACTTCATGCAACGTTTGAGTAACTAATAAAAACTTCAATCTTTTTAACACAAAAACTTTCCACCCGTAACCGATCGACAGTTTTATTTTTAGTAAGAAAAATACAATTTTCTATCGAGCGTAGTTTCGACATCCTGTAGGTGATATGAATAACAATACACTGCCATTCACGATAAAGTGCAACAAATATTACAGTTTCTCTAATACCACAATAAAAAATTAAATAAGTTTCTACTTAATGGACCGGAAAAATGTATGTCTGAGGCTTCAGGCAGAGTGACAAACTGTTTTTGTGCAATGATAAACTAAACAAAAATAGTTTTGTTTTGTTTTAGAAGAATACAAATTTAGAGTAATTTTTAAATATCTACATTAGTGGTTACACGGAAGGAATTGAAAATCACCAATTGGAAAATTTTGAGTTGCAATTCACGAATTATATCTTTGTCGCATATTACAACGATTTTTCTTGGATTGATATAAAAATTCGTAATTCGACATTGAAAACGGCGTAGAATACAAAATTCTGCTTGTTGAATTTTGCGATTAGAAGTATTAATTCGAGCTTCTTTTATTTGTAGTGATTTGCGATATTATTTGGCGCAATTTACCATTTCAATGGGTCAACTTCTCAAGCACTACTTCACAATCGCAAATTGCAAAAAGTATTTGCTGATTTACAAACACTGAGTGATGAATCAATGAAATCTTATAATAATTCAACACATGTAAATTGAAAACGTAAAATGACGTAGAGAAATCGTGAATTACAAAATATTTTTTTGTAATTTCCATGGCGCACAGGCAGCCGACAAAAACGAAACGTCATAGCATGTCCATGGTCCATGTAAAGAATTCCATTTAAGTCCTTTCATTTTCTGCATGGACAGCTCCAACCATGCGCATTTGGCTTCAGACAGTCGGTATTCAATCTTTGCTTAAAGCAGTTCTTGTCGGGTCAAAGTTATTTATAAGTATAACTCATTCGAAGTGATAGTGAGTCAGTCTACTAACCAACAAATTGTAAATAATTTTGGAATATATCTTGTAAGCACATATTGAATAATACAAAAAAAAAATTTAAGTAGGTAGGGCTATTAGAAAGAAGTTTAAATTGGAATGGAATCTAAAATATCATATGTAATTGAAAACGATTGTAAATGTTCGTATCAATGACAAGTTCTTCTAAATAATTTGTTTGCATTTTAAATTTTAGCATAGACCGAAAAACCACCCCAGACAAATCCCGTTGTCTCCGGACGATGTGGCGCCGTATGCTTTTCATGGAAACAAATTATAAAATGTGACTTTAAATATGCATTCGAAAATAACCTAAATAATTAAACTGCGAATTTTGATTTGTAAATCATAAGATAAAGTTGTAAATTGAGAATAAAGTTTTCTAATTTCACGATAAAACAATTTCAATTTAATACGGTGATGCCTCAAATCACTACTCAAGAATCGTAAATTGCAAAATGTGAAATGCAAATTGATAAAAAAAAGATTCAATTTACCATTACGAATTCGTACATTGCAACTACGAAGTGGTGAGTCTACCCCTTTTGTTCGCAAATCAACACTTTTGAGTTGCAATTCCAGACTAAATGGTTGTAATTTGTTAAGGGAGGAAATCTGAATTTACAACACAAAAGTGGTAATTTACGAATTATTTTTGCAATTCACAATCCATCGTAATAGCAAACTGATAACTATTTGTGTCAAATTGCGATTGGTTATTGCAATATGTATTCCTCATTTGATCGCATCATTGACAATAGAAAGTAACGATTCGCGACTTTTGAGGGTCAATATCTTCACTTCGTACAGTTTCTAGAATTGCGAATAAAAAGTCGTGAATTAGTAAATCCAGCGTTAAGCTCTAAAACTAGACAAACTTTTCGCGATTCTGCGGTCATTTTTCTTGATTTGATCTTAAAATGTTTTCCGTGTAGTGTGATGCGAGAGGTCTTAGGTTCGATTCCCGAATAAACTAAAATTACGTCTTAAGGTTTTTTTTTACACTTGTCCACTTTTCGTCTTACGTCTTAGTTTTCTACTTTTTGTTCATCCCAAAAAATTGAAACTCACATAAAGGAATGGTTGTGAGAACGTAGGACTAGGGTACCTTTATATAAACTGAACGTGCCAACACTTTTTATTTATTTATAGATATAAATGCGTTTTTTGTTACCTTAGCATTCTTATATCTAAGTTGTTAATCCGAACTGAGTCCATTAAAAAAAAAATCCAAAAAAAATTTTAAAAAAAGTTTCGTACAACTAATTGAGTATGAAGGGTCGCGTAGTACGCTCACATGAGAAGTAGAATTATATTTTTCTGCTATTAGAAAGACTGGCAAGAGATGTAGCCGTGGAACAAACATTCTTGAAAATGGAAATGTTTTGTCTTCCGGGGGTAAACTCTCTCGCTCACACTGAGTCCCTAATAACAATATTTTCCCGAAGAGCCATAGGCCCTTTACAACATAGATGTGAAAGTGTATGTTCATATAATGTACATGTATCGCAGCCAGCCTGTAAATGACAACACTTAATAAAGCCATTTACTATGGAGTCATATATACATATATGTCTAGATTTTAGACCATTCTCTTGTTCCCCTTGATATTTTGCCGCATTTTTCTCTGACTAACTACGAATGAGAAGTAAAAGAAGTAATCCAATATTCAAGTAGTTGTAACACATGATTAATGATGCCCATTTCCACAACAATGACTAACAGACGGAAAGAAAAGAGCGAACATTTTATTGATTTGCAGGACTTTTCTTCATAAGCCCATTCCCACTTTCTTTGTCCTTGTGTCATTTGCTAAATCTGTCGGTAACTTTTTCTTCTATCCTTCGATTTCATTTTTCAAGTTGAGTAACAACAATTTGTTTATAACACGTGATATTTAAATAACTTCGATATTATACTAGAGGTATAAAATAATCTAGGACAACTCTGTTCGGTCGTGCCAGTCACGGACAATAACAATTTCGCCCAAAAATACCACCGTTCGTTTGGCAAAAGTTTACTGTCGTGCGGAAAACGTAAAATCTATAAAAATGGTAATTGTTAAATCAATTGAAAGAGAAATACCTTCCCACGGCGAGGAAAGGAAATAACTTAAGGTACTGGATGAACTATTTCGATCGCAAGAAAAGACGAACATTTTTGATGCGTATTGTGACTGTGAGGCATTGTGAGCCATTATATGGTGACTTCGGTAAATGTTTAGTTAAGTACGAGGAAGCGAAATTGATTTTTAGCATAGTTACAGTTGGTGGGATTGCTTTATTATTTAAAGTGATTCTTGTTGCATTTAATTATACATTGTGTAAGAAGGGCAGTAAAATTGTTGTTTGCTGGTGATTTGCACACGCAACTGAGCTTAGAATTTGTGTCCTTGGTGTACATAGAACATTGCTGTATGGTCGGTTACCTGCAATGGAAATAATAAATGAACGACTCCATTGCTTGGCTTTCTGAAAACATTAACGGCCATATTATTCACTCCCTTTAATCCGCGTTAAAGGTTACACCCGGGTTTAGGTGAGTTTAACCCAAAAATTAAACCCAACTCCATAATATTCAGTCGTTAAACCGGAACATAAACCCAGTTTTTTAAACTTGACAGTGTTTTATCCGATTGTATTTAAACGCACTCCGGAGACCAGTTTAAGTACTTTAACTCGGGTTAATACTCAATTTCATAACATTGACATGTCTTCGCTCGCAAGAAATAAGAAAAGGGGAATAGAAAAAAAAAATGGCAAGAAACTAAAAAAGGACTTTGTGAAATGGACGAAATTTATGTTGATGTCTTCGTCGTCAAAAGATGAATTTGTCGAAGAACTGATAAAACAGCAGCTCACAAGGATGGTAAATCTACGTCGTCCTTGTCGTCGAATATATCAAATATTCAAGCGGACTTGCATCGACGATTTCGAGTGGTATATTTCCGGAAATATTTAATGCTGAAAAAAGATGCAGATGGAGGCTACATTCGATGATTCGACAGATATTTCGGCATAATTAATGCACCTTAAAATATAACTGGGCCCAAAACAAATGAAATAAATTTCCAAGTGACAAACAAAAAAAAACAAACGTCATTATTTGTAAAATTTGACGTTACTCAGGTTGAAAATGGGTTGATGACTTCGTCGTCAGAAGACGAATTTGTCGAAGAACTGATGAAACAGCAGATTCGACAGATATTTCGGCATAATTAATGCACCTTAAAATATAACTGGGACCAAAACAAATGAACAAGTGACAAACAACAAAAAACAAACGTCATTCTGTGTAAAATTTGACATTACTCAGGTTTAAAATGGGTTACAATTGGTTTAAACTGTTTTAAGTCCGCATTTAAATTTATCTTTAACCCAACGGGTTCAATGCATGCATGTTTTTGAGTGAATATTATGGATATCTGATTTACACCAGGAGTGAATAATATGGCCGTAAGTGAATGTGCTAATTTTCCTTACGAATGGAAAGGACCGGCAATTTTAAACAAAACTGATTATTTTAAGGAATGAGATGTTACACAACAATAATACGAATGTCTGAATCAAAAAGCTTTTACAGGATAGATCAGATATGGTATCGGATCTTTATCAGAAGTTTGTAAGAGGATAGGCAATGGATAAAAAAAAAATGCAAGGCGTACTTTGAGTTTTTCAGTGTTGAGTACGGAAACCCTTTCTTATAGTACAGCGCACTAAGTCACAGAACTTGTGTCCGCAAACTGTCTATATATCTATATAGCATAGAACTAAAATTAAGTTTTATTTTATATTAAATGGAACTTAACTTCAATTCCTGGAGCACTCAGGCTCAAATTCCGGTCGGATGTACTAGCAAGCAAAAACAAAGCGGAAACCCCTGCTTGTGGATGGAAACACTCTGATATTCTTGCTATCGCTGGGTCGCTACACTACACCATGGCCACCCTTGGAGCATCTTAATATTTTGTTTTCTTCAGATTCAATTGAGAAAATGGTCCTCCCAAGTAGATGGAACCAAAAAGAATGACTCGTTTCCCACTTAAATATTTCATTTTTGAAACACGAACAAATCTTTTTTGTCTAATCCTCTTAGCCTTAGCTTTAAGTACTAAATTTTGCAGGTTCACTGGTTTAATTCTTATTTTCGGGAACATGTGCATTATTAAAACGAAAAAAAACATGCAATAAATTGAAACAAATTGCTGACAGATTTCAAAATGGGCACACCAAAACACGATTAAGAAGAAAAACTAATTCAGTATTTATTTCGAACACCATATTACTTTCTATAAATAAATGATTCTGGAGAGCTCGTTCTTCCATATACCGCAGCGAGTAAGTGGTACGAAGGTTTTCTATCCCAGGTGTTCGGAAAAGTGTAAAATGTTGGTGATCACCTTCCGCATATTATTTTCAATTTTGTCGTTTCTAATTTTATCAACACGTTTGGGAATTATAGAAAAGAAATTTATGAGACACACTTCGTGATGGTGGAAATTACCTTTTTTTTTTTTGTTACTCTCTCATTTCTTCTCTATTTATGGATAATTAAGAATGTTGGAAATGTATTCAGTTGAATGATAAGAAGAATTACGCGTATGTCATGGGAGATAACATATGGGATACGAAAAGTGTTCATGAAATTAATTTTGTTGAATGATATAATTGCGTATGTATAACATTTTTGTATTAATCATTAGATTTCTTTTAAAGTTCAATTAAAAAATGTTTATTAAACCCAAAGACGATTGGTGAAAATCGCTTATTTAAACAAAACCATGTTATACCAAGCCTTGGTTAAGGGAAATATTGTAGTTATAGATATATCACGAAAGACTACAAGACTTTCATAAACGCTCACAATATAAAACAAAAAATTTGCTCTTAGGAGAACTTGGGATGATTCGCATAGAGCAGTTCGGATTTTATGATGCATCGGATAATACAATCGTCTCAAATAATAAGGCCTTATTTAATAAGTTGCTCTTTTTAAAATAACTTCATACGAATGGTAATTGATAACCTTAGTTGGCCTCATATTCATCCTAATAGCGAGAAAATAAGCTTTAATTATCTGTTGTATTACGGATTAAGTTCAAAAATAGTGAAATCAGATATTTTGCTGATCTTGTTTGGCCTCCGTAGATCTACAATTTGACACCGATTATACTATTCTCATCTTCTTCTTTTTTTGATTCTTTTTTGATCTACTGCCAAGCGCAGTTGTTTAGATGCAATTATTTTCTAGAATTGGTCAATTAATCAAAAAACTTTGAAACTTATAGCCATTTGTCAAGCCTTGAATCAATATTATTTATTAATACAGCATAAGTCGACTTGTGTCAAAATTGAGTTAATGTTACGATCGGATGTACAGTACTCTGTTCTATATGTCAATTTTTATCAAAATATCTCTTGTGGTTGCTGTGTTATAGATCAGGATAAAACGCATATGTCATTTTCCCACATTGAAAATCTAACCTTTAAACTCCTGAAAAGTGCCTAAAAATTAATTTTGGAAAGCTTACAAAAAAATACACGAGCTTCGCACCGCACTATAACGGGAGACATTGTTTTCTATATGAAATTCTACAAAATGGGCAACTTAAAAAAATGCAAAAGATTGTACTTTTACTCTGTGGAAGTGTTTTTTTCATTTCAATTTGGTGAAATGTTCGATCGTTCGCTGCGCTAGAGCAAGTATACGTTATGCATTTTCGGTACTTTAAAAACGTTGACGTTATTAGCTGTTTTTTATTATCAGCGTGATCTGATCCCGATCAGATCACGAAAATAAAACAAGACGGATCATTGAAAAGTTTAATTTTTGAGTTGTGGCAACAGCTGCTTTCAAAAACAAAACAGATAATACAGGGTATTACAAACTTCACATTGCCACCAGCCATATTGCATATATTCTGCTCAACGTGACGTCACACAAGGCACATGTCATTTCGTTTGCAATGTCGGGGGTGTTACCATATTTGAATCAAATTTTAATAATTTTTCTTTTCCATATTTTTTTTAGAAACAAATTTAGTATTTCATGTTCAAATATGCAATACATGAACAACAGTTTGCTGCTAGCACATCCGTTTATCTTGGCATATTAAGGTGTGTCCAGACCAGCGAAACATTTCAGAAATGTTTCTGAAGCAAATCGGACACATTTCATACACATTTATAAGAGATTTCTGAAATTTAGTTATTAAGTGTTTATGAAATATTTCAATTTTATTTTTCTAGTCCAACTAGAAGAAAATAATGTGGTAGGGTTATTAGCAGCAAGAGTAAAGTTTATATTTTTGTACCTTTGGTCTCGGGAATCACGTGACACGCGATTTAATTCAAATATTCGTATTAAATGAATCCCTTTCTCATTAGGTATTCCAAGCTTTTCTTGATATTTTTATTTTATTTAAAGAAATAAATAATAATCAAAAAAAGCAGCGCTCACTTTCACTTTGCAGTTAACCTTGTAAAAGAAAAATGATTTCCCATCACGATTGGGAAACTGTGAAACATTTCATTCATATTTTTTTGTGTCCAGATCCAAACCAGCAAATTTTTAGAAATTTTTATTAAACATGGAGGTATATAACTGTTTATCAAGTGTTTGGCTAGTCTGAACATACCTTTTTAAAAAGAAAATAACACGGAATACGGATGTGGATTTAATTCGTGCGGGAAAAAATCAATTGATATTTTGTGTTTCATTTTTTTGTCTGGCAACGTGATTAGGTAGCTATCGTTTTCAGGCACACCAACATTTAAAAATGAAACAAGCCATCTAGTGGGAAATAGTAGAAATAATTTTCAGATCATGATTCGTGATCTCGATGAGAAGCAGGATCATGTGCTGATGTTGTAAGTGCATGCAAATCGATGATCTATATGGATCACAGCTGATAATAAAAAACAGCTATTGTAAACATTTGTAAGAATGGAGTATACACTTTTATTTATACCAACTTCGTATCATATTGTAAGTTAAAAATTTATTATTATGACAGTGAACAAAATCGTATAACGAGAAAGCAAAATATTTATAGGTTTTTTTAAGTGCATCTAACCTGATGTTTGGTAGTCTTAACAAAATATGATGGCGACAAATATCATCGCCCCACTGGAGACAGTATACCTATGTACAAACTGATTATATTATTTTCGTAGACTAGGCACACTTTTCGGCATTCAGTTTCACACTCAGGATAGATATGCCTATAGATACGGTAAGACTCCAAAGCACCGTCTTGTGTAAGTTACAAAGTAGGGGTATTCACCATTCGGTGCAATAGACCTAGTAAAATTGCGAAATCATTTTTTTTTTATCAGATCGTGAGGACACTTTTTCTCATCTCTTGTAAAACTGAAACAAATGACAGATCTAGTTTGACAATTATGTCCTGAAAAAAGCTTTCTTTTTTCTTTTAATTGTTTATTAGCCAAAAAAGAAACGATATTTTGGATAATGGAGAGCGTAAAGACGAAGATGATATCATGAAAATCTTTTTTTCGTTAATTTTTTGACTGGTCATCCCTTCGGCGGCGCTTACTTTTGTTTTCAATTCTCTTTATTCTTTTTACGTTAGCTACACACAGGAATTAACAATTTAGCGAATTGTCACTGTTGGAGAACGCATTTCTTCATTTTACATTAATTGCTGTTTAAATGTGCTCATGTTAATTTTCATTCTTTACAAGTTCTATCAATGCATTAAATGTGTTATATTACACGATTTTTTCATAACCTACCCTATACTTTCTCTTAACGTAACTATATGATCTTTTGTTATCAAGTAACAGTTTCCTTAGTTCTAGTTAATAAGCCCTTTATGCAATCATACTTGATCACTTTATTCTCTCGTCATCAGCTATGATTTCAAAGTGTTATACATATAAGCCACACTCTAAGCAAATGCTGTAATGTAAGTAATCTCTCGGTCACTTGGATTTAGACCACCGTAAGGGTAACAACATCAAGGAAATAAACTAATTATAACGTGCTAATTTCGTTGGTATTTTTTCTAAATCTGTTGTTAAGGAAATTTCGTCTGGTTCCCTTTAGGGGTTTTTTTTTCGTTCGTTTTCACACAGTCACCTTGAATGAAGGCTACATTTTACTCTATTGTATTTGTCGATTACAATAGGGTCAGGGTATAGGTAAAGTCCAAAAGTGTAGCGAAATTTTAGTCAGTACAGTAAAACCAGGATAAGTGCCTCTCGCTTAATTGCGTAACCCGCATAAGTACCATTTTTTTGAGAACCAAAATTCTTAGGATTTTTTCATATAAAACTCATTCTTACAATTACCTTTCGCTTAACTTCTCCGCTTAATTGCCTTTTGTTTTGTGAATAAAAAACCTTTTTTTCCTTTAACGATTCCTTCTGTTTCAAGCTTTAAAAATCAAAAATATTTTCCTATTTTTTAAATAAAATCAATTGTTTTTTTATTTGTTTTAAAAAAAAATATTTTTTTATATATTTAGAGATAAGCGGTGCACTTAAGTGGATTTTTTTATAACTGCCTAACCCGCCTAAGTGCCTATCGAAACGGGGCATTTAAGGTGATGCACTTATCCGGGTTTTACTGTACTGACTTTTTTTTGTTGTGGTGCGAAAAAAAGTTGCACTTTTGCAATGAAACAAGGCCAGTTGCATCGGATCGTGATTTCCCATTGTTTTTATTAGGTGATTTAAACACTTTTACAAATAATCAAATTTGCAACGGCATAAACTCTCATGTTCAGAAAATTGCGGAAGCTCAGCTAGATTCAGAGTCTAGAGGAGATCTCGTTTTCTCTTGCCGAATAAGAATCTCTATATTTTTTATTTACAAAACATAACTTGTTATCGGGGCAGTTTTTAACATACTTTTCGAAACGAAATGTTTAGAGTCTATGTTTAATACCAAAGATAGTTCGTGTTTTCTTGTCCATTAACATAACCTAGGTTATTACCATACAAGCAAACTTTTACTCCATTATCTTTTATGTAAGCACAAAATAAGATTGCTCAAAATTTTAGACCGAAAGAATATTTTTTGTTGCGAATAAATTAAAATTTGCTACTAATGTATTAGACTTAGTAATAAAAAATATAAATTCCACTGTTTATTTACTGCTTTAATAATTTTGTGACTACTTACTGGAAAAATACATTTTCAACATAGTTTTTCAGTTCCGATATAAAAAAATCATTTCCTCGAGGAATTTAATCAGCACAGTAAATTTTCAAAGAAAATTGATTTGGAAATTCCAAAAGAAAACAAATCTCTATCTGGTAATCACTGTTTATTTAGTGGGGAAAAAAAAGTGCCCCAAAGCGATAAGTTTACCACATCAGTGTATTTTTATTTGTCGTAATTGTAGCGATAAAACACATAATCTACTTATCGCCATTTCAGGAAATTCAATTACAAGAATCCAACTTAGAAAATCAATGAACCACAAACCGCCCACATTATGTCAAAATTTGACATTGAATTATCGGATTACAAACCCATCCCAGCGCTTGATATTGTTTTTCAATATTTAATTAGACGCTGACTTTACTTATAAGGAGACCTTTACATCTCCCCAGCACCAGATATTTAGTTTTGATTGGCCACTCAGCACCCTTATCTGGAGTTCTAACAAAAGAAAAAGCATTAATTCCCCCGGAAGGAAGCCAAACCCAAATTCACCCCACATCGGTAGTATCTGATTGCTACACACAACAAATTCGAAAAAAAAAAATATTATATGTAAAGAAATTCCCGGGATTCTAAAACAAAGAACAGCATACTCGTAATGACGAAGAGCCAAGTTGGGGTTGCCGACAATCGTCTGAATAGTGACGTCGCGATGGTCGCCGCATTGCGGGTCATTAACATTGCCTTAATTTGTTTTTTTTTTTTTTGTTTTAACTACAGAATTAATACTTGTAGCTGTATGCTTATATGTGCCTACTTATGCAATAGGAAATAGTTTTGTCAGCCAAACTTACCTCTTCTTGGTTTTGCCAACATTGTATAATTCAACGTGTTTAAATGCAGCGTATGTTGCCATTTTAATTTGATCTATTTTGTTTTAACTTTTATCTGAACAACAAAAATCAACAGCACAGATTATACTATATATATATATATATATATATGTATGTACTTCCCTAGGAGGGTGAAAAAGAAGAACAAAATTTATTTTTCTCTCAAGGATTTCGTCTAAAGTCCTTGCAAAAGAGAATAACAACTGCACTATGATGAAAAGACACACAACAAAAAAAGGTAAACTATGTCGAAGGATCAACCACACTAGGTGTGTAGAATATATTCAACCGACGATACGAATAATTACTTGTTTTTATTTTCTGTGTGTCAATGAGTATCCTTTTAGCTGCAGCAATAAGTGCATCTCTTCGCAGCGCGAGGGAGTCGCAAAAGCTGCATTGGGGAATCGATATTATGAGAAATCATGTATGTAGTCCCTCAAATTACAGATAGGACTGGCAACCGCATTGGAAGTTGGAGAGATGAAGCTTGGATAGAAGCTTCTTTTCTTCTTACGGAGATACACACACCACAGCAAAAAGGACACTTATTTTCCTCAACAGAAACGTGTGAAATATTTAAATTGTCTATTGTTATTTGTATCTTTTGCTTGTAAATGTTTGTAAAATGTTTTCACAATAATCGCACCCTTTTCGATTTTTAAATAAATTTATTCACGTTTGCAGAAACTATATTTGCCAATATTAATCCAACACGAACAAATAATGTTATATCCGCCTGATACTTCGAGGAATATTACACTGAACTGGAAAACTTTGATTCCTTTTAGAGAACGTGTATAGGTTATTAAATCCAACGACTTTTGTGGTAGTGTGCTATCGGTTTGGAATTAAGCTTTCGACTGAACGCAACACAGCGCAATGGAAAACATTTTATATCGATCCAACTCAGCTGAGTACGCGGAGTAATGGTGGTGAATGGAGTATTTTCTGGATACGTTGAGTGAGGCACACAACAGACAACAAAAACAAAGCCCCAAAGAAGATGTCGTCGTCGTCATAGGCAACAAGGGGAATCTCATGCCCACCATGGCCATGGGTAGCACATGGAGCGCAATGGCTGAGTATGGGTCTAGAAAAGTATCTAGTCGCTTAAAATGTTTTCTTTTCCATGATGACGTTGGTAGTGCCGTTATGTTGCTGGCAACATCATATGTTTTGCTTCCCAATGTGTTTTCTGGGGTATATACTGAAAGTGCACTGGAACTTGGGGCATATTGTGGTGAGTAAGCAAACAGCTGAGACGAAAGAATGTATGGTATGAAGTATGAGTTGTGTTGCTACTGCTAGAGGTTTGTTGATGTGAAGAAAGAGAGCCAGAGAGGGAAGAATTCAATATTCTTTGTTGGATGAAAATACATTCTTTTTTTTTTGGTTTATAGAAAATTTTCTCACTCATGTACTAAATAGCCACAGAACATAAAATAATTATTATTCATGGACATTAAGATATCCTCTGACTCAAGAGAAAATCTTCTGTACAAATAGAGAGCCAAAAATTGATGGAATAAAATCATATATAAAATGACAAATTGGAATTTCAATTCGAAGACTTTTTAATAGAGTTTTTAACAGGCTTTTAAAACCCAATAAGATGAGCTGCATGACAGAATATAATATCTAGTGGAGGTTGAAATTGAATTCAGTGATTCGTTTTACTGTAGAAACGAAACGAAATCATTTAATTAGTCTTACGATGAATTTTAGCATTAGTTTTAAAGAGTTTTTTTTTTACAGAAAAAGAAAATGTATGGTTTGTTGAAGATGTTAAAGTTATTCAAAATTGGAATTCCTTTTCAACTGTTAAATAAATAGTGAGTGATATCCGATTCAGGCTGTTGTCTTACGACCTTGTAGTTGGAGAGCTGATTTGTAATTCCAAATTTTAAGACCCAAAACAACTTTAATCCGACAAATTTGCTGTACAAAATGGCTCGGACAAATGTTCACTGGCTCTTAGATTTAGCCCTATTTTTTTGGGGGTGGCAGGATCATTTCAGCTTTTGAAAAGAAGGCAATCTGTGCGTTTATTTGTAAATACTATAGGCATAAACACTTATGTTTTCATAATTTTGTCAACACTAATACCAGTAGTCACCGTTTTCCATTATTTAATTGGTTGAAGTGGTAGCTCTTCGATCTGCCAAAGAAAACTTCTGACTTTACAAAAATTGAAATGCTATTTAAAATGGTCCCAGGAAAGGCAGTTCCAATTAGCAATCTTAATTTAAACGAACAATATACAAATTTATCAATTTATAGCACGTTAAAAAATAATAAAATGTACATCCAGTTGCAGCAATTTAATAGTTCTGGAATTAGTTGTGCAACTTATTGCCACTTAGAGACGCTTGTTATAAATTAATATGGAAATAGGCAGCCGTATATCTGATTTATATTTATGAGAAACACAACCAATTTTATTGGAAACTTTGTGGTTGCAGAACAAGAAGAAGCGCATCCACAGATATATTGAACTGATTTACAAGAAACGTGCACCCGTAGTGCAGCTTCAGTCTCTTTATCTATCTGAAGAGTCTGTCCTCAATTATGGAGAATAATTTAGTTCTCTATTGGTTAAGTGATGGGTATGATATTTTTAATAGAAGTGGCATAAAAATATGTGAGCTTTTATATATAATGAATAAATAAATCCAAATCTAAAACATAAAGAGGGATATCGGGTGACTTAAAGTAAATGATTACCCAATTTTTGCAGGTTTAAAAGGTAAGAGGATTTCCAGAATATCAGTTGCAAGATCGGGGTCAGACAGTTTTGAAATACGGGAATGCGACATGCAAGGTTTTGAAAAATAAATTTGAACAGCTACCAATCGTTCAGCGATACAATTCAATAAATAAAACATTACCGCTACAATTTTTGGGCAGAATATTTTCTACACATATATAAGCTTATAAAATAAATATTAAAATATTAGTCGCAATATGTCCAGCTAGGATCCTCGACATATTCATAGTTTAGTGAGGGTTGTAAGTGGCAGCGTGCAGTTTGTCCGAACAATTATACTTCTGCATAATAAGCTTTCGCCAGTTTTCCCACAGCGGGGGTCAAATATTATGATTTCAATTTAAATCAAGACTGTCTGGGTCAATATTCTAACACGTCGTTTCCATTCGCCGCAATAAATAAAGTCAAACAATATAGAAAATAATTTGTACTGTTAAGTACCTACTTCTTCTAAACAAACATCTTGCATTCGGATATCCCTAAATCGCTGGGCGTATTCGTAGGTACCATAGGTAAGTTATTATTCTCTCCACGCAAAGTTCGCCTCATTTTGCCTACACGAACACTTTCTCTTATATGCATGATGCATAAATATTTTTTTAAATACCCAACTTGATTGCTTTCATAGATAAAAAGTAACTAATTGTCGAACTACCGCATACAAACGAAGTAGAAAAATAATTTGTCGTAAAAAACCTTTTAAGACATTGTTATAGTCATATTCATAGATCCCGAAATTCCTTTGAATTATCTTTCAAAAATATCTTAAGTTAATAAAATTGTGGGTGAGCCCTTTATCAGTTGACTGCAACCGCATATGTATACAAAATCAACCATTTATCTTATGTAATGCAGCTTAAATTAGGAATTAATGGCATAGTAACACCTGGCTCGACTTCCGAAATGCGACAAAATTATGGTCAGTATAATTACGATACATATCCATCGCAGAGCACATCAAAATGACCCAACGCTGTGTTTATATTATTATTAGAAACCCAACAAACTGAATCCAAAGTTTTCACCTCCGAGTCGGTCGTACTGTTTATTTATGAATTTGGTTTTTATTTTCTTTGCATAAGATTAATGACACAACACGTCATAATGCAATTTGGACATGGGGTGCTGCAGTTCGAGAACTTGATGCACCCACCGAAGCATAACAAGAGAAGAAAAAAAATGAATACATCATTAAAGAGGCAGAAACAAAACCTATCAGCATATATGCGCTGAGGAATGTCAGAGATGTAGATCATGAATTCATCTAATGATGAAAGTGATTTGCCTAGATGCAATAGAGTAGGCAAAGAGATAGACTATACGCGCGTAAACAGGGAAGTCTTGTTTTACTGGGTTAACAAAAGTAGGTACTGCACTATACGTAGTTGTAGTATAGTTCAATTGCAGCGACGCAGTTGAGGGAGTAGTTGGACGTGTTACTTGCAACACGCTCATCAGAGCATAACTGAGAAAAAAAAAAAAAACAAAAGTGATATCTGATGCGGGAAGGTGAATTTAAATATGTACTGTTTCAAATGGCTTATTCCCTTAAAATTGACGTTTGTTGGAGTGTTTTGATTGAAGGGTTTGACAGCCGGTATTTTGATTGATTACCGGAAAGAGGATAAACATTTGAATAAGCACAGAAGTCATTTTACAAATCGCAACGACGCAGTGATTTTATTTTATTGAATTTGAAATATGTAATACATATCTTCTATCTTATTTATATATATATATATAAAAGAGAGTGATGTTAGTTACTACGCTTATAACTCGAGAACGCCTGGACCGATTGCGATGATTCGCACCAATTCGGACTGGTTTAATCTTTCTCATCGAACCCGTAATGCAAGTACAGTTCGGAATATCGCCAGTCAATTGAATACGGAAACGGGACGAAGTCCGTTGGGTCAGCTAGTTAATAAATATATTTAATTTTTATCTGACATGCGGTTCACAAGCTTTTGTTTTGTTTGTATGATAAATTATTTTATTAATATTTTTCAGACGCAAGACTTCACGAAATTGTTTACCGGTCGTTCAAAGTAGTAGATTTGACATTTTTCTGCAACTAACACAGTCTTACCAAGTATACTTATGTGTTGCTTTCTGGCAACTAAAAGTATCTGGATCACATAATATCCTGAAGGGTCTCGAGGATACAACATTATCAGCACACAACAGTGTTCTAATATGAGCATCTCCAAAACAATTTCCTCCCGAAAGACATTCAAGTATATGTCTTCTAATGAAAAGAACAAATATTGATGGGTGGTTTTGCAACCTTACTATAATCCCGACTCCAAAGCAGTGAACAACTGTGGTAAGCTGTTTTCTCTCGAGACTCCAGCTATTGTGTTGTCGTATAATTTCCTCTTTAAGTTACCAAATCGGTGTGAAATTTTATGTTCATAGAGCTTGTAAAAAGTGTTTGTAGATCTTTGGTATCGGATGGTATATGTCTTTCGACATATTGAAGGCTTCCTTAACCTCCCGCGATGTCCTCCTCCTATTGTCCATTTCATTATTAATATAGTTCATATAAATCGTTCTTTGGGAAGGTGCTATAGCTTTGCCACTCGTTCCGCTGTGGTTAAAGATGTCGCGATTGAGCGGTCTATGTCGACCAGGCGAATCGATTCTGAACCATGATGCACGAGTTTCGTTTATCTTTCTAAAAAATTAATAAAAAAGGAAACCTTTATCTCATTTGTAAATCAAAACGTAAGGCAAAGGGAAATGGTCTGCAATACTACCAACTGTCAACATATTGCTTTAATTGAAGTTGCCGAAAATATTGTTTGACCGAGCATTTTCTTGTGCGGTAGATAATATAATGCATTGACTTATTATATATGGACTGCTAGTAGACAACTTCGCGTTGGTTCCAACATAAGCGTTAGCTGTCGTGGTTCGGAGCGGAATAAATTGAAAACTCACATCTGACGTTTCCATTTCGTTGCAGATAGTTTTGCATACGACTGTGTTATTGCGATTAATTGAATAAAGATTTAAAATTAAAAAATGAAGTGTTGTATAATTGGTTGCAATTTGCAATATGATTCAAGTTTCTCTGATATGATAAATTAAATTCTCATTCACTTGAATGTGATATTCTTGACAATCATAAGTAATTTATAGATCAGAAATGTGATTGAAATATACGCTAAAGTGTTATTACATCATATTTCTAAAATTATTAATGAAAAGCAACATAAAGGACTAATTCGCAATAAATATACGAAAATTGTGCAATTTATGGGACAATGAAAAACAATTTTTTATCCAAATTTTGTTGGTTCCATCTATTATTAACTATTTAAACAAGCACAATTTCGAGATGACATTTATTGTAAATAATGCCACAACAATTTGAATTTCAACCGTTTGGCAAATCCACTCACGCCCAATAGGTGACTCTAGCATTCTATGGAGAAATCCAAGATGGTTGTCATTTTGTTTCACTTATTTTTGGCATAGAACCTCGAGCGCTAATTATGTTGGTGTCATTTTCTGGGCAGAGATTCTATGGAAGTGACATTTCACTATCAGTCCATACATAATAAGTCAATGATCAAATGTAACTAATGAGTGTGACTAACAACCATTTACAATATATCTCTCACTTAGTTATTGGAAGATGCTCTTATTTTTGCAAATGGCCGCCAATGTGAAATCTGTTTTGACATTTGTGGACTAGACGGATGTAGAATACAAGTGAACAAGCCATGGAGGGATACACTCCCCAATAACGCTCGTGTCTATTTTTTTGCGGAACAATTCGTCTGTAGTGTTGGTGCAGCGCGAATTCCGTCTCGCCGATTCCACGGCCGTCCGACACCGACTGCGCAAACACTGCGCCGTTTGGCCACCAACCTTGAAGAGTATGGGACCACACGAGACGTTGCCCAGAGTGGACGGGCCCTGAGTGCCCGTTGTGCCGAGAATATCGCCGCTGTTGACGAGGCCGTCTTTTTTTCGAGAACGGCGCTGGTCAAACGACAACAGTGGACGGTGCTCGCTATAGGCCTGTGTTAACAGAGTTTTTTCTGCCGTAGTTGGACGAATTAGGACTGGAGGACATGTGGTTCCAACAAGGACGGAGCTAGGGCACACACTGCGCGAGCCACAACCGATATTCTGAAGGCGGCGTTCCCGGGTTGCCTCATCTCTCGTTTTGGCGATTTGCAATGGCCCGCAAGATCGCCCGATTTAACCGTTCCAAACCTTTTTTGTGGGGTTCTTTGAAGTCCCGTGTTTACGTGAACAAGCCCGAGACCAAGCCGAAGCCCTCAAGGACAACATTCCACACGAGTGCGAGAATCTGTCGCCCGAAGTTCTCGCCGAAGTGATGAAAAATGCCATAAAACGAGCCCGTATGGCAATCAATTGTGACGGCGCCCATTTGGCCGATATCATCTTCTCCACTTGACCAATAAAATTCGAAAGGTTCAAATAAACAGAATCGAAGTTTTTCATTTAGAAAAAAAATGAGAGCCAAACAACATCGGATGAGTTCTTTTGGCCAACCTTGTACAAAGGGCGTATAGAGAAAACGAAAATTTGTGTATCTAACGAACGAGGAAACATTAGATAATAATAAGTGCCCTTACATTAATTATTATTTTGGAATACAGGCCTTTAGTAGGGAAGGTTAGTGGTAACAGTAACTTTGATTTCATGAAATCAAACATAGCGCCTTGCATTTTCTGATAAAAATTCTATTCGATAGTGAAATGCCAGTGTCACACATACAAGGTGGCGCAAAAGTAATCCTCCTATCAGAAAATGCTATAAATTTTGCGATTGGCCCCTAGTCAGTTCTGTTTTGACATTTTTGTAGTAAACACATGCGAAATACACGTTAATAAACAATGTTACGCTACACTGCTTCAGAACGCGGAATATTGGTGACTATTTATTTGAGCAATAATCGGTCGGGGACTTTGGCACAACGTGAATTTCGTCGCAGATTTCCTAGCCGTCCAACGCCTACTGGTGAAACACTGCGACGTTTAGCCGATCGCCTCGAAGAGACAACACGAGATGCTGCCAGGCGTGGCAGTCCCCGGAGTAGCCGTTCTGCAGAGAATATTGCTGCTGTAGCCGAAGATGTCATGAAAGCGCCGTCGACATCGACCAGACGACGTGCCACGCAAATGGGTATCAGTCGACGGTCTTTACATCGAATTTTGGTACAAGATTTGAAGATGTTTCCGTACAAAGTCCAGACGGTGCATCAGCTGTTAGCTGCTGACCGCCAATCGCGTCTAACATACGCTCAAGCCATCCTTAATCACCACCAAGAGGAAGATGATTTTTCATCAAAAATAATCATGAGTGATGAGGCCCATTACGTGTACGTAAATAAGCAAAATTTACGCTTCTGGGGCATTGAAAATCCGCGTGTAACCCACGAAGAGCCATTACACCCGCTCAAAGTCACTGTATGGTGTGCTGTTTTCGGTGGAGGAGTTATCGGACCTTTTTTCTTCGAAGACGTCGCGGGCCAAACGGTTACTTGAATGGTGAGCGCTACAGAGCAATGATCAACGAGTTCTTTTTGCCGCAACTTGATGAATTGGGATTGGAAAACATGTGGTTCCAACAGGACGGTGTAACGGCACACACTGCACGTGCCACAACTGATATGCTGAAGGATGCATTTCCCGGGCGCCTAATCTCCCGTTTTGGCGATTTGCACTGGCCAGCAAGATCGCCTGATTTGACCGCTCCAGACTTCTTTTTGTGGGGCTTTTTGAAGTCGCGGGTTTATGTCAACAAGCCTCAGACTCTTGCAGCTCTTAAAGACAATATCCGTCAAGAATGTGAGGACCTATCGCCGGAAGTTTTGGCCAAAGTGATGGAAAATGCCATAAAAAGGGCTCAAATGACAATCAACTGTGGCGGCGGCCATTTACATGACATCATATTCTCGACTTGATGTAAAAAAAATTAAAAGATCAAATAAAAATAATCCACAAGAAGAATCAAAGTTTTTCATTTTTTTTTTAAATTACAGCCAAAAAAACATCGGAAGGTTATTTTTGCGCCACCTTGTATATACCATGGTATGAATACCATAACATTTCCAATGAAAATGGGAAGGAGTGGCATTACCCTGCGGTTTACCCTGACAGATATGTGGTTCATCTTCATACCATGGTGTCTATACCGTATATGTGTCACAGGCATAACTGTCTTAAGGAAGCTTTTAGTTCAGCTGCATAATGAAGATACAAAAACAGATTTAATTTTCGCCACAACTTAATTTGTATATATACAAACGAGACTGGTAGGGACTATGATATAAATTTGATCGCCTTGGTTCATGTTTCAAAATAACCTCCACCCACAATGAATCAATCGTTTGTAGTTTTGAAAGCAAACATTTTTAAGGTCACATATTATCTAACTACATGCATGCATAGGGTTAGAGTCAATATTACACATAACTGTGCCCAATAGCTTTTCCTTAGGAATGTAAATGGGTATTTAAATTTCAGGTGACATAGTTCCGTGAACAATTGATGAAGTCTCTTTCCTTTACGACTTTTGTAAATACATATTACATATGTACCTATATTTAGTAGATAATATACAAACGGCATCATTGTCAGTAGGAAATATAATGAATTCCTTTATTCATTGTCATCACTTGTTCTGCTAAATATGCATTTTTATTGTTTTCGCTTGACGCAACTACGAAAAGGTGAAACAATACAAAATATTACAATTCCGAATTACAATGATTTTATGACACGTTGCTGCATTTTTACGCCAGCCAATGCAGAAACATAGGAATCTGAATGCTAAAGGGGAAACCCCTCTTCTACAAGCTACCCTACTATGAACGCAGCCCACCGCACCCACATTAAAAGAGGTTTGCCCCGAAAGAACACTGCGTCAAGACTTTTGCTTCGACCCTCCATGTAAAGTGTAAGGTCTTCTTATCGGTCAATGACTTTTCAGCGACACTTGCTTTAATTAAAATCCACTTTGAGGTGTTTCAAAATGTGTGTATTTTTTTGACATCATTTTTTTTTCAACTTTGTGTGCTCAATTTCAAAATGGATGTTAAGTCGTTTGTAATGTAAATTTTTTCCACGCGCGTTTCTATACGACGTTGCTGCAGCTATCCTGCAATTAGGAGCTGCTGCCGTGCGCATTGTGTGTTCCTTATTCTGACGATGGATGAATGTGTAACACTCTAAAGCAGAAGGCAGGTTTTCTTCATTCAGTGAGCATCCCGAAGAACTAAAAATAGCTAATGGTGTTATTTACTCGCCACCTTAGCTAGAGTATTCGTAGTTTGTATAAATCACCTCAGCGTAATTCATATATACATAGGTTATGAGCAGCATTATAAGGTCGTGTAGGGATTTAGTTCACCGCAGTACAGTAGGCTAGGCATACACAACTGACCAGGTTAAGAGCTTACGCTTTAACTAAATAGAAGGAAAACTTGAAATTGAAAGTGTATCAGAGTGTCGGGTTTTTCATTACTTAATTTATATTTTTTAAGATCACAGTAGTAGTAACCCAGTGCTTAGTAACTTTGCTATTCAGGGCTCTAATAACGTAATTTATGAAACAATCCTTTTCATAAATTTAGCAAACTAAAAACAATGACGTTGTTTTTAGTTTGCTTTGTATAACATCACAATTCTGTCGTTCAGTCGAAACATTTTTATTTTGAGGAGTTTGAAGTTTGAACATGACTGTGACAACTAAAAATAATTTTTTTTTTTGTTGTCATTGATGTGTGACTGGACATTTTCAGAAAAAAATTGTATTCTTTGCATTTTAATGATTGTATTTCTTTACTTTCGGATTCGTTTGAGGTTCGAACAAAAATTATATCGCCATGCTTTTACAACTCCGATAAGGGCGAGCCCCTTATAATATAAGAATATAAGAAGTGTGTGCCTTTCCCTAAATTTGTTGTTTATTTCTCTGAAATTAAATTAAAATGAAAAATAACGATTGCAAATATACCATTGAATCGTAACGTGAAGCAAACAAAAAGGATGGTCGTCCAATAGTTTTAACTACACCATCGTTTTTGGTTGTTAAAAGAAATAGAAGTAGCGTCGAGTCGATGTCGTTCGATCTTTTTGGCCTTACGTAGTTAGACCCCAGGTTCAATAATTTTCCAATTGAGCAATGCAATCGTTCCAAAAATGAATAACTGAGTGGAACTAGATCTATAGTGATAAAGGGACCTTTTGCGCAAACTATTTATTGAATTTATACCTATTATCGATTGAGCGCTATTGTTTTTATATAATATCTCTAAACTTGTACCAAAAAAATAACTATAACGCAATTACAAGAACAGGAAATACATTTTCTCTTAAGGCAATTGTCTTTTATCACGGTCAAAACACTAAATTGCTTAAGTGAAAACAATAAAAATCTGACCAAGCGCTTATCGAACTCAACGGGGCCATTACCGCAATGTTAGAGAAGATAATAAAATCAAATATTTGTTTTTGTTTATAAATTAGAGTTTTTTAATCCACTGCATCTGCATTAACAAACCTGCCCGACTTTGATATTAAGATATGTTAAGAGCATATTAACAAAGATCCAATTGTTTATATATTCCAAATAAATAGTTGCTGCATCAATTCTGTATAGGACCCTAGGTCTATGTCTTCTCACAACCTTTCCTTTGTGTGAGTTTTTATTTAAAGAATCTACAATAATTATGCCAAGTCTGAACGACTAAATGGTAAGCTTTCTCAGATTCGTTACTCTCGGATGTTTGTCAGACGTCCTCGAGAATTAGCGCAGTGGAAAAAGGCCTTACATTTTTTTCGGCGGTTCAATCCTGAGATCCGTCGCTCAATCCAGTCCAGCACACCAATTACTGAGCAACTATGTAATCCAATGCACATATTTTATTACGAACTAAAATACAATTTCAGTGTTTTAGGCGGTATTGTATAAGATTTACGATATGTTCCTATCGGTAGAGTAACTTCGGGTAATGTGATATAGGCATTTGTTATCTTACAATTACTCGTAATTTTTATGACATAGCTCTTGTCGAACTATTCATTATAGCTCTTTGATGCATTGCGCATTATAAAGGGTGATTTTTTAGCTGGTTTGGTTTTGGCAACACCGGTTTTGACAGCTGACGTGTGTTTAGTACCTTGTGTCACTGTCAAACAGCTTCAGTTTGGTTTGCAATTTAACCATGGATCGTCTTACAAATGAACAACGCTTGCAAATTATTGAATTTTACTATCAAAATTCGTGCTCGGTTCGAAATGTTCATCGCGCGCTGCTTCCATTTTATGATCGGCATTCTCGACCTTCTGAGCAGTCTATTCGGAAGATTGTGACCAAATTTCGCACCAAATTTACTTTGTTGGACATTAAACCACCAACACGTTTACGTACTGTGCGTAGTGAAGAAAGTATTGCGGCCGTATCAGCTAGTGTGACAGAAGTCCGCGAAATGTCGATTCGGCGCCGTTCCCAGCAGTTAGGCCTTTGTTACAGCACTACGTGGAAAATTTTGCGGAAGGATTTGGGCGTAAAGCCTTTTAAGATACAGCTGGTGCAAGAACTAAAGCCAGCCGACCTACCACAACGCCGAATTTTTGGTGAATGGGCTCTTGGAAAGCTGGCCGAGGATCCGCTTTTTTATCGAAAAATTGTGTTCAGCGATGAGGCTCATTTTTGGTTGAATGGGTACGTAAATAAGCAAAATTGCCGCATTTGGAGTGAAGATCAGCCAGAAGCATTGCAACAGCTACCAATGCATCCCGAAAAAGCCACTGTTTGGTGCGGTTTATGGGCCGGCGGCATTATTGGGCCATATTTCTTCAAAGATAATGCGAATCGCAGCGTTACTGTCAATGGTGAACGCTACCGAGCGATGATAACAAACTTTTTTTTGCCCGAAATGGAAGTTCTTGACTTGCATGATATGTGGTTTCAACAAGACGGTGCCACATGCCACACAGCACGCGAAACAATAGCGCAATTGCGAGGCGAGTTTGGTGAACAGTTAATTTCACGTTTCGGGCCGGTCAATTGTCCGCCTAGATCGTGCGATTTGACACCATTAGATTATTTTTTGTGGGGGTATGCCAAGGCTAATGTGTATAGGGACAAGCCCGCTTCGATTGACGCACTGGAAGCCAACATCCATGCATTCATTCGTGAGATACCGGCCGATATGTGTGAAAGAGTATGCCAAAATTGGACTCAGCAGATGGGCTACCTGAGACGCAGCCGCGGTCAACATTTGCATGAAATTATCTTTAAACATTAAATTGCAAGGTTCAAACTATCGATTCAAATAAATATTTCATTCATTTTTTCGAATTTTTTGTGTTTTTTTTTTAAAAAAAGTTCTAAACCTCTTAAAAAATCACCCTTTACATAGATTTTATGTTTCTCCAGAGCAATCCAATCTGCAGCTATTTAAAAAAAATATAAAAAAGCTCTGTAACTCCCCTTAATAAAACTGGCGGATAATGTGATACACTACCTTCAGATAAAGTGATATACCAAACCAAATCACACTGCAAGCATGGAACCCATTTCTTGGTCTTCTTATCCACCTGGAAGCATTTGTTACAGATACTGTCGTTGTTAGGTGGAGTTTCGGCCCAAGGATCGTCATTTGAACTCAGTAAATGCAAGCTTTCATCTGAATCGCTCGAGGAACTTCCTTTTGTTTGCTTTGGCCGTTTGTTTTTTACTAGCATGAGCCTTTTTTGGCTTTTTCTTGCGCTTTTCAATGTTTTTAATACTCTCTTCCAACACATTTTTGTATGGTGATATCGTTAGTACAGTGATGTAGTATATCACTTTACCCACCTTTAACCATATCACATTAACCGCATTTAGCTTTTAAAACAATCAGGAGGATTTTTTTTAAATAAACTTCATCAAATTAAAAACTCACCCAATATATTGTCAGCTCTATTCACACACTAACAAAATTTTATACTTGAGTTTTTAATTTTGCCCAAATTTTGGCTAAATTATCAAAGAAAACTCAAACAAAAAAATGTCAACTTTAGCGCTGAAACAATTCCGATACATTGACATCAAACAGAGTCAACGCGAGCGCGCTTAAACCTGCAGCACGTGTCCTCTTTCATCATTGTTATGTGGCCAAGAAAATTCCTGCCGAGAATTGATTATTTCGGAAAATAAGGTGGTATATCACATTCCCAGACCATATCACAATACCCGAAGTTACTCTACTCGATGTTTGATCCCTCTAAATTTGTTAAAAAAACAGAAATACGCTTCAAATCGAAGAGCCAAGTTTAATTATGTTTTTATTATATATATCATTGGGAATTTCATCAGGTTAAAACGTCAACTACTGTTTATTTTACAGTTTTTAAAGAAACTAGCATTAGAAAGAAAGGAACACTATACCTATACATATATGTATACTGCAATGCATAGTAACAGCAAACAAAGATCTGCATGCAACGAATTGCTTGTTTAAAACAATCATAACTCAAAAATAGAGCATGCTGCATCAATAGATCATGCCCAACCCATTAAGATTATTTGCAGAAATCCAAAAGTACAACAAAGCCTAATGCAAATGACTGAGCTGTTAAAACAACAGTAAAACATTATTATAATAATCTCTTGTGTGCGCCGACTTTTCTTGGCAAATTGGATTTGTCCTCTTTTATTTTTTCTCTATACACAATGCCGAATGCAGAGCGAAATTACTATAACAACAAGAAGACGCCTTTTCATCTTAATGCAAGAGTTCATATGCCATTATTTCTCTGATCAAATACCGACAGACCGACAGAAAGTGCATAAAAGCAACTCCAAGGTGAATTCTCTGTAACAAAAGGAATAGCGGAAAAAAATTTCAAACTAAAGAAACTATGACCAATTGTGTTCGATAAACCGATTTGCTGCCAATGTCAGAATGTGGAACAATTTTTAAGTTCACGGTGTAGTTTAGAGTTTAAGATTACTCCGATAGAAAAGTTGATTGTCGAGAGAAATTTTAAAACAAAAAGTATATACCTATACCTGCGCAACCATTCGTTATCACATATATATAGTATAGTATAGTTTTCAGCAGGAAGAGTCAGTGATAAATCTTTCTGTTCAGGGGGCAGATTCCGGATAACAATAATTGTCGGGACGATATCGTTTTTGAAACTTTGATGACCATAAGAAGTTTTATTCTGCCCGAATTCGTTTCACTATCGTCAGCTTTCATTAAATTTGTGGAAAATTAACTGGATTAAGGTCTCAAACTCATAATTTTGGCACTTACTTGCCACTTTTGGAGGTCTATCGTTTCGACGATAATCGTCTGAATAATTACCGAATGAGTGCACAGTTAAACTCTGGTTATCGCCGTGGTACGTTCAGAGGATTTCAGCCACATTGCGCACGTTCCAGCTAGTGCAAAATTATAACCGACAGACTCATATGTAATTTTGTTGCGGAAAAAGCAGAGCAAGATGGCGATTTCATTCAATATTATGATATTGATCATTGGAGCCTATTTTCAATTGAATGACTACCTAAAAAATAAAAATAAGAGCAGTTCATAAGCGACAATTACAATCACTAAGGGATCCCACCCTCTCTCCGCGAGAAGGTTAATATAACGCCAACCGCGGGTATTTAGACCCATCTCAAGAAAGTCATTATTTTTGCACATAATAATAAATAACTATACCTCTGTTACAATTTACTCTAACATTTCATCAGCAATCAACAACGCAAGAAATGAAAAGTGAAAAAAAAAATACAAATTGAAGCAAAACAAGCAAAAACCAAACAGTAATGCCTTAACACTGTGATTGAATTTATTACAGCGGTTTTAATTAAACTTTCCGACATAGTCTACGCAAGAAGGATGTTCTTTTGTACGTCGGCGTTGTATATTGTATATTGGGTCATTGCCCCACGCAGTAAATGCGTAGCCATTGCATTTTATGATGGTGAAGTAGATATAGTATAGTATATAAAGTACAGACTATACTCTTTTTGTTTAATGCGGAAATAAATGTTTCAGAATTGAAGCTGTTGCGTTTGATTGAATTATGTGTGCGGTTTATATGAAAAGTTTTAAATTCATACTTTAATCTTAAGAATAGATTCATGCATTGGAACAGATAATTATATCAAGCAAGTACTTGGTCAAATTAAATTTAAACAAACATATTATATTACAATTAAATATATGTTCGCTCAAAAATTCGGCTAGCATTTTAAGGGGTTTCCACTGTCGCATAAGACTGACAAACATCCAATATACTCTATTGTAGCTACCGCCAGCTTATCAATTCAACTGTTCGGAGAAGCCATAAGAGTGTTGTATATGAACCTTTATGACTTGCTTATTGAGTTCAGTGTTACAGTGTTATATACTTTATATACCGGAGTGCAATTCATTAATAGACAAGTCATCAATTGACACTTCATTTCCCAAACAGATCACCCGCGGCACAGAACACATTTAAAGACCAATTAATTCACGCGCGTTTCTTTTATTTTCAATATTATATGTTCACCGGTAGGTTTTCAAAGAAAAAGTTTACTCCTAATCGTATTGGGTGACAATCGAAAATTATATACATACATAGGTACCTACTAGATTTTTATACCTTATTGCGATGCAACCTACACTGAAAAATAATAGTGGTTGAATCGTTGAAGTCATCAACACCTTTGTTAGTAATAGATATAAATTATTTGTTTGATAAATAAACAGGTAAATCCATATTTACACTAACTGCATAGGTATACAATTTTATTATATGTCCAAATAAAAGAAATGCTTACCTGAAAAAAAGAAGGAAATACATATATAAGCGCGTTAAATTATAAATTGTCATAGATTACAAATTATATCAACAATATATATTATAGTAATAAATTAGTGTAAAATAGAACGAAGTTGAATATTATAGTAAATATAAATATTTCTAAAAAAAAAAGGTTCACAAAGAACACTAAGCCTTAATTTTTCAGCCAAAAAAAAAATTGTACCGTATGTGAAAAAGTCAACTTATAATAAAGGGTGATTTTTTAGCTGGTTTGGTTTTGGCAACACCGATTTTGACAGCTGACGTGTGTTTAGTACCTTGTGTCACTGTCAAACAGCTTCAGTTTGGTTTGCAATTTAACCATGGATCGTCTTACAAATGAACAACGCTTGCAAATTATTGAATTTTACTATCAAAATTCGTTCATCGCGCGCTGCTTCCATTTTATGATCGGCATTCTCGACCTTCTGAGCAGTCTATTCGGAAGATTGTGACCAAATTTCGCACCAAATTTACTTTGTTGGACATTAAACCACCAACACGTTTACGTACTGTGCGTAGTGAAGAAAATATTGCGGCCGTATCAGCTAGTGTGACAGAAGACCGCGAAATGTCGATTCGGCGCCGTTCCCAGCAGTTAGGCCTTTGTTACAGCACTACGTGGAAAATTTTGCGGACGGATTTGGGCGTAAAGCCTTTTAAGATACAGCTGGTGCAAGAACTAAAGCCAGCCGACCGAAACAATGGCGCAATTGCGAGGCGAGTTTGGTGAACAGTTAATTTCACGTTTCGGGCCGGTCAATTGGCCGCCTAGATCTTGCGATTTGACACCATTAGATTATTTTTTGTGGGGGTATGCCAAGGCTAATGTGTATAGGGACAAGCCCGCTTCGATTGACGCACTGGAAGCCAACATCCATGCATTCATTCGTGAGATACCGGCCGATATGTGTGAAAGAGTATGCCAAAATTGGACTCAGCGGATGGGCTACCTGAGACGCAGCCGCGGTCAACATTTGCATGAAATTATCTTTAAACATTAAATTGCAAGGTTCAAACTATCGATTCAAATAAATATTTCATTCATTTTTTCGAATTTTTTGTGTTTTTTTTTTTAAAAAAGTTCTAAACCTCTTAAAAAATCACCCTTTAGAAACATCGCCCATTTCTAAATTCAATCAGTGATGCCAGACTTTAGAAGCAGGTTATCCCAAGTTATACCCAAAAAATCCCTTTTATCCCTCGCCAAAATATAAAAAATCCGACATTTATCCCACGAAATATTAAATTAAAAAAAATATGTATTTCATTAAATTCAGTCCTTTTTATTATTAACAAATACAAGTTACATTTTACATTAACTATGCAAGCTAACAAAAATAAGAAAAACAGAAGTGTAATTAAATCTTGCACATTTTTAAAACGTTACAAAAAGGAACATAAAATTGCATTCTGCAATAAAATGAGAATAATAGCTATTCAACATAAAATAAATATCTTGTGAATTATTTGAAACTTTATCTTGGTTTCAAGTCCCATTATTTTTGATTTTTCATATAAAAATGACACAGAAAATTTGATTTGAGAATGAAGTAAGGCTTTTTTGCATACATCCCTATGTTTACAAAATAAATAAATAAATTTATTATTTCAAAAAAATACTCGTGATTCATTTACAGATATGCTATTTAATGAAACACTTTAGGGAAATAAAAAAAAGAAAATGAAAGTATTTAGATATTTTGAATGACTTTCTTCGAAACACGAAAATATTTAATTTGGTTGAAGAATTTTTATTCTTCATGAAATGAGTAATTAGGAACAAAAATTGACAAAAAAGTAAAATCCCTTTTTTTGTAGTATGCGGTTCGAAAAATCCCTCTGTCGCTTTTACCATTTTTTAAGCGAGAAAATCCCGCAAAAAGGGATAAATCCCTCGATCTGGTATCACTGAATTCAATAAGATGATTTCGTTTTTACTACATAAAGTATTAGAAAATTATTCAAATTTTAGGACGTTTGCCAAACAATTTTTGACGTATTTATTCACTTTATAAAACATCTCAACTTGTTGAGATTTAAAAATAATTCAATAAATGACAATTAGTATGTGCTGAGAGTTCAAAGTCTAGTTAAAACTACTTTATTTTATTAAAATAAATAAGAAGTGTAGATAAAAAAATATCAGGTAATACATTCATAAAAATATCGCAAGCTAAATTCTAGCCCGATCAGGCTTATTCTTAATGTTCTTCATTCTTATGTACTCAATCTGTAAATAAGTCGAATGATTCTTAAAACAATAGCAAAAATCAGAATCAATTGGAATCAAGCTTTTTAATTTTATATCAAGCCTATGCAATATTAAAAACCTGAATTATGTTTTTTGCACTCAAATACAGGATTGAATAAGAATTATACTCTCCAATTAAGCCGAAATAATCTAAAATTCTGAGCCATATCATGCGCATGATTTTTTGCACACCAATCCACGTTTGAACAAGAATTATACTCTCCAATCAAGCCGAAATAATCTTAAACTTACATGATGGATTAATGTACACACCAATTAAGATACCAATAACGATCATGATCAATGTCAAAGATCGAAATATTACCGATATAAGAATTGTATTCTCCAATCAAGCCGCACAATGTAAAACTAGCATGATGGATAAAGAAAGTTCATTCATTCCCACTGATCACGTGTTTTCGTAATTTAAGTATTAAAAAAATAAAAGAGTGAAAAATTTAAAAAAGTGCAAGCGATAAAAAATGGATAGTGCTTTGATTTATTAGAGTATTTGCTGGACAGTACCGGAAGACAATTTAATTCTCGTGTCTTCCATTGCAACAAGTTGCCCCCGATGAAGATGACGACGAAAAACAAATGAAGAATCTTCTCGAAAAAAATTAAATAACGGAAAGACATATTTTAGATTTAAGTCCAATTAAGCGTTTTTCTTTCAATAAATAAATACATATTTAAAAAAAAAATAATAATTATAGCAGCCACATATAGCAACCACATTTATTTGTATAAAAGCTCATTATTTATTAAAATTCAAAAAGCTCTTCTAGCAATTTCAAATCTAAAAATCTCTTTGAAAACCATATAAAAACGATAATAATTTGTAATTTATTCACTTCAATTTTGTATTCCAAACAGTTCGGCAGAACGCTTCCGCCTCTGTAACAGTCTACAAAGAAATATTCTTTTCCTAAATAAATTATAACCGCATTAACTGAAAATGGTCTTTGTTTTTTTAATACTGAAGAACTCTGTACCCAGAACCCAACTCTATCACTACATAATTTGTTTTATTTTATTAAACAGAAAAGTGACGAAGTTGATAAAAAATTTGACAAATAAAACTGTGTAATCTTAAATTTTGATACGATATTCTTGAAGCATTCCAAAAAATTTAATACAAGGATCAGTGTTCGGACTTCAGTTGTAAGATTTCGCAGTAGATCTTAAAAAAACAGCAGTAGATTCAGTTTTTTTACAGTAGATTTTGAATTTGGAAAAAATGCGATAAAGAAGTTTTCAAATATTGTTTTTTAAAATGCATTAGTATAAGACAGCCGACAGCAGCGCAGAACAAAAACAATAAATTTAGAAACAGAGACAGACACACTGAAGACTTGACTACAGTTTTCAGTTTTCAGTATCAGTTCATGCCAGGCAAATGCAGTGAAAACGAGATGGCATGCTGCACATTTTCTTTTAAAATATATTGTAATAGATTGCAGAATCAATAAACTAAATAAAATCAATGTTCGAGTAACTGATTATTTGCAAATATACTAGGAAATGAAAATGTGTAAGATTTCCGAAATTCACATAAATTGCAGTAGATTGTCAGTCGATTGCAGTGCTGCAGTAGATTTTATTTTTTTCCTAAAATTGCAGTAGATCTACTGCAATTGCAGACCGAACCCTGATTAGGATAACTTGTTCTTATTTAAATCTTTGAAAGTTTATTTCAAGAGTAATTATTTTGGGCTTAGGGAGCATCATTTTAAATGATGATAATTAGGTGATTTTGAGCTTAATTTAAGCTCATACATTCTTCACTGCGATAGGTTTAAGAATAAATAAGCTTATTTTAATTTTACAATGATCCAAAATCCAGTTGTTTCATTCTTCGAATGAAATGACTTTTGGGCTTAATTTAAGCTTACACGTTCTTAATACTGTTAAAACACGTTCTATATACTGTCTTAAAATAAGAATTACAGGTTAATCAAAAAACATTTCCGAGCTTAACAGACTTTCGTCAACGGATAGGCTGGATCTGACACTGATTATCTTGATTTTATCTCGTTTTTTTCCCTGAGTGTATCAGCACGATCTTTCTTTGTTTTCTCAGGTCCAAAATCTATCATTACAGTTGTAGGACACCCAAATGGATTAGGTAACATTCTATAGGATTTTAGGTTTATCATACAGGAGCTACATACGGCCTTAATTGTATTCAGGGAACCAACTTCACCTAAATTGATGAAGATATATCTTGCGAGGTATTTTGTTCTTCTTCAAACAATGGCTCGACATGCGCAGAGAAAATGAGTAATATCTCCTGTGAAATCACAATACCTGCAAGTATCTGTGTTCATTAAACTTCTCGTAATCTTGTGGCTTCCTCAGAAGGCAGTGACCAGAGAGTATCCCAGTGTTTAATTAATTTCCAAAATTGTTATTTATTGCACAAACTAAATATAATGCTCGCTTTTAGCACCGCATTTAAAGGGTATTTATAACCTCTATAGCGCGTGCCCGAAAAAAAAAATCACAAGCGCTACTGCATTAAAAATAAAAACGCATAGGCCCCCACACACAAATTATTATCCACTCAACAATTAACTTATTTATTTATCCATAAAAATAAGCGCACCGTAATTTCAATCATACACAACCGAAAGGGAGTTAAATACTATAAATAGTAATTAAGAAAACATTGCAATCATCTGTGTTCCACCTTCCATGTAGAGTACCGTTAGAAAATCTATAGTGCATGAAACAAATTAAAAAGCTACAAAACATTAAAACTGTCTTTGACCTCAGTTAAGTTCGTTATTTAACCGCTGCACATAAAAGGGGATACGAAATGAGAGTAATTTGAAACACATTTAAAGTAATTAAAAAAAATTATCTGAACGTGTTTACTCTGTTGTGGATGTTTAAAATTGGTCAAACTAATGTATACAGTTGTGTTTGTTGTGGGTAAATGAATGTATAAAACGAAGATCTTTCTTACCGATACACATATTATTTGACAAATTAATTTTGACAAAATATATATATACAAAATATTAACTGTTAAGTTGTTTAGCTGTTTTTCGATACGTGTAACTTTATTTAATGGGAAAAATAGAAATGTAAAACAGCGCCATCTTGAATATAATTGATTTATCATAATAATAGGTTTCAAGAAAATAACAAAAAAAACATGGAGACATCGGCCCTCCATTATCGGACCTTTATTAAACAATCGATGTTTGGCCCTTTCAGAATACCCCTTTCTGCTAACCTGATTACGTTCTTCAGAGCTGGCTTCCATTCCCAATCTTATGCTTTGAAGTTATCTTCGATCTTAAGCATGTTTATTTTTTTGCTGGGAAACCCATGTATGTAAACCCATGAATGTAAAGTCATCTCATGAATCTCACATTTATACTAAATTACACACGCACTCTATATGCAGGTAACATAACTCTGGCGTAATATTTGGGTCCATGACCACGCAAGTATTGCTAATAACCCACTGTGATAAACAAAAAAGTGTCCGTCATTAGTCTCCGCTGCAACATTATTATCAACACTATCAACTAATCTTTTCCCATGACTTAAATAAAACCAAAACGCTTAAGTCCATTTAATCTACGAGTAATATGGGTTAAATACAGCCGAGCCCGTTTATTTATCGTTAAAAATCTAGATAAAATTTGAATTTAAATCTTAGATAAGCATAAACCGTAAAAACATAATTGCGATGCAGTGAAAGTCTATTACGACAAATGCATTCATTTAGCCGATGGAAAAATAAATTATCCCTGCGGTATCTGTTCAAAGCTTACAAAATAAAACTCACTTTATAAAAATCTCTTTTTTTCACAGAACTTTATAAAAGGTGAAACTTTAATCAATCCTGCCCCTAACACACTGCCCCTGCCGCATGATTAATTAAAGGTCTGACGAATATCAAAACGGCCAAATGTAATGGAAATTTCAGCTATGTAGTACATGGTACATATAAACGAAACTAGGAAAGAGTGAAAATTCCGCTTTATTCGAGACCACTGCAGAGGCATTATTATATTATCATCTATACGTAGGTACCGAATACGAATAGGTACGTGTTTTTTCTTTCGAGAACTCAAGTTCATAGAAATTCGATTTTGTACGACGCGGTACGGTAGTATATGTTTATCTTTAATCTAATCCGACACAAAGTATGGTGTTTTATTGCATTTTAAGCTTGGAGAAATGAAAGAAAACAATTAGCGCTTCCGATTACATAAGCTGTAGCTGATGCTTGTTGCGGTGAGTAGGCAATTTTTGGTTTAACTTTTATTTCCCTTCATTTGAAAACGGAATTTGATTGAATTTTGATGGATGGTATTCATCTTATTTTTCTTTTAACCGAACGCGGCATGAGAACTGTATGATTTTCATCTGTCGGATATATACTTTAAGACTCACATGTATAATTATTATAAACAGTCCATTAGAATAGAAACACTTTTTCTTAATATTAATAAATATCTGGCGCTCTTATTAATTAAGAGGGATGTGTCGTTTGAAAGATAGGAGTTTGTAGTTTAGGTGTGCAAAGTGACGAAACGATATACCATTTTTTTAGTTAAAAAAATTCAATAATAATTTAATTCAGCTATAATAGACACCTTGAATAAGTAATAGTAATCTGTAAATCCAGTACAAAAAATAGCTTTTCGCTATTTAAAAGGAATGATATTTAAGTTTTTTTATTATGTTTATTAGTTTTTTTGTAAATGGTCATATCGATTGCCCTTTTCTATTATCATTAGTTGGATTTTATGCTCCTGCGAGAGTTCTTAGAAATTTTTATAGAGTTAGTTATGGATATATAATGAACCAATTTCGAAATGCCTTAGGGAATCTAATAAATATTGTAGTATGTTCGATTTTCATCTCAGTAGGGATTCATTTACGAATAAATGAATTCTGTTGGCTTGTAGGAGGTAATTTTTAGTTATTTGTTTTGTATTAGGTAATCTGGCGAGAACAGCATATATTTGATTGAATGAAATAAATTAATAATAAAACTTTTCTTCGGTAGGTATATTTAATTTTTGTTAAAAAAAAAAGATAAATAAAAAAAAATCTTTTAATTAATATTTAATTATAATTTAATAATTACTACAGCTTATGTAATCGCATTTAGAATCGTTATAAATTGTGTGTTAGTTAGTCACTTTGTCACTTGACTATGACAGCTTTGCTTTTGGAAAAGATGTATTCACATAAAATTTGCTTATTTTAAATCTGGACAGACTTCTGAATAGCAAACAAAAAGGGAAAAAACAAAACAAAACAATTGTAATTTGCCAAGTTAAATTTTTTCAATAATAAATATATTAGAAAAATGTATTCTGATGGATGGAATAATTAAATAGATGAACAAAGTTAGAAGAGTTATTTTTTTCATTATTCTGTTAATCGACTGACAATTTAAAGACCATTCTTGTTAAACTACAGTCGAACCTCGATAAGTCGAACTTCGATAACTCGAATATTTAATAACTCGAATAAAATAGGTTGGCAATAGCGCCAAGACTAAAATTTACATGTAATTTGTATTTGATAACTCGAACTTCTATTACTCGAATGTCTTGATAATACGAAGAGATTATTTGGCGGCACCTTCGATAAGTCGAATGCTGAGGAGGAATTCCCAAATTCTGCGTGTTTTTACAAGTTTGTTTTATAATGCTTCACTTTCGGGGGCACTGTGTTTGTATTCTCCTATGACCTAGTATACATACCGCGCAGAAAATCGTAATTTTCGTATGACTGAGCAAGAATTGTCAAATTTCTTGTTAGTAGCGGTTAGAACACATAACTAACTAGGTTTGTATATTGGTTTGAATTTTTGAAAAATAAGAGGAAGACAAAATAAAATACAGAGTTGAATGTACATATTTATATCAATTTTTTATTTTACTTGATAACTCGAAATCTTGATCTCGAATTTTGTTTGTGGCAAGTGATGGTTCGAGTTATCGAAGTTCGACTGTATTTACTTTTAGTGCACCTGAAAGAAAAATATTCTTTTGACAAACACCCTTCAAGATGGATGCACTCACACCTGGCAAACATATCACAGAAGACCAAGTAAAGAGTTTAAGAATGGATTGGCTATATTTTTACACAAAACCCAATTAAGTCAACAACTGCTAGTCTTCTTCGAAAGACTCAATAAATCGTTTATTATAATAAAGGGTTTTTCAACAGGGACGCTACAAAAGTAGAGCGACAGGGACAGCAAACGACGCCGAATTTCTTGCCGCTCTTTTGACATTTCTCTTCAGTAAGGTATGCCAGTTCATGATGGAACGAGTCGAAATTATTAAAATTTACTACCGAAATTCGGAGTCAGTGGCCTCAACGTTAAGAGCGCTACGTCCAATTTATGGTCGTCATAATCGTCCTAGCAGATCAACAATTGAGCGTCTAGTGGAAAAATTTGAATCCACAGGCGCAGTACAAAATGTTCCCGTGCCAGTGAGACAAAGAAAGGCCCGTAGTGTCGAGAATATTGCTGCCGCTGAGGCTTCAGTTGAAGAAAGCCCAAATGTGTCTCTCACACGTCGTTCTCAAGCGTTGGGCATCTCTGTGACGTCATTGTGGCGAATTTTGCGAAAAGATCTTGGCCTACATCCTTACAAGATTAAATTGACGCAAGAACTGAAGCCGCTTGACCACCAGAAGCGTCGTATGTTCGTGAATTGGGCTGAGCAACAACTTGAAAATGATTCGGATTTTCATCGAAAAATCATCTTCAGCGATGAGGCTCATTTCTGGCTGAATGGCTTCGTCAATAAACAAAATATGCGGTATTGGTCAGACAGAAATCAGCACGTACTCCATGAGTCATCATTGCATCCCGAAAAAATTACGGTTTGGTGTGGTTTATGGGCCGGCGGCGTCATTGGGCCGTACTTCTTCCGTGATGATCAAGACCGGCACGTTACTGTGAATGGGAATCGCTACCGTTCAATGATAACCGAATATTTTTGGCCCCAATTGGATGATATGGAGTTGGAGGACATGTGGTTCCAACAGGACGGCGCCACAAGCCACACGCGAATGTCACAATCAATTTATTGGAAACCAAGTTTGGAGAACGTGTTATCTCACGAAATAGTCCAGTCGCTTGGCCGCCTCGGTCGTGCGATTTGACGCCGTTAGACTATTTCCTGTGGGGCTACGTCAAGTCTATGGTCTATGCCAACGACGATTGATGAACTTCGTACGAATATCGAACGTGAAATTGCAGCAGTATCGGCCGATTTATGCTTGAAAACCGTCGAAAATTGGGTTCAGCGTCTGGACTTCTGCAAGTGTGCCCGTGGTGGCCATGCAAAAGAAATCGAGTTCCATACATAATGGCATCGAACGTACTTTCACAGGAATAAAGAATTTCATTGATATCCAAAACCGTTTTTGTTTTATTTAAAAAAAAACTTTTGTAGCGCTCTTATTGAAAAACCCTTTATTAGCCCGCACACTGCTCAAGAACAATACATATTAAGATAGTGGTCGAAGCTCGAAGCCCATTTTCACCTCATGAATACAGATAAATGGATGGATGAAGCTTAAATGGATGTTTCGGTACAAGGATGATTTTTCATTAATGTGCATGGCTGCGGAGTCGCAGTTATGGTAAAATCATATTAAAGTCTTTAAAATCATTTAGAACGCGACATGAAATAGAATAGCTAATAGAAAAATAAAAGTGAAATTTAATATTCTTCTTGTCAAAATTATTTTATTACATAAATATAAATTTATTCGAATTTCAAATGTATTTTTGGCATTATTATTATTATGTGAGAGGAGTTGTTGTACTGCGACCTTTTGGTCTATTGTACCCTCTGCTAACGCCTCATAAGAGTTCCCCTCACATTTTAATTAATTTCGGAATCATTTTAGAGATTCTTGTACTCTCGTTTCTCCTTGCGGAAGAAATCCACCCTATAGCACTCTCTCTAGTCCAGTTTCCTTTAAGAATCTTTGGATGAGAGCTGGCTCCAGTGACAGTATTTCCTCATCAGATAGTTGGTACTTGCCCAAGTATTTCAGTCTTTTGTGGATCAATGCCCCACATGAATATTTTTGGCATACTCTGCATACTAACCTCTAATAATAAAGAAATATTTTTTTTATGTATAATTGTTTCTCGCAAACAAAAAAAAAATTAATTTGTTATAAATACAATGTTGTTCGAAATCGAATTCGAAATCAAATAAAAACCAAAACTTGTTGTGGTTCACATTAAGCATAGGTATGTATAAATTTGGTACAGGGAAATAACTTCACGGCCAATAACTTCACATGGGAAATAAATTCACCTTGACTGGGAAATAATTTCACTTTTTTTATGTGAATACCTTCACTTTTTTGTTGGAAATAATTTCTCTTGAGTCACTGTTTACGGGTGGGAGTAGGTGCGAAGTTGGGTGTATGCATGGTTGTTATTCATAATGTTAATTAAATTATACTGAAATCCTTATAAATAATTCGATTTTGTTTTTGTTTTGCAGTTCGAATAAAAAAATACTCAAATTGTAGGTGGGAAATAATTTCAAAAAATTTGGTGGTGATGTAAGTGCCCACTTCGAGTGGGAATTAAATTCACATAAAAAAATTGAAATTATTTCCCAGTCAAGGTGTAGTTATTTCCCATGCGAAGTTATTGCCCGTGATGTTATTTCCCTGCACCTATAAATTTATTCTAAATAAATTTGATTATGATCTGCAATCGCTTGTATAGATACGAGTAAGATAACATGTTTACTTTGTTTCAATGAACAACTTCAATGCCTCAAACAAAGAATGACTAATCTATATTATTTACAAACATTTTTTGCGAAACAGGTAAAATAATTTTTGTTAAACACAAAGAATGTATGAGCGTGAAGTATGCTATTCACAAGAACGAGTGGATTCAATGTATGAGTAGGAATCAGTGCCGCTGGAAGTACATACTTCAATCGAAGTATTATTCTCCTATTTTCTTTGCTGTACTCCCGTACTGGTTAAAGACAAATTGTTCTCCGATTTTTAATTTACTTTTTTGACACTTGCCCAAAACAAATATTTTGCATTTATTTATTTATGTTTGTAGAAAAAGTGATTTGGAACCAATTTACAAGGAATAAATAAGTATGAACAAGTAATTCATTTTTTTTAAGATTATGGGACTTTAATTATTTGTTTGCAGGGATACCACCCACAACAATGTAAACCATCAAGAGAATGTACTACATTTGGGACTAAAAAATAAAATGATCCTAGGTATCTACATGTCGTCGGCTTAATAAGAAAACCTCGTAACTCCAAAATTTTGAATTTTACAGGAGGAACGAAAGTTTGTTACCAAGCTCAACTTTGTAGTTAACGATGTTATTCTGATTTTGATGATTTTTAAGTGATTTTAACTTATAAAGGAGCTACGAGGTTTTCCATAGCAATGCGCCTACTGAGTTTCTATAAGATAGCATCAAAAAGTAATTTTTGCCAAAAATGGAGTTACGAGGTTTTCTTATTAAGCCGACGATATGTCGACGTTAATTTATTGTTTGTTAATTTATACTGACTAAAAAATATGTATTGTTTAATTCTTTCTGCTTGCTGGTACTCTTCAACAAAATTATAAAATTGCGACCATGGTGTTAATGGAAGAAGTGATAATAGAAACATCAAGAACTATTACGCATGAGTGCATCTAATTTTTAGTTATTCGATTTAAGCACGTGTTGTGTTCATTACAACGACACTAAAATTTAGCTCTACATAAACAATTTTCTGCTAATAATTTAATCATTTGTCATATAATTTAAATTTTGTTGGAATTTTCATTTTACAAAATAAAAGAGAACTGTCTGCAAGATATAAACTTGAAAGTCATGTTCTTCTTAGTATTCATCAGAATAACGATGACGAACCAGTTGAAATCTAGAGACTGTTCTATTCTGTTAAAGTTATAAGTCACATGTGTGTACAATACTGATTCTGGAAAGAAAAAAAAAAACCGAGGGCCAAGGCACAATGAATCACAAACTGTAGTGTTGCTTAATGAGGTAAAAGGTGTACGTACTACAGTCACCCGCAAGTATTATCAGATATGAAAACCAACATAAATCAACTCACTGCGATACACAACATATGATTGTCCGCCGTTGCATTATTTTATATGAAACAAGACAATACAACAAATTAACTGAAATATAGTCTAAAAGCAAGAAGTTAAGAATAATATTTCGTAGTTAGCTAAACATTCGGAAGATAACTATTTATTAGGCCTTTTATTATGCTTACATGATCTGTATAATAATAATAATAATAATAATAATAATAATAATTGGCGCAACAGGTCGGTATGGACCCAAGCCTAGCTTCTCACAACCATTCGTCTTGTGTGAGTTTTTATTTTTGGGACGAATGGAAGGGATCTACAATTTTATGCCGAGTCCAAACGGCCAATTGAGAAGCTCTTTCATGACAGTTATACTCTCGGATGTTTGTCAGACGTTCGCGAGAGGTGGCGCAGTGAAAAAAACCTTAAGTTGGAATTTGTGTTTTTCTCGGGATTCGAACCTGGGACCCCTCGCTTAGTAGTCCAACACACTAACCACTGCGCAGATCAATGATCTGTATAGATCATTGATTTTCACGGTTTACAACAACAGTACAAGATCTAACTTTTTTGAAAGGGGAGATAATAGGCCTTTTTTATTATGCTCACATGATAAAAAAGGCCTATATCTTCCCCTTTCAATCAGGTAGTCGCCTTTCTTTATTCGCCTTTTGTTTATATTCTTCAAAGAAATATTTCTTGCTAATAACTCACATCTCCACTCTCTCGCGAGGTCAACGATGCATAGCGTTACAAAGAAAAAACGAAAAGGTTTACAAACCTTACATCTCAATGTCAACACCACATAAGGTACCTGCCTATAAAAATTAAGCTTAAAAGAGTCTCCATGGTCTGGTGCTTCTGTGACAAATTGCATTACTGGTTTGATTCAATGATTTTCCGTGTTACCAGGAATCATAAACTCTACCACAAAGTCGCATGTATGTATTCTATTATCACAGCTGTCACAACAATTAAGAAGAAATCCTACCTCTGTACCGTTTTTACGGACCTAATCCCTACCCAACCTATTCCCCATTTGATTTCAATCCACGGCCTCAGTCATCATCATCACCGTTTGACTTCTGACACTGCACTTCGTATAGTTTAAAATTAACGCTACTTCGCGCGCTCATTCACAGATTTTGATCTGCCCGCATGGTTCTTGTATAATAAAGAACCTTAAAACCAAGACGTGACGATTGCGGGTTTAGATTAAAAAGAAAATTGCTTTGTAACAAAGTAGCAGCAATGCAACCACTGACACTTTCAGTAAACAAAATGCAGTCAGTGTAATTTTATACCAATTAAATGGAAGCCCTAATGTGGTCCTTTCTTCGCTCAGATCGTATGTGTAATCTCCATCATCATCACTATCATCGCCATCATTGTCGGTGGTGATGAGACGCCGCCGCCGCCATGCTAACGTCACTTTTCATACTCCTTCTCTCTATGACAAAATCATTTTGAAGAACGCTCATGCCAAGAAACTGTCTGCTAGCCTCTACTCGTATGTGCGGATGAAAGCGCGACTATGAATCTTTATCTTGCCACAACCAATCAATTGATGCATCTCTATTGCCACTGCTGCTGCTGCTGCAATGCTAAGAACTAATTATGTCAGTCGATTTTATTTCGCAGATAAATCCCAACTTAGGCGAGATGAGTTCCGTGACGCGAACAAAGGGCTTTACTGTATCTTAAGTCGTATCTTCGGGAGTTGGCGGCTTAATGCAGCAGAATGTCTGAGGATTATGATGGCTTCTCACATTCACATCTCTATACAGAATTCGAGGAAGGCTTTGTGGTGAGATATCTTGGTCGGGTTTTGTCGATTTTTCGTTTTAATTTATTTTCGTTAGATTTTTCCAAATTTTTTTTCTATAGAAATTTCAATTTGTAAGATCGTGACAGAATAACAAGGCTCAGTCAAAATTTGTTCACGTTTTACCCATATCGATGTATATCTGTTCGCGGTTGACGTGAACACTATTGGACGAATTTATATAAAACTTTTTTGATATGTTTCTGAAGACTCTGAGACATTATACTGTGTCAATGTCCGGCGTTGGCTTGCTGAACAATTAGAATCTTGGGACATCATTCGGTCGAGATCCGTTACATTTGTTCAGCATTCGTCAACCAAGGAGTGTGTGACATCTTTTCTGTAGACTTTTATCCAATATCTGGTAATGGTAGTTTTGAAAACAACTTGGGTTTTTAAATAAGCATTTTGAAAAGAAAGCAATCAAAAGACAGTGTGACGAAAGGTCCCGTCATTTGGAACAGCGTAGCCGATGTAAATATACACTGTTCGAAGTAACTTGGCTGTATTTTTAGAAGCTTTTGGACCAATCCTCGAGTTTTTGCCCTTCCTTCCTTTACAATATAAGAGTACTGCAATATTTAGACAACAGTTCTTAACGCAGAGGTCTTTGCGAACAGGTGATTGGGTTTTGGGTTTCATAAAGAAAAGCTTGATTAAGACAGTCATAAATGCTATGAATGTTTATACTATTTACTTAACGTAACTTATTTATTATTTGTCGAACAAATTACGAATACTGGTAAAATAAAATAAAAATTTGTCAGATTTTACAAGATATCTTCATATTCAAATGAAATGCGTAGACAAAGCGACTTGGCGTCGCATATTGGTTGCTTTTTCAAAACTATCATTTCTTCAGTTGAAAGACGGTTGAAAATAGAAAGCAAAATGTCAATTTGATACAAAAGAGAGACTTGCTATATGGGCTTCGGTGTCATAATATCTCTAGAATGCTAAAATAAATTCGCCAGACGATATTATTATTGAATTTTTTTTCAACAGATGAACAGTTCCCTTGCTCATAGTTTTGAGCACGACTGATTGCTTTGCCATTGACGCATCAAACAGAAGTCTCTAGGTGATGATGAGCTGAACGTTGACTACCAAAGCATCACAAATTTAAGGCATTTATGTCTTACCACAATGGCTTAAGTTGTGAATTAAGACAAAACCAAGTGTAAGCTGTTAAGAAGAACATATAATCAGCGAGCCAGACAGAACGTCTGACAGATATAACTCTTAAATATTCCTGCGATATTATCTACATCGGTCAACTGTATTCAAGCCCAGAATATACCCATTAGCCTGAGCAAGATGTACAATTGTACATGGCAGTCGTTTCTCAGAGCCGTCTTAAAGACTACAGCACATCAATTTCATTAAACTTTTGTTGAACATATGGGAAATTTTTGACAGTTTACACCAAATAACCCCAAGTTTAAAAGGCTTAGCTCTTGTTAACAAAAATCCACTTTACACTTAAATGCCCTGAGCAGCTACAAAGTCGTTACAAGTTTGCTTTATTCTATTTTAGTTTTCAAGCCACACTTTCCTCTTTGACAAGTAGTAAATTCAACAATCAAACTTTTTCTTGTCTCATTAAGGAAAATCATTGCTAAAAGAAAACGTTCGGTTAAATTAGTCATTAAAACAAATTATCTGCAACCAGAAAGAAAAACAAATCCGATAATTTGACGCCCCAGCGTCTTCTCGTCATAATTGCGGAACTTAGATTCTATAAGAATATTCCCATACTACAGACAAGAAACAATACACCGAGCTGTGCGTTCTGTTTTTGCTTTCATCGTGGAGATCTCCTTTGCAAGCAAACTCACACACAGAGTTTTGTCTATGTTTAGACACGAGGAAATAAGGCAAGCCAAATAATTTTCACATTTATGTGTCACACAACACAGAGAGGCGGCCACAGATCACAGGGTATCTGTGACAGAAAAGAAAACATTCTCATTCTCTTATCATGGATTCAAACTTATTATAAATCAGTTTTGGAGTATTTTGCTTGTTGCTGTGTTCCACAATCCTCAATTAGGCACCGCCTCACCGTCTCACCGCTTAACATGGTAATCTTTCGCAGTAGCGAAAGGTGCGAAAAAAAGATACAGATTCAGAGATATCCCGGTGTCAGTATATTTTGTAAGTGCAACTAAAATAATTTCTACTGCATGTGGTGTGACCCAGTTTCAGAATTGCTGTGGAAGAGATTATCTTTAGTTCCACACCCCCATCCGCGTTCTGATCTGAGGTTATTATCCACCTATCCACACACATAACCAGTGCAAAAGACAGATTTTACATACTCAAGTGCTGCACGGTATCGAATATCTTTCCATTGCTTTGGCCCTAAAGTGCAATTTGAACAAATTTCTAAAAATTTGTCTAAAAATACTAACAAGACTTGGTGTACGCTGTGGCTTTCTTCTTCTGGCGGCGGCGGTTAGTTTCCAGAAGGAACATAACGAAATATGTGTATGCGGCCATATTACCAACAGCTAGCAGCGCTCTTTTTCCATACGTGTTGATTTTTTTGTTTTAGAGCTTATAGAATTAGACATTTTAATTTTTTTTTGTATTAAAAAAAAAAATGTATATATGTATAGTGTATACATTATACAATCTGTATCCCTGACTGGGTGTAATGTCTTCCGTGTTGATGACGGCGGGCGTCGACAACGAAATGTTATTTTTATGCATTTGTTTGGGATGACTTGTGTCTACTATTTAGGGTAACTTGGAAACTACTTAAACACCATTTTTACTGGTGAAGTGTTTATTTGGTTTTGCATAACGCGGCTATTTTGAGGGCTGTTTATTGGTTGAAGCAGTGGCGATGGCGGTGCATACAGAATTAATGGCTGAGTTGCTCAACGGAAAAATTATTCTTGTATGATGTTTTATTTGCATCATTAAGTAAATAAACTTGGGGCGTGCAACTTTGATGAAAGAAGCTGTGTAAATATGTCCAAGCAGATTGAGTGCGATTTTTTAAATCAATTATGAGTTGTCTGATCTATTGTGGATTTGGGGCACTTAAATGGTCCATTAGTTTTGTTGACTTCACAAAATAAAAGGAACTTCTTAAACCGGTTAGTTACAAATTTATCGCTTCTGTAATGCCCACGCAGAAATTTGGATTTGATCAATTGAAAAAATTAAACATTCTGCCGAGTAGGAATTGTCAAATTTAAATTTGCAATTTTTGGTAGTTTTAAACTGAAACTTAGTTAGGTACCTGTCGTCATAATCCATTCATGACCATCACATGCCCATACAATTCATCTGCGAAGGATCTAAAGGTACTACATGTACGACCCACACGCAAAATAGTTGGTCCACCCACTTTTTTGCACTTGGAAACTTCTATATTATTAGTTTGTCATACATACATATTTATTTTTTACAAAATTAACAAAAACATATCATAGACAATATGCTTTTTTAATTGAATTAATGATACAAATAAGCAAAGTCACAACAAGTACCGTTAAAACTGTCTGCTTTCTCATTTGTTTATGAGTGCAAAATAGTTGGTCTACGTCATTCGTGATGCAAAAGAGTTGGTCTACTCCACATAATCGTATGATTAAGTTAACCGTCACCAAAAATTAAGCAAAAACAAACGTAGTCTTGCTTTGGCAGCTTATTAGTGTACTTGTAATTAGTTCTAATTCAGTTGTTGGTTGATTATGGCGCCTGGTGTTCCCCTATCTAAAGATCTCAGAGAATCAATTATAGAAGCATTTGAAAATTGTTTTTCAAGCTACAAAATTGCCAAAAATTTCAATCTCCCTCGTTCATCAGTACAAAATATTATTTCGCTCTTCAATAAGATGGGTAACATTAAAAGCCGGAAGAAAACTGGGAGGCCGCCAATAGCTACAGCCTGCGATTGTAGGGTATTAAATAAAATAATTAAAAAAAATCGTCGTCAAACTGCTGCTGGGGTAACTGTAGAGTGGAAAAGCCGCATCAAAAAAGAAATGTCTGTCGACACTTGTTAACGCAACATGAACAAAATGGGTTATTAATTTTACAAGGTTTGTTTAAAAATCTTTTGTTAATTTTGTACTGTCATTTTTTCAACCCATTCTAATAGGCCAAAGAAAAGCCCCTACTCACACCAAAGCAAAAGAAAAGGCGATTTGAATGGGCTAAAGAGCACAAGAATTGGACCTTACAGCAGTGGCGGGAGGTAATTTGGAGCGATGAATCAAGATTTGAGGTTTGTGTTGGCGATGAGCGAAAGCTTGTACTTCGCACCTCCAAAGAAGCGTTTCATAAAGATTGTCTGAAACGAACAATCAAGTTTCCAGCATCACAAATGATATGGGGGTGCATGTCTGGGCGTGGTGTGTGTAGTTTATGTTTTGTTGACGGCCTTGTGAATTCAGTGAAATATCGCGACATCTTGCAAGAACATCTGCTGTCATCAATAGCACAGCTTCAGTCAACCGAGGCGATCTACGTATTTCAGCAAGACGGTGCATCTTGTCATACGGCAAAGTCAACTAAAGCCGGGTTATCTACTGAATCCATTCCATTAATGGAATGGCCATCCAGTAGCCCTGATCTTTCGCCCATCGAAACTCTATGGCACAAAATGAAACAGAAGTTAAGACAGCAACCAGCAAGGACCCGCAAAGATCTACGACAGACAATCAATGATATTTGGCAATCATTTACAGCCGATGCCAAAAACTCGTGGATACATTGCCACGGCGAATTCAAGCAGTTAAATCGAAAAAAAGTTGATGTGACGCAGTGGTAAAAAGACATTTTGAAATCTTAGACCAACTATTTTGCGTTCAAACGAAAGATGTCCAAATGTTCTACTCAGTTGTTTTCAGTAATACCTTCAAGTGCTTACAACTTGTTCATTAAACATTCTTTTTAATTGTAGCAGAAATATAAATACATATTTATTTTCATAAACAAAACTTTTTATTTGAAGAAGCAAAGCAAGTTTGAATTTCTCAACAGAAAGTATTTGTAATCAAATAGCATAGACCAACTATTTTGCGTTTGGGCTCGTATAAGACATTTTCTTAGCGCATGACCCAATTCCCTGGCTATGAAGGCTTTAAAAGCAGCTCTGGCTATTCTTAAACATTAATCTAGCATGATAAGAGACCAACTTCTTCGTAGGAAGGCTACGACATTGCAAGAATTTAAGATGGATGCAATGTATGGATGTCTTGGTCTATAGTGAAGATTTTTCGTATGAAATGTTGACGGATGACTTGGTGCAATGAACTCCTTTCAGGCTTTGGAATCTTATTGCTTGGAAACAGGAAAGGGGAAAGTTACGTTATTTTAAGGAACAGAGGATTGAATGCAGCTTTAGCAAGAACACTAAAGAGAAGCAGGTCATATCAAATGACAATATTTTCCGGATGACCTAAACTATAGCGAACAAAGAAACAGACGTAAAGCCATACACGAAATTTAGAGAAAAACATTTGATTCAGCGCCCATCCCAAATACTGATCCAAATAAATTAAAATAGACGAAAAGAAACTGTGGTCATTTACCCCTAAAAGTATGCACCACCTAGCGAAGTGTTGACTTACTTTTGAGATATTTGTATAAGTGAATAAAAAAGGAGCCAACGTTGCGACTGTCGAAACAATATCCGGTTAATAACACGCACAAAACAAACAAAAAATTGACAAACAAAACAAAAAGGGTTTCGAAGAGCGCACATAAGGGTTTTACGAAAAATAAATTTGTTATCAAGATATCACAGACCAAGAGTTTTAGTGTGAAAGTCCAACACTTAATATAGATTAACAAAAGTTAGAAGATCAACAACCTCCGCAAATGTTAGCCGGAACAGTATTTCCAAAGCTAAAATTTAAAACGTATTGCGACGTTTCGTATTTTATTCGTCACAGAGAGCAGAAGTAATTGTTTAACACTTGGCAAGTACAGATTCCTCGGTTATTATTACAAGTTACTGCACAGTTTTGAGAGCTCCGCTTTTTTTTTTTTTTTGTGTGATATACCCTGACGACCAAATCGAAAAAAATCGACGTTAGATGATCGATTCTATATACGTGAATTCGTTGAAAGAAAGACCACACTGGACAAGCGTACTCTAGGTGGTGGCGAACAAAATTGAATTGTAGAAGTCTTTGGACAATCAATGAACAAAGCCAAATGTCGTCGATTTAAGAGTAATCTCATCTATGCGAACTGCAATTAAACTCCTAAGGTCGTGAATACATTGAACGAGAGATATAGGTTGACCGTGGGCAAGGTAAATTCGGTATAGAAATTTGTGACAAAGTTATTGGCATTTTGTGGCATGGAGCTTCAAGCTGGTTTTGAGGCACAAACACTTTCTTGGTATATTTGAAAGAGTCTGTATTAATGGTGTGAGGAAATGTGTTTGACAAAGTAATAATGGAGAGAAAGGGGCCTAGATGGAACACAATGTAAAAACAATTTTACAGGTAAGATGAAGATATAATTTTTAGCAAAGCCAGGCAATTCAAAAAGGATTCATTTATTAGACGGTAACTAGTTACATTGGTCTCTCTTATTCGCCTTGAGAAAGCGATATTCGAATGATATATGAAAAAATTAGAGACACCCGGCACTTAATGGGAGGATCTGGGTCCATTTTAGGTATTTTATTGTAGTGTACACTCAAAGCTCTAATCTTCGGTAAGAGCAAACAACAATACAATACAAAAAAAGGAAACCTCAGCTGCTTACTTTTGTTGTATTGACTAAAACATTATCAACGTTAATCAACTGTGGATTTTATTTCAAAAAATTGTCTTACAATCAAGATAGTCAACAGAGACAAATCATACTGAGACCCCCAACTCACAATCCTCTTGCCGCTGGGCCCCTCAGTTTTTTTTCAAATTCGCCATTTTGTTTTCCCATCGGTGTTGTGTCAATTAAGAATCCGTGTGACATGAAAAAATATACAAAAAATACAAAAATAAATGCTGCCAACCTCGACAACCGTGGGGAAATGTGCTAGAATTCGGGAATACCACCTTTTCACATTACTGAATGCCATTGGTTAGTATTTATATATTGTTAAAAGGCGAATAATTTGATTTTTTTAGTTAATTAAACTAGCTAAATGAGATATTCTATATACTAAAAACTTATTATGACAAACATGGTTGCGTATTTTGCGCTTTTGAATATCATTAACTTCGATTTCATGCGTAAATTTTTCTTAGAAAACTACATAAAATTTGCTCAATATATTTCTATTTTACTTCAAATAATCTGCATTGTTCATTTTTTATATATATTTTAAGCAAATCTCCACTTATTCCTTAAAAAAATTATAATGCACACGTAACGAATAATTTCAAATTAAACGGATAAAATTCTATGAACGCTGTCAGCAACTTTTCCCACAGCGGAAGTGGCATATGCAAGGTGCGAGTGTGTTGGTGAGTCGGAATTTTTGAAGTTACGTGACATTTGTCAATACGAATTTCTATGTAACAATACAAGCGCAATTAGCATTTGCCACCCTATAAAAATATAGATGGTCTCAGTATTGTCTCTGATAGTCAACTTAATTCCTTATCTACGAGTTTTGAAGTCTCTATCCCCCAACAGCTTCAATTTTAGCCCAATACATTGAGTACACATAATTGTATATGACACATTTTCGCACACCCCTTCAATTCCTTTTCTTTTCATTGTTTGTTCTTTGCTAAGCATACATCTTTCCAACACACCATGCATCCATTTGGCCAAACAAATAACGTCACCTTGGGCGACCACATGTCCTCGTTGCCTTATTTGTTTTACCATCAACAGAAAATACGTACCTATACGAGAAATATAAAAAAAGCTCAATCGTTTGTGTTTTTTGGAACACATACTCTGCTTGGCCAGAGATGCACAAATGATAGCAAACAAACGAAATTTCTTTAACCGAGATTTAAAAAAAAAACAAATTTAAATTGACCGGTTAAATTTCTACCAACAATAAGTTTTGAGTTATCAAACAAAAAAGGTTATAAATCCTTCATTTAGAAAATATATACAAAATATAGCAAAATGAAAGTGTTAAGTGTATCAAGTATAACTGTCCTGCAATATAGATTTACAGAGCTATTGACCTGACCTATCACAACTGTCTGTATTATTAGAAAGCTAAAAATCGCTTACAAATGGCATACAAACAAATAAGAATAATTTGCACTGATGACCTTCACCTCATCAATTTAACGCTTTTGCTCCTTCGTTAAAATTAATTAAAGCAAACTATGTCGAAGCATATGGTTTCGAAATCGCTGTCTATCTTTAATTAGTCCCAATTCAAGTAGAAATCGATAGAACATTATTTAAATTGCTATCAGAAACCTAATTAGTAGTCTATGAATTTGAGAAGCAAATTAAAATGCATTAAAAAATTTATAATTTTTTTTTTCAATTTTAATGTATCTGTATATTTAATTAAATATCGACTGAAATATGTAGGCACATATATTTTATGATTAACATAATGGTTCTAATTTCTCGGAAATGTACTGGCATCAGAATGAATATCTTTTAAAATAATTCATCCCGCGTAAGTCTGTGTTCACCAAATTCGAAAAATATTCGATCAATTGACTTTAAATTTTTACACAACGTTTCAGCCTAATGGGCTCGTATTTTTCAAGTATATGAAATGAAATCAATCAACAATCTTCGCAAAATATAGGCGGGATAAGAAAATGGGGCGTCGCAAAGTTATATAAAACACTATGTCTAGCATCGAAATCCCAAAAATTAAGAAGTATATATACATTTCCTGTTGAAAGCAATTAACAGGATATGGGCGGGAAAGGACAAAGGGACATTCCACCTCCCATACAACGAAAACATTGCAAGTGCCATTTCTTGACACTCCTGAGGCTAAAATTGTAAAGTTTGGAACATTGATTTTCCAAACTTGCGAAATATGGGCGGAATTGAATAAAGGGGCGTTACACTTCCAATATAACACTATAAAACTTTTTGTTTATATCTTATCGACTTGCCACCCACCACGCACGTCATAAAAGTAATAATTAAAAATGGAGCTCACCCGTTCAACTTAAAGGATTACATGGCCGGTCCTGCACTTTCTCCGTGGTATTCTAACTACTTTAGTTGTGAGGTGCTTTAGACAAATGTAGATATGCTTCACAATGGATCAACTTCAACATGGACCTACGTGTGTGTAGGCTATAAAGGGCCCTAATAGCGGCCTGATTGCCTACGTCATTTCTAAAATGTTTGTATGTACGTTGGATTATATGGAAAGGCGTGGCGCAGTGGGTTAGTGGGAAGTGTGTTGGTCTACAAAGCAAGGGATCCCAAGTTCGATCTCCGGAAAAACACAAATTAGCTTTCCGGCATAAAATTGTTAACGTACCAATTTTCGCTAAGCTATTTTAGGTTTGGGCTTCCGATGTTCAATTTGCGACTCCCAAATAAGTTTAGGAATAAGAGGAGAAATCTTTATGTCGGCATTTTATTTTTAGTGGTTAAAATCAACAGTTCAATACATGGGTTATCACCAAGACTACAACTTATAGTTCCCAGGCGCTAATCTTATCTGAAAGATCCATGTTCCTATATGAGACTCCTTGTAATGATTCAATATGGCCACTTTTAAAAGCGCCATCTATGTTGAGGCTTTAAAATAATAAGTTTGTTGGTCAAAGGTTTAGATTGGTTCGTTGATGACTTAAATTTTCTATATCCGCAGCAGACCTTTTACACTCCAAGCTCGCACCGACTTATTGTAAGTATAGGTATACCTACATATGCAAAATGGTTAACACTACAAGTCCCCATCATATTTACGTCAGTTACAACTAGCAGTTTCTTTTTCATTCACAAATTGATTAAGTTTCTACTCTCTAGATACAAACACAAAAATGCCTGTCCGTAGATATATCACCCATGTCCCCTTACTCATTCAGGCTTTTTCTTCTTCGAGTAATCACAAATGTTTCCCATTCAAATACTACATCTATTTAAATTATCATCAATCATTCAACAGTTTGATTTCTTTGCATTTTCCCGCCAATGCACAGTGCACATGCAAGAAAAAATAATGTTTTTGTCTTTTTTACATCTTCGATTAACAAGCGTACGGGTTTGGTCGAAAAAAGTCAGCAAAAAAAAACAAACACCAACAATTACTTTCGTCTCATCATTGATGCGAAAGTACGCGCTGATCAAGCTACTCTGTACATCAATCTGTGATTACCAGCCAGCTTCAACCGTCGTCATCATGCCTCATATGGATTTGGCACGACGACGACCACGATCGCGACGCACTCTATCCAATCAGATGCGTGTAATAGGTGAATTGCAATTATTAGTAAAATGCGTAATGATGTTGTCTGACTTTGAATGACAGCATAAGAGTGGCTCTAAACTACTGGTGTGACATAAATAATTGGCAAAGTTATCATGCCAACACGGTAGTCAAACGACGCATTGCCTACTCTTTCCATTGAACTGCAGTGACACTATATGTTTTGAATGCATGATTTTTTGTGTGTATTTTTAAACTCGTTGGACACATAAGTTCCCAGGCACCACCTCTTTGTCGCCATGCGCAAAAGAATAGACTGCTGTCCGTGCACGTCTACCTTGGACATTTTTTCAGTGGTTGTGCGAAATTTCTTGGCACCGGTCTTAGACTTGGGCTTGGCATATTTCATTACAAAAATGCAAGACGGCCATCAAAAGTAATTAGCGAGAATACTGTACTTTCGAATCTCACATTAACATAAACAATTATCTACTTACAGTGAGGTTGACCCGAAATGACTAAACAAAAGAACAGTGCTTACCTGAAATTATAAGAAAGAACGCACGAACATTACGGGTAGTAATGGAATGAATATTTAAGCTGAGTACGCTGCTCGAGCTAAACTACATTTTATCTGGTCTCCAACTTTTCTCTCCAAACATCAGCTAAAGTCCTAGCTAGATTATGACATAGAGTAGTGGATAAGTGTCACAGAAAGCATATGTTCTTTGAAAAAACTTCCTTCAAAAATTGAATTCTCTCTTCTTTCAACTATTTCTTATTCTAGGTACTTCTCTACCATGTAATCATTAAAAAAGTTCATCTTTGCATAATTTTCCGCAACAGAACAACAAATACACAACGTTCTGCCACAATTTAGCTTGAGAAAATGTGCCGACCCACGCTTAATTTTGACAGACACATGAAATACATTCTGAAACAAAAGTTTGATTATTTAGCTCGATGGTTTTTAAATAGGTTTGCTTAAGTTCAGCTCAGCTACATTTTGGAGAGAATTTTAGCTAAAAAAAAGTACAAGTGCAAGTAAGAACAGTTCAAATATAGCGGAGCAACTTTATTGCATCAATCCCGTTACAAAGTGCCATTTGGTGCTCTGCATATAGAAAGCAATCCAATTGAATATTACATTTGAAGAGATTCTGTGTAATAATGATGGTTCCTTGATTGATAGATTTGAATTGATTGCAGTTTGATGCGTTTTCTGGTATCTTTTCTCGAGTGGAATCTAAGTCGTATGCCGACAAGTCAAGTGGAGAGGAGTAATATTATTGTGGATCTATGTTTAATACTAAGACAGACGAAGACAAGCATCTACTGCTGAAGTGAGGCATCTAAAAATAAATAAGAAATCAAATATTTGGTCGCTACGAACAATTTAAATGACAGCAACATGGAAAATTGTTCTTCTCGCCACAACACCACATCTGATATTAACGTTCGATGATTATCAAATCTGTATACTTTTCCACTGCTATAAGCCAATGCAATGTGAATCTTTAAATCGTACGTATAGATATCGGAGCGAAACGCAATTTATATCATTTTAAAAGCGTGACACCGGAGAAGCGTTACTTGTTGAACATTTTTAGAAGTCGGATACCAATAAAACAATTTACCATTGTGCAATAGCGGTTAAACTGTCTGGTTTACTGTTTCTTGAATTTTCTCGAGTCCTTATTTCCGATTCAAGGGGGTTTTCGAAATGCATGACATTTAAATTATTTCATGTGAATCAGTTTAAGTACATTTTCATCAATTCCAAAAAAAAAAACAAATGGTTGTGAGAAGGCGTAGGGTACTTACGGACTTGTTGTGCCAATTATTCATTTATTTATTTATTTTCATCAAAAACGGATCAACACCGAATTAAAAATCACTGGTTGTCTATCTCTATCTCTATGCTCTGGCTTGTACTCCGAACTAGAGTACCGATAGCATGCTGTTCTTCTTCTTTATATGCCCATTTACGTTACGTATTAAAATGAGAAACAGATCAAGTTATGTTCTTCGATCGAAGATTCATATTAGGTTGAAGTTACATCGAGGAAATTGTGCGTCTAAGGTAGATGTAGTGGTTTGTCTAATGAGTCCATCTAGCACATTGGGGTAAACCACATTTCGAAACACAGGTCGTTTGAGTTTTCAATAATATACGTACATATTAGCTCCGCTCAGAAGTCGGTTATGGTGTGGCTTTATGCACATTTTCTACTTCAGAATTCTTAGTTCAGATACTTAGTGAGGCAAGGATGAATTAGTCCTGATTGTTATTATTATCATATCAAAAAGCAGGAGGGTAATCCGTTTCTGAACTTTAACGTATTCATCAAATATGTCACAGAATTGACATTTCAGTCAATCTAAATCAGGGTCGGCATTCTGTAAGGCGAAACGTTCAAATCTTTTCGTGTGCACGAAGAAATTTGCTTGTGTAAAATAGGGCAAATCATTCGTGCGCACGAAAACGTTTGATCGTTTCGCCTTGTAGAATCAAACCCCAGGTCTGGTAAATCAATAAAATCGATGCCGCAGTGTCAGTTGCATAATGTTAACGTGATGGCAAACTACATTTTTGAAGTAATACTTCTTTAGGCACGCTTGACTTGGGTAAGCTGGTGAATGTGTCACGAAAGCGTTACGGAAATTGCGAGCGGAAGTTGAGAGGGAGATATAAGCTAGTGAGATAAAAAGAAAGAGAGTTACGTTTCGTTTCGTAGATTACTGTAGAGGCAAGAGAGATAGATGCGAGCACACATTTTCGTTCTCTCTTTCTCTCATAATAAGCTAAAAGGGACAAAGGGCTTTTTCAGACCTTATAGTTAAAAAAGAAAGGGATTTTACTTTTTGGTCAAATTTTGTTCCTAATTGCTCATTTCCTTAAGAATAAAAAAATGATTCAACCTAGGATCAAATTAAATATTTTCATGTTTAGAACAAAGTCATTCAAAATATCTAAATGCTTTCATTTTCTTTTTTTTACTTCCCTAAACTGTTTCGTAAAATGACATATGTAGAATGAATCACGAGTATTTTTTTAAAATAATAAATTTATTTATTTTGTAAACATAAAAGGGATATTTTGAGTATAACCGTGGGATAACCTGCCTCTAAAGGCTGGTATCACTGCAGTGCAGGCATATTGTCTGTATCACACTGTAGGAGCAACTGAGAGAGGTTCGAGCACAGAGTTTCTTTTCTTTCTCTCATGGCCAGTTTCGTATATCTAAGACACAGTGCACGCCTATTGCAAGGTTGCCACTTTGGTAATTTGTTTGCTTTTTGAGTTTGGTAATTTTTATGTGGTTATTGTAAATTTTTGAGCAGATATACCATGAATGCGAACTCGATATCACCTCATTTTAATGCTACCTTACTGCTTCTGAGTGAACGCATTGCATTATTTGCATATGCTTCATTACCATCCATATAAAACTGTCTTATTCGCTGTTCAAAAAATTACAGAATGCAATAATTTTCTTCTTTTGGCAGATGGGGAATAATAATAATCAATCATATTATTTATATACAGACATGAAACTCTAATTTGTTAAGGGTTTGTTATAAGAGAATAGATGATTTCCCATGTCTTCTAGCAGCTGGTAATTTTGTGCAAAATCAAATAAAATAATTTGAGTTTTTTGCACGTGGCAACCGTGGCCTATTGTCTGTATCATACTGTAGGAGCAAAAGAGAGCAGTGCGCGAGTTACATATGCCAGTGCTAGGGATCAATACGACACGTTTATCCGGTCAATTACTTCGAATTGACCAGCTATTTCATCATTTCCTAGAATTTTATTTAGTCCAATAAAAATTGTAATATTCGCAGAAAAATGTCTACCGATTAAGAATGCGAATAAGGTAAACCAATAAAAAGAGGTGAACTACACAAACTGTGTGTTGTCTTCCGGTACATATTGTAAAGTAATATACCCGTTGAAATCTTCCAATAAAACTTCTGTTGATACAATTTGAGTTTGCGTTTTTTTTTTGATTCGGCTTGACACGGGTCATTTCAGTCGCGCGCCCATTTTCTTGCCCTCTTCCTCTCATAGCTAGTAAATTATTGAAGAAAATTGATATATTAATACGAATAAACTAAACATGTATACATAGATGCAGCTAAAGAAGTTTTACTTCAATCGTGTGGTCTAAAGCACACTCGTTTTTTTTTTTAAAGCTAGGTTAGTCGTTTCTAACATATCAACCAAACGCAGTCATTCAAAATATTTACCACCCTTGAAATTGCACAAGCACAATATCGCTTAAGAAATAAATTAAATTTATTAAAAAAATACAAATAATTTCCCTTTTAAACTACGCATTTGAACATTCGAAATTGAAATATGTAAATAATTTGTTTTCGCTTATATTGCAGCACTTTGGGCGCGTGCAGGCATAAAAAAGCTGATTCTTTTCTCAACCCATATCAAAAACTCTCCACATAGATGGGTAAAAATATTTACTACACGTAGTAAAGATTCACACCAAAGCATTCACGAACAACTGTTATACGAACCAATGGTGAAATGAAATGAATCCGTAAAAGCCCCGATGGTGGGTTAATAGTCGTCGGATTTGTGGTGAAATGAGTTCGAATAAAATGTTTTATCACATAGCTTTTTCCGCACTGTGAAAGATTTTTTTATAAAAAAAATACAGCAAACCGGGTATTTTCAGCGGTAATAAACGCCCGGCTAAACCGAAATAACCGGTTATTGGTATTTTGTAATAACCGCCATCCCTACTTTGAGCTTGCTGGAAAAGCTGATAAATATCAAATGAACTCAGTAACTAGCGTCTCCCTATGAAAGCAAGAGTTTTAGAGTAACGGAACTTTTCGTGTCTTTAGTAACAGAGTCAATGCCTGCCCAGGCGGTAGTGAAGATAGAAACAAGTATATGGTAAGCAGAGCGGCATTAGAAGGTCGAGTTGTGATCTCGTGGGTCAACACAGACTTCAGTGCAAAGGGTATACTTAGACTCTGTGGTCGGGATTACTCAGCTATCTTTTATCTGGTTAATGTAACCGTGTCCCTGCTTTTTATATATATCAGGAAATGTGTTGAAGGTGTAGTTTTTGTCCGACGAGAAGCACAAGAACTATAACGCGTTTGTAGTCGCTGGGTTCAAAAGGCAAACGCGCGAAAATCATAAGTAATGAACGTCTCCTAAGTTGGTTAGTTTACACATTTCCATTGATGTTTTTGTAACTACTAAGTTATCGGTTATAGCGATCAACAGTATAAGCGAGCACCGTATATCCTTGCAAAGGATAGAGCGAACATTGAAAACGAAAATAAAAATGATTACCTTAAGCAAAGTTCCAGACAACAATTTATGTGGATGGGTTTATACTTTCTGAACAACTGAATTATGACAGTTATAATGTTTGCCAAACCTTAATGACGTTTTTATTCGCTTAAATCCTGACCAGAGACCAATATTTGAGCTCGCAACAAAGTGACCGATCACTCAAAGAACGAAGCCGATAAAGAAATAACAAAACACTTTCGAAAACAGTATTGAAAAATTCTGAGACACGAAATTTTGTATAACATAGTTTCTTTAGCTATACATTTTAGATTTTTATATATTTGTTTTGTTTACAATGTCAAACGTAAGAGTTCCCCTGTAACAAAATTGTGTCTGAAATTTGTCTTATACGCGATTTGTTTTTTGATATTTAGGTTGGAAGTGGAACAGATGAACAGAAGTTCAGTTTATTTTAATTTTAGTTTTAGCTGTAACGCTTCGCAATCCACCTCAAATGAAGGAAAGAGTGGTTTGCCCATAATATCCGAACACCAAATGTTCAACTCAGCATGGGGTCCAAACGTAAGCATCCTCGGCAATAATTGAACCACTATTCACCATATTGCGCAGCTTAAAGCCCTTTTATCTAGTTATAAATGATTATTAATAAACAAATGATTAATTCATTTTATTATTATTCATAATCGAAAGCGGTTGCCTATTATAAATACCAAGGTGCTTGCACAGGGACTCTCGCATAATTCTGTGGTCACAAGGCAAAACCTCTTAAGTCTGTTTTACCCATTTTTCAGGAGAGCAGTTTAAAGTTTTTTTACTCCATTGACTCTAGTGACTTAAGCTGTTGTTTTTTTGAAATAGTGGCCATTTTTGTAAAGATATAAAGCTGAAAAAAATTTACAAAATAGATTTGGGTACGCTGAATCTAATGACATCAAAAACTCAATTTCGTCTTAAGTCAACTTAAATGGTTTTACCTTGTGACCACAGAATTAAATTCATTTCATTTTTTATTGCTATTATTTTTAATATAGTGGAAATGCTCTTGTCCTGTGTAAATCTTTCTGTTTACACTTCGTTTTGTTAAGATTGGTTCAGTGTTGCATCCGTAATGTTACAGGTACAACCGAAATGATATAATATTAACTATTTTTCCGTTTGACCAATTCGAAATTGATTTTTAAATTTTCGTATACGTACAGTAGGAGAAATATATTGTATTCATAAACAATTTAGAACTCGAGGTGTTTATCAATTCTAATATTACGATGTTATAGAAACTATAGCCTAACCGGCTGACCCAATTTGGTTCAAACTTTGAATTTAAAGTTTATAGACCTACAGATCGGGACAGTTTTTTTAAAAGACAAGACACTTCCAAAGTAACAAGTTCAAACCAGATTGATTTGCATGAAAACGGCTGTAACGATTTAAACCAAAATTGATATCTGCGCTTGAGTATGTGCAGTTAACATTTTTTTGGACTTATCTCGAAACGATCGATACAATTGTAACAAAAATGCATTCCTAAAGTAATATGGTCTTTTCGAACTTGAAAATAAGCTCAGTTTTTCTTATATAATTTTTTGAAAAAAAAATAATGCAGTTTTTCTTAAAAAAACATGGAAGCAACGATTTTTACCAAAATGCATACTTTGAGTTAAATTGATGTCTTTAAAATTAATGCGTCCTTCATTTTCCATTAGTATCACCCAAAACGCTACTTTTAAAAACTGTTCATATCACAAAATATGAATAAAATTAGAATAAAACTTTTATAACCAAGTATAATGCCTACATCCTGAACAACTAACTAAATTTGTAGTTTACCTAAAAATTGGAGAAGGTATATGCTACTGCATAGTTTTACAAAAAAAAAATGGAAGTACGTATTTAGGATAATAAAATTATTATTAACAAGATTCCTACTTTCAAAAACGCAAATAAAGCCAAATTATAAATATTTCTTAAAAATGACTACACCAATCATGACCTGATTCATATAGGGTATAGGTATGATCCCTCACTAATAAAAATACAAAAAGATGTAACATATTCACTTAATGGTAGAATAGAAATACAAAAAGATGATACCACTATAATGGTAGAATTTCTACCACAGTGCGAACTCTAGAAAAAAAAAATAATTTTATTTTGGTCTTGTTTACAAGCAACAACAACAATGTGTTTTAATGTTTTCAAACCCTTTTTTCCTGAATTGGCCCCAACAATAGAGATAGAACAATAGCCCCATTTATCGACCACCACCTAATGGTATTCGAAGAAAATAAAAATAAATTAGGTACTCTTAAACTGACGCAACGAAAATATCTGGCTACAGATTCTAGTGGCACATTTCAGTGGATTGTTGCTACTACTCCTGTTACATAATGTGGGCGCATAAATCTCTGACGCCCTTATCATGAAACAAATACGACGACATCTGACTATACAAAGGGCTTCCCCTCTAGATTATTTGTAAAATTCTTAAATATCGCTTCTCCATTAAGCTATTTTAAATTCTTTATCATTTTTCAATGACGAATGTCGTTGCTGTGATAGAGGATGCATCGCGCCTCGCCCATTTGCTGCTGACAATAACGATTTGGGTGCACGTTTAAACTCGTATTTATATGAATAAAATGCAACTAGCTCGGCCCGTATTCCTCGAATCCCTCTAATCGAAATCGAAGAACAAGCAAACATCTGATATCCCTTTTGTCATTTTTATTTTTCTGTAGCTGTGAAAGAATGGGATAGTCAGTTAGAGACACAATGCTCGTGTGTGTCATCCTCTTGGCGACGCCAACGCCAGGCCAATATCGAACCTTTTTTTTACATCCAGTGGATTGTTTTTTGTTTTTTTTTTCCTCTTCCTATAGATGGATGGGTATGGGTAATATGCAAGATGATATGAATTTCATTGTTTATTAATCAGCATATGTACACAAATGGCAAAACACAAAGACTAATCAAAGAGTAGATACTGACATCGTGCATAAAGTCTTCGTTTATAGCTACCCACTCTAGACACAAGTTGTTTTAGGACTCCTTTATAAGGCGCATACACAACCCTGTGAGCTTCAGACAGAATGATAATATGAATACTATGTATATTAGTATGGGCAAGACTAATATTATTAGTATGCAAAAGACTTAGACAGATTTTGTTAAGATTTGTAACTATTGGTATTGATACCAAGGCTCGTGAGTGTCGGATGATCACGTGAACCCTCTATAACTGCTCCGGCGTCGACTTTAAGGGACAATACCTACCCAGGCATGGAAAAGATATCGGGACTTCATTTCACGATTCCACTTGACATTGACAACGACCTTGTGGATTCCTGCCTGATGGGAAGGATTCCAAATCACGCGTCTGTGAATATGCGTTTAAAGTGACGAAACCACCGAAGCATGATAACTCGCGTTTGAAAAATATGGTGCTGAACATTGAGTATCTCATCTAATCGGGTATTCCCTGTGCGAATCACCTCAGAAAGGAATCCCCGTGTATCTGTGATCGTGTTTCTTCGGTCAGTCTTAAAGTTCATGACAATAGGTATAATAGTTTAAACATTTACACCAATATTGGCGAACAACTTAGTTTAGCTTCAAGTTAAGTCCTCCAGTAGGACCTCTTTATATCAAACTTTGTCTACAGCAAAACTCAAAAATGCTCCTTCCACAAAGCGCGTCCATAAGACCTCCGAGATGCATGAACTTGTGCCCCTGTTTCAATTCGACTCGAATAGCGTGGACTGAACAGGAGTTTTGGAGACGTCCATCACCGCCATCATAACGATTTAATTTTTAACTCTTGTCTTGCATAACTCATACGGTTAATGCCATACTTCTTCAGAACACTCCGGAAATCACTCCCTGACTTAGTCTAAAACTTGTGTAGAAAGGTTGAGTCCCGTCTTCAGACCTATCCTTCCTATTAACAAAGGTATCACAAAGAAATCTATCTTTTGTGGCTTTTATTTATAATTATTAAACTAAGTTAAATAATAAGCCCTTTACAGTGTTGTCACCTACCACAGACACCAACTACTAGTGGACCCAGTATCACGTCATCATCAATAAGCCAGCCAAAACCAAAAAACAACAAGGCTAACTTATATCAAGCCAGTATAAGAAGAAAAATATTATTATTATTTATGAACCAAATAAACATAAATGTAGAGGTTAGTCTTAAAAAAGTAACCGCACTAGCTCCAAGGCTTACGTCTGGAGAAGAAAAATAAAAGCTTCATGTGAGTCAATTTTTGTGTGGGTCTAATAAATGAAATAAAGTCATTCAGGGATTTTGGGTTTCTGAAGCCCTTTCTCCGAGTTTATTTTTCGTTTCCATTGTGGGTGGTCTCATAAGCTTTTTCTATCTTTTTTCACAGTTCTTGACAAATGAATAAAAATTAATCAGCTATGAAAAAAAATTATAATTTAGACCTTTTTTATCATTTTTTCAAAAATCGAGAATAAAATTAAACGGGAACTTGTGAAAACAATTTTTACTTCACGAAAATTGAACTGATGGAGAGACAACATCAAGAGGTTGTACAAGATGTTAAAGAAAATCGCCACTGACTTTAATGACGTTTTCCATTGGGAGAAAAAATCAACCTTTTTTTTATCTAACTTACTTTTGGCGTTCCATTGGGAAAAAAAAAACAAAAATCTTTTTTTTTATTTTTTTTTGATTCGGATCACTCTTTACAAATCTCGATATTTTTTCAGATCTACACATACTACCACAAATACAGCACAGCTGTTTTACGTGATTTAAGAAGTTTGTTTTAAGACAAATGTGCAAAGTTCCGTGAAAACCAAAATAAAGAAACACATAAACAGCAATGGACATAGTTTTGGATGAATTATTATCTCCATTGTCTTCCTCATCATCTGGAAACTACGAATCACCAAAACTACTCCATTTGTATCTACAACAGAGGAAACATTCTTTAAGCCGATTTCCATGGTTGATTTTACCAAAAAAAAATGCAATTTGAGCAGCTGATATTGTTGTCAAATAACGCACTAATCCATTCACAAAAGCAGATCAATTTCGTTGCATGTTCCATGAGCCGCATAAAATCTGAGATCTGAAAAAGATTTTTGATGGTCCCAATGGAAAACGACATGAGACAAAATCTCAAGCTCTTCAAAACAAACACAGCGAAGGAAACTGTGCAGGGTAGATTAGATGTGTTACGCAGATTTTCAGCAGTCTACATCATATGTAGAGACATTGATAAGGCAAGAAGAGAACCCATGGCTAGTGAATAAAGTACACAAGTCCCAACAACCAGTATTAAATGCGTTGAAATCAAATATAGTTTTGATGGCTACCAGGGGAGCTCTTCAATGAAGGTAATTAGGTTTTGGTAGAGTCCATGTGCAAATCATCAAATACTGGAAAATATCAAGTATAGATCTACCACCTATTCACTGACTTCAAAGTTCTAAAGGATTTTCCAATAAGAGGTGTTATTTTGGTACTCGAAGAAAAATGTCATTTTTTGAGATAAACGATCGAATGATTATTTCATAATAAAGAGGAAGGTATGCCGTTAATAATGAAAAACAACATCGGCCAAATGGCCACCACGACCACGAATACAGGACCATATCCTTTTCATGAAATTTTCCATAACCAAATCGCAAAGTGGCTGCCCTATGTCCTCGATAGCCTCAAGAATTTTATCTTTGAGGTCTTAAATCGACGCTGGGCTGTTGGCGTAGAACTTATCTTTCACGTGACCACAAAGGAAGAAGTCGCAAGCTGTTAAATCACAAGATCTCGGTGGCCAATGGTGATCACCTCTTCGAGAGATAACACGGTCCGGAAACTTTTCTCGTAAAAGATCAATGGTTTCGTTGCTTGTGTTTTTTCACTATTTTTGTAGTGAATTTTAATAATTTCAATGCGTTGTTGAAGCGTGTATCGTTCCATTTTTAGTAATGGCGTAGTTTCAACTTGTCAAATGTCAAAGAATAAAAGCTTCAAAAGTGACAGCTACCGAAATAGCGGGTCATTCACAATAACACCTCTTATTGGAAAACCCTTTATATATAACTGTGGCCGAATTTGGGAAAAAACGCATACGGTGCAATTTAGAAGCATGTACCGGATGTCTGCATCAGCATGTGCTTTCGAAAAACAGCCGAAATTATGTGGTCTTAAAATAAACGACGGCATCACTAAAATTATGCTATCAACAATAAGCAAACCAAAACAATTTTTCACAATTGATAGCATCAACTTCGAGGTTGTTAAGGAGTTCATTTACCTCAGAGTAAACACAACGATTAGCAGGAAAAAAAGCTGATACTGAGCTGCTTTGAAATACAAGCCTATTTTTCATGTTCACTGTTAAATATAACAAAAATACGCTTTTATTGTTGTTTCGGATCCACCAATAGGAACTATGGCATTTTAAAAACTCAAAAGGAGTTTAATGCTATTCTCTTGGTAATAAATAACACTGAATATGTACTAACTAATAAAACTTTTCACCACAAGCTGCACAAAACGAAAATTGACCACTGAACCACTTTGATATTCATCCCTAATCAGACTTAACTCCTATAGTTGTCAATTTACGCAGCTACTCTACGAAAGAATCAACAAACGTCAACATATTTCGAAACACTATCCCAGTCGCAAAGTGTCCAATGTCGGACTTTCAAATGGGAAACATCCGTCACTCAGAAAGATAAAAATACAAACTTGTACACTGTCTCAAAATGAATGAACTATTAAGTGTCATTTGCTTGTTGGCTTTGCTCTTGCTGTCTTGAATTGTCCTCCTCCTGTTGTTGATCTCCGTTCTCCGAATAGGATGTGAACTTTCTTCAATTCACTTTAATTAACGTTTTCCTCAATGGCCCAAGACATAGTTGATGTCTGACGTTTGATCTGTCCATTTGTAGTATTTGCTTGCACACTTACCGTTCATAAAGTGCATATACGTTGCATTTTATTTCCCTTGAGCATAGATAAACTTGGCACAGACATTCCTCCTGTGGTTAAGGTTTGTATTATAATTAAATACTGCTACATAGTTTGTAAGTTATAAATACATATATGTTACTTTTAATGACTTTGGATTCATGTTTAACGTTAGCATTAAGTGTATTTGCTTTATGAACCGTCGTGATTATGTTGACGTGTAGAGAATAGTGAATTCAGTTAGAAAGTGAGGATCCCTTCCGTTCAGAAACTGTAAAAGATGCTCAAAGTGAGCAGTGCGATCCTCACTTTCAAAAAAGACGCTATTATAAAGCTGTTGCGCGTCATTTCTTTCACTAAAGATGTATCTGCAAACAGAGATTCTAATAGATATTTCCCACGGTTCTACGTTCTGATCACACTTTGGATTTAAATATAGTCACTGAACAAATTTACTACACTTAAAATCGAATAACGTAATAAAATGACTTTCTGACGCCTAAGTAATACATCCTCACTCAAATTAAACGATCACAATAAATGTAGACAACCTAATCTCACCATCATCTACACCTCTTGTGCTATTATACCCGATACAAGAAACGTGATTCACAAACTCGAAAGAAGTACAACAAAGTGATGTAAAGGGAAAAGTCGATGGCGGGACCTTTTGAAGTGCAATGCCACTTCGAAACAGCTCTCCAGGGAAAGAACCAGATCGGCAGCTTGATAGTCACGAGGAAACTAAGTTGTTATGCCGCGAAGAGATTACAGATTTTTTTGACAGATAAAAGTGTCTGTGATTACAAATCAATTAAATTATTAAAAGGGTCAGTTTGCGATGACTCACTGAAGTGATTTTTAACAACGCACGTCAAAAAGTCAATAAAACACAATAGCTGTCAATAACAACAATCAGACAATATTATGTATACGCAAAACTGTAGGAAATAAAAATATGATGGGTAGCCTAGTTCCTCAGAAGTGTGCACAATGCACATACATACAAGTCTCTGTACACACTAATCAGTTCAGTGCAAAATTGTTGATAATAAATTAATTTGTTCTGACACATAGTCGTCAGAGATAAATTGAAATAGGAACGTGATTTAGTTCATAGCTAGAAAGGTAGGTAGTTCATAACTACCCATTTCTATTATTAGTATTGAGTCATCATCTACACTCCGACGCGTGAATTAATAGGAATTCTGAAATAAGTTTTCGAGTACTAAGGAGCTGGACTGCACATGTAGTGCTGAGTACTTGAAACGACGCAAGCTTGGTGAGCTATGAATGGCATCACCGCCATATTCGAAGTGTAAAGGCATGGACTCGGGACTGTCCAAAGGGAGTATGAAAACGGTCACCCAAATTTCTACAAAGATCAGAAGCTAAATCTTTAATTTGCAAGCGTATATGTCATTTTGAAAGCAGACTTTGTAAATTTTATGTGCTTAAGATTTAAGCAAATACAGAGCTTACTTATGGGCTTTATGGCTACCGCCCAAACATCTTTAATTCTATATCACAAGATAAATATCTATAATCAACCGCAATGAGCAACGAGAAAAGCCTTTTTGTCCTGCAAATTATATGTTATGCTTTGCATTGGCCTCAAATGAGGACTTATCGTACGTATCTATAAAGTTAAATTTATACAAATTTCTGCAAAGAAATAATCGGATTCTTAAGTGAAATACATTCGACACCACCAGAAATCTGTTCTCCTATCTGTTGACATTGCATTGGTATTTACAGATACACATTGAGTGCAATGCCACCAGGCATAAGATTTTCAAAAAGCGCTCCGAGATGCCCGTTAGATAATCAATTTAAGTTAAATATTGCTAATTAGTTCAGCGCTGTCAGATAGACTTCATTGATAACAAGAACACATCCTCCAAGTGCGTTGTACTAAAACACATGAATCCTTACTATGTATATCCAATTAGAGGTAAATCAGCATTTAAGCTTTTTTTTTTTTTTTTTTTTTTTTATAATAAACACGCGCTAAAGAGGTTGTGACTACTCTTGTGGTGTAGTTTGAAGTACACAGCGCGGGCGTTAAATGTTTAATTAAACGACTTGTAGAAAGATCCGATATCGGAAAACGAAACAATTCGTATATGTTGCAGATTACACTCTTTCACGCTATTAAGGGCAACTGAAGGGGTTCTTTTGCTTTCAAATATCAAGTCTCAACATATCGGCGGACTTATCATCATCGCGGTCATGAAGTTCAGACTGTTATTCGATTACAAAACCATAAGCGCATTCGACAAGGAATGCCAGGCAACTACAGCACCATTCCCATTTTCGTTTTAGATCCTGAAGCAGGGCACAAGTATGGATTCAAAAATCGATAAATGTACACATATAAGTAGTAATTGATAGTGGTTATGTTGTGTCTCTATTCGCTTTGTCAATGGTTGAATGGTTGGATTATGTACTACAAAACTGAGCACAGAGGTTATTTGCAACAAAATAGGAACGAGCGATATAAAGTGGTGCACCGTTCTGGTCGTTCATCTTGTATGACATCGATATTCTTTGAGTAACGTTGTCCATATTAAATGAAAAATATTTGCAGACATACAGGATGAGGAGAAACGTTGACGACAGAATATGGCACGAACATGGAAGAATAACAGTGAAAATGAAATCGCTGTCACTTTTCTACGTGTTTGGTAATCTGACACATTTCTAGAAACCAATCAGTTGGTTGCAAAATTTAAATATGCAAGTGTTGGTCTAGAAATAAACCCTAGTGTTATTAAATGAAAAACTAATTTGTTTAGAATAACAGTTTAACAAAAAAAAACAAAAAACTTCTGACTTGACTTAGCAATGTAGAGGCACCTAAATTATCTATTGTGCCAAAAGGGTCAAAAAAATATAAATGCAGCTGATTTCAGCAGAGCATTTCCTTTATTCTTCAGCTGTTTCATCTTCCTCGAGACATATTCGGCACTCTGGGGAGTAGACCAGGTGCATATTAATTATGTAGGAGATATCGCAAACCGTGGTGACCTGTTGCATAATAAGTTTTTGATTACGCGCCTTCGTAGATTTAAGATTTGTTGCACAACAAAATAGCCTTTTTGGACTGTTTAAAGACCGGAATTTCCTCCCAATAAGTGATATACATGTTTTGGTATCCCAGATCGGTTCTGAATCCATATATGGGGTTTCTAAGCTTTTCAGGCCAGATGTCGGGAAGCCCATCGTATTTTCGATTTGTTTCAAGAGCTGAATGTCTGGAAGGTGTTGAAGCAGTGCATGGCTGATTTTGAGACAGTAATTGATAAGCTCATGGCGTCGATATTCGAGCTCTGTTCCCAGAACGCTCCATAGCGAGAGGATCCTCAGGATCAGCGCATGGAAATGCATGAAAATGCGAAAAACTCGAAAATTGAGTTCCAAAATTCTTTTACTTGACAGACATATTTTAGACCTTTAACCTCCCGGTCCTGAACAAATTGTTCAAATGCCTGCACCGTGACATACACGGACGAATACACTAGCTGTTTTTTATTATCAGCGTGATCTGATCCCGATCAGATCACGAAAATAAAACAAGACGGATCATTGAAAAGTTCAATTTTTGAGTTGTGGCAACAGCTGCTTTCAAAAACAAAACAGATAATACAGGGTATTACAAACTTCACATTGCCACCAGCCATATTGCAAATATTCTGCTCAACGTGACGTCACACAAGGCACATGTCATTTCGCTTGCAATGTCGGGGGTGTTACCATATTTGAATCAAATTTTAATAATTTAGTATTTTATGTTCAAATATGCAATACATGAACAACATTTTGCTGCTAGCACATCCGTTTATTTTGGCATATTAAGGTGTGTCCAGACCAGCGAAACATTTCAGAAATGTTTCTGAAGCAAATCGGACACATTTCATACACATTTATAAGAGATTTCTGAAATTTAGTTATTAAGTGTTTATGAAATATTTCAATTTTATTTTTCTAGTCCAACTAGAAGAAAATAATGTGGTAGGGTTATTAGCAACAAGAGTAAAGTTTATATTTTTGTACCTTTGGTCTCGGGAATCACGTGACACGCGATTTAATTCAAATATTCGTATTAAATGAATCCCTTTCTCATTAGGTATTCCAAGCTTTTCTTGATATTTTTATTTTATTTAAAGAAATAAATAATAATCAAAAAAACAGCGCTCACTTTCACTTTGCAGTTAACCTTGTAAAAGAAAAATGATTTCCCATCACGATTGGGAAACTGTGAAACATTTCATTCATTTTTTTTTTTGTATCCAGATCCAAACCAGCAAATTTTTAGAAATTTTTATAAAACATGGAGGTATATAATTGTTTATCAAGTGTTTGGCTGGTCTGATCATACCTTTATAAAAAGAAAATAACACGGAATACGGATGGGGATTTAATTCGTGCGGGAAAAAATCAATTAATATTTTGTGTTTCATTTTTTTGTCTGGCAACGTGATTAGGTAGCTATCGTTTTCAGGCACACCAACATTTAAAAATGAAACAAGCCATCTAGTGGGAAATAGTAGAAATAATTTTCAGATCATGATTCGTGATCTCGATGAGAAGCAGGATCATGTGCTGTTGTTGTAAGTGCATGCAAATCGATGATCTATACGGATCATAGCTGATAATAAAAAACAGTTACTATTGACTAGTTTGAACGGAAAACGTTTCCTATGACCTTTGTTTGTATCGGATGGAATTTGGATGGGAACACTCTAAAAAGCTACTGTATATAATGTATATAATGCTCAGGGGATGGGTATCATCAATAATTCAGTGGAATCTTTGAATCAAGTACTAGCGCCATCAAAAATGAACAAGGCATTTGAAAGCAATTCCCACCAGGCATAAGGAAATGCAATTTAAGCCATCGATTTAACAAGCAATATTGTGTAAACAATGTTGTATGAGCCTATACGTGGGTCCAGCACGGAGAAAGGCACAGCACATGTCACGGCATACTTTCTCTGAGACTATTGAGACCACTGCCCTAAGGGATTAGGACCCTCTTATGGCAAAAACTGAAGATGGATGCAATTCTTATCCACAAAAAATGCTATCCTATATCTCTGATATAGAATTGCGGTCAAATCAGACAAACAGAGGGCTATCCAAGTCGAATCAATACTGTAAACAGTAAATAATACATTTATTCAGAACAGGTCCAAGATGTGTATAAAGAAAAACACATGCCCGACCGCAACAGCAAAGAAAATTAGTGTCCCATTTTAAGTTTATCTTGGTGCATTCCCTTTTTCGTTGAACCTGTTTCACGAAACTCAACCACAGAAATCATCCTCGTTGCCTGGTCCACATTCGTTCCGAAATCCGCAACCACACAGATAGTTTTTATATGGATTTTGTGTTTTTCGCTGACATGCTGTGTCATCTTAGTTGGTGCAGTTGGCTGGCACACGGACCAGAACCCAGAAGTAGCATCACATCATCTGTACTCGCCAGCCGCTCTGCTTTTAGATGTGCCACCAGCACAACAGCAAGAAACCGCTATACATAGCAACCAGTACCGGCACCGACAGTCACTTTGTCAGTGTCGAGTGTGAATGAACTCTTGGATTTTCCCGGCTTTCTGAGAGTTTATTTTTGTTTTGGTCTCTGGGTTGCAACATTTTCATTTGCGAACTTTAGCCGCGTATACACATAAAAATAGTTTCGTTGCACAACGTTCTTGCTGTAAGCTGGTACTGTGTTGTCCGACCGACGACACCCCAGGGACATGCAAATCAGAATGCACGAACTGTACTGTGTAAAGTAATAATACATTACAGCAGCTGTTCAAATTGAATATGGTGGCACAGGGAATACACGTTTTAAGGTGTCCTCTTGTTTTGATGTTAAAAAAGTGATTAGAATACGGAAAACCATTTATCATTTGGCTTCGTTAAAGCGGACAATATTTCAATGTGGAAGTAGGCGTATACCATACGGATAGGTTTACTGCAAATTAATTTAGAAGATTACGCACTTCGCAGATTACATTACACATCACTGACAAGAATATAAACAGATATTTAGTTGTCAGTCATTGAGTAATGGGAATAGATGCACTGTAGAAGCATTTTAAGTATAGTAGGCTGCTTTATTTGGGGTTATATTTGTCACATACGTATGGCCCTTACAGTTAAAAGTATTCAGTGTCTAAGAGGCTTAATTTTTTGTAAGCACTTTTAGCACAGTTCTTTGAAAATAATACAGTTAAAGGGGGAATCAGTTATATTATGTGAGAGCGTTTATTTAAATATTTAGCATTTACTACTAAAACGTTCAAGCGAGGCCATATAAATCAATGTAGGTACAGTTAGCCTTGGAATTATGTAACGTGTTACAAGGCATTCTAGGCATAAGAAACAATTGGAAAGCTTTTACCATAAGGTCGCTGGTATATATCCGGTTTAAAGGACCAAATTTTAAAAGTGGAGCAAACGCATCATACTCTATGTGTTCTGGCAATGATGTCGTTGCCGTCAGCGTGTGCAAGTAGTTGCACAGACTTTTGGAAAAATGTGCCACTGGTGTTGGTCACATGACAGCGCGTCATATTGTCTCAATCTTTTTTGACACCAAAGGTCTCGCTGAGATTGTTTCCGACCCCAGCAGCGAGCGTTCTCCATCGTCATTCTGCACAATCTGACAAGTTTGGCAGGGATGCCAAAACTAGACATTGCTCTGTATAGATCGTCTCTATAAATGGTATCATATGAGATTTGGACTTCTTGGGGTTTTTCCATTATCTATCATAGTGGGAATATTTGGTTGGTTGTGGACTTTCCGCGCCTAAAGCTGCACTGATAGGGTCCAATCAGTTCGTTGACAAATGCTTTCAGTCGTTCACAAAGTACGGCAGACAGGATATTGTATGCCATGTTAAGGAGACTGATGCCCCTATAGTTAACACTGTTAAGGGGGTCTCCTTTCTTGTGGATCGGACAAACAATGCTGAGGCTCCATTCATCAGGCATACCTTCCTCTGACCAAATCTTGGAGACGAGTTGATGTATGCTCTCTACCAAGCCATCTCCCGCTGTCTTGAAAAGCTCGGCAGGTAAGCCGAGCCGAGCTATCCTCACTTCATTTTGGTCAGGTGGACGGCAGTCTTGGCTTTCTATTTCCTCGATCGCGCGCTTCTCATGATATTTATTTTTCTTCCGGAGAAGCCAGTGTTCTTCTTGTTCGCTAGCAACAATTTAAGTGAGAAATAAAACCTATCGAAAAGCATCTCATTTAGTGTTACGATAAGGCTGAAAACGTTTTTAGTTTTATAATTAGGATATGTATGCAGTTGTATACTAAATGAAATACTTGATTTCTTGTTAAAAAACCCTGTTGACCAGTTGCGTTTAAAACCGATTATTATTTTGCCTTCTGGTAAGTTGGTCAACCCGTTTGTATTATTTTATATTTTAACAGAGTTTTAAAAATACTTAATATCACCAAATATATGAACGCGTTGAAGGTTCAATAATATTCCACATACCTGTAAGAGAAAGCAAAAATATATATGTATTAGTATCACGAGAATTAGCAAAATAACACTAATCAATTTATAAATACGCAAATTAAATTATTCAACAGAATCCATAAAGAAAAAAAATGCAAAGCTTATGCAAATCGATTGTTTTTGCTTTCCCAAAACTGGGATAAGCCTCAAAATCTAGGCGGATGGCGTAAGAATAACCCCGTTTTATCTTATACCGTGGTGAAATTTAAGAACAACTTTATTTGAACTAGAAACCGATATATTGTATTAAAATTCAATTATATGTGCCTTTGGGATACCGAATATGTTTCTTACTTAACTTGTGTTGTAACTGACGGTTGTTGTCTGATAATAGATTATCGCCTATGTAAAAGCTTGGCATACAACATACCTTCGCTGGTTGTCTCTCGGCCAAGACGAGAACTCTCGCCAATTGAAGGCAATCAAACTCATTATTCTGCGCAGTCAGTCGTAACCAAATAATAATAGCACACCAGTCTATTATGGTTAGATTGGAATTTAAATTGCAACTGCCTCTCTATAGGTACACCATTTCAGGTAAAAAAAAAAAATATAAAGAAGGACACGAACCTCCTTCTCTTTTGTTGAAAATTACTGAAAAATTGATATGCAAGTCGCTTCTTACTTATGCAGTATGTCTAATATGGAAAATGTATTGTTCAACGGATGCAAAATATATGTGCATCACTGTTTGCTACTGGTCAATGCTCCGTGTTGTTGCATTGTATGTCGGTATATTGGAAAAAGAAACACAACAAATAAATACAACACAGAATGCGCTAATGTGATAAATCAAACCCTTTGTATGTTAATCAGTCCCTGTGACCAAGCAGTGCTCTCGATAAGCGGATGTTATCGCGTCGCTGAGAACTGTAGCGCCGCTATCTAAACACAAATATAAAAATGAATTCCCATTACCCGTTTTTTAGTCACCCTCCTTCCGTTTGATTATAGCACAATCGATACAAGCAAAACAAGAAATATTAACAACGATTTGTAGCTTTCTCTCATGGTAATTTGTAAAAAGAAAAATACAAAAAGAGACGCAACTCAAAATAAATGGGTATTCTTGCGAATCATCTCTATAGTTCTAGAAAGAAAAATATGATAGCGCATAACTAAAAGTTCGTATGTAAATATTTAATCAGATGATGCATACAAAATGTGCAAATTTTAATTATCATTTAGCAAACGAAAAATGCAAATTTTGGTAATTCACTTAGCATCTTTATCTATCGTCGTTTTTTTTTTCTGTTTTGTTTACTTTCTTGTTTGAATACGAAGAGACATACATTGTTGTCGTGCTAAATTTTAAATTCGAGATATTGATTTATTCGGGTATTACGATAATGGAGGAAATCAAAAAAATTGTTTTACACTACCAAGGTGATTTACTTTATTCCTTATTATTGCGGCTTGTTTAGTTACAACTGAACCACATTTTTAACTGTTCACTGTAGTCGGTTAAATATGATATTAGGCCTTTTTTATTATGCTCACATGATCTGTATAGACCATTGATTTCCATGGTATACAACAAAAGTTGGATCTTGTACTGTTGTTGTAAACCGTGAACAGATCATGTGAGCATAATAAAAAAGGCCTATTACAATATTTTGATGTTCCCGAAAACGCCATTAACAACGCATAGCCAATTTTCTAATAAATTAGTAAACAATTAGGAATAACGTTGCAGGTTGGTTGGTTTAAGTGTTTGTTTTTCCGGTTTCCTGACGAAGGAAAAACACAAAAAGCGCTTGAGCGCCGTTTTGAGACTAACTATCGACACCTGTAGATGAAAAAGTGATATATAATATGTGCTCAAAACCAGCCTTGGATGCCCGGAGATTATCATAGAAGGGATTACGTATAGTACACTGTGTCTGGTTTTGACAAGGGACACTCTCAAAGATGGAACACTGTTTCTTTCTTGTTGGTTTCAGCGCAGCTATACGGCTGGGGGGATGCCGAGCCTGGCTGCGTGAGGAGATACCTGCACGAGCTCTGGCTAGGAGGTCATTTATTCTGGTTGGCCAAATCTTTTTCAAAATGACACAGTTCGTTAGGTTCACCCACCTAGTCTTCGCCGTTATGCACGAGGAGGGAGAATTTCCTTCGCATAGAATGCACATAGAGCAGGAGCCGCGTCTGGAAAATTCATTCATTCCCATCAATGTACAAATTCGATTTTTAGATTTTGTTTTATGTGCGTGGTTCTGTTCACGGCGAAAAGTTTGCAATTCGAAATTTCTTTATCTAGACGTTTTTGAACATTTTTATAATACACCAGCTGGACCCGGAATAATTCCGTTTAGCCCGCAACATCAACTGTCCGATGTAGACACCCTCAACTCCACCTATCGTAAAATGCGAATAAATTTCCGGTTTTCCGGGATTTTCAACAATAAAAGAATCACGAAAATCGGCCCAGCTGTTATTGAGTTATAACATCATCGAGGTTCACCCTAAATATAGATTTCAATGATATAAATATGCATAGAAATGCAAAGCATTTTCGAAAAAGCGCAGTTCACTTTTAGTTCTACAGGGTGGCGCACGAATCGTGCTACAAAAATAAAACGTAATAACTTTTTTTCTGTGTGAGTAATCGGCTTTTTTTTTTTTATTTTGTAGGTTACTATTTAGATTTATAAAAATGGATGCTTGGGATACGAAGAAAAGAGTTTGGATAGTGCAACGGTACCATGCTTTGCAGTCCGTCATTTCCATCCAAAGGGAATTTAGGCGGAAGTTTGGCGGTAATCCCCCGAGTAGATGGACCATTATGAGGTTTGTAAACATGTTTGCCGTATCTGGAAGCATCGCACGAAGGCCGTACCATCGAGATGCCAATGTTCGGGTTCAGGATACAATCGCAGCAGTAGCATCTGCAATACAGGCTAATCCGAGCGTTTCGACCCGAAACTTATCGGGGCAAATTGGAGTTAGTAGACGGTCATTACAACGGATACTTCATGACGATTTAAACTTGTTTCCGTACCAAATGCCGCATATCCGTGGAGGTCATTTGCGATCTATAATCTTTAAAAACAACTAACTATTTAAAATAAAATTTAATTTTCTAACCAATAAAAAAAAAATAAATGAAATACATCGATTAAAAAAAAAGTTATTTGAATTTCTTATTGTAGCACAATTGGTGCGCCACCCTGTACATGCAAAAAAAAAAACGAGTAACAGAGTTTGGATGTACAATTAACGAAAAAAATACACAGAGAAAGCAAAACCACAAACAAAAATTGCGGTTTCAATTGTAATGTAATAACGTTGTTACTTAAATAAATGCCTGATCTAGGTTCAAGCGGGGCACATTCATACACTGATTATAAACGAATAATATTAGAGTTTCTCCACCATTGCACAAAATAAGGGTGTTCGGTTGGGTGCTCTTAATTTTTAAATTTAAATGACTTAATACAATTTGTCATGGCAGTTGATTTGGACAAAGGCCTACATTATTTCCAAATATTTATAAACATTCAGACATGTCAGACATTTAACAACAATTAACAAAATTCTTAATGGGAATAACAATCTTCTACTGCGCACACATCGACAAAGTTCACTACGACCAAGTCGTGAACCTTATTTTCGTCTTGTTTTAACAGGTATTTGCTAACAAAAATTCGTATTTTTCTCGGACGGTATCAGGATAAATTATATCTATAATATTAGCAAATTATACACTTCAGGTAATTCACCGCAAAATGAACTCTTCAGTGCCTAAAAGGTAAAACATCTTAAGTCGACTTAAGTTGTTTAAGCTGTTAAACGTTATTTGAATCTATTTTTTAATCCAAACCAGGTGAAAAAAATTTCAAATAATGAGGAAGTTATACCTGTTTGTATCATCATCATCAATTGTAGTGCCTTGCACAAAGTAAAACAGCTTCTGTTTATTATGTGAAAGGCAGGGTAACTAAGTACCAATATTTTCCTACTTTTTAGTGTGTAGGAACAATTGTAGTAGTCTTATGTCTTCATTCACTTAATTCACTGATTGAGGTAACAGCAGAAAAGCTTTTGTGAAAGATTTTTTACCCCGAGAAGAGTGACGACTTCGTTGTTCTTAAGTCGACTTAAGTTTTCAAAACAATTAGTTTACTTTTTACAAAAACAGGAGAGTATTCAAATGTAAGAGCAAGTTTTAGTAAATAAATAAATAGTTGGCCCAACAGGTCCGTAGGGACATTAGACCTAGCTTATCACAACCATTCGTTTTGTGCGAGTTTTTAGCCACTGCGGCTAAATCGTCTTCATTCCCGTTTTAAAGATCACCCTTTACTTTACTGACTTTACCTACAGCGACAGCTCTGCAAATGTGTACAACTGATTGACATTGAAACTGCGAATCTTTGACTGTGCATTTTAGACATATGTAGTTCCGGTCATTCACTGCTGCAGCATGAATGATAGGTCAGTGGACAAGATAGCAAATATCCCCAAAAAGGTTAATTGGTTAGATGACGAAATGTGAATTTAAACAATTGCATGTGCTTGAGACAAATGCACTACACACTTACTCGTAACACTATGGTATGGTACGATTGCCCACCACTTTGTATTCCAAGGATAATAATGAATTCATTGTGCAAATAAAGTGAGTTAAGTGGAACGTCAAATAAAACTTTTACAATAGGCGACAACCTATCTACATAATGATACACACACATCCACACATGATATCTAGCTGAAGTGCAAAACAAATCATGTTTTGTTCCACGGACTACGGAAGAGACCTCTTATTGTGTTTGATTTTAGCCACCTCCTTGCATTCAATGCACATACATGCACATCTATGACAAAGGATTTATGCGACAAAAGTCCACATATTTACCAGCCCTGTATTTACTCGGTTTCTCTATGTGAAGTACTCTCCCTTTACTTCTGCCAATTTTTGGCTTTCTGACTATGTATTTACTTTTTGGCTCAAGGACATTTTGTTGTAGTATATTGTTATTCTAACTCGAACCCCTTCACACTCATGTGCACTAAGCTGTTTTATTTTAAAAGCACGCAGTGCAATAGATCTGGGCTTTATCATTGAATGGGGATTTTGAATATTAAGAGGAATAACTTGAAAATATTTTTATTTTTCTGAAAGATTGAAGGGTTTCATTTTAAACGTCATTGTTTCCTAGTTTGGTTTGGTTTATAGAATTTGAAAGGGAAGCAATTGTTACAAAAAAAATGTAGTTTTTGTATACCTTTTACAACGGTATATATGTAGTACAACTATAGACGGCTTGTCGTCTGTGGCCCTTAAGATGTGTTCAATGTTTAGGGTGACAACTTTAATTTGGAACAATCATTTCTCCCTTTTGTGGAGCTCATGCGGTTGCATAATTGGGGTCTATGTTCTATGCAGTGGTAAATTTTCTTGAATAGTGTAAATATTTATTTTTTTATTCAGAAAAAAATTTAAGACTTCAAGTGGGTGATAGCCGTGTGCTTAGTACCTCGCCTGAAAGGTCGCTGGTGGCAGCGAGAGAGGTCGGGAGTATAGTTGTTCCCTACTAAAACATTTCCCCTTTTTTCACGCAGCGAACTGGTAACAAACTTATTAACTGCTGCGTGGCGGACAGTAGTCATAGCAAACACAAGTATTTCTCAATATGCTTTCAAGCATACTGGATGTGAGCATTAGCGGACCTCAGCACTCGGAGCACTGGTTGATGAACAATGCCGACTATCAAACGCCAGACAATAAATGTATTACGCGGGCCCGTGAAAGTGGACTAAAGATGTTCGCGAGCTTTACAAGCAAGAAAAAGAAAAGACACAAGGATGTAAGAGAGAATTTTAATCCAACGACAGCAAATCTCATATAGAAACTATATGGATAATTAGGAAAACATTACAGTGCAATTCCAATCGGTGCTACGAATATGGAAAAGCTATTTCTGCAGGCGACACCTCGCTGATAGACAGAACGTACCATTCCATTTAGACAACGATGGTAAGTACTTCCGTCCACATGACCAAATCGATGTAAAGTTAGGATTACTCGAGCGAAAGACCAACAAAGCTACAATTTTTTTTACCGAGCTTCTTAGTGCAGCTGGAGATGACTTGAGAGTATACCAACTTTTTCCAAGATTTTATCAGATGAATGGAATGTCTTCATTTTTTGTCCGGCCGACATAAAAGGGGACCTCTTTGGCTGTAATAGCTACAGAGGTGTCAGTCTCCTTAACATTGCTTACGGGATCCTCTCTCTCATATTGTGAGTGTAAGCTTCAAAGTAAATTTTCACTCACCATCTTGTCATAGATTTCTAAACTGCTCATAACAGCATTTATAGAGAAAAGTTAAACAGATCCATATCTAGTTTTGGCATCCCTGGAGACTTATCCATCATACAGAAAGCTCGCTGCTGCCTCAAGGTCGGTATAGAACTATCTTATACCTTTAATGTTAAATGACAAGGCGACGCGGTGGCACGAAACTATAGCACAAGTGCATTCGATTGAAGACTCGCTTATTTGAATACCCTGCCTGAGTCTCCAACCTCTAAATACAGATGGAACTATATAGCTGAGCCTGATAATTTCGCATTATTATTTTTTTTAAATTGTTTTGCCCAAACTCTGCAAACACCATAAACCATAACATCTTTCTTCAGGATGTTCACCATCAGCTTTTGTAGTTTCGCTCACAATTACAAAAATAACCATCACGTCTTTGCGTCTCATGTTTAATTCATTTTTAATTTGCCCAAAAGCCATATGTCACCAACCCTATAAGCCCATAAGATACTGCAGTGGTAAGAATTTGCATACAAAATCGATCACAAAGCATATAATTCCTGTGACGAAGCACACTGCATAAATATATCTTCTTTGATCAATCACTCTTGAAGTTGACACCAGACGACTTTTATGTCCTGTAATAACACAAATGCCCACAGGAAATAATTCCGCGTGTGATTCACACAACTGCCAAAAAATTGCACTCCCATCTACCCATCATCTCCCTATGATTAATCGCACACCAAAACAATGTGGTGCACGAACTCACCACATAATAAAATACAACACTTTATCTTCTTATGATAGCGAGTGTGTAATTGCAAATTTTATTTTACACTCCAAGCGACCATATGACGACGCTTTGTCAAGCAAGCGCCAAAAAACAAACAAAAACGCAAAACAAGCGCCCGGCGGAGGTGTATACTGTATTATGACTCATTTCAGATTTTCTCAGTCTTGGAAGTGTGAATTAAAATTAATTCTTAACCGCACATGCTTCCAATTTTATTATGCCTCTTGTTCTTAACGTCATCGTTTTTGTCGCCATCACTGGCCGGGGGTAATATAAATGTACCCGCCGAAATGGTGGGCTTACTCGGATGTGTAGAGTTCTTCGCGAAAACATTAAAAAGCCGGCACTTGAACACATACCAGACGAGAACGAGAAACCCCAGCAACGCTTACCTAACAATTTGATCACTTGAACACGAACAGTGAAAGTGAGAACAAAAAAATCAAAAACGTTAACATATTTCACGACGAGTATAAAGTGTGTTGGTAGTGGAAATGGAGAGGGTTAGCGTACTCTCCTCACAAAACAAACGAAATAATTTTATTTTTCATGGAATGCAATATGCAAGAGCTCCTGCACCCGTTTTTAGAAATATATTCAGCTTCTGAAAACGAAAGAAAGGGGAAAACTTGTACATAATTTGTATGAAAACATACAGAATAATTTGCGAAAGTAAATCTAGTTTTACAACATCCCACAATGTTCTGCAGAACACTCACAAAGCAATGATAAATGTAGTGGAATTGATCAGAAGTCTAGTTTACTATATTTATCGGTAGTAGACAGACATTTCGCAAAAGCTAAATCTATAGTTAGAAATCAAATGTTAGAAACCTGTCGTCAGGGTATTTTTTGCGTTGCAAAATCGATCAACTTCGAAAAAGGGTTCACACATCTAAGGCGGTGGAAGATTTCCGTGTAACTCCCAACAAAATAGCTGTAAAGTACAACCTCCCTCTTTGCTTTGTGACATTCCAGGGTAGATCGAAGGTTCTATTTTCGCTCAATAGAACGCACATCAAAATCAATTTGTATGTCATAACCAGCGCTGCGGAAAGTACTTCAATAGGAGTTTTGTTCTCCTTTTTCGTCCGTCGTACTCCCCAAAGAAAAATTGTACTCCTATTTTTACCCGTCTAGTTAGTTTCGGAATTAACTACTTTCACTTGACTTTACATTTGTCTATAGTTAATTAATTGCATAACAAATTTTACGTTCTTGATGTTTCATTTAGATTTTGTGTGTTCGGATTTGTTAACAAACTTGCTGTTGCTTTTCACGGAGCCTAGGATCCGATTGGTCCAATTTATAACGTTGGAGAGTCGACTTTGAAGGGCCACCACTTCTGCCATAAAATGGATCTAAAGCGCGCAAAGTTTGCACATTTTGATAATAAAGTTTTATTATTTGGACGTTATGCTCAATTCTGTAACTTGTCACGGTGATTTGGCTTTAGGGACTGAATAATAAACACCAGATTAGACGGATTCCACCAAAACAACATGGCCACCACAGGGTGCCAACATAACCCGTCCAATTGAAAAACCAGTTGCAAATAAATTACTTTCGTAATTTTTGTTTTGTACCCCCCGGTGCTCCCCAAAAAAACTTCTTATATACTCCTCGCCAAGGGTTAAACTTTCATATAATGGCTTTTGTGAGGATGAAACCAAGATTTACTATCGGCCTTACCAATAATCAACTTGAGTTTCGCAGTTTACACAAAGACTCCACACTTTCAAAAATCCCTTTACCAATAAACAAATATGGTTGCCAGAATATCGCTAACTGTAGGGTTAAATGTTAATGTTGAGAAACCCATGTTTATCTCGGGCATTGGCTAAAGAAATCCTCCCTAAATGTCATTTTCAAGAGGAGTGTTGCCCAACCACCAAAAATGACGGTACGGAATTTCGTAATAGGAGCGAATTTAAATTCAGCCACAGTAGGAAAGGAGGAAATCTTTAGGAAACACAGCCTAAACGACACCACGTCTGGTAACGGACTGAGGCTGATAGACTTTGCTGCGGGGCGAAATGTCACTATAGCAAGAACAAAGGGTCCTCATCTCAATATTCATAAGGGAACATGGCGGTCTCCGGATCAACAAACCGTCAACCAAATTGATCACATTGCGATCGACGCAAGGCACGCGGATGTCCGAACCTTCTGTGCGGCCAACATTGACTCGGACCACTACCTTGTTAAAGACAAGGTACGAATGCGGATATCCAACACACCTCAACAGCGGAATACTGTGAAAAAGTACAATGTCGAAAAGCTACAATCGCAAGAGACCGCCAGAATCTTCGCCGATCGCGTATCCCAATGTCTCATGACGAGTCCTCCTGCAAAAACAGTTAGCACAGAAGACCAGTGGCAGCACTGCCAGAAAGCCATTATTAATGCCGCGACTGATGTGCTGGGTTTCACACGACCGACACCACGAAACCCTTGGTTTGACGAACAATGTCGTCTAGCAAAAGCAGCAAAACAAAAGGCATATAAAGCGGCGCTGCAAAAGAGGACTAGAGCTGCTCGCGAGCTCTACGAGCAACATCGGCTTCTCAGGAAGAAAAAGAAAGAGCACGAGAAGCGCGAGATCGAAGAAATTGAATAATGTACGGAAGTTTTACCAAAAGGTAAAGAGAACGTGCCAGAGCGACAAATCCCGTAAGAAACCTATAGAGACAACGAAGGAAACCTTGTAGTAGAATCACAGTCGGTGCTGAAAACTACTTCTGCAGACTGTATAACGGCGACGAAGACCAAAATCTGGCTGTCAGGCAGAACGAACCATTCAACTTAGACGATAATAGCCAAAACTTCCGTCCACCTGATCAAAACGAAGTGAAGATAGCAATATCCAAGCTTAAAACCAACAAGGCTGGGCCTGACGGTCTACCCGCCGAGCTTTTTAAAGCAGCTGGAGATGACTTGGTAGAGAACATGCACGAACTCATTTCTGAGATTTGGTCAGATGAATGTATGCCTGATGAATGGAATCGCAGCATCGTTTGCCCGATTAACAAGAAAGGATACCGCCTCAACTACGCCAACAGAGGTATCAGTCTCCTGAACATCGCGTACAAGATCTTATCTGCAATATTGTGTGAACGCCTAAAACCCTTTGTCAACAATCTGATTGGCCCCTATCAGTGCGGTTTAAGGCCAGGAAAGTCCACCGTCGATCAAATTTTCACACTTAGGCAGATTATGGAAAAAACCCAATTAGTCCAAATCGATACTCACCATCAAAAAAGGATTTAGACAAGGCGACGCGCTGTCATGTGACTTCTTTAACATCATACTTGAACGAATTGTGCGAAACTCACAAGCCAACAATACGAGGTACGATCTTTCAAAAGTCTGTACAATTACTTGCATACGCGGGCGATATTGACATAATTGGAAGAGCACACCAAGCTGTCACTGGCGCGTTTACAAGTATATACACAGAAGCGGCTAAAATGGGCCTAGCGGTGAACGAGGACAAAACCAAGTATATGCTGTCAACAATAAGGGACACCCAGCATCGACGAATCGGGCAGAACGTCACAATAGACAGCTTTAACTTTGAGGTAGTAAGGGACTTTGTCTACCTTGGCTCTGCTATAGAATCTGAAAATGACATTTCATCTGAAATCAAACGGAGAATAACTCTTGCCAATCGCTGTTTCTGAGAAGGCAACTGTGTACTAGAGCCCTATCCCATGGATCTGAAGCATGGACTATTTCCAAAGCGGATGAAGATATCTTTGGTTGTTTCGAGAGAAAAATTCTTCGTAAGATATTCGGTCCCGTCTGTGTTGATGGGTTCTGGAGGAGACTACTCAACGACGAACTATACAAGCTGTACAGCGACATCGACCTAGTCAAAAAAAACTGCTCATTGGACGGTTGAGATGGCTCCGGCCCGTAGATTCTTCGATTCCAACCCAGAGGGTCAACGCAGTAGAGGAAGACCTCCCCTTAAGTGGAGCGCACAAGTAGAAAACGACCTCAACCAACTTGGAGTGAGCAACTGGAGGCAGTTGGCTAAGGACCGGGCTAACGGGGGAGGCTTGTTGGTTGAGGTCCTGGTTCACACCGAACTGTAGCGCCACCTAAGTATGTATGTTCTTCAGACAGAACGTTTACAATTACAAACTAATTTTAGTATGTTTTCTGACTTTATTCGTTGGAATACAACAATTCAAGTGGTTTTTAACTTTAGCAAACACAAATTTGTACAAATGTATGCACAAAATTGAAAAATATTGAATATTTGTTTTATTTCTAAACACTTGAAATATATATTTCGAATATTTTGATTAAATGAAATCGTTAGTGCTTTCCTCTGCTTTATTTTGTTTAACCGCTAGTGTTTGCTTTTTGATTGGCTTTCCTTTTTAATAGTAAAAAATAAATTTGATTTATGTTTGGGATCTTTCCAAGACTTTCTTGAGAGTCGTCGCTACAATACAATATCTGTTCACATAAAATTGGACAACTCATACCTAAATAACTACTTTTTTGTACAATTCTCAGTACCTTGGGCGGCACAAGAAGATATTTGGCTGCAACCAAATACCAAATCCTCTTCCAAAAAGAAATTTGTTAGCCGGGAATGAGAATCTTTAATGAATCAATGATTAGTGGTGCGAAAAGGTTGTCTTTGTGGAAAGTATAGGTACAAGAATTGTTAGCATTCAGTAAAATCCAAGCGCATTAATAAATTTAGGAATTCTGGAAGACTAACAGGTAGTACGTGCGAATTCAAGATATACAGAATTCTATTTTATTTGGTGTGAAAAATTTATTTGGTTAGAAAAATGTCCAAGGCTTTCAATATTTTAAAGATCAAAATATATTTTTATTTTCACAATTCCATATATTTACTTTTGCAATTACTGTTTCGTTGCCTGGCAAATTGTAATTTAATCGGAAATGAATTAGCAGGCTATTATTTCTTTTAATAATAATTCAAATGTGATCTTTCGACTAGATTTGCATCATCTGCCTACGAATAAATCAAAGCATTTTAATAAACTGTGTTCCGTTTATTGAATAATTTAAAAGAGAACGTATTACGACATAAATTCGCTCAGGAATTAATCGCGAAGTATTAGAAAACGATGTAAAGCTTACTATAAAAAGTACGATCGAACGATAGGGCAATACTGATTTGTATATGATATTTGACAGACCAGCGGATATTTTGTGCATTTCCTATTTTGTGTTTTGATTGTTATATCTAATCTTCAAAAAGCGTTTGAAAGATATCTGTTGGGCAAATTAATTTGCAATTTATATTCCTTTTTTTTAGGTATAAAATTCTCGTTGTGAAATAAACCATTGACCTTGTTTTCCAAGAAAACAGATTATGAAGTTTGAATTCTGCGATGACAAAAAATGTAATTAATTCTAATTCTAAGAAAGTTGTCTCACTAGCAAATTTGGTGGTCTAATTGTTAATTGATACCGTTTCACTAATGCTGTACATTTTTAATAAAGCTGGCCACCAGCTAATCGTCACATTAGTGTTTGATAATAAGTAAGGACCTATACAAAATAGGTACATTTCATATTTGTAGGCTACATGCGTTGTCTTTCTAGGTTTAAAGAAGAAGGCTTCACTTCGATTTTTTTACATTGACAATCTTGACGAACTGGCAAACCAGCCCGAATTGCCTCCGTTACTTTATATCAACAGAATGTCTGTTGGCGCATCTTTCGACATATTACACATATGCAAACTGCTTTTTCAATTTTGGTAACTTTTACCAGAATTACCATTCTATCTTGATTCGAAAACTGCCTTGCAGTTTCGCAATCATTTATGCTTTTTCTTTCTTGCGCTCTTTAAAGTAACGTTGGCCACGTTAAAAAGTATCCGATCGGATGTATAAAATTTACTCGCGCGAACTAAGCCAATCCAAGCGAATTTTCAGGAGTCAAACTTCTGATAGATTCATTTCTATTTTACTCGAGCGGACTTAATAAATTTAAGTTATTCTTTGTAGGTCAAAAGGGTTTGTGCTTTGTTGTGTACTGAATTTTGTGCAAATGGCACCGGAACCATCATATTTGCGCGCATACACTCGAGTTGTATTCGCTTATTATACGCTAAGTTTGCGCGGGTAAAATTTGCTGGCACCGGAAACACAGCCTAAAAGATCTCCAGTAAACAAATTATTTCTCTCTCCCTCCAACGAATAACTGTGTCATTAGAAAACTTGTCAATTACGATGTTCTTGGCTCTCTTGTTATAAAGGTTTTAAAATAAATGTTTTTTTATTGTATACAGAAGAAACTTCTTTCAGTAGTGAAAGCTTTTTATATTTATTTATTATAAGATCTTCTGACTGAGTAGCTTAGAATTATCCAGATTTTTCATTCAATATCCTACAAGCATTTTACACAATAGTCCGGTTATTAATATCTGGACTGGTGCATAATTACCAAACTTTTCAGACGATTCTCAACCAAACCAGTAGATACTGAAGTTAAGAGTTCGTGGACAACTTACAGTTCATTCTTCACTACTTTATGTATATAAATTTAACTATAATAAAAACAAAAAAATACAAAAAAAATTATTTTCTAATATTTTTTTTCAGAAACAATATCGTTCAAACGATGACATGAACTTCTAGAAAATAATGGATTTTCTAGCGCTTTAGAGTTTGTTATTTGATATCTAACTTCTTCTAAATTACAGTTCCGTTTTAAAATGCAAATTGTGTTACGAGCAATCATCAGAGATAACAAATTAAACAAATTTTAGACGGCGACCCAGTCTATCTCCTTATTTGAGATATACAAAACGAGAGTCACGTTAAGTAAATACATAAATCTGAAGAATCACTTATACGATATTTACCTCAGAGCTCAGACTTATTATTCACAAATGTCTTGGACAACTTCCAGTGGTTTCCTCTGGCTTCCTATACTGTTATGCATACATAAAAACTACCACTCACTTCTTGTTCTGTTACTACTTATGGGTATCCGTCATACTTGAGCGCACTTATACTATAGTTATTACCCGATCTTGCAATCAATTACGTTGTAGGCGTGTCAGGCTCAGACACTCTCAACTAGTTTGATTGATTGCCGTCAGGTTTAGCCACCTAATATGATGGTACCTAAAATCCAAGCGCACACAATAGCCGCTAATCATATTGATTTCATCTGACAAATTGATATCAAGGAAGTAAGCACTTCTGTCACAGTTTCTGCAAGAGTGCAAAACTAAAAGAGCACAAAAGTTCGCTGCCATATTTGGATACGATTTTCAAAAATCAAGATACAACTACAGAGTGCGCAAACATGCCGCTTAAATGGAATTGACTCCACTTTATGGATTGCCAACATCGCTGTCGTTAACCATGACGCATATTATATACTTCTATACACTGCAAATCAGAGACACGGCAGATATCTTGGTTTCATTTTCAATTGAAGAATTATCGGAGAGCTTGCTGCTAAATATGGCGATCGTTGGTAATGGAAAAGAAAAGTATTTTACGCAATGAACTGAAACTCGATGCGAATACGAAATGATTATTATTAAGTATACAACACCATTGAGAACCGATAACACAGATGTTTATTTTCTTACGAATGACCAGTGAATGAATAGGAACAACAAAAACCCACAAAAAAACACAAACATTTGGAATGCCAACAGACTATAAACAGCAATCAGAGGATGTTAAGAGAAGGAATGCTTTGCATTTGAAAGACAAAGAGAACTAAATGTTATTTTAATTATTTGAAATATGTCCCAAACTTCTCGTCGTTTGGGACTTATTTCGAATAATGAAGCACATTATTTAGCAACCTATTTCATGTGTAGTGGAATAAAATTATAATCGTATATTGTTAAGAAATAAGCACTTACGTATCTCCGATTAGATTGTTTGACCAACTATCGATTATTTGACTCTTTTGCATTTGTAAGTGTGAAACAGTTAAATCGTCATATTGGGTAGATTCAACAAGAGCTGGCTGAGGCGATTTGTCTGTGTTTTCATTGGTTGGATTTAGCACTTTTGGGTTATCGACAAATCAAATTAACAACTTCTTGACCGAGTACCTACTTAATTAGCATTCAATTGTATCTCTTTCGTTCACTATCACTTTCAAACAAGAATAAATGGAATTGGAATTGGAATTCTTATATATTTACGTTTTTCTTTAAATACGGCTTTTGATAAGAAATTGCAAACCGGGTGGTAAAATAATGCAACCATTTATAGCATTAAATGGATGCAATTTTATGATTACAAAACAAAAAATAAATGTGAGCGCAAAAGAAGGCATTCTTAGATTGCCTTCAATTGACTGCATTCAATTTACCGGTAGAAAATTTATCTTTCAAATGCTAAAAGCAAATATAAGATTCTGCTTTTGTTTAGAGTATATTAAGTGATCAACTGTTATTAATTCTAAGATTGTAAATTCGTTCAATACTAGTTATTATCTGTGTATATTTATTTAACGTAATATGTAAACGCCGTCAATTTTGTAATGTACAGTTCTATTATTTACGTCAACCGTCACTTAGTAAGTATCAATAATATGATTTTTTATATAAGAAGAGTACTATTCAAATCAATTTGAATTCGCTATTGTATTTTAACGCGAACGACAGTTAAAGCAATATTTTAGGTAGGTATAACAAAGAGGAAGTTGAAATTTTTCGCTACATTTTTATATAAATACAGTGAAATTCGCCTAAAGCGACCTGGGGTAGAACGACCATGCGGATATAACGACGCAAACTCTGAGTCCCTTGGTTTCACACCATATTTTCCATACAAATTCATTCTGATATAGCGACCTCGGATATAACGGCGATTCCGTATATAGCGTCCGTTTTTTACAACAATTATAATTTTTTTCCCCCGGATATAGCGACGAAATAAAAAAAAAAAAAAACATCTAGTTGCCTGTGCAAAAAATAGAGTTGATTTATTTTGAGTTGATCTACTTGGTGAAGGGGAAAACGAGATGGAAGTTTGGTGGCTTATAAGAACTGAAAAGCGGCTATACAAATTTTTTACTGAAAAAATGAACCTTAAGCAGCGAAATCTTTAGATAGATTTTTTCAAGGAAATTAATTAGATGCAAACCAGTGTTGCATCTCTTACAAGTTGCGTATTTTTTTTATTACATTTATTATTACAGGATTTTCTTTTTAATTCGGACTGAATAATAAAACTATGAATACAGCATTATGTAGTAGAGAATGAGTCTTTTTTTTAATTTGTCTGACCTTAGGTTATAGCGACATTCGGCTATAGCGACCATTTAAGCCCGGTTCCTTTACCGTCGTTATATCCAGATTTCACTGTAGTTCGATTTTCTTATTTCCTGGTATCGAGTGAAACGAATGATAACTAATGCAATAAAAATCTGTTCTAAACACCGCAAATTCATTAATAAAAAAAAACATACGAAATAATTGAATAGCATAATAAAGAAAAGGAATATTTTTTAAGTCATTTTAAAATGAATTTTGGATACATAGATAAAAAAAAATTGTTCGTATGTTCGCCATAGAATTTCCTTTTAGTTCCGCAACCAATGTCGCCTTGCACATTCCCATTTGGGTAAACAATTAACAACAGTATTAAACGAAGCTGACAACTGTACTGTTACTATAAAAAGTTAAAGAAAAATTACAAACAAAAAATCAAGTAAAAGTGTTATCATCGGACTGGCCGATGCTTTGATACCCTCCACTGCATGCAAGACATGCAAAATTGGTTTTGTATGGGAGGTACTAGAACTACTTGGCCGATATAGACCATTTTTAATACTAACTTCACGACAATAAAAATAAGTCATCTCACAAAATTTCACTTGCCTAGGTAGATTCTTTTCGACGCAATCGTGATTTCAATATGTGTTTTGTATGATAGGTACCAGAACTACTTGACCGACATAGCGCATTTTTAATACAAACCTAACGACGATAAGAAGAAGTCCTTTCACCAAACTTCATTCGCCTATGTTGATTTCTTTGGATGCTATCGTGTTTTCAACAGACAGAGAGACACAACATGGGTCTAATATTGATTTTGTATGGGAGGTACCAGAACTACTTGACCGACATAGCCCATTTTTAATACCAACCTGACGACGATTCATTTCCTTTGGGCGCTATCGTGCTTTTGACAGACAGACGGATAGACAGACGGACATGGCTAAATCGATTCTGAATGTGATCAAGATTCACATATATATATAATTTTCAAAGGTCTCCGGTGACTCCTTCTTGGCCTGACAAAGTGAATAGCTTCCTGTGGAGGGTATAAAAATACATCAGTTTCCTAATCATCGGTGCAGTCATCATTTTGCAACTTTATTTTACTTTTCACACAAACAATGAAATGTCTACCCCAAATTTTCAGTTGGTTTTTTTTTTCAAATCTTAATATTCGTATAATCAATTATTCTCCTTAAATTCTTTGCCGTTTTACTGTTGCTGATTTTGACACTTTTCACAAGTCTGCTCCTAGAAGTAGATGTAGAAAATCACGACGGCCTCATAAAACAAGAAGAAGGAAATTTTCAGACAGCATTTTTACTCGTTAAACTTGTTCTTCTGTTCTCTTCTGTCTATTTCTGTGCAGCTCAGAATAATTGAACAGACTTAATATTATTATACTATTGCAATTACTATACTATTAATTCCATCAATTGAATTTTAGTTTTGCCAAAAAAATAGATATGTATATTAAAATCAGTAACAAATCAAAACAAAATTTGTTATTCTTTTCAAGAATAAGATCTTATGCAATGCGAATATTTAGGCGAGTATGCACATTGTAGAAGTACATGCTTAAATTCAACAGTTTTGAAGCCATACATTGCATTTTTAAAGATATACGTATATATTATGTACATTACGCTGAAATCAGCAGGTGAACGACCTAGTGTAAGTTACTTTTTGTCATAAAGCGGCTTCACCACAGTCCCAAGTTAGCTGATTGGGCATTTGTAATAAATTACTCGTTCACCGCAGCCAAATTCGAAATTATGTGTGTAGGTATGTTTTCGTAAGCATTCATAAATAAATCAGTTTTTTGTTCGATTGGGACAAAGTTTGTTACGTTGGCTTAACGTGTATTTACACTTTTCATTGGAAATGACATTCAAATTTCATTGCTCTCACAGCAGCGTCACTTTTATTTTGACGCAACAAATTACCGTTTCTATTTCCAAGAAGCAGCATTAAAATTAAAAGTTTATCTTCATATTGCTTTATTAATGTTCAGTTTTAATTGCGTTTAGATATCACGTACTTAGGCGGGGTGGTCAAAGTTTATTTATCCCCAAACCAGGCAGCAAAACATTTTTCCTGAAACCCGTGAAAAGTTTATAGTGCGCTTTTATCAGAGAATACCAGCTTTACTGATACCACTGCCGATATTCGCATCAGAAAAGTTGATCATCAATCAAAAGTATCCACCGTACGAAGAAGTATCACCGCGCACCATTTAATCACAGGAATATAGATCAAACTAAAGGGTGATTTTTTAGCTGGTTTGGTTTTGGCAACACCGGTTTTGACAGCTGACGTGTGTTTAGTACCTTGTGTCACTGTCAAACAGCTTCAGTTTGGTTTGCAATTTAACCATGGATCGTCTTACAAATGAACAACGCTTGCCAATTATTGAATTTTACTATCAAAATTCGTGCTCGGTTCGAAATGTTCATCGCGCGCTGCTTCCATTTTATGATCGGCATTCTCGACCTTCTGAGCAGTCTATTCGGAAGATTGTGACCAAATTTCGCACCAAATTTACTTTGTTGGACATTAAACCACCAACACGTTTACGTACTGTGCGTAGTGAAGAAAATATTGCGGCCGTATCAGCTAGTGTGACAGAAGACCGCGAAATGTCGATTCGGCGCCGTTCCCAGCAGTTAGGCCTTTGTTACAGCACTACGTGGAAAATTTTGCGGAAGGATTTGGGCGTAAAGCCTTTTAAGATACAGCTGGTGCAAGAACTAAAGCCAGCCGACCTACCACAACGCCGAATTTTTGGTGAATGGGCTCTTGGAAAGCTGGCCGAGGATCCGCGTTTTTATCGAAAAATTGTGTTCAGCGATGAGGCTCATTTTTGGTTGAATGGGTACGTAAATAAGCAAAATTGCCGCATTTGGAGTGAAGATCAGCCAGAATCATTGCAACAGCTACCAATGCATCCCGAAAAAGCCACTGTTTGGTGCGGTTTATGGGCCGGCGGCATTATTGGGCCATATTTCTTCAAAGATGATGCGAATCGCAGCGTTACTGTCAATGGTGAACGCTACCGAGCGATGATAACAAACTTTTTTTTGCCCGAAATGGAAGTTCTTGACTTGCATGATATGTGGTTTCAACAAGACGGTGCCACATGCCACACAGCACGCGAAACAATGGCGCAATTGCGAGGCGAGTTTGGTGAACAGTTAATTTCACGTTTCGGGCCGGTCAATTGGCCGCCTAGATCGTGCGATTTGACACCATTAGATTATTTTTTGTGGGGGTATGCCAAGGCTAATGTGTATAGGGACAAGCCCGCTTCGATTGACGCACTGGAAGCCAACATCCATGCATTCACTCGTGAGATACCGGCCGATATGTGTGAAAGAGTATGCCAAAATTGGACTCAGCGGATGGGCTACCTGAGACGCAGCCGCGGTCAACATTTGCATGAAATTATCTTTAAACATTAAATTGCAAGGTTCAAACTATCGATTCAAATAAATATTTCATTCATTTTTTCGAATTTTTTGTGTTTTTTTTTTTTAAAAAGTTCTAAACCTCTTAAAAAATCACCCTTTACAATCACAATTATGACAATCAAAGCAATTGACATAATCAGTTTAAAATCGAAATCCGAAAATATATTGCTACACACTATCAACTTGCAGTCATATTGACAGCAAAATAATCGCCATTTCCGGTCAACAAGTCAACAAACCCTTCTTTACTTGCGCGTCCTAAATCGGAAACCAAATTACCTGTCGTTTATTTTACTAGATTCCAAAGAATTCCATCGCTTAAGTGCCGACTTCAACTATCATTAATGTTATCCGAGACAAATATCACAAAAAGGCATAACCCAAATAGTGAAATAAAGTCATGGCATAGCGTGTCCTGAACGCAAAGGGTCATTATGTCTTTATTCATTCATTTTTGCAGACAGGCAACAGCAGTCACTATGACCATAGAGTGGACGCAACATATATAATGAGTCAAAAAATAACCCCCACAAGGATTGCATTTACTTGTACAGTACACACCACCCGTTGTCGTTCAATACAATGAATACGGATAGAGTTCTGGCAAAAGGGAAACCGAGAGGTATCGTATACACTTATATATACTGCACGTGGCTTAATTCCAGCTGCTGTTTTTGTTTTCAGTGCATTTTGCTTCCACTTTACATTTCGTGTGTATTTGTACAGTTGTACATATTGCCACTGGGCGAGACTACATGTACATGTGCACTGCAAATCAATAGAAGCCCTCCGTCAATCTATATGACGCGTCGATTCGGTATATCATGCAGAATGTCATTACTCGTCGAAAGACAGAACAGAGACCGTCCCCAATTTCATTCGTCAATTTCCAGCTTTAATTGGTTTACGCCAAATTGGCATGCAAGGCCTACCAGTGAAATGCGTATAGCTGCAAGAGAACGATTTTCCTACCATTTAACGGCATTGCATTTGCAGCGATTAGATTAATACGCTCCATTTAAAAGGACTAATTACTGGACAGACCAGATAACTATTTATGCAACTCTTTAACTTGCGCAGAATCTAATGAAAAACACCAAGAAGAACAATGGCTTTCTTGGTTGATGCACCAAGATTCGCCAGAATGCATATCAATTAATCAATTGAGGTTTTAATTCAAAGTCCAATGCACTTTACCGCAACCGTTGCACAAAACAAATGGAAGAAAATTCCGTTTTTCCTATTCTGTGGTGGAGATTTTTGCACAAAATTGGTCCGAATTTGCTTACAATTAGTGACTTGCTCTAATAATGAAAAAACAACAACTCAGTGTTGCACATGGACTGTCTTACATATGAATCAAGCTAAATATCCAAATTAAGCCAGAGACTATACGCAGAAGCTCAACTGTGTGGTTAAATAAATTTAATTGCTGTTTTAAAGAAGGAATCATCGAGTATACCTATGCCAATAGTTTAGCCTCATATAATAATTGCAAACCATGATGGATTTACAAACGATTTCTATAAAAACAAAAATTATGGAAGCAGAGTGAACGATTTATGTTTAATGTCAATATACCTTAGATTAACTTCTCTTATGAAAATCTAAAAGTCACTTCAAACGAAAAAGTGAGTCTGACTATTGTTTTGAGCATGAACGAGAAAATTTCCTCCGACATATTTCCCATTTTCAAAAAACTTGTAACGGTGATGATTTTCAAAGCAGGGATAAATCTTTTTTCCTGAAAAAATTGTTATCATTAACAAAGTTTTCACTTATTTCTCCCGTCATCTTTCCTCAGTTAATTTTCTAGAAAAAAACACAAGAGAATTGTCATAGTCGCCTCAAGATTTATAGAACCCATGTACAGAACTGTTAGAACTTTCTCAGAGAGGTTGTAAGCCCAAATTAGAAGCTGACATAGCCTAGTAGAAGTTACAGCAATACTTATTACCTCTTAGAAGCTTTATAAAACCCTTATATTTACTTAGAATCACTTCAGGGATCGTCTCCCCGGTATACACCTAAATAAACCCGAACAAAGATGGAGTATTGCTTACGCCAATCGTAAAAAAAAATGAATCTACACTCTATAGTACACACCAGAGAACTCTCATAGTCGCACCTTTTTTGTTATACAGATACGGCTCAGTTGTCTATTTTGTATGAGCCAGAGCAATCTTACCCTAAGCATAAAAGAAAGAGCAATTTGCTATCATAGCCTGATGAAGGGGATATGCTGAAAAACAAGAGTATAGTATAGTAGGCTTATCGAGTATTGGGTAACTGGGTTCGTGACTATTAACCGTACTTTAAACATTAATTTTTAAACGATTTTTCAACCTCAAATATGCCTGCAAATAAAAGTAAGTTTAAGTGACTCAATTATTGTATGTTTTGGTCCTTTGCATGGGACTATGCCTCAAGGAAGAAACCGTGATGTTTTCCAAAGGTAACTTTTTGTAAAATAAAAATAGACTCCCAGGTACTTAACCTCCTCGTGTTCCGTGAGAAAGAAGAGTACTTCTGGATAGGTGGGGGTGTTTCATAAATCTATTTATTGTTTAAACTAAGCGAGTATAGTAATTGTATAAAACTGGGAACTAAATAAAATACACTATACAAAGGTTTTTTACCTATCTATATACTAAAATAAACACATTAGCTTTCTACTCGTACATCAATTCTTCATTGTCCTTCTATAAAAAGAAAACCAAACAAATAGCGGGTTTGAAGAACTCAGATAATTGAAAAAATATAATACATATGCAATTAACAACGACTGTGGCAAGCAGTAGTAATACACTTTGAATTTGCTGGTAAGATCTAGTTCGATCTTGATCCATTCCAAGTAGACAGGCTCACTTGAGTGCCTAAATTTAGGTATAAATGTACGTCATATAAAAGCCGATGAGAGTGACGTTTACTTGTTGTATCAACTGCATTTTATCACATCCAAGAAAGTATTAAAAAAAGAATTTCAGTCAGTTAATCACTAAAAATCGAAAAACGCACCCCTCTGAAATATCTTTCACTTTCCAGACCACTGAACGATTCCCACATAAGTAATCGCCACACACTTGGCTTCTAATTACCAATGTTCTTTGACCATATGGTGGTGTAATTCAGTAACTGTAATCGAGTTACATGATTCCTTATAAACTTTCCACCCTAAATTCATGATCGGAATGCGATCGAGTGCGATAGAGCAATACAATTTCCTCTTTTCGGAAGAATACCACAGCTCGAACCCCGTACATCCTCTGCATAATGAATGTTCCTCAAACAGAAATTGCTTGCTATGTATAATGACGCCTTGTTATTGCGCTGCGTTACGCCAAATAAAGTTGTAAGCAAAACAACAACGCTCTGATTTATCGCTACAAAAGCTGTTTTTTTTTCACAAGTGCTTGGGAACAAGTGAATTTTATTTGTTTCTTATTTTTAGATCTTCCCCAAGCGCTCAAAAAGTCGTCCTTGGTTTCCTTTATTCAAATTGCGTTAGCGGAAAACGAACAAGACAAAGTTCATACCAAAGAGACAGAATTTATGGGGTGCGCACAAAATGACATTTCGGCGTCCATTTTTCTGTCTACTAGTTAAAGCCTCACACAGAGCATATTTCATATTTTACTTATCGTATTATTTGCTATTTTAAATAAAAGTGCCAACTGACAATGTATTCAAACCTCACCTCCCATCTATCTGGGGAATTTAGGGACATGCCCGACGCTGTCTGGTAATACCCGTCAGTTGGTCGCTCGCTTGAATGCATGTTTCGTTTGTTGATTTTTGAAAAACGTCGCTTGGCGGGCGTATTTACTCCATTATGTTGACAACGGAATAATTTTTCCTTTGTCTACGTATATATACTACACTCCCTCCTACAATATGTGTTGTAGTCGTCCTGTGCTAGCCCATCCACCGTAATATTGTCATTATCGTCCTCAGCTTTGTCGCCCAAAGCCGAACCCAGTTGCAGTTCTGATGTTGACGTAGTGCAACTATATACATAAAGCAAGAGGTGGCTTCCTTTTTGTTTTTTTTTTTGTTTGTGTGTATTGTATACCCTACCTTATTCCATAGAGTGCTATACACGTTTAAGACCTAATTTTGGAAATAGAAATAATGCGATTGATGTAATTTTTGAAACCGGCATCTTCTCAGTTTTTGGGATAAGTATATTCAGCCAGAAAGTTAAAATTTTGTTTAAAAGCTTACTATAGGCGACACACATACTTTCAGAGAACAGCAAGTTGTTTTTCCTCGATACTTGTTTTTATTTTAAAACATAAACTACTCAGGCAATAATTCCACAATGCATGTCACTATATCTTTTAAATCTTAGTGAATGTGGGTTGCCAACTTTGAATGGGTATAGGGTATCAGATGATTCGCATCCGAAGATTTCAGCGTTGCCTAATGTTTTATTTTTATAATTTTTGTTCTGAATTATTCCAACCCGTTGAATTCTGCAAAAGCAAAAATGAAGAATGATATCCTCTAATTGCAATGTCGTAGCACACTCAAGTTAAGATGGGTAAAACGAGTCATACTTCCTGCAAAATAGATTTGGAAGAAATGTCTCGAATTCAGCTCTGAGGGCTCATCTAATGTTCATTATGTGCATAATGATGAAAATAAAATGCATCAATGTATGAGTAACTAAATTTATAGATACATATTTAGTCCAAGCATAACTCACACTTTTTTTAAGTTGGCAAGTTGTTCGAGCTTCAAGTCCCGTACATGTCGGCGTGGCATACACATCTGAACAAATGCAATGAATACAAGCAATGACCATAACGTATAGTAAAGGGTTTTCCAATGAGAGGTGTTATTGTGAATGACCCGCTATTTCGGTTGCTGTCACTTTTGAAGCTTTTATTCTTTGGCATTTGACAAGTAGAAACTAAGCCATTACTAAAAATGGAACGATACACGCTTCAACAACGCATTGAAATTATTAAAATTCACTACAAAAATAGTGAAAATCTTGCAGTCACAGTTCGCAAAACTAAAGCATGTTTTGGTCGTCGTGAAGCACCTTGCCGGACCGCAATGCAGAAATTGATGGAAAAATTCGAGCTGTTGGGACAAGTTAGTGATGTGAAGAATAAAACCCGTGCACGTAGCTCAAGAACAACTGAGAATATTGCTGCTGTAGCCCAAAGTATTGAAGAAAACCCAGGTTTGTCCATTCCTCGTCGTTCTTTGGAATTGGGCATTCCACAAACGTCATTACACCGTATTTTGCATAAAGACTTGGGTCTTAAGGCTTATAAAGTTCACTTAGCACAAGAACTCAAGCCGGCCGATCATCAACAGCCCAGCGTCGATTCAAGACCTCAAAGATAACATTCATGAGACTATCGAGGACATAGGGCAGCCACTTTCCGATTTGGTTATGGAAAATTTCATGAAAAGGATATGGTCCTGTATGCGTGCTCGTGGTGGCCATTTGGCTGATGTTGTTTTTCATTATACCTTCCTCTTTATTATGAAATAAACATCCGATCATTTATCTATCAAAAAATAGCATTTTTCTTTGAATACCAAAATAACACCTCTTATTGGAAAACCCTTTATTTTGATCGGCGTTAATATTAAATATGATTTTGTAGATATCTATACATTACGAGTACACTACAGACCTCTACATTCTACAAAGCTAGATGCAAGGTCAGATATTCTGAAGATCCCCGAGGACATAATAGCTTCGATTGCGAGCGACTGTCAAAAGTTGATGTCGACAGCTTTTTTAAGCCAAAAAGGCTATAAAATTGGAACCTAAGCCTTTAAAGAGGAATAAAAAACTATGGGCCTGAATAATAATGTTTAGTTTCGAGTTTATATTTTTATGGAGTACACTGTAGCTATATTTTTCATGCACATTTTGTAATTGTGAGCTTTCGAATATGAAAATTGACACTCGAATACTATTGTATTTACTACTGAGGGTCGAGAGCTAAGGTATGAACTGGTGGAGACGTGGAACCAAAACTTATAGTACAAACAAAATTAAGGCAAAACCAAGGTAATTAAAAAGACACAATATGCTGAAGTTAAACTAAAGTAACAATGTTAGGAGATTCCTCGGGACAATTCTCGTTACAAAATCTACTGCTTTACCCTGAAAGCATTGTTCATCGTGCCACCCATTTTTGTTTTTAATTTCAACGAAATGGTGACTCGATTGTTTTAGGTTTTCGGACACAATACGGATGACTAATATTTGTCTCACAATGTCGCCAAATCGCATTTATCAGAAATCTTGGCAGCATTAAAAAATTCCTTAATGGTAGCCATTTTTCCAATAAAATACCCACAAGCGACACGAAGGAGTCTTTCTCGTAATTGTAATAACTTTAACGCAGAAGTATATACTGCTAAGCTGTAGGCACTGCATTTAAAATAAATCTCTTTACTTCCAACACGAGGTCATTACCCAAAAACTACAAGGACAGAGTTATTTATGTATACACTCTGTGCCAGCGAATTATCCAAATAGAATTCACTTCAAAAGGGAAAAACTTTTCTCAAAAACATATCTTAGTCGCCGGCGAAAGCAAAAACAACATAACTAAAGCATTTCGATTTTCAAGACCATCCAACTATTAATTTTGTTTCTTTTTCCGCCTGACAAAGACAGACCGAGACTACGACATGTATACTTACGAAAAACAAGAAATCAGCCCGAAATTCCAAAACAAATACCTATCTTCCAATACAAACGCTTGCTTCTGTCTTCCATCATAGCATTGTGTGCGCCGGCCGTAGTCGATTGGATTCGAGATGAGTGCTGGGGCTACATGCATGCATTCTCGGCATCTAAATAGATTTTGCACTGCCTCTGACTAATCAGCGATTAAACAAGAACCTAAAAATTGTCTGTGAGGAGTGGTTCATACATTAGCGATGGTGGTCTTAAGTGGCCATGGCTTGATCTCTTGGTAAATGCGCTTTGCAAAATGTTTGACGTTAAACCATTCGAAAATATGGCCAAGTGATGCGCGACACGAACCACAAGGGCTATTGGCAGAACAAGACACATAACTCATTAGTGAATGTTGCGCGCCCTGTGTTGTGGTTAACTGCATCGTCCCTTCTTCGAAGAGGTCTTTGCACTGACAGGGTGACAGACATTAATAGACGCGACAGTGAGTCACCAACTATCGAAGGCGGAGCAGCTGATGTCGAGGGGGAATTCGCGAAACTTTTCTGATATGAGTATGGTTTTATTACTTTGACTTTGTGTTGGACGGCGTCATCGATTTGTGAATTTTCTTCATGCGAAAAGAAGCCCATGGTAACCAAACTGAAAACCGAATCGAAAAGGCTGGCAGTCTCTCTTTCTTTTCTTTTCTGACAAATTTGTTTTCGTTTGGAAAGTCAGTTCAAGGATCATTGAATGTCATGAATTGATTATTTTTGTTTCTTTATTGTGGAGAAGAGAGGAAGACCATCAAGACCATCTAGGGATGGATTTAAAGAATGTGGGAGTGGTTTTGAGTTGAGAAATGCAAATCAATGAGCCATATGGATGATTATGCCTTGTTTTTTTGTCGATCTTAATCTTAAGTGATTATAGTATTATATTTCTTTTTACGCGATTTTGTAATAAAACTACAGTAACAGTTAAGGAAAACATTATTCGCATGAGTAGTTCGTTTGACAGTTTTACCTAGGTTAATGCGCGTTACATTTTATACGATGCGACATGCGAGGTTGGTTCGACATTATTGTACTTAAAAATTTACAAATTGCACCCACTGAAGAAATTACTGTCTGCTTTGGTCGAATAAAAATTAAGTAGGCGCAGACATATGGCGATACAATTGACTTTCGGGCGATATATTCAAAGCCTGAAAGTTATTGGACGTGTAATCCGTCTGGTATATATATTTTTTTTGCAATTGATGTACACAGACGCAATACACGCCCTGGTCTCGCTGGTCAAAACCACAAATGTCAAATGTTATGTCGTACATTAATTTAAAGAAAGATATGAATCAGTAGTACATACATAGTTATCATCTAAAGGTTTGTGTTAAGACTTGGGGAATTTCAAATCAAAACATTAAAGAAAACGGTCATATTATATTTTGAAAATCAACGGTCAATAATTGTTGTAGCGCAACGCAATGTAGGAGCTGGACCGTCGAAAGCAATGATAAATCGTTTGATTGAAATTTTTGATGAACAAACCACTGAAAGATCAAAAACAAAGAAGAAAGTCGAGCGTTTCGTCAAAATTCATAGGGACTGTCTTCAAGGAGCGAAACTTTGTATAGTTGAGAATAGACACTACATATGCGACATTATGTTTCACATTTGATTTAAACAAATCTCACGTATACTAAAATAGGGAAATTTCTTTTGCGCTGTATAACTGCGGCAAAACTAGTTCATTTATGTTAACATGTTTTTGCTGATTTCGACAGACAAAAACTACCAAATATATGGCAAAATAAACACACTAGCTAGCCTATTTGCACCTATTGCCCCAACTATTTATTTAAAAAACACACACAGTTTTAAAATGTATTTATGTTCTGGTTAAATGTTTATTTTTTAAAAAAAAAGCTAAATAAACAAATAAACTAAACTAAATTACTATTTAAATATTTATATCAATTAGCAATTTCAATTCAATTTTGTGATGGTTTGTGCCTAAACAGCTTTGAAAATCATAGGAGGTAGGTGACGCCATTCACTGTTAAATAGATATCGATAGTGTCAGTCGCTGCTCCGTCCTGTTGAAACTCAATTTTCACACATCGGTTTAAATTCACTGCCCCTAGCGGCTCACTTTCTTCTTCTCTTCTTCGAAGAGATCCTGCATGATCGCCATCTTGAACAGATGGTAATGATCATGAAGAACTTACCGACGGTAGAAAAGTTCAAGGGACGATACATGTTTCCACCCAGATCTTCTCAGGTGATCTGATGGCCAAGAAACCCCTGTTCTACGTGTTGTCAAACTCGCGTTGTAACAGAACATAGCGGCCGAAATAACAATACTCCAACGATAGTTTCGATTAAACCATTCCTGTCGAATGAGACCACTAGAATGGCGCCCATTTTAAATGAATTTGTCAAAAATAAATTTCTGGCAGAACATTTTTGTAATTTCCAAATGAAATAAATTACTCGACGTACCTATGTGTTTCAGAAATTCCAGAAAAGTTTAATGAAGGTCACTAGATTATGTAACGAATTTACTGATACACCGAATATCAGTGCGAGACAATTCTCTCATGTCCTCCATGAAGTAACTTGCCAAGTGACACGAGGTGGACAAATGAAAAGATAAGAATGACGATTCATGTGATTCGTTCAGATAAAAATGCATCCTATCGATCATGACGATTTTCTCGAAAAAATCAGTAGATAGAGACTACCTGCCTGCATATCTGTAACCCAATCATCGAATGCACGGCTTCAATAGCTAGTAACGTGAACTTTTTGAACGTATAAATTCCAAGATCTTTAATGTGGTATTCGATTGGGCGCTCTCAGAGCACTTTTTTTTCTCTCAGAGCAATTTCTATGTTCGTTTGTTACAAAAAAAAAACAATCTTTTTCAGATTTCAGAGCACTTTTGCGATTTTGGATTTTTTCTCAGATTTGCCAATACAAGTGCGTTTGAGTTTAACAACTAGTGGAGTTTGTTTAATGTCGTTTTCCATTGGGACCACAAAAATCTTTTTCAGATCTCAGATTTTATGCGGCCCATGGAACATGCAATGAAATTGATCTGCTTTTGTAAGTGGATTAGTGCGTTATTGACAACAATATCAGCTGTTCAAATTGCATTCTTTTTTGGTAAAATCAACCATGGAAATCGGCTTGAAAAATTGTTCCTCTGTTGTAACTACAAATGGAGTAGTTTTGGTGATTCGTAGTTTCCAGATGATGATGAAGACAATGAAGATAATAATTCCTCCAAATCTATGTCCATTTCTGTTTGTTTTTTTTTTTATTTTGGTTTTCACGAAACTTTGCACATTTGTTTTAAAACAAACTTCTTTAAATGACGTAAAACAGCTGTGCTGTATTTGTAGTAGTATGTGTAAATCTGAAAAAATGATCCGATTTTTGTTAATTATAGGTACATATATGTACAAAAGTTTTGAAATCAATTTTGGGCTCAAGCTTCGAATGTTTCAATGTGAAATTAAACCAGTGAATGAAAAATCCAATCGCACGAATATACACAAGAGCAAACGGCGTCTGTTTTTATGTTGGATTAGACACACGAAATCTGAAATTTGAGAGCGAATCTGAAGAAGCCCAATCGAAAACCACATAAGTGAAACGCGGTGTAGGCAGGTTATCGGATGATCTAGCTTTACGAAGACCAGTTTAAGTCTTCACATCACTAACCTGGTCGGAAGACTAAAATTTATTAATCAAGTTCACAATCGCTGGAACTGGCGGGCTTATGCTTGTATTGAAAGGTCAAAAGTAGGGGAAACTTGATACGAAAGCGTCTAGCACATACAAAAGAACCTGTTTTACAAATAAATTTGTGACATTTGATCAGATTGGTGACTGTCATAATATCGGTCATATTGCCTAATGGTCTTGCTATTTTTTTTGTGAATATTGTGATAATATTGTGATTCGATAACGTTTTCTGAATTCTACGATAATCCTCAGAACAAAACTGCCATAAAAAACTAACCTCGGCATGGTTAGTTTCTAACTGGCCAGAATACGAACACCTCAGAAAATAAATTTAACCTTACCTAACAGGGTTTTGCGACTTTTGAACTTAGCTTACATCGAGGTGTAAGCAATTCGTAAAAATATTTTTCTTTTTCTATATTAAATATGTATATTCCGAAAGCGAAAACTTCGCAGACACTTTAATGTAAGAATATGTACATATTTTTAAGTCAAATACATTTTATATATAATAAGAACGTGCATTCAAAACACGCGACTTCCGTATTAATTCATCAAACTCTACTAGGTTGCTATCTTTCATTTCTTCACTTTATTATGACTTGGATCTAAGAATACTTTAACCAAGCCTCGAACTTTTATTAATCGAGTAATTTTAAATGCTGCGAGAATTAATAACTGCAATAATTTAAAGAAAAAAATTTAAATAGCGAATGGCGACATGGAAATCTAGTAGTGTGTGAAATTTGCTGTAACCCACTTCTTTGTTACCTGCATTAGGGTGTAGTACAAGGTAATAAATTCAAGCTTGTGGTTGTCAGATTTTTTTGTACGTAAATAAAAGCAGAATGCAACAAAGCGAGTAAAATTTCTATTCATCAAGAACTGTATGCATGTAAAAACTGTTCCATTTTCACTTGTTTTTTTTTTTTAATATAGGTAAGTCAGTAGTATTGCTCATATAACGTAAGTGGGTAAATAAATACGTGGGATCCTTGTAAATCCAACAAAATGTTTCTTTGAGTTGTTAATATATTATTATAGGAACCGTGCTGATTGAACATGTACCGACAGTTCTTACAGTCGTACCAGGATTACGATTTTCGGTGCAACATCAACTCGGTTATATGCCCAGCAACAACGATTGTACCTACAAGTACATAAATCTGTACTGATAGTTTTTATGGATCGATATATAAACTGCATTTTATATTATACTAATGCATCGAACTGACTCTGCAGGTATATTATGTACCCGCAAGTACGTGCACTGACAAATCGATAGGACCATGTCAAAACTTCAGTACAAAGTAACCGAACGCTTTCTGCAATAGGGTAGGTAGGAACTATGCCAACATAAAAGAAAACATTAAGAATACTCTTACTATGTTTTGTATATCTTTATGATATTTCCGAGCCAGTTGCATTTTACTTAAAAAAAGCTAAGACCAACTTACTGCACAGATCCATTTCTGGTTCGAGTCTTTTGGTTCTTTAGCTGGCAATGCAGAGGAATAGAATCTTGAACAGAAATATCAATAATTCACTGACTCAAACCAGGCAACAACTCGGTTATCGCATTGCCTATTTAATTTTATACCAGCAATTCTCCATCAGATCAATGAATAATGGGCAAAAAAATGGCATGCAAAGTAATCTTGCCTCCGTTCTTAATCATCGAACAAAGAAAAACTTGCATAATATTGTCAGACTGCAGTTTTTCCTGATCCATGGCCAGAACGCATGAGTGCATCAAGAGTTCATATTTACTGTATATTCGTTCAACATCATGGCATTGAAAATCATGCCCGCGAGGATGAAGCACCGGGATAATGATAACTAACGGTGCATCCAAAGTAATTACACATTCCCTTCTTCGCTGCACATTTAAGAAATTTTCCTTTATCGATTCTTTTTTCGCATGTGTAGAGTTTGCAAAACAAATGAACATAAAAAAAACGTGCAGCAAATGCAATAATTTTACTTACTTGCTAGATGGTTTGTTGTTATCGTTGATACCGGCAAAATTGGTCATCATTTTCACAAATTTAGTTTTTAATTCGAGTTTCCAGAAAATTTATAATTAAAAAATGGATAATCGATTTATTCTCGATTGTTCGATTTTAGTAGAATTTTATTTCTAGGCACGATCGGGACGTGGGATCACAGTTTCTCTTACTAGAAATTCGCTTTACTGGCACAAAGTTAAGTTAGTTTAGATTTTAGTTTTGTAAATGACATACAAAAATGTTTCGATTGGAAAAAAAAATATTTACTTCGATGCAAATTATTGAATAAAATCGAAGGACGAAATTCACCAAAATGAAACCTTGCACGATCAAACAAAAGGACGACAGAATACAGAACACAGATCTCGACTTGACGGAATCGAATGCGGTTGTAAATTAAAAGAATTTCCCGTTGGCCAAAATTCAAATAGTCTCGAGCGGGCAAAAAAAAAATCCCAACTTGTGGACTGTGTTTGTGGGTAATAGAATTGTGGAGCGTATATAAATGACATTTTACCTTTGTATGGGCATAGGAATGTACTTGAATTTTACTATTACATTTAAGTAGTGTATATAGTTCCTACCTTTACCTTTTTTTATATATAAATTCTCTCCAAAATTTAGCTGAGCTAAATCGGCGCAGTGGCTTAGTGTTTAGTGTGTTGGACTACTAAGCGAGGGATCCCAGGTTCGAATCCCGACAAACCCCAAATTCCAACTTAAGGCTTTTTTCCCTGCGCCACCTCTCCGAACGTCTGACCAACATCCGAGAGTATAACTGTCATGAAAGAGCTCCTCAATTGACCGTTTGGACCCGACATAAAATTGTAGATTCCTTCCATTCGTCCCAAAAATGAAAACTCACACAGGACGAATGGTTGTGAGAAGCTTGGCCTAGGGTCCATACGGACCTGTTGCGCCAACTATATACATATATAAATCTAAGCGAACCCATTTAGCTGAGTGCAACGCAGCTTAGCTACATTTTGGAGAGAATTTTGTATGGGAGCGAAAATTTAGCTCGAGCAGCGTGCTAAGCTTTTAGAAATAAATTCAGTCCAATTGGCAAAACTAATAGGGAACATTAAACAATTTTGTCTTCAAATTCTATTACAATTCTTTTTCGCATATAAAAATCACAACACACAACTCTTCTACATTTTTGAATTCAGACAAGACAGAACCATGGTACACGCAATCCATCAATTTTCATATCCACATATAAATAAAATCAGAGCATCAGTACAAAAATAAAAGAAAAATATTTTAAGAAAACAAACTGCCTATCCTATAATTTGTTTCGCAGATGCTTAATATTGTACACGGTAGTACACTTTGTTGTTTCCAAGATTGAGTGTGTTTCTGTATAATGATAAATCCAGTAGCATCGGAGGCAATATTCTCTGCAACGTATGTCGACAATTACATCGATTCCGTAGAGAATCTTCCCGATGACGTCCAGCGACACTTGTCCAGAATCCGTGACATCGATGTGCAATATCGGAGTAAGTTCCCAATAAAGTTTTGCTTCCGTTTGGAGAAAAACCAAAGAGCGCCATTTCTAACCTATTTACTTTGCATAGGCCACCTCAGGGACGTTGACTATTACTACGAGCAATGGAAAAGCCTCTCGGCTACATCGGAAAACTCGGCAAACCGCCGTAGTCGAGCAATGGCACGAATGCAACAGAGTCTAATTTCTGCTCAAGAGCTTGGCGATGAGAAGATGCAAATCGTGAATCAGCTGCAGGAGCTAATCGACCAGAAAACCAGGCAACTTGATTCTGATCAAAAGAACTTGGACTACGGTAAGGAAGAGCTGTTAGCACACGATACACCGCAAAAAATTATGCGAACTGCGAGTCCTCTTCCGCTACAGGCGGCTGCTACCGCGTCAAATAAGAATGACACACAATTTATTTCGGCTATTGTTAGTAGTGTCGTCGTTAGCGGGGGACAGGGATCAGGAAATAATACACCCACATCCCTGCAAACTACTGAGCGTCCAAGTGCTAATCACAATGTTAACGTAAACAACAATAATAATTCCAATGAAACGCGCTCAAATAAACGTTCACGAAGGCCTCGTAATGATACAAGCAATGCTATGGACATTGGTGGCAATGAATCAAACTCTGCCAACGAAGGTGGTGCTCCTAGTGGACACAAACAAACTGGCACCGGCCAATCGTCTTCTTCATCAGCATCAGCTTCGCAAAAAAAATCGGCTGGACAGGGAGTAAGTGGTGGGGGAACCGGTGGTGGAAACAGCTCAAGCAATAGTAAGAAAAAGAAACGAAAAGCTCGAGGACAAAGTGGTTCCCAATCAAATGCCAGAGATACACGTGAAGAAACTCCCCCTCCTGATCCAATCGACCCTGATGAACCAACTTACTGTCTTTGTGATCAGGTATGCTTTTCTTTTTTTAACTCACAAGTATGCTTTTGCTCATTGCTCTCTCCATTTTAGATCTCCTTTGGCGAAATGATTCTCTGTGACAACGATTTGTGCCCTATTGAGTGGTTTCACTTTTCTTGTGTTTCGTTAGTATCGAAACCAAAAGGAAAGTGGTACTGTCCGAATTGTCGAGGCGATCGACCAAATGTTATGAAGCCCAAGGCTCAATTTCTCAAAGAACTTGAACGCTACAACAAGGAAAAGGAGGAGAAGACTTAAATTGTGCTTACTCACAAATTTTATTTTTACCCATTAATGAAGCTGTTGCAGATCCTTAATGTGACGTTATTCTTTTATTTTAATAAGACGGCGGGGTTAAATTGGACGATGTGTGTTATTTTTATTTTAAGTCCATTTTTATGTATTTTCCTTAATGCAAGTGGTGGAGTTGTCCTCTAATTTTCCCCTTTTTAATGTTATCTTGCAAGCCACAAATGTAAAATAAAAACAGCAAACATAACATTTAGTTTGTATAATATGTAAATTTTTAATAAAACGGAATTCATACATGTAATAGATAGATTTTGTTTTTGAATATTCCAACATAGTTTGAAGTGACTGGCGTTTTTGTTATGATAGTTAATCTCGGCACATGTTTTCAATATGGTTAAAACTATTTTATTTCGTTTTCTGGAAGGTCTACAAAAATATGCATTCTGTAGATTACACCATACAAATGGGAGAATTAGTTGTTCGAATGTCCTCTTTAGAACCAAAAAACACTTTTCCTATAAGCAATGTGGACTATTCCAGTCCGAAATAATCCTGTTCCAACCGGATTGTTGATCTACTAGATAATTTGCTATACAGTTGTTTACATACAAATTTTTGCAATATTTGTCGCAAGCCGAAGTTCTTCAGCTCTTCTTATTCCGTTTACTTTCTCTCGCAGTTTCGTTTGTTTAATAATTCTCAACAATGGTCGGTCATGTCCAGTACTATTTTGAAGTAAGTCCTTTAGTTCTAAGACCCTTCAATGCATACTGTAGCACATCTGCATCATTAAAGAAGCCCTCATAAGAGATTGATAGTAGATATTTCTTCGATTCGTTTGGTTTCCCTTTTCTGATTCATTAAACCCATAATTATATCTTGTCCTTGCAAATGTGATTGTAAATGTTTTAATGCAGTAAAACAGACTTAAAAGTCGCAAGAGCAAACGCTTTTATAGTACATGGAACATGTGTGTTTAATTTAGTGAAGGTAAACATAAATTATTTTGTGCTTTGATTTATGTAAGTATTTTTTATAGTTCTTTAAATATTCATTCTGATATCTTTATAAAAATAAATTAAACATATTACCCGAAACAGATATATTATCGATATTTTGACTGTGAGGCATTTCTGCAACACCATACATTTAGGGTATGTTGGGATAACTAGACCCATTATCACGTACGCCTCGGTTATATGGTGGGCGAAAGCCTCTCAGAAAACCGTCAGGAAGCACCTGGATAGGATTCAACGATTAGCATGTATAGGAATTACAGGTGCAATACGTACAACCCCAACATGCGCATTGGAGGTCATCATGGGGATATTACCGCTGGACTTATTTATTATAAAAAAGACAGCGGCCCAAACGGCACTTCGTTTCCATCGAGATGCGAAATGGCACAATCGTGGTACTTGTGAAACTTGTCAAAAACGAGATTAGGGAGCTAAACATGCCTATGGATCGAATAACAAGGGTTGCGTATTATGGAAAGAAATCACAAAACTCGGATTGAGAACGGATTACTTCCAGAAAAAAGAAATGGTGAAATTGTGATTTTCACGGATGGAACCATGATGGATGGCGGAGCGGGGGCCGGTATCTATTCAGAAGAGCTGGAACTTGCCCGTCACATTAGCCTCGGGAAATACACTTCAGTATACCAGGCTGAGATGATTGCTTTGCTTCATGCGTTGGACTACTTGCTTGAGTGTCAGGTGGAAGGAAGAAATATCCTTATAGCACTGGACAACCAGGCGGTGATCAGATGCATGGAACAAACAAACATCACAACATCAATGGCACTGGAATGGGTACTTAAGCTCAATAAGTGTTCATCTAAAAATGAAGTAACACTGACTTGGGTACGGGGACACATAGGGATCGAAGGCAATGAAAAGGCGGACTCCCTTGCAAAACAGGGGTCAACTGAAAAGTTGCTGGGACCAGAACCATTCTCTTCAATTGGCAGAGGAATGGTAGAACAGCTGATTCACAAATGGATCACGGCAGACCACCTGGGTTGAGACCCAGTCGATGAAACAGATCTCCCATAAACAGATGCTAGCGTTAACACTAGGAATCAAGCCCACAGAAGAACTGTGGAGAAATCCAGAGAGTCTCTCTGAGTAAGATTTACAGTGGTAGAGAGACGAAAAGAGACCCGACAATGGTGGTCTGATTCGAATATCTCTCCAAACCTATATATATATAGGGTATGTTGGCCATAAAACACAACATCAAAAGGTATTTGAATTATTTTTGTCGAACTTGAAAACACTTTGGATAAATTGAATGTAATAAGAAATGTTGGAAGCAACACCTATTTCGGCAACGAAATCGATTACCACTTGTTTCGATCCCCTCATTGCACTTGTCAAATTAGACAAAATTTTATTTATATTTTATAGGTACTGTACCTAAGAACTACATAAAGTAAAATAAATGCTTGAAACAATAGGTTCATATAAAAGCCTAGCCGAGTTTCTTACAAATATTTGCTGTGGGATTTTGTACTTACTGGCAAATTAAAGCGACCTACAGTTTTATGCGGAGATCAAACCAATTGAGAATTTTTGTCGGGACACTTATACCCTCGGTGCTCGGTCAGACTAAATTTTATACCATGGGCATGTGATTTACTAAGTTCCTGTTTCCTTTCGTTTTTTTCTATTAAATTAAGTATGGTTTGTCTATGCTATAACTAATATATTTCTTAGGTTCTTTTCAAGCCCTTTTTTTTCAAATAATGGTAGATAAAATCTGAAGAAATCTATTTCTACTCTAAGACCATCTGACTACAGCGTTCACCACTTTTATTTATTGTTCTGTAATACTTGAACGTGTGTATTTAATGTTTATATCTAATTTGTCAAAACCGTAAGATTAAGTTTAAAAAATTACCTGCGGCGATTTGTTTTGTAGCGCAGTCTCTAAAAGCTGATAATAGACGACATATTCAAGTTATTACAACTAGTATTTACAGAAGCAAACGGAAATTATTCATAATAAATGCATGGACAATATTTAATAAAAAAAATAATACATAAATGAAATGTCCAAACCCAATTATTTACAAAAATGAGAGGATCTCAAAAGTAACTCATTTATTAAATCGAATATCTACCACTACCGTCTACCCTTTGATCTAGATCTTGATCGACCGCGTTTGCTTTTCTTTGTTTTCTTCTTGTGTCTTCGCTGATCTTCCGTTAACGACTGTGATGAGTGCCGTCGCTCACGGCTTTTACCTTTGCTTTTTTTGCTTTTCTTTGACTTGGACGATTTCTTTTTGGGCTTACTGCGATACGTACTGGAATCAGAACTCCTGGTATTATCAGATTTGCTTCGATGTCTATAAGGGTCTCGCCCACTTGAGTATTTTTTATGACTTGTACTGCTTCTTGAGTATTCATCGTAACACTTTTCACGAGATCTTGAACGACGTTCTGATTTCCGCGGATTATTCTCCGTTTCTGAAGAATTACGACGCGAAGAAACATTTTTTTTGTTATATTTCCTATCATATTCCTCTTTTATGTTACGCGAATGATGACTGCTATCTGGTCGAAGGTTTTCTGGATTTTCCTTTTGGATGAGTTCGTCCTTTATAATTATTATTTGCCCGTTTTCGTTTTCCATTCGCTTATATTCGTCGTATTTAGCTGAATCTAAAGTAAAAGACAATATTGATCAAAAAATATTTCTCAAGCTATTCTTAAATTAAATTTACTTATGCACTTAGAATATTGAGCGTATTCCTTTTTGGACACGGGTTGCACCATGAATTCATTGAACGACTCCTTGGTGCTGCCTAAGGCCATCTTAACAATCACTCTTCCTGCATGTTCATCTAGCCCCTCCACTTGGCCATAAAGATCTTTGTGTTTTCCGCCCAAAACACGAACACATGCTCCTCTTTTTATTTCAAGAACTTCATTTGCTTCCGGAGCAACCAGCAGTGCCTTCGGTTTTAAAGCTTTGTCTGCACCCAAGCCCATACCTTTTGGACGTAGTATCGGACCTTCATCAATTGCTGCGCCTTTCTTTTTGGGTTGATCTTTCCAACCCATTCCGCGCAGCATAGCCAAACCAAACTGTGTTATCGGAATAGAATCATAGTCGAAAAGCGTAGATTCTTTTGCGCCATCCAAGGGCAAGTCTTCTGCTTTTACTGGAAGTACTAGAGTTGTAATAACTTCATCTGATTGGTCTCCCTTGCCGATCTCTGCAAGTAGTTCACGCGCAGCACGTTTTTCTATATCATCGACAACATTCCCATTTGGCTTTACGTCCTTTAGTACTTCTGTTGGGTTGACATCTTCCTGTGCGGGTAATTCGTCGCCGTTTAGAACCGCTTGTCTTGTTTTCAAACTTAAAAGTGCTGCTGATGTCTTGCAGTTATCCTTTAAAGGAATAATCAAAGGAGCTTCTTCTTTTTGTTCTCTAAAAAGAAAGGCCCAGATTATGAAAAATGTAAAATAAAATGTTAATGTGTTAAATTGTTTACTCTACTAATTGGATGGATTGCCCCTCGAGGCATTTTATTAGTTCGATTTTATTCTTGTCCTCCTTCGCTGTCAATTTATTTACAAAAATTGTATTTTTTTTAGAAACTTTATTAAAACCAAAGGAAATCTTTTTCTCCATGTTTGACAACAAAACGTATGGATTTTTTGACAATTGATGACATTTTGATAAAGCATGGGAAATGGCCGCGTTCCACTGCCTGCTAGATGACTAGCCGTATGTCAAAATCCATATTAAAAAAATTGAAATTTTACCATTTCCGCTAGACGTGTAGCTTTTTGTGAAATATCCCTTTCAGGGAAATTTCCCAATCTAGCGCAAAAATACCCGTCTCCGCCCTGTTTTTTTGAGCTTCGTACTCAGCAAAGCAAAGTAAAGTTGGAATTTCAGCACGCAATTACAACAACTACGCTCACTTGACACTTCGAGACTCGCAGTATTTGTGTGCTGAAAATCTTACTTTACTTTGCTTTGCTGAGAACGAAGCTCAAAAAAACACGCCTAATAGATGTCGTCTCGAAATTTTGCTAGTTTAAATAATTATTAATAGATGAAACCAACAAACTGATTTAGGGACATTGTTTACAATAGCCCTGTTTTTTTGAGCTTCGTACTCAGCAAAGCAAAGTAAAGTTGGAATTTCAGCACGCAATTACAACAACTACGCTCACTTGACACTTCGAGACTCGCAGTATTTGTGTGCTGAAAATCTTACTTTACTTTGCTTTGCTGAGAACGAAGCTCAAAAAAACACGCCTAATAGATGTCGTCTCGAAATTTTGATAGTTTAAATAATTATTAATAGATGAAACCAACAAAATTTGAATAAAAAATCTTTTTTCATTTGTCGTTGTCTATTAGCAGTCCATATATAATAAGTCAATGGTTCAAACGTATACAAAATAAAAATATATACGAAGCCGAGGAAATGTAATTGTGAGAAAATTGTTAATAAAGGCAGTAAAATAGCCATTCGAAAATTGTTCTCATTTCTTTAGTTGTAGTGTCGAAATAATTGATGTCAAATGTCAATTTGCCGCTGGCGCTAGGTTTCTAGCGCGGACGTTCCTTCAGCTGGGATATTTTCAGCTGGGATATTTTCAGCTGGGACGTTCCTTTTTGAGCTTTGATGTCAGCAAAGCAAAGTAGAGTAGGATTTTCAGCAGGCAATTACAACAATTACGTTCTACTTGACACTTTCAGAACTCAGAGTAGTTGTTGTGATTGAATGCTGAAAATCCTACTTTACTTTGCTTTGCTGAGATCGAAGCTCAAAGAAACACGCTTAATGTAAACAAATGGGTTTTTGGGGGATAGACGTTCGAAAGATCTCCCTCTCTTTTATTCATTCATATCTAGATTTAACTTTGGGACATATGGCAATAGGTTCCTATAATATTTTCCAACATTCACTGCATTCACCACCCCACCCATCCCCCCTCCAAAGCAACAGAAAATACATAGCACAAGCATTATGCAAAGTAAACGCGTCCATTTGCGCAGTTTGTATACATGCATTTTTTAGTGAAAATTGAAAACTTGAAAAATTTCTTTTACAGTACATCTTAGAATAAGTCAATTTAAATAAAAACAAAATAATTTGCTAGGTGCACATAATAAAAGCCTCAGCCAAAATAAAAATTTATTTTCTTAAAAAAATGCTCTTTGCAAAATCGAAAACTATACATAAATATGACTATTATTTTTTCGTTGGAGAAATTATATGTTCTTATTTTTGAACACATCTATTCTCTTCACATCTGGCAGTACTGTCTCACTCAAAATTTTCATTAATTTATTCGCTTTACAGTTCAGTGTACTTATAAAACATAACCTTTCGTCATCGCTATTCGCCGCACGCAGACAGCACGAGTTCTTCAGTTTTCTACAAAGCGATTTCATATAAATTAAATTAAATATGTTTGGTGGTCAACAACCGATATTAGTTTTGAGTAAACTATTAAATTTACGCTTTCAATCCTACAAAAATATAAACCAATTTTCATTTAGGTCAAAACACAAAACGGGAGTCAGGACGCAAAGTTCAGCTGGAAAACATCAATGCTGGAAAGGTGAGTAATGTGACATTTTGTACCATTGGCTTCTAGAACATTTTCTTCGCGAACGTGAGCTGAAGCGTGAACAAATAAACTTTGCCTGTCCCTAAATCAGTTTACTTTTTCAGGCAATTGCTGATGTTATCCGAACATGCTTGGGACCACAGGCAATGTTGAAAATGCTTATGGACCCAATGGGTGGGATTGTGATGACTAACGATGGCAATGCGATTCTGCGTGAAATCACTGTGCAACATCCAGCTGGCAAGAGCATGATTGAGATCGCTCGTACTCAGGATGAAGAAGTCGGTGATGGCACCACATCTGTTATTGTGTTGGCTGGAGAAATGCTTGCTGTTGCTGAGCCGTTCCTAACACAGCAGTACCATCCTACTGTCATAATTCGTGCGTATCGTGAAGCTTTAGAGGATATTGTCAAACATTTGCAGAATGACTTGAGCATACCATTGGATGTAAACGACAAAAACCGTATGGCTGAGGTTGTTAAGGCTTGCGTTGGAACAAAATTCATTGGCAAATGGTCCGACTTGGCAGTGAAAATTGCTCTAGAGGCTGTCGAAACTGTCACTCTTACTGAAAATGGTCGCATGGAAGTTGATATCAAACGGTTAGTTAGATATAGGTATTTAGTGAACGCTTATGAAATTTTTTTTTAGGTACGCTAAGGTTGAGAAGATTCCCGGCGGGACCCTTGAGGAATCATGCGTACTGCGTGGAGTTATGCTTAACAAGGATGTAACACACGCTAAGATGCGGCGGTACATTGAAAACCCGCGCATTATTCTGTTGGACTGTTCATTAGAGTACAAGAAGGGCGAAAGCCAGACCAATGTGGAAATTGTCGGTGAGCAAGATTTTTCTAGAATGCTACAAATCGAAGAAGAGTTCGTTCAGAAAATCTGCGCTGATATAATTGCTGTTAAGCCCGATTTAGTTTTCACTGAAAAGGGCGTGTCCGATCTGGCTCAACATTACTTGCTGAAAGCCGGGATCACGGCAATCCGTCGGCTACGCAAGACCGATAATCTACGAGTTGCTCGAGCCTGCGGAGCAACTATCGTCAACCGTACAGAAGAGTTGACGGAGAAAGATGTTGGGACAGGGGCTGGACTTTTTGAAGTAAAAAAGATTGGCGATGAGTACTTCACTTTTATCACTAAGTGCAAAGATCCGAAAGCTTGCACTATTCTCCTTCGTGGTGCATCAAAGGATATCCTCAACGAAACCGAACGTAATTTACAGGATGCCCTTCATGTTGCCAGAAATCTAGTGATTGAGCCTAGACTCGTTGCTGGTGGTGGTGCTGTTGAAATGGCAGTTTCCCAATTGCTTTCACGTAAGCAGCTTAAAGGACCGTACACAGCTGTCGCACAAGCTTTGGAAATCATTCCACGTACCCTGGCTCAGAACTGTGGTGCAAATACTATTCGGACTCTAACAGCGCTGCGCGCTAAGCACGCTTCATTTACTGGCGATGGCATTTGTGCATGGGGCATTGACGGCGAATCTGGAGAAATTGTTGACATGAACGTGAAGGGAATTTGGGAACCACTAGCAGTCAAAATGCAAACATATAAAACTGCTGTTGAAACTGCCATTTTGCTTCTGCGTATTGACGATATTGTTTCCGGGTCGAAGAAGCGAAAGGACAACGAACCTATGAATCCTGCTGCTGCCGCAGCACAAGAATAATTGTATTTCTTTTTCTTTACGTCACCAATTTCGTACACTTACAAAAACACGCATCGCATTCTACTCCATTTGCTTGTGAACAAAGAGGAATTCTTCCCCAAAAACTTGGTTCCGTTTTTTCTGTATTAATCTTTAATTTTATTATCTCATCAAAACTAATAAAGGTTTTTTAAAATACTACTAAAGCCTGTTGTCTACTTGAGTGTATAACCTTGTGTCCATAAGTTTAAAGACTTCCAAGCCAATAGAAGTGAAACCGGGTTGAAGGTATCTGGCAAAAAGCTCCAAACATTTCGGTTTCGGTGCAAGTACACTTCGAAAAATGTCGAGTATTGGTGGTTTATGCGAATGTATTATACTGGGAACACTCACAAGGAACTTAATCTTCTTTAGCTCGCTTAAATCTTTTTGACAGTCCTTGTGGCGTGCTACGAAGAGCACTTCATAGGGTTGCTTCTGTCCATCTTCGTTGATTTTACCAATCAAATCGCATTTGGTGTTCACCTTTAGCCAAACTATTTTATGAAACAAGCATAAATCCCATCGTGGGAGGAATTCTTCAAGAAGGGCTCGTTGATGTAGTTTGGAGTTCGTGCACCATATGGCTACAATTGTATCGTTATGTAATAATTTGTCTAAGGGAATGCCATTTAGTACATCATTATGCATCATCTTATAACCAAGTTCTCGTTTGACCTTTTTAATACGGCGAATGTACTTATTCCTCCATGGTGGATCGATAACAACGAAATCATATCGGTCCAAACAGTTCACAATATCGCCGAGGTTTACCAGGTCATGGTTGAAAAATTGACAGCCAGGTGGAATGAGATATTCGTTTTTGCTTAAAGCAAAAATTTGAAATCTATTCGTGGCATTAACACCTTTTAATTGTGGAAATACAATGGGTTCTTCCCAAATTCGTTCGATTAATTCGTCGTTGGTTGCAATATTGACTAATGCAGTTTCCTTGAGTTTGGCTATTACCGTATCGCAGACATTTTTTAGTTCGATAGTATCTGTAGTGAAATTTTTATTTTCTGCTTTTCGTTTTCTAGCTTTTATATTTCCTGTCGTTGTAGGTTTCGGTTTAAAGTTGAATAAGTTTGGCTTTAATTGATAGCCACTGGAAGCGTTTACAATCGTAATGTATGTGTCGCTAATTAACTGTGCATGGTCGATATATAAATATACTCCATTATGTTCAGGCGATTCCAGTCTAAACATGGTAGCTGTTAATGGCTAAAAGTGTAGGGCAAACTGCAAATCAGACAAAATTGCTTTAAAGCCTGTTCTATGTTCACAATTTATATCAGACAAGTTCTTCCGGTACTAATACTTTTCTTTTTTCTATACAAAAAGAGAAGACACCAAGCAATGAATATTGTGAATTATAGACGTCAGTCAACCATAATAAAACAGAGTTGTCAAACGCTTTGGACAGAGATGAATGAATAAAAGAGATGGATATCTTTCGTACGTCTTTCCCCCCAAAACCCATTTGTTTACATTAGGCGTGTTTTTTTGAGCGTCGTCCTCAGCAAAGCAAAGTAAAGTAAGATTTTCAGCACACACCTACTACGAGTCTCGAAGTGTCAAGTGAGCGTAGTTGTTGTATTTACGTGTTTAAAATTCTACTTTACTTTGCTTTGCTGAGAACGAAGCTCAAAAAAACAGGGCTATTGTTGTTTTTGTAATTTCAACCCCCGTCTGTGAATAAGTGTGAGCTACAAAAAAGTATCTTGCTAATGGCCGGCCAACATTCCTATTGCTTTTATAGGCTGTGTGTCATTGGCGTTATCATAAAAAAGATTGATTTTTGTGGCAAATCGAACATGAAAATCAATCACGATAAAAAAAAAATTGATTTTTATTTAAAAAGATTGATCACTTTGCCAAATCGACATTAATTTGATATCGAGCTGAATTTTCGCTCCCATACAAAAATCTCTCCAAAATTTAGCTGAGCTAAATCTTAGCGAACCCATTTAGCTGAGTGGTACGCAGCTCGAGCTAAATAATCAAACTTTTGTTTCAACATGTACTTCATGTTTCTGTCAAAATTTAGCGTGGCCATTTAATGGGTCGGCACATTTTCTCAAGCTAAATTGTGTCAGATCGTTGTATATTTGTTGTACTGTTGCGGAAAAGTATGCAAGGATGAGCTTTTTTAGTTATTACGTGGACGAGAAGTACCTAGAATCAGAAATAGTTGAAATAAGAGAGAATTAAATTTTTGAAAGAACTTTTTTTCAAAAAACAGCTGGTTTCTGTGACGTTTATCCACAGCGTTCTCTATGTCAAAATTTAGCTAGGACTTTAGCTGATGTTTGGAGAGAAAAGTTGGAGACCAGATAAAATTTAGTTTAGCTCGAGTAGCGTACTACGCTTCTCAGAGCAATTTTTATGTTCGTTTGGTAAAAAAAAACATTCTTTTTTTAGATTTCAGAGCACTTTTGCGAATCTGGATTTTTTCTCATGTCGTTTTCCATTGGGACAAAAAATCAATCTTTTTTTTGATCTAAATCACTTTTCGCGTTCCATTGGGAAAAAAAATCAATCTTTTTTTTGATTCGGATCACTTTTTGCAGATATCGATATTTTTCCAGATTTACACATACTACCACAAATACAGCACAGCTGTTTTACGTCAATTAAAGAAGTTTGCTTTAAAACAAATGTGCAAAGTTTCGTGATAACCAAAATAAAGAAACACATAAACAGCAATGGACATAGTTTTGGAGGAATTATTATCTTCATTGTCTTCCTCATCATCTGGAAACTACGAATCACCAAAACTATTCCATTTGTAGCTACACTAGAGGAAACATTTTTCAAATCGATTTCCATGGTTGATTTTACCAAAAACAAATACAATTTGAGCAGCTGATATTGTTGTCAAATAACGCACTAATCCATTCACAAAAGCAGATCAATTTCGTTGCATGAGCCGCATAAAATCTGAGATCTGAAAAAGATTTTTGGTGATCCCAATGGAAAACGACATCAGATTTGCTTCAGATTTACCAATACAAGTACGTTTGAGTTTGACAACTAGTGGAGTTTGTTTACATTTTCGTGAACATTTTCGACTGCAAAGAAATGCTTTGCATCGGGAGGATCTATTTTTGTTAATTATTTATGTACAAATGTTTAGAAATCAATTTGGGCGCTAACTTTGAAGATTTTAATATAAAATTTACCCAGTGAATGAAAAACGTGTAAAAAAGTTTCGAAGGCTACTATAGGCCTGTTTTTTGAGCTTCGTTCTCAGCAAAGCAAAGTAAAGTAAGATTTTCAGCACACACCTACTACGAGTCTCGAAGTGTCAAGTGAGCGTAGTTGTTGTATTTACGTGTTTAAAATTCTACTTTACTTTGCTTTGCTGAGAACGAAGCTCAAAAAAACAGGGCTATTGTTGTTTTTGTAATTTCAACCCCCGTCTGTGAAAAAGTGTGAGCTACAAAAAAGTATCTTGCTAATGGCCGGCCAACATTCCTATTGCTTTTATAGGCTGTGTGTCATTGGCGTTATCATAAAAAAGATTGATTTTTGTGGCAAATCGAACATGAAAATCAATCACGATAAAAAAAAAATTGATTTTTATTCAAAAAGATTGATCACTTTGCCAAATCGACATTAATTTGGTATTCGATTGGGCGCTCTCAGATCACTTTTTTTGCTCTAGCTTAGTACGCTGCTCGAGCTGAATTTTCGCTCCCATACAAAAATCTCTCCAAAATTTAGCTGAGCTAAATCTTAGCGAACCCATTTAGCTGAGTGGTACGCAGCTCGAGCTAAATAATCAAACTTTTGTTTCAACATGTACTTCATGTTTCTGTCAAAATTTAGCGTGGCCATTTAATGGGTCGGCACATTTTCTCAAGCTAAATTGTGTCAGATCGTTGTATATTTGTTGTACTGTTGCGGAAAAGTATGCAAGGATGAGCTTTTTTAGTTATTACGTGGACGAGAAGTACCTAGAATCAGAAATAGTTGAAATAAGAGAGAATTAAATTTTTGAAAGAACTTTTTTTCAAAAAACAGCTGGTTTCTGTGACGTTTATCCACAGCGTTCTCTATGTCAAAATTTAGCTAGGACTTTAGCTGATGTTTGGAGAGAAAAGTTGGAGACCAGATAAAATTTAATTTAGCTCGAGTAGCGTACTACGCTTCTCAGAGCAATTTTTATGTTCGTTTGGTAAAAAAAAAAACATTCTTTTTTTAGATTTCAGAGCACTTTTGCGAATCTGGATTTTTTCTCATGTCGTTTTCCATTGGGACAAAAAATCAATTTTTGTTTTTGATCTTAATCACTCTTCATGTTCCATGGGGCAAAAAAAAAACAATTTTTTGATTCGCACTAATCCATTTACACAAGTAGATCAATTTCCTTGCATGTTCCATGAGCCGCGTTAAACCTGAGATCTGAAAAAAATATCTGGTATTCCCAATGAAAAACGACATTAGTTTACAACGTTAGTACTATTTATTTTAGACAGCTGTCATTAATTTTGTGTGGATTTGACAATTTTCGGCAAGCTTTTTGTTCGGGAAAATAAGTGTTGTTGGAGGGAAAATAAGTAGTTCTGTTAAATAATAGTGAGTGATTTCCAAATATTGCACAACAATTAAATAATTATGATTGGTTGAGTGAACGAGCAATTTTGGCAGGAACAAATACAGACGTAAATGATATTTATTTATCATTTATTTAATTTCATCTACAAGCATGATAAGATAGCTAAAATATATAAAACAATAACTATAAATATATAAAACAATAAAGATTTTAACTTGTCTCTCGATACAGATACATCAATCTCACTATAAACGCTGTTGAAAGCAAGTATGGCTCTAGATATAGGCTCGTTTTGACCATAATTAGTTCTGTGACTTTGCTGAAACAAAAGATGTCTTATTCTTAATAGGCCTGTTTTTTTCAGCTTCGTTCTCAGCAAAGCAAAGTGAAGTAGGATTTTCAGCACACAACTACTGCGAGTCTCGAAGTGTCAAGTGAGCGTAGGTGTTATAATTGCGTGTTGAAAATCCTACTTTACTTTGCTTTGCTGAGAACGAAGCTAAAAAAAACAGGGCTATTGTCTTCCTCATCATCTGGAAACTACGAATCACCAAAACTATTCCATTTGTAGCTACACCAGAGGAAACATTTTTCAAACCGATTTCCATGGTTGATTTTACCAAAAACAAATACAATTTGAGCAGCTGATATTAGTCGTGTTTTTTTGAGCTTCGTTCTCAGCAAAGTAAAGTAGGATTTTCAGCACGCAATTACAACAACTACGCTCTACTTGACACTTCGAGACTCGCAGTAGTTATTGTAATTTGTGTTCGGAAATTCTACTTTACTTTGCTTTGCTGAGAAGGAAGCTCAAAAAAACAGGCCTATTGTTGTCAAATAACGCACTAATCCATTCACAAAAGCAGATCAATTTCGTTGCATGTTCCATGAGCCGCATAAAATCTGAGATCTGAAAAAGATTTTTGGTGGTCCCAATGGAAAACGACATCAGATTTGCTTCAGATTTACCAATACAAGTACGTTTGAGTTTGTCAACTAGTGGAGTTTGTTTACATTTTCGTGAACATTTTCGACTGCAAAGAAATGCTTTGCATCGGGAGGATCTATTTTTGTTAATTATCTATGTACAAATGTTTAGAAATCAATTTGGGCGCTAACTTTAAATATTTTAATATAAAATTTACCGAGTGAATGAAAAACGTGTAAAAAAGTTTCGAAGGCTACTATGTCGAAACGGCAGCGGTATCTTTCGTAAAAAAGGACCTTGACCAGCATACTCATACTGTGGAATGTGGCAAGAAACGGCAATGGAGTGATGCAACGTGCAGCTAGAAGCAACGTCTGCACTCAGTTTTATACTTGCTTCTTTTTACTTGTTAATCTTTTTTTTATTTATGAAAATGTTTTCATTGTTTAGAAGCTTATAGATTTTATTTTAATTTGTTTGGAAAACCATCAGAAGATTGAACAACAAAAATACAAAAAAAAAAATAATATAAAATAAAAATAAATACTGCGGTTTCATGATGGCACTTCTGAGGAAACAAAAGGTACATTAAAAAAGTAACAACCTTACAGTCCATTATCTTTTCCAGCTGAACTTTCGATAGCTACATATATTCCAATCTCACGAATATCAACAAAGAAAAGACCAAGTGTCGTTTTTATGATTTGTATGATTTGTCTATGGGAGGGACTTCATGTCATGGCCATTGGCCGGCCATTTTGTGATGTGATTTCAAGTGGACTGTAAAAGATAATGGAATACAGGTCTAAGGTGTTAATTACGTAAATGGTATGGTTGAACTTCACTAACTTATCTCATATATTTTGTTAAGTACCTAGGCAGCATATCACATTTAATTTTGGAGACATACATAGCATAAAACATTACCAAGAATTCCTTGTTTAACGCTTAACCATTAACCATATATCTATTACATTTCAAATTATTCGCATTGCACTTCGTTGTAATTTTAGCAACATATAATTTTTTCTATGTATAAAAACGAGTTTCACTTTTGTGTGTGACCTTATATCTAGAATCCGGGTGGGTGGATTTACATAATTTTTCTTTTTTAAATGAAAGAGGACCATTTATAAATGGTTTAGAAAGTAGGAAATTGAAAATACGTCCAGCCGAAGTTAGGATAAAACTTTCTTTTCAATCTTTGAACTTTTCAATTTTTGACAAGTGTTTTTCGGCAAGCTTTTGTTCTTAGTGAAATTTATTTCAGTGAAATATTGATCTTTTCAATTTTTGAAAACAAGTGTTTTTCGGCTTTGTTCGCATTAAAATGTATTTCAAAGAAATATTTCATTACAAATTAATTAATTTCCTTTTGAATTAATTATTTTCCAAAAAAGGAGAATAAGTTCTGATATTAAAATATATTAAATTAATTAAGATCCTTAAGATTTATGTGGTTTTCCATTGGGATAAAAAATCAATTTTTGTTTTTGATCTAAATCACTCTTCATGTTCCATGGGGCAAAAAAAAAACAATTTTTTGATTCGCACTAGTCCATTTACACAAGTAGATCAATTTCCTTGCATGTTCCATGAGCCGCGTTAAACCTGAGATCTGAAAAAAATATCTGGTATTCCCAATGAAAAACGACATTAGTTTACAACGTTAGTACTATTTATTTTAGACAGCTGTCATTAATTTTGTGTGGATTTGACAATTTTCGGCAAGCTTTTTGTTCGGGAAAATAAGTGGTGTTGGAGGGAAAATAAGTAGTTCTGTTAAATAATAGTGAGTGATTTCCAAATATTGCACAACAATTAAATAATTATGATTGGTTGAGTGAACGAGCAATTTTGGCAGGAACAAATACAGACGTAAATGATATTTATTTATCATTTATTTAATTTCATCTACAAGCATGATAAGATAGCTAACAGACGTTACAAAATTACAAAATCTACATAATAAGAACAATGTTTTTAGGATTTTTATTTTCTTCTTTAAACTATAAATATATAAAACAATAAAGATTTTAACTTGTCTCTCGATACAGATACATCCATCTCACTATAAACGCTGTTGAAAGCAAGTATGGCTCTAGATATAGGCTCGTTTTGACCATAATTAGTTCTGTGACTTTGCTGAAACAAAAGATGTCTTATTCTTAATAGTCTAGATGGAGCATATATGGGTACCATCGACAGGAAGTAGAAGACATCTTGCTTTGTAATTGGGCGTAGGGATCCAATGCATTTTATAAAGAATATATTTTGTGAAACGCCTCTGAACTTTTTCGAGTCGATCTGAATAGGTAGAATAGTTAGAATTCCAAATGACATCGGCATATTCAAGAAGCGATCGAACTAACGCAGTGTAAAGTGATAACAAAGCAAATGGATCTTTAAAGTTCGAATCGTTTCGTTTTATAAATCCAACAACTGAATTAGCTTTTGCAGCGACATATTCAATGTGAGCTTTGAAAGAAAATGAGGAGTCAAGCATAACACCTAAGTCCTTGATTTTCTCTAATAAAACGAGTTGAGCGCGCTCGATGAGCTCAGAATAAATTGACTGAGCAGGCTGAGTAAAAAGCTGAATACACACTCAAAAACACATTTGACAGAAAAAAACAGGATAAACAAAATAATTGAAATGGTGGAAGACCTTTGTTGTTCTGGAACTGAAGGTTAACCAATTTAATAAATAAAAATTAATAAATATTCAAATTATACATATATTTATTAAAAATTTCAGATACGTGCTCAAGTGTGTTTCATAAATACATCAGAACGATCTGAGCACGCTCGGTTCAGAGCACGCTCGGTTCAGAGCGCGCTCAAAATGCTCGAGCTCGGTTCAGAGCTCAGCTCTGAACTAAAAAAGAAAAACGCCTAATGTGACTAAGGGCCGATTTTTCGATAGTTAGATAGCCAATCAGATATATTTTTTTCAGATCTCAGATTTTATGCGGCTCATGAAACATGCAACGAAATTGATCTGCTTTTGTGAATGGATTAGTGCCATATTTGACAACAATATCAGCTGCTCAAATTGTATTTGTTTTTGGTAAAATCAACCATGGAAATCAGTTTGAAAAATGTTTCCTCTGTTGTAGATTCAAATGGAGTAGTTTCGGTGATTCGTAGTTTCCAGATGATGAGGAAAACAATGGAGATAATAATTCCTCCAAAACTATGTCCATTGCGGTTTATATATTTCTTTATTATGGTTTTCACAGAACTTTGCACATTTGTTTTAAAACAAACTTCTTTAAATGACTTAAAACAGCTGTGCTATATTTTTGGTAGTATGTGTAAAAATATGAAAAAATATCGATATCTGCAAAAAGTGATCCGAATCAAAAAAAAGATTAATTTTTTTTCGCAATGGAACGCGAAAAGTGATTTAGATCAAAAAAAAAATTGATTTTTTGTCCCAATGGAAAACGACATAAATCTCTAGTTAAAGTTAGCGAACTGTCAAATTTGAAAATTTTATTTCACAAAGTTTTGTTTGGGGAGATATATAAGGTTAGCTATGAAGACTTGAATTATTTTGACTCTTATGAGGTCCACGCCCTTGTTTATTTTAGAAACCAATGTGTTCCACCTATAATACAGTTGTTGATTGCTCTGAGGTTTTATGCTACAGGAAGCTTTTACATTACTATAGGGGTTAATACTTAAACAGCATGCAGAATCGTGAATAAGGTCACTCTAGCCATTCCCTAAGACCGAAATTTGTAAGATTCCCGGGAAACCAAGAGGAACTTCAACAAGATTTTTGTAAGATAGCCCGATTTCCACGAGTAGTAGCAGCTATAGATTGTCCTCATGTGCGAATAATTTCACCAGTTTTGTTGTCCTTGTTATATGCATAGGAATTTAAATTAGCAAATCTGATTTAAATAAAACGGGATATTATATTTCATTTCAGGTGGTGATACCGCTGAAAACTTTAGAAACCGAAAAGGCTACATTTCCATGTTCTATGTGCACATCAAATTTAAAATTCATCGATGTTGTTGCTCGATGGCCAGGTTCGACTCATGACAGTCTTATATTTCATAATTCTGCGTCAAAATTTCACTTTGAAAATGGTTCATTTGAGAATGGAATAATACTAGGAGATAGTGGATAATTTTTAAATCAATATCTTCTCACTCCATTCAATGATCCACAACAACAGCTCGACGTTTATACAACGAGTCGCAAATAAGAACAAGAAATGTCATTGAAAGAAGCTTTGGTGTATGAAAAAGACGATTTCCTGTCTTGAGTATTGGTATGCGGTGCAAACTTCCTTTAGCGCAGGATATCATTATAGCAACTTCAGTACTGAATAACCTGGCTATTGAGAGGAATGAAGAGGATCCGCCAGTGGATCCAGAGGTATACATTGGAAGTAATGAATTCGTTGAAGAAATACCTTCAGATTCAGGCTTCGAAGGGAATCAAGGCACAAGAGATACACTACTGGAGTACTTTGAATCTTAATGAATAAGATACAATAATTTCATTTAAATTTATTATATTCAAAATTGTATAGCCACGCTTTATTTTGAAAGAAGAAAAAATAATTCTTATATATACATATTATATGTTGTCATTATTATTCTTCATCTCTTGCATATATGTAGTTGGTGTTCACTCTCTCTTCTATTTTCTTCGTTGTGAAGGTAAAGCATTCGAACTTCATGTTCCTCTTTTTTTGCTGAATATGCAGCTTATGTTCAATTTCTTTATACCTTAACTCATTGCGGGCTATTTGCATTTGCAGTTTCACCAATTGCAAACGGGAGTCACCCAACTCATCAAATTTGGTCTTCAAACTTTTTTGTGAGTTTTGTTGTTTTTAAGGCTGGGTTGGTTTTTGTTTTAAGTGCCTGTGGAGTCCGGGTTTCCCATTTAGAAGAAGATGCACCTGGAGATATAAATATTTATATTTATCACCATCAGTATGTTCATATTATACAAACCTTCGGTCTGTTCTTTAGTACCAGGCCAGTTTTGTTCACTGTACAACGGATCATCTAAATATTCTTCATCCGTTTCATTCTCAGCAGGTATGACCAAAGCACTCGTAGATTCTGAAAGACGTTTTACGGATGCAGTGTGTGGAGGTGTATACTTATTACTTAATGTACATAACTATCTTCTATGCTTTAACACAGAATATTGTCAATCAATCTGTCTCACTCACACCACTTTACCTTCGAATAGTTATCTAGCTCTTATTTTATGATTGAAAAACTCAAAGCTTATATCTAGCAGATAAAGAGTGAAATAAATTTAATTGTTAGTTAGCAATCAGGCGATTTATCTGACTATTGGAAAATCGGCCTAAGTAGGTACTATATTATATTTTGTGAGATAACAACAAACTTCACAGTTGTGGGATGCACAATAATAGAATAAATATAGATTATTTGAAAAAAAGAAATTCATTGATTCAAATTGAAGTATTTAAAAAAAATAGAATCAGATTCAGATCTGAAAATGTTTTCAAATACAAAACTAGTTTTTAATGATTTTAGGTCAAAAGCCGTCAATAGTAATACTAAAATAAAATTCAGAAATTCGAAAATGTATAATCAATCAATTAATCAAGTCCATTTTCATTCAAATTAAATTTGAACGAAACACGAAAACTGTCATAGTTGTGCAATTATCTACTACAAGTTATTAATTAGGAATGAAAAAAACTTTAGTCAAAAAGTTTTTCTTCAGCTAAATCTGCAATTTGTAAATTTTTGTTAATAAGATCATTCGTAATAACAAAACTATGACAACAATACTCTCTCGACGGCAGCTGCTGATGAATGGGGTATTATTAAAAGTCCTTGAAATGTACAGAATATGATTTTCGTGCAGAATGCAGTAATTGGTTTATTTAAAAAAAAAATGTAGTCTTCAAAATCGGCTAATCCCCGAAACTAAATATTTATATTGTTAATAAAAAGTTTTTCGGTGTCAGGAAAACTTCTCAAAATCAAATTCAAGGCCGAGCTTGTTTCACCGAAATTACATTACTAGGGCCTATTTTAGTACATAGCATAATTAAGGCATTCATCTTTAAAGTTAATCCTCCTTCTCAGATCTTCGGAAAGGGCAATATAACAGTTTCTAACATGAGTTCTGAAGTCTAAAATTTCATCATTGTTTATTACAAAAAATGTGAATAACAAAAAACTTCTACATCAGTGCCGCAAAATATATCATTTAAAGGAAGATGATTTTTTTTTGTTGCAAATTGAGTTCTAAAACATCCGTTTCATCGAATAACTATTAAAAAATTGCGGCAAAAAGTCAATCCTCCTTCTCAGATCTTCCGAAACGGCAATATAACAGTTTCTAACATGAGTTCTGAAGTCTAAAATTTCATCATTGTTTATTACAAAAAATGTGAATAACAAAAAAACTTCTACATCAGTGCCGCAAAATATATCATTTAAAGGAAGATGATTTTTTTTTGTTGCAAATTGAGTTCTAAAACATCCGTTTCATCGAATAACTATTAAAAAATTGCGGCAAATTTGCCGAAATGAATACTGTAGTCGAGGAATGAGACCATGTATTCTCGCTTCTTCCGAATGCATTTCAATATTTACTTTATAGATTATTTTTAAAATGTACTACAAGAAAAGAAAATATAGCTTCATAATAATTGATCTCAGATTAATTAAAATATTATTAATGCTATTTTCATTTTTGAATCCATTTACGATCAATTGCAGCCTGAAATAAAATTTGAACAAACATGTTATATGTTATGCCTAAACAATGTTGCCTGTTTTTATTATATACCTGACGCGATCTTGTTGTATCTTATTTCAAAATTGTGTGAGCTTCTGTTCCGAAATATTCTTGGAACGTAGCGCATTCAACTCCTCTTACTGAACTGTTGCAAAAGTGATCATTAATATCACGTATGAGTTTGTCGATTGTATTGCGTAATTGAGCCGCTGCTACTTTTGAAGACAAGTTCAAATTGTGACAAACACACCCATTCACAATAAGCTTGGGTGCAACTTGCTTCATTTTCGCCTGGACACCATTATTATTTACCCATCATTACTGAAAAATTACCAGCAGTGAAATTTCTTATTGGTATTTGATTTTCTTCAAGGATTTTAGTTAATACCTCGAAAATAACGTCTGCAAAACAATTAAATTTCTTTTAAAGTTAAAAACTCGTATAATAACAGCAATATTTTTTCGTCTATTATTATTGAGTAGTACTGTTTGTAATATTATGTGGTCTATTTTTTATTAGTTTTTGGCCCTTTTGTCTATTTATAACCATTTTTTGAATAATTTTGGAGTCTGGTACCTTTTTTTTCAAGTAAATTCAAATGATTAAGGCACATTGTGCTCCGCCACAACTAAGCTTAGTGAAATTTCCAATTGTTTGCACTCTCGAATTATCGAGTCTCTTCTTTGGTTGTTTGAAGTAGGCTATCAATTTTAATTTAATAGTGGTCCTCGAATGTGAGTAGAATCAGACTCTAGTGTGGGCCCTTATTCCAATATTAAATGGATATTAATGAACTTTTCATAAAGTTTTGTTTGTAAATAAGAACCGCGGACTCTCATTTCGTACGTAGTGTTCCTTAAACATCGATAGTTTAACATTTCGATAGTATCGATAGTTTCTGAATAAAACTATCGATAGTTTTATATACTTACTATTTTCTAACGACACGGTTGAAAATTTGTCCATAATTTATTAATAAAAAAACGCTAAAAAACAAACATATTTTATTAAACGAAGATATGAACATATACTATATGCAACGATTGTTTCTTGTTGACACAAGAAAAAACAAAATATGAACAAAAAAAAAAGCACAAGTTCGAAATCACTTTCACCAGCGCACTTGTTGTTTCGTGGAAGGGTTGAAAGTACATTGCGGCATATAATATAATCGCGCAAACGCAATTTGCAGTAAAGAGGTTACCTTTCTTTTGTTTTGTTATTAAGGGTAGTCACTAAAACGCGTAAAAGCCTCATAAACTGCGTAAACTGCAGAAATTTATTACCTCGTAAATGAACTGTCAGATTTTGTATGGAGAATAGTTTACGCAGACCTCATAATTTTCCACGACGATTAAGGCGCAGAAAGTTGCGCAAATCACAAATGTCAAACTTTGACAGACAGTCGTCTGTTGTTTGTTTGTCTACAAAGAAAACAAGTACTTCTTTTGTACATAGAAAAATAGTTGTCCTAATAACGAAGTCACCGGTTTTATCGGGCACTCATTCCGTAACATTTCAGACGATAATCGTCGAAACGATAGACCTCAAAAGCAAATTAGTTATGAAATTACAAGTTTGAGAGCTTAATCGAGTTAATTTTCCACAAATATAATGAATGCTGACGTGTGTCAAACAAATTCGAACAGAATATGACTTATTTTGTAGATCAAAGTTTCAAAAACGATATCTTTCACACGATCGTTGATGTACGGAATCTGCCCCAGTACTTCTACGTTTGCTTTGAATATATGTGCTCATAAAAAAACTATCGATAGTAAAGAACTATGTTTAAGGAACACTATCCGTAGGGATTATCTCACTCCACCGCATATTCTATATGCAGGTGCCCCAACACATTGCGGTAATTCCACTGACGTAGCATCGTGTGAGCCGTTTTTCCGATGATTTGCCAAATTCCTGTCCGGGGTTTCTCGAAAATCTCGAAAAGAAATATATTGTTTTACCACCGCCTTATTGCTTAAAATCTTTTCATTGCTCATAAATACTATTAACCCAACCATTCATAAAAATCTGTGTTGACCGTAAATGAGAAAAGATATGCTAAAGAGAGCAGACACGCTTTGAGGAGATGTCATTCAGATGCTATATAATTATGTATAGTGTAATTGTAGGTAATACATATATTTATTTACACGAGTCAGCTAATGTTTATTTATTAAATGTTTTTTTTTTCTAGTTTTGAAGGATATTTGTGAGAACAAACGGCATGTTGGAGTATATTTGACATTTAATCCAAGTGAAAATATTCTGCAGATTTTTATTAAAGCCTGACAGTTCGTTGACGGATAAATCTTTAAATTTAAATGTCTATTAAAAGTATTTAAGACACAGTGCGCGATAATAAATAGCATTTTCGAATGTCAGGGATCTGCTCTTTCATATTATTTTTAATTCAAGCTATTTCTGTTAATTAAAACGCTAAACTTGTTTCTATTATTTACTGTTCCCAGCAATTCTTAATCGAACAATAAAAACCAGTTTGATTTATGTCTCCTACTTTTTGAGAAAATGAGAATTGCTTTTATATGTTGCTTCGTTGGCAGGCAGCAATGTCAACAGATTTCTTGGGCAACACCACCTACATTGAGCGAATTTTTGATTTTTATGATTTGTCTATGGTTACCATTGCATAAAGAAATATGTATGCAGCCTCCCTGCTTGAGTTCACTGTTGGATTATGGGGTGCTTGCGAGGTTGGGTATGTATACAAAAAAAAAATAAACAGTTGGCGCAACAGGTCCATATGGACCCAGGCCTAGCTTCCACAACCATTCGTCCTGTGTGAGTTTTTTTTTTATTTTTGGGACGAATAGAATGGATCTGCAATTTTATGCCAAGTCCAAACGGCTAATTGAGAAGCTCTTTCATGACAGTTTTACTCTCGGATCTCTCGGATATTTGTCAGACGTTTGCGAATAGTTGCACAGTAGAAAAAACATTATACAAAGTTACAGAAATTGCATTTCAAACTTGTTTTCATTTCTTTCGTAGCAAAATTAAGCAATTAATATTGTATTATCACTTGTAGTCGGAAATCTACCCTCCTTTTATAATAAATACCTACTAAAATATGTTCTACAATTTTTTATGTTTACGTGTCCTTTTCTAATATGAATATATTCAGGGAAACACCAATATTCATTTGTGCAGTTGTTACTGCAGTTCAATTCAAGTTAGAAACTATAGTGATATTCGCGATCCGATGAAAGTGCTCTAGTATAACAAAATTGACTAAAATATAGCTACACTTCTGAACTTTATCTATACGCAAAAAAAATACAACAGAGTAAAGCGTACCTTTGTTCTTTTGACATTTCGCTAAATGTCAGTGTTACTGGCTGCCCATAACTTCAGTCGTACTAAAGATAAGGAAAAGTGTGTTCACGAATCGACACAAAAAAAAATCACAATTTTATACAATCCGAGAATACCCTTTATATACTTTTCTGACGATTCTCATCACTCATACTACCAAGGTTTATATCAAACTTAAAACGTTTCGAATTTGTATCTATGCGAGCATATTTAACAAGTGACAATTTATTGTAAAATTGCCAAATTTCCGATGCATTTCTCGCATTACTACGAAGACGCCCAGCGCCGCAATCAAATATTTATTTTGTTTTTTGTCTAACAAGTGGGTAAAAGCTCGACTAGGAATTTCGAAATGTTTTAACACATCTATATAGCGGTTTCCTATAGAGAACTACCGATTTAGGTGCATACGTAAGCAAGGGGTGAGTTTGTTATTTTTTTTCTGTCGTGTGCTACATTGAACTTGCACTTGAAATTTTGTTGGGACAGCCACAGTCATTGAAACGATTTGGGAAATTCCTTTAGTTGATTTAAATTGAAGTAACTTACGTTTTAGTTTTTATCTTTCTGTTATACGAAAACGTTTAGGAAATTCAGTCGCTAAACTATCCGAGTTTTATCAGGATCGATGTAATGAATATATTATACTTAAATATATTTTTTTAATTACCAATAAATGCAATCAAAAAATAACGTGCACATTATTTAAAATTACGTGGAATATTTCGAGTATAATAAAAAAAAAGTAATTGTTAAAAAAAGTTGGTGTAGTGAAAGGTTTTGTCCAGAGTAATTGACACGAAAATAGTTATAGATACATAAAAAAAAATTATATATTAATGAAATACTGTAGTTAAAAACATTTGAAAGAAAGGGACATTTGAGATTTGTTCATTTAAAGCTTTACCGTTGCAAATGTTGCGTTGACCTTTACTGTGATGGCTGCCACCGACGAAACGGTGTCGTGGTTGTTTAGAGTTTTTGCTGATGACAAATGCAACACAAGTCAGCACCGATCCTTTTGAGCACAACCCGTATATCTGTTTATTTGTTATAAACAAATAAATGGGATGTGTGTGGAGAGCAGTCTCTAATTAGGCATGCAAAGGCAAAAACGATTATTGCGCATTAATTTAAATATACGCATAGCTATATGATATAAGAGAAAGTTAATATTAAATTTAAAAGAGACCAAACAAACGGTCTGCCGATTTAAAAGAGGAAAGAGGAATTTTTTTTAATTTTTGCTTAAAAAAAAAGAATTTTAAGTCTGAAATTGCCGTCCATTGCACAACTTACCTTCAAAGTATTCTTTTTGACTCTGTACAAAGATATTTGCAAAAAAAAGAACATATGTTCCTTTAATCAATTTAAGAAATTAAAAGCAAAAACAATGAAATTCTTTCACACGGCGCAATCTTGACAGTCATTCCGGAACGTTAACAGGAGATGCAGAAAAATCTTGTCTTACGCTTTTTCTTGTAATCGCAGGAAACACAATTTTTTTTTGGTTGATTTTCAGAGTTCACTGGAACAAATAGCAAAGTATCACCTAAAATGGCGTCAAGGTTCCTTCTTAGGCATCGCCTCAAAGTTGGTGCTTCGCGACGATGACGCAAAGGACTCTATCAATTTGTGTGACACCTATTTCACAAATGGTTGCCTTGTTTTTGTTTATTACGGCTGCTATTATTAACGTGGATACCAAAAGAGTTGATAATATGCATATTTAATATGCCAAAAAGTAGCATAGTGGACATCTTTGTGTTTTCCCACTGCAAGACATGGAATTATAAAATTCCTTCCTATGAAATTTCCGCACATCAGTTCATTCATAAAATATATATGCACCAAAGAAACTTGAGCAACACTAAGCTCTCTATGTTTTAGGAAGGTACTGAGATGCACGTATTTGAATATCTTTCACACAGTATGTTACGTTTGATTAATCAACAGAAATGGTCTGTGAGACCTATGCTTATGAATCTAGGGTTAAGGGCCCAACGTAACATAAACGTTCATGATATTAAAATTGCATTTAGTAATTAAGCTGAAACCAATACGAGTAGGTCTGCTGTTTGAGGTGTTTGAAAGAAGAAACAATTACTTTCAATTCCAAAAGCACCTTAGTCAACATCCTAATTCAGACTGTTTAAAATTTCAACTTTTTGTTTTGCTGTTTCGTAATAGGTCTCATATCCGTTCGATATGAAATAGCAGATCATCTAAGACTTTATGTACAAAATAAGTCCCATCAATTTGACACTATGACGGTATGGTTACAATTCTCAGATGTCTATATTAGAAAATTACCGCTTATTTGTATATTACTGGTCTCTGATTCGTCAATCGTCACCCATTGCAGTGATTTAGTGAGCTCAATTGGTGAACTTTTGAGCAGAGGCTTACTTCTCTCAAATTACGGCCGCAACAGTCAGTGCCGCACATACTTATTTAATTTAGATTTATGACTCAAAGCCAATTGCATGGACAGTCTGACATCCTTCAAAAGAACAGCAACGCCGAAAGTGCTGGATATATACCTACATACAAGTGCAACAGTGTGTTTTTTTTTACTGAAATTTCAACCCTGTGCACTTGAATTAAATTAAAGTTCTTGGTCAGCTTCCCGATTATATGGACCAAAGTATCTGTGAGGGAGACACATTTGTGCGGACTCAATTAAAGTTCTTTACTGTCGGTCGGCACCATATAGGTACATAATTTCATTATGTAGGTAGTAGGTACTCACATGTCGCGGTTGCCAATCACTACATTTTGCAACCCCTGAATTACTATAATACAAGCTATGTCTAATCTCTCATTCATCCACAACTGCCATTCTCAATCTGTATCCCACACACACGCCCATTTGCGGTAATTGTTTTACAAAATCAAATAATGTGCACGTTAGCTTACCCAGCGCGATAGTTGAGAATAAGTAGTGCGCTGGTGGTTGTTCCGGGCTTTTTTTTTATTTAGAGAATGTACCACATCTCATTTATATATGTTTCCAGCTTCAGATTTAGTTTGAATGGAAATAGCGAATAGAACGGGCAGTAAAGTAAGGAACGCGAGTCTCAAGATACTTTTGCAGTTTGGTTGTAATAAAAACGCTCGGAGGGTCTACGGTGATAAAAGAGATCCCTAATATTCCCTCCCGTAACGATAGTCGAGTACGCGTAACGAATCATTTTCTTTGACGAAAGTGATCCCAAAGTCGCAGCTATGTCTGACATCGATAACATTCTCAAGGACCTGCAGCGGTTTGCATGGCCAGATTATGTTGTGTTCATATCAATGTTCGTTCTTTGCATATATATTGGAATCTACTTTGGGTTCCTTAAGAAGTCACTGTCCGAATCTGACTACTTAATGGGTGGCAGAAATATGCTAGTCGTTCCGATCGCGTTGTCACTTGTGGCGAGGTAAATAAGTGAAAGTGGTAATCGAGTGTGCAAATAATCTGATGATTGTTTATTTAAAGTTTTATATCCGGGATTACATTGCTGGGCCTACCCACGGAGGTTTACTCTTATGGAATACAATACCTCTATGTGGCCGGTGGTGTTATACTTATGGGCATTGTGATGGGTGTCTTCTATCTGCCAGTGTTTCACGATTTGAATATAACTTCAACCTACGAGGTAAGTAAATTCATAGTTTTAGTGGCTAATGCAATGTTTACATTGAAAGTAAGATTTGCCATGCTTATATGTTATGCAATTGCAGTTTGTGAGAGTATATAGAATCATAATAGCAACAGAAAAATTATCTTAAAAAGTAATCTATTCTAGTAGTTTGTTTCTCACATACTTAACAATTATACGTTGGACTGACTGCACAATTTAGTAAAACGCTCTATAAAATATTAGGTACTCACATACGATAGTAAATTATCGGAATTTTCATGTTAAAACAACTTCCTTTATCAGATGAGTTACATAAAGGATTCCGACGCCAAACCATACATATTTTGAGTATGGCGTCGGCCTTTTCGATGATTTGAATATTGTGAAGCCTATTTACATTAATGTAATTGATTTGAGCCGATATTCAAGTTTCGGAACTGTTTCACTCGTAACAGCACGAATTCAATATTCAAGCGAAATAGTCTTTTCAAAAATACAACCTTTGATTTTCCAATTCGGGTGAAAATATTCTATTTGGTTCGACGAAGCACCTTAGAAACATAAGGTTTTGTCATTATTTTTTTGTTTATTTGGGCAGATTTAAAATTCCCTACCAACGTGAGAACCAATAAATAGAAAAAAAAAATAATAATTGGCGGAACAGGTCCGTATGGACCCAAGCCTAGCTTCTCACAACCATTCGTCTTGTGTGAGTTTTTATTTTTGGGACGAATGGAAGGGATCTACAATTTTATGCCGAGTCCAAACGGCCAATTGAGAAGCTCTTTTATGACAGTTATACTCTCGGATGTTTGTCAGACGTTCGCGAGAGGTGGCGCAGCGAAAAAAACCTTAAGTTGAAATTTGGATTTTTCTCGGGATTCGAACCTGGGACCCCTCGCTTAGTAGTCCAACACACTAACCACTAAGCCACTGCGCCTACAACCAATAAATAGGTAATTCTAAAATTTCTATGAAATTAGTAGAATATATTTTGATAATATTTGTAATACTTATTAGTACCACTTCCAAAAAAAATAACGTGCTTGTTTTGATCCCTAGGATACGGCCTCTTGCAGATTGGCTTATGGCTTTATGGCTTTTATATGGTTGCCTTCCGGCGAATAGCCAGGAATAATGTTTATGCGCGATGTCTGTTTTTAGCAAATGCCTGACATCTGCAAAGAAAATGAAATAATCGTTAACTCTCAGATATTATAAACAGGGGATGCCAAGCTTCGCTGTATGCTTTGTTTAAGCTCGATTGAAGGCTGGCCAGATCTTCCAGGAAATGAAGCAGATGTGTCCACCTCTTCCATTCGTTGGTATTGACTCATCTCTCCACCGCCGAAAAACCAGAAATAACAAAAGTTATATTGAACATAATACTCAGATACTATTCCCCTGAATAAAAATAAAACAGCTTGCCTACTTTTAGGGGTAGGTAAATTGCATTCCTTCGAAAAAGTAAGACGGGAATCATTCTCTAGCAGTTTCCCACGATCGTATTCTTTTCCAAATTGCTATCTGTTGCTGACACTTATTATTTTTACAATATTTCTCAAGAATTAAAACGCGTGTTCTTACGAAAAGAGGTCCATTTTTGATAACCCTAAACTTAATGCAGAACTTCTTCTTGGCAGAATATTTTAAGTTGTAGCAGATGTGGTGTATCTGAGGATTCGTTTCGAAAACGGATATACTTTACTTACCTATAGAAACGATCATTAATTCGAACTCTAAAGTATTTCAATACTTAAATAGTTACAAGTGACGTCATCATATAAACACACATACATATATATAAACCATTATTATTGTTCGAACTCAAAGTATTTCAATGCTAAATTGTTACTAGTGACATCATCATTTTGCACTTAAGCCCACGTTTTGAAGACATGAGTTCATGAGTAAATGTTTATCGACCTGTGACATCACGAGATATAAGGCAAGGCATACATAGCCAATACATTTTTCCAGTTAGCTAGAAAATGCCAGCTCAATCTTATAATGAAATGAACGACGAAGTACATTTTTATAAATAGATTCGTAAATTGCAGATTGCGAAATAAATATGTGCCAAATTTGATGTACTATACCTAGTAATCAGAGTACCTAGCAACAACGTCAATGGCAAGTTCATTCACTCAGTTGAAGCATTTGTTGTGGAAGTTTTCAATTCAGCCGTTCGGTGAGGACATGGCAGTTCCGCTCTGTTAAAAAAAAATGGATAAAGAAGGCATTTATTGCAAATACTTTTTTTTCCACCCGCACCTGAAACTACAAGCATTAGAAAATTGAATTCAAAAATATCAAATATTCAACACAAAATATTTTTTTACTTGTAAATTGAATTGATGCAGCTGTAATAAATTCTGGTTAAAGATTGAACTAAATATCTCAATTCTCAACTGCATCGAAAATTGTAGAGTGGTTAGGGTAAGTTAGGGTAATATGGAATACATCTTTCTTATTCTGAAATTATATCTACATTTTTGACCAAATTACCTATCAAGGGATTTAAAGTGATGTTTGTTCAGGTCCATAGACCAAACATTCCAGAACATTAAAACTTACCACTTTTGAGATACGGCTTTTTATGTAAAAAATGCTATTATCTTATTTCCACAAAAGGTGTAGGTAATATGGAATGTGCCATATTACCAAGATTTGGGTGCAATATGGAATATTCCATATTACCCAGAATTGAACTGTTCTCTTTTCCATTTTATTTTGTTTATAGGTTTTAATTTATGAATGAATTTTTACAATAATTACATAAATATTTTGTTTTTAAACACTTTTTGTGTGGCCACATACTGCATTGAATGCATCTGTCCCATAATAGACCATCAGGATATTCTTTGTCGCAAGCATTGCAAAATACGCCTTCATGAGGTTCAGCATCGAAATCTGAGCCTATTTCATCTAAGCTTTTGTCATCCGCAACAAAACTTCCCGAAGAGTCGCTAGAAGATTCGTTTGGCAAAACCCCTTTTGCATTTCGGTTGCCTTTTGCAGCCTCCTTGTGGATGGTAGTGGATGGTAATTTACTATCTCCTTTTTTTTTGTTGAACACTTCTTTTTTAGTTTCAGCTTTAAACAGTTTGTTTCCACAGGTGTTATCAGTTTTTAAAATATCCTGTTTGGTTAAGGCGAGTTTATACGGCGTCTCTGTTATAACAGCAGCATGTGTTTCTTCCCCTATTGGGTTTGTTTTTATTTATTTCAACTGGCGAGGCTATGTCCCCAGGAGAAACACTATAGTTGGAGTTTTTTTCTGGTGGAGTTTTTGAAGCTTTATCTCTTAAATATTTTTCTGGTTGAACAACCGGTTCATCAGCTTTCCCTGCACCAATAAAATCAGCTTCGGTAAAAAAATGTGGGTTAAAAGGATAAATGCCTGAACAACTGAATCCATTAGCAGCTATTTCTGCTGTTTGACACCTTAAATATGCTTTGGCGAACAGTTCTGCAACGTCATATAGTGTTACTTTTCGGTCCTGCTCCCGCAAAAACAAGCGAATAGCGTCACTGTAGTACGATTTTAAAGGTGACATAAAAGATCTATCAAGGGGCCTCATTTTATGGGTTGAGTGAGACGGCAGCGAAATTATAGTCACAAAATTCGCCTTTGCCATTTCAATCACATCAATATTCCGAGTGTGGCTGAAATGTCCATCTAATATTAATAACAGTGGCGATTCCTCAACCGGTTGCACTTTTTTAATGAAATGCTGAAACCATTTGGTAAAGAGGTTAAGTTGTATCCATCCCGACGGGTGAAAGGCAGCGATTGAACCAGGCGGAGCATTTTTCATTAACTGCACATTTTCATTTTTTCTAGGCAAGACAAAAAGTGGTGGCACGAACTGACCACCAGCACTCATAGCCCCTTTCAGCGGAGGTCAAAATACCAATCTGTCGCTTTCTTTTTGTAGCTAATATTTTTGGCTGTTTGCTTTGAACAATAGAAAAACCTGTTTCGTTGCGCCTTGCTGTGTTTTGGGTCTTAGTAGCCATCTATTCATTAAAAGTTCACGTCTTAGTACGTTTATCAAAACGAAGAAAAAAGTGCTGATAATTTAGAATACTATTCCATATTACCAACATCTTCCGTATTACCACATTTTGGCACAATTTAGCAAAAAAGTAAAAATGTACATACCGCTTATATATTTTTCCAGTAAACCAGCAATAAATGGAAGCCCGAACCAAATACTTTGTAAAACACACGATTTCACCTTAAATCTATGATTAAAAAATATTTTTTAGTGAAAAATCATCACACCATGGAAAGTTTTGGTTGCAGCGGTTCTTAAATTTGTTTTTTGTTTTTTTTTTTTGTTAGTTTGACAGCTATTTGAAATCGAGCAAAAGATTGCTTAGATTTCTTACACAATCTAAGTTCAGAGTGTTAATAAAGAGATGTCGCTGCAGTAAATATGGAGATACAGGGGTATTCCATATTATCCACATATTCCATATTACCCTAACTTACTCTATAAATAAAACCTACACTATTACATAATATCTCGAGATCGGCACCTGTAATAAAATTAGGATTAAATGTAATAAATTGTAATAAATGTGTGGAAAAAATTATGTAAAATGTTTCATTGTGGTGGGCTGATTTGGCTAGTTCAGGTTCAAGCCACTCAATAGCATGAACAAACAATATTCCAGAAAATCATTGGTTAAATCTCATTTGCCGCACAAAATCGGCTAGTTAACGATTTCAATGGTTAACTTAGTAAACGACAGATTTTCTGGTTTATTTTTTACTAAACGAACACATTCCATGGTCAAAAGGCGCTTACAATTTTATGCCGAGTCCGAATTGTTAAGTTCTTTCACGACAAGAGGACATTCAAGTATGTTTGACAGCTGTCTGACTAGATGTATCTCGGTTTTGTTGCTGAAATCGGTCATAATGTGCAGCTGTTTCAGTTGACGTTTATGGAGGTTAGGCCGACGAATCTAGACAAGAAATTTGTTACTGAGTACTAAGTTGACAGTTTTCATATTTGGTTGACTTAGAAAAAGTGAAGTTCGAGACCAATCCAGTTTATGCGTTCAGGTTACATCTTATCCAGACCAATATAGTCGACTTAAGATAAAAAGGTTCTTGAATGTGCCCAATTAATGTTTGTCTTGAATGTTTATCAAACGTTCGCGAGAGTTGGCGCAGTGGAAAAAAAACCTGAATATGTATTGTTTGTGTGTTTCCCGGCGATAGAACCTGAAACACCATGCTTAGCAGTACGATTCGATCGTTACCAGCTGCAAATTGTTTCTGAAATTGACAGTTCTTTATTTAAACATGTAGATATGTTCATTACAAAAATTGCTACAGGTATAAATTAGCATTAACAGTAACATTTCGGAAACGAAGAGCATAATTAATATAATAAATAATATTATTTTGAGAACAGTTAATCCTCTTCTGTTTTTCTGATCAAATTGCTGATGCAATAAGGCACTATTATTTCATTGATTGTTCCGATAGTTTGACAGTGGTTGCTGTCTTCTTTGAGGAAGCTATAACCAAAGATCTTTTGAATTTGGATATTTTTTTTACATTATGCGAAACAGAAATATAATTATTTGTTACAATATATATACTTCATAATTTGGATAATTAAGATATTGACGTTATCACAAACAGGCGGGACACTATTTACTATATAAATCAAGAGTTCTGTCTTTCCCGAATTTATTGGCCATATAATACGACCGGTGGTTACTGATTCCTTGTCCTAAGAATTGGTTGGTAGTCTCAATATAGCAGAGATCGAAAGTTGATCCATCAATGCCCAGACTAGAGCTCGAAAAGAACTTTAGCACTTAATAGTTTACTTCAACATAATTATTAATAATATTTCTATTGAAGATGCTAGATTTTTTTCACTTCGAAGGCAATTCATCGAAAATGTACAAGCATTTATATTGCAAAGAATTTTGTGATCTTCCTTTTAAAAAGTTTCGAAGTCTAAAATAATTATTATAGGTCTTTGTTTGACTGAAAACCATTTGAACAAACTATGATCAAACATAAAACCAATTGAAAAAGATCTATTTCACTTTAAAATACACCACTTGGCGTTATGCTGCAACAATTGCAATCTTTGAACAATACTTTCAGCACACAGAAACAGAATTGAGGAATTATAATCAAAGTGTGGTTTAATTATTACATTATAATATTTATTATCTATATATCATTTCTTAATCAGTCAAACATGATTTCCAACATAATTGCTAAAAATCAATTTATTATCTATTGTTATACCCAAATATTTTTAAATATATTCGCCACCAATTTCAGTCTTTATTCCTCCAATTCGAAACACTTTTCATAGTTCCGTATTTTTTATCTGCCACATACATAATCATCATCATCAGCAAACAATGCAACTTTTCCATGTCTTATTGCTCTTTTCATATCGTTAATGTATATTATAAAACCGATTTTTTCATTGTTCGGATCATTGGTTTTAAAAAAGTTATTTAATTGCTCTAAGTCAATTTTCTCAAAAACTTTTTCACATAATTGGCAACCCGTTAACCCTTCACATAATTTAGTGTTGCACACTTCTTCCTCCATGATTTTGGGAATACCTTAGGTTAGGTTAGGTTGATTTGTTGAGCTAGCCCTGCAGTAATCCACTTAGGTCCATGTGTACCCGTGGTTACTCGACCTTGTCCATCCACCCTAATGTACTTATGAACCTGTAAGGATTAGACAGTTATATTCCTCAAGTGACAGAGACTTGGGCATTGACGGAGGAAGTTAGGTATATCATATCCGCATATCCGCAGCCCCTCTATCTATCGTCATCCTTGATATTCAATTTCATTGTATGGTTTCCTCGAAGGTTTATATAACGAGACCTCTTGCGAACGTCTGAAAAACATCAGAGAGTATGAAAGAGAAGCTCTTTTCGTATTCGCCGAATGGACTCGGCATAAAATTGTAGATCCAGTCGTCCCAAAAAAGAAGAACTCACACAAAATGAATGGTTGTAAGAAGCTTGGCCTAGGGTCCCTACCTGGTAGAAATTCTACCCTAATAGTAAGCTGGCTTATACACATATTGGAAAACGAATTACGCACAGCATTGCGTCTACAATGAGAGAATATGTCGTGTTTAACGCCGTGAAAGTGGTTCTTAACTATTTGCCTTCGCTATATATAAGATTTCTGTGATCTTAAATAAATCGTTGTGTTCATTTTAAGTATAATCATTTTATTCATTTGTAGCTTTCTATTTAAATAGGTGCATACGTCACCAGTTATAATAAGTGAAGGATCAACAGTTTGAGAGAGAAAGGGGCCGATAGAGAAATTAGGTAGGTAGCTAAAGTAAGTGGGGTCAGGTGCGAAGGATTTATCGGCAAAGGATTTAGAGATATTTTTTTTTTAGATTTAGATTTATTCATTCCATTGGAAGTTAATACCATATTTAATTACAATTTACTTAACTATATAAAAATTAAATAAAAAGAAAAAAGAACTGCTTTAAATCATAAGTAAATTGTAAGTGTTTTTCATCAGGGAATGAATAGTTAGATACATTCTGTAATTATTAAAAACTAGTTGTGAATGTTTCGAGTTTCAGTGTAACAAGAAAAATTCAATTTATAATTAAAAAGAAAATTGTGTAGAGGGGTGATTTGCAATGATTGGCGAACGTTTGTCACTATATAATTACATTAGATAAATTATAAATCTGCTCCAAGTCGTAGTTAAAGAGCCACTGTTTAACTTTTCTGATAAAGGACAAGTTATTCTGAGAACGCGTTATTTCTATGGGTAATTTATTAAAGATGCGCGGTGCTACAGAAGAGTAATAACTTAAGAAGAGATGAGTATTGTGCGGGGGAACACAGGCAAGACTCCTTACAGAGCTACGAAGACCGTAGAGATTCGGATCATGATTTAAAGGATACCCACTTCTTAAGAAAAATATTTTTAAGACTTTATAGAAGTAAAGATGCTTTAAAGGCAATATAAAGGAATGCAAAAAAAGTGGAAAACTATGTTCATGGCGTCTTCTATTCCAGATAATTCTGAGTAAATGCTTTTGTATTACCACCAAAGGTTGTATTTTGTTTTTGTATGTACCTCCCCAACACGTCAATCCATACTGCAATTTGGATTGCACCAGTCCATAATAAACTGTTTCCAACAGTTTTCTAGAGCAATAAAGCCTCAAATGGTACAGTATTTTAGTAGTTTTTAGAAGGTATTTCCTTAGAGAAGTAGTATGAGAGCTCCAGTTTAAACTACTGTCGATTTCAAGACCCAGATACTTGAAGACCTGTACGTTTTCAACAAGAAAACAATTCGTTGAACAGCTATTGTTAGTATTATACGTTACTACAGAACTAGGGTTACAGCAAGTATCAGAACTTAGTAAAGTGTTGTTGCAGTTCGAACTATGAAAAGTGAAAACTGGAAGTTGCAAGTTACGAGCAGATATGCTGAAAGACATTACTTTAGTTTTATCGCTAACGACTAACTTATGCAAACTGAACCAATGTCGCAATATTTCTAAATCGTAGTTGATATCGGCTGTCAGATCTAAGAGGGAATTGTTGGAATAGGAACATCCTCTGTCATCGGCAAACCCAGTACGTTTACCTCTCATATTTAAAGTGAAAATAGAATTGATATAAACTAGAATATAAACTAGAAACAAAATTGGCCCCAGAACAGAGCCCATTTTTGGCCCCAGAACACCCATTTTTATATCACAGCTCTCACTCAATGTTTACCTATTCTAACCATTTGTTTTCTATTAGTGAAATATGATTCAAACCATTTGAGCATAAACCCTCTGAACCCAGCTTTGCTTAGTTTATTTAGCAAGATGGTATGATCAATAGTATCAAAGGCTTTGGTAATGTCTATAAGGAGAGCAGCAGTTAACTTCTTGCTGTTGACGCTCTCGTATAGCATGCTGCAGAAGCTTAGAAGTGCATCCTCCGTTGATCTACCGGCTCTGAATCCATACTGCTTATTGCTAAGAAAAGAAATAGTTAAAAGGTATGACACAACTCTAGTTTTGATTAATTTTTCAAAAATTTTAGAAAACACTGGAAGCATAGAGCTAGGCCTATAATTATTCAACATTTTTTTATCACCTTTTTTGAAGAATGGTATCACTTCAGCTATTTTTAACGCATCCGGAAATTTACCACAAAATATACTTTTGTTAAAGATATGAGCCAAAATATCAGCAATATTGAAAGCAATACTCTTGATAAATACGTTAGAATACGAATTGTGAGTTATGGAATTCGAGTTGCCTAATGACATAATAGTTTTATACACTTCAAAGGAAGAAATAAATTCATATGAAAAGCTTCGAACCTCAACTTCTTTTCTGTTAAAACACCGCGCCTTACATTGGTTGGAACCGGTGTTTATCCCTGCATCATTTATTGTTTTAGCTGCAACATTAGTAAAAAATAAATTGAAAGTATTGGCTATTTCTGTACAATTTGTAATATCACGATTATTGTGGCTTATATAAGAAGGTATCCCTGTAGGGGTTTTTCTGTTAAAAATCTCATTAACAATTCCCCATTTTTTTTTTATGTTGCCTTTTACGCTATGAAAAAACTTTCTTTGCATATAGGAACTTCAACAGCAATTTCTTTAGAAATTTTATCGTAAGCACTACGAAATCGACTATTAAATGGATGCTTTTTATATTTTATTGCTTAAAAAATGTGGCGAAACAGTTGGCATTGGTATGTGGGTCGGTGGATGATACATTTTCGTAAGAGAGAGAAGGAGGGTAGCCGTCGGATTTTTTTTTATAGTTTACGAATTGGAAAAAGGACTTATATATAAATAGTTGGCGCAACAAGTCCTTATGGAACCTAGGCCTAGCTTCTCACAACCATTCGTCTTGTGTGAGTTTTATTTTTTGGGACGAATGGAAGGGATCTATAATTTTATGCCGAGTCCGAGAAGCATAGACAAATCATACTGAGACTCCCAACTCGCAATCCTTGCCGCTGGCCCCTCAAATTTGTTCAAATTCGCCATTTTGTTTTCCTATCGGTGTTATGTCAATTAAGAATCTGTGTGACATGCAAAAACATACAAAAAAAATGCTGCCAACCTGTGCAACCGTGGGGAAATGTGCTACAGTTCGGGAATACCACATTTTTAAATTACTGAATAGTATTTTTTATTTTTAAATGGCGAATAATTTCATTTGTTTGGTTACTAAAACTATCTTAAGGAGATGTTATATATATTTGAACCATATAAGGACAAACATGGTTTTGTATTTTCCGCTTTTGAATATCATTAAGATCAATTTTATGTGTACATTTTTGTTAAATAACTGATAAAGGTTTGGTCAAAAAGTTTTTATTCACATGCAACCATTCTGCATTGACAATTTTTCGTAAATATTTTAAGCTAATGTGCACTTATCCCTAAAAAAATACTATCCACACTTAACGAATAATTTCAAATTTAATGGATAAAATTCTATGAACACAGCCAGTAGCTTTGACCACAGCGGAAGTGATTCTTATTTTTTGCGACCCAGAATTTTTGAAGTTACGTGACATTAGTCAATACGAATTTCTATGTAACAATACTAGAGCACCAAATCGTGACCACTCCGTAGAAATATAGCTTGTAGGCTATCGCCCGAAGTTGGTGGTCTCAGTATTGTCTCTGTTGAGAAGCTCTTTCATGACAATTATACTTTCGGATGTTTGTCAGTCGTTCGCGAGAGGTGGCGCAGTGAAAAAAAAACCTTAAGTTGGAATTTTTTTTTTTTTTCGGGATTCGAACCTGGGACCCCTCGCTTAGTAGTCCAACACACTAACCACTAAGCTACTGCGCCGACTGTGGCGTATGTGCATCTTAAAATATCTTAAAAAAAGTTAATACATGAGTAAAATCAATTTAGGGCCGTTTGCTCATACGACTGTTACCGATTTAAGTTCTACTTAAATACTTACGGGCTACTTTTTTCAGGGCATAAACTGTCACATAAGAGTTTACGTGGCACTTAAATTCGATATGAGTCGTATCAGCAAACGACTCTAAGACTTATTTGTTTTTAATTGGCAGCCAGATCAAAATTGATGTTATCTGGTAATGAATAGTCCTTTCAGTCATAAAAAATATTAGAAAAGTTCAGAGGAAAAGAACTGTTGACTGTTTCAATGTGACCGCTTACCTATTTATATTACAATTGTGACATTATTTGACAATTTTCATACTGTTGACGCAAAGATAATTTCCGTTTTATGAACTTTTATTATTAACTATAATAATGAACAATTATTATATTATAATTCAATAGTAAATGATATTTCATTTTAACCCACGTTTTTTCCTGCTTGTTGTCTTACTATTCCAACCAGAATAATGACAGCTCGATTTATAGTATTTGTGTTGTTGCCAGTGAATTGCAATACGGCAATGCCAGGTTAGCGATTTTCTCAACACTCCCCCCCCGTAATCCGACTACCGAGTTACTATTTTAGGTCTGCTAGTTAATATCGAGAACCGCTAGCTTAGATGCTTAGCGGTCGTATATTCTCCAGTTCGTCTGTACGACAGCCGAACGTATTTGTTCATCTTTGCTGGTTGAAACCTGAATAAATCTTCCTTTAGGCCATACTCCCCTTGGATGCTCCGGATCAACAATTACCACAACAACATCGATCTTTATGGGATTTACGGGCTTAAGCCATTTTGTTCTACGACACAAAATTGGTAAATACTCCTCATGCCATACTCCAAATCAAATTACCTAATTGTTCACACTTTAGCCAATTTTTCTTCAATAACCTTCAATACCTACCATCACCAACCAATTCACCAAATACCTTTGCCCCATTAGATGACCCCAGTAAAAAGTGAGTGGAAGTCAACGCTTCATCGCTTTCTTCATCTATATGGGAAAGCATGTGAGAGGTCTTTCATTAATTATGTTCTCCACTTCTAACATCATGCTCAATAATACTTCGTCCTTTGAATTACGGCCCGGATTAGTCTCTCCCAGCTGAATAGTAGCGCAAACCATTAGCCTCCATTGTGGCAGCGATGTTCTGTACAGAGATAGTAAATGGTATTAACGAGTCAATTTTATCTGTAGAGCATTCTTTGTATTTCTACTATTACCTTTGGGACCTGAGCAGGGTACAGCAGTCTCGCTCTCACTGCTTCCTTTGAAGGCGGAGCAGATTCTCTTCATTTGTGAACCAGCATGTATTCGTAGAATTTTCGAAGCTATTGATGAATAAAGGCCACTCCTCTACATGACCGGAAAAGCACGGCAAATCCTTTTCCAACACTAATCTCGTGGCAAGCTGTTGGTTGCTTAGAAGAAGTATCGTGTACATCGCAGAAGGCAGAGTTGCCAGAAGTGCCACCTGGCTGCAAATTATCCGTCCCAACTTGGTGTTGGGAGTGAGTAGCGTTGGGGATCGAGCTGCTTTAAGTGCCGGGCCAAGGAACATGGTAACCAGAATTTGTTGCTACCAGATGGTTTTCAAATATGTCTGACTCACCAAGGTGGGGCAATAATTTCTGGAATGTTGGCTTTGAAATTTTTGTGGACTGGGGTCTTAAGAAGTAAAGTAAATAGATGCTGGTTTAGCAGGCAGTATGGCATCAGGCTCAGTACAACCTGATTGCAGAGAAGTCTGCCGTAGTGTTGCCTTGGAAGTTGAAGCCCAAGACGTATAATTTGGAGGCTCTGTTTATTATGCAGACTTGCATGAAGCTGGATACTGCCTGCTTGGCGAGATGTTGCCGGCAGTTTTCCTGCAGCTGATTTTATCGTCAGATAGTGCTATACGGGCAGCCGGAACGTAGGAAGTCACCTTAGAGCGATCCATCGAGGCTGTTTCGATTTCACTCTTTTGCTACATAATCTCCAATAATTTGTATTTCTATTTAAGATAATGTACTTTATATCTCTTTGCTCTTCTAAGAGCCTTTCTTCTTTAGTATAATTGAAGTTAAATTGCGAGAATGCTCAGAGTGTGAACAGTGGCCTCCCGAGCACCGAGGACGCTTGAGTGTCTGGGTTCGCATAACTTTTATCGGATTCGGATTCAACTGCAATGTTCTATTTCGTCGGTAACGTTGACGCACTGATAATGGTGCCATTCGTCGCAGCCATGCTGTCAGTATCAGGAAGATTGCATGATTGGCTATTAAATTCTGTTGTTTGGTACTCGGTGAATTGTTGCTGAGCTTTGTATTTGATCCTCTGTTGAGTTCCACTTCCTTCTGCCAGGAGAAGATGACACTCGGTGAACTTTGGACAGCGTATAATATTTTCCCGTTAATAATGATAACCATGCGGTGCTTGCAGGTTAGAATTCCCAAGAGAATTTTTACCTGAATTAGACGAGTTTTATAGTTTTGTTGACGCAAAGATAATTTCCGTTTTATGATCATTTATTCGTTTTTAAAAATCCTATCATATTTAAAAATTATTATATTATAATTCGGTACTTACTATAAGTGATAGGTATTTCCAGAGACAAATGATACTGAGACCCCCAACTCACAATCCTCTTGCCGCTGGGCCCCTCAGTTTTTTTTCAAATTCGCCATTTTGTTTTCCCATCGGTGTTGTGTCAATTAAGAATCCATGTGACATGCAAAAACATACAAAAAATACAAAAATAAATGCTGCCAACCTCGACAACCGTGGGGAAATGTGCTAGAATTCGGGAATACCACATTTTTACATTACTGAATGCCATTGGTTAGTAATTATATGTTGTTAAAAGGCGAATAATTTGATTTCTTTGGTTAACAAAACTAGCTAAATGATATGTTCTATATACTAAAAACTTATTATGACAAACACGGTTGCGTATTTTCTGCTTTTGAATATTTTTAACTTCGATTTCATGCGTAAATTTTTCTTAGAAAACTGAATAAAATTTGCTCAATGTATTTCTATTTTACTTCAAATAATCTGCATTGTTCATTTTTCATATATATTTTAAGCAAATTTCCACTTATTCCTTAAAAAAAATATTATGCACACGTAACTGATAATTTCAAATTCAACGGATAAAATTCTATGAACGCTGTCAGCAACTTTTCCCACAGCGGAAGTGGCATATGCAAGGTGCGAGTGTGTTGGTGAGTCGGAATTTTTGAAGTTACGTGACATTTGTCAATTTCTATGTAACAATACAAGCGCACTTAGCATTTGCCACCCCATAAAAATATAGCTTGTAGGCTAAGTAACGGGAAATCGGTCGGAGTTGGTGGTCTCAGTATTGTCTCTGGGTATTTCCTTTTAACCCACGTATTTTCTCCTTATCGTCTCACTATTTCAACCAAAATGACAGGTCGATTTATCGTAGTTGTGGGTTGCATAATAGCACTGCCAGGTTAGGGATTTTTTCACCAGATACTATTATAATTGTCATGAAAAAAAACGCGTAATTCACAATTTGTTTTCTTCAGCTGTTTTCATTTTAATAAAATAAGAGTGCGAAAATTAAGTATTTTTATTTCAATTCCAAAACCTTATTGAATTCTCCGCACCATGCATAAATTTTTCTTAACGACATCCATATATCCATAAAAATATTCAACTTTTGATTTCACAGCACTTTTGGCAATGGCAATTTAAGCAATGCCACTTGTGTCACGCGCCGCGACAACTGTCACAGGTATTGACAAATTAAGGACAAATGTTTACGTCATTAAATGACGTCAAAATTTTACGTGAAAAGTGATATGTTTAATCGAAGCTTAAGTTTTGCCAGCTTACAAAGAACAGATACAATTGCTTGCAATCTGAACGTACATTTTTCGTCCATGCCACTCTTCTTTGGAACTCACCCACTCCATTAAGGAGAACCACAAACACAAGCACATTTAAAAAAAAAATATTTAAACAGTGATATATTATATAGTAATGTCATAGAGATTTATGTCTTATTGGTAATTTGTTTAATTTATGTAAGGTTTGTTTGACGTGGTAGCACTATTGCCCTAGTGGGCACTGAAAAGTCAGCTAATTTTCACGCCTGTCAAATACCCTACACAACCCTAAAAATTCGGCTTCTATATCGAACGCAAAATGTTGCCAGTGACAAATATTTTTATTTGGTAACATATTTTTCCGATTATTGTTAAAATGAGTGAACTCAATTCAGGATTTGAGTTTGCCAAAATGCAATTAGTTCATAAAAGCATTCGGAATATAGATGAGTTTGAAAATGAATAGCAGTAAGCAAAATGACAGCAAACTCAGCACTGAATTCTTGCCTCGACAAATTAACTGGGGTTAGTTCAGTTCATGTCAAACACAGGTTTTCACTACCAGGGGGAGTTCAGTGCTACCTCGAACGCATTAGGGTCAACCCAGTGCGCACTTGTGTGCACTAGGGCCAACGTCAAACAAACCTGTAATGTGTATATTCCATACTATTCTTCAAACTACATTTGAAGGTTGAAAACTCCCTTAAACGCTAAGAAAAACGTGTATAAAACTATACCAATACATACTTACTTTTTAATACTTCGTGTATCAGATTTTGTATAGTTTTCTTATAACATAAGATCATTATTTTACTACCAGTACATTATTTCGCTTCGATATTCTTATAAACCTATTTATTTAAATTTATTTCAGTACTTAGAAAGCCGGTTTGACCGGCGCCTTCGAATGTTCGGATCCGTAATGTTCACAATAATGAACGTATGTATTGTATATTTTTAGACTTTGATTCCACTTGATTCAGATTGATCCGATAATTTATTTTCACTGTTTTTTGTATCGAGTAAAACGATTTATATTTATTCCTCTATTCTTTTCTTAGATTGGCTATTTACCTATTGTTATTTATGTTCCAGCTTTGGCCTTTAATCAAGGTATGCAATATGCCATACATTTTATTTAAATATTGAATAAGAATCATGATTTTTCTTTTTTCTTTAATTTGTTCTTCATTACAGTTACCGGTGTTACAGTACACACAATAACACCGATTGTTTGTATTATTTGCGTCTTCTATACTAGTTTGGTAAGCTATTTTAATTAAGCTTTTATTGAGTGAAACTTTAATTTTGGTCTGACTTTTTAAAGGGGGGAATAAAAGCTGTAGTGTGGACAGATGTTGTGCAAACAGTTTCAATGGTGGGTGCTCTGGCATTGGTTGCTGTTAAGGGCAGCATGGATGTAGGTGGAGCGTCTGAAGTTTTTAAGCAAGCTTGGGACACCGATCGATTTGAGGCACCAGAGTAAGTTAGTATTTATTGTTATCAAAATTAGATTTTTGTTTTTTCTGAATTTGTGTTTTTGAATTTATATTGCCTTAAACGCATTGGAACTTAAATTCTTATTGATGGGAAAGTTATGTTACCGAAGTCAAACTTGCATTGCATACCTACTCTGTGAGTACTGAGCACAGTTTCAGAGGCAAAACTGGGCTATCTAGCAAGGTTTTGACCAACCACTTCGTTTCATTGAGGTTTAACTCAATGGTTAAAGTATTTCGCACAGTTTTAATGAGGCTAGGCGTTTTCAAATATATGTAATCCTTAGGTAATCATTAACTGTGTCTACGCAATAATTACTAAAATGAAGTTTTATCAATTATATTTATCATCTCCCCACGTATCCTATTGTTCTATTAGTAACTATATATAAAATGTTCAACAAGCATGCAAAAACTAAATATTAGGTTTTTTCCAATAATGCCAAAAAAATATAACTTTTCGGCGCGAAGATTTTTTGGCCTGTATATATTATTCTTTATGTGCACCGAAAATGATGAATGAATTTATATGTAGTATCTATTCAAGATTCAGAAAAATTTCTCGATACTAAAAACACTATTGAAGTGAGTATCGACACAATAAGAGCCGCAGTTGGACCATCTAATAAAGTGTAGAGATTTCGAATGTAGGTATGCGTTTGTTAGATCTTACGTAGAAATGTAGAAGACAGATAAAGCGGAGGATCTCTTCTTCTTCCTCATCCAAACTGCCTGTACGAAAGTGTCCTGTGATCATACCTATTGTAGCGCTGATTACTGTCGATGGAGATCAAATTTCTAGAGCGTTTCAGAATCTTTGGTTGGATATGTCTACACCCCGGCACCCAACAGAGGTGAATATAAAATATTGGCGAAGCAAGCCATCTCTCTGAGAAATCCAACCTTGCACCTACTCCAAATCCAACAGTGACTACAAGCAGGGGTTGCAGGTGCAACGTACCCCCCATTCATATTTCATGGTATAATTGGTAACAATTCGCTCCGGTGGTAACTATTGTTCTAAAAATTTATTTTAATTCGAGATTTTTGTGATACATTTTTTTTCGTAATTTTCCAATTTTTTCAAAAACTAAAAGACATAAAACCAAATCGATTAAGAATTAATTGCGGGAGTGAGTAATTTTTTACAGCGGATTAGCAAAGAAGCACATGCCAGTGCCACCGTCAAGTTTAATTAAATTTAAAAAGTAACGTAAACAAAAAAAGCGATATTTAAAAAAACAGTTCGCTTCCGTTTCCATGTAAACAAATGAGATACATCTTGTGCAAAGAGATTCATTTCCATTGTAACGTGTAAACAAAAGAGTATGGATCTAAAAGATGCAAAAGCAAAGCTACAAAGAGTGATTTCAAATTAAATCTGTAATTCAATTTATTATTATTATAAAAAATTATGGTATATTAAGATATAAATCTTTTATAGAACCTACTTAGTTATAAGGTATACAGCTGTTGAATAATTAAAGCGTGTTAAAAAAAACTTATAATTACTTAATTTAAATTTACAATAATGAGAATAAATAAAAAAAGAAAGTTGTTGTGAAATCGAGATAGTAGAATAGGCATGGGAAATTTAAGGTAGGAGGGAGGAAATGAATGAGGACAGCATTTTTAAAGCTTGTGTAAATATTTCTGATACTTATTGGAAGAGAGTTCCATAATTTAATTGCATAAATAAAAAATAAACGTGATGAATTAAGGTACCGACTACGCGATTTTAGTATGATAAATGTTCTATACAAGAAAATGTAATTTATTGCATCGATGTAGTGTTTGAGTAGTAACCTATTCCGTAGGTCTTATTAATTAGTTGGTTCATTACTTATTGCGTCATTGCATACAAACCATCATTATTTTGTCCGTTGGTGTGCTAGATAGCTCGTTCATATCGCGCAAGAAGAATTCTCCAAGGATTTTTTCCTAGAGTGTTGGAGACTTGGACAGTGACATAGAAAGTGGGTTGTATCCTCTAAAACTCTCTTGTCGCCGCAGCCTCTGCAAAGTTCTGCTTGGGTCAGTCGCATTTTCTTCATGTGGTACCTCAAGGTATTGTCTCCCGTTATGATACCTACATGCATAGAGATCCATTTCCAGTTGTGATCATATGATCCTTTCCGTCCTGGATTCACAAAAAGATGGCATGGATGGCTTCCTAGTGGTAGCACACGTATCCATGGATATCCATCTGGCGTTCACCTGATCTGTGGGCTTCTTCCCCGCTTCTAGCTTTAGAGGACAGAGCGGGATATGCACAGACGGGGATATTTGTTCCGAAGCCTTAGCTGAGCCTTGTCGTGCTAGTTTATCCGCCTTCTTTCTCATCGCGTTCCAAGAGCTTTGAGCTCTTCGCGACAGCCCTTCATTTTGATATTATTGTTGGGACAGTTAAGGTTGCTATAGCTGCCTGGCTATCAATAAAGAAGGTGATACCCACCGAAGGTATTCACCCCTATCGGGGTATCCATTCGGAACGGAATTTTCTCCGATTTGTACGAAATCTGAGATATTCCAATCGAGGTATCCGTTCCGATACAACTTTCGGAAAAATTCTCCGATGACATGTAGCGCATCTTGTCGCATTGCGTTGTACAGCGTTTATGTCACTTACTTTTGACAGCTACACGGAACATTTTTTCCGAAGCTCTCCGACAACTAATTGGTGCGGAATATTTTAATAAAGAAATGGGAACTCCAGCAAAACTGTAAGTAATAAAACTAAAAATCAATATTTGCTAGGATCTTATTTCAGAAAGAAAACAACGACGAGTGTTCAACAAGAGCGATTGGTAGATATGCTATCTACCAAAGTAGATGTAGCACGTAATTTTACGAAAAGACCGCCTGAGGAAGTTGCTTCTTTTTGGCAAAGCATTGCAACCGAATTAAATTTGTTGGGTCCACCGGTTGGAGATGTAATTGGTTGAAAGAAGGTACAAACAATTTAAAGCGATATATCAAAGAATTATAATTTTTATTCAAGGTTTGGAGTCACTATAAAACTTATATAAAAAAAAATTGGCACAAAATAAAAAAGAGGCATTGGGTACAGGTGGTGGACCCTTTAAAGAAAAAAGTTTTTCTTCCATCGAAGAAGCGGTGATAGTGGGAGTGGGAGCAAGGACATATGGACTCGATGACAAGAAAAATAGTTTTCAGAGTGCAACCTAAATGATTCAAAGGAAAACAGTTCATCGGCAAATTTGCAAATGGATTATGAATCATATGAAAACAGTGATGAAGACGATTTATATCGTCAACTTACCCTGTATCTGAGCGTTGATTTATGTTAGAATTATTTCTAAAATATCTCCTTTTATTTGTGTGCCTTGTCCTTTCACTTATACGGTTTGTTTCCAAAAATAAAGCCACACTATCCAATTCTTTACAAAGCTTCTCAATTTATCACAATAACTTTTACACTGCAATCGAACTAAAACAGCTGATGCATATGTCAAATAAACGCGTTTGTATGCTTCATTTATTTTGTTCCGAAACGGATACCTCGAACGAAATTTGAGTTCCGATCGGATTTGGCTATCGTATCGGAATTTTTTCTGCACGGATATCTCACAGTTACTGCCATGACTTCGGCTTGGAATACACTGCAATGGTCTGGCAGACGTAGTGATGTTGATCAGAGACAATATTAAGACCAACTTCGGCCGATTTCCCGTTACTTACCTATAAGCTATATTTTTATGGGGTGGCAAATTGCGCTTGTATTGTTACATAGTAATTCGTATTGACAAAAATGTCACGTAACTTCAAAAATTCCGGGTCACCAACACACTCGCACCTTGCATATGCCACTTCCACTGTGGGCAAAGCTGCTGACAGCGTTCATAGAATTTTATCCGATAAATTTTAAATTATTTATAAAAGTGTGGATAGCATTTCTTTTATGTATAAGTGTAAGAATTCTACACATGAATTCGAAGTTAAAGCCATTCAACAGCGGAAAATATGCAACCATATTTGTCGTAATTAGTGTCTAGTATATAAAATATCTCCTTTAGATAGTTTTATTAACCAAACAAATAAAATTTTTTGCCTTTTAACAATATATAATCACTAACCATTAACCAATGACATTCAGTAATGTAAAAAATGTGGTATTCCGACCTCTAGCACATTTCCCACGGTTGCCGAGGTTGGCAGCATTTATTTTTGTATTTTTTGTATGTTTTTGCATGTCACACGGATTCTTAAGTGACATTACACCGATAGGAAAACAAAATGGCGAATTTGAAAATAAATTGAGGGGGCCAGCGGTAAGAGGATTGCAAGTTGGGGGTTTCAGTATGATTTGTATATGATGTTGATGATGCCCAGCGGTTCAGAGTAAATACCTCACCCAAACCCGTTGTCCATTTTTGATCCGTCTGTGTACACGGAAACGGATTGTATGTTAGGAATATGTCCATCTTTCCATACTTTCCTGCTGGTGCTCGAGAAAGGTCTAGTGAATTCTAAATATGGCGTGATGTCACCCGTGTTAGGTACATTGCCAAATTAGTTCTGTAGGATCGTTGAGTGACCCTCTTCCCGGCATTTCCAGTCTGCTGATTGACTAATTCTCATAGCATTTGCCAATGATTGCCAATGATTGCACAAAGATGTCAAGCGAAAGTAAATTGAGGATGGCCTCAAGTGCGACAGTGGATTTGGATTATCTTCATAATTATTGTCTTACCTTGTTTACAACCTTCCTCGCTTTTTCCGTATTGGGTCGAACTTTGCACCGTGTGATTCCAGTGCGGGCTTTGTTATTGAACTTCTCTAGCAATGGCATCGATTTGTGGTTTAGTAAGACCACAACCTCAGTGCCAGCTTCGGAATGTTCGCCTACTTCAAGCACTTCCCAGTTCTCAATACAGAGTTCTGGGTTAAGGTGTTAAAGGTTTCTCTCCACCCTTTCTCTTGGTAGGGCCGGGCATCGAGATGATACCTTTCGGTCTGGTGAACTCGAGCAGGTCCTTCTTAACGACAAGTCGCAAGTCGGCATTTGCCCATGAATTATATAATTTTAATTTTCTTCGAGTGACCAAAAGTAAAACGATCAACCTTTTTCTTTTTTTCAATGTTTATTTCTCAACAGCCAAAAATCAACTGAAATCAGTGCTTCACTAGCTTAATATGTAAACTTACATCAAGTAAAAAAAACTATTATATATTACAACAGGCAAATACCATAAGCGGTTCTTATTTAATTGGCAATGTTCATCTTCGGCGTCATGTGTCCATCGTTGCTGGGAGCTATGTTGTGTAGTTTGTACACTCGCTACATTCTTTATGCGGTGCGGGATATCAGCGTCATGTGTCTGCCATTCACACTGTACCTATACATAGCGCATGCTGTTTGGCGATAACAATTTGGATGATTGCAAGTTGTTGCTATGCTAAGCATGTAACTCATGGAGCAGGTGTGTTCGCCACGAATTCCTTCAGCCCGTTCAGCGTAAACTTGTCGTCACATGACAGAAGCCTTTGAAGGTCGTGAGCTGCTCAAAATGAAGGAGATTTTTCCTCTTTCTTAACGATGGAATTGTTAAAACCATACAGAATGCGCATCTCAATGAGCCTTCATTGGTCAATGTCAAGTTTCCGATCTGGCTTATTAAAGTCTATGACCGCCGACAGGAGATTGGTCTTTACAGACACGGCCAGTCTGGCTTTTTTGCTAGCTGTTCTCGTGGGCGGCGATACTGTTTCCTCCTGCCTACCTCTCCTTGTACTTACCGCCAACGATGAGGGTGTAGTTTTGTCGTCTACGTCCGTGTTGGTTGTTGGTCGCTTAAGTCTGTCCGAGATCGATGTGGATGGCCAAATGCTTTCCTTCCTCGTCCCTTTCCTGCTGCGTCCCCTATCGTTCTTTACGGTTCTAGGGTTCAACCCAATCGAACTGGATTTTGTACCCTTCCCCCAAGCGGTTGGAATCAACCTGGTTCTAATCGCCGCTGAGGTGGATGGCAAGAGGCTTTCCTTCCTCTAAGCGATCAGTTCTATGTCGGTACCCTTGGTAAGTCGGTCACGTAGGTCTTGGACTTTCTTGGAGCAGCTTGCAACCGGCTTAGACTCAGGTGAATTCAAGTCGATTGCTGTCCGAAATTGTAACGAAATTTTACAGGAATTCCATTTGATCCCAACAATTTCAGACGCTCCTTTGATTTTTACAACCACGAATACTTATGCAATATTATCCAGGATATTCAGCTTGTAGGCAGAAGTACCGTTTCTGCTCTCAGTCGACTGTCTAGTTTGGTTAGTCTATGATCTATAGGTAAATAAATAAATCAAAAACACTAACAAGTCCTATATTAGTTTCCTTTCTCTCGTACCACATGCATATTTGTAATGAAAGTTTTAAATTTACTTTGTTTTCCGCTGTAAAACAGTAGCGCGTCTGTATTTTTGGAACATGCGTAAAGTTTACGATCCATATATAATAACTCAATGGTAGCAAAGAATAGATTTTTGGCTTTTAAAACTTATAAAGTAGGTACTGTAACAACCCAACATCAATTAGAACTATTTTTTTACTTTTCTTTTGTTCCAATTTATTTATTGTGATTTTTATAAAAAAATATTCTTACATTATGCTGTACACAAACATGTTAAAAGCTCCTCTAGCTGGCTTTCCTATTTGAAGCTCCTCTATAGCTTTGACCTTTTCCAGCTATATTTATTATTATTTCATTATTTGTTATACAGCTGGGACTATTTAAAAAGCTGACCCAAAATCAGTGTAAAGGACCGGCACCGCTCGCTTCTACTCAATGTAACTCTTCGTAAGTTAGGAACTCAGGAGCTTGACGTGACGTGAATACTTGCGCGTTTATTGCATTTTTTTTCTTGTCAAATTTGAAGTCTTTTACTAAGTCGGAAGTTGACAACTGCCTTTTGGAGATCACTCCACATTTGAAACGTTCTTTAAAATGTTGTTGCCCCTTGGTTGTTTTTTTGAAGCTTCAGCAAGTACTGCAGTGCAGCTACAGCATACTTGTGGGTGGAAAAATATGAAAACACGAGTAAATACTAATATTTAATTTAGTTAACTATAAGATTCAAACGTAAAAAAACGCTTAACGCTTAAAATACAACAAACCTATTTTTTCATTGCACCATGAGAGGTGTACCTTGTACCGATGGGGAAAATCGGCCGACCACACACCCCATCTGCTCTACCAATCAAACACTGCCCGATGTCAACGCTACAGTACTTTATTGTTAGTGTTGCCGATGTTTTTTACAATTTTTTAAATTTTTTTATTTTAAGTAATTTCTCCCCATCGCAGTCGTGCCAAAAAAACTTTTTTAGACCAAAACATCCCCAACATTACAACCGATTTATTTTAAACAAATTGCGGGATCATGTGGCTGAACTTATGTAAAATGCCAAGTCGCGTTTTTCGAGCTTTACGAAGTTTCACTTCTATCGGCTTGTCACGATTCATAAAAGTATAATTGTCGTAAGAAAGCTTCTCAATCCCTTCGTTCAGATCGAATTGAAATTGCAGGGCATTGCTATTTGTCAAAAAAAAAAAATATAAGCGAAAAGAATGTCTGTGATATTCTAGTGCTAAGTTTCTTACAGGTCTGTTGGGCCACACCAACTATTTATTTTTTGAAATCTTTGTCTAAATCTATTTACATTTATGTTTTTCGTTTTTCAGTTTTAATCCCAACCCAACCGTTCGTCATACAATTTGGTCTCAAATATTTGGAGGTGTCATCTATTGGACGCAAACAAATGCAGTCAGCCAGAATATGATTCAACGCTATTTGGCACTGCCAACTCTGAAAGCTGCACGCCGTGCTCTTTGGATTTTCGTTGGAGGTGTTATTATACTTATGCTTCTTTGCAGCTATAACGGACTTCTCATATATGCCACTTACAGAGGATGCGATCCCTTAACCACCAAGGTAATGCTGACATTATTATTATTATTAGTTAGTTTAACACAGAGCAAATTTCAGCTCGCCAAAGCACGAGATCAATTGTTGCCCCTTTTTGTTATGGATACACTTGGAGAATTTCCGGGGCTCACTGGACTATTTATTGCTGGAGTATTCAGTGCAGCTTTAAGTTCTCTGTCAACGTGTCTTAATTCCATGTCTGCAGTTGTGCTTGAGGATTTCGTTAAGCCATTTGCAAAGCGCCCACTATCTGAATCGGCCATAAATTGGATTATGAGATCTGTTGTCGTAGGGGTTGGAGCATTGTGTGTTTGCCTTGTTTACATTGTCGAGAAAATGGGTACTGTGCTCCAATTGACCATGAGTCTGGAGGCGATCACAAATGGTCCATTATTTGGTATTTTCACGATCGGAATGTTCTTGCCCTGGATAAATGGCAATGTTAGTTTACCTCTAAAGTCCACGTCGGATAAAAGAAGATGTGTGTTCTTATGAGTGTTTCTTATTTCCGTCGTAGACTGAATTAAATTAATTATTTTCAGATGCTAACTAGGTTTTTTTTTTTTCTTTTTTACAGAGCGCCCTTGTAGGGGGTATCATTGGAGTAATCTCAATGTCTTGGATAATCTTAAATGCTCAATGGGCTATAGCCTCAGGAGCTATGCAATTCGCCACTAAGCAATTGAGCGTTGATAATTGCAGTTATAACTTTAATCATACGTTTTCTGTTTTCACTGTCAGCGCTGCAACAACAAGTGCCACAGAGTAAGGGTTTTACTATGATAGGATAGTTCTGCCTAAAGTTTGTTTCTAAAATCGTTTTCCTTTAGAAATATCTTCCCCCTCTATCGCATTTCGTATATGTGGTATACATGCCTAGGAGCCTTGATAACAGTGGCAGTTGCAATCTTGCTAACACTTGTTTGGGGTGGAAATGATCCGCGAGACATTGACCCGTCTCTTTTGACGCCATGTATAAGGAAGCGGTTTTTTCAAGGCACGCATAAATGTACACCAAGTGTAAGTGATGAATTAAGAAATATTATAACGGTATACATATGGACTTGTTTCCCTTACAGAATGGATATAACAAAAACATTCCAAAACAACACTATGATACTGAATCAGCACTTTAATTTATGTTCGGCAAATTTTAATTTTATTTCATAGCAAAGAAATAGTTAATAATAAACATTAGTTTAAGGAATTAATAAACATTTTACAAATGCAAATGTTGATACTGAACAGTAACTATTTTATACGTAAACTGGTTTGTAAAATATGTGATAAAAAATGTGGTGATGATATCGAAATAATTAAATTTTTCGACTTGCTATTCTTGCTTTGGATATTTCAATTCCTTGGGCACAATATTTCACTAGAGTCCGGACAAAGGCTTAATAATGCCAATTTGGCTTTAATTAATTTTACTTCAGTTAAGTTAAATAGGGCCACATTGGCATTATTGCGCTTTAAGCTCATTTGGGTATCCGGAATAGTTTTAAATAAAATAATACTTCTTCTTTCTTACAGTTTATAAATTGAACAAATACGAGTATATCAATTTTTATATCTATATATAACATTTACACTGGTTTTCTGCATATAACTACTTGCAAATGGTTATAAAGTCTAGTTAGACAAAAACAAAAATATCATGAAAATCAAGCAAAAAGTGTTTTGGATGAGGAATGTTTAACATACGGTGTTTTAGCAATAAATTCGTCTGATATTTTGAACAATTTGAGTACAAATTAGATTGATATCTTTAACGTACTTCTCCGAAATTTGTGTATATCAATACACAGTTGGATAAGAATATAACGTTCATTTCAGAAGCAAATTGAGCACAGGATTCTCATTTCATCGGCAATAACATAATTGTGGCCCCCATGATCTTAGTCTGCTTCTTTGTCACTCTTACAACGATTTGTTAGATTTGCAGATTTTTTGTCAACAAGGTTTTTATGGTTTCTTGTCATTTGGTTTAGGTAATCATTAATTTAAATTATTGTTTTGGCTAATTTCCTCAAATTTGCCTCAACCTGTCTTAATTTTTTTGTTATGGTAAATAATATCAAACGTTCCATGAAATGATATCATGAACTCCCTTGATTTAAAACAATCTTCATCCAGCAAGCAGTCAACAAATTGAAAAAAAAAAACGCGTGCTTTGTTAGTTTTTGACTTTATAGCCTTTAAAGGCGCTTCTCGTCCTTTTTGTTTTCACAAGGAACAGAGACATGGTATAGAGTTTCCTAAATTATTTGTCTTTACTAAAAAAATATGTACAATTATAACTTTAAATAATGCGTTACCTTGTCTATCCGTTGTCGCTTATAATATTTTTTTTTGCACTTTTAGTTCAGTCTAACTAAGTATTAAATAGACCGTCAACTCCCGCGCACCTACCCGATTCCCTCCACAAATTTTGAAAATAACTTTCTCTCTTAAGTTTCCCGGCTCAGTTAGTTAATTTAATAAAATTCATTGGATCACTTTTGAACACAAACTGCTGTGAACATTGTATGTGGGATATGGGTTTTGGTTTTTTGTTGCTACTTTTTATTTATTTATTTTTACAGTAAATATGAACCTTTCCTTCAACCAAATCAATATATACATTAACATTCGCACATTTAACTAAAATAATTTAATTTAATTAGAGAAGTGGGTTTGTTGAGTTCAGGGCAATTCTTTGAACATTTATCGGACTTTGTCTTAAGAATTCACCTGGAGTGTTACTTAAACATCAACAAAAAAACCTAAAAAAAACTATCGATACTGTCGAAACGCATATAAATGAGCACATATTCAAAGCAAACGTAGAAGTACTGACAAAACCGGTGAAACATGTACGTAAAAGAAGTACATCGTTAATAGGAGTACTACTTTTCTACGTATAAAGCAGTACAAAAGACGTACTTCTTTATATCGATAGAAGTACAAAAGAAGTACTTCTTTATATCGATAGAAGTACAAAAGAAGTACGTCTTTATATCGATAGAAGTACTTCTTTTGTACTGAAAAAAAATAGGCGCCTTTAATTAAACTATAATAAAATACAAATGCAAGTCCTTTTAAAACATTCATTGACCACAGCTGCTTCGGTATTCTAATATTTTGCAGTGTCTAGACATCGGTCTTGTCTAGATATGCATCTGGTTTATGATTCTGTAATAAAATAAAGAACAAACAATAACAAAACTTTGGCAACAGAGAGGTAGGTAAACTCCTTACTGCAAATTGCGTTTGCGCGATTATAGGCGTTTCAGTTTTTTAGTTCAGAGCACGGCCTGAACTGTTATACTAAAAGTTCGTGTTTCTTTTTTAGCTCAGATACATCAGAGCTCAGAATTTGTGTTTCTTTTTTCTCTCAGAGCATAATCAGAGCGCGCTCTATGAGCTCAGAATAAATTGACTGAGCGGGCTGAGTATAAAGCTGATTACACACTTACAGGCACATTTGACAGAAAAAAAAACAGGATAAACAAAATAATTGAAAAGGTGGACGACCTTTGTTGTTCTGGAACTGAATGTTAACACCAATTTAATAAATAAAAATTAATAAATATTCAAATTATACATATATTTATTAAAAATATCAGATACGTGCTCAAGTGCGTTTCATAAATACATCAGAACGATCTGAGCACGTTCGGCTCAGAGCGCGCACATAATGCTCGAGCTCGGTTCAGAGCTCAGCTCTGAACTAAAAAAGAAAAACGCCTTATGAACTCAGAATAAATTAACTGAGCGGGCTGAGTATAAAGCTTTACATTACACACTTACAGGCACATTTGACAGAAAAAAAAAACAGGATAAACAAAATAATTAAAATGGCGGACGAACCTTGTTGCTCTGGAACTGAAGGTTAACCAATTTAATAAACAACAATTAATAAATATTCAATTTATACACATACTTTATTACAAATGACAGCTATGTGCTCAAGTGTGTTTCATAATTACATCAGAACGATCTGAGTACGCTCGGTTCAGAGCGCGCTCATAATGCTCGAGCTCGGTTCAGAGCTCAGCTCTGAACTAAAAAAGAAAAACGCCTATTATTCACTGAAAAACACGCAATAAATAAATATTTATTAATTTTTATTTACTAAATTGGTTATCCTTTAGTTCCAGAACAACAAAGTTCGTCCACCATTGCATTTATTTTGTTTTCCTGGTTTTTTTTTCTGTCAAATGTGACTGTGAGTGTGTATTCAGCTTTTTACTCAGCATGCTCAGTCAATTTATTCTGAGCTCATCGAGCGCGCTCTGATTATGCTCAGATCGAAAAAAGAAACACAAATCTGAGCTCTGATGTATCTGAGCTAAAAAAGAAACACGAACTTTTTGTATAACATTTCAGGTTGTGCTCTGAACTAAAAAAGAAAAACGCCTAATGTCAAATTCCACAAATAATGACTTTTTGTTTTGTTGTTTGTCACTTGGAAATTTATTTCATTTGTTTTGGGCGCAGTTATAGTTTAAAGTGCATTAATTATGCCGAAATTTCTATCGAGTCATTGAATGAAGCCCCCAAAATTACTCTTTTTTTCAGCACGAAATATTTCCGAAAATATACCACATCGTAATCGTCGACGTAAGCCCGCTTGTACATTCGATATATTCGACGACAAGGACGACGTCGATTTACCATCAGCTGCTGTTTAATCAGCTCTTCGACAAATTCGTCTTCTGACGACGAAAACATCATCATTTATTTCGTCCATTCCACGAATGAAGTCCTTTTTTAGTTTCTTGCATTTTTTTTCTATCCCCCTTTTCTTATCAATATCATGAAATTGAGTTTTAACCCGAATTAAATTACTTAAACCGGTCTCCGGATTGCGTTTAAATCCAATCGCTGTGAAGTTTAAAAAACTGGTTTTATGTTCGGGTTTAGTTTTTGGGTTAAACTCACTTAAACCCGGGTGTAACCTTTAACCCGGATTAAAGAGAATGAATAATATGGTCGTAACAGTCACATTTGACAGAAAAAAAAAACATGATAAACAAAACAGTTGAAATGGTGAGCAAACCTTGTTGGTCTGGAACTGAAGGTTCCAGAGCTCAGCTCAGAACTAAAAAATAAAAACGCCTTATGTGCGCAATGTGCATATACGAGTATGTAGTGTACTCCTTTCAACGCTTCCACGAAACAACAAGTGGCTGCTGGCGCTGGGAAAGTGATTTCGAATTTTTGTTTTTCCTTGTGTCAATCGTTGCATATATGCGCACATCTTCATTCAATAAAATATTTTTATTTTGAAATGTTTTATGTTTTTTATTAATAAATTATGGACAAATTTACAATCCCGTCTTTAGAAAATCGTAAGTATATAAAAATATCGATAGTTTAATATCGAAACGATCGATATTATCGAAATTTTAAACTATCGACGTTTAAGGAACACTACTGGAAAGGCTCTTTTACTTTTGTGAAACTTGGAGAATGTAGAAAAAGTACTTCTAGATTCAATCTTAAGAAAAACGGACAATTACTTCTGAAATCGAGAACAATATGTGTAGAATGTTGAATATAGTGTAGGTATTAGGTACCTCAGAATATAGTGTTAAAAATTTTTTGTTCTTTTTTTTGTAGCTAAAACGGTCAAAGCACGGGTTAAAAGATAAGGTGAACAGGTATAACTGCGCTGCAATGGAATATACATATACGTCAGTGGCGTCGCGGGAATTATTTAGATGGGTTGCACACCCTTCTTCTTGAAATAATATATTTTTTAAAAATTTCAATTGATTGTAATTGTGGCAATTCATTGCTTGAAAACACTTCCCATTTATTGTTTTCTCAATCAAAATTAAAACAAATACAAGAAATGTCATGATTTTTTTTTTATTATAAAAAGACTCCACTAAAAACTTAACAAAAACCTAATGAATTATACTTCAACAAAAAAACTTAAAAAAAACATAATAAATTATAATTTTTTATAAATTAAAAATTCTTCAATCACCTTATTAACAAATTAAAATGTTGGCAACTCCGAAAAGATGTCAGGAATTTTTTTTCAATTGTAATGGAAAACAACGCAATAAGCCGGTCTTCTCCCATAGTGCTTCTATTCGAAGTTTTTATTCGCTTTAGATTTGAAAAGCTCCATTCTGTTGTTGCTGTTGTTGACGGAATTGTCATGATTAGATGGCATACATAGTTTTAAGCATTCAGAAAATGTTTGCTTTAAGTTAAGTTGTAATTAAATTGGCAATTTCCATAACATTTTTTGCTTATAGCATTCAGAACAATATAGCACTTTTAATTCATTTTCCAACTTTAAATAATTCATTTTTAGAAAAGCAAGAGTTCGTTAGGGAACTTAGCATCGTAGGCTGAAAGTTTGTCACTGTCTAATAACTGTACAAACTTTATGTTTCTCAAATCTCTGTACCGCGCACTTATTTCAAACATAACTTTTTCAAATATATTACTATTACTACTATTACTATTTGCTTAAAGAAGACCTTGTTTTCAGAACGTTTGACTGTCAAACTTCCGAATAAATCGACAGCTTCGAAGTCCTCATTTCCACTGATTTTTTTATGAATTCGGTACAATTCGCAATTTCTTTTATACACTTCTCAAGGATTTCTGTTGAAGAAAATTATATAACACGTATATAATTAAAAAAAAATACTTTTAAACTCGCTTAAGAACTGTAAATAACAGCGGGCGGTAACAGATGCATTATCTCCCCAATTTTGTACTGTATCATCAATTATGTATTCGAACACAGCAATTAAGTTCAATCTTTCTTTTTCAACTAAATTGAGTAACCGCGAGTTAAAGGACCACTTTATATTACAAACTGATGAAATTTTTTTGTTTAGTGTTTCTTTTAATAAAGTATCTCTCTTTGCTGATTTTGAAAAAAATGATGCTAAACTACTTAAAGTTGAAAAAAATGCCTTGTTTCTCTAACACTTTGAGCTGATTTAGAAAGCACTAGATTTAACACATGAGCATTGCAGTGGGTAAATAGAGCATGACTATATACATTGATTGGACATTACAGGTGCACCATCATAGGTCTGAGCAACAAGTTTTGCACTAATATCAAGTTCGTTAATTACATGTAAGACCACTTTTGTAATATTGCATCAGCACTTTGATCATTACTTATATCAAAAAAATTATAAATCCGTTCCGCACTCTCTCCGTTTTCCTTAACGTAACGAACTATTGAAAAACGTTGTGCTTTTCGAGAGATGTCTGTAGTTTCGTCAAATTGCACTGCGACAAACTGGGTTTCCTGAATGTCTCTTTTAATCTCTCTTATCAATACATTACTTACTGCTTCAATTTAATCATTTTGAATAGTTGCAGAAGTTCCCTTAAAAACTGTGGAAGTTTCCAAGAATTGTTTAAAGGCTTGATTGTATTTGGCTGTATATTCACATAAGTCTTTAAAATTGCTATATTTAAGGATAGATTGGATTCGTCGTGACCTCTGAATGGTAACTCATGAACAGCCAAAAAAAAAGTTGCATTAATTAAAACTTCAAAAGCCCTTCTATTTTTTCATACATTTTCATTAGACATTGTGCAGAAATTTTTGTTTTTGATGATCAAATAAATACTAGTTTTTAGTTTCTAGTTTTTCCAAAAGTATTCAATGAGAGAGCTTTTTTATGTGTGAAATGGAAAGTTCGTGCTTTGGGATCTTCTCATGCAAATGTTTCAGATCACTATAACCAATAGTGGTCCACACTTTTTCTTTTTCATTGGTTTGAAAAATTAAACACGGCCAACAAAATAGTTTATTTCTCTTAACCGACCCGTCAACCACTCATGTTGTTTATACAAATCGAAATTAAACTTTCTTGTATACTCCTTTCCACTTTTTTTGAACGTCGAATTTAAATTTTCTAAATTCGGTGTAGGTATACCGGCATCAATGAATGGTTTTTGTCGTCATACGTGTGAGAACTAAACGATTTTTCTACTAAGTTATTCAGAAAATCTTCGACTTCACTTTCACTCATTGTTATGATGTTATTGATGTATTATTTTCTTCAAAATTAATTTTGCACGAGCATCGATGTAATTCATTGTATATTTGACGGAAACAGAACAAAACTGATACAAAATAAAAGAAAATAAGAATACAGCCCGTGCACAGAAAACCGTCGCACGAGCTCACTACAAGTTCATCAAAGTGAAGCCTGATTCACAATGCGGACTAGATAAATAAGACGAGAGCGGCGCGCTAAACGCTGTCGCCTAGCTCTCGCTTTATAATCGTCCATCAACTCACAATGAAAAATGACGTTCCGACATGTTCTGCGATCTCCTTGTTTTTTCTTTCATTTGTGTATGTTTGTATAACTTGCCTGCTTTATTGTTCATTAAAGGCTTTTCCTTAATGAACTCAATTAATTTTTCAACTTCCAATGTTGATAGGTTATTCATTTTAAGTATAATTCCAAATAAGCGCCCAAAAACCAAAACCGCAGAGAACTACGAAAGACAACTTCAAATGAACGTCATCGCTGTTTCGCGCGAGATTTTTTCGAATTTCCGAAATGGTCGCGTTGTGAGGCAACGAGGCTTGTGTCATTGTATATTGCTACATGGATTTCCATGGGTTGAAATTTTTTTGACAACTCGCGCTAGACTCGTTATCGCTCTCGCCTCGTGCTAACGCTGTGTTGTGAATCAGGCTTAAAGCGATTTGTTGTATGGCGTGCGGGTGACGTAGGACGATGGTCATGAACACTGGGGAAATCTTGTAGGTAGTGTATATACAAGGTAGGCCAAAACAGATCACCATAATTTTATTTTTGCAAATGGCTGCCGATGTCAAATCTGTTTTAAGATTTGTGGACTAGGCAGATATACAAGTGAACAAGCCATGGAGCGATAATTAAGTTCCCCAAGAACGCGAAACATCGACCAAACGCCGTGCCTCGCAATTAGTCACCAGCCGGTCATCCCTAAGGCGAATTTTGGTCAAAGACTTGCGCATGTTCCCGTACAAAGTCCAGTCCGTATATCAGCTGATTCCTGTCAATTTCGAGGACGAAGTGGACGATTTTTCGACCAAAATCATAATTAGCGAAACAATCGCTTCTAGGGCACCGAAAATCCACGAGTAATGCACGAGGAGCCATTACACCCGCTCAAAGTTACTGCATGGTGCGCTGTTCACGCTGGAGGAGTCATTGGGCCATTTTTTTTCGAGAACGCCGCTGGTCAAACGACAACAGTGGACGGTGCGCGCTAGAGGGCCATGTTAACCGAGTTTTTTCTACCGCAATTGGACGAATTAGGACTGGGGGACATGTGGTTCCAACAAGACGGAGCTACGGCATACACTGCGCGAGACACAACCGATATTCTGAAGGCGATTTGCACTGGCCCAAAAGAACGCCCGATTAACCCATTCCAGACTATTTTTTGTTTTTTGAAGTCCAGTGTTTACGTGAACAAGCCCGAGACCCTAGAAGCCCTCAAGGACAACATTCGAAACGAGTGCGAGAATCTGTCGCCCGAAGTTCTCGCCGAAGTGATGAAAAATCACAACAATCAATTGTGACGGCGCCCATTTGGCCGATATCATCTTCTCGGCTTGACCAATAAAATTCTAAAGGTTCAAATAAACATAGTCAAAAAACAGAATTTTTCATTTAGAAAAAAAATGAGAGACAAACAACATCGGATGAGTTCTTTTGGCCCGCCTTGTAGTTTAGAGTTGGATGGATTTATTCGTGCGAGTTTATTTTTTGGTTGTTCCTTAAAGCTAAGTATCCTGTTCGCGCTAAATTTTATCTCCCATGCAAAAATGTCTACAAAGATAAAATTTAGCGAGGCAGTTTAGCAAAGCAGTATCCTGTTCGCACGCCAAATTCTTAACTTCATACAGATGGGCCGATGAAATGTCTCCACTCATTTAGCTCGCGAAATAAATGTCCGGTAGATTAAATCGAAGATAAATTTTGACATAAAAAAAAGAGGAAACAATTTGTGTTGTGTTTACTTTGGATTTTTTTCAGAGGAAACCGCAGAAAACATTTGTGCGATAAATAAAAGAGAACGCAAAACCAAAAATTCCGTTTCATGCGATAAAAAAACATAAAAAAAATTGCAGGGCTTGTGGAGGAACAATGCAAATCGTCGGCTTAATAAGAAAACCTCGTAACTCCAATTTTGGCAAAAATTACTTTTTGATGCTATCTTATAGAAACTCAGTAGGCGCATTGCTATGGAAAACCTCGTAGCTCCTTTATAAGTTAAAATCACTTAAAAATCATCAAAATCAGAATAAGATCGTTAACTACAAAGTTGAGCTTGGTAACAAACTTTCGTTCCTCCTGTAAAATTCAAAATTTTGGAGTTACGGGGTTTTCTTATTAAGCCGACGAAATAGGGATTTACCCAACACGAAGGAACGTGTCGTCTTCTGCTTGCTATTATAGAACTTATTTGAGCTGCTGCAGCAATGATAATATCTTCTTCAATTTCGCTAATATCTATTGTTTTGGAACGATTCAAACAATGCATTGTCTTAAAAGTTTGAAATTCGAAAATTGTATGTACGCGAATAATTAAAATAACGTTTACTGTCATGATCAAATAGTTTTTGTCCCATCTACATGATGTTTAATAATTTAGCGAGCATTTATCTTTGGTGTGGAGAAATGAAGTGGAGACTAGGGACGCTAAAATTTAGCGCGAGCGGGATACTATAGTATAGTAGGCTTAACGATGAAGGAGTTTTGAAAGAAAAATTTGGAAGAATAATGGGTTATGGAATTGTGCATATCATATTTGTGTGTGTTATTATTATTACACAGTGTTCGATGAGGTATTTTTTTTCCTTTAGATCAGGGTGTACAATGCACACCCTGGCGAGACCCCACTGTTATACGTACATATTTAAATTCGGCATAGTGTGTTTTTGTTGCGTTTATTTCGTTTTTGCTTTGTAAAAGAACGTAGTTCTAAGAGAATAGAGATAAATGTCATTTTTTTGTTAAAGTCCCTAAATATCTTACACTTGTAGCAAAGTGTAATTTCAACATTAATAAATTTAATTTGTGGCGACATAACAACATCTAGAAACACGACTGGACTTCAGCAATTATCAAGGATTGCAGACTGAACGCAACCATCGCCATCGAGTATCGAAAAAGAAGAATAAAAAAGCCAGGTATATAAACCGTCATAAAGTAATTTTTTCTATTCTTTCGGCGATCCACTAAATCAGTGGGAATATCAGACCCACAAATTCACTTCAAATTTAATGCACTTTTTTGGCCATATAATATGAATCAAAATACGTACCTTACTTTTTGCAAAGCCACTTGCATTTAATGCATTTAATACACATCTTACACATCTTCTGATCCAATAAGTTCCTAATTATTATACATATTAAAAATAATATTAATGTGCATTAAAGCATAAGACTGATTTGAGATATTTACTTACTAAGAATCAATAGTTTATTTATTTATTATTTTTTTTTATTAACTGAAATTTTTGTATGATTTTTATTTAAATAAAAATAAAAATGTCTGTACTCCAACTTTTTTCAAAATACTCCCCTAATAATATTTCTCTCCGGCAACGTTGGTCCGAAGACTAGCGCACGATCGGTTGCTTATATTTACAATGTCTCGATTCGACATCTGTTTCGGTGCTCTTATATGGACGCACACGAGTTGTCCATATTCAAAGGAATATTGAACGAAAAGTATATATACAAAATAACTGAATAATATACAAAAGGAGATATTTTATAAAAAACTTCAACATACAACTAAGCTTAGGTTAAGAACAATAAAGACGAAAAAACACAGCACTCTTCTACATACATAAAGAGATATGGCGTCAACGGTTGTATCTGCAATGTTTCACCGACAACCACTTCTGCGTTCAAATGTTTGCGTCTCCGAAAAGACATCGTTTGATACAAACGATAGGGAGCCGTCAACATTATGCAATTCCAAAGAGATGTCGATTTGAATCAAATACTGTTTTAGTGTTGACGACAAAACCGAGGATGGTAATAATGTGGGCTTTAACCATCATCTCGCAATACGCAGACTGGCAAGTTCCTTCGAAATTCGACTCCGAAGAAAATGTCTTTAGGTCAAAGACTAATTTTTGTTCAAGAAAACTTTCTTCAAATGGCTAATAAACATGAAAGATTTGAAAGTGAAATTAATGACAAAAACATTGTCATCTTGAGCCTCGAAAGTCGGTATAATATACTGCTGTCGACGAAGAACTCAAGAAAAAAAGGAGAGCAAATTTTCCAGGAATTCCCTGATAAAGCCCAAACATTGTATCCAAATTTAAAAGACAATTTTAACAGATGTGCAAAGGGCAATCAATAAATACAGATGATCTTAAAATGCTGGCACTTTCAATTCATTTTACTTCTTCAGCAAGCATTAGAAGTCTTCGAAAGCCCTTTATTTCTGAATTCTGTAAATTGTCGAAATCAGTAATATAATGGCGGCATGAAAACATTCGGTAACGTCATCGAATTTATCATATAAATGAAACAAAATTGACTTTTTATTATTATATTGTTTTTTTTTTTTTTACAATTTACTATGATCATTAAAAGAACTTAAAATAAAAGCAGTGGCTCTTATCGCAACAGCAATAATTACCGAATTTGGATTTCCTGAGAGTGATTCTGGGATAACACTAGCATCAACAATTCGCAAGCTTTTCACCCCATGAACCCTGCAAAACGGACACCGAAATACAAATAAAAAAAACATTATTATCCGAAATAAAAACTATACCTCAGTTGTTGATCTACCACACTGTTAAACATAGTGAGACCCATTGAGCAGGTTCCTCCTGGGTGATGTGAACCCAACCCAATATGCCTTAAAATACATTCAATATAATTATTCGATGGTTGATTCCATTTGAAGTCCCTCTCGAATGGACCAAAATTCGAGCATTCCTTCAATTTAGGCCAATGAATCTTCGGCCTTAGTACGGCAAATGCATCCGAACTCACGATTTTAACTGCGGTGCGAAGCGCACGGATTGTGCAATTAACATCATCTATTTCAGCTAGATAATTGGGATCAATAAGTGGGTTCTTTCGAACATTATCACCTCGCACTGTAACGTATCCTCTCGACTTCGGTTGATAGCAAGTTGAAATAAAAACAAATCCCTCTTGTGTGGAATTGTAGTAAAGTGGAAATAACGATCGAAAGTGATCTTTTTTAAAATTCGAAACTGACATAAGAACACTTTCATCGATAGCCCCAACTCCAAAGAATGTCATTCCGCTATTATCGTCTGGTAAGTCAATGTTACCAATTACACCAAAATTTCCAAAATGTCCTTTTCCGGTTGTTAAGTAGTCAAACAGTTCATTAAAATTAAATAAAGCATTGGCATTAATACTCGCTTTTTCAGCAATCGATACAAATAGCGCCAGGTTCATGTGATCGTACAGATTTTGACCCACTTTTGGCAGATCTAATTGAATTGGGATTCGCAGTCTTTCGAGAACGTGCTTTGGACCAATACCAGATGAGAGAAGAACTTGTGGCGTTTGATATGCTCCGCACGAAAGAATAATTTCCTTATTAGCGCTTAACTCGAATGTTGTCTCCTTCCCTTTATCGTCTTTCACTCCTATGGTGACTGATTCGGCTATTCCATTATTTAAATTCACTCGACGCACCAACGAGTTAGTCATTATTTTTAAATTCCATTTGCCAAAAACACTTTGCAGATACTTTTGGTAAACTCCCCAGCGGTAGCCATTCTTCACGGTGTACTGAGCTTTTCGAAAGTTCCATGGTTTGTGCTCGAAATCGCTATGAGCTCTATCAAAAGCTTCAGCTAATTTTGAGTATTGTCGATTGATTTCTAAATATTCATCTCGCTTTGGCTTAGCTGCGTCGAGAAATGGTTTAATACTCTTGTAAGACCATTCAGTTAAACCCATTTGAGCCCATCTATTAAAATCCATTTCGTAGCCATCGAAGTGAAGCATATAGTTGATTTGGGAAGATCCGCCGAGGCCTTTGCCTCTAGGAAGTGCCTGACGCTAGAAAAAATGCAATATTTATAACAAAAAGTATTTAAAAATGTAATTGACAAGGATAGTTCCGGGATGAAAGAGAAAGCGATAGTGTTTTGATTTGTGACCTTATGAGCGACTACTGACTTCTTTCCCGCTACCCTACTTCATTCGAACATCATGAGAAATCTCTTCCCGGTATAGCTGTTCGGATTCGGATAAACTATAAATGGGTCATAAAATGAAAGTGAAAAACATTTTTACTTCTTTAAAAAAAAAGGCAAATACCTAAGGGGTTTTACATTGAGACAGGTCGATGTTGGCAGCCTGTGGCGGCCATGTTGTTTTTGAGGCGTCTGCCTGCCTAATCTGGTGTTTATTATTCAGTCACTGATCAGGGTTGCCAGATTCCAAAGTGGTCGTACCATTGGACATCAAAAATTGCAAAAAATCGCGAAAAATAAAATTTTGTGTCGCAAAAAAGCGCACTATGTAAAGTCGTTTAAAGAAAGTAGAAACAAGATTAAAAATAACAAAAACAATCACATTTGATTTTCCAGACTTGATAAGATTCATATTAATGTATTTTATCTATATATATAAAAGAGAGTGATGTTAGTTACTACTAGGATTTCGATGATTCGCACCAATTCGGACTGATTTCCGGCCAAACAAGAAGAATACCCAAGAAATTTTCCGAAAAGTCCCCGAAAAAAAAATTAGCAATAAAACCAAATTTTCCCATACATATATGACTTTTATTTTGACTTTACTTTCTGCCAATTTTTTTTTTCCATTTTTTTACGACAATTATTTTTTCACAAAATATGTGAGACAATTGTTGTTTTATCAATCAAAACGTGCAATTAATTGATGGTTTATCCTTTTTTTGTCAAAAAAAATATACATACATCAACGAAAATGTTCCTTAAAATGTACGGAAAAGAACGAAACTCAAAATGTATATCAGCGAAAAAGCAAATGGGTGGCGCACGAATCGTGCTACAAAAATAAAACGTAATAACTTTTTTTCTGTGTGAGTAATCGGCTTATTTTTTTTTTATTTGGTAGGTTACTATTTAGATTTATAAAAATGGATGCTTGGGATACGGAGAAAAGAATTTGGATAGTGCAACGGTACCATGCTTTGCAGTCCGTCATTTCCGTCCAAAGGGAATTTAGGCGGGAGTTTGGCGGTAATCCCCCGAGTAGATGGACCATTATGAGGTTTGTAAACATGTTTGCTGAATCTGGAAGCATCGCACGAAGGCCTTACCATCGAGATGCCAATGTTCGGGTTCAGGATACAATCGCAGCAGTAGCATCTGCAATCCGAGCGTTTCGACCCGAAACTTATCGGGGCAAATTGGAGTTAGTAGACGGTCATTACAACGGATACTTCATGACGATTTAAACTTGTTTCCGTACAAAGTCCAAATTACTAGCAAGTTAAACCCTCAGGATTTGCCTGTTCGCCTGGAATTTTGCCAAAAAATGATATCAATGGCCGAAGAAGACAACACATTGATCAATTGTTTGTTCATGTCTGATGAGGCCCATTTTGATCTTAACGGCAATGTAAACAAGCAAAATTGCCGTATATGGAAAGAGTCTAATCCAGAAATGCTCCATGAGACGGAACTGCACCCAGAACGAGTCACTGTGTGGTGCGCAGTTTCATCAAGGTGTATTGTCGGGCCGTACTTCTTTGAAGAAAACGGTGTAACCGTTACTGTCAATGGGGACCGTTATTTAAAGATGTTGAAGGAGTTTTTTTACCCAGAACTGCGCCGAAGACGTATACCATTCAACAGCGTTTGGTTTCAGCAAGATGGAGCAACTGCACATATAGCCAGACCAGTTATGGCGGAGCTAAACAAAAAATTCGCAAACAAATTAATTTCTAGGAACTCCACTCTTCGCTGGCCCCCAAGGTCACCTGACCTGACTGCACCAGACTTCTTTTTATGGGGTTATGTCAAGCAAGAGGTGTATAAAACGAAGCCCAGGAATTTAACTGAATTAAATCAGTCCATAACGATAATAATTGAGGCGATCCCAGCTTCAACTCTTCAGGCCGCAATGAATTTTTTTTTGATCCGGTGCCGCATATGCGTGGAGGTCATTTGCGATCTATAATCTTTAAAAACAACTAACTATTTAAAATAAAGTTTAATTTTCTAACCAATAAAAAAAAAGTAAATGAAATACATCGATTAAAAAAAAAGTTATTTGAATTTCTTATTGTAGCACAATTGGTGCGCCACCCTGTATATACTATCCACCGCCGGACCCAAAAGCGAAGTCAGGGACTGGTTATCCAATAGTTACAGCTAACGGTGAGGTGATACTTGCGGAAAAAGTACCAAACTATTTCTCGATGTTCTCCACAGAATCATTGGCTATATATAAAGCTACAGAACTTTTAAAAATGTCCCGAAAAAATACCGTGATCTGTACCGACAGCCTCTCTACGTTTACACTTTACGGAATCATTAACAAAATTCGCGATAACCTCATCAAGAAAAAACAGAAATTAATTTTACGATGAGGTTAGCAAAACGTTCAGTAGCTCTTATAATCATAATGATATTTGACGGATCAGCGTATATGTTGTATTTTGGTTTCTGCTTATGATAAGCTTCAAAAGACCTTGGAAATATATATGTTTGGCAAATTTAATTGCAATTTTATATTCCTTTTTTTTAGAATAAAATCCTCGTTGTGAAATAAACCATTGACCTTGTTTTCACGAAAACAGATTATAAAAGTTGAATTCTGCGATGACAACAAATGTAATAGATTCTTAAAAAGTTGTCGGATCAGGGAGAGTTTCACTAATGCTGGCAACCAGCTAATCGTCGACATTAGTGTTTGATTATTAGTAAGGCCGATTAACATTATTGATGTGGTATTCGATTGGGCGCTCTCAGAGAATTTTTTTACGTCCGTTTGGTACAAAAAAAGCAATCTTTTTCAGATTTCAGAGCACTTTTGCGAATCTGGATTTTTTCTTAAATTTGCCTCAGATTTACCAATACAAGTACGTTTGAGTTTGACAGTGGAGTTTGTTTACATTTTCGTAAAATTTTGTCAACTGCAAAGAAATGCATTGTATTTGCTGGATCTATATTTTTGATAATAATTTATGTACAAATGTTTAGAAATCAATTTGGACTCAAACTTCGAATGTTTCAATATAAAATTTAACCAATGGATTGAAGCCGTTTAGAAAATTGTCGAAGGCTACATATATTCCAATCGCAACTAAATCAGCAAAGAAAAGAGCAAGTAACGTTTTTATGTTCGATTAAACTCACGAAACCTGAGAGCGAATCTGAAGAAGACCAATCAAATACCACATTTGAAAATCCAATGTAGGGACTGGCACTTGATGTCCATCGGGCGGCCATTTTCTAGTGGGATTTCAAGTGGACTGTGTGGAATGTGTTCGGCATATTTTGTGCCCATTAGTTACACGGCGTTCACATTACAGTTGAGTTGAAGAGTTTTTAAAGTTTATGAAATTGTTGGAATCAAATGAAATTCCTGTTATAATTTCTTTACAGTGCCAAATACCTTAATAAAGGGTTTTCCAATAAGAGGTGTTATTGTGAATTACCCGCTATTTCGGTAGCTGTCGCTTTTATTCTTTAACATTTGACAATTAGAAACTACGCCATTACTAAAAATGGAACGATACATGCTTCAACAACGCATTGAAATTATTAAAATTCACTACAAAAATGGTGAAAAAACACAAGCAACGAAACAATTGTTCTTTTACGGGGAAAGTTTCCGGACCGTGTTATCTCTCGAAGAGGTGAACACAATTGGCCACCGAGATCTTATGATTTAACACCTTGCGACTTCTTTCTTTGGGGCAAGGTGAAAGATAAGGTCCACGCCAACAGAACCGCGACGATTCAAGACCTCAAAGATAAAATTCGTGAGGCTATCGAGGACATAGGGCAGCCACTTTGCGATTTGGTTATGGAAAATTTCATGAAAAGGATATGGTCCTGCGTGCGTGCTCGTGGTGGCCATTTGGCTGATGTTGTTTTTCATTATTCACGGCATACCTTCCTCTTTATTATGAAATAAACTGATCGGATGTTTATCTCAAAATATAACATTTTTTTTGAATACCAAAATAACACCTCTTATTGGAATTTATAATAATCATTGGACAATATCTAGCAGAAATCCATCTCATAATATTAATCAGAGAAGAAATGAATTAAGACGGTTTCTTGCACTTTTGTTAAAAGAGATTTTGTTGCTTAAAGATTTTTTTTTTATATTTTAAAGAAAATACCTACACTTTTTTTAAATGCTTTTAATTTCGAAGTCATATTGAAACAAAATATTTTAACACCGGTTAGGGAAAACGTTCTTTTTTTTATGTCGTTATGTCGTGGGAAAAAATATTTTTTAGTTTTAGCATAATTTATAATCCGTTATTAGCACGTGAAATTCATACTTGCACAATGAATTCGAAATTTTGTATTTGTATTGTGTGGGCTTGGCTTATTCTTGTAGAGGCCATACAGAAACCCTAGATCGCCTATTGAAATACACGCAACATTTAAAAAATGTTTTGATCACTGTTTGTATTCCAAAAACCCAAAGATTGGACTTGTTTTTGTTAATTAATAATTTAGAGAGGAAATCGGAAATCAACTAGCAGAATCCAATTAAAAACAACATTCAGGTGTCTTTTTGTTAGGAGTTTTAATCACTTTTTTACGAATTTGCTTTGTAAAAGTGTTATCATCGGCCTGGCCGATGCTCTGATACCCTCCACTGAATACAAACCATGTAAAATTTGTATGGGAGGTACCACAACTACTTGACCGACATTGCCCAATTTGAATAACAACCTGACGACGATAAAAGTAAGTCCTCTCACAAAAATTTACTTGCCTAGGTCGATTTGTTTCGACGCTATTCTGTTTTCAACAATCAGAGAGACACATGAACCTAACATTAATTTTAGGCTAGCTTACAGGTCACTACGGTTTGCGATACCACCTACATAAACTTCATGTAACCGACTCCCCGGAGTGCCGACTATGTCTTGAAGAAGACGAAACAGCTGAGCACATCACGTGCGAATGTCCAGCTCTAACTAGAATTAGAAGGAAAGTGTTCTTCCGGGAATTACTAAGTCCAGAAGTATTGAAGAAGTCCTCTGCTGGAAACCTTACCAGCTACATTAGGGAGGTAGAGACGCTGCTAACCTAAATACAAATTTTCTGAAAATCCCGGCACAATATACCTTCTAGGTCGAAGTGCCTATCTTTCGCCTTGGCGAGTCAGAAGTTAAAATAAAATAGTAATTTTGTATGGGAGGTACCAGAACTATTTGACCGACATAGCCAATTTTCAATACCAACTTGACGACTATTCCCCTTGTAACCGACTGGACACAAGGAGGGTTATGTGTTTCGCGCGTGTCCTATGTGCGTTCCTAAGTGTCATCATATTCGTATTCTTCCACGGCGTATCATAGGCTGAAAAGATAAAAATAAATTAATTTAACAAACAAAAAAACCAACTGACTGTAAAAAAATAATTAAAAATATTCACATTCAAGTGCATATACCTAACTATTTGGCAGTCGGATGGTACTCAATACTTATTTATTTGTTAGGCTGTGTAGTTATATAGTCTCCGATTGTTAATAATTAGTTAGGTATAGGTACTTGAATGTGTCTTGTTCATATATTTTTAATTATTTTTTTACAGTCAGTCAGGTTTTTTGGTTTTTTTTAAATTAATTTATTTTTATTCTCTTTTTTCTTTAAACAAAACTTCAAGGTTTGTGTGGTTTTTGAAATCGATGAACTCGTCGAATAATTTTGCTAATAGCAATTTAAAACTGAAGCCAGTTGTGCGATGATCGTTGTTTCTGTATTGATGTAAGGTCTGTTTTTTTGAGCTTCGATTTCAGCAAAGCAAAGTAAAGTAGGATTTTCAGAACGCAATTACAACAACTACGCTCTACTGGACACTTCGAGACTCGCAGTAGTTGTTGTACTCAAAAAAGTTGGTCGCAAAATTCTGTCCGTCTGTCTGTATGTCCCGAGGCCTACAGCCTAAACGCCTGCCCGGTTTTCCTTTAAACTCAGGATTTGGTGTTTGGGGGCTTACAGTTCGGGGCCGTTTTTTTTGCACGGTAACCTCAATCTTAATGGTACTTTCTTATAAAATTTTAATACCAGTTTGATTTGTTCGAAAACGGCTCCAACGATTTCAACCAAAATTGATATTTAAGCTTAAGTAGGTGAAGTTACCACGACTGCATACTCAGTTTTATGCTAAAAATTCGAATAACGGTACTTTTGAAATTTGGACATATCTCGAAAGCGGTCCATACGATTGTAACAAAAATTAATTTCTAAGTTAATACGGTTATTTCTAACTTAATGGCAAATTCAGTTTTTCTCTGTTTTATCGTAAAATGGATTTTTGAAAAACGTTATTTTTGTTTAAATTTAGTTTTCTTAAGTTTGCTTGAAAACGGCAACACCAAAATACAAACTTAGAGTAAAATTGATGTTTTCAAAATTATTGCGTTCGTAATTTTCAATTCGATTCACCGAAAACGCTAATTTTTAAATCTGCTCATTTCTCGAAAACCCCATTTTCGATTTAAAAAAAAAAACTTTAAAAACCTAGTAATGCTTACATCCCGAACAATAACCTGTACTTTGTTTTCAGCTAAATAGTCAAGCAATTTTATTTTTCAAACTAAACATTGCAATATTTGGTACTCTTTTGTCTGCCAAATATTACGAAAACCGCTCTAACGATTTTGATCAAAATGCTTATTAGGGATAGTAAAAGTATTCTAAATAAGATCCCGTACTTAGTTTTTTCTCAAAAAATTCGAATAAATCAGAAAAATAATTATTTCTCAAAAATTACTTCACAAATCCCGATTTGTATTCATATATCTTAATATACCGCATCTCATCCCCTGACAACTCATTCCATGTTCTTAGCGACATCTACATCTTAGCTGTGCAACTGGAGTTGTAGTCTAATTTAATATGAGAAATAAGTGTTACCATATTATAATTTATTTTGTGTTATTGTTTGGAAACCATTTTGTGAAATAGAGTAGGAGCTATAAAGGCAGGTTATATTCTTTTGTAATTATATACACACATAATTGGATAAATATCTTTGCGAAATTTGTCTTTTTATTCTCTAAGGTTAAAATAATAAGTTGTTTGGGAAAATAAATTGACTTTTAGCTTCAGAGAATTTGAGAAAATATGGGTCGAGTGCACCTCATCCCCCGGACAACTCATCCCCTGCCATCGTTTTCAGATCTCAGATTTTATGCGGCAAACATTCAGCTTTGGATTAAATGAAAGAGAGGAATGTTGGCCGACACGTCAATCATTGCGGTTTGATTGAAAAACATCGACATTGTTAGGTATATGTACTTCAGATTAACTTTTGAAAAAAAGAACTTGAATTGACCGAATTACATGAAGCAGGATGTGCATACTCTGATTTATTATAGTCACCCCTATCGAGGTATCCGTTCGGAAAAAATTCCGATACGAAAGTTAAATCTAATCGGAACTCAAATAGCGTTCGAAGTATCCGTTACGGAACAAAATGAATGAAGCACATAAACGCGTTCATTTCACATTAAAATATTCCGCAGCATTAAGTTGTCAGAGAGCTTTGGAGAAAATGTGGAGCGTAGCTGTCAAAAGTAAGTGGTATAACGCGGTTGCCCGCAATGCGAGAAGGTGCGCTACATGTTATTGGAGGATTTTTCCGAAAGTTGTATCGAAACGGATACTTCGATTGGAATCACTCCGATTTCGTACAAATCGGAGAAAATTCCGTTCCGAACGGATACCTCGATAGGGGTATTAAGGGATTAACACTTAAACAAAACATTATACGTTAACGATTTTGGGCGAAACGAAGTTCGCCGGGTCAGTTAGTCTACGATATATTTTTGTAATAATCTCAATTTTCCACATCTAATGAAAATGCAATAACAGATAAGAAAAACTTAAAAATATAAGCCACTCCTTTTTTTAACCATATTGGGTATTCACCTTTAGATAATACCAACTGCAATCAGAAATTTCCACTTCATTTTCACACCACACACGTCAATTGGGATATTCAGTTTATAACTGCTAACGCATATTCAAAAACAAATCTCCGAATTCTTACAATATACATCTACGTGAAGATATAGATCACGAAACCTGCTTCCAATCATAGACACCCCACATCAACGTTACTAATCAAAATAAAAACATGACCTAACAGATCAGATAACAGAAACCCCTAAACTACACTACATGTCCTCGTACTTAAAAATCTAGTTAAGTGTAAGAGCTTATAAAATAGTACAGTGGCACTTTTAACTCTCTTACCAGAACTTGTGACAATTCCCTTTTAATGAGAGCTTGAACTATAAAAACTCACATTGTCATTTGATATGCACTGCCATATCAGATGAACTAACCAAAAGTGACACACCTACCTAATAAAATAAGAAAACAACCAAGCAAACTTTTGATGAACAAGAAAGTTTCGTTCGACCCAGTCGTGCACTTTATTTATTCTTTGTTATTCTTGTATGTCATTGATAAAGAATGAATCCCAAAGACAAATTGCAATGCAATACTATAGGGTACACTCTTCACCTATCTGGCCCTTGTGGCCCTTCCAGAAATAAATCCTGGATCCGCACTTGAGCGTAGATTTGAATACGTTAATGATAAGTTTCCTTTACACTGTTTTAAAATGAGCACTATATTACCTGATCATGTAGACCTTTCGAGGAATGCTTTTGTGGTACAGAAAGAAATGACCAGTCATTGATACCCTTTTGTAGGAATGTTGCCAATAAGGGAATCTTGCTAACAAATCCAAATTTATCTCCAGCTTCAATTAGTAGAACGGTGGAATTCGAATGTCTCGTAAGTAAAGTAGCTACAACAGAGCCTGCTGTCCCTCCTCCCACTAGAAAACGAATAAAATCAATAAAATACAGAACAGAGCAAGTATACGCCATCGCTTACCAACTATATAATCAAATGTATATCCTTCGGATGGCTGCAAAAGATTCGGCACATTCTCCTTCAACAGCTGATATAGAAGAATCCATACAAAGCTAAAGAGAGCAATTATCACCGAGCAGAGTGTAAGAAATTCTAAAACGATTTGAATCAGTTGGAACTATTTTTTTCTAAGCAATAACAACAAATTATACACACTTCCAGTGAAGGACATACTGTTTGTTGTTTCAATACCAAAATATCTCACAATTCTGGCCAATGTTTTGTAATTGAAATGGGGAATATGCAAATTTGACAGGTGAGTAGAATGAGAGAATGCCATAATCTAACTAATTGAATTAAAGTGAAAAAGTAAAGTCAGACATCAACATAATCAAAGTATGTATTAAAGCGCACCTGTTGCAGCAAATAAAAAGTCAAACATAAATCATTCCTATGCCATTCAAATGTTGTGGGGGTTGTTGCTTCTGTTGTTATATAGTACATAAGTAGTAAAAAAAAACAATGTCAAATTAAGAGTGTGTGTGCAATACTTATATTAAATGCTAAACATAAGGTTTCCAAAACTTTGACTATCAATAGAATCTAATACCTATCACACCATGCAAGTAATGGTTTGAATGCTGGAAAATTCCATGGTTGGTTGCTTCACAAGCGCTTGCACAAGATAAACTATAATGCTGTGACTAGTTAATGCGATAATTTCAAACGTACACGAAGATAAATTTAAAACTGAAATGAAACATGGCTGCCACGTATCTTATATTACCCACATGATAGATCATTGATTTTCATGGTTTACAACATTTGGATGTCTTACTATTGTGAAAATCAATTTGTTTGAGTTACTTACTGGTAACCAACATCGATTTCTGAAATATATCTCCAAAAAAGAAAAACGCACGAGAACAATAATTAATATGACCGAACTTAAACTTTATTTTCGCGATTATGCCACGTAGCCAGATGAACGGGTTGGATGTCAGCTTATAAGTGATCGAACAAAAAAGAAATGTGTGTTCTGGTCTCTTCTGTCTGGTGGTTGTGTATGTGTGTGTGTGTATGAGCTGCTGTTGTTGCAGCTGCTGGTTGCGTTGCCATCCCAGAATATTGAACATCCTGCCCGGCTGAACAGGTATGTTCAGAACTATTCCAGGAGTTTGCACACCTTTTGTACAGGTCGGGTGCATTCGCCAGTTGCATGTTTGATAGTTACCACACGGATTAAGCCATCTTGCCCAGGATGTACCGCAATTATTCTGCCGAGTCGCCAGTGCGTTGCTGGAAGGTTTTCATCCCGGATGAGTACAATATCGTGAAGTGCGAAGTCAGTATTGCCTTTATGCCATTTGGATCGTTGTTGGAGTGTGCTGAGATATTCGTCGTGCCATCTACGCCAAAAGTGTTGTTGCATCTGCCGAAGTTGGCGCCAATACGATAAGCGGTTTGCAGGAAAGTCCGTTAAGGGTTTGTCGGGTATCGCAATGATTGGTCTGCCAATTAGGAAGTCGGCCGGTGTGAGCGCCAGTTGATCATCCAATGAATCGTGTAAAGCCACAAGAGGTCGGGAATTCAAGCATGCTTCTACGTGAACCAATAAAGTGTGTAATTGGTCATAGTAGATTGAACGGTTGCCAATCACTCGAATTAAATGCTTCTTAGCGGATTTTACCGCTGCCTCCCATAGTCCACCATGATGGGGTGCCCGTGGTGGTATAAAATGCCATTGTGTACCTTTGTTCGCCAGTTGTTGTTGAGTGTATTCATTCTGCCAATGCTGTAGATCCTCCACCATGATTCGATTAGCGCCTGTGAATGCTGTGCCGTTGTCGCTATAAAGTTCATGACATGGGCCCCGCCGACTGATGAAGCGTGTGAATACGTTGATGAAAGCTTCCGATGATAAGTCCTCTGCCAATTCAATATGGACCGCCTTAGTTGCCATACATACGAAGATAGCCACATATGTCTTCTTCTGGGTGCGTACTCTCTTTGCGCCAATGCGTATGTTGAATGGGCCACAGTAATCAATGCCTGCCACTGAAAATGGTGGTGTCGGTGTAACGCGTGCTCTTGGAAGGGACGCCATACGTTGTGATGCCATATTATGCTGGTGACGTCTGCAAATCGCACAGGAATGAATACATCGTTTTACCAGAGTGCGCAAATGCAGAATCCAGTATTTTCGCCTGAGAGTGTGTAGCATCAGTTGAATGCCACCATGAAGTGTAGCTTGATGCACCTGCCAAATGATGAGTCTTGTAAGTGCGCCTTCCTTCGCCAGAATAATCGGGTGCTGTCGCTCCTCGCCAATGTCTGCATTCTCTAGCCGTCCTGAAACTCGCAGTACGCCAGTCGCCGATTCAATATATGGAGTCAAAGAGATGATCTTGCTCGAGGATAGAAGGGGTTGACCCTTGCGAAGTTGAGAAATTTCTGGATAGAAGAACTGCTGCTGTTCGGCCTTTATATGCCACTGAATCGCCAAGTCCAATTCCTCCACTGCAATAGGTTTACGTCGGTATTCACGATGAGCATCCTTCCATCGGAATATAATTGCTGTTGTTCGAAGAAGTTTGCCAAGACTGCTGAATCTGTCTGCCAATGCGATTTCAATCTTTACTCCATCCTCCCAATAATGCGTCTGTAGTGAGAATAACTGGATCGCCTGAGCCAAGTGAGCGGTGAGTGGTTTCATTTCAGCTTCGACTAATTCTGCCTCTCGTGCCGTGAGAGTGTTGAGTAATGACATTGGGTACTGCTCGGGCAATGGGCCCTGCCACCAAAGTGTATGGTTAACCAATGCTGCTGAGCTGATGCCACGACTCGCACAATCGGCAGGATTGAACTGAGTGCGAATATGATGCCAATTGTCCACGCTTGAATATTCTTGAATAAATGCCACCCTTGATGCGACAGACTGTTTCAGTTGCGATGAAGACTTATGAATCCAAGACCAAACGATTTGAGAGTCAGTCCAAAGCGTGTATGGAAGTCCTGCTAGATGCATAGCCACGCGAATATCCTTCATAAGCTCGGTGAGCAACTTAGCTGCACAAAGTTCCAGCCTAGGGATTGTGATCAATTTGACCGGAGCCACCTTCGTTTTTGCTGCAATTATCCGTGTTACATGGGTGCCATCCTTCTGCCTGGTACTGAGGTAGACGACGGCAGCATACGCCTTAGTGCTAGCATCACAGAAGCCATATAAGCATGATGAAGTCTCTGGAGACATGCCAAGCCACCTAGGTATCCGAAGAACCTCTAGCCGCCGAAGTTGACTGCGGAAACTGAGCCATTCCTTGAGTAAACCGGATGGTACGGGTTCATCCCATCCCAAGCCAGCCTGCCATAGTTTCTGGATGATGATTTTCGCGACGATAACAATAGGCGATAACATGCCCGTGGGATCGTACAATTTCGCTGCATCGCTAAGGATCTGCCGTTTTGTGTGAGATCCATGTTCGTCTAAGCTGACGCGGTAAAATAGTTCATCGGTCAATGAATCCCAATGCAAGCCAAGCACTGTTGTTTCCGCCAGTTGTAGTTCCAGATCAGGTACCCCAGATGGGGTGGAGAAATGTGCCAAAACCGTAGCGTTATTTGTTCTCCATTTACGTAGGTGGAAATGTCCTTCTCTTAGTACCGATGCCACGTCGTCTCCCAATTGAATTGCCTGCTGAACTGTGGGCACGCTCGTAAGGTAGTCATCCACGTAAAAGTCAGCCAATATGCTCTGCCTAGCTGCCACAATCCTTGACTCCTCCACAAGTTTATGACAATGGTCCATGCCACATTGGAGCATTGCCCGAATAGCCAGGTATGGGCCACTCGTTGTGCCGTAGGTGACGGTTGCCAGTTGGTATGTGCGCAATGGTTGATCGGAGGAGTCTCGCCACAGTATTTGTTGCCACTGCCGATGCCTCGGGTCCACGCGGACCTGTCTGAACATTTTTTCAACATCCGCCGTTATTGCGATGCCATAAAGCCTAAATCGATGTATAATGTTGACCAGTAGATCCTGAATTGGTGGTCCAGCTAGTTGGGTATCGTTCAATGATATGCCATTCGTTGTCCTGGCCGATGCATTGAATACCACCCTGAATTTTCCGGATACAGCATGATGAGGAATAAAATATACCTGGGATGGATCGCCATGCTGCCCTTGAACAGGATGCATATGACCAAGTTGTTCATATTCCTGCATAAACGCCACGTATTTTTGCCTAAGTGCAGGATCCGAAGCCAATTTCCGTTCCAGTTGATGAAACTGCCGAAGAGCCAATTGATGTGATGAGCCCAGAGCTGGCGCGTCTGCCCGGAATGGCATCTGCACCAAATAGAAGCCATTTTGTAGCTGCCTATGTGTTCGTGAGAAGATCTGTTCGCAGACGTCAATAGTAGCTGAGTCGAGGTCCCTTTGATTGGTGTCATTCACAGCAAAAATAGTTCGCAACAACTCGTCCAGCCGTGCGTCGTCCTCCCTCGTCTGCAATGTCATAGACCGAAATGAAAGTGTGCCTACCTGAGTTGTTTCAACTGGGCCGAAAATCACCCAGCCAAGATGCGTATTTTGTGCCACTGGTTCATTAACCTCGCCTCGGACGATGCCATCGGTGATGAGTTGCCCCCAAACGTCTGCGCCAATTAATGCATCTATCCTGCCAGTTTTCCCAAATGTACTGTCTGCCAATGGTAAATTGCTAAGATGCTGCCAACAGTGATCTGCTACCTCGGCCATCGGAGTGGGAGTGGTAATACAAGTCATAATATGGAACTTGACCTGGAGCTGGAATGATGGTTCAGCAATGGATATCATCTGTACCTCTACCTGGCCTCGAGTGTATTCGCCTATGTTCATGCCAATGCCTTCGACCCTAACCGTCGATTTGTACCTAGGGAGAGCCAATTGTTGATACAAACGTGACGTTATGAAACTGACTTGTGATCCTGGATCACAGAGTAGTCGGCAAGGGTGTTGTTCGCCAAAGCCGTCGATGAGTTGTACGCGCGCCGTTGCCAAAAGTGTAATACGATTACTAGCAGTAACCGTGAATGCCCTAAATGATTCGGTGAGTCAATATTGGTTTCGTGGAGGTTGATTGCTCCCAGAAGCTGCCCCAACCGAAGGATTCGAATGGGTGTAGACCTGTGATGCGCCTTGGGTTGACGAGTCAGTAGCGGATGACCCAGCCTGGGATCGTTGAGTAGAGTTTTGTGGGCCACGACATAACAAGGTATGATGCCTACCGTTGCAGACACGGCAATTTGTCGATGTGCAAGAGCTTGTTGCGTGACCTGGTTTCAAGCAATTGAAGCAAAGATTGGAGCCTTTCAACTTCTCGAACCGTTCTCTCACAGACATTGCCAGGAGCCTAGGACACCGGCCAATCCGATGAATGCTGTCATTGCAGTATTCGCAATTGCCAGGTGATGTTGTTGCCAAATTTGTTCTCACAAGCCGAGGAACATTGCTGCCAGATCGAACCGCAGGGTTAGCCCGGTTACTGGTGGGCGCAGCCACTTGTTGCCTATGTGCGGACGCGCTCTTCGACGGCCATTGTAGAACATCAGCACTTAAGCTATGTGCTCGACGTTCCACAAACGTCAGCAGCTCAGTCAACGAGGGGATCTCCTGCGTGGTGCGGCTCATACCCCACGCCTGTTGGGTCCTAGTTGGTAATTTGGATACCACAATTGGTACCGCCAAAGCATCCCATTTATCCACGGGTAATTTCATTACCGCCAACGCCCGCAACGACTCGCGGACTGTATCGACCACTGACAGCAATGCACTTGTCGATTCTGCCGTGAGAGGCTGCAAGCCAATGAATCGAGCCACATGTATATCGGCCAATTGTTTCGGACTGTCATACCGATCTTTCAGTGCCTGCCACACCTCCTCATAGCCGCCAGTGTACATACCGCCCACCAGCGCCACTGCATCCCCTTGAACCGCCTCGCGCAACTTGCCTAACTTATAAGCCTCTGGAGCCACTTGCGAATGTATGAGGGTTTCAAAGGAATCCTTAAAAGCCAGCCAATTATGTAATGTACCGTCGAACTTAGGCACGGAAAGCCTCTCCAATTTGATATCGACCGGAGCGGCCCGGGGTATATCACTGCCACCATCTACTTCCTCAGCCTTCTCGATAAGAGTCAACTTCGCTAAGCGTCGCTGTGCCGCTGCCATAGCCTTGTTCAGCTGTCTCTCGACGGTATCCCACAATTCAACATGAATCTCGATTGCATCATCCTGGGCATTGGAGACCAGTTCGTGATGTGCAACCGAAAATCTCTCGAAATGGGCTTGCAAGGAAAGCGCATCCTGCTTTATGGTAAATTGGTCTTCGTCCTCGCTCTCGCCATAACCCGGAGCAGTCATTCGGTCCGCCACACGCTTTAGTGATGTCATGGCCGCCCTTCGCTGATTCAATTCAGCCATAACCGCAATAAATATAGGAAAGGAGAACAAAAACAATTTACCTGTTATTCTCCCACAATGATCGTACGATGTATCACACAGCCGTCGTTTTGTATGCCAAGCCAATACAATTTCTTTTGCCACAGAATGTTCAACGGTGTATCGCACAGCCGTAGTCGAAAAAGAGCGAGCAAAAATGCGTAATATATAATCACCAAGTACTGCACCGTACGCAACTAGCCTGTATTTATTATTTTTCTCTCACAGTCACTGTCAGTATATAAGCGAGCCACTACCGTTTTCCACTGGAGGGTATTGAGTGTGTGTGGGTAGGCAATGCCACTGTTTTCCGCGAGGGTATCACACCGTATCGCAAAAGAAATAGGTATAAGGAATTTTTTTTCTCGACGACGCCACAGAATAACCCGTTATTGAATTTTACCGAATGTGTAATTTATTTTGCCACAGCCACTATTGTTGATGGAAAGTTAGATGTCCACTCGCGTTCCCGGGTTTCGGCACCACAAATGTTTGAGTTACTTACTGGTAACCAACATCGATTTCTGAAATATATCTCCAAAAAAGAAAAACGCACGAGAACAATAATTAATATGACCGAACTTAAACTTTATTTTCGCGATTATGCCACGTAGCCAGATGAACGGGTTGGATGTCAGCTTATAAGTGATCGAACAAAAAAGAAATGTGTGTTCTGGTCTCTTCTGTCTGGTGGTTGTGTATGTGTGTGTGTGTATGAGCTGCTGTTGTTGCAGCTGCTGGTTGCGTTGCCATCCCAGAATATTGAACACAATTATCTATATAGATCATGATGAGGCAAAATACAGAACACCTATTCAGATCTGTATAATACAAACCTCTAGTCCCTTTAGATGTCTGAAAATTACATGCATCATGGTACCTTTTAACATATAAATCGTTCAGTCATTTTCGGTGCCGTTTGCATTGATTTCGGAGAAGAATTTTTAACAGCACATTTGCAAACTCTTCAAGCTGTATGTCACCCTCTTCCTGGTGAGAAAAGAGTAAACATAAATAATGGAATAAATGGAGGTGCTACTTCAGTGAAAATGCCCTCAAGTGGGAAATAATTTTAAACACGAGACGAATTATTATATGACGTGCGCAGGATTACCATTGAGTATCTTCCTCTTGCTGAGAGGGCAGATGTACATTAGCGTCAAAAAGTCTGTAAGATCGTCATTCAAAATTCAGTAGCTATAATTGAAGGCGCGCTAAAGAAGTTCACAACTTGGGTAAAGCATACAAGAAAAAGACACCCAAGAATCCAAAGAGTTATCAGTTGTCTGGCTGTGTAAGGTCGCTTTTGGCAGGGCGAAAAACACCTAGTGCCTGCAACTGCCTTTCAGCCATAGATCTATGCTATCCTAAGGCTGCCGACTGTTGAAGTAATAAACAACCACACGGTAATACTGTCAACTGTCGTCTAGAAGACACAACCCGTCAACAGAAGAGAGCAGATGTATATATAGATACTGAATATATCTATCCTTTGTTTTTTATTTCAAATGCAACTGCTTTCCGAATTTCTCTCTGCTAATAACAACGCGTCCTTTTATGAATTCCTTTTGAACTAAATAAAACTTATTTTACTTTTGCTACTCTAAAACATTTATTCCACTTCACCGACGATATTGTTAGAAGAATAGGTGGCGCAGTCAAAGTACCTGTGTCTGTAGCGCCAGTCAGTAATCTGTCCCACAATAAGTCAAAAACTCGTTGAATTCGTTCGCTTACTAATTATCTTCTATTATGCCGGAATTAAGTGATACAAGAAACGCTTGTGAATGAAGCGATGATACCTCGGATCAGTTCCTTTGCTATTATTCTGCCATTGTTTGTGTTAGGTGGTAGATCGCCGGTGCTAATGCTGATTCTAAGATATCCCAGTAAAAATGGAAATATGTACTGGGGTGGAATCGGCTAAGGTGGTAGTTGATTGTCGCGTTTTTGATTATCAACTCTTCCTTGCTCTGCGTAACAAAAAACTGATTGATTATTGGCAGCACTTCGAGTTCACTTCCTTGCCGACGCTATCATTCCGAGAAGCCGATAGGTGCAATTATATTTTGTATTTGTATTTGTATTTGTATTTTTATTTACAACAAATATTTCACATTAGGATTACAATCTTGTTGTTTGTGAAGGCTTAAAGAATAAAGGAAAAAGGAAATTCAAGAGTATTTCGAAATCTTAAGCTAAGTGAAGTACAATGTGAACTAGAGTTTGATAAATACAGAAAAATTAAAGTAATATTAAAAGTAAAGACAAAATAACAGGAAAAAAAAGAATAAAAAGAACATAAAGAATAGAATGGTTTAAAACATTATTTAGTGATTTTATTTAATTAACAGTGGCCAAGTGTTTAAAGAGAAGATTTTTGAATATGTTTGTGTTTTTGATCCCCCTAAGTGTTACAGGTAATGAGTTCCATAAAAGAGCGGCATGGACAAAAAAAGTTCGTTCGGATTGTTGGGAGTTGAACCTGGGCCGGATCAGGACTGCGGTTCTTTGCGAACTGGCAAATACTAGTCGGTTGTGCAAGTACTCAAGCTGACGTGATTGCATAATATAGTGCAATTGTATTAATGACCTGAATTTGAAAAGGTTCTCAAGTGTCAGTCCCACAATGAGCTTAGAGTGAGCAGAAATATGGTCAAAATATCGTGTATTGTAGATGTATCTCGCGAAGCTATTGTATATTACATTAAGTTGTCGCCTTGTGTTGTAGTCAACACTGCAGAAGATTTCGCAGCCATACAAAAGGATGGGTAAAAGAAGTGCCTTAATCAGTAACAACTTTGTGCTAACAGGCACAAGCCTTTGAGATGACCAAAGCAGGCGGAGACCACAATATACCTTACCGATTGCAGTAGCTACATGATCAGTCCAAGTTAATGTATCATTGAAGATTATCCCTAGGTTTCGAAGTGTTTCTGTTGTGAAAATGTAATGGTGTTTTCGATTGAAGAAAAGAATTACTCTTTCTATGAAAAGGTGTCTACCACTTTTACAAAAACGCTTCAACGAATTTTATTGAACAGAGCAATTCTGAATTTCGGGACAATTCTCTCGGATCTTCAATGAAAAACGTCATAAGTGAATTTAGAATAAGATGTTAAAAAATTACAATAAATTTTAAAATTTCCCTTTTGTCAGTGTTGTATTCTAATTTATTTAATATATTCTTTTTTCACTTAAGTATTTAATTTATTTGTAGTTGAAGCCGAGGTGCATATCAATGAAAATTACACAAATGTATGAAAGCGACACCTAAATAGCTGTCGCATGAAATTGATCGCAAAAAAGCGATTGTCAATTTGATAATCACCTTACGTGGACGTAAAGCGATGATTTTGATTGTCAACTATCAACTATCACCTTAGCCGATTCCACCCCTGGATTTCCTTTCAAATTGATAATACAAATACAATGTTCTTTTGATAGTTCTGGTAGTGTTTCCTTACTCAACAAAAAAAAACTTAGCTTAACATATTTTACTCGTCTAACTCTATCATATGAGTTGTGAATAAAATGACATTTATTATAACGTCATATCATTTGCATTTTTAAACTTTTGTAAAATAAATATTCACGATTAGGTATATATTCAAACTTCAGACTTACCATTGCTTTAATTAATCGTGATTTCGACTTAGAAATAGAAGAGATTCGAAAAATTGTTGCAAAATATTTTTGAAATATGTATAATTATGCATACTTTTAATGGCTAGTAACAAACAAGATTGTGAACAGGAGTATCTGCCTAAACTAGCCGAAGCAATAAAACGAAAATAAATAAGTTCCTGGATCACGTTTAATGTATTTCGATATGTACAATTAAAAAGAAATACATATCAATTGGTCTATAAACAATTACCATACGATTATCCAATTTGTTGACTTAAACCTTAATAAATGTTTAAAAGCTACGAATTTCATTTCGCCGCAATCATTTCCATGTCCTCATCCATTGGGCTTTCTTCCAGTCTCTTTTCAAGTTCTCGAGCATCAACGTAAGTGATATTCTCTTCATCTTCTTCATCCATCAATGCAGCGTTCTGCGCTTCTTCCTTAGCGCGACGCTCCTTCAAACCAACAGCAGGTGACCGAATGAGGGATATATTTCTTTGCACATCCTTAACATCCATTTGTATTTCGACTTCGCGACCCTTACGAAGACGCTGCATAACGAACTGTCCTTGACGCTTCTCTTTGATTTCGGTGACCTTTTTGATGGCATCCAAAGTTTTATTCCACATTTCACGGTTATATTTGACTGGGACATTGCGCCGCTTCTCAAACTCAAAACTGGGATCGATTGCGAGCTCTTTGCCAGCCGCTTTGCGGAAGGCCTTTGTCCATCTCACCTTACGCGGGTTCTTCTTCCTTTTAAACGCTTTGTGGCATTTTCCACGACAAAACTTAAAAATCTGAAAGTCACAGAAAACGTTCAAATACCCATATGGTAAAAACGAGATCAGAAATATGCGTTTTACGAACTCACCTTGCAATCATTTCTTACAAATTGTATTCCATGTCCAGGATAGACTTTACTGGAACAAAAATAACACGTTTCAATACGCATTTTACAGCGAGTTTTGTTAAATAATTAATAAAACTCAATGCAAAATAAAAACACAACACACGTGTGTTCTATAAAATGTCAGAAGGAAAATATAATTTCAGTGATGCTGAAACTGTTGATGCGTATGTGCGGCGTAATTTGTGCGAAAGGTATGTTTGTTCGATTCAAATATGAATTTTACGGGAACACAGCTTGTAGGCAGCCGCCTTTCTACTGTAAAGTAATATATCTCTGTATTCCATTATCTTTGGTGCGTACACACGAACTTTAGAAACGTAAAAAAAACGCATAAAAAATGTATTCAAACTACATTTTTCAGCTGCTGGCATGTTCTTTTTTTGACATTTCAGGATTATTTGAAAATAAATTCGTTTACAAATTTGTGGTTGCTTTGCGAACAATTGCTACCCCTTCCGTAATACACTTTCATTCTCCTTTACACACCGCTGAACTTTCAACATGACAAAAATGAGGAAAAAATGTATTGTCATACGAGCTTTATCGTTGGAAGGATTGCTTTTTTAAATGAATTATTAATTTTTCGAGTATAGAAACGATTTTTTATATTAAATTATTTCGAAATGAGTTATTATAAATGTGTAAAAATCAATTGAAATGGATTTCCAATGCAAGTGAAAAAAAAATGTTTTTGCGGCGAACTCAATACACACAAGAACCAATAAAATTCGGATTTTATGTTCGATTCGGCAGCAGAAATCTGAAAGCCAAATCGAAAACGTAATTAGTACTTACTACTCAAAAACGAATTTATTGACTAGATGCGTCAAAACCGAGATACATCGAATCAGACAGCTGTCAGACTAACTAAACTAGATACTTGAACGTTCCCATTGCCTAAAGCAATTTTTTTCCAAAGGAATAAAGGAGCGATATCCAGTTCAAGGAGATTCATTTCCATGACAATAATATCGTATTCACCCAAAAAGTGAAAGAGTCGTCTCTTTGAAAGATATGAAGTTCCAAAGACAGTTTTGATATTCATTTTGTACTATCTATTGAAACTACATGTACTTCTTTGAAAAGCATAGTTATTTATAATCTGGAATAACACCCCACCACAAAACAACACTTTATTTCATTATTTTATTGGAATTTTATAACTGCTGCAAATCGCTGCTTACTACCCCTTGAACGGGCTCATAAAAGCAATTGTAGATTTGTGTATCTTTGTGTTGGAAAATCTCTGGTTAAACTCATTCAGATTGCCAGATGTCACAATTTGTGAAATTTATCAAGACTATTGGGTGCTAAAATAAAAACTTTTGGTTTTTTACTGTTTTACTCTGCAAAATAAATTCTTCAAAATTTTTTATGCCGGCGAGCAAGAAAAGCATTGTTTCAACAGCCGCTTTGACCGCAGTCAGCTTAGGTCTAGTGTGTGTCATAGTCAGAAATCGTAAGCAGATCCTTCAACAACTTAAATATGCTTACGATTTTCGTAACCCTCTACGCTATAAGCACATCGAAGTAATAGAAAACGCTGAAGATTGCCAGCGGGTAGTTGCAACTCTTAAAAGGTGTGTACATTTAAAATTAGTCTATAGCAGATATCACATAACTCCTTTGATTAGGCACTGCAATGAATACCGTGTCCTTGGATTCGACTGTGAGTGGGTGACTGTTGGAGGTCGCCGTCGACCCACAGCCATGCTTCAACTTGCTTCACATAAAGGTCTGTGCGCTTTGATACGCCTGTGCAGCCTAAAGTCAATTCCGATGAGTTTAAGAGAGTTGTTGGAAGATGACAATGTCGTCAAAGTTGGCATTGGCCCTCATGATGATGCTGGCAAATTAGCTCAGGATTATGGCGTTGGCGTTGCAAGCGCTTTTGATTTGAGATACTTAGCCGTGCTTGCGAATCAAAAACCGGAAGGTCTGGCAAAAATGTCTAAATCAATATTAAATGTTCATTTGGACAAGAATTGGCGATTGGTATGTTCGGATTGGGAGGCAAAAACTCTGACTATAGCGCAATTGGAATACGCGGCTAAGGATGCATTGGTTGCCGTAGAGATCTTCAAAAAGATGTCAAAAATGCTAAAAACCGGGTAGCTTCATCGAACTGTATTATAAATGTAAGGTTTTGTGACCATCGTCTTTCTAGGAAATTTTGGCAGAGTCCAAAATCTTATTTGGAACAAGTGCTTCAACAATGCGATCCGTTTGTAGAAGTTCGTTTCAAAGATAATTTTGTTAAAAACGGAGTAGTACTAGTAGGAAATGCATTGAAGGAAAAAACATCAGCAAACACTGTCATAAAAAAACCGTGGAGTAGAGGAATTAGTACTCGATCAAAAATCCTGTACGATAACTGCTTCTTGGAAGCCCCTGATGGAGAGGTCTTGTGTACGTGTGATCGGAAAAAAGCGCAATGGTTGACAGACTATATTAATCAATTTGTTTTGTTTTATGATGACGATTTGCTTTTAAGGTATGTGGATCAAAATCTAGGACTGGAAATGAAATCTGATCCATACACGGTTCGTCTTAACTTTGAACCAGCTGGTAGAGCTGTGGGTGAAGTTGGACGCTATTATCAAACACCGAAAGAAAATCAATGCGTTGTTTGTGGCAGAAAGGATGCATATATTCGGAAAAACGTAGTTCCACGCGAATACAGAAAACACTTCCCAGTTGTAATGAAGTCTCATACTTCGCATGACGTGCTACTACTTTGTCCACAATGTCATCAAATGAGTAACATATCCGATTTAAAGATTCGCGCAAAATTGGGAAAATTATGCAATGCACCCTATCTCAATGAGGAGGGCGGACCAAAAGTTGTTGAAATTCCTGAATTAAGGTTACTTAATTCTTATTACTTTTTCCAACGAATTGCTGAGTTCTTCCTTTGCAGACAACTACGTTCGGCAGCAAGAGCTCTAATGTACAACAGCGATCGTATTCCCCAGCTTAGGAAAGAAGAGCTCGGAAAGATTGTTCTTAGTAACTATCCCAAGAATACAGAATTAAGCGAGGAAATACTAGAAGAATCTGCACATGTTGATATTACGTTTGTCAAACTATCATTTTTTGCTAAATACTTAACTAATTGCTTAATTGTAGGGAAAGTATAGACGGGTATACACCTCACGGACTAAAAGTTGTGCAAGAATACCAAGAAAAACTCGGCGGCCTTATTGAGTTGGAGAAACTGTGGCGCGAACATTTTTTAAACGCAATGCAGCCCAAATTCCTTCCCGATCTCTGGGATGTCAACCACAATGCAAATAGGTGAGTCAGTCAGATATACGCTCATGTTTGCTGCTCTGATGCATTTAGGTGAACAGTATATACTAATTCCATTAATCATAGAAAAAATAATTCTATCAAACCAAAGCAAACCGGTCAAAATAGATGTTATGGGTGCATTGTTTACTATTACAGCTCATTGAGTTGGACATCAACGTTTGCTGCAGTGTCAGGGAAGTTATCGATAGAAGTGTCATTATGTTAGGTCTGCAGGTGGTTTCAAGTTATGTTTAAAACTCTACAATTTATCATCCGCTAAAGACTTTAACCGAATTCAAATCAAAGACAGAGACAAGAATTCTTCATTTAGTTTCCCTAAGGGGTTTTAGAGATGCCCACATCTATCTGGCTAATTTCAGTGACTTTTGTTAATTTAAGGTTAATTTGAAGAAACTAGATTACTCTATGACTGTTTACGGTCAAATATTCTGAGCAAATGCGGTTAATTCTTCAACGGCTGTATTACTAGTGCAAATCCAAACTATCAACCCCAAGCGGGGAATAGGGCGTTAACGAATATATGTCATCTTCTTTGGTCTGCAGCTATATATTTCAACTCTGGGCATTTTTTTCATTTCCGTGAACGACCAAAACGTGACGGAATTGGTTTTTGTTTGGATAGTTCACTGGAGTGGCAATTGAGGACCTAATTTTAAAGTCTATGTCCGGTGCTTCATAGTTATAGGCGCAATATGTCCATTTTAAGTGTTATCTAAATGATCCAAGAGCTTATTATCTGTTTATTTCCTACTTCTTTTGCATAGATTGGAAATTAGAGTGAATGAAGGACGAATTGGAAAAGATGATATGCTTATAGCCGGACTGGACCCATTGACAGTAGTTGAAGTCACAAAGTAAAAGGAAAAGCTTTTATGCAAACTAAACAAAAGTTTTTTCTTGTGTATACGCGTGTTTCTTTTGTTTAAATATATATTTTTTTAATACATTTACACAATCACATTGCATTTGCATAGTGGCTATTTTCTACAATCGCTGTTTTTTTTTGGAACCGTTTCGCTTTCGAATGAATCACACAATTCTTTTTCACAGGTAGGTAACTAACAAACAACTAACTAAATTTATATATGCAACATTTACCTACTAAATAATATAATAATAGCAGAAAATAATTCATTAAAAACTAGTACTCTTTTGCAGGTTATGGAAAAGTAGTTAAAAATATAGGCAAGCTATACAAAGAAGGATTGGGCATATAAAAAAAAGTGCTTCTAAGCTACGAACACAATTAAAAAACTGAACTATATAAATTCAATTCCTTCATATTTGAAATCGGTTGGTATTCTCTCTTCGGGCAACAAGGTATTCCCATCAATATCAAATACTGTAATAAATGTGGACGTTTTCCCATTCAGTTCTTCGGACTTAATGGCCAAAATAAATCTATCATCACAGCCAGGAATAAACTTAAAGCTAGAAAAACCATGTGTAGGCTTTGTGTTGTCCAGCGTAACAGTGCGAATTTTTGAAAACCGCTCATCTGCTGAAATAAGCAGATTACAGCCCATGTGCTCATCACGAGTTTCGTTGTACCTGTATATATAAAATAAATTGAAGAAAACAGTGGAAAGGATTCGCTAAATAAAACTCACTTATCTTTAGAGCACCTTCTAGGCAGGAAGAACCATTTTTTATGTACGTCTGACCACACACCACTCTCATGAATCATATACCCAGGCCAGTGGATATTCATTGACTCTTCGCGTAGCACCTTATAGTTAAATGACCAATTTACACTGCGAACTTCTCCCTCAGGAGAGACTACCTTGATGAACATTGGGTTCTCGTTTTCAAAATCTCCTTGTGATGTTGTCCACTCCTTGCCCATCGAACCAACGTACAACATTTGATCCTTTACAGTAGCCCACTCTGATTTGAAGCCTTTTGTCGATTGGCCATCTCCATCTAGTAATATCACCCACGGAATTGGTTTATCATTTTGCAACTCATATATAACCCCTGTACGATCGTCAAATGTAAGTATTTTGCCATTGAAGGTTACCAACTCGGAAAGTTCCATTCCCCGATCCTTTAAGGAAAAACTACTTTCCAATATAGTTGGGTCCTTTTCGTCCCAAATTATCTTTACGTCCCCTTTCGATTGGATGAACGATAAATATCCCTTCTTAATGTAACTTCTCCACACTTGACCAAATTTAGAAGTTGTATCCAGATCAGCTACCATTCCAATTCTATGGGTTTTAGTGCCACGCACCAGAATGGGTGACGTTAGCGGGTATGTGTTGTTATAACTAATGTGATTGAACACTGCAACAGAGTTTGCCGCCTCAAATGATGATCTAGATCTTGATTTTACATAGAAAACCACTAGAACAATAGATATTACTCCGGTGATAAGCAGTGCAAAGTGATAATTGAAACGAAAGGTTCGATTACCAAGACGATATGTAGGCGGAGAGCGTAGGGCTGTCCTCCAATCTCTTGTATACATAACTGAGGTACCACTCGGACTCGCGGATGTTTCTGTTGAACAAAATTTGCTGTAACGATGATTACTGTTCGAGTTCATTGGTCAGCTTTGTTTGAGGGCATCTTTATTGTACGAGGATGTTATTTCGTTGCGTTGGCGACTATTTGAGGCTGATACAGATGACAATGATGATGGTAGAAATTGCATTTAGACGAAGGCAGTTGGTGATCGCGAAAATTGCGAGAATTTCTTTAACAACACAAAGTTTTTCCGAATGTTCCAACTTCCACTTTTTAATTCTGACAACTGAAACGTCAAAAACACGTCACTATCATTTGACGTTTATTATGTTCGAAAATTTAAACTTCTATCAGGAACCCTCAAACTGGTAAAGGGTACGTGCCTATATCGTTGCACGAATTGGCATATTTTAAAAATTAATTTTCTGATATTACTGTCAGATCTGGCAATCGTCTGCGCATAGCTTATGTCGTTTTCCATTGGGAAAAAAAATCAATCTTTTTTTGATCTAAATCAATTTGGCGTTCCATTGGGAAAAAATCAATTTTTTTTTTGATTCGGATCACTTTTTGCAAATCTCGATATTTTTTCAGATTTACACATACTACCACAAATACAGCATAGCTGTTTTACGTCATTTAAAGAAGTTTGTTTTAAAACAAATGTGCAAAGTTTCGTTAAAACCAAAATAAAGAAATACATAAACAGCAATGGACATAGTTTTGGAAGAATTATTATCTTCATTGTTTTCCTCATCATCTGGACACTACGAATCACCCAAACTACTCCATTTGTATCTACAACAGAGAAAACATATTTCAAGCCCTTTTCCATGGTTTATTTTACCAAAAAAAAAATGCAATTTGAACAGCTGATATTGTTGTCAAACAACGCACTAATCCATTTACAAAAGCAGATCAATTTTGTTGCATGTTCCATGAGCCGCATAAAATCTGAGATCGGAAAAAGATTTTTGGTGGTTCCAATGGAAAACGACATTAATGGCGTTTTTCATTGAAGATCCGGAAGAATAGCCCCGAAATTCAGAATTCAATTTCTTTTCTCCAATCGAAAAAGCCATAAAATTCGGATTTTATATTTATGCTCAATTGAGCACTGAGCAGCAGCAAAACTAGATTGGTCGTTAAAGTTCCTTTTACATTTCACACACGAAAATCAACTAAGTACCTACTCAGTTACGAAATTCTTAATCGATTTATCAATAAGAAAAGTAATAAACAATGGATTTGTACATCTGAGTTTTAAAATTCAGAAGGAAATGTAAAAGTAGGTACCTAAAGAAATAATAATTGTTGAGGTGATATTACTGAAGGGCTGAAATTGGTCAGTGCTCAGTGGTGTTCAAGTTCAAATGCAGCAGTACATTGCAATTGAACTAATCGCTCACATTATTTTATAAATTGGACGGTAAGTAGGAACTGGTACATATAAGCATAAATACTTTCAGAAATGCAGCAGTTCAAAAATATTACTTGTTCATATCGCACATATTAATACCTATATATATTACACAAATAAAAACTAACAATAAACAATTTGAGAAAACAAATATTTTGAATTAAATCTTTTTTTCATACCGCCGGAATGGCCCTCAATGTTGAAATCAAACATACTGTACGTAAATTCTAAATTGCCCTTAAGTTTCGATAACCAACTCATTACACAATTTCGAAACAGCTGTCATTTAACAACGGCACTAGACGACAGACGGATATGGCACACGGCACAGTTATATTGTAACAGGGAGTGACCTATTCCCTGGATTAATTTCCAATTTTCAAATTAAAAAATATTAAACTTAGTTAAACCGAATACATACTTTGAAGTGCATACGTCCAAAAAATGAAATATTTAAGTGCAGAAACTAATACAAGCGAGTCGAAAACAAAAACGAAATAGATCTAGGGCTAAACCCAAACGAAAAAAAATACGAAAACAATTCCTTTGCATCGATTTTTCCTTCCGTACCCAAGAAATGGTAAACTCTAATGTTATTTTTGTTATGATTGCAAGTTTAAACGAGTACATACTGTTTTCTAGATGTGAAAAAACTGGATTTGAAGAAACAGCATAGAAAAAAATACTATCGAGTACGAAGACAAAATGCCGGAAAATTTAGAGCTACATCAATTTGTTGGTGAACTACGCCAAAGTAGCCCCTCCCGCCGTTGGCTAACGACCATAAAGGCGAAGTTGGCATGTCCATATTTAGGAATTATTCTAGCTACGCTCTCTTCGCTGTTCTTCTCACTATGCTCGGTTATTGTGAAAGGACTCGTCGATGTTAATCCTATGGAATTGGCGTCATTTAGGTGAGCTATGGAACTTGTCAAATAATCATATAGTAGGTATTATTAATCGAGGTGGCTATTCGTTCGACGTTAGGGACACGACTACGTATTTCAAGTAACGTTATAATTAAAAATAGTATTTTAAGAAATAAGTTGGGCCTTAAAACTTACAGGCTCGTGCCCGAAAATGAAATACTGGAGTTTAGATCCCTTTGAGCGAGCCACATCACCCCTATTTGTCGCGTTTAACCGTAGCCGTCGACCTCAGCCGTGTCCCTAACGTCCTGCGAATAGCATCAGCCATTGTTAATTTATCTGTAAATTTAAGCTAGTGGATGAAATTGTTCTTTTGTTTTAAACTATATATAGGTACTCCTATGCGGGTATTGAGTGGTGTTTATGCTTGAGTCAATGAAGTGCATATTCATAAATATTTAAAAGACGGAACACATTTCGCCGGCCGGCGTTTAAGTTTATCGAATCAGGAGTTTATTTCAGTTTTCAAACTTATCAGCCTCATATTGATAGTGTATACTTTTAGGATTTTTAAAAATGGTAATTTTGCCGCTACCGTTGCATACTTTGTAGAGTGTTAATTTATGTTGAACAAGGCTTATTTGATAATCATCTCTTCTAAATATTTAGTTGTTGAGTTGAGTTGATTTTATTATGTCGTTTTCCATTGGGCAAAAAGAAGCGTCCGGGAGATTCCGGATTCTGAATTGAAAAAGTCACTCCTGAAACCGTTCCATTGGCACAAAAAATACTCTGCTGGTGATTCTGAGAAGAGAATTTCGCTTCACAAGTGTAAATTATGTATGTTATACAAGTCAGCTGACAGCAGCCGTAAATTATTTTTTTTTGGCATTTCACTAATACTTTTGCGAATTCAATCAGAAGCAGTTTTCTTATTCTATTGGATTACAGAATGAGCGGATCTCCAAGTGAAACCAATGGAAAACGACATTAGTACCTACATTTGTTTGACAATGTTGTCTAAATCTTCCATTTAGGTTAATGAATTATGTTTAAAAGAATTGTTGAGACTTTTAAAATTTTAAATTACTATAACTTAAACAGAACTGCGTCGATCCCTATCTATAGTATAGTATAAAAACAATAATAATCTTCAATTGTTTATGAACACTTTAAGATCGAATCCGGTGTATCTTAAAGGGAAGGATCATTCTAAATAGAGATGTAAACAATTATGTTCCTGTAATAGTATATGAAATATGATATGATATTATGAAGGATTTTAGGAAGCTCGAAATGTATAATGTTTTAGGTAAGTAAAAAGATAAGTCAAAAAAAGAATTCACATCCAGCGAATGAAGACATTCACACGTTAATCGGGTTTTGAAAAGACTCATTTTAAGCACTCAATCGCATTATTCCCAGATAAGGACACCCTTGTTGACAGTTTTCACAAATAGCTATAAAGCAGATTAATGCGAATGACAATTCTATGTTCTATCACAAAACGGGTTACTGATAAATTTCACAACATTTTGACAGATTAGGTAGTAGGAACGTTAAACAGAAATAGACGTTAGATCAATCGTAAGAACTCTTATAATATATAAAAACAAAATAAATGATTGTACATAATTAATTATTAATTAAGCCGAGTTATTTTATATGGACTCGTTGTGCCGAATGATATGTAGATATCTTTCACGGATACTTTTAAGTAAGCTCGCCTTTTTCTTATATTTAGACTTGATTTAAGATTTAATGATGGGTCTTTTTTTAAATCTATAAAAATATTATTCAAGAAAGAGTATCAAAAGATTTACAGACAGACACGCCTGCGCAGAACTCACGTTGATGCGTGAACGTAATTTCACTATATTTTATATTTTTTTTTTCAGATTTATTGGAGTTCTCCTACCAGCCATACCAATTGTGATATATACCAGACAACCAGTATTCCCCGAGGGTAAACGTATTATTTTACTATTACGCTGTTTCATGGGTACTACAGGGCTAATGTTAAGTTTCTATGCGTTCCGCCATATGCCGCTGGCCGATGCTTCTGTTATTATTTTTTCAACTCCGGTTTTTGTTGCGATATTTGCTCGTATATTTCTAAAGGAGCATTGTGGATTTTTTAACATCATAACCATTATATTGACATTGGTCGGTGTTGTCCTTATCACTCGGCCGCCTTTTGTTTTTGGAGATGCGGCTCCCAGTTTAGAAGTGGAGCGTTTCTCTGGAAAACGCTATGATATTTGGGGTCCAGTTGCAGCGATATCATCGACATTATTTGGGGCAAATGTATACATTCTTTTGCGAGCCCTTAAGGGCTTGCACTTTTCCGTGATTATGACAAATTTTGGAGCTTTTGCTCTTGTGTACACGTTGATCGTGTGCTGGTCCATTGGAGCGATTTGTTGGCCAGCCTGTGGCTACGATCGGTTTCTCGTTATTATTTTAGCTTTATTTAGTTTTCTTGGACAGATTTTGCTTACGCTCTCTCTACAGTTGGAGCAAGCTGGCCCTGTAGCGATTGCTCGATGTGCCGATATTGTGTTTGCTTTCATCTGGCAAATGATTTTCTTTGGCGAGGCGCCAACTGGGTACTCATTGTTTGGAGCTTTACTGGTTGTTAGTTCAGTTATGTTAACCGGTTTGAAAAAGTGGGCGATGTCATTGCCTAGGGATTCAACGACACGAAAACGTCTTCGACTTTTGATTATCGAATAAACCGCTGGTTTCTTTACATATTCAAATATAATTAAATATCAACAAAGCAACCCGATTATGATACAACATATTTGAGGCTAAAAATGGTTGAAATAGCAATATACGTGAAAATACTCAATGAAATCGCATGTTTTAATCTAAGATTAGCGATAATTTTATTAGTTTGAAGGCTTAGGCAATTTTATTTATTTCTCTATTCAAAACCAAATATCAGAATGTATCACATGATCTCTCCGTAAACACAAACCCCGTATATAGATTTTAATTGAGAAAAAAAAAAAAAACACTATAGTATAGTATTCATTCTAAAATATGTACAATCTAGTCATTATGGCTCTTTAAAAGTTAACCAAAAATTAAAATGCAAACCAAAGAATCCTCTATTTCGTCTAGTTAATAATACATAGTTAAAAACAAAATTCTCATTATGTACTACCTAAGTCGGTATTATTTTAAGTAAAACAACCACATGGACAATTACAAAAAAAACACATTTTTTAATGATGCTCATCATGTAATAAGTCGGTATTATTTTAAGTAAATCAACCCAATGAACAAACCCAAAGACAAGGAATATAATATATATATTAAAATTGATATCTTACACATGAATCCATTTTTTAAATGCTAAATGAAAAAAAAAACATTAACATTCAAAAAACAATTATATTTCATCTATTTCTAAGCAAAAAAAAAAAAAACACAAAGAATATCCCTTTTGTATTTTTAAATTGATTTTAAATGCCTAACATTGAATGACCGAAAATGTTTTAAAAACTAAATCATTGATAGATAAAATAACAAACCTTATTAAAATAAAATCATTTTTGATGCAACTTGGTTATGAAAATTTCTTTGCTGAATGCTTAAAAAACTCATCGCCGACGGGTCGGGTTCAACTCATCCCCGGTTCACCTCATCCCCAGCCAAATTTCACACCTAGAGCCATCTACATCTCAACTCCACAACCCCCGTCTGTGAATACGTGTGAGCTACAAAAAAGCATGTTGCTAATGGCCGGCCAATGTTCCTTTTGCTTTTATGGGCATCGCGTTGTTCAATTGTTTTGTGTTTGGTATTAAACTTGTTCGGTTTTTGTTAACGCTTCGATTAAAATAAAAAAAATAGTGAAATATTCATTTCGGAATAGCGAATTCTGGCATTAAAGTTCAATTCATGAACTCACATATACTTGAAAAGAAATGAGCATATGTGCGTGGGTTCATGAATTTTTCGGGAAAACAGCTTGTAGGCAGCCGCATTTGCTACTACCCCCAAGCAAAATGCAGAAAAAATCGTACAATAAGTGGAAACAGGTCGAAAGAATCCTTTTTACCTAAATACAACGACTGCTTGAGAAGAAAAGGGTACACAGCACATTTTACCTGAACCACTACATGGGGCTTGCTGCGTACGACGAACGATTGTGGGTTTTTTCATAAAGCATTTTTAAAGGCGGACCGGAATGACTGTCAGTATTCTCTCTCAACCATGCAGGTATGGTATAATATGATCAGGAAACCAGTTTTGCTTCAGCAGAATTGGTAATATTTGTATTTTTTGCCATTGGTTATTGATTATATGGTCTTTGTTATGGACATGAAAAATTCAACCCTTTTGCTTTGATACGACTTTGTTAATAACCATTTTTTATGATTTTAAGTTTTATTGCCAGCACTCTTTAGGTAATATATTTCATAGCAGATTAGCAGATGGTCACACTAATTACTTAGTTTGGCTGTAGAGGGGATTGTTTACATTTTTTTCGCACGTATTTTTAAAGGCGGGCCGGAATTGGATTGTTATCAGTCGTTCATTATCATCAATTGACGAAAGAAAGGGTCTTCCGTGTCTGTGCGTGTGGCAAACAATTAAAAGTAGTGAAGTTGAAGCGCAAGTTTGCATAGTTTAAAAACTCTAAATAAAATAATGGGAAAACATTATTTTAAATGTTTGGCATGTGGGCGAGAGGAGAAAGAAAATGTTGGAGTTAAATATTTCAAAATAAGGGATAATAGTGAGAGGTAAGCAATATAAGTTATAGATCGGGCAAGAACGAATATAAATCTGTGTTGTATTTCTTAATTTTTTTTTTAGAAAAGCAAAGTGGTTCAACTGCATAAACAAACAAGACTTAATACATGAAAAATTGTCGAGGGATTCTAGGATCTGCGAAAGACATTTCTCGAAAGACAAGTATGCCAAGTCAATGATGCGCTTAAAACGGTCGGCAACACCTAATTTGGAAATTTTGAAAAATATTTCCAATATAACATGGAACTTCCAGACATTGAAGCGCAGATGGAACCACAAAAATAAAATAAGGACAATTTGGTTTACGCTTTAAAACTGAACCTGATTATAAAACTGTGAACTTTGGTATCGATAATGCATTCTACTATTTCGCAGGTTATATTTAAAAAAAAATACCGCCTAAATCACAAGTGTGAGTTAAAATTGAGTCCGCAACTTAACGTTTCCTCCCTTTTTACAGATTTTAAAGAATATGACGATGCGAAATTGACACGGCCCAATCAAGAATTTTTAGACTCGTTAGAGAATCTTGAACAAAAATTTATTTCTTGTTTTCCAAATATGCACTACCTAAATAATTTTAGTCGGCGCAGTGGCTTAGCGAGGGGTCCCAGGTTCGAATCCCGAGAAAAACCCAAATTCCAACTTAAGGTTTTTTTCGCTGCGCCACCTCTCGCGAACGTCTGACAAACATCCGAGAGTATAACTGTCATGAAAGAGCTTCTCAATTGGCCGTTTGGACTCGGCATAAAATTGTAGATCCCTTCCATTCGTCCCAAAAATAAAAACACACAAGACGAATGGTTGTGAGAAGCTAGGCTTGGGTCCATACGGACCTGTTGCGCCAATTATTTATTTATATATATTTAAATAATTTTGAGGGGAATATTTTTAACTTTTTGAAAAATGAATTTCATTACAATAGTTGCAAAAATCAAAATAAGGAATTTCTTACCAAATTTTACGTCCGAGTACGGGTTTACTTTATTCTAAAACAAAAATATTTAAGTGTAGCACACATGTGAATATATATTAGATATAAAATGTTCAATAAGAAATATTACAAATTGATTTGGCTTTTTTTTTACGTCACACCCTGTACCACATTTTTAAATAGTTCAACTACTCTTCCATCCCTCTTTTACCTGAGCACTTTTAGTGCCGTCTATTTCTCGTGTATGTGTACTGCAAATTGTAAACTGATAAGAAACACGTGGAGAGTGTCCCTACTCATTAATGGATATACTCTGATAGACTACAACTCGAACGATAAGGGTGAATAGTGTGAAGGTAAGTGTCCAGTTGCATGCATCCGGCTCCGGGGATGAGATCCGGTGATACCCTGGATAAGATGTAACCTGAAATCAAAAACAAAATTGGTCGGGAACGTCACTTTTTCTACTTCAACCACATATGCAACTTATTACTGTCACGAATTTCTTGACTAGGTTCGTCGGTTACCCCTCCATAAACGTCAACTGAAACAGCTGCTCATATGACCGATCAAAACCGTTATACGTCTAGTCTAGTCAGACAGCTGTCAGACTTACTAAAGTAGATACTTGAACGTTCCCACTAATATAAAAGTGCTCCAATTCTGCAATTCACGGCAATTGTTGACATATTATAATATATGGACTGCTAGTGAAATGTCAATTCCATACAAGCTCTGCTTTCTTAATTTTTTAATTTCTTAACGAGAATCAAGTTGTGTGTAATATAACAGCCATTAAATATGAATTTGTACTTCATTCTGCAAATCTTTTTTGTTTTGTTTCCGTCTCAAAAAATGCATGTTTTGCAAATTTGTGGTTCAACACTTTTCTTTGTACTTTTTGCTGAAGTATGTATTGTAACATCCGAGCTGTGGATTTGAAAAGATAAAACGTCATTCTGTTGAACTCCTTTTTCTTTTCTTTTTATTACATTACAAAATATTCTAATAATTCACTTCAACAATATTTCTTTAAACAATTCTTATTCCACTTAAACCAATCACTGCACAATTTACACTTCTTTATCTTCACAACCGATTACAATTTCGAAAAAAAAAATCTCGAGCAGCGTACTATAAGCTTAAGAGAAAAAGTGTCATTCCTGAGGACTGAGGCTACTCAGAAAATTTTGAATTTTCGCACGATATTTAACAAGCAGTGGGTAAATATTTAATTGTGAAAATTAAAAAAAAAATTGCGAAGTGCCTTTTCCAACTAAAAAAAGCCAAATAGCAAAAATGGGTCACAGGGCTCTCGAAAAAAAGTGTCAAATTAAAACTTTAATCGCATACGGCCATATTATTCATTCTGGGTGTAACTCATGTTTAAGTTAATTTTAAACCCGATCATTAATCTGCATTTTTTAAACCCGATAATTTAAACCTATGTCCATATTATTCATTGAAAAGCATGTAATAAGACCCGCTGGAATAAAAATGCATTTAAATGAGGATTGAAAATGCTTTAAACCGTTTTTAATCCGTTTTAAGCCGACGTAATGTCAAATTTAACAAATAATGACTTTTTTTTTGTTGTTTGTCACTTGGAAATTGATTTGATTTGTAGTAGGATTTATTTCCGAAAATCAAACACGTCGTAGTCGTTGACACAACCCCGCTTGTGCAATCCATGTTTTCGACATCGAGGACGACGTTGATTTACCATTAGCTATCCGACAAATTCGTCTTCTTATGACGAAGACATCAACATTTCACGAATGAAATCCATTGTTTTTGTAGCTTCTTGCTACTTTTTATTTTCTATTTCACTTTTCTACTTTTCTTATTTCTCGCACCCTGCGAGCGAAGAAATGCCAATATTGAGTCTCCAACCAAGTTAAAGTACTTAAACTGGTCTCTGGAGTGCGTTTAAATCCAAGCTGTTGAGTTTAATGTCGTTTTCCATTGGGACAAAAGATCAATCTTTTTTTGATCTAAATCACTTTTCGCGTTCCATTGGGAAAAAAAAATCATTTTTTTTTTGATTCGGATCACTTTTTCCAAATCTCGATATTTTTCAGATTTACACATACTACCACAAATACAGCACAGCTGTTTTACGTCATTTAAAGAAGTTTGTTTTAAAACAAATGTGCAAAGTTTCGTGAAAACAAAAATAAAAAAATACATAAACATCAATGGATATAGTTTTCATTCCCTTCCTCATCATCTGGAAACTACGAATCTCCAAAACTACTCCATTTGTATCTACAACACAGGAAACATATTTCAAGCCCATTTCCATGGTTTATTTTACCAAAAACAAATGCAATTTGAACAGCTTATATTGTTGTCAAAAAAGCACTAATCCATTTACAAAAGCAGCTCAATTTCGTTGCATGTTCCATGAGCCGCTAAAATCTGAGATCTGAAAAAGATTTTTGTTGGTCCCAATGGAAAACGACATAAGAAACTGGGTTTATGTACGGGTTTAACAACTGAATATTATGGATTTGGGTTTAGTTTTTGGGTTGAACGCACTTAAACCCGGGATTAAAGAGAGTAAATAATATATTGATAGTGTTGCGCTGGTCACGGCTAACAACTACTTTAAGCAAAGCCATGTGGTTCACCCCTTAATGTAAGCGCGTTTACTAAATAGCTGAACGGGAAGAAATGACACATGCATCGGCGGCAACGGTGAATTCAAAACAAAACAAAACAAATAAATCCAAACGGCACAGTGGAAAAAAATTGTTTACATTTTGCAAAATTAATTATTTTATAAAAAAGCGGTACATCTCCACACAATTAAAAAGTGAGGTTAATTTCATTTGTAAATCATTCCAATTTATGCAAATTTGCATTCACATATTTCCTGGGTAAGCACCATTATCAATAAAAAAATAATTTTTGTGTGTGCATTCCTTATTTGATATGCATTTATGATTTCTCCACAAAGCTTTATTCGTCATAACAAACTCGATCAATTTTTTAAGGTATTATTTTATAAAAAAAAACAGTTGCCGAACGAATTAGAAAAAAATGAAACTATTATGTAGTGTATTACAAATTTGTTTACTATCCTAATGTATTCATATCATTATGTGACTCGAAAGTGTCGCAAAACGCTCTTGTGCTAATTTACAATCCTAAATCAGCAAGAACCGCATCCAATTCTGCCTGTAGACTGCTAGCCTTCTCACGAACCTTGGAAATCTCATCTTGAAGATTATCAACATTTGCCTGCAACAAAACATTGCCTTTCTTAAGAGCTGATAATCGGTTTTCGTATTTCTTAACGCGTGGTTCTAGATTTGTTTTCTTGTCTTCATCAGATGCATCCTAAAGAAACGTAGTACATTAATATAATAAAAATATATTATATAAAGTTATAATGAAAAACTCGCCTCAGCTTCTGACTCGCTTTCGGTTTCAGATCCACTTTCGTCCTCGGATTCATCCGATTCTGATTCTTCGTCAGATTCCTCTTCAGACTCTTGCTCTTCCTCTTGTTCTTCCTCCTCTTCTTCTTCTTCATCTTCGTCCTTTTCTTCATCATTGTCATCTCCTTCTTTCATTGAGGCAGCCATTTTTTGAACTTCCTTTTCGAGTTTTTTAAATTTCTTATTCTCTTCCCTGAAACATTTCAATTGTAATTAATATGCGATCGAGTCCATCACGGTAACTCACTTCAAAAGAACATGATTCTTTTTCATGACCTGCTTGAGATTTGCCCTCTCTCTCTTGGCAGCTTCTTGTTTATCCTTAAGTTTGTTCAACTTGGTCTGAAGTATCTTTACTTCCTTAGCCAATCGCCGCTTCTTGCGTTCGGCCTTCTTTTCTTCATCCTCGTCCTCGTCGCTTTCTGACATCTCCAATTCCAGTTCTGGTGAGCTTTCTTTGTTTTGGTTGGCTTCGCTAGCGCGCCGTGATCCATTCATAGAACCGGCACCACCCTTCAATGAATTCATGTAGTTTGTAAAGTGATTTGAAATAGGATTTCCATTATTTGATGGTGAAAGTGGCGCTGGCTTGTGTTTTGAATTAGTTTTAGGAGGAAAGATTTTGCGGTTAGTGCTGGACCAGAAGCAAAGCATAATATAAGTTTTACCTGTATTTCACTATCGGAAGCTGAATAGAAATTATAATATATATCCGTGTCACTGGGATCTTCAAGAGAATAGCAAAAGCTGAATTGCGGTGTTATATGATTTGAAATAGGTGATTGCTTATAGTTGGTTGGTTAAATTATGAAGCAAAGCGGATATAAATATATGGTTAAGCGAGAAAATATAATAGCTTAGCATAATATCATAAATTCAAATAACAGTCAAACGCAAATATACCTGTAGAGCCTGTGCCAGCTTTCTTTCCAACTGTACAATCATTCGTTTTTGCTCCTCAATTTCATTTTTGGCAACATCCAATTCTTCAGCACTCTTTCCATACTTCTTTTCCAGTTCTTTAGATGTCGTTCTTGCATCCTCTGCGTCTTTTTTCAATGATTTTACAAGAGCATCATCAGTACTTCCAGAAGCCGATGGTAATTTGTTGTTATCAGTTTGGGGCTTCTCACGCTGTAGTTCAGCCTCCAAATTGGCAATTTTCGCTAAGAGTCTCTTATTTTCACGTTCCTGTGCTTCGCGGTTTCTTAATTCCAGCGCTAGCATTTGTTTTGTACTCTGCAGATCATCGCGTAATTTATCGATGTCGTCCAGTTCATCGCCACTTGGTTCTTCGGGTTCTTGTGGCTAAATAAAAAAAAGGAAAATATTAAAAAAAGGATTAAAGTTATTTTCATCGCTACTTACTACCATCTCATTAAGCGCTCCCTTCGATTTGGATTTTTGAATTTGCTCTTCGATTGTCATTTGACGTCGGAATTTTCTAAGTCCGTCAAGGAATGGTTTGCTCCTATCATTTGTTTTGACTGGCTTCAGCCTAATGCCGCCTTGGATTTGTGTCAGAAGCTTATTATGTGCATTGGCCTTTTCTGTTTCATAGACGAATTTATCGTCGACTTTTGTCATTGATTTGCATGTGATAATTGGCTGAGATCTTGAAAAGAATAAAGTTATGTGTTTAGTTTTGCATAGAAGAGGTGGAACTAAGCGGCTACATCTTTGCTTGTGGAATTTCCCCACACAAAAATAGATCATTGGTACTGTGTACAGAAACCAACGGTATTTATTCAATAAAATTCATTTGTCAAATAGTTGGCATTCGGTGCAACATAAAAATAGCCATTTATCAATCGTGTTTTATTTGAATAGGCACTATAGTTAATGGTGGTCCTCGTAATTTGCAAACAGAGAATGCATGTGCCGATCTGCAGCATGTTATATTGTATATTATTTTTGGTAAAATGTTGGGCCTGCTCAAATAGAACGAAAACATTAGTGAAATTTAATCTATCGAGTCCTGAAATTAATAAAACACTGAAAGCTTTCTATTACACGAAAATGTTATCTTAATCGTCGCACCCTACAGTGAACAGCGAGAGCTTCAAATAAAATTCCCATATTTTCTTTTTCCAATTTTGTTTTTGTGTGACATAACGTTTCAGAGTTTTTTGTCAAATCAAGAATTCCTTCCGTCCGACCAAATAAAGTGCATTCAAGTACAACGAGGTAGGCTTGGTGAAGAGCAACTCAACCCTCATTTTATCTCAAAGATTTGGTCGGAAGAAAGTCTGAATAACTCGATTGAGTCCGCCAACGACTTGTTGACACTGCTCCATTTGGAGATGGATGCCGACCATCTGTTTATCGTGGTATTTTAGGATTTTTGACTCGGTTAACGTCGCTGTTAAGCCATTGCGTCGACTTTATTTATTTATTATTGAACGTACATCTCCACACTTAATCAAGAGGTTTTCATTTGCTTTCGATAACTTCCATACATGTGTATATATAAAAGAGACAAGAGTATAGAAGTTACAGGAACACCATTTTAACAGCACTATCTATAAATTTGACTGCACACGTTTCTTCTTATTTTAACTCACGGGCTGTAGTCTGCAGCATTGATTGGAAGATTGCGCTTTTTACTGTATTTGTCGCTGATCCTCGTCAAAAGTTCTGCCGGATGTAAAATTATTTGATCTAGTTTTTTGAAAAACAAGTGAGTGTTTAAAATGACAATTTCACAGTATAATCAGTCGCGTTCCTAATCAATTTAGTCCAGCCACATGTGGTAAACTTCAAAAGACTCGACTTCTGAATATTGTGACATGTGGTAACAGGTTGATAAAATTAGCTCGAGTTACTTAGCTAACAAAGATCACACATCATGCATGCGTAATATTGGATTTACTGTTGTATCACTAACTATCAGCCCTATTCTGCTATTCACATGAATCGTAGATTCGATTCACCCATTCGATTCCCTTTCACTCTGCCTTTCCATTCTGCTATCCATCGGGTGAACTACATTATCCAAATAAATTTGTGATTCAAGTTAACAGCCGTAACTTGAAATCCATAAGAAGTTTGTATGGGTAGTATTGGACTTTTTTTCCAACTTCAAACAGTGGAATAAGAGAATCATCAAACAGAGAACTTCGCAGAAACGTTAGAAAATCCAAAAAAGATATCATGAAACTGCCGGATGAAAAGTTAGTTGATTCATTTTAAATTTTTAATAGATAAATCATTTATTTCAAAACCGTACGTTTGTCAAAAACCTTCGCTTAAGTAAAAAAAACATTCTAGTACGTATTGAATATTGTTGAATCGAATCTTCCGCCTCCACAGCGAAATAATGCACTTTTTACTATCATTTTATCAACCACAAACCAGAAATACGATCCATTTAATTTCAAATCCGCAACATTTTACATGCGGATCTGAATTGTATAGAAGGTGTGCGTTCACGTGAATAAGAGAATACCGACGTTACCGACACTAACGAGGTAAATAGTCGAATAGTAGAATAGTGTGCAGTGAAAAATTCGCCCGATGAATAGCAGAATAGGGCTGTGTTTTTAATTTCACTACATGAACTGTAGAATTCTACTTGAAAAGTATTGACTACGAATTTGCCTTTAGCTTTTAGAACTTACCTGTCATTACACTGAACATGTCGTAGCTTTTTACCTCCTTCGACTTCCTTCATCATTTCTGACCAATCTGGTCGTCTTCTGGGTCGTGTCCTAAAATAAATTTTAGACTTTTATATAACTTGATAAACAAATTGTGCTGATATTATATTACTTAAGTTTTTCGAGTGTGGCTTTCTGTTTACTGCTGAGGTCCTTCTTTTCAAAGTCCGCTGGTACACTCAATGGTGGTGGAGGTGGTGGTGGTGGCTTTGGAACTAGCGATGGTAGAGGTGGTGGCGCAGGAACTATAAAATTAAACCGATGTTTGTGTATAAGAAATGCATGTACAAAATTAAAAATGAGAAGGGTGAGTGAATCTGACTGAGTGTGCTTATAAATCATGTGTGCAGGTATTGCAGCAGTATGGTCTGGCAAAAGTTCTAAAATGTTCTCAAAGAAAGTTTAATGAAAACAAGTATTGCTGGATGTAGGTGATAATGTTGTTTGTTTACTTTATTTCTCGTAAATCGTTGGAGGTTTTATGTGATCGGAAGCAGACACACACTTCTTGCCGAATTGTATTTTTGTTTTTTGTTATTAAAGGTTTTATTACAAAGAACGACGACAAACTTAAGACTACTAAAGCAGGGGCACCGGCAAAAGATAATCTTAAGCTATCTTCTTTTAAAAGACTAAGAAGGGGATTTATTTTATCAGAAACGAATGCTCACACCGAAGTGTCTTTTATTCAATTCGTCTGCATTTATTCCATTGACTTTACACAATTTTAGAAATTAAATTTCTATTTTATCTATTATTTATGTATTATGTAATTATTAAATTGATTGACAGATTATAGCGTATTCTTTTTTCTTTGTTCTAACCAAAAAGTTAATTAAATTTGTCTGGACTAGTTGTTGAAAATCCATTAACGTAAACTGAAAAAAACTGTTAATAGCGGCCATATTATTCACTCCTTTAATCCGGGTTAAAGGTTACACCAAAAACTAAACCCAAGTCCATAATATTCACTCGTTAAACCCGAACATAAACCCAGTTTTTTAAACTTGACAGCTTTTAATCCGATTGGATTGGATTTTGGCTTACTTTTGTGGGTTCAATCAGAAAGAGTTTTGTTGTTCCATTGGATCCATTCTCTGGATCCCCGAGTGAAAACAATGGAAAACGACATCGGTGTCATACCTTCGCGGAACGAAATGAGTCCTTTGCGCTTGAACAAGATTGGGAAATATTGAAAACTTATTTCCAAATGTGTCTGCTGTAACCGAGAGAGTGGGACTCAATTCATGAACATCAACTCGCCATCGATCTCAACAGCTCAACATTTCACTTTACACGTGGCGTTTCAGAGGTATGTTAACCGATTTTTTTTTACTGAAATTGAAGACATGGATTTGGACGACCTCTGGTTCATGCAGGATGGCGCGCCATGCCACAATCGATCTTTTGCGCACCAAATTCCCAAATCGTTGTCAATTGGCCGCCTCCGAGTTGCGATTTGACCTCTTCGGACTTTTTTTTTGTGGGGAACCGTGAAGGACTGATGCTATACCAACAATTCGGAAGAAATTCAAGCACATAAGGTCAATATCATCGAAGCAATCCGTGAGCTACAGCAAGAAGCCATCAGCAAGGTCTTGGAAACACAGAATGCGACATGTGACAGAATGCGCTACTGCGAAGCCAGCCACTTGAACGATGTTGTGGTCCATAATTAATGGGAATGTTTGCTCTAATAAAGCCATAATACATGAGAAAAAAAAGATTTTGTTAATTTTATTATATTTTTTAAAAAGAAACTTATATTTAGCTCACCCTGTTTATCAGGAAGCGTACTTAATTCACACATTGCTTGAGAACAAAGGTTTTTTTTTACAAAAGTGTATATTTTATCACTGAATGGGAACTTTCTTCTCTGAATCGCCATAAATGCAGTTTTGACGTTTATTGGGATCCTGAAAGCCTCTATTGATGTTTATTCATTTTCCACCATTTTTTTTAAATAATATAAAAAAAGGTTTGCTAGTGAAGATTTAAGAAAAAAAAAACTGTGACACCTCAAACAAATAACATTTTGTGCTTGAGGTTTACAAAAAAACTTATCATGTGTAGGTACTTGATTAAATATGTTCTTAACTTAAGCCATCAATACCGCATTTAATTAATGTTGACTTTAACAGAGTGAAATTAGTTTTCCTCTCTTTAATTTATTCCGAAAAGGAAAACCGCAACCACATACTGCTCTCTGCATAAGCAAAAAAGAAGAAGCAATTGGAATCGGATCTGTGTTCGCCTAAAGCATCACAGTCAGTGACGAGGACACCTTTATCTAATTCACATCTCCCAGAAATAGACGAAATGTGTTTATTTGATTTTTCTTCCTAAAAGCAAGTAAACAAACGCGCGGCAGAGAGAACACATTGCGGTACAAACTTTGTATTCATATCCTTCACTTCACAACCCTTTACAGCGTGATGAAGGGTGGAAAAAATCTACAACCTTTGATAAAATGAAACCTTTACCAATGATGTTGCCACCTCAGTGAATGCCAACAAAAAACACCGAAAGACACTCGCTGAAATGTTATTTTAAATTATCAAATTAGTTTTGGAAATAAAATTGTTTTCCTCAACTCCACGACGACAGGCCGCGAATAAAAATAACACAGAGAGACGTGGCCGCGGGGAAAGTCCTGACTGAAAAGTTATTTGTTTTGATTTTTTTTTGCCTCACAGAAAAGGGCTTAAATTAAATATGAAACTTTTTATTTGCATTTTTTAATTTATGAACTGATGTGGAAAATATTTCCTTTGCATTCTAGAAAATGCCTAGAATGTTGTTGATGCAGAGCTGCATATTAAAAACTTATTTTTTAGGAAACTTTTTTCGCAGCGGCGGTTTTAGCTGTAGTATACACTTGGATAGTAATTAGTTAGTTTTGCAAATTTGTAAGTATGTATAGTGAGTAGTATATTATGTAGGTAAAGTTTTTTTTTCCCTAAAATTTATAATACATTGAAACCTGAAATATTTTGAAGATACGAATGAAGTTGTTTCAGAATTTACGACAGTTAATCGGACGATTGCTCTCAAGATGTTTTTATTTATGTACTAACTCTTAAAGGTCTGACCTTATGATAAAAGACAGAACACCTGGAAGGATTAAGGTCAGTGGTACTAGTTGACAATTCACATTGATTTCAAATAGTTGTGGAATGTGATGAGAGAAGAGCAAAACCGAACATATTTATATTAAAAAAAAGAAAAGTGCTGATTTGTTTCGATGTACTGAATATTTAGTGTATATTGAAAATTGAAAGGAGTTAGTTTTTAAATCAGATAGCGGAAGTGGCAAGAGAGAAAGAGTAACAATTAATACTTTTATACACTTTAATGATAAATACTATTTTCAAGTACATTAATATTAATCGAACAACATCTGGTATTGAATATGAAAATTGAATTTAAACATATCCTCACTTTTTTCGAATCTTTTCAATTGTCTTTGAATGATTATCGTATTGTGTACTCAATATGATAGAACAATATTCTAGTGTGGTCCTTATTAAATGTACGTAAAATGTTTTAGGAGTTAAGAGATCAAACCAATCATTGAATTCGCTTTCGAAATAGTGTGATCTAAATGGTCTTTGAATGTTATACTGGAATCAAGTATTATACCATAATTTATACCATAACAGTCGAACCTATGGATTTTATGTGCATCTGTGGAATAAAAGCCCCTTACATCTAGAAAATTTAAATTTTAATAATTGGCGCAACAGGTCCGTATGGACCCAAGCCTAGCTTCTCACAACCATTCGTCTTGTGTGAGTTTTTATGTTTTGGGACGAATGGAAGGGATCTACAATTTTATGCCGAGTCCAAACGGCCAATTGAGAAGCTCTTTCATGACAGTTATACTCTCGGATGTTTGTCATGTGATGTGGCGCAGTGAAAAAACCTTAAGTTGGAATTTGGGTTTTTCTCGGGATTTGAACCTGGGACCCCTCGCTTAGTAGTCCAACACACTAACCACTAAGCCGACACATCTAGAAAATTGACAATTTGAAATTTTTAGATGAAGGTTATTTAAGTAACGACGAGTATAACCAGCTGTCTAAATTTCGGGCTTACTTACTTACTTAGGTGGCGCTACAGTCCGGGGTGGACCTGGGCCTCAACCAATACGCCTCTCCAGTTAGCGCAATCTTTGGCTAACTGCCTCCAGTTGCGCACTCCAAGTTGGTTGAGGTCCCCTTCCACTTGCGCGCGCCACCTAAGGCGAGGTCTTCCTCTACTGCGTTGTCCCTCCGGGTTTGAGTCGAAGACTCTTCGGGCCGGAGCGTTGGTGTCCATTCGCTCTACATGTCCTAGCCATCTTAGTCGACTGATGCGTACTTTTCTGACCAGGTCGATGTCGCTGTACAGCTCGTAGAGTTCGCTGTTAAATCTCCTCCTCCAAAGCCCGTCAACGCAAACGGGACCGAAAATCAATCGAAGAATTTTGCGTTCAAAACGACCAAGGAGATCTTCATCCGCCTTTGATAGCATCCATGTTTCTGCGCCATAGAGTAGGACTGGGATGATGAGGGTCTTATATAGAGTCTCCTTAGTGGTTCTTGACAAGGCCTTACTTCTCAATTGCCGTCTTAGGCCAAAGAAACAGCGGTTGGCAAGTGTAATTCTTCGATTGATTTCTGATGTGATGTCGTTGTCAGAATTTATAGCGGAGCCGAGGTAGACAAAATCCCTAACTACCTCAAAAATATAGCTGTCTGTCGTGACGTTCTGACCGATTCGTCGATGTTGTGTTTCCCTTCTTGTTGACAGCATATATTTTGTTTTGCCCTCATTCACCACTAAGCCCATTTTTGCCGCTTCTGTACTGATACTTGCAAACGCACCAGTGACAGCTCGCTGTGTTCTGCCAATGATGTCGATGTCGTCAGCGTATGCAAGTAGTTGCACAGACTTCTGGAAGATTGTGCCTCTGGTGTTGGCTTGCGAGTTTCGCACAATCTTCTCAAGAATGATGTTGAAGAAGTTACACGACAGCGCGTCACCTTGTCTAAATCCTTTTTTGACATCAAAGGTCTCGGTGAGATTGTTTCCGACCTTTATGGTGCAGCGAGCATTCTCCATCGTCATTCTGCACAATCGGACGAGTTTGGCAGGGATGTCAAAACTAGACATAGCTCTATACAGCTCGTCTCTATAAATGCTGTCGTATGCGGCCTTAAAATCGATAAAAAGATGGTGAGTATCGATCTGGACTTCTTGGGTTTTCTCCAGGATCTGCCGTAGTGTGAATATTTGGTCGGTTGTGGACTTACCGGGCCTAAAACCGCACTAAATTTCGGGCAGTCTTTGAATATCTCTTGAACCCTTTAACACAGCAAGATCTTAACAGAATTACTCCGGAATAATCCGATATTGATGGATAAAGCCGCCCTTGATCGATTTCGACATTCCGTATGATGTATTTTATCTTGAGGGTTACAAGTTATGGTTGTACAGAGGGCGGCAGAACTAATTTGGCACAGATTAATGTCTTAAAGGGATATTGCCGTCTACTTCGGTAGCCGCAGACTGTTCTTACGGCACTGAGATCCACAAAGATGAACTCGGAAACAGTCGCGAGCTACTCAGACAATTTCGAAAAGCCCATCCACCGATAGCTATACTTTTTGGTCATGGGGTACTTCTTAGGTTTTAAGCAGAAATCACTTCAAAAAATTAGTTGAACACGGCAGCATAGTCGAGAGAGTGGTGTTATGGTGTGGAGAGGGGTTACCTACTTCGGGACTGTTGAACTCGAGTTCCGAACAGCAAAAATGACCGCGATAACTTAGTATGGAATATTGGAAGGAAATTTTCATAAATTCAATGTTTTTTTTGGAACGATAAATTGGACTTTCCAGCAGAACAACACACCTATCCACACTGCACGGTTAGTTAACAACTGGATAAGGGACCAAAATGTGGGATTGCTGCACTGGCCACCATACTCACCGGAACTGAAACTTATGGAAAACGTTTGGGGATGGTTAGTCCGAAAAATATACGAGTCTGGTCATTGCCGCCATTAAATTAGCCTGGAGGGAAACTCCGCTGGACTTGTTAAAATCACTTTATGATTCCATGCCAGACCGAATTTGTAAAGTTATCATGAACAGAGGAGGCAGTACCCACTACTAGAATAAACAAATAATATACTTTAATAAGAACAACTTATTTTATTCCAATGGCAGTTTTTTTTGTGATTACAGCCTATATCGTGATGGGGTGCCTACTATTTTCTTAAGATCCGTGCGTTTTTTGTACATATAGTCTCCAGTGACACATATTTGAACGCAGTGAATATTTAAATAAAGGGTTTTCCAATAAGAGGTGTTATTTTGGTGTTCAAAGAAAAATGCTATTTTTTTGAGATAAATGATCGGATGTTTATTTCATAATAAAGAGGAAGGTGTGCCGTTAATAATGAAAAACAACATCAGCTAAATGGCCACCACGAGCACGCATTCAGGACCATATTCTTTTCATGAAATTTTCCATAACCAAATCGCAATGTGGCTGTCCTATGTCCTCGATAGCCTCACGCATTTTATCTTTGAGGTCTTGAATCGACGCTGGGCTATTGGCGTAGACCTTATCTTTCATGTGGCCCCAAAGGCAGAAGTCGCAAGGTGTTAAATCACAAGATCTCGGTGGTTAATTGTGATCGATCACCTCTTCGAGAGATAACACGGTCTGGAAACTTTTCCCGTAAAAGATCAATGGTTTCGTTGCTTGTGTGGCACGTAGCGCCGTCTTGTTGAAAGTAAACGTTGTCCAGATCCATACCACCGAAGTCTTTATGCAAAATACGTTGTAATGACGTTTGTGGAATGCCCAATTCCAAAGAACGACGAGGAATGGACAAACCTGGGTTTTCTTCAACACTTTGGGCTACAGCAGCAGAATTCTCAGTTCTTGAGCGACGTGCACGGGTTTTATTCTTCACATCACTAACTTGTTCCAACAGGTCGAATTTTTCCACCAATTTCTGTATTGCGGTCCGACAAGGTGCTTCACGACGACCAACAAATGCTTTAGTTTTGCGAACTGTGACTGCAAGATTTGGACAATTTTAATAATTTCAATGCGTTGTTGAAGCGTGTATCGTTCCATTTTTAGTAATGGCGTAGTTTCTACTTGTCAAATGTCAAAGAATAAAAGCTTCAAAAGTGACAGCTACCGAAATAGCGGGTCATTCGCAATAACACCTCTCATTGGAAAACCCTTTACAATTGTTTAACGACCTGTTTAACAATCCATTATAACATTTCTATCTTATTTTTGGTCTTTATTCCCTGTAACTTAGTATACGACCGCGTACTTTCAGTTTGTTGATGTTTTATCAACGACAATCATATCGTGAGCTATGCAAGAGTGGTACAACTTCTGAATTGGCCGCTTGGACTCTACAAAAAAAATTTAGATCCTTTTCGTTCGTCCAGAAAATTAAATACTCGCACGAAACGATGGTTGTCAGAAGCTAGGCTCTTTATGGAAGAATGTTAGCACTTTCAGTCAGGAACTTTAAAACTACTCCAGATTGCGAATCAGATGGAATAAGGAAAAAACAAAAGGTCCAGAAGGCAGCAATAAAAACGGGAACGGCTGATCAAAACCGTATTTACTTATTTCTTGCAGTATATGATTGTAGACATCAACTATTGAGCATTACAATAATTAACCGAATAGACGTTTCATTATTGTGTGCCAGATACTACTGTTTGCAATATCCTGTGAGAAAGCTATAAACTGAAACAACAAAAAAAGTTTGAAAGAATAACAACATATTGAAAATATGATATTGAATTTTGTTAGATTCGTTTTTAAGCAAATACAGCTTTTACAGTCTTCAAAATTCAGTAAGATCTATATTGGGGTATTGGGGATGATGTATAAGTATAGTTGTTGCAGCTTCAGGTCTCTCCCGCTTCAGGACGAGGTAAATGATGAATCTGACATTTTCGTATTACTGTTTAACCGTTGTAGATATTATATCCTGCGTCTATATTAGAGTGTCGTAAGGAGTTGGCCTCGCTTGACCAGGTCAAGGTTTGGTTACAGGTCACAGCAACGTTTGCGGAAACGAACATGCTGACGAGGTCGCCAGGAAAGGCTCAGCGCTTCACTGTTCTCTTGCGGAATCGGTTCACATGCCGCTTGGAGCAGTCAAAGCAAAGATCTACTCCGAAATCCTATCGAAGGCCTACTTCAGATGGAGAATGCTGACGGTACACAATTCTTCGACTCTCTCGAGGAGGTCTCGAAAAGAAGTATTAGGGAACTGATAACCTTTTTGAATTCCACAGGCTGGATCTTAACTCTCCTATTCGATAGCCCGGGTCTTTTTGAGTTGTGGTAACAAAACGGCACCAAGTAGCACGCCGGGTTTTTTTATATAAACCGCCACACCTACCTACCTACCTACCTATTTTGTCTTCTGCAAAGTAATCTGCGGTGCATTAAACGAATTTGGATCTGGATCAAAGTGTACCAAACATTATGACAGAAAACCAAACAAATATTTTTTTCGATAAAAAATTCTATCTACTAATGAGCAAAAAATGCTTGCTATCCCACATTTTCATTATTCCACGCTAACAAAAAAATTGATATTACAACTTAAAAAGAAATCAAATAAAATTACCTTACTACCCAACCCAGTGTTTAATACATGAAAAGTTTCTGAAATAAAAGAACATCCCTATGGGGTTTTTACAAAAGCCGAGCGCTATGATAAAATTGCTTTCTCTTTACAATATTAAACCACTGCATCTGCCTGTGTGAAGAACAAGTATAATTCAGTAAGTGATTAAACATAAACATCCCCTTGTGTGGCTGTGTTTTCTCATTTTTTACTTACAGGTTCATTTAATATGCATCATTTATTCATGATACGCCTCTACCATAAGTTAAATGAAATGCGTTGATCTTTAATAATAATCGATTCTTTGCATTGAAAAAGAGATTACTTCCCATACGTTAAGTTAATTAACAAAGGAGGGTTCCGTTCCTAGGCGAATTGCACTTAACATGTTCTGCTTGTGTGAACTTGTTGTTCTAACTGTTTGCACTCGTAGTCAAATGAATTAATTTTTAAGAGAGCCTTATCTCAATAAAAAAAATGTCGGTTATTTGCAATCAGCTTCAAGGCTTAAATTATCAACATTTGTCAAAATATGATGCTATGGGAAACGATGATATCAGAAATTTCTAAGGTTTGACCTTAGTACTTCACTTTACTTATCATTTATCCGTTCGTCGAAAAAAATGCTTTTGACGCACCCTAGATGATTGATGAAGTGTGCTGAGCAATTCACGACTAGTTAGAAAGAGAGGTGCAAGTCCAGAAATAGTGTAAGGAAGTTTTTACCCAAAAGTAAAAAGAGCGTGTAGGTGATCTGTAAAGTTTAGATATAAGCGAAAAAGCCTATGTTAGGAGAGTTGGTGCTAAACTACTAATCCGACGATGAAGGCTATGATTTCCAACACCACATTTTTCGAGTCTAAGTTGTTCGAGATTTTTCAGCGATCTAAACGAGCTGTCGACGTGGTCAGAAATTAGTACGATTAAGTCGTCTTTTTAGGGCTAAGACATCTGGACGTAGAATGCTAACCAGAGGACACCACGGTAGAGGAGCATTTCGCCTAAGGTGGCGCGAAAAAGTGAAACGGCATCTTAATCAACTTGAAGGAAGACCTCTTTGTTTGACTCAGTTCCACCCCTAACTTTACGACTGCAGTTTGTCTCACGTGATATGAAACCGTGTGACAAATTAAGTGATAGGACCGCTAATGCTTGGTTTCTATTAGAAGCGAATTTTTGCGACCAAGAGGAAACGTGTTCTTTGATGATTTGGATCGAAATGCATTTTCACCCACGTCATACACAGAGTTTTATTTTAGAGTAGAACGCTCAAAACAAAGACCACAATTCGGGTAAAATTTGTGCGTTTTACTATGGGCGATAAAAATTCCTTAAGCGAAAACTTTTCAGTTACATTGATTCGACCATTGACACCAAAATGCGAAAGTAGCAAATCACTGTGCCCCTGAAAATGCATTGAGAATTGTAGATATTAGCAAAGGAAGGTCAAGATTTCTTTACGGCTAATAAATAAGACTTGAAGGTCTTTTATCAGTCAAACCACACCCACTCACACAGGCAATGCGAATTCGTTCATTGATAAATATTTATATATATATATTTTTTTTAAAGAACACACGTAGGTGTTCGAATATTCGAAAGTTATATCCGAGACCGCAGTCTTTGAAAAAGAGCATGTAAAAGAGGATTTGAAAACAATTAAGCTTGTAATTTATTTGAATGCGACACGTTTTATATTTTATTGGTCGCATTGGTGGTTAAAAATTCGCCTCTTCTTTATAACCATATTAATTTGGTTCATATTTTTCGTTCGATTTAATGTAGATTACCTGATTGTCGTTACGAGCTGATGATTCAAACTATGGTATCCCACGCATTTGGCAAGTATTCCATTATGACTACTCACTTTTGGCCAACGTGACAAATAGTCTTGAACACTTGCATATCAAAATGAGGGATGAAGGAATTATCTGCTAGTGTATATCATGCATGTTTGCGACATAAGAATTCAGAAAATTCTTCACCAACCAATAAACAAACAACACAGCCAATTTATCGCTATTCCTTGTAGGTAAATGTTCACAAAATATATTTATGTATGGGCCTGCAAGCGTACAACTAAACGCAAATGCTTATTTTTAGCCCATGTGTATATGTTTAAAGTAAATAGAAGACAGAAAATAAAATAAAAATATCCGATTGCGATTAGAAAGAAGAAAGCTGCTTAGGCTTTGTTTAGTTATGGAGTGCCAAAAAATACATTATGACGCAATTGAAGACCTATCATTTGCACAGATTCTTTTTCATATTGCAATAACAGAGGACTGCGATACAGAATTTGTTTACATCAATTGAAAATAAGACGGAGAACGGTTTTAAGCGCCTAGACGCATGGCATTCCAATCAAATCAATACCTTCGTAGGTATATGAATAAATTTAAAATAAAGTTTAAAAACAATTAAACTCTCGATTTATTACCTATTTAGAAAAGGGTTATATGATTAAAATTTGCTTATAAAGTTGAATCTTTTTTAAGGCAGCAAACAAATTTCAAAGGCCTGGCATGAGTTTTTAGGCAGCAGAAAGTAGATTAATGCACTTTTTTAAGGTAACATCTTCGGTACGAATTTTAATTGCAGATACAATGCCCTATTAATTGAACTGCGGAAATAATGTCATGAATGAGGACTACCCCATATTTACACGGGTCGTTCTGATTATTAAAAAGGTAGTGTGGCGGTTGCCTCGTCACTATCAACTTTTACTCTCACTTTCACGTTGGTGATAGGCAAGTGTCTAACAACTGTTTAGCGTTATCAAATGTCAAATCTGTTTTGACATTTGTGGACTAGACAGATGTAGAATACAAATGAAAATGCCATGGAGCAATACAATCCCCAAGAACGCGGAACAATCGTGTCTATTTTTTTGCGTAACAATTCGGTCGTAGTGTTGGCGCAGTGCGAATTCCGTCGCCGATTTCACGGCCGTCCGACACCGACTGCGCAAACACGGCGCCGTTTGGCCACCAACCTTGAAGAGTATGGGACCACACGAGACGTTGCCAAGAGTGGCCGGCCCCGGAGCGCCCGTTGTGCCGAGAATATCGCCGCTGTTGACGAGGATGTCGAGCTGTCGCCGGAAACATCGACCAGACGCCGTGCCTCGAAAATAGCCATCAGCCGGTCGTCCCTAAGGCGAATTTTGGTCAAAGACTTGCGCATGTTCCCATACAAAGTCCAGTCCGTGCATCAGCTGCTGCCTGTCGACCGCCAAACGCGTGTAACCCACGCCCAAGCCATCCTCAATCTCGAGGACGAAGTGGACGATCTTTCGACTCATAATGAGCGATGAGGCTCATTTCCACCTCAGCGGGTACGTGAACAAGCAAAACTATCGCTTCTGGGGCACCGAAAATCCACGAGTAATGCACGAAGAGCCATTACACCCGCTCAAAGTTACTGCATGATGCGCTGGAGAAGTCATCGGGCCATTTTTTTCGGGAACGCCGCTGGTCAAATGACAACAGTGGTTAGGGCCAACAGCGTTATAGGGCCATGTTAACCGAGTTTTTTCTGCCGCAATTGGATGAATTAGGACTGTAGGACATGTGGTTCCAACAGGACGGAGCTACGGCACACAACAACCGATATTCTGAAGGCGGCGTTCCCGGGTCGCCTCATCTCTCGTTTTGGCGATTTGCACTGGCCCGCAAGATCGCCCGATTTAACCGTTCCAGACTTTTTTTGTGGGGTTTTTTGAAGTCCCCTGTTTACGTGAACAAGCCCGAAACTCTAGAAGCCCTCAAGGACAGCATTCGACAAGAGTGCGAGAATCTGTCGCTCGAAGTTCTCGCCGAAGTGATGAAAAATGCCATAAAACGAGCCCGTATGACAATTAATTGTAACGGCGCCCATTTGGCTGATATCATCGTCTCGACTTCACCAATAAAATTCTAAAGGTTCAAGTAAACATAATCAAAAAACAGAATCGAAGTTTTTCATTTAGAAAAAAAAAGTGAGAGCCAAACAACATCGGATGACTTCTTTTGGCCCACCTTATACATTGTATTTAGATTGCGGGTATCTCCAATACTCCATAAGGGTATTGGATAAAAGTTGGTGGCGGATCAACCCTTATTGGCCAACAGCAGTGTTTAGAATTAGCAGTCGGTGTAACTTTTCTACGATGAAAAAAAAAAAGTTTTAGTCAGGCCTTTGAACGAGGTACTGTTGACGACTATGCAAAACCAAATAAGGACAATGAACTTCGGATGTACACATGAAATGTACGTTGGCCGAATTACTGCCATCCAGTAAACGGATGAAAAGGAATGAATATCTGTGCTTATACTACAGTACCAGCTATAGAGCTATAGAGTAGAGACAACGCTCATTTCGATGTGGTTTTGTTATGCGCCGCAGATTAAGGCAAAAACTCTTGAGCTATGGAATGCTAGTGAACGTCTTATGACAATCAGATTAAGGCCGAAATCGCCACATTAGTCCTACTACGACGCTACTGCAGACAGTTTTTACAAGCCAGGAGAACATTTTTTTAGAACAGTTTGTAAGTACAGCCTGCACGACACCACGATCAACAACTGCACCATAGCGAGCAAAAATTAATGTCGGGCATCCATTTCCAAAAACATTTCGACAAATTTGAATGAAGGATTAGTGAATCACTCGAACTATTTTTTTTTTTGTAAGAGCCAATAGTTTATAGACAACTAAAGAACTACTGAGCGTGGAGTTATCCGACAGTGTGCTCTTTAACCAACACCTAACCCATTTTAGAAGGGTTGTTGTCGGATTAATTTGAATCTTAGTAATAGTATGTAGGTATTAGCAAGACCTTTACCCCGGAAAAGTAATTAAAATGTCGCGAAAAAGGAGCATAGGTTTTTTAGGTCGGTTTTAATATCGCGTTCACCGCTGGTAGGAATAGTCTTGCTTTTATGCATGTGGACATTTCTTAATTGTCATAAATAGAACATTTCAGTTTTCCAGTCTTTGATTTCTTTGAAAAAAGAGTATGTAGAATGTTAATTTGTTAATTTTTGTTTAGCTAAACGATATCTGTACGGGTATCTTATTGAGAACAAAACAATTATCAAAACTTCGATGTCATTACTTCAAATAACAAATTTCAAATAGCGATTTTGGAGCAGTTTGACCTTTTTCAAAACCGTGGGGTATCTTCCGTTGGTATAAGAACTATACTGTCAATTGGCCCTTAATCACAGCTAACCTTAGTATGGAGAAACACTTTAAAGCCAAATTATAAGAAGCAAAAAGAGCGATCGGCTGAGTATGGGGAATGTGTATAAAAAATAGGTTTTTAAGCCATAGTGCAAAGCAAAAAAATTATACGTGCAACTGCTATTTCCATCTTGCTATATGGAGCTCAGATATGGGGATACCAACAGTTTGCACCTGTCGAAACTTTTCTGCGGTACTGCATTAAACGAGTGTTCAGGCTACCAAATAGCAGCCCCAATTTTATGACATGTCTGGAGACAGGAATGGCTGCCCTCTTCCTGGAAACACTTAAATTACATTTTGACTACGTAATTAAATGGATGACCGTAGGTTGCCAAAAAAAGTCCTCTCTTACATAATTTCGAAGAGAGCTAACTGTGTACACGAATGGAATATTTTGGCACGTAATTGTGAACTAAATCCAATTATTGGAATCGACGAACAGGCTATACCGAGTAAAATAAAATTCCAGGAAATTCTCCAAAAAACAGGTAATCTTCTATACGACTCGTATGTGATTGAAGCTCAGTCATCACATTACCGAACGTATTACAGCAAACTAAGTCGCAATCTGCAGAAGTCATATTTTGTGAATACCAACTTAACTGAAAAAATAAACATGCTATTTAAAATCAGAGGCGAATTAATGAACTGAAATTATATACCACACCGGCCTGATCTTCCAATCGAATGTAATCTATGCAATCTTAGAGAAAGCGAAGACGTCTTCCATTTTATAGCAAAATGCACCGATTTTGAGAGAACTACGGAGAATGTTCTTTGGAGTAAATCAGCTGGAAAAAGAAGAAACATTGTCCATTCTTAATGGCGAACGCGGATGGGACGTGTTGTACAAATATGCTTTGAACGCACTACGCTATACAATATGCATCATTTAAGGCAAATTTTGAAATTTTGTATTTTATTTTGTCTGATTCCGTCGAATATATATGAACAAACGTCATTCTGGTAGACGGCATAATGCCAAACCAACTAGACTATAAGCTAACTTTTGTAATCAATATACACTTATTTATAAATATTTACTTTATTATTAAAACTTTTGTCAATTGTAAAGCCCATCTGCAGTCTGGAATGAACTCTAATCCAACGTTCAAAAGTGTAAATTCATTAACAGTCTAAATTTAATTATAACTGATTTCACATACTACCTTAACATAAAATGTTTTTAGTCGTTTCCGCCTTATGAACCTATAAAGGTTTAACATTTAAAATTGTTTATATTGTTATTATTTGTTTTTATCAAACGATCATTTTATATGTTTTGGGTATATATATTGCTTCTATCAGATTTGCTGCATCGGCGAATGAACCATCTGGTAAGCTTTTCCCATTACTTTTATTTCATATATGTGGACTTGTTTTAAAAGTAAGCGGTCTAAGAAACTGTCTCTACATTAACCTTAAGTTTCAAAAAACCTTAATATATTACTATGTTTTATATACAATTTTGGGAATCCCTGCTATGTAGAGCAATGCTACGAAAAATATCTCACTTTTTTTGTGATTTTGTCTTTTTATTTTATTACCAATGCGTGCAAGGCATTGACACATCCGGGGAAGAACTTTTAATCATTCAACCTTTTGACATGTTTATTGTATCAATTTGAGGTGTTCCCCTAATGTGTAAATCCCCCAATAAACGAAGAATTATACAAAATGCGCTAATCAAAAAGTGCATTTATTACATAAATTGTGCGGGCTTAACGGATTAATTGATTTAATATATTGTTCAGAGAAGTTATTTAGGTAAATACTTTTTTACATAAAATGAATTAATATATAACGTGATTGATACATATATTTATTATTTAGGTGCCTAAGTTTGTTCGGTAAGAATTTAAGATATTTATAAAGCATTTGGGTGTAACACATTGAGTGGAGGTAGGAAAAGGTGGAAAGACTGGATTTGAGACTTAGCATAACACACACTTTGCCTCATTGAATCAAGTTCTCATCATCAACTTTTCAATTTCTAATAATTGAGTATTAGCAACAAGTTTAATTTGTAAGTGCCTTTTCCAAAGAGACATACACATTAATTAATAAAACAAAAAAACAATCCGTAAGTGTAATGGTCATGTGGACCGTAGGTAACTATCGATCCACTCCATACGAATAGAGGACATATGTGGTACATAATTTAAATTATTCATCCCCGGCCTTTAGCTAATGCAAACGCTTGAAATGTGCCACTAATGGCATTATAGTGACGAGGTTTAATCATTGTGTAGTCGCAGGTTGGCTAAAGCTAGATTAAACCCACATAAATCCAGTTATGGGGTATATGTACAATCCATCTACCCATATATATTCATATCCATCCATCCACATCCTGCTTCCATACATGGCGTATAAATTAAAGGTCCAAAGACAGTAGTTGCGGATAATTTCGAGAACCAATGAATGAATTTCAACGCGGTTTTCCCTGTTATGATCTGTTTTTCTCAGGAATACGCGTATTAAAAACTGCTCTATTACTCAAGGGAGCTGAACATTAAAGATCTAAATCAAATGCTACCCGATTTCAAGCTAAATGCATTATTCTAACTCCTTAACAGCTTATCGGATTTTTGACCAGAAAAATTGGTTATTTATGCTTCATCTTTAATTCATTAATTTATAAGCTATAAATCATTTTTTTGTATAGTACATCCGACAGCCAAACCAGCTGCCCCTACTCATGCTGCAGCGTACCTATGTCGTTGCCATAGGATTTGTTCGTGTTCCTGTGTAATTATTAGCAGTCGCCGGTCGCTGGTCGTCGGATTGTCGGAATGACTAATTTATAGGAGAAAACATAATTCGTTTTTTTAAGTGAATACTTCTAGTATAGGCACGCTTGAGCCGGGGAGTGAACTGATGAATGTGTTACGAATATTGTTTCGCTATGTTTTTACGCTAGTCTCCGAAACCTCTCAACCGACTTCTATAACATTTTGTTGATGGATGTGTATGGTTGATCTTGGTAGTTGGTTCCAGTTTAAAAGATAGGATAGTGTTGGACCCAAAATGTGGTGTTTTTATCGATTCTGAACACTTTCACACACCCACTCTCACTCACTCACGCACACTTTTTTTTTTGCGGTACTGATTCTCTTCTTTCAAAATGGTGAATTGTCGATGCGCTATCTTCTCTTACGGCGCAGGGACATAAGTCCCAACTTTTACTTTTGGGAGTTATGTCCCATTTAAGTGAGACATAAGTCCCAAATCGAATTTGGCAGTTATGTCCCACTTAAGTTTAAATAAATATTTTTTTTTATAAGCTTAGAGAATTTTCAATGAAGAGCACGCAACAAGAATGTCCCAATTGCGTGATTTTTTTGTTTTATTTTCTCAGATTCTCAAAGATTTGCTTGAGAAAAGAAATTTAAAAAATTCTAGAATTTTATAAGTTTCTTTTCTGAAGCAAAAGAGTTTTATTAGTTTCTTTTGTCACATTCTTCAAAGAAACTTATAAAATTGCCGATTTTTTTTTTGTTAAATATTTGGTTAAATTATATTGAAATATTTTGTTTGTTCTGTTTTTGTTATATGAAATAATAAATAAATATTGGTATTGTATTAGATCTCAAATTATGTGTTTAGTTTTCAAAATTATTATGAATAATTGCTGGTATGAGGGAAAAAGTGTTGGATGCCAAATAGAAATTCAGAACGTTTGGCTTATTATCTCTCAGAAAATTTGGGACTTATGTCTCGTCTTTGACAAAAAATATTTTGGAACTTTTGTCCCTTTGGTGTGGAACATAAGTCCCAAATCGAATTTGGGAGTTATGTCTCTTTGAAGTGGGACATAAGTCCCAAAAGTAAAAGTTGGGACCTATGTCACGGGGACTTATGTCCCTGCGCCTTCTTTTACTGGATTTTTTTTCGTGTTTGCATATTACATAATGTGCGTGTAGTAAGTTACCGTAGTATTCAGCTGTATTTAAAAAAAGATATGGACATATGTGTATGGCTGTATATTTCCACGTAAGCTCTGAACTGGGGAAATTTAGAACTTTGATGTGGATTGCCTAATCAAAGCACTTAAAAAAAAAGCGGGATATGAAAATGGGAGTGGCTTTTCTCATATAAAAGAAAATTATTAAAAATCCATTATCGGGACAATTATGACATCTTTATCCACTCTTGAAATTTGGTAAATAGCAATCTACACAATGTGGCAGTAACAAAAAAAAAATAAACTCCGAGAAATAAGAGTTAAAGTTGTTAAATAAAAATCATTGATGCACATTATCCAAATAAAGCACTTTTAAAATGTTGGCGGGAATTATAAAAAAAGGAAAGACACGGGCAAAGCCGGGTGGGTACAGCTATTCATATATATAAAATTTATATAGTTCTGTCCTACTTGTATTCAATTTGTTTCGATGCCTTGTTTAAAAATCTTTGAAACTACTGATTGGCTTCTGGTGGATTTTGTACAGGTCCTTTTCCACTCTCTCTATATGTATATTTTTTCCGGCTTTGCATTAAAAAATACTGACGCAATTGAATTTTGTTTCAGCCTATAGCGGACAGCTATTATATAATATATGATATCCTTGGGCTCGATACCTAAAAGGGCAAATTTTTAAATTTATCTGAGAATTTTGGCTCGGTAAATTAATATTATGCACTTTATTTCATACTTTAAGCGCATCGTATGAATATTTTTTTAACCTTCTTTCACGAGAATGAAAAAGTACCGTGCAACGATGTATGAGACAGAATTTATGCTGTTGCATGTTTTGCTTAAAAAAAACATGCAAAACAAATTTCAAATGTTAGTACTTAAGAGCACTCTAAGTTGTTTCCCTCAATAGTATGCAACATATAATTAAAAACTAGAGTTCGTCAAGTGGTAGAAATTTTACCATTATAGTGGCCTCGCTTGTACAGAACATATTGGAAAACAAATTACACATTCAGTGTTTTGCATTCTGCACAATCTTTCCAACAAAACAAAATCAAGCGAATATGTAGTGTTTAAGGTAAAGAGATGAGAGATCTTAACTATTTGCCTTCGCCTTATTATTATTGAAAATTGCTAGTGATTTAACTCTGCAAACACAACCTAGACTGAGTGGCAGCAGAAACGGGACATTTGCTACAATCTGCCTGGTTGTCGCAGGATTTCCTACGTATTCGTACCTGATGTGTATCGGTTGACTATTTTTAAGGTGGGATATCAATTTGGTGGCTGTTTTCGGCAGTTTTTTTTTGTTTTTTTTTTTTTTATTTTAAACTTAATTTCGAAGTCATATTGGATCAAATAATTTTAACACAATTTAGAGAAAACATTTTTGTATGTCTGAAAATAAAATATTTCAGTTTCACCATTAGTGCCTGAAATCGGGACGCAAAATGCATAGTACCTATATATTTATTATATTAGTTGAATTAAAACAATTTTTTTTCCGTTTATACTATTGCTCTCAGATTTAACTTAATACGTTATTTTTTTATGGTAAAAACAATAATACAAAAATCCAATGTCGATCACCCTTTATTTATGTCATTTGATTACTTTTTGTATTCCACACGCATAGTGCACTTGTTTTTGCTAATTAATAATATAGAACGGTTTATAAAAAAATCATTGCAGAATATTAACGGCTGCACATATTTTAGTGTCTCAGAATATTTTCAAATTCACATTGGGTTAAATTTGCATATTGGTAACTCGTTTTTGGAAGAACCTCCAGGGTTTACATTCGGCAGCTGCCTGAACACTGCTGTCAAAAATGTAGTTCATATAAACAAAATTAAAAAAGATGGGCGATATGAATGGACAAAAACATTTTTTGTCGCTGAAGATGGATAGAGAACAAATAAAGATATCTAACAAACCATACTAAAAATTGATTTTTCTACATTTTTTATTATAAATTCATTTACAAATTGTTTGTTACTGAAGTACGTCCACCACGTAGCCATTCATTTTCACATTTAAGGCGTACTCATTTTTCACAGACTGGAAAATTAAAAGCGCGAGAGAGAAGATTTTGGTTTTGGTTTTGGAGTCGGTTATGTGACTTTCTAGTTTGGAGAGTTTATGACTCTGTTCTGTCACGTAAGTAGTAGGTACCATAGACATATTATACTAAGCCCCCCAATTCGCAATACTCTTTCCCTTGGCCTTTGCGTAAAACGTAAAAACGTAAAAAAAATACAAACAAAAAAAAGTGTTAGCATCGGCTTGGCCGATGCTTTGATACCCTCCACTGCATACAAGTCATGCAAAACTGGTTTTGTAAGGGAGGTACCAGAACTACTTGACCGACATAGCCCAATTTAAATATCAACCTGACGACGATAAAAGTATGTCCTCTCACAAAATTTCACTTTCCTAGGTCGATTTGTTTCGACGCTATTCTGTTTTCAACAGACAGAGAGACACATAGGGATGTAGGCCTACTATTGATTTTGTATGAAGGGTACTAGAAAATACTTGACCGGCATAGCCCATTTTTAGTAACAACTTGACGACAATAAAAAGAAGTCCACTCACAAAATTTTATTCGCCTATGTCAATTCCTTTGGGCGCTATCGACAGGCAGATAGACAGACAGACATGGCTATATCGATTCAGAATATATATACTTTATTAGGTCTCCAGTGACTCATCCACCTTCCTGTGGAGGGTATAAAAATGCCAACCTTGGGGAAATGCGATGGAGTTCGGGAATACCACATTTTAGCATTACTGAATGCTATTGGTAAGTTATTAAATAGGCGAATAATTTTGTTAATAAAACTATCTGAAGGAGATGTTTTATATATATGTGTAACCCTGAAGAAAATTTGCTCAAAATATTTTTATTTTCCCTTAACCAATCTACATTGTTAATTTTTCATATATATTCACAATTAACGAATAACTTCAAATTTTATACATGAAATTCTATGAACGCTGCCAGAAACTTTGCCCACAGTGGCTCATATTTTTTGCAAGTGTTTTGTGAGTCGGAATTTTTGACATTTGTCAATAGGAATTTACTAGCGCACCAAATTGGGACCACTCCGTAAAAATATTGCTTGTAGGCATGTAACGGGGAATCGGCCGAAGTTTGTGGCCTCAGTATGATTATCTATGGAATGTATATGAACGGACGTGAGCATTAAAGCCAATGGATGTTCGTAATATATTGCTGATATCACACAAGGTTTGAAATTGAATCAGATTGAGAACAATTTCGTGCTGGTAAAATGTTATTTTTATATATTTTATTTATCCGTTTCAATTTCCTATTAATGATTGCGTTGCCATCACAATAAATAAATCTAAGCACAAGAAAGGCTTCACTCACGGGTATTATACAGCGAGTTGACTTGTCAGTAATATTGTATACAATAAGCGTTGCGTTCTTGAAAAAAACAGGCCAAATAATTAAAAAACATTTCCTTTTGTTTAAAATAGACTTGAGTCTGTTTTCGGAACATTGTTTTTAAGAAGTTAAAGTATTTCGAGGCCTTGTTTATACGAGTGATGTTAGGAGTAATTTTTCGCTGTGAATTTGGCCAGGCTGGTTTATTTATTTATCGAGTTAGGTCGATCTGTTAACAGCAAAGGTAGGTAGGTAGATAGGTAAAAGGGTGCTCTTGTGACTACTGCCACAGCTTCTCAAAGACCATCACTTGGGTCCATTGTGTCCATTTACTGGGGACCATTCGTTGCATACCTGGTAAAAGAAAAGAAATAGCGCTTTTCGAATAAGAGCCACATAGATTTAGTAGAATCGCATGGGTTCTTAAGCTCCGTTGTAACCACATCCTCTAGTTCGTCCTAAGAGTACCTAATGATATGAAGTCTATCTATCTACTAGAACCTCCCCGATTTGAGTATGAATCTCAGGATTATTTTAAGATCGACATTCCTCAGATCCTCTAAGTCGTCGAAGAAGTAACTGTTGATAATCCTTTGTCTGCTGTTCTTAAGGGCAATGCATTCGCAAAGCAGGTGATGAACAGATTCTATTTCTTCAACGCCCCTACAGCTTCTGCAAAAATCATTATGCAGTATATTCATAGCCTTTCCTTAAAAACTTTAACAGGAAACCGGGCAGCTTGCGGTGGCTTAGCGATTAGTGTGCTGGACTACTTAGTGAGGGGTCTCACGATCAAACCCCGGAAAAAGGCAAATAGAATGTTAAGATTTTTTTCACTGCGTTTTCACCTGTGAACGTCTGACACGCTGCTGTCTTATTCATAGAGTGTAAGCTTAACCCTTATCGCATCTTTAAGTGCAAGGGGGCTTTTAGTAGGTAATTATGTCCAGCGTGACCGCTGTGCGACTTAAGTTTGACAGTTTTAGTTATAGGCGCTTAAATTTTTTTCAAATGCTGTTATTTCTATAAAATAATAAAAACCTTTTAAATGTAACGCACTTGCCTATCAAAACACTTTTGTATTGTACTTGTTAAATATCGATAACAAATTCTAAATAAGCTATTCTGCTTCAGAAATGACACTTTTTTTCTCATTGGTCCTTTTACTTACGACTTTTCAGAATTCTGCAACGGTCAAACTGTCAGAGTTAAAGTAGTTGAAGAATAAATAATAATGTTAAGTGAATGACTGTGTGGGCTCTTAACCAACTGTATGACGTGATTTCTCTGTACGATTGACTGAACTAGTTTGAATCTAGTGCGTGTGGTTTCTATACAACCTTTCATAATTGGGGCCTTGGTCGGAGGCTTGGGAGGAACAGGTACGGGTTTCTTTGTTACACTTGGACCGGAGGAGTCAGACTCAGACTCGGATGACTCATAAAAAGCTGAAAAATGTTTTTGTTTGCAATTAAAAAGATATAGCGAATTTTAGCTGCTCTACCACTACGCCAGCTATATATCAAGCACTTAGGATCAAGCAATTCAAAACTGAATGATAACTTATTAGATACCGCACTTACCGTTTGCCTTGCTGGGATCCTTCTTGATTGGTGTAGTCTTCTTCAGCACTTTATCTTTAAACTCTGGCTTTGCTTCCGATGGCGACTCCTTGATTATATCGTCAACTTTTTGAACCTTTTTCAAGACGGGCCGAATTTTATCAAAGTCATCCGTACTTTTGTTGAATGATTTTTGCTTGTTCACCACTACATGTCGCAGCTTAGGTCGTTCCAATTTAAAGCGTCTTCTGCGTTCGCGTTCCTCCTCGGTTTCGCCCTCTTCCACTTCGTCATCGTCGTCATCTTCGCGCTTTTTCTGTGTACTAGTCATGGACTTGTCGCGTTTCACAACTACTGGACGTAGTTTAGGTTTTTCCGCCTGAAATTTACGTTCTAATTCGGTTTCAGGTTTTTTTGGGGGAGGAGTGTCGGCCTCCTCTGATTCCGATTCAGTTTCAGAATCGGTTTCCTCATCCTCTTCCTCCTCCTCGCTCTCGGATGGGGACGGGGTTGGTGGTTTTTTTGGTGGAGGTTTCACCAGTGGCTCCTGTACAGGTTTACGTTTTTCAGTCATGATGGGCACTTTAACCTCACGCGATTGCAATTTGGCTTCTGTACGGGGTGCTCCTTCGGTTAATGGTCTTATTCCTGTTATTTTGCTAGTTGTAGTTGCTGGTTTCTTGGGTGATGCTGCAACTTTGGCTGGTTCTCCATTTTTCTTAGCTGCATCGTTGGAAGTTTCAGCGGCGGTGGTGGCGGCTCCTACTGTTGGTGTGGTTTTCTTAGCCCATGGCGCTGTTGTTTTAATAGTTGTTTTCGGTTTGGTTTCGGGAACGTCTGCTTTAACCCATGGTGGACGGAAGGTGGTTCGGCCACCACCTCCTGGACCACCAGATGCAGACGGTGCAGACTTATTACTGTTGCCTGTTGTTGTAGTTTTAACACTACCTATGGGCATTTTGCTTTCAACTTTTTACTTTTCGATTTGACACGTAGTCGTTTGTTTTGTTTTCTTATTTTGAATTCACTTTCTTTTTTTTTTTTCAATTATAGTGTTTTCTTCACGATGTACATGTTCTTTGCGGCGAAGATTATGTACTCTCTTCAATTCTTTCGTTCGTTTTTCACACACGTTTTTATGTTATTTTTAGCACAGTGAACTAACAAAAAAAAAAAAAAAAACATTCAGAAGGAACGAATAAAAATTACAAAGCATTCACAATATTTCTCATCACAGACAACAGCTGTGCTCTGTGTATTTCTTCCCAATACTCTGTCGGACTGTAGTTTTTATTTGACGACCAAATAAATATATGTATGTGGGACTTTCTAAAAGTCTTCCCAAATATATAGACTGCCCACCGTCAAAGGTGTGACTAAGCATTATATTATTTATTTTAATCGAATTATTTTCCGCAAGTATGATCAATTTCTTTTCAATATAATAAACAATCAGCTTTTTAGAAGATGAGAACATCTTAAACCTCAGCAAACAAAACGAAGATCTCACAAATGCCTTTGGAAAAACAAATTTTAATTATAGAAAATTTCGTTGCCTTCGATGTAGCGCTAAAATAAATAAATAAAATTCTAAGTGTGTAGGCGTAGACGGACCGACGAGATGGACTCGTTTGCGGTAGTTATTGTATAAAATGATTATTTTTAAATTGATATAAGGGGAAATTATAAATCAAGAGCCTTGAATATTGAATGATTTTTCGCACACTAATGATTTATGCTTTAAACATTGTTGTGCTTTCAATTAAATTGGATAATGATGCGTCTTCTTAAAGTAAAATTAATTTATTTCTGTATATGTTTATGTAAATAAATTTGAATGTTCCTTGTGGACAGCTGCTTGTGCTTGTAACACGAATACAAAAAGAGGAGCTCTTTTTGGCTTTGCAGGACTGCAATTTCACGTAATTTGCATATGCATACATTACATGTGCTTATACTGATGGTAAGCGCGGGAATACATCCATGCAGAGACCACCCCGTTTTCTACTCGTATAACGTATACCTGCCAGCATTAAGTTGATCCAAAGCTTGCAAAATTACTTCACTGAGAAATGAAACTACTCCAGGTCATGGCTTAGTTTTATTGTAGTTGTTGTCAAATGTTAAACATTTTGTTTTGTATACTTGTAGAACTTGGAAGTATTAAGTTTGTAAATATCCTGGAGATTGGATAAGATACAGAAGATATATGAGGTGGCAATGGGCGTAGTAAATATGATAATGTTATTTCTTTGCATTCCATGAATAGGAAAAAATTATAGGTCCCAGTTGTCGAGTATCAAGGGCCAACAATAAACTTCACAGGGAAAGACAACTTCAGCATTCAACTGGACTGAGCATAACCTGACACCTTGAACACGAAATTTATTGATAACATTCTGCTCGTACAACAAATAGGGAAAGATGAGTTTTGAGTGGAAAGACTCTGTCGGTCCTTGCAGACATGTCCGTAATATTAGAATACGTGCTAGAACATCATCAACGCCTTTAGGCCACTCGCCCTTTATCATCGTTTTCCTATTTTCTTCGTATGGCGACATCAAATCAAGCTTATGTAGATTTGAAACGAGCCTCAAAGCGCATAATTGCGTATATATATCATCAATGACTTCAAAACAGGAAAACAACTGTTCCATTTCGAAGTTAAAATTCTTTTCAACAAAAAAGTAATTTTGAGAAGAAGAAGTCTGAAAATGTGGTTTTGTAGTAATAGATCAATACTTTACACAATCGTTCCATGTACGACCCTAGGGTTAGGTTTTTACAATCATTGGTTGGCGTGAATTTATATTTTTTAAGAATTCAAGGCACGTATAATTCTATGTAAAATCTGGAAAAGCTGAATTCGTAGCGAAATCGTGAGTTGTGGAATAAATGTGAGAACCCGAGAGAATTGGCAGTCATCGGCAAAGCGAGGAATTGAAATAGGGGACTGACTGATTAGAAATATGTGAAAGGTAGATTGCTTATTAAGATCGAATGCTAAATCATAAATATACGAATGCATACGTGCGCCATATAGGAGGAAACTGAAAAAAAAAACGAGGAGGAGTATTCAGTACAGAAAGGATTAGAATCGTACTAAAGCCCATCCACCACAGCGGAAAAATTTCATGACATAATCGACAGCACATTTGGCTGCTGTACTTCCTGCAAGATAAGAAGATTTTTGTAAAGGTTGATTGACGACGGGAATTTGTTTGTGGTAAACAGATTAAATCGTTTATCCTACCAATGGCTGTGACTAAATGTGTGCATATACTAGTGTACATGTAGTTGAATTTAGAAATTGTATAAAATACCATCGATAGCAGTTAATAACATATTAGCCAACAATTCCATTTGGGTATTATTTATATTTGAAATCAATTTTTAAATTAAGTCGCAAAATGTGATATATTTTTTCTTGTGTAAACGCTATTTTTAGTTGTCCTAGGTTTCTCTTATTCTGTTTTTTGAGCGTTAGGCGAAAACGTAATCGCAATCGATTGGAACATTAATTTATTGATTCTTTAGCAGTGCTGTCACCAGAACAAAAAATTGCGCAGTAGATACTTAAGGAATTTAGGGAAACACGATCTAAATGGATCTAAAATCCCCTTTTCGACAATCTCAAAAAACCAGGTCAAATGATTTGTGGTAACAAAACGGTTCACAGTGCTACTTGGGTTTGTTCAATCGCCAAACCTACCTACCAACCCAGATCCTTGAAAAAAGTTATGTGATTTGAATTTGTTTATTATTTTACATAAATATACGAAATTCATAAGAAAAGAACATTTTGTGCTCTAAGACAACTTTATTCTTGTTGGGCTTAGAGACATATCTACAATGAACCATCAAGAAAGATCGCCTAAGTGTCTTAGCATTGAAATGATCCACTTAGATGAACACAAAAAAAAATTGATAACATAGTATTTAATATTATATGGATGTTCTATAACATTATATTATTAATGGGAACGCGACATAAATGTATTGCTACTTCAACGACATTTAAGCTCGCAACGCCACTACTCCACCCCATTTTTACGAGATAAGTAATGCATACTAAAATACTTTTTTTAAACAATATGAACACCGGAAAAAATCTATTGATGATGTGAAACTTAATAAAAAAAAATGCTCGACCCTGACAAATTTCTAGCGAGTTTTGTAGCTCGCCTTCATTATCGCAAAGCGACTTTTCTCTTAGTTAATCGAGGTGGTGTGACTGTTTTGAGCGGTGTTCAACCTGCAACTCAATTAATTAACAAGCTCTACTTTTGACTAACAAACTCGTCATTTTATTGCCAGTTATAAACTGGTCAAAGTTAAAAATCTTTGCCTGCTTTTAGTTAGATATTCCATCTAAAATGAAGTATAAGTCGTTAAAAGGGCCTTAAATATTTTAACTAGAAATATTTTTCAAGAATGTAATGTTTGCATTTGATTGTGTTTTTTTCTGCTATTATTATGCATCAAATAGGTTTCAGTCAATTAATTAGTCGCAGTTACATGTGTACAATAATTGAGATCGGTAACTCTTTTAAACATTATTTTGTAAAATTATTATGTACACAATATAAAACACAGGACAGACATTATTTTTTTTATAAATATTTAGAAGTTCATTTTTCTTAACGACTCGCGAATCCGTTTTGTTCTAAGTAATTTGTTTCATTCCTTCTGTTTTATAATTATTAAAGTAATTGCGTTGAATTTAAATTTTTTTTTTATTAATTTCTAAATTATTATCAGTAAGTTCTGTGAATGTAATTATATTTATGATTTCGTCTTGTATCACTTTTTTTTTATTTTTACACCGATATCCGTTTTTACCGTTCTTCGCAATTTTTTTTAAAGGACATACCTTATACCCAACCGCCACAAATAAACTGAGGAAAAATTGTAAATTAGTGAACACACAAAAATCGTTCTTTCATAAATTTTCAGAATTTAAATGGTATTTTTGGCGAAATGTGTATTTTTAGTAAAATGGGCGATTTTCTCTCACGTCAGAAGTCCAAGATACTTATATTTGTTTTTCGTTTCGCTTTCTTTCAAGTGGTATATGTGTTCTAGTTTTTCTTTGGAGACTTTCTTTGCTGTTTCTATTTCCACGAGAGCGTGATATTTTGGTTTAGGTGTGTTTAATGAATTTCCGTAAAACTAGTTGTTTTTATATCGGTTTATTATTTTTTTTCAGCTTTCCTTTTTGTATTTATTTTGCGGAGATTCTCCTCCATTTGCGTCTCCATGAATCTTTTTGTGTAGATATGCGCGCGCATATCAGTATGGTAAATTTGTTTGCGGAGAATTGAAAAATGTGTATGCATAGTACGAGTACAATGGATATTTGCTTGTGTTCTATGAGAAATATGTGTGAATGCGAATGCATTGGGATTCTTCGAGGCAATTTTTGCTATGATTTTTGAGACGATGTAATCATCCCTGTACACAAAAAGAAGAAACACTTTAATCTGCTGCATAAATCCAGTAAATTCGTAAAATTTTAAGTCTATATTTGTTGTTTTAGCCTTCTCCTGAGGCCTACTGCATAAACGATTGACCGGATTTGGCTCAAACTTCGGATTTGGAGTTTGTGGGCCAGTTCGGAGCGTTTTTTTTTTTTTGTTTTCTAGGGTAACCTCAATATTAATGGTACTTCCCATATAAAATGCTCATACCAGTTTGATTAGTTAGAAAACAGCTCTAAAAATTTCAACCAAAATTGATAATTGAGCTTAAATAGGTGATTGTATAACTCCGTTTTTCGATAAAAAATCGAACAACGGTGCTTTTGAAATATGGACATATTTCGAAAACGGTCCATACGATTTTTACATTTCTAAGGTGATATGGTCATCTTTGTGGTTGCTCACCCCTTAGCAAATTCAGTTTTTATATATATTTTTGTTCAATGGGTTTTTGAAAAAAGTATTTTCTTAACAATTTTGCTTTGTTTAGTTTACCTGAAAACGATAAGAACAATTTTGACCAAAATGCATAGGTACTTAGAGTAAATTGATGTTTTCAAAATTATTGCGTCCTTAATTTTCAATTCAATGCTTACCTTACAATATCTTATCAATTTTCAGATAAATAGCTAAGCTATAGTTTTTACAAACTAAACATTGCAATGTTTGTTGGTGTTTGGTGTGCATAATTGCACAAACACACTCTCTAACGGTTTTGATCAAATTGCTTATTAAAGATAATAAAAGTATTCTAAATAAGATCCCGTACTTAGTTTTTCTCAAAAAACTCGAATAAAACAGATAATTTATTATTTTTCAAAAATGACTGCACAAATCCCGATTTATTTTCATATAAATGTACGATATGTTGTTATAATCTTAATCTTAATGTCCCACTTCTAATAAAAATGCAATAACAGCTATGCAAAACATCTTTTTAGCAAATACAACCCTTTCTTTCTTTCTTTTTTCAACCATATTAAATATGCACCTTAAAATAATGCCAACCATTTGTGGCGTACACACATCAGAAACTCACACCTCATTTGCACACCACACACATCCATCGGCATATTCAATTTATAACTGCTAATGCAAATATAAAAACAAATCTCTGAATTCTTACACATATATCTATGTAAAGATATCAGTCTTTGACGAACCCTGCTTCCAATCATAGACACCTTAAACCAGCATGACTAATCTATTCCAGTCAAAAATTAAAACATGAAACTCCACTACACTTGTCGTCGTACTTACAAATCTTGTAAGTATAAAAGGTCTTTCTTTAGCGACTTGACAAATTAAAAGTTTCAGTGTGAACGCACCCTTAAACCGATTATCGAACTGTCAATGTCAAAATATTCAGTAAAATTAACATTTTCATCTTGGTAATGTACACAAAGGAACAACGTGTACAAATAATTAATATTTGCTACCGAAATTCCGACCACCGACGCAAATTAAAAACGTTAACGCCAATTTACGAACGTAATTCTCGTCCCTGTAGACAAGCAATTCATGTTGCCGTGGCAGTGAGACTACGTTTTGCACGAAGTATGGAGAATATTGCTGCCGTAAAGGCATCCGTCGCAAACTAGCTAAATCAGTAAATTTCATGGCGTTCTCAAGAATTCGGCCTCTCCCAGACCACATTATGGCGAATTTTGCGTAAGGATCTTTGACTCAAGAACTTAAGCCACTTGAACTTGAATTGGGCTCTGGACATTAAACGGTTAAACGGCTTCGGCAAAATATGCGTTACTGGACAGGTTAGAAACTGAAACGTTATTTCTTTGAGCAAATGCATGAATTTTACATCACTGATATGTGGTTCCAACAAGACGGTGCCACAAGCCACACAGCGGGTGCAACAATCGAGTTACTGAAGTTTCAGTTCGGTGAACGTATTTTCTCGATAAACGGACGCATGTATTGCATTGCAGCATTTTTCTTTTTCTTTTAAGTGTTATGGCTGAATTCCAAAACGCAGTACTTCTCCATTACTGCTTAATCAAGCGTGTTCCAAAACGCGCACGGATTGCTATGATGCAATGCATACTTTTCTAAAACGCATTGTGAACCCATCAACTTCGCAAACAAAAGCAAAAAGAGCATCGGCAATGAATATGATGCAAATTAATGACATTTGACATTTCAGATTGAAACGCCAAATAAAATTGATTGATGGCCTGAGTCGTAAGTAAAATAAAATACTTTCTAATAATTTGCCAATTTTTCTTCGGTCTGCAGTAAAAAATGCGTAACAAATGCGAAGCAGCGCAAAAGCATTCCTAACCTGGCATCAGAAAAGTAGTGTGCATTCACAATGCGAATTTTTTTGACATTTTGGAATTCAGCCTATGTATTACACATACATATATACAATATACATAATATACTTTTATTTATAAATATAAATCCAATTGGATTCATTATATTATACTGATAGCACTAGTAAATGATACGTTTCAAATCTAATTATGCTAAATATATATATATATAGACATGTATCTACTAAAATTAAGATTATTTACGAACTAATTGTAGGCCTTATCGTAACTTTATTGGTTGAGGACTAGTATTATCATTAGCTTGCGATAATAATAGTCTATTTTTTATATTTTCTTGAACATCTTTAAACTCAATTCATCCAAGTTCATTCAAATTATCATCGGTATTGTCAGGAAAAATATGTTTTCGATTTCTCCTGTAGCAATTACCGTCTATATCACTTATGGTGTATGTTTTCGAGGCGAGTTGTTCTCGTTTTAGAGTATTCTTATAGTCGAAAATATTTACAAGATGTGGTTCTTTAACCACATTTTTGAGTCCTTACATTTAGTTAATCATTTTTTGACTGTTTTGTACAAACCATTTGATTGCGGATAATAGGGGCTGGCCAAAAAGCTCAAAAAAGTTTTGAATTCGTTTGAGCTGTACATCAGGGGACCATTATCCGAAATCAATAACATTTGTAAAGATTGACTTAAGCTGCATGATGACAGCTGAGGCCTTATTAGACTTTAATAAGCAATAAATTTTGAATAGTAATCTACGCAAAGAAGATAAAGGTCTATATTCCATTCGAATAAATCGCTTGAAATATTTTCTTATGGTAAATCTTGGATAGGAAAAGACGTAAGTGGCTCTTTTCTATTGGAATTTTGAAATCGTTTACAAGTCGAACATTTTCCAACGAAATCTTCAATGTCCGCCGATATACCAGGCCAACAAAACTCCGTTTCTTGAGCGACTCTTACATTTTGCAATACCAAGATGACCCTCATGAATAATATTTAATATTTGACGGCGGAGTTTCTGTGGAATCATGACACTTTGGTTTTTCAAAATCAAGATATCGATTGCACAAATTTCGTGCTTATAAGGCTTAGCGAGTTCATGTACAAGGCTTTTGCCTACTGGTCAGCCCTCATTGATATATAACTTCAATTCTTGTAACTCAGTATCATTTGCAGATGCTAATTCTATTCCCTCTAATTTAGTTGGTGAAACTGAAAGACAAGACCTAATAAACCCGACATGTATTTGAATATTTGTATTTATTTCTAATTCATCTGAGGTTGGCAAAGCTGCTCTAGAAAGTGCGTCAGCGACTTGAAGATCTTTGCCTTGCTTGTAAACGATGTTCAAATTATAAGCTTGAGACACAATATCATGCGGTGTAAACGAGGAGAAATTGCCGCTAAACGTTTGCCAAATAATAAAACCAATGGCTTATGGTCACTTTCAGATCTAGTTTCATGACCATAAATGTATTGGCGAAACTTTGTTGCGCCAAAAACTTGCCTACAAGCTATATTTTTATGGGGTGACAAATGCTAAGTGCGCTAGTATTTTTACATAGAAATTCGTATTGACAAATGTCACGTAACTTCAAAAATTCCGGCTCACCAACACACTCGCACCTTGCATATGCCACTTCCGCTGTGGAACTGCACCAACTGCAAATTTCTAGGCATCTGTGGATAGGACTATTGTATTGTATTGTAAGAAATATGCCCTGTACACTGCGACGAGAAGAGATCTATTGTGTTGGCCTCTGTTATTTAACCCAGGGAGCTGTTGAGGATCTATATAAACCCCAGTACCCTTCTTGGTTCCATGTTTCCTCTATCTGGGGACTTAAATACGCCCTTTGCATATGAATCACTCTGACCCTTGCAACAGCAGGGCATTCGCAGAGTATGTGTTCCGTTGTTTCCTCCTCTTCGCCGCAGTGTCGACAGGAGTATACGTATTTTGAGTGTACGTAACTCAAGCGTAACCCGAAGTAGGGCTCAGAACCAGTGAGCAGGCGCGATGCGCCTCTTCTCGCCAGGCAATCCGCTCGTCCATTTCCCTCAAAGCCTTCATGACCCGGTATCCAGGTAACGGTGACTATGTTGTCCTTGGCCAGATCCTCGAGGAGATTAAAACATTCTAAAACCAGTTTTGACCTGATCGAGTACGATGTTAGGGCCTTAAGAGCAGCTTGGCTGTCTGAGAGGATGTAAATGCGGGCACCTTTAGTGCGCCTACGTAGGCATTCTCGGACACATATCTCTATTGCGTGTACCTCCATTTGAAAGATGTCTGGTGATTTTCCCAGTGCTATAGCTTTCGAACCTAGGCCCATGGACCCCGGCACCGGTTGCGTCATCTTCCATCTTTGAACCGTCGGTGTACCAGATTTGTGATCCTGATGGTATTATGAATTGGTTGGTTCTCCAGGCACTTCTGTCAGATATAAGTATCTTAAATTTGCTGGAGAAGCGAAGCCTTTTAAGCATGGTGTTTGATACCTATATCACAGGATCATCTTGAAGCATTTGTAGTACCCGAAGGTGTCCTGTGAGGTTTCCTGCCTTAAAATTTGATATATCAGGGAGCCTAAGAACACTTAGACCAGTTTCCTTCTTTACAGAATTATGTAAAGGCTGAGTATTGCTCCCATGGCTGCAGTTTGACAAGTTTGCATTATACCAACGCATGCTAAGCGATATATCTTGTTAAGTTTTTGTGTTTTTGTTGGGCCGTTATTTGTTCGATTTTTGGCCACCATGATAACGCTGCATAGGTGATCATTGGTTTGATGATCATGTTGTATGACTACTAGATCATTTTTGGATTTAAGCCCCAGGTTTTGCCGAAAGGCGATAGCACATATATATTGCCTTTGTCGCCTTCTTGGTGACTTGACCAAGGTGTGAAATTCAGGTAAGAGTCTTGTCTAGGATTGCTCCCTCATTATTCATCTTGATCGATTTCAGTTCTAGTTTTCTCTTTCTTGAGAATGTATCATGATTGTTTTTGAGGGATTTATGGTCAATCCTTTGTTCTGACACCATCTATAAATTAAGTTCAGGGCCCTTTGCATGATCTCAGATATCGTGGCCTGCCCCTAACAGTGATTACTTTTTGTTTTTTTTTTTAAGCTTCCGACTCGCCAAGGCGAAAGATAGGCACTTCGACCTAGAAGATCTATTATGCCGGAACAGTGACTTATTACATCATCTGTATAACCTTGTACTATGTACCCCGATTGTGTGAGGTGGTCTAGGAGTTCATCTAAAGTCCACAAAAGAGGGGAAAGTATGACTCCCCATTGAGGACAGCCCCTAGTTGCCTTAACAGTATTTTGTGAGCCTCCAAACGCCAGATTAATGATACTGCATTCTAACATGTTTAGAACCCATTTTATGATTAGTGGCGCAATTCCTTTTCTAAGCTATGATAAGCTTTCTTTATGGCATCAAAGGAGGTAAGGTCAAACGCTCCCTGGAAGTCTATGAAGGCAGATGTAGCCGTTTCTTTTTCTGACAGGCCTTTTTCAATCGTCGTTGTAAGGCTGTATGACAGTTTCGGTAGACTTACCGGCTTGGTATGCGAACTGGCTCGCATGAAGTGGGCTATCTGTAAGGAACTGATCCCTTAGGTATTGATCGAGGACTTTCTCCATGGTTTTTAGGAGGAAGGAGCTAAGGCTGATGGGGCGATATGATTTCGCTAGTTCTTCGGATTTCCCACCTGCCTTCGGTATGAAAACCAGAGATAGGCTGGATCTGAAGACCCTAATTAGTTGAAGAGTCAATAGATGCATACCCTGTTGTATGAGACAGGGGTAGATGCCATCGGTTCCCGGTGCTTTATAAGGGCTTAAGGACAAGCTAGCCCATTTCACCGTCTCGCTGAAATATTTTTCCGAATAGACTATAATCCCATTTTGATACCGTGAGGTCCTGGTGCCTCATCGGTTCAAGTGAATTATCCATGCGGATGCATTCTGGGAAGTCAAGAAGAAGTTGACAGGTTTCCTCAGGGGTATCTTTAAATTCACCATTGTGCTTTTTCAGAGAGCAGATGCCGTTTGAATGATCGCGAGCAAGGACGTTCTGGAGTCGTGTAGCTGCAGGGAGATTTTCAATGCTCTCACAGTGTTTCCTCCAAGTCACTTGTTTTGATTTTGAAAAGTTTTCTTGCTGTGCTCCTAAGACCGTTAAGTTTTTTATTCCACCATGGAACATCTCTTCGTGTTTTCCTATTTTTGAGGGCACAACTGCTTTCATAGGCGAAGGTTATGTCTTTTTGGAGCTGTTCGGATTCAGTTTCCAACTCCGGAACGGTCCCTAGTAGAACTGAAGAACGATTTAGTTCTGTTTTAAGGACTACCCGATAGGTTTCCCAGTCAGAGGATTTCGGGTTCCTGTAAACTGTGTTACTTACAGAATAAGCTACAAAGTCGAATCTGATGCGATTGTGGTCCGACATGGATGCTTCTCCGGAAACATGCCAGTTTGTGATGATATTATATATAAATGGACTTGCCAGAGTGAGATCTAGAACCTCTTGACGAATCGCATTTATGAAGGTTGGTTCTACCCCTCTACCACCACCAAGTTATTAACACAAATGTATTCAAAAAGGGACTCACCTCTTTTGTTTATGTTGGTGCTCCCCCACACCGTGTGATGGGCATTGGCGTCACAGCTGAGGATCCACAGTAGTCTCCTTGCAATAATTTATCAAAGCCATTACCTCTGAAGATGGTGCTTCAGAAGTGTCTCCAGGGAGGTAGGCAGAGGCGATGACAACCTTCAAATCCCCTTACTTTTGACCTGCGTTTGTTATTGTACTGGATATGACTAGGGGCTCATTTGGTTTAAAATATGCCAGTATGTGTCGTCTCATCGTCAAATCCTTGAGATTATCAAAAACCTTCTGATGGCTATCGTTCCATTGCCATTCAACATTTTTCTTTAGTAAATGCCGACTCCGCGGATACATTTTTAATGAAAGTGCCTAAATTATTCACCATTCCTAAAATTCATAGAAGATCTTTGACGGAGGAGGGTGCATTTGGAATATAACAGATATCTTAAAATTATCAGGACATACACCATGTTCATTAAAAATATGGCCAAAATACTTGACCTCCTTCAACCTAAAATGAGCTTTATTTAACTTAACATTAGCAGACCTTGCTCTATCTTATACATATGTATTTAACTCGGGCGTTATGCATCGTTTTTCCCCAGACCAGAATATCTTCTATATAATGGCTTCCAGATGAACGAATATTTCGGTCATCAGTCTGTGGAAAATCTCCGGTGCAACACTCAACCCATATGGAAGATGAAGGAACTTATATCTTCCAAATGGCGTAATAAATGTGCATAACAATGAAGATGGTTTATCCAACCTTACCATTCAGAAACCATTACTAGCATCAAGCACCGGAAAATAACGCGCGCCAGATACTTTCGACTTCACAAATTCTATACTCGGGATTGGATAGTGGGATCTTAATAAAACCTCATTTAAATTGCGGGGATTTAAACAAACCCGAAGCGACTTGTTAGATTTGTCAACTAATACATTTAATTTGAGCCATGGTGTTGGACCAGTCACCTTCTCTATGAAATTTTATTCCCCCATCCGTATGGGACTTTACGCGGTGAATCAACAATTGACATCCTAAACAGTGTTGCCACTTAAAAAAACCAATCCGGTCAAATCTGACTGAATGACCGATTTTATTTTTTTTTTAATTCGGTCTGAAAATCCGGTCAAAAGATAAAATAAGAATTTTTGGTCAAAAATTGAATAAAGTAATATATTTTAACAAAAATAGAAAAAAAAAATTAAGTGTAAACAAAAAATCAAACTTTGCATCACAACATTTTACAGAAAAAGGAACTTTCCACTCCACTTCGGCGTTTAAAATAGGTAAAACCAACATCAAATTGCGAAATATGCTAAATCGTCTTCACTTCAGTCTTGTTTGAATGCACACACCCTGTCACAGTTGGTGGGCGCATTCAAATGGGACGGCCTCGAGAAACCCCTGTATTCTAGGACTATTCACAATAAATTGGTATGAAATTTTTGTGAGTATATGCGTTAAGTATGGCCAAGTCATTCAAATTATAGTAATTTATCCTTTATGTCTATTCATAGAACAATAATATTTTTCAGGTCAAGAAAACTTGTCCGGTTAAAGAATTTATTCGTTTCGGTTAAAACTCGATAAGACCGGATTTCAAAATGTTCTCCAGTCAGAAAAGAGATTTCGGTCAATTTGACCAAAATCCGGTCAGAATGGCAACACTGATCCTAAATCCATAAATAATTATTTCGACTTTTACCGAACACATTTTTTTTTCACAAGACCGAGTCGATACAATCAGGCAAACCGATAATGAAAATGTTTGAACTTTTTGTGGATGCGTGCAGTGGAATTCATCTGCACTTCCTTAAAACATGCTGCTTTTCCTCACCTAATGAAGTTAAAATGACACTTAATTTCTTGAGACTCAAGCTCATTATATTGGTTTTTGCTCCCGTGTCTGATTGGGCATATATGTATGGTATACATCACTTATGTAAAGACTAATAAACCATATATATTTATGTTTATCCGTTCTTGTACACATACCAATAAATAGACTGTTATATGCCTTAAACTGTCAGATTCATATAAGTTTGTTTGTCCAGTGTAATTTACCACAATTTAATTGCACATTTTGGCGGAATGGTTGTTCCCGTTGCAATTAAAGCATTTGACTCCGGAAGCTGGGCATTTACTTCTATGATGTTGGCCGCAGTTTTCACAGATAGAGTGTATTTTTGTTTGTGCTCTTTCCGATTTACCATTTGTCGTTGTTGTTTGCGCGCTTTTGTAGCGCAAATTGAACTATTGAACTTGTTGTTGTGAGGATGAATATGATGGATAATGGCTCCCTATTTGATATGATGTATATTTTCTTATTGGGTTTGAATCGTAGACCGTTTTAACTGACTACTTACCTTGATTTCCCCATGTGCCATATCCATTGCTTGTAATTTGCGCAAAAAGTATGACTTTGCTTTATTTTCGGCTGTACCCAGTGTTAAATCATCGATCTTTAGTAATTGTTCACGTAATTACTCATCTAGTAGACCAATAATAAATACATCTCAACCGGCACAATAGACCTTCTAGGTCGACTCCCATTTAAAGGTATTAATTATCATCCAATCCAGCTGCAACTAAATACAAATTCAATAACTGCTTCCAATCCATCCATGTCTGTCCCAGATTAGTTGTATTAAATTGTAAATTACTTGGTGCATTAATACCTTCCATGTTTGGCTACGACGCGATGTATTGACTCTTAGAGTTTGTGCTTTTATTATAGTGGTCCGTTAACATCTGACACCATGTTAAATTTCCCATAATAGACGTCTGCGTTATACAAAGTAGCTTTAATGATTGATAATTCTCAAAAGCTCTTACTTCTTAGTGGTAGATTAGTTCTAAGCTCTAATACTCAACAGCGCTCAGAGCCAATATTGAACGAGAAATAGCGGCCGTATCGGTCGAAATGTGCGGCCGAGTCATCGAAAATTGGGTCCAACTTATCGACCGCTGCATACTTTCCCGTGGTGGACATATGAACGAAGTCAAATTCCATTTATAAATGTTTTGATAATATTCAAACATTTTTTTTTTGGGATATCTCAAGTACATTGCATTTTATTTAAAAAAAGTTTTCTAGCCATTTATGAAAGACCCTTCAACACAGTACAGGAGATGCTTATAATTCTCTAACCAAAACTTGTGACAGTTGCCTGTTACTGAGAGCTTCAACTTATAAAAACTCATATTGATATTTGATATACCGTGGTGGCCACTCAATTAGAAACGACAATTTTATAGCAATGTTACATTCCATAATTATTTTATAAGAAAACTGTTGTGGTTGATTAGTGATTCTATTAATATCCCATGATCTTAAGTACACTTTTGAACATTTGTACAAATACTATATGTGTGACAATAATATTACAAAAAAATGCAAAATTATTTAATCCAAATTGCACCTGGACACACAATTAGAAACAGAAAGGATAAGTTAACATTTCATTAAAAATCTTCGATATAATATACTATTCATATTAATATTTTGTAGATAATCCCATATTTTTAATAACTGCAGCCAATCTTCTTTGCATACTTTCGACGAAGGCGCGGCATCTTGATTGTTGTATACCTTCCCAGACCTCCTTAATATTTTGGAAAAGTTCCTCCGAATTTCTTGATTTCTTGGACTTCAATACTCTCTCGATGTCTGCCCACAAGTTCTCGATAGGATTCAGTTCGGGACTTTGGGCGGGCCAATCCAAAACATTCGTACGTGTATTTTGGATCCAATTCTTTGTCCTGAGGACGTCTAACGTAAACTTTACCATCTGATCCACACAAGTTGAACTTAGATTCATCACTCCAAAGTATATTTTTCCAAAATCCTAATGCCACCACTGTATATATACTGCCATATGAGATGAATAACCAAAACGTTCCTTTTTTTAACAATATACCTATATTTTATTATCTAAAATCGTTTCTCGGATTTTTACCTACCTATCTACCTAAAAACAATTAAGAAAACAACCAACCAAAGAAAGAAAGTTTCGTTCGATCCAGTAGTGCACTTTATTACACCCTCCACAGGAAGGTAAATTTATATTCACTTTGTCATTACATTTGAAACGCCAAGAAGGAGTCACCGGAGACCTCATAAAGTATATATATTTTGAAACAGGATCACATTCTGAATCATGTCTGTTGAAAGCACGATACCGGCCAAAGGAATTGACATAGGCGAATGCAATTTGGTGAAAGGACTTCTTCTTATCATTGCCGGGTTGGTATTGAAAATGTGCTAAGTCGGTCAAGTAGTTCTGGTGCCAAGTAAAATTTTGTGAGAGGACTTATTTGTATTGTCGTCAAGTTGGTATTAAAAATGGGCTGGTAGTTCTGGTATCTCCCATACAAAATCAATATAAGGCTCATGTGCGTCTCTGTCTGTTGAAAAAAAACGACCTAGGAAAGTTAAAAAAAAACGATAGCAAATTAACCATCGATCAATCATTTCCATCGTCTTCTTTTTTGATTTCTATATCTCCTGCTTGATTGTTGTTTTGTATTTGTCCTTTGAATCAATTTGACGGAGCAAACGCATGAATATCTTAAGTTACTTATTTTATGATTAGATTCGCCTTCAATATTTACATTTCTAACAGAATTTTGTCTGAAGTCGAAGTTTTGTTAACTAAATAGAAGGTTTGATCCACCGATGCTGTAGTTCCTGGCAAGCATAGAATGGACTCAACGATCATGGCCATTACTTTGTATTCGCAATCGGCGCTATTAAGATGGTTGAATATTTCTACCCAGCGATTCACAATAGAAACATGGCCATCCTTCCATTTATTAGAGTTTTATAAAGGGTGTCCCATAATTCATGCAAAATTTGAATTTTGCCCCTTTTAATAGTTACCTGATGCCAACGGAAAAAAAGATAACAATGTGACAGCTGACAGTTCGAGGTTATTAAAAATGGAGCGCTATACGAAAGAACAACGCATTTTCATTGTTAAGCAATACTTTAAAAATAAAGGAGCTCATTTTCATCTTTATGGCTTCGTTAATCGTCAAAACTGCCGCATTTGGGATTCAGAAAACCCACGAGTAATTGTTAAGAAACAAATGCATCTACAACGCATGACTGTTTGTGCGGATTTTGGGCTGGAGGCATTATCGACCCATTCTTCTTCGATGGGGCTGGTCATGCAGTAACAACTAAATGGTGTTCGTCATTTTGCCATGATAACCCAGTTTTTAGTACTTAAATTAGAAGATATGGATGTGAGCAACATGTGGCTTAAACAAGACGGTGCCACATGTCACACAGCCAGAGAAACATCTCAATTACTGCATGAATCCGTTTTTGCGATCAGACTTGGCCGTCCAGATCTTGCGATTTAACGCCAATAGTCTTTTTTTCTTTGGGGTTTTTTGAAGTCAAAGGTTAATGCAAACAGCCCACGACCAGCAACGCCTTGAAAGAGGAAATTGGGAGGTGTATTAATGAAATTCAGCCACATTTATGCGAAACGGTCATAGAAAATTCCAAATAAAAAATTACACACTTAACCCCAATCTGTAAACTCTATGAATCAATAAAAAAATTAAGCTCTCTAGTTACAAAAAATCTGTATTTTTTTTTATCAAAATTACAGTTTACGTGATATATGGGACACCTATTATTTTTGGCAGTTTAACGAAGTATAAACGCAGTATTTTGAGAAAAAAGCGCTGAATACCGCGCTTTTTGGAATCTAAAAACAGTATAATTCAGCGAAAATCAGTATAGATACGAGCGTTATATTGTGATGTATGCTTAATACCCCATTGAAGCGATTGCATTTTCGGAGATATAAAAATTGGAATTCTTATTTTTTGTTTAAGGCAAAACTTACTTTCAAAGGTCTTTCGCATTGAGCATTCCATGTTGGAAACCCAATGTTTAGTAATTTCCGCATAAACAATTTTCATCGCCATTTTGAAAAGAGTTTGCAAAAATTACGCCTCAACAAAAGTATACATAAATAAAAAAAACTATGTCAACTTGTCACATTAAATGCCAACGAATTAAGCGTTAAAAAAGAAATGTCAATTACCTTGCTTTTTTTTTTGCTGATGTCTGCCGCAACAACCCCAAGAATTACGCAATTGACATAACCAGATAACCAGAGCGGTGTACCAGCCACACATTGAGAGCAAAACGGTGCCCAAAATTGGAAACAATCCTAATTGGAGATTCGGTTGGAGTGTGTTTTATCTCTAATACTGGATCGTCGAATGTAACGTATTCTTACAATTTAAATAGAATTCTATTTTTTCTATTGTTGGCTTTTCATTAACCCAATTGGCAACCCATGAATGAAGTTCTCCCTTTTCTAATTTGAAGCTTTATTTTTTTATTTTTGCACTGTATCACAACACACGAATAGCACTCACTCGGTCCACTCACCTTGCGATAAAAACCACTCGTCAAGAAAATCCATTTTGGCTAGTCGTCCGGATACGGTTCCCTGCACTTCTCTCTTGTTACATTTATCAGCGTCAAATGTTCGTTTTTATATTCACCGCCTCCCCACGTTGGCGTTGGTCGTGTTCGTGTCGGTATATATGCTCTCTGAATTTTTCGCAACGTAATCAACACCAAAAATCTATTCAATACCGGAAATTCACCAACAAAAAAAAATATAAAATAACAGGAAAGCTAAAATTTAAACCAAGAAAAAGCGAACAAAAACCGTTGTGTTAAAACAATTGTGTGATATACGCGAACCGGCGGAATCCGTAGTTTAATTCCCATCTCCTTTGGCGAATTGATTGCACTTTGCAGAATGATAAAGTGACGTTGAAGGGTGGCAGTCTGGCAGTATATTACATCTAGGTAGATCGATGGTGGTGAGAACCTAAATTGTTATTTGGGACTTTACCCTATTCATATACGAGTACATCTGCGAGCAAAGTGCATGCATCCAAGTGGTGAAGTTGACAATTACAGTGTATGCTCTATGTTCTGTTGCAAAAATAGATGACAACCTAATCGAATATCGAAAATAGATCGAGATGAATAGACAGACATACGAGTACAGAGAGAAGATTGGACAAACTATCGAGCTGAAATCGATTCGATAGGATTCGATTTGTTTGTTTTGATGATGGTGCGGTGCTGGTCAGAGTGGGTTGACTTTTCGATGAAACACTGTGTACAAAGTTACAAATAAAAGGTTTAGCTCGAATTTAAATTGTACTGATATTGACTTTTGGGCGCTGGTAAATTTACTCGGCTTTTAGTTTTCTGGATTGTTTTATGTAATAGCATTGTCGAGAGATTGAAGTGGGTGGCTGCAAACAGTCATAATTTTGAATTTGAATGTGTTTATAGTTGTAACAATTATTATTATTATAATGGCTGAACTGGCGAACTTCGTTCCGCTCAAATTCGTTAATGTAATGAAAATAATAATTCCGAACATGTAGGTACTTGCTGCTTCATCGTATAAGTTCTTTAATCAAAAGTTAAACTGAAGCGTAACAATTGCGATGTGTCTTAATCAAACCGGATTCAAGATACATACAGCGTTTGTCCTTACGACTAATGAGTTGTCAAAGCGAAAGCAAGACGCACGGGAAATTTAAGACGCTTAAATACGAATGTCAAATCGTACGGAATAAGCGGAATCCACGGAATGAGAACATCTTCGCCTTTGAATTTTTCCCTTAAAATCGTCTCTTGAACGTGTAACGCTATACAAAGTTTCGGTGCGTTGAGGTTGCGAAACAAAATTATAACTGAGCCTACTTTTAAAATTGTGTTTCAAATTGCCCAAATCGAATTGTAACAGTACGAATTCCAATGCAGTTTGTTAACCTCACTCGTAAGAATGCAATTTTTCGGTAGATATCTGACCGCACGCAGAACCAAGTCCGTGCATTTCAATATGAATGACGAAACGAAAAGGACTCCTGTCATATTGCGCAGTGGCAATTGGATCAACCACGCCACCTGGCGGTTTTTTGAATCACCAACAAATGTCAAAGTCATGGGCAGCGTCATCTGTTTTCGAAGAAATGTAGATACTAAGACAGCATGAGTGCTGTCCGATTGCGTTCTCCGTCTCCAGTTTCGATGACCGAACATTGTGCCTGTGATTCTTTCTCGAAGTCGCGATTAAATTCTGATCTCAGCCTTCGTCTGGATTTTGCCTTTCGCATTATGACTGCGATGTAAAAGGTTTAACCTTCTCCTGGCGGCATGATCAAATGAGACTGGGACACTCCTCATTTTTCTATCCAATTTATTTTTTCAAAGTAATTTTCCTCATACAAACTTTCATCCCCTATTTTATCCTCTTAAAGATTTGTAGCATATATCCTTCCTTGGGCCAATACGAAACTCGACCTTCTGTCCGAGTCGTCGATGTAAGGTGTCCTTTTTAGTTTACAGCATATATTTACTTTGTCTTGCTTTCATTGACCTCTAAACCCATCTTTGCCGCCTCAGTCTCAATACTTACAAACAACGTCTTCGGCGTACGCGAGCAATTGGACGGACTTTGAATCGTGATTGTGCGTCTGGTATTCACGTTTGAGTTTTGCACTATTCTTTCAAGAACCAAGTTGAAGAAGTCACATCACATGACAGCGCATCGTTTTGTCTAAATCCTTTTTTCACATCGTTGGTCTGAGTTTTTTTACCGACCTTGATGGAGCAGCGTGCATTCTCCACCTTCATCGGACGAGTTTTTCGTCAATAAAGGACTTTAATGGGCCAGTAGCCACACTGATATGGACCAATCAGGTTGTTTACGGAAGGCTTCAGGCATTCACACAATACGACAGATAAGATCTTGTAGGACATGTTAAAAAGACTAATACCTCTGTAGTTAACACAGTTTAAAGGGTCTCATTTATCATCAAGTTCGGGCAAACAATGCTGTGGTTTCATTCATCCGACGATATCTTACAGATGAGTTGGCGCATGTTCCTAACCAAGTCATCGCCTGCCTCTTGAAACAGTTCGGGGGTTAGGTCATCTGCTCCAGCAGGTTCGTTGGACTTAAGCTTAGATAAAGGTATTGTTGTTCTTCATCGTCCAGGTTGAATGGTTTATTCTGCCTGACAGCGGTATCTAGTTCGTCATCGCCGGTAAACAGTCTGCAAAAGTAGTTCTTCCATAGAATCGTTCGTCCTTGCAGACTTCGGTTCGGGCTCTGTAACCTTGTGAGGTTCTTTTTGCCCATTGTTAAGACTGGCGAAGAAAGAGCTCAGGCTCTTGTTGTGCTGCATGTGCTTGCCGGCACTTGTCAGGGGTTCCGTTGCGGTGGTCGGGTGAAACCCAGCACATCAAAGGCGTCGTCTCTTTTTGACAATGTTGCCACTGTTCTTCAATACTTAATGGTGGTTGTATAGGAGCTTTTGAGAAATTGAGAGAGACGCGATCGGAAAATGATCTGATGATCTCTTGTGATTGTAGCCGTCTGACGTCAAACTTATTCACAGTATTTACTTGTCTTTGGGATATCCGGAGTCGCATCTTGGTTACAATAAGGTAGTGGCCCGTGTTAATGTTGGCACCTCGGAACGTTCAGACATCCATAATACTAAAGCCTTGCGTCGATCGAAATTCGATCAATCTGGTGGATTGGTCAGAAGATCTCGATGTGCCTTTGTTAAATCGAGATGCGGAAACCAAGTACAGGGTGGCGCACCAATTGTGCTACAATATTGGTTAGAAAATTAAATTTTATTTTAAATAGTTAGTTGTTTTTAAAGATTATAGATCGCAAATGACCTCCACGCTCTCCCACGCATATGCGGCACCTGATCAAAAAACTATTCATTGCGGCCTGAAGAGTTGAAGTTGGGATCGCTTCAATTATTGTCGTTATGGACTGCTTTAATTCAGTTAAATTCCTGGGCTTCGTTTTATACACCTCTTGCTTGACATAACCCCATAAAAAGAAGTCTGGTGCAGTCAGGTCAGGTGACCTTGGGGGCCAGCGAAGAGTGGAGTTCCTAGAAATTAATTTGTTTGCGAATTTTTTGTTTAGCTCCGCCATAACTGGTCTGGCTATATGTGCAGTTGCTCCATCTTGCTGAAACCAAACGCTGTTGAATGGTATACGTCTTCGGCGCAGTTCTGGGTAAAAAAACTCCTTCAACATCTTTAAATAACGGTCCCCATTGACAGTAACGGTTACACCGTTTTCTTCAAAGAAGTACGGCCCGACAATACACCTTGATGAAACTGCGCATCACACAGTGACTCGTTCTGGGTGCACTTCCGTCTCATGGAGCATTTCTGGATTAGACTCTTTCCATTTGAATTTTATCATATCGTGCCTTTAATGTCTCCCAGGCACATGCATAATTAGCACTTGAAATTGTTAGGTGCTGAATTAATGCCATTGGTTCGCCTTCTAAATGAGTTTTCAGATACTCCATCTTCTCTGTCGTGTTTAAGTTTGGCTTGTTGTGTATAATGGTTGTAAATATGTCAGCAAATGACCGCCATTCCAGATAATTTCCCTTAAATGTCGGTATCTTCAGAGGTGGCAGTTTTGTATCTGAACGATCTGTATCCCGTGGTTTGTTGGAATAACCTAATGCCGAAGCCATTCGATGGAGGCATTGGTTAACATCTCTCTTAATGTCATTATATTTATTATTAATGACATATGGTGATTGCAAATCTTTAGATGTTGCATTTGACATGAAATCTTCATGTAATTCTGTCATGTTTTTCAGTTGATCCAACAATATTTTTTGTTGGTATTCACAGATTTGTGAAGAATATTCTTGGAAGGTTTCCTCAAATTCTTCCATGTTTCCGATTATAGCTTCTATTTTTATGTTCAGCTTTCTTAATCGTAGAGTCTGGAGGTTGTTATCTGTGGAAGTGGATGGTGGAGAGCAAGATGGCGTTTCTTCTGAGGGTGTAATCTTTTCGAGCAAAGTTTTTAGATCGAGAAACAGATCTCTAACCCTTCCATATGTATCTCTCTCCATGTATGGAGTATCGAATTTTATTTTATCCTTTATCTTACTGTGATTATCGTCGAATTCTTCCCAAAGCGACTGAATTTTGTGAAGGCGTTCTTCCTTATAGCGGAGCGTCTTCCTAGACGCGCTATCCTTTTTGAAATTTATAGTTGCTTTTTCTAACTCCTCGGCAAGAGTTTTTTGTCTAGCAACAATTATAAAAATGTCCATTTCATCATCCATGATTGCTCCGGCTTATTTTTGATTTCTTTCACTGAATTGAATTATCACTACCAGTGTTAGCCCTGGCAACGCTTGTGACTTGATATTTATGTTTCCACTACCAGTGTTAGCCCTGGCAACGCTTCTTACTTGTTTAATGTTTAATGTACTAGTGTAGTATATTATGCAAAATGTATTTACTGATTCGTTTTAATGACTCGAAGGACCATATGTAAAGTTTAGAGAAAAATATTGCAAGACCCCTTACCGCTGGTGGGGGGAAGTCTAATGATAATTCTCTAAGGTCTTTTCTTTACGAATGAAATCGTTTTTATTATTCTTCCTCCTTATATACGAAAATATTGCTTACGTAAGGTACAAATATTTACATCTTAAATTACTAGGTGTCAAGCAGAGCCAGCGATAAGTCGTGAGAAATTTTATTCTGCTGGTCTCGCTGAGAACAGATATATGAAATTTTACACGTTAAAAAATAAAGCAAAAAATAATAGATAACGTTGTCTGGTATGGTCACCATGACACCATATACGGCAATTTTGCTTGTTAACATTGCCGTTAAGATCAAAATGGGCCTCATCAGACATGAACAAACAATTGATCAATGTGTTGTCTTCTTCGGCCATTGATATCATTTTTTGGCAAAATTCCAGGCGAACAGGCAAATCCTGAGGGTTTAACTTGCTAGTAATTTGGACTTTGTACGGAAACAAGTTTAAATCGTCATGAAGTATCCGTTGTAATGACCGTCTACTAACTCCAATTTGCCCCGATAAGTTTCGGGTCGAAACGCTCGGATTGGCCTGTATTGCAGATGCTACTGCTGCGATTGTATCCTGAACCCGAACATTGGCATCTCGATGGTACGGCCTTCGTGCGATGCTTCCAGATTCGGCAAACATGTTTACAAACCTCATAATGGTCCATCTACTCGGGGGATTACCGCCAAACTCCCGCCTAAATTCCCTTTGGACGGAAATGACGGACTGCAAAGCATGGTACCGTTGCACTATCCAAATTCTTTTCTCCGTATCCCAAGCATCCATTTTTATAAATCTAAATAGTAACCTAAAAAATAAAAAAAAATAAGCCGATTACTCACACAGAAAAAAAGTTATTACGTTTTATTTTTGTAGCACGATTGATGTGTATGAACCAGTTGCAACAACTGGGCAACACCCAACCACTGTTGTTTTCTCATAAAAATAACAAAATCACAATTCACTATCACTTGGTGAAAAAACTAACATATTTTCCTTCACCTGTTTCAATCAGTTTTTAGTTAATCAATAGTGTTATTTTACAAATTAAACATTGCAACATTTGTTACTGCTTTGTCTGCATAATTTTACAAAAACCGCTCAAACAAAATATTTAGTGTGGAGGTTAAAAATGATTATTAGTAAGGCTCAATACGTACAAGTATTCTAAGTAAGATCCCGTATTTTCTTTTTTCGAAAAATTATTATTATTGGCCCAAATCCCAATCTGTGTTGACAGATGGTATATTTTTGTTTATCTAAACTTCCCATAAAAATACAATCACAGCTACGAAAATTTCATTTTAGCAACTGTCATCCACTTCTGATCTTTTCCTAAACATACACTTCATTTATCCCCCACACATTTTCATCGGCGTGTTTGTAAATGGATATATCATGGACCCCTTCTTCCAACCATAGACACGAAAACCAGCATCACCAGCATCTATTCCAATCAAAAACATTTCTCTAACAGATCAGAAACTCCTGCTACGCTTTTCCTAGTACTCAAAATTCTAGTAAGGTGTAAGTAAGATGCATATCTTCCGGACGTCTATCAACCAAAAAACCCATTTGTGTACATTGTTGTTTTAGTAATTTGAATTCAAGTCCGTAAATACGTGTGAACTACAAAAAAGCATGTTGCTAATGGCCGGCAGATAAACCTTTATGGGCAATTGTTTTGAGTTTCGTATCGAATTTACGGAACATCGAATTTTGAATTTAAGTCTTATTCACGAACTCACATATCCTAGAAAAGCAATGAGCGTGTGTTACTTCATGAATTTTTTCATTTGGCACTTCAAACTTGAAAATGCATTTTACCGAGAGCTTAAGCGTTACATTGTTATTTGATATGTACTGCCATCAGAAATGAATATACTTAAGCCAAAAGTGCTTGATCTATAGTATCGCTTCTCAGTTTTTTACCTACATACAACATACCCAAAAAAATACAAAGCAACCTACCAAACTGTTGATAATAACGAGATAGTTTCGTGCGATCCAGCCGCGTACTTTATGTATAATAGCAGCCGTATGCATGCATTTCCATAATTATCGCAGTTATTGCCTTTGTTACGGCACCTATAGGTACACATGTGCTGCACATACAAAACAATACAATTACCTAGCAATTTTTTTTTAATAAATGCATTACGTGGGTATCGCGTCCTGTGCATTATTATCGTTTTCCTATAAACAAGGCCCAATCACTGCGTCCGCTGGCATACAATTTTTAGAGTGTCATTTTAAATTCTGGATTTACTACCGGAAATAAACGACATTTTCTAAACTTAGTACATTTTTGCAGGGTTAATTGGTAAGCCATAAAATTACAATAGGTCCGATATTGATTGACATCGACCCTTTTCCGACTGACTCTACGCTTCTGTTTGTGTTGGCCCATCGTGCCAACGTGGTTTTTATGTGTACATTCAAATGAAATATTTTAGTAGGTTATTGATTTGTTTTTTTTTTGTACATATTTTGTCTTTTATTTTTACCTGTCCCGGGTAGTTTCTTTGGGCTAATTTTTGTGCAATGCCAGGATGAGCAGAAATTAAATTTGAGCCACTTTCATCTATGTTAGGGGATAAAATGAAACAGTGAGATTTCTAGTTAATTTATAAGTGGACAGACTAAGAGCTTGCATTTGTTTATAACACCACACCGTCTTATTTGAGCCAAAATTCTCAGTTAAATACTCTCTATGGCGTTTTTTTGAACGTGGATGAGAGCGGTTTGTGAAAGGAAATGTTCACTGAATCAGCTTTAACAAAAAAAAAATGTTACAAAAAAGGAAAAGTTTTTGTTCTACTGTATATACAAAAAACCAGCTGACCCGGCAAACATCGTTTTGCCCAAAATATATTTTTTGACTGAATTAATTTCAAGCACTCACGATTCCACCTGAAATTTTTTTCTTTGATCGAAATTTAGCGATACTTAACAGATGACTTCGTCCCGGCCAATATTTGGCGAAAATATAATAAAATCAAGTATTAATTTCTTTAAAGTCTATTAGATTTAATGAAATCTAAAACAAAGAATATATTAATGACTCAATTTAAAGCTGCACGATACACTACATTTTTTGTTTTCTGCTCCGGAGCGTAAATGAAGAGTGAGGATGGTTTCCCTACTCGGGAACATGCCACATATAACTGGCCGTGTGAAAAACATGATTTTTCCAGATTTATGCCGCACACTTCCAGCGACTGACCTTGTGACTTGTTTATTGTCATCGCAAATGCAAGTTTCACTGGGAACTGAATACGTTTGAATTGGAATGGCAAATCGTTTGAACTCAAGGGAATTCGCGGGATTAGGCATTCTTCTCTTTGAACAGCCCTTTCAAAATCCTTGCCACTATCACATTGTTCATTAGCTTCATGACAATCAGTCGGGTTCCATTGCACAGTTTCGGGGCATGAAGATTTCTTAGCATAATGACGACAGATCCAACTTTAAGGCGCAAATGATGAGGCGGAATGCCAGACAAAACCAAAGAGTTTAGGAATTCCACTGGATAATTGACGACATCGTCTTCGTTTTCAACGCGATCGATCGATTTGTATGAACGCAGCTCTCCCGGAATTTGATTTTGAATCGTCCAATTCAAGTCATTGACATCAATATTTTTCGCTGTTAAAATTGCGCGTGCGCTCAACCAATCGTAGTTACGATAATTTTGACCAATGTTCGGATATACATTAGTAATGAGTTCATCTTTCGTTAAGGTGAATTGACAAATGACAGGTGGAATGGATATTAAACCACTTGAAGTTTCAACCGGAATTTGTCCATTTCCGATTCCATTTCCAACTTCTGCGGTTCTATCCTGTTGCAGAATCACTGCATATTCATACTCAATGAAATGGTTTTCACGTATCACCACAAATACGATGACTTCAGACATGCATTTAATTCATCCGCCGCTGTTGATTTCGGTATCACGGGAAGTGTTTGTCTGAAGTCGCCCGCCAACAGTATCATCACGCCACCAAACCGGTGATTATTGTTGCGCAAATCTTGCAATGTTCGATCAAGTGCTTCTAATGATCGTTTGTGCGCCATTGTGCACTCATCCCATATGATCAATTTACAATTTTTCAACACTTTTGCCATGGCTGATTGCTCTGAAATGTTGCAAACAGGATTTTCATTGATTTGCAGGTTTGACGGAAGCTTCAGTGCTGAATGTGCTGTTCTTCCACCTTCCAACAGTGTTGCAGCAATTCCGGTAGATGCGAGAGCTAACGCAATGCCACTTTGAGCACGTATTGCTGCTAATATCAATGATATCAGGAACGTTTTCCCACCACCGGGCGCATCAAGGAAAAATAGTCCACCGTTTCCTTCATCGACAGCCTTCATCAGTTGATCATACGCACTCTTTTGCTGTTCATTCAGCAGGGGAACATATGTTTGTAATTGTTGTTGCAAAGTTGTTGTGTCGTAAGCATGCTCGCGTTCCAATTCACGATTCAATACACTTACAGTTTGACGATTTGGCGCTGGCATATGAATTTCAACCAATAGTTTGCCACTCATAAGCAAACACAAATCTTCAATTAGCACCAACGCTTCATTGTAGATGTCATCGTTCATTTGCAATTCGAAATTCCCTGTCGCTAATCGAAAACGATGCAAAATGTCCTCTGCGATGTCATCTTTATACCTATCCCATAATTGACGTGGGTTTGAAGGCTGACATGTTGAAATGATCATAGCGAAAAGTGTATAGTAAATTTAAAAATTTTATTTAAAATTAATTTGACTTTCTTTCAATTGTTGTTTTATTTTTCTTTCTTGATTTACAAAAGGGTACAACTTCTTTATCAGTACATTGGTTAATTCATTGCCTATATAATATATATAATATAATTTTCTCAACATTTACTTACCAGGATATATATCATTTCCGGAACTTTACAAAATCCATCAAAACGCTTTAAAGTACAAGGCTTGACTTTTAAATAATCAATTATTTGCATCAAATCAAATATTTTGCATTTTTATTAAAACAGTTGAATGTACCTTATGTATGTAACTTATTTCTCAAAATTGACTAGGCGGCAGTTTCGATGGCAAAAATGAGCTTTTCGAGAGAATCAGTCACACATAAATAGCGTTGCCAACCAATTTTGACGCAAAAATGCCTAACTTGGGAAAAAAGATGCCATTTTTAATAAAATAATGCCTAAAATAAATTTTGTAGGTAAACTGGAACAATAAATCAAAAATGAAACACAAATATAAAAAAAAATAAATAAAAACAATTTTTATCTCCAAAAAAATTTAACTAAAAAATCACAGAAGAAATTTTTGATTGGAACAAAATTCATGACCAATTAGAAAAATATTTGAAATAAAAAACGATGCCTTTTTGAAAGAAAGCCATAAAGCCTTAACTAATGAAATAATGCCTAAAAGGCATGAAAAAGTCTTTGTTGGCATCACTGCACACATACTTTATTCAAATTGTTGTTTATTGCATTTTTGTGTTTGTGTCTTTTTAAATCATCTTAAATCAAGTTTATTTATTTGATTGATTTGCAGAATAAATAATTTTTTTTACTCAATGCATTGAAATTCTCAAATTCTTTTAATTAACTGAATCTGTTTAATTAACTGAATGTTGGATTCGATAGTTTACTCGTAGCCAAACCCATAGACTTACCAAACTAGACAGTCGACTTTCACTGCACCCACCCGATTTTCCCCGGAAATTTTGAACATCAGCTCTCTCTCTCTGTGAATACGTGTATTAAAGGCCGTCGGGTGGCAGAATTTCATTAACAAACAAAATGTAAATGAATCTATAACAATAAAAGTAAAAAAAGTAAATGTTAAGTATGGTTTTTTAGATAGCTTAATTTGTCTTCCATTCATCTTCGGCAGTGAAAGGTGTTCATCCATTCATATTTCAGTTTATTTTTGTTTGTATGAATTCTATGTTTGACAGCAAAATGCAAAAATGAAATAATCGGGGGTTGTTCCAAAAATGAGTCAACAACTTGCAAGTTAAACCCAAGCTTCCACTAGACAAAAGGGAATTTTAGTAAATGTTCATGAATATTGTATAAATTTCTATTAGGATGAATATATTTGAATTCGTTTATTTAACACCATATTTGTGCAAAATCAATATATGATTGTTAATTCTGTAGTTTAATAACACTGAACATTGTTGAGTAATGTTAATTAGGAACAGTACGAATGCAAATGCTGTTCTTATTTTAAAAACAAAAAATATGAATATCGGAAAGCAAAACAAAAAAAGTTTAACTCCTATGAAAAAGACAATAGACTTGTTTTTTTTGAGCTTAAGTAGGATTTTCAGTACGCAATTACAACAACTACGCTCTACTTGACACTTCGAGACTCGTAGTAGTTATTGTAATTGTGTGCTGAAAATCTTACTATACTTTGCTTTGCTGAAAAAACACGCCTAATATAATGTTGCATTTAAGTGGGTTCTGCATTTTGATTTCAGATTTTGCGTATTCAATCGAACGTAAAAATTCAAATTCTTTTGTTAATTGTTGGTATTCGCACGGTTTATTTCCTTTTCTATACACATAATTCTTTTACAAATTTTAAAGCAATGTATTTTGAAATGTGCACAAATTTTTTTTATAAACTTTCCTAATTATTAATTAACAAAAAAAGAGGCACTATTTGTGTTTTTGGAATACGAAAAGTGATCAAAACATTTTTTTATCGTTACGAGTAAAATAAAGGCAGAAATAATTTTTTTAATTTAACAAATGCATACTTGAATATATTATTGTGCAAGTATACATTTTCCATACTAATTACAGATTATAAATTATGCTAAAACTAAAAAAATATTTTTCCCTACGAAATACAAAAAAAAAACGTTTTCGTAAACTGTGTTAAAATATATTTTTTTTTCAATATGGCTTCGAAATTAAAAGCAATAAAATCAACGGAAAAAAGTGTATTTTCTATATGCAAAAAAAAACCACAAGTTACAAAATCTCTTTTAACAAAAGTGAAAAAAACCGTGGTAGTTCATTTTCCCTGATTAATATTGTGAGATATTGAGAAATCCACTAGATATAGACAAATAGTTATTATATTAATTTATTTGGCATTGTAACAAAATTATAACAGGAATTCCATGTGATACCAACAATTTCAAAAACTTTAAAAATTCTTAAAATAAACTGTGATGTGAACACCGCATAACTAATAGGCACAAAGTATGCCGAACACAGCCGCACACACTTGATTCCCCACCATAATAATGGCCGCCAGAATGACATGAAGTCCCTGCAGCAAATTGTATAAGTATGCGTGCGGCAGCAATGGCTCTCCTTTGATTTGTACAGGCACGAATACTTATGCAATTTGCTGCTTGTAGGCAGAAGTACCGTTTCTGCTCTCAGTCGACTGTCTAGTTTGGTTAGTCTATGGCCAAACCAGCAGTATACCAGTTCCACTATGAGTGGTAGATAAACAGAGCTTTAATTTCAGCTGCTAGTGGCTCTTTAGCTTCTGGGGCATTATTTGCTAATTGTTTACTATTTGAAACTCGAAAAACTCAAAACATAGTATTATTATTTTCAATGTCGACAAACCGAGTCAGTTGCTCAACTAATTATAAGTTGCAAAGTTAACCTAACCAGAAATTTTCAAGTTGCGCTTAAAAGCTATACAAACAAAGGAAACCATTGTACGCGGACGGTCTTAAACTGAAACAAACAATTTTGCATTACAGCCTAAGTTCACATCTAATGGTCGAAGAGAGGGCAGAAGTTTTAGGCTGGATGGCGAAAACTTTATTCAAACCAACAAAAAGCAATTATAAATATTTATTTTTCACCCACCTAGCTAAGCTTTTTCACCTGGTGGTTTTGGTTTCAAGAAACCACTGTCAAAGCCGTAATCGCTTGCTCTCTTCTGAATAGTAGTCTAACGACGGATTCCGGCACAAAACGCATATCACCGGGATATTAAAATATCAGCTATGGTTACAGAGGAGTACGAAGAACTTTTCCAAATAAATCATAGTTGCGAAATAAATTCGAGCGAACTTCCCAGCCCCCTACAAACGGATTCAGAGGCAGTTCCATTTGTTTTATTATTATGATTATTTTCTGTTGGTTCGCTTCTGCTTCTATGGTAACTAATAACCTTCACTTTTTGAGGCCTTACGGTGCGGGAGAAGCACACACACAAACATTATTATTTCATTTGCCACGGGGTGAAGAAGTATTGTGTGGCATGTGGCTATACCACCGCATGCGGCATGTAATGTGAATATAGTTTCGCAGTTATTCGCAGTCGCAGGAGTAAAAAAAAGTTTTTAATTTAGCGCAGAGTCCGGAAGCGGACAAGTGTGGCAATAGGGTAGTTTAGCTAGCGTGCTTCTAAAGCGAATTCCACATGTTGACAATGATGTACACAATTTGAGCAAGCATATTTTGCTGTGCACCGCTTCTGGGGACAGAGGAGGTTGCGTGTTGCTTGCCGTCAGACATAGAGGGTGTTTATGCAAATGTTTGCGACGATTGCAACGAAATGATATTTATTTTTTTATTGCAAATAAAAGTTTATTTTTATTTAAATGTTGGGTTTAATACAAAATTGTTGAACTTTATTACGCTTGCTTGTGGGCAAAAAAGGGATTCCGATAGATACATTAAAGGGATAATCCCTTTCCTAGCAGATATTGTTAAAAAGTACTTGAAATAACAAAGTAATTAGTAAAATATTAATATGTGGTGTTATCTGTTTTTATAAATTTAAGAGCTTTTCTTTATTAGCAAATAAAAATGGAAAAATGTTCGGAGGAGAACGAAGCCAATAAAGTTGTAAGAGACATGAAAAAACGGCATTAAAAAAGGCTGAATACGAATAACCCACACTTGAAACCCTAAACAACGCTTGTTTCAGCTGAGAAAGCAATATTTTTGAAGTAATACTTCTTTAGGCACGCTTGACTTGGGGTGTAAGCTGGTGAATGCGTCACGAAAGCGTTACGGAAATTGCGAGCGGAAGTTGAGAGGGAGATATAAGTAAGTGAGATAAAAAGAGAGAGAGTTACGTTTCGTTTCGTATATTACTGTAGAGGCAAGAGAGATAGATGCGAGCACACATTTTCGTTCTCTCTTTCTCTCAAAATAAGCTAAAAGGGACAAAGGGATTTTTCAGAAGTCATAGTACAAAAAGAAAGGGATTTTACTTTTTGGTCAAATTTTGTTCCTAATTGCTCATATCCTTAAGAATAAAAACAAAAAACAATGGCACTCCGGGAGTGCCGACAGAAGTGAAAACTTAAACAATTACGTGTGTATTTTTTGAATCGTCAGGAAATATTTTAATGTGCAGGAAATTCTGTTAAATGAAGTGCTTTCTTATTCGTTATTATAAATATAATATGTACTACAAAAATTATAGGTACTATAATCTTCAATTTCCTTTAATGCGCTATTGTACATGAAAAATAATTCATACTTGTTGGTACCCGCGACTTCGTCTGCGTAGAATTAGTACTTCGAGTAACTCATTAAAATATTTTTATCAATCGGGTCAAAAACTATTCTATCTTTCAAGCCAACCAATTAGCCTTACACATTTAAATTCATTGGTAAAATGAGCAGCAAATGCATTTATTTCTTACCAAATATAAATACCTATGATGAATTTTATTATCCCTAACTTGAGAAATAATTGGTAGATACTTCATCCACTTCCCTCGCACCAACCAGATGGCCCCAGCACATTTTGAAAATAAAATTCTCTCTTAAATTACTTTACCATAGCAAACACACTTTCCCATTCCCATCCCACATTAACAGGGAAAACAGCTTGTAGTAGGCAAATTCTCTTAAGTTTTCTGAGCTTGCGGCAGCGTTGCCAATCACTTTTAACGAAAAATTAATAACTTAAAAAAAGGATGCCTATTTCAATAAAATAGTATAATACCAAAAGATTATTTTTAGGTTAAGTGGAACAATAAATCAAAGATTAAGCTCAAATATAAAAAAAATAAACAGCTATCGAATTTGTGTCCAATTTTCCAAATTTCAACTTACTGGAAGTGGAAGCTGGAATTATTTTTAAAGATTGACAGATAAATTGTTCGTAAAATGGGCAGAGTTTAAAATTTGAAACACATTCTTTACGACCGAGGTTACATATAAAATTCTTTTTTTTGGCCAGATTTTTTAAGAATGTTTAAAAATATAAAAAAAAATTTAAATTAAAAAAACTGTTCTTTTTTTTGGTAGCAGTACTCCTGAAAGCATTCCCTTTTTCTAACTCTTTTTAAACCACGATTCCCATACCCATTCAATTCAATTCAATTTCATTTGATTACATTTTTTAATTTCTTAAACATTTTTAAAAAAAATCTTTGCCAAAAAAAATTAAATGTAAATCGGTCTTAAAGAATGTGTTTCCACCTTCAAACCAAAGATAATGGAACACAGAGATATATAACTTTCCAGTGGAAAGGCGGCTGCCTGCAAGCTGTTTTCCCGTAAAATTCATGAAGTCACGCACATATGCTCATTTCTTTTCTAGTATATGTGAGTTCATGAATTGAACTTTAATGCAAGAATTCGCTTATTCGAAATGTGTATTTCATTATTTGTTTTATTTCAATCGAAGCTTTAACAAAAACCAAACAAGTTCAATACCAAACACAAAATAATTGACCAGCGCGATGTTCATAAAAGCAAAAGGAATGTTGGCCGGCCATTAGCAACATGCATTTTTGTAGCTAACACGTATTCACAGACGGGGGTTGAAATTACAAAAACAACAATGTAAACAAATGGGTTTTGGGGGAATAGACGTACGAAAGATATCTCTTTTATTCATTCATCTCTACTTCAAACTCTGTCCATTTTTCGAACATTCTATTTGTCATTCCTTAAAAATAATTCCAGCTTCCAGTGGTAGTTGGTACATCTACCTTCTCTTTCATTGTATATAAACATTTCTCTATATACAATGACTCTATATACCCTCTCAGCTTCTGTTCCAATTCCACGAACATTGGTGTCGCAACATTGGTGTCGCGAGTTCAATGATTTTACCCCATATCAAAAATTCCCAACGCGCCTAAGAAGTTATCACTTCAAAAATGATTCAACCTAGGATCAAATTAAATATTTTGATGTTTCGAACAAAGTCATTCAAAATATCTAAATGCTTTCATTTTCTTTTTTTATTTCCCTAAACTGTTTCATAAAATGCCATATGTGTCTGTGATTGAATAACGAGTATTTTTTAAAATAATTAATTTATTTATTTTGTAAACATAAAAGGGATATTTTGAGTATAACCGCCTCTAAAGTGTGGTATCACTGCAGTGCAGGCATATTGTCTGTATCATACTGTAGGAGCCACTGAGAGAGGTGCGAGCACACAGTTTCTTTTCTTTCTCTCATAGCCAGTTGCGTTTCGTATATCTAAGACACAGTGCACGCCTATTGCAAGGTTGCCACTTTGGTAATTTGTTTGCTTTTTGAGTTTGGTAATTTTTATCTGGTTATTGTAAATTTTTGAGCAGATGTACCATGAATGCGAACTCGATATCACCTCATTTAAATGCTACCTTACTGCTTCTGAGTGAACGCATTGCATTATTTGGATATGCTTCATCACCATCCATATAAAACTGTCTTATTCGCTGTTCAAAAAATTACAGAATGCACTCATTTTCTTCTTTTGACAGATGGTGAATAATAATAATTAATCATATTATTTATATACAGACATGAAACTCTAATTTGTTAAGGGTTTGTTATAAGAAAATAGATGATCTCCCATGTCTTCTAGCTGGTAATTTTGTGCAAAATCAAATAAAATAATTTGAGTTTTTTTGCAAGTGGCAACCGTGGCCTATTTTCTATATCATACTGTAGGAGCAAAAGAGAGCAGTGCGCGCGCCCATTTTCTTGCTCTCTTCCTCTCATAGCCAGTAAATTATTGAAGAAAATTGATATATTAATACGTATAAACTAAACATGTATTTATATAGATGGAGCTAAAGACGTTTTACTTCAGTCGTGAGGTCTAAAGCACACTCGTTTTTTTATTATCATGCAATTAGTTTTCCAATAAGAAATATGCATTGGAAAGCTTATTCTGTGAACCCTTCAACGTGTTCCTAGAAAAATCACGCAGAACTCGAATTGTAGGGTCAGTTGTCAACGCAAACGAAACCGAAAATCACGCCAAAAATTGTTCGCTTATGCTTCTGCGCCATAAAGCAGGACTAATAAATTGCCTTCTTAGGCCAAAGTAACGGCGATTGGCAAGTGTAAGTCTTTGATTGATATTTGCTATGGTGTCATTTTCAGAGTAAAAAGCGGAGCTTTTGTGTTTCGTACAATTTTTTCAAGACTGATGTTGAAAAAGTCAAATGACAGCGCATTACGTTGTGAAACGTCGATAATAATGAGTATTGATATGGACTTCTTGGGTTTTTTTTTTCCCAAGATCTGGGTATCCTGCTAACTATGGAGGATGTCTAGTTCCGAAAGAAATGCAACTTGTTTCAGACAAAAAACAAAAGAAACCACAGAAAAGTTCCAATAATGAAGCAAAAAAAGCCAAAATGGATTAAAAAAAAGTGCTCAGAAAATGTCAAAAATCAATTGATCATCAAAAAGAAGCAGGCAGTATCAAAAACAGCATAAATACCAGCAGAGAAAACCGTACAACATAAAGTAGTGTAATACATTGAAATATAAATGTTTTTAAAGAAAATGGCGCCAAAAACCACTCGAAGCAAAAAAAGCCAAGAAGGGTTCACAAAAGAGCCCACAAAATGAAAAGCCAAAGATTAATTCATCATCAAAAAGAAAGCAGAAAATGATATATGCGCAGGCAGTATCAAAAACAGCATAAATACCAGCAGAATAAGCCATACAACATAAAGTAGAGTAATACACTGAAATAGAAATGTTTTTAAAGAAAATGGCGCTAAAAACCACTTGAAGAAAACCCCAGATCTTGTCGACTTCTTTGATGGCCTAATGTTCAATTACATTTATCATTCCTCAGTACTTCTTACACTTGGCGATGAAATACCTACTGATAAAAAAAAAACAGCCCAAAATTAGTTAAATTAGTCAATAAGCAACTTAAATAATAAGCTCAGACAATCTATAAGAGAATTCAATAATGAGTCTTTCAAAACTTACCTTAGTAGTCTTTCAAACAATGCTAGAGAATATAACAGTCCAATAACTCATATTCCTCCAGTAGAAACCAGAGAAGGTAACTGGGAATAAAACAGTCAAGAGAAAGCAAACACTTTTGGCAGAATATCTTAAGGATGTCATCAAGATAAAAGTTACCAAGGAATCGATGAAAGCTACGGCCCCGACCTGTAGGCCCACAAACTCCAAATTCGAATTTTGAACACAATTCGGGCAGCCGTTTAGGCCTCCGGATCATACGGACAGATAGACAGACGAACGGAATTACGAGACCCACTTTTCCTCTACCATCGTAATGTCGGAATTGACTAACATTTTGAGTTCGAAATTTTGTACGAATACAATGTCTTTGAACAAAATCAAATACAAAGATTCCCCCCGTAAATTTTCTGGTCCCTGGGAAATATTCCTTGTATCTTAAATCTCCATCGAAATTTATTTTTCACGGAATTTAAAATTATGTTCGAAGCCGTTGACAGTTGTCAATCGCAATTAATTCAGCTCGTATTTGAGGACATTTCGGTAATTAGAAAATTGTGTTAGTTATTAATATATCCTCATTTTTGTATACTCGTGTTCATAATTAAATTAGAGATGTTATATAGAAAATAGAAACTGGCACAATATTTATATAAGCAGCTTAGAAATATTTTTAATCTCATGGAGTTACCACAGACGTAAGTAGAAATTATGTCGCGTAATAAAAGTTAGTTAATATTCTTTGTTTATAAGATTTCACAAGTACTACAGTATCAATAAAGAGATGTTCAAAAATTTCGAGCCACTTAGAGCAAATCAATTTTATTGGAGGTCCGGCACTATTTATCTCCTTCTCTAGAAAATGTTAAAACTGTAGGCACATTTCATTTTTCAAATATCTATCTATTTAAGCTGCATTTTTTTGAATTTGATGTTCTCTGTAATGCGTGGACCGATTTTGTATCTGGATGAAAGGTGATGTTAATACTAATGTATTTATGTATGTACGGTCTTTGTTTGAGGATTGATTTATGAGTTATAGGCAATTTAGTGAATCTATATACGCACTACATGTGATGTCTATTTCCGAAACCACTCAACTGATTTCAATGAATTTTTGAGGGTGGGTATGAAGATATGAACGTTTTGGACCCGATAGGTGACGCTGTTGTCGATCTCCAAAACCACTTAACCAATTTCAATGAAATTATGTGGATGTGTATAGTTGACCAGATAGATCCGTTCTTGCTCTGCTTTGGGGTGGTGGCTGGTGGGCGCAAATCGCAAGCATTAAAGAATATGTGATGTGGCATGTGGCCTAAGTGTGCGTAGGCTATACGGCGAATATCGCTTGGTAGAAAGAAGGAGAGGTACAATGCGTGCGTTATTCGTATACGATCAGATTTACATTTTGACCACTCGCTCAAGTAGTCCAGCATACTATGCACTGAGCCACTGTGTTCTACTACTATCGAAAGTGAACTACAACAAATTATCCGAACTGTGATACTTACTTCCCGGGCAAACTGCGAACGACCGAAAAAAATTTCAAACATTCATCGTTAAGCACAATGTTTTTAGACAATCGCGTTTGTATTCGGTCGAATGGCAGAAGCGAAGATCGAAGAGTGCCCACATTCTGTTTTGAGCGATATGATTGATTGAGAAAATCTGACCAGACCAACTCGATTCAATCATTAGCGCGGAAAAAAACGATCAAAAAACAGACCCGGAAATCAATAAAGTCGTATTTATTGAACTCAATTTAAATCCAAAGGAGTTTCCTTCGTTCAATAGAGAGGTTCAACTTTCAAAATCGATGTTAATAATTTAATCAATTTGATTGGGTACGAAGTTCGCAGGACCAGCTAGTCTGCAATATGTTTTCGATTTTTTGAGTAAGACCTTTAATACGTACACTTTCATGATAAAATTTACAATTTACCTATTTTTCAAAATCGGGAATAATTCGGGGGAATTTCGTTCACTATAGACCTGTATTAGTATTCTAAATAAGATCCCATATTTAGTTGTTCTCAAAAAATGGAAACAAAGCCGTATTAAAAATATTTCTCAAAAAATGCCTTACACCTTCCGCCTAAACGGGGGAAGCTAGACCTCCTCCCTCCCATAGCAAATGTTGATTGTTTTTAACCCATCTAAAACGCCTCTAAACATTAACCCCGTTAACGTTTTTCCCCTCCTAAGTTGTCGTTTTCAAATGCTTCTGACCACTTGTTCCAAATGACTGATTTCTGTTTTTATTTTTCCTTTTCAGATTCTGTCAGACGTAGTATAACATTAAATTTTAAAATCAAATATTCCCGATAATGAAAACCCACCGTCTTCAAGCTGCTTTTGCTCGTAAGCGCGAAGCTGAACATATGCGTACTGAAAGAACAGCTGCAGTTGATCGCTATTATTCTCATTGGGACAAAGTGACGACACAGTTTGAGAATTGGACTGGGCGTCAATACTATGAGCAGGCAGAGGAGAATCTTAGACAAACAAGGGAAAAAAAGGACAAGGAAGTAAGCCTGCACGAACGGCGTGAAAAGTTGAGAGTCCTGCTGGCACAGGAGAAAATTACGTTTGACGAACAACTAGCAAATTTACGAAAACCAAAATCAAGAAATATGAGCACAGACGTAATGGAGAAAATCGATCAAAATTTTAAGACCAGAACAGATGAAAAGCGTAGATTAGAACTGGAAGCAAAGCTTTATGGCCGCATGAGGCATGGTGTAGATGACGAGAGCTTACTGTATGAATCCAAGTCCAACAATCAGGTACTGGCTAAGCTAAATTGGTTGGATAAGCAGGTAATCACGACTTAAGCCTTTTGTAAATACAAAATATTAAATTTCAATATATTTTAAGATTGAAGACCAAGTGCACCGAGAAGAAGAGGAGAAGATCGCACAAGAACGAACTGTCCGGTTGCAGGAAGAGGTTCGTAAAACTGAACAGCATCATAAAGAACGTCAAGAGATAAGAGAAAAGGAAATCAAGGAAATTCGTGGGTTGCAAGAAAAACATATGCAGGAGCTTAAAGAACGTGAGCAGGAAGCGGCATTGCTTAAATCTGAAGCAAATAGTTTACAAAGTTCGCTTGAACATTTAAGCGCAGAATTAGGTTCCATTGATGAGAAGAAAACGTTTTGCCATCAAGAGCCGCCCTTATCGCATAATTTGCGGAACATCAAAATGACTATCCGCACACGATCAGAAACATTCCGAGAACTACTTAATTCTGACATTGAGGTTCTCTGTCGAATTAGCAAGATTTATCCCGATGAGACAGCGATATCCCGCCTATTGAACAAGTTGCAGCATCAACGTGCCATCGAAATGCAGAACCTAGCAGAAATTGAAGGCATGTACGAGTCGGAGGCAAAAATTAACTTACATCAATGTGAAGAAGCCTGGCGCAAATTAAACCATGAACGATATTTAGATCTTACAAGTTTGCTTAAAAATCTTCACAATAATCTCTCGGAGAGGTTTTATGAAAACCAAATGAGACAAAAGGAATTAATTGATATTCGATCAACTCACCTGTCCTCAATCGAAAACTCGAACGAGAGATTAAAGCTTCTGATTAGGGAGCATGACGAATCTCCAAGACCAATAGTAATCGAAACACCAAGAAGTGTACAGAATCATTCCTACAAATCTCTTCAGAAAGTAAGTGATTCGTTTACCAATCTGAATCTCGATTGTTTAGGTGGCGAAGAAATACGGAGCCAGCCCAACTCGGCAAGATCACAGCTAGATACAATTCCGGATTCAGGACAAAGACCCAAGTTTGGGCGTAAGAAAGTGGCTTGGATGTAAAATGGATGTTAAAGGCTTTTGTAATATGTTTATTTTTTTTGTAATATGTTTATTTTTTTTGTAATTGTGTTTATTCAAATAAAGGGTTAAGTACGGTGAATTTTTTTTTACGGTCCACGTGTTTGGCACATTTGGAACTTTATGGTTTACCTTGTTACCTTGACGGAGTCTAAGAAGCAAACAATTATTTTGAAGAATAAATAATTTGTTTTGAAAAAGTGTGGGGATATTCGCGTAATTCTGCCACCGGATGAAAAGAGTAAAGCAAAAAGTTGTTTCATCTCATATCTTCATTTATATATAAAGGGTTTTCCAATAAGAGGTGTTATTGTGAAAGACCCGCTATTTCGGTAGCTGTCACTTTTGAATCGTTTATTCTTTGACATTTGACAAGTAGAAACTACGCCATTACTAAAAATGGAACGATACACGCTTCAAGAACGCATTGAAATTATTAAAATTCACTACAAAAATTTTGAAAAAAAATACATGTAACGAAACCATTGATCTTTTACGGGAAAAGTTTCTTGTGATTTAACACCTTGCGACTTCTTCCTTTGGGGCCACGTGAAAGATAAGGTCTACGCCAACAGCCCAGCGTCGATTCAAGACCTCAAAGAAAAAATTCGTGAGGCTATCGAGGACATAGGGCAGTCACTTTGCGATTTGGTTATGGAAAATTTCATGAAAAGGATATGGTCCTGTATGCGTGCTCGTGGTGGCCATTTGGCTGATGTTGTTTTTTATTATTAACGTCATACCTTCCTCTTTATTATGAAATAAACATCCGATCATTTATCTCAAAAAATGACTTTTTTTTTTAATACCAAAATAACACCTCTTATTTGAAAACCCTTGCATAATTGATGCAATATAATGGATCACATCGGAGATGTGATTTCCACATTTTCGAAAAAAGGTGCCTTAAACCTCTTGTGATAGGTGACTTCTAAATATTTTAAGATCTTAAATGTGCAACACCTTAAACAAGCGAGCTTAGAAGCAACAGAAAAATTTAGCAGATAAACCCACCTAAGTAGAAGGTTGTTAAATCGATGCAAGAACTGACTTACACCCTTTGACTTAACTTTAACTTAATGAATAATATCAATTAAACTGCTCGAACATTTACCGCATTATTATTTTTAAGAATATCGCTGGTGGCAAACGTATTGTATCACCCTGCTTCTCCATGGCGGTGCAATGAGTACTGAATCAGGTACCAATGTATATAAAAAAAAATATTACGTAGTAAAATAACAATGTCACTTTCAAAGACTTTCAACTGAATATTTCCTGAGATGCCGTCGCATATCTTTGTCAGTGAGCGAAGCGCCACATGGTTTACAGAACATTGATAAGCCCTTTTGTGTTATGTCTATTACAGGTTTACGCCAAAGCTTTAGAAGTCAAATAGTTAAGAAGCACTTTCACTGCCTTAAACTCAACATATTCGTTTGATTTTTATTTGTTGGGAATATTGGGCTGAAATGCAATCCTGTGTGTAATTTGTTTATTTGTTGGGAATATTGGGCTGAAATGCAATCCTGTGTGTAATTTGTTTTACAAGTTCTTAATTGTGGTATTGCTATGGCGCACATCCAAAGAACTGTGTGTTGTCGTTGAGTGTAATCAGCAGTGCAAAATTATTTTCGAAAGAAATACGCAGTTCGTATATGAAAATAAACAAAAGTATATTATGGAAAAAAGTGCAGAACAGTCATTTGTTTGTGGTAAGTTTACCGAATCGGTAATACCTTCTTTCCAATTTGTATTCGCGTTAAACTTTATTTTATTACAATTTTAAACAGGTGCACATTTTACAAAATAAGTTAAAAAATGAGAAATTAATAATATGGCATCAAAAAAGGCAAAGCTCTAATAAGGTGGCAATGGTTGGAGCTGTGACAGCAATTATTTAATATTTAACTAGCTGTAGAACATTTTATTTCCCACTTAATCGTTATAATGAACTTAAATTTTCGGTGGCGTATACGCAACCAATATTTATCGAATTCACTTGAATTCCGCCACCCGTTAAAATACGGAAAACACAGATTTTTTTTTCTTAAATGCATTCGTTAAAGTTCAGGGAATACCTCGAAATATTACAAAGTACAACAAAGGCAGAAAGGATAAGAGAGTGGCGTGTGATTTTAGGGAAATGGTAGGTGATGTTCTTAGATCTCCTTAAATATTCAGAATGAATCCCCGAGCGCTATATGTTTCCGGGAACACAGTTGGTGTTTTTGTGTTTGTGGAAGAAGTTTATTTTACAAAACTTTGGCCAACATAGATAAATGTGCGACCATAGCTGACTGAGTGGCTTGAGCCTGCACCACCGAAAACAGCCCAACGCAATGCAATGGTAAAGGTTCAAATAACACGTCACGCAATATCTCGAGATAAAAAGTTGGTAATAAATTGAAATAAATGTGTGTAAAATTATGTAAAATGTCATTGCGGTTTCCTAATTTCGACATTGTAGGATCAACGTAGTAAATGTAAAGTGGATACTATTTCCTCAAGTTAATTGGTTTTAAATGTATATGTAAAGAACTAAGGACAAAGCTAATAAAACACAAAAACTCTCATAATAGGCTTTACTACATTTTATTAAGTGTCCCTGAATTTCTAAATTTTTATTAAACATAAATTAAATCTTATATAACTATTAATTTTCTAAAATAATATGTATATTATATAATAAACAATTCTAAACAGGTAACTCATTCTCTGACGTAGTATTTGGTTTCGATGAAAAATGTTGCCACGAGGAAATCTCTGTAAATAGGCGGTCACCAGGACATTCCGTACTGCGCACTTGTCTGTGACCCATCAATTGGAAATTAGGGTCGATATGCCCTTTTTCTACACCAAATCCTATCAGATCTCTAGTAGCTTGTAGCATATTCGGTGGTGGCAATGTAGCTGTAAAAGAAACACGGTTAAGTTCTGATTGGGCATTCATTTAGCAGTATACTCACTTCTCCAGTCGCCAATTAAACATATGCCCACACTTTTGTCATTGTACTTTGGTGCATGTGCACCGACCACATTAAATCCTCTCCCATAATAAATCTGTCCATCACCACCAATTGCAAAACTATAACCAATATCATTCCAGCCACGTCCGATTTGATGGAAGTCCTGCATGGAACGCATCGCTTCCTTGCATTTCTCTGTCGTAAAGCATGCAGGCGGCAGATACGAATGATGGATGATGACAAACGGTGCTGGACCATTAAATTGCTCAATCAGCTTCGGCGGTCTGGCACCCCACTCATCCCGGCTGACCATTTGAGTGATCGCTGGCATTCTTGGTAAAAAACCTACAGCGAAATAGAAAATATTGCATTAAATAGATTCGTATGACTTTAAAGGGTTTAATTGTATCTGTATGTACTGTGCACAAATTACGACATTCGAGATTCATCTGTATTGCAGTCACAAATAAGTCCGCATCCATTTACAGAATTTATGTCGAATCCTGAACTAGGACATTTTATAAATTTCCTAATTAATTGAAGGTTGACATATGTCATTACTTGAAATGATAGCTTTGCGGGAATTGGTGCTCCATGCAATTTGAGCATTTGTACCATTGAAACTGCCAATCATTGGGTATGTGTTTGATTTGATTAGCATGGAAGGAGAAACACAGGGCATTCGCTGAAACTAATTGGTTATTGTCCAAATTTAATTGGTCATGTTACAAATGCTGTATTGTATTGTGGATTCACAACACACACTTATGTTAGTTGCTTCATGATTCATTTATTATAGGTTGATGGTAGCTGCAGGCGGAGTTTTAAATATATGTAGTATAGGTACGGTATTGATATCAGATCATTACAGATTACAATGGCACGATTGTTCCGATTAGGAGGTCCCTAAAGTATGCATGAATTTATCTCGCATCTGAATCTTAGATGTAAGGAATCATGCCCCTTAAGGGAAGAGTAATTACAATGGAAACATCTTGTTTGTCTGGTTGCACCCAGAGGAACATCAAACGAAATGACTGAAATAAAATATTCAGTAGCTACGTGTAATCTCAACGAAGTTGCATCGGTGGTATATTCACTTAACGTCTGTCAATCTGAGTAAGTTTTGCTATTTGTTCGCCGAAACAGTGTCCCTAAGGATACAAATTTGTCGCAGTGGACATAAAAATTTACTTTGTTCTTATTTTTTATTTCTGGTTTCTGCTAATGGACAGATAGGCCACTGTCCGATAGTTTTTATCGACGTTTGACAGTCTGTTATTACGTAAAGTGCTAAATTATCAGACTCGTCACTGGTAAATAAATACAAAAACAAGTGCCAGTTGTGCAATAAAATGAGATGATTGATCAAAGTGCGGATAAGACAACGTCTGCCGGGTGAGCTAAAATTTTATATGTACTAAGATAAGGGATAGAAAGGCACCGGCACTGGACGGCATACGACCCAAACGAAAATTAGTTGGCCCGTTTACTTTCCGTCTTATGAAATTCGAAAAAAAGATTGGCAATCCAAAGTAAAAAAACAAACTCAAAATTTATTTCGATATTGTGAAAGTGTTAGACATATACATTTAAAAATAATTCTTCATAAAATAATAACAGTTCATTTAATGATTAAATAAACGAAATTATTGTAACTCATATAACGCAAAATAGTTGACCCACTCTTTTATCGACGCAAAAAAGTTGGCCTAATACAAAAATAACTGTCTTTTACCACTGAGTGACGTCACCTTTGTTTTTAATAACGGCATTAAATTGATTTGGAAGAGTTTCCACTAAATTAAAGCAGTATTCAGGAGTTATGCCATTCCAAACTTCTTGGATCTTTTCCTTCAATTCATTCAAGTTTTTAGCCGGATTTGTTCTTAATTCTTTTTTTGATTTTTCCCCATAAAGTCTCAATTGGAGACAGGTCCGGGCTATTTGGAGGCCATGTTAGAACTGGAATGGTGTGTTCTCGAAGCCAGCTCATATTTTGCTTGGCTGTATGACATGATGCGCCATTTTGCTGAAATGTAAAACTGCCATCTTCTGTTTGCAGCCTCGGAATCGAAGGTAAAAGTTGGTGCTCTAGGATGTCTTCATACCTATTGGCATTCACAGTACCATCGATGAAGCGAAGGTCACATACTCCTTGAGCTGACATACATCCCCATACCATTACTGAAGCGGTAAATTTAGTTTTTCGTCTAAAGCAGTCTGGGAGAAATGCTTCAGCTGGCGTGCTGGAACTCTTGATTGTGAGTCTCCAACACAAAGTTCGAATCGAGAATCATCGCTCCATATTACACTCCTGCATTGCCTTAGCGTCCAGTTTTGATGATCACGAGTCCACCTTAAGCGCTTCTTTTTTTTGCAAAGGAGTTAAAAGTGGTTTTTATTTTGCCTAAGTGACGGTTTTTTAGAAGAAACAATTTTCTAAGTTAATAAAACAAAAACAATTTGGTTAAAAATTACTGTTTAAAATTTGTATCCCATTTTCTTCATTTCTCGAATGCAGGTGTCTCTGGAAACTTGCTTTTTAATCACATTTTTCCACTCTAAGGTGATATTTGCCGTTGTAGCGCGACGATCTTTCTTGAGCATTTTTCTTAAAGCCCTTCTGTTCCGATCGTTAGCAATTGATGGTCTTCCAGTTTTCTTCAGTGGGTTCACATTTCCAGTCTTCTTGAATACATTAATAATGTTTCGAACTGAAGACCTCTATATTTCCAATTTTTTTGCGATGTTATATGCCGAAACGTTTTTTTTTGTACGCTTTTATTATTAAATTACGTATGTCTTCCGATAAACACTTGCCAATCAAAGAATGCCTGACATGAGACATCCGCACTTAAGTAACGCAACAATAAACGGTAAATGTCAAGAGACAAAGACATTATCCAGCTTAGGCCAACTATTTTGCCGCGAAAAACTAACGGGCCAACTATTGCAAAGAAAAAAATGGGTTAACAGTTGAAATTTGTGGCAACAAACATTAACTGTTTTAACTTATTGATTGCTTTGTAGAGAACACATGTTCATGGATAATATTAAGAAAAAAAAATCAACTTTTTATTAATTATGCATAATAATAACGCATTTGAAAATGTATGTGATAAAAAATACAATACTAGGCCAACTATTTTGCGTTTGGGCTCGTAAAAATACAGCTCTTAAAATCAAAATTTATTAATGAGAATGAAAGGTCATAAAAAACGAGGTCAATTTTCTTTTTGGTTGCGCGGTAAATTAAAATTTTGCTTGAATTTTGAGAAGTTCTTTATAAAAATGAAAAACAACATCAGCCAAATGTCCACCACGAGCACGCATACAGAACCATATTATCCTTTTCATGAAATTTTCTATAACCAAACCGCAAAGTGGTTGCCCTATGTCCTCGATAGCCTCACGAATTTTATCTTTGAGGTCTTGAATCGACGCTGGGCTGTTGGCGTAGACCTTATCTTTCACGTGGCCCCAAAGGAAGAAGTCGCAAGGGGTTAAATCACAAGATCTCGGTGGCCAATTGTGATCAGCTCTTCGAGAGATAACACAGTCCGGAAACTTTTCCCGTAAAAGATCAATGGATTCGTTGCTTGTGTTTTTTCACCATTTTTGTAGTGAATTTTAATAATTTCAATGCGTTGTTGAAGCGTGTATCGTTCCTTTTTTAGTAATGGCGTAGTTTCTACTTGTCAGATTTTAGTAAGGTTTTTTCGTTTTTCTCCATGAAATGAAGGCAGAAAAAACTCAATTCTAGATGTTATGACGATATTAAATGATTTAAAACTGATACTAAAAAACGGAATGAAAATACTTTCCTTCCCATAAAAGTGAACACTGTGTGAATAGCCTTTTAAAACAGAACATTGAACTTTAAAACCGATTTTTTCAAATGCTATCAAAAATCATTTGACTATTTGTAAAAATGGACTTTTCAACTGGAAGAGTTTTCACGTTTGACTTGGGCGAAACTTAATATTAATTTAAAGTGGCAGGACGTCGAAAATTCAATCATTTATCTTTATTCTAAAAAAGTAAATATAAATGACAGCAAATGTTCTGATGAGTTTTGCGAGTTGCAAATTCAAAATAAAATTATTTTGATAAATTGCGTTCAGCAGAAAAATGGACAATTTTTTTTCAAAGTCTGAAATATCCTGAACATTTTGCTGAGATATCTAAGATTGGTGAGTTATTTTTTTGGTATCCCTGGGTAAAATGCAATTATCGAAAGAATATTCTCTCTCATTGGCGCTCAAGACACAAGTGAGGAATAGATAAAACATTTCAACTGTTAAATTGAGTCTTTGTGTAGTGTACAACAATAGGGAAGCAGTTTGTCAAAAAAATATTGGATAATATAAAAAGGAAAAATATGAGGATAATGACTGTGATAAAAATGAGGAAGAAGATTGACTAGGATCGGTTTAGGAATAATTTATTATTAATTTATGTTTGAAATTTGAATTTTTCTATTTTTAAATATTTTTTTTAATCGAAACAACGTGATTTAAATAAATATGTAGTACAATATTATTTTCTTAACGCTTCCTTTTAAATAACATTATTCTTAATGGTTTATATTAAATAACAACTATTTTTTTTATGTTTTTTGAGTGTGTTTTTCAATTTTGTTCGCTCTCTATTTTTTTAAGAATGTTCTCTTTTTTAAAATCTAATGGGTGTAAATGTTTTCTTTTTATTTAGGTTACAGATGGAATTGGACACCCTATCCATAACTTACATAGAATCTTGCAAAATGAAGAGTAGAATTAGCTACACATGAGACGTGTTTTTTTGCCAAACTGTAACGTGTGTTTTATGTTTTAAGAAGCAATCTTACGGCAACTATTTTTTAAAAGTCTAAATCAATGTCACTTGTTAAGGTAAAATTAAACAATGTAAACAAAAACAAAAAAAATCTGCCGCTGCTGCGCGGAGATAGTTGGACGCGAGTTTCCACTTTTCAGCGTTGGGCATGGGCACATTCAAAGATCTGGTTGGTAATGAATTCGACAGGAGAGTGGCATGCACGAAGAATGTACGCTCATATTGCAAGCAATTGGATCTGGTTTGGTTTGCTCGGAATTATGCCCATGAACATGTTGTAATACAACAGTTGGAGTGAGATTCATGTGTTTCTTATTGTAAATTATGAACTAAGACAATCTTTCCAGTATGTTTTTCCAGTAAAACTGTTTGCTACAGCTATGCCGAGCTTCTAATTCGCCACCATGAACTTTTATTTGATGTGTCATTTAAATGTGTGTTTCATCAACTGCTCTTATACATTGTGGAAATTGTTCAATTCTGTAAGATTCTGATTTTTTCCTGGTAAGGCTATTTAAATCCATTTGAAATTTAATGAATTCTTCAATTTTGCTTGCCAAAGCTCGAACAAACCTTTTCACACAATTGCTTACGGACCGCTGTAAAATATTGTGTAAATGCAAAAGAAAATTAACAACATTTTGATACGTAACATTTTTATTATTAAATATTGTATGCCTACCAACATCACGTCGCTTTATGAGGATCCTTTCGTATCGTATTGCAACGAATACTATGGTTTCCACCGAAAGTGCTCCTTAGCGATTCGTCAGTGGACCGTGGATTTCTAGTACTTCCCACAATAAAGCGGACTGTCGGTTTATCAAATCTGTTAATATTTTTAATGAACTTTTTCCCAAATACCGCACACCATTTAATAAACTCAACAAACAAACAAGCCCTTTGTCCAAAGAATTTTCTTTCGGCGTATTTCTAAAATGGATCAAATATATTTCCGTGGTGAGTTTCCAAATAGAGTAGCGGGATTTGCATTTAATTGAAATCGAACAACATATCGTTAAAAAAGGTTATGAAAGCAATATGTTGGTTCTGATCGGTCATGTACCTGATGTACGAATAGAACAGTCACTTGCAGATCTTAAGCGCCTCACTAAATAATTAGTTTGGTTTAAAGAAGAAACAATTGTTTCCCCACTCCTAAGATCCAGGGTGTACAGTTAGTTCACCCTTTGCTCTTCAGCGCTTCATGCGCTAACACACATGCAACAAACAGAATTATTTCGGACTCATTGGAGGCCTAAGCGAAGGGGAACATTTTTCCCCTTAAAAATCTCTCAATGGAGCCAGTTTGTAATAATTCACAGAGAATCGTCTCAAATAATTAATTTTAAAACTGTATTGAAGAAATAAAATAAACACAATAAGCCCACAGTTTACGAAGTTAAGTAATTAATACACAAATCGTTGTTGATAGGTGCCATACCAGTGGTTCAGTGATTAGTGTGCTAGACTACTGAGTGAAGTGTCCCAGCTTCGATCCCCGGAAAACACAAATCATAATTAAACTTTTTTTTCACTGCGCCACCTTTTGCAAACATTCAAAAGCATAACTGTCGGACTCCGTTCGTCCCAAAAATAAAAACAAAGACAAAACGAATTGTTTGGAGAATCAAGCCATAGGCTTTGCCTTTTGCGATAAGTGTGGCATTGTAAATAAACGTCTTTCTTGTAATTGAACCCTTAAATCCAATAACTACTTCCTTATCACTAATCACTCGCTTTATCAGGAAGACAGCGATATATACACTTTTTACCCTTAATGCAAATCCATATACGCATCGAACACTTAGCAACATGTTTCACACACCGATCACGAAATAATATATTTCAACAATTAGTATTTCCCCAGGTTACGCCCGATAACAACACAAATAAAGTAAACAAAATATGTTTCCATTCATTAATTACAAGTCAGGCCGGTTCCGAGTTACTGTAAAAACTTTCGCTCATTTAATTACAAATAAATAAATTGTTGTCAAAACACAGCAGATAACATAGAGATTAAAACTCGGCATTTCAGTAACAGTATAGGTTTTTTTTTCTGTTTGTAAAGCAAATGAAATAGAAAACTTATAAACCTTGACCTTAGTGTTGCGATAACTTGACTACCGTCATGCGGCTTCTCAAAATAAAACTAAAATCAAAATGAAAAATTTAAAAGCAAGGCACCACAAATAAGAAATCTATGTAAATAAACGAGAATAAAACAAAAAGCAAAATAAATAAAAAAACCCCAGCGACAATAAAAATGATATGCCAGCCACCACCAACCACACACGAACGTAACAACACTGTCGTTCGTTATTACCGATAAAATCGAATTTCGCCTCGCCGTGTATTTAATATAACATACAAAAATCCGGATTGTTTGCATCTATGACGTTTATCTCGTGATAGAGAGTTGTGGCACGCTTGGGAACGTGCCAGTAGATATTGGGGATTTTGTTTGGACTCGAAGCCGCGGAACTGTTTGCTGGTTCTTCATGATTTTCTCCGCATTTAATTAATATGTCAGATAGTTTGTATGTACAACGTACATACATTATAGACTGGGGTCACCATCATCATCAGTTGTTGTGTACAAATATTTTTTACTGCCGTGAAACTTGTCCATCAGTAGGCTGATGCTGAAATCGTTATAGCCGGGAACTTGTATGACTGGGCCTTATTTTCTTGAAATTTATGAACTAAAAGTTATTTTTTTGCTCGTGTAAGGTGAAATGTGGATCATTTCAGCGCCAGCCATTTATTTTTATTTTTTGAGATATTTTTCTCCTTACGCTATGACTTGTACTAGGTAATTTCCGGTCAGCGTTCGGAGAAGTGGATCGTGGATGTGTGTGGAGAGCCACATAATGACGGGGGAATACCCTCATCTGATTTACTGATATAGCAGTTAAAGCGATTATTGTTGAATGAATTTTCTGGAGAGGGAGTAGGGCTGTTTGTTTACATTTCGCTATTTCCAGCTACTATGCTTATAAGCTTTATAAAAAATCAAAAACGATATCTGTCAGGAGTCGATTCATAGCTTAATTATTCCTTGTAGCTTCAAATAGTGAGTCTTTAAACACCCATTTTCTAAGTATGTGCCATCGAATATTATCAGCTTGAGGGCAATATTACTCATACTACTACAATATTTTCTTGATTTTGGAGGTGGTCTGAAAAGAACTGCCAAAGTCGTAAACGTGTATCTTAAATTACAGTTTACAAATAAGATCATTATTTTATATTTAGATTTCTGAAAAGAAGTCATTAGACTCACCTACGCACGTAATGATTAGGGTTGTCGAAATACTGTTTTACGAAAACAGGAATTCATTTGTTTAGACCGACCCAAATGCTATTGAATGATTACTGAGGTTATCGCGGATCAACGGCTTTTAGACTAAGTTTGGGGAAAAGAGGTAGCGCAAAAAGAAAATGCAGTTACGGTTAGAATAAGGGTGCAACATGATTTAGTTAAGTATAAACATCCTGATCTCTCAGAAATCAATTGAAGTTAAAGAAGGAAAAATCTAAACTTTTCATCATAAAGAAATTTAAGTATCCGGAGTTGGTTCCTGCTTCCTCAGACCTTTTGTTGTCTAAATGTGGTGAGTGTCCATTTCATGAACTAAGTATTAAATAGACCGTCCCGTCAGCTCAGACAACTTATGAAAATTTGCCAAAAAGCTGTTTTCCGTATTACTATATGGGAAAATATGTGTGTCATGTTAAAGTAAATTATGGCCGCACGTATGCACTTGCATATAGTTCCTCACAGTTAGGCAGTTTGGTTTTTCTTTTATTACACCTCCCGCCATTAAGATTTTTTTTCTGCTGCTTCACATGGATTCACATATAGGCAATTAAAGAGGGAATTTTATATTCAAAATTTGCGGGGCTAATCGGGTACGTGTGCAGGAGTCTTTTAAATTCTTAGTTGATGGTTCATTGGATTTGTGATCAGCAAATGACTAAAATTAACATTAATAATTTAATTTACTGCGATATCCACACACCCCCACTACTTTCTAGTTCGACTTCACTTCTTGCCAGCTTATCCAATTGCGTAATGCTTTGAACGATGTGCAATAGTTTCCGACTAGAGACTAGACTAGTTTCATCCTTTAATAGCGGGGTTTTAATGATCACATGTATCGGAAAAGTAAACTTCAGCACGCAATTTCAAAACCAATTAGAAGTAGCTTAATTTCAAAGGATGGATTCAGGCTACCACTTAATCACAAATGAAAGTCTGAACTGTTTTATTGAGCATTCGTCTTTAGCATAGGTCTAATTTCGGATACACTGTCAAACGCTGAAACTCTTGACGTAGCAAAGAGTTAATCGTAGAGCATGTTTAATAAAAATACCTAATTTTGCAAGTTGAGTGATTTTCATATTTGGGATGAATTCCAGCGAATACTCATTATCACCATACATATCCAAAAAGAGAAGAATATAAAAAATTATTTAAGATTCAAGTTAAACCAACATCAAACGCATGCAAACAAATATCGAAACAGCGCAACACTGATGAGTGGTAGATAACACGAAAAACCAGTTACATTTACATTTACTAGATACCCACGACAATCGGGTGTTCACCTGTTCATTATTGTAAACACTTCATCAGTCAGTATTTTGTGTGATTTTTCGAATCTTTAATATTGTATTATACAAGGTGGGCCAAAAGACATCACTCTATTGGAATATGCTCTTATTTTTGCAAATGGCCGCCAATGTCAAATCTGTTTTGACATTTGTGGACTAGACAGATGTAGAATACAAGTGAACCAGCCATTGAGCGATACACTCTCCAAGAACGCGTAATAATCGTGTCTATTTTTTTGAGTAACAATTCGTCTGTAGTGTTGACGCAGCGCGAATTCAGTCCCCGATTCCACGGCCGTCCGACACCGACTGCGCAAACACTGCGCCGTTTGGCCACCAACCTTGAAGAGTATGGGACCACACGAGACGTTGCCAAGAGTAGCCGGCCCCGGAGCGCCCGTTGTGCCGAGAATATCGCCGCTGTGAACGAGGATGTCGAGCTGTCGCCGGAAACATCGACCAGACGCCGTGCCTCGCAATTAGCCATCAGCCGGTCGTCCCTAAGGCGAATTTTGGTCAAAAACTTGCGCATGTTACCGTACAAAGTCCAGTCCGTGCATCAGCTGCTGCCTGTCGAGCTGCACTAGCCCGCAAGATGGACGATTCCAGACTTTTTTTTGTGGGGTTTTTGAAGACCCCTATTTACGTGAACTTAACGCACTGAACTGAACGAATTCTAAAGGTTCAAATAAACATAATCAAAAAACAGAATCGAAGTTTCTCCTTTAAAAAAAATATGAGAGCCAAACAACATCGGATGACTTCTTTTGGCTCAAATTGTACAAAAGAAAGTATTAAGTTTTTATTTATGAAATAGTGACAAGATTTGAAATAAATATGTCAATAAAAAAAACTATGGCTGACAGTTCAGGAGGAATTCCCATGACATTTAAAATGGTGCGACTATTGCATAGATTGTTGATATATAAAATTGGTTATATAACGTTACTAATGAAATGAACAAGCCCACTTTATTTAAACTTGGATATTTGTTACTTATCAAACGAAGAGATCCTTATTGAATAAGGCACTAAACGTTAATGTCGCATTTGGATATGAATATTCTTTCTCTCTACCCGTATCCTCGTTATTACTATATATTTGTCTCGTTCCCAATTACTTGTCTCATTCGCAATTACTTGTCTCGTTCCAGCGCTACAGTTATGTTTATATAAATATGTGTTCGTTATTATGTAAATTGTGCAATTCAATGTTCAATGTGCTATTGGTTTTCATAAAACCTGTTAAATAATAATTTATCAGCAAAATACGTATAATAAACTACATATTAGGTGGTAGCTTAGTTAGCAGATTATGGGGGATTCCCGCTGTTTGAGGCATGAAGTCATGTCAAGCAAATGGATTTTCTATAAAATCTATAGGTACCGCTAATTGCGTTAACTGAACTGTCTATAGCTATAATTAAGAAATTGGTTTTAATTTAATTAATAAAGTGCAAGCAATTGTATTAGTAAAGAAAAACTCACATAAACAGATAAACGCTGTTGTTGCTTGGAATTATATGTACTACCCATTTCGTGGAACACCACATGCCTTTAGACGATGCCTTGCTCCAAGATATTGCAATTGTTTGACCGAGTAAGCACGCCTTCACTCCAACTACTAGTAATTTATATCTCATTTTCAAATTTAATTTAAAACGCATATTTTTCATTCTTTGCATACAGTTCTCTGTAGCTACTTTTTATAGTGAGCTGACATTAGGGATGCCAGACGTCCCAGGGGGGACAGTCCCTGTTTTTAATACAAAAATTCTGTCTATCCCCCCTAATACAAATCACTGTCCGCCTTATTAAGTCAAAAATCAATAAAAGAAAACATTCAATTGAAAATTTGGAAAATACTTTTTAATATTTTTAAATAGATTCTCTGTGAACACATCCATTTGAATTGCAAGAAAACTTTCAAAGCTGACTGCATCCACTTACGATCTACATCTCACTTCACGTGCTAAAGTTGTTCTCCTCTACGTTTTTGTTTTGTACTGTCATCTGTCTCTCTTTTAGTTTTTGTTTTGAAACCATATTTTACTACATATACATATGTATCTACTAAAAGTTATTTTTATTTCACATTTTTTTTGACTCTGGTGTTCAAAAAAAATAAAATGTTGCCCCCCCCCCTAGAAAACCCACAATGTCCCCCTTTTCGTATTTTTTAAACTGGCAACCCTAACTGACATATTATATGTACTTGTATTATTTTCTTCGAATTTTGGCTTTCTCGAAATAAATCTAAGTTTAAAAATTAAAATTTCTGCAAAAACAGATTTGGGGTGTTCGAGTTCTCCTGTGACTGTTAGGCTTGTTTTTGTTCTTTACATATGCATATAAAATACCATACCAATGCATGTTAAGGGGTAAAGGTTGTTAACTTTGTTTTGGGTCGAATTTTGTTCGATTTTGACGTTTATCCTATCGCTGCATAGAAGATGATCGTTTTGCTGATCGCCTTCTTTTCAAGGTGTCAATTCCAGGCGAGGCTCATAGCTGGAGTCATGCGTCGATTATTGCATTTTGAAGCTTAATTTTTTTCTTTTTTCAATTTTTTAATTGTCCTAGAACGGTTTTAACGTAGCTTGTAATGGCTTCACTGTCAATCCATTGATTTGATACCATCTATATAGGTTATGTTAGGTGTAATGGAAGAACTCTCATCACGTTCACTTGCACACCTAAAAAGACTGTTGTGATTTGTAAACCTCATGTTAGGAGTGAAAAAAGAACAAAGTCCTCCATTTATTGAGCATGAGTCATGTTGCCAGATTTTGAGGTAATATTTATACCTACTCGAAATGAGCTAAAAGCGAAAAAGCAAAACGTTTAACTTTCCAAACCGAAAAAAGAAATGTTGGTTCTTTGAAAACTTTAATTTTATTTTCTCGTTGAACTTCAGTAAAACGATGTGTTTTTATCTATACCTATATTTAATTTAATAACACCTCAATGCGGCCATGAACAACGTCAAATATCAAATAATTGTTGATAACAAAACTTAAATGTCGTATCTTTGTCGCTTCGTCGTATTTGTTATATATTTCCTAATCACTTCCAGTCGAGCCAGCTTGTCGACGAGAAGTTCGTTGCTTGGTTATGACCAGCAGCAGATGATGTTTTCTGATTTGATATTAAATTATATGTGGGAAAATCTAAGGTACTTTTTCGACCAAGACAAGGGGAAAATATGGATTTTTTTGGTATTGGTATTGGTTTTAATGACCAAACGACGGAAGTAATGCTCGCAATGTTAATGATCCGGATGTAGTGTGCTAAGAAGTTCGTTGTTTTCTTTAATTTCGGTTACCTATAAAGCGGCACAGGACTTTCTAGATAGCCAGTGTGAATTGTTATCTTTTTCTATTATGCCGCTGGTTATACTATACAGTAGGCTTTTTTTTATGCTCACATGGTCAGCATAGATCTTTGATTTTCACGGTTTACAACAACAGTACAAGATCCAAATTTTGTTGTAAACCATAGATCATGTGAGCATATGAGAAAAAGCTTAATATTCCAATCGGTGGCATTTACGTTTGTCCGCTTTACTGATTCTCATCTTCTCTATTCTAAGTCCTGTTCCTGAGGACAAAAGTTTCACTTATAAGGAACATACTGATAAACTACACCAGCAAGCATGTTTCTTAAGGCATCTTAGGTCTAAGCTTTAAGGGAACATTAAGAAAGATCGTAAAGGATTGAGCGCTTGTTTTAGAGAGTGCGCCCATGTGACGAATTCTTCGGTGCATTTATAACGTTACACGGTTTTTTAGTGTGCAGAATTAGTTGTACTAGCGTATGGGATACAGTAGTTGCCACCCATAACGAATTTTTGACTTTGAAGATTCGTTGATTTGTTATTTTAAAGGTGATTGTAATATCGTATACATTTATACAATGCTTAAGGAATTTTCTTTTAACTAAAAATTGAGTTTTCTATTTAAGGGGTTCCGATTTCGCATTAAATGAAAAACAAAATACATCAATCAAAAACTACAGAAGTTGGCACCCCTGTATAGTAGTCGGCATTATAGAAAACTACAGTTGTTGGCACTCAAAAACAATTATCAAATAAAAACTACCGATTTATTGAAATTTGTTTAATTCTCCTTTATTTGAGTTTATTAAAACAAAAATGAGACAGCTTGATAAACTAATATTAAAATTATATTAAGAAATTATAAATCCATGAATCAAAAAGCAAATAAATAAATAAATTCAGATTTTGTATTAAGAAACTAACTTTAAAAGTTATAAAGAAATTAATAAATATAGGGATATACACATAGTTATATTTTTTCAAGCATTTAATATGATACTCTCGGCGGCAACTGCAAAATCTAATACCACAATTGTCTGAGCTTGGAATTGCAGTCATACATTTTGTGCAAGAAAAGCACATTTGCACAGAACAAAAAGAATTTTCTCCAATTTCTGCGGCACTAACTTAAAATATAGTTTTTTTTATGTGGTTACCTTCCCTGGGTTGGCTTTGAAGGTTTTCATTATCTTGGCTGATCTCATCGTATATCTCGACAAGCATCTTTTCTCCAGGACTTTCTTTCCTCAAGGCTAACGCGGAAGTAGTAACAGTGCTTGAAATGGAGGGTTTAATAGTTATTGGTCATTCTCTTATTTTTGTTTATTTCCTTTAGTTTACATGGTTTTGTAACTTTTTTTGTTATTCGCTTTAATTTTTCACATTCCTTGTTTCGTTTTTATATGGATATATGATCATCGGTGGGCACATAACTCCCAAAGCGGAGAATGAAAACATTACTGTTAAATTGAATTTGGCCAAAGCTCTGTCAATCTCGTATATATTTTTAGCCCCATTCGCAGCTAAAACAGCTTTCTTTTTTGGGCAGAGCATGAAATTGGTCTCATCTCCATTAAAAACTCTACTTGGATCCTCCAAAATTGAAAAGTAAAAATTGTCTTCTATGTAAGTATTGTTGGATTGAATTAAACCACTCAAAAATATCCGACACCGCCACATTCGCCCTAGCAGATGATACAGAATCAACTGCTCTGAATCTAAGTGACGGATGCCGCTTTAAAAACGCATTGAACCACCCTTTTCCTGGAATGTTGTCTTTTCCAAAAGGATGTTCCCTTTCATTTTGCTCTAGAAATTCCTTGACAACAAACAAAACATCTTCCTTTCGCTTTGGGAAACCTTTAAGCTGGCTTTATCCATTCCACTATTGTTACCTCATCCTCCTTCGTTAAAATTGGAGACGGGCCATGACATGGTTTCTTAAAAGTGGTACCAAGACGAAACTGAATAGTTGATCTTGGTATACCGTAAAATTCCGAAGCTTTCTTCTTTGAAAACGTTCCGCCTTTTATTGCCGAAAGAGCTAGTTGAAGGCGATCCTCATCATAACTTTTCTTTTGTTTAGGCATTTTCAAAAATCTGAAACAAATAACTGTCATTTACTACAGTTGTAGACACTGTGAAATGTACAGTTATTGGCAGTGCCAACAACTGTAGCCCCATATAAACAAGTTGTTGGCACCCCTGTCAACGATAGAACCTATTGATTTTTTTTGATACAGTTATTGGCACCCCTCTTATTTAATATACTAGCAAATAATTTCAATATTTAAACTTAAGTTAATAATATTTAATACATTGTCATTTGAAAAAGCAAGAGATTTTGTTATTACTTAAAGAATTAAAAAGAAAATCTGTACTTACCAAATTTGAAGTCCTTATAAGAATTCACAAAATTTCGCACTAAAAGAAATTGCACTGATAGGTGTTTACACTTTCATTTACAAATATCGACTGTAGACAGCCTTTAACAAAAGCACATTAGGAAAATGTTATGAATTTATAATACTATTGGAAGAAAAAATTTGTTCTCCAAAGAAATATTTGAACCAGAGCAAATTGCTTTTGAACACAGAGGTGCCAACAACTGTATCAAAAGAAAGGGGTGTCAACCACTGTATCCGTTACGCTATATAGAAAGAACAAAGGAATTTAAACAAACCTTTTATTTATTAAGTTATACTGCGCCGTAATAACTTGAACTTGAAAAGCGTGTATTTTTTTTATTTGGAAATACATTTTAAGCTGTATTTATCAGACAGCGATTTACAAGAAATATTTAATTTTTATATATTAAAATAAAAAAAAGTGTTATTTCAACCATTGAACTATATTAACATTGTAGACATTGGCAATGAAACTATTTTGATAACCTGCGACCAGGCTCCATGACTTTCTTCAAAATTGTCAAGAATTATTAAACAACCAAATTCAGCCATGGGCTCCCGTAAGTGCTGTAAACTCCTTAAATGATTGATATAAAAAATTAACCCACTTACCTAATAACATTTCGGAAATATAAGCAGTAGAATGTCGTAAATACACCACTTACACATAAAGGAAACTTTCAAGTAGGTAATACCTTCCAAACGGATTGTTGTACAACATTCTTTTGTACTGCTTCTTTTTAATACAAAGTTTTATTAAGATCACAAACATTTTCATAAAGTCAGCAGATGTTATTCATAGGATTTAGCAACAAAAAAATCATTGAAATATGAAAAAGTCTTAAGGAATGCTTGCTTTATCTGCTAAAATGCTCTACAATAAAGGGTGATTTTAAGAGCTTCGAGGAAATCAAATAAATGTAATAACGTTCACAATATGTATTTCCCTCTAACTTAAAAGGCTTTTGAACTCGGCGGCAGCAGTTATTGAAATTGACGTAGTGTAGAATGGAGCTAACTCGTAACTAGTTTTGTATTGAATAAAGATGCGCAGACGTCATAAAATATAACTGATAATGTGTATGTAGTAGCAGGAAAGAGGAAAAGCTGTTTTTTCTTTGTTAGCAAGGTCATGCTCATGAGTAATCGAAAAGGGTGGTTTAGTTGGATTACTTATGAGCGTGCCAATAATACACAAGAAGATACTCAGAAAAGACAATTTGAAATAAGATTGATGACGGTATTGACATAGCTAGGATCGAGTAGATTAATTCAGAAGAATGGAACATACAACCGCAGCTAAAAGTTTTAGTTTTTACAGCCGCGTCGAGAGGAAAATCTATGGAAACTTGATAAATAACAGTTGAGGGCTTAGAAGCGAGCGGCGAGGTTTTCGGGTAACGGATGATATATGTAGATGTTCTACATATACTCGTACAATTGTGATATTTAGATAATTAAATCTATCATGGGTCAAAGTTTTCGTTTATTGAAAAATGTTTTCCCACTTGGCTGATAAAACGTTCACAATATCGAATGACAAAGTGACAGTTTTTTTATTTTGTTAAAATAGTGTGTAGATGGTTTGTAAAATATATTGTGTGTAAACGTCTGCTTAACTGTTCAATAGTCTGCTTAACACCAATAGCATTGGTGAAGCAACAATTTATGTTTGGAATATGTGTAGGAGGGGTCAGCCGCCCTATGATTTATTTAATAAAATAAGATGTAGTAACACAATATTCAACTTTTCTACCAGCTGCTCTCTTAGGCTGCACATTGTTTGTTGTTGTGATAGGAGCTGCGCTAATGCGCTTAATTCAAAATGGCGCAACATGTATATTCGAGTATAATTCTAGTTGTTGATTCCCACAAGCATTCGTTTGCGTGGATTTTTATTTTTGGAATAAATGAAGGGAGCTACAATTGAGAAGTTTTCTGAGGACGGGTATAAGTTATACCCTCGGATGTTAGACAGCTTTAGCGAAAGGTGGTTCAGGGAGTTTAATACAGAGACTATTCATAATTGGCAACTTCGGTCGATTTTCAGTAACTTGAATACAAGCTAAATTTTTACGCACTGGTAAAGATTAGATGCGCTTGTTTTGTTACATAAAAATTCGGATTGGCAAATGTTATGTAACTTCAAAAATTCCAGCACCTAATCTTTGCCATTTTACTGATAAATATAATTTTATCACTGGATTTTGAAATTATTCGTTTATGTAAATTGTAAGCATTTTCGTTAGTAATACAGCATACATTTGCTTAAAACATTGAATAAAAATGATCAATGCGAAATGGCTGTTTGAAAATAAAAACATTTTGAACAGACTTTTATGATTGATTTAAGAAAAATGTGTATAGACATGCAATCGATGTTAACGATATCAAAAAGTCGAAATACGTGACCATATGTTTCAAATATCTCCTTTAGAAAGTTTTATTAACTAAACAAATGAAATTAATTAATATTAACTAACCATAAGCATTCACTGTGCTAATACTTACTATTTTGTTTTGTGCCTCACACCGATTTTAGATAACACGGATTGGAAAAGAAAATGACGGATTTTGAAAATGTAGTGGACCAGCACCAAGAGAATTGCAAGTTGGTGATCTGGTCTCAGTTTTGCTTCTGATAAAGAGTCATCAGATATATACATGAAACTAACAGTTCATATACAAATTGTAAAAATAAATTATAGTAAATATATGTACGATTTAAGAACTCTTAATTAAAATTTAGCGTTTTTAGAAAACTAATTAAGAGAAAAAATATATTTTTATCCCAGTAGGGGGCTTCAAAGTAGCACCCTACTCAGTTCGTAAAAACTACAAAAAGCTATAGTATTAGCACGGGGGGAAACGCTGTTAATTTAGTTTCGAACAATGCTATACAGGCCTTTCATTAGAAAGGTAGCGCTTAAGAACTTGCTGAAGAAATAAAAATTGGCTCTAGACAGGTAAAGGCAACCAAAAATAATGTTCTAGCAATCAAATTGTTTTAGCCTTTGAATTGAAATAAAAGTGGACTAAATCGTCTGACATTACCTCATTCCATTACGAATGGATCATGCGGAATCACAATTTTGTTTGAGCTTATTTCTATGTAGGTAGTTATCCGGAGCTTTTATGCAAGGTTTACGGCCTTTAAGGGAAAGGAAAATGTTTAGCCGTAATTTGTCTTGATCTTGATCTAAACTTGATCTTTAAATTTCGAAACCTATCTAGTTATTGCTCGGTAATAATGTTTAGAGTTTGGGTCCTAATTCTAAATAGACCAAGATTTTGGTTAGTATGTTGAACAACTAAGAGAGGGGCCCACAGGTTTCCTGAAAACACAGAAATAAAATCTTAAGGTGTTGTCCACTGCGCCACCTCGCGCGAACGTCTGACAAATGTCCCAGAGTATAACTGCCATGAAAGAGCATAAAATTGTAGATCCCTTCCGTTCGTTTCAACAATGAAAAACTCACACAATACGAATGGTTGTGCGAATCTATGCCTAGGGTTCCAATTTGTTGGGCCAACTATTTCCTAAAATTTTACTTTTCAAAAATTCTGTAAAAAATGGAAAAAATCGGTTTGATAATGTAAAATAGGTGCACACTTTTTCAAAAACTGGATTATTGTGTGAGCAGTGGAAAGTTGAGCCTTTGAAACAAAAAACTTTAAGAATAGTTCAAATTCCAAATTGACCTTTCTCGATTTTGCAAGTCACTTTCCGGCATTTACGTTATATTTTCAGCTCTAGAGACGATTCAATTAGGTACTCATATTCATAAACAATCACGAAACTAAACTGCAACGAAAACAACCGCGCAACAATACAAAAGCTCTAAAAATCGTCTTTAATACTAATTGGCTATCTGGACCTGCATGAGGGACACACAACAAAACGGAAATATTCCTCTTAGTCACACAGTTTAGAGATAACAATGTTTTAATTCAACTGGCGCTAAAAAGTAAAAGTAAATGCAAGCAAAAATTAATAAATTCACAATCAAAAATGCCAGAAATGTATGTGCACCCAAGAGAACGCCAACAGCAAAAGTATAATTTTTATTTTCATACATATTATCAAACTTACAGAAAGACTGTCATAATAAAAATAAAATTTCACTTAACATTTGAGCACTGTGTAACATTTTATGCTCACCTTTAAGTGTCGTTTAGGATTTCATTTGAGTACACTTAAATGGAATTCCTCCCTGTGACTGTATTTTATTACACCCCTACTTCACTTCCCCACCTAGTTGGAGAGAGAACTTTTTAAAAAGTCCTTAATATCTCCGTGGAGGGTGATTATTCTACTTAGATTGGATTTCATTTTTTTGTCCCTAAAAATATCAGAGATAGCTACTCTTTCGTGCTAGACTGGCTCTCCTCTTGTTTTAAGTTTTTCCCATTAACTGCACAACACTTTGTAATGGTATGTTATGAAAAAAAAGAGTAACAAATTCGCATTCCCATAGGATACCTATCTGTGAAAAAAATCAACTCTATTCAATTTGTGTAGTTCGACTTATTTGTTTAAGATATTGCGTTTTCATTGCATCTCTGAGCTCTGATACTGACGTGTGTATGGACTCTTAATTAGGTTTCAGATGTGGTAAACCGATTCTATTCAAGAGGCTCATTAACCTGTATGCAGGATCGCGAACACGAACAATGAGAGTGAAACCCATTAACGAATGCTAATAACAACATAACTTGCCGCTATTCCACGTGCCACGGCGTAAGTTCATTATCGTACGCTTACGCAGGGGAATTGCAGATTGAAAAACTGCGATATGACGTGGAAACTAAATTTCATTTGGGAAAGGAGCAGGCGTTTGATTTTGCAATTAACAGATAGTACATTGTATGTACATACAATATATGTTCATTATGCATACATATCACTAGCATTAACCAATTTACGATTTGCGTGATTTCATTCAGACAGAATTGGAAATGTTATGACTATAATTTTATGGTGAACGTAGACTATGTTTGCTTTGAATTAAATTTTGTTTGCTTTTGCTTTGAGGGTTGGGCTGCGTTGGTTGGTATATCCTCTGCTATGGAGGAAAAGATAGATTACACCATGTGCGAGATGAATGGGCCGTTTTTGAAAGTAATTAATTGTTTGGTAATTATATTTCAGCAAAAATCATGTAAATTTTTCGTGGAAAGGGCAAAACAGCTATAGATAATTTATGTGATTTATTTTAGTTGTTGAGAAATGAAAAACATTTGCGTAAAAGGGGTTTGTTTTATATCATCAATTTACGACACTTGCTAATTTGAAATATGCGGTATTAGATTTATTTTAGGTTTGGAAAATAAGTCAGTTAAACTTGCAATAAGGAATTATAATATGAATAAATTGATAAATGTTGTTCGGTACGACGTGTACTGCGTGAGATTCCTTTAAATATTTTTGGTTTATAATTGAGGGTGTACATATTATCAAAAGACATACAAATAATTACATATTACATATACACGGGCTGCGATCACGTATAGCTAATTTCTCGGATGATCGGTGTCGATAGTATGCACAGTTTAAGTATATATAAAGGGTGATTTTTTAGCTGGTTTGGTTTTGGCAACACCGGTTTTGACAGCTGACGTGTGTTTAGTACCTTGTGTCACTGTCAAACAGCTTCAGTTTGGTTTGCAATTTAACCATGGATCGTCTTACAAATGAACAACGCTTGCAAATTATTGAATTTTACTATCAAAATTCGTGCTCGGTTCGAAATGTTCATCGCGCGCTGCTTCCATTTTATGATCGGCATTCTCGACCTTCTGAGCAGTCTATTCGGAAGATTGTGACCAAATTTCGCACCAAATTTACTTTGTTGGACATTAAACCACCAACACGTTTACGTACTGTGCGTAGTGAAGAAAATATTGCGGCCGTATCAGCTAGTGTGACAGAAGACCGCGAAATGTCGATTCGGCGCCGTTCCCAGCAGTTAGGCCTTTGTTACAGCACTACGTGGAAAATTTTGCGGAAGGATTTGGGCGTAAAGCCTTTTAAGATACAGCTGGTGCAAGAACTAAAGCCAGCCGACCTACCACAACGCCGAATTTTTGGTGAATGGGCTCTTGGAAAGCTGGCCGAGGATCCGCTTTTTTATCGAAAAATTGTGTTCAGCGATGAGGCTCATTTTTGGTTGAATGGGTACGTAAATAAGCAAAATTGCCGCATTTGGAGTGAAGATCAGCCAGAAGCATTGCAACAGCTACCTATGCATCCCGAAAAAGCCACTGTTTGGTTCGGTTTATGGGCCGGCGGCATTATTGGGCCATATTTCTTCAAAGATGATGCGAATCGCAGCGTTACTGTCAATGGTAAACGCTACCGAGCGATGATAACAAACTTTTTTTTGCCCGAAATGGAAGTTCTTGACTTGCATGATATGTGGTTTCAACAAGACGGTGCCACATGCCACACAGCACGCGAAACAATGGCGCAATTGCGAGGCGAGTTTGGTGAACAGTTAATTTCACGTTTCGGGCCGGTCAATTGGCCGCCTAGATCGTGCGATTTGACACCATTAGATTATTTTTTGTGGGGGTATGCCAAGGCTAATGTGTATAGGGATAAGCCCGCTTCGATTGACGCACTGGAAGCCAACATCCATGCATTCATTCGTGAGATACCGGCCGATATGTGTGAAAGAGTATGCCAAAATTGGACTCAGCGGATGGGCTACCTGAGACGCAGCCGCGGTCAACATTTGCATGAAATTATCTTTAAACATTAAATTGCAAGGTTCAAACTATCGATTCAAATAAATATTTCATTCATTTTTTCGAATTTTTTGTGTTTTTTTTTTTTAAAAAAGTTCTAAACCTCTTAAAAAATCACCCTTTACATATAAATATCATAATTACCTTTCCTCAGATTGCACAGGAATCTCAATTTTGTCATCGGTGAACGGTGTGGTTTATTGGCAAAGCAAAGCAATCACACTTGCTTAAGCCAGCCCTTAACCCTTAACTTTCTGAGGGGTAGGTTTTTTTGATAGTCGTGCAGACTACCGTACGTATACATGCCTGAAAATGCTGATGGGAATCTTTTTAGGTTGAAATGTTTAAGGGACAAAAAGGAAATTGGGAATGGATTAACTTTAAAGAGGTTTAATGTTTAGAGTTTTGTTAGCCAAGAAGAAAGCAAATCAGCCCTATCAATAGGCTTACCTATTCTGATTTCTCTCGCCACATCAGTACCGAAAGCGTTAAGGTACCTGAGCTGCCCTAGGTCATGTTCGGAAAATGAAGGGAATGAAGACCTTACTTTAAAAGCTTTCAAAAATTTACTACCAAATACAGCTTTTGGTCCAGTTTTGAAACTGCGTTCAAAGGCATTTCTTTCTCTTAGCCATTGTACTTAATTTTCGCAAGAAGGTGAATTTGATGCCGGCAAAGAAGTACCAGGGTGAATATAAGGACTGTTATTTGGGTTGGAGATTTAAAAAAAAAAATCAAACAAAAATCAAGTTTAAGTCGTGGGGCATTGCTAATAAAAATTTTTACTCCACACTTAATATTTTGTAGGTGACAATATGTAATTTTGTAGGGGAAAACTCTCTTACTATTGCGAGTTCGACAAATTTAGTCTGGAAACTAAAAATGATTATTAGTATGGCGGATGATGTATTAGGAAACGAAAATCAATAAAATGGAAAACATATATAACTATACGAAATGACAAATTAAATCAAAACTATAAAGAAGACAAAACTTGAAGAAAAGGGAGAAACAAAATCAAAATAATATAAGTATGTTAAACACTTTTTACAAAGTATTTATTGATACAATCTATAAAAAATCGATTCAATTTAAGAATCGTTAATTAGATTAAGATAAGTTTCAATGAGAACTGAAGGATAAAAAATTACTAAAACAATCTCTTCTGCATTTAGTCAATGTTCAAAAAAAAAACGAGTGTGTTCGTAGTTTCACTATAGGAAGATATCGGATATATTAAATTTAAAAAAAATCGAGGCAAGTGACGATAAAGTACTGCGAAAATTCCCATTGCAACATTTGACGTTTATAATCTGTCCTATGCGAAATTTAATAAAATAAGTGAAAGTAATAAAATTGAAGCACATACAATATCTATATTGGCGCTAAGGACCACGTTACTTTGGCGTTGTGGTGAAGGGCTGGCGCAGAGCCAATAAATAATATGATAGATAAATTAAATCTAAAAAATCCCAAAATAAGCCAGAAATTGTCTTTGGTATTTTAAATTTTTATCACTGGACAATATTTATACGTTCAGAATCCATGCATACCCCATTAGGGTGCATGACCCAAGAAGCCGATTCAGCACAATTGCATCATGCTTCTACCAGCCCCACCAAACCGATGTACTTTTATAATTATTAAGCAATCAAATCAAATCAGTTATATCTGCCAAAACAATTATCAGATTGCAGACAGTCAGTGTCATTTTTATTCAGTAGTCTTTGCAATTGATGACATACGCGCTGCAATAATGTTACCAAATTTGGTAGTGGTTAGGATGAATGACTTTGTTTGTCCCCAATAGAATCGCATGAATATGGAAGAGACTTGGTTTTATAAGGATGGCGCTAGGCATGCGCCATACGATTTGATGCCCATCGAATAGTTGATACGGAGATATGTCGCAAGCAAGCCTTCACCCAATATTGTTGAGGACAACGGCCACGGTCTTTAGCCACCCTGTGTAAATGGGAAGTAAGTTGAAATAAGTAAATAAGTAAAACTTTAGCAACTTTTTAAACAGCTCTATTGGGTTAACAGCTATACAATATACATAGGTACTAATCATACTTTGCGAAGCAATTATGAAGTTATATACTACAGAAAACGTGCTATTTTAAAAGAAATAACAAAATGCCTGGGAGATTAAATTAAATTACATAAAAAAGCTAAAATCAAAGCGTCTATACGTACATTTGACCCGATATGATGAACGGGTTCACAGTAATCCGAAAATACTTTTTCATTCAAAACGCAAGGCTATGGGCAAAGTAAATCCTCTTTGCGATAGTCTGCGACTAAAGATTCGTTTGATGACTATGGTTCAGGGTCACTGTTCAACTGGGAAACCATAAGTCGAACTTAGCCAACTGTACAGTATCAGAGGAAGAAAGTAAAGTATCATTTAAGGAGTTTTATTGACAGTAAGTCAACCTGGTATCCAGATGTTCGAACTTGATGTCGAAGCTAAGTGGTCGGTCTTTTATTTGAGATTCTGGTATACCTACTTAACGAATTTTAAACTACTGGGGTGACTAGCGTTTGTATGTGGATTATTAGAGCGGATGAGCTACTCCATCCAGCAACTATTCAATCAAAAAAGGAATTAAGTAATACATATATCACTGTAGTTAAATACTATATATAGCCGATAAATAATTACCTTACGGGACACTGCAGACTAAGGAAATACCGGTGAAAAAATATTTATATCAAGACAAAGTTCCTGCAGAATTTATTGAGAGTGAAGATAAATTCATATCTTCGGCCTGATTTCAAAGAGAAGCCATAAAATCGAGTGCGACATATCATCCATACTATAGAGTTAAAATGGGTTCAATTGAACATTATATACCCGCAAGATATAGGATCAAGAAAAAGCTCAGTAACTCAAATCATAGATCGATTGAAGGCAAATAATATTTTTACAGAAATTATTGTGAAAGAATCACAGTACTTTTCTACTTTTAAATAACAGCCACTCTTGTGGGAACTAAACGTTATATGTATAAAGTTCTCTCGGGGCAGGTTCAGCAGTTACTCTTAAGGTATTTCCTTTACACCAGATCTCTTAAACGTTTGCATTCTGAAAAACAAATGAGGGTATTTTTGCAAACATTATAAATAGGTATAGGTTTATAGAAACTCGAACAAACGAGTTTTTGTAATAAGTTAGGCTAGGTCGATTATGGACCTGTTACACAGGCTATTTGTATTTCTATGTCGTTCTCTTAATAATAGTTAATAGTTTTGTAAAAAATTACAATAAACTTTGTAAAACCCACCACAGTTATTAATAACTTCAACCAGTTGTAGATTTTGCTTATTGGGTGTATTAAAAACTGTTGCATTTTTCGCAATAAATCGCGAAAGCAATGCTGTGTCATTGAAGACTTAAGTTCTTCAAGGATTAACAAAACCCGGGAACAGCTGCCAAATACAAACTGGCATCATGTCAACTTGCTTTATATATTTGCATTGTGTTCAATGTTCCTTTGAAATGCAAACACTTCAAAGTACCTAAGAAAACTTTACTTTCTAATTTCCAATACTAGTGTAAAATACCGTATACCCACATGATTTTGGCACAGAGAAATAAAGTCACAGCTTTACAGTTTAAAGAAGGACTATCGAAGACCTGGGTATTGAATGTTGCTTTTGTTGGCCAACCCATATATCTTCAGAAAATCTATTCAATACGTTATTGGCTTCTATTCTTGTGCACGATATTTTACGATTTTAAATAAAACCACATCTATTCGCCGTTAGTTATTCAAAAAGTTTAACTGCTTCATGATTATCAGTCTATGCAGATTTTTACTACATTTTAATAAACTAAACGCATGGTGAAGCGTAGTAGTATAAGAAATAGTTACAAGAAAAAAAAAAAACAATGGCACTCCGGGAGGGGATTGTCAGATGTGGCGATTTCAAATCTCATTTGGCGACTCGAAAATCAGTTTGGCGACATACCCAAAAACGTGCGATTTTTTGCGATTTTTCATTTTCGAATTAATACCTTAACATATTTCTATTTTCCACTAATTACAAAAAAAAATTAAAAGGTATCGATGTGTTATTTTTTGTATTGTAAATAATAAGTTGCTTGGTTTTATTATATCTTACAATACTTTTAATTTGGCAACGGAGATTTATTAATTTGGCGATTTTCATTTGAAGATTGGCGATTTCGATTTAAAAAACCTGACAACCCTGCTCCGGGAGTACTGACAGAAGTGAAAACTTAACAATTACATGTGTATTTTTTGAATCGTCAGGAAATATTTTAATGTGCAGGAAATTCTGTTAAATATAGTGCTTTTTTATTCATTATTATAAATATACAACAAAAATTATACTATAATCTTCAATTTCCTTTAATGCGTTATTGTACATGAAAAATAATGCATACTTGTTGGTACCCGCGACTTCGTCTGCGTATAATTAGTACTTCCAGTCAGAGACGAATGATACTGAGACCCCCAACTCACAATCCTCTTGCCGCTGGGCCCCTCAGTTTTTTTTCAAATTCGCCATTTTGTTTTCCTATCGGTGTTGTGTCAATTAAGAATCCGTGTGACATGTAAAAACATACAAAAAATAAAAAAATAAATGCTGCCAACCTCGGTAACCGTGGGGAAATGTGCTAGAATTCGGGAATACCACATTTTTAAATTACTGAATGCGATTGGTTAGTAGTTATATGTTGTTAAAAGGCGAATAATTTGATTTCTTTGGTTAATAAAACTAGCTAAATGAGATGTTCTATATTCAAGAAACTTATTATGACAAACATGGTTGTGTATTTTGCGCTTTTGAATATAATTAACTTCGATTTCATGCATAAATTTTTCTTAGAAACTGAAGAAAATTTGCTCAATATATTTCTATTTTACTTCAAATAATCTGCATTGTTCATTTTTCATATATATTTAAAGCAAATCAGCACTTATTCCTTAAAAAAAAATGTATGCACACGTAACGAATAATTTAACGGATGAAAATCTATGAACGCTGTCAGCAACTTTGCCCACAGCGGAAGTGGCATATGCAAGGTGCGAGTGTGTTGGTGAGTCGGAATTTTTGAAGTTACGTGACATTTGTCAATACGAATTTCTATGTAACAATACAAGCGCACTTAGCATTTGCCACCCCATAAAAATATAGCTTACTTAGTCTACAAGTAACGGGAAATCGGTCGGAGTTGGTGGTCTCAGTATTGTCTCTGCTTCCAGTACCTCATTAAAATATTTTTATCAATCGGGTTAAAAACTATTCGATCTTTCAAGCCAACCAATTAGCCTTACACATTTAACCCTAGAAAGATAATCATAAAATAAAGAGCGTAAAAGATAATCATACGTCTCATACGCCAATTAGTGTATTTAATTAAACATATGAACTTCTTATTATTTATAATTAATTTAAATAATTATATAGATACTATTCAAAAAAAATAAATTAATGATTTTTTTATATATAGTGGAGACAGTCAACGCGCTGCGGTTTAGAATTTAAAAGTTATCACATAATTGTCCTGCGCCATACGTCTCGTGGACGTGGATTATCTTTCTAGGGTTAAATTCATTGGTAAAATGAGCAGCAAATGCATTTATTTCTTACCAAATATAAATACCTATGATGAATTTTATTATCCCTAACTTGAGAAATAATTGGTAGATACTTCATCCACTTCCCTCGCACCAACCAGATTGCCCCAGCAAATTTTGAAAATAAAATTCTCTCTTAAATTACTTTACCATTGCAAACACATTTTCCCATTCCCATCCCACATTAACAGGGAAAACAGCTTGTAGTAGGCAAATTCTCTTAAGTTTTCTGAGCTTGCAGCAGCGTTGCCAACCACTTTTAATGAAAAAATGAATAACTTAAATAAAGGTTGCCTTTTCCAGTACAAAAAAAAAATTTTTTAGGTAAAGTGGAACAATAAATCAAAAATTAAGCTCAATTATAAAAAAAAATAAAGAGCTATTGAATTTGTTTCCAATTTCAATCAACTTACTGGAAGTGGAAGCTGGAATTATTTTTAAAGATTGACAGATAAATTTTTCGTAAAGTGGGCAGAGTTTAAAATTGGAAACACATTCTTTAAGACCGAGGTTACATATAAAATTATTTTTTGGCCGGATTTTTTAAGAATGATTAAAAATATAAAAAAAAAAAACATAAAAAATAGAAAAAAATTGCCCCATTCCCTTTTTCTAACTCTTGTTAAACCACGATTCCTATATCCATTCAATTCAATTAAATTTTTTTTGATTCAATTTTTTAATTTTTTAAACATTTTTAAAAAATCTTTTCCACCTTCAAACTCTGTCCATTTTTCGAACACTCTATCTGTCATTCCTTAAAAATAATTCCAGCTTCCACTTCCGGTAAGGGGAATGAAATTGGAAACAAGTTTGAAAGCTGTTTTTTGTATACATACAAAATGTTTTGTTTATTTTTTTAATTTATGTTTAGTTTTTGATTTATTGTCCCACTTTACCAAAAAAAAATATTTTAGCCATTATATTATTGAAAAAGGCATATTTTTTCTCAAGTTAGGCATTTTTCATCAAAAGTGGTTGACGAAGACTAACACAATATTTCTGCTGCGAGTTCAACTTATTCCCTGCACTTGGCGACATCTACATCTCAGGTCTGCAACTGGACACTTATCTTCTCAAACTCGAGTGATTTTTATACTTTTATTTTTTCAAATTCTCTGAAGCTAAAAGTTAATTTATTTTCTCAACAAATTTATTGTTTTAACTTTAGAGAATGAAAAAACAAATTCCGCATAGGTATTCATCCATTCATGTGTGTAAGTATTCATAAGTGAATATAACCTGCGTTTGTAGCTCCTACTCTAATTTCACAAAATGGTTCCCAAAACAATAACACAAAATGTCTTGTAATATGGTAACACATATTTCCCACATTAACTACCATAGACTACAACCCAAACGATATAGGAGAAGGTAAGTAAGAGATATACCCTCTCAACTTTCGTTCGAATTTCACGAACATTGGTAACGCAACATTGGTGTCTCGAGTTCAATGATTTTACCCCATATCAAAAATGCCCAACGCGCCTAAAGAAGTTATCACTTCAAAAAATTACCCACGTACAAAACTTGTACACAGAAAAATGTTTCTGTAATTTGTAACTGCTATATGTAACTAAATTTCCCAGTAGTTTGCTTTTCATTGCACTTGGGTTTGCAAACTTGTTTGTAAAATCTTTGTCAGTATTTCATCGATTGTGAAAACGAACGAAGAAATTTAATGAGTGACTTTTTTTATGTTGGTATTAAAATAAAAAAGGATCATGAATTTACTTTTTTTTAAGTGTTCATCATGATACCTCAAAACCCTACACAACCTAGCTTTCTTCGCTACCTGCCATCTTTTTATTTAGAAGCTCTTATCCAGCTCTATATGCCGAATTCCTAAGTCTGCAAAATATATTGGATCACAATAGGAATCCACTGCTTGAAACTTAAAGCCACCTTTATCTAACTTTCGACGAAAATTTGTTTGTACTTTAAATTATAATTGAGTCCCAAATAAAACAATATATTTAAAAAAACGAAAGAAAGAAAAAAATCGATCGCACATCCAGTTAACAATTGAAAAAGATTTTTCCAATTTGACATGTCCAATATAAATGTTCCGAACACACAACAACTGAGAAAGGCATAAAATTGACTTGGCTTGTAAATGAGCCACCCAGTTTCCGGAGGTGTCAGACCATGTCCGCAATCAATATTTCTTACCAATTAATATTCAATTGACTTTAATTCTCTTTATCCATTTATTATTATGCACTAAACTAAAGAGCGATGTTTAAAAAAAAACCCATATTGCAAAAATGAGGAAGCTGAATGCTAACTTCTATAGTACAGGTTTTTCTACTGGTCACCATGCCTCTTTTATAGTGACCTGTATGCCACGAACAATAGTGATCTTTTATTCCCAACAGAATTAAGAGCATCAAACCACTTCCGTACGACTTGCGCTGTAAGAAAATGCTGAGTAGTTACAAACGCAGCAGAAATAGTAAAGTCTTATAGTGTCAGTAAACACTTTTGCTAGTTTGTGAAATATGTTATCGATTCGAATACCCGTTTTCAATCACAGTTTAGCTGTTTGCTTTCGAAAAAGTTAAATAGTCTGCTTGCTCCGCAGTTGTTCTAAATAGCTAAAATAATTTGATACCGCCTGATTAATTAATTTATTTATTTGTTTAAGCCAATATCTATAAGACTTTTACAGGGCCTGAGTACAATGCTCAATGTCTTGTGGATCTAAAACTGATCTGCACTTAGAATATAAAAACTGAAAGCTTGCCATAAAACTCATAGATGATTGAAGTATAATTAAGTCTATTGATCCGCTCGAGCACCGTAAAATGTACCTTGTTTTTCATTCCACCCACTCAAAATTTCTCTTGCGACACCCTTCACTCACCGAATGAGCATCTGTTTACCCTCAAACCCTCTTTTGGGCATATGTATTTTTTACCCGACTGGATACAGGAAGTGTTATGTGTTTCGTATCCTATGTCCGTTCCTACGTGACGCCCTGTGGCCTAAACGGTTTGACCGAGTTTGAAGAGTGAGTTGTCATTAGATTTGAGGAAATTGTAGGATAAAAAGAAAAAAAAGTTGATTTAAAAACCAAAAAACCCGACAGATTGTAAAAAAGAGAATTAAAAAGATATGAACAAGACACATTCAAGTACCTACACTCCGGTTCACTTGAATAAAGGCAACGATGTCAAAACAATTTTCTTATTTTTTTACAAAAAACTAGGAATCAAAGTGGAACAAAAATTAAAGAATTTAGATCTGAAATTTTACAAGACAAAAGTTCTTGACAGTGAATGGAAACCGGACTATAACCCGTTTTTTTTTTAAACTGTCGAAAATGCAAGCAATTAAATCGGTTCATATGAATAAAGGCAAATACAATAAATAAGAGAAATATACAGTTTTTGCTTTTGTTTACTAATTTTTTTGATGGTTATTAAAAAATAAGTATAAATTAAAGAAGTCAGTAATGTGTATGGCAACCTTTTTTGGAAATCACCTCATAGATGCAGTCTGGAAGTGATTTTATATAATTTAGAGAAATTTCGGCCCAAGCTGACTTAATACCCCTGAGAAGTGATTCTTTATCGTTTTACTGCTTTCCGCCTTCGTAAACTTTACGGGTAAGCCAACCCCAAACATTTTCTATAATGTTCAAGTCTGGTGAATATAGTGGCCAATTCAATAATTTTTACGTTTTGGCTTGCAACAAATGTCCTGTTACAGAATCCAAGGCAAAGATCCAAATAACTCGTTAAACTTAGGAAAAGCTGATTCCAATATCCCTTTGTAGGTAACTCTCGTCATTTTTGTGCTCTGAAAATTTAACTCGAATGCTCCATAGTAGCTGATCGCACCCCAAACCATTACTCCACTTGATTGATTTTTGATATTCAATCACTGGAATTAGAAGCGGAGCGAATGATCTTCCGCCTATCAGCTGCAGAAATCACTTTAGAAATTCTTCCTTTATATTTTTTTCCATAAGAATCCGCATTCTCTAAATAATTATCAACAGAAGTTGGGCTTCGACCAATTTTTTTCGCGATGTCGCGGTTGGAACAACCTTCAAAGTGGTACGCATCTATTTTTCCTTTTTCGTATGCAGTTAAAGAGTTTGTTTTGCCCATTTTTGATAACAAATACACAAAACTTAAATAAATTACTTCAAACTTCACTCTACAATAATTTAGCAAAGATTTTTCTAACAAAATTTCATGAATGCTTTTAATTTCGCTAACTGCCTTTATTCAAAGGAACCAATTTGTTTTCCTGCATTTCCGAACTTTGATAAAGTCCCGTTAATTTGTACAGTAAAATTATCTTCGTTAACATATTCTCCTGAGCAATTCTCCATCTGTTATTTTCACTCTCTGTTGATAATTTTATACCAATTTAACAGTCCAAAATGCTCTGCTTTAGGAAGTCCAAGTGTTGCCTTTTTTCAAGTGAACCTAACTATTTGGCAACGTCTTGTTCATATCTTTTTAATTCTTTTTTTACAATCAGTCGGGTTTTTTGGTTTTATAAATTAACTTTTTTTATTGAAATAGAGATTCATTTAAAATTACTACACTATAAATAAGTCAACTCGTACTGTGCATTTATCATCACAAGGGTCAAAATAATCCCATGAAAATTAATTCCTTATTTATAGAGCCATCTTATCTAACCTAACCTAGTCCATTATTAAAAAAGCTTCATACAATCGGGTATGACCAAAAAGAATTAAAAAAACAATGTGTTCTCAATGGGCCTTACCAATAAACATTTTTAGTCTGGACTTTAAATTTTAGTAGTTCACAGTGGCTATATTTCCTATAAAAATTTCGCAATTGTGAGCTTTCGTAAAATTTAAAATCGTGATTACAATTTGTTATTAGTACGACGCAATAACACTTAGATGATAGATATACTCAATGTTTTGTTCAACTTCCATCCAGTGTCACGATGGTATGGTATGGTATCCTTATTGCATTATCTCATAAAATTGATAAAGCCCACAATCAGCAAAATCTCATAAATCTGTTCAAATAGATTTCATGTTAAATCGATGAATCTAGCTAATCTAGATCTAATTTTCAGGTCAATATTTAAATTTGTTACAGATAACAATTTTTGAGACAGCAGTCAAAATTAATTTATATGATTATCTTACGCTTACTTGATATTTACCGAGTGCGAAGCATCATCTTTAGTTGGCATGGTCGCTACCGGCGTTGTTTTGAATTGAACGAATGTTTTTTTTTTCAATTTTGCCTAATATGAATTTTTAGGTCCTACTTAATGAAGAAGTCAACCAATCATTCAATTCCTGATGGGCTTAAAATATATTATTTTTTATAATCAGTAGCAGACGGCACACCGGTTGACTTCATATTGCTTTAAATGCGGATGATCAAACAAAGTTGAATGTTTTGGTTCTAAATGTACAACTATATGAAATCTATAAATACTCGTACATTGTATACATATTTTGTTGCGAATTATTACGAGTATGATGTTAAAACAGGTGCAGGCTTATAAAGGTTTTTCCAATGAGAGGTGTTATTGTGAATGACCCGCTATTTCGGTAGCTGTCCCTTTTGAAGCTTTTATTCTTTGATATTTGACAAGTAGAAAACACGCCATTACTAAAAATAGAACGATACACGCTTCAACAACGCATTGAAATTATTAAAATGAACTACAAAAATGGTGAAAATCTTGCAGTCACAGTTCGCAAAACTAAAGCATTTTTTGGGCGTCGTGAAGCACCTTGTCGGACCGCAATACAGAAATTGGTGGAAAAGTTCCTGCTTTTCGGACAAGTTAGTGATGTGAAGAATAAAACCGGTGCAAGTCGCTCAAAAACAACTGAGAATATTGCTGCTGTAGCCCAAAGTGTTGAAGAAAACCCACGTTTGTCCATTCCTCGTCGTTCTTTGGAATTGGGCATTCCACAAACATCATTACACCGTATTTTGCATAAAGACTTGGATCTTAAGGCTTATAAAGTTCAGTTAACACAAGAACTCAAGCCGGCCGATCATCAACAACGTCGTGTCTTTGCTGATTGGGTCCTTGAAATGCATGAAAATGATCCGGAATTCCATCGAAAAATCATCTTGACTGATGAGGCCCATTTCCACCTCGCTGGATACGTCAACAAGCAAAATTGTCGCATCTGGGGCTCGGAAAACCCAAGATAAGAAAGATGAGGTCTACGCCAACAGCCCAGCGTCGATTCAAGACCTCAAAGATAAAATTCGTGAGGCTACCGACGACATACGGCAGCCACTTTGCGATTTGGTTATGGAAAATTTCATGAAAAGGATATGGTTCTGTATGTGTGCTCGTGGTGGCCATTTGGCTGATGTTGTTTCTCATTATTAACGGCATACCTTCCTCTTTATTATAAAATAAACATCCGATCATTTATCTCAAAAAATGGCATTTTATAAAAATTAAGGACATACCTAGTGTTTTCTTGAATAGACGAAGCCTAGAATAATATGGAAGAATCGAAACCATTTAATTTGTTAAAGGCAATAGCTACAATTTTTAACATTCCAGAAGCAATAACTAAACACCTATGAACTTTTAAATTTTATCAAATGATTAAATTAAAATGTTTAGTGAAAAAGGTGTTTTGAAAAGAGGAACTATAAACATTTGGTTTTGCGTTGAGAACTTTGTTTAACCGACTTACAAACCGATTACATCATTAAAGCCTTCGCTTTACATGGAAATTGTCTTGGTTTTGGAGACTCGGTTATGGGAAATAGCTTTCGGTTTTTTCCCTTTCATAGTTCATAATACTCCAAGCAGAACTCTCATATTTGGTTCAGTGGTACTCTGATAATAATGGTTTCTCTATTATGCATGGTGGCAGAGTATTTGCGGAAAGAAAATTTCTTAAGAGTAATCGTAATCGCTTAAAAAGTCGAAAAATTAAAGAAATAAATAGAACATTTGCCTTGGGTGATTTTATACAGTGGATCAACCTGATCCACACTGCAGTAGAGACCATGTGAAAGATATAATTCGAGGCAACAATTTATGTGAAGCAGAACAAGTTATTACATGACAACGAATGTGTTTTTTTTACAAATTGAAATCACTCGCGTTTTGTGCTTAAAATGCGAACATTTATCTACTCTCTCTGCTAATATGCCGCTCCTTAGTCAGCTTGAGGGTGCTTGTGGGTTATTACATTTCAAGTGGTCTTATGCTACAAAAGGTGAAGCTTCGGTAGATTGATTTGATTTGATTTGATTAATACTTTATTTCATACATACAATGAGTTGAGAATACAATTTTTGAATACAAGTTCATTAAAATGTGGGTATGAAATAGTTACGTACAATCTTTTGTCAAAGTGACAAGAGTCGAAAGTACTAAACAGTTAACGTTAAACATTTAATAATTAAAAATTGTTGAAGGGGAATTACAAATAGAAAACATTAACAGAAAAATATAAAAATCAATTATTTTACAATACAAAGAAAAAACCAAAAATATGCATTTAAACTAAGACACTAAATGAACAATATTAATTGGTAAAAAATCTATTTATGGCTGAGTAATCAAAAGAAAATAACCAATTTTTAATACCTTTTAAATACACATTTTTAACCCTCTCACACCTAATGGAATCTGGAAGTGACTTAAACAAACGGGGAGCGGTGGCAAGGTAGAATCGTTCAAAATGTGCTTTATAAATTGTTGGACCGGTTACCAAATTTCTAGTATTAACCCGTAAATTATAATTTTCTATATTTCTTACACAGTAAAAACCCGAGTTTTCGAAGAATATTTTAAGGACTTTGTAGCAGTATAGATGCCTTAGCGGAAGAATTTCCAGGTTTTTGAACAAATAAAAACTTGGAGATCTGCGATTTACTTTACATAAAATTCGTATTGCATGCTTTTGTTTTATAAGTAGTGGCTCCGTTTTATTGAAATATGCACCACCCCAACAAGAAATACCATATTGCAGCTTCGATTTGAAAAGCCCATTATAAACAAGTTCTGTGATTGATCGCGGACAGTATAAACTAAGATGATAGAGTTGTCTTACCACTTTATTGAGATACTGTTTAAGGAAAATTGTATGATTAATCCAACAAAGCTTGTTATATAAAACAATACCCAAGTATTTAAAATTGTCAACACACTCGATCCTAAAACAATAATTGCAACAAGATTTTAAATTATTAAAAGCTATGGTGTTTTCGTTCATATTATTTCAACAAAAGCGTGTGCAACTTGGAGAGTGATAATAAAGCGGCAAATCCTCACAAATTTTCGTTTTGTTATTAAAAGTCATGAATTTAGTTTTGTCACTGATTATAAGTTTATGATTAAAGAACCATTTTCTCAGCAAATCGAGATTAAAATTCACATCCACAATAACATTCAGCAGACTTGTGTTTGAATACGAAAGAGCAGTGTCATCGGCAAACGCTGTAATTTTGCCTAAGAAAGGCTGAACAAACAGAGAATTTACATATATCAAGAACAAAATAGGACCCAAAACTGAACCTTGTGGAACACCAAGATCAATGCTATTCGAAGTACTATAGATATTTTTAATTTTAACTACTTGCCCTCGATTTTTCAAATAAGAAGCAAACCAATCATATATATTACGTCTAAATCCTATATGAAAAAGTTTGCTCAGTAATATTGAGTGATCCACCATGTCGAAAGCTATTGTACAACTCGCCAGTTAATTTTAACAGCGCTGTTTCAGTAGATCTTCCATTTCTGAAACCAAATTGGCAGTCGCTGAAGAAATGTGTTCTGTCTAGAGAATGTGAGAATCTCATCAACAATTCGCCACTCCTTTTTAGGATTTCCAAGACTAGTTGATAATTTATTACGGAAGTAATTATCTCTACACAAAGGGACTTCCAGTTTTAGCTCGTGACATAGCCTGACATAAAGCGTTTTGAGTCTTGTATTGCTTGGGTGTTTACTCACAAGGACACAGAGCTTATTTTTCTTTCTAATTTTTTTCAGAAGAGGTAAAGTCATCCAAGGCTTCAGACATTTATTTTTTTGGCTTCGACTATTTAAGAGTTCGCTATTCGAAATGTGAGATTGTAATTTATGTAGAAATAAATCAAAAGCAATAGACGCGTTACTTATGCTAAAAACATCTTCCCAAAACTCAAAATTCAAACGGCTTCGAAGATAATTAAAATTGATTTTAACAAATGTTTCACACTCAATTTGTAATGTGATGCATCACAAACCAATCGAGTTCGAGTCGAGTTGAATACAAGTCATGTTATGGTCTCTTAATTTCAAGTCATATGACGCAGTTTTGAGCCCAGTTAAATTTTTCCGATGAACTCTTATAAAAATATGGTCCAAACAAGAAGTTGAGCGAGTCGGTTGAGTCATAAAGGAGTCAAAGCCGAACGCAGAAAGAACCGACAAAAAGTGGTCGACATCTGCAGATTCAGACAAAATATTAATATTAAAATCACCTAACAAAATTGTGTAGTAGTCATAACTCTATATAATTCATCGGTATACAACTTAAATTTATCCTTTATGCGAACTGCAAACACAAAGCGATCCGCCATTCAGTCTTAAAATTGAAGTTCATGCGACCGATTGGTCAAATACAAATAATGACCTTTTTCACAGTTTTCACCTGTCTAAGAGCTTCTGTACTTAACATATATTTTAAACGATGTGATGTTATAATAACATCACATTTTCATTTATTAATTTTATAGAGGTACATTTACGAAAATTTCAAACAGTTTTTTCGGACGTTTTTTCGAGCACGATTAGATTCTTTTTTGGGTTATTGTCTTTTGTTATTATCAACTTAAAGTAAAAATCACTAAACTTAACACCTAATTTCCGCTACACAAAACTAGCTAATTGTCACTAAATTCGCAAATCTTGTATTTATACAAGTAGTATCCACGAACTACCTACGTAACACACATAATTATTTGCTACAATAGTGTTACCACTCATTAAAACTAGTTAAAAAAGCGGTACTTTTTGACTGCAAATAAAACAATTTCCATAACGCTCATTTAGTAACAGGTGTGCTGTGTTTACTTATTAATACCTATATCTGAACAGATCCCTATCTGACTCGTTTATATCGTGTGCTTTTTTGTTTGACTGATAATCACTTGTGTTTTTTTTTTCTTTTAATTATTCGGTTGTTCACAAATATTTTTCAAATCTGATCAGTCATTAACAGTATTATCAAAACAGGTATAAATAGTATCACTACGAAAACAAATGTAACTTACCAATTAAAGAGAGGAAAGACAGTATAAAACCGTGCAACATCTTCGCAAAATTTGTATTAAACTACAATATAAAAAGGAACTAACAGACAGTTGTTAAGTATAGGAACTATATGGTACTAATCTATAAACATTTATTTCAGTTATTTCTGCTTTTGTTTGCACCACAATGCTACTGGCAAGAGAATTACATTAAATTCAATGTCACCATTTGTACACATTCAAACGACCGTAAAAATCAACATGACGCCACTATAGATAACACTCCGATAGCATGTGTTTGTTTAAAAAACTATAACTCCGCTTTCATATGTGACAATGCTAACGACCATCAACATCAGCAAATTGTCTAGTTAATCACTTCACTTATCGTTTCACTTCCGATTTTCAATAAAAAAAAAATATGTATAGATATTAAAATGTTTGCGTTATAATAAATTAAAAGGCAAGATCAAAGCGATATGTATTTGCACACAACATTCAAGGTCCTTTAACCGGCCTCTTTTTTTCTCGTTTTATTGTGGTTTGTGCAAAATTTTTTGACCCACCAACCATCAGGTTCGGAAGTCGAGTGGCAAGTATTTGTTGGATACTTTGACGTTTATACCGTTTATATATATATGCTTACACTATCTGCTGTGCGGTTTTTTTAGCTGCCTCTTTTCGATATTCGTTAATCAATTAACAGTATAAAAGTGAAAATATGAAAAAAATCCCAACAGCAATCAAAGAGAACTACACTACCTAGCATGTGTGGAAAAAGTTGTATTTTAAAGAGAATAATTAAAATCTAAAACGACGGATTAAGTGGAGATTCTGTTGGCATATTTAAAAATTAATGAATCTGTTTTCATGTTTAATAGATTTTGGCAAATGTTTTAGTGGAATTGTGCATAATTAAATGAGCAAAGTTTGATGATCATAAAAAACTGAAAACGAAATAGGAAAGGCTACGTTATGAATGTGTTGATGTAAAATCTGTATACATACAAATTCATCAATCGGCAACGTTAAGTAGAAGCATACTCGTATTTACCTGTAATATAAAAAATTCTATACCAGGAGTTTAAGATCGGTTGTTTTGGGGACTTAGGAAATGTCCCATTATAACCACCAATCCTTGAAGGTTATCTAGGATTTCTTTTTAAAATAGAATATAATATAATAAAATAAATTAAATAAAAATAAACTATAAACTTGAACATAATCTCATTCCCAATTAATTAAGAACAAAGGTGATCTTTGTTCGCTATACAGCGATTTAAGTACGTCTAACGATATAAACTATATGCATAACTAGCCAAGTTATTCAAAGTTGAATAATTTGATTCCTACAAATATCTCGGTGTTTTCATTGACAACAAACTTAATGGACCAAACTCAATCTTTAAAATCTTATATGGCGTTAGTAACATGTAAAATGTATCATTTGAGACCATACTGCTCGCAAAGAGTTCTTTGAATGTTCTATTACGGATTAGTTCATTCGAAATTCCAATATGGAATCGTTAGCTGGGGAGGTGCATACATGAATACTTTAAGACCACTATTGATTGCTCAAAAGCATATAATCCGAATTATGTGTGGAAAGAATCGTTATGCGGAAAGTTGGCTTCTTTTTATCAGCTTGCGAATATTTCCACTGAGAAATCTCTATGTTTTCAAAGTACTGAAAGTGTTTTTTAAACGAAGCGGTAATGTTCCCTCTCGAAATTCTTCAATCTACAGCTTACGAGTTAATAACATAGCTTTATTTGACATTCCACGAGTGCACAAATCCCATTTTATGAACGTTTATTTAGTTTCATCGATTATAATTTGTAATAAACTCCCCTTATCCATACTATCAAAACAAAACTTTCATTCATTCTTGAAACCACTTAAAGACTGACTGTGAACCCTTTTAATCTGGAGATACTTATGAAGTAAAAACTTAATACAAAAAAGGCAATAGATTCTTCACATACTTTAAATTTGTCTCAATATCTGTTCTTAACAAAACATCAACTGATGGTACCCCACGTCAGTTATTCCTTTGTATGAAAATCGTTTTTTTATTAGCTATCATTCAACACTAACTGTTAAGTTAAGAATGATAATGAATTTATTATAATCACTTTATATTATTAAGCAGAATTACTATTGTAAACTAGTTAATAGTGATAATGAATAAATAAAATGAGAAAGAAAATGGCGGTATATGGTCAGTGTGTTGGACTACTAAGCGAGGCGTTCCATGTTGGCTTCTGTCAAAGTCAACACGACATACCACAAAGTAGATATTACACATTCGTCTCTGTACCGAGACTTGAGAGAAAGACATAATAAAATATTCCCTTACAAAGTGCAGATAGTGTATGATTTCTAAAAAGATATTAAAAAAAAAAGAGAAAAACTCTGCTGGAGTACTGAGGATCTATTTATGGTTGAAGATCCTGACTTCTTTGGTTAAAGGATATATTTAATATTGCAAGAGGTTTTTTGAACCATCCTCTATATTAATTAAAATAACAAAAGCATTCACAAAAACCAGCAACAAATTTTGTCGTCCTTCATCCAAAGAAACGCGAATCTTGCAGAATCTTTGAACTTGCATTCTCGATTCAGGAAGCAAAAATAACATTATCCATCAATACCATCAAGTTAAAGTAGATTTGATTTGACTCGTAAATCCATTCTAAGAAGGTGCATAATTGAATAATTATTATCTTCCTCAATATATCTTAGATGAATAAATAATTTTCACGAACAAAACAATTTATCATGACAATCACAGTGATTCTCACCTCACGTAGATCAAAATTTGTGATTGTAACTATCAACTATCACAAATAACCACTACCTCTGAAATACACAGCATGTTACTACTAAAAAATTTCAAACGGTAGCTCAGTAGTTTTTTATTGATAAATTTATTTTTTTTTATTAAGAAATTGATACAAATTGGTATTGGTAAAAATACACAAAAGCGGGTATATAATTGTTTACCAAAATTCATACTCGGATAGAATTTGGGTAATAAAAATGACTGCATTTTCTACGGTAAAGAATGGTACTTTCTACGAAATTTGAATAAAGCTTTTACTAAAAAAATACATAATGTAGAACTAAAGTAGACATAACGTAGAACTTGTAAAGGGTTTTTCAACAGGGACGCTACAAAATTGGGGCGACAGGGACAGCAAACGACGAAGAATTTCCTGCCGCTCTTTTGACATTTGAGTCAGTGGCCTCAACGTTAAGAGCGCTACGTCCAATTTATGGTCGTCATAATCGTCCTAGCAGATCAACAATTGAGCGTCTAGTGGAAAAATTTGAATCCACAGGCGCAGTACAAAATGTTCCCGTGCCAGTGAGACAAAGAAAGGCCCGTAGTGTCGAGAATATTGCTGCCGCTGAGGCTTCAGTTGAAGAAAGCCCAAATGTGTCTCTCACACGTCGTTCTCAAGCGTTGGGCATCTCTGTGACGTCGTTGTGGCGAATTTTGCGAAAAGATCTTGGCCTACATCCTTACAAGATTAAATTGACGCAAGAACTGAAGCCGCTTGACCACCAGAAGCGTCGTATGTTCGTGAATTGGGCTGAGCAACAACTTGAAAATGATTCGGATTTTCATCGAAAAATCATCTTCAGCGATGAGGCTCATTTCTGCCTGAATGGCTTCGTCAATAAACAAAATATGCGGTATTGGTCAGGCAGCAATCCACACGCACTCCATGAGTCATCATTGCATCCCGAAAAAATTACGGTTTGGTGTGGTTTATGGGCCGGCGCCGGCATTGGGCCGTACTTCTTCCGTGATGATCAAGACCGGCACGTTACTGTGAATGGGAATCGCTACCGTTCAATGATAACCGAATATTTTAAGCCCGAATTGAATGATATGGAATTGGAGGACATGTGGTTCCAACAGGACGCGCCACAAGCCACACAGCGAATGTCACAATCAATATATTGGAAACCAAGTTTGGAGAACGTGTTATCTCACGAAATGGTCCAGTCGATTGGCCGCCTCGGTCGTGCGATTTGACGCCGTTGGACTATTTCATGTGGGGCTACGTCAAGTCTATAGTCTATGCCAACAAGCCAACGACGATTGATGAACTTCGTACGAATATCGAACGTGAAATTGCAGCAGTATCGGTCGATTTATGCTTGAAAACCTTCGAAAATTGGGTTCAGCGTCTGGAATTCTGCAAGCGTGTCCGTGGTCACCATGCGAAAGAAATCGAATTCCATACATAATGGCATCGAACGTACTTTCACAGGAATAAAGAATTTCATTGATATCCAAAACCGTTTTTGTTTTATTTAAAAAAACTTTTGTATTGCTCTTATTGAAAAACCCTTATATCTGTGGCAGAATCTACTTATCACGAACTCGACCTCTATTTCTTACTGCACTTTCAACCAAAAAAATCTTGTAAGGTGTATGCGTGCAACATATTTCTATCGACCATAATTATTAATTACATTGTGCAATTTCTTTATTTTCCGATCGTCAACATAAAAGTTTCGTGCAACCACGTAGTGGACTTTATTTATTCAGACTTAGATAGCAAAAGTTTCTATTCATATTCATTTTGTTTTCGCAATAAACCCATAATCAATTTACTTTGAGACCTACTAAAAACCTCTATATTTAAAATTTGTTTTTAAAGAACAGCATTTCGAAAATTCGCACTTATTCTAATTTTATATATTAGCCAGCATATCAAATTAGTCCGTACATGTCGTAAAAAGAGTTATTAAAATTTAAATAAGAAACCTAGAAATATCTACGTATTTTCGTTTATGATCAAACATATTCAAATTTATTTAAAATCACTTCGATTTTAATACTTAATAAGTAAAGCAATCTATAAAACCATTTAAAAACTGATGTTTTTGATAATGGTTTTAAAAATTCAGCAATACATTCCAAATTTCAACAAACTTCTTCAGTCGCTAACTGATTTGTTTGAAGTTAAGGTATTCTACACTACGCCCTTATAGCTTCTATTTAAAGCAAAGTATTTCAAACATTGATAAGACTTATTAGATAGATTAAAATTTTTAATGTAGGTAGTATTACATATTTTAAACTTAAGTTTATAAATTCAAACTTAAAATGATTTTGTTTCTGGAAGTTAAGATAATCTTAATCAAAGAGGAAAAGTCAGAAGATCAATTTGCCATCGAAATTCAAGCAGCTCAAATTGAAGTGAAAACGCATTCAATTTAAACCTTAGACGCGGTCCTTCGTAATACGATACGTCATATTGCACACATATAGAGACCTGCTGTCTACCTTATCCTTGTTTAAAATAAAGAAACAACAGCAAAGTTTGATTATTTTTTTAACTTGTTTTACGAGGATAACAATGTATTTTATTTAATCAGATAAGGATGTTGTGCCTTTCCTTATTTTAATATATCATTTTATTTCAGTATGAAATCCTACCAGATTGCGTTTTTTTGTGTTAAACATAATAGCAAACATTGTTTTGAGCTGCATCTATTTTTAACAGCCGAATAAAATTTAAAACAAATTTATAACATCTTCTAAAATATGTATAGTTAGACAATCAACGTGCCTCTCATCCAAAGAGTAGGTCGGACAAATTTTTTTGTAGTTCTGATGTAGTGGTAAGTCGATTATAAAGCATGTTTCCTAATAATTAATAATTCATGATGTTATTGGCGAATTATGAATCATAAAAACGGCTTAGTTACGATCGCGTCCATTGTTAACTATATCTAGTTAATATTACACAATGCGCCATACATACTTCTAATCATATTAGCCTGGAATATTTTACAAACTCACAATGGAGAAATTTTCCGTACAATATCACCCACTGTGAACTACAAATATTTATTTAGTGTGAAGATTAAAAATGATTATTAGTCATTTATTTGAAAGCATTTTTATTTGCCTCAACCATAATCTGTTGAACATTTTTAAAATGGGATTTAAATAAAATAAAATGTTGCCACAGAACGACCAATGGATTCTTTACCGATATAAAGCTATGCAAACAATCACCCGCACAGTATTGTTTTTTTTCCAAGGCTATGCGCTGTCGCATACAACTTTAACTATATTTCCTAAGAAGGTATGCGAATGGCATGATAACACTCTAAAATCTGTATAGTATATAAACATCAAAGTTAAATGCCTACACTTACCTATGAATAATACACCAAATTACTGAATAACAGACAGAAAATTGGATTAAAATATTTACTTGGTATGGAATAAAAATAAATCATTGAAATGTTAAAACTACTTCTTCTAGTATCTTCTTTGCTAAAGTCAAACACTGTCATAATAATTTTATTTTTAATTCTAAGGCTCATGAGATGACAAGAAAATTAATATTAAAACGGCTATTATAAATCAAATTTAAAATGACCACTTGCGACTTGCCACCTGGTTTACGCGTTGTATACTGATCGGACACTTCATTGGATGTTACCATCGACACCTTTACAAAGGAACACATTTAATCAGAATTTTATTTATCGATATTTTGACCGATACGATGAACATGCAATCATATGACCATGACCGTGGACACTTCCGATTATAGTAAAGCGTCAAAATTTGATAGAGCGCTACAAAAAAAAAATTGAATTGAAATTTGAATGAATAGTTTAAAAGAAAGAAAGCCAAAGTGACGGTAGTAGAGTAGCTAGTAGGTTGGCGTCCCACACTACTAACTTCATTTCTGTATTTCAAGATTTTCACCTTAAAAAAAAAAACAAGCTATAAAAGCAGTGATTACACAAAAAGAGCGAAGTTCTGCTATTGAGGACAACAAAATAGTTAAGTCAGTCACGAAAGTAATAAGATCTTAATGTACGCCAATTTATTAGTTTAAGAAGGTTTTATATATACAAGGTGGCGCAAAAATAACCTTCCGATATTTTTTGGCTGTAATTTAAAAAAAAAATTAAAAACTTTGATTCTTCTTGTGGATTATTTATATTTGGTCTTTTAATTTTTTTTACATCAAGTCGAGAATATGATGTCATGTCAAAGTTGATTGTCATTTGAGCCCTTTTTATGGCATTTTCCATCACTTTGGCCAAAACTTCCGGCGATAGGTTCTCACATTCTTGACGGATATTGTCTTTAAGAGCTGCAAGAATCTGAGGCTTGTTGAACCCGCGACTTCAAAAAGCCCCACAAAAAGAAGTCTGGAGCGGTCAAATCAGGCGATCTTGCTGGCCAGTGCAAATCGCCAAACCGGGAGATTAGGCGCCCGGGAAATGCATCCTTCAGCATATCGGTTGTGGCACGTGCAGTGTGTGCCGTTGCACCGTCCTGTTGGAACCACATGTTTTCCAATCCCAATTCATCAAGTTGCGGCAAAAAGAACTCGTTGATCATTGCTCTGTAGCGCTCACCATTCACAGTAACCGTTTGGCCCGCGACGTCTTCGAAGAAAAAAGGTCCGATGACTCCTCCAGCGAAAACAGCACACCATACAGTGACTTTGAGCGGGTGTAATGACTCTTCGTGGGTTACACGCGTAAATTTTGCTTGTTTACGTACCCGCTAAGATGGAAATGGGCCTCATCACTCATGATTGTTTTTGATGAAAAATCATCTTCCTCTTGGTGGTGATTAAGGATGGCTTGAGCGTATGTTGGACGCGATTGGTGGTCAGCAGCTAACAGCTGATGTACCGTCTGGAATTTGTACGGAAAAATCTTCAAATCTCGTACCAAAATTCGCTGTAAAGGCCGTCGACTGATACCCATTTGCGTGGCACGTCGACTGGTCGATGTCGACGGCGCTTCCATGACATCTTCGGCTACAGCAGCAATATTCCCTGCAGAACGGCTACTCCGGGGTCTGCCACGCCTGGCAGCATCTCGTGTTGTGCCAGTCTCTTCGAGGCGAGCGTCTAAACGTCGCAATGTTTCACCAGTAGGCGTTGGACGGCTAGGAAATCTGCGACGAAATTCACGTTGTGCCAAAGTCACCGACCGATTATTGCTCAAATAAATAGTCACCAATATTCCGCGTTCTGGAGCAGTGTAGCATAACATTGTTTTTTAACGTGTATTTCGCATGTGTTTACTACACAAATGTCAAAACAGAACTGATATCAGGGGCCAATCGCAAAATTTATAGCATTTTTTGATAGGAGGATTACTTTTGAGCCACCTTGTATATAGATTTCGAGAGATATTCGAATCAGACCACCATTGTCGGGTCTCTTTTCGTCTCTCTACCACTGTGAATCTTACTCAGAGAGACTCTCTGGATTTCTCCACAGTTCTTCTCTGGGCTCGATTTCTAGTGTTATTACTAGCATCTGTTTATGGGAAATCTGTTTCATCGACTGGGTCTCGACCCAATGATTTCCCAAGATCCTCATTCTTCTGCCAGCCAACGCCGGACATTGACAGAGTATATGTGCCGCTGTCAGATTCCTCCATGCATAGTTTACAAGTAAGAAGTTTAACTGTCAACAAAATTGATAGGTTCACAGGTGAAGTTTTCAAATTCTTATATAATTGTTATGTGAAAAAGTTAAAAACAAAAAACTATAGAATAGTGCCTGCCAATTTCTATTAGCAGAAATTCGTATTGCCTTAGATACGAATTCTGGCAAAAGCTTTCAAAACATTTGGCTTAGATACATTCAAAAATGATCTGTTTATCTGAATCTTTCAGTTATTTAATAATTATAAAATAATGTTATTAAATTATAATTGCGGAATTATTAATAAGACTGCCAGCGCTTGTCATGTAAAGACGAGATCTGGTTGAAGACTGGCTGTTTATTCAAAGAATATGTACAACGTAATAGTAAGTGTATATACACATATACACACATAGACAGTATATAGTTACAATTCACTACATCTCCCTTTATTTAAACAAAAGTAGAATTCAAGTATGTATTAAGAAGTTAGTGAAATTCAAATTCAAACAAATTTCCATGAGTTACTTAATATTAAAAAAAGGAGGAGACTTTAATGTAGCATTGAAAGAATTCAAATAAGAAAATGATTAATCTGTTAAATACTTCAATTAATATAATATATTTTTGTTAGATTTTATTGTTTTCTTAGGGTTCTGCCAGAACGTAATACCATCCCTTCTGTATTAGGAGATGGGATGACTTCCTCTGCTTCTCGCTGGCTGTTCGATGTGTTGATATGTTCTGAGTTGTCATTGTCGTTTTCTGGTATGATGGCTGGATCAGGAATGATATTTGCTCGAGTATGTTGAAGATGTATCGTGTTACGGCGTTTTACTCTGCCGTCGTCAGTCCTTATTATGTATGATCTCGGTTCGGATGATTTCTCGAGAATTTTTCCTGATATCCATCGTCGTTGCGCTAGTTGTACTCGAACTTTGTCCTCGGGGTGGAATTCAGAAGAGGGTTTTGTGTATTTATCGGCGTATGATTTTTGTGTTTTTCGTAAGTTGGTTATTTCTTCGTGGACGTTTTCGATCACTTTTGGGGTTAGTGCGTTTTTCACTTCTGGGAGGATACTTCGGGTTTGTCTACTGAATAGACGTTGGTTTGGTGATTTAAGCTGAGTTGATCTGGGGGTGTTTCGAAAGTTGAGTAGTGCCAAGTAAACGTCTGAACCGTCTAGTTGACATTTCTTCAGAAGTTGTTTTGCCATCTGCACGTATCTTTCAGCCAGTCCATTGGAGCGAGGATAATACGGACTAGAAGTTTGATGTTTAAATCCCCAGGTCTTGGCGAACAATTTGAACTCTCTTGCTGAGAACTGAGGTCCATTATCTGATTCAAAAATCAGCGGTATGCCATGCGTTGCAAACCAAGTTTTTAGCTGTCTGATAACTTCAGCTGATGATGACCTATGGAGTTCCACGAAGTCATAGAACCCAGAGTAGCTATCTACAATTAAAAGATAATTAGTGTTAAATACATGAAAAATATCACATGCTACTATCTCCCAAGGTAATGACGGGACTTCCTTTAACATAAGCGGCTCCTTAGTCTTCGAAGGTTGTAGTCTCTGACAGATTGAGCAAGATTCGATCATTCGGACTATGTCGTTCGTTATGTTTAACCAAAACAATTGTTCTCTCGCTCGGCTGAGCGTCCGCTGTATCCCGAAGTGTCCGTAATGTAGTTTTTTAAGAATGCTGGATCTGAGGCCTTTAGGTACAATGAGCTTTTTTCCCTTGAACAGTAGATCATTTTCAATTCCAATTTCATCTCGAAAGGTCCAGTATCCTTTTAAGTTTGCGTCTACTTCTTGTATTGTTTTTGGCCATCCTTTCAAAATATATTCCATGAGTAGTTGAAGTTCTACGTCTTTATTGGTTTCTTCTATGAAGTTGTTTTTAGATTCGTCAGTTATTTGCAATGAGGAGCAAATTTCGAGTTCATTACATCGTTCAGGTTCTGATTCATTGAAACAATCACGGCTTAAGGCATCCGCTAATGCTATTTCTCTACCCTTACGGTATTTGACTATCGGTGAATATTGCATAACTTCAAATAGGATTCTCTGCAGTCGATGGGGCGACGAGTGTAACGGCTTCTTCGCTATTGCTTCGAGAGGCTTATGGTCAGTTTCAATAACTAATTGCTTACCATATATGTATTCTCTGAATTTAGTACAGGCGAATAGCATAGCCAATGCCTCCTTTTCGATTTGTGGGTATTTTTGTTGCGTTGACGTCATAGCTTTTGAAGCATATGCCACTGGGCAATCATCTTGTAGTAGCGCAGCACCTAAGCTATGTTGGCTCGCATCTACTTGCAATGTGACGTCTTCGTTCGGATTATAGAACCTTAAAACTGGTGTATTGGTGAGTGCATGCTTGAGAGATTCAAATGCGTCCGTTTGTTGCTGAGTCCACTGCCATTCGACATCATTCTTCAATAGTTGTCTCAGAGGATATGTAATGTGAGAAAAATGTTTTGTAAATTTAGTTAAATAAGTGGCCATGCCTAAGAGTCGCAAAAGTTCTGCTTTATTTTGTGGTGTTTTTAATCTGCGAATTGCACTCACCTTTTCCTCATCTACTTTAATTCCATCGGACGACAAAATATGTCCCAAAAACTTTATTTGTTTGGCGTTATAAATGCATTTAGTTTTGTTTAATTTAAGATCTGCTTGGGTAATTCTTTTAATTACTTCATTCGTGAGTTGGTTCAACTCTTCTTGAGTCTCAGCATGAATAAGAACGTCATCAATCGCACACTCCGTATTTTTACAGCCTTCAAGAATTTGACACATCATGTTTTGGAAAACTTCAGGCGCTGATGCAAGTCCAAACGGCAATCTCTTATAAGAATATCTGCCCCATGGTGTGGCCATTGTTAAATAATCGGTCGTTCTTTCGGTTACAGGTATTTGCCAAAATCCTTTTTTCATATCCAGGAGTGTGAAAAATTTTGAATTTCGGATTTGTGCTGTTATCTCATCAATCGTTCTTAACGGATGTTGTCGTCGAAAAATATTTTTATTGAGATCAGATGGATCCATGCAAACTCGTATTTTGTCTTTTTGATTGACCACAACCATCGGTGACACTGCTGGAGTAACTTTTGTGGTCTTTATCAATACTCCCATTTCAACCATTCTGTCAATTTCTCGCTTTACTTCATCTCTAATGGGGTGTGGTATTTTACGAGCTGGGTATATATTTAGTGATGGATTACTTACAAGATCTATATCATAAATGAAATTTTGTGCGCATCCTAGGCCTTTATAAAGATTATCATTTACCTGTAATTCTTGCACACGCATCACCAAGTTAAGTGTTTCACATGCTCTCTTGCCGAACATTGGAGTAACGGGATGGTCTACCACTTTGAATAAAACATTTTGTCGCCTTTTACGAACTATGCATTTTAAAACCGTTTCACCAAACACATTTTCAGGGCTACCGTTGAAAGCAATTAACTTTGTAGTATTGGAAGATGTTATTTTCGCATTTAATTTCAGAGCTAAGTCTTTGCCGATTACGTTACACTGTGCACCTGTGTCTAATTTTACTTTAATTACAAGATTATTGATGATTATGTCCTCATACCAATCGTCTTCGCTTTTGCTTCTTGACAGAGATAATACTAACAGGCTTTTATCTGAGTCACTGTCAGAATAATAATTTTTCTCCACCGTATTCACCGTTTTATTTCTCGTTCTGTTACACATTTTAGCGAAGTGCCCCTTGCTTTTGCATTTATTGCACACTTTATTGTACGCTGGGCATTGATTTTGTATATGTGTATACCCACATCGACTGCATGTTGTTGGTTCGGTTTTACTAGGGTTTACTTTTTGTTTGTTTTGAGCTTTGTGTGATGGCGCGTTATAATTACGGGACCATTTCGTTGTTTGTGTGTTTGAATTAAAAACTGCATGTATTGCATGCGAATCTTCTTTATGAAGTGTGTGAAGCTGTGTTAGTGCAATTTCATTTGCCTTACATTTTTTGATAGCTTCGTCTAATGAAATATCATCGCTTGCTAATAATTTTTCTCTTAGTGCATCACTGTTAATTCCTATTATGATTTTGTCCCTGAGAATACTTTCTTGCAAAGAACCATAACTGCACTTTTTGATTTGAAGCGTGGCTTTGGTAATAAACTCATCAAATGATTCGCCTTCTGCTTGAGTGATTTTATTAAAAATGTATCTTTCAAACGTTGTGTTTGTTTTGGGAGTAAAATAGTTTTCAAACTTAGCTTTAATGCTTGTTATTGATTTTGCTTCGATACTTGTTAACGTAAAAGAATTAAATATGTCTATGGCATCAGGGCCAATACAAGACATAAATGTACCTACTTGAACATGTGCTGATTTTTTTTCCAGCTCCCGCGCAGCAGCAAACCAGTCATACTGCTGCAACCAATTTTTCCAGTTGATTGCCATGTTGCCTGCTATTTCCAGCGGTTTTGGTGGTCTTGCGTATCCCTCTGTTATGCCAGTTCCACTTGTTGATGGGACAATTTCGTCTCTTTGATTTTCTGTCATTTTGCTGATAAGTCTATAACCGTACTTAATAACTTTTTAAATTGAAAGTACTTCTACTTCACGCATCCCACTTCTGACACCATGTCATGTAAAGACGAGATCTGGTTGAAGACTGGCTGTTTATTCAAAGAATATGTACAACGTAATAGTAAGTGTATATACACATATACACACATAGACAGTATATAGTTACAATTCACTACAGCGCTTATCCTTATCTTTTTTTTTTTTTTATTGTTTTTTAATGAAAATTTTCGTCTTCGTCTCAAAAAAACTTATAATTGTATTTCTGTGGACCAACTGTACTTTTGAATTTGCCACCAAGTATAGGATTTCAAGAGCAAATTCGTTATCAAACCTGATCGTCGCATAAATAATATAAATTTATTTTAATTTATTTCCTTGGCAATTCCCAGTGTTGTTCGAGTAACGGTGCAAATAAGACGGCATGGAGAGATATGTCTTCTGCCGACTACCAAATCATCATCAGAGTAATCGTCGCGCTAGAAGTCATGAACGTTAATATAATCTCCCACAATTGATGAAGTTTCTGTCGCCATTGTTTGTGCAAATGTTGAATCACGTGACATTGTTCTGTAGCGGCGTCGGCGTAACGATGGCCAATTGCAATGTGTTAATGGCACCCATACCCGTCCGGCTTACAACACAGTGCAATATTCACTCATATTCTGCAATATGAGGATCGATATATAAGTATATACGAGTTCAATCAGTATGATCAATCTATCGATGGGTTATGAAACGCGAACATCAATGTGTTCAAATTTCAGCACAAAGTTTTGAAGTAATACTTCTTTAGGCACGCTTGACTTGGGGGATAAGCTGGTGAATGCGTCACGAAAACGTTACGGAAATTGCGAGCGGAAGTTGAGAGGGAGATATAAGTTAGTGAGATAAAAAGACAGGGAGAGTTACGTTTTGTTTCGTATATTACTGTAGAGGCAAGAGAGATAGATGCGAGCACACATTTTCGTTCTCTCTCTCTCTCATAATAAGCTATAAAAGCCACAAAGGGATTTTTTAAGACCTCATAGTACAAAAAGAAAGGTATTTTACTTCTTGGTCAAATTTTGTTCCTAATTGCTCATTTCATTAAGAATAAAAAAATTATTCTACCTAGGATCAAATTAAATATTTTCATGTTTAGAACAAAGTCATTCAAAATATCTAAATGCTTTCATTTTCTTTTTTTTATTTCCCTAAACTGTTTCATAAAATGACATATGTGTCTGTAAATGAATCACGAGTATTTTTTAAAATAATAAATTTATCTATTTTGTAAACAAAAAAGGGATATTTTGAGTACAACCGTGGGATAACCTGCCTCTAAAGTGTGGTATCACTGCAGTGCAGGCATATTGTCTATATCACACTGTAGGAGCAACAGAGAGAGGTGCGAGCACACAGTTTCTTTCTCTCATAGCCAGTTGCGTCTTATATCTAAGACACAGTGCACGCCTATTGCAAGGTTGCCACTTTGGTAATTTGTTTGCTTTTTGAGCTTGGTAATTTTTATCAGGTTATTATAAATTTTTGAGCAGATCTACCATGAATGCGGACTCGACATCACCTCATTTAAATGCTAGCTTACTGCTTCTGAGTGAACGCATTGCATTATTTGCATAGCTATGCTTCATCACCATTCATATAAAACTGTTTTATTCGCTATTCAAAAAATTACAGAATGCACTCATTTTTTTCTTTTGACAGATGGTGAACTTCGAAATAGTTTCTGATACTGTTTATAACTATATTGAGATATGGATGGGTTAATTAATCATATTATTCATATACAGACATGAAACTCTAATTTGTTGAGGGTTTGTTATAAGAAAATAGGTAGATGATCCATGTCTTCTATAGCAGCTGATAATTTTGTGCAAAATCAAATATAATATTTTGAGTTTTTTTACAAGTGGCAACCGTGGCCTATTGTATCATACTGTAGGAGCAAGAGAGAGCAGTGCGCGCGCCCATTTTCTTGCTCTCTTCCTCTCATAGCCAGTAAATTATTGAAGAAAATTGATATATTAATACGTATAAACTAAACATGTATGTATAGATGGAGCTAAAGAAGTTTTACTTCAGTCGTTTGGTCTAAAGCACACTCGTTTTTTTTTGTGTTGTATATCATTCAATCAATAATCGCTCGCAATTCGTTTAAAAAATCTATTTTGGATGGGAAGAAATTCACGATGTCCACTAGTTTAACATAAATAAACGTGTAGCACTGCAATTCTAGTCCATTATTACACCATCACCAACAAAATTGTGATCAATTTCGGTCTGTATATTTCAATCAAACACTCGGTTGACAGTTTTTTTTTTGACAGTTTTATTAACCAACTTTTGTAGATAATTTGAAATCGCAGATAATTTAATATTAATATATTGAATGATCGATGATTTCATTTACATACCCGTATGCCTTTGTTGCGAGTTCGTTATTCTATCTCATTTAAAGCATCTTTTCCATCTTGATAAATGACAAATACGTGGCTGCAACCGCGTCGCAAAACATTTGTCTCTGACATTTTACATTTCAGCAATGTATTTTGTACTGGAGATACAACTCATAGGTTATTTTTCGGAGTCAGTTGAACCATTCCTTGGCTGAAATTACTTCTTACCTATCAGAATAATGATAGGTTAGCCACACTCAGGTGTATACTAACCAATTGCGATGCCCATGCCTATCTATACAACCTGTAGTTAATTACTCATTGTGCTGTTGCTGTGTTTCCCTAGGAATCTGTACCTGTTGTGTGGGAGACCTGGGCAGTGGATTGTGTCCTCAAGAACTCCATTATACAAAGTTCTTCTTCCGTCAGGCAGAGTATTGTACCCCGTTATGATTCCTACGAGGGTGGAAAGGGATTTTCTACCCATCCGTATGAGACTCTGGGATCTGGCTTCATTAATTTCAATTTCTTATAACATTTTTGGTTTTGATTTGTACAAGAAGACTTGGTCTTTTATAGTACATACAGGAATTGCTTCTATGTAAACTCAATAAATATTAAAAAATAAGGCAGAAGTTACAAAGGTGATAAAGAATGGTCATCATAGAAAAAGGTCGGCTTTTTACTTCTTGTGGTTCCTTGTACAGTCCATCTAACGTTCGCCTCTCTTTTAGCCTTTCCCCCTTCTTTAAGCTTGAGTGTGCCAGGCGGGATATTTACAGACGGTTCAGTTTGTTCTGATACAGCTGTCAAACCACAGATCGATACATTGTGCTTTGTTCAAAGTTCCTTTAGCCCTTCACGGCAGCATTTTATCATCATCTCATCATATTCACCGTTATAGGAACACAACATGTAATACTTTGTGCAGCAAATTAGATAATTAGGGTATTGCTTTTCATCATTAGTCAGATCCTGTATACTTTTGTTTGTCAGTCTTTTCAAATAATTTTCTTATAACTAAATGAGCAGCAAAAATTCCAAATAATTCGAAGGAATTCTTCGCAAAGAATTCAACTCAACTCAATCAAATAAGTATCCGAATACGATTTCAATACGGCTTTCAAAAAGCACTTCGAAAATGTTCGTATACGATATTCCAAATGGTTTGCGGTGTAGCACTTATGGCGTTTGTTTTGGACCTCTTCAAATTTCGTGATAATGTTAGCTTGAAATTAATTTTTTATATTTAAAGCCTTGCTTAGCTTCTTCCTATTTCACTTGAAAGGCAGGTGACATTATGAGAACAGCATTTTTATTGTAAACTAGCTGACCCGTGCTCGCCTTGCTTCGCCAACGCATTTTAATTTTAATCACAATTGAGTGTGACTCCATCTCATTCTCATGCGCCACATACGCTCTACTCGGCTACTCATGCCATATCATATCATATACTCGTAATATTCTCCAGTTCAATTTAAAAAGGCAAGCAAAAACAAAAAACAACCAAAAGCACACAAGATGCATAAAAGAAATAAAGAAAAAGCACAGAGCGGACAGCGACAGGGACAGCACGAAAGGTACAGAGAGAGAAACAAATTTTGTCGATATCAGCTTAGATCTCCGCTCCCGGACAGCGAACAATGATAAAACATATCCTATCTTTTAATCTCGAGAATTTTCAATGCAACTGTGAAAACCGGAATCAATTTCGTGCAGTACTTTTTTAATCTATTGCAGACAAACACCTTGCGGCCGGAAAAAAAAGTTTTATTAAAGTAAGGATTACACAGTTTCACGTCGAGTACGAAGTTGTGGGCGCAGCTAGTCAAACAATAAATCAAACAAATCTATTCAACAACGTAAGTAATACAATTCAACTTCTTGAACACTTCATTTCTTCGCGTAGGTAATATCAAAACAACCACTAAAACAAAAACCTTAAACTCAATATACATTTCCATCACCATACGCCCATCATCAACCATCTGCGCATTTCCCCAGAAAAACATTATTGTCGCTGTTGATTGCATCCACACTCACCTCGCATACTTCTCTTTCGTTTCAGTTTATCGGAGTAAACTTAAAGCAGTTTTTCTTGACATGTATGCTTATGCGATGTGCGCCAGCCATCCCACCCAAAGCAGAACAGCGATCAAGAACAACGGTTGCTGATAATTTTCGATTTGAGAAAATAAATTTAGTTTTTTTCATGTTGGATTTTGGGTTGTAGCTCAGCTTCTAGATCACACAAAAAGCCGATTGATGGCTTAAAATAATTATGGAAGTGTTGGCTCTTGTTGGTATTTCGTTTTGTTTGCATTGATTAAGAATTGCTTGAGTAAAACCGATTAAAAGGCAGTAAAGTCAGAAAAAAATCACATTTTGGTAAAAAACGCTCCCAAAAAATAGGCATGGTAATATAAAGAATAGCCTATGTCCTTATCAAGTTCTTAATGCACATTTCAAAAAAAGTTTCATCGAAATCTGTGCTGTAGTTTTTACGCCAACCGTTAACACATGAAAACGGCTACAGTTTTATTATATGTATAGCTTGGTATGTATGCAAATATTTGGTTGAAATGCTAGTGTTAGTGAAATTATTCAATCACAACAAGTGTTGTGACGTCGAAGTAGGTAAGACGTCCTTGGACCTTCTATATTGTTGTTTCGATGGACAACAGTTTTTATTTTGCTAACTCTCCCAACTGGTAAAACAAGTGGGTTGATTCTGCGCGTGAGACGTCAGGGTGTGTTTGTATAGCTCCTAGTCTGTCTGAGACGAAGGCCTCTGTTTGCAAAAAAACGAAAAGGTCCGAGGATTTAGGTTCTAGGGTCCATATTAATTTTAAAACAATGGGGCTTAATTTTGAAAAATTTATTCCAATTCTTTTGGGACCTTATTTCATTTAAACTTTTGGGGTCTTGGGAAAAATAACGCAGATCAATGTAATCGACGCCATATTTAAGTCAGTAAGAATCTGACATAACAGCTTAGTAAACAACAGAATATCTGTGCCACAGAATATCTATTGCATTTTTATACCATATAGGTAGCTGACGCAGCACTCTCTACCTGGAAATCCTTCTACATAAAATAAATATTGCGAGGACTTATATCCAATGTAGGCCTTTTTTAATTCAATATCTCACTGTCACTGTTATTCTTTGCTTTATACATTATTATTTACATACATTAATCGATTTTTAGCACTCACATATAATACATTTGTAATCGAAAAACACAGACGCTTTCGGTTATCCACAATGATCTAGAAAATCCCTCATAGTGTGTTTTCTTAGAAAAACCACCAAACAAAAATACGTCAATACAATTCCAAAGAACTGCCTTTACCAACGAATGGAAGAAATAAAAGGAATTGAATTGGGTTATGGAGTTAAGTGGCGTGGTGTTTTACTTTCTTTTGTCATGTAACTCACTCGATTTCAAAGATTCTTCAATATGTTATTGTCGAGGGAATATAAAAGTCCCCTTACCCTTTATCAGGCGGCAGTACACAAAGATTGTGTCTTGTCATTCAATTTAGAACTGTAGGGGTTATCTTTAATTTTAATTAATTTTGTTATTGATCATTTTACGGGTGATTTTTGTTTAAGTAGAAAACGTCACCATCATATAGAAATAGGGCCAACAGTAAACCCATAAGGACTTCCTTCGGGGAACAACCAACGGGTTGGGTTCACCTTAACCCCGAACAACTCATCCCCAGCCAAATTTCGCACTAATAATCGCATCACTTACCTTTAGTGGATAGTGGTAAATTGACTTTTAGCTTCAGAGAATTTGAGAAAATAAAAGTACAAAATTCGAGCGAATAGTGAGAAGGTAAGTGTCCAGTTACTGTTAACGGGTGCGATAAAAATCGTTGTGAATCACTTACGAGTGCATTAAGTCGTTGACGTGGACGACATCGTATTCATTATACATATCCGAGTTCGTAATGTTCGAAATATTCTCAGCATGTTGATCTGTTTTTCCAGCATCAGTAAAGCTCTCATCAGACAGAAAACTTGTTTCGACCGCTTCCATGTCTTGTTTTACAGGAAGGGCTTCTTTTCCATTTGAGTGTACAATAGTATAATAGTTAGAATTGTTAAACAAAATATTCTTACCGATATGTTCCACAGCTCAACTCTTGGATATTTTCCTGGATTTGGCGTCGTACAACCTGTATGATTTCGATCCGGATGAATACCCTATCATGGAACATACAATTCTCTTGGCACTGAACTTTGACCTTGCAGGCCGTTTGTCTAGCATCACCGCTTTGGAACCAAATACTTTTAGATGCTTCACAGTAGGCTTTCCCCCACTCCAAGCTTCGTAAGGCGGTATTTTACTCAGAGCTCTCGTACACGATCGATTCCGCATGTACACAGCAGTTTTTACAGCTTCATCCCACATCATCTCTGGGAGACTTAAACTCAACAGCAAGCACAGTTGGCCTTGTATACCTTCTGCATCGAGAAATTGTGCAAACTGTGTGCTCAGATATTCACATCCATTATCAGTTCGAAGCGCCTTTATTTTCTTTGATGTTTCGCGATCGACTCTAGCTTTAAATTAAATGAAAAAAATATCACTTTAATTTTTAAGCAAATGGAAAAATACTTTTCGGCTATAATCGTCTATAAAAAGACAAAAAGCCACCTGGGGTTGACATCCTCATATGCCTACAAATATCACTGTAATACTTTCGAGCTTCGGTAGCTTGTATTTTTTGGAAAGGGGAGGGAACACGATTTACCTTTCAAGCACGACTCACAATTAATTGAATTTTTAATGCCTTTTAAATTTAACCCTAGCACCATATCATATTTGTAGTTTTTATACCGTCCACATTTGTAACGCCGAAAAGGAGTCACTGGAGACCTCATAAACCATATATATTCTGAATCAGGATCACATTCTGAATCGATATAGCCATGGCAGTCTGTCTGTTGAGAGCACGATAGCGCCCAAAGGAATTGACATAGACGAATGAAATTTGGTGAAAGCACTTCTTTTTATTGTCGTTATTGTAGTTCTGGTATCTCGCATACAAAACCAATTTTGCACGGCTTGTATGCAGTGGAGGGTATAAAAGCCAGCCCGATGATAACACTTTTACGTGTTTTTAACTAATTTACGAATTCATATCATTAGTAATCAGACATTTTATGTATATAAGTATGGATTTTCTTTTAATTTTCCTACAAAAAAACCACAACTGAAAAGTTGGTGGATATCTTGTGAATAAATACAATGGCATTTCATCTATATTTATAGAAGATTGTATGTGAAAGGTAATATAAAGTAATAAAAGACTACCGTGGGTGTAGCAAATAGTTTCAAAAGCTTTGTTGCACAATTATGACTGCACATTTGTTATTGTTTCTTCACAATGATTTTAATTGCATGGTGTCTAGCTATATAACTAGTTTCACTTAATACCAAGAAATCAGAAAATCGAAGAACTATTTATATAAATAAAGTGCACGACAGGGTCGGACGTAACTTTCTCGTTCATCAAAATTTCTAGTGCAAATGAATTGGGATTTGCCTGATTGTGTAAATTTCAAGTTGTTGGATTTATTTTTAGGGTGAGGATTCAATATGATTGAATAAAAAAGAAGTTCAATACATATTAGTTTAAAATAGGTTTTGCGTAGCTGTTATTATACCTTTATTGGAAGTGGGCCATTATTTGAAAAATATACCGTAGAAATGTGACCACAGAACGAGATTTTACTCATTTATGAAACATATATTTATAACACGTCATTATTACAGTTTTTTGAGAAAAACTAAGTACGTGATCATATTAAGAATACTAATATTATCTTTAGCATGTATTTTGTTCAAAATCGTTTTTGTAAAATTTGGCAGAGTTTTTGTCACAATCGTCCAAATTTCAAATGTACCGTTATAAGATTTTTTTAGCGGAAAAATGAATATGCAGCGTGCAAAAAAAACAACGACCCCGAACTGTCCCCCAACTACGAAATCCGGGTAGCCGTTTAGGTTGTAGGCTTCGCGACATACAGACAAACATCACGGATTCGAAATTTTGTACAAATACAATATCTTTCTCTTGCTACGTAATGGAGAAAGTTAAAAATGTAGCAACAAATTTCAACATGGAACTAAGACAAACTTATATATACAACACAGCCACACACTCGATATTGAAATGAGAATCCTCCTCAAGTCTGACATCCGGTTTAAACCGGAGGTGTAGGCTGATTTTTCTCAAGTATGCGTGAGCCCCCTTTGATTAACGTGGGCACAAATGCATGCACTGGGCTATACACTCAGGGTAGAATTCAAGTTATATTAAATGCCATAGGGCCTTTAGCCTACGCCCTAAATATTTTGTAGGTCGCAATATGCAATTTTGTATGAAAAATTTCACCATTGTGAGTTCGACAAATTTCGCAAGGACACTAAAGATGATTACTAGTATCACGGATAGACTACAACTCAAACGATGGATGAGTAGTTAAAAGGTAAGTATCCAGTTGCAGAGTTGAGATGTAGATGTAACTAGGCGCAGCGGATGAATTTTTCGGGGATGAGATGCGATGACCCCACAACCAACACGTGGGTGACATAAGCGTTGATAAATTCAATCAGCAAGGCAATGTGCTATACACGTTTGGGATTTGCTTTGCAACAAGTGGGTGCTTTTAAGGATTATTTATTGTTTATATCTAGGCCGGGTACTTAACTCGATTTATTGATAAGGAAACGCCCAACTTTAAAGGCCTAACATTTGTAAATATGTATACTTGCCATTAATATTTTCTTTAACATATAAGTAGAACAAACAATATGAAAAAATATATGCTTTATAGCCGAAGTGTACAAACAAATTCCTAGAAAGTAGTATTTAATTGGTGATGTAGATATTTTGAAAATATTACGTATAAGCCGTAAGCACATTTAGAAATATTGACTCACTTTTCGATCTGCTTTAAAATGACAACATTACATGACGATAACAGTTATTAATAGATATTAGTTATGAGTAATGAATTCGATTATCGGAAACATTTGAAAATCATAAACTTAGTATTAAATAGACTGACAGCTTCAGACAAAAAAAGAGGTAGGTGAGGTAGCAGGTAGCTTGAGGAGGTTTCTCATTTCAATATCGAGTGTGGTGCTTGTTTTGTAAATGTAGCGAAAAATTTCAACATGGACCTAATGTTGAAATTTTTCGTTACATTTTTTATAGAAATAGTTGTTCGATTTTATGATTTCTTGGTATCAAGTGAAACTAGTTATATAGCTAGACACCATGCAATAAAAATCAGTGGGAAGAAATAATTGTGCAACAAAGCTGTTGTTGCTTATTTTCTAAACTCACGGTAGTATCTCTATTTTACTTATCACATATAATCTTCTATAAATATAGATGAAATGCCATTGTATTTATTCACAAGATATCCACCAACTTTTCAGTTGTGGTTTTTTTGTAGGAAAATTAAAAGAAAATCCATACTTATATACATAAAATGTCTGATTACTAATGATATGAATTCGTAAATTAGTTAAAAACACGTAAAAGTGTTATCATCGGGCTGGCTTTTATACCCTCCACTGCATACAAGCCGTGCAAAATTGGTTTTGTATGCGAGATACCAGAACTACAATAACGACAATAAAAAGAAGTGCTTTCACCAAATTTCATTCGTCTATGTCAATTCCTTTGGGCGCTATCGTGCTCTCAACAGACAGACTGCCATGGCTATATCGATTCAGAATGTGATCCTGATTCAGAATATATATGGTTTATGAGGTCTCCAGTGACTCCTTTTCGGCGTTACAAATGTGGACGGTATAAAAACTACAAATATGATATGGTGCTAGGGTTAAATTTAAAAGGCATTAAAAATTCAATTAATTGTGAGTCGTGCTTGAAAGGTAAATCGTGTTCCCTCCCCTTTCCAAAAAATACAAGCTACCGAAGCTCGAAAGTATTACAGTGATATTTGTAGGCATATGAGGATGTCAACCCCAGGTGGCTTTTTGTCTTTTTATAGACGATTATAGCCGAAAAGTATTTTTCCATTTGCTTAAAAATTAAAGTGATATTTTTTTCATTTAATTTAAAGCTAGAGTCGATCGCGAAACATCAAAGAAAATAAAGGCGCTTCGAACTGATAATGGATGTGAATATCTGAGCACACAGTTTGCACAATTTCTCGATGCAGAAGGTATACAAGGCCAACTGTGCTTGCTGTTGAGTTTAAGTCTCCCAGAGATGATGTGGGATGAAGCTGTAAAAACTGCTGTGTACATGCGGAATCGATCGTGTACGAGAGCTCTGAGTAAAATACCGCCTTACGAAGCTTGGAGTGGGGGAAAGCCTACTGTGAAGCATCTAAAAGTATTTGGTTCCAAAGCGGTGATGCTAGACAAACGGCCTGCAAGGTCAAAGTTCAGTGCCAAGAGAATTGTATGTTCCATGATAGGGTATTCATCCGGATCGAAATCATACAGGTTGTACGACGCCAAATCCAGGAAAATATCCAAGAGTTGAGCTGTGGAACATATCGGTAAGAATATTTTGTTTAACAATTCTAACTATTATACTATTGTACACTCAAATGGAACAGAAACCCTTCCTGTAAAACAAGATAGGCGGAGGCGGTCGAAACAAGTTTTCTGTCTGATGCGAGCTTTGCTGATGCTGCCGAAACAGTTCAACATGCTGAGAATGCTTCTAACATTACGAATTCGGATGCCGATGATTAATATTGTGGCGCTTCGGGAAATGGAAGTGCAAATACTGATGGCGAAGAATGCAATGACGGTACGGGAAATGGAAGGGCAGTTACTGATGGCGAACTCGATGATGCGGGCTTTGTGCAAAACCGGATGCGTGGTCTATATACTCTTCGCCCACGTCAACGACTTAATGCACTCGTAAGTGATTCACAACGATTTTTAACACACCCGTTAACAGTAAAGCAGACACTGGAACCCAGTGATGGTCGACTATGGCTGACAGCTATGAAAAGTGAATATGACTCTATTGGCCAACAATACGTGGGACTCATTGCATCCACCAGAAAACCAGCAAATCATCAAGTGTAAACGGGTTTTCGACATAAATGTAGAACCCGTGGAAATGTAGAACGCTGTCGCCTGATGGCAAAGGGCTGCAGCCAGAGGTACGAGGTGAGTTACAACGAGACCGGAACAGTTCGTTGAGAAAGGCGGTGAACAAAAGGTTTGCAAACTGAACAAAGCCTTATAGTATGGATTAAAGCAGGCTGATCGTGAGTGGAACGTCTAATTGCACAAGGTATTAGAAAAATTAGTCTGTAAGCAGTGTAATGCTGACTTGCATGTACACGCTGAACAAAGACAACGAAAGCAACGTACACAATTGCTTTATTAGTGGATGATATCCTCTTAACTTGTTCCAATCCAAAAGTTTTCACTGAAATCCAGATCCAAATAAGTATGGAATTCGACGTCGTGGACCAAGGACCTATTGATCAGTTAGTATAACCTTTAACATTTTCTCAACTTTTAGGCTTGCATTTTTAAATTTTATTGTGAATAATGCATTTAATACCTATACTTGTATCTCTTTCAATGTTCTAGTTCAGTTTTGAGGGGTATTATTGAATATAAAATAAATTAAAGTACCAAACATTTACATACATACAGCAATACTGACTAGTCCCTGTATACAATTAGGCAACACATAGGTATAATGATCTGTACCTAAAAATACTGAATTCTTTTCTCTCTTAGTTTAAAGTCTTACAACGTTTCTGGAAAAAGTTCTGTGGTTGTATTTTAATATTCATAGTGGTAATCTATATAATTTAAATTGGTGCAACGAAAACTGACAAATCAGTAAACATATTTATCTGCAAGTTTTCTGATATAGGCAGCGGCGGCCTTACCCATTGCGAGGCTCCGGGCTGCAGGTCTTTGCGAGGTCCTTCGTGAGAAGTATGTAATGCGAAAGTAGGTCTGGTTGTTTGGTTTAGGTATTTGTCATGTTTGACAAGAAATTCTAAAGTTATACAAATAAATACTATTCGAGTTTTAAAAACTTTTGAAAGATTTACAAAATCAAAAAAACGGGTGATTTTTTGTTGGCAAATCGTGAAAAGCAATCTCGATAAAAAAAATGATCTTTTTGCCAAATCGAAAACGACATACATAACTTTATAAAATTAACTAACACGTTTTTTTTTACTTTTGTTAAAAGAAATTTTGTAACTTGAAGCTTTTTTGTATATTTTAAAGAAAATACACTTTTTTGTTGATTTTAATGCCTTTAATTTCGAAATCATATTGAAACAAAATGTTGTAACACGGTTTAGGGAAAACATTTTTTTTATGTCTCGGCGGAGAAATTTTTGTTGCTTTAGCATAATTTATAATCTGTAATTAGTAGGCACGTAAAATGAATACTTGCACATTAAGAATGCATTTGTTAAATTCAAAAAAAAAAAAAGTCCTGTCTAATTTGTATCCGCTTGGTTTTTTCTTTCTTTAATACAAAAATCCCTATATTTATGTGAAATACTCGGAACAGTTGAGAAATGTTTTCATCACTTTTTGTATTCCAAAAGCACAAAGTGCACTTGTTTTTGTTAATTAATAATTTATATTGTCTTTTTGTTAGGAGTTTCCGATATTAATACTTTTTTTTTTAAATATGAATAGCATTTTTACCCTTAACACTGCTCAGTGTTATTTAACGACAGAATTTCCAATCATATTTAAATTTTGTACAAATATTGTGTAAATAAACGAATTTGGAAACATTCACCAAGCTTAATAAAAATGTATTCAATGTTCATGAACATTTTCTAAGATTCACTTATGCCCTAGTGGAAGCTTGGGCTTAACTTGCATGTTGTTAACTCATTTTTGGAACAACCCCACGGATTTCATTTATGCGGTTGCATGAATTTTGCTGCCAATAATAGAATTTATACATATAAAATTAAAAAAAGAACTGAAATGTGAATGGATAAATAGTTTCTGGCGCAAAAGATGTATAGAGAACAAGGTATGCTATTTAAAAAACCATAATCAACATTTACTATTTTTACATTTATTGTTATAAATCTATTTACAAATTGTTTGTTATTGAAATACTGCCACCCGGCGGTCAATTATATAAACTGCGCGCGAGAAGAGCTGTCATTCAAAATTTGCGGGAAAAATCGGGAAGGTGCACGGAATCTGTATCTGACTGTCTTATTTGGTTAGTTTATGACCCGAGTGCTATGCGATTAAAAAACCGATCTTTAAGTGTTTCGAGGCGTTATTTCGATTATTTTTTGATTGAATGAATAAGTTAACTAACTTTATTTTAATTATATCTAGCGGTTATAGCCTGAATAAATAATTAAGGATCAAAATTAAAAGTTTTGAATAAAAAAAATATAGTTAAAAAAATTTATATTTTTAATTTTGTACAAATATTGTGTTAAATAAACGAATTTGGAAACATTCACCAAGCTTAACCGTTTCATTTTTTAATTTTTTGTGATGACGTCCAGAGTACGGATTATTTCATTATTGCAGTGACAATGAATACGAGTACGAAGTTTGCGAGCAAAGTTAGTTACTACGTTACTCACGGTAGCAATTCCTAGATCTCTGTGAATATCACTATTCCTTATATACCATGGAGCATTCACGATTGCTCTTAGCGTTTTGTTTTGGAATGTTCGTAGTAAAGTCATATTGCTTGGTTTGGTACAACCCCAAAGTTGTATACCGTATGTCCAAGAAGGTTTTAGCACTTGTTTATACAGGAGCAGTTTGTTGTATACGCTTAGCTTTGAATATCTTCCGAGTAGCCAATACATTTCTCTAAGTCTGATTGTGAGCTCGTCGCGCTTTTTCTTAACGTGTGGCTTCCACTTAAGTTTTGCGTCTAGGGTCATTCCTAGATATTTCGCCTCGTTTGCGTATGGAATTTGTAACGAATTAATAAAAACAGGTAAGTTGTTTATACTTTTGTAAGTGAAATTGACATGCGTCGACTTGGTTTCGTTAAGGGCAATTCGCCAGGTCTTTGTCCACCCGCATACTTTATTAAGAGCCCGTTGGAGTTTTCCAGTTGATGATTCGACTGACTCATCGATTGCGAGGATAGCCGTATCGTCTGCGAACGTTGCTACGATGGTCCCTTCATCCTGTGGTATATCTCTTGTGTAGAGCAGGAATAAGATTGGGCCGAGAACGCTTCCTTGCGGAACACCGGCGTGGATTTCCTTGAATTCCGAGAATTCAGTCTCATGTCTAACACGAAAGAGTCTGTTCTCAAGGTAGGATTTCAATATTTTGTATAATTTTTCCGGTAGGATTGTTCTTAGCTTATACATGAGGCCTTCGTGCCATACCTTGTCGAAGGCTTGCGATACGTCGAGAAAAGCGCTAGAGCAAATCTTTTTGCATTCTAGAGCTTTTTCAATTTCATTTGTTATTCGATACACCTGATCGATTGTGGAATGTTTAACCCGGAAGCCGAATTGATGATCTGGTATCAAGCGTCTTTCTCCAATTACTGGTTGTAATCGTTTTAGCAGAAGTTTCTCATAAACCCTAGATATTATCGGCAGTAGCGAAATAGGTCTATATGATTTCTTATCATTTGTATTCTTCCCTGGTTTCGGAACCATAATGACTTCGGCTACACTTTGCCGTACATTTAAAAAAAAATCATTCACCAAAAACACTCACTCTCATTCAGTGTTCCTTGCACTCCCTCTGCATTCGTACAAGACTAATAAATATTTTAATACTGACAATTAAATAATATATCGGTGTAAACTGTGACTTAGGTAATATTAAGCAGCTATATTTGCTTAAAAGAAATTGACGATGAACCGAGAAATCTCTAATAAGCGAGAATTTCTATTGTAGGATCCTGTATGATATACATCATATAAAATTAAAATTATTTGAGGTTTTTGATAGATACCAAACGTTAAGTGGTAAGCTGCAGCATGTCTGTTAAATGAATGAGCAAATTCCACTCGATGGAAAACACTGGTACCTAGTAGCTGTTTTTTCCTTTAGGTCAATTATTTTAATATTGAACTCCTTCTTAGCTTCGCTCCAGTCACCTAGTCTTGAATATTTGTATCTTCTAGAACCAGCATTTCATAGCACTTCAACTTGCTTGGTATAAACGAATGTTTGTAATGTGTATAGTTAAAGTATAGTATTTTAATATTAATTAATACACTTTCAACATTAGGAGATAATTATAAAAACTACGTATTTCTTTGTATTAACTTTCCAGGGTATGCTATCTCTTTGTTATAATCATCAAATCTTCATACAGTCTTAAAATATGTTCATACGATGCACAATCCATTTATCTTAATTTGTATTCCTTTACAAATACTTTTTGTAAACATAAATTTTTATTTTATATAAATATTAATTTTTGATATACTATTTTGTAGAGCAATTTTTTGTTGTTAATTTATAAAAAAAAAACGAATTATAAACTAATGACAGATTCATAATTCAATGAAGATTGAACAAACAATACACATAAAGTATTTAAAGCAAAGGTCGAGGTTGCTTTATACCTGGCAAGCATTCCCATGCTTTGTTAGTTTGCTTCATATCGAACATGATAATTGAATTTATATTTTATCGTCGTTAAATATATTAATTGACTGTATTTTCAGAGCCTCGACGAAAGCAACAATTATAATTACTTTGAGTATCAATTATATTTCAATATACATATACATAGGTATATATATGTGATAATTTCAAACTCTGTCAAGGCTAAATGCTGGTGAATGACATTTAGTTTCGATTCTAATTTGACATAGAATAGAAAATTTGAGAATCAAAATTTCAATAATTAAAACGTACTACCTATAATTAAATTATATAGATTAGTCCCGCTTGTGCTCGAATATCGACCAAGAAGTAAATAAATAAATAGTTGCGCAGGTCCGTAGGGACCCTAGGAATAGCTTCTCACAAACATTCGTCTTGTGTGAGTTTTTATTTTCAGGACGAATGGAAGCGATCTACAATTTTTTTCTGAGTCCAAACGGAAGCTCTTTCATAACAGTTATACGCTCGGATGTTTGACAGACGTTCACGAGAGGTGGCGCAGTGAAAAAAAAACTTTAAGTTGGAATTTTGGGTTTTTTCGGGAATATCGACCATACCTTTTATAAATATGTTGTACCAAAAAACGTACCACAATATTCGATATTTATGTTGTTCTTTTTATAAACGAAAAAGCGACATCTAAATTTTAAGAAAAAAATCAGATTTACTCATGATTTACATTTTATTACATCTCTATGAAAATTTAGAGCAAAACATATATGTCGAAAAATATTTTCCGTATTGTAAAATGTTGTACATATTATAATTGTAAGAAAATTATACAGTTGCTTACTTTTAGAGGTAAATTGCATTCCTTCGAAAATAGGTTCTAATCTATGATGGTTTTTATTCACGTACGTTACTATGGCAATATGGCGAATGTCGCCGAAATGCTTTCACTTAAGTAATAAGCATTTTATATGGGGAATTGTTAACTTAATTTTACCAGCCTTAATGGCGGCATATACTAATTTGTTTTTGTTTGTGCACATCATCGGCATAAGTACCTTTCGAATGATAAAGTTTCATTTCCCTCATTTCATAATAAATGCTAAAAAAGTGTACGGACTTTTGATGTCCACGTATTATCATAATGATGTCTTCAGTTCTGTGCAAATATAGGAGGGTACCTAATTTTTATTCAGAAATCTAATACTTAACAGAAATATTGATAAAAAAGAATCAAAAAGAAATCAGTTTACTTAAAATCATATATTTGAAAAATTAGATATTACTAAAAATAGGGGGAGGCGATGTGTTTGAGTACGAATAAAATAACTGAATCAAAACTTCGACGTTCGGTGGCCTGATCTCTTTAGGAGAAGGAACTCGAAAAATATTCCAATTTATTTAGAACTATCTAGCTGAACCCAGCATAGTTGGCCGAAGAATGCGAAAAATGGGAATAACTCGATTTTACGGAGTTTTGTTGTCTGAACCTGAAATACAGCAATACGAACAAAACAAAAAAAATTAGGTATGACAATCGGCCTAGCGGTTATCGAGATATTACGTCATCAAGTTTTAACTGGAAACATTATAAATTAAAGAACATAAGTTGACATTTAAAAAAAAACGAGTGTTCTTTGGGACACACGACTGAAGTAAAACTTCAGCCAGTAAGGCTATGAGAGGAAAGAGCAATAGGCCACGGTTGCCACTTGCAAGAAAACTCAAATTATTTTATTTGGTTTTGCACAAAATTACCAGCTGCTAGAAGACATGGGAGATCATCTACCTATTTTCTTATTACAAACTCTTAACAAATTAGAGTTTAAACAAGATGATTAATTATTATTATTCACCATCTGTCAAAAGAAGAAAATGAGTGCATTTTCTAATATTTTTAACAGCGAATGAAACAGTTTTATATGGATGGTGATGAAGCATATCCAAATAATGCAATGCGTTCACTCAGAAGCAGTAAATTAGCATTTAAATGAGGTGATATCGAGTTCGCATTCACGGTACATCTGCTCAAAAATTTATAATAACCTGATAAAAATTACCAAGCTCAAAAAGCAAACAAATTACCAAAGTGGCAACCTTGCAATAGGCGTGCACTGTGTCTTAGATATAAGACGCAACTGGCTATGAGAGAAAGAAACTGTGTGCTCGCACCTCTCTCTGTTGCTCCTACAGTGTGATATAGACAATATGCCTGCATTGCAGTGATACCACACTTTAGAGGCAGGTTATCCCACGGTTGTACTCAAAATATCCCTTTTTTGTTTACAAAATAGATAAATTTATTATTTTAAAAAATACTCGTGATTCATTCACAGACACATATGTCATTTTATTAAACAGTTTAGGGAAATAAAAAAAAGAAAATGAAAGCATTTAGATATTTTGAATGTTTAGAACAAATATGAAAATATTTAATTTGATCCTAGGTTGAATAATTTTTTTATTCTTAATGAAATGAGCAATTAGGAATGAAATTTGACCAAAAAGTAAAATCCCTTTCTTTTTGTACTATAAGGTCTGAAAAAGCCCTTTGTCCCTTTTAGCTTATTATGAGAGAAAGAGAGAACGAAAATGTGTGCTCGCATCTATCTCTCTTGCCTCTACGAAACAAAACGTAACTCTCTCTCTCTTTTTATCTCATTAACTTATATCCCCCTCTCAACTTCCGCTCGCAATTTCCGTAACGCTTTCGTGACGCATTCACCAGCTTACCCCCCAAGTCAAGCCTGCCTAAAGAAGTATTACTTCAAAAAAGAAAATTGTATTATTTTTATTTTTTAATATTCGGTTCTACGTTGTGGGTATAACTATAGTGGTTATTTGGCATTTGCTTTATTTCTAAACGTTTTCAGTAGGTAATTTACGCAGAGGTATACTATGTTTCGCGAAATTTTGGTGTCACTTACCTACAAAGCGAGCAACTATAAACGAGATCCACTAAAATTGAAATGTGCAACCTACTTGTCCCTGAACAAATCCAAAAAAAAACACAAAAAACTATCTCTCTACCGATGGGGATCCACACCAAGCAACCTATACGACAACAAATAATCTGCCTCGTTTCATGTAACCCTATTACGCTTCGCTATTGTGATCGATTAAATGATTTGACAGTTTTTTGTGATATTTGCCCAAAGCATATTGTCTTATCGCCTGTATTTGAATTTTAACGCGAACATTCTGGGTGTCGTATCTAAGCAAAAGAGAACAAAAAACACACACAAATTCCTAAATTTGGTGAAAATTGGTTAACGCAAACGATAACAACATGGATTTATTTGAGGGGAGTAAACCACTTTGACACTATCGCATACAATATCATCGAAGTGCTTAGCTACTCAAATGGGAATCCCCTTGATAACGAATTGCGATTGTGTGGTTTTTGAACTCTTTGTTCACAAATTATGTTCTTTGTTAAATATTGATGCGAAAACTAATTGAATATTTTGCTTACCGAGACGGGTTGTACTTATTGTATAATTTGTTGCACACAATGTGCGGCATATAATTACATTACATGGAAAATGCTTAGATGTGATGAGATGAACCGCTAAAAGGTATAATTTGTAGATACAATTAGGTGTCATGTTGTGGTATGTTGATTTGGTATATTAGGGGTTGAGTACCTAGATAAATATTTGAATTTGAATGCCTTTTATCTGTAATTGAGTTGTTCGTATGTTGTCTATGGTGGGGGTAACGTTCCTGAAAAATATCGTGTTACACAAAATCGTGCTAAACGAACAAACAATTGTTTTTTTTTCTTACTTTTTATTATTTGCGTATGTGCATAATAGAAACAACTTATTGAGAAAAACAAAATTGTTTCGAAAACCGTGTAAAGCAAGGCTTTGAACCGTATTAAACGAAAATAAATCGCAAAACATGAAGCCGTGTTATACGAAGTACGAGTTAAGTTAGGTCCACCTGTACTTCACTATTGCGCAAGGTGTTAAGTGAATAAATATTCAATACCTCCCTCTCCTAGTCTTACCTACCGCCGCTTTAATGGCATATGCTCTGACGACAAGCCGTACATCATTTATGTAGTTACACGGGGGTCATTCGCTGTACCTAGCGACATCTACATCTCAACTTTTTAAAAGTCCATTTATTTTCTCAAAAAACTGCAACTGACTCTTGACATATATGTCTCATTTCAGAGACACACTTTAAACTTATTACTAACTTAAAACAGCAAGGATGTGAATTATATCACTCCCCACATGCTCATAACTGTGCAAACGGAGCCACACCGTTAATAAAGAATACAATAAAACACCATATTGAAGCACAATTCCAATCATGTGCGATCCAAGGAATTTCCATAAGTGTAGAAACGAGCAGTGTGCAAATATCTGGTGCAGCAGTATACTGCTCTCCTAGCTATTAGCTAAAGAAAAATGATTTTAAAAGTCTTTTCCGCATATTGCACAATAGATTAATCGGGGGAGGGTATATTAATGCCAAAAATAAATATTGGGTATCTAGATTAACTGATACTAGAGGTAGAGAACTATTTGAGGCAATTAAAGAAGATGGCGCCAAATATCACTCAACGGGAAAACCTACCTATTGGCCAACAGATGGAAATAAAACACCAGGGGGCAGATTCCGTATAACAATAATCGTTGGGACCATATCGTCTTTGTAACTTTCATGACCATAAGAATTTATATTCTGCCCGAATTTGTTTCACTATCGTCAGCTTTCATTGGTGGATAATGAATTGGTCTCAAGGTCGTAATGTTGGCAGTTAGTGGCTACTTTTGGACGTCTATCGTTTCGACGGTAATCGTCTGAAAAATTACGGAATGAGTACCCAGATCTTGTTGACTTCTTTCTATCCGAAAATATATCTTCAAATAAACTAAGCAAAGCGGAAGGACCTGATCTTCACTCAGACCATTTAACACTTGGCGATACAATATTAATAAAAGACCAAGGCCCAAATTTAGTGAATCGGAACTACTTCCGACATAAGTTCGAGAAAATATCCAACTATCATCAGAAGATCAACTAGAAGAAGCAGTCCAAAAACAAAAAGATCAAACAAAACTCTTATCCTCGCGAAATATGTGAAATTATTACAGACAAGAGGAAAGCTAGAAAACGCTGGCAACAGACAAGGGTGCCAAGCGACAAGACCACACTGAACAACTTAAATTTTAAGCTCAGAAAAGAGTATTCAATAATCAGTCTTTCAAAACTTACCTCACAAGTCTTACAAATGATGCAAGTACCGACTACTTGCTCTGGAAGGCAACAAAGGAAATGAACAGGCCAATAACTCACGTTCCGTCAGTAAAAACCAGAGAAGGTTTCTGGGCGAAAAGCAGCCAAGAGAAAGCAAACACTTTTGCTGAGTATCTTGAAGACGTATTCAAACCTTATGAAGATAAAAGTTATCAAGGATTCGAAGTAAGGTGCCAAGAAGATAGACCTATTCGGTCGGTAACAGCTAAAGAACTTGCCAAATAAATTAAAGAAAGCACAAATACAAAAAAGGCCCCAGGGTTTGATTTGATTACAGGAGATATTTTGAAACAATTTACACGAAAATGTTTAAGAAAAACTCGCGCAGATTATAAATGTTGTTTTTAAATTAAGATATGTGCCAAGCATGTGGAAAGTCGCTGAGGTAATAATGATACCAAAACCAGGCAAACCAGCCCAAAATCTATTCTACCAATGTTGTCCAAGTTATTCGAAAAATTGCTACAAAAAATAATAGATGAAAAAAAGCTAGTCCCAATTCACCAATTTGGATTTAGAAACAAGCACCTTACCATTGATCAGGTGCATAGAATCACAGATAAAATCGAAAAAGCATTTGAAGAAAAAAATGTGTGCTCTACAGCATATCTTGATATAGCACATGCTTTCGATGAAGTCTGGTACAAAGGACTGATAAACAAATTACAAAAGCAATTTGCGAAGCAGTAAATCGATTCAGAATGTGATCCTGATTCAGAATAACTACAAATGTAATGACAAAGTGAATATACCTTCCCCTACACAGGAATAAAAAAGATGAGATGAGCTGAGATATTTTAGATGCGATACACTAAAATATATTAGATTCTCATCCCTGTCCAACTACAATACGATATTGCTATACACGCAATTTTTGAAACCACTATGGACCTACGGGCTTCAGTTGTGGGCATGCACATGCCAAACAAATTTACAAAAAAAATCAGGTTTTCCAAAATAAAGTACTAAGGAACATATAGTCAATGCACATTCTGCATGATCTCCGTAGAGATCTAAATGCTGAAATGGTTGAAGATGAGATTAAGAAGGTTGCTCCGAGGCACAGAAGTATAGGCTTGTCAACTACGTAAATACAAAAATAAAATAACTTTTAAATAATGACAATGTAATCAGAAGATTGAGACGGATAAAACTTATTCATAAAATAATTCAAAAATAAATTGCTGATTAGTCGTACGACTTTGTGCAATCTTATTCGGTATGACGAATATCAGTCCCCCGGGAGTTTTTTAGATGAGTTCAAGTACATATTGCAAAAGCATCCCTCGCGTAATAGCTCTGCAATGTCTTTCGATAATTTTTTTAGTTCCAGCGAATTCCCAACACAAAGAAAAACTTATTGTGTTAGCTTCAGATTTAAATTAATTAAATATTTACTGTCTTGAAAACTTATAAATCCACTCAGGTACAAAAAAAGCATTTCCCACCCTTTTATCTTCCTCCTAGCTTTACATAAATTTGGTACTTAAGTACCTCCTTCCTTAGACTTTGAGAAACTTTAACCTAAAGGCTTGTACGGACCTGTTCCGGAACGAAAACTCCCATATAAAAATTACACAACGAAATCATGAACGAACAATTTCGCTCTCCTTTTCGTGTTGCAGTACGCAGCTGCTGCGAAATGATGGCGGAAAAGTGGGTAGTTGTAGTAGATTGCTTGGTACAATTCTTCATTTTCTTTTCGCTCACGTTTATTGTCCGGGACATTATTTGCTTGCAAAAATTTGGCTTTTGTACTGCAGTGTTACCGGGTTTTATAAGGAACCAAAATTTCAAAAATCTTGGAGCCAAAAATAGCCAAACACAAATACAAAGTTTAAAAGTGTACATTTCTGCAATTCTTTAGGCACAATTACTCTGATTACATTGTTTTTAAGGACGACAATATTAAATTAAATCAAATTAAATATTAAATATTATAAAAAAACAACACAACACACACTAATAATCGAGTTTTTCTAGTTTCAATTTTTCAATATTAAAAGAAAAGAAACGCATGTTAAAACGAGTTTTTATATTAAATTATTTCGAAATGGGTTGTTATAAATGTGTGAATCAATTGCAATGGATCGCCAGTGCAAGTGAAAAAATGTTTTTTTTTTTGAGTACAACTCAATACGCAAAAGAACCAGAGAAATTCGGATTCAATACGATTTGGCAGCAGAAATCTGAAATACTATCGAAAACTATATAATTCTTTAGAACGCTTTAGTTATACGCAAAGAGTATGTTACGAACGAAGTATAGAAGTATATATATAATAAATTCACAAGGAGCCTAAAAATCGCCAAACTTTAAAGTGAATAGCGTAAATTAGGATAAATCCCAAATGAAAATTTTAGGAAGCCAGTGAAAAGTTCGAGTAGCCAAATCAGATATAAATAGCCAGTGCTGGTAACACTGCTACTTGTGTATCAGCTGATGGAACTCTCCACAAATTATTTTCCGTTGCCTTTTCACAGACGCTGGCCATTTGGAGACCATCGGAAAATTTCGTTTCGGAACCGGTTCGTACTAGCCTTAGCACTAAACGTAATAGAGAGTATTACACTATCCACTAAAGGTGAGGGATGTGATTATTGGATTTTAGTTGTGGAGTTGAGATGGAGATGGCGCTAGGTGCGAAGTTTGGCGGGGGATGAGATGAACCAGACCCAGCTTACGAACGCTTCGAGAGCAAATTTTCAATTATTTTATTCAAGATATTCCATCTGAAAGTATGTTGTTGTATATTACATATCAGACAATAAGCATATTGCAATTTTTCAGAAAAGAAATTGGCTGGTATATTATGTTATGTTGAAGTGGCTTTCGTAATACTGGGTCTTTTGAATCGCAGAAGCTCCTTGTATCTTTTTGTATCCAGGGATCTCGCACTAACTTAAATGTTTCCATCCATGTTTGCATTCGGCATGAATGTATTGTTTAGCCTAGGACAGTGCTGCATGCATGTTATGCAGACTAACGTACTCTCAGCGCTACAGGAGCCAGCTATCTTGTTTGGTTTTGTTTTTTTTTAACTTCTGACTTCTGAAAAAAAGGCACTGCGACCTAGAAGGTATATTGTGCCGAGTTTATCAGCAAATTTTATTTAGGTTAGCAGCGTCTCTGCCTCCCTAATGTAGCTGGTAATGTTTCCGGCAGAGGACTTCATCAATTCTTCTGGACTTAGTATTTCCCGGTGGAAGAACTTCCTTCTAATTCTAGTTAGAGCTGGACATTCACACATGATGTTCTCAGCTGTTTCGTCTTCTTCAGGACATAGTCGGCACTCCAGGGAGTCGGCTATGTGAAGTTTGTGTAGGTGGTATCGCAAACCGTGGTGACCTGTAAGGTAGCCTACAGATTTTTTGTAATCGTGCCTTCGTAGATTTAAAATTTTGTTGGCATTTTTCTTGAATGGCAGTATTTCTCTTTTGGCCTGTCTGAGGCCTGGGATTTCATACCACTGTTTGATACACATGTTGTTCCCAACTATTGATACTGGAGGTGATTGCTGATTTAGTAACGGCGCAGAAAGGTTCTGGTCCTATGAATGGGGTTCGTGACCCTTTCCTGGCCAGTTCGTCAGACTTGTCGTTTCCTTGAATGCCCTCGTGCCCGGGAACCCACCATATTTTGGTTTTGTTTCTAGAGCAAATAGTTTGAAGAGCATTGAAGCAGTGCATGACTGATTTTGAGATAATTATTGGTGAGCTAAGGGCGTTTGTAGCTGCTTGACTGTCTGCCTTTGATCCCTGAGGAATAGATAAGGTTCGCGCATTGTATTATGGCATGGAGCTATGCCTGTAATACACTGAGGCTTTTCCCCATCTTGTTTAGATAGTTGCGTATTACGTTAAAACTGTAATTTTCAAGCATAGAATTTTCAATTAAGTTGTTGGCTTTAAGCTGTGCTTTTCCTCATTCATTCACTCTTTTTGAAAACATTTATTTTTCCAACTTCAGTCAAGCGTAGGAAATGGTGGGAAAGGCTTCCTTAATGCGATCAGCGAAAAGCTCCTTGATATACTAATACTAAAAACATAATGTGCACTGACTTCCACTCAAATGATGTAATAGCAAGGATTTAATGTAATCGAATTTAAACGAAAATCCTGACAACATTCAAAATATCGTCATGTTCATGTAATCCAAAACAATTAAAAATCAATCCAATTTAATTATGTATATTACTTAATTTCCATAATTAACATAAACCTCAGATGTCCACCAATCGGTTAGTCAACTCAATTTAACCTTTCCTCTGCCGTGCGCCTTTTCGCAAATTGCCTTTCATAAAATTTCGGCTTGGAGCGATTTTTATCATATAAAGCAATTCGCCCATCGCTAAAAAAATATAAACATCACTGTCACATCATACGCTGTTTATGTTTCAAGAACGCCAGCCCATCCTATCGCAATGAGGTAGTGCTACATATCGCAATTAATACGGCGAACATTCACTTTCAAAAAAAAATCGTTTACTGAACTGGTACCCCAAAACCAGACAAAAGAGTAATAATATTTAAAAAAAAAACAATGCCAAGTGAATCCCCGTGCGGCATACATGAGAAAAGCGAGAATTTATCACAAATTTGATTATGTTAATTATATTTAATTGTCGGTGTAATTAACAATAAATTCTTTTCATTTTCCGTTACCGTTTGTTGTGTTTATTTGCAGTTTTGTACGCTATTTCCATCCCTTTGAGGGCACATGAAAATCAATTTCAATTTGCGGTACTTTATTTTTCGTTATCCCCGTGCCGTGTAATTGAATAATTGAAATTGTAGGGTAAATGCTTTGTGAATGTAATTCAATTGGGTAGAATGCACTCACCTCGAAAATTGACAACAAACGACTTTTTGCCTGTAATTTTATTTAATATGTTAGACAATTAGCACCTTCTTATGGTGAGCTTAGTTCGTATTTACTCATATTCCAGACATGACGTGGTTCGACTTTATCTTATATCAACACACAATTTGATTAAACCAGCTGGCCTGCCCAACACCTTTTTCGGCGAATTTTATTGATTTTCTAAGAAAACCGTATGCCTAATCACAGTGCAGTACACAGTGGTCGACGTTGAACAATATTTGGGCTGGCTAAGTCTGTATGTAGTGGGTTTATGAAAATTATCAATGTTGTTATCGTAGTTAGACAAGAGCATTAAATCAATTTATTAAACAAATTCTAACACAATTACAGTGCACTTTGATTATATTTAGAGATTTAATCTCTATGTACTCAAGCCCGTTTATTTTCCTTGTTGAATAATGACGTTCATTCATATGTCAAAAATAAACGTTTTATCTTATATCTCATAAGTGTGTGTTTGAGGTAAGTTGACGATAATTTGTTTTTGATAAGAATGATTAAAAATAGAACTACATACTGTAGCATTGACGTGCACTTAGTAGTAAATGTCAAAATACATAAAACGGAGACCGCCTTAAGAATGAAGCTTTATTAAGCATATGTACCCATTCCGGGGCTACAAGGGCTCTATTTCGCAAAACAACGAACTGGAATTTACTGGCACATTTCTTAGTTTCTTGTTTCTTAAAACCGTCGAAAAATATCAATTTTTCATTTAAGCTTATACATTTTGTAGGCGGTTTTAAATATTTTAAAATTTCACTAATTTGGCTTTTGTGACTTGCAAGTTCGGGCCTTGTTCGACGAAACTGACATTATAATTTTAAGTCTTTGCCAATTTAAAAAAAAAGATAACCCAAAACAAATCTTTTATCATATCAAAATGTTTTCTTAAAAAAAAAAAAAAAAAAAAATAAATAATTGGCGCAACAGGTCCGTATGGACCCAAGCCTAGCTTCTCACAACCATTCGTCTTGTGTGAGTTTTTATTTTTTTGGGACGAATGGAAGGGATCTACAATTTTATGCCGAGTCCAAACGGCCAATTGAGAAGCTCTTTCATGACAGTTATACTCTCGGATGTTTGTTAGACGTTCGCGAGAGGTGGCGCAGTGAAAAAACCTTAAGTTGGAATTTGGGTTTTTCTCGGGATTCGAACTTGGGACCCCTCGCTTAGTAGTCCAACACACTAACCACTAAGCCACTTTAATTTACATTTGCCACTAATGCTAGTTGTTAATTCTTAAATAATTCTTAATCAATAACATTTTGATATCAAAATAAGTAGGTAAATGACGACTTATATTTATTTATAGATAATAACCAAAACATTACCCTTGAAGCTTAACATCTATATTTAATAGCACCTACACCAAAAAAGCAAACTGCGTCAAATTGCTGTTCCTTAACTTAAATTGTTTATGCAATGTATATTTTTTTTAATTGCGGATATAATGAAAAATAAAAAGAAAATTGTTTAAGATGTAACTTTCTACTCTATTTGTACGATACCCATGTGTGGTCTGTGCTGAAAAGAGTTGTCATCACAACGAGAACATTAGAACAACTAATGTGCAAAAACCAGTCACCCGATGACATGGTTTACACTGTAGACGTTGTCATCCGTATGACATGCCATCCAAAAATTCCATTCACTTTCAATCAAAAATTAAATGACGACAGCAAGTTAAAATCTTTGTGTTTCTCCTGAAGGATGAGAGCGAGGGCTCTACAAGCAAAAGAAACGGGAAGGATATCGCCTTCTCCGAAAGAAGAAAAAGGAGCACGAGAAGCTCGCGATCTAAAGTGATAAATTGTGCTCCGAATGCAAAAACGAAGAAGAAAATCTTAAAGTCACAGCCGGTGCAGACTGTATAAGGGCGAATGAATCATTTCATATAGAACAAAACTTCTGTCCCGCTTATCAAAGGGAGATAAAGACATCAATTTCTAAGCTGAAATCCCACAAATTTGCTAGACCTGATGGCATGCGATGTCGAATTGTTTAAGTCAACTGGAAAACACTTGGTAAAGAGCATACACTATCTCATCTCTAAAATTTTATCAGATAGTGTATGCCTGATGAATGAAATCTGAGCATCATATGCTCGATCCGTAACAAAAGAGACCTTTTAAATTACGCCAATTACAGAAGTACTGGCCTCCTTAACAAGGCGTATAAGATTTTATCCGCAATAGTTACCAATAATACCCAATATCTTTGTTGAAAGATTGATAGCTATAACTTTAAGATAGTAAGGGAATTTTTCTACCTCGGCGCTGTTATAACATCTGAAACTATACATATTTTCAGAAATTAAACAAAGAATAACTTTGACATCTGCTGCTTCCTCGGGCTGAGAGAGATTAACTGATTAGTAAATGCATACACAAATAGCCCAGCCCGTAGAGTCTTCGAATCTCACCCGGATAGACAGCACAGCCGAGAAAGAGCTCGCCTTAAGGGGCGCGAGTTATAATTTTATCTTAATAAAAAATAGAGCTCAAATTATAGTTTGTCTTTATTTTATGACTTACATGCTCCGACTGCCTTAGCTGCCGAAAAACACATTTACAAAACTCCAAAAGTAATGTTAACATCATTTACATGACAACCGGCAACGGGTTATATTATAGAGAGAGAGTGAGAGTAGAACATAAAGTAAATGATTACAACATTAAGAGTTACAGTTTTGGAGACTTATGTTTATGCTTAGATTAGAGTTTCCGTGTACTAAGGCAACATTTTGTAAAAGTGCTACATCCAAATAGTACGTTCTTATGTGTGCATCGTAACTCGCGCTCAAGTAAATAGAAGAAGACCTCAACCAGTATGGCGTGCGCAACTGAAGGCAATTAGTCAAGGACGGTGAAAATTGGAGGCCTATGTTTACCCCGAACTGTAGCACGCCCAAAGAAGAAGAAGAAGCCATCTTTTTGTACTGGTCCTTCATACTTTTTGTAAGCCGAACCCGAGCGGTTATATTAATTAATAATAATTAATTAACAGTGAGTCATTGAGCAATATCAGTAATAATTACAACTCCCACACGCCTGCTACAAATGGATATAGAATTTCCGATGATTTTAGTATGTATTTAAATCAATACAGTAAAACCCGGATAAATGCATCCCCTTAAATTTAAACGCCCCGTTTTGACAGGCACTTATAAAAAAAATCCGCTTAATTGCACATAGGCACTTATCTCTAAAATTATAAATAAAAAAAAAATTTTTTTTTATAATAAAAAGACATTTAATTTTATTTAAAAAACTAGCCGTACCCGGCCGGCTTCGCCCGTGCAAAATGTGGTTTCAGAACAATTGATGGCAAAAAAAATGTATAAATTTGCTGTCTTGTACGGGACCCATTTTTTTTTTGATAATCGCTCGAAGAAAATCATCGAAAGATATTACAGAGGTATAACGCGAGGGCGCATTCTGCAATAGTGAGGGACTTGAATCCGTTTTAAAAAAACCCTCACGAAGACTGAGTCCACTCCGCCTTAATCTTCATGGCATTGCACCTGATTGTTGAACTAATCGGCAATAATTTAATATTCTTTGGACAATGAAAATGAAAGAAAATTATTTTATAATATTTAATTCACTTATTTATTAATGTAACGTTTCTTTGTATACTATATTAGTGGTTTTGTTTCTATCGGCTAAGATAGTGATATTTGCTGCATTACTTAATACTTATCTACCCTGGAGCGCGCTACATATCTATAACTGCCCGTGCCTGAAGCAATTCTTGCTAAATTCAACTCCCGCTTTTCTTAAAGTGTGACCCTCTAACTTATTGATTGTCATGGCAGAACAAACATTAATAGGAAATTGAATCCGTTTGAACTGAAATGGATAATTGCTGGGAATAATTTGTATTTTTGGTATAAATACCGTATCTCCTTTACCACACCCAGTTAAAATTAACGCCTCTATACCGTTTTTCTGCAATGAAATCACTCTCTACTTCCATTACAAAGCTTGGGGGATTCAAATTGCAAAGCAATATAATGGGAACTCCAATTTTTAATTCAATTTTATTTTTACTCCACCGGGTAATTTACTGCCTCATCTTGATTGCAAGTAGCATTTCTAAACAGGTACGACGTGTATCACCAGGAATTTTACCTAATATAAATCCCCGAATGCAATAATACCACGATCTGTTATCACTATACCTATTTGACATTTTTTTTTTGTAAGCAAAACAGAGACAAACAAACCTTTCCTACATATTTGTCATTTAAATTTTTGCATTTAAAGACATGCAGTCAAATTCAATCTTAGTCGAACAAAACTACAACAATTTTATTTATATGATAAGAAAATACTTTTGATTTTAACAGCATGAAACACAAGGAAGCGCTTAAGCAAAAAGAGCTTTTGTATTTTTTCAGCTGATTTCAAAAATGTCTACTTAAAAGAACTTTTTTCAAGTAAATTTCAATAAATTTTCTGTTAGAAAGCACAATCATTAATCTGGCGTATGGAGGCTCACAAAAGACTGTTAAGGCCACTAGGGGCTGTACTCAAGGGGGAGTACTTTACCCTCTTTTGTGGACTTTAGTAATAGATGAACTTCTAGACCACCTCACACAATCGGGGTACGTAATACAAGGTTATGCAGATGATGTAGTAATCACTGGTAGGGGCAAGCATGACTCCACGATATCTGAGATCATGCAAAGGCCCCTAAACTTAATTTATAGATGGTGTCAGAACAAAGGATTGACCATAAATCCCTCAAAAACAATCATAATACCATTCTCAAGAAAGAGAAAACTAGAACTGAAACCGATCAAGATGAATAATGAAGTCATCAAGTTATCAGGAGAGGTAAAATACCTAGGAGTAATCCTAGACAAGACTCTTACCTGGAATTCACACCTTGATCGAGTCATCAAGAAGGCGACAAAGGCAATATATATGTGCCATCGCCTTTATGGCAAAACCTAGGGCTTAAAACCAAAAATGATCTATTGGTCATACAACACGATCATCAAACCAATGATCACCTAAGCAGCGTTATCATGGTGGCCAAAAATCGAACAAATAACGGCCCAACAAAAACTTAACAAGATATATCGCTTAGCATGCGTTGGTATAACGGGGGCAATGAAAACTTGTCCAACTGAGCCATAGGAACAATGCTCAGCCTTTACATATTTCTGTCAAGAAGGAAGCTGGTCTCAGTGCCCTTAGGCTCCCTGATATATCAAATTTTAAAGCAGGAAACCTCACAGGACACCTTCGGGTACTACAAATGCTTCAAGATGATCCTGTGATATAGGTATCAGACAGCATGCTTAAAAAGCTTCGCTTCTCCAGGAAATTTAACATACTAATATCTGATAGAAGTGCCTGGAGAACCAAGCAATTCATAATATCATTCAGGATCACAAATCTGGTACACCGACGGTTCAAAGATGGAAGATGACGCAACCGGTGCTGGGGTCTATGTGCCTTGGTTCCGAAAAGCTATAGCACTGGGAAAATCACCAGACATCTTTCAAGCGGAGATACACGCCATAGAGATATGTGTCCGAGAATGCCTACGTAGGCGCAGTAAAGGCGCCCACATTTACATCTTCTCAGACAGACAAGCTGCTTTTAAGGCTCTAAGATCGTACTCGATCAGGTCAAAACTGGTTTTAGAATGTTTTAATCTCCTCGAAGATCTGGCCAAGAACACATAGTCACCGTTGCCTGGATACCCAGTGAGCAGGCGTGATGCTTTCTTCTGAGCCCTACTTTGGGTTACGCTTGAGTTACGTACACTCAAAATACGTACACTCCTGTCGACTCTGCGGCGAAGAGGAGGAAACAACGGAACACATACTCTCTCTTGCTGTGGCAAGGGGCAGAGCGATCCATATGCAAAGGGCGTATTTAAGTCCTGCAGATATAGGAAACATGGAACCAAGAAGGGTACTGGGGTTTATATAGAGCCTCAACAGCTCCCTGGGTTAAATAACAGAGGCCAACACAATAGATCTCTTCTGGTCGCTGTGTACAGGGCATATTCCTTACAATACAAAATAAAAAGCGATTAAGCGGGAAAGGTAGTTAAGCTTAAGGTACTTATAAGATGAGTTTTATATGAAAAAAATCCTCAGAATTTTGGTTCTCAAAAAAAAGTCACTTATCCGGGTTTAACTGTAATTGAAATTTATGACACCTTAAGGCTAGAGATGGTTTACTAACACGAGCAGTGTTGATCATAGACAAACTGTACTAAGACCCCCAACTCGCAACCCTTTTGCCGCTGGCCCCCTCAATTTTATTTTTCAAATTGCGCCATTTTGTAACCGCCGATGTTTGACATCGACGTTATGTCAATTAGAATTCATTTAACATACAAAAAATAAAAATAAAATGCGTACATCCGTTGGGAAATGTGATACAGTTCGGGAATACCACATTTGTACATTAAGTACTGAATGTCATTGGTTAATTATTATAATATTGTTAAAAGCTTTTTATTCCAAAACTAAGAAGCTATGTCAAGACAGTTATACTCTTGGATAACCTATAACATTCGGGTTTGGTGGCGCTGTAGAAAAAACTGTTTCCCGGGGGTTAATCCTTATTGGATGTACCGCATACTAACCACTAACCCACTGCGTTCTTTGGAGGGTCTTTGGAAATATTCCCCTCACTTTCTTAATTACATTTAAACCTATCAATCAACTAAAGGGTGGGCCATCTAGTGGTTTCTTTTTAATCATAGGTTATATTTAACAGCTGCTTCCCGCTTGAAGTCTTGACAGAAAGTCAGTCCGTGAAACGAAATGTGTCGCTTTACGCTTGAACAACGTTGGGAAATATTGAACTTATTTCCAAAGTAAGTGCTATAGAGTCCAAACCGTGCGATTTTTGTCAACGGTTTTTTTTATTTGTAAATGATTATAATGTCCCGTCCTCCAAAAGCAAACAAAAAAGAATAAGGAATGTTTAATTATAAGTCATGTCAGTTCAGCAATAAATTCTGAATTCTGTTTTTCTTATAAATCATGCTTTTATTTTTTCTACATTTTTTTTACTTAAAATTCGTTGCTATTATTTTTTTTCATAGAAAAAATATTATTTTTCGATGAATTATGCTCGATTATTTTTTTATATTATCTTATAAAAAAAAAATATAGCAGCAGCAGCGCTCAAATGGGAATATTAAATCGCTGGCACTACTTTCCAACCTTGTTACATCACTCGACTGTTATCAACTAATGAAATGCTCTTAGACTAACATGACGTGCTAAGCAAATATTTACTCAATTACATTATCTGTACTAACGGCAGGACAATTTTTTTTTCTGTTAATATATAGCTTCGTATATCATTTTATTTGACTTTGGAAAAGTGAAACACATTGCCAAATTTTTCTATATGGCTTTATTTCACTTTCGCAAAGCGAAATAAAACCATATTTGGTATTATTTCACAAACTGATTTGGCTTTATTTATTTTTGCCAAAGTGAAATAAAGCCAAATGTTGAAATATGGCTTTCTTAAACTTTTGTAAAGTGAAAAAAGCCAAATTTTCATATTTGGCCTTGGTGTTCAAAATGCAGCATATCAAACTTGTGTTCCATTTTTATGTAAATGGGTGTACACTACAATGCACATTACAAATGCGTACCTATGGAAGAGCACCACGAACTCAATACAATATGTATATTTAAAATATATAAAAATTATAACGTCTATGGGTGTGGGCTCTTTCTGATATTTCGTTTATCAGCTTCAACTGCGATTAGATATCGAAGCCGAAACGCCAACCTTATTGAAGTTTAACAGGGTCAGTAGTGATAGTTTCGTGCAACCATGAACAAGTGTATTTGCTTGATGTTCTTCATCATTATTGCAGCGGCGGTAGCTACATGTAACGAATTTAATACAGATATTCCCGATAACCCCTATTCATGTTGTAACTGATGATAGTTTGTTTTGCTGTTTACGTGGTATTTGCAGGCAGTTCCTGGAAAATTATCACCCGCAACGAATGGCAGGGAAGGACGCCGAAGAGCGAAATTCGCATTGAGGGGCCCGTAGACTATGTTGTTGTTCATCATTCCTACCAGCCCGGTGTGTGCCTTAAAACAGACGCATGCAAGGCATCCATGAGGTCCATGCAGAACTACCACATGGATGGGCATGGCTGGGTAGACATCGGTTACAATTTCGCAGTTGGTGCGGATGGTAATGTGTACGTCGGTCGCGGGTTTGGTGTGGTCGGAGCACATGCCCCCAGCTATAACAACAGGAGTATTGGATTACTGCTAATAGGAAACTTTATGGGTGAGAACGTGATGTAACCGTACTCAAGAGGAAAATTGAATAAATCACTGTACACAATTCTTATTTGCAGAGAAATTACCACCAAAACCAATGACTAAAGTTGCCCAGGAATTCATTGCTTATGCAGTAGAACAGGGTCATGTGACGGCAAATTACACGTTGTACGGTCATAGGCAAGTCAAAGTAACAGCATGTCCAGGGGATGCTTTCTATACAGAACTCAAAACATGGCCACATTGGAAGGCAATGTGAAATCAATGAGGATAGTTGAACTTTTGAAATTGATGAGCATTTATAGTTACAATATGCCTGTGATAAAGTGATATATATTTCAAAATGAGTTTTGCTTATTTAGTAAAAGTGAATGTATGAATAAAACTCAGGGGCTGGTTTCCCGCATTATTAATGAGTGTTTATAAAGTTTAGGAACGAAAGGAATTTATTTATATAAAAAATGAAAGCCGAAGCAGTTGCGGATTTAAAAAAAAAAACCTTAACTAAACTAAATATCAGTGATTAGCCCACTTCATTCGAAATGCATAAATTGTGTTCATACGGACATTGATATTATGAATTTCTATTAAGGTTATTTTGGATTTTCTGTGTGTAAATTTCCATTGCGAAAGAGAAATTATAACTCAAAGGAACTGAATCGATATGAACATTATGTACTTATCGATTCTAAGACTAGTAGCAAATTTTTTTAAAATTGTTAATGCTAATATTAATCTGAATTAAAAGGTTTACTGCATACTCCACGATATACCTACTTTACCTCTACAAACAATAAAAAATTGGTCAACTCATGCAAAAGATACATCACGATTATTTCATAGCTGCAGCGCTTACCACAGGATTTGTGAATATGGGTGTGACGCGTGAATACGTGTGATTAATGGCCAATGAATAAACAATTAATATACAACAATAAATTTTGAGCATGATTTTTTAGATAACTTTATTTGTTCTCTATTCGGCGCCATTCACATTTCTAGTTTTATTTTAATTTGGTTTATATGAGATACATTTTTGACAGTAGAGTTCATGCAGATTCCTATATGTGCACGCTAAGGGTTGTTCCAAAAATGAGTTACCAACCCTAGTTTAAACTAGGGCATAAGTAAATTTTAGAAAGTATTCGCTAACATTGAATAAATTTCTATTGAGCCCACCACCGAGCGCCGAACTTGACGAGTAGTGGGGGCTAAGTACTGAGTAGTGGTAAAAACTCTCCAGAAGAACCATGAAACCAAAGGGTAATCCCCCCACCTAAGTGAAGCTGTTCCGCACATTTTCTAGAATAAAAAACTTGAAATGCGGTTTGATAGACATTCGTTTGTAGATGTTTGTTTACAAAATTAGAAGCATTTGAAAAAAATGTCCGCCCGCACTTTAGAGTTTTTGAAAAGAAAAGTAGCCAGTTGCATTCGAAATCGTTTGTTGAAATTATTTTTTCTCAAAAATGTCTTATTTCTCAGATATAAGGACATTTGTGTTTGCACCTATAACTCCGAATTTCCATTAGAAAGAAATTATTTGAAATCACTGGTGCATAAAGCATATCCTAACTTAAATAACTGCATTTTAAATTTCGGAATTCAATTAAGCGTTACTTAATAAAACACAACTAAAGTAAATAAATGCATTCCTTATTACCATCCATTATATCGATTTCTCAACAACAACAAAGCAACGGTAAAGACATTACCGTAAAACATATATCCGTCCCCATCGATATGAGTCACTATTTGCCCGATTTTGTCCAAGAAATTTCTCTATTCCTTTGAATAAGATTAAAAAACGACCACTTATAAACAATTTATAGCAACAAAAACATAATTTTTGTAAACTCTGTACTCCTGGCTATCTAATCCAATTTAAGTGATGTGATTTTATCACAAAGAAGAATATTTTGATGCAACTTAAGCAAATGGTAGTTCGTCATATAAACTCATATCAATATTTCGGTTATTAAGCAACTCAAAATAGCGAAATCTATTTTTTTCTAATGCTTTCTATTAGATGTTTCTAATGGTTTGTATTCCATGATAGTGATATTTTGTTAATAGAAAATGATTTATTCAAAATATAAGAAAATGCGATTGCACCGCTCAACCCGATTTAAGGGGACGGATATTTCAAATGCTGGGCAACTAAAGGGTGATTTTTAGCTGGTTTGGTTTTGGCAACACCGGTTTTGACAGCTGACGTGTGTTTAGTACCTTGTGTCACTGTCAAACAGCTTCAGTTTGGTTTGCAATTTAACCATGGATCGTCTTACAAATGAACAACGCTTGCAAATTATTGAATTTTACTATCAAAATTCGTGCTCGGTTCGAAATGTTCATCGCGCGCTGCTTCCATTTTATGATAGGCATTCTCGACCTTCTGAGCAGTCTATTCGGAAGATTGTGACCAAATTTCGCACCAAATTTACTTTGTTGGACATTAAACCACCAACACGTTGACGTACTGTGCGTAGTGAAGAAAATATTGCGGCCGTATCAGCTAGTGTGACAGAAGACCGCGAAATGTCGATTCGGCGCCGTTCCCAGCAGTTAGGCCTTTGTTACAGCACTACGTGGAAAATTTTGCGGAAGGATTTGGGCGTAAAGCCTTTTAAGATACAGCTGGTACAAGAACTAAAGCCAGCCGACCTACCACAACGCCGAATTTTTGGTGAATGGGCTCTTGGAAAGCTGGCCGAGGATCCGCTTTTTTATCGAAAAATTGTGTTCAGCGATGAGGCTCATTTTTGGTTGAATGGGTACATAAATAAGCAAAATTGCCGCATTTGGAGTGAAGATCAGCCAGAAGCATTGCAACAGCTACCAATGCATCCCGAAAAAGCCACTGTTTGGTGCGGTTTATGGGCCGGCGGCATTATTGGGCCATATTTTTTCAAAGATGATGCGAATCGCAGCGTTACTGTCAATGGAGAACGCTACCGAGCGATGATAACAAACTTTTTTTTGCCCGAAATGGAAGTTCTTGACTTGCATGATATGTGGTTTCAACAAGACGGTGCCACATGCCACACAGCACGCGAAACAATGGCGCAATTGCGAGGCGAGTTTGGTGAACAGTTAATTTCACGTTTCGGGCCGGTCAATTGGCCGCCCAGATCGTGCGATTTGACACCATTAGATTATTTTTTGTGGGGGTATGCCAAGGCTAATGTGTATAGGGACAAGCCCGCTTCGATTGACGCACTGGAAGCCAACATCCATGCATTCATTCGTGAGATACCGGCCGATATGTATGAAAGAGTATGCCAAAATTGGACTCAGCGGATGGGCTACCTGAGACGCAGCCGCGGTCAACATTTGCATGAAATTATCTTTAAACATTAAATTGCAAGGTTCAAACTATCGATTCAAATAAATATTTCATTCATTTTTTCGAATTTTTTGTGTTTTTTTTTTAAAAAAAGTTATAAACCTCTTAAAAAATCACCCTTTACAAACGACAAAAACTAGTTAGTTGTTAGTTAGTTAGTTGCTCTATTTCAAGAATGCTCAAACCCAGGCCCGCGGGCCAGAGTGTGGCGCACGGGCGAATTTTAGATGAGCCCAGCTCAATTTGAAAATTTCCCGCCAAAGTAAGTTAAATGCGGGAAATTAATTTTCAAAGCTACTTGTGTGAATGTTCTGCGCGTTTCATTGCCAAAATGTTCGATACGTGCATAGACATTTAATGCACGCACACCAAGATTCTCATCTATTTCTAGCATCAATACACATGTATTCCTAGCATAAATAAATTTAGTTTAGCGTGCTCTGCGGAAAAAACGAGTCGATGGTAGCGCGGTCAGTCAGTTTTTGTTTTAACAACTGGTTACATTATCGTTCAAAAGTAAGTTATTTTCATTAGCTGATTTAAGTTTTTTACTAGTTCCTATTCTGAATGGAAAATCAAAAAAATGTTTTTTGTTCTGGGAAAATAAATATTGCTTTATTTAAAACAAGGCTTCACTGCAGTAGCAGTTGCTACAAATATAATTTAGAAAGGCATTATAAGCATAATCATAAGAAGCCTAGCATAAGTAAACTACTACAACAGAAACATTGTTAGAAATCACACTGATTTTATTAATATTTTCAGTTAAGATACCTACACCACATGTACAGTTTTGTTTCGTTATTTGGAATTAAATGCCCTTTTTCTTATATTAATAAAGAACTACTACATTTCACAATATTGCATTTTTTATTATAATAAAGGTAGAAAAGCAATTAAAATAGGAACCGTCACTGGCCCACTGAAAATATCTGAATTATTAGTTTGGCCCGACTGCTAAAACAGTTGAGCAGCCTTGCTCTATCTAATAAAACCGAAAATAGCAAAATTGTCCCAACCAAAGAGAATTTATATTCAATTCGACCTAAAAACCTCGTTATACCCGAAACGGAACAAAGCCAAGTGATGAAATTTTCTATTTCCAACAGTTTTCCACCTAACCAATCTAATAAAACACAAATTGTATCCATCAGCCTAACGGTTTAAGATTTATGTGAAATTGAGGCGAAATTGGAGCTTAATTTTTTTGTGAAGTTGGCCCTCACTTTTTCTAGAATGAAAAAATGGGTTTGCAGTTCGATAGGCATTCGTTTGTAGTTGTTTCTAATGATTTTTTTTCGTTTGTAGTTTAACCGTTAGAAAGTTAGAAACATTTGAAAAAAATTTCGAAATCCCTTAAAACCGTGTTTTCTTCGAAATCGTACAAGGCAAAGTGATAACATTTTATATTTTCGAAAGTGTTCCACTTCACTAATAGGTATAATAAAATTTAAATTGTGTCAGTCAGCCTAACGGGTTATGATTTATTGGAAATTTAAGCAAAATCTTAGCTTCAAACTTCCGATCCCCATAGCTCAAATACTATTAAACTACAAACGATAAAATTCTTAAATTCTATTCTATGCACCCTTTCTTACCTCTGATATAAAATAAAAGACAGTCTGCATTAATGACAACTTTTTATTCGCAAGGTAAGGTAAGTCTTAAATGGTCCAATTTTGCTGATTTTTAAGCGACTCGGTTTTTCCATTGCTAAAACGCTTTGAAGAGTGGAAATGTTTTTTTTCCAATGTGGTATTCGAATTCAATTGGGCGCTCTCGGAGCACTTTTTATGTTCGTTTGATACAAAAAAATATTCAGAACTCAGAGCACTTTTGCGTTTGAGTTTGACAACTAGTGAAGTTTGTTTACGTTTTCGTGAAATTTTTCAACTGCAGAGAAACGCATTGCATTGGGTAGCTCTATTTTTGTTAATTATTTATGTACAAATTTTAAGAAATCAACCTGGGCGCAAATTTAGAATGTTTTAATACAAAATTTAGGCAGTGAATGCCAAATGCTTAGAAAAGTGTCGAAGGCTACACATATTCGAAACGCACTAATATCAACACAAAAAAGAGCAATTGACGTTTTTATGTTCGAATAGACACACGAAATCTGAGAGCGAATCTGAAGAAGCCCAATCGAAAACCACATTAACAATACCTTGGCTGGCGTCAATCTTTGGAAGCTGTATAATACTTAACCACGCTCTCCATTCCTGGAGAAACGCTAGAGTGGTGTTTATACCGCATGAAGCTGCGAAGGACCTCAGACCAATTAGTCTAACCTCCTTTGTACTTAAAACTCTAAAACGTGTCCTTGACATCTACATGCGTAGCGTTCTAGTAGAACCATCGCTATCCAAATCACAACACGCCTACCTGAAGGGGAGTTCCATGGAAACGGCTCTCCACGAGGTAGTGCGAACAATCGAAAAATCGTTACACTATAATATAAGGAATACACCCTAGCCTCCTTTCTAGACATAGAGGGAGCTTTTAACAATGTACAAACTCAAGCAATTCTTCTGCGGCCTCGGCGTCAACCCGAGTAAATCTAAACTGATGCTGTTCACTACCAAAACCAAAATACTACACCACAATAACATCCCAAGTTAATTTCCAAAAAGGCTTCCAGGTAAGTTTCCCTTCCAGAGCTCAGTGGAAGAGGAACGAAGTAGTGTGGGTTTCAACACGGTCATACAAGGTGGCGCAAAAGTAATCCTCCTATCAGAAAATGCTATAAATTTTGCGATTGGCCCCTAATGTCAGTTCTGTTTTGACATTTGTGTAGTAAACACATGCGAAATACACGTCAATAAACAATGTTACGCTACACTGCTCCAGAACGCAGAATATTGGTGACTATTTATTTGAGCAATAATCGGTCGGTGACTTTGGCACAACGTGAATTTCGTCGCAGATTTCCTAGCCGTCCAACGCCTACTGGTGAAACACTGCGACGTTTAGCCGCTCGCCTCGAAGAGACTGGCACAACACGAGACGTTGCCAAGAGTGGCGGGCCCCGGAGCGCCCGTTGTGCCGAGAATATCGCCTCTGTTGACGAGGCCATTTTTTTTTCGAGAACGCCACTGGTCCAACGACAACAGTGAACGGTGCGCGCTATAGGGCCATGTTTACCGATTTTTTTCTAACGCAATTGGAGAATTTAGGACTGGAGGACATGTGGTTCCAACAGGACGGAGCTATGGCACACACTGCGCGAGCCACAACCGATATTCTGAAAGCGGTGTTCCCGGGTCGTTTTTGGCGATTTGCACTAGTCCGTAAGATCGCCTGATTTGACCGCTCCAGACTTCTTTTTGTGGGGCTTTTTGAAGTCGCGGGCTTATGTCAACAAGCCTCAGACTCTTGCAGCTCTTAAAGACAATATCCGTCAAGAATGTGAGACCCTATCGCCGGAAGTTTTGGCCAAAGTGATGGAAAATGCCATAAAAAGGGCTCAAATGACAATCAACTGTAGCGGCGGCCATTTACATGACATCATATTCTCGACTTGATGTAAAAAAAATTAAAAGACCAAATAAAACTAATCCACAAGAAGAATCAAAGTTTTTCATTTTTTTTTTTAATTACAGCCAAAAAACATCGGAAGGTTATTTTTGCGCCACCTTGTATATACTACGGATCTAAGAGTCTGGGAGAACGTTTCAGTGTCACACTTCTCTGGGTACCATAGGGCATAGCGACATAATAGGGAACGAGCGTGCAGATGAGCTGGCCGGACGGGGGTTAGATCTAGCCAGATCACTCTAGGAGTGGTCAAGGGACAAATTCATTTACATTTCCTTCAGAAAGCCAATTTCCAATGGAGAGGGTTGACAAACTGTGTCATATCAAGGAAGATATGGCCTAAGAGAAAGATCAATTATCCTGCTAAACAGGACCCGCCCAGATATCGCCAGAGTCACGGCAATAATCACACGGCGTTGGCCAATTGGAGACCACGCGGCCAAACTTGTAACTTGGGATCCCACACAATCCTCTTTGCCACAGTTGCAGAAATACAAATGAGAAAGTAGCTCTCTCCCAATTCCTCTGCAAATCTCCGGCACTAGCAAGAGCCAGATTGCGGACACTGAATAAACTTTTTTTGAGCGACCTTAGCGACATTTCGGGTAAAGGGATACTAGATATAATCGGTTTCCTTAACTCCACAGGTTGGATATAAGTAGGTACAGAATGCATCACACTCTTACCATTCATCACAAACTAGGTCACACGAGTCGTGGTAACAAAAAGGTACATCATAGTGCTACTTGGGTTCTACTGAAACGCCACTTACCACCTACCTACCTACCTGACCGCCTAACTCGACTAAGGCCGTTTTTCGTAAATTAAGTACCAGAGGAATATTCGAAAAGCTGGGTCATAACTTTAGTTTGACCATTGTGTGTAGTCGCAAGTGAAAGAAAGTGAAGTGAAATTAAAGTGATAAGAATGTTGTCGCGTGCTGAGAAAATTTTAAAATTGGCCAGAATCTTATCGGAACTTTTATTATTTTTTATAGTAAAAACGAAATCCAAGGCAATTAAAAACATATATATTGAAAGCTCACAAATTAATATTATATAACATTAATTTTTGTTTGACAACTGAAAACTCTGTACCTTAACAAAATGTATTACTTTAAAACTATCTAATATCCACAGCTCTAGTGAAATTTCATGTTTCAAAACCTTAGAGGAGCTTCTGTTTTGCAGCGGATATGTTAAAATTGGCATTTCATCGAACGATGTTCATATTTGTGTTTATTTCCATAGCTACATGACAATCGACATCTTATCAATTCATAGACTGAGGAAAACAAAACTACATTTTTTTTTGTAATTTTTGGACTTTTGTTTTGATGTAAGGCTGAATTATTGCATTATTAAACGAGTACTATCTATGTGACGGAATTCGACTACCAGGATTCTGTTTCAGCATTGTCTCGACAAAACAAAATCCATTGAATCCTCCTATTGCATGTTTACAAACTTCTGATTTACCTACTCTAATTTCAAATGGCTAGATTAAAAACCAACTAAATTTAATAAAATATATTTTTTGTCTTAAAAACCTATCGAAGGAGTTACTGCGTTTTCATTATGGATATGTTATTCTACTGGAAATAAATGTATTTTCTTTTAGATATCTATTTAATGAACAACCGAAAACTTCTAAATATAAAAATTTACAAAGGTGCTCGGAATCATTTCTGTTGATTAAATTTTTACTCAAATCATTTTACAAAATAAACATTTAAAGCTACATTTTGGACGTTTTTATAAAAAATATCAGGGGCTATGTAATAAGACTGACACAAAATGAAAACGTTGATATGTACTTACCGGTAAAAAAAAATATTTTAATTAGGAATTTGGCAATACTGTTTCTAATAAATACTTTACTTATATTCGGGTAACATACAAAATGAAGAAAAATAACACAAATAATATTGAGTTGAAAGAAGACTGTCATTCATATGATATATTGCCAAGTTATGAGCTTAATGTACAAAATAAAACCCAAACAAGTTATTCTGATCCCGAATTTCTTAAAAGTCTATTTTAATCTTTTACGTTAGGAACTCAAATAGAGAACGCGCTGGTCACACAAAAAAAAAAGAGTTACTTCGGTGTAAGTAACGAAATAATAGAAAGTCCTATGATTTGATTTCTGGCAAAAATGATTAAGCCAAGAACTTGTATCCCGTTTGGTAGGTGTAGAAAAAATGCAAAGAAAAAATTGGATTTGATAAAATCCAATCACTTTTTCAACACTATTCGTCCCTTCCTTAGGGTTTTATAGTCAGGGAATTTTATATATCGGGTCTCTAAAAAGAATGGAAAATAAGAAATGTGATACCCTGATTTTTCGAAAACGAAAAAGAGAAAATATTATAAAGTATACATCAGAATTTGACGGTACCCTTATAGATGTATGCAGAAAACATTAACACTTACACTGTTTTAATGAGACTGATAGTTTCGCTTAAAAAGTTATACATAAAAAGATAGGCTGTGCCAATCAGAGATCATCGAGGTAAACACACTCTTATTAATAAGACCTGTTCAAATAAGAAAAAGAGGTTAAGCGAGATATTTTATATCGATGGCCCCGTACAAGACCATACTGAGTGCATCTGTGCTATTTTTCAGGTGTTTGAAGTTTTTTGAATAAGAGATTAGCGATCAATTAAGGTGATATACTAATTAAAATTTTAGCTCTGTTTTCAAGGTTTTTGGTTCTTTGCATGACGAAAGATTTAAAAAATAAAAGCACGATTTGGGGATTCTGAATGTATACAAAACTGAAAACTATACTAAGTGCACTCAGGTTGTTTTTGCATGGGGCCATCGATATGCCTACGAATATGAAAATGAATAAAAAATATTTACATGCTAGCCTTAGTCTGTTTTCTATGCACGCTTTGTATAAAAATTGGAAATTGCATTAATCCTTTCAAAATACTCACAAATATTAGGACTATGTGTATTAAATTGAAGGCCCCAAGAGTAGATACTTGTAGTACTTATGATATAATTGTCCCAAAAATTGAATTGCAATCACAAAATGAAGAAGAAGAGACTGTTTTGATGGAAAAGAAAATAATGCATTTAGACGAGACTGAAATGGCTTTTGCAGTGAAGACAGATAATAAAGCAGAAGCCATTGCTTCTAGAGATATGGAGGCTTTCGATTTGCAGCAATGCTAACGAACTCCGTTATTAAGAAACTCTATTAGTTTCTATAAAAGGCAACTATGGACCTTTAATTCAACCACGATCTAAAAACTAACGAAGCCCAAAATGTCTAAATTTTACAAAACATCTTTGAATAATGCTGCTCCTTTTAAGATCCTTAGGATAGGAAAAGGAAGCATTTTCTCTATTTCCGAACGCGAAATTAAAAAAAAATGATGAAGTTCCATGTTCCAAGAAAAGAGATTCAGTTTTCTTGAAGCAGTTATTCTTTTTTTTTTTACTTTGTACGACAACCTTCGCACCAATATGGATGAACTCAATACTCACCCTGATTTGACAGAAACTGATAACGAAGAAGATGTTTAGAGGTTTTATTCTCATTTTAGTACTGGATACACCTTTGACTTCCAAATTCGTATTAATATACTAATTTGTTTCCTATTACTTATTCTTTCCAATCAAAATGTTTTCTATTCTTTAAAGGTTGATGTATGCTGTTTTTTTTTTTATTATTTTCAATTCTAGAGCTGAACTCAATAACCTTAAATCTATATAATTCATGCATATAAGTACATATTATTTTTAAAATTAACATTTAGCATTCCTCCAGTTTATTTTTGTGTTAAATATGGTATAATCCTTATTATAATAAAACTGAGATTTTTTTTCCGGCCGTAAGCTGTTTGCCGGAATAGATTAAAAAAGTACTGCACGAAATTGATTCCGGTTTTCACAGTTGCATTGAAAATTGTCGAGATTAATAGATAGGATATGTTTTATCCGCTGTCCGGGAGCGGAGATCTAAGAAAAGTTGTGTTTCTCGAATGCCTTCTTCCTCCTAGCTTTGGAATGACTCATCCAAATGAAATAGGATCTTTTTTAAAATAAAGTTCAATTACGTACAAAAATTTTAAGATATAAATCATCTTTGTATGTTATCCTGAAGTTGAACAATAAGCAATAAACTATAAATTTTATATAATCCAAAAAAGTAAAATGTGCGATTGAAGTTATTTCGTTGGATTTTCCCAGCATTGAGTGAAGGAAATTTTAGGTGTGCGTGAGTTATATTAGATAACGAACCCATATCGATCCCAAACATATTCGCAGTCAGAAGTGCTGACTAAACAAACATTTAGTCATAAGTTATATTAGATAACGAACCAACCCATATCGATCCCAAACATAGTCGCAGTCAGAAGTGCTGACTAAACAAACATTTAGTTTGTTTATGCGACCACACCAACCGCATACACAAAATTATGGTATATAAGAAGAAGACCTCAAAATGAGGAAGAGATTCTGTTCTGTACTTCGAAGAGAGATAGACTTCCCCCCACCAGTGGTAAGGGGTCTTGATCTTTTATTTTAATAAAATAAAACATTATTTAACGAAATATATCTGTATTGTATTTTATTTTTTTTGAAAACTAATCTCGTGCGATAACATCTGTTTCTCTCTCTCTCTTTGTGATGCTGCTGTGAGCTTTTTCTTTATTTCTTTTATGCATCTTTTGTGCTTTTTGTGGTTTTTTGTTTTTGCTGACCTTTTTAAATTGAACTGGAGAGTAAATGACATATGAGAAACGTGAACGTTCTCCATTGGTTTCACTCATTCTGCGATCCAATGGAACAACAAAACTGCTTCTGATTGAACCCACAAAAGTATTGGTGAAATGCCAAAAAATAATCTACGGCGGCTGTCAGCTGACTTTTATAAAATACATAAATTACATTTGTGTGAGTGCTTCTTAAGTGGATTCTGACTTCAAATCGAGAAGCGAAATTCTCTTCTCAGAATCACCAGAAGAGTTTTTTTTTGTGCCAATGAAACGGTTTCAGAAGTGATTTTTTCGATTCCGGACTCTCCCGGACGCTTCTTTTTGCCCAATGGAAAACGACATGAGATTGAGAGGGAGTCACACTCAATTGTGTTTTAAAATGCGCAGGCGAAGCAAGGCGAGCTAGTTATCAATAAGTCAATTAGTTTTTCAAGAAATAAAACAAATCGGTTAGTAAAATCCACCTAACTCAACTTAGCAGTTCTATATTTGATATTACATGCAGGGTAACACGACCTAAGTTCAGTTAGATTTGTTTGATTTCGTTTTACTCACAAGGAATAACCGCTTATCTTGACTTAGATTTTGGAATTTACAAAACTAAATAAGGCATAGTAGCTTAAGTGCTCTTTTTGTTAATAACTATTTTGGGACATAATACTGTAACTCAATTTACGAAGGCGTAAAATACCTTCTACTTTGTAAGACAATTATCCTAAAAGAACGATTGTCTGATTTATGCCATCAAATTTATACTTAAAACTGTTCGCCTAAAAAGTACAAAAAACCGATTTAGGTGGTTAGGGCTTCTGGCCACAGATATCTTGCGTAGTTGATTAAAAAATGAAGGTCGAAGGGATGTGATTGACATTTAAAACCGACTTCTATTCTCCTTTCTTTTTAATATGAATTAAGGAAATATAAATATGTATACGAAAGATTTGAACATCAGTAAGTTATAGAAAAATTACGATAATAGCGTGTTGACAAAGTTACGTTTCCGATACCTGAACTTAACTACTAACTTTAAACTTATAAGTACTATTTTAGGGAATATGAAATATGAAGCTACAGTTTGAGGTCTCTCACTTTATCTAATACGTAGAGGTATTGTATTTGCACGAAATTTTGAACTTTGACGTGAACCAATTCTGGCTTACGATGACAGAGGAACTCAAAAAAGTGGGTCGCAAAATTCTGTCTGTATTTTATTCTGTTTGCCCGTATATGCTCCTGATGCCTACAGCTCAAACGGCTAACCGGATTTGGTTCAAACTTCGGATTTGGAGTTCGGGGTACCTATTGTACTCGTGTAAAATTTCAGACTCGAGATTTTAATCAATTCTGACATTACGATGGTAGAAGAACTCAAAAAAGTGGGTCTCGCAATTCTGTCCATCGGCTCCTGAGGTCTACAGCCTAAACGGCTGGACGGATTTGTTTTAAACTTCGGATTTGGAGTTTGTGGGATAACAATTCGGGCTTCGAGGCCACTTTTTTATTGCACGTGAGCCCTATTATTAACGGTACCTTTAAGTAATACGGCTATTTCCAACTTGTTAGCAAACTGTGTTTTCCTAAATTAGTTTCAATGGATTTTTGAGAAAAATATATGTTTTTTTATTGTTAACTTGAACCAGAATGCAGACTTTGATATTTTCAAAATTATTGCGTCCTATATTTTCCAATCCTACTTAAGGTTTTTTTTACACTGCTCCACCTCTCGCGAAAATCTGAGATCTGACAAACATCTGAGGGTATAATTGTCATGAAAGAGCTTTTCGATTGGCATAAAATTGTAGATCGAAGCCATTCGTCCCTACGGGTATAAAAATAAATAGTAGGCGCAATACTCCTATTTATTTTTATACCCTCCACAGAAATGTATTATTCACTTTGTCATTACATTTCTAATGCCAAGAAGGATTCACCGGATACCTCATAAACTTATATATATTCTGAACCATGTCTGTCGGTCTGTCCTTCTGCTAAAAGATAGTCAAATGTCAAATACAAGGCAAACAAGTAAAAGTGTTATCATCGGCCTGGCCGTTGCATTGATACCCTCCACTGCAAGTCATGCAAAATTGGTTTTGTATGGGAGGTAGCAGAACTACTTGACGACGATAAAAGTAAGTCCTCTCACAAAATTTCACTTGCCAAGGTCGATTTGTTTCGACGCTCTCCTCTTTTCAACAGACAGAGAGGCACATGGGTCTAATATTAATATTGTATGGGAGTTACCAGAACTACTTGGCGGACATAGCCCATTTTCAAAACCAACATGACGATGATAAAAAGAAGTCCTTTCACCAAATTTTAATCACCTATGCTAATTCCATTGGGTGATATCGTGCTTCCAACGATGGCAATTTATATCAGAAGTGCAACTCTTGTGCTGGTCTTAATCTTGTCACATTCTTAAACAGTTTGCATGAGCTCTCCAATAGTGTAATTGAAATTAAAACAGATCTTGCTGCGCTTAAATCTCTACTAAATAGCAATTCTCCTCCGCGTAAAACGGCTACAACAAGTTCTAAAAGTTCTACAAGAGTCACTGACTCAGTTAACTGCTCTCAGAAAAATGATGAGCTGTCATCTACTGCTTGCCGAAATTCGAAGGATTCTCAACCAACCCGCTCTGAAATCAATACTCAACCAAGCCGTATTCGAATCAAAGCCAATACTGAATGGGAAACAACTAGTGTTAAAAAAATCTTCAAGTTCTAAAAAAATAATCGGTTCTGATACTACGACTTCTCTTGGAGTATTGCCTGTCTAAATTCAACAAGAACACTAAACCTGATGACATAATAAATCAAATTTCAATGAAAACTAACATCCCATCTAACCAATGCCTTAATTAAAAAAGACTCGGATTTAAATAATTATAAATTTGTGACATTCAAACTGAGTTTTGAAATATAGAGAACTGAGATTTTCTAAAATATCTGTTGTTATGGATTCTTCTGCATGGCCTTTAGGGTGTCCCTTATATGGGCTAAAAAAAAATCAGAATTTTTTCACGCATACCCTTCATTTTTTTTCTTAATGCCAACACTAACTTCGATGCAAAATATTTTGCTCCTGGGATGATGTTAACACGTGCCGACTAGACAGCAAGGTCAATATTGAAAATCTGTATGAAAAATTTAGAAAAAAAATTTTTTACCTGCAAATACTTCATTTCACTTTAATAATAAATAACTATACTAAACACTTAAATAAGAATAATTAGTAACAAAAAGAAATTATTGCGGATACTTTCTCTTCAAAACTTCTTTCTTGCAATCAGAATATAACTTCCTGTGTTCTTTCACACAACGAAGAAGGAATTGTTTTTGCTCTTCTTCAGCTGTCAGAAGTCCGTGAAAATCCTGCATTGGCTTGACAGCTCTTTCAGCTGTATCGTTCACTACTTTAAGAGAAAGAACCATCCTTTTGGCTTCTAAATAGAAAACATTGGTCTCCCACGAAGATGGACTTTCTTGAAGAAAGTTTTCATTTATTTTCAAGCGAGGAAATAAATGTTGACTCTTGGCGGACACAAAATCATCCAACGTTTTATCTAAATGAAATAAAAGAACATTTTCAATCATTAATAAATAGAAAACAATTATGAATATTCAAAATTAGCTAACCTTGCATTGAATTGCACATTTCTTCTTTCGATGGAACGTATCTTTTAAGATAATGCGATTGACTTTCCTTATTAAAGTTAGCCACCATTTTTGCTTTTGTGTTTAAGTCCACAGTATCATCAAATAAAGATAAAACTACAGCCTCTTTGGTCAAATAATATAGATGTTGACACAATTTTTGAAAGGCTGCTTTCGAAATCGACTCTTCTACTTTTTCATAATCTTTCAATTTTTTTCAGAAAGCATAAGTCTTGAAAGGGTGCTTTTGCTGCCGAACTGCACTGCAACCATGGTTTAACATAAACCATCACAATAAAAACACAGACATCTTTCAATCCGGCACTATCTTTTTTTGTCAATTTAAGTTGTGAGCGTAGCAAAAATATTTTTAAAGCATAAATTGCTCTCGCTTGATGCATTGCACCTGGGGGCCTGATTTTTAGTTGCTTATCGACATCTCCTCCTAAAAATATTATTGAAAGTTCAATAAGTTCGCGGTAGCCATTTCTAACAATTGGTTTTCGTAGCTCCCCAAAGTAAAAACTTAGAATTTCGGTAATTTCGTTGTCATTAAAATTCTCTTTAACAATGTCAGCACCGGTTTGAAAATTGTTAGTGTCAATATTTTTCCATTCATCTCGAAACTTTTTAAAAATAGTTTCGAAGACACTTTTAAGCAAGAGCTCATACATATGATGCCGACAACCAAAAAGGACTAACTCTCTTCCTAATTCTTGTTCCAAGAGCACGCATGCCTAATTAAAGCGACCTGTGTTAGATGCAGTTGTATCGCAACACATAATCTGAACTTTATCATCCAAGTTCCATTCTCTAATTGCTCTAGAAACAGCATTAGCTTGTTCTTTACCAGAAGAATTTTCCAATTTTGGCCATCTCCAAAAGTAATAACAATAGGAAGTCGTTCTTCCTTAGCATTCCTTACATTCAAGCCAGGTAACAATTTTCCATCCCAGTGAACAGTAACAACCTCCGGAATATTATTTTGAAAATCGGTTTTAATGTTCTCTGCCCTTTCTTTTCTAATCCGTGTCCGCACGCCTTGAATCGATGACTTATTAATTGGAAAATCCTCAAAGTCAAGCCCTAGAGCCTCCACTGTAGCCTGAAGTATATAAACAGAGTCTCTTATGCTCAACTGACATCTGTCTCAGGCTGAGACTAATTTTGGAGTAACAAAGTCCTTCCTTCCTCGTTTTGAGATTGCCTCAGATGACGGTTTAGGAGCAGTAGGAAGACCTTCGCTGCTTTCGTCGGAGCTTGTAAATATGTCCTGTTCTTCAGGAATTAAATCATCCAACGACGCTGAAGAAGTAGATGGTATTGCCGATGACATGTACTTACTACGTTTTTGTTCTTCTCCTAATCGCCTTTGTCTTAACCTATCTTCCTTTTCAGCTTGTTTTTTATCAACACCCGCTAAGCAGCCCGGTCGTCCTGGCTCTCTCTGACGCTGTAAAAAGACTATGTCCTCTTCTTTTTTAATTTTTTGAAGAGCATCAGCATGAGCTATGTCAAATATGTTATCCAAATAGTCCTGGAAATCAGCTTCTCGTTGTTTATGCCCCTCCTTGGTTTTCTTTGAATTTTTTTGCAGTTCTCTCCAAGCTTGATACAAATTTATAAGCTTCTTCACAGAGTTGGGTAGTGATTTTGTAGGGATTCTTGCCTTTTCCCAAAAAATAGTACACTCGCGAATAGCAAGATTTGCACTTTCGCTAACTGTCAATTTAACTTCCCGCATATTAAAAAGGAAACTGCAAGAACTTTGAGGGTAATTTAGCACCCTTTATTTGGTGATTTACATCTCCCACTAAGTAAATGCTTTTTGTGTTGCTTCTTAATTGCAGTGACATCTTTAATCGATTAAAAAAAACTAGTTTACCGTTTAAAAACTAAAAATGCAATAAAAATTTCCTTAGGCACGTGCTACTATTTCCATGTAACTTGTACTGACATGTTTCGATCGAAGTCGGCACGGGTAAACATGATCCAAATGACCTATTTTTTTTTTGGTTGCGTTTTATAATAAAATAAATAAAATAAGAACATATGCGTTAAAAAAAAAAATTGTCGAAAAATAAGGGACACCCTAATGGCCTTGCTTTGTTCAAATAAAAAAAATCGTACCACACCAAACTAATAAAATTCCTAAACTCATGCCAACAATCAAACATAATCCCATATTATCATCACCATCATTGCTGCCGCCGCCACCACCTCCACCTGAGACCGAACTCCCACCTCCGCAATCACCTCAGCCACCACCACTAATCTGACAATCATCATTTTCACCATCATTGTTATCATCAAAGAGCTCTACCCGAGCATCTCTCTTTGAAGAAGTTACTCTCTCGGACAGTGGCGACGCGTGAGTATAAGGTATCGGCGTTCAGCTCATCGATTTTATTTTTTCTTAATTTTTTTTTTGATTTAAACCGAAAAATTACTAATATTCTAAGTCCAGCCTTTTAGATTTCTTCAAAAATCCTATACAAATTTTCCATTTCGTTCATTGCCTTATAGAACTAGTAGAACGTGAAAGCAATAGCTATAATTACTCATGCTTTCTTCCCACTTGATCACACCCAAACCCAAAATCCAAGCACCACTCGAACGTCGAACCCCATCCAAACCCGTAGTCATACAAAATAGTCGATTTCGTTTACAACTGAGCTGAACGAAATAGTGGGTACGATGTGCGTTATACTTTTTTTTTATAGCATTTATTTTTGATGGATACATTTCGTTTGCACTCATCTGAACGAATGAGTGGAAATGGAAAGTATTATTTTCGATCGTGTTCGTGTCGCAGATCGCAGTCGCAGCCGCTGGTCGCAGTTTCGCAAGTAGCAGGGTAATTTTTCGTTTCCGCATGAAGTATGAATTACGAATCGAATGGGCTCAAGTGCACAAGATATTGGCACGAGTTGGGAAATTCACTAAGAAATCTACTGAAGTTTGGTTAGGACTTAGGGGATAAGTGGATATTGGAAACTTTGTTTTTAATTTTGATGTTAGTAGCGGAATGAGTGGAAAGTCGCAGGTTATGAAGTACGATTTGGCTCAAGTTCTCGAGAGGGTGTTACGAGTTGGGAAATACACTAGCACAAGACTGTAGTTAGGACTTAGAGGACAACTGAAATCATTTTTTAAATTTTAAATATTTATTCTCTAAAAGTTAGGCGGTCATGAACGAAATGAACAATATGACGCGTCGCCACTGCTCTCGGACATATCATTCTCACCATTTCCTACTCTTCCAAAATCATCTATATAAACATCATCATCGCTTAAAGCTAATGATAATGACGATTATCAATCTAAACCAATCTCTTGCTCTTCTTCCAACGGCTTTCTTATTTATTATCAAAATTCTGGGGGTCTTCGTACTAAATTAAAACAGTACTGCTCTTTTCTTCATCTTTGCAACATGATATAATTGCTCTTACAGAAACTTGGCTTAATGATAATCACCATGATGCTGAGATTTTTACTGACAATCAATATGCAGTTTTTCGCAAATATCGGAACTATAAATAACTTGAGTGTGAGAGAGGTGGTGGTGTGCTCGCCGCTGTGCGTACAACATTAAGATGCACTAATATTGATTTGCCGTCATCGAGTGATGCTCTCGACGTCGACCAAGTAATATTAAAAATCAAATTAGATTGTTTTAACATTTTTCTGATTGTCTCTTACATTCCACCAATTAGTTCATTTGAATTGTATAAAGCTCACATAGATAATTGTTTTTTTATATTAAAAAGTCGTAATGATAATTAAAGAGTAATTATTGTAGGTGATTTTAATTTGCCAAATGTTAAATGGATTTGCGAATCTGATGAAAAAATTCTTGTTCCTTTTAATGTTATATTTAATCATGACCAGGAAGTTGTTGATTCCTTTGCAAAATTCGATCTTAAAAAATTAAATTATTTTCAAAATTCTTTTAATACCGTCAACAGCACTAACATTGACCGGGCTCCTAACATTGACCAAAAACAGGAAAATGTTTTCAAACACTCTGGCGAGTAGTTTATGTACGATTTCAAAGTAATTCTTGGTTTTTTATGTTCATCTATTAGTCAAAAGATGTCATATTATACGCTAAAGAGTACTGTCAACTGAATCTGAGTTTTGGCGGGAAAGTTCTAAGTGGTCCTAAAGTAGTGTAGTTTTGTGTGGTGCAAACTTTGGTCTGTTATAACTAAACAATCGCTTGTATACCACAATAAACATATAAGGTGAGTAGTTTAGAAATTTTTTTTATAAAAAAAAATTATTTTTTGTGTATAAAAACACTAGGCAATTAGAATAATACGGTTTTTTTGTGAAAGCAATTCAAATGCATCACAATTCCTAACATTTCATTTGGATAAGGTGCCAAACATTGACCGGCTGGTCAATGTTAGGGCACGCGACATACCATTGAGAAGCCAAACATTGACCACTCGTTTTTCTCCTTCTTTGCAATTTTTTAAATATAACAGGATGTCCAGGCTCGTAGAAAAACGAAAATATAATAGCTCTTCCGATGAAGATATTCAAAAAGCACTGCATGAAATTCGTATTGGGTCAATATCGATTAATAAGTGTGCTTTGAAGTACAAAGTAGCGAAGGGGACTTTATTAAACCGGCTAAATGGAAAAAGAACGAAAGCAATCGGATGTCCAACCGTACTTTCAGGGCTGGAGGAAAAAGAACTGGTGAAATTTTTAATCACCGTTAGTCAATGGGGATTTCCTTTTACTGGGGATAATGTAAGGAGCCTAACAAAAACTTATCTAGATGTAGACAGCAGACATAATTCAACATTTAAAAATAACCAGGGAAAAAATGGTCAAGGGGTTTTTTAAAAAGGCATAAAAATGAAATTTGTGTGCGATCTAGGCAAAATTTAAAACCGTCTAAAGCCAAAATATCAAGAGACGATGTCCGAAAATTTTTCGATAACCTTAAGACAACTTTGACATTGGAGTCAGGCTCGATGATACCTCCAGAAAACATTTTTAATTACGACGAAACCAATCTCTCTGATGATCCCGGTTCGAAGAAGTGCGTTTTTAAAAGAGGAGTTAGGTACCCGGAAAATGTTAAGGACTCCACCAAGTCCAATATATCCATAATGTTTTGTGGGTCTGCTCTAGGGGAAATTATTCCACCTTATGTGGTTTATAAAGCGGACCACTTGTGGGAAAGTTGGATGCAAGGTGGTCCCCCTAAAACCCGATACAACCGTAGTAAATCCGGGTGGTTCGACGGAACTCTTTTAAAAGACTGGTTTTTAAATCATTTTGTTCCCAATACTCGACGCTTAACTGGTCCCGTTACGCTTATTGGGGATAATTTGGCAAGCCATTTTTCCCCTGATGTAGTTGCCGCTGCTCTGTCAAACAACATTCGATTCGTTTGTTTCCTGCCCAACTCCACACATATTTGCCAACCTCTCGACGTCGCTTTCTATGGTCCACTAAAAAAAGCATGGCGACGAATCCTAGATTCATGGAAGGATAACCGTACCCACAAATCGCAACTCCTTTCGAAGGATGCTTTTCCCGCACTGCTTAAAAAATTAGTTGAAGGGTGCCTCAATGAAAGCAATAAGTCCCAAAACTTAGCAGCTGGTTTCAAAAAATGTGGGGTTTTTCCATTCAACCCAAATGAAGTTCTTTCGCGTTTACCAAATTCAGATACTGATATGCAGGACGTAAACACAGTACAAGCAAACATGTCAACATCAGTAATTGCTGTCCTGAAAGAATTGCGGTGTGGAAAAGAATCTCCACAAACACGCAAACGGCGCTCTAAAGTTAAGACACAGCCAGGTCTTGGGATAACAATAGAGGATTTAAGCGGTGTTGAGTTAGCAATGAATCAAGAGCATAACCAAGTAACAGATTTGAATTCACCTGAAAGCCTTGGCCAAGATGCTGACGATCCTGAAGAGCTCATTGCCAGCACAAGTGGTGTAACTCAGGAGTTGCAAATTGATTTTGTGGGTTGGGACGACGGTGAATCTTCCATCGAAGAACTCTACCAGGCAGTACTGCGCACCATCTAAGAAAGTTTTGCAAGCTCTAAACAAGCATTTTTATTTTCTTTGTTTTCCTAAAATTTATTGGCATATGACCAGCTTAAATGTTAAAATAGTTTTAGTTAATTTTAGTAATTTAAAGCTGTGATGAAGAACTGTACCTATTGTATTTATAACATGAATGCTCGACTGATTTTTTGCTATTAATGACCTGAATTAATAACCTAGGTAGGTACCTAAATATACTATACACTTACTAGTACCTATCTAATAGTTAATGTTTTTTTTTTTCTTGTTAATGTTAATTTTATGTTCTTGTAAATAAAAAGTTTGCTCTTAACATACCTAAAGTACCTACATAGGTACCTACCTGAATTTATTTATATTTAATACTTAATAAATTATGTATTTATTTATTTTGTTTTACTTATAACAAATATGTGTATTGTATATATAATTTATTTAACATATTTAACATAGTAAAACAAATGAAATAAAAAATTTAACATAACTACCTGAAGTATCTACATGCCTACTTGAATTTATTTATCTTTAATACCTATTTCATTATTTTTTTTTAGCTTTGTATAACAAATGTGTACATATAATTTATTTAGTATACCAAAATCTATATTAATGGTACATTTTCATAAGGTGGTCAATGTTAGGAATTCGGAGCTCTAACATTGACCACCCACTATTTCTTATATAAATCCAATAGGAATTGACCAAGTTTAGTAAAATCTTGCTGTAATAGCTCAGAATGATAGTCCCCATAAACTAAAAGTCGCACATTGTAGATTTTTATAGGCAAAGCTTTGAAATTCAAGCTCAAAGTTGAAAACTGGTCAATGTTAGGGCAGTTGACATGTGCTTGAATTGGCTTTCGTTGATTCGGATTTGTGTGTGGGTATTAACAACTCCATTGTTCCTCTTTTTCCTAACACAATTCATCATAGCGCATTCAGTTTGTAAAGGGTTTTCCAATGAGTGGTGTTATTGTGAATGACCCGCTATTTCGGTAGCTGTCACTTTTGAAGCTTTTATTATTATTATTGAAATTTGACAAGTAGAAACTACGCCATTACTAAAAATGGAACAATACACGCTTCAACAATTCATTGAAATTATTAAAATTCACTACAAAAACGGTGAAAATCTTGCAGTCACAGTTTGCAAAACTAAAGCATGTTTTGGTCGTCGTGAAGCACCTTGTCGGACCGCAATACAGAAATTGATGGAAAAATTCGAGCTATTGGGACAAGTTAGTGATGTGAAGAATAAAACCCGTGCACGTCGCTCAAGAACAACTGAGAATATTGCTGCTGTAGCCCAAAGTGTTGAAGAAAACCCAGGTTTGTCCTTTCCTCGTCGTTCTTTAGAATTGGGCATTCCACAAACATCATTACACCGTATTTTGCAATACGGCCTTGGGTCTTAAGGCTTATAAAGATCATCAACAACGTCGTGTCGTTGCTGATTGGGTCCTTGAAATGCATGAAAATGATCCGGAATTCCATCGAAAAATCATTTTGACTGATGAGGCCTATTTCCAGCTCGGTGGCTACGTCAACAAGCAAAATTGTCGTATTTGGGGCTCGGAAAACTTAAGATAAGAAAGATAAGGTCTACACCCACAGCCCAGCGTCGATTCAAGACCTCCAAGATAAAATTCATGAGGCTATCGAGGACATTGGGCAACCACTTTGCGATTTGGTTATGGAAATTTTCATGAAAAGGATTTGGTCCTATATGCGTGCTCGTGGTGGCCATTTGGCTGATGTTGTTTTTCATTATTAACGGCACACCTTCCTCTTTATTATGAAATAAACATCCGATCATTTATCTCAAAAAATGACATTTTTCTTTGAATACCTACCAGAACAACACCTCTTATTGGAAAACCCTTTATTATGAAATCTATATGTATTTTTCACCTAAAACTCCTGACTCTAGTTTCAAATATAATTTTGCAAAGACAAATTTCAAGTCAATCAATAATTATCTCCAAGAAATAGATTGGCAAGCATTATTTGTTAATGAAAACTTTGAAGAAAACAATGGTTCATTTTTAAGAATTGTGCATAATGCACTTGCCTTATACACACCAAAATTAAACATTAAAATTGGTTCAAAACCAGTTTGGTTTAATAAAAGAATAATCAAGCTCAATATTAAAAAAAACAAGGTATATAACAATTTCGCAGAGCTAATAATGATGGAGATCTATACAAGCAATAACATTGATAATCTAAATAAATTCCTTTATAACCAGTATTTATTATCTGTTGAATATGATTTAAAATCTCATAGTAAATGTTTTTGGAAATTTATTAATGCTAAAAAAAGTCAAATGGCATTCCTAATCTAATGTGTCACGATGGCATATTATCAGCCGATCTCATGGTTGTTTGTAACTTTTTCGCTAAACATTTTCAATCCGTTTATTTAGATGGATCCTCGAACATACATCTTGCTAATCAAATTGATGACTCTGATAGCGGTTTGAGGATTGGAAGTTTAAATCTCTCAATTTCAAAAATTGAACAAGCTTTAATTAAGATTAAGGCTGACTCACGAATAGATATGAATGGAATTGCTCCCATTATTTTACAGAGGTGTGCGAAAGTATTCGCTGTTCCTTTAACATATATTTTTAATCGCTCCCATGATAATGGTGAGTTTCTAAATACGTGGAAATGTTCTTTAATAACTCCAATTTATAAATCAGGAAGTAGACAGGAAGTTTTTAACTATCGGCCTAATTGTAAGATGACTACAATTCCTAAAAATTTTGAAAAACTAGTTTATATGAGATTAACTCAAATTCTTAAAAGTACTATTTCTTCCTGTCGGCTGGTTTTGTTGCTGGTAGATCGAATAGCACAAACCTTACATGTTTTTTTCAAATTTAATTTTAAATGCACTTGAGAAAGGGCATCAAATAGACGTAGTATATATACAGACTTCTCCAAAGCTTTCGATCGTGTTGATCATAATATATTACTTTTGAAGTTAAATAAAATATTTTTCCACTGTAACTTTTTAAACTGGATTAAAGTGGTCGTATTCAGTATGTTCGGATTAATAACATTCTCTCTTCACCTATTAATGTTACTTCGGGCTTGCCTCAAGGAAGCCATCTTGGCCCTCACCTTTTCTTGTTATTCATAAACGATATACCCAACATATTTTTTAATTCTAAGTGCCTTATGTATGCGGATGATTTGAAAGTCTTTCGATGTATAAAATCTGAACAAGATTGCATGTTATTACAAGAACATCTTATCAGATTATCGAATTGCTGTTTAATTAACTCCTTGCACCTAAATATTGAAAAATGTCAAAGTTTAACGTTTTGTCGGAACCGTTCATCTATCAAATTCTCGTATAAAATAAACGGCGGATTACTTTCAATTGTAACCTTTAAAAAAGACCTTGGGGTAGTTTTTGATAATAAACTTTCTTAAGACATATAGACTTTGTAGTCGCCAAGAGTAATTCAATAGGTTTTGTATTGCGAAGGAGTTCTCTGATCCTCACACTTTGAAATGTCTGTTTTTTACGTTTTTTAGATCTACTCTTGAATATTATAGTATTATTTGGTGTCCTTTGTATGAAGTTCACTCATTTAGAATAGAGAGAATACAAAAAAATTTTAATAGAGTATTAGTGAAAAGGCTTCACTGGGATATAGATATGCCTTCCTATGAAACAAGATGCAAATTATTTGGTATCTTGCGTCTTAACACTCGAACAAAATTCTCCGAGGTCATTTTCATTCGTGATGTATTGGCGAATCATGTTGATTGTTCTGAAATTTTGGCCTTAATCATTATATTTGTACGTGAACATCAAAAGTTTCGGCACGCTTTTTAAGTGTTTATTATGAAATGAGGAGAATAAAACTTATACCATTCGAAAGGTACTGGGCCATAGATGTGCACAAACCAAAAATCGTGGATATATGTCGCCATTAAGGCTGGTAAAATTAAGTTATGAAAACCCCATACCAAATAGGTAATTGAAAGGATTTTGGCGACATTCAATTTGTCGCCGACATAAATTACCATAGTAACGTATTCAAATATAAATCATCTTAGATTAGAACCTGTTTTCAATGGAGCAGCTCATATACGTATTTTTTATTTATTTATTTACTTATTTATTCATCAATCAAAGAACAAAGTTCTCCTATAGACTAGTAGATAACAATTATTCACCGAACATCAAGTTGAACTAAGTACATTCTAAACATAAATCTTAAAGGTATCTCTAGTGCAAATTCTGAAAAAGTCTAACCTAGTGCAAACTGAATTTGCTTCTCTGATGCAACAAGAAACCGGTTCATTACGACCATAGTTAGATCTATGGAATTGCTCGTAAAAAACATAATCTCTGGAATTCAGCCTTATCACAGAATCCATTCGTAGAAAATCCCCGAAAGAAAGCTATGCTACGAACTACGAAAAATTTGCTTCACAAAATCCGAATGGAATCTACAGAAGCATTGCCTCATTAACCACTCTCATTCTCATTTTCGCAATCAGCTGTTTTGTGTCAAACATCGGTCATTGTGTGAAAATGATTGAAATAAATTGTGCGGGTAAACTTTTAAATAATTAAAAGATTGTTTCATTTTATAAATAAAATAAAATAAATAATATCAAAATGGATTCAATTGCCTTCGCAATAATTGCTGGTCAAACAGAGACCTCCAGGCGAAAGCGAAGTTTGAAAATTCAGAGGAAAATACTTCGAGACGCTTGTGATCGCTTTGACTTAGATGAACCAACGTATGAGTATAGTTAATTCAATTCGTTTTTTTTTTTTAAAGAGATAAATGAACTTGCAGTTACAACGTAACTTTCGACTCAATAAACCCGCATTCAAATACGTATTAGAGGAGCTGGAACATGAGTTCGACCCGGGTGTGTTTTCGTGCTCAATAACTCCGATATGTCGGCTCGTTGCTGTTCTTAGGTTTTTGGCAGGAGGTGGATACCAATTTGGTGTGGGTAACGACTATGAAGTTGGTATGGCACAATCCACCTTTTCCTTAACACTCAAAAATGTTTTAAACGTTCTGGAAAGAAGACTCTGTCCTGTGTGGATAAAGATAGAAATGAGCGAGTCGGAAAAATGTGTGGCGAAAAGAGACTTTTATTTGAAGGCGAGTTTTCCAGACGTCATTATGTGTGTCGATGGAACACATATTAATATTTATAATTGCTCCACCCAAAGAAAAAGGGTTATATTACAATCGCAAAGGGAACTGTGTGTACATTGTTCATAGGTAAATTTCGTTTAAGATTTGTGACAACAACTTAAAAATTAGATGCGTTGACGCACGCACATATGGAATTTAAGCAATGCAAGGCGATACTTCGAATCAAAATATCAGGAAGGCGAAAGGAATACTTGGATTCTTGGTTTGAATATTATTGGTCGAGTTGTGTGTTATCTGTCTTACATTTAATTTATGATTCATGAAGGTGATGCTGGTTATCCTTTAGAACCTTGGCTGATGACTCCATATCGTTGTGCTGAAGCTGGAAGTCCGAAAAGCATATACAACAGTAGACATAGCAAAACACGCAATGTTGTAGAGAGAACTATAGGAGTTTTGAAGAACAGATTTCGGTGCACACTGGGTGCGCGCCAACTGCATTATAGTCCTCAAAAAGCTGCACAGATCATCAATGTTCTCAACCGCAGTAGAGATTCTACATCCATACGAAACTGCTTCATTTATTCCTGATGTGGAAGTCTGAAGTCCTGAACTTTCTTTAGAAGGTGGCCCCAGAGCGTTAAGATCAATTTTAACGTGATCCCAAAACATTGTCACATCTTCTTTTGTGGCTTTTGTGTACCCTTGAGCAATATCGGGCTTTTCGCTTAATAATTCGAAAAGCCTCTCATATTGTGCCTTATTAGTTGTTTTTGCCCTATTAAAGCCACAAATTATAAAGAATTTCAAAAACTGTTTAATACTTACATTTTTAAAGAAAACACATTGATTGGTACATAAAACACCCCTTTTCTCAACGTCTCCGACGCAAATTACTTGTCGTAGAAAAAGAAGTTTATTTTCCGTTTCATTCGGATTCAGTGATACCAAATTTCACGAATTTCGAAATTCGTAGCAGATTTTCCACTACGAATGGATTCCATGATGTATTTTTCGGGATTCGTAGCGATTTTTGGATTACGACGGAATTCATGATAGGGGTGATTATGAGTGGGAACACGAATAGAAATTAGTGCTAGAAGTTGTGCACATTTAATATGATAAGTAAGTATTTATATCTCTAATGAACATTATCGCAAAATAAGCACGTCGATTTACCAAACTCTGCATTCCAAATAAGAGACATCTTGTTTCCTAAGATAAGATAACAGTACCCCTTTTTGGATTTTTTCGATTCTTACACACGAGTTATTGTAGTAAGGGTTCCAAACTGTGTTGCAGTATTCAAGCGAAGATCGAACGCGAGAGATAAAGATAAAGAGAGTCTTTATGGTGTACGGATCTGTAAATTCCTTACTATTTCTTTTGATGAATCCTAACATTTGGTTGGATTTGTTTATAATGTCGTCGATATGAGTAAGAAAAGAAAGTTTGGTATCAAGGATAACACCTAAATCTTTCTTTTGTGCTACTCTATCCAGAGAAGAACTATCAATATGATAATCGTACAATATCGGAAAATTTTTTCGAAAACTAGACATGACTTGGCATTTTGAAATAGTAAGATGCATGAGGTTTATATTACACCATTCTGCCAGTTTATTCAATTCATCATTTAACAACACACTATCATCCAAGCATTATATACTACGATAAAGTTTAAGGTCGTCTGCAAAAAGAAGACTCTGAGAATTTTTAAAGAATTCAGGAATATCGTTAACAAAAAGCAGGAACCTTAATGGGCCTAAATGGCCACCCAGAGGGACACCGGATGGAACCAATATTTGATTAGAATGATGACCGTCAATCTTAACAACTTGAACTCTCGATGTTAAAAAAGATTACATCCAATCAAGAAACTTGGAATGGAAACCCAGTTCCAACAGTTCTAAAAGAATATGATGATTAACACGGTCAAATGCTTTTGCAAAATCAGTGAAAATTACATCAGTTTCATGATAAGATTCAAAATTATTTACGATATAATTTGTCCATTAATGTAAGATTAGTGGATGTAGATCTTCCAGAAATAAAACCGTGTTGGAAATCGGATATAAAATCTTTTAATTGAAAGGTAAGCTTGTCACAAACTATTTTCTCAAATAATTTAGGATGAGCAGATATTTTGCAGATTGGTCTATAATTTGTTATTTCTTGTTTAGATCCAGATTTATAAATAGGTGTTATATAAGACAATTTCCAACAATATAAAAATTCATCTTTCGCAAGCGATGGGCTGAAAATAGTCGATAACGGAATGGCTAAAGATGACGCACATTTAAGTAATAAAATTTGTGGGATCCCATCAGGACCTCCCTTTTTGTTGGTATCTAAACCTAATAAGGCTGATTCCACTTCAGACGTTGGCAAGACCATAGACCCTATATTAACGATAGTAGAAACTTTAGAAGAATTTACATTCAATGGAGTGTTTGTGGAGTAGACAGACTGAAAGTAAACAGCAAAGAAGTTACAAATTTCTTGCACATCACTCGTTGATTTGTCCAAATACTTCATACAGCTTGGATACCCATTGCTTTTACGCTTAGAGTTAATATATTTCCAAAAATTCTCACTGTTATATTTAATATTTGACTCAATAGAGAATAAGTAAGCCCGATATAAAAACTTATTATGTGTATCGAATTCTTTCTGAACTGTCAAATGCTTGGACCGCAAATGAGCATCATCGCGGGTAGTTTTTAGTAATTTAAAAGATTTATTTTTTCTATTTTTAAGATTTATAAGTCTCTTGTTGAACCATGCAGGATTACTTCTAGATTTGGCTTTTTTATATGCAACAAATCTACGTACAGCCTCATTGATAATGGATAGTAGAGTATCATTGGCGTTATTTAATTTTGTTTTAGATAAAAGCGATTCCCAAGGAATAGTGAAAAGTAATCATTCATTGCATCAAAGTTAGCCTTAATTAGGTATAAAAGTATCATCACTTTGAACATTTTTCATATAGGTATAAAAACAGAAGTTTCCTTCTACTGCAATATGATGTATAGAGTTATTAACAATAGGAGTATAATATTTTTCAACATATCTATTAAATTCCTTATCTACAAAAATAAGGTCAAGAATTCGACCCAAGCTGTTAAAATAATAATTGATTTGTGTCAAGTCAAACTGGCTAAAGAAGTCAATTAAATTAATCTCAATTTCAGAAGTTACATCAAATGGAACTAAATAATTATAATCTGAATCAAATAACCACTTAATATTTCCTAGATTAAAATCACCGATACAAATAATATGTTGCGATGGATTTAAGTTTTCGAGAATAGATTTACAATTTTGGAGAAATATATTATAACAATCACAAGAACTCCTTGGAGGTATATAATTAATAATAATAAATAATTCTATATTTCCATTTATCGTCAGCGAAACAATCAGTTGATCAATATCATAATTAGTTGTAGGGGGAGAGGGGGCACATTGATATAGTGGGATCATTGATACAGTGCTTGTAGCTTTCGACTGGAAGTATTGAACATATTCTTACTTACACCTACACACAGCAAAATACGAAGAGATGCAAACGATTTTTTTTCCAGCCATTTCAGTTGCAAATTTACTTGTAAAGTGTTTGCACGTGTTTTGGCATCTGTTAAGTGAAATTTTGTGTTTTTTTTTTAGGTAAAATTTTAGTGCAACTTTTATGAAAGATTTCAGCTATCTCTGTCTTAAAGGTAAGTTAAATATATTTAGTTTATGAATTGTTATAAATAGTAAGCTAGTGGTTAGTTTTCTTTTCATAAGACTCGTTTTTATTGAAAGTGACACGATGGGGCAGATCCATTCACCAAATGTGAGGCACATTGATACACATCGATGATGATGATTACATAATAAAATGCATTATGGGTTGGCACTAATCCAAGTGCAAAAGCTGGCCTACGAATTTGCCAAAAAATTAGGTTGTCAGTACCCTACATCTTGGGATGATGCAAAATGTGCTGGCATTGAGTGGACAAAAGGATTCCGTTAAAGAAACACAAATATTAGCTTGCGAAAACCCGAAAACACAAGCATTGCTCGGTCATTTTCATTTAACAAGACAGCAGTTTCTGTATTATACGAAAATCTTGAAGATCTTTTGAAACGGTATAATTTCACACCTGACAGAATATTAAACTTCGATGAAACCGGAATCACCACCGCTCTTTGCACACCAAAAATATTGGCTGACAAAACACAGCGGCAAGTAGGCCAAATTGTGTCGGCAGAGAGAGGAGAACTGGTAACTTTCGGTGGGATTATAACTCCAATTGGAAATACTGTTCCGCCTGTCTTTGTTTTTCCGCGAGTTAAGTATAAGGATTATTTTCTGTCCGGTGCACCAGAAGCTTGGTCCTCATAAAGCTTGAAAATTCAAAAACAGTCAAGCATTTTGTTGGCAAAATAGTTTTCAAATACGGTTGTGGCGATATTCAAGTTTCCTACTTACGGAAAAGACCTTCGGGGACATTTGTTTTTCCAGACGTAAAAGATGAAGCTTCGGTTCATATTTCAGATATTTTGTTGCTATTGCCGAAACCTTCCATCATAAATGGTACCAACAGGATGTCGTCTCTTTTTAAATTTAAGATCGATCTCTCATCTTATCGGTTGTAGAAAACCAGTTCACAACTTTTTTGAAGGTAGATCTTAGGTAACGCTCGTTTGCTTAAAATATGTGTTTCGATTTAATTTTGTGCATTATATTTCAGGTTCTGCTGTAGGTATGTTAGTGTTCTACTTTATCGTGCTACTTGGATTATTTGAGGCAATATTTATGTTCCTACTTTATTTAATTACCTAATTTACTACTATTTTTATTTTGTTACTTTGAAAAAAATATTTAATTTAATACTTAAAACCATAAAGTCTTGATTTTGTTATTTTTTTACAAAATTTGTATAACAAATAAATACGATAAAGTAAAAAAACAATTTGTTTTAAGACGAAATTCGTTATCTTTTAAATGTTGAGGGTAAGTATTTTTCGAATCAACGTGGCCCGTTTTCATATCAATCTGCCCCGCCTCAGGGGCGCATTGATACACAATTCTCCTTTTTAAAAAAGAAGTGCAGAATAGTGTTTAACATATTTTAACAAAAAATTCAATTGAAAAAAAGGAGAAAATTATCTAGCCTTTAAAATGAATCTAATAAGTTAACTTCAAATCAAAGGAAAAACAGTTTTTTTCATTATTGAATGAAAATCGAATCAATGTACCCCCACTCCCCCTACAAGGTGGCGCAAAAGTAATCCTCCTATCAGAAAATGCTATAAATTGTGCGATTGGCCCCTAATGTCAGTTCTGTTTTGACATTTGTGTAGTAAACACATGCGAAATACAGTTAATAAACAACTTTACGCTACACTGCTCCAGAACGCGGAATATTGGTGACTATTTATTTGAGCAATAATCGGTCGGTGACTTTGGCACAACGTGAATTTCGTCGCAGATTTCCTAGCCGTCCAACGCCTACTGGTGAAACACTGTGACGTTTAGCCGCTCGCCTCGAAGAGACTGGCACAACACGAGACGTTGCCAAGAGTGGCGGGCCCCGGAGCGCCCGTTGTGCCGAGAATATCGCCTCTGTTGACGAGGCCATTTTTTTTTCGAGAATGCCACTGGTCAAACGACAACAGTGAACGGTGCGCGCTATAGGGCCATGTTTACCGATTTTTTTCTAACGCAATTGGAGAATTTAGGACTGGAGGACATGTGGTTCCAACAGGACGGAGCTACGGCACACACTACGCGAGCCACAACCGATATTCTGAAAGCGGTGTTCCCGAGTCTGATTTGACCGCTCCAGACTTATTTTTGTGGGGCTTTTTGAAGTCGCGGGTTTATGTCAACATGCCTCAGACTCTTGCAGCTCTTAAAGACAATATCCGTCAAGAATGTGAGGACCTATCGCCGGAAGTTTTGGCCAAAGTGATGGAAAATGCCACAAAAAGGGCTCAAATGACAATCAACTGTGGCGGCGGCCATTTACATGACATCATATTCTCGACTTGATGTAAAAAAAATGAAAAGACCAAATAAAAATAATCCACAAGAAGAATCAAAGTTTTTCATTTTTTTTTTTAAATTACAGCCAAAAAACATCGGAAGGTTATTTTTGCGCCACCTTGTAGATATAATATTTAAGTTTATTTGTACATGACAAGGACGAACGAATGGCAATAAGAACACCACCCCCTCTGTCCAAACCAGTAGATAAGTAAGATCTATCTTTTCTAAATACTGTGTAATCTGAGTTAAATAATTCGGATGTTAGTTGATTTTCTGTTAACCAAGTTTCAGTTAACAATATAATATCATATGAACAAGATGCTAAAGTAAGATGTAGCTTTTGTCGTTAATAAAAATAAACATAAATAACGAAAATAATAATACTAACCTTATAAAAGGAATGGTCGATTTTCGACCACAAGCGATACTAGTTAACTTTAATGTTCCTGCGAAGATGCTTAGAAACCGATTGTTTTTTAATATTTAATAATGAACCATTATCTAGGTGCTTAAGTGTAACCAATACTGTTTGCGATATGACCGACTCTAGTCTAAGCAGATTTTCTTTTAAAAATAATTTGCTATTCATATCAAGAAATGGTGACAATGTTTAATGTAGGTATTTTATGTATTCTGTTTTATTATTGTCAAGTAATCACTAAGGTATTGTAACTTTGTTTGATGAATTAAATTAATAAATATTTTGAGTCTATGAAATAAGTACAAGATTATGTCCGAAAATAATATATGTAAGGAAAAATATGGAGCAAAATATGGTCCGTATAAATCTACAACTATTTTGCTGTTAACATATTTTTATCTCCTGACAACAGCCAATAATTTGTGTAGTCCCATTTCCATACGTCTATCTATATATGTATATTTCAAAAGCCAAACTCACTTGACCCAAAAAACAGATTAGTATTCAACTGACTTAAGTGCAAACTTTTTTTGTCGATGCCCAGCTTCTTTTCGTTCCATTTATCATCGCATCTATTGAACTTTGTAAATTACACATAAGAACGCGTCATCTTGACAAGTTACTAACCACGTGCAAATACCGTATACCTTATGCTTAGCCCAGTCATCAATTTGTTTTTATTCACTAGAAGAAGGCAAAAGCATATCTATACATTTCTCGTCATTGAATTAAAAATCCCAAATTTCTTTCCTGAATAATAATTACTGCCTTCACCACATGGTGTCGTTTGCCCTCCTTCGGTACCGCAAAACATATTTCATTTCTTTAAAATTCACGTCCCTTTGCTCACAGCATAAATTTTCACATAGGAAATTCACATCAACCGATTGTTGTATTCCTATAGAAGACAAATTTTAGGAAATCAGACCACCCAAAGTGTTTTGCGTCCTTAATTACACCACCTGCCATTGGCAGTGTTTTGCGAAAACAGATTTACTACCTCTTATTATATTTTGTGTGCCACGCACCTGCTACTGCTACCCACTTGCTGTAAACAAATGACAGGATATTTTCTCCCACTGGCACAAAAATTTGCCTAATATGCATTAAATCTTCTTTGAAATTGTTCTCCCTTTCGAGTTTTCCAGTTTTCGGTATTATAGAAAAGTCGAGAGTAGGTTAGGTGATGCTTTTTAGAAGCGTGTACTTTTTTTGACAACATATAGGAGAATAAATCAATCAATTGTCAAATATCGCCTTTGCCGTTGTCACTATACAACACATAACATAAATGTAAGTGTCATGTACGAGTAGATGAGCAGATGTAACATTCAAGGTATTCAGCTCTGTTGAAAATAATTTGTAAGTGATTGATAATAGTGATTGCTTCACTTCTGCATAACATACATATTTACATAGGTACAAAGTTTGTATGTACGGATACATAGAAACATGCTCGTAGGTAAAATGAAAGATATGTAGGTATACAGAATTGAGCCGATATGTTGGGTGGTCATAAGTGAAAGAAATTTGTTGAGAAAACGTGTCAAATAAAAAATGTACTTTTCATTTAAAGTTTTTCTTTTTTTTTTTTAACTAGACTAGTTGACCCCAGCCTTCTTCCCTAGGCGTCACAATTTTAATTTACAAATACACATTTTGCTTTGCTGAATGTTTATTTATTTGATGCGGGAATTACGTTTTTAGCGTAAGGGAAATTAAAACAAGAACGTTTTACGTTATAAATTAAATGTGTTTTATTTACCAAGTTCAACTTACGACTAACCTAACCCAACCACGAAAACTTAAACTAACAGAAACATTCATCAACAGAGTGCTCGTCTATCAGCGATAGAGTGACTGCACTTGCTGTGCACATCGATGCTGCTATTGTTGTGATTGTGACCCTGAATTTGTTTGTCACTAATAATTGCTACTGCAGGTATACACTTGTGGGATGAAATACATAAATGTGACCCTGAAGTTGTTACGGTGCTGCTTGTGTGATGCTGTTGTTAAAATGTTTTAGTTTCTGGTCGGTTTTGCAAAATGTTGTCGTAACACGTAACTCGGGCATGTTAATCAAAATTAATTAACCAATTTAATCTTTCTGATCTCTTTATCAATTTGTATTTAAAAAAAACAACGAGTGTGCTAAAGTAAACTGAAGTAACTTCTTTAGCTCCATCTATTTATACATGTTTAGTTTATACGTATTAATATATCAATTTTCTTCAATAATTTACTGGCTATGAGAGGAAGAGAGCAAGAAAATGGGCGCGCCCACTGCTCTCTCTTGCTCCTACAGTATGATACAGACAATAGGCCACGGTTGCCACTTACAAAAAAAACTCGAATTATTTTATTTGATTTTGCACAAAATTACTAGCTGCATGGGAGATCATCTACCTATTTTCTTATAGCAAACCCTTAACAAATTAGAGTTTCATGTCTGTATAAAAATAATATGATTATTTATTATTATTCACCTGTCGAAAGAAGAAAATGAGTGCATTCTGTAATTTTTGAACAGCGAGTAAAACAGTTTTATATGGCGATGAAGCATATGCAAATAATGCAATGCGTTCACTCAGACGCAGAAAGGTAGCATTTAAATGAGGTGATATCGAGTTCGCATTCATGGTACATCTGCTCAAAAATTTACCATAACCAGATAAAATTTACCAAACACAATAAGCAAAAAAAAAATTACCAAATTTGGTAACAAATTACCAAAGTGTCAACGTCGCAATAGGCGTGTCTTAGATATACGAAACGTAACTGGCTATGAGAGAAAGAAAAGAAACTGTGTGCTCGCACCTCTCTCTGTTGCTCCTGCAGTGTGACACAGACAATAGGCCTGCACTGAAGTGATACCAGACTTTAGAGGCAGGTTATCCCACGGTTATACTCAAAATGTCCCTTTTATGTTTACAAAATAAATAAATTAATTATTTAAAAAAATACTCGTTATTCAATCACAGACAAATATGGCATTTTATGAAACAGTTTAGGGAAATACAAAAAAGAAAATGAAAGCATTTAGATATTTTGAATGACTTTTTTCTAAAAATGAAAACATTTAATTTGATCCTAGGTTGAATACTTTTTGTATTCCTAATGAAATGAGCAATAAGGAACAAAATCTGACCAAAAAGTAAAATCCCTTTCTTTTTGTACTATGAGGTCTGAAAAATCCCTTTGTCCCTTTTAACTTATTATTAGTGAGAAAATCCCGCAAAAAGTGATAAATTCCCCGATCTTGTACCACTACTGCACTGTATGATGTGTCTTAGATAATGAGACGTAACTAGCTGAGAGAAAGAGAGAATGAAAATACAAGGTGGCGCAAAAGTAATCCTCCTATCAGAAAATGCTATAAATTTTGCGATTGGCCCCTGATGTCAGTTCTGTTTTGACATTTGTGTAGTAAACACATGCGAAATACACGTTAATAAACAATGTTACGCTACACTGCCCCAGAACGCGGAATATTGGTGACTATTTATTTGAGCAATAATCGGTCGGTGACTTTGGCACAACGTGAATTTCGTCGCAGATTTCCTAGCCGTCCAACGCCTACTGGTGAAACACTGTGACGTTTAGCCGCTCGCCTCGAAGAGACTGGCACAACACGAGATGTTGCCAAGAGTGGCGGGCCCCGGAGCGCCCGTTGTGCCGAGAATATCGCCTCTGTTGACGAGGCCATTTTTTTTTCGAGAACGCCGCTGGTCAAACGACAACAGTGAACGGTGCGCGCTATAGGGCCATGTTTACCGATTTTTATCTACCGCAATTGGACGATTTAGGACTGGAGGACATGTGGTTCCAACAGGACGGAGCTACGGCACACACTGCGCGAGCCACAACCGATATTCTGAAAGCGGTGTTCCCGGGTCGATTTTGGCGATTTGCACTAGCCCGCAAGATCGCCTGATTTGACCGCTCCAGACTTCTTTTTGTTGGGCTTTTTGAAGTCGCGGGTTTATATCAATAAGCCTCAGACTCTTGCAGCTCTTAAAGACAATATCCGTCAAGAATGTGAGGACCTATCGCCGGAAGTTTTGGCCAAAGTGATGGAAAATGCCATAAAAAGGGCTCAAATGACAAATGTGGCGGCGGCCATTTACATGACATCATCTCCCTCTCAACTTCCGCTCGCAATTTCCGTAACGCTTTCGTGACTCATTCACATGTTCATTCGAGTTCCAAGCGCTTATTTGGTTCCTTTCTTGACTTACGGACGCAAATAGTTTGTGAAATAGTGGATGATATTTTGCCTTAGAATATTCAACTTTATACATTCTCTGTTGACATGTCTTCTGCGGCGGTGCGATTTAGGGCTTATTGGCCTTCACGATACTCCATTTATGTTCGTATATTGATTTTTTTAATATTGCACATTGCGAAATTTTGTTATCAGTTCTACGGGCTGAATTTAGGTTTTTAAGCGTGGGTGTTGATGACACCATACTTCATCAATGGAAATGGTGACACTACTTGACTGGCGGCTTCTGTGATTTTATGTTACCAAACACTAATATTCGCACTCGTTGATCTTTTTGCTGCATTGCTGAACTCATCTTGTATTGACCTGGAAGTTTATCGACAAACTCCTTAACTAACATTGGATTATTCAGGTGTGTTTACATTTACATGCTTTCGTTGAACAGATATTGCGAAATCGATTTTATTTTCTCAGTTCCCGGTTCTTTTCTTCTGGGTGGCCGTGAAAATTTGGCAGTTATTTTGGGATTACTTGCCTTGCTGCTATTTGAGTCGATGCTGATAGTCCTCTTCGAAATAACACTTCTGGAGCTTTTTCTCTTCCTCCAACATTTCCACTTGCAATTCCTTTTGTCGGCGGGAAACGCCAAAATGTTGTTGAGAAGTTCCTTGGTCAGAAGTCGCTTGAGAATTTGCATGCTGCAATGATGTTGGTGGGTTATCTGTTATTCGAGAAGTTGTATGAAATGCACTTGGTAATGAATGTTTCGGGGATATTGAAGGAGACGAAACCGGTTTAAAGATTTTTTGGAGTCGAAATCTTGACAAAACATAAAGAACACAATTTCCAATAGTGACGGCATTTTATTTTTATTTAGTTAATATTAGTTGCTACGTTTTAAAATAATTTGTGTTAACACGTCAAATGTCAAAGTAACAGCAAATTGTTCAAAACGAAAGCTTTTTACATAGGTAGGGTAGAACTGGGTAATACCGGCCATTTGAAGAAAAACTCAAATAAAACAAAATTCGTTCTTAAAATATGTAATACTTTTACTAATTTCATATATTTTGCTTGCCGAAAAAAAAATAAAAATATTTTTTACAATAAAATACAATAGGTATTTAAATTAGATAAATACATAATTATTTTTAGTTTTCACATAAATAGCCAGATGGACTGTCCCAAACTGAGCATTCAGCGTGAACCCAATCTGCACAGCGTGTATCACATCTCGTTGTTGCATTCAAATTCTCCACACACTAAACAGTTGCTTCAACCATCTCCTAAAGAGACTGTTGACCGGAACTACCCACACGGGAGCGCCAAGGAAAAAAAAAATGTAATGAAATTTGAAGTCAAGAAAAACAAAGTTAAACCGATTCAGATTATTAATAAAACACAACATAAAGTATGTAAAATATCACTGTATTTATAACAAAGGTATAAAGAAAAGTACTTACATTCTATTTTCTGATCACCTTTCTTATAACAAATTTACTGAAAACACTAAAAGATTTGTCACTTCCAAAGGCCACAACTAAACTAAACACTAAATTCGTATGAAAACAAAGTTCGGGAGCACTAACACACGCAAAGACTTAGTGAGTCAATATTCCCATTTTCGAGATACAAAGGTTACCGATTGACCGCCATTACCAAATTGTACCCTGCATATTAAATGAATTTAAGTTATTTTCATACATAGATAATTGTTATAAAGTGGCTCGCTAAAAACACATACTGGTACAGGGTGATTATACATTTTACGTTTTTACATTAAGTTAATTCACAAATGAAAATGAAAGTATCGAAGACAATGTAAAGATTAAATTGAAAATTATTCTGGCGGTAAACGTGGGATTATGAGTACTGCAAACTTTTGTCTGTTACACCTAAACTACCTCTTATATACAACCAGCAAAGTAAATATTTTTGAAGAGTGGCTCGACAAATTTAAAAACGAAAAATTTAAATAAATGGAACGAAAATCCCCATAATCTAATAGTTGAACGTTGTGGATTTATGTATATAAGCAAACATGTAAAATTCAAAGTCAAACTGATAAATTCTAGGGTAGTTTACGGAAACTTTGGAACTATTAGTTTCGTTAATTTCAAATATTGCACATCTGTTTCCTAACTTTTCAAATATATGATTTCCTTAGCCCTTACCAACATGTCTGTGGTAATAAGTTAGAGTAGCTTATGTCGACTTAAGCAAAAATGGAGCTCTTTGGTTCACTATGTTCTCCTGTTTTTATGCTTTCTTTTAGTCTGGGTCTCGTTATTCTACGTCGGTTAAAAACCGTTACATTGAAAAAAAAATAAAACAGCTTAAGTTTTTTTGGTACACAATTGCATTTATATAATAGCTTAAGTCTAGATCGAGAAAAAATGTATGAAATCTTGGAAAATATGTATTTTTTTAAAATAACTTAAGTCATGACATAAGTCATTATGACTTATGAAAACATAATAAGTTTATCACTTAAGTCGACATAAGCTATTTTTACCCAATGTTAAATTGCAGCAAATTTGTTCTTATGTCGACTTAAGCTATTTTAAAAAAATTTCTTTTTGATAAAACCCAATTTTTTAAAACAGCTTAAGTTACATAAGCTATTTTTCTCCTTTGAAATTCAATATTAGTGTTTTCTTAGGTAAACCTAAGCTATTTTCCTTCATGCAAATAAATTCCTTTACGTGAGTTAAGTGAATTTAAAAATATCATCATTTCTGAAAAGGTCTTCGAACAGGTAAGTGCTATTCAAGATATTGTTAAGCTATTTCAACCGAGCTATTTCTTAACGAAGAATTATGCTAAATATAGGATACATTTTTTCCTAGTGGTCGCAAAAACTCAAAATTGTATTACGCAAGGCCTTTTAAGTGAGTTAATATGAATCGATCAAGAAAAATACTGTCTATGGCATTAAAAAAAGCCTCATCGGGTAAAGATGAGCGTGGATCTAACGACAGCGGAGGCAGTAAGGATAGTGAGTAACATTTAACTTATTGAAAGTTTTCAAAACGATTAAAATTTGTAATTTTGTTATGTACAACAGAACCTATCCCATTCAAAGGGGCTAGTTTTGAAGATACCGATGTTTTTGAAAGCCCAGTTTTAAACGAAACTGCATCATCGTATAACTATGGAGTTAACTTCGATGTTGATAAGGTTTCCCAACATTTTCCCCTTTTTGAAGTTGATGGTGATGATGACAGGACAGCGTAAAGGATCCTGATTTTCTCCCCAGTGCAGACAGTGAGAGTGAAGAAAGTGTCATCAGTGAGAACAGAAGGCAGGCTGGAGCCCTTTTGGAAAGAAATTTATGTGAACATCAGGAGCATATGGTGAGTAATAGTGATAGTGAAGTGATAACATCCAATGGCTGTGTTAAAGAAGCAAAAGAAAATAGAGCTACCAAGAAAGTGAAAAGAAACACTGGAAAGGCTTATATTATAACGCCTACCGGAAAAACTGTGAAAGACAGGGAGTTTAAGCCGCTAGGGATTTGTCGCAAAAATTTGTAGATCAAAAATTACTACTGAGGATCAAAAAAATATTTTTGAAAAGTATTGGGCACTGGGCAACTACAACCTGCGACACGCCTACGTTTGTGGTCTCATCGTTGTTGCGGAAACTAAGTTTAAGCGGACGTCGAAACATCTTACTAGACCAAGAAATAGAAATTTTTCGAACTATTATTTCTTAGAAGCCCATGGAAAAAGAACTTCAGTTTGCCAAAAATGTTTTCGTGCTACTTTATCCGAAACGGAGCAATTTATCAAAACTGTTGTAAAGAAAAAGATCAATTCATCGGGGACAACAACAGAACCTGACAAACGAGGGCGTGGGGTGTCCAATAGGATTACGATTCAACAAGAAAACGAGATCCGAGATCACATTAACAGTTTCCCAGCGTACGAATCGCACTATACCCAAAGAGACAGCAGCCAAAAATACTTTCACAGTGACTTAACACTCTCTTCTATGTATAACTTGTACTGCGAAAAAAAACGAGACAGTGGCTTCAATTTCTACTTTCTCAAAAATATTTAAAACTATGAATATTAAATTTAAAAAACCTAAACTCGATACTTGCCACAAATGTGAAATATTGAAGTCGAAAGTTGAAATGGGAACTGGAGAAGAAAAGCTTATCTTCAAACAAGAGCAAGAAAAACAAGGCTTCTAGCATACAATTCCAAGAACAAAGACAAAGAATATGCTAGGACAATGGATTCAGTTAAAGTTTATGCATTCGACTTGCAACAATGTCTGCCCACACCGTTTTTAAGAACAAACGTGTCGTTTTATAAAAGGCAACTATGGACGTACAACTTAACCCTTCACGATTGTGTTACTAATCAAGCTTATTGTTACATGTGGGGTGAATCTGTGGCAAACCGTGGAGGAAATGAGATATCATCTTGTGTCTTCAAGCACCTCCAAACAATTCCACAAAACGTAAAGCATCTAATTTTTTACAGTGGTCAAAACAAAAATGGACAATGTTTGAGGTTTTCAGTAACAATTCCAATATTGAAGTGATTGACCATAAATTTCTGGTACCTGGTCACACACATATGGAGTGTGATTCTGACCACGCGGCTATTGAGAGAAAGAAGAAAACATCTACCGTAAAAATTCACCATCCTAGGGATTGGTACCAGTTAATAAGATCCATTGGTAAAAAGCCGTTCATTGTTCAGGAAATGACTCAAAAAGACTTCCTAGACTTTGCCAAAACATCGAAAGAAAAATTCATTTGGCGAAAGATTGCTGACGACAAAAGCAAATTCAACTGGCAAAATGTTAAATGGCTGCGCTTTACCAAAGAATTTGCCATTGTTCAATTCAAAATGAGTCTAGATGAAAATGAGGCATTTAAGAGACTTAATATAAAAAAACGGGGTGTGAATGTCGTTGATGCTTTTCAAATTCCTAACTGTTACTCCGGGCCCAATGTCATCAGCAAAGAAAAGAAAAAAGATTTGCTAGAACTACTACCAGTTATTGATACTTCATACCATGACTTTTATCTCAATCTCAAAACTGCTGAAATCGCAAATACGCATCCTGATTTGACGGATGGTGAAATTTCAGATGACGATAATTGAAGGTAAGGACGTTCTCAAATATTTTTGTGTTAATTCTTAATCGTTTTTTTTACTTCAAGGGTAAAATCATTCGTTATCATCCTAATCCTATAATCGTTTAAGACTTTTAAAACTACGAGTTGTGATGAAATCTACAAAGTATTTTTTTTTTAATTTTAGCTATTAAGTTTTAAATTATATTTATAATGATAATACTAAATACTAATTTATTGCATTTTTTTAACTTTTTTGATGGAAATATCAGAAATATTTGAATTTTTTTTGAGAAACATATTTTTTTTCAAGCCTGCATGGAATTTTTTGTTTTGTTATTAAGCAAACTTTTGAGCAATTAGTGTTTATTTGTTAGAAGTGAAGTTTAAAAAACTATAATTTTTTTAGGCCTTAGAACTTATGTAAGAGCATGATTCGTTTTATCAGTTTTTAAAATAGCTTAAGTTGACATAGGCCCATAAAATATTTAATACGATTTTATTGAAACATCTTATGTCACTTAAGTGATTGCATTAACTTTTATATGTTTTTTTTTTAAATAGCTTAAGTTTAAAAAATATTTTTTGCGGAAAATTGGACTGAGATATAAATAAAATAAATATAAGGCTTTGTGAACATTGTTACTGTCTCTACTGGAAAAAAAATTCATGTGTCTAGCCCTTAAGGTTATTTTTTATTAAAATAAAACATGTATAAAAAAGGGTAAACCAAACTTGTTTTGCTTATACTGAAAAGTGACAAAAATCGACATAAGCTACTTTAACTTATTGCCACAGATGTAATAGCTGTGATAAGTGCGTTTTCGATCTTATGATCACAGATCACTCTATGACAGGGCTCTTGGTAGACATTGCTATTAGCAAAAATAGTTATAAACATAAACACCCTGACAGAGTTATAAAAATTGACTTCAGTAAGCTAAAAAATACTCTTTTATATGAATTTTGGGAAGATGTTTACTCGTGTATAGATGCTTCTAGTTCATACACAATTTTTATTGACTTATTCAAGAAACATATCCTATATTGTCTTATAAACAGCGTGTAACAAGGCTTTCGAGTTACTTGTTGCACAAGGTAAGAATTAAAAATAAAATCAGGTTTAAATGTTATACGGAGCCTTGCAATCTGAGTTTAAAAACGAAATAAACTAAATTGTGCGCTAAGCTTAAAAGAGAGATTCCTATTTGCCGAGATACCTACTATCGTACTTAACTTAGTTCTGCCACGGGAAACCTAAGAAGTGATAGCCTGTTTAATAAGTCTTCTTCTTCTAGTAAGCCTTCTGTTATACGTGTGGATGACTGTGAAGTTTCAGACAAATTTGTCATTGCTGATGTTTTTAACTGCTACTTCACCAATATAGCCAGTAGCTCTCAGCAGTGCGCCGTCCTATCGTTCTGTAATTTCTGTTCGTGTATTAGTAGCTCTTTTAAAGTGATGAACGATAACAGCCTTGTTTATGATCCAATAACTCCTCCTGAGGTATTAAGTGTAATTGGTTCCTTAAAAAATTCAAACATATCTGGAGTTGATGGTGTTTCTGTCTTGGTTGTAAAAAAGTTTGCATGTTTCATAGTGGAGGTTTTAGCAGATATTTTTAATCGCTGCGTTTTTGAGGGGGTCTTTCCAGATGCCCTCAAATGCGCGAATGTTGTGCCCTTATTTAAAAAGGTTCTCCTAGTGAAATATGTAATTACAGGCCCATATCACTTCTTTCTGGTTTTAGCAAAATCTTTGAAAAACTTATGAAAAATCGAATAGTGAACTTCCTAAGTAAAAGTACATTTTTTAATGAGAATCAATTTGGCTTTCAGAAAGGCAAATCGACTGAAGATGCACTTCTACAATTTTGTAGTCAAATAATGTCAAGCCTAGACTCGAAAAAGTGCACCGCTGGGCTATTTATCGATATAACCAAAGCCTTTGATATGGTCAACCACAATATTTTGTTGCGTAAACTAGAAAAAGCTGGATTTCGTGGCTTCATTCTTGGCTGGTTTAAGTCTTACCTAATAAATAGGTCGCAAGGAGTGGAGATAGCTCAGATAAGGAGCAAAATTAGGATCTTTAATTTGGGAGTACCCCAAGGCTCTGTTTTAGGACTAGTTTTGTTTCTTGTCTATATGAACTCACTGTTTGCACTTAAATTTAAAGGCTTACCAACTGCTTTTGCAGATGATATAGGCTTTTCTTATGGCTTGAATAGTCCCTTAGACCTAGTCTCTGATATAAATTGGGATCTAAGTTTGTTAAGGATCTGGTTTGCTGAACATAATCTGGTTCTAAGCTCAAAAACTAAAGTCATTTTTTTTTCAGTTTTACCTTAAACAGTTTGGAAGCAAATGTTTCATATCACGCACCTGAATGCTTAAAATATAAAATTTTAAATTGCTACTGCAGATCTAGCTCTTCATTTTGTGATAATGAAAGTTGTAGTGATAACTGCTTCCCATTGAAAGTGTTGGTGAATTTAAATACCTCGGGCTTACCATAGACGCTAGAATAAGCTTTTCAAGTCACGCAGAAACTCTGAGGAAGTATTTTCGCTACACACTTAAACATTTATATAACTTGCAACAAATTTGCTCCACCATGCTCCTAAAAACAATTTATTATGGTATTTTTCACTCTAAACTGCAGTATGGTATAGCATGTTGGGGAGGTGTTTATCTAAACAAAATTCAACCATTACTAATTCTGCAGAAATGTATGTTACGGAAAATATGCCGCAAGCAAAGCAGACATCCTAGTTTTCCTTTGTTCTGTGAACAGAAAATTCTTCCAGTTCATTATCTGTACTGTTTTTAGGTTTTGAAACTTTTTATTATGAAGTCTGGGAATCGTAGTTATCCGTTAATTTCTAACTACAATCTACGTAGAAACTTTTTTAAATACGGTATCTGTTCCAGGTTTTCGTACTACTGCATATCGTAATCTTTATTCTGTTTCCTCATACCGCTTATTTAATAAACTTCCTCAGTCAATAAGGATGTTATCAACGCCTGCAATGCTGTTAAGCCATGTAAAATGCTGGCTTTTCAATTTTAACTTTGTTAATTTAGAATCCATACTTTCAGACACTCCGGTTTAAATTTTAGTTCTAACGAATTATGTATGTATTTATTATTATTTTTATTTATGCTTGAATTTCTTTAAAGTAATCTGCTTCTTTTATTCTAGTAGAGTTTTAAAGTTCTTACTCCATTTGTTTTTTTATTCTTTTTTTTCTATTATATCCTTTTGCTAAATGTCACCCCACTCAAAACTTAATTTTTGAAATTTGTATTAGTTCTTTGAAGTGACATGCAATATTATTTTTTGTACTCAGTGCACAAAATACAGAATGTCTCTATTTTTTTTAAATTCTATACATTATAAAAATTGTTCTTATTTCTTAACTTGTATTTTGTATTGAATTTATAGAAATAAATTATATCTATCTCTTATCTTTGAATCTATTAAAAAAACCAATGCTAACTACCATTCAACGGGAAATCCTACTTACTGGCCCACAGATAGGAACAAAATCCCGGATGTTGTCGACTTCTTCATAACTAAGAATATTTCTTCAAATACTACCCAAGTTAAGGAAGGGCCAGATCTTGACTCAGATCACTCATCTGTGCTGCTTACACTTGGTAATAAAATTATAATGAAGGATCACAACCCACGTCTAGTAAACAAACTAACTGACTGGATATATTTCAGATACTTAATAGATGAATGCATCGAACTATCCACAACAATTAATACAATAGAGCAATTAGAAAGCGAATACAGTCCTTCACCTTAGCTATACAAAAGGCTGCATGGGCTGCAACGCCCGAACTAAATAGCAAAGTAAAAAGAAACGTGTATCCCAAAGAAGTCTGCGACATTATATCAGAAAAGAGAAGAGCTCGCAAACGATGGCAACTGACAAGAGCTCCGAGTAATAAAAATAGACTTAATAGTTTAAACAATAAACTCAGAAAAAAGATAGCAGAATTTAAAAATGCATCGATGGAAAGATACCTTACAAATCTGACAAACGATGATAGTACACAATACTCACTGTGGAAGGCTACAAAAAAAATGAAAAGACCAACGGCATACATTCCGCCAGTGAAAAACAGCAGTGGTAACTGGGCTAAAACAAACAAACAAAAGGCGGATCTATTCGCGGAACACCTTGAAAATGTCTTCCAGCCATATGACGATAATGATAATTCCCAACAAATGGAAGAAATGTGTGAAGACGAGAGATCGATTCCAGCAGTAACCTCTAGGGAAATAGCCAAAGAAATAAAAGAAAAGATCAACCCGAAAAAAGCTCCGGGATTTGATCTAATAACGGGTGAAATTCTGAAAAAACTGCCTAAAAAAGGTATGAAAAAAATGGCACAGATAATAAATGCAGCGTTCAGACTAAGGTATGTTCCACGTATGTGGAAGGTCGCGGAAGTTATTATGGTACCTAAGCCGGGAAAATTGCCCAGTGAAGTAACGTCATATCGGCGGATATCATTGCTGCCAATCCTTTCTAAAAAATCCTTCTAAAACGACTCCATCCGATTCTAGAAGAAAAAACACTGATCCCAAACCATCAGTTCGGATTTAGAAATAAATATTCAACTATAGATCAAGTCCACAGAATAACTAATATAATAGAAAAGGCTTTAGAAGAAAAACAAATATGCTCTACCATCTTCCTTGATGTAACACAGGCTTTTGATAAAGTATGGCACAAAGGATTAGTCCGTAAGCTACAAAAATATCTTCCAAAATAGTACTCTGAAATACTGGAGTCCTATATAATGCAACGGTTATTTAGAATTAAACAAGAAGATGAATACTCAGCATTGAAACACATTAAATCTGGAGTACCGCAAGGAAGTGTGTTGGGACCTGTACTATTTCTCCTATACACGAACGACCTACCACAAAATGAAGAAACTACTGTTGCCACTTTTGCAGACGATACTGCTGTACTTGCAGTAGGAAAAACCGTGCAGGAAGTTACCGAAAAACTACAAAGGACAGTAAATGATATATCTAATTGGACCAACAAATGGCAAATAAAATTAAATGAACTGAAGTCGGTTCATTTTAACTTTACAAATAAACACGTACAACACATACCTGTGTATATAAATAATAAAGTGGTTCAGCATTCGAACTCAGCTAAGTACTTAGGCTTGACTTTGGACGCAAAGTTGCGCTGGAAAACTCATGTCAAGAAAAAACGTGATGAACTAAATTTACGATACATTAAAATATATTGGCTCATAGGGAGGTATTCATGCCTCTCAATTCACAATAAACTGCTTCTCTACAAGCAAATATTAAAACCAATTTGGACATATGGCCTCCAATTATGGGGGTGCACAAGTAAGTCCAACCTTCAAAGCATACAATGCTTCCAAAACAAAGTATTACGCAATATTGTTAATGCGCCGTGGTACGTACGTAACGCTGATCTACATAGGGATCTAAAAATTGAAATGGTAGAGGACGAGGTTCGGAAGGTCGCTAGAAGACATGAAGTTAGGCTTCGCAACCATGCTAATTTAGAAGTAGTCCAACTACTTAATAATACTAATTTAGTTAGAAGATTACGTAGAGTAAAACCTTTTGAACTAGTTAACTAGGTAAAAAGAAAAGAAGTATGTAACAACATAATCACACTAACAAAGTGATAATGAATTAAAAAACAAAAGGCAACAAACCAAAGTTAGTTCCTTAAAACTGTACGTAAGTACATTAGTACATATTAAAACAAAATTGCTGATTAGTCTGACGACTAGGTGCGATCATTGGAAGGATGGGAACACCATGCCTTCCCTGGGTGTTTTTAGTGGGTGTTTCCAGTCCCACACTATCGCAAAGCTCGCATGCGATGTCTTTCAACGATTTTCACCTAGCTACACGCAAAAAAAAAAAAAAATCTCTTATATCTATGTCTAACTGTTTAATATTAGTTGCCACTTCGCTTCTTTGACCTTAAAATTATATCACCATTTGTACTCTATTGGCAACGCTATATAATTCCTTATACTACAGAGTGGTGGAAGCAAATCTCCTTCACTTACTTCGTATACCGATAACCGCCAAGACCGCTCTCATTTTAGCTTACTAACTTAATTGTTTAAATAAATTGATATTGAATTTCAACACCTAATCTTTCTTTTTTTCCTTATTTTCCTTTTTCCGATAGCAATGGAACACTGACATTTCATGGGAATAATGAATAGAAAACAATTGGCAACTTACTTCATGAGATTTTGATTTTGACTAGAGTTTGTACACCCACATTATTTAGGGTAGGCAAATTATGTGTGTATCGCCGAAGAATTTTATAATCCGAATAAGTAATGATTTAAGATTTAAATAGTGGTCGAAACTTCACATTATGAAGTGTTAAATTTTCATATTTTCTCTATTATATAGGTAGAGACTAAGAGACAAATATATGCTGCCTACTTGTACTCGCAGTGGGGGTGAGACATCAAGGTGACATCCAACAACTAGATGAACAACAACACACAACTTTATTTATGTACATATCATGTACGGATGAATTTTACTCACATTATAACAGGGAACAAAAAATAAACCCATCAATCTCAATCGTCAATCGCAGCAGAAGCCCCATATTGAATTTATTCTTTTCTTTTAGTTTTACTATATGAGATATAACTTATATCTAGTATGAGAATGATAGCTTCTGCCAAGCATGTTTCCATTCCCACACTTGTCAGGCTTCAAGGATGACATAATTTCCCGCACCAAAGTAGTTAGGCAAAGATAAGAAAATGCCAATCAAAATGTTATCTTCCACTCCACTCCACTCCGCACCGACCGCCTTTGTCTCCGCGATCCGAATCGTCCATGGAATAAAGCCAGATACATATACTCGACTGGTGGTATACCTCCTACGTACTCGTATCTGACTAAAATGAAATTTCCCCAAAATAAATAAACTGCTTATATCTGATACCATTTAATTAGGAGATACTTCCACGAGCGGTTCCATTCTGTACGACTACGACATTCAATGTACTAACTCAGGGGTGTGTCTAGAGGAATGGAATGGTTATCAGCAGGTCCAAATAGCTCAGCTAATGGTGATGGAGTCTTTGAAATGAAACCGAAAATCTTATCAGGGAATTAATTCATTTTCATATTATTTTTTGTTTCTTTTTCTTGGTTACAATGTTATCTAATTGACATATCAGGAGTATATTTTGTTGGTGTGAAAAAAACCTCGATGAACATTTTCCGCCAGTGTGATAAATCCTTCCCCCGTCAATGTGCAGTAAATAACGTGTTAAGATACTGTACAGATTGCGGTTAGGTGTTTATCTGATGACAGTCAAAAACAATTAATCTTGGAAAGGGGGGTTTAAGAAAATATTGATGTGGAAATTTTGTGATGTGATTTAGATATTTGATTACGTATAGGTATGTTGCATTGAAACTGGCATCGGTGTGTGTTTTAAAGACGCATTTGGGTAAATATTAAGTAAAGATAAATAGATAGATTGATATTTTTATATCGTTTACAAAGAATGTTAGAAGATTATTATTATTGCACATTTTATAGCGATTTAATAATTTCAATTTTATCTTTCTACTGAAATATTATGTTTGCATATAGAATACATATATAGGTAAATGGGAAAGAAAAAAAGAAAAATACGAAAAAAAAAAAACGTTCAATGTAAAAAAAGAAGCCAACAACAAGAAAATTGATACTAAATGTAGAAATATACACAAAAGAGATTTATATGGTCAAATAAATAAATAAGCATATAATAATGTTGAGAATTTACTATATAATAATGAAAAAAAATTGGTATTTAATAAAGAAAATAATATAAAAAAAATAAGTAAATGCAAATAATAGCAAAAAGAAAGAGAACCAAAATGTCAAGGCTTATAAAAGTAAGAGAAAAATATACACGATAGTAAATTGAATATGTATATCATTAACATAGAAATATATTAATCGATAAAAGTATAATTTAATTACAAGGGCTTTTGTTTTAATGTCGAAATAGGTACTTAATTGTAGAAAACTTAAACTTAGGCATTCAGTTATTGTCTAATGTGTGTATAATTTTTTTAAATATTTTCTACTGTACATTGAAAATAATGTCTTAGAATAGTACACGTAGTTTATATGTCCATATTTTAGAAATTAACGATTCCAGACATGATCCAAATGTAATTTAGGTTAGAAGCTCGAAGTTAAAGAAAAATAAATAAATAGGAACTTAAAAAATGCACTTAAAAGTTAACTATCCAGTGATAAAAAGAAACAAGTAAAATAGTTATCATCGGCCTGACCAAAAAATTTCAAATTCGGAATTTCGATTTGTTTCGGCGTTATCCTCTTTTCAGCAGACAGAGAGACACATGGACCTAATATTGATTGGTTTTGTATGGGAGGTACCAGAACTACTTGACCGACATAGCCAATTTTTAATACCAACCTAACGACGATAAAAAGAAGTCCTTTCACCAAACTTCGTTTACCTATGTCAATTCCTTTGAGCGCTATCGTGCTTTCAACAGACAGACAGACGGGCATGGCTAAATCGACTCAGAATGTGATCCTGATTCAGAATAAATATACATTATGAATTCTCCGGTGACTCCTTCTTGGCGTTACAAATGTAATGACAAAGTGAATATACATACCTTCCTGTGGAGGCGGAGGTTATAAAAAGCGGCAGATAAAAACTGGCTATGTCTGATTTGTTTTCCTTAACGAAAGGAGGAGATGATTCCAAAGGCTAACAGAGTAATTGAAAAACTGACGACTTGTTGTCAGACAGGTCCTATAGTAATACCTCGCCCTGAACGTTAATTTGTCAAACATTTTAAGGCAATTCATTTGAAATGAAAATACTATTTATGTGTTCACCCGAGACAGCGTGCTGTTGAATATTATTCCTTGGTTTTTAATCTTCGACACCATTTTAACTTGGGATCCGTTTAAGAAAACGTGATGGAAATGTGCAAAATCTGGTTTGTGCCTTCCAATTGGTAAACATTTTGTTTTAGCAGGATTAAACAACAGCTGGTTTTGGTTTGACTAGTTTACTACTGATGCCAGGTCCTCGTTCATTGTTACCACGGCATCTTCAACAAGACCTATAGGAAAGTCGAGATGGAACTAGATTTCGGCAGCATAAATGTGGAAGTTGCAATATTTTATGACAGAAGGCAGGTCATTTATAAGTAAAGAAAAAAGTTGAGGTCCAAGAAAAAATCTTACAGGTAAAAAGGAGGAAACGTTATTTTTTTATGCAACATACACACATTTGATGTTGTTGAACTAATGGGAAATTCGAATTTTCGTTACAATATCAAAAATTGCATAAAAGGTACAAAGTATATTATTGGTAGTATTTTTAATATTATCTTATACTATTTATTTGAATTCATTTATTTTAAGAAACATACAGAATGAAAATTGGAAATAGAAAAGTTTACACAAAAGATCACGCATCCATTTAAAGTAAAATTCGAACGTAATTCATCAAAGAATAAACACTCCAATCAAAAATCAAATCAAGAACAATCGCGTTAAAAGTTAGAATATAACTATTACGGCCTTTAACTCCCTTTAATCCGGGTTAAAGGTTACACCCGGGCTTAAGTGAGTTTGAACCAAAAACTAAACCCAAATCCATAATATTCAGTCGTTACATAACCGAACATAAACCCAGTTTTTTAAACTTGACAGCGGTTAATCCGATTGGATTTAAACGCAATCCGGAGACCAGTTTAAGTACTTTAACTCGTGTTAAAACTCAATTTCATAATATTGATATTTCTTTGCTCGCAGGTTGCGAGAAATAAAAAAAGTGAAAAGTGAAATAGAAAATAAAAAGTAGCAAGAAGCTACAAAAGAAATGGATTTCATTAGTGAAATGGATGATTTTTTGATGTCTTCTTCAATAAAAGACGAATTTGTCGGAGAGCTGATGGTAAATCAACGAGGACGACGGTTCGTCGAAAATATCGATTGCACAAGCGGAATTGCGTCGATGATTAAAATGTGTTTGATTTTCGGAAATAATTCCGGGCATTTTGGAGGCTATATTCCATGATTCCACTAATGCATTAAAGACAAAAATCGGCACTAAAATCAAATCAATTTCCAAGTGACAAACAACAAAAATGTCATTATTTGTGAAATTTGACATTACGTGAGTTTAAAACGGATTAAAAACGGTTTAAAGTATTTTAAATCCATCTTTAATCCTGCGGGCTTAATGCATGTTTTTCATTGAATAATATGGACATAGGTTTAAATTATCGGGCTTAAAACATGAGGATTAATGATCGGGTGTAAAATTAACTTAAACCTGAGTTACACCCGGAGTGAACAATAAGGCCGTTAAATCTTAGTATCCTGTTCGCGCTAAATTTTAGCGTCTCAAGTCTCCACTTCGTTTCTCCAAACCCAAGATAAATGGTCGCTAAATTACACAAACACCATATTATGTTCATGGCAGTTCCTTCGTGTCAGGTAAAACCCTATTTTTTTTGCAATCTCCATATTTCTGATTTCTCCACAAGCACCGCAAGTTTTTTTTGAAGTAATACTTCTTTAGGCACACTTGACTTGGGGAATAAGCTGGTGAATGCGTCACGGAAGCGTTACGGAAATTGCGAGCGGAAGTTGAGAGGGAGATATAAGTTAGTGAGATAAAACGAGAGAGAGTTACGTTTCGTTTCGTATATTACTGTTGAGGCAAGAGAGATAGATGCGAGCACACATTTTCGTTCTCTCTTTCTCTCAGCCAGTTACGTTTCATTATCTAAGACACAGCATACAGTGCAGCAGTGATACCATCGGGGGATTTATCACTTTTTGCGGGATTTTCTCACTAATAATAAGTTAAAAGGGACAAAGGGATTTTTCAGACCTCATAGTACAAAAAGAAAGGGATTTTACTTTTTGGTCAAATTTTGTTCCTTATTGCTCATTTCATTAAGAATAAAAAAATTATTCAACCTAGACTCAAATTAGGGTCGGTTAGGGTAAATGTAAACATGGGGTAAATGTAAACGGCCGTTATTTATACATTTTAAATATAGTTCTCGGAACCCAGACATAAAAAAATTCTGAATTTGGAGTGTCGCGACACCGGTGCGTGCAATTACCTTTAGTTGTTGTTCGGCTTTCGTTCGCAATTTAAGTCCTGAAAAAGACCTTTAACTGAAAAGTGAAATGCATGTCTGTTTACTTTTACCCCATAGGCGAGCTGCTAGCTCTAAGAGAACAGAAATTTGTTGTCCCCATTTACCCCAGTACTTTTAAAAACTAGGGGGTAAATGTAAACACGGAAGAGGTAAATGTAAACACTGCCTATGTCTTTTTTGGGTTCTTACAACTTGATAAAGTCATCATATGTGCAAGATCTTATATATTATAATATAATATCCGTTTTCAAAAGTAAAAGAAAAATAAATTTAATATTTTATATATTTCTGAAAAAAATGTGTCTTTGAAAAATGCAAAAATCGTCCCCATTTACCCTAACCGACCCTAAATATTTTCATATTTAGAAAAAAGTCATTCAAAATAATCTAAAAGCTTTCATTTCTATTTTGTATTTCCCTAAACTGTTTCATAAAATGACAAATGTGTCTGTGAATGAATCACGAGTATTTTTTTAAAATAATAAATTTATTTATTTTGTAAACATAAAAGGGATACTTGTCATCGGCTCATCTATATGAAGTTAAGAATTTAGCGAGCGAACAGGATACGGCTTTGCTAAACTGCCTCGCTAAATTTTATCTTTTTAGACATGACATGATAATATTAGCTGACATCCAAGAAAACACAGTGTTTAAAACAACTCTTGTTCTAATTGGATCATATTTATTAAACAAGTAAAAAAATATTAACGTTAAAAATGTGAACAGCTGAGGTCACTAACTAAAATGACATCCAAGAGCGATTGAATCTTATTAGGCATGCAATGCGTTAGCTCGGTTAAGTTCGCAACTATCATTAAGCTGGGAGGTGAAGAAAACCGGCTTTCTTCGATCATATGAAATTCCTGTAGATCGTTTAAAAATTAGCTTGCGTTTTTTCTTTATTTAGTTTGATGTTGTAATAACATTTTCTAATATTTGCACTCCGTATTGAAGATTCCTCTCAATAATGAGAGCGAATTAAAAATAAATAGTTGGCGCAACAGGTCCGCAAGGGATCCAAGGCATAGCTTACCACCCCACAACCATTATTTTTGTATGAGTTTTTCCTTTTTCGGATGAATGGCAGAGATCTACAAGTTAATGCTGATTCCAAACGCCAAATGAAAAGCTCTTTCACGACCGTTAGACTCTATGATGTTTGTCAGACGTTCGCGATATGTGAAACAACCTCAATATATAATTTATTTATTTTATCAAGAATCGAAACTGGGACCCCGCGCTTAGTAGTCAAACACACTAACCACTAAGCCTACAAAAGAGCGAATTCATATGAGGAAAACTTTGGAGTATTATCTGCATCATATATAGATGCAAGAACCGATCCTTGTGGCACACCCGATATGGATATTAAATATTAAATGCACAGAAAACTTTGGAATACCTATTTGAAAGATATATTGAGAGAGCTGTAGATTAATCATTTTGTATACCAGTCCGTCATACCAAACACAATCAAATGCCTTTTCTATTTCTAGAAGGACAATACCAGTAGAATTTCTTTGTGATCGATTGTTGTTAATATTATTATTATTATTTACACAGTTTGCATTTAATATACTGATAGATTTGTAAATTTCTACCCTTACCAACTTTTGAGTATAGGTACCATTTTAACAAGTTTAGCGTTTACAATAAATGTTATGAATTTGTTAAATTTTAAATTTATTTATTAAAAATTCGACTATAAGTCCTTAAGTGATGTTGCTGACTAGGGTGTTGGTTTGTGGTTCTGGAGAGACGGTGATGCGAGATTTCGAATTAGATCTAAGGTCCTGTTGGCATATTTTTAAAAAGTTTGATAGATTGTTTGGCCTGTCTTAGGATATTTTCCGAATATAAGAAGCATTACATATGTTTTAACTCCACATCTCAAATCAAATCAAATCTCGCAATTAATAAAACAGCTGCTTTCCAACGGTTTAAAAAAACAGTTTGTTTTAATGTACAAAATCAGATATATATAATAAAAGAGACTGACGTTCGAAAACGGATCATTTGATTTTGATGGATTCGTATTAGCCCAAGGAAAGCCATATGCTACTTTTTGTCGCAAAAACAACACCGCGTTTTGAAAAAATTAAACTGGATAGAAAAACGGGGAGTGTCACTTCAAAAACAACAAAAATTTATATTACCATTTGCCGCCAGTGAGCAGGTCAAACCTTTCACGTTGCATAGCACGACGTATGGCGACTGCTCGTGAAAGCGAAAATCCACTCGAAGGCTCAGATCGAAATGTAATCATACACAATTGAGCAAATATGTCGCAACTTCGAGGAAGATTGTAACAAGAACAACGTGCGGTCGTCCAAACTTGAAACCGAGATACACAACAAAGCAATAGGCATTAGCAGCGCATGTCCATGCTGTTTTTAGTATCTACATAGGTACTATGTCCGAAAATAGATGACGCTGCACATCGACTTTGATATTTGTTGCTGATTCAAAAACCGCCAGATGGCGCGGTTGATCCACTTGCCATTGCGCACTATTGAGGAGTGGAAAAGTTTTCCTGCGACACCTAGTGCATTAAAAAGGAATATGTAGAGACCTATAGAATTTGTAGGTCTGTTTGTTTTGCAAAGGACTTGGATAAGGAATACGTGTGTTTTCGTGTAAGAAAATTGATTATTTATCTATTAAAAAGTTAACCAACTAATTGAAAACAAAATTTATTTGAAAGTCTAAGTAATACTTGTGTGAAATTTGTATAGTGTGAGTCAATTCATCTTGTACAATTAGCACAAAAGTTTGTTCAAAGTAGTGTTGAATGTAATGTAACCAAAAAAAAATACTTTGTTTATATATTTTGGTTGCTTTTTATCTTATAAAAGATTGCTAATCAGCTTGCTTAGAAGTTTCTAAGATTGTCACAATATCGCACTGTGAAATAATTCACTATTTCAGTGGTGTTAGAAGGTCTTTCTGGGAAGGCGAATAAATAGTGAAAGCTGGCTGGATACATAAGATTCTCCGCCAAACTTGTGGGTTTATGTGTCATATATTCTTGATTAGATCTAGAGGGAACGAAATGTAGCAACTTGTAGTACGTTCTTCTCATTAAAGCAACTGAAAGTGATTCGAAGGAATTGCTGATTCTGGAAGGCTTAGGCTGGAAAAGGCTCCTTTCACAAGTTTGGTTCTATACTGAAAACCATCCCTTGTATTCGGTCTCAAAATTTCTTTATCTCTAAAGTTAAGATAGTACAATGTAATCCCCTTTCTACGATATGAATTGCATTGAGGAACGCCACAATGCTGAACTCCGGTTATTTTCTGCATTTTCTACAAAAATAAAAACTAAGTATTCACTTTTATATCAACACTTATCGCACTCACTCTTAAGAAATTATTTTTCTGTTAATGAGTTTTTTTCTTATATTAAATGTATAATTTGAATCTAATACACAGTTTCTCACATAAACTCCTTGATTTTTCATCGAAATATATACCAGCTATCAAAATCTATAGCAACCTACCGATGCGAAAATTTACCGCCAGGTGTAAGCCTCCATTCATCAATAGAAGGTGTCCTTTTCATTTCGTCATTCTTATTGAATTGGACGGACTTGCTATTGTGTGCGGTCAGATATCTATCAAAAAATTGCATTGTTGACAGTGAGGTTAAGCAACTGCATTTGAGTTCGTTCTGATACAATGCACCGTAACTTTGTAACGGAACGCGTTTGATTATGAAGATTCTTAAATCAAATGTCATTAAGGGCGAAGAAGTTCTCTCCGCGGATTCCGCTTTCCTCAGATGGTCAATTGTATGTGGCTTGCTCACGTGTCGGCAAACATCCCGCTTTGTACGTGTACGCGCCCGAGAAGAGAACGAAAAATGTACCATAAAGCAAATCAATGAAAAAGCGGAATGTTGGCCACAACGTCAATAATTGCGGTTTGATTGAAACACATTGATATTAGCCCTGTTTTTTTGAGTTTCGTTCTCAGAAAAGCAAAGTAAAGTAAGATTTTCAGTACACAAATTACAATAACTACTGCGAGTTTCGAAGTGTCAAGTAGACCATAGTTGTTGTAATTGCGTGCTGAAAATCCTATTTTACTTTGCTTTCCTGAGAACGAAGCTCAAAAAAACAGGCCTATTGTTATACTTCAGTTTAACTTTTGAGCGTTTTTTTCCTCGTTAACTTGGATTCCCCATTTGTGAAGCCAGTTTATTTTGTTGGTTTGGTGTTGTTGTGTTTGGCTGGTAGACAGTAGTGTGAAGATAGGACCACTGTTACGTCTGCAAATATTGCTAGCATGGAGTCATGTGTTACTGGTATGTCCGATGTGTAAATTAGGTAAAGGGTGGGTCCTAACACACTCCCTTCGGGAACGCCTGCGTCGGTTTCTCCTAGATTCGAGAATTCGTCTTTGTAATGTATATAAAAGGTGGGCCAAAAGAGATCACCCTATTGGAAGATGCTCTAATTTTTTTCAAATGGACGCCAATGTCAAATCTGTTTTGACATTTGTGGACTAGACAGATGAACGCGGAATAATCGTGTTTATATTTTTGCATAACAATACGTCTGTAGTGTTGGCGCAGCGCGAGTTCCGTCGCCGATTATACGGCCGTCCGACACTTGAAGAGTGTGGGACCACACGAGACGTTGCCAAGAGTGACCGGCCCCGGAGCGCCCGTTGTGCCGAGAATATCGCCGCTGTTGACGGGGATGTCGAGCTGAACGCCGCTGGTCAAACGAAAAAAGTGGACGGTGCGCGCTATAGGGCCATGTTAACCGATTTTCTGCCGCAATTGGACGAATTAGGACTGGAGGACATGTGGTTCAAACAGGACGCAGCTTCGGCACACACTGCGCGAGCCTCAACCGATATTCTGAAGGCGGCGTTCCCGGGTCGCCTCATCTCTCGTTTTGGCGATTTGCACTGGCCCGCAAGATCGCCCGATTTAACCGTTCCAGACTTTACTTTGTGGGGTTTTTTAAAGTCCTGTGTTTACGTGAACAAGCCCGAGACCCTAGAAGCCCTCAAGGACAACATTCGACACGAGTGCGAGAATCTGTCGCCCGAAGTTCTCGCCGAAGTTATGAAAAATGCCATAAATCGAGCCCGTATGACAATCAATTGTGACGGCGGCCATTTGGCCGATATCATTTTCTCGGCTTGACCAATAAAGTTCTAAAGGTCCAAATAAACAGAATCGAATATTTTCATTAAAAAAAATGAGAGCCAAACAACTTCGGATGACTTCTTTTGGCCCACCTTGTAGAAGTGCCGATCGCAAAGGTAACTTTTAATGAGTTGGTAATATTCAGGTAGTATTGTCCTGAGTTCCTATTTCCGGCGTATGCATTCATCATCATACCACGGGCTCTTACTCTGGGGTGGCTGGTACCCTAAGGTGGTTTCGGCTACCTCTTTGATGATGTCGCGATACTGGGAACACTGGGTGTTGGCATCTGTGGTAGGTGAATGCACTGCGGAGAGTTTCTCACTCAGACGCTCTTTGTAGACTATAGTTACTTCAGGTGTGCTAAGGCGTGCAACGTCGAATTTCTTCTTCTGGGCGGAACTCAGCTTCTTCTCGTTGGATAGTCGAGCTCTGAACTTTGCCGCAACAAGAAAATGCACATTGAAGATGTTGGATGCGTGCCTCGCATCGATTAGCAGATGGTCGATTTGGTTGGCGGTTCGACTGTCTGGTTGCATAGGTTGCTGTGTGGATCCTTAGCCTTGGAAACCTAGTGCTACTTATCACCGTGTTACGAGCACCCGCGAAGTCAGTTAGTCGGTAACCGTTGTTTGTTGTCGTTTCGCGAATTCTGTGCTTACCAACTAACCCGCCAAAGATGTTTTCCTTTCCGACTTTAGCATTGAAGTCCCCCAGCACAAATTTGACATCGTACTCCGGACAGGCTCCGTAGGCTCCATCCAGGAGATCATAAAACTTCTCCTTGATAGGGTCTTCAGCCTCGTCGGTGGGGCGTGTGCACATATTAGGCTTATGTTTTGGAAAGTAGCTTTGATGCGGATCACAGCTAGGCGATCACTAATCGTCCTAAGCCGATTTCCCACGACGAACTCGCATCCTAATACATGCAATCTGTATCTCCTGTATTGCGATAATGTCTGCCTTGCACCGCGTGAGGACAGACTCAAGTTTTTGAGTAGCACCTGGAGTTTAGAGCGTTCGTACATTCCGGGTACATATTCTCATATCGTAGTCCATTGACGTTCGAGGTCTTGTTGCTATTTGAGGAGTACCATTATCCGAGTCTGGTTGTGTCTCTCTCATAACTAGTTGTTTTTTCATGGTCGGGAAGTTACCCCGATGGCACAACCCCCAACCTGGAGGGCCAGGTCCTTGTTTTGACACTAGGACAGCGGGCCGGATGTCAGTAGCCCATTCTGGGATATGAGCGCTGCCATTGACGCAATAAGGGCTCATCAGCCACCAACTCTTTTCCAACACCCTGGCTCAGTATTGGAAATCCCTATAAACCTGGTATCCAAATACGTTGAAGCAGCTCATATAGGGATTACGCTTAGTATAGTTCGACCTGACTGGATCTGTAGACGCCATCGTTGATTCCATCTAGAGAATTCATCTGCAGCCGCCTGAAACAAAAGGAAGTGCCTAAGTGAGAAGACACTCTCCTCCCCCCTCTCTCGACTGCTGCCACCATCGACCTTCCACAGGGGTTGGTTACCCCATCTCCAGTCGAGGTGCTAGGCACCCGGTAGTCACCAACGCGGAGGTGAGAGTAGGAGTTGGTAGTGAGAGGATAGAGTAAGAGCGCTTGTGTTCTTATGTAATCGCATCACTGCCATTAAAACCACCAAGGTTCAAATAAACATAATCCAAAAACAGAATCGAATTTTTTCATTTAGAAAAAAATGAGAGGCAAACAACATCGGATGACCTTTTACATACTTCCTTTTTTTTGGTGGAATTTCGATGACAGCTTCAACAGTTTTCATTTCTTTTTTGAGTTAAAAAATAATCTTAAATACTCCAATGTTTGATGCACCTATGATATTATTAATGTGCCTGTGAAATGACTCAGCACAGTTTTGAGTAGTCGGCATATTCAACTCAAGCTGATTGAAAATCCTTTTTTATCGCTGCCGTTAACATAGTATAGATCAAACCAGTCAATAATTGGCTGTGCTTCTGGTGGTATTTCTTCCTTTAGTTTATTAAATGTTGAAAAGATCCGATCTGGAGGCAAAAAAGAAAGTGCGCCCATCCGTCGAATTTTCAAGGAAAATTCCGGTTCTGAGCCATAGATACTTTCTTTGTAAGCCACATTTTTTTATTTGGCGGAAGATCGATTGAAAAAGGTGGAAGCTACACCCTTTTTGAACACAATCCACAAAACAATTTCTTGCAGCTTTTTCGAAGTTCATAACACAAAGTTTTGGATTCAATTTAACTCCGTGTATTGAAGAATAATTATTTAGATTTTGAAAAAGGTCGTACAATTTTGGGTTTTTTCCAGTCATAAGTGCCAACATTACAATGAATTGTATACAGTTGATAAAACAATCTAGGTACGATATTAAACGACCCATCCATTATCCATAAATCACTATTCTCTAAACGCTTTACATTTCCTTTATTCGTCATTAGAATAATTTTTTCTTTTCCTTTCAAAATGTCATCATCATCATCATATAAATAAAATTGGTGTAGTGCCGTCCGACTAAGATTGAATTTGACGGCATGTATTTAAATGCAAAAGTCTTAGAAATTGCTCAGTATATTCTGGTGCATTTTTCACAGGCCTATAGAGGATACCTACACCTACAATATCTACTTTGTTTCAACTCGATTTCTCCATAAATCCCGGAAAAAATTGGACAAGAGTAATTCATTTCTTCGTTTCGTTTCGATATCTTTTTGTAACGCTTTGCGTTTGAAAATACTGGGAGCATTTAAATATAGTAAATACCAGCTAATAGAGGACATCTGCAGGTACCACTTAGGATATCTATTGAATATGAAATGAATTGTAGCAGCACACATTTATACAGAAACACTGACTAGTACCTATATACAATTAGGCAATACATACAATGATCTGTACCTATAAATACTGAATTATTTTCTCTCAGTTTTAGTCGTCGTTCAATAAAGTTTTATAACGTTACTGGAAAAAGTTCTGTGGTTGTGTTTTAATAGTGTTAATCTATGTACTAACTTGAATTGGTGCAACAATATCCAATAACTCGATAACTTAAAAGGTTTTTAATTAAATAGGCAAAATTTTAAACATTTTTACGATTTTCACCTGAGTGAGTAGATATGCACCTCATTCTCAAATCAAACATACCTACTAACCGCGCAATATATTGACATCTCTTTTAACCTTATTTTACTCCTGTGACAGAGAGGGAGACAGACAGAGGCAGTATGCTGTTTGGTTTGCTAAGAAAAAAAAAAAGTCATAAGAGAAATGTCAAATATGTAGGAAAGGTTTGTTTATTTCTGTTTTACTCACAAAAAAAAAGTATCTAGCAAGAAATGGCAAATAGGTAAAGATATCAGTGATACCAGATCGTGGTACTATTACATTAGGGAAAATTCCTGGTGATACACGTCGTACCTGTTTATAAATGCTATTTGCAATCAAGATGAGGCAGTAAATTACCCAGTCGATTTTTTAAATAGCATTACAGCCCATGGCCTTCTTGCTTTATCCATTTCAGTTTAAACTGATTCAATTTCTTATTAATGTTTGTTCTGCCATGACAATCAATAAGTTAGAGGGTCACACTTTAAGAAGAGCGGGAGTTGAATTAATCAAGAATGCAGCAAATATCTTAGCCGATAGAAACAAAACCGATAATATAGTACACGAAGAAGGGTTACATTAATAAAAAAAGTGAGCTAAATATTATAAAATAATTTTCATTGTCTAAAGAATATTAAATTATTGCCGATTAGTCCAACGAGCAGGTGCAATGTGCAATGCCATGAACATGAGGGCAGACTGGACCCTGTCTTCGGGAGGTTTTTTAATACGGGTTCAAGTTCCTCACTTTTGCAGAAGGCTCCCTCGCGTTATACATCTGCAATGGATTTCGATGATTTTTCCTTCCAGTGATTGTAATCGATTGACATTTTTTCCATCAAATGTTCTTAAACCATATTTTGCGAGGGCGAAGCCGGGCGGGTACAGCTAGTCTACAATAAAAAGTTGCTTATACTGAATATCATCGCGAATAATAAAGTCTATTCCACTCGGCTCAACTAATTGTTGTAAAGCTTTCTTCCTCTCCCTTTCTATTTGCTATTGAAGTGTTGATTTCGAATGTAGATTAGCGCTTACTTCTCGACTGCAAGTTGCTATGTTGTCTTGAATGATTTTGCTGCTCCTGACTGCACTTCTTTTAGCACACTATTTTAATTTGTTAAAACATCCGCAAACGGCTTTAGTAAAGCATTTGGTTCATTAATTACGTTCTCCAATCAATGAGTATATTCTTCTTCTTTTATTGTATTTAAACTCACTTTACAATTATAGCTTTTATGTGTTCTTAGTTCACAACACCATTTATTTGTTTTCATTAACGTTAACAAAAACGAAAGAAAATCCATTATAATTTCGTTTTTCTTTTCCTCTTATTGATTTAAAACCAGTACAAATCAAAATTTTATTCATTTGAATATTTTTAAATATTTTTTTAGAATCTTGACGCGCACGGCTACAATTACACTAAAGACAAAACGACCACTCGCCAAAACAAAAGATTCTAATAAAAATAAAATGCGAAGCAAATTGTTAGTGAGATAGCTAACATTAATCTAAATAACTCATTGCACTTTTAACGATAATGCAAAATGAATAAAAAGATAGATAGAGAAATGTGAGAATATTGTAGGGCGAAGTGATTGCAAAACAAGTTAAACAAAAAATGGTTCTATAAAGTAAACAGAAATAATTGTAAGAAAAGCGAAACAACAAAATGCGAAGTAAGAAAAAACAAAAGAATAGGAACCCAGAAAGTTATTTGAAAACTTTAAGATCTATAATTATTATCGGTGGTCAAATATTTAATAAACAAATACTTTAGAATTCGTCTATTTGATTGGTGTAATCTGCATAATTTGCGCAGATAGTTGTAAAATGTTGGTTTTGACAGTTACACAACTTTGTTTACGGTCATATTATTAACTCCCTTTAATCCGGGTTAAAGGTTACACCTGGGTTTAAGTTAGTTTAGCCCAAGTCCATAATATTCACTCGTTAAACCCGAACATAAACCCAGTTTTTTAAACTTGACCAGCGTTTAATCCGATTGGATTTAAACACAATCTGGAGACCGGTTTAAGTATTTTAACTCGGGTTAAAACTCAATTTCATAATATTGACATTTCTTCGATCGCAAGAAATAAGAAAAGGGGAATAGAAAAAAAGAATGACAAGAAACGAAAAAAAGGACTTGATTCATGAAATGGACGAAATTAATGTTGATGTCTTCGTCGTCAGAAGACGAATTTTTCGAAGAGCTGATGAAACAGCAGCTAATGGTAAATTAACGTCGTCCTTTTCGTCGACGATTACGATGTGGTGTATTTTCGAAAATATTTCGTGAAAAAAGAGTCATTTCGGAGGCTACATTCGATGATTCGATAGAAATTTCGGCATAATTAATGCACCTTAAAATATAACTGGGACCAAAAAAAATGAAAGAAATTTTCAAGTGACAAGCAACAAAAAAAAGTCATTATTTGTGAAATTTGACATAACGTGGGCTTAAACGGATCAAAAAACGGTGTAAAGTATTTTAAATCCATTTTTAATCCAGCGGGTTTAATGCATGTTTTTCAGTGAATAATATGGACATAGGTTTAAATAATCGGGTTTAAAAATTTCGGATTAATGATCGGGTGTAAAATTAACTTAAACCTGAGTTAAACCCGGAATGAATAATATGGGCGTAAGTCTTCAATACCTCCATTCATATTTTCTATCCGGCAGCACAAATACAACTGAACATCATTGGCAACAAATAATATGTATTACAATATTATATGATTCAAGAGAGTTAATTGACATGTAGATATAACAACAATGGAACATTGAGGCTCCGCTGCCGATGCTCTGAGGAAAGAAGATTTTTGATTTCCTACTGTCACGCATTGTTGGCTATCTGTCAAATAGAAATGAACTAGTTAAACTTTTATAAGGAAATATGAATATACTTAGTAGTTACCGAGAACTATGTGGTCCAATGTATCAAGTGGTAGGCGAAACTTAAAAGGTTATTTTTAAAGGCATACTTGCATTTGCTACTACTTACACTACTGATTGTCGTTCAGTTTGAATTGTTCGAAAAAAATTATCAAAATAAATCAATGCAAGGCTTTTAGTTTCGATCTGATTTATTAAAAGTGTTTAGAGGTATTGGCTCTGCTTCGAACACATAACCGTTCACTTAAAATGCAAACATATTAGCACCGTAAAACAACCACATTTTCAACCTGATTATCGAGTCATAAGCCCATTTTTAACATGAAAAAATACTGTTTCTTTGACATTTTTTTCGAAAAGCCAGCTGTTATTTCATGACTTTATAAAAATATGTCATTCGTGAGTAGCATTGCCTTTTTTTTTACTCTGGTAGCATGCGTAATGCGTAGGTCAATCTAAGCTCCTTAATTAGTAGTGAATTTTCCAAAAATAACACAATACGCACCTTATACTAATCAGTTTAATATATAGAGGAAATACAGTCAATTAATAAACTAGCTAGGTTTTATTTAAATACCAGCAATTCAGAAAAATCATTTGGCATCGGAAAATTGATACGGGAAATGGGCTTCACCGAAATTTGAATAACATGAAAATATTCGTTTAGCTTGATAACCATCACGAGATAAAACAAACGATTCAGAAATACCCATCTTCGAAACACTGTTTTCATGTTCGCTTTACTGATAACAAATAAAAATAAACCAAAACCGAAACCAAAACCTTAAAATCTCCCTCTAACGAGAAACCCCAAATGACGATCATTTCAGTTGGTGATGTCCCGCGAAAAGTTGAAGTCAGACCAATCAGAGAATTTGCGACAGACAAGCACCGTATTCTTTGGGGTGAGTGGGAATCTCCCCCATATCGACGGGCAAATCTATAATCGGATCGGAAATGGTATCTCTGTGTTAGCTGTTTTCGAATCGCTGTCGTTGTCTTGAACCGTCGTTTTCGCCGTCATTGCCTCTACTCTAATCAAATGCCGTCTCACCCCCGCAATATAAAGATCCCCTACACGAGTATCTTGGTAACTCCACAAGAAAGAGGGGGTAATACTGCTCCGTAGACATTACTTACGAACGCATTTAGATTCTGTATATAACGAGCACAGTTCCTTCTAGAGAGGGTCAGTTATGATACGGACGACAACGTTCCTTCTGTGTAAAAGAACATCTTGCAGTATCAACAGAAAATATTTTCAGAATTCTTCATTTGTTTGTGTTCGTATTCTCTATTCGCTTCAAGGATAGAAGCAGAGCAGTAAAAGAGGAAAATTATCGAAACAAGAAAAAAGAAACGGACACAAGTGGAAGTGTTATTTTCTAGTGAGTTTTTTGAAGCAGTACAAAAGAAATACTGGCAAAATGGATTCGGTACATTTGTTGCTAGCAGTATTCGTCGCCTGTGCAATGGCCATTGTGGCGGGTAAGTTTTTACATTTGAAGTCCCTGCACAGAATTCAACCCGCTAGGAAGTGAAAACTATCCATAGCTTGTAATAATGGGTGTGCTTTATAAACATCAGAAAATTAATTTGTTTCAAAAATTAATCAGCAATAAGTTTGCCATAAGTTTGTTTCAAACAAACAAAAATATATGAATCTAAAAGAGTTATGAAAAACAAATTCTTCTTTTTGCAAGAAAATCTCTTCTAATAGGGATTTGATTTGGATTACTTTAATTTGTATTTAAATCGATAAAAAATATTTCTTATTATGCACTTATTCCGATTTATAAAGAAGTGACTTTTGGTTGAATTTTGTATGAGGCTTCAACGTTTAATGTTTTTAAACAACTTCGCTTTGGATTTAGTTACGTAGCCAGGTTGGTGAGGTTTTGGATGTTCCCACTATAAATTTTATTAAGAGCGGTCCTATTTAAAGTTATTCGAATTCGAACATAAAAAAAAATATTGAACTGTTCCAGTAGTAGGAAGATTGGTCTATTGTTTTGTTCTGTAAATTTTGGTGTAATATTTTGTTTATTTCTTTATTAATTGTAGATTCATTAAATTAAATAATGAATTTTCTTTATTATTATTATTATATCTTGAACAACATTTCTCTGTTTTATAAAATGTTTCTGTTACAGTGTTACAATATAGTAGGCGGTTTTTCTTTTAAATAAAATTCCAGCCAAGAGCAAAATAATAAGGGCGAATTGGAAGAATGGGAACAAGAACAATGATTTTAAGTGAAAGTTCACAATTTTCCGAGTCTGAAATTAATTTTATATTTATAAGCAATGAATTCCATGACCTAAATTCATATAACCTAAAATAATTAAGATATCTGCAACTCGCTAAATTGATTTCAAGGTTTCTGCAAGAACGAACGAACTTCAATTTAAGTTTTTGGAAGCATATATGGTCATTTTGTTCTTATGGACAAAAAAAAACAAGTTCGGACATTTTGTTGCTGCTTAAGGTGCAACCCGAAAAGCTTTGAGCAAAGTTAGAGGCTCTTAAGCTCGTCAATATATCTCAGATAAACAAATTTGGCCTGAGTTAACAATTGATAGAATATGAGTTTTCGAAAGAGTTTTTTGCAGTTAGCTTTAATTTACAAAGACAGCCTATTAGGCCTTTTTTATTTTGCTTACATGATCTGTATAGATCATTGATTTCTATGGTATACAACAAAAGTTGGATCTTGTACTGTTGTTGTAAACCGTGAAAAGGCCTATTATCAGATTCATGCGATTATAGCACGAAAAATTACAACTCAGGATAGCAGATGTTAAAAGCTTTATTTTGTCGTTTGTTAAAGTTATTTATTGAAGAATATGTAATCGGCTCAAACTTTCTGCCGAAGATCACCATTCAAACGAGATAGAAGTTCATCAATACTATTTACAGGTACGTAGAGATAAAGTTGGACATCCGCGTATAGGTGAAATGAAAAATGTTCGCAGACCATCATGCAAATCGTTGATAAGAAAACAAACCAAGCCCTCGTTTTATAGGCTTAAGTATTGAACAACGATTACTAGCCAACCGAACAGAACCTCCCATAAAGCCAAATAAATGTGATAGTTTTCAGTTAAAGAATACTTAATTTACCTTATCGAAAGCTTTGAGAAATCAAGTGGACAAGTAGAGTAAGGTTATACCTCCGTACTATAACAATTTATCATCATCAGTAAGGCTTTTAAGAACCAGTTTACATATCTTACAATATTGATTCTGGACTGGACCAGTGCAGTTAGATTCACTTATGATTATGATTGGAAAATATACCTTTACATTTGAAACCCCGAATTCCCAAAGGTAATTTAATTTAAATTCAAAGTAATCATCTATCTCAATCTAAAAATATATTTATTTTCTATAGCTCCTCCTTAAGTTTTTTAAGGACTTATATTTTTCAGTCCTTTTCAACCTTCTATATAATGAACCCCTCACAAATATTCAACTCTTCATTACAATGCTTACGTTAAGCGCACAGCTGTTCCTTCTATTTTTGGTTGCAAAAAATTCACATCACAACCTTCCAATCTCTTATCTAAATCAAAATAAATTACATTTCTAACCATTTCCAATATCTCACCCGCCCTGCAGAGGATATCCCACAACAACCCACAGCCAATTTAAAAATCATCAAACGTAGCGAATGGAATGCAGCAATACCAAAAGACAAATCACCCATCAATACTGCAGTGCCATATGTGATCATACATCACACGGGTAGTCCGCCCGCTTGCTACACACATTCAGCCTGCCAAAATACATTAAGGTCAATCCAGAGGAGCCATCAACTGGTGAACGGTTGGGATGACATTGGTTACAATTTCCTAATCGGAGGCGACGGTGAAATTTACGAGGGTCGAGGCTTTGGAGTGCAAGGAGCTCATGCTCCGGGATACAATTATCGTAGTGTTGGAATCTGCCTAATTGGTAATTGGTCAGGTAAGGGAATGTAGCAACTTGTGTAGCATTAATATTGTGTTACTCACCCCCATCCCACCCTATATTTACGGAGTGTTGCGCTGCTTAGCAGAGCTGGGAGCAAACGAGCGTAAACATAATAGCGAAAAGAAAATTGTAAAACAAGAGCCCATAAAAATAAAGGAATGCCTTCTGTGTATTTGTTGTGGGGCTCGACGGAGCTGAAATTCATTTTGAATGTACTTTGTTATTTGAATTTTTTTATAACAAGAATATCCACTTGACTGTTTGCTGCTCCAAGTTCAAAAATATTTCTTATTTACTTTTTGTGTTTTTGTTTCTGTTTTGTTGTTTTCATTGTAAATTAATTTAATTTTATCCTCACCAGACTTGGTGCCACCCCTAGGAATGCTGGATAAAATGAAACAGCTTATAAATTACGGCGTCGAAAATGGTCATATTCAAAGGAATTATAGACTGCACGGGCATCGCCAAGTAAAAGCAACAGAATGTCCGGGAAGAGCACTGCAGACAGAAATTGAAACATGGAGGCATTACAGCCAGGCTACATCAAGATAGAACGTTATTAAACTACAAAAGGGTTACTTATTAATTTATTACTGTGTACTTTACTACTTAGATTAGGTAATTTATTTATTATAGCATCAATAAAAGAATACATAATATTTTATTATCAGCAATCTTGTTCAAGTATGCATGCAAATGTGTTCATGTTAAGTTATCGCACTTTAGAAAAATAATCAAGTGGTGCGCCGCGTCCCGCGTTCGTTTAAACTATCTATCATGCCAGCGGGGTTTCTTTTTCTTTAGGTTATTTTTGAAACACTTAATTGGCGAATGAAGTAACGGCTGCATATTGCTGGTGGTGATGACATATTTGATATCGATCGAACAGTACTGATTTTGGGCACTTAACAAATGAGTGGGTAGGTTAATATGTTTTAAAATACATTTAATCAGACAATACGTCTTTATAAAAGTAATTTTCTATTCTTTGCTATATTTGCCAATTTGGTATAAGTTGCCTTGTTCCACAAGTATTATCTTGCTATAACGTTACATACATTGACTTATTATATATGGACTGCTAGTAGACAACTTCGCGTTGATTCCAATATAAGCGCTAGCTCTCGTGGTTCAGAGCGGAATAATTTGGAAACTCACATCTGACGTTTCCATTTCGTTTCAGATAGTTTTGCATATGACTGTGTTATTTCGATTAATTGAATAAAGATTTAAAATTTAAAAAAAGACGTGTTGTATAACTGGTTGCAATTTGCAATATGATTCAAGTTTCTCTGATATGATGAATTAAATTCTCATGTACTTGAATGTGATATTCTTGAAAATCATAAGTATTTATTGATCAGAAATGTGATTGAAATATACGCTTAAGTGTTATTACATCATATTTCTAAAATTAATAATGAAAAACAACTTAAAAAATAATTCGCAATAAATATACGAAAATTGTGTAATTTATGGGACAATGAAAAACGATTTTTGTTTGTTCCATCTATTATTAATTATTTAAACTAGCACAATTTCGAGACGACATCTATTGTAAACAATGCCGCAACAATTTGAATTTCAACCGTTTCACTCGGCAAATCCACTCACGCCCAATAGGTGGCTCTGGCATTCTATGGATAAATCCAAGATGGTTGTCATTTTGTTGCACTTATTTTTCGCATAGAACCACGAGCGCTAGTTATGTTGGCGTCATTTTCTGGGCAGAGGTTGTATGGAAGTGACATTTCACTAGCAGTTCATATATAATAAGTCAATGGTTCCATAGTATCGTTGATCCGTACCGTTTTGTTCCCTTGTAATGTCACACCTCGATAGGAAAAAATGTACGGCTGGTTTATGTATTGATATAACTAAAGCTTTCGACATCGTCCACAATCTTCTATTGGGAAAACTGGAGGAAGCTGGATTTCGTGGTTTCATGCTCCACTGGTTTACGTCATATCTTGGAAATAGATCGCAGAGAGTGAAGTTAACTTGAGTGTTCCTCAAGGCTCCGTTTTAGGTCCAATTCTGTTTTTGATCTACATTAACTCACTCTTTGCTCTTATGGCTATGGCTTAAACAGTCCTTTGGACCTAGTTTCTGATATTAATTGGGATCTTACATATGATATTTTAGATTCCATTCCAATTTAAACTTCTTTCTAATAGCCCTACCTACTTTTTTTTTTGTATTATTCAATATGTACTTACAAGATATATTCCAAAATTCTTTACAATTTGTTGGTTAGTACACTCACTATCACTACGAATGAGTTATACTTATAAATAACTTTGACCCGACAAGAACTGATTTAAGCAAAGATTGAATACCGACTGTCTGACTCTAATGAAGCCAAATGCGCATGGTTGGAGCTGTCCATGCATAAAATGAAAGGACTTGAAAGGATTTCTTTACATGGACCATGGACATGGCGTTTCGTTTTTGTCGGCTGCCTGTGCGCACAAAAATTTCACACATCGGGTAGTTAATTCTATGGAAATTACAAAAAATATTTTGTAATTCACGATTTCTCTACGTCATTTTACGTTTTCAATTTACATGTATTAAATTATTATAAGATTTCGTTGATTCATCACTCAGTGTTTGTAAATCAGCAAATACTTTTTGCAATTTGCGATTGTGAAGTAGTGCTTGAGAAATTCCATTGAAATGGTAAATTGCGCCAAGCAATATCGCAAATCACTACAAATAAAAGAAGATCGAATTAATACTTCTAATCGCAAAATTCAACAAGCAGAATTTTGTATTCCACGCCGTTTTCAATGTCGAATTACGAATTTTTATATCAATCCAAGAAAAAATCGTTGTAATTTGCGACAAAGATATAATTCGTGAATTGCAACTCAAAATTTTGCAATTGGTGATTTTCAATTCTTTCCGTGCAGAACAATAGCAATTCCAGGAATGTTCTTAAAACGCGTTAAAATGTGGCTCTTCAGTTTTGACTATGTAGCTTTAGAATCTCTTACTTCTGATATAATGGTTTAACTTTGGTTAACTTTTTTTTTCTCTTTTTCTTTTATGTTACAATTTTCTTTCTATTTATAATTTTTCTGTTTTGGTTTTATTACTGGGTCACCCCACCCAAATTTCAGAATGTATATCCAATTGAAGTGACATCCTACACTATTTTATCCTTTTATATAAATACCGATTAAAATTAAGCTAATATATATGTATTTAACTGATAGACGGCCATAGGCCAAACCAATAATGACTTAGGCTAATCTTTACATTGTAAAATACTTATTGAAAATAAAAGTCAACTAACTAACTAACTATATGTATTTAATTTCAAGCACTTCACAGAATGTGAGTTGAATTCACTTGAATTGAATTCGCATTGCCATTTCATAGAGCAAAAACAGTGAGCCTTACTAATAATCATTTTTAATCTTCACACTATATTCTGCAACTTTTTTTTTGAAAAATCTAGAAAATCTAGGTTGTATCGCGCAATGAAACTGAAACTGAAATGTGAATTCCATTTGAAAATAAATCACATGAAATCGCATTTAGACCATATGTCAGCTACCGAGTGGACGTGTTCTTCATAACGGCAATTTCTAAGTTACTTTTCTAACCAAAATTTCAAACAATTCAACGGTTCGACCGTGTTTCTTTCTTTGTCAAACATCTGACTTACCTACCCACTTTCCCATGTCACTACCGCCAAAACAAATTGCGACCCGCTTGAAATCTGTAAAAACAGATTCGTCGGGAAGCTCTCTATGTTCCCCTTCGCAAATGTCACTAACCAAATTTGTCCAATGATAGCAAAAATAATGTTATTTAATTGTATATTTATATTATTTTATTTTTGTATTTTCTTTCTCACTTTTATAATAGTATATAATACATCATACCTAAATTTTTTCATCGGCTTTAAACTTTTTTGTGTTTTTTACTCTTGCGCTCCTAAAATAATACTTTGCTTTCAATATTAACGCTCAAAGCTTGTATCCGAAATGAGTTGGTGATGAGTTTAGGGACCTGTTTGGATCTAATGCAGATGGCATTTGTGTTTCTGTATCCTGGTTGGCCGTTTATATCAAAAATGAAATATACTCTCCAAAGGGATACAAAGTTTTTCGTACGGATAGGAATGATCGTGACGGGGGTGGAGTTGCAATTTTTGATTAGGAACATATTAAGTGCAATCCTAAGGTTCGATCGAAGTTTTTCAGTAGCATTGAATATGTGTCTCTTTAGTTAGTCGGTGATGAAGGTAAACTTTTGTTGGGTACAGTTTATCGGCCTACTAGGAACGTGACCATTCGTCCCTTCCTAACACTTATGGAAGAAATTGCTTGTACGTAAGTATTGTAAGTATTTATTCTGAAATGAGGAGAATAAAACTTACATTATTCCAAAGGTACTGCCGCGAAGATGTGCACAAACCAAAAATCGTGGTAATATGCCGCCTTAAGGCTGGTAAAATTAAGTATGAATTCGCCATACAAAACAGGTAATTGAAAGGATTTAAGTGACATTCAATTTGTCGCCGCCATAAATTACCATAGTAACGTATTCAAATATAAATCATCTTAGAATAGAACCTGTTTTCAATGGAGCAGGTCATTTACGTATTTTTTCGATATCTAGATGTCGCTCTCTTCGTTAATAAAAAAAAAAACATAAATAACGAAAATACTTGTGGTACGCTTTTTAGTATTACATTTTACATCCTTATGAAAGGAATGGTCGAGTTTCGACCACAAGCGATACTAGTAATTATTAATATTAATTATTCAATTAAAAATTGAAAATTAGCGGTTTCGGTGAATCGAATTGAAAATTAAGGAAGCATTAATATTGAAAACATCAATTTTACTCTAAGTTTGCATTTTGGTCGAAATCGTTGTTGCCGTTTTCAATTAAACTAAAGAAAACCAAAATTTTTAAAAAAATCAATTTCACGATAATGCAGAGTAAAACTGAGTTTGCCAATAAGTTGGAAATGACCATATTAATACCTTAGTTATGAATTTGTGTTACAATCGTATGAACCGTGTTCAAGATATGTCCAAATTTCAAAAGTACCATTATTGTTGTTGTTGGAAGGTATATTCACTTTGTCATTCAATTTGTAAGGAAGGAGTCACTAGAGACCTCATAAAGTATATATATTCTGAATCAGGATCACATTCTGCACCGATTAATCCATAACCGTGTGTGTGTCTGTAGAAAATACGATACCGTTAGTTTGGTATTAAAAATGGGCTATATCGGTCAAGTAGTTCTGGTACCTCCCATACAAAACAAATATTAAAGAAAAGAATCTACATAGACAAGTGAAATTTTGTGAGAGGACTTACTTTTCTCTTTTTCAGGTTGATAATAAAACTAGGCTGTGTCGGTCAAATGCGTTATTGCAGGTTTAATTATAAACTTGGATGTTGTGAACCACTACTGATCTTCTTTTACTTCTTATCCAAGAGGAAACTAAGAATGGAGATACCAGTGGATATGTAAATCACTATATTCAAATTGATTTCCGCCCGGCGAGCCGCGTCAGCAGCAACCCGCTCGGCTGATAATAGAGTTGATTTTTATGTTTGGATAAGTTATCTTATTGAAGTATTCAATATAATATAACCAGTAGTTGGTTAAAACATCCAATAGGCACCACAGAAAACGTCCAATCCGCTAGGAAGTTACGGTTTGCCCGTGGAATATTCTCCACCATTTATTTCATAATCTTCTCTGACGAAAATATACAAAAGGAAAAGTCTTCTTCCTCAAAGCAGGCTTTAAAAAGTTGTATTGTTTATGTTTGTGTAAAGCTACACTGAAATTATTCCAAATATGTTGCCTTTGGAACATATAGTTTAATGGTTTAAAAAAAATAAATGCAGTTTGAAGAACAAAAACTAACTTAAAAAATATGATTTGAAGGAAAATAAAGTAACTCCTAACATTGATGAAATAACTCGTAACAACATTGAGTGAAATATCTCCTAACTAGGTTTTATTTCATTCACACGATTTTAGGCTTTATTTCATTGAAATAATTCCTTAAACACTTAAACATGCAATAAGTCCTAACTTCGATGAAAATAAATCTAAAATTTAGGAGTTCTTTCATGTGTAATAACTACTAACTTTGTATGTAAAATTTTTATTACATTATTTTATTTTTTTTTTGTTAGGACTACGTTAGGAGTAATTGCATAGAACCGCACCAAGGGCTTGCAGTTAACTGTATCAGCTTTAGTGAGTAAAACTATGATACGAAACCTATTTTTTTTTTAAACTGACGTAATTGATATAATCAGTCAATGTTAGTTTTATTTTATAGAGTATTATTTGCTCATCGCAAAAATATATAAAAAAAATCGATCCCTAATAAGAATTATGAAGATCCAAGACGTTTCTTTTTCGAGAAAAAAAAAAACAGGCTTAAAATTATTAACAATCACCCACTGGAGGATGCAAGATGCTCTCATTTATATATAGTAACTACTTAAGTAATATTTAATTATACAAACTATTTTTTGTTATCATTCGCATCTAAAATAGCTGTGGGCTCTCAGGCTTTACAACTTTTCAAATGGTGCGTTGGTCGGAGATCCACATCCAAATGGTCATGATTTTGCAGAGATTCATAATCGGTTAACTTTAACCTACTCGTAAATAAAATAATATTAAAAATAAATATTAAAATATATATTAAAATATATTTTGATAGGTCATGTAAATGTGAATATATTTTTTTCGTTTTTATGTGAAATTGTGCAAAGTTGTGAGCAGATTTGTTTGCTTTGTTTTTTTTTTTTTTCGAGGCATAAACCTTCTGGGACATTATATGTATATTTACATATTTGTGGCTTTAAAGCTATTGTTTCGAAAACAATTTTTTTAGAATTAAAAAAAACATCTGGCGTTAAAAATGTCTTTGACCCTCATAATTCGTATCAGTGATGTTTTTTTTTTTAGTCGGGTAAAAGTTCAACTCATTTAAATAAAATTTTGTTGATGTGTATGGTTGGTTGGGCCTTAAAGGACCCGATAGGTGGCACTGATGTCAATCTCCGAAACCACTCAACTGATTTCAATGATATTTTGTGGATGGGTATGAATGGTTCCTGTTGGGAGGATAGGATAGCTTTGGACCCGATAGGCGGCGCTGTTGTCGATATCTCTCTGCTTTAGGGTGGGGGCCGCAAATCGCATGCATTAAAGAATTTTAAGAATATGTGATGTGGCATGTGGTCTATGTGTGCGTAGACCGTGCAGCACATATCGCTTGGTAGAAAGAAGGGGATGTATATTGTGTTCATTATTCGTATACTATCATTTATACAAATTGATCACTCGTCCAAGTAGTTAAGCATACTAACCAGTGAGCCACCATGTTCGCAAGCCGCAACAACTGATATTTAATACTTTATAGCACCTTTATCGAATGTGAAGTGGGAAAACAATTATCCTAACGGTGATTCTTACTTCCCGGGCAAACTTTAGACGGCCACCATGACATACCGGTACGATTTTTCAAACAAAAGCTCAAAACGATCATGGGCTTCATCGTTAAGCACAATGTTTTTGGACAATCGCGTTTCTCGATGTACTCGGTCGAATGTTAGAAGCGAGGATTGCCGATTGCCTACATTCTGCTTTGGAAGAAAATCTGAATGGAAAAACGATCAAGAAGCCGACCAGGTAATTTAAGTAGTCCTTTATATGCATTGAACTTAATTTAATTATAAGGGAGTTCAATAGCGAGGTTAAACTTTATCAAAAAATGTTAATAATTTAATCAATCTAAGGAGCCGGCGCAGTGGCTTAGTGGTTAGTGTGTTGGACTACTAAGCGAGGGGTCCCAGGTTCGAATCCCGAGAAAAACCCAAATTCCAACTTAAGGTTTTTTTCGCTGCGCCACCTCTCGCGAACGTCTGACAAACATCCGAGAGTATAACTGTCATGAAGAGCTTCTCAATTGGCCGTTTGGACTCGGCATAAAATTGTAGATCCCTTCCATTCGTCCCAAAAATAAAAAACTCACACAAGACGAATGGTTGTGAGAAGCTAGGCTTGGGTCCATACGGACCTGTTGCGCCAATTATTTTTTTTTTTTTTTTTTTTAAGGAGGTACAAAGTTCGCCGAATCAGCTAGAACTCTATACAACAAAACTAACATTGACTGGTCTTAGCAATTATCGCAGTTCAGCAAAACAAATGTTTTCAATGTTTTCCTGAAAACTTGGTCATAAGTTGTTATACTAAATCACACAATTTACATTTATTTCAAGGAATTGAAGATGCTATAGAAATATTGAATACTAATGATACAAGCAACATGGCTGAAAACATCATAGGTATGCTGATTTATTAACAATATCTAATGGATATCCATTATACAAATCTGTCGATTTAATTATTATAGCCATGCTATAGTATGCACACAACTGTTCATATAATCTTAGCATACAGCCCTAAAACTATATCTGAAGCTATTCTTCCGATAAACCAGCTCGGTGAAGAAGCCCAAGAACAAAGACTGTCCAAACTAGACGGTCAGCACCTACTCGATTTTTACGAAAATCCTCTCTCGAGCGCTGTTTTTTTCCCCTGTCTGTGAATACGTGTATTTATGGCTGCCGGGTGGCACTATTTCAATAACAAACAATTTGCAAATGAATTTATAACAATAAATGTAAAAAAATATATGTTGAGCATGGTTTTTTAGATAGCTTAACTTGTTCTAAATCCGCCTTCGGCACAAAAAATTGTTCATCTATTCACATTTCAGTTTTTTTTTTAATTTTTTTTATGTGAATTCTATTTTTAACAGAACAATTCACTCAGCTACATATATGAAGTCCCTGGGGGTTGTTCCAAAAATAAGCAAGCTAAACCCAAGCTTCCACTATACTAGGGCATCGGTAAGTGAAAATATTCATGAACATTGAATAAATTTCTATAAGGCTAGGTTGATGTTTGTTTATTTATTTGTTTATTTAGCTCCATATTTGTACAAAATCAAAATATGATTGGAAAGTCTGTTGTTAAATAATATTCATATATACAAAAAAAAAGCAGAGAAATATGATTAAATTCCTAACAAAAACACAATATAATGTGGTAGGTAGGTATTTATTTGGATTTTGCTTTGATTTTCGATTTCAGATTTCGCGTATTTAATCGAACGTAAGAATCCAAATTGTTTTGTTAATTGTTAGTATTCGCATGCTATATTTCTTTTTCTATACTTATATAGGTACATACACAGCTGGTCAAAAAAATAGGTGTGCAGTGCTTTGTTACTAGTTGATTTTTTCTTGTTGCTAAATAACAGTTGTTTTGCTAACAAGACTTGCAACAGTATACATTTATATTAAGAAATGCTTAGTTCGTTAGAATAACGCCAAGCTCATTGCATTTACTAAGTGTACTGTTAAGTATTTTATTAATTTTCGTTGCAATACAATTTTGTATGTTTTAATAGTTGGACATAAAAATAGGTGTGCTTATATAAATTGTTTAAATTTAGCGATTTGTTGCAAAAGTGTTATTAAAAGGTGATTATCTTTAAAGGTTAGTTTGTTTTTTAATCGCTTTATCACAATTTTTGTTTAAGTTTTTTGTTAAACCATATTTTAAGATGGGTCGAAAAGTCCACTGCTCTGCGGGAGAAAGGCTAGTAGTTCAGCGGTTAAGGGGTGAGGGTAAAACATATATATTCAAAGCAGATGCCCTTGGAAGGTCACATAACTTCGTAACCAATGCTCTTAAGCCAACATTGGAAACAGAAAATATTGGAAGGCCGAAAAAAACCGCAGCTACTAGTGACTGCCGCATTTTACTTTTAGCCAAGTCAAATCCGTCTGTTTCCTCAAGGACTATAGGCGCACAAATTGGGGATGGAATCAGTGCACGCACAATCCTCAGGAGGCTACAGAACTTCAATCTCCCAGGAAGAGTCGCCAGAAAAGTTCCACTCGAAAAAAATTTGCCTTTAGCCACAGAAGTTGGATGGACCTGAAGTTGTGAAAAAATGGCGGAATATTCTGTGGAATGACGAAACAAAAATAAATTTGTTCCCCTCGGATTGTGAGCGCAACGTTAGGCGACCAAAAGGAAAAGAATACCATCCTCGCTATAATACTGAAGACCGTTAAACATGGTGGAGGAAGTATAATGGTATGGGGCTGTTTTTCCTGGTGTGGTGTTGGTCCTATATTCCGTGCCAATAACATCATGACAAAATATGGATATCTTGGAAAACATGCCCTCTTCGATGGCATTTCCAACAGGACAATGATCCAAAACATACAGCTGGTATTGTGAAAGATTGGTTTCGAGATCAAAACATCCCTGTAGTTTCATGGCCAAGTCAATCTCCAGATCCCAATCCCATTGAGAACTTGTGGGATGAACTGAAAAGAAAATTGAGGGGTCAGTTCTTCACTAAGGGAATAAACTGTGGGATGCAGTGCAAAAGGAATGGTATTCCATTCCTCCCGAAACGTGCCAGAATTTGGTAGGGTCAATGCCCCGTTGACTCCCAAAAGTTTTGGAAAATAATGGAGGATACTCAGGTAATTAGAGTAGGTAAGTTAAGAAAAAAACAAAAAAAATATTAATTAAATCACAACTCCAAAAGATTTTGTTATTTTTTTTGTTAAATTATTCGAAAAATAAACAGCTAACTATTTTCCATATTTAAAAATGAAATAATAAAAATGTTAAATATAATTGTAAAAACAAAAAAACAAATTGGAAAAATATTTTATATAATTTGGTTTTTAAAAAAGAAAGTTCTCACACCTATTTGTTTGACCAGCTGTGTATATTCTTTTCCAAATTTTATAATAATGTGTTTTGAAATGTGCGCTGATTTTTAAGACAAACAAGTGCATTCTATGTGTTTTTGGATTACAAAAAGTGATTCTTATATTTTTTGTACTGGTTCGAGGATTTCACATAAATAAAGGGCGATCTACGAGGATCTTTGTATAATGGCCTTTACCACAAAAAGCTTATCGCATACATAGTGAAATTTAACAGTCATAGTCATTTTTGTAATTTAACAAATGCATACAAATGCATACTTCTAATTGTGCATCTGTTAAATTAAAATTTAACAAGTATGTATTTTACATACCAATTACAGATTGTAAATTGTGCTAAAACTACAAAAATCCTTTTCCCCACGACACGTAAAAAAAAAAACGTTTTCCCTAAACGGTGTTAAAATATTCAGCCCTATCACAGAATCCATTCGTAGCAAATCTACGAATCGAAGTTACGATACGAACTACGAAAAAATGCTTTCACACATTCCGAACGAAATCGCAAAAAGCATTGCCACATAGAACTCTCACACTCTCATTTTCGAAATCAGCTGTTAAGTGTCAAATTTGTTTAATTTGTGAAAATTATTGAAATAAATTGTGCGCTAAGCTTATTAGTATTCAATAAACTCGGTTTTCTTCTGAAATCTAAATATATAATCACGAAAAATGGAAACTATTGGCTTCGCAATTATTGTTGCTCAAGAGGAATCCTTCAGGCGAAAGTCCAATCTGAAAATTCAAAGAAAAATGCTTCGAGACGCTTGTGACCCATTTGACCTGAATGAGCCAATGTAAGAGTAAAGAAACTTTCTTGTGTTCAAAAATTAAAATAAACTTACAGATTTCAAAGAAATTTTCGACTCAACAAATCTGCATTTAAGTATGTATTAGATGAACTGCAAAATGATTTTGAGCCATCTGTGTTTTCGTGCTCAATAACTCCAATATGTCGCCTCGTGGCAGTCTTAAGGTTTTTCGCAGGAGGTGGTTACCAACTTGGAGTAGGTAACGATTATGAAGTTGGAATGGCACTATCCACCTTTTCCAAAACACTTAAAAATGTTGCAATCAGTTGCAGTCACTTCTTTCTTGTTTTCAACAAGTTTTCGAGTTACGACTACCAATCCGACCACACCTAGAGTATTAAGCATATACTTGGTATACTTACTTTTCTCCACACCATAGCTTCTTTAGAAGGTGGCCCAAGAGCGTTCAAATCGGTCTTCACGTTTTCCCAACAAAGCGTAACTTCTTCTTTTGCTGCTTTTGTATATCCTTGTGCAAGATCAGGTTTTTCATTTAAGAGTTCCAAAAGCCTTTCGTATTGCGCTTTAGTTGTTGTTTTTTCCCTTTGAAAGCAAAAAATGTAGAAATAACTTTAAAAAAATATATAAATACTTACATTTTTAAACAAAACACAATCGCTTTCTTGCACTCCGACGTAAATAACTTGTCGTAGAAAAAGATAACAAATTTCCATTTCATTCGTATTCAGTGATACCAAATTCCACGAATTTCGAAATTCGTAGCAGTTTTTTTCACGATTTTTCTACGAATGAATTCTGTGATAGATTTTTCGGAGTTCGTAGCAAATTTTCGATTACGATGGAACTCGTGATAGGGGTGATTTTGTTTCAATATGACTTCCAAATTAAAAGTATTAAAATCAACGAAAAAATACAAAAATAAAGCTTGAAGTTTCAAAATCTCTTTTAACAAAAGTGCAAAGAACCGTATTAGTTTATTTTTCTCTTATTAATATTATGAGATAGATTTCTGCTAGATAATGAAAAATGATTATTATATTAAGGTATTTGGCATTGTAACGAAATTATAACAGGAATTCCATTTGATACCAAAAATTTTTCATGAACTTTAAAAACTCTGAAACTGAACTATGATGTGAACGCCGACCGATGGGCATCAAGTCCATGCATGGGATTTTCTAAGTATGCGTGCGGCAGAAATGGATCTTCTTTGATTTGTACAGGCATGAATACTTAGGAAATCCTAAGGCAGCTTATAGGCAAGTGTATCTGCTTTGAGCTGACCATGTAGTTTGTATCAGCTTTGCCCAAGAACCACGAAACAATAAACATAAAGCTTTTTGGAAAAATATGGATTACAATTGCAACAACTTCATTTTTTTTCTCAATATAATGTATAATTATCGTATAATTAAATGTCAAATTCGGGATGGCCTAATGTCTTAGTTTTTTCGAGAAAAATTTCAAAACCACATTTTTTTTAAAAGTAATATTTTTGAGTTTCTAAAGAACTTCGTGCAAATTTACTAGAAAATGGTCCTTGTTATTAAAAATAATATTTCATCAGAATCTTGTACAATGTAGAATAAACTATATCTTACTTCTTTTGCTTCAATTTTCTAAGAACATGTACAAATTATAGGAAACATCTTTTTTACTCTTCCCAACGTCGAAGTATGATTTTAACTTTTGGGAGCGTAAAAAATAACGAAAATAAAAATGAAAATCTTTTGTTTGTTAGGAAACATGAGAGATAACAGAGTATGTACAATTAAGTACATAATTAAAATTTCCCACAAAATGTATGTCAAAAAACGAAAATATTGTCAAAGGAATTCATTGCCTATTAGGGGTAACCTAGAAATGATTGATTACAACTATTCTTCCAACTTATCTGGTAAAACTTAGCATAATGTATTTATACATATATCTTAAACCATCAGTTCGATAGTAATATCTAATATCACAGTTAATTAATATTCAGAGTTCTCAATTTGGTCAAACGAGAGAAAGTTAAGGACGCAAATATTTATGTTGAAAGAGAGAGAGAGAGAGAGAGAGATAGAAAGAGAGAGATAAATATAGAGTTTCTCTCATAACATCGATAATTATTAATTATGATCAGTCATCTGTCCCTAACCTTTCAATTCTACTTAAAACTGAAAGGAACTATGTAGTACTGAATCATACAAAAATGTACATAATGTTTTTTAATAAACATAAAACTTGTAATGAAATATCGGGAACATCAATTATGACGAGATACTTTTTTCTTTCGCGTAAACAACTGTTTCATAAACTACCCTTATGAGCCACAACTACAGGACTTCTTGAGTCAGTCCGGGCAGTGAAAACGGAAGGGTGTCCGTGTTTCTTCGGCATTAGCATGCTCGACGGATATTCAATGACATAAAATTTAAACAAAAAAAAGGTCATATTTGATTGAATCTAATATTCTAATGTCGCTTACGATTTGGCGAAATATAAATTTTTCGGAGGAAAAAAAAAATTTTTATTTGGTCCATATTTTATAAAAAAAAAAATGGTTTAGAAATAATGCCATTTGAAAATTATTTAAAATTTGTTAAAACTAAAACACCCAGGAATGGAAATTGCTTATGCATAGCAATAAAGGCAATACCTAAAACGTGAGCTAATTTACGCACAGGTGACTGCTTTGAAAATATATAAAAATATTCCGTTACGATGAAATAATTAATAATTCCCTTGTACTTATAGTGACTAGTGGCTGAGAGAGGGGTATCGGGTTTAACCAAAGATGAAATATTATTTCTGTGGCCACAAACCATAACCGCTAAAGTCGACTCAAATTAAGATTTCGATGCCATTAGATTCAGCGTACTCAAATCTATTTTGTAAATTTTTTGTAGCTTTATATCCTTAAAAAAGTGCCCACAATTTCCAAAAAAATAACAGCTTAAGTCACTAGAGTCAATGGAGTAAAAAAACTTTAAACTGCTCTCCTGACCAATGAGTAAAACAGACTTTAGCGGTTTTGCCTTGTGACCAAGTCTTAACTTTTGGTGGCCCTCACACAATCTGGGGTGAACCACGGCCTCAACCAATACGTTCCTGAGTTAGAGCTCTTTATTACAAGGATAATAAACAATGTACGTGTAATTAATGCATCTAGGTTCGAGTCTGTATAATTATTATTGTGCATTTTTTATTAGATATTCATTTAAACGTACGCATATAAATGTTATTAATTACCCATGTAAATTACTCATAGAATATCGAAATGCAATTGAAATAAATAAAGTCTTTCGGATTCAAGAAATTGGCTCAGTAGGGGAAAATGATTTCAATCTTTTATGGGTACTGATATTTTTACGGCTTGTATTTGAAACTGGACAAGGACCTTGAAATCCACACCAAAAGGAATCATTCGCCATTCGGCAATCAACCGTAGTTTAAATCACACAAAAATCATAAATAAATAGACAAATATCACGATGGTGCCATTTTCTCAGAAGCTATTAAAGTCGAAGTTCTTTAAAGAGGTGCTATACTCCGCTAGAAATGATTGTCAAATGCAGTACGTCTGCCATTTTTTCGAAGTTGAGTTTCAAGATGGTACCAGAGGCATAAACCGATGTGCTTAAGCAAAGCTCCAGGCGAAGATCGAATAACTTCTTACGAATTCATCAAAAATGCAACAGTAGACTTTTTGAATATACTTACAAAAATATTTATCTAACTTTGTATTATTTACAAATGGAGAGGTTCGAGAAAGTCATAAGGAAATTACAATCTTCCTAATTTTTAAGAAAGGAGACTTAAATAAGCCAAGCCAATAGGGATATCGTTTTTAAACGCAGTGTGATCTACTCAACGAATTTCAAACCGCTTTTTGCAAAGATTACTCCTCAGATGACAATACCACTTTTGAGACAAACATTCGAACCATTTTTTTAGAAAAAAATGTATGCGTTCTTTGTAAACTTTAAGGCGCCCGTTGACTCCATCGACAGATGGTATAAAGAATATGGCGCCTCTTTATACTTAGAAATCTGGGAGTCTCAACAAGAATGCTTGGAGTGCTTCAAAATCGAAGCGGAATATATTGTCCAACTGGTTGCAGTCGAAAAAACGGGGTAAATCAAGGTAATCTATTGAACATTTTTTTTTTAATTTCCGTAACCTAGATAATTTCCTAACGTGTTCTTAGATTATTGACTTAAAATATGATTTTAGTACATATTCCATGAGCACGTGTTTGTTAAGTATGTACACGTTCAAAATCGTAGGCTTTTCTAGCTTATTTAAACTACTCTGGTTAATTCTTCAGTTAGCATACAGCTCAGCTCAGCTCTCGCCATTTTTTGCAGTGCCGCTTTCAACGCCTGTTGGTTCACTGTGATTCATGAAAAAACAGGGTGTCCGCCGGGAAGGTATAGGGGAATTGTGCTCAAGATGACATACTTTTTCTTGAAAGTGAAAAATAAAAATATTTAGTAAACATAGGGATGAAAACAAAGTGAATTCAGTCAATTCATTCATTGGTAGACAAAATAAATTTTAAAAGAATTCAGTAAAACAATAAATAGTACTTTTAAAAGAATTTTTAAATGAGCTGAAAGGAGAGTTCAAGATGACATAGTTTTGTATAAGATGACATATGCCAGTAGCCAACAACATTTATTTGCCCTAACGTCTTGAGTAGCCTTATCCATATCCTCTTTCGATCAAGAATGCTTGTTTGTCGTCTTGTGTAATTATTTGGCATACTGAAATAAAAATATATATAAATTAAAATAAAATGCAACACCTTTGGTAAGATGACATACCGAGTTATCTTGGACAGTCGGGTACTATGTCATCTTGCCCGATTGGATCGAAAATATTTAGCAGATTGTTGGCACCAACATTTTCCGAACAGACGAAAATATCGCACAGAAATCACTGTAGCCACAAAACACTTCAGACACAACACAATACTTACCTTATCAGAAATTCTGGAGCAAACACTTAATACAAAAAGAAAAATTTCACGCACAAAATCCTTATTTCCGATCACAATGAAAGCACATTGTAAACTGGCAGCTGCATTACTATGGGGGTAAAAAACACCGTCAAACTACACGTCTAGACGTGTCAGGCAGAACAGTGGCGCTTATGGTTAAAGAGTAATTGCAAGTATGTCATCTTGTCGGGTATGTCATCTTGAGCAGAATTCCCCTACTACTTTTTTTGTTTATAATTTTTGATTAAATGAAAGGGAATGGATCCTATATTGATAAATGTTTTATTTTATCTCGGCAATTATGTATGGAATACAATATCAGGTAAATGTCCGCCTCTGTTAGTCTCACAAATGCGAGCCCTTTTGATCATAGTTTTCATCACTTCTCACACATTTCACGCGGTATTTCATAATTTCATCACGAATATTTTGTTTGAATTGCTCAAGCATTTCTGGTTTGTTTGCATAAACCTTGCTTTTCAGATATCCCCACAAAAGAAGTTCGGAACAGTCAAATATTGTGTTAACTGAATCTTAAATGGAAACAAATGTAAATCCTTGTGCAAAATTGTAGCCAAAGTTATTCTTTGAAGACCAAGCTGCTGAGCACGGCGTCGAATTGAGGTTGATGGATTGTTTTGAACACTTCCTTGAGCAGCAGTAATGTTTTCAGCCGATCTTGCAGTACGTTGTGGTCCATGCTTGGGCCTATCACCTACAGACCCTCTTTCTTCGAAATCATTCACTCAAAAATTTCACGTAACTTTCTCATCGTCACAGTAATCGATGATTGATTTTGATAAATTGTTTCAACGATTAAAACACGTTGGTTTATCGAATATTTTTCCATAATAAATTTGCCACGTGTCTACTTGACGACTGCCAAATATGAACTGTCAAAACTTCTGTTTACCAAAATGGCGGCAAAACAAAGAAGTATACCTTTCCGGCGGACACCCTGTATAATGCCATGAAATAGGCCCTTATATTGTACACTACGACCAGGAAATATTTATTATGATTTTTTCCTAATCACATCACACGCTAGAATGGTACAATTAATGAAACACGTTGAACTTTATCTAAAGGAGTGTATGCGGTATGTCATTAGTTAAAAATACTAAAACAAAAAAAATACTAAGCAGCATAGAGAAAGTTTGCAAGCAAATATCTATATACTATACCCACGCAGTCGTGCAGACAGGCGGATATACTCGTATGCGTAGATAAGATTAATACAGACTAGAATCGCGAATGGCCATCGTTGATTTCATATAAATAGAGCTCACCCGGTTCAACCGAAATTATCTGAGAAAACACTTCCCTTCTCTCGTCTGCTACCAAGAACTAGCAACCGTCGGAAGGGGTTGATTACCCAATATTCTGACCCTGCAGTCACCGTTATTGAGGTATGAGAGTAAGAACGCCGCGCTACCTTCTGAGCAAGGTAATTAATTGCTGATAAAGAATCGATTCGAATTATGTATACAATAATCAGTCAAGCCGATTATTTTACTGTCATGCACTTATTTACATACGTCCGAATTCAGTAATTATGATTACATGTGATTAATCGATACTCCGCAAATTGGGTCATGATCTTGATTGTACTTTCGCCAAAAAATGCATATCCCGCACACTTGGTGTCACGAACCTAGCGGTGCCCATACAATTCAAAATTTGATGTGATGTATCTTCTTCCAATTACTTGGGCTACCAGGTCGTGTGTCCTATGAATCATCAAACTGCTAGGAATGTCATCTGAAATTTCAAAAATTTTTCAATTAAAATCCTCCGAATCATGGACTTTGCAAAAAAATGTCTAAAATACAACCTGTCCAGTCTCCAATTAGAACAATCCCAATGCTGTTGTTATTGAATCCTTTTGCATGGGCTCCATGCACGGCAAATCCTTGACCTTCCTACACATTACCATCCACACCTATTGCAAAATTGTATCCGATGTCATCCTACCCGTTTGGTTCGTGTTCATGTGCATGTGCTGCACATATTTCATACGCTCTGCACACTCCAACGCAATGATGCATAAATTGGGCTCGGGTATGTATGTATGTACATACGTATGGTGTATTTTGACATAGCTCAATCGATGCGTCACATGTATCTGAGAGAAGGCACATTTTTCGCTCTGCTGTGCTGACGTGTTATTATACGAAAGCTATGGCAGACTGTGAAAAGCACTGAAAGTTTAAATTTTCCAATTTACGGTTTCAGAAAAAAAAAAATTTTTTTCAACTTTTTGTAACTAAAGCGCACTTTAGGAACACAAAAGCAATATAAGAAACAAAATGCACGACTGGGTTGAACGAAACTTTCTCGTTCATATCCACAGTTTAGTTGTTTTTATACCCTCCACAGGAAGGTATACATTTATTCACTTTGTCATTACATTTGTAACGCCAAGAAGGAGTCACCGGAGACCTCATAAAGTATATATATTCTGAATCATGGTCACATTCTGAATCAATTTAGCGATGTCTGTCTGTCTGTCTGTCGGTCTGTCTATCTGTCTGTTTTGTCTGTCTGTCGGTCTGTCTGTTTGTCTGTCTGTCTGACACGATAGCGCCCAAAGGAATTGAATTTGGCGAATAAAATTTGGTGGAAGGACTTCTTTTTATTGTGGTCAGGTTGGTATCGGAAATGTCGTTCAAGTAGTTCTGGTACCTCCCATACAAAACCTATTATGCATGACTTGTATGCAGTGGAGGGTATCAATGGTATGTTGTGTGTAGATAAAAAACTCAGAAGCTATTCTTGAATCTAGAACAAACCGCATAGAAAACTTAAATTAAACAAAGTACAATTTTGGCTTAAATATATTCATTTCAGAAGGCAGCGCATCAAATAATAATGATAGACTTAAGCTCTCGGCAAAAAGCAAGTTCTGTTAACAGGCTCTTACACAACAATTGAGTATACACCTACAAGCGTAGCAGGAGTTTCTGATCTGTTAAAGCAAGTTCTTGTTCTTGACTAAGGTACTGGCACTGTTGCCACTTTAGCGATTTTTTCGCTATTTCTAGCGTATTTTTAAACCTCTCGGCGATTTTTAATAAAATGTTGTCGCTAAAAAAAAATTTGATGATTTCTAGCTACTTTTCATTACTACACCACCATGTACACGAATCCCGTACAAGTGGCATCTCCGACCCATTCGAACATAAGTTTTCACATCGCGACCTACGCGTGGTTGGTTGGTGGTTGCACATGCAAAAGGAAGATGCTTAGTAGGTGACGAGACAGAGTTTTTTGTTGGGGATTTTTTATTTTTGTACTGTAACGGTATTCAAGATATGCCTTTCAGGTTTCAGCACGTTTCAAATCAAAAGAAATGTAAATGAGATTGAACTACGCTGTAGTTTTATTTCATATGAAGTTTGTAGTTAGTGCCGTAAGTTGTTACTATCGTTTTTTTTTTGTGTGTAATCTGTTGGTATTATTTGTATTCTTTAAAATGAATTTACCTCCAATGAAAAAAATATACGTTCAAAAATATAGAACTGAATGGGAAAATCAGGAAGAGTTTAAAGAGTGGTTAAAGCCAGTTGTGAATGACGTTAAAAAAGCTTTTTGTTCGTTTTGCCATTGCGAAATATTGGCGAAACTAAATGACTTAAAGAAGCACAGTGCATCAAAAAAACATAAAACCAAGTGCGATCTAATTTCCAAAAATAATATAATTGACTTTTCGCCTGCACCCAAAAAAATTTATTAAAAGTCGAAAAGCTGAAGGCATGCTTGCATTGTTCGTAGCTGAACACAGTTCGATATCCCATATTGACCACTTAAGTGACATTTGCAAGAAATGTTTTAGTGATTCAAAGTCTGCTATTGATTTGAAAATGCATAGAACCAAATGTACTGAGGTTATAAATAAAGTTTTAGCACCACATTTTAAGGAAACACTTTTGAATGATATGGAGCTAAGAAATTTAGTGTTATTATTGACGAATCAACAGATATAAGTGTAACCAAATTTATCGGTATTGTGATCAGATATTTTAGTTTGACGTATTACAGAGTTGTATCCTCGTTTTTGGCGTTAGAACCCGTAGAAAGTGCTACTGCAAATGGAATTGTTAGTTCGTTGGTCAAGTGTTTACAGTCTCATGGACTGAACATTAAAAATATGATTGGGATTGGCACTGACAACGCCTCGGTGATGACTGGGCGTAACAACAGCGTACGTCAAATATTAAAAACCCAATTCGATTTACCAAATCTAATACTGATAAGATGTGTCTGTCACTCTCTTCAGTTAGCAGTAAGTCACGCTTCCAAAGATACCCTTCCCCAAAATATTGAGTTTCTTATAAGAGAAACATATAAATGGTTTTCCAATTCTCCAAAGCGCCTTAACGAGTACAAACAAATTTACGAACTTATAAATTGCGGTGAAGCGCCCTTAAAAATTTTAAAATCTTGTGAGACTCGTTGGTTATCGATTGAACCTGCTGTTGAAAGAATTTTGTCACAATGGGATGAATTGAAGCTGCATTTTAATTTAAATAAAGAAAATGTTACACAGCAGACCTACTTCATGCAATGTAGAGTGATCATTGTAATCGGATTTATATGTGCTTTTTAAAAAGCATTTTGAGTGAAGTGCAAGTTGGACTGAAAATTTTTGAAGGCGAGGATTCTGATCCTGTAAAATTGTTAAACTCGTTAATGTCACTGCTTTATTCTATTTGTAATAGAATTTTGCTACCATCAGCTGTAAAATCTGGCAAAGACTATTCCAAATTCTTATTTGGGATATCTTTTCGAATCTCAAGTTGAAAAAAGTCAATTAGCCCCGATGTGATAACCACTCTAAGAAACCGATGTATCAATTTTACTGTAAAGCTGGCAACAGAAATTCAAAATAGATTACGCAGCAGTTATTCAGTCCTGGAGAAAATGACAATTTTAAGTGAAGAGAATACTCTTAAACAGGGCAAAGACAATAATTCTATCATTGAACTGGCCAAAGAACTTGGATTTGATGATGACCAAATTGATAAAATTGTACAGCAATGGCATAACATAAACTTTTTAAAATGGAATACCACAGGAGATACTACGAAGTTTTGGACCCAGGTTTTCAAGTACAAAAATGCTGCAGGTGTAAATAATTTGCAAGAACTGGCTGATTTGGCAATCACTGTACTATCTCTTCCCCACTCAAATGCTGAAGTTGAACGAATTTTTAGTGCAATGAACATTGTAAAAAACAAACTACGGAATCAACTTTCAACCCTGACGTTGAATTGCATAATATTGATTAGAAATCAATTAAAAGTGATGAACAGGAGTTTCTGTAACTACGATTTGCCAGACGAGGTTATTAAAAAAATAGGAAAAACCAAAAAATCGAAAACTGAAAGAAATACAGCCGACGCCTCTACTTCAAACTTGGAAGAAACGGACAGCCAAGAACTAGACGATTCCAATTTTGAGCTGGAATTTGATTTATGAATTTCAATTTATTTATTTTTTTTTTCGTTTCGTTTTCGTTTTTTTCTTCCTTCAAATTATTATTTTTTGTTATCTTGAATTTATTGGTTGCTTTTTTTAATTCGGTATTTAATTTGATTAAAAAAAAAATTTAAACATTTTTCTTTCTTACTTCTTTTTTGCTACCTTGAATTTATTTATTATTTTGTAATTAACAATTTTTTAAAAATAAATACATATTTTTATGAACTTACATTCAAATTGATATTTTAGCGATTTCTAGCGGATTTTCGCAATTCAGAAACTAACATTTCTAGCGGATTTTAGGTTGTGGTCTAGCGACAATTTTTTTCCCTCAGCGGCAACACTGGGTACTGGTGATCCTGGTTGATGGAGGGTTGTTGGAGGTAGGGTTCATGATACGCCGATAGATTTATAGGTACATATACGTAATATTAAGAGTTTGTTTTTGAATTTTCACACAAACAGGCCGATTAAAGTGTATGACAGTGTAAGTACCAATGGACTGTTTTCAATCGTAAGTTATAGGTGGTTGCTGGTTATTTTTTGCTGCATATTTACAAGAAGAGCGTAGGTGGACGATAGTTGCTAAAATGAAGTTTTGCGTAGTTTTTGTTGTATTTTCATAGAAAGTGAGGCATTGAAATAAGCAAAAAATATACCGTATGTGAACACAGATCTGGTTTTGGGAAGTCATATTAAAAAAATATTTTGAATGCGTTTTTTTTTAAGAAAAACTAAGTATCGGATATAAGATATAGAATTCTTTTATTATCCTAAGTAAATGTATCTCGATAAAAATGGATAGAGCTGTGTTTGTAAAATTATGCTGAGATTTCAATGTTTAATTCGAAAAGTACTATTACACTTAAAGCTGAGTACAAGGTATATAAACCCTACCTACTTCAGCTCAAACATTTGGTTGAAATCGTTGTAGCCGTTTTCGAAAAAATCAAACTTGTTTAAAACCGTTTATGGGAAGTAACGTAAATAATGGGGCTAGTGTGAAAAATAGAGGCCCCTAACTAAAAGCCTACAAACCACAAAGCCGAAATTTGAAACAAATCAGCCCACCCGCTTACGATGTAAACATCAGGAGGCGGCAAACAGAAATACAGAATTGCGAGAGCCACTTCTTTGACTAATGTCGATTAAAATCTCAAGTTCGAAAAATTGTACCAATATAATATATTTCTGTTACTACGTTAATTAATTTGAAGTTCACACAGAATACAGATATCATTAATAACTTAAAGTACCTACATATTCATATACAAATCATATTAAATGGGCTGTTATTGATGCCTTTTCCTCTTAGGAAGGGCTTGAGCTTAGTTTTCACATTTATATAGCTAGCTATATACAAAAATGAATTGAAAATTTCGACGAAAAAGTCGGAAAACTGTGTAAACCCGATATTGTATACTTTGAGGAGTGGAGAGTGGCAATATCTGAAAATTCCATTTTGTATTGAAAGGAGTAAATATTGACTCTAAGGATGAATTTAATCAATTCTTCTTGTCGACTGTCACGCCCCCTGGCATTCAATAGAGCGCTGCTACATGAGTCCTCCGCGAGTAGGACGTGTATTGGTCGAGTGTCACGAAATTAACGTTCTTTCCATTTTTCGCTGAGTAAGTACGTTTCGCTGTTGTTGATGATGTATAGGCGTGAACGATTGTAGATGTACACTACTTGTCGTTAGATCAGAAAGATGTTTAAGGACCACGATATGGCTGTTCCAGTGGCTTTTTCACGCTGTCGAGTCGGATGAAAACGTGTGTGCATGTATAGAGAGTCTCGAGAGAAAATGCTCGTTTATTTTTATGATGCGCTGTCGGAGCTGTTTGGACTTTCCTTATAAAAACTCCGAACTGCTCGATGAATACCTGAGGCAGATCCTCATCAACGTCATACTCACCAGGAAGTCGAAGAGTTGTTCCATACAACATGTCGAAGTCGAAGATTAAGTTGTATGGTGGTTGTTCCGAAGGTGTCAATGGTATTTGCTGCAAATCGTTTAGATTTTGTGGGGCATTTATATTTGTTATCACCAAATTTTTGACGTCTGGGAACGACAGAAATATCCGCTCCAGTATCCACCAAGAATTTCAAACCACTCGTTCTGTCTTTGATTTGCAGGCGTGTTGTTGAAACACCTTCAGAAATGACTGTTTGTGTGTCTAAAGGGCTTAATAGTTTCAAGATGGAAAATCGTACGGTGCTTTGCATTTCCATGCTTGGATTGTCAGTTTTGTCAAGTCAGGAACTTCACTGATTGGCAACATTCCTCGTATTTGTTCCGGCAGTTGTTCAAGAAAGAGAGAACGGAAATTTACTTCCTTAAGCTTTGAAGGAGGATGGAGGGTTTCTCCTCGGATAGTTCAGTCGTCGAAGCCTTTACTCACTCGTTTCGTCGAATTATGACATAAGTTGTTCCTTAATTGCTTCGTTAGTTCCCATTGATACAATAGATCTTACAGGTCGCAGTGTCAGCCAGCCAACTGGGCATGGGAAAAAAGATAAAAAAAAAAAAAGTTGGTGAGGAAGATACGATGTCAGATACATACGGAAGTGTGAATGTGTCCAGATTTACTAGAACGATATTTAGTAGCATCTGCAGTGATACATGAAATTGCAAATACAGCTTCCACTTGTGCGAAACAAAGAAATGGATGCTCTCGCCAAAATGGTGGAATCTATAGACCGCGCACGGTGGAGTGTTCACTATTTGGTGCGCTTGTATTGTCACATAGAAATTCGAATTGACTTATGTCACGTAAATTCAAAAATTCTGAGTCACCAACACATTCGCAAAAAATATGAGCCTCTTCCGCTGTGGACAAAGCTGCTGGCAGTGTTCATAGAATTTTATCCGTTAAATTTGAAATTATTCGTTACATTTGTAATTTTTGTATGTTTTTGCATATTACATGGATTCTCAATTGACATAACACCTATAGGAAAATAAAATAGCGAATTTGAAAATAAATTGAGTGGGCCAGCGACAAGAGGATTGCGTGTTGGAGGTCTCAGTATAATTTGTCTCTGGCTTAAATGATTGCTGTTTTTTTGTTCACTTTTAAATCGACGAAAGTTTTTTCCCAATATTGTGAGTTGTGACTTTTAAATGCGAGGTTATCGACACGTCGACTCTCGAGTTGTATCAACACAAATTCTCCTTATTCATAAACGGATTTTCAGCGATTTGATAACTAAAATAATTTATTAACTTTGTAGAAACCAAATTTCAATAAGGTGTTTTGTCAACGACCAATTTGTATTTTATTCAATTGATTGACGATTGTTACATACAGGACTTTTCTGTGTAAGTGTAATATTGCTGCTGATAAGAAAATCAAACATTGGAGTTCGCAATGAAAATACGGTGGCTAATTTACTTGCGAATGAAATGGGCGAACAGCGTGCACATAACAATAAACAAGCTCTTTTACGAATGGCTAACATGCGCTGCGCGTTTTCGCGGTTTGTATAGTGATTTTGTTTTTCGTTTCTAGTTTAACCCGTTAGAAAGTTAGAGCCATTTAAACAAAATTTCCGCCCGCACTTCTGAGCTTTTGAAATGAAAACTAGGCAATTGCAGTGAAATTATTTTTTCTCAAAAATGTTTTATTTCGGAGATATAAGGATATTTGTCTTTGCACCTTTAGCTCCGAATTTCCAATTTATAGAAACTATTTGAGATCACTGGTGCATAAAGCATATCCTTACTTAAATAACTGCATTTAAAATTTCTGAATCTACTCAAGCGTTACTTAATAAAACGCAATTAAAGTCAAAAAAAGCTTATCATTAGAGTTGTATCCATTATATCGATTCCCCAACAACAAGAAAACAACGGTAAATACATTTTTGAAAGCATGCATCCGTGTCCATCCATATGAGTCACTATTTTTAGATTAGCAACAACAACCAATCACTAACGACCGATTTTGTCCAAGAATTTTTTCTATTCCTTTGAATAACATTAAAAAAGGACGACTTTTAAAGAATTTAAGCAACAAAAACATAAATTTTGTAAAACCTGTACTCCTGGCTATCTAATCCAATTCAAATGGTGTGATTTTATCACAAACAAATAAATTGTGATGCAACTTAAGCAAACAGTAGTTCGGCATTGAACTCATATTAATATTTCGGTTACTAAGCAACTCAAAGTAGTGAAATCTATTTTTTTCTAAAGCTTACTATTAGATGACTCTAATGGAAATAATGGGTGAAATCGTCCGCGCAATTCTCTATTCAACATTTTATTTAATTTCGAACTCTCAATATGTTCATCACTTTAATTTTGGTGGGGGCTTATTACAAGCTATTCCAGTGACTTAATCTTACTTAAAAATTAAGCCTAATACTTAGAATTACGATAAATAACTACGGCTTAAGGGAGCAACTACACTCAGGGAAAAAACAAGATAAAATAAAGACAATCAGTGTCAGATCAAGCCTATCCGTTGACAAAAGTCTGTTAAGCTCGGAAATTCTTAATCCAAGTGCAAAAATCTTAATTTGATTATGTTTTTTTAACCTTTAATTCCTATTTTAAGATTGTTCTATAACAGTATTTAGAACGTGTAAGCTTAAATTAAGTTGTTTCATTCTAAGAATGCAACAACTTGATTTCAAATCATTATAAACTTAAAATAAGTTTATTTATAATGAAGAATATGTGAGCTTAAATTAAGCTCAAAATCACCTTATTGTTAACCTATTTATGAGCAGTAAAAATATTGCTTCCTAAAGCCAAAGATAATTACTCTTGAAATGAACTTTCAAAAATGAAATCTAAAAAACAAGTTATCCTTATATTAAATTTTTTGGAATGCTTCAAGATTGTCATATCATAATTTTAAATTGCACAGTTTTATTTGTCAAATTTATTTTCAACTCCGTCACTGTTTAAGAAAATACAACAAATTATTATTCTTTTAAAACATATTTATTTATTGAAAAAAAAAAAAAAAAAACGCTTAGATGGACTTAAATCTAAAATATGTCTTTCCATTATTTAATTTTTCGAGAAGATTCTTCAGTTGTTTTTCGTCGTCATCCTCATCGGGTGCAACTTGTTGCAATGGATTTTTATTGCTAAACACGAGAATTAAATTGTCTTCCGCACTGTCCAGCAAATATTTTTAAGTCAAAACACTATCCATTTTCACTTGCACTTTTTTTCAATTTTTCACTCTTTTATTTTTTTAAATGAATGAATTTTCTTTATCCATTTCGGCTTAATTCGAGAGTATAATTCTTATTCGATCCTGTATTTGTGTGCAAAAAAACATAATTAAGATGATATGGTTCAGATTTTAATATTGCATAGGCTTGATTTAGAATTAAAAAGCTTGATTCTAGATTTTTGTTATTGTTTTAAGAATCATTCGACTTCTTCTGAGACTGAGCACGTAAGAATGAAGAACATTAAGAATAAGCCTGATCGGACTTGAATTTAGCTTGCGATATTTTTATGAGTGTACTGCAGTTGAAGTCAAAAACAGTAAGGTTTGAATTAACCTTCCGCAGCATACGGAAGATTGGTTCGTTTGAGCCATATGAGGTGCGATGAATTGGTAAACAGAAGAGGCGAGGAAAACGAAGATTCGGAGGGTTAGTGTTAAAGGAGATAGAGTTGTAAAGAGACATACATTCGATGAAGCCAGAGAGCAGACCATAGACTAACCAAACTAGACAGTCGACTGAGAGCAGAAACGGTACTTCTGCCTACAAGCTGCCTGTCCTGCAGCAAATTGCATAAGTATTCGTACCTGTACAAATCAAAGGAGCGTTGCTGCCGCACGCATACTATGCAATTTGCTGCAGGGACTTCATGTCATTCGGGCGGCCATTATTATGGTGGGAAATTAAGTGTGTGCGACTGTGTTCGGCATACTTTGTGCCCATTAGTTATGCGGAGTTCACATCACAGTTCATTTTAAGAATTTTAAAGTTGTTGTAATTGTTGGTATCAAATGGAATTCCTGTAAGAATTTCGTTACAATGCCAAATAAATTTTTGTCAATATCCATCTCATAATATCAATCAAGAAAAATGAACTAACACGTTTTTTTTCACTTTTGTTAAAAGAGAATTTGTAACTTCAGGTGCATATTTAAAGAAAATACACCTTTTTCCGTTGATTTTAATTCTTTAACTTTCGAAGCCATAATGAAAAAAATATATTTTAAAACATTTTAGCGAAAACTTTTTTTTTTGTATGTCGTGGGGAAAATATTTTTTTAGTTTAAGCATAATTTATAATCTGTAATTAGTACGTAAAATGTATACTTGCATAATAATATAATTATGGAAATATGCATTTGTTAAATTGAAAAAAAAATAAAAATATTTTTTATATATTTATATATATATATAAGCAAAGGATAGTAAGATTTTCAGCACACAATTACAATAACTACTACGAGTCTCGAAGTGTCAAGTAGAGCGTAGTTGTTGTAATTGCGTACTGAAAATCCTACTTAAGCTAAAAAAAAAAACAAGTCTATTGTCTTTTTGATAGGAGTTAAACTTTTTTTTGTTTTGCTTTCCGATATTCATATTTTTTGTTTTTAAAATAAGAACAGCATTTGCATTCCTACTGTTCCTAATTAACATTACTCAACAATGTTCAGTGTTATTAAACTACAGAATTAACAATCATATATTGATTTTGTACAAATATGGTGTTAAATAAACGAATTCAAATTTATTCATCCTAATAGAAATTTATACAATATTCATGAACATTTACTAAAATTCGATTTTTTCTAGTGGAAGCTTGGGTTAACCTGCATGTTGTTGACTCATTTTTGGAACAACCCCCACGAATTTCATTTATGCATTTTGCTGTCAAACATAGAATTCATACCAACAAAATTAAAAATAAACTGATATATGAATGAATGAACACCTTTTACTGGCGAAGATGGATAGAGGACGAATTAAGCTATCTAAAAAACCATACTCAACATTTACTTTTTTTACATTTATTCATTCATTTACAAATTGTTTGTTATTGCAATAGTGCTACCCGACGGCTTTTAATACGCGTATTCACAGACAGGAAAAAAAAGAGAGCGCGAGAGAGAGCTGTCATTCAAAATTTGCGGGGATAATCGGGTGGGTGCACTGAAAGTCGACTGTCTAGTTTGGTTAGTCTATGGAGCAGACGGTGAATGAAGAGAATGTCTGCTACGTCCCTGCGTTCCTCAAGGATATTAAAGTTAAATAACTATTTTAGGGGATCATTCCAAGATAGTCCTCGAAGAGAAAATCGAAGAACACGGCGTTGAATGCTCGCGATTTTGTCTATATGGACATTTGAAAGGGAGACCATGCATGATGGCTAGCGTACTCGATGGGACGGACCTGAAGCGAACACTTTAAAATCGGTTTTCCAAGTAAGAATTCATGCATTTTAGCAAAACAGGTTCAAAGCCAAGAGCAGACAATTTGAAAAGGACTTTTTCAAAACTTTCTAAGACTGACAGTGAAGAGGACACGAATTCGACAGGTTTAGTGGTAGTTGATCTACCTTTTCGGAAAGTCGTGTTGGCTAGGGGAAAATAAAAACTTTCACTGAAAACTTAGGGCTTCGTACAAAATGCTTTCGAGGAGTTTGGGTAAATGCGAAAGTTAAGCAACAGGTCGGTAGTTAGTTACTTCGTTCTTTAATCCCTTTTTGTGAACTGACATTTCGATGACCTCTATTTTCTTCACATATAGTATTGTTTTGAATGTACCCGAATTAACAGATGGATGCAACCGCCATGAACTGAAAGCTATCAGAAAGCCAACATTGACAAGAAATTCCATATATTTTCAAATTGTACGGGAAAACATACACTCAAGGGTATAAAACATATTATTCTAACACAAGGCAACGAACCCAACTATTAGGTCACGTTAATAAAATAGCCGTTTTTTTATCCCTTTGACCTACCCTCGACCAGTTGCAATCGGAACCTCGTTGTCTGCAGCTAACAAAGTAAAAAGTCAACCGCACTCTACAAGATCACAGCAGGTTATTACCCTATGTTCAGCACAAAAGCAAATGTTCGGCCGTAAAATGTGGTTTATATCTATAGAAAAACTCTTAATTGCATTGTAACACGTCCGTTTTTATTTTTTTTGCGTGGAAATAAATGGTCCAGCTACCAAGGAAGTTTTTTCATATTTTTGTTTTATACTTTTTCTTTTTTGCAAAATGCTTTTTAAGAGGTAAAAAATACGCGCTTAGAAAAGCGCCCATGGACAACGATTTTGTTTGCTTTCTAGTATATACGTAGTAAGAGAAAGTTATTGTATTTGTACAAAATTTCAAACAAAATGATTGAAACAAAAATCCCGGAAATTACTTCAGAATTGTTTTTTTGGAAAAAACGCCAGAAAATTTTTATTTAGTCAAAATTGGAAAAAACACCAGAATATTGTTTGGAAAATGCGCCAGAAACGTTGGAAATTAGGCCAGACAAGTAAGAAAACGAGCCAGAAAGGGAAGGAGGGCTGCGAGGTGCGACGCGAACGGCCGGCGCGTAAGGCGGGAATTTATTATTTGATTACATTATTACTCCCAAACTGTGATGTTTAAAAAAATGACACTATTTAAATACAAAACCACAAAAGTTTTTAATAACTTTCGCCTTTGACAAATAAATTTATGTTCCATTTTTTTATTTTTACAACGCCAAAGTCACTGATGAACACTCGAAAGCAATAAATGACAACGCAAGCAATCGTTCCGCCAACAAAAATGTCTAATATTACTGTTAATTTGTTACAACAACTGCTATACATTTTTTTCTGGCATCGTTTCCAAACAGATTTCTTCCAAAAGTTTTCTGGCGTTTTTTCGATTTTCAGAAATGGAAAAAAACGCCAGAAAGCTTTTTGGAAAAAATGCCTGAAATTCTGGAAAGTTTGTCTGAAAAGTCAGTCTTTTTTCCTAGGAAAGAAAGCCAGACTTTTGTATGGAAAATTTTCTGGTATTTTTCCCAATAAAAATTCTGGCGTAATTTCCGGAAGCCTCTCATTTTTAATTTGATAAAAAACTCAGTTTTGGTGGTACTCTTTTTTTTTTAATTTTTTTTTAATAGTTGACTTGAAAACGCGCGTACCGATTTCGACCAAAATGCAAACTTAAACTTAAATTGTTTTGTTCAAAATGATCCTTCATTTTCCATTTTTATACTACGGGCTATTCCCAAATGCGCTTCGGATCGCTTTCCACGGCGGATTCGAATTTTTATATTGGAAAGAAAAAGCATGTTCCAATGTCATTTTATCATTGCATTGAAAGCGAGAGGTGTTTAGGTGACGGATTGCTGGCGGATTGTTTGCGGACCTAATAAAAATGTAAATATTCACTAAAAACAAAAAGATTCAAATTGCTGAAACATTTATTGTGCAGCTAAAAATGTCTTATTAATTGAATTTATTATATAAATATATTTTTTAATAAAGGAATCAAAAACATATTTCCGTTAAACAGTTAGCTGCACTTGTTGAATTTTTAAAAGGGAACAGTGGACTACATAGCTAAGCGCATTCAGAATATAGAGCCAAGGCATTACAAATGTGTTGCATGGTCTTGGGCCTCCGATTAAAACACGTAATGGTTGGAAAAAAGGGAGTGAAATATTTTTTGGTTCTTATATTATTTTGTGTTTCTAATAAATCAATATTTTTTTTTGCACTCAAGGTATTTAAGGATTTCAAATACAATATAAAAAACAAATTGCGACACAACCAAAAATGCCATTTACGGAACTGGAGGAGGACCAAACAAACAATATCCGTTTTTGTTAGCCATCGAAGAGGGTGTTATTGTTTTGCTCGATTTAAGGACCCAAGAAGCTGCTCTTAAAGTCCGTAAATTTGGAGTTCATGTTCTTCAACCCGAAAAAGGAGAGCCATTGCTAGAGAAGAAGCAACAATTTCCTAAAAGTTTTTCTCCAGAAACAAACGTATAAATTTTTGAATCTGAGAATATACTCGGATGTGAAGATAAAAAACATGTTTTTTAAAGAACGAATTTTAGTTTTATTGAACATTAAAGTATCAGTCTTCAGAAAAAAAAACCAAAACCAAACAATTTCAGAAGTAAACAAATATAAAACATACACTTCCAATTCCAGGAATCAAACTACAGTTGTTGTATTTTTTGACGTATAAGGTCCATCATAGCAGGTAAGATATAAATCTTTCACTTATTCACAATAGACTGGATTCATCGCACTCACACTTTACCCGCTCACATTTAATACTCCATCTGATGCGTGGAAATGTGGTGAGAAACGCCTATAACTTCGATACATTGTATATCAGCTTTATATACACGAATTACCAAAATTATAGAGCAAACATTGAAAAATACAGAAAAATGCTAAAAAAGATTTTGGCTTTGACTGGGAGCTGAAGCCTCACATTGTTTTTTGATCTGAAATGAATATGTTTAAGTATATATTCTTTTAAGTTTTTTATTTATACATACCTAATAAAATAAAAAGCAACCAACCAAATTTTTTATATGAACGCGAAAGTTTCGTGCGACACAGTCGTGGACTTTATTTTTTATTCTTTTAAATCCCTATTTCGAACTATTTGATGCTGACTGCGTTTGTGGACTGTGGCAGTCATCTTCGACAGTAGACCATTTAATGCAATTTATTTTTAATGAGTACAGAATTGCGGGGTCCCTTTTCACCGGGGCCGCTTCCTTTGTCAACAACAGCAATACACACCCGTGGAATTAGAAAGGTACAACATTGCGGTTGTTTTCACTTACTTAGCCAGTGTGTTCCGTTAGCCTGTTCACGCTTCCGGAATGGAGATATAATTAAAAGTCAAACAGGGAAAAATACCTACTGCTAACAGATTTGTTAGTTAGTTAGTTTTATTTTTATTTTTTTCCAACATGAGCTCGAACGTGTAACAACGTTAAGAGTTGTCGACCTTGCTCGTGTTTTTAATAAATTCTGAAATATAAGAGAGTTGAAGAAGTGAACGTGGCGTGTCATAATACGACGTACGAGAGAGTAGCTGTTGCACTGTCGGATGCGAAAGGAGTTAAAGACGATTTAGGGTGCTAGGTGAGGAAGTAATGACAGTCTCTAGGAGTTGAAATTGTTCTGTTTTAACTTAAACTGTTGAGTGTGTTGTAATTAAGCAAATGCTCCAATAAAAGGATTAATATGGAGTTTTGGTGGTTGGTAAAACTATAATGGCATCTGCATCCATAGATTTTCGGCGCATGGTCATAAGTCCATGGAATTTTTATCCACTTGAGTGAGTTATTAGTCCAAAAATCAATTGTGAACTTAGAACTCACCCAGGTCCAAAAGTTCGCGACATTTTGAGCCATAGTTTCACAAACATAAAAATGAAGTAGGCCATAATTATTCCAAATTATTTGCACGAGTTACATAATGTAAAAACAAAGTAAAGCGTATGCGAATGTTTGACAATTTAATTGTGTGGTTAAGTATCTGCATATTAATACGATAAGTAAGAACAGTATAATAAAATATTTATAAACATAATACTTGTTTACACGATTTTTGTACTACTGCAATAATTTGCATATAAGAAGGACACAAAAACTCATTCCTTTTTGGCTTGGTTTACTCCAATACTTTTTTGAAACACTCTTTGCAAAAATTGAATAAAATTTATGAACATTGAAACTTATATTTTAAAATATTTATAAAGTTATTTTGAAAATTCGGATCGAATTTTTCAAATTAGCTTCAACCATTTTTTTTTAATTCGCTTTTAATTCTTTAAAGCCCCCATTTCATTTCTATTTAACCTACTCGTATTGTTAAATATTTTTTTAATATGTTTCTTGAGTAAATGAAACGCTTCAACGACGCTCTGCTGCACTCTGTATCGAATATGGAAGCTTACCGGTACAGTCTACTCCGCTTATCTGAAACGGCAATTTGCCACAAATTTTATTTCACTTATGCGGTATTTTTACTTATTCGAACTTCGAATAACTGAAAAATTGTTGTACTTAACCGAAGTTCGAAGTTTTGTTAGCAATTCAACGAACAATTAGGGTATGTAGTAAAGACGAAGGAAGGAGAATTAAAAACACAACTGAAATCGTGCTGTAAAAATTAACACACAATGAAGTTAGTGTCATAAGTTCAATGGACAAGTTCAGTTGACGAAATAAAAAAATTTACTAATGGGCGCGTTCAATAGCTTTGTTTTAGTAATGCGGAGCTGAATTAGTATAATTTATTAATTTCTGACGTATTAGTTTGTTCAGTTAACCGGGTTTTTCAGTTAAGCGGAGCTATTCGTATGAATTTTTGAAAAAAATGCTGCGTGCTAAATTCGGTTATTCAATTAACCGATTTTTTCAGTAAAGCGAAGTTTAGACAAGCGGAGTCGACTGTATATTCTAAGGTTGTTTTTTACTGTATCAAACAACTGTGGACCACAGTGAACCATTTAACCATAACCGATGAGTCAAAAGTCCACAAGTCCCACTAACTACGGTACCGCCTTTTTTGCTTTCCATCGTAGAGACGGATGACATTGGTGTAGGTCGCCAAAATCTATATAATAGACCGCCAGCTTCCGGAAACCTACCCGATTTTTCTACAAATTTCAATACAAAATCCTCTCTGGAAACTCTCAATCTGTGGCCTAGAAACATTGGAAACTGCTTGTAGCTTGTAGGGTTTGTTTTTTTTTGCTCTAAGCTGGCCTATTATAATAAAGTCTTTGTTGCTTATTGGTTCCGTTGGACTCCTTTTTCTCACATTCCAGTATTTTTAATTTCCTCGTTACTATCTTCGCATTCTACACCGCGGCATCCCAATCTTAAATTGTGGGGTTGTTAAGTATGCAGCAAGTATGTTTTGAAAGATTTTTATTGACATCGTTTAAACAAAGGAGTCTATATTTGAGAATAAATAACAATAGGCCTGTTGCCGTGCGAGAACGAATCAGGAGTCACCTCATCGCATCTTGTTTGATGTGGAGTATACTAGGTAATAAAAGCTACCACTCGATCATTGTCGATTTCACAAACGTGTAAAATTATTAGGTTGAGAAATGAAGTCCCATATAGTTACGTCGTTGTAAATGTGATAAAATGTTCTATACTTTATCAATCTACTCGTACGTTGGACCTATGTCCTCAGATTGTCAGTCGATTTCATTGCATTATTGCCAACTGAATAGTCTCTCTATTAATTTGTACCTATTCCCTTATATGGTAACCGAAACACGTAGCACCACGCTTGCCTTTACTTACACGAACGGGATTGCCAGATTTGAATCACATAATATTGTAATATTTGACGTTAGCAAAATATTACATACATCTTGAGTTGCGAAAAACAGATCCAGATAAAATGTGGTATGTGGGTATTGTAGAAATTGGATTAAATGTACCCATACTTCTACAAAAGTATATGTTAGCATTTTAAAGTTACAAAAACATAAACAGCCTGTCATCATGTTTCATAACGCGTAACACATTTGACACGACATGAAAGTAGTGGTCGTTAAATATCGATAGTATCGATTTTTTCCTAAAAAACTATCGATAGTATGAACATTTTAGATTTTCAAAATTTGTTGGCAGAAAACAGGTCTTAAGAATTAAAGATGATATGATGAGGTTTAAATATTTTTCATATTTCTTACCTACATGTCTGTCGGAATCATCCGAACGTAAAGGTGGTCTACGGGCTTCTTTTATTGGTATGTTTAAGTTTTAAATGCTCTGTTCAATTTTAAGTTTGCATTTCCAAATCTTTTGTACTTCTGGTACATTGGTATTAGCAAAATTTTAATTGGAACACTTTTAAAAAAAACTTTCCAAGCTAGCGATCTTTTTCTGATTATTAATAAATTAAATAAATGTATTTTGACTAGTTTTTGAATACAACATCGATCGAGCTAGTCAAAGGTTTGAGGCTTGATGGCGTACAGTTTGCTTTTAAAAAAACCCCACAAGTCCAAAAGAGTCAAATATGGAAATCTGGTAAGTCAATGTCTAATTTGGAGAGGACATGTCCCGGGCATTTCCGTTGCAGAAACGTTAAGCAACATTTTTGGCTTTGAAGAACAGCATCAGTTCGCTGTAAAAGCCACTTATTTGTCTGGCTAGTTCGTCAGCCTTGCAGTTACCCGGCAATTCGTTTTGACCTATAACCCAGCACTGGGTTAATAAATATTTGTCCGCAATCTTGTTAAAAAATTCCCGGCATTGTTTTACCAACTCTGATCGGGCTGTTGGTTTATTCATGGCCTTTATACAGGGTGTGCCAAAGGAAATCGCCCTATTGGAAGATGCTCTTATTTTTGCAAATGGCCGCCAATGTCAAATCTGTTTTGACATTAGTGGTCTAGACAGATGTAGAATACAAGTAAACAAGCCATGGAGCGATACACTCCCTAAGAACGTGGAACAATCGTGTCTATTTCTTTGCGTAACAATTCGTTTGTAGTGTTGGCGCAGCGCGAATTCCGTCGCCGATTCCACGGCCGTCCGACACCGACTGCGCAAACACTGCGCCGTTTGGCCACCAATCTTGAAGAGTATGTGACCACACGAGACGTTGCCAAGAGTGACCGGCCCCGAAGCCCCCGTTGTGCCGATAATATCGCCGCTGTTGACGAGACCATTTTTTTTTACGAGAACACCGCTAGTCAAACGACAACAGTGGACGGTGTGCGCTATAGGGCCATGTTAACCGAGTTTTTTTCTTCCGCAATTGGGCGAATAAGGACTGGAGGACATGTGGTTCCAATTGGACGGAGCTACGGCAAACACTGCGCGAGCCACAATCGATATTCTGAAGGCGGTGTTCCCGGGTCGATTCATCTCTCGTTTTGGCGATTTGCACTAGCCCTTAAGATAGCCCGATTTAACCGTTCCAGATTTTTTATGTGGGGCTTTTTGCAGTCTCGTGTTTACGTGAACAAGTTCGAGACCCTAGAAGACCTCAAGGACAACATTCCACACGAGTGCGAGAATATGTCGCCCGAAGTTATGAAAAATGCCATAAAACGAGCCCGTATGGCAATCAATTGTGACGGCGGCCACTTGGCCGATATCATCTTCTCGACTTGACCAATAAAATTATAAATATTCAAATAAACATAATCAAGAAACAGAATCAAAGTTTTTCATTTAGAAAAAAAATGAGAGCCCACCAACATCGGATGACTTCTGTTGGACCACCTTGTAGATGCCTAATAAGCTGACGAGCTAAGATAGAGCGAACAAGGATGAAAAAGGTGAAAGATTGATGCACACCTATATCTGTGTCAACTGAGTAATAATAAAGGTCCTGGAGCAGACAACATTAGACCAGTTGATCTCAAATTAAATGCTATGTGTCTCACCCCCATAATCACGAAGATCGTAAACTGTAGTCTATGTCAGTCCTGTGTGCCAAAGCTAATGAAAACTTCAATAATTCGGCCAATATACAAGGGAGGAATAAAAAAAAATACAGAGAATTATAGACCGATTTCAATTCTACCTGCGGTTGAAAAATGTTTAGAAGAGGTAGTTGTTAATCGCGTTAATTGTTTTATGTCAAAGCACAAAGTGATTCATCCAAACCAATTTGGTTTTCAAAAGTGCAAGAGCACTCAATCGTTACTGGGGGAATTTACCAATGTCGTAAATGCTGGACTGAATAAAAACCACCACGTACTTGTGCTTTTTATAGATTTCAGTAAAGCGTTTGATACCCTGACACCCGAAAAACTTGTGGAGAGTGTCAACAGATTAGGACTGAGAGGAGTATTGGCAGACTGGCTTAAAAGCTATTTGAGTGATAGAGTAATTCAAGTAAAGGTGTCTGATACATTAAGCAAAAAAAGGACAAGTAAATATGGTGTGCCACAAGGTTCCAAACTGGGTCCTATCTTATTTATACTTTTCACAAATGAACTCTTAAGAACGTTTAAAAAAGCTACTGCGTATGCCTACGCTGATGACATCGCAATCGTCGTGAAACACAAGGACTTGCACTTAGCCATAAGGATACTTCAAGATGAGTTCAACAAGGTATCTGAATGGTGTCATGACAACGGCCTGGTGATCAACGCAAATAAAACCAAGTTGATGCATATTCGGACTCCATCGAAGCCAACGGACGTTATTGAAATCTTCCATCGAAATGATCGTTGTCCATTACTGAGAAGCAGCAGCACAATTGAGGTAGTTAAAACCATTAAGTACCTCGGAGTTACCATCGACGAGAATTTCCTGTGGCGTGAGCACATCAACGTCCTGCGTCTTCAACTTAAGAGCACTATATTCGCAATGGTGTATCTTAAGCGTTACTCACATATGGAGGTACAAAAGCAAGTATACTACTCGTTGGCAGAATCACGCATTAGATACGGGATTCTGGCCTGGGGAAATGCAGCAAAAACCCACCTGGAGAAGATATCTAACCTACAACATCGTCTTGTTAAGATAATTAGACAAACTAATTCAAGTTTTAAAGTTTTAGATGTAAAGGCAATCTTCAAGATGACAACACTCCTAAGCTATATGGACGACCGGCGGTTTCTTCAACCCATCAGTCACACGCTAAACACCCGAAGACGAGCCCAAGGGATGCTAGAAGTTCCGACAGCTTACAACTCGTACGGAGACAGAGAATTACGATGCACTGTTCCTAAATTGTTAAATTCGCTCCCACCGTTACTGAAAATGATTCCAAATTTCAAAACAAGAAAAAAAGAGATTAAAAAACATTTTATTGAATTTCATCATGTAATTTAAGAAAACATTAGTAAATCTTAAACTCACTAAAATACTTTCAACTTCAGAAATTAATTAATTGTATTTAAACTTAACGTTCTTAATTTCAAATCACTTCAAAACTAAACTCAATGTTATGTCCAACCACCTGCAGATAAGCACTTTGCTTTGCAGGTAAAACAATGTAAACGAAAATTTATGTGCAAATAAACAAACCTTTTGAACCTTTTTTTGAACCTTTTGAGTACGCTCAAGCTGAGCAGGCTTTATATACTTTGAAAAACTGAATTCCATCGAAGTTTTTGCATTTTAGCTTTTGGCAAAATGTAACTGATGAGACTGATACTTCGTGTTTCCACCAATAAGTGTAATAATATACTCGGCAAAGTTCGTACACTACTTAGTATAAAACACATAGTTCTATCTTCTATATAAATCAAATAAAAATCATGACCTGGCAACTCTGTATACGAACTGAATAAAACACCCTTTATCTGCTAATACCCTATTAGTCACTTGACTCCTTTCTCTGACACTTATAACACTGAGGAGAAGCGGATATCCGCAAACATTCCACAAGCAAACAATTAATTTCCGTGCATAATTTATGAATACCTCAAACAATAGGTACAGTACGTATATGGGATTCTAAATTTTCCTAGTATTAAACTAACAACCGTAACAACACAAAACACGAATGCAGGATACATTTAAACAATTGCCCGAAATCCATGTCACATTTATTACAGATACACTCTGTCCTTTGGTGCTCCTCGTTCTCGGTGCATAAAAAGACTGCATACCAAGACACGAAGCAAAATGAAAAATGGACAAATCCTCTGGGAAATCCAGAATCCTTTTCTTTACACTCGTATAGTCGTAAGTGATTCAGTTGTAAGACAAAGGTAATAATCCCATAGTTATTATTCTTTTTTGTCATACAACCGTTTGAGGATAGGATTTCAAGTTCTGTTCTTTGTGGACCTTTAAAAACATGACTACTATAATCATTATAATGATCATCATCTTCACCAATATCATCATCAACAGCATCATTGTCATAGTTACAATCCTCATCATTGCCGCCGCACACTGCAATGGTGAAAAAAAGACTAGTCAATGCAATTGCTTTTCTAGTAGTGGTATCCTTTCGCTGTATGCATTTCCATTTCGGCTCGTTAGTCCTTTAAGGAGATTTTATGCCATTGCTAGTACTCGTTGGCTGGCTATATGATTATGTGTATGTAGATATTTACCGAGAGCAGTGCTTTCGCGCCATAAAACCAACAAAGAGCTGTTCTTGTTTTGCTCCGACAAATGAATAAAAATGAAAAAGTCTTCGGTGGTGAAGTGTAGTCATGTTTACCCTGTTGTTATCTAAGCTTCTACGATTTACTTTTGCTCGTAAGCACCCAATTTCAGGAAATGGCTGTAATTGCATCTAAGGTCTTATCGTGGAGTACTTCCATTTTTTAGTATATTTTCGGTGGGGCGTGAGGCTACCAGTTCCAGTACATTTGCTCCAGAGTCTTGAGCGAAAGGTACACAATTTTATTGCGCCAATCCGCTACTCTGCGTGTGGTTGGAAAGCTATATTTTGTACTACTCCATGTAAATTCGATTAAATAATTTGTAAGAGTATGTATACCTATAGAAAGGTCGCTGCAAGTAACACGTAACATGCTATAGAGTCGGGAATACTCTGAATACTCTCTGCCTGGGTGTGACCCGTTTTGTAAATTATGAGTTTTTTTTTTCGCAGGTGCACCTGCTGTTCAGAAGGATACAAATGGAAAAGCACCTTACTTATACGCATGGAAGCAGTTTGCATTCTTGTTACAGAAAAGGAAAAACACACAAAATTATCGGCTACGAGAGTTACCTATGCATATCAATGCAAAGATTGGGAAAAGCACAAATTGCACTCTAAACCTATATCAGCATTTGAAAGTTTTTTTTACCGCACTTTTGCTTAGTTATTCTTATCTTGCCGCAACATCAATTTGTACTTGGACGTTTACACAGGTCGTCTAAAGCTGAGGACGTAAACATTTTTAACTTTCTCGTATATATAGTGGGAGGAAGATATTGTACCTAACTAGCTATTCGTACAAAATTAACGATGATAGAAGAAGTCAAAAAAGGGTCAATAAAAAAACTTATTGCATCATTTTAGATAAAACTTTAAAATTCAAGAAAAGGTTAATATTAGATCGTGGTGGCCACACAAACCATCTTGGAAAACACTAAGGCGGTTCTTTCTTCAACCCAACTTATCAGTGCACTGTCAAGTACAGGGTCGCGCACCAATTGTGCTACAATAAGAAATTCAAATAACTATTTTTTTAATCGATGTATTTCATTTATTTTTTTTTTATTGGTTAGAAAATTAAATTTTATTTTAAATAGTTAGTTGTTTTTAAAGATTATAGATCGCAAATGACCTCTACGCTCTCCCACGCATATGCGGCACCTGATCAAAAAACTATTCATTGCGGCCTGAAGAGTTGAAGTTGGGATCGCCTCAATTATTGTCGTTATGGACTGCTTTAATTCAGTTAAATTCCTGGGCTTCGTTTTATACACCTCTTGCTTGACATAACCCCATAAAAATAAGTCTGGTGCAGTCAGGTCAGGTGACCTTGGGGGCCAGCGAAGAGTGGAGTTCCTAGAAATTAATTTGTTTACGAATTTTTTGTTTAGCTCCGCCATAACTGGTCTGGCTATATGTGCAGTTGCTCCATCTTGCTGAAACCAAACGCTGTTGAATGGTATACGTCTTCGGCGCAGTTCTGGGTAAAAAAACTCCTTCAACATCTTTAAATAACGGTCCCCATTGACAGTAACGGTTACACCGTTTTCTTCAAAGAAGTACGGCCCGACAATACACCTTGATGAAACTGCGCACCACACAGTGACTCGTTCTGGATGCAGTTCGGTCTCATGGAGCATTTCTGGATTAGACTCTTTCCATATACGGCAATTTTGCTTGTTTACATTGCCGTTAAGATCAAAATGGGCCTCATCAGACATGAACAAACAATTGATCAATGTGTTGTCTTCTTCGGCCATTGATATCATTTTTTGGCAAAATTCCAGGCGAACAGGCAAATCCTGAGGGTTTAACTTGCTAGTAATTTGGACCTTGTACGGAAACAAGTTTAAATCGTCATGAAGTATCCGTTGTAATGACCGTCTACTAACTCCAATTTGCCCCGATAAGTTTCGGGTCGAAACGCTCGGATTGGCCTGTATTGCAGATGCTAGTGCTGCGATTGTATCCTGAACCCGAATTTTGGCATCTCGATGGTACGGCCTTCGTGCGATGCTTCCAGATTCGGCAAACATGTTTACAAACCTCATAATGGTCCATCTACTCGGGGGATTACCGCCAAACTCCCGCCTAAATTCCCTTTGGACGGAAATGACGGACTGCAAAGCATGGTACCGTTGCACTATCCAAATTCTTTTCTCCGTATCCCAAGCATCCATTTTTATAAATCTAAATAGTAACCTACAAAATAAAAAAAAAATAAGCCGATTACTCACACAGAAAAAAAGTTATTACGTTTTATTTTTGTTGCACGATTCGTGCGCCACCCTGTATATGTGAGTCTCACGATTAGTTGCAAAAGAAAAGCTAGTTTTTTGCTTATATCTTTTATATCCCGCGTTAATGAAATAAATTAAGAGACTCAAGACTTTCAATCCAATCTTTATTCCAATCTTAATACTAGGACTTTTCAACTTACGCAGACTGTGGTACAAATCAGAAGACTCCGGAAATCGCCATCATAGAAAAAGTCACTTAATTGACAAGTCCATCTTAGAAAATGGTGCCAACATTTAAGATACATGTTCTCATGACAGCGTTGCCAGAGTTACATTAAAGTTAAATACACTACAATAGCAATATAACATCCGCGGAAATGACGTAAATCTTAACAGGATTCTAGTCCCTTGGCTATAGAACAAATGTATGATTTTGTTTATTTAAAAAAAATGTTTTAATACCTTATATTAGCATTAAGCAGCTTCGAACAGCATTCCTAAATATTTTCAAAAACATAAAAGATTTGCTTCGTAGTTTAATGCAGTCGCATCGCTCATATATATAAGATATATAATTTCTTTTAATACAGTTAATGAAAAGTTATTTTAAACCATGCATCTTTTTTTTGCTTACATTTTTTCGTAAAGACTACAATACAAAAACCCCATATATATCGTCATTTGTTTATGTTTAATAAGGTATTTTAGAAAGATTTAAAAAAAAATTAGCATTTAAAAAAAAATATATATTAAAGAAAAGAAATAAATAAATGTCCATGGCTACAGATATCCTGAGCTTGCGAATAAATAAAACAATAATTATCAAAACAATTTGGAGTTTTACGTTTGACGAATGAATGAAAATGCGAATTCTGAAATAAGGAAATCCAATCAAATATTACATTATATAAGTTAAAACCGTCAACCACTGCACGCTGACCTTGCGTCTGGGGCAAGAAACAAATTTCCAGGGAAATTCACATTGGAAAATAGAATGCAAGCAATGGAAATTGATATTGTAATAAATTAATAAAAATGCAAGCTTTGATAATTTAACTTGAACATGTCTTCTTTATCTTTAAGTCAGTCTTAGTTGATACATCGAATAATAAAGGACAGGACAATCTGCTCTGAAAAATATTTTTTTAATAATTTCGGCGTAAATTTTATTAACTTATACTGGGTTTTTGTTAGCAGTTATGTTTACTTTTGCACATTAACCCGTATTTTATATTCCGGTTCACAAATTTTTGTTTTAAAAGTGCATCTTTTCTTGCGTTTACCTTAATAAAATTATATTAAAATGTTAATAGTATTTGTATTTTTATTTTCTCTTTTCTGTGTTAAGTACCTACGTCAATCATCACTCTTCAGTGCTTTTACTACAGAATTTCGTATTTTGATACACATATATGAAAATGGTGCTAAACATAAACATAAACATCGAAACACTTACTAAGCCTGATAGGTTTGGTAAAACAGATACATTTTTTTTTTCGTTATTGGTTTCTAAGTCGATTTGCCAAAAAGAGTAATTGTTTTCATCCAGGGCAATTATTGAGAAATTTTGATTTTTCCTCAAATTTACACGTACTCTTACTAATGTGACACACAGCTAGAGGTTACGAATTGCTTAATTTGCAACAACAACAACCCCTACAGTTTCCCACATCAGGCAGCTGTCGGGGTGAAATACTAGATTGTCAAATATATAAGGGGTATTCACGATTCGGTGTAACAGACCTATACTCTGTTCAACAAAAACTGTCACTACAGGGAAGATAGGATGTTTGTCTCTCAGTCGGGTTGCAATGATTTAAATAAATCGGTACCTCTTTAAAGCTCTCACCAGGGTTGACATTGCTGGATCATACGAATTTAATTTATATTCTATCGTTTTTATTTCATCACTAGTTGCTAGGGTAAAGGCCCCTAATTTGAGCCTCCACCCAGTAATGAGCCCCCTGGATGTGTTTCGTTTAAAAGCTAACCTCCTGTTATTTAAAACATAAAAAAAATATTGTACCACTTCTGTTACTTCTTTATTGTATTGTTTTAATTGTTTTCCTATATGTGGTTTTTCCAGTTGGTAACAGAAATTCGGAAAGTGCTTACGTTTCATTCGTGTGTTGTGCAAAAGTGTTTTTGGCCAGTTTTGTTAAGAAAACATTTATTTAAAGCAAGTGGGTAAGTATTTTGTTTATATTTTATGCGAACTCATACATGTTTATATTAACAATTAACATTCATAGCAATTATTTTTATATTAAAAGTTCTGGAAAATTGTTTATTTATTAAAATATAGTGGGGGCCTAGGTTGAGAGCGTGAACGAGGTCTATGATTGTCCACTCGGTGCACTACCTGAGGAACCATATTGTCACCAAGCACAGATTTTTGCGTCGATTCATAAGTTTCCGCTATTTTAACAACATCGTCTAAAATGGGGTTAGACTTTTGCAAGGCAGCCGACCTAACCTTATCGTGCGGTGTGTGCAAAATAATGAAATCTCTAATTAAACTGTCTACAAACGGCTCTTTACACTCGGTATTTTTGCACACAAATTCGCATTCGCGCGCGGCTCCACGCAAGTCCGCTACCCACTCTGCATCAGAGACAATACTGAGACCACCAACGCCGACCGATTTCCCGTTACTTAGCCTACAAGCTATATTTTTATGGGGTGGCAAATGCTAAGTGCGCTTGTATTGTTACATAGAAATTCGTATTGACAAATGTCACGTAACTTCAAAAATTCCGACTCACCAACACACTCGCACCTTGCATATGCCACTTCCGCTGTGGGCAAAGCTGCTGACAGCGTTCATAGAATTTTATCCGTTAAATTTGAAATTATTCGTTACGTGTGGATAATATTTTTTTAAGAATAAGTGTTCATTTCCTTAAAATATTAATACAAAATGAAGAACGTAAATTGGTTGAAGGAAAATAAAAGCATTTTGAGCAAATTTTTTTCAGTTATTTAAGAAAATTGTACACATGAAATCGAAGTTAAAGATATTCAAAAACAGAAAATACGCAACCATGTTTGTCCTAATAAGTTTCTAGTATATAAAACATCTCCATTAGATAGTTTTATTGAACAACAAAATCGAATTATTCGCCTTTTAACAATTTGTAATGACTAACTAATGACATTCAGTAATGAAAAAATGTGGTATTCCGAATTCTAGCACATTTCCCCACGGTTGCCGAGCTTGGCAGTATTTATTTTTGTATTTTTTGTGTATTTCTGCATGTCACACGGATTCTTAAATACAGATAGGAAAATAAAATGGTGAATTTGAAAAAAATTGAGGAGGCCAGCGGCAAGATGATTGTGAGTTGGGGGTCTCAGTATGATTTGTCTCTGTCGTTGATGATGGTCGTTATCTCATGTGCTCTTGATGGATATCATTGTTGTTGTGTGTCGTTGGATACTACACCAACATTCTAAAAAAAGGCTTAAATGAATATTATTCGATCCTTCAGAAATACAAACAAATTAAAACCGAATGGCAACACCCCAAATAATAATTCGTTCTCAAAAGCACAAAAACCCGAAAGTTCTTTGACAAAATCCAAAGAAAACCCCTAATGATGTCGTTTCATTGACACATGGTAACACTCTTCTGATATGCTAAAGTCACAAACACTGCTTATTTTGGTTGATGATAATAGCAAGCGAACACAAGCCGATTATGCTCATTCTGCCCTGCCCGCGGTTGTGTGGCAGACTGCTTGTGGTGGGCTGCATGCGAATTTTAGGAAAATGACAACAACAATTCCTTGGTATGTGGTTTGGTTTTTATGTTTTGTTTGATTGCCGTAAGAGTATCTACAGGCAACATTGGTAGAAAAAAAATCTCCAACATAAGGCCTGTACTGACAATTTTTGTTGGACAGAGTATAGTACAATTGCGAAATTTAATTTTTTTTTTTATCAGATCGTGAACACACTTTTTCTCATCTCTTGCAAAACTGAAACAAATGACAGATCCAGTTTGACAATTGACATTATGTTCCGAAAATTTTTTTTAATTTTTTCTGATACTGAAAAATTTGCTTTAATTGTTTATTATGTCGACAAAAGACGAAAAAAAATATTTTAAATAATGAAGAGAATAAAGACGACTAAAAACCTCTTTTTCAGTCAATTTTTTGACTGGATTTTCGCTGCGGCGGCGCTTCTGTTTTTTTGCATTCGCTTTATTTTTTTCCGATAGTTACACACAGGAATTAACAATTTAGCGAATTATCAACTTGACAAGGCTATACTTTACTCTGTGGTATTTTTCGTTAAGGTGTAGATAAAGTGCAAAAGTGTGGCGAAATTTAAGTCAGTATATTTCGTTTATGTAGTGCGAAAGAAGTTGCATTTTCGCAATGATATAAGACCAGTTGCATCGTAACGTGAATACCCCTATAGTTGTTTTTTTATAAATTTGCAGAGTGAATCGATAATGGACGTGAGCGGGGAACCTCTGCAGAAATGCTCAAAGAATTCTACATCCTACCAACGAAAATGCGTAATCGGTTGCACTAATTTTCGACGCTTATTTATGGTGCCGTGGCCGGTGGATGAAATTAGGTATATTATCTTTGATTATCTTTTAGGATATGTTTTCTTTTAAAACCCTACCCACACACGCATAATATATATGCATACTTCGAAGGGGTTACAGAGATGTTGAAATGGAATGGCATGCATCCTCTGCGAATGGATGTCGCTTGTAAATCTAGTAATTTTATTGATCAAGGAGAATCAAAGTGTTTGTTTGAGTCATAAGTGTCTATTTGTTTATTCAAAATAAATTGTTAATCGAATTACGCACTCAATATCAAGAATAGGAGAAAAATGTTGAATCGCAAGTAAATAATACCGGGTTCGCGATATGTGGATTGCAAAAAGGGTTGGTTGATCGAAAACTACTAACAACATTGTTGCAGGTATCGCAAACTCGGGTGTTTACGATGCTTATAAACCGGAATATCCTCTTCCTTACTTGAAGGAAGAGGAAATGCCGAATAACGACAGTTTCTTAAATTCATTAATTTATGGAACTTCTGATTTTGCGACCCAAACGTGTGCTTGCTTGCGGAACAACACTCCCAAAAAGGTTAGTATTCAACTAAAATTAGAAGAAGCTTATCAAAGTTTATAAAAAGTAAAAGCTGAACATTTAGAAGCATAAAGAGCAAAAGACGTAGAGATTCTGCTTTTAAAAGAAAAGGTGATTAGCCTTAAAAAAGAGTTGGACGCAGATTCGCTTAAGGCAATCGTTGAAAACTGCTGGCAAAACTCTACCCGTAGTGCCCAAGGGTATAGACACAACAATGCAACGAAAGTTCTGGCCCTTTTGATGTATTTTATGTCCCCGTCAGCGTTTAGAGAATTAAGGGGAATATTTAGTCTTCCTTTTGTGAGCACTTTAAAGGCCTTTAAAGCTCCATGGCCGTAAATTTGGCCGGCAACATTGAATTTGATGTGAAGAGTTTAGAGCTAAAAACATGTCAGCTTTTATGTAGACATGTTTAAGTATTGCTCCATTTCTGCGGATGAAATGTCTCTTAAAGGTCATGTAGACTATAGTAGGAAAAGTTTTGCAGTTGTTGGTGTCGAAAACTACGGTGGTGTACTCGTGCTGACTGCTGATGGCTCAAAGGATTGCGAAGAGGTGGAAACATCCCATTGGTTATTATCTTGTTCATAACAGTTGCAAACCTGCGATACTAAAAAAAATTGAATGCAGTGCACTTCGTTTACGACCAAGGTTTAGGGGCTTAGCTCGTGACCTTGGGATTACTTCAGCTAAGCCCTATTGCTTGGTCAAAAGTGCTAAAATCTTTTTCTTTTATGATGCTCCACAACTAATTAAAAGCGCTTGTAACTACCTACTAAAAAATGCCATCGTTTTTGAAAATAAGGCGGATTTTTGGGTAGACATTGCACAGTTTTATAATATCGATTCCAAAAACATACTCAAAGCAGCTCCAAAATTGACCAATGCGTATATACAGCAAAAAAACTTTCAACGAATGAGAGTGAAATTAGCGACTCAGGTCCTGAGCCCATCCGTTTTTGCAGGTGTTTCAACTTTTGCCGAAGTTCGTTCTAATATCCCTACTCTTAAAAACACTGTTGAGTGAGTTTGTTAATTTTTTTTGACAGACTCTTTAACATCTTCAATACCTCAGCTCTAAGGCAACCGCAAGTGTTTAAAGAAGCGTTCATTCAGAATGAAAAGCAGGAAGAGTTTTTGGGAAAGGTGAGAAAACTTCCAGCTTGAAAGAAATAGACCCTGTTGGTAATAACGTAACTTCCAAGTTTTCCTTTTTGCTCAATATTTTTTCATCCCTTTTTTCACTGTGGCAAAATCTCCAATGTCAGTTTAACTACATCCTCACTAGACATCATAATCTGGATTGCTTAGAACATTTCTTCGGCGCAATTTGAAGCTCAGGGGGCAATAATAGACGTCCATCGGGAATGCAATTCGCAAGTGTCTTTCAATAGCTTTGGGGTATCCAATATCTCAAAGCTCTGAGATCGGGCATTTGCGAAATAATTCAGAATGCCCAAGTTGTTGTTTTTTATAACTTTTCAAAAAACGATTTGTTCTTGCGCCAAAATGCATACCTCATAGCTCATAGTTGGTGTGAAAATGCTTTAAACGTTTTTTATATTTACTTTAAAATGTATTCTCCTGCTTCTATACAATTGAACTTTAAGTTTTATAAAAAAAAACGGTAGCAAATACTATTACATGATTATTGAAAGTTAAATTCAAAAAAAAAATTACAAATAGAGGGATTTCAATTCCGTAAATGAAGAACTCTACTAGTTCTTAAACCCAAACGCACTCAGAGCGGGAAATCTCTATCAACTCTGAAAAAATCAAGATTCTGAAAAGTGCACTAGAATGCAATAGAAAACCCTTAAACAAAAGCGGAAAAGACTTTACTTCAAATTTTTTTTTATTCTCCTTCACGCTACGCCAGAAATCTTCTTACAGTCGCTAAGATAAAAATGTTCAAAACGAAGATGAACAATTATCCCCTCGATATCAATACGCGGACGAAAAACTTAACATGCATGGGAATTTTTGCCATAGCACATATTTTCTTTGACTTCGTGCCGCCGGATATCAACTGCACGACCTAAAAAAGAAAAAAAGTGGATATTATGTAATTCAGGTTTGATAAAATTTATCTTTTGCAACAAATAAGAACATGACTCCGATGGTTTTTATATTTTTGCTATCAGGTTCCAAAAAATGTTCACTGTTGTTTGTTAGCACATGATTGAAATTTTTCATTCACCGAAAGTCTTTGTTTTTCTTTGCATAATATTCGTAAGCAATTAAAGTTTATGAATGTTGTATTACACTTTTTGACCAATTTCACATAAATTTCAAACACGAATGTAAAATTAAGAAAATAATTTTTATTTGCACGTTCCACTGAGCACGAAGTCTGCGAATCGCATTGGAATACCGAATAATTATATTTTATCTAATTATTAATCAATAACGAACTAATTATTGGCAAATAATAAACAGAGCAATGAAATATTTTTATTATTTGTTATTGAAAAGTTTTACCGCGCGAATTATATTTATTCGTCGGAATATAAAAAAGTAGAAAAGAATTTATTTTTAAATTTTTATTTTATTCTAGCAAATAATGACAAATAGTTTTTATTTTTACTAAGACAAACGTTATATTCAGTTTGTTAGCTACTACTGCGTCGTTCCTTCAGTATTGTAGGTATTTATACCCATTATCCTAATGAGTCGTTTTCCTTATCTTCAATGTTTATGGTCTTATCTTGTTTGTGTAGGGTTGATTATAAAATCTGTTGTGAGTCTTATCTTGTTTGTGTAGGGTTGTTGATATTTTTATTTGGATGTTTGTGGTTTGTGTTGTAGATGTCCCGATAAGTTGTTTCTTATCTTTAGCGTTTATTTCCTCTTGCTGTTTTAGGTACAGTTGAGTGTTTATAACTCGCGAGAGAGGGCTGTCATTCAAAATTTGCGGGGAAAATCGAGTAGGTCTAGATGCACGGAAAGTTGACTGTCTAGTGTTGACTAGACAGTCACAAGCTTCGCAGTTAGTAATATTGCCTCAGCCATTTGTTCACAACTGCGGTATGATTGATTGGTGTGGAGTCACGTTGTTGTAATATTGGCTCAAAGTTATGCAATTTAAGCTAAGTAAATAGCAAAGGCAATGAGAAATTAGCGGAAAAAGGTATTCTGGAAGGATCGATTACAAACGTATGTAAGTTCGACTCTTTGTGGATACTTTGAAAACTATTAAGATATAATCTTCAAAAAAAAACTGTATCAAATGTTTGCCACAACTATTACTACACTCTCAAACTCTTAAAATAATTAGCTAGAAATGAACAAAATTCTGCACTGTTGTGGAAACTTTGCGATCAAATCATTTAGGGTAATAATGTTTGCCGTTCAGATATATTAAAACAAGAACAATATTATTAGGACAATTTTTATATCTTGTTTCAAGATCCAATTTACCATCGAATGTCTTCAAGCTGGCGATATTATTTTAACAATATCTAACTGCACACAAAATAGCTGGGATGCATTTAATACTCCTATTATAGTTAAAAAACAGAAAAGCAAATGTACTTCCCAATTGCAATTATGTGTGATATCTACCGTTATAGGGATACGAATGGAATATTCCCCTAAGGCTACGACTTTTTGTAGGACATGATACAATATACAAGAATAATTTCTTAGATTTTAGTACTTGGAAATTAAAAAAAAAAAACAGGAACTGACTTTGTACTACACTTTCACTATCGACAGAAAAAATGTCAATCCAATTATGATAAACTACTGTCAAATGAACAAAATAATATATGCTGTCACCTGTGCATCCTTCGCCGTTTGGCCATCAACCTTGAAGGGTATGGGACCACCGGCCCCGGAGCGCCCGTTTAGAAAAAAATTAGAAATTAGAAAAAAAATGAGAGCCAAACAACATCGGATGACTTCTTTTTCCCCACCTGTACGTGTTTAGTGAGAGAAGTTTCACTTTTGTTCTGAAGTGTGGTCAAAAGCACTATTTTTTTTCTGAAAATTTAACTAAGGCGTCGAACCTATCGGTGTTTTGAAGAAACTTTAAAATGGTAGGTTTATATTAAATTGAAAATAACAATAAAAATATATATTAAAACAATGGCAAAAGTTACAATAAAATGACTTTCATATTATTTAAAAAAAAAAAGTTATTTCTGTTAATAATTTTTGAAAAAATTACTTTCAAACTTGAAATTTAAGGAAAATTATTAAAAAAAAAAACAAAAGTTGTATGTTATTTCTATTTAAATGTTTGTATTTAATCGGCGCCTAACCTCGAACTCTCGCCGGGCTTAATATATCTTCAACTGTCGTATGGTTCGATTTCCAGTTAAAACATTTGGTCACTCCGAAAGATGAAGACAGCCTTTTGTTAAATGAAACTGCTGCTTGGTTGAAACATTGAATTTCACAGAGGGTATTTGTGTTGCTATGTTCTATGTCAGAACTTTTAGACGAATTGATTTGACACTTAAGCCAGTTTAATGTTTTTGGAAACCCGCACAGCTGACAAAGAAATTGCATTATAACTATAGTCGAATCCGAGTATAACTGCGAAATTAATATCGGAAAAAGGGATTTTCAGAGTTTATTGGAAAACTTTAAACTTAGCTCATTCAAGCAAATTCACAATGATGCCAGACTTTTCAAACTGACTTGCCCAAGATGATGAACAAAAATACAATTTTGTCCAATGCCGTTGTTAGGAAACCCCCACGATTATTCCAGAGAAGTATACACATAAATAAATAGTTATTATACTACATATAAAAAGCAAAAATATTCGGAAAAAGAGTCTTCTGTTTTTGTTAAATTCGAATGGTTTTTCTTCAGAATCAGTACTTGAAATGCCTTTTTTTTATCTAAGATACCTATATAAAAAAAAAACCTTTCTTCGCCCTCTTAGCTTATTTTGTTATTTTGAAATGCAAATATTTATTACCAGTGTTGCCGAAAGTAGCGAAAATATACCGATTTCCAAATTTGATTGCAACGTTATCATCTTTGGGCACTATTCAGAATTATTATATTTGCGTCATAATTAAAATGTACTTCCATTAAAATGCATGTGAAAAATGAAAATGAGATTTAAATTAAAATGTTGTAACCAACGATTTTTCGTACTCGTACAATTGCTACGATTTTTATAAAAGCAATACCCGCAACAGAAAGTTTGCCAACCTCTGATTTCATGGAATATTGAATTTAATTCCTGGCATTTCGTGGTCCTGAGCGATTTTACGTGCCATAACTCAAGCAACTGCCATCACCGGAGCTATTTTCCTTCCGTAAAATTGATTCTTTTATCCTTGCTTCGGGTCTTCCCTATACTCATTTTAAAGCAAGACTTCGTGCACACAAGTGCACAGGCATACACCCCCACTACCATGGCCCCATTCAATCTATCCTATGAGCTTATCTAACATATAGCCATTCAAGGAAACAAATGAAAAAGTATTCACCCATAGTTTGCTCGACCGAGACTAAGGAGCATGCACCGAAAAGGTTCATCACCACGAGGGCTCTTCACTTGTATCCACCTCTCATCCGGCGCAAACTATCTTCGGGTTTTGGGCAACGATGCAATATGACTTCAGAGCACCGTCGCGTCGCGTCGTTTTGTTGCTACAACTTTGTATCATAAATTGTATACAAAAAGCAATTAATTCCGTAAGGGTGAAAAGTGTTTTCGACTGACGCGCGCCTCACTATAACTGAAACTCCTTCCACCACCAAATGCAATAGATTCGCCATGAACCAAAGGAAACATATTTTTAGAGTCAGTTAGGCGCGATAGAAGTGCGAACGAGAGTGATAAACTCCAGAGGAAGATATAGGGCTCATGAATTACCACCACCCGCATTGTGCGCCTGCTGTATATACGTTCGGCGCCACTTTATTTATGGCAAGTGGTGTTTAAGAAAAGGATTTGTACTATACCGGCACCGAGCAAGAGCTTATCTTCTTTTGTTTCATGGGGTTATTATTTTTTTATTCTTCTTGGTGCTATACATTTTTTCTTCTGCCTGTCTTTTAATATGTTATTCTTTGTGCCAATTTTCGTTGCTTAACTCGTTCGTTAAGCTCCAACCTATCTATTGGCATTGAGTGAGTGAAGTGTTTGACTGATATACTTATTTAAAATTGGCTCAAATCGACCATGTCTAAATGTCAGCCGATATGCTTGAAAAAGTGATAGGTTAGCACAGAATTGGTTAAATCGATTGTATATTACGAGTTTGGCATTCAAGGCTTGACACAAGGTGGCACCGCTACCAGTCAGTTTATTTGGAAATCAGGTAATGGTTCAGTCGTAACTAAATTCGAATTGAATTTGCTGCCTAACTTACTTTAACTGCATACATCACCGAAAAAACTATGCAAATTGTATTATGTACTTGTAGCTATTTATAATTAAAATGATGCATTTTTTTTTTAATTTTTTAAACTAAATTTAATATTATAAAAAAATACAATAATTAATAAATCGTTATTTACTAATATCAAATTAACATTATACCCACCTACATTCTTAATATTTGTGTTTGTAAATAATACAAGTCATCCGATGTTGTTTGGCTCTTTTTTTTTTTTTAAATGAAAAACTTCGATTCTGTTTTTTGGTAATGTTTACTTGAACCTCTATAATTTTATTGGTCAAGTCAAGAAGATGATATTGGCCAAATGGGCGCCGTCACAATTAATTGCCATACGGGCTCGTTTTATGGCATTATTCATCACTTCGGGCGACAGATTCTCGCAATCGTGTCGAATGTTGTCCTTGAGGAATTCTAGGGTCTCGGGCTGGTTCACGTAAACACGGGACTTCAAAAAACCATACAAAAAAATGTCTGGAACGGTTAAGTCGGGCGATCTTGCGGGCCAATGCAAATCGCCAAAAAGGAGAGATGAGGTGACCCGGGAACGCCACCTTCAGAATTCTTCGGTTGTGGCTCGCGCAGTGTGTGCCGTATAGCTCCGTCCTGTTGAAACCACATGTCCTCCACTCCCAATTCGTCCAATTGCGGCAGAAAAAACTCGGTTAACATGGCCCTATAGCGCGCACCATCCAATGTTGTCGTTTGACAAGCGGCGTTATCGAAAAAAAAATGGCTCGATGACTCCTCCAGCGTGAACAGCGCACCATGCAGTGACTTTGAGCGGGTGTAATGGCTCCTCTTGCATTACTCGTGGATTTTCGGTGCCCCAGAAGCGATCGTTTTGCTTGTTCACCTACCCGCTGAGGTGGAAATGAGCCTCATCGCTCGTTATGATTTTGGTCGAAAAATCGTCCACTTCGTACTCGAGATTGAGGATGGCTTGGGCGTAGGTTACATGCGTTTGGCGGTCGACAGGCAGCAGCTGATGCACGGACTGCACTTTGTACGGGAACATGCGCAAGTCTTTGACCAAAATTCACCTTAGTTTCCGGCAACAGCTCGACATCCTCGTCAACATCGGCGATATTCTCGGCACACCGGGCGCTCCGGGGCCGGCCACTCTTGGCAACATCTCGTGTGGTCCCATACTCTTCAAGGCTGGTGGCCAAACGGCGCAGTGTTTGCGCAGTCGGTGTCGGACGGCCGTGGACACGGCGACGGAATTCGCGTTGCGCCAACACTACAGGCGAATTGTCTCTACACGATTATTCCGCGTTCTTGGGGAGTGTATCGGTACATGGCTTGTTCACTTGTATTCTACATCTTTCAGATTTGACATTGGTAAAAATAAGAGAATCTTCCAATAGGGTGATCTATTTTGGCCCACCTTGTATAAAACTCGGTTTTTTGATTTTTCAAATCAAAAGAGCAATAAGTTTAGTTTAGTTAATTTAGAAAATCAATACAAACTTTTAGTGCAAAAGAGCGATAACTCAAAATATCTCTTATTTATTTAAACACTTATTCAGAAATAGAAATAATATTTACTTATTTGTTTTATTTGAAATAAAGTGGCTTCGTACAATTAAGAACCAAGTTCTTTTACTAGTACGTAAGATACGGGAGAATAATAAAATGACAACAATATTAATACATTAATTATAAATAATAATAATAACTTTTAGGAAAAACAGAATACAATAAGAATTTAAACATAGATTTCGAATTTTTGAAAAGACTAACAACTATAGGTATTTTTAAATTTTTAAATTTTACAATAAAAACAAAAAATTTAAGAGCAACAAGTGTGTTTTGTTTAATTTTAAATCTATATGCTTAGTTCATTTACTTTATTTATGCCTATTTTTGTGTCCAGACTGCTTTAGATATCTTTAAAATGATTGAATAGAGAAGTACTGAAATTTCGTGACCATACCATACGTCTAATTACATATGGCAGTGAATTCCATAACCTTATAAATAGCATGAACAAAAAACAAGCGGCTACTTTCTAAATAGCGATGAATTATATTTCCAGTTCTGGAAGAACAAGGAAACTGCAGCTTTTGGTATAAGTAATTTAGCTTATGCCGTGATATTAAGTTACTTAGGAATAGACAGTTACGATAGTTTAGATAGTTTCGCAGAGAACATCCTAAGATAGACTTATTAAACATTGAAATATGATCAACCTTTCTTAAATGATAAACATATCTAATCATAGCGTTGAAGACGAGTTCTAATTTTCTATACGATGTCGAATCAAGGTAACTATAAATTAAACAGCTATAGGTTAATTGAGGTACCAGCAAAGTTTTAACCAATTTCAATCGGATGTTAATCGGGGTGTAGTCAGCAGATGTCCACAACATGCGCAGTCCGGAATATATATTCTTGACTACCACATCAATGTGCTCGTTTGCTGACAGAGAAGTGTTTAAAACAATTCCAAAATTTTTTATTTTGTTGGAAAATACAATTTTTTCTCCGGATAAATATACTTCTGGATATTCGGCCATCACACCAATATTCATCGCCAAAAAGGTCTACAAGCTTATCACTATCGCCATCATTCTTTTCGCTTCTAGGAATCAACCACGTTTCAGAAACACATATTACGTCTACTTGCTGCGAAGAAAATAGTTCTCTAAATTCATCTATGCTGGATTTGAGACTCTGCACATTAATGTGACGAACCTTCAACCCAGAACAATAGTTTGCAAAAATGTTAAGCATAATACGACCGTTGCTTATATTGTTCATGCCATCTATCATGTTACTATCATCCATACAATTGAATGAAACAGAAAGTATAATAGACGAATGATTTCAATGATTCTCTCCAAAAACCATACAAAAACATCTCGGACACAAATATTACAAACAAACAAGAACAAAGCCAACAAAATTAGACTAGAAACAATAAAACCGACAAAACATAACACACTTGTTGAACTAATTTTACGATATAAACAAATTAAATAAAGAAAAAATAAAACATATAAATTTAAAAGATCAAAAATACTTAATTTCACTATCATAATAATTTCAAAACTCGAAACAAATGCTCCAGCATAAATCGGTGATAAAGTTGGATGTTCTTGATTTCTATAGACGTCAAAGCTTTCAAGAGAGTTGTGTTGGTAAAACGATTTTCGACTCGGTGTCATCACGGCTCTTTTTAATGTAGACCAAACCATCCCGAGTTCTCGCAGAAAAAATGATGCCCTCTTTCCGCAACCGAAGAGCATGACGTAGCAAAGAACTATTTTCCAGTGTTAAGCTCTCGTTGATGTAAATAGTTATCAAACTTCTACAAAAACCTAGTTAATATGTGCTTGACCTAATGAAATCCGATTACTCCATAAAAAAATATTCATTGGCATAAGAATCAGGGGCGAAAGTATGGATTCCTATAAATGTATTCAGGACAAACTAAAAGGTAAAAATTTTCATATCTTCTCTCACGATTTGAAAAGCCTTTAAAGCCGTTTTGTTTGGCTTAGCTGCATGCGAGATAACAAAAGTAAAAAAATTAACTTCTGAGACTCTAAAGAAATTAAATAAAAACGGGTTGCACTGAAAAGTGACTTGCGAAAACTGGTGGGGGGTGATTTAAACGCTGCGTTAGAGCGAACTCTATCTATCTATCTGTTATGTTGCTATCTTGTTTCCTCCTAGTCCTATTTGTGTTCCAGCTATACTTCCCGTAGAAATCCTTCCGTTTACAAATGCTCCTGGCCTAATGACTAAACCAATTTCATTAAACGAGCGAAGCTCTGACAATAATACGGTTATTTCTCAAATTCATTGGTCGAATTTGGAAGAAGTCCAATATTTTTATGACCTAAAAAACGCAAACTGGGCTCGTTTGCGTTTGAGAAGACACATTCGAATCATTCCCTTGGAACAATGGAGCCTATAGTCTGTTCGGATTATGATATCAAAGTCACAGATACAGAGTGAACGAAACGACAGCAAACAACGACTACCGACTAATCGACTTTGCAGCAGCACGTAATACGGTGATAAGTAGCACTAAGTTTCCAAGGCTTAGGATCCTCCACACAGCAACCTGGTGCTCTCCAGACGGTCGAACAGCCAACCAAATTAACCAAGTGCTAGTCGAATAGAATGCGCGGCACGCACCCAAAATCCTCGACGTGCACTCATTCCAAAGGGCAAACGTCGACTCTTCTCTAGAGGAGAAGAAAATTCTGCGTAGAAAGTAGCAGCAGTATCCCAATCCCAGCTCAATGAGATCGAAGAGCATTCTCAGCAGCTGCTTAATGAACATCATATTGAGAGAGTGATAGGGCAAGAAGAAGTTGGCTTTACTATAAAAAAGCTTAAGAACAACAAGGCCGCCGGCTCTGATAGCTTACCAGCGGAGCTCTTCAAATAAGGTGCGATTTTTGTTAGGGCGCATGCACCAAATCATCAACTAAGGATGGATGGAAGAAAGCATTTTCGATGACTGGACTATTGGCTCCATATGCCCCATCTACAAAAAAGGAGATCTTATGTCTTTCAAGAAGTATCGAGGCATATTCCTCCTAATGTCGCATATAAAATTCCAACGTACTGTGTGAACGTCTCAAGCCGTTCTGCAACACACTAATCGGCATGTACCAGTGTGGCTTCCGGCTCGGCAGATCGACAATAGACCAATTTTTCACACTGAAGCAAATCCTTGAAAAGACCAACGAATTTCAAGTCGAGACCAACCATCTTTTCATTGATTTCAAAGCCACATATGATAGCATTAATCGTTAGGAGCTCTATTTGGCGATGGCCGATTTTGGGATCCCGGACACCTTGGTGGGGATCCGACGAAGAATTACCCTAGGAAACTGTTGCTAATTCGGTTTGAAAACAATTGGGTTCAAAACTCCTTACTCGAAGGACAAACTGTGTGCTCTAAAAAACCCCTATTCTGCCTGTTTTGTTTTATGGCGCCGAGTGCTGGACGATAAGTAGGAAAGGAGAGCTAATACTGGGTTTCTTCGAAAGAAAAATTCTTCGACGGATTTTTGGTCCTGTGTGCGAGGAAGGCGAATGGAGGAGAAGATACAACCGCGAACTCTATGATCTGTACCAAGATGTGGATGTAGCCCAAAAAGCCAAAACACGTCGACTGCATTGGCTCGGCTACATCGAGCGAATGGACAATAATGCTCCAGCTAAGAGGATCTTCGAATACCAGCCCCCTGGTTCGAGACGAAATGGAAGACCGAACCTCCGTTTTAAAGACCAAGCTATCGTGGATCGAGCAACGTCCCTGGGATCGCGGAGAATGGACGGCTATAGTGTCTCAGGCAGAAACTCTTCACAGGTCCGGAGCCCGCTAAGTAAGTATCTCAAAAAAATTGTCTAAAGAAGATATAACATTTCTTACCTTTATCATCAATGCATGCTTGAAAATGCAGTATTTTTATGATAAATATAAAGTTAGCAAAGGGTATTCCCTTTCCAAAAACAGGGAAGCTTCCCAATAAAACCGAAAGCTACAGACAAATAAGTTTGCTGACTGCTTTAAGCAAAATCTATGAAAAAGTTGTAAGAGAAAAAATTGTTCAAATCATTGAAGAAATCCAAATATATCCAAACGAACAGTTCGGATTAAGGCGGAATCACGGGAGCTCACACCAAGTTCTTAGAATATAATATCATAAAAACTAACCGTGTAATAGGTAGTTCAACAGGCATGATTCTACTCGACATGGAAAAAGCTTTTTATTCAGTATGGCACAATGGACTTACGTATAAAATGATAAATCTACACTTTCCTTTGTAAAATTGTCCAACGTTTTGTTTCGAATCGTTGTTCCAAAGTACATAGTGTAGTGTGCCCGACATCGTACATTTTCATGCTGTCGTACCCCAAGGTTCGGCCCTGTTTTATATAACTTATATACGTCCGATTTCCGGACTCTTCCAGAATGTGAAGCAGCCATATATGGTGAACACATGGTAAAACTCTCATCGCATGAATTCGGTCTCAATATTGAGGCGAATTTAAAAAATACGACTAAAATATTGCTTGTTTTTATTTCAACCGGAATCACGCTGGAAGTAGGGTTCATGTTAGACCGATATCTTTACATAGATATATGTATGTAAGTTTTCAGAGATATGTTTTTGAGTTTGCATCTTTAATATGTATTTTGATCAAATTCGTTAGAGCGGCTTTTGTAAAATTTGGCAGACAAAACATTGCAATCTTGCAATCTTTAGTTTGAAAAATACTATTGCTTAACTATTTAGTTCAGTACACCTAGTACAAGTTAAATTAAGCATTACTTTGTTTGTAAAGTTATTTTCAAAATCGAAAATGGGGTTTTCGATAATACAGAGAAGAAATGAGTTTGCCATTAAGTTGGAAATAATCATATTACCTTAGAAATGAATTTTTGTTACAATCGTATGGACCGTTTTCGAGATATGTCCAAATTTTAAAAGTACCGTTATTCGTGGAAACCTCACCTACTTAAGCTTAAATACCAATTTTGGCTGAAATCGCAAGAGCCGTTTTCGAACAAATCAAACTGGTATGCAAATTGATATTGAGGTTATCCTAAAAAAAAACGGTCCCGAACTGTAAGCCCCTAAACTCCAAATCCCAAGTTTGAACGAAATCCAGGTAGCCATTTGTAGCTGTAGACCTCGCTACATACAGACAGACAAAGAGACAATTTAGTTAAGAATTGAATACAAAATATTGTTCAGGATGTAAGATTTACTTGGTTTCCTCAAAATAGAAATTGGGTTTTCGAGATATGGCGAGTTATTAAAAGTACCGTTTTCGAGGATTTGAATTGAAAATGAGGCACGCAATGATTTTGAATAGGTATATCAATAATTGATTAAAATGAGTTTACTCCAAGTAGCTAAGCATTTTGGTCGAAATGCATTTTTTCAAAAATCTACTTTACTATAATTTAGAGAAAAACTCAGTTTGCTTTAAAGTTAGGAATGGCCATATAATCTTAACCCTTAAATGCCCAAAGAAACCGATTTTTATGAAAAAAAATATATTATATATAAACGGAAGCAAAAACAACAACTCCGTTTTTAATTTTTTTTTTTTTTATTTTTTTGACGAAGTTATTAACAAAAAAGTGGTTGTATCTTTAAAGATACACTGGGCATTAACCCCCCACAGCTATTCGGAAAGAAAATTATAAAGAATGCATAGAATTTTTTTTTTTTTATTAGATAAACAGGTAATTGTACATAATAAGGTATTATTGCACCGTTTTTGTTAATTCAAATATTTTTATATATGTATATACAGAAAATAATATTAAAAAAAATATTTATATTATTATTTAAAAAAAAATTATGAAATACAGAAACACATGCAACCAAGAATATCTTCAGTAAATGCAATCATTTTGTCAATTTAGATATATCTGTAACTAAAAAAAAGATTAGTACATTTAGAACAGAACATTATTGTTTGTCCTGAACAATTAGGTAACTTGCACCGTCCCTTTTTGTGGATAATTGTCCAGTGGTCTGTTCTATCTAGCCGTATGTCTTTAGGAGAAGCATTGGATGAATTTGGCTTGGAACGTTTGTTTTGAATGAGTGATTCCAAAGTTGTCGGCCGCCCACGTTTGTTAGGCTCCACAAAGCTAAACAGAACAACTGCAACTTCCAACTTAAAATCGATTAGAGGTCTTATAAGGTAAAGGCGGTCGCGATCGGGGTCATCTCATTTTCCGGCTCTAGTTTTGTCGTTAAAATGGATATATTGCCGAATTTTTTCAAATTTGTTTCTCTTCATTTGATCTTGAACTACCGGTACGCAACGGTGTAATTTTTCGGTCCAAAAGTCTCTGGTGCTCGGTTGGTTAAAATATGTCATGTAAAATACGATACCAATAAACTTTCGTAAATCGGACATACTAAACTGGAATGACTCGTTAACCCCCGCATAGATTATGGTTTCGTCCACAATTCGTTGCTCCAAAGCTTCTGGAAACAAATATGACCAAACTTGATAGGGTGTTTCTAAAGTCTGCACAACTTCTGGAATGGTAGTATCCCCTCCAAATCTCAATTGTTCCGCATTATAAACAAGATTCGCTTTCTTCCAGATGACTTTTTCAAACTCCACGGACTTCGGGTTAATTTTTGTTTGGGAAAATTGTGAGGGAAATGGATTCCAAAAACTGTTTACTGATGGAATCGATGATACTGGATCCGGTATGGAATGACTTGGATCTGTATTGTCATTGTTTATCATACTAAGGAAACTATCGATTATTGGCATGCTTAAATCGAAGTCATCGACGTCACCATCCTCCGACGAACCATGCTCTTCACTACCCTCATTATTATCGTCACATACCACTGGAATTTCGCCTACACCTACAGCTGATGTTGGTTCGTAAAGCTCATCAACTTCATCATCCAAGTCATCAGTACTGTTAAAACTAAAATCATGCAGCAATGCACTGACCTTTTCGTCAGTCATCTTCACACGGTCAATTTTAGTGAAAGCCATACTCTAGGATCGATTAGGAAAAACTTCGAATAAGAAAAAAAAAGCGAACAAGCACACCAAATATCTTATATAGAATTATTTTCCGTTTAAATCACAATTCTGTATATGTAAACTTATATAAATATATACTTTTAAACTAGTCTAACTGCACTAATACACAACTAAAGCAACTAAATCACAAAATTAAGGAGCACAATCAACGAACTTGCACTTTGTAACCATTTACCGGTATGTTTTCTTGGCTGGGTATGTCGTATACGCTCACCGGGATATATTTTTTTTGTTCCGGCAATGTTACCAACCTTAAAGTTATTAAATAAAAACAAGTACTTTTTTTCAAAATTTGTTTAAAATAAAAAAATCTTAAATATTCCGTTATAAGTAATTTAATTTAAAAACTATGGGTCTATTTTTTTTACTGTGGATACATTTTGAGTCAATAAAGCAAAAATGGTAAGCCATAAGAAATATTTTTTTTAATGGTTGTATCTTTAAAGATACACTGGGCATTTAAGGGTTAAGAATGAATTTCGTTTAAATCCTATGTACCGTTTTTAAGATAAGTCCCATTTTCAAAAGACAATTTTTTCGATTCGATTTTTTAACGCAAAAACGGGGATGCAGCCATGTTAACCTCACCTAAGCCCAAACATAATTTTTGGTTGAAATCGTTAGAGTCGTTTTCGAATAAAACCCTTATTTATGTCAAATGCTGTTAATAATACGGCTATCGTGAAAAAAGTGGCCCCGCACCGTAAGCCCAAACTGAAGTTTGTTATTTTGTAGACCTCAGGAGCAGACAGAGAGATGGACAAAATTGAATTCCCCTATCATCGTAATGTCAGAATTTATTAATATCTCCAGTTTTAAATTTTGAACGACTACAAATAATATTTCTCTTACTACGCAGGTATACGAAAAAGTTAAAAAGAATTATGTGTGAATTATGTCGACGGGATCTCAGTCTTTCAAAATATATATTATGTTATTTTAATTGAAAAATTATCTATAAGTCGATATGAAGTTAGAACTGATGATAAATGAAGGTAAGCAATTATTCATATATTTTATTTTACTTATGTTGAAATATTGTACCAAAGAGTCAGACGTGGTAATGTTTCATGTAGCTCTATTGACGTAATACTTAAAAATTGCTGCATTATTATAATAAAAGGACATAAGAGTCTGTGTCATTTTTGCATACATAACCTGATTATATATTTTGGATAGCTCTTTGGTAGCTTAATTTTTTTTTGTCGGAGGTTGTTACACACAACTACAGGTCCATTGTACTGCCAAACAGACACTCTACATTATTGTACTTTGTTTTCCCGTTTTTCGAAGAAAGATGAGAAGGAGCTTCAATGTTGAAGAGCTTAGATGTTCGGCACTCACCACATCAGCTCCAAAGATCCGCCACCTGATGCGAGCAAAGGCGGGACAGCTATACAGAGGAAGTGTTCCGCTGTATCGTCTTCCTCTCCACAAGCAGGATAGATGGTGGTGTCGTTCAAGCCTTACACATTTAAGTGTTTGGCAAAGGCTTGGTGGCCCGAAAGGACTTCCACAAGGAAGCCTGCAGTCGATTCTCCTAAGAGACAGCAGGAAAGACGCTGACCTTTTACAGATGTCCGGACGCAGTCGTTTAATCTGCCTACACCCAGCACAGTCACGCCACCGACGCTCGTGTTCACGAGAAACCCAAGTATCAATGGATGACCACAGATGCAGGCAGACCCAACGTAGGTTCAGGTCCTGAAAAAGCTTCTTCTGAACCCCATCTGGCAAGCTCATCAGCGATCTCCTTTCCCTGCATACCAGTGGGACCTGGGACCCAAACAAGATTCACTGTGTTAAGCCTTCCGACCAAGTTCAGAGAATGCTTGAGTTCGAGCACTAACTTAGACGAGGTAAGAGGGTTAAGCAACGCTTTTAATGCCAAAAGGATAGCGAAAATCTCCGCTTGGAAGACAGACGCATGGTTACCTAAGGTGTAGTGTAGTCTAATGTTCTTGCTTTCCACAAAGACTCCAGAACCAGACCCCTGTCCGGTTTTGGAGCCATCCGTGAATACACGATGGCATTCTTTCCCAGGCTCAGAGTCTGGCCGAAGCCATTTCGTTGCCTCAGGAAAGTTGACGTGGTAGTTTTGTCGCAGTAGGATTTCTGGTGTCATTGTGTCAAACGGCATATCCATAAGACAGGGGTCACAGAATAATTCTCGCACAAGTTCCTCAAAATTCCAATGCGCGTGGTACCAAAAGCCACCTCTCTTTAAGCGAGAGATGGTTTTCAGCGTACACCCCATGATAAAAATATCAAGAGATGATGAACCTCCCTCGTTCATCTAGAGCATAGCCCGGCGTGCTAGGGAAGGCTCCTGTGCATGCAAGACAAACCGTTCTTTGAAGTTTGGCAAAAGAGGCAGTAACACGTTTCCGAGAAAGCTTGTTCCACCATACAACCGATGCATAAGAGAGAAGTGGTCTTATCATTGCCAACCAGATCCAAAGCGCCTTTGAACTGCCAGAAAGTTGACAGCGCTTGATTGGTTTTTGATTCAACATGTTTGGACCAAAGAAGCTTTCTATCGAAGATTACTCCCAGATATTTGACTTCATCGGAGATCGGTATAGTGACGCCTTTTAGCACAAGTTGAGTCAGACCAGTGACCTTTCTCCTTCTCGTGAAGACAACAACCGTAGTTTTAAGAGGATTCACTGAAAGCCCATTTCTTGTGCACCAATTATCGATAAGGCCCAAGGATCTCTGCGCCTGAGAGCAGATAGCCCTTAGGTCCGAACCGACAGATAGAACGGCGACATCGTCTTCATAGGCTTGTGTGTAGGTTCCAGGAAGATTGAGAGCCGGTAGCAGAGAGTTTACTACCATACACCATAACAGGGGAGACAGAACACCACTTTGAGGGCAGCCTCTGTTTACCCCAGTCATGACTCATTTTCCACAATCCGTATCGTACCCGTTATCGTACTTTTCAGATTGTCCTTTCTGATAACAAATCATATTCAGATACTTCATTTCAATTGCAAATATTGACTGCTAATAAAATGCCGGCGCATGGAAATAACTTCACGAGCAATATCTTCACATGGGAAATAACTTCCACTCGAGTGGGAAATAGTTACACTTTTTTATGTGAAGTTATTTCCCACTTAAAGTGGGAGAAAGTGGAAGTACGAAAGCCCACAATTCATAAACAGAGCAAAATGTATGCAACCCCCTGTTTGGGAACACTGTTTGGGAGTGAGAGTAGGTGCAAAGTTCTTATTCATAATGTTAATAAAATTTTACCAAAATCCTTATAAATAATTTAATTGAGTTTTTGTTTTGCAGTTAAAACCGAAAAAAATCTCAAATATTAGTCGCTATTGAAAATCAGATTCTGACCATTCTGAAATGCAAAAAAATAGGACACAGCATTTGTATAAAAAAAAAAACAAACAACCAAAAGCCGGACATAAAAAGTACTCATAAGCGTAGTCAATATTATAATTACTTATAGCATGTTGTTGGCGCAACATTGTTCCAAGTAGGCATTATATACCAACACAACATTATAACGTTGTATGTGTACAATGGTACATAATGTAATAATTATAATTACCTATTCTAATAAAACAGGCATATAGATAACAGCGAAATCCAAGTACGCATACATTTACGCGCGTGTTTTCGATAAAGTGCCGTCTTAAAAAAAGTAATAATTTAAGATTAAAATGATAAACAATCTTTGCATTTACATGGTGTTTACTTGTACGCATCTGAACCATCTTTGGTATATATACGTAATTTGGAAACTGTTGCAAACTGTACTCCCTATATTGGAGGACATTTACCAAAGACCTTGGACTTTCGTTTACCACCAAAGACCCGATAAATTTTCATCTATGTTTGTTTATATTCGCAGTATCGTTCATTAAATTACGAGCTGCCGTAGGTCTGGTTGTATACTCATATATAAAGCGCCCATGGACAAATTAATGCCTGCTTTCCAATAGACTTCAAGGTGGCCGTCATCGCGTACAAAATTATTAACGCAAACAAAATTTTAATTACAAACGGAGCGAATTTATGTTTTGTTTTACACATTGTTGTCATTTAGAGCGCCCAGTTAGTAGGGAAAGTTCCCCGTAATGTTAAATGCACTGGAAATGTCGGCTTCGGGTTGATTTTTCGTGCATATTAAAGTAGTCCATCCATAAAGTTGTTTTAATTGCAGTTTTTCCTGTGATTCAAAATGCTGCTAGGTAAGTGTATGCGGAATTGGCTTGCATTGTGTGATATTTTTGTAGTACATAACCACCAAACTCGTAATGTAAAAGTAAACACGCAATTGGAGAAGGAAAGTGTATATTCCATATACTAAATAGCTATGCCCTGAACTTTGTTTGTTGTTTCGAAATTAAGTTTATGCATAACATAGCAGACCTACACTTGTCTATAAAACGCATTTTATCTTATTTATCTAATGGTGGTGTGAAAAAGTACCACCCCGAATAGATTCTTTTGAAGACAGTTCTCTTCTAGGAGAATACTATGCAAATTGGAAAAAAAATTAAATTCAGCATTATTGTAATGCTTCTCTGGGCTCCCAGAATTTTTTTTTGGAAAAACTTTTGGAAGAAATCTGTTTGGAAAAAATAAGTATTAAAACAAAAACATCCCGTACTATATACATTATCCTGGTAAAATGAGAGAAAGTCTCTATACCAATGCGTTTTAATAAATTTGGTACTTAATTCACCACACTACCCACCGTTTTCTTAACACGACCTGATAACGGCCAATTATTTGAATTATTTGAATTTTTGCCAATGTTACCACAGAATGAACTGTCAGGCATCTGTCAACATGTCACACATACTCTGCCACATAGTAACACGGAAAACAGCTTGTAGGCAAATTCTCTTAAGTTGAAAGTTCTGACGGTCTATATAATACTTAGTTTATGAGGTCGTCGCACTAGTGTTGTATTTCCTCTCTTCAATAAAAAAAGTAAAAATCAGGCACTATTGATGGAAAACGCTGTCAAGTGTTGGCGTGCTCATAGCCTTATGAGTATTCCTGGAGTGTTAAAAAAATTTCAAAAAAGTTTCACGCAGCAAACTACACTGGCGGTACTAAAATCAAACATGATATATACGGATGTGCTAGCAGCGAAATATTGTTCATATGTTGCATGTTTGAATATAAAATACTAAATTTGTTTCTAAAAGATATGGAAAAGAAAAATTATTAAAATTTGATTCAAATATGGTAACACCACCGACATTGCAAGCGAAATGACATGTGCCTTGTGTGACGTCACGTTGAGCAGAATATTTGCAATATGGCTGGTGGCAATGTGAAGTTTGTAAAACCCTGTATTATCTGTTTTCTTTTTGAAAGCAGCTGTTGCCACAACTCAAAAATTAAACTTTTCAATGATCAGATCACGCTGATAATAAAAAACAGCTAATATTGTAAGAAAAAGATAAACTCGGACAATAAAACAAACGGATGGTTTAACCTTCACTTTGTCGCTAAATAAAAACTTCTTATCCTGACACCCCGGTGTATAAATTGTCTTTCATTAACCCTAGAACACTAATCCTCGCCTGTGAGGCCGCTCACAACCGGTTTTCTGAATTTTTCTCAGAATATACTACTTCCATGTTATTCTGTCTCCTTGCCAACTCAGTTGGGAATCAGATGCGGTGGATGGCGGACGTTTGTAAAATTTCAGTGGTTAATTTCCCAGTTATAGAGCTCGGTGTCGCCTGAGAGGCGAGCATTAGTGTTTAAGGTAATATTTTTTGTCAAGTCTTTAATTTTACTTTTTTGTAATATTTATGTTATTTGCATGGAATTAAATTAAGAAAATTGAATTTTTTAAAGATGAATTCCAATGAAGAGCAAATAAGCCATTGGTTAGAAGAACTGTCCGACGATGAAAATGAACAACTTTTAATAGATCTCAGGGCGTTCTTAGAGCATCAAATTCATCGAATGCAGAATGTGAACATCTCATCATTTCGCCATCGACACACATTACTCGAGGTAAGAACAACTATATTTGGTCATCGCAACCAGCTTCATCTCGGCAAAGTTCAGGCAGGATGGCTGCAAGGAATATAATTCATGTTATGCCAGGACCAAAACAATGCGGCAAGAATGTTATAAAACCATTGGAGTGTTTTGAAAAATTTTTTACGCCAGATATGATTAGCGAAATACTCCTTCGTACTAATGAAGATATTGAGGTCAAATCAGGAAAATATAAAGTACATACATCCACTGTGTCCACTTCTAGAAAAGAAGAACTTCAGGCACTACTTGGCCTATTAATTTTAACCGGTGCGATGAAAAATAATCACCTAGCAAGTAAGGAACTGTTTGATTCTTCACTTTGCGGATCTAAGTATATTGCCACAATGAGTCACGAACGCTTTGATTTCCTCATACGATGTCTTCGTTTTGATGATCGTAGCAGCCGAGAGGACAGAAACAAAGAGGACAGATTTGCTCCAATCCGAGGTATATGGGAAACATTTGGATAAATGTCGTGATCTATACAATCCAGGTTCCTATGTCACGATAGATGAACAACTTCTTGCATTTAGAGGACGATGTCCTTTCAGAATGAATATACCGAACAAACCTGCTAGATATGGAATAAAGATCGTCCTAGCATGTAATGTCAACACTAAATATATGTTTGATGCTTGCCCATATTTAGGAAAAAACACAGACTCGTCCGCTACTGGCAATCCTCTTGGAAGCTACTATTGCAAGCTGCTTACAAAAACAATACATGGGACCAACCGGAATCTTACAACAGATAATTGGTTTACATCAATGCCTTTAGCTGAACAGTTACTTGCTGAACCATTCAAGTTAACCCTTCTTGGGACAATCAGGAGTAACAAAAAAGAAATCCCTGAAGAGTTCAAACACAATACATCCCGTTTGGTCGGAACGTCTATGTTTGGCTTTCATGATAAGCTTACCCTTGTCAGCTTCAAACCTAAAGCTCAAAAAACAGTTCTTCTTCTTTCGACCATGCACGATGAACCAGCTATTGATCCAGTGTCACAAAAAACCATCTGTAATAGAGTCGTACAATTCAACAAAAGGTGCCGTCGACACATTTGACCAAATGTGTGGTCACTTAAGCTGTAGTCGTAAGACAAGGCGATGGCCACAGTGTGTATTTTACGGTATGTTGAATATGGCGGCTTTGAATAGCTATATCCTTTATGTCTCCAATTGCTATGCTAAAAAAATCAAGCCAATGAATAGGAGAAACTTTATGATAAGATTAAGCAATGATTTGTGCGAAAATTGGAAGAGCGCCCCACTATGAAGAAACGAGTTCGTGAAGCCTTACGCGAAGTGCTTAATTTGCCTGCTTATGAGGATTCTGCACCTTGTCCTGAAGAACCGATGATTAAAAAAGGAAGGAGATCAGTATGCAGTTTTTGTCCTGCTAAAAAACGACACATGAGCGTGTACAAATGTGCAAATTGCAACAGTACTTATTGCCTAGAACATAGGTCGCCGAACTGCTTCGGATGTACAGAGAAATGAGTTCGTAAAAAAGGCTAATTTTTAAATTAACGTGGAGGCCACAATTCTTGTGATACAGCTCTGATTTTTTTTTGCTATGAAAGAGTTTTTATTTATTTATTGGGTTTTGCAAAGTATATGTGCAATTTTTAAGATATTAATTTTTTTTCCTTTTTTTGTGAAGTCGTCACTTGTATAAAAAGTTCAAAAATGTGTTTTTTAATTTTAGGTTTTCATTATTAAAGTTCTAATCAAACTTCAAATTTAGTGTTTTTTTTCTAAAAGAGTAACGTTTTGCTAAGTATGATAAATACTTTTAAAAGGTAAAAATAACAGTTTTAAATGATTCATTAGGCTTTTTTTCAAAAGTAGCCTCCCAGGCGAGGATTAGTGTTTAGCGACAAAAAAAAAAGATTAGTGTTCTAGGGTTAATTGAACAATTTCAAATTTATTTAAGCCTTTTGATGCACATACAAAATATTTCCTTTTTAAATCTGGCACCTGGCTACTAAGATTTGCAATATTTCATTTTTGTATACTGTCGATTTCTAGTTGAAAGTCACCCACAATAGCGGGTGAGAGCCTGTCAGTTATCGAATTTCATCGTATCGCTAATATTTATTAGTTTTAAATTTTTTTCAGTAAGTAAGTTACTGCCATCATCCATAAGTGGAATAGTCAATGCGAATTCCTTCCGTTAGTTAAGATTTATTGTGGTTTTTCTTATTTAGAGTTCCGGATTGTTTGGGAAGTGTTCGCATAAATTATGTTAAAAATTGAATCAACAGTGACTCTGAAAACGAGGACGAAGGAATGAGCGATAGACAGGAAGAAAACGACGATAATGTAGTACAATTGGATGGATTATAGCCAAATCTACAGTGAATGCCAGCACATAATATCATTCGTGACAAAACTTTTATGAGACCAAAACCTAGCACTGGAAATTTGAGTGACGTCGATACGTTTTGTGAGCTGTTCAATTCGTCTATGCAAGACATTATTTGTAGGCACACAAATAGAAAGGCCGATAAAGAACACAGCAAATGGAATACGGTCAATCCCTCTAAAAAAAGCTTTGGTCGATGAGCAGCTATTTCCTTTTAGAGGCCGAACGAAGTTCACACAGTATAAGTTATGGACTAATGATTTAAGCCACAACTTAAAACAAACAAACGCTTACTGTTATGTGTGTTGCAAACAATTAATTTATATTCCCTCAAAGCCAGCGAATATGGGATAAAGGTATGGTGGGCATGTGATTCTGAAACCACATATCCGTTGAACGGCCAGATTTACACCGATAAAATTGTTAAAGAAAATTAAGGATTTGCTTGTTCCATACAAAAACACTGGGAGAAACGTTACGATCGATAATTTTTTTACATCACTTCCTTTAGCCAATGAATTATTAGGCTGGAACTTGTCTATGGTCGGTACTATGAAGAAAAACAAGCGCTCCATACCTGCCGAATTCAAAGCTTCAAAAACTACAGAAGTTTTGTCATCGACTTTTGGTTTTGGAGAAAAAATGGTTCTGTGCTCATATGTTTCGAAAAAAGACAAGGGGGTAGTGTTTTTATCAACTCAGCATAATGATGACAGCGTTTCTGGGCCAAAACTAGAGCCATAAATTATACATTTTTACAACAAAATTAAGGGTGCTTTCGACACGATGGACAAAATGTTGTCGCAGTATATCACGAAAATAAAAGAAAACAAATCGCTGGCCACTTTCGATGTTTTTCAATATTGTTGATATTACAGCGCTCGCAGCTTACATCATTTTTTCGAAAAACAATCGGTCGAGCAGGCGTAACGTCAGAACAAGCCGACGTCGAGAGTTCCTACAAGAGTTGGGTGAACATCTTTGCATTCCAGTGATAGACAAAAGAACTCTGCTTCCAAGAGTTATGGGTAATTTTTCTAATAGTAGTGCAATAGAATGCATTTTGGGGGTTCCAGCACATGAGCTACATGATGATCTGACGGATCGGGATGGATCTGGTCGCCCAACGCAAAAAGGGCAATGTTTTTTGTGCTACAGTGAGGAGAAAAGGAAGCGCCCCTCTAGAAAAGTTTGCGAACAGTGCAAGAAACCAGTTTGCCAAATTCACAGTCTTACGCAAACAAAATGTCAGGATTGTCATACAAAATAATATTCTTGTTTTGTGTTTTGGAACATATTAGTATTTCAGTGCCTATTTCCTTTCTTATGTTCATTTTTATTTCTTGTAGTAATTTAACCTACTAATAATACCTATTTTCCATTTGAAATAATGTAAATAAATACGAACTCATGAAAAAGAAAAATACAAAAAAAAATAAGTGTTCATTGTTTTATAACATTGAACAGTATTTACTATAGAAACAAGTGATTCCAATTCAAAAAGACACAAGGTTCTACTTGTGGGTGCATAATGTCAATATTATCCTTGGATTTAACAATCTTTGGATTGGAAATTGGAGAATCAATCGAGGACACAGAATATGTTAACTATATAAACCAAACAGAAAGTAGATTCAAATTCCATCCAATCACAATGGACGACAGGAAAACAATATGCAATAAGTGCGCTAATATTAATGGATAACTGGAGTACATTAGGACAAACAATACTTAAGCTAGTATGAACGAATCGCTTCTATCAGGATAGTTTCCGAACCCTTGGAAAGATTCAATGGTAACACCAGTAGAAAAAGTGGCAAACACCAATAAGAGCGAAGAGTTCCGACCAATAAATACCCTTAGAACCATTGACTTATTTTATATGGACTGCTAGTGAAATGTCACTTCCATACAATCTGTGCTCAGAAAACGACACCAACATAACTAGCGCTCGTGGTTCTATGCGAAAACAATAGATGTCATCTCGAAATTGTGCTAGTTAAAATAATAATTAATAATAGATGGAACCAACAAAATTTTAATATAAAATCGTTTTTCATTGTCCCATAAATTGCAAAATGTTGGTATATATATTGCGAATAGGGTTGCCAGATTTAAAAAATACGAAAAGAGGGACATCGTGAGTTTTTTAGGGGGGACAAGTGTTTAAAAGGGGGACACAATTTTGTTTCTTTTTCTGTTGGTTTTTTCTTTGGGTTCGGACATTTTACCAAGGTAAATTTTGGTTTCAAAACAAAAAGTGGAAGACAGGTGACAGTACAAAACAAAAATATACAGGAGAACAACTTTAGCACGTGAAGTGAAATGTAGTTCGTGAGCGGATGTATTCAGCTTTCAAAGTTTTCTTACACTTCCAATGTATGTGTTCACAGAGAATCTTGTTAAAAATATTAAAAGAAAGTACCTACACCAAAACCTCGATTAGCGTTGCTAATTGGGACCAGAAAAACACGACGCAAATCGAAATAACGATGTTTAATATTAATTCAAATAATAAAAAAAATAAATATGTATTTGATAAAACCAAATAAAAAATCAATAAATTCTACAGAAAAATTGATGAAAAAAAAAAATGAAATAACAAAAACCCAAACTGAAATAATATCGACGCAACTTCGAAACCACGACATTTTGTGGACGACGCAAACTGAAATAAAAACGACGCAGTATTGAAACCATGATAATTTTTAAATGACGGAACTTCGAAACGACGCAAGGTTTTGGTGTATTTTCAAATTTTTCCATTGAATGTTTTCTTTTATGGAATTTTGACCTAATAAGGGGGACAATGGAAAAGCGCGTTTTTGTATGAAAAAGGGGGACTGTCCCCCCTAAAGTGGGACGTCTGGCATCCCTAATTGCGAACTAGTTTTTTATGTTGTTTTTCATTATTAATTTTAGAAATATGTTGCAATAACAAATAACACTTTAGCGTTTATTTCAATTAAATTTCTGATCAATAAATACTTATGATTGTCAAAAATACCTGTAGAAACAGATTTTTCCCTTTTCAGAGAAACTTGAATCATATTGCAAATTGCAACCAATTATTCAACATTTAATTTTTTAAGTTTAAACCTTCATTCACTTAATCGCAATAACACAGTCTTATGCAAAACTATCTGCAATGAAATGGAAACGCCAGATGTGAATATACAATTTATTCCGCTTCGAACCACGAGAGCTAGCGCTTATGTTGTAACCAACGCGAAGTTGTCTACTAGCAGTCCATATACAATAAGTCAATGCTTAGAACAATAAAAAAAGTTATCGAGACGGTGGTTAAAAAGCATCTGATAGAATACGTTGAGAGCAACAACATATTATCGATATATCAATCGGGATTTAGAAAAAATTACTCATGTGAAACAGCAGTAAACCATGTTGTGAATGAATGGAAAGAGGATAAAACGATGGCACTATTCTTTAAGCGGTCCTTTGAAACAATTGATAGAAAAATTCTTTTAAGAAAATTATATATGTTTGGTGTATAAGATAAGGAGCAGGATTAGTTTAGATCTTTCTTAACAAATAGATCACAATGGACAAAACTCAATAATAGCCTTTCAGAACTCATCGAACAAGGAGTGCCGCAAGGTTAAATATTAGGAGCGTTTCTATCTATATAAATGAAAATGATATGCCAGAAATTTAAAATTTTGTAAAATAGTGCTTTACGATGATGATACGTTAATATATTCAGAAGGTAAAGACGAAGATGAATGCAAAAATAAGCTAATGAATGATATTAATGAGTTGGTGAAATGGCTGAAAATGATTAAGCTAAAATTGAACGAACAAAAAACATAGTTAATGGAAATAAATATGAATGGAACAACAAGTATCGAAATTAACGGAAAAGTTATCGAAAACGTAAAGAACATAAAATATTTGGGATTAATAATTGATAAGGATCTAAAAATGCATGACCATAAAGATTATGTCTGCAAAAAAATTGGTAAGAAAATAGGATTTTTTAAAAGGATTCGAAAAAGAATTGACTATTTGACAGCTGTTGTCTACAATACCATAATCAAACCACATTTTGAGTTTTGTTCCACAATATTGTTTTCCTGTTGCTACCACTGTCAAATCGAAAAGCTACAAAAACTACAAAACAAAGCTATGAGGAGCATCCTGAGGTTCAACAGATTATATGGTTCATCGTTAAACAGAGGTTGGAATTGAACAATCTTTTGACTGTTTTTAACATAAAATATGCCGATGCGCCAAAATATCCCTAAATGAGGTCAGACATGTTAGGAAGCTCAACCTTACCAACTTCGAAACTCGAACGACTTTAGGCTGAGAAGACAGAACTCATCGGGCGCACAGAATATGATCATCTACAAGGGATTTGATTAATTTAACAAGCTACCAAATGCCATTAAATATGATAACAATGTTAGATCATTTAAAAAACAAATGTATTGAATTAGTGAAAACAAATACTTAAAAATATATAACTGAAATTAGACTGAATTAAAATGTTTATAATTTATAATATGAAAGTTTTAAAAAAAATATGAAATACTAATAAATAATTACACATACATACCTGCAAAAAAAAATATACGATAAATCTAACTACAGTTGGTGGTCTCTTTCCCTTGAGATATCGGAAGTGCCAAGAGTGTGTTTCTTGTAATTGTGTGCTGAAGATTCTACTTTGCTTTGATTTGCTGAGATATGTTTTCAAAAAAAAACACGTCTGACTACGGCAGTTCATTGTAACATTCGTTTATTTTACTTTGATTTTTTTAAATAGATGTTCAATAAAACGGGCCTAATAAAACATGCCTGATGTTACCGACATGCTTAATTTTCTGCATCGTCTCGTCAGTTTGCATAAAATTACTATTCACAACGCTCTTTATAATATTACGCAAAGTCAAAAAGGTCAACCTCGAAATCAAATGAGCCAAAATAATTTATATATATCAATACTTAAAGTCCAACCGATTTGAAGATTATATTTAACTGCATTTTGTTCATTATTTATAGAATTACCATTTATTTAAAATCTTACGGACTTACCCTTTTACCCCGAAACCACATGAACATGACTTTGTTTATCTTCAGCCGCCCATAAATTAATTACGCCTACTTTTGCAAATATATATCTGCTATACACACCGAAATCCATCGCACATGATTGATCCAAAAAGTTATGAGCATCATTTTCTATTGTTCCAACGCTGTTATCACGTTGATGTTGTTGTAGTCATAGGCGATGCATTTAGAAATCGGGACAGGGAGTTCCATTATCGCAAAGAACATGTTCGAGTCCGACGACTTAATTAAGCTGTCATCTATTACCACAGCCAGAACTTGAATATGGTTTTGTCTTTTCGATTTATTCAGTAGGGCGGAAGTGCTTCCATAATTTGAGCACAATCGTTTATAGCTTGGATATGTAACATCTTCGTGCCGGCCGGCAGCGTAATAAACATTCATTCCATTGAATTTTCCATCGGCGACATCAAGGACATCATACTTGCACGGACACAGACTTTCGTGTGAGTTTGAGTATTCATCCAATTAGGCCCGTTTGTATGGCCACGCCATCCTTTTTCGTTCTCACAGCCATACGGATATGTGTATTCGTTCGTGTTCTTTAACAGATTTTGTGTCTTTAGTTTTACTTTTTAGATCACATCGTAAGCATGCGTTTGGACAAGGGTTTCCGGAAAAGGTTATTGGTATTGGGGTGTGACTCCAAGCGAAAAGTCAGGGCTACGTTAGTAACGAATATGTTTGAGCTCGAAGATATAGCTGCACAGTTAAAGCTCCAAATTATTACAATCTGCGAAGATGCGCACGTGTAGCTTTAATTTCATGTTCCAATACTATATACCTACACACACAACATGCAGATAATGGTGATTGAAAATGAAACAATCTACTTCAGGTTATGAATCTGAAGATAATGGTGTCAATCCTCCAAGTAAACAGGCGGCTGCTGGTATTCATACTCGTACAACTCCATGTATGGAAAGAGTAACGACGTGCGACAATCTTCGAATAATTGCTCAACTCTAAAGCAGTTTATCAAATCCTGGTATTTAGTGTAAATACTTGTAGTTAAATAAAAAAAAGCAACTATTTGCATGGGACATATTATATACAATCTACTTGACGATATAGGTAAATTCAAACGTGTTAAAAAATTTATAAAAGTATGTTTTTTTTCAGTCCAAAACCTTTCTTCTTAACGAAATCCGTTGGAGCAATATAGATAGAATGAACATCATTATTCCCGCAGAAAAATTGTAGGGGACGTCTGATGAATCCATATTTAGTTATTTTTATACCGGCCACAGGAATAGGTATATTCACTTTGTCATAACTTATGTAACGCCAAGAAGAAGTCGCCGGAGAAATCATAAAGTATTTATATTCTGAATCAAGATCACATTCTGAATCGATTTAGCCATATCCGTCTGTCCGTCTGTCTGTCTGTCTGTTGAAAGAACGATAGCGCCCAAAGGAATTGACATATGGGAATGCAATTTGGTGAAAGTACTTTGTTTAATAGTGGTCAGGTTGGTATTAAAAATGGGCTATGGCGGTCAAGTGGTACCTCCCATACAAAATCAATATTAGACCCACGTGTTTCTCTGTCTGTTGAAAATACCATAGCATCCAGAGGAATCAACCTAAGCGAATGATGTTTGGCGAAAGGACTTCTTTTTATCGTCGTCAGGTTGGTATTGAAAATGGGCTAAGTAGTTAAGTAGTTCTGGTACCTCCCATACAAAACCAATATTATAAAACACATGTTGAAACACGATAGCGTCGAAAAGAATCCCATAGGCAAATGCAATTTTGTGAGAGGACTTTTATTTATCGTCGTTACTTTGGTATTAAAAATGGGCTATCTCGGTCAAGGAGTTCATGGTCATGAATATTTTCTAAAATTCTCTTCTGCTCCAGTGGAAGGTTGGGTTTAACTTGCATGTTGTTAACTCAGTTTTAAAACAGGATTTCAAACTGTGACTGCGATTTTTCACTCTTTCCATTCGCACTCCTTCACAATCGCAGTCACAGTTTGAAATCACGACAAACAAAACACGACATCAAATCACAATCACAGCACAAACAGCGAAACTGTGAAATAAGGTACACACACGAGAATCACGATCACAAGCCAAATGGAGAAACTATAGACTAACCAAACTAGACTGTCGACTGAGAGCAGAAACGGTACTTCTGCCTACAAGCTGCCTGTCCTGCAGCAAATTGCATAAGTATTCGTACCTGTACAAATCAAAGGAGCGTTGCTGCCGCACGCATACTTATACAATTTGCTGCAGGGACTTCATGTCATTCGGGCGGCCATTATTATGGTGCGAAATCAAGTGTGTGCGACTGTGTTCGGCATATTTTGTGCCCATTAGTTATGCGGCGTTCACATCACAGTTTATTTTAAGAATTTTTAAAGCTTTTGAAATTGTTGGTATCAAATGGAATTCCTGTTATAATTTCGTTACAATGCCAAATAAATTAATATAATAACTATTTGTCAATATCCTGCAGAAATCCATCTCATAATATTAATCAGGGAAAATGAACTACCACGGTTTTTTTCACTTTTGTTAAAATAGATTTTGTAACTTCAGGTTTTTTTGCATATTTTAAGAGAATACACTTTTTTCCGTTGATTGAAAAAAAAAATATATTTTAACACAGTTTAGCGAAAACGTTTTTTATATGTATGTCGTGGGGAAAAATATATTTTTGGTTTTAGCATAATTTATAATCTGAAATTAGTATGTAAAATGTATACTTGCACAATAATATATGCAAGTATGCATTTGTTAAATTAAAAAAATATATTTCTCCCTTAATTAATTATACTCGTAACGATAAAAAATGCTTTGATCACTTTTCGTATTCCAAAAACACAAATAGTGCACTTGTTTTTGTTAATTAATAATTAGGAAGGTTTATAAAACAATCTGTGCACATTTCAAAATATATAGTTTTAAAATTTGTATAGAAAACGAAATAAAGTTTGCGAATACCAACAATTAACAAAACAATTTGAATTCTTACGTTCGTTTTCAGCAAAGCAAAGTATAGTAAGATTTTCAGCACTTATAATTACAATAACAACTACGAGTCTCGAAGTGTCACGTAGAGTGTAGTTGTTTTAATTGCGTACTGAAAATCCTACTTTACTTTGCTTTGCTGAGAACGAAGCTAAAAAAAAACAGGTCAATTGGAGTTAAACTTTTTTTTTTGCTTTTCGATATTCATATTTTTTTGTTTTTAAAATAAGAATAGCAATTGCATTCTTACTGTTCCTAATTAACATTATTCAACAATGTTCAGTGTTATTAAACTACTGAAATACCAATCATATATTTTGTTTTTGTACAAATATGGTGTTAAATAAACGAATTTAAAAACATTCACCCTAATAGGAATTTATACAATATTCATGAACATTTACTAAAATTCGTTTTGTCTAGTGGTAGCTTGGGTTTAACTTGCAAGTTCTTGACTCATTTTTGGAACAACCCCCGATGATTTTATTTTTGCATTTTGCTGTCAAACATAGAATTCATACAAACAAAAATAAATGTGAATGGATTTTTACTGCCGAAGATGGATGGAAGACATATTAAGCTATCTAAAAAACCATACTCAACATTTACTTTTTTTACTTTTATTGTTATAGATTCATTTACATTTTGTTTATTAATGAAATTCTGCCACCCGACGGCCTTTAATACACGTATTCACAGACAGGAAAAAAAAAGCGCGAGAGAGAGCTGTCATTCAAAATTTGCGGGGATAATCGGGTGGGTGCAGTGAAAGTTGACTGTCTAGTTTGGTTAGTCTATGGGAGAAACAGCGAAGCTGCGAATCAAAGCAGCAAGTAGCAACAAGAAAGGGTAGGTGGTAGAAGAATTTTACAAAGGAAAACTTGAAAAAGTATGATGAAGTAGAGGGAGTGGGATTGAATGTGTTTTGTGTATACATACACTGGTCGCTTATTGCTTTGCTATTGATACAATATCTTATTGGAGTAGTTTTGGCCGCGATATAGTTAATTTTACGTGTGCTGTGCTGGATTGTTATTGTTTTTCTTTTTTTTAATTTTTGAAGGGCAAGGGATAACATATAGGTATGTATCATATCAACCTTCGCCTGAAAAATGCATAACATGGCATTACAATACCTTACCTACCGTGAGTAAGCGATTCACAATCGCAATCACAGCGATTTGAAAATCACACTCACAGTTTTACCTGTGATTGCAAAATCACGACTTAGCTCATCTCTACCATTAAGTCCTATTAGCTCGGTTATGAAATATTATAGCTCTAAAATAACAGGAAGTTGTGCCGAGAATGTACCTATGCGTGACTTTATGAATTTTTCGGGAAAACAGCCAGAGATGAATGAATAGAAGAGATCTTTCGTACGTCTATCCCCTCAAAACCCATTTGTTTATATTGTTGACTTTTATAAAAAAGTCCGATTTTTTTGTGATCTGTTTTTAAAACAATTTATACAAATATATTTTGAATTTGGTAAATCTGTTATCAGTTCGTATCTCTCTCTCCCTCTCTTACATTGAAATTTAATGCCCCTTATAAGAGAATAAAAACGAGTGCTTACAATTATTGAATACCTCAACTAATTGACCCCCATCTTTAGCAAATTCTCAGACAGACACTTATAGTTTAAGCTGTTATCCACCGGTACTGCCTTGGCCATTTATTTTAAGTCGCACGCAGCGCAAACTTTCCGCAAATCCCGCAAACTACGAAAAGGCCTGACTCCTCTGGTACAGTGGGTGACACAACTTCGTCCTCTTCGTTATTGTCCGTTTAAAATGGATCAATTTCACCATAAGTTGGTAAGGTGTAAAGATAAACTTAATTAACAAAAAATAAATCAGTACATCTTAAATAAACCGTTAAAACTTGGTCATTTTACAAATAAATAAAACAAGTGTTTTTATAATTTGTCAACAGAAGGGACACAAAAACATCGATTTAGAATTAGACATAAGAACTGACAAAAGGTATTCAATCGATGTTTTTGAGATATTGATCAAGTAAAAAATAAAAATCTCGAATAACAAAAAACAAAATTTCATGACTTGTTTTCTCCCCACCTGCTCGTAGCATCATCACATTTAGTAATAACCAAAGACAAGTTCACTATTAATTTTATTGCCGGTAAATTTTATCCAATACATTGCAATTAATTATTTTTTTTCAACATGTTATGATCACTGCACTTTCGTCACTAAACTGTATTTGTACTCACAAATTCAATTCTCAAGAAGTTATTTTGTCCTTGAAGCGAGTGACGCCGTTGTATCAACCACAGACAATTGTCTCTGGTATCAACGGTATATTTCGCATTTCTTCTCGTAGAATTTTGTTTTGATACCAAAATAAGAAAATTAAAAATGACCCAAAAATATGCAAGAAGACCCCAAAACAATGTATAAATACTCCCCAATTTGGTAATCATTTTCGTTGTTGCTTGCCAAGCATTATTTTGGGGCAATTTTTCATTTTGTATGCTAACAATTTATTTGGGGCAATATTGCACAAATGGAATGGGTCCATGCCATTATGCAGTGTTAAATATTACCCCATTTTTTTGGACATTTTGTCATTGGGGTATTATTTCTTGGAGCCGAACTAAGCATACATACATGCTACACTGCAAATTTTGCTCCCCGTGATATTGTGCATTGTTCCAAGTAACATCTTCAGTATTTCCCTCAAGGGTCATTTTCCAACGGATCCTTGGGAAATATAAAACAGCCGCTGAAGGACCTATCGAGTGAGAACATTAATTTTGCTAATAGCCTTGGCAAGTGTTCCACAAAAATGCCAACAACAGTGATATTTCACAGCAATAGCCCCCATGCACAGTGTACTTCCTGATAGCCATGACACTATCATTTACCGAGCACTCTGTGTCCTTTTAATTAAAATGTATCAAGAAAATCAACATACACTTCCATAAAGGCGGAGGAAGCCATGAATATCCTACCCTTTCGCCCACATTGCTTGTTCGCACTTTAGCTCTCGACATTTACTTACCACTAAGACGATAGTTTAATTTATTTCGATGCAAAATACACCATGTAACACCTTCTTGAGGGGATTTAAACATAAAATGTACAACCCTTCAGCACGCAATATGAAACTATACAGCTCCTACACACACACCCAGCAAAGGCAACCTATTTCCTGGCAGAAGAACAGTTGGGAAAGGAAAATTGTAGCCAATTTCATTTTCTGAATGCCCCCGCCCCTATAAATTTTTTACACCACCTTTCAGTAGCCTTTCGATTTTAACCCAGTTGTCGGTCTTAAAGCTTAACTATATGAATACCTTGAGTGTGTGGCCAGAATGGTGAAATACTTTTAGATACTCTATTGAAAGGTGTTACACAAATTTATAACATTTTGCTTTAAGCAAAGGTAAGTGGAAAGAGTTTATAAGACGAGTAATAGAGTCCAAGGCTGAGCTTAGTAAAGTGTGTCATGAAGGAAAGGACTCAAATTTTTATTATACTGCCAACTTTGGAAGTAGCTACTTAACATTAGTCACGCTTTGTCTTAAATAATAAATTGCATCCGGAAGTGTTAATAGACAGGGGCAATCGTTTTTTTTATTAGATAATATATTTTTTCAGTTTTAATTTCCACAGCACAACAAACATTTCAAAAATAGTATTCTAAACAATACATATTTTTTTTACGTTGTTTGGCGTGAAAACAAAATTGTCAGTTGGTTTTCCGACACGGTAACAGGCGACGTATGATTGACCATGCGAAAATAATCACTTTCGGAGCGAAAAAAATAATTTCACATAAAAAAGTGGAATTATTTTCCACTCCTGGTAAAGTTATTTCCGTGCACCAAACCGGCGTGGGATCAAATCAACAAAAAACTTTCTTTAATTATTGAAAAAAAATAATCAAACGATCCAGCCGTTTTTAAGTTATGGCATTAGCACCGAAAAAACTATATATTTACGAGATTTGATATCGCCCAATTTGTAAGCACTGACTTACTCTCCTTTATTGGAGCAAAGCTAAAGCCAGCATTTTCGCAGTGCTTTTGCTCTTGGTGGCGCAGTGGCTTAGTGGTTAGTGTGTTGGACTACTAAGCGAGGGGTCCCAGGTTCGAATCCCGAGAAAAACCCAAATTTCAACTTAAGGTTTTTTTCGCTGCGCCACCTCTCGCGAACGTCTGACAAACATCCGAGAGTATAACTGTCATGAAAGAGCTTCTCAATTGGCCGTTTGGACTCGGCATAAAATTGTAGATCCCTTCCATTCGTCCCAAAAATAAAAACTCACACAAGACGAATGGTTGTGAGAAGCTAGGCTTGGGTCCATACGGACCTGTTCCGCCAATTATTTTTTTTTGCTCTTGGAAGCAACTTACTTCAATGCTATTGGAGAAGCGGTACAAACATTTTGAGTTCTGACTCCATGCGAGCAATCTAAGCTTTCTATGTGATTATCCTATGCTTTACCTTTGTAAATGGATATCTTAAAAACCACAGCGTCTTGCCCAACGGATGCCGCTGCCAATTTCGTAATAATTCGATAAGTGTTGTTTTAGTGGTTTGAACCTAATGAAATATAAGGTTTTGAAAAACATGCAATAACAGCTGCGCAAAACTTGTTTTTAGTAAATATATCCAACTTTTTTTTTCAGCCATATTGAATATGCACCTTAAAATAATTCCAACCTATTGGATTCCAATTGCCACGCATTTTGCACCCCCATACATGTCCATCGGGATGTTCAGTTTTTAATTGATAATGCAAATTCAAAAACAAATCCCTGAATTCCTACAAAACATATTTATGTAAAGATAGCAGTCTATCGCGAAACGTACTTCCACTTCCAATCATACCAACCGGTCCTTGTACTCAAAAATCTAGTAAAGTGTAAGAGCTTATAAATGGTACATTAGATTCCTAAATTTTTCTCTAACCAGAACCTGCGAAAATTGCCTGTTACTGAGAGTTAAAACTTATAAAAACCTCACATTGTTGTTCGATATGTACTCTCATATCCAATGAATAACCCAAAAGGGAATTTTATTTAACATTACATATTCTTACAATTTATGCACGGTTGCTTCTGAAACTTTAACCCATCAATTGGTTCATCCAAACTATTGTTTCGTGCGATCCCAGTAGTGCACTTTATTTTGAATATGAACTTAATAAGATTTCGTTAAAAAAAAAATATATATCATTATATTTATTAATACGTGAACATCTAAAGTTTCCGTAGCCTAGTACCCTGCTCGCGCTAAATTTTATCTCCCATACAAAGATAAAATTTAGCGAGGCAGTTTAGCAAAACAGTATCCTGTTCGCAAGCTAAATTCTTAATTTCATATAGATAGGCTGATGAAAAGTCTCCACTCATTTAGCTGGCGAAATATATTATATCCGGTACATTAAATCGAAGATAAATAATGTTGACATTAAAAAAACGGAGGAAAAAGTTTCAGTTGTGTTTACTTGGGATCTTTTTTCGGAGGAAACCGCAGAAAACATTTTCGTGATAAATAAAAGAAAACGCAAAACCAAAAATTCCTTTACATGAAATGAAAAAACAAAAAAAAAAACTTGCAGGGATTGTGGAGGAACGATCAGCAATATGGAAATTGAAGAAAAATTCCAATGCAAATAGGGATTTACCCGACACGAAGGAACGTGTCGCCTTCTATTTGCTTTTAAAGAAATTATTTTAAGCTGCTGCAGCAATAATAGTATATCTTCTTCAACTTTTATTGTATCCATTGTTTTAGAGATATGTATTCAAATATTGCGATGTATTTCAAGTCTTAAATTCGAAATTGTAATTATGCGTAATTAAAATTACGTTTACTGACATCTGCCATGAACATAAATGGTAATTGTAACATCGATATCATGTTTGATAATTTAGCGACCATTTATGTTTGGTGTGGAGAAACGAAGTGGAGACTAGAGATGATAAAATAGCGCGAGCAGAACACTAGGCTTTATTATGAAAAGAGTAGAATGAAACATTATATCATTCGGAAGGTATGATGTATGGGTATATGTCGCCGTTAAAGCTAGTAACATTAAGTTAACAATTCCCCATTCAAAATGCTTATCAGGTAGATAAAAGCATATTGGTGACATGCAATTTGTCGCCGTAAGTAATCAAATATTATATCATCTTAGATTAGACCCCATTTTTGGAGGAATGCAATTTGCCGTCCCCTAAAAGTAAGCAACGGTTGGTATAAGTTTAATTCAGGGGCATATGTCTGCGAGGTGTTGACAACCAATTTTGATGTTACTATGGGAAATATTTAGCGCTTATAAAAAAAACCTAAATATCGAAAATTGTGGCACGTTTTTTAGTATTACATACTTATAATAGGTAGGGTCGACACAAGCGAAACTAGTTTAAATTATGTTATGATATTCAATATTATATTTACTAACTTATACTACGACGCTTTTGAATTCCTTCAATATTAGATAGTACAACGTTCACGGGCTAGGGATTTTTCCCCCCTACTGAAAACCATTTGTGTTCTTTCACCCGATATAGGATAGGAATCAACACAAATCTGCAGCCTTTTCTAATGCTGCCTCATCTTAATCTGAGAAGGCTGCGTATGCGCGCTTCGATTTCTGTGTCATGATGCAAGTTCATTCAAGATAATATTCCTCTATTATCCAGTTATCTAAGTTAAAAATCCCATTAGTATTATTTTTGGACAACTCTGTATTACAACGAAGGCAAATTATTTCTTTTTGTTTTTTTTTTAGGACGCTTGAATCCCATAGTCAGTAAATGCTCATAATAAGAGTATTACAACAATTTGCTTGTGGGTTTGCATTTTTCTATCTGGCCCTTGCTTTATGAAGTATTCTTTACATTACGTAAAACTCATGTTCACGAGAAACATGTGTCGGTATATCTTCGTCCATGTAGCAAAACCATGTCATCGATATTGTTACTTAGTTCTAATTGATTATGTTGTATAAGTTACCTTCTTCACATACATTTTTTCACATTTATTTGGCACTTTGAGGTATTTCTCTGCAAACGTATTTATTTATTTCCTTTGTTAACAAATATAAGTAAAAACGCTTCAGTATTACGTATGCGTCTGAAGTATTAATCAATGAAGATATATTAATTATGTACACTTGATTTGAGACTCCCTCAAGTCTGCTGTGTACTTAATAAAATGAAATACAGTCTTTCAATTTCGACATTTCTAAGCTTCGTCGTCACCACCCTTCAACCACCTGCTGCAAAGTTTGAAATAGCTTGTTGCTTTTATCCGGTTCATATTCAGTGGCTGGGAATTTGAATTGGTCTTGACATGCACCAGATCCAAAGCAACCGCAAGATAAAGTCATGAAATCCGATACATATAATATAGTCTTATAAATACAGAACCGAATGTTGCCAGCACTACACTACTCTGTCACGGCAGACTTGGATAAGAAAGTACCAATATTCTATGAATTATTCATGTGGAAATACAAGGTTCCTTACGCATATATGATCCGGAATCTGAATTTGTATGAAGCAGACATATTAAGGTAAGAGCTTTCTCACTGATGTCATCGGCTCTGAAGAGGTGGTGACCTATTTTTAAGCATCCTAAGAAAATATAATAATTTTAATAAAAACTAATGTGCTGCGCCAAGAAATGAAGGTGAGTACGACAAAGGAAAATTAAAAAATGTGTACATCTGTAGCTATCTATATAATTTTGGGTGGATTTGAAATTGAAAGTGTGTCGTCGGTGAAGTTTTTTAACGTGAACAGATTTTTTGCAATATGGATGTTTGTATATAACTGTAGGTACTTATTCTACAAGTTTTCCAGATCCATATGGCTTGATATTGCAATCGGGTAGGGCGAGGAGGTTCTGCACGTTAATAGATGTTGTCAAAAATTGGGTACATCCGTTTACATACAAAACTATATATATGTAAATTTTAGTTTATTAAGGTTTAGTCTATTACAAAAACAACTTTAAGCGCTAAATTATTAACCATCTCAGAGTTTTTGATGAATTTCTAAATAAGGAAAAAGTGACAGAACCTCCTAGTTTGTAGGAGGTTCCGACTTTTAAGAAGGAGGTTTCAACATACTATAGGATGTTACGCCAATCAAAAAATTGTCAAGACTAAAATTAAAAGAAAGAGATACCTAAGCTTTTTTGGTACATTAAGGACTTCAGTCTTTTTTTAATTAAAATAAATAAAATTAAATAAAATTTAGTTGCAATTCATTTTAGGTTTTTTTAAATCAGTATTTAACTTTTTATCATTAAAATAGCAGTTAATGAAAAATTATAAAAAAATTACCGCACATCAAAATTACCAAAATTAAGATCAAAACAAATTTTATTTTTGGACCTGGATGTTCCCGGCAGGTTTTTTGGGTCTCTCAATTTAGCCACCAAGTCGGGTCTCATTGCTACTCCCATATCGTCAACTGCAGGTTCATAGAGAAGTTGCTTTTGTTTTGCCGACGATAATATCTTATAAAGTAGCACATCACCGAGTTTCGACAATTTGGCTTAACCTCCTAAGCGAAACGTGTCGAAACCTCCTTCAATGCATGCATTATATTTACGCTTTAAAAAAGTTTTTTATTTTATACTTACGTAAAAGGGCCTCAACTAATAAAAACACTATTAATCAGTTTGTTTAATTTTTGTATTGTCACTTTCAAAAACTTAAAACAAAAAAAATTATAGCTCAAGAATTCACAGAAAAAATGTACATGCCCACTTACCAAAAATCAAAACACGACTGAACTCGTTCCGCGCTGATCAGAAACTGAACGCAATAAGGGAAAAAGTAAAGGTACATTTTGGCTGTGGACATAAGAAATTATCATATCTGTCATATTTAAAGGAAGTGAAAAATTTGAGTTTGATGAAACCTCCTACATGTCGAAACCTCCTCGCCTTACCCTACTGTTGAAATTGATTTGAATTTTAAGTAAATAATTTGACATGCTGGTGAATTTAAATAAACTAGTATCGCTTGTGGTCGAAAATCGAGCGTTCCTTTTAAATGTATGTAGGTACCAAATGTAATACTAAAGACGTACCACAATTATTTTCGTTATTTATATTTTTTTATTAACGAAAATAGCGACATCTGGATATGGAAAAAATATGTAAATGAGCTGTGCCATTGGGAAGAGGTTCTAATCTTAGATGATTAATATTTGAATACGTTACTATGTTAATAATGTCGGCGACATATTGAATATCGCCAAAATCCTTTCAATCACCTGTTTTGTATGGGGAATTCATAACTTAGTTTTAACAGCCTAAATGGCACAGTACCTTTCGAATGGTATAAGTTTTATTCTCCTCAATTCATAATAAATACTTAAAAAGTGTACCGAAACTTTTGATTGTTCACGTATTAATATAATGATGTATCTTTGAGTGACTCTTCGAAATATGTTGATACTTGATAGCCGATGCTTTAGCTTTTTTTGGAATATCGAGTATCATATTTTGCCCAGGTGCGTTGTCCCTCTAGGGTATGCGTAATTGTTAATATTTATGCGTGCACGTGCATTAGCGATCTCAGCCATTATATTTTGATTTTTTTTAAATATATCAGCTTCGATACACATTTTTTAAACTTTTTTGCTCAAACGTACCATCCGTAGGTACCCTAGGCCTAGCTTCTCACAACCATTCGTATGGTGTTCATTTTTGGGACGAATGGAAGGGATCTACAATTTTAGGGCGAGTCCAAAGAGCTAATTGAGACGCTCCTTCTTGACAGTTATGCTCTCGGAAGTTTTTTAGACGTTCGCGAGAGGTGGGGAAGTGAATTTGTTTTTTTTTTCGGGATTCGAACCGGAGACCCCTCGCGTAGCAGTCCAACACACTAACCACTGACCCACTGAGCCACTGCGCCGACTACTAGCTAAGTTGACGAATAATACCCAGTCCCCATGAAACAGTTTGAATCAATTCATATCGATGCGATAATTACAGAACAATAACAATAAAAAAACAATAACTTTGCATTGTCAAATGCCTTTCCGGCAAGCACGACAAACTTTCCCATCTACGAGTAAGAACATCAAATCATTGGGAGTTTGTTGTTGGTTCGTCCAGACGAAATCTTTTACAAATTTGGCTAATTTTCTGTTTCTGTCCTGAAAAGTTTGGCAAATACCAATCGCTTGTGTTGTATACCTACACGCGGCCTTAGGCGATGCAATAAATTTCGCTGATGGCGCCAGCGTTGCCGCAAAGAAAAAAATATTGGGGGACATTCTGAGGGCAATTTCCAAAAAGTGCGGGCCAAAAAAAATTAAAAAGCTATAAGGCAATATAAATACAAAACTCAAAAAATACGAAGTTGAATTATTATGATGGGAACAAATGAAAATAAAACGTCAGTCAGTCAGAATGAATCCAGTTCGGCTTTCAATATGTGAACTTGGTTATTGCTAAATTTTGTGATGAAATAAGAAAGTGTGCTTTTTACCCCACTGCACACAAAGAGGGTTATGTGTTTCGCGCGTATCCTATGTACGTTCCATCGGGACACCCTGTGGCCTAAACGACTTGACCGACTTTGAAGAGTGAGGTGTCATAAGATTCGTATTCTTCCCCGGAGTGTCATAGGCTAAACAAAAAAGACATAAATCAAAATTTAAAGAAAAACGAAAAAAAAGACAAATGTCACACAAATGTCAGTGAGAAATGTCAAGATATGGAATACACTGAACTGTGAAATAAATTACGTTCTGATCTATTCACAATAGCATCGCAACTCATAGCCAGCACCTAGCGGCATCTACATTTCAACTCAACATCGCAACTGACAGCCAAAAATCGAATCATTTATTTTTAGTGGATAGTGTTACCATCAAACGAATATTATGCTGAGTGTTAGGTTCAAGTTTATATAGTCTAAATAGGTACATTAGGTTCGTTCGCGTACGCGGTTTAAATCGAACGGAATCGATATAAATCGATCGCAATCACACAAAGTCTACACACGTACTCATCAAAAATGACAGAAAAGGAGAAAAATAGCAAACTAACGAGTAACGAGTGGTTCCTCTCTTGGCTCGATACAGCTCAGAGAATTTAAACCGGCAAGTACTGCTAAATATGTCAAATGCACAAAGTTTTCAAGAAACAAATTCAAAATCCGGCACAGAAAATCAATTGCACAGAACAATAAAATCTGTAAAAATAAAGAAAATTCTGTGGTGGTCGATTGTTGTCCTAGAACGTTTCATATATTGCAAAAAGGTAAGTTATATATTTATTTGTGATATGGATTGGATGTCAAAGATGAAAGTTGCTCAAAGTAGCTCGAAATCTATACACGTACTTTGGCGTATATTTTCAGAACTCTGAAAGAGTTTTGTTAAATTTTTTGAGTTTGACGGAATCGTAGTGTTTGGCTCGGGAAACTACGTGTCAGAAGACTCGTATTCTTCCCCGGAGTGTCATAGGCTAAAAAGATAAAAATAAAAAAAAGTTAATTTAAGAAACAAAAAAACCCGACTGACTGTAAAAAAAACGAGTGTGCTTAGACCACACGACTGAAGTGAAACTTCTTTAGCTCCATCTATATACACTCTAATATATCAATTTTCTTCAAAAATTTACTGGCTATGAGAGGAAGAGAGCAAGATTCTCTTGCGCAATGTTCTCTTGCTCCTACAGTATGATACAGACAGTAGGTTGCCACTTGCAAAAAAACTCAAATTATTTTATTTGATTTTGCACAAAATCACCAGCTACTAGAAGGCATGGGAGATCATCTACCTTTTTTCTTATAACAAACCCTTAACAAAGTAGAGTTTCATGTCTGTATATAAATAATATAATTAATTAACCTATCCATATCTCAATGTTTATAAACAGAAACTATTTCGAAGTTAACCTCTGTCACAAGAAGAAAATGAGTTCATTCTGTAATTTTTTGAATAGCGAATAAAACAGTTTTATATGGATGGTGATGAAGCATAGCTATGCAAATAATGCAATGCGTTCACACAGAAGCAGTAGGGTAGCATTTAAATGAGGTGATATCGAGTTCGCATTCTTGGGACATCTGTTCAAAAATTTACCTTAATCAGATAAAAATTACAAAAACTCAATAAGCAAAAAAAATACCAAATTTGTTAAAAATTACCAAAGTGGCAACCTTGCAATAGGCGTGTCTTAGATATACGAAACGTAACTGGCTATGAGAGAAAGAAAAGAAACTGTGTGCTCGCACCTCTCTCTGTTGCTCCTGCAGTGTGATACAGACAATATGCCTGCACTGAAGTGATACCAGACCTTAGAGGCAGGTTATCCCACGGTTAAACTCAAAATATCCCTTTTATGTTTGCAAATTATTATTATTTTAAAAAATACTTGTGATTCATTTACAGACACATATGTAATTTTATGAAACAGTTTAGGGAAATAAAAAAAAGAAAATGATAGCATTTAGATATTTTGAATGGCATTTTCCTAAACATGAAAATAATTAATTTGATCGAAGGTTGAATAATTTTTTTGTTCTTAATGAAATGAGCAATTATGAACAAAATTTGACCAAAAAGGAAAATCCCTTTCTTTTGGTACTATGAGGTCTGAAAAATTCCCTAGTCCCTTTTAGCTTATTGTTAGTGAGAAAATCCCGCAAAAAGTGATAATTCCCACGATCTGGTATCACTGCTGCACTGTATGCTGTGTCTTAGATAATGAAACGTAACAGGCTGAGAGAAGAGAGAAAGAAAATGTTTGCTCACATCTATCTCTCTTGCCTCTACAGTAATATTCGAAACGAAACGTAACTCTCTCTTGATTTATCTCACTAACTTATATCTTCCTCTTCCGCTCGCAATTTCCGTAACGCTTTCGTCAAGCGTGCCTAAAGAAGTATTACTTCAAAAAAAAACTATTACGTACCTTCATGGATATTAATTTGTTGGTTTGAATTTTATAATTCTTGCTTAGGAAATTCTAAACTGAATTCTTGTTAAGTAAATTATAAAATATTTTGCATCATTAAATTTAAATTTATAATTTACCAAAATGCATGCAGGAATTTGTTTGCTGTGTGTGGCTGTTGATATTAGTGATTTAGTTACTTCATCTCTGCGCCGATGTAGTATTTGTTCAGGAACCATGTTAAGGATACCAACATTTGTCATGTCCTATCCAACTTTTCACGCTGTTGTAAGTGAATTTAAAGATGAAAAACTCTGATGGTTGGGTGTTCACTTTTGCAGCCTTGTTATGGACTATGTCCATTCTACGTGACAGCGGATTGTTGGTTACCTCCGCAAGTTAACGTACTCTGTAAAAGTGTACCTATTCCCAAACACTTTGCAACAACTGTTAAACTGTCCTTTTCATTTAATAAACTTAATCGATATTCTTAAATGATTGAAAATATTCTACGAAGCAAAGTATGATAGAATCTAAGATAACAATAGAAATAATAAGACCAATTTCCTGGGCATACCATACAAAGCGCTGCACACATTTCCGACACTTTGCGTCCCAGGACCATACCCAATTCTATTATATTGAAAATTCAGTAGCATCAAATCGTTGCATTTTCAAATACAATAGAGTACGAAGCTTCTTGGAAAAATACCACTCGAATGGAAAGTTCATTTTTCACCTCATCTACAACGATACAGCAAAGGCTTAGCACAACAAAGAAATAACTACAAAGCAAAAGAGCATGGACTGCACGTCTTTTGCCTCGTACCATTGTGCAGAATATTTTTTTCCGTATATTTAACAGGTGGAAGGAAATCTCTTTCTCTCTTCTTCACAGCTACAAACAAGCTGGTAAATGTGTACCTAGCTATGCCCTTATAGTGGTTGAGTGTATAAAGAATGTGGCGAAAAACGCGTTGATAATAACTTTTTTGACAATAGTCACTAAGGAAAATATATTTCAAGTAATAAAATGGTCGAAAATTGACATATTTTTCCATTTCATATACCCTAAGGATCATCGAAATCAAAGATGGCGAGGCAAAATCAATTTTCTCGCTGGGCTATGGATATGAATTCTGGAATTACCCAAAAAACTCGTTCACACTAAACACTGAAGCAGACCTGACCGCAGCCTATTACGGGTCAAGTTCGCTTAAATAAGAAGACAGACAAGGGTCAGCATAATTTGCCTATTAGTGAAACTGAGGGAAAATCTTTATTTTATTCATTGAGAAATTATTTATGATTGTTATTGGCGCTTCCTTTTGTGTATTCAAATGTGAATTGCGGTATCGATAAATAGAGACGATTTTCCTTTTTCTCTTGAATACTGAAAATGGGAACATTTGAATGCTCGTATTATTTCTTTTTGCCATTTCAATTCCTTGCCGTGCCGAAATATTACGTATTTGTATATTTGTGTATCCACATAGGTGCAAGTTTGAAATATAAAACTGGGCGAACGAATGGCTCGTGATCGTGAGCATGAGCTTACATTTGACCTTTGCGTACATCAGACACATTTATAATGAACCATCTAATGATTCTTTGCGTTATAGCTGTTAAACATTTCTCAGTTGGTTTTTTGAAACTGGGACTACCACGAAGTATGATTTTATGCTCCTTTTAGGTAAGGTTGAGTTAGATGGTTGTAATGAAGACCACAGTTGTAGTTCCGATAAGATACCGCATGAGTATAGAGAAGCATTTCTTAAAGGACTTCAATTTTAACCAAAAAAAAAAAACACCTTTATCGCTGAGTGTCATTCTTGTGTAGATGGATATGATCAAAAGCCAAATTGCGATATATATATAGATTTCGAGAGATATTCGAATCAGACCACCATTGTCGGGTCTCTTTTCGTCTCTCTACCACTGTAAATCTTACTCAGAGAGACTCTCTGGATTTCTCCACAGTTCTTCTCTGGGTTTAATTCCTAGTGTTAGCGCTAGCATCTGTTTATGGGAATTCTGATGTATTTCCGATCTTTTTTCCTTTTAGATTCATAGCGAACATCAAATGAAATGGCTCTGTGATCTGACAATATAGCCTGATCCATTACCCTCCAATTTGATACTCTTTCAATTATCTGGCTACTGCACAGCGTAACATCGATCACTTCCATTCGCCTCACATCGACGAAGGTCGGCTCTGTTCCCCTGTTTAAGATAGCTAGATCCTTGCATGATACAAATTCGAATAAGGCTTCTCCTCTGTAATTATCGTTGGTGCTGCCCCACACTGTATTATGTGCATTGGCATCACAACCAATTATTAGATCCTCGTTCCTGTTCCTGCATGCATTCACCAAAGACTCTAACTCCCTAGTCGGAGGAGGTTCTGGAGAATCATACGGCAGGTATGCAGATGCTATGACAAAACTTCCCGCACCTGATCCTACTCGTGCTGTTGCAAGGTCTGGGGCACACAAATCCTGCAGTTTATATGCTTGAACTCCGTGCCTTACCAAGATACAGGACCTAATTCTTCCGCTAGTTTGCGCATAATGCAACTCAGCCAGGCTGAATTAGGTCCTGTATCTTGGTAAGGCACGGAGTTCAAGCATATAAACTGCCGGATCTGTGTGCCCCATATTGGGAGTCCTCTAATCTTTCCTCTAAAGATCCAAGGCTCCTGTATCAGGGCTATATCAAATGAATCCTCATCAAAACATTTAGTCATCATTGCTGATTCTGCTTTGCTGTGATGAAGGTTCAATTGAATCACCCTCATCTTTTCCCGGTACGGGCCCAGCTCCCGTCCGACTTGTGTTGATCCCATCTCCATGATGTCTATCACTTCGTCACCCTACCGGGTGGCTTACCAGGTTGAGTCTTTTCCGATGATCCTTGGAACTTCACGAATGCTATGTCCAACATGCAGAAGAGTCTATCTCCTGCTTGTCTAACCAGCCTCGCTTCCTGCCTCGGGCACCAGATCGTCAGCTTGGTTCCACCAATTTTTTTGTCGTCATATCTTCCCACATGTATAACCCTCCATTTCGAAGTGTCCTTCACACAGGAATTTTGACGACAAAGTCTGGCAAGGATGACATCTTTGCTCACGGGTTGCCCGGGAACAAAGATTATCAACCTTTCCACATCCTTTAGTATGTGAAGCCTGTCTATTTTAAGGTTGATTCCCTCCCATAGGTCGGTCATCTTCCCTACAGTCTCACATAGCCAACCCTTGGTTTTTTGGTTACCGCATTTTATTGCTATAATCCCTTCCTCCAAGGTTATCTCCTTTACACCGATATCACCTGCATTTGTCGGAAGTAAGTCTAGAGCCCCCAGCAGAGCATTTTTGAAAATATTCAACTCTGAATCTTCTATCCCCCCCTCTCGACTCATGTCGGCAACACCCATTTGGAGATCGTTCGCCGCTTTTTGAGCAAAGGTTTTTACGCCCTTGTCAACTTTGGCTCCGTCACTCCTAGCGTAAGGCTTTGCATCATCTGCTTGCTTTGCTCTCCTTCCCATAGCTTGACTCAGCTTTCGCTTTACCTTGCTTGGTCGAGGTTGCTCGGCCTTGCACGATTTCTGCTTTACGGGTTGACTAATAGTCCGTTGTACATGTTGCCCATCCACATAACCACTGGAGTGTGGTACCTGTAGACTGACCCCATACTGCACAGACTGTCCGTCTTCCCTTCCGCCTTCCGTCCCCTTCTTCTCAGTTTCGGGTGGATTAATGGTCCCGGAACATTTGAACCGTTTCCTAGATCCACCGTCTTCTGGAGAGGTTTCAGTCGACGTCAAGTTGTCAACCATTTCAGTCAGCTCCTCAACCGACTTAGTTATGCCTTCCGCCGAAACAGATTTGGCCAAGGCCAATCTTTGCTTCCTTCTGACCCTCTTCATCCTTTGCTTCAGTTGTTTGTGCAACTTCCGCTCGGAGTCGGGACTTCTCTCCTCTTCCAACCCGGATTCCGCAGTTTCGGCAGTCCACCTCCACCGACGATTGGTCTGCTAACTCTTTTGGTTTCCCATCAGAGTCCACTGACCCATCGAGCTTACTCGGGTTCATGTCAGCGCCTTCCAACGCCTTCTCGACCCCTCCTAAGCCTTCCACCACGCTTTCCGAAGGAGTATTATTTATTTTTATATTATATCATATGTGTACCCACGAGTAGGGGAGAATTAAACAGACCGAATAGGCAGAGATCCCCAATACCTATCCTACACAACTAAATTACAACAGAGGATTGAGCTGCCCCTGAGGAGTCTCCATTAACGGTTCAATTACCCCTGAACCCTGTGAACCAGTAGTTTTACCTACCTTATCACAGCTCCCTCGACATTGCAGACTAGTCATCTTGGAGTTAAGGGTTGATCGATCGATCGGATTGGATCTTGGTTTTTCAATTCACATTCTGCAATACCAGAGGAGTTGGGTCACTACCCTGATCTAGTATCCTGTTAATCTGCTTAAGCCGCCCCACCACGACAAAGTGCCCAATCTTCGGATAAAGGTAGATGAACTTACCGACGGCAAATTGCGATATATAGTATGCATCCACAGAAAACTGTTTGGTGCGGATTTTGGACCGGCGCGAGGCGTCATTTTAAAAATGACGTTGGCAGGGCCGTCACCATCAACGGCGAGCGCTACAGAAGAATGCTAACCGATCTCTTTTCGCCCATATTGATCGATATGGAGGTATAAACTAAATATATCTAAGCCTCTAATTACTACAGTTGGACTCACAAATAATTTCAATTAAATGCATTTCCATGCGTACATATTTCCTTCAATGAGTTACATCTTATATAGATTTAATCATTTTATTAAACTGCCAAATTAAGATGGGGACCAACGCAATTTATTTGAAACTCATTTGCATAATACTATAAAATCTATTCCCTATCACGAGTTATCACCACCCTAATACAAACTGATAAAAACAACCATGATACGGCCACCCAGCCTGAGTCTCAACCAAAAAAAAGTCGTATACCTACTCACCCCAAAAAACAGTAGGTAATCGGAAATACTTTTAATTTTATTCACAAGGCAAATTGCGTTATTATCACCCTTAATTTGTTTTAATTAATGAAGATGTATGTAGAGCTACCCAACTCAATGGCCTATCTGAATACAAACAGCAATTGCTAGATTTCTTCTTGTTTCTTATCGTTTTGAATCCTACAATAACAAATAAATAAAATAGCTTTATGACCCCCTACAGAATTATGGTGTTTTAAATCCTAAGACAGCGTTTGTGGCTGTCTAGGACAAATTAAATTGGTGCCCATAATCTAGTGGCGTTCTTGGTCGGCTACGCCCTAGCCTAAATTAGATACAAATTATGTCGCATTTATGTGCTGAGATAATTAAATTCATTTCGTTTACTGCCCATTAGTGAATTCATTTATAAAAGCCGTACCCGAATAAAGTGGAGTGGATTGCGAATATGCAATCATTCAATTAGACAAATTAAATAACCACTCAGGATTACTAATATTTTATTCATTTGACCATATGCTTCAGTTTAATAGGAGCAGATTTTTAGAAAAATACTCTTTCAAATTAATGTAAATTTACAAAGTATATGATGTCTATCAGGGCAGATGGAATCAATTGTTGATAATGAGTGAGCGCATTATGTGATTAATTAATTTGTGTATACAAGGTGATGGAATTTCAAAAAATGTATGCAACTAATTACGTATATTTAGACGAGCTTTTTTCTCTCATGTCTAGGATAAATCGAATACTCTGTGTGCACTAATATGGGGCTCCCATTAAATTGTATTTATTTATTAAAACAATTTGATTAAAAAAGGATTAGTGACATTTTAAACACGTTATTTATTGATAGTTATTGATAGTATGGATTTAGGTGAGTTCCGTTTTTCATTTCATTGTCGTAAGATTCTCCCTTGCTGCTCAATATTGTTGTAAATTCAAGTACAAGTTGCAGATTTCCTGACCTTTAGCATCAACTGAATATTTGACATTTATAATCCTGAACTATGGTTGTAGCTAATTTCAATCCGTATACTTTTTGTGATTTGATTTTCTCTATGCGGTCTTAATAATGCGTTTTTTTTAGAGTTTATTTCGTTTCGAACTGGCAACGCAATATTTTAACCAACCGATCAATTTGAAGTCTGTCATATTATTTTGTGTCTTTTCTCTGTGACAGTATAAATTTCACCGCATTTATGAACCCATTTCTGTAGCTTAGTTTCACCATTTTAAACGGTCGTAAGTTCCATTTGCCAGGCGTCATTTTGGCGACCTAATATGTTGGTTGGATTGTGCTCTTCGCCAAGTCGTCTATCGCTACCTTAAATACAGGGTGGCGCACGAATCGTGCTACAAAAATAAAACGTAATAACTTTTTTTCTGTGTGAGTAATCGGCTTATTTTTTTTCATTTTGTAGGTTACTATTTAGATTTATAAAAATGGATGCTTGGGATACGGAGAAAAGAATTTGGATAGTGCAACGGTACCATGCTTTGCAGTCCGTCATTTCCGTCCAAAGGGAATTTAGGTGGGAGTTTGGCGGTAATCCCCCGAGTAGATGGACCATTATGAGGTTTGTAAACATGTTTGCCGAATCTGGAAGCATCGCACGAAGGCCGTACCATCGAGATGCCAAAATTCGGGTTCAGGATACAATCGCAGCAGTAGCATCTGCAATACAGGCCAATCCGAGCGTTTCGACCCGAAACTTATCGGGGCAAATTGGAGTTAGTAGACGGTCATTACAACGGATACTTCATGACGATTTAAACTTGATTCCGTACAAAGTCCAAATTACTAGCAAGTTAAACCCTCAGGATTTGCCTGTTCGCCTGGAATTTTGCCAAAAAATGATATCAATGGCCGAAGAAGACAACACATTGATCAATTGTTTGTTCATGTCTGATGAGGCCCATTTTGATCTTAACGGCAATGTAAACAAGCAAAATTGCCGTATATGGAAAGAGTCTAATCCAGAAATGCTCCATGAGACGGAAATGCACCCACAACGAGTCACTGTGTGGTGCGCAGTTTCATCAAGGTGTATTCTTTGAAGAAAACGGTGTAACCGTTACTGTCAATGGGGACCGTTATTTAAAGATGTTGAAGGAGTTTTTTTACCCAGAACTGCGCCGAAGACGTATACCATTCAACAGCGTTTGGTTTCAGCAAGACGGAGCACATATAACCAGACCAGTTATGGCGGAGCTAAACAAAAAATTCGCAAACAAATTAATTTCTAGGAACTCCACTCTTCGCTGGCCCCCAAAGGTCACCTGACCTGACTGCACCAGACTTCTTTTTATGGGGTTATGTCAAGCAAGAGGTGTATAAAACGAAGCCCAGGAATTTAACTGAATTAAAGCAGTCCATAACGACAATAATTGAGGCGATCCCAACTTCAACTCTTCAGGCCGCAATGAATAGTTTTTTGATCAGGTGCCGCATATGCGTGGGAGAGCGTGGAGGTCATTTGCGATCTATAATCTTTAAAAACAACTACCTATTTAAAATAAAATTTAATTTCCTAACCAATAAAAATAAAAATAAATGAAATACATCGATTAAAAAAAAAGTTATTTGAATTTCTTATTGTAGCACAATTGGTGCGCCACCCTGTAGTTTGGCCGGCAGGGTACCAAGTTAACTTAACTCTGACTTAGGTCATTAAGACTGATAGCAACAACCACCGTTACTCTTAACGGTCAACGAAGGTGTAACTCGCGGCTTTCGACTAGCATGTAAACTAAGTAAAGGGTAACAACACACAACTAACAGTACTAGCAAAAGCAACTATGCTCTGAATATTATTTTTATCACCACTAAAGCTGTTTATTTAAACGTCCATATCTAATTAAACTATATGTGCTGGTGATATAATTTTAAATTATCTAAACCTCAAATTTTTTTTAAGTACATCGAATGACAAAAGTTGCCTTCCGCAACGTTACGAAAGTCAAATCCTCATTCCACACTATTAGGAGTAAATGATTACAGTTTCAGAGGTAAATAGAGACACTTCTTGCGAGGTGTTACAACTTTGGTTTCAGGATGCTCCCTTATGTATATGAACTCAACAATAGGCCGATAGTAGTAGTATGAAGTATTTTGCTGAGTCTATTACTTTAGGAATATGTATCTAAAGGATAGTACGCACCTGTTCTAGAACTACATTTTCCGTTGGTTTCCAAATGGGAAACGAAACGTCTGCGAAAAGGCAGCGGAAAATGATTTGTGGAGAGTTTAATCAGCTGATACACAAGTAGGTTACTAGCACTGGCTATTTATATCTGATTTGGCTACTCGAAATTTTCACTGGCTTCTTAAAATTGTCATTTGCGATTTGGGGTTTTCTAAACAATTATGTAGTTTTCGATGGGGTATTTCAGATGCATGGGCAAAATTGTCCTTAAGTTTCATAAAGATCCGGTTTCAATTATTCTGCTTAAAAGACTCCAGGGCAATAATTAAATTCTTCAAAGAAGATCTAAATTTAAAAATCAATAAAAGAAGTCACCTTCAAAATAGCAAGAAAAAAAAGCCAACAAAAATAAACTATGTAGTAAGCAACAACAACGTTTGATAGTCGTTTGGAGATTTTTCATTATTTTGGGGTCTTGGTCATTAATTTTTGTTTGTGAAATCATACCCCAATTTAATATAGTTGAACCGGGGCATCACAGGCACCCGGGGCACAATGGGCACCCCGCTGCATCTGTCTATCGATTGAAGTGGAAACTCGGAAAGTAAGCTGTCTGGCTTCATTCATCTGTGGAATGGGGGGGAAAACCCTTTTTTCAACAGAAGTGGCATGTGTGTTGCCTGTTGGCAAAAAAAAAAGCTTTTTCATTGAGTGGAAGTTATTTTGAAGCGGAGTAAAGTGTGTTTTTTAAACCGAAGGCCAGCTTGAAAATTTAATTTTTATGCCTTTAATATCAAAGTAAGTAAATTTCGTTTGTATAAATTCAATTATTTCTCTTTTACTGTTAGGTGAAAAGAAATTTTTGGATGTCAAAGTAGAATGAAAAATGGGACAGAATGGACGAGGCATAATGGGCCCCATTCATCGGGCATGGGGCCCATTGTGCCCCATTCATTTTCTACTCATGTTATTTGTTAATTATTATTCTATCAACATTAATTAGGTATTGTTTTAGATGGTCCGCAATTATATCCGAAAGACTAACCGGCAAGAATGGAGCACAGATAATATGCGAAGAGCTGTTGAAGACGTAAAAAAAAATGAGCTGCATGCTGCTGCTGCCTATCAAATTCATCGAACAACTTTACAAAGATTCCTAAAAAAACCGGTATAAGCCCCGATCTTCCACTTGTTCTGACAAAAGTGGTAAATTATAAACCTGTTTTTTCGGCGGCTCAAGAGAAAGAGTTAGCCAAGTATCTTAGGGATATGGAAGGGCGCTTGTTTGGCTTTTCAATGAAGGAAAACTGGAATATGAACTAGCCGAAAGAAATGAATTAGCGAATAACTTTGACGCTGAAACACACTTGGTTGGAGAAGATTGGGCACATAATTTTCTTAAACGGAATCCAACGATTTCCTTAAGAAAACCGGAAGCAACTCTGCAGCCCGAGCTATCGGAAACTTTTTTCAATTGCTCGAGGAATGCATCAAAAAACGTGGGTTTAATTCGAACATAAATTCAATGTTGACGAAACAGGCATCACAACAGTCTCTAAGAGTCTTGGGAAAAATTTGGCTTCAAAAGGAAGAAAACAAGTAGGATCGCTTCTTACCGTGGAAATTTTGCATGAGCGCTGATGGCTCGTACAAGCCACCAATGTTTATTTTCCCTCGCAAAAGAATGAAAGCCGAACTAATGGATGGAACACCGCCTAATTCATGGGAAGAGTGCAACCAAAATGGATGGATTACTAAAGACTTGTTCTTAAAGTGGTTAAAAAGGTTTATTGAATGGTCACGGGCAACAAAAGATCAATCTGTTTTGTTACTTTTAGATGGACATGCAAGCCACGTTAAGAGTATTGAAGTCATAGATGTAGCAAGGGCTACTGGTGTGGTCATGCTATGCTTCCCACCACATTGTACTCATCGGTTGCAGCCCTTGGATGTAGCTTTCACGAAAGCGTTTAGTTCATATTATGGAGATCAAGTGAAGAAATGGCTACGACAAAATTCTAGAAGTTACCCACCATCAAGTAGGACAGTTGTTCGGTAAGGACTATTTGAGAGCTGCCACAATGACAACCGCAATAAACGCCTTTCGATAGACTGGAATATGGCCCGTAAGTTCAAATGTATTTGAAGACCACGACTTTTTGCCACGGACATGCCGAATAAGGGGGAGCACCCACTTTTAGACGAAACCCAATTTGCAGATCCAAATTCGCAACCAGAAGTGCTACCACCAGGCTTATCGACGCCAACCGATCCATTGATGTTATCTTCAAACGCTGTTTCGGAAAGGAATAATTCATTCACAATGTCTGCTCACAACTCCGATACACCGAGACCAATTGATGCACTGCTATTATTCCCAGACCCAGTTTTGACAGATAACGATGCGCCAACGTCTTCAACTTCTTTCCAAAAGTTTTCTCCATCTCATATTGTAACAGTTCCTAAAGCTTCAGCAAAAAAAAGGTTTTCTAAGCGGCGAGGAAAGACCGCAGTTATAAAAAGCTCTCCTTACAAGGCCCAGCTTGAGGCTGAATCCAGCAAGTCCAAGCCCCCAGCTAGGAAAAAGAAGAAAGCCGACACAAAAAAGAAAACTAAAAAGAAGGAAGAATCTTTTGAAAGCGAGGAGGACGAGGAGTGTCTATTTTGTGGGTATTTATACTCCCAGTCAACAGAAGTATGGATTTCCTGTACAGCCTGTGCTAAGTGGGCGCATTGTTCTTGTGCTGGAGAGGATGATGTTGACGATGAATCCACCCACATTTGCTCACGTTGCAACCCAGTTTTATTTTATTTTATTAGAAATACGATACATTTTTACGTTATATAATATTATGAAAGTTACATAAAAATGGGCAAAGTGAAGCTTTTTTTTTGCCTAAAAAACATGCTATATTATTTATTTTTATGTAACTTTCATAATATTATATAACGTAAAAATGTATCGTATTTCTAATAAAATTGTTTTGGAGACTAAAAATGCATTTTTGAGACTTTATTTAAAAAAAATTTTAATTGGGTTTCCCCTAATATGTTTTTTTTTAGAATGAACAGAAGTTCAATAAAAAAAAAAACGATTTTTCTGTAAAGTTTTTTATTATTTCATATAAAACCTTGAATTGTTTCAACATTTCGCCTGTTTTGTTATCCAACGGTACTGCCTCGGCCATTAATTTTAAGGCACTCTCAGAGCCAACTTTAAAGTGCTTGTAACGCAAAAATGTATATTTGGCTGCAAGTCCCAGTAACCTACGCAAAGGCCTAACTCCTCTGGTTCAGGGGATAACACATCTTTTCATCTTCGTCATTGTCCGTTTCAAGTCTATCAATTTCACCATCGCTGGATTCTTAATCCTTGGGAACCATATTGCCACAAATTTCATTCTAGAGAGAAATGCATCTTCTTCGGTTTTCAGACATCGTGCAAACCAGAACTAATCCTCTGCTATCCATTAAAACAATACTCTTATGTCTTTATAGGCACTGGGAATAACAGTTGGAGGCAGTAGTGCAAGTTTGTAATAGGCTGCAGATGCTGCCGTTGATGTCTTAAGATATTCTAGCAGGGATTTGTATTTTATGCTACAAATATTTCCTTTTATTGCTGGGCAATTATGAACCCTATAAGATATAAATTAAAAAAAAACTACGTTTGAAACATTAAATACCTGTCTCATGTCTTCTTCATAATCTGTGATAAAAACAGATGTATCCAAGAGGCTAAAGAAAGATGTAAGATAAAAGGTATAAAAAGGCTTTACAGACTTCTTGTTCATTAGAACAAAAAAACAATAGAAAATCTGTACAACAAAAATGCTGGTATCAAAAATTAATTTGACCATAATATTTTTTTGCGTTCAAAATTTAGTTTTTTTCTATCATAAATGAATAAATACTAAATAAACGCGAGAATTTTTAGCTCTTATTTTCTCAAATTTTCTAAAGCTTAAAATCAGCTCAGGTTTTGAAAATAGTTTTTAAAAATTAGAAAAAATTAAATTTTTAACTTTTATTTTCCCAAATTTTCTAAAAGTAAGATTTAAAGTATTTAAAAACCTGAGCTGACCTTAAGCTTTATAACGGCCGTATTATTCTGGTGTAAATCTGGTTTAAGTTCATTTTACACCCTACCATTTTATCCGTTTTTTTTAAACCCGACAATTTAAATCTATACCTTATATTCACCCAAAAACATGCATTAAACCCGCTGGATAATAGATGGGTTTAAACGCGGATTTAAAACAGTTTAAACCGATTTCAACCCGTTTTGCCCGTAATGTCAAATTTCAGATAAAATGGCATTTGATTTTTGTTGTCAATTTTTAATTGATTTGATTCGATTTGTGCCCAGTTTTATTTTTAAACGCATTAATTATGCCAAAAATATAAATAAACGTAAAATGAAACCCCCAACAGACGACATTTACGAAAATTACGAGAGTTTCAGTACAGTGTCGTCTGTCGACGATTAAATAGAAGGCGATCCGATCAATGATCGGAGGTGGTTCGATTTCATTCCACATTTTCTCATTCACGTCTCGGTAACACTGCCAAGATCACGTAAGCGCCATTTTTGTGGATACATGTCAAATTTTCCATACAAATTATATTTTTTTTTTCCCGTATGTTCACGGACACCTACAAATAAAGTTTTTTTACTTGTCACAATATGAGCCTGAATTTTCGATATGAAAATATTACTACAGTACTATATTTATGAAAACCGAAAGGGTCAATAACCAACAGAATGCAGATATACCTATGTGAAGTTGGCCCGCACTTTTTCTAGAATGAAAAACGTGAAATGCAGTTTGATAGACATTCGTTTGTAGCAACTTTTTTTATAGTTTTTTTGTAGTTTTAACCGTTAGAAAGTTAGAACAATTTGAAAAAAAAAATTCAACCGCACTTCTGAGCTTTTCAAATGAAATTTAGCTACGTACATTCAAAATCGTTTTTAGTTGTTTTGTAGTGAAATTCCTTTTTCTCAAAAATGTCTTATTTCGTAGATATAAAGACATTTGTGTTTGCACCTATAACTCTGAATTTCCAATGTAGAGAAATTATTTGAAATCACTGGCGCATAAAGCATATCCTAAGTTAAAAACCTGCATTTAAAATGTTTGAATCTGAAAATTCTGAATAGAAAATTTTAACGGGTAAACTACAAACGGAAACAAATTCACTACAAACGAATGCCTATCGAACAGCAAACCCAGTTTTTCTTTCTAGAAAAAGTGCGGGCCAACTTCACAACTTTCACCGTTTTGAAGATGGGGGAGGAGGGTTTTATGTCGAACAATTTTGATATTTTTGGTTTTATTGGATTTAGTATACATGCTTTCTAACAAATAACTAGGAAATATCCGTCCTCTTAAATCGGGTTTCGCGGACGATTATAATAAATCATTGTCTATTTACCAAAGATCACTTTTTTTATTCCTCATAGAAAGCATTAGAAAAAAATAGATTTCACTATATTGAGTTGCTTAATAACCGAACTACTACTGTTTGCTTAAGTTGCATCAAAATCTTCTTCTTTGTGATAAAATCACATCATTTGAATTGGGTTATATAGCCAGGAGAACAGATTTTGCAAAAATAATGTTTTTATTCGAATAAATTATTTAAAAGTGGCTGTGTTAATGTTATTCAAAGGAATAGAACATTTTTTTTTTAGATAAAATCGGGCTTTATTGATTTTAGTTGTGTTGTTGCTAATCGACAAATAGTGACAATACATATCGATGGACACGGATGAATGTTTTGTGTTTGTTGGGAAATCGATAGGTACCTATTGTTGCATACCCGTGAAAGCAGCCAAGAACTAGTTGTCAGTCTGGCAGTTTCCTGCTGTCAATTCTATTTCTTTTGTTTGACTAGGCATTTCAGATTATTAAATAAAAGAGAGTTAAAAACGTGGATACATGAAAGAGGTTAAATTGGCATTTTCATTTCTCGGTTCTTTATAATTCTTTTTCGGCATTTTATTCTATCGAGAATTACCGAATTAAGCGAGAGAGCAACAATATATAATGGATGAAAATTTAAATATATGCATTTTTTTTGATTTTAATTGGGTTTTATTAAGTAACGCTTGTGTTGATTCAAATTTTAAATGCAGTTATTTAAGTTAGGATATTATTTATATACCAGTGATCTCAAATAATTTCTCTAAATTGGGAATTCGGAGTTATAGTTGCAAACACAAATGTCCTTATATCTACGATATAAGATATTTTTGGAAAAAGGAATTTCACTACAAACAACTACAAACGATTTTGGGTGTTACTGGCTAGTATCCATTTCAAAAGCTCAGAAGTGCGGTGTGAATTTGTTTTCAAATTGTTCTAAAGGCTAAACTACAAACTAACAACAAAATCACTACAAACGAATGTCTATCGAACTGCATTTCACGTTTTTCATTCTAGAAAGAGTGCGGACCAGCTTCACATAGGTTACAGATCCAACGCACGTAATTGTGTGTTTTTATCTTCAAAGCGTGTATCCGCTACCAAAAACTTAACATTTTAACATAACTGCTACTGTATTCTCAAAGGGTAAACATTACTTACTGTTTTGGAATGATATTCCCTAGCGAGCGAAGTTGTGTAGTGGATAACACTAAAGTTGAATTCATCACAATTTGAACAGACATAAATAAGATAATGGCCATTTCTTTCTAATTTTTTTCAAAATTGTGCGTAGTCATTTAGAAATTTTGAGCACTATTAGACTATTTTCTTATTCAGAAGGTTCACTGTTTTCTCAGTGGAACAGAGAGACATATTCAAATTATTGAAATATAAACGCCGCTGCCGCTTCTTAGCTTTACTAAAAATGTTGCCTACAAAACTTGAACTTAGAATAATTAAGATGTAACCAGCATCTCTTAAGACTTACTCGACAAATGCTGGATATTAAAACTTTTCGAAAGTAGGTACTGTTTGCAAAAATAAAATGTTTATTACAATTAGGAGATCCTACCGCGTGATGTCCTAAGATATTAAAAATAAGGATGAGTTGTATATAAAATGAAGGGCTGCTCATATACATACACAAAGCGGATTTTTGCACATTCTGATTGATGCATTTCCGATACATTTTTTTGTTTGCTGAGGCATTTTGATTAAATGAGTGGCCATAAGAAAAAAAGTTGTAACTAACATAATTTTATAGCTGTAAGCTTACCATTAAAATATAGGGTTGGCTGTTATAAATTGCCCAGGAACAAGCAGAACCCATGATTATTTTTGTGATATATTTATATGGCGTATTCAAAATAACTCTGAGGACAATTTAAAAAAAACTAAAACAGACTTTGTTTTTTGAACACTATCATAAGAAAGTAGATAACTTAAGTAACATTAAAAAAAATTAAAAAGTCCCAGCAAATCGTTTTCTTTCAATTAAACACTCAAACCTTAAATGCGATTTCCCCAAAAATATGGCCTACGTACACATCAAACCAATTCTCGGCCGACGAAATGTTTTCAAATGTAATTTCATTGATTATGTCAATTGTTTCAAATTTTCTGATAAATTTAATTTGGTTTTTTTGTTATTATTAAACGAAATCTTCATGAAAAGATTATAACTCACAAATCATGTTTCAAATTTTAATATTTTTAACCCATTCTTCTCTTTAAATTCGTTGCTGTTTTTCTGTGGGTATTCGCCAAAAACAACAAAAAAACAGACAATAATTGTCTTATTTTATTTGCACGAATGAATATTTCGCAGTTTATTCCTTTATTTGTATGTTAATTATATTAGTTATTAACAATTTTGCAAAATACATATTTTTTTGGTGAAATAAAACAACAAATTTAAACATTTGGGAACACATCCATCAGCTAATTGAAACTCACCAAAGACACTACCTACTCTCTCTTAATTTTTCCCACGAAGCGTGGTAAGTTTTCCCTTTTCACCGAACTCAAATTCCCTCAATTTTTATGAAAAAAAATCTTACTTCTAAAAGTAAAATTTGTATAAATCATTATAAAAATCGCAGTTTGTTAACATTATATTGATTATTTTTTGGTACTGGAAATTTTTGCTTAAAGGCAATTCTCTTGTAAAATTGAGAGAGCTGGTAAGGGGAGGCGCAGTGTGACAAATTTAGCATATTTCCTGCTAAATTTAGCAGGATTATTTTTTTTAGTTTTTTTTTTTTCAAATAATGCGAGCATTTTTTTTTTTTATTCTTGATTTCATCCCGTAGCAGTAAAAATTAGCAGCTGTTTTTTTGTAGCTATATTATGAATATGCAGACGAACCTTAGTGTGAATAAGCCATTACAATTCTCATTTGGCAGTGAACACTGAACAGAACCATTCAACGAATTCAGCTATAATAACTAGTTTCGCTTGTGGTCGAAAATAAACCCTACCTTTAATAAGTAAAAAACGATATTTATATTTATGTGTTTTTTTTATAAAAGAAAAAGCGGCATCTAAATATCAAAACAATAAGTCTCTTTGAAAATAAGTTTTATTCGTGATTTTCTTTTTAATACATAGAACAAACCATTTGTCGAAAAATAAATTTTCTACAGTAACATCAAAAGTGGTTGTCAACACATGCGCGGACATACAGTCCGTAACAAATGGATAGCCTCACATATTTTGTTTTTTTTTTTAACTTACTGTTTTGAGAGCTCTTTAATGTGTACTCAAGGAAATATGCATTGGGTGACAAACTAAGAGCGAGTGTTTCTGAGATTAAAAGAGCTTACAACATTTTTTTTTAAGTTAACGGGACTTTTTGAGCTAGTTTTATATGCATTCATTTTAATATGCATTTGTTTTTGTAACATTAGAATAGCCCCAACTAACTTTCTTATTCATTGTAAGCGAGATTTTTGCAGCGTGATCATCGGAAAGCTATCGGGAGTTACAAACGGTTTATTTCTTGTGTTTTTGGACCGTCACCACAGCCGCGAGGGAGAGTTATGGTATGGGGCGTCATATCATATTATGGAACGATCGATTTGCTTTTTGTGAACTGCAGAATGACAGCACCTTACTACAAAATTGTACTGGAATCGGCCGTACATCAGTTCCAGGATATTTTTGGACCACTGCCAATCATTTTCCAGCAGTACAATGCGCCAATTCACACAGCTGGAATAGTTAAGACTTGGTTACAAGACCAAAACATAGAACAGATTTCCTGGCCACCCTACTCCCCAGATTTGAATACCATCGAAAATGTGTGGGGTTGGTTGACACCAAAAGTTTATGAAAGTGGGAAGCTGTATACCAACAAAGAAGACCTCAATGAAGATATCAAAGTGGCCTGGGTCATTGTATAATTCTTTAAAAGACCGCATTTTTGAATGAATTCAAAATAAGAGAGGTTGTACAATGTACTAAAATAATTGCGTATTTCTTTTCTTAAAAAAAAAAAATTATTTGGATTTAATTTTAACTAAAAAACACAACACTAAAATTGCATTTTAGTGAATCAAAACGAAATAATCTCAGAAAATTCTGTTAGATTTTCAAAACTATTTGAAACTCTTCTTAGTCTAAAGTCCTACCTTTCAACTGAATATACAATTACAAGTACATATCAAAAAAGTACAAAAAACAGCTAATTTAAAAATAAATTATGTGTGAGGCTACTCATATGTTACGGACGTATGTATATGTATATGCCCCTAAATTAAGTTATACGTAGGTACCTACTGTTGCTTACTTTTAGGGAAAGGCAAATTGCATTCTTTCAAAAATAGGTTATAATCCAAGCTAATATTTACATATTTAAATACGTTGCCAAGACAAATTGAATGTCACCAAAATGAAAACATTTTGTATGGGATATTGCTAACTTAATTCGACCAGTCTTAACGGCGACATTATACCCACAATTTTTCGTTTTTGAACATTTATGGTACAATACCTGTTAAAAATTAAACAAGGATGTATACAATTCTTCTTCTTACTGTACCAATACGCTATCAGTATATTGTATGCACACGTCTTACTCTTTCTCATATTACTCGTCTTAGTTTTGTGCTCCGTGGAATCGGACGAATAAAGTTTTCTTGCATTCTTTGAAGTCTCGGCTTTTTCTTCAACTCGTTACGATTCGGGAAGTTAACATTTTTTATAATACCTTTCGAATGATATAAGTTTTATCATTTCATAACAAATACTAAAAAGGTACAAGGAAACTTGGGATGTTCATGTATGAATATAATGATGATATTTATTTTTATTCAACGAAGAGAGACTGAACATAGTAAGCGTCACGAAGTGATTTTTATTTAACGATATTTTTGTGAAATATTTGTGATTTCAGAAACATATTTTGCATGATTCTTAGCACTTTTTTATACAAAATTTCTCATTTCAGTTGAAAAGTTGTAGGTACATAAAACAAATTAACGACGAACTGTACCTATATAGTGACATCCATCTAGTACAAACTCTATTCATTAGTGTTTAGGTTAAGATATTTAGAGCTAATATACATTAACTACAAACTACTGAGTTCAAGGAATTTAACCAACAACAATGCTTTAAGAAAGACATCGCCCAAGAAGGAAATGTTGACGTAGACTAGGCATAGGATAGGGAAACAAGAACAAGCGTTCTACAGGGTCTTTACCCTGTGCCTACTATTTCGTTAGCTTTCGTTAGCAGAGATGAGAGATGCTTTTTTTTTTTTACATGTGGGGGCTTTCCTTCCTCAGTCGAGAGCTGCGGATAACTGCAGATTTCTAAAAGATACGATGCCTTTCCTATGTTACTGCGAGCGTGGAGACCCAAGACAGTACGATGACTGCCTTTGTTTCTATCCCCTTTTTCAAACACTTGGTATATAGCTATTTCCTTTTAATTCACTTAAATCGATCCATATTATTAATATTTTGTTCTACACCAAAACCGATATCGCAATGAAAGTTGTTTTTGCTGGCCCCTCCATCAACTATTGAAATAAAGCTCATATATAATGATATAATTGCAAAAATCTAGATATAGTTGCTGTTTGGACCTTTGCAAAAACTACAGATTCACACATTCGTCAAAACTGTAAAACAATCAATTTGGTTTCTAATGGATGGGATAAAAAAAAGCAAATAAACTAAAGCAAATGATAATAATAGCTTTATGTGCCGCAAAGGGTTTCTTTTTGCCAAAAAGGAAGACAACATAAAATATCCTCCGCGAAAGCCATTACAAAATTAAAATTAGGGCTGTGGAACGAAAACAAAAATGTGCGTTTGTTGGTAAGCGTATAATATAATATTCAAATGTGCACAACTCCCTTGCCATATGTTCAATTTGCAAAGTGGAAAAGTTTACAATAAAAAAAAAAATAGGACAGCAAATATGCTCTTAATGGAAGGACAAGATTATGTTTAGTTTAAATTGTAGATGCGAGTATCCCAGTAGCAGGTTTGATTTTGTGATTACTTATGCTTAATCTAAAAATAAATTAAATCTTCACTGTGGGAGACAGTTACAGATTTTTTTCGGAGTGTTAACTTACACTCAAAGCTGTGCATGCAGCGTGGTAGAAAGTCAAATTCCACCTCCTACTACCTTGACACGTTTGCGCCAACCTGCTGAGTCCGAAATCGCACATGTTACATTCTCTAACCATGGCTTTGAACAGCTTTGCCGGTTCCTCCGACAGAGTGGTAGCTCCCAGGGTGTCACTGATTTCCTGTTGTTTTTGACCTTGTTGCTGTTTTCAACGAAACAGAGGAACCGTTAGCTCAACTTACTGTATGTGAAAGGTTTCGTAGGCAAAGCTTTGCAGTCGTATTTTGAAAATTTTAAGAAATACTGTGACAGATTTGTATTTTAAAGAATAAATGTTTTATTTTTATTTTACATTATATCATATTTGAAATATTATATTTGATTTCTATTATTATTCAAATATCTCTGTAATTTTTAAATTAAATAGAAAAACTGAATTAAAAATTATTGTATCTATATAACTCCAGTCAATGTTAGGGCAATCTCGATGCTTTAATTTGAACTCTTATTAACCATAAATTTGTTAAAAAAAAAAAAAAACAATAAACAAAATGGTAAAACTATACAAAACGCGCCAGTAGTCCGGCACGCACACACATGTTGTTATGCAATCCCGACTAAACTTTTTCAAACAAGTTCCAGTCGTTCGCCAACCGTGTTATAAAGCATAAACTAAGTATTATATAGACCGTCAGCTCTTTCAACTTAAGAGAATTTGCCTACAAGCTGTTTTCCCTGTTACTATGTGGCAAAGTATGTGTGCCATGTTAAAGTAGATTAGACGCACGCATACACTCGCACCTAGGAACCTGACAGATGCCTGACAGTTCATTCTGTTTTGGCCGTTTGGGTGGGTATGATGTGGTGAATTAAGTAATTATTTATATTTCATTAAAATGAGTATAATTAGGACTTCTTATATTTTACCTAGGCAATCCATATAGGACAGGATTTTTACATTGCGGTAATTACCAATGGAAATTGATGGATCATCTGCCAAAATCAAATAAAATCAGTATCTACAATTAATTATTCGCAAATTTGCTGATATACATTTTAGTTTGGTTCTTTACCAGACAGTTTGAAAAAAAAATTACATTTTTGGTGATTGCACCTATAAGACATGTTTGTTGTAAAAGTGCACTAAAAAATTATTTAAAAAAAATGGAAGGAAATTTAATTTTTGTCAGCCATAGTGCGTTTCGTTATACTCCATCTACAAGACAAATTTTCCTTTTCATTGACTTTCAACTACAAATCGTTTGGTCATCAGAATTTCTAAAAATTTGCTTGCTATGTCCTACTAATTGTTAAGTGTTATGAAGGTTGCATATAATTTTGGAAATTAACATTTCGAAAAGTAATGATATTACATATTTCATTTAGTCATTATGCTATGTTTAAGCATAGACTATTATTATTTATTTATATAATTTTTAATGAAGAATTCATAAGCTATGGTTTTAGTAGTAAAAAAAAGGCTGAATTTAGTGGATACGAAAAATTTCGGGAAATCTATTCGAAAAATGAATTCGGGACTTATGTCCCACTATACAATTCCTAAATATACGCCTAGAGAAAAACTAAGAAAACCACTCCAAATGGTACAACAAATAGTCAAACCGGTTTCGTTATCTCGATGTTGTTTTTGAGTATTACCTTGAAAAAAATGCAGTTAGCTAGGTACGAGCAAATGGGAAAATGCAAATCACGTAATTTTGCATTATTTATTAGTCGAGTTTGCATCGTGACAAAGAAAGTAAGCCAAGCAATTACAAAAATTAAAAAAAAATGGAAAGTGAAACCAATAAAATTTGTGATTTTGAATTGTTACAAGGGTTCAGAAAAAATTGTTGTGTACTGTATGTAAATGCAGAAAAAGCAACAGACTCGTCCCAAACAAACATGTACGCATCATCAGTCCCTATGTTATGAATTTCAAAGCAAAAAGTCAAAAGCTGTCTCTTGTAATACACTATTCCAGTATTCAACACAGGGGTAGGTAGGGTTTTCATTAAGTCAAAGGTGATTACAGTGACGTCAGCAGATGATTTTGCCAAGGTCGTATCGTCTTTTAAACCACCTTGTCTGGCACTGTCTGCTTTTCTCTGGTGTAATTCTTGTTCACGTTGCAACTCTTGTTTTAGCTGTTCACTCTCAGCACATTTAATTTTGTTATGGAAGAGATCACATTTTTTGCAAGAATCACTGATGGGTGCATGGAAACGTAGGTTAAAACATTCATTAAAAATTTTATTGAAGATGAAAGATGAGACAGGCTCAAGTGTATTTTCTTTATAAAGAAAAACTTTCCTCATTTATTTTTCGATGACATTTCTTTGGACATGGACAATCGCCTGCTTTAGGCGTCTTCGCAGGAACAATGTTATCTCTGTAGTTCTTATATGGTTCGCCTTTTGTTTGTTTTAATTTGAGCACATTTCGCTTCCAAGTCTTTTTTACACGCTTTCTACTTTTGAGGATCGGAGTTTCATTTGCTGACCCTTGTGTAGGAATACTTACTTGCAGTTCTGCATCTGCTGATATTGATCTTGAAGTGCTTGGCTGTGGCTGTCGGACTTCTTCAGAGCCATCATTGTCTGAGGTGCAGGGGATGGTTGATATTCGGAGCCAGAATCTTCAAAATCTCCACCTGTAACCAACATTGTGTACATACGTAAACGTTAACAAGTTTGTATCTAATTTGCAGTAAATAACACAATATTTTAACTTACCTGAAGAAGCAGTATCGTCTCCTTCATCCATGATTAAAGAAATTTCGTGTTTAACCTTTAAATTTTTACACGCTTTGAAACTGACAGGACGGAATTTTGACGTAAGATTCAGAGAAACATGTGTTGTCACAGTGCAAAAGTGGTGTATTCAACTTACACCACTTTTGCGCTATGACTTTGTTATATTATGATCTGAGCAAAAACTATTTGTTCAGCTCCATCTGCTTTTTAATATGAAAATGTGGCTTACACCACTTTTGCATTGATGGTTGGTAACATAAGGAATGTATGTAACACCAGAACAGCAACTAACAAAAAGTGTTGGTTACACCACTTCTGCGCTGATGGCCTCATTTATATGTATAAATAAAACGTTACCTCGTGAAAAAATGTTCGAACCAATAGATTGTATCTGCAAGCGGCCCTACAGTAGGTTTATTGATGCCAGCTACTCACTTTGAATACTCCTAAGAGAAGTTCACTACAGGGCAACAGGTTAGTCTACAGATACAGAAATTTACTTGAATAATGGTTCTGGCAAGTCATAGCATTGCTTACCACTGATATTCTATCTGGAATGCTGTTCGAGTTCTTCATTATTATTCGGCTGATGCTGTTCGCACGACGTTAGGGACACGGCTTAGGTCGACGGCTACAGTTAAACGCAGCAAATAGGAGTAATGTGGCTCGCTTTGCTCGCTTAAAGGGATCGATATCATTTTCGGAAACGAGCTTGTACATTTTAAAGCCCAACTTGTTTCATAAAATACTATTTTTAATTATTACGTTACGTCAAATGCGTAGCCGTCGACCTAAGCCGTGTCCCTAACGTCGTGCGAATAGCCACTTCGTAATTATAGTCTCTGCGTCTGAAACAAACATATAGATATTAGTAACCAAAAATGTGTATATAATGATATCTTACTTGACTCCTAGTGTTTTGGCAAATAGCGCAGAGAATCTTGTTTTTACTGCTGTGTTCCTACTGCGATACACAAGGCAACACTCTGGTTTGTCGGTGTGGTATCGCTTCCCTGGGTTTACAGATTGTAGGTATACCGAATTTATAGCTAATACATAAAAGTAAAATTAATACCGAGCTCCGGTATCAGTAATCAGTAGGGGATACACGATGCGACGAGTTTGCACGATGAGTACAAAATTAAAATTTTACATTATTATAGCACGAATGACTTGTGCAAGATTTAACAATGAAAATATACGGTTTCGTCTCGTCTCAGTTAAGCACTAAATAGAAATACCGAATACAGGCACCGAACAGACACGGAACGGAGTGCGTTTTTCGTAATATCTTGCTTCTTTGAACTTTTAAATTACATGGGAATTAGGGAAAATTGACTTATGTTTGGAATTTGATTTATCAAGTAAGAAATTTTAACTGTCAATTCGAATAAATATTCACCACGGTATAATGACAGCGCGATGACATTTCTTTTATTACACCTCCTGCCATTTAGAATTTATTTTTTTGCTGCTTCACACGTATTCACAGATAGCAAATTTAAGAGAGAATTTTCTTTTAAAAATTTGTGGGTGGAAACGGGTGGATGAGCGGGAGCTGACCGTCTATTTAATACTTAGTTTATGTTAAAAAGTGGTAGTGTTCTATGTGCTATGTCGAGTAAAAAACTACAAACAATTAATTTTGGCATCAAAACATATTGCGGTGAGTACAGTAAAAACTATTTTTTTTCAGAAACTATGCACATTATATTAAATTGATACCTATATCAAGAGAGTATATAAAATTGGTTGGGTTGCTTTTTATTGCCGGGGCTTCAGAAATGTTCAAAACGCCCCAACAAAATAAGTGTAGCCAGTAATGTATTGAAATATAGCACTCATCAGATCACTTTTATTTCTTAATTGTTTATAGAAATGCCACGAAATTACACAAGGCAACACTGCGGGTATCACGGTTCGAAAAGACCATAAGTGCATTGAATGTACTGAAAATAAGTACAAGATATCTTGCCAGGGTTGGTTGCAGGAGTTTTGTACAAGGGGGGCCAAAAGAAGTCAGCCGATGTTGTTTGGCTTTCATTTTTTTTCTAAATGAAAAACTTCGATTCTGTTTATTGATTATGTTTACTTGAACCTTTAGAATTTTATTGGACAAGTCGAGAAGATGATATCGGCCAAATGGGCGCCGTCACAATTGATTGCCATACGGGCTCGCTTTATATCAATCTTCATCACTTCGGCGAGAACTTCGGGCGACAGATTCTCGCACTTATGTCGAATGTTGTCCTTGAGGGCTTCTAGGGTCTCGGGACTTAAAAAAAAACCCCACAAAAAAAGTCTGGAACGGTTAAATCGGGCGATCTTGAGATGAGGCGACCCGGGAACGCCGCCTACAGAATATCGGTTGTAGTTCGCTCAGTGTGTGCCGTAGCTCCGCCCTGTTGGAACCACATGTCCTCCAGTCCTAATTCGTCGAATTACTGCAGAAAAAAACTCGGTTAACATGGTTCTATAGCGCGCACCGTCATCCAGCGGCGTTCTCGAAAAAAAATGGCCCGATGACTCCTCCAGCGTGAACAGCGTACCATGCAGTAACTTTGAGCGGGTGTAAAGGCTCCTCGTGCATTACTCGTAGATTTTCGGTGCCCCCCAGAGGCGATAGTTTTGCTTGTTCACCTACCCGCTGAGGTGGAAATGAGCCTCATCGCTCATTATGATTTTGGTCGAAAAATCGTCCACTTCGTCCTCGAGATTGAGGATGGCTTGGGCGTAGGTTACACGCGTTTGGCGGTCGGCAGGCAGCACCTGATGCACGGACTGGACTTTGTACGGGCACATGCGCAAGTCTTTGACCAAAATTCGCCTTAGGGACGACCGGCTGATGGCTTATTGCGAGGCACGGCGTCTGGTCGATGTTTCCGGCGACAGCTCGACATCCTCGTCAACAGCGGCGATATTCTCGGCACAACGGGCGCTCCGGGGCCGGCCACTCTTGGCAACGTCTCGTGTGGTCCCATACTCTTCAAGATTGATGGCCAAACGGCGCAGTGTTTGCGCAGTCGGTGTCGGACGGCCGTGGAATCGGCGACGGAATTCGCGCTGCGCCAACATTACAGACGAATTGTTAAGCAAAAAAATAGACACGATTATTCTTCGTTCTTGGGGAGTGTATCGCACCATGGCTTGTTCACTTGTATTCTACATCTGTCTAGTCCACAAATGTCAATACAGATTTGACATTGGCGACCATTTGCAAAAATAAGAGCATCTTCCAATAGGCTGATCTCTTTTGGCCCACCTTTTACTATGTTCATACCAAATTGCAACAGCTGCGGCCGCAAAGCGAACCGACGAAATAATTGAATTTTCATTACATGTTCCTACTTTTTCCTTAGGGGCTTTTAACACAACGATTTAGTTACTAAACGCCCCACTTCAGCATTTTTTAAAAAATATATATATAATATGCATATGCTAACATGTTTTTGTACAAATGAAATTGCCAAACCTATGAAAACAAATACTGTTAATTTTTTATTTAATAAAATAACAAGCGGTCGATGCTAGGGTGTTTTGCGGTTTTTCAAAAAAAAATGTGTTTTTTTTCAAATTTATTGAGATTATTTCGCGATGGTTATGGCACTAAAATTCGGCTAACGAAGATTTGTAAATATTTTAAGTGAACATCTAAGTTTCACTAGAGTCTCGGAGTAGATTCTGGTGTTCGCTACCTCGGAAGAGGTAGAAGGTATTAGGCAATGATATAACTGAACATATTAGAACCACAAATTGAAATTGAGTTTATTTGTTGAGTCGACTATACAAACTATTCGTACTACTTTCATAGCGCCTTCGCTTGGTAAAGTCAGAATCAGAAAGTATTATTTACTTGTTCATCATCTTATATCCATATAAACTTTTTTACACATTTAAAAACAAGAACGTAAATAATGTAAGAGGTGCAGGTTGTAATACTCGATCGAAGCATCATTTTCACTTTATAAAGCAATATACAAAATAATGTCCTTCCTTTTACGGTAAAGTGGGATTGCTTTGTCAGTTCGCATTTTCATGTCGCACTTAAGGCCTCTCGCCTCCGGCATAATGTAGTGGTATTACGTTGGTCGCACCCTCCCGAACGCCTTTTATTATTCACCACATTTGAAACACATACTGTTCCCCAGAGTACTGTTCAAATACTACCAGTTTCCTGTCTGTATCGTCACAGTGATACTTTATTACTGATGGTGGTGCGGGGTCTATATGTTTGCACCACAGTACATATGTATATATGTTTCACTCGGATTCTCTATAGCACTTTAATGCTCCCAACATCGGATTGGGGGAATGTACGAACACGAGTATGTTAGACGGAGTGGGCATGCTGATTCCCTTTGATTTCCATCAGTTGAGAGGCCGTAACGAGAATATTACACAGTAAAAGCAAAACACAGTAGAATGGTTAAATTTCATTAAAATTTGGATAGGTATGTATTTTAGAGGTTGAAAATCTATCTATGGGGTGAAATTGCTGATAATGAAACGACCTGCTTACTGCTTCAAATAGAGAATGGTCTCATTGGATCTATTCGGACCAATAAATATATAATATTACATTTGAAATAGATAGTTTGAAATAGAGACTTCTGGATTATGCTGTCGATAGTATGATATTTGGGATATAACTGATACTTTTTAATGGAAAGTAGACTATAATATAACTCAATTGCGAGGTTGGGAGTAGTCGCTGGTATAGCGTTCTGTCTGTTAGGCCTCTCACTACCAACTCCTAATCTCACCTCCACGTTGGTGGCTGGTACTTCGAAGGGATATTGGGAAACCAACCCCTTTGGAAAGTCGGTGGTGGAGAGAGAGGTCTTTTCAAAAGTACAAATTCCCTATATTAAATTAACGGTGGCTTCTAAAGTTCCAGTCATGCCAAACTATCAACTGAAATCGCTATACGAGCTGTTTCGACATATAAGGATATCTACAGTTTATTTATTTATTTATTTATTTCAGAATCGCTTAAAAAGTAAGACAAGAGTCTTGTAAATTTATGAAAGCCTTTAAATTAATTTAAGAATTTGAATTTAATTTAATTATTATGCTATTACCATCATTATAAACTATTAAAAAGAAATCTAAACTTAAAAAGAGAGAACAAATAATAAAAAATTAATAAATAAGTAGATATTATCAATGATTTGCCAAATAGTTGAAAAGTAAACATTTAAATCTTCATGTGCTCTTTACACTTCTCATACTTATGGGCAGGGAGTTCCAGAGCCGAATAACATGAACGAAAAATTGACGCTCAGTAATAAGAAAATTGTATCGAGGTAGAATAAGGGCAAAAGACCTTGTTGAATGAGGGAAGTTCAGTTTACCGTGTAAATAATCAGGCTGTTTTGTTTGAATGATTTCATGTAGATAGCTAAGTGAGCGAAAATTCAATAAGTTGTCTAGACTACAACCAGAAATGCGAGCAGCAAAAGTTCAGTAGGGATCTTCAATACCGAGCCAGGGTCTTGGAAAAAGAGTTCGTGGCGGATGAACCCCTTATGAGTCAACGGCAGCGGAACATCCGATTTGCATTCCTAGGGTCAAAAAGGGCTTGACTTTTCAGGTTGCGGTTGTGTCGTCGAGGTAACTTCCGCGAATATGAAAAACACAATATAGTTAATGCGATACAGGAGATATGATAGATAGGATCAGATAGGATGAGAAGAGCAAATTTCGATATTCACTGCATCTGTCATAAATGATTGCATGTATTAGGATGCGGATTGGCCGTGGGAGAAAAGTAGTTATAAGCTCTCAGCTGATAAGTGATCGCCTATCCATGATTCGCATCAAAGATTCTTTTCTTCAAAGATGAGTTTTATGAGCTCCTGGATGAAGCCGACGGAACGGAGTCTCTCCGTAGTATGATGTCAAATTCGTAGATACTTGGGGACTATAATGCTTATGCCGGCAACGAAAACATTTTTGCCGGGTTATTTGGTTATCGTTGAATAAATGCAACAACAACAGACAAGGGCTAGCGACTAATCGATTTTGTAGCAGCTTGTTTTTTGGATATAAGTAGCACTAGGTTTCCAAGACTAAAAAGCCACGTAGCAATCGATTGATGCACATATTCCGAGGGGCAAATGCCGACTCTGACCATTTTCTTGTTGCGGATAAATTCAGACCTCGACTGTCCAACGAGAAAAAGTTGCGAACCGCCCAGGAATACAGAGAGCTTTTGGTTGAGAAATTCTCCACTTACCTACCGGTATCACAGACGCCAACAACCTGTTATGGCAGTATCGCTACATCATCATGGAGGTAGCCAAATCCACAGTAGGGTAACAGCACGTAATATGATGATGAATGCCTATACAGGAAAAGGTGACAGATACGCTAAAGAAAACACTCCAGCGGAAAACAAGGGCAGCGAGAGAAAAGTATCGAGCCAGGAGAAGGAATGAGAAGAAACTTCTGCGTAGAAGAAGAGGGTCTACGAAGTATCTTAGCTCAAGGAGATCGAAGAGTAATAGAAACTAGTCCCAGTGGTTCTCTAAACAATCCAATCAATTGGAATAGTAGATGAGCTTAAGCAGCACGAACTCCACGAATGAAATCCTTGTGGAAATTTGGCGAAGAATTACACTAGGAAGCCGTTGCTACTACAATTTGGCAAAACAATTGGTTTCAAAGGACAAAATGTGTGCTCTACAAAAGCCTTATCCTACCAGTCCTGCTTTATGGCGCCAAGTGATAGACTCTAAGCAGAAAAGTTCAGCTAATACTGGACTCCTTCAAAAGAAAAATTCTTCGACGGATTTTTGGTCCTGTGTGTGAGGAGGGCGAATGGAGGAGAAGATACAACCGCGAACACAATGAGTCTATGAGCTGTACCAGGATGTGCATGTAGTCAAAAAAATCAAAACTCGTTGACTACATTGGCTCGGCCACATTGAGCGAACAGACAATAAAGCTCCAGCTAAGAGGATCTTCGAATCCCACCCTCCTGGTTCTAGACGACAAGGAAGACCGAACCTTCGGTTTAAGGTCCATGTCATCGCGGAATTGCAGAGATTGGAAGGCTGCTGTGTCTCAGGCAAATATACTCTTCACAGGTTGGGATCCGTTTCAAGTTCAGCAGCTAATGCATTTAGGGTAAAGCGAATTGATACACATTTTTGTTGGCTTCTCTGTAAACAACATAATAGTTGACCATGACAAAAATGTACAATTACTAAATTTATTTTGGCAAGGCGTAGTGTCTGCTTTGTTGCTTGTCATCACGAAAACAAGACGCAAAGGAAGCTATAGCTTGTCGTTTGATTGTGAACGGAAAAAAAATAAATCAAATCGTTCCAATAAGCGGAATCAGAGTTAATTCTCCTTTACATTTATTGGTTCACTTGAATTTGGCATAATTTTTTTCGGAAAATCTATGGTTCCGTTGCGTGTTGAAAATGCGAAAGAGCAGTTTCTATTGCTGAGCCAAATTATCTGTTGTTTTATTTCAGCAGGCTCCAATGAATTGAGAAATGCTACTGTTTTTAATTCTGTCAATGAATTTATAAGTCTTTAAATTACAAAGAGACGTACAAAAATCCATTTTTGTATTAGATTGATTTGGAAATTAGTTACAATTCATTACAATCATCGCTTTTTGAGTGCGCTAGTATTATTGCAGAGAAATTCGTATTGACAAATGTCACGTAACTTGATGAATTCCATCAACACACTCGAACCTAATACGTGCCACTTCCTCTGTGGGCAAAATTGCTGACAGCGTTCATAGAATTTTCAGAAGTTATAATTTACTTGTGGATAGTTTTTTTTTAGGAATGGGTGTACATTTGCTTAAAATATTTATGAAAAAAGGAACAATGAAGAATGATAGTAAGAAAATAAAAACATTTTGAGCAAACTTTCAGATATTTAAGAAAAATTTCCACATGAAATCGATGTTAATGATATTGAAAAGTGCTAAATACATAATCATGTTCAAGCATATTCAAACGAATAATAAATAATAAAGGCAGTCGTTATCTGACCATAAAAGAAATACCACATGGCGCAGCCAAAATGGGAATAGATGGTTAAAATTAGAAGTCAGATTGAAACAGAAAACTTAAGTTCTAAGGAAGATTTCGAGTGCATTGAAGGTAAAGAACCCGAAATGACGACGAATGGCGGTAATTTTGATGTGAGGAGACCATTATAATATCAACCGATAAAAGTAAGTCCTTTCACAAAATTTCACTTGGCTAGGTTGATTTGTATCGACGCTATCCTGTTTTCAACAGACAGAGAGACACATGGGCCTAATATTGATTTTGTATGGGAGTTACCCGAACTACTTGCCCGACATAGCCCATTTTTAATACCAACCTAACGACGATAAAAAGGAGTCCTTTCACCAAATTTCATTCGGCCATGTCAATTCCTTTATGGGCGCTATCGGGCTTTCAACAGACATACGGACAGACAGACGGACATGGCTAAATCGATTCAGAATATGATCCTGATTCAGAATATTATACACTTTATGAGGTCTCCGATGACTCTTTCTTGGCGGAGGGTACTCGCCGAGAAAAACCGAGGTGTACGAAGCATTCAAGTTTAATACAAGAAAACAAGAAGAAGGGGAATCATTTGAAGCATATTTATTTGGATAAGTGAAATGCTGTGGATATGCCGACGGTTTACAACAACAATACAAGATCAAACTTTTGTTGTATGGAAATCAAAGATCTATACAGATCATGTGAGCATAATAAAAAAGGCCTATTGTAATTGGTACTAGTAGTAATGCACTTGAATAGCTTATGTAATTTTAGATAGGCCGGACGGTAAATGTACTTGGGGTGAACGGAATGTGTTGGCGGAATAGCATGGAGGTTGTTGCCATTAAATTATATACCTATCGAATTTGGCGTCGATTTCCAACCACTTAGAGAACTACTTAAACATGATGCTGTTTATAAATGGCAAATAGCGCATGATAATTGTTGGAAATTGATTGAAGAAAGATGAGTCCAGAGAAATAACGAAAGAAATTGATGCCTCTAAATATGGATTAGGTAGATTTCGCAGATGGGTATCATAGTAATGTCAGAATTAATTAAAATATCGTGTTCGAAGTTTCGTACGAATACAATATCTTGCTCTTATAGGTAGCCACTGCTTAATCGAGAAAGTTAAAAAAGGCAAGAATTGATTCAGCGTGCCCAACCCAAACATAACACAACAGACAGCAATAGATACAGAAATCATGTTTTGTTGAGCGAAAGCGGGGAAAAACGAAGATGTCAGTAATCTTAATACGGCTATCAGCCGAATTATTCACATTTAAGTCAGTAAATACTGTTATGAATCAAGAGGACTGCCACCACATTTTAGAATGGAAATTTGGAACACCGATTAGGTTTGTATTATGCTTCCTAATATTAATCAACCCAAACTTTGTAATGGTACAACACTTACAGTCAAAAAGTTTATGAATCCCATTGAAGTAACTACATTATTTTAAATGGAAAATTTAATGGCAAAGAAGTTTTAATTCCCCGAACTCAAATGATTTTAAATGCCATAAATTTCCTGTGCGCCTTGAGTTTGCCATCACCATCAGAGAGGCGCAAGGGTTGAATTTTTTTGAAATGTGCGGTATCAGTTTAGAGAGTCCAGTTTTTATACATGGATAGCTTAATGTTGCATCCAGAGACAAGTCATACTGAGGCCACCAACTTCCGTCTATTTCCCGTTACTTGCTATATTTTAATGGGGTGGCAAATGCTTAGTGCGCTAGTGTCGTAACATAGAAATTCTTATTGACAAATGTCACGTAATTTTAGAAATTCCGGCTCACCAACACACTCGCACCTAGCATATGCCACTTTCGCTTTGCGCGAGGTTGCTGGCAGCGTTCATAGAATTTTATCGGTTTAATTTGAAATTGTTCGTTTTTTGTGGATAATATTATTTTTTTTTTAGGAATAAGTGTACAATTAGAGTAAGTGCGGTAAATATGGCCCACCCTTAACATTTTTTTAAATAAAACCATAAATTTAAGTCTAATTCATTTATTTTTTTTTTTAAACAGTCTTGCAAATCATTTTTATTTCAGTCTTAAGAAACTTTAATTAAAAAACAAACATAAAAAAAAGTTAAAAACAAAAACTTAAAGGAACTTCGTAATTCACGTTTGAAAAAATTGCGGCTAATATGGCCCATCTGGTGTTAAATATGGCCCAGGGTGGCAAATATGGCAATGTTTTTTCGAGGAACTTTAACTTTTTAACAAGAGCAAAATTCACATATAAAATATTGCTTTTCATTGCCTGAGCAGTCATCATGTGCCCACATTGTACACACAACGCATTGTACCCAAGCTTCGCCTCCCATATCTTCAGAGAATAAGCTCGAGCAATAGATGCATTTAGCATCTGCCTGATTAATTCTATCGGGACTTGGGTCTGAACCATCGCCTGGAATGAAATTACTGTCATGACTTTCTGATGAAGAAGACTGTTCTTTGCGAATGCGTTTCTTTTTTTTCGGTATGATTTGTTCGCCTCCCAACATCGGATTCTTAAGAACCTTCTGAAATTAAAGTTTCAGATCTGTGTGATGATATTTCTACATTCTTCTTTAATGCGTCTTTTGTTATCATATCATTTTTATGTCCCAGTTTCTTTTCCCTCTCATCCCTTAACTTAATGGATTCTTCCAGAGACATTTTATAAGGCGATGACGAAATGATCTCCGATTTTCCTCGTTTTCTTCCACGATTCGAAGTTTCTTTAATCCGGACAGGTATAGGAGAAATTTCGTGTGGAGTAAAAAAGGTCGTTGATGGATTTGAAGAAATAGTTTCCGAGGCCTGCGATTCCGATTCATCTTGATTTTTTGATTGTTCAATATTTGAGTCTGTTTCAGCAAAAGTTGGAGGTTTTTGTCTGGATTTCATTGTTTCCGAAATAGATCTTATTCCAGCTGAAGTCGATGGCACATTTGGATCTGGCTCCATCTGCATCTCCCCCGCAATATCACATGGATTGGTAGGCGCAAGATTTTCCACATAAGGTTGAGGAGATTCTATTGTATCAACTGACGGAACGACAATGATGGATGTCGTCGAAGGAACAAACGAAGCCAGTCCCTGCCTGCAACTTCCTTGATAATCGAAAATGGATTTGAAATCCCATTTTTAATGGCAAGCTGGAAAGCTTGTTAAACCAAATAGTTTTTTTTCCATTTCTAAACAGTAATCCACCAAGGAATCTTCTAATTCTGGTGGAAATATAGTCTTTCTTCCTAATTTGGCACCTACCACTTCTTCCAATGGTGCTTCTTTTTTTGCCACCAATCGCCTTAGCGTGGTTCTCGGAACATTATATGTTTTGGACGCCTTCAAAGATCCCATTACTTTGTTATTCATTGCCAATATGGCTTCTATCATGTCTTCCTTCCGCCAAGTCTTCCGTGGTTTTGGACTTCAGCCTTCAAAATAATAAATAAAAAAAATAATAGTAAAATCGAGAAAACGTGTCAAATAGGGCCTACTAGGCCATATTACCAACACATGGGGTAGGCCATATTAAACGCACTGTGATTTTTTCACACATTTTAATTTTCAACACACTTCATAAACTTTTTCTTAAATTATAATATCACACATATTAAGAAATTATTTAACATTATTTAATTTAAGAAAAAAGTTACCAATTTAAGACATAATTTAATGTAAAAACACTTACGAAAACTTACCAAAAAATTACAACGAAAGTAAAGAAAACAAAATGCACCGTATAAGTTATGATGACAGTACATAACAACTGAGGGACGAAAGAGCAATAAAAATAGAGAAGACAATTAGCAACAGCTCCAGCATTACAACAGCACAAACATATCACTTTTCGCATAGCAGCAGCGCCGACATAGTAACAGCGTCTGCACAGCAACAGCGTTCAGTTTCCGCATAGCTACAGCGCCGACATAGCAACAGCGTCTGCACAGCAACAGCGTTTAGCTTAAGCATAACTTCCAGCGTCTGCACAATGCAATCTGCACATCCAGCAAACCAGCAGACAAGCGGAAAGTTCTAGATTATATTTAAGCTTGGCTTTGTTTTATTCTATTCTGTTAATTTTTAGTCAGTCGAAGATTTGTATTTGGAGAGTACGGTTTGATTTCTCATAGAGAAAATAAATAAAAATAAAATACTTTTTTCTAATAGTTGTTTGAAATAAAACCAATTATTTTATATCTTCCACACCCGTTGCGCCACAATCGACACGAAAGACAGAGACTAAACCGGTTTGAACGTGTTCGCAATGACCATTTTTAATTTCGCTATTAAAATATTCATCAAAAATTAACAATGTAGATTGGTTGAGGGAAAACAAAAACATTTTGAGCAAATTTTCTCTGTTATTTAAAAAAATGTTCACACGAAATCGAAGTTTATGATATCTAAAAACGGGAAGTACAAATCCATGTTTGTCCTAATATGTTTCTTGTATGTAGAATATCTCCTTTATATAAGTTTATTAACCACACAAATCAAATTATTCGCCTTCAAAAATATATAGGTATATTAAGTAACCAGTAACCACAATATTAAAATGTGGTATTCCCTAACTCCATTACATTTCCCCATCGTTTTTGCATCGGATTTTTAAATGACATAACACCGATAGGAATACAAAATGGGGAATTTAAACAAAATTGAGGGGGTCATAGGGAAACAGACAGACATAATTTATGTAGGTAATGATAGAAAAACAAAAACATAGCCTATAAAAAAAATAAAGATTAGGTTTTGATATTTTTCATTTCTATACCAAGAATAGGTATAAGTGTACTAGCTGACCCGACGAACTTCGTTCCGCAAAAAATCTTTAATGTAATAATATAATAATTCCGAGTATGCTCATAATGCTTCACGTAATTCGGTCAATTCAAAAGTTAAACTGAAATACCTACATATAACAATGTCGATGTTTTTCAATCAAACCGCAATGAATGACGTGTCGGCCACCATTCCGCTTTTTCAGTTAATACAAAGCGGAATGTTTGCCGACACGTGATCTAGCCACATACAATTGATCATGAGATTAATGCCACAAACATACAGCGATTGTCTCTGCGACTTATTAATTTTTGTCAAAGCGGAAGCCAGATGTCCATTTATTTAAGGCGCTTAAATACAAATGTAAAATCGTACGGAATATGCAAAATCCGCGGAATAATACGAATTCTTACGAATTTCAACTCAATGCCGTTCCTTAACTCGAGAAATTCGTAAAAGCGAGCGTCATTGAGAGAGCAGACCATTGTGATTCCCTTCATATAGGTAATTAAACAAACCCCAAAACAATGAAAATGAAAGTTGAAGTCCTAAACATGATCATTAAATAAAATAATAAATCAACAATTAACGGCGATCCAATATTCGTGATGGACAAAATTAGCCTATTGTCATAGATTAAAATATTCATCCCAAATAAAATTTAATTTTCAGAAATCTCCACAACCAACCCTCTCAAAGACTGCAATACAATGAAATCCCTAATAGAAAATTCGAAAACAATGACCACCAATAGAAACGAACTACTTCTTACAGACAAATCCCAATAGCAAACCAACAATGCAACACAGCACAAATTCGCAAAATGCCTTAATCGCTCAATCGCCACTGTTCAAATGAAATGCAAATAGTCCAATATGAATACCAGAGACAAATGATACTGAGACCCCCTACTCACAATCCTCTTGCCGCTGGGCCCCTCAGTTTTTTTTTTTTTTTTTCAAATTCGCCATTTTGTTTTCCTATCGGTGTTGTGTCAATTAAGAATCCGTGTGACATGCAAAAACATACAAAAAATAGAAAAATAAATGCTGCCAACCTCGACAACCGTGGGGAAATGTTCTAGAGTTCGGGAATACCACATTTTTACATTACTGAATGCCATTGGTTAGTAATTATATGTTGTTAAAAGGCGAACAATTTGATTTCCTTGGTTATTAAAACTGCATAAATGAGATGTTCCATATACTAAAAATTTGTTATGACAAACATGGTTGCGTATTTTGCGCTTTTGAATATCATTAACTTCGATTTCATGCGTAAATTTTTCTTCGAAAACTGACGAAAATTTGCTCAATATATTTCTATTTTACTTCAAACAATCTGTACTGTGCATTTTTCATATATATTTTAGGCAAATCTACACTTATTCATTTAAAAAAATATTATCCACACGTAACGAATAATTTCAAATTTAACGGATAAAATTCTATGAACGCTCTTAGCAACTTTGCCCGCAGCGGAAGTGGCATACGCAAGGTGCGAGTGTGTTGATGAGTCGGAATTTTTTAAGTTACGTGACATTTGTCAATACGAATTTCTATGTAACAATACAAGCGCACTTAGCATTTGCCACCCCATAAAAATATAGCTTGTAGGCAAGTAACGAGAAATCGGCCGAAGATGGTGGTCTCAGTGAATTGTCTCTGATGAATACACTCATTTCTATTTTTCTATATATTCTCATTATCAATTTTAATTCACAAAAACTCACAAAATCGCAATGAAGAAATCCGAATCTGTAGTGCGCAATGGCCGACAAAAGTTATTCGATCGAACAAAACACGAATTCGCAAAGTGCAATATGGACGCTGAAACAGCAACGAATGAAGAAACTGAATCAAATGATACAGTCAACGTGGACAGCGCCACCACACATGAAACAAAATTGGCTTCTCCATTGATCGATAACAGATGACGTTACGTTGCGTGTCAATCTGACAGTTCAATTGTGATACGATATGTTACATTCAAATTTGATTCTTTTTTTGGTTGTTGCCAAAATAAATAAAAACAAATTGAAAAAATAAAAAAAAAATTGGGTTGTCAAAATAAGACATTTTTAAATTTTGATTTTATGACCTTTTTTTTCTTTTTTTTTTTCGTATGGGATTACATCGCTTCGGACACTTTCTTTTATATATTTATATAGATAGGAAGTTATGCACTCTTTTAAAAGTCTCTGAACACAAAAACCATATTTATAAAAATTGATCAACGTTGTATATAGCAGAGACAAATGATACTGAGACCCCCAACTCACAATCCTCTTGCCGCTGGGCCCCTCAGTTTTTTTTCAAATTCGCCATTTTGTTTTCCTATCGGTGTTGTGTCAACTAAGAATTCGTGTGACATGCAAAAACATACAAAAAATACAAAAGGAAATGCTGCCAACCTCGACAACCGTGGAGAAATGTGCTAGAGTTCGGGAATACCACATTTTTACATTACTGAATGCCATTGGTTAGTAATTATATATTGTTAAAAGGCGAATAATTTGATTTCTTTAGTTAATAAAACTAGCTAAATGAGATGTTATATATACTAAAAACTTATTATGACAAACATGGTTGCGTATTTTTCGCTTTTGAATATCATTAACTTCGATTTCATGCGTAAATTTTTCTTAGAAAACTGAAGAAAATTTGCTCAATATATTTCTATTTTACTTCAAACAATCTGCATTGTTTATTTTTCATATATATTTTAAGAAAATCTCCACTTATTCCTTAAAAAAATATTATGCACATGTAACGAATAGTTTCAAATTTAACGGATAAAATTCTATGAACGCTGACAGCAACTTTGCCCACAGCGGAAGTGGCATATGCAAGGTGCGAGCGTGTTGGTGAGTCGGAATTTTTGAAGTTACGTGACATTTGTCAATACGAATTTCTATGTAACAATACAAGCGCACTTAGCATTTGCCACCCCATAAAAATATAGCTTGTAGGCTAAGTAACGGGAAATCGGTCGGAGTTGGTGGTCTCAGTATTGTCTCTGGTATATAGCATTGAGGTTGTTTAGTGCCTGTATAGAGGTTGTATAGTATCGAAATGTGATTTCGACTTCATATTATTGACCAAATCACATTTTATTTTAAATAAATTGGATGTATGGGTAGGAGTTCTTAGTCTATTTGACGAATATCGATAAGTTGTCAAATATTTGCCAATATTAGATAGTTTAAACTGTATTTTGTATTGTGTCAATCTACATTACATCACCGTTTTAGGAGTCCGAAATCTCCAAACATTTTCATTTCCATTTTAATATACAAACGGCAACCAATTTGTAATTCCTTTTTGTATTTCATTTGTGTAGCTATTTCACAAACCGATAGTTTTTTTTTATCCTTTCCGACAGATAAATGTAATTTCTCCTTTTTAGTACTTTTTCTGGCGCATGCCTTGTATAATTAATATATACAATAATATAAATTGTTTTATAAAAAAAGAACTTCTGGGAGGGTGTGAATAGGCGTTTTTCTTTTTTAGTTCAGAGCGCAACCTGAACTGTTATACAAAAAGTTCGTGTTTCTTTTTTAGCTCAGATACATCAGAGTTCAGAATTTGTGTTTCTTTTTTCCCTCAGAGCATAACCAGAGCGCGCTCTATGAGCTCAGAATAAATTGACTGAGCGGGCTCAGTATAAAGCTGATTACACACTTACAGGCACATTTGACAGAAAAATAAACAGGATAAACAAAATAATTGAAATGGCGGACGAATCTTGTTGTTCTGGAACTGAAGGCTAACCAATATAATTAATTACAATTAAAAAAATATTCAAATTATACATATATTTATTAAAAATGACAGCTATGTGCTCAAGTGTGTTTCATAATTACATCAGAACGATCTGCTCGAGCTCGGTTCAGAGCTCAGCTCTGAGCTAAAAAAGGAAAAACGCCAATAATTACATCAGAACGATCTGAACACGCTCGGTTCAGAGCGCGCACATAATGCTCGAGCTCGGTTCAGAGCTCAGCTCTGAGCTAAAAGAGAAAAACGCCTAATATAAAGGCTGTATAAATGCTTATACACAATGGTGTTCAGAGGCGTTTTGGCAATGTGAAATAAATAAGGTTGCGAGTATACGTGATATTGTTTTGTCATAAAATCACTACAATGTGCTATTGTCATATGCGATCATTGACATTCAAAAACTTTCTGAAAAAAAAAATAAGATCCAACATACATACGCGATATTTTTTAATACAAATTGATCAAGTGATCAGAAAGATAAAAATGGTTTATGTTTTTAAATAAGAAATCTTTATCAAATAACATAAACATTTTTCAAAACTCGATCCACCGAAGCAAAATGTGTATTTATTTATTTTTAAATTAAAGTTGTAACGCTTGTTATTGTATACCATGACACGTGTTCGCCTTCAACTAACAACCAAACTTACTTCTAGTCCATTTAAGATTGCAATTTTAGTTACAACTCGAACTTCAAATTTAAGAAATAGCCGATTTTTTGTTTTGCAAATATTGTGTTCGTTGTGTACAATTTATCTCAGCCGAGCGATACCTATTCAATGAATAAGGATCTTGAGAGGACTACAATTTTCAGCTTATCATTAATTTAACATTTGATCAACTAAGATCAGATCAGATTTTTAACTTATAGTTTCTCAGCCTCTGAATGGACCAGTAATACAATTAATACGCCGAAATACTCGTGGAAGTATTGCCTATAAACAGTTAACCGGTTTTTGGTAATATTTGAAATTGTGAATGTAATGCCAAGTTAAATAAAGCAAAGTTTTTTCTGTATAATTAAATAAAACGCATTTAAATATATAGCCTACCTACAACCTACTCCAGGCAGAGAAGCTTAAAGAATAATTTAGTAAAGGTTTCACCGAAATCAGTTCAGTACTTTCTGAGAACACTGCGAACATAATTTTAGCAATTACGTCGTTATATAATAATAATAATATAGACTAGTATCGCTTGTTGTCGAAAATCGACCATTCCTTTTATAAGGATGTGCAATTTTTTATTTGGTTCCAATTTAGCGGCGTTCCAAACATATTTAGAACCTCGTTTGCTTGTCCTGTTACCTTATTTCGTATGGCTCTCATAATAATACGAGCGTACGGTGTATTTTTTACTGATTCCATTAGCCCTAAGATCTCTTCAACATTGTTGAGAAAGTCGTAAAGTAATCGACGATTGCCATCAAATTGAGGAAGATCTTTTATGGCATCCGGAATTTTAAGGGCATTCAATATATAATTAACATCTTCTAAATTAATATTTTATTCTCTATTATTCAGGTTACAATCTACGCCTAAATTTATATTATTATTTATATTGTTAACTAAGTTCCTATTTAATGAGCTATAGTTATAAGCTAAGTTATTATTACTACCTATCGCTCCGTTTACATTAGAACCGCTAACTTCGAGATTTATATTCGCACAAATATTAGGTACCCAGTGCTACATCAGAAAGTCCGTGATGCCACTTGCCTTAGATGTACTACTCTTTCCCTCCAATCTTAGGTATGTAATTCCTCTTCACTATCACTAGGTATATAGTATGGCTTATATATTAAAGATTTTCTATTTTTCGGTCTATAACACTTATTCGGCATATACACTCATATAAATTACGAAGAGAAAAAAAAAGGAAGGGATTGAGCTATAGTAATATTTTTGCAATTTCTCGGCTTACACACATGTACCACTGGAAAATTTAATGCAGGATCTAGTTGTTTGTAGTCTGATGGTAAAGCTGAAGAAAAATTCTCCTGGGCCAATGAATTAAAATTCTCCACTACTAAGGTGTGCCCTGGTCCTTGTAATTTGTATGTGGATTCACGATACACCAATATTCTTTTGATGCGAGGTTCACGCACAATAAAATCACAGTTAATCGCTGAATTTGTGATGCAATCTTCACTTGCACTATCACCAATATGCTTTTGATGGAGTCTTTGATTGCAGAGATTGATTAACGTTGTAATGTTGAAATGCACAATCGCTATTCAACTTTTATTTTGTACAAGGTGGCGCAAAAGTAATCCTCCTATCAGAAAATGCTATAAACTTTGCGATTGGCCCCTAATGTCAGTTCTGTTTTGACATTTGTGTAGTAAACACATGCGAAATACACGTTAATAAACAATGTTACGCTACACTGCTCCAGAACGCGAAATATTGGTGACTATTTATTTGAGCAATAATCGGTCGGTGACTTTGGCACAACGTGAATTTCGTCGCAGATTTCCTAGCCGTCCAACGCCTACTGGTGAAACACTGCGACGTTTAGCCGCTCGCCTCGAAGAGACTGGCACAACACCAGACGTTGCCAAGAGTGGCGGGCCCCGGAGCGCCCGTTGTGCCTCTGTTGACGCGGCCATTTTTTTTTTCGAGAACGCCGCTGGTCAAACGACAACAGTGAATGGTGCGCGCTATAGGGCCATGTTTACCGATTTTTTTCTACCGCAATTGGACGATTTAGGACTGGAGGACATGTGGTTCCAACAGGACGGAGCTACGGCGCACACTGCGCGAGCCACAACCGATATTCTGAAAGCGGTGTTCCCGGGTCGTTTTTGGCGATTTGCACTAGCCCGCAAGATCGCCTGATTTGACCGCTCCAGACTTCTTTTTTGTGGGGCTTTTTGAAGTCGCGGGTTTTATGTCAACAAGCCTCAGACTCTTGCAGCTCTTTAAGACAATATCCGTCAAGAATGTGAGGACCTATCGCCGGAAGTTTTGGCCAAAGTGATGGAAAATGCCATAAAAAGGGCTCAAATGACAATCAACTGTGGCGGCGGCCATTTACATGACATCATATTCTCGACTTGATGTAAAAAAAATTAAAAGACCAAATAAAAATAATCCACAAGACGAATCAAAGCTTTTCATTTTTTTTTTTTAAATTACAGCCAAAAAACATCGGAAGGTTATTTTTACGCCACCTTGTAGTTATTGATTTATTACACGCGACCTCCGAATTCACAAAATTTCCGACTGCCCCAGTTATGGGTTCCGAAAAATGTAGGTACAATTTTTATTTTTTTAATTTTCTGTGGAAGCTCTTCAACCAAGCGCCAAAAAGTAAGTGACAGATCACTTACTTTACATGGTTACATGAACATTTTTACCGCACAAACCAGAGATCATGCACAACTGCATGTATATACTTTAGTCTTAACGTAATTCTTATCATGTGCATTATTGTTATCTATTGTAAGCTGTTGCCAAAAGAAAATCTATTATCTTTTATGTACAGAGTTTATGTTACGTTAGAATTGTTATAGGGTAAAGGTCTTAATGTTTGCTTAACCCTAGAAAGATAATCTACGTCCGCGAGACGTATGGCGCGGAAACATTGTATTGTTCATATTAAACTTTATTTGCACTCATTAATTTATTTATTTCGATATTACCTACATAATTAAATAAAATACTAATATATGATCAAAATTACCAACATGGGTTTCATTAAACACACTAATTAAGTGTCATACGTCCCTCAGACGTATGATTATCGTTTACGCTATTTATTATATGATTATCTTTCTAGGGTTAAGGTGTAATTTGAGTTGTTATATCTTTTAATGTTTTAAATGTGCATTTGCTAGGGTAAGGTATTCTATGAATACGTAACTCACGCTCGCGTTTGCTCGGCTAAACTCGTCGGACGGGGTAGTTCTTGTCTCCCCTCACACCAGCCACCCGCTCTTCACAAAACAATTTTACCATGAGAGAAATTAAAAGGGGTAGCAGAAGATCTAACGTTATTTGATGGCGGACGGACAAAAAAAAATATAATCGAAAGAGAAGAGAAGAGGAGATAGAAAAGAAGAAGAAGAAACGCTCAATGGGACCTGTGCCCATACCGAGGGACAAGGGCGGAAAGTCAGATGCTTTCAGCTTTTATTCCTAACTTAATCTATCTATGCCCGACACCAAGAGAACGCCTTTAACTATTATCTATCCTATTATACACCTAAGCATCTTTACAACTTTCCACTGTCGTCCCTCCGTATAGGTTCATCTAGTTCCGGAGATGTGCTCGATGTTGTCAACACATGTGTCGCCATCCCACCCCATGCCTTGAACGGCATATCCTTGGGTAACTCCTTGGCGAAGAAATTGGAGCTCGCCCCTTAAACCACTTGAACCAGTCAGTCGTCAGTCCATGTTCGTTATGTCATCAGTACAGGTACGTCTGTTGCATCTCGCGAAGTTACCCTATCGAGCTCGTGAAAGAACGGCCCTACCAGCAACCCACACACCACATCACTCTAAGACCTACTCCATTCGGCAACACGAAAACATTCTCAGATTGAAATATAATCACAAAACTCTTTATTTGCGAGGCTCATCAAAATTCGTATTTCCTACACTTAACTCTAACTTCAATAAATAAAAAAAAGGAAAATTCACAAGATGGACAAGTCTCTATTCTTAAACCACCAAACTACTTTAGAGCTTCCAATTGTTGAATTAAAAAAAATAAAGAAAAATAAAAAAAATAAGTAAATACAAGAAAACTTAAGTTGCGTTGATGGTGTTGAGGTTCCCTCGCAGTCCTGCGCGCAGCACACGGAGAAATCGTCGCTGTGACCACCACCTTAAAATTGGAAACTTGAATCCTGTTCTCGCGACCGATTGGTTTAGCAACAGATCCTTCGGCAGAACTTATTAGATAAAAAAATTTAAATCACTTTAACTAATAGACTAAAATCTATTAATTTTAAATCAATTCCCGAAGGTAAACTACTAAGAGCACTCGCTCACAATTTCAAAAAAAAGTATCGTCCTCCGTTTGCCCTCAGTTGTTGCTCGGTTCTTCAGTACTATTGGAGTTATGCACGGGGTGTTTTATGTACTCTCGCCAGTGGAACAATCAGATTTGTAGAGTTTCTAAGAACCTACAACGTTCTGCGACGTGTTGAATACCGGCATCGCGAGGCTTTGCCGTCGGTCTACGGTTCTTGCGACCTTTGCCCTTCCTGCCCTCCCTGGTGGTCCATTTAATTGGTCTGATCTTTGTCAGGACCGTTTGTTGGTGATCGTTGGACAGTTTTTTTTTTTTTTGTCAGGCGCCGAGACAGATATTGCAGAGGCCTGAGTCGTCTCTCAGACCAGTAGCCTCAACCCAGTAGCAAATCATTGACATTAGTCGACCAAGTCCACTCCGTTAATCCCTACCTACCTCTGCATTGCGATTTCCAGAGTTTATCTCATTCAAAATTCCTTCCGCGCGTCAGCCGGTTTACCTCTACTCTTCCTATCGAAATATGTATCGGTAAGGTGTTACTGTGATTTCCGATCGGAGGGAATCTATCACTTACCCCTCACTATGCACTCTTTTAATTAAGTTTGGCACTTCACTAAAATAATCTTTTTCTTTTTAATTACACCTGAATTCAGTGTCCGCTTGGTTTCTCTAAAATACACTATTATATTCTACTGCACAATATGAACCGTCGGTTATTAACACGGCAACACCAGGGTTTTGGAACAACTGGCTTCTACGAATCCACAATTGCTAATGACCTACTTTTCGCAGCGAGGTCATTGCCCTATTTTACTTCTTGTATTGCTTTCGCCTTCCCATCTCATTCATTCTGTGCCTGTATGTGTTTAATACGAATCGCCAAGTGCAACGGATGAACTATGCATACACGACTCTATGTCGTTCTCTTTCTAACTTAACCAGTGTCCTTCCTCTTCTTTTTGAATTCTGGTCAGGGTCGGGGTAAATCTTATTTCTGGTTTTCATACGTCTTGCTCGAATATTGCCTGCCTGTCATGTCTTCGTGTTTATACCTAGCCTTTATCATAATTTGACTACAACACCTACCTATCTACCTAATCATAAGATATCAACAAAAATAACAAAATTCTAAAATTCAGTGGTCTGCTAATTGGTCTCATCGCCTACCATCCATTATTATTCATTTATTTTTTTTCCCACTGTGAATTGTCTGTGTTTTGGTAATTGTGAATTATGAGTTACGACTCCTACTATCACAGTGAGTGACTGAAATGTCGATCGAGTCGCACGGCTGGGAAAGAGAGGGCGTATTGACATTGCTCGTGTCGACCAAACCTCAAATGTCAAAACAAAAGAAATTCGCATGAAGAAACACGCGTTTGGACAGGTAATTATTATAATTATAATTATTTCATTTTTCTAGTCCGTTTCATTATAGATATTGATTCCACTTTAATAAGACATGAATTCCCGAGGATCTTCGAGTGGCGATACAACCAACCACCAATGGATACGGTGGCGAGCCGGTTGTACCTATGCCATTCGAAGATGTTATTCGAAGGCCATCAGGTAAACATCAGCTGTTTTTTATTATCAGCTATGATCCATATAGATCATCGATTAACATGCACTTACAACAACAGTACATGATCCTGCTTCTCACCGAGATCACGAATCATGATCTGAAACTAATAGCTACTATTTCCCACTAGATGGCTTGTTTCATTTTTAAAGGTTGGTGTGCCTGTAAACGATAGCTACCTAATCACGTTGCCAGACAAAAAAATGAAACACAAAAAATCAATTGATTTTTTTCGTATTGCGTGTTATTTTCTTTTTATAAAGGTATGTTCAGACCAGCCAAACTTCCAAACTTGATAAACAATTATATACCTCCATGTTTTATAAATTTTTCTAAAACATTTATTAAATAAAACAATTCTTATCAAATGTTTTGCTGGTTTGGATCTGGACACAAAAAAAAAATTAATGAAATGTTTCACAGTTTCCCAATCGTGATGGGAAATCATTTTTTTTACAAGTTTAACTGCAGAAAGTGAGCGCTGGTTTTTGATTATTATTTATTTTTTTAAATAAAATAAAAATGGCAAAAAAGCTTGTTGGAATACCTAATGAGAAAGTGTTTCATTTAATACGAATATTTGAATTAAATCGTGTGTCACGTGATTCCCGAGACCAAAATTACAAAAATATAAACTTTACTCGCTACTAATAACCCTTCCACATTATTTTCTTCTAGTTAGACTAGAAAAATAAAATTGAAATATTTCATAAACATTTAATAACTAAATTTCATAAATTTCTTATAAATGTGTATGAAATGTGTCCGATTTGCTTCAGAAACATTTCTAATGTTTCGCTGGTCTGGACACACCCTAATATGCCAAGATAAACGGATGTGCTAGCAGCAAAATATTGTTCATGTGTTGCATATTTGAACATAAAATACTAAATTTGTTTCTAAAAAATATGGAAAAGAAACATTTTTTAAATTTGATTCAAATATGGTAACACTCCCGACATTGCAAGCGAAATGATATGTGCCTTGTGTGACGTCACGTTGAGCAGAATATTTGCAATATGGCTGGTGGCAATGTGAAGTTTGTAATACCCTGTATAATGTGTTTTGTTTTTGAAAGCAACTGTTGCCACAACTCAAAAATTAAACTTTTCAATGATCCGTCTTGTTTTATTTTTGAGATCTGATCGGGATCAGATCACGCTGATAATAAAAAACAGCTTTTGTTTACAATCCTTGAAGCTGGGGTATACAGGGAAGTACATTTAATGGTTATTAAGGTTGTTTCTTGTTCGAACCAACCCCGTAACGACATGTGTTTTTGAGTGTTTTCTAATTTTTTTTTCATTTTCGTTGCAGCTACACGCAACAACCAATATTGCCACACGCCATTTACCACCCCTACCTTTTTCTTTTACATGTACCCACCTGCACTTCCACGAGGAGCACATCGCCAGCGAAGGAAATGCACATGATGATCAAGGTCTCTTCCAGTGGCCCGGCAGGATGTTGCAACGCAATAAACCTCTCATTTCGAATGAAAGCATCCTCGCACCATTAATCGACATCCCTTCCTCATCATCAACAGTAGTTGCCGTCGGCAAAAACGCATATCGCTGCAAAAGCTAATGACGGAATAAATCAAGCAAGCAATGACCCAAATGCAAAAATTGGGCGCTCAGAAGATGAACGCCAAACGATGCAGTGGTGTTGTGTAGGAGGCAGAGCTTGGAAAACTATGCATTACTTTTGTCAATTGGCTCTCAAACTGGGAAATCGATAGAGGTGTGCATGTATGCGTGATGGCTAAGCTCTGTGAAACCAACAATATAAGGCTCGCTGCTAGAGCAGTTTAGCGGTGACGACAATACGGAAAATTCATAGCAATCAGGAAGATCCGCAACCTAAAGTCATTGACCTTAAGAACATGAGTCAAGGCCTTCTGTACACAAGGTTTCTTCCGAACGAACATGAAACATAGCTGGCATTTCCAAAGTAACATCCGAGTAAACGAAGCTTCACACTGAATTTTTGTTGTTGTTTCTTGATTGGTAATCTTTTTCGGTCGTTATAGTTGTGCTAGATCCGACGGCATTTCAGTAATTTTAATTTTAATTTAAAGTGTGGATTAAGTTCGAATTTATTTTGCTATTGTCCTTACGACATCACCGACATCTACCACATTTATGCAATCATCAATGCGAAATTCAAAAAAAATATTGTCCCTGTAAAATTTATTGTAAAATACATATATAATTTATTATTTTTGTGTAAGATAGGGTGATGCCACCAGTAGTCAGCCCTTTAACTTTTTTTTTAGTTTTATTGATCTTTAAAAATCCATTCTTCAAGTATTTTATTTAGTTCTTCTGAATGTTTGAAGTCTGTAGATTCGAAAATACTATGTTGATTAAGTATATGAGCTACATAATGCCAACTCTTTCAAAAATAAGTTAAAAAGGTATGATTTGGGAGTAGTCAGCCCCCTCAGCTCCAGTAGTCGGCCACGCAAGTATCCAGTAGTCAGCCAAAATTACCATTTCCACATTTTCATCGTTTTAACAACAAAAAACATAAAGTTAAGAAACTTTTCCATATTTAATAACAAAGTCACGAATTCAATAGTAAAAAAACGAGTGTGCTTTAGACCACACGACTGAAGTAAAACTTCTTTAGCTCCATCTATATATATACATGATTATACATATTAAAATATCAATTTTCTTCAATAATTTACTGGCTATGAGAGGAAGAGAGCAAAAAAATGGGCTCGCGCACTTACAAAAAAAACTCAAATTATTTTATTTGATTTTGGACAAAATTACCAGCTGCTAGAAGACTGTAGTAGAATGTAGTTATAAACAGTAACAGGAACTATTTCGAAGTTCACCATCTGTCAAAAGAAGAAAATGTGTGCATTCTGTAATTTTTTGAATAGCGAATAAAAAAGTTTTATATTGATGGTGATGAAGCATATGCAAACAATGCAATGCTTCACTCAGGAGCAGTAAGTTAGCATTTAAATGAGGTGATATCGAGTTCGCATTCTTGGTACATCTGCTCAAAAATTTACCATAACCAGATAAAAATTACCAAATTACCAAAAATCAAAAAGCAAAAAAAAAAAATTGGTAAAAAATTACCAAAGTTGCAACCTTGCAATAGGCGTGCACTTAGATACATGAAACGTAACTGGCTATGAGAGAATTAAACGAAACTGTGTGCTCGCACCTCTTTCTGTGGCTCCTACAGTGTGATACCAGACTTTAGAGGCAGGTTATCCCACGGTTGTACTCAAAATATCCCTTTTATGGTTACAAAATAAATAAATTCATTATTTTAAAAAAATGCTCGTGATTCATCCACAGACACATATGTAATTTTATGAAACAGTTTAGGGAAATAAACAAAAGAAAATGAAATCATTTAGATATTTTGAATGACTTTTTTCTAAACATGAAAATATTTAATTTGATGGTAGGAATAATTTTTTTATTCTTAATGAAATGAGCAATTAGGAACAAAATTTGGCCAAACAATTTCTTTTTGTACTATGAGGTCTGAAAAATCCCTTTGTCCCTTTTAGCTGATTATTAGTGAGAAAATCCCGCAAAAAGTGATAAATCCCCCGATCTGGTATCACTGCTGCACTTTATGATGTTGCTTAGATAATGAAACGTAACTGTCTGAGAGAAAAAAAAAATGAAAATGTGTGCTCGCATCTCTCTCTCTCTTTCTAGCTCACTAACTTATATTTCCCTCTCAACATCCGCTGGCAATTTCCGTAACGCTTTCTTCACGCATTCACCAAAGAAGTATTACTTAAAAAAACAAACAAGGAACATTTATTTAAGTAATATGGGTACAGTTATACTGCCTCAAAATTGCATGATTTCGGTTGATATTTTTATTAAATCTTTTTAAGTAATACAAAGAAAAGCAAAAATAAAAATAACATAAATATAATATGTGATTTAACATAGAAAAATAAAAAATAAACAATGAATTGATAAAAAAAATATAATAGCCAATATTCTTTAAATCGTTGTCCTCAACATCGGAGATTAGCTCCTCATCGCAATTGGAGCATCTGATTTTTGGAGATTCTTTTTTTGATCTGTCTGGCCCTTCCGGTCGGTGTCTTGTTTTCGATTTCGTTTCCTAAGTTCAATATCCTCAACATTTTTTTTACTTTTTCTTGTGACTTTTTTTTTGAAAAATTCTTTCCACGCCACGGATGAAATACTGCAAAGTGATTTGACACTAGTAGGTTTGGCTGATTTTGGAAATAAATCTGCAGAGTAAAAGAAAGCAGAGCTGGCTGAACCGGAAGTAGATGGTGTGATGCATTAGACTGTATTTCATTTCAGGAGTTTAAAGATTACAAATTTAAGCTTAACAGCAATTTGTGTTTCATCTCCAACATTTTTCAAAATTTCATCAGTAACCGAAAATGAATTAGATGATCGCACTAAGACAAAACAAAAACAATAGCTCGTCCTTTTGAAAGTCCCTCAGCCGAACTAAGAGACAGTACCGGATGCGCATGAGAAACCAATAATATCATTTCGCATTTCGCCAGATTTATCAGCCAGTTTGTTTTTCAACTGCACTCAGGACGATCTTGGGTTTCATTTTTCTAGTCTTTTCGACAACTCTGCCATGTATGTGGATTTGTAACATAGTAAAACATTAACACAATTACAAAAAAAAACTCTTTTATTCGAGAAGTAACGGAAATAAAAAAAAACATTAAGTACAGTTACAAACTCTTTTATCGAAATTAAAAAATAAAAAATAAAAAACAGTGATGGAGAAAATGACCGCCGGCCCCCACTTGTCAACGAGAACTGTCGCTTCTATTACAAAAATCCTATTCCATCCGCTTTTGCATCCCAGGTCACCGCCACTGCCACCTGCTACACGAGCCACCCACGTTGAGACTATTTAATAGGCGATACCATGTCATCGCCTTTATCACCCACGCTAGCAAATATCCAACACCACACAGGCCACAGACGAATACTGCAATTTCAACTATTGGTTTAATTTCCAGGAATTGTTGACACTACGAATATGCACCAGTGTGCTGCGCTTTTATGCGCGAATAACTGGGTCATATTCGCAGTGTATTCTGATGCAACTTGACTCAGTGCAATTCTCTTAGCAATTCGACGTTAAGGAATTTCCACTGATAGCTGGCGGACGGCGGCGATGACCTAGGAATAAAATTAATGCAAGAAAATAAAACAAAAGACTTGACTTTGTGGAAAGCGCGTAGTCATTCCTACGTATATGCGGTTTTGAAGAGTGCCTCTAGGGACTCCGGACTCACGACTAGCTTTTCTTATTGACCACTTATTATTGCGTATGGTACTTAAGGCTTCAGCCACTAGCTGAACTCTTCAGAGTATTGATGAAAAGGACATTTATTTGGGTGAATGGAAACATCCATTTTTAAAAATACCTGAATCAAATACATTTTTAATTTGTCAACTACCACAAATTTTCCATTATTAGCATACGGGTGAGCTTAGAAAACTTGTCTTTTATAGTCAGCCACCCATTTCCTTATTATGTGAACAGGGGGCTGGGCTGACTACTGGAAAACAAAGAGAATTTTTAGTACTTTTTGTGAGAATTAACAGAGAATTAAATTTCTATTCATTTTACATACTCAGTTATGAAAAAAATACATTAAGGTAGTCTTCAGTAGTCAGCCGGTGGAGCTGAGCCTAGGATAGTCATAAAAATAATGTCTCATAAGGTCAGCCCCCCTCTTAATAATTTAACAAAAAAATATTTAAACGTTTTATGTTAAGAAGCAAGATAAATAAGGTGTCAATATCATAATAATAATCATATATGCACATCCCTTCAGTTTATATTCGTAATTATATCACTTTTACAAATTCACTTCCACTATTTTTTTATTTTTTGGTAAACCACTCGTATCCTGCACTTATGAAAACTGTACACAGACTGATATTTTTTAAGCGCGAACTACCACCTGGATTGTGCCAATTTTTTGCACACAGAGAGAAGAATTGTTAGCCGAGATAGTGATATTTTTTATTTGGAAGTTAGACAAAGGCAGTTACTACTGCGATCTACTTTGTATGTCAGAGGCTGACTACTGGAAGGGGCTGAACTTACGTGCCATCACCCTAATTGCTTTGTGTATAATAACTGCTTAATCACCATGGATTAATTGATTTGACTTTTAAGACCAATTACCCGTTTATTTTATTTGGAAAAAAATTCAGGTAAACGAACAGACGTAACTCAACTTGTTGTGACGGCAATAAAATTGACTTCAAATATGGATTTTCCTACCCTAGCGTATAAGGTATAATAATTCTCGATGACTCTTGCTCTTAAAAGTTTTTCCATTTCCTCACCATCCGCCACCACCCATAAGAATTTTCAAAATTATGTGAAAACGTTTTCCTTTATCCGATAAATACTCTTAATTGACTTTTAATAAACCTACGCTGCAAGTTTTTTTTTCTTTAAGGAAGTTTATTTACCTAACCAAAGTTAAATAAAAGCTTGCGATTATTAAGTTTTCTATAGACCAACAGACTAGCTAACTAACTTCGTACGTTAGTTTCTTGATCTTAGGAAAGGTATTTGAAACCATTCTACGCCACCTCCAAGTTAGGAATTTTACATTCGCATATATAGAAGCCTCATAAATTATTAAAATTCTCTACATACGAGTAAGTTATCACATTATAAGTTTTTTTATCTCCACAGTTCTACAGCTGGTTAGAATTTGAGAATTTTTCTTTGTTTTTTTTTACAATTTATTTATTATTATGAAATACATGGCAACCACTGTTGGAGAGCTTTGCAAAGGAAGTAGGAGTCAGATGTTGTAGAGGCCACCAACGTTTATTTTTATTATTATTCTTTTTTGTCTTTAAAATTGAACTTCTTGTTTTTTGACATGTGTACAGCCAAGTCTTGTGTTGTTATTTTCCGCGATAACAAGCCTCCAACGACAAAAGAATCTTGCGTGGCAGAAATAAATGCAAAGTCAAAAGCAATAGAAATTCTTGTTGAAATATTTACATTTTATTATGATTCGCGCGAGAAAGAAAAGTTTTTATTTCTTTGCTTCATTTTCACACACAGTTTGACAAATTCGCAAAGTTTTTTACAGTCTAATGCGTCGGGAGTGTACGATTCGAGGCATACATTGTTTTAACTCTAAACTTCTCAAACAAGTTAGTTAATGGGTGAAGGGTATATTGGTAGGCACTCCGTTCTCTAAGTGGAATTTAGCTCCTTTGTTGCATTCTGAACAACTTAGTGTCAATATATAGGTCTCATACAAAGCGAATGGTTGTGCGAAGCTAGGCCTAGGGTCCCTACGGACCTGTGGCGCCAAGTATTTTTATTTATTTTATTTTTAAGGTGAGGTGAACAACATTCTGAAAATACCTTCGGCGGCTCCAACGACGATCGTGGAGCTCCAATTTCTACCGCTTGCCAGCATTCGGGGGTAAAAGACCAGCACCGTTCTTTGCAGCAGAAGCAAACTTCAAACTGAAATGAAAAAACATACATTTCGTTGCGTGCACGTAATAAGAAACGGCAACGAGCGGCTTAACACTTTCTACTCAGTTTATTCAGAGATAACATGTGTCGGTACTACACGTATAATATGCCATATTGTTGATCTGAATAGAAAGGTTCAGCAGCTTTCAACAAAGAATAAAAAAAAAGATAGTAACAACATCTAAAATAAGTGAATTAATGAATTATTGAAAGCCGAAAAAGTTAAAAAAAAACATTTTACAAAAGCAAAAAATCCAATCTTAAGGTAAAATTTATGTTTTCAAAATTTTTGAGTCCCTAATTTTCAATTCGATTCACCGAAAATGCAAATTTTATAAACTGCTCTATTCTCAAAAAACTGCTCTATTCTCAAAAACCCCACTTTCGATTTGGTTAAAATATTGAAAACCAATAACACTTTCATCCCGAACAATATCTTCGACTCAGTTGCTAGGTAGGTATAAAGTTAAGCAAAAGTATTTTTCTATTATTCTGTTACTATTTTGTCCGCATAATTTGACATCGCTCTAACGATCTTAATAAAAATACATATTAAATATAATATAAGTAATCTTAATAAGATCCAGTACTGACTTTTTTTTTAATTATTTCTCAAAAATTACTACCCAAATCCTGATCTATAGTTACATATCTACGGTATATTATTGTAATAATCTCAATGCCCCACTTCCAAACTTCCAATAAAAATACAATTTTTTTTTTTTTTTTTTTTTTTTTTTTTTTTTATTTTTGGAGAAATGCTTTACGCACCATAAGGAAATATCCATATCCCCGTGAGCCGGGCTCTCCTAGGGGATTTAAACCCTTGGCGTACCGGCTAAAACTCCAAAAGTGTCTCGCCGATCTCCCCCCTCGGGACTACTTGCGCATTACTTCGAGGGGGGTCCGTGTCTAAGTAGCGGGCTCGGTCATTTCCTCAGCTACCTCCTCTTGTTTTTTAATTTTCAGGATTTGGGTCAGATACGAGCTTATTTGCATCCACTGGACTTCGTTGTCCAGCATCTTCTGAATGATGTTGGCCTGGCTGATTTCGCCGACGTTTCTACTTAGTTCTTGGCGGAGAGATTCCCATCTAACGCACTCGAAGACGGTGTGGTAGACGTCGTCTGAAAACGAATCTCCGTATTGACAGGATGGGCTTCTCACTTTTCCTATCTTGTGGAGGAAGGCGTTGAAGTATCCGTGTCCGGTGAGGAACTGGGTAAGGTAATAGTTCAATTCACCGTGTTTCCGGTTACTCCATGCGTTTACGTCTCTGATGAGCCTCGCAGTCCAGCGCCCTCTACTTTCAGACTCCCAGCGTTCTTGCCACTTGCGTTGTATACGCGCTGTTGCTTCCGCCATCGCTGCTTCCGCTCCAATTTCCGTTTTCTTTTCGTATGCGTACTTTCGTTGTGCTGCAAGGAGGTCTATTGGTGTCACCCCCGCGATTACAAGAGCCGCTGGCTCCGACACCGTGCGGTATGAGCTTGCTATCCGTAAGGCACCGCGCCTCTGCACCGACGCCATCTGTTTGCGGTACTTTTCTTGCTTCAGTGCGTCAGCCCAAATCTCGCTTCCGTATAGGAGAATCGCGTGCGTTGTCGACAACAGTAGTTTCCGTTTACTAGCAGATGGTCCACCTACGTTTGCCATCAACCTGGATAGAGATGCTGTCACTTTTGATGCGCGTTCTGCGGCCGTCCGTATCTGTTCCCAGAAGCTTAGCTTCGTGTCGAGTCTAATTCCCAGGTATTTTACCGCACTTTTACTCCTTATAACCTCGGTGTCGATGTTGAAGTCGATTATCGTGGGAATTCGTTTTCTCGTTAGGAGCACTACTTCGGTTTTTTCAGTTGCCAGAGACAGCCCGTGCCCCTCCATCTAGGAAATTGTCCTTCGCATGACCTGATTTAGCTTCCTCTGTGCGCTTTCGGTGTCTCTTGCTGTAATCACTGCAGCTACATCATCTGCGTATCCGACTAGGAACGAATCTTCCGGCATCTCCATGCGTAGGATATCATCGTAGGAGATGTTCCAGAGATCAGGTCCTAGGATAGATCCTTGAGCGGCTCCGGATGTGATATCTTTTCTTCTTAATCCCTCCGTTGTCTGATAGATTAGTTCCCGGTCTCTCAAGTAGTTTTTTAACATCTGCGAGAGATACTCTGGGATTTCGAATTTTATTTCGAGTGCTCTTATCATATCAATCCACCTGGCAGAGTTAAATGCATTCCGGACGTCCAGAGTTATCAGTAGCACAATTTTTCGGGTGGAAGTGTAGCCTCGGTGGGTGATTTCGGCGGCTCTTACAACTTCTTCTATTGCTCCTATTGTAGAGCGACCTTTTCTGAAACCGTATTGTCGCTCAGACAAATCTCCTCTCCTTTTAATCGCGGCTATGAGGCGTGGCTGCAATAGCTTTTCTAGGAGTTTTCCTGTTGTATCCAGCATGCACAAAGGCCTATAGGCGGACGGGGAGTCTGGCGGTCCTTTATTTTTGTCGATAAGGACAAGCCGTTGCTTTTTCCAGCGTTTTGGAAAGGTCCCCTCGCCTAGGCAGCTGTTGTACATACTGAGTAAAAGTTGTGGGCTGAATTGAGCTATTTGTTTAAGCGCTTCCGCCCGTATACCGTCTGGTCCGGGAGCTTTTTTGTTTTGCATTACATTTATAGCAATCTTCAACTCTTCTTCACTGAAGTCTTGTATTTCCTGTTGCTGGCCAGAGGGGGTGTCGGGTGGTCTAACAGGGTGACTTGGGAACAGCGTATCTATAATATGACTCATCTTTTCTGGGCTTAGGGCTTCCGTGGTTTTTTGGGCTCCAAGCTTTCGCATAACAATCTTGTAACCAAGTCCCCAGGGGTCATTGTTGACATCTTGTCGGAGTTCTTCCCACTTAAGCTTCTTACTCGTTTTTATGGCTGTCTTGAGCTCATGGCGTTTGGTTCTGAATTCTTCGAGAACTTGCTCGATGTTGCCATCCTGCCTTCTTCTTCCTCTGGTGACTTTTCGTCTTAGCTGCAAACACCTCCTGCGGAGTTCGGCTATTTCCATCGACCACCAGTAGACTGGCTCTTTTCTTCTGTTGGAGTAGTTCTTTCGAGGCATTGAAGCATCACATGCGAGTCGGATGAGTTGCATTGTTGATTCTACTTTTTCTTCGGTAGTTCCTTGCATCTGAATCACGGAACTTTTTCCACTGTCAATCATCCTCCTAAGGAGATCGGTGTTCAGTTTGTTGACATTCCATCTCACTGTTTGATTTTGGTCTCGGTTCGGGTTTCGCCTGACTTCCTCAATATCGAAAACGATATATTGGTGATCACTGCCTGTGTATTCTTCAATGACCCTCCAGTTCCTGATTTTGGACAGGATACCTTCTGTGGCGAAGGTTATATCAGGTATTGTGCCTCTTTGTCCTGCTCTTCTGAAGGTGGGGGTGTTTCCTACGTTAACTACACTAAGGCCGCGTCTCGCTGCCATCTCGAGTATTTGCCTTCCTCGAGAATCTGTCGTTGGCATGCCCCATTCTTGGCCTTTTGCGTTAAAGTCTCCTGCAACTATGATCTCTCCTTCGGTCTCACATATGAAATCTTCTAAGTCCTCTAGTTTTTGCCGGAAATCGTCCATGCGGTCATTTGGACTTAGGTATACACTAATTATTGTGATTTTGTTGTTTTTTATCCATGTAAAACCTCTTTTTGATCCCTTGCTCTGAACAGTGATGTTTCTTTTTGGAATCCATAATGCGGCGGTTTTTAGTGTATCGGAGATCCAGGTTTGCTCCATTTTGTTGGCGTATTGCTCACTTATGATGATTACGTCCGCTTGTAGTTCACTTATAAGCTTGAACAGGAGGTTGTCCGCCGTTCGGCTCCTGTGGACGTTCGCTTGTAGTATCTTGGTCATTTTGAGGAAGTCTCTTTCGTCTTTTCAAGTGCCTGTCTGAATACTTGGCACTTTCCCGATCCAGGTACGTGGTCCGTTGCGCAGGGTTGATTTTCAAGGTTTGCGCATAAGTAGCACTTTGGGGGTTCCTTACAATCCTTTCTTTTATGGTCTGTATTTCCGCAGTGAAAGCACATTCCTTGGTTTCTCCTATCTGGTCCATTGCAGTTTGTTTGAAGGTGCCCGTAGTCGAGACACCTGAAGCATTTTGGAACCTCTATTCTTCTTCTTATTCTGCATTGGCTCCACCCTATTCTTAGTATAGGGTTTTCAAGGATTTTCTTAGCAGCACGCTCGTTGATCTGTACTATTGCCATTTTCAGGGCTCTTCTGTTCTTCCCGGTTAAGTGAATTTTAAGATCGGTCAGCTGATCACCCAGTTTCTTTTTTAGGGCACCCTGGATTTCTCCTTCTGTGGTGAGTTCGTCCAGGTCCCTTATCTCCAGGGTTGTTTTTGGTACGAGGTTTCGCACCGTGGCTTTTTCTCCTAGGATATTTTGGATCGATTTCTGAAAAACTGTGCAATTTTTGGCTTTTGGTCCGAGTTCAAGGAGAACATCTCCAGTTTTTGTCTGCCTAACGGTTCTTATTGTTGTCCCCGTATCCTCTGGATTTACCTTCTGTCTTATTTCTCGAAGAATGTCAGTAGAGCTCCTGCCTTCATTTGGTTTAATGAGTATTGCTTCGAGTTGTGTCTTTCGATATCGTTTCCGTTTGATGTTTTTCACTTTCCGCTTTTTGTCTGCCTCAGATTTCGATTTATCCTTCCTTGTTGGCTGTTTGGGCTGAAATGTTTCTACGTTTTTGACGACTTGTGCATAATTTCGCTCCATGTTGCCTGTTAGCTTTTGGGTATATTCCTCTTTGTTCTTGGGATCAAGAATTTGTAAACTTTATCATTATCTTGCGGTTTCTTATTGTTGAAACCACATGTTGGGGAGTTTCTGGTCCTTTTGTCTCGTTTCTTTTCGAGAGGACTAGAAGGTGGTCTCTTAGCTGTATTTGCTTGAGATTTTTCCGCTTGCGGTCCGTCTTTTGAAGGTTCTACAGTCTTGGATGAGAAGGCTTCTCTTTCCTTCTTGTGAGTCCATTCCATTTTGTCTAGTGACTCCTCTATCTTTTCAAGTCCAATCCTGAAGTCCTTGCTTATATTTTTCTGCCTACTGCATGCAAGTTTCATCGTGTTGAGTGCCTCTTTGCACTTCATTATCTCCAGAAAGATAATATCTTCCTCGGCTTCTGGGGTCTTTTTTGGCCGTGCTTCTTCATCAGATACCCGTATAATTTGTCTGGCTATGGGGTTTGTTGAAACTGATGTATTTCTTTCGTTTGTAGATTTCGTACTTGATGGTGGTGTACGCATAATTTTTGATCCCCGCTTGAAAGGGGCCCAGATATCTTCGTTGCTTTTGCTTGTAGTTGCATTTTTCTTCGGAGCCAAGTGTGCCACTCCCGAAGATTGGTTTTCGTTTGTCTTGCAGTTGCTGTATCTCGACGTCTCGGAGCCCGCGCGCTCACCCCTGACAGACGCCGGTACTGGGGATCCGACTCCCTGCACCGTAAACTTATCTCCTTCTGTTGTTCTATCCATAGTTGGTTTATTGTTCAGTGTTCCTTCACATAGTTGTTTTTTTGGTCCGCGGGTGGTATTTTATTTCCCACCTACCCTTCATTAATGTAAACATCAATGACGAGCATTCCTCTATCCGCCACCTGAGGACGCGCCCTCTAGGGGAAACAACAAAACCCCCGAGAGAATAAAAATACAATAACAGGCACGCAAAACATCTCCTTCACTTCTTCTGTTTGCAACCATATTGAATATAAACTTTAAAATAATTGCAACCACTTGGAGCTCACACAATTAGAAACTCACACAATTTGCACCCCCACAGTATATAACACACGTCCATCGAGATATTCAGTTTATATAGCTGCTTCTTCCATATTCCATCTATGTAAAGATCACGTAAGGACCAAAGACACCTTAAGGTAGTATGCTCAGTAAGCACGAATACACGCGTTTTTACAATCGTCCAGCTGAAGTGAACTAAATAGTGTGTAAAGTCGATAAATAAAACAACACAAAGCATAAAGACTAAGTGGTTTGAAACGTTTGTCCTGGTCACTGTGTTCTAAAAACTCAATACCACTTTTCCTGTAACTGAATTAACTTTCTGGCCATAAATCGGTTTCTTGCTAATATTTGTCACTTTGCTTGGCCATTACCGTACCGCAATTCTCTTAAAATGTCTGCTCCCAACCTACGACCAAGAGCCACCTCAACAAAAGGCCCGCCATCAACGTCTACACAACAACAATCAGCTTCTCCGGCAAAAACCCAGCTGAGTGATTGCAATGCTCCCCTTACCGCCAATATCTTGGAGGAGCCTCTCAATAAACAAGCTAAATCATTGCAGCTTGGATTTACTAAGGAAATCTCCAAAATGCAGAGTTAATTTTTGGACAAAATCGATGAATTAAATGCAATCTGGAATCAGCGATTCGATGAATTGGAGAAAAATTACATTGATCGCATCGATCTGCTCGAGAAGAACACCAACACAGCTATACAATCGCAGAACGCCGAGATTGCAGCTCTTCAACGGCGTTGTAACGTCTTGGAAAGGAAGGAAGTTGAGTGTGATGCAGTGCTCTTCGGAATTCCTGCAGTCCCAAATGAGAATTTGAAAAGTTTCTCTGTTGAACTCTGTCACACCCATAAACTAAGTATTAAATAGACCGTCAGCTCCCGCGCACCTACCCGATTCCCACCGCAAATTTTGAAAAGAAAATTCTCTCTTAAACTTCCTATCTGTGAATGTGTAGCAAAAAATTAAATTCTAAATGGCGGGAAGTGTAATAAAATACTGACACTTAGCAGTGTTCCTACATCTTGGGATCTCTACCTTTTCGAGGGAAATTAAATTTTTTTCACAAACTTTCTGTGCGTCAAAGGAAAAAACATCAAAATTGTGGGAATATCAATAATCTGACAAAAAACCATTCAAACTACATTTCACCATGAATATCAACGCACTAAATATACATAAAATGGAGATTTGACTTTAGCAACAATTTCAGTACCAAAAAATGATCATTATAATGTTAGGAAACTGCGATTTTTATATTGAAGATTAATTTTGTGTGATTTTTTTTCCGAACAATACAAATACTTTTGAAAGTATGTCTTTTTCATAAGAAAATCGAGGTAATTTGAGTTTAGTGATAAGAGTAAAATGAACACCCTTAGTGGGAAAAATAAAGACAGATTGCTAAGAACACTGATTGAGAGTTAGTATATTTGGTGAGTTTCTGTCAGCTGATGGATGCGTTCTGAGAGTTTATATTCGTTGTTGTATTTCACCACGGAAACATGTAGAATAGCGAACGTAATCAAAATAAATAAATGAAAGAGTAAAGTGTGAAAATTCATTCGTTGAAATAAAATAAAATTTTTGTTTCCTATAATTATTATGTCTGTTTTCGTTTGTTGTTTTTGACGAAAAATTATTTCACCGGCGAATGTCGGTGGAAAAACTGCTACCAATATAAAGAGAAAAATTGATTAAGAATATTAAAATTTAAAATGTGTTTCAGGGGAAAGATATAAATATTTCTGTTCGGGTATAATTTTTAAGTTATAGACATTAAATTTACGGAAGCTCACAATTGCGAAAATTGTATTGAAAATAAAACCACTGTGAACTACTCGTAATAAGAGTCGAAAATAAAAATGTTTATTGGTAAGGCCCAATCTTTCCATGAAGATTCCGTTTATTAATGGAAAACAAATTAAATTTATTAGAAAATTTGAAACAAATGAAATTATTAATTATGAAATAACATTTGAAATAAAATGTCCAGAATAAGAAAATTTATTTTCCTTAAAATGTACGGGAAAGAACGAAACTCAAAATGTATATAAGCAAAATTTGAAATAAATATATTTGCTGATTTCTACCCTGATATGTCTTAAGCATTTAAGTTTTGCTGCATACAATTTTCTTTTTATTCGTACGAATAATGATTAGTAAACGGATATTTTTTTATTTTTGTCGATGATTCATATACGAGTAGTTCATCGATTTCCATTGTTTACAACATAAATGGATAGACCACCAAAGGTATGGAAACCGCTCATTATTCAAGAGTCAAAAGTTTACTTAAAAAATAATATAATTGGCGGAACAGGTCCGTATGGACCCAAGCCTAGCTTCTCACAACCATTCGTCTTGTGTGAGTTTTTATTTTTGGGACGAATGGAAGGGATCTACAATTTTATGCCGAGTCCAAACGGCCAATTGAGAAGCTCTTTCATGACAGTTATACTCTCGGATGTTTGTCAGACGTTCGCGAGAGGTGGCGCAGCGAAAAAAACCTTAAGTTGGAATTTGGGTTTTTCTCGGGATTCGAACCTGGGACCCCTCGCTTAGTAGTCCAACACACTAACCACTAAGCCACTTCGCCAAAAGTTTACTTGGGTGTTCTTTTTATGGCCGGGGTACATCATTCGAGTGGAGAGCACACATCGGTCCTCTGGAGTTCGGACTCTGTTATCCACTTTCGTGCTGCAATGTCTCTTTACCGATATTCTGCAATTACGCGCTTTATACGTTTCGATAAAATATGTACTAGAGTTGATCGAATGTGTACTGACAAGGCCGCCCCAATTCGTGAGCTTTGGAACCTAATGAACGAACAGCTATATAAAAACTATAAGCCATCGACAGACATCACTGTGGATGAACACCTGTTTCCGTACAGAGGCCGTACTAAGTTTACGCAGTACATACCTTCAAAACCAGCCAAATATGGAATAAAGGTTTGGTGGGCTTGTGATGCATCAAGCTATTATCCACTTCGTGGCGAAATCTACACTGGAAAGGAGGTAGGTGCAGCACGCCAGACAAACGTTGGAGAGAATGTTGTAAAGCGATTGATGCGAAGGTATGAAGGATCAGGCCGAAATGTAACTACCGACAACTTTTTCACTACATTGGAGCTCGCGAAATACCTTCTCGCTATAAATTTGACTTTGGTGGGCACCGTTCGCCATAATAAAACGTTTATTCCTCCACAAATGAAGAAAAACAAGAACCGTGGAGAGTTTTCGAGCCTGTTTGGGTTCCATGAATCGAAGTACAGTATGGTATCATATGTACCGGCAGCAAAGAAGGCTGTGATTGTCTTATCTTCTATGCATCACGATAACTCTATCGCTGATGAGCAAAGTAAGTACAAACCAGATATTGTACTGCATTATAATAAGACGAAAAGTGGAGTAGACATGATGGACAAAATGACAGCATTTTATACGACAAAAAGCAGAACCAAACGGTGGCCGCTTGCAATGTTTTATAATTTGCTCGATGTCTGCGGTGTAGCAGCCTATGTCGTGTATTCTTTCAATAATCAGGATATTACTGCGACTAATAAGCGGAGGATGTTTCTCACCAACGTGGCTAAACAACTCATGCTGCCAGGTATAGAAGAGCGGGCAAAACTCCCAAGAGTGATGGCTAACTTCTCCACGTCGCATTGCATCCAATTAGCATTAGGTAAGCCAATAAATCCACCAATGGCTGCTTTGCCTACACAAGAACGTGGAGCTGATGGCCGCCTTGTGTTCAAGGGTACATGCCACCTTTGCATTTCTGGTCGTAAACGCAAAACACGCAAGGAGTGTATGTGGTGTTCCAAGCCAGTATGCGATCAGCATTGCAAAAATTTTGCAAAGTGCCTCGCTTGCGTCGCTGCCTATCCATAGATGTTTAAATACATAATATTATTTCTTGTTTGTATCCAAATTTAATGTAATTTTAAATTTATAAACTTTTATAAACATTATCTTTGCAAAATAGTCTTTTTTTAATCAAAATATAAAAATTTTAACACAATTGTCATACAAAATATACTAAAGTACCTGGGTACCACAGCACACTTAAGAGTAATTTTTTATTGCCAGTCACACAAGGGTTAAAACAGTTTAAACCTACGTAATGTCAAATTTTACAAAAAAAAAATGTTTTTTGTTGTTTGCCACTTGGAAATTTAAGCCCAGTTTTATTTTAAGGTTATGCCGAAATGTTTGGCGAATCATGTCAAAAATGTCTCTTTTTTTAGGCGGAAACATTTCCAAAAATTATCACATCGTTATAGTCGACGCATACCCGCTCCTTGCATTCGATATATTCGACTGCAAGGACGACGTTGTTGTTTCACTTTTCTACTCTTCTTATTTCGTGTGCCCTGCGGTCGAAAAGATGTCAACATTATGAAATTGAGTTTTAACTCGAGTTAAAGTACTTAAACTTGTCTTCGGAGTGCAGTTTAAATTCAGGCGGACTAAACGCCGTCAAGTTTAAAAAAATTGGGTTTAAATTCGGCTTTAACGACTGAATATTATGGCCTTGGATTCAATTTTTTGGGTTAAACTCACTTAAATCCGGGCGTAAACTTTAACCCTGATTAAAGTGAGTGAATAATATGGCCGTAAAAGTAGCCGTTGCCAATTTGACATAACGCAGCAGTAGCATGCAGCGAGTACGGCTACACTATCTAGTCTATCACGCAAAAATAAACAAAAAAGGGTATGCTCATTAATCGATGCCGGCTAATTGCAAAGGGATGTGTTGGTAAGGTAAAGTCATATTAAATGCAGTTCTAAATTTTTGTGGGTTCTTTTTCTGGAATTGTATTTTATCGAGTTGTATCCCGGTTTACCCATAGTATTTAATGTTTGTATAATATCGGAAAAAATCAGAAAAATATTTAAGAAATCGTAGAAATTTGGGGCGAAAAAAGCAAAAATCGGAGCGTCGTATCAACTTTCGAAAATCGTAACATTTACGATAAATACGACCACATAACAACGCTGATTGGACGCATGATTTCTTTCTGAAGATGTAACAGGGTAGGTTAGGAAGTTATTTTGATTTTCAGTTGGTGAGGGGAACAAATAGAATAGGAAGAAATATGCAATGTTATGACAAGTAGCAAAAAGGTTGATTCAAGGCGGATAACGCAAGGTGTGATCTTTTGCGAAGGATAAATTGAATAAAAACTTATTTCGGCATTCTTTCTCGCAGTAGCAGATGATTTATAGTATTGTTTGGTTGACTCTTACTATTTTGGCTGTTTTATTCAAATATGCACCGATTTATGTGATCTGAACTAGTCAGGAATAGCCGCGCAGTGCTTGAGGCATTATGCTTGCAGAACAGTGTCAGATTGTGTTGGGTACCTGGGCATTGCGATATTGAGGTCAACGAAAAAGCCGACGTTCTGTTTAAGGAAGGAGAGGAGCTCCCACTTAATACAATGATTGAAGGTGTCAGACCACCTATGGCCGTTGCTAAAAGGGTTGTCTTCGAGAAAACGTCCAATAAAGCAGCCACAAGATGGTCACAGCTAGAAGGGCACAGGGTCTCCAAGTCACTGTGGCCCGTCTTAAATAGGAAAAAGTCTGAAGAATTGAGGAATCTCAGTAGAACAAGGTTAAGATTAACAATGGGAATACTCTCTGGACACTGCCTTTTAAGGAAGCATGCCATGAGACTAGGCTTATCTAATACGGACACATGCAGGTACTGTGAGGACCTGCAAGTTACGGAAGATATCTCCCACCTTCTTTGCGAGTGTCAAGCAATTGCTCGGACCAGAAGGAAGCACCTAGGCAGGTACTTCTTTAACAACTTAGAAGAGGTTGGTTCCTCAAACAATATTGGAACACTAATTAGATTCTGTAGGGAAATTGACTGTTTGGGCGATTTGGTTTAGGTTTTTGACCGTAATGGTCCCCTGGGGATGGCGATGGGCCCGTCTTGGTGGCTGGTCTTTTGTGACGACCTCACAACCCCACTTAACCTAACCTAACCGAACCTGACCTATGTGATTCTCTTTGCAATTGATTTGAAAATATTCGTGAATGTTCACGTACTAATAAAAAAGCATTTTATATTGGTATAATGTGTTGCTAACCATTTTTATATGTGGGTAGGGTAACTTACCCAGTATCCAGCCGTTTACTGTAAATATTTCTTTAATAGGATTAGAAGTTTTAGACAGAAGATCTTTTATGAAAATAAGAAAGATAGTCGGGACAAAACAGCGCTAGAGAGGAAACACCAGCAATTATAATCTGAGTTTCAAACTTAAAACCATTCAAAACAACTTAAATAGCTGCAAACGTGAAGAAAGATAGTTTCGATTTGTATAGATTTGCATTTTCGACAAAAGAACATAATGCCAAACTCTGTGAAATGCCTCTCTTAAATCAAGCCCAACAATCAACAAAGAGTTAAAGAAGCCATTTAAAAACATGGCTAACACAATTTAAATAATTCCTACTTTTCTAGAAACCTTGAAAGAAGTCTCAAATTAATATGATTTAATGGTCGTAAGTTAGTGTCCTTAAACATAATAAAAAATCCTGGTCGAGAACTTGTATTATTTGTGTCCATTTATTCGTTTCGTTTATAATATTTATTAAAGTGAGTACAGTATTAGCTTAGGGTTGTAAAAATAGTGCATATTTCATTACATACGCGGCATATCATGCGGACGTTTAGCGACACTCCTCCAAGCAGGTAGACTATTATGAGAATATGGGTAGTTCTTTTGCCGGACGCGATACAGTTACAAAAAACCCAAGATAAATGTTTTTGTTTGCTGTCAAAGTATCATAGAGGCAGTAATCTATCTTTGATGAGACCTGTCCTATTCTACCCACTCAAATATTTATGTATCCGTATTTATATAATCAATTTGCCTTGCCTTCATATTAAGATGCCCAACCAACTCACATTAATCTAGCAACTCTCCTACCCAATGAAAATGAAATTTTCTCAAAAATTTCTAAAATTTGTTCCTTGAAATATTTATATCAACTTCAGCAAAATGAAAAGCACTAATCTCTACTTTCGTTTTTACGGCTACCAGGTGAAGGCACCCCATTGCGTGGTTTTTGTGGCAAATTTCTAACAAGTACATTTTTAAATTGCATTTTAACCCCAAACGTGTCAACTCATACTCTATTAATTTTTAAATTTAAAATATCCGTCAGAGTTGATTTATTTTCCGGCCAAAAACCCACCCGCACAAGCATCCGATACTGGTAGAGCTTAGGGAATACGAACTGCTAATCGGATGCCACCCCTGCGTTATACCAGTTTCCGGGAAAAAGTTATCCCATGGCTCCCATTGAAACTACAAATTTTTGTTTTCTTCACAAATAGAACACTGTCTATAGAATAATAGAATAGCACATTAGTCAATTTATTTATTCCTTTCATGGCGCACTTTAAATTCATGAATCATAAATTAAATGAGGTCTATCAACTTTAGGGAATACAGCGCGCATTAAATAAATTGCTGCAGCATGGGGAAAGGAGGGCCACATCCATGTATATTTGAATTTTCGGTATTTTATTTTTTTAAGTTTTCGCCACCACGAGGGAAGGTCATGAGAAAGTAAATCCTTGGGATCTGTTCGTAGTCCACCAAAAATTTACGAAAATTGCCTTAAAGGCAATTTGCAGTAATTGAAAATGATTCGTATATAGAGATGAAACAAATGGGGGAAATCATGGCAGAAATTGGGTTGTTACTACAGATACTTATGAAGTATGTATTCTCACACAGCAGCGAACAGCCTACTGAACAGTTATGCAGATGCTTGAAATGAGAACAGATCTCGAGAATGGTGTATCTGTGTGATATCCTTGATTGCATGCCCATCTAAATACAATGAATGTCTTTGACCCACTGACTCAGTAGTAGCTGCTGATGTGCCAACTTTCCGTGACGCATGGCATAGACATGAACATGAACAAGACAATGTTTTCTTTATTGTTTTTTCGAAACGCCGTTTGCGTGGTGAATTCAAAATGTTTCCCCAGCTATAAAAAGCTTTTTACTCCGTGTTGCGAACAATTGCGCAGATTCGTGCGTTTGAAGTTCGATCGGATACATTTCGAAGTTATTGCACGCTGGCTTAAGGCATTGTCTATAGAGACTATGTTTATATACAATGCTTAAGGTTGGGAACGATAATGATTCCCAGCGATAAATGTTTATTATGACTGCGATGGTGTTCTGAGAGCAATTTAGGGCCTTAAACTGGTTATAAAATATTTATAGATACAGTACTAAATGGTTTTATGAATTTATGTGTCGTTTTGCTGTTTTAGTGTGGGTTATTAGTAATTCTGCTAGATAGTACATAAAACGTATAGTCATCAATAAATTGAACAGTATTTTATTATCGACAGTTTTAAGAGATTTTTTTACGGCAGTATTATGTTTCGCAATCAAAGACCTTTTTCTGGTTTAATTACATACTTAAAAAAAAGTCTAACGCTGATGTAATTCATGTGACTAAAGGCGAATTAAGCTCACTAAATCAATCACATCAATGAAGAACCAGAAGCTTATGTTAGAAGTAGGCCATTAAAATGTTACGATGATACAAAAATAAAAAATAAAAGTTTAATTAATTATATTTAGGATAGCAACGATTTAAGATATTTTTTTGTTTACGACAAAAATATTTCACTGCGAAGGTGTGATACAAATGCCTGCAAACAATCTAAGTTTCGACTTATAATTCACTTTTGAGTTATTTTTACTTGTAAGCTCAAATATAGGAGTCCTATTTTACACATTTATAGACAATATTTTTTAAAGGGTGTATGTCGAATACCATCGTACTGCATTTACATGTGATCTTTGGCAGGAATATGGATAATCACTGTTTACGCAATGTATATGTATGTTGCTGATGTTTATAGGTACTGAAAATTTGTTTTAGAAATTTAAACTACCAAACGAGGTTTGGTAAGGCTAACGTTCAATAATAAAATGTTTTTCCTACCTCAAAAAACCCAAAGTCCTACCAAAGGTTTTTTTCACTACGGCACCCGTCGCGAACGTCTGACAAACATCCAAGAGTATAATATTCACTAAAGAGCTTTTCAGTTAGCCGCTTGGACTCGGAATAAAACTGTAGATCCCTTACATTCGTCTCCTAGGGACCTGTTGCTGCAACTATTTTTTTTTTTCTCAGAAGATATATACGGCACGACCAACAACAAAATGTACCTACTTCAATTTTTAAGTATTTTTTTTTTAATTCAATAACCTACGTTAAACGTGTTGATAACACCTTTAAACATTTATCATAGATTTCAATTATGAATATGGTTTCATGGGCAAAAGTTCAGGAAATACTAGGCAACACGAATCTTCGAAAAACCCCAGCTGTTGCATACTTTGTAGTTTCTTCTTCCCCTTTTTTAGCACAATTTGCAATTGTTAGTACATCTAACACACGAAGTATTGTTGAGATACAGTTCTAGTTTTGCTTCATGTTGTCATCAGCAGGTTTCCGTTTCAGTGGTCTATTTTTTATATTACTTGGCGTACCTACGCGTATACATCTTAAAGAAAAGTTACCCATCTGCATGGTGGATTTTTAAGATCAAAAACAATAAAGGAGGAAGGAAAACTTGATGACAATAAAGATCCGCACCAATAGATAGATACCTTAGATCTAGATATAGATAGGTTGGTTCGGACATATCCTGGTTTGTTTTTTAAAAACACGGAAAGAATTGAAAATCACCAATTGCAAAATTTCGAGTTGCAATTCACGAATTTTTTCTTTGTCGCAAATTAAAACGATTTTTTCTTGGATTGATTTAAAAATTCGTAATTCGACATTGAAAACGGCGTAGAATACAAAATTCTGCTTGTTGAATTTTGCGATTAGAAGTTTTAATACGAGCTTCTTTTAATTGTAGCGATTTGCGATATTGTTTGGCGCAATTTACCACTTCATTGGGTCAATTTCTCAAGCACTACTTCAAAATCGCAAATTGCGAAAAGTATTTGCTGATTTACAAACACTGAGTGATGAATCAATGAAATCTTATAATGATTTAACACATGTAAATTGAAAACGTAAAATGACGTAGAGAAATCGTGAATTACAAAATATTTTTTGTAATTTCCATGGAATTAACTACCCGATGTGTGAAATTTTTGTGCGTACAGGCAGCCGACAAAAACGAAACGTCATAGCATGTCCATGGTCCATGTAAAGAAATCCTTTTAAGTCCTTTCATTTTCTGCATGGACAGCTTCAACCATGCGCATTTGGCTTCATTAGAGTCAGACAGTCGGTATTCAATCTTTCCTTAAAGCAGTTTTTGTGGGGTCAAAGTTATTTATAAGTATAACTCATTCGTAGTGATAGTGAGTGTACTAACCAACAAATTGTAAGGAATTTTGGAATATATCTTGTAAGTACATATTGAATAATAATAATAAATTCGTATTTTTTTCAGAAGGTACATCTCGCTATAAGAAAGAAGTATAAATTGGAATGGATTCTAAAATATGTAACGAAAACGATTGTAAAGGTTCGTATCAATGGCAAGTTCTTCTAAATAATTTGTTTGTATTTTAAATTTTAGCATAGACCGAAAAACCACCCTAGACAAATCCCGTTTTCTCCGGGCGATATGGCGCCGTATGCTTTTCATGGATATCAGGAGGAAACAAATTATAAAATGTGACTTTAAATATGTATTCGAAAATAACCTAAATAATTAAACTACGAATTTTTTTTGTAAATCATAAGATATAAGTTGTAAATTGAGAATAAAGTTTTCTAATTTCACGATAAAACAATTTCAATTTAAAACGGTGATGCCTAAAATCACTCACACACTCAAGAATCGTAAATTGCAAAATATGAAATGGAAATTGATAAAAAAAAGATTCAATTTACCATTACGAATTCGTAAATTGCAAATACTGAAGTGGTAAATCTACCCCTTTTGTTCGCAAATCAACACTTTTGAGTTGCAATTCAAGACTAAATGGTTGTAATTTGTTAAGGAAGAAAATCCGAATTTACAACACAAAAGTGGTAATTTACGAACTATTTTTGCAATTCACGATCCATAGTAATAGCAAATTAATAACTATTTGTGTCAAATTGCGATTGGTTATTGCAATATGTATTCCTCCTTTGATCGCATTATTGACAGTAAAAAGTAGCGATTCGCGACTTTTGAGGGTCAATATCTTCACTTCGTACAATTTATAGAATTGCGAATAAAAAGTCGTGAATTAGTAAATCCTGAGCTAAGCTCTAAAACTAGACAAACTTTTCGTGATTCTGCGCTCATTTTTCTTGATTTGATCTTAAAATTTTTTCCGTGTAGTTGAAAAATAAGCACCTTTAATATTTTTCAAAGTTCCTCTATTAAAAGGATTTTAACTTCCGATTAGTTATTAACTTATAATTAATATAAATTTCATTTCATTTAAAACATGGAATAGTTGGCTTGATAGTCATAATTCGCAGTTGATTCTCACAGTTCTATTCCGTCAATAAAAAACAAAAACAGCAAATAATTTACGCAACGGGTTCTTTGGTTTTTAGTGAGTTTTTTTTTTGGACGAAGAGATTTTATTTTATTTATTATTTTATGTTTTATAATTCACCACTAGGGTGTTTATTTTCGCTTGTAATGCTAATGCACGTCATGAGTGGAAAGATTAATACGAAGTGTACATGAAAAGTCCTGATGCACATTAGTCTTGAGCAATTATGAGTTGTTATGAAAAGGAAAAACCGCTTTGGGCAGTACATCCAACATGCGTGTTAACTAAATCTCTATTCGATGAGTGACTATAGTTTCGGGAGAAAATTCTTGAGGGAAAGTGCTTGAGAAAGTGATCTGGCTCAAATCCTTCTTATGTCGTTTTCCATAGGTTTCATTCTGAAATCCGATGGAACAGGAAAACTGCTTCTAGTTGAGTCCATAAATGAAATTGTGGTGATATGTCACAATATAGTCTTCGGCTGCTGCCTTCTATGAAATGGGTGGATTCTCAAAGGGCCCAGCTCTTTGGACGGATGTGTTCTTGTGCCCGCACCACATACCACCAGCTTAACAAATATTTTATTTCATGTCAACAGAAAATACAAGAATGAAAAAAAAAAGAAAAAGTTACTTGACTTTGACCAAGGAGTGACAAACGGACCATTAAAAGTGAAATATAGTTTAGGAAAAATGTCCAAGGACATCTGCCAATAGCAAAAAGAAAGAGCGGAAGAGACACCGCAAAAGCAACCTATATCTAGCCTAATCTGTATCTAAACTAACCTATAAAACTAAACTAGACCCTAGTGTATACCTTTTTATAATAATTTCTAACCTAACTACACTTACCCGAAACACTTCCTTCTGTCGCCTCTTGAGAAGTTCGTCATGACCTCGAAACATGCTATATATTAATGGCAAGCGATGACCAACCCACCGTTCATGTCCTCAGACATATTATAAAAAGCTATCCCTCTCTGGCTGAAGTTGTGAGAGATATACCCTTAAATAACCAGTCACTACTCTAGTCAAGCCGAGAAGGCTAAAAGACAGCGCTAAAAAGCGACATGTAAAGTCGTCAAATTAGTCTTTGTCGTGCACCGTCATTTTCGATGTAGCAAAAGGGCGGCCTTTCCAAATATCCACACATCGTGAGCTACTGAGCCTAGTCGCTCATAATTAAAATGTAGGTATCTTAAACACGAAGCTCGAAGAATTTTTGTTTAGGTTTTTGGTTCAAATGCCTTTGAATACAACAGTGCCACTTTCGACTTTTATTAAAATCAAAAGAACGCAAAGAAACTTAATGCCTGAATCACAATGTCGCGAGAGCGTTGACAGACCGCGTAGAAACAAAGCGTTCATTATTTCCTGCCCCACAAAATATAACCTCAGGCGTTGAATCGACTTTAGATCGTAAATATAGTAAAGCTTAACTCGATAGCTGAGTAGACTTTTCTCTGATTAAAGGAAATATCAAATACTTTATATATCTCATATAATTTTTAAGTTTTTATTTTGGAGAATTCTTGTTCAAATAGTGCATAAAAATTACAGCGCCTTCTATATACAAGAAAAAAAGGGAGTAGATTTAAAATATTGAATTCTGTTCTGATATTGTCACCCTATTGGAAGATGCTCTTACTTTTGCAAAGCCGCCAATGTCAGATATGTTTTGACATTTGTGGACTAGACAGATGTAGAATACAAGTGAACAAGCCGTGGAGCGATACACTCCCCAAGAACGCGGAATAATCCTGTCTATATTTTTGCGTAACAATTCGTCTGTAGTGTTGGCGCAGCGCGAATTCCGTCGCCGATTCCACGGCCGTCCGACACCGACTGCGCAAACACTGCGACGTTTGGCCACCAACCTTGAAGAGTATGGGACCACACGTGACGTTGCCAAAAGAGGCCGTTGTGCCGATAATATCGCCGCTGTTGACGAGGATGTCGAGCTGTCGCCGGAAACATCGACCAGACGCCGTGCCTCGCAATTAGCCATCAGCCGGTCGTCCCTAAGGCGAATTTTGGTCAAAGACTTGCGCATGTGCCCGTACAAAGTCCAGTCCGTGCATCAGCTGCCTGTCGACCGCGTGTAACCCACGCCCAAGCCATCCTCAATCTCGAGGACGAAGTGGATTTTTTGATTTGTCGACCAATATCATAATGAGCGATGAGGCTCATTTCCACCTCAGCGGGTACGTGAACAAGCAAAATTATCGCTTCTGGGGCACCGAAAATCCACGAATAATGCACGAGGAGCCAATACACCCGCTCAAAGTTACTGCATGGTGTGCTGTTCACACTGGAGGAGTCATCGGGCCATTTTTTTTCGAGAACGCCGCTGGTCAAACGACAACATTGGATGGTGCGCGCTATAGGGCCATGTTAACCGAGTTTTTTCTGCCGCAATTGGACGAATTAGGACTGGAGGACATGTGGTTCCAACAGGACGGAGCTACGGCACATACTGCTCGAGCCACAACCGATAGTCTGAGGCGGCGTTCCCGGGTAGCCTCATCTCTCATTTTGGCAATTTGCACTGGCCCGCAAGATCGCCCGATTTAACCGTTCCAGACTTTTTCTGTGGTTTTCTTTTGAAGTCCCGAGACCCTAGAAGCCCTCAAGGACAACATTCGACATAAGTTCGGGAATCTGTCGCCCGAAGTTCTCGCCGAAGTGATGAAGATTGATATAAAACGAGCCCGTATGGCAATCAATTGTGACGGCGCCCATTTGGCCGATATCATCTTCTCGACTTGACCAATAAAATTCTAAAGGTTCAAATAAACATAATCAAAAAACAGAATCGAAGTTTTTTATTTAGAAAAAAAAAGGGGAGCCAAACAACATCGGATGACTTCTTGTATTATTATCAAATTAAAATCCTATAAAGCAAACATTTAAAAATATCATAAAATTACTCACGGTTTTCACGTATCACGTTGTTCTGGCTCCAGCACAATATGTTCCGTATGGCTGCAAATTGGTGGGCTAAAGATACATATTTTCTCTAATACGCGCACTAAACAAAACTATTAAAAGCAAGTTCAAAATAATGAAGAAAATTAAAACTAAAATTAAAGTTCATTAAATAGTTAATTTTAATTTACTGTCCCATTTCACAAAAACAAAGGTTATTCATTAGCTACGCTGGTGTTGCAGTTCCTTGTTCTAATATTAATGATGGTTCGCTGTTAGCGCAGTTGACTTTTCTGTGGCGGAGGAGCACCCTTCTGTCGCAACTGCCTTTGAGTGTAATTATTCGGGTTGGGAGAAAGGGAGAAAAACGTAAATGCTTTCTTGAACCGCGGTAAAAAATATTCCATTTACTGGGAGCGCAATCTCGGGCATGTTAAGCGCCTTTGTGGCGCAACTGTGGGATTTGGAACCGTTACAGTCTGCTGGAGTCCTTTGCCTGGCGGTATATTGTAGTTTCGCTATCTGTTCAACGGTTGAAATAGCGTTTTACGACAACAGATATTATGTTTGTAGGAACAACTCAGGTCAAAAACAACAGCCAAATTGAAAAGATGTTAAAACAACCACAACAAAAAATCATATAATTTGCAGACCTCTACAACGCTAGTGGGACTCATCCCTCGGAATGAGTTTCCATATATATCGATTTCCACTCTATAATGCATAGTTTCCCTACATTATTTAATTTCAATTTAGCTTATCTAAAATGTTACTGTGATATGCATCGACAAAGCATACTAAGACACCCAACCCGCAATCCTCTTACCGCTGGCCCTCTCAATTTTTTTTCAAATTTAGCCATTTTGTTTTCCTATAGGTGAAATGTCAATTAGAATATGTTGTGACATGCAAAAACATACAACAAATAAAAAATGGGGAAATGTGGTAGAGTTCGGGAATACCATATTTTTACATTACTGAATGCCATTGGCATAGTTTGATTTGTTTGGTAAATATGAAATATATTAAGACACACGTTATTATGATTGTATTCACCTCTTTTCGATATCATTAAGATCGGTGTCATGTGGACATTTGGTCAAAATGTTTTCATTTTCATACAACCATACAACAATTTTTCATAAAAATTTAATGAAAATTTAGTTACACTTATTCCTAAGAAAATACTATAAATAATTCAAACTTAACTAATAAAATTCAATGAACGCCAAAACAAAAAAAAAAAAAAATGGCACTCCGGGAGTGCCGACAGAAGTGAAAACTTGAACACTTACGTGTGTATTTTTTGAATCGTCAGGAAATATTTTAATGTGCAGGAAATTCTGTTAAATGAAATGCTTTCTTATTCATTATTATAAACTACTATGTACTACAAAAATTATACCATCATTTTCACTTTCCTTTAATGCGCTATTGTACATGAGAAATAATGCATACTAGTTGGTACCCGCGACTTCGTCTGCGTAGAATTAGTACTTCGAGTAACTCATTAAAATATTTATATATCTATCGGGTCAAAAACTATTCTATCTTTCAAACCAACCAATTAGCCCTACACATTTAAATTAATTGGTAAAATACGCAGCAAATGTATTTATTTCTTACCAAATATAAATATAAATACCTATGATGAATTTTATTATCCCTAACTTGAGAAATAATTGGTTCGTCATTTAAACATGAATCCCCTACTTCATACACTTCAAGTTTTGTTATCGCAACAAAAAGTAGCATAGTATGTCACTCCCAAATGGATAGATGGGTCCCTATACCGAAACTCATAAAAATTGGTTTTACGGTAGTTCAAAGGTAACAATCTTACTTTCGCAATTATAATATTAGCATTATATCACGGTTACCTTGAATTTTCTGTGCAAAAATTACAACTACTGACAACAAAACTATGTTTTGAAATAACATAACAGGGCTCCTACCCGATTCCCACTCAAATTTTGAAAATTCTTTCTCTAGATTTCCTATGACTGTAACTCTCTTCGGCCGTCGACTCTATTTCGTGGCGTCGTTTGTACATTGTAGATTGTACGGGCTACGGGGCCACGGCGCTACGGGCAAGATGAATGAAAGTAATCATAGTTTGTACACAACTACGTAGTTAAAATTTAATGTAGTAAAATTCAACTTTATCAATTGTTAATATTTTAAAAAACTAAAGATGCAAAATTAAGCACCCTGAAAATAACTTTTTTTTGTCACTTCATTTGTTAAGATGGGTTGAGTGTGTGAACCGCAAGAGGTAAATATACTACAATAGAAACTACAGAAATATAATAGAGCGTACTGATTTAAGGATGCATTATTTGATATACAAAAAGTACAATTACTTAAAACGTAAATTTGCAAATGCATGAAATATGAAGTTCAATTAATTGGTATTCTTTGAACTGAATACCAATGAAACTTGTGAAACCATCAATCAGCTCCTTCGCACCAACCCGATTGCCCCAACAAATTTTGAAAATAAAATTCTCTCTTAAATTACTTACCTTCTCAAATTCGCGCGAATTTTTTACTTTTATTTTTTCAAATTCTCTGAACCTAAAGTCAATTTATTTTCTCAAGAAACTTATTGTTTTAACTGTAGAGAATAAAAAAAAAACAAATTCCGCAAAGATATTCATGCATTCATGTGTGTAAGTATTAATAAGTGAATATAACCTGCGTTTGTAGCTCCTACTCTAATTTCACAAAATGGTTCCCAAAACAATAACACAAAATGTCTTGTAATATGGTAACACTTATTTCCCACATTAAATATCATAGACTGCAATCCAAACGATATAGTGAGATGGTAAGTTTCCGGTGACACCATTAATGGCGTCTGCTGTTCTCTTTGAGGTATGATAGGGCTGTTATCTTCTAGGTGTCGCTGGTTCTTAGTTGATACATCTATCTACTCTATCATTGTATATAAACATTTGTCTATATACAATGACTCTAATACCCTATCAACTTCCGTTCCAATTTCACCAACACTGGTGTCGCAACATTGATAACGCAACATTGGTGTCGCGAGTTCAATGATTTTATCCCATATAAAAATTCCCAACGCGCCTAAAGAAGTTATCACTTCAAAAAACTGACAAATTAGCAACAATTTTTTTCAGCATCCTCGAAAAAAAGGTCAATTTGTCGCACAACGGTCACTCTGGTCACAGCGAGCGGCACGAAAAACCGCACAAAATCAAGGCAGAGTATTATCTTTGTTACGGTACAGTTTGGAATATGGGACGTCCAATCGCAACAGTATAACCATATTAGGCGTTTTTGAGAAGTCGAACGCACTGCTGTTTATCTTGGTATATTAAAAACCAGAAAAAAAAAAAAAAACATCACCGTTATTGTGTGGCTGTTGTTTACAGGTATACCAATGTTTAAGATTGAAGCAAATAAAACAACGCAGCGGGTAATAGTAAATACAATTTTGAGATGATTCGTGATCGCGATGAAAAGCAGGATCACATGTTTTTGTTGTTAGTATGTACATGTAAATCGATGATCATAAGGATCATAGCGGACAATAACAAAATGATGGCTAATGTTGTAAGATTTGGTAGGGGGGAGTGGGTACGAAAGTTTGTTTGAAAATTTGTGGTTGTTTTGTAAACAATTGCTACCCCTTTCGTAATGCACTTTTTTGTCTCTTTTACTTGCAGCTGACATTTCAACATGATTTAATGTGATAAAAAAATGAGAGAAAAATGTAATGTCACGCGGGCTTTAGGCTTGTAATTTAATAAATAGATTTATAACGCCTGCTGACAGAATTCTAAATACAAAATGTAGGAAAACAAAACTCCTCTATTTTAGAACTCAGTTTCTTGCTTGTCATTTTTCCAAGGAAATTGCCCAGATTACATTCTTATTGAATACGTCCTTCATTGTTTTTCATACAGCGCACTGCCAGGTCAATTTGTTCAGAAACTGCAATGCAATCGTTGAATTGGAGAATCAATGAATCCTACTACCCATTATGCATCTTTAATGCTTATATTAAAAGGCTGTACCTTTTGCCGGGCTCAATTATGTCAAACTTATTGTTGAGGTATGTACATTCTGATTGCATTTGCATACGCATCTTCACTAACGAATAATAACGCTTTTGCACGACTCTGTGATTACCACATATCTACCACCCATGCGCATGTTGAGATGATTTTGACCCTTGACCATAGTCCGACATTTTTGAGCAAGCCCTTTGTTCAGATTCAGCCACAGGCTCACATGAGCAACAACAATATAAAAAATAGAAAACGGAAAGTTGTAACTCTTACAGCCGCACCCCAAGATGGATTGTATGTCCCAGGATGTCATAAAACCTAAACTGACACTCTCATGTCATAGAAGGAGCCAAAATACGACAGGAACTAAGGGACTTTTTTTTTTATTTTAAATACTCGCATTCTATATTCCAACTCATGCTTTGTGCTTGTTCCACAACCCTTTCCCTCCTATTACACGAGAATGCATATTGCGAAAATAGTGCGAACAGTATGGGGAGTGTAGCAGCTTGCCTTACATTTTGAATTTTTGAAAATTATAAAGGAAAACAAAACGTACTATTAGATATTTAATGTTGGAATGAGGTTCCAGGCTGCATCCTGAAGGCCTTTTGATGAAATACCTTCCATCGCCACTTGTGTTTTTTTTTGGTTGTTCTAGTTGGTTTTCAAGCAGATTGAAGGGCGAAGAAAATCAAACTCGAGGTCAGGTCGAGTATTATGCCAGTATCTGGGCGTCCTGGCAAATACGCATTGCATGATATTCGTCATTTCCCTTGTAGCTCAGAAGTGGGGGCAAATCCGATTATTTATTGGATGACATGGCGAAAAGGGGAAGGTTCTCCTCGATATGGCTATTATTCACAGCATTGAGACTCCCTCTCACTCAATTCGTGGTACCAGGGATAAGAAATAGAAGGTGTTTTCCCAGCAATAAATACAGCAGAAAAGGAACATTTTCGCATGTCAGATCCTACCGTTTCGCACTTCTGGATTTGATGTATTTGGGTACTGGATGATTTTATGATTTTTTTTTCTTGACATAAGCTGTTTATGATGAGTGAAACTGACTGCCTCACTGGTTTGTTTTGTTGTATAGGAGGATAGAGATTACTTACTCTCTGGTTGTTGCGTTTAATGGCTTATGAATCAATCTTTTTGAACAATAAGAAAAGCCCTCGTGTTTTGGCTTTTATCAAAAGGTGCCATGATTTATTAGAAAAGGTGTGGGCCTGTGTGCGCTTCATTGATACTTAAGGGTATAATCAGTGCAGAGATTTTTTACGCCCAATGATTTATTGTATTCAAGAAGATAATGTTTCAGTCGACATATAGTTGGATAGTATGTAGCTTTACGATATTTGGAAGCGGATGAAGTCCAGTTTTTTTTTAAGAGGATTTCTACTTAATCAGTTATATTTTCGATGAATTATCAGTCTGGGAATAGCTTAAAGAAAATGAATGTATTATATAAATCTTTCCCAGTAATATGAACTTATAGATTTTTCGATCTGCTTTCCCTTACGGATGCTATATATACATATTTATAAGACGATTAAGGCCTTTGCAATAGATTAAAAAATTCCAGATTTTAACTGGCGCAGTTATCATTTCATATAAAAACACACAGCGCTGGAACTCTGCAGCATCTGTTTAGCTCCAGCCTTAAAAGTTTCTTCGTCGAGCAAAGTTTATCATAATTTTAACAGCACTTCAAGTCCCCTTACTACTCTGCGACATCAGTCACGGCCCAATCAATTTGATTCAAAGTTGGAAAATATGGCAAGAGCCACGAAGCCTTACCTATATGTATCAGAAAATCGCTGGTGAAAAAGGAAGGTATTTGCTCAATATGTACTTTTTAATGTCAGTTTTCATTTAACCGAACCCAACGGTAATTATATTGATAATAATCAGAATTTTATGTACTATTTCACGAGTGTATCTACCTCTATAGGTATAAAAAACAGCTTAAAAATGATAAGATCCTGGTCGTTGCAGTTATTTTACAGGTGATGTGACAACAAGCCAGAGTCGTATAATTTTTTAAAATAGCGACCGGCGCCAACCCCTTACGAGAACATATGTATCTATTTGTATGTAAAAACGGATTGAGGGTTGTTTATCCCTTAGGGAATGTTTTTATATTGAGTGTGATGTAGGTAAATGACGTTTCAGATGTTATTTCTTGGGGTGAAATGTAGTGGGTTTTGGCTGTAACATGAATTCGAACCTAGACAGGGATGTGATTGGAAGTCTCAGGTGTTCATAAAAATGTAGGATTAGATATACTTTACAGTGGACGTCCATTATAACGAATATTCGATATAGCGAATTTGCGATATAACGAACGCTTTTCTGATATACATTAGTATCTCTTTATAATGGTGCCCACGATTTGCTATCCGATATAACGAACGTATATATAAGTTCGTTTTAAAGCCCTAAAACTATTTAAACGGAAAACCATAATCGATCAAGTTAACATCAAATAAAACCGTTTGAATAAACATATTTTTAATGATATAACGAACGCGCTCGATATAGTGAATGACATAAAACATTATATTATTCGTTATACTGGACGTTAACAAGTCATATACATTTTGAAAGTTTTCATTAATATGACATCCGATATTGAAACTCTTTTTCACATTGGCTTTATTTTTCAATAGGAAACTAAAATATAATAAATAAAATAAATAAAATAAATAAAATAAATAAAATAAATAAAATAAATAAAATAAATAAAATAAATAAAATAAATAAAATAAATAAAATAAATAAAATAAATAAAATAAATAAAATAAATAAAATAAATAAAATAAATAAAATAAATAAAATAAATAAAATAAATAAAATAAATAAAATAAATAAAATAAATAAAATAAATAAAATAAATAAAATAAATAAAATAAATAAAATAAATAAAATAAATAAAATAAATAAAATAAATAAAATAAATAAAATAAATAAAATAAATAAAATAAATAAAATAAATAAAATAAATAAAATAAATAAAATAAATAAAATAAATAAAATAAATAAAATAAATAAAATAAATAAAATAAATAAAATAAATAAAATAAATAAAATAAATAAAATAAATAAAATAAATAAAATAAATAAAATAAATAAAATAAATAAAATAAATAAAATAAATAAAATAAATAAAATAAATAAAATAAATAAAATAAATAAAATAAATAAAATAAATAAAATAAATAAAATAAATAAAATAAATAAAATAAATAAAATAAATAAAATAAATAAAATAAATAAAATAAATAAAGTGAATTAGCAAAATTAGTAAATAAGCAAAAAAGTAAATAGTGATATAGACACCATCACCCTAGCTTGGATAGTGGAAAAAAAAGATGCTAGCTTTTTTTTTATTTGCAGGTATCACACCTTATACAACTAACTTGGTAGTCCAAAAACTAACCACTGAGCCAAAGTTTAATGTACGTTAAGAAAAAGTTTAGCGAACAATTATTTTTGTAAGCCCTTATTCCATTATTTTTCGAATGATTTTTGGCCACCGTTTTAAACTTCAGGTTCCTTCACAATCCTTTTATCAATACCCTAATAGGGTTTTTTTTTTACGAAGGGGCATTTGGATTTTTAATACTGTACACAATTAGGTTGCTGCGGTATCATGGTAAGTAGATATTGGTGAATTTAAAATAGAGTTTTAATAGATGCTTAAAGTGAGAAAAGATTTGTGTTTAGCTTCAACCGCAAAGGAATTCGCTGAATTATTTCGGAGGTGTAGGGTGCATTAAAGCACTTTCGTTCGATGGGTTATTCGAGCATTGCCTTAGGGTTTTTCGATTAAAATGTAAAACGTTGCATCCGTCTGCATTCAATTATAGCTAAATGGATTTAATTATTTTTGAAATGCTTTGTATAGTGATGGTAAAAAACGACTATTAACATACTCGTATGTACTTCTGCCATTCCTCGCCGCATCCTATCTGAAAATATTCTCATTCTATCTCTTGGCACATTTGATGATAAACTTTCTACTTTAAATACGACTTAAATTTTGCAAAAAAAAAACAATTTTCATTTAACCTCAAGTGTGTTAGCTTCTTCAGACTATGGATACCACATCATAAAAGGTGCGCACTAATTAAATGCCCTCATTATTACAAATTACATTAGTCCTTTATAAGTAAATACTAAAAGATGATGGTGCAGCGAACGTAACTCATTAATGCAGTAAGCACAGTACACTGCCACGTTACCAAATACCCTTCACACAGTACGGTGAATGCTATGTAGTTCCTTTGCTTTTGTCATAGGTCGAAGATATCCTCCTGTGATGGCAACACATAATTCCAAGACTTTTGGAATTGTGGTGGAACATTATTAGTCATGGTGGAGCTACACAGTGTAAGTTTCCACCTCATTATCCTTACATTTTCGGTAAGGGTATAGTAAACGTATACATTGCGCTGTTAAAAAGTTCCTTGAATGTTGGGTGATGGGCAAAGATGAAGTTTGCCACTAAGCGCGGTTACATCGAGGCGCCTGCATTAATTAATAAACTTGTATGCAAGCGCTCCTTCCCATCGTCATTATCGCTATCATTAATGCCATAATTAATTTAATGTTTTGCAGATGCGATATTACAGAACAATATTAATCAACCCCTCAAAATTTGAGGTGGCGCATTTAAGTTATAGAGCAATGTTCGTTCCACTGAAAGTAATAAGCTATTGAGATTTTAAAGTTTGCAACTTGAAACCGATTACGTATGAAACTACGGAAGCTTTTAATTTAAACGTTCGTTTCTTACAAAATAAGACATTATTAATTTTTGTGTTATAACATTTAAAAACTTTGAATTTTTTTCTTACTTCAGATATTGAGATTAATAAGAACGATTTAGAGCAACTTCAAATTATGCCTATTTTGCATTTATTTCGTAAGAAGTGCAAACATATCGTTAAGGATATTCAGGTATTTTATGATACTCTTAATATTCTGGCGGTGGATCTGTATATAAAAAAAAATTGTTGCGTGCAGGCTGCAGGGCAGTTAGATTTAAGAGAACCGCAAGCTGACCGTAAATGCTGGAGATAGGATGTATCTGATCAATAATATATGTATTTATTCCTCAAACAAGATCACGGTTGGTCGTAACTAGCTAAGTGAGCGACAAAATTGAAAGCACCTATCCAATGTTTTGCAAGAACATTTAAGAAGTATCTAGCGAATTAGGTATACAAACAAATTATATAGGCAATAAAACATAGAGTATGAATGACACTTTTGGTCAATAAGAAAAAGCTTTGAAAATACATTATTTTTTAACAATAATTACAAGTAACTGAGATCATAATTAAATCGCCGACGTTATCTCGATATCTACAATATATAATTATACTATACCCAAACTCAACATTCATAGAAATTTCTTTGTAAGATATCCCTCCAAATATAGGAATAAGAGCAGAACACACTCGTAAAAGAATTCGACATACGCATCTTCACTGTAGAGTGGAAGCCCAGACTGACATTTCAAAAGAATAAATTGCATTAAAACTTCACTTTAAACAACAAATTTATTAAAATTTTCTGACATTTATTATTGTTTTCCATTGAATTTTCTGTCAAATAGGTGATACGTTTGATTTGGTTTTGGTTCCTGTCTGTTCCGAAAAGTTTAGCCAAATACATTAAAAATTATTACGAACGCGATGAAAAGATATATATATTCCATTGATTACTATAACACCGTTTATGATACTTTTTTCTAAAAAACTCTGAACAATCAATATTTGCGAAAAATAGTGACGATGAATTGAGAAGACAACTTTATTTCCATAAAAACAAAAAAATATTGTTAAATCTTAAAATGTTTTTTGGACATGTTTAATATTAAAACAACCATTAGTTGTATTAAATAAATCATTAAAACTATGATTTTGAAATCTTCTTCACTTTTTGGGTCAAATCTACTTCGCATATTTTTTTGAAGTGGTTCAGGAGTGGTTATCTCCTGGCGACAGTCAGTTCGCGATTAAGGATTTCGATTCGATATTGTTTTTGACTGAAATAGATTGGTGATCCTGGTAGGGTTCATGATATACCGAAATCTTTACACCAATATACACGTAAGTTTACGAGTTTTTTTTGTAATGTTTATACAAACAGGACGATTAAAGTGTATTAGAGTTCGCGCAGTGGTCGAAATTCTACCAATAAAGTGACCTGGCTTTTAAAAAAATAAATAATTGGCGGAACAGGTCCGTATGGACCCAAGCCTAGCTTCTCACAACCATTCGTCTTGTGTGAGTTTTTATTTTTGGGACGAATGGAAGGGATCTACAATTTTATGCCGAGTCCAAACGGCCAATTGAGAAGCTCTTCCATGACAGTTATACTCTCGGATGTTTGTCAGACGTTCTCGAGAGGTGGCGCAGCGAAAAAAACCTTAAGTTGAAATTTGGGTTTTTCTCGGGATTCGAACCTGGGACCTGGCTTTTACGCAACATATTAAAAAACAAATTGGAGACAGAATTGCATCTCTACACAATCTTCCTATAAAAAAAAATAAAGTAAACGACTGGGTCGCACGAAACTTTTTAGTTCATATGTTGTCTGGTTGATTGCTTTAGTTTTATTCGGTATGTAGTTAAAAAAAGCTCAGAAGCGATACTAGATACTATAGAAAACATAAAAATATACATCAATAAACAGCACTTTTCGCTTAAACATATTCATTTCAGATGAAGTGCATCAAATAATGCTTAAGTTCTCAGTAAAAAAACATTTGTCGCAAGTTCTGTTTATAGGATCTGTTAGCCCAACTGGAATAGATTGGCGGTGCTGGCTTTTGTGCCTATTTTTGGAAGTTCGGTAAGTGAACGAAATCTTAACACCGATATAAACGTTAAATTCCGATTAAATTCTATGAGAGTCGATGAAGTATTTCGGTCGAAATTGATAGAGCTGTTTTAATAAAAATATACTGATAAAATATGTAGTACCAGATATTGCAATGTTACTTAGGGATGCCAGGCGTCCCCTTTTAGGGGGGACAGTACCCCTTTTTCATACAAAAAAACTGTTTGTTCCCCCTAATACAAACCACTGTCCCCCTTATTAAGTCAAAATTAAATAAATAACAATAACAAGATTCTCTGTGAACACATCCATTTGAAGTGCAAGCTAAATGCATCCACTCACGAACTACATCTCACTTCACGTGCTAAAGTTGTTCTCTCTCTTTCAGTTTTTGTTTTGAAACCAAAATTTACTTTGGTAAAAAAAAAGTTTGTCCCACTTTTTGAACACTTGTCCCCCCAAGAAAACTCACGATGTCACTCTTTTCGTATTTTTTCATCTGGCAACCCTAATGTTACTATTTAGGTAATAAGATATAAAATGCAGTTTTCGAGATATGAACAGTTTATAAAACTACCGTTTTCGGTGAGTCGAATGGAAAAAGAAGGACGCAATCATAGTGAAAATATCAATCTTACTCAATGTTTGCATTTGGTTCGGAATTGTTGTGTGAGTTTTCAAGTAGGTAAACTATAAAAAAAAACGAGTGTGCTTTAGACCACACGACTGAAGTAAAACTTCTTTAGCTCCATCTATATAATACATGATTATACATATTAATATATCAATTTTCTTCAATAATTTACTGGCTACGAGAGGAAGAGAGCAAGAATATGGGAGCGCGCACTGCTCTCTCTTGCTCCTACAGTATGATACAGAATAAAGACCACGGTTGCCACTTGCAAAAAAACTCAAATTGTTTTATTTGATTTGGAACAAAATTACCAGCTGCTAGAAGACGTGGGAGATCATCTACCTATTTTCTTATAACAAACTCTTAACAAATTAGAGTTTCATGTCTGTAAATAATATGATTAATAATTAGTATTATTCACCATCTGTCAAAAGAAGCAAATGCATGAAAATAATTTTTTTAACAGCGAATAAAACAGTTTTATATGGATGGTGATGGAGCATAGCTATTCAAATAATGCAATGCGTTCACTCAGAAGCAGTAAGGTAGCATTTAAATGAGGTGATATCGAGTTCGCATTCTTGGTACATCTGCTCAAAAATTTACCATAACCAGATAAAAGTTACCAAAACTCAAAAAGCATAAAAAAATACAAAATTTGGTAAAAAATTACCAAAGTGGCAACATTGCAATAGGCGTGTCTTAGATATACGAAACGTAACTGGCTGGCTCTGTTTAGATGGAGGTTATCCCACGGTTATACTCAAAATATCCATTTTATGTTAACAAAATAAATAAATTTATTATTTTAAAAAAATACTCGTGATTCATAGACAGAAAAACATGACATTTTACGAAATAGTTTAGGGATATAAAAAAAGAAAATTAAAGCATTTAGATATTTTGCATGACTTTTTTCTATACATGAAAATATTTAATTTGATCGTAGGTTTGATAATTTTTTTATTCTTAATGAAATGAGCAATTAGGAACAACATTTGACCAAAAAGTAAAATTCCTTTATTTTTGTCCCATGAGGTCTGAAAAATAGGAATGAGTTTTTAATACAATCGTACGGATCGTTTTTGAGATAAATCCAACTTTTGAGTTGTTCTATCATCGCGGCGTCAGAATTGATTAAAAACTCTAGTTCGAAATTTTGTACGATTACAATATCTTTCTCCTGCTACATAATCGAGAAAGTTGGAAATCAGCATTCAACATTTTTTTAAATTTTTTTTTGATTAAATTTCATGTTCGAAAGTATACTTTTCTCATAAGCTATTAACAGAAATAATTTGATTTTAAAAGGATATGAAAGAATAGATTATATGCTTTTAAAAATGATTTAGTCCTTTATTGTACGTGTTGTCATTATTTTTTAATATTTTCTTTTGAATTACCCTTCCTACCTAATGGAGCAACAAAGTACTAAAATTCAAATATAAAAATATGCTCTGGAATTATAACCTACAACATTTTGAAGTAGATATATTGCAATTTATAATATTTTATATATTATTGTCAGCGTCAAAAACCTGGAAAACAGCTGTAAGTGAAAAGGATTTTGATTTTCTAAAAGTTTTTGTCGCAATGTATTGCCGTCAATATTGATTTAACACATAATTGACAAAGCATTTAAAATTTCGTAGTTACATGATGTAATCTACGCGGCACAATACTGTATTTTACACCGTTATTATCTGCTGGTTGTGGGTCAAAACCGCACTCTAGCGCAAATTTCTCCTAGTAGAAAACCAGAAAAGCAACCAACCATATAATACCTACCATTGCCTAACTTAACTCAAATATCAATTTTGTTTTTTTCTACAAAACCCAACTTTTTTAAAACCGTTATAATGGAAGTATCTATGCTTAAAAATATAGGAGCTAACATGCAAAACTTAAGTGGCTCCGAACTGTAAGCAGAAAATTCAAATATGAAGTTTGGAACCCAACCGTTTAGACTGCAGGCTCCAGGACCCACTTTTTTGAGTTCCTAACATCGTGACATTAGCATTGCTGAGTGTGAAGTTTCGTTCGATAGCTTTCCCTCAGAAATTACACGCACAATAAAGAGGGACTTCTAGGATAAAATAATTTACGTAAGTAAAACTTCTTTATTCAAGCTTAATTTTTCAACTCTATTAGCTTCCTCAACAAAGCTCCAAAAGGAGTTCACTCACGCCGAGAACTCCACCAAAAATGGTCGCGCCAAAACAACATACGGCCAAAGATAGCGCTATAATCTTAAGCATTCCGAACATTCAAAAAGTAAAATGTGGAAATGAAATCAATATAGCTGAAAGTGAACGTAAAACAGATTCACAAGCGAAATTAAATGCAAGCAGCTACTACACTGAATGGCAAGCTGAACTTAAAGCAAGGAGAAATCTTGAAGAAATTGTCTTAAGCTTGCAAAAGCAGATAAAAAAACTTGAAAAAAAGGTTAGCCTTTTGGACAATACTGCCCAACCATTCCAATCAGTTCAGCAAGATAAATAAAAGGAATACCTCACTGATGAAGAGGAGCTGGCACTTGAGACAGAAAGACATCTGACCAAAAGTAAAAGACCAACGAAGAAACGAAAGGCAGAAGAACGTCCTGAAACATCTGCCAGAATCTTTGACAATGTGGCTACGCCAAAACATGCAAATTTGCAAGCTAAGACGAAAGATAAAAGGACTGAAAAGACAACCATTGGCATGAAAAGACAGTCTTTACCACCACCAATATTGATCTCTGGTGTAGACAGATTTGGTGAGCTAAAAAGTGTTATTGAGCAAAAATCTAAGAAAACGTGCAAGCTCACGTCATATAGTAACAACAATTGGAAAAAAAATGTTGATGATAGTGACACTTATAGATATATCACTGATGAGCTAACAAAAATGAAGTTGCAATGGCACACGTATGAAAATAAGGCTACTAGACCAATTAGAGTAGTCGTCAGAGGTCTTCACTTCTCGTGTGATGAACATGATATTGTCGAGGACTTGACTAATAAAAAATTTAAAATTATAGAAGCCAAAAACTTAATCAAAAAAGAAAAAACATCAGGTAATGAAGGGGAAAAAACTACAAGAAATAGAAAATTACCCCTTTTTATGCTCTCCTTTCACAATCAGGAAGATATTGAAAAGGTATACGCTATTAAATCAATAATGAATATTGTTGTCAAGATTGAGCCTCTTCGAAGAAAATCCAACTCTTTAACTCAATGCAAACGATGCCAAGCTTTCGGACATACGCAAAGCTATTGCAAAAGAGATTTTGCGTGCGTTAAATGTGAAGGAAAACATCCCACAAATAGTTGTCCACAAAAAAAAATGAGAAAGTAAAATGCATCAACTGTCATGGAAACCACCCAGCTAATTATAGAGGCTGTCCGGCAGCAAAAGAATATCAAGAAAAAAAAAAGAGAGGTACTGCCAAACACCAACAGAACCCTCTTAAAAATACAAACAAGAAACAGGTAAATGTCGAAAACAGTAAAGTCGACAAAATACCAATTGCGACAAAAACAAACACACCAGTTGTGAATAACAAATCATATTCCCAAATTGTGAAAAATACACGTTAAGAAGAAGAAATAACAGTATAGGAAATGCTTTCTACTAAGGGTGATTTTTTAAGAGGTTTAGAACTTTTTTTAAAAAAAAAACACAAAAAATTCGAAAAAATGAATGAAATATTTATTTGAATCGATAGTTTGAACCTTGCAATTTAATGTTTAAAGATAATTTCATGCAAATGTTGACCGCGGCTGCGTCTCAGGTAGCCCATCATCTTTGAAGAAATATGGCCCAATAATGCCGCCGGCCCATAAACCGCACCAAACAGTGGCTTTTTCGGGATGCATTGGTAGCTGTTGCTATGCTTCTGGCTGATCTTCACTCCAAATGCGGCAATTTTGCTTATTTACGTACCCATTCAACCAAAAATGAGCCTCATCGCTGAACACAATTTTTCGATAAAAAAGCGGATCCTCGGCCAGATTTCCAAGAGCCCATTCACCAAAAATTCGGCGTTGTGGTAGGTCGGCTGGCTTTAGTTCTTGCACCAGCTGTATCTTAAAAGGCTTTACGCCCAAATCCTTCCGCAAAATTTTCCACGTAGTGCTGTAACAAAGGCCTAACTGCTGGGAACGGCGCCAAATCGACATTTCGCGGTCTTCTGTCACACTAGCTGATACGGCCGCAATATTTTCTTCACTACGCACAGTACGTAAACGTGTTGGTGGTTTAATGTCCAACAAAGTAAATTTGGTGCGAAATTTGGTCACAATCTTCCGAATAGACTGCTCAGAAGGTCGAGAATGCCGATCATAAAATGGAAGCAGCGCGCGATGAACATTTCGAACCGAGCACGAATTTTGATAGTAAAATTCAATAATTTGCAAGCGTTGTTCATTTGTAAGACGATCCATGGTTAAATTGCAAACCAAACTGAAGCTGTTTGACAGTGACACAAGGTACTAAACACACGTCAGCTGTCAAAACCGGTGTTGCCAAAACCAAACCAGCTAAAAAATCACCCTTTATTATTCAAAGATTGGATATTCAAGATAAAGCTATTAAGCTACTGAGCAAAGAAGTTTCCAAAGGAAAAAATCAACTAAATAACAATGACTGAAAATCTAAAAGTCGCAACCTGGAATGTAAATGGCCAACACCAACACATCTCTGAATTTCAGGTATTTCTACGCAATGAAGACATTCACGTCTGCCTGATTTCTGAAACCCACTTTAAACAGGGAACAACAGTTAGAATTACTGGGTACCTCTGTTACCACTCTCCCCATCCTTCTGACAGTGCCAGGGGAGGTAGTGCTGTAATTGTAAAAAGTATTTTAAAACCCTATGAAATGCCCAAAATAGGAAAACAAACCATGCAAGTAGCGATAATAAACATTGCGACTAAAAGCAAGCAATTTAACATAGCTGCTATATACTGTCCACCTAGACATTCGCCTACAGAGGAAGATCTTAACGACCTTTTTCGAGCTCTAGGTACTAACTTTATCATTGGAGGTGACCTTAATGCAAAACACACCTATTGGGGGTCCAGATTAGTAACGAAGAAAGGCAGGAAGCTTTACAAAGCAGGGCGAAATTTTAATTGTAACTTTATTTCGACCGGATCGCCTACTTATTGGCCATCCGACCCAGCAAAAATACCAGACCTTATTGACTTCTTCATAACGAAAGGAATCAATAGAAAAGAAGTAAGAGTTGAAAACAGTGATGATTTGTCGTCGGATCATACACCTGTAATCTTAACGGTCAATGGCATGTCAGTAGAGCAGATAAGCAATGAAAAACTTACCAGCAAAAGAACAAACTGGTGTAATTTAAAAAAAATACTCGAAGGTTTTATAAACCTTAGAGCTCCACTGGCCACAACAAGGCATATTGATATCGAAGTGGAACAATTCATTGCCGATATTCAACAGGCGGCAGAAGATAGTACACCAACTATTCAGCAACGTAAACAAGCATTGGTAAAATACCCCACAGAAATTAGGGAACTAATATTAGGAAAGAGAAGAGCCCGGAGAAAATGGCCAATGACAAGATATCCCAGCGATAAAACTATATTCAATAGACTTAACAATAAACTTAAAAAAAGTATCAGTGAGTTTAAAAATAGAACTCTTACTAAATATCTTTGCAATTTAACTGCTGACAAAGTCACAGACTACTCCCTTTGGAAGGCTGCCAAATATTTAAAAAGACCTCAAACGCAAGATCCCCCGTTAAAAACATCTGATGGGAAATGGATCGGCGACCCAAAAGAAAAGGTAAAACTATTTTCGGAACATTTAGCAAATGCTTTCAAACCTTTTCCAAGTAGTGTGGCAAACGAATACCTTGAATTCTTTGATAGGATAGATGAAGACGTAATCCCTTACGTTTGACTTAAAGCGATCAGCACATGTATTCATAAGCTCTCTAATAGAAAATCGCCAGGTTATGATCTTATAACTGCCCAAATTCTGAAGGAACTACCCTACATAGCATTGGTTTAACTTAAGCTTTTAATTAATGCTTGTTTTAAGCTAAGATATGTTCCATATCATTGGAAGATAGCAGAAATTATAGTTATACCTAAACAAGGTAAACCTCCATCAGAAGTCACCTCATACAGGCCAATCTCACTTTTACCTGTACTATCAAAACTTTTTGAGAAACTGCTTCTCAAAAGACTAGACAGAATAATAGAACAAACAAGGCTTATTCCCACCCACCAGTTTGGGTTAAGAAATAAACACTCGACAATAGATCAAGTACACCGTATAAGAAATATTATAGAAAAATCGTTAGAAGAAAAGCAAGTTTGCTCTACAATATTTTTAGACGTTGCTCAGGCTTTGATAAGGTCTGGCATAAGGGCTTACAGTATAAACTTCATAGGGATCTACCAAGACAATACTATGAGATACTTAAATCTTATATTTCAAGTAGATTCTTTAGAGTTCGCTATGGTTCAGCGTATTCTGAACTCAAAGAATTACAAGCAGGAGTTCCACAGGGAAGTGTTCTGGGACCAACCCTGTACTTATTGTATACTAGGGATATACCACATACAAACGATGTGATGATAGCTACATTTGCAGATGACACTGCTCTTCTATCAACTGATGGATGCGTGACTAAATCCACAGAAAAGCTACAAAATTCTGTTAACGAGATATGGGCCCAACGATGGCGAATTAGACTAAATGAGTCAAAGTCCACTCATATCAATTTTACAAGTAAAAAAATAACAAACGCTCCTGTGGTTATTAATAACCAAGTAGTTCCTTATTCTAACACAGCTAAGTATCTGGGTATGAATCTAGATGCTAAACTGAAATGGAAGGAACATGTGAAAAAGAAATTAGAAGAGTTAAATATTAGGTATAGAAAACTGTTTTGGTTGCTAGGACAAAACTCGCACAAAGAAAACAAATGTACAAATAATGCAAACTTTCCAAAACAAAGTCCTTCGGGGAGTAGTAAATGCCCCGTGGTATATTAGAAATAATGACTTGCATCGTGATTTGTAGATTGAACTTGTAACGGAAGTAATTAAAAAGTAAGCAATTGGTCACAATGACCGTCTGCAGATGCAGACCGTGGTAGATAAAAGAGTATTTCATGCATTTCGTATGAGTTATTTCTGCTTGACAGCTGATTTACTTGCTAAACTGTCATTTTTCACTCGTTCTCTTTAATTGGCTACTATAATATTTTTTTTTCTCTAGATAACGGTTTTTTTCCAAGGTTTTGAGTGCATCTCTCTTTTCGTGTCCTTTAAAGTTTGCTTTTTCACTCAATTTGTTTGTTTTTTTTTTCTTCTATTTATTTTTGCCACTCTTTCCCTTAGTTTTGAATGCGTTACTCATTAGAAGCAAAGTTCATTGTGGTAAAACACTACACGTGCTATTTTTTCAGTGAATAGTTGTGTGATAAGAAAAATTTTGCAAATGGATAACAACGAAAGTGATTTTGAGTACCTTTCAGCAGCAGGTGTTTCTAGGTAATCAAGTTTTATCAGGGCTTATAAGTGAATTTAAATAAATGACTATAACGATTCTGTCGATCGGTTGGCTTATGATGACCAGCAGATATATTTTAGGCGACTTCTTGAGGTAATCGGCTCCGATTCAGAGGGAGAACTAGATGAAGGTGATGCAGATGGTGATCCTGAAGATAGCTTTATGCCTGAGCTTGCAGAGGCAAACGTTCCAGGAAGCAGTCAACAAATAGAAGTGGAGATAGAAAATGATGATGAGGAAGATGAAGATCAGTACATATCAGATGAGGTTGCTGATAACGAAGAAGAAGCTATGCCGGAAGCAGACGACAATTTTTGGATTGGTAAGGATGGTACAAAGTGGATAAAATGTGCACCAAGTTTGCGTCGTGAAGGGGCGCATAACATATTCCGGGAAACAACATTTTTGGGTCCACATCCTACCAAAGCTACCAAAGGTCTAACAGATGTGGAAACTTTTTTCCGTATAATGAGCCCTTCCGTTCAAGACATAATTTGTCGACACACTAACAAGTATGGGATTCATCAACAGGATACCCTCTCAACGGGTAAATTTATACCGGGAAGGTGAATGGCAGCAGAGATGTAAATAAATCAAGGTGAGCGAATTGTGAAAGAACTGGTTGCACCATACAAAAATAGTGGAGGAAATGTGACCATGGACAATTTCTTCACAACTCTTCCACTTGCAACCGAATTACTTACCTGGAAATTGACGATTGTCGGAACGGTAAAAAAAACAAACGCTTCTTACCTCGTGAGTTCAAACCGTCGAAAGAACGGGTTCCTTTATCTTCTGAGTTCGGGTTCAGTAAAAATGTTGCATTGTGCTCCTATGTACCCAAGAAAGATAAGGCTGTTGTGTTGCTCTCAACTTTTCATCATGACAAGTCTGTTTCCGGGCCCAAGCTGAAACCTGAGATTATCCACTACTACAATCTGACTAAAGTGGGAGTGGACGTTATGGACAAAATGTTGAGCCAATACACAACAAAAAGAAAAACCTATAGATGGCCACAGGCTGTATTTTATAATTTGATAGACCTTTCAGGACTTGCAGCCTATATCATTTTTTCAAAGAACAATTCGATGGGTCCTGCAGCTGTGAAGCAAAGCCAAATGCTAAAATTTATCGAAAGATTGGGCGAGAACCTATGCATCCCACATATGAGCTCTCGGGCACAAAATCACAGAGTGACAGGTATTTTTACCATAAAAAACGCTATGGAGTGTTTGTTAGGTCACCCAATAAATACAAACAAGCCTAATGACGAGTTTACTCCTGACGATCCATAAGAGCGGGATTCCAGTGGTCGTTTACGGCAAAAAGGTGGGTGCTTTATGTGCTACCAACTTAATAAAAAAAGCGTGCTACGCGTCAAGCCTGTGTCAGCTGCAAAAAACCTATATGCGCTGAACATAGTCTCACCCAGCCAAAATGTGAAAAGTGTCACTAGAAAAAATGAATAAATTTATATTATTTGCCTAAGTTATGGTACAAAAACTATTTTATTCTTTTTATTATTTTCAGTTGTAACAGGTGAATGATACATGTTATATCCAAGCCAACCGGCATATTTCATCCAAATACGGTGAATATCTACCTGGGTAGATACTGTCCATGTAAGCCAAAAAAAAACACAAAACTTCAAAAAATATACAAAAAAATATTCTTAAAGTATGAATATGCTAATAATCTGAAATAAATGGTAAAGTTAGTCACTGAGTCGGATCCATACCAGAATCCGCAGACGAATCAAAGAGATTTTTAGAGATGAAAATTAAAATATCTACCCGGGTAGATACTGTTTATGTGAAGGTTAAGAAGAACTAAGCCTCACGAACTTATAATCTAAAAAATATGAGAACCCGTATTTAAATTGTAATACCTTCTCAAACGTTGAAACTAAAATCATTTGTCGATCTTTCTTTGATTGGTCATGATTAAGGAGCTGTTTTTAGTGCGGTTAGAGTCCCACACTACTCTGGGTTTCTAGCCCCATTGTGGCTTTCGAGATTTTCGCCTTCAATAACAAAAAAAAAAAAAACAACTCTATTAGCCAATTTTAGGTTGTCACAGCACATTCTTATTGATGACTTTTCTTTTCAAAGTATGTACAGATATAGAACTTTACGCCAACCCTAACAATTTCAATTTCAATCAATCGCCAATCAATTTCCACTGAAATTACGTTACCTCATAACGTGTACGTATATGCAGGCCAAAGCCTGAAATATAGAGAACTTCGTCAGCTAGAGTGCGCTAAAGAACGACTCACCTTTGAAGCAAATTGGTTTTTACCTTCTCTGTTTGACTTGTGTGAAACGCAGTACCTATATCCCTATATGTTTGCTGTATGTGCATTACTCTTAAGCAAAAATGAATTCCATCCTCCTTTGATGGTATCTTTGCACTATGCATGAATTGTCAAAGTAGAATGCATAAAGGTTTGTTTGGTGGTTAGCTACCGAAAGTGGCCAATGTTATGCTCGCTTTAAAATTTGTATCTGCGTTCAAATGCTAACACCCACAACCCAGTTAGATAAAATGTGAGAATATTCGTAGGTGGAAGCCCACTTCTAATTTAAATAAAAAAAGCGTATCCCCATCGAACGGTAAACACATAGCTTTAATGGGGTTTACTTTGAGGAAAATGAGATAATTTGCAAAATTAGCACGACAAAAGTTTTATTTTAACCAAATTTCATTTGGGGAAGTGATTTTCTTGTCGGGCGTTCAAGATTTATATTATAACAAAGGCGAACTGAAAATAGAAGCGAAAGCTCGCTGGTTGGTCGGTTTCCTTTTGTGGTCACGGTCTACTGTTTTTACTGTTTGTGGTTAAGGATGTTTGGTACCTTCATTGAAATCTTTGCGATTGAGAATTGGCGCTATGCTAATTGAAATCACTGAAACTAGTCGCAAATTTATCAATAATTTTATAATACAAAACGGCTGTCCGGATTTGGTTCAAACTTTTTTTTTTTGTCATGATAACCTCAATATTAATGGTCCATACAAGTTTAGTTTGTTCGGTTCTAACAGATATATGGCTCAGTTTTTCATTAAAAAAGAATAACGGTACCTTTTAAATCTGGACATATCTCAAGAAATTAACTAAAAATTACAGATATCTATCTCGATTGTAACAAAAATTAGTTTCTTATGTAACATTGTCATTAATAAATTAATAGCAAACTCGGTTTTTCTCTATATTACCGTCCAATGGATTTTTGAAAAAAAAACATTTCTTAAAAATTTTGTTTTCTTCGATTGTTACCACAATGCATAGTTGAGTAAAAATTATGTTTTCAAAATTTGTGCGTTCCTAATTTTCAATTCGAATCACTGAAAACCATAATTTTTGAATTTGCTTATATCTCCAAACCCCATTTTCAATTTGGATAAAACCTTAAAAAGTTGTAGAAATTAGCCTCAATACATAGGTAACATTCTTAAATTCATTATAATTATACATAATTATCATATAGCTGACTTTAAACTTACATACAACTGCATGAACTTTTGCTATATAAGGCAACGTTTGTTAAGGTATTATATGATCTTTTTAATAATAATTCCATTTTAATAAATCTTTTGTTAATTTGAATTCGGGTTTTTCTTTTTTGTGGAATTTCTTTTCATAGTGCCGAAACCCGGGAGCGCAACAAAACATTTTTAATATGGAGAGCACTGTGTGGCATATCGTGGTCAAGTGACACGCATCGTCAATAGCGTAAACGATTATCGTAAGACGGCGGAATAGCAGTCTAACTCCGAGAACGAAGTAAGTTTGGGTTTAATCGAAGGAGAATTAATGGTTCTTTTGCAAATGCTCAAGTCTGCTCATGAAGGACTTCAAAGTGCAAATCCTCTGGTACCCCCAGTGTAAAACCAGATAAACAGGAAAAATATAGTGAGGCTATAGTCGAGTATGAGGACCAGGCAGTTGCTGCTATAGAGCAACTTCTCGAACGTTTGAATCTATTGCAATAAGCCATCGGTATACCTGCTCAATCTGCAGGCATAACTGCTCGATCCAGCCCATTGCGTGAGCATCATAATGGAGTCATCCTCAGCTGACCGAAACAGCCACTTAAAATGTTTTCTGGGGACTACAAAGAAAGGCTTCCATATTGGGAGCAGTTTAAAGCCGCTCTTCACGATAACAATTCATTGTCGGGACATAAACAAACTATTAAATAAACTGACAGCTTTCCTACGTCTCCCCGATTTACCCCGCAGATTTTTTTCAATATAAGCCCCTCCCATCGCTCGCTATTTTACTGTCGGTGAATACGTGTGAACTGTGAAGCAGCAAAAAAAATACTGACACTCGGCAGTGTTTCTACATTGTGGCATCTCTACGTTTTTGTGGGAATTTCAATTTTCGGTAAAATTTCCATGCGTTAAAAATTGTGGGAATAGCAACCATCTGACAAGAAAATATTCAAACTACATTTCACCATTAATATCAACGCACTAAATGTACATAAAAAGTAGATTTGCTTTTAGTAACAATTTCCAGTACCAAAAATAATAATTATAATGTTATCAAACTTCGAATTTTATACTGAAGATTAATTTAATGTTATTTTCTTTCCGAAAAATACAAATGTTTAATTTTAAAAGCCTGTTTTTTTCATACAAAAATAGAGGTAATTTGAGTTTAGTGAAAAGGGAAAAATGGGTGACGTGAAATAAAGCCAAACGAAATAAGGCCAAATTCCCAAAATTTGGCTTTATTTCGTTTTCCAAAGCGAAATTAAACCAAATTTTTAGTTTGGCTTTATTTCGTTACTGAAAACGAAACAACGCCAATTTGGCATTATTTCGTTTACATTATTTAACAAAACTGTGACCCCTAAATTCGGAAAGTATTGAACATTTTCTTTACGAAGTTGTATTGTTTATGAGAAAATAAAATGAAATCATAGTCTGATAACAAAAATTATTTATTGGAAAAAGTAAAGTTTTTCTAAGTGACACATATCTATATTTTCCAGTTAAACAAAACAAAAGTCAAAAATTCATGAAATGAAACAAAAATAATTATGTATTAATTTACTTTTCGTTTTAGCAGTATACTGTTACCGAGTTTTGCACAATTTGTCTACAAATCGGACACAAAATCGGAGAAAGGTTTCGCATACTTGTATTTTTAATATTTGTATAACAATTTAAGCAAAGCTTAAAATGATTACATGGTTGTAACAAAATCGAGCGCGGATTTTCCATACAAACAACACATACTACGTTGGTTTCATTAAAATTGGAACATTTTTGCAGTTTTTCTTCGCATTCGGCTTCGTCATGTTCCATCGGCTGCTCATCCTGTTCTTCAAAATGATCGAAAGGAAGTAAATTATTATTTTTGTTCGAAACTCGCTTCAAAAAATCTTCAATGGATATTTTTCCGCTTTCTAGTTTTGCAGTAGCAAGTTCAATCAAAATGCTTCGGTCTATATGTTTTTTCTTTTTCGGCTGAAAGACGTCAAAGGTTCCATCGGTTGTCATTATAATGTCTCTGGAAACAGACTGATCTTCATCTAGAAGACAATCGAGGAATTTAAAGAAATTTCCTTTTTTCACCAACTTTCTGCTTAGTTTGCTGTTGAATCCTTCAAGCGCGCTAGTGGTGCGTATGGCATTTTTGCACACGGATATCCCATTCGGAGTTTCCTAAGTAAACAATTTTGAATAAGTTTGATCGTTATTTTACTAAACGAGTACTTTATTGTTTTACTATTTCTTTAATTGAAATTTAAGGAATAAACTCTCAAACAGCATTTCATTTTAGCTTTAGAGAATTCTCAATATTGTTTCCCAAATAATTTTTTATTTTAGCCCTAATGCACTCATCAGAGAAACTTTTAGATATTTTATTACGCCTTATTTTAATCACATACCTTTTCCATCCATTGTTTTTTAAAATACACGATAAATTCCTCAAAAGCTCTTTTTGCGTTTCGTGACCAAGGTTGCTCATCTACTTCGGATTTTATCAAGTTAAATGCTATTTGTATATTTGATGCACTCATCAGCGGAAGTACTAACAGTTTTTGAAATATTCGGTGTACGTCGTGGTTTGTGCGCATGATATGAACAAAATTTTTAATTTTACTTGCTCTTCTTCTTAATGCCTGGGTGTAATGAAACCAGCAAGTATGAAATGATGCTGAAGGAAAAACATTTCTTAATCCGTTTCGCATAGCAGCCTCAAAATCGGTTGTAAACTCATTGGGTTCAAATTTGAAAAAATTAGACTCAATAAATTGAAACACATGCGTATATGTAACTTCCGATTTATTACTCATTAAAACATAAATAAACGGAAAAGTCTAAAATGATTTTAAGAAAATAATATAGAAATTCTTAAACTGCATTATCTTAAATTTAACTTACATGCTCGTTGTATGCAAAATGGACAATTAGTAGCTGCTTATAATCGCAAGCTGGTATGCTACTAAATGTCCCATCCAATAAATATTTCCTTGGAGTAGAGCTAGGCAGTTCTTTTATAGTCTTGGCAACCGTTGGTGAAATAAACACGGAGTATGAAAAATTGTCTTCGACAACTGTTCCTCTATAAAACTTTTCACTTTTTTCATACCTAGAATTCCCAAATTTTTCGAGTACATTTTTTGCTTGAAAATCTCAATGATGTCTTTGCTGTTTTTAGGACATTTCGGAAAGGCACTATTTCGAATGTTAATCAATTGTCTTTGCATTTTACCGAATTGCAGCTGCAGTGCACTTTCCTGATCCTTCGCACATTCTTCATTAAAAACTTCTCGCACACCATTTCTTCTTAAATTCATATCAGCACACTTTCTTTTTATCGAATTTGCTAAGCTTAACTTTTTTCTAATGTTTTCTTGAGTAGAATGCAAATGAGAAATATTTTTAGGTATACGGCAATATTTAGAACCTTCAAAGTCAATTACTAAACTAGCATTGCATGTTTTCTGGTAGCAAATATATCTTTTTATACCACCAGCATTCGATTTAAATCTATATAACTGGCTTAGTTGGGGAACATAAATTAAATTACTTCCCTTTCTAAATCCTTCGCAAGTTTCAAACTCAAAAACACAATTTATTTTTTCACTCATGTCAAGTATTATTTTTTTTCACTTCGACCACTCATTAGAACAAACCGCGAACTAATGAAGAAATACTGATCGCAGAAATCACAAAAATCGGGAAAAACAAGTGGGCTAATGGTTTTACCGTTAAGTCTGATAACATAATTGTAAGCAAACAAAACGGTAATAGTTGCACATTTGTGCACAACGGAGTGGTTTGGTCTTATTTCCATTAGTTTTTTGGTATTATTTCGTTCTGCATGACGAAATAAAGCCAAATTGGTTTTATTTCGCTTTCGAAAGCGAAATAATGCCAAATTTGGAATTTGGCCTTATTTCGTTTGGCTTTATTTCACGTCACCGGAAAAATGAACACGCTTCGTGGGAAAAATAAAGAGAGAGTGCTAAGAACACTGACTGAGATTTAGTGTATTTCGTGAGTTGCTGTCAGCTGATGGATGCGTTCTGAGAGTTTAAATTCGTTGTTTTATTGCACCACGATAACATTTGTATTCTATTCTAGAAAATTTAAAATAGCGAATGTAATCGACATAAATAAATAAAGAAATAAAGTGTGAAAAATTCATTCGTTGAAATAAAAGAAGATATTTTTGTTCCTACAATTAATGTGTCTGTTTTCGTTTGTTATTTTTGAGGAAAAATATGTCAGTGAAATACCCAAAATTTAGAAACACACCAAAATAATCAAAATGAAGTTCCAATGACAAACTCAAGTAATTCTTTTTATTTATAAATCAAACACATCTTGACACGTCCAAATACGAAGCTTATTCAAACGAGACTGCCCTGATTTTTGAGTTATAATCTTTTCATGAAGATTCCATTTAATAGCGGAAAACAACAAAAAAACAATAAAAATTTATTTATTTTACTTTTAAATAATTGAGATAAATAATGAAATTCCATTTGAAAACAACTGATTCAACTAAGAACATGAATAGTGCTAGTTTTTAATAAAAAAAAACACTAATGAAAAGTTTTTGGTATAGACATTTTATGAATGAAAATAATGTCATTATTTATGTGAAAAATAAAATAGAGTTGCAAAATGATTACTGCACATTTATTATTGTTTCTTCACCTTTTGTTTGAAACTGCCGATTTTTTTTTACTTAATTTTTTGTTTTTAATTTTTCTTACACTTTTTTAAGTGACAGTACAGTTGTCAGTCTCGTTTAATACTGTTGTTAATAGTTTCACCAAATCGATCATTAAAAAAATGGGAATGTGAAATGAGAAATTGGTTGCGAAACTTAAAGGAAATTCTATGGCGAACATGCGAACAATTTTTTTATATCGATATCATAAAAATTCATTATAAAATAACTTAAGAAATATTCATTTTGTTTATATTCTGTAATTTAAAAATTAATTTCTATTCAATTATAAGAAAATCAAACAACTATTTATATAAGAAAGTAGCGAAAAATGTCAACCTGGAACTAAGAAAAACTATGGTTTACAACACAGCCCTTGATATTGAAAAAAGAATCCGCCTAAGGCTACCGATATGGCGGTTTAAACCGGAACCGGAAGAGTGTATATTGGTTTTGTTCAAGTATGAGTGAGTCCCCTTTGATTAACATAGGCACAAATACATGAATTCAAACTGGGCTACATCCAAGGTCAAATTCAGCTTGTAGGCAGTTTCTCTTTTTTTGCTGAAGCTGTCAGTCTATTTAATAGTTAGTTTATGATATTTGCTTGTTATCTCTTTTTTTCTTGCCTGAGCACTGTGTCTGACACCTCTTTGTTCAACACCCACTTGGTTATGTAGACAATATGGCGCTTTTCTTCGAGTTATTCCCAGTTCGCACTAAGCTAATTTTGAGTGCTGACGCCGAGTGAACCGCTTGGTCATAATAGGCGATTTTCTTTTTTATTCCAGAGCACAACCTGAACTGTTACACAAAAAGTTCGTGTTTCTTTTTTAGCTCAGATACATCAGAGCTCAGATTTGTGTTTCTTTTTTCGATCTGAGCATAATCAGAGCGCGCTCGATGAGCTCAGAATAAATTGACTGAGCAGGCTGAGTAAAAAGATGAATACACACTCACAATCACATTTGACAGAAAAAAAACAGGATAAACAAAATAACTGAAATGGTGGACGACCTTTGTTATTCTGGAACTGAAGGTTAACCAATTTAATAATTAAAAATTAATAGATATTCAAATTATACATATATTTATTAAAAATGTCAGATACGTGCTCAAGTGTGTTTCATAAATACATTAGAACGATCTGAGCACGCTTGGCTCAGAGCGTGCTCATAATGCTCGAGCTCGGTTCAGAGCTCAGCTCTGAACTAAAAAAGAAAAACGCCTAATATGAACATAATAACACGCTTTTCTTCGAGTTATTCGATTTTCTTTTACTTCTTCTCTTCTTATTGTGTCTTGTGTGGATAATTGCCGGTTCTATGTTGAGGTAGGTGGGGTGAAGTGGTAAGCAAATGAACAATGCATTATTTTGTTTCAAGGTACACAGATGTAGAGTTTTATACATTGGGATGTAATCAATTTTGCTTCGAATTCCCATTTGCAAATGTTCACGCCACGCCACTGTTAGGTATAGATGTTTACACATACCTACATAACCACAGTGCGTTCGGTTTCTCAATGGTTAATATTGTTATTGTTTTGTTAGTTGTTACGACTTGACGTTCCAATTCCATTCCGTATCGGTTTAACTTTGGGTTGTGTGCAGCGGGCTTGCGAGTATGACTGAAATGAATAATAATCGCAGTCTACTCTACGTTCATAGCAACCAATGCGTGCGTGCGTACATGCCTACATGGCTATTTGCTGTTGGCTGTGGGTTTGGTGTTGGCTGAATTGTGAGGTCTGCGTAAGAATGTGTTTTTGGTTTCTCTCATGGCGTATTAGGGATATGGAATGGATATGTAGCGTAAGTCTAATGGGTTGGGACCTCCAAAAATCTTTTTCAGATCTCAGAATTTATGCGGCTCATAGAAAATGCAATGAAATTGCTCTGCATTTGTAATTGAATTAGTGCGTTATTTGACAACAATATCAGCTGTTCAAATTGCATTTGGTTTTGGTGAAATCAACCATAGAAATCGGCTTGAAAAATGTTTCCTCTGTTGTATCTACAAATGGAGTAGTTTTGGTGATTCGTAGTTTCCAGATGATATATTGATTTTTCTTTATTTTGGTTTTCACGAAACTGCACATTTGTTTTATAAACAAACTTCCTTAAATGACGTAAAACAGCTGTGCTGTATTTGTGGTAGTATGTGTAAATCTGAAAAAATATCGAGATCTGCAAAAAGTGATCCGAATCAAAAAAAAGTTTGATTTTTCCACTAGCATACCAAACTCACGAACTTCTTGTCGCGGTGGGTGCTTTATTTCGGCCAAAACTTCTTTAAAAAAAAAAACACTGTTTTCATTCACGTTACAAAAATTCTGTTATTTATTCTTATTTAATCCAATGGTTTTACAATTTGTTGCGGGAACCTGCAATACAAAAGTTAACTTAATTAGAAAACAGTTACTAACAAATATCGACACGGGGTGGTTCAGTTAAGAAACACCCCATATAGCAAATGGAAGCACTCACCTAGGTACGCCAGCTCCAAGAAAGATGAAACCTTTTGACTCATCCGACGACATCATTGAAGGGCTTACAACCGGCTCGCCACCGTAGCCGTTGGTGGGTGGTTGAATCCCCATTCAATGAGTGTACATCAGACGCCAGAAGGATAACGATCCATTGCCTGATGTGCTCTTTACAAATTTAAGAATTATTTGAATTAAATATGTGGGGGACCGCCTATGATGCATCCTTGCAGACAAATGTTAGTAACCGGAAATTATAATGTCGCACTGGACACTACCTTTACGAAATTACACTGGCACATCTATTTCATACGTTAACCTACTTTGCGAAACTTGGCAAAATCAGTGCTAAACCGCTGTAACCCCATATACGGAAACAAGTTTCAAATGGCCTACCAAAATCCGCCAACAAGTAGGTATAGCTCTTTTTACTTTAACTTTCTGCCGGTGATGGTACTGTCGAGCCATCCGTCTTTAGCTCAGACATCAAAAAAAAAAAAAAAATATAAAAAATAATAGTATTTAGGCAACTACATACTAAATTTTGTGTCCTGATGTGCAACGACTCACTAATTAAATAATTAATTAATCGCAAACAACACATTATATCGCGAAACCTAAGATTATTCTCACGCCAGTGCCACTGCACTTACACGCCTACACTACACCCCAGTAATTTATCAGGTAAAACGTTATATATTTCCTTCGAATATGTTGTATTAAGTGAGTGTTTTGTTTAGCACGGTCAGTGACGATATTTAATACTGCCGATTGATACCACAAATTGCGTCGCACGTCCGCTTTGATATCGCTCCATGACCAACCACGTGCCGACCAAAATCACCATCGCCGGTAGAAAAAGTTACTCTGCCACCTAACATCGAACCAACTAGGTAGCGATCATTCCTCAGAGAAGCGCCACAACCACCAAAATTCGCAGACTCCCACAATACAGCAGTTTGAGCAGCGAAATAGATGAACCCTCGAATCAGGTCACCATCTCAATCGTCGTGAGCAGCAAGCAACTCTAGTGTTGATTACAAAAAAAAAAAAAAAAAAAAACTCCTTCTACCTTGCAATTTCGATTCTGTTCGAACGCTCCCACTGATTCGCGACCACCAGCTCTCATCAGTCTGTTACCTACAACAACTACACCATCATCCAACCAATAAGCTTTAAAGCTATCAGAAACTCAACTCATCCATTCTGCGTTATCACCTCCGCACCCATTGATCCACCTGTTTGTAAGTCATCGCAACTAACAAGTACCGTAAATTGTAGCAAAGTGCACAGGCATTGAGCTCTATTGTTCTGCCAAATTGTATCCGCTACAAAAACAACCATCAATCCACCACTGACCTTCACTTCACCATCAGCATCATCATTGATATCATTTTGATATTATCAGTAGGTAGTATACTCGCATTTCAGAAAGGACAAGATAGTTAAGTATAATATAAAGTGATACAGTGTAAAGATCGTTCATATGTAAAATATTTATTGTTTTTCCGAAATAGCTACACCTTTTAAATGAAGATCAACCAATATGCTGTGCACAACATCTTGGGATATTATCGGCGTCAATTATTAAATATAAAACAACCAAATATGTGGTAAGTGAGTCAAATTTTTTTATTTTGCAATTAATTTAATATGTTGATATATGAACGAAGTAGGTGTATACATAAATATTGTTTTGTTTTTTTGAATTTCTTTTGAGTCATTTTTGTAAACATTAGCTCTTGTTCGGTAATAAACAAGTTTATTTTTTTATTGCGAGAGACGTGTACTGATAAGGAATTAGAGATTCGTAGGTAATTCTACGGCCTAAGCGTATGCAAAGATTTTTCTTTCTGCTTATACTGGTACGTCTTGTTTTATTTTTTTTTGCTTATGATTTCGCAGTGCGAGAATATTAATTTGTAGGATAGGTATTAGGTGCAATAAGAGTACATAATGTGTACCTATATTTACAATTGTATTGTTCATTTAAGTTTAAATGGATTGATCGGACGGTCGAATTAATGACACCGATCTTGATAAGCACAGAGATTGTGTGAATTTGTTTCTTGTTAGAAAAGCAGATGAAAAGCTCATTAAAGCAAATTAGCATTGAATTGATAATAATTGGTCATTGAATTTATTTGATTGTTTGATCTATTTCTTTATAAATGTTGGTCAATTTATATTTAGTAATTATAAGTTTTTTTTTTATAATCTAGGATAGTTTGTATGGGTTAATATTTGGTTAAGTCAATCGTGTCGTTTGAAATATAAACCTACTGAAGTCATAGTGAACTATGTACACATCTTGTTGGATCATTTTCATTTATTCTGAATGATTTTCAGCATGAGCTTTCAGTAATTGTGTTGTGCTAGTGGGTGTGTGGAAGCAATAGGTATGTGTAGCGACGGTAAGTTGAGTGAATCATTATAGATTGCTCACGTATACGTTAGGGGTCATTGCGAGTAATCAAGTGGAGCAATGGCCTAGGTAGTCCCTATTTCTTACAGAATAGTGGACCGAGGGAGGGCCACACAAATGGAAACCATTTTCACCTTTCGGTTTCCCAACTTTAGGGATTTTATTCAACGGTCTAGAGCTTTGGATATAATAGGTTTGAACATTCTTTTAGGCATGTGAAAAATGTACGGTAGTTCAGTGGCATATGCAAGAACCCACCCATTTCGACGAGCTAGATTCGTGCTTTAAGCAAGCATGCCTACCGCATTACGTCAACTGGACACCCCACCAAACTACCCATCGATTTTTGCAGGATTTCCTGTGATCCTGGAAATCAATGGGAACGCAAAAGGTCGCGTACGTTTTTTTTTATTTCGTATCAGTTTGGTGGGAACAACTTCCGTTACACAGGTATGGCGCCCAACGTGGGGCACGACACGATAAAAGAATCTTTTATAATTGGATACATCAGTCAGGACAATCGCTGTCCGGAAGATAAAGGTTCCATAGAGACCAATTCTTGTCTGTAGCGTTGATTGTTTGTGAGACTGTAACCATTTTTGATCCAATCGAAATCATGTTAGGTTTGTGAGTTTGTCAGACGACCGGGAGATATAGGTTCATTGGAAACCACTTCTCTAACTGTTGCGCCTGCGCTTCCTATCATTAACGTGTCCTCTAAACATCTTTCTATTATTTTATCTTGCGTCCTACTACACTTTTAAGGTTCAAAACCATTTTTTATCGCAAAATAACAGCTTAATATACATTATCGTAATTATAATTTAGAATTTTGAATAACATCCGTAAAATTGATTTAAGGTATACGATGTCTTTGGATATTAAAGCTAATTTTTATCTTTTATATTGCAATGTATCTAAATTCAGTTTTAGTCTTCTACCTATACATAGTATAGCAGTGCAAAATATGATGAGATGAAGAATTGAAATCAACGGATAATTTTGCTTAGACGTCCAGGATATGCAGATTAATGTGAAACTATATATCAACAGCTTGCGTCAAGATATTCATCCGCTAAAATCGATCCGTTCCATCTCGTAAGATTCAGAATACGACACATATATATATTAAAAAAAAAAAAAAAAAAAAAAATCTATATTAGTAGCTACGGATTTAAATCCAAAAGTTATTTCTATCGTCACATTTATACACTTACCTTTTGACATACCACATTCCCACGCACAAGTATTGAATACCATATACATGTTATTTACCTCATACATATTTGATTTATAACAGATTTGTATTCACAATTTTAGATTTACAGATACAATTTATAGATACCATTTTTTGAATATTTTTGCCACCGGTTTTATACACAAAGTGTTCATTTTAGGGTGTTTATCTTTTTTTTGAATTCGAAAAACCCAAATCCATTCTTGAATTTTTCACTTGGCACCTTTTCTTTTAATAAAACTAAAAAGCTATAACCATGCCTCCAAGGTTTCCAAATGCTAATCGAGGTAACCTTAGTCAAAACTCTCGAAATTTACGATCCAATCGTAGGTCAAGGGGAAATGGTCGTGATAATGCAGCGAACTCGGTTAGACTTAATGATGTTGCCAATCAGCAGCAGCCTATTGTAGAACAAAATAATGAAAGTCGTGCATCAAATGTGCTCAATGAAACAGCAAATAATATTCAGAATAGCACTCGCCAGGAAAATTCGATTAATCCGTCTATAGGCCAATCTTCTCAACCAAATCAGAGTCTTTCTCAATACATACAGGAAGTTGTAACAGCTACTATAGGGTTAGGTAGATCAGCAGAATTACGAGCAAGGCGGGAGGAATTTGAAAGAGAGACGCAAATTATCCGTAGGGAAGTAGCTGATACTCTTCAAGGATTGCTTCGAGCCAATACTCCTCAGCGCAGCTCATTCGAACATAATGTTAACCGACCTGGGCCAGGGCAAAGTACCGCAAATAGAGCTCCTGTCACTGTAAATGAAAACCCAGTTCCCAACAATAACCCAGAACAAGTCCCGACACAATTCAGTGCGAATACCCACAATTTTATTAGTCAGCTTAACGCTTTGAATCTCAATTCCGAGTCTTCCGGAGAGAGGAACATTCCGTCATCTGCCTCCCAGAGAACAGTCGAATTTCAAAAATGGGGTTTGAAATTTGATAACCAACATATGACTATTGATGACTTCATATTTAGGTTAAGTCGGCTAAAACAATGTTACGGATCTTCATGGGAAGAGATTTTCCTACATTTTCATCTATTTGTCTCCGGACAAGTAGAGAACTGGTATTGGATGTATCTTAAATCCAATCCAGCTGGCGATTGGCGTTCGCTTCAGATGGCGCTAATAGAACAGTATAGGAGCCTCGAAACCGATTCAGAACTTTCACGTAGAATGTTCGATCGGCGGCAAGGAAATAATGAAAGTTTCGATGACTTTTACAACGTCATTATGTTGATGAATACTCGTCTTCATTACCCTAAAACACCAGGAGAGCTAATCGACTTGATTAAACAGAATGTCAAGCGCCGTATAGGCGAACTTCTTATTACATATAGCACTAATAGCTTGCCAGAAATGGTTTATATCTGCAGAAATATTGAAAAATATGTTAACCAAAGTGATGGTTTACGTACAAGGCAGTTTCAGCAACCAAATTTTAGGAGACAGGTAAACGAGCTTGAGATTGCGCATGTCGAAGAGCCGGTAATGGAATTAGAGTCATTGCAAATACCTCCAGCTAGGCGTGATCCAGGTTCTTATGTTTGCTGGAATTGCAAGCAAAGGGGTCACTCGTTCGTCCAATGTCCTTGCCCACAACGCAATCTCTTTTGTTTCAAATGCGGCTTAGAGGGCACGACAACACCGCAATGTATTAAGTGTTCGGGAAACCGGACGAAGGGCGATCCGAAGACCGGGGAGTTTTGCCCTCCACTCAAAAGCCCGGAGAACAATCTTCTGTAGAAATAAACCCAATATATGACCAAAATATCATTGACGTTCAAAATTTACCTGATATTCCATTCAAACCAGACTTACATAAAATACCTGATATTCCAAAAACATCTGATTTACACCAGCCAAAAATTTCTATTGTACCAAGATTAAAAGAGCTTTCTAACAATTTGTCCATACCTATAGCAAAACAATCATCTTTGCATGAACGATTGATAAATTATTACAACGTGCGGTGCCGGATTTTCAAAACGAAAGTTCCTAAGCGTATTTTGAAGCTGCGCGAACGCTTCAAAAATAAAAGAGAAACCCATAAAGCTATTTCGGCCACAAGCCTTTGCAGTGCTGAGGATCCGAGACCCTACGCGAGTGTTTTACTTTTTGGTAGACAAATGCTGGGACTCCTTGATAGCGGCGCGTGCATTAGCTGCTTGGGTTCTGGATGTTTGGAGATGTTAGAAAGTACCAAAACCTCCTTTAAACCGTTCACATCCAACATCAAAACAGCAAGCGGACAAATCCAATCAATCGTAGGAGAGGTAAAGACAAAAATTATTTACAAAGGTGTTTCAAAAGAGATACAGCTATTTCTAGTCCCTTCGTTAGAACAGCAGTTGTATCTGGGGGTCAATTTCTGGAAGCTCTTTGGGATAGCTCCTCAAGTGATTTCAGAAATCTCGTCCAAATCGCTGCATGATTCGGTAAATTCGGATGTCCACGAGTTATCAATAGATCAGTTCAAACAACTCGAAAGTGTTAAGATGTTGTTTCCGTCCTGTACCAAATTTGGTCTTGGGCGTACCACACTCGAAGAACACCACATAAACACAGGTGACGCTGAGCCCATTAAGCAGAGACACTATCCTGTTTCTCCAGCGGTGCAGGCCCTTGTATATGAGGAATTGGATAGGATGCTCAAAATGGGCGTCATTGAAGAAAGCAGTAGTGCCTGGAACTCGCCGGTAGTCTTGGTGCGGAAACCGGGAAAAAACCGCCTTTGCCTCGACTCAAGGAAGGTGAACCAGGTCACTAAAAAGGACGCCTATCCGCTTCCTCATATGGAGGGGTTGCTAGGTCGTCTTTCGGAGACACACTATATATCTAGTGTGGATCTGAAAGATGCCTTTTGGCAAATACCGCTGGAGAAATCCTCACGGGAAAAGACTGCGTTTACTGTCCCCGGTAGACCCCTGTACCAATTCAAGGTTATGCCCTTTGGCCTCTGCAATGCGGCTCAACGTATGTGCAGACTTATGGACAAGGTGGTGCCTCATGAATTGAAACAAAATATTTTTGTATATTTGGACGATCTCTTGATGATTTCGAGGACATTCGAAGAACACTTGGATCTTCTTCGTTTAGTCGCCTCTCGACTGACATTAGCAGGTCTCACAATAAACCTGGCAAAATCAAAATTTTGCTTTAAGCAACTAAAATATTTAGGCTATATTGTGGGAGGAGGGTGCTTAAAAACTGATCCCGAAAAGGTTTCCGCGATTAAGGAGTTTCCTATCCCAAAAACACCGCGACAGGTACGACGATTTTTAGGTTTATCGGGCTGGTATAGGCGTTTTGTAAAGGACTATTCCACCCTTGCAACCCCCATAACTAACACGCTGAAAAAAGGCAAATCGTTCGTGTTTGGTCCCGAAGCAATAGAGGCATTCGAACACCTAAAAGATGCGCTAACAACAGCTCCGATATTGGTGAACCCCGATTTTTCAAAACCTTTCCTGATTTTGTGCGATGCTTCAACTTCCGGCATTGGCTGCGTTTTATGCCAAGAAGATGAAGACGGCGTTGAAAAACCGATTTATTATTTCTCACACAAACTTAATTCGGCACAGCGCAACTATAGCGTGACCGAATTGGAATGTTTAGCTGCCGTCTTAGGAGTCGAAAAATTTCGGTCCTATGTAGAAGGACAAGAATTTACAATTGTGACCGACCATGCGAGTCTGAAGTGGCTTATGAGCCAGAGGGACCTGAATGGGCGTTTGGCTCGGTGGAGTCTAAAACTTCAGCGATTCTCTTTTAATATAGAGCATCGAAAGGGTTCACAGAATGTAGTGCCAGATGCATTGTCAAGAGTTTATGCTGTTGACAGTATTGCACCTATAACGACAAATGAGGTTAACTCTTCCGAGGTTCTATATGTCGATCTTGGAGATCCGGCCTTTAAGTCAGATCAATATACAGGATTGATTGAGACGATAGAGAAAAATAAAAGCCAGCTACCTGACCTTCTTGTCTCAGATGGTTTTGTGTACAAGAAGGTTAAACATTGCACAGGGAATCCCGGAGACGATGACCTAGTCTGGAAACTCTGGATTCCATCTTCGCTAACCAAACGCCTGGTTTTTCTGGCACATGATCCTCCTAAAGCTTCGCATGGCGGAGTTGCCAAGACACTGTATCGTCTGCGTGAGCGCTTCTACTGGCCTAATATGGCGGCTGATGTTAAAGCCTTCATCGCAGACTGCAATGTATGTAAATCTTCGAAAGCCCCCAACTCGATCTTGAGACCACAGATGGGTCAAGCATTTTCCGTCGAACGACCTTTTCAACACATATATGTCGATTTTCTTGGTCCATACCCGAGATCTAAAAATGGCAACATATTCATGATAGTTTGTCTAGACCAACTGACGAAGTTTGTTACTGTCGCGGCATTAAGAAAAGCCACTGGTGAAGCCGCCATAAAATTCCTTGAAGAAAAAGTATTTATGATGTTTGGAGTACCTGAATCAGTTTTATCTGATAATGGGAAACAGTTCACGGGAAAAGAATTCAGTAAGTTTCTATCTAGCTATGGAGTAAGGCATATCCGAACAGCATCCTACTCACCGCAGGCTAATGCAAGCGAACGAGTCAACCGGTCAATACTATCGGCGATCAGATCATATATTGGACCTAGACAAGAAAATTGGGATAAGCATCTTCCACAAATTGCAAGCGCTTTGCGCTCAACAATACATTCAGCCATGGGAATGTCACCCCACGAGGCGTTATTTGGGCAAACGAAAATCGAACATGGTTCAGATTACGTGCTGCTGAAAAAGTTAAAAGGATTGAATAATTCCGAATTTGATATTTTGCCCAAGGCTGTCAAAATGAATATGATTCATAATAACATACAGGAATCATTAGCGAAAGCACATGCTACCTATGAAAAAATTTACAACACCAGGAGCAAAAATTGTAAGTTTCAAGTAGGACAGGTTGTCTTAAAGAGGAATTTCGTCCTAAGCGATGCGACCAAGAAACGCAATGCCAAACTTTGCCCTAAATTCGTACAGGCCAAGGTTAAAAGCATAGCTGCTAATAACCTATACGAACTGGAGGATATGAAGGGAAATATAATTGGAGTATTTCATGCGAAAGACATCCGAACATAGCTTTCATGAACCCCCATTTTATCTCAGGGGTGGGTCGAATTTCTGTCTACTCTGACCCGTTTTCATTCAGTTGCATTTCACCTGAGTTCAAGCAATTGAGATGATTTGTGGGGGACCGCCTATGATGCATCCTTGCAGACAAATGTTAGTAACCGGAAATTATAATGTCGCACTGGACACTACCTTTACGAAATTACACTGGCACATCTATTTCATACGTTAACCTACTTTGCGAAACTTGGCAAAATCAGTGCTAAACCGCTGTAACCCCATATACGGAAACAAGTTTCAAATGGCCTACCAAAATCCGCCAACAAGTAGGTATAGCTCTTTTTACTTTAACTTTCTGCCGGTGATGGTACTGTCGAGCCATCCGTCTTTAGCTCAGACATCAAAAAAAAAAAAAAAAAAAAACTCCTTCTACCTTGCAATTTCGATTCTGTTCGAACGCTCCCACTGATTCGCGACCACCAGCTCTCATCAGTCTGTTACCTACAACAACTACACCATCATCCAACCAATAAGCTTTAAAGCTATCAGAAACTCAACTCATCCATTCTGCGTTATCACCTCCGCACCCATTGATCCACCTGTTTGTAAGTCATCGCAACTAACAAGTACCGTAAATTGTAGCAAAGTGCACAGGCATTGAGCTCTATTGTTCTGCCAAATTGTATCCGCTACAAAAACAACCATCAATCCACCACTGACCTTCACTTCACCATCAGCATCATCATTGATATCATTTTGATATTATCAGTAGGTAGTATACTCGCATTTCAGAAAGGACAAGATAGTTAAGTATAATATAAAGTGATACAGTGTAAAGATCGTTCATATGTAAAATATTTATTGTTTTTCCGAAATAGCTACACCTTTTAAATGAAGATCAACCAATATGCTGTGCACAACATCTTGGGATATTATCGGCGTCAATTATTAAATATAAAACAACCAAATATGTGGTAAGTGAGTCAAATTTTTTTATTTTGCAATTAATTTAATATGTTGATATATGAACGAAGTAGGTGTATACATAAATATTGTTTTGTTTTTTTGAATTTCTTTTGAGTCATTTTTGTAAACATTAGCTCTTGTTCGGTAATAAACAAGTTTATTTTTTTATTGCGAGAGACGTGTACTGATAAGGAATTAGAGATTCGTAGGTAATTCTACGGCCTAAGCGTATGCAAAGATTTTTCTTTCTGCTTATACTGGTACGTCTTGTTTTATTTTTTTTTGCTTATGATTTCGCAGTGCGAGAATATTAATTTGTAGGATAGGTATTAGGTGCAATAAGAGTACATAATGTGTACCTATATTTACAATTGTATTGTTCATTTAAGTTTAAATGGATTGATCGGACGGTCGAATTAATGACACCGATCTTGATAAGCACAGAGATTGTGTGAATTTGTTTCTTGTTAGAAAAGCAGATGAAAAGCTCATTAAAGCAAATTAGCATTGAATTGATAATAATTGGTCATTGAATTTATTTGATTGTTTGATCTATTTCTTTATAAATGTTGGTCAATTTATATTTAGTAATTATAAGTTTTTTTTTTATAATCTAGGATAGTTTGTATGGGTTAATATTTGGTTAAGTCAATCGTGTCGTTTGAAATATAAACCTACTGAAGTCATAGTGAACTATGTACACATCTTGTTGGATCATTTTCATTTATTCTGAATGATTTTCAGCATGAGCTTTCAGTAATTGTGTTGTGCTAGTGGGTGTGTGGAAGCAATAGGTATGTGTAGCGACGGTAAGTTGAGTGAATCATTATAGATTGCTCACGTATACGTTAGGGGTCATTGCGAGTAATCAAGTGGAGCAATGGCCTAGGTAGTCCCTATTTCTTACAGAATAGTGGACCGAGGGAGGGCCACACAAATGGAAACCATTTTCACCTTTCGGTTTCCCAACTTTAGGGATTTTATTCAACGGTCTAGAGCTTTGGATATAATAGGTTTGAACATTCTTTTAGGCATGTGAAAAATGTACGGTAGTTCAGTGGCATATGCAAGAACCCACCCATTTCGACGAGCTAGATTCGTGCTTTAAGCAAGCATGCCTACCGCATTACGTCAACTGGACACCCCACCAAACTACCCATCGATTTTTGCAGGATTTCCTGTGATCCTGGAAATCAATGGGAACGCAAAAGGTCGCGTACGTTTTTTTTTATTTCGTATCAGTTTGGTGGGAACAACTTCCGTTACAAATAGATCAAAAGGTAATAAAAGTCATAATATGTACGATTTACTTATCCAAATACGTATTTCGTACGCTTTGTCATGCTTCTTGTTTTGACACTTATTGTTTGCTCAGCACGAGCAACGCAAAAATACCACCATCCCTCTTCCGTAGTGTTGCGATTCGATCGCCATCTCGGTCACTCACTGTGCTAGTAGGTGTCGTAATTACCAACCACCAAAATACGGACAATTCACAGTGGAAAACAAAAAAAAATAAAAGAAAAAGGAGAAAACGATAATGTAGGGTAGGCGACGAGACTAATTAGACCAGTTAGACCATACGAAGAAGAATAGTAGGTATTATTGGGCGGGTTATTGACGAATTGGCCAGATACGGCTCTGATATGAACCTTCAACTAGCGGACGGAGAGGTGCTACCGCCTTTCAACACTGCTAAGACTTTTATTGAAGGCGTCACCGCACAACTGGCTAAGGAACAATGGAGCAACACCATCAGTTGCGTCATAACCCCAAGTCTGTGGCCTGTGATTGACACCAAAAGATCAAAGTTCCTAGTCTCCCTTAATAGAAGTCACATCCGGATGCTCGTCGGGGTCTTAACCGTACACTGCACCATAGGAAACATGGCTAAAAGGCTGGGACTTTTTGCAAATAACTTCTGCAGAAGCTGCAGAGACGAAGAGGAAATAGAGTCGGTGGAACATCTTCTATGCCACTGCCCAGCCTTACAGGAACGCCGCTCATCCTGTATGGGAGCAAGGTTCTTCGAAAGTTCGGAAGACTTGGCGGGGGTGCCTCTATCAGACATAAAACTATTCCTAAACAGATCGAAGTGGTTTTGTTAGCCACATGTCCTTACATGTACAAACAGGGAACTCACAATGGGCCTTCACGGCTTCCGGGTGAAATTTGCATCGGCTGCAAAACTGCCCTCCCAACCTAACCTAACCTAACCTATTGGGCGGGTTATATATATCTGTAGGAAATTATGACTTAGTAAGAATGGTAAGATTTTTAATTCAATAATGAGGTGACAGATGAGCACTAGTTGACTGAGACGTTGCGAAACCAAAATTAAAACTCACAGTGACCATGACCAGAACTCAAAGAGAAAAGGAAGTACCTACAGCGAGTAGGATAGAAATGCAGATTCCATCCGTGACATTTCATGGTTCGTGGTAAACGCCTACAGGTGCAAAACGAATAATGTAGGAAGAAGAAAATAGAAGAAGAGATAGGAAAGGGCAATGACCTCGCTACGGAAAGTAGGTCATAAGCAATTGTGGATTCGGCGAAGCCAGCTGTGCTAATACCCTGCCGTGTTTTTAACGGGCGAATCATCTACTGCGGTAAAAAATCAAAGTGTACTCGAGTAAAGCCAAGTGGGCACTGAATCCAAATTACAAAAAAAACAAGAAAAAATAGTTTTCGTGAAGTTTTGGGAAACTTTAAAGTTGTAAGCAACAAGGTTTATAATGAGGGGTAAGTTACAAATTCCCCCTGGTTCTCGAAATCACACTAACCGGTAAACCTACCATGTTTCTATAGGAAAGAAGGTTAAACCGGCAGACGCGCGGTGAGACTCCCAGAAGAAGAAAAAAGGATAAAAAATAAACTCCGAGAATCTCCAGCAGAGGTAGGTAGTGAATAACGGGGTGAACGGGGTGGACTAGTAAGGCTAATGTCGGTGATTCCCTTTTGATAGGTACTGGGTTGATGCGACTGGTCTAAGAGACAACTCAGGCCTTTGCAATTGCCTACCTCGGCGCCTGACGCAAATAACTGCTCAACAGCCACCAAAAAAACGTGTCCGGCATAGATCGGACACAGATTAACTGGACCACGATAGCAAAGGTGGCAACGGTCACTAGAACCGTAGTCCGACGGCGAATCCTCTCGATAGCGGGAATCTCACGCGAAGCAAAACCTGGGACATCCGTCTCAATCCTCGACTGGCAGGAATACAAAAAAATAATTAAAGAAATACCCCGTGCGTAGGCAAGGCACTGAGGAACCGACCTATAATTTTGATTGTGAGCGAGTGCATTTTCGGCCTAATTTACCCTTTTGAGTGCTTTGCCGCGTTTAGCTTATTAAAAAAATTTATTTTTTTATTTTTTTTTTAATTCAGTTAATTTTAAGTCGTAATTTAGATACATATTTAGATCCTTTTCTTTCTATTTTTGAAAATTGTTTTTTTTTTACTTCGCCACGGTAATCTGTTCTTACGTCGCTCGGTAGGGTCTTTGCCAAGGTGTGGACTTCAACGATTTCTCCAAGTGCTGCGCGCAGGACGACGAGGGATCCTTTGCCACCAGTGATAAAGCGTAAGTCGTTTAATTTTTTTATGAATTAGTTGAAAGTGAAATAAGTAGAGATATAAATAAATTAGATTTAAGGACAGATCATCCCCTTTAGCAAAGCATTTTTCGGTAGTTTCCTTATATTCTTAAAAAAAAAAGTTTAACTAAATTGATTTTGAATTACATCTACTAGCTGAACATTTACCCCTAAGATATTTTTCTATTTGGCCTCGCAATTCATTGATAATAAAAACTGCATGGATATATCTCAGTTGCACCAATAAACGGGTTCATTATTCCTGAAATGGACTAAGTGTCCTTCCGCTGTTTAAGTTCGACAATGACGTGACCTGAGGACGAACGTAGCTGTGACTGGGACCAGGATCTGACTTATAGTTGACTGGATGTAGCCGTCATAGGGGTTATTGTCGTTTTCTTGCCTTAAGAGATAACTGAGGATATGGCGTTCTAGGCATCGGGTGGGAAGGCCACGGTAGTGCCACAAAAATCAGGCATAGCTCCGGACTTAGGCGAACCTATATGGTGGAGCGATGAAGGAAAACTGGAAGATGCATAAGAATAGATGTGAGATTAGCGGGTAGATTTCGGTGTCGGATAGCGTAAGGATAGCTAGTTAGTAATTAGATGCATAAGAAATGCATCCGACTTTCCATCCTTGCTCTTGGGGTCGGTCGTCAGGCAGCTGTCAAAACTGCTGTCATTGTTGCTGTTGGTTGCAGTGTCCCTTCTGGTTACAGGGTGCATCTAACAGGGCTACACAGCACTCACTTTGGAAATAAGTTTTCAATAACGTTTTTCGAGCGTAAAGCGACTGATTTCGTTCCGCGGTGGTATGATACTGTTAAGATTTCGAGCGGGAAAGAGCTGTCAGTGTCAAAATAGCCTGTGGCTTAAAAAGGAACCGCTAGATGGCCCATACTTTATTAAATACTTAAAGGTTTAACGTAAATTACAAGTACAACCCAGTCCTAATTAAGTTTACATTACTTTAAATCTTATTGACAGCAATTAATTTATTGAATGTAAAATTTCCGTTCCATTGACTTCCCACCTAGTCGATTTTAACTCTTCTCAGACAAATTATCCATGCGAACCCACGCCCCACAAATTAAACACAAACATTCGTATTCGAACCAAAATACTTCACTGCCTCCCCTGATATTATTTGACTCATTCGCGTTCGTGATCTAACATAATCGGCAAAGTTGACATTGGTATTGAATCATCATAATTTACGCATAAATAGAAATGCAAATCACTTCTGAACTCTGCAAAACAACACAAGGACCTTTTCGTTAATTAGTAGACATCTAATAAACAACCCGCCAAATAGCAGAGAGCCTATTACTGCGGTCGTGATTTTTTATCGATTTCATTGGCGGAGTATGGTGGTATCATAATACCGTTTTCGAGTGAGTTATTATATATAATAGCGATGCGTGACAAGCAGAGTGAATCGTTTGTAAACCATTAATAGTCTTCACACCTGCATATGCAGACGTTGGACAAGAAGTGGGTAGTGCTTTCATGATTCATAGATATGTAGTAACTTCATTACACAGGGTGGCGCACCAATTGTGCTACATTAAGAAATTCAAATAACTTTTTTTTTAATCGATGTATTTCATTTATTTTTTTTTATTGGTTAGAAAATTACATTTTATTTTAAATAGTTAGTTGTTTTTAAAGATTATAGATCGCAAATGACCTCCACGCTCTCCCACGCATATGCGGCACCTGATCAAAAAACTATTCATTGCGGCCTGAAGAGTTGAAGTTGGGATCGCCTCAATTATTGTCGTTATGGACTGCTTTAATTCAGTTAAATTCCTGGGCTTCGTTTTATACACCTCTTGCTTGACATAACCCCATAAAAAGAAGTCTGGTGCAGTCAGGTCAGGTGACCTTGGGGGCCAGCGAAGAGTGGAGTTCCTAGAAATTAATTTGTTTGCGAATTTTTTGTTTAGCTCCGCCATAACTGGTCTGGCTATATGTGCAGTTGCTCCATCTTGCTGAAACCAAACGCTGTTGAATGGTATACGTCTTCGGCGCAGTTCTGGGTAAAAAAACTCCTTCAACATCTTTAAATGACGGTCCCCATTGACAGTAACGGTTACACCGTTTTCTTCAAAGAAGTACGGCCCGACAATACACCTTGATGAAACTGCGCACCACACAGTGACTCGTTCTGGGTGCAGTTCCGTCTCATGGAGCATTTCTGGATTAGACTCTTTCCATATACGGCAATTTTGCTTGTTTACATTGCCGTTAAGATCAAAATGGGCCTCATCAGACATGAACAAACAATTGATCAATGTGTTGTCTTCTTCGGCCATTGATATCATTTTTTGGCAAAATTCCAGGCGAACAGGCAAATCCTGAGGGTTTAACTTGCTAGTAATTTGGACCTTGTACGGAAACAAGTTTAAATCGTCATGAAGTATCCGTTGTAATGACCGTCTACTAACTCCAATTTGCCCCGATAAGTTTCGGGTCGAAACGCTCGGATTGGCCTGTATTGCAGATGCTACTGCTGCGATTGTATCCTGAACCCGAATTTTGGCATCTCGATGGTACGGCCTTCGTGCGATGCTTCCAGATTCGGCAAACATGTTTACAAACCTCATAATGGTCCATCTACTCGGGGGATTACCGCCAAACTCCCGCCTAAATTCCCTTTGGACGGAAATGACGGACTGCAAAGCATGGTACCGTTGCACTATCCAAATTCTTTTCTCCGTATCCCAAGCATCCATTTTTATAAATCTAAATAGTAACCTACAAAATAAAAAAAAAAATAAGCCGATTACTCACACAGAAAAAAAGTTATTACGTTTTATTTTTGTAGCACGATTCGTGCGCTACCCTGTAGCAACATAATTTTTAAGCATGTTTCGTATCGAGGGTCATATGACGATTTTTTAGTTCAAAATGAGGTAGAAATTAGGGAATAGAAGGGCGGTATCGCCAAACCTATCATTAAATTGATGGTAAACTTATTACGTTTTCATATACTGATTAATTTTAAAGAAACTGGAACAATTTCACAATTTTTAGAGTCTCTCTCTAAAGAACGTATAAACATAGTACTTTTACTCCTACCACCTATATGTAGGAAACAGCTGAACAGATTTATTTGTTTCAATCTTCGGATTTGGAGTTTGCATTCCTTGTTTCTCGCTACAAAATCTTTTGAAAAATGGACTTATCTGAAAAATGGTCCGTTTTTTTAGTTAACTTGGAAACGAACATAACAATAATTTTGTTTATTTCAATGCCTCCCTTCATTCATTTGTACTGTCATACATTTTCATCGGGCTGAACTGCAAATGAAACATGTAAAAGTGTTATCATCGGCCTGGCCGATGCTTTGATACCCTCCACTGCATACAAGTCATGAAAAATTTGTTTTGTGTGGGAGGTACCCGCACTACTTGACCGACATAGCCAATTTTTGATACCAACCTAACGACGATAAAAAGGAGTCTTTCACCAAACTTGATTCGATTAGGTTGATACCTTTGGACGCTATCGTGTTTTCCACCGACAGAGAGACACATGTGTCTAATACTGATTTTGTATGGGAGGTACCAGAACTACTTGATCGACACATCCCATTTTGAATACAAACCTGACGACGATAAAAATAAGTTCTTTCACCAAATTTCATTCGCCTATGTCAATTCCTTTGGGCGCTATCGTGCTTTCAACAGACAGACGGACGGATAGACAGATAGACGGACATGGCTAAATCGATTCAGAATGTGATCCTGATTCATAATATATATACTTTATGAGGTCTCCGGTGACTCCTTCTTGGCGTTATAAATGTAATGACAAAGGGCCTTACTAATAATCATTTTTAATCTCTACACTAAGCATTTTGTAGGTCACAATATGCAATTTTGTATGGAAAACTTCGCCATTGTTAATTCGAAAAATTTAGCCTGGACACTAAAAATGATTATTTGTATCACGGAAAGTGAATATACCTTCCTGTGGATGGTTTACAAATCAAATCTAAGTCGACTTTGTTTCTTATGTCAAAACAAAAGTTGCAAAACAGACTCATAAGTTAAGTATCGTTGTTGTAAACAGTCGCAAAGTTTAAGTGCTAATCATTTTTAAAGCGAAAGGCATAAAGATCAAAAGTAAAAAGTGCCCTAAGAATATCGGGTAGAGCAGGAAAAATGGTGGAGCTAGCTAGGATGCTGACAGAACGCGCTAAGGCCAAAGGTAAGTTTATTAACTAAATAAATAGAAAATCACCCCTATCGAGATATCCGTTCGGGAAAAATTCCGATACGAAAATCAAATCAGATCGGAACTCAATTTGCGTTCGAAGTATCCGATTCGGAACAAAATAAATGAAGCATAAAACGCGTTCATTTCACATTAAAATATTCCGCAACAATAAGTTGTCGGAGAGCTTCGGAAAAAATGTGCAGCGTAGCTGTCAAAAGTAAGTTGTATTACGCGGTTCCTCGCGATGCGATGCAAGTGTGCAATGAAGTTACCTTACGCATACACAGTTCACACAGGCAGTGCTTATAATGTTTTGCTTAGCTTTTTGAGCTACTTCTCAAAATGCTTGTTTCTTATGTCGTTTTGCATTGGTTTCACTCGGGGATCCACTCATTCTGCGATCCAATGGAACAACAAAACTGCTTCTGATTGAACCCATAAAAGTATTGATGAAATGCCAAAAAAAAAACTACGGCGGCTGTAAGCTGACTTGTATGAAATACATAAATTACATTTGTGTGAGTGCTTCTTGCGTGAATTCTGACTTCAAATCGAGAAGCGAAATTCTCTTCTCAGAATCACCAGAAGAGTATTTTTTGTGCCAATGGAACGTTTTCAGAAGTGATTTTTTCGATTCCGGACTCTCCCGGACGCTTCTTTTTGCCCAATGGAAAACGACATTATTTGCATGGGATTTTCTTTTTAATAGTAGAACTTGTGAATGAAAGTTCGTTTTTTAAAGCCGAATTTTTCTCATAAGATTGTTTCTTATATCAGCTAATTTGTATGTGGACATGGACATTTAGAAAAAAATACACTGCTTAACAAATTTTAGTCCCGACCTTAAATTTACGTAAGCTCAATTGTGAGCGAAATTGGTATGGAAAATATATCCACTGTGAACAACTAAAGTTTAAAGTCGAAACTTAAAATGTTTATTGGTAAGGCCCACTGTGTTTCTAGATGCTTGTTTCTTTTATCCGTCGTGGAATGTACTTCAATTTCGGAATCTTATATCTTTTTACTGACTACATCGCGCACCTAACTGGACAGAAAACTAACAGATAGTTATTACGTTCTAGAAAACGTCAGGGGCTGTGACAAAGAAACGGTTCGGGTTGAAAATATTGATAGGTACTGGTAAGAAAATTATTAATAATGTTCCTACATTTAAATTATTCAGGTAATGGCAACAAACGGAAACAATGCGTCGAAAAAAATTAAACAATAGCTATAACATATCAATAACACAAATGTCTCACAATGAATTTTCTTCCAATGATCTTTTACCAAATTCTGATCCAGTAGTGCAGAACGAAACTCAGTCATCGATGAATGGATTCAATTTTAATGTTGACTTGCTTCGAAGTAAGGACAATAATTGTTTTACTTTCCGTATTTACTTGATACTACTTAGTCCTGCCATAAGTTCTGTTACACAATTTCCATCGCTTATTGCAAACAACTTTTTGCGGGAATAGAACCGTTAACTTTTTTTTCGGAACGCATGCATTGTGTAGTAAATAAAACTAGCCAGTTTGGTTTCAGCTTGCGATCTGCTAACATGGAGTGGGGCGTTAAAGAAAATCGAATCGCGATAATTGCGTTGCATAAGTGCGGGAATGCTGGCCAAATTTTCGAGTTGCTAAAACCACTCGCCATATCGAGAAATTTCGTTTATCGGGCTACTGATCGTTTCTCCGAAATGTCCAGAGTCGATGACAGGCCAAGAAGTGGTCGCCCACGCGTCGTCCGTACAAGTGCGGTAGTGAAGGCAGTGCGTGAGCGAATTCGGAGAAATCCCCTTAAAAAACAGAAAATAATGTCCAAGGAGTTGGAGATATCAACCAGATGGATGTCAAGGTTGATTCAGGACGATCGCCATATGAAAGCCTAACGTCGGTCCACTGGTCATATCTTATCTTCCCAACTGAAAAAAATTAGGCTGGAAAGATGCAAGAGACTTCTGCAGTGGCACGCGGCCAATGACCAAGAAAACATTTTGTTTACGGATGAAAACATTTTTACCGTTGAAGAAGTTTTCAATAAGCAAAAAAATAAGATTTATGCCACTTCATCTAAGAAAGCGAAAAAAATTGTTCCTAGGGTTCAACGAGGTCATCATCCAGCGTCCGTAATGGTTTGGTGGGGGGTTTCCCACCAAGGTGTCACATCCCTCCATTTCTGTGAAAATGGCGTGAAAACTGGGGCAAAGGTCTATCAAGAGGACGTGCTAGAGGGTGTTGTTAAAGGCTTGACCAATACCGTTTTCAACGGAAATAGGTGGATCTTCCAGCAAGACTCTGCTCCAGCGCATAAAGCCAAAACCACGCAGGAGAGGCGCAGGCTCAACATTCCTGGCTTCATAGCAGCTGAAGATTGGCCCTCGGGGAGTCCAGATCTGAATCCACTGGATTATGGTTTGTGGTCAGAACTGGAAAACATGGCCTGCAAGACTCCCCACAGAAATTTGGAAAGCCTGAAAACAGCATTGACCAAAGCAGCGTCCGAGATATCCATGGATACCGTGCGTGCCTCGATAGCCCAATGGACACTACGTTTGAACGCTTGTGTGAAAGCAAAAGGCGGCCATTTTGAATGAACAATTTTTTTTCAAATAGCCAATAATGTGGGCTAATAAATAAAAAACAAAACTAATTCGATATGTTTACTCGTTTTTTTGCTATGGGACTTTGAAGTTGTAACAGACCTTATGGCAGGACTAGGTATATGATAAACATGTTGCATAACTAACTTTACGTAAGATAAGTTTATCATTATTTTGTTGAACAAACACAGAGCGCTGAAGGTGATGAAGAACTTGATGTTTTTTTGCATAACCCAGTGGGAGGACTCAGATGATTCGGTGAATGATCCAGACTTTAATTTATCCCTTACGTCGAATAGTTTTGCTTCTCAGAACCATGATGAAATCGTGTTATTAGGTGCTCAAATTGAAAACGCTTTAGGGACACCAACAAAAAAAAAAAAAATAAAAAAACTCCGCTCTAGGCTGCGAAATAGTGGGCAATCTTATCAAACACTTTCCGGAAATAGTGTAAAAGCTAGAGTTTGTAAGCCGTTTGATAAAAAAAATATAACATAATATGGGAACGTATTCGGGATTAGAATCTACAATTATCTTAAATATGTATTTCATTCAAAAGCGGTTTTTGTAAAATAATAACAAACTTATCTATTTAGCTAAAAACTGGTTAAAAGGTGTTGTTCAAAAAGTAAGTATTAGCTATTTTTATAGCTTCCCTAAAATAGAAAATGACGTATTCAAGACATGAACAGTTCTTAAAAGTTCCGTGGTTAGTTATTCGAATGGAAAATGAAGGACGTAATAATTTCGAAAGCATTCATTTTAAGTTAGCATTTTGCTCGAAATCGTTATGCGCGTTTTCAAGTATGAACTACAAAAAATGTATAAATCCATTATAGAATAATTTCGAAAAAATGAGTTTCTTATCAAATTATTAATGACAAATCAAATTTTCAAAAGTACCGGTATTCGATTTGTTTTTAGCAAAAAACCGTCAGTACTTAAGCTCAAATGCCAGTTTTAGTTGAAATCGTAAGAAACGTCTTCGAAAAAACTAAACTTGCTTAAACCGTTATAAGGGAAGTACCTACCGTTAATAATAGGGTTCACGTGCAAAAACAAGTGGCCCCGATTTGTAAGCTTACAAACCCCAAATCCGAAGTTTGAAACAAATCCTTTCGCATCAGGCTGTATACCTCAGGAGCCGGCGGACAGAATTGCACGACCAACTTTTTTGAGTTCCTCTATTGTCGGAATGTCAGCATTGATAAAATCTTGAGTTCGAAATTTTGTACGAAAACAATATCTCTCTTACTATACATATAAGAAAAATACATTTTTACCATGCACGTGAGTTTGAAGACCCAGTCTTTCGATTCGTATGGAATTTTATCAATGCTGCATTTATGTTTTTGGTGATTTCATCCATTAGAGATTTTGTTGTTGTATTCTCTACCGCTCTTAATTGGGTAAAGCTGCGAAGAGTAATTTTTCCACCGAATTTCGAGCCAAATCATATTTGTCCGGCGTGGATTATGGATTATTGTTTACCCTACGCATAGTCTTTAAAGAGGGTAAAGCACGTGCCCCCCTCTTCGCCTATGTGCGAAAATAAAAGTCACTTTTCTAACAAACGATGGAAATCAAGACGAAAATTTACCCAAATCTATGTCTGCATATGCTAGAACCTAAAAATATATGTGAATCTTGGGGCGCGTGCATGAAATTTCTAGCCTTAAGCGCAAAGTCGTATAGACCACATTTTTAATCGTACAATTTTTGTGTTTCCGACGACGGTTACAAATTTGGCAACAGATGAAAGAAAATATTCCTAAGTCACCAGCAGACGCTTATAAAAAAGCAACAGCTCTGCCAAACATAAGAACCCTTTGTCAATTATTGTGCACATTTCCTGTGACAACCAGCACTGCCGAACGACCTTTCTCCACCTAACGCCGGATAAAGACATATCTTCGCAGCAATATGAGAGAAGATCGCCTGAATGGACTAGTCCTAATGCATATCCATCAAGACAATGCTTCAAAGATGAACCCTGAAGAAGTACTAGATATCTTCAGCAGAAAACATAAAAGGAAACTGTCATTATTAATCATACAATTTTTCATTATTACACCTTTATAAAAAGTATTTTTTATTCTTTGTTATTCTTCAATGTCATTGATAAAGAATGAATCCCAAAAACAAATTGCAATGCAATACTGAAGAGTGTACCCCATTCTTCATCTATCTGGCCTTTGTGCCCCTCCTAGAAATAAATCCTACATCCGCCCTTGCATCTGATATTAATTTGAGCAGAAAAAAGGATAAAAATATACATAGCCCCCAGATCTAATAATAAACCAGTTTGTCAAGAAAACTTAACAAAAACTATTTTCATGTTGAAACCGTTAAATCTTCTTTCATTGCTAATTTTGTCTTTTTCACAATCAAACAACAATTTCCACTGTCGACAATGTGTTGCAATTTTTATATATTTTCTTAGATCCCCTAGCAAGCCTCCTCCCACTTAATTCTCTCCGTTATTTTTCCCAAGTAGTTGCTTTTCCTCTTGTTAGCAGAATACAACGCTGCAATATCTTTTCATCAGCTACTAAGAAATTGCGATTAAAGCTTTTCTCCCTCATACATTCGTCAGCTGGTTTTATATAGAAAATACGAAATATGTCAAGAATAAATAACTGATTCTTCCATACTCATTACTCAGGTCGATATCAGATCGGATCAGAGAGGATATAAAACGAGAAAGTTAAAAATCAGGAAATTCCAATGATTTCAACGGATACAATTGATGCAATGCAATCGGTATTGCTTTTCCTGAAACATATTTTCCATTCAGTTGTTTGTTGTTTGTGTTTGTATCTTTGTTGAAGCCAGTCGAAGTTCGATAGTCGACTCCGATGTTTTGTTTCGCATTGAAAACCTTGACTTCAGTGTTAGATAAGTCTCAATGAAATTCTCTGAATTTCATCTTTTTTTGCTATTATTTGTTGAAAAGTTGTACATCAGAAGAGTACTCGTATATAATGGGAAAAACATGAATTTCTGATAATGAATATTAGTTGGAAGGACCTTCAACTTAAATTTAGGTATGTACAATTGTATGTTACTTCGAGGGGACATAAAGTGTATAAAGGAGACTGATCCCATTATATAGGCGATTATCCCTTCTAACTATCTTAAGAAAAGGTGTTTGAACCGCTTTGTAAAGCTGTGGTCCTGTCTTAGTATTGACTTTTGGAATAGTACTTCAAAAGACTTGTAGTATGTTTTTGAAGTGACCGAGTCCCTCAAACTCAAATCTGGAATTATTGAAAAAATTTTAAGATCAAATCAAGAAAAATGAGCGCAGAATCACGAAAAATTTGTCTAGTTTTAGAGCTTAGCTCAGGATTTAGTAATTCACGACTTTTTATTCGCAATTCTATAAATTGTACGAAGTGAAGTCGCGAATCGCTACTTTTTATTGTCAATAATGCGATCAAAGGAGGAATACATATTGCAATAACCAATCGCAATTTGACACAAATAGTTATTAATTTGCTATTACTATTGATCGTGAATTGCAAAAATAGTTCGTAAATTACCACTTTTGTGTTGTAAATTCGGATTTTCTCCCTTAACAAATTACAACCATTTAGTCTTGAATTACAACCCAAAAGTGTTGATTTGCGAACAAAAGGGGTAGATTTACCACTTCAGTAGTTGCAATTTACGAATTCGTAATGGTAAATTGAATCTTTTTTTTATCAATTTGCATTTCATATTTTGCAATTTACGATTCTTGAGTAGTGATTTGAGGCATCACGGTATTAAATTGAAATTGTTTTATCGTGAAATTAGAAAACTTTATTCTCAATTTACAACTTATATCTTATGATTTACAAATCAAAATTCGTAGTTTAATTATTTAGGTTATTTTCGAATACATATTTAAAGTCACATACGGCGCCATATCGTCCGGAGACAACGGGATTTGTCTGGGGTGGTTTTCCGGTCTATGCTAAAATTTAAAATACAAACAAATTATTTAGAAGAACTTACCATTGATACGAACATTTACAATCGTTTTCAATTACATATGATATTTTAGATTCCATTCCAATTTAAACTTCTTTCTTATAGCCCTACCTACTTTTTTTTTGTATTATTCAATATATACTTACAAGATATATTCCAAAATTCTTTACAATTTGTTGGTTAGTACACTCACTATCACTACTATTGAGTTTTTAGTTTGCGTGTGGAATGTGGAAATCAAAAGAAATAACGCAACAAGCACGTCATACGTGTGAACACGGGAAAGGTTTATTTATGACTGATTTACATCTATGTACTTAATGCTATGGTTAATGATATGAGTGACAATGTAGGTGAATGATATTCATATATCAACTTATACACATGCATGCATTGGTATGTATTCATACATTAAATTCAACACCCTTCCTCAATGCAAGCATGTTTTTTTTTTTTTTATACAAAAGGATTATATGGTTAATTCAAATTTAACATTTTTCTGAATTCGTTATGCTTTCTCTTCGGCAGATTCTTAGTTAATATGTCAGCTATCATAATGTTTGTAGAAGCATACTTCAATACAATTTTACCTTCTTTGACAATTTGTCGAACAAAATGATACCTAATATCAACATGTTTCGTTCTCGCATGATGTACAGGATTCTTCGCAAGTTGCTGCGCGAGTTATGTATCCGGAACGAAACATTCAAAGTTCATATCAAATTGTTAATTCTTTGTAATCTAATCTATTCATTTATATTTTCTGTAATACAATATGTACTTATATCTACCTTCCGTTCTCACGCTAGAATTGCAGCGTCGACCAAAAATATTATATAAAAAGTCTTGCTTTCGTAATCAAGTTGTCAGTCTGGAAAATAAAACTCTGCAGCGAAGCTCTGCCAAATTCAGAAATTGTTTTTTTTTTTCTTTATTCGACGGAGAATCAACTTAACTGGCGCAGTCGGTAGGATTTCTTTTCGAATTATAGTTCTGCACAACGGTTTATTGTGTAAAAAGCATCAACAAATAGTGGTAAAACACAACGGTTTATTGTGTAATTTCTATTGTATCATATACAGTTAATTGTGAACAGTCATTTCAAAAACAAAAATCTCTACACAACGGGTTATTGTGCGAAGGTTATTATAAAACCAAAGTGACTTGTGAACAATTATATGGAACTATAATCACAACGGCTTATTGTGGCATCGGAAAGGAATTCAAGAACCTACACAACGGATTATTGTGACATCGAAAAAGAATTCCAGACACTACACAACGGATTATTGTGACATCGAAGGGAATTCAACAACAAACAAGCAGAGAAAACACCATCTACAAAGACAAAGGACCACCACAATGTTCTTTTGGATAATTTGCATGTTAATACCGGTCATGAGCCAACGGTTGGACATACAGGATCTGTCGAGGAGCCAGGGCCTTCTCCCGATGAAATTAGGCCCGAGTCGAATAATTGACTCACATATTAAATTCATTCACATAGTAAATTTAACAGCTTATGAGGAAAACATAGAGAACATCAGGACATCTGTAGAACTCATTAATAAAAATAAAAATGTAGGACCCATGAAAGACGTCACCAATCTTAAATTTCAAGAATTAAGAAACAAGCTACAATCTCTACTTCCCCGATACCGCAACAAGAGAGGACTTATAAACGGAATAGGGTCTGTAATAAAAGCAATAACGGGAAACATGGACAGTAATGACGCCGAACAGATTAACAAAGACATACAAAACCTTAAAACGAACGAACATGACATGAACAAAGAACTGACAAAACAAGTTCAAATCAATGGCAAAATGATCCAGAGATTTGCAAACATTACCAATCACATAAATACACAACAGAAAAACCTGGAAGATTATTTAAACAAATACCAGTTAATCATATCCCAAAAGATTCGATCTGACGAGGAAAAATTTCAGTATATGCAATACATATACCAGATTAACTATAATATTGAAATCCTGACAAACCATTTGCAGGAAATAATAGAATCAATAAATCTCGCTAAACTCAACATAATTTCCAAACACATTTTAAATCCGAATGAGCTTGACTTGATACACGAGCATACAAATTCGCAGAACATAGCATTTTCCTCAGATGAACAACTTTATGAATTCTTAAGTTTAGAGGCTTATTATAACCATACAAATATAATTTTCAACATAAAGCTACCTATCCTGATACAAGAATCCTTCAACCTATATCACCTAGTAAAACTCCCTGTGAATCAAACCCTAACCATTAATTTTACTCAATCTTATGCCATTATGAACGATTTTTACATTCAATATATGAACGAACCATGCCCAATTATTGAACAAACATACTATTGCCCAAGAGGGGACCTAAACAATTCAACATCAGACAGCTGCATTCCAAACATCATCAAACATGAAGAAGCCACTTGCGAAATCATTAAAAAACCAATTGAAAGCAGTATAACCCAACCAGAGGAAGGCTACTTACTCCTAATCAACTCCCCCAATATAGAGATGACCTCAACATGTGGAATCAAAAAAAGATCCATCTCCGGAACTCTTCTCTTACATTATGAAGAATGTGAAGTTAAATTAAATAACGTAACCTATAAAAATAAATCAACCTTGTTTTGGGATAAGATCCAAATAATCCCATCAATTTTTAATAAAATTAATAACTCGTTAAATTTCCTAGATAAGCTAAACAACAGTATCCTGGAATCAACAGACATAGCCAACACCGGAATCATTACGCTAATAGATGGTCCAGCATACCATCTGCCTAACGTCCCAATAACTTACACTATCATCAGCATCCTTGTAGTAATTTTAATATTTTGGCTGATCTGCATTTTGAAACATCATCATTATCACTGCAAAGGCATAGAGGAACAGGAAAGTCGGGTGGACCAAGAAGCTCCGGACCATCAACAAGATGTTACACTATCATGGCCGTCGCTTCATTTTTAGGTGGGAGGAGTTATGTATCCGGAACGAAACATTCAAAGTTCATATCAAATTGTTAATTCTTTGTAATCTAATCTATTCATTTATATTTTCTGTAATACAATATGTACTTATATCTACCTTCCGTTCTCACGCTAGAATTGCAGCGTCGAGTAAAAATATTATATGTATGTACTTGTATCTACCTTCCGTTCTCACGCTAGAATTGCAGCGTCGACCAAAAATATTATATAAAAAGTCTTGCTTTCGTAATCAAGTTGTCAGTCTGGAAAATAAAACTCTGCAGCGAAGCTCTGCCAAATTCAGAAATTGTTTTTTTTTTCTTTATTCGACGGAGAATCAACTTAACTCGCGCTTAAATTGTCGCCGTACACAACGGTTGGAGTGTCCTTCTCGCCACAGCCAATTTCGATAATGAGTCGTCGCATGGATATTGCCTCCTTGCAGGCGGTCGATAACGCCATGTACTCAGCCTCGGTGCTACTGAGAGCCACACTACGTTGCTTCTCCGATTTCCAAGATATCGGTCCACCTCCTAGAAAAAAAACGTAGCCAGTATAGGATTTGCGATCGACCTTGTCGCCTCCCCAATCAGCGTCGACGTAACCCGCAAATGCCTGCCCGCACTCTTTGTAGTGCAGCTTCACATCAACCGTAGATGATAAATACCTCAGAATGTGCTTTATGCCGGCAAGGTGCTCATGGTGAGGATCTTTGTTCCGCTGCGCCAATTTCGCAACTGAATGCAAGATGTCCGGTCTGGTCGTTAAGGCCAACCACATCAGCTCTCCAATTGCTGACTGATAAAAAATCGGATCTACCTTCTGACATTGATTGCTATCACATGCCACCTGATACCCTGCATCTAAAGGCGTAGATGCTGGTCTGCAGTTTTCGCTGCCGTGTCGTCGCAACAGCTCTTTAATGTATAGTGTCTGGCTCAGGGTTATTTCGCCTAGTTCCCCTTGACGTTGAATCTCCATTCCAAGAAACAGATGCAACTGTCCCTTGTCAACACACTCAAACGAGCTCGAAACAGCGGTTTTGATTTTTAACAAGTCTCGTTTTGATTGACATGCTATAATGAGATCATCAACGTAAACCAATATAAGTGATAAGTTACCTCTCTCATGCTGCTTATACAGGCAGGGCTCGTTGTCGCATGGGATAAATCCAATCCCTCGTAACACACCATCAAGCTTGGAGTTCCACTCCCTTCCTGCTTGTTTTAAGCCGTATATGGCCTTCTTAAGTAATAAGACCTTGCCTGGTTTACTGCTGTCTTCGTACCCTGCTGGTTGCTGCATATAAACGGTGTCTGTTAGATCGCTGTTAAGGTATGCCGTGCATACATCCATCTGATGCAAATATAGTTTCAGTTCCGCAGCCAATCCAAGTATAAGACGTATGCTCTCCAATCGACATACAGGTGAAAACGTTTCGCCATAGTTCACACCATACTGCTGTGAGCAGCCTTTTGCAACAAGGCGTGCTTTGAACCGTTCTATTTCGCCACCTGGACCTCGTTTTAGGCTGAATACCCACTTACAGCCAATAGCGCGCTGATTTCTTGGTAAATTTGCTACTGTCCAAGTCTGATTCGCAATCAAAGCCTCATACTCAATCTGCATAGCCCCGCGCCAAGATGAAACGTATTTGCTGTTCATCGCCTCCTCGTAGGATAAGGGAATCGGTACGTCACTAGCAACCAACGAGCTTAGTATGTTGTATTGCTTCCCAGACCGAAGCAATTTTGGTCTATCAGGTGCACACCCGAAATCCTTTTCTTCATCATTTATAGCCGCGCTCTTGAAACCATTGTTACTGCTTCGCTCTTCTGATGCAGCCTCAAAATAGTCGTCCCCATCGCTACTGTGCTCATCTGCATCAAACTCATCGTCGTCACCACTGTTGTTCACAGCTCCGGAAACCTCGATATCGGCGCAACTGATACTTCCTGGTGCCTCGTTCACTAAATCAAATCTAACGTCGTTGCCATTATCGTACTCTACTTGACCTAGCTCGTCGAATAGAACATCTCGTTTCTCGACCACTTGTCTCGCCCCTGCGTCATACAGCCGGTAACCTTTGGCTTACCTTGAGTAGCCAACCATGCGATATTCCTTGCCTTTTGCCTGGAATTTGCTATTGTTACGTCCCTTTTCCAGCGCAACTGCAACGGAACCAAAAACTTTTACGTGACTAATAGAGGGCTTCTTACCTGTCCACGCTTCCATTGGTGTCATGTTGATTAGCGCTCTTGTGGGTGAACGATTGCGCAAGTACACAGCTGTGTAAACTGCTTCAGCCCACAATGACTCACATAGTCCTGACTGCACCAGCAGACATCTCGACCAAAGTCCGATTGGCCCGTTCTGCAACGCCGTTTTGTTGCGGCGTATATGCAATGGTCAGTTGCCTTGCAATGCCATTTTCTTGTAGAAAACCGTCGAACGCCTTGTTCACATATTCGCGACCATTGTCGCTGCGAATACACTTCAGCTTTTTGCCGGTTTGCCGCTCCACTAGATTTTTAAACTCCAAGAACTTGCCAAAAACTTCGTCTTTGCCCCTCAGAAAATAAACGAATATTCACCTGGATTTATCGTCGATGAACGTCAAAAAATATTTCGAGCCACCAATAGATCTCGTTTCAAAAGGACCGCATACATCTGTGTGCACCAGTTCCAGTAATTCGCGTGCTCTATTTTCAGTTGCGTTTGGGAATGGCTGCACATGAATTTTGTTGACCATGCACGTTTTGCAGGCCATTTTGGATGAAAAATTTATATTTTCAATCCCGCGCACCAAACCCTTCTTGACGACTTCCATCAAACTGGCGTAATTCAGGTGACCATATCTTTTGTGCCACAAAACCGCATCAGCTTCAACAGCAGCAAAGCATTTATTACGTTGGCCCTCAAACATGTACAAATTCCCAACTTTATTTACATTTAAAATGCACTCACCATCTTGAACGACTTTTGCATGCTTTTCTCCAAAATGCACAACACAATTATTTTCTACAGCTCGACTAACTGACATAAAGTTGCATTTCATGCTTGGGACATACAATACATTCACCAATTTCAATATGCAGAGATCTGTTTGTAGTTTTACTTCACCTCTTCCCTCTGCACGTAAAAAACCTTCACCAGCCAAACCAATCATCTCTGTATGTGTTTCGAATTTCGAAAAAAAATCTTTTTCACAACACATGTGACTTGTCGCGCCACTGTCCAAGCACCACTTCGACCGGTTAAAACTACCGGCATCTAGCGCGCCCAACAAGCTGCATTGCTTTTGTTGTTCTCTTTTCGTTTTGCTCTCGTTGTTTCGGCACTGTGCCTTCACATGCCCGCGACCACCACATTTAAAACATGTAACGTTTTGTAATTTTCTTTTTGTGTATGCTTTTGCCAAAGTGTTCGTTCGCTGATGACCCGTACTAACAGTAAACGCCTGCGATTTTTCGCTGTGTAATTCTTCGTTACCTTGTCGTTCCCCTTCTTCCTTCAGCTTGATACACAGAGTTTCAAATTTCGGTAAATTGTCACGTGTTTCGATGGCGACAACGAAACTCTCATACATTTTTGGTAGGCTGGAAAGTAGAATAATTGTTCGTAATTCATCTTTCATCTCTATCCCAACAACTGCAAGTTGATCTAAGACTTCGACGAACTCATTTAGAAAACTGGACATATTCTGTCCATCTGCCATCCGTAAACTCAGCAGCTTCTTGTAAAGAGATACCTTACGCAAAGGTCCACTGGGCTGATGGGCTTCTTTTAGATTTGTCCAAGCCGCAAATGAAGTAGCACAATTCTTCACATAGCTCAATTGCGAAGGTTTTACACTTAACGTGATCATGGCCAACGCCTTCTGGTCCATACCTGACCAATTCGCATCATCAGTGGCATCCCCTCGCTTCAACGCTCCTGATGTCACTTTCCACAACTCCGCATGCACCAATACGCTAGGCATCTGGATGCTCCAAGAATCGTAATTCTTCTCCTCCAGCTTCTCTATTTGGTACTTTTACACACCGCCGTTAGTTATTTTTTGTTTTACCACAGGTCGTTGCCTGGGCCCATAACCTATTGAGTTTTTAGTTTGCGAGTGGAATGTGGAAATCAAAAGAAAAAACGCAACAAGCACGTCATACGTGTGAACACGGGAAAGGTTTATTTATGACTGATTTACATCTATGTACTTAATGCTATGGTTAATGATATATCAACTTATACACATGCATGCATTGGTATGTATTCATACATTAAATTCAACAACTACGAATGAGTTATACTTATAAATAACTTTGACCCGACAAGAACTGCTTTAAGCAAAGATTCAATACCGACTGTCTGACTCTAATGAAGCGAAATGCGCATGGTTGGAGCTGTCCATGCATAAAATGAAAGGACTTAAAAGGATTTCTTCACATGGACCATGGACATGCTATGACGTTTCGTTTTTGTCGGCTGCCTGTGCGCACAAAACTGTCACACATCGAGTAGTTAATTCCATGGAAATTACAAAAAAAATATTTTGTAATTCACGATTTCTCTACGTCATTTTACGTTTTCAATTTACATGTGTTAAATTATTATAAGATTTCATTGATTCATCACTCAGTGTTTGTAAATCAGCAACGACTTTTTGCAATTTGCGATTGTGAAGTAGTGCTTGAGAAATTGACCCATTGAAGTGGTAAATTGCGCCAAACAATATCGCAGATCACTACAAATAAAAGAAGCTCGAATAAATACTTCTAATCGCAAAATTCAACAAGCAGAATTTTGTATTCAATGTCGATTGACGAATTTTTATATCAATACAAGAAAAAATCGTTGTAATTTGCGACAAAGATAAAATTCGTGAATTGCAACTCAAAATTTTGCAATTGGTGATTTTCAATTCTTTCCGTGTAGTTCTCGTCTGAGAATCATTTAATATCTTCGCATAAGGTATACAAACAATTTTCGAGAACCGCGTGAGTTACGTATGTGCAATATGCATGCGTCAGGGTGATCAATATGACGCCTTTATCCGTTCATCGACACGAAATTATTCAGGGTATTTCTTAATTCTAAAGATTTGTAAAATCAGTATTTAAAATTCTTAGAAAATATAAAGTGCATGTAAAATCGCTGACGCTATGTCTACCGATTAAAAAGCACACAATAATTAAATATTAAATAGAGGTGAGCTTTACGAAATGTGTGTCGAAGTATTGTCATTACAGCAGCTCAAAAAGTAAATGTATTTTTTGTTTAAAACTAACTCGACAAGGGTTATTTCAGTGGAGCAGTCGGTAGGATTCTTACAAAATAGAAATCCTGTGGTTAGAATTTACGTCGTGTGAAATTATTGAAAAATAAGTGTTCCTTAGCAATTCGTTTAAACATTGTAATAATTAATAAACACGTTACCCATAGTGAGAACTCGACACAAAATTTGCAATAACACAATGAAATTGACAAAAATTAGTGTGTTCATTTAAAGCAAAATAAAAACCACAGTTGAAATGATAAAAAAAAAAACAGAAAAGACAACAAATTCGCGATAGCATAGAATATGGAGAACCAAAATCAATTAATCGCTGAATTAGAGCTCAGAACTCAACAGCTAGAGCAAGTGCGTACAGCATAAGTTCAATTCCAACAACGAGAGGAGAGTGAACGGATTCTAAAAGATATCCGATACATGTCAATATTTACCCCTGTCCGGTAAAGATGTTAACATAAATTCTTTCTTCAGCTGTGTCGATCTTAAGAAGATCACATTGAGAGCTGTTTTTCATGAAAAAATTAAGCAGTGATTAACATACTGGACGGAAACCGACAATTGGACTACCATCAACATTGAAACATTCAAGCTTAGATACAAACCGGACACGAACCACATGAAATCTACAAAGGGATTACAAACCTCAAGGTCAATTTGGTAACTGAATTATCAGTAGAACTATACAACACTAAATACAAAACAAATGCATTAATTGTGTATTACAAAGAGAAAAATTATATAGACTTAAATAATGTTGGCTTGATATTAGTAAATACTGCGAAAGAAATAGCAAAAGGCACATTATTAGATAGAATATACGAAAAAAAATGATTTCGAGGATTCCTGCATTAGGCCGGAATTTAGAAGAGTAGTTAAACTAAAAGCAATTGTTCCACCAGACAGACAAAGGAGACCAAATTACGCTGATGAATATAATAATAGTATCATCAAAATAATCATCCTCTGCACTCTCAGCCTTAGAAAGTGGTAACAAAGTCTTTGACAATACATCCCATAAATTAATCCCTTTCAATTTGTCTGCTCTTGGCTTTGAACCTGTTTTCCTAAAATGGATGAATTCTTACTTGGAAAGCCGCTTTTAAAGTGTTCGCGTCAGGTCCGTCCCCCTTTGTTGGCTACATATGGCGAACCTAAAGGCAGTTCCCCTTATTTTCATCCTTACTATAAACGACATTGAAACTCAGCACTTTCTCTCTATGCTGACGAAACCAAATCTTCCATTTCCTCACAACATGACTACAGCCTCCTTCAAATAGACTTAGATTATTTTTCCACCTTAAAACTATTTAGAACTCAATGTTACCAAATGCCAATCGATTACCTTCTCACGTAAGTGCAACAAGTCTCCTCCTCGAACTTACCTTCTCCACGCTCAACCTATATCCATCGATCAATATATTCGAGACCTTGGTGTATTATGCGACAGGGAACTTAATTTCCACTCGCATATTGATGAAATAATTCTTAAAGCTAACTCATAGCTTGGCTTCGTTAAAAGATGGTCCAAAGAATTCTGCGACCCATAAGTGACCAGATCTCTTTACGTCACATTTGTGCTGCTCGAGTACGCTAGCCAAGCATGGTCTCCCTTTCAACGTGTTCATATAGACAGAATCTAACGTCGTTTAGGTCTCCTAAACCTAAACCTCCCTATAAAGACCGTCTCGAACTAATTAATCTCAATACAGAATGCAGACATTCTCTTCATTCACCGTCTGCTCTCTGACTTAATCGAATGTACATCTCTTTACTACTCTATCTCTTTTAACACTAACCCTCCGAATCATCCTTGCCCTCGTCCCTTCTATTTACCAATTCACAACACCTCATATGGCTCAAACGAACCAAACTCCCATATGCTGCGGAGAGTTAATTCAAACCTTAGGGGAGGGTGGGGTACTTTCGATGATGGGGCACTTTTGACTTTCGCTATTACAAAAAAGCGGTTAATTTTTAAATAAACGGTTTGATGGAAACTTGTGCTGCAATGTTCTCTCAGATCGTACACGAACTATGACAGTTCTTCTTCAGCAGTTGAAGTGGTTAGACCGATTTATAATTTGTTCAGTGATATTCGGCAATTTTTCCTGTACACGAAGTAAGTGATATTTATTTTTTTCGTGTGGGAATTCCTTGGTTTTGAGTGTCATTTATGTTTGGATTTATAATATTTTTAAGTTATTTATTACATTTAATTAAATTACTTTTAAAAGTTTTGTGAAAAACAATAACGTTTACTAAAGCAAAGGATGGGGCACATTCGACAAAAGCACATGGGGCAGTTTCGGCAAAAGGCCATTGCAAGAACACCCACCTAGATCGTCAAGATAATCTCACCTTATTTTTTTAAAGGACGTTGATCTGTGTGGATATAACGTGCAATGATTTTTTTTAACAAATCCTTTTATTTTAACTTTATTATTTACTTAACATTTTCAAACGAATGTGATTTTAAATATATTTCTTTAATTTAATTTTAATCTAAAAATGAATTTCTTCTCTTATTTAATTTGTATATTTATAGATTTAAGATTTGTTTAACAATTTAAATAAAAACAGTAAGTTCCTATTTATTGATTTATTGCGTCATCTAAACTGACGTCGAAAGTGCCCCATCCGGGTGATTAGGACAATTTTAAATTTTACTTTTTTGAAAATATAAGGGTGAATTTAACTTTTAAAATATTATGCATTCTTTTATTAAAATAATCATAGCTTGAAATACAAAAAAACACAGATTTCAAATATTTATTTGCGAAAGAAGTTATTTCAACTCTGCGAAAAATGTGTTGAATCTGCCCCTCCCTACCCTACTGTTTTTGACTTCAACCGCCGTAGTTCCCCCCTTAAAACTGTCATCCTTCACCATCCTTAGCTTTATGCCCTAGTTTTAAGTAGTAGGTTTAAATTTTAAGTTAGAGAAATAAATTGGGGTTTTGCCACCACCAAAATTAAAAAATCTCGCAAAAGGCGATCACCAGATCTTGATCAACGAAGAAGATTGCAAAAAGACAGCTTTTGTTTCAGTTTAAGTTTGTGGTAAATCAAGTCCTCAGCCCATTATTATACATATATATAATAAATTAAACAAACAATGTATTATGTTACTTTTATTCCAAGTCGAGATGATGATCAGTGGACGGCTGGCTAGAGAAGAACGAATCCGAGATCATTACTTAACCAGACAATTCACAATTTCAACCTTATGTTTAGTTGTGATATAACTCAATATGTTATTATATAATTCACAATGTATCTTAATTTGACATTACATTAATCTATTACTCTTAGCATTAGATAGATATGTAACACCAATGAGCCTCTTCAGCCCGATCCTTAGTTGAATGTCTTCAGTTGTGCACTTCAATTTAGTAAAGGTATTTTTCTACTTGTAACCACACTAATAGCGACATTCTTTTACTGCTCATCCTCTGGAAATCGGCATTTCTAATTACATTCTGACCGTCGATTCGACTGAAATATCCTGCTCGTTTTCATTATCAATGAAGATAAGCCTCTTATATATCTATTTTTAAAATCCATCCAAATGTTGTCACTTTATTCCTTTTTAATTATTACTGTAATCCATTTACTTAATAAAAAGGAAAAAAAATATAATAATATTTTCAACTTATAGGATCTTTTGGAGAAAATAGAAAACGCTCAGCGAATAGCAGACGTCGAAAAGAAACTCCTGTTTACAGTTTGGATAGTAAGTAAGCAGGAAAGTTTCTTATCAGCTGGCGATCGTTTCAACTACTCCAAAAGCGCTGCATGTTGGATGTGATCGAAGCCATTTTACAGGAGTATGTAAAATGGCCTTCCAGACATAAATATGAAGAGATTTTTCAGGTAAGTTAACAACGTTTCTTCGATATTCTTAATAAGTAATTGAAAATTTAATTAAAGGCTTTCAAGGAAAAGAGCGGTGGCTATATACGTGGCATCATTGGAGCCATTGACGGTTGTCATATTCAAGTAAAGCAGCCGGTAGCAAACACCACAGATTACTACAACCGAAAATGCACTCACTCAGTAATATTGCATGGAAACTTTACCAGTGTTGCCACTTAAAAATAATGAATCCGGTCAAATCTGACCGAAAGACCGATTTTAATTTTTTTAAATTCGGTCAGAAAATCCGGTCCAAAGATAAAATAAGAATTTTTGACCAGAAGTTCGGTCAGATATATTATGTTTTTGTTTTTATTTATTTTTTTTTAAACTAATCTTAATTAAAGCTTATAAAACAAAAAAAAAAACAAACAATTCCTTGAAAAACTTTGCATCACTCCACTTCGGCGTTTGAATTTGGTAAAACCAAAAAAATAAATATTGTATGTGGTCCTAACTTCAGCCTTGTTTGAATGCAAACCCCCAGTCACACTTGCTGGGAGCATTTAAATGAAACTGCCGCGAGGAGCCCCTGTATTCTTTGTTCTTCTTCTTTTCAAAGTAAAACCGCTTCCTATCCAAATACAGCTGCCTGCTCCGCATTTCCCTATTCCAATCATCATGCCTCTCATTTTCCTCAGACATTCGCCTAATTTCCTCCAACATGGCTTTGCCAATTTCTACCTTTTTCGTTTCGATTGCGATCAATGCCTCCCTGCCAGTACTGCCTGCGCCCTGTCCTCTTCACGGCATTGTTGTTATTTTTGATTTTATGAGTTGAAGGAATACCCATTAAGTTACATGTTCGCCGGAATTCTGTCGAAAACGTGCTTTCTGCGAATCTTGCAACTCCGCAAGCTTTATGCACTCATCCAAGATTAACAAGACTGCTTTGTGGTTGAAGGCTAAATCTGCAGAATAAATTCTCAGGTCGTTTATATTATCAGCCTTATTTAGAAACGTTAAACGCAAAAAACTTATATAAAAATTATTCAACGTTGTACAAGGTGGGCCAAAAGAGATCACCCTATTGGAAGATCCTCTTATTTTTGGAAATGGCCGCCAATGTCACATATGTTTTGACATTTGTGGACTAGACAGATGTAGAATACAAGTGAACAAGCCATGGAGCGATACACTCCCCAAGAATGCGGAATAATCGTGCCTATTTTCTTGCGTAACAATTCGTCTGTAGTGTTGGCGCAGCGCGAATTCCGTCGCGGATTCCACGGCCGTCCGACACCGACTGCGCAAACACTGCGCCGTTTGGCCACCAACCTTGAAGAATATGGGACCACACGAGACGTTGCCAAAAGTCGCCGACCCCGGAGCGCCCGTTGTGCTGAGAATATCGCCGCTGTTGACGAGGATGTCGAACTGTCGCCGGAAACATCGACCAGATGCAGTGCCTCGCAATTAGCCATCAGCCGGTCGTCCCTAAGGCGAAGTTTGGTCAAAGACTTGGGCGTGTTCCCGTACAAACGCGTGTAACCTACGCCCAAGCCATCCTCAATCTCGAGGACGAAGTGGACGATTTTTCGACCAAAATCATAATGAGCGATGAGGCTCATTTCCACCCCACAGTGGACGGTGCGAGTTACGATACGGCCTATCTCCACATTATGATGCAACTGCCTAATCTCTGTAGGCAACATAACAGCGATCAAAACAAATTACAATGTACAGCACCACACAAAAGATTACCTAGTTTGGCGTCCCTTCGATAGTCCGACCGTAGCAAGTACATGAACAACTTGTAATGTACATAATGTACTTGAGCCGCTAAGTAATCTGGCATTCTACCCAAGCCAACAGCATGAGCAGTGCAGTAGCAACAGCATCGACAGCTACGGAAAAAAAGTACAGTGAAGGTCAGTCGAGGAGAAGCAGTCACTTAGTTAAGACACAAATTGTAAATTAAGTAATTAGTAACACTGCGCGAGCCACAACCCATAGACTATCCAAACTAGACAGTCGACTTACAGTGCACCCACCCGATAATCCCCGCAAATTTTGAATGACGGCTCTCTCTCGCGCTCTCTTTTTTCCCTGTCTGTGAATACGTTTAAAGTGTCAAAATGAATGGCCGCGTGGTGTAATTAACTTCTGTCTTAATGTCGTGTCGTAAAACTTTTCAATAACAATAACAAATAATAAAAAAATTGCATTGCTCTGTTTATTATTTGGAAATAATTAGTTCGTGATTGATTAAAAAAATAGATAATATAATACAGTGGGTGATCAAATTATTACGGCCACTAGAAAAAAAATGTTTTTTGTAAACTTAAAGGCACATAACTTTTTTATTTTAATTTTTTTTTTGTCTTTATTTTTTTTATTATAAGAACGCACTTAAAAACTATTGAACAGAACTTTTTTTAACAAATAAAGTTTAAAAATAATTTAAAAAAATCAATATTTTGTAAAACCACCCTTGGCGGCTATAACCGCCAGAACCCGTTTTAGCCTGCTTTCAATGCATTGGAAGCAGTTATTTTGTATGTTATCGCTTCTGTGCCACACTTCAATAAGTTTTTCGATTAATTCCCGCTTATTAGTGATTTTTTCTCTGCCTAACTCCCTCTTCATGAGCTCCCAAAGATTTGCAATGGGATTCAAATCTGGAGAGTTCCCCGGCCATTCTAGAACCTCCACACCCTTTTCCTCCAAAAAGTCACTTTTTTGGCCTTGTGACAAGGTGCACAGTCGTGCATGAACACATAGTCGCCGTTTGGAAACCATTCACGTGTTTATGGCAACATTTTCGTCCTTAGTATTTCAATATACTTGTCCTGTCGCAGTACCTTTTCCGCAGATTACTGACCAGACCATAATGCTTAGTGGATGCTTAATGCGTTCCACTACGCATTCTTTTTTATATTTTTCGTCTGGTCTTCTTCTCACAAACTGGGCCTTATCCGACAAAATCTGCACTGTCGACTCGTCAGAAAAACAAACCTACAGGAAAACAAATTTGCCAGATAAATCGAAGAAAGCCAACTAATAAGTAACTGAACGCATTATTACCTTTAGCCAATCTTCTGGTGTCCAGTCCTTGTGTAGTTTTGCCCATTTAAGCCGTTTTTCCATCATCGTTTTTGTGAGAAGTGGCTTTTTTGCTGGGCGGCAACAAGTAAAACACATGTCTTTAATGCGTCGTCGGAATGTCATGTCTGATATTTTGATTCCTGATTCGTGAATCAAATGTGTAAGAATTTTACGTGACTTTTTCCGATTTTGGACGCAGATTTCTTTAATTTTACGCTCGTCCCGTGGTGTTGTGGCTTTTTTTCTCCCAGATTTACCGGTTCTCTTTGGGGAAAGAGCGACTTTTTGACGAATTTTCCTTTTGTATTATGTCCACCGACGACTTTGCTAACCGTGCAACAGCTGCAATTTTCTTTGCGAAAGATCTGTGTTCAATAGCAGTCTTAATTTCAGAAATTTTTGCCGGCGAGAGATCTTTTCGTCTACCCATTGATTAAAACACGTCGTTCCACAAAAATTCACAACACAACAAAAATCTCAAACTGAATGCACACAAATTGAAATTTTAAAATAAACACAGAACACATATTTAACAAATTATACCGATTTCAAATAAGTAGGCTCTGATTTTTCCCAAAAAAGCCATTTAAAAATTTGAGAAAGCAAAAATGCACAACCTACAATAAATGAGATGTCCACTAAGAAAGGGGGTTACCAAACAAATCGGAAACATTTGAATCATCGACTTTTATAATTTTGAAAGATTATTTGTTAAAATATAGTTTAGAAATGAGTTTTTTTTAATATAGTAAGCCATTAAGGCCATTTCTTCCAACCAAATCCTGAAAATAAAATTTTTTTATAGTGGCCGTAATAATTTAATCACCCACTGTAATTCGGCATTCCAAGGCATTTGCATTCGTGTTTAAAATTCGTGCGAAATTTATGTGAAATCGGTCAAAAAGTGGTATTAAACATACATAAACTGTAATTGCTAATGAATATTATGCAAAGAAAAGCAGACTTTCGGTGAATGAAACAATTCTCCCATGTGCTAACAAACAACAGTGAACATTTTTTGGAACCTGATAGTAAAAATATAAAAACCAATCCGAGTTCTTATTTGTTGCACAAGATAGAATTTATCAAACCTGAATAAATATCCACGTTTTTCTTTTTTAGGTCGTGCAGTTGATATCTGGCGACAAGAAGTCAAAGAAATTATGTGCTATGGCAAAAATTCCCATACCTGTGAAGTTATTCGTCCGCGTATTAAAATCGAGGGGATAATATTTGTTCATCTATGTATTGAACATTTTTTTCTTCGCGACTGTAAGTTTGTGTAAGATTTCTGGCGTCGCGTGAAGGACAATAAAAAAGTTTTAAGTTAAGTGTTTTCCGCTTTTGTTTAAGGGTTTTCTATTGGATTTCAGAGAACTTTTCTGAATCTTGATTTTTTTCAGAGTTGATAGTGATTTCCGGTTTGCGTTTTGTTTAAGAACTAGTGCAGTTTGTTTCCTTTTTCTCGCGCAAATGTGAGAAATTAGCAAGGGCAATCCTATGGTCGGAATGAGACCCATCCAACTACAGCGAATACAGCACTCCGATTAGTGAAGGGACATTATAATACAAATTTAGAATGCACTTACATTATGTTCATATTGTTCAAATTACTGAAAATTTTAAATTGACGAATTTGTTTTTTTTTTAGAACAATGAATTTTGGCACCAGCATGAGTCTGCAAGGCTGCAATAACTGGACGCATATTTTATGTTTTAAAAATGCAATTTTTTGAGTGTCCAAGTTACCGTATTATTTAAACGGTATTATTTATGGAATTGAAATCCCCCTATTTTGTAACTTTTTTTTTTATATTGTAAACTTGTCTTAATTTAACTTGCAATAGTCATGTAAAAGTATTTGTTGCTATTTTTATGAGACTTAAAGTTCAACTGGATGTATGGAAGTTTGTATTTACATTTTTAAACAATAAAATGTATAACTTACTATATATTATATATTTATGTTTATTACTCAATTTTCTTTACAATATTTATACAATTTGTTTTTTGAAGACTATATGGGGCTCTACGTTATTTATGTCTTAAATTGTTACGTAATTTATAATTTATCTTATAGTGTGAATAGCGCTGATCATCATTGGACTTTTATTTTTTGTTCGATGTGTCTCCATGTCTTCGTTGTTTCCAGTAGTTGTCAATATGGTTGTATTGCATTTCTTGCAACAGCTTCAGAGTGTTCAAATGAATTTAATCATGCCAATCAATCTATGGTGATTAAATATAAATATATAAAAACGTTGAATGCATTTCCACACCACCTATGAGGTATGCATTTTGGCGCGTCAGCCGATTTTTAGTTTGGTGTTCGGTTTCCCTAGTAGGTAAATTGTACCATACTTAAAAAAAAATATAGATATACTTCACTTAAACTACAAAGGGTGGCAGGGTTGACAACGTCAATGCAATGGTAGTGGATGGATTATCATCGCCAGTATTGACCTTCTAAAGCAATTCACCCTTTGGGGATTCGTATCAAAAAATTACCCAAAAATAGAAAAAGGATGAAATAAAAAAAATATCACAACATAAATAAAGATCACAATTACAATAAAATTCATTATAAAGTTACAAAATATCTAAGCTAATAATTAACAAATGAGCGACAGAGAGATATTTGCTTTTAAAAGAAGGGTCATTCAAATCTCTGTTCAAGAATTTAAGAGCGAAATAAATTCGCACACGCAAAAAATGTTTCAGAACGAAGAATGTATCCAAGTTTTCGCAACACTTGTAGGGGGAATAGATCTTTAGTTTTTGGAAAAGGTGTTCCGCAAGGCATTTTATATGACACATTTCTGGGAATAGAATACAAAAATGCCTATCAAGACATTTTATGTATTCGACAAACTCCAGAGGTGTAACGAAGAGTTTTCAATTGTCATATTGCTTGGTGGTGGTAAGAAACAGGCTTGTTGACGGTGCGGAACTAGGGGCATTACAGAGGCTGATAAGGTGCAGCTATGACTTCCGTAACATTTACGGAAAAGCCAACCATAGACATAAGTAAAGCTGTTTCCCTGTAAGAAATCAGCGCCATTTATTCGTTAGTGACGTTTATTTCGAATATGTTACTCGGTCTAGTCACAGCCTTCCCTGTCAACCATTAAGTATTCATGACCAAGTCGTTTTTGGAAAAGTTATCAAAAACAACAACTTGATCATCATGAATTATTTCGCAATTGCCTGTTCTTTTGATACCCCAAAGCCTTTGAAAGGCACTTGCGAATTGCATGCCCGTTGGAAGTCTATTATTGCCCCCTGAACTTCTAATTGCACCGAAGAAATGTTCTAAGCAATCCAGATTAAGATGTCTAGTTAAGATGTAGTTAAACTGACATTGCTGGAGATGTTGCCACAGCGAAAATAAGAATGCAATATTGAGCAACCAACCTTTAATAAAGGAAAACTTGGCAGTCACGTTCTTACCATCAGGGCCTATTACCTTCATTGAAACTAGAAGTTTTCTCGCCTTTCCCAAGAACCCTTTCTGCTTTGCATTCTGAATGAACGCTTCTTTAAACTCCTGCGGTTGCCTTAGAGCTGAGGTATTGAAGATGTTAAGGAGTCTGTCAAAAAAATGAACATACTCAGCAGTGTTTTTAAGAGTTGGTATATCGGAACGAACTTCGGCAAAAGTTGAAAGACCCGCAAAAACTGAGTGGCTCAGGACCTGCGTCGCTAATTTCACTCTCATTCGTTGAAAGTTATTTGGCTGTATATACGCATTGGTCAATTTTGGAGCGGGTTTGAGTTCGTTCTTGGAATGGGCATTATAGAACTGTACAATGTCGTCCCAAAAAGCCGTCTTATTTTCAAAAACGATGGTATTTTTTAGCAAACAATTGCAAGCGCTTTTAACTAGATGTGGAGCATCATAAAGGAAAAAGATTTTAGCACTGTTGACCAAGAAATAGGGTTTAGCTGAAGTAATCCCAAGATCACGAGCTAAGCCCCTGAAGTTGACACAAAGTGTACTGGAATCAATTTACTCTTTTGTAGCTCGGTGATTGCCTTCACAACTAATTTTTTTAACATCGCAGGCTTGCAACTGCTATGAACAAAATAATAGCCAATGGGATGTTTCCACCTCTTCGCAATACCTTGAGCCATTAGCACTAGTACACTGCTAGCAGGGTACGGTGATCGGTGTTCGTCATCACCGTAGTCTTCTACACCAACAACTGCATCACTTCTCCTACTATAGTCTACATGACCTTTAAGAGACATTTCATCCGCAGAAATGGAGCAATACTTAAACATATCTGGAAGCTGACATGTTTTTGGCTCTAAACTCTTCACGTTAAACTCAATGTTGCCGGGTGAATTTGGCCATGAAGCTATAAAGGCCTTTAAAGTGGTGACAGAAGGAAGACTAATCATTCCCCTTAATTCTCTAAGCCCGGACGGGGACATAAGATACATCAAAAGAACTTTCGTTGGATTGTTGTGTCTATACCCTTGGGCACTACGGGTAGAGTTTTGCCAGCAGTTTTCAACGATTGCCTTAAACGAATCTGGCAACAGCTTATGTTTCGACTTTACAACGTCCAACTCTTTTTTAAGGCTAAGCACCTCTTCCTTTAAAAGTAGAATCTCTACATTTTTTGCTCTTAATGCTTTTAAATGTTCAGCTTTTACTTTTTCTATTCTTTGATGAGCTTCTTCTAATTTTAGTTTTATACTAACCTTTTTGGGATTGTTGTTCCGCAAGCAAGCACACGTTTGGGTCGCAGAGTCCGAAGTTTCAAAAATTAATGTATTTAAGAAACTATTGTCTTTCAGCATGTCCTCTTCTTTCAAGTGTGGAAGAGAAGATCCCGGTTGATAAACATCGTAAATACCCGAGTTTGCGATACCTGCAACGGTTACTTCCTCTTCCATCAGTCAAACAAGAGCAGATTGCGTTTCTAACGGTTCCGATTCCGACCCTGAGATCATTACGGTGTTGCTAAGAGTCAAATCTGCACACTTTTCAAGCCTTATCTTTGAGGCTGTGAACATCACTTCAGTGAAATGCTTTTCACATACTCTGTGACATGTTTTTAATTCGCCGAGTCCCAGATTCACTCGCAAAATTTCCATACTGTGGTAAAATTAATTTACTGTTTTTTTAACTTAATTTTTAATATAAGTTATTTTAAATTAGGGTCCTAGGTAAATTACTAACTTATGACTACCTTAAGCTAACCATGTTTCTCATCACTATTTGGGTTAATTAAACCTACACTTATTCTAAATTACGGTACTAACTTAAAATGTGTACTCACACACTCTACCGGCCATATTATTCACTACCTTTAATCCAGGTTAAAGGTTACACCCGGGTTTAAGTGAGTTTAACCCAAAAACTAAACCCAAGTCCATAATATTCACTGGTTAAACCCGAACATAAATCCAGTTTTTTAAACTTCACAGCGTTTAAAATATAACTAGGCCCAAAACAAATGAAATCAATTTCCAAGTGACAAACAAAAAAAATAATGTCATTATCTCTGAAATTTGACATTACGTGGGTTTAAAACGGATTAAAAACGGTTTAAAGTGTTTTAAATCCGCATTTAAATCCATTTTTAATCCAGCGGGTTTAATGCGTGTTTTTCAGTGAATAATATGGACATAGGTTTAAATTTTCGGGTTTAAAAATTGCGGATTAATGATCGGGTGTAAAATTAACTTAAACCTGAGTTACACCCGGAGTGAATAATATGGCCGTATGTCTACTATTTAAAATTACGGTTAGGGCTTACTTAACCTATGTATATGTAAAGAGCATTCGACATTATTTCATTAACTTAAGCCTAGTATGCTGCTCGCGCTAAATTAAGCTCCCATACAAAAATGTCTCCAAAGATAAAATTAAGCAAAGCAGTTAAGCCAAGCAGTACGCAGTTCAAGCTTAATTTGTTAGCCACTGTACGAAAAATCTCCACAGAATTTAAGTAAGCGTATTAATGCAAAATACAATTTTGACAGCTCAGAGAAAATTCTCAACAAAATTTCAAACGAAAGCGAATTAACAGTGGAAAATGGTTAGTTCAACACAAAGAAATTCGTTGTTTTTAGATTAATTTCTTTTAGAAACGAGGAGTACCTGGAAGAAGAGGAAGATGTCGAAGTTCAAATAAAGACACGAAAAACAAATTCAAAGAATACCGTTTTCACCTCCGAAGAAAAAAAATGTTTGGCGGACCTAATTAAAGAACGTCCTTGTATTTGGAACCTTGGCGATAAACTGCATAGCAATTTGGATGCAACTAATGCAGCATGGAGATGCATATCTAAACTTTTGAACAAAACAGGTATTGTTATATTTGTTGTATGTAATATCAAATAAAAATCTCAATCTCAGCCGATGATTGCAAATTAGACTGGAAGTTACTCCGTGTAAGCAAAAGGTATTATGTTTCAGCAAAAAAGAAGACATTAATGAACACATAATTGAGGAAAATAATGCAGACTTCTGGGAGTGCGCCAGTTGTTTATCATTACTCACACCGGTTACAAACAAAAGACGGTAAGAGCATTTAGCATTTTGCATATATGCTCCTCTATATAAAACATCTTAGGATTTTTTCAATAATTTAGAACATTCACCAGCTCTGCAACTGACGAACCAACAGAGACAGGAGTAAATTCAAAAGTTGTTCCACTTTCGATTTATTATAGCTATGTATGTAAATAACACTTTGTTGACCAAACTGTGATTTAACTTAATCTGATTTTAGCAAACAGGATTACCATTCACTAGTTTACCAGAATCTGTGTGTAAATAAATTTAATAATATTTGTGTATGTTTAATAACACTGGAAAAAACTATAACGTTCAAAACCTAAAAGAATTTTGTGATTCTGAGTTCGTGTAATTGCGTGCAACAAGTGACAACAATGACCCGAACTCAGTATCATATTGTTGTCACTTGTTGCACGCAATTACACGAACTAAGAATCACAAAATTCTTTGAAAGGCATTGTGGATTTAAAAGTAGAACACAAAACAAAAAATCACTTATGACTTAAATAAACACTTTTATTTTCCTTGATAAATATATATGTTATGTGTGTAGAGTTTTAAAAGAAAACATATCCTAAAAGATATTGAAAGATAATATATTATTATTATTATTCATATTTTATTCATCAATCAAAGAACAGGTTCTCTTATAGACTAATAGATAATAATTATTCACTACAGCTAATATATAAATATATACAAACTTCAAGTTAATCTGAGTACATTCAAAACATAAATCTTAAAGGTATCTCTAGTGCAAACTCTGAAAAAGTCTATCCTAGTGCAAACTGAATTTGCTTCTCTGATGCAACGAGAAACCGGTTCATTACGACCATAGTTAGACCTATGAAATTTTTCGTAAAAGAGAACATAATCTCTGGAATTATGAGTGGGAACACGAATATAAATTAGTGCTAGAAGTTGTGCACATTTAATATGATAAGTAAGAATATCTCTAATGAACATTATCGCAAAATAAGCACGTCGATTTGCCAAACTCTGCATTCCAAATAATAGACATCTTGTATCGTAAGATGGGATAACAGTACCCCAATGAAGTTTATAATACATAAATCTTGAAATATTTTTTTGGATTTTTTCGATTCTTACACACGAGTTATTGTAGTAAGGGTTCCAAACTGTGTTGCAGTATTCTAGCAAAGATCGAACGAGAGAGATAAAGAGAGTCTTTATAGTGTACGGATCTGTAAATTCCTTACTATTTCTTTTGATGAATCCTAACATTTGGTTGGATTTGTTTATAATGTAGTCGATATGAGGAAGAAAAGAGAGTTTAGTATCAAGGATAACACCTAAATCTTTCTTCTGTGCTACTCTATCCAGAGAAGAAGTATCAATATGATAATCGTACAATATCGGAGAAATTTTTCGAAAAAAAGACATGACTTGGCATTTAGAAATATTAAGATGTAGGAAGTTTATATTACACCATTCTGTCAAATTATTCAAGTCATCATTTAACAAAACACAATCATCCAAGCATTTTATACTACGATATAGTTTAAGGTCGTCTGCAAAAAGGAGACACTGAGAATTTTTAAAGAATTTAGGAATATCGTTAACAAAAAGCAGGAACATTAATGGGCCTAAATGGCTACCCTGAGGGACACCGGATGGAACCAATATAGGATTAGAATGATGATCGTCAATCTTAACCACTTGAACTCTCGATGTTAAATAAGATTTCATCCAATCAAGAAACTTGGAATGAAAACCTAGTTGCAACAGTTTGTATAAAAGAATATGATGATTAACACGGTCAAATGCTTTTGCAAAATCAGTGAAAATTATATCAGTTTGACGATAAGATTCAAAATTATTAACGATATAATTCGTCAATAATGTAAGATTAGTGGATGTAGATCTTCCAGAAATAAAGCCGTGTTGGAAATCGGATATAAAATCTTTTAATTGAAAAGTAAGCTTTTCACAAACCATTTTCTCAAATAATTTAGGAAGAGCAGATATTTTGCAGATTGGTCTATAATTTGTTATTTCTTGTTTAGATCCAGATTTAAAAATAGGTGTAATATAAGACAATTTCCAACAATCTAAAAATTCACCTTTTGCAAGCGATAGGTTGAAAATAGACGATAAAGGAATGGCCAAAGAAGACGCACATTTAAGCAATAAAATTTGTGGGATCCTATCAGGACCTCCCTTATTGTTGGCATCTAAACCTAATAAGGCTGATTCTACTTCAGACGTTGACAAGACCATAGACCCAATATTAACGATGGTAGAAACTTTTGGAGAATTTACATTCAATGGAGTGTTTGTGGAGTAGACAGACTGAAAATAAAGAGCAAAGAAGTTACAAATTTCTTGCACATCACTCGTTGATTTGTCCAAAAACTTCATACAGCCTGGATACCCATTACTTTTACACTTAGTGTTAATATAATTCCAAAAATTGTCACTCTTGTATTTAATATTTGATTCAATAGTGAATAAGTAAGCCCGATATAAAAACTTATTAAGTGTATCGAATTCTTTCTGAATTGCCAAATACCTGGACCGCAAATGAGCATCATCTCTGTTAGTTTTTAATAATTTAAAGGATTTATTTTTCCTATTTTTAAGGTTTATAAGTCTCTTGTTGAACCATGTAGGATTACTCCTAGATTTGGCTTTCATATTTGGAACAAATCTACGTACAGCCTCATTGATAATAGATAGTAGAGTATCATTAGCGTTATTTAATTCTGTTTTAGATAAAATCGATTCCCACGGAATAGATACAAAGTAATCATTCATTGCATCAAAGTTAGCCTTATTATAATTAGGTACAAAAGTATTATCATTTTGAACATTTTTCATATATGTATAAAAACATAAGTTTCCTTCTAATGCTATATGATGTATAGAGTTATCAACAATAGGAGTATCAGATTTTTCAACATATATATTAAATTCCTTATCCACAAAAATAAGGTCAAGAATTCGACCTAAGCTGTTAAAATTATAATTGATTTGAATCAAGTCAAACTGGCTAAAGAAGTCAATTAAATTCATCTCAGTTTCAGAAGTTACATCAAATGGAACTAAATAATTATCATCTGAATCCAATAACCACTTAATATTTCCTAGATTAAAATCACCGATACAAATAATATGTTGCGATGGATCTAAGTTTTCGAGAATAGATTTACAATTTTGGAGAAATATATTATAACATTCACAAGAACTCCTTGGAGGTATATAGTTGATAATGATAAATAATTCAATATTTCCATTTATCGTCAACGAAACAATCAGTTGATCAATATCATAATTAGTTGTAGATAGAATATTTGAGTTTAGTTGTACTTCTCTACATGACAAGGACGAACGAATGGCGATAATAACACCACCCCCTCTGTCCATACCAGTAGATAAGTAAGATCTATCTTTTCTAAATACAGTGTAATCTGAGTTAAATAATTCGGATGTTAATTGGTTTTCTGTTAACCAAGTTTCAGCTAACAATATAATATCATATGAGCAAGATGCTAAAGTAAGATACAATGATTCTAGCTTGGTTCTTATACCTCCTACATTTTGGTAATAAAATGATAAATTGCTTGTTGGAGCAGCAGCGTTGAATTCATTTAAAGATGACTTTGAAGGTCCGGGGACGGTTGTTTGTTCATAGTTTATTACGTCAAATTCGTAAGATGGGTTGCATCGTCGTTTTTTGGATGATTAATGAACTTTTTCACTTTAACGAACATAGGCCATATAGAAGAGTCACTCATGAGTTTATATCCACATACCAAATTTCATCCGCCGGCACCATAAATGAGCGTCGAAAATTTGTGCAGCCCATTACACATTTTCGTTTGTAGGATGTAGAATTCTTTGAGCGTTTCTTCAAAGGTTCACCGCTCACGTCAATTATCAGTTTGTTGCGTTCAAAAACGCGCCAAAATAAAAAATATGTGGTCGTCTCCCACCTTTCCACCTTCCGACCCATTCCTTTTTTTACCGTCCCGTCCTTCCGCTATTCTCTTGAGGAAGTGGCATAGTCGATCCAACGATCTTGCTCGCCATGACCCTCGGGAGGATAGAAAAAGCTGGTACCCAACAGCCCAATTGAACGGGCAGTCCTAAGACAGAGAGCATTACGGGTGGACAAAACAACTTAACATAAGATACCAAAATGGCCAACGAGGAACTCAAAAACTAAAAGACACTAGTCATCTGTGTCGACGAAAACACAACATTAACGACAAATCACGAGCGAGTCACATACCAACACAACATAGTCATCCTCAAATATACGAAACACAACTGAGGCACATCATACAAACGCAAGACAATGTAAATTATTTACAAACAGAAAATACGAGATAGCCACCCCAACGTCAGCGAAAACGGCTCAGCATCCAGTGGCTAAGGGCCCCAACATAAAGAAGTTATGTGTAAGAAATGGCACACTATAGGCTCATTCCCAACCCCCCGATCTGCGCGAAAGCCCACGTGATTATCACAGGAAAACAAAACCAAAGTACTGAAAAGATAGGTATTGATCAGCAACCACTGTCCCCAAGACTCTGCTTTCCACCCATAGGAACAGGGTCTCATGATCCCCAAGAATTGTAAGTTCCAATAGTTCGCCTGCTAAAGAAAAACCCTTTCGCTTTTGGTATAGCGTTAAAATATAGAACTGCTAGGGGAATAATGTCGCGGACGATTTCTATCACGATTTTTACTCGAGCTGTTAATTGGCTAAGGTCTTTAACATTTTGGATAGAAAATGTAAAGCAGAACATTTCATGCACTGAATGAAATGTGTGGAAAGTATGAGTGAATGCGTTCAGTGAAAAGCTTGAGATTGGGAAATATTCCTAATACTCGGGCGAATTCGTCAAAGAACGTTAACAGTATGATTGAGAGCAAGAACGGGAGTCCGCATGAACCTCCGCCCAAAAAGAAACGGAGTGTTGCAGTCGCGGACAATAATATAGTCCCGTTTTGCTGAATGAAAGAATACGTATATATGAGGTAAAAACAAAAAAAGAAGTTAGCAAGGAGATCACTTTTTGGTAAACTGCGAGATCGGCAAGAGACAGCTCGACTACAAACCGTAAAGAAATTTATAAATAATTTGGAAAAGCGCTATTAGATGAATAACGCATTGAATTTATTAGTTAATTGGTTTAAAAGGTGCTATAGTTGAATAGCCGAATTTATTTGTCAGAAGTGCTATTAGTTGAATAGCCGAATTGAATTGTTAGGAAGTGATAACAAAGGTGAAAGGAAGGTGAAGAGCAGGCGAGGAAGGAGGGAAATACAAGCGGCAGGACAGACAGAAAGTTACCTACCAGGACAGGTTTTGGAGGCAAAGGAAGCCAGATAGGTACTATAACATGGCCTCTTATTCAAAAAAAAAATAAAACACAATCACTTCACTTAGTCGATTTCTTTATTTTGCTGTAATTTGTGCGTCCGCACTATTCTCTTGCTTTACTTCGACTGACTCTTTTTACTCTGTATCAATTGACATGAATTGAGTGCAACTCAATTCATATATATGCCCTGCCTATTGCACCGTTAGCACCTTTCAAATATGTTTTTCTTTTATTCTTTTTACTGTTACTGTACAGTGTTTTTATGTGCACTTGTTAGATATATCATATAGAACGGTGTTAGTTAAGATATAAAAGGTATCAGTCGGATCACGTTGGCTTTCGTTTCGTTGAAATCCCAGAAAAGCGGGACACACGACCCGTTCATACAACCGAAAGAAATTCGGGAAGTAGCGATAGTGGGCCATTTCATCGGCGGCCATCATTTTGTCTCACCACCCAACCAATTCGCTAAATAAAACGCCATTTCTCCTTGCGGAGTCTTATAACGAAGTAAAAGTTTGCTAAAAACTATACTTGTTGTTTGTCCTCCTTCAGCGCCGAAAAATTAAAATATCCCTCCAATTTTCTTTATTATAATCTATATATTTGACAACCTAGTATTTCACCACGGCAGCTGCCTGATGTAGGAACCTGTGGGAGTTGTTCCGAAGTGAGTTAATAACATCAAAGTTAAACCCATGTTTCCACTAGAACATTAGTGAATTATATTTGATTCTCGATTTGACATTTTAGATTTTGATCTGAGATTTCAGATTTCTGCTGCTAAATCGAGCATTAAGTCCGAATTTTACTGGAACTTGTTTGTATTGAGTCGGCCGCAAACAATACTTTTTTCCACATTTAAAATAATTTACTCGTTTCCATACTTACAAAATTAATAATTCAGTTAAAAAAACAATACTTGCATCAATAAACAATTCGTCACCGCTAGCTGTGCCTCATAACAATTAGTAAGAGTACGTGTAAATTTGAGGAAAAAATAATATTTCTCAATAATTACCTCGGATGAAAAAAGGACTTTTGTCTGAAAATGGAGCAAAGTAATAACGACAACATTTGTTTTATCTGTTTTACCAAACCTATCAGGCTTAATAAATGTTTCGGTGTATATGTATGTTGACGTCGACGATAATATTAACGGTGACGACGGCAACACTGCACCAATGGGGTGGAATGCACCCACCCACAACAAATATCCCATAAGGGAAATTATAAATTTTATTGTCAAATGTCAATAACAAGTACAAAAAATTTAATAAACTTTACTTCTTTTATAACGTTTTTGAAGATCAGTGGTTTTCTTTATACCGGACATTTTAACAGATTTCGCAAAAACACAGTTGCTGCCAAGAACAGAAATCTCAACCCGTAACCTTTACTTTTGTTCATCACCCGAACATTTTGGTCCATCTACGCCTACTTTTAATAATTCGACACTGTTTTCTGTTTGTGCCCGGAGATTTTCCTTACACCAAATTGGCAATCTACAACAGACCGAGATTTTTCATCACGGATTCTGCAAATTCTCAACGCGGGATTCCATCTACGCCAACACAAAGTTTTTCCAATAATAGCTGTTTCCTGCCCCCGGAGATTTTCGATCACCAAAACTCGTCGAGGGATTTCATCAGTAACACCGCATTTTCTTCAACCAGGGTATAGTGTGTGGAAGTGGAAATCATCACCACGGGTGGAAGTCTAAAAGGAAGTTGGACGAAAGGGTGAAATTAACAAGTAAGTACATTTTACATTGTTTTACTTAGTGCATATATTTCATTCATTATATATTTATACATATACATATTATATATAAAACACAAATATAAATTAACGACATGAAAAAGGGTATGCTAGCAAAGATTTTTAAACAATTAGAGAAGGATATCCCTAATTTCGGTAAGACTGGTCTAGCCAGGCGTACAACAAATTATTTAAATGGTCGATTGTCTGCGCTTGAAAAAACAATGCAGTCTGCGGAAGCTGAATACAAAAAAAAGATTTCTGCGTTGGAGGACGACGACGAGGAAAAATAAACAGCGTTAGATGATATATTTCAGTCAATTAGAGATAAATATTTCGATTATCGCAGCGATCTTCTCGATGCTATCGACAAATCAAAGGCGTCCAAGGAGATATCTGATGAGAAACCAGGAAATCCAACAGAAGTTGCGTCAACTATGTCGAGATCGGCTGAGATAAAGCTCCCTAAGATCAACTTGCTGGTTTTCTCAGGCAATTATGAGACTTGGCGCGCTTTCCATGATCTCTTTGTCTCACTCATTCATCACAATGCGTCACTTTCTGAAACCCAAAAGATGCATTATCTAAAATCAAGTGTGTCTGGTGAAGCTGATAAGATTTTAGCTCACCTGGGTATGGATAAGGGTAATTATTCCAAGGCATGGGAAATCCTGACAGATAGGTATGACCACAAACGTTTGCTAGTCAATACACAGCTGAAATGTTTGTTCAACCAGCCATCAATTCCTCAAGAACGCGCCGAATCCATCAAGGAACTGTTGGACACCTCGACCGAAGTGCTACACAGCCTGGCTAACTTAAATGTTGCCGTTGTACACTGGGATGAAGTACTTGTTTTTGTATTACTCCAGAAACTGCCGACAAAAACACAGCAATTATGGGAGGACAGCAAAGCATTGCCAACATTCGCTGAATTAACTCAATTTTTGGAAACTAGGTTCCGTACTTTGGAGGCAGTCAACCAACAGCAAGTTCGAGTAGCTCCAAATCCCATGAACCCAGTGTCCCAACGAAAGGTTATGCATTCAACCACCGACACAGCAAAATACTCTTGCCAAATTTGCAGCAAGGGCCAGCATGCTATTAGAAAGTGCAGCAAGTTCTTAAAGTTGAGTATTGCAGATCGCTGTAATCAGGTAAATAGATTAGGGATATGTCGAAATTGTTTAGCATATAGCCATACCTCCGAGCATTGTCCAAGTAGTCGCCGTTGTTATTACTGCCAACAGGCACACCATTCACTTCTCCATATGAACAGCAATACAAGTGTGGGGCAAACAAATGCCTTCACTGCACAAGGACACATAATGGAGCCGACCACTTCTTTTCAACACCAAGCGGGGCAAGCGAACGCTTTGACTGTTCTAGGATACACTGTGGGACCATCCACATCATCTATGAATGCTGGTGCACCTAGCTTCCAACCACCTCAAAAAGAAACAGCTGGAGTTAGGCCAAACATCAATGCATTTTGTGCAACAAATGCAGGAACACAAGTGTTACTTGCAACGGCTCTAGTCCAAGTGAATCTTTTTCATTACGAGCTCTCTGAATCTGTTCAGAGGCCAGTTTCATAACAACATCAGCTGTTCAGCTGCTTTGTCTTCCGTCAAGGCCAACTTCCGTCAAGGTTTCTGGGTTGGGTTTGGTCAGCAGTGCCGTTGGCTCAAAAGTGGTAGATATCACCTTAACCTCCCACTACTCAACGTCCACTCAAGCTCTAGTCCTCAAGTCGCTGTCTGGGCATCTTCCAACCCAATCCTTGACATCTACTGGTTGGGACCATCTGAATGGCTTAACCCTAGCGGATCCATACTTCAACCGATCAGCTAAGGTCGACTTATTACTGGGCAGTGATGTTCTGCCCGATATATTGCTACCGGAAATGGTCAAACCAGCGGATAACAACTTACCGATAGCTCAGAAAACCAAATTAGGATGGCTCCTATTCGGCAGAGCTCCAATAGTTTAGTTTAGTTTAGTTTAGTGAGCTTTTATTTGGCTTAATAGCCATTTCTTTTCATTATTACATATTAAAAATATATTAAAATTTGTTTACTTAAAATAATTCGTTTTCCAAGATCAAATTACATTATTTTTAGCATATATAAAAACAGCAGTTTTAAAATTTGTTAGATTGTCAATTGTTCTTATATTGACAAGTAAATTGTTAAATAATTGAAGTCCAGCGTGAAGAATGTTTGCTCTAGCTCGCACCGTCCTTGTCCTTTGAATGTTGCACTAACTAATATTTCGAAGACTGTACGGTATATCTCTTGCAGCTGGGATACTGAATCGAGTATATTCTGGGCACATGTTGTTCTTAATTTTAAACACAAATATCATTGACATCATATAAAGTCTTTGGTTAATGTTTAGCCAATTTAAAGAGTTTGACATCCTTAGTATTGGTGTGTATCTATCAGATTTCAAAATAATTCGCATTGCTTTATTCTGTAGTTTTTGTAGTCCATTTTTAAGGGTTGAATTACAAAAAAAAACAGTACACTTGAGCAATACTCAAAATGAGGTTTTACTGTCACATTATACACTTTTATTGCACTGTCCCTTGATAGATTTGATCGTATTTTTCTTTAAACACCCAATCTCTTAGACACCTTTTTACAAACATAATCTATATGACACTTAAATCATAGTTTATTGTCAAGTAGGACACCTAGATACTTTATTGACGACACTAATTCAATGCGCTTATTATTGACTAAAATTGAAACTACTGCTTGGGGACAAGGACTGTTGAGCAACATACATTTAGTTTTGTTTGTATTTATGATAAGTTTGTTCATATTGAGCCACGTACTTATTAACCTTAAATCACTATTTAATTCGTTTACACATTGTTGCAAATCTTTTCCCGTAATGTATAGCAATCCATTGTCGGCAAAGACCAATTTGTTTTATAACTTTCTCCACGTCATTAATATATAAAATAAACAGTAGAACACCCATTATTGTACCTTGAGGGACTCCATAGTTCACAATCATCGGGGAAGATACACAGTTGTTGGCAATAGTTCTCTGACTTCTTTCACTAATAAACGACTTGAACCAATTTAGTTCCGTATTTCTAATTCCATACTTTTCAAGTTTACACAACAATATTTTATGATTCACGGTTTCAAAAGCACGTTTCAAGTCCAAAAACACAGCAACTACATAATTTTGTTTGTCTATTTCACTTTTCGCTTATTACATGATTAATACATGTTTTACATGAGTGATTTGATCTAAATCCTGATTGATTTAAACTTAAAATGCTACTATTATTTATATGCTCTTGTAGTTGTGACATAGCAATTATTTCAATAATTTTTTCATACAAAGGCACCATATTTATGGGACGATAGTCGCTACAGTAAATTGAACCAGGGACTTTTTTTTTTAGAAGTATGAAAGATTCTTTCCAGGATTATGGGAAAATTCCTGCATATAAAGAACTATTTATTATACCTGCAAGGACAGGACCGACAATATTAATACAATCTATAAACATTTTAGCATTCAGGAAGTTAAAATCATTCCTTTGGTTTATCGAGTTTATTGCTCTTAGTACGTCTTCAATATCAATAACACGGAACTTAAAATCTATAATGCACTCTTCTACTACACTTACATATTCGGCTATTATCACAGATTGGCAAAGATCATTAACGCTTTCAACAAAAAATTTATTAAGTTTATCACAGATTGCACTATCAGTTTCTATATTACCGTTTTCAAATTGCACTTCTGAAATTATATCCTTTTTCGTTTTTAGGACGTGTTTTTTTAATTGCCTCCACATATCATTTTGATTAGTAGCATTGTCGATTTTCCTTGAAATGAATGCAGATTTTGTATTATTAATTGCTCTTTTATAACGATTTCTAAATTCACGATATAGTTGCCAATCACTTAAATTGCTAGTTATCACAGCTTGTTTATACACATTGATTTTATATGACCTCATTTGATATATTTCCCTATTCATACATTCTGCGTTATCGTATGGAACCATTTTTGAAACACCCATTGAATTGGTAGCCACCTTCAGGTGCATTGCAAACACTTCACTCAAGGCGTTGACGTTGTACGGGTTCTCTGCGCTATAATTACAAAACACTGGACTTTGGCACTGTATTTTAAACAATCAAGCTTTTTTGATTATTGGATATTTGTTTGAAGGAAATTAAAACAACTATACCAATTCTTAGTGTATATTGTATTTTATGAGTTTGACCTTTCAGAACTAATAACCTTACACAATGAGCTCGAGAAAAAGAAGGAAGTTAACCTTAAAGATGAAGTAATAATCAGCGTGGATTTTGACATTTCTAAATTTTTAGATTCGATAGCTACATTCATTATATCGATACAAATTTATTGGGTGTTGCCATTGTCATAACCGTTTGCTATAATTTCGGTTGAGTTCGAATGTAATTTAATTTTTAAGCAAATATAAAAATAGTAATAAAGACAATCGATATAATTGTAAAATCGAGGGAACATACTCCCCCTCTTGAAGAGCTTAAGGCTCTTCAAAAACAGGTAATTTGCATACTGTTGCAACTGCTCGCTTGGTGGTACCACTGGGTGTCTTCAATGTTACTACTCGCACACTATTGTCCGCTCCAGGATGAACTTCGGATACTCTTCCAAGTTTCCATTTCAAGGGTGGCAGATTATCATCCTTTATAATAACGATGTCATCTACTTTAAGCGAGGAACGTCCTTTACGCCATTTGCTTCGTTGTTGCAGTGTGTGGAGATATTCGGTTCGCCAACGAAACCAGAACTGCTGCATCAGCCACTGGACACGCTGCCAGCGACTCAAGTATGATATGTTCTTGTCGGTTAAATTTGGCTCCGGAAGTGCTACAAGTGAAGTACCCGTCAAGAAATGACCGGGTGTGAGTGGTTGTAAATCGTTAGGATCTTCAGAAAGGGGGGAGATAGGACGGGAGTTAAGGATACCTTCTATCTGGACAATAACAGTATTGAGTTCCTCGTAGGTAAGTGAAGCCAAGTGCAATATCCTTTTCATATGGTGCTTTGCCGATTTGACCGCGGCTTCCCATATCCCACCAAAGTGGGGAGATCTTGGCGGTATGTTGTGCCATTCGATGCCTTCCTCTAGACAGACCTTTGTTATTTCGCAGCTAGATTGTTGATTGGTGAACAGATCGTACAAGGCTCTCAGCTCGTTACGCGCTCCTACATAGTTTGTTGCATTATCGCTATAAATCGCCCGACAAAGACCTCGGCGGCTTATGAAGCGCCTTAAAGCACCTAAAAAAGCGGACGTAGTCAAATCGCCTACCAGCTCCATATGGATTGCCTTTGTGCTGAGGCAAACAAAAACAGCTACATAAGCCTTTACAGCTGCCGTTCCACGACGACGAGAATGCACCATGAATGGCCCACAAAAGTCCGTGCCCACAAAACTGAATGGGCGAGATGGAGTAACTCGACATGCAGGAAGACTGCCCATTTCAGGATTCTCCAAACGAGGACTCACTCTAGCACACAAGACACATCTGTTTATAATTTTTCGAATTAGCGGTTTTGCATGAACTGGCCAATATTTTTGACGTATTATTCCAATTAGGCCTTGAACTCCAACGTGTTGATATTTTTCATGCAAGTGCTTGATTAATACTTTGGTAAAAATGTGCTTACTTGGTAGTAATATTGGATGTATTGCCTCGTATTGCAAATTTGCATTATTTAATCTTCCACCGACGCGAAGTAATCCTCCCTCATCAATGAATGGACTTAATGATATGATGTGTGATCTAGCAGCAATCGGCTTCCCTCTTTCCAGCAGTGTAATTTCATTTGCATATTGACTGGCTTGAACAAGCTTTAGAATACAATGAAGAGCCTTGTCCATTTCCCATGTTGTTAGCTCACCGATTTGGCTTGGTTTCTTCTTTGCCTTTCTAGACGCATTATAACAAAATCTGAAGATGTAAGCAGTGGTTCTTACAATGCTCAAATAGTTGAATTTATGTTTAAGAGTGCTGATAAAGTCGAATTCTTGTTGAACAGAGAATGTATGAATGATTGGTTTTCTTTCCAACAAGTGCTCATCTACTGTAAAAACTGGTTTTGCGTTTGGCCAGCTCTCAGGAGACAGAGTCAAGAAATTCGGGCCAGAGAACCACAGCGTTGAAGCACTCAGCTCAGTTGGGCTAGCTCCCCTCGATACTATGTCCGCGGGATTGTCAGTCGTGCTGACATGCTGCCACTGTTCGATCGACGAAAGAGTTTGGATAGCTGCCACCCTATTTGCCACAAATGTTTGCCAGTGATAGGACTCAGATGATAACCATGCCAGCACAATGCTTGAATCCGTCCAATAGTGCACACTCTCAAATCCATCCAAAAATATGTCTCTGATACGCTTCACGAAGTGAACCATCAAGTGTGCAGCGCAAAGCTCGAGTCGTGGTAAGCTTATATTTTTAACCGGAGCGACCTTCGACTTTGCACACAACAAGCGGACTACAACCTTTCCATCGAGTTGAATTGAACGCACATAAATACATGCTCCGTATGCACGCTCTGAGCTATCTGAGAAAGCGTGTAATTGTGCATGCTGAACGTCACCCAACAAAACGCGTCTTTCAATTTTTAATTTGCTTAAATCAGCCAATTGACTTCGAAATGTTATCCACCTTTGATGATGTGACTGAGGAAGCGCTTCGTCCCAATCAAAATCGTCTTTCCATAGCATTTGCATAAATATCTTGGCGGATACAATTACAGGGTTGATTAAACCCAATGGATCATACAATCTTGCAATGTCTGAAAGCACGGTCCGTTTGGTAATCTTGCTGATGCCTTGATCATTGACCGTGTACAGAAATGCATCTATTTTAGGATCCCATAGCAGACCGAGAGTTTTCACCACATCATGTTCCTTTATTTGACAAAGGGGTTCTCTATCTTCAACGGCAATATCATGCAAAACCTCTGGGGCATTCGAGCACCACTTTCTCAACTCCAGTCCAGCGCTAGCCAAAATTGACCTCAGTTCCATTTTAATTACTTCGAGTTTTTCACATGTCGCAGCTCCCGTTAACACGTCATCGACATAGAAGTCCCTTTTCAATATATCTGCTCCAAATGGAAAATGTTCCTCTTCCCTGTCTGCTAAATATTGGAGTGATTTGGTGGCTAGATAAGAGGCCGGAGCAGTACCGTAAGTCACTGTGCACAAACGATAGATTTTCATTTCTTCTCTTGGATTCTCTCTCCATAAGATGAGGTGAAATTGTCGATCACTCTCGCTGAGCCGAAATTGCCGGTACATTTTTGTTACATCAGCGGTAAAAACATATTGGTGGGATCTAAATTTCACCACCAACGAAAACAAATCCGACTGCACTACTGGTCCTACATGCAAAATTTCGTTGAGGCTGATTCCATTTGCACTCTTTGCACTGGCATCAAAAACAACTCTTAATTTGGTGGAAGAGCTTCCAGGTTTTGTGATGCAATGGTGAGGAATGAAGTAGTGTGGGCTATTGGAGTCAGGTTTAGCTGTTAATTCCATGTGGGAGAGCGTTTCATACTCTCTCATAAACGATATGTATTGTTCCGCAAGTTCGGGACTTTTATGTAATTTTCTTTCTAGACTTAGGAATCTGCGGAGGGTTAGTTCATACGATCTGCCTAAGCACTGCGGATCAATCTTAAATGGCAGTCTAACTTCAATACATCCATTTTCTAGTCGTCTAACATTTTTAGCAAAGTGATCTTCACAAATTTGCTCTGTTTTTGTTAAAACATGATCCTTAGCCGCATGATTCTCAACTTCCCAAAATAATTTTAAAATGTGATCTAAACTTGTAAATGTGTTATGTTTTGATTCTCGTAATAAAGTGTTGCATGCAAATTTAGAGTTTTCATTTTTCTGCGCAACACTACCGGATACGATCCATCCAAAAATAGTATTTTGCAGTGTAGGAAGCTGATTGCCTAGTTTAATTTGACCGATCGAAAGAAATCCAAAGAAGTGTTCCGCTCCAATTAACAGATCAATGGAACCTGGATTTGCAAATAGTGGATCTGCCAACTTTATATTAGCGGGAATTGGCCAATTTGAAGTGTTTATTGGGACATCGGGAAGAAAGTCCGCTATTCGGTTGACGATTAAAGCTTCTACAGTGTCGACATATCCGTTAAGCCGTGATTTTATGATAAGATTGAGTTGATATCGGCAGTATATTGGAGTGGTGCCAATGCCGCAAATGGAGGTCATGGTGCCCTTTCTGCGAGTGCCAATAAGATTAGCAAATCTCTCCGTAATTAGGTTGACGTGAGAAGCAGAATCCAGCAATACGCGACAGGGCACTGGAGAATTGTGTTTATTCATGACGTGAATTATGGCGGTGGCAAGAATAGTATTTGGGGAATTACCTGCATCATCATGGGCGGTTGACGTTAAGCTATGAATGTGATAATTTTGTGGACTTTGGCCATTGAAATTGCTTGTTGTTGGGCAATCAATAGGATTACTTGGCAGCGATGAACTATTTTGGTTGTTATCATGAAGCAAAGTATGATGAAAGCCGTTACATTTTCTGCATTTGGAGGCTTGACAATTGTGCGGTGAATTGTTGAGTTTAAGGCAGTTTACGCATAAATTATTAGTAGCTACAAATTGTTGTTTTTGAGCGAGGGATAAATTCATAAACTGATAACACCTGTGTATGAAATGGCCGCTCTTCTTGCAACACATGCAACTAGCTCTTTCGGTTGTTGAACCGCCTTCACGTACTATGGCGAAATTCTTTGGCCGAGAGTTCTTATTTGATTTAGAATGCAAAGAAGTACTTGCCTGTGGAATGTCCTCGGTTAACGTGTGACTCCTCTTTGTTAGAAACTTTGATAGCTCTTGGTAGCTAGGCATTCTATCGGTTGGTCCTTCATCCCTCCATTTGCTAAGTGTTTCCGGATCGAGCTTCGGTAGAATCATCTGGATCAGTAGATCATCCCAATGAGCTACAGGACGTCCCAGTGTAGCTAGTGCACGGAGATGGCTATTTATTTCTTGCAGCATATGACGAAGGCTGCTTGATGAGGGCTTGCGAAGACTTGGATACATCATTATCTTCTTGATGTGTTCAGTGGCGATGAGCTTTTTGTTGTCGTAGTTTTCTATTAGCAGATTTATTGCGACTTCGTAGTTTCCTTCAGTTATCTCCAGCGACTGTACTGTTTTGGCTGCTTGTCCAGATAGTGATGAAATCAGGTAATGAAATTTGGAAACGTTGCTTAGGCTGGGATTGGTATGGATAAGGGAATTGAAGGTCTCATGGAAGGATAACCACTCAGTGACTTCACCTGTAAATAAAGGTACTTTGAGATCTGGCAGTTTTAATTGCGTAATTTGCTTGGCTTGGACCGATACAACCTCTTTTGATGGCAGCTGCGTGGATTTGCGACATTGCATGTGGTACATCAATGACGAGCGAAGTGTGTAATACATTTCTTCGTAGACTCCTCGAAGATCGACCTCAGCCACAACTTCTTTGGGGTCTGCTTCCTCTACCTTGGCTTGAAGCAATTGAAAGGCTTTGAAACTAGTTTCCAAGGCTTCCAGACGTACTTCAAACTCAGGAAGATACGTCTCTTGAGTGATTCTAGAGTTGAATTCGTATATGCGCTCAATTTGCTTGGTAGCAACACTTCTGCGGGCCTTTAATAATTCCAGTTTCCTTTCTTCTTTGGAAGTTGAAGCAGGAACAACAGCATCATTAGCAGCTGCTTCTTCTTTCGCCGTTTCAGGCATTTTATGATGATATGTTACAAAAAATGATCGTGATTGCGTATGATAAGATGGCGAATCACGTCGGGGTCACCATGTATTTTAAACAATCAAGCTTTTTTGATTATTGGATATTTGTTTGAAGGAAATTAAAACAACTATACCAATTCTTAGTGTATATTGTATTTTATGAGTTTGACCTTTCAGAACTAATAACCTTACACAATGAGCTCGAGAAAAAGAAGGAAGTTAACCTTAAAGATGAAGTAATAATCAGCGTGGATTTTGACATTTCTAAATTTTTAGATTCGATAGCTACATTCATTATATCGATACAAATTTATTGGGTGTTGCCATTGTCATAACCGTTTGCTATAATTTCGGTTGAGTTCGAATGTAATTTAATTTTTAAGCAAATATAAAAATAGTAATAAAGACAATCGATATAATTGTAAAATCGAGGGAACAGGCACAATACAGATATAAATTTATCACTGTCATACTTGCAGTATTTAACGATTTTTTTGTTACAGTTTTTTTTGTTTATACACTTAATATTACATTCAATCGTTTCATGGTCACTAATTGTTTGGTTCGTTACTACTCTTGCATTAATAATTTCTTTATTGTTAGTAAGTACATAATCTATTAATGTTTTGGTAGTTGCAGTAATTCTTGTCAGTTCTGTTAACCCTTTCCTTCCCAAATTATTAATGTGTCGGTAAAAAATTATCTTTGACGTTTTTAGGGATAATATGGGCATTCTAAATATAACTGCATCATTTTCTTTTTAGTGGGAGTCATCGGGTGGGCGTGGCTAAATTGGGGTGTTAACCACAAAATCAAAACACTTTTTCCTTTAAATAATAGAAACGATTATTAATATTAACGAAAAATACATAAAATGGAACTATTATTTCAAAAGAACATAAGAAACATAAACAAAATGCTACACTCTAAATTATTATAGCAACTATTTGTATATTCAGACTTGTTACTTTTGTATTCAGACTTGTCAGGTACGTACCTATATTAAAAAATTAAATGTTTTTCAAGGTACACAACAAAGATATAAATTAATTCATACTTCATAAAAAAATTACATTTAAAGATAGTTTAAATGAAATGTTAAATAACAAATAACGAAAACCTTAACTAAGGTACATATTTTTCAGTCTTTGTTGTGAAATTTTAAAAAGCAATTTTTGCAACATCACATTTTTGACATTTTGTCCGTGAAAACGAGGTCCTATCATTGCAGTTCTTACATCTTTCTTTATTTTTGATAGGAATGTGCCAATGGCAAACGCCATCGTATTGTATATCCGAAATTGGCCTCTGCGTGATTTGCTTTCGTCTTTTGATTGAAACGGAAACGGGTGAAGAAGTGGCGCTTGCATTACTTGAACTTGGTCTACCTCTTTTTTTTTATCAACAAGATGTCCAACATGTAACATTCCATGCGCGATTTGTGTTTTGAATTCGACGAAGTTGATCTTGCTTGGAAATTTATTTTGATGGCAATGCCTTTTGTATAAAATCCATGCATTGACACAGGCAACATCGAGTAAGTGGAAAAATATTCTAAAATAGGAACTTTTCATCCCAATTTTGGACCTATATAAGGCCACCATCATGTCACTTAAGTGCACTCCTCCCATATACTTATCATATACCGAAATTAACCTTGGTCTTGGAACGTCTATAAACTTCTTTTCCTTTAGGGACCAACGACGTACGAGTTCAACAGGAAGTGCACCATAAAGGGACGATGCTACACATAAATACCTGCTTATTGTCATACCATTTAAGAGCGAAGATATTATTGTTCTTTTCCAATCTAAAATCATATGACCCTCTACCCATTTTTTTAAGCTCAACTTCCGTCAAAAATTCACATTTTGGTAGACGATTTTGACGAACAGTTCCCGTTGCAAAAATGCCAATTTTTTTTAATTCACAAAGCAATTGATAAGACGTAAACCAATTATCTGTGAATATTTTAAAATTTTCGTGCTTTGGTAAACTTTGACACAGTCTAATCACGACATCTCCACTAATTCCTAATTTATTTTTTATAAGTTCAGTTGACTTTCCTGTATAAATCTCAAAATCATACAAAAAGCCGCTCGATCCCGCTCTGGCAAACATTTTGATTCCCCATTTGTGTGGTTTATTGCGTATATATTGCTTTATGCTATTTCAAGTGCAGTCGGAATCAACACTTCATCAATAGAATTCATTTCTTCTGGGTCGACTTTTAGGAAGTTTTCTCGAAAAGTTTATCCAGAAAAGGACGAATTTTAAAAACTTTGTCGTATTGCGATCGTATCTGTGCGATCTTTCATTTTAGAATTATCATTTAAGTGCAAGTTTTTCTTTAGCAAATCAAATCTATTACGTAGCATTATATCCGCTATTGGTGCAAATCTTGTTGAATTTGCCCAATACATTGGATATTGGGGCAAATGTACAATGCTTGCCATTAAATTCATGCCAAGGAACTTGCACATTTCACTATAATTAGTATTGAGTGGATTGTCAATATCATTTTGAGCGGAATAAAGGTTACTTTGGTAAACAATGTCCTCGATAATAGAGTCATCAACAAAAAGCTTAAAATATTGAAAAGGAGTTAACTCTGGATAAGGGGGAGAAGAAAAACTTAAATTGCATTGACTTGCAACTTCATCAATCTCTACTTTTCGCCATTTCAGTTCCTTATTTACATCCTTGCTGCAAGTATCTTTCGATGAATCGGGTTCTGGATTTGCCATAATGTCAACTATTTCGATGGCCCTCTCATCTTCAATAATTGTAAGAGCAATTATTACTAACCGTATGGACAACATATAAATAAAAAATATAAGACCTACCAATTTCTTCAAGAAACTGAATATCCTCAACTGGAATGTTCTCGCATTGCTTTTCAATATATTCGACTAGCATTTCAGTTTCGTCATCCATTTCCTCTTCTTCTTCCGAGCAATCACCTTCTAAAATTTTACAGATTTCTATCTCTAAGCCTCGCAAATTTCGTTCACTTGACATCTTGATCTCTATTCAATGGAAAGAAGTATATGTACAGAACTAAACAAAACTGTACTTTTTACATACCTACTTTCTTTTCAATTTTGACGCAAACAGATTTTATATATAATGGCCAATGGCTCAAAAGGAATCCTAGTCAAAAAACGTAATCATTACTCAAAAGCAAAAAGCTTTTACCGGATTAAAAAGTATATTATTTACTCTACATATATGACAACATTGGTAGGAAAACGTTTCTCTTTTTAAATTCAAATGCATGACACCACCCCAATGTAGCCACTTGGCAACCATTGGTTAATCGCGCGTTGTTGCAACGTGTCATTGAATTTTGTTTTATATTTCATAACATTCATCTTAAAACAATATTATTTGCACAAAAATATATTTTTTTGTATCAGTACTAATATTTACCTGTTCAAATCCAAGATCGAAAGTCACGTTCCGACAACACAACAATAGAAGTTGACTTCCACGAGCAATATGTCAAAATACATCGTTACCAGATAAAAAATGTTAAGTTTTTTCCAATAAACTGGAAGAAAATGATCTTGCCAGATTGCAATACATGAATTCTTTTAATTTTGAATTGTTTTGTAATAGTTATTAATAAAAATATATGCGGTAGCCAAATGGCTACCATGGGAGGGAAAGGGTTAAAATCATTGAGAGATTATTATCATTTACTATTGTTTGCATGCGCCTTTGATAAGTGCCATTGGTATCTAGCCAGTCAATGTTAAAATCTCCACTGATAATAAAACTAGTATTACACTGTTGAAGAAAATCAACTCAATACTCAAAGTCATTAACAAATTCACTTTTTGATGCAAGATGCGACCTGTATATTGCACAAAGATGTATCACAGAAGTATTATTATAGTGTATTTTTATTATCAAACACCAGTATTTCATTGGTACAATAAATTTTTTAACAAAGAAACACGTAAATATATTTTTTACATAAATCGCTACGCCTCCTGTATGAGCTGATTCACTACTGCAATTGAAAAGTTGGTAACCATCGATCTCTATGATTTAATTCATCATTCTGTTTACTCGTTACATGTGTCTCGGTAGTAACAATTATATCGTAGTTTTTTTTTATTTATTAAGACTTCAAGGTTAGTGAAATTGTTTTCTAGACCCTGTATATTAAGGTAAACACATTTAATTGAACCTAATTGCTAATAAGCCACTTGTTCTTCAGCAATTTTTAGTTTTCTTAAGAAACTGCGGCAGCTTGAAACGTTAGCTGCGTGGTTTGTATTTAGTTTAAGGTTCAGTTGACCATTCGCATTACAACAGTTAACACATTTTAAATTATCACTTTTACAGTCCTTGACATCATGGTTTTCGGCACATTTTAAGCAGGTTTATTGCTTTTTACAATATTTAGACACATGATTATACCCACAACATTTAAAACACCTAACAACATTCAGATATTAGTATACTCTACATCTGTCCCAACCAATATTTAGTTTTCCAGCTTCTAGAATTTTTGCGTTGGTAACTCTATCCACTTCTATAAAAGCATTGTATCGCTTTGTTTTTGAATGCTCGTATATCTTGACACATTTTATGACACTTCTACTCAATTCGTTTTGTTGCATACCCCAACGAATCAACAATTTCCTACAAATATGTGGCCTGGACACTGAACTCCGTAGATTTTGGGAATTGGAAGAGATCTTTTACGAACCACACGAAAGGCCGGAAGACAAAGAGTGTGAGGCACACTTTCGTAAATACGTTCGACGCCAAGGTGATGGTCGTTTCGAAGTGTCCCTACCGTTCAAGGGTGATGTCCGTCCTATGTTGGGCAGATCAAGAGAAGGTGCTCTTACTCGCTTCAAGAGTCTCGAAAGGAGGCTGTAAAGAGATCAATGTTTAAAACAACGCCATTCAGACTGCATTGAAGATTACCTGAATCTTGGTCATATTGAAGAAGTGGAGGAGTCCTCTATTCCGGATCGGCATCATTACTTCATGCCACATCACGCCGTATTTAAGGAAGGGAGCTCGACTACTAAGCTCCGAGTGGTAGTTGATGCTTCATTCAAGACAGCTGAGAGCGTTTCATAGAACGATCAACTGATGGTAGGCCCGGCACTTCAACATAACATCACGGACATCATTCTCAGATGGAGGTTCTACACCTTTACCGGAGATATAGAAAAGATGTATCGACAAATAAGAGTACCGGGTAGTGATGCAAATTACCAATTCATTCATTGGCGATCGCAGCCATCCGATATTTTGAAGACATATCGCCTCAGGACTGTAACCTTTGGCACAGCACCTGCGCCATATCTGGCGATTCGCACACTACAGGCATTAGCAGAGGAAATCGAAGACCTGCATCCAGGAGCAGCTAATATTATCCGTGATGAAATGTATTTCGATGATCTGATTTCGGGGGCAGATACCATGCAGGAAGCTAAGAGGGAATTGGAGGAAGTTAAGGAGATACTGAGTGGAGCTGGGTTTCATCTACGAAAATGGACCGCTAACCATAAAGGACTCTTGGACAACGTACCAGTCCAGGATCATGAGGTATCTTTCTCGTTACCGACTGGAGATTCGGACAGAGTGAAGACCTTGGGTATACAGTGGCTCCCGCTTCACGACGTATTCTCCTTCCATTACACGCCTTCCGACATTCAGCATCCAACTAAGCGATCTATACTATCGTCGATAGCAGGTTTTTTCGACCCTATGGGATGGATCGTCCTGCCATCATCAAGGCGATTCTTCTAATGCAGATTCTGTGGGTACGCAAACAATCTTGGGATGGTCCTGTCGATCCCGAAATTTCAAAAGATTGGACAGAGTTCTACAATGACTTGCAGGCCATCAACACCCTACACATTTCACGGTGGTTGAACACAACTGGAAAGGCCAATCGATTTCAACTACATGGTTTTTGCGATGCGTCGGAAAGGACATATGGAGCAGCGGTTTACCTTAGAGTAGAAGATGAAGACGGCAAGATTCATATGCACCTGCTCATGTCCAAATTTAAGGTAACACTCGCTAAGCTCATATATACCATTACAAAAATTCTTGAGGGGAGAGGAATTCCCATCTTCGCATGGACAGATTCCATGATCACGCTGTACTGGATACGTGCAGAGCCTTCGAAATGGGGAACCTTTGTCCGAAATAGAGTTGGAGAGATCCAACGATTGACGAAGTTCGATATATGGCACCACGTTCCTACACAACAAAATCCTGCAGATTTGTTCTCTCGAGGAATGCTTCCATCTGCATTGGTACAGGCTACCTTGTGGTGGAATGGACACAAGTTTTTAAGCACTGCCTGGGACTTTGACTTCCCAGAGCCAGCAACAAATGTAAACACAGAGGAGGAAAAAAGGTATGTTATGACTCATTTTGCCAACCTCAACAACAGCGACAATGACTTCAGTCGGCTTGTACATCGATCCTCTAGGCTTAGCCGACTCATCAGGATAACCGCCTACTGCAGAAGATTCGTAGCCAATTCACGAAGGAGGAGCACAGAACGAACGCTTTGACCACTAAATCCATCGGAACTTGATGCGGCCACGAACGTTCTGGCACACTTGGCTAAGACAGAAATGTTTACGCAAGGGCCAGCTAAAGTCAGAGGGATGAACTCCTTGAACCCGTTTACAGACGCTGAAGGTATTCTTAGGGTCGGGGGGAGGCTTAAAAATGCTGATCTCTCATTCGATCAACAGTACCCAATAATCCTCGAACCAAACCACCACTTCACAAAGGTCGTCATTAATGAAGCACACAGTAGGACTCTTCATGGCGGCATCCAACTGATGATGGGTCACCTGCGAAGCAAATTTTGGATCTTCCAGTTAAAAAGAGCTGTGAAAAACCACATACATGGCTGCACCATCTGCTATAGGTATCGATGCAAACCGGCTCACCAACTAATGGGAGATCTGCCTGGCCCCAGGAATTATATAATTTTAATTTTCTTCGAGTGACCAAAAGTAAAACGATCAACCTTTTCTTTTTTTCGATGTTTATTTCTCAACAGCCAAAAATCAACTGAAATCAGTGCTTCACTAGCTTAATATGTAAACTTACATCAAGTAAAAAAACTATTATATATTACAACAGGCAAATACCATAAGCGGTTCTTATTTAATTGACAATGTTCATCTTCGGCGTCATGTGTCCATCGTTGCTGGGAGCTATGTTGTGTAGTTTGTACACTCGCTACATTCTTTATGCGGTGCGGGATATCAGCGTCATGTGTCTGCCATTCACACTGTACCTATACATAGCGCATGCTGTTTGGCGATAACAATTTGGATGATTGCAAGTTGTTGCTATGCTAAGCATGTAACTCCTCCCGCCCTTGTATGGACTCAACGTTGTCAGAGAGACGTTTATGTCCATAAAGTTTGAATAAACACATATTTATAAATAATTCATTGATTGTTGATGTAATAATGCACTCTGGCGTATGTGGGTTATTTCTTCGGAAGTTGGAAAATTGCTATGTTTATGTTTCCTATGCACAAATATTAGTATTAATACATTATGTTTTGGTTTTTCTTAAAACTATTATACATTAGTATGTAAGAACTTAACAAAATTATTTTTTTCTCTTATCATTAGTTGTAATTACATTTTTCCAATATATATATAAATATAAATAAATAAACAAGAACATTCAGTCAGTTATACGTAATGATAATTATAGGATAAATGCGTTTATATTAAGGGTAAGCGTTATTAAGCTTTTTTAGTCATTTTATGTTTCTTACTATAGTCTCGGCCTGTGTATTTTCTATCAAATTGTATATTTTGTAAAGGATTTTGGTACTTGTATCTTTTTTTAACAATTTGCCTATCGCGTTTTAGCCCAAAGTTATCCCTAAAGTAAGTTTTGTTTTTTTCTTTAACGTCTTTAATTATATATCTTGGTAAATGTTTAATATTATGGAAGCCTATATTTTTCACTAATTCTCGACTTCTGAATTCTTTAGGTTGCACGCGACTTTTATTTATTCTACTAATTTGCTTTTCTTTATTTGCGTGAATCCGTTTTTTGAGATCTTCCCATTCCGGTTGGGATAAAGTCGAATGCAAAAGGTCATTTGGCCTATATTTCGTTATGGAATGGATGGAGTTATTATATATTTCGACGGCCTTAAAAGCTAGTATCCTATCTTCAATGCCTTTATTTTCTTTATTAAGTTTAAGCAATCGTATATGCTCGTTCAAGGTTAAATGAAATCTCTCTATCACAGAGTTACCTGTATGCGTGTTTGGAGATGTAAAATGGTACATAATATTCATACTATTGAAATAATTTTTAATATAGGCTGTATTGAATTCGTTATCAGCTACTATTTTGACCGGTTTTCCTAAAATTGCAAACCTTTGCTTTAATAGATCAACTATAGTAATTGAATTCCTATCTGATATGGGATGGATTGGCACATGCTTGGTAAGCTTATCAATGCATGTTAAGAACATTGTATTTTTATTCAAAAACCATATGTCTATATGCACTATTTCGTTTGGCATATTAGGTGTTTCAGAAAGCATTAACGTAGGTTTGATAGGATTCCTATCATACTTGCACATGTTACATAATATGCAATTGTTAATATATTTATTGATTTCTAGTTTTAAGTTTGGAAAATAGAAAATGTCTTTTAATTCTAGATATGTTTCTTCTATACCTCTGCGATTTAAATCTAGATGGGTTTTTTTCAATAATTTCTAGCAATCTTTCTACATTGGTAATATCTTTTAAGAGTTTCATACATCTTAAAATTTTCATATTTGTTGAATTTGAAAAATATTTAACAATTGTTTTTTGGAATTCCTTAAAAATAAGATCGTCTGGACAGTAAACTCCTACAATACCTTTAATAGGCAAAAGTTCTCTTAATATATTTAGGACGTAATCTTCATTATATTCTACTAAAGTAATAATTGATCTCCTTTTTCGTTTATACAAAATTTTATTTGTATAACTTCTTGAGTTCCCTTTTTGAATAAGTAATCGATTTTTATATATGTTTAAAGGACTCTCAGCTATGTAAATATGGTCATTTAAGTTCTCAATACCGCTATGTATTGTAGCTACATCAGACCTAGCATCGTTTAAGTCTATGCAATTCATATCTAGACGGCTTAGAAAATCAGCGACACAATTTTCTTTTCCTTTGATGTATTCTATATCAAAGTCAAACTCGTTGAGTTTAATCTTCCAACGCTGTAGCTTGCAATTTGGTTCCTTTAATGAATGCAGCCATACCAAAGGCCGGTGATCCGTTTGAATTTGAAATCTTCGCCCATAGAGATATGGTCTAAAGTACTTGGTAGCCCAAACTATTGAGAGGAGTTCTTTTTCTATAACACTATAGTTTTTTTCATGGGCATTCAAAGTCCTCGAGGCAAAGGCTATTGGGTGTTTATTTTGCGATAATACCGCTCCTAATGACGCATTACTAGCATCAGTTGTTAAGGTAAATGTTTTTTCAAAATCAGGGTATGCCAAAATGGGGCACGTACATATGAGTTCTTTAAGCTTGTTAAAGGATTCAATGTACTGCCTGTCCATTGAATTAATTTTAACATTTTTTTTGAGGCATTTAGTCAAAGGTAGGGCTACCTTAGAGTAGTCCTTAATGAATTTACGGTAGAAACCCGTAATGCCCAAAAATGATTTTATCTGTTTTACTGTTTGAGGAACTTTAATTTGTTTAATAATTGTGATCTTATTTGGATTCGGTTTAATACCTTTGTCGGAAATGACGTGTCCTAAATATTCCGTCTCGTGTTTTAGGAAGTGGCATTTATCGATCTGTACTTTCAGATTATATTCAAGAAGTCTTTTGAATATTTTATTAAGAGAGTCGATATGCTCTTGGAGTGATGTCGAAAAGATGAGTATGTCATCTAAATATACGACGCAAATTTTGTTTATATAATCATGTAGAACTTCATTCATCATTCTCTGAAATGATGCGGGGGCGTTTTTTAGCCCAAACGGCATACGCGTAAATTCGTAGTGGCCGTCTGCAGTTGAAAATGCTGTTTTGTGCCTCTCTCTTTCATCAATAGGGATTAGGTGAAATCCTTTAGCAAGGTCGAGTGTTGAAAAATATAGCGCATTTCCTAATTTGGAGAACATATCCTCCATATTAGGTATTGGGAATTTGTCCTCTGTTGTTATATCGTTTAATTTTCGATAGTCGACAACAATGCGCCACTTTTGCTTACCGGAACTATCAATTTTTTTTGGAACAACCCAAATCGGAGCATTGTACGGGCTGGTGGAATTTACAATTATTCCAGACTCAAGCATTTCAGAAATTTGCTTATTAACCTCTTTTTTGTGCGCTTCAGGATATCTGTATGTTTTAGAAAATACAGGAATATCGTTTTTTGTTGGTATTTTGTGGGTATATTTAACTACTGAAGACAAATGCTCACCGTCAGTGTAAAAAACTTTCCTAAATTTACAAATAGTTGACGTTAGACATTTTATTTCTTCTTCGTTTAGGTTTTCTAACTTCAGCTTATCTATTATTTTGTTAAGATTTGGATTTTCAAAATTTATTTCTACTCTATCACTACTAAAATTATTGGTTTCTTCTTGAGCTAACTGATTTTGTGAATTTGTAAAAACTAAAGGCAAAATAGCATCATTTGTAATGAGCTGTGAATTTTGAAGATCGATTATCGCTTGTAATGGCCGCAAAATGTTACATCCTATTATTCCATCAAAATCGCTATTTAAATCAGTTTCAAGCAACTCGATGTTCACTAATGGTTTATTAAACTCTTTAAACAATGGGATTGTTATTTTAGAGTCGCAACCAATTGTTGTATTAATTGCCTTAAGTTTCAACGGTCTACTTAGTTGCGTTTTCAAAGATGAATGAAATAAACCCTGTTGAATCAGTGAAGTGCTTGCACCTGAGTCTATTAATAATTTGATAGGAATTGATTTTGTTCTAACAATTATGCAGGGAAGAGTTCGGGTGTGGCTGTCTGAAAATTTTGTATTTGGGAACCATTTTGATTTTGTGGCATATTAGACCAATTATTGCCTTGCTGTATATGTTCAACTTCCATAATTTCACTTTGACGATTATTTCTAATAAATTCCGAATTATTTTCCTGAATATTTCTATTATAGTTGGGTTGTCGAAAGCTTCCAGAATTATTATTTCTCCTAAAATTTCCAGAATTATTTTGGCGAAAATTCCTGGGATTATTTGTATTATAATTTTGAAAATTTCCTGACTTATTTTGATGAACGAATTCTGGATTATTCAAATTATTATAGGCTCCAGCACTATTCTGTAAACTATTTCCTAAATTTTGAACATTGGAATTCTGAAAATTACCTAAATTAGGCTGCACTATGCTTTGGCCATAAGACATATTTCCAGTGTTTCGTGAAATATGTTGTCCTACATTACCATTCCTATTCTCAATATCTATAAAGTTATGATTAGTACAGTTTTTCGAGCAAAAGTTACTACTTAATATGTTTTGATAATTGTTTTGATTATTATAGCTCCTTTTTAATTCTGTATAAAAGTTATCTGTATCGATTAATATGGATTTAGCTTCCATAAGAGTTGAAGGGTTTCTAGCATTAAGTATGAGTTTGGGATTGTTTGGCAATTTGTTAATAAATAATTTAAGTACCATTTTTTCATTTTGCCTACTATCATACCAGACAGGTGTATCATTACTAAGGCTTGTTTTAATATTTAGCTTTGTCAAAAGGCTTATAATGTTTTCATATAGTTGCTCAACCGATTTATTAAAATTCAACAATTTTATTTGGTTAATGATATTTTCAAAACTTTCGGTTATATTGCAATTTAATTTAAGCACTGATTTGATTTCTTCCCAATGTATCGGATTATTATTATTAATTAATACAACATTAGCATTTCCTTTGATTTTCTGTCTTATTCTTATGTCAATTATATTTTTCATAGTTTCATTTAAATTAGTAGTAAATAAATATATATAATCATTATGCTTAATAAATAAATCAAGATGTTCTGGTTGTCCAGTAAAGTCCGGAACTCCACTTACTAGTTCGAGTAGATTTATCTCCGCCATAGCTGCTCCCTCCTTGTGCGTCAATATATAGCGTTCTCAAAGAATTAAGTAAGTATTTTTGTTTTAATTCTTTATACTATATTTATTTTTTTCTGTATACTTGTATATGTTTTAGTTCTGTTTTTTGATTCACCACTGTCACGTACGAAAATATGTTAATTGTATGATTTATTTATTGTTGTTTTTTCTGTCATTTTGGATATAATGTATTGTAAATTTTACACAAACTTTATTTTAATAAATATTATTTAGCAAAATGTTTGTAAACTTTTCACTTAAATTTGCGGTTTTTTTTTTCCGACTGCGCCAATTATATAATTTTAATTTTCTTCGAGTGACCAAAAGTAAAACGATCAACCTTTTCTTTTTTTCGATGTTTATTTCTCAACAGCCAAAAATCAACTGAAATCAGTGCTTCACTAGCTTAATATGTAAACTTACATCAAGTAAAAAAAACTATTATATATTACAACAGGCAAATACCATAAGCGGTTCTTATTTAATTGACAATGTTCATCTTCGGCGTCATGTGTCCATCGTTGCTGGGAGCTATGTTGTGTAGTTTGTACACTCGCTACATTCTTTATGCGGTGCGGGATATCAGCGTCATGTGTCTGCCATTCACACTGTACCTATACATAGCGCATGCTGTTTGGCGATAACAATTTGGATGATTGCAAGTTGTTGCTATGCTAAGCATGTAACTCAGGGTAAGGATATCAAGGCACTTTACACACACCGGGGTCGACTACGCGGGGCCTATTGAAATAAAAACATCGAAGGGTCGAGGAAACCGGAGCTATAAGGGCTATCTGGCCATATTCGTCTGCTTGGCAACTAAGGCAATACACTTAGAGGCTGTAACAGACCTCACTACCCAAGCCTTTCTGGCAGCATTTAGAAGGTTTACCGCGCGGAGAGGAAATATACAGCGACTGCGGCACAAATTTGGTCGGAGCAGAAGCCGAACTACGTCGATTAATGGACCACGCAAATTTCCGATTGGAAGGAGATAGTTGAAGTTTTAGCAAACCAAGGAACTCGGTGGAATTTTATTCCCCCCGCTTCCCCTCATTTTGGAGTGCTCTGAAAAGCGGGTGTCAAGAGTGTAAAACACCACCTCAAAAGAATTGTCGGGACGGGAACACTAACAGTTAACTACGCTTCTGACACAAATTGAAGCGTGTCTAAACTCTAAACCATTGTGTCCCCTATCAGAAGACCCTGATGACTTCCGTGCCTTAACTCCTGGACACTTCCTAATCGGTCAAGAGGTCTTAACTCTTCTGGAACCAGACTTGACATCCGGAAAAGTAAATTTGAGCGACCGTTGGAAGGCAATACAACTCCGCATGCAGACGTTTCGGAAGCAATGGCAACAAGAGTACCTGACTCGTCTGCAGCACCGGCCAAAGTGGCTTAAGAAACAACCGCCGTTAAAAATAGGAGATCTCGTACTCCTGAAAGACGAAAGACTCCCACCTTCAAGGTGGAGCCTCGGGCGCATCACAGAGACCTATCCCGGAGCAGACAATTTCACTAGGGTTGTGAGGCTCAAAACTCAAGCTGGCGAATTTAAAAGGCCCATAACAAAACTGTGTTTGCTACCAGTTAACACTATCTACACAGAAAATAACAACTCATAAACCACAATTAACTTTCATTCCACAACTCACTCAACACAACACATAAACCAGCGATGTCCATCCGGATCGTGCAACGATCTTTATTATTTCACAAAACCTATGCATTATACAGTCCAATCATCCCACGCAAATACAAGCACACATACCCAATTCGTAATAAATTGTTATCAATTATAAATAATAACAAATACCCAAGATTTGAAATATATATCCATCATAAACATATGAAATTTAATGAATTGAAATGCACATATGCGTTAAGAAAGACGCTATCACTATATAGATATGTATATATGCAAATTAATTTATTTACTAAGTCATTTAAGTTTTTAAAAAGTCTTTATTTAGCTCTCTAGCTAACCCCTTACCACTGGTGGGGGGAAGTCAGCGATGAGAGTCTGTGTAATGGCAAAACAGAACTGACATGAGAAATAATTTATCCTAGTATTTATAGTTAAATTTGTGTTGACGTTGGCAAAATCTTCAATGTCTCAGAAGGAGGCAAAAGATAAGAAAAAATATCATGAATATTTGATATTGACCAATTATGCTGATCTAAGTATTTGCAATGCCACAGAGTGAAGCTCTGTCATACAGTACTGATGCTATTGCTTATGTAATCTGTTTTACGTTTGTTGCCTTTGTCAATGGGGTATCTTAACTTGCACATATATTTCAACCATAAAAAACTTCACTACACATATTTTAAATTTAACTACACAACAAAGAAATTCACTCACCTGCATTATCAGCATGAAAATGTATATAATTTACTAATTATTATAAGAAAACGATTAAATTCCCACACTACACCACACAACTGTCTAAACTTAATAAATTGCAAATGGAATCACACACAACATTGGCTAATGGAGCATCGACACCCCCGTCAACTTCACTTGGAGTTCCAGTCTATCACCAGCTACAATAAACTTCGTCTTTACACTTCACCTCAGCTTCCAGTCTATCACCGACAAACCCATAATCCACGTCTTCACTCTTCATCTCAACTTCCAGTCTACAACCAATCCACATGTCTCCTCGTATTTACGTCGCATATGTATTTCCAGTCCAGAAACAAACAAAAACAACCTTTCTAGCATTATTCGCAATGCATTTAGATTTCCAGTTCACATTGAACGACAACATCAACTACACATGCAAGCTGCAATCACCAATCATCGCCCGTATACGTAATACTCGTACCTGCGAGAGAATAGAAAGGCAAACAAATAACAAAAATGAACCAAGCTCACATCATAATATGTGATCGCAATTCAAACGGGATCATGTGTGAGAGCCAATGCTGGAAAGCTGGAGTAATTGCTGTAATGTGTTCTCTCGTAGATTTGTTTGTTATTGTTTCTCGTTTCACTGTTCTGCATTTGCAATAATCTGTTGTTTCTTTTTCATGTACCCAAACACCATGTTATATATATACAACCAATTTATAAACAGTGGGGGCGGCTAGATGACGACAGGAAGGCAGAAAAAGGCAATCTAGGAACATTGTCCATCGCGGGGGGAGAATGTTGACGTCGACGATAATATTGACGGTGACGATGGCAACACTGCACCAATGGGGTGGAATGCACCCACCCACAACAAATATCCCATAAGGGAAATTATAAATTTTATTGTCAAATGTCAATAACAAGTACAAAAAATTGAATAAACTTTACTTCTTTTATAACGTTTTTGAAGATCAGTGGTTTTCTTTATACCGGACATTTTAACAGATTTCGCAAAAACACAGTTGTTGCCAAGAACAGAAATCTCAACCCGTAACCTTTACTTTTGTTCATCACCCGAACAATGTATGTATATCAAAATACGAAATTCTGTAGTTTAAAAGCACTGAAGAATATTGCATGATGTACACAGAAAACAGTTATGTAATAAAAATACAAATACTATTTTTTTTAATATAATTTTATTAAGGTAAATATAAGAAAAGATGCGTTTTTAAGACAAAGCTTTCGGAACTGGAATATAAAAAACGTGTTAATGTGCAAAAGCAAATTTGTAAATATAATGTGACTTAACTGTTTACAGATTGGATTTGCATTATCTGCATCCGTGTAAATTTATTTATTTCTTTTTTTTTTATATTATTTTTTGAAAATTTTACTACCATGTATTTTGTGCATGTGAATTTTTTTCTAAAAATCGTTCTAAATGACCTTAACTAAAAGAATTGCAATCTGATCAAAACATTTCTTACTGTTCCGAGTATCATAATATAAACAAATGGCGATTTACATGGGATTTTTGTTTTATATTCTTTACGAAAAAAAGTAAAAAAGAGGTACGTTTGAAAAAAAACTTTTCAATAAACTGTATTAAAAGAAATGAAAGCATTAAAATCAACGGAAAGAAGTGTATTTTCTAAAATATGCAAAAAAAACTAAAGTTACAAAATCTCGTTTAACAAAAGTGAAAAAAAACCGTGTTAGTTAATTGTTCGCTGATTCATATTATGAGATGCATTTCTGCTAGATATTGACAAATAATTATTATATTAATTTATTGTAACGAAATTTTAACAGGAATTCCATATGATACCAACAATTTCTAAAATTTTAAAAATTCTTAAAATGAACTGTGATGTGAACACCGCGACCGCATAACTAATGACCACAAAGTATGCCGAACACAGTCGCCCACACTTGGTACCGCACCATAATAATGGCCGCCCGAATGACATAAAATCCCTGCAGCAAACTGTATAAATATGCGTGCGGCAGCAATGGCGCTCCTTTGATTTGTACAGGCACGAATACTTATGCAATTTTCTGCAGGACAGGCAGCTTGAAGGCAGAAGTACCGTTTCTGCTCTCAGTCGACTGTATAGTTTGGTTAGTCTATGCCACAACCGATATTCTGAAGGCGGTGTTCCCGGGTCGCCTCATCTCTTGTTTTGGCGATTTGCACTGGCCCGCAAGATCGCCCGATTTAACCTTTCCAGACTTTTTTTTGTGGGGTTTTTTGAGGTCCCGAGGACAAGCCCGAGACCCTATAAGCCCTCAAGGACAACATTCGACACGAATGCGAGAATCTGTCGCCCGAAGTTCTCGCCGAAGTGATGAAAAATGCCATAAAACGAGCCCGTAGGGCAATCAATTGTGACGGCGCCCATTTGGCCGATATCATCTTCTCGACTTGACCAATAAAATTCTAAAGGTTCAAATAAACATAATCAAAAAACAGAATCGAAGTTCTTCATTTAGGAAAAAAAATGAGTGCCAAACAACATCCGATGACTACTTTTGGCCCACCTAGCATAAGCTAAACGCGCTTGGCCGTTGCTTAGTGCCTGTATAGAGATCGAATAGTATCGGAATATCATTTTGACTGAAAAATCGGTCACATTTTATTTTTTATCAATTTTAAAGATAAAGAAATATGTGCATATATGAGACATTTTAAATTGTTTTAAAAATTTGGTTTAATCTGCATAAGACTACCATTTCATAGGAGTCCCAAATTTTCCAACTTTTTCTTTTTACTTTTTCATTTTTTAATTCCTATTTGTATTTGAATTTTTATTTCTCACATTTCAAGCTGCTAACTTTTTTATCTTTTCGGACAGATAAATGTAATAGATTTCTCCTTTTCATGATTCACACACCATATTTTGATTTTGTGCTAGATTACTCTAAACATTTTACACAATATCAACTTTAAAATATTCACGAAACACGATAATCTACCAAAGTTATCCGACGCGACGCAATTGAATGGCCATTGACTATTTACCATAAACTAAGTATTAAATAGACCGTCAGCTGACAAAATGTTTTACGTGTTACTATGTGGGAAAGTATGTGTGCCACGCACACACTTGCACATAGAAACCTGACAGTTCATTCAGTTTTTTTCTTTTGTCACACCTCCCGCCATTTAGAATTTTGTTGGTGCTTCACATGTATTCCCAGATAGGAAATTTGAGAGAGAATTTTCTTTTCAGAATTTGCGGGGGGAATCGGGTAAGTGCGCGGGTGCTGACGGTCTATTTAATACTTAGTTTATGCTATTTACTATACTCCATGGAGAAAAGCCACCGATCAAGTACGACAGGTAGAGGAAGGGAGATGGCAAGTAGGGCAACATTACTCACTCCAGATTTGGTTGTTTCTTGTTTCTTGTCAATTGTCATTCATCTGTGAAATCGAAACTGCCAGAGAAGAAACTGTCGTAGAAGAAGTAGTAGAGATGGGACTTTGTCATTCGGAGTTGGAAGATTTCTTTGCGAACTGAGTTCTCGGGGGTGTGAATGTTCCGGATATAAATTTATAAATCATTAATAATTTATATGCTTTTAATATAAAGTAAAACTGTGTCGTATACAAATAAACAATAATATTGTGAATAAGCCATAAGCTTTGATTTCACACTTGTCAAATAACTTTAAACTTTTGAAGTATAAATAAAGCAATGTCAGTAACACATAAAATCATTCTCGTAATTAAAACCCGATCGTTATAGTCTAAGAGCCCACATCAAATTTTGGGAGTGGTGGTATACCCAAAACTCACATACCTGTATGTGTAGACATACACAATAATAATACAAATTCTGACATCTGGCAGGGTTGTTTTTCAGCCGGGGCTGTGGGTCGGCGTTTGAAACCGGTAATTTTTCTGATTTTTATGTCAGGGGTACAACCACAACCACTTCAATGCATATTTAAACAATAGATAATTGCGCACTAATTTCAAATATTTAGGTCCCAGACGTTTTAATTTCAGCTTTCCCTTTGCCAGACGCCCCGCTAAGTGAGCGAAAAATCAAGTTTCGGTGTCAGAGGTATAACCACATGAGTGATACATCAAAAAATCAGAATAATTCTCCTGATTACAAATATGTATGTACCAGACGTTTTCTTTTCAGAATTCACCCCGCCAGACGTCCTCATACCATGTTCCCACCAACTTGATTTAGCTAAATCAACTTGATTTAGCTAAATCATCTCATAAATTACGTGATTTATAATTACGTGATTTATACGTGTTAAAATTTTAATTACGTAGCTGTCATCGCAAATCCACACAAAATAAAATCGAACATACCTGTCTTAACTTCAGCACTTTATTCAGCAAACAAAAAAGAAAGAAAAACTGTCAAAAAAATTATTTCAAATTCAATTTTCTAATTTTGTTCGTGTTTCGGTGAGTTTTTGATATTTTTATTAAATTCATGCAATGAAAAATTGTTTTATTCTTGGCAGGTATGGCAAAAAAAACAGAAAGAATAACAATGGTGTTGGACACCTAATGTCAAAGTCGACAAAAATGTCAAACTAAATCACTTAACGTTCGGTGGAGACGCCTTTCGTGATTTATAAATCACTTCGGCTAAATCACGTTGGTGGGAACATGGTATTAAAGAATCCTTAAAATACTCTTTACTGAAAACTCTCAAAACTTTTTTTAATTATAACCATATGCTGGTCATATGAAAATAGTCGGCAACTGTTACTTATTACGAATATATATGTCTCAGACAAATTATTTACAACCTTCACGCCGCCAGACGTCCTTAAAGTATCCCGAAACTAACCCTAGTTTTTGAACCTTTAAGAAAAATTACAATCTTCTCCTGAGTGATATAAAAAAATTCATTTTCAATTTTAAAAATTAAATTATAAAAATGCAAACAAACAAATTTAAACAGGTCTTTTAATCTTGAATGGTACATTTTTATCACTTTGTGACGTTTTCTAAAAACCGTATATTCTCTGTGCCTTCTTCGTTGTCTGACGAATCATTTCTCTTATTTAAGACATCATCAATTTTCTCGGGGGCCACAATCCCGTTGAACCATTTAAGCTGCAGCATATTGTCCGTCTCCATTGTTCAGCCACAGTGAAGCGGTGAAAGCCTCACCCCTGTATTTAATATGGCATTTTTCAATATATGGCAGACATAATTACAGCGATTTATTTGCTGTAATAGAACGCTGTTGCTTGGAGGTAGTAGACTTCCTTCGAAACCTTCAGATAAATTGTTTAAGCATATCTACCTGAATCAGAAATTTCTAAGGATAGATTTTTAGGTTTGAACTTACTTTTAATGTTTTTGTAAAGTTTTGTAGAGTAGGTTACAGATTTTGTAAAACAACTCGTAACACATGCAGCCGTTTGCATCTTTTATAGTGAGTACCTACCACTTTTTTTCATATAAACTTGAACCGATCTGGTTGTTTGTGGAGACTCTCCTTTTATACTCTTGGGTTCTCTTGAGGGGGAATATTGATCCCGACGTTGCTGAGGAAGGTGCCGAATTGCCGGCTGGTGAATTGTGCTCCGTTGTCGGAAAGGAGTATTTTGGGGCAGCCGAACCGTGTAACGATTTTTTTCGCAGCGCTTTGATTAGTCCGGGGGTGGTGGCGGCGCGGAGGGGTGTAGCTTCCACCCATTTGGTGAACTTGTCTACGACCACCAGGAGCATGGTGTTTCCCTTGGTTGAGCGAGGTAGGGGTCCCACAAAGTCAACGCAGACGGTTTCCCATGGCGCAGTGACTTGTGTGGTATACATCAGTCCGCTGGGTTTTTGTTGTGAGGTTTTGGACCGGTTACATGTGTCGCATTGCTGTACGTATTTCTTCACGTTTCGGGGAAGTTAGGGCCAGAAATGAGTTTTCCGCATTCGGTCGCGGGTTTTGCTGATGCTTAAGTGTCCGGCGGTAGGATCGTCATGATGATCCCAAAGGACCTGACCTAGTTCTGGCACGCACCATTTCCAGGTTTGGCTGTCAGGGTCGCGTAGGGGGTCGTGGCTTGTGGCGGTACAGTTTTCCATCCTGGATCCGGTAGTCGGGATATTGCTGAGGGTGTTCGTGTATGGCCTTTATCTTCTTTTTGTACCCAGTCTTGGACGTCGTGGTGGCAGGCATGGAGGAGGCTGGTTCCGGGGTCGGTCTGGGGTAGCGGGTCTCGGGATAGGGTGTCGGCAACCACATTCAGCGCCCCCTTGCGGTACCAAATCTCGAAATCGTATTGCTGGAGTTCAATGGCCCAGCGTGCCAAACGTCCCGATGGGTTTTCTAGGGAGTGTAGCCATTTAAGTTAATGGTGGTCGGTGATGACCGTGAAGCGGTACCCTTCCAGGGTCGCATTTTCCTAATGCCCCACAAAATGGTTAAGCAATCCTTTTCGGTCACGGACTATTTCTTCTCCAGGTGGGTCAACTTGCGGCTCGCGTATGCGATTACTCGTTCCTGGTTGTTGGGCTTTTGGAGCAGCACGGCTTCCAATCCATCCTGACTGTCGTCAGTTTGCAGGATGAACGGTAGTGTGAAATCGGGGCAGGTGAGGATCGGTGGTTCGGTGAGCTTCTGTTTCAGAAGTTCGAACGTGGTCTGCTGGTTTGGGCCCCAGGCCCAGGGTAGTGTCGTGAGGGGGGCCACGAGGCTGGAGAAATCCCGGATGAAACAGCGGTACCAGGCGGTTATTTCCAGGATCCTGCGTAGTTCCCGAATATTAGTGGGAGGTTTTAGATCTCGGACAGCGGCTATTTTGTCTGGGTCGGTGTGGATCCATTGGTGACTGACGACGTGGCCGAGGTATTTCAACTCTCGGCGGCAGAACACACTCTTCTCGAGGTTGATTTTCAGGTTGGCCCGTCTTAGGAGACAGGCGGGTGTCGTCTGACAGCGGTTGAAGTGTCGTGACGGGTTCGGTGCGGGAAGGGTATCGGTATGTTAGCTTTTATCCGGCTATCGACATTCGGAAGACTTGGTCTAGGAAATCGATCCCCAGAATCAGATCCTCTTGTAGGTCTCTCAGGTAGGTGATCTTCTTGATGATTTCCTTGGTGCCAAGACGTACACTTATCAGGTAGTGTTCGTTGGTGGAGACTGGTTTTCCGTTGGCCAGCAGAATGGATTGACGTTGGTACCGGACTTGCAGTTGTAATTGGCGGACCTTCCGTCTCACTGTGGGATTAAGAAATGATCGGGACGCCCCGGTATCGATTAGGGCGTGGAAGTCCTGGTCTTTGATAAGGAGGACGATGAAGTACCGTGGGTCGGTCCAGGTGGACAATCCCGGCTTAATCTGCCATCCTCCCCGCAGAAAGAACAGAATAGTCGGAAGGGTCGGCGGCATTCTTGTTGGTGATGTCCGCGCTGTTTGCAGTGCCAACAGTGGGTATTGCGGTCGTGGTGGAGGGTGCTTCCAGATCGTTTGGTAATGGTGAACTCCGGGTTGGTGTGGTTGTAAACCTTACTCGAGGTGACGTGGCCGATCGGTTGTGCCGTTCTTCCGCCTTGATATTTTCATACTATTCCGCGAGCTCCGTCAAGTCCTCGGCAGTTTTGAAATCCTTACGGGGGATGTACAGCCGAAATTCCGGCCTTAGACTATCGTACATCCGGTCCAGCTTCGACTCTAAGCTTCTACGCGGGTGTTGTCGTATCAGGTATTGCATCGAGCGGATAAAGTCTTTTGCCTTCTCCCGGGGTCCTTGTTTCCGACGCATAATTTCTTCTTCGAGTTTATGCGTGAATCTGGGTGGCAGGAAATGCTTGAGAAAGCCTTCCGAAATTCCCCCCAGTCCAGGATCTCAGGTCAACTCTTCCCATAATCCCGGTATGTCCGGGAGTCTTTGATGTAAGCGCTCATAGATTTCCGGAGCTGGTCTAGGGTTCCAGTGGTGGGGAGAACTTTAGCTGCCAATACTTTCGTATGTTCGGCTTTGTCAAGTTGGTATATCCAGGTCAAACTGGAGAAGAGGTCAGCTTCTTTAGGTGAGACACTTGGTTCATCGTCGGAGGTTTATTAGTTTGTTGAATTGGTAGTTTTAGGTTCAGGTCGGTGACAGGTGCGGTTTGGAACGGTCGGTTGTTGTACTTCGTTTGAGGTCCCTGCTCGGGCGCCAATTTGTGATGTGCTTTTCATCTCCGGCCGGGGTATACTCGTCGGGTCCAGGGTTGCCCCCAAAAAAATAAACACGAACTTTGGAGCGTTGTTTAAGCTTTAATTTCTATTCTTTAACAAGTTGGTTAAATGGTCTTAAATCTACTTAACTAACAAGCAATTCATACGGTTTTAACGATCTTAAATCAACCTTAACAAATATGGTTCCTTTTAAAATACGGGGGATAGTTGGAAGGAAGTAAAGAAGGCTGTGGCGGATTGGTATGTTCACAATGCACGCCCACAGAGGAAAGAAGAGCAGACTGTGGCGGATTAGAATGCTCACAATGCACGCCCACAGAGGAATGAACAGAAGGCTGTGGCTGATTGGAATGCTCACAATGCAAGCCCACAGAAGAAAGAGGAGAAGACTGTGACGGATTGGAATGCTCACAATGCACGCCCACAGAGGAAAGAGGAGAAGAAACCGGAACGTATTGGAATGCTCACAATACCAGTTTCCTTTAAGTGGCTAATTCTGATAGCAGAATTCGGCCGCCAAAATTTTAGAGAATAGTGCAAGTCTCTAGAGAACAGGATCAGCACCAAATGTATTGCACCCGGAGCTAAGTGTACTGTCCTCCCGAATCACTCTCTTCCGCGGTAACTCAGGCTATTCGTGGCACATAGTGAGTGTGAATTATGACTGGTGTGAAAATTTGCCTTGCGTGTTGTTGTTGTTTCAGCTGCTGGTACTGGTGTTGGTTTCCTTTGGCGTCGGTCGCTGGGTTTGGATACCAGTGATGGGTGACACATCGTTGGTGGGGAGTGTCCAGTGGGGCGATCTGTGGCGATCAGTGGCGATCAGTGTTGCCGGTCAGTGGCGTAGTGGTAAACCGCCCCTTTTTGTGACGGGTCGTTACAGAACAAACATTCGAAAATGTTGTCACTATTTTAGGTTTTTTAAAATATGGTTGAATGTCAGTATTTGAGGGTACATATGCTCGTCTTTTTCTGGAATTCGTGCTGGTGGAGGATATATAAGGCCTTTTTTATATGCTTACATGATCTGTATAAATTATTGATTTCCATGGTATACAACAAAAGTTGGATCTTGTACTGTTGTTGTAAACCGTGAAATTCAATGATCTATACAGATCATGTGATCATAATAAAAAAGGCGTATTATGTGGTTCTAATGTACCTGTTAATTTTTTTTAGTAATAAAGGTGAGTATTTAAGAGACTATTAGTCTTATGTGAGCTATTCCCACAGTGTCATGAAGTGTGTTTTTTCCAGTGCTTGTTTCGACATATCGATCATAGTTATCGAGTGCAACACTGGTACAAACTTCTTTTACATTGAGCATTCCTTGAGGAAGAATCGAGGAGTACACGAAATCGCTTGAAAACGCAAGAGCAGTTTCCAACTCCTCAACAACGGGGTAGTTAACACAATGTCCAAACCTATTCAAAATCTCAATAACTTTCCTGCTGCTGGTAAGGCTTTTCATAGTTAGGCCTATGAAAAAAAGTTAATTTGTTATATTCTTTCTGTCTTTTGTTATTGTTAAAATAAATTAAAATCTTGTTACTTATGATTACCAACAAGATATTATTTTTTTCTTATAATTATTTGAATTGATTAACCAACAAAATCTAAATTCTGCTGGGTAACTAACACATACCTGACTGGATGTGCTGTCCTGGTTTAACAAGACCTCTTGTAACAGAATAAATTGCGTCATTGCAGATTGTTGTAACCCTTCTATTGATATCTTCTGTTTTTCCATAGCGCTGGTCTGGGCCTGTAAGAAGACATTTGACAAACTCTTTGAGCATCTGAGGGATCTTAGCTTTATTCTCAACAACAGCTTACAGGTTCAGGCGGAACTATACTTTCTAGTTTAACTATTTCTTCCCTTATTTTATAGGTAATATTTCTATAAAGATACTTTAGTTAGTAGATATTAGAAATATAATATCGCGTATATAGTATAGGCACCTCAAAGTCGATTGCAGTTTAATCGATGCAAATGTGTTGCTTAGTATACTTTCTTGACAGTCGTTCATGTTTGCATCTAAGACTAGTATATGTTTTTGTGTTTTCCTTATTACAATTTTGCCTTGGTTATAGGAAAGTATTTTTGAATAAGTCAATGACTTGTATTTTCCACAAAAATTATATTGATACAAATCCGCGACGTCATCAAATAAGTGAATTTCTTTTAAATTAAATAAATGATCTTCAAGAAAGGTGCAAATACTAGTGAATGCTATTTTATGTACATCATTGAATCCAGATTTTCTTGAAGCCTTTTCCAGATTCTTAGCTTTTTGGAGAAATCTGGAAAGACACGTCTTGTGGTATCTCAAAGCTTCGCTCTCAACGCACTGTTTATTAACTTTTCGTAAACAGTATTTCTTTAGAAAAAACATGCTCCAAAGTAGATTTTCGTCCTCATATAAAATTGTCTCTTTTATTTCCTCTTCAATATATTTTTACGCAATTACAAAAAATACAATTTTCAGTTGATGCATCTTTTAACCTGTCTGGTGCGATGGTGATCTTTTCAGAGCTTACAGCATGGGAAGCTACTGAAACATCGTCTACGGTTTGTAATACTGCTACAAACAGTAAGGTTGAATTTTTCGATTTTAAAATACTTTCAGACAATGACCATTTTGTACAACCAAAATTTCATATTTAAGATTAGATTTGGTATGAAATTTTATACTCATAGTATTTGATAATTTCATAGCACAAAACAACAATTTTCATATTTTTTTTTAAATTGAAACTTCTTTCTGCCAACTACAACACGTGTATACAATGCGGTTGCTCAAATACCATTGGTTCGTTATCATCAACCAATATCAATATAAGAGAAAACGGTAACTGAACAACGAAGAGACTAACTCTGTCCAACAAAAATTGTCAGTACAGGTCTTATGGAGGAGCTTTTTTCTACCAATGGTCCCTGTCGATACTATCACGGCACTCAAACACAAGAATTGCCACTGAAATAAAAACCAACCCACTGACATACGAAGGAATTGTTGTTGTCATACTCCTAAAATTCGTATACAGGTAACCACAACCAGTCTGCCACCCAACCGCAGGAGGAATGAGCATTATCGGCTTGTGTTCGCTTTCGTTTGCTATTATCATCAACCAAAATAAGCAGTGTGTGTGAATTTAGCACATCAGAAGAGTGTTACCATGTGTCAATGAAAGGATATCATTAAGGGGTGTTGCCATTCGGTTTGTATTCATGAGGTGTTTTAATGCATTCATTTCATTAAGGCAAAGAGTGATATTGCGAGAAAATAATAGTGATTACTAGAGCAACCGGATTCATGCAAAAGCATATTTTTTTTTTGGGATATCGTATTCAATATTTGAATACAAAAAAATAAGTACATATTTATAGCCCTATTCGTTAGGGCATATGTTTGTGCATATTTGGGTATAGGTAAATACATATTTCACTTTGTAGATCATTTATTATTTTTGGCATATTTTAGAATTTTTTTTATATTTTTGCATATTTGTCTATTTTTTCATCAAATAGTTTTCACACTGAAATATCAAAATGAAGAAGCAGGTAAACCTACATATACTGCTTATTGTCGGTATTTGGGTTTTAACACATCCGGTCACTCCTCTCCACTAAAGATAATGCCTTGAAAGGATTTTATGATCCTTTTTTTGCTACTGTTTTCGCGAAGATCTGCACTGCAGGGTAATATATTTTTAACAAATATTTAATCTAGGATTACGGTAATATATTTTTGGTTTTGATTTTTTTTTGTGTTACGAAATTTTTATTTTTTGTTGGAAAACAAACTTAAGCGATCAGGCCTACTGGCGATAAAAAGAAGCGAATATTAGAAAAGGAAAACTAAAACGGAATTATTTCGTTCAGCAATATTTTTATTTTAAATAGGAAGATGGTAACCCTAATAGTATTGCTCTCTGAGTTATGGCGAATTATCATACAAACTACGGTCAACCCTGTGAGAGCTTTAAACAGGGACCGATTTATGTAAGTCATTGCAACCAGACTGAGAGACAAACATCCTATCTTCCCTGTACTGACAATTTTTATTGGACAGTGTCCGATTTTATCAAGCACTTTTTAACATAACAATTTTTCCCAAACAAACTGGAACACTCACTTATGTTATTTTTAGATCCAATTCTTTATATGCTAAAGGAGACTTTTGTTTACAAACACAATTCTCGAGTATTCGGTATTAAGATAAAGTTGCTGATAATGGTATTTTTTGTACCAATAAGTGACCAAAATATTAAATATAAATTGATTAATTAATAAGTATTGTAAATTTAATATAATTAACATTTAAAAAAAAGTCTGTTTTCAGCGTACAGTCTTTTAAGGATACTTTAAGGACGTCTGGCGGGGTGCAGGCTGTAAAGAAAACGTCTGGGACATACATATTTGTAATCAGGAGAATTATTCTGATTTTTTTGATGCATCACTCATGTGGTTATACCCCTGACACCAAAAGTTGATTTTTCGCTCACTTAGGCAAAGGGAAAGCTGAAATTAAAACGTCTGGGACCTAAATATTTGAAATTAGTGCGCAATTATCTATTGTTTAAATATGCATTGAAGTGGTTCTGCTTATACCCCTGACACAAAAATCAGAAAAATTACCGGTTTCAAACGCCGACCCACAGCCCTGGCTGAAAAACAACCCTGCCAGATGTCTGAATTTGTATTATTATTGTGTATGTCTACACATACCGGTATATGAATTTTGGTTTTATCTCCACTCCCAAAATTTGCTGTTGGCTCTTAGACTAAGAACAAAAATATTGCAATGTTTAGTTTGAACAATACTATTGCTTAACTATTTAGCTGAAAACGGAGTATAAATTATTGTCCGGGATGTAAGTATTACTTGGTTTTTAAAGTTTTATCGTAATCGAAAATGGAGTTCTCGAGATATGAGCAGTTTTTCAAATTAGCGTTTTCGGTGATTCGAATTGAAAATTAAGGACACACTTATTTTGAAAACATAAATTTTGCTCTAAGTTTGCATTTTGATCAAAATCGTTTTTGCCGTTTCTAGGTAGGTAAACTAAAGAAAACTTAATTTTTTCAAAAATTCCTTTTTTTTTAATCCCTTATACGATAACACAGAGAAAAACTGAGTTTGCCATTAAGTTATTAAATTAAAAATTACCATATTACCTTACAAATTAATTTTTATTACAATCGTATGGACCGTTTTCGAGTTATCTATATCCAAATCGTTAAAGCCGTTTTCAAACAAATCAAACTGGTATGAACATTTCATATGGAAGGCACCACTAATATTGAGGTTACCGTCCTCTAGCATCGTAATGTGAATTGATTAACATCTCGAGTTCGAAATTTTGTACGAATACAATATCTCTCTTATACCATGTTCCCACCAACGTGATTTAGCCGAAATGATTTATAAATCACGAAAGGCGTCTCCACCGAACTTTAAGTGATTTAGTTCGACATTTTTGTCGACTTTGACATTAGGTGTCCAACACCATTGTTATTCTTTCTGTTTTTTTGCCATACCTGCCAAGAATAAAACAATTTTTCATTGCATGAATTTAATAAAAATACCAAAAACTCACCGAAACACGAACAAAATTAGAAAATTGAATTTGAAATAATTTTTTTGACAGTTTTTCTTTCTTTTTTGTTTGCTGAATAAAGTGCTGAAGTTAAGAACAGGTATGTTCGATTTTATTTTGTGTGGATTTGCGATGACAGATACGTAATTAAAATTTAAACACGTATAAATCACGTAATTATAAATCACATTTATATAAATAAATGTATGATAAATCACGTAATTTATGAGATGATTTAGCTAAATCAAGTTGATTTAGCTAAATCAAGTTGGTGGGAACATGGTATTACTCTGTAATGGAGAAAGTTAAAAATATAATACAGTTTTTGGACGAAACAGTGAGAGATAAAACGTTCCAACGTTCACGCTATGGCAAACGTAATGGAATTTAACTTGTAAAAGGTATTCAATTTTCTTTTGAATTCACTATGAATTCAAAACAACTCACCTCACCCCGCGAAGGAGAATTTAAAACCCATTATTTAATTATCCGAAAGTCAGAGGGTTGGGATAACGTTTTTGTAAACAAACCTGATTTCAGTAGATTAGTGATTAATTGTGGAGACATTTGAGAGAACTAAATTAAAACTTCTTGTATTTGTTCTTCTGTGCCCAAGCAGAAGAAATCAATCTTATTATCTTAGCCTTGTCCTATAAATTTCATTAATGTTCAAAATCGTTGTCCTCTTAATGAAAGTTTGGAATTTTATACGAGGTTAATAAATCATAATATTATCATAATTATCTGTTTCTAATGGAAACGAAATAGATTTTCTACAAATTTTAATGTAAGTATAGCTACGAATGCTGGTGAAAAAGCGTCACTGATCGCCGGAACCTTTTGCGATGAATATAGATTATTAATAAATACTTTAGCAAGACGTTTGACATATTCTTTTTAGGTTTTTCAAAGTCAAGGGCAAGCATCACTTAACGTTTCTGAAAAAAAAACAGAACATTTTACTGCGAAAACAAGTTACACCGCAAACTGAGGGTAGAACTTCTTGAAATCGAATTCAATCTTTGTTTCACTTGAATCTCAAGATCCGAGTCCAGATAAAGTTTACTCTGAACTTCGTTCCTTATTTACTTCTCCGTCGTCTGAGTTGTTTGTTATTTTCCATCCGAGTGCATGTACGAGTACTTATAGCTCTAATTTTCTGGAAAAAATTTAACAGTTTTTCGGTTCGGAGGTACCTAAGTAGTTTTGGAATTAAGTTAAACTTTTGAATAGTTTCGACTGCAATATTGATAGAGATTTAGAAAACTATTTAAAGACAGATATAAGGTGAATATCTGTTTTTAGTTCAGGTGTGGAAATTTAAGTTAATGACTATTGCGGTCTCCACAATGACCTTACGTTGTGTTAATTGCGTTTCTTGCAGAGATGCACATAGAATAGATGCACGAGAATAATACATCCACTGTAGTACCATAGTACCATATGCGTAATGGAGAAGGAAGATGGCCAGCGGTTTTAGGCCGGACGCATGAGGTATGGACAGCTCACACTAATTAAAAGGAAAGGGAAATGAGTAATAAAATTATGAATCTGATAGTTTATGAATAACCATTCTCCAATTAAAGTAAAATAATAATGTGTCTTATTCATATATCTTTAAAATTCGTTTTGAAGTAATACTTCTTAAGGCACGCTTGACTTGGGGGGGTAAGCTGGTGAATGCGTCACGAAAGCCCTTACGGAAATTGCGAGCGGAAGTTGGTAGGGAGATATAAGTTAGTGAGATAAAAAGAGAGAGGGTTACGTTTCGTTTCAGATATTACTGTAGAGGCAAGAGAGACAGATGCGAGCACACATTTTCGTTCTCTCCTTCTCTCAGCCAGTTACGTTTTGTTATCTAAGCATACTGTGCAGCAGTGATACCAGATCGGGGTATTTATCACTTTTTGCGGGATTTTCTCACTTATATTAAGCTAAAAGGGACAAAGGGATTTTACATTTACCTCATAGTACAAAAAGAAAGGGATTTTACATTTTGGTCAAATTTTGTTCCGAATTGCTCATTTCATTAAGAATAAAAAAATTATTCAACCTACGATCAAATTAAATATTTTCATGTTTAAAAAAAAAGTCATTCAAAATATCTAAATGCTTTCATTTTCTTTTTTTTATTTCCCTAAACTGATTCATAAAATGACATATGTGTCTGTGAATGAATCACGAGTATTGTTTTTTAAATAATAAATTTATTTATCTTGTCAACATAAAAGGGATATTTTGAGTTTAACCGTGGGATAACCTGTCTGTAAGGTCTGGTATCACTGCAGTGCAGGCCTATTGTTTGTATCACACCGTAGGAGTAACAGAGATAGGTGCGAGCACACAGTTTCTTTTCATAGCCAGTTACGTTTCGTATATCTAAGACACGCCTATTGCAAGGTTGCCACTTTAGTAATTTTTTACTAAATTTGATATTTTTTTTTGCTTATTGAGTTTTAGTAATTTTTATCTGGGCTCTAATCGCGTTAGCACAAAACGGTAGAACGATATCGTCTCGTTTCTTGTTGCCTCACGTTACTTATTCAAATGTCAAATACTATCGTCGAAACGATTCGATTGAACGATGGCTATTTTGCAATCGTTTCGTCGTTTTTGGTGATTTTTTTTCAGTTTTAATAAGGCCTGAGAGAAGCAAAAAAGAATAATTAAAGGAAGACACACTTATGTTCTTTGAAAGCGACTCGCTCCTATCCAATTTGTAAAAGAATTCATTCTTTGCAAAAAATAAATAAATGGTAATTGCACTTTTTTGGAATATCAAATGAATTTCATTTATTTGTTTAATGATTCCATCGTAGATTTTTAATGGAATCATATTAATTTTTTTTTTACAACTAGCGCCTTACCAAAAAAATTCTACTATCACAGCTATCTATTTTTGCCAGATTTCATGTCAATCAATGACAACGAAGAAAAAGAAACAAATTCAAGAAGAAAAAAAAAAAAACAATTTCCATACATTTTTAAATTTTTACGATGTCAGATTTTGTTTACAGTCACATTCAAACTGTTGAAAATAAAAACGATGAACGATTCGATTGTACGATCCGACGATGATGTAATATGAAGCAAACTAAAAACGATATCGTTTTGTTCAATCGTTTCGACGATAATCGTTTCAATAATATACGCGATTAGAGCCCTGGTTATGGTAAATTTTTGAGCAGATGTACCAAGGATGCGAACTCGATATCACCTCATTTAAATGCTACCTTACTGCTTGAAGGAAATTGATATATTAATATGTATAAATTAAACATATACATATTGATGGAGCTAAATAAGATTTACTTCGGTCGTGTGGTCTAAAGCACACTCGTTTTTTTACAGTCAGTCGGGTTTTTTTGTTTTTTTTTTTTTAATTAACGTTTTTTGATTGAAATTGCGTTTCACACTCAAGAAATACATAGTTTTTGTAGCTTAGTTCTAATTATATTGTTTTTTTGTGTTAAATTTCATTGCGGGGCTAGTTGTAACATGGAATGCATCATTTGTCTCAGAGGATGCAAGCGCAAGGTCTTACTCCAAGGCAGATCCGAAAAAGAGTATGGTTTCTTGAGAAGTAAGAAAATCAGCCGATACTTGAGAGAATCGAGTGTTTCTTATGGAACAAAATAAAAGCATAGTCAGAAAAGTCACCCAGACCAAATCAAAAAGCAAGTGAAGGATAAGATGTGATTGTGATTTTGTTCCTTTCATGCTTTTTACAAACAAACTCAATTTTTTGCGATCTTCTGGACTTTTTGGTGAATTTTTCAGATTAAATATTTCTGTTTGATTTAAAAAAGGTTTGGCTCATTAATTTGCAAATCATTTGATCGTTCAATCAAATTTACTCGAAAATGTTACTTCTAGCTCCGTTCTCCCCTATATATTTATAAAAATTAATTAATTTCAAAAAAAAAAAATTAATTAACACCCCATTTATATTTTTTTTTTTTGCTTAAATTCCCATCTTGGCTGACACTGAAAGATCTATTGTATCGATTGGGAAAGATAATCTATGAGACGTGCGACCTCCCTAACGAAGGCAGCTATATCTGCTGGCGTAGTAGTCTCTCTATTGAAGACACGTTTTCTAAACCAATGTAGAGCCGGGAAGTCACAGAGAATGTGTTCAGAGGATTCAACATCCTCCAGAGAGAACCTGCATTCTGAGGTTCATTTTGTTGAAGTTATATCTAAGTCCACAATGACCTGTGAGGAAGCCGGTAAGCTTTCTTATATTATCCTTACTGAGCCTAAGGATTTCCTTTTAGGAGTAAGGCTTAATTAATCGTTTGTATTGTCTTAGACCAGGGACATGTTCCCAGTGGTCAAGACGAAGTTGTTTTTCCCCATCATTAATTTGTCTTAGAGCAGTAGTCCAATTGACTGTGCAGTAGGGTTCTAGTCCACAGAGTGGGGATTCTGAACCAGCCCTAAATAGTTTGTCTGCATGTTCGTTGCCTGCAATACCTTGATGGCCCGGCACCCAACCACGCCTTACCTTGTTGTGTTTGGCAAGGGCTTGCAGAGCAACGTGACAGCACTTAACTGTTTTTGGAGTCCATTGTATTGGATGCCAATGCTTGTAAAGCTGCCTGACTGTCATACCTTTTTTAGAGATTATATTAGCACAAGTTAGTTTCGATCACATGGATTTCCACAAGTTATTCGTTACGTGTGGATAGTATTTTTTTTATGAAAAAGTGTACATTTGCCTAAAATATTTGCCCAGGTGATCGAACCGGACGCTGAAATGTTATTGTATCTACATTTTAAGATCCACGAGTAGCGGAGAAGAAATGTCTGTGCAGAGATCCGCATACACAGACAAAGCTGGCTTATCCGGCTTTAATATAAAATATAAAAAAAAAAAAAAAAAAAAAAAATGAACAGGATATCCTTCAACGATTGATCTATTTTTGAAACTGGACAAGAGGTTTAAAATAAGTCCTAATTATACCCTCCACAGGAAGGTCTATTCACTTTATCATTACATTTGTAACGCCAAGAAGGAGTCACCGTCGACCTCATAAAGTATATATATTCTGAATCAGGATCACATTCTGAATCGATTTAGCGATATCCGTCTGTCTGTCGGTCTATCTGTCTGACAGTTAAAAGCACGATAGCGCCCAAAGGAATTGATATAGGCGAATGAAGTTTGGTGAAAGGAGTTCTTTTTATCTTCGTCAGGTTGGTATTGAAAATGGGCTGTGTAGGTCAAGTAGTTCTGGTAACTCCCATACAAAATCAGTATTAGACACATATGTCTCTCTGTCGCTGAAAAACACGATAGCGTCCAAAGGAATCAACCAAGGTGAATGAAATTTAGTGAAAGGACTCCTTTTGATATTACAATTGGGCTATGTCGGTCAAGTGGTTCGGGTACCTGCCATACAAAACCAGTTTTGCATGACTTGTATATAGTGGAGGGTATCAAAGCATCGGCTAGGCCGATGTTAACACTTTTTCTTGTTTTTTATTCTGATGGTTATAAGCGTAATTTTTGTTATCTTTGCTGCCGTGACTTAATTGCAGTGAGTACGCTGAAACATAAAAATTGTACTCAATTTTTTTAAATTCATGAGACCAAACAACAATTATGTACTTTTCATTGAATCTTAAAGTTAAATAAGCTCGTATAAATGTTTGTTGTCAAAGATATAAAGAATCCATTTAAAAAACGAAAAGTGAACAATAAGTTCGCAAAGAAAAACAACTTTGGCGTCGGGTGATGAATATATATCGAGTCAAGCATATCGGATAAATAATGAGTCGATCTCATATATTCTTCGCCAGAATGTAGAATCATTTCTGCTAAACTGAGTCCACAGAATTTGATAATATTAGAATAGTTTCTTCACACGATTAGCCCCTATTCTCCCTTCCAAACGAAACAGGACTCAGGGCTGCATACTTTAAGGATAATATAAAAAAAATAGTAGTCTACGGCCTCTACAACAAAGCAATTCAAAACATTACGGACTTCCAGCTTACATGCCCATTTTTATATATTAAAGTAAGTATGCCAGTTTTATAAGCCTTATTGGCATTGATTTGAATTAAATGCATTACAAGAATTTCAACAGCAAACCAAAGGACAAAAATAAATATAATTTCGTAGATAGAGTTCTTGACCAATTTGACATTAATATGTATGTAAATTGTGGAAATGATTTTTCCGTCGGCTTTTTTGGTCATATGCGTTTGAATGAAACTAAGCAATGAACTTATAGATAGTTTCATTCAAACGCCCATGACCAAAAAAACCGACGGAAAAATCATATCCACAAATTAAATATAAATATATTTAATAAAATGTAAAGTGTAGAGAAATTGGACTAATTACGAATTATGAACTGGCTGTGGTTTGAGCTCTAGTCTAAAATTAATTAAACTTTGGCCATAAAACCCATACGAACTAGCACGCTTTACGATAACTTTTACCATTATGCAAAAACTTCCTGCAGCCGGGACCGCAGACTATATAAAAACAATTTGTGTTTCAATTGCCCCATGAAAGTGATTTTCTACTCCGCGATAATGTATGAAGTTGCAGTTTCATGCACACAAAATCACAACAGACCAGACACTAAACAGAAAAACAACAAAGTTGGGTGCTTTGCCATTAGCATCATCTTCAATATCTTGGGAAATATTTCATAAGTTCAGCCAGCAGACATACCAGGTGCAAGCGGCATGTTGCACGCCATTGCAATACACATTTTCGTTATTGCAAAAGGTTATCCCTTGTTAGTTTGTTACTTGTGCAGTGTTGGTTGTATAACTTTTCAGCGAAACAATAGATGAAAATCCATTTTTTTTTTACCGTCATGCGAAGCTTTTCAGTGATGTATTACAGGAATGGGAATCTTACTCAATTCAATTTCTTCAAATATAATACAGAAAAATTCTTAACTTGCTGTTAATTATAAACAGCAATTGGGTTGTGCCATCGTAACCATTGAAATCAAAAATAAAATTCTCTCTTTTTCTTTTCACGAGGACAAGCGAATATAACATTGTTTTCGTGAACTGGGTATATATATTATACTGGCTGTATTTAAAAATGCGTTTGACTTATCTCATAGACTAACCAAACTAGACAGTCGACTTTCACTGCACCCACCCGATTATCCCCGCAAATTTTGAATGACAGCTCTCTCTCGCGCTCTCTTTTTTTTCCTGTCTGTGAATACGTGTATTAAAAGCCGTCGGGTAGCACTATTTCAATAACAAACAATTTGTAAATGAATCTATAACAATAAATGTAAAAAAAGTAAATGTTGAGTATGGTTTTTTAGATAGCTTAATTTGTCCTCTATCATTGGGGGTTGTTCCAAAAATGAGTCAACAACTTGCAAGTTAAGCCCAAGCTTCCACTAGACAAAAGCGAATATTAGTAAATGTTAATGAATATTGTATAAATTTCTATTAGGGTGAATGTTTTTAAATTCATTTATTTAACACCATATTTGTACAAAATCAATATATGATTGGTAATTCTGTAGTTTAATAACACTGAACATTGTTGAATAATGTTAATTGGGAACACTAAGAATGCAAATGCTATTCTTATGTATTTTAAAAACAAAAAAAATAAGCAAAAAAAAATGTAACTCCTAACAAAAGGGATTTTCAGTACGCAATTACAACAACTACACTCTACTTGACATTTCGAGACTCGTAGTAGTTATTGTAATTGTGTGCTGAAAATCTTACTATACTTTGCTTTGCTGAAAACGAAGCTCAAAAAAACACGCATAATATAATGTTGTATTTAAGCGGGTTCAGCATTTTGATTTCCGATTTCTGATTTTTCGTATTCAATCGCACGTAAGAATTCAAATTGTCTTGTTAATTGTTGGTATTCGCACGCTTTATTTCGTTTTCTTTACACATAATTCTTTTACAAAATTTAGAACAATGTATTTTGAAATGTGCACAGATTTTTTTATAAACCTTCCTAATTATTAATTAACAAAAACAGGTGCACTATTTGTGTTTTTGGAATACGAAAAGTGATCAAAACATTTTTATATCGTTACGAGTAAAATAAAAGGCGAACTTGCATATATTTTTGTGCAAGTATACATTTTACGTACTAATTACAGATTATAAATTATGCTAAAAGTAAAAAAATATTTTTCCCCACGACATACAAAAAAAAAACATTTTCGCTTAACTGTGTTAAAATATATTTTTTAAAATATGGCTTCGTAAAAATTAAATTCAATGGGAAAAAGTTTATTTTCTTAAAATATGAAAAAAAAAAACCTAAAGTGACAAAATCTCTTTTAACAAAAGTGAAAAAACCGTGGTAGTGAATTTTCCCTGATTAATATTATGAGATGGATTTCTGCTAGATATTGACAAATAGTTATTATATTAGTTTATATGGCATTGTAACGAAATTATAACAGGAATTCCATTTGATACCAACAATTTCAAAATCTTTAAAAATTCTTAAAATAAACTGTGATGTGAACACCGCATAACTAATGGGCACAAAGTATGCCGAACACAGTCGCAAACACTTGATTTCCCACCAAAATAATGGCCGCCCGGATGACATGAAGTCCCTTTGCTGTATGCGTGTGGTAGCAATGGCGCTCCTTTGATTTGTACATGCACGAATACTTATGCAATTTGCTGCAGGACAGGCAGCTTGTAGGCAGAAGTACCGTTTCTGCACTCAGTCGACTGTCTAGCATAAACTAAGTATTAAGTAGACCGTCAGCTCCCGCGCACCTAGCCGATTCCCCCCGTAAATTTTGAAAAGAAAATTCTCTCTTAAATTTCCTATCTGTGAATACGCAGCAAAAAAATAAATTCTAAATGGAGGGAGGTGTAATAAAATACTGACACTTAGCAGTGTTCCTACATCGTGGGATCTCTACCTTTTCGAGGGAAATTAAATTTTTTTCACAAACTTTCTGTGCGTCAAGGGAAAAGATATCAAAATTGTGGGAATATCAATAATCTGACAAAAAAACATTCAAACTACATTTCACCATGAATATCAACGCACTAAATGTACATAAAATGGAGATTTGCCTTTAGCAACAATTTCTAGTACCAACAAATGATCATTATAATTTTAGGAAACTGCGATTTTTATATTGAAGATTAATTTTGTGTGATTTTTTTTTCCGAACAATACAAATACTTTTGAAAGAGGTTATTTGAGTTTAGTGAAAAAAGTAAAATGAACACCCTAAGTGGGAAAAATAAAGAGAGAGTGCTAGAAACACTGACTGAGATTTAGTGATTTTGGTGAGTTTCTGTCAGCTGATGGATGCGTTCTGTGAGTTTATATTCGTTGTTGTATTTCACCACGGAAACATGTATTCTACCAAATGTAGAATAGCGAACGTAATCAACATAAATAAATGAAAGAGTAAAGTGTGAAAATTCATTCGTTGAAATAAAATAAAATATTTGTTTCCTATAATTATGTCTGTTTTCGTTTGTTGTTTTTGGCGAAAAATTATTTCACCGGCGAATGTCGATGGAAAAACTGATTAAGAATATTAAAATTTAAAATATGTTTCAGGGGAAAGATATAAATATTTCTGTTCGGATATAATTTTTGAGTTATAGAGTTTAGTGACTTTAAATTTACGGAAGCTCACAATTGCGAAAATTGTATTGAAAATAAAACCACTGTGAACTACTCGTAATAAGAGTCGAAAATAAAAATGTTTATTGGTAAGGCCCAATCTTTCCATGAAGATTCCATTTATTAATGCAAGACAAATTAAATTTATTAGAAAATTTGAAACAAATGAAATTATTAATTATGAAATAACATTGAAATAAAATGTCGAGAATAAGTCAATCAATCAACGAAAATTTATTTTCCTTAAAATGTAGGGGAAAGAACGAAACTCAAAATGTATATAAGCAAAATTTGAAATAAATATATTTGCTGATTTCTACCCTGATATGTCTTAAGCATTTAAGTTTTGCTGCATACAATTTTCATTTTATTCGTACGAATAATGATTAGTAAACGGATATTTTTTTATTTTTGTCGATGATTCATATAGTTCATCGATTTCCATTGTTTAAAACATAAATGTAAACATCCCGTACTATATACATTATCCTGGTAAAAGAAATTCTCTATACCTGTGCGTTTTAATAAATTTGGTACTAAATTCACCACACTACCCACGTTTTCTAAACACGACCCGATAACGGCCAATTATTTGAATTTTTGCCAATGTTACCACAGAATGAACTGTCAGGCATCTGTCAGGTTCCTAGGTGCGAGTGTATACGTGCGTCTAATCTACTTTAACATGGCACACATACTTTGCCACATAGTAACACGGAAAACAGCTTGTAGGAAAATTCTCTTAAGTTGAAAGAGCTGACGGTCTATATAATACTGTCTAGTTTGGTTAGTCTATGACTTATCTGACGAACTGATTCAATTTTGAGGTATGTGGCTTCGATACCTAAAATATATCGGTTTAAAAATATCTTGTTGAAAACGACAAATGCAACCTAATATGTTTTTAATTGATTTTTCTCAATTCCACGAGGAACGTTTTGTGAAAAAAAAACGATTTTTCAAAGTTTCGTGATCCGCATTTTTTTAATTGCTAAAAACTAAGTAAGTGAACAGTTCATGGGAGACGTATACCAATTCAAATCGTTTATAAAATGATATACAATTCCACATTGTCCTGATATGGTTTCGATTAAACGCCTCCTAAAAAATGGTAAGCTGCAAGATCGTTAAAGAATAAAAGGTGGTATATCCAATGCAAAAACTTAAAGCTGCAATCAGCTTTTTGAGCTTTAGTAAAGTATTTAAAATAAGGTCATAAAGGAAAAAATATTATAGCACATTATACACCGATACCATTAAAAAAAGTTGGCTTAAAACGATTTTACCAAGTAGGTACTCAGGACTAGCAACCACATCAAAACAAACAAGTCTTGCTAGTGGTCGAAAATCGACCCTACCTTTTAGAAGTATGTAGTACTTAAAAACGTAACACTATATTCTATATATATGTTGTGTTTTTTTATAAACAAAAAAGCGACATTTACATACCTATAGAAAAAGTACGCCCGTTTGAAAATAAGTTACATTCATAATTTACTTCACAACGTCCCTATGAAAATTTGGAGGAAAATATTTATGTCGAAAAATATTTCACCATAGCAACATCATTGAAAGGAAATTAAACAGTTGCTTACTTTTACGGGTAAGTTAGTTGCAATACTTCAGAAATTGCTTCTCATCTAAAATGATTTTTATTCACAATGGCGGCGAAAAATTGAATACCACCAAAATGATTTCATTTAACTTATAAGCATTATCTTTGGGTAATTGTTAACTTAATTTTTTTATTATTTTTTTTTTTAATTTTAAATTAATAAAATATAGGTATACAAGGTTATTGCTTACAGAAATTTGATAAGTACTGTTGAATAGCATCAAATAATTGGCAATGAAATAACATCTTCTTCTTTTTTTGTAAATAGTAGGAAACATACTGTTTTTCAAAGGAATAAGTGGCGAATGTTTCATCAATTATTGAAGAATATACAAAACATTTTTTTTTGAGGGGTGATCAGTAATAACTAGATATATAACTAAAGCATCTGTGTTTTCACTTTAATACGTAAATAAATACTCGAATACCTACAGTAACAATTAAATCGTTTGACTAATGACATTATCTATCTCTTCATGACTTATAGAAAACAGCCACTTTTTAACTGACCTATCCAATGGGCTTAGATCTGGAACAAACTTTGGCGTTAGCAGGATGGTGTTTACGCAGAATAATTTTAGTTCGCTGCCTGTGGTGTGATGGCCATATAGTCACTTAAAGGTTCTAACTCCCTTCTTCTCATTTTAAAAATAACTATAAGTTTTCTAGCAGTTTAACAATATAATTTCACTTCTTACAAAAAAAAAATACTTCACATGGAGTAGGTAAAATTGATTTATATTTCCAGGTAATCGTCTTCTCCACCATAATTTTCATAATGTACCTAACAAAGTAAATCAAGTTTGCCACATTGTCTTCGTTCCTACCAACGTCATACATCATTTAACTCTTTAGAAGAAGAACTCCTTGCAAAAGTAGAATATATTTTCCCGCACGAGTATCGAATATCGTATCACAAGAAGGGCTAAACTTAATTTGCCTTTTTTTAAAAATGTCCTAAGTAAAACCATCGCACCTAAAAAAAAAACCTTAAAACTCTTAAAAGAAATATCTGCGTATATCCTTCCGGAAGTCACATGCTAAGCGACGAAAAAAAAACACCAAAAATACATTATCCCCGAAATTTTTTTCACTTGGTTTTCTTCTAACTTTAAAGAAAGAAATACCTACAACTACCACACATTTACCTTTAATCATCTGGTAAAAGCAGCTCCATGCGAATGGAACGTCCTTGTCGAGAATTGTCTCTGTAAAAGTTTGACTTAAAAACTTCCTCTTCATCGTCGAAGCATCAGCTTTTATGCCACTATGCTGGGTCTTCAAATTTGTGAATGAAAACGCACACCGAATTCAGTGATTCATTTTAAATCTGTTTTATTTTTTTGCCACCATGCATAAAACACATTTTATAATTCACACGCTTAGAAGTTGGATACGACTTAAAACTTCGAAAGCCTCTTTCTCGTATACAAGTTTCTTTTGGCATTAAAAGGATTCTAATAAATTCCAAAATGTGATCCATGAGGGGATTGAACTTCAATCATCAGTGCTGGAGAGTTTATGTAATCTTAACCACTCGAGACTAAACCGAAAATTATTGCGTTGTGGTGAGATTGTTTCCCGCAAATTAATAAGTCACGGGTGGGATATTCAATTTAAGCAATCCAATTTCGCATTTTGACTGCGGCGACAGTGACATTAAAGTTTTTTTGTTCCCAACTTCGGGTATAAAGAAGAAAGTTAATTAATTGCAATGATTGCAGAGATCCATCTGTACAAACTGAATCTCAAATAAAATGTTCTTGAAAGTACATTGTAATTGAATTTAATTTTAGCTGAATTTGTGTCATTGCCAGTGCCAAGTGGAATTGGCAATTAAGAAATGTAGCTGGAAAAATAGCCATGACGAGTACGGGTTGAATGTGGATAAGGTATCGTACGGTACTAAAAATAATCCCAAAAATTCAATGCTGATTAAAGGCCAAATCGATTATTTCTGTTCAATGTATTCGGCTTTTAGGATGACAGATATTTTGATCCCAGTGCGCCTTATGGTAAATTCGTCTAGGGGAACATTCGTCTTGGCAATTTAACCGAAAATCCCGATGTTTAGTCCAACAATTTAAGGGAAGAACCCAACCTTTTGTAAGCCCACACCATGTATTGAAGGTTTATATATTTTTAATATTTATTTTGTGCAAAACAGAGAGAGATTTTGTAAAAGGTGTTTATAAGCTGAAAAATGTGTCCCAATAACAACATATCGTGTATTACCTAAATTTCTGTCATCATTCCCTGCAAAAGCAGAAGTATGTACTAATCAGAGACAATGCTGAGACCACCAACTTCGGACGATTTCTCGTTACTTGCCTACAAGCTTTTTTTTTATGCGGTGGCAAATGCTAACTGCGCTAGTATTGTTACATAAAAAAATGCGTATTGACAAATGTCGAGTAACTTCAAAAATTCCGGCTCACCAACACACTCGTTTCTACGTAAACGGAAGTATTTTAAGTAAGTTGCTCTTATGTAAAGGAAGTACTAAAGAAGTACTTTTTTTCTACATGAAAGGAAGTGCAAAAAGTACATCGTTACTACGTATAAGGAAGAAGTACATCGTACCTGCGTAAAGGGAAGTACTTTAGAAGTACCTTGCTCCTACTTAAGAGGAAGTACTACAGAAGTACTTTATTTCTACATAGGAAGTACTAAATATGTACTTCTTTTCAACGTAAAAAGCAGTACTAAGGAAGTACTTCGATTCCTCTGCTGCCTTCAATCTACAAACTTTAATAAAAAAGAATATCAACATCCTAATTCAATTATTATTATTGATTTTCTTTATTTTTCTATACGACCGATCCGATCCAATTAACACGCACTAAAAGCCAACAATGAAACGATTTCTTTTAAAACATTGCAACTGTTTTGGAATATTTTCGCGATTCTTGTTGTCCAGGCATAAATCGCACAAGGATTATGATAAATAGCAACAACAAACAACTGGCAAAAATAAAAGTTTGCAAAGTACATACATACGATTACTGATACTCGAACAGAGCGCAAACTCATTCACAAAATTATGTTTCTATGTAGTAGTGTTTTCGAGAAACTTACTGTTGGCGAACACACACATGACATAATTATTCATTTATAATATTATAATTACTTAAAAGTCTATTGGCAACTCTAAAACATTACATTCCACACTTTGTGTAGAGTTTATGACAACTGTCAAAATGTATGTAACAATAATATATAATGTAATTTTATCGTTTGTGCTAGAACAATTTCAGTTATTTGAAATAAAGTTTATAACGTTTTTATCAACCCTACAAAACGGACGTCTTTTTAACACTTTCCATTTTTTAAGTTTAGAGACGTTTTAAGAAGAAGTGTATATTGAGCAACCCAACCCAGAACATTTTTTGGTCCATTCGATCCGTAGTGAATCTGTGGAAAACAATAGACAATTAAACATTTTATTGAACAATTCTACGAGAATTAAATTACCTGTGTGTAGTGTGTAGTGTGTTATTTTTCGCGTCGAAGCATTTTAACAACGCTGCAACTCATCAAAAATTCAACACAACCCCATTTCTTTTGTTTGCTGTCGGCTGCTGTGTTTTACAACAACAATTTGCATAGAAGTCTCAAATCAGCACAGACGTCCATCTCCGTTTGCAATTTTCTTTGTCTGCAGGTGAGTTCTGCACATTATTATCATTTCCTCGTTTGTTCTTGTGTTTTTTTAAGATATTTATATCATAAAATGTCATACGGCAAACTGCAATTAAACATTCTTGCAAGTATGAAGCAAGATAGGGTTAATTTTAGTAAAGCTGATAAATCCAGGCTAGCAAAACTAAATTACCTCAAGACTCGCATCGAGATGATGGAAAAGCAGTTTACTTTGGCTGAGCATTATCATCAACAGATACTCGGTACTGGAAAGGTGGAAGCTGAGCTGAGTGTGGATGATTTGCAAACAGCATACGAGAACATTCGAGAAATATACGCGGATTATAGAACAGAAGTGTTGGATGCCATCGACAAATTGACACCAGAGGAATCACCGGTTATTTCGGCCAAAACAAGGGACACATCATCAAGTGATGCAAAGGTGAGCGAGTTAAGGCTACCCGTAATCACCCTGCCGACGTTTTCTGGTAGTTATGAGTCATGGCGGTCTTTTCACGATATGTTTATATCTCTGGTTCACACCAACACAACTTTATCAGAAGTACAGAAGATGCATTTTTTGAAATGCAATGTGAGTGGCGACGCAGGAAGGCTTCTTCAACACTTAGCAATTGACAAAGGCAACTATTACAGAGCTTGGGAGATTTTAACCGAACGTTATGATCACAAGAGGGTGCTGGTCAATACACAATTAAAACTTTTATTTGGCCAAGCTTCTATGAGCAGCGAGACAGCTGATAACATCAAAAGAATTCTGGATACATCTAAGGAGATTATCCACTCTTTGGAGAATTTGGAGGTACCAGTCAAGCATTGGGATGCCATATTAATTTTTATTATTCTCCAGAAATTATGCAACACGACGCAGCAGCTGTGGGAAGAGAGGTTAGGAAGCAGTAAGGAGCTACCGAAAACAAAAGACTTTTTTGATTTTTTGCAGTGTAGGTTCCGAACTTTGGAAGCTGTGGAGCAGCAGTCATTCGCGAAAAACGGAAACAAGGCAAGGCCAACAACACAAGTTCTCCATACTCGGCAGACGCAGAAACGGCAAATAAACTGCAAGGTATGCCAGAAAGGACCACATTCGCTGCGGGAGTGTAAGCGATTTTTAGAAATGGATGTTGGTCAACGAAAACAGACCGTTTTCAATATCCGAGTCTGTGAGAACTGCCTTGCTTACAGTCATTTCAAAAACAAATGCCCCAGCTCAAAGTCTTGCTATCACTGTAAACAGCGTCATAACACTTTGTTACATCCTATTCCACAAAACAGGTCAAATATTAATCCTAATGCTCCGCAATTTGACCCTAATCCAACCCAATTGCAACAATACAACGCGAATAATTGGTCCGCAGCGACAAGCAACTACCAAAGTCAGGACAATGAGCAAAACAATCGGAATGTGTCCCATATGCAAACATACAACCCGAACCAGCCACATGGACAAACCCAGAACGACAACAGTTTGCCATCAACTAGTCAAAACTATCGAGTTCACCACGTCAACACAAATTCGAAAGTTTTGCTTTCAACAGCGTTAGTCAGCGTAAAGGCTGGAAACGGCAGTTATTTGACGTTGAGGGCATTGATTGATACTGGTTCGGAGGCTTCGTTTATAACAGAGTCAGCTGTTCAGAGGTTAAATCTGAAGACCAGGTGGACTTTTAGTAAGATTAGTGGGTTGGGGGAGGTCAGCAGTGGAGCATCAAACAAGATCGTCGATCTAAAAATCGAATCATTGACCTCGAGCTTTGCAAGCCGAATGCAGGCTCTCGTCTTAAAGTCCCTGACTGGGCTCCTTCCGACCCAATATACTAATGTTGAAAATTTGTCGCACCTGTGTGGTTTGCAGTTGGCTGATCCGACGTTCAACATTCCAGCAAAGGTTGATATGTTGCTAGGAAGCGACATATACGGCGAGATCATTCTCGGGGAAGTCGTCCGTAACAGTGAGTGCACAGGACCAATAGCTCAGAGGACACACTTGGGATGGATCGTGCTGGGCAAAATGTCACCGACGGAATCAAATACGATTCGGACTTTTTTTAATCAAGTCGACCTCAACACGACTATGAAGAGGTTCTGGGAGATCGAGGAAGAACCGTATGAGAAGTATGAATCTGAGGAAGATAGAAAATGTGAGGAGCATTTCAAAAAATATACAAAACGCTTACCTGATGGCCGTTACGAAGTTCGCCTGCCCTTCAAAGGTGGAGAATACCCAAGCATGGGCCCAACACAAAACGGTGCGGTCAGACGTTTTTTGCAGTTGGAGAAGAGACTGCAAGTTAATCCAACACAACACCAGGAATATGCGAAGTGTATGGCCGAGTACCTCGAGCTCGGACATATGACCCCAGTCGAAGAATCCAATGAGGTTTTAAAATCGAATTTTCATTTTTTTATTCCCCATCACGCCGTCATCAAGGAATCCAGTACCACTACAAAATTGCGAATCGTATTCGACGCAACTTTTAAACCATTTTTTGGCTCTTCCTTGAATGACAAGTTGATGGTTGGACCTAAAGTTCAAACGAATGTAATGGACATAATATTAAGGTGGCGTAAATATAGGTTTACCTTTACTGGTGATGTCGAGAAGATGTATCGTCAGATCCGAGTCAACACATCAGATGCAAATTATCAGCTGATCTTATGGCGGGACAATCCTAACCAAAGGTTGAAGATTTATCGTCTGGAGACGGTAACCTTTGGCACAGCTTCAGCACCGTATCTCGCCATTAGAGTTTTTTTGCAGCTAGCAGATGACGAAGCAACAAAATTTCCGTTAGCTACCTCCGTCATCAAAGAGGAAACTTATGTTGATGATGTCATTAGTGGAGCCGATACCATCGAAGAAACGCAACTCAAACTGCAATCTGTAAAAGACCTTTTGGCAACTGCAGGCTTTCATCTTCGCAAGCATGTCAGCAATTCGGAAGAGGTTTTGCAAAAAATAAAACCAAGTGATAGAGCAGTGGATTTTTCGTTACCATTTGTTGAAACTAGTGACGTCAAAACACTTGGTATTAGATGGCTGCCAATTCCTGATGTCTTCTCATTCCAGGTCACACAGATAAGCGATGGTGAAGTAACAAAACGGTCCATTCTATCTGCGATAGCAAAGCTGTATGATCCAATGGGGTGGATCTCACCCTGCACTATCAAGGCCAAGATTATGATGCAGCAGCTATGGGGTAGGGGACTGGATTGGGACAAGCCAATCCCAATAAAATTGGAACAAGAGTGGCTAGCTTTCCGACAAGAACTCCCAGCAATCGAAAGAGTTCAGATTCCTCGTTGGATCAACACCGATAGGAATATTTCGAAGCTAGAGGTACATGGTTTCAGCGATGCTTCCGAAAAGGCATATGCTGCGGCTGTTTACTTGCGAGTCCTGGATGGAAATAGTCAAATCCACATGCACTTGTTGATGGCAAAGACGAAGGTTGCGCCCTTAGACACAATCACACTTCCCAGATTGGAACTTTGTGGAGCTGTTTTACTGGCCAAACTACTTCACGATACGATGAAAATTCTGAAATTGGAAGCAGCTGAGGTTTATGCGTGGACCGATTCAGTCATCACGTTATGCTGGATTAGAGCTCCTCCGCTAAAGTGGAAGACATTCATCTGCAACCGAGTTTCCCAGATCCAGAAGTTATGTACCCAAACAACTTGGAAACACATCCCATCAGAATTGAATTTGGAAACACACCAGGAAGCTCGTTCCACAACTGTTCTTCACTGTTTGGAAAATAAAGCCATGAGTGTGGTAAACGCAATATTACAAAATTGTTCAACCCTAGGAAAAGCAGTTCGAGTGGTTGCATATTGCCTACGCATGCGAACCAAAGCCAGGCCTTCTCAACAGTACACGGACATCATATCGCCGCAGGAATTTGAGAAGGCCTTAACGCGTATAATAAAAGCTGTTCAGAAAGAGACATTCGATTCGGAAGAAGGAGGTTTCAAGGGATACAAAACACTTACACCGTTCAGAGACGGAGAGGGGATCCTAAGAGTTGGGGGGAGGCTGTCGAACTCTACTCTCCCATTCAACAGAAAACACCCGATTCTACTCAAGGCAGATCATCTTCTTTCGAAACGTATAATTAGTGATGCTCACGAAAAAACTCTACACGGAGGAAAAGAAAAAATGATTGCCTACATTCGCCAACGGTTTTGGATTTTTAACTTAAAAAATGCAGTCAAACAACAAATCCACAACTGCAATATTTGCTTCAAATTTAGGGCAAAACCGTTACGACAGTTAATGGGTAACCTTCCGGCATCAAGGACGACAATTTCACGCCCATTTACGTACGCAGGAGTTGACTACGCAGGTCCCATTGATGTTAAAACCTGGAGAGGACGCAATGCTAAGGTCCTTAAAGGGTACATCGCGATCTTCGTCTGCATGGCAACAAAGGCGTTGCACGTGGAATTAGTCAGCGATATGACAACCCAAACTTTTATAGCGGCTTTCAGGAGGTTGGTTGCAAGGCGAGGCCTATGCAGAGAGCTTTTCAGTGACTGTGGTCGAAATTTTGTAGGCGGAAACACAGAGCTGAAGAAACAACTGAAGGAGTCACAATTTGATTGGAAGAATGTGGCCGAGGTGCTAGCCAGTGAAGGTACCAAGTGGAATTTCATTCCCCCTGCTTCTCCGCACTTTGGAGGTTTATGGGAAGCGGGAGTGAAATCTGTAAAATTCCACCTCAAGCGTGTAGCTGGCAACCAAATTCTGACGTTTGAAGAGCTCACCACGCTTCTAACACAAGTAGAAGCATGTCTGAACTCAAGATCCTTGTGTCCAACGTCGGAAGATATCAACGATCTAGGAGCGATAACACCCGGCCACTTCCTCGTGGGAGAACCACTAATAACGACTCCACAACCAGAATACAAACTCGAAAAAATTTCACATTTAGAACGCTGGAAAAGAGTCCAAGCCCTCTCGCAATCATTCTGGAAATTGTGGAGCAATGAGTATCTTGCTCGACTTCAGCAGCGGCCAAAGTGGACCCAAATCGTTAACTCAAAGCTAAATGAAGGAGACTTAGTTTTGATAAAGGACGAACGACTGCCACCACTTAAATGGAATCTGGGCAGAATATTAAAATTACACCCAGGACCTGATAATCTAGTTCGAGTAGTAACACTCAAAACAGAAACGACCGAACTGAAACGCCCTATAACAAAAATTTGTCCCTTACCAAGCAATACATCAAATATTATAAATTTAACTCAACACAATTAACCCATCATTTCAACTCAACAAAACTTTAATTCCATATAAAACGATTATATTAATTCAACACACATTCAACACAATATAAAATCCAATACATTCAACAATATAGAATGCAACTTAAAATTATATCACATCCATTCAACACAACACAACAAGTATGTACATCTTTACATTCAACACAGCATAATTTATAATCAACATATTTCTAAAACACATTTTAACTCAACACATTCATCAAAGGTTTATTTAAAAAACATAAATATACATATGGAACATTCATTCAACTCAACACAGTACAGACATTATTACATTCACTTCAACACATTATAAAAAGGAATACAACTAATTTCAAAAACTCTAATCAAATAAACAACACTATCATAAAGATTTTATTTCAACACATTCATCAATATCATATAAAAAACAAACTCAACACTTCCTGTATTTATTCAACATCAACAATATATTTATTCAAAATCAACACAATTCAAATTAAGAAACACATGAAACTTAATAATTAGCTATAATTATATGAAATATAATTCAGAGGATTTCACTCAAGAATAAAATTATACCAAATGTTGCACAACACAAGTAGGTAGTGTGGCAACACTTTTATGAAGCAAAAAAAAATATCATGAAAGATCTATCATCAAAATACAGTCCGCTATCAATATACACATAATATAATAACTACACTATTATTTGAATAATTTCAATCGAAAATAAAACAATGTTCACACTATAAAACTTACACAATACACTATTAATTTAATTAAAATAAGAATCAAAACAAAGGGGAATTTTGAATGAAAACTCACCGCGCGTCTCCATTCTTCACACACACACACACACACTCACAACGCGATCACGAAACCGAATCAAAATCAAAAAAAAAATGATTATCAATGAAAATGCATTCACACCACAGCATAAAATAAAAAAGAATTATTATGAACAAAAGACTTACCTTACTCCTACGCCACAATTAGTTAAAACACTTTCATAATTAACTTTACACTACACATTAATCCAAATAAAAGAAAAAACCCGAAACTAATTACAAAAAAAAAAACAACATAAACTAGACCGCGTCCATCTACGATAGTGGGAAAATACTACGACTCGCGAATTGCAATAATGGAACAACAACAATAGCAGCAGCCATCGGCATCGTTCGTCAACGAAGAAGGAGAAGCCAAACATCAGAAAAACAATAAAGGGATGCTTGATCGGAAGAGTGAGCAGAACCATAATATGCAATGTGCAGTCACTTCGTCATTCTGTGTATTGCAATTTTTGATCGTTTTATGTTGTTGTCACTGTTTTGCATGTTTGTTTTTATATGCGCTAATACTGTTTGTCTTTTCATGTCGTGAGATGACACCAGTTGAACTCAAGGCAGAAAACGATCCAGGGTTGGCCTGAACTAAATGGGCTGAGGTGCTGTTTACATCAATGTTGCGAACTGCGTTCACGGCGGGGGAGAATGTTGGCGAACACACACATGACATAATTATTCATTTATAATATTATAATTACTTAAAAGTCTATTGGCAACTCTAAAACATTACATTCCACACTTTGTGTAGAGTTTATGACAACTGTCAAAATGTATGTAACAATAATATATAATGTAATTTTATCGTTTGTGCTAGAACAATTTCAGTTATTTGAAATAAAGTTTATAACGTTTTTATCAACCCTACAAAACGGACGTCTTTTTAACACTTTCCATTTTTTAAGTTTAGAGACGTTTTAAGAAGAAGTGTATATTGAGCAACCCAACCCAGAACACTTACATTATTACATAGTTAAGTAACAATGCAAAACCTAGTTTGGAGTAAGGAATAAAGAAAACTATTGAAAAAACATGAAAGGACGTACAAATACTGCCACAGATAGGCAAATAATTTTGCGGATGGCTTCAAATTCTTGCGACTCAGTTCCAAAATTCAGGGCTAAAGGTGGGATTAGTGCTAGCAGCTAAACAGACTGAAACTTCAAAAGAAACCGCAGCGAAAGCAAGCTCATTTAGATTTCTGTAGGCACCATATGACTTGGGGGAAACAATGGCAGTTCGTGATCTTCTCAGACGAAAAGAAGTTCAATTTATATGGGCAGAATGGATATAATTTTTATTTCCACGACATGAAATGAAAAACGCTATTTGGACCGCCAACAGAGTAGAGAGGGAGGGTTTGGGCTGCCATATCGATATTACGGAACCATAGTTGGAGTTTCCATTGTCCGGAATGACAGCAAGCTCTTACAAAAATATACTCCACAGGGCTTTTCCAAAGTTCTCTGAGCTTTTTGAATCGATACAATGGATCAACCAACAAGATAACGCTCCAATCCATACTACTCGAGCAATAAAGAGCTGAATTAGCGAATAGGGAGTTGAGTTGCTAGAATGGCCACCATACTCATCGGACTCTTAATTATTGCTAAGGCTCTGAACCAATTCTATTGACAGGCAGTGTATGTTGGCGACCTAATCATATCGTCTAATACCCCTTTTGGATCATATGCTAATATTCTAATATACGGTGACTCGTATGATATAAATGCTGACGAGCTAAAGTCGGCTCATCAGCATACGCCACATTTTTGAAGCTTCGATGTGTTTTTTGTGTTTCAATTGCCTTGATTTTTGTTGTTAGAAGACAAATGGCTGTATTGGTTAGTTCGCAGCTTATCATCGTATATGTAGCGCGTTGCCTAAACGAATGAAAGACGACACTAACTAGTCTTTTCTCTTATAATGCTTTGTTAATTAGCGAAATTACAATATATAAGAAAAAGGTAAGCAAGAGGCGATGCGGATGACTGCCGGTTGAAGACTGAGACTGCTGTCTGGTGGTTGACGACTGCTACAACTGTATTACGGTTCTTACGGTGTTGCTCAAATCCTCACGCGATGTGTTTTTTTTTTTTTTGCAAACTGCGACAGTTTTTCTTTTATGTGTGTGTTCACCACATATACAATGTGTGCCTTTATAATTATAAACATTGTGTGGCGCGACCATCACCACATGCTTTCCATCGACTGCAGTTGAGAAATTGACACAAATCATTGTATTGACGTGCATTGCCTCGCCAAGCCCCTGGATTTGTCGGCGTCTGGAAACAGGAGTTCCAATAAATAAATGTACGGAACCGAATGGAAAGACAACACAAACCTTAAGATATTCGCCTACGAGTACGAAATGGTTGGTTGTGCTATGCGGAAAAGGAACTGCAGTGAATTGAAACCTTCGCCGGTGGACACAGAGATGATGAGGTTTTAAAAAAACCCACTAAATTAAAAAAAACTTGTACTGGGACGAAAAAAAAACATAATTAGTATTACCTATAAGATCTAGGTACATATTACATTATAATTTGTCCACTTTTATAGGTAGGTATGCAGAAGTCGATACCTACATATACAGTGTTGGCCAAAAAGGAAGCACGAAAAGATGTCGCTTTGGAAAAAAGTACTAGCTTTATTTTTTTTTAAAACAATAGGTATATATCACTCCTCAATTTCTTATAAACAATTTTATTTTAACCATTAACTTGTTTTAAATATAAAAACATAAACTAGATTTCATTACAAACTAAGTGGACAAAACTAAAGCACATGCACCCTAGATTTAGAACAAGTTGATGAGTTTTTACCGTTTACTTACAAAATGCTACGAATTCACCGTTTCTTTCTCTCAAGCTTGATTTAAGCAAAGGAAAAACAAGTAGTTTTGGTTCGTTGGCTTTGCATATCGAATATTAGAATTTATTTAAGAAAGACATTAAATGGCGCGCAATAAGTATTCTGAACAAATGAAACAAAAAATAGTGTCCGATTTTAATAATGGCGAATCCCTTACATTTATTGCCAATAAATTTGATATAAGCCATACAATTATTTCTCGATTCCGCGACCGGGGAAATGTCCAAACGGTTCATAGTGGTGGTAGACCCCGAAAAACGACCAATCGCAAAGACGAAAGGATCATCAGATTAATAAAGAAGGACCCCTTCATATCGTCCAAGTGTATTCGAAAAGAATTAAGTTTATATATCTCAAGCAGGGCGATTCGGCGAAGAGCGGTTGATGGTGGCTTGTCGTCATACTGAGCAGTAAAAAAGCCATTTATTACTCAAACGAATCGACGTGCAAGACTTGAATTTGCAAAGGCACATTTAAACTGGACTGTGGCAAAATGGAGAACAGTGCTTTTCTCTGATGAATCCAAATTCAGTTTAAAGGAATTTGAAGGATTTCGAACCGTACGGAGACCAAAGGGGGGAGCGACGAAATCCACGTTTTACAAAGTCCACAATTAAGCACGGAGGAGGGAATATAATTGTCTGGGGATGTTTTTCCAGTCAAGGATTCGGGCCGATTCATAAGATTATTGGAATAATGGATCTTTTCGCGTACCGGGAGATCCTGCAAAGTGTCATGCTTCCTCATGCTGAGGAGAATAGACCGTTGCGTTGGATCTTACAACATGACAACGTACTAAACATACTGCAAATCCTATGAAAAATTGGCTTGATAAAAACAAAATTACAGTTATGAAGTGGCGAGCACAATCACCTGATCTCAATCCTATAGAGAATCTATGGGAAATTGTAGATCAGAGAATTGATCGTACAAAATGTTCCAATTTAGACTCGCTACTCGAACAGGATCAAATTGAATGGAATAAAATCCCTACGCACATAATTGACAACCCTTGTTCTTAATTGAATTGTATAAAGAAATAAATTGAAATGTAACACTCCTTTTTTGCGTTATAAATTTTATTGGTCTCACTTTATGCACATTTAGATGATAAGTGTTTCTTAAAAGTTCGTTAAAGTTCCCATGAAATTTCGCCTTCAATCACTACTGTACTTTACTTTCCATATGATTTTCATGGTGAATATACTGAACCATTAAATTTTAATTTGAAATTCTTATATACCTACTATTACATTTCAGTGTGTAATTGCATGTATTGCTATCTCATTAATGCCCCCTATTTTATATGGCGTTCGACAAAGCTGATCATATCAGACAATGCGTTTCTCTCTCCCTGTCCCTTATACAATTATTATATTAAGCCATGTGAGTTGGCTAAAGGATTACCGCAGATGGACTCCTTCATGTATTGCATCTATCAGGAAGAGAGACAAACGCATTGTTGTGACTATTTTCATAGTTTTGTGCTGCAGATTTGATATTTCGCATTTGTTTAGTTTTTGTTCGGTCGGAGTCCTTTTCGCGGTGTTTTGATTTAATAAAATCCGTAAGGATTTTTGACGCGAGTGTTTATTTTCTTTATTGTACATAAAAGGTCCGCCAAATAACTTTTTTTTTTTTGAAAATGCTATAAAAAAAAAGTACTGAATATTTTCTCAAATTTTTTTGAAAGTACAATCCTTCCGGTTAAGAATGGAAAATAATTTCATTCAAATGGCTGCCTCGGCTGGCCATGCAGTAGCCTACACGATCGGTCCAATTTTTAAGCACATTATCGATTGTGTGCAGCTGTATTTCACCAATGGCTTCACGAATATTGTCCTTTAAAGCGTCAATTGTCTCTGGCATGTCGGCGTAACACTTATCTTTTACGGCACCCCACAAATAATAGTCCAACGGTGTCAAATCGCAGCTACGCGGTGGCCAAACGACATCAGCTCTGCCACTGATAATGCGATCTTCAAAAACAGGGCGCAAAACATCGAGTCAAGCTTCGGCTGTGTGGAATTCAGCGACGTCCTGTTGAAACCAAATATTGCCAATATCCTCCTCTTCAATTTTTGTGAACAAAAATTCGTTCAACATGGCCCGATAACGATCGCCATTGACTGTAACGGCCACTCCTTGCTCATTTTCGAAGAATAATGGCCCAATTATGCCTCTGGACCAAAATTTCAATTTTCTCGGGTGTACGCACTGTTTTTTGGCTTTTCACGCTCTGGTTTATCGATGTGGATGCCAGCTTCTTTCACTTTTTTCACAAGATAACGAACATACGGAGCTGACGGTGCTTCTCTTTTTCCAAAATCCGTACGCTATTTTCGCCCACATTCTGCAACATTACCATGATTTTCAAAGTAATGTCGCAATATTTCCCAGCGTTGTTCAAGCGTAAACACACCCATATTCGTTCAGCGGAAGGATAAAACTAATTATCTGTCAAATCAGACATGAGCTTAGTGTTACCATTCGCGAAATAAGCACTAGTTGAAAAAAAAAATTAAATGGCGGACCCTTTATTATGTGTTAGTCATCCGAGATTATGTGCTTCTCATTGAATGGAGATTTGTTTCCATATCTCAGTGACTAGCCAAATATGCGCAATACGACAAATACAACCATGTCAAATGTGCATTATTGCTTCTCAATTAACCTAGCCCTTTCATAGCTATACAAAAATAGTTTCAGTGTTAATTTGTGGTTTGTATGTTGTGTTGGGAACCAACAACCTCATTGGCTCCATGCCTCGACGATGTGCTGCAGTAATCAGAAATAATGGATTCGCCACCAAATATTAGTAGAAAATATTTTTTTTTATTTATTTTGTTCTTTAGTTTTGTCCACTTAGTTTTTAATGAAATCTAGTTTACGTTTTTATATTTCAAACAAGTGAAGGGTTATAATAAAATTGTTTATAAGAAATTGTGGACTGAAATATATTGTTTATAAAATAAATAAAGCTAAAATGTTATCGAAGGTTTTTTGAATTTTCTTTACTTTTTTCCAAAGCGACATCTTTTCGTGCTTTAGTTTTGGCCAACAGTGTATATCTAGGCCTTATAAAAACAAAGCGAAAAATTCACATTAATTGTACTTGGACCTGGTTGCATTAATTTTTGCAATTTAGAGAATAAATAAAAGTAACTTAGATGAATTGTTAAAAAGTGTCTATAATTTTATGTTTGATGAATAAAACAAACCCACATCACTTATATCAATTGGATTTAAACACTTCACATTAATACCTTTTATGTTAATTAGCAAAGAAATTAACTTGCTTAGTTCACTTCAAAAACGACTTTCAGTCGGGAAGAAAGAAGGAGAAATGCAAAAGCAAAACTTAGGTCTTAACTTTTTTCAGCATACAGAATTCAACATTATTTTCTCAAATCCTGAAATAAAAAGAATGAGAAATTTGAGAAAAAGAATAGTTCGAAATTAGCGCTAAAATTGCCTACCGTAACATCAAATGAATTTCTTCATTGCATAGAAACTAAAACCATGTTCCCACCAACGTAATTTAGGCATAGTGATTTTTAAATCACGAAAGGCGTCTCCACCGAACTTTAAGTATTTTAATGCGACATTTTTGTCAAATTTGACATTAGGTCAACTTTCAATATCGTAAATTCGTCCACTTCGGACATAGTTCACGCGGTTTTTATGGTTCTGTAGATCGAACAGATGTGCTATGTTGAGTCTTCTAGTGATGATTTCTTAAGATGATGAGCTCACAAATGTGTAATGCATGCGGTGCTTATTTTCGAGAACAAAACGATGATGCTGGGTCTCCGATTTCGTGGTTTCACGTTGTAGCACTCCGAAAAATCTTCGTCCGCAAAGGAACAATTATCTGTATTCTAAATCAAGGGTGTGCATACTTCACAAAAGCCCTTCACAAACGATTGTGTACAACATATTTTGCCAATCGCTATTGTATCGGGCCACCCTTCAAAAACATTTAAATTCAAAATGTATTCCATATTGTTTAAACGTGAACTGAATCGATGGAGGCAAATTGAATTTTTGTCCACATTAAGTGAATTCATTCATATAACATACAAGTACAAGAGGCAAGGAACAATAAATGTAACATTTTGATACGGGGGAATAAGACGACGACAAGGATAAAATCAAAAAAATCAGACAGCCCTAATTCAATTGAAATTCAAAAAGGAAAACAAAACATTTTATTTTTCCTTTCAAGTATCTTCCAATATGTATCAAAGTGCTTACCACAAAAATGGCTTCTGGAAGTTTGCCAGGTTTTATCAGGTCTTGACTTCCATTTACCTCTTCTCAGTTTGTTCCTTCGATGTCCTCATACGCAGTCGGGCGTGTGTGTCTTCAATATGCTCTGATTGTGCATGTTCTACTATAGCATATTTATGTTTTATTTTGGTATTTTCGTTTTTATATCAGCTGCCCCATCCTAAGGTTCTATGCTTGTAGAATGCATTTAACCCCTGGCTAACATATGACAATTTTCCACTTGCAGAGAATATGTTTTGTTTTTTCTACCTCATACTTTCCTTCTTGCAATCGCAGAAAGGATATTGCAGACGGTAAAGATTGTGCAGAAAGAATCTTTAAGCACCCACGTTCACAAGAAGTTAAAGAGCAGGTACCTACTCGTATGTGCCAGTTGAATGGAGAGGAAGGGCAGGTGGTAATGCTTGTCTTTTATTGCAATCACTTTGCCGCCATAATGGTTAGTTAGGTACCTACCTATTTTTAGCCAAATATTCTCTCAATTTTTCGCCGTTTGCGTTCAACGGGCAATTTCCGGCAAAGAAAATTGTTGTCAAAGTGGGCGTTTATAATAGTTTGCTCAATGTGACGCCCTGCAGTTTGAACATTTAAATGGGCAAAGAAAAGAAGCGCAGCGTAGCTCTGGCATAAACTATGTACGTATACAATTGCCTGGGCGATAGCATTTCAATATTCGACGATAAAATTATGATGTCAATTTGCATCGTATATGTTATAAAATATAATGACGATAAGATGCATGACTATAAATTGAACCCATTTGAAAAGAATATCAGACTGACTCCTTAAGTCTATGAAGATATTCAGTAAACTTTAATTGGAGACATGTAATAAATGTAGAATAAGAAATCAAAGTGAAGAATAATGGATTGTGCAGTACACTGTCATTTGCCACAGCGTTTATACTCCATGGGGAAATATTGACTTCTAACAATAAGGTGTATCAGATATAAGACCTAAAAAAATATGTTAGGGTTCGTAGGGAACAAAAAAGCAAAAATACGTCTTTGTCGATATAATTACTTTTGAAATAAGTCCGTACTATAATAAAACAGCACATATTTCTCGACTTTAAGATATTTGCTTGAGAGGAAAAAACATTAGGTCGTTATCTGTCAGCTAAGCTATTTTTTGTGGTAGGGTTATGAGCTGTTTCTTAATGTACATCTATATGTACCTCGGCATATGTAATTTTCAGGCATATTCTAATTAAATCATTTTTTTTAGCTACGGTTCGACTTTTGCCTTATGATTTCATTTTATTGTGGATAACATAATTTAGGAAATATTTGGGGGGTGAAAATAAAAAATGTTGGTTTCATTGCTTTACACTCAGGGAAAAAATGCAAACTAAAATGTAATATGTAAAAGAATATTCCTTTACACGTTAAAACATATTTGATTTAAATACGCAATGTAATTTTAAATTAAGTCAACGTAGATTCAAAGTGAAACGTTTCACTTTTACATTAAGACCGTGTTTTGAAAAATTGCAACTACTCTCAACGTAACTTTAAAGTGTAACATGTTAAGTGGAACGTACATTCAAAGTGTGGCATAGTTAACTTAACGTTATTTAAATCGATATCCACTTCAAATCGCTGCGTTTTTTTATGCTGAAATCTTACTTTACAAATAATGCATACGTGCATTTTTTTTACATACACAATGTAGTTTCAAACTTTTAAAGTGACAAGAATCCAGAATCAAAGTAGTACATGTTCATTATTGCATTGATGTTACTCTTTTCAATAACGGTCAACATAGATTCAAAGGTAAACATATTTATTCGTAAGTCCCGCTAAGTGTGGCAACGCAAAGGTTAGCTCATTGTCGTTGTTATTCTTGTTTCCAGTGTTAAAATGTGAGTTTTGTGTAATAAAATGTTATTACTGATATTTATTAAAAATAAAATTAAGTGCATTTAATTGTAGACGAAACCTACAAATGAAGTGTAAAGTTAAACATGTGTTGAAATAATTTTGTTAAGAAGCATATTGTGCAATTTGAAAGTGAAGAAATCAGGACATTTATACATTAACCTCAGGATAAATAAAAGTGTTCGATTAGAAATTAATTTATTTCTAAATATGTACACATGCATTATTTAACAAAAGGGTTAAATAGTGCATATATACATATTTACACAAAATTAGCATACATTGCTTTTTATAAAAATCGTTGTTTTTCTTGATTTTCTCAAAATTTCAAGTAATTAAGTACATTTTGTGAAGCAGTCAACAACAATACACAAATAAAATTTATTTTCATATTAGTTGTTCAAGGATTTCACTCAGCTTTATTACTTTCTGTTTGCAAAAGCTTTTTACTTATTGAAGAAGAATTTTATTTCAGCCAATGACATAACGTTTAAAAGACTTGTATATTTGACAAATGAGGATATAATGACTTATACAATAACTAGTGGAGAAAAACGGAGGTAAGAATTATTAAAGAAAATTAAAATTATATCTGTATATACTGTATTCCGATAACGAAAATGTTATTAATTTAAAAATAATTTTAAACCAGATTCAAAAGTAGCCGCAGAATCCACAAATTATCGCATGAGCAAAAAATCGTAAGTAATGAAAAAATTAAATAATAAAATAATTTTACAAATTAGTACAATTTACGAACTTATGTAGGATATTTAATCTTAAACGGTAGCTCTAAAGGCTCACAGAGATAATACAATAAAAATAATTGTAGAAGAAGCTAACTGCAAAAATATAAGTATAAAATTTTATATATAGGATAGGTTAATAACGAATAATTTAAGAATTTTATGTTATTACTATTACTATTATTTTTAACTTCTACTTACTATTATTTAAAAAAAAAAAACAAGTATGTATTCAAATTTTGACGTTGAACTTATTTTGGAAATATGCTACTAAATGCTTATTCAAAATGTGTTCACTTTGAATCAATAGTTGAAAAAGTTAAATTAAAGCTTAAACATAGTATTTCCAAAGTTGGATTTGTTTGAATACACAATGCACAGTGATTACTTCAAAATGTATTTGTAGTGTTTTTAAAGTCAAATATATTTGGTTGTACTATGAGTAATTGTCAAATTAAAGTTAAAGAACAGCATTTTCAAAGTTGATTGTTTTTAAATCTACGATGCAGCAGCTTAACCCTTGTGTGACTGGCAATAAAAAATTACTCTTAAGTGTGCTGTGGTACCCAGGTACTTTAGTATATTTTGTATGACAATTGTGTTAAAATTTTTATATTTTGATTAAAAAAAGACTATTTTGCAAAGATAATGTTTATAAAAGTTTATAAATTTAAAATTAAATTAAATTTGGATACAAACAAGAAATAATATTATGTATTTAAACAACTATGGACAGGCAGCGACGCAAGCGAGGCACTTTGCAAAATTTTTGCAATGCTGATCGCATACTGGCTTGGAACACCACATACACTCCTTGTGTGTTTTGCGTTTACGACCTGAAATGCAAAGGTGGCATGTACCTTTGAACACAAGGCGGCTATCAGCTCCACGTTCTTGTGTAGGCAAAGCAGCCATTGGTGGATTTATTGGCTTACCTAATGCTAATTGGATGCAATGCGACGTGGAGAAGTTAGCCATCACTCTTGCGAGTTTTGCCCGCTCTTCTATACCTGGCAGCATGAGTTCTTTAGCCATGTTGGTGAGAAACATCCTCCGCTTATTAGTCGCAGTAATATCCGGATTATTGAAAGAATACACGACATAGGCTGCTACACCGCAGACATCGAGCAAATTATAAAACATTGCAAGCGGCCACCGTTTGGTTCTGCGTTTTGTCGTATAAAATGCTGTCATTTTGTCCATCATGTCTACTCCACTTTTCGTCTTATTATAATGCAGTACAATATCTGGTTTTTACTTACTTTGCTCATCAGCGATAGAGTTATCGTGATGCATAGAAGATAAGACAATCACAGCCTTCTTTGCTGCCGGTACATATGATACCATACTGTACTTCGATTCATGGAACCCAAACAGGCTCGAAAACTCTCCACGGTTCTTGTTTTTCTTCATTTGTGGAGGAATAAACGTTTTATTATGGTGAACGGTGCCCACAAAAGTCAAATTTTTAGCGAGAAGGTATTTCGCGAGCTCCAATCTAGTGAAAAAGTTGTCGGTAGTTACATTTCGGCCTGATCCTTCATACCTTCGCATCAATCGCTTTACAACATTCTCTCCGATGTGTGCTCTCCACTCGAATGATGTACCCCGGCCATAAAAAGAACACCCAAGTAAACTTTTAACTCTTGAATAGTGAGCGGTTTCCATACCTTTGGTGGTCTATCCGAATGATTGGAATTGAATGACGCATACACACTTAGAGCTTTTCGATTAGTTTCTGTTACCACGATGTCTGCCATAACAGGAGTGAAAAAGGCCATGAAAGTATCAGCTTCAGCTTTAATCTCGAAACCAGCAATAGGACACTGTTTCTGCCGAATTATGTTTTGCGCACAGGTTCGAACACTCGTATTTGGCGGAACTGTACTCCATTGCGTTATTCCATCCTTACCAGTCATGATTTTGCATGCATCGGGAAACTCTGTAGTTGTATCCTCGTCATCGTCGTTTTCAGCGATTTCTAACTCGACCTCAGGTTCGTTTTCTACATCAGAAGCCTCACCAATTTCTCCCACTTCGCCACTAATGTAACCAGTGCCGGATGGCATACCTGTTGGTGGAGGTACATAATCGTCTACAGAACCATCAGAAAAATCACCGTCATCACTTTCCATTTCATTCAAGACCGTTGTCCAATATTTATCCTGCTCCTGTACACTTAGTCTAAAGTCCAAAAAAGTAGTAAAGAAAACATAGGAAACATACCAGAACTACAATATTACTTATTCACTACGCGCGCTGAACGGAAGCGAAATTGTGAACCAGAAACATCAGATGATGAGGCCATATTTTCTTATAACGTCTGCTCAGATAGTCTACTTATTTGAAAATGACAGGTGACAAAAAAACAAAAGCAATGCAACTACAATTTTATTCCAAAAAAAAAATTGTGCGAACTTGTTCGTGCACGCATTGTAGAACGGAAAATATCAGAGTACCCAGGTACTTTGATGTCATTTTGGAGAACATGTCGACAAAAAAAATTGTTGGAGAAACATATGGCTCGATTTTGGAGATAAGTAGCATATTTGACGCAGAAATGTTTTTTAGGAAGGTACTAAAAATACTAGATAGTGGTTCAGGTGAAACCTTAGTTTTTTTTCTAAATTGCGCTTAGAAAGTACCCAGGTACCTGGACACCTACACAAGGGTTAAATTATTGTCGGTTGAATCGAAATTTAAATACTTTGTTTTAAAGGTAGAGAAATTTGATTTAAGCATGATTCCAAGTCAAATCAAAGTGCATCCGTGGTTAAATCAAATTAAAATTTGTTTAGAGTAGGAAAACCCTTTGAATTAATGTTATGCCGCTTTGATTTAAACATGTTCGTAGTCGATGCTAAATCATTCCGATTTTGATTTTACGTTGTTTTTTCTCTGGGTGTAGGTTTCGCTCCAGACTCCTGAAATTGACATATAAAACATGAATTTAATATAGCTTGGAGAATCATTTTGCAGATAAAATTGTATAGTCCTTCCATCCATTCCGAAGATATAAACTCACTCAAAAGTATGGCTGAAAGCATTATTCAATTTATTTTATTTAGGAACATAAGCGAAGAAATGATATAACTATTTTAATGTAGTGCCTGCTACTCTGCTGCACCTAATTAGCTTAAATTGTTGTCGGTCTCCTCAAGTTTCGGTTTCAGGTGGTTTATCCTGTTTTAAGAATGTTCAAATTGTTTAAACTGAGTGATGGACAATCCTGGTCTATTACTTTCAACTCATTAAAAAAGTATTGAAGTTCAATTATCCTTTTTCCTTCTATAGGCGTTTTTCTTTTTTAGTTCAGAGCACAACCTGAACTGTTATACAAAAAGTTCGTGTTTCTTTTTTAGCTCAGATACATCAGAGCTCAGATTTGTGTTTCTTTTTTCGATCTGAGCATTATCAGAGCGCGCTCGATGAGCTCAGAATAAATTGACTGAGCATGCTGAGTAAAAAGCTGAATACACACTCACAGTCACATTTGACAGAAAAAAAAAAACCAGGAAAACAAAATAAATGAAATGGTGGACGAACTTTGTTGTTCTGGAACTAAAGGATAACCAATTTAAGAAACAACAATTAATAAATATTCAATTTATACATATATTTATTAAAAATGACAGCTATTTGCTCAAGTGTGTTTCATAAATACATCAGAACAATCTGAGCACGCTCGGCTCAGAGCGCGCTCATAATGCTCGAGCTCGGTTCAGAGCTCAGCTCTAAACTAAAAAAGAAAAACGCCTTATAATGGCAACAGAATCGATCGCAGATGTCACTCTTTCTATAATCAGACTTTCTAGGCCTTCCAAATAAAAATGTCCTTTAGTTTTAAATTTGATGCTGGCTTTCATTGAGTATTTTCAGTATTTTGTCTTGACTTCGTTAAACTAAATAAGTAAAAACAAAAACATACAATATCAAAAAAGGTTCGATAAAGTAAATTTATCCTAAAATCAGGAAAATGGATGTAAATGATTGCTTTCTACTTTCGGACTTTTAAAATTTGCGCTTCGAAAAACTGTAACACAATTTTAACATCGTTTGTCCGTGGTTCGTGGACCCTAGGCCTAAATTCTCACAACCTTTCGTTTTGTGTGAGTTTTTCATTTTTGGGACGAATGGAAGAGATCTACAACTTTATGCCGAGTCCAAACGGCTAATTGAGAAGGTCTTTCATCAGTTATAATCTCGGATGTGTTTCGGGAGAAGGACAAGAGTAAGCAGATTTTATGCAAAGTTTCCCAAACACCTCTGGGAATTCTTTACATAAAATAAAACTGAGATGTTTTCTTAAAAACCTCCGCTGACGATATTAAAGGGAAAATTCTGTTTTTATACCCTCCACAGAAAGGTATATTCACTTTGTCATTACATTTGTAACGCCAAGAAGGAGTCACCGCAGACCTCATTATATATTCTGAACCAGGATCATATTATGAATCTGTCTGTCCAGAAAAAACAATTTTTCATGACTTGTATGCATGTATGTATGTATGGAGGGTATCAAAACCAGGCTGATGATAACATTTTTACTCGTTTTCAAATGCACTCAGTTTCAATTCAATCCAAAATTCAAATTAAATGCTTTTTTTGCACAGAGGCCTCTTTAAAAGTAACTTTGACATACGGTCTATAATGCCTGTGACACCCATAATGGTTTCGATACCATGATATCAATACTATGGCATCGTCAATGCCATGCTAGGTGACACACTGTGCAACGACAGCTGCCATGCTCCGGTAGACCAAAAAACCCGTGACACACACCTAGCATGGACACCATTCCCATGGTATGAATTCTATAGTAGTTTCTATGGAAATGACAGGTATTTAATGTAAAACTATTCTCCACTTCATGATAGGGTCCTTGCTTTCGATAGGGCCCACAATGCTCAGCTGGTATAACAGTAGTTTACCTACCCTGACAGACTTGTGGTTCATGTCGATACCATGCTATGGAAACCATAGGTGTGTCTTATGGATTTATAAAACTTTTTATAAAAGTATTAAAACCCTAAGAAATATATTTAAAATATAGTATAATATTTGTTTTATGTCGCTTTAGCAAACCATAAAATTAATAATGCCAAATCGCAGTTAAGTGTTTTTATAATATTTACTTACAAAAGCTGAATGGAATCTCATGCATATACAATTTTAAATTAAGTCATAGCTACTCAACGACATAAGAAGAACTGATATGAAATGATAGCTGAAGAAAAACACTTGTGTAAGAATGTCCATCCGTCCCATAATGGATCTACTTCTTTATAGGTTTTTAAAAGATGCAATAGCGATTGTGCTTTTATTCAATCACCAGTTAAATATTTTCAAATTGAGGCAAATTCCAAATCGATATTTTTTGATAAAACATCGTTAAGGAGTGATGATGCCAATTTGCCCCTAGAAAAACAATATCTGAAATGATATATTATTAAGCCATTGAACTTTCCATCCGGCTTAGTGCTTTTCGCCAGTCATTGTAAATTTAATCCACACCCTATACGTATATATAGATGTACATTCTAGATTCTACTGTTTGAATCAACTCTCTGGAGTTTTCAATTCCTTTTCTTTGCACCCAGTCTGAGGACGATTTGTTTCTGACAGAATTAGCGATTTATTATCCTTAAAGTATGACACTTTTCATGATAACAACTTCATATCCTTTTCCTTGTTCTTTCCGCACTTCCATAGCACAAGTATCTACTATCTATTTTCTGTCCGGCTGTCATCACAGTAAGTCATAGAGTGGGAAGCATATTAAAGTTATCCATCCATTCGGCATACAACCCGTTGCTTAATCTACATGACAAATCTTGGCGCTACATCTATGGGAACTAATTAATGACTTATTTGTATGACGACGCAACGATGACGACCGACGGTTGCACACAACATAATGAATTAGAAAGCACGTAGCGCGAACCACACAGATAGGGATTTTGGATTTATTCAATCGTAGTAATATGACGCGACGCGAAGTGTTGTTCTTTCAAGGTATCAGTTTACTTTTCCCACGCACTGATACACCTGATATGATTGATGTGTTTCCTTATTTACAATTACAGGGAACTGGTATTGATCTGTTATTTACGCTTCTGAGGAGGTATTAGATGTGAGAACTTTTTCTTATCCAGTTGACGGGAGTATCACCTAAAAATTTCTATCTAAATGATGTTGGTTATTCAATCTTTAAGTTTAGCTTAACCGGAAATATACTTATACTAAATACGGAAACATAATATTCTAAATTTACTCTCCTGTATGACCCTCTTGTGCTACGGGTTTTGATTGTATCAAGCTGTAAGATGTACTTGTACGTATGCATACTTTGTATATACCTGTACTCATCTATCTCAGCAAACGAAAGGCTAAAACTTATGAAGACGGATAGCAGGAGTAGTCCTTAAATTAGGGAGTGCATTTCAAAATCCTAAGCTTTCTACAGTACCTGAGTACAATGTAAATTAGTGTTTACGTCATCTTCATCACCATCATCCCCACTACCATGATCGTCATCTACTGCAAATGCAAAAATAGGTACAAACCTCTTTCTCGACAACTTACTTAAGTGCACTTGAAGTGAGTAGTATACGGACAGAAGAAGGGTTTAAGAGAGTATATCCAACAATGTTGTTGGATTTTGTTCCGCTAAATAAATAAATTATTTCGTTCATTTGTGCTTTTCATCGTTACATGAGAGATTTTGCGTTCCTCCAAATCATGGCCAGGACTATAGACCGTACTTCCGTCAATGTTGATTCCAGTATTCGAGATAATGAACTGAAAGACGGTAGCAGCTACACTATGTTTTAAAAGAATTGGTTGAAAAAAAAAATCTATATAATCCGTGAGTTTAGGCACCAAAAATATATATAAACAAGGATCAAGAGTGCACATTTTTTTCAATTCTTTAGGCACAATTATTCTGATTACATTATTTTTAAAGACGACAATATTAAATTAAAAACAAGTAAAAGTGTTATCATCGGCCTGGCCGATGCCCTGATACCCTCCACTGCATAGAAGTCATGAAAATTGATTTTGTATGGGAGCAACCAGAACTACTTGACCGACATAGCCCATTTTTAGTAACAACTTTGACGACAATAAAAGGAAGTCTACTCACAAAATTTCACTTGCCTACATGGATTGTTTTGGACTCTATCGTGTATTCAACAGACAGTGAGACACATGGGTCTAATATTGATTTTGTATGGGAGGTATTCGAACTACTTGACCGACATAGCCCATTTTCAATACCAACCTGACGACGATAAAAAGAAGTCAGACCAGACAGACATGGGTTTTTGTTTTTGGAATAATTTTACACTTCCAACGTTAGTATCTTTTTAGCCTGTGACAGGAGAAATAATACGAGCCTAGTGACACCTCAGTTTTCGAAATCGGTCTAGCCGTTTAGGCTACAGGACGTCACGTCGAATCAGACATATGTACGCGACAACCACATTACCCTCCTTCTGTCCAGTCTCCAGTCGAGTAATAATTTCTTATAAAAAGGGGAAAATTATTATAAGATCTAGAGTCCATCAATCCATCGTACTTGCATAGTTTCTTGGAATTTTACTCAAGTTTTACAAAAACAATTTCCATTGACATTTTTTGGGCAATATTTCCGTTTTATATATTGCGTGACAACAACAACACCTTTTTGGGCTTTCTCCCACCCTGTTTGATATTTTTGGGCGTTATAAATTATTTAAGGCGTTACATATTTTTAAATCGAGTTCGAAATTATTTCCTTGGGCGTAATTGCCTCAGCCTCGTGACTTAAAAAAAAACCCACAAAAAGAAGACTTTAAGCGGTTAAATTAGTCGACTCGGAAATGTAGCCCTCAAATTTCGGCGCACCAGGGTAAACAGCATACCATGCAGTAGCTTTGAGCCGGTGGGTCTTCGTGGGTTCTCCGCGGATTTCTGATGCTCTAGAAGTGATAATTAAGCCTATTTACATATCCACAGAACTGAAAAACCGATTTGTTGCTCAATATCTGCACTTGGTTAGTAAATATTATCAATCATATAAATAAAATTGGTATAGTTCTGTTCGACTAAGATTGAATTTGACTGCATGTATTTAAATGCAAAATTCTTAGAAACTGGTCAGTATATTCTGGTGGATTTTTGACAGGCCTATAGAGGATACCCAGGCCTACAATATCTACTTTGTCTCAACTCTATACCTCTATAAATTCCGGAAAAAAATTGGACCAGAATAATTTATTTTTCCGTTTCATTTTGCTTTTTTCTTTGTCACCCTTTCCGTGCCAAAATACTGGGAGCATATAAATATAGTTAACATCAGCTTATAGAGGACATCTGCAGGTACAACTTAGGATATCCAATAACTCGATAACTTAAAAGGTTTTTAAATAAATAGGCAAACTTTTAAACATTTCTACGATTTTCACCTGCATGAGTAGATATGCAATTCATTCTCAAATGAAACATACTAACTGCGCAATATTTTGACATCTTTTTAACCTTATTTTACTCCACTGACGGAGAGGAAGACAGACAGAGGCTGTCTGCTGTTTGGTGTGTTAAGAAGAAAAAACGGTATAAAATAAATGTCAAATATGTAGGAAAGGAATGTCAAATAGGTAAAGGTACCAGTGGTACAAGATCGTGGTATTATTACATTAGGGAAAATTCCTGATGTCGTACCTGTTTATAAACACTATTTGCAATCAAGATGAGGCAGTAAATTACCCGGTCGAGTTTTTAAATAGAATTAAATTCCATGGCCTGGATTTAAAAGTTGGAGTTCCCATTATGCTGCTTCGCAGTTTGAATCCCCTAAGCTTTGTAATGGAACCAGATTGAGAGCGATTTCGTTGCAGAAAAACGTTATTGAGGCGTTAATTTTAACTGGGTCTGGTAAAGGAGATACGGTGTTTATACCAAAAATACCAATAATTCCCAGCAATTATCCATTTCAGTTTAAACGGATTCAATTTCCTATTAATGCTTGTTCTGCCATGACAATCAAAAAGTTAGAGGGTCAAACTTTAAGAAAAACGGAAGTTGAATTAATCAAGAATTGCTTAAGCCACGAGCAGTTATATCTTATATGTAGCGTGCTCCAGGGTAAGTAATGCAGCAAATATCACTATCTAAGTCGATAGAAACCGCGTAATATGGTATACAAAGAAGCGTTACACTAATAAGCTAAATATTATAAAATTATTTTCATTGTCCAAAGAATATTAAATTATTGCCGATTAGTCCAACGAGCATGTGCAATACCATGAAGATAAAGGCAGAGTGGGCCCAGTCTACGGGAGGTCTTTTAGTACAGGTTCAAGTCCCTCACTTTTGCAGAAGGCTCTTTCTGAAATCTTTCAGCGTGATTGAGCTGACAGACATCGTACAGGCCAAACCGCTAATTGTATATTCATGAAACTTTCAGGATATGTTCCACTAGCTGTGTAGACGCGCACTAAGAAGGAATTTTTCGATACGACCCTCGCTGCCCTTTCTAGAGAGATTTTTCTATTACTCACGAACCGTTAGTTGTATAAACTTGCAATTTTGTATGTTAATAGAAAATAAAAAATCATCGAATACCTATTTCGCCTTTTTATTCAAAATTCGCCTTATAAAGGTTGAAAAAGAGGTTACAAACTTATTTATTTTATTTTAACGTTAATTCACTCAACCTGCTATTACATTCATAAAGCTTGGTCAATTCAAAAAAGCTTAAAATGCTCTTTGGCCAATACTTCCCCGAGTATCCTAAGCCATCATTTATCTTTCTGCTCCTTCCAGAGGATGAGCTAGAAGAAATTAAAGACAGATCTCATATAATCAACAAGAAATTAAGATTGATTTATCGATTGCCAGCTATGCTTGCAAAAAACCGCAAAATTACAAAAAAGTTATTGCAAAAGTCGCAAATGCTTAAAATTAAAAAAATAACACATCAAACTTGATTTTTAATACGTTTGCATAAAACAGAATACAATAACAAAGAAAAAGGAACAAATTATAGTATTAGTATTTCAAAATGCAAATAGAAAACACCGTAAGCATAAACAGTTTTATTTTCCGATTGAATTAAATTGAACGACAACGTCAAGATAGAAGAAATATGAAAATGAGTGCGTTTAGCATATGTTTTTGATAAAGCAATAATAGTTGCATTCAGTGTTTTCAAATGAAAAGAATTTTATTGAATTTGTATTTAATTTTGTTTTAGATTAATAAAACAAAAAATCGCAAACATCGCAAGAAATAAGAGATGTCGTAAATTCTAATTTTACACCGAAAAAAATACCACGCGTTTTGCGATATATCGCGCAATATGGCAAGTTTGGCAGTGTGTTTGGTGTTGGATCAATTGGTGAGGTCTGCGCCAGAAAATATTTTTTGTTTTTCTCTCATGGTGTATGGATATGGAATGGATATGTAGCGTAACGCGTAATACTAAGTATCATTTGTGCGATCGACCTCATGCTGTTTGGTGGTTTGGTGTATGCTCCGTAATTCCTTTTCGTTCTGCGAAACGTTTGCGTTTAATTTGATCCAAAAAAAAAATTGTCAGGGCCAATCATTTAAAAACGGTGGTATAGACTGAAGGGAAGATTGCTTTACGCACGGTCAGATTTACGTAGTTTGCTCTCGTGTAAGTTCACCCTGAAGTCTGGTGATATTACTGCCGCCCAATAAAAAAACAAAAAACATTGTCTATAAAGAAGTCCTTTAAAAAAAAAGCAATTTAAGTAACAATTTTTCTAAAAAAGTACATTTTAATAGTCCCACGCGGGCGAAGTAGCGGGTAACTGCTAGTATTAAAATAAAACATCTTATAGCCAAGAAAAAAGTTTCAGTTCTATCATAATAGGGATTATTTAGCGGACGATAATCATTTCCTCAAGAGTTCAGTGACTCTGCGCTTAAATATTTGGAAGTCGATCCACTTAAAAAAGGATTGGGTTAGATGCCATGTAAAACAATACATCAGCAAATACTTTCATTGCATTATAATATTTGATTTACGATCAAATCAATAAGAAAGCCCAAATCCAACTGAATGGGCAGATAAACGGTCGCTTCCATGTATGTGCATGTGCAACCTCTTTTCTTCTCTAAAGATACGCAGACTTTGTCATGACTTTTCTTACAGACTGTTCTTCATAAATGTAATGATGAAAGAGGCTATCCGGGTCTGGGACCTTCACTCTTCTGTATTCTATTCCAAGGGTAATGCGAATGCATAAATCATGTTCTCTGCATTTGTCATGATTCATAAATGTGACAGGAGGAGGTGGCTGGAAATGAAAGAAGAATGTTGAGATCTAACCACTTGGGTGTTGTGGTCCACATACATTGCAAAGTGATGTTCTGCTGTTTGCCATGTTGCATTTGGTTTGGGCGGTCGTTTTTAACGTTCGTGTTTCCTTCCATTTGCCATATACTTCTATATTGAGAAATTCCCAGACATAAATACACTAAAAGGATTTTCGGAACAAGAGCTCTTCCACTTGGTTTACATCTTCCTATCAGGATGATGTTATGTGTTATACACTAAAGATCTCCGATTGTATACCGCATTTGACTCGGTTTGCTGTCGACTTAAGTCTCACTTATGTCGGAATTGCAGTTGCAGCATGAGGATGTTGTTCCTCATACATGTTTTCGAAAGAGTTAAAACTCAGTATTGACCTGAAATGAAACGAATTCGGACGACTACTCATAGTTTCAAGACCCAGACAAGTAGACTGGAATTTGGTCAAAAGTAATGCAAACTAACATCTTTCGACTTTGAGTATGTGGTATAGTTTTGCTGTATTTATTGAAGTGACTGAGACACGTTAGCCATTTTGCAGTAAGCTGGCAATAACGATGAGATATCTTTGTATCATATCACTCCGATTTGCGCAAAAACTGTTGGCTATTAGATTTCTGTAAGCTTATGAGCTTATAATTAATTGGTGAGACACTTAGTGCCTCAGAGTATGCAGTCACATGATGGCACTACCATAATGAGAGGAAAACAATATTACAATTTTAAACACGTAAACAGGAAAGGTTAAGATGACATGTTTTATAGCATTCGCATTTCCTAAATTCCATATAGCTATTCCTTCAAGTAAACTGTCTTATAGTACATTTACACCGCACCTAAGTTCAACATTTCGGAAAAAAAATTTCGAAATCCAGTTTGGCGTTCCCACTGAAACTTCAACATTTGAAATGACAGCTAGTGTCAGAATTCAATACTGATCTTTTTTTCTGTTTAGAAGTCAGAAGTGGTTGAACCTAAAGAACATTTTTTTAAGCTACGTATATTAATTTAAACATGAATTTAAATGCTAATTCAGATAAATATTAAACATATTGTTGACTCAATATAGAGGTATGGAGTTCGCGATGAAAAGTTATTGATTTGTTGACAGGTACTTTTTTGTCAGCGGGCTGAAAAGTCAGTAAATGACGTGCGGAATTTGTAAAGAGGTTTGTTCGATTTGACAAATTTACAAATGCAGCGACGAAATTCAACATTTCACTGAAATTCAACATTTGGAAATGTTGGAAAATGTATGGCGAAATGCTGGACATTTGGGCTGAAATGTTGAATTTAGCCGAAACGATGAATTTAGGTGTGGTGTGAATGTACTATTAAAGATAAAGCAAGATTTGAATTTGCTGAATAACAATTCGAGAGCGTATAGTTTAGTATGTGGAAAGAATATTAAAAAAATTCAGGGGAGATGGATCGATTAGATATTGAAGTAGTGCGTGAGACTGTTGGAATATTGACTCGGCGTCGTGGAAAATAATTGCAAATTTCAAGAAGCTTTTTACAACAAATACTCATTTAATAGCGCAGTGGCTTAGTGGTTAGTGTGTTGGACTACTAAGCGAGGGGTCCCAGGTTCGAATCCCGAGAAAAACCCAAATTCCAACTTAAGGTTTTTTTTCGCTGCGCCACCTCTCGCGAACGTCTGACAAACATCCGAGAGTATAACTGTCATGAAAGAGCTTCTCAATTGGCCGTTTGGACTCGGCATAAAATTGTAGATCCCTTCCATTCGTCCCAAAAATAAAAAACTCACACAAGACGAATGGTTGTGAGAAGCTAGGCTTGGTCCATACGGACCTGTTGCGCCAATTATTTTTTTTTTTTTTTACTCATTTAATATCTGTATTTTCTGGGATTTCGTTTTTCGGTGATTGGTTTATTGAACATCAAATCGTGAACGATGGATGCATCCTAAGCGATGAAGCTCATTTTTACCTTGGTGGCAAAATGCATCCACAGGGTGTCACGGGGAGTCTTTGGACCATTTTTTTCGAAAATAAGACTGGTCAAGAAGTGACTGTTACTGGTGATAAATATCGCGTAATAATGATAATAAAGTTCTCTCTGCCTAAATTTAGTGATAGGTATTGATGTGGATGTTTTTTTCAATAAGATGATGTAACTGTATGTATGACATATACAGCTGGTGAAACAATTCAACTACCGCGTGAGTCATTTCTGGGTTTTTGAAACTATCCTCTTAGATCATGTCATTTAAAACCATTTGAAATCTCTTATGGGGTTATTTAAGTCAAAAGCTCAAAAGTTAACGACCTTTAATATACGTTAAAAAAAAACTGCTTTATTGAACGAATAAGCAAGTAAACATTTACGATAGCAGTTTAACGTTTAAGAAACGAATCAATGGGAACATGGAAAGATCTAGTTTTGTAAGTCTAACAGCTGACTGACTTGATGTAGATATCTCAGTTTTGATTTGGGTAGATCAGTCACATGCAAAGTTTTTTTTTTCAGCTGACTTTTACAGAGCCGACAAATCTAGTCAATAAATTCATGGCTGAGTACTAAGTTCACAGTTCTGACTGACGTCGGAAAAGTGACGTTACGGACCAATAAGGTTTCGGCGTTCAGGATAATCTAGTCAAAACCAATCTTGTAGATTTCAGATAACTTATAGATTTTGGAATCCTAACCAATAGCTTTTCTGCCTTAAAAAAATTTTAGACTATGAATAACTAATGACAACAAAAACGTTACTCCATAGAGTAATTGCCTTACTCACCGATTAGTTAAACGACCGTTCAACGGTTGACAAGATATTTTTTATAAAAAGCAATTTAAGTAATTAAATACCATTGAAAAAACTATGTTTTTTATTTTATTCAAACCTTGCGTGAATTTTGGGTAGTGTTTTTAAATGCACTAATTATTTCGGTATGAGAATATTGGGGGTTGATGAGATAGCTTATCAAACTTGTTAAAGTAGATGGGAACTACGAAGCTAATACTTGAAGTTTTGTAATAAAAGATTCAGGAATGCATGTATTATGAACAATTTTGATCAATTGAAAATATTGTAGAAGCGTAGTTTTAGGTTAGGTTTATGGGTGGATACTGGATACAGGAAAGCGAGCCCTGAAGTACCCCACTTAGAACCCATTGTGATGCCCTTGTTAGGCGTTAGCCGTTGTTGTTGGAGGAGATGCGTTCCCTCTTGATTGTGGTATCTCGGCCTTGTACAACCATCCTGATATATTTATGATTTATAAACATGTGAGACATCAGAAAGTTCCTGTATGTATGTCATGGAAGTAGTAACTTCAAAGTATTCTAGTCCCCAAGTGATAGAGACTTGGGCATTGACAGAGGAATGAGGTGTGTCATCGTGTACCTCCTCATCTCCGCAGCCCGTACATAGGTATATCGTCATTCTTGAGCTTTAATTTCATTGTATGGTTCCTTAAAACGTTGTGACCCTTAAGATCCCCTACCAGTTTATACAACATCGTTCTATCAAATCGCATATGCTTATTAATCCGACTTATAAATATTATATTCTGGCCATAGCTTCCGTGAGAGAGCGCTTAGCGCTAGTAAACAAAATGATGAGAGTCGACTGGAATAGGAATAGCGATTAGCATCGGAGCGAAGCGGACGCAATTGTTGAGTGCGAAGAAAAACAAAATAAAGGCAAAAATAAATAATAAAGCGAACATCGAACAATATTCGTTTTATCCGACAAGTTTGGAAGTGAGTGTAAAGATAGAGACTTGAATAAAAGTGTTATTTTTTTTAATTATTTTTGTGTAATACGCATAAAATACTGACATTAACATCAAATTGTGGAATTCACCGAAATCGATTTAAAGCAAACTTGATATTTTAAACAGTATTTGTTTCTCTTCAACCAACTTTTTCAGTTGTTTCATTTCCTCTCTTAAATTAATAACAATGTTTTCATGTGGCGATGCTCTGCCCACCTCCCTGCCGAGGGGGATTTCGTGACTTGCTATAGGTGCGATCGTAAAATGCATTTTGGTTGCACTACAATTTCGGAGAGATCCTATAGGAAAGATGACCCTAGCCAAAAAGGAGGAATGGCGTTGCGGGATGTGCAAAAAGGAAAACCAAAATGTTGCATCCCCTACTCAGCCTGCCCCGAAAAGATTACGAAGTCCAATTTCTCCAAAGGGAATCGTACCCGTAGCACCAGTAAATAATGACAACAATACTGCCGTGCAATATGAGATGAAGACACTCCGTAACGAGATGGCTGATATTAAATCAAGTTGCGAATTTGTAGCACATAAATACGAGCAAATCAATCAACACATGTTGAACAATAATGATCTTCTCAAGAAGCTTTCAGACGAGATAAAGGAACTTAAGGAAAGTAATGCACGTAAAGATCAGCAAATTTTACTTATGGAATCTAAACTGAAACAACTGCTAAAAAACAACATTGAAGTCAAGAATATTCCACCGATAACAAACGAAAATTTAACTGAAGTTGTTCAAGCTATAGGTAAAACTATTAACTGCCCGATAGAAGCAACCGACATAGCAGACGTCTATAGAACAAACAAAAGAAATGCAAAAAAATCATCCCATCACCTGGATATCGGTGTGTATTTTATTAACAATACCGGTGACCGCTGCAAGTGGGGCACGCAGTTTTTCTAAACTAAAAATGATAAAAACGTACGTGCGCTCTACAATGTCCCAGACAAGATTAACTAGTTTGGCCTCACTTGCCGTTGAAAATCAAATTGCAGAAGTCTTGTCAAAGAATTTCCTGACAAAAAAGCTAGTTTTTTAGTTTTGTGACTAACTCACCAACAATATTTCTAATTGAAAATATTTTTGTTCTTATAATGAACTATAAAAGGGCGCCAAAAGATTGTTAAAGCCGGCCCTGACTCTGTCCGTCTACATTTTACGGATATATCTTATATGTACTACTGTACATAGCTGTATGTTAAGACGCAGTCTTGAATTCAAACGTCTTGAATTGGAAGACCTTAAGTTAAGTTGTTTAGATTTCGCTGATGAGAAGGCCTTCCGAATTGGACTTCAGCGCTTTATGTTGAAATCATTACCTGTTCAATGCTTGGTCAATTCATATAAGAGTGTGATTGAAGCTCGTGGAGAAATTTATGTATCCGTGGTATTACTTACGAGTGGGTTATGGCAATACTAAGTCTTCCTGTGTGATAAGTCAGACTCATACAAATATTTCTCCAACAATTTTCACTTTAGTGGTGTGGGAAAGAGTTGTTGCAAGTGCTCCTTAAAGTGTATTTTTCTCTGGCAAATCGTTGTGATGAATTCTAAAATTTCGGAACCGAATTCCTTGGAATTTATGTTAATGCTATTCCATCAAATGATAAATTTAGCAAACTTTATGGGGATTTTTGTCATGACCAACGCATATCTTCGTTCTTCTAGGCCCAATTGTTTGCCAAAGAATTTTTACTCGGGGGCGTTGGGTAAATATCTTTTAAGTTAAATCACTGTGATAACCATGACATCGCTCAATACATACCAGTTCCATTACTGCAATTGTATTTAACAAGGTAAACTTGATTTATTGCTTTCAATATCGACAAAACGAAATTAGTTCCGAAGAATAAACAAAATTTCTCACTATCTGTAGAAAAATACTCATCACCTCCTTTTAAGTTTAATCATCCTCATTATTGTCTCGATGAGTTTGGCTTGTTTTCCGCCGCTCCAACTCATACTCCCTCCCAATCTAAGGCCAACATTATATTTTGTACTCACCGCATGGCCGCCACCAAGAGATAGACAAACGAAACCGGGTAAAAATTCTATCAAAGTTTGCCCAAGTTTCTTATGTTAAGCAATCTTTTAAAAAAGTTTGATCAATATTGAATCAAAAAAGTTTTATTTTTCCACATCCCATTGCCTCCCGAGGTTTTCCCCATTTTCCCTGTATGCGAAATTCATTTAAATTGGTGGAAAAGAAACGTGGCATTTCAATGCTGTCATTGCATTGAGAAATGTAGGTATGCCCTGGAACCAGAACAGGAACAGGAAGGGCGGGGTCAACACGAGGCCAAGAGCGATCCAAGTCGAAGATATTAAATGAAGGAAATAAACTTTAGGTACCTACTTCCTTCTGCCTCTGCTTACGCGGCAAGTAGTCTATGTCTCAAAGGAAAGCAAAAAGGAGGAAGGATTCAATTTCAATTTCGTGCTCATAAAGTTATAATGGAGAAGTACGCGTTTACAATTTTCATGAATTATTGTTATAATTGGTTGGATGCGAATGGTGTCGCATAACTAGTGAATTTATTTTTGACGAAACAAAATCAAATCCTAACTATGTTTGCTCATCCTTATGGTTAATCACATGAACTTCTATTTCGAATTTGAAAGACAATTTGTTGTTCATTCCTTAATGAGCTAGCTACGAGTATCTGTATATGCGGTGTTACATTCCAAATTACACAAGAGCCTAATGAACAGGTTAGATTAAATTAATGTTTATCCATACACGATGCGATGGTGGTTTTCCAGTAGATGCAGCATTATCGTTAATTACATTTGCCATTCGTTTGAATTGGAAGCACTTTCAGTGGATGATAAGGAGGGTGGAACTCGACTTTTTTGTTAATTAATCAATGCTGGTATTTGAAATACACATAGAAGTGATGCTCTATTCACCTGGGTGAAGTTAATGATAGGGCTGTTTGTGTAGTGTGAAAACATCACCGCAATTGGAGTGCATTCATTAGTCATTATTTTTATGTTTGTCAACTAGCGAAACGGGGATTAATGACGATTTGAAATCTATATAAAAGGATTAAAATGGGAAATTGTGTGGAGGAATATTATTGGGGCGGAAATCAAAATAAATTGCGGTCATGCGAAAGCAGTGATAACGCCTGAATGCATTGCGATTGGAATCGTTTTAATTAGGCAACAAATATGTTTGAGTGTATGTATTTGGGTACTTAAGTGAAAGAAGAGCGATAGTTTAATACAATTAGGTATTATTATGCAATCGGAAAGCAAAGCCTTCATAACAACACGTTACGGAACGGATGAAGGCTAATTTTGTCTGGGGAAGAATCTTATGTAGACTCATCGCCCAACAAGTGCGCAGCGGATAAAATTCTATATCAATACATGTGCGTTGCTTTCAATACATAGGTACTATGCAACCAACAAGTTGTATTTCGTTGAAGATCTTTGCTCCGATGCTCCGCGCATCTTATATTATAAAGGGTGATTTTTTAAGAGTTAAGTTTTTCTGGTTGGCAGCACTGGTTAGTAATGGCGTCCAAACGTCATCTGTCAAAGTGAAAGTTTTCAGTATACTCTGCCATTTAATCATGGAGAGACTAACAAACGAGCAAAGATTGAAAATTATTGAAATTTATTAAAAAAATTCATGCTCTGTGAAAAATATACACCGTTTGTTACGACCATATTATGGTCACCATAATCGACCTGGTGAATCCGTCAACGGCGAATGATATACCCAGTTGGCTGAGTTGAACTTGGTTGACGTGTGATTTCAAGACGGTGCCACATGCCACACAGCACGTGAAACAATGGAAATGTTGAAGGATGAATTTGGTGAGCAGCTTATCTCTCGAAATGGCCCTGTGAGTTGGCCGCCAATATCATGCGATTTAACGCCTCTTGATTATTTCTTCGGGGTTTATGTAAGGCCGTTAGTCTACGTGGAAAAGCCGAACACGATTGAAGCCTTAACGTAAAACGCGTAATTCGTGGAATACAGGCCGAAATGCTCGAAAAGGTGATGCAAAATTGGACCGTCCGATTGGAACATTTGAAACGGAGCCGCGGACAACATTTACATGAAGTTGTCTTTAAAACGTGAATGCCAAAGGCCTATATTTATCGATTGCAATAAAACTACGCTTCAAAAATCACCCTTTACTTCATATCACATATCCCCTTGCGGCACGTCCCGCTTTTTTGTGTTTAGTGGCGGTTGGTGTGGGCATGTGGATAGAGTTATCTTTTTTTTTTTTTTCTCCGAGGTGGGTGGAAATCTTCCAGAAGACACTATGAGGACACTCGACGCGTGATAGTAGTGTGAGATTTTTACTCACTAAAACCACCTCCATCAAATTTCTTTTGTACTGCAACTAAGTTATGACTTATCAAGCATTTTTTTTTTTTTATCACGAAGTTTTACACGTTTGGCAGGCAACATTCCGGCGAATGTTTCTGCTCGTTCCGCAATTTTAACGCGGTTGATAATTATCGGGCTAAGTCCGAAGGTTTAGTTCGCTGTAGACGCCGCAATAAATTTGTTTCATCGAGAATTTCACGGACCGAGCTATTAATATGTCCTTATAATCGATTTCTATGCTTTCGAGCGCATATTTTCGTTTCATCCTTGACGGTGGGAATTCCGACGTCTCTATGGAGATCTTCATTTCTAATGTACCACGGTGCACTGACGAATGATCTTAGTACTTTGTTTTGAAAAGTTAGTAAAATGTTTAGATTTGTTTCGCTGGTACAGCCCCATAACTGTATACCATATGTCCATACAGGCTCCATCACTTGCTTATATAATAAAAGCTTGTTCTCGAGGGTAAGCTTGGAATATTTCCCGAGTAACCAATAAAGTTCTCTATATTTTAAGTTCTTCGCATTTTTTCTTTACATGCGGTTTCCATTTTAATTTGGTGTCGAGAGTCATTCCGAGATATTTGGCATCGTTTGCAAACGGAACTTGTACCGTATTTATAAATACAGGCAAGTTATTTGTTTTTTTTTATATGTAAAATCCACGTGGACCGAATTCGTTTCGTTAAGAGCGATCCTCCATGATTATGTCCATTCATAGACCCGGTTAAGCGCGCCTTGTAATACTTTGTTTGTTTCTTTGGTCGTTGTATCCACTGCTAGTATAGCAGTGTCATCGGCAAAAGTAGCTACGGTAGTACCTTCTATTTGCGGAATGGCACGCGTAAATAGCAGGTACAGGAGAGGCCCAAGGACGCTTCCTTGAGGCACACCTGCCCTTATTTCTTTAAATTCCGAATATTCGTTTCCGTGTTTGACACGAAAGAGTCTATTCTCTAGATACGATTCTAGAATTTTCCATAATCGTTCGGGGAGAACTTGTCTTAATTTGCACTTGAGGCCTTCATGCCAAACCTTATCAATTGCTTGCGAAACGTCCAAGAACATGGCAGAGAAAATTTTATTTTGTTCTAGAGCTTTATCTATTACGTCAGTTATCCGATGCACTTGATCGATTGTTGAATGTTTGCTTCTAAACCCGAACTGATGATCGGGTATAAGACGGTTTTCTTCTATAATTGGTTGTAAGCGTCTGAGTAATATCCTCTCAAAAACTTTGGAAATAATTGGAAGAAGCGAAATGGGTCTACAAGACTTTTTTTCATTCGGTGGTTTGCCTGATTTTAGAACCATTATGACTTCCGCGATTTTCCATTGACTCGGAATGTATTGTAATCTGATCGCGGCGTTTATAATGTGGAGAAGCTTAGTTAATGCTTTCCGAGGTAGCATTTTTAGGAGTTCACCCGTGATCAGATCATAACCCGGAGCTTTTTTGGGCTTAAGTTTCTTTATTACTTGTCCGAGCTCGGTGAGTGTAGCGTTTATTACTACATTATTTTCAGATGTCGGTCTGATGCATTAATATTTCCATTAAGCACTTGACCATCGAACGGCTTAAAAGTTTCTTCTAGATGAGCGGCGAAAACATCCGCCTTCTCTTTGTCGCTTTTTGCCCAAACACCTTGGGTTATCTTAATAGGCGGCCCTGCGATCTTCGGCCTTTTTGTGGCTTTAATAGCCTTCCAAAGCGAGTAATTGGATTCTTTTTCAGCTGTTAAGCTTTCGGGGTAATTTCTAGCCTCGTCATTTTTAAAATCTTTAATCGAGTTTGTTAGCAAGTTAGTAAGTCGATTTAGGTTCGCTTTATCTTGCGGGGCTCCAGTTTGTTGCCATCTTTTTCGCGCTTTTCGTTTTGTTCTTACCATATTAATTATTTCCTGCGGGTATTTGACGCAGTTATAGTTCGATGTTCTCTGCGTGTGAGGAGTATTACTCCATGCAGCTTTCTGTACGATATTGACGAAGCGGTCGACCGCAACTTTCTAATTCGTTAGGCGTCTTGAGTGATTCACGCAGTTCAGTATTGTTCTGGACATCTTTTTTGAAGCCTTCCAAGTCTGTTTTGCCGTTTGTTAGCCTTGGCGGTATTTCATTTTTTATAAATGTCTCAGTCGTTGTTAAAATTACCGGAGAATGATCAGAAGAAAGATCAAAACATTCTTCAACTTTAATACGATTGGCGGGTAGTCCTTTTGTAATAAAGAAATCAATCAAATCAGGTATTTTAGCGACATCAGTCGGCCAGTACGTTGGTTTGCCTGTCGAGTTATCTTAGCAAGACAAGTGTGATGGCGGGGAAGGTAATTTCAATTTTATATGAGAGGATAAAAACGTCTTTGTTCCAACCTCTAACATACTTTCTGTTCAACTGCGAAAAACTGAGCATTGGGTGAGAATATGGAGAAAGAATATGAAGGAAAAGAGTACAAACTTAAAACTCGGGTGGGATTCTGTAAAAAAACGAAACGAAAACCACTTTCGCATTTCAAAAAACGAAAGAAATCACGCAGAAGTGAAAATTTGCTTCATGTAACTGCTTTCGTTTTCTTCTTGTCGTTCGCAAGGTTTCAAAAACGTTGTGACAAAAAAATTAAAGTTCAGAAGCTGTATAATATCAAATAATGTTGTTTTGACTGCTAAAAGCTGACTGCTTTTAATGTAAATATTTCGTTTGTTGATATTTTGGTCGTAACAAAAGGTGAACATTCAAATAATTAATAAAGTACGGTCAAAATTTACCGACATACAAACTGTTTATTTAATTAACAACACAAACGCAACAAAATATTGTGATCGAGTGGATGGAGAAGTATCCCTTCCTAGCCCTGCTCAGGGAAGTGTACATTTGCTTAAAATTTTCATGAGTGAATAATGTAGATTGGTTCAAGGAAAATAAAAACATTTTAAATAAAGTTTCTTCATTACATACGAAAAATGTTCACAATAAATAGAAATTACTATATCCAAAAGCAGAAAATACACAACGATGATTGCCCTAATATGTTTCTAGTACATGGTGGCTCAAAAGTAATCCTCCTATCAGAAAATGCTATTAATTTTGCGATTGGCCCCTAATGTCAGTTCTGTTTTGACATTTGTGTAGTAAACACATGCGAAATACACGTTAATAAACAATGTTACGCTACACTGCTCCAGAACGCGGAATATTGGTGACTATTTATTTGAGCAATAATCGGTCGGTGACTTTGGCACAACGTGAATTTCGTCGCAGATTTCCTAGCCGTCCAACGCCTACTGGTGAAACACTGCGACGTTTAGCCGCTCGCCTCGAAGAGACTGGCACAACACGAGACGTTGCCAAGAGTGGCGGGCACCGGAGCGCCCGTTGTGCCGAGAATATCGCCTCTGTTGACGCGGCCATTTTTTTTTCGAGAACGCCGCTGGTCAAACGACAACAGTGAACGGTGCGCGCTATAGGGCCATGTTTACCGATTTTTTTCTACCGCAATTGGACGATTTAGGACTGGAGAACATGTGGTTCCAACAGGACGGAGCTACGGCACACACTACGCGAGCCACAACCGATATTCTGAAAGCGGTGTTCCCTGGTCGTTTTTGGCGATTTGCACTAGCCCGCAAGATCGCCTGATTTGACCGCTCCAGACTTCTTTTTGTGGGGCTTTTTGAAGTCGCGGGTTTATGTCAACAAGCCTCAGACTCTTGCAGCTCTTAAAGACAATATCCGTCAAGAATGTGAGGACCTATCGCCGGACGTTTTGGCCAAAGTGATGGAAAATGCCATAAAAAGGGCTCAAATGACAATCAACTGTGGCGGCGGCCATTTACATGACATCATATTTTCGACTTGATGTAAAAAAAAAATTAAAAGACCAAATAAAAATAATCCACAAGAAGAATCAAAGTTTTTCATTTTTTTTTAAATTACAGCCAAAAAACATCGGAAGGTTATTTTTGCGCCACCTTGTATATATAAAATATCTTCTTTATAAAGTTTTATTTAACACACAAATCAAATTATTCGCGTAAAAAAAATATACAATAAGTGACCAATAGCATTCAGTAATGTTAAAATGTGGTACTCCCGAACTCTATCATTTCCCCACGGTCGGCCGAGGTTGGCAGCATTTATTTTTGTATTTTTTGTATGTCACACGGATTTTAATTGACATAACACCGATTGGAAAGTAAAATGCCGGAATTTGAAATTGAGGGGCCCAGTGGCAAGAGTTATTGCAATTCTTAGATTTGTTTTTGAATACGCGTTATCAGTTATAAACTGAATATCCAAATATTGACATATGTGGTGTGAAATGAAAAGTTACTGATTGCGGTTGGTATTATTTTAAGGTGCATACTCAATTTGGTAAAAAAAAAGAAGTGGGTTATATTTGTTAAAAATACGTTTTGCTTAGCTGTTATTGTATTTTCATTAAAAGTGGAAAATTGAGATTATTACAAAAATATACCGTTGATATGTGAATACAAATCGGGATTTGTGAAGTAATTTTTGAGAAATAATTATTAATCTGATTTGTTCGAATTTTTTGAGAAAAACTCATTATCATTAATTATCATATAATTAAAATTGGTGTAGTTCTGTTCGACTAAGATTGAATTTGACTGCATGTATTTAAATGCAAAAATCTTAGAAACTGGTCAGTATATTCTGGTGGATTTTTGACAAGCCTATAGAGGATACCTAGGCCTACAATATCTACTTTTTTCAACTCTATACCTCTATAAATTCCGGAAAAAAATTGGACCAGAGTAATTTATTTTTCCGTTTCATTTTGCTTTTTTCTTTGTCACGCTTTCCGTTCCAAAATACTGGGAACATTTAAATATAGTTAACAGCAGGTTATAGAGGACATCTGCAGGTACAGTTTAGGATATCCAATAACTCGATAACTTAAAAGGTTTTTAAATAAATAGGCAAACTTTTAAACATTTCTACGATTTTCACCTGCATGAGTAGATATGCAATTCATTCTCAAATGAAACATACTAACCGCGCAATATTTTGACATCCTTTTAACCTTATTTTACTCCAGTGACGGAGAGGAAGACAGACAGAGGCTGTCTGCTGTTTGGTGTGTTAAGAAGAAAAAAAGGTATAAAAGAAATGTCAAATATGTAGGAAAGGAATGTCAACTAGGTAAAGGTATCAGTGATACCAGATCGTGGTATTATTACATTAGGGAAAATTCCTGATGTCTACCTGTTTATAAACACTATTTGCAATCAAGATGAGGCAGTAAATTACCCGGTCGAGTTTTTAAATAGAATTAAAGATTTAAAAGTTGGAGTTCCCATTATGCTGCTTCGCAGTTTGAATCCCCTAAGCTTTGTAATGGAACCAGATTGAGAGCGATTTCGTTGCAGAAAAACGTTATTGAGGCGTTAATTTTAACTGGGTCTGGTAAAGGAGATACGGTGTTTATACCAAAAATACCAATAATTCCCAGCAATTATCCATTTCAGTTTAAACGGATTCAATTTCCTATTAATGTTTGTTCTGCCATGACAATCAAAAAGTTAGAGGGTCAAACTTAAATAAAAGCGGGAGTTGAATTAATCAAGAATTGCTTCAGCCACGGGCAGTTATATCTTATACGTAGCGTGCTCCAGGTTAAGTGATGCAGCAAATATCACTATCATAGTCGAAAGAAACCGCTAATATAGTTATAGCGTTACATTAATAAAAAAAAGACAAAACAGTAGCAAATATTGCAATGTTTAGTTGGAAAAATACTATTACTTAACTATTTAGCTGAAAACCGAGTATACGAGATATTGTTCGGGATGTAAGCATTACTAGGATTTTACGTTTTTTCTTAAATCGAAAATGGGGTTTTGGAAATTAGCCTATTCGGGTAATCGTATTGAAAATTAAGGACGCAATAATTTTGAAAACATCAATTTTACTCTATGTTTGCATTTTGGTCGAAATCGATGTTTCCGTTTTCAAGTAAACTAAGAATTTCAAAAATCGTTTTTACGACAATGCAGAGAAAAACAGAGAAAATGGCAAACTCCATTACGTTGGAAATGACCATATTACCTTAGGAATGAATTTTTTTACAATCGAATGGGCCGTTTTCGAGATATGTCCAAATTTCAAATGTACCGTTATTCTTAAACTTAAATATCAATTTTGGCTGCAAAAAAAAAAGCCCCGAGCTATAAGCCCCCAAACTCCAAATCCTAAGTTTGAAGGAGATCTGGGCAGACATTTTGGCTGTAGGCCTAGGGACATACAGTCGAGCAGAATTTGGCGACCCACTTTTTTGACTTCCTCTATTATCGTAATGTCAGAATTGATTAACATCTCGAGTTCGAAATTTTGTACGAATATAATATATTTTTCTCACTACGTAATGGAGAAAGTTAAAAACTAACTGATTGAAACAGTATTTGAAAGTGATTAGTATTCTGTCTTATTTTCTTCATAACTTAAAGGTGAGATACAATTTTGCTTAGAATAGATATAGCGGAAAATGGTTGATCAATCCGTAACTCAAAAAGTTGGTGTGGAATGACAGCGATTTAATTATCTAAATAAAATACATACATCTGATCTGATGTGGGGGAAACATCGGTTTTATAAAATATTTTTTTTTATGACTTCATTGCAAGAGTTATATACAAATCAAGGAAAACAAGAAATTAAAAAATTATAGGAAAACAATTTAAAAAATAATTCAGAGAATAAGTAAGAATTTATTAATTAAGCATAAATTTACATTAAAACTTGACTTGTGCTGGTGATTATGGTAACTTATTTGTTTTACATAACAATTTAAGAACAGCATAAATAATAGTAAATAGCAAGTGTTTTCCATTTTTCAAAATGAATTAAAATGTACGGCTGTCCGAACAGAAAATGGTAAATGATTGAACATTAAAGGGGCTGTAACAGTGTAGAAGTGCGAAAAAATGGGTTTTCGTGAGCGATTGAAACATTGACAAGGTTCGTGGTATTTATACGCAGGCTATAGAGCTGTTTAATTATATTAGGAATGTTTCCGCTTTTCTTATACATTTTTTTAGAAGTCTAAAAACGTATAGGGTTCTCATTGGTAAAATACGAAGATCTCTAAATAAAGGCCGGCTTTGATGTTTGATTTAATGTTTCTGAGCTATTAATAATGGTCTTAAAGAGCTAGTATTAGAACCACCCCACCTGGTGATACCATATACTGCAACTCAGACTGGGCAAGGTAATAAATTCACTTTAATACTTTTTGGGAACAGTGTATATGCGATTTAATGATATGATCCTTCCAAGTCAAATGATGGTTAATTAATACTCCATATTTGTAGTAATGTACTGATTCAATTATAAAACAATTATTTGAACAGTTTGAACTACCCACAAAATTACTTTTTTCAGAACTTTGTAGACGTAAACAGAATTTATTACAATCAAACATAGCAAAGGGCCAAGAACTGACCCCTGTGGCAAGCCATTTTTAAAATACAAGTGTCACTAAAACTCCCACTAACATTTACTTTTTGCTTTCTATCTTTGAGATAAGGCGTAAACCGCGTGTGGATTACTCCTCTAAAACCAGCATTGTACGTTTTTTTTTTTTTAAAGCATGGTCTACCATATCATACGCTTTTGTCATATCAACAAAATGAGCCGTGCCAGATTTGCTACAGTTCATCCATTTATATAACTGGCTATAGACTCTTAGGATTGCATCTTCGGTTGACATTCCTCTTCTGAATCCAAACTGTTTACCATTAAAAAACTGTTTTTGTCCAGAAAAGACAATATGCGTGATTTCACAAGTTTTTCAAGAATCTTAGAAAACAATGGTAGTAGGGATGTAGGTCGATAGTTCGACATATTACTTTTATTAACTTTTTTAAAAAGTGGTATAACTGCAGCACTTTTCAGGTGCTGAGGGAAACAACCATTTTGAACACTAAGATTAAAAAAGTAACTTAAAGCGGGATTGGCGTTTTATTTCCTTTCCACTCGGTAATTTTTGCTTGTGAGCTATAATTCTTCACGTAGCAAAATTCTTTGTGGACCTGAGACGATTTTTCGTTTGCATTGTAGAGCTTTTTTTCGTTCAACTGCCCCATTGTAGCTTCCACGTCTTTCCAATCCAGTGTTTTATTTAAAGCTACCCATGATGAATACACAGGCGCTTTACAGGATTAATACAGGATTGATTTTTTGGCAGGATTTTGCATAGAGAAACAGGATAATCCTGCAAGATACAGGATAGATGGGAACGTTACTAATACACGAAATTTTCTTTTTTAAGTATAATATTACCTTATAGGTCTCGCTTGAAGAAAATGGTTGGAAAACAAAACTGTTCGATTGTGAATTTTCTGTTGATTTGGAACAATTGCAGTCCTGTACAGATGGTTTCAAATTTTCTGAGATTTCGGTAAAGTAAAATCTCAATGAGTTAAATTTTACCATATATCGCCAAGCTGTTATTACCTATTGGTTGGCTACTAAATTTTCCAAAATGCTATCAACTACCTTCGATTGATCTCTTGCAATACTCCGAGCTCGTTCAAATGAATCAATATAAAACTGTTACGCGTTTCCTCAATATTTTGGTGTACGGATTTTGTGGATGACTACATTTTTTTGCAAGTTTGTTTTTCCTTCATATCTTTTCTAAGAGGTTGTGCGATGACACGGCTTTAAAAACATATTCTTGTTCGTGAATTGAATGTAATTATTTAAAATTGTAAGAATTTGATCGAATCCAGTTGATGGGTCAGGTTCATCATAAACTGGCTCCCAAAATTCATATATAAAATATTCATTTAAAAGAGTTAAGTCTGTACAAAATTTTTTTTTTTTAGGTATTGCCACCATTTAGTTCATTGCTATTGGCACATACATTAAGAGCAATCATACAATAATCAGTTAATTTCCGATCATACACAACGCCATTAAAAACATTCTTATTTTAACTTTGAATACACATAAATATATGATCGATGCAAGTTTTACTCGAATCGGTAGGTTCATTAATAAATTTCTTTAGACCATTTGACGCCATAAGGAACAGATAGTTCTCAGTATCAAAAATTCATTAAAAATATCATTATTAATATCGCCAATTTCTATTAAGTTCTTCTCTTTACTTACCCTTTAGAGACATACAAAATGTAAACACGCACAACATTGCATAACTCTCATTCATAAAATCAAATGACAATATAATAAAATCAGCGCTAACAAATTTAAGCCTTAACAAATCGAGAACATTACCATTTCCAGCTGAAAATGATTCATTATAATTTACCAAAAGGTATATGCCCGGGTACATATATTATATAAATCTTCTTCTTAGAGCCAAATCTTACTAAAAACAATGACAACAGGTAAATTGGGTACTCACACGTATTGGGGACTAAGCACGAAACAGAATTCAGAGAATTATTCAAAAATTATTTAAATCTTCAGCACAAGTAATTCTACCTAAAAGATCTTCTTCCACATAAAAACTGTTCCATTCTTGGTGCAAACATATTGGTATCCTTTGTTACCTTTCAGCGACAATACAACATTAAACAGTTGAAGTGTCTGGTACGGTAAACAGTCGTTTAAGTAGAAGGTGGGCCAAAAGATGTTGTTTGGCTCTCATTTTTTTTCTAAATGAAAAACTTCGATTCTGTTTTTTGATTATGTTTACTTGAACCTTTAGAATTTTAATGGCCAAGTCGAGAAGATGATATCGGCCAAATAGGCGCCGTCACAATTGATTGCCATACGGGCTCGTTTTATGGCATTTTTCATCACTTCGGCGAGAACATCGGGCGACAGATTCTCGCACTCGTGTCGAATGTTATCCTTGAGGGCTTTTAGGGTCTCGGGCTTGTTCTCGGGACTTAAAAAAACCCCACAAAAAAAGTCTGGAACGGTTAAATCGGGCGATCTTGCGGGCCAGTGCAAATTGCCAAAATGAGAGATGGGGCTACCCGGGAACGCCGCCTTCATAATATCGGTTGTGGCTCGCTCAGTATGTGCCGTAGCTCCGTCCTGTTGGAACCACATGTCCTCCAGTCCTAATTCTTCCAATTGCGGCAGAAAAAAACTCTGTTAACATGGTCCTATAGCGCGCACCGTCGACTGTTGTCGTTTGACCAGCGGCGTTCTCGAAAAATGGCCCGATGACTCCTCCAGTGTGAACAGCACACCATGCAGTAACTTTGAGCGGGTGTATTGGCTTCTCGTGCATTATTCGTGGATTTTCGGTGCCCCAGAAGCGATAATTTTGCTTGTTCACGTACCCGCTGAGGTGGAAATGAGCCTATTCGCTCATTATGATTTTGGTCGAAAAATTAAAAAATCCACTTCGTCCTCGAGATTGAGGATGGCTTGGGCGTAGGTTACATGCGTTTGGCGGTCGACAAGCAGCAGCTGATGCACGGACTGGACTTTGTACGGGAACATGACCGGCTGATGGCTAATTGCGAGGCACGGCGTCTGGTCGATGTTTCCGGCAACAGCTCGACATCTTCGTCAACAGCGGCGATAGTCTCGGCACAACGGGCGTTCCGGGGCCGGCCACTCTTGGAACATCTCGTGTGGCCCATACTTTTCAAGGTTGGTGGCCAGTCGGTGTCGGACGGGCGTGGAATCGGCGACGGAATTCGCGCTGCGCCAACTTTACAGACGAATTGTTACGCAAAAAAATAGACACGATTATTCCGCGTTCTTGGGGAGTGTATCGCTCCATGGCTTGTTCACTTGTATTCTACATCTGTCTAGTCCACAAATGTCAAAACAGATTTGACATTGTCGGCCATTTGCCAAAATAAGAGCATCTTCCAATAGGGTGATCTCTTTTGGCCCACCTTGTACATCGTCTCCGGTCTACCATGAGTGCAACTATTGCCGTTGATTAGTGTTGTTATTAGTTGGCCTTTTTATACCCTCCACAGGAAGGTTTATTCACTTTGTCATTACATTTGTAACACCAAGAATCGTGATTCGATTTAGCCACATCCGTGTGTCTGTCTGTTGTAAGTTAGATAGCGCCGAAAGGAATTGACATAGGCGAATGAAATTTGGTTAAAGGACTCACTTTTATCGTCGTCACGTTTGAAAATGGGCTATGTCGGTTACGTAGTTCGGGTACCTCCCATACAAAATCAATATTAGACCCATGTGTCCCTCTGTCTGTTGAAAACACGATGGCATCCAAAGGTATCAACCTAATCGAATCAAGTTTGGAGAAAGGACTTATTTTTATCGTCGTCAGGTTGGTATTGAAAATCGGCTATGTCGGTTACGTAGTTCTGGTACCTCCAATACAAAATCAATATTAGACCCATGTGTCCCTCTGTCTGTTGAAAACACGATGGCGTCCAAAGGTATCAACCTAATCGAATCAAGTTTGGTGAAAGGACTTATTTTTATCGTCGTCAGGTTGGTATAGAAAATCGGCTATGTCGGTTACGTAGTTCTGGTACCTCCCATACAAAATCAATATTAGACCCATGTGTCCCTCTGTCTGTTGAAAACACGATGGCGTCCAAAGGTATCAACCTAATCGAATCAAGTTTGGAGAAAGGACTTATTTTTATCGTCGTCAGGTTGGTATTGAAAATGGGCTTTGTCGGGCAAATAGTTTTAATAACATTCATATAAGAAATCTTCTTGGTTTATCTTTGGAAGCGAAAGTCCTGACCGACAACTTGGTGGAGGTCTCCCTCCTTACGTCTTCCCAGATCACTGTAGCATTTTTTAGACGGAAATAATGCCGATAAAAGAAGTCTTATCTCGGCTGAAAAAAAAACATGATATCTGCTAAAGACGTCTGTATCTCATCTTCTCGGATAGTTAAGCTGCTATCAAGTGCCTGGAATCAGACTCTATAATAGCCTGAGATTGTCATTCGCTCTCAGAGAGATGGCGGAACAGTTTAATAGGCATCTCTGTTGGATGTCGGGGCATACATACATCCCAGGAAACTGTAAGGCTGAAGAACTCACCAAAAACAGAACTTCACTACCTATCGTTCTATAGTTAAGAGGTCTGTAGGTATTCTGATAGCTACTTGTATACTCATAATAAAGCAGGATGTATCGAAAGAACAAGCCTTATGTGGACAACCGGCGCGAAACGTCTAGTGGCAAAACAGATCTGTCCGAAATTGGATCTGAAATGCTCCTGAAATGTTATCTCCCTCCACTGAAAACATATCAGCGCTAAAACAGGCTTCATCATGGGACACTGTCTTATAGGTAGGCTGGCAATCATCTGTAGTACAGTGATCTGCACGATCTAATAAACACAGACATTCATTAGAAGCTCCATAATGGTTCAACGAGTAGGGAGAAAAACTACGCAGACCTTATAATGGTCGAAGTGTATCGGCTATAAGTCTTCTATTTCATTACAGGCTGTGCGTGTGCGTTTGGATTGTCCGACTAGTATGTAAATTCTCACTAGTACCAGCGTACCCATTACTGCATTATCCCACTTGATAGCTGTTTGGTCTGAATCGCTCAAACAAGGTACAAAAAGGAAAAAGTTTAGGATATTTTCTAGCGACGACATAAATTTTCGAGGCTTGACATTGTCTGGTGTATTGTGGTATGTAATCAAATCTTTCCAATTCAGCCCTTTTTTTTTTATTTCCCCGGAGAATCCAGGGTTCTTGTACCAAGGCGACGTATATCCTTTCCGTCTCCAAGAAGAACGAAATTGGCGCAGCCCGCCTTATGTAGATTACATTAGTGGGCCTGCAAGGAATAGTCCGCATTACACATAGATCAGTAATGACCCATTGTTATACTGGTCGGAAAAGAAGGTTTAACCTTTACCTGCAGAGCAATGTGTTGCCTTCCAATAGCTTTGAGCTCTTCCCGACGGCCCTTCAGAAGCTTTTTTTATTTTATTACGGGGACAGGCTTTTATTAATAAAGAAGATGATAGCTTCCGGAGGTGGTTTTTCCCTTACCGCAGACTTGGCGTAGAGTTGTTGAGATGCCCAGCGGTTCACAGTAGATGTCTGACCCTAACTCTATGTCCATTTCTGATCCGTCCATATATACCGGCAACGGATTGCGTTTAAATCCATCTCTCCATACTTCGCACTCGATAAGGTCATGTTAAGGCTGGACGCCTTACTGTGAGCCGGTAAGCCGGTTGCTGAGTTTGCATCGCGTTATGCCTAAGCGGACCTTGCTTTCTTGAGAGTAGCGGCAGCGATTACTCGATTCTGTTTCTGTGCCAATTTCATTCATTGGTCGCTATCTTGAATGGCTGAATGAAGAAGTTTTCTCAAGATAGATATACTCTCGGACGCTTGTGAAAGTTAAAAAAAGGGAAGTTAAAAAAAAATAATTATTTCAGGGACTAGTATCGATAGAGTGGAAGTACACCAACCCTTAGCAAAATATATCTATTCGAGCCTTGACTCTACATTTAAGTAGTTATTGTATAACCGAAATAAAAATATTGTCGAAACAACAGTTGAATTTTTTATTGAACTTATAAATGGAATCCTTCTACCTGCAAACCCATTCTACTCTCATCTTTCTGTGTTTGCAAATCCGTTCATCACGCAGGTCGTGCATTGTGTTCATGCTATCAAACAACAGGTTAATCCAAATTTATTGTTGCCTATTTATTTTCATAGAAAGCAAGACCGACTCAGTTCTCATTCACACTCATTGCCACATAAGGCGCAAAACAAAATTGCAAACTAACGAAAAGGATTACAAATCCCTTTACAACATTGTGTGTATGTAGATAGAAACATCACAGCAAAAATAGCAAATTTACGAATGGGCTTAAGAATTACACAGCCTTTCGATGAGTAGGAGCGATGATGGGAAAGAAGGAGCACGATTTTGCAGTGGAGGCGATTTATTTCCATAAATTCAGAGCTTTGCGAGTGTCAGCAGTCAGCACAATAGTCTGACACATGAACACATATGAACGTAGGTACGATGTTCTGTGCGTGTTGCTCAAATTCGCTATGCCAATTGACACGTTCACCTGGCCCACTTGTGGTTCACTGTTCACTGACTGAGGGTACTCTAATGTTATTATGGCTGCAGCTCTTATTCAATGATACCCTGACTGCCTATAAACTATTTTGTATCACCGCAAATAGTATAGCAAGTGTTTGTACTCGTATGTGCTTAAAGGATGTATGTACTGTCCTGAGAACCTGATCCTGTTGCGGATGTTGGGATATCGTCAACCTGATGATTTCGTCTACACCGACGCATCTAAAACTGTGTCGTAAGTCATAGTTATAGGAAATTGCTTAAATGCTGTCACATCCTTAACAACTTTGTACCTGTCACTGTCCTACTGGCGTATACAGATTGCTGTGAAAGAATAGGTATATCTGCTTCAAGTTCGCTTTTAAATGGAGGAAGGTGATGACACTTTGATCGGGTAGCATCACGTAGTTAACACAATTGGGAATAAGGAATCGTATAGCAGACAAAAAAGAGTGGAACCGTACACGGCAGAATGTGCAAACCCTCGAATTAAACTGACCGCACAGGAACGAAAAATGTATGTAGGTATAGGCGTCAGCGTTTTTTTTTACAGCATAGCGGTACTACAGTTGGAGGTGGACTCTAGTGAATTGGCTGATATGTTGACATTGGCAGCAAGTATGTCACGTTCTTATGTACCGCAAAACAGAAAACGATCTGGAAGCTATTGTTACTTACGCCCACAACCGCTTTGGGAATACATTACAGAATTTAGCGGCAAAATAGTCAAAATGCATCGCCGCTCACTTTGTGATTACTTTTTTCTTTGGATAATAACGACAACGAGTCCGTTGTCGACTCGAATAGGGAAATGAACTATAGTCGCGTTTTATTTATAATTTTTTTTGTTGGCCAGGAATAGGACACAAATCCGACACTCAAAGCTGAGGATAAACAGAAAAGGAAAAACAATAAAAATAAAAGTAAAAAAAAATTATTGGGAGTAAACTTTGAATTTGTTGGTCGGCGAACGGTTTTCGGTTCTCATTCTCAGATTCGATTTGTTTTTCTTTGTTTCCGTTCGTCGTTATTTCCTTTTGGCGATTCTTCGACTTCTAGCAATTTATTGAAACGGCCAGCGATTTAGATAAGTAAGCATTATCGGATTGTCATCCGGGATGGATATACCAAAACCATTGAAATTGGTTAAGTTTTGTTTCTTGGATATTTTATTTATAGGAGCGACAATCCCCCTGACATTTTCCATTTCCATGGCAGTCACTCTATTGCTTTTCCCGCATCTGCAGCTTGGCCAAAAGAGGGAGGGTTGTTAAAGATGTTGGCATTACTCGTTCAATTTGGGGTGTGATTTGCGGTGATTTTAGAAGCTATTGAGTATAATCACAGCATTGGTGAATTTTCGTAGAGTATTTTCATTTTATTTTTGTGGGATATCGTAAAAGCCGACACTTCGAGCGACGCCGACGGTGTAATTTGTTTTCTTCAATTTTTAAAAGATTGAGATTCAGATTCGATAAAACGTATTTTAATGCCAATATATTTTTTATGGGAATATCAGTATTAAGTGTGAAATATTCAACATCTTACAAATAATTAAAGGAAACCATCTCGACCCTTTACAATAATGCGTAAAGTCACTTATATTTGAAATTGAATTTTGAATTCAAATTGAAGTTTGAATTTTTCGAAAATGGCTCTAACGTGAACTAAAATTGGTATTTGAAGCAACACACATTTGACTACGCACCCAGCCTTTCAGTGAAAATTCGAATAACGGTAGGTACTTTTTTAAACTTAGCTTATACATATTTCGAAAACAATAAATACATGATTTCAAAAAAATCAGTATAAAGGCAATTATGGTCATCATAGGACAAATTATACCGATTTTCCGTTACATACCTAAAAGCTATATTTTTAAAGAATGGTCACGATTTGGTTAGATAGTAGTGTAGGGTGGGGTACTTTCGACGACGGAGCACTTTTGACTTTCGCTATTACAGAAAAGCGGTTAATTTTTAAATAAACTGTTTGATGGAAACTTGTGCTGCAATTTTCTCTCAGATCGTACACGAACTATGACAGTTCTGTCAGCAGTTGTGTTGGTTAGACCGGTTTTTAATTTGTTCAGTGATATTCTGCAATTTTTCCTGTAAACGAGGTAAGTGATATTTAATTTTTTCTTATGGGAATTCCTTGGTTGTAAATGTCAAATGTTTGGATTTACAATATTTTATGTTTTTTTTTTTTTTTTTTATTATTATTATTCATAAATATAGTTACAATTAAAATAAGTATCTGCGAAGCCGTAGCTTGTCTGCAGAAGATTGTGTTTCTGATCAATTTTAAATAATAAAGTGTGCAAAGATATGAAGTTATTATTTAATTGAACATTATTTTAAGGAAGTTAATAGAATTCATGATATAGATTCTAAGTTAATTCAATTTAAATTTAAGTAGAAAGTTTTAAGTATTTTTTTTTCTTTTTTTTAGATTAACAATAGTTATTATTTGACGAGGTAATTCGTTGATTATTGTGGGAATAGTATATTGAAGTTTGCGTCTACCGTAGTTATTCCAATTTCTAGGAGTTTGTAGCATTCCTTGGGCACGTCTTCTGGTGTTGACTTCATGCTGTATTGGTCGAGCGAATCGGTTGTCATCAAAGTACTCCACAATGGTGGTCATCTTAAATATGTCCTCTACTTGGAGAGCTTTAAAACTTGCTTCATTTCCCCGTTGATTATTTATGTGCTTAAGAGCTGCATTTTGAAGTTTTTGTATTTTTTGGATGTGTGTTTTAGCTGCAGTTCCCCATGCCAGTATTCCATACCGTATCTTCGACTCTATCAAAGCATAATACACTTGCTTTAAGACTCCTTCGGAAGCGTAGTATTTCAAATGCGAAATAGCAAATAAAGCTCTCTTGAGGTCCATTCTTAATTTGTCAATGTGTCTATCCCACAGAAAATGACTGTCTATTACTACACCAAGATATTTATAGTTGTCAACTAACTCAATACATTCCTTCAAGGTATTGGGGCAAGCATTATTTTGGAAGTGGATCCGAAGTTCTGTTGCCTTGAAGTGAGGACTTCTAATGTGCATCATTTTTGTTTTCAAAGCATTTATAACTAACCCGTTATCGTGACACCATCTCGCAGCAACATTAAATTCTTCTTGCATCACCCTTACTGCCGTATCCACAGATCTATGACGGACCACAATAGCCGTATCATCAGCAAAAGCGAATGGTATGCTCTGTTTGAAAACCCGCAGTAACTCGTTTGTATATAGAACGAACAGAATTGGTCCTAATTTTGATCCCTGTGGGACTCCAAATTTAATTATTTTTTTTGTGCTAATAGCATCTTTGATTTTAACACAAATTATTCTATTTTGAAGGTATTCAGTCAGCCAGTCAGCCATTGTGCCGCGTATCCCAATCCTTTTTAGTGCTTCTATTAGGTTAGAGTGATTTAATGTGTCGAAAGCCTTACTGAAATCCATGTACAGTACTAAGACATGGTCACCTTTATCCAAGCTCTCATTTACACAATTTGCAAATTCACCAAGTAGCTTTCCGGTATTCTTGTTTTTCTGAAAACCATATTGGCTATTATGTATGAGGGAATGTTTAGCCATAAAACTTTGCAATCTGTTGGCTATTACACCTTCCAAACACTTCTCTACTACAGGGAGAATCGATATTGGCCTATAGTTGTTTACATGATTTTTTACTCCACCTTTATAAATTGGTCTTACGACTGCTGTTTTGAGGGTTGCAGGAATTACTGATTGCGTAAGGCTCAAATTGATTAGCTTACATAGGATTGGAGCAAAAATGTCGGAATGGTTTTTAATATCCGTTGCTCTAATGCCATCAACTCCCGGCGATTTATATTCTCCAATAGATTTTATAATATTAAGTATTTCATTGATATTTGTTGCGTAAGCAAATATTGTGTTTTCCACTGTTGCATTCACATTATTTGACGTTATTAAATTGCATTTGTGTATAATCTTTTCCGTCTGTGAAGAAAAAAACTCTGCAAATTCATTTGTAAGTGTATTTGTATCTATTTTAAAGTTTCTTTCTATTGTTTCGTCGATGTTTGCTCTTTTTTTTCCTAGTATTTCATTTATCAGTCCCCATGTTTTTCGCGGATCAGTTTTACATTGAAAAAAACATATTTTTGTAGTAATTGGATTTTTGTGTTGATATGCTTTTATTGATTTTGTTACGTATACTTTTGTACTCTTTTTCATAGACTAGGTTTCTACTATTATTGTTCCACCTTCTGTACATTACATCTCTTTGCTTACATTCCTCCATGAGAATTGGCGTAATCCAAGGGCTATTCTGTCTTTTTTTGCTTATTTTACGCACCAATGTTGATTTTTTGTAGATGTTTTGCAATTTCATAAACAGTTTATTGTACATCATCTCTACGTCTTCTTCTTCTAGCACGACTTTCCAGTCTTCTTCACGAATAAGCTGGTTTACTTTAGAGCTGCATACCGAAGTTGGAATTGGCTCCTGTCCACGTATTGGTTTTAAATGTAATGTAATTTATTCATCTACGGATATAAAATCTTACAGATTACTAACAATTCATAATATGTATATTATAGGTATAGATAATTTAGGCTAATGTACAATATTTTGTAATTTAATTTTAAATTCTATTCTGTTTACTGAGAGATCCAGTTCATTACATATAGAATTGAAAAGTTTTATACATTTAGAAAAAGATTCATTGCATCCATAATTGAATCTATGTTTCGGATTATTAAAAAAGTGACGTAGGCGCAATTTCCTCTCTGGAATATAGATTTCAAAGTAGGTAAGAATTTGTGGACACTTAATACGATATGAAAATACATCATGAACAAACAATATGCACTGAATAGACCGTCTTTTTTCTAATAAATCAAGACCAATTAAGGCACATCTAGATGCATATGAAGGGGAATCAATTCTCCACCTTAGCTGCCTGACTACAAATCTTGTAAACGCTTTTTGGACTCTTTCAATACGTGTTATCCCAATAGAGGAAGAAGGACACCATACAATTGAACAATACTCAAGAATTGGACGAACTAAAGACATGTAAACTGATTTTAAAGCGTAAGGGTTGGAGAATTCATTGCAGTTTCGCTTAACGAAACCAAGCATTGAATTTGCCCTGGCTATAATATAGTCTACATGTAACGAAAATGACAACTTCGGATCAAAATTGACTCCAAGATCACGAATCTCAGATTTGCGATCAAGAATCTGGTTGATAATTTGGTAGTTGTGTATCATTGGATCTAAAGTACGATGTGCCGTAAAGACATAACATTTTTTAATATTCAAAGGAAGAATATTTTTTTCACACCAAACGGATAAAACATTTAAATCATTTTGAAGATTTTCTTGATCAATTCTATGTTTTATGCATAGATATATTTTTATGTCATCAGCATACATCAAACATAGGGCATTTTTAAGAAAACATGGAATATCATTAACGAAAATGTTAAATAGAAGTGGTCCGAGGTGACTTCCTTGAGGAACTCCCGATGAGACTTTTATGGTATCAGAGCAAAAATTTCCTAATTTCACACATTGTGTTCTGTCATGGAGGTAGCTGGATATCCATTTCAAGAGCAAACCATGAATACCAAAAGCTTTAAGTTTAGCTATAAGGATTTTATGACAAATTGAGTCGAAAGCTTTGACAAAATCTGTGTAGATAGTGTCAACCTGGTGACCAGATTCAAAAGAATCAGTGACATATTTACAGTAAAGCATTAGATTTGTCGAAGTAGATTTACCTGACATGAATCCATGCTGTTCATCACAAATGTGTTCTTTTATATTGAAAAATAGACGATCTTTAACTATAAGCTCAAACAATTTAGGGATTGCAGAGATCTTAGAAATTGCACGATAATTAGTTACTAAATTCTTTGCACCTGATTTGTAAATAGGACTTACATATGAGAATTTCCATTGATTTAGAAAAAGACCACTAGAAAGAGATTTATTAAAAATAATCAGAAGCGGAAAAGCTAACGAGAATTTACATTGCCTTAAAACAAAAGATGGAATTTTGTCAGGGCCAGGATTCAAGCTGGATTTTAATTTAGAAATACCATTAAGGATATCGGCTTCAAAAAGATGAAGAGTTGAAATATTAGAATTAGAATTATTGGTGGAATAGCTTTCTGTTTGATCGATATTTAATACGGAATGGTCAACATAAACTGACTTAAAGAATTTTGCAAAAAGTTCGCACGAACTTTGTATGTCATTTGATGTTTGACCATTGAATTCCATATTTTCCTGAAGAAATGCAGATCGTTTTTTACTATTCAAAAAAGTCCAAAAAGCCCTTGGATTACTTGAAATGCGGGCTTGAATATTCAGTACATATTGACGGTGCAAGTATTTGTTCAGAAAATCATATTCCTTTCGAAACTGACAAAAAAGATTTTTGTCAGCTTCGGAATTTGATTTTCTGAATTTTTTAAAGGCTTTATTTTTTACATTTTTTAATTTAACCAAACGTTTATTAGACCAAGGAGTTTTGAATGATTTCCAAGACTTTTTTTTTGGAATATATAGATTAAACCCGATAGATAAAATGTCCACGAATTTGTTGTACGCACCGTGTACAGATAAATCAGGAAGAACATGCGCCCAGTCAATAGATGCAATGTAATTATTGAGTGCAATGAAATCTCCTTTGTTAAAATCAAAAACATCATCGTTTGCTAAAAGTAAAGAGTTTTTGACACAGTTTTCGAATTTTAAAATTGAGCATATTGCAACATGATGAAATGAGTTACTTAGCAATGGAAATTGAACTTGAATAATTTCAAAATTAATATTATTTATAAAAATTAAGTCTAACAATCTATTTAAAGAATTATGAACATGATTTACTTGAAAAATATCCATAGACAACATTGAATCAATAAAAGTATACTCATAATCTTTTTTCATATTATAAGGAATAAGACACTTATCTTCATTAGAATAATTCCATAATACGTTTCCTAGATTAAAATCCCCAACAATAAATGGGTACTGACTATCCAATAGATAACAAACAATGTTTTCTATATTATAAATATGGTTTTCATATATATCCATTGAGCTATTTGGAGGTATATAGCTTACTATAAACAAAATTTCTTTTCCATAAAAACTTACGTTTACACACATTTGCTCTATTTTTTCTCCTATCCTAGGTAATGTTACGAGTTTACTTGGGTAAACATTTTTTACAGCAATTAAAACTCCTCCACCTCTTTTTAAATATTCTGTATAAATTCTATCCAAGCGATACACACTATAATTACAAGCAAAAATCTCAGAAGATATATAACTAGAATTTAACCATGTTTCTGTTATAATAATCACTTCATATTCATACATAGAACTCGAAATAAACAATTCATTGGTTTTTGTTCGAAGTCCACCAGCATTTTGATAATAAACATTAATAGAATGAATTTTATTTGAGTTATTTAAGTTTGTACATTTGCTTGATCCGGTATCATATTCATTTGCCCGTTTGTTTTTGGTTGTTCGTGTTTTGGAAGGTGAGTAAACTGCCTTACCAATACATTTTTGGGCCAATTCAATGGAACCAAAGCAAGATCAAACAAATGAGCAGGGAAACCAATTTTAAATGAAACATAAGCCAAATTGTTGAGATCTGTCCCCCTTTTTACCAACTTAAAACATTGTATATCACCTTCATCGCAATTAATTTTAGCAGCAACATATTTCTTAATTGATTCTTCACTTGTTAAAGCTTTGAATTTCGAGATATGCAACCATTTATAAGGATTTATTACAGCAATATCAGCATTTGTATCGCCAGTGCAATCCATACCAACAACACGAATTGAATTTGTTTTTTTTATTCTTCGGTGCATAGTAGATCCAACAACAACACCAGGAGCAGCAACAGCATCATTTCCATCTTCTATCGGCCTCTCAGCAAACACCTCTTTGTTGTTACCAACTAATGTGTGGTCAGGAACGGAAACAGATGCGTGTGGGGAACATATTTTTCGTTTCCCTTTTGTCATCGATTCGTAATTCGGTTTTCCAGCAGCAGCAGCAGCGGCCACAGCATTGGCTTCAGCACAAGCGTCATCGTCACCATTATGCATATCGGTATTTTGAATAGAGGTCGGTGCACCCCGAATCACATTTTGAGTCAACACAAGTGCATTGTCTTCCACTTTTTCTAAGGCTGTATTACTTTTGATGTCTTTCAATTTAGAGTCCAATAGGTCAACTTTTTTGCATAGTACATCAACAACAGGCAAGAGTTCATTGACTTTAGAGAGCAAGCACATGATGGGCAAATTAATACAATCATCACATCGATATGAAACGTTCGAGTTTGTCTTTAAAATGCAATTAATTACTTCATCGGATAGATTCAAGCACAGTCTATGAAATAATTTTCCGCAGTATAAACTACACTTTATAGCTTTTCCTTCTTGTAAAAGAGAATTTTGGCATTTAAAGCATTTATTACTCGACATTATAGAGGAAAGCAAAAAAACACGACCGCACCCGGAGAATTACTATATATTTTTTTGTTTGAAAGCTTCTCGTAATAAATAATTGGAGAATGATCGGTGATATCGCTTTCGATTATAGCTGAATTAATTTGATTGTCAAATCTGCTGATAAGAGCATGATCAATTAATGACCCTGTGCCTTTCTTAGGTTCTACTCTTGTGTTTTCAGTAATGACATTCATTAACCTCTTCGATGCTAACATTTCAGTATAGTCTTTAACATAATTCTTTTAAATTAATATTTATATCTCCCATTACAATAATACTTTCGTTTTTTTTTTATTTGCTCTACTTGATTTCCAAATTCTTCATAAAACGCCCTTTTACTGAATCCGGGTGGTCTATAAATTCCAATCACGGATGTTGTTTTATTTCCTTCCGAATATTGTATTTGAATACTTTCATACGATCCTGTTGGCGATTCTATAACTTTATGCGACAAATTACTTCGTATAAACATCATTATTCCTCCTCCTCTTCTATGTTTCGATTAAGAACTTCTTGTTTGAAACCCTCCAGTTGATAAAATTCTTTTTCTTCATCATTTATATTTGTTTCTACTAGAATTATAATTTTAAATTCATTTATAATATGTCTTACATTTAAACAGAATATATTCCAATGTAAGCGCAGCGATCTTATATTAAAACATAAAAAACAGCTATCATAATTTTTCAATTCATTGACATCGATCCCATTGAAACCATGTATTACCCTACAATTTAAGTTCATTATGAGTTCATTTTTTTCTTTTGTGTTCTCCATTTCTTTTATACGGTTTTAAACTTCTATTTGTTATGCTTACAGCAACAACAATTATTGTGCGCTCTTTATGCTGTTTAAGTCTTGTTCAGTGTTAATAATTATGGATTGTGTGTTCTCGCTTCTTCGTGCTAAAATTTTACCTGCGCTTTCCCAAACATATTTCCAGTTTTCTCTCTTTGCCTCTTCTTTGGTCAACCACAAGAGATGCTTATTATGCTTCGTGAGCTGATTGTTTACATAAATTGTAGCATCAAACTCAGCTGGTATTGAGTTTACATTAAAGTTGTTAGTGCTTTTTCTGACTGCTGAGAGTTTAATTGGACGAGTAGCGCGCGCTTGTTTAGTAAATTGTGTTTTGCATTTGTTTGAAGTAAACGTAACAATTATATTTGATTTTTCGGGGTTTTTAATGTTGGTTCTATAAACATCGATTATATCAGTGTCATTTATTTCATTGTTTATCGCTTTTCCAATTCCCTTTATAATCTCTACCAAGTTTTCTTGTGGAGTTGGTGGAATGTTTTTAATGTCGATATTGTTTTTAAGCATTTGTTGTTCAATGGTGTTTATTTGTGATTGCATACTTTCTATGATAATGTCTTTCTTTTTATTATTTTCTTTTAGCTCGTTTATTTCTTTGGTGAAGCTTTCAATGAGATTATTGTTTTTGATCATGTTTACATTAATTTCATCGTATTTACTACCTAGGAAATCACAGCTCGCTGATATTTCTTTGAGTTGATCTCTCACTTGCCGCATCTCAGTCAGCACAGCTTGGTTGTCGTTGCCGTTGTTGCTAGGTCCAACCTTGTTGTTGTTGGGGCTGTTTATCGTTCTTATCTTTGCAGCTTGCAAATCTGGTGTTTGCGATCTAGAAGCTTCCACATTTCCATCAGTTACGGTTCTACAGAACTGGCATCTCCAGGTATCTTTCCTCACCCCCATGGTCCTCCAAGTTCTCTCTGTAACCGTTGTGCATTGGAAATGCAGTTTACGTTTACAAAACGAGCAATCAACAAAATCGCCCTCAGATGGGAGAGAATCACCGCAAGAAGAACAGACAGGCATTTTGGGAGATATTGTAATTTAATAGAATTAAAAGAAAATGTATGCAATGTATTTGTTATGAAATTGAATAAATGAATACACTTAAGTTAAATAGTTGGGCTTTTCTCTTCCTTGTTTAGTTCTTTGAAAAGAAATTTAAGGTTTAATGTAGGTACTTGAATATCAAAAACTAGGGATTACTTTGAAAACACGTCTTGACACTTCGACACACTCTCGATTTAAAAAAGTTATGTATAACATTTAATTAAATTACTTTTATAAGTTTTGTGAGAAAAAATAACGTTTACTAAAGCAAAGGATGGGGCACTTTCGACAAAAGCACATGGGGCAGCTTCAGCAAAAGGCCATTGCAAGAACACCCAGCTGGATCGTCAAGGACGTTGGGCTGGATGGATATAACGTGCAATGATTTTTTTTAAAAATCCTTGTATTTTACCTTAACAATTTTTTTTTTTAAACGAATGTTATTTTAAATATATTTTTTTAATTTAATTTTAATCTAAAATTGAATTTCTTCTCTTATTGAATTTGTATGTTTATAGATTTAAGATTTGTTTAACAATTTAAATAAAAACAGTACGTTCCTACTTACTGATTTATTGCGTCATCTAAACTGACGTCGAAAGTGTCCCATCCGGGTGACGATTGTGCCCCACGATGGGGCAGATTCGCCTTTTTAGGGCAGTTTTAAATTGTACTTTTTTGAAAATATAAGGGTGAAGTTAACTTTTAAGAAATTATGCATTCTTTTATTAAAATAATCATAGCTTGAAATAAAAAAAAAAAACAGATTTCAAATATTTATTTGCGAAAGAAGTTATTTCAAATCTGCGAAAAATGTGTTGAATCTGCCCCACCCTAACCTATGGTTACATAGAAATTCCTATTGTAAAATGTGACGTAACTTAAAAAATTCTGATTCACCCACGCCCTCGAAAAAAATAGGAATCACTTCCGCTTTGGTCAAAGTTGCTGGCAGCGTTCATGGAATTTTATCCGTTAAAATATGAAATTATTCGCTACATGTGGATAGTCATTATATTATTAGTATATAAAACCTTCGTGGACTGTATTCAGTTGTTCCTTAAACAGTTAAAGAACGATACTTTTCGAAGGACACTTTTTAATATTTGTTACAATTTTGTTTAGCAAACGCCCACACCAAAGACCAGTGCTTTAAGAACATCTTTATAATGCCATAGTGTAATAACTTACATAGAATCCTACCGTTCAGAGTCGGTGTTTAATTGAAAATTGTATAGGTATTTTAAAATAACTTTCTAGAGTTTCTGTATATTAAACAAGAAAAATTTCAAGGAAAATAGCGCAACCCAAATCAGTGTTCACATATTTTATTGGAATTTTTTCATCTCGAAAATGATTTTAGCAGCTTTAGACTTTTTATTATAACTTCCTATTATAACGGGCACACAACGTAGACTTATACTTATTTGTCGGGAAGTCTCTACTAATCAGATCTGTGCCCGGTTTCACTTCTCCTCTGCTCCTCTTTGCAAATTTCGTTTCATCAAATACAAAATTGCAAAGTACCAAGTGTTGGAGCCATTTATCATTATTATAATTTTAAACGCAATAAAAAATCGAATTGAAATCACTATTGTAACTTAGCCTTAACTCTCCAATTGTTTGATTAATTATTTGAATTTCGCGCTCAACAGCCATATTTTTATTATACGTATAAGAATCAAAACAGAATAGCCAATAACTTTTTGTATAAAAGAAGAAGAGAAATAAACCACATCGTTAGTTAAAGTTATTACATCATCGACACTGCTCGTTTTATTTTCGCTCGTTCTCGTTACCTTTCAGCTGTTGTCGTTGCTTTCGCGCAAGGAAAGCACTTCTCGCCACACCACCACGTCGCTCGCTCTAAGTTTCGCGATTACGCAATTCAAGCAAGTCTGTGGGCTTGACACTTGTTTGCTCTCACCGTCACAGAACCACTCCCGCACACTCGGTTGCTGTGTTGTTGCTGTGTTGCTGTTGTTGTCCTCACCCACGGTTGCTGCATGCCAAAGGAGAACACAGTCGGTGCATAGGCCAACGGTGCAGTGTTCTGCTGTGGGCTTCTCCGTTCAGGGCATTGACCCTCATTTGTTGATACTGTTTTTGGCTAGCGTCAGTCATTCGCTGCGCTATAGCAAAAACAACAGCAGTGGATCTCGTTAGTCGTTGATGGTTTAATTCAAAGACCGCGATTCCACTGCCGGTTGCAAAAAACATTGCGATCGTACATTTTGGCGCCCAACTTGTATTTGTTAAGAACCTTTATTTCGAAAAATCGTGTAAAAAAGACAGTCGCGGTAAAACGTCAAAAATTCGGGAAATTATTACAAAGTGCATAAGTACAGTGAGTGCAAAGAACACCAGTGGATTTTCGGTGACAATTTAAGTGAACGTTTTTTGATCACAACCAAACTAAAATTGGAATAATTGTGATATGTTAAAGACGGTACACGGGTCGGGTCGGTACGGTAAATGAATTCAGTGCAGTGAAAAAGACACAAAGACAGTTAATCAACGTCACCAAAGAAGAACAGCAATAGCAGTAAATTGGCCACTTTGCAGCAGAACAGCTATAGCAGAACAACTACAGGAAGACAGTTACTGGAAGAAGAACTGTAGCCGTGAAGCCAACGGTCATAGGGGTTAAGTATAACCTCTACCAAAGTATGTTGCCATAGTAGTAATATCAACTACAATAATTATTACATACATACATTTTACAATTTTTTGGAATATATATACACATTACACATACCTATAATACATAATAATATTCTGATTCTGCACTGCTCGTTTGTTTCGCTATTTCGTAATATTGTACCATTACCCAAACATACATACATATCGTTTCGCTAATAATCCACTCAGAACTTAACGCACTCTGCACTTTCATCGCCATTGCATTAAATAGAATTTGTTGGATTTATACCCATTCGCTTCATCATCGGTTCATCGTTTAATAGAAGTTTTTCGTCGTTGAAAATAGAAACAGAATTGAATATTGGGAATTCAAATCTGTTGAATTTAATTAAATAAGCAAATAATTGTCATATTCGCTTATCGTCGCCGAGGATAATTATAATTGTCACTGAAACATTACGCTAAACAGGCATCGGTTGTTACACTTATACATATTTACTCCGCTTATATATAGTAAATTTATTAGAACCATTGCCGCAGCTCTCTTTAACTTGTTATCTCATCGTTGCTAACAGAAGTCGCTTTTCGCTTGGATTATTAATTGTCATTGTCAGCTAAGAATTTGGAAGATCAAAGTTCATAATGTCTGAGGAGCAAAAATTGGATGAATTGAAGCAGCAACGCTCATCAACAAAGGGAAGCATCACCCGGATAAAAACCTTAGTCGACACCAAGGCAAGCAGTCTATCATCAACAGAATTGGAGTGCCGACTGGGAATACTGGAATCGTACTTCAAACAGGGTTTGTCTTATCAAACCCAGATTGAGCGATTGGCACCATCGGACGTTGGAAGAGCTGAAATTGAAGAGCTGTACATTAACACAAAAACAAAAATTCTTACTCTCATGCCAGAGAAACGAAGAGGTAGCATACATGAAGCAACTTTCAGTATGCCACCGCCAACTAGTCGTTTACCATTTCCCAAATTACCCAAATTTAGCGGGAATTACTCAGACTATAAAAATTTTATAAATTCATTTAACCAATTGGTACAAAATGAACCGTCACTTACCAACATAGAAAAATTTAATCATCTTCTATCATGTCTTAGTGATCAGGCGCTTGGTACTGTTCGTGCGTTTCAAGTAACGGATGAAAATTATCCCAAAGCGTTAGCCAGACTTAAGGAACGCTATGATAATGACTGTCTCATTTTTCTTGAAAACATAGCTTCGTTACTCGATCTACCCAGGGTTTCCAAGGCATCTTCTTCGCAGCTTCGCAATTTAGTTGACAGTATATCTGCTCTCTTTTCGTCGTTGAAGTCAATTGGTACAGAATCTGACATTTGCAATGCTATAATCATTCACATCGCAATGTCAAAGGTGGATGCGGACACGCACGCTAAGTGGGAAGAAAGCTTGGACTATACCAAACTTCCTAAATGGGATGATTGTGCTACAATGCTAAGCCGACGGTGTCAGTACTTAGAAGCAAGCGACAGTAAATTGCATCGTTTTGACAAAACGCAACGGTATCCACAAAAATCAAAATGTGAGTCTCTCAACCTACGGTCTCATACATCGTTGACAGTCACACAACGGGAATGCGCATTTTGCAAGGGCAAAACTCACTCAATTACGAACTGTGTAAGTTTCGGTAAACTCACAGTTATGGATCGGTTCGCAAACGCGAAGAAACTTGGACTGTGTCTCAACTGCTTGACAAGGGGTCACGGTGTATCGAAGTGTCCCTCTCACTATAGATGCAAAACGTGCAAGTTGTCTCACCACACATTACTTCACAGAAATCAACCGGATCGGCCTTCCGTCAGTAGCGAAGCAGTAGCCTCTACATCGAGAGGCACATCGCCCAGTGTTGCCAGCGACTCAAACCAATACGCATCGTCACATTCTGCTAGCAATTCTAACCGGACAAGCTCGACCAATCAAGTCATTTTAGCAACCGCGTTGATTTTAGTTCAAGATTCATTAGGTTGCTTTCATCTAGGAAGAGCCTTGCTCGATTCAGGATCTCAGGTGAATTTTATAACTGAAACGTTTGCTCGGTGTCTCAATCTCCACAAACATAAGAAAAGAGTAGACATCAGTGGCATTGGCGTTTCTCAAACAAAAATCAATTATGAAACTCAAACCACCATTAGGTCTCGGTACAACAATTTCGAGGTTTCGTTAGACTTTTTGGTATCGTCCATAATTACAGGATATCAACCAGACAAGGCTCTCAGCACCAACAATTGGAACATCCCAAAGAACATCGATTTAGCCGATGAGGACTTTAACATGCCTTCTCAAATTGATATTCTCCTAGGAGCAGAGGCATTCTTTGAATTGCTCGCCGTCGGACAGATCAAATTAGGCCAAGAACTGCCTATTCTGCAAAAGACTTCATTGGGATGGATTGTCTCTGGAAAGTACAAGACAGATAGAACTCAGCCTATAGTAAGGTGTCTTCTCTCGCAAGATGAAGCATTGAGGGAGTATGTCGAACGGTTCTGGGAGCTAGAAGAAGTCAAGGGAAGGAAATCGAAATGGTCAGAGGAACAACTTCAATGTGAAGAGGCCTTCAAGGAAACAATCGAGGTCTTACCAACAGGTCGGTTGATGGTAAAATTACCGTTCAAAAAGGATCCTAAATTACTTGGGTCTTCGTATGGTATCGCGTTTAGGAGATTCCTTCAGTTAGAATGCAGACTTTTGAAAAACTTAGATCAGAAGGAAGAATATATTAAGTTTATGAGGGAATATGAGTCATTAGGACACATGTCAGTGGTCGAAGTTCCCAGATTAGATGAGCCGCACTACTACCTTCCACACCATTGCGTGCTAAAACCAACCAGTCTCACGACTAAACTTCGAGTAGTGTTCAATGCATCGTCTAATACCTCGTCTCACGTATCCCTCAATGATATTTTGATGGCCGGTCCAACTATTCAAAATGATCTCTTCATAACCTTGCTTAGATTCCGGCTACACAAATTTGGTTTAACAGCAGACATTGTAAAAATGTATAGGCAAGTGTTGGTTCACCAGTCGGATAGAGCCTTTCAATACATACTCTGGAGGGAAAATCCACAGCAACCAGTGAAGACATATGAATTGAACACGGTCACATATGGAACGTCGTCAGCACCGTTTCAGGCAATACGAAGCCTTCGCTATGTGGCTGAGCACGCGAAAGATTACCAGACTGGTGCTCAAATAATTCAGTCTGACTTCTATGTTGATGATTTAATCACAGGAGCGGATGATAAGGAAACGCTGTTACAAGTAAAGGAGGAAGTGACTGCAATATTAGCAACCGCAGGATTCGAACTTTCTAAGTGGCATAGCAATAATTGTCGACTCTTCACCGAGAATACCACATCAAATAAGGACTTAAACATTCACGAGGCTAATCTCACTAGCACACTTGGAATCACTTGAAACTCAACCACAGATACATTTCAATTCTCTTACAACCCCAGTAAGACGTACAGCAAATTTACGAAACGATCTATTCTTTCTCTCTCTTCATCGTTATTTGATCCCATGGGCTTGCTCAGCCCTATAATTATTAAAGCAAAGGTAATTCTGCAAAAATTGTGGATCGAAAAACTAGATTGGGATGCGTCAATCCCACAGAGCATCGATACCGAGTGGAGACAGTTCATGGTTGACTTGAATTCCGTACAGGACTTATCAGTTCCCCGATTTGTCTTATGTGACAATAAGGATACTATCCAAGTACATGGATTCTGTGACGCTTCCATGGAAGCGTACGGATGCTGTATCTATCTCAGAACAAGGAGTAAAGGAGGAGATATAACAACAAAACTGTTAACATCGAAGTCAAGAGTCGCGCCAACTAAGAGGAAACAACTTCCCCGACTCGAATTGTGTGGAGCTCATCTACTCGCTAAACTGTGGATAAAAATTCGAGATATTTTAAAGAATATACCTATTGAAGTATTTTTTTGGACAGATGCGGAGATTGTGCTGCATTGGATAAAAACGCATTCTTCGAAACTCAACACATTCGTTGGAAACAGAGTTGCTGAGATCCAAGAAACTACGGCAGATGTAAACTGGAGACATGTGCCGACTCAAGATAATCCAGCAGACAAGGTCTCAAGAGGTTGCACAGTACAAGAGTTAGAGCAGTCGATATGGTTTTCTGGACCGAAATTTCTTAAGGTAGAAATGAAAGATTGGCCTCAAAATTCTTGCAACGAATTATCACTTGAAGAACTAAATTTAGAAGTACGAAAAACTGCACTCGTATGCCATGCTCGTATACCGAACACCTCATTGGAGTCCATGGAAAAATTCAGTTCGTACACCAAAACACTTCATGTGTTCGCATACATTTTAAGAATTGCCGATAGAGCAACCAAAACGCTGGGAGAACTATCGCGACAGGAAGTTGAAAGGTCCTTATTCAGGATCATCTGGATGATTCAACAACATCATTTTTCAGAGGAAATAAAGGCCATAAAGGGAAACGAAATTCCCAAGGGAGCCATCAAAAGCCTGTGCCCATTTTTAGATACGATAGATGGATTCGAGCTACTGAAAGTCGGAGGGCGTTTACAAAATGCTACGATCCCAGAAGAACGCAAGCATCCCCTACTTCTTCCCAAGGATAACTGGTTTGTTCAGTGCTTAGTTAGGCATCTACATGTTTCGAATTTCCATGCAGAACCTAAGGCTCTTTTGGCACTTATTAGAAGCAGATTTTGGGTTATCAACGCTAGGCAGATTGCAAAAAGGATAGTTCGAAATTGTGTTCATTGTGTCAAGTATGAACACAAGCTTCTAACTCAACTAATGGGAGACTTGCCAGCCGCAAGAGTTACTGTTTCAAGGCCGTTCTCATCGTGTGGTGTTGATTTTTGTGGTCCCATATCTACGTACTATAAAATCAGAGGCAAGGTACCTTATAAGACATATGTAGCAGTTTTTGTGTGTTTCGCTTCAAAGGCAGTGCACATTGAAGCTGTCTCCGACCTGTCAGCGGATGCATTCTTAGCAGCGCTCAAACGCATGATAGGCAGAAGAGGTCTTCCAAAGGACATATATTGCGACAACGCAACAAATTTCGTCGGAGCGCAAACCAAGTTGCGAGAACTTCACAAACTTTTCTTTGATCCCAAAACTCAATCATGCATCAATCGTTTTTGCATCGACAATAATATCAATTTTTTGTTTATTCCTCCCAGGGCGCCGCACTTTGGTGGCATCTGGGAATCAGCCGTGAAGACAGCAAAAGGACATCTCAACCGCAGCCTGGCCAACGCAAAACTAAATTTCGAAGAGCTTTCAACAGCGCTAGTTGAGATAGAGGCCATCATGAACTCCAGGCCACTGACACCGCTATCATCAGATCCAAACGACCTAAAGGCACTCACACTAGGACACTTACTCATAGGCGCATCACTGAAGGCAATACCAGAGAGACTAGATCTGGCACCAAACATCAGCTTCCTGCAACGATGGCGTCGTATTAACGCCGTCAAATCTCACTTTTGGCATCGATGGGTCAACGAATACATCAACGAGCTTCAGGGACGCACGAAGTGGAACAATGAATCAGCAAACCTGCACGTTGGAGCGATGGTAATCGTGCACGAAGATAACGTACCACCGCAGAAATGGTTACTCGGCCGAGTCACCCAAGTCATCCCGGGCCAAGATGGACGAATCAGAGTAGCAGACGTCCGAACAACGAAGGGACAAATCCGTCGACCTATACGAAAGCTTGCTCTACTTCCTGCTTGAAAGGATCCTTTCAAAGGGGGCGGAATGTTGGAGCCATTTATCATTATTATAATTATAAACGCAATAAAAAATCGAATTGAAATCACTATTGTAACTTAGCCTTAACTCTCCAATTGTTTGATTAATTATTTGAATTTCGCGCTCAACAGCCATATTTTTATTATACGTATAAGAATCAAAACAGAATAGCCAATAACTTTTTGTATAAAAGAAGAAGAGAAATAAACCACATCGTTAGTTAAAGTTATTACATCATCGACACTGCTCGTTTTATTTTCGCTCGTTCTCGTTACCTTTCAGCTGTTGTCGTTGCTTTCGCGCAAGGAAAGCACTTCTCGCCACACCACCACGTCGCTCGCTCTAAGTTTCGCGATTACGCAATTCAAGCAAGTCTGTGGGCTTGACACTTGTTTGCTCTCACCGTCACAGAACCACTCCCGCACACTCGGTTGCTGTGTTGTTGCTGTGTTGCTGTTGTTGTCCTCACCCACGGTTGCTGCATGCCAAAGGAGAACACAGTCGGTGCATAGGCCAACGGTGCAGTGTTCTGCTGTGGGCTTCTCCGTTCAGGGCATTGACCCTCATTTGTTGATACTGTTTTTGGCTAGCGTCAGTCATTCGCTGCGCTATAGCAAAAACAACAGCAGTGGATCTCGTTAGTCGTTGATGGTTTAATTCAAAGACCGCGATTCCACTGCCGGTTGCAAAAAACATTGCGATCGTACACCAAGTAACCGCAAAATTCTATTTTGACATCGTATTTTTATAGTTTATAGAACATTTAATTAATAAATATTCGGAAATTAACCAGGTTATACGAGATGGTGATCAAATATGAGCGGGTATTTCAGTGGAATACTTCAGCAAGCTATACAAAGTGCCTCGTTATACAGTTTCACACGTAACTTGTCAGGTTCAGACAGACCACACAAGACAATAGTGTTAAAATTTAAAGCCAATGCGTTAAAAGCCTCAAAATCTGCACCAATTCAACTGAACAGTTAGTATAATGTTAAATCTAAACAAAAAAATGAAAACTAAAACTTTCTTTGTGAAACAAGATTCGTTGGAAGGCGTGACAGTATTATTTCATTTGTACCTTAGAGCTCTTCAAATGCATCTCAATAAGTCTTGAAGAAATAATGAGCAGAACGTGGGCGATGTCTTCGAAAGCATCAACACTTTTGGCAGCGGTCCACAAAAGTGTTTAGTAAGACTCATTGTATGCAAAAACAACTATTCAGTTTAACGCAGCCGTTATCAGTTTCATTGAAACAAACAACACGTTCCAATCCAAAAACCTCTTTTACTGAAGCCTATTTTAGACTATCAGCTGTGAAAGCTGAGTGCATTCTTTGGTGCGAAAGACGTCCTCTGCTATGAAAAACTGTGTGTAAAAAAATAAAGTAGGTTTGTTTAAAATCAAATAAAAATCAATGAATTGGAATATATACAGTTTTGTGTTTAAAGAACTCCTCGTAAGATTTGGAAGCAAATTCCGGGGGAAACAAAATCCTGGCTACGGCACGGTTGACAATAATTGGGCGAGGAGACAATCGCTAAGTTCGAAGGCCTTTGGAAAGACATTTCTTCGAAAATTATTCAAAGCTTGGTGACGTCGATTGCAGAGAGTTATCTATGCTAAATAAAGGATATTTTTTTATTAAGTTTTACGTTCATTAGTAATAAAATATTGTGAAAATATGTTTCCTTCATACATTTCTAAAAAATATAGTTAATTTCAGTGCTCAATGTTATGCATCCTTTTCAGAGTTTTTCTGTCAGTAAAAAAATTTAAAGAAAAATGTGTATTTTTTTTTTGTCAAAATTCTTTTCGCGTCCCTCCAGTTTGGGAAGAATTCTTTTATTTCGTTTCACTAATCAAATCAAAAAATTGTGCAAAGATTTTCAATTTGCTGTATAAAGTTGGGTACCACTTTCATTCTGAATCAGGATAATATTCTGAATCAGTTTAGACATGTCCGTCTGTCTGTCTGTCCCTCTGACTGTTGAAAACACGATAGCGCCCAAAGGAATTGACATAGGCGAATGAAATTCGGTGAAATACCTTTATTTTTGTCGTCAGGTTGGTATTGCAAATGGGCTATGTCTGTCAAGTAGTTCTGGTACCTCCCATACAAAATTAATTTTCGCTCCATATGTCCCTCTGTTAAAAATAGGATAGTGGCACAAATCGACTTAGGCAAGTGAGATTTTGTGAGGGGACTTACTTTTATCGTCGTCAGGTTGATATCAAAATTGGGCTATGTCGGTCAAGTAGTTCTGCATGACATCGGTCCAGGCCGATGATAACACTTTTACTTGTTTTTTTTTCCATTGTCATTTGCATTCTAATAAAATCTGTGAAGCACCCCGAGCATGTTAAATCTCAAGGTTCGTTTTAGTAGCTAGCGTCATTTTGCATTAATTGGATTTTCAAGCTCAAAGGTTCATACAGCTTGCACTAATTAAAAAACTCGTACCATTGCACCAGCTTCATCAGGTTTTACTGTTGTAAAACTTAGATACATCCGTGTTGGGATCTGGACCAACAACTATATCATCAATTCGAGACGACTGAAAACCTGCCTTTTAGTGCACAAAATGTATCCTTCTGAACGTTTTCTGACAAGAATAGGAAGTTATTTAATTAACATTGTCTGGAGAAGCAGAAAATTCGTACAATAAACAATATCCACGGAAGAAGTAAATAGTCGTTTGTGTCTGGTGCATCCTTCGGTTTCACGTTGCTCTAAAATAATCCGTTGTAGCTTTCTTGTTTTGGCTCACTACTTACATCCATCTGCCCAGCCGCTGACTATTCCTTACCCAAAGTTTCTGGTTTCCTGTTGCCGCTCTGGTGATACAAAATAAGCTTGTATAGATGTATATATCCTTATTTTGCTATTTTTTCATCATACCACAAATGTTTAACCTATATGCTATATAGCCAGCTTTTATCTCTGTCGTGGGATGTGCGGTAATGTCCTCAGTTGGATGGATTAAGTTAGCCTTCATTCATCCGCTGTTAGGTCCTTCGACACGTTGTCTTAACCCCAAAAACAAACCCAGTTGCAGTTGCTCGGTTTGATTTATATATAAAGTTTGCAAGAAGGATGAATTCTATGTGGTGCACTTTTCGTCGTGGAGAAATGAGCATAGATCCCTCATCGTTCTGTGTTTTGGACCGCTGTTGAAAACAGTTTATCCTTAAGTCTAAAGCGGAACCCAGATGCAAGTAGAAAATTCTTTCAACTTATTTCCCTCACTGTGTTTTAAAGCAATTTTGTTTCTTTTTTACTTATATCTATATGCTGGCAAAGTTTCCTGTCGAAAAGCATTCAGAGTTTTTTTACTGCTGTATTTTTGGGTAAAGGCAAGCCAGTTTGTTTTTCTGTGGAAGAAGTCGTACAGAAGAAAATTTTATTGATTGTGCAGTACTGTATTATATTTGGCCGGAAGTACTTAAGGAGTCATTTTGGCAACGTGATTGCGCTTTCCGAGGTTGCTTCTTCGGCCGGGTCACTGTGGGTGACGTTGGCAAGTATTTGCTTTAGTTTTGCCTGTAGATATATATTTAGATGTGTACCTAATAATACGTAATAAGAAATACGACAGATGTTGTTGGATAACATATGTAATTGTATAAAAGTAAAGAAAAGTGCTGCTGCTTTCAAGCATGTATTAGTATTATATTTTTTATACTAGCTGTAACCACTCGGCTTCACCGGTGCAAACATTAAAAATGCATCAATTATTAATTTTTGTTTAACCACTTTAGCTCCGTGAAATTGCGTCACATTTTTTTTTTCTTTGAACGCACCTTTTTTGTTTACTACCACATTATGTAGAATTCTACTTGCTTAATTTTAAGAGTATAGAGCTGTCATAAATTGTCCTGATATTAGATATTGCTTTTATATGAAAGTGCCACTCCCCGTTTTCCTATTCCGCTTATATTTTACAAAGTGCTTTAATTAGGTAATGTAAAGTAAATTAACACATTATGTAATACAGAAACACAACAAAATCCAGTAAGAATAAAGGACATGGGCATTTCGCCATTTTAAGCAAAGAGAATCAGTTCTCTTTTACGTTTTACCACAAAAAAAAAACAAGTAAAATTGTTATCATCGGCCTGGCCGATGCTTTGATACCCTCCACTGCCTAGAAGTCATGCAAAATTGGTTTTGTATGGGAGGTACCAGAAATACTTGACCGATATAGCCCAATTCTATTATCAACATGACGACGATTAAAGTAAGTGCTCTTCTAAAATTTCACTTGCCTATATAGATTCTTTTTCGTCGCTATCGTCTTTTCAACGTCTTTTTTCTAATATTTGTTTTGTATGGGAAGTACCAGAACTTCTTCACCGACATAGCCCGTTTCTAATACCGTCCTAACGACGATAAAAATAAGTCATTTCACCAAACTTCATTCGTCTAGGTTGATTCCTTTGGACGCTATCGTGTTTTCAACAGAGAGAGAGACATATGGGTCTAATATTGATTTTGTATGGGAGGTGCCCGAACTACATTGCCGACATAGCCCATTTTCGATACCAACCTGACGACGATAAAAAGAAGTCCTTTCACCAAATTTCATTCGCCTATGTCAATCTCTTTGGGCGCTATCGTGCTTTCATCATACAGACAGACAGACAGACTGATGGACGGACATGGCTAAATCGATTCAGAATGTGATCCTGATTCAGAATATATGAGTTCTCCGGTGACTCCTTCTTGGCGTTACAAATATAATGACAAATTGAATATATACCTTCCTGTGGATGGTATAATGACAAAGTGAATATACCTTCCTGTGGAGGGTATAATTAGAGTGTGCTTGAGTGAGTGTGTGTAAGTGTTCGGAGATCGACAACAACGCCACGTCGCGAAGAAGACTTCTTCTAACCATTTCGGTCCTAGAACCGAAGATGAGTTAGAACCGTGCATTTAGCTTGAAATGGGGTAACATTTGATTTAGACTATCTCAGCTATCTTGAGTGGTAGAGCAGTTCTAAACCGCAAACCTTCCCTGAGAAATTCAGGTCATAAAGGCGAAAACTGCGTTGAAATCCATTCATTTGTTCTCGAGATTAGCGGCAACGACGGTTTTTGAAATTTTCCTTTATACATAAATACTACATTGTATGGATGGATGGATGGATGGATGAATGAAGAAACTCTAAGCACATTCATGGTCAGAACATAAACTACTTGCCTATACAGAGAATTTCCATACAGAACCCAAATATGCCTCTAAATTGTCGAAGTAGTACCTACTTTTCGAGGTTCTAGGTTCTACTTACTTTCTTCCTATTTGTGTCAGGCCACAAGGCCAAAAGTTAACATTACACTAAAATTAATATAAAATAACTACCCTTCTACAATTTATGCTTCTTTAAGCGGGTGAGGCAGTTAAACAAACTCGTTTAAGAAGATTTTCTATCCCATGGAGAGATTTTTTAAATTTAATTAAAAAAAAAACTTTCTTTAGTATTTTTACTTAATTGTTTGCACTTAACACAACGAAGTTTGCTGCTATGAAACTGCGGGCGTTTTGATTGGGGTTCTTAAACGAGTGTAACCTGAGCAAATGAGCAAATAAAATTGGCAAATAGAGGACACTAAACCGAATAAGGAACTTAAAAAGATGTACTTATCTGTGAAAATGTACTCAGAAATGTGAAAAAAAATGTATAGATCTGAAAATTGTGGGCATTCAAGCGTGGTTAAAAAAGAAGAGAAATTTATCATTTGGTCTCAATTTATTATCAATTCAACACCGCTTAATCCTCTACAGTTGTATCAAGACCAGGTAAAGTCTTAATTCTTGCGCGTTTGTACAGATTATTTTCCAGATCAAAGCCCCCTTCCATCAGCAGTTACTGATGTTGAGATGTGGGACTGTACAACACTTGGGTATTGCGTTTTAGCATCTGGATTTAACAAACGCGAAAACAGTTTCCTTTGGTGTAATGTAAGAACCCCATATTTTGGAACCCATAGCACTTATTTCAGCCACAGTACTTTGACCCATCGGAGCCCATTCAGCAGCGACTTGTCTTTGGTAACCATCACCACCAAGAAGATTTAACCCTAGTAGGCTAATGTTGCTGACTACGCCTAATAAGCTAAACATTCGTCGATTCGACAATCTGTACTAAAATATGTTTTTTTAGCTGGGTTTAATACATATGGTTCTATTTTTTTTTTTGAAACATTAAGATTGTATTCCCAAATAAAAAACTTGATTTTACTAAGTATATTCTTCATTTTTTTTATTATTAAGCAGTCTTTAAAACAACGCAGCATTTTTCAGTCTAAAATGAACATGTCTTCACAATATTTAAAAAAACTGAAAAAAAAAACATTCCTTCTTTGGCAATATAAAATAAACAATGACAGGTGATAAGAAAAAAAAAATAAAGGAACTATTTTTTCTTTGCGCAAAATCCGCAAAAGTCAATTCGATGTTGACCACAAATTCCAATATTGCATTTAAAAATAATCAAAATAATCAAATCAAAATAGAAATACCGTTTCTACCTGCCGGACACAACCGTCTTTCGCAAGAACGCATCAGCGACTGAGTTACTATGTGCAGTTAAAGAATAGGTGGAACATCGGTCGACTTCATTCCTGATGCTAAAACTAGCAGCCTCGAAACAAACATGAACGTTTCATTGTTCAGTCGAACATTTTTTAGGAATCTAAAATAAATAGTTTATGTGTTAATAATAACTTCTTAAAGAATTTTTGCTTTATTCCTCAGGTTTGTTCTTATCTAATAGTTGGACATTTTTGTAAGTATTTCCTTAATTTCTGTAGAAAAGTTCCAATGAAGTAAATATTGGACTTCCAGAATTTTCAAATTTCACCAAATGTTTTTTATTTTAACTTATCTATTCAATATATTCTTTTTATAATTTATTTAATTTATTTAGAGTTGAAGCCCAGGTGCCTGCCTATGAAAATGACACAAATGTGTAAAAACAACACCTAAATAGCTGTCACATGAAATTGATCGCAAAAAAGCGATTGTCAATTTATTAATCCTCTATTTATTGAAAGCTATGATTCGAATTGTCAACTACCAACTATCAGCTTAGCTGATTCCACCCCAGGATAATTTGGCTAGCCATTTGTTTCCCTGTTGTAATTAAATTCGTTTGGTTCTTGTCTAACACGACTCATATTTGCCAAAAAATCGATGGCGACGTATCTTGAACTCATAAAATACCAATCGCACTCATAAATCTTAGCTAACTAAAAAGGATGCTTTTCCACTCCGCTTACAAAATGGTTCAAGAATGCCTCAACGAAAATGATCAACCCCAAAATTATGCAGCTGAGAGTCATTAAAAGAATGCAGTCAGTTTTCTCTCCATTTATGATTAAGTTTGAGCCTACGGAATCAACAAAAAATATTTGTTTGAAAAGTATAAAATTGCTGGAGGTAGACATTTACTTCAAACATAATTTTATTAATTATTGGACAATACAAATGCTTACTTTCTTAATTTTGCAGTTATTGGATGCATTTATGGCAGTCACGTTATGATTCCTAGGCCAACTGAAAATTAAAATATGTTCTTTAACCGAAAAGGAAGACACAGTATAAATGCAATGATTGTGAGTTTATTAAAACCAAAGTATATACAAAGTGAAGAGATTGTGACATTGGAGATGAATTATCTATCAGACAGGAGATCATAATGCCTGCTGGGTAACGTAAAATGTATTTCTATTAAAGACTAACTGACCCGGCGAACTTCGTTCCGCATAATTCGTCAAACGCGTTCCATTACAAAGTTTCCGTGCATTGAGGTTGCACAAAATAATTATAACCGACTCAGCTATTAACTTCAAATTGTGAAACAGTTAGCCCGGAATATCCAAAGAATACAAAAATTAAAAATATTTTTTTTTGTATTGGAAGTAACACTATCGACCCGTATTTCTAACCAGCCTATTTTTTTCAAAGTGCGGTTCCCCATTCAAATTCGTATACCGCTTACCTTTTGCAAAGTTACACCTATCGGGTCCAAAAGTATCCTTTCTTTCAAACTGGAACCAACAATAGGTACACATCCACAAAATCTCATTGAAATCGGTTAAGTGGTTTCAGAGATCGGCAAGAGGGCAACCTACCGGGTCCAAAAGTATCCTTCTTTTAAATCTTCCTAAATACAGCAATACGAACAAAACAAAAAAAAGAATCATGGAAATTTGCTAAGCGATTATCGAGTTATAACGTCATATATTTTCACGCCAAAGGAAATAGGTAATAGAAGATAATTCTATTGAAAATGTGCGCCTATAGCGCCACCGTTGAGAGTTTTCCGACATTTCTTCATTTAAACTTTCGCATAGCAACTACGAATAAACGCGCAGAAAGAGGTATCCGATTTGGTACATTCGTTTTGAAGTTTAAACCATCCGAACACATCACGATCCATTTTTATTTACAATACTAGCTGGCCCGTGCTCGCCTTGATTCGAAAGCGCATTTAAGCTAGGAGCTAGAATGCATTCGAGAATTACAACTTTTCTTAGATATCAGCTTGGATCTCCACCTCCCTTTCGGACAGCGGACAATGATAAAACATATCCTATCTTTTAATCTCAACAATTTTCAATGCAACTGTGAAAACCGGAATCAATTTCGTGCAGTACTTTTTTAATCCATTCCGGACAAACACCTTACGGCCGCAAAAAAGGTTCAGTACGAGTACGAAGTTGCGGGCACAGCTAGTCAAACAATAAATAAAACAAATCTATTCACTTAAAACACCAATTTAAGAAATTTAAATTCAACAACGTAAGTAATAAAATTCAACTTTTTCACGTAGGTAATATCAAAACAAAAACCTTAAACTAAATATAGTAAAAGTTTAATATTTATTACTATCACCATACGCCCATCATCGCACGTCATCGGCCATCTGCGCATTTCCTCAGAAAAACATTGTCGCTGTTGATTACATCCCCACTCACTTAGCATACTTCTCTTTTGTTTCACTTAATCGGAGGAAACTTCGCGCAGTTTTTCTTGACATGTATGTGCTTGTGCGCCAGAAACACACACACCCACCCATCCCAAAGCAGAACAGCGATCAAGAACAACAATTGCTGATAATTTTCGATTTGAGAAAATAAATTTAGATTTTTCATGTTAGATCAGCTTCTAGATGACAAAGAAAGTTGATTGATGGCTTAAAATAATTATGGAAGTGTTGGCTCTTGTTGGTATTTTTTTGTTCGCATTGATTAGGAATTGTTTGAGTAAAAGCGATTAAAAGGCAGTAAAGTCAGAAAAAAAAATGTTGTTTCAAAACGCTCCCAAAAAAAAGGCATGACAATAAAAAGAATACCCTATGTCCTTCTCATGGTCTTAAGGGACATTTCAAAAAAAGTTTCATCGAAATACGTACAGTAGCTTTCACGCTAACCTTCAACACATGAAAACGGCTACAGTTTTATTATATGTATAGATTATTTATATAGATTGTACCTACATCATTCAATTTTTTTTTGTTTTCAAGGTGACAGCGGCTACCCATTTGAGCCCTTTCTGTTGACTCCTTATTAACGCAACCGAGAATTCTCCCGAACTGTAATTCAACTTTATTCACTTACAGACCAGAATCATCGTAGAACGACAGAGAGACAATAATCCAATAAATGCAAGAATGCTTCTTTGGTAAACGAAAGTTGGACACGAATCTTTAAAAAAAATTCACTGAATTACTTCGTAGTTTTGTATTTGGAATTTTTTTGTGTTGCCATAAATGTTCGAATTGATGGATTGTCCCTGTCACTTTCGTTTTTATTATTTTGGTAGCCTTTGATTTCTAGGCAAATGAATTAAATCGCCGACCATAATCGTAAAAGTCGAGTGTTTCGAAAACTAACTCGATTTACGAGAATATTTTCGAATCGCTAATCGAATTTAATATCGCAAAAAATTCAACCACTTCGAATTAACTTTCAACAATTTCAAAAGTAGCAAAAAGAAAAACCCAGGCAGCCAATAAAAATCTTCAAGACGGCTGACAACACGATTCGGGCATTTGGTACACAAAAGATCGCTTGTGGCATAGGCTGTGGGGCATGGCGCGAGTTACGTATGTACACCGACAAAGCCAACATCCCGAACATGTACACATAAATGGCAAGCTCGAGATCTAGCATCTAACCGCATATCACTGCACACAATCTTTTAGCAACAACTCTGCTGCTGCTTCATGTACAGTCGGTTGGCTTGGGTACAGCATCTCCGTATAAGCGTTTGTGTGTCACAGTTATCGTGTGTCCAAGGTCTCTCTTAAAATTATGTACAATGAATGTTATCTATGTTTTCTGCAAAGTAAAGTATGTAAAGTATGTGTTGCAATTATATACATTGGTATGGAGAGTTGAGTAGTTTTTAGAATGTTAGACGCCTGGCATTGTTGGTTTGGCGGTAGAAGTTAAGACGTCGAGATTAAGAAAGAAATGTGAATAAATAAAGCTAAATGATAAATTGTCGATTTGTTTAATTACTTCCTCAAAGTATTTGGCGTGAACGTAACTGGCGCAGTCGGAAACGCTTATTCAGCGAATATTGTATTTAAGTGAAAGCGTATAAGTAGCTTAACAAGATCGCCTAAAAGCGGGTTTGCTCCAACCGAAGGATTATCGGTGAATGGTGTTTAACTATAAACGATAAGACATTGTATCAAAAAGCAAATTTATACAAAAAAAAAAAACTTTATTGAGTTCGAGAAGTGCTAATCAACGGCTGTACACGTGGCGGACTAAGGGCATATACATATGAACGAGTAACGGGGTGAGTCCTGTAATTGGTAAATACATAATATATGTATATTGTCGGTAATACCTATCCCCATGCCCCCAATTCATAGAAAGTTTCAACCGTTGAAGAAGAACGTGTCGTGTAATATAAATATACCCTATTTATCTAAGAGTGATTTACAAGATCTTGTGTGTTTTCCGGGTGATAGCGATAGGATCGAGTTTGAATTAAATAACGATAGTAAAACAGGTTCCGCGATGAATAATTCAGCACTTGCTACTGATGTTTTCAACTCACTCAGAATTCCGGATGCCGTTAAAGACATACCAAGTTTCGACGGAAATCCTTGCCTATTGTATGACTTTATGAGTAATGTCGAAGAAGTCTTAAGAGTAGTACCCCAAGTAGCAGGGTCGAGTTATGAGAAAATTATATTTAGGGCTATCCGAAATAAAATAGTAGGTCCAGCTAACGAGGTCCTTAACATGTATGGGACGCTTGTTCGTTGGGTGGATATTAAACAAAACCTTATTATCCATTATTCGGACAAGCGAAACGAAACAAGCTTAATACGCGATCTCCATCAACTACGGCAGAACCGGGATACCGTTGAGAAGTTTTATTCCAGAATTGTCGAAATTCTATCGACACTTATGAATTATGTTAGGGTCCACGAAGAGAACGAAAATGTCAGAGTAGCTAAACAGGATTTGTATAACGGGATGTGCCTAAACACATTTTTATCTGGTCTCAGAGAGCCACTGGGATCAACAGTGAGATCAATGAGACCGAAAAAAATTGCGGAGGCGCTTAACTTTTGCCTGGAGGAACAGAACTCCCTTTATTTTAAAAGCCCGGGTAATTTTCAAGAAAGCTTCCCTTACACTCCGCCTCCCACGTCAAGAAACCAACCAAATAGCTTAGGTCTAACACCTTCCCAGTCATACAACCAATTTCAACAGCCGTCTAGAGCACCGTACTACCAACAATCAGCTAGGCCACCGACTCCATATCAGCAGACTTCAGGCCAAACGCATTCTAATTCACAAACTAGTAATTTTAGACAAAATCAAAATAACGGCTTACCATCCCCCGAACCTATGGACGTTTCTAGCTCCAATACACGTAGAAGCAATGGTAACTTTTCTCGCAGAACGCAATTCTCTCAGAGACCGGGACAGATGTTCAATGTCGAATGTCGTTGCCAAAATCCCTACAATGACGAACAAGATCTGCACACACCATCGCAAAATCAGGAACATCACGATCGACCGAATTATTACCCTGATTTGGATGGCCTCCTTTCATCCGAACACGAGGTAGACGACAGAAATTTTCCAGTGAGAGCCTCGAATCAGGAGTCGGGTACATAAACGTGCATTCGCATACCTTGAGTCTTTTGCCGTATATAACAATAAGTAGTATTAATAAGCATAACTGCAAATTTCTTATTGACACAGGAAGCAACAAGTCATTTTTGTGCCCTACTGTAGCAGAAAGTCTTAAACCTGAGCCAATAGCACCCATAGAAATAAAAACCATCTTTAACGCTCATTTTGTCGATAGGAGGGTAGTCTTGAATGGATTAACGGAACTAAGAACGAAGGATGATTTGCCGTTTCTGGTTTACAGATTTCATAATTATTTTGACGGTCTGATTGGTATGGATATATTGAGGCAACTCAATACTAAAATAGATTTAAAGGAATCTATTATAGAAATCGGAGAAGCTAGGATCCCACTGTTGTTTAAACCCAATTTCATGTCTACACCTTTTACTGTTCAAGCTTGCACCAAGGCGGTTTGCCTTTTGCCAGTTGATATTGAAAATGGTGATATACTCATCAAGCCAACCACCATTACGAGTAATTTGTTTATACCTGAGGGGGTTTACAGAGCGGTAAACTGGTATTGTTTGGTCGAAGTAATTAACACCTCAAATTATCCACAAACCTTTGTTTTGGACCAACCAATTAAAGGGATGAAATTTGACAGAAACGTATATACAGAAATTCACAATTTTACTATCAGACAGAATCAAACCCTCAAGACTATGCAAGATCCTAAATTAAGAACAGATCATTTAAACTGCGAAGAGGAGAAAGCAATCAAAGGTCTCTGCAAAGAGTACAAAGACATTTTTTTTGAAGAGGGACAAAATTTAACTTTCACGAATCTTGTAAAACATCAGATAAAAACCAGAGACGATTTACCTATTTATTGCAAATCGTACCGCTACCCGTACATACACAAGGCTGAGATCCAAAACCAAATTTCCGATATGTTGAACCAGGGAATTATACGCCCAAGCTACTCTCCATGGTCCTCTCCAATTTGGATTGTACCCAAAAAAAAGGACGCAAGCGGTAAACAGAGGTGGCGACTAGTCGTAGACTATCGCAAGCTCAACGAAAAAACAATCGACGATAAATACCCGATCCCAAATATAACGGAAATATTGGATAAGCTAGGCAAGTGTATGTATTTTAGCACAATAGATTTAGCCTCAGGTTTTCACCAAATAGAAATTCGTCCAGATGACATCCCAAAAACAGCTTTCTCCGTTGACAATGGGCATTATGAATTCGTTCGTATGCCCTTTGGTCTCAAAAATGCGCCATCCACTTTCCAGCGAGTTATGGATAACATCCTCAGAGACCTAGTTGGTAAAATGTGTCTGGTCTATTTAGATGACGTAATTGTGTTCTCCACATCCCTTCAGGAGCACATGGGAAGCTTGCGTAAAGTTTTTAATAGACTAAAAGAAGCCAATCTTAAGGTACAGATAGAAAAGGCCGAATTTTTACGGAGAGAGGTTTGTTTCCTAGGACACATCGTAACACCTATGGGCATAAGACCCAATCCAGACAAAATTAGTGCTATTACCAACTTCCCAATACCAAAAACTTCAAGGCAAGTAAAATCCTTTTTAGGACTTCTCGGTTATTATCGGAAGTTCATCAAGGATTTCGCTAACCTTACGAAACCAATGACAGAATGCCTTCGAAAAGGGAATACTATAAAGCTTGACTCGAAGTACGTTGGTTGCTTTGAAACCTGTAAGGCTATTCTTTGCAATGCTCCTTTACTACAGTACCCCGATTTCGCAAGACCCTTCAACCTTACTTGTGACGCAAGTAACGTCGCTTTAGGGGCTGTGTTATCGCAAGGCACAATAGGATCCGATAAACCAGTTTGCTTTGCAAGCAGGACCTTATCGAAGACAGAACAAAATTATAGTGTCATAGAAAAGGAGCTTCTAGCAATCGTATGGGCAACTAAATATTTTCGTCCCTACCTATTCGGTAGGCAGTTCCAAATAGTAACTGACCACAAGCCCTTGACGTGGTTATTCTCTCTAAAGGAGCCAAATTCTAAGCTCGTACGCTGGAGGCTAAGGTTAGAGGAATTTGACTACAGCGTGATTTACCGAAAAGGTAAACAAAACATGAACGCTGATGCCCTATCCCGTGTTGAGATCAATACTAGCGAGACACCAGTGAGTGACCGGGAAGCCAAGAGTTTAGATACTGCCTCTATGGCTAACAATGTGGATTATTCCGAGGATATATCCACCGTCCACTCAGCTGAGGAAAATATGGAAGATGGCATACCAATAACAGAGCGTCCCATTAACGAATTTGCTAACCAAATTATCTTGGTGAAAAATCCAAATAAAATCAAGCTTTGCGTAAAACTTCAGGTTTTGTTTCGAAGGAAAAAACGGTATACCATCGAACATAAAGATATTGCATCCGAGGATGTTGTAATCTCTATATTTAAAGATTATTTAAACTCAAAAAGAGTTACTGCCATCTCCACGGATGACGAAACTTTTAGAACTGTTCAGGTAGTATTTTCGAAATATTTTAATAATAAGTATATAAAGCTAGTAAGATCAAACACTTTATTAAGAGATATAATTGAACGAGATGACCAGGAAAATCTAATACGGAGTTATCACGCAACATCTAATCATAGGGGAATAACAGAAAGCTTCGAGCATTTGAAAAGGTATTCTTATTTTCCTAATATGAAGAACTTAATAACAAAGCTAATTAATAATTGCGAAGTATGTAGTGTAACTAAATATGGCAGGAATAGGCTAAAATTGAAGTACGAACTTACGGAAACACCCTCAAAACCACTAGAAATAGTTCATTTAGATATATATTCTGTCCACAAAGAGCATTTCTTGACAATAATTGATAAGTTTAGCAGGTTTGCGTCAATATATATCTTAAATGCGAGAAACAGTATAAATCTTATCAAATCTTTAAAACACTTTTTTGCCCACCATGGGATCCCCAAAAAAATAATAACCGACAATGGCAGTGAATTTGTATCAACAATATTCAAAGATTTTCTAAATATATATGACATCCATCTTCATACCACTTGTGCAAAAAGCTCAACTGGTAACTCCCCGGTAGAACGATTCCATTCTACTATAACCGAGCTTATTCGCATCATTAAATACCAAAATAAAAACAAACCTATAAGTGAGGTAGTGGACGAAGCCGTCCTTACCTATAACAACTCCATACACTCAGCAACAAAGCTCACTCCCTTTGAGTTGTTAAGTGGACACATTAATACATCCAAACCCTTTCCCGTTAATAAAAATTCAACAACTAAAGAAGACTATCTAAATCAGCACTTAAAAGAATACGAAAACCTATCTAGAATAATACATGAAAGATGTTCAAAAAATAAACAAAACATCATTACAAAACTTAACAAAAACCGCGAAGATCCACCTAATTTTACACCCTTTGAAGAGATTTATGAGCAAGACGATAGAAGGAATAAATTGGCAAACAGATATTCAAAACATAAGGTTCTACAAAATAATAGGATAACTGTTAATACAGAAAAACGTAAAGTACATAAAAAGAGAATAAAGAATAGGAAAAGGACATAAAATCTAACAGTATGACAAGCTTTATTCCGCAAATAAATTTAGAACTCTTCAAAAAACCTCCAAAGCCGAGATATTGAAATACTAGTTCCGCTCGATTTTGTCGCTGTCTCACAAAACCACACAATATCAATACAATAGATCACATCATCCCTAAAAACAAAAGAAAAGTAATCGAAAGCGTTGAAATTTTCTTTTAACCACCTCAATCCCTTTCACCCACCCCCTCCCCACCCTATTACCGGCAATGTATATGTATGTGTAATCGTCAAATATGGACAAACTTTGTTGAATCTATCATCATCAACACGAGAGAAATCCACAAACAATGCATTGGACTAAATTTGTACTCTATAGGAAAAAATTATGTATATAATCTAGACTTAAAGTTAAACGAAATCTTTGTAAAAATGAGAACAAAAAAAAACAGTAGTAATAGAAAATATTTTTTTTTTTCCTTTTGTCATAGATGTTAAGTACTATAGGTATACATATTCTACTCATATCTGTAAGAAAACATACAAAAAAAAATATTATTATATTACCTAGTATTATTAAAACACTTAGATGCATAACTTTCGTACCTATGAATAAATTGCAATATTCAGTTCTATTCTATTCAGGAAAAGGATAACATTCAATGCTTTGCATTTTGCAATCGAACAATTAATAGAGATGGGACATACTAGCAAAAACAAACCACATAATGGATGTGACACATCGAACCTCATCGCATAACAGAATACATCGCATTACCATACCAAATGGAGAACGCTATTCAGTATTCTCCATACTTCGGCGGGAGGAGTTACGTATGTACACCGACAAAGCCAACATCCCGAACATGTACACATAAATGGCAAGCTCGAGATCTAGCATCTAACCGCATATCACTGCACACAATCTTTTAGCAACAACTCTGCTGCTGCTTCATGTACAGTCGGTTGGCTTGGGTACAGCATCTCCGTATAAGCGTTTGTGTGTCACAGTTATCGTGTGTCCAAGGTCTCTCTTAAAATTATGTACAATGAATGTTATCTATGTTTTCTGCAAAGTAAAGTATGTAAAGTATGTGTTGCAATTATATACATTGGTATGGAGAGTTGAGTAGTTTTTAGAATGTTAGACGCCTGGCATTGTTGGTTTGGCGGTAGAAGTTAAGACGTCGAGATTAAGAAAGAAATGTGAATAAATAAAGCTAAATGATAAATTGTCGATTTGTTTAATTACTTCCTCAAAGTATTTGGCGTGAACGTAACTCGCGCCATCCTGTATGAACCAGAGGTCGTTCAAATTCATATACTCTATTTCAGTAAAAAAAAGTCCACCTCTCCACAATCCGCACCATACTGTCACTCTGTGTGGATGCACTGGCTTCTCGACAATAACGTGCTGGTTTTCCGAGCAAAAGATGTGGCAATTTTGTATATTAACGTAGCCGCCGAGATGAAATGCGCTTCGTCAGAAAAGATGATTTTTAGCACAAAATCGTTGTCCAATTTAAGCTGCTCTAAGGCCCAAACTGCGAAGCGATAACGAAGCGGATGGTCGTGCGCCTTCAATTGCTGACTCTATTGGACCCTGTAAGCGATTAATCCGAGATCTTTGTGCTGAATTCTCCTCAGGCTAATGCGTGAATTATTGAGCTGTTGAGATCGACTCATTTCGTTCTGCGGAGGTATGATACTGACTTTCAGTCAAGATTTCGAACGGGAAACAGCTGTCAGTGTCAATGATTTTAAAAGAAACCACTAGATGGCGCACCTTTTACTTTGAGTGATTCTCGGTCCCGTTTGACTAAACGGGCGATGGAGGAAGAGATTTAACAGCAAACTCTATCAACTATGATCATCAATCGCCTATGATGGTTACACCATGTAGAGCGAATTGATATCAACACTACGGCCCGAAGAGTTTTCGATTCCAACCTGGAGGGATTAACTTATAATTCAAAAAATTCTAGCGTTATTTGGCGCGCACAAGGGAAAAGGGCGAATGCGCTAATTAGAGAAGCTAACTAAGTATGCAAGTAAGGAAGTTTTAGTTGTTATTAATATTTGAATCGAAACTTAAAAATTAAGCTTTTAGTCATGGTCCCAAAACTCCAGGGGAAATATCGTGAGTAATTTTAAAATATGTATGATTTGAATTTTCATAGGCGTAACATCTCAGTGTTGCTAAAACTACTGAACCTAGGTTTTTAGGTTCGACACCATCACCACAGCTTTTTTACCTGGGCTGGTAAAGCTTCCTATAGTTCAGGCATTCGCGTGCGGCATAATTACTTGTCCATATTGTAAATTAATTTACAATATAATTAATGTAACGTAAATTAATTTATATTATAATAATTTTCGGTTAACATATTATTTTTTCTTTTCTACTATTCATATTTCCAAAGGCATTTTTGTCTATCATAGGTCCTTTTCTTAGTCTTCATTTTTAAATTAAATGTCATAAGATATTTATTTTCGTTGAGCAAGCTGCGCTCCACTCATCAGTGCCACAGTGAATATGGACAACATTTGAATCTTTTGTGAACTTAACATCTCTTAAGCTAGCCTTAATGTCTACAAAAAAACTCTGTAAAATACCTCACATAACTTCAAGGTCTCCGTCAAATAGTATTGAGGCGACATTTGGTGTTATTGATACGAAATTGTGTCTTTAATTTCCGCCTTCAACATTATATTTACAACAATATCAGTTAAATCACAATTGGTCTTTTTTTTATTGATTCAAGGCCACTTTCCAGAATAAGGGATGAGCGCAAATAATGAATTGAATCCCGCCTCACCGTACACATCATCCAATGCCAATCAATAACCACCCACTCTTATTTGTGCTCTTTCTGGTGCCCACCGGAAATTGTCGATTTTCGCAGATCACTGAACATTTCTACGGTCAAGGACTACAAAATATTGGTAATGTGAATGTGAAATCACTTGCGAATTGGCACGGCATGCGATTTAGGGAAAGTATATGAAGTTCTGACTTTTTGTTTGCGTTTTTATGGAGGCAATGTTCTGTAGTTTCCTGCATAGGCGACATGGATTTATATATCCCATTGTTTATCAAGCAAAATGTATTTTCCATTTCCACATGGGGGTAAAACAAATGCGTACAAATACATCACCCAAGGATACTCTGCTATAATATACATCAGAGAGTATGTAACAGGAAATAAAATAATAAAAAAAATACCTACATCTACAATTGTAATTTTAGATTTTGGCAGTAAGTGTTGGAGGGGCGGAGCTCATATCACCAAATTGAATTATATTAAAGGTTTTTTTTTTTTGACGTAGCACCTATCCCATAAGTCGGTTTTACTTCACCAAAATGAGCATACTTCACCTGACTACCATACTTTTTTTTAAGTCTAACAAATAGCTACATGTAAGTCCGATTAAAGATTCAGTTAGGTGTAGAGAGCAAAGAATAAATACAAAATTGTAGGCGCAAAAGTGGAAATAATGTGCCATATTCTCATAACAGTTTGTTTTTGTCGGTTGTCGGTTGCGACGAACGAATTGAAGGAAACTGCAGTTATGCCACTGTATCCATTTGAAAACGGCCAAATTGAGAAGTAATAGCGAAGAATCTTGCTTTATTTTCTCTGGAGGTTTAATCGGGAACCCCTCAGCGTATAGTAGTCATTACAATAACCACATCACCCAAAATAACACATAGAAATTTTCATAATTAAAGAAAAATAATCGCAAAAATAACCTTCCGATGTTTTTTGGCTGTAATTTAAAAAAAAAATGAAAAACTTTGATTCTTCTTGTGGATTATTTTTATTTGGTCTTTTAATTTTTTTTTTACATCAAGTCGAAATTATGATGTCATGTAAATGGCCGCCGCCACAGTTGATTGTCATTTCAGCCCTTTTTATGGCATTTTCCATCACTTTGGCCAAAATTTCCGGCGATAGGTCCCCACATTCTTGACGGTTATTGTCTTTAAGAGCTGCAAGAGTCTGAGGCTTGTTGACATAAACCCGCGACTTCAAAAAGCCCCACAAAAAGAAGTCTGGAGCGGTCAAATCAGGCGATCTTGCGGGCTAGTGCAAATCGCCAAAAACGACCCGGGAACACCGCTTTCAGAATATCGGTTGTGGCTCGCGCAGTGTGCGCCGTAGCTCCGTCCTGTTGGAACCACATGTCCTCCAGTCCTAAATCGTCCAATTTCGGTAGAAAAAAATCGGTACACATGGCCCTATAGCGCGCACCGTTCACTGTTTGACCAGCGGCGTTCTCGAAAAAAAATGGCCGCGTCAACAGAGGTGATATTCTCGGCACAACGGGCGCTCCGGGGCTCGCCACTTTTGGCAACGTCTCGTGTTGTGCCAGTCTCTTCGAGGCGAGCGGCTAAACGTCGCAGTGTTTCACCAGTAGGCGTTGGACGGCTAGGAAATCTGCGACGAAATTCACGTTGTGCAAAGTCACCGACCGATTAATGCTCAAATAAATAGTCACCAATATTCCGCGTTCTGGAGCAATGTAGCGTAACATTGTTTATTAACGTGTATTTCGCATGTGTTTACTACACAAATGTCAAAACAGAACTGACATTAGGGGCCAATCGCAAAATTTATAGCATTTTCTGATGGGAGGATTACTTTTGCGCCACCTTGTACCATTCTCAGCGACAACTGCTACTGCATGTCTTCAACTAAGCTGAAATAATTTGGCAGTTGTAAGATTGTTGGGTTAAGTGAATGCCATCTCTTTCTCGCATAGGTATATATACATTCATTATGCTCATGTACTTCCTTAAGCGGGTGACACAAGGCAAATCGAAGCATCATCGAAACGCATCTCCACTTAGCCCGGTCATTAGCTAACTGCCTCCATTTGCGCACTCCAAAAAATCCCCTTATACTTATGCTCGTCACATAAGACGAGGTGTTCCTCTTATGAATACTGTATGGACCGGAGTGCATTGCATTATACATTACACTTACAATAATAATCATTGCAGGTGTGTAGCAATACATACTGGCCACAACTAATGTTGATAAGTATTCACATCTCTTACCTGTGCACACATAACATCTTAAACATTTTCATTTAAATAGACAATCTATCAATTTTTAAAACAAAAACGAGGAATAATTCAAATGTCGTAATCCTGTATTTTGTTTCTCATGCTGTCAATCTATTACAAAACAGAACCATTCCAGTTACAAATCGAAATAGCTTTATAACTCTGACTGTAGGCTAAGCTACGCCTAAGAACATGGTTATGTCTGCACTGGCTAATAAATGTGAGGATTTGCGAGATCATCGTAGTAAACATAGGGGGCTTATCGCCATCGCTAGGGATATTACAAGGTCAAAACCTCAAGAATTTCGCCCATTCACTAAATTTCCCTACAGAATTTATAGGTTTGTTCTTGATTTTTATTAGTAAAACAACATCCTTCAAATTCTTGAATTTTGATGCGTCCTTCGGTGCCGTGAATTAACGCCGAGCGAAATAACGCCGAATTCAAAAATTTATGAAAGAGGAAAAACGCCGATTTTTCTTTTACGGTCTTATTTTCCTTTGTCAAGTAAAACAAAGCCCAGTCGGCCTTAGTTCTTTTTGAATTTATAAAAACATTCAGATGCTATGCACAAATATAGCTTTTCTTTTAACTATTTACTATTCGAGCTTCTGTACTTTTGTATTGTTATTTTCTCAAATGTCTGCATCTAGTTATTTAAGTACTAAAGGGTTTCCCAATAAGAGGTGTTATTTTGGTATTCAAAGAAAAATGTCATTTTTTGAGATAAATGATCGGATGTTTATTTCATAATAAAGAGGAAGGTATGCCGTTTGTTGCGGCAGAATCACTCGCTCATCAACAAATCATTGTCATGTATCTTTAAAAAACAAAAACAAAACTTTTATCCAACATATGTCAGTTGATTATAATTATGTACAATAAATTCAAATTTCGCGGTTCTTTTATACCATTCACCATATTTAAATATTTTTGAATTCGCCTTAATGTTGAAGTAACGAAAAATTCTCTCTCTCTCAAATTGTATAAATACCCTGAGCAAAATAAAAGTGAAAAAGAGTTGCGATTAAAGGCCCTTTGGGGAAACACTGCCGTTTTCTTTGTCACCGCCGCATCGTTCACTCACAGTCACAGTCGTTCGCGAAAATTTACCGGCAAAAGTTCCGTTGTCGTTCTCGCTACCGTTGGCATTGGTCAACGCAACAATCGGAGGATCTTCCTATCATTTTTAAAAGAAGAAAGTGGTTTCATAGAGATCCCCGGTTGACGGTCTCATGGTTTAACCGTTCATTTTGGCGCCCAACGTGGTTAAAAGCAAAAATCCACATTCGTATCAACTTTTAAAATCGTTAAATTATAATTTTAAATCATAGTGTTCTATAAAAGTGAGTGATAAACTGCAACATTTTACAAAAGTGCCAGTTGATAGACATAAAACAATAATCGCGCCGCACCATCGGTTTCGGTTTCGGTCACGCGAGTGCATAGTGTAGGTGAAGAAAAGAAGACCCGAGGAAAACGGAGAAGCAACCCGAAGACCCTGTAGAAATACTCAGGAGGAGTACCAAGCTGCTGATCGAAAATAATATAAAAACGTGGGAGATAAGTATAACATCTCCACCCAGGTACGTTCGACCATAAAAGTCTAATTTTATTCAAATGTGCGTTGATAAATAGGCAGTTGTCGCTAAACAAAGGCATTATAATCACGAAGAAATCTAAGAATACGTTAATAAAAATATTTTAGACCTGCATGCTGCATGAAATTAAAAAATTAAATATACCTACATACAAATTTACAACAACATATTTCGCCATTCGTATCAAAAAAAAAAAAAAAAAAAAAAAAAAAACAGTAGACACATAAAATATAATATACTCATATCATCAAGCTAATTTGGTGGTTAATATACATTTTCGCTGATCAAAGTCATTCTCCGTAAAATTAATATTGGTCTTAACACTGGTAAATATTCAGTAGGATCCACAAAGGGAATGTATTAAGATCCACCTTTCGTTTTTTTCTCCGCCATCGCCACCCACCACACTATTGCATTTTTTCGTCGTCGCCTTTGTTTCGTAATTCGTATTCTCGCTCGCTGATACGCTCGCATGCTCTACCACCCACATCCCACACACACACATATAATTGATTTCAGTGCAGCGATCAACATTTCGCCCTCACCTCATCGCTAATAGAAGCTTTCGTCGTCGTCGTCGCGGGAGAATTTGCTGCATGATCATTGCACTGAAATAAAGCTTTTTCGTATTGGAGTGTTGCCAGCTACTATTTCTATTTAGTTTCTCTTCGTTTATTTTAATTCGCGTTTAAACCCATTTATTGAAATCTCATCCTGCTCCTTTGGGAATATTCTTTATCAACTATTGCGTTTGCCAGTCAGAATGGCAAGTGAAAAAGTCGAGGACTTACGACAGCAACGGGCTTCTACCAAAGGAAGTATAACCCGGATAAAAAATTTGGTTGAGTCTAATTCAAATACATTCACGTCAACCGAACTTGAATGTCGTTTGGGGATCTTGGAATCCTATTTCAAACAAATCTTAGTATACCAGACTAAGATAGAAAGCTTGGCGCCTCTCGATACCGGTCGTGGCGAAATAGAAGAGCTATACATCACTGCCAAATCAAAAATTATGTCGCTTTTAGGAACTGGTAGGCGCAGTAGTGTTGCAGATATGACGGTAGCTGTCCCGCATCCAGTTAGTCATCTTCCTAAACAACGTTTGCCCCAATTTAGTGGAAGGTACTCGGATTACAAGAATTTTATAAATTCATTTAAGAATCTTGTGGACAATGATCTCAGCTTGACCAAAATAGAAAAGTTTAATTATTTGCTGTCCTGTTTGAGCGACCAAGCTCTTGGAACGGTTAAGGCTTTTCAAGTCACCGAGGACAATTACCCCAAGGCACTCGTAAGGCTAAAGGAGCGTTATGATAACGACTGCCTTATCTTTTTAGAATATATTTCGGAACTAATAGAATTACCCAAGGTTCCGAAGGCTTCATCTGCTTCATTAAGAAGTTTAGTCGACAATATTTCGGCATTGTTTAATTCATTACTGTCAATTGGCTCGTATGAAAATATATGCAATGCAATCGTCATACACATTGCTATGTCGAAGGTTGATTCGGAGACGCAGTCCAAGTGGGACGAACAACTGGATTATAAGCAGTTACCGGAATGGAACCAGTGTGCCAGTGTTCTTAGTAAACGGTGTCAATACCTAGAAGCAAGGGATAGCAAGCAGCTTCGACCGGAATACCATTCCAAATGGTCAAACAAACCAAAGGCATCGTCTTCCAACCAACGGCATCAAACTTCGCTGGCTGCCAGTCAGCGGTCTTGTTTATTTTGTCGAAACAATAATCATTCAATAACAAGTTGTTCAAGTTTCAATCAGCTTTCTATAATGGACCGATTTTCAAATATAAAGAAACTAGGGCTTTGCATAAATTGCTTAGGAAAAGGTCATAGCGTTGCTAAATGTCCTTCGACTTATAGGTGCAAAATGTGTAAACAATCACATCATACTCTTTTGCATAGACTCCAAACAACCGACACTATGTCTAGAACTGAAGATGCACCATCCACATCCGCAGCAGCGCATTCGGCGTCGAAAAAGGATTGCCCCGTTAAGGCGCAAGTTATCCTGGCAACAGCACTTGTTCTTGTCAAGGACGCATCAGGAGGTTTTCAGATGGGTAGGGTTTTGCTAGATTCCGGTTCCCAAGTTAATTTTATTAACGAGAAATTTGCAAAATCGCTATGTCTTAAAACAAGAAGGAAGAATGTTGACATCGTGGGTATCGGAGTGTCCGAAACAAAAATTAAATATCAAACTCAATCAACGATTCGCTCCAGATTCAACACATTTGAGGTTTCTTTGGAATTTTTGGTGGCACCAACCATCACCGGGTATCAGCCCGAAGGAGCCCTTAGCGTGACCGATTGGAATCTTCCTGAAGATCTGGAGCTCGCAGATGAGAACTTTAATCATCCTTCTCGAATCGATTTATTGTTAGGAGCTGAAGCTTTCTTTGATTTGTTGCTAGAAGGTCAAGTGAAACTTGGTGAGGGGCTTCCATTATTGCAAAGAACTACACTGGGTTGGATTGTATCAGGAAGATACAAAACTCAACTTCACGATAAGAAGAAATTGTGCTGTGTTAACGCTAGGGAGGATTCGCTAGATCAGTACGTCGAAAAGTTTTGGGAACTCGAAGAGATTCAAGAACACAGGTCAAAGTGGTCGGAAGAGCACAAGGATTGCGAAAATCATTTTAAGGACACCATTGAAATTCTACCTAGCGGGCGACTTATGGTTCAGCTACCCCTTAAAAAAGATCCAAGTTGTCTCGGATCTTCTTACGACATTGCGTTTAGAAGATTTTTATCACTCGAGCGTAGGCTATCTAAAAATGCATCCTTGAAAGCACAATACGTTGATTTTTTAAAAGAATACAAACTGTTAGGTCATATGTCACTCGTCAAAGATCCAAACCTTGAAATCCCTCATTTCTACTTGCCGCATCAATGTGTCGTTAGACCCGATAGCGTATCAACCAAACTACGCGTCGTATTCGATGCATCCTGCTGCACATCTTCTCAAATTTCTCTGAACGGAATCCTCATGGTCGGCCCTACGATACAGGATGAACTTTTAGTTATCTTACTTCGCTTTCGACTTCATCGATACGCTCTTACCGCAGACATTGTGAAGATGTATCGGCAAGTCTTAGTTCACCCATCGCAAAGGAGGCTGCAATTTATATTATGGAGAGAAAGTGCCCAAACTCCGGTACAAACATACCAACTAAACACCATAACATATGGTACATCGTCTGCGCCATTTTTGGCAATCCGTTGCCTTCACTACCTGGCTGATAAACACGAAGAACGCCTAAGCCTAGGTGCGTCAGTTCTGAGGTCCGACTTTTATGTCGATGACATGCTGACCGGAGCGGACAATTTGAATACCCTAATAGAAAAACGTAAGCAGGTCGTTGCAATTTTGAATTCTTCCGGGTTCGAGCTGTCAAAATGGAACTGTAACCACCCCGCCTTGGTCGAGGATGCTGAGAAAAAAGAGATCAGATTGACTGAATCCAATCTAACTAGTACGTTAGGCATAGCTTGGAATCCTGTGTCAGACGAATTTAGTTTTTCCTATAAGCCTAATCGGAATTACCTCAAATATACCAAGAGATCTATTCTGTCCCTTTCTTCATCGCTGTTCGACCCGATGGGCTTGCTAAGCCCCATTATTATTCAAGCCAAAATTATCCTGCAAAAGCTGTGGATAGAGAAATTGGACTGGGATGCATCTATTCCGGAAACTATCGACACGGAGTGGCGTCAGTTTATGACAGACTTGCACTCGCTGCAAAATCTTTCAGTTCCTCGATACGTCTCAATGGAAGCAAAAAGAAGCTATCAAATACATGGTTTTGCAGACGCATCCATGAAGGCATATGGCTGCTGCATATACTTGAGAACTACAGATACGTCTGGGTTAGTTCGAGTAAAACTTTTAGTTGCCAAATCCCGGGTTGCACCTGCCAAGAAGAAACAACTTCCACGCTTGGAGCTCTGCGCAGCCCATCTTTTATCCAAACTGTGGGTAAAAATACAAAAGATTGTGGGTACAAATTACACGGGAGTCTATTTTTGGACGGATTCTGCAATTAATTTGCATTGGATATCCACTCATTCATCTAAGCTAAACACGTTCGTTGGTAATAGGGTAGCAGAAATACAGGAAAACACGAAGCAGGTCCGTTGGAAACACGTACCTTCAACCGAAAATCCGGCAGATGTAGTATCTCGAGGATGCACAGTAGAGGAGCTGACAAATTCAATCTGGTTCAAAGGACCAGCCTTTCTTGTTCTGGAGGAAGAAAACTGGCCATCTGCTGTAAGCATCCATCTCTCTCCGGAAGAATCGATATTGGAGAAAAGGAAGACAGTCTTGAGCTGTCACAACCAAGAACAAAACTATCTTCTCGAGACAATAGATCGATTTAGTTCATACACAAAAACTATTCGAATTTTTGCATACATCGAAAGGTTTCTTAAGAGAGCAAGGAACCCAAGGTCTCCACGTGACGAACATCTGACAGTTGAGGAGTTTGATAACGCTTTGCATAGAGTTGTTAATCTAATTCAAAAGAAATATTTCGCCGAGGAAATCAATGCAATTAAAACTAACTCAAAACTAAAGGGCTCTATGAAGTGGTTAAGTCCCTTTCTCCAGGAGAAGAATGGTCTCCTGTTATTAAAAGTAGGAGGTCGTTTGAAGCACGCCAACATTCCGGAAGAATGCAAGCACCCATTTCTACTCCCCAAGAATTCCAACTTTACTAGAATACTCGTTCGGCATCTGCACATTTCTAATTATCATGCTGGTCCCAAGGCTCTTGCGGCATTGACAAGGCAAAGATTTTGGATAACTAATGTTCGGGAGGTGGCACGCCAGACGGTTCGACAGTGTCCTCATTGTGTCAGATATCGTCCAAAACTGCTCGAACAAGTGATGGGAGACCTACCTGTTGAAAGACTGACCCCATCGCGTCCATTCATTTGCTGTGGAGTGGATTTCTGTGGTCCAATTTATACACATTATAAAATTCGTGGTAAAGTTCCGTACAAAACCTATGTTGCGGTCTTCGTTTGTTTTTCGTCTAAGGCAGTGCACTTAGAGGCGGTGTCGGATCTGTCAGCAGATGCCTTTATAGCAGCTTTAAAAAGAATGATAGGTCGTCGAGGTCTTCCTAAAGACATCCATTGCGATAACGCAACCAATTTTGTTGGCACACAATCAAAACTTGTAGAATTGCGCAATATGTTGTTTAAAAAAGATAACCAACAATCCATTATAAACTTTTGCACTAATGCCACAATAAATTTTCATTTTATACCCCCCAGGGCACCCCATTTCGGTGGGATTTGGGAGGCAGCCGTGAAAGTAGCAAAGGGTCACCTATACCGCAGCCTGGGAAGTGCTAAGCTAACGTTTGAGGAGTTGTCGACAGCACTGGTGGAGATCGAAGCAATAATGAATTCCAGACCAATTACCCCGATGTCGACGGATCCCAATGACTTCGAAGCTCTTACACCAGCACATCTACTTATCGGGTCATCATTAAAGGCAATCCCCGAACCAGCAGTGGAGGTTGCGGAAATAAGTTATCTTCAAAGATGGCGGCAAATAAATGCTGTCAAGACCCACTTTTGGAAACGGTGGTCCTTAGAGTACGTTCAGGAACTTCAAGGTCGTGCTAAGTGGACATCAGCCAGTCCAAACATCGCCGTTGATAGCCTTGTTATTGTGCACGAGGACAACTTACCACCACAAAAATGGCTAATTGGGAGAATAACAAAAATCATCAAAGGTCCAGATGGTCGGGTCAGAGTCGCAGAGGTAAAAACGCCACGAGGAGAGTTTAGACGGCCTATTCGCAAACTAGCAGCGATTCCTTGTTGAAAGACAGTTCTTTCAAAGGGGGCGGAATGTTGCGGCAGAATCACTCGCTCATCAACAAATCATTGTCATGTATCTTTAAAAAACAAAAACAAAACTTTTATCCAACATATGTCAGTTGATTATAATTATGTACAATAAATTCAAATTTCGCGGTTCTTTTATACCATTCACCATATTTAAATATTTTTGAATTCGCCTTAATGTTGAAGTAACGAAAAATTCTCTCTCTCTCAAATTGTATAAATACCCTGAGCAAAATAAAAGTGAAAAAGAGTTGCGATTAAAGGCCCTTTGGGGAAACACTGCCGTTTTCTTTGTCACCGCCGCATCGTTCACTCACAGTCACAGTCGTTCGCGAAAATTTACCGGCAAAAGTTCCGTTGTCGTTCTCGCTACCGTTGGCATTGGTCAACGCAACAATCGGAGGATCTTCCTATCATTTTTAAAAGAAGATAGTGGTTTCATAGAGATCCCCGGTTGACGGTCTCATGGTTTAACCGTTCACCGTTAATAATGAAAACCAACATCAGCCAAATGGCCACCACGAACACGCATACAGGACCATATCCTTTTCATGAAATTTCCAATAACCAAATCGCAAAGTGGCTGCCCTATGTCCTCGATAGCCTCACGAATTTTATCTTTGAGGTCTTGAATCGACGCTGGGCTGTTGATGATCGGCCGGCTTGAGTTCTTGTGTTAACTGAACTTTATAAGCCTTAAGACCCAAGTCTTTATGCAAAATACGGTGTAATGACGTTTGTGGAATGCCCAATTCCAAAGAACGAGGAGGAATTTACAAACCTGGGTTTTCCTCAACAGGGCTACAGCAGCAATATTCTCAGTTGTTCTTGAGCAACGTGCACGACTTTTATTCTTCACATCACTAACTTGTCCCAACAGCTCGAATTTTTCCACCAATTTCTGTATTGCGGTCCGACAAGGTGCTTCACGACGACCAAAAAATGCTGTACTTTTGCGAACTGTGACTGCAAGATTTTCACCATTTTTGTAGTGAATTTTAATAATTTCAATGCATTTTTGAATCGTTTATCGTTCCATTTTTAGTAATGGCGTGGTTTCTACTTGTCAAAGAATAAAAGCTTCAAAAGTGACAGCTACCGAAATAGCGGTTCATTCACAATAACACCTCTCATTGGAAAACCCTTTATTATTATTAGAATTTGAAAGTCTGTTATTAAAATGCAAGAATTATAGCCGTATGTACAACCATATCACAAAGATTTCAAAATTTTACGGGCTCCAAATATTTTAATTGCGACCTCGAGTCATTATTTTTTTTCTTTTAAAACCACCGCCCAATTGAATTATTACTTCAGTTTCGAAGCGCAAATGGAAATTTGTTATCGAACAATCGATAGAAAAACTTTTACAAAAGTAGGTAGTCACATCCTGCTCCAGGAAACGGTAATAAGGACACAATTCGCAGCAAAATTTACCACCGACTGCATTGAAATACATACATCATTTGAATTCCATTTATTCATTGAATTGTCTGTGTTTTCAACAAACCTCAGCGCCATCCTCGAATTCATCTCCGGGGAGAGTTCAAATCTATTAGTGGGGCAAATGAACGAACTGCAAATGCATTATAGCAAACTTTAGCCATTAATCATACATTATATCTTTTAGATCGTTAGCGCTTATCGCGTCAATAGATTTCTCTACGTGTATTTTATTAGTGAATTTTGCGCCACTCTCTCGGTTAGCGCAACCCTCTGCAAAAAGAGCAAAATTTAAATTACCATAGTCATCACTGCTATCATCACATTCACTATCAGCGTCATCATCCTTGAAGCTTTATTCCATCCATTCATGGATCCTGCGGAACAGGGAGCCTATTGCTTTATGGCAAAGGATGCAAGTAGCAATTGATGTGCCAGTTTGTCTGTCTGTTTTGTCTGTGGTTGGATAGTTGCGTCAGTAGTGCTGTTCTATGCTCTCAAGCGGGCTTGTGCTGACAATAGAATTTCATGGACCATGACTCGACCCTTCGTCCCCCGACAATGCGCCTTTATCCATTGCATCAGCCTCATCGTCGTCTGTCTGCGCGACTAAGCCCAAGGGTGTAATTTTCTTATGGGCCATTGAGCGCGAATGCAATAATTCAAAGGTGTTAACCGGTCCATTGGTATCAGCCGCCGGCATTATAAAGTTCATAACTTTTGACGTATATTCATTTCTTTGGTGTTTGATAGCTATATTAGTCTGCTATATACCATAACGTGCCCAGTGCACACAGTCTACAAAAACAAGGGTCGTGTCATGCTGTCATTAGCTAGTTGTCCGGTGATTCCGTCCTAGAAAGTTTTTAACCAATTTTCACTTTAGAGGAAGTTGACTTGGCACTTCTGGAATAGATAACTGATTTTGTAATTTATCCCGTAATGACACTGTTAAAATTTCAGGAAGATAAAATTGATAAAATGGGCTTTAAAGTTTTCAGATACGTCAAGCACAAATACTCAGTATCTAATGTTTATTGTAATTCATAATGCGGAAGAGTTTTGTGAGCTCGTTAAAGATTGTAATAAATGTAGGAAGTCTGTCATTGTAGATCCGTTTACTGTATATAGGTTAAATTAAAACTGGAATATATGAAATGAACCATTATATAACTCTGGACTTATATAAAGATGCGTGTATTTCAACGAAAAAATATTGTGAAGTGGTAGATAAACTAATTAATATGTTTAGTTGAAAATTATTCTCAGTAATGCGAAGTAAATTTTAATTTTCACACAGTACTTGACACTTCCGAGACTCATACTAGGTATTTATCCCAATATAACAGTTCATATTGATTTTAGCGGAGTTCCATTTACTTTGAGCCAGCGAGTATCTACGAGGAGATTATGTAAATCGAACCAGTAGTCGGGACATAGAACAAGTAAATCAGTTTGTACTCAGCGAGGATTTATCTCATTCATTGTCCCGCTTGTACTTTTCTAGTAATAGTGGGTTAAAATCCTTTTAACTTAGTCATCCCTTTGCATTAGTTTCATTATGGTTTGAATTATTTTCTACATTCTCCATTACGTAGTAAGAGAAATATATTGTATTCGTACAAAATTTCGAACTCGAGATGTTAAACAATTCTGATATTATGATGATAGAGAAACTCAAAAAAGTGGGTGGCAAAATTCTGTCCGTCTGTCTGTCTGTCCGTATTTCCCGAGGCCTACAGCGTAAACAGCTATCCGGATTTCATTCAAACTTCGGATTTGGAGTTTGGAGGCTTACAGTTCGGGTCCGTCAACCAAAATTCATATTTAAGCTTAAGTAGGTGGGGTTAACATAACTGCATACTTAGTTTTCCGCAAAAAAAAAATCGAATACCTAACGGTACTTTAGAAATTTGGACATATCTCGAAAATGATCCATACGATTGTAACAAAAATACATTTTTATGGTAATATATTTATTTCTAACTTAACGGCAAACTCAGTTTTTCTCTGTATTATCGTAAACTGGATTTTTAAAAAAAGTATTTTTTTTAAAAATGTAGTTTTCTTCAGTTTACATGAAAACGGCATTAACGATTTTGACCAAAATGCATACTTAGAGTTAAATTTATGTTTTCAAAATTATTGCGCCCTTAATTTTCAATTCGAATATCGAAAACCCCATTTTCGATTTCGATCAAACTTCAATAACCAAGTAATGCTTACATAAAAAATAAAAAAAAAATAAAAAAAAATAATTGGCGCAACAGGTCCGTATGGACCCAAGCCTAGCTTCTCACAACCTTTCGTCATGTGTGAGTTTTTATTTTTGGGACGAATGGAAGGGATCTACAATTTTATGCCGAGTCCAAACGTCCAATTGAGAAGCTCTCTCATGACAGTTATACTCTCGGATGTTTGTCAGACGTTCGTGAGAGGTGGCGCAGTGAAAAAAACCTTAAGTTGGAATTTGGTTTTTTTCTCGAGATTCGAACCTGGGACCCCTCGCTTAGTAGTCCAACACACTAACCACTAAGCCACTGCGCCGCTTACATCCCGAACAATAACTTGTACTCAGTTTTTAGCTCAAGTTAAGCAATAGTATTTTTCAAACTTAACAATAAACATTGCAATATTCGGTACTGTTGTCTGCCAAATTTTACAAAAACCGCTTTAACGATTTTGATCAAAATACATATTAAAGATAAAATCAGTATTCGAAATAAGACGTAAGGGGTCTTATTAGTTTTTTTCAAGAACTTAAAAAAAATCAGTTTTGTTCATTATTTATATTTCCCGTATATGTAATAATTATTTTAACAAATATTGACACAATCAGAAACTCCCACTTTGGCGCAAATACCAAACTTTTGAGGAACGAGAAAGTTTCGTTCGACCCAGTCGTAATTCATTTGCACTCTCACTTTAGCCATCACACAAAAACAGCAGAACCAGTCCGTGTCCGACAAAAATCGCCTGATAAAAGTTTCCCTGCCAATTGAATGCAACTTCATTCTCAATATTCACCTTATAAATTCGCTCACTCTGTCCTGATTTACAACAATTTGATACAGCTTATTTTATAAGGCGCCGTCAGTGGTAAAATGTGCGAATCAATTCAGTCTATGTAACTATAACCATGTGTGCGTATATGGGTGGATATGTCACATAATTTATGCGAAAATGTTTGGTGAACTAAATCACCATGTGAATTGCCATGGCAATTCGTACCAAGGAATGTGCGACTAACATGGCTACACACGCAAGCAGCAATAGTAAATTTTATCGACATAATGATAACCCATGACCTAAAGGGGAGGCAGAGAACCGAAGGCGTTCTTCCACAAATAAGCCAAGGACATCTATCTTAAAGGATTCTTTTCCACAACCTTCAAGTAGTCCTCCTCTCTGCTATGTATATTCTTGAGGGTAATTTCATCCAATCGTCTGGTTATCTTAATCTATTGCTGCTGTGGTTATAAAAATGCGATTGTTGAAGAGAAAGTGAAAATGTCCTTAAAAAAGAACAAGTTAGCCCGTAATAAAAATCACTGTGTCCTGCCATGAAGTCCCTAAATAACCAACTGAAAACCTCCTCTACTTAGTCACATTACCGTTCTCTTGGGATCAGTTGTTTGTGTCCCTTTTTCGTATTTCTCCTTTTCGTTCTTTTTGATTATATTTATTCTGTTATCCCAAAATGGGCAACTGGACGTGATAAGCTAAAACGAACAAATGGACTCTGTCCGTTCACAAATTCATTTCTGATTCATAGTTCACTTTTATTTTTGTATAAATTTCCTTGGACAGAATAACGGCATAAAATTTCATTTTTGGTCCATTTACAAATGACCTGGACACAGAATATGGTCCCATATACATGTAACTATGTACACATTGCTTCTCCTTTGCCTTTCGTTTCGACTTTCGAGCAAGGGAAACATGTGCATGTGATAAGCTTCCTGCAAATGGGGAGACTTCTCTAACGAAAAATTAAAAGAAACCAGCAGGAACAGGAAGCATCATCAGCACCAGGGCTGTTAGTATAAAGAGAAATGAAATGCAATTATTGCAGATGACTCTTTTTCTTTCCCTTTTCGCAATTTGTTCTGTGGAGCCTGCGTTAATTTCGTATCTTGGACAGTTGGCATACAAACCAGCTGCACTGCTGCGGATGTTGTCATTATCATTTTTACAGTGGGTAGGAAGCGAAGGGGGGTTCGAACGCACATTAACCTCTAAGTTGTCGCGCTTTAGCCAACGTTTAAAATTGCCATCTGCAGTGCACTGTACGTACATTTATGAAGCGGGTGGCAACATGGCAATGACGGGATCAGAGTCATGTTCTCGTTAACGTTTAATTTCATTATGGGTGCTGTCAAATTGGGAACATGTTAACGAGGCAATTTGCAATAAACTACCACAAAACGTAACTGCAGTAGTAGTATTTGCTTGATGGTGGATGAGATGAGCTAATTGGATGCGGTGGGTGCCTTTAATATGCTAGATGGACCGTATGCAATTCGAATTAACGCTTGTATCCTGTTTTTTTTTTTTTTGCGGAAAAGTTCTAAGTTTAGTGATTTTTGTGCTTCAATATCACTACGCATTTAAATGTTGATTTACGGATTGGTGCAATTGTAATAAATTGCAACTGAAATTAGGGAAATGTAAGGTTTCGTCATTTTTTCACATTAAGTTGCCTATATTCTATGGTTATTCCATAGCTGGGCACTTAATAACTAGATCTGAGGAAACAAAAGACTTGGGCGTTACGTTTGATTCGAAATTAAATTTCAATAAACACATAGACTGCACAATATCCAGAGCTAACTCTCTTCTTGGATTTATTAAAAGAAACAGCAGGGATTTTACAGACATACAAACTCTTAGAACCTTGCATTGTTCTTTAGTAAGATCTGTTTTAGAATACTGTTCTATTATTTGGTCACCAGCATATCAGGTGCATATAAATCGGATTGAACGTATACAAAGGTCTTTTTCAAGATATTGCCTTCGTCACTTTAATGGGTCAGTAGAAATGCCCAGTTATGAAGAAAGATGTCGGATAATAAACTTCAAGTCCCTGGAAACGAGAAGTCTTATTCAGGACTTGTAATTGTAAAAGACATCGCTTCTGGGAGAATAAACTCAACGTTCTTACTGTCCAATCTCTCTTTTTACGTTCCGGGAATTCCGTTACTTGAGCATGGCTTGTTTTATGAACCTAATCATTCGACAAGCTATGGAATGAATGAGCCTTTAACAAGGTGCATTAGGAGTTTTAATTCAATATGCAACTCCGTTGATTCCAGTGTCGATATTTCGATCAACAGAATTGCATTTAAAAAAAGATTAAATGAATTGTTATAATTGCTCATAGGGTATTTTTACTTTTGCTTAGAATTTTACGAATGTAATTATTAAAAGCACAAGTTTTTCCCTTAGGGTAATTGATTATTTTTCTTGCACACTAAGTGGAAGTTTTTTTTTTAAATTAATTTTTAAACTTAATTCTTTTTTTCTCTTCACTTGAAGAGGTTTTTTACTTTATATACATATATTTATTTATTTATTTTTTTTAATACTTTTTTAATATTTTTTCTTTTATGTGAAGAGTTTTTTTGTTTTAAAATATCTAATTATATAGTCTGTAAATTGTAAAATGGTAGACTTAAATAAATAAACAAAAAACAAATTTATCTGGGGCCGGAAACGAAGTTAAACCAGTGAAATCCAGGCATATTTTGCATACATAAACATATAAATGTTATGTATTTTAGAAGTTGTTTATTGTTTTTTCTGTGTTTCATTTAAATTCTAATTTAAATGTACATAATTTCGCTATACAGTGAACATTGGAAAACGCGAACCCCCCAAAACATGAACACTGTATTTTTTTACATTGACTGCTCTAAAACGTGAACAGACATTTTTTCAACATTTCTACATAAAAACGCACTTTATTTAATTCGGGGAATCCCATAATATGTATTTGGTGCCACACGTGCGTGTGCGTATTGCGTAGCTATCATCCCTCATTCGGTTGCTGTTTTTGCTAGCATCAACGTCTTATTTTCTGTTTAAAAATGTGTTCAAAGAAAGTTAAGGTTTTAACATTAAACGAAAAAGCAGACATTTTGGAAAGCTTTAAAAAAGGAGTAAGCGTGACAAACTTATCAAAAAGATATGGTGTCGCTAAGTCAACAATATGTAGTATTAAAAAGAAAAAAGATTTAATTTTGAAGTGTGTTAGTAATACATACTCTGGACCGGGAAAAAGAAAGACATTAAGATCATCAGAGCTTCAAAAAATGGAAAAATGTCTTTACAAGTGGTTCGTTCGAATGCGAAATAAAAATTGGCCTGTAAGCGGACTAATGCTGAAAGAAAAAGCTAAAGAGTTACATTCAAAAATAAAGGAAAGTGAAGGTGGTTTTTTGGCAAGTGATGGATGGTTAAGTGGTTTTAAAAAACGATATGGCATTCGACTTCTAAAAATAACTGGTGAGAAGCTATCATCGCAGCCTCACTTAGTTGATCCGTTTAAATTAAAACTAAAAGAAAAAATTGAAGAAATGGGACTGTGTAAAGATCAGTTATACAATGCAGATGAGTCTGGCTTGTTGTGGAAACTTTTGCCAGAGAAAACCTACGTTTCAGCATTAGAGAAATCTGCTCCAGGCGCAAAGACAGAGAAGCAGCGATTTACTTTCTTGTGTTGCGCAAATGCTTCAGGCACACACAAGATTAAGTTGTTGGTTATAGGAAAGGCGAAAAACCCACGCTGCTTCAAAAACTTTGCTTGTCCGACAGAATACAAAAGCTCCAAATCATCTTGGATGACTACTTCAATTTTCATGGAGTGGTTCCACCAGTCCTTTGTACCACAGGTAAACATTTTACTTATCCAATTGAAACATTATGTAAATGTTTTTAAAATTTTGACTTTAGGTTAAAGCTTTTCTGAGTCAAAAAAACTTGCCACATAAGGCTCTTCTATTATTAGATAACGCACCATCTCATCCTAGTGAACGTGATCTAAAATCGGAAGATGGGAATATAATCGCCATGTTCATGCCGCCTAATGTAACTCCGCTGATCCAACCTATGGATCAGAATGCCATAAAAATAACGAAACTGTACTACAGAAACAGTTTGCTAGCATCGATCGCAGCAAAGGACTCAAATCTTATTGAGTGCATGAAACGCTTGACTTTGAAAGAAGCTGTTATTCTCTTAGAAGACTCATGGAATAGAGTCAGCGCAGAGATTTTAGCTAAATGCTGGGCCAATGTTCTAAGTTTTTTAGTAAATGAGAAGGATGATGAGGACAATATTCCATTGAGTGTTTTGAAGGAAAAGTGGGACTCAGAGCTTAAGCCATTGATAACATCTACAATACTACTTCTTCAAAGTTTGAATCCTCAGGTTTGTTATAGATTTGATTAAACTTTAATCAAATTACCAGCTTCAAATTTAACTGCAGATTGACTATCCGTTATCAGTTGTTGAGGAATGGAATGAAGACAATTTTGAATTTGATCCGTCTCAGAATCATGAACATGAACAGGAGGAAGACGACGATGCCTATGTTGAGAAAGAAGATGTTCAAAGAGTAAGCGCAACTGAAGCAGTTGAAATATTTAACAAGGCTTTGAAATGGTGTGCAGAGGAAGGTGTTGACCAAAGAGACATAAACGTACTTAGACGCCTAAGAGAAAATGCAGTTGTTCAAATGTTGGGAAAAATACAACAGAAAAAAATTACAGATTTTTTTTGTTAAATAAACCTTTTATGTATTTTTAAAACGTTCAAATGTAAAAAAAATCCAATAAATTTTGTTAATGAGCCGTACCAGTATGTGTAAATATGTAAAAAAATATTCATGAATCTATACTTATACAAGCAAAAAGAAGATAAAATGGAAGAAAATGTGTTTTATTTTAAGAGCAGAATCATAAAATGTTACATTCCAAAACATGAACACCCTCAGTTTTAATTAGTTCACGTTTTCCAATGTTCACTGTATAGTTATATTGTGTTTTGTGAAAAGGTTTCGTTTTCCGGCGCTGAGCAATTTTTGCTTTGTTATAAGCTTAAATTAAACCAGTGATGCCATTTTCTGCGAATTTTAATATAAAAGGGTTTTCTTCCATAGTTTCATATAATAACGATTTTCAAACACTAGTGGCATGAAATGGTGCTCGTTTCACAGCAAAACAAAATCATCTGGTAGTAGTTTGTTGTCGTTTATATTTTCGAAACTGTTTTTTTTTTTGTTGCTTTTGTCGATAGGTAAATTGAATGAAACTACTTATTTTCATATTTGAGAAGTCATTTCTCAGTCCTATTGCTTGTTTTTAGATTGGCGGAATGGGAGAATCCCCACAGCGATCATATAAGAAGAAATTTGTTATCTTTTATTTTTATTTTTTTGTTAGGTAGGTGGGGTTTTTTTTGTTGGTATTTTAACAAAAAGGGGTTTTTAACGGTCAATCTGGGATATTCCATCATAACCTTTTGGCAAAACTGATTTAAACCTGTTTTCGATGGAGCGCCTCATATACCCATAAAAAAGGCAATTTATCTACCCCTAACGTAAGCAATTGTATAATTTTAATTCAGATGCATATATCTGCGAGGTGTTGACAAACCACTCCCGTTTTAATGATTTTGCTAGGGATACGAACATTTTTCGACATCAGTGTTTTCCGATATTTAGAGGTCACTTTTTCGTTTATAATAAAAACAGTATTGCATACTTATTAAAGGTAGAGTCGATTTTCGACCACAAGCGGGACTAGTAAATATGTATGTACTTCCATTCGATATATATGCCCTAACTGAAACCAACCTAATCCCCAACATAATGAACCAAGAGTTATTTCCGTCATCTTTCAACGTCTTTCGTGACGATGGTATTACCCGCCCAACGGACGACTCTCCTTGTCGACGCGTTCTACTGGCCATTCACAATAAGTTTGACTCATCTCCTCTTGCTATTTCATCATCTTCAAAACTAGACGTTGCTTCAACCTATTGAATCCTTCCAACTTGCCGTTGATGCAATAGACTTAATAATTGACTCTCTTGGCGACATCCTCATTTTCGGCGATTTTAATCTGCCTCAGTTGCACTGGACTCCATCAGAAGATGAATCCTTCTTTATAGTTTCAAATTCCAATTCTAAGGAATGTCTCTTCTTAGATAACCTGACGGACTCTGGTCTATACCAAGTTTGCGATGTCTCAAACTACATGGGTGGGCAATTACACCTAATATTCACAAATGATCCCATTAACTCCTATGTCTCAGCTTGTCCCTTTTCTCTATCTACTATTGATAACTTTCATCCCCCTCTTCTTCTTTTCACAACTCTCCACCTCAGTCCAGTTCTTCCGCAGTCGCCTCCTCTTACGACTTTCACAAAGCTAACTTTCAAAAAATTAATGCCTATCTCAGTAGCTGCTCTTTCCATTTTTCCAACCTTTCCTTGAATGATGCTCTTTCCATGTTTTACAGAGAATTATTTACCTCTATTTCCCTCTATGTTCCCATTTCTCGCCATAAAACTTCATCCGCATCGCCCCCGTGGTATAATAGAAGACTCCGTTCCTTAAGAAACAAAAGAAACATGGGCAGTTTTTCTTCGCACCGGTTCTTCTTCTGACTGTTCCAACTATCTCGGTATTATCTTAATTTTACCCAGCTTTATAACACTCTCTACAAACGCTATCTAAATGATGCACATAAAAATCTAATAAACGACCCTTTTTCCAATTCGTAAACTATAAAAAAAAATCCGACGGCTACTCTCCTTCTCTCTCTTACGAAAATTTCTCTTCCGCCGACCCACATACCATTGCCAACTTTTTGGCCACATTTTTTAAGCAATCCTTTGCCGATAACTCCTTCGCACCTGACCCCTCTTACTTTACCTAACTTCTCTATCGGCTCCTTTCTCTCTCAAACTGTTGATCCTTCACTTATTGTAAATAAGTTACAAAAGCTCAATGATGAGTTCCCACTCGGCCGAGATGGTCTTCCAGCCATTTTTCTTAAGAAGTGTTCTTCCAATCTCTCGCTCCCCTTTCTAATCTCTTCCGTCTATCTTTTTTAAAAGCAGAATTTTCCCAGATTTGGAAGACGTCCTTCATAACTCCGATACACAAAAAAGGAACAATAAATGAAGATACTAATTACCTCCCAATTGCTAAACTCTCTCATATACCCAAACTTTTTGAAAGTATTTAAAACGAAGTCTTAAGCTTTCGGTGCAAGTCTCTAATTTCTTCCCACCAACATGGCTTTCTGAAAGGGAAATCAACAACTGCAAATCTCATGGAATTTGTACCCTTTGCCCTATCAGCCTAAGAGAGTGGCAACGAAGTCGACGTGATTGTAACTGATTTCAGTAAGGCGTTTGATAAAATCTGTGGCAACAAGGAAAAACTGCATAAGTCATTTTTAGTAACTTTTCAGGAGCGCAGGTAAAAGGTTTGATTTTCAATGTGGGAATATGACTTATGCATTTTTTCCTGAGCCATAACACAGTAGCCATAGGAGATATTTAATGAAAAAAATTTGACATATAGAACAGGGTACTGTGCATTCGATCGTAACATTAACTCAATTTTGACATATTTATATATTATTTTTCCTTGTTGCCACATAAATATCTCATCAACTAATCCTCTTCAAACTGTCCGCCCTTGGCTTTCAACCTATATTGATAAAATGGATATCTTCCTACCTTGACAGCCGCTATTATAGCGTTCGCTTTAGGTCCGTACTTTCATCCTCCTTCTGATCAACATCTGGTGTCCCACAAGGCAGCCATTTAGGTCCCCTTCTCTTTATCCTTACGGTTAATGATCTCGAGAAGGCCATTAAACACTCGTCTCTCTCTCTACGCAGATGATACTAGATTCTTCAAAATCATCACTTCACGTCAAGACTCCTGTCTCCTTCAACAAGACCTTGGTCCTTTTTCGATCTGGTGTCGTAAAAATTTCTTAGAGCTAAACATCACCAAATGCCAATCCATTATCCTAACGCGAAAGCGTAACATGCCCCATCGCCGACTCTACCTTCTCCACGGTCAACCAATTTCTCTTGTTCAGTCTCTTCGTGACCTTGGCATATTGTACAACAAGGAGTTAAATTTTCGTTCGCATATTAAGGAAATAATCTTAAAGGCCAACTCATCACTCGGCTTTGTTAAACGATGGTCTAAAGAATTCTCCGACCCGTACGTGACCAGATCTCTTTACGTCTCATTTGTTCGCCCCCTGTTCAAATACGCAAGCCAAGCATTGTCTCCCTTTTAACGAGTCCATGTAGACAGAATCGAGAGCATCCAACGTCGTTTTCTTCGATTTGCTCTTCGGGGACTACCTTGGAGTGATCCCCTAATCTTACCTCCCTATCAAGACCGTCTCAGACTTGTTAACTTCAATAACCTTGAGGAACGCGCGGACGTAGCAGACGTTCTTTTCATTCACCGTCTGCTCTCAGGCTTCTGTGCGTCTCTTCACAACTCCATCGCCTTAAACACTAACCCTCGGAATCTTCGTTGTCCTCGCTTCTTCTATTTACCAAATCACCGCACCTCATATAGCTCAAACGAATCAATCTCCCGAATGCTGCGGAAGGTTTATTCAAACCTTACTGTTTTTGACTTCAACCGCAGTAGTTCCTCCCTTAATACTCACCTGCTTCACCTTCCCTAGTTTTAAGTCCTAATTATTAGTCCTAGTTTTAAGTAGTTTTAATTTAGTTTAAGTCATTGTAATTGCTTATAATAAGCCAAATAAATGGGGGTTTTGCCCACACCAAAAGTAAATTAAATTATATTGACCTACAGTTCTAAGCAGTGTTCGACAACTGCAATTATTTACAATATTATATTCGTCTGCTTATTTAAATATCCTAAAAAAAACTTGCCCTTTTTTGTTAAACTGCAGATAGTACTCTCCTGTTGTAAATTGATGAAGTAGCTTTAACAACACTTTCAACTATTTTTTTTTTGTTCAGATAAACTTTTACTTAGAACCCATCCGTCTTAACTAACTTTCGTTTAACGCTCCAGTTATAACAGTAAATCTGTCACAAGGTAATTCCGTTACGTTTGTTGCATTTCCGAAGCGGTTTCCTCTAATTAATACAGAGAAAGAAATCCATTGCTTATCGAAAGTTTTACTTTAGCAGTAAGGAATCGAGGCCACCTTTACGGTCCGAAATCTTGAAACTTTAAGCCAAAACTTGCAGTTGCAGTTGCAGTTATCTGCAATTGTGGATGTATGTAAATAACTTTATCGTACCATTTTAGAAATAAACTGCTGGTAGAGCTTGGTTCAAGTCGGCTCTTTCCGTATACTTTTTTTGACGATCTGGTTTTAAACTTTTCGTCGGCAAAAGCATTTTTCGAAATGTTTTTCTTGAACTGACGACGGACTCTTTTTCAATGAAATTAAACGAATGGATGTGCAACCGCGCTATGATGTTACGCTCTACTTACCGTTATTCTTTCCAGATCTTTTCTTTATTTTCCTACGGAAATGGGGTATTGCATAAACATATACTTACACGTTCCCTGAAACTTCTTAACGTGATTTAGCATCCAGTAGCAGCGAAAAAGTTACCTTAAGTGTGGGAAATGGATACTTTGGTGGTGGAATAGGGCCACACAAATTCATTAATCCCCGACGATGCTTCAAAACTTGGAAGTGATTCTATACGACAACTTTTCCTAATCGATTTTTGAAAACTCAAACTTCAAACGCACAACAAAGCGGAACATATTTGGAGAAGCGAAATTACCTTTCTCTTAGACCGTAATGTCGGACATTAATCTTTACTGGGTTTTCATCGGGAAATTTCGTAATTTTCTCTCCCCTGCATAATTAAAGCCTTGGCATGGTTCGAAATGATTTGCAAATGAACATTTGCATGCTCAAAGATTTGACTGGAAGTTACATTATGCTAAGATTTATTGCACCTGCAAAATTCTCGACGCTCTGCAATAATACTTATGCTATACTGGGTATGTGACGGTCAAATGTTTCGCCCAAATTTGCTTCAAGTTTCTGCGTATGTTTGGTAGCATAATTTATTATGTTGATTTCGAAGATGAAAATAGTACATCGCAACTATAGGAATACCGTACATCTGCCAAAAAGATGTTTGCTCAAATGCGTTGCTGGTGCTGGTGGAGGTCGGGTTACATATTTGGAAAGTTTCATTTTTGAGGGAGACACAGAAATAACCGGCGTCCATGAGAACTAGGACAGCTGCGTTCACTGAGCCACAATGCTTACGTGCTGAAATGCGTGCACACAATTAATGAAATGGGGTAGAGGAAACAACACTCTATTTTGGATATCTACCTGGCCATGTAGATAGAGTGTAGGTAATAAAATAGACAAATTTGTGGGGAAAATGAGACCACCAGTAACCTCCATAAGTCCTGAACCATTCCGCGCGTTGTGCAACTTGAAGGGGACTGACTAAAAATGTTGATCAGATTTTACTGAAAAACAAAACAAATTTCTTAAGAGCGAATTCTCACTCTTAGATTTTTAATAGAAACTGATTTAGAGATAGTGCAGACAGTTATAAGAATAATAGTCTTCAAAACGACAACTGATTTTAGATGAAGCAAGCCGGCAGCGAAAATTGAATGACTTATCATTAGTTTGCTACATTTCAAAAGTTAATACCTGTTTAACACTAAGTCCATATAAGTTATGAAAACGCATTGATTTAAGCTTCAAGTTTGTGAAAAGAGAACGAATGGCTCTCAAGAGAGAACTGTTACTAGACTCCATCAGACTTTATTCCAAGAGAATTACTTTTATGCTTTTCCAAGTGGACAAAAGCATGCGTAGATATAGATTTAGGATACTACTGAGCCTTTTCGTGTACCCGAAAATAAGTCACACTGGTCATCCCACAACCTCGACCACATACTTTGGCAAATTCTTTTTTCCGATGAAACTTAAAATTGATTTAGCAATAACTGTCAATCAACGGAAGTATTTTTGCCTTTCCAGACCACATTAATGACACGGGAGGGCCATTTGATTTCAGCAGTTCTGACCGGATTTCATCCACTCAATCGGATTCGTTAACTTCTTGAATACAAACGTGACTTTTTTTGAAGTGGGACTATTACTATTATCCCTTACAAATCGATCGGTCTGTCATCCTCAATGTCATATTCTGTACTGCACGCTGCAACTGCATAAGATGCCTGTCCTATATAGGAGAGAAGTGCACCATATTTGAATACAAAGGACCATACTTTAAAATGACTTGTTTCCAGATCTGTGATCACGGTAATTTTTTTTCCGGCAAACTTGTTCCAAGACTGTTTTTGGCTGCTCTATCAGTTTGCACCTCGGTATAATGGATTTGAGGAGCGAAATAGCACAAGTTAATCCACATCAACGGGTTAAAACTTCTACGTATCGATGTTCAGATGCCCAACGGTAAAGTCCGGTTATTAGAGCTGACCTCATCGCGTTGGGGATTCTGATACAAGTGTTTTTACTTTTGTATAAGCAATAATGTAGTTAACCCTTTTGGCTGCAGTTCACCATAAAAGACTGCCGTAGGTCATTATATTCCTTGGGAACTTATAATCATAAGGATATAAGAATGCATAGGATATAAGAAAGCTACGCACTCCGACTCCAAATTCAGTGCATAGGACTCCCCATGCCTGTGCAGACATGCGCAGACATTATGCTTCTCTTAAGATGCTGCGCATCCGCACAAGTTCCAGTTTCACTTTTTGCTTTGTTGATGAGACAATAACGTCATCTATTTGTTACTAAACAGCCGAACCAACAAATTTAAAGAGCTTTTCTATATGATCAAATAGATGTATGTACCTACTACATTAGTACATCCCCTCTCTGAGCATTTCCATGTTGTCTTTAGTTTCTTGAAAGAACTGCTACAGATGCTAACAACTGTATGTAGAATTACGATATCAAGCGCTATATTTGTTGTGATTGTTGATTACATCCAGATAATCGTTATTTAATAGTACAGATAACGGAATTTCTGGAAAAGAAGAAAATAATTATAGATACCCTACCAATCCACATTACCCACAAGACAAGCTCTATGTTTTGAGCACGCTGTATTATCTCGTACTAAAAATTGTATAAGGCGTATATTTCGTGCGAAACAATAAGCGGAATACGAAAGAAACGAAGGTAGAAGAATGAGTAGGTTACTAGCTAGAAAGTTCCGCTCGATAGTTTCTTTTTCATTGTGACGAGCGCCGAGCTCAGTTCCAGTCAGTGCAAACAAAGTTGTACTAGGGTTCCAAGGAATCGTATGGTTTTTTTTCTGGTTTCATATAAATATTTAAGAGAACCGGGCAAGTATTTTAATTGAAAAAACAAAAATTCAGTGATAAACAGAAAAATAGAAAAAACATAAGAACTTTAAGCTTATGGTCGTAGGTAAGTCGATTTAAATAAATTCCCTTCCATGTGACGCAATATGATAAGAACATTTCTTTAGCCGGCCGTGTGCATGCTTATGTCGCACAGATTGGAGCATCGATATTCTGCGTTCTGTTTATTTATTGATTTCAATTCATTACTTTATTTAGCAAAACAAAATTTAGCTATTTTAACATTTTTACATATAAATTAGAATATATATATATATAATAAAGACTTATGTATAGTTGGTCTTAATATAATTAACCCTAGAAAGATAATCTACGTCCGCGAGACGTATGGCGCGGAAACATTGTATTGTTCATATTAAACTTTATTTGCACTCATTAATTTATTTATTTCGATATTACCTACATAATTAAATAAAATACTAATATATGATCAAAATTACCAACATGGGTTTCATTAAACACACTAATTAAGTGTCATACGTCCCTCAGACGTATGATTATCGTTTACGCTATTTATTATATGATTATCTTTCTAGGGTTAATAAGATTGTGTTTAAATTGATATAGGCTATTTTCAGTTTTAAGTTCATTGGGAAGTTCATTAACCCTCCGATGAGCAGTGGCATATTAGGCGGTAAATGGAGCGTAAGGGTCTGGCCAGACCTACATATTAAAAACGTTTATTATTAGGACAGGGAACTGGAGTTAAGCAGAAATATACTACATCTTGTGGCTGTGTCTTAGTATACGTGGTTAGTATGTATGGATATGTGTATGTTTTTTAAAATATAATAAAACGAATGTTTTAGTCCGTTTGAAAAGGTGAAAAGGTACCATTTAATAAGTATTCAATAAAAACACTTTATGAAGAGCATTTTGGTTTGCACTGGTTCAATTGCATAGAATGTTCGTTGAGGCATATAGGACGATTGCATATGCGGCAATGATATCGAGTTTTACGTCTCGTTTTGGAAGAAGAAGCGCAAAGATAGCATGATGAACGCGTGCAGGCTACCTCAGCATATGGCTGTGGTTGAGATTCGGCTGATGTCGATGGGTGGGAGTCCGGTACCTAATAATAACGAAATATATATTAAAATATGGTTTGTTATGTTTCATGTACATTTCGAGTATTCTTACAACGACATTGAAAAGATTCATTGCTTGCTTGATATGAACAAACCTACGAATCAATGGGTTCGTTGCCCGATTCGTCATGTGTGGCATTACCAGCTGCCGCGCCAGTTCAATGACAAATGAACGGCGTTTGTCGCTCTGCTTTGCTGAATCCAACTCGTCATAGATGATGAAAGAGGCTAAGCCGGCGATATCAAGCATGTTATAAAACATTGCCAGCGGCCACCGATTCGTCGAACGCTTCGATGAATATCCAGTTAACATTTGATCCATTGTGTCTACGCCTCCTTTGAATTGATTATAGTCCAAAATTTGATTCGGCTTTGATGCTTTCGATGGATCGGTGTCACGACGGTAGTGAACGGTGGACAACATGATTACTGGCTTCTTTGGCTTTGCCATATAGGAACACAAAGCGACATTATTATTGTGAAAGCAAAATATTGTGCTATTCAGTGCTCGTGTTGGGTTCAGCAATTGAGGAGGGATGAAGGTCTTGTTTTTTCTAACGGTTCCCACAAACGCCACATTTCGATCCATCAACATCTCTGCCAAATTATATGACGAAAAGAAGTTGTCAGCGTAAACTGTTCTTCCGCTGGCCATATATTTCTCCATCAATTTCATGACAACCCGCTCGCCTTGGTTCGTCTCTCGTTGTCCACCTGGTGGTTTTCCCGTATAAATTATTCCTTTCAGGGGATAATGTGCAACAGAATCGCAAATCCACCAAACCTTTATTCCGTATTTCGCGGGCTTACTCGGAATATATTGAGTAAACCTAGTACGTCCGCGATACGGAAATAACTGCTCATCGACGGTCACTTGGCAGCCCGGTGTGTATGCTGTCTCTAAGTTAGCCATCAGCATGATCCATATATCGTGTACGGCCGCAGATTTGCTCTGTTGAAGCCTCTCCGCACGAGTATTACCGTTATCGAAGCGGATATATGTGGTCAAATGCTTGAACCGGTTGAAGGACATGGTGGCTTTGTAGATGGGCATATTGTAACTCGCCCACAACTCTTTTTCCGGCTGCGAATTGGCGTGGAAAATACCAGCAAAGAGCAACATTCCAAAGAAGGCATACAATTCATCCTCGTTGGTCGTCGTCCAAACTCGCTGTTTTTGATTGGGATGCGCTTCGTTCCATAGTCGAAAAGATTCTAATGCTTTTCGATTAGTTTCTCGCACGATAATGTTCACGATTTCGGGGGATAAAACCGATTTGAAGATGGCTCGGTGATGCGGCAATGTTCCTCGTAATGGCCCTTTACGGGTAATCGTTGGCACATTATGCGAACGTGGTCTTCCAGAAGGTGGTGGATTTGAATTCCATATTTTGCCATCTTTCGAACGGTAAACCTCTTCCTGAACAGGAGCATCCACGCAGTCTGGTGCAACAGCACTGGATGATGGAATTGCGGTTGGTGCTTCTTTGTACAATTCATAATCATTATCATCGTTATCATCCAAAACGGCCTCTAACTCAAACTCTTGTTCAATATCGGACGGATCGTCCACATTGTCATCTTCTTCTGGCACGTAGTCTTCATCGTCTAATTTGTCACCTGATTCGAATGGGTCGAATTCCGGCCCCATAATTAGTTCGATTTGCATCTCAAGTCGCTCTCGTTCTTCCGGACTCAAATTTGGCGCATTTAGTTTACGAACCAAACTTGTAATAACATCACCTTCACTGCCTTCTCGATCCATTTTACTGTAAACGAAAAACACAAACAAAATGACACACGAGCCAAACACTATTCACAAGCGGCAGCAAAATATCTCTCAAAATAATCATAAAACACAACAACAAAAGATAAAATTCAATGAACCAATATTACTCACTTGCAATTTTGTCAATAGAAAACTAAATAACACTTGAAAAAAAATCGAATATCAAATCACCAGCCAATTTACTTCTGATATTCGCACTACGCATTAACTGTGGTCTACTCAGACCCATGTGTGCATGATTCACGAAAGTCGTTTAAAAAAAAAAACAATTTCCACTATAAATATATCGAAAACAAAATTTTTACCGTTCCATTGTGTTCACCTCAGCATATTTGAAGAAGTCATGGACTGCTGCTCCTCAGAAATTCTAGGAAAAAAACTTAAGCACATTTTAAAACCGATTTGGTCTGGCCTGGTTAAATAATTTTAATCCATTTTACATTAAACTATTTTGGGCAAACCGCGTTCTGAATAGAGGGAGCCTTATATCACTTTTATTCCTTACATTATATCTATGTACATCACCAACATATATTAATTTATGACATAAATAGCTCGGTAACAGCCCATTTTTCATTTTAAAAACAAAAATCAACACATTCATTGTAGTTCTCTGGTTTACACTTAACCATTTTAGTACATTTAACATAATAATAATCGGTGTCCGCCAGTTACACCTCAAGATTATGCTCATCGCTTTATTTTGTAGCTTCTGCAATCTATCTATCATCGAAGTATTTCCCATATAAATGACTGTTGAACAATACTCAAAGTGAGGCTTTATAATATTATTATATACATTAATTGCACAAGACATTGACACACGTTTTCTAATACGAGCAAAAAAACCTACTTTTTTGCTTATTTTCTTAGACACGTAGTTAATGTGGTCTTTGAAATTCAATTTATTATCAATCACAATACCTAAATATTTGATTTGATCTACTAATTCAGCTATTTCATTGTTTATAATAATTCTGTCTTCACTTTTGCCATTAATAAACATGGATTTGGTCTTCCCTATATTTAAACTTAGTTTATTACTCCTAAACCAATTGCTAAGCATATTCAAGTCGCTGTTGATTTTGGAGATACATTCATTCATGTTTGTACCGGATACGTACAAGAGATCATCGTCTGCAAACAGCTTTATTGGTCCGTGCTTTACAACTTTCGGCATCTCGTTGACATATATTATAAAAAGTAAAGCTGCCAGAATTGATCCTTGGGGGACTCCAAGCCCAACGCTAATATCTTCCGATAGTGTTTCCTCAATTTTGGTCCTTTGCTTACGTGCTCGAAGGTAAGATTGGAACTATTTTAGCTCACTACCGTTCACTCCATACTTCTCCAACTTCGCAATCAAGATGTCTCTATCTACGGTTTCAAACGCTCGTCTCAGATCTATAAAAATAGCTACAATCGACTTTTTTAATTGCACCTCTGTCTTCCAATCAGCTATTACTAAGTTTAGCAGAGATTCGCAGCTGTGCCTTCCTCTAAATCCAGATTGACAATCCGTAAAAAGATCATTGTCTTCCATATACCTTTGCAGTTTTCCTTGCACTATTTTCTCCAGAATTTTGGCATCATTGGGTAACATGTTTACTGGGCGGAAGTCCTCAGGTTTAGTAACGTTCTTAACTTTCTCAATTGGTACAATTATGGATTCCTTCCACCAATCTGGGAAAATTCCTTTCGACAATGATTTGTTTATTATTTTGCACAATACAGCACCAACAATATCGAAAGAGTCAATTAGCATACTAACACTTAACATATTTGCATCTTTTTTGTTTTTCATTTTCTTCATTGCACACTTTAGTTGATCAAGATCAATAATTCCAAAATAAAAAGTACTGCTTACTTATATTTAGACTATTTACACTCTCAACAAAAAAAAAAATTGAAGTTATTCGCTAACATGACACTATCTTTAATCAACACATTTTGGAATACAACACCTTTTATTGCACTTTTTGATTCCGGTATTACCAGGGATTTTATCATTCTCCACATGGATTTCTGGTCCATGGCAGATTAGATTTTACGTTCCGTATATTTTTTCTGGCTCTATCGATCGCTGAATTGAATGCATTCCTTGCAAGTTTATACTGACCCCTTGTGTTTTCCGTGTTCGTCCACACAGCTAGTTTATATTTATTTATTTTATCATCGCGCATTAACTTTAATTCATTAGTAAACCATTCTTCTGCACCCCTGCTATCAACATATTTAGAATATTTTAGGCTATTCACTGCATTTTTAATTCTTTCCGTTAAATACTTAGCCAGCAAGTCCACATTACTATGTTCAACAATATTCCTCATAACCAAATCATTCAGATCGTTCTTTATGTAATTCCGGAATGACCTCTTTATTATACTTTAAGAATTTAATTTTCATTCCCGGTGATTTCACTTTCTTTACTACATCTATTTTCACTTTACTTTTAAATTCATTTTTATTAATTCATTATTTATACTTATGTACTAGACAAAAACGATTAAATCTAATTTAAAACTAACATTTATCTTATTCTAGCTTACTGGCCCTTAGCAAGCGCTCTAAACTTAACAATATGCTTAAAACTATTGCCTTTCGGCCTTAAATCTATCAATGTATATTTTGTTTTTTTTTTTTTAATTTTCAAGAAACTTTTTTAAAACTTGAATTCGTTATTATTTTATTTTTCTTAAAACTACTTAAGACTAAGCTACTTAATCTAAACTATCTATAATCAGGGAGGTGAGCAATCTCTCGATTGGTCACCCTCCTGATTGCGTCCATGGGCGCCAGACAGCCGCCAACAAGGTGCACATTCGCGCCGCCGAGACTCGAGCGAGGCCTTAGCGTCGGTCCAGTCTCGGAAGCGCTCTTTCATGCTGGCTAGCCCGGCCCTTCCCAAAGATCCCCTACTCTACCTTAACCTACAAACTACAAACTACAAACTTAAAACTAAGGAGAATGCTACATAAGTAGCGCACCGGCCCGGGAGAGCGTATCAACCCTCACCTCTTCATTCAGCCACCAAAATTCGGTGAACTGCTTTAACGTATCGACCCTGTCCCGATCCGCAATTGCGGTGCTAAAACGGAGGAGCTCCTGAGCATTGGCGGCGTACCCGTCGTGGATGAGCCGCTTATCCCTCGCGCCGCGGTGGCTGTGATACAATACCGGCACACCATCTTTTTGCTGGACTAATCCTTTCATGTCTACATGAAGAAATGCCTCAGGCGGGATAAAGCCAGACCGAAGCGTACTCTCGTGGTACATTAAATTGGGGTAGTAAGCCCCTGAGATCAGGTTATTATCACTGGCCATCGCCCTTGCAACGTGCCTTCGAATCACCTTAATAAGGAAATTGTCAATCCTATTCAGTCGGGCCCCATTGTATAGGGTCTTGTTGGGATAGTATTTTATGTACTGAGATTCGGGAGTTCTAAAGAACCCTAGACAGGCCCTGAGACATTGTCTCTCAAACACCCGAATCTTTTCCATATAGAACGGCGCTATATTGAACCACATAGGATAGCCATAAGCGATGATAGGCCTTATAAGGGCCACGTAGCAGATGACTTTCACCCTGGTGTCAAGTTGACTGCTGCGAAACAGTCTCCTTGCCAGAGCGTAAGCCCTCCTAGCCCCAGCAAGACAAGCATCTATATGTTTGTCAAAATACAGATACTGGTCGAGCCAGATGCCAAGATACCTGACCACGTTTCTCACCGCCAATGGCCGCCCCTGCTGTCCAATAATTGTTAATTTTCTCCAGTTTTTTCTGGTATCCCTAGAGGCCCTAGCCAATGGAGTCCTGAACAGGATTGTTTCCGATTTTTGGAAATTGATTTTCAACTTCCAATCATCGCAATACCTCTTAATTTGCTCGAAGTCACGCTGCAGAAGGATGTTGATGACCTCGATTTTTGTTCCTGATCTGTACGCCACTAAATCGTCAGCGTACGCTATAGCATGTCTGAGGGAACCCACCAGATCACTTGTGTAAATATTAAACAGGATCGGAGAATTCACTGCTCCCTGTTGTAAGCCGTTTTTAATTTCGAAAACCCTGCTCGAAGTCACATTGCCAGCTTTGACAACGAACTTCTTTCCCATAAGCATATCGTAAATCATATATAGCAATGGTTTTTGAATGCCCATTCTAGTCAACTTATAGAAGAGCCCCTCCAACCATACGGTATCAAAGGCCTTCTCAAAGTCGACCAGGCAGGCACCCGTGCATTGGTTCTTACTTTTATTCCACTGAATGTCGGAGACCAGTTTCGACGCGAATTAAAACACTTGGTTCTTACTTTTAAAATTAAACAATATTTATTTGGAACTATGTCCTTTATTATTGAAATACTTTTTACTAATTCTAAAAGGAGCTTAAGGCTACTATGTAGTTACAATAAGACTGTCGATAAATTCATCATACAGTCGTATTTATATACTTTTCTTATCTATCTACAAGGAGACCCAAGCGTACAATCGTCTTGCTTGATAATGAAGAAGAGATAATATTCCAACATTGTATACAAACGATATTATCTCTTTTACATATGTTATCATTGTAGCGTTGTGTGCAAGACTGTACTAGAGACTAAAGATATCATTGAATACAAATAATGTTATCTTTTTTCTCAATATGTTTTGCTATGGATACTTAACTCCCCCCCTTGTTAAACGAAATCGTCCCGATTTTTCGACGCTAGTTTTAACATCTCTCTTTCATAAGTTTTGTTATATGCGTCAATCTTTTTTTGTTTTTGACGATCTGTTATACATTGTATAGTTTTTATCATTACGTACGTAAATGCTAGAATAACAATCAGTGTTACAATTGTGTATATAGTTGATAATATCGGTTTTTCTTCAAAAGGAATAATTAGTTTTTTTAAAGTATCTATGTTATCGAATTTGTACATTGTATCTTCTTTAATTATTTGGTCGATGTAAGACTCTGAATTATGATTTCTTAATATAACTTCTTTAATTTGCTTATGCATGTTTTTGTATATTTTATCATCTAGATTTATAGTATTTTCATAAGTAACTAAGTTTATACCATTAATTGTTTGATTATTTAGCTTATGCTTACCGCTTAATAACATAACACCGGATTCAATTTCTAAGTCGTAATCGTATTCTTGTTTAATGTTGCATTTTGAAGTTATATTCTTTAAAAGTGGAATAAGACAATTTTCTTCTTCAAAGTTAATTTCACAAATGTTTTTACTTAGATGATTTTGACAATTTCTTGTTCTTAAATAAGTTTGGTTACATAAGGCAATTGTTTTATCTGTAATGATTTTTCCATGTTTTGAATTTAAGGGTGTTACTTTATACAATTTACATGATTTAATTAGAACTGGATATTTATATATTGTGATGAAGAATTCATCAGTTCTAGCTAATAATATTTTAGAGTACTCAAGTATATTTATTATGGGTACTTGAATTATTTCATGTTGAATAATATTTTTAATGTCATCTAAGTCTAGGCTTTCTGATAAATATTCATTATTTTTTGCTGCATTAATTGTTCTGGTCAATAATAATAATTGTTCGTACACTTGTTCTATTACTAAATGTTCTTTAAGGCTCTGACCTTCGAATTGTTGCAAAATTTGTTCGAATCTAGAATTTATAGTTTTTTGTTTATTATTGTTTTCTATGAGATTATTTATACTCGTTTCTATGTTAACTAAGTCATAATGGTCAGGATTACCAAACACATATTTGAAAGCTGTTCCTAAAAAGTTAATTGATCTAGTTTGCCTAGTATGTTCTTGTAATTGGTCTGCTAAATTCTTAATTTTACTTAACCAAATTTTTTCTTCTTGTGTAGGTTGATAGTTACTAGTTACGATATTTACGTAAGGTTGAAATATCGAAGTCAGGTTGGTGGCATGTAACAAATAAGTTTGTTCTTTGAATAAATACACGTCATCTGTTTGCGTAAGTATAAACTTCTTGTTTAGTAACTCAGTTATTTGAACGTTTCCTTGCCCTTCTTGACTCTGTACAATTCCTAGTAATGTTAGGAATATTAATATTTTCGTCATCTAAAAAATGATAATTCTTTATGTTATCCTTGTGAATTTTTATTCCCTCTTTAGAGATTACAGTGTCTCCTTTATCTTCTTCTACTATTCTTGTTATGTATCTGGCGTTAGATTTCTTTCTAAGACCTGTGATTCTTACCATTATCTTATCTCCTTTTTTATATTCTCTGTGTCGAGTTCCTTTATTTAGACGTTCGATCACTTTTTTGGATGCTGAGTTTAGTTTATTTATTATAATTTCACTATTGCTATATTTATTTTGATTAAAGAAAATGTCTCTAGGTTTCAAACCGGTAACTGAGTGTATAGAATTATTTAATTCACGCACTGTTCTAAATATTTCTTCGATAAGTCTTGTTTTATTCTGAATTGTGAATATTCTAGACAGTTCAGTTATTGTACCGTTTACACGTTCTACCTGACCGTTCGCTGTCGATCTGTATACTGGAGTTTCTACTTTAGTTATGTTGTATTTCAAACACATTTGGTTCACCATTTCTGTTTTGAATCCCTTCTCGTTATCTGTCATGAGTCGTTCACATTTTGGGAAATAATTAGATAAGACCTCTTCCATAACGTCGTACAGTCTGTTTCGAGTTTCGATTTCCCGAAGGATTGTATATTTAGAATACTTATCTACTGTTACAAGGAAAGTATACTTGTCGTTGAAGTATATGTCCATATGAATGTGTGTTCCCACATGTGTTGGTATTTCTGAATTATTCAGAGGTTCTCTGATAGGTTTTCTTTCATATTTTCCAAATAGACATGCTATGCATTTTTTGTTGAAACTCTTTGCTTGTTTATTTAGATCGGGCCAGTAATATTTCTCTGAGATTTCTTGTATATTGTTACGTAACCCTCGGTGTGCTCTTTCGTGAGTTACCCTTACAAGTTTTAGTTGTTCCTCCAAATTTGTTACGTCTTGAAGTTTTCTTGGTGTGAATATAAATCTTACTAGTGGGAATTCTTTTTTTATGTTTTCACCATATTTGTATATGTTTTCAAATTTCGTATGCAAAGCTACAATCTTTTGGGGTTGTATAACTTCTTTCATCTGCCTTAGTAAAGAGTCTTTGTCCTTAAACTTTATTATGAGTCTTATTTTGTTACTAAAATAGATTTGTGTTTCGATATTATTTGTTATATCTTCAATAAGTTCGAACTGTGCAGTGTATGCATTAAAAGGCTGATTCACAGTTTTTATTATATCATTAGAAGAACTTTCAGCTGAATGTGCTGTTTCTATGGTAGAAGTATTTATGCGTTGACGTGATAATGCGTCAGCTACAAGATTTAGGTTTCCTGGTTTATAAACTAATTTTGCTCCAAAGTCTTCAATGATTCCCTTCCAACGTTTCAGCTTTGTGTTGGGATTTTTTTCTGATACAGAATATATAAGGCTCTGGTGATCGGTATATATGGTTAAGTCTGCTATACCATATATGTAGTTTCTGAGTTTTTGTAAGGACCATATGATCGCTAATAGCTCTTTCTCGTTTGTGCTATAGTTCTCTTCTGTCTTACTCAGTGTTCTTGACAAGAAGTGTATAGGTTGCTTATTCTGACTTAGTACGGCTCCAATAGCTATGTTGGATGCATCTGTAGTAAGCTCGAATGGTTTACTATAATCCGGTTGAAAAAGTTCGACTTGTTCTTTCAAATAATTTTTTAAAATTCTAATCGCTTCTAATGCTGAATCATTCAGATTTAACTTAATATTTTTACTTTGTTTTTTGTTTACTTTACCGTTATCTCCTCGTAAATATAATGTCAGGGGCTTGGCTATGCTTGCGTATCCTTTTATAAACTTACGATAGTAACCTGTAAGACCTAAAAATCCTCTCAAATCCTTTACCGTTTGTGGGACTGGAAAATTTTCTATAGCTGCTATTTTCTCAGGGTTCGTAGTGATTCTACCATGTCTGATTATGTGACCTAAGTATTCTATTTCTTCTTGAAAAAACTTACTTTTCTCATCAGATATTTTTAATGTGGCTTTATTGAGTACGTCGAATACTTGACTTATGTGCTGTATATGTTCTTCCTCAGATGAAGAATATATCAATACGTCATCAATGTAAACGTGTACGAATTTACCTACAAAGTCTCTCAAAATGTCGTCCACGCATCTCTGAAATATGCTTGGTGCATTTTTGAGCCCGAAAGGCATTCGTTTAAAATGATATTTTGCGCCATTTATAGCAAAAGCTGTTTTTTCTTTATCATCTGTTTTGATTTTAATTTGGTGGAAACCTGACTCCAAATCTAACGTTGTAAAGTACTTGGCTTTACCTAAATTTTGAATTGTCATGTTGACATCCGGAATGGGGTATCTGTCTGTTACAGTGTGAGCGTTAAGTTTTTGGAAATCAACAACCATGCGCCGTTTTGGTTTTCCTTTTTCGTCCAAACCTTTTTTAGGTACTGTCCATATGGGACTGTTATAAGGACTATGGCTTTTTTCTATTATATTGTCATGTAAGAGTTTCTGTATTTCTTTGTTTACGAATTCGTTATCTGCTATGGGATATGGATATTGTTTAACATAAACCGGATTATCATTGGTCGTCCTAATGCTTGCTTCTATAGTATCTGTAAAGGGTAACGGTCCTATGCTGTTATTAATCTTCATCAGTCTATCTATGTCTGCTTTATAAATATTATTTTCCCCAATTATGTAATTAATTTTCTGAATAGATTCGACACTGCTTATGGTAGTTAGAGTCATATTACTGAAATTTATTTCCGCGTTTAGAACTTTAAGTCCTTCATATCCTAATATCATATCAAAAGACTGAATATCCTCTAATTCAAAAAATGTTATATTTTTCTTTAATATCCTAACTACTTTCTTTGTATCTACCATAGAATAACCATGCATTGTTTTTATTTTTATAGGTTTAATTTTAATTTTTTCGCTAGAATCGCATTTTCTATTAATGTAATTATGGGTTGCACCAGTATCAATAAGAATTTTATAAATTTTCTTAGAAATAGTACTAGTTAAATTTAAGCAGGGCAACCCGTCTACTAGTTTAAATGATCTATTCTTATGTTATTATTTACCATACATTCCGTTTCATCTGCTTCTGCATATGTACTGCTGACATCGTCTCTGCGTTGTTGTCGGGAGTTATTTACTCTCTGCTGCTTGAAGTTCTGCTGATAAGATCGTTGCGGTCTGTTGTGTGTGTTGAAACTCCCGCTGTGTTCACGTTTCGCTGGTGGATTATATACATCGGGTTTGTATTGATTCCAATTTTGTCGCTGTGCATGTACAATTTGTCTCGAGTTTATCTCCATCGGCTGTGGTCCGTCATTTCTCTTGGAAGGGTTTAGGCGTGGTCCTTGATTGTGTTGCTGCATATTATCGTATTGCTTCTGGGGTTGATAATTCGTTGTTTGGCTCGAATAATTTGGTCTTCTTTCGTTTCTGTGTTCATGTGGCATATTTTTGTGGTGCTTATCTTGAGTGAGATGTAAATGCCTGTGCACATTATCATGTTCTATTCTGCGAGCAATTGCGAATGCGTGTTCTAGATCATTTATTGTAGCTGAATATAATGATCCTCTTGTAAAGTTGTCACTCATACCATCAATGAATATACGAACTGCGTCGTCGTTAGCATTTTTAATTAGTCTGTCGATTATATTCGGCGGATCACCTGACATAGTGATTTTTGATATTATTAAATTGAGATTTTTATTTATCTCGTCGTGGTATTCAGACAGTGTGCTTCTTTTTTGCGTGATGGCTTTCATCATGTCTTGTAGCACGTATAGAGGTTCTTGATTAGAGTACGTATAATCTAATCTGTTACGTATCGCCTCAAAATTAAAAATTGTGTTATAATTAGTTAACACATTCGCGGCTGCACCCTGTATTTTACTTTTCACTATAGTCAATGCTGCTGCGTACTTACTGTGTGTTTTGAGGTTTTTAATGCTGTCCATTAATCTGGATGCTTCTTCGCGCCACGACCGATAATTTGATTGATCGCCGTTGAAAATAGGTAGGCTTTTAAATGCGTCTAACTGTATTTCACTACCATCTGTATATGTGGTTCTTATTTCCTCTAGCACAGGTATGTTTGGTACTATGCCTAATCCAGATTTTACTTCATTTAGTTTTGTTTCTAAATTAGTGTTTATTTGATTTTGGTTAGTTATTATTGCTGCTAACCTTGCATTCTCTGTGCGTGTGTGCTCTAGGGTTTGTGTTACTGTGTTGCACCTGGTTTCTAAAGCTTCTAATCTTGCCATTAATACTGCGAGTTGTTCCATTTTGAACTCGTGTCTGTTGTCGTCGAATTTGTGTGTTTTTTTTTTCCACATATACACTTTCACTGAATTGCTTTGCTGCTTCGTACGAAGGAGCTATATTTGTACCTGCTATGCTAGGTAATTCTTGTAACCGGTAACGCGAGTGTTCTGTTTATACTAGATTTCACTACTTGTTCCCGAGGTCCGCTCGATTGAAGTTAAAAAGTATATTTAACCTCCTGGCAGGATCGCCAATTAAAACACTTGGTTCTTACTTTTAAAATTAAACAATATTTATTTGGAACTATGTCCTTTATTATTGAAATACTTTTTACTAATTCTAAAAGGAGCTTAAGGCTACTATGTAGTTACAATAAGACTGTCGATAAATTCATCATACAGTCGTATTTATATACTTTTCTTATCTATCTACAAGGAGACCCAAGCGTACAATCGTCTTGCTTGATAATGAAGAAGAGATAATATTCCAACATTGTATACAAACGATATTATCTCTTTTACATATGTTATCATTGTAGCGTTGTGTGCAAGACTGTACTAGAGACTAAAGATATCATTGAATACAAATAATGTTATCTTTTTTCTCAATATGTTTTGCTATGGATACTTAACTCGCGGCATGAATAGTGTCATGCCCCGCCCTAAAGCCAAACTGGTTGTCCGGAATAATCTTTTTGTCCTCAACCCATTTTAAAAGAGATCTATTGACGACCTTCTCAAATACCTTGCTAACATTCGGAAGCAAACTAATTGACCGGAGATTAGCAGGGTTTGTCCTATCTTTATCTGAATGCTGAATATGCATTATTCAGCGCATTGTTAAATAGCGTGGCGAAAATATCTATCGCCTCTAGTGGCAGGTGTCTTAATACGACGTTTGGGACGTCAACTCCCGCCGACTTTTTGTTCTTCAGTGATTCAAAGATGCACCGGAGTTCATCCTTTCCCACGAACAGATGAGAATTTACATCGGCGATTGTGCCATTTGCACGGTTGTCGTCATTGAACACGGTGAAACCGTTGTTCTCGGATCGCCAATTTTGGATTTCGGTCCGCAGATAAAAGTGGTTAAGAAAGGCCCTCTCCTCGAGGTCGTGGTTCCGGCGAACAGGGTTGTTCACCGTATACACAGCCTCAAAGAAAGCTCCCATCAAATCCACCCTCTCCTGCGGGTCTTCGACCACGAAAAAACCGTCGTTCGAGTCAGCACTTTCCGGACTTATGCCAGCAGTCAGTAGTGTCTGTCTGTTCTCGTTCGTCCGAGGTATTCGAACACATGAAATGTCGTTATGATCTTTCCGCCTGAACAGTTTATTTATTTGTGGGAACATATTCGGACTACTGGATTTTATAGCCCGAATTTTATTGCCCCAATACAAACTTACAGATTTTCTGTAATTCTCGGTGATCAACTGTTTCAAGTTTTTGATCATCGACTTCAGTGTTCTTAACTCGGGATCGTTCCTGTCGGTAAACTGTCTGTGTAGCCGTTTAAGCCTCGAGAGCAGTCTACTTTTATATCTGTACAGAGCATCGATTGTCGCGTTTCGATACTTTTCAGTTTGTTCTTCGTCTGTGGAACGTCCTACCCGAGGGATAGTCCGCTCCATTGTCTGTTTGATGACGACATTCATTTGCCGTAAATGACTGTCGATCTCATCGTTCGTTAAGTTCCTGTTTGTCGGTGGGTCGATCTCGCATGAGCGTATGTCTCGCTTTAAGACTCTGGAGAAGCGCGACCACTGCGCTTTTCGGTAATCGAAAGAACGCAATTGGTCGTACTGCTCCAGCTCCGTTTGCTCGTTCGGGATCCGTATTACGGCGGCAAGTCCGTAGTGATCACTATCGTACTTAACCGCACGTAAACAGTTCCGCGTGCTTAGATCACTGTTTGTTAGTTCTAGTCTATCGTCGACTAGCGCCAAGTCCAAGAAAGAACCGTCTCTAGGGAAAGACGGGATATCCGTCGCGTACAGTTCGAGATTGTACTCAATCATATTATGACGCCACCAGTCGTAAAACTGGTTGCCCCTAGGGTTCGGAATATTATTTCCCCATGCCGCATGTTTAGCATTGAGGTCTCCGCCCAAAAAGTAATAATTATCTTCCGATTGAAGCTGTAAGCAACGAAAAAGTGTCTCGATCTCATTCAAAAATTCAATGCGAAGAGGATATTCAGGTGCATAAAGCGACACCACATACACCCGCCTCTGGATATTGAGGGGAATGCATACGATGCATGCTTCCAACACCTGGAACCTACGCACGTCCCCGCTATATATGAGCTTATGGCGCAGGCCTTTACGTATTAAGATAGCGACACCCCCTCCTTGTGTGGAGAGGGGCCGGTCTCTTCTAACTACATTGTAATTTCTATAGCCTAATTTGCGCTTCGGAGTTAGCTTAGTTTCGCTAACCAAAAGAACATCTGGCTTTTCGGCTTCCAACAGATTGGAAAGATTGATCCTTCTCTCGATCCGGATTAGTGAATTAACATTCACCGCAAGGATCTTTAAGTTTACCTCATCCAGCGTATCCATCATATTTATGGCGCGGCAGACTCGGCAAACAGCGTCGAATAGATAACGTCTATTCGAGCCGCTTGCTCATTTAATTGTTTCTGGAAATGATCGATCTTTCCGTGCAATGACAGGAGGATCGTTTTAAAATCCAGATCCGCTTCCGGTGTAGGAACCTTCGGGGCGCTTTTTGTTATTGTGCTACCCGGTCCAGATACCATTTGGGCAAAGGACACATTGGGTGCAACAAAATTTGCGAACGAGCGACTCTTTCGACCCTTCTCTTCTTCTGACTTCTGTTTTCGAGCCTGCACATTCTGTTTAACCTGCTGATACTTGGGACAGCCCTTGAAGTTAGCGGGATGTCCTGAGCTCTTGCAGAGTACACACGAGAGCTGGCCTCGATCTTCTACCCTATCGCTACCTAAAGCACATTCCCCATGTTTGTGGTCGTTGTTACACTTCACGCACCTAAACTGCATATGGCAGTTAGCTGCGGCGTGCCCGAACCTTTGGCAGCGCATACATTGAAGTACGCGATCTGACCTTTTTAATTTTTCCCAACGTACTGCATGATAGTACAGGAATCTGATCCTTTTCAAACTATCAATTTTGCTGTTGGGTGTTAGTTGCACCAAAAAGAATGGTAATTTGCGGCTACCACTCCTGTCCGCAGGCGAGGAAAACGGCTTGACCCCCACGAACTTAAGGTCGTCGCACTCATAATTTTTGAGCTCTTTTTCAAGCTCCTCTATTTTAATATCTGGGTCGATACCCTTAAGCAGCACCGTTTGCCGTTTCTCTCCTTTTGGAGTATATGTAAAATATTCCGTCTCTGCTTTCTCCAGAGCGGTGCGTACTTTTTTGTGCTCCTCCATACTAGTGCACATTATTATATGTTTTGTGGCGTTAAGCCTTTTTATATAGAAATTCTTAGTAACTAGCCTACATAATCTTATGCTATCACTTATATCTAAATAACTTACATTTATTGGAGGTATCTTCTCCCTCCTCGTCTGTTGTTGTTGTTGCTGCTGCTGTTGCTGTTGCTGTTGCTGTTGCTGCTGCTGCTGCTGCTGTTGCTGCTTCGGTTGCTGCTTCTGTTGTTGCGACTGCTGTTGCTGTTGCTGTTTCTGCGGTTGCTGTTTCTGCTGCTGTTGTTGTTGCGGTGGCAGCGGCTGTTTCTGTGTCGGCTGCTTTTTGTGTTGTTGTTGCTGCTTCAGCATTGCTTGTTGTTGCTGCTGCTTTAGCAGTTTTTGTTGTTGTTTATGCTGTTGCTGCTCAGCTTGTATTTGCTTCAGCTTTTGTTGTTGCTGAAGCATTTTTTGCTGGCGCAACTTTTCCCTTTTTGCGATCTTTGATCAGACGATCGAGCTGGGCTTCTTCGTCTTCTTCATTTTCGGCATCTTGTTGTTGTTGTTGTTGGTCTTCGACGGCGTCCAGTAACTCTTGGAATGAGTTACCTTCGCCGACATACCGACCTTCGCCCCCTTCGGACTCGTACGAGTAGCTGAGTCCATCTGTATCATCGCCGTCCGATGCTTGGGCAGATGACGTTGCTACTGACGTCATCGCTTCCTCATTTGGCCTTGTCTTTCGCTTGTGTGACAAGTTCGGCGTGGGCTTGAGTTTTCTTCGCCTTTTCTCAACTTTCGTTGTTTCCAGCGACTGTACATTTTTTATTGCAGCTGTACTTGTTGTTGGCACTGCTTCTGCTGTAGCTGTTGTAGTTGTTGTTGGCTTGTTTTCTGTCCCCATTTGCTGCACTTTTGCTGTGGCTTGCCTTGTCACAACTCTCTTCGGCAACGGGGCATCACCTTGCGGGACCTTTGGCTGGCCAGTGTCCATCGAGTGATTGCCTTGCGGCACTTCCTCTACTTGTTTTTTTGCTTTGTTATTTATTTTATTAAAAAAAGTTTTCCCCCACTGGGACTCGAACTGGGCTCCTTCTGCGTCAGAGCCGACGGTTGCTCCACTGAGCCAAATGGCTTATTGTTGTCCAAAAACACTACTTTTTCTTTTGCCTTAGCTTTCACTGCCTCACTATCAAAGTCGTCTGATCACCATGGATGCTGAAGAGCGACTGGGACATCTATTTTCACTATCAGACTTCCATGATCACTTATTTTCAGCTTATCTACAACTTCCACGTTTGCTTTAATGATATTCGTGATCACATAATCAATAATTTTACGCGATGTTTGTGTGATCCTAGTTAGAAGGTTGACAATTTGTTTGCAACAATTATCATTGATTTCCTGTTCAATTCGCAGCTTATATGTACCGTTTACCAGCCAGTCAATATTAAAGTCTCCCATGATAACTAGGTCTTTTCCATTTAGGCCCTGATGTTCCATGTACTCTTTGAGAAATTCCGCAAAGTTAGCCATTGATGAGCTAGGAGACCTATACAGCCCCACTATAGTATAAAGGATTGCGAACATAGTGTTATTTTTATCTTAAGTCCCCACCAGTCCATATTCACTGCTACTTCCTCTACCGCACTCACTTCCCACAACTGATTTACATAGAAAACTACACCTCCTGTATGAGATGACGTTGAATTGCATCTAATCGTTGTGTATCCACTAATATTAATTTCATTGTCCTCAATGTCTGACGTTATGTTAGTTTCTGTTACACAAATAACGTCAAATTTTTCCTCCACTACCATTACCTCTAATACGCCGAAATTATTTAAAAGACCTTGCACATTGGTATAAAAACATTTGCACGACTGTAGTTGCTAATTGCCTCCTTTCAAACCCAGACTGTTCCACTGTACAATACAAAAAAAGAATAAAATCGATCAGTGCCACTGACTAAGTGCGGCCAAGTGTCATACCGACACACATTGGATCGCCTCGAGAGAGTCCAAACACACCAGAATCTCTAGGCCAGCATCATCATACAGCCCGGTATCAAATTAGCAACCAACATCCTCAGTTGGACTCATTTACTCTCACCACCCACACAATCAAAAACCTAAACTACAAAAAAAAAAAAAAAACACAAAAAGCTAAGTTCTTCACTGAGGCGGCGAAAACCAAAGTCACCTCACCAGCAACATATTGCGAATATACGTACCATCAATCACCTGAAGTTCACCTCTATTAAGCTACCAGCAGCTGCAACACGAAACACCAAGCCAAGTCGCAACTTTCAAGCGGTTTGTAGTCGATCCCCCTCAGCCCAGCATCATAACCACCACCTCTTAGAAGCAGTACTTGCCTCCATAGTCTAATCAGAAACGGCTAATCGCCAATGAGTATTGAAAGCGAGTAATCTGCGCTCGACCGCTTTGGAATGGTAGAGTATGATCTGAATGTTTCAACAGGTCAAATTTGAATTATTATCATCAGATATTTGTTTTGTTTGAATTCAGTTGTGAGTGATATCTTAATAAACTTTTTTGGAATTTGTGTAGTACTTAGAGATTTAAACTTAAAGATCTAACTATTTACAATTTGCATGAACAATAATTTGGTAACCTAAGATTCGCTATACACATAAACGGTATACTATTTCTAATTTATATTCGAACAGATTCCGACGAAGGATTGTGCGCACAACACTTCAACAGAAATCATTTCATGGAATACACATTTACACAAACATTGACACCACAGACACACAAATAAAATATACTAAAATTTCAACAAGCAATATCCTAAAGAGTATCAAAATATGCAAGTCTTTAGTTACCCAATTATTAGAATTAACTATTTATAACATTTACAAAAAAAGGGAAAAAAGAAAAAAAAGGCACGTATAAATTTAACGATTAATGAAATAAAACAATTAATAAATCTCTAAATACCTAAATTCTCACAACATTAGTTACATTGATATCTAACTTTTCCTTTCGCTACATTACCTAAGAAAAATAGATTGAACACTTAACACATTCACTGCCACGTCATTCAAATATGAATGACACTCATGTTTTGGTGGAGGCCACGTCGTTTATATGTGTATGCCAGGTACGTTTCCCTATAAGGCCATGATATTCAAAAATGAATGACATGAAATGTTTCATAGGAATATTACAAAAAAAATATCAAAAGTGAACAAAAGTTGTGAGTGTTTTTTCAGTTGTTTTGCAATATATTTTCGTATTTTTATGGAAAAATTGAAGCAGTAGGCCGGAGAAATTGTCGTCATTCACATATGAACGACGAAGCCCTGTTTGAAAATTACGGTACATTTTTACCTAGTAGGCCATGACATTCATATATGTACGACACGCCTAATTGTCAAAAGTGAAAATCAGCAACTGGCCAGTTCAGTTGTTTCCTATTTCGGTAGTTTTTCGATTTCGTGAAAGCATTTCTGGTAAATATCAATCCGCAAAAAGGTGAATAAATACTTTCTTCGGACCGTTGATTTTGATTTTTGGATTTGCAGGCTTGAATATTTGTAGAAGATGAACAAGCGACGAAGGCTAACACGTGAGGAACTAGAGGATTTGGTAGGGCAGGAAGCTAGCGAGAACGATGACGAAAGCGAGAAGGATTTCAGCTCAGATGATTCTTATGGGGATCCCGGATGGCTTCCAGAAGAATCATTAGACGAAGAAGGAAATGATGAGGCAGAAGAGCACGATATGGGTAATATATTACATCAGCTGGAAATTGAAGAACAAAACGAAGATCTTAACGACCTTCTGGAGGACGACAACGATGAAAATATTGCAGAAGACCAGTGGACTGACTATGTCGGAAGACACAAATCTTTTGCATTTACCGGCAAAGTGGGATTGCAACAAACGCTTTCATCAAATATTACTCCTTTAGAAGTGTTTGATCTGCTGATAGACAATGAGGTAATACAGCACATTGTCACCGAAACAAATAGATTTGCAGAGCAAAAAGTAGCAGGTAATACAAAAATGATACGCACACATCATCTTATTCAACGAACTAACCCGGATGGCAAAAAAAGTCGTAGAAAGTGTTCCATCTGTTATGCAAAACTGATGAAAGAGCAAGGTCGTTCAGCAGCCAGAAATAAAGGAAAAATGGTATATACGTTTTGCTATGATTGTCCTGGACGGCCGCAAATGTGCCTTCCGTGTTTCAATACAGAGCACAAGTAGCTCTTTTTTGTGGATTATTTATTCATTATTATTATTTATTATTATTTTTCTTCTAATAAACAGCTGAAGTTTAGTTTTTTGGTACTGAAATAAAATTTCTTGTAAAATTAGTAAAAATTTTCAATTCTAATTTCATCCTCCGATAACATTTTTCCAGATTAGCTCAAACCAAGCACACCGGTATGACCATCAGAGGCCAGGCTCTTTAATTCCTATTCAGTTTGTTCATAGTGTCGTGCGTTATTGAATGTCACGGCCTTATCTTGTCCATGTCCCGACATTCACATATGAATGACACGGCCATTGTGGAAACATTGTGTGTCATTCATATTTGAATGACGTGGCCTGCACGAAAGTATGTTAATTTTTTTAGTAAAACGGTTAAAATACGTCCAACAATTTTCCATTTTCACCTTTAGAAATGTTGCCAAAAATGGCATGGCAGCGAATGTGTTAATGAGTTTATTATAATACAATAATACGTGAATTTACCCTACCATTTCAATTTACACTACCTGTCGATGAATTTTGAAACAAAATTACCTACCGTTTAACGATCACGAATTTTTTTAATTGAAATGAGTTACAAATTTTGAAATGAAAACTCTTAAGATTATAAATGAATTAAATAAATTTGTTAAGTCAGATCAAACTTATATGATGGTCTAATTTTAATTCCTTTGGGGCTGGAAACATGATGACTTTTTTGACAATTTGTTAGTTTCTATTCGTTTTACATTAGGGCCAGCTAAGTCGTATTGTGGTCATTTTAGTTGCCATAGGTGAGTCACATTAAGTGATTTTGGGTGGGTAAAAGTATACACAATGCGGCATAACATCCGCCGTGCATTGACGCTTTTGTTATTCAGTGACTCTTTTCTGTATAGTACTTCGTAAGTAGGTGCTGTAGATACAAATCGTGGCATGATAATTTTGTTCTTCGAGTTGCTTTTGGCATTAAGAATCGCCTCATATCCGGTGAGTTAGACCAAGCCTTGCCGCAAGCATGCCAAGTTCAATGCTTCGTCAATATCCTAGTCTGGTATCCTTGTCATCTTTCAGATACGCAACAACGTAGCAAGGCATTTGGGCTTTAACTTAAATTTAAATATACATAAATTTTAACAGAAATACTTAATTCTAAAGGCGTTTTCTGTTTTGTCTCGACTTTTATCGGTACTATTTAAAATGAAAAGTAAATGGAATTTTTAATGACCAGCTGCATTCAAATGTAAATCGTATTAATTAATATTTGTAAAACCTTTAGTGTAGCTAATAAAATAAATACAGTCAATAAATTAAAACTTACACTACTGATGACTGATCAATTTTCAAAATATTATCTACTATAGCTACATACACTAATTATTTTGTTTACTACTTGCATAGGTACTGAAAAGTTTGTAGATGCAAATTTTACAGGCTGGGGACGAGTGAAATCATTTTTTTAATTTTTTCTAACAAAGCCGAAACAAACGCACTTGAACCAAAGGGATAACAACAAAAAAACCCAACGCAATATTTTCACAATTGTTTGACATTATCTTTGTACCGACAAATGCTTCGAATATAAACAATTAATTAACATAATATGTAGGGAAAATTTTGCTGTTTTTTCTTTGCTTCAAAACGATTCCTCGCTTCGTGGGGAGGTAAGCGGAGAAAAAAATTAAAAAAAAAATCAGAACGGCGCGACAACGACTGGTAGGTTGGGAATTGGGATGTATAGGTATATACTATATACGTACTGATGATGATGATGATCTCTAAGTAGAATATCTGGAGTATGGTGGCACCTCGACATAAATGTGAGGGTTTCGTAAAACTGACGTAAATAATGTAATTTATTACTCTGCGGCATCAAAATTAAGCACAAAGCTGGGAACCGCTGTAATATTATGCGGTGGTAGCAGCGGTATCGGCAGATACGCCTTAGGCATCGCAATTAATTTGCCGCACAAAATTTTGCACCAGAGTTAACTGAGACTAATCTGTTGTTGCTTTTGCTGTGGTGTGAGCGACATTAGATTTGTGAAAAGATAAGAAAATTTAATTAACTTTGAGGGACGTGTGTGAGGATTTGTGAACTATGATCAATGTAAGAAGGATATACCTACACATATATATTATCAAACGCTTCTCTGTTCAATTATACAATCAAATTATTTCGAATACGCTTAAAATATACTTTGCATATTCCATGAGCTTTCAAATAGCTACCACCCTGCCACTTTGTGACTGAATAATTGATTACAATATGTAGTAATGATTATTTTCGATAGATTTAATTGCTACCAATTACTTAGATACAATCCTACTTTGCTAACTAACAAAACAATTTCTCAATCCAAAAAATAGTGTTTTGCAAAATCAATAATAAATAAAGTACCGACATTTTTCTGATTCATATCAACAATTTGGTTTGTTGTTTTTTGATATTACCCACTAATATGTAGGTCACAAACGAAAAAGAACAGAACAGTGGGTGATAATTGCTAAAATAAAATTTTACTTGGCTGTATTGAATTTTTTACCTTTCTCCATTAGGTAGTACGAGAAAGATATTGTATTATTTGGGGCCTTTTTTTTGCACTTTTGCCTTAATATTAATGGTACTCCCCATACAAAATGTTCATACTAGTTTGGTTTGTTCGAAAACGGCTGTAACGATTTCAACCAAAATTGATATTTAAGCTTAAGTATACGAATATACGAATATTTCATTTATTTCAATTAATTGGTTTGTACATTAAGACATAATCTTTTATAGTACTTAGTATGTTTGCTTCAGGAAAATTGAAAAATCTAATTACAAAATAGATCTTAATCTAAGAGATGAGATATGGGATGAGAGGTCGAGTTTATGGAGTGATGTTATAATGAAGGTTCAGATTTGGTGGGATGGGTTGAAATATTCTTAATTTGAGAGGGTAAAGAGTTCCAAAGTCTGACAGTATATATGAAAAATAAACGTAAAGAATTAAGGTAGTTACAACGGGAGGGAATAAGGCTGATAGTTCTTGAGGAGCGAGTGAAATGAAGTCTGTTATACAGACAGATATTCAGTATTTATATTTTTATGTAAAAAGATACAATTCCTGGCGTTGATATATTTTTGCAGGGTGCAACGAATTAAACCCCTAGGAAACAGAGAGATATGGTCATATCTACTAACGCCATAAACACAACGCACTGCGTCGATGAAGGCAACTTGAAGTTTACGTTGGAATAATGAATCTAGACTGCGGTAGACCACCTCAGCATATGTTATGAGTGGTATGATTAATGCCAATACCAGCTTTCGTCGCGTTTCCTGTGGAGTATAATAAGCACTAATCCATAATTTGCGCAGACATCCGTAAATACGACCAAAGATCACGTTTGTATGATTATAACCGGACAAGTTTCGATTAATTGTGTAGCCTAGACTAGTGACTGACTCGACAGCTTTAGTTTTATTGTTATTCAGATACATATCAGGTAAAAGACACAAATTGAAAATACTTTTGGAAATGGGAATTACTTGGGATTTTGATGGACTAAGTAGTAACCCATTAGCTATTTACCAAGTGTGAATATGTCGTAGCTCCTCGTTTAAACAAAGAACAAGTTCATTTAGGTTGCTAAAGGGTTTCGCTGGGTGTAATTGGATATCATCAGCATATAAATGAACATGCAGAAGAGTATCGGTGCTAATATTGAACCTTGAGGCACTCCCTGCTTAATGTCTTTTGAAAATGAAAGACGTTCACCAGAGAAACCCCTTTGCGATCTGCCAGAAAGAAAACTATAAATTAATTTTACTGCCCTTTCACTGAAACCAAAATTATTCTTAAGCTTCCAACACAGGATTTTATGATTTACTAAGTCTTCTTTAGTTTACTTGAAAACGGCAGCATCGATTTCACCCAAAACGAAAACTTAGAGTATAATTGATGTTTTCAAAATTATTGCGTCCTGAATTTTCAATTCCTTTTACGCTTATTTTAAAAACTGCCATAACGCGAAAACCTCATTTCCGATTTCGAAAAAAAAAACTTTGAAAACCAAGTAATGCTTACATCCCGAACAATAAATCGGTTTTCAGGTAAATAGTTAAACAATAGTATTTTCCAAACTAAACATTGCTGTTTTGTCTAATAAATAAATCAAAAACCGCTGTTACGATTTTTATCAATATCCTTATTAGTTATAATAAAAGTATTCCAAATAATATCCCATACTTAGATTTTAAACAAAAAATCGAATAAATTATATTAATAATTATTTCACAAATCCGGATGTGTATTCTATCTACGGTATATTTTATACCTAATCTTATTTTTCCACTTCTAATAAAAAATGCAATAACAGCTAAGGAAAACTTATTTTTAACACACTTATTTTTTTTAACCATATTGAGTATGCACCTTAAATTAATACCAACCGCAACTCACACTTTATTTTCACACCACACATGTCATTTTGGATATTCAGTTTATAACTGCTAACGCATATTCAAAAACGAATCTCCGAATTCTTACGTTATATATATCTGTAAAGATATAGATCTATCACGAACCCTGCTTCCAATCTCAGACACCTTATACCAGCGTTACTAATCAAAATAAAAACATGATCTAACAGAACAGAAAACAGAAACTCCTATAACGCTTGTCCTCGTACTCTAAAATCTTGTAAAGTGTAAGAGCTTATAAAATGTAAGGCAATTTAAGGTATTAACTTGCAACAATTCCCTTTTACTGAGAGCTTCAACTTTTAAGAACTCGCGTTGTTATTTGATATGTAGGTACAGCTATACCAGATGAACTATAAAAAGTGAATTTTATTTAACGTATATATATGTATGTATATACTTTCCTATATTCTATATATGCACTGCTTCTTTTATCTAGCATTTTTTGTTCAGTTTTTTTACCTACATATACGAGAACCTAATAAGATAAGAAAACAAGCTACTTTCGATGAACGAGAAAGTTTCGTTCAACCAGTCGTGCACATTTTTTTTTCTTTGAAATTACGAACAAAAATATATACATACGTATGAGAACACAGATCCAGGTTTGGGTAGTAATTTTAAAGAAAATATTTATAATAGGGCTTTATTTTCATTTTTTTAAGAAAAACTTAGATCAATCAAATCACTATGCAGACAAAAAAGTCAAAAATACTATTGCTTTCGATATATGAGCAGTTTTTATTCGAATGATAAATGAAGGGCTCAATCATCTTAAATATATATTTTGCAAGCAAAAATATGAATTACACGACCATTAACATACAGGTGCAACTGTTTCTTTTTTCATTTCAATGAAATAACTGTAAAACTGTATGTTCATATTTTGTTTTGCCTAACAAAAAATTGCAAAATTTGGTTTTTATTAATATGATAAAATTTTGTTTAAATAGATAGGAAAGAATTGAAAATCACCTATTGCAAAATTTTGAGTTGCAATTCACGAATTATTGGATTGGATTGATATAAAAATTCGTAATTCGACATTGAAAACGGCGTAGAATACAAAATTCTGCGATTAGAATTATTAAATCGAGCTTCTTTTATTTGTAGTGATTTGCAATATTGTTTGGCGCAATTTACCATTTCAATGGGTCAATTTCTGAAGCACTACTTCACAATCGCAAATTGCAAAAAGTATTTGCTGATTTACAAACACTGTGTGATGAATCAATGAAATCTTATAATTATTTAACACATGTAAATTGAAAACGTAAAATGACGTAGAGAAATCGTGAATTACAAAATATTTTTTTTTGTAATTTCCTTGGAATAAACTACCCGATGTGTGAAATTTTTGTGCGCACAGGCAGCCGACAAAAACGAAACGTCATAGCATATCCATGGTCCATGTAAAGAAATCCTTTCAAGTCCTTTCATTTTCTGCATGGACAGCTCCAACCATGCGCATTTCGCTTCATTAGAGTCAGACAGTCGGTATTCAATTTTTGCTTAAAGCAGTTCTTGTCGGGTCAAAGTTATTTATAAGTATAACTCAATCGTAGTGATAGTGAGTGTACTAACCAACAAATTGTAAAGAATTTTGGAATATATCTTGTAAGTGCATATTGAATAATACAAAAACAACTGAAGTAGGTATATAAATTCGTATTTTTTTCACAAAGTACATCTCGCTATAATAAAGAAGTATAAATTGGAATAATCCATTTATCAATCAAAAACGATTGTAAAGGTTCGTATCAATGGCAAGTTATTCTAAATAATTTGTTTGTATTTTAAATTTCAGCATAGACCGAAAAACCATCCCAGACAAATCCCGTTTTCTCCGGGCGATATGGCGCCGTATGCTTTTCATGAATATCAGGAGGAAACAAATTATAAAATGTGACTTTAAATATGTATTCGAATATATCCTAAATAATTAAACTACGAATTTTGATTTGTAAATCATAAGATATAAGTTGTAAATTGGGAATAAAGCTTTCTAATTTCACGATAAAACAATTTCAATTTAAAACGGTGATGCCTCAAATCACTACTCAAGAATCGTAAATTGCAAAATATGAAAAAAAAAAAAAAAAAAGATTCAATTTACCATTACGAATTCGTAAATTGCAAATACTGAAGTGGTAAATCTACCCCTTTTGTTCGCAAATCAACACTTTTGAGTTGCAATTCAAGACTAAATGGTTGTAATTTGTTAAGGGAGGAAATCCGAATTTACAACACAAAAGTGGTAATTTACGAATTATTTTTCACAATCAATAGTAATAGCAAATTAATAACTATTTGTGTCAAATTGCGATTGGTTATTGCAATACGTATTCCTCATTTGATCGCATTATTGACAATAAAAAGAAGCGATTCGCAACATATTCGCTAATATGGTATACAAAGAAGCGTTACATTAATAAAAAAAATGTGACCTAAATATTATAAAATTATTTTCATTGTCCAAAGAATATTAAATTATTGCCGATTAGTCCAACGAGCATGTGCAATGCCATGAAGATAAAGGCAGAGTGGGCCCAGTCTACGGGAAGTTTTTTAGTACGGGTTCAAGTCCCTCACTTTTGCAGAAGGCTCTTTCTGAAATTTTTTTCCATCAATTGTTCTGAAACCATATTTTGCACGTGCGAAGCCGGGCGGGTACAGCTTCGATTGGGGCGAATGCCCCTGAATTAAAATTAAACAATTGCTTACTTTTAGGGGGTACGTAAATTGCATTCCTTTATAGGTAAATGATTCGCTCCATGGAAAACAGTTTCTAATCTTAGATGACTTATTTTTGAGTTATTATATTAACAGTTGAGACTTGAAAGTATACTCTTCTTACGTCTGCCTATAAGTAAACTGCTTTTAAAAGTCTGTAATTTTTTTGATTTCTGATTTAAATTAACTTTTTCATTTGATGTCGGCCGCAAATATAGCACACGATATACTAATTTGCCTAATCAAAATTACGTAATAATTTTTCAATTGAAAAAACAAATCCATGACTGCAGATACTCCACAAGGCCGCGATTGTGAATAGATCAGAACGCAATTTATTTCACAGTTCAGTGTATTCCATATCTTGACAATTGGGTGACAACTTGTTTTTTAGTTTTTTTTTAATTTATATTTTTATACTTATTTTTTAGCCTATGACACTTCAGGAAAGAATACCAATATAATGATACATCACTCTTCAAAATCGGTCAAGCCGTTTAAGCTACAGGGCTTGGTGCGCCACATAATCCAGGCAGGCAATTAAATATATATACCTATATTTATATACTTTGCTTCAACTTAATAAGCACAAAAATTTGTTAAGCTACGTTGTCCATTATTTGAAACCCTTGTGCTTTAAGTTATCATTTGATGATGCTAACTGTTTGCTAATGATGTTGAGAAAATAAATCAGAAAGAATAACCTAAAAAAGTACCGCTATTTTTTCTCTGGCTCTCTTCACTTTTATTTTGCTTCAACTGCATAGACACAAATATTGAAATTGGAAATAAAATTTATTAGGAATAAATGAAACAACTTTTTTTTAAATACCTTTTTATTGATTATTTTAGTATTGGTGGTGGATCCGGCGTGGAATCATACATTCTCTTTATATAATCCAACATCACCTTCTCGAGTATGATGTCGCGCTAAAAAAACGCTCTTTTTTCAACAGATAGTGGAAGTAATAAATAAACCTATCAGGGCCATCACAATTAAACTTCTTCTCATCTGAAAAAACTACGTAACGCCATTAATTTTTCCAACTCATATAGAGTCTAGAGAATTCAAGCCGCATCGCGCATATCCTTCCGTTGCTCGTTAGATGGTGGTTTCCTTTGAATTTTCATTCCGTTTGGATGATTGGCGCTATTGATAAACCTTCGCACTCTTGAAACGCTTGCAGTGACACCGGCTTTCCTTTCATGTTTTTTCAATACGAATGTTTCTTTCTTAAATAAGAGTAGACAACATTAATACTTCGTTCAATTTTGTCAGCTATAGCACGCCCGGTTAGTCTTTGTTTTTTTAGTAAATCGATCTCCACAGAATGCTCATAAACAACGAAGATAATGACCATGTGTCTGTTCAGTTGACGCAAAATAAAGATGTATTTTTCCATATTGAATTGAGGTATTCTTTCTGATTTATTTTCTTAAGCAATGATTTAGCATCATCAAATGTGCTGAATGTCACGCTAAAAAGTTACAAATCCCGCAAAACAAATTTCTAAAAATGATGCCTAATCTCCCATGCCATTACTCTACGCTAGATCTAAATGCAAGAGCAAATGTTGAAATTATCTCCTTCAGAATACGCAAACTTATCGGTAAATTTAAGATCAGATGTGATATCCCTGACAATCCTCTTATCAATCAATTAAATATTGAATACCACATACTCCACTGATATTAACTAACACAGTATTCAACCTTTTGTTAATTTAGTTGTACAAATATTATCTATTTATTTACTTAAAAGTTTCTCTATTATTATTCATATATATTTATTTGTGTATCTATATATTTGTTTATTTATTTATTTATGTACCTATTAATTAATTTATTTAATTACTAATATTATTCAATTATTTACGCTTTCATGAATATTTTATTTATTTATTTATCCATTTATGTATATTTTATTTATTATTATTATTGTTTTTTTTTTTTCGTTAATTCGAGGTTTTAAGTCGTTGTTTTCCTCAAAAACAATAATAATATAAATAGAATATTATTTTTGTTTTCTCTTTTTGTCATTTGTAAACTTTTTCCAGTAGAAAGACATAAATTTGTCATATCTCTACTTAAATTATGTAAATTGTGCTATAACAAACTGTGCAAAAACAAACTGTAAACGAAATAAATATCTATCTATATTTATTTCGTTTAGAATATAATTCTATATTTATTTCGTTTAGAATTTATAAATATCTATCGTATATTTGTTTATTCAGTTGAAGCGAAGTGTAATATACCTAAAACGAGAAAAACATATCTTAACGGAGCACTGTGCAATGATGAAACTGCAGGAGCTGTGTTTACGCATTGTCCACGATAAGTCAGGTAATACTGATATCAACAGTTTTCAGGAAGCCCAGTTCCGTATCATATGTATATAGAATTGTAAGGCAACCATTTTACTGAATCGTTGTGTTTTTCATGGCCTAAAATCAACAATGTACCAAAATGTTCCGTAGTGTACATCGCACATGCTGCGCACTACTTTCCCATAATACTAACTTTACCTAAGACAATTCGTTAGGGCAATTCGTACCCAAACCATTTCATCAGTCAAGCGTTTCTATATGCACGAGTCAGTTTTATAGAATAAAAGGAGATAGTCATATATTTTCTACTGTCTTTGCCTTTTTTAATAGGGATTGTCCTTAACAGCTTCGTTCACCCGTCATTACAAAAACCAATACTTATAGATACACCAATATCCAACAATATCGTGAAGGCAATAAATAGGATTTATCATAGAGAAAATAATTTTCGATAATAAATTATCTCCTTACTTGAGGAGGATATGTACACAACATTCTTGTGATTACATCGTCCGGTTGGGCACTGTTTGAGCTTGATAAACAAACATATAAACATTCATCATTCTCATCCAACGCTGCACAGTGGCATATACAGACAGATACAGTGGAACTGGAGGCTAGGATCATTTTATACATTATGCAATGACTAAATGACAACCGGATGAGAAAGTAAATGGTGGTGACTTATGGAGTTAGAATTTGGTTCGTTGAACCTTTGGTATATGTGAACAACACATTACGGATTTTACTCTCCCGACATATTTAGACATTCAGGAAACAGTTTAGTCAAAGTGTGTGTCTTTGATTGAGGTGTTTTCCCAAAATCATACATTATTTAATTTCCAACACGAATGAATAATATCAAACGCCTGAATTGTATGAACACAGTCTTTAAACTTGAAATATTTCTCCTGCATTGTCATAGTTATTGGCCAATTCAGGGCTGTTGACATAGCTGCCTGACTGTCCATCTTGGATTTCAGTCTGCAATCTGCATTTATTTATACTCGTGAAATACCCACCGTATGCGTACAGTAACGCAAAGAGGTAGGTAAAATTAAATGGCCTTGGCAGCTGCGGACCTTGGGGCATCTGATGAGTAAAAAAAAACACGGGTTATTTCTGTTTATTTTCCTGGCGGTCATTACCCCGCACACATAGTTTTAAGAATTTAATTGCTGTATTTTAGCTTATTCTTCAAATTCTTTCACCTGTTTCACTAATTGTTTTTCCTTCTGCAATATCAGCCCTATAGCCCGATGCATTAAGTGTTATTTCTGTCTATGTAAGCAACTTGTTTAGTTATATATAAGAAATTGGATCAACAAACCAGAGAAGTCATTCAGTACAATTATAATACATTGCCTTTTACCTTTGAATAAGGACTTGAGACTACTCCCCACCAGAGGTAAGGAGCCTCAAAACAATTCGCAGGAAAGAAGAGAGAAAAGAAAACGACGATCACCACATCGATTGGGTGTTCTGTCGTCAAGGTTTATGCGCCTTGGTCGACATAGCGATTACAAGATCGTACACTTTCTTACTCGTGTATTTTTTTTATCAATTAAGATCTATCGGTGTACCTTAACCCCTAGACTCTCTGAAATTACGGCAAAAAATTAAAATAAAAACAAAAACCCAAAATCCTCCAAACAAAGTTGTGTCATTTTTTCGTAAGAAAAATCGCCCAAATATTTTGACACAAATGAAGCGAATTTTGTAATTTATTCTAAAACCCCTTTTGAGCATTTTTTTCCATTTAAGAAAACTGAAAAAACGCCAAAGAAAATGTTTTGGGAAAAACACCAAACAGCTTTTTTTAGAAAATAAAAAACAAGTTAAACGATCAAAAAAAATAGTTGGCGCGAAAGGTCGGCAAGGACCCTAGTCCTAGCTTCTCCCAACCATTCCTTTTGTGTGAGTTTTTCTTATTCGAGGCAAATGAAATGAGTCTACAGTCTTATGCCGAGTCCAAACGGCTAATTGATAAGCTTATTCATGACAGTTATACTCTGTAAGATGGAGAGCTGTTGAGTAGAGTGGACGTGTGTCTGATACTGGCGACATTGTTTCTTTTTTTGATCAAAACCGCACTCAAACTTATATTTAAATTGCTTAAAAAGTTGCAAGAACTCACCATTGTTCAATTAAATTAGGTTCGGGCAATTGCTTTTGTGATTAACATTAAAAACAGGAAAAAAAAAATAAGTGAAAGTGAACACACATTTTTAACTTTTATTATTTCTTTTGTCTACATTTTATATATATTGGTTCTCTTTATTCTCGGCGGTTTACTTCACCTACACAATTATTAAAAACTCTTCAAATCACTACTACTGACACAATATTATTTGATATACATAACACATAAACACAATCAAGATTAATATACACACATGCCATCTAACCCACCAAAACGGACAGCATCCCGAACAAAGAGTAGTAGCTCTGAATTGGATTCTCCCAGAAGCTCTTTCTCTCCAACTAAAAAATCAACAAATCAACACATGGATGACAATAAAATGTGGACCATGATGGATGAAAAACTCCGTAAACAAAGTGAGTTCATTGTGTCTCTTTTATCCAAAAAGGTGGAAGATTCCGAGCAAAAAATAACCGAAGAACTTCGACGCGAAATAAAAGACATTAAAAGCAGTATTTGTGATATAGACAATAAACTTATAAAATTAGAATCCTCGCACCAAGATAACAAAACCGAAATTGCTTCTTTAACGTCCGAAGTAGAAAGACTAAAAATGTCACTATCTAGTGTAACCAACGATTGCACAAACACAAAATCTTTGATTGCTGATAAAAAAACCGAAATAACGAACGTAAACAAACAGCTTGATCGCACAGCTGTCGAGCTAAGTCAATTAAAGCTCGTGATCAACTCCTACGAAAATCGTATTATCGCGAGTGATGCATTTTTATTTGGCATTCCGCACTTGCCTAACGAAAACCTTAAATCTACTTTTAACCTAATATGTAACACAATAAATATTAAACCACCAACACTTAATAATATATACCGCACTCGCCCGAAACCAAATTCACACAACTCGGCGATCGTAATTAAATTCAACTCACCATATGACAAAAATTATGTACTAACGTCAATCGCGAGTTACCGAAAAAAAAACAAAAAACAACTTTGTTTAAAAGACATACACATGGCTATCGACTGTGCTTCAACCCCCGCGTCATCTTCGATGATCTATATGCGTGAGAGCTTATCTCAGCAAAACAGGCTTTTGTTTCAACGTGCACTTCAATTGAAAAAACGTAAACAACTCTTCTCTGTTTATACTGCACGCGGAGTGGTCTACGTTAAACGTCAACCCGACGACACAGCTGTGGTAGTTGACTGCATCGAGGGACTCGAAGACGTTGCCAGATCAGCAGTTTTTGATGAAAATTAGCTTTTTCTTAAATTCCTACAATATTTTTATATTTAAATTTTTTTTTTGTTATTTTATTTTTCTCTTTTCTTTTTTTCTTTTTTTCTTTTCTCCCACTTAATAATTTTTTATATCTTTTTTATTTTCTCGCTGCAATAAAATGTTTAATAATGGAAATATAACATTGCATTCGATGGTTAGAGTTTTGAGCAGCCGCAAAAGCGGTCTTCGGGTTTGTCACCTAAATGCGCAGAGTTTGCTACCAAAAATTGACGAGTTCCGCGATTTATTTGTTGGGTCGGATGTTGATGTAATATGCGTTAGCGAAACTTGGTTCACGGATGAATTAAAAGACGAGGCTTGTTGCTTGGAGGGTTATCATCGACCATTTCGTTCAGACAGAATGGATCGTATTGGGGGAGGTGTGGCAGTGTATGTAAAAGATACAATTAAATGCAAACAAAGGTTTTCATCCGATGCTGGTAGTAGCATTGAGTATGTGTTTGTTGACCTGGTGGGCAGTGAGGATCGGCTACTTATTGGTGCAATATACAGGCCAAATAGATACACCAATATGTCAACATTGTTAACACGTTTAGAGGAAATCTCGTTGGTATCCCCTAATATTTTATTTTGTGGTGATCTTAATTGCAATCTATTAGGTTCGAATCTCTTAACCCAAAACATGCGTACGTTTAACCTAACACCAGTTAATACTTGCACTCCTACTCACTTCTTTAGCGGTGGCGCAACACTTCTAGACGTAATCTTCGTTAGTGATGTAAACAAAGTAGCTTTATATGATCAGCTTTCAGCACCAGCCTTTTCAAAGCATGATCTTATTTTCGTAACGTTGGATTTCAGTATTAATCACTCTATAAAAAATATCAAGTATGTCGATTTCCACAATATTAATTTTGAAAGCTTAGAAGATCAGGCAAGAAGTACTAACTGGGATATTACATATTATTTACGATCCTCAAATGAACAATTGCAGTATATAACTGAAAGCATTAATACTCTATTTAATACTCATGTGCCTTTAAAAACAAAGCGCGTAAATCCGTGCAATAAACCATGGTTTACCCGCAATATACGTTTGTTGATACAGCAACGAGATGAGGCTTATAAATGTTGGATTTACCGGCTAAATGAGTTCAAGCAAATGTATAGTTCGCTTCGCAATAAAGTCGTTGCGGAAATACGTAAGGCTAAATCTCAAATGTACTCCAATAAGCTTAGTACTTCATTGAGTGGGCGTCAGCTGTGGAACAATCTACGCAAGTTGGGCATCGGCAAGTCAAAAGGCGGACGAGCCGTGGATGCTGATGGCAATACTCTTAACCAACAATTTGTGTCCTCACCATCGCTATCTCCGTCGATTACTACTGAAGCTTCTTTTTCGTTTGTAGCACAGTCTGACGGATCTGGCTTTGGATTTCGTGCGGTGGATAGCACTGATGTTGTTGAATGTTTGCTTTCTATAAAGTCAAATTCTGTTGGGCTGGATGAAATTCACCCCTCATTTTTAAAAATTATTTTGCCGATTGTGTTGCCACATATAACTTTCTTGTTTAATACAATTTTGACGACCGGTGATTATCCCGATCAATGGAAGCTGGCGAAGATTATACCTATTCCAAAAAATGCAAAAGGTGATGAGTATAGGCCTATTTCTATCTTGCCCTTTTTATCTAAAGTGTTTGAAAGGGTTCTACAAAAACAAATTAGTGATTACCTTACGTCGAATAATATGCTTACTCCGAAACAATCTGGATTTCGTGTAAAACATAGTTGTATAACAGCGTTGCTAAGCGTTAGTGACGATGTGAGGCAGGCATTGGATAGGGATGAAGTAACTTTCTTGGTGTTGCTCGACTTCTCAAAAGCTTTTGACACAATTAATCACATTAACTTATGTAAAAAGCTTATGCAGCAATATAACTTTTCAGTTGGTGCTGCCAAATTAATTTATTCCTATTTAACAAATAGAAGGCAAGCAGTTCAGGTTGGCGACAACTTATCTGACTTCCTTCAGAATACTACCGGCGTTCCGCAAGGTTCTATACTCGGTCCTCTTTTGTTTTTCATGTACGTGAATGAGATCCCATCTATTATTGAGAAATGCCAATCACATATGTATGCTGATGACTTACAACTATATCTAAGCTGTCCTCTCGGACTTATAGAGCATGGAGCTTCCTGTGTCAACGAAGACATAGAGAAAATAGTGCACTGGTCCAAGTCAAATGGTCTGATTTTAAACCCCAAAAAGTCGAAATGCTTGGTAATATCAAGAAAAACATTGGATCTCTCTTATTTTCCTTCGATTGTATTAAGCAACGCTTCAATAGAATACGTTGAAACTGCAAAAAATCTTGGAGTCACATTTAATCGGTATCTAACTTGGGATAACCATATAAACACACTCGTCGGAAAAGTCTACGGAGTACTCCGCAACTTACGAGTTACGCAGCTGTTTACACCCGTTAAAACCCGTGCTCTACTTGCAAAAACCTTGATAATGCCGATATTGACTTATGGATGTGAACTCTTTTGTAAGTGCAACTATGTAAGTAAAAGGAAACTCAATGTCGCTTTTAACAGCACTGTACGATATGTTTTTGGATTGCGCAGATATGATAGAATATCAGGTTTTGCTAACTCCCTACTTGGAATGCCTTTCGAAAACTATCTTCAACTTCGCACTGTGACACTGTTATCAGATTTTTTGCTATCACAACAACCCCAATACTGTGTTGAGAGAATTGGGATAACATTTTCGCAGAGGTCCCGTCAATTGATTCATCCTCGCTTTTCTTGTTTGTCATCGGAGCGTCAATTTTTTGTCAATGCTGTCCGTCTGTGGAATTCTCTACCGCGTTACATTAAAGAAACACATAACATAACAAGAATTAAAAAATTATTAAAGGATTACTTTTCAGTAGATATGTAAAAAATATAAAATCAAAAATTGTATATTAACTATAATTTGTTGTATTTTTGAATTAAATATTGAATTAAATATTGTCTTATTTTTCTTTCTTCTTTCTTTCTTTTTTTCTCTTTCTTTCTTTCTTTCTTTCTTTTTCCACAGCTCTCTAGCAAAAATCTTAAAATTGTAAAATTAGCTTAAGGCAAACTTATAAGATGTTATATCTTACTGTTCTTAAGCATTCATGAAATAAAATAAATAAATAAAAATAAATAAAATTCCCGTGCCGCCCTTCTTGTCCCACTCCTTCCATAACATTCCCCTTAATTTCTATTCCTTATTCCAACCTACTTCAGCCTGGGCTGGATAAAGGCGTCATACGACCGGTGCCGAGTATCAACCTGGCTGGGGGCCCAGTTTCAAAAATAGCTCAACTCGTAAACGGAGTATCCGGATACCTGGCGACCTCCGGATTAGCTAGCCGTATCTGTGTAATGCGGATCTCTGCACAGATGGACCTCTCTTCTCCGCTACTCGTGGGTCCTAATGAACAATCTACAAACAAAAAAACGAAAACAAAAAACTTCAGAGCCCGGTACTCTTAAACTACCGGCTGGAAGTACTGCCTCTGAGCCCGCTTCCAGTACTAGCGTTCCTTCAACGTTGGCAGCTTAGAACTTGGCCACCAAACCTGATCTTAGTCTTGCCGATAGATGCAAAGAGCGCTCAACGCTAAAACCCGATGCTGCATGTCGTACTGCCTCGAGGTCGCGACATGAAAGCATCTCTGCTAGGAAATACAGGGAGCGACGTACCGCCTCCAGAATTCTGGAGCGTTACAAGGACGTCCCTCAAGATCAGCTCTCTGACAGAAGCAAAGATTCAATCTCCTGGGCAACGAAAGTTGTCAGGGAGATTCCTCCTGACTCCTCAAGAAAGGACTCCACGTCCAAACGACAGAGATCGATTGAGGAGTCCTCTGTCGACCCGAAAAGAGTGAAGGTCAACTGCAGCAGTTCCTCACTCACCTTAAAGCACAACAAGCCATACAGTGATGTCCTCAAGGCATACCTTGTCCTCGCTGTAATAGACAGGAGTGACGTAGATGGTAGCATTTCCCCTGAAAGATGGAGAAAAGTAGAAATGAAGCTGGCAACTAACTTTCTACAAGTTATGGAGGATCTCCAGGGCCTCCTCCCTCCTGTCGCGATGGCGGATGGCATCAGGGCGATGTGAAGCTGATCGCATGTGCTGATCAAAGGTCCCCGGACCTTTACAAAATAGCAATTTCGTCTCTGGGCGAGGCGTGGAAAGAGGCGCAACTCGTAGTCGTAAGCTGGGAAGAAATTCCTAGCAGACCTAGAACTCGCTTCTGGATCTCTGCCGATCCCTCTGACCTCGCGACAATAATGAAAATTATCAGGGCTAACAACCCTCATATTCCGACTGCCAACTGGAAAATTACTGGAGGAACTGGATGAACCTAAAGGGGACAAAAAAACTGCGATCATCGTGAAACCTGGGTCATTAATAATCAGGCATATGGACTCAGGACTCCTAACTATAAAATTTTTTACGTGAGGAATGAAGGTACACCGAGAGCCTGCATCCTAGCGAAGACCACACTAAATATTTTTCTTCTCCCTAATTACAGCGATCGTGATACCACGACAGTTAGCGTTGAAGTCGGACTGCGGAAATTCTGGTTGACTTCGGCGTATCTGGCATATGACCTTTCCCTCCCTACGGCACTACTGAAGAGAACGATTGCTGATGTGGAGAAGTCCAAAGCTGCACTGATCCTAGGATGTGATGCCAATGCACATCACACAGTATGGGGCAGCACCTATGAGCTACTTTTTGATTACTTAATTAGCACTAAACTAATCATATGCAATACTGGGTGTGAACACATTTGTTACTAGTAACAGACAAGAGGTCCTAGACATCACGCTAGTCTCCGATACCATTTACTATGAGATCAGAGACTGGAAAGTATCTAGCGAACACTCCTTCTCGGACCACAGATACATTCAATTTGGCATAAACTGCCTCCCTCAAGTCCAACCCGCTTTTAGGAATTTCAAGATAATATGGTTAAAGAACACACCAAAGCTCTCAACCGAACTATGTCTTTCTCCTGTCCAATAAGCAAACCTAGAGGCAAGCCTAGACCACCGTGGTGGAATCAGGAGAATGTATATCTTCGCCAAAAATGTAGGCAGCTGTTCAATCAGGCCAAGCGATCCCGCGGAGCCTCTGATTGGAACTCGTATAAAGAAGCCCTCAAGTCCTATAAAATATTAGTTAGGAAAGCCCAACGGAACTCCTGGAGACTCGTCTGTGGAAAGATAGCAGAAATCTCTGAGGCCTCCAGGCTCAGCAAGATTCTCGCATCCACTCCTAAAGTAGTGAGCTACCTTAAGAGAGCTGATGGATCGTGGACCACCTCCAGTGCAGAATCTTTGGATCTACTACTGGATTCTCACTTCCCTTATAGCTGTAATGCTGCCTCGGTATCAACTAGGTCTTCTGCAAAGCCGATATCAAGCAGCTCTTCCAGTCTTATTACCATGAATAAAATTCTTTGGGCCATAAAAAGCTTTAAGCCATTCAAATCTCCTGGACCTGATAGCATAATACCGGCCGAACTTCAGAGCAACTTTGACCTAATCCTTCCTAGGGTATTTGTAATATTTAGAAGTTGCCTGGATTTTGCTCATATTCCCAAGTTGTGGACGGAAGTTAATGTGGTTTTTATACCCAAGGCTGGTAAAAGTTCACATGTAAACCCCAAAGATCTCAGACCCATTACCTTGTCATCATTTTTGCTAAAAACCTTAGAGAAACTGATAGACATCCATATACGCTGCAATGTCAACTTAAATCTTCTGTCAGCTTTTCAACACGCGTATAGCTTTCCTGAATATTGAGGGAGCGTTTAGCAACGTTGAAGCAGAGGCAATTCTCAGCGCACTGAAGGCCCTTGGAATTGGGAAATCGATCGGCAAATTGGTGAACCAGTTGCTCACCAACAGGTTCATCAACTCAAAACTGGAAGAGGCATCGGTTCGGAGGTCCGTCAGTAGGGGTACGCCTCAAAGGGGCGTAATCTCACCTCTTCTTTATAACCTAGTGGTGAATAAACTACTACTAATACTGGAAGGGGAAGGGGAAGGGTGCAAGGTAATTGCCTATGCAGATGATGTTGCTATCGGTGACTCAGGAAAACGCCTTAACACGCTTAGAGATCTATTGCAGAACGCCCTCTCTAAGCTTCCTAAATGGACCAAAGAATATGGTCTGACTCAGAAAACTGAACTAGTCCTCTTTACAAGGAAATATAAAACTCTCAATTTTGTACCCCCGAAACTAAATGGCACCCTCTTGTTGCTCACTAACACGGCTAGTTACCTGGGCCTCGTTTTAGACAGAGGGAGGCGGAGGGTTCAGAAAGCCACCACGGCTCTGTACTGCTGTAAAAAAAGCCATCGGAAACAGAGGGGACTTCAACCTCGAATTACACATTGGATATATGTGTCTGTTGTCAGACCTATACTTACTTATGGAGTATAGTGTTCAACGAACGGCGCGTATCCATTAGTGGAGCCCTCAGGACCACTCCAACAGCGGCCATGGACGTAATGTTCCACTTACTACTGCTAGATATCTATTGCAAACAAGTGGCAGCAAACACAGCCACTCGAATAAAAGTAATTCGTTTGTGCACCAGTAGGCAAACTGGTCACTCGTCTATTCTTGATACATTAGAATTCATTCCAAAAGAAACTGATTACACCCTCTCTCAGCTTCAATTCGTTAAGAATTTCGAAACCTACATACCCCCCAGGAATGACTGGGAGAATGATGTAGTGCCTCGTAAGGAGTCTGTCTGCTTCTATACAGACGGATCCAAGACCGAAACAGGAGTTGGGGGGGCGTTTTCTCCTCTGATCTAAATTGCAAAATCTCATTCAGCCTTCCTAATCACTGTAGTGTATTCCAGGCGGAAATCATGGCGATCAAAGAGGCCTTATCGTGGTTTCGGTATAATGTAATATCTGTAAAGGATATCACCATCTTTACCAACAGTCAGGCCGCGATTAAATCCCTGGATTCTGTCATCTTCAATTCGACAACTGCCCTCAATTGCCGATTATCTCTTAACGAGATGGCAGAACAATTCAAAATTCGCCTTATATGGGTGCCGGGTCATAGAGACATTCCAGGTAATTGTACGGCCGACGAACTCACCAGACCAGGCACTACTATGTCGAGTTCCTCATTAAACAAAACGCATTATGCGCCACAAATCGCAGGTGGTCTAACTGCACAACCTGCCGCACCTCGAAACAGATCTGGCCTCAACTGGATCTTAAGCGCTCCAAGAATCTTATTTCACTGAAAAGACCCATGGTAGGCACTTTAGTAGGTGTCATCACGGAACACCGCATCATAGGGAGACATGACCTCAGGTTGGGCCTCCCTTCAAATGATTTCTGCAGAAGCTGTTGGGACGAGGAGGAGGAGGAGACTATTCTTCACCTTTTTTGCACGTGCCCAGCACTGTCAGTCCGTAGAAAACTGTTCCTCGGAGAATACTTCTTCGACAATCTCAGCGAACTTGCATATATAGGAATTTATTGCCTCCAACGCTTCATTCTTAGCTCCGGCTGGTTCAACGGGTAGTGTGAGAACACTGATCCTGTGGTATCACAATGGGCCTTCTTTGGCCTAAGTGAGGCTGCACCTGAGCCGGTCTGCCACTCTTACCTAACCTAACCTATGAATTTGGGTTTTTTTTCGGGATTCGAGCCTGAGACACCTTGCTGCGCCACTAAGTTAACGATACACTTGCCAAAATTTAATTGTATAACGAGGAGAAGTGAGCTCAGCAGGAGCGGGGAAGTGGTTGTCCTCGATTTCTCGGAGGGCAAGACAACCAGCATAACCGTGGTAGAGAAACCCCCAACTCGCGATCTACCTTTGCCCTCCGTTGCTAAACGAAATCGAGGACAACCACTTCCCCGCTCCTGCTGAGGTCACTTCCTCCGTTATACTGGTGCACCAACTAGAGGCAAAATTTCTGACGGAAAATAACCCCACAACAGAAGGCAACGATTTGCGAAGAAGCAAGCGTATTGCGGCACAAACAATCCCCATTCGCTCTCCTGAAGGCACAATGGCAAAGTTCACTCAAGACCAATTGAAGGAATTCATTGCGGCTGTTCAAAGCTCTACCATAACCAGAGAAGCTGCCTCTGGTTATGAGCAGCGATTGCACTGCGAGGTTTAATGGTGACCGCGATCCGACCATAGTCGAACGGTTCATCAATATACGTCAACACATACAACGTCTATAAAGACATCGAACGCATAAGTGATGTCGATGCGATAAAAGGATTCCCTCTCCTGCTATGGAAGAGAGTGCTGTTAATTGGTGGCAAGGTGTGACGAAAGGCGCAAGGACATGGCAAGATGTTCTTACCTTACTGCGTAATGCATATGCACCAACAATGCCTGCTTACCGCATTTATATGGAAGTCTTCGGCCAGAAGAAGAAACCGCAGGAACCAACTGACGATTTCATTTGCACTAAAAGGGCTCTACTGTCGAAGCTACCTCCCGGCTCCAGACGAAAATATGATGATTGATTTGGTGTATGGTCTACTGAATATAAACATACGCGACGGAGTTCCTAGAGAAGGCATTGACACCTTTGAACAGCTACCCGCTAAACCAAGAGCTGTAGAAATCGCACGCGATCAAAAAAAGGTGAAGGAACAGCCGAAAGATGAAATACGCGAAGAGAAAAGGTGCAACTATTGCGGACACATGGGTCACACGAAAAAAGAATGTAGGCGCAAAGAAAGCGACGAGTTCAAAAGGAAGTCGAATGTTCCAGCACAAACCGAATCACTTGCATTGCTACAAATTTATTGTTCGGCATTTGTTCGATCAACGTGTCCTACTTGCAAGGATCTGCCAAAAGGGCCATCAACAGTTTCCTTCAACTGCATTAAAATAACCATAGGAAATGATTTACCAACTATTCCCATTGCGTAACACGGTGAAGCTGGTATTGCATATACACGATACGGCTGCTCGAACAAGCGTTGCCGGTCGAGAATTATTTGAGCATCTTCTCCGGAACTGCACCAAATTTCGCACAGTCAATGCTGATGTTCACAGATGGAGAAGCACACTCTCAAGCACTGTGTATGGTAGAAACCAGCATAATTATTGGCAATCGTTACTTCCCAAAAGGGTCATTGCTATGCCAAAAGCCAACGACAACCGCACTCTGATCGGAATAGACTTTCTTGAGAAAATTGGAGTTGTATTAGATCTAGAGCAGAGAATGTGGTAGTTTGCTGATCAAATCGAGAAAAAGTTTGATTTCTTCGACACCAAACCAACTAGTAACCGATATCCAGGTCCTACTCCCTGGAGAAAAATATTTAAAACCCATGATACCAACATTTTTGGAAAAGTCGAATGAGTGATCTCAACTGGAGGCAAGCGCGACTTTACCATAGGAAAGGCCGCCACCTGTATGGTTTCAACCTGCGAAACCTATTTCGCCACTTGCTGCCACGCCAATTCAGAAAGCAATGAGATCACCATCTACTCCTCGCCACCAAAAATGAAAAAGACTTCACCCTCAATCTTCGGCCAAATGTATAAGTATTCGCCAATTAGCTGGTTCCTTAAGAAGCACTGAAGTAACCCCTGAAAGGAGTAATAACAAATTGTTCCCAGGATTAGTTCGTCCCGAAGAAGAGACTGAGGTTAGTCTTGAATCCTATTTCACCGAAATATTAGCATTCGACGTTGAACTTCGAGATGACGAAGCAACTGAGTTAGATGAAACGGAAAAGAAGCAACTAAACGAAATCCTTTCTCGGGGAGAAAATGTGTGTTGATCTCCTATCCGAGCCGACGCCATATGCAGAGTACAGGATAAATACAGGCACTCACGAACCCATTGCTTCAACACCGTACAGACTTTCACCCGTAAGAAAAAAACAACTAAAGGGAGAAATTTTAAAAATGATGGAAAGTGATGTAATCGAGGAATCCGAATCTCCTTGGGCAGCGACAGTTGTGCTTGTACCCAAAAAGGACCATGGTATTCGGGTATGCGTCCACTACCGTCAGCTAAATAGTATCACCTTACCGAATAGATATCCTTTGCCCAGGATAGATGACCTCCTACATTCTACTAAGAAAACGATTTTTAAAAGTACCTTAGATCTTCAAAGGTCGCGGAAGATGACATGGAAAAACAACTTTTATAACAACGTTTGGTATGTTCCAATTCAAGCGTATGCCATTTGGGTTACGAAATGCACCAGCTACATTCCTGCGACTTATGGACAAATTTCGCAATGGACATACCGGGTATGTTCGTACTCATATACTTAGATGACAGCATCATATGCTCATGCAGTTTTGAGGAACATTGTCGAGATCTGAGACAGATTTTCGAGCGCCTTAACCAATTAAAGCTGAAGGTTAACAGAAACAGATTTGTTGCCCAACATTGAAGTATCTTGGACATCTAATAACAAACCAAGGTATTCGAGTTGACCCAGAAAAAGTGTTAGCTTTCACAAGTCGACCCCAGCCGAAGAATCCGAAGCAATTACTATCATTCTTGCAAACATATTCGTGGTACCGACGATTTATAAATAGTTTCGCCCAAATTTCAAAACCACTAAGCAAACTTACAAGAAAAAACGCTGTTTGGAAATGGGGTCAGGAAGAGCAGCACTCCTTTGATAAGCTGAAAAGCTTACTCACCACAGCATCAATCCTTCAACAAGCCTCCGATGATAAGTCGTTCTTCATGAAAAGCGATGCCAGCAGCTATACGCTATCGGAGCAGTTCTTGTCCAGGGGGAGAAAGAGGAAGAACACCCCATTAAATTCGCTTCCATACTTCTTACGTCAACAGAGCGTCACTACTCAAAGACAGAACGTGAAGCACTTGCCACTGTTTGGGCAGTGAACAAATTTAGAGGCTACATAGAGGGGGTGAAGTAACCCTTATGACCGACCATCAACCGTTGAAATGGCTCATGAGTCTAAAATCACCAACCGGCAGACTTGCTAGATGGGCAGTACAACTTTAAGGTCATGTATACACCAGGACGAACAGACACTGTTGTGTTGTGAGCTAGGATCGGTTTGTCATCTGTAGAGTCATCGAGCGAATGTCGCCGTAAAAGTCGTCGAACGACTCATGGGGTGGCTGTCTCCTATCCATAATTAATCTAAGGATTTCATTTTTGCTAAATTGGTTTACCAACTCCTTTCTGAGATCGGAGTATCTCAGGCCCTCACAATCCTCCTTCTCTTGCAAGAACTGCCAATACCACTTCTCTGCTGTCCCTGTCACTAGGTGGTGAAACTGTGATAGCAGGTGTTTACTGGAGAACCCGCTTTGACGTTGTAGAGTCTCTACCCTGAATAAAAAGCTTTCTACAGACATTACTTTCGTGGTGCCATCGAACTTCAACCCCCATTTGTGTACAGGCGTCATCACCCTTCCTCCTGAATATTGCGGGTAAAACTGTTCAGGCCCTCGTCTCTCTTCGTGAAGGTCTAGTAGGTGTGGTGATTGCTGGTAGTTCTGTTGTGGTGTTGCGGTGGGCTGTGTCATCTGTTTGTAGGTTTCGTCTTGTCTGTATGCAGTTGTGTCCTTTGGTCCTCTCTGTTCTGCAATGGAAAGTTCCAGGCTGGAAACTTTGTTGTTTATGGCCTTCATGCTGGTTTCGAAGGTAATCATCATGGACTTCATCGTCTGCGCTAACGCTGCGAGAACTTCAGCCTAGTTACCTCACATCGCAGTATAGATATCCTCCGGCATGTCTTGAGATGTCGGTCCTTGTTCTTCCACCATTTGATGTCGTTCGTAGTGGTCCTCTTCGCGGAACGAATGTCCCTGTTCGTGATGTTGTTCCCCTCCTGCTACAGCTCCTGCACCAAGTTCGTCCGTTGGCAGGGTTTTCTGTCTTTGTTGCTGTACCGCTAATTGGGGGTGAATTGGCAAACGGTTCTGTGTCGAAGTCCGTTCTTTCCTTGAGGTATTGGCAGAGGTCCTTGGACATTCTTCATTTTCCTACACTGTCTTTCAGATTAACTGTCCGTTAGTCAGTCCGAGGTCAAAGTCGAGTAGCTTTCTTCCTTTATTTTTCTCTTTTTTTATTTGCATATGCCATGGAATAAAATGTTTGTTGAGCAGGTGGTATGTGGTGAGGGGGCAAGAACACCCCCGTCCGACGAGCTGAGCCGAGCAACCACTAGCATGCCGCGCCCTCCTCACCTGTACCGAAGCTGCCCCTGTGGCTCGACCCTAGGTCACAACAGTTGCTGATATGCTTTCCAGGCCAACCTGCGACTCTGACCACCTAAAAGAAATATGCGAGCTTTGCAACTTTCACGTCGATATGCGTACAAGAAAGCTAAAATAAATCCGAGATGCCCAGCTAAAGGATGACCAACTAAAGAAAGATAATTGAATCATTCGAAAGCAACAACAAAAATATTAGTTGCTGGACAACTCGTGGATACCTTCTTAATGACGGCATCCTCTACAGGTTCTCGTCCGAATTCGATGCCGAAGATGCAAAATTGGTTGTACCAATGCAAGAAACGATTCTTCATGAGCATCACGATGCTGCCACCGCCGGTCACTATGATTTTGATCGCACAATCGCAAGGATAGCCTCCAGGTATTTTGGCCTGGAATGAGGGCCGACATAACAAAACATATTGCCAGCTGCCTTGCGCGTCAAAGGTATAAGCCAAAGGTAATTTTAAATCATCTGGATCACTTCAAACTGTTTCCAGTAATCAGCGATTTGAAATACTAGCCGTCTATTTATTTGGACCCCTACCAGAGACACCGGATGGGTTCCACTGGATTTTAATAGCAGAAGACATAGCCAGCATTAAAGAAGGTAACTGCAGAAACCTGCTGAGCTCACTTCGACTCAGCATCACCAAAATCAGCATTAAAAGTCATAGAAACATTCCAAAGAGAGTCTATTTGGAACAACTACAGTATTACCAAACTTGATCAACCCCTTCTATTTTTTAAGGTCTACTTGGAAGAAAATGTTTGGCTACTTATTCTGAATGTTTGCCCCATAATTCACGCAAAATGTAATTTTGATGGAAAATGATTTAAATTAGAAGCTTACCTACATTTTTTATTAATTCATGGAGTATACAGATCACATAAGATAAATGGACGCCACGGCTTTGCTGGCAAGTATGTACTCTTTTTTTTTTAAATTTTCTATGACCGTATCGTATAAATGTGGTAGAATTTCAATAAAACACCTCCCAATTTCCTCTTTCAAGGCGTCGGTGGTCGTGGGTTTGCTTATATAGACCTTTGATTTCAAAATTTCAAAATTCCCCCAAAAAAAAAAGTCCAATGGTGTTAAATCGCAAAATCTGGTTGGCCAATTCTGATCGCAAAAACGGCCGATTACACGAATAGGAAATGACTCATGCAGTAATGGAACTGTTTCCTTGGCTGTATGGCATGTGGCAGCGTCTTGTTGAAACCACATGTTCGTCAAATCATTTCTTGTAATTCAGACACTAAGAACTCAGTAATCATGTCACGATAACGAAAACCATTAATTGTTACTGCCTGACCAGTCGAATTGATATTCAGCAATACTCTCGCGAACTGCTTGGAAGTTCTCTGCTGAACGACTTGTCAAAGTAAACCCAGAGTGGGCCACTAATTGATCTAGTCTCCTTGAATATTTCAATTATTCTCTACACAGTTAAACCACTATGACGGCCATATTTTGTACGAAAATTGCTGACAAACCTTAATTTCTTTTAAATATTACTTTACAATGCAAATGCGGTATTCTTTCGTATAGCGCTCCATTTTAACTAACCCCGAAATGTCAGCTGTCACATTGTTATCTTTTATTTCCGTTGGCATCACTGTACCTACTATTAAATGGTGGAAAATTCAAGTTGTGTGTGAATTAAGGGACACCCTTTTTACGCGATACGGCACGACCGCGCGACGATACGGGTCGATTTGTAGCCCAATTTACGGCGACGGGCCGCGCCCCCTTCTCCCCAAAAGAATAATAATGTAATAAGTATCTAGTGTTCAAATGCACTGTTGGGATCCGTATGGTTTTGGAACAATCTTCTGACACCGAAATATTTATTACGTTTCTCTACAAGATCGCAATATTTTCAACTATGCTTACCATACGTCCTCCATTATAAGGAGGACTGCTCTCCCCTTTTATGTATCAAAAACTGCCAGCTAATACCAACATTATCCAAATTATTCGTCACATAAATGTATAAAGTTTCCCTTCTCGTTTTCGCACATGGAAACCCTATTTGTGGGTGTTTTAAAGTAAAACACTCGACATTATTTTTAGTCAAAAATTCGTATGTAAGCCAAAGTTCAAAATGTACAGTTTTTCCTCTTATGCCTTTTCTAAAGCGAAATCTTTATTCGTTTACAAGTTATAATTTTTACAACGAATAGCCTACCTGAATGACCTGTTCAAGATATCACTTCGGGAATTCAGAAAATTCATTAACCTTTATTCTTTTAGTTTCATTTTCCGATATGCACTAATATAATAGCAATCACTATGACTCTCCATAAATTCTGGGTATTAAATACACACGGGACATACTAACTTCCTAACCTATAAGGTAGAAATAATATTACTAATATAATACAAAATTTGCTTTCAATATTGGAAATTAGGCTACGGTTTGTGGACGTGGGAAAAAGAAACCCAATAAGACAACTTTTTGAAGCAAAACTCAGTTTACCACTTTGTTATGTTACTGCCGAGTATATTTTTGTATAAAAGGACAATTCGAGTCAATGTAAATTGTCTTAACAAATTTATTATTAGTTCATATAATAATATAACAGAATTCTATAATAATAAAATAAATTAGGAGATATTACATTTGCTATAGAACGTTCGATTGCTGAAATTTGAAACTGATTATAGAGTTTTGCATTACAAAACTGACAGCGTATATAATATATTATTTGATTACAAAAAATTAAATATAACTCAAGAGTGCTTAACTAGCGGAGCCCCGCCTACTTTGCTAGGCGTTAAAATATTAATTATTTAGAACTAAACCAACACATTTTGCTTTCATCCGTATTTGATCCGGATTTTTTATTCAAAAACATAAACCATTTTCATCTTGTGATCAGTTGATCAAATTATATTAAAAAAAAATCCAATAGTTGTTGAAGGTCAATTATTGTTCTTGATCAAAAAAGTGAGACTATCGCAGATTCCGTACATCAACGATCGTCTGATCGATGTCGTTTCTGAAACTTTGATCACCAAAATAAGTCATATTCTGTTCAAATTTTTTTGACAAATGTCAGCTTCCATTATATTTGTGGAAAATTAACTCGATTAAGCTCTGAAACTTGTAACTTCATAACTAAGTTGCTAGTTTTGGAGGTCTATCGTTTCGACCATAATTATCCGAATAGTTATGGAATGAGTGAAATAGAGAGTACAAAACGTTCATTTTCAAAACGGGATACAGAGTGGGGCCCCAGAAGTGAAACTTCTCTCACTAAATGTGGATAGATAATGTATGTTAAATTTGATTGTGTTGCAATTTTATCATAGTGAGAAATTTAGTTTAAAAACCAAATCTCTATTACACTATAATTTTATTAAAGCACAGTAGATAAAGATAAGTGCATTCATACAAATATAAAGTTTTCATAGCGAAATCAAATACCAGCAATATTTTTAACAAATCATGATTCTAGTCTAGTGTTGAAACTAAAGTTTTTTAGCCCTCTGCGACTGAAGTGGTAGTATGACAGACACCATAAAATCGGAAAAGATGTTGGCTCTCTTCTTCTCAGTATCTTTCTGTTGTGTGTTCAATCGTGCATTAGTGTAACGCGATCAGTCGTGTCGTGTGCATGCGTTCTTGTGTGAGGGAGGGTGTCTACTATTCAACTACGTCAGTGTTAAGGTATGTGTCTGACAAACAACCACCTCAGTGTAATAGTTATGTGTTCATAGTGTCTCCTAAGCAACACGTCAGCAAAATGCTTTTGTTATATTCAATTTGTTATTTGTTTCTCAGATGGCTCACTCAAGTAACAACCAAGGGTCTTCTATATCTAAAAGATCATCGACTGGAACCTTTTTTAAGACACGACCAGCTAATAGAGCAGTGGTTAGACGAAGAAAGCGAGCACGAGTTCAGCGATTTTGACGATGAAGGTGATGACCCGAATTTTCAGCCAGAAACCGAGTTTTTAGAAGCCGACGAAGTTTCAGGTGAGGGAGATAATAAAGAACTACTTGAAAAAGTGCCACATGTACCCACCACTGAAAATGTGCATCAAGAAACCTCAAGAGAATCATCTGGATATTACAAAGGTAAGAAAGGATTTATTTGGAATAGACAAGAGTGTCCCAGGACATCACAAACTGCAGCCCAAAACATAATAAGATTACCTGGCCGCTTGCATACTCCTAATTTTGAACTTTGGTCCAAGATTTTCGATCATTCTATGTTGGAATCTTTGGTGACTTTTACGAATCCAAAGCTCAACAGTTACCGAGCCCAGTTCAAACATAGCACTAAGGTAGAACTTATGGACACAGATGTCACCAAAATGAACGCATTTATAGGCCTAATGTACTAATCATCAGTAGTTAAGTGTAATGACGCTGATCTTCGCATAATATTTGCCACCGATGGAACTGGTCATGAAATATTCCGCTGTGTTATGTCCAAATGGCGTTTTTCTTGTTTGGTCAACTGCCTCCGATTTGATGATTCCACTACCAGAGAGCAACGCCTGAAGGAAGATCGACTTGCTCCAATATCAGATATATTCAACAAGTTCATTTCAAACAGCCAGTCGCAATATACCCCTGGACCATATCTTTGTATCGATGAAATGTTGCTGCCATTTGGAGGTCGTTGCAAATTTATTATTTACATGCCCCAGAAACCAGCAAAGTATGGTATCAAAATTCAGTTATTGGTAGATGCCCGTACATACTACATTTACAATGCCTACATCTACCATGGTAAAAATTCGGATGGCATAGGCCTGAATGAACAAGAAAGAAAAATGGCAATACCAACTCAATCGGTTCTGAGACTTGCGAAAGTTGTCGAAAATTCAAACCGCAACATTACAGCTGATAATTGGTTCAGTTCGATTCCACTTATGGAAATATTGCTGACAAGGGGACTGAACTACTTAGGTACGCTTAGGAAAAACAAAGCTGAGATACCACCATGCTTCTTGCCGAACATGAATAGAGAATTGGAGAGTTCCCTGTATGGTTTCACGAAAGACTATACATTATTGTCATATGTACCGAACAAAAACAAAGCTGTCCTATTTATCTCTTCTTCCCATCACAATCGAGATATAGATACTGATACAGGAAAGCCAGTTATGATTGCAGATTACAATCACACCAAAGGAGGAGTTGACGAAGTCGACAAGAAGTGTTCAATATATTCTTGTAGGCGCAAGACTCGTCGTTGGCCTATGGCAATTTTCCAAAGAATAATTGATATGGCAGCATTGTATTGGGTCAAATGTGTGGAGACTGTGATGATAAAATGAGAAGAGGTACTTTCGTTTTGAATATGGCGATAGTATTAGCCTTAGATCACATGAAAGGCCGCGTATACAACGAAAGATTGCAAAGAGAACTGCGGATGACCGTCAGTAGAGTTTTGGGTAAAGATATTCCCCCTCCACCACCAGGTGGAAGAAAACTATGCTCTATTTGCCCCACAAAAATAAAAAGAGTAACTAGATATTTTTGCTGTGATTGTTTGAAGCCAATTTGTCTTCAATGCTCTAAGCCACTATCTGAAGACTGCCAAAAAAAAATTGTGATTTTGAGCTTACACATCCTTTAATTGAACCTTGAGCTTACACATCCTTTAATTGAACCAATGAATGGATCTCTTTTTTTTTAGTCTGACTACTATAAGCGTTAACTTTAATAAATTAATAAGTAAATGAAGAAAATATTTATGTTTTTTTTTTTTATTTTTTTTTTTTTGCTCGCACCTCTCAAATGAATTATTTCTGTCAAATGAATCATTTCATTTCATTTCATTTCATTTATTCAATCTACGATTTATAATCCACAGATTTCGAAAAACATTACAATAAGTTATATAAAAATATGTTAAATATGAATTTCATTGGAAGATAAGCAAAATTAATCTATCCTTAAAAATATTTCTGGGCAAAAATATATCCAAACCGTAATAGAACAGATTAAACAATTTAATACAAATTGCCATAGGCTCACGTTGACCATACAATGTAGTGTGGCTACTTTCAAATAAAAGTGGTCTTGATCTAAGAGATCTAGAAGGAGCATACAAATTCAAACACATAAGTAGATTCTCACAATCAAGTGCAAGCCTATTGCACTTGCTGTAACTCGAGTGGTAGTAGAATGAATCGTCAAATCGTCGCGTCGGTGGTGAATTCATAATTCTTGTTTTAAATTAAAAATGCGTGTAAAGTGGTTTTAATTAATTAAATCAGTGTTTCGTGTGTGCATAAATGGATTGTGTTTAAATTTCTCGAAATGTAGTCCCATTTGATTACATTGGTTTGTGTGTGTGTCCATTTATCAATGGGATTTTCATTTTGCTGTCTCCTCTGGTTCGCGTTTCTTCTTGTCCATTGATTTGCTGCTTTAAATGGGATGTCGCGGGGGGTGCGGGGTAATTGTGTGCGGTATGTTGTTTTTTTTTTTTTTTTCGATAGTTCGATTAATGGACTGTATTACGTGTTATTATTTTTGTTTTTTGCATTTGCGAGTATATGTTGATGATGCATGTTGCTATACGTAGATGTTGCTAGTTAATTTAATTTGTGCAATGTGTTTTTTTTTTTTTGGATTGTTAGATAGTTGAGTGTTCTACATTACTTGTATTGGATGGTAAAAGACATATTTTAGTAATGGGTCTCTTAAATTCTCCTGTTTGTGTTCTGATTTTGACAACGCGAATTAGGTTGTCTGCTCCTGGATACAATACGGTGATACGTCCGAGTAACCATCTTGAGGGTGGTAAACGTTCATCCTTCAGTAGAACTAAGTCACCGAGTTTGGGCTGGGACTCAGTTTTAACCATTTCGGTCGTTGTTGCAATCGAGCCAAATATTCTCCGCTCCACTGTTTCCAAAAAATATTAACGGCAGCTTGAACTCTCTTCCATCTGTCTATATATGATGCATTGTCTGTTGATTGATCTGCTTGTGGTATGAGTTGAGCTGAAGTTCCTATTAAAAAATGTGCTGGTGTTAGGGCTGAAAAATCATCAAAGTTATCGGTGAGCGGACATAGAGGTCTCGAGTTGAGGCACGCTTCTATCTGAGCTAGAAGAGTGCTGAGCTCCTCAAAAGTCAGCATTTCGTTGTTGACGATTCTTTTCAAATGAAATTTGACGGACTTCACTCCTGCTTCCCATAGTCCTCCAAAGTGGGGAGAAGCAGGAGGAATAAAATTCCATTTTGTTCCGATACATGTTGTTGTTGTTGCTATTTCAGTCCAATCGATATTTGCGGCCTTTAGCATCTTCTGCAGCTCGGTGTTTGCTCCCACAAAGTTTTTTCCGCAGTCGCTGTAGATCTCCGAACAAACTCCTCGACGTGCGGTGAATCTCCGGAAAGCTGCCAAGAATGCCTTAGTGGTCATGTCACTAACAGCTTCAAGGTGAATGGCCTTTGTCGCCAAGCACACAAATATCGCAAAATATCCTTTATATATTTTACCACCGCGTCCCTTCCAAGCCTTGACTTCAATCGGTCCAGCGTAATCTACTCCTGTGTGCGTAAACGGTCTCGATATTCTTACGCGAGGTGCAGGTAAATTGCCCATTTGTTGTTGCATGGGTTTCGCTTTGTATCGATAGCAGATGACGCAATGATGGATGCATTTTTTAATGCTTCGCTTGATGTTAAAAATCCAGTATTTCATGCGCAGATATACAAGCATTTGCTGGACTCCTCCGTGGAAGGTCTTATCATGAGCATGCCGGATAAGTAGTTGAGAGAAATGATGTTCTGGCTTGAGAATAATCGGGTGTTGTTGATCGTATTGTAGACTAGAATTTTGTAATCTGCCTCCAACTCTTAAAATGTCCTGATTATCGATGAATGGATTAAGGGATCCAAAGTATTTTGTCGACGATGGTTTCTTGGCTAATTCTGCAATTTCCTTGGAAAACATATCCCTTTGGACAAGCCTAATGCAAGTCAGAGTTGAAGCCTGTAAGTCCGAAGGAGTAAGTGGTAATGAAAGTTGATTTTGGTGAACCCTTTTGAGACACATTAGTACAATTCGACGACAGTAAGAAATGATTCGTAGTAATTTCTGTAGATTTGATTGTTTGTAGATTTGTTTAACTACTTCGTTCTTATTTTCAGCTATGCAGTGTGTGTGTGTTTCAACAGCACGTACCTCTTCTTCCGTTTCCAACGTCGATGGTTGATTTGGAATAGAAAATTTCCAGCTTGTCTGTAGGTATTCCGGTCCCTTCCACCAAAGATTGTTGTTCAGCAAATCAGATGGTGATGCTCCTCGAGAAGCCAAATCCGCTGGATTGTGTTGGGTAGGAACGTGTCTCCAGATGTTGATATTGGTCAACCTTTGAATTTCTGCTACTCTATTACTAACAAAGGTTTTCCATTTAGATGGTGGCGCTGATATCCAACACAGCGTAATAGCAGAATCAGTCCAAGCGAAAGCTTCGATATCACCTAACTGCAAAACCTCAATAACATAGTTCAAAAGGCGAGCTAGCATAACAGCACCACAAAGCTCAAGCCGAGGTAGTGAGACGGTGTTCAGAGGCGCGACCCTAGTCTTAGACATTATGAGATGCGTGTGAGTTATATTTTGAGTATCTAAAACCCTTAAGTACACCGCAGCCCCATACGCCTTCATAGAAGCATCACTAAACCCATTTAACTGTAATGCCTTGTTTCCCCTTTCAGTGAAAATCCAACGTGGTATGCTGATTTTTTCCAACGATGTTAGCTGTGATTGCAGCGATAGCCACTTCTCCTGGAGCTCAACTGGAACTGGTGCATCCCATGTCAGACCCTTTAACCACAATTTTTGCATGAAAATTTTTGCCGAAATCACGCAAGGAGATATCCAACCTAGTGGGTCAAAGAGTTTGGCAATTGTTGAAAGGATAGTACGTTTTGTAACATCAAACGTCTCGATATGACTCCACTGAAACGAAAATGAATCGCTAGAAGGAAGCCATTTTATGCCTAAGGTTTTAATATGTTTGGAAGACTCAAATGGCAGCGAAAATTCAACTTCGCGTTCTTGGGGTGTGACCAGATTTAAAACTTCTTCGCAGTTGCTTCCCCATTTGCGTAAATTGAAACCAGCCGATGAAAGTAGTTTGCAGATTTCAGTTCACTTCTGTTGGGCCTCCAATATTGTGTCTGCTCCGCTGACCAAGTCGTCCACATACATATTCTCGCATATCATCTGTGCTGCAGATGGATAAGTCTCCTTTTCATCATCAGCTAATCTTTTTAGTGTGCGAGTTGCTAAATAAGGAGCAGAAGCTGTTCCGAAAGTCACAGTGTTTAAGCGATACAACTTTATGGGATCCATCATGCTCTCACGCCAGAAAATCAGCTGATAGTAAGAATCTGCTTGACTGATCTTGATTTGCCGATACATTTTTTCAATGTCAGCTGTTAAGGTAATCTTGTACCTCCTCCATTTTAAGATGATGTCCATTATATTTGATTGTGTTTTAGGTCCAACCATTAAGTGTTCGTTTAAGGAGGTCCCGTCCGTGGTTTTAAAAGCAGCATCGAAAACCACCCGCAGTTTAGTTGTCGTACTGGACTCCTTAAATACAGCATGATGTGGTACAACGTAATGGAATGGTGAGTTAAGAACTTCATCTCGGCTGACATCTACTTCAATCATCTGACCCAGCTGTAAGTATTCCGCCATACAATTCTTATATTCCGTGTGTAGCGTTGGATTATTTGCAAATCTTTTTTCTAGCTGGTAGAATCTTCGCAACGCTCCCTGCTGACTTGCTCCTAGTGCTGGGTGAATACCGTCCTTGAATGGTAGGGAAACTTCAAATCGTCCTCCTGGCAGACGTCTAGTATGGGACTGAAAGTGTTGTTCACATACCGCGTTTTCCTCTGTATCAGGTTCCCTAAACGGTGACTCTTCGATCTCCCAGAATTTTCGGATCTGCGTGTCCACATCAAAAGTTTGCAGATGAACTCGACAAGTTTCTATCAGGGCCCTACCTAGAACAATCCACCCGAGTTTAGTATTTTGGGCAATGGGAGCTACAGGTTCATTTGCCCTCACGATTTCCGGCAATACCACATCGCAAAAAACATCATTACCTAGAAGCAAATCAACATGGCTGGGCTTATAAAACAAGGGATCAGCTAATTTCAAGCCCTGAATATGATTCCATTTGTTGGGGATCAATTCCTTATTTGGTAACAGACCTGTCAAAGTCTTGAAAATTAGCGCTCTAACTTCGGTAACAAAATCGGTTTGTGCTGATTTTAGTGTCAAGTGCACATAGTTTTGACATGACCCGTTTTTGGTATTGCCCAACCCAGTCACTTCAGTGAAGGTGCGACATTTTCTCAACCTTAGTTGTTGTGCAGCTGCTTCGGTGATGAATGTGGCCTCTGACCCTGGATTTATTAACGCCCTGAACCTTATATATTCTCCAGCGGAAGATTTTACCATAACGATGGCTGTAGCAAGTAATATTTGTGTATTTGAGTGGTCTGATATATGGTAGTTGCGAGCAGACGAACTTGTACTAGGTTGGTCATATGATGGGTTAAATGGTGGAGCGCTTGGGTTCACTTGAGTTGACACTTGGTATGATTGGTTAAAGGAATTGGGTACACAAGGTTGTTGATTAAAATCGGAGTGTGATTGGACGGCATCAGTCTGTGAATTCGTTTGTGGCATTCGATTAAGCTTATTGTTTTGATTATACGTGGTAGGATTTTGTTTATTAGAGTAGTGTAGGAGCGAATGATGTTTTTGTTTGCAATGATAACATCGATTCTGACTTGGGCAGTTTTGTGTTTTATGGTTGTAAGCCAAACAGTTTTCGCAAACACCCAGCCGTTCTATCATATTCATCCTAGCACTGACATCCAATTTCAAAAAACTATAGCAGGAACGAAGCGAGTGTTGACCTTTACGACAAACAGAACAATTGTGCCTTTCCTTATTAATAGAGTTGACATGCATGACCCTCTTTGGTTTATTTTGATCCTTTTGGAAAGATGTCTTTGAGTTGATTTGTTGTTGACATACAACTTCCAAAGAGCGAAAACGGGTTTCCAAAAAGATCGAAACTTCCTTGAATGTAGCCAGTTCCTTATTCATCCCTAATTTTTCTTCCCACATTTGTTGTGTAGACGTAGGTAACTTTTGAAGAAGTATGAAGATGATTATGGTATCCCAATGATCGATTGGAACACCTAAACCCTTCAACGAATGCAGTACCTCCGTTGATTTATCCAGCAAACCCTTAATGGAATCTGCGGTTTCTAAATGGATTGTTGGTTGTTCGAAAAATGTTTTCAACTGCGTACTAACCAAAATGCGCTTGTGATCATAACGTGTAGTTAGTATTGACCATGCTTGATCATAATTGTCATTGTTGACCTCAAGGTAATCTAATAATGATGCAGCATTACCCTTTAAACACGATTTTAAATATGTCAACTTCTCTATCTTAGACAATGACGAATTATCATGAATCAATGAGACGAACAGATCATGAAACGGACGCCAGTTATTATAATCACCGGAGAAAGTTGGAGGAGTAATAGATGGAAGTCTAATTTCATGTTTTCAGGTACTGTGGACTCCAATAGCACAAATGACGGCACTCAAAACTGTTACGTACTGGAACTGTATCAACGGTGCAACGGTGCAAGACAACGGCACAGACTTCAACGGTACAAGACTCCAACGATGATGATGAACGGTGTGTCAATCCAACGGGACAGAACGACAGTACGATGCGACGATATTCCAACGGGACGAGATTCCAACGGACAAGAACTCCAAGCGACGTAAGTAACGCAGCACAATGCACAGATCCAACGTAGCGGGATGATACACAATGCAATTCCAACGGGATGAAATCCAACGACGAGATACTGCTTAATGATACTCCAACAGCAACAATTCAGCAGGCGAAGAAAATTAAGCAAATCACTCGCAAATGACTATATGCGATTTTGAGTAAATCCGGCTCGAAGGACCAAATGTTGTATTCACGAATAAAACAACTTGATTTACTAAACGTTATAATTAAGATTTAGGTTTTAATTCGTTGCTGGTCGGAGATGGAATGTTTGAGAAATTACATTTGGTATTTCAATCAAAATGACAATTACAATTGTATAACAATTCTTTGACAACTAACAATGACATATTGACAACAAACAATTATTGGTCTAAAATGGGCAAGTTACATTGAATTATAAACAATTAATATTTTATATGTATATTGTTGATCACAACATCGGGGAAAAATAGAATTAAAAGTTCTATTAAAGCTAATACAAGCGCATTTGTCGATATTTAGTATTAAATCGTTTGAGCAGCACCACTCAGAGAAAGCGTCCAAGTCTTTTTGTAGAAGTAAACAGTCGTTTATTGTTACTATTCTCTTAAAGAACTTTATATCATCTGCATACATGAGGCAGGAGCAGTTTTCTATTAAGTCCGGTAGATCATTAATAAAAAGTAAAAATAACAGCGGACCTATATGGTTTCCTTCAGGGACACCGGAAGTAACTAGTATTTCCTTAGAAAAATAATCCCCAATAACGACATATTGTGTCCTGCCATGCAAGTAGGAATTAAACCATTGAAGTAAAGGACCATAAAAGCCATATGCACTTAATTTTTCTAAGAGAATCATTAGAGATCACATGAACTTGTTTATGGCTTTCTAAAGACGCTATACAAAAATTTGTGAATTCCACTAAGTTTGAAACAGTAGATCTGCCTTTCCAAAAACCATGTTGGTCTTTACTGACTTGTTGCTTATTTGTAAAAGCAAGCTTATCTTTTACAAGGTTATCCAACATTTTTGGAGTAACCGAGAGTTTAGAAATTGGTCTGTAGTTAGAAACAAGATGCCTAGTACCCGACTTATAGACAGGATCTATGGTAGATACTTTCCATTCTTTTAAAAAGATTCCCTTAGCAAGGGATTCATTAAACAAATCTAACAACGGAAAACAAAGTGAGCTAGAACAAAAACGTAAAACAATAGGGTAAAATCCCAAAATATCTGGCTTTCTTTGTGGTTTTAAGCTATTTAGGACGGTCTGAACACCACTGACGTTTAACGTGTATAAAGAGCAATCAAAAACAGATGGGAGGGAACGAATATAGTTAAAATCAATAGAAGCTGAAGATGTGGAGTTGTAAATACTTTGAAAATAGTCCGCAAACATATCAGCAATATTTTTGGGGTCACTGGCTTGTTTGCTATTAAAGTTCATCACTGCTGGGAATCCAGTACTTTTTCGTTTGGTGTTAACAAATTTCCAAAAAGTTGTAGGAAAATTTATAAAGTTACTTTCCACCGAGTGAATGTAATTACTGTAAAGGAATTTCGACAAAAAAAAAAAACTCTTTTCTTAGACGGGAAAAAAATAGCATAATCATTCAAAGAATTAGATTGTTTAAACTTTTTATGAGCAATATTCTTAGCATTTTTTAATTTTAATAATCTAATATTATACCAAGCAGGGTGAGAATTTACTTTTTTGCGGACAATGGGTGCGCACTCTTCTAAAACTTTGTTAAAAATAACCTTAAATGTAAGGAATTTTTCGGATATATTTTTGCACAAAAATTCATTTGACCAGTTAATACTTCCAAAGCAATTATTCATACGAGAAAGGTTATCAGTATCAAATTGATATACAAACTTTGAAGAATTGAATGTTGAAAAATTATTATAACTGTATGTTTTGATAAAAATATTAATTGCAGTATGATGAATAGAATTTTTAAGTAAAGGACTACATTGCATAACAGATGCATTTAAATCATCTGAAATAAATACTAAATCTAATAATCTATTAAGCGAATTAGTTACAAAGTTCATTTGAGTTAAATTATTAGACAGTAAAGAATCAATTAACGAAATTTCAATTTCAGAATATGACAAGCTTGGCAATAGTCTATTATCAATTGTGGGTGACCAAACAATGTCACCGCGATTGAAATCTCCTAGAAAACATATATTAAAATTATTAAATTCAGGCATAGCGATAACCCTATCAATATTCTCCAAATGCTTTTTGTATATAAGCAATGAACTTGTAGGTGGGATATAGCTTAGTTGATCGATATGCAATTGATTTTCAACGCAGACAACATCAATTTCAACAGGAACAGGTCCGAGTGAGCGCTTCGCAGCAAGCAGTGCACCACCTCCACAGCATTTTGTCACATCAAATCGATCACAGCGGAAAACGGAGAATAGGGAAACATCGAACAACTCTTCATTCATAATATTTTTGTAGAGCCATGTCTCGGTGAAAGCAAAAATATCGCAATCGCATGCATCGACGGCAAAGGAAAACTCTCTTAATTTCGAGGAGAAGCCTCCCATATTTTGATAGTACATACATATTTCAGCATTTTTGTTGTACTGTAAATGCGAGCGCAACGGCAGTTGATGGTGACTCTGACTTGGCTCTGCATCCGCTGATGTTAGTGATGATGTATGTGATGATGGAGGTATTGTTATGCATTTATTGTTGGATCGGGCCAGTTGCCGTTTTTTGGGAGAGATTTAAAAGTTCTCACATCTATTTTTTTCTATATGTGTAAGTTTTTTTAAAATTATTTATGTCATAGCAATAAATGTTGTTTACCTTCATATGCCTTTTTTTTATTTTATATATTTTCAAATTAAAATAATAACGCGCAGTATTGACTTTAAAATATAATAGTTAATAATATGAATTAAAAAGGAATTTTGAAAATACAAGCTGCCCAAATGGTGTCTGGTGGACTACCACGTCAGTAGAGTTGTGAAAATTAGTTCACGTCAGTCGCAGAGTGTTAAATTTAATGAATGAAAATTCGAAAGAGTTCACTTCCTCGCCGGATCACAATTTTCATAACACATTCACCAGTTCACTCCCTAGCTCCAATGTGCCCATAAAAATATTCACTTTAAAAATTAAGTTAAAAAAAAAATATTTCCACATACAAACAACTCGGTTCAAGCATTACATTTAAGCATCCATTTAAAACACAATGCAGTATGCAGCTTATTTTTATTTATATAGATATAGATATAGAAAGGGGAACTGAAAACGTTATGAAAAGTTTTTAACTTTTCATCTCGTAATACAACTTAATATTTTTAGTTTTAAATTTTGACGGAAATAATACATGTCTCTCACAACTAGGTATATATATATACAAAAAAGTACAAAACAGGAATTCCTAATCTTATACTATCCCCAAAAGCGTCCACCCTCCACCAGGTAGGCACTCATAGAAAATTGTTCATTATTCTTCTATTATAACGCAAGAAAGAGCAACCAATAATAATAATAAATTCGCGGCGAGCTGAACAGAAAATCAGACTCGTCCAGAGGCCTCACTCTGTACCTCTAGGTATACCTATAACATTCTATTGTGTAGACTCTCCAACATCAATCATCCGTTCTCAGCTTAAATTTAATTTAATTATCATTCTTTACAATATTAAATAGTGCATTCTTTGCCCTCTTTCAGAGAGCATTCATGCGTACAGCTTTTCTCTACGCTTCTTCATTTCTGTTAAGCGGTAAGCCTAAGTAAGGGTCATTAGACAAAAGTATGTACCTGCTCTCGCGAGAACAAACAGTGAAACATAAAATATGAAAAATGTGGTTTGAACCATTATAATGGGGCAAACAATAAAGCGAAAACACGCAGGCGAACAAAGCGTTGTTCTCACTATCAACGAATTCAAATCGGCGCCTTTTAGATAAAGCACTGCACAAAGGATATTCCACTGCTTTTGGTTTCATGTCAAAGTGGTATTGTAATTGCGGCGATAAGTATCACATTTTCGACCTTCAGAGCGAAACAAAAGGGGGTGACTTTCAGCTAGCAGGGAAATGTGAACGATGCCTTGATATCACTGCTGCCACTGTGCGAAATTAATGCGTTGGCGAAGAAAATCATTCCTATATATCTGCCGAGTGACGCAAGGCGGCGATGGCATTCAATTAAGTAGACTAGGGATATACATAAGGATACATAAGCTGAAGCAATTGCCTGTGATAACAAGTACTGGGCTGGGCACTATTTTGTTTTTCAGCTTAAAGGTCAACTGCGATGATGTGCCAGGAGCACCCAAGAATAGTTTAATTGCCTTTTATCAGTTAGGTGGATTGTCACTCTTGAAGAACTTACCATTCATTTCTCCTACAATTACAAAGGGGGTCGTTCCACTTGGTAACACGTTACGAATGGGGGACAGTTGTTTTCAAATGGTGACGTTGAGCGATATGAATTTTCTTGTGAACTGGTATGGGGCGAAATAAAATGAATTCGTTGACCGTATTCTTCTTATAGGCATGGATCTCGTGAGTGAAATTTTGAATGGGGTGATTTAGTATTTAATTGTTTATGGTTACCGGAAAATGTGCAGTTTAATGCTGAACAAATTTGCCACCAAAAATGGAAACGAAAACGGAAATTTATACGGCAATAAGGCCGTAAGAACAACCTAATTAAGTACATAGACACACCGAGAAAAAAACTAAACACATTCGTGTTTAAATAAAATTCAAACAAATATGATTTGGTGCCAAAAGGATTTTTGTTTAAATTAAACTCGAATTACTTTATTATTTTAAATTATCCTTGTAGTTGGTTGGTCATTCAATTGGATCAACTCGTTTTCCGTATGAAATAAATGTATACAAGGTAAATTTTTTAATCAGATACCTATTTGAATTAAACTTATTAACACGTTCGGCTAACAGAATCTAGATCCAAATTTTTGAACCGAAATCTGTTTAAATTAAATTCAAAATATTTAAGACTTTTGAATGAGTATCTTTTTAAATCCAATGAAATTATATTTTCTTTAGGTGATTGTAGTTGGAAAAATTAAATAGAAATCTCTTTGAGTTAAAATGATTTATGATTTAAATAAATATATTTTTGTATATAGGTATATGTTTTTTAATTTCGCTTATTTTTTACTTTTTCCATTATATAACCCGTTTTAATTGAAATGCATTCATCAATATTGAAGTGGAACCTGGAAAAACAAATGTAAGCAACGTAATAAAACAACCAATTTCCATTTATTGAATAAAGTGTAGTTTTATTGACACATTTTTTTAACAAAAACTTATTTCTAAAATAACATTTTCCGTTATTAATTGGATACATTATGTAAGGGAGGACTCGTAAAATAGGAAATATTCTGTATTTTCAGGTCTAACACAGCTTTTTCCCAATTTCAAAAGACAAATGCAGGAAACACTGATGTCAAATTCCACTCCTCCAAAAAGTCATGAATACCATTATAGTCCTGATTCACATCTGTCGAAATCGCGTACAATGTGCTTGAGACGTCTAAATTTCCCACTGATGAGTTAATGTCCGCGATTTCATTTTCCAGTGCATAAACACGATAATTAAAAATTTGCGACACAATCAACGCACCTTTATAAAATGCAACTTTTCACCGCACATTTTTACTTGACGAAATATAACGGTGCTTTAACAAAACGTGTTTATTCAAACATATTCATGGTCAAAATAAATGTAAATCGGTTCGAATACTTTACTTCCAAACGTTGTAAATATAATTCTGCTGAAAACAAACTCATTCATGTTTGATCAAAAAATGTTCTGTTTACAATGTTTTGCTAATGCATCATCGATCACGTATTCATTTGTTCAAACGAAATATAGCTTAGCTTGTTCATTGTTTATTTGAACAGAAATCAGTTTGAATATTTCAGTTCAAACTGTTTTTAATAGAATTATATATAAATTAAAACATGAACTAATTGAAGCAAATAGATACATTATTGAAATGTTTATTAATTGAACATCAAACAAATGCAAATAAAATTCAGTTCAATTATGTTGTTTTACACGGAAAAAATTTTAAGATCAAATCAAGAAAAATGAGCGCAGAATCACGCAAAGTTTGTCTAGTTTTAGAGCTTAGCTCAGGATTTATTAATTCACGACTTTTTATTCGCAATTCTATAAATTGTACGAAGTGAAGATATTGACCATCAAAAGTCGCGAATCGCTACTTTTTATTGTCAATAATGCGATCAAAGGAGGAATACATATTGCAATAACCAATCGCAATTTGACACAAATAGTTATTAATTTGCTATTACTATTGATTGTGAAAAATAATTCGTAAATTACCACTTTTGTGTTGTAAATTCGGATTTCCTCCCTTAACAAATTACAACCATTTAGTCTTGAATTGCAACTCAAAAGTGTTGATATGCGAACAAAAGGGGTAGATTTGCCACTTCAGTAGTTGCAATTTACGAATTCGTAATGGTAAATTGAATCTTTTTTTTATCAATGTGCATTTCTTATTTTGCAATTTACGATTCTTGAGTAGTGATTTGAGGCATCACCGTTTTAAATTGAAATTGTTTTATCGTGAAATTAGAAAACTTTATTCCCAATTTACAAGTTATATCTTATGATTTACAAAAAAAATTCGTTGTTTAATTATTTAGGGTATTTTCGAATACATATTTAAGGTCACATTTTATAATTTGTTTCCTCCTGATATCCATGAAAAGCATACGGCGCCATATCGTCCGGAGACAACGGGATATGTCTGGGGTGGTTTTTCGGTCTATGCTGAAATTTAAAATACAAACAAATTATTTAGAATAACTTGCCATTGATACGAACCTTTACAATCGTTTTTGATTGATAAATGGATTATTCCAATTTATACTTCTTTCTTATAGCGAGATGTACTTTGTGAAAAAAATACGAATTTATATACCTACTTCAGTTGTTTTTGTATTATTCAATATGCACTTACAAGATATATTCCAAAATTCTTTACAATTTGTTGGTTAGTACACTCACTATCACTACGAATGAGTTATACTTATAAATAACTTTGACCCGACAAGAACTGCTTTAAGCAAAGATTGAATACCGACTGTCTGACTCTAATGAAGCCAAATGCGCATGGTTGGAGCTGTCCATGCAGAAAATGAAAGGACTTAAAAGGATTTCTTTACATGACGTTTCGTTTTTGTCGGCTGCCTGTGCGCACAAACATTTCACACATCGGATATTTTGTAAGTCACGATTTCTCTACGTCATTTTACGTTTTCAATTTACATGTGTTAAATAATTATAAGATTTCATTGATTCATCACTCAGTGTTTGTAAATCAGCAAATACTTTTTGCAATTTGCGATTGTGAAGTAGTGCTTCAGAAATTGACCCAATGAAGTGGTAAATTGCGCCAAACAACATCGCAAATCACTACAAATAAAAGAAGCTCGAATTAATACTTCTAATCGCAAAATTCAAGACGCAGAATTTTGTATTCTACGCCGTTTTCAATGTCGAATTACGAATTTTTATATCAATCCAAGAAAAAATCGTTGTAATTCACGAATTATATTGCAACTCAAAATTTTGCAATTGCTGATTTTCAATTCTTTCAGTGAGTGGCCTGTTTAAACGAAAAAGCTAAACGGATTTTCATTTGATTTTTTTATTCTAAATTTATCTCAGTGCACAGGTTAAGTTAGGCTTAAGTGGCTGTTGGCTAAGCTGGCACACTTAGACCATAATTAGGTCCCTTGTAAAACAACATGAATCTCTACCTACCTCCTCGTTGAACTAGTTAGAGCTTCTCATGAAGGGTATAATACTTCGAATGTCTGTGTTCATTAGAACATTCACTTCACTTTAGTAGAATGCTCCCACAAGCACTTTTTGTGAGGGAGTCGAACACGTACGGAGAAAGTAGAGCTTCTGCAGATTTTTTTTGAAAATACGTCAAGCCTTGCTGCTTAGTGTCCCATGATGACACCTGTTGAAGCGCTGATATGGTTACCATCGAGTCCATTAACGATTGGCTTTGTTATGAGTTTGTAAGTAGCGAAAAACGCTGGATTGATCAAGGAGACGGGGGGAGAGACTAAGATTTAGTCTGCCGGAGAAAACACGGTCCACAGTTTTCGATCCATTTGTGAAGAATTAGACCGTTTCATCAACCGGGAATGTTCTACCATCCCCGAATTATCTAGTAGGAATGGAGGCTGGAAAGATTTCATCAAAATACAGTTGTGGTATAATGTAGTCGATGTTTCCTGGAAGATTCTTGAAATTGTTCAGGAAAGCGGCATGGCCATCTCCTTCGCTGGTTCACAATGAAGTTGTTTTGAGGTGAGCGGTTATGCAAAGGCTGCCCTCTGGCTGCCAGATGAAACAGGACAACACAACCAAGACTTTGCTTAGCTTATCACAATTGATCGCTTTGTCCAAGGCAGTTCACCAGACAACACATGGTGCCGTGAAATAAGACCAACTTTTAAAACTTGGCTTTTAAATAGTGTAATAAAGTCAACTTTCAGCAGTTGGTCTTATTTCACTTTGACAAAGTGAACACCAAATTGGTCTTATTACGCTTTAAAATTATCAAATTGGCTTAGAATTAAAAAAGAACTGTCTTGAATTGTCCAAAAAGAAACAAAAAATTCGCCCGAATTTTGAACTAATATTTTCTCAAATTTCCCTCTATTTATTTTATCAAATTTTCCGTCTAGTTAATTCAAATTTTAAATGCTAGAATAACTAGAGGGAATTTTTAAAACAATCGATAATAAACAGAAATTTTGTAGGGGAAACCCAAAAGGTGGGAATTGTTGTTACTCCTCACTTTCCATTCCGGTATCCTACTTATAGTTCGATAAGCCGTATAGTTGCGAATAATTAAAGTTGGCCTTATTTCGCTTTACAAAAGAGAAATAAGGCCATTAGTCTTATTTCCCAACATTATTTGGCGTTATTTCACTTTGTCAAAGTGACAAAGTCTGCCTCGGCTGGCCATGCAGTAGCCTACATGATCGGTCCAATTTTTAAGCGCATTATCGATTGTGTGCAGCTGTATTTCACCAATGGCTTCACTGCTGTAGTAAGGCCTATTTACAAAGGAGGAGTTAAAAGTCAGCTCAGAAACTATAGACCAATATCGATACTTTCGGTAATAGAAAAATGCCTAGAAGGTGTAATCACTGCACGAATAAATAGTTTTATTGGCAAACATGCCCTGATCCATAAAAGTCAATATGGTTTTCAAAAAAACAAAAGTACAAGTAAACTGCTAGCAGAATTGACGAACTGTGTCAACCAGAGCTTGAACAAATGTCATCACGTGTTAGTACTCTTTATGGATTTCAGTAAGGCATTCGATACTTTAAACCACAAAACACTTCTTGAAGCACTTCAACGCATTGGTATAAGAGGACTAATAGCGGACTGGTTAACTGATTGTCTGTTCAACAGGCGATTTTGTGTGAAAATTTGTGATGTACAGAGTGACAGAGCTAATGTGGAATATGGTGTCCTACAGGGATCAAAACTAGGTCCAATTCTATTCATCCTGTACACTAACGAGCTTCTCCGATCATTCAAACAGAGTACACCATTTGCTTTTGCTGATGATACAGCTATCGTGGTGCGTAACAGGTCCCTAGAAAGAGCTACAGAAATAATGCAGGATGAATTTGACGCCGCAGTTAAGTGGTGCCACGACAACGGACTCGTGATAAATGCATCGAAAACAAAGATTATGCACATCAGAAACCCAAGTGTCAAAACAACGCCAACACTAGTTTTAATGAGAAATGATGCATGCCCTAGTTCCATTACAGAAGTCATCGAAGTTGTCGACAGCTATAAATATCTAGGAGTCATCATTGACTGTCATTTTTTATGGAATAAACAAATTGATAAACTCCGTACGGATTTAAAGGAGGCTATCTTCGCACTATCTCACCTGAAATACCATGCCACGGTGCCAGTTTTAAGACAGGTTTACTATGCACTCATTGAGTCCAAACTTCGATATGGTGTTCTGGCTTGGGGTAATGCTTCGAAAACCCACATCCAAAAGCTGGTTAGACTGCAAAAATCAGCGTTGAAGCAAATCAATTATAATACTCGAAACAACGAATTAAGCTTCAAAGTTCTTACGGTAGAAGACATTTTCAAGATGACGCTCACTTTGGAATATTATGACGATATACGGTTTGTTAGACAACTTAATCATGAGGTGAATACTAGACGGCGTGCCCAAGGTATGCTGCAAGTATCTAGCATCTGTAACAATTATGGTAGAAGACAACTTCTACATAGCGTTCCGGCAACAATCAACAATCTTCCCCGAGAATCAACGAACATCGTAAACTTTAAAAAAAGAAAAAAAATTATTAAAAACTTTTTTTTCAGCAATGAAATAAATTGAATACCTACATACTAAGCTCTAATTTAATTTAATTTAATCTTCTGCAGATAAGCCTAAGGCTTCGCAGATAAGTATACACAAGTGTTGATGAATAATAAATAATAATAATAATAAATAATAATAATAAATAGAATATTGTCCTTTAAAGCGTCAATTGTCTCTGGCATGTCGGCGTAACACTTATCTTTTACGGCACCCCACAAATAATAGTCCAACGGTGTCAAATCGCAGCTCAGCGGTGGCCAAACGACATCAGCTCTGCGGCTGATAATGCGATCTTCAAAAACAGGGCGCAAAACATCGAGTGTAGCTTCGGCTGTGTGGCACGTAGCGCCGTCCTGTTGAAACCAAATGTTGCCAATATCCTCCTCTTCAATTTTTGTGAACAAAAATTCGTTCAGCAGGGCCCGATAACGATCGCCATTGACTCAATTCTGCAACATTACCATGATTTTCAAAGTAATGTCGCAATATTTCCCAGCGTTGCTCAAGCGTATACACAACCATATTCGTTCAGCGGAAGGATAAAACTAATTATCTGTTAAATCAGACATGAGCTAAGTGTTACCATTCGCGAAATAAGCACTAGTTGAAAAAAAAAGTTAGATGGCGGACCCTTAGCTGTGGGAGAATAATGTGTGTGTCCAAGCCGAGGCCTCAGAAAGCACCTGTTCATATGTGTTGTTGTTTTTGTTGGGTATGTTGCCGGATATGCTTCGGTAAGCATGTTTGTTATTGGAGTGGTTCTGAAGGCTCTTAAGAAATCGATATGATTTTTGAAGCCTCGACACATTTTGAGAATCACAAATGCTATGAGCGAATCTGGGAGACGTCGTCAAGTGCAGACGTGTTTTTTTTTAAAGTGTCGTGGGGTGCGAAGCTTTAATTTCTCTTCTACCAAAGTCAAATATCTGTCTTTTTTAAAATGAATTGCCCGGCTTGCAATGACAAAATAGATCGCAACGATGCAACAAAAATTCAGTGCGGTGATTGTAAAAGTCTGTTTCACGGTTCGTGCGCTAACATTCAACCGGCAGATTTAGATTATCTTATAACCAATAATCTGGCTCATCGCTGCGACAAGTGTTCTGTTTTGCGTCGCAAATCACTTCAACAACCAGTTCCAGTAACATCTGTTTCACAACAAAAAAAGCAAAAATCTACAACATTAAAGTCAACATCAGTTCCAGTAAAGTGTACCTCGCAACAGGCAACAACAACACCTAAAACGCCGGCTGCCCATGCAAATATTGCATCTCTTTCGGCTCAATGTGTAGCAGAATCTTCTCCTGGCACTGTGGACGTCAGTATGTCTACGGTACTCTAATTCGTGTGGTAGTGATGGGATCTCGAATTTGGTTCTAAAGAGTATTGGTCTTAATTTAGTAGATATTTTGTCTTACCTTTTTAATTTCAGCATTATGTCTGGAACTTTTCCAACTGATTTGAAATGCGCCTAGTAATTCCATTACTTAAAAAGGGTACTAACTGTGGTCACAAACCATAACCGCTAAAGTCGACTTTAGACGAAATTGAGATTTTGATGCCATTAGATTCAGCGTACTCAAATCTATTTCGTAAATTTTTTTCAGCTTTATATCTTTAAAAATGTGGCCACAATTTAAAAAAAAACAGCTTACGTCACTAGAGTCAATGGAGTAAAAAAACTTTAAAATGCTCTCCTGAACATCAGACACATTTAATTATAGACAAAGTTTTTGAAAAAGTAGTTAAATCGAGAATCTTAGCCTATCTAAATAATGTTGATTTTTTTAGTCCCCTACAGTTTGGTTTTCGGACTGGCCATTCCACTGAGGATGCTCTACTGGACTTATGCTCTATTTTATATAAGGATTTAGATGACAAACTTTTCTGCGCTGGCCTATTTGTCGACATTACCAAGGCGTTTGATATGGTTGATCATGTTATTCTCCTAGATAAATTATATAAGGCCAGATTCAGAGGTTTCATTTACAATTGGTTTGAGTCATATCTTAAAGACAGAATACAGCGAGTTAAAGTTGGAAGCAGTATAAGCAGTCCTAAAACGAATAACCTGGGAGTTCCCCAAGGTTCTGTGCTTGGTCCAATCTTATTCCTAATATATATAAATTCCCTATTTTCACTTCCATTTTTGGGTAAAATTAAAGCTTTTGCCGGTGACCTTGGTATTGCCTATTGTTCAGTCAGTCCTTTAGAATTAATATCTAACATAAACCATGACGTATCTTTACTAAGATGCTGGTTTGCAGAAAACAGGCTAATTGTTAGTAGCAAAACGAAACTGATGTATTTCAGTCTAACTGAACAGGAGTTTCCTGACTCAGAAATAGTTTTTCATTCCCATGATTGTGTAAGTCATAAACTGCCGTACGACATCTGCCTAAATGATCCATCTTTCAATAGAAACGCAGACTGCAGTCCTAACTGCTTTAAAATTGAAAACGTTGATAGTTTTAAGTACCTTGGTGTTACCATTGATCAAAATTTGAACTGGTCCACGCACACTTCTCTTTTGAAAAAATATCTTCTTTCCTCTACTCGTTGTTTTTTTCGTCTTAGAAAGTACTGCTCTTCTGACGCAATGAAAATGGACTATTATGGCTTATTCCATTCAAGATTGCAATATGGACTCTGTAGTTGGGGTGGCGCATATTTTAATAAGCAATTATTATACAGTTATACAAAAATCTTCTATACGTAAAGTTTGTAGCTTTCGTCGTTTAGCTCACACTATGGACCTGAAAATTCTGCCTTTGCGACATTTATACTATTTCAAAGTTCTTAAGGTATTTTTTATGAGAGGCGGGTATCTGGAAAGTCCGATTTCTGACTTTCGCTGCTTACGAAGCTACTCGAACTTCATTGCGAATTTATTTTCGTTTCGCACTACAAGTTATAGAAACTTCTACTCCATTGTTTCTCGCAAACTTTTTAACTCCTTACCAATTGAAATTCGAACCATAAGAAATTTCCGAACGTTTACAAAACTAACGAAAAGTTGGCTCCTTGGTTTCAACCATGATGAAATCAAAACGCTGTTGCGCTATACTGCATAGTAATAATAATTTATATAATATAGAAAATAATTGCTTATTTGCTAAATTTAGTTGATTAAGTAGCAATACTGTTTGAATTTGTTCTCTTTTATTTATTTTTTATTTGTTCCTTTTTGTCACCTGGTAAAGATAGCTTTTACTTTCTTTCTTAAATTGCTGTAATTTCTCTAATCTTAACTTTCATCCTTTTTCTTTTTATTCACTTTTGTACACCCCACAAAGTTAAATATTTTTTTTTTTTTTTTTTTTTTTTTACCATCATCGAGGACACACAAAACACTACGTTCTCTTAGTGTGACCTCTCAGTAACGCTTTACACAACTGTTGTTTGTTGCGCGACTTAGCGTCATCTACCGATCTTCAATCTTATAGACTACTTCAAATATTAAATTAACTTAATCAAAATCCAATGAAAAAACGCAATTTTTAAAATCTAATCTGGATAAGCAAAAATCAATTTCATTGCAGAGATCATTGAATGTGCTTATGCACCTTGTAATAGGCTCATTGATACCATAATTGGTTGTGTGCCTTTCTGTATAAAATAAGCTTCTAACCCGCAGTGACCTCTGGGGAGCATATATATTTAAAAGATAAAGCAATTCTGGTGACTTAATATGATAATTAATAATATCGCGAACAAACATGACAGAAGTTACAGTGCGTCTGAAACTGAGGGTTTGCAAGCCGACTAAAGTGCATCTGCTGTCATAATTAGGAAGCTCATCAAACACATATAATTTACGAACCGCGTATCTCGTGAATTTCTTCTGGACTCTTTCGAGTCTAAGTTTGTGTAAGGCATATGGTGAATCCCAAATGATTGATGAATATTCTAAGTATGGCCTGACTAAGGAGCAGTAAATAACCTTAAGGCTATGTACATTACTAAAGTCGTTACTATTACGCATAAGAAAGCCCAACAACGAGTTAGACTTAGCAATGGCGTAATCGTAATGCAAATTAAAATTTAATTTATTGTCAAATATGACACCAAGATCTTTTACCTCATCATGACGCTGAAGTCTAAGATCATTTATAAAATAATTATGAAAAAGGGGTGCAGCAATACGGTAGGCCGTAAACACCTTGCATTTAGAAACATTAAGTTCTAGAGCATTACGATTACACCATTCCGATAACTTATTAATATCTGATTGAAAGCGAATACAATCAGAAGTATTATTAACCCGAGAAAACAACTTTAAATCATCAGCGAATGACAAAACTTTACAGAATTTAAATATTTCGTGGACATCGTTAATAAATAAAATAAATAGCAGCGGGCCCAGATGACTACCTTGTGGAACGCCCGACGTAACTTCAATTACACGAGAAGTAAAATTATCGACCCTTACCATTTGCCTTCTATGGGTTAGGTAATTAACGAACCATTTTAGCATTGAGGAATGAAAACCCAACGATTTTAGCTTAGCCAAAAGTAAGGTGTGATGCACTCTATCAAAGGCTTTTGTGAAGTCAGTGTAGAGTACATCGACCTGTACACGTTTCTCAAAACTATTAAAAATGTAATTCGTCAACAAAGCTAAGTTAGTAGTACAAGATCTACCACGAACAAAGCCATGTTGACTACTAGAAATAATTTCTTTTACCGCGAAATAGAGTTTGTCTTTAACAATACTTTCAAATAATTTAGGTATTGCCGAAAGCTTAGATATAGGCCTATAGTTCTCCACCTTTTGCCTTAAACCGGTTTTAAAAATTGGAATTATAAAAGAATATTTCCATTCATTAAGAAAATCACCAGAAACAAGAGACTGGTTAAAAATTATTTTAAGAGGAAGAAAAACGGAAGACAAACATTTCTTTAATATTACCGCTGGAATCCCATCTGGGCCTGGGTTGCTATTAAAATTAAGTTTATCGAGCGCGTTTATTACATCTTCATCCGAAAAATGTAGGACACCGATATCCAAAGCATCAGAGATCATATCGTAATGATTATCTCTTAATTGCAATTGACACTCATTGTACACTGACTCAAAAAAGTTAGCAAACAAGTCGCAAGTGCTTTTTAAGTCTGTTGAACTTACATTTTCAAATTCCATTACCTTAGACAAGCCTGTGGTATTTCTTTTCGAATTAATATAATTCCAAAACGATTTACTATTGCGCTTTACCGATGACTCAACAGACAAAATATATTGATTATATAAAAATCGATTTAAAAACTCATATTCTTTCCTGAATCTCAAAAAAAGTTCACGATTAGAATTTGTTTTATGAGATAAATAACGCGAATGAGCTTTCCTTTTTACATTACGTAAATTAACCAATCTTTTATTGGACCAAGGAATTTTAAATTTATTATTATGACGCGTCTTTGGTACGAATAAATCAAAACCAGAATTTAATTTATCCAAAAATATATCATAATTACCTTTGAGATCGGGGGATTTTAGCATTTCAACCCAATCAAAATCATTTAAATATCCCTGCAGTGCACTGAAATTGGTTTTTGCGAAGTTATAAGATAACGCGGTATCATTACTACAACGTTCACCAGAAAAACTACGAAAATTGAGCTCTAAAAGTAAGGCTTTATGATGGATTTTATTGGAATCAATAACATCCACAGCCTCTGAAATATTATAATTAATTTCATTATTAATAAAAATTAAATCTAAAGTTCTATTAAGAGAATTACGAATAAAATTTATTTGAAATAAATCCAAAGAAAGAAGACCATCAATGACTATTTGTTCATAATCATGTTTAACGTTAAAAGGTATTAAATTCGCATCACCATCTACATTTCTCCATGTGACATCACCAATATTAAAGTCACCCAATACACAAGGTATTTGAGCAGCTCCAAGACCACTGACAACACGAGTAATGCCTTCAATGTGTTTTTCATACACACTAAAAGCACTACCAGGAGGAACATAGGAGACGCAAACATACAACTGATAACACATGTTATGTAAATCAATACACACACACATCTGTTCAACATCTACCGACCGATGCCCTAATGTAATCTGCCTACTTTGAAAAAGAGATGACACAGCTATTAAAACTCCCCCACCTCTCTCGCTGCTTGTTCGGCAGCGATAATTTCGTTAAACCACATACGAAGCATCGAAGATCTCAGCCGAAAAAATATGTGGGTGCAGCCATGTCTCCGTTAAGACAATAATATCATATTGATGGTCAGAGAGCGCAACAAAAAGCTCTTTTGTTTTTGTTCTCATACCACCAATATTCTGATAATAAACGGAATACGAAAAATGATTGACAACGGACGTGTCTTGCCGCCGCAGAGAATCACTGTTTATGTTTTGGCTTCTGCAAGGGGCAAGACAACTCCGTTTTTTGTCAAAAATTTCTTAACGCGAATACCCGACGGCCAAAAGGAAGAATCTAATGCGCGGGCGATGAATTCGTCCGGTAATTTAATTTTGAAATTTATAAAACGTAACTTGGTTAAGTCAGCGGTCGACTTAACCAGTTTATAACAAACAATTTGGTCACTCGATATGGCCAATTTATTCGAAATATAATTCCGCAGTGCAATTTCACTAGTATCCACATGAAAACCGGCAGCATGCAGCTCCATTGGAGGAGTCGCAACTAAATCAAACGCGGTATTAACCGAACCAATGGAAGGTTTTATTTTTTTCGGGCGTTTATTCTTTTTACGCGGTTTTTTTTGCGATACTTTGCTCAATAATGCGGAGCCTTCGGAGGCATTTTCCGTTTCCACAGACGGCGGCTGTGAATTACTGCAAACGGGTATGTCATTAAAAGAAACACCCGTTTCAGCAGAACAACTTTTATCCGGCGGCAAATCCGAAGCACAGTTTTTTTGCGAGGAATTACATTTCAACTCCCGAATCTCTAACTTAACCAAACTCAGTTCATTTGTTAATGCACTAAGTTTGGAAATTAATCCAAGTAAAGGCATCCCACTGCAGATTTTGCACTTGTAGCAAAGTCCATTATTTGTCTTCATCATATTATATCTAAAGTGACATCATTTCTATTTTTCTCAAATATAGATGTCACTAACTATTCTGTATGTACTAGCTATATTAAAAAAATTGCTTTGGATTTTTGTAATTTTTCTTACTTGTACATATTTGAATAAAGAATTAATTGAATTGAAAAATTGAATTGAATTTAAACTTTTTAATGAACTTAATAAATACTCTAAATTTGAAGGGTTCCGAACTTAGAGGGAGGTCGAACTGCCTGAGTTGGTTCCTGTAAATAAGTTATAGTAGTGTAAGAAAAAAATAAAACAAAAGAAATAAAACTCTTTGAATTTTACAGTTCAGATGTGGGGTGAAGAAACCATTAGCTGAAACAACAAATAATTTTTAATTTATAATATTTTATATTATAAATTAAAATCTGCAAAATTGCGGAGCATCTTTGCGCGAAACATTTAGTAGCGATACGAAACCGAATTGAAGATTGTAGAAAATTCCGATGAAAGTGTTAACTTTCGATAAAAGTGTTATCATCCGATAAATTTAAGTGTGATGACCGATACGCGGCGGCGTACGCGCAAACAAATGGCTGAGCTGTGTATGGAGAAGGGAATCGATGTTCCGAATAGTGCTACATTGACTCAATTGCGGTCATTGTATGCGGATTATGTGACTAAAAATGACCTCATAGCCACCATACCAACCTAAGACGAGTTGATATCGAGTCAAACATCGCCAATTGAGGACATGGGCTCAGTGCATGCGGATGCTCATAATGACTTGGAGAGAAAAGTCAGCGAGCCATACAGACTGATGTTCCTGGCCCGTCTTATATGGAATCTTCCGCTTCCTTTGAACCAACTATTGTTGCGCTTCCGATATGCGAAGAAGATACCGAAGACGCATTATTGGATCGTCAATTAGCACGCCTAGAACGTCGACGGAAAATTGCACTATTAGAAAGGGAGTTAAGCCAACTAGGAGAAATAAATCCGCAAAGCCAGAATCGCCGACATACGTTTGCAGATATCGAGCACTCCATTGCTTCGTTCACAGCTGGTGAAATGTACCCTATTCGCAAATGGATTTCCGACTATGAGTGTATTGTCAAATCATTGAACGAGAGCGACGACTTCGCCTTTATCAACGCACGCCGCCTAATGAAGGAGACAGCTGCTATATTTTTGATGTCGTCATCGCACAAAATTGGTCCGATTTGAAGGATGAGCTAATTTTGGAGTTTGGCCGCGTATATACGCAGCAAGAAGTCTTTCGTCAATTAGCTGCTCGAAAAAAACGTGTCATACCTACAATAAAATTAAAATAAAATAAAGATCTGTAAGAAAAAAATAAAACAAAAGAAATAAAAGACTTTGAATTTTACAGTAGAGAACTTGGCTGAGCACTAGCATGTCCTTTTATTATGTTTAGGTACCCCAATGTTTAACAGTTTAAGAAATGTCAAAATTGAAGCATTAGCTACGTTTCGTTTGAATAAAAACTCATTTGTATTAACAGCAACTTTTGATAAGTTCGAAAAGCGGCGCAACTTACCTTTTACTTAGATCGGTCCGGTATGAACAAAAAGAAGCAATTTGCTAAGAACATCCAGGTCTGAAAGTTTGTTGACTCAGACCTTCTCCTTAATATTTTGTACGCACATTTTGTAGGTACATCCAATTATCTTAGCATTGTGAATTTTAAATATTTTGTTGGTAAAAGGTTTACTTAAATTTTGTTGGTACCGGAAAACCAAGAAAATACCTATGACGTTCGTAAACAAAAACAGCAATTGTTTCCTTTCACATGAAGTGTGAGCTGTGGAATATTTGGCTAATCTTTTAGATGCAGGTGTTTAGGTATTACAGAGATCCGGGCTTTTTGGTTTACATCTTTTTCGGGTATTCTTAGACCTTCTTTAACTAATTTGCTAGAGTGTCAAATATTTCCAACAAGCCCTTGATCGGATATAATTCCCGGCACCTCAGAAAGAAATTAAACTGAAAACAAAAAAAAACGTTATTTTTTAAAAAAAATGTTTTCTTTAGTTTACCTGAAAACGGCACTAGCGATTTTGGCAAAAATTCATTCCAAATTTATGTTCTCAAAATTATTGCGTTCTTACAAATGTCATAAAAGAGCTTCCCAATTTACTGCTTGGTCTCGACATAAATTTGTAGATCCCTTTCAGTCGTCCGAAAAGTGAAACACGCGAACAAAAAGAAAGGTTAAGAGAAGAAAGATCTAGTGTCCCATACGGACCTGTTGCGCCAAAATTGTTTTTTATGTTTTTTTTTCCGTTCTATATAACATAATAACTTTACCCTGTGTCTATGTATAGTTTAGTTGACCATTTCAGATTTAGGAACTATCAGCGATTCTATTATGATATAGCTTTCTATGCAAAATAATATACCGATTACACGCATCACGAATATTCTTAAAATTCTACAATACCTCCTATTTAATTTCGAACCACTCACGAAAAAGGTAAAAAAAAAGTAAGAAAGGAACCATTGCTTTTATAATAGGACTCCAGTCCAAACCCTTTTAAGAACAACGTGGTTCAGGCCTATTAAAAATCCATTTCAATGTCTGATTGCAATGATCCGTATAATAAGTATCTACACATAGAAATAGAAAGTGCTGAACGCCTTTACCAATACAGACACAACATCTTCCTTAGCCTTTCATTTCCAGAGAACACAACATTTATTAGCCATAAAAAGACGGCCAAAAACCCAAGTCCTTGCAGTTCGTTTCATTCTATTAGAGCCCTAGAGTCCCCAGAAGGGCAGAACTGACCCATGCTGCTAAGAAGGTAAGGCTTAATGTAATAAGGAACAAAACAAAAATGTTACTTCTATAAACGAAAATGTAACCTTTACCAAGGATACACACGTATCAAGGCATTAACAAAAGAGATACACACTGAGTTAATGGTATGAGCGGGACGGCAAGGACTATGCTGGTAGAATAACACGGTGGGAAAGCCTATTACATGGGTTATAGTTACAAATCTAATTGCCATTTTCTGGTAGTCCCTTTTAAGTCGACGTCTTTTGTTGCCTATGCTTTGTGGGTGGAACTCGCCCGTTTCGGCGGGTTTTGTTGCTTAAGGGACTTAATTATATATTTGGGATCGTGCCCTGCAAGACACCAGAAGCTGTCTTATAGGAGTATGCATCCGATAACGTCTTGGTTAGGTCACACCGTTTTTTAGAGTAATGTTAAGACAATCAATTTGGGTAAAAGAGTTTTTGAACTGGTAGTATACTTAGGCCTTCACGTAAGTGAAAATCGCATTTGGACGTGACTTGATATCCTTCGAAACTAATTGTTATGCATATAGTGAAGAGGAATATTTGTGTCTATCGGCTATGTTATGTTTCGCAAGTAATTTATAGCAGATATGCGTTGACAGCGACCGCAGCAATAAATAGATCTTCGTGTCTTGTCACATGCTGGGAATGGTAAGTTCGTGGCTATGAAGTTCGATTGCTTTTAGAGACGAATGGTGGGTAATTTCTTTTTTGTTACATATCTTATCATTAATCATTCTATCTCTGCTTGGGATACCTGCATTACACAATATGGAAATAAAGTGCATTGATGGTTCGTTTACCGCAAGTTTATTAGAGTATTTGCTATTAATTTAGTGAATGATATGAAAATAGAAGTAGTGCCTATAGGTATCCGTTATTTAAGTTGGCCGATGACTTTATTTATTATTTTCAAGTGCAACTTTATAGATAAATGATACAGACAATCGAAATGCAGAAATTATGACAAACATCGCCGTTCTATGTGCAGTAGGTATCGTACCGGTAAAGCTTTTCATCAAAAACTTCCTTTCATGCTAAATTACGCACTGATTGCCATCAACTTGGTGATGCGCAGTTATTGCAACTGGTTCATACATATCAATTGTGCTTATTTTACCTCCCAGTGGTAACTACAAACTGAGGGTGAAAATAAATCAATTAACAAAAAACCCTATCAGGAACTCGTAGGAAGCTTGCTGCATTTAGCTACATTTAGTAGGGTGATTTTTTAAGAGGTTTAGAACTTTTTTAAAAAAAAAAAACACAAAAAATTCGAAAAAATTAATGAAATATTTATTTGAATCGATAGTTTGAACCTTGCAATTTAATGTTTAAAGATAATTTCATGCAAATGTTGACCGCGGCTGCGTTTCAGGTAGCCCATCCGCTGAGTCCAATTTTGGCATACTCTTTCACACATATCGGCCGGTATCTCACGAATGAATGCATGGATGTTGGCTTCCAGTGCGTCAATCGAAGCGGGCTTGTCCCTATACACATTAGCCTTGGCATACCCCCACAAAAAATAATCTAATGGTGTCAAATCGCACGATCTAGGCGGCCAATTGACCGGCCCGAAACGTGAAATTAACTGTTCACCAAACTCGCCTCGCAATTGCGCCATTGTTTCGCGTGCTGTGTGGCATGTGGCACCGTCTTGTTGAAACCACATATCATGCAAGTCAAGAACTTCCATTTCGGGCAAAAAAAAAACGCTGCGATTCGCATCATCTTTGAAGAAATATGGCAAAATAATGCCGCCGGCCCATAAACCGCACCAAACAGTGGCTTTTTCGGGATGCATTGGTAGCTGTTGCAATGCTTCTGGCTGATCTTCACTCCAAATGCGGCAATTTTGCTTATTTACGTACCCATTCAACCAAAAATGAGCCTCATCGCTGAACACAATTTTTCGATAAAAAAGCGGATCCTCGGCCAGCTTTCCAAGAGCCCATTCACCAAAAATTCGGCGTTGTGGTAGGTCGGCTGGCTTTAGTTCTTGCACCAGCTGTATCTTAAAAGGCTTTACGCCCAAATCCTTCCGCAAAATTTTCCACGTAGTGCTGTAACAAAGGCCTAACTGCTGGGAACGGCGCCGAATCGACATTTCGCGGTCTTCTGTCACACTAGCTGATACGGCCGCAATATTTTCTTCACTACGCACAGTACGTAAACGTGTTGGTGGTTTAATGTCCAACAAAGTAAATTTGGTGCGAAATTTGGTCACAATCTTCCGAATAGACTGCTCAGAAGGTCGAGAATGCCGATCATAAAATGGAAGCAGCGCGCGATGAACATTTCGAACCGAGCACGAATTTTGATAGTAAAATTCAATAATTTGCAAGCGTTGTTCATTTGTAAGACGATCCATGGTTAAATTGCAAACCAAACTGAAGCTGTTTGACAGTGACACAAGGTACTAAACACACGTCAGCTGTCAAAACCGGTGTTGCCAAAACCAAATCAGCTAAAAAATCACCCTTTAGCTGTTTGGGAATATTCCCTATCTATCGTTTTGCTTGCATTATTATTTGTGTTTCACATTTACCTTTCATGAAGTTTTTATTGTTAAAATATTCAATTAATTTGTCGAATATACTTCTGTGACCCACTGTACTTGTCCAGAGAAAACGTTCTAGTGCCGGTTTATATCAGCAACAATTCACCACCTATCGTGCAGAGATAACAACATGGGTTTGTTGTTGTGATTAACGCCCTTTTTCCTTGCACATTTTCTCTGTACGCGATACTTGGGGAATCGAATTCTACCTCTCGCGGGTACTAACTAAATAGTATGCATTATATTTCATGTACAATAGCGCATTAAAGGAAATTGAAGATTATAGTATAGTTTTTGTAGTATGTATTACATTTATAATAATGAATACGAAAGCACTTCATTTCATTAACAGAATTTCCTGCACATTAAAATATTTCCTGACGATTCAAAAAATACACACGTAATTCTCTAAGTTTTCACTTCTGTCGGCACTCCCGCCATTGTTTTTTTTTCTTGACTTACGGTTCATCTTCAACTCTTGGGTTTCCTCGCCGATTCTATAACAATAGCATTTCCTTAAATAAACTATCGCAATATAACTAAGATCCAAGAGTTCAACATTGGAACTAAGCTATTTCTGTTCTTAGATATTTAAAAGGTACTGTCAATACTAAAATTTCTTATTGCAGATCAGAGAAACCAATTATTGCCTATGCCTATGCTGTCTCAAGTTATGCGGAAGATGTCAATGATCGAAAGTCGCAATCTAGTGTTGTTTTTGTTCTGTCCGGTGCTCCAATTGAGTGGGAATCCCGTAAACAATCCATCGTGGCGACATCCAGCGCCGAAGCCGAGTATGTAACTTTGACGTCAGCTGCAAAACAAGCAAAGTACTTTTGCTTGTCAAACTTGGTCTACATCATGTTGATGAAACAAACATACAATACAGTACATAGCACACTATAAAGGACGACGTATACTCACTAAACACATTCACATAAGGTACCACTCCATTCGTGAAGTTTTAACTGATAGGACTGTGTATCTGAAATGCTTGTCGACTGACAATATGTTAGCCGATCCAATCCAGATTTAGACAAGGCGTCATTTAAGTCATGTAGAACGAATGGACACAAATACTCCGGCCCCGAAAATCTTCGAACGCAAATATAGTGTCAGTCTAACATGTAAAAAGCCAGTTCAAGAAGATGGTATTATTGTCACGTAAATGTACCTGCATTTATTCAATTGTTATAATATTATTCATTCATTGCTCTACCTTTAAATTTTTAATCCATCTACTCTTAATAATCAAGTGCAGCAGCAAGTGCAATTGCAATTATACGTAGAGAGGAGATATTTCTGACTTAATCTAATCATTTCATTCTCGGACTATCTAGAGGACGCTTGACTGATGGCACCGGCTTCATAGCACGTCCTTGAACCCCAGCTTGGGAGTTTAATATGGAGTAGGGACTGCTCCATCTAAAGAAGTAGCTGCTCGACATTGAGTACCTACTCAAGTAGAAATTCTGGGTTGCAGATCGAGCTCCGTATAAGAGGGAACTGTGATCAAGTGGATAATTAATTGTACTTCTTTATATAACTATCAATATCTACTATCTCGTGGAATAGATATTTTGGTTAATATTATATTGAGATTATAGTTAGTTTTCCTGTGGCATAACCAGGAAAATGTGGCCAATCTACAACTAACAGAAAACGGAAAAAATCCTACAATTGAACAGGAAATCACTGACCTCAATTATAGGCGTAATCACCGGACATAATAAACTGAAATACCATACCAAGAAAATGGGAATCAGTACAGATGACCTGTGCAGAGGTTGTGGTGATGAGGAGGTGTATGAGGACTAGTGATGTGTCGATTCGGTTTGGTAAACCGTTTTAAACCGAGTTACAACTAAACCGAGTTAAACCGAGTTGCTTTTATTTCAAACCGAGTTGGCGAAAACCGATGAAATGAAACGAACCTACCGAAAACCGAATAATAAAATGCGACGCATAAACCGAATTCAAAACACGACTCGGTTTCGGATTTCGGTTCGGTTGGTTAGGTAGAAGGTAGGTGTGAGAAAAATAAACACAATGTACAAACACACTAATGAGCATGTTAAGTCCAATTGGAAAGCTGTGCTCTTTTTGTCGTTTTCCATTGGTTTCACTCGGGGATCCACTCATTCTGTGATCCAATGGAACAACAATACTGCTTCTGGTTGAACCCACAAAAGTATTGGTGAAATGCTAAAAAATAATCTACGGCGGCTGTCAGTTGACTTGTATAAAATACATAAATTACATTTGTGTGATTGATTCTTGAATGGATTCTGACTTCAAATCGAGAAGCGAAATTCTCTTCTCAGAATCACCAGAAGAGTATTTTTTGTGCAAATGGAACGGTTTCAAAAGTGATTTCTTCGATTCCGGACGCTTCTTTTTGCCCAATGGAAAACGACATTAGTCTTTACTCCTGTTTTCTCTCATGTGTCATAAGGGTGGTTTTTGTCAATTGAGTGATTCTATAGTTAAATCGGTTTGAATGAACCGTACCCGTTCAAAAAATCGAGTTAAATTGCATTATTTCTTCAATACAAACCGAGTTAATCCGAGCCAAGTCGAGTTGCACTTGCAGCTTGCAGCAATCGATTGAATTCAATTCAATTTCTTCTCCCTTTTGCTCGTTTAAGCTTTAGTTCATAAACTAAGTACCTATTATCAAAGAATATTGAATAATATAATTTTATATTTATATTACGGGATGTTTACATTTATGTTGTAAACAATGGAAATCGATGAAGTACTCGTATATGAATCATCGACAAAAATAAAAAAAATATCCGTTTACTAATGATTATTCGTATGATTAAAAAGAAAATTGTATGCAGCAAAACTTAAATGCTTAAGACATATCAGGGTACAAATCAGCAAATATACTTATTTCAAATTTTGCTTATATACATTTTGAGTTTCGTTCTTTCCCGTACATTTTAAGGAAAATAAATTTTCGTTGATTGATTGACTTATTCTCGACATTTTATTTCAAATGTTATTTCATAATTAATAATTTCATTTGCTTCAAATTTTCTAATAAATTTAATTTGTTTTCCATTAATAAACGGAATCTTCATGGAAAGATTGGGCCTTACCAATAAACATTTTTATTTTCGACTCTTATTACGAGTAGTTCACAGTGGTTTTATTTTCAATACAATTTTCGCAATTGTGAGCTTCCGTAAATTTAAAGTCGATACTAAACTCTATAACTCAAAAATTATACCCGAACAGAAATATTTATATCTTTCCCCTGAAACATATTTTAAATTTTAATATTCTTAATCAATTTTTCTCTTTATATTGGTTGCAGTTTTTCCATCGACATTCGCCGGTAAAATAATTTTTCGCAAAAAAACAACAAACGAAAATAGACATAATAATTATAGGAAACAAATATTTTATTTTATTTCAACGAATGAATTTTCACACCTTACTCTTTCATTTATTTATATTGATTACGTTCGCTATTCTACATTTGGTAGAATACATGTTTCCGTGGTGAAATACAACAACGAATATAAACTCTCAGAACGCATCCACCAGCTGACAGAAACTCACCAAATACACTAACTCTCAGTCAGTGTTCTTAGCATAAACTAAGTATTAAATAGACCGTCAGCTCCCGCGCACCTACCCGATTCCCCCCGCAAATTTTGAAAAGAAAATTCTCTCTTAAATTTCCTATCTGTGAATACGTGTGAAGCAGCAAAAAATGAAATTCTAAATGGCGGGAGGTGTAATAAAATACTGGCACTTAGCAGTGTTCCTACATCGTGGGATCTCTACCTTTTTGAGGGAAATTAAAGTTTTTCACAAACTTTGTGTGCGTCAAAAGAAAAAAACATCAAAATTGTGGGAATATCAATAATCTGAAAAAACATTCAAACTACATTTCACCATGAATATCAACGCACTAAATGTACATAAATTGGATCCTTTAGCAACAATTTCTAGTACCAATAAATGATCATTATATTGGCTGCAGTTTTTCCATCGACATTTGCCGGTGAAATAATTTTTCACCAAAAACAACAAACGAAAACAGACATAATAACCAGAGACAAATGATACTGAGACCCCCAACTCACAATCCTCTTGCCGCTGGTCCCCTCAGTTTTTTTTCAAATTCGCCATTTTGTTTTCCCATCGGTGTTGTGTCAATTAAGAATCCGTGTGACATGCAAAAACATACAAAAAATACAAAAATAAATGCTGCCAACCTGGACAACCGTGGGGAAATGTGCTAGAATTCGGGAATACCACATTTTTACATTACTGAATGCCATTGGTTAGGAATTATATATTGTTAAAAGGCGAATAATTTGATTTCTTTGGTTAATATAACTAGCTAAATGAGATGTTCTATATAATAAAAACTTATTATGACAAACACGGTTGCGTATTTTCTACTTTTGAATATTTTTAACTTCGATTTCATGCGTATATTTTTCTTAGAAAACTGAATAAAATTTGCTCAATATATTTCTATTTTACTTCAAATAATCTGCATTGTTCATTTTTCATATATATTTTAAGCAAATCTCCACTTATTCCTTAAAAAAAATATTATGCACACGTAACGAATAATTTCAAATTTAACGGATAAAATTCTATGAACGCTGTCAGCAACTTTTCCCACAGCGGAAGTGGCATATGCAAGGTGCGAGTGTGTTGGTGAGTCGGAATTTTTGAAGTTACGTGACATTTGTCAATACGAATTTCTATGTAACAATACAAGCGCACTTAGCATTTGCCACCCCATAAAAATATAGCTTGTAGGCTAAGTAACGGGCAATGGGTCGAAGTTGGTGGTCTCAGTATTGTCTCTGATAATAACTATAGGAAACAAATATTTTATTTTACTTCAACGAATGAATTTTCACACCTTACTCTTTCATTTATTTATGTTGATTACGTTCGCTAATCTACATTTGGTAGAATACATGTTTCCGTGGTGAAATACAACAACGAATATAAACTCTCAGAAGGCATACATCAGCTGACAGAAACTCACCAAATACACTAACTCTCAGTCAGTGTTCTTAGCAATCTGTCTTTATTTTTCCCACTAAGGGTGTTCATTTTACTCTTTTCACTAAACTCAAATTACCTCGATTTTTTTATGAAAAAGACGTACTTTCAAAAGTATTCGTATTGTTCGGAAAAATAATCACACAAAATTAATCATATAAATAAAATTGGTGTAGTTCTGTTCGACTTAGAATGAATTTGACGGCAGATCTTTAAACGGAAAAATCTTAGAAACTGCTCAGTATATTCTGGTGCCTTTTTCACAGGCCTATAGAGGATACCTAGGCCTACAATCTCTACTTTTTTCAACTCTATACCTCTATAAATTCCGGAAAAAATTGGACAAGAGTAATTTAGTTTTTCGTTTCGTTTTGCTTTTTTCTTTGTCACGCTTTCCGTTCGAAAATACTGGGAGCATATAAATATAGTTAACAGCAGCTTATAGAGGACATCTGCAGGTACAACTTAGGATATCCAATAACTCGATAACTTAAAAGGTTTTTAAATAAATAGGCAAAATTTGAAACATTTCTACGATTTTCACCTGCATGAGTAGATATGCACTTCATTCTCAAATCAAACATACTAACCGCGCAATATTTTGACATCTCTTTTAACCTTATTTTACTGTGACGGAGAGGGAGATAGACAGAGGCAGTAGGCTGTTTGGTGTGCTAAGAACAAAAAAAAGCCATAAAAGAAATGTCAAATATGTAGGAAAGGAATGTCAAATAGGTATAGGTATCAGTGATACAAGATCGTGGTATTATTACATTAGGGAAAATTCCTGATGATATACATCGTACCTGTTTATAAATGCTATTTGCAATCAAGATGAGGCAGTAAATTACCCGATCGAGTTTTTAAATAGAATTACAGTCCATGGCCTGGATTTAAAAGTTGGAGTTCCCATTATGCTGCTTCGCAATTTGAATCCGCTAAGCTTTGTAAACGTTATTGAGGCGTTAATTTTAACTGGGTCTGGTAAAGGAGATACGGTGTTTATACCAAGAATAAAAATAATTCCCAGCAATTATCCATTTCAGTTTAAACGAATTCAATTTCCTATAAATGTTTGTTCTGCCATGACAATCAATAAGTTAGAGGGTCAAACTTTAAGAAAAGCGGGAGTTGAATTAATAAAGAATTGCTTTAGCCACGGGCAGTTATATCTTATATGTAGCGTGCTCCGGGGTAAGTAATGCAGTAAATATCACTATCTTAGTCGATAGAAACCGCTAATATAAAAAAAAGTGAGCTAAATATTATAAAAGTATTTTCATTGTCCAAAGAATATTAAATTATTGCCGATTAGTCGAACCATGAAGATAAAGGCAGAGTGGGCCCAGTCTACGGGAGGTTTTTTTGTACGGGTTCAAGTCCCTCACTTTTGTAGAAGGCTCTTTCTGAAATTTTTTTCCATCAACTATTCTGAAACCACATTTTGCACGTGCGAAGCCGGGCGGGTACAGCTAGTTAGTGATAAAATCCGATAAATCTTCCGATCTGGTATCGCTGCTGCACTGTATGATTTGGCTGAGAGAAAGAGAGAACGAAAAAGTGTGCTCGCATCTATCTGTCTTGCCTCTACAGTAATATACGAAACGAAACGTAACTCTCTCTCTTTTTATCTCACTAACTTATATCTCCCTCTCAACTTCCGCTCGCAATTTCCGTAACGATTTTGTGACGCATTCACCAGCTTACCCCCCAAGTCAAGCGTGCATAAAGAAATATTACTTCAAAGACGACTGTTATACAATTAACGTATTCATTCATATGATCGGCTTGTGTAACACATGTTGTGTTCGCTTTCTATTATCATCAACCAAAATAAGCAGTGGGGGAGACGTTCAAGTATCTAGTTTAGTAAGTCTGACAGCTCTCTCACTAGATGTATCTTGGTTCTGATTGGGGGTAATCGGTCATATGAGCAGCTGTTTCAGTTGACGTTTATGGAGGGGTAGCCGAAGAATATAGTCAAGAAATTCGTGACTGAGTACTAAGTTGACAGTTCGCGTATGTGGCTGACGTAGGAAAAGGGACGTTCCCGACCAATCTAGTTTTTGCTTTCAGGTAACATGTCATTGAGACCAGTCTAGTCTTAAGATAACTAGATTCTTGAATGCGGCCAGTATGTGACATTTTAGCACATCAGAAGAGTGTTACCATGTGTCAATGAAAGCATATCATTAAGGGTTTTTCTTTGAATTTTGTCAAAGAACTTTCGGTTTTGGTGCTTTTGAGGACGAATTATTATGTTCGGTATTAAATTGTTTGTATTTTGAATGTTGACTTTTAGAAATAAGGTTTATTCATGAGGTGTTTTAATGCGTTCAATAAATTAGGGCAACAAGTAATCATAATTGCGTTGTAGTGTTATTGCGATAAATTAATAGTGATAACTAGAGCAACCAGATTCAAAAGCATGTTTTTTTTTCGGATATCGTATTAAATATTTCAATACACAGCACTAAGTAGGTGTATACATATTTTCAGCCCTATTCGTTAAGGCATATTTCTGCATGTTTGGGTATAAATGCATAAATTTCACTTTGTACAGTATAGTATTATTGGCATATTTCAGCATTTTTGTTATATATTTGCATATCTGTCTATTTTTCCATCAGTTTTTCACACTGAAATATCAAAATGACGAAGCAGGTAAACCTTATTGTCGGTGTTTGGGTTTTACCACTTCCGGTCACTCCTCCGCAGCAAAGATAGTGCCTTGAAAGGATTTTTTGATCCTTTTTTGCTACTATTTCCGCGAAGATCTGCACTGCGGGGTAATATGTTTTAAACAAATTTGTAATCTTGACTTACGGTGATATATTGGTTTTGATTTTTTTTGTGTTACGAAATTTTTATTTTTTGTTGCAAAACAAACTAAAGCGATTACGCCTACTGGGGATACCCTTAAAAAGTAGCGAATATTAGAAAAGAAAAAACTAAAAAGATAAACGGAATTTATTTTGTTGCGCAATATTTTTATTTTAAATTGGAAGATGGTAACCCTAATAGTATTGCTCTCTGAGTTATGGCGAATTATCATACAAACTACGGTCAACCCTGTGAGAGCTTTAAAGAGGGACCGATTCATGGAAGTCATTGCGACCAGACTGAGAGACAAATATCCTATCTTCCCTGTACTGACAATTTTTGTTGGATCGAGTGATCCTGCCGGTAGTATATGAGTATAATATTCCGTATATTATACTTAATGAGAAATACAAGTTTTGATTGGAGGTCATTTCGAAGTTCACTCTCTATCTAAACTAAAGTGAGTGAAATCGAGTCTGGTCACTTGCACAGGAGACTATTACATGCATTTATCGAGGGGGTGGTTTTGATCTCTCGTGTAATTCGAAAATATTGGTGAAGAATGCCACCCCCAGGAATAGGACTACTATAAATGATTTTTCCGATATTTTCTCTTATGTGGGTAACCGTCATGATTTTGAGGTCCTTCAAAATTGTCTCTTGGGTTGGTTATCAGAATAGCCGGCTTAAGAGTCTTTAGCTACTCTCCTGGGAGTTTTTTGTTATTAAAATCTACTTCTTTCTGCTTCCAAGCAATTTCGTATTGTTCCTAGTTAATCTTGGTGGGGTAGCTTTTTGACTTCTCACCAACACTCAATCTAGTTTTCTTAGGCTTATCAAAAACAGAATTCTCTTGGGTACTGCTGGCCTGGCACATTTTTAACCTCCTGCTTACTCTCTTCTACTTCCTGACAAAGGTTACGTCGCTATAGGTGAAGTTTTTTTTATAATTTTATATGTGTTTACATATAATGTTAATATAATTTATTTTCTAGGAATCAGTAATACAGAGATACAGTCAACTGATGAGATCAGAAACGGTACATTTGCCTACAAGCTGTCTGTTTCGCACAGGATTTCCTATGTATTCGTGCTTGTATAAGTCAAATGAGCGTAATTGCTGTTAACGCTTACTAAGAAAATCCTGTGCAGGGATTTGATGTCAATCAGGAAGCCATTTTCTGGTGGTATTTCAAGTGTGTAGACTGTGTAGGTCTAGGGAAAACGTTTTTTTATGTCGAGAGGAAAAAGGAATTTTAGTTTCAGCATAATTTATAATTTTTATTTGGATTGTGAAATGCAAACATGTACAATAATATATGGTATTTGTTAAAATCAAAAAAAAATATGTAATGTATGTATGCGTTTTTTTCTGGTAAAGGCCATCACAATTCAAAAATCCTATGTAGCTCGCCCTCTATTTATGAGAAATACTCAAAACATTAAAAAAATGTTTTTATCACTTTTTGTAAATATTCCAAAAATAAAAAAAGTTAATTAATAATTTCGATAGGTTAATTAAAAAAATCAGTGGTAAATTCAAAATAAATAGCTATGAAATTTGTAAATGAAGTATGCTATTTGTTATAGAAAACTAAATGAAGTATGCGAATACCAACAATGAACAAAATAATTTGGATTCTTATGTTCGAATGAATACGCGAAATCTAGAATTGGAAATCAAATAGCAGAACCCAATTAAATACCACATGTTATATTTAGAAGTTTAACCACGTAATCTATGTTTATGAATTTGCTTTCCCATGTTAATATGTATTTTTTTTAAATATAAATAGCATTTTAATTTTTACTGTTCCTATACATAACATCATTCAACACTATTAAGTGTTATTAAACTAAAACATATCCAATCTTATTTTGATTTTGTACAAATATGGTGCTAAATAAACGAATCTTAAAACATCCACCAAGCTTAATAGAAATTTATTCAATGTTCAGGAATATTTTCTAAAATTCGCTTATGCCCTAGTGGAACCTTGGGTTTAACTTGCATGTTGTTAACTCATTTTTGGAGCAACCCCCAGGGTTTTGATTTACGCAACTATATAAATTCGGCTGTCAAAAAAAGGAATTCATGTAAACAAAATTAAACAAACCTGAAATATGAATGGATTAACATTTTTGTGGCGCCGAAGATGGAAAGAGTAAAGCTATCTGAACAAGAATATACTCAACATTTATATTTATTACATTTATTGTTATAAATTTATTTACAAACTGTTTTTTTATTGAAATAGTCCTACCCGTCGGCTATTATTCACACGTATTCACAGACAGGGAAAATAAGAGCGTGCGAAAGAGGATTTTCGTACAAAATTTGCGGATAAAATCTGGTAGGTGGTAGGTGCACGGAAGCTGACCGTCAAGTTTCGATATTCTTTGACAGAGATGATATGAGATGCTGCAGACCTTACTATTTAAAAATGTAATTTAAAAATTGATCACTCCCAAAAGATATGGTAATCGGTTCGTGACTACTGAAAACGTACATTATGTACACAAAGCTTCACATAAATTCTAATAAAAATCTACTTTTAAAATTCTTCGGAGCTATTTTAATTAAGAGAGTGCCTTCTTATGCGATTCTTATTTGAAGAGCTGTAACTAATGAACCCTCTCTCTCAAACAATTAAGTGTCTAAAAATGCATAAGATGCTTCAAATACCTTTAAATTACAAAAACGAATCAATAGTCCTCCAGCCACAATTGACACACATGGTGTTATACAACATGTGACGGTTCATATAAACATCTTTAATGCCAATCACTTTATGTGTAGCAGGGTATACTATCCTTACTCAAAGCAACGTACTTAACCCATATAAACCACATAATCCAAGGTTGATGATTACCACCCGCCAACTATATTATACACACACACATCCTCCCACACACGTTGCCACGCCATACGAACATTTTTCAGTATTCACTTATATTCAACATCGGCATCTCCATATCCTTTATACTGAGAGCCTGCGGAGTCAAGCGTCACATAAGCCAACTGAGAAAAAAACCAGACAAATCTGCAATCAAAAAACTCAGGAAAAATAGAAATGAATTATATAATACCCTATTTATGTGATAATTAAGTAGAAGGGAATTTCCCTTGGCACACTAAAAATGTTGATAGAACTGTGTAGGTATAAAGGGTGCGCCATCTAGTGGTTTCTTGGTAAATCGTAGGTTATTTTGACACTGACAGCTGTTTCCCGCTCGAAATCTTGACAGAAAGTCAGTATCCTATCTCCGCGGAACGAAATGAGTCCCTTTACGCTTGAAAAACTTTGGGGATTTGGGGAAAACGTATATATCCCAAGTGTGTGCGTTTTTTTGAAAATAAGTTTTGGCCGAAATAAAGCACCTGCTGTATGCAAATTTAGGCAAGAAGTTCGTGAGACTGGTAGTGGACAACATTCATCGTTATCCACAGAGAGTGACAGTTTGGTGCGGACTGTGAAGTGGTGGCATCATTGGACCATTTTAATTCGAAAATGAGGTTTCGGTCAACGGTGGGCGTTACAGAGCCATGTTAACCGACTTTTTTTTCGGAATTGACCTCTGGTTCATGCAGAATGCCGCGCCATGCCACACAGCCCATCACAATCGATCTTTTGCGCACCAAATTCCCAAATCGTGTTATCAGTCATCTTGGCGATGTCAAATGGTTATCTAGGAGCTGCGATTTGACCCCTTTGGTTTTTTTTTTTTATGTGGAACCGTGAAAGATCAATATTATGCAAAAATCCGGAAACCATTCAAGCACTTAATACCAATATCATTCAAGCAATCCGTGAGCTATAGCCCGAAACCATCAACAAGGTATTGGAAAATGCGCTGCTACGAAGCCACCCAAGGCAGCCTCTTGAACGACAACGACATAATTAACCATAATTAATGGTAATGTTTTTCTTACTAATAAAGCCATAATACATGGAAAAAATATAATTTTTTTAATTTTACTGCAATTTTAAAAATAAATTGTATTGGGCCCACCCTGTACAAGTAGATGTAGAATGATCGGAAGAAAAATATTTATGTTAGGGTTGCGCCAAGGTTCAGTTTGACAGTTTGACAATTTTTTGAAACACCATAGTCCTCTTTGCTATTCGACCAAAAAATTTGGAATCCTAAAACTTGAACGAATTCAAAAGTAGTTTCTCTTATCACATAATGTGATTTACTTTGAGACCCTGGAAATCTTCTTCCCCCTACATACGTCGATTTAATTTAATGAATCTTCAGACCTTAGCAAAACAAAGGAAGGTATCGAATGATGTCTTGGCCTGTACGTCCTCTTTGCTGTTCGAGGTCTTCCGCCTGAGCAGTTGGACACTTTTTTTTCACGTTAGCCTCATTATTAACAGTATTACCCATATCACGGTTCTTTGAAATTATACCTAAATACAGTTTTTAACGTCCACAATCCTCGTGCGACATCGACAATCACAATTTTCATCTCTGAGCGCCTTGTGATGAATTTTCAAAAATAATATATTCTCTGTATCCAAAAGTACGGTCTTGCTTCATTTCCCATGCGGAGTATTCCGTCCCTCGTTATTCCATTGCCCTACCGAATTTTATTATGCATTTGGACATAGTTTTCATTATTAATTTGTGGTTTCCTTTATTATTTTTGTCGGCGCAGTGGCTTAGGGGTAAGTGTATGTTGGAATAGGCACTAACCCAAATTCCACATTTAAGATTTTTGTACTGCACCAACACTCGCGAACGTCTGACAAATATCCGAGAGTATAACTGTCATGAACCAGCTTATGAATAAGCCGTTTGGGCTCGGCACGAAATTCTATATCCCTTCCACTCGTCTCAAAATGAAACTAACACAAAACGAATAGCTAGGGCTAGGGTCCCCTAACGGACCTGCTGCGACAAGTTTATTTTGTTTATTTAGTCCCCTTTTTAAACTCGCGGTCACATGTGTAATTTTCTATTCCTCTGAATAATTTAGAAATTTTTCTTTTTTTGCATCATAACTAATATCACAAATAAATAATGTTACAATAACCAAGCTGCAAACTTTCCATTCAAAAAGTATAAAAGGAAATATGAATCGGCGTCAGTAAAATTTCGCAGATTGTAGAACTCGAAGTCTTAAAATCTCATTAGGGAACTCCCATGTCCCATCAAGTCGATTTTAAAACAGTTTTATTCAGCCTGATTGCCTGAATATTTGAATACCTCGTCTCGTTTTGTCTCGTAAGGCATTAGTGTCGAGTTGTCGCCAGAAAATGTCCTTGTAACACTATCAAGCAGGAGACTAATATCAAAGGAGTTTCAATCCATTTGTAATTTACGTTGCAAACGGTAAAGTTAAATGTAATATACCCTAATATCAGAGAATAGAAAAATCAAAGAAAATACCTACATACAAGAGGAGCACTACAAAATCAAAGTGAGTTGCAAAGCAAAAGTGTGAAACGAGGGAGCTGAAATGATACGAAAGGCTCCGAGCTACTGAAGGATAATTGTTACTTGAAGGATTTTCGGGGACGACTTTAATGCGTTGTATATTGTCAGGATGCTTGAGTACCGAGAACCCGGTGCCAATTTAGGTTTATTAACTTTATTTACGAATATCCTATTCGTGTGTATTTTCACTTCAAAAAAATATATGTAGGTAAATACTATAAATAATGTCAGTATGTTTTGCTTGTGGGTATACAGATGAATATTTAAGCCCGCTCTTAACGGCATGAATATATAAGAAATAGACGCATAGCTACTGGTATTGTTGATTCAACGCATGGCCGCATGAATGAATGAGTCGTGGTTGAGAAAATACGCCTAGTGCCAAGACCAGGACCTCTGGTTGTTTGCTACTGTGGCAGGTACCTAATTTGAATTTATACGTGACAAGTATTTAATTCTTTCTAGGTATGCACCGGTGTCCTGTGGATACATCCACGTTACGTACTTGTTTTCAGTTTGATAATTTATGTTGCATTATTTGCAAGGAGTGCGGTTAGCTTATTTCCTAGCAATGTAACTTGCAAAGCTATGAAGTGGAAGTATGCGTAAGGAATCAAAATAAGTGTAATTTGTTTTAAAATTAATTTAAACACTTTCAATAAAATATTGTGATGCAAAAATGGTAAACGTTTTTGTCTGTTTCTGCTTATTTAACTGTGTTATTCTGTAAATAAAAATAATTCCAACAACTTAAGTGCCTAAAGAGCTACACGGATTTTGAAATTTAATAACATAATGGGAAGATTGTTGATCGGCAAAACAATTTGCTGTATTTTGCGAAAGTACACAAACGTATCTTGAATGCAATTGCTTTTGCTGCTACTGGTTAAAAATCACAAGAGGACACTTATGTTTTCAATTGCCCGCCTCATAGCTGCAATTTAACAAAAAAACATTTTGTTGTAGATTGCTTTATAGGAAACGATTCAAATACTGTAACAGTAACAATAAACATAATGCAACAAAAACTATCAACAAATCTAGCTTATCGTCCAGCACTTGGTCCAATATATGTACAGGGTGGCGCACCAATTGTGCTACAATAAGAAATTCAAATAACTTTTTTTTTAATCGATGTATTTCATTTATTTTTTTTTTATTGGTTAGAAAATTAAATTTTATTTTAAATAGTTAGTTGTTTTTAAAGATTATAGATCGCAAATGACCTCCACGCTCTCCCACGCATATGCGGCACCTGATCAAAAAACTATTCATTGCGGCCTGAAGAGTTGAAGTTGGGATCTCCTCAATTATTGTCGTTATGGACTGCTTTAATTCAGTTAAATTCCTGGGCTTCGTTTTATACACCTCTTGCTTGACATAACCCCATAAAAATAAGTCTGGTGCAGTCAGGTCAGGTGACCTTGGGGGCCAGCGAAGAGTGGAGTTCCTAGAAATTAATTTGTTTGCGAATTTTTTGTTTAGCTCCGCCATAACTGGTCTGGCTATATGTGCAGTTGCTCCATCTTGCTGAAACCAAACGCTGTTGAATGGTATACGTCTTCGGCGCAGTTCTGGGTAAAAAAACTCCTTCAACATCTTTAAATAACGGTCCCCATTGACAGTAACGGTTACACCGTTTTCTTCAAAGAAGTACGGCCCGACAATACACCTTGATGAAACTGCGCACCACACAGTGACTCGTTCTGGGTGCAGTTCCGTCTCATGGAGCATTTCTGGATTAGACTATTTCCATATACGGCAATTTTGCTTGTTTACATTGCCGTTAAGATCAAAATGGGCCTCATCAGACATGAACAAACAATTGATCAATGTGTTGTCTTCTTCGGCCATTGATATCAATTTTTGGCAAAATTCCAGGCGAACAGGCAAATCCTGAGGGTTTAACTTGCTAGTAATTTGGACTTTGTACGGAAACAAGTTTAAATCGTCATGAAGTATCCGTTGTAATGACCGTCTACTAACTCCAATTTGCCCCGATAAGTTTCGGGTCGAAACGCTCGGATTGGCCTGTATTGCAGATGCTACTGCTGCGATTGTATCCTGAACCCGAACATTGGCATCTCGATGGTACGGCCTTCGTGCGATGCTTCCAGATTCGGCAAACATGTTTACAAACCTTATAATGGTCCATCTACTCGGGGGATTACCGCCAAACTCCCGCCTAAATTCCCTTTGGACGGAAATGACGGACTGCAAAGCATGGTACCGTTGCACTATCCAAATTCTTTTCTCCGTATCCCAAGCATCCATTTTTATAAATCTAAATAGTAACCTACAAAATAAAAAAAAAAATAAGCCGATTACTCACACAGAAAAAAAGTTATTACGTTTTATTTTTGTAGCACGATTCGTGCGCCACCCCGTATAGGTACCTATCAGCATAAGGGTTCTTTAGAGCGCATAAACGCTTAAAGCAGGTGTTTTGAACTTATTTATTTGACGAATCCGATGTAGCAGCGGTTTTGTAGTATTCAAGTGCTGTTTCGTATGCCTGAAAATTGCTGCTATTAAAATGTACACTTTGTTCTTGAATGTAGACAGTTTTTTTTTTGCGCTCGACTCTGTCTATTTAATACAAGGTGTCCAAAATCGACTTTCTTCTTCTGTGCGGTTCACATGCAGACTGCTATGTGAGCTGTGCGGCTATTGCCTTCGAATCTTAATGCAACTTATCACCGTATGCTTACTTACTTACTTACTTAAGGTGGCGCTACAGTCCGGGGTGGACCTGGGCCTCAACCAACAAGCGTCTCCAGCCAGCGCGATCTTTAGCTAGCTGTCTCCAGTTTCGCACGCTAAGTTGGTTAAGGTCCCCTTCCACTTGCGTGCGCCACCTGAGTCGCGGTCTTCCTCTACTGCGCCTTCCCTCGGGTATGGATTCGAAGATCTTCCGGGCCGGAGCATTCGTGTCCATTCGCTCTACATGACCCAGCCACCTCAGTCGTTGGACCTTCACTCTTCTGACTAGGTCGATGTCGCTGTACAGCCCGTACAGTTCGTCGTTAAATCTCCTTCTCCATTCACCGTCAATGCAGACGGGACCAAAAATAACACGAAGAATTTTTCTCTCGAAACAACCGAGAGTTACCTCATCCGCTTTTGATAGCGTCCATGCCTCTGCGCCATATAGCAGAACTGGGATGATAAGGGTCTTATAAAGGGTCACTCTAGTTGTTCGGGAGAGGGCTTTGCTACTCAATTGCCTTCTTAGCCCAAAGAAACAGCGATTGACAAGAGTAATTCTACGTTTAACCTCAGCGCTGGTGTCGTTGTCTGAGTTCATAGCGGAGCCTAGGTAGACAAAGTCCTTAACCACCTCAAAGTTATATCTGTCTATTGCGACGTTCTGTCCGAGCCGTCGGTGTTGGGTGTCCTTTTTAGTTGACAGCATATACTTCGTCTTGCCTTCATTAACCGCCAAACCCATCTTCGCCGCCTCAGTCTCAATACTCACAAACGCGCCATTAACATCACGCTGCGTTCTGCCAATTATGTCAATGTCATCGGCGTATGCGAGTAATTGGACGGACTTTTGAAAGATAGTGCCTCTGGTGTTGGCGTTTGAGTTTTGCACTATTCTTTCAAGAACGATGTTGAAGAAGTCACATGACAGCGCATCGCCTTGTCTAAATCCTTTTTTGACATCGAAGGTCTCGGTAAGTTCTTTACCGACCTTGATGGAGCAGCGTGCATTCTCCATCGTCATCCTGCACAAACGGACGAGTTTGGCAGGGATGCCAAAACTAGACATTGCTCTGTATAGTTCGTCCCTATAAATGCTGTCATAGGCGGCCTTAAAGTCGATGAAAAGGTGGTGGGTATCGATTTGAAGTTCCTGGGTTTTCTCCAAGATCTGCCGCAGTGTGAATATTTGGTCTATGGTGGACTTTCCTGGCCTGAAGCCACACTGATATGGACCAATCAGGTTGTTTACGAAAGGCTTCAGGCGTTCACACAAAACGGCAGATAAGATCTTGTAGGCAATGTTTAGAAGACTGATACCTCTGTAATTGGCGCAGTTCAGAGGGTCTCCTTTCTTGAGGATCGGGCAAACAATGCTGAGGTTCCATTCATCGGGCATACTTTCCTCCGACCATATTTTACAGATGAGTTGGTGCATGCTCCTAACCAAGTCATCGCCTGCCGCTTTGAACAGCTCGGCGGCTAGGCCATCTGCTCCAGCGGCTTTGTTGGACTTCAGTTTAGATATAGCTATCTTAACCTCGTCCAAGTCGGGTGGACGGTATTGTTGATCCTCATCGTCCAGGTTGAACGGTTCATTCTGCCTGACAGCGGAATGTAAGTCGTCATCGCCGTTAAACAGTCTGCAGAAGTAGTTCTTCCATATCCTCAGCATCGACTGCGATTCTACTACGATGTTCCCTTGTTCGTCCTTGCAGGCTTCGGTTCGGGTTCTGTAGCCTTGTGAGGTTCTTTTTACCCTCTGGTAGAACTTCCGAACCTCATTCCTGTTGTAACATCTCTCTATTTCCTCGATCGCGCGCTTCTCATGCTCTTTCTTTTTTCTCCTTAGAAGCCGGTGTTCGTCTCTTCTCTTCTGCACGTAGAGCTCACGAGCAGCTCTTGTCCTCCTTTGCAGCGCCGCTTTGTATGCCTCTTGCTTCGCTGCATGTGCTTGCCGGCACTCGTCGTCGAACCAGGGGTTTCGTTGTGGTGGTCGGGTGAAACCCAGCACATCAGAGGCGGCGTCTCTGATGGCTTTTTGGCAATGTTGCCACTGGTCTTCAATACTTGATGCTGGCTGCATAGGACATCTTGAGAGATTGAGAGAGACTCGATCGGAAAAGGCTCTGGAGATCTCTTGCGATTGTAGCCGTCCGACGTCAAACTTCCTCACAGTATTTACTTGTCTTGGCGGCGTTCGGGATATCCGGAGTCGTACCTTGGCTACAACAAGGTAGTGGTCCGAGTCAATGTTGGCCGCTCGGAACGTTCGGACATCCATAATACTGGAGGAGTGCCTTGCGTCGATCGCAACGTGGTCAATCTGGTTGACGGTTGATTGATCAGGAGATCTCCATGTGCCTTTGTGAATATCGAGATGCGGGAACCGTGTGCTAGCTATGACAACATTTCGCCCCGCCGCGAAATCGATCAGCCTAAATCCGTTGTCGGAGGTGGTGTCGTGTAGGCTGTACTTTCCGACAGTACTACCAAAGATGCCCTCTCTTCCTAGCTTGGCGTTAAAATCGCCTAAGACAATTTTAATGTCATAGCTAGGGCATTGCTCGTAAGTGTGGTCCAAGAGCTCGTAGAACCTTTCTTTGGTGTCGTCGTCTTTCTCCTCCGTGGGGGCGTGCGCGCATATTAAGCTAATGTTGCCGAATTTAGCCTTGATGCGGATTGTCGTGATGCGCTCGTTTACATAGTTGAAACTTAAGACTTCTTGCCTAAGTCTGGCGCCAACGACGAATCCACATCCGAATAAGCGCTGTTTTTGTTGCCGATAGCAGTCGCCGTAATAAATATCACAGTTTTTCATCCTCTTTTTGCCCGGGCCATCCCATCGCACTTCTTGGATGGCGGTTAGATCTGCTTTATAGTGGTTCAGGGCTTCCGCTAATTGTTCGGCTGCACGCGGTCTGTTAAGGGACCTAACATTCCACGTACAGATCCGAAATTCGTTGTCCTTTAATCGTTTGCCAGGTTCGTCAACAGTAAGATCATCCGTATCCGAGGCTTGTTGATGCTTCGCAACTATGTCATTTTTACGTAGTCGGGCAGTTACCCCGGCGTACAACCCCCAACCTGGAGGACCAGGCCCTTTTTGCGACCCCTTGGACAAAAGGAGCCGGAATATTCCGGAGTCAGTAACCCGCTGCGGGGATGTGAGAGCTGCCGTTGAGCCATTAAGGGCTCTTCCGCCACCATCTCTATTTCAACACCCTGACTAGTGTTGAAAATCCTCAATGACCTCAGCTCCAAATACGTCAGAGTAGCCCATTGAGGTATCTGCCATGTTGACTGTTGACGCCACCGTTGATTCAGCTATGTAAATTCATCCGCCGTACGTCCTCTTTCTGAGGGGCTCATGTTAGACTTCTGAGACTCGAGCAGACAGTCAATCCGACAGAGCATTATAGTGTTGCTATTTTCTTCGTGTTCAACACTCGCGCTTATAAGTTTAGCAAGTCAAGTCCGGGTGGACATAGACCAGTACCCGGTGGTGACCACGGGGAGGTAAAATAAGCACAATTGGTGAGTGTGAGATAGTTGCGACACTGGACATCGCCAAGTTGATGCCAATCAGATGCCCATCCCTATTCACACAACACCCAACCACCGTATGCGCCGCTGCAAAATTGCGTTTTCTTGGTAGTCCTTATTTGTTGGATTCCGTGCCAAGCCAAAGATGTGTTTCTTTCCTAGTTTAATAGTACAATTTTGACAAATTATCCCTGCTCTATACCCAGAACTTTCCTATACCTGTATAAGGTTAACGTTTTTGAACAAAGCATTACAGATTTCACGCTTATCAGCTTATTACTCGAAATGACCATGACGAATCCCCATTCATATTCATTCGATATTTCATGGCAGCTTAATTAATATTTCCTCAATCATAATACCTGACCCTATTCATGTATCATCTCGCGGTAGTATTTGCCTTATGTGGTGCGGTGTAGGAAGCCTTTCCGTGGTATTTTGGATTTCAAGTCGTAGTTCCGGGCTCTAATTCTCGTTTGGATCTCCCTACCCTTTTTTACCTATTACTTATACCTTTTTTGTATAATCAAAATATTTCCCCGATGGCACAACCTGAAGAGCCCTGAATCCTGAGCCTAAAATAGCAGAGCTGTAACTCACATCGGGGTTATGAGAGCCAGAAATGGCTCTTCTCTTTCATCGCCCTAAGATATCTTAACATAATTAATTACTTTGTGCAACAAAATTTGAAAGATTTGTACTCATAAAAGATTCCATTCGATAGACTTCTTGCCGATATTGTAGTTTTGCTTCACTAGTGTGTGAGGTAAAATGTTTATTCAGCACCATTACCGTTACCTTGTCTGGATTACGTCCTTAAAATGGCTTTGTGGAATCTGGCAAGACTAATACGCTAATACGGGGCTCAATGATGTAGACAAATGTATAGAGTCATGAAAACTCCAACAGACTATACTGTCTTATACTTTCCAGTCTGCGATCATCCAAGAATCAATGAATAAAATTGGATATATGTGTAGGTATCGCTTCAATTACAAGTCGTTATGCCGTTACGTTTTTTTTTTTTTTTTTTCAAAACAATATACCACTTTTATACTTGTAGTTGTTTTAATACTACGTGCCTATATAAATGTAAAAATGGGTTTTTATATAAACAGGTATGGTTTGTTAAATTTTGTTCGTCATTTTACTTCGTAAACATTTGTGGAGGCTTGGTGAGTGTTTTTTATATAAACCTACCTACTATCAGTAGCATATAAATATAAATCAAAATATAGCAGCAACTCTATTAGTTGTCATTAAATTGAAATAGAAAAAAAATTGGAATATGTGAGAAGATACTTGGGTCTTTGTATTTTGCTTTATTCATTCCCTTTAAGTGAAAATTAATTAACAACTTACACTAGTTTTAGTTTTTTCGTTTTGAGAAACTGGCATTACAACATGATCTTACGCTTTTATCAGATGAGAGAATGCCAACCATACCCTCTCTGTCCAAAAGAAATCGAACTGATCCACCTGCATGCATTGATCATGTTCAAATTTACTATCTAATTTGTTGTTTTTGGTTAGGGGCAGCTGTAAAGGGGCAGCTGTAGATGATGCTGGGTGGAGAGATGCCTTCCGCACAGAAGATGAGAATATTCGGGATTTCTATATAATAATATAATAATAAATAGGAAAGGAAAACACGTCTTTTTCTGTTCGTGAATTTATTAGAACTCACAGTATCTTAAAACTAAATTAACTGGGTGCCAGTGCGAACTGTGCGAAAGCTCTTATCTCTATCTTCCCACGAAGATGGAGACAGGGCTCGGGTTTCGCTGGCGAGATTCCATTGCACGCTTGATATTTGAGGATCAAATAAGCAAGTGTGCAATGGAATTCGCTTCATGTGCACATTGCAGTAGGAGGAGATTATTATCCAGTTAATAATATCATGATGGAGACGATGCAGATAAAACTGCATCACAGTAGGGCTGCGACGGCGTGCTTGATCAACTACATAATCAAGCACGACGTTTCAGCCGTACTGATACAAGAGCCCTGGATTAACAAACTTAATCGGATCCAAGGGCTCTCCGTAAGGGAGTATACGCTTTACTTCAAAGCTAACGAAGGTTGTAACCTATTAAAAAACAATATAAGGGCATTTCTTTTGAATAATTTCAGTGATGGAGATCTGGTTGCAGTTTCCGGCGAGCAAGTGGGAAAGAAACCCTTGTGCCTGATATCGGCTTACCTTCCCTACGAGGCGACGGTAGTTCCTCCCGACAAAGTAAGGCAGCTGATGGCTAGAGACAAGTGGCTCTTCGTTATGGGGTGCGATGCCAATGAGCATCATTCACAATGGGGCAGCAGTGATATTAACGCCAGAGTTGAGTGTCTTTTTGATTTTATCTTATCGACCAAGCTTATTACATGCAATAAAGGTAATACACCCACTTTTGTGGTAAGAAACAGGCAAGAGGTGTTAGATATTACTCTAGCTTCATCAAGAAATCGGACGGCTCGTGGGCCGAAAGCAGAGAGGAGGTTCTGGCATCACTAGTTGAAGCCCATTTTCCAGGAAGTAGCGCACCAATGGCTCCGATACATAAGGAACCTAACTTTAGCGCACGAGTAGACGAAAGGGTTGATAACAATATCATTACTTCGAAGAAACTGCGTTGGGCCATCAAGTCCTTCGCTCCGTGCAAAACACCTGGTCCGGATGGCATTCTGCCGGCTATGCTACAAAGGGCTCCAAGTACAGTTACGGATTTGATCGGTAATCATTTTATACACTGCCTGCGATTAGGCTATGTACCCAGGGCGTGGAGAGACGGTCTTCATACCCAAAGCGGGTAAACCAAGTTATACTTTAGCGAAAGATTTCAGACCTATTAGTCTGTCGTCTTTTCTCCTCAAGACACTTGAAAGGCATATTGACATTCATATAAGAAGCAAGTGTTGCAGCGGAACTATGTAATACTCAGCATGCATATTTAAAAGGTAAATTAGTAGAGACGGCTCTACACGAAGTAGTAGGAAGAATAGAGTACAGCCTTCACCATAAAGAATTTGCACTAGCTGCCTTTTTGGACATTGGCCTTTAATAATGTCAGGAAAGAGGCAATCAAAAACGCCTTGGAAAAAATCAACGTCGAACAACGCATTACCAATTGGCTATGCGAAAAGCTCTCGACGAGAAATATTAATTCCACCCTCGGAAATAGTTCAATAAGAAAATCTGTTACTAGAGGCACCCCACAAGGAGGAGTCATCTCCCCCCTTCTCTGGGTGCTGGTCATAGACGATATACTTAAAGAACTAAATAATGCAGGATTCAGCGTCACTGCCTACGCGGATGACGTAGTTATCATTGTCCAAGGAAAATTCCTAGACACGACAAGTGAACTTATGGAAACAGCCCTCAATAGGCTCAGTATATGGGCCGTAGGGGGTGGACTACGAGTCAACCCGGAGAAAACGGAACTCGTCTTAGTACAAAAAAAAAGATACCACCATTTAAGCTGCCCAGACTTGCAGGAGTGGAGCTCTCCCTCTCGGAGAACGCAAAATATCTTTGTACGATATTAGACAGGAAACTGAATTGGAAACTTAACGTCCAGGAAAGAGTCCGTAATCGTTCATCTGTAAAAGGACAGCAGGAATTAAATGGGGCATTAGGCCGGCAATGTTATATTGGCTATACACAATGGTAGTAAGGCCCATAATTACTTATGGGGCTCTTGTTTGGTGGAAGGCCACGAACAAGAAGTACGTACGGAATGAGTGCCCAGGGTACAAAGAACAGCCTGCATTGCCATTACGGGTGCTTTACGTACACCAGCGGCTACACTGGAAGCGTTCTTGCACCTTTTACCACTGGACCTACAAATACAGTCAAGTGCAGGTAATAGTGCGCTACGGCTTACTAATTTAGGGCTTCTTAAAAACAGGGGTTTAGGGCATAGTACTATTTTGAAGGAATCATTCTCTAAAATACCGGAAAAAGCAGATGAAAGTCTTGATACACTAGATTTTGACGGTTTGGGGACATAATCCCGAAAACCGAAATACCGAAAACCTAAAATCCCGAAAATCCAAAATCCCGAAAAGCCAAAATCCCGAAAATCCAAAATCCAGAAAACCTGAAATCCCGAAAAGCCAAAATCCCGAAAAAAGAATCCCGAAAACGAAATCCCGAAAAATTATATAAAATTGAAAATTTTGCGAACGTGTCCATCGTGAAAACCAACAAACAGCGTGAGAAACTGCTTATTGACGGCTACAGTTACCATGTCAACAAAGTTTCCTCACAGGAATTGCGTACAATATGAACTTGTATTAGATATTGTTTTGTCATGGACCGTTTTTGATATGTTTTTTGTTATGTTTTATTTATTTGAAGTTTGTTATTTTGTTGATTTTGTTAAATAAATTTGCCTAATTTGTTTGTTGCTGCAATAAAATTTTTAGTTTCACTTTCGGGATTTTGGCTTTTCGGGATTTGTGGCTTTTCGGGATTTTGGCTTTTCGGGATTTTGGATTTTCGGGATTGTGGCTTTTCGGGATTTTTGGCTTTTCGGGATTTTGGATTTTCGGTATTTTGGGCTTTCGGGATCACGTTTTTCGGGATTCTGTCCGACTCCCGATTTTGACACGTCCTACGAAGTGTCGTACTCTGACGGACAGGACTGGCATTGGAACTCGAGGGACAATGAGATCTCCATATATACTGATGGTTCTAAAACCGGTGAGGGTACGGGGTTAGGCATATACTCCAGCGAGTTCGACCTACATTTAGCCCTGAGACTTCCGGACACATGCAGTGTGTTCCATGCAGAGATTCTGGACGTACTCAAAGCTGCGGACGTACTTGAGATGAGATCGATATCCAATAAGAACATCGCCATCTACATTGATAGGCTGCGCTTATAGCGCTAGAATCATATACTACCAAATCTGAAATAGTCAGGAATTGCCGCACAATGCTTAATGCATTATGTTCGCAGAACCATATCAGATTGAGTTGGGTACCTGGGTATTCCGATATTGAAGGTACCGAGAAAGCCGACGTTCTGGCTAAGGAAGGAGCTGAGCTCCCACTTAATACAATGGTTAAGGGTATCAGACCACCTATGACCATTGCTAGAAGGGTTGTCCTTGAGTAAACCTTGAATAAAGCAGCCACCAGATGGTCACAGCTAGAAGGACACAGGGTCTCAAAGGCAATGTGGCCCGTATTAAATAGGAAACAATCTGAAGAATTACTAAATCTCAGTAGCACAAAGTTAAGACTAACGGTAGGAATACTCTCTGGACACTGCCTTCTAAGGAAGCATGCCATGAGACTAGGCTTAGCTAACACGGATATTTGCAGGTACTGCGAGGACCTACAAGTCACGGAAGATATTTCCCACCTTCTTTGCGAGTGTCAATCAATTGCTCGGAGTAGAAAGAAGCACCTATGCAGGTACTTCTTTAACAACTTAGAGGAGATTGGTTCCTCAACCAGTGTTGGAACAATAACTAAATTCTGCAGGAAAATTAACTGTTTGGGCGATTGGTTAAGGTTTTTAACCGTAATGGTTCCCTGGGGATGGCGATGGGCCCGTCTTGGTACCTGGTCTTTTGTGACGATCTCACAACCCTACTCAACCTAACCTAACCTTACCTATATCATGTTCCCAAATTTTGATCTAATATTAACGTGGAGTGGCGAAAATCAAGATTTGTTAACTAATTCAATTCCTTGCACTACGTTTCTTGTTTCATCAATTAAACCAGGACCACAGAAACCAACAGCACCACTAAAACTTTGTATGCGCTACGTAGACCATTCAAACGATAACTCAACCGCAGAGATCCAACAAATATTCGGTAGTCAAGCAAACGACGCGACGGAATCTAATGGATTATGGGTTATTGTTTGAACAGATGCCAAAGATTCATTTATTCATTCTCCTTGTGGAGTAAAATAGGACCTTCTCAGCACTTCATTTTATGTGAATTAAGTTTTAATCCTGCTACTGCCATGCTGATCCGTAATTTATGTGACTTTTGTTTTGATTATTCAAATTGGTTGCGGTACCTTTCAATAGGATTGTTCCTTGGTCTTGTAGTGTATACAATTGGCTGCTTGTTGCCTGTGCTTTTTTCTGTGGTTCATTGTTAGCGAATCCGTTGTGTTTGAATCCTTTGGTCACAATTGTTTCATCAAATTTCTTTGTTGAAAGGAGTATCTACAAGATATTTTTTTCGTTTCTAAAATGGGTTTTCATAAGGACGAACACGATAAAAGTATAATATTCAGCAGATGTTTTTAATTAAAAGATTATGTTAAATACAAATTTTGGGTATATTTGAAATTTATATATAGAATTGCGTTATTGCGGTTGTACTTTCCAACAAATTTCTAAAGAAAGAGCAATTCTTGAAAAACTTACTCCGCTTGTTTGGGAGGAACACAAGGTTTATGTAAATTCTATATTATTCGTGACAATGTGCATTAACACAAATTGGAACGATGGGCAATTATTTGTGTTGATGTATAATACAGATAGTGTAAACGAATACTACTAGCTAGTATTGTCAGTATAAGTCTCACGGAAACTTGTGATAGCTCTGTATTTTGTTTAATTATACCTACGGGTACTTAAATACACTGCATGAATAGTAAACAAACCTTAAGTAGGTTAGGGTAGGTTGAAACGACTGTAATTGCCACAGCACACTGAGACCATTTTAAGGTCCTAGAAGTGATACGAAATGTAGATAGGGACATTTTTTCATTCGTACTCAATGTAATAGTTTCAATTTCAGTCTTTTATGCGAGGCCCATGAAACTTTGCTAAATAATTAAAACTTTAAAAATGCTTCCATAATGGAAGTAGTTTATGTTTAAGGTAATCTTTCTAGTAGTGTATGGCTGTATGTTGCTTTGCAGGAGGATTTTTTTTAATATATTTTTTTAAATTGCGTCAGTAATAAGATTCTGGAACAGCTGCAAGTTATTTCACACTATTACTTTATCTATTGCTCAAAAACTGAAAATGTAACCATGAAATAATGTTGACTTTAATTCTTGAGCAGTGGATAAATTAATAGTGGCATAAATACTTTTGTAAAACCTTTTCAAAACCTATATTTGAAACTAATATTTGATGCCATCGCTGGTGTCAAATGTAATCACCTATGAGTATGCGTTTGGATAAAATTCCGAAACGAAAGTCAAATCTGTTCGGAAATCAGATTGCGTTCGAAGAATCTGCGTCTGAACAAAATAAATTAAGTATATAAACGTGTTCATTTGGCATTCAAATATTCCACAAAAATGAGTTGTCGAGAGCTTCGGAAAAATCTAACACGTCAGAAAAAAGTGCGCGTCTCGTTCTCCTGCTAATTACCGATCCACAAACTTACATCAATTATTTCTGAGGTCAACGAATTGCTGATATATAGTCAGCGAGTGAAATATCTAGAGTGACAAAAAATCTTTAATGACGGGGGGTATGGTTTTCGTCGCAATATATCCATTGGTGGCTTATCTCATCGAAAAGGGACACTAACCTCTCAATTATTTTGGTGAATCCAGGATGAAAAAATACTCTTATTCAATAGAGTAGAAACCATAAACTAACTATTTAATAGACTGACAGTTTCACCCAAAAAAGAGAAATTGCCTACAAGCTGAATTTGACCTTGGATGTAGCCCAGTTTGAATTCATGTATTTGTGCCTATTTTAATCAAAGGGGACTCACTCGTACTTGAAAAAAAACAGCACGTTTCGCAACCAATTTCTCCTTTGGTGAAACTATTAACACTTAAAAAAGTATAAGAAAAATTACAAACAAAAAATCAAGTAAAAAAAGTCGTCAGTTTCCTAGAAAACAAATTGTGAAGAACCAATAATAAATGTGCAGTCATCATTTTGCAACTTTATTTTACTTTTCACATAAATAATGACATTATTTTCATTCATAAAATGTCTACCAAAAACTTTTCAGTTGTGTTTTTTTTATTAAAAACTAGCACCATTCATGTTCTTGGCTGAAGCAGTTGTTTCAAATGGAATTTAATTATTTATCTCATTTATTTAAAATGTTCTAATAAATTTTAATTGTTTTTTTGTTATTTTCCGCCATTAAATGGGATCTTCATGAAAAGATTATAACTCAAAAATCATATTTCAAATCATAATAGTCGTAATCCATCTATTGTCGTTTTTCTATTGACATTCCCGGCGAAATATTTGCTAGCATAAAAAAGAGACAACACGAAGCCATGTTTGAATAAGCTGAAGATGTGGTTGATTTATAAATAAAAAGAATAAGGTACTTGAGTTTGTCATTGAAACTGCATTTTGATTATTTTGGTGTGTTTCCTAATTTTGAGTATTTCACTAACATATTTCTTCCCACAAAACAACAAACGAAAACAGACACGTTAATTGTAGGAACAAAAATATCTTCTTTTATTTCAACAAATGAATTTTTCACACTTTATTCCTTTATTTATTTATATTGATTACATTCGCTATTTTAATTTTTGTAGAATAGAAAACAAATGTTATCGTGTGCAATAAAACAACGAATTTAAACTCTCAGAACGCATCCATCAGCTGACAGCAACTCACGAAATACACTAAATCTCAGTCAGTGTTCCTAGCACTCTCTCTTTATTTTTCCCACGAAGCGTGTTCATTTTTCCCTTTTCACTAAACTCAAATTACCTCAATTCTTTTATGAAAAAAACATGCTTTGAAAAGTAAAATTTGTATTGTTCGGAAAGAAAATAACAATGAATTAATCTTCAGTATAAAAACGCAGTTATAATCATTATTTTTGGTACTGGAAATTGTTGCTAAAGGCAAATCTCCTTTTTATGTATATTTAGTGCGTTCACATTCACGGTGATATGTAGTTTGAATGTTTTCTTGTCAGATTGTTGATAATCACACAATTTTGATGTTTTTCCTTTTACGAACGGAAATTTTACGGAAAATGTAAATTCCCACAGAAAGGTAGAGATACCACAATGTAGGAACACTGCTGAGTGTCAGCAGGATATTACAACTCCCGATTAGTATTTGTGTTGCTGCTTCACACGTATTCACAGACAGTAAAATAGCGAGCGGTGGGAGGGGCATATATTGAAAAAAAATCTGGGGTAAATCGGGGAGACGTATGAAAGCTGTCAGTCTATTTAATAGTTAGTTTATGGTAGAAACTATACCTTTCTGGCTGTTCAATTCAAGTTGTTTTGTCTGCCTTTTAAACCGAAATTCACAGCACACAAACTTACATCGAACCGAACTCGTGGAGCGTAGCCCAAACCACAGGTGCGGACAAATATGCTTTCGACTACCTTTATACGAGTATTTCAAACTACGTAATTGCTGGTCTTCTCTAAGGCTCTGTCCGACTATCTAAATTGCATTAATGATCTTCTATCTGCATCTTCTAATTCAATTTAGTTTGATGGCGCACTAACTACTCATACTCATTCCATAACGGTAACGTATGATAAGCTCTCCAAATTCCGACCTTGACAGCATTATAAAATGCGGTTCATTGTAACAATTCTATGTGTCGTCTCCAACGCGAAACCCAAAACTTGAGCCATTTATGGCATGTGCTTTTATTTAGTAGTGTTTTTTTTTTCTTACTAAAACCACCTCCGACAGATGGAAATTTATTTCATACTGCAACTAAATTATGAGTTTCAAGAAATTTATTTTATCACGTGTAGCAGCCAACTTTCCGGTAGCAGTTCCTGCTAGCTCCGCAATTTGTTCACGATAGTTTTCGAGCTGAGTTGAAAGGATTAGTTCGTCGTAGCTCGCAGATGCCGCACTAAATTTGCTCTGTCGATAATTTGAGGGACCGTGTTCTTGGTGGTGCAGGGAAATAAATCCACGAGAATCAACTCCCCATGGGAATTTAAACCATCTTGATTGGGAAATAAGTCCACTTAACAAAGTGGCTGTTGACATATCCCGCTCACCGATTGTTATGCTTGCGCTGGTAATTTTTCGTTTCGTCCTTATGAAGACCTCCATTTCTTATATGTACCGTGACGCATTCATGAATGTAGCCCTTACTTTATTTTGGAAAGTTTGTAAACCATTTAGATTTATCTCACTGGTACAGCCCACATTTGTATAGATACTTAACGTCCACTTCTTTAACAAAATCAAGCTCTCGAGGTTATCCTTCGAATACTTTCCGAGCTACCAATAAAGTTCCCTGTATTTGTTTACGATTTCTTCTCATTTATTTCTAACATGCGTCGAAAGTCATTATAAGAGTTGTTTGGTTTTATTTGCAAATAGAACCTGGATGATGATAAAAAGCAGGCAAGTTATAATGTTCGCTTACATGTAAAATCAATTCGGCCTTACCAATAATCAACTTTAGTCTGGCAGTTTGCGCAAAGACTCCACACTTCCAAAATCCCTTTACCAATAAACAAATTTAGTTGTCGGATTATCGTTAACTGCAGGGTTAAATATTAATGGTCAGAAAGCCATGTTTATCTCGGGCATAATCTAAAGAAATCCTCCCTAAATGTCATTTCAAGAGGAGTGTTCCCCAACCACCAAAAATGGCGATATGGAATTTCGTAATAGGAGCGAATTTAAATTCACTTTTGTTCAGCCTGAAGGTTTACGATTATAAACGAATTTTAGTAAATTGTAAATGTTTTCTGCCTTTATTCGTTGGAATACAACAATGCAAGTGGTTTTTAAGTTTAGCAAACACAAATTTGTACAAATGCATGCACAAAATTAAAAATATTGCATTTTTGTTTTATTTCTAAACACTTGAAATAAATATTTGGAATATTTTAATTTTGATTGGTTTTCCTTTTTTAATAGTTCGCAAGTTACGAGTGCATACGTAGTAAAAAATAAATTTGATATAAGTTTAGGATGTTTCCAAGACTTTCTGGAGAGTCGTCGAGAAGAGAATAAAATGCCGGTTCACTTAAGATTAGACAGCTCATACCCAACCGAATACCTACACTTTTCTACAACTCTCATGGAAATGGAGTTTGTTCCCAGAAAATGAGAAAATATAGATATAAGAATTGTCAGCATTCAGCAAAATCCCCGCGAAATAATAAATTTAGGAACTTCTGGAGGAATAACCGGTAGTATGTGCGAATTCAAGATAAACAGAATTCTGTTTTGTTTTGCGTGAATTCATAGAGGAGTACACATGACAGTTTTCATATTGTCACATCCTATTGTAAGCGGCACCCTCGCAATGCATACTGGGCACATTCCTGCATGCACTCGGAGTTTGATTTCGAGTTTGTTTACGAGAAATCAAAATCCGCCTTTTCCAGGAATTGCCCACGCGAATTCCTTTTCTCGTTTAGATCTTTGTGGGAAGATCAAGATAAGAGAAACTGAATTTCGCATTAGATTTAAGTTCAGTTTAAGTTCAGTTGAAATAAAGATCTCAAAACGAACAGACGTGTTTGAAATCAGTTGGTTTACTGGCGCAGTCGGAAAAAAAATAAGAAATAATTACATAAATCGAAGAAGATTATAATTTTATTTCGCTTAAAAATACAACGCGGCAGCAAAAGTAAAGAAATACATAAATCGAAGAAGATTGTAGTTTTATTTTTTGTCGCTTAAAATACAACGCAGTCGCGAAATACAACGAAGTGTTTGTGCGAATTTTTGTTTTGTAACCAACTCTTTTAACTCCCAAACGTTTGCCCACGCAACTCCCCAGTCGGAAAAAACTAAAAACATAGATCAAAGAAGATTCTTATGAACACAATTTTCCTTTTAAAACAAAGTGTCTGTGCAAATTACGAGAAGTTTTGTTACAAAGAAAACTATCTAAAAAAAAAAATTGGTGAAAGACTAATAACAAAGATTTCTACCTACACCATCATCATATACCACTATCTACACAACGTCAGCAGCCCCATCATCATCAAGAAATGAAACTAATAACGCTATATTTGTTCATTGCAAAAGTCTTTGGGCAAAACCTGCAAGTATTGCCGATTTTGACCGAAAATGGATTTATGATAACGAAAACAGAGGAAGTATTAATCGTACAGAACTATACAAAAGTAGCCCACATCGTTAACCTCACCCAATACGCTGATATAATAGACACATTATACAATAACCTTAACCAACTAAAATTAAATAACGATGACATCAGCTATCAAATGCTGCATAGAGAAATTTCTACACTGCATAACCATTTTAACATTTTAGTACCTAACATTCATAAAGAGAGACGTAGTAAGCGAGGTTTAATAAATATTTGGGGAAAGGGACTAAAATTCTTAGCAGGTACAATGGATAACGATGACGCTGAAGAAATATATAATCACTTGGATAATTTAGACAAAAACACGAAACAAATTACTGACCAATCCAATAAACAGGTTATAATTAATAAAAACCTTATTAAGAATATAAATGATATCTCAGAACACATTAACACACAACAAAATAAGTTGAGTAAATACCTTTACGAAATTTCCAATATAACTGAAAGAAATATATTTCTGGCAAATCAATTTGAATATGTACTGCAAATGTTTGCAGATATAACAGCAATTGACAGACAATTAGAAAAAATAAAAGACATAATCTTACTGAGCAAACTTGACGTTCTGACACACGACATACTGACCGATGATGAAATACACAACTATAAAATAACAATAACTATGATGCCGTATCTTAAAAATAGCGTAATATTTAGAGACGATCTTTTAATTTTCGTACTACTCATACCAACATTTACTGATCAAAAATTTTCAAAGGCAATAATTATACCATGCCCTAATTCCGCATTCGAAGAGCTGGATATTGATATTCAGGAAGTCATTATTAAGGATAATATTATTTTTAAAACTATAAATGAGCTAACAATAAAAAAAGAAAATCTAAAAATCCATGATAACCAGTGTATTAGAAATCTATTGTCAACAGACAATAAATGCCCTTATAGAATAAATAAAGAAGAATCTGTAACTCAAATAAAAGAGAACTTAGTTCTAACAAAAAACATGCAAAAAACGAAAATGTCTCAGAATTGTAATAATAATGATTTATTTGTCGAAGGAAACAATGTAATCGAATTTAAAAATTGTTATATGGGCATAAACAACTTTAAATTTTCAAACAAAATTAAAGAGTTTAAAGACATTATTATTCTGCCTTCATTAAAACTTAATTTAACAAAAATAAAAAATAACTTAAATATACAAGAAATACACTTACAAACAATGGAAAATAGAGAAACTATTAAATACATTGAGTTTGAATCAAAGATTAATAAGTACACTTCCGTATCGTTTATAACACTGATAATAGTTATAAGTCTTTTTATTGTAATTATGAAATGCAAAACACAAAAAACTAAAATTATCGTCAAAGCACAATCAATGACAGATCCATTTAAAATTTAATTAAGCAATCATTTTTCTTAAATACAAAAAATATAGTAAGTTAAGAGCCTAGAACTTTAATTTTTTTTTAATTTTCAATTTAACATTTTTGGTGGACCAAAAAACTTATTGGCGGAGGTGTCACATCCTATTGTAAGCGGCACCCTCGCAATGCATACTGGGCACATTCCTGCATGCACTCGGAGTTTGATTTCGAGTTTGTTTACGAGAAATCAAATTCCGCCTTTTCCAGGAATTGCCCACGCGAATTCCTTTTCTCGTTTTGATCTTTGTGGGAAGATCAAGATAAGAGAAACTGAATTTCGCATTAGATTTAAGTTGAGTTTAAGTTCAGTTGAAATAAAGATCTCAAAACGAACAGACGTGTTTGAAATCAGTTGGTTTACTATATAGAAAAATGTTCGCGGGTTTATATTTTTCTGAATGAATTTAACATTTTGTCGCTTTCTAAGTTTCCCGAATTAAGTAATATGAGCTATACAATTTTTAAAAGATCATTACAAGATTTTACAAGCACTGTTTCGTTGCTCGCCCGATTGAAATTCAAAAACGGAACCGATAGGTCCTTAAAACACTTTTGGCTTCCTACGTGAGTTCTTAATTTATTCTAAAACAAAATAGCCGGCTATTATTTCTTTTTTTTCAAAAATATTCACTTGCTTACCATTCAATCGTTAGATCAATAAGCTTCGATCTTCATAATCAGCCTTATAAACTGTGTTCCGACACAAATTCACTGATAAATCAATCGGGAAGTATTAGAAAACAAAGGAAAGTGTACTATAAAAAGTAGCAAAAAATGGATCCGATCGAACGAGAAGGCATCACTGATTTGCACATGATATTTGACAGATCAGCTGATATTTTGTGCATTTTCTATTTTGTTTTTTGTGTTTTCTTATAATAAGCTTCAAAAGACCATTGAAAGATATCCGTTGGGCAAATTAATTTGCGATTTATATATTCCTTTTCTTAGAATAAAATCCTCGTTCTGAAATAGAACATTGACCTTTTTTTTTCACGAAAACAAATTATGAAATTTGAATTCTGCGATGACAAAAAATATAATAGATTCTAAGAAAGTTGTCGCGCTGGCAAATGTGGTGGTCTAATTGTTTATTGGTACCGTTTGACTAATGCTGTATATTTTGACTAAAGCTGGCAACCAGCTCATGGTCGACATTAGTGTTTGATTGTTAGTAAGGCCGATTGTTCATTTGTCTATTCCCGGTTGAGCGCGCCTTGCACTATCTCGTCAGTGTGTCTACAATAATCTTTTCATTTGGTTGTTTGCTTTCCGAAGTAATCAGATCGTAACCTGCAGCTTTCCAAGGCTTCATTTTCGTTATATTTTTGCCTGAGCTCAGTAAGCCTACCTAGCGTTTCAAACTAAAGAGTTTTCCAATAAGAGGTGTTATTGTGAATGACCCGCTATTTCGGTAGCTGTCACTTTTGAAGCTTTTATTCTTTGACATTTGACAAGTAGAAACTACGCCATTACTAAAAATGGAACGATACACGCTTCAACAACATACTGAAATTATTAAAATGCACTACAATTGTGGTGAAAAAAACACAAGCAACGAAACCATTGATCTTTTACGTTAAGAGTACTATCTCTCGAAGAGGTGATCACAATTGGCCACCGAGATCTTCTGATTTAACACCTTGCGACTTCTTCCTTTGGGGCCACGTGAAAGATAATGTCTACACCAATAGCACAGCGTCGATTCAAGATCTCAAAGATAAAATTCGTGAGGCTATCGAGGACATAGGGCAGCCACTTTGCGATTTGGTTATTGAAAATTTCATGGAAAGGATATGGTCCTGTATTCGTGCTCGTGGTGGCCATTTTGGCTGATGTTGTTTTTCATTATTAACGGCATACCTTCCTCTTTATTATGAAATAAACATTCGATCGTTTATCTCAAAAAATTGCATTTTTCTTTGAATACCAAAATAACACCTCGTATTGGAAAACCCTTTAGATGTTCTTCTGGTCACATTCATTTTTCGGTTTCGAAAGTAAAGCTAAATAAAACACACACAGCGATACATTTTTGATGAAAATTTTATTTCATCTAAAGTTTGGACTTTGCCATTAAGTGTTTAATACAATACCATTCAAATGGCCGCCTCGGGAAGATTCGCAGCATGCGATTCTTTTGAGATAATTTTTAACCACTTTTTTGCACATTTCGGGAGGTATCTCGGCCATAACTTTATAGTTGAGTAATGTTGTTTTAAATGCTCTAAACGGGAATTATTCGTGTCAATAGGGTCTTTTGTGTAGCTCACAGAAAAAAAAACGAACGGAGTCAAATCGCATGATCTTGGTGGCCAATTGATGCGAACATGATACTTTTCACGAAATACAGCCATAATTGGTCCTGTTGTGTGGCTTGTTACCACATCTGGTAGTACCTAAGTTTTAATAATTGAACGCTTTTTTCGATTGTTTAGCGATACAAACATTCAACTGATATTATGACACTTTAAATGACAGCTGAGCATTTTCGGCCAAACCATCCGCTTTGTTATCACTTTTTAACCCGATGTCTTGGCTAATTTTTTAATTGATGTTCGAATGAATGTTCGGCTTCTGTGGCTCTAATTGCTCCAGAGCGAGTAGCTCGGTTCTCTTTCATCTGTTAGGCTTTCTAGGTAATATGTGAGTTCGCATCGTTTCGTTAATTTCTTTTGTTCTTTGCTTCAGTAGCCGGCCATGAAGCTTTATTCTAGGATAATCTCCGCTGAAACTAAGCTATACTATACTATACTAACACATATGCTGCGAAATGTATAGGTTTCCTCAAAAGGTTAAAGAAGTATGTATCCGACTGCAGTACATTTATATTAGTCGTTCATATGCCCCAAACTTAAGTAAAACTCTCGTATCTCTCGGTCGGCTCAATTGAAAACCATATTTACCCTTTTAGATAGGACCTTGGACTACTGAACTAAACTAAACAGTGACCAAAACGCAATTACTTGTCATTAGTTTACCCTTAACGGATACAATGCTAAGGTTAATTAAATGTTTAGTGTTAAAAACTGAAAGGCGTAGTTGTGGCTTTCCAGACCAATTATTCTAGATCCTATACCCAGAGTAAAAAGATTGTTTAGCGAAGAACTTTGAGATTTTTAAAAGAAACTGTTTGCTAAATGCTGCTGCTCTGTAATTTTTTATAACAAGAACTCGTTTTTAAGTTCTCAAGAATCAAGTATTCAGTGTGCGAATAATATAACTAACATGACTATTTTCTTACATCATTGCTAACAATAATTTCAATCTTAAATCATTTTAACCAATGGAAATTTTTGGCATTATAATGTTTTTTTTTCTAAATGTATATACATAAAATTTGTCCATGATTTCTGGCTGCGATACGGTTACGAAAAGATTGGTCGGTTTCACCTCTTATTGAGTGGTATATCCGAGAGATAAGTTACCAAGTTAAAATATATATTTATAATCTTTTTTATCAAAACACAGATTGAGGCGCACAAAATATTGGAACAGTTTTCAAGATCACTCACAAAGCGTCATTTCTGAAAACGAATGCCGTCTAAAAGTAGAAAAATAGTCAATTCAACTGAACATTCTTAAAGGAAATTGTACATTTTTACTTCACCCGTTTTTTGAAAAAAAAAAGAACAAAAAACATTTTTTTTTCGTCCGCCAAAAACCATTAAATTTCTACTTCTGTAATTTTGTCATATATCTATTTAATGTTTCTATGTGGCCATACGATTTTTTCTAATGGCATTGTCTTGTTTCTTTTTATGGGAAACTTTGGGAGTATAGGTGTAAAGGGTTTTCCAATAAGAGGTGTTTTTTTGGTATTCAAGGAAAAATGCCATTTTTTGAGATAAATGATCGGATGTTTATTTCATAAAAAAGAGGAAGGTGTGCCGTTAATAATGGAAAACAACGTCAGCCAAATGGCCACCATGAACACGCATACAGGACCATATCCATCTCATGAAATTTTCCATAAAAAAATCGCAAAGTGGCTGCCCTATGTCCGCGATAGCCTCACGAATTTTATCTTTGAGATCTTGAATCGACGCTGGGCTGTTGATGATCGGCCGGCTTAAGTTCTTGTATTAACTGAACTTTATAAGCCTTAAGACCCAAGTCTTTATGCAAAATGCGGTGTAATGACGTTTGTGGAATGTCCAATTCCAAAGAACGACTGGGAATGGACAAACCTGGGTTTTCTTCAACACTTTGGGCTACAGCAGAAATAATCTCAGTTGTTGAGCGACGTGCACGGGTTTTATTCTTCACATCACTAACTTGTCCCAACAGCTTTCCACCAATTTCTGTATTGCGGTCCGACAAGGTGCTTTGCGAACTGTGACTGCAAGATTTTCACCATTTTTGTACTGAATTTTAATAATTTCAATGCGTTGTTGAAGCGTGTATCGTTCCATTTTTAGTAATGGCGTAGTTTCTACTTGTCAAATGTCAAAGAATAAAAGCTTCAAAAGTGACAGTTACCGAAATAGCGGTTCATTCACAATAACACCTCTCATTGGAAAACCCTTTATCTAAAAATGACCAAAGTGATTTTGACAAAAATGTATGCTTGCTCAACTTCATTGAATAGCTTCTAAATAACTGCAAGCCAAAAAATGTGCTTCTTTTGTTTAAGTTGAAAAATTATGAATGCAACAACAATTCATCAGATAAAGGTAAGGAAAATGTCTGAACGAGCTGTATCTAGTGGGAATAATATCCAACTAAATGCACACAAATGGGATTAAAAAAAATCGTTGCCTTTAATTTTAATATACTTTAGTCAATTTCTGTATTAACTTCACAGTACATTCATTTCATTGTTAAATTCTGTCGTCGGAATAAATTTGTGTAAGCCATGCAGAACACTTATAAGGTACACAGCAGAATGTACTCTAAGGCTTGCTGCACCAATTCACACAAATGAGATTAAAAAAATCGTTGCCTTTAATTTTAATATACTTTAGTCAATTTCTGTATTAACTTCACAGTACATTCATTTCATTGTTAAATTCTGTCGTCGGAATAAATTTGTGTAAGCCATGCAGAACACTTATAAGGTACACAGCGGAATGTACTCTAAGGCTTGCTGCACCAATTCGATTAAATCGTAATTCTCAATCAAGGTTCTACCAGTGCAATGGTGAGTACCATAGTTGGTAGAAAACCACTGTTTGAGTTGCATATTTATGTATTTGCCAACAACTTGTATATTAACTTGAAAAAAAGGGCACTGAGTAAACAGTTTACTCAAGTGTGGACCGTAGTGGATTGGATATGCCGCACTAACATTCACATCCCGGTGTAAGAGTAGTATATCCATGTAATTGGAAGTAAACCAGGGCATTTATTGTAGTACTTTCTGATTGCATATAGTATATGTACATTTTTGTGTGGGTATAGACTGTGTGTATACATTATTGGTTAAACTGTGTTTCATAATCCAGCAACCGACTGGGATACAGAAGAAGTGTTATGGAACATTTAATTTATTGGTATACTTTTTAGTATTGATTTGACCTTGCATTGACTTGCGAGATATATATGAACAAGGGTAAGACTGATGAAAAAAAAGCATATCAAGTGTACCGTGTTTGAGAGCTCTACAGGTAAAGGGGATGTAAGGAACAAGGGCTCCTTGGAAGAATGTGCAAAAGGACGAAAAGCCAGCGATCGAACAATTTGGACGATACTACTCAAGGTACAATATACTGAAGTTTTACCGATATGTAAGTAGAACATGACAATTCAGCAAGATCCGTACAGTCATTACAACTGCATAAAAAGGAATATCATATCTAGCAAACAAATTTCAAAGGTTTTTAAAATGATAAGTCGCAAAAAAGGATACAAATCGGCGTAACTGCCTTTTTTGTTAGGTTAAATAATTTTTATTAATTACTTTAGTTCTTATTTTTTTTTTATTTTATAAGATGAATTTTTTCAATTCTCTATTTTTATACTTTCCAGGTACATGTGTAATTCACTTTTTTATTACATTTGTAACGCGAAGAAGGAGTCACCAGAGACTTCATAAAGTATATATATATTCTGAATCAGGATCACATTATAAATCGATTTAGCCATGTCCGTCTGTCTGTTAAGTACGTTAGTTAAGGAATTGACATAGGCGAATTAGATTTGGTGAAAGGACTTCTTTTTATCGTCCCCAGGTTGGTATTGAAAATGGGCTATGTCGGTCAAGTAGTTCTGGTACCTCCCATACAAAACCAATTTTGCATGACTTGTATGCAGTGGAGGGTATCAAATCATCGGGCAGGCCATACATATTATTTTCTCCCAAAAGGGGGAGCTTAAAAGCAAAGGTGATTATCCTGTTTCTGTAATTTAGTGCTGTTTTGAAGTAAATTTTTGGATACATTCAACTCATTGATAAATTCAATTACTTGGTCTTCTTCTTTGGCGCTTATTAACGAAATGAAAAATTTGACGTGGCGCCACTGTCTACTCACCTACGAGTATTGTTCCCTCTGGCGAATCCATCTAGATGTAGGGAATATAACACCGGGTGGTAAGATTCTTCGATCTTTTACAAATGTTTTATTATATTAATTCACCCTTGTGAATTGTATTTTAGTCATTGGGTGCATATACTCAAAATATATATATGTTTTTGAATCGCAAGGGTTTCCATAGCTTAAATGAAACGATTTAAAGTTCATATGAATATAAAAAAAAATTATATCATATCATCTGAATATCTTATATTGTATTAATTTACAAAATGCGGTGAACGCACAATAAGGAAGGGCTGTGCATGATTCCTTAGATTGCAATTGAATGGAAATCAAAATGGTTGTTTGTTAGGTTAGTCAGTAATTCAAGAAAATTCATTTTGCATATTATTTAACTTTATTTAACGTAACTCGTTAGTGTTGTCAAACTTGCAGCGCCGCGATAGGATGACGTCTGTAAGGAGAAACAAACATGGGGAACAAATTGAGAATAGAGGTTAGAGGCTAATAATATATAGTACCTAGAAGATAAGCTGAAATTATTGTAAAAAAGAAATAAAAAAAAGAACTAAACGTTAGGAAATTGAAGTTAATCATATGATTAACGTTTCTGTAATTGTAGGGAATTTAGCACACTTGTATTGATAATTTGCATATAAATTTTTGAAATGAAGGTGATTCCGGTTATCCACTTGAACCATGGTGTATAACGCCCTACATAACTCCTCCAAATTCTTTATTTAACACGTAAAATTCATAAACTTCATTTATTTTTTGTTTACGAAAATTATATCTACGTAGTACTAGTATAAATAATAAAATAAAAAAAGAAAACAAAAACGGTTAATCACAATTCATATTCCCGAGTTATTTCATATTTGTACTTGTATCACACATGTGTTTGTATTATAATTGTTTTTCAGTGTTATTCAGTGTTCTTTTTCAGCATTTCAAACTGAAGGGTTTTGATTTGCAGCTCAAATGCTTGCACGGCAATACAACTTTTGTGCTTCTCCTCCTTCATCTTTAGTACTCTTTCTTGGATAGCAACCAATCTGTTTCATTTTTCTTCAATTTTTGCGTGGAATTCGGATCCCAATTTAATATTTTTTTTCAAAAAGTGTCAATTTACCATCACTGCTCCTTGCTGTTTGTTTTTTCTCGACTTTGTGGCTGTCTTAGATGTATTGATGGACAATCAATGCTCTGTTCGCTGCGACTGTCTGTGGAGTATCCTTCGAGTATTAAACGAACGGAATCTTCCACAGATTCGTTGGCAGCAGTACTTCTTGGTAAAAGTTTTTACGTATGAAAGCCCTTTTACAGATGCTTCCAATCCAGTTGCTTCTATTAACAGATTTTCTTCTTCCATGATATATTTTTTTCTTCATATGGCCCGTTTCCTGTTCTGTTCTTCCAAGCTTTGTTAAAGGATACTTTTTTTTTTGTTTGGAACCTTTGGTCTGCAAAAACCTGAAAACAAAAATTCAAATAATAAATAGAGATTCCATAAATGAAGAGTTTTCTAACCGGAGGACCGTAGGTCCATCAGTATTTAATTTTGTGGCCAAGCTTTCCCACATTTTTATACCCTCCACAGGAAGGAATATTCACTTTGTCATTAACATTTTAACGCCAAGAAGGAGTCACCGCAGACCTCATAAAGTATATATATTCTGAATCAGTATCATATTATGAATCGATTTAGCCATGTCCGTCTGTCTGTCTGTCTGTCTGTCTGTAAATCAATATTAGGCCCATGGTCTCTCTATCTGTTGAAAAAAAAGCGTTGAAGCAAATCGATCTAGGCAAGTGCAATTTTGTGAGGGGATTTACTTTTATCGTCATCAGGTTGGTATTGAAAATGGGCTATGTCGGTCAAGTATATAGTTCTGGTACCTCCCATACAAAACCAATTTTGCATGACTTGTATGCAGTGGAGGGTATCAAAGCATCGGCCAGGCCAATGATAACACTTTTACTTGTTAATAATAAATTCCTTCAGTCTTCGAGGCATGCGTCCTACACATGAGTGAACGGTTTCGTGGGTGTCGATTCTCGTTCTCTGATACTGTTAAATGATAAGTGTTTCATACGTTCACGCTTAATTCGATTCTCGGTCTTTAAAAGTCGGCATTTTTTGATATTATCATTTTTTTATCACAACCGTTTCATTTGTGGTAGGAAGCAAATGATACCCACAATGAAAACGAAAAATTAATAAGCGCTGATAAAGGATTTCAGAAAGCAAAAATCCATGAATGATTTTATCGGTGGTCTTCATCTCCTCCCCTATGTGGGTAAATGACGCTGTCTAGCAATATCGATGTCCTCAAAAACAAATAAAGACCAGACAGTGATACATCAGAAAGTTCTGACTGTCAATAAAGATGGTAATATCGCTATAAGGTATTGCCAATATTGACGCCCTACTGCCCGCTTCCGCGATTGCTAGAACCTCCGCTTGAAAGACACTACTGTTATCAGGTCTGATTGAGCAGTGTATAGTTAATTCCTCCGAGATTATGCCGGCACCTGTTCCACAGTCCATTTTTGATCCATCGGGTGTAGATGGATATTGATTTTCTTTTCTTGGGTTTATTTGTGTTCCATTCTTCCCTACTTGGAAAGGAGCAGGTGAGTGGTGTGTCAAAGTTTAGATAAGCATAATTTTGGGATATGGTCCCCAACTCCTGCCAAAGATGCGGTTGCATGCGCAGAAAGCATTCGCTGCTTTCTTCACTCTTTTATTGATATAAAGCTTCCAATTAAGTTTCCTATCAAGGATAATTCTCAAGTATCATGTACTATCGGCCACCCTTAAGGGTATTCAATTCAATTCATTTATTAAATGGTTTCTACATTAAGATATAATCTTTTATAGTACTTAGTAATTTATATATCAGTTATACTAATTCAAAATACTTAAATTTAATAACAATATTTATCTTAATCTAACTATGAGACAGGGTAAATAAAGAAAGGGAGTGGATGATGAGGGAAACAATTTAAATAGATAAGTTGGAGAAAAATTTTGAGAGATTGCACTTTTAAAATTGATTGGATTTGAAATGTTCTTCAATCTAGAGGGCAAAGAGTTCCAAAGCCTTACAGTATGGATAAAGAATAAGCGTGATGAGTTAAGGTTATTATAACGATAGGGAATGAAGTTGATGATTCTTGAGGAGCGAGTAAAATTAAGTCTGTTGTACAAGTAAGACGGACTTTGAGTTTTAATAATTTTGTGCAAAAACATACAATTCCTGGCGTTGGTATATTGTTTCAAAGTACAGCCAAGCAAACCCCTAGAAAACATGGAAATATGATCATATCTACGTATGCCATAGATATAACGCACTGCGTCGTTAAAGGAAACTTCCAGTTTTCGCTGGGATGAAGAGGCAAGACCAAGAAGAGCATAGACCACCTCAGCATATGTTATGAGGGGTAGGACTAGAGACAGTACCAGCTTCCGTCTTGTTTCCTGAGGGGTAAAATAAGCACCGACCCACAATTTCCGCAGACATCCGTGGATACTACCCACGACCACGTTTGTAGCCTAGAATAGTGACTGAGTCAACAGCTTTAATTTTGTTATTATTAAGGTAAACATCGGGAAGGAGGTATTTGTTGAAATGGGTATTATTTGAGATTTAGATGGATTGAGAAGCAGCTCATTACCGACCAGGTTGTAATACGTTTTAAGTCTTCATTGATGAGAAGAACAAGTTTGTTGAGGTTACCAGAAGGCTTCGCTAAATGTAGTTGGACATCGTCGGCATAAAGGTGTACTTAAGTATGTTAACGTACTATTGGCAGGTCGTTAATAAACATGCAGAAGAGTATCAGACCTAATATCGATCCTTGAGGAACTCCCTGCTTTATTTCTTTCAACAGCGAAAAACGTTCACCAGAATTAACCCTTTGCGATCTGCCAGAGAGAAAACTACTCATCAACTTTATTGCTCTTTCGCTGAAACCAAAGTGATTCATTAGCTTCCAACACAGAACTTTATGGTTAACTTTATCAAAAGCCTTCGAAAAGTCTAGCAAACACAGCAAAGAAACATAACGCCTGTCATACTCCTGCCTTAATTCTTCAAAAAGGTTAACCATAGCTGTAGCACAACTGTGGTTAGCTCTAAAACCAGATTGCTGAGCATACAGCAATTTGTTCAGTGACAAGTGCTTCGTTATCTGCTTTGCCATAACCTTTCAAGGACCTTTGATAGACAAGGTAGAATGTTAACCGGTCTAAAATCAACAGGAGAAGATGCACTTGTTTTCTTTGCTATTGGCAAAACTCTTGCAAATTTCCAGAGCTGTGGAAAAGTTGACGAAATTATGCACCAGTTAATTACATGAGTGAGATGGGAGACCATTTCAGTTAAAATAAGTTTAACAAATCGAATTCGAAATCCATCCTCACCTATCGAATTGGACTTTATGGCTGTAACGTATTCAGTAATTTCAACTTCCGTGGCTACTTCAAAACTGTCGAACATTGGTACAGAGCCTACACAGTCTACTGTTCCATTAGAAGTTGAGCTACCAACAGTGGGATCATCACCCAGGAAAAAATTAGGCAATTCATCTGGATCCAGAGCACACAGAGAGTTATTTCTTCCAACAGACATGCCAATTGTCCTTAGGTTGCTCCAAAGTTTCTTTGCAGGAAGGGAAGAATTTAGTTTAGAATCATAAAAGTTTTTCTTTGACTTACGCAGGGCGTCGGTTGCGTAATTACGATTGGTTCACACTTTGTATGCAGACCAATTTACATCAAATGGTCGACGCTTCCATTTACTGTGTAATTTGTTCCTCATCTTAATAGAGCAGACCACCTCCGAAGTAAACCAAGGACATACTTTGTTCTGAGCTTTCACTGTTTTCATAGGCACACAATCATCATACAATTTTAGCAGTATTGATTGAAACAGTCTTACTTTTTCATTTGGATTACCCGTCAATCGGCATTGCTCCCAGGGAGCAGAAAAAGTCGCAGCTTGAAGGACGTTAGCATCAATGGAATTAAAGTCTTTATAGGTAGGGGAGAGGGGGGCACCTTTGAACACTTTTTGCTTCCAAGTCTCATAAAAACCTAAGTTTTTGAATTATTGATCTGTAACTTCTATTTATTTTTAGAAATGGAACTCAGCTTTAGTTTAAAAGCACAATTCTATCCGTTTTATGAAGATTTCGATTTATTATTATCTTTTGAGTGAAGCAGGTGCTTATGTTCAAAGGTGCCCCCCCCTGTGGGGCAGCTTTGAACTAGGCTGGAGCACCTTTGAACGGCAGTTTTTATTACACATTTTTTACCTGAAATAAGACTTTACACTTTAATTAAATTGAAGCGTTTAGAATGACAAGGGGTTAAGTGACATTTTTTAAATTTTTTATGTTTTTTATCCGATAAAGGTGTTATGTGACGACTTGAATTTTGGTCTATTCGCCGATACTCTACTGTATATATTACAGGAGTTAGCTTTGGATGAAGGTGGTATATACACAACTTTTTCAGGTTTCGTAGCGTAAGAAAGTGTTAAAATCACTTAACACAATTGTACGCTCATAAAACGATGTGTAACAAATCTGGTTTGCGCATAAAGGTGCTTAGTGCTCACTTAACACCTTTATGTAGTTTGACTTTACATGTTATACATACTAGCTCAAGCTCATTCACGTTTGTTCATGCTTCTACATTCTACAGGTGGCCGTCTGGAATAGTGAACAATTAACGGTAATGTTTGTTCCTTTTTGTTGTTGTCGACAATATTGGCGTATTGCGATATTTTAGGCAGTTGTTTCTTTGATTCCTATCGCCGAGCTGTGAAGTTAATATTATACTGTGCTCGCGCGTGATTACATTAATCCTTTTCCATACGAGTATAGCGAAGTGCTGACACAATAAAATATTTTGAAAATGTTACAAAGAGGAAAAATGTTGTACAATGTTTTTAAAGCAAAGCAAGAAAACAGAGGAAAGGTAAAACTTCCACTGGCAAAAGGTATCTCATAGCTTTAAAGTTTTGTTTATTTGTACCATATAAATTTGTTTTTATTAGGAAATGAAAAAGAAGAAGTTGCAGGTGGTACAAGTTCAACGTTCGATAGCGTTGATCCTTCTAGTAATATACCTTATCAGTTTTAAAATCTTAAAATATACTTATTTAGCTTTTGATCTAGATGTTACCGTTGAATTGAATAAAACACGCGATATGGAAGAGAGTGATACTGATCAGGATTTTTCAGCCGGCGATAGCGATGAATATATTCGCGATAATGAGGACATATTAGTAAGCAGCAGTGAAAGTGATGTAAGTTCTAAATGTACAAAATCATATAACCGAAATGCTGAGGAAGTAGCAGATGATACATCTTCTCTTATAAAGAAATCACCACAGAAATCGAAAAAAAGCCTAGAAATCCTTGCAAATGTCTTTAACATGATTTGCTTATATCAAGTGCTCATTTTGCAGGGCTATTTTGATGTCATTGACCATAAGTTTCCAGAAGTGGGGCATTCCTTCCTGGACAGCGATCGCGATTTTGGCAGAATCGAAAAAGTTTTACGCAAACATGAAACAGTGTACACAGCAGAACAGTACCGAGACATAATAAGGGCTGCAAGCTCCCGAAATACGGTTGTAATCGATATGGAAAATCATTTTCGTTCCCTAAACGATTTGCAGTTCAAACTCAATGTAAAAAATGCAACCAAAAACGAGTTAAATGAAAAAGTACAATTCCGAGACACAGTTAAGTGGATACGTGTCGAAGAATACGGATCTTATTTGTATTTACAAAGAATGTTACAATGAAGAAATACCCTTCAGCAAAGTTGTCATCGCTAAAAACAAAAAACTACCAGAAAAAAAACACAGACTTTTTACCACGCGAAAGAAAATCCAAGCAGCTATCAGCAGAAAAAACAAAAAATTTAGACGATCAAATGAAGTTTGTCCCACTGGAACACCGTTGGTTTTATGAAAAGGCCATGGCTGCAGGTCCTGACGTTAAAAATGTAAAAAAAAGAAAATAAATAAATAAACAAAAATGGCACTTAACACCTTTTTCTATTTTTTAACAAAAATTAATAATAAAATGTTTGGCATAAAGGTGTTAAAGGAGTTGATTTGTAAAAAAATACCACTTATCATTAGTTTTAATAAATGAATTTTTATTGTCGAAAATGATATTAGTTTTATTATTATTTTGTTGGTATTACCGAATTCGTATTGCTTCAACAGGGAAAATTCTGAGCAAAAAACTTTAAAGGCTTGTAACTCGAAACTTGAAATTTGTCACTTAACACCTTTTCATTCTAAACGCTTCAATTATAAATTAGTTTTGCTTTTATTTATTTATTTTATTTAAATTAGAGATAAAAAACTAAACTTTACATTAATAAACTAGAATTCACGATTTAATAAGGTAAGAAGAGATAAAAAAAAAACTTAAAATAGGTAGGTACACAAACTAAAATTCACAAATAACTTTATTTATATAGGCAAATAGACTGTATATAACAAATAAACAAGTAGCCTCATTAACTAACTCCTAACTGAAATTTGGAGAAGTTGAAAGCGAAAGTCATCATCGCAGCTGTCCTCGATGTTCCTGGAGGATGAATAGGTGGTGGCAGCTTAGCTTTTATTTCTATGACACTAACAGACCACTTGTCTTCTATTTCAGGATAGAAAAACCTATAGGAACCCGGTTTCCTATTTAAGAAGCTGACGTTGTACATGTTGCCATCTTTCTCATTTATTCGGCCAATAAAACCAAATATCTTATTATTATTTTTATTGGAATATTCCACCAATATATAATCGCCTGGATTTAAATGGTCGTAAGTTAAATCTATACATGCCTCGTCTTCGTGCTCTGCATCAAGTTGTTCAATGGATGAATCATCAGCAAAGTTGAAATCTAGATCTGTGTCATCATTCACCGAGTACGAACAACTCTCATCAGAGTCCGAACTCGATTCTATTTCCGTTGGCTTTTTAGCTTTGATTGCCCGTTTAGTTCCTTGATCTAGCTTTAAACGCTTGTTAAAAGTGTGCGTTCCTGATTTTTTTTAAGCGCTGCTGTCGTTCCTTGTAGGCATTCTCAATTTCATTTTTATCTGGTGTTTCCGTCAAAATCCGTGATTTTCCCTTCTTTCTTCCTCGATTTGAATTTTGTCTTGGACCAGCTTTCCGGAAAGGCCTAGCGATTTCAGGTGATGCAACATTTTCTTTGAAAGTATCGCGATCATCCATATTTGAATACTTAACACCTGATTCATTATTTACAGAAAATAATAAGGGTTCAACATCTCATGGTGCTTCACATGCTTCGGTATTTATAATTGGCGCAACTGGAACTTCTATTTCTCTATTTGTGACCTCCGCGCACTCAAAATCTTCGTCAGTGAATGCAGTTCTTGAAAAAGGATAAATTCCTGGCTTTGAAAACCCTGCAACTATATTTTTAGGTGTAAATGCAGCAATATAAGCGGTATTAGCAATACCCGAAAGATCATGTATTGTTATAGTTTTTGCAGGATTATTTAGTAGCCAGTTGTTTTGCGCCACGGATAACATAATGCTTGAATGGTCCCAGTACTGCGACATCGAGGGGCTGAAGTCTATGAGTGCAATGAGGGGGGAATGTAACTAGAACGATACCATGTTCTCGGCAAAAGTTTATAGCTTCTATTGTACAATGGCTTTCGTGATTGTCCATTAGAAGTAATATCAGATCGTTCTTTGCGCATCTTGTTTGTTTTTGAATGTGTTCTAGAACTTTTATAAAAAGCACTCCCGTCATCCCACCACTTGTGGGGCTGTTAACATAACCTACACTACCAGCTGGGGCTCCAGTAAGCATACTATCATGATATCTAGCTCGCGGGAAAATAAATACTGGAGGAATTGTATTACCAACTGCATTGACAATAGCGCACATAGTTATCAACTGGCCTCTTTCAGCAGAAACACACTGTCCAACTTGTTTTTGCCCTTTTTGTGCAATTACGTTTGGGGCTTGGACCACTGTAGTCACCCCTGTTTCATCTAAGTTCAATATTCGGTCGGGGGTAAAATTAAACTTACCAAGTGCTCTTGGCCTGTTGAAGCTTGTTGATCGTGATAAGCTCGTATTTTCAGGCTTCCTTAAAGAAAGGGTGGTGTGTCTCTTCATGAAGCTTTTCATCCAATCCCTCCCAGCTTGCCTGTTATCAGTCCAAATATCGGGGCATTTTATTGAAATGCTAATGTTCGAGCTTGAACATATGTTAATCCATAATTCATTCTTGAGCTTCGAAGTAAATATTTCTCTAGAATGTCTTCTTCAGCGGTAGAAAAATTGCTTGAATAATCTTGACCCTGGAGAGTTTTGTTTTGTTTATAGTTCTTAATTCTATACAATAAAGTATTCGGCAGAATACCGTAAGCACGGGCAGCAATCTAAGGGTCATTGTTTTATTTATAACTGCCGTGATAGTACTCTTTACGTCATCTTCGTTAATTTCTGTGATGTTTTTCTTCTTATAGTTACGCACGATTGTATTCACCTGAAAATAATTTAAAACTTGATAGAAACAACACCAACAAATTCCAATGCACATGACAAGGAATATACAAAAAAACACGACCGATTTGTTCAAACTTGCCACAACGTGTGTTGTCAAGAACAATTTAGTTTTAAAAATTTGATTGTACTTATATATAAAAAAACTTACCTTAATATGGCTCTAATGGAACCTTTGAATTCGAAAATTATTTTTCACAAAAAAAAAAACCGCACCAAAAATTGTGTATACTCTTACAAAGAAAAAAAAAAGTTGGAAAACCAGCATAAAAACATCCACCACGAGCGAATTTCAAGTGACTACTGAAAAGATGACCGAAAGCTGTTGACGGTTATAGAATACAATATTGCCAGGATTAAAATTTGGTTTACGCTCTCATATATTTATTTAATAAGATTTTATTAGTGTTGTTCAAAGGTGCCCCAAGTTCAAATGTGCCCCCCTCTCCCCTAAAAGTGTCAGGGATGGAAGATTTCGAAAAATTAATGTCATAACCACAAAAAAGTAGATCATGGTCTGAAACATCAAATGAAAGTTGGTCAAACCAGAGAAAAAGCGACGAACACGAAACAATTATAAGATCAAGAAGACTGGGTACTTTATTCTTCGCAAAACGTATAGGGTAGGCTGTATTTACTATAGTAATCTATAGATGCATTCCTACTGAAGAAACTGAATCTTTCAATTGAAAGGCCAGCGAATCATATTTTAAAAAATCCACATTAAAATCCCCACAAATTATGTGTTCATAGAGGGCGCAATATTCGGAAATACCTGAGAAAAAGGGCATGAAAGAGCTAGTTCTATTAGTATTATACGCACAGGCCACTACATATTTGGTATTACAGTCGCGTAATTCAACTAGAATGTATTCGATACCCCTTCCAGTGGACTTAGTAACAATATCACATTTAATATTTGATTTATGTACAATAAATAACAACCCCACCACCCATAGTATCAGTAACTCGATCGTTTCGGAAAAGTTCAAAATTGGGAATCTTATAGAGCAAGTCACTTATATCTGGCTTAAACCATGTTTCACATACACAAATAACATCGGCACCGGAATTGGAAAACAAGTACTTTAAATAATCCAATTTTTGATTGTTTAAGCTCCGCGCATTTAAATAACAGACTTCGCAATATTTTGAAAGATTATTTACCATAGTGTACGTTGATTTTTCATTCATACTGTTTTGGTGTCCCAGAGTTGGTGGCTCTTATTACTCTTTTATTCGTGATCAAGGCAAGCTCAGTTTTATGGGGATCGACCCCAAGGCCGCATTGTTTTGTCCACGTATTTAACACCCTAAGTGAGTTTCCTAGAAGGCAAGTGTAACTACATTGTCTGCATATGCAGTTACTTTGACTCCCATTTTGTTGAAAATTATTAGTATTTCGTTAATGACAAGGACCCAGAGTAAGGGGGAGATGACTCCTCCTTGTGGAGGTCTCTAGAAGCGGTCACGCGAAAACTAGCTGACATTGACCTCACAATGTCACCTAGTTTCGCGTTTATGTTCATTTCCCTGAGCAAGTCCCAGATCACATTAGTGAAGGATTGGCCTCCATTCGAGTTATGAAGTGCATTATTATTAATATAAGTGTATATTCTTTGTCATTAAATGCCTTCTCTATAGTGCTAACGACCTCATGCAATGCGGTTTTCACCCCTTTGCCTTTTGTATAAGCATGTTGGGCCCCGGATATCACATTGTCATCTAGCCGACCAAGTATAAAGACGTTAATTAATTTTTCTAAGGTTTTAAGAATTGAATGAATGGCCTGAAGTCTTTGTCAGAGGTGTGGCTGGATTTCCCTCCCTTCGGTGTTACAGTAGGCTGTGTACTACTGTATCCCCGCACACTAATGTACGACATTATATGATTGTTATATACTTATGTAAGTTACTCTGTGACAATAAACACTTGCACTTCAGTATCGCTGTAGCCATTGTCTCGTATTGTCATTTACTCAGTGCTCCAGCCTAACATGGTGTCAGAATAGTGAAAAAAAAAAAAAAAAAAAAAAAAAAAAAGTAAAAGAAATCCAAATAAAGGTGCTACCGCTATTATAAAAAAAAAAAAAAAAAAAAAAAAAAAAAAAATAATAATGCCGGATGATGAGGTTCCAAGTTCAAGTCGCAGTGGAGCGTTCGTAAAACCACCGGGTTATTTGGAAATAAGCGATACAAACATGGCCATCAAGTGGAAAAATTGGCTGCAAAGATACCAGTGGTATGCTATAGCCGCAGAATTGGGGAAGAAAAAGCCAGAGGAACAAGCAGCACACTTTATGCTGGCGATAGGACCAGATACGACGGACATATTTAACTCATTCGGACTCAGTGAAAATGAAAAAAAGGAGGTAAGCGTCATAAAATCAAAATTTTCATCCGTCTTTGACCCCAAGATAAGTGTGACCTTCGAAAGGTATGCTTTTAACCGACTGGCTCAGGTTGAAGATGAAAGCTTCGATGATTTTTTCACTAAAATTAAAAACCAAGCACAAAATTGTGAATTCAAATCTCTTCGAGATGAACTCGTTCGAGACAAAATAGTAGTAGGCATTCATAGTGATACAATCAGAGAAAAGTTACTCTCGGAGGAAAACCTAACGTTAGATCAGGCCATAAAAATTTGTAGGGCTAGCGAAATAGCTACAAAACAGTTGAATCAAATGCACAAAGAACAAGAAATAAATATAGTTAGTCGACGAACTAAGGTAAATAACAAAATACATAGGCTACCGCAACCAACTACAAATACTGATACAAACGCACACAAAACTACAGGCTATGAGTACACTTCTTGCTCTCGTTGCGGATCGCGACACGCAAAAAATCAATGTAGAGCATATAACACTATTTGTCACTCATGCAGACAAAAGGGTCATTTTGCGAGATGTTGTAGACAAAGAAAAGAAAGGTACATAAATACAGTTGATGACACCCACGAAGAGAGCGAAAGCGATAGCGCAGCTGATGCAAATGATCTTCTGATGATATCGGTAGTGGAAACCAACAAAGATGATGCTGAGAACTGGTTTGAGGAAATATCCATCATGGGCAAACGAATTAAAATGAAGCTAGACACGGGGGCGCAGTGCAACGTAATGCCGAAAAAATTCGTAGACATATTAAAGCTGGAATTGATTCCATCGCATACGAAGCGCTTAGTAGGATTCGCGAACAATAGAGTAGAAGTGCTTGGGGAAATAGTTGTTCCATGCATTATTCGAAATCACACAGCAAATTTGAAATTTAAAGTTGTTGCTGGCAATGTATCCCCAATCCTAGGCAGAAAGGCATGTGCACAATTTAGGCTGGTAGTACGAGTTGAAGAGATAATGTTAGACCAGGACTTATATGAGGGACTCGGATGCGTTAAGGATTTTATTTACGATATTGATTTGGTTAAAAATCCTACACTACAGTTCCATCCAGCTCGAAAGATACCGTATAGGATGCAGGCCAAGGTTAAAGCAGAAATTGACAAAATGGTTAAGTTAGGCGTTTTAGTAAAAACGAAGGGGGTGTCACAAGCAGTTTCGCCTATGGTGGTTGCTCGCAGAAATGGTAAAATAAGAGTATGTCTCGACCCTTCGGATTTAAATAAAAGCCTCTTAAGAAGACACCACCCACTTAAGACCCTCGAACAAATTTCCGCTCAAATAAAGAATTCCAAATATTTCGCGTTGCTCGATTGTAAAAAAGGATTTTGGCAAATAAAATTGTCTGAGCGCACCCAAAAATATCTTACAATGTCAACTCCATGGGGACGATATTCTTACACTCGGCTCCCATTTGGTCTTGCTTCGGCTCCTGAAATTTTTCAAGAAATTATGTCAAGTCTTTTTGAGCAACAGAAAAATGTTGAAGTGTCAATGGACGACATTCTCATCCACGCGGAGACTGAGGACGAATTGAAGTTGTTAACAAAGAAAGTGCTGACCATACTTCGTGACGCAGGATTGAAGTTAAACAAAGAGAAGTGCGTATTTTGCTCGACAGAAGTAAAATTCTTAGGCCATGTGCTTACGTCAAAGGGTATTCAGATAGATAAAAGCAAAGTCGAGGCTATTAACAGACTAAAATCACCAACCAACGTGACTGAACTTCAAAGACTTTTGGGCATGGTAACTTACCTGGGAAAATTCATAGAAAATTTGTCTGAGCTTACACAACCATTTCGCGAATTAATTAAAAAAGGCATTTGCTGGGAATGGAACAAAAATCACGAAGATGCATTTGATAAACTTAAGAAAGTGTTATGTTGCACACCGGTTCTACGTTATTATGACCCAAACGCTGAGGTAACGCTTCAGGTCGATGCTAGTAAGCATAGTTTAGGGGCAGCATTATTACAAGGCGACCAGCCAGTTGCTTATGCATCGAAAGCCTTAACGCCTGTACAACAGAATTATCCCCAAATGGAAAAGGAAGCGCTTGCAATAAGATTCGCATGCAAGCGGTTCCACGAATACGTGTACGGAGGCCGTCTTACGATAGAAACAGACCACAAACCATTAGAATCAATTTTTAAGAAACCATTACACCGTGCTCCTAGTAGGCTACAAAGCATACTGTATGAAGTGATCCCCTATGCACCAAAGGTTACCTATAGGGTAGGCAAAGAAATCGCACTAGCCGATGCCTTGAGTAGAGACTGTAAGCACACATCGGAGCGGCGAGTAGAAGATGAAACTGAAGAGGAATTGGAAATCAATTCTCTGTTGCAGGTATCTGAAGGAGCCCGTGAAAGGATTGTTGAAAGCACCACTAAGGACGCAGAGCTCCAAGAAATCATCAAGCATGTCCGAAATGGATGGCCAAGTGATGATTCAAAAATAACTGATGGAGCTAAAAAATACTGGAATTTCAGGGATGAACTCGGTCTCGATGATGGTGTTCTGATGAAAGGAGAAAAGGTTATAATACCAGCTTCCTTGCAAAAAACAATGCTTGCAAGAATTCATGAGGGCCATCCTGGTATCCAGAGGTCAGTAAGTCGTGCTAGAGGCTGTTTGTTTTGGCTAGGGATGACCGAGGATATCACAAATTACGTAAAATCATGCGCTGTATGTGAATCAACACAGAAATCAAAAAGGAAGGAGCCATTAATAGCTAAAACGGTGCCTTCACTACCCTGGGAAATAGTCGCTGCGGACATATTTACATTCATGTGCAAGGACTATCTTTTAATCGTAGATAGCTACTCCAGTTTTTTCGATTTTTGTCTATTGGAAGGATCTACTTCAGAGATAGTCATAAAACAACTCAAACAATGGTTTAGAACATTCGGTATTCCGATGGTCTTCGAAAGTGATAATGGACCGCAGTTCGCGTCAAAGAAATTTAAGGAATTCGCAAAGACTTGGGACTTCAAGCACCAAACCTCCAGTCCTAACTTTCCTCAAGCAAACGGCTTGGCAGAAAGGTACGTACAAGAAGCTAAGAAAATCTTAAGAAGATGCTCGAAGGATAACTCAGAAGTTGACCTGGCCCTGCTGAGTTGGAGAAATACACCACGCGATAACGAAATGCAGACACCAAACCAACGCCTTATGTCCCGCTTAACGCGCTCAACTCTACCTCTAACAAGAGAGCAGTTAAAACCTAAAGTCATTGAAAACGTCCATGAGAATATGTTGAAGTCCAGGAGGTTCGGAGAGCAGTTCTCTGCTCTTAGGGCCAAATCTGCTCAGGAATATAAACCTGGTGATCGTGTTTGCCTGCAAAAAAGTCACCGCAATTGGGTCTCCGGAAGCGTTGCAGAAAAAACAGACGCACCACGTTCCTACATCATCCGAACAGATGATGGAAAATTATTTCGTCGAAACTCTATTCATATAAACAGAACTAACTCTCATATCTTTACAGAAAGGGCTGTAGCCATCAACCCCCAACCACCGCAACCCTATCTCGAGAATCATCAAGGTGATAGAAGAAGATCGTTGCCATCGCCTAGTTCCCAGAAGGCTGATAATACTATAAGCAGTCAAACTAGCGCCAACAGCACCAACGCTATGATTCCAACCGTACCAGCTTCAAAATACACCACCAGAAGTGGTCGCTCCGTCAAACCAGTAGATAGGTTCATACCCGGTTAATACTACAAACATTAAATAACATACAATTGAATTTTAAAATATATATCTCAGTGAATTAAAACACTTGAACTTAAATTCTTATTTTAGTAAGCTAAACATTTGTAGTTTCCTATTTTTAATTTGAATTGAATTTATCATTTAAAGCGAAACCTTTAGTATATATATATTAAGTCAACTCACGTTTATATAAACAATATTAAAGGGAAGGATGTTACAGTAGGCTGTGTACTACTGTATCCCCGCACACTAATGTACGACATTATATGATTGTTATATACTTATGTAAGTTACTCTGTGACAATAAACACTTGCACTTCAGTATCGCTGTAGCCATTGTCTCGTATTGTCATTTACTCAGTGCTCCAGCCTAACATTCGGAATAAAGACAACCTTGACTTGTCGCCAGACTTTGGGAATGAAGTCGCACTCTAGACTGCGCATAAAATTTCTTTTAAGGACCGGTGTTGAGGTGGTCTTAGCTTTCTGGAGCTTGATTGGAAAAATCCCGTCGCATCCAGTTAATTTAAACAGGGAGAATAAATCGATTTCCCAGAAAAATTTTTCTTCAGTTATGAGTGCTCCTGGATCTGTCGCTATTATGGTATTATCTACTGACTAGTTGGTCTGGTTCTTGGAACAACCCGGAAAATTAGTCTGTAGTAACAGATTGAGAGTCTCTTCGTTAGATTTTGTCCACATTCCATTAGTGTGTTTGAGATAAATCTGCGGTCGCAGATAGATTCCTTGTATAGGATTTTTCTGAAACTGGTTGATTCTGTGGTGGTTTCAATATCACTACAATGTGGCCAGGTACTGTATTGTAAGTTTTTAATCTAATTTCATTGGGAATGTTTCTTAAAATAATATTTATCTGGTTTACTAACAGATAGTATAGCTGTACACAGTTAAATCTCCTAGTAATAATCGAACCAATTTCTATGTACTTAATAGTTTCACCTTATTTTTTGACCCAACTAATAGATATTGAAAAATTAGGTTCTATTTTATGTAGCAGCCGATTTTCACTACTAATTTTAAGAAACTTCGTATAGTTTTTTATTTATTTATTTATTTCAATCAAATGAGTACATCTACTGTTCTCGCTAGATTAGATAGTTAATACAAAATATTATACTTAAAAATGACCACCAAAGCCTAACAACAGGATTAGTTTATTCCTAAATGATTCTCTACTAATATTAAAATCAATAACATCACAATATTTATTGGATTCCCTAAGGCATATAAAAACTGGTTCATTGTAACCATAGTTAACCCAATGATAGGGTATTTGAAATAAAAACCGGTTTCTAACAACTCTCGCAGGAGCATAAAATCCAACTAATGATAGTAGAAAAGGGCAATCGATATGACAATCTATCAAATCGCGAATAAACATAACATAACATAACATAAAATATTGCCTCCGTCTGAAAAGTGGTAAGATACCAAATAATTTGCACCTCGTCTCGTAAGATGGCATTTCAATATTCCATCGCAGTCTACGAACAGCTATTCTAGTAAGACCCTTTTTGATCTTCACAATTCTAAAAGAATGTACTTCGTAAAAAGGATTCCATACTATACTGCAGTATTCAAGATGTGATCTGACAAATGCAAAAAATAGACATTTAAGAGTATGAGGATCTTGAAAGTCTTTCGAATTCCGCAATAAAAACCAAGCATCTGATTACCTTTGGCAATCGAAAACTCAGTGTGCTTGCAAAAGCTAAGTTTTATGTCAAAAATAACTCCCAGATCTTTTTTGGAGGAAATAATGGACAAAGGGGTATTATCGATTACGTACGTAAAGGGAATTGGAGAGAGGTGCCGATAAAAAGAAAGGCTTTGACATTTAGAGACATTGAGATGAAGGTCATTATCATTACACCAAATAGAAAGACGTTTAAGGTCTTCTTGTAGAATTGTTATCTACTAGTCTATAGGAGAACTTTGTTCTTTGATTGATGAAATGAAATAAATAAATAAATAAAGAATACAATCTTGAACTGAACGTATTGGTCGGAAGATCTTCAAATCGTCGGCAAACATAAGAAACTGGGAACTCAAAAACAAGTCAGGAATGTCATTAATAAACAAAAGGAAGAGCAGAGGGCCCAGATGACTACCTTGAGATACTCCAGAGGTGACATAAATTGGTGACGAAAGCATTTGGTTTATGCGAACATACTGGATACGATCCCTTAAGTAGGAATGAATCCACTTTATATTGGAGTGAAATCCTAACGTAGTCAGTTTGGAAATTAATGTTCCATGGTTAACGCGATCAAACGCCTTAGCAAAGTCTGTATAAATTACATCACATTGCGAGCCAGTATTACAAAAAATTGAGAGATTTGTAGTAGTGGATCTGCCTGTAACGAATCCATGCCGAGACGGAGCGATAAATCTATTTAAGAGAGGTGTAAGTTTGTCACAAACTAGTTTTTCAAACAACTTAGGGATAGAAGAAATTTTACAGATTGGACGATAGTTGGTAATATCATGCCGCGATCCAGATTTATATATGGGCGTTAAAAACGACCCCTTCCAATCTTTCAAAAAAATTCCAGACTGGATAGATAAATTAAATACTAAACACAAAGGTACAGAAAACGCGGAGGAGCACTTTTGAAATAAAATTGGCGGGATTCCATCCATACCTGGATTTTTATCTAGTTTTAATGAAGAAAGAGCTATTTGAACTTCAGTGAATGAACACTCTATGTTGCCGATATTTACGAAATCACAGGACATTTAGTTGTTACATGAGACTCTAGGTGTGGTAGTACCACAAGAATAAACAGATTGAAAGTGGTTAGCAAACATGTTACAAATGGTTGACAGATCAGATGAGGATACACTATTAAAACGCATACATTTAGGAATATCATTAGATTGTTTTTTTGCTATTTATAAAGCTCCAAAAGCGTTTACTATTGGTTTTTAAAGTAGATTCGACAGAAAGAATATAATGTCTGTAAAGAAACTTATTTAATACATCAAATTCTTTTTGAAGCGCCCGATAAACTTCCAGAAGTTCCGGGTCGTTATTTCTATTACGAAAACGTTTATAGGCCTTATTTTTCCTGTTATTTAAGTTTATGATTCTGTCATTAAACAGAATGGGCTTATTACCCTTGACAGACTTAACTTTAGGTGTAAACAAATCAATTGCCATTTTTGCCAGTTTTGATAAATCCATTAAAAGAATTTTCCAAGTTACAATTATTGTTAAAAATAACTAACCAATTTATACTATCTAAATAGCTTGAAATGTTGCTAAAATTAGCTCTAGCATAATTATTATACTTAAAATAAGTGTCACCGGAACCTGGTTTAAAAAACCCATAAAATTCAAACTGCATGGATAAAGCTACATGAAAAACAGAATTACGAGAGAGTGGGATGCAATCAGACTTCAGAGTCTATTAATAAAATCACTATAATACACATTAGACGTTTCAAGATTTGCTATATATAAATACATATAGCCAATATAAATTTACAGCGGGCGGTAATTGCATTTTTTTGCCAATCTTGAAATCTGAAAAATAAAAACAAACGACTTTTAGGACGTAAATGGCTTAGCAAATTTTATGAAACTGACATCAGCAAACCTCCACTTGCATTTACATTTTCATGTAATATATATATAATATATAAATATTTTCTTTTCTGAAATGTTTTGAACTCTATAGTGTATATGTATGTTAGCTCCGCCGCGAGTGTAATTTTCTGTCTGCCACCAATTTTTGCTCCCCACCTACACATTTAGCGTGTAAGTACTCAAAAGGACATTTTATGATATTTTACTGCTGCCTCTTCTATGTTTGTATGCACATATATATTCTCAATATCATAGTAACTAGGTGCTTGCGAATTGTATGCTGTTGTTAACATTCGCATGCAAAATTTCCATACAAATAGCCACCTGATTCTTGAATGAAATATACAAACTTACTGTCAGAAAGAAAAATCTTTTCGCCGCCTTGGAAGACAAGAAACATGCATATTCCCTCTTTACCATGTGCATATTTTAGAATTTCTGTCGCTACAGAGATTCAAAAAGAACTGTAAGAAATCTGCAGTAGAGGTAGAGACATGGAGCACTTATCCTTAAGTGTTCCATAAAAAGTACAAATAAATAAGCTGAGGATTCCCCTCTTCGAATCCTTAAAAGGGAAAACAGGTTTTTACGGCATTTCTTTAAAGATTTTTTTTTCGGTGTCTTGCTAACGCTCGAACATATGGAAATATTTTTTTTTATTTTTCTTGAAAAAGAAAACGGGCGCTGTGGTTGCTGGAGAAGATTCTTGAGTGGAGTGTGTATCGTCGAGACATTTAGGAGATATATTTTATGACCCTGAGCGCAAAACATATAATATGTGCATTGCTCTTTACCTACCTGCTACTGCCATATCAAACTAGTGATTTCTATATGTAGGATAAAAAGAACTATGTTGTCATCAGAGATGAATAAAATGTCATTTAAGATCGATATCATATTTTAAATTGATGGATTATACGATTTCTGTGTATGGATTTGGAATTTTTTCAATGAAATGTAACTTAACCAATTTTAAACCCTGTCGATCTTCAATGAGAATTTTAACATTTTCTTTGAGCTTGATTATTTTAATTGCAACATATCGTAGGGCGAGAGAAAAGCTTGTTGCTTAATCGAAAACAGGGAAAAACAGGGCACTCATTCCGTATGTCGTCTATCGTCCAGACGATATCGTTTTGACGATTGAACATTTGCTTCACGGAACTCAATAATCGACAGACAACTATCGTCAAGACGATAGCGTTTGCGCGATAGCTAAAGAGGTATCGTCTTGCACTGTTTTGTGTATTTTGCAGACAATAGAATTTTTTTCTCATGAATTTGAATGCAATTTTTTTTTAATGATTCCAAATATATATATGTTATATATGTGTTTCCTTCCAATTCATCCCACATTTTATTTATATGGTGTTTTCCTTGGACAGAATTGGGTTTGTAGCCCTTTGCCAAGTCCGGATGTGACTCCATATATTCAATCAAAATTGCCATTTGCTTCGGCGTAGCTGACCTTAATAAAAATATGTTAGACATTTATATTATTAATCAAAAAGTAACAAAGATTAACTAGGTATGTACTTACATTTTGCAATTTGAGAATCAAATAATTCGCCGGCACCAAAGACAAAAACCAAAATTCCACCAAAGACAAAAACCAAAATTGTTTAACAAATGTCAATTACGATGACGTCTATTGCCTATTCCAACTACAGTTTGTGAGCTTCTGGGGGATACCGAAAGTTCTCAAACTTTGTGTGAAATAAACGATGGACGACACGATAGTAGGCGTTTTTCTTTTTTAGTTCAGAGCTGAGCTCTGAACCGAGCTCGAGCATTATGAGCGCGCTCTGAGCCGAGCGTGCTCAAATCGTTCTGATGTATTTATGAAACACACTTGAGCATGTATCTGACATTTTTAATAAATATATGTATAATTTGAAAATTTATTAATTTTTATTTATTAAATTGGTTAACATTCAGTTCCAGAAAAACAAAGGTCGTCCACCATTTCAATTATTTTGTTTATCCTGTTTTTTTTTCTGTCAAATGTGACTGCGAGTTTGTATTCAGCTTTTTACTCAGCCTGCTCAGTCAATTTATTCTGAGCTCATCGAGCGCGCTCTGATTATGCTCAGATCGAATAAAGAAACACAAATCTGAGCTCTGATGTATCTGAGCTAAAAAAGAAACACAAACTTTTTGTAAATATAACAGTTCAGGTTGTGCTCTGAACTAAAAAAGAAAAACGCCTAGTAATGGAGTTACGTGAAGCAAATTAAAGACGAGATCGTTCACTACTATCGCGCAAACGATTATCATTCTCAGAGTTACGGAATGAGTGCCCAGAGCATGGAAACAAAAATAAAATAGTAAAATAGAAACATGGCAACGCCAAATTTGTCAACCTCAAGTAGGTATTGAATACATCGACAGTAGGTACAGGTAAATTTGTCAGGGGTAGACAAAAAAAATAGTATGTATGTATTCAACTTACTCGTTACTGGAATACGTCAGTATGTGCAGTAGTTTTTGAGCACGCCCCAAAGAATTCAGAAATTGTACTAGATAATAAGCATATTGATCCTTTTCTGTGTCAATGGATTGGTATATTGTATAACTGCACTGGAAATTTTCAATAGAGATAGGCTCACCGGCCATTATTTTAGTGGCCACAAACCATAACGGCTTAACTCGAATTATTGGGCTTAGTGATTTCGTTTTGGCCTAACGAAGGGCATATGCGAAAATAAAACCTTAAGGGGATGAAAATTTGTATGCACGTTTAAAAAAATCTAGGATAGGATAGAAATCAAGGAGTGTCACTTCAAATACAGATTAGATTAGAGTGTTAGGAGGAGGTGAAAGCAAGTTACCATTATCACTGCGGCCACAATTGGGCCTATTGGGATTTCCTCCATTTATAGCTCGCTCATGATACCGGACCTGGTGGTTAATCCTAGTAGATTTTTGATTGGGCTGTCAGATATGTCCTCTGCCCAGGTAAGGTTTTCCTAGATGGTGTTGCCGTAGTCTGATTAAACATTCACAGCGACATAGTATGTGTACTGCTGATTCTAGGGTCTCGTTGCATAGTCTGCAACTGTTATCTTGTGTTATTTCCATAGTCCTGCGGTGTTTTTAGACTTGACAATGTCCAGTGAGGAACACTGTGATAACATTTACAAATCTGACTCCTAGCTAGGTTTAGGAGTTGTTTTCTTTTTGTGAGGGTGATAATAGTCGTGAACATTTGGACTTGTCTTTTACCTTCGGTGCTGGTTAAGCAATGATTGGCCTTATTTTTAAGTCATATCTTAACGTGTAATTCTAAGAGATGAGAGTGGTGCTAAAATTTAGTTTTGGCCAAATTTGCCTGCATGATAACGCATAGATATTAGTGCTGATCCACTTATATTTGGCGACCTGTATTGTCTCTTTCAATATAAAGAATTTAATAGATTGCATTGGAGTCTGCGGTTCACTTTTATTGGCTGAGTGAAGGCCGCTTCCTTCTCTGGCTAGTGCGTCCGCTTAGCAGTTACCCACAATGTCGTTGTGACCTGGAACTCAGCACATGGTTTTGGGGGAGCTGTTTGTGAACATTATTAGCTCTGTCTTGGAAGGATTGACATCAAGTCCAACCGTATCCGTCCAATTAACTAACTTGTACAGAACAGATTTAATAAGGTTTCTTATTGTGTTATGAAATCTGCCAGTTATAGCAATAGCAATTTCATCTGCGCAGGCTATAACTTTACAGCCATGTTTGGCCTTGTATCATAGGGTGGACCATTTTACCCTCTGGTAGAACTTTCAAGCATTTTCCCTGCTGTATCATCCCTTCTTAGGGCACGTCTTCTCAAGAAGATCGTAGAATGCTCCTTTGGCCTCATCAACCTCTGTGGGGGCGTAAGCAGAAATCAGCGTTATGTTTTTGAATTTGGCCCTAATGCGGATGCGGTTAGCGGTAAGGCCTTCGCTTACGTTCCGAAAGCCCAAGACTTGCCTAAGTCTTCCTCTAATCACAAACTCGCTACCGAATAACCGCTGACTTTGCTGCCTGCGGCATTCGCCGTAGTACATGCCCTAGGTTTTCATCCTTCTTGGGCCTTCTCCATCCCATCGCATTTCTTGGATGGCCTTTAAGTCCAATCAGTATATCCACTAATTGTTTGGCTGCACGAGGCCTATTTAGGGTCCGGACATCCCACGTGCAGATCCGAAGTTCGTTGTCCTTATATTGTTTGCTATAGGTCGCGACACCTCTCGCGAACGTCTGACAACCATCCGGCATAAAATTGTAGATCACTTCCATTTGTCCTTAAAATGAAAAACTCACACAAGACGAATGGTATTGAGAAGCTACGCCTATACGGTCCCTTCCAACTATTTATTTTTTTATGACCTTAGTTCCAAACAAGTCGAAGTAGCTCATTAAGTTATCTGTCATGTTGACTATTAACGGCACCGTTGATTCAATAATTCGAATTCTTACGTCGTATGTCGTTCTCCTGAGGTGCTCACGTTAGACTTCTGACAGTCAATTCGAACAGAGCGTTATAGTGTTGCTATAAAAATATCTTTTAATATTAAATATATATTAAAAAAAACTTAATTTACTTCCGATCGACGTCAGAAGGCGCTACATTAAAATACCGAACAATTCTGTTTAAAACTATTTTATTGGGTATGCTCTCATCTTGAGTACTCGAATTCAACTGACAAAAATGGTTCTGATTCGAAGCGATGCTTCGATATGAGATTATCTACAAATGCGACATTGATGATGATGCATAAAGATTATCTTCGTCACAGAAGGTGACGTTTATTGTTTTAAGTATTGCTGACGTTGGCGAATGCAACGTCACTGGAGGTGGCCACACAGAAGTGTTGATGTCGCAGAAGGCACCTGAATTATATAAACAAAGTAGGTATATTCTTAGAAAATACGAACGTTTGGTTCGTTTTCTTTGTATATACCTAGAAGTGGATATGTCACTCTATTTTCTTCGAGTTCACCACTTGCGCTTATATGTTTAGCAAGCAAAGCCCGTGAGGTCGAGACTAGTACCTGGTGCTTACCATGGGCAGGTAAAATAAGCACAATTGATGTGCATGAGATAATTGCGATAACTAGACGTTGCCAAGTTGATGCCAATCAGAGCTCATCCCTATTCATAAAACACCCAAACACAAAGAATGTGTAATGTAAAACATAAAAATTCGCTCGTATAATATTAACGAATCCATTTATTTATTGGACAAATATATTTGTAGTATTACGTGCAAATAAAAATTTGTAAATACTACAAATGTATTCGTAATCTGAAAAAAAATCGTTCGTGGAATATTTGCGAATCAATTTACTTACTGGAATATATTTGTACTATGTACCAATTAAAATTTGTAAATGTAACGAATGCATTCGTTAATCGATGTGATATTTTATTTTTGTACTCAAACATTTCCACTCAGTCTTTTGTTTGGCTTGTGAAAATCCACAAAATTCATGTGTACGACTTTAAAAAATTTTTGTCCTGGGCATAAACTAACTGTTAAATAGACTGACAGCTTCAGTCAAAAAAGGGAAATTGCCTACAAGCTGAATTTGACCTTGGATGTAGACCAGTTTGAATTTATGTGTTTGTGTGCTAATCAAAGGGGACTCACTCATACTTGAAAAAAAAAACCAGCCTACACTCTTCCGGTTTAAACCGGATGTCGCCATGTCGGTTGCAGCGCTGCAGTTTGTACTAACAACTAGCGTTGTGAAAAAATATATATTAATAATTTCTTTATTATTACTTTTGAAGTGTGAGAAATTGTAGTACAAAGTATGCAATTATTAATTGTACGTACAGTCGACTCCGCTTATCTAAACTTCGCTTTACTGAAAAAATCGGTTAATTGAATAACCGAATTTAGCACGCAGCATTTTTTTCAAAAATTCATACGAATAGCTCCGCTTAACTGAAACCCGCTTAACTGAAAAACCCGGTTAACTGAACAAACTAATACGTCAGAAATTAATAAATTATACTAATTCAGCTCCGCATTACTAAAACAAACTTATTGAACGCGCCCATTAGTACATTTTTTTATTTCGTCAACTGAACTTGTCCATTGAACTTATGACACTAACTTCATTGTGTGTCAATTTTGACAGCACGATTTCAGTTGTGTTTTTAATTCTCCTTCCTTCGGCTTTACTACATAACCTAATTCTTCGTTGAATTGCTAACAAAACTTCGAACTTCGGTTAAGTACAACAATTTTTCAGTTATCCGAAGTCCATATAAGTGAAAATACCGCATAAGTCAAATAAAATTTGTGGCAAATTGCCGTTTCAGATAAGCGGAGTAGACTGTACTCACTTTTTTGATCAACGAAATGTAGTACAAACGCTACAATTGTAGCAAGGGGTCAGTGCTGGTCGGTTGTCGGTAGCCTGAGGTTGACTCTCATTTCAATATCGAGGGCTGTGTTGTTAACAATAGTTTTTCTTAGTACCAGATTGACATTTTTCGCTACTTTTTTATATCAGTTGTTCGATTTTCTTTTAATTGAATAGAAATGAATGTTCAAATGACAGGATATAAAGAAAAGGAATATTTTTTAAGTCATTTTACAACTCTGGAGTCAACTCGGACGCTTCACGATTCAACACAGTGGTTGCTGCAGTCGAAACGCGAATACTAGCGCAAGTCACAGATGCCATTCTTAATCCTCCAGACTCTGGAAAATACAGTAATTTCAAGAGAGTGCTCCTGGAAAGATTTGGTGCTTCTGAACAACAAAATATTCGACGGTTGCTTTCTGACATAGAACTGGGCGACAAAAAACCTTCGCAGTTGCTACAAGAAATGAAGCACTTGGGAGGAGGTCACTTGACCGATGAGTTCTTACATAATCTTTGGTTAAATCGTTTGCCAACCCACGCCCAAGCAATTTTACAAGCTTCTACTACCGATTTGAAGGAAAAGGCGGTTCTTGCCGACAAAATTTTAGAAGTTAGCGGCCATTACCAAGGAGACGTGTCAGCAATCAGTACACCATTTACTCCGACCACTTCATTGGAACAGCGGATTGAGGAAATTGATCGTCAACTACAACAACTTCTCCGAATAGATCGCCGTTTTTTCCATCGAACCCAAAGCCGTAAACGTGACCGAACTCCTTCGCAAAATCGCAAGCCTAACCGAACACCGGAACCGAGCAACGGATCTGATTGTTGGTACCATAGGAAATTTGGAGCAGAATCTCGCAAGTGCCGTTCTCCATGCTCGTTTCCAACGCCAAAAAACCACTAAGCCAGCTGTCTCCATTAGCAGACAAAACGGACAGTAGTGGCTTCCAAATCGCACGTCTGTTCATACATGATAAAAAATCAACCAAAAAATTCCTGATAGATTCCGGCGCCGATGTGTCCGTGATTCCACCTCAACGATCTGTCACATTTAAGTCTCCTCATTCTACTAAATTATATGCGGCCAACGGAAGCGAAATCAAAACGTTTGGTAGCCAGCAACTCACGCTTGACCTTGGATTACGCAGATCATTCACGTGGAATTTTATTGTTGCGCAAGTAAAAAACCCAATCATAGGCATTGATTTCCTTACACACTTCAACTTATTGATTGACGTACGTAGAGGCAAGCTTATTGATGGTAACACACGCTTGGAGACATCGGGGGATCCATCTAGATCAGGTAGAGTTCAAATTCACACATTTAAGTTAAATGATACGTTCGCATCTATTCTAGGCGAATTTAAAGACATTACGAACTTTAATGCATTGAAGAGACCGACCGCCATAGAAGTAACTCACCATATAGTAACCCACGGTCCGCCTATCTTCGCGCGTCCCCGCAGACTACCTCCCGACAAACTCGAGGCCGCCCGATCCGAATTCCGCGATCTAATGGAAAACGGTATTTGCCAGCCATCCAAGAGCGCTTGGGCGAGCCCACTGCATATGGTGAGAAAGCCCAACGGGGAGTGGCGTTGCTGTGGTGATTACAGAGCACTCAATGCACGAACTCTACCTGATCGCTACCCCATACCATTTCTTCGTGATTTCAGCCACATACTTCATGGAAAGAAGATTTTTTCAACAATTGATTTACGTCGCGCATATCATCAGATTCGAATAGAAGAGTCCGACATTCCGAAGTCTGCAATTACCACGCCCTTCGGGTTGTTTGAATTTAAGTTTATGACCTTCGGACTCCGAAATGCGTCACAAACTTTCCAGAGGCATATTAATATGGTACTTCAAAACGAAACCGACTGCTGCTTTGCATACCTGGATGATATCTGCATAGCCTCTGAGGACTTCGAGCATCATATCCGAGACTTACGCCGAGTCTTCCTTAGATTACGCCAGAACAACTTGGCGATTAACGTCGCTAAATGCATCTTCGGTCAAAAAGAAGTTAACTTTTTGGGACATTTGGTGAACGACAAAGGCATACGACCTACAGAGAGCAAAGTAGAAGTAATCAAAAATTTTAAGAAGCCAAAAATTGCGAAGGACTTAAAAAAGTTTTTGGGAATAATAAACTTTTACAAGACATTTATACCTCGTGCTGTAAATAACCAAATGCGGCTGCAAAAACTTATCATTGGCAACAAGAAGAACAAGAAGCTCTCTTCCTCTCATAGCCAGTAAATTATTGAAGAAAATTGATATATTAATATGTATAAACTAAACATGTATATATAGATGGAGCTAAGGAAGTTTTACTTCAGTCGTGGGTCTAAAGCACACTCGTTTTTTTGTCTAGTACGTATGATACACATGTTATGACTAACTATACTAAGGAGAAGTTTATCATTATTAAGGTGAACAAACATAGAACGCTGAAGGTGATGTGATGAAGAACTTGATGATGTTTTTTTGGATAAGTTCCAATGGGAGGACTCAGACAATTCGGTGAAGGATCCATGAAATCACATTATTAGGAGCTTCAATACCATTGCGAGGAAAGCGTACTGCTGTAAGTTATACTAATATTGATATGAAGGTAGAAGATTATGGTTAAAAGACACATATTTCAAAATGTTCTGGATACGAAAGTCACTACAGTCGAAGTAATACAAGTAAAAAGCATCTGCCGGCGAGCACCGCCTGCATAAATTGGAAGCCGAAAATCCGGCAAGCCTCTCAAAATACTCTCAGATTCGAATCACCAAAACTAAATACTTTTAGCACCTATGATACGATAGTTTCAAAAATCAAGATTGGGCAAAACAAGGAAGAAAAACTCTCAGTAATGGAACGAAAAAAAAAAAACATTTATATAAGGTTGAACAGCTTATAAAGCAAAAATAAATGATAAAACAGAATCGAGAATATCAAAAAACATAAAACCTTTGCATTTTGAATTACAACAATGTCTACCAACTCCTTTTCTTTGACCTGGAAAACAACAGTTCAAAATGCTGCATGTGGCACCAAGCTATGGCACGCCGTGGCGGAAAGGAAATGAATGAATCGTGCATTTAACATTTTGAAAATGTTACCAGTAGAAACAAAGAGCGTAGCATTGTACAGCGATTCATTTTCAGAAAATAAACAAAACTCTTTTATTGCTGCCCTGCTTGTTGCTTTTATTTGCAACGTACAAAATGTTAATTCTATTGACCATAACTTCCTTTTACCAGGTCATACGCACATGGAATGTGACAGCGATCACTCACTCATCGAACGGATGAAAAAAAAAAACAAAAGTTCAAATCGAAACATCAAGAGATTTATAAATACCTTGGCGCTGTAGAAATGAAGACTTTAACTTTTCTGCTCTACTGTGATTGGCATAAATGAAATACAAAGAATTATGGACATACCGTGCATATCGCGAGAAAAAGAGAAAGATCTTTTGGATTTAAAACAGTGAAGTCTAGAATTTCATGAGTTGTACGACAATCTTCCACCAAACATCGACGAGCCAAATACGCATCCCGATTTAATAGAAGATGATGTTTAAATAAAAAGCTAAAGCTATTTCAGTAGCTCATATCCTTCTATATAAACACGTTTGTTAATCTAAAAATAGTTCTACATCTATAGATGAAAATTGAATAGCAGTATGGTGGTTATAAAAGCCTAAGTGCCTATTGCTCTAATTTCTCTTTCTATATAAAGTTATGCAAACGAATGCATCTGCTTTAAAAAAAACAAAAAAAATAGTTGGCGCAACAGGACGGAAGGGTCAATAGACCTGGCTTCTCACAACCATTTGTCTTGTGTGAGTTTTTATTTTTGGGACGAATGAAAGGGATCTAAAATATTATGTCGAGTCCAAACGGCCCATTGAGAAGCTCTTTCATGACAGTTATACTCTCCGATGTTTGTCAGACGTTTGTGGCGCAGTGAAAAAAAACCTTAAGTTGGAATTTGGGTTTTTTCGGGATGCATCTGCTTTACTTCTCTAAAAAAAACCAAAGATTAAAAACCTGCATTACTGATTTGTAGTGATGATTTGGAACTTTGATCTGCACTTCTAAAAAGTATGAAAAAACCAACAGGATTATTTTCATTGTCATAAAAGTAATTTTAGCCAGATATTGAACAACAAACACACAACTGGCAAACCCAAAACCCTTGCGAAACGAAACTGTGTTTGCGAAAATAAAAAAAAACTGTTTGAATTACTTTATGGCTAACAATAAAATCAGCAAAAATATCAAAATGCACTTTCAACATTAAAACTAAGCTCTTCACTTTATGATTTTCTGGGAACAAATAAATAGAAAAGTTGAGAATTTATGCTAAAATGATATCCAACAATATAATCAAATCGATTGAATCTTAGAATATCTACAAAAAGAAATAACCAAACTCGAACTGAAATATTATCATATATGCAAACTACATATATGTAATCACATAAAAAAAAGTTACAGTTCACAATCTTCGAACCATTCTGAAACCCTTTCCTTTTTTTGACAAATTTCCCTGAAGAATATCTATGTCACTACGAAGATATTCCATATTTTTCAAACATCATTGAAGTGGAAAAACAAAACCGAAAGCTCTAAGAGGCACGTTATTAAATCTATTTCATATGCTGTGTACATTTCATTGTCTTTCTTTCATACATAGCCCCAATGAATTCGTCTTTCTTCTCTTTTGCGGTATTTTGGTTGACATAATTCTTCAGAAATACAAAGAAATTTTTTAAGCGTAAGCATAACGCGAAAAGGGTACGACTCCCAAGTTAACAAAATTATTCGAATTCGCTTGAATTGGATTTTAAGATACTTAACCTATGTGAAGTTGGCCCGCACTTTTTCTAGAATGAAAAACGTGAAATGCAGTTGTTTGTAGTGAACATTTTTTTCGTCTTTAGTTTAACCGTTAGAAACTTAGAAGCATTTACAAAAAATGTCCGCCCGCAATTTTGGAGCTTTTGAAATCAATACTACCCAGTTGCATTCGAAATCGTTTTTAGTTGTTTGCAGCGAAATACTGTTTTCTCAAAAATGTTTTATTTCGGAGATATAAGGATATTTGTCTTTGCACCTATAACTCCGAATTTTCAATAGAAAGAGATTATTTGAAATCACTGGTGCATAAAGCATATCCTGACTTAAGTAACTGCATTTAAAATTTCTGAATTCACTCAAGCGTTACTTAATAAAACGCATATAAAATCAAAAAAACCAGTGTGCTTTAGACCACACGACTGAAGTAAAACTTCTTTAGCTCCATCTATATATACATGTTTAGTTTATAATTGTATTAACACGTGAACATCAAAAGTTTCGGTACACTTTTTAAGTATTTATTATAAAATGAGGAGAATAAAACTTATATCATTCGAAAGGTACTGCCATAGATGTGCACAAACCAGTTTTGAATTCCCCATACAAAACAGGAAATTAAAAGGATTTTGGCGGCATTAAATTTATCGCCGACACATACAAGGTGGCGCAAAAGTAATCCTCCTATCAGAAAATGCTATAAATTTTGCGATTGGCCCCTAATGTCAGTTCTGTTTCGACATTTGTGTAGTAAACACATGCGAAATACACGTTAATAAACAATGTTACGCTACACTGCTCCAGAACGCGGAATATAGGTGACTATTTATTTGAGCAATAATCGGTTGGTGACTTTGGCACAACGTGAATTTCGTCGCAGATTTCCTAGCCGTCCAACGCCTACTGGTGAAACACTGCGACGTTTAGCCGCTCGCCTCGAAGAGACTGGCACAACACGAGACGTTGCCAAGAGTGGCGGGCCCCGGAGTGCCCGTTGTGCCGAGAATATCGCCTCTGTTGACGCGGCCATTTTTTTTTTCGAGAACGCCGCTGGTCAAACGACAACAGTGAACGGTGCGCGCTATAGGGCCATGTTTACCGATTTTTTTCTACCGCCATTGGAGATTTAGGACTGGAGGACATGTGGTTCCAACAGGACGGAGCTACGGCACACATTGCGCGAGCCACAACCGATATTCTGAAAGCGGTGTTCCCGGGTCGTTTTTGGCGATTTGCACTAGCCCGCAAGATCGCCTGATTTGACCGCTCCAGACTTCTTTTTTGTGGGGCTTTTTGAAGTCGCGGGTTTTATGTCAACAAGCCTCAGACTCTTGCAGCTCTTAAAGACAATATCCGTCAAGAATGTGAGGACCTATCGCCGGAAGTTTTGGCCAAAGTGATGGAAAATGCCATAAAAAGGGCTCAAATGACAATCAACTGTGGCGGCGGCCATTTACATGACATCATATTCTCGACTTGATGTAAAAAAAATTGCTGATACATAACAATAGGCCACGGTTGCTACTTACAAAAAAAACTCAAATTATTTTATTTGATTTTGCACAAAACTACCGCTGATAGAAGACATGGAATCATTTACCTATTTTCTTATAACAAACCTTTAACAAATTAGAGTCTTATGTCTGTATAAATAAATAATATGATTAATTAACCTATCCATATCTCGGCGCAGTGGCTTAGTGGTTAGTGTGTTGGACTACTAAGCGAGGGGTGCCAGGTTCGAATCCCGAGAAAAACCCAAATTCCAACTTAAGGTTTTTTCACTGCGCCACCTCTCGCGAACGTCTGACAAACATCCGAGAGTATAACTGTCATGAAAGAGCTTCTCAATTGGCCGTTTGGACTCGGCATAAAATTGTAGATCCCTTCCATTCGTCCCAAAAATAAAAACTCACACAAGACGAATGGTTGTGAGAAGCTAGGCTTGGGTCCATACGGACCTGTTGTGCCAATTATTTTTTTATATCTCAAAATAGTTTTAAACAGAAACAGAAACTATTTCTACGTTCACCATTTGTCAAAAGAAGAAAATGAGTGTATTCTGTAATTTTTTGAATAGCGAATAAAACAGTTTTATATGAATGGTGATGAAGCATTTATGCAAATAATGCAATGTGTTCAATCAGAAGCAGTAAGGTAGCACTTAAATGAGGTGATATCGAGTTCGCATTCTTGGTAAATCTACTCAAAAATTTACCATAACCAGATAAAAATTACCAAAACTCAATAAGCAAAAAAAAAAAATAAATTTGTTAAAAATTACCAAAGTGGCAACCTTGCAATAGGTTGAATATTTTTTTAATTCTTAATGAAATGAGCAATTAGGAACAAAATTTTACCAAAAAGTAAAATCTCTTTCTTTTTGTACTATGAGGTCTGAGAAATCCCTTTGTCCCTTTTAGCTTATGCTTAGTGAGAATATCCCGCAAAAAGTGATGAATCCCCCGAAATATTACTTCAAAAATGCATTCCTTTACGGTTGCATCCATTATATCGCTTTCCCAACAACAACAAAGCAGCGGTAAACACATTTCCTTAGACCGGCTGTTGTAGATTGTGATAGACGGGTAAACTTCTTCGGTTGCCCTTCGTTTATCCGCAACAAACCGCCACTCAGTCAGACTCAACTTTTGACGATTGATCCAATCACCACTACTACTTCGCCTAGCTTTATCTGTCCCATCCGATAAGTGGCCAGCGGATACATGCGAGGGTCCAACCGTTGCGGTTACCACCCGTCTATCCGAAGGTAAACTGTCGACTGGTCACCTCCACCTTGACCGTAAGGGCCGATTCTACTTATTACCGATTTTGACGTAACCGTTTATCGTCTCTTTTTCGGACGAGATGTCGGAGAACTACAAGCGAAGGGTACACTGTTTCGGGCACCCGTCGCATATTCGAAGACATTTCGTACAATAGCTATTTCTAGTCTCCTCTCTCCACATTGGGCCATCCGAGGTGCACGGAAAAAGGTTAGATTGTATCGGTACCCTTTCCCCATATCCGAGAATAGATCTACCTGATTATCTTGACGAGATATATAGGAGGACTGAAATAATCGCAAAAAGCATTCAGGCAGCAGAAATGAGCCTACTATAGCATGCCCGGTCTATTTAACTGGCAGATTTAGACCAAAATGCAAACTTAGAGTAAAATTTATGTTTTCAAAATTATTCCGTCCTTAATTTCCAATTCGATTCGCCGAAAACGCTAATTGTAAAAACTGTTCATTGAAAACCCCATTTTCAATTTAAAAAAAAGCTTTAAAAACTAGATTTAAATACTAGAATGCTTACATCCCGAACAATAACTTGAACTATGTAGGTTTTCAGTTAAGCAATAGTATTTTTCAAACTAAACATTGCTTATAAACCTTAGTAGGCTAATGTTGCTGATTACCCCTAATAAGCTAAACATTCGTCGATTCGACAATCTGTACTAAAATATGTTTTTTAGTTTTGTTTAATACATATGGTTCTATTTTTTTTTCTGAAACATTAAGATTGTATTCCCAAATAAAAAACTTGATTTTACTAAGTATATTCTTCATTTTTTTATTATTAAGCAGTGCTTTAAAAAACGCAGCATTTTTCAGTCTAAAATGAACATGTCTTCACAATATTTAAAAAAACTGACAAAAAAAAACATTCCTTCTTTGGCAATATAAAATTAATAATGACAGGTGATAAGAAAAAAAATAAAGGAACTATTTTTTCTTTGCGCAAAATCCGCAAAAGTCAATGTTGACTACAAATTCCAATATTGCATTTAAAAATATAAATAAAAATAGAAATACTGTTTTTACCTGCCGGACACAACCGTCTTTTGCAAGAACGCATCGGCGACTGAGTTAGTTGTTGAGCATAAGTTACTATCTGCCCGCGTTTAAAAGAGACAGGAAAATTAAGAATGTGACGTCGTCGAATCGACGAACATTAGCCTTCTAGGGTTAAGGATAATAAAAGTATTCTAAATAAGATCCCGTACTTAGTTTTTCTCAAAAAATTCGAATAAATCAGATTAATAATTATTGCTCAAAAATTACTTCACATATCTACGGTATTTTTAACAAACATAACCCACTTCTTTTTTTTTAACCATATTGAGTATACACCTTAAAATAATACCAACAGCAATCAGAAAGCCTCAAATCATTTTCACACCGCACACGTCAATTGGGATTTTCAGTTTATAACTGCTAACGCATATTCAATAACAAATCTCCGAATTCTTACAATATACGTCTATGTAAAGATATAGATCTATCACGAATCCTGGTTTCAATCATAGACACTTTATACCAGCGTTACTAATCATAATAAAAACATGACCTAACAGATCAGAAATGAGAAACTCCTTATAAAGTGTAAGAGCATATGTGAGAGCTTCAACTTATAAAAACTTACATTGCTATTTGATACAGCCATATCAGATGAACTACGCTAAAGTGAATTTTATTTAACACTATTCCCTTTCCTATACTCTATCTATGAACTAATTCTTTTATCTAGCATTGTTTTTCAGTTTTTTACCTGCATATAAAATACCTAATAAAATAAGATGACGAACGAGAAAGTTTCGTTCGACCCAGTCGTGCACTTTATTTCTCTAACGCCGACCACCGTATAGCAACCGCAGCCTTTCTTGTGCGGTCCTGAATGTTCAGCTTCCATTATACCTACACCTACATACTTGGCATAATCAGTAGACTCTAAGTTGGCAACACTGACCACCTGTCAGCCGTCAATAATAACATAAACTTCAGTTTAAAACATTACGTTAACAAAATCTACAGTTCAACGAGTTAAAGTTGATTAAAATATCCAGTTCGAAATATCTTATATATCTACTTCTACGAGAAGTTAAAAAAATACATGGACTTTGTGTACCACACAAAACATCCAATCAGCTACACCAATATGCAACAGTAATAAATTTATTAAAGTTTTCCAGTCCAATAAGTTAACATTAACTCCATTCGGATTTCAGGCAAAATCCACTGAACCAGCAATCTCCTTTTAAGGACCAGCCAGCAATTTGCGTAATTAAGTCCACTTTTAGGGCCGATCCCTGGTTTTCATCACCAAGAGGCTCAGAAGTGGTAGCTGGAAGTCACTTACTACAACATTACTATAGAGAATACAAACAGGACTCGCATTGATATCACCATCATCATCATTATGAAGTCGTGTGACAAATCCTTGCTTCTCCATTCTTCGTAGATAATAGAGGGAAATACAATTTTATCATCAGTTTGGTCGCCATGTCCCTGAAAGCCATTAGCCTATAATTGGAGGTTTTCCAAAAATGTTCGCATTCAATTGCTTTGGCGATTTTGTTAATTGGTGACTATTGCAAACGAAGACAACTGGTATGGTATGCTCTCGAATCCGGGTGAGAACAAGAGGACTCGTTGAATTTTAATTGGATTGAAATGGAAGCAAGATTGCTAATGCGTTGATTCAGAAAAATAAAATTCCTTTTACCTTTTTCTTTCCCTGTTTTCAGTGAAATGGAGATTCGCTTTTAATTGATTTGTAAGCAAGTGAATCAATGAAAACCTTAATTGATAGCCACAAGGTGGAAACGGAATTCAACCGAAAAACTATAGTTGCAGCTATTTTAATTAAGCACTACAAAGACTGGAAATATTTCATTTTTTTGTAGTGTATATTGTTGCCACGTGGCTTGTTCTAGTATATTGTAAAGTGTTGTTTGCCACATTTGGTATAATATATGAGCCCAAACGCAAAATAGTTGGCCTAGTATTGTATTTTTTATCACATACATTTTCAAATGCGTTATTATTATGCATAAATAATAAAAAGTTGATTTTTTTCTTAATATTATCCATGACCATGTGTTCTGTACAAAGCAATCAATAAGTTACAACAGTTAATGCTTGTTGCCACAAATTTCAACTGTTAACCGGTTTTTTTCTTTGCAAAAAAATTGTTGGCCCGTTAGTTTTTCGCGGCAAAATAGTTGGCCTAAGCTGGATAATGTCTTTCTCTCTTGACATTTACCGTTTATTGTTGCGTTATTTAAGTGCGGATGTCGCAAGTCAGGCATTCACTGATTGCAGTCGCAATCAAAGTTCACTATGGCGCGTGGCAAGTGTTTATCAGAAGACATACGCAATTTAATAATATTTAAAAGCGTACAAAAAAAAAAACGTTTCGGCATATAACATCGCATAAATTTGGAAATATCGAGGTCTTCAGTTCGAAACATTATTAATTTATTCAAGAAGACTGGAAATGTGAACCCACTGAAGAAAACTGGAAGACCATCAATTGCTAACGATCGTAACAGAAGGGCTTTAAGAAAAATTCTCAAGAAAGATCGTCGTGCTACAACGGCAAATATCACCTTAGAGTGGAAAAATGTGATTAAAAAGCAAGTTTCAAGAGACACCAGCATTCGAGAAATGAAGGAAATGGGATACAAATTTTATACAGTAATTTGTAACCAAATTGTTTTTGTTTTATTAACTTAGAAAATTGTTTCTTCTAAAAAACCGTCACTTAGGCAAAATAAAAACTTTTAACTCCTTTGCAAAAAAAAGAAGCGCTTAAGGTGGACTCGTGATCATCAAAACTGGACGCTAAGGCAATGGAGGAGTGTAATATAGAGCGATGAGTCTCGATTCGAACTTTGTGTTGGAGACTCACCATCAAGAGTTTTAAGAACGCCAGCTGAAGCTGGCTTTAGACGAAAAACTAAATTTACCGCTTCAGTAACGGTATGGGGATGTATGTCAGCTCAGGGAGTAGGTGACCTTCGCTTCATCGATGGTACTGTGAATGCCAGTAGGTATCAAGACATCCTAGAGCACCAACTTTTACCTTTGATTCCGAGGCTGCAAACAGAAGATGGCAGTTTTACATTTCAGCAAGATGGCGCATCATGTCATACAGCCAAGCAAAATATGAGCTGGCTTCGAGAATACACCATTCCAGTTCTAGCGTGGCCTCCAAATAGCCCGGACTTGTCCCCAATTGAGACTTTGTGGAGAAAAATGAAAAAAGAATTAAGAACAAATCCGGCTAAAAACTTGAATGAATTGAAGGAAAAGATCCAAGAAGTTTGGAATGGCATAACTCCCGAATACTGCTTAAATTTAGTGGAATCTCTTCCAAATCGAGTTACAGCCGTTGTTAAAAACAAAGGTGACGTCACTCAGGGGTAAAAGACGGTTTATTAGGCCAACTTTTTTGCGTCGATTAAAGAGTGGGTCAACTATTTTGCGTTATATGTGTTACAATAATTTCGTTTATTTAATCATTAAATGAACTGTTATTATTTTATGAAGAATTATTTTAAATGTATATGCCTAACACTTTCACAATATCGAAATAAATTGTGAGTTTGTTTGTTTACTTTGGAGTGCCAATCTTTTTTTCGAATTTCATAAGGCGGAAAGTAAACGGGCCAACTGTACAGTTTTTCAGCCTGTCGATACAGCGCGAAATTGTTAGAAAAACATATACAGCGAGAAATGAGAATACAGCATTTATACAGTTAGAAAACACATTCATAAACATATTAGTTTCCTTTACTCCGTCCCAATTCTGAAATACTTTCATCAGTGAAACAAATAACAATTGGCAGCGAGCGACAGCGAATATAAGTTTCCCATGAATTCAATGATGCATGAAGAACCAAATCGAATTAAAATATTATTGAATTCCATTAATATTTGGCATAAACTACTGCATAAGTACGTTATTTGCAGTAAATGAATAAAGAATCATATAGTTCGGTGTTGTAAAATGGTAGTTTATTTTACAGCACCCAAGTCCAAGAGTTGGTATAATTTGAGAATGACGGTCAATCGTTTTTTAAGTCAAACGGTTTTTATAAAAAAAAAAATAATTTCCATCAGGTACCTGGTGTGTTTGCAACAAAACAAAAACAAACACGATCAGCAAATGTCAAAAGCCGATCATGACAAATACTTGAAATTGCAATTTATTTTCTTTTGTGTTGTGGTAAGCTTGAATTTTGCAGCGAATTTAGAAAAAGAGACATGTTGCAGTGCTGCGGTGCCGATATCCATATAAACATGTGTATTATAATCTTGCTGCGCAGTGAATTTTGCACATGTGTTTTGGGCATAAGTGTGTAATCAGCTTTTTACTCAGCCTGCTCAGGCAATTTATTCTGAGCTTTGTATAACAGTTTAGGTTGTGCTCTGAACTAAAAAAGAAAAATGCCTATATGTTTTTTTTCTATGAGAGGGGTCTTTACTTCTTAAATAGCATATTAGCCCGAAGAAACAGCAAGAGTGATACTTTAGTTGATCTCTGCGCTGATGTCATTTACCAATGGGATAGTAGAGTTTGGAGCCCAGGGAGACAAAATCTTTAACTACTTCGATGTTGTATAATGTCCATGTCCATGTCCATGTCCATAGTGACGTTTGGTACGAGTCGTCGATGCTGAGAGTCATATCACGATGACAGCATATTTTTCGTTTTGTCTTCATTAATAAGCTACCATCTGCAGCAGCCACATATAAATAAATCGGTTGACAGATTAACTATGCCAAAGAAATCTACAGTTTGTTAGAGGTACACAATACACATCGACTTTGTAGAGTTGCAAATTTATTGTTACATCAACATTCGCCGACGGAACCGCGGGCAACGGCATAAGCAGTTATTTAATTATTTTCTAATAACGTCAATACCATTGTCATTACAATACCTACCATTTTGTATGCGATTTATTTTGGGTTTATAAGTTCATTATCCCTAAAAAAAAGCACCCCTTCTCTTCTACCATGCCTCCAGAATCCAGATTCAGAATTAATGTTTAACAGCAAATTTTCCGATACACCTAGCCCATTGACATGCTCTATACTTTATGATCCCTGCGTAGGTTGTAAACAATTTTAATGCATAATTTGAGCGTTCTTAATTTTCACACTGTCTATATGATTTAAATTAAAAGTGACAAATTGCGCATGATTCCAGTATAATTCAGCCGACAAAATATTTTCTTGTAAGTAGACAGCCCTAGCCCGATGTCATCACAATGGCAGGGTTTGGGTTTTTTTCCTTGTCACTTTCGGCGCCAACAAATTTGAATATATCAAAGGCCAGCGGTAAGAGTTTATTCACAAGCTACTTACTCAAGTAATTGACAAAATATTTCTCCGCCATGTTTTATGTCTATATAAAACAAAAAACCTCATCTAGATCTAAGTCAAGCGATTCCTCAGTCTACCCCAATATCGTGCGGTAAGTTTCAAAGTATTATTTTTTGTTGTTGCCTGGAAGATTTTAATAAAAGGCCGTTTCTAGATGGCAAACAAGGGTTAAGATTTATGGTGCATAATTTTCATACATTACGATGAACCTGAAAGACCTCCATTGTTTGCTTACGCTGCATATATAGAGCGTACCCTTCGCATGTTTACGCTCGAAACATTAAAGGGTGTTTAGGGAGCTGATGACTTGTTTTTAAGCGAGAACTTCCTTCCTTTTTTGCACTGGCTTATGCTTGTACGTTGTACGATGCTGCTGATGTGGTTGATTGCAGGTTAAGAATACATACAGATACTGGTAAGCTAAGAATAAAGAAAGCCCAACCCTTCGCCTCTCTTATGTAGTCTGTTTTTGCACCATTTTGCTATATCGCGTATTACATGCGGCTTTGAGTTTCTGTGTAAAGTAAAAAGTTTGTCATTTTTTTTTTAGTTTTAAATTTATGATTTTACTAGACGTTGGGGGCAAAGCGTACAACGTTTCGAGGGATTTATTGCGTTGTTTGCTTGCGCGGTTGTCCTATGACACACGTATACTGGTTTAAGTAGTTTATATTCAGACATGCATAGGTACATTGTAATGTGGGTAGGTAACACAACACGCGCTATTGTGAATCTACCTGCTTCAGCATGCAGTCACGCACTACTAAAATGTTCGCCGAGGATAATAGTAGAGAATTTTGTGCTGAAGCAGAATTCAGGTCGATGTTTATGATTTACGTTGACACATCACAAAGTTTGCCGTCTTTGTTTCTCTGACTCATGAATATAATATGTGTTTGTGGATTACGTTCATCGCCTTCAGAGTTTCATTTTTGTTTTTATTCACAAAGTCCTTTCAGTGGTTTTGTTGTGCCCTTCAAGGCACATTAGGATTAGTATTCTTAAGTAAACGGCAGCAGCAGGAAAGCTATGTTCGGAGTTGTCGGCTTCTTAAAAGAATGTGAAATTATCGCAACAGAAAGGTGTTCGGTATGGTTATGAGTTTGGGCTTTCATGGAAATGAAGTCGTTATACATGATTTGATGATTATAAGAGATTTATTATGCTGCAATTTGTCAGCGATTTGCCGCAATTGTTCCCGCTTGTGCTAACAAATAAGCGGGACAAATTGCGGTGTGATGTGATGCCTTCAGTGAATGGGTACAGCATATTAAACAGAGCTGTGGGAACCAACAAAATATATTTGACAACATGCAAGCTAGCTATCAGACCCGCATACAGAGCTGTAGGAACCTCTTGAACGGTTGTCACAGCCTCTCAAAGATTTGTGTTACAAATATACAGAGCAGTCAGAGCCTCATGAAAGGCTGTCACAGCCTCTAAAAGATTTGTGGTACCCATAAACAGAGCTATTACAACCTCATTCAGAGGTTCTGAACCCAAAAAAAGTATTCCAATATTTTACAGAAAGAGCCTACCTCGATGGATCTCATAAAATAAAATAAATAATGGGCGCAACAGGTCCGTATGGACCCAAGCCTAGCTTCTCACAACCATTCGTCTTGTGTGAGTTTTTATTTTTTGGGACGAATGGAAGGGATCTACAATTTTATGCCGAGTCCAAACGGCCAATTGAGAAGCTCTTTCATGACAGTTATACTCTCGGATGTTTGTCAGACGTTCGCGAGAGGTGGCGCAGTGAAAAAACCTTAAGTTGGAATTTGGGTTTTTCTCGGGATTCGAACCTGGCACCCCTCGCTTAGTAGTCCAACACACTAACCACTAAGCCTATTAAAAGCCTTATAAGACCCTCAGATATACTTATCCTGTGAAATCATTTTAGAAATCTATGAAGTCCCTAGCCGCCATAGTCTCTAAAAACGCTGTAAATACCTACCCTCTTAGGTGTTATAGCATCAACAGCTATCTACGGAATGTCAGGGATCTAAAAGAAATATTTTCCAATAAAATAAAAAAAAGGAAAGTGAAAAAGTTTTATGAGTAGGTACCTATCTCTTTTCTCTATTTTAAAATGCATCATAAACTTTAGAAGTTAAGAAAATAAAAAAAATCTTACTAGATGATCTTAAAAACACTTCTGAACGGAAGGATTTCTTCGATACTAATAACAGTAGAGAGGAAAGAAATAAGGGTTGCCCTAACCAACACAGATCTTTCATTGCTGCAAGTCAGTTGTTACAAATAGAACAACTTTACCCTGAACTGAACCGTACAAGAAAGAGCTATCATAGCCTTATTGCAGTTGTTGTACCGTAACGACTAGCTGAAGCAACTGATAAAGGGTTGTTGTAAACAAGCGTAGCTTGCTTAGCGGGTAACTGGACTTTGGTATACGGTCTTCATACCCGATTTAAATTTAATTCGTTAACTTCCGCGCCCTTAAGAGCTATGGCAACTCTTTATTGGCCCCAATAGCCTCGATTTGGGGATGACATCCAAGATATGAATAAGCTTGCTAAGTTATGGGTGTAGGAAACAAATTTTCGCGTATTTGTTACCCATAGTTTTAAATTTAGTTTTCTCAGCGAACTTTCGATACGCAAAAAGTCGAGTCTAACGGCCATATTATTCACTCCGGGTGTAACTCAGGTTTAAGTTAATTTTACACCCGATCATTAATCCGCATTTTTTAAACCCGACTATTTAAACCTATGTCCATATTATTCACTGAAAAACAATCATTAAACCAGCTGGATTAAAAATGGATTTAAATACGGATTTAAAATATATTAAACCGTTTTAAACCCACGTAATATCAAATTTCACAAATAATGACTTTTCTTTTGTTGTTTGTCACTTGAAAATTTATTTCATTTGTTTTGGTCCCAGTTATATTTTAAGGTGCATTAATTATGCCGAAATTTCTATCGAGTCAACGAATGTAGCCTCCAAAATGATTCTTTTTTCAGCACGAAATATTTACGAAAATATAACACATCGTAATCGTCGACGCAAGCCCGCTAGTGCATTCGATATAATTCGACGACAAGGACGACGTTGATTTACCATCAGCTGCTGTTTCATCAGCTCTTCGACAAATTCATCTTCTGACGACGAAGACATCAACATTAATTTCGTCCATTTTACGAATGAAGTCCTTTTTTAGTATCTTGCCATTTTTTTTCTATTCCCCTTATATACTTTTCTTATTTCTTGAGAGCGAAGAAATATCAATATTATGGAATTGCGATCTAACCCGAGTTAAAGTACTTAACCCTAGAAAGCTAATGTTCGTCGATTCGACGACGTCGCATTCTTAATTTTCCTGTCTCTTTTCAACGCGGGCAGATAGTAACTTATGCTCAACAACTAACTCAGTCGCCGATGCGTTCTTGCGAAAGACCGTTGTGTCCGGCAGGTAAAAACAGTATTTCTATTTTTATTTATATTTTTAAATGCAATATTGGAATTTGTGGTCAACATCGAATTGACTTTTGCGGATTTTGCGCAAAGAAAAAATAGTTCCTTTATTTTTTTTCTTATCACCTGTCATTATTAATTTTATATTGCCAAAGAAGGAATTTTTTTTTTGTCAGTTTTTTTAAATATTGTGAAGACATGTTCATTTTAGACTGAAAAATGCTGCGTTTTTTAAAATACTGCTTAATAATAAAAAAATGAAGAATATACTTAGTAAAATCAAGTTTTTTATTTGGGAATACAATCTTAATGTTTCAGAAAAAAAAATAGAACCATATGTATTAAACAAAGCTAAAAAAACATATTTTAGTACAGATCGTCGAATCGACGAATGTTAAGCTTATTAGTCAGCAACATTAGCCTACTAGGGTTAAACTGGTCTGCGGATTGCGTTTAACGGCCAGAATATTCACTCCCTTTAATCCGGGTTAAGCGTTACACCTGGGTTTAAGTGAGTTTAACCCAAAAACTAAACCCAAGTCCTCCAAATCTAGGTTTTTTGAGTGAAGATCAGGGAGAATGATTCCACTAAGGTATTCTAAGACAATGGAAGAACGTTACCAGGGTCGCTGATATTTTGGTTGATGTTGGCGGGAGTCATTCGTCATTCAACAACAGTATAGAAAATCCTATAAAATACATTTTCAGAGTTTGAAGTTCTTTTTAACAAAACGAGAGATTGCTTTCTATTGCACCTAAATGTAAAAATAACAAAAATGCAATGTGTGCAATAGAAGCTATGGGCTTTATTGTATTTTCAGTAATTTTTAAATTGATTTGTAACTGGCACTTAGTTTTGTGGTTGGAGATGTGGTGTCTACTGCGGTCAAAGTCTAAGTGACCGAGAGCAACAATGATCAATTGGGTGATGCACCAGGACACTCTAGCACACCCACAAGCTTCGCACAGGCAATATCATTTTTAGTGTAAATTAGACCAATAAGTATTATAGCCATATGGAAATTAAAAGAGAAATTTATATACCTAAGCTCAAAAGTGATTGATAACACTGAAGACTTTAAATTAGCAAAGAAAAGACTTTAAATTAGCAACGAAAGGGATTTGAGTTACAAACGATTATATAAATGATAAGAAACCAACAAACGAATTTATAATAAACTAGCTGACCCGCCGAACTTCGTATCGCCTAAAATTGATTAAATAATTTATCCTTAAATGCATGATTTTTCAAAATCTCGACAACTTCTACGATGTTCACATGATTGAGTAGATATGCAATTCATTCTCAAATCAAACATACTAACTGCGCCATATTATATTGACATCTCTTTTAACCCTATTTTACTCCTGTGACGGAGAGGGAGACAGACAGAGGCAGTACGCTGTGTGGTTTGCTAAGAAAAAAAAAAGAAAAGAAATGGGAAATATGTAGGAAAGTTTTGTTTGTCCTGTTTTGCTTACGAAATAAAGTGTCTAGAAAGAAATGTCAAATAAGTATAGGTACCAGTGATACCAGATCGTGGTATTATTACATTAGGGGATTTATATTAGGGAAAATTGCTGGTGATACACGTCGTACTATTTATAAATGTTATTTGCTATTAAAATGAGGCAGTATATTACCCGGTGAAGTTTTGAAATAGCATTACAGCCAATGGACTTTTTGCTCATCAAATTGAATTAAAAGTTGGAGTTTCCATTATGTTGCTTCGCAATTTGATTCCCCCAAGCTTTGTAATGGTACCAGAATGTGAGTGATTTCGCTACAGAAAAATGTTATAGATGCGTTAATTTTAGCTGGGTGTGTAAAAGGAGATACGGTATTTATACCAAGAAAACATTTAATTCACAGCAATCATCCGTTTCAGTTTGAACGGATTCAATTTCGTATTAATGTTATGCCATGACAATCAATAAGTCACAGGGTTAAACTTTAAGAAAACTGGGAGGTGAATTCACGGGCAGTTATATAATTATGTAGCGTGAATTAAAACACTTGGTTCTTACTTTTAAAATTAAACAATATTTATTTGGAACTATGTCCTTTATTATTGAAATACTTTTTACTAATTCTAAAAGGAGCTTAAGGCTACTATGTAGTTACAATAAGACTGTCGATAAATTCATCATACAGTCGTATTTATATACTTTTCTTATCTATCTACAAGGAGACCCAAGCGTACAATCGTCTTGCTTGATAATGAAGAAGAGATAATATTCCAACATTGTATACAAACGATATTATCTCTTTTACATATGTTATCATTGTAGCGTTGTGTGCAAGACTGTACTAGAGACTAAAGATATCATTGAATACAAATAATGTTATCTTTTTTCTCAATATGTTTTGCTATGGATACTTAACTCCCCCCCTTGTTAAACGAAATCGTCCCGATTTTTCGACGCTATTTTTAACATCTCTCTTTCATAAGTTTTGTTATATGCGTCAATCTTTTTTTGTTTTTGACGATCTGTTATACATTGTATAGTTTTTATCATTACGTACGTAAATGCTAGAATAACAATCAGTGTTACAATTGTGTATATAGTTGATAATATCGGTTTTTCTTCAAAAGGAATAATTAGTTTTTTTAAAGTATCTATGTTATCGAATTTGTACATTGTATCTTCTTTAATTATTTGGTCGATGTAAGACTCTGAATTATGATTTCTTAATATAACTTCTTTAATTTGCTTATGCATGTTTTTGTATATTTTATCATCTAGATTTATAGTATTTTCATAAGTAACTAAGTTTATACCATTAATTGTTTGATTATTTAGCTTATGCTTACCGCTTAATAACATAACACCGGATTCAATTTCTAAGTCGTAATCGTATTCTTGTTTAATGTTGCATTTTGAAGTTATATTCTTTAAAAGTGGAATAAGACAATTTTCTTCTTCAAAGTTAATTTCACAAATGTTTTTACTTAGATGATTTTGACAATTTCTTGTTCTTAAATAAGTTTGGTTACATAAGGCAATTGTTTTATCTGTAATGATTTTTCCATGTTTTGAATTTAAGGGTGTTACTTTATACAATTTACATGATTTAATTAGAACTGGATATTTATATATTGTGATGAAGAATTCATCAGTTCTAGCTAATAATATTTTAGAGTACTCAAGTATATTTATTATGGGTACTTGAATTATTTCATGTTGAATAATATTTTTAATGTCATCTAAGTCTAGGCTTTCTGATAAATATTCATTATTTTTTGCTGCATTAATTGTTCTGGTCAATAATAATAATTGTTCGTACACTTGTTCTATTACTAAATGTTCTTTAAGGCTCTGACCTTCGAATTGTTGCAAAATTTGTTCGAATCTAGAATTTATAGTTTTTTGTTTATTATTGTTTTCTATGAGATTATTTATACTCGTTTCTATGTTAACTAAGTCATAATGGTCAGGATTACCAAACACATATTTGAAAGCTGTTCCTAAAAAGTTAATTGATCTAGTATGCCTAGTATGTTCTTGTAATTGGTCTGCTAAATTCTTAATTTTACTTAACCAAATTTTTTCTTCTTGTGTAGGTTGATAGTTACTAGTTACGATATTTACGTAAGGTTGAAATATCGAAGTCAGGTTGGTGGCATGTAACAAATAAGTTTGTTCTTTGAATAAATACACGTCATCTGTTTGCGTAAGTATAAACTTCTTGTTTAGTAACTCAGTTATTTGAACGTTTCCTTGCCCTTCTTGACTCTGTACAATTCCTAGTAATGTTAGGAATATTAATATTTTCGTCATCTAAAAAATGATAATTCTTTATGTTATCCTTGTGAATTTTTATTCCCTCTTTAGAGATTACAGTGTCTCCTTTATCTTCTTCTACTATTCTTGTTATGTATCTGGCGTTAGATTTCTTTCTAAGACCTGTGATTCTTACCATTATCTTATCTCCTTTTTTATATTCTCTGTGTCGAGTTCCTTTATTTAGACGTTCGATCACTTTTTTGGATGCTGAGTTTAGTTTATTTATTATAATTTCACTATTGCTATATTTATTTTGATTAAAGAAAATGTCTCTAGGTTTCAAACCGGTAACTGAGTGTATAGAATTATTTAATTCACGCACTGTTCTAAATATTTCTTCGATAAGTCTTGTTTTATTCTGAATTGTGAATATTCTAGACAGTTCAGTTATTGTACCGTTTACACGTTCTACCTGACCGTTCGCTGTCGATCTGTATACTGGAGTTTCTACTTTAGTTATGTTGTATTTCAAACACATTTGGTTCACCATTTCTGTTTTGAATCCCTTCTCGTTATCTGTCATGAGTCGTTCACATTTTGGGAAATAATTAGATAAGACCTCTTCCATAACGTCGTACAGTCTGTTTCGAGTTTCGATTTCCCGAAGGATTGTATATTTAGAATACTTATCTACTGTTACAAGGAAAGTATACTTGTCGTTGAAGTATATGTCCATATGAATGTGTGTTCCCACATGTGTTGGTATTTCTGAATTATTCAGAGGTTCTCTGATAGGTTTTCTTTCATATTTTCCAAATAGACATGCTATGCATTTTTTGTTGAAACTCTTTGCTTGTTTATTTAGATCGGGCCAGTAATATTTCTCTGAGATTTCTTGTATATTGTTACGTAACCCTCGGTGTGCTCTTTCGTGAGTTACCCTTACAAGTTTTAGTTGTTCCTCCAAATTTGTTACGTCTTGAAGTTTTCTTGGTGTGAATATAAATCTTACTAGTGGGAATTCTTTTTTTATGTTTTCACCATATTTGTATATGTTTTCAAATTTCGTATGCAAAGCTACAATCTTTTGGGGTTGTATAACTTCTTTCATCTGCCTTAGTAAAGAGTCTTTGTCCTTAAACTTTATTATGAGTCTTATTTTGTTACTAAAATAGATTTGTGTTTCGATATTATTTGTTATATCTTCAATAAGTTCGAACTGTGCAGTGTATGCATTAAAAGGCTGATTCACAGTTTTTATTATATCATTAGAAGAACTTTCAGCTGAATGTGCTGTTTCTATGGTAGAAGTATTTATGCGTTGACGTGATAATGCGTCAGCTACAAGATTTAGGTTTCCTGGTTTATAAACTAATTTTGCTCCAAAGTCTTCAATGATTCCCTTCCAACGTTTCAGCTTTGTGTTGGGATTTTTTTCTGATACAGAATATATAAGGCTCTGGTGATCGGTATATATGGTTAAGTCTGCTATACCATATATGTAGTTTCTGAGTTTTTGTAAGGACCATATGATCGCTAATAGCTCTTTCTCGTTTGTGCTATAGTTCTCTTCTGTCTTACTCAGTGTTCTTGACAAGAAGTGTATAGGTTGCTTATTCTGACTTAGTACGGCTCCAATAGCTATGTTGGATGCATCTGTAGTAAGCTCGAATGGTTTACTATAATCCGGTTGAAAAAGTTCGACTTGTTCTTTCAAATAATTTTTTAAAATTCTAATCGCTTCTAATGCTGAATCATTCAGATTTAACTTAATATTTTTACTTTGTTTTTTGTTTACTTTACCGTTATCTCCTCGTAAATATAATGTCAGGGGCTTGGCTATGCTTGCGTATCCTTTTATAAACTTACGATAGTAACCTGTAAGACCTAAAAATCCTCTCAAATCCTTTACCGTTTGTGGGACTGGAAAATTTTCTATAGCTGCTATTTTCTCAGGGTTCGTAGTGATTCTACCATGTCTGATTATGTGACCTAAGTATTCTACTTCTTCTTGAAAAAACTTACTTTTCTCATCAGATATTTTTAATGTGGCTTTATTGAGTACGTCGAATACTTGACTTATGTGCTGTATATGTTCTTCCTCAGATGAAGAATATATCAATACGTCATCAATGTAAACGTGTACGAATTTACCTACAAAGTCTCTCAAAATGTCGTCCACGCATCTCTGAAATATGCTTGGTGCATTTTTGAGCCCGAAAGGCATTCGTTTAAAATGATATTTTGCGCCATTTATAGCAAAAGCTGTTTTTTCTTTATCATCTGTTTTGATTTTAATTTGGTGGAAACCTGACTCCAAATCTAACGTTGTAAAGTACTTGGCTTTACCTAAATTTTGAATTGTCATGTTGACATCCGGAATGGGGTATCTGTCTGTTACAGTGTGAGCGTTAAGTTTTTGGAAATCAACAACCATGCGCCGTTTTGGTTTTCCTTTTTCGTCCAAACCTTTTTTAGGTACTGTCCATATGGGACTGTTATAAGGACTATGGCTTTTTTCTATTATATTGTCATGTAAGAGTTTCTGTATTTCTTTGTTTACGAATTCGTTATCTGCTATGGGATATGGATATTGTTTAACATAAACCGGATTATCATTGGTCGTCCTAATGCTTGCTTCTATAGTATCTGTAAAGGGTAACGGTCCTATGCTGTTATTAATCTTCATCAGTCTATCTATGTCTGCTTTATAAATATTATTTTCCCCAATTATGTAATTAATTTTCTGAATAGATTCGACACTGCTTATGGTAGTTAGAGTCATATTACTGAAATTTATTTCCGCGTTTAGAACTTTAAGTCCTTCATATCCTAATATCATATCAAAAGACTGAATATCCTCTAATTCAAAAAATGTTATATTTTTCTTTAATATCCTAACTACTTTCTTTGTATCTACCATAGAATAACCATGCATTGTTTTTATTTTTATAGGTTTAATTTTAATTTTTTCGCTAGAATCGCATTTTCTATTAATGTAATTATGGGTTGCACCAGTATCAATAAGAATTTTATAAATTTTCTTAGAAATAGTACTAGTTAAATTTAAGCAGGGCAACCCGTCTACTAGTTTAAATGATCTATTCTTATGTTATTATTTACCATACATTCCGTTTCATCTGCTTCTGCATATGTACTGCTGACATCGTCTCTGCGTTGTTGTCGGGAGTTATTTACTCTCTGCTGCTTGAAGTTCTGCTGATAAGATCGTTGCGGTCTGTTGTGTGTGTTGAAACTCCCGCTGTGTTCACGTTTCGCTGGTGGATTATATACATCGGGTTTGTATTGATTCCAATTTTGTCGCTGTGCATGTACAATTTGTCTCGAGTTTATCTCCATCGGCTGTGGTCCGTCATTTCTCTTGGAAGGGTTTAGGCGTGGTCCTTGATTGTGTTGCTGCATATTATCGTATTGCTTCTGGGGTTGATAATTCGTTGTTTGGCTCGAATAATTTGGTCTTCTTTCGTTTCTGTGTTCATGTGGCATATTTTTGTGGTGCTTATCTTGAGTGAGATGTAAATGCCTGTGCACATTATCATGTTCTATTCTGCGAGCAATTGCGAATGCGTGTTCTAGATCATTTATTGTAGCTGAATATAATGATCCTCTTGTAAAGTTGTCACTCATACCATCAATGAATATACGAACTGCGTCGTCGTTAGCATTTTTAATTAGTCTGTCGATTATATTCGGCGGATCACCTGACATAGTGATTTTTGATATTATTAAATTGAGATTTTTATTTATCTCGTCGTGGTATTCAGACAGTGTGCTTCTTTTTTGCGTGATGGCTTTCATCATGTCTTGTAGCACGTATAGAGGTTCTTGATTAGAGTACGTATAATCTAATCTGTTACGTATCGCCTCAAAATTAAAAATTGTGTTATAATTAGTTAACACATTCGCGGCTGCACCCTGTATTTTACTTTTCACTATAGTCAATGCTGCTGCGTACTTACTGTGTGTTTTGAGGTTTTTAATGCTGTCCATTAATCTGGATGCTTCTTCGCGCCACGACCGATAATTTGATTGATCGCCGTTGAAAATAGGTAGGCTTTTAAATGCGTCTAACTGTATTTCACTACCATCTGTATATGTGGTTCTTATTTCCTCTAGCACAGGTATGTTTGGTACTATGCCTAATCCAGATTTTACTTCATTTAGTTTTGTTTCTAAATTAGTGTTTATTTGATTTTGGTTAGTTATTATTGCTGCTAACCTTGCATTCTCTGTGCGTGTGTGCTCTAGGGTTTGTGTTACTGTGTTGCACCTGGTTTCTAAAGCTTCTAATCTTGCCATTAATACTGCGAGTTGTTCCATTTTGAACTCGTGTCTGTTGTCGTCGAATTTGTGTGTTTTTTTTTCCACATATACACTTTCACTGAATTGCTTTGCTGCTTCGTACGAAGGAGCTATATTTGTACCTGCTATGCTAGGTAATTCTTGTAACCGGTAACGCGAGTGTTCTGTTTATACTAGATTTCACTACTTGTTCCCGAGGTCCGCTCGATTGAAGTTAAAAAGTATATTTAACCTCCTGGCAGGATCGCCAATTAAAACACTTGGTTCTTACTTTTAAAATTAAACAATATTTATTTGGAACTATGTCCTTTATTATTGAAATACTTTTTACTAATTCTAAAAGGAGCTTAAGGCTACTATGTAGTTACAATAAGACTGTCGATAAATTCATCATACAGTCGTATTTATATACTTTTCTTATCTATCTACAAGGAGACCCAAGCGTACAATCGTCTTGCTTGATAATGAAGAAGAGATAATATTCCAACATTGTATACAAACGATATTATCTCTTTTACATATGTTATCATTGTAGCGTTGTGTGCAAGACTGTACTAGAGACTAAAGATATCATTGAATACAAATAATGTTATCTTTTTTCTCAATATGTTTTGCTATGGATACTTAACTCGTGCTCCAGGGTAAATAATGCAGGAAATATCACTATCTCAGCCGATAGAAACAAAACTTCTAATATCTGTGGTCACAAGGCAAAACAGCAAAAGTCTGTTTTACTCATTGTTCAGGAGAGCATTTTAAAGTTTTTTTACTCCATTGACTCTAGTGACGTAAGCTGTTTTTTTTTAAATTGTGGCCACATTTTTAAAGATATAAAGTTGAAAAAAAATTTACGTAATAGATTTGAGTACGCCGAATCTAATGGCATCAAAATCTCAATTTCGTCTAAAGTCGACTTTAGCGGTTATGGTTTGTGACCACAGATAGAGTATACAAAGAAGCGTTACATTAATAAAAAAGTAGGTATTTACTATTATAAAATTATTTTCTTTCATTTTCATTGTCCAAAAAATATTAAATTGTTGCTGATAGTCCAACGACCAGGTGCAATGTCATGAAGGCAGAGTGGACTCAGTCTTTGGGGTGTTTTTTAATACGGGCTCAAGTCCCTCACTATTGCAGACAGCTCCCTCGCTGTCTGCCATGTCAATCGATGATTTTTCTTTGAGCGATTATCAAAAAAAATTGTGTCCTCTACAAGACAGCAAATTTTGAAAAAAATTGTTTCCATCAATTGTTTTGAAACCACATTTTGCACGGGCGAAGCCGGGCGGGTACAGCTAGTTCATAACTAAATTTGACCAGTCTTAATGGCGACATATACCCACGATTTTTGGTTTGTGCACATCTATGGCACAGTACCTTGCGAATGATATAAGTTTTATTCTCCTCTTTTCATAATAAATACCTACTTAAAAAGTGTACCGAAGCTTTTGATGTTCATGTATTAATATAATGATAATTAGTGATCTTTTCAATGGAAAAAGGAAAATAAGAAATAAAAATAATTCATAAACACATTTAGATTGCTTTAAAAATAATAATTCATTTACATTTGATCAAAATAGGTAGATACATTAAGGCACGAGCAAATGTCTTAAATAATACAAAAATAAAATAAAAGTAATATGTACCTAATTCGGAAGTATGACTTTAGCGATCTTGTCAATAGATACAACTTTTTAGATTCAATTATTAGTCGTGGAAATTTTGAAAACAATTGTTGTCTTTATTTAGACAAAGAGCGACACCACATTTTCGGCAACTTATAAACGTTTTTTACGTGCTACTTGGAAATTTACATCTTTGCCTAACAGTGTTCCAAATGGGCGTATGGTTAATTCCTTCCGGATAACCGTTCGGTTTTTCTTTTTACAGCGAAGTGATTTTTTAATTAATTCGTAGTTTTCACTTTCATTTTCATTAGATGCATTGGATGTAGCAGAATTAGGCTCATTCTCTTATAAAGGGCATTCTATTTCCATGAAATCTTCATCTTCCACAAGTGCACTTAGCAATTCCTCGTTAAAAACATCGCCCGCACTTTCCAAAGGCTCATCTTCTTCACACTCATCACTTTTAATATCATCTTCACTGCCGCTAGGTATTTCTGCAAGAATTCGCAGAACTTTCTCCTCAGAAGCCTTACAAATACCGAACATCTAAAATCAATTTCTAGTATAAAACATTAATGAATGGTGTGCCATATATAGCACAAACAAATTTGCTCTCATTATAACTAATTGCAAACTTACTGTGGAATATTTTATTCTTTTCACTGATTTATTAAGTATTATTTTAGTTGAAAACAATTTTTACTTCACCAAATGATAATATTAAATGCAAACGATGTACTTCATTGAATCGCTTTCTACTGACAGACTGGACCTGGTATCACAGTTTTGAATATTAAATTTTTTGTTTGTATGCCAATATATCGGCAAAAAACGGTTTGTGCCAGATATGGGCCACTATACATTGAAGGGTTTTAATATCCCTTTTGAATGTTGAACCAATGAGACTCCTTTAGAATTAAATTGAGTTCAATGCATAGTTTCGACATAAATTTCCGGGTAGGCTTCTTGATCGTTTTTTTTCGCGATTGAATGGAGTTGGTCGTGTCAGATTTTCTCAATCAACCAAGCAGAATGCAATCGACAGACAATCCTCTCTACTGCTATTCGACCGAGAACATCCAGAAGCGCGATTGTCCAAAAATATTGTGCTTAACGATGAAGCCAATGATTGTTTTGAGCTTTTGTTTGAAAAATCGTGCAATGATGTCATGTCGGTCGCTCGAAGAAATCCGGGAAGTAAGAATCACTGTTCGGATATTTTTATTTCACTTCACTTACATTTAGATGCTATAGAACTTTAAACTTGTGAGCTCAGTGGTTAGTATCCTGGACTACTTGATCGTACGGCCTACGCACACATTTGCGCCCACCAACTCTAAGCAGACCAAGAACGGAACTTACGGATTAACCATACGCATACCCATCCCCAAAATTTCACTGAAACTGGTTGAATGGTTTTGGAGATCGACAACAGCGCCACCTATTAGGTCTAAAACTCTCCTAACCTTTCAATAAAATCAGTTGAGTGGTTTTAAGATCAATAACAGCGCCACCAAAACTGTCCTATCCTTTAAGCTGCAGCCAACCATACAAACCCACAACATTTCATTGAAATTGGTTGAGTGGTTTTGGAGATCAACAAAAGTGCCAGCCATCGGGTCTAAAACTATCCTATCTTCCCAGCTGGAATCAAAAATAGCTATCCACAAAATTTCATTCAAATCAGTTGAGTTGTTTCGAAGAATGACAACAGCGTCACCTATTGCATCCAAAACTATAATATCCGCTAAGCTGCAAAATATCATATTATCCACAAAATTTCACTTAAATCGGTTGAGGGGTTTCGGAGCTCGACAACATAGGTATGTTCACTAAAATGCCTATAACTCGTATAAATAATACAAATACAAAGACCTCAAATACATACACACCTTGGTATTGACGTAAGCTTTCATTTGAAAAACAAAATTACTTCAATTTCAAACACAATGCGACTTATTTGTATATATATAGAAAGAAGGAGATATATTAAAAAACGAAATGTGCGCCACCTGTTGAGAATTTTCTTTTTTTCTAAATCATCCCAGATTCACGCCAAACCAATCAAAATAAAAATCATTTAAATTGGTCGAGTCGCTCTCGAGTTTTTACCCAACTAAAGCACAGCAGTTCATTTGTTTATCCATCATTAGCGATCTGATAGCTTCAAACTTTCAGTGTGAACACACCCTTAAACCGATTACCAAACTGTCAATGTCAAAATATTCAGTAAAATCAACATTTTCGTCAACATTTCATTCACTCGCGAAATTCCGACGCAACTTTAAGAGCCTTAACGCCAATTTTTGTCCGTAATTCTCGTCACAGTAGACAAGCAATTCATAGCAGAGACAAATGATACTGAGACCCCCAACTCACAATCCTCTTGCCGCTGGGCCCCTCAGTTTTTTTTTCAAATTCGCCATTTTGTTTTCCCATCGGTGTTTTGTCAATTAAGAATCCGTGTGACATGCAAAAACATACAAAAAATACAAAAATAAATGCTGCCAACCTCGACAACCATGGGGAAATGTGTTGGAGTTCGGGAATACCACATTTTTACATTACTGAATACCATTGGTTAGTAATTATATGTTGTTAAAAGGCGAATAATTTGATTTCTTTGGTTAATAAAACTAGCTAAATGAGATGTTCTTTATATTAAAAACTTATTATGATAAACATGGTTGCGTATATTCCGCTTCTGAATATCATTAACTTCGATTTCATGCGTAAATTTTTTTTAGAAAAGAAGAAAATTTGCTCAATATATTTCTATTTTACTTCAAACAATCTGCATTGTTCATTTTTCATATATATTTTAGGCAAATCTACACTTATTCATTTAAAAAAATATTATTCACACGTAACGAATAATTTCAAATTTAACGGATAAAATTCTATGAACGCTGTCCGCAACTTTGCCCACAGCGGAAGTGGCATATGCAAGGTGCGAGTGTGTTGGTGAGTCGGAATTTTTGAAGTTACGTGACATTTGTTAATACGAATTTCTATGTAACAATACAAGCGCACTTAGCATTTGCCACCCCATAAAAATATAGCTTGTAGGCTAAGTAACGGGAAATCGGTCGGAGTTGGTGGTCTCAGTATTGTCTCTGATTCATAGTCTAGTGAAAACATTTGAGTCAGAAAATTCGCTGCTTAATGTTGCCGTGGCAGTGAGACTACGTTTTGAATATTGCTGCCGTAGAGGCATCCGTCGAAAACGAACCACATCGGTCAATTTCACAGCGTTATCACGAATTGAGCCTCTCTCGAGCACATTATGGCTAATTTCGCGTAAGGATCAAGCTGACTCAAGAACTAAAGCCTCTTGATATGAAGCGACGCACACACGTTCTTGAATTGGGCTCTGAACATGATGAATGAAAATGAAGAATTTCATCGCAAAATCATCTTCAGCGATGGAGCGCATTTTTGGTTAAAAGGCTTCGCCAATAAGCAAAATGAAAGACCCTTTAGATAGATAGATAATATTTTCAAAATGAATTAATGCAAATTATCTATGTTGATTCCAATGCGTCAGACAATTTGGTGAACCCCTTTGAGAGGCTACACTACAAGAAAGTCAGCTGGAGTTAAAGCATTCAAATCAGAATCAGACAAAGAACATAGGTAGACGACGAGAATTTACAATAGATTTGGCTAATAACAGTACATAGATGTTCAAATGTTAGGACAGAATTTCCTATTACACAACGCAAGCGCGGTTTGACTGAATTGACGCCAGCCTCCCACAAGCCACCGAAATGTGGTGCTGATGGAGGAATGAAGTGCACGCAATACTAATCCTTGGCAAGAGCGGCAGCTATTGTGGCATTGTGAGTTGTGTCATAACCAATATTTGTGCATCTCGGTTAGGTGACGCTGAGCTCCTTGAAAATTCGTCCGGTTGTCACTGTTAATTTTGGTGCACTTGCCGCTTCGAGCAACGAACCTATACGTAAAGCTGCAAGGAAGGCGTCAGTTGTGAGGTCACTCACCAACTCCAGATGATTAGCTTTCGTGGACATGCACACAAACAGGGCGATGTATGCTTTCGATAATTTTGGTTTGAGACAACGCGATAATTCGATAGTTAGGGGAGCAGCGTTATCACAGCCAGTGTTTGCAATAGGACGAAGTGACTGGATGCAATGAAAATGTATATCACCCATGATCTGCTGGCTGGAAAGCTTTCCCTGGATTATGTACGGCTTGCACTTGTGGATGATATTACGAATGAGGTTTCAGATGCCCAATATCCAGAACTGCTGTCGAACGAAAGAGAATGTTTTCGAGATTCCCGCATGTATGTAGCGCTGGTAGATGTCTGTGATTATAGCTGAAACTGATAGGATACTTAATGTTGAAGGAGACGGTTGCCAGTCGTATCCGTCCACCACACAAAGAAGTCCAACGATTTCCAAGAATGCCGAGTACTTCAGAAGTTGGCTATTCGCTCGCGAGTTCAAATTCACTTCGAAAGGGGTGAATTGGACGAATTTTTAGATGAAAATTCCAACTGCGGATATTTATGCATATACTATAAGCCACGATGAACAAGAGCTGATTTGTGAGTGCGATTTCGAATTAGTTCTTAAAAGACATTGCCGCCAAACGATGTGACAAGCGAATGCTTAAAGCTTTTTCTTCCTTTTTTACTGACTCAGAGTCAGCTAGATGGGATGAAAGGGATGATTTAGGCCATTGTTGCTCAGATGACACCAGTGACCGGTTGACTAGAGATGATGGTGAAAAAGATCGAGAAGAAGTCCCGCAAGGAAAGCCAATGTCGCACCATGCATAATGTGTGTGTTCATATATATTTCTTAAATTTATCTTTGATTTCACTCGATTCAACCGAGCAAGCAGTAACGCACCATATAATTTTAGGCGCGGAATAATGAGATAGGGACAGGTTGGATTGAATTTAAATCGTTTGCTTACCGCACGATTGAGGGTGTTGTGCCCTCAAAACAGAGACCACACACATTGGCTCCAGATATTCGCCCTCCACATTATCGATGGTGGCCACTTGTGCCCTAGAACTCCAATTGTGATTCATGGAATCATAAAACAATTGAGTGTCTATTGTATCAAACGTATGAAGCATGAAAGCAACACAACAATTAGCGGTGTCATATTGTAAACCTAAGCAATACTGACCCACCGCAGCGTGAGGTCGCCAAGTGGGACACACTGGCGCATTTTATTTTGCATAAAATATACAGTGACAAGGCTACGAAGTCAAGTGGGACATATGTTGCATTTCCTATGAAATGCACTGTGTCAAGGGTACGAACCACTTTGCGTGGCTGACCTGGAAACTGGTGACGATAGGAGGCAACAAGGTGGCGATGAGGATCAGTCGTTAATCGAACTCGCTCACGGGCTGTCAAAAGAAAACTGTCTTTTCATTTTAAAAATCCGTCCGGTATCCTACAAGGGTTCAACACGATTCAAGAATGCGTCACACCGTAGTTCGAGAAATTCAATACTTCCAGCTAATATTTCAACACAAAGCATCAGTTCAATTCATTGTCCTATTCTTTTTTTCTTAGATTTCAATAAACCGAATAGAATTCAAAAAATCACTATAATTTTCGTAAAATTTGTCAAACAATTATAAATTTAGTTAGGCTTACACCTTCTATTAACAACCTGGATTGTTGGAAACATCAACTTTAGAAAACAAATTGATTTAAAATTAATATTTTGTCCATTTCATTTATGCCTAACCGCTTTTCATCGTAAACCCCTCTTTGTAATTAAGGTAGCATAGGGAAAGGTTCTGTTTGACAGGTTCACTGAAAGTCTCCATATTTAAAATCGAACAGACGGTTTATCATCAACTGCTACATATGCGGAGTAACAGCTAAAATTACAATATGATCGCGTACATTTGCAGCTTTATAGTAACTAACAGAAGTTGACACAGCCAGACCTCCTCGAAGAATATTCTCAATAATGCTTTAGACCAATTCCGACCTCAAATTGTTTCGAGATATCGTGCCTGTAGCCGTAAAAGTAAAAGTAGCAGAAGCAGCTTTTAAGTTTAAACTTCTAACACTTTCTACGAATATAAGTGAGGCCCGTTTGTTGTATAAAGGTTATTGCATAAAAGCTGTTAATACCATCCTCAGGAAGGTATATTCACTTTGTCATTACATTTGTAACGCCAGGAAGGAGTCACCAGAGACCTCGTTAAGTATATACATATACATTCTGAATCAGGATCATATTCTGAATCGATTTATTTATGTCCGTCTGTCTATCTGTAGAAAGCACGATAACGCCCAAATGTTTGTTAAAGGACTTCTTTTTATCGTCGTCAGGTTGGTATTGGAAATGGGCTATATCGGTCAAGTAGTTTTGGTACCTCCCATACAAAATCAACATTAGGCCCATGTGTCTGTCTGTTGAAAACAGGATTGCGTGGAAACAAATCGACTTAGGCAAGTTAAATTTTGAGAGAAGACTTACTTTTAGTTCTGGTGACTCCCATACAAAACCAATTTTGCATGACTTGTATGCAGCATAGACTAACCACATTAGACAGTCGACTGAGAGCAGAAACGGTACGCCTGCCTACAAGCTGCCTGTCCTGCAGCAAATTGCATACTTATACCATTTGCTGCAGGGACTTCATGTCATCCGGGCGGCCATTATTATGGTGGGAAGTCAAGTGTTTGCGACTGTGTTCGGCATACTTTGTGCCCATTAGTTATGCGGTGTTCACATCACAGTTTATTTTAAGAATTTTTAAAGTTTTTGAAATTGTTGGTATCAAATGGAATTCCTGTTATAATTTCGTTACAATGCCATATAAACTAATATAATAACTATTTGTCAATATCTAGCAGAAATCCATCTCATAATATTTTTTTTTATTTTATTTTCTGAGGAATCTCATAATATTAATCAGGGAAAATTAACTACTTCACTTTTGTTAAAAGAGATTTTGTAACTTCAGTTTTTTTTTGCATATGCAATGCTTTAAATTTCGAAGCCATATTGGAAAAAAAAATATATTTTAACACAGTTTAGCGAAAACGTTTTTTGTTTTTGTATGTCGTGGGGAAAAATATTTTTTTTAGTTTTAGCATAATTTATAATCTGTTATTAGTACGTAAAATGTATACTTGCACAATAATATATGCAAGTATGCATTTGTTAAATTGAAAAAAATTAGTTCGCCCTCTATTTTACTCGTAACGATAAAAAAATGTTTTGATCACTTTTCGTATTCCAAAAACACAAATAGTGCACCTGTTTTTGTTAATTAATAATTAGGAAGGTTTATAAAAAAATCTGTGCACATTTCAAAATACATTGTTTTAAAATTTGTAAAAGAATTATGTGTATAGAAAACAAAATAAAGCGTGCAAATACCAACAATTAACAAAACAATTTGAATTCTTACGTTTGATTGAATACGCAATATCTGAAATCGGAAATCAAAATGCAGAACCCACTTAAATACAACATTATTAGACGTGTTTTTTTGAGCTTCGTTTTCAGTAAAGCAAAGTATAGTAAGATTTGCAGCAATTACAATAACTACTACGAGTCTTGAAATGTCAAGTAGAGTGTAGTTGTTGTAATTGCGTACTGAAAATTCTACTTTACTTTGCTTTGCTGAGAATGAAGCTTAAAAATACAGGTCTATTGTCTTTTTGTTAGGAGTTAAACTTTTTTTTTTGCTTCTTTTTGCATATTTTTCTTGTTTTTAAAATAAGAATAGAATTTGCATTCTTACTGTTCCTAATTAACATTATTCAACAATGTTCAGTGTTATTAAACTACAGAATTACCAATCATATATTGATTTTGTACAAATATGGTGTTAAATAAACGAATTTGAAAACATTCACTCTAATAGAAATTTATACAATATTCACGAACATTTACTAAAATTCGCTTTGGTCTAGTTGAAGCTTGGGCTTAACTTGCAAGTTGTTGACTCATTTTTGGAACAACCCCGAATGATTTTGCATTTTGCTGTCAAACATAGAATTCATACAAACAAAATTAAAAATAAACTGAAATGTGAATGGATGAACACCTTTTACTACCGAAGATGGATGGAAGACAAATTAAGCTATCTAAAAATCCATACTCAACATTTGCTTTTTTCACTTTTATTGTTATAGATTCATTTACATTTTGTTTGTTAATGAAATTCTGCCACCCGACGGCCATTAAAGGCCGTATTCACAGAGAGGAAAAAAAAGAGAGCGCGAGAGAGAGCTGTCATTCAAAATTTGCGGGGAAAATCGGGTGGGTGCAGTGAAAGTCGACTGTCTAGTTTGGTTAGTCTATGGTATGCAGTGGAGGGTAACAAAGCATCGGCCAGGCCGATGATAACACTTTTACTTGTTTTCTTTTTTCTTTTTGAAAATTACTATCTTACTTATGATAAAATAATGGATACCATTTTATGGAATGTGTTTAACGACAATTTGTTTTTAAAAGCAAAATATAGAGAATATTGTCAGATATAAAGCAATCTTCTTTTAAAAGCCTAAACTACCACCTAACCACGTTATCAGTTTGTTACGCGTATAGCGTGTTTAACAGATATTTAGCATATAAACTTCAAGTTCTTGTGGTGCATTTCAGAGGTTTGGTAGACTATTCAATCAAATCTCAGTCTTTTGTTTCTAAAAAAACAATGTGAATCGTTCCTTAAAATATTATCCATTATTTTAAGATCTTCAACAGAACATTCAATGACAACGATATTTTTTTATTTTTCTGTTAGTGGTGTAGATCTTAGTTGTCAAAATAAAAATGAAGTTAGTTCGGCTCTATATACGGTAGGAAGATTCTGATCTGTGCGAGCTATAAGTTATCAACAAAATATCACATTCAACCTCTCTTTTCCATAAGGCTAGACAAATTGGCCATCTCCAAATATTGCGGCCCAGTTCAATTCGCATATTGGAAATTTTTCACTAATGAGTAATGATTGACGTAAAAGTCCTTCATTTCAAAAGAAGGAGTGTAATTATTTGCTACCAAGAATTCTATTTAAGTACAGTAGTTTTCCACCAACAAATGCACTAGCCAGTAAAGCACATTGTCAATGCCTGTATGCCAAAAAGGAAGGGTTAAACAAAATTTAAAAAAAAAAACAGAAATTGAAAACAAATGCAGTTATATTTGCGCCATGTTTTTGTTTTTCACCTCCGTTGCAGCAGTCAACAAACCTCTCCTCATCATCAACTCAACTAATACTTCCGGGCTTCCACAACTCACGAAAATGGGTCGTCACCCTGCTGATGGCACTTCCTGTTGCAACAGTATGCTTTTATTTTGCAAGTTTGCAACCCACCGTACCTATAATGAAAGAAGCAACGAGGAGCGCCTTAAAATTGCACAGGCATTTTTAATTACACAGTGAAAGTGTACCTTTGAGAAAGTGTGATTAGTTCCGTTCAGTAGGTGAAGCAGGGATGGAAGCAGCTACTCCCATAGCTGCACCAGCAATGTGTTAAAGTTTAAATATTTCCCTTCTTCTTATGTTTAATTGAAAGCTTTCATCGAAATTAGCGTTTTAGCGAAAAACGTTGCCTCGGTTTCAGCAACAACGTGGGCCCGGTAAAGTGGAGGTCATAAAGCCTCCGTTTTGTGCTGCATTTAATTACCTCCATGCATGCTTGCGTAAGCATGAGAGCCCCTTACTTGGATTTTTTTTAGTAGAATTACTGAATCAATAAATGTGTATGGCTGTGTTTGTGTGTGTTTTAATTCTAGGGGGCGAATGGGTGAATGAATTGCCTTTTTATGCGTTTACTGTATAGCATCACAATTTCCTAGAAAATGTACGGTGAGATTATGCAAACAAAGAAAGGTACAGGAAAGTGAAACGACTTCTGCGGAAAGCAGGAGATAGAATTTATATTATGGGGCATCTGATGGGAGCATTATAGTTCATGTGCAATTAGGTTGCACAATCTTGTAATTACAAAGAACAAATCCAATTCAAATTCCTTTTAATTGACAAACGAGGTAGTGGGTTTAGTTACGCAGATAAATATGTAATACAAAGATAATCTAAGCAAGTTCTCCTGACCGAGCCTTATATTAATGTCCAATGACCTTAATGACTTTGCCAAGGCCGTCTTAAACGGTGCACAACTATGGGAGGGAACAATGCTGAAAGCTGTGTCCATAGAGGAAGTCCCTAAAAAGGCAAAGGGTAGAGTATCCATCCCAGAGATAAGGCTAAAACGTGAGGAAATCCTTAGCGTTCTAAAGCCCAAAATTCTCAGATTCCGATGAGGGATTGGGAAATTGTGTCCGATGAGGAGCCGAAGAACTGTGCAAGAGGGTACATCGTCATCATCATATTTGATGAACCACCTGCAACATTGAAAATTAACTCGCAAATACCGCTATCATTTATCATTAAAGCGGCCTGCAGAAAATGCAAAGGCGCCTGAGACTGTGGTGGCGGCGGCTACACCTAGGAATGACGGTAGTCCAAGTAACCCTCTACCATAGTAATCCTAAAAGACCGAACTGGGAAAAATTCAAGGGGATAATGCAGAGTTGCAGGAACCTCTGCCCGGTAAAAGATCTCACATCTGCTGATAGTAGTGGTAGACGTTGCAGTCGAATCTTAAACAAATCTTTTTAAAAATCCATTTTGAAATGTGGAAATAGTGGGAAGAGGCGCCCCCATTCCCTAGTTGAGCGCCAAGATCACACAACTAATACGAAGCTAAAGATCTAGGTTGAATCTCGCAAAAAAAAGGCTTATCGAGTGGTCAACCTACAGGCAGCGTTAGAACGGAGCAAGAAACAAAAAAAGCCTGAACAAACAACACATTTGCCCACTTCAAAGCACGTGGAATAGATAATATTCGACCCATAATGCTACAGAAGTCAGAGGAAGCTATTATTCCAAGGGTAAAATGCATTTACACGTGCTCTCTGAGGCTATGCTACGTTCCTAGGGCATGGCGTGAGGTACGAGTGATTTTCATCCCAAAAGCAGAGAAGGCCAGTCTTACCACAGCCAAGGACTATTGTCGTCATTTATGCTAAAAACAATGGAACGACTAATTGGTCTGTCTAATTGATACCTGTCAAAATCACAACATGCGTACATAAAAAGCAGATCTGTTGACACGGCGCTACATAGAGTAGTGTCGGTAGTGGAAGAATCACTACAATATAAGGCGTTTTTCTTTTTTAGCTTAGAGCCGAACCTGAACTGTTATACAAAAAGTTCGTGTTTCTTTTTTAGCTCAGACACTTCTGACCTCAGAATTTGTGTTTCTTTTTTCGTTCAGAGCATGATCAGATCGCACTCTATGAGCTCAGAATAAATTGACTGAGCAGGCTAAGTATAAAGGTGATTACACACACTTACAGGCACATTTGACAAAAAAAAAACAAGATAAACAAAATAACTGAAATGGCGAACGAACCTTGTTGCTTTGGAACTGAAGGTTAACCAATTTAATAAACAACAATTAATAAATATTCAATTTATACATATACTTCATTACAAATGACAGCTATATGCTCAAGCGTTTCATAATTACATCACAACGATCTGAGCACGCTCGGTTCCGAGCTACAAAATTTATTTAAGTAAGCTCTACGCAGGCTCTAAATACAAATCGCCAAATGACATTTTCTGCAAAAAAATCAGACAATCTACGTTGGGTTTATAAATTAGTAAGAGTTTTTGCAAACAATTACGGCCCAGCGTTACCGTTTGGCCCCTTTAGAAGCAAATTTGTCCCTTTTTGATTCTAAAGACCCTTGGTCACGACTTGTTTCTTAAATTATCAAAATGGCCCCTTTTTCAGATTAAGTAAGATTTTGTTCTTTATTAAACGAAAAAAATAAACATTTAATACATTTTTACCCGACTGGACACAGAGCTAGGGTTATGTGTTTCGCGCGTATCTTATGTGCGTTCCTAAGTGACGCCCTGTAGCCTAAACGGGCTTTTCCGACTTTGAAGCCACACTCGTCATTGTATTCGTATTTTTCCCCGGAGTATCATAGGCTAAAAAGACAAAAATAAACAAAAAGTTAATATAATAAACAAAAAAAAGACTGACTGCATAAAAAGAATTAAATATATATGAACAAGACTCATTTACCTAACTATTTGGCAGTCGGGTGGTACTCAATACTCATATACATATTTGTTAGTCTGTGTAGGTATATAGTCTCCGATTGTCAATTAGTTATAGGTATAGGTACTTGAATGTTGCTTGTTTCAGTCGGTTTTTTTTTTTTTGGTTTTTTAAACTAACTTTTTTTTTTGTATTATATTAGGTTTTTTATGTGAAGGGCCCTTTTTGGCTTGAGCCCTATTTTATTACCCTTTTTGAAATTTTTTTTTTGCGGCAACACTGAGTCACACCATAATTACGTATTACATTATCTAGTCGTCAAATTAGCAGAATTTTTCTCGCATTGATTCAGTCTCGTGCTTATCTTTGATTTCTGTAGATCAATATGGAAAATATTAATTTAAGCTTAGTTACGCTGCTCGAGCTAAACTAAATTTTATCTGCTCTCCAAACATTAGCTAAAGTCCTAGCTAAATTCGGACGCCGTGGAGAAGTGTCACAGAAAACAGCTGTTCTTTGAAAAAACTTCCTTCAAAAATTTAAGTCTTCTTATTTCAACTATTTCTTATTCTAGGCACTTCTCGTACAAGTAATAATCAAAAAAGCTCATCCTTGCATCTGCTACAATTTAGTTTCAGAAAATGTGGCGACCCATTAAATGGGCACGTTAAATTTTGGCAGACATATGAAGTACATTCTGAAACAACAGTTTGATTATTTAGCTCGAGCTGTATAATAGGAAAAGCAGAGATGGCAGAAATGCCTCTTTTTTTGAATTACTACATTTGTAACGTCTGCTACGTTGCTGAGGTAGTTGAGTAGTTAACGTAGTCAAATGTAGTAAACGTAGCGCTAACTGTCAAAATGTGGTTAGCGTTGTCAGATTCGACCGTCAAACTGACAAACTGAAATATTCCAATTCTGTTCCGCTTTCATTTTTATTGAAATTTAATTTTTTTTACGTACATAAAGCATGTAACAAATGTATGTAGTAAATGAAACATTTTAGGCGTGTAGTTTACTCGATTTACTACGTGTAGTTAATTGGGTAGATTATCTCACGTGCTCTAACCTGCCATCTCTGGGAAAAGTAAGTTTCCAGTTTATTCCAGTCGATACCAAAAAAAAAACATGCTTTTTGATTTAAGCTGAAACGCAAATATTTAGACAACAGCATAAATACCCGGGTGGGAGGGGATATATTTGCTACGTTTCTAAGTGCAAAGTAAGATCAACTTTATATCTTGCGGTAAATAAATGTGTAAAAATTAAAGAAAATGCAACCCACTTTGTATAAAAATTAAATTGGGTAACAGAGAGAGTGCAATCCTTTTGCAAAATTTTGGATCGGGATAGAGATTGTACTGGTCTAGTTTTGTATGGCAAAACGTCTTGGAATTTGTCTCGTATCAGAAACGGAAGCATACCCAAAAACCCTTCTAGTCCAATGGAGATACGAGAGATATTCATAATTGAAGATGTCTTCAGCAGTTTTGGGACTTCCCAATATGCCACAGGCGAATAGTTTTATAATAGAAAAAATACCGTTTTTATTTCTCCAAACATGGAAAATGGTAGGCTCTTCTTCAAAGAAAAAGATTATATCGTTGATGGAACCTCTTCTATTGTGCCTTCTTGCGGATATAAGCAACGTTTGATTATATTATATTCAATATCAAGATCATGTACGCAGCTACTAATATGTGAACGTTCTATATAAGAATAGGATAAAGTTTTCGAATATTAATCTTTGAAGTGTGACGACCGCAGAACCGCCATGGGCAGGGGAGGGGGAGGGTCGCAGCAATACATAAAAATAAAAACATGAAGAGACTGAACAGAAAATCAATGGCATTACCTCTTTTAAAACCAGTGCATATTTCCTATACCGATTTTACGATGTCTGCAAACTTTGACGTGGTTTTGAAGCAGTTTTTAAACTACTTTAAAAAGCAGTGGTTATAAGAATATAAATCTTCAAAGTTTGTATGATTTTTCTTTTAACAGAAGAATCCTTCGTCCTTTAGTGTGTTTAAGGAAGTCGTCAGAACAAAACAAGTGGTACAGAAGGCTACAACTCCCCTTTGAGCTCAAAAATACCAAAACATGGTAAGTTTTGCCATTAAATTGGTGGATACGTTGGATATACGTATGAATGTACATTTAATGTTTTAACACCAAAAATGCAGGCGCATAAAAAAATATAGACTTCCATTTAGCGATTCAAAAGCGAAAGATATTATATACTTTGCTTTCTGTGTCCTTATTGGAGACAGATTGTTTTACATTCTTCGAAAATTATTCTTTATTTATATTTAGTATAGTAATAATATAGTTTATAAATTTGTCTAATTAATTCCAGATATACAATTTTTGACAGGAACAAATGAATTGGTTTTCGAAATACAGTTACTTTTGCAGAAAGTGACCACAGATGCCAAAATGTCCATGTGCATTAGGTCAGGTTTTTTTTCCCTAATTGGCTGACACTGCGATTTGAAAGATTTATTGTTTCAATGGGGAAAGGTTAATCTAAGAGACGTGTAACCTCCCTGATGAAGGTTAGTAAGTCCTTAGTGGTAGAGTGTACAATATCTGCTGGTGTACGAGTCTTCTTGTTAAAGACACGTTTCCTCAACCAAGAAAAGCCGGGCAGTCAGAGAAAATGTGACACCCTCTGGACAGAATCTACATTCTGTTTCCGGACAGAGATTCATTTTGTTAACGTGATATTTAATGCCACACTGACCTGTGAGGAAGCCCTTTAGCTTACTTATATTATTCTTAGTTACTGAGCCTAAGGATTTCCTTATAGGAGTAAGGATTAATTAAGGCCGGCCGCACACTGGATACGAATTTCACTCGTACGTAAACGAACGAATTGAGTGCGCACATTGAATACGGTTTTCTACGTCAAATAGGCAGTGACTCAGTGTCCCGGTGATATCGCATTCGTGAAGACTTCTTTGGTGCGTGATGAATAATCTTTACCATCAATATAATTCTCTTCTAACTCGAAGATTGAGCCGGCGTCGTCGATATCGTAGAACAGAATGGGTACGCGAAATATATAAAAGCTATGAATTCGGTAAATTTCGCCATATTATGGAAGAATTGTCGGCGCAGTGGCTTAGTAGTTAGTGTGTTGGACTACTAAGCGAGGGGTCCCAGGTTCGAATCCCGAGAAAAACCCAAATTCCAACTTAAGGTTTTTTTCACTGCGCCACCTCTCGCGAACGTCTGACAAACATCAGAGAGTATAACTGTCATTAAAGAGCTTCTCAATTGAGCGTTTATACTCGGCATAAAATTGTAGATCCCTTCCATTCGTTCCAAAAATAAAAACTCACACAACACGAATGGTTGTGAGAAGCTAGGCTTGGGTCCATACGGACCTGTTGCGCCAATTATTTATTTATTATTTTTATGGAAGAATTGTATATTGACTCTATACTTGTCACAGCCTTTACTAATAGATGGAGCCCTTATGACATCGTCATCCATTTGCAGGGGGTTCGGTTGCCCAACAGCAGACCGAGAGGTTATGGTCACAATTGGCTCTACGGCACAAGAGATGTTGACCGTCGGGGCTACCCGAATTGTTTGTTCCTCTGGTTGCCCAACAGTAACATCAAAGGTTGATGCGGTTCCAGAGGCATCTGTCTGGAATTTTTTTAAAATTTGATTGAAAACTGTTAGGCCCCTCGAGAATCCCGGAAATATACATCACCCATGCCAGAGCCCGGTACTACACAGGAAGGCTAGGGATAAAACTGAATGTCACCAGTTATTCGGAGTTTTCATATTAACGACCAAACTCTCTTATAGCCATGCATCCCTCGGTGTATGCTGTTCCGCCTTGGATTAAAGATTTGGTTATTGAGGTTTAGTCCTAATGGGTATTACTTAGTTAGTTGCTCCTTAGCAGCCTGTCTGTCATGGATGACCCTTCACTGTCATGGATGACCCTTCAGACGACTACCGCCTCCGACAGCATAGTCTTTGCAACGTTAAGCCTCCGTACCAGCGCACTTATAAATAGACGCCCACGTCAAGGTGCCCATACCATCGCGGAGGAATGGAACATCTTCCTCATTAAGTATGCTATGGAAAAGTGACCGAAAAATTATAGTATTTTAGAAATTCTAATTCTTCAAAATTCTAAAGTCGTACGTTCATTAAAATATTACATACCTCATTCATTTAAGCTATTAATGGTTTCTCTTTCCGTAACTGAGATCTTTGGTTAAAAAAATCCGCTATATTTCTCTTTCAAGGTGCCATAAATCACAAAACGCATCACTTGTAAAAAAAAAATAGCCTTGCTGTATTCAGGCAGAATTAAAAATCAGGATACTTTTGGAACCGATAGGTCGCACTGTTGTCGATCTCCGATCTCCGGAATGTAAGATTAAGTTCACTTGCTAATAGCATTTGCATTCGCCATAACGCTTCAGGACACTGTGTCATCATTTTCATAGCTGAAAAGGTTCTTTCAACTCTAGAAGTGATGACTGGAAGCGTGGCCAAAACCCTAAGCAAGAAGTTTATACCTCTAAAGTAAGTATTGTAACATAAATCAAGCACCAAAGAATGTACTCATCTTTCACAGCTGACAACGAAATTGCATTATCGAAGTTATATGTTAGCTTTTCCATTTCGTTCACTCGCTCAACTGCAGCAAAACCTGGGAGAAGGGCTTGAAACGATGGTGGAACGTATTAACGAATCTATGCATATGGAATCAGTAGAAACTCTAAAATACTTCAGAAAAGGTTTGTAGATTGGAACTCGTTGTTTGTTTCAATGAAGTTCTTGGAGCTGTTAATTCAACTTCAAAAGCCCGACATCCTATAGTGACATTGTTCAAAAAGAAAAAACAGATTACGTGATGGTATCTTGTAGGGCATTGATAGGTAGTTATGCCAGGTCTCATCCTTAGATTTCTTAAGGAAATTTTATTAGATATTGTTAAAGAATGTTTTTTTTTTCGGCAGGCGTATGAAGAGTACAATGCCCTTAAAAGTGATTCCAAAATGAATCCAAGACGTCGCAGTACAACATACCTATTTTCTTTAATAATCATTTCCTGATGGATGAAATAATTATAGTCAAGGGTTTTTGCTTTTTAAAACAAACATGTAATAGGGCTCAGAGATTCAATTAAATTTAAGAATACCTCCGAAAAATAATTCGTATACAAATAATTATTTATATCGAAACACAGTATTAAACACTTGACTTAAAGAAGCCTAGGTATTGTTTTTATTTATTTCTTAACAAATGCAATAAACGGCGCAGCGGCTAAGTGGTTAGTGTGTTGGACTACTAAGCGAGGGGTCCCAGGTTCGAATCCCGAAAAAAAACCTAAATTCCAACTTAAGGTTTTTTTCACTGCACCACCTCTCGTGAACGTCTGACAAACATCCGCGAGTATAACTGTCATGAAAGAGCTTCTCAATTGAGCGTTTGGACTCGGCATAAAATTGTAGATCCCTTTCATTCGTCCCAAAAATAAAAACTCACACAAGACGAATGGATGTGAAAAGCTAGGCCTTGGGTCCCTACGGACCTGTTGCGCCAACTATTTATTTATTTTTAACACACTTTATGCAGTAGTTTTCCGATAGGTTGAATTGTAAAGCGTTATTAGTTAAAACCATACTTTGTGACATACTTCCATTATTAATTGAAAAAGGAAGTGATAGTTTGAAAATATAATCTACCCACAGGTTCACAATTATAAAACATCATCTTTCATGTAAATAGGCGATGACAAATACATATTCGGTTGATTTATTTTTTTTTATTGGGAAGATTGTATTGTAGAGATGCAATGCTGTATTGAATGTTTTGAATACAATTTCTACCACTAGGCGAACTCTAGTTTATATAAAACGTAAATTGTATGTTCCTACCTACAACAAAAGGCGATAAATTCCGCGATTAACCACGTGCACGGGTTTGGTCATTATTACAGCAGTTCGATATATTTCATATGAAGCTTTAATATTGCATGAATGTTTCCATGAAAAATGTTTAATTTAACTCAACCACATTCATATAATAGTGCATTGCATATGGGTTGTAATTAAATAAGTAGATAAATGTTCTATTGTGAACCATAGCTACATACTTCGTCGTCCTTTTATTGTTTATTTAATTTTTGTGATGAGAACTAAATTAATTAATCCAGAATATGCACATTTTTCGAATACTAAAGAAGACATTGTAAAAAGCATCAATGCTCCGGAAGGTATAAGTAATACCCCCGTAAATGTAAATATTCCGATTTGTTCTAAATTAAGACCTTGACTATTCAGAAATGACTTATAAATGGACTTGGAATTCTTGTCGTTACTCCAGGATGTATGAGGAAAATTTAGGGTTTTGCAGTTGAAAAGATAGATTCGTAACAATCGCGCAGAAAAAATACAGCAAAAAAACAATTCCCTTTGGTTAAATGTAAAAAACCCAAAATTTGATAACACTTTGGGATTGACAATTTTCGTCGAGGTATTCTTGAACCAATTTATAAGCAGAGAAGAAAAGCATCCCTGAAAAGTTGTAACCATGCTTTTATTGGTAGGACATAGATAGCGACATCGAAATTTTGGCATATATGAGTCGTGTTAAACAAGATCCAAACGAATCTAATGTGTTTTGACTGAGAAACTACAATAACAACAGGGAAAAAAATGGTTTGCCAAATGGTACTGACCAATTAAACTTCTTATTAAGGTACAAGAAAACAAAAGATACAAAAACTGGACGAATGGTGCCTCTCGATAATTTTGCTTTTGTTGGTTTGTTTGGCACATAGAGTTAATTTTTGTACCTTTGTAAGAACTCCTTGGACCATTTTCTTCCTAGTAAATTTAGACAAAGAAGATTTTTGTCAACTGTGTAGATAAATCTTCGTTATTTAAAAGGTAGCATGAGATCACGTAAGGATAATTTTATCGGATTTAGCCTTGTTGCGGATTGACATGAGATATTCACTATCGCTATGTTCGCTCAACACATCTTGCAAAAGTCGGACAAATCCATATTCCGCTGCCTTTGCACACTATAGCTATATAACAGTAATCAGTTCTTTATCTTCTTATTGGATCCCTAATGCCTTATCCTATACTATACTATAAATTATGCTATACTATCTATATAGCATTTTAATGCCACACTCAGAGATCTGAATGTCGTTTTCCTCACTTCGTTTAGCAGGGTTGTCAACAGTTGTTCCTTAACTACTTGTATTTTTTCCTAAATAGAAAAGTTTCTTTGGTGACCGAATAAATCGAAGTTGCGAACACAAGAGTAAATAGTTCGGAATGAAAGGGAATATTAAAATTACAGTTTTTAACATATAACTCAGTCGGTCCCAGTTCGCAGTTAATGACAAGACGAAATGCTTAAGCAACAAAACAGTCTTATCTTCACCTCTCCTCTTTTTCGTTAGTTACACAATCAAAGGATTCAAATGTACCGCTCTGCTCTACTTAACTAATACCCGTAACCCAAACCCATTCTACACAAACTTTATTCGATAAACTACGTGTAGGTGAGAGTAGGTGAAGAAAGCAAGAGCTTTCTCATATAATAAGTGGTTTGTAATTTTAAACACATTACTTGAGGTCTTCGTGTTCTTCACTCAATTTGACTATTGTAGCATGTTTCAAACGAGAGCTATAGCAATACGCGAAGCTGAATTTTGCAAACCTTGAACGCGCTCAACTGGATGTCATGACGTTGGATGCATCAACCCGACAACTACGAGTATATAAAAGTTGTTTAAGCAATGCGGTAAAGCTCTAAACGAGTTTTTGTAAGTGCAATAACAATTTGCTGAGGTCCGGGAAACAGAAATATTCCTAAAAAACTGTAAGGAGGGTGTACTGTAGGTATAGAAACATTTAACATAAAATATATTAAGAATCAGTGAATTCAATATTCAAGTATATTGGAACAAATAATGCCCTTGTATTTCTCAGAATGCATTGCAAACAGAAAAGTATACATAATATACATAATTCCTTTCCATATACTTTCTTATACACATAATCTTCCTTAAGCTTAGTATCCTGCTCGCGCTAAATTTTAGCATCCCTAGTCTCCACTTGGATTCTCCACCCCAAGATAAATGGTCGCTAAATTATCAAACATCTATATCTATGGGACAAAACCATATTCTGTTCCTTCGTGTCGGGTAAAACCCTATTTGCATTTGAATTTTTTTGCAATCTCCATATTTCTGATTTCTTACAAGCCCCGTAAGTTTTTTTTTTTGTTTTTTCATCGCAGAGGAATTGTTGGTCTTGCTTCTTCTTTTATTTATTACGCAAATGTTTTCTTCGGCTTCCTCCAAAAAAAATCCAAAGTAAACACAACACAAACTTTTTCCTCCTTCTTCTGTCAAAATTTATTAATTATTTAATTATTTAATGTAATTTATTCATCTACGGATATAAAATCTTACAGATTACTAACAATTCATAATATGTATATTATAGGTATAGATAATTTAGGCTAATGTACAATATTTTGTAATTTAATTTTAAATTCTATTCTGTTTACTGAGAGATCCAGTTCATTACATATAGAATTGAAAAGTTTTATACATTTAGAAAAAGATTCATTGCATCCATAATTGAATCTATGTTTCGGATTATTAAAAAAGTGACGTAGGCGCAATTTCCTCTCTGGAATATAGATTTCAAAGTAGGTAAGAATTTGTGGACACTTAATACGATATGAAAATACATCATGAACAAACAATATGCACTGAATAGACCGTCTTTTTTCTAATAAATCAAGACCAATTAAGGCACATCTAGATGCATATGAAGGGGAATCAATTCTCCACCTTAGCTGCCTGACTACAAATCTTGTAAACGCTTTTTGGACTCTTTCAATACGTGTTATCCCAATAGAGGAAGAAGGACACCATACAATTGAACAATACTCAAGAATTGGACGAACTAAAGACATGTAAACTGATTTTAAAGCGTAAGGGTTGGAGAATTCATTGCAGTTTCGCTTAACGAAACCAAGCATTGAATTTGCCCTGGCTATAATATAGTCTACATGTAACGAAAATGACAACTTCGGATCAAAATTGACTCCAAGATCACGAATCTCAGATTTGCGATCAAGAATCTGGTTGATAATTTGGTAGTTGTGTATCATTGGATCTAAAGTACGATGTGCCGTAAAGACATAACATTTTTTAATATTCAAAGGAAGAATATTTTTTTCACACCAAACGGATAAAACATTTAAATCATTTTGAAGATTTTCTTGATCAATTCTATGTTTTATGCATAGATATATTTTTATGTCATCAGCATACATCAAACATAGGGCATTTTTAAGAAAACATGGAATATCATTAACGAAAATGTTAAATAGAAGTGGTCCGAGGTGACTTCCTTGAGGAACTCCCGATGAGACTTTTATGGTATCAGAGCAAAAATTTCCTAATTTCACACATTGTGTTCTGTCATGGAGGTAGCTGGATATCCATTTCAAGAGCAAACCATGAATACCAAAAGCTTTAAGTTTAGCTATAAGGATTTTATGACAAATTGAGTCGAAAGCTTTGACAAAATCTGTGTAGATAGTGTCAACCTGGTGACCAGATTCAAAAGAATCAGTGACATATTTACAGTAAAGCATTAGATTTGTCGAAGTAGATTTACCTGACATGAATCCATGCTGTTCATCACAAATGTGTTCTTTTATATTGAAAAATAGACGATCTTTAACTATAAGCTCAAACAATTTAGGGATTGCAGAGATCTTAGAAATTGCACGATAATTAGTTACTAAATTCTTTGCACCTGATTTGTAAATAGGACTTACATATGAGAATTTCCATTGATTTAGAAAAAGACCACTAGAAAGAGATTTATTAAAAATAATCAGAAGCGGAAAAGCTAACGAGAATTTACATTGCCTTAAAACAAAAGATGGAATTTTGTCAGGGCCAGGATTCAAGCTGGATTTTAATTTAGAAATACCATTAAGGATATCGGCTTCAAAAAGATGAAGAGTTGAAATATTAGAATTAGAATTATTGGTGGAATAGCTTTCTGTTTGATCGATATTTAATACGGAATGGTCAACATAAACTGACTTAAAGAATTTTGCAAAAAGTTCGCACGAACTTTGTATGTCATTTGATGTTTGACCATTGAATTCCATATTTTCCTGAAGAAATGCAGATCGTTTTTTACTATTCAAAAAAGTCCAAAAAGCCCTTGGATTACTTGAAATGCGGGCTTGAATATTCAGTACATATTGACGGTGCAAGTATTTGTTCAGAAAATCATATTCCTTTCGAAACTGACAAAAAAGATTTTTGTCAGCTTCGGAATTTGATTTTCTGAATTTTTTAAAGGCTTTATTTTTTACATTTTTTAATTTAACCAAACGTTTATTAGACCAAGGAGTTTTGAATGATTTCCAAGACTTTTTTTTTGGAATATATAGATTAAACCCGATAGATAAAATGTCCACGAATTTGTTGTACGCACCGTGTACAGATAAATCAGGAAGAACATGCGCCCAGTCAATAGATGCAATGTAATTATTGAGTGCAATGAAATCTCCTTTGTTAAAATCAAAAACATCATCGGTTGCTAAAAGTAAAGAGTTTTTGACACAGTTTTCGAATTTTAAAATTGAGCATATTGCAACATGATGAAATGAGTTACTTAGCAATGGAAATTGAACTTGAATAATTTCAAAATTAATATTATTTATAAAAATTAAGTCTAACAATCTATTTAAAGAATTATGAACATGATTTACTTGAAAAATATCCATAGACAACATTGAATCAATAAAAGTATACTCATAATCTTTTTTCATATTATAAGGAATAAGACACTTATCTTCATTAGAATAATTCCATAATACGTTTCCTAGATTAAAATCCCCAACAATAAATGGGTACTGACTATCCAATAGATTACAAACAATGTTTTCTATATTATAAATATGGTTTTCATATATATCCATTGAGCTATTTGGAGGTATATAGCTTACTATAAACAAAATTTCTTTTCCATAAAAACTTACGTTTACACACATTTGCTCTATTTTTTCTCCTATCCTAGGTAATGTTACGAGTTTACTTGGGTAAACATTTTTTACAGCAATTAAAACTCCTCCACCTCTTTTTAAATATTCTGTATAAATTCTATCCAAGCGATACACACTATAATTACAAGCAAAAATCTCAGAAGATATATAACTAGAATTTAACCATGTTTCTGTTATAATAATCACTTCATATTCATACATAGAACTCGAAATAAACAATTCATTGGTTTTTGTTCGAAGTCCACCAGCATTTTGATAATAAACATTAATAGAATGAATTTTATTTGAGTTATTTAAGTTTGTACATTTGCTTGATCCGGTATCATATTCATTTGCCCGTTTGTTTTTGGTTGTTCGTTTTTTGGAAGGTGAGTAAACTGCCTTACCAATACATTTTTGGGCCAATTCAATGGAACCAAAGCAAGATCAAACAAATGAGCAGGGAAACCAATTTTAAATGAAACATAAGCCAAATTGTTGAGATCTGTTCCCCTTTTTACCAACTTAAAACATTGTATATCACCTTCATCGCAATTAATTTTAGCAGCAACATATTTCTTAATTGATTCTTCACTTGTTAAAGCTTTGAATTTCGAGATATGCAACCATTTATAAGGATTTATTACAGCAATATCAGCATTTGTATCGCCAGTGCAATCCATACCAACAACACGAATTGAATTTGTTTTTTTCTCTATTCTTCGGTGCATAGTAGATCCAACAACAACACCAGGAGCAGCAACAGCATCATTTCCATCTTCTATCGGCCTCTCAGCAAACACCTCTTTGTTGTTACCAACTACAACAACTGTGTGGTCAGGAACGGAAACAGATGCGTGTGGGGAACATATTTTTCGTTTCCCTTTTGTCATCGATTCGTAATTCGGTTTTCCAGCAGCAGCAGCAGCGGCCACAGCATTGGCTTCAGCACAAGCGTCATCGTCACCATTATGCATATCGGTATTTTGAATAGAGGTCGGTGCACCCCGAATCACATTTTGAGTCAACACAAGTGCATTGTCTTCCACTTTTTCTAAGGCTGTATTACTTTTGATGTCTTTCAATTTAGAGTCCAATAGGTCAACTTTTTTGCATAGTACATCAACAACAGGCAAGAGTTCATTGACTTTAGAGAGCAAGCACATGATGGGCAAATTAACACAATCATCACATCGATATGAAACGTTCGAGTTTGTCTTTAAAATGCAATTAATTACTTCATCGGATAGATTCAAGCACAGTCTATGAAATAATTTTCCGCAGTATAAACTACACTTTATAGCTTTTCCTTCTTGTAAAAGAGAATTTTGGCATTTAAAGCATTTATTACTCGACATTATAGAGGAAAGCAAAAAAACACGACCGCACTTGACTCAAATCGTTATGGAGTATCGATTTAATGTATCGGACATTTATTTCGCGAGCTAAATGAGCGGAGACTTGTCATCGGCCCATCTATATGAAGTTAAGAATTTAGCGAGCGAGCAGGATACTGCTTCGCTAAACTGCCTCGCTAAATTTTATCTTTGTAGACATTTTTGTATGGGAGATAAACTTTAGCGCGAGCAGGATACTTAGCCCTAACCTCGACCTTAAATACTTATGAAGGTAGGCAACCAATTTTTTTGAAGTGATAACTTCTTTAGGCGCGTTGGGCATTTTTGATATGGGGTAAAATTATTGAACTCGCGACACCAGTGTTCGCGAAATTAGAACGAAAGTTGGGAGGGTATATAGAGTCATTGTATATAGAGAAATGTTTATATACAATGATAGAGTAGATAGATGTATCAACTAAGAACCAGCAACACCTAGCAGATAACAGCCCTATCATTCCTCAAAGAGAACAGCAGACGCCATTAATGGTGTCACCGGAAACTTACCATCTCACTATATCGTTTGGATTGTAGTCTATGATATTTAATGTGGGAAATAAGTGTTACCATATTACAAGACATTTTGTGTTATTGTTTTGGGAACCATTTTGTGAAATTAGAGTAGGAGCTACAAACGAAGGTTATATTCACTTATGAATACTTACACATATGAATGGATGAATATCTTTGCGGAATTTGTTTTTTTTTTGTTCTCTACAGTTAAAACAATAAGTTTCTTGAGAGAATTTGAAAAAAATAAAAGTAAAAAATTCGCGCGAATTTGAGAAGGTAAGTAATTTAAGAGAGAATTTTATTTTCAAAATTTGAGCTGATGGTTTCATAAGTTTCATTGTTATTCAGTTCAAAGAATACCAATTAATTGAACTTCATATTTCATGCATTTGCAAATTTACGTTTTAAGCAATAGATTGTACTTTTTGTATGTCAAATAATGCATCCTTCGATCAGTCCACTCTATTATATTTCTGTAGTAGTATATCTACCTCTTGCGGTTCACACACTCAACCAATCTTAACAAATGAAGTGACAAAAAAAAGTTATTTTCGGTGTGCTTAATTTTGCATCTTTAGTTTTTAAAAATATTAACAATTGATAAAGTTGAATTTTACTACATTAAATTTCAACTACGCATTTGTGTACAAACTATCTTGTCCGTAGCGCCGTCGCCCCGTAGCCCGTACAATCTACAATGTACAAACGACGCCACGAAAGATAGTCGACGACCGAAGAGAGTTACAGTCATAGGAAATCTAGAGAGAGAATTTTCAAAATTTGCGTGGGAATCGGGTAGGAGCCCTGTTATGTTATTTCAAAACATAGTTTTGTTGTCAGTAGTTGTCATTTTTGCACAGAAAATTCAAGGTAACCGTGATATAATCCTGATATTATAATTGCGAAAGTAAGATTGTTACCTTTGAACTACCGCAAAACCAATTTTTATGAATTTCCGTATAGGGACCCATCTATCCCTTTGGGAATGACATACTATGCTACTTTTTTTCGCGATAACAAAACTTGAAGTGGATGAAGTAGGGGATTCATGTTTAAATGACGAACCAATTATTTCTCAAGTTAGGGATAATAAAATTCATCATAGATATTTATATTTATATTTGGTAAGAAATAAATGCATTTGCTGCGTATTTTACCAATGAATTTAAATGTGTAGGGCTAATTGGTTGGTTTGAAAGATAGAATAGTTTTTGACCCGATTGATATATAAATATGTAAATGAGCTACCTTTATTGCTGCAATATACTACTGGTTTGTTATTTGCAGACGATTTCAAACTTTTTTCAGTCATAAAAAATACGAATGATTGCCGTAATGTACAAAGTGACATAAATAGAATAGTTGAATGGTGCAAACTAAATTTTCTGTCACTTAACATTAAAAAATGTAATTCTTTCTCATTTTTTAGATCAAGAACAGTAGTTTTATATGATTATAATATTTCAAACTTGGTTTTGGGAAGACTATCAGAAGTGAAAGATCTAGGTGTAGTTTTCGATGAAAAATTAAATTTCTCTTTACATATGGATTTTATTATTGCGAAGGCAAACTCAATGCTAGGTTTCTTAAAACGAAATTGCTCAGAATTTTCTAATCCTTATGCAATCAAAGCAGTTTACACTTCACTTGTCCGACCTCATCTGGAATATGCATCAGTTGTATGGGATCCATTTTACGCAGTTTCAAGAAGTCGAATTGAAAGGGTTCAAAAATCTTTTACGAGGTTTTTGGTTAGACAGTTAAATTGGAATTTGCCAGAAATGCCAAGTTATTCCACCAGATGTGCTTTAGTTGGTATAAGTACTCTAGAAAATCGACGCCTTGTAAATTATGTTATGTTCGTTTATGATATATTGTCTTACCATATAAAATGTCCCTCCCTACTAAATTTTTTAAACATCTATGTTCCAGGAAGAAATATACGATCCAGAAATTTATTTTATATTCCCTCGCATAGATATAATTATGGCTGTAATGAACCATTCACAAGATGTATGAGAATATTTAATGAACTGCATTTTAATTTAGATTTAAGTCTTGAAAGAAATGTATTTAAATTACAAATAATTGAAAATGTAAATACAAATGTAAATTAGTAAGCAATCTGTAAGAGGAAACTCGATAGATGAATGAATGAAATAAATAAATATTTTAATGAGTTACTCGAAGTACTAATTCTACGCAGACGAAGTCGCGGGTACCAACTAGTACGCATTATTTTTCATGTACAATAGCGCATTAAAGGAAAATGAAAATGATGGTATAATTTTTGTAGTACATAGTAGTTTATAATAATGAATAAGAAAGCACTTCATTTAACAGAATTTCCTGCACATTAAAATATTTCCTGCCGATTCAAAAAATACACACGTAATTGTTAAGGTGTTCACTTCTGTCGGCACTCCCGGAGTGCCATTGATATTTTTTATTATGCAACCTGTGACAAAGATCCGGGAGCTCAACTGTCCTGCGAAAGCTTCTGAATTCAGGGGATCAGGCTAGACATAAAACTGAGCTGAAGGTACTTTCCATTCATCCTAAAAAATCACACAATCTCATAGTCATAGCTGCCTGTGACAGCATGGTCCTATACGCCTAATATGTCTTCATATCTATATGTCTTCATAGACTCCCCGTCCGCCTATAGGCCTTTGTGCATGCTGGATACAACAGGAAAACTCCTAGAAAAGCTATTGCAGCCACGCCTCATAGCCGCGATTAAAAGGAGAGGAGATTTGTCTGAGCGACAATACGGTTTCAGAAAAGGTCGCTCTACAATAGGAGCAATAGAAGAAGTTGTAAGAGCCGCCGAAATCACCCACCGAGGCTACACTTCCACCCGAAAAATTGTGCTACTGATAACTCTGGACGTCCGGAATGCATTTAACTCTGCCAGGTGGATTGATATGATAAGAGCACTCGAAATAAAATTCGAAATCCCAGAGTATCTCTCGCAGATGTTAAAAAACTACTTGAGAGACCGGGAACTAATCTATCAGACAACGGAGGGATTAAGAAGAAAAGATATCACATCCGGAGCCGCTCAAGGATCTATCCTAGGACCTGATCTCTGGAACATCTCCTACGATGATATCCTACGCATGGAGATGCCGGAAGATTCGTTCCTAGTCGGATACGCAGATGATGTAGTTGCAGTGATTACAGCAAGAGACACCGAAAGCGCACAGAGGAAGCTAAATCAGGTCATGCGAAGGACAATTTCCTGGATGGAGGGGCACGGGCTGTCTCTGGCAACTGAAAAAACCGAAGTAGTGCTCCTAACGAGAAAACGAATTCCCACGATAATCGACTTCAACATCGACACCGAGGTTATAAGGAGTAAAAGTGCGGTAAAATACCTGGGAATTAGACTCGACACGAAGCTAAGCTTCTGGGAACAGATACGGACGGCCGCAGAACGCGCATCAAAAGTGACAGCATCTCTATCCAGGTTGATGGCAAACGTAGGTGGACCATCTGCTAGTAAACGAAAACTACTGTTGTCGACAACGCACGCGATTCTCCTATACGGAAGCGAGATTTGGGCTGACGCACTGAAGCAAGAAAAGTACCGCAAACAGATGGCGTCGGTGCAGAGGCGCGGTGCCTTACGGATAGCAAGCGCATACCGCACGGTGTCGGAGCCAGCGGCTCTTGTAATCGCGGGGGTGACACCAATAGACCTCCTTGCAGCACAACGAAAGTACGCATACGAAAAGAAAACGGAAATTGGAGCGGAAGCAGCGATGGCGGAAGCAACAGCGCGTATACAACGCAAGTGGCAAGAACGCTGGGAGTCTGAAAGTAGAGGGCGCTGGACTGCGAGGCTCATCAGAGACGTAAACGCATGGAGTAACCGGAAACACGGTGAATTGAACTATTACCTTACCCAGTTCCTCACCGGACACGGATACTTCAACGCCTTCCTCCACAAGATAGGAAAAGTGAGAAGCCCATCCTGTCAATACGGAGATTCGTTTTCAGACGACGTCTACCACACCGTCTTCGAGTGCGTTAGATGGGAATCCCTCCGCCAAGAACTAAGTGGAAACGTCGGCGAAATCAGCCAGGACAACATCATTCAGAAGATGCTGGACAACGAAGTCCAGTGGATGCAAATAAGCTCGTATCTGACCCAAATCCTGAAAATTAAAAAACAAGAGGAGGTAGCTGAGGAAATGACCGAGCCCGCTACTTAGACACGGACCCCCCCTCGAAGTAATGCGCAAGTAGTCCCGAGGGGGGAGATCGGCGAGACACTTTTGGAGTTTTAGCCGGTACGCCAAGGGTTTAAATCCCCTAGGAGAGCCCGGCTCACGGGGAAATATGGATATTTCCTTATGGTGCGTAAAACATTTCTCCAAAAGTAAAAAAAAAAAAAAAAAAAAAAAAAAAAAAATATGTCTTCATATATTTTGTGTATTATCTGCGATGGCGTAGCACAGTATAAACTTAACATGGCTAATGCCATCGCCAACGTTTCAACTGGTTGTATTATACATAGGTACTAGTATACATCCATTTCAATTCAATTCAATTTTATTTTCTTTACTAATACAAATTGAGTAGATACATAACATTTAAATAAGATACAAAGTATCTTATAAACAATGAATTAATAAAGAACCTGCAATCTATAGTTCATACAGAACTAGAGGCGAAAGCAACTGGAATAACATTAATGCAACAATAAAACATATTTTAGAGGTAGTAAGGTGTGGTTAAGAAATTATGTTCTATATTTTTTAAAAGTACCTATAATAATTTATAAATTTTTATAATGACAGTGATACAAAATGGAGCGCAAAAATTAGGAGTATAAAGTAAATAAATGGTTACCCATAGTCAATTATTTACATTTTTATAATTTAAATCAAAGAGGCAAAGTTTTACTTTTTTGAGACAAATGGATTCATTTCTAATAATTCCAATATTATTTGGTAGGTTATTAAAAAGTCTTGGAGTTGACGTATAAAAATTAAAAAAAAAAAAAATAATGCGGTAATATAGCAAGATGCAATATGTTCATTGTTAACTCAGTCTAAGGTTATAACTAGAAGAACACCGGTTCGATAGATGACCCGATCTGGCGAAAAAAATCGTTAAAACTTTATAGAAAGATAAATGCTTCTGAGGTAGGACTTTGATGCTTCTGAAAAGTATTAATAATATGAGGACTTTTATTACAGATAAGACGAATGATGTGTTTTTGCGAAATCAGAAGCGGATTAATTTTATTGTTGTGTATTCCACCCCATAAAACTCTGCCATATTCATATATTTGGCTTGTGGCAGTCATTAGATACTTCTTAAGTGCATCCGTTTCAGCAGACCAACCCATCTTCCAATCAACTTGAACCCCAAGGTACTTGTATGACTCAATATTAAAACATTTATCAGAGTATTAACGTTCCTCAAAAAATGTCAGTGGGTTCACTTCCGAGCTACAAATGTCTTTACTCTGATTATATTTCCTACAACTTGCACAGTCCAAAAAGAATGATCCATAGTCAACCTCCTTACCAGATACATTAAAATAAATTATGTTTTTTTTTTACACTTATTACCATTTTATGTATTTTGAACTAGTGGCTTAAGATTTCCATATCGTAATTAAAATCTGCAGAAAGATCCAAAGCAGAGTCACTGTAAAAAGCGCATGCTTCGGTATTTTTGTGAATAAAAGTGAGTTAACAAAAATTAAAAGTAATATTGGTCAGATACAGAACCTTGAGGAACATACTTTTGTTTCGTGGTAATTATGGTTAGGTAATTCATACTGAAACAAAAGTTTTGATAATAATATAAAATAAATACTATGGAAAATCCAAGATTTATATCTATAAGTCAGATATCAAGCGCTTCAAGAATGAGGAAAAAGATATTGTAGCTTAAAGTATAAAAACTGGTGGGTTTGTGTAATGACAGCAAGTCACATTTTTAGCTTTTTAGATATCTATATGTTAATTAAATTAAAATGTTTTTTTTCCTTTCCAATACCAATACGAGAACTCAACATTTAATAGGCATTGTACCAACCCAGTTAAAGTGAATTTCACATGACTTGTATCATATTAAAATACTTAATAAAATTACCATACTCAGTACAGCAATCGCCATCAGTCACATCAGACATCGATTCTCGTAAATATATATGCGTAGATAGATACGTATAAAGTGAGTATTTCTGCAATGGAAATGGGGGAGAATAAATACGATTAAGAATTCAGTTCTGATGTACTCATATGGCTGCTTTAACAATCAGCTTTCAACCAAACACTACCTTCTGTTTATCTACGAATAATATCTGTCTGTATTAAACTTGAGGACAGTTGTTGTGGCAACAGCAGATAGCATTCGTCGCACACTTGCACTATACCTACGACAAAAGTACATTTTCTATTAGAATGTAAATTCTCACTTTCAATTCTCACCAGTGTCCACTAATGCGAATTCAAGTACGATTGGAATTCAATCTAATCGACTGGGATTCGTATTTAGTTATGCAGGGAGCTGGTTCAACCTCAAGTCGATGTGTGGTTTCTGAAGCCAGATGATAGATGGATAGTAAATGGAATTTTACCACCTGAACATTTTTCACATTCTGCTGGTTGATATTATGACGTAATTGGAACTCTATTTGCTGCATGGCATTGTGGAAATGAGGATTTTGAGTGAATCCCAAATTAAGTATGTGCTACATAACTAGAGTGAGTTTCCCCAAGATCTAGGTACGTAATTGCTTGCAAAACGTATTGTCCCGCAAAATGGAATGATATTATACATGAAGTACACTCTTAAAGCAATTCTATCTCGCACATTTCTGGCAGGGAGAACACTTATTAATGGTATTTCCTGCTACATATGCAGTTACCTTCATAAAGTTCTTAGATGGTGGACACAAAACATCGTCAATGAAGAATTCTTCTTCTATAGTTGATTTGTATATATTTTAAAGTCCGGAACGTTGGTGTCAGTCTGACAGTTTTATTTAATTAGGTATAAAGAGAGCTGGAATTTGTATTAACATTTAAGAGGCTAAAAATATCTGCTTGTAAGACGATCTCAAACTTTAGCATATGCCTTTTTGATTGACAATTTGTTCATAGGTACCAATATCATGACTCTTGAGCACGGTATTTACTAATGTCCGGGATGGCAAGCTGTCAACTTTCGTATAGTTTTGTTTTTGCAATCACAGGTAAAACTGTGATTGTGATTTTAAACTGTGATTGTGAATCGCAAACTCACGGTAGGTACTTTTATGCCATGTTTTGCACAATTTTTCAGACGAATATAGGTTGATGTACCTGTTAAATACTCGCAAAAGTTATTATTTAGTTATTATTAGTTTTATTCAGTTCGAATGCACATTTCTTCATTATTGTTATTTTTGTTGTGCATTGTCAAACAATTCCAATTTACCTTCGTACATATAACTTAATTTAATTCTGTACTGTATCAGTTATGCTTTTGCTATATTGTTTTCCAGTAGACAATACATTCAACAAGCTGTAATTTCTTAGCGTAAATTATGCTCTCTTCTATTCGCTTCCTTGTGTTCATACTATTCGTCTATTAATCAGTTCAGTCACAGTGGTAACAGTTTGTTATTTTGTAAATGATGTATAACCAAATCTCTGTCTATTTTGCTTTCGATCGTCAACCTCTTCGGACACAATAAATTGGTATAACAACATTTTGTTTTTTTTTATACCCTCTATATTCACTTTGCCATTACATTTGTAACGCCAAGAAGGAGTCACCGGAGACCTCATAAAGTATAGGTCAAGTAGTTCTGGTACCTCCCATACAAAATCAGTATTAGACATATGTGTCTCTTGTCGGTGGAAAACACGATAGGTTCCAAAGGAATCAACATAGGCGAATGAAGTTTGGTGAAAGGACGTCGTTAGGTTGGTATTAAAAATGGGCTAGTAGTTCGGGTACTCCCATACAAACCCAGTTTTGCATGACCTGTATGCAGTGGAGGGTATCAAAGCATCGGCCAGGCCGATGATAACACTTTACTTGTTTTAATTCGAATTCAATACCTATATGTCAACCTTAGAACCGTGCACACTGCGATCAACACATCATCGTGTTCTGGGGAGCTGTGCTCCCCACTACATTTTGCTTGAAGTTTGAACAATAAATGAATAATGTTACACATTTTGCTTGAAGTTTGAACAATAAAGGAATAATGTCAGTCTGTAAACTCTCTAAACGCAGTTTATTATAATTTATAAAATTCTACAAAAAAAATGCTATGATCTGTAGTATAATATAAGCGTATATAAAATAAATAATATAATATTGACCATAAATATAAATATAGATAGGAATATCAGATATCAGACATCTGAATTGGTGAACTGATATGGGCTCGTTTGGCTGGCAGTGAGTGTCGACCGTTTAACCTTGTCTGGATGGAACTGGTGTGGATGGAACTGGTGTAGATAGACCCAGTGTGAGGGAAATGTCATCCTCATCCGAATATTCTTCGTCAGAGGGCTCTTGAATTTAAGTAGGTAGTACGACTCACAAGCTCCAATATAATGCTTGGCACAGGCTTGCAATATAGGTCACAAACGGCGGTTGTTTTGGTGTCTTTTTTCTTCGTGCGCAGAACCTTACACAGCTCACAGCTCACAGCTACGCAACAAACTTTTAGTCTGTAGGAAGACGAGAAGTAAGTGATGATCAACATCATCAATTTTTATTTTTTACCTGTACTTCCGGAAATTGTTTGGAGGAGGTGATGTGAGGAGATCCATTGCGATTTTCACAGATGGTTTCAGTGGAAGTTTGCGCCGGTTATCCAGATGTGATTGAACCAACTCAACGGGCAATTCTTTTAAAAATATTTTTCTTTTCTGCGACTTGTTGGTGTTCCAAGCTGGATGGCATAACTCGAACAGTCGAAAGGCAGCAAGTCCAGCCACGTCAACCAGATTTTGCTTTTGCAGGTGTAGCCGCACACCATTTTGTTGAATGTCTAGACTCCACCTTTGTGGTCGTTGTAATCGTGGATGATCATTGGCTTTTTTGTATTTGCATTTATCTGATCGGTCGCATGGGCTGTTGACATCAGCAAAACATTCTTCTTCGAATCAGTCGTGTAGCTTACAAGCGATATTTCATCAGAGAAGCAGAAAACCGGAGCGAACGGACCTCTTTTCTTAGTTTCTTCAATCGAAGCGAACAGCTTTGGCAGTTCGCGCTTGTTGGAACGAAGTGTGCTAACTAAAGTTGTATTGCGCGCATACAAATCCTTTGCAAATGGATAAAAAAGTTATCCATAGTAGTATTTTCACCGATATTCAGAAGACGAAGGACCAAGGCATGCGAAATTCATGTTGATCTCTATTCATTCGGCTGTGTGCCCAGATAAATTTCTGCACACAGCCGAATACTGGATAATTGGTTTTCGAGTCAACAAGCCAAAATATCTTAATACCATACTTCCCTCGCATTGATGGCATGTACTGGCGAAAGCTACATCTGTTCCTCGATATTACCAACTGCTCCTCAATAGTAAGCTCTTTGGACGGAACAAAAGCGATTTTAAGGCTCGTTTCGAAAAAGGTCCATATATGTGGCGAAAAGGAGCCAGATAATCTTATCGCAAACGAGCTATTCGGGTTCTTGAGTCATAAAAACGCAAAAATCGACAGATTTGCTCAAAGCGTTCCAATAACATTACTGCTCTATAAAATAGCGTACTCGAAATGGCAAATAAATCTTTAGCTTGAACTAAATTCGATTTTTTGCGGAAATTACTTCTTCGAAGACCTCAATGACTTGTCTCTCACAGATACAATGATACATATTTTTAGCATTATCTGCTGGTCCCATCAGCTACTATTTAGACGGATTGATTTAGGATAGTAACAGAGGGGAAACTGCTTCGGTTACGCCTCTGTTCTTATCCGAAACAAACCCGTCACTCGGTCAGACCGACCTTTTGATCAATTTGAGACACTTCACAATTTGAACGATTTGATTCAGTCACCACTACTACTACGCCTCGCTTTATCTGCCCTATCCGATAAGTTACCAGAGGATACAGTCGAGGGTCCTACCGTTACGCTTACCACCCGCCTATCCGAAGGCTAACTGTCGACCGGTCACCCACTCCCTGACCAACCTCACTAAAAGTTTTCTATGCGAGCCTCATAGAAGGGCAAATATACAAATCACGAATACTGTCACAACCAGTATACGTCACTTCGGACGAGATGATGACGCAAAATAATGGTGTCTATTTTTTTGCTTAACAATTCGCAGCGAGAATTCCGTCTCGCCAATGCCGACACCGACTGCGCAAACACTGCGGCATTTGGCCACCAACCTTGAAGAGTATGGGACCACACGAGACGTTGCCAAGAGTGGCCGACCCCGAAGTGCCCGTTGTGCCGAGAATATCGCCGCTGTTGACGTGGCCATTATTTTTTCGAGAACGCCGCTGGTCAAACGACAACAGGGGACAGTGTGCGCTATAGGGCCATGTTAACAGAGTTTTTTCTACCGCAATTGGACGAATAAGGACTGAAGGACATGTGGTTCCAACAGAACGGAGCTGCGGCACACACTGCGCCAGCCACAACCGATATTCTGAAGGCGGCGTTCCCGGGTCACCTCATCTCGGTTTGGCGATTTGCACTGGCCCGCAAGATCGCCCGACTTAATCGTTCCAGTCTTTTTTTCACGGGGTTTTTTGAAGTCCCGTGTGTACATGAACAAGCCCGAGACCCTAAAAGCCCTCAAGGACAACATTCGACACGAGTGCGAGAATCTGTCGCCCGAAGTGATGAAAAATGCCATAAAACGAGCCCGTATGGCAATCAATTGTGTGTGACGTATCTCACGAAACTACAGATATCATATTTATTACAATTTCCCATTTGCAAAATTTAACTGCCTCTATGTCAGCCATTTCCACTCAACGGAAATTCAAAATGTGCACTTGACCTAATTATCTACGATCATCAGTCAGCCATTACGATATACATTACGATGTTATAACAAGTGTCAAATATAAAAGCCCATTCTCAGTTTTCACTCTCTCTTTCGCTTTTTACTCCCAATCGGACTGGTCGTGGTTGTGGTGCTAAGCCATTGTAAGTAGATATTTCTTTTACAGTCTGAGAAAATAATTAATTTTACTAAAACGCTTAGACACATCACAATAATATTGGTTGAGGAAGAAGCTTATAGTTTTGGGCAAAATTGGAAGCCAGTAATTCAGGATTTTATCGAAGATTAATAGCGGATTAGCGTAAAAGCTCACGTGGTGCAATACTGTGCAATACGAGGTAAATCTGCTGCTTATAGGTATTTACCGGGATGTCCTAAAATAGGTTTCTTTTGTGCCCCAACCGTGGAAAACATACAGTTGTTTTCACATCACAAATTAAAGAACCGCAAGCATCTCAGAGTTTTGTTTTCGAGTGCACCGCGTGCACGTAATTTTTCTGTGTACGGGATAAATACTCCGCTATCCGCCCTCGCAAAACCCAAATTACCTCCAAACCGATCAATTCCAATTTCGCCGAAACATCACCAAAAAAAAAAAATCAACCGTAAAATACCTACCAGACAAGATTCATCAAACTACCAACACAAAATCAATAAAATACTTACCAGAAACTCATACATCACTCAAAATCCTAAAGCTATTCGTGGATTATTTAATACATATATATATAATCTGTGAAATTTTTAACAACGAAGTGTGTAAATTAAATTACCCTACCTACAAACAAAAAAAAACAAGGAGAAGTAACCTATCTAAAAATTAAAAAGTGATACTCACCTACCTAAAGCTAAAATTTAAATTTGCCTAATAATTAGAATAAAATTTGTTACCTACCTATTATTATGTGAAAGCCGTAGAAAAAGACAATATTATAAATATTAAAAGTGTGAAATTAACCTAGAAAACAGTGAGGAGCATGCAGATACAACAAATTTTGTGCACAAACTTCGGAGCAACGCATCAATAAAACGTGAATAAAAGTATACATTTTTTCTTTGGCTTCCTAAATTCAAACATTTTTTATTGATATCTAAATTAGTAATCATATGTAATACTTGAAATATACTAACGTAAAATCAGACATATAAAACAAACAAGAGGTATTATACAAGTTAAAGTCATCACACAATAGGTACGAAAATATTCGTATCGATATTTGGTTTATTTTGAATTTCTAACCATAAACGGATACACACCTAAATGATCATATATTTTTATATATATATATATACATGAATATGAAATATTCCGACATTACATTATGAATTAAATGATCCTTCCAATAAACAGTAATAAGTGTTGTGAAGTCAAAGTCTTCGTTATATAAGGCGTTTTTATTTTTTAGTTCAGAGCACAACCTGAACTGTTATACAAAAAGTTCGTGTTTCTTTTTTAGCTCAGATACATCAGAGCTCAGAATTTGTGTTTCTTTTTTCTCTCAGAGCATAATCAGAGCGTGCTCTATGAGCTCAGAATAAATTGACTGAGCATGCTGAGTATAAAGCTGATTACACACTTACAGGCACATTTGACAGAAAAAAAACAGGATAAACAAAATAATTGAAATGGCGGACGAATCTTGTTATTAATAAATTACAATTAAAAAATATTCAAGTTATACATATATTTATTAAAAATGACAGCTATTTGCTAAAGTGTGTTTCATAAATATATCAGAACGATCTGAGTACGCTCGGTTCAGAGCGTGCTCATAATGCTCGAGCTCGGTTCAGAGCTCAGCTCTGAGAGGTGACTGATCGGGGCGACAGATCGACTTTGGGGCTTTTTCGAAATTGAGGCAACGGAATAGCCATGGTGCATATTTCCTCTTAGGCATAGGCAATGGGGAGGGTCCGCCATGACGTCATACCATTCACGACGTCCTTGAAACTGATTCGTGTGTGTTCATTCTACTCTAAATTATGTCCTCGTGTACCATTCTTAAGTCCTCGTCATCGGAACTTTATATAGGTCGCGTTTACTATGATAATAATAATAATAACGTTCAGTTCTGTTCTGTGGAGTTTTTTTTTTGTTCCCCTATTCTAAATCTTTGGCACGATAAATGTTTGATGCATGGGATGACTTATAAGCAGCAAGATCCCACCCCACCGTCGAGTTCAGCTGTGCAACCGCAAGCGTGCCACTCGCTGCTTCAACGTAAAGGACAGACCCCACCTTTAAGATCCTCCGTAATAGGACATCCGATGGACATCCCGACCGCTTATGCTTCATGTGACGGCGCCCATTTGGCCGATATCAGCTTCTCGACTTGACCAATAAAATTATAAAGGTTCAAATAAACATAATCAAAAAACAGAATCGAACTTTTTCATTTAGAAAAAAAATGAGAGCCAAACAATATCGGATGACTTCTTTTCGCCCACCTTGTAGATATATGTATACACAAAACACAATCAATCCCACTCCCTCTACTTCATCATCCTTTTTCAAGCTTTCCTTTTTTAAATCCATCTACCATATACCCTTCTACTCCTTGCTAGCTGCTGCTGCCTTACCTGTTGTTACTACCTACTTGCTTGTTGCTATTTTGTTTCACAGCTTCGCTGTTTTTCCATTTGGCTGTGATTCTCGTGTGTATACTTGTATTGTTTGTCCAGTGATTTCGATTTTTGTCGCGACTGTGGGGGGTTTCTGTTTGTCGTGACTCGTGAGTGCTGATTTTCAAACTGTGACTGCGATTATGAACGAGAGCGAAAAATCGCAGTCACACTTTATTTGAAAGTCGATTGCGACTTAGCAATCACTGCGATTAAATCACAGGTAGTGATTTTGTGCTCATCTCTAACAGAAGAACATCCCCGCAAATGTAGGTAGTTTTCCATGGTAGTCACACAAAAGCTTCAGGCTCCTGCTCAAAAATGTCGACATTTGTAAACGTGGGAGTTTATTCTTTTAACAGTTCAGAGGTGCTATTGTACCTGCTTACATAAAATAAAACTCTTTTGGAAAAATAAACAGTGCCGGGAAATTGTTAAGTGTCCGTTCTCCTCCAGTTTCACGGTGGATGCATCATGGAATTTGTAATTGTAATTTCCATATTGTGTTGTATAAATGCGATTTGTTAAAAAGAGATTCGTAGGATTATTATTTGGGGTAATAATAAGGGAAACAGGAAACTGAAAAGAATTGAGACTAGTTTGTTTTATTATCTATGTATGGTGTTGCGACGTCAATTTAGACAAAAAAAAACCGAACGAGCAAAATGTGTCGTAGTAGAGTTTACATCCGAAAAGGAGAGAAAAGGAAAATAATCAAATAACAAAAGGCGAATAAAAATAAAAAAATAATGTAATTGAAGTAAATCATTACACTCTTGTCTATTGTGTATATTAAAACTCGTCGAAAAAAAGAAACGAGAAAAAAAAATGAAAAAACTGATTTGAGTATTTTGAGAATATTTGGGGAAGAGTGTATTGTGTATATTTTCTGTTGGGTTGGAGAGTTGAGAAAAGGATAAATATACCTATTAGGAATAAAAAGGAAACGTATTACCTATTTGTTTTTCAATTCTTTTTCTTTTACAACGTATGAAGATGATTTCCTTAAAGGTGAAACCAAAGAAAGTTTGTTGACGAAACTTTGACTAAAAGCAGAGACAAAGATATAAATCCTGTGTTAGCGGGTGAGGAGTGTAGTACTATTTCTGAGTGTAATTTTTTTTTTTTTGCGATGGAAGGTGGAAACCTTGCATGAGGCATCAATGGTCCGACGTCCATTGACAGTGCCGGATTCCTACCGGCTAAAACCACCTCCCTTCCCGAACAGGCCGATCTGTTTCCCCCGCAGAACCGCGGTAAGACATTACTTCGCGGGGGTCGGTATGAGGACTTAGCTTGTTGTTGCTCTATTGTTGGAACTATTAGCTTTCCGTTGGCGTTCTAGGCGTCTAAGATCGCGGAGTATACGTACCGCCACGTTACTAACAATGGTCCAATTTTCGTCATTCTGGAGCATGTAGTTTAAGACATTATCGGGGGTGGGGCACTCTCCGAATTGGTCCCGTAGGGAGATCCTCTCGATTTCGTACCGTTGGCAATGAAAAAACACGTGTTCCACGTTTTCAGAAACATTTTCGCCATGCGGGCATGTCCGCGTTTGAAGAGATATTCTCTGTAACAGCCATGTCCAGTCAAAAACTGAGTCAGGTAGAAATTTGTTTCACCATGTTCCCGTCTAATCCATACATCGATCACTGGTATAAATCTGTGCGTCCAGCTTCCTTTTAGCGATTCGTTCCATTGTTGTTGCCAGGTTGCTATACTCAGTCTTCTTTCATATTTCCTTTTGTCATTATCTACCCGACCATTTCGGACTTGTTCGCTTTTCAATTTTACCATATCTTCAGCGAGTATATCGATAGGTAGCATAGAAGATACGACGAGTATATTGTCGTTCGAAACTGTTCGAAACGCCAAGTCGACTCTTAGTGCGCTAAGACGGTGAACGGATTTGGCTCCCCTCACGTAAGAGTTAACTCTCGTTGCACTTGACCATATTTCTATCGCATACATGAGAATAGAGATGGCAGTTTCAGCAAGAAGAAGCCTCTTTGTTTGTTTCGGACCAGCGATGTTAATCATCAGCCTTGAAAGCGCGCTAACGGTTTTTGATGACTATTTGCATACAAATTCAAGATGATGTTTAAAGCTTAGGCGTGCGTCTATTATAAGTCCGAGGTACCGAGTCGTCATATTTTATAGTATGGGTAGGTAGGTATATAAAAGTGGCGGCTCAGCTTCGAACCTAAGTAGCACTGATGTGGCTTTTTGTTACCACGACTCGTGTGACATAGTTTGTGAGGATTGTTAAGGGTGCAATGCATTACGTACTTATATCCAACTTGTGGAGTTAAGGAAACGGATTATATCTAGTATCCCTTTACCCGAAAGGTCGTCGAAAAAAGGCCTGTTCAGTGTCCGCTATCTGGCTCTTGTTATTACCGGACATTTGCAAAGGAAATGGGTGAGAGTTTCTTTCTCATTAGTATTTCCACAACTGCGGCTCATCTCATGCTCGTTACCTATTATGTCACTATGCCCTGGTATACCCAGAGAAGTGTGACACTGAAACGTTCGTCCAGACGGACGAGCTCGTTCCGGCACTCCTGCACCAGTTTAGATGAAATGGTAGCCGAAGTGATGGCTTTGATGACGGCTTGGCTATCTATACGGATAGCAATGTTTTCTTTGTGCGTTGTGTCAAGCCCTAGTTCTCGGATAGCCAGTAATTAAGCCTGAAAAACGCTGGCAAAAACGATATGATACTGATATATTCGGCGATTCTGAGTAGACCCCGGCCCCCGCACCACAGTTCATCTTAGATCCGTCAGTGTATATGACCGTGTCGAAACCCTGCACTACTTCGTTCCTATTTCACTGAGCTCTGGAAGAGAAACTTACCTGGAAGCCTTTTTTTGAAATGAAGTTGTGGTGTGATATAGTCAGTTGCAAACATGACCGTGCCATTTGGTAACGAGTGCAGGATGTTGCTGTTATAGCCTTTACTCAACGCGGGCCACCATACGAGTGAACCATAGGTGAGAATGGGACACACAATGGCCGTGTACATCCACAAGGTCATCTTTGGTTGAAGTCCCCACTTCTTTCCAAAGGTTTCGCTGCAGGCGTAGAAGGCAACACACGCCTTCCTTACTCTCTGTTCGATGTTTTGTTTCCACTTAAGTTTTCTATCAAGCATGATGCCCAGATACTTAGCGCTGGAGAATAGTGTGAGTGGATGACCATTTAGACAGGGAAGGGTATTTTGGTTTTGAACAGCATCAGTTCAGTTTTCCTCGGTTTGACGCCGAGGCCGCAGCTTGCAGCCCAGGTTTTACCTTCTCTAAAGCGGCCCCCATAGTTTCGCTAATCATGGAGGGAAACTTCCCTGACACTAGTATCGCCACGTCTTCCGCATACGCGACAACTTTGACTCGGTCCCTGTCAAGTCTTACAAGAATTTTGATTGTAACCATTAGCCAGAGTAGGGTAGAAATGACGCAGTTCAATGGCGTTCCTCTAAGGGCAAATTTGGTTAAGTGGCTGTTGCCTGAATGGTTCTTGCTCTGAGCATAGAGACTATCCATTGACAATTACATTCCAATCGCTGCATGCATGAAAGTGTGTAGTAATTAGGAGTTTCATGGTCTCCGCACAGGATTCAGTCCAACCCCCATCTGGCTTTCGTATAGAAAGGAAGGGTTGGAGTGTTCCTTGGACAGAATTTTGCTAATCCTGGCGGAGTCCTTAAGGGTTTCTATTGTATGATGATGCCAAGTACGTTATTTGATTCGCACACTCCAGTTTAACCACTAAATCATTCGAGCTAAGACTGAGACATAGAAAACCTTTAAGATGTATCTTATCGAGTATGCATGTTCTATAGGCTTACCTGTGGCCGGATGTTTATAAAAAAATGTTGTATTGTCTGTCTTGAAGAACCTTTATGGACGAATCTCTCATCCTGGATAATGCCGATGTCCACGTTTTCCTCCCTTAGAAAAACCTTCAGATTGTCGGTTACTCAAGGTGTGCCGGCACTCAATGTTAATCTGAACGACTTTCAGCATTATCCGTTCTCCTCCAACAGTTTGTCGGTTTCGACAATGTCCACATTGTCCTCGGGACCCGAGAAAATAAAAACCTTATGCCAAACCTAAGTTCATAGTCTGCTTTCGCGAGGGCAGCCAGGCACTCGTTGTTTATGAACAGCAGGAAAGTCATTGTACATTTTTGTGGGGTTCCTCCGAATTTATAACTAGCCAATCATCGATTGGAACTGCCGGGATGTAGAGTTTGAGACATTGGAGAAGCCTTTACCCCTCTATCTTCATATTGGGCAACCAAATGTGGGCATTGGGTCTCCTCGGGATGTCACTAGCTGAGATAAGTTTGAGCTTCAAGCCGCTCCAGGCGCCGCTAACCTTAACAACGTACTCGCTAAGGAAATTCCTGGAGAATTGGTCGGCGCAATTGATCACCTGATATCCCCTAACCACCTCGGGGGAGCCAAAGTCTGGAAGAGGTCCCCCTTGGTTGTTCAATAGGTGGTCCATCACCATGTCGGAGAGCTTGGCCTCTACACTGCCCCACGCCTCTGCTGTGGATTTCCCATTTGTGGAGAGTTCTCCACCAATGCGACCTGAAGGTGATCCTACCACCCCGGTAAAGGGTCTCCACTGGACCACACTGGCCGATGAACTTGGTTTGGATACGGCTGCTGTCACTACGTTTGACGTTGTCCTCCTTGTCCTTGTCATGCGCCTTTCCGTCGGCCTCATTTTTGGCTATCTTGCTTAAGATAAAGAGGGCCATCTAGTACTTTCCGAGAGGACTTGTGTTTGTTATGTTTTTTTTTGGTTCTTATATGGTTTGCGGTTGAGGTGCTAGCCTTTGGAATCTCACCCCTTGGTGGACGAACGACTGTCTTCTGATCATAAACTAAGTATTAAATAGACCGTCAGCTTCCGCGCACCTACCCGATTCCCAACGCAAATTTTGAAAAGTAAATTCTCTCTTAAATTTCCTATCTGTGAATACGTGTAAAGCGGCAAAAAATTAAATTCTTAATGGCGGGAGGTGTAATAAGAAACTGACACTTAGCAGTGTTCCTACATTTTGGGATCTCTACCTTTTTGAGGGAATTTAAATTTTTTTCACAAACTTTCTGTGCGTACAAGGAAAAAACGTCGAAATTGTGGGAATATCAATAATCTCACAAAAAAACATTCAAACTACATTTCACCATGAATATCAACGCACTAAATATAAATAAAATGGAGATTTGCCTTTGGCAAAAATTTCTAGTACCAAAAAATAATCATTAAGTATTAATGTTAGGAAACTGCGATTTTTATATTGAAGACTAATTTTGTATGATTTTCTTTTCGAACAATACAAACACCTTTGAAAGTATGTCTTTTTTCATAAAAAAATTGAGGTAATTTGAGTTTAATGAAAAGAGTAGAATGAATGAAAAAATAAAGACAGAACACTCTGACTGAGAGTTAGTGTATTTGGTGATCTTCTGTCAGCTGATGGATGCGTTCTGATAGTTTATATTCGTTGTTGTATTTCATTCGGAAACATCTATTCTATTCTATTATCAACATAAATAAATAAAAGAATAAAGTGTGAAAATTCATTCGGTGAAATAAAATAAGATATTTATTTTTTCTATAATTATTATGTCTTTTTTCGTTTGTTGTTTTTGGCGAATAATTATTTCACCTGCGAATGCCGATGGAAAAACTGCAACCAATAATATATAGAGAAAAATTGATTAAGAATATTAAAATTTTAAATATGTTTCAGGGGAAAGATATAAACATTTCTATTCGGGTATAATTTTTGAGTTATAGAGTTTAGTATAGACTTTAAATTTACGGAAGTTCGCAATTGCCAAATTTGTATGGAAAATAAGACCACTGTGAACTACTCCTAATAAGAGTCGAAAAGAAAAATGTTTATTGGTAATAGTACAATCACACAGCACCTAAATTCATAGTTTCGGCCAAATTCAACATTTCAGCCCAAATGTCCAGCATTTTGCCATACATTTTCCAACATTTCCAAATGTTGAATTTTAGTGAAATGTTGAATTTCGTCGCTGCATTTGTAGGTTTTTCAAATCGAACAAACCTCTTTAAAAATTCCACACGTCATTTATTGATTTTTCAGCCCGCTGACAAAAAAAAAGTAGCTGTCAACAAATCAATAACTTTTCATCGCGAACTCCATACCTCTATATTGAGTCGACAACATGTTAAATATATCTGAATTAGCACTTAAATTCATGTTTAAATTAATATACGTAGCTAAAAAAATGTTCTTTAGGTTCAACAACTTCTGACTTCTAAACAGAAAAAAAGATCAGTAACGAATTCTGACACTAGCTGTCATTTGAAATGTTGAAGTTTCAGTGGGAACGTCAAACTGGATTTCGAATGTTTTTTTTCCGAAATGTTGAATTTAGATGCTGTGTAAATGTACTATAAGGCCAAATCTTTTCATGAAGATTCCGTTTATTAATAAAAAAAAAGAAACAAAATAAATTTATCAAAAAATTTGAAACAATTGACAATTGAAATGAAATTAAATACTTTTGACATCAATTGCGTCAGCAGAGAATATAAATAATGTTCACGAACATTTATTTTCTTTAAAATGTACGGAAAAGAACGAAACTCTAAATTTGAAATAACATGTTTGCTGATTTGTACCCTGATATGTCTCACGCATTTAAGTTTTGCTGCGTACAATTTTCTTTTTATTCATACGAATTCATAATGATTACTAATCGGATATTTTTTTAACTTAATAAGGGTTTTTTATATTTTTGTTGATTATTCATATTATAGTCCATCGATTTCCATTGTTTACAACACAAATGTAAACATCCCGTACTATGTTTAGGAGATATTAATATTGATATTCTAAATGAATTTAACAAGGATACGGAAAATTATTTGTTTCTAATGGCGTCAAATGGTCTTAAGAGCCTTATTAAGGTCCCAACTCGTGTAACCGTTTCAACAAAGACTTGTATCGACCATTTATTTATTCGTTTACATTAAAATAATAAAAGTTTTTTGAGTGGTAAAGTTTAAGATCTTATAGGCTAACAGATCATTGTATGATCGCCCTTGATATCTGTTCTAACTCTAGTCCACAAAAAATCAGCAATCCACCCAGGAAAAAGTTTTTAACGGATTATAAACAATTAACCGAGCGTTTAAAGTATGAATTCTGGGAATCAGTTTATTCGGCGGATAGTCCATCTTCTGCCTTTGATATCTTTCTTTCCATTTTACAAAACCATATCAAGTGTTGTACTTCTTTTTCTGTTCGTCATATTAACAATCGAAAACACTTAAAACCTTGGCTGACTGATACTCTATTAAAGCAGGTGTAGAGAAAAAATCGTCTCGCAGTAAAGTGTTTTAGAAATCCACGAAATAGAAATCTTAAATTGAACTACGATAAACTATGTAAAGTAATACATAAAAGGGTTGATGAAACGCGTAACAAATATTACTCAGACATGTTTGAAAGAACAAGGGGAAATGTGAAACAAGAGTGGGGAGTGGTAGATAGCATGTTAGGAAAAGAAAATCAAAAATTTATAAAATTGTAGTTGACGATGTCAATACATCTAATTCCAGTACCATTTCAAATAAGTTTAATGAATATTTCACAGAAATCTCTGTCAACTTAAAACCTTTTTCAAAACTTATCTCTCCTGCAATTGTTCTTCATCCTCCAATATAATTACCAAAAATAAGCAATCAAATAGTTTTGTCTTTAATGAGATTACTGCAGGTGAGATATATAAAGCAATTTGTTCTTTAAAAAAAAATAACACTTGCACTAGTGATAGCTTATCAAGCATTTTATTGAAAAAAAATTGCCTTGTTTGTAGTTGATGTTTTAAGTTTTTCGTTTAACTTTAGTGTTTACAGCGGTTGTTTTCCTCATCATTTGAAATGTGCTGAGGTCATACCTCTCTTCAAAAAAGGCAATAGGAGTAATTTAACAGATTATAGACCTATATCTTTGTTATCACCCCTGTCTAAAGTGATAACAAATTGATAAATTAATTAAGTGAGAAGACTAAGATAATGAACTTTAAAATATCCGGCAATGCCATATTTGATTACAATCTCAATTTCCATTCTCATAATTGTAAAAAGTTGATAGCATGCAATGCTCAACAAACTGTTTTAAGATTGAGACAGTGCAACACTACAAATATCTTGGAGTCTTAATAGAAAATAAAATAATTGGCGCAACAGGTCCGTATGGACCCAAGCCTAGCTTCTCACAACCATTCGTCTCGTGTGAGTTTTTATTTTTGGGACGAATGGAAGGGATCTACAATTTTATGCCGAGTCCAAACGGCCAATTGAGAAGCTCTTTCATGACAGTTATACTCTCGGATGTTTGTCAGACGTTCGCGAGAGGTGGCGCAGCGAAAAAAACCTTAAGTTGGAATTTGGGTTTTTCTCGGGATTCGAACCTGGGACCCCTCGCTTAGTAGTCCAATAGACTGTAACTTAAATTGGAAAGACCATATACAAACTGTAAAATCGCATTTGAACTTGGTGGCTAGAAAAATCTATCTAATTAGACTTTATTGCTGAAAACATGCTCTAACATTATTATATAATGGTCTTGCACATTCAAAGTTGCAATATGGCATCAATAGTTGGGGTGGATCATATACTAATTTGGGCCTCTCTTGATAGCACAGAAGCACTAAATAAGAATTATTTGCAAAAGAAATCGATTAGCTCACAGTTTACCCTTGTTTAAAATGTTACGAATTTTACCAATGAGACATCTTTATGTTTTCAAAGTTTTGAGAGAGTTCTTTAAACAAAGTGGGAAAATACCAAGCAGAAACTCTCAAATTTACTGCTTACGTATTAACAATTTAAATCTTGTCAACATACCAATCTTTCTCACTTTTATACTTATACTGCCCCGAACATTTTTAATAGACTACCATTGCGCATCAGGACAACTTTAAGTTATCATTCGTTTTTGAAAAAAGTTAAGGACTGGCTATTCACAATTGACTATGATCAGATAGAATATTTCTCAAGATCTTTGTTGTAGTAAACATTCATACCTGCTTTTGGTTCATTTATTTTTTAAATTTTTTTTATTTTGAATTGTATAAACTCAGCTATTTATAAATACATAGTTTGCATTTTGAATTTTTCTCTTGTATATATATATATATATTGTATGTACAGATGTTACCCCACATCATATTATTCTTATTTTTTTTAGAAATGAATTTTACTGATGTGCCATTCAACACTTACTTTAATAGTTAAAGAATGAACACTCCTATTCTTTTCAAAATAAGTATCATTGTATATTACACACACTGTTTATATTTCTTGAAATGAATAAAATTAAGAAATCAAAATATATTATCCAGGTAAAATGAAAGAAATCCTCTATACCTCTGCGTTATAATAAATTAGGTACAAAATTCACACCATACCCACCGTTTTCTTAACACGTCCCGATAACAGGCAATTATTTGAGTTATTTGAATTTTTTCCAATGTTACCACAGAATGAACTGTCAGGTTCCTATTTGCGAGTGTGTGCGTGCTGCTAATCTACTTTAACATTGCACACAATCTTTTGCACATAGAAGCACGGAAAACAGCTTGTAGGCAAATTCTTTTAAATTAAAAGTGCTGACGGTCTATTTAATACTTAGATTTTGATTAGAGGCCAGCAGTTCATCTTCTGATGAGGTGCCAACCTCTGGCAGCCTCAGATGGTAATTTATTTTATTTTTTTTTACATCTTCTTCCTATTTTTCAATTTTAGATTTTATATAAGATTTTGTTCCCACGACTAAGATCGGAAAGGGTAGTCCCGGAAGAGGGTAAGACACTTATACAACCGACCTTGCCTGGGCATCGTAGGGGACCGTTTGCGGCCTATTTGGTTTAACCACATTCTGACCATGCAGCCATCGACCCGGTGCCTTGACGTCTTGACTTAAAGTGAAATTTTAACTGGGGTTTACACCTTATAAATCGAAAGGTAGGGTCGCTCTTAGCTTCGCCCTGGGACAGATTTCTCTCAGGCTTACTACAAGCCCTTCCGCCCCGACAACGCGACAACCCGGTCGGCAGGGTTATAGTATGTCAATTTTACCATTAGTTATAAATTGTTTATTTCAACTTTCTTTGCTTTTCTTCGTTCTCGATTATTATGATTTTTGCATTTAAATGTGTTGGGTATGCACAGATGCAGTGGCAATGTTTATGTATTTTGTACTTTGTTTATCATTTATTTGCCTAGGATTTCTGCTGGCGAACTGTCTGGTTACGTAACAGAACAAAAAGTTAGGAATATGACGACTAAGACATAAAAACAGCATTTAAAAGTTAGAAATATGAAAGCACAGGGAAATTTGCACGTGACACCTTCTCCTACAAAATGACATTACCTGACAATTTGATACCCACCAATATAAATCTACTGTCTAAAGTTGCGAAGATTTTCGATATCCTTGGTTTTCTGGCTCCTTCCGCTATTTTGTTTAAAATATTGTTCCAGAAGCTGTGGCCTGTGGATTGCGAAAACGAAAGTAGATTGGGATGATCCTTTACTTATGGAAGTAGCGGATAAATGGAAATTATATAGTGCAAACTTATCTTGTTTCCAAAACTTTAGGATTTTGAGAAATTCTAAATAGATTTACAGTAGATTATAAATTGTTTGACTTAATTGGATTCTCTGACGCTTCCGAAAATGCCTATTCGGCTGTGGTTGTACGCTCGCAGTGAAGTAGATGGTGTTATAGAGGTTCAATTGGTTGCGATTCGCGTCGCTCCAGTAAGTAGGGTTAATTCGAATGCAACTTTGGGGGAAAGGACCCGCGTGGCTGTTGGAGGATGTAAGCCTCTGGCCAACAAATCATGCAGACATCGTGGAAACAATCCCTGAGGAACGAATTAAGTCTATTGCTGTGCTGGTGGCTACGAATGTTCTTTTCGGTATTAATCATCCAATTCTTCTTACCAAGGATCATCGCAAAACTAATTTTACTGGATGGTCATAGGGTGTATCTCCATTTTAGAATATCGGGACTATTAATTAATTCGACAAGTATATTGGATAATCGGTAGCTGAAATCATATCAGAAAATCATTCATGATTGTGTTATCTGTTTTCGGCTCCGAAAATCTACATCGTCCCAACATAAGGGGAAACTGCCACCTTCCCGTGTTGAACCATCCTATCCCTTTTCACACACAGGCTGCGACTATGCAGGTCCAATAACTATTCGTTTGTCCAAGTGTAGGGTAGGAAACTGAAGCTATCTAACGGATACATAGTGTTATTGGGCTGTATGACTACCAAGGCTCTGCATTAGGAAATCGTTAAGGATCTGACCACAGGCGCATTTATGGCTGCTTTGAAGAGGTTCACAGAACGATGGGGATGTACTCTAACAATGGTACACACTTTCAAGGAGCAGCTCGTGTATCGGAAATGTCAAAATTCGCCCAATCGTGGGAGCATAACAAGAAGGTGGCTGAAGAGTTAGGTGCAAAGAGCATCTAAATACTTTGGGGACTTTGGGAAGCAAGGGTTAAATTGTTGAAGTGTTGTAGGAAACAATATTCTTACAGTTGAAGAGATCTCGAAGATATCTTAAACCTTAGGCCCCTTTGCGCTCTTTCAGATTCAGAACTGAACCTCTTCTCTCCATACACAGCGATTCCTAGCTATCTGGGCATTTCTCAAAATCGATTGTGTTTGTGTTGTTGGGATCTTGTCCAGAATACAATACAAGGTTTATGGCGACGATGGAATTGGAGGGAAGCTAAGAAGGAATACCAAGCTGGAGATCGGGTTGTTATCAAGGAGTTTTTTGTTGCTCAAGGCGTAGGTAAAGAGTTGTAGGAAACGAGTTCCAGTTCCGGTTCAGGTTAGGTTATGTTACATCCTAAAGGTATGCAATGTTTTTGTTTTTACGAAAGGGCTAGAAATTGTGATTTAGTTTAGTGGAAGGGATATTCCTCCCAAGTAAAAAGGGAAATAGCTAAAGTTAGAACCAGGTCCAGAATTTCGCCGTTGAAGCTATCTTCACCATACTGGAAGAGTAGGTTAGTGGACTACCCATCTCAAGACTAGACTAGTTTTGCAAGGAGGGGAAGGCTTGGAGAAAGTAGGACGGAGCTAGTTCACACGAATACTATGAATATTTTATATTATAAAGCAAAACCAATAAAAATGGTAGAATCAAAAAAACGGTGAGGTCGTGTGACGAACAAGAACCCGCAAGCGAGAAAACCGGCCAGTCTATATATGGTAGTCACGCTCGTCTTTGACCGACAGTTCTGGGTGTGGATTTACGTTCGGAGGAGTGTTCGGGAGTACCCTTTTGACTCAATGTCGTTTTAGCGGAGTAAATTTCTGTTTGGTATGGACGCGTAGTCTCAGAATTTGGACGTATCGCGAGAAAAAAATAACAAAAAAATATATATCAAAAGACCAACAAGACATAAAAGCAAAAAAAAAGAAAAAAAAAACCCCGCTAAAAGAAATATATATATATATATATATACAGTTGTGCCTACATAATTATCGACCGATTAATTAAATAAACTGCTATCGGCGAACAAAAAAAAGTGTCCAAATAATTTTTCGCTCAGGAACGTCTGGTGCTCAGCAAGTGTAAATCGCAAAAGATAGACCGCAAAAATTCATATCAGTGTTTCCGCCACCAAATCTATGGCTTATTGAATAGCGAGCGAATGGCAACAACGGCAACAACAACTTCAACCTCAGGCATATTGCATATCCTGTACCTAACGCCGAATCGAGCCGTAACCCTCGCACCATCACCGAACCCAACAACAGCTTCGGGTATGGAACGATCGATATGCTAACTTAGCACACCACCAGAACAGCTTACCAAATCCAGTGGTGACTGCGCTACAAAAATACCCGCCAACAGGAGTATCAGGTGGACGTATCCCCCACGACGTAACATCCCACCGCCCCACAACGAGCTACGACAGCGGCCATTCCAACGCCTAGACCATCCGCCAAGCGGTTGTTCGATGTGGTCTCTACAACCTTCAACTTAGGGATACATCAAATGCCTCACAACCTCCAGCAGCAACTCCACGCAACATCACAACTTTAATAACAGCAGCAGCTCCAGCAACATCAGTCTAACGCCGAAAACTAGCGGCAAAAACGACCCGCAACGCAACTTTACCGATCAGCGTTTGTTGCAACAAATCCCTGGGCAACCTCAAAGTCATCACCAGTCCCAGTCAGAGAGTAAACTAGAGATTAGTTAAGTATTTCATCCTTGTTATCAAACATTGTAACAGTTCGCCAACACCTGTGTAAGAAATTCTCTTTTTCTCACTCTACAGTTAGCTCACCTATCGGCAGAAAAAAAAGGAAAGAAATTGTGCACATATTCCCCCTCACCCCTTGGCGTTGTTTTGAATTTAGTACTGGTAAGTCATTTACTTTTTTATGAATTTTCTTATACGGGTATTGAACTGAAATTAATTTTAAGTTTAATTGACCTAGGTATTGTCTACACAAAAAAAAAGTGGGAAAATAAAAAAAAAAAAATATTCGTAGGAAAATTACGTATACGCCCTCGAATCTATTACCAAAAGTTATTTTGATGTGTTTTTTTTCTCGCCGGCTGATGACTCTCAAAAGTTTTTTTTTGTATATTTTTTTTTCTCGTATGAATATTAGTAGTTAAATAAGAAAAAAAAATGTTTGTAACGAAAATGGGAATTTTTTTTTTGGAAATTGCATAAGGTTTATTATGTAATTAAATTAAATTTTTCTTTTGTTCTTCTTCTCTATTACATTTCATTTGTAGTTACTCATTCATACACAGCTGAATTATTATTCTCATAGGTTTATATATGGATACGATTAGTAGATAGTTGTTTAAAGATTAGTCAGAAAGAAAGCCGCCGTGTTGTGATGCATTTCGGGAATTTGGGTAGATGAAGTGAAGGTACTTGGCTATGTTAGGGTCAGAATCCTAGTTGAGTGAGTGGTATGGCTTGCTAAGCTGTTTATTTGGTGGTTGTGACGAAGTTTGAGGGGATTCAAATGATTGGTCCATAGTTAAAATGTGAGTACCGATAGAGCGAACTTTAGGGGCTAATGTTAAAGATAAGGTGACACATTAGCCATGGAAGCACAGCGGTACCTGTGGTCCTGAAGCTATGCAGGGGTTCGTACACCAAGGGAGCCAACCCCATCTCTGGTTCCTCCCTCTTTTGAAGAGTTACCGGCTAGCTGTCACTAAAACATTAACAAAGACATTTCGCACCCCAATTTAATTTTATTAATTTTTTTTTACTAGGAATACCAGCAACCTAAAAGCATGAAAAACGTAACAACCGTCTACTTCACCGTGGCAAGAACCCCCCCGACCGACGAGCTGGCCAGTGCTTACTAGCATGCCCTAGCCTAGTTGATATGGACCCCCTTCCTTCTCTGCTGCCCGGACTGCCTCAAGGAGTCCTGTGACCTTGGGTCATATGGGTGGCTATGGAGATGGACGGTTTCAGACCTGGCCGTGAAATATTCTTTTTGAGACCTTTTTCGCACGATGAAGTGCATCGATCGGACGCTAATCCTTCGTTAGGTGCATTCTCCTATCGCTCCCTACGTTACAGCGTTGGTGGTCTGTTAAAGTGTCCGGGATCCGTAAAGGAAGATCCTCAAAGAATTAAAGAACCATATTATAATCACCAGCATTTTTTTTTCATTCGTGGCGTAACCTTTTTCTGTTATACTTAAGGTCCTGGAGAGAAATGTGATTGGCTTATTGTCTTGTGGAAGAACTGCTCCAATGGCGAAGTCAAAAGCGTCGGAGTAATCTCCTCCTTACTGTGGGTCCTTGTCATTAATGAAATACTTATGAACTTCAACAACATGCGAGTCAAAGTAACTTCATATGCAGATGATGTATTTAGTTATACTTACCAAGGGAAAGCTTTACCGGCAATAAGCGACCTGTTAGAAAGTTCGCTTAGGGTGTTAAATACGTGGACAAAACAATGCGGCCTTTGGGTCAATCCGCAGAAAACCGAGCTTGTCTTAGCACACCTATAGCTGGACTAGAGGCAATTCTTAATCTGACACCTCTAGACCTATACATGGAAGAATCTGCTGCCAAAAGTGCCTTAAGGAGCAGCCAAACTTACACTTGTAATTTTGGGAATGCACAGATATTTAGTAAATTCGTAGGGAACGATGTCACTTCTGACTATATGTCTTCCCATCTGGACTTTGACAGACCATTCAGCTGCTCCTTTCCGAGTAGAACCCACAAAAATAAAATCAATATCGATCTACACAGATGGTTCGAAGATGGACTGTGGAACTAGTGACGGCATATTCTCTGAGGAATTGAATATACATTGCTCCATCAGACCACCTGAAAGCAGTAGTGTCTTCCAAGCGGAGATTCTGGCTATCGCTGAAGCGGCCCGTAAGGCGTCAATATTGGCAATACCCCGTAGCGCTATTACCATCTTCATTGACAGTCAGTCGGCCAGCTCAAGGTTCTTTGCTCGCAGCATACCACGAATCTCTGCTGGGTCCCTGGACACAGAGCCAACTCGGTAATGAGAAGGCGGATGAATTGGCGGGAAAGGGGTCTGTAATGGATCCTGATAGAGCACTTCAATCGATCAAGCCACCACTTTGCGATTTTAGAGAACGAGTGGAAACCAAAATTCGAATAAAAACCTACAACAGGTGGAAAGTACTCACTACCTGTGAAATATCTCGGACGCTTTGGCCGGAATATAATAAAAGCCGGACCATAAAACTATTACAGTTCGACAGGTCATCGCTATCTAAGTTAGTGGGGGCTCTAACTGGTCATAATTTCCAAAGAAACCACGCAATGAAATAATCTCAAAGATGACGACATATGTAGAGGCTGCGAAGACGAGGAGGCCCACGAGGATACACCTCACTTCCTCTGTCATTGTCCGAGTCTTTGTCAGTTGAGGAACAGAACACTTGAAAGCTATTACTTCCATGACTTACAAGAACTTTCTGATGTCTCACTGTTTGATATTTTTAGGTTTTTAAGGACATCGGGATGGTTAGACAGTGTCTATTAACAACAAGAAGAGGGGATGAACACCGATGCAACACCAACGGTCGACCCCAACAAGGGCATCACAAAGGGTCCACGAGGACCGGCAGGATTTTTCCCTGCTCTGCCCACTCGTTAACCTAACCTAACCAACCTAACCCGAATGGCAGGCGAGTAAACTCGTACATGCCGTTATTTTCCGAAAAGGCAGTTGTTTCAATATCAGATTCTTTAAGTGTGATCTTATGAAAGTCACTTCTTAAGTCTACAATGGAAAACCATTGAATTTTGCTGAGATTTTCGTGTATTTCGGGAATTGGATACTTGTCGGCAATAGTTACAGTAGTCGATTACCATTTTTCTTCTGAAGCACCCATTTTTTTTTGGACAACCCAAACAGGAGATTTTGCTGGTCTTATGCTGACATCGTCTGGAAGTTTTCGTATTTCCATGGGATAAGGACTTGATTTTGAATACACGGGAACTCAGGTTTTAGTGTATGTTAATGTTTCTTTAGGTTCCGATTAAACATTGGGACATTTATGAATGAATTTAATAAGTTTAGAATGTTGTTCTTTAGTCATGCGATCAGTTCTAATATTTATGTTATTCACAAATTGTGGTTGGTGTTGTTTAAGTGGAATTGATGTTGTTTGATGGGTGATACAGACGTGAATATGAATATGATTTTCAATTGCAATTTGTACAGGTCCTGAATGTGCAAATTGGTTCCTTCAAGGGAGAGCTGGAGGCGGTGTTTGTTGAAATGTAGGAATGATGAATTATTAGTAGTTATATAGGTCAATATTAAGCGCAGAAAATGTTAGGTTTAACATTTGATTTAAATAAATTTCTATATGTAACTATAATACGAGTGTTTTTGATCGGATTGATGTCTGCTTAAAGCTTCGCAACTGGTGTGTGGATGGCCGGACAGGCCGTTCTCGGGTGGTCTGACAGTGACGGGACATGACGTCAACAAACGACGACGTAACATGACGTACAACTAACGTGATTCTCTATTCGTCGTCGATATTGATTGGGAGGAGATTTTGTGGTTACCATTCGCAACATCGGCCTGATTGGTAACTTTTGGATGTGTTTATGACCAGCGTTGCCGGAGAGAAATATTATTAGGGAGTATTGCAGCTTTAAAAGGGGAGTATTTAAAAAAAAAATAGGAGTACAGACATTCTTTTTTTTAAATTCCCTTTTTGACGTCAGTTTGGGAGATAAAAATGCTGCCAAATTTGCATTAAATTTGAGGTGAATTAAATTTTTTAATGTTTAAATTATTCTTTGCTGCAAGTGTAAGATATTTTAGGACTTTAACAAAAATAGGAGTACGAATGTGAAAGGAGGAGTACGGGAGTACGGAGGTGTTGAAAGTAGTACAATACTCCTATGGGAGGGAGGGTAGGCCGTTCTTTGCCACCGTAATCCGGCATGTCTCTCGGTTTTGACGAACCATTGTCTTCGAGAGACTACGGGGACAAATCGCGTCTAGGGTAATGTTTAGTGTAGGCTAGTTTAAGTTGGATAAGGCGTAGAGTAGGACTTAGTTTATATATGATAGATAAGTTAAGGCACAGTTTAGGTTAGTTAGGTTTAGCTTCGCGTTGAGCTTCCCGGTTTATCTCGAGGGTATAGGCACAAGTCTTTGCACTTTTCTTTTCATTGCTATTTCTCTCTCTATTTTCGTTTTCCTTTTGTCCGTCCGAGGTCGACGTAACATAAAGTAGCTTCCTCTTTCTCTCTTTTTTTTACTTGTTATTACTGCAAGAGCTGCTCGTGAGCTCTACGCGCAGAAGAGAAGAGACGATCACCGGCTTCTGAGGAGGAAAAAGAAAGAGCATGAGAAGCGCGCGATCGAGGAAATAGAGAGATGTTACTGCATGAATTAGGTTCGGAAGTTTTACCAAAGAACCTCACAAGGCTACAGAGCGTGAATCGAATCCTGCAAGGACGAACAAGGGAACATAGTAGTAGAATCGCATTCGATGCTGAGGATATGGAAGAACTACTTCTGCAGACTGTTTAACGGTGATGACGACTTAAATCCCGCTCTCAGGCAGAATGAACCATTCAACCTGGACGATGAGGATCAACAATACCGTCCACCCGACCTGGACGAAGTGAAGATAGCTATATCTAAACTTAAGTCCAACAAAGTCGCTGGAGCAGATGGCCTAGCCGCCCAGCTGTTGAAAGCGGCAGGCGATGACTTGGTTAGGAACATGCACCAACTCATCTGTAAAATATGGTCGGAGGAAAGTATGCCCGATGAATGGAACCTCAGCATTGTTTGCCCGATCCTCAAAAAAGGAGACCCTCTGAACTGCGCCAATTACAAAGGTATCAGTCTTCTTAACATTGCCTACAAGATCTTATTTGCCGTTTTGTATGAACACCTTGAGCCTTTCGTAAACAACCTGATTGGTCCATATCAGTGTGGCTTCAGACCAGTAAAGTCAACCATCGACCAAATATTCATACTGCGGCAGATCTTGGAGAAAACCAAGGAGCTTCAAATCGATACCCATCACCTATTCATCGATTTTAAGGCCGCCTATGACAGCATTTATAGGGACGAGCTATACAGAGCAATGTCCAGTTTTGGCATCCCTGCCAAACTCGTCAGGATGACAATGAAGAATGCACGCTGCTCCTTCAATGTCGGTAAAGAAGTCACCAAAACCCTCGATGTCAAAAAAGGATTTAGGCAAGGCGCTGTCATGTGACTTCTTCAACACTCTTGAAAGAATAGTGCAAAACTCAAACACCAACACCAGAGGCACGATCTTCAAAGTCCGTCCAATTACTCGCGTACGCCGACGACATTGACATAATTGGCAGAACGCAGCGTGATGTAAATGGCGCGTTTGCGAGTATTGAGACTGAGGCGGCGAAGATGGGTTTGGCGGTTAATGAGGGCAAGACGAAGTATATGCTCTCAACTAAAAAGGACACCCAACACCGACGGCTCGGACAGAACGTTACAATAGACAGATATAACTTTGAGGTGGTTAAGGACTTTGTCTATTTAGGCTCCGCTATGAACTCAGAAAATGACACCAGCGTTGAGATTAAACGTAGACTAACTCTTGCCAATCGCTGTTTCTTTGGGCTAAGAAGGTAATTGAGTAGCAAAGCCCTCTCTCGAACAACTAAAGTGACCCTTTATAAGACCCTAATCGTCCCAAGCCTGCTATATGGCGCAGAGGCATGGACTCTATCAAAAGCGGATGAGGTAGGTTGTTTCGAAAGAAAAACATTTTTGGTCCCGTCTGCATTGACGGTGAATGGAGGAGGAGATTCAACGACGAACTGTATGGGCTGTACAGCGACATCGACCTAGTCAGAAGAGCGAAGGTCCAACGACTGAGGTGGCTGGGTCATGTAGAGCGTATGGACACGAATGCTTACCACAGCCGAGGGAAGGCGCAGTAGAGGAAGACCGCGACTCAGGTGGCGCACGCAAGTGGAAGGGGACCTTAACCAACTTAGCGTTGCGAAACTGGAGACAGCTAGCTAAAGATCGCGCTGGCTGAAGACGCTTGTTGGTTGAGGCCCAGGTCCACCCCGGACTGTAGCTCCACCTTAAGAAGAACAAGAGCGATGTCCCGATAACACTGAGGCATGTTGCTCATGGACTCCTGACTCATATCCATTAATCCTAACTTATTTACGATAAGCGACAAGTGATGTAGACGGCCTGATAAAACTCAGGAATCGTACAACTGCCGTGCAGCTTGCACCAAAGTTGGTGGTGGTGTATTGTACGATTCTGGGGTCGCCCTAGTCTGTGTAGCCCGTAATTTTTTTTCTGATGACCGATAGGATCCCATAATACTTGGGGGTACCCTACAGACATTCATTGATTTTGAGTATAATATCGACGCTCTTTCTTCATGACTTAAATTCGTGTGCTTCGCCAGAAAATTCCCTTAAGCTTTTCACTACCGGTATTTTGTCCATTTCTGACAAATTCCTATACCTAGCCAGATTTATTGGCTGGTCTATATCATTATTTATGTCGGACGCAGGGTTCATAATAGAATTGAAAAGTTGTCGTATTTGAAGGGTTTGAGTTACTATTTGTGAGATTATCTGAATAATGGCATCGTTAATTGCATAAAGAAACAGGGGGAGGAATGGGAGCAGAAGGTTGAGAGCTGCAACATTATCTGCAGGGACTTCTACAAGAGCTGGTCATATTAGATTGTTAGGGTTTGACATCTTTCGAAACATGTTTTTTTTTATTCAACAACTACCTATATCACACGTTCAAGTAATAAGAAAGGATATTTTAATCAACGTTATTTCTTTTGCAGCAATAAGAAATAGTTATATTTATAATGAATTCTCTAAGTAATATTTCACAATTGTTAGGATAATACAGTTATTTTTTTCTAATTCAAATGGATAAGATATGATTTGGAGTCATACAGGTATAAAAAATGTAAATTTTTGCTACTTAAGTTATTTATTATTGACTTACAGCAATGTTATGATTAATTCTTCTAGCATCTCTTCTTAACCTTTTTTTTTGTATTGTGTTCTCTGGGCTGCTTTCTGCTGGTTAGGGCGGCTGTCAGTGTTTACTGACTCCTTTTTGTTCCTTTTGGTTAGTAGAACTACTCGGCCGCCTTCGTTTTCCGTATCACTACACTGTTATCGTGGTGGTTTGATTAGCCACTCTTTTGGTTACTTCACTGGGCGGATTGGTCGTCCACTCTTTTTACTGATATGTTGGTGGCTTGCATGTCCACTCTTTATCCGCAAAACACTTTCACTGGTTTAAGGCTTGGTTATTGCCAGAGTTCGCTCGAGAACAGCGAGATTTTACAGTGTTACAGAATGCAGCCTCACGTTGGGCGCCAGTTCAAAAATCTACTCAAAAGTTAAAAAAAAAATATATTCAGAGCAGGTTGCTCTTACCTTCATTATCCAATCAAACTTATTACATTTGTTTTCCTTACGCAAGCTTGCATTTCATTTCTTAATTTCTTACAATATCATTTTCCCATGGCTTACATTTCGGTTTATCATGTGAATTTCACTGAAAATTTGTTTCATTTCTTTAGACAAATTTTCATAAATTTCCTTGCTTCAAAAAAAAAAGGCTCAAAACCATTATAATACTATCAAACATGTCTGAACCCCAGGTGAAATTGATGCCTTCTAGACAGCGTTGCAATTTTTAATGTTAAGACCCGTTTACTTTAAATGATCAATATGGCCCCTTTTTCAGATTAATAATGATTTTATTTTTTATTAACTTAAAAGAAGACAAAAAAAAGTTTTTTTGAATGAATGCATTTGTTTTTTTTTTTTTTTGTCCTATTTATTGTTTTTCTATATTTGTATTTAATGTGGACGCCTAACTTCTGCTCTATATTAAGCAGCCAACACGAAATACACGTCAACAGAACAGACCTAGGAAAAGCACTGCAGGAACTTAGAACCAAGATAAAATGTTTGACGCGGCAAATTGAACTAAGCCCAGTAAAAAATTTATAGAGTTTCAACGCATGACCTTGGCAAGCAGAACAGTTTTCAGGATCGGGGCTAATTAGTGCAATTAAATAACAATGGTTTTCGGTCTTCCCATTATTAAGCTCTTTAGCCAACATAATGCAACGACATCTAATTCTTGGTCAGAGTCTTTTTTCTTATAACAAACCTTTAACAAATTAGAGTTTTATGTCTGCAAACAAATAATAGGATTAACTAACATATCCATATCTCACTGTAGCTATAAACAGAAACAGAATATATTTCGTAGTTCACCATCTGTGAAAAGAAGAAAATGAGTCCATTCAGTAATTTTTTTTTGAATAAAACAGGTTTACATGGGTGGTGTAGACGCATATGCAAATGAAATGCGTTCACTCAGAAACAGTAAGGCAGCATTTAAATGAAGTGATATCGAGTTCGTATTTTGGTGCTCCTGCTCAGAAAGCTACCATAACCAGATAAAAATGACCAAAGTGGCAACCGTGGACACGATCCCTGGATTGAATGAATTTCACTTTCGCCCCTTCATTTAACATTGTCATGTCCAAGAGAATTCTTTTCCTTCACCGAATGGTTTCATTCTGGATTCATATTAATTTAATGCGAAACATCGCGATAATATAATGGGTGGTAGGTATAATGGCCACTGGCAATAATTTGTGTAAGGAACGCTAATTAGTATCCTTGCACAGTATAGTATTTTCTCTCTTTTTTCCAGGATTATTCTACGTCTCAAATGAACCTAAACTAAGTAACTCTGAGGTACTTTCACAGTAAGTCGCATAAAGGACTGAAAATATCAAAATATGGGCCATAGCTATAGCAGATTCAGCCTGAGTTATGGCATAGCATCCTTCGCTTCATGGTAATACAACTCCTGCGGAGTGGTTTCTACCGCCAAGCATTAATGTAAATTAATTTAACAATGTATTGCTCAGCGCTGGTCGTTATAATATTTTGTTTACAATTTTCAATGCTTGTGAAAGTTAATGCCATAGAAAAAATATGTTTCGCTGTGGGTGCAGAAGCAGATACTTTTATGATTAAAGAAAGTAATCCAATGAGAACGGATGCAGAAATATAGAATTCGTATTACAATATGCGACAAGAAGAGATATGGTTGTTATGCTTGGGTACATATATTCTATTTAGGTAACTGCTAAGGATTAGGTACAGTCAGTTATTTTTGTCTGTAACCTAATCTTTTTAAAAATGTCTATGCGCGCAGGCATTTAATCATCCAACAGTAAATTACTAACACATCATTTATATTAGAAATTTTATTAGAACTTAGGGTATTGGGGGCAATAAACTAGAAACCAACAGCAGTACCCATAATTATGTTTCTTCGAAAGGCACTTACGAAAATGTATAAAGTACTTGCGGACCCGGCAATGCTCCGCTATTGCTAAATTTAAGAACATGAATGTGTCGGTATAAACAAATAGCGAGTACCCGGTGTGTGTTACACATAAGAAAACTTATTTAAAAATATGGCTACCAAAACCAAAACACAGATTTAGTGTATGCTAGAACCGAAGGTATTGAAAATAAAGAGCAATTCTCTATTTTGAATGTCAATACTCGTCACGTCAGTCACTAAAACTTTAGTTCATTATTATTTTTCTTTTTATTGCAATTTCAGTTGTTTAGCTTTCGATTGATGCAAGATCTTTGATTCTTAGTTTTAATGAAAGGTGCGATTTTTAGCATTTCGCGCAAAACACAAAGACAGCTAATTCAAAAGTTTTGTAAGTATTTTGTCAGCAACCGTAACGGAAAATTCGAAAACGTTGGCGCTCTTCAAATGAGAAATAAAGGAAAACAGCCAAGGGTAGCAATAATTTGTGACCCTGCAACAAATTCGATAAGTGCGTACATTACACTAGCAGAGAAAAAGTGCATTTTCGAAGAACCACTCCACGTTTTCGAGACTTGTTTTCATATGTACTATGCTTTAAATATGCAATACTCTTAAGCGGCATATAGAAGTACAGTGGCCAAAAACTCAAAACGCATGTGAGAGAAAATTAGTAAATTTTTTTGACGTTGCATATACACACATCAGGCATGAAGCATGAAACAAAAATGTTTTCAAACTGGCAAGCCATTCGCCCACAATTACCATTTTAAACCCCGGTTCCCACAAAAATTCTTTTCGTTTTTAAGAAAAAGAATTAGAATTATGGAAAAATTAAAAAAAAATTAAGAATTAACCGATTCGAATTTTTCAACGCTAAATATCTTAACAGAAGAGAATATTCTTTGGCCGATTACTACTTCATTGAATCAAATAATAAAGTAAAATAATTTCTCGCTCTTCTCTCAATTTGTCAAAACGTAAAAAGTTTATTATTACCACCAAAAATGTAGTCAGCTAAATAAAAATATTTGGGAAAATTGAAAAAAAAAACTCATTTATACTAGATATGTTTGTGAATAACTATACCTACAAAAAATGGTATGCTTTATGTTTTAGCTAGTTACTTAAAAAAAAGCATAAGCTTGAATCATACAAACACTGTATATTTATAATGTATATTTATTTATTTTAGTACTGTCAAGTATTTTATTAATTTTCGTTGCAATACAATTTTGTACGTTTTAAGAGTTGGACATAAAAATAGTGTGCTTAAATAAATTGTTTAAATATAGCGATCCGCTGCAAAAGTGTTATTAAAAAGTGATTATTTTTAAAGGTTAGTTTGTTTTTTAATCACTATTTATCACAATTTTTGTTTAAGTTTTTTGTGCAAATACTGATGATCATTTAAACTAAAATCGGTTTTATGAAAGCGTGATAAATAAAACATGAATGTGCTCCTCTAAACATCTACATAGACGACACTAATTGTAAATTCGTCGAAATTCATTTGTAGCTCAAGTAGGGCACTCAGTATTTTCAATTGCGAGCTTAACTCAATATATCCCTACCTATGCTGCTGAATGTGTGATTTGTTTTCAAAGCTATTGCACATAGCTTACAGGATACCAACATAAAAAAAATATTTTCAATTACATCTCACAATTTAACATCAATTTCAATTTGTACGGGTGAATGGTGAGATTCACGCAACGCAGATCCGAAATGAAATAGAAAATATTCAAATCAAAAGCGATTGCATTTCGAAATTCAATGCGAGACATGTCGCATGACTGAAAAGTACAAACATACCTACCTACTATAAGGCACTCACGTATTGACAACATTAAAAAGTGATTTGACAAACTCAAGTGCATTCAATCGAAATTTAAATATATAGAGAGCAGATAGATGTACAATGTACATATTTTTATGCGACGAAAACCCATCATTTGTCTGATATGAAAAGCAAAGTAGTAATGTACATATGTCCTCATTGTGCTATGCTGGCAGTGTATCAGGGCTACCGGACCCTGGACTCCGATGACGTACGGGTGCTTCAATGCGGTTTCGAGATGTTTAATGTATGTACATTACTCAATTTTCTGCATCAATGAATGCGGAATATCGGAATAATTTAATTTGATTGCATACACAAGTATACGGGTGAAACCGACTTCCCGGCTGAATGTCACTATGGTGAAATGCGGTTGGAATGTGCCATGTTCATTGAGTTTACAGACGGAAGAGCGAATGATAAGTTTGCTTATCATGAAGTGAATCAATTGTACAAAATGTTAGTTGCTGCGCAGCAATTATATATACAATCGTATGTTGGTATTTCATTTACGAAGCCTGTATTGAAAATATTTCTTGCAATATGTGGAAAATTGCATATCCACATTTTTCAATCCCTCGAGAAACTGTGTTGCTAGGCCTTTAACCATTTTGTTGAATAGGTTGAGGAATGGTGGAACACACGACCGACAAATGCATCACGAGCACGACAGATCATCGGAGAGAAGAAGGATCACAACATTGGGCCTTATTAGTAAGGTAGGTCACAATATGCAATTTTGTATGGAAAATTCCGCCCAGGAAGTGTACTCCTTATTCCTTTAGTAACATACAATTTTTTTTCGGTTCGTACCGACGAAAACGATGATGCCTATGGGGCGGATGTAAGCCAACTTTCCACCTCTCTTTCTATCTACCGGATGCACACAGACGACTGACCAATTTCACATTTACTTGTTCTAGTATATTTAGACCGATACGACACTTACTTCGAGGGATTGTTCTCTGTACCCAGATTTATGTCATCTATAAGTAGATAGAAAACTGCAATAAATTGCTGTATATTAGCTTATATTGTTTTATTTTATTTTATTTTATTTTATTAAAAAAAAAAAACTTATGTATGTAAAGGGTCTTTCATTAAGGACTCGACAACTTCTATTTTAAATAAAATGCAAACTACATGAGATATCTCAAACCAAAGACTTCGTTCATATGTCCACCACGGGAAAGTATGCACCGGTCGATGAACCCAATTTTCGATGACTCGAAAGCACATTTCGACCGATACGGGCGCTATTTCTCGTTTAATATTAGCTCTGAGCTCTAACGTCGCCAGCTTGTTGGTATAGACAATGTAGCTCCATAAAAAAAGTCTAGAGGCGTTAAATCACACAATCTCGGCGGCTTGTGGCGCCGTCTTGTTGGAACCACATATCACTGATGTCCAATTCATGCAATTGCTCAAGGAAATAACGTTCCAACAAGTCTCTGTAGCAAATACCATTTACCGTTACGTGACGGTCATTTCCATCGAGGAAAAGAAAACGGCACAATGACGCCACCGGCATGAGAACCGCACCAAACAGTGACTTTTTGCGGTTGAAGTGTTTTTTCATGAATCACATGAGGGTTCGCACCTGTCCAATAACGCGTATTTTGCTTATTGACGAAGCCGTTTAACCAAAAATGCGATTCATCGCTGTGATGAAAATTGGCTTTAACGCTCTTAAAGTTGCGACCACTGACTCGGAATTTCAGTAGTAAATTTTAATTATTTGTCATTTCATATTTTGACATTGACAGTTCGGTAATCGGTTGGGGTGCGTTCACACTAAAAGTCTGAAGTTGTCAAGTCTGAAGATGTCCAGGAGCCAGGATAGTATCAACTTTGGTTTCTTGTTAACTGTTGTGTGGCTGTGTTAAATCCGCAATTAAAATAAGATTATTGAAGTTATTTACATTGGGTAATACTAACAATCTTTGTATACATTCATTTGTAGGTCAAAATCAGTAATTTCATACGGAAAATTTCGACATTTCTAGTTCGTTAAATCAAGCCTGGACACTAAACAAGATTTTTAGTATCATGCATTATGTTCTAGTTATGCTCTCACTACTTACAGTTCGAATGTCTTTTTTAATTAAATGCCTGGCCATTGAGAGAAGCTTGTTTCCTAAAAAGATACATACGGCCTTACCAATAATCAACTTTAATCTGTCAGTTTACGCAAAGACTCCACACTTTCCAAAATCCCTTTACCAATAAACAAATATAGTTGCCAGAATATCGCTAACAGGGTTAAATGTTAATTTTGAGAAACCCATGTTTATCTCTGACATTAGCTAAATAAATTCTCCCTAAAGCTTAGTACGCTGCTCGAGCTAAATTTTCGCTCCCATACAAAAATCCCTCCAAAATTTAGCTGAGCTAAATCTTAGCGAACCCATTTAGCTGAGTGGTACGCAGCTCGAGCTAAATAATCAAACTTTTGTTTCAACATGTACTTCATGTGACTGTCAAAATTTAGCGTGGGGATTTAATGGGTCGGCACATTTTCTCAAGCTAAATTGTGTCAGATCGTTGTATATTTGTTGTTCTGTTGCGGAAAAGTATGCAAGGATGAGCTATTTTAATTATTACGTGGACGAGAAGTACCTAGAATCAGAAATAGTTGAAATAAGAGAGAATTAAATTTTTGAAAGAAGTTTTTTTCAAAGAACAGCTGTTTTCTGTGACGTTTATCCACAGCGTACTCTATGTCAAAATTTAGCTCGGCTTTAGCTGATGTTTGGAGAGAAAAGTTGGAGACCAGATAAAATTTAGTTTAGCTCGAGCAGCGTACTACGCTTAAATTTTCAAGAAGAGTGTTACCCAACCACCAAAAATGGCGGTATGGAATTTCATAATAGGAGCGAATTTAAATACGCTGTTGTTCAGCCTGAACGTTTACAATTATAAACTTATTTAAGTAAATTGTCTGACTTTATTCGTTGGAATACAACAACGCAAGTGGTTGTGCATATGTACACAAATTTGTATATATGCACAAAATTGAAAAATATTGAATTTTAGTTTAATTTCTAAACACTTGAAACATATACTTCGAATATTTTGACTAAATGAAACCTTCAGTGCTTTTCTCTGCTTTATCTTGTTTAACCGCTAATGCTTGCTTTCCTTTCTAAAGGTGCCCATTTGAGAGTCCTTTCGCTAGTAAACTCTCGAGAGTTACTCTCGGGTGGCTGTCCATTTGAGAGTAATAATTTCGAGATATTAATCTCGCAAGTTCTTTGATAACACTTTGAGAGTAGATTGCCTGAGAGTACTCTCATAACTGCTAGTTACCAGTTAAAATGTATTCTTACAATCAAAAGGTTGCCGCTGCGTTAATAATTATTAGCACTGTTCTTAAAAATAAGAATAAAGCAAAAACATAAATGCTGGATTAAACCATGGGTAGATCGTCGTCGTCAACTCGGTGCACGATCTACTCTTCAAATTGAAGATGCTCAAAAGTTCAGCGATTTTTGCCATTTGACAACAAGTAAAATAGAATATAAATAATTCATTCCGTTTGGCCTAATATTTTTAATGCCTTATCTGTAGTTTTCCATAAAATTTCAATCGACTCATATTTCTCTATGAGCCGATTAATTTCCTCCGATGTCCATTGTTTTGCCATGTTGACTCTCGACAGCTGCTCGCAAAATATGAAACATGTTGGAATTTTGCGAGCTAATCTCCGATACTGATCGGAGAATCTCGAGAGTAAAAATTTAACTCTCCGCGACAAACTCTCAAGACTATGTCCACTTGCGAGCTTGCTCTCGAGAGCTGCTTGAGAGCTGCTCGCAGCATTTTTACTCTCAAATGGACAGGCACCTTAAGATTGGGCATCTCAAACTTAAACCGTCTTTGAAAAAGAAATTTATTCCCCGGGAATGACAATCTGTAATGAATCCATAGTTGGTGCGAAAAGGTTGACTTCGCGGAAAATAAAGATACAAGAATTGTAAGCATTCAGTAAAATTCACGAGAAATAATAAATTTAGGAACTTCTGGAGAACTAAAAAGTACGTGCGAATTAAAGATTATTATAAAGAAATCAATTTTATTTGGTGTGAATTCATAGTTGAGTATAGATAGCACGTTTCCTGTAAAAAAAATGTCCACGGCTTTCAATTTTAAAAGATGAAATTATATTTACGTTTCCATATAAATACTTTTGCAATTACGGTTTCGTTGCTTGGCAAATTGTAATTCAAACGGAAATTAATTAGCAGGCTATCATTTCATTCAAAAATATTCACTTGATAATAATTCAAATGTGATCTTTCGACTACCAATAAACTTTGATTTGCATCATCAGGTATAAATCAAACCATGCTAATAAACTGTGTTCGGAATAATTTGAAAGAGATCTTATTACGACATAAATTCACTCATAAATCAATCGTGAAGTGTTCGACATCAAAGGAAATCGTACTATAAAAAGTACCGACAATTTTGTACGATCGAACGGTAGGGCATTACTGATTTGCATATGGTATTTGACAGATCAGCGGATGTTCTGTGCATTTACTACTTTTACTGTAAGAAAAGCTACATTAATGTACATAAGGAATAAGTTAGTTATAAGAGGAAATAAGCTTTCTCTCTCTTATATACATAGAATGTTAGTGAGCTGTCAAACGAAGTCAGAGGTTGTATGATCAGCGAGGAGGCCAGTTGAAGTAGAGGCTCTGTAAGCAATAGATCATAAAATATACTTGTCTGAATACATAACCAGTCATTTACTCTTCTCATTCATATACGAACAATTTTACACATAAAAATATAACAACTACCGTTAACGATCACCTAAGCATACTCTGACATTCACTGAACTCATATCCGGAAATTGTCGGTACCTGACGTTTCGATGGACGAGCTCAGAACAATTATTGTTGCTTTTGTCAATTTCTCCAGACGCATGAGCACCGCGGGGGGTGAATTGAAATTAATTCAGGAATACTCCCTTGGCCCCTCTCAATCGAAAGAGATGAGAATGACCGAACGGGTGGATTGGAGAAGGGGTATGGATTTGGAATTGGGTTTTTGGAGCGTTTTATAAGACAAGCCTTATTTTTGGTAGCCAAGGGCAGTATAGTTACATTTCATACTATTGCTTAACAATTTTGCACACAACTACACAAAATCATTTTTAATAATATTATGATAAAAATTACAGCACACGAAATATATAAAAAACAGTGGATATCCAACCAACCCACCAGGATCCATACAAAAAAGGTAAAAATTATATTTTACAAAGGTAAAAATTATATGTTTACCTGAGGTTAATTTTGTACAGCACTCAAATAAGTTGTGATTGTGCGGGGCCGGCTACGTGCTTCCCTGTGAAAAAAATGTACTAGATACCAAACCATTTCAAGGAAAAAGTTCACCATCAAATTACCTACACTTTTCAAAGAAATTGAGTTCAAAATTCTCCATTTTCAGGCGAAATATTTTTTTGTAACTTCCTCAGTGCTCAGTTATTCGGTATTGAATTGACGGCACCGCGTGTGCTCTACCCACACGATTTTTCCACTATCATCATCCCATATTCGTGTTTCTCCTTTCTTCGTCGTTTTCAGTTCTCTCGTGTTTCAGGATTTTATGACACTAGGTAATTCGACTAATTTAATGTCGTATCATTGAGTATTTCGTGTGAAAGTTAGTTTAGATATACATAGTTCGCTGTGCAATAACGCGATATTATATTAATTGACTCGCCACTGACAGCATAAAACACAAAGCAACAATCGACATAAAACAAGTGATCAGATGTAAGTAAATTGGAGAAGAGCCGGAGTCAACGAGACTCAAAATTAGGAAGTACGAAGATCCAAAAAGGTAGGTGCCTGTTGTCAGCTAGGGTAGGCCACGATGAAGGTGAGGAGGGAGTGGCATGCTCACGGTTGCACGGCTCATCTCGTCGTACGGAGGTTGTTCTTACCACCGACCACACACCACTTGGGTGTATTTTTGTATTTCGTGCCATAAAAAAGGGGAAACAGGTATACTGCATACAAGTCATGCAAAACTGATTTTGTTTTCAATACCAACCTGACGACGATAAAAAGAAGTCCTTTCATCAAATTTCATTCGCCTATATGTCAATTGATTTGGGCGCTATCGTGCTTTCAACAGACACACAGAATGACAGACAGACGGACATGGTGATCGATTCAGAATGTGATCCTGATTCAGAATATATATACTTTATGAGGTCTCCGGTGACTCCTTCTTGGCATTACAAATGTAATGACAAAGTGAATATACCTCCTTGTGGAATGTATAAAAAGATAGGGAAGAAAGCTACGTTAATACGGACAGACAAAATGGACTAGAAAGTAAAGAGAGAGATTAACAGGAGGAAAATGAAGCGCTCAAGTCTTTCTGCTAATACTAATGAGAATACTAATGCGAAACTAATTCTAACTAGTCTACACAAGATCCACTAAACGCTACTCTGGGACTATTGTATCTTTAAATTAACCTACAGCTATATATATATAGATTTCGAGAGATATTCGAATCAGATCACCATTGTCGGGTCTCTTTTCGTCTCTCTACCACTGTAAATCTTACTCAGAGAGACTATGGATTTCTCCACAGTTCTTCTCTAGGCTTAATTCCTAGTGTTAGTGCTAGCATCTGTTTATGGGAGATCTGTTTCATCGACTGGGTCTCGACCCAATGATGTCCCAAAATTAAATAAATTAAATTAACCTACAGCTAACACTTCCTTTCCTTTAGACTCTTAAAAGTAATGGTTGGCCAAGAACCCGAGACATTCCTGATGATATTGGATAAAAGGTTTGTGTGCCCTAACTTTGAGTCATAAACACAACCGATTCCAACCACTATATCCGACATTGAGAGTGTTAGCCCAAATAAGTTCCACCTAGCCACAACTTACGACATCATCAGTGTAAGAAAGACTAAAAAACTAACAAACGAACTACAAGTCATGTTTTTTTTATCTGTTTATTTAATTTACTAATAATATTATTTTGTGGTGCGGTCTCTTCTGGTCGGCTCGTCATCAGCAACTGCAATCAAAATTAAAACATAAAACCGCATGAGCCTAATTCTCGGGTAAATAAACGTATAACAATATATATTTCTTTAATAGTTTCGACGTGGTGAAGTCTACCAACCACTTCAGATCACTGTCTTTCACTGACTGAATGTCATCGAGAAGGATCTTGCAAATCCTTTACATACGTTCACACAAGTTTTTTGCTTATCGCTGAATCATTGTGTTTCATGTGTGTAGCTTGATCTTGTTTGCCTGTCGACGTGTAGCCTCCAGGTCATTTCCCATCAAGTTGCCTTAATACGAAAGGCAAATACAAATATATTTTGTATGACTGTGGCTATCCTCTCATCAATTTGAACTAAAACTGAAGCGTACCTGCTACGGGTCTCAACCGAACCGTATGATAACAACACCTATTAAACTTATCGCAGCTTACATCGGGGAACAGCTAGTCTAAGTCATGTTTTGTCGTCAAAGTCAGTGAGGTTCATGTCCTGTTTCCTTATTGAATGACGGCCAAACACACCAAACGCGAAAAGGTTTTAGACGCACATTTATTGAATAAATATACAACCACTAAACTAAAATTTATTTCTTAAAATGTAAATTAAAACTATCTTAATTAATTATCCTAAAGTAAATTACAATTCATTTTAAATATTTGATTACTATAACTCATGGTTTCAAAAATTATCCTCCGTTGTACTCTTTGACAATTTACCTTCTTAAACGCGATTAAAAATTAAATAATGAAAGCGATTGAGTAAAACTACTTAATCTAATGATCCTAACTAACGTTAATTCACAAATAAAATTCAAAGCTTTCTGAAAGGGAAAACTCCACTCTAGCAAGTTTTGAATCTTGTATTTTCTGCTAAATTGGACCTACTATTTCTGCTTTAACTTATTGACATGAGTATTCCCATATGCTATGGGCTATGACGTTTAAACATTCTTCTTCGGAAAGTAAGTGTTATCGCATACAACATAAATCTAGGCAATGAAGAGAGATTGCCTCCAGCAATCGACTTCTTTGCGTTCCCTATCCCTATGTTCCCAAGTAGAATTTACAATTCCAATGAACAGCTTTTCCAAAGCCAAATAGTAATTTTATGATTTTATGATCGACATTTATCATTTCCAAGTCATATTGAATGGCATTCACGACCGTTTTTACCATCCTGTTTAATGTCCAAAAACGCAGACACTTTTATATGGTTAGTAAAACAAGGCACAGATTTGTGTTGTGTCTATACCTTTAAGCTACTCCGTGAATTCAATGACTAGTTGAATTAATATTGAATACAAATTCAATTATCTGTAATCCCTTTGTATTTATATTTCGATGGAGTTCATTATACACATTATTTGTTAACCTGATTATATGAAAGATACATATCTCATTTCCTGTGGCATTAACGTCGACCCATGACTTCTGATGGTTATACGTTATATTCAAAGGATATTATTATGCTCTTTGTTGTAAATGTTTGTTACATCCGGTTATGTTTGATATCACTCTGATAAAATATTTACAACATTTAATGGAGATGTATAGGTAAACGACCTCTCTCCCTTTGTCCCTTTAAGCATTAACCTCTGTGGTGCTGTCCAGATTTAACATATTCCAAAGTTTGTTAAATTTGAGATATATCGTTATTCAAAAGTGAAATTCAATTCACTACGCGTCAATAAAATCGTCGTTAGCATAGTGCAAGATAGAAAAAAAGATTTGGCACCATGAGTCATTGTTCATGATTGACGGACTGTAGTAAGCCCCCAACCAATATTGCATCATCTTTAGTTACTACAGGTCGTGCCATTTTTCATTTTAGACCGCATTAGTTCGATATGCATGGTTTATGCTAAATCAGAAATGTATTAATTCAAGTTAATACAAAATTTTAGTCAGTAATCATGAAAAAATAAAACGTTTCTCTACTGTAGTTATTTCAGTATTTTTTTTTATTTTAAATAAAATATTAAACCTTCATGAAGTAGGTAAGAATTTGGCGTACTTTAAGATAGAGGTTTTTGTATAAAAGAACTTGGCTCTTTTTTAAACATTTATGTTTTTGGTCTGATATACTTCACATCACATATTATACATAATTATTTAAGTGTTTTATTTATGAAAACTCAAAACTTATCAGGTATGAAAACGTTTTCTTATTTCTTTCATGTTAACATAGAATACCACATCGAGTACCTACTCTAGTTCTTAGAAAAGTCATAAACTTTTCAGTGGCATGTATAATTTCAAAATGACAATAAGCAGACACTTCGAATGAAAAATCTTAGATTGTCACGCTTTACCGCTCTACCAAATTTCATTATTCTACAGCCAGTGTTTTTCAAACTTTTTGAGTACGCGACCCCTTTGTTAGTAAAAACATTTTGGCGACCACCACATTATAATGTGTTAGTTATTTAAAAAAAACTTCATACACTGAACCCTCTCCATACCCGGTCTAATAACACAAGATTTTACTTATTCGCGATGAAATTTTCTCTATGAGAGAATGAAAAGAAACTGTGTGCTAGCACCTGTCTCTGTGTGATACCGACAATAGGCCTGCACTGCAGTAATACCAGACTTTAGAGGCAGGTTATCCCACGGTTATACTCAAAATATCCTTTTATGTTTAGAAAATAAATAAATTTTTTATTTTAAAAAGATACTCGTGGTTCATTCACAGACACACATGTCATTTTATGAAACAGTTTAGGGAAATAAAATAAGAAAATGAAAACATTTAGATATTTTGAATGACTTTTTTCGAAACATGAAAATATTTAATTTGATTGTAGGTTGAATAATTTTTGTATACTTAATGAAATGAGCAATTAGGAACAAAATTTTACCATAAAGTAAAATCCCTTTCTTTTTGTAATATGAGGTCTGAAAAATCCCTTTGTCCCTTTTAGCTTATTATTAGTGAGAAAATCCCGCAAAAAGTGATAAATCCCCCGATCTGGGATCACAGCAGCACTGTATGCTGTGTCTTAGATATCGAAACGTAACTGTCTGAGAGAAAGAGAGAACGAAAATGTGGGCGTGCATCTATTTCTCTTGCCTCTACAGTAATATTCGAAACGAAACATAACTCTCTCTCTCTTTTTATATCACTAACTTATATCTCCGTCTCAACTTCCGCTCGCGATTTCCGTAACGATTTTGTGACGCATTCACCAGCTTACCCCCTAAGTCAAGCGTGCCTAAAATTGAGATGGTCGGGAAAGACCCTTACTTGTTGTCTTTATCAAAACAATTTCCTAGGAATGTGAACGTTGCTTAAATTTTCAATTATTTCATAAAAACAAAGTCTGTATGTTCCTACATTTAGGTTCTTCATTCCCAACGGCTAGGTGAAAAGCCACTTGAGACTTGGGTGTTGATAGATTTTGATGGTAAAATCGAATCTGCTCACTGCAAATGTAAAGCCGGCCTTTTTGAAACATTTTCTCATGTTGGTATAGTGCTATTTGCACTGAAAAGCATTAATAGAGAATACATTGCCAATCCCGTGAGCTCTTTTAAACATTTATACCTAATATGTTTTGTTCAATTACGCATATACACAAAGTTTACACAGGACACATATATTTCGTTTTGCTTTTGTAAACATAATTCTAATTCCTTAATTATATTCCAGCTTTCGGTAATGTTTTTGGGTAGTATTTTGCCCTTTATCATAAACTTTTAGTCATAAAACGAAATAAATCATAGCTATCTCCTGCCATATGAAATTTGGTTTGTTTTTTCTACCTGGTTTGACGTTTAAGTGAAACAGAAAGCACAGTTGTGAAAGGGATAGCTTCGCGAAATACTCTATTGTCTTTTTGTTCAACTGAAAGAACACATTCTCTTCAATGTTTGATATTATAACTAAAAATTAATTTGGAAAATGATTTAATCGAAAAAGTGTCAAAGATTAATCCAAGGTTTTAACATTTATTAAAAAATAAACAAGCACTCTATGTCGCACTAAAAAATATTGTGTCGGGAAGTGTTCCACAATTTTGATGATCTGTCAGTCAGTCAGTGAGTGAATCGTTCCGAATTTTAAGTTTCTGACTTTATTGGTAACTATTTACCTACCTACCAGTGGCGTGGCGTCCATATAACTCAATTCCTACCGACTTCCCTTTTTAAATCTGCACCAGTTAACACTAGGTATCTATCTACCAAAAACCAAACCTACATGAAACACAAATGAATTTTAATCCTCACAAAATGGTACACACATAAGCCATCAAATAAATATTGTGTGTGTATCCATTTTCATACAACATCGTCATCGTCTCGTCACGACAAAGCGAAGGGAACCCAAAATCTGTCGGGTTATTAAAGCTCTCACTTGATAGTTGATTTTGAGAGAATATTTGTTTGTTATCTCTTTTTTTTCTTCCCTGAGCACTGTGTCCGACACCTCTTATTCAACACCCACTTGGTTATGTAGGAAATAACGCGCTTTTCTTCGAGTTATTCTCAGTTCGCACTAAGTTAATTTTGAGTGCTGACGCTGAGTGAACCTCTTGGTTATGATATCAACAAAATAACAGGCTTTTCTTCGAGTTATTCGATTTACCTTTACTTCTTCTTTTCTTATTGTGTCTTTTGTGGATAATTGCAGGTACTATGTTGAGGTGGGTAGGGTAATGTGGAAAGCAAATTGACAATGTACGATTTTGTTTCAAGGTACACAGATGTAGAGTTTTTTACATTTGTATGTGATTAATTTTGCTTCGACTTCCCATTTGAAAATGTTCACGCCACGCCACTGCTACCTACTGAAGATAGAGGCAGAGGGGGTCGCAAATTTTCAGAGAGTGTTCCTGCAAAAAGGGTGTAGTTCGCAACTTGGCAGGGCACTACCGTGATCTTTGATATCTCACACATCACATTTTGAGTTACACCAGTTTTGTTTTCACCGTTTTTAAAAAAGTCAAAACATTTTTGGAATTTGTTTTTTTTTTTTTTTAATTTTTACTTTATTTATGTAACGTTTTTTTATTAATGCAATATTAATTTGTTTGACAATGTATGTTGTTGGCATTACACGACTAGGGCTTCTTATATATCAGCACGTCTTTTCTTCACTAATTGCTTCACACGATTTTTGGAAATATCAACCGTTCTTCTGCATTTCGCTCATTTTGAAGTAGACTATTCTCCATATTTTGGTACATAAAATCCTTGTGCAATGTAGCACAAACATTTCAAAAAAGTGCAAGTTTGATTGGATCATTTAGAGCAGGGAAATAATTTCACAAGGGAAAAAACTTCACCTCTAGTAGTTATGAAATAATTTCATTTATTTAATTTATTTTCCACTGAAAGTGGCCACGTCACGTGTTAAGAGAAATTATTTCCCACAAAAAAAGTGGAGTTATTGCTCTGTTTTAGTGGGAAGTAAATTCACATAAAAAAGTGGAATTATTTCCCAATCGAGATGATGTTGTTTCCCATGTGAAGTTATATAACTGCACCACTTTCTCATATTACCCTGTTAAATGCCAATATTTATTTCATGCCTTTTTGCGGGTCGTAAGATGATCGATATGGTGACAAATTTTATTAAGAAAGTATGATATTCATTTAATTTCTTCTTATAACCACCCAAAAGCCAATCATTGTGACTACGCTTTTCAAAGCTCTTTGAGAACGATGCTCGTTCATTGGAATGCTTCTAGACAAAAGAATCATGTGCAGACCAAGCGTATCAAGGGGTTTATTGCGATTATTCGCATTTTGTGGTCAGGCACCTATGCTATTTATGAAAAGAAATCGTATTTTCAGTGATGGTCACTTAAAATCATTGGGTCGTACTAATAACCATTTTTGACCTTCGCACGAAATATTTTGTAGGTCACAATATGGAATTTTATATGAAAAATTTCGAAAAAATACAACAAATGAATATTAGTATCGTGGATTGTTTACTATCATCTCGATTTTGTTGGGCAATACTTACTTTACTTAACGGGGTCCAGACCCGTGAAGAGTCTCTGCCTGAGCCTTCCATCCTCTGCGATCCTGGGCACGCTGCTTAAAGTTACCCAGACCAAGCGTTCTGGCATCCGCGATGACTTGGTCTTTGAAACGGAGGCTGGGAATTGAAGATCCTCTTAGCTGGAGCATTATTGTCCATTCGCTCTATGTGGTCGAGCCAATGTAGTCGACGTATGATGGAAGAAGCCCAGTAACAGCATTCGGCGCCATAATGCAGAACTGGCAAGACAAGGGTTCTGTAAAGCATACATTTTGTCCTTCGAGTTAGGAGTTTTGAACCCAATTGCTACTGCCAAACCAAAGTAGCAGTAGTTTCCTAGTGTAATTCTTCGTCGTATTTCCACTAGGATGTCATTTGTGGAGTTCAGTTTACTCCGAGGTAAATAAACCCCTTAACTACCTCGAAATTGTTGCTATCAACCAACAACCAGTCTTGAAGCCAGCAGCCAGTTGCTTGGCTTTCTTGTAGAACTTCGAAGACAGCGTAGGCCCCCTTCTTTCTACGCATGATTTTCTTCTCCTCCAGCCTTTTGGCTTGATAGTCTTCCCTCGCTGCCCTTGTTTTGCGCTGCAGTGTCGTCATGCGTGCATCTTCTATCACCTTTTTCCGGCGTACGCATTCATCATCATACCACGGGCTCTTTCTCTTTGATGATGTCGCGACACTGGGACCACTGGGTGTTGGCGTCTGTGGTAGGTGAATACTGCATACAGTGCGGAGAGTTTCTCACTCAGGCGCTCTTCGTAGACTCTGGCTACTCCAGGTGTGCTAAGGTGTCCAACGTCAAAATTCTTCTTCTGGGCGGTACGCAGCTTCTTCTCGTTGCATAGTCGAACTTAGCAGCAACAAGAAAATGATCATAGTCGACGTTTGCCCCTCGGAATGTGTGCATGTTGAGGATGTTAGAAACGTGCCTCGCATCGATGAGCACATGGTCGATTTGGTTGGCGGTTCGAACGTCTGGAGAGCGCCAGGTTGCTGTGTGAGTCCTTAGCCTTGGAAAGCTAGTGCTACTCATCACCGCATTAGGAGCTGCCGCGAAGTCAGTAAGTCGGTAACCGTATTCTGTAGTCCTTTCGTCAATTCTGTGCCAAATATGTTTTCCTTTCCGACCTTTGCATTGAAGTCCCCGAGCACAACTTTGACGTCATACTCCGGACAGGCTCCGTAGGCTCCATCCAGGACGTCATAAAACTCTTCCTTGATGGGGTGTTCAGCTTCGTCGGTAGGGGCGTGTGCACATATTAGGCTTATGTTCTGGAAAGTAGCTTTGATGCGGATCACAATGGGCAATAACCAATAACAATACCCCTTCTCATCCATAATACTCATTTTTTATTCTAGAAATTTTGCTGATTTTATAGATACGAGTGTATACCTAAATATAATCTAATACGTACGATTTTTGTATACCCACCACGGGAAGGTAGGTATATGCACTTTGTCATTACATTTGTAACGCCGAAAAGGAGTCACCAGAGACTTCATAAAGTATATATATAATGTGAATCAGGATCACGTTCTCAATCGATTTAGGCATGTCCGTTTGTCTGTCTGTCTGTTTGTTGAAAGCACGACAGCGCCCAAAGGAATTGACATAGGCGAATGAAATTTGAAAGGACTTCTTTTTATCGTCGTCAGATTGGTATTGAAAATCAGTTATGTCGGTCAAGTAGTTCTGGTATCTCCCATATTAGAAAACACATGTTGAAAACACGATAGCATCAAAAATAATGTGCCTAGGCAAGTGAAATTTTGTGCGATGATTTATTTGTATTGTCGTCAAGTTGGTATGAAAAATGGGCTATGTCGGTCAAGTAGTTCTGGTACCTCCCATACGAAATCAATATTAGCCCCATGTGTCTCTCTGTCTGTTGAAAACAGGATAACGTCTAAACAAATCGACCTAGGCAAGTGAAATTTTTTGAGAGGACTTATTTTTATCGTCGTCAGGTTAATATCAAAATTAGGCTATGTCGGTCAAGTAGTTCTGGTACCTCCCATACAAAACCAATTTTGCATGACTTGTAGGCAGTGGAGGGTATCAAAGCATCGACCAGGCTGATGATAACACTTTTACTTGTTTTTTTTTTTATTTGCCTTCTCAGTTTTAAACAGGCCAATGAATGTGTATGGATGTATAAACGAAGTATTTTCAATCGTGTAAGATGTAGGTCGTCGCTTTATTTTATGGTTAAGAAGTGTAGAAAATGTGGATGGTGGTTGATTAAATGAAGTGTTGCATTGAGGTACACAAAAATTTACCGTATGGGAACGCATAGATCGGGATTTAGGTAGCAAATAGTTAAGAACCCATTTCAGAGCCCTAAACACAACATGCTAAGGAAGTAACGTATTCCTCTTTGGTAGGTATATTAAATCATGTGTCGCTAATCTCCACAACCACTCGACCGATTCCGATGGAATATTGTCAATGTATATGGTTGGTTGCAGCTTAATATGTAGGATAGTTTTGAATTTAGGTAGGAGATACTGACTATCCGCGACATAATAGTCTGTAATAATCATTTATTGTAGGCGCAGTGGCTTAGTGGTTAGTGTGTTGGACTACTAAGCGAGGGGTCCCAGGTTCGAATCCCGAGAAAAACCCAAATTTCAACTTAAGGTTTTTTTCGCTGCGCCACCTCTCGCGAACGTCTGACAAACATCCGAGAGTATAACTGTTATGAAAGAGCTTCTCAATTGGCCGTTTGGACTCGGCATAAAATTGTAGATCCCTTCCATTCGTCCCAAAAATAAAAACTCACACAAGACGAATGGTTGTGAGAAGCTAGGCTTGGGTCCATACGGACCTGTTCCGCCAATTATTTATTTTAATCATTTATAGTGTACAGGCTACATTATTCGAACTCACAATGGGAACATTTTCCATACATAATTGCGTATTGTGACCTGCAAAATATTTAGTTTGAAGGTTAAAAATGATTATTGGTAAGGCTCTATATATATAAAGGTTTAATATCATTCGTGAACAGCTAACAGACAGAGTTGCTTTCGCAATTATAATATAAAGTATTGATGTACATACGGTGCTTGGTTTTATCATCTTACATCTAAATAGGCGAAGACAAATAGTTAAGAACCACTTTCTTGCCTTAAACACAAAATATTCGCTCAATTTTGTTGCGAAGATTGTGCAGAAATACGGTGCTCTTATTTGTTTTCCAATATGTTTTGCATAAGCCAGGTTATTACAATTTAACTCGTAAAAAAAAAAAAACAATAAATATATTTGACCGGTCAGAACACCCTGTATTCAGATCCGCATTTTGTAGCACTCTAGAACATAGATCTAATTCCATCTAGTCGTGTGTTGAAGTAAAATTAAATAAAGTGGATAGTTGAGTGATGTGGTGAGGTCTGCAAATGAAATTTCCAGTATATCAAGGGAATATAAACAGATTTCTCAAAGTCCTTCCTGCAACACTAGTGTAAAGCAACCGAAACCAACTGAATGCGAACAGTGATGTTTTGCGTTATGCATTCAATTTCAACACTGAAGCGTGATGTTTCCATGTGATGAGTGTGGTAAAAGGGTTGTTTTCGAATGAGTGCATAAACAATTTAAATTTCCACTGACAATTAAAACTTTTTTTAAGAGTAATGCAAATGAATCTGTTGCAATTAATTTTACTGGTGTCCAGCAGAGCATCATGGTTCTAAAGGAATTTCTCACAGATTTACGCAAGATGATAAACAATATTGAAAAGCATTTAAACGCTTTCTGAGTAACGTTTGGAATTGAATCTTGTTTTGTTAATAGGATAGTTGGGAGGAAGCTCAATCATTGAGGTTAATCATCATCATATAAATAAAATTGGTGTAGTTCTGTTCGACTAAGATTGAACTTGACTGCATGTATTTAAATGCAAAAATCTTAGAAACAGCTCAGTATATTCCGGTGCATTTTTCACAAGCCTATAGAGGATACCTAGGCCTACAATATCTACTTTGTCTCAACTCTATATCTATATAAATTCCGGAAAAAATTGGACAAGAGTAATTTATTTCTTCGTTTCGTTTTGCTTTTTTCTTTGTCACCCTTTCCGTTCGAAAATACTGGGAGCATTTAAATATAGTTAACAGCAGATTATAGAGGACATCTGCAGGTACAACTTAGGATATCCAATAACTCGATAACTTAAAAGGTTTTTAAATAAATAGGCAAAATTTGAAACATTTCTACGATTTTCAGCTGCATGTGTAGATATGCACTTCATTCTCAAATCAAACATACTAACCGCGCAATATTTTGACATCTCTTTTAACCTTATTTTACTATAGTGACGAAGAGGGAGACAGACAGAGGCAGTATTCTGTCAAAAAAAGTCATGAAAGAAATGTCAAATATGTAGGAAAGGAATGTCAACTAGGTAAAGGTATCAGTGATACCAGATCGTGGTATTATTACATTAGGGCAAATTCCTGATGATATACATCGTACCTGTTTATAAATGCTATTTGCAATCAAGATGAGGCAGTAAATTACCCGGTCGAGTTTTTACATAGAATTACAGTCCATGGCCTGGAATTAAAAGTTGGAGTTCCCATTATGTTGCTTCGCAATTTGAATCCCCTAAGCTTTGTAATGGAACCAGATTGAGAGCGATTTCGTTGCAGAAAAACGTTATTGAGGCGTTAATTTTAACTGGGTTTGGTAAAGGAGATACGGTGTTTATACCAAGAATACAAATAATTCCCAGCAATTTCCTATTAATGTTTGTTCTGCCATGACAATCAATAAGTTAGAGGGTCAAACTTTAAGAAAAGCGGGAGTTGAAATCAAGAATTGCTTCACCCACGGGCAGTTATATCTTATATGTAGCGTGCTCCAGGGTAAGTAATGCAGCAAATATCACTATTTTAGTCGATAGAAACCGCTAATATAGTATACAAAGAAGCGTTATATTAATAAAAAAAAAGTGAGCTAAATATTATAAAATTATTTTCATTGTCCAAAGAATATTAAATTCTTGCCGATTAGTTCACCGAGCATGTGCAATGCCATGAAGATAAAGGCAGAGTGGGCCCAGTCTACGGGAAGTTTTTTAGTACGGGTTCAAGTCCCTCACTTTTGCAGAAGGCTCTTTCTGAAATTTTTTCCATCAATTGTTCTGAAACCACATTTTGCACGTGCGAAGCCGGGCGGGTACAGCTAGTAGTAAATAAATTCAGATAATTTCAGTAAAGCATAGTTCAGATAAGCAACGCCGACTTTGCCACAACGATGCCATGAAATAACGCCGTATTTCCTTGTTCGGTCTTACTTTACTTAGCTAAACTTGACTTTTTCTAACCTAACGATAACCTAGCGACTGTACTTTTTTATTTAAAAAAAAAACTTTTATTGAGGTGATGACGTCATAAGCTACCACAAGTTGTATTAAATCCCACACAAATTGGTTTTATTACTGTTTGGTAAGTTAATTTTTACAACTACGTATATATACTAGGGTGGGTCAACAAATTTTATTTTCTCAAATCGATTTGTAATAGTGAAAATATGTTGTCTTATTAAGTCAATTGCAAACCTCTAAAATATTTTTCGTTTATCTTCAGTGTAACAGCCCGCGCATCGATCCCTAAGTTTGATTCAAACGTACAAAATATTGTGTGTATTAGTCGCTGGTCCCGCGCGTTTTACGTCACATTATAGTGCAAATAATTGTCTTAGTATAGTTTGTGTGCAGCAAATATTTACAACAGTTGTGCTTAATATTCGCATTATTATTATATATTATTTTCTCGAAAGTAGGTAATAGATCAGTATGGAAACTAGAACGCAAAGTTATAAGTGACCCATATTCGGGAGTGTAGGAGATATTAAGGACAATGTTCTGCCGACCTACGAAGATATCATGAAATGTTATGAATGGAATGGACTACAACTTAAAATTGCCAGAAATACTATCACAGAACCATCATTTTTAGAAATTGCTGAGCTTGTGTCCCAAAAAGTAGAAGATATATGGAGAAAATCGTCCCTTCCTACGGTTTCACGTACAAGAGTCATTCAGCTATTAAAGGCTTATCATTTCAAGTGCAAAAATTTAAGAAAATCTTTAAAAAGACTAACCTCTGCTCAGAAAAATGATTTTGTAAACCAAAGCAGAGTTCTTTTCGACATTTGTTCATGTTAATGTAAACAAATTCAACTTTGTTGTTGTCCAAGAGAAAACAAAGTACCAAAAGAAGAGCAGGAGTTTTTGCTTGACCAAAGACATGAAAGGAATATGCGGATTGGTGGAATAGACCAGATTCTTACAACTAAATTACAAAAAAAGGTGTCGCGAGCTTCTAAGACAAAAAAACTAATTTGGATATTAACAATAATCAAGACAATTATAATACTGAACAGCAGGAGTTGGTGTCATCTTCGAGTGATTCGGAAATCAATATTTCTTCGCCTGATCGACTAAATTTACCTTCCTCATCACAACCAAGGAAGAAAACCACAAAGTCTGCAAAAACTTGGCCCATGGTTTCAAAAACCTGCGACCGTTACGGTATTTCTGACAGAGCAGCCGCTGCGATTGTATTGCACGATATATCTTCGGATACTGAAGTGATCGATAAATCAAAAATACGCCGTGAAAGGAAGAAAGAACGTAGTGTGTTATATAAACAACAAATGCAGCTTCACTTACCTACTTTGTACTTTGATGGCCGAAAAGATAAGACGCTAAATATTGTAGAGAAAGGGGCCAAGAGGTACAGACAAACAATGATTGAGGAACATATATCTGTTGTCAAGGAGCCTGATTCAATTTATATTGGTTATGCCATACCAGTTCAAGGTACTGCCAAAAGTATTGTAGAAGCAATAAATACCCTTCTTTTGTCACAAAAAATTAAACTAGATGATTTGGTGACTCTTGGTTGTGATGGCACTGCCACTAACTTAGAAAAGTTCAACGGCGTGATTAGACTCTTCGAACAATGTCAGTTATTTCTGGAAAATGTTCTAAAAATTTGATTAACAGGTCCCCTGGAAAAATGTCCCATGCCCGATGGTTAACAAAAGCAAATAGAATATTGCGACTATATTTCCACATCAAGTCCTTCAAATGAATTGAAAATATTAGCTGAATATTGTGCCAGAGTATATGCTCCAGTATGGTTTCAAAAAAAAACAAATCCAACTTGCACTGATGGGTCTAGGAATTTGTGGACATTAATTAAAAATTCTCGATACCTATCAGTAGAATTTAAACTAATCGTTGATCCCGTAATTCAACGTAACGCCTATTTTGCTCACCCTGAAAATTTACTTCTGTCTATGTTGTCTGATGATAACAAAACAGTGAGGGAGCTCGCTGCCAGGAGGATACTAAAAGCACGAAATTCACCTCAAACAGGAAAGTTACCTCTTGTGTTTGAAGGACCGAAAATCAATTTTAACGCTAATAGGTACATTGATCTCATAGATTGGCAAACAAACTTTTTCGATCCACCAATTCTTCGACACATCACTAACCGAGAAATAAACGAAGTAGTTGAGTCTCAGGGCGACGAAAACTTAATATTTTTAAAGCTACCATGTCATACTCAAGCAGTCGAACGTTCTGTTAAAATAGTGACGGAAGCATCTATGTCCTTGTGCGATAAAAAATCAAGAGAAGGTCTAATACAAGCGAAACTTGCTTCCAGAAAGCTTATGCCCCTATTTGAGAGTAAACGAGATTTTGCGGTTTAATCATAATAAATTGTTTTTTTTTTAACTATATTAATATTTTCTATTATCAAATTTCTTAACTATGATGATAATTCAATTATTCATGCGTTTTATGTAATACTTTTTAATTTTCTATTAGCATATATTTCTTTCTAAATAAAATATAAAGATTATCCCAAACACTGTTTTTTTCGAAGATTCCCAAAACTTTGAATCGCATGCGCGGGCTGAAGGTAAAAATTAATTTAGTTTTTTATACTCATTTATTATTTTATTAGATCTAAGACAACATAATATCACTATTAGAATATGGTCAAACAACTTTTATTTTTTCCCATATACAGGGTGGCGCACGAATCGTGCTACAAAAATAAAACGTAATAACTTTTTTTCTGTGTGAGTAATCGGCTTATTTTTTTTTATATTGTAGGTTACTATTTAGATTTATAAAAATGGATGCTTGGGATACGGAGAAAAGAATTTGGATAGTGCAACGGTACCATGCTTTGCAGTCCGTCATTTCCGTCCAAAGGGAACTTAGGCGGGAGTTTGGCGGTAATCCCCCGAGTAGATGGACCATTATGAGGTTTGTAAACATGTTTGCCGAATCTGGAAGCATCGCACGAAGGCCGTACCATCGAGATGCCAATGTTCGGGTTCAGGATACAATCGCAGCAGTAGCATCTGCAATACAGGCCAATCCGAGCGTTTCGACCCGAAACTTATCGGGGCAAATTGGAGTTAGTAGACGGTCATTACAACGGATACTTCATGACGATTTAAACTTGTTTCCGTACAAAGTCCAAATTAATAGCAAGAACCCTCAGGATTTGCCTGTTCGCCTGGAATTTTGAAAAAAAAAAAGATATCAATGGCCGAAGAAGACAACACATTGATCAATTGTTTGTTCATGTCTGATGAGGCCCATTTTGATCTTAACGGCAATGTAAACAAGCAAAATTGCCGTATATGGAAAGAGTCTAACCCAGAAATGCTCCATGAGACGGAACTGCACCCAGAACGAATCACTGTGTGGTGCGCAGTTTCATCAAGGTGTATTGTCGGGCCGTACTTCTTTGAAGAAAACGGTGTAACCGTTACTGTCAATGGGGACCGTTATTTAAAGATGTTGAAAGAGTTTTTTTACCCAGAACTGCGCCGAAGACGTATACCATTCAACAGCGTTTGGTTTCAGCAAGATGGAGCAACTGCACATATAGCCAGACCAGTTATGGCGGAGCTAAACAAAAAATTCGCAAACAAATTAATTTCTAGGAACTCCACTCTTCGCTGGCCCCCAAGGTCACCTGACCTGACTGCACCAGACTTCTTTTTATGGGGTTATGTCAAGCAAGAGGTGTATAAAACGAAGCCCAGGAATTTAACTGAATTAAAGCAATCCATAACGACAATAATTGAGGCGATCCCAACTTCAACTCTTCAGGTCGCAATGAATAGTTTTTTGATCAGGTGCCGCATATGCGTGGGAGAGCGTGGAGGTCATTTGCGATCTATAATCTTTAAAAACAACTAACTATTTAAAATAAAATTTAATTTTCTAACCAATAAAAAAAAATAAATGAAATACATCGATTAAAAAAAAAGTTATTTGAATTTCTTATTGTAGCACAATTGGTGCGCCACCCTGTATTAGCGACCCACCCTAATATATACACACGTGGTTCAGATACACCAATGCCACATTTTAAGGATTGGGTAGACAAAAAAAAAACAACGATTGTGAAGCCTGATTGACAACACAGCGTTGGAACGAGGCGATAGCGATGACGAGTCTAGAGCGAGTTGTGAAAAAAATTTCAATCCATGGATATCCATGTAGCAATATATGTACAATGACGCAAGCCTCGTTGCCTCGGAACGCGATCATTTCTGAAAATAGAAAAAATCTCGCGCGAAACAGCGATTACATTTATCATTTTGAAGATTGCCAATTTCATTTGAAGTTGTCTTTCGTAGCTCTCTGCGGTTTCGGTTCTTGCGCGCCTCTTTGGAATCATACTTAAAATGAAAAAGCTATCAACATTGGAAGTTGAAAAATTAATTGAGTTCATTAAGGAAATGCCTTTAATGTACAAATGATAAATGGCAAAACGAGTTGTGCTTTGTTTTGGTTGTCTCCTTCCGTCAAAAAAAACATGTCCTTCGCGTCATTTTTCATTGTGAGTTGATGGACGATTATAAAGCGAGAGCTAGGCGACACCGTTTATTGCGTCGCTCTAGTCCGCATTGTGAATCAGGCTTGAAAAGTTCATTATTAATATTCCATGAAGGTTCAGTTTATTTTCACCACAAAATGAAAGAAACAGATTTGCAATTCAAACTCAGCATACGTAATTGTATGCAGCTGTAGAGTAATCCAAAACAAAACGGCGACTTCATTTCTGCCAAAATTGTCAGCAATTGAACTCATCCACAATTTTTTTTATTCTTATATTGCCTGGATTTTTGTTTATATATTTGTTTTTATACTCTTGAATGGATTTTGGTCTTGTGAATGAATCGTTATCAGACATTTAATCGCACCATTACATTTTATGCTAGCGCTTTAAAATCGTCGCCTTGAATACTCAACACCCTACGGCCGATGGAAGACGGTGTCGGGATTCGTAGCTACATAACCTACTGCCAAAAATACTCGCGACAGAAAGCTCGAGGGTGCAATATCAACGTAGAACGTACCTCTTAATGCCAAGACATGATGACGACAATGTAGACGTGGGCAGCCAGTTGAAGTGCAAACTTTTCGATTAACAAATTGAAAATGCCTGAAGCAGATGCTGCCATGCCATGTTACCTGAAATTGCAGGAATAAGTACGGTATGGAAGACTGCCAGGATTCTCTCAATTTTTCAAGAACGAAATAAAATTTTCCGCTTAGTACTTTTATAAGAGATGCATTCACAGCGAAATTTATTCTGATTGTCGCGTGAATAGTTTAAAGTTGATATTACTGTAAGGGAATGTTGGAATGAAGTAACGATGTAAGAGGTGCAGTCAATGCAAGCACTTGAATTTTGAAGAACTTTGAAGCTAGAAAGTTAGTTTTGAATATTATAAAAATATGATGTATGCATTTCAATGGTTGAGTACGTTGTATCTAAATAGCAGGGCATAAGTATTACATACACAGGTACTTGCAGCTCAATATTGCATGGCACCGAGAGTCCCTATTACTGAGGAAAAATAGTGTATGTAGTTCTCTTATCCTTACAATTTAAAAAAGAAGTGTAGTTTCTTTCCGGTTTGACCGGAATAGATTTAAAAGCTGTGGCACGAAATTGATTCTTTTTTTCACGGTCGGTTTGCGAAATGTCTCGGTTTTCAGGTAGGACCAGTTGTATCGTAATCCGCTGACCAGAAGCGGAAATCAATATGTATATTTTCATACGCAGTAATCTTACAATATATTAAGTAGTGATCAGGGGGTCAATTACTGTTCTGTGAAAGAGTAAATCGAATTTGTAAATTTGTTGTTGTTTTATCTTTCTGTAGCTTTATAATAATAATAACCTTTCTTACCTTTCCGCGAACTTTGTAGCGATTTGTCGACAACTTTTTCCACTTTTCTATGGACGTGTGACGTAGATAAAATTTACTCGTTATCGGCTTACGCGTGAAAGACTATTGCAATTGAATTTGAAAAACAAGTAAAAAGATCGAAAAGAAAAACAAATCGAATAATTAAAAAAAAAAAAAACGAGTGTGCTTTAGACCACACGACTGTGGTAAAACTTCTTTAGCTCCATCTATATATATGTTTAGTTTATACATATTAATATATCAATTTTCTTCAAAAACTTACTGGCTATGAGAAGAGGAGAGCAAGAAAATGGGCGCGAGCACTGCTCTCTCTTGCTCCTACAGAATGATACAGACAATAGGCCACGGTTGCCTCTTACAAAAAAGAACTCAAATTATTTTACAAGGGAGATCATCTACCTATTTTTTTACAACAAACCCTTAACAAATCGGAGTTTCATGTCTGTATATAAAAGATATGATTAATTATTATTATTCACCATCAGTCAGAAGAAGAAAATGAGTGCATTCTGTAATTTGTTGAACAGCGAGTAAAACAGTTTTATATGAATGGTGATGAAGCATTTATGCAAATAATCTGCTCAAAAATTTACCATAACCAGATAAAAATAACCAAAACCCAATAATAAAAAAAAATTACCAAATTTGTTAAAAATTACGAAAGTGGCAACCAATAGGCGTGCGTTAGATATACGAAACGTAACTGGCTATGAGAGAATGAAAAGAATCTGTGTGCTCGCACCTCTCTCTGTTGCTCCTACAGTGTGATACAGATAATAGGCGCGCACTGCAGTGATACCAGGCTTTAGAGGCAGGTTATCCCACGGTTATACTCAAAATATCCCTTTTATGTTTGGAAAACATATAAATTTATTATTTAAAAAAATACTCGTGATTAACCCTACAAGGCTAATGTTCGTCGATTCGACGACGTCGCATTCATAACTTTCCTGTCTCTTTTAAACGCGGGCACATAGTAACTTATGCTCAACAACTAACTCAGTCGCCGATGCGTTCTTGCGAAAGACGGTTGTGTCCGGCAGGTAAAAACAGTATTTCTATTTTAATTTATATTTTTAAATACAATATTGGAATTTGTGGTCAACATCGAATTGACTTTTGCTGATTTTGCGTAAAGAAAAAATAGTTCCTTTATTTTTTTTCTTATCACCTGTTATTATTAATTTTATATTGCCAAAGAAGGAATGTTTTTTTTTCAGTTTTTTTAAATATTGTGAAGACATGTTCATTTTAGACTGAAAAATGCTGCGTTTTTTAAAAGACTGCTTAATAATAAAAAAATTAAGAATATGCTTAGTAAAATTAAGTTTTTTATTTGGGAATACAATCTAAATGTTTCAGAAAAACAAAATAGAACCATATGTATTAAACAAAGCTTAAAAAAAAACATATTTTAGTACAGATCGTCGAATCGACGAATGTTTAGCTTATTAGGCGTAGTCAGCAACATTAGCCTACTAGGGTTAATTATCAGACACATAAATGTTATTTTAAGAAAATGGAAGCATTTAAATATTTTGAATGACTTTTTTCTATAGATGAAAATATTTAATTTGTTATTCTTAATGAAATGAGCAATTAGGAACAAAATATGCTTATTATTAGTGAGAAAATCCCGCAAAAAGTGATAAATCCCCCGATCTGGTATCACTGCTTCACTGTATGATGTGACTTAGATAACGAAACGTAACTGGCTAAGAGAAAGAGAGAGAGCTCGCAATTTCCGTAACGCTTTCGTGACGCATTCACCCCCAAAGTCAAGCGTGCCTAAAGAAGTATTGCTTCAAAAATACAGTTTTTTGAGCAGTTTCGACTAACTGGGCCAATTTCAAGGTGCCTCTTCTTCTTAATGTTATTTATTTATTCTTAGGTATTTTATTATTATTTGTTATCTGGGTATTGGTTTTGGTATATGAATATTTTTCTAGTTAACGAACAGTTACCTCCCTCGTGTTCAAGCGGAAGGTACATGTGACATGTCGTAAGTCCTCATTTTAAAAGCATGTAAATAATTATATAAAAGTGATAAAGTGTTAAGTGATAGGAATTACTTTTGACTCCCTTTGTAGGTACGTAATTATAAAAATGTTTGTTTGAGATTAATGCATGCATTCTTGAGGAATCACACATAAAAGAAGCCTTTATATAGCGATTGAGAACTAAGGAGTCATAATTGAAATTCTCTTCGAACATCAGTGCAAGATAATTAATTATGTTCACTTCTTTTTATTATTCCTTACAAAAAGCTTTTTCTTCTTAATCTCCTCCTTAACCCTCCCTAATTGTTCAGCAAACTGCTACCAAAGTGTAAAGGACTAAACTCTGTTAAACGTTTCATTTTCACCGCTGACTTGTTAATTCTCTTTTATGTAGTATGTAGGATTATGTTGCAAAACATCCTGCCCATCGACTGGGTTCTCCTCTCAACCTACTCGAGGTAAATATATGTAAAAATGCTCCCCTGTATGTAATGTATAGATGATGCTGAGTATAATAGAATGTTTACATAGGTATTTCAACTGTCTGCTTCTCATAGTAGACATAGCTTAAACAAAACTTTAAGAAATCAAATTCAGCCACAATTTCTATGGAGTAAAAAGTTAATGATCTCATTCAGCCATGCGTATCTATATATTTGCCCCAAGGACATAGCGATGTTGATTTATATGGTTTTAGGTTGCCCAATACTTTAATGAAACTTTTCGAGGCTGCAATTATAGAACAAGCGGATTTCATTATCAAACTTTTATCTCATGAGTAACCCATTTCATTAGGGAAAACCAAAACATCCTCAAATGTCTTCTATCTGAATCAAGTTTATAACTTATTTAAACGATGTTAAAAAACAGCGCCAGAAGGGGAATCACAAAAGATGTATTATGGATAAAAAGGGATAGAAGGATGGAAATTTGAGAGAAAAGTAAAATAGTAGCGAAATTATCATAGGAAATTTAACATGCTACTTGTGCAGAAAATTAATATATCGTAGCCAACGAATATCTTTTTTTCACTCAAAAAGGATCATTTCGATATCCTTGCTTTTTAATCTACAACCAAGGACATGCAATACTACACGAGTTTCTTTTCGGGTTTACAAAGGACAGCTATTGTACCGGAAATTTAGTTTTTATCTGTATTTTTTTTTTTTAAATCGGAATATGAATATGGAAATATAAATCTTATGAATTCGGTTGGGAACAGTGTTGAAAAGGGGTCGAAATACCCTCTGGTATGTATAGTATATCTATACCTCATGTACCTACAGTATACTGACATTTCCTCAGACAAATTGGAATGGTTTAAATTGATGGTATGTTTGTTAGAAAACCATTTTTAATTTTATATGTTCATTTGCTGGATCCGCATATAACATCACAATGAATGTGTTCTGTTAATTAATTAATTTTCATTGAATAGTTGCAGATTTTCTATTAATAGAGTCATTAAATAATTAGTAGACATGCTGGAAGGAAAATTAAAAATAAAAGACTCATCACCATATTAAAATATATTGCTTGTTAACTAGACCTGATTAATAGACAAATATAAGTGGGATTCATGTTCACCCTGTATTTAAACTCTCCACGCCAGCATTACGCCTATACCTACTGGTTGTCAAACGGACTCTGATATTTCGAACAGACGAAGGCGGTTGAAGACGAGCGGCGAAAGAACGAACACGACGTAAGACGGGGACTTGTGCCTATCATTAATTTTTTTGAAGTAATACTTCTTTAGGCACGCTTGACTTGGGGGGTAAGCTGGTGAATGCATCACGACAGCGTCACGGAAATTGCGAGCGGAAGTTGAGAGGGAGATATAAGTTAGTGAGATAAAAATAGAGAGAGAGTTATGTTTCGTTTCGAATATTACTGTAGAGGCCAGTTACGTTTCGTTATCTAAGACACATCATACTATGAAGCAGTGATACCAGATCGGGGGATTTATCACTTTTTGCGGGATTTTCTCACTAATAATAAGCTAAAAGGGACAAAGAGATTTTTCAGACCTCATAGTACAAAAAGAAAGGGATTTTACCTTTTGGTCAAATTTTGTTCGTAATTGCTCATTTCATTAAGAATAACAAAATTATTCAACCTTCGATCAAATTTAATATTTTCATGTATAGAAAAAAGTCATTCAAAATATCTAAATGCTTTCAGTTTCTTAAAATGTCATTTATGTGAATGAATGACGAGTATTTTTTTAAATAATAAATTTATTTGTTTTTTAAACATAAAAGGGATATTTTGAGTATAACCGTGGGATAACCTGTCTCTAAAGTCTGGTATCACTGCAGTGCATGCATATTGTCTGTATCACACTGTAGGAGCAACAGAGAGAGGTGCAACAGTTTCTTTTCTTTCTCTTATAGCCAGTTACGTTTCGTATATCTAAGACACGCTTATTGCAAGGTTGCCACTTTGGTAATTTCTTACCAAATTGGTAATTTTGTGCAAAGTCAAATAAAATAATTTGAATTTTCTTTGTAAGTGGCAACCGTGGCCTATTGTCTGTATGATACTGTAGGAGTAAGAAAGCAAGAAAATGGGCGCGCGCACTGCTCTCTCTTGCTCCTACAGTATGATACAGACAATAGGCCACGGTTGCCACTTACAAAGACAACTCAAAGCCAGTAAATTATTGAAGAAAATTGGTATATTAATATGTTTAAACTAAACATGTATATATAGATGGAGCTAAAGAAATTTTACTTCAGTCTCGTGTACTAAGACTACGTTCCTCACTTTCGGCTTTTGTATAGGAGAGGAGTATAAGGTAACATGCACGCATGTTGAACGTAGCTGCTCTTATAAAAATCTAACACTAACGTCTTAACTCCAACAAGAAGCCGAAAATTCTTACGAAGTGTTCTGGGTTGGGTTGCTCAATATACACTTCTTCTTAAAACGTCTCTAAACTTAAAAATGGAAAGTGTTAAAAAGACGTCCGTTTTGTAGGGTTGATAAAAACGTTATAAACTTTATTTCAAATAACTGAAATTGTTCTAGAACAAACGATAAAATTACATTATATATTATTGTTACATACATTTTGACAGTTGTCATAAACTCTACACAAAGTGTGGAATGTAATGTTTTAGAGTTGCCAATAGACTTTTAAGTAATGATAAAATTATAAATGAATAATTATGTCATGTGTGTGTTCGCCAACATTCTCCCCCGCCGTGAACGCAGTTCGCAACATTGATGTAAACAGCACCTCAGCCCTGTTTCAGGCCAACCCTGGATCGTTTTCTGCCTTGTGTTCAACTGGTGTCATCTCACGACATGAAAAGACAAACAGTATTAGCGCATATAAAAACAAACATGCAAAACAGTGACAACAACATAAAACGATCAAAAATTGCAATACACAGAATGACGAAGTGACTGCACATTGCATATTATGGTTCTGCTCACTCTTCCGATCAAGCATCCCTTTATTGTTTTTCTGATGTTTGGCTTCTCCTTCTTCGTTGACGAACGATGCCGATGGCTGCTGCTATTGTTGTTGTTCCATTATTGCAATTCGCGAGTCGTAGTATTTTCCCACTATCGTAGATGGACGCGGTCTAGTTTATGTTGTTTTTTCTTTGTAATTAGTTTCGGGTTTTTTCTTTTATTTGGATTAATGTGTAGTGTAAAGTTAATTATGAAAGTGTTTTAACTAATTGTGGCGTAGGAGTAAGGTAAGTGTTTTGTTCATAATAATTCTTTTTTATTTTATGCTGTGGTGTGAATGCATTTTCATTGATAATCATTTTTTTTTTTTGATTTTGATTCGGTTTCGTGATCGCGTTGTGAGTGTGTGTGTGTGTGTGAAGAATGGAGACGCGCGGTGAGTTTTCATTCAAAATTCCCCTTTGTTTTGATTCTTATTTTAATTAAATTAATAGTGTATTGTGTAAGTTTTATAGTGTGATCATTGTTTTATTTTCGATTGAAATTATTCAAATAATAGTGTAGTTATTATATTATGTGTATATTGATAGCGGACTGTATTTTGATGATAGATCTTTCATGATATTTTTCTTTTTTTTTTGCTTCATAAAAGTGTTGCCACACTACCTACTTGTGTTGTGCAACATTTGGTATAATTTTATTCTTGAGTGAAATCCTCTGAATTATATTTCATATAATTATAGCTAATTATTAAGTTTCATGTGTTTCTTAATTTGAATTGTGTTGATTTTGAATAAATATATTGTTGATGTTGAATAAATACAGGAAGTGTTGAGTTTGTTTTTTATATGATATTGATGAATGTGTTGAAATAAAATCTTTATGATAGTGTTGTTTATTTGATTAGAGTTTTTGAAATTAGTTGTATTCCTTTTTATAATGTGTTGAAGTGAATGTAATAATGTCTGTACTGTGTTGAGTTGAATGAATGTTCCATATTGTATATTTATGTTTTTTAAATAAACCTTTGATGAATGTGTTGAGTTAAAATGTGTTTTAGAAATATGTTGATTATAAATTATGCTGTGTTGAATGTAAAGATGTACATACTTATTGTGTTGTGTTGAATGGATGTGATATAATTTTAAGTTGCATTCTATATTGTTGAATGTATTGGATTTTATATTGTGTTGAATGTGTGTTGAATTAATATAATCGTTTTATATGGAATTAAAGTTTTGTTGAGTTGAAATGATGGGTTAATTGTGTTGAGTTAAATTTATAATATTTGATGTATTGCTTGGTAAGGGACAAATTTTTGTTATAGGGCGTTTCAGTTCGGTCGTTTCTGTTTTGAGTGTTACTACTCGAACTAGATTATCAGGTCCTGGGTGTAATTTTAATATTCTGCCCAGATTCCATTTAAGTGGTGGCAGTCGTTCGTCCTTTATCAAAACTAAGTCTCCTTCATTTAGCTTTGAGTTAACGATTTGGGTCCACTTTGGCCGCTGCTGAAGTCGAGCAAGATACTCATTGCTCCACAATTTCCAGAATGATTGCGAGAGGGCTTGGACTCTTTTCCAGCGTTCTAAATGTGAAATTTTTTCGAGTTTGTATTCTGGTTGTGGAGTCGTTATTAGTGGTTCTCCCACGAGGAAGTGGCCGGGTGTTATCGCTCCTAGATCGTTGATATCTTCCGACGTTGGACACAAGGGTCTTGAGTTCAGACATGCTTCTACTTGTGTTAGAAGCGTGGTGAGCTCTTCAAACGTCAGAATTTGGTTGCCAGCTACACGCTTGAGGTGGAATTTTACAGATTTCACTCCCGCTTCCCATAAACCTCCAAAGTGCGGAGAAGCAGGGGGAATGAAATTCCACTTGGTACCTTCACTGGCTAGCACCTCGGCCACATTCTTCCAATCAAATTGTGACTCCTTCAGTTGTTTCTTCAGCTCTGTGTTTCCGCCTACAAAATTTCGACCACAGTCACTGAAAAGCTCTCTGCATAGGCCTCGCCTTGCAACCAACCTCCTGAAAGCCGCTATAAAAGTTTGGGTTGTCATATCGCTGACTAATTCCACGTGCAACGCCTTTGTTGCCATGCAGACGAAGATCGCGATGTACCCTTTAAGGACCTTAGCATTGCGTCCTCTCCAGGTTTTAACATCAATGGGACCTGCGTAGTCAACTCCTGCGTACGTAAATGGGCGTGAAATTGTCGTCCTTGATGCCGGAAGGTTACCCATTAACTGTCGTAACGGTTTTGCCCTAAATTTGAAGCAAATATTGCAGTTGTGGATTTGTTGTTTGACTGCATTTTTTAAGTTAAAAATCCAAAACCGTTGGCGAATGTAGGCAATCATTTTTTCTTTTCCTCCGTGTAGAGTTTTTTCGTGAGCATCACTAATTATACGTTTCGAAAGAAGATGATCTGCCTTGAGTAGAATCGGGTGTTTTCTGTTGAATGGGAGAGTAGAGTTCGACAGCCTCCCCCCAACTCTTAGGATCCCCTCTCCGTCTCTGAACGGTGTAAGTGTTTTGTATCCCTTGAAACCTCCTTCTTCCGAATCGAATGTCTCTTTCTGAACAGCTTTTATTATACGCGTTAAGGCCTTCTCAAATTCCTGCGGCGATAAAATGTCCGTGTACTGTTGAGAAGGCCTGGCTTTGGTTCGCATGCGTAGGCAATATGCAACCACTCGAACTGCTTTTCCTAGGGTTGAACAATTTTGTAATATTGCGTTTACCACACTCATGGCTTTATTTTCCAAACAGTGAAGAACAGTTGTGGAACGAGCTTCCTGGTGTGTTTCCAAATAAGATGGTTGCTCCGGGTGGATTGCCTCCCACTGATGCCTTAAAAATTCTGGTCCTTCCCACCACAGCTGGTTTTCAATGATCATTGATGGGAAAATTCCACGGGACGCGAAATCAGCTGGATTGAATTCTGATGGAATGTGTTTCCAAGTTGTTTGGGTACATAACTTCTGGATCTGGGAAACTCGGTTGCAGATGAATGTCTTCCACTTTAGCGGAGGAGCTCTAATCCAGCATAACGTGATGACTGAATCGGTCCACGCATAAACCTCAGCTGCTTCCAATTTCAGAATTTTCATCGTATCGTGAAGTAGTTTGGCCAGTAAAACAGCTCCACAAAGTTCCAATCTGAGAAGTGTGATTGTGTCTAAGGGCGCAACCTTCGTCTTTGCCATCAACAAGTGCATGTGGATTTGACTATTTCCATCCAGGACTCGCAAGTAAACAGCCGCAGCATATGCCTTTTCGGAAGCATCGCTGAAACCATGTACCTCTAGCTTCGAAATATTCCTATCGGTGTTGATCCAACGAGGAATCTGAACTCTTTCGATTGCTGGGAGTTCTTGTCGGAAAGCTAGCCACTCTTGTTCCAATTTTATTGGGATTGGCTTGTCCCAATCCAGTCCCCTACCCCATAGCTGCTGCATCATAATCTTGGCCTTGATAGTGCAGGGTGAGATCCACCCCATTGGATCATACAGCTTTGCTATCGCAGATAGAATGGACCGTTTTGTTACTTCACCATCGCTTATCTGTGTGACCTGGAATGAGAAGACATCAGGAATTGGCAGCCATCTAATACCAAGTGTTTTGACGTCACTAGTTTCAACAAATGGTAACGAAAAATCCACTGCTCTATCACTTGGTTTTATTTTTTGCAAAACCTCTTCCGAATTGCTGACATGCTTGCGAAGATGAAAGCCTGCAGTTTCCAAAAGGTCTTTTACAGATTGCAGTTTGAGTTGCGTTTCTTCGATGGTATCGGCTCCACTAATGACATCATCAACATAAGTTTCCTCTTTGATGACGGAGGTAGCTAACGGAAATTTTGTTGCTTCGTCATCTGCTAGCTGCAAAAAAACTCTAATGGCGAGATACGGTGCTGAAGCTGTGCCAAAGGTTACCGTCTCCAGACGATAAATCTTCAACCTTTGGTTAGGATTGTCCCGCCATAAGATCAGCTGATAATTTGCATCTGATGTGTTGACTCGGATCTGACGATACATCTTCTCGACATCACCAGTAAAGGTAAACCTATATTTACGCCACCTTAATATTATGTCCATTACATTCGTTTGAACTTTAGGTCCAACCATCAACTTGTCATTCAAGGAAGAGCCAAAAAATGGTTTAAAAGTTGCGTCGAATACGATTCGCAATTTTGTAGTGGTACTGGATTCCTTGATGACGGCGTGATGGGGAATAAAAAAATGAAAATTCGATTTTAAAACCTCATTGGATTCTTCGACTGGGGTCATATGTCCGAGCTCGAGGTACTCGGCCATACACTTCGCATATTCTTGGTGTTGTGTTGGATTAACTTGCAGTCTCTTCTCCAACTGCAAAAAACGTCTGACCGCACCGTTTTGTGTTGGGCCCATGCTTGGGTATTCTCCACCTTTGAAGGGCAGGCGAACTTCGTAACGGCCATCAGGTAAGCGTTTTGTATATTTTTTGAAATGCTCCTCACATTTTCTATCTTCCTCAGATTCATACTTCTCATACGGTTCTTCCTCGATCTCCCAGAACCTTTTCATAGTCGTGTTGAGGTCGACTTGATTAAAAAAAGTCCGAATCGTATTTGATTCCGTCGGTGACATTTTGCCCAGCACGATCCATCCCAAGTGTGTCCTCTGAGCTATTGGTCCTGTGCACTCACTGTTACGGACGACTTCCCCGAGAATGATCTCGCCGTATATGTCGCTTCCTAGCAACATATCAACCTTTGCTGGAATGTTGAACGTCGGATCAGCCAACTGCAAACCACACAGGTGCGACAAATTTTCAACATTAGTATATTGGGTCGGAAGGAGCCCAGTCAGGGACTTTAAGACGAGAGCCTGCATTCGGCTTGCAAAGCTCGAGGTCAATGATCCGATTTTTAGATCGACGATCTTGTTTGATGCTCCACTGCTGACCTCCCCCAACCCACTAATCTTACTAAAAGTCCACCTGGTCTTCAGATTTAACCTCTGAACAGCTGACTCTGTTATAAACGAAGCCTCCGAACCAGTATCAATCAATGCCCTCAACGTCAAATAACTGCCGTTTCCAGCCTTTACGCTGACTAACGCTGTTGAAAGCAAAACTTTCGAATTTGTGTTGACGTGGTGAACTCGATAGTTTTGACTAGTTGATGGCAAACTGTTGTCGTTCTGGGTTTGTCCATGTGGCTGGTTCGGGTTGTATGTTTGTATATGGGACACATTCCGATTGTTTTGCTCATTGTCCTGACTTTGGTAGTTGCTTGTCGCTGCGGACCAATTATTCGCGTTGTATTGTTGCAATTGGGTTGGATTAGGGTCAAATTGCGGAGCATTAGGATTAATATTTGACCTGTTTTGTGGAATAGGATGTAACAAAGTGTTATGACGCTGTTTACAGTGATAGCAAGACTTTGAGCTGGGGCATTTGTTTTTGAAATGACTGTAAGCAAGGCAGTTCTCACCGCATACCTTGCAGTTTATTTGCCGTTTCTGCGTCTGCCGAGTATGGAGAACTTGTGTTGTTGGCCTTGCCTTGTTTCCGTTTTTCGCGAATGACTGCTGCTCCACAGCTTCCAAAGTTCGGAACCTACACTGCAAAAAATCAAAAAAGTCTTTTGTTTTCGGTAGCTCCTTACTGCTTCCTAACCTCTCTTCCCACAGCTGCTGCGTCGTGTTGCATAATTTCTGGAGAATAATAAAAATTAATATGGCATCCCAATGCTTGACTGGTACCTCCAAATTCTCCAAAGAGTGGATAATCTCCTTAGATGTATCCAGAATTCTTTTGATGTTATCAGCTGTCTCGCTGCTCATAGAAGCTTGGCCAAATAAAAGTTTTAATTGTGTATTGACCAGCACCCTCTTGTGATCATAACGTTCGGTTAAAATCTCCCAAGCTCTGTAATAGTTGCCTTTGTCAATTGCCAAGTGTTGAAGAAGCCTTCCTGCGTCGCCACTCACATTGCATTTCAAAAAATGCATCTTATTTACTTCTGATAAAGTTGTGTTGGTGTGAACTAGAGATGTAAACATATCGTGAAAAGACCGCCATGACTCATAACTACCAGAAAACGTCGGCAGGGTGATTACGGGTAGCCTTAACTCGCTCACCTTTGCATCACTTGATGATGTGTCCCTTGTTTTGGCCGAAATAACCGGTGATTCCTCTGGTGTCAATTTGTCGATGGCATCCAACACTTCTGTTCTATAATCCGCGTATATTTCTCGAATGTTCTCGTATGCTGTTTGCAAATCATCCACACTCAGCTCAGCTTCCACCTTTCCAGTACCGAGTATCTGTTGATGATAATGCTCAGCCAAAGTAAACTGCTTTTCCATCATCTCGATGCGAGTCTTGAGGTAATTTAGTTTTGCTAGCCTGGATTTATCAGCTTTACTAAAATTAACCCTATCTTGCTTAATACTTGCAAGAATGTTTAATTGCAGTTTGCCGTATGACATTTTATGATATAAATATCTTAAAAAACACAAGAACAAACGAGGAAATGATAATAATGTGCAGAATTCACCTGCAGACAAAGAAAATTGCAAACGGAGATGGATGTCTGTGCTGATTTGAGACTTCTATGCAAATTGTTGTTGTAAAACACAGCAGCCGACAGCAAACAAAAGAAATGGGGTTGTGTTGAATTTTTGATGAGCTGCAGCGTTGTTAAAATGCTTCGACGCGAAAAATAACACACTACACACTACACACAGGTAATTTAATTCTCGTAGAATTGTTCAATAAAATGTTTAATTGTCTATTGTTTTCCACAGATTCACTACGGATCGAATGGACCAAAAATGTTCTGGGTTGGGTTGCTCAATATACACTTCTTCTTAAAACGTCTCTAAACTTAAAAATGGAAAGTGTTAAAAAGACGTCCGTTTTGTAGGGTTGATAAAAACGTTATAAACTTTATTTCAAATAACTGAAATTGTTCTAGAACAAACGATAAAATTACATTATATATTATTGTTACATACATTTTGACAGTTGTCATAAACTCTACACAAAGTGTGGAATGTAATGTTTTAGAGTTGCCAATAGACTTTTAAGTAATGATAAAATTATAAATGAATAATTATGTCATGTGTGTGTTCGCCAACACGAAGGTTGACTTTTTTCCCCACACTGTTGAAAGCTTAAGAACTAAATGCACAAACTTCTGCACTCATAAAAATATCGCAAGCTAAATTCTAGTCCGATCAGGCTTATTCTTAATGTTCTTCATTCTTACGTGCTCACTCTCAAAATAAGTCGAATGATTCTTAAGCCAATAACAAAAATCTGAAATCAAGCTTTTCAATTTTAAATCAGGATCGAACAAGAATTATACTCTCGAACTAAGCCGAAATAGTCTTAAAACCTCAGTCATATCATTCGCATGATTTTTTGCACACCAATACACGTTAGAACAAGAATTTATATTCTCGAATCAAACGCAACCAATGTCAAACTTACATGATGGAATGGATAAATAAAGTTCATTCATTCCGATTGATCACTCGTGCAGTTCACGTGTTTTCGTTATTAAGTGTTTCTAAAAAAGTAAAAGAGTGAAAAATTTGTGCTGGTAATAAAAATGGATGAATTAAACAGTGATTTGTCGTATGAGTATTTTCACTCAAACCATAGGACTTTCCTTATTTGGTGCAGGAAATCTGTCCGATTTGTCCTCAAGAAAACGATGTGCAGGTAATTTAATTAAAGTCTAAGCGATGCGAAACAGATAATAAGTTAAATCATATATTTGCCAATCTTTCAATTAAAACTTTTACTTGATAATCTTACAACTCATAGGACTGTTATTATATTTCAAGAAAAGGGAAATCACATCCAAGCGGAAAGCTTAACGCGAAGTACAAGAATATAAGGAGCAAACAACTTAAATTGGATACTTCAATTTGCAGCAGCAGCAAAGCAACTCCATAGCCATCTTCTTTTTTTACAGGAAATTTAAATTCTACATGTAGAAATCGATGAGTCAATTGCTGTTGCAATTAAAACATGGGTGACACTGCGACCTGAAAGATCTATTGTATAAATGGGGAGACGTTATCCTAAGAGACGTGTGACCTTCCTGATGAATGCCAATAAGTCCTCAGTAGATCATTAGATCTGCTGGTGTACGAGTCTCTCCATTAAAGACACGTTTTCTTCACCAATGAAAAGCTGGGCATTCACAGGAGATGTGTTCAGAGGATTCGACATCCTCCAGACAGAATCTACATTCTCTATCCGGACAGAGGTTCATTTTGTTGAGGTGGTATCTTAAGCCATAGTGGCCTGTGAAGAAGCCCACTAGCTTTCTTATATTATCCTTACTGAGTCTAAGGATTTTCTTGTAGGAGTAGGGCTTGATTAATCGTTTGGATTGTCTTAGACCAGGGACATTTTCCCAGTGGTTAAGGCGGAGGTGTTGTTCCCATTCATTGATTAGTCTTAGCGCAGTAGCCCAATTGACTCGGCAGTAAGGTTCAGGTCCATATAGAACAGTTTCGGACCCAGCCCTAGCAAGTTTGTCAGCAAGTTCGTTGCCCGCAATACCTTGATGACGAGGTACCCAGCCAAGTTTGACCTTGTTGTGTTTGGCTAGGGTTTGCAGGGCTTCCTAACAGCTTTTAACTGTATAAAAATCCATTGTATTGGACGCTAAGGCTTTTAAAGCTGCCTGACTGTCTGAGAAAATTTGTATGATGGCGCCTTTAATACCTTTATTGGAAATTGTATTAGCACAAGTTTCTATTGCATGGATTTCCGCTTGAGAAACCGTGGGACACATTCCCATGGATAATGAGATTTTGGTGTTCGGTCCAAAGACACCAGCTCCAACTCCGGAAACTATTTTTGATCCGTGGGTGTACCAAACTAAACTTTTAGGGTCCAGTGTCGGAACTCCATTGGACCAACTAGAACGTTCTAGTAATTCTACTTCAAATAATTTCCCAAAACTATACTTCCTAACCATAGTGTCAGGTACGGAGCAGAAAATATTCAAGTTTGGGATTTGGTTTAGTATTTTCAGATGTCCCACATGTATTGTATTGTAAGGAATAGGCCCTGTACACTGCGACCAGAAGAGTTCTATTGTGTTGGCCTCTTTTATTTAACCCAGGGAGCTGTTGAGGCTCTTTATAAACCTCAGTATCCTTCTTGGTTCCATGTTTCCTATGTCTGCAAGACTTAAATACGCCCTTTGCATATGGATCACTCTGCCCCTGGCCACAGCAAGGCATTCGCAGAGTATGTGTTCCGTTGTTTCCTCCTCTTCTCCGCAGAGTCGACAGGAGTCATCGTCGGAAAGTCCCATTTTTTTGAGATGGTATCTCAGGGGCCAGTGACCAGTAAGATAACCCGTTAGTATCATTAGATCTTCTTTGCTTAGCTCAAGTAACTTTTTTGTCTTACTACGAGCTGGGCTTTTTGCCTGCCTCTGTCCTTTGCATTCCGTCCAGTATTCGGCAAGATGGTCATCTTCCACCATTTCCTGAATTTTGAGTGTACGTAACTCAAAGGTAACCCGAAGTAGGGCTCAGGACCAATGAGCACATGTTCATCTGATTTGAACTTATATTCGAGCTGCAGTTTAATGGCGCATCTAGCAGCCGTCTTCATAGTGAAGAATTGCAGGGTTGAGAGCCCAATAATGGCCTCAAGTGCTATTGTTGGGCAAGTGCGCATTGCACCTGTAATGCCGAGACAGGCAATTCGTTGAAGCTTCTGAAGCTTGCCGTGGTTCTTTCAAGTACTTTCGGCCACCGGACGATTTCCGCGTACGAGATAATGGGTCTTACCACCCATAACCAGCGTATCATTCTGGGATTAAGACCCCAAGTTCTGCCGTACAGACTCCTACAGGCCGTACAGACTCCTACAGGCCCACATGGCTTTAGTGGCACGCTCTGTGGCAGACGTGATTTGTAAATTCCAGTTCAGTTTCTTATCAAGGATAATTCCGAGATATTTTACTTCGCTAGGGTAGTTTAACGTAGTTCCATTAAGGATAATGGGTTGTAAGTTGACCAGTCTCTTTCTGGTAAAAGGAACTAAAATAGTTTTGTTAGGGTTGATGGATGAACCCTCCTTATTGCACCATTCTAAAACATGTAGTAGAGCATTCGTCATTCTACTATTAATGGTAGCGCAATGCTTACTACTAATGATAATTGCCAAGTCATCGGCATATCCTATGACATCATAACCTATGTTATGTAGTCTGACTAATAGTTTGTCTATGGCGAGTGACCACAACAATGGGGAGAGTACTCCTCCTTGGGTACTTAACAAAATCCTGTCAAGACTCGACAGGGAAGGTATTCAAGTCGTTGCGTATGCGGATTACGTGGTGATTCTAGTATCAGGAATGTTTCCGAACGTGATAAGTGAAATTATGGAAAGAGCACTGGGTAAGATTAGCGGTTGGGCTACAAGTTGTGGTCTTAGCGTTAACCCAAGCAAAACTGAACTGATACTGTTCACCACCAAAACCAAAATACCAACCTTCTCATTTCCCCACTTGAATAACCAAAATCTTACTTTATGCCAAATATCTAGGAGTCATCCTTGACCCTAAACTCAACTGGAAGTCAAATATCTAACACCGAGTGAAGAAGGAAAGTATAGCTTTCTACGCCTGTAGTAAAACTTTCGGCAAGAAGTGGGGGCTTCAACCAAAGATGGTTCGTTGGATGTACACAGCTGTCGTACGTCCTATCCTCACCTACGGGTCACTGGTATGGTGGCCCGCCTTAAGCAAAGCTTATAATATCATTAAATTAAGTAGAGTCCAAAGAACAGGTATCACAGGAGCCCTACGATCAAGTCCGACCGAGGCGCTCAATGTGATTCTCAATTTTCTGCCAATGGATCTGCACATAAGAAACATTGCAGCGTGTAGTGCAGTTAGATTGAAGGAATCCAGATGTTGGTCCGAAAGGCCTTATGGGCACACCAGCATCCTACACTCCCTTCCTAACGGCATTGGTCGTATACCTACGGACTACATCGTACCCAAACTCAACTTCCATAAAAACTTCTCTGTTAGATTCCCTTCTAGAATAGAATGGGAGGAAAATGCGGTCGTTAACGATTTCGACATACCCATTTTCACAGATGGTTCAAAAATGAGCTGTGGAGTGGGAGCGGGCATTTTCTCAGCAGAATTAGACATCTCCAAATCATTCCTCCTACTTGCAATCAAGGAGGCGTGTAGACTGCTTCTTAACGTAACTTCACCCAGAAGAAAAATAGGCATCTTCGACGACAGTCAGGTCGCGATTAAGGCTGTCGGGGCAACTAAATCGACGTCCAAACTTGGTGTGGACTGCAGCGAGACGTTTGCCAGGGCTTGTCATCTGTTTGAAATCATTCTCGTCTGGGTTCCTGGCCATAGGAACATAGAGGGGAATGAGAAAGCTGATGAACTTGCCAGACGTGGCTCTACTCTGTCCGTGTCTCTAGCGGAGGAAGTCTTCCCTCCGCTGGGATACGTTAAGAGAGAAATCCTCCTGTACTGCACCTCAAGGGCGGAGACCAGATGGTTGAACCTGACGAGCTGTGCCATTTCGAGAAAAATTTGGCCAACCTATGATGATGCCAGAACAAATAACCTCTTAGCCAGAACGCGTGTAGATGTCGCCAGACTAACGGCAATTAGTACGGGTCATTGGCCCTTAGGAACCCACGCAGCCAAACTTGGCATCCCCCATAACGCCCACTGCCGTAGTTGCGCGGACACAAATAAGAGTGAAACAGTGTTTCATCTTCGTTGTGAGTGTCCGGCCCTAGCCAAAGCCAGACACAGTGCTCTAGGTCATCCCTTTTATGATGACCTTTCGGCCATCCAAAGTATTCATTTCATTAAGATCATCAAATTCCTTAACTCCTCAGACTGATTGTAAGTTCCCTCATCGTCCTTCTCCCCTTTATTTCTCAGGTTTCCGTGAGTTTTGGCCTCAAAACGGCGCTCAATTGCGTTATTTGTGTCTTTCCCTCGTACGGGAAATACAGCCACTTAAACCAACCAACCAACTCCTCCTTTGGGGCAGCCCTTTACTGCTGTCACAGACACAGTCACTCCTCCTGATGAAGATGTTATAACTCGACCTTCCAGCATGGCCCGTATCCATCGGATAGTCGAGTCTTCAATACCTTTACAACTGATTGCCCTAGCAATCGAAAGCGCCTTCAACATCTAAGAATGCGCCCAGGGCAATTTCCTCACGTAGGAAAGTTTCTTCTACCTTTTTAACGAGATGGTGAAGAGCACCCTCAGTGGATTTGAACAAGGATACTGCTGATTGGAGCGTAGTGTGTAAGAATTGGAAGAAATCATACCATTTACGTCAACGCGAAATAGCTTAGACTTGGTCAAAGCAATCAAATTCAAGAGCCCCGGATTTGGTAATAGGGTAGGGTGGTGCAGATTCAACACATTTTTCGCAGATTTGAAATAACTTCTTATAATTTCAACAAAATAAAATTTAAAACTGCCCTAAAAAGGCGAATCTGCCCCATCGTGGGACACAATCGTCATCCGGGTGGAGCACTTTCGACATCAGTTTAGATGACGCAATAAATAAGTAGGAACGTACTGTTTTTATCTAAATTGTTAAACAAATCTTAAATCTATAAACATACAAATTAAATAAGAGAAGAAATTCATATTTAGATTAAAATTAAATTAAAGAAATATATTTAAAATCACATTCGTTTTAAGAACAAAAAATTGTTAAGTAAATAATAAAGTTAAAATAAAAGGATTTGTTAAAAAAAATCATTGCACGTTATATCCAGCCAGATCAACGTCCTTAACCCTAGAAAGATAATCATAAAATAAAGAGCGTAAAAGATAATCATACGTCTCATACGCCAATTAGTGTATTTAATTAAACATATGAACTTCTTATTATTTATAATTAATTTAAATAATTATATAGATACTATTCAAAAAAAATAAATTAATGATTTTTTTATATATAGTGGACACGGTCAACGCGCTGCGGTTTAGAATTTAAAAGTTATCACACAATTGTCCCGCGCCATACGTCTCGTGGACGTAGATTATCTTTCTAGGGTTAAAAAAGATAACGTGAGAGTATCTTGACGATCCAACTGGGTGTTCTTGCAATGGCATTTTGCCGAAACCGCCCCATGTGCTTTTGTCCAAAGTGCCCCATACTTTGCTTTAGTAAATGTTACGAATGTTGCCTGCTAATGAACCTAATAATAGTTAGTATAATTTTGTTGGAAATTTTCTTCGCGTTTCTCTATTGGTAGGGCAGTTAAAAAAATAAAAATAATTGGCGCAACAGGTCCGTATGGACCTAAGCCTAGCTTCTCACAACCATTCGTCTTGTGTGAGTTTTTTATTTTTTTGACGAATGGATGGGATCTACAATTTTATGCCGAGTCCAAACGGCCAATTGAGAAGCTCTTTCATGACAGTTATACTCTCGGATGTTTGTCAGACGTTCGCGAGAGGTGGCGCAGCGAAAAAAACCTTAAGTTGGAATTTGGGTTTTTCTCGGGATTCGAACCTGGGACCCCTCGCTTAGTAGTCCAACACACTAACCACTAAGCCACTGCGCCACTACGTAGGGCAGTTATCACTCAAAATAAAATAAAAGTGGAACACAACTGCAATAAAAACATCGCAAAACCATCCCTGTGACTTTGTTCCACTGAACTAAAATTCCTCCAATTCAAACAGGAAATAGATTGAACACGCTCTCCGATGATCTTGGAGGGGAGAGCGTAATTAGTTGCTGGGGTACTTTTGTTTCTTCTTGTATAGCAATCGTGGAGGACAGACGTGTGGTCTCCCAAAGTATTAAGTCGGGGAATTGATTCTTAAAATTCTATACACTGGCTAAGTTAAAATTTAATAAAAGTCCTAAATAAAAACGTAACAGTGATACGACATTTATCACCAATCGTGATAAATTTAAAACAACTGGCCGCTAAACGCGATCACAAATCCGCCATCCAGCTCCACAATCAAATTTCCCCAGTCTAATTAATCCGATCCCAACCCGTATGATTAAGATTGGTGGATATAGCAAAAACCATTAGTGCGCAAGCAGAGCAGCGCAGTGATCGGCAAAATTCACGGCGAATATCATCCATCACTTCCCCTGTGAGAGACCGAACAGCCGTCGTACCACCATTCCCCAGATATTCCCACGTCATCACGCTCCAGACGAAAGAGACTCCACAATACACACCAACGGGTTCATAGCGATTTCCCCACACACTACACCGACAACGTGTCAAAGATAACAGGTTGCCGAATAGTCAAGTGCAACAGAAATTGCGCATTCAGTGACTCAGCATCAGCAGGCAGCAGAATCAGTATAAATTAGTATTTTGGTTTTTGCATTTAATCTCATTAATTTCATTTAATTCTATATTGGTATATTTTGTGAAAAGGATTGCTAGGAAAGAAGGGAAAAATATTACACGATAGATAAATTGTCTAATAACTTATACATTAAAAGTACGCTACGGAAGTAAAGGTATGGAAAATAATAATAGCAAAATATATAACAGGTATTAACTCTAAATACATTAACATATTATGTGTTATAAACATACAATAAAGTCGACATAAAATTCTTTCCTAAACTAAAAAAAATAAGAAGAAAAGAAAAAAAAAAACAGCGTGAGGGACTTGTGATCACAATTTCCAGCAACGACACTTAGGAGAGCAGTAATAAGATCAGCAGAATAAAAGACAAAAAAGGATTGAATCAAGTAAGTTAATATTCTTTTCCATTACTTTCGATAAATATATAAATATATCTACCTATATATTGTGTAGCTCGTGATTTGATAGAGCTGATTTAAGTGCTATATTTTTTTTTTTTCCTAATTAATAAAACGTAAATTTCGAATCTTAAGCGTAGATAAATATATTTCCAGCACATATATAGTGAATTGATAAAAGATGCTGTGCTAGGATAAAAGAATTAATTAATTAAATTATAACATTAATTGAAATACGAAACACGAAGTTTAAACGATTATTATTAGTATAGAATTGTAAATTGAAGAACTATTATACACGGTCACTATATACGCTATATACGCAATCCATGTGCTTTAATTTTGCTATGCCTGACTAAATTATATTAGTTAAGTTATTATCAGTACTTTCTTAACTTCAATAAAATGCTTCATAATGATATGAACATTCCGTGAGTTCATTGTTAGGGGGTTGAGTCTGGTCGACATCTTTCTTGCATGATGTGGTAAATAGGGTATTCACCCGTTGAATAGGCATAGTAGGGACAACATTTTTCAATATATAGGTGCGAGTGTTGTCATGGCATTGTCGTTGACATATAGGGAGGGAACAAGTGCACCAAGCAGCATAACATCAAGTTGCAGGCCACGTAAGCGAAGCATAAGTCGGGTTAGTTTAGAAAGACATTAGGATTGATTTGAGTTGGTAAATAAACCCTTGACATGAGTAAGTGATCTTCTGTAGTTGCGTTTAATTAGTAGGGTTGAGAACCATCCCAATATCCGGCGAGCTTAGCGGAGCCATGCAGCACAAGTTTCCATCAAACAGTTTATTTAAAAAAATGACCGCTTTTCTGTAATAGCGAAAGTCAAAAGTGTCCCATCGTCGAAAGTACCCCACTCTACCCTACTGGATATTATTATAATCATTTGCCTCAATTCCAAACTAACTCTAAAATTTTCAGATCAAAATCGACTTTAACTTGATGTACCCATCAAGGGAATATCTAATGTTTTCAAAATGGGAAATATTTAAAACAAAAGCTTGGCTTTTTATTCAAAAGTATTTCTTTGAAATTCAAACAAAATTTGAATCGAAATCAGCAAAAAGGTTAGCTCTCTTATCAATTTCTTGAAAAATTGTAATTAATAACACTGGTCACAAAATGTATATTTGTTTCAATTGCTTAAAAAAATTCTCAACTGCTAGTCTGCTCATATCTCATCTTAAAATTGACCACATAATATCGACATTACAATTACTGTGTTGTCGTGGGGTACACATCACAAAATATTGGCTCCATAAGTCAAAATGAATTGCTCTGTATGTTAACAAAAAATTGATCGCAATTGCCTTGAAAAAATAAATTGTGGTGACTGCAAGTGCTTTTTTCATTTAAATTGTGTGAATATCACTAAAGATGATGCTGAATTTTATAAATTAAGTGGCAATGTATATCGGTGCGATAAGTGAGCAGTTTTACGACGACGCTCTCTGCATGATCAAATGCCATCAACGTCCAAAAAGCGCACCAACAACAACGCTCAATCTAACGCTGGTACTCTTCCAACTGGAGAATCCAACACTCAGCCGTCAATTAGAGAATCATCTAACAGTGATATCAATAGTGAGAGTCAATTTACTCTCCAGATGATATATGCCAAACTGTCAAAATTGGAAGACTGTAACACCCGCTTTCTTCAAGAATTGGCCGAGTTGAGAAAAGAGAACGTAGAGCTTAGAGAAAAAGTGCAAAGTCTAGAGTCCAAATTAAATTGGCAACAACAAGAATCGCTAATTAACTCTATAGACATTGTTGGTGTCACAAATGTCAATGACACCAATGCAATTGAAAAGGCAAAACAAATTTTCAGTGATGCCCTATCTATAGATGTTGCTGACTGTGAAATTGTGAGTTGCTATGTTAAAAAAATGCGCTCAAAATCTCAGCCAAAGCCAATCATCTGTGTAAAATTCTCTAACCTTACAATTAAGCAACGCATAATGCGGGCAAAGAGGGCAAACAAAAACAAACTCATCACTCAAGTGGTTGACCACTCCAACGAGGATGTAAGCAGAAGCAACAGAAAGAACAACAAAGGAAGCAGCATATTTGTCAACGACTCCCTTACTCGTTACACGCAAGCTCTTTTAATGAAGACGAAGGAGATAGCAAAGAAAAAAGGTGCAAAATACGTATGGTTTAACAAAAATCTTTATTAAGAAAAGAAGAAGGTGGAAGAGTTATCTCGATTAGATCATTTAGTGATATGTATTTCACTCATTTGAGTCTGTTTTTCTTGTCTTTTTCTTTTGTATTTAATATTATGAATTCCAAAATTGATTTAATTGATAACTCTTCTTTCCTTGTCCAATGCAAACCTCACTGTGATGCTGTTCTAACAAATAGTTCTTATTGTAATCAAAAATTATTTGTTGTACATCAAAATATTAGATTTCTGTGCACCACTGCTCAATGTTAGGATATCGATGCCCCAACATTGACCACACTTTTTTTTCTACATAAATCAAACACGAATCGACAAAATTCGGTAAATCCTTGATTTTATGATACAGGATGATAGTCCCCATAATCTAATGGTCAAAGTTGTGGATATCTATAAACAGAGCTCTAAAATTCAAAGTCAAAGTTCAAAACTGGTCAATGTTAGGGTAGTTGACGGTACCACTATATAAACATCGCTTAGGCTTAGCTAGAATCAGCCGACACGTCTGAAAAAAAGAACTTTTTACCAAATTTAACTTGAATCAATTAATGCATACAATAAATTTCTATATGAACACGAGCTTCTCACCGTTTTCAACAATCCGATCTGACCTGGACAGGACACATATTCCATGATAATTCTCCTCAATTTGCATCAACATTTTTTGTACCTGTTACTGCTTCGTGGAGCCAGCTCTTAGTCATATCCAACAACGAAAATTCAGTTGCAATAGCATGCCAACGAGCCATTGCGTTATAAAATATTTTCACCATCATTCTAGGGACACATAGACGCCCACTAAATAATGTGCTGCCTTCTTGTTGAAATCATTAAACGACACTTTACGTCTACCCTATACCCATATACTCGTAAATATAATAAGAATTGAGGACTTAATAAACCATATTTCTGAGTTGATAAGCATCAAAAGGACGGCCGAGAAAAGGTGTACAATGGAAATTTTATACCGTGTGCAATTGTGCATGCAATTTTAGTTCGCCCTTATCCTTCCCATCCTGTATCCTGAAGTCATTTACGGCTATAATTTTTAATAATTAGTTCCGAATTGCATTACCTCTCAGCCCAAGCCGGTTTAAAGGATTTTGCGTGGGATATACAATACACCGACGATTAACGACATCCCCACAGTGTCGCCCCATTAGTAAACAAACGCAGCAATTAAGTAGTATGGGCAATTTTAATTGTTATTCGTGTTAATTTGTTTGTTGTAGTCGAAGTCGTCCGTTTTCGTTGTTCACTCAGTACAACTGCCACTTTTCTGTAATTTCCGTTGCGTTCAGCGAAGGTATATTTGAGTGTTCCACACAATATACATTATATAAGCATTCGAATGACTTCTATATAGTAGATATTTGTTTTTATTTTATTTTATTGGTGCTTTCAGCTGCCGTGCCGACTACTGTTGGCTGGCATACTGTTTCTGCGGATCTCATAAATCGCAGTGAAATATTGTAGTCCATTATGTAGGGCCGCCAGCGCATGGTGCGAGGGTTATATTACGGCAGACAACCCAAAAGGACGTGGGAAACATTGAACTCTCAATTATATTGAGAGCAAATCGGAAAGTTATCTTGGATTTTTTCCTGTTTCCCTGGTGCCTTATTACCCAAAAGCCAATGGCTTCCTATATCAGAGATCAGACGTCCTTTATTTCGCTTAAAACCGATATGTGTGAATGTGTAAATTTGTATTCGTGATTGTTTGTGGGTCATGTTCACTGTACACTGTACAGTGTACACTGTAGGAACATGTTGTGGCAATGTCATTTATTCATCATTTCATCAGGAATAAAGCTGAAGAGAAAGCGTAGTTACAATACGGTTGAGGACATAAAATCTCCGCAGCGAAATAATGTGCCTACGTGTACGCATCTCCACAAACTGGGTTTTATTTTTTATTTTTCAATCAGACACGATGGATGGTTCGTTGATGATACCAGGCGAATACTTATCTTTGTTGGGAAACTTTGTATGTAAAGTATTATAATATATTCTCGAATTTAATGCGAAACCATGTCGTTGATAATTAATATTCGTCTTTCGTGTCGGACCAGGTGTGGACGAGTAAATCAATATTTGTACTCAGCGTCAGCAGCTCAAAGTGGTAAGCGGATATTCTTGTTTAAAGCTGTCTGACCGGCAAATTTCGTACTACACTCATGGGCATTTCAAGAATTCAATATTTTCCATTCGATGGACTATATTTACAAGGCTGAATCAACAAAGTAAGCGTCCTACGGGTAGGAGAGATTGAACCAACAATGGAACTTGACACATGTGTCATAATATAGTCATGGCCTTTCACGGACCTGCTAAGATAAATCTAGTCATTCTTCACTGGATGCCAGCCCAAAGCGGCTTTGATGGTAATAAAAGAGCAGAAAGAGGCACATCAATACCAATCACACGACCTGAATTCTGAACCATTCAGCAAAATCAAACGATATTTTTAGAACTACGCTAAGCCTGGCTTGCGTCGAATCCAATGAAGTCTGAAATCACCTGGGCAAAACTGCAAACAATCCTTTCCCAATTTTTCTAGGAAATGTTACTTTCTAATTAAACTGTACAAAAATAACTTGAGAGCATTCATCGGCCATTGTCTCTTAAAAAAAAACTTTTTGAAAGCGTAGACTCTCACCGAAGTCTACATGCAGACTTCGTCTAGAGAGTGGTAAATCTTCTCTTCACATACTCGTGGAATGTCCGGCCGTCTTTCGTATCAGGAAAAATGTCCTTTGCTGATGGTCCTCGTCATCCTGAATGCCTCCGGAGTGAAAAGGACCTAGGACCTCATCAGGGAAGGCAACGCCAAAGCTCTAGGAAGGCTCTTCTGTTAAAATCTAATCTATTCTATTATTATTATCTGAGAGGGGTTGTTGTACTGCGACCTTTTGGTCTACTGTACCCCCTGCTTACGCCTCAGTGAGGTATATGTCCTCATAAGAGTTCCCCTCACATTATAATTCCTTTCGGAATCATTTAAGAGGTTCCTCTACTCTCGTTTCTCCTTGGCGGAAGAAATCCATCCTGTAGCACTCTCTCTAGTCCAGTTTCCTTTAAGAATCTTAGGATGACAGCTGGCTCCAGTGACAGTATTTCCTCATCAGATAGTTGGTACATGCCCAAGTATTTCAGTCTTTTGTGGGTCAATGCCCCATATGATCCCAGCACGTATTCTGGGATTTCACTGGACTCATCGCAGAATCTGCAGAGACCTTCTTCAGATATACCCAGTTTCCTGAGGTGTTGTTTGAGGTTAAAAGCCCGTTAGGAAGCCCGTTAGGATACGGAAGTTATTTTTACTCATGCAAAATAGCAAGAACTGGCTGACATGCCGTCAACAGCCAATTATAAACATAATTCAATAATTTGTGCTACCTAGGTTACAAATACCTATAAAAGTTAAGTGTTAGATAGATGGAATCGAAAACGGTAAATCCAGTATAAGTCTTATGACACCACTAAACTAACTCTTTGTGTCCTAACAAAGGAATAACAACACAAGTTTATATTTATATTTTCAAAGGAATTCATGTTGCCTCAAATAGCGAACGGAAAAAACTTAGATCAAAGTGTATATTTGAAGAGGGTCGTTGAAATGAAAATGTAATAGTGTGTGAAAGGCACATTCTATACTTATACGAGTCATGATACATTTGTGAACCTTAGGAGCGGAGATCAAACTTTTTATTATATTAAAGTTTTTTTAAATGTTAGGGCGATTTGTTGATAGACAGAGCAGAACATTAGGAATTTAAAATGTATACCTATATTGTTCCTATTCAAATAATAAGCCAATGTTCCTTCATTTCGTTACCGCACTTACCCATGGTAAGGGTCACGATTGCAGCATGGTTTAGTGCACCATCGATAACCGAGTCTAAATCATTCTTGTTGATCCGCAAACAGGTTAAGCAGTGATGTAAGACTTGATCTTTCTTAACATCTTATCTGGGGCGAAAAACTACCCCATGGCACTGATCTTGCAATCCGAGTTGGGTTCTGGGTAGTGATGTTGGGGTTGGCAGTTCGAAATGAAAACTTATCTGAATATTATGTTGATATCCCAGAACTTCTCTGGACATGTCTATTAAGAAATAATGGAGAATTGAAAAAAAATATGTAGGTATGTGTTATGTTACGTTTTTACGGTTTTTAAACCACGTCATAAAATTTCAAACCTGAAAAATTGCAAGTATGCTTTTTACAAAGTCAACTCATATAGCATTTTTTGAATGCCCTTTGTAGATGATTATTTCCCCATTTAGTGTTTACCAGATTAAATTAAAAAATTTTTGAAAACTAAGGCAATATTCATAAAAATTCAACCGAATGAATGACTTTCCTTTTATTAAGTCAAATGCTATTCGGTGTTATTCTTCAGTATTTAGCTCGTTCCATTCACAGAAAACTCTTTCGCAAAACGTGTTGGTGCAATTGAAATCAGCTTTCTAAAAAATTTTAGACTATATTTTGTCAATAGACACGGTTTTTGGAAGATGAATAAAAGCTTCTCGGAAACAGCGGTATAATCAGTTTTAATCATGGCTAAGGCATACTGAGAGCTGTAATTGCATTCAAAACGATAACCATCTAGTCTTAGAACACTCGTACGTTTAGATAGATGGATAGAATTTATTTTTTTACAAAAAGTTTTCAAAGGCTAGCCACCGTACAGAGATATGATATGGGGGTACATTTACATCTTTCAACTGTATAAATTACTTAAGATTTAATACATACTATTCAAATGAATTTTATATGTTTTGAAGGAAAACATCGGAAAATAAAATAACACAAAAAAATCGTTGGTACTCATTCAACTCATTTATTAGAGAGTTACATTGTAGATACATTTAATCAAAAAAAAAACAATGGCACTCCGGGAGTGCCGACTGAATAGAAAACTTGAACAATTAAGTGTATATTTTTTGAATCGTCAGGAAATATTTTAATGTGCAGGAAATTCTTTTAAATGAAGTGTTTTCTTATTTATTATTTTAAATATAATATGTACTACAAAAATTATACCATAATCTTCAATTTCTTTTAATGCGCAATTTTACATGAGAAATAATGCATACTAGTTGGAAGCCGCGACATCGTCTGCGTAGAATTAGTAATTCGAGCAACTTATTAAAATATTTATATCAATCGGGTCAAAAACTTCTCTCTTAAATAAGGTACTTTAAGCTAAGTATCTTGCTCGCGCTAAATTTTAGCGTCCCTACTCTCCACTTCATTTCTCCACACAAAAGATAAATGCTCGCTTAATAACTAAACATGATATAGATGGGACAAAAACCATATGTTCATGACAGATGTCAGTAAGCGTAATTTTTATCATACAAGGTGGCGCAAAAGTAATCCTCCTATCAGAAAATGCTATAAATTTTCCGATTGGCGCCTTATGTCAGTTCTGTTTTGACATTTGTGTAGTAAACACATGCGAAATACACGTTAATAAACATTAATACGCTACACTGCTCCAGAACGCGGAATATTGGTGACTATTTATTTGAGCAATAATCGGTCGGTGACTTTGGCACAACGTGAATTTCGTCGCAGATTTCCTAGCCGTCCAACGCCTACTGGTGAAACACTGCGACGTTTACCCGCTCGCCTCGAAGAGACTGGCACAACACGAGATGCTGCCAGGCGTGGCAGACCCCGGAGTAGCCGTTCTGCAGAGAATATTGCTGCTGTAGCCGAAGATGTCATGGAAGAGCCGTCGACATCGACCAGGCGACTGGGTATCAGTCGACGGTCTTTACAGCGAATTTTGGTACAAGATTTGAAGATGTTTCCGTACAAAGTCCAGACGGTGCATCAGCTGTTAGCTGCTGACCGCCAATCGTGTCTAACATACGCTCAAGCCATCCTTAATCACCAGCAAGAGGAAGATGATTTTTCATCAAAAATAATCATGAGTGATGAGGCCCATTTCCATCTTAGCGGGTACGTAAATAAGCAAAATTTACGCTTCTGGGGCACTGAAAATCCGCGTGTAACCCACGAAGAGCCATTACACCCGCTCAAAGTCACTGTATGGTGTGCTGTCTTCGCTGGAGGAGTCATCGGACCTTTTTTCTTCGAAGACGTCGCGGGCCAAACGGTTACTGTGAATGGTGAGCGCTACAGAGCAATGACTAACGAGTTCTTTTTGCCGCAACTTGATGAATTGGGATTGGAAAACATGTGGTTCCAACAGGACGGTGCAACGGCACACACTGCACGTGCCACAACCGATGCTGAAGGATGCATTTCCCGGGCGCCTAATCTCCCGTTTTGGCGATTTGCACTGGCCAGCAAGATCGCCTGATTTGACCGCTCTAGACTTCTTTTTGTGGGGCTTTTTGAAGTCGCGGGTTTATGTCAACAAGCCTCAGACTCTTGCAGCTCTTAAAGACAATATCCGTCAAGAATGTGAGGACCTATCGCCGGAAGTTTTGGCCAAAGTGATGGAAAATGCCATAAAAAGGGCTCAAATGACAATCAACTGTGGCGGCGGCCATTTACATGACATCATATTCTCGACTTGATGTAAAAAAAAATTAAAAGACCAAATAAAAATAATCCACAAGAAGAATCAAAGTTTTTCATTTTTTTTTTTAAATTACAGCCAATAAACATCGGAAGGTTATTTTTGCGCCACCTTGTAAAAGTATTTCGAAATTCAAACTTCAAAGACATCGCAATAGGATTTAATTATCTAAAAAACAAAAATTGAAGAAGATGTTATCATTGCTGCAGCAGCTGAAATAGCTTCTATAGTTGCAAGTAGAAGGCCACACTTTCCTTCGTGTCGCGTAAATCCATATTTGCAAAAAAGAAAAACAAAAGGCCGATTTGCAAGAGACGTAAGATTATTTGATATTAAAAAAAAGATTTTTCATTAATATTAACTTATTTGCAGTTTTCGGATTTGGTAGGCAAACCTCGAAATTTTAAAGAGAATTTCCACATATGTCCTGAAACATTCCAAAATCTTTTTACCATGGTGGAACACTTGCTATTGCCCAAAAGAAACTCGAGGCCAAATGAAAGCATAAGTCCTCTTGAAAAATTTGCTATTGTGATAGAGTGTGTATAAATAAATATATATTTCATTCGCGACAAGACTCAAGTTAATTCTTCTTTAGATATCTCGCAAGTGGAACAATTCAAAGACATTTCGCGTCTGTCTATAGAATAAGCAAGCAATACTTTGGGAGAATAAACGATGAAGTTTGCTCTGCCATAACCCAAGTATTGAACGCTGAAATTCCAACGCTAAGTGAAACTGAGTGAGAATTGCAAACGAGTTCAATGCAACGTGGAATTTGTCAAATTGTTTGGGTGCTGTAATACTCCAAATAATAATAAACAATGATTTCCAACAGATTTCTATTAGTATTTTATTGGATGGATAATAAAAGTTACAACAGCTACAAGGTACGTCTGAACTCCGCGTCAGTCGATATAAGAGTGGATGAGCATGGATGAGATCAGCGTTCAGCCAATTGATGCAGCATTGCCAGACATCTATTGCACGGGTTTCCACATCCCTTCGATGTTTTTCAGCTTCAGTCTGAAATTTGGATTTCCCGTGTTTTGAGGTTCTTCATTATTATCGCCAGCCACTGTCGAAGAAGTGCCTGGAAGAGAGAAAGAATTAGCCCTACCTTCATTGGCCGCTTGAGACAACTCTGCTTCAGGGAAACTCGGAATCTTTTTCACATGGCTAATATTCCGCCTGCTAACTTTCCCGTCCTCCGCTCGCACCACCACTTCATTGGGTTGTCGTTCGATTACTATAAACTCAGTTGGATCAAAAGTTGATGAATGCTTATGCCGAGGAACATCATTGCGAAGCAAGACCTTATCCCCAATATGAATGTCACTGTGCCGTGCTCACCGTCTCATATCTGCTACTTGCTTTCCCTTCTCTTTGTTTACTGCATCCAAGTCTCGCGCTTCTGAATCCAGAATATCTTCGCTGATATCCTGGACAGAAGGGATCTTGTCTCTAATCATCCTATTTAGTAATAACTCAGATGGCGATTTACCTGTTGTGCCATGGGGAGTCACATTATACATTAATGTAAACTTTTGGATCGCTTGTTTATAGTTAGCGCCGCTTGCATTTGCGATCTGGAGACGCTTCAGAATTGACCGATTCATGTTTTCGACTTCGCCGTTCGCTTGGGGCCAATATGGTGGTGACGTAATAAGTTTTATATTCCTGTCTTCACAGTACTCCTTAAACTCGTTGCTCACGAATTGACGGCCATTGTCAGCTTTAATAGACTTAGGATATCCAAGTCTACAGAAGACTTCCTCCAGAACTCCTATGATCTCGGTGGAAGTGATTTTTGTCAAAAACTTGGCTTCTTGATACCTGGAGTAATAATCTATTATCACAAATACGAAGTCGTGATTTGGTAGTGGGCCTAACAAGTCCATCGCTACACATTGCCAAGGACCATCTGGAAACATGTGTCGTTTCATCGGTACCGGTCTTTCAGGTTGTGAGACTAATAAGCAATCACGACAGCTCTTCACGAAGGTCTCTACATCTCTGTCCATTGCTGGCCACCAAACTTTTACACGGAGCCTCCGTTTCATCACTGTCTCTCCCGGATGCCCCTCGTGAGCTAGATTTAAGACTTTCGATCGTAGCGCAACAGGTATCACAATTCTGTTTCCACGTAATAAGATGTTACCCAGTGTACAGAGCTCCATGCGAAATGGAAAGAATCTATTTTTACTCGTTGGACTCCAACCGTTGGTTTTCGAATTTTCCACCACTTCCATAAGTTCCTCGTCATGATTATTGTTTTGTACAATTTCACTTATGGTGAGTGCGCGCGGAACCATTCTCTCGATAACTGCACAAATGTTTCGTTCACAAAGGCTATCAAGACAATCAGAATTCTCAATTTTGCAAAGTCGCAATAGCGAATCTACTATGTTAAATTTTCCCGCTTTCTAAACAACTTTGAATTTAAAAGATTGTAGGCGAAGAACCCACCTCTCGATTCTTGCCGGTGGTTTCGAGGTTGGCTTGAAAATTGCTTCTAGCGGTTTGTGGTCCGTCTACAATTCAAATTCAATTCCTGCCAGGTAGTAGTAGAAACGTTCCGCCGCCCAAACCAAAGCAAGACTCTCCTTCTCTGTCTGCGAGTATCGTCTTGCAACTGCAGAAAGGCTTTTGCTTGCGAACGAAATAACTCTGGGGGTTCCGTCCTCAAACTGAAGAAGAACTGCTCCCAACGCAACCATCGGCTACAAGACGAGTACGATTCTTATGGTTAAAGTATGCCAAAGTTGGAATTTCTATCAGTGTGTTCTTCGGCCTCTGACACGCTTGCTCCTGATCCGTTCCCCATATGAATTTAACGTCTTTCTTGATTAAGTTCCAGAGTGGTTCAGTCACGTCCGACAAGTCAGGAATAAATTTTCCTAAATACGTCACTAGTCCCAAGAAACTTCTCGTTTCTTCTTTTGTGTTGGGTGATCGAAATTGCGAGACTGCTTTTACTTTTTCGGGGTCTGCTGATATGCCAACCGAAGATAAAATGTGACCCAAAAACTTAAGTTGTTGTGCTTTCCAAGTACATTTATCCTTATTCAGACTTATGTTCATGTCGCGGATGACATTTAGAACACTTTCTAACTCCCTATCGTGTTCTACTTCTGTTGATCCAAAAAAGATAATATCATCGAGGTAATTAAGCGTGTTTCGGCAAGGGGCTAAAATAGTTTCCATTACCTTCTGGAATATTTCTGGAGCTGACTCCGAATAATAACCGCTTGTACCTAAATAATCCCTTATGGGTTATAAACGTGGTGATGCAGCGGCTATCTTCATCCAATTCCAATTGGTGGTATGCGTTTTTCAGATCCAGAGGGGAAAAAAACCTAGCCTCTCTAAGTTTAGTTAGAAACGAATCAAAAGTCGGTAGCGGAAAATTTTCTCTTAGTATCGCAGAGTTGGCTCGGCGCATGTCAATGCATAATCGAATATCTCCGTTTTCTTTGCATACAATCACAATTGGAGATATCCAAGAACTCGGTCCGTAAACGGGTTCGATGATGTCTTGATCAATCGCCTCATTTAACTTTTCTTCCACTTTCTCCTCCAGGGCAGCTGATATGCGCCGCAAGGGTTGTTGTATTGGCCTGACGGAATTGTCAATGGACAGATGTATTTGGATACCTTTTATTTTGGGAAATGGCCGGAGCTTCTCGATTTGATTAACGTTCATCCCCAACTTCAAAACTTGCAGTCTTATAGCTGTCTCGCGTCCTAATAATGATTGCTTGCCATGCTTAATTACATAGAATGATGCAATTAGTTCTCTAATGGGAGCCTCAAATACGAACTTTACTTCCAAATTTGCATTTCCTGCGTATGCTCTAAATTGGTTTTGTGACTCTGTTCGAATGTTTCCTAATATCGCAGCAGCTCGGCTAAGGTACTCCCAATCCTTTTCTCCAATCAAGTTATACCTTGAGCCGGAATCGATAAGCATGGACAATTTAACACCCCCAACAAAACAAGTGATCATCTCGCTCATGTGCTCATCCAGTTCATTCGCCACCTGAAAACAATCGTGTTGGTCTGGTTTTTCCCTACCTGGTTCAATGCGGTTCAGCTTCTCTTCTTTAACAAACCGAACCTTTGCTGGATCATCTCGACTTCGCTTCAGGCTCCAATTTTCCCTAGATGTATTTTTCCGTTTGTTTACCTTTGTTTGGCACATCCTTGCAAAATGCCCAATAGCCCCACATCTATTGCATTTCACGCTCTTTGCTGGACAGTTGTTGCTATCTCCCAAATGACTTCTTCCCCCACATCTAAAACACTCTCGTTTCACCCCGTAAGATTTTTCCGGATTAAAAGATATCTTGTTAACGCTACTAGAAGTTGAAGGAATCATCGCTTCAGTCTGGCACCTAATCTGTTCGTGTACTTGACACATTTCAACAATCTCTTCCAGCGAGTGCTCCTTTTCTAGCAAACGTTTTTTTAGTTCCCCCGGAGCCCATACATCAATCAGTTTATCCTTCAGATTTATGTCTACTATTTCCTGCTGTGTCTTACCAAATAAACACTTTGCTGCCTGGTTCCGAATGCGTACCAAAAACTTGTTAAAACTTTCCCCTTCTTCTGGTTTGAGGGACCTGAACAAGTGCCTTTCGAAAGTAGAGTTTCGTTTGGGCGAAAAGTACTGATTTAGCTTTTCAACCAAAACGCTAAAAACATCCCCCTCAGTGGCATTATCAACAAGCGCACCCGGAATATTATAGATTACCTCTTGTAATTGCGGACCACCTAGATGCAGTAGCTTACTTTTCTTTTTTATTGGGCCCACTATCTCTTCGGATTCTAAGAACAGTGAGAAAGACCTGTACCATTTTTCCCATTCCAGACGGATTAACGATTTATCAATCGTGTCGCAAAGAAAGGGTTTTATCCCCGTCTCCCCCATCCTATATTTTGGTTATTCTTGCCGTACCGCAATCTGGAATTATGCTTACTATTAATAACCATCTACTTATGTAATTCTCGTCAAAAGAAAATCACTCACACGTCTGCTATATATATTATTATTATCTTTTTTTTTCCTTTTTAAGCTGCGCGATTGTTTTATCACAACACAACTTAGAATCACGTTGTCTTTTTCTCCCTCAGAAATTATTCTCTCACGTGTATCAGTCCCTGTTTTTTTTTCCTTCTTTTTTTTTTGTTTTGCTTTTGACAACTGAACCAGTTATCTGGTCGTTCTCTTCTTTCCTCTCTATCTAGAAGCAACAGAACAGAAGAGAAAAAAAAATAAAATTTTCACTTTTGCATAAACTTTTTTGCAAACAGTTTTTCTTATTCCCTCACTGGAAGAAACAGGAAAATACATTTTTTTTTTTACTTTTGCATAATCTTTTTTGCAAACAGTACACTGTCTTCTTCTTTCACTAGAAGAAACAAGCAATATAAAAACAATGTTTCACTCCCGCATGCATTTTTTTTTTTGCGAATTGAATCTCTCTTCCTTTATCCTCATTTTCTTTGTTATTTCCTGTTTTTTTCCTTTTTCTTTCTTTTTTTTTCCTGTTAATTGATTAATTCATATTTACCTCGTCGCCAATGTAATACTCCAAATAATAATAAACAATGATTTCCAACAGATTTCTATTAGTATTTTATTGGATGGATAATAAAAGTTACAACAGCTACAAGGCACGTCTGAACTCCGCGTCAGTCGATATAAGAGTGGATGAGCATGGATGAGATCAGCGTTCAGCTAATTGATGCAGCATTGCCAGACATCTATTGCACGGGTTTCCACAGGTGCTATCGATGGTAAGCACGTTGCCATAAAGTGTCCAAAAAATGCTGGAAGCTTATTTTACAATTATAAGGTATATACATAAATAGATAGTTCTAAATGGTTTGACTTAATAAATCTTATTTGATTTTTAGGGATTCCACAGCATTGTGCTGATGGCAATATCAGATTGATATTGGTGCATACGGAAGTGAGGGTGATGCAAATGTTTTCAATACAACTATGCTCGGAAGAGATATTTTGGAAGACAAATTGGCATTTCCCGAAGATATGGACGTTGATATTGCTTGAAAATGTCCTATTAAATAATAAATACGTTCATTAGTGTATACTTTAGTAGTTCAAATAGTGCTCATATCTATTTACCTTCGCTTTGAAGATGCTGGAGTAAGAAATGATAAGCACTCGGAAAACTCCCAGCTGACGCTACTTTGACTTAGCATTTTTCTTGCTGGTAGTGTGATACCTGCGGCTGTCCTTCAGGGATTTCCACGTTGATCTACATTCATATAAGATTTTAAAGATTATTGATTATGTATATAACGATTTGATTCGATTTAAAAAAAAAAAACTCATACTGCATATGGTGCTACAAAATTTGAAAATATAAAGATAAGTGCAACACAAGATTATGCCAGCTTGTAGAGCGTGCTGCGACTATAAAAGAAATACTAACTTCTCAGGGGTAGCTTATCTAGTTTTCAAGAAACAGATCAATTTGTTCATGACCACAGCATAAAATCGGCAAAATCACGAAAACGAAGATTATTTCGAGTCTGCTTTTTGGAATCCAGATGAGCTACCACTACTTGCCTTACAACAATCTATCAGATTAAGTCATAGTTTATTGTGGCAGCACTACTGAAAGCTTTCCCTTTTTCTATCTCTTGTTAAACCACGATTCCCATACCCATTCAATTCAATTCAATTTTGTTTGATTCAATTTTTTAATTTTTTAAACATTCTTAAAAATTCTTTGCCCAAAAAAAAATAAAATGTCGATCTTAAAGAATGTGTTTCCACCTTCAAACTCTGTCCAACAGTCTATCTGCCATTCCTTAAAAATAATTCCAGCTTCCACTTCCGGTAAGTGGAATGAAATTGGAAAAAAATTTAAAAGCTGTTTGTTGTATAAATACAAAATATTTTGTTTATTTTTTTATGTTTATATTTAATTTTTTATTTTTTCTTCTCCCACTTTCCCCAAAAAAAATATTTTAGCCATTATATTATTGAAAGATTCATCCTTTTTGTCAATTTAGGCATTTTTTCGTCAAAAGTGGTTGGCAACGCGAACACTGGTGTCGCAACATTGCTAACACAACATTTGTGCTACGAGTTCAACTCATTCCCTGCACTTAGCGACATCTTCATCTCAGCTCTGCAACTGGACACTTCCCTTCTCAAATTCGCGCGAATTTTTTACTTTCATTTGCTCAATTTCTCTGAAGTTATAATACAATTTATTTTCTTAACAAACTTATTGTGTGTAAGTATTCATAAGTGCGTTTGTAGTTTGTAGCTCCTACTCTAATTTCACAAAATGATTCCTAAAACAAAAACACAAAATATCTTGTAATATGGTAACACTTATTTCACACATTAAATATCATAGACTACAACCCAAACGATATAGGAGAAGGTAAGTTCTCTTTGAGGTATGATAGGGCCGTTATCTGCTAGGTGCCGCTGTTTCATTAGTTGGTACAACTATCATCTGTATCATTGTATATAAACATTTCTCTATATACAATGACTCTTAACTTCCGTTCCAATTTCACGAGCACTGGTGTCGCAACATTGGTAACGCAACATTGGTGTCGCGAGTTCAATGATTTTATCCCATATCAAAAATGCCCAACGCGCCTAAAGAAGTTATCACTTCAAAATTTCTGAAGTTGGAAAAGTTGTTATAATTAATTATTTATCATTAAAGCTGCCCTTGGGCGGGCATGCTGTATTTACAGGTTTCTTCATTTGGGAGCCCTTTTACGCCTCCTGAAAAGGTCAACGGTTCCTGAATCGTGGCTAGATCCAGGTCGTCGTTAACAAATCTCCTGCTTAGGACACTAGAGGCTTAGCATGGTGGAGATTTATTTTAAGGCACTAAAGTTGCCTTCTGGTGTTGTTTGCGGATGGACGTCGCATATTTATTTTCTTTGGTGGCCCTTCTGTGCCACCTTTTTACCCCTGCTACTATTTAATAGTGCCGCCTCTTCAGGGTCACGTCTCTCGCATTTGCGAGGTTTTCCAGAGATACGTTTCCTCTGTTTTTCCCGGTTTTGAGTGGTTCTTGTGCTTGTTTTTGGCACCTTCGGCTCCGGTGGTCTGTGCGAGCAGCTAGGGGTATCATTTGTTGTGGTCTTCGATATATTAGCCACAGTCTTTGGAGAAAATTGGTCAGATGTATTTGCTTTCGGGTCCTTGTTGATCCTTGCGCTTGTGACTGAAGTGTCCATTTTGGCGACCTTTGGCCTCGGGATGTCCTTATTTCTTGGCCGTAGATAAACTCCTTAACTACCTCGAAATTGTTGCTATCAATAGTGAAGTTCTGTCCTAGGCGGTGGGCACATGCACACATGTGTTGCAAAACGGCTTAAGACGGTCACACAGTACGTTGGATAGGATATTATATGCGACATTAAGCAGTGATATGCCTCGATAGTTCTTGCAAGACATAGGACCGCCTTTTTTGTGGGCCATATGGAGCTGATAGTCCAGTCATCTTTTCCACAGTCCAGCATGTTTTCTTCCACCCATACTTGGTTGATGATTTGGTGCATGCGCACTACCAAAACATCACCACCGTATTTGAAGAGTCTGGTAAACCATCAGAGCCGGCGGCCTTGTTCTTCTTAAGCTTTTTTATTGCTAAGCCAACTTCTTCTATACTGGGTAGCGGAACTGGTTCTTCATTGACTGGACGTGGGTTCTCTTCTTGCCCTATAACTCTCTCTATATGATGCCCTTTTAGCAGCTGATGGCAGTGCTGCTTAAACACATCTACTATTCCCTGCGCTTCGGACTAGGTTTCCATCACTGTTTCGAAGAGCTTGCGTTCCGGTCTTGAAGCCAGCAGCCAGTTGCTTGGCTTTCTTGTAAAACTTCCGGATATTGCTTCGATCTCTTTGCTTCGGGACTCTTCGATCTCCTTGAGCTGAGAGACTGCGTAGGCCCTCTTCTTTCTACGCAGGATTTTCTTCTCCTCCCTCCTCCTAGCGCGATACTCTTCCCTCGCTGCCCTTGTTTTGCGCTGCAGAGTCTTCATATGTGCATTTTCTGTCAAGCTATTCCGGCGTACGCATTCATCATCATACCACGGGCTCTTTCTCTAGGGTGGCTGGTACCCTAAGGTGGTTTCGGCTACCTCTTTGATGATGTCGCGATACTGGGACCACTGGATGTTGGCATCTGTGGTAGGTGAATGCACTGCGTAGAGTTTCTCACTCAGGCGCTCTTTGTAGACTCTGGATACTCCAGGTGTGCTAAGGCGTCCAACGTCGAATTTCTTCTTCTGGGCGGTTCGCAGCTTCTTCTCGTTGGATAGTCGAGCTCTGAACTTAGCCGCAACAAGAAAATGATCAGAATCGACATTAGTCCCTCGGAATGTGTTAAGGATGTTGGATGCATGCCTCGCATCGATTAGCACATGGTCGATTTGGTTGGCGGTTCGACTGTCTGGAGAGCGCCAGGTTGCTGTGCGGATCCTTAGCCTTGGAAACCTAGTGCTACTTATCACCGTATTACGAGCTGCCGCGAAGTCCGTTAGTCGGTAACCCTTGTCTGTGGTCGTTTTGTGAATTCTGTGCTTACTGACTAACTCCCCAAAGATGTTTTCCTTTCCGACTTTAGCATTGAAGTCCCCGAGCACAACTTTGACATTGTACTCCGGACAGGCTCCGTAGTCTCCATCCAGGATGTCATAAAACTCCTCCTTGATAGGGTCTTCAGCCTCGGCGGTAGGGGCGTGATGCGGATCACAGCTAGGCGATCACTTATCGGCTAAAGGTCAATAACTTTTGTCCTAAGCCGATTTCCCACTACGAATCCGCATCCATGCAATCTTTTATGGCAGCTGTAATAAATATCGAAATTTTCCTCGTACCTGATCCTATCCATCATATCTCCTGGATCGCGGTAATATCTGCCTTGTACCGCGTGAGGACAGACTCAAGTTTTTGAGTAGCACCTGGGGCGTAGAGCGTTCGCACATTTCAGGTACATACTCTTAAATCTTTGTCCGTTGACGTTCCGGGCCTGGTTGCCGTTTGAGGGAAATCGTTATCCGAGGCTCCTCGTGTCTCTCTCATAATTAGTGTTTTTTTTTATATGGTCGGGAAGTTACCCCGACGGCACAACCCCCAACCTGGAACGCAAGGCCCTTGACCCTAGGACAGCAGGCCGGTTATTCCAGTGCCAGTAACCCACTTTGGGATATGAGCGCTGCCGTTGGCCCATTAAGGGTTCATCCGCCACCAACTCTTCTCCAACACCCTGGCCCGGTATTGGAAATCCCCATAGACCTGGTATCCGAATATGTCAGAGCAGCTTTATAGGGATTACACTAAATAGTTCGGCCTGACTGGAACTGTAGACGCCACCGTTGGTTCCATCTAGGGAACTCCTCCGCTGCTACTCCAGAGGAAGTGCCGTAGTGAGACAGCAATCCTCCCCGCTCTCTCGTCCGCTGCCACAAACGACCTTCCAAAGGGGTTGGTTACCCAATCTCCAATCGAGGTACTAGGCACCCACCAGTCACCAACGTGGAGGTGAGATTAGGAGTTAATAGTGAGAGGCTAGGTAAGAACGCTTGTGCTCTCATGACATCGCAGCACTATCCTTTAACCAAAATGTTTATTAAAAGCAATTTGAGTTTAACGAATGTGTTTGCCAATAGTTAGGCATAACATGTAGTTACGCGACAATTATTAATACGGCTGTAAGTGAATACCCTTAATAAATTTACATTTACCTAAATTAAAACAAACGCTGAATAGTTTCTGTCTTTTAAATAGAATATTTAAGGAGTATACGAACTTTAAGAACTGTTTGCTATTCAACCGGGGGGCGACCAGGGAATTGAGATATTAATTGGATTAACTCCGGTTGAGTTACACAATTTTCCGATTGACACGCACGGTTTAAGATAACATTTGGACAGTCAAAAACATTTTATCCGTATACGCATTTTCGTTCTGTTATTCCACAATATAGCTAGCACAGGGCTTCCAGAGTTCAGCCTCAGTTTCAGGTTCAGTAAGTAATTGATTGATTAGAAAAACCAAACTCTCCGCATTGCTGTTTTCATGTAAATAATGTCAAGTTGAAAAATTCTAATCAATGTGTAAACGTGCGTAATATTTTTAGTATTTGTCAAAAGGAAAATAAAAATGGGGAAAAAACAGCATACCAAAACTACCTGTTCTGGTAGATAACCATCGAAGGTATATAACCCCAAAAAATTATCTGACTATATTACGATATAGCTTGTGCCGCTTTAATATACATTCTCGTCACGGACCAAATAATTTTCCATAATCGAAAAGTTAGAGATTCCATGTTGAAACCATTATTACCGTATTTTCCCCAATTGGCGATTGGTTTTTAGTTTTCTTTATTTTTTTCTGGGTTACCGCAAGTGAATGCGAAAGAGGAGTATAATATAGAGATGACATTTTTTGTCTGTTCATTATGTCCCACATATTTTTTGATTGTGGGGCATAAACACACCATGGACCATGGTCTTATGTTTATAAATATGAACTTGTGCATATTGTTTGTATATCAGGGTATTGTATTGAGTCGCATCCGAATCGGAATTAAAAAATACCTTTTTTTTGTTACGTATTTTAAATTAATTTACAAAACGAGCTGAAATAAGTAATCAAAGTTAAAAATATTATTGGGGACTTTCGGATACCTAGTTTACGTAAAAAGTCAAGTAAATTTGTCGGAACTAGGCATCCGAACGCGTTGACTGGCCTTGAATTGTTTTTGTTTGTTTTTATTGATTGATAAAACTCGAAATTTGGCACTTATTTTATTTGGAAAATACACTAGGATAATTTTTCAAAAATTGTTATTTCCGAACAAGTACGTTTAAAATTTAATAATTATCACAACAGCAAACCAGAGTAAAATATGATTTTCAGCAAGCAATCACAACAACTACAGGCCTACTGTTATAGTGTTATTTGACTTTTCGAACTGTCAACTGAGTATGAATGCAGGATTTCCTTAATAAGATAGATTTATCAACTTCCCCTCCATAGACGTCAACTCATTCACGTGACCACTCTGCACCAATAAAAACAGAAATACATCTATTGAGTCAGCTGTCAGACTTACAAAACTAGGAATCTGAAAGTCCCCATTATTAGTAGATACTAATTAACAGCACTTTTTAATTTATAATAAAAACGCTTTTTAACCTATCTACAACTAGTGCCTACCAATTTTAGAGCGGGCTGGAAACTCAAATTTTAGGCAAACAGACCCAAGAATTGACAGTTTGAGAAATCAAACATAGTTTGGGGAATTGTCGTGCAACAAATTTGAATAAAGTGACTGACAGCAATAAAATAAAGAGTTTACTACATAAACTAAAAATAGACAGACATCTTACCCACTTCATCCAGCTCTCAATTGTACTGTGCATAAACTAAGTTTTACATAGACTGTCAGGGCGTCAGATCAGACAACTTAAGAGAATTTGTCTACAAGCTGTTTTGGGTGTTACTATAGGCGTTTTTCTTTTTTAGTTCAGAGCACAACCTGAACTGTTATACAAAAAGTTCGTGTTTCTTTTTTAGCTCAGATACATCAGAGCTCAGAATTTGTGTTTCTTTTTTCTCTCAGAGCATAATCAGAGCGCGCTCTATGAGCTCGGAATAAATTGACAAATAAATTTGAAAAGTAAAATAAAGTTGCAAAATGATGACTGCACAGTTATGACTGTCAGTAGTTTCCATGAAATGAAATAATATAAGATTTAACAAAAGTGGAATAAAGCCATATTTCAAAATTTGCCTTATTTCACTTTAGCAAAGTGAAATAAGACCAAATTTATTTTTATTTCGGTTTACGAAAGTGATATGGAAAAATATGGCGGCTCCAGGAAATAACCCCCCAATGAAATAACCCCCCAAAACGAAAACGAAATAACCCCCCAAAATTGGGGAGTAATTTCATTGTGAAATTATTCCCAAAATCGAAGATAAAATAAGTCCCCAAAAAAGTATGAAATAAGGCCCCAAACGAAAAACGAAATAACACCCCAAAAAATAGGAAAAATGCCCCGAGTTTTTGAGTATTTTTATGTTTTTATTATATTACAGACAGTGTTAATACTACAATTAGGAACAAGAAAAAGGCTTCTATATAAATACATAGGGTTTATGTACTCTTTTTAATATATAGATACAGATATGTAGGATCTCTTCAATTAAATAAAACACAATCAATTATAATCTTTACTTAATTTTATTTATCCATATTACAACCGCCCTTGATGGAAACCAGTAGAAGACTGATCCACTTCCCTGCTGCTTTACATCCATGTCTTTATAATTAATTATATGAATATGGCTCGTGGTCGTGTGTCTGTGTGTCTGTGTTTTATGTTCGCACCTCGTGTGTGGCGTCGTTCGTCTCGGTCGCTATCGTCTCGTTTTGTGTATTTGTCCTCGTGTTAACTGTGTACTATGTGTCTGCTGTTCTGTTCTGTGTTATGCTTGCACCTGGTGCATGGCATCGTTCGTATCGTCTTGGTTGTGATCGTCGTGTCTGGTTACTGTACATGTGAGTCTACTGTCCCGTTCGTCTGTCTGGCTTGCCATCCCACAGATATATAGTTTTATATGTACACAAGTATGGATTCTTTTACTTCGCTTCTACACCAAGGACATTTAGGGAATGTATCTCGTTCAACGATTGACTGCGCCTGTAATTTTAAATTGCATTCAGAGAAAACTTTCAAATGCCTGCATGGCATAAATAGAACATTTGGCGTCAAATCCTGACAAACGATGCATAGGTTTTGAGGCCCTTCATCTACTGGCGAATCTTTTTCAAATTCGTCTAGAGAGAGCTCATCATTTTCCTCAAAAATGTCATCTATGGGCTCCATTTCCTCACAGATGCCTTGGTTCCGGAAAGCCATCCTATTTAAGAATACCATGGGAGTGATTTGCCCCTTTTCCAAAATTTCACTGGCCATCAAAATTTTAGCATGCCTGTTTTCGGATTTATTTCCTTCTTTTTTCGCCACTCGTTCCCCCACTTTCGGCAAGCAACTGAAGTTCTCGGGATTTAAAGAACTCTTCATCCCGAATAGCTTTGACAAATTTGAAGAAATTACCATTTTTCTGAATTATACGCCCTAGCACACCGATATATGCTTCAACAGCTGAGGTAGTACGTATTTCTTCTTTAAAGACAGAAATATTTTCAGGACCGACCTGTTATAAATAAATAATTGTAAAATAAAATATTAAGCTAAACAGAAAAATATATATAAACATACTTTTTGTATCCACTGGTTAGTTATCAAGGTATTTAAAAAACTCTGCAAATTTAATTTTCATCTCCGATGTATTAATCTTTGCTTTTAATTCCATAAAATCAATTTTAATGCATTCTTTGGGAAGCAGGGGTAAAGCCAACATTTTGTGGTATAAAAGTGACGCCTCTTTGGAAACTCGAATATATGCTAATAAGCTCCTGAATTTCCTCGATATATTACGCCTAATGGCCTGGCAATAATGAAACCAGCAACCTACTAGTTTCGCATGTGGATAGATGCGTTTTAAGGCTGTACGCATGCCACCTTCGTAGTCCGTTATAAATACGGATGGACTCATCTTGAAAATATTTTGCTCGATGTATTCAAATAAGTTGGTGTAACTGCTCTTGGATTTATGTGTCATCAAAACAAAGAACAGTGGAAATATCTGTGATTAAATTTTATCTCATTTCAATGTTTATTTTTTATTAAACAATTGAGAATGTAAATTATTGGGCGTTAGATTTTTAAGAATTTAAAGAAAATTAACGTGCAATTGTAAGGCTACAGTTACGATTATTTTAAATCAGATCTACGAAGGAGGGAGGGGGCGCGCCGGCGAGCGCATGTTCGCGAGGAGCGCGACGTACCGGTCTGCGCCGCGCCCGTTCTTTAAATTCTTAAAAATCTATACACAAACATATATTACTTTTTTTATACTTTCCTTGCCAAAATATTCCACGTACACTATTATCAGCTGCCGGAAGCATCCCTGTGGCACAACCTTAAATGTTCCATCCATCAAATAACGCCTGTTACCAATCGATATATTTACTTCGATGAATTTCATCATGCGATTTGAGCCTAAAATGCAAAACGCAGATGATCTATCATCCGATTCGATGCAAGCTTTAAAAAAAGCTGTTGGATTGTGCTCATCTTTGGTCCTTCCAAAATTACTCCAAATCGATTCTCGTTGAAAAGCTTCAACTACTTCCAACGGAGATTGTGGTGAAGCGACGAAAAGTTTGCTCACTAAATACTGCAAGCCACGCTTCATTTTGGGAAAGTCAAATTTCGTAGTTGCTTCTTGATTCCTGACTGAAGTCAAGTTTATTTCAATCTATGAAATTCGTATGAATCCATTAATACGTGCTTTACAGTTTTTTTCATAGCACTCATATTTATCTGATTTACACTGATTTTTTTTCATATAATTGTTTTTCATTGAAAACATACAAAAGTTTGATGCCTCTTCTTTTGCCACTGACAATTTCAAAGCCTAAGCCACTATTACCGTCCATCTTCGCAAATAGATCTTAAATGACGCACTGATGTGCAGCAGATGCTATTTTTCTGGTCATCATATTAATAACAACAGTTGAATTCACTGTTAAGCGTCAATGAAAGTTGAATTTCACACAAAAATAGAATAGTGAAATAAGTCCCCAAATTTGAGGACTTATTTCATACTTAAATTTGGGGACTTATTTCATCATGAAATAAACCCCCAATTTTAAATATGAAATAAGTCCCCAAAAACCCATGAAATAAGTCCCCAATTTTGGGGATTTACTTCATATGAATAAAATCCCCACTCCATACAAAATTTTGGGGGGCATTTCGTTTTCATTTTGGGGGGTTATTTCATTGGGGGGTTATTTCCTGGAGCCAAATATGACAATATGTATTTCACTTTTAGAAAGTAAAATACCTAAGGCCAAATGTTGTGGGATGAGAAAAAAAATTGTACAGAAAATAACAGTCAGTAAATATTTGCTTAGCACCTCATGTTAGTCTAAAACCATTTCATTATATGGTTGGCTGATGTAACGTTGCGAAATGGAAAGTAGTGCAAGCGATTTAATATTCCCGTTTAAGCGAACTTGTTGCTATTTTTTTTTTTTTTCATAAGAAAAAATTGCATAGTTGATATAAAGATCAGCGCAAAAGTTATAGGTATACATCTTTTTTTGCCTTTCATGTACTGTCGAAAGCTCAGCAGTCCTCAAAGAACTAAAGGGGACTCTCCAAAAAAGATATTCGATCAAACCAAATTTAAGATTTTTACAAAACTTGAGTAGGGTTTGTCTAGATACCATGGCTTAAAGTCTGTACCGTAACTATAAGACTTCTAAAATAAATGTTGTGTATCTGTGTAATTGGTTACACTTATACACACAAGTCCAATTGATTAGCTTACCTACTTTCTGTCGAAATGAACTCGGTAAATTTCATCTAATCATGGTGTTCCTTTGCTGCTGCGTTGCCAATGTATCATAAAACACAATGTCTATACCATTACAACATTGTTCGACGAAGGGGTGTTACGCATCGAAATTTAATACAATTCAGCAGTCCATTAAATTCCCACTCATCATTGTCCACACACGGCCTTCTTCTATGCTCATCCGGAAAACCCACTCACATTTGCACTTTTATTACGAACGTCCAAGAAGATTCCCCTTTAAGCGTTGCCATTACTTATTCTATAGAAGAGTGCTGCGATGTGACACAGGTGCCAATGGACCGCATAAACCGCACCGCAGAGACTCACATTTACAAACGAAAAAATAACCGTGTCGTAAGGATTCCTTGTTTCATACATAATTCAAAATCGAATGATAAAGTGAAAAAGTTTTCACATTAAATGCAAGGAAAAAATGGCCCACACGAGTCAGACACATGTCTATGATGGGCGGTAGAACAAAGTATGTTAAGGGTTGGCTATGTGACCATAATCATGATTCGTAGACACCTTGCTGTCTGAATAAAGCATAAAATGGAAGTGGGTGTCACTAGTATCCACCTGTGTGGTAAGAAAACCATATCCTGTTACCACCGTTCCATATGAAATCGTATAATAAAGAGAGAGAAAAATATTAAAAGCAATCTGGCAATAATGTCATAAGGATTGAAGGTGGCGAATCATCCTCTTTTCATAATTTTTTTCTTCACTGTAATACTATTTTAATGATGTGAAAGAAGACAATTTTTGCGAAAGTATTCATAGAAATTTTAAATTTCCAGAACAGATAACACCGGACCATTGTCCGGGTCGACTCATTTTTTTATGCCACCTAAAAAACATGGCTAAAAATATTCAAATACGACATACGCCACGCCAACCGTACAGTTGAAAAAATATGTAGAACTGAGAGTACGAGATGGACATCTTTCCGGTTTCAGAAAACCGAGTGGTATACCTACGCTGCACATGCTCGTAGTCGTACTTGTATGTATAGTGATTTAAGGGTCTCATATCGCATTGGGTGGCTTGGTGTTGGAATTTGAATTATTCTTTTGTGCATTATAATTTTTTAACCGATTCTACGTTCACTCAGCCATAAGAAAATACCAAATGGAAATACATTCAAACGAACCTACATGTGGGAGACATCATACATTCATATACGTTCGCTAGAATTCAATCTGGTGCATCGGATCGTTCGGTTCGGCGATGTGATGAGTAATGGAGCAGACTTCCGATATTGAATTTTTGTCCTGTTCTATGTTTTTTTTTGTTGTTTATGATTTTTATTAGCAAAAAAAAAAGTTTTTATCATTTTAGACCGAACGGTAGTAGAATGTTATGGAATGCCGACGGTGAGTAGACTTTGCATCGTTTTGCAGTAAAGTTTAAATTAGTGAAGTTTGCAATGTGTTATTGAACTTTAAACTTGCTTTAGAATAAGGCATACTTTTTATTTAATCCGTCTGAAGCTATGTATAAATTCCTTTTAAGTTAGTCCTACTTTTGTAGCATATTTTTGGTTGGTATGGTCAGTGACAAGTGCACTGCACCGCCTCGACATTACTACTGCCATTTGAATAAAGGGAGCAAGTAAAGCAATAATGAAATTTGAATAATGGAAGCAAGTAAAGCAAAGATAACCAATGCTATGTAAACTGTCCATTCTTGTACCCCATTCATCTTTATCTCTTTTTGCCTTCTTACTGACTACAGTTTCTTCGGCTTGCTCAGGTCTGGGTGTGGGTGATAGGAGAGAATATGATAACATGAAAGAGGAGCTGAAATATACAGACTACCGACACAGATCATACCGCAATTTGTTTCGTCACTAGGGGGACAGTATATGTCTCATTCGTAAAGGAAGATTCTCTAACTTGTCATAGCTATGCAGCAAGTGGGGTGTGGGGCTTGCTCGCATTTACCAGTGATCAGCTGTTAATGATCGCGGTGGAAGAATAGCTATAACATACAAGTATGAACGGATTTCCCACGTATCGTGTTGTTCGTGCCGAAATTGTTTGATTTTGACGAATGTTAAAGCAGATGACCGATGAAATTTTCTTTTATCAAAATATATTGTTAATTTTATTTATGATTTTATTATAATGACAATAAGTTAAATGAATGGATGAATTATGCAGAGCTAGGTTTGCGATTTGTATATGGAATGAAAATTATGTATAGGTATATATAATTTAAGTACTGAATATTAACGGCCATATTTTTCACTCCCTTTAATCCGGGTTAAATGTTACACCCGGGTTTAAGTGAGTTTAACCCAAAAACTAAACCCAAGTCCATAATATTCACTCGTTAAACCCGAACATAAACCCAGTTTTTTACGGCCATATTATTCACTCCGGGTGTAACTCAGGTTTAAGTTAATTTTACACCCGATCATTAATCCGCAATTTTTAAACCCGATAATTTAAACCTATTTCCATATTTCACTGAAAAACACGCATTAAACCCGCTCGATTAAAAATGGATTTAAAACACTTTAAACCGTTTTATCCGTTTTAAACTCACGAAATGTCAAATTTCACAAATAATGACTTTTTTTTTGTTTGTCACTTGGAAATTGATTTCATTTGAAATTTCTATCGAATCATCGAATGCAGCCTCCAAAATGACTCTTTTTCAGCAAATTTTGTCCATTTCACGAATGAAATTTCTACTTTTTTTATTTCTTGCGAGCGAAGAAATGTCAATATCTTGAAACTACGTTCTAACCCGAGTTAAAGTACTTAAACCGGTCTCCGGATTGCGTTTAAATACAATCGGATTAAACGCCATCATGTTTAAAAAACTGGGCTTATGTTCGGGTTGAAAGAGTGAATATTATTGCCTTGGGTTTAGTTTTTGGGAGTACTTTAACTGGGGTTAAAACTCAAATTTCATAATATTGGCATTTCTTCGCTCACATAACAAATAAGGAAAGTGAAATAGAAAATAAAAGCAAGGAGTTAAAAAAAATGGATTTTATTCGTGAAATGTCGATATCTTCGTCATCAGAAGACGAATTTGGTGGAGAGCTGATGGTAAATCAACGTAGTGCTCGTCGTCGAATATATCGAATGCAAAAGCGGGCTAGCGTTAACGATTACGATGCGGTGGATTTTCGGAAATATTTCCGACTGAAAAAAGAGGCATTTTGGAGGCTACATTCGATGATTCGTCAGGATTGGGATGGTGATGAACGTCGGTATGTTATTCAATACCTGTATAGCGTTATGGGTTTATTTATTTATTTATTTCAATAAAAATTCATACTTTGTTTCTGCATTTAAATACAAAATAAATAAATAAATTAATGAATACTGGAAGAACTTCAAAACAAGTACATGTGTTTGGTAACAAAAACGAAAAGTAGGTAGACAAAAAGTATTGCATCCTTTACATGCATCACAAAAAAAAAAGTAAACTAGAAAGTATAATATGAAGGAAATAAATAAATTAAAACTGTTCGTTTTGAGAGAAATAGCTATTAAGAAATATAATTTTGTCCAAATTTTTATCCAGCATACGATTTCGACGATCATTTGTCAGCTGGCCTGCCTTGGAAAAAACTCTTTCTGATGGTACGGATGTAGCAGGTATCGCAGAATATTTCAAATATAATTTATATAATTCCGGTAAAGAATTTTTGTGTAGCTTCCAAAACTCAAGAGGGTTGCCTGAAGTCGGCACATGAGGTAACTCAAGATACTGCCTCAACATTAGACTAACCGTAGTTTCAGGAGTTACAACTGTCTGTACTTTCGCCAACTTTTCTTCAAAATGAACCTACAAAGACTCATTATCCTTTTTCTCTTGAACTGTTTCAGATAAAACACCTGTCTTGGATTCGACTTTGGATTCAATCGGGCTGGAAAAATGACCAACAAGTTCCTCTTTTAGCCACTTCTGACCATTCCTCGCGTTTTCATCCAATCCGAAAGCGTTTTTTTCCGTCTTGGATCCATCAGAGTTGCCTTCGCAGAAATCTTGCTGCTTTCAAATGCACAGAAACGTTTTATGGTTGCAAGCGGTAAATCGGTCTGAAGTTTACAACCTATTTCTGTTTTAGGACTTTGATTTTTAATTTTCATTTGTAGGCATCTTATTAAGGGGATCACAAGCGATAGAGTTGGATACCTTCCGCCAGAAAGCTCCTTTGTCAGCTGATCAAATGGTTTGATAAGCCGAAAGCAATCTTGAATTGTTTCCCAATCAGATGCAATCAGAAACTCAGGTGCTCTCGGCAAATCATTTATTGCAACTGAGAGTGGATCTTTTAATGTTAGTAATCTTTCCAACATTATAAACGAGGAATTCCACCTGGTAACAACATCCTGTTTAATTTTTAGTTGAGGAAGACCCATTGTTTCTTGCGCTTTTCTCAATTTTTCGGTAGCCAATACGCTGTGTTTGAAATGTCCCACCAGTGTCCTACACTTTTTTAGCAAACACGAGAATCCTTTGTTAGCCACAATAGCTTCGTTTATTCTTAAATTAAGTGTATGAGCCACGCAGGGATGGTGATGTTTTTTCAAATCTTCATTGATGGCTTTTTTGACGTTAGCGGCATTGTGTGAAACAATCGTAACAATTTTGTCACTAATGCCCCATTCCCGAAAAATACCATCTAAGACATTCGCGATATTGGTCCCGGTATGGGATTCACACATTTCTCTTGTAGCAAGGACGGGTGAATACAGCTTGCCATTAAAATTAAAGTGGCAGGTAGCTGTGTAGTAGGATTTGTTGCTGTCCGAACTCCACATATCCGTTGTAACAGCCACATAGTCTATTACCGACAACATTTTCGTTATTTTTGCAGCTACTTCATAATATAAATTTTTTTTCTTACTTTACTTTATTCATCTACCGAGCTTAACTCTAACGGATTTCGGATATAATATATGGTGATATAATAATTAAAAATATATAGTATAATACAATAGGTTTTAAGTAACTTAGGAATTAATAAATTGACAAGAAGCAAAATTTTATTATGATGCATGAATATTTAAAATTACAGATTTAACTTTCTCTCTATCATCACACAAATCAATTTCTGTACAAACAGAATTGAATAAATTAATACATTTAGTAGTAGGCTGATTAAGACCATAATTGTAAATATGCTTAGGATTAAATAATAAATTTCTAGATCTGAGTATTCTTTCAGGTGCGTAAAACAAAAAATTCTCTAGAATTTCAGGACACTTTATGCGATAAGAAAACACATCATGAACAAACAATATACACTGAACATTACGTCTTTTCTCAAGGGTATCTAACCCTATTAATGGCCATCTAGTAGAATAAGAGGGTCTTTCATCAAGGTTCCATTTCAACTGAGCAATTACAAATCTTGTAAATGACTTTTTCACTCTCTCCAACCGATTTATAGAAGTAAAATTGTTAGGGCACCAAATAATGGAGCAATATTCAAGAAAAGGACGAACAAGGGACATATAAACAGATTTAAGAGCATAAGGACTAGAAAATACGGCACATGATCGTTTGAGGAATCCAAGCATAGAGTTAGCCTTAGCAACAACATAGTCAATGTGAAGTGAAAATGAAATTTTGGTGTCAAAAATCACCCCAAGATCTTTAACCTCAGTTACGTTAGTAAGTGAAATTTCGGAAATGTCATATTGATAAATAACTGGAGACAAAATACGGTAAACAGAAAAGGAATGACATATTGTAATATTCAAGGACAGCTGGTTTAGCTTGCACCAATTGACAACTGAGTTCAAATCGGATTGAAGCTTATTGCAATCGAAAATGCTTTTAACACGCAAAAATATTTTTAAATCGTCAGCATAAATAAGACAATGAGCATGCTGAAGCATAGTTGGAATATCATTGATAAAAATATTAAACAGCAGAGGACCTAAGTGACTGCCTTGAGGAACACCCGATAAAACGTCAATAGGCCTCGATTGAGAAGAACCAATTTTAACAATTTGCTTCCTTTTTGTAAGGTAACTATAGATCCATTTAAGGATGCTCGAGTGAATGCCAAATGATCTTAATTTATCGATGAGAATATTGTGACAAACAGTGTCGAAGGCTTTCACAAAATCTGCAAATACAACATTAACCTGATAACCTAATTCTACGGAATCGAAGAGGTATTTACTGAAAAGCATTAGGTTAGTCACTGTAGATCTACCAGATACAAAGCCGTGCTGGTGTGGAGTGATTTGTTCTTTAAATGAGAGATTGAGTTTGGTTGTCACAATTGACTCAAAAAGTTTTGGAATAGCAGAAAGTTTTGATATACCACGATAATTTTTTACTTTCTGCTTTGAGCCAGCTTTGAATATGGGGGATATAAATGACGTTTTCCATTCATCTAAGAATGTGCCAGACGATAGAGATAAATTATAAAGAAGTTTTCATGGGAAGGATAACGACGATTTGCAGTTCTTTAGTACTTCAAAAAGAATCCTGTCAGGACCAGCACTTTGACAAGAGTCTAATTATTGTATGCCCTGCAAAACATCATCAGTGGAAAAATTTAATGATCCTAAACAAGAGTTAAATTCATAAGGATCTACTTGAGACCAAGAAACGTTAGAGTGATCGACATATACCGATTGGAAAAACTTTGCAAAGAGCTCACATGTTGAATCGATGCTACTAGAAACTTCACCTTCAAACTCCATGTTTTGGAGAGTGATATATTCCTTTTTTTTACTTTTCAAAAATGCCCAAAAACCTCTTGGATCTTTAGTTATTTTAGACTCAATGTTCATTATGTACTGTCTGTACAGAAATTTGTTTAAAAATTCATATTCACGGCGCAGCTGTGAGAAATGTTTTTTGTCCACTTCAAGGTTTGACTTTTTAAATTGTTTAAAAGACTTGTTTTTAGCCGTCTTCAAATTAGTCAAACGATGATTATGCCATGGCAGCTTAAAAGTTTGTCTATTCCTACATTTGGGAACAAACATAGCAAAACCATTCTGTAATATATTTAAAAATATTTGATTTACATCAGCAAGTTGCAATCCTGAAAAAATACTTGGCCAATCAATTGAGGAGAGATATTGATTTAGGGCGGTGTAATTTGCTTTCGAATAATTGTATTTAATATCATTGTTATTGCAGTGGATTAAACCCGTAGACATAAGAGAATTATATTGTATATATAAACAAAGAGCATCATGATTTATAGAATTTTTCGTTAATGGGAATAACACTCTACCAACAGTGCAATTTACGTTATCGTTTACAAACACAAGATCAAGTAGTCTATTTAAAGAATTATGACAGTAATTTTTTTGAAATAACCCTAAGGCAAACATGGAATCAACAACAGTATGTTCACAAACAGATTTCATATTAAATGGAATTAAACATTTATCATCGTTAGAATAAGACCAATTTATGTCTCCTAAATTAAAATCACCTAATACAAATAAATTTTGATCTTCACTCAGCTGATTAGAGATGAATTCAATGTTGTCAAGATGACCTTCATATACACATAGTTGACTTGTTGGAGGTATGTAGCTTGCGATGAAAAAGTGTTTTTGGCAATTTACAGTACCTTCACCAAGAACAACAGAAACACACAGCTGTTCAATCATGAAGTCTTCATTCGGGAGGGACACAGGTTTCATTTTCAAAGTTGATCGTACAGCAATGACTACTCCCCCGCCACGTTTCTTGCCAGTCAAACAGCTGCGATCCATACGATGAACAGTATAATATCCATCAAAAATTTCAGCAACAGAGAAATTGTCATTCAGCCACGTTTCAGTGAGTATGAGTATATCATATTCATGTAGAGAGATGGCGAGATAAACATCATTTGTTTTGGTTCTCATACCTCCAACATTTTGGTAATAAACTGTTATTACATTGGGCACAGAAGAAAACAACGAAGAGGAATGAGAGTTCAATTCATTGTTTACATTTGTGCATTGCCCTCGCTCTCGTTTCTTGGGATAAAACGAAAATTTCTCACATGTACATTGAATGGCCAGTTATCAGCATTTAGAGTTTTTGGAAGTAATGTTGTTGTCAAAGATTTTCTATTTGGTGGCTTATATAAGGGTTGAATCATGTTTGAATATTGAAGGAATCCCGAGTTTTCGACAACTGATAGTGGTTGGTGATCAGTAACTATCATTTTAAGTAAACAGTTGTCGATCTTCTTTTTTTCAATTTGTGAATATTCTTTTGTATTTACCCCATAGAGTCGCATTTGCTTAATTTTGTTGTGACTCACCGTTACCATTGATCTTTGCTCATCATCTGCAGCAGATTTTTTTGCGGAACTTGTTCCAGCAATCGCTCCACTTGTTGAAGGGACTTGTTGCTGTGGTTGTGCATCCGTGATATTAAGACTAGATACCAAATCAGTACTTTGAGCTGCCTCAGCACCCGTTTCATCCCTCCATTGGACAGGATGTAAACGAACAAGATGTTGTTTTAAATTGGTTGTGTTTCCAAAAAAATTAAACTTTTTTTTGCATATTTTACAAACAACAAAATCTAAATCTTTTTGAAAAAAACTTCCAAACAATTGACGTTTTTCCACCAGGTCTCATTTTTATTTTCAGCTAAATTCAATATCTATATAAAAAGAAACACATGCTTACAAAAAATACAATAACAAAATTAATAAATTACCTACCATCAAAAATAAAATATAAATCCAAACTTAGTCAAAAACAATAGAAACGAAAAAAGGGAACAAAAACATCCAAAGGAAGTAATACTAAGCCAAACGAAAATTCAAACAGACCGCTACTAATGCACACATCGCATTATCGCATACGCATGTGAGTTAATATCTCGAATTCTCGATTTAAAGTTCTCGATTAATAAGTAATAAGTAATAACTAATAGTAATACTAATAAGCTACAAGGAATGATGGCAAAGCATGCCATGAGAATGAAATATGTTTCTTCATACATCATACTTCATGTTCATACAGGTATTCTCTTTCTCTTCGCACACACCCACGTCACAAGTCACAAGGAATTGTCTCTGGTCACATCACAAGTACCTAAGAAGGTATTGTTTGTTTTATGGGTTTTGGTTTTCTTTTCTAGTAGTTGTGTATTGTGTTGTATGTATGTTCTGTGTTGTGTCGCATCGCATCGAGACAAATACATCTCAGCGAAGAAAACTACGAGAACAACAAGTTCAAGAACAGCAACAATAATTATACAAACAAAAGAATATATGTAGCGCGTTTTTGTTTATTGCATTTTGGTGAGACGCTTTTTGAATTCATTTAAATTTTAATTAAATATCATTTTTCATTAAGTTACCTATGTATAATATCAATCAGAAAAATAAGTTAATATTTTTCTTTTTCTTTTCATTTTAAAAGAGGAAAGAATAAAAATCTCAGTCATCGCTTCGAGCCAAAGGTAGGTAGGTCTTGGTCTTCCGCTTCATCGTCGACGGGCGACAGTGTTCGGAGACTTTCATAGTTTTCGTAAATGTCGTCCGCTTCGGAGTAGGCAACACTAACGGCACTTTGTTCCGCATAAACTTCACTTGATGGTGCACTTTGGTCGGATGTCGAGAAAGGTTGTCCGGTTGGATAACTGATCTCAAAGTTCATGGAGTTGGTTGTGTCCATTGTCGCAGCTGCAATTTCCGAGATATATGTCTATGAAAACAAAACAAAAATGAAGCACAAACAACACGGGCAATAAATAAAATACCTTATTGCGGTTTACATCATTAAGTGTGAGTGACCAAAATTGGGATTGTTTCTTTTTAATCTCCAGCTCTTCCTTTTTTATTTTCATGCTTACCTTGTATCACTCGTTACGGCGTAGATTTTCGTCGGCCAGTAGGTTTGACTTGTTTGCCAAGCAAGTTTGTGCTGGACTGCTGAAGTTAGTGGTGACGGAATTGGTAAGCGAAGACGAATTTGAGTTTGCATGCCGAATTTCATTTTCAATACCGTCAGTATTCCGTTTGCGATGACGCTGGCTTTGCGTAGCGAACATTTGAGATGAGCTGAATGGCAACGACAAACCCGTTGTTGTCGATGTCAATGACATGGCCATTTCATCATGCGATGGGGCTGTTGTTGCTAATGCATCTTCGGTTAGAGCAGGGAACACCACCCTATTGTCAAATAAATTCGATGTCCGACTTGTTGTTGGCGTCAATGTCGTTTCATCGCCTGAGGGCGAAACTCTATCGCTGTCAACCGGTGAGAGTCCTGCAAACTTCACTTGCAGAGAAACTGCGTACTTTTTGATCACCTCCGTAAGATCAAATGAAACCGATGACGGTTTTCTCGGTGGAAGGTGGCTGCCGCAAGTTGCTAGGGCTGATTCTTTTTGGAACCTAGACAACTTGTAGAGGTCCTTCCGTATATTACTCGTCCTATCCCGAAGTTCTTGTTCTGTTCTTTGCTGTGTAAATGAAACTACATTTGAGACGAAAAGAGAATTAACAACAATTGAATGAAATACTCACCACGGCATTGAGGCATTGAATGATGTAGTGATTAACTCCCATCCAATCAAACGGCCTTTAGTTGTCATTCGATTTGTTTCCATGCTGCTAACATTTGAAGACATAACAATGGATAACAGAAGATCCGTTTTCATTTGGGAAAAGCGCTTTCCTCTTTTTGAGGGCCTTACCTTTGACTCGAGATCACTGCTGCTGTTGTTGTTATCATCGTCGACGCCACCTTTCATTTTCCGTTTATTTAAATCTTTCGACATAATGCACTAATAACGAAACTCGGCGCACAAGCGACAAATAAAAATATAAATAAAATTGGTGTAGTTATGTTCGACTAAGATTGAATTTGACTGCATGTATTTAAATGCATTTTCTCTAAAAATTTCGGAAAAAATTGGAGAAGAGTAATTTATTTTTTCGTTTCGTTTTGCTTTGTCACGCTTTCCGTTCGAAAATACTGGGAGCATTTAAATATAGTTAATACCAGATTATAGAGGACATCTGCAGGTACAACTTACGATATCCAATAACTCGATAACTTAAAAGGTTTTTCAATAAATAGGCAAAATTTGAAACATTTCTACGATTTTCACATGGTTGAGTAGATATGCACTTCATTCTCAAATCAAACATACTAACCGCGCAATATTTTGACACGTCTTTTAACCTTATTTTACTCCTGTGACGGAGAAGGAGACACACAGAGGCAGTATGCTGTTTGGTGTGTTAGGAACGAAAAAAGCCATAAATAGGTATAGGTATCAGTGATACCAGATCGTGGTATTATTACATTAGGGAAAATTCCTGATGATATACGTCGTACCTGTTTATAAATGCTATTTGCAATCAAGATGAGGCAGTAAATTACCCGGTCGAGTTTTTAAATAGAATTACAGTCCATGGACTGGAATTAAAAGTTGGAGTTCCCATTATGTTGCTTCGCAATTTGAATCCCCTAAGCTTTGTAATGGAACCAGATTGAGAGTGATTTCGTTGCAGAAAAACGTTATTGAGGCGTTAATTTTAACTGGGTCTGGTAAATTGGTTTATACCAAGAATACAAATAATTCCCACCAATTATCTATTTCAGTTTAAACGGATTCAATTTCCTATTAATGTTTGTTCTGTCATGACTATTACTATAAGTTAGAGGGTCAAACTTAAAGAAAAGCGGGAGTTGAATTAATTAAGAATTGCTTCAGCCACGGGCAGTTATATCTTATATGTAGCGTGCTCCAGGGTAAGGTAACAAATATCACTATCTTAGTCGATAGAAACCGCTAATATGGTATACAAAGAAGCGTAACATTAATAAGAAAAAAAGTGAGCTAAATATTATAAAAGTATTTTCATTGTCCAAAGAATATTAAATTATTGCCGATTAGTCCAACGAGCATGTGCAATGCCATGAAGATAGAGGCAGAGTGGGCCCAGTCTACGGGAGGTTTTTTAGTACGGGTTCAAGGCCCACACTTTTGCAGAAGGCTCTTTATAAAGGCTCAATTGTTCAGAAACCACGTGCGAAACCGGGCGGGCACAGCTGTCATTATGTCATTATTATTTTTTTTTCAAATTTGACTTACGTAGGTTTAAATGGATTAAAAACGGTTTAAAGTGTTTTAAATCCGCTTTTAAATCCATCTTTAATCCAGCGGGCTTAATGTATGTTTTTCAGTAAATAATATGGACATAGGTTTAAATAATCGGGTTTAAAAAATGCGGGTGTAAAATTAACTTAAACCCGAGTTACACCCGGAGTGAATAATATGGCCGTAAACGAATGGATTCACAATAAATGTTAATAATAAAAATTATCCCAAAATTATTCATCAAGTAGGACTCAAAATTACTTTGATTATATATATCTGTGGTCACAAGGCAGAACCGCTTAAGTCTGTTTTACTCATTTTTCAGGAGAGCAGTTTAAAGAGTTTTTTTTACTCCATTGACTCTAGTGACTTAAGCTGTTGTTTTTTTTTGAAATTGTGGCCACTTTTTTAAAGATATAAAGCTGAACAAATATTACAAAATAGATTTGGGTACGCTCAATCTAATGGCATCAAAATCTCAATTTCGTCTTAAGTCGACTTAAGCGGTTATGGTTTGTGGCCACTGATATGTATATGTATGTACGGTTATGAATTCAGTTATTTAATTATTAATAGAAAATAAATATATATACTCATGCAAATATCGCAAGCTAAATTCTATTCTTAATGTTCTTTATTCTTACGTGCTCAATCTCAAAATAAGTCGTATGATTCTTAAAACAATAACAAGAATCTAAAATCAAGCTTTTTAATTTTAAATCAAGCCTATGCAATATTAAAAACTGAACCATATCACCTGAATAATGTTTTTTGCACTCAAATACAGGATCGAATAAGAATCATAATCTTCAATTAAGCCGAAATAATCTTAAAACCTGAGCCATATCATCGGCATGATTTTCTGCACACCAATACGTTTGAACAAGATTTATACTCTCCAATCAAGCCGACATAATCTTAAACTTACAAGATGGATTAATGTACATACCAATTAAGATCTAAACTATCATGATATACGAATTTATATTCTCGAATCAAACGCAACCGATGTCAAACTAAGATCGAAACATTACCGATACAAGAATTGTATTCTTCAATCAAGCCGCACAATGTAAAAATTGCATGAAGGATAAAGAAAGTTCATTCATACCGATTGATCACGTGTTTTCGTAATGAAGTGTTTAAAAAAATAAAAGAGTGAAAAAGTGATAATAAAATTGGATAGTGATTTATGCTATGTCAATTCCTTTGGGCTTGGCGTTACAAAAATGTAATGACAAATATACCTTCCTGTGGAGGGTATAAAATGGATGGTTGGACACTCTCGCAACCTCAAAATCGCGAATAAATTGGTCCAGTATTTTTTTAATAGACACTTAAAACTCACTAGCCGAAAATAATAATTTTTCTTTGCGAAATCGGTTTTTGTGGTAATCAACTTTCACGTGTTAAATACCAATGAGAACAGTTTTACTATATGTAATAAAGATACACGTAAACAACTCAGAAGCGATTCTAGACAGCCCTATTATGGCTATCAAATATCAATTATTTGATACTTGATAACATCTAGGTATCTATTCAACGATAATTTGGTATTATGAGTATCAATTTATAATTTTTACCCAGTGAATGCTAATCAATATATCATTGAGAATGGGTTCTGTTTGAAAGTTTGACGTTTCTAATTTGTATTTGGATTTTGTTTGGGATGGCTTGCTTGACTTTTTATCGGTTTGAGTTTATCCTCAATATCGGTCAACACTTCTACGAAGACTTGTTTCGAAAGCCGAAAGTTCTGTACGAATCTGGAACCGAATCACATCGTTGATAGATTGATAACCATTATATGTTTCGTTGATACTTATCAATTATTATCATATATCGGGTTGATATTTGATAGCCACAATAGATAAATAAACCGTACAGATAATATTAGAATGTACTTATTTTGTTTGGCTTTATTTCAAGTCACCGAATCGTTCACTTGTGATTTGTGACCCTTTTACGGAATAGACGGGATTGTTCACAATGGGTTTTTATATGAGGCGACTTCATTCCATTAAAGTAATTTAACTCGGAACCAAGTATTTCTTCTTTATGAGTGGCGAAACGGTGCAATGTAGGTTAATGTAGCGTTTTACAAAATTTTGTGATTGTCGCATTATCTACCCCATTGCACGAAAGTTGTTGAAATATGTCGTGCAATCCACCCACTACTACTGAATAGTGCTGCTGGTAAAGCTTTTCGTACATGTAATATAATAGCTAAAGGAAGGAAAGCCACAACGCAGTTTTCAAAATACACATGCATAGTGGTTAAAAGTCATTATATATATCGTATCCTACCCACAATGTCGATGATCGCTTTTTTATTAACCCTGTCAAAAGGATTATTTATGGTCTGCATTCTCTATTACTGCTGACTATATACCGGTTGTAGGGGATCTTACGTACCTACTACCCACTACGTACTCTTATATACTGCCCATAAACCGCCAAAGAAAAATCGTAAATATTATCAAACTTAAATGTAAACTCCCTCAGCGGCCAAAAGCAAAAGGGAGGAATTGGAAAATGCTTCGGTTTAGTAGATTTTATGTTGATGTTTCTTTAAAAAGTGGCGAAACCATTGCGATTGTATTTTATCGGTACGACGCTACACCAATAACTTTGAGATAAAACAAATGTTTTGTTTTATATCACTTCTGAGACGATGAGCGTTTTATGGTTATTTCCTGTTTCAATAATTCGTAGCCTACGCTTGATATTTCCCCGAAGGGGTTTTTGTAATAATTTTTCGATAGAAGCACTTGCCTCTTAGGAATCGAATGAACAGAGCGAGCGTTGTAAGACCAACAAAAATATAAATGCTTTATGTTTTCTCCTAGTCTACATTCATGGATGGGTTTATGACAGTCACTTTAATTCCTTTCATTTATAATTTTTGTATTTAGCCGGAGGGATTAGGACAGAAAGAAAGATATAACTATTTAATGACACTTGCTTTTTTATATCTAGGTACAGATTCTGACGAGGCGTTATTATGGCATTAAAATATGACGCTCAATCACCATTTATTTGGCATTAATAACAGAAAGTGAATGGGTATTGATTTTTGAACGCTTTTAAAAAAAATCAAATACTATCTGATAACACGGATACAACAAGATTTAAGCAATGATCGAATACTTCGAGCACTGAAGATATTAGGTGCCGTGACATAAGGCCAAGGACCAAGTCTGAGAATTTGGCCTTATGAGTCTTTGGGAAAGTGTCATAAGGCCAACTTGCTTTGAGACAAAAGACCAAATACATTTTTTATATTTTTACAATAATACACAATTTGTTTTAAACCAAGGAGTCTTGTTTTTTTTTTAAATATGATAAGGTAAAAATAAACAAAATGCTTTCGTCCTATGCTTGGGGTTACTTAGTGGTTCGAGTAGGTACGAGGTCGGGTGCATGCAGGGGCGAAGCATTTTAGTTATTCATAAAAAAAAAAATTATTACGATTTGCTTACTTTTCAAGGTGATATTTAGCATTATATAAGGTTTTAAATACGATTTTCTACGATTCCAATCCTAGGTTACAGTTTCGACCCCAAAAGCTAGGCGTAAGAACAACTGCTTTTAGTCTGTGAATGCAGAGAATGTTTAGTTCCGATTCTGAAGGCTGAAACTACAGTAAAACTACAATGGTTTCCGGGTCGCTTATATCAAATGTATGATTAAATCACGAAAACAAAAATATTCCCGAGAACTGTATTCCCATACGGCATGGTTTTTTTATCATTTCACGGAGATAGTTCGGTGTTTTCTTTACATGAAGAAAGCATACAACATATTACCAATTGACCAAATTACATGCGTTTTCCACATTCAGAGTGCGTGAATTCGGTTTTTCTTTCCAGTATGACTTCAACAAATTTTTCGAACAGTATTTTAGCACCAAAATATACTCGCATGGTCCTATTTTATTTGTTATCCGGTCCTGAAACTTTTTATAGTGTAACATCTTATATGCCCCCGGAGCATTTTGCCTATAGCTCCTTCCAATCCAATGCGAGGAAATATGGTACTTGTAACAACATTGGTTATCTTGGCAGTGGTATAGGAACTTATTTTTAGGTTTGTAATCTTCAGCCAATGGATTTTGCTATGAAGTTATTCCCATTAAGGATCCGTTAAGTACAGATGCTTGTTGGGCATAATCACTTTGTATAGGGAAAAGCGCTTACAGTGGTAAGGTGCATTAACAGAGTCTGTTATTAATGGCCATCGGCGAACTTAGTGTCCAGGAGTTTGTACTGATAAATTATTCGAGTCCGGTAATACACTAATCCGAATTTGGCGATTTCGAAACTTCGTTGGGACATTTAGAGCAAGTAAAGATAACAAAACTAACAAACTATTACAGTTTATCAGGATGCATCTAAATAATAGTTACTTTAGTTAAATAAATAACATTACTATAGTCCCCATACAAAGTTACGATAATTACGACTCAGAAAAAAATCAAAAACATGATTGTCGTAAAATCCTTATAACAACTCTACTACTTTAAAATAAAATTGCACAAGTAGGCCTAGGGAATGAAATTTGAAATTGATTTTAATTTTTGATGTGCCAACTGCAAAAGATTAATCAAATATTTGTTCCGAATAGAGTAAGACGTGTTCCATTTAATCTCGCGAATTATAATTGTAATTTAAAATAAAAATCAGTTAAAAGGTAATAATATTGTGGTTAGTGTTTGTTGTTTTGCAATTTTCCATAAAGTTTCGTGTATTTGCATCTATTCTATTAAGATTTTTGAATTACAGTTTGCAAATTTATTAGGCTTAAGCAAATACAGTCGAAAAGATGTAGTATTGTGGTAATGCTCTTCTTGTTTTGTAAATTTTCCGCGTGGTTAAATTTTTTGCAGTGCTTACATCGCAGCAAATATCTTTTGTGTTTTTTTTCCAAAACGCCCTTCCGCATAATTGTGTGCGTACCTATCGGTGAGTTTTTTTTATATTATTTTATTTGATAACTATGAGATTTCACCATAAAAATAATACCTTTGTAGAAACTGTACTTTCATATTTCTGCAAAAGTTTTAGGTGTGCTTAACTTCCCATTCTTACGATTCGGATCCCATTTTGCGAAAGTACGAACAGCGTTCGTACTATGACCAAGCCTTTGTACATTCTACGAATGGCTGTAGTTTCGTATTTCTACAAACTTTTTTAGTGTATATTTTTTTTAATATCTGCCTTAGCCATTTTGCCGCCATAATTAAAAAGTACAAACAGCGTTTGTACTATGCAACAAGCGTTTGTTCATTCTACGAATGGCTATAATTTTGTATTTCGGCGTATATTTTAATTGTTTTTTTAGCTTCCAATCCTTACGATTCCGATCCCATTTTGCGAAAGTACGAACAGCGTTTGTACTATGTACCAAGGCTTTGTACATTCTACGAAATTGGTAATATTTCGCCAGAAATAACTCAAGCTAATTTGGACAATTCCCACCTGAAAATGACAGCTCGTGAGATGATGAGTTTTATTAATTTATTTTCAATGATGATTGGCGACTATGTGGCCGATGATGACGAAGAAATTCTTCTTCTTTCCGATATCTCAAGTTATTTGGCTGAGCATCTCAGCTACCTCATCAAACGCCACCATGCAGACTACATTTATCTATTTAATGATAATTTAAAACCGAAACACCATCTCATGTTGCATTATCCCTCAGTAATCTTGAAATCGGGTCCTCCACGGAATTAGTGGTGCTTTCGGTATGAAGCCAAGCATAAAGAGTGTAAGTCATATGCACGAGCTATGTCGAGCAGAAGAAATGTTTGCATTAGTCTGGCAAAAAAATTTCAATTGAAATTCGCGCATTTATTGCAGCAACCACCAGCGACGAAATCCTTTTTAGTTCAGGAATGCCATCAAATAACTAATACCAGCCACTCAGATTGGATTAAGAATTTCTGCGATCATTACCCATTAAAATCGCCTTACGCATCTTATAGTGAGTGCACATACCATTTGCCAATATGCCGATATAAATATTCAAAATGCTGTAGTATACAAAATCTGCGAAGTTTTAATATTCGCTGCCCAAGACACACCATATGTCAAAATAAATAGGTATAGAAGGCATTATTAGGCTTACGATATCGATGTTTCGTCAGAAGTAAGTGTTTTTAAAATATTGCATATGAACGACTTTGCTGGACCGCCTACCAATTCACACGAAACAGCTCGTGGACTCCATTTACTCAGACCAAAACAATATTGTTAGTATTTTTTTAAATTTTATTTATCAGTAGCGTTAATATATCGTCGGTTGACAGGTAAAACTCCATAACTACACATTTCAGCTAAAATTACCTTTTTATGAATAAGTACAATATTTTTCAATAATCTTTCTCACGATAAACTCAGTAAGATTATTAATCGATCCCAAATAGCAGTATAAGATTTTCAAATTCAGTTTTTAGGTATTAACGGCAGGAAAAAATGATGAGTTTTACCTGTGAACCGACGATATATAAGAACGACTCAAATCTATCAGGAACAAAATCTCTCAAATAGATTTCATAGTTCTATTTATAAATTAAATTGTTATCCTTATTTGTAAGAAAAAGATATTACTTATGTATAAATGTACAAAATTTCGAACTCGAGATGTTAATCAATTCTAACATTACCATGATAGAGAAGAGAACATTGATTTGTTCGACGATTCAACCAAAATTGATAGGTATTTGAGCTTAAGTAGGTTAGGTTAACATGACTTCATACCCTATTTTTTAAATTTGGACATATCTCGAAAATCGTATATGATTGTAACTAAAATTCATTCTATGGTTATTTCTAACTTAAAAGCAGACTAGGTTTTCAGATTTTTGAAAAAAAATCGTTTCTTTTAATTTGTTTTTTTTTTATTTTTCCCGAAAATGGCTCAATCGACCTAAATGCATTTTAAAGATAATATAAGTATTAAAAATAAGATCACGTGCTTAGTTCTTCTCAAAAAATTCCAATAAAAGATCATATTTTTAAATTATGTATTTTTGGCTCACGATCTATTTTCTCATGTCTACGGCATATTTTTGTAATAATCTCATTGCCCCACTTCCAATATATAATCACAATCAAAAACTCCCACTTCAATTGCAATTACAATTCTCTAACTAGAACTCGCGAAAATGGCCTTTTACAGATAGCTTCAAATTATAAAAACTTACGTTGGTATTTGGTATAATACTGCCATATCAGATGAATTACCCAAAAGTGGATTTTATTTAACACTATTAGTATATTTTATGAACCTTTCCTTCCATCTAGCATCGGTTTTCAGATTTTTACCTACCTCCCTAATCAAATATGAAAGCAACCAACCAGAGAAAGTTTCGTTCGACCCAGTCATGCACTTTATTATTATTAACAATTAAACGAAAAGGATAGAAAATTTGTTTCGGAATTTTTAGTATTAAGAGATAATAGATATAAGAGTAAATGTAAATACTGTACGTTCACTTTAGTAAATAAATAATATATAATTACATAATATTATAATTAATATTAAAATTTGAAGAAAGATGGAAACACCAGCTGTCAATGATATTCTAGCAGCGGAATACATTCAGCATTTTAGTGCAGAAGACGTTTTGAACATAAGCCAACATGTAAATCCGGATCCGACTATCTTTGAACACATACGTACATTAGGCTGTCCCGTCGTTGTATGAAGAAAAAAAAATTTTCGAATTTTGTATCGAAAGGGGTATTAAAAGTTGCGTATTAATAAGTAGATTCTGAATATGTACTTACTTTTTGATTTGGATATGACTTTTGGGGTCGTATTTTATTTCATTATTTTAATTTATTGATTTAACATATTTTAGTCTTCTTGAAACAAAAAGTTCATAAAAGGACTTAACGAAACAAATAAATATATTTACATTGCAAAAAAGTTAAAAAAAAATATTTACATTTACACTGAAAATTGACCCTTGAAATCAAAAGAAGGCATTTTGCTTCGTGAATCTATTTTATTTCTTATAAGTCCTTCCCTCGACTTTGCTCCGATAACACATTGGCTTGCTTCGGTCACAGATTTGATACATCTTTCGACATTTTGCGTGTGACAAGGAAAATCCGGTATTTTCAGTTGTTTTCTTTGCACCAGCAATGAAAGTTCATCATTAGTCAATTCAGCTAGGGATACACTTTCATTATATACTCCACAAGAATTTTCGGGTTTCCAGATGGGTTACTTGAACTTATGTAAAGTCTAAGCAATCTATTTGCTGTTGTGACCCATCTCGAATGTGTCATTTTCCCAGGCTGTCGATTTGCTAGTCCAGGAGAACAGAAACCTGTTTTTATAGCTTGACATATTTCGAAAAGATATTTTTGTTCGGTACTCAATTGATCAACGATTTTCTGCTCGATTTCAGGTACATTTCCGGTCACAGGTGAAAATTGAGCAACATCAGTAAGTTCGCAATCGGTTAGTAACTTACCGATAGGCCCAGAAGTAGATCCATCTAATTTCGTGAAGAGATGTCGTAGTGGCAGCTCATTCGCATGAAGTAAGCATATTGTCCACTGTAATGGTCTACCTAATTCCATTTCTATGTGGCGAATTATCCCTCCTTTCCAGCCAGTATTGGTTGCAGTGCCGTCACATCCAATGCAAAGAATTTTTTTCAAATCAAATCCCTTGTTTTTGAAAAAATTAAGCATTGAATTACTTATATCTTTTCCTGTACCAGATTTAGGAGTTAAATGGCCTAAGAATATGGATTCTGGTTCTGCAAGAATGGAAATATGCTCTTCAAGAACCTCCTTCCGGTAGTATCGTCCATCTTTCTTTTCGGAGGTAAGAGTTTTATCTTTTCGCCCATCAAAATAAATACTGCGAATTACGACATTATCGCATTGGTTTGATAGGCTTTCTCTTGATTTTGATAAAGCTCGATGTATTTTATTTTTATCAGTAACTAGAGTTTTATTAGTGTTTTCAATTATTCCGACATCCTGGAGTACTGCTGAAGCAACTGCTGCAGCAACTGCTTTTGAATTTTCTGGGTTTCAACTTTGTCAATAGCACCGATCACCATTTTTCTGTCATTTCTCTGGTCCACTAAAAATGATCTTTCACTAAAAGGAACTTTTTTATCCTTTACACAATGACAGTCATTAAAGGAATCAAACTTACACGATGCAATGTCAAACAATTTTGTGTTTGAAAGTGCAATAAAATCTTGCCATCTGTTCTGATAGATTGTATTTTTTTTCGAATTCGGGTATCTTTTAAGTTTCATGTATTTATCAAAGTGGATTTTGATTATTTGTAGTATTCGACTATGACACACAATTGGAATCGACGCCTTCTTCCATATCTTTTCGATTTCTGTAATTACAATTACAAAAACTTCAGAATTAGATGGATTTCTGCCATTGTATTTTATTTCGAGATCACTTTGTATGAAGAGTACATATTTGATTACATCTTTTACTGTTGGTAACTTATTTTTGTTTAGTTCACTGAAGGGGCCGAAAAAGGGGCACATTGTTTCTTTACGACGAGGTCCAGAACTCATTTTGTTTTTACGTTTTAAATATTTTTCAGAGAAACAACACAACTTAACACAAAACAAAAATTAAGAGTTTCTCTTAGAGAGTTGCAACAACAATACACGACACAAAAAAAATACGATGTCACCTTGGTTCTTTTCGACGAGTTCAAGAACTTACTTTGATTTTACAACTTTATATTCTTAAAAAAAAACAAACAACTTAACACAAGAATAATACGATTATGCTTGGGATGGTATGGAATTAAAAAAACAAAAAGCTTTTTAACGATTTTTTTAAGAAAGTAGAATGATAAAAATACCTAGTCAAGTAAGTAACTGCAGAAATTATTGATAGAATATCTATATTTTTATAAATATCAGTGATCAATATATATAAAAATGGGTACAGTTTACATCTTCAATGCACATTAGTTAAAAAAATAAAAAAAAAATTTTTTTTTATAATAATCTCAAAATTTCGATTTATTTTTAGTTTTTTTTCCGTAATATGGTATTCAATACGCATCTTTTGCAGAGCCTTTCGTTAAGATAATCTTAAAAACGAATAAAAAAAAATTAAATAAAATTAAGAAAAAAAAAATATTTTTTTTAAGATTTTAGCGTGCGGTAGAGGCCCAAAAGTACCCTTCGATTTTTTTTTGGTTTTTTGTCCCGTTATATGTTATTCATTACGCAACTTTTGCGGAGGCTTTCGTTAAGATACTCGAAAAAAAAAATTGAAGGGACAGCCCCAATGATGTGCTTGAACTCAAGCACCTTTTTGAGAGCTGGAATTTGTCGGAATTATTCGACTATTTCGAAAGTAGGCTGCACAATTTTGTAGTTATTTATAGTTTATCTAGCATATTTGTATGCTCTAAATAATGCTTTTGCATAATACATTATCCTTTATCTGCACAATAGAGCAACAACTTTATGTCGGGGTATTAAAATAATTCCCAGATGAATTCGCCGCCATGCACAGCCTGTGCCAGCAATGGCCTTGCAAACAATAGACCCAACAAATAGCCGTAACATATCCCCGTCTAGTGTTTCGCAAATGTTTGTGCAAAGCTCAAAAATAAATTTACACAAAATTATTTCGAGTGGCAGTCCGTATGGTAAGATTATATGCGGATATCAGGAAACGCACGGTGAGCTGGATGAGAGGACGCGAAAATTGCTTGTGGAAGCATTTCTTCAATATTGTGTCTCAAACAATATTGTACATGTTTCCAAGAGCGAATGTAAGAGCCTCGCACAAGAAATCGTGGCAACATTTCCTAAAGATGCTTTGGTAATAATACTTTTATACATTCAATTTTCGGTCACTTAAATTTCTCTGTATTTCTAAAATAAAATAAATTAACGATACTTTTTAATGCATACATAGGGATATTACTATGTGGAGAGGCCTGGTGCTCCATTAGGCAAATTGTATAACAAGTTTCATAATTGGAAAAGCACTAAAATTGCAAAAAATTCAGAGCCGAAAGTGAAGATATCTAAAAAGTTGCAGCCTTTGTACAACGAAGCCACCAATGAACAGGAGAACATTAGATCCCTTATCTATGACAACCTGTCGTTCGACGATCGGCTAAATCGTTGGAAAGGCTGTGTAGCGACACGTCTAAATTTGTTGAACAACGAGAATATTTCAAGCAAAAAGCCTGTGTTCGATTCTTGGCCGTAATATAAAGAACCATATGGCTACAAATTGGTAATTGCTTATGGCTGTGACTCTTTTTAAATTATTTATGGTTTCTTTTTTCTAACTATTCTGATTAGCTTGAATCTGATTTCAACCACGTGTTTGGCGTCAAAAATCTGTTCCTTGACAAACAAACTGATTTTGTGGACGTCATGCTATCGCAAGTTTTGCCTCGCGATTTGAAAAATGCCGCAGACATTGAGCTCCTTAGGGAAGTTAATGAAAATAAAGAGAAGTTACATCGAAGTATGTCCATTGCGTGTGTGCACTTCTGTTATTATGAATAGTTATTTTAATTATTAAATTTGAATCTATTTCAATCAATTTCTATTTAGGCTAACCCAATCGCTGTTGCCCAATGGAAAAGCCATAAAAATGCTGACGGACTCCTCAAACCCAAAGATGAAAAGAAAATCCCAAAAAAATTTTACAACGGAAGAATCGCGCGATATATTTATTGTGGTATGTGAAACCGATGCTCTCTATAAGGAGTACTTTGATGAAAAAGTATTAAGAGAGTCGTCGGTTCCACCATATATTACCATAATTGGCAAACTTTTGGCACCAACCAAAATTTATTGCGATTTTGAAAATATCACGTATAAGATGGATAGCCTGCCGCGCGCAATCGACATCTGCTTTAAGGCGTATAATTTGTTTCGGTGGGAGTATTCACCAGCCGCGCGACTTATGTGGCAGTTCATAAATACACAGTTTTACGAACTGCCAGATGAATCGCCAAGTCCGGTCGTTCATATGTTGATAAAGAATATAAAAGGTAACTTAATCCACTTATCCAACAAATAATAATAAATATCATAGTGTAATCATTATTTAATATATATAGACGCGAAGTAGAAAATGGGTGCTGCATTAAATAATGCATCTATCGAAGAAGCAGCTTAAATATTGGTAGAAGCAGCACCAAAATGAATAAATAGCTACAAATCTAACAATTGTTGTTATTATAGATGTTTTACGAGTTTGCTTTCCATCTTTTCTCATTCAGAAAACAAAAAAAAATCTTTTGAGAACTAGTCCGATTGTTACCCAGGACAAACATTTTTCAAGTCGCCCACATACATTTTGTGGATTGTCACAAGCCAAACAAAAGACTGAGTGGAAATGTTTGACTGAAAATACAATATCTCGAATCGATTTACGAAAGCATTTGTAACATTTACAAATAATTTTTAGTACATAGTACAAATATATTTGTCCAATAAATAAATTTATTCGTAAATATTTCACGAACGAATTTTTACATTTTACGATTTCAATAAAAGAAAGTATGTGTGTATGTGGTTATGTGCGAGCAGATTTATTCTGTAGCGATTCGAAGTGATTTTGCATTTTTGTTTCGCTGACTAAAAGTAAAAGTGAGTTCGAGGTTGAAAAGGCTTTTTTCAAGATATGAATTCCTCAGACAGCTTTCCTCTGTGCAGAACGTGACATGTGGACCCATCGTACGTAGCCTTAATAATTGCTATTAATTTATCTGGAATACCTCTCCTGCGCAAGGCACGCCAAATAGATTCCCGATTGACACTATCAAACGCCTTTTCGAAATCGATGAACAGCAGCTGGAGTGGCGATCGATATTCAACGCACTGCTCGATGATGATCCGCAGGGTGTTGATGTTGTCGACACAGGAGGATCCAGAGCGGCCACCTGCTTGTTCAGCGTCGAGTGTGTCTTCAAAGTGTTCTTTTATTCGTTTTAGAATAATTCGATTATATTAGCCACAGCAAGCAGCACGCAGATGCCTCTCCAGTTTTCGCACTGCATTAGGTTGCCTATTTTAGGGAGCTTGACGATCATATATATATAGATTTCGAGAGATATTCGAATCAGGCCACCATTGTCGGGTCTCTTTTCGTCTCTCTATCACTGTAAATGTTACTCAGAGAGACTCTCTGGATTTCTCCACAGTTCTTCTCTGGGCTTAATTCCTAGTGTTAACGCTAGCATCTGTTTATGGGAGATCTGTTTCATCGACTGTGTCTCGACCCAATTATGTCCCAAGATCCTCATTCTTCTGCCAGCCAACGCTGGACATTGACACAGTATATGTGCCGCTGTCTCAGATTCCTCCAGGCATAGTCTACAGGTATCATCCTCTATAAGGCCCATTTTCCTTAATTACCATGTCCTGTAGACAAAGCCACCTCCCATTTCAATGTTCCTCGACTCATACTTAGAACCCTTTTTTGAGTGGAGCAGGTCGGCCACTTTATTGCCATTTTAGCTTGTCTACATTTTTCCACGGTTGACCACCTTCTCGGGTGTTCTGCCGTGATCCATTTGTGAATCAGCTGTTCTACCATTGCTCTGCCAATTGAGGAGAATGGTTCTGGTCCCAGCAACTTTTCAGTTGACCCCTGTTTTGCAAGGGAGTCCGCCTCTTCATTGCCTTCGATCCCTATGTGTGCCCGTACCCAAGTCAGTGTTACTTCATTTTTAGATGAACACTTATTGAGCTTAAGTACACATTCCAGTGCCAATGATGTTGTGATGTTTGTTTGTTCCATGCATCTGATCCCCGCCTGATTGTCCAGTGCTATAAGGATATTTCTTCCTTCCACCTGACACTCAAGTAAGTAGTCCAACGTATGAAGCAAAGCAATCATCTCAGCCTGGTATACTGAAGTGTATTTCCCGAGGCTAATGTGATCGGCAAGTTCCAGCTCTTCTGAATAGATACCGGCCCCCGCTCCGCCATCCATCATGGATCCATCCGTGAAAATCACTATTTCACCATTTCTTTTTTCTGGAAGTAATCCGTTCTCAATATGGGTTTTGTGATTTCTTTCCATAATACGCACCCTTGTTATTCGATCCATAGGCATGTTTAGCTACCTAATCTCTTTTTTGACAAGTTCCAGGATCTTCCTATGTCCATAGATCGTACCACGATTGTGCCATTTCGCATCTCGATGCAAACGAAGTGGCGTTTGGGCCGCTGTTTTCTTAATAAATAAGTCCAGCGGTAATATCCCCATGGTGACCTCCAATGCGCATGTTGGGGTTGTACGTATTGCACCTGTTATTCCTATACATGCTAATCGTTGAACCCTATCCAGGTGCTTCCTGACGGTTTTCTGAGAGGCTTTCGCCCACCATATAACCGAGGCGTACGTGATAATGGGTCTAGTTATCATCGTATACATCCAGTATGCTGACCTAGGCGAGAGTCCCCACCCCTGTCCACATACACGTTTTCACTGATGTAGGCGATCATACCCTTCTTCCACTCATCCGGAAAACTCTCGGCCACCTAGGTTTTCCCAACAAGTGGGAGCAATAGCTCAGCCGATGCAGTTGACTTACTTACTTACTTACTTAGGTGGCGCTACAGTCCGGGGTGGACCTGGGCCTCAACCAAAACGCCTCTCCAGTTAGCGCGATCTTTGGCTAACTGCCTCCAGTTGCGCACTCCAAGTTGGTTGAGTGCCTTCCACTTGCGCGCGCCACCTAAGGCGAGGTCTTCCTCTACTGTGTTGTCCCTCCGGGTTTGAATCGAAGACTCTTCGGGCCGGAGCGTTGGTGTCCATTCGCTCTACATGTCCTAGCCATCTTAGTCGACTGATGCGTACTTTTCTGACCAGGTCGATGTCGCTGTACAGCTCGTAGAGTTCGCTGTTAAATCTCCTCCTCCAAAGCCCGTCAACGCAAACGGGACCGAAAATCAATCGAAGAATTTTGCGTTCAAAAACGACCAAGGAGATCTTCATCCGCCTTTGATAGCGTCCATGTTTCTGCGCCATAGAGTAGGACTGGGATGATGAGGGTCATATATAGAGTCTCCTTAGTGGTTCTTGACAAGGCCTTACTTCTCAATCGCCTTCTTAGGCCAAAGAAACAGCGGTTGGCAAGTGTAATTCTTCGATTGATTTCTGATGTGATGTCGTTGTCAGAATTTATAGCGGAGCCGAGGTAGACAAAATCCCTAACTACCTCAAAATTATAGCTGTCTGTCGTGACGTTCTGACCGATTCGTCGATGTTGTGTTTCCCTTCTTGTTGACAGCATATATTTTGTTTTGCCCTCATTCACCACTAAGCCCATTTTTGCCGCTTCTGTACTGATACTTGCAAACGCATCAGTGACAGCTCGCTGTGTTCTGCCAATGATGTCGATGTCGTCAGCGTATGCAAGTAGTTGCACAGACTTCTGGAAGATTGTGCCTCTGGTGTTGGCTTGCGAGTTTCGCACAATCTTCTCAAGAATGATGTTGAAGAAGTCACACGACAGCGCGTCACCTTGTCTAAATCCTTTTTTGACATCAAAGGTCTCGGTGAGATTGTTTCCGACCTTTATGGAGCAGCGAGCATTCTCCATCGTCATTCTGCACAATCGGACGAGTTTGGCAGGGATGTCAAAACTAGACATAGCTCTATACAGCTCGTCTCTATAAATGCTGTCGTATGCGGCCTTAAAATCGATAAAAAGATGGTGAGTATCGATCTGGACTTCTTGGGTTTTCTCCAGGATCTGCCGTAGTGTGAATATTTGGTCGGTTGTGGACTTACCGGGCCTAAAACCGCACTGGTAGGGACCAACCAGATCGTTGACAAAAGGTTTCAGGCGTTCACACAGTATGGCAGACAGGATCTTGTATGCGATGTTAAGAAGACTGATACCCCTATAGTTGGCGCAGTTTAGAAGGTCTCCTTTCTTGTGGATCGGGCAAACGATGCTGAGGTTCCATTCATCAGGCATACTTTCCTCCGACCAAATCTTGGAGACGAGTTGGTGTATGCTCTCTACCAAGTCATCTCCCGCTGCCTTAAAAAGCTCGGCAGTCAAGCCATCTGGTCCAGCAGCTTTGTTGGTCTTGATGCAGTTGACGCAGCTCGAAAAAGCTCTGCGGGCTAAAGGCTCCGCCTTATTGGTTTTCAGTGCTTTGATCGCAGTAATGATCTCTTCCTTACTGGGGGTAGTGATGCGAGTCCGGGCATTTCTTTCATTTGACTCCACAGTCTGACTTGGGTGCATATTGCTGGCGAATACTCGGTTCAGAACCGAAGCAAAATGCTCCTTCTATCTCTTGAGCTGGTCCTCATCCGATATGAGCCGTCTAGGCCTTTCACTGGGTGTTGAGTAGAGTTTCGGCCACCTGTTAGCTCTTTGGTGATTCTGTAAAGGGTTCTACTCTCGCACCTAGCGGTTGCTTCTTCTGCTTCTGTAGCCAGCGCACTGATGTAATTGCGCTTGTCACGTCGCACGCTACGCTGTACTTCTCTCATCTTCATGCGATGTAGGGACTCTAGCTCGATTCTCCCTGCTGCTGGAGTTGCTGCAATTCGAGCTCTAAGCTTTTTACGTTCGTCGATCATTCTCCAGGTATCCTCGGAAAGCCACGCCCTATGTCTTCCCTGCGATCGACCGACAATCCTTTCTGCACCTGATTTGAAAACAGTTTTCACAGCATACCAGTGATCGTGTATGGTGGTGGGCAGTGAGCTGCTGATTGTTTCCATTCCACGTGAGATATGGTCCCTTAGTTCTTGGCGTACTGGGGGATCTCTTAGCCGGTCGATGTTGAACCTGGGCATTCTGGTGTCGTTAGATCTTCTAGCACAAAAAATATGCAGAAGGATAGCAAACTGGATCCCATAAACAAAATTACATGAATAAGGGTTTATTTGCCTGCGATTACGGGAGCCTGATGTTTAATTTTTTGTGTGAGTGCAATATTAGTGAAAGGATTGCAATCCAAGGAAATCCTAGTGTAGGTATAATACCTTCAATAAAGAGATACTGTAGAGACAAATAAATTAAGCTTTAAAAATTGTTTGAAGTACAAATTTCCTCTTTGAGATAGTGAGAAGTGAGGACCTATTACGATAACATAAAAAATGCAAAAAATTTCAAAATGAATTTGAAAAGAACTAAGGAATAACCTTTAGTTAAAAAACTGGGAAAGCAAAAGTTTTGACACAAGTCAAAGGGGAAAAGGACACTAGCAGAAGAGGCGACGTTTATTGCAAAATAAGTAAGTTCATCTACCTTTGAGTGGACTAACATCAACTGTTTACTCTACTTTTTCGAACATTTTTTTTTATATTGTATGTTTTTGCCAGCATCAAGTTTAAGAGGGTAAAGGTGGATTTGGAACTATAATTTTTTATTTTTTGTTATTGAAGGTGAAAATCTCGAGAGACACAATGGGGCTAGAAACCCAGAGTAGTGTGGGACTCTAACCGCACTAAAAACACTTCCTTAACCTTCACATGAACAGAAATTTTAATGTACCTACATGAACAGTATCTACCGTGGTAGATAAAAGAGTATTACATGCATTTCGTATGAGTTATTTCTGCTTGACAGCTGATTTACTTGCTAAACTGTCATTTTTCACTCGTTCTCTTTAATTGGCTACTACCTATAATGTTTTTTTTCCATACCAGAATCCGCAGACGAATCAAAGAGATTTTTAGAGATGAAAATTGAAATATCTACCCGGGTAGATACTGTCCATGTGAAGGTTAATCATGACCAATCAAAGAAAGATCGACAAATGATTTTAGTTTCAACGTTCAGTTGCGTTTGAGAAGGTATTTCAATTTAAATACTGGTTCTCATATTTTTAGATTATAAGTTCGTGAGGCTTAGTTCTTCTTAATCTACGAATATTATATCGTACATTTAAGACGTCTATTATTTCGGGATTAATATGCATCTGCAGTCGGTCATTGTGACGAACTGCGTACTTTTTAATTACTTCCGTTACAAGTTCAATCTGCAAATCACGATGCAAGTCATTATTTCTAATATACCACGGCGCATTTACTATTCCCCGAAGGACTTTGTTTTGGAAAGTTTGTATTATTTGTACATTCGTTTTCTTTGTGCAACCCCATAATAGGATACCATACGTCCAAACAGGTTTTAGTATCTGAGTATATATTGAAATTTTATTCTCAGTGGACATTTCCGAGTTATGGAACTATTTATAATGAACATTTCGAGTTGGAATGAACATTTTGAGTTGGAAGGCCTAATATCAGAATCGGAAGGCCGAGAAAGTCTGATAATGGAAAGAGAGACTTCTGCGATCGATTCCGTTACCATCATAGAAGGAAAAAAGATAAATTGACGTTCAATACTTTTTGGATGGGTTGAAAGTCATAGACCAGCATTGAACACCACTTGGTTGCAGTTTAAACAATATGAACATTGTTAAAGAAGTTCGAGTTGGTTGTGCAAGTTCAGTATTTTTAAGATGTGATATGTGCAATTACTAGAGTCGAGTTTTCCTAAATAAGAAAAATACAGATGCACTCGATGTAAATACTGCTGCTGGATTTGTCCATTTCCAGTATAGGTTGCTGATACTCAAAGTTGGAGGAAATCGAAAAATCTATTTTAGACTCTCCATGACCATCATTTAACCACCAACAGGCAGCGTGGTGATATTGATCCGGTGATATCAAATCCAGGAGTCTGGACCGAAACCTAAAGCAATGAAACCATCATATTTATCCACACTTCAAAAAGGAAAAAAAGGAAATCATAAGGCAAAAGTCGAACCCGTAGCTATAGAAAAAAATTATGACCTTATGAAAAAATTATGACCTATCCCGAAGAATAAATGTATTGCAGAATGTGCATTGTGTGCAACACAAAACCAAACCACTAAAAATTGCTTAGCTGACGGATACCTACCTCATTTTTTTTCTTCTCACTCTAACATTCATTTGATTCTTGTTTCTTCATTAAAGAAAAAATAGCTTCAAGAAAAAAATACGCCCACTAAAGTCCTTTTGCAAGTGAATTTTATGTTGCAAATCAAAGAGAGATGGCGCTTCACGTTCTTATTTTTTATAGAACATTATGGATAGAGGGCTGATATTTCAGATTTTTCCCTTTCCATATTGAAGACAATTATATCTGTTTTCCCCGCGCTAATGGAGAGTCCTTGTTCCAGACACCACGCTCAACCGCTCTGAGGGCATTCCTCATGATATCTGCATTGACGTCTATGGATTTGCCTCTGGCCATTATTGCCATGTCGTGGGCATATACAACTGTGTGAATGCCAGGTGCCTCAAGAAGAGAGTCCACAGTGATATTCCACCCACAGTATAGGTGAGGGAACACCTCCTTGTGAACATCCTCTGCTAACCCTTCCTCTGAGTTTTGAGGTTCCCGTCTGAATATTTATCGGCCTCATATTCAACATATTCTCCACCCATATTTTATCACAAGTGGGTTAACTCTACGTTTTTCCAAGGCTTGTTTCAGACCTTCAAAGCATCGAAGGCACCTTCAATATCCATTATGGTGGTCATCGCAATGCCCCAGGTATTTAGCTCTTCCTCCGCAACGTGTACAATTGATGTAGCGCTGTTTCTGTAGATATACCAGCCCTGTAGGCATGCTGTCTACTATTAAAAGGATACATCTTAAGTGCAGCACTCTCCGTAAAGTCCACCACCACCAAGGATGTTAGGCTGACTGGTTGGAAGGACTTTGCCTCGGTGTATTTTTTTTTTTCCAGGATTTGGAAGGAAGACCACATTTGTCTTCCTCCATGTAATCGGGATGTTACCTATTGTTAGGGATGCAATGTATATATTCCTGAGCCTTGCCGCAATTTCGTCTATTTCCCATTGCATTAGACCTCGAAATGTGCCATCCGCCACCTCTTTTTTATGAAGATATACCAACTGCTAACCTCGTGGCTTCTATAACCAAAAGTAAGGTGTGATGCCTTCAGTGAATGGGTACAGCACAATTAACAGAGCTGCGGGAACCAACAAAATATATTTGACAACATCCAAGTTAGCTATCAGACCCACATACAGAGCTGTAAGAATCTCTTGAACGGTTGTCACAGCCTCTCAAAGATTTGTGTTACAAATATACAGAGCAGTCAGAGCCTCATGAAAGGCTGTCACAGCCTCTAAAAGATTTGTGGTACCCATAAACAGAGCTATTAGAACCTCATTGAGAGGTTCTGAACCCAAAAAAAGTATTCTAATATTTTACAGAAAGAGCTTACCTAGGTGGATCTTACAGCCTAATAAAAGCTTTATAAGACCCTTAAATATACCTATCCTGTAAAATCATTTTAGAAATCCTTGAAGCTCATAGCCGCCATAGTCTCTTAAAACGCTCTTAATACCTACCCTCTTCAGGGTATCAACAGCTATCTACGGAATGTCAGGGATCTAAGAGAAATATTGTCCAATAAAATAAAAAAAGGAAAGTGAAAAAGTTTTATGAGTTACCTATCTCTTTTCTCTATTTTAAAATGCATCATAAATAAAATAAAAAAAAATCTTACCAGACGATCTTTAAAACAGGCAGGATTTCTTCGATACTAATAACAATAGAGAGGAAAGAAAGGGTTGCTCTCATCAACACAGAGCTTTCATAGCTGCAAGTCAGCTGCTATAAATAAAACAACTTTATCCTGAACTGAACAGTACGAGAAAGAGCTATCATAGCCGTATGGCAGTTGTTGTACCGTAGCGACTAGGTGAAGCAACTGATAAAGGGTTGTTGTAAACAAGCGTAGCTTGCTTAACGGGTAACTGGACTTTGGTATACGGTCTTCATACCCGATTTAAATTTAATTCGTTAACAACCGCGCCTTAAAGAGCTATGGCAACTCTTTATTGGCCACAATAGCCTCGATTTGGGGATGACATTCAAGATATGGGTAAGCTTGCTAATTTCGTAGGAAACAAATTTTTGGGTTTGGTACCCATAGTTTTAAATTTAGTTTTCTCAGTCTACGATACAAATACTAAGTTTCAATAACGATATTACGAATGAAGTATAAAAGCCAGCTGTCCAATAATGCACAGTTAATTTCATAATTTCTATTAAAATTGCTACTATAGCTATCTCATTTCCACTGCTACACACGGTAAGAGTAAAGCGAAGAGAATGCTATTCGAACAGCGAATAGATAGATAATTATAACATCAAAATTATTTGACAGCCCTAGAGATGTGAAATTTATTCGTTATAGGGATGTGGTAAAATTACGTTTTCTACAAAATTGTTTCACGTAAGAGATAGCAAGGGAATCATTTTAGAGTGTTGGGTATCACAGAATCCAGAGCCCTGCAAGAGTATCCAAATGATACTTTAGTATTCATTTCAACAGCTTTGATCCGACCCCGCGGTTTTGAAGGGTGCAAATGTTGCTATCGCGTGCTTGACCGCGTCTGGTGTTACGATCAGTTCTGCTTCCGTCCTATCCATCCTGTTCACTCCTTGTTTCCTTTGAGCCCATGGCTGATCTGACTTAAAGCTTCGTGGAAAATGTACCTCATTTGTGTGATCCAGTGTTTCCGTTGAGTCAGATCTTGGAAACTGGATTTCTCGAGACAATCTGTGTTTCCAAAAGTCCCTCACTGTATTATGTGCATTGACATCACACACAACCAATTAATAAATTCCTCGTGCCTGTTCCTGCATGAATTCACCAAAGACTCTAACTGTCTTGTCGGAAGAGGTTCTGGAAAATCGTACGGCAGGTACGCAAATCCTATAACAAAACTTCCCGCACCTGATCTTTCTCGTACTGCTGCAAGGTCTGTGCAACACAGATCCGGCAATTGATATACTTGAACTCCGTGCCTTACCAGGATATAGGATGTAATTCGTTTGGTTAGCTCTTCGAAGACGCGTCATTTTAAAATTTTTATTTTCGTTTTGGTTCTATAAATGTATCCACGAGTAAGGGAGAATATAATAGACTGAATGGGTTGAGATACACAAAACCTATCCTACTCACCTTCATTACAACAGAAGGAGTCGCCTCTAGTGATAAAATTACTCCTGGACTCTGTGAAACAACAGTTTTACCTACCTTATCACAGCTTTGTCCGCATGGTAGACCTGTCACCCTGGAGTTAAGGGCTAAGGATTTCCCATTTAGCTCTATCAGACGATTTTGTCCAATACCCTGATAAAGCATCCTAGCTGTTCCTCTACCTAAGCCGTCCCACCACGACAGGGTGACCTTACTGGCGGGTATCATTTATTACAAAGTATAAAATAAAGGTAAATACATTTGTATAATACGTAAACGTAAACTTGAATTCTATCAATATCTTTGTGCGGCTCAAATGACATGTATATCCATCGTTTAAAGCTTTTGCGATTATGTTGGCTCGCAACTTCAAATGATACTCCCTGTAAATAATCATAATATGCTTGCATGAAAAAGGACTGTGTCATTAGCTTGAATACCGACAAACTTTGGGGCAATACCAGCCACGTGATAGAAAGTAAAAAATCATCCATTATATAAGTTAATGAGGAAAAACCTTAGGTTCCCAATAAAAATTTTTTTTTTTTTGGCAATTTCTGTTCTTTATTTAACGTTTCGATTTGATTACAACCTTAAAACTAAATTCACTAATTTACTCCACATGCCTTTATAATTATGAAATGTTTAGTCAGCATTGAATGCACCGGCAAGTGCTCCAATTGGAATTATTGATATTGCATTTTCCAGGAAATCTGTCTGGGTCGATGTTGGGGTTGTCGGCCTATTGTTATTGACACAGCAATTATTGTTTTGGTGGCTTTTCAATTTGTTTGGTGTTAACTTATACATTCAAAAAATCGTGCAAACAATTTGTTGGTATAAAAATCTTCAGAGTTTATTTTTATGACATTGAGCGAAGATACTATTTGGTTAGCCGGTAGCAACGGTAAGGCCATCATTTTATGAAAGGCTTCTGATGCTTATAAGCCCGAATAAAGGATATTTTTTTTGTGTTTTATTGAAAGCTTCCTTTGTACGACTTGACAAAAATGTACCCAACAGCCATAGACCGATGCAGTAACGCATCGCATTTACGCATTTCGGAGACCAGCTTCATAGTCCGTCAATAAAGCTTTTCGCCTCAAATTGGAAAATTCTTTCCTCTATGTAACGAAACAAATGTATGTGGCTGAGCTCACTTTTTCTGTCCATAAGGATAAACCTGTAGGAAATGTGAAACACACAGTGAATTAGAATGAAAAGCACTCCACCCATAATGCGACCATTTTGATAATGGTTTATTTCATTGCTTTCAAAATGGTTTCGATATCATAATATTTACCTTTTCAAAATACTCAATATATATTTTACCTAACTAGTTTCGCTTGTGGTCGAAAATGGACCATACCTTTTATAAGTACCTATGTAATACAAAAAAAACTGATGCTTACTTTTAGGGGAAGGCAAATTGCATTTCTTTAAAAATAGGTTCTTATCTTAGGTGGTATATTTGAATACAATATTACGGCAAAGCATTACCAAAATGCTTTCATTTAACTGATAAGCATTTTGTATGGGGAATTTTTAACTTTATACAGGGTGGCGCACCAATTGTGCTACAATAAGAAATTCAAATAACTTTTTTTTTTAATCGATGTATTTCATTTATTTTTTTTTTATTGGTTAGAAAATTAAATTTTATTTTAAATAGTTAGTTGTTTTTAAAGATTATAGATCGCAAATGACCTCCACGCTCTCCCACGCATATGCGGCACCTGATCAAAAAACTATTCATTGCGGCCTGAAGAGTTGAAGTTGGGATCGCCTCAATTATTGTCGTTATGGACTGCTTTAATTCAGTTAAATTCCTGGGCTTCGTTTTATACACCTCTTGCTTGACATAACCCCATAAAAAGAAGTCTGGTGCAGTCAGGTCAGGTGACCTTGGGGGCCAGCGAAGAGTGGAGTTCCTAGAAATTAATTTGTTTGCGAATTTTTTGTTTAGCTCCGCCATAACTGGTCTGGCTATATGTGCAGTTGCTCCATCTTGCTGAAACCAAACGCTGTTGAATGGTATACGTCTTCGGCGCAGTTCTGGGTAAAAAAACTCCTTCAACATCTTTAAATAACGGTGCCCATTGACAGTAACGGTTACACCGTTTTCTTCAAAGAAGTACGGCCCGACAATACACCTTGATGAAACTGCGCACCACACAGTGACTCGTTCTGGGTGCAGTTCCGTCTCATGGAGCATTTCTGGATTAGACTCTTTCCATATACGGCAATTTTGCTTGTTTACATTGCCGTTAAGATCAAAATGGGCCTCATCAGACATGAACAAACAATTGATCAATGTGTTGTCTTCTTCGGCCATTGATATCATTTTTTGGCAAAATTCCAGGCGAACAGGCAAATCCTGAGGGTTTAACTTGCTAGTAATTTGGACTTTGTACGGAAACAAGTTTAAATCGTCATGAAGTATCCGTTGTAATAACCGTCTACTAACTAAAATTTGCCCCGATAAGTTTCGGGTCGAAACGCTCGGATTGGCCTATATTGCAGATGCTACTGCTGCGATTGTATCCTGAACCCGAACATTGGCATCTCGATGGTACGGCCTTCGTGCGATGCTTCCAGATTCGGCAAACATGTTTACAAACCTCATAATGGTCCATCTACTCGGGGGATTACCGCCAAACTCCCGCCTAAATTCCCTTTGGACGGAAATGACGGACTGCAAAGCATGGTACCGTTGCACTATCCAAATTCTTTTCTCCGTATCCCAAGCATCCATTTTTATAAATCTAAATAGTAACCTACAAAATAAAAAAAAAAATAAGCCGATTACTCACACAGAAAAAAAGTTATTACGTTTTATTTTTGTAGCACGATTCGTGCGCCACCCTGTATTACCAGCCTTAACGGCGATATATGCCCACAATTTTGTATTTTTCACTTCTGTGGCACAGTACCTTTCGAATGATTTAGATAAGTTTCATTCTACTCATTTCATAATTCTTACTTATATATTTTATAATATTATTTTATTATTTAATTTTTTATTTTTATTATAATAGTAAAACTGTAACTTTTTTCCGGCTGTAAGGTGTTTTTGTGAAATAGAAATAAAAATTACTGCACGAAATTCAGTTCCTGTTTTCACAGTTGCATTCAAAATTGTTGAGATTATTATCCGATGTCCGGAAGCTGATATCTAAGAAAAGTTGCAATTCTCGAATGCATTCTAGCTCCTTTCGAATGACTGAAATTTCATTTGGATGAAATATGTTTTTTTTTAATAAAGAGTTCATTTATATACAAAGATTTTAAAATATAAATCATCTTTGTACGTTATCCTGAAGTAGAACAATAACCATTAAATTATAAATTTTATACAATTCAAAAAAGTAAAATGTTCGATTGAAGCTAAATCGTTGGATTTTCCCATCGTTCAGTGAAGGAAATTTTGTGCGTGTGTGCGTCAAAATCTGTGTCTCTCTCTGTACCTTTTGTGCTTTGAGCTTTTTCTTTCTTTTTTTATGTACCTTCTGTGTGTTGTGTTTGTGTTGTTTTTTTTTTGTTGCTGTCTTTTTTTACCCGACTGCATACAGAGAGGGTTATGTGTTTCGCGCGTATCCTAAGTACGTTCCATCGGGACACCCTGTGGCCTAAACGGATTGACTGATTTTGAAGAGTGAGGTGTCATAAGATTCGTATTCTTCCTCGGAGTGTCATAGGCTAAACAAAATAGATATAAATCTAAATTTAAAGAAAAACAAAAAAAAAACAATTGTTACACAAATTAATGTCAGTGAGAAATGTCAAGATATGGAATACACTGAACTGTGAAATAAATTACGTTCTGATCTATTCACAATAGCATCGCAACTCATACCCAGCCAAAAATCGAATCATTTATTTTTAGTGAATAGTGTTACCGGGGTCACCGCATCTCATCCCCTGATCTTAGCGCCATCTACATCTCAGCTCTGCAACTCGATACTTACCTTCCCACTATTCACCATTATCGTTCGAGTTGTAGTCTATGGTATTTAATGTGGGAAATAAGTGTTACCGTATTATAATTCATTTTGTGTTATTGTTTGGACACCATTTTGTGAAATAGAGTAGGAGGCAGATTATATTCTTTTATGAATATATGTACACATAATTGGATGAATATCTTTGCGAAATTTGTCTTTTTATCCTCTAAGGTTAAAATAATAAGTTGTTTGGGATACTAATTTGACTTTTAGCTTCAGAGAATTTGAGAAAATAAAGGTAAAAAATTCGCTCGAATTTCTTTCTTTTTTTTTTACAGTCAGTCGGGTTTTTTCGTTTTTTTAACTCACTTTTTTTTTTAATTGAACTGGAGACGGGAGTATGGTGCACAACGATTAGGAAAAATTTCCACTTTATAAAAGTGTACTTATTTCCTCCTTGATTGAAAGTAAAATTCCCTATGCTGTGAACATTAAATCCATGTCTTGAAAATACAAGTGAGAATCAACTCCACTCTCATTATTACTTCATCTAATTATCAAAAACTTAAAACTAAATTTTCACAATCGATGTTCAATAAAAAATGTATAAAACAATTTAGAAAAATAACACATTTTAGTTTAAACACTAAAAAATTGTTTGTTTACTAAAATATACTATAATATATATATATAAATATATTATTCATGTACATACATATATTAAGAATTAAAATGTTTATTTACCTGGTTAAACGCAAATAGTTTTTCTTGTGTTACTGGGAATTTACTTCACGAATGCGGTATTCTTACATTTCTTTGCTTTACGACTTGGATTCTCTTCGTGTTCCTTATTGTCATGAGATGATGGATGACATTTTGTATAGGCTTTGGAAGGTTGTTCTTGTATTTGAATGTAAATGAGTTCTAATTAAATCCTTTATTCGTTTTAGTGCTATGAATTCATAAACAAAGATTGAAAGATATATAATCGATTTAAAATAATATCCTTATCCAACCCCATTTGTGTATATGAATGACAGTGAAATAAATTAATCTTCTACTGTCAAATATGCCCATGGAGATTGAATGAACAACCCATGTTTTACTTTTTAAGTAACGTTGGACGTGGAAATTTCCGGGTGACAAGAAGTTAAGAATATTAAAGATGAAATAGGTAAGCAGATCGGATATCTTTCATCACAAAATCTTTTTAATGTAAAATAATTACTTTTGAGGGGAGATTATCCTGCATTGTAGCAATGCAATGTAGAAACTAAATCGACAACAAAATCCCAAAATATTTTCCAACAACCATAATAGTGAGTAGCTACTCAAATAACTCAAGAATAACACAAAATATAAAACCATTTGGAATCTACAGACTTTGCTTAATTGCTATTTCAAGAGAAAACGCACTTCTCATGCTTGTGCTCGAGTGATGAAAATGTGAATAACTAGTTTCACTGGATACCTACTGTAAGTATTAAATTAAAGAATATTTCCCGCAGGAATATTTGAATATTTGATAGTCAGTAGCTACTCTTCTATGCAATATACGCTTGTTAGTCATTGGAATCCCAAGCAGAGGCCACAGCAGTGTAATTGGTTAACTTGTCAATGGAATTGAATTTACATGAAAAAATATACACAGGTAGATACCTACAGCCTCCGAAACCGTATACAAACCCAATTAAAATTCCAGTTTTCATTATTATAACTTAAGAAGAAGAACACGGCCAGATAAGTGGAATGGAGCAAAATTAAATAACAAGGTTTCTTGCGCATCAAATCAATCAACAGCTTATCCTAAGGAATAATACACAATTAATTAAGATGGATTCGAAAGACGGGAAACACTTTTATTCAATTTATTCCACTTTAAACTCCAGAGGGGATACCTTCTCCTTATAGAATTGTGTGGTCTATTCGGCTCCGCCGCAGCCACAGGCATTCGTAGTTCAAACTGAGTTCAATGACAGGGTGAAAAATGAGTAAAAATGGAAGACAAATTTGTTCCCCCGAGGCGGCTACAAATACAATAACGATAAAGGGCTGGTGTAATACAAAGCGATGCTGAAGTCCTTGGTATATCCTCAATGCCTCCCACGCATTGCGACACTTAAAGAAACGTTTTACTGAAACTGCATTTTCTGAAGGTGCTTTTCGTAATGAAGTAATTTGGTTACGTGAATTTCCTTCTTTTAATAGATAGATTTTAAAAGATTAGCAAACAACTGTGGACAGCGGACAAAGACATTCATCCGAAAAAAAAAAAAATTGTTTCAAAAATTCAACAAACTTAGTGTCGGTTCGACAGCCTCTGATAAATTTGAGTTTAGAGTTTTTGTACCGATTACGGGGGCACAAAAAGCAGCTGCATACAATGGCAATTAATTTCGTGAACGCAAATATCGAAGAATACTCAGTTCAATCTTTGTAAACTTTTAGTTGGTTAGGGGTATCTGTTTTATTATTTCGTAACGTTCCAAGTAGCGTCAAGTGATAAAAAAAACTAGAAACTGAGCTAAATCAATGAAAAAACTGTCCCTAGAAATACCCATGCCGAAACCAAATGAAGGCTCGGACAAATCGACTATCTGCCGTTTTTACCTATAAAACAACCAACAAAAATATTTTTGCTTAAAGTACAAAATAGGGTAACTAATTGTAATTAATCTTTTGTTATTAAAAAAAATTTCAAAAATAAAGTTTAATTTCTCTTAAGAATGCCAATAAACTCGACTACCCAAAAAAAAAAGAAATAAAATCAATTATTATGAAGCGGAATATAATCAAAAACCTGGTCGTGAAGGACCCAAAGCCCCTCAATCGGTACTCTAAAGGTTAAGCAATTTAAAGAATTTAAATCTCATTTCTCACAAAATCCTATTTTTAGCTTTTATAATTTGTCGCAATTTAAAAATTGTATTAAAGAGAAAAATGTGTATAATAGGTGTACCTCAAAGTTGACAACCATTATGGGATAGCATGCATCAGGAAGGCTCTAATCGTCAACACAGCGAAAGTGTATCCGTTAAAGTGAAATCTGACAACTGACACTGTGAGTTTTCCAGCAGGCAGGCACTTTAGTTTGGGTCATCATTTAAACTTTTTTTTGTCACATAAAAAGAGGGTTAAAGTTCTCGAAAAAATCACAACTGATTGCTCCATTTGCGTCGTCAACGAAGAGAAGGAAAAAGTTGAAAAAAAATTTCCCAGAAATATCTCATTTATTAGTTTCATGCGAACATAAAAAGAAAATCGAAAATAAATCATCCGAAAACATTTATAATAAGAAACATTATGTATTTTTGTGAGGAGTGCAAAATCGATTCTTTCACTTTCTTTTACACACTTGAAGAAACTTCAGGTCATCCGGTATAATCTCGTACATGATGAAATTATAGTTGTATGGTATGAAAGGTGGACGAACAAAGAAGACGCATTCGATGAGAGCAATGTTTAGCTGCATTACATTTTCTTTCGGCAACACAAAGATAGAAAATCCTGTATTTCAATAACTAAAATTGATTGAAGACTCAACCAATACCGTATTAGGATTGCATACACAGATGCCGTCGTATCGTCAGAAAGTAATCGAAGATCACAGACCCTTAGCTTTCTTTGTATTGGGTATCTCTCATGTCATCCATGTAGACATTTTTCAAAAGAAAACCGGACATCGATTGGGGAAAATTTCCAAGGTTTAGAACAATTATATAATACCTCCATCGATTAAGATCAGGGCGCAAATATCTCTGCTTGGGTTCATATCGAGAGTTTTTCTACCTTTGCATAACAAACAAAGGAAAGGAAATGATTTAGTTCATTTAAAATACGATGGGCTTTACCAATAAACATTTTTAATTTCGACTCTAAATTTTGGTAGTTCACAGACGCAATATTTTCCATACAAATTTCGAAATAGTGATCTTCCGTAAATTTAAAGTCGAGACGAAAATTTTTGAAGATGAATCGAAACCGGATACTTTTTTATGAACTGAGAGTCGGTGTGTGGAACGGCGAGTAGAAGTAAGTACTTATCTTAACTGTAAATACCGTTGAACCAACAAACATTTTAAAACGGTTTTATTTTATACCATGTTTCCACCAACGTGATTTAGCCAAAGTGATTTATAAATCACGAAAGGCGTCTCCACCGAACTTTAAGTATTTTAGTGTGACATTCACGTCAACTTTGACATTAGGTGACCAACTTTCAATACCTATCGTAACTATTAAAGTGCAAAAGAAAATTACATCAAATTAAAAGTTAAAATGAGTTCAAATGCTTTGGAAATCATTTCCATCTATCACAAAAAAGCCAAAAATGATATAAGCATTTTGCTGTCTGCATTTTCAACCAGAAGAAATGTTCTCCGAAAAAAGCATAAAAAAAATATTCTGAGACTAATACATCTGCTAAATAGTCACTTGTTTTTATCGCACAAAATGCTTATATGGAAAAAACCGAGAAGAGTCTGGACCAAGGTGAGTGTAGTTTAAAATTGCACGTAAATAAAGTTATAAGCCAGAACGCGTTATTTGCAGATACGTTCAAGATCTTTCTGGGAAAAAGATGTGCCGGAAAATGATGATGCCTTTTTCAAAGAAAGCTTCTGTATGTCGCGGGAAAATTTTAATACGATATGCCATGAATTAAGAGGTATGGAAAAACAAAACAAGAATTACGGTAAAGCCATTCCCTTGACAAAGAGGGTTGCAATCGCACTGTACACTGTTGGATCTTCAGCTGAATACCGAAGCATCTCAAATCTTTTTGGAGTCGGAAAAGCAACAGTTTGCAGCATTTTCCAAAATATATAACAGCTTCTCCACTTACTGAGGAAGTTATAGAGGAAACTGTTAATGGGTTCAAAAAGTTGGGCTTCCCTCAGTGCTTCGGAGCTATCGGTTAGTAAGCTGGAATATTAAAATTTAGGTAAGAGTAATTTTATTTCAACGATTTTAAAGATGACTGTCATATCGAGGTAAGCCCCAGATCTGAAGACGCTGTTGATTACCATAATTACAAAGGTTGGTATTCTACTGTTGATTACCGGTAAGAATAGCATTATGTTTTTAAAATTCGAATTTAATTATGATTATCGAACCTAGATACAGATTTCTATACATCAATGTCGGCAGTCCAGGACGATGCAACGATTCACAAATTTTTGAAAGTACATCTCTTAAGTTGCAACACCAAAATCCCATACTTCAAAGGTTGTCAAAAAGAATATGTGGTGTAGACGTTCCGGTCCTGTTGATTGGAGATTCCGCTTTCCGATTTTCGGATAGAGTTTTGAAGCCTTATCCATTTTATGCCGTTGCACCGGCAGAACAAAAAAACTTTAACTATGTCCTATCCAAATGTCGAAGGGTGGTAGAAAACGCGTTTGGTCATTTGACGGCCAGGTTTAGAAGAATTGGGAGACGATTGGAAAACCACATAGACAACACTTCCTTAATTATAAAGTCTTGTTGTGTACTTCACAACTTTTTAAACGTTCACAACGATGATATTAATATCCAATGAATGTAGAATGTGGATGAAACCACGTTCAGACTCAGAGAGCAGCCGGAACATACATCGTCTATCAGCGACAACAATCCCACAGCAGTTAATATACGAAATGCGATAACCAGATACTTGGGTAAAAACACAGTTATTTACATTACCAACTTTTGTTTCTTTTTATTTTTTATTCAAAAGTGCAGTCAAATCAGTTTGAAACTGATCGGAGGAGCTTGTGAATCTTTCCAGAATTGCATTGCGCTCTCTTTCTATTTGAATGAGTTCCTGATCCGTATTTCGTATTTCCTTAATTTGATTTTTAATCCTGTTTTCCGATGAAGGGAAGTCAGCTGCATAAGGATTAACTGGTTTCCTTTTCTGTTTCATTGCAGCTCTTGAAGTGGATGCAACAGTCGTCTCTGGATTTTCAACTGATTCCGAAATGTCGGAGGTTGAAGAACTTGGCGATATGCGCGGTGATGATGGTGGTGTGTGTGATATTGAAATTTCGGATGATGTGTAATCTAGACATAAAAATAAAAAAAAAGTAATACATTAATATATGTACCTATCAAAGCACTTGTTTACCTATTACAATGCTGTCTTCAACCATAGATTCCAGGTTATTAATCCTCAACTGCCCAAGGATAGCATGCACTCTGTGGTACAGCTTCCATTCCGACGGCGAACCTCCCGATGGACCGACTATCGGGTTTTCCTTTCTAGAAGGTTACGATACAAAAAATATGAATAACGGTTACAACAAATTTGCTCAAAAAGCGACGTACCTGTATCGACTGATAAGGTTGTGAATTTTAACCCTAATCTCGTCGGGAGAAAACAAGGAATTCCTGCGTTGGAAGGAATTCGCCATCTCCTTATAGATATGGTTTTTTTTCCTGTTTCCCCGCAGCTCCTGAAACTTTTCTTCCCAAAGCTCCAGGAGAAAGAATTCGTCCACTTCGGACAAAATAGTTCTTTTTTTTTTTGTTTTTGTTTTGTTGCCATAACTGCTAAGAATAAAACCATTTTTGATTGTATGTACTTAATAAAAATATATAAAAACTCACCGAAAAACAAAATTAGAAAATTGAATTGAATTTTTTTGACGGTTTTGTTAATTTGTTGGTTGCTGAATAAAGTTCTGACGTTAATAACAGGTATGTTTGATTTTATTTGTATATGTTTGATTTTATTTGCGTATGTTGGATTTTATTTGTGTATGTTCGATTTTATTTTGTGTGGATTTGCGATGACAGATACGTAATTAAGATTTAAACACGTATAAATCACGTTATTATAAATCACGAAAATGTATGATAAATCACGTAATTTATGAGATGATTTAGCTAAATCACGTTGGTGGTATTAGAAACATATAAAGCATGGACATGAACCGCAATCTGTATATTGAACCACTTTAGTTTAATTTTAATTCAACAAACATGTTTAAAAAACAACACATATAGCAAAATAAAATTATAAACATTATACTTATACAAAAATGAAAATTTACTTGTCGTTAACAGAATCACCACTGAAAATGTCGGCCTTTAAAACACAAAGGGGCTTAAGTGATATTTACCAATTTTACAGGAGAGAAAAAGGGAAAAAAATGATTTCCTTTCGATAAAGTATATTGAAATTTTTCAGATGTTCTTACTGACCAAATATTTTAATTGTTTTAAAGATTGTTTAGAACTGGTATTTTGTCTCGTTTTCTTAGTTATAAAAGCGAGATCTCAAAAATGGGTTCAAATTCACTTATAGTGTTAGGTATGTAATTAACACAATAAGTAAACTTAACTAATTTATTTAGCTATCAGTTTGTAAACAATGAGGTCTGCAAACATTGAACCGTTTGTGTAGGTAAACATAGTCTTTTCCAATTATCGCTTTATTTCCAACTAATGGATGCACATTTTGTTATTCTGTTTTGTAGTTTCTATTTCGTACGCAACATTTTAGCAGCACGAATAAGCAATTAATTTAAATGTTAAGTATTTATGTTAGTATAAAGTCAAATAGGATGTTATATATCGTCGGCTTAATAAGAAAACCTCGTAACTCCAAAATTTTGAATTTTACAGGAGGAACGAAAGTTTGTTACCAAGCTCAACTTTGTAGTTAACGATGTTATTTTGATTTTGATGATTTTTAAGTGATTTTAACTTATAAAGGAGCTACGAGGTTTTCCATAGCAATGCGCCTACTGAGTTTCTATAAGATAGCATCAAAAAGTAATTTTTGCCAAAAATGGAGTTACGAGGTTTTCTTATTAAGCCGACGATATATTCTTCTCTTTTTACCCGACTCGACACAGGGAGGGTCCGTTCCTACGTGACGCCCTGTAGCCTAAACGGCTTGACCGATTTTGAAGAATGAGGTGTCATTATATTCGTATTCTTCCCCGAAATGGCATAGGCTAAAAAGATAAAAATATGAAAAGTTAAAAAAAAAACCAAAAAACCCGTACTGTAAAAATATTAAAAATATATGAACAAAACACATTCAAGTACCTACCTATACCTAACTATTTGGCAGTCGGAGGGTACTCAATACTCATATATTTGTCAGTCTGTCAGTCGGGTTTTTTGGTATTTTAAATTAACTTTTTTTTGAAGTTGAAAGGGAGATATAAGTTAGTGAATTAAAAAGAGAGAGAGAGAGTTACGTTTCGTTTCGAATATTACTGTCGAGGCAAGAAATATAGATGCGAGCACACATTTTCGTTGCCTCTTTCTCTCACCCAGTTACGTTTCATTATCTAAGACACATCATACAGTGCAGCAGTGATACCAGATCGGGGGATTTATCACTTTTTGCAGGATTTTCCCACTAATAATAAGCTAAAAGGGACAAAGGGATTATTTCAGACCTCATATTACAAAAAGAAAGGGATTTTACTTTTTGGCCAAATTTTGTTCCTAATTGCTCATTTCATTAAGAATACAAAAATTATTCAACCTACGATCAAATTAAATGTTTTCATGTTTAGAGAAAAGTCATTCAAAATATCTAAACGCTTTCATTTTCCTTTTTTTATTTCCATAAACTGTTTCATAAAATGACATATGTGTCTGTGAATGAATCACGAGTATTTTTTGAAAATAATATATTTATTTATTTTGTTAACATAAAAGGGATATTTTGAGTATAACCGTGGGATAACCTGCCTCTAAAGTCGGGTATCACTGTAGTGCACACCTATAATCTGTGTCAGACTGTAGGAGCAACAGAGAAAGGTCACCATCCATATAAAACTGTTTTATTCGCTATTCAAAAAAATTAAGAATGCACTCAATTTCTTCTTTTGACAGATGGTGAATAATAATAATTAATCATATTATTTTCATACAGACATAAAACTCTAATTTGTTAAAGGTTTGTTATAAGAAAAAAGGTAAATGATCCCTGGTCTTCTAACAGCGCGTGATTTTGTGCATAATCAAATAAAATGAGTTTTTTTTGTAAGTGGCAACCGTGGGCTATTGTTTGTATCATACTATAGGAGCAAGAGGGAGCAGTGCGCGCGACCATTTTCTTGCTCTCTTCCTCTCATAGCCTGTAAATTATTGAATTTTCGATATATTAATATGTATAAACTAAACATATATATATAAATGGAGCTAAGGAAGTTTTACTTCAGTCGTGTGGTCTACAGCACACTCGTTTTTTTTTTTTTAATTCTTTCTTTTTAGATATTCCTATCATGATTTTAATATGTAGAACTTATTTTCATCGTACCTACGGCGCAACGTGTTCTTTTTTTTTTATTAAATAGATATGGATCAAATGAAAGATTAATCGATACGTAAATTCGCATGTATTGATTTGTCACAAATATTAAAAATTAACAATACCTAGAGTTGTTGGCGATTCACATACTAGGTTTTTTTGAATTTAGATTTAACAGTTGAGAATTCATGCCGCTTGCACGGCTCTTAGGAGTAAAGTAGAAATAAAATTTTGTAATTATTTATAAGAAAATGTGTACACGTTTTGATAGTTTTATCATAACTTTTATAAGAATGTTCCTATACCTTATAGTCCGTCCAGACTTAAATTTCATGCGCAGGTCCCTTTACATTAAATATTTAACTCTCATTGCGACGCACAAAAGAGTCTTACAACAACAATTCAAGCTAAAATAAAGTAGGATTACAGCAGCGTTTTCGCAATTTTTTTTTTAAATGGGAATAAAAACTGACCCAAGCTGTAAAATGGACCCCGTATAAAATACTTCTATAGCAACACAAAAACAAAATTGGAACAAAAACATCTATTTATGACAAAAAAAGTCAAATGGCAAAGAAGATGAAGTGGAGAAAAGCTTTTATATATAGGTATATAAGTATTGATTTAATTCCCTTTCATTTATAAAAAAGTACTAAAAAAGTGTACGGAACCTTTGGATGTTCAAATAATTTATACCGAAAAAGACCTCGCAGATAATCACCCCTATCGCGATATCCGTTCGAAGCGGAATTTTCTTCGAGATATCCATTCCCCAACACAACTTTCGTAAAAATTCTTCGATGACGCATATAACATATGCCGTGTACCTTTTGATAGGTACACGGCACATTTTTTCCGAAGCTCTCTGACAAATGCTAATACTAATATGCTTATTTTTTTGTTCCAAAGCGGATAACTTCGATTGGGGTGAATGACTACATGCCCCTAAAAAATTAAGCAATTACTTACTTTTAGCGGTACGTAAATTGCATTGCTTTATGGGTAGATGATTCGCTCCATGGAAAACAGGTTCTAATCTTAGATGACTTATTTTTGAAAGAGTTACTATGGTAACATTCCGGCGACAAATTGAATGTTACTAAAATGCTTAACTCATAAGCACTTTGTGTGAGAATTCTTAACTTAATTTTACCAGCCTTATTGGTGACAATATAACTACACACAATTTTTTTTTGTGCACATCTATGGCACAGTACCTTTCGAATGGTATAAGTTTCATTCTCCTCATTTCATAATAAATAGTACTTAAAATATGTATGTACGGAAATATAATAATGATTTAGTGCCGTGTGATTTTAATTGTTGTAGTTGAGGCCTCCATAACTTTGTGTTGTTCATTATGTAATGCTTACCATTTCGAATCAGAACTTAGCTACTTACTCCACGCAATATATATGTACATAGGCATTCACATATTGATGTTATAATGGCCAAAGATACTTTTAACCTTCATACTTCCTGTTAATACAAAATTACAAGTGTTAACAACAAAGTGATAATAAGTGGGTTTATATTTGCAGGGAGAAAGGCAAGCGTTTTTGAATCTCCGTTTTTATGATACTCGCAATAAAATTTTTTACTTTACGATTGAGGAGATATAATTCGATTTATTTTGTACAACAAAGTTACGGCCTGACCTTTTTACAAGAGCAAAAAAAGAACAATTTTGAAACGTGGAAGACGCTATATAGCAAAAATTAATTTGACAGTTCAAGGTTAAAGCTTATATTAACGGGGTGTATAATGTATGTAATCGTATTAAAAAACGAATGAATAAATAAGTAATAGATTATTATAAAGGGTTTTCCAATAAGAGGTGTTGTTTTGGTATTCAAAGAAAAATGCCTTTTTTTGAGATAAATGACCGGATGTTTATTTCATAATAAAGAGGAAGGTATGCCGTTAATAATGGAACACAACGTCAGCCAAATGGCCACCACGAGCACGCATACAGGACCATACACTTTTCATGAAATTTTCCATAACCAAATCGCAAAATGGCTGCCCTATGTCCTCGATAGCCTCACGAATTTTATCTTTGAGGTCTTGAATCGACGCTGGGCTGTTGGCTTAGACCTTATCTTTCACGTGGCCCCAAAGGAAGAAGTCGCAAGGTGTTAAATCACAAGATCTCGGTGGGCAATTGTGATCACCTCTTCGAGAGATAACACGGTCCGGAAACTTTTCCCGTAAAATATCAATGGTTTCGTTGTTTGTGTGGCACGTAGCGCCATCTTGTTGAAAGTAAACGTTGTCCAGATACCATCCAACTCCGACTATAAAAAATCATTAATCATCTCTCGATAGCGCAATCCATTCACCGTAACTGTTGATCCAACCTCATTTTCGAAAGAGTAAGATCCAATGACCCCGCCGGACCATAAACCGCACCAAACAGTCACACGTTGGGGATGGAGAGGCTTCTCAACATCACGAACTTGTCCCAACAGCTAGAATTTTTCCACCAATTTCTGTATTGCAGTCCGACAAGGTGCTTCACGACGACCAAAAAATGCTTTAGTTTTGCGAACTGTGACTGCAAGATTTTCACCATTTTTGTAGTGAATTTTAATAATTTCAATGCGTTGTTGAAGCATGTATCGTTCCATTTTTAGTAATGGCGTAGTTTCAAATGTCAAAGAATAAAAGCTTCAAACGTGACAGCTACCGAAATAGCGGGTCATTCACAATAACACCTCTCATTGGAAAACCCTTAGTAAGTAGTTATGACTTAACAATATTTTTTATATTTATGCAGAAATACTTCATCACTGTATAGTAGGTAGTTCCCGTTTCCCAAATGCATCTCTCTGTATCATTCCACTAATCTCGAGAAGATTCAGATAAGAAGATAAGATTCGGATACGGGTTTGACTTGTATGATACGCATATCTTTTGGAAAATATGCAGAAGTACCAAATAAAAATTGTTTTATCATTTTTACCTGCTGATCTATAGTGCGTGTACGTAATTAGAAACGTCAAAGATGCTAAAATTCTTTATGGTGGATGAGTTTTCCTTAGCCCAGTGAAATATTCATTATAACTTTATATGGCGTGTACAGTTCCGCTACATTTTATCTCTGAATAAATTGAGTGAAAAGTGTTAAACTGATCGTTGCCGGTTTTTACGAGCATTTTATAATTTCTAATTGGCACAGCTCTTAGTGCAGAGTGGATCCCATCTTTTACAAGTTTAACCTGCTTTTGACATGAAATCCATCTCATGTGCTTAGTAAAATCTTAGCTTTTAAGCAATCTCGTTTATTTGCAAGAAGTTGGTCTTATAAAAAACACATGCAATAAAAACTTTAATTCCAAAGAATCGTTTAGGAGAAGTTTAGTATTTTTTCAACTGTGTTTGCATTTTTAACATCTGCGTTTGTAATATCCTCTGACTTAACCTCTATTGATGAATACATGAATAGTTTATGCAAAATCAATTGACACAAGGGGTACTTCCGACAGCAAAGTATTTATGGATCTGTGCGTAGTTTTTTTTATTTGTAATACTTTTGTCATTTTTGTTGCTTCGGAACGAGGTAACTTAATGTTATCGTTGAACCGCGGAGCAGTATTAGACACATGGCATTAAAAGGAGGGCATTTTCAATTTGAATTTAAAATTAAAATTTTCAGTCTACAGTTTCTACAGGATGTTCCTGGTTTTCATGACTAGTTCAGTATTCGTATTTTGTAAAAGAAGTACGTGGTAAAATCTGAGACAAAATTTAACTGACTGTTGAGGCTCAAAGGATATAGGTTTAGGTATTAGCACTTTGTCAATTTTGAATATATTTATATTTTGTGGCTCTTATTGCAAAATATTGTAATGCGAACAATTATTTTAGTTTGTTAAAACGAACCCAAATATCAAAATTTTTTTTTATAGTTTATTTGAAAACTCACTTAACGACTTCGACCAAAATGCAAACTCAAACTGGGCATAGAATTGATATTATCAAAATTATTGCGTCTTTTATTTTCAATTCGTATTTCGAAAACCCCATTTTCGATTTATATAACATTTTAAAAACCAAGTTTGTAATGCTTACATTTCAAAAATAATTTAATATGCATTCAGTTTTTAGCTAAATAGTTAAGCAATAGTATTTCTCAATTTAAATATTGCAGACTGTTTTGTCTGCATAATTTTACAAAAACTGCTTTAACGATTTGAACCGAAATACATATTTAGGATAATTGAGTTCGAGGTTGGAGAAAATTCGTTTTTTAATTATTTCTCAAAAATTACTACCTAAATCCACATCTGTGTACATCTATTTTTGTAAAGTCATACTGCCACAAAAAAATGCAATAACAAACTACGAAGAACCTCTTCTTAGCAAAAATTTCCCTTTTTTTATTAAACTTGCCTTGAAATCGTTCCCACCAGCCACACAATCAGAAACTGCCACTTTGTTTCTACCCCACACACGTCCGTCGGCATATTCAAAAACAAATCAATAGTACGTTAGATGCTTATAATTCTCCAACCAGAACTTGAGAAAATTACCTGTTACTAAGAGCATTACCTTATTAAAACTCACTTTGTTATTCAAAAATGTACTGCCAAATCAAATGAATAACCTAAAAGTGAATTTTATTTTAAACTACTTACATTTACTTTAATTTTATGTGCGGTTGCTTCTTAACTTTTTACCTACCTACAAATTGACTCAACCAAGCTTTTGATAAACGAGAAAGTTCTGCGCGACCCACTCGCGCACTATATTTTTCTCTATGAACTTACTTTGTATTTAGATTGTCATTTATTTCCATATAACTTTGTATGTTACCAAAAAAAAAAAATGTTAAAGGCATGACAAGATTTTCCGGCATTGTTTGGGTTTTTAACCCTTTGTTGCCCGAATTATTGTTTCTTCTTATTTAAAAAAAACAAACAATAAAAATAGATTCATGGAACCTTGTTTATTTTGTATTAACATGTTGCACTTGAAAAATGTTCCTGTTGCTCTACGAATGAACAGGAACAGACGCGATATGGTGGTTTCCCATTAGAACCACTAGGAAGGCAGGAAAAATGTATTGATTTGGTGGTTTCATGTTAAAACCACTAAAGGGTTAATAAGGAAATAGCTAACACGCAACATTTTATTTAAATTTTCCAAATGTCACGGTATTAGGCGTTTTACCCACATGATCTATATACATCATTGATTTCCATGGTTTACAACAGCAGTTGGATCTCCTACTAATGTTGTAAACCATGATCATGAAGTCTATTGTAAACAAATAAATAGATGGCGCACCATGTCAAGGTGCATACGGGACCCTAGGCCAATGCATATACAGTTTTATACTCAATACGAACCGCTGAATTAAGAAGGTTTCTAAAAATAGATTTTAATACATACGATAAGGAGAACGTGCGCAATGGGAAAACCCTTTATGTAGATTTATTTTGTTTGAGGGGTTGAACAGGAGACGTTTCGTTCAGTAGTCCTGCCCACTGACTTAAATGATGATTACAAAAGTAGAGCAGTACATCACTTTTAAGTTTTCATGACTACTGAAAACTAGGTATTAAAATCAAGGTCATAAACCATGCTCTCCGTTATTTTAATGTCTTTACTAAATATAGGCCTTGACTAAATATGGCTTATATGTGCTCCTCTATCTTTTTCGTCTTTCACTCGCGGAATTTTCGTCTAAAGAGTATAAGCACCCTGTATAAGCAAAGTTTACCACCAACGTTATTATGTTTTGACTGATGGCATGGCCTGCCGCTGCTGTAAGTTGTTGCTTTTCACAATAATATCATGGACCAATATAGCTAAAGCGAATGTGACTACGACGACGACGAAGTCGGTGTTGGCAGCAGCATCTCGTCGCGGTTGAATTTCTGAAATTTGAATAACGCTTCAACAATTTCGTCTCATGCCTCTTGGGGTAGGTGAGACGGTACTATGTGTTACAAACAACATACCTGTAGGAGCAGGATTCTCTTGCCGTTGTTTATTTTTTAGTTCGAAATATTTCACCACTAGCAGGGTTAAGGCTTACATTGCTGTCGTGTAGGAAGAATAGGGTGCATACGCTTACCATAAATAATAATCCGTGTAATCCTGGACATGAGAAGCAATTTAAAATTGTTTTAATTTTATAGCATAATATGATGGCGAGAGATTTTATATCTTTAGATGTTATTTCGATGAGATGAGGATGTCATGGAATCTTCGAAAGAGGAAATCTGGGATCTCTTTAGAAGACATTTTATTTGACAAAAGGAAATGTTTAAGTTGTTTTCGGTTCGATTCAACTAAACAAGCTTTTGTTGAGAATTAGATATTCAGTGAATTGGATTGATTTTTCTTTATTAAATTGCACACACGGGCAACAACCTTGGAAGCATAGGTAGTATGTGTTTGTTCGGGGAATGTTTCTATGAGAATCATTAACCGGTTTATGACTTAAAAAGTTTTCAGTGTATAATCCATAGATGGGCCATGACAACATTATATGTTATTGGTAAAGGCATATTTTTATTTTGTTATTTCTGCATATTCTTGTTATCAAGTTGCGGCATTACAAACTTGTTGATCATGAATCATGCATCGCTCAATGTATGAGCTATCATTATATGATTGAGTGGATCTAATGGCACTTCGTGAATGCAGTTTGTACGAACCCGTTCCGATAGAAATTACTTCGCACTTAAAGAAATCAAAAGATTATGTTTAAAAAAAAATAGGACCTACATGAAGGAGCTAGTTTGTGAAGGCTCAAGTTTACCCCAAATTGGAGTGGCACCTAAGTAGAAGATGTACAGAGTTATTTTATAAAATATACATATTCGTTCATTTCAAAGTATTTGTATCTGAATTCTTTAAGGACATCTTCCTTTGAAATGCTGTTTATTTTCGATTTCTTTTAAATTGCATAAGGAGCAGTTTCTTGACATGTTTGCTTTAAAAGTAGTTGCATTTAATGGAATTAAGTCGCACCGAGCTTTGAAAGTCCACATAATTTTAGTTTGATCTTCCGTATCGGTACCTAGAACCCGTTTTAAAATCTAAGTTTCTATAAGCTAAGCTCTTTTTATCCTTTTCAAATGGTAACGTGACTTTAATTTTATTAACAATTCTGCTCTCTTATAGTTAAATTCCATTTCGGATATATTGGCATTTCTACAGCTAATATTAAAGTCTGCACTCAATTAATTCAAACTTTCTTCACAAAACAATTCCTTTTGCATCCGTAAGTTGATGTGGCAGCCGATTGCTTCCGTACTCGAAAAGTGGTCCTTCCCATGTGCCTAAGGTGAAGGTCTTTAACTGGGTCTTTCTTTCAACTTGTATGAGATTTGAGTTATGACTGGTTGAAAAAGATCGCAAATACATCAGAAACAAGATTTCTTCGTTTTATTGATGGTGCGAATCGAAGAGAACATAATATAAGAAACACCAGAATACAAGAGGAACTCAATGCCAAATACAAACATGGATTCCAAGAGGTGAAATCTCACTCCTACTCATATGATGACTGCTCTTGATGACTTATGTGGCATTTGATTGGGCGCTCTCAGAGAATTTGTTTGCTCTCAGAGCACTTTTTATGTTCGTTAGGTACAAAAAAAAAAAAAACAATGTTATTCAGATTGCAGAGCACTTTTGCGAATCTGGATTTTTTCTCAGATTTACCAATACAAGTACGTTTGAGTTTGACAACTGGCGGAGTTTGTTTACGTTTTCGTGAACTTTTTCAACTGAAAAACAAACGCATTGCATCGGGTGGATCTATGTTCGTTAATTATTTATGTACAAACGTTTAGAAATCAATCTAGGCGCAAATTTAGAATGTTTTAATAGTGAATGCAAAATGCCTTGAAAAGTGTCGAAGGCTACACATATTCGAACCGCACTAATTTCTACACAAAAAAGAGCAAGTGATGTTTTTCTGCTCGATTAGACAGAATCTGGGTTCTGAGAGCTTATCTGAAGAAGCCCAATCGAGAACCATATTAAAGTCTGTGTGCGGAGGATCGAGAGTTGTGCAGCGTAAAATTGCTCATTTGCTCGATATGGCCGAGCTAATGCAGTCGACGTATTTTGGCTGTTTAGATTACATCCACTTAATCGTAAAGCTCGCATAGAGTTCGCTGTTGTATATTTCCGTTTATTCGCACTCTTCGCACACAGATTTAAAAATCCATCCATCCAAGACATTTTTTTCCCAATATCAACTTTCCCTTCCTGTTTATCATCCAGCACTCGGCACCATAAAAAATAACTGTTTGGATTGTTTTGTCAAGCCAAAATAGCACTGGCTTCCAAAGGTAATTCTTCACCGGATATCTACTAAGGTATCATTCGTGGAGGTTATGTATAATACAAAGAAAATTAACTTCCTAGCTATATACCTCAAAATTGTTGCTTTCAATAGCGTTTTTGTTATATAGGCGATGGACAGTTACTTGCTTTTTTGTAATGGTAATGCCACATCATGTATTTAGTCTTGTCCGTCAAGGCAAACAGATTTCGCCTGTTCTTCAATCGCCGTGAAAACATCTATCACGGAAATCTGATAAAAACCGATTATTTCAGCGACATAGCTGAATCAGTTTTGCCGCGATTCGGTCATTTCCATATAGATCACAAGATGGTGAGTTTTGACTTGAAATTCGGTGATCATTTCCAGAAAATGAATAAATATGGTCTAAAGTCGATTTGCCGAGCCGGACACGACACCGAATATCTACTTGCCGATTAGTGTGTTGCACAATGGGTTGAGACATTTTTATAGTATGTTGGATACAATCGTAAACTCGAATTTAGTAGGGATATACCTCGATAGTTCTTGCAAGATATAGAATTGTCTTTTTCGTAGATGAGGCATATGGATATATGGTAGACCAGTCATCTGGCATGTTTTCTTCCAACCATATAGTTTGGTGCATGCCCGCTAGCACAACATCGCACCGTATTTAAAGAGTGCCGCTGTTAAGCTATTAAAGCCTGCGCCCTCGGGGCGCAAAGTCAGATGTACTTCATGTACAGACTGTACTTGTTTGAAATAAACAAAAATATACCGTATATGAATACACTTCGGGATTTGGGTAGTCATTTATAAGAAATATTTTTAATACGGATTTAAATGTATTTTTTTAAGAAAAACTAAGTATGACATCCTATAATAATTCCAAACATGATGCCATACTTAGTACTTAGTTTTTTGTGAAATTGTGCTGAGAAAATAGAAACAGACATTGCAATATTTAGTTCGAAAAATACTATTTAGCTAAGATCTTAGTACATGGTATTGTTTAAATTGTAAGTATTTCATGGTTTTTAAAATAGGGTTTTTAAAGCTAGCATTTTCGGTGATTCGAATGGAAAATTAAGAACCCAATTATTTAAAAAAAAAAAATAGAAATTTCACTCCAAGTTTGCCTTTTTTCCAAAACGTTATGTGCGTTTTCAAGTTAGTAAACTATAAAATATGTTCCAAATGTTTTCTAAATAGATTCTTTTTCGGTCTAAGATTTATTTTGATAAAAGAGAAAAATGTAAGTACTTTGCGCAAGAGTTTCATATAGATACCTACCCTAAACCTATAGCTTCTCACTACAATCCATTTTGATCTAGTTACTAATTTTGGGACTTACAATTTTACGCCAAACCTCGAGTTGATATGAAATTTGTGTTTTTACGACTATCGAGCCAGCGATTCCTTGCTCACTAGTCCAGTCACTGCGTTTAGTTAAGAAACCATAAGTATTGAATTACACTATTGATTTTAACTGTTCCAAAAAAGGAAAAGATTTTTTTTCGGCTTCACTTTGCTTAAGGTTAGGTTAGGTTAGGTTGGGAGGGCAGTTTTGCAGCAAATTTCACCCGGAAGCTGTGAAGGCCCATTGTGAGTACCCTGTTTGTACATGTAAGGACATGTGGCTAACAAAACCACTTCGATCTCTTAAGGAATACTTTTATGTCTGATAGAGGTACCCCCGCCAAGTCTTCCAAGCTTTCGAAGAACCTTGCTCCCATACAGGATGATCGGCGTTCCTGTAAAGCTGGGCAGTGGCATAGAAGATGTTCCACCGACTCTATTTCCTCTTCATCTCTACAGCTTCTGCAGAAGTCATTTGCAAAAAGCCATGTTTCCTATGGTGCAGTGTTTGGTTAAAACCCCGACGAGCAGCCGGATCTGACTTCTATTAAGGGAGACTAGGAACTTAGACCTTTTGGTGTCAATCACAGGCCACACACTTCGGGTTATGACGCAACCGATGGTATTGCTTCATTGTTCCTTAGCCAGTTGTGTGGTGACGCCTTCAATAAAAGTCTAAGCAGTGTTAAAAGGCTGTAGCACCTCTTCGTCCGCTAGTTGGGGGTTCATATCAGAGCCGTATCTGGCCAATTCGTCCGCATTTTCGTTCCCTTCCACCTCAACGTGTCCCGCAACCCAGCAGAGTAGAACTGAGTGATGACGTATAGCCCTGAACGCCAAGAGGCAATCTGAAACACATTTCGTATTAACAAGCTTAGAGCCGATAGCTTAAAGTGCTGCTTGACTGTCCACACAGATGGTTATTTCCATTGCTGGTAGTCCCATCGATAAGATAGTCTGTGCTGCTTTCTTAACCGCATAGATCTCAGCTTGAAAGACACTACAGTGATCAGTCAGTCGAAACGACTGGCTAATAGCAAGTCCCTCTGAGAATACGCCGGCTCCTGTACCATTTTCTATTTTTGAACCATCCGTATAGACGGATATACCTTTAATGATGGTACTGGGTGAGTTCCAGTCCTGTCTTTTGGGTATAGTGATTCTGAAATTTTTCTCGAAGTCATATCTGGGTTTCTCGTAATCAGAGAGTGACATGAGTCCCTTCCGATCAAAGATTTCAAGTGATTTCAAGTGTACGCAGTAACCAGCCTTCCAAGTTTTGTTCTCTCGTAATCTGAGAGCTGCTTTGGCTGCCACGTTCTTAGTGAATAGCTCAATGGGTAGCAGGTTTAATAGCGTTTCCAGAACTAGTTGGGGTGTGGATTTAATTGTGCCTGTTATACCCAAACAAGCAATTCTCTGCACCTTGTTCAGGTTCTTAAGATAGGATTTGGTTTTAACCGCCTCCCACCAAACAACTGAACCGTAGGTAAGAATGGGTCTAACAATCGCGGTGTACAGCCAGTGCACAATGTTCGGTTGTAAGACCCAGTTTTTCCCAAAGGAAATGCATAAAAGGCATTAAGTCCTTTCTTCATTCTTTCTTCAGTATTCCGTTTCCAGTTCAGTTTGGAGGTGAATACCACACCCAGGTACTTTTGCTTCGGTCGAAAGATTAAGTCGGACACCCTTAAGCTTCATTGGGCCCCATTTTGGTACCTTATATTTCCTGGTGAACAGAATGAGTTCGGTCTTCTTCGGATTAACCGCAAGACCGTTGTGTTCCCTCCATTTGGATAGTTCTGATAACGCAGATTCCATAATACCTCTAATGGCGGAAAAGTGTTTTCTTGTTATTAGTACAACTACGTCTTAATATCTCTGTTGACAAGGGATGTAAGTATTTTGTTAATCGAGTTGTTCCACAGTAGCGGAGATAGGACTCCCCCTTGTGGTGTTCCACGATTAGCGCTTTTCTTAATCGCACAGTCTCCTAGGGTGCTGTTAATAACTCTGCTGTTAAGCATAGTCTCAACCCAGTTTGTCAGAAACTGTGATGAGCCTGACTCCTCAAGTGAGGATATAATGGTACTTGTGTTCAGTTTGTTGAAAGCACCTTCTACGTCCAAAAAGGTCGCCAACGTAAATTCGTTGTTTCCAAGGGATTTCTCGATCGTTTTCGTTACTTCATGTAGCGCTGTTTCCACGGATCTGCCTTTTACATATGCGTGTTGTGCACTACACAGGGCACTGGTAGTTTCGAGAGTGTTCCTAAGGTGCAGGTCCAATAACCTTTCCAGTGTTTTCAAAAGAAAAGATGAAAGGCTAATTGGCCTGTATTCCTTGGGTGTGGAGTGACTGGGTTTCCCTGCTTTGGGAATAAAGACTACCCTCACCTTTTTCCAGCAATCAGGAACAAGCCCGAGCGTCAGACAACCACCAAAGATTGCCTGCAGCCATTGAACGATCCTTTTACTGCTCCTTTGTAGCACTTTGTTTTAGTCAAATGTAATATTTCATTTCATTATTCTCTCCAGATTAATTGTAAATCTTTTTAAGATTTTTGCAACATCAAATCGCTCCCTGTATTCGAATTTATTTTAATGTTCATCTAGATTGTTTTTAATGGCAGGTTGGTCGATACTCTAGAGAGTAGATCTTTTAACTTAAAACCATGAAAAAAATGAGTGATTAAAATTAAACGAGCGTAATCTACTTACACAAAGAATGTTTTAAAATCCTTTCCTTACAGTATAGGGAACAAATAAATGTCAGCAACACATCAAAGCCATACAAAATTCTAGCTGAATTATTTAAAATATCAATAAATGTTTTTGCCTTTTCTTTTTTCCTTTTAACGCATTGCCAAATTCTTACAACAGCTAAAACGTATGTACTGCTTCAGTATAAAGACTTTAATAATTCCTTGTCCTTCCCCCCACACATTTTCTATACACAGATGCTTTGTGCTTTAGAGGCTAAGTATTAGGCAGTGTAACATGACTACCTACCTACGGCAATGATTTATTCACTTTGTGGCTTACGTTATTTTTTGAGTCCTTGTCGTATTTTTTTGGTGTTTATTTTCATTTTTATACATTAAGGCATTTTGAAATATGTATGTTCTTTCGTTATATAGGTCGAAATAGCAGCTTTTAATTGAGTTTATTAAAAGTGTCAAATTGTATATAATTGTATTCAAATATTTTGTATCTGAAACACTTCTTGAAAAAAATTAATATTGGGATTGTTTAAGGACTCAACATGAAAAAAGTGTGTTTCTTTTTTTTACTTCTTCGTACTTGTATTCAAATTATGTGCGCATGAGGCTTGTTTCTCCTTTTTAAGGAATGAGATATTATTACACCTAGATGCCGAGCTGTATGAACAGCTATAACTAAGTGTAGGAAATGAGGCGAATGCTGACCTTAGATATCCTTTTTTTTGTGAATACCCTTCGATGGTGGTAGAAATTCAGAACAGTATTTTTATTATTTACATCCGCCCTACTTGAACGCTGAAAAAAAAGAAAAGGATCAATTACAATCACTTGGGTTTTGTCTCGCATGAAATAATTTTTCTAATATACAACATTCAATATGAGCCGTATTTGTTTTTTTTTTAATAGTTAGCGTGCTGCGATAATGAGCGATGGCTCGTAGGTTGCATTCTTTGGCAAATGCAAATTATATATTCTTAATCAATCAAAATTTAATGTTATACCATTCTCATTGAATTAAATAAAACAATATTTCGTAAAAAATAAAACATACCTATTAGGAACTCATTTTCTAGATACGTAGAGTAAATGTAGAGTAGCATTCCAAAGTTTTAAGCAAATCCGACAAAAAAGAGTCGTAAACCTAACCTCTTTTAATGCAGGCTACTGGGCTCCAATCAAAACTTCCGGCAACTTGTGACCAAGTTTTAAACACATACACCTCACGTGTAAAAGCCCCCTTTAGAACGGGTGGGGGGGGGGGGGGGGGGGTCATGTCCAAAAATTCCGTATTAGTGTGTCTACACACGCAGGGGAATTCTGAAATCGATGAGGTGTTGGACCTGCGTGTTGACAGTCCATCATGACACACTTTTATATCTACAAGAATAAGTATATTGTATAATTCTATCGTATAGTCATGGAAGTCACTAAAAGGCGATGGATAATTCCCAGATTAAACACCCATTTCCACTTTCAATTTGAATCTGATGCTTAGCCACCGTAAAATATGTTTTTTTTGCCTATTTCCCATTTTTCCAAACGGCCAAACGCATCTCAAAAATATTGCTTGGGACATTCTCTGGATGATGGATTTTTACATAATAAGGACTGGACATGCCAATAATTAACTGGTGCAACTTAGAGCCTCCAGGAAAAATCTGGTGTATATAATGTATATAAAGTTTGTCCCATAATTCACGTAAAATTTAAATTTTTCACCATTTAATAGTAGAGTGGTGCCAACAAAAAAAAAAAAGATAACAATGTGACAGCTAACAGTTAGTAAAAATGAAGCGCTATACGAAAGAACAACGCATTTTCAGTGTGGAGCAATATTTTAAAAATAATGAAGGTTTGTCAGCTATAGTCCGCAAATTTTATCTTCAGTGATGAAGGTCATTGTCATCTTGATGGCTTCGTTAATCGTCAAAATTGTTGCATTTGGGGATCAGAAAACGCACGAGTAATTAATTGCTAGAATAAAATGCATTCACAACGCGTGACTTTCTGAATTTTGGACTGGAGTCATTACCGAACCATTCTTCTTCGAAAATGAGGTTGGTCGGGCCCTTAAAAATGAATGGTGTTCATTATCGTAACACCATAACCCAGTTTTTAGTGCCCAAATTACACGATATGGATGTGACCAACAAGACAGTGCCACATGCGATACAGCCAGATCCAGAACTTTCGATTTAACGCTATTAGACTTTTTTCTTTTCTGAAGTTAAAGGTCTATGCAAACACGACCACCAACGGCTTGATTAAGGAAATTGTGAGGTGTATTAATGAAATTCAGCCACATTTATGCGAAACGGTCATAGAAAATTTCAATAAAAGAGTATACGTGCCGGCCAGCAAAGCCGTGGCGGCCTTTTGCGTGCGATTCCATACATAACCCCAATCTGTATACTCTATGAATCAATAAAAAATGTATCTTTCTAATTGAAAGTCTGTATTTTCTACCAAAATAACATTTTGCGTGAATTATGGGACACCCTTTATTTCGCATTCTTTTACATAAACATTTTTCTAACCAACATTAACTTGAAGCATTTTAATTGGTTTCTGATGGTGTGCTCAAAACAAGAAAACCAAAAACATATTTGATATAACAGCACAAAATTAAATAACCACACCACAAGCAGTACAGTGTCTTTGTCTACGGGAACATCGCGTGCGTAGTACAAAAATCACCAGTAAACTGCTTCCAACTGTGTTTCGCCCAAACCATCAGCAGACAAATTAAACCCGGAACTAGTAACCAGACATTCTACATAAAAGATTCATCCCAACCTGCCTTTGTGCAGGCATACATACATTTTTACCCAAAACAAACTGACAATAAGGCACTCACCAATCTAAAACTTATCGTAGATAGTTTCATAGTGCCATGTATTGTATGTACCTACATAGTTATATTACTTCGGAGCAACACTTCATTAAAAAAAGCCGTTGATAACCTTAACTTAACCTACAAAATAACGCAAAGTATCATACATACGTATGCATTCAGATAAAAAAATTAAAGCAAAACTTCCTCTTCTATATTCAACATTAAATCCAGAAACTAATTCTGATTCACCTTAAGCAAAATCAAAAGGAGTTCGATTAGTCTCTGCTAAAGAAATTGTTAATCAAAAAAAAACTTGAGGGATATAATACAAAAATAAATCATATGTATATTTGATAATTATAAAAATTAATTATATTATAATTATTAATTAAAAAAAACAAAAGATAATAAAATTAAAGCCAAACTTACTTCATAAGAAATTGTTTGAGCAACAGATCGTAATCCTCCTTTAAAAAAAAAAAAAGAATATATCACTCTCCAAAACATGGAGTTTGAAGATGAAGTTTCTAGTAGCATCGATTCAACATGTGAGCTCTTTGCAAAGTTTTTCCAATCGGTATATGTCGATCACTCTAACGTTTCTTGGTCTCAAGTAGATCCTTATGAATTTAACTCTTGTTTAGGATCATTAAATTTTTCCACTGATGATGTTTTGCAGGGCATACAATCATTAGACTCTTGTCAAAGTGCTGGTCCTGATAGAATTCCTTTTGAAGTACTAAAGAACTGCAAATCGTCGTTATCCTTCCCATTAAAACTTCTTTATAATTTATCTCTATCGTTTGGAACATTCTTGGATGAATGGAAAACGTCATTTATATCCCCCATATTCAAAGCTGGCTCAAAACTTTCTGCTATTCCAAAACTTTTTGAGTCAATTGTGACAACCAAACTCAATTTCTCATTTAAAGAACAAATCACTCCACACCAGCACGGCTTTGTATCTGGTAGATCTACAGTGACTAACCTAATGCTTTTCAGTAAATACCTCTTCGATTCCGTAGAATTAGGTTATCAGGTTAATGTTGTATTTACAGATTTTGTGAAAGCCTTCGACACTGTTTGTCACAATATTCTCATCGATAAATTAAGATCATTTGGCATTCACTCGAGCCTCCTTAAATGGATCTATAGTTACCTTACAAAAAGGAAGCAAATTGTTAAAATTGGTTCTTCTCAATCGAGGCCTATTGACGTTTTATCGGGTGTTCCTCAAGGCAGTCACTTAGGTCCTCTGCTGTTTAATATTTTTATCAATGATATTCCAACTATGCTTCAGCATGCTCATTGTCTTATTTATGCTGACGATTTAAAAATATTTTTGCGTGTTAAAAGCATTTTCGATTGCAATAAGCTTCAATCCGATTTGAACTCAGTTGTCAATTGGTGCAAGCTAAACCAGCTGTCCTTGAATATTACAATATGTCATTCCTTTTCTGTTTACCGTATTTTGTCTCCAGTTATTTATCAATATGACATTTCCGAAATTTCACTTACTAACGTAACTGAGGTTAAAGATCTTGGGGTGATTTTTGACACCAAAATTTCATTTTCACTTCACATTGACTATGTTGTTGCTAAGGCTAACTCTATGCTTGGATTCCTCAAACGATCATGTGCCGTATTTTCTAGTCCTTATGCTCTTAAATCTGTTTATATGTCCCTTGTTCGTCCTTTTCTTGAATATTGCTCCATTATTTGGTGCCCTAACAATTTTACTTCTATAAATCGGTTGGAAAGAGTGCAAAAGTCATTTACAAGATTTGTAATTGCTCAATTGAAATGGAACCTTGATGAAAGACCCTCTTATTCTACTAGATGGCCATTAATAGGGTTAGATACCCTTGAGAAAAGACGTAATGTTCAGTGTATATTGTTTGTTCATGATGTGTTTTCTTATCGCATAATTCCTGAAATTCTAGAGAATTTTTTGTTTTACGCACCTGAAAGAATACTCAGATCTAGAAATTTATTATTTAATCCTAGGCATATTTACAATTATGGTCTTAATCAGCCTACTACTAAATGTATTAATTTATTCAATTCTGTTTGTACAGAAATTGATTTGTGTGATGATAGAGAGAAAGTTAAATCTGTAATTTTAAATATTCATGCATCATAATAAAATTTTGCTTCTTGTTAATTTATTAATTCCTAAGTTACTTAAAACCTATTGTATTATACTATATATTTTTAATTATTATATCACCATATATTATATCCGAAATCTGTTAGAGTTAAGCTCGTTAGATGAATAAAGTAAAGTAAAGTAAAGTAAAGAATTAGAAGATCAACCTGCAATTATCACAGTATAAATCCTTAAACTTGTACAACATATAAAAAATAATAAACCTAAATTAAATGAAAATAATTTAAAAAAAAAGGTATACATATTCATAATAATAAAGATAAAAATAATAAAAAAATTGGAGAAAAATAATCAGAAATATAATTTGATAATAAAGGATAAGTTTGTTCCTTAGTAAATAATTTAATTGCATCACAAAAAGGTTGAGGAATTCCTATTAACCCAACTTTATTAGGTCCTTTTCGAATTTGAATTTATCCTAAAATTTTACGTTCTAATAATGTTAAAAAAGCAACTCTTACTAAAACACAAATAATTAATATTAAACTTATAATTAAAAATAAAATAATTTCTATATAAAACAAGTACTATTTGTAATATAAATTACATTTATAAATTCTAAATTTATTACATTAATCTGCCAAAATAGTATAAATATTAATAATATTCTTATTTATAAAATAAATTATTTAAATATTTACTCCTTTCGTACTAAAATATAAAAATTTATTAAAGATAGAGACCAACCTAGCTTACACCGGTTTGAACTCATGTAATATTTTAAAAGTCGAACAGACTTCAAATTTAAACGGCTACACCTAAAATTATACCTTAATCCAACATCGTGGTCGCAATCTTTTTATCAATGTGAACTTTCCAAAAAAATTACGCTGTTATCCCTAAAGTAACTTAATTTTATAATCATTAAAAATGGATCAATTATTCATATATCAATGATTTAAATTTTAAAAGTTTATTAAATGTTACTATCACCCCAATAAAATATATAAATATTATTATAATTAAATAAATCTTTAAAATTAAAATAATAAAAATATAAAGATTTATAGGGTCTTCTCGTCTTTTAAATCCATTTTAGCTTTTTGACTAAAAAATAAAATTTTATTATAAATTTAAAAGAAACAGTTAATATTTCATCCAACCATTCATTCCAGCCTTCAATTAAAAGGCTAATGATTATGCTACCTTTGCACAGTTAAAATACTGCGGCCATTAATTTCTTTAAATTAATTTCTAAAAGACATGTTTTTGTTAAAAAGGCGAATATTATTTTTGCCGTATTCTTTATATAAACTTACCATTCATAGATATATAAATACATAATAAATATACTAATTATATCATTATTAAGTTACATTTTTGTATTTATGCTGTTTGACATGTTACAAAAAAGATGCCACAGATCCTATTTTAGACAAGGGGAAGGTTCTGCCCAGGCCGACAATACCATCAGGCATCAGAGACGTCACTAGAAACAAATTTTTTAAGGTTAATTCCGCTCTTAATTTGTGTCCACACAATATCTATTCTTTTTGTCTTCGCCTTAACATGTTATGACTGTTATTCAGATTGTACGTTCCCCCTTATATAAATAGTTGGCACTTTGATAATGATGGGCTGATGCTGTGCAATCGAAAGCGTGCCGCTTACTGCTTCAACATAAAGGACAGACCCATCTTGTACGGTGGTCCGTAATCGTTCGCCGCGATATCACGCAGCAACGATTGACATCCCAACCACTTATGCTTCACTTTCATCTTATAACCTTGGTAACAAAATTAAGTGTGCCAAATATATTTGTGGTAGATGTGTAATAGTCCTTATAACTAATGATTTCTTTCATTATGATAATCTGATTTAATATCCGAAACAATGAAAGAAAAAATTCAGATATCGTATAATGTTAGTTGTAAACTATTGTTCTGCTACATGAAGCAGATTATCGTTCGTGATGCTTCATCTAAGCAACTATGTTTCTGATACATTTCCCCTGAAACCTTCATTTAAACTTTTTCGAACTCCGACAATTCCACCATTATGGTATTTGCACCGTATACACTCCTTGTTGCAAGTGAAAAGTAACGTAGACTTGCGTGCGCATACGAGGGCAGATATCAACAAATTTCCATTCAGAGTAGAACTTGCTAGGATACTAAAAACGTTAGTTGTAGTTCAACTGTGTTGAGACGTGGTAGCAGTTTCACACCTGCATACAATTTAAGCTAGTAAAAATAAACAACATCGAGGATTTCATTTTCGGTATCGGTACATGTATCCGAAGTGGTGTCGTGTAGTTCGTATCTACGTATAACAATATTTCACCAAAACCATTGTCAAACGAAAATTTAATTGCAGATATAATTTTTCGGATGGATACTTTAATTGTCTTAATTACCTGTTAAATCGCAACAAAATGGATTACTCTTAACGACGCGACAATGTAACTTAAATCTTTTGCGAAATTAAAAGGCATTCCTTTTTGGTTCTTTATGGTATCGCATTCGCTAAGCACTGTGCGCTCAAAAGACTTAAATTGCAGTTGTACGTCCAACAAACCCTTCGGTGCATTTTTATTCTTCGGTATATTTACTTTCCTTTGGAGGTTTTGTCTTTGTCGGTTAAAGCGCGTTTGTCGGTTCGATGCGTTGTGTCTGTGAGTAAAGTGTTTCCTGAGTGATATGCATACAGAAGCGAAAAAAAAAATCATTTGTGATGAATCACACTCATCATCGAATAGGATGGTGTCGATAGCTGTGATTATGATGTTGTTGTTCTAGTTCATGAGTGGAAGATGATCACAATGTTGATGATTATGTACTTCAGAGCAAAATAATCAGATAATTAAAATTGCATACGCAAGTTATATCATACAAGTTGCTAATTGCAACTGAGTTAGCAGAAACACACATAAACGATGAAGAAAAAAGTATACGATCCCTGTGATTTTCTTTTGTATTTGATATATACATATACCTAAGGAAGCCATAAGTGTTTAAAAGAACTGCTTTCCCATGTGAGATTATATCGTTGTGCAATCGTACTTTAAGCATTTCACATATAAGTATCTATTCTCTTTTCTATATAGAATACATATGTATATGAACTTTCCAAAGCGTATGATCCAAAGAAAAAGTGTAATGAAATGTTGCTAGAATACGCCACCTTGTTGTTTTGTGGATTACTAATCGGCAAGTCTACATCAAGTAGTAAGTATCATATTGTTTCAGTTATTTCGTTAGTTCAGTTGATTATGTGAAAACTGTCATGCGACCCTTGTTGAGCACAACATTTATACGCGTTTTTTCTATATGCCCTTTTTTAGATGGGAGAATATTCAAATTACCCAAATTAACTATTCACTAGTTTCCAACTGGTCGCCGAAACTTTCCCTTACATGTTCTTCCTATAAACAAAACGTAATTGAGCCAATAAATGTGTGTGCACATAATGTGGGTGCCGTGTGTGTTGAAGGGGTGAGTGTACATATATGATCGCTTCCTTCGCTTCCATTAGCCTTTGAGATTGTATCTCTACACAGTTTGTCAACTAGTTGAAGAGTTTCTTAACTATGTATTGTAGTAGATATTAATTATCAAAAGGCTTTCCAACTATACCCTGCGTTCAAGCTATGTCTACAACAGTCACCTAAGTACATACTTGAGATGTTGTCATTTAATGCTTTATGAGCCATTACATCATTCTAGGTCTATTAAGTTCTTGCTCGGATAGATAGGGGTCTACATATGAGTTTGGCTTTCAAGCAGTTTGTTAATCTTTGTATCCTGATGAGCAGTGCTAAAAAAAAAGACTTAGATATGAAAAACGTGGGTGCTGTATTTATAAAGGTAGCTTTACAGTGTAGGTATATTGATTTAGAATTGAATTTGATGAGTAAACATTTCGTATTTGCGACTCAATAGGAGCATTGTATAATAAAAGAATAAAATATTGGCTCAAGGGCACCAGAACAAAACTAATTTCTTTTTATTTTTACATAAAAATACCTTTCTGATGATGTTATGTGATAATTAATTTGATTCCCTCCGTGAGGTTAACTTTAAACGTTAATGCGATGACTAGCAAGATATTCAAATTAATACCAATTACACATAAATCTTCTTTGTTTTAATTTGTTTATATAAAATGTCTTGTGGGATTTGTTTTTTATAGAACGTAATTTTCAATGTGCAGTCAAATTGTCTGATATTAGTTATGTTAATTTTAACCACCTCCTTACTTGTTCAATGGCGTTTCAAAAAGGAGCTTTACGTCGACAGTGTCATCTTATCTATTTATCAAGGACAAAAAAGTACTTTCTCGATAAAGACTTTGATTATTTAGTAGTCGGTATTTATTGTTTTTTTTTTTTGCAAATATGAAAATACCTTAAATTCTGTACCTTAGTTCCGTTAATTTTTTCTTTTTATAATTTTACAACAGTCGTTTGCTTACATTCCATTTATCTAATTTATATTAAACTTCACTCGTTAGTAGATAAGTAAAAATAATAAGATAGTTGCTTCGTGTTTTTTCAAAATTAACCCCCCCCCTTGGAGAGCAGAGCACCTTCAAAGGTTGAACTTTTTTGGAATGATAAAACATGTAGAAGATAAAATAATCAGGCACGTTTTTTGGGAAATTTTTATTTTTGGTGTATTAAACGGGGAAACAACATTTTTATGGCTATAAATATTTGACCTTCGCTGAGTTGTTGACTACTTCTTAATGTTTTGAGCATAGACCAACCAAACTAGATAGTCAGCTTCCGTGCACGTAGCCGATTTCCCCCGCAAATTTTGAATGACAGCCCTCTCGCGCGCTCTTATTTTTTCCTGCCCGTGAATACGTGTATTAATTTCCGCCGGGTTGCACTATTTTAATAACAAACAATTTACAAATGAATTTATAACAATATATGTAAAAAAGAGTAAATGTTGAGTAAGGTTTTTTAGATGGCATAACTTTTCTATCCATCTTTGGCACCAAAAACTGTTCATCCATTCACATTTCAGTTTTTTTTTTTAAATGTTGTTTAAATGAATTCTATTTTTGACAGCAAAATTCATGCAGCTGCATAAATGAAATCCGTGGGGGTTGTTCCAAAAATGAGTTAACAACATGCAAGTTAGACCCAAGCTAGGACATAAGTGGATTTTAGAGAGTTGTCATGAACATTGGATAAATTTCTATTGGTTTATTTAACAATAAAAATATGATTGTGATTGTAAATTCTCTAGTTTAATAACACTCAATAGTGTTGAATGATGTTTATTAGGATCAGTAAAATTAAAATGCTATTCGTATTTAAATAAAATATATTAATATCGGAAAGCAAATTCGTAAAAAGTGTGATTAAACTAACAAAAGCCAATATAATATAGTATTTAAGTGGATTCTGCTATTTGATTTCCGATTTCGGATTTCGAGTATTCAATTGAACGTAAGAAACCAAATTCTCTTGTTAATTGTTGGTATTCGCATGCTACATTTCGTTTTCTATACATAATATTGTTTTACAAATTGTATAACAATGTATTTTGAAATGTATGTACTGTTTTTTTTTTATAAAAATCTCTAAATTATTAATTAACAAAAACAAGTGAACTTATTGTGTTTTTGGAATACAAAAAGTGATCAAAACATTTTTTTTACCGAGGGTGATCCACGAGCATTTTTGTATTATTGCGTTTACCAGAGAAAGCCAAGCGCATACAAATTTGAGAGCGATATTAAACAATAAAACAAATTGTTTAAATTTAACAAATAAATACATACCTGCATTATTATTGTGCAAGGCGTTTTACGTACTATTTACAGATTATAAATTATGTTAAACTAAAACAATATTTTGCCCCACTACATAAAACAAAAACCTTTTCCCTAAACTGGGTTAAAATATATTTGTTTCAATATGGCTTTGGAATTAAAAGCCAAATAATGTATTTTCTTTAAAATATACAAAAAAAAGCTAGAAGTTACAAAATCTCTCTCATTTTTCTCTGATTAATATGAGATGGATTTCAGCTAGGTATTGAGAAATGATAATTATATTAAGGCATTTGGTATTGTAACGAAATTATAGCAGGAGTTCCATTTGATACCAGCAATTTCATAATTTCCCTCATAACTGCTAAAATGGAACTAAATAATAATGCACTGACGTCTAAAATAGATTTGAAGCTTTTCGAACTCAATCAAACGATTGCAGATATAAATTCAAGGGTAACACAACTTGAAATCGCAAATACTACATCGATCAGTGAAATAAATACAATAAGACCCGAAATTAAACAAATTAATACATCTTTATCAGATGTACTTTATGTACTGTTAGCTACCAATGCCGCGGTTCAAAACAACTCTGCTGAGATCACTGAACTTAAAACAGAACTTGCCGATATAAAACCCACACAACTCAATTTCGAAAACAAATGTGTTTCGCGCGACGCGGTTCTTTTCGGGATTCCTTATTCCCCCGACGAAAATCTTAAAGCACACATCGCATTTGTCATATTATAAACATAAAACCAAGGACATTTTTCGGCCGCGTCCAAATACAAGCGCTTATAGTATTATTATTAAATTCCGCTTGTGTTAATAACACAGAAATTGTTGCTTGTTTGTTATCCATTAAATCGAATGAGGTTGGTTTCGACGAAATACATCCCAAGTTTGTCAAAATAATTTTCCCAGTCATTCTTCTTTCTCTAGTGCATGTCTTTAATTTTTTCATTACCACTGGTGTCTATCCAGAACAATGGAAAATTGAAAAAATAATACCCATTCAAAAAAGTGGTAATAAAAAGGATTGCCGGCCGATTTCCATATTATCTTATTTTTCTAAGATATTTGAGAGGATAATGATAAGACAAATAAATTCGCACATTCTCACAAACAACTTGCTCACCCCAATGCAATCCGGTTTTCGAAAAAATCACAGTTGCATCATCCAGTGGTGGATGATATTAGAGAATCGCTACGAAAGTAAAGTGACTTTCTTAGTGCTTCTGGACTTTTCGAAAGCCTTTGATACCGGTGATCATATTACTATTCTGTGCAACAAATTAAAAACGCTATTGGCTTCTCAAATTCCGCTGTCACTCTAATGTCTTCATATCTCCAGTCTCGAAAACAAGCTGTATCAATGGGTCATCGTTTATCTGACATCATGATGTCAATAAAAGGAATTGAGCAAATAATAATAAAATAGTTGACACTCAATTAAAAAAAAAAAAATTAAACATAAGATATCCTTTGTAAAAGTAGAGAAGTTCCGCAGGGCTCGATTCTTGGACCACTCCTTTTCTTACTCTATGTAAATGAAATCAATCAATAATATCAGCATCATCATCAGTCCATATGTATGCTGACGAAGCACATCCAGCTGTATCAAAGCTGCCCTCTTGGAATGATAGAAAAGAACCGCGTCGGTCGAAACACATTTGTTTTCGAAATTGAGTTGTGTGGGTTTTATATCGGCAAGTTCAATTTAGGGAAAAGGTTTTTTTTTTATAGCGATCTTGGGAGGATATCCACTTGGTCAGAGAAGAACGGACTCTTTCTGAACCCCCTAAAATCCAAATGTCTTGTGATAAGTAAAAAGCCGTTAGATATCTCCTACTTTCCTGATATAATGCTTAATGGCTCCAAAATTGAATATGTTGAAACCAGCAGAAACTGGGGAATGGTGTACAATAGAAGGTTAAAACGGGATAATCACACCAATGCGACTGTTGTCAAAGTGTACGGTTTTTAACGTCAGCTGTGGATGTCGCATAATAATACTCCCCTAAAAACACGCATATTGCTGGCAAAAACCCTCATTACTCCCATTCTTAATTATGGGTGCGAAATTTTTTGCTGTTGTGATTCCAATAGCAGGAGAAAGCTAAATGTTGCATTTAACAATACCGCGCGTTATATTTTTAATCTTAAACGTTTTGATCGAGTCTCTAGCTACGGAAAATCGCTTTATAACATGTGCTTTGACCACCTACTTCGTTAAAGATCCCTAGTTTTGCTATCTAATGTGATTCAAACTAATCAGCCTAGTTATCTCTTTAACAAGTTGAGTTTTAGTTCGTCAAATAGATCGTTTCACCTTACACATCCGCGGTTCTCTTGCCTTACATCCGAACGAGAGTTTTTTATAAACTCCATCCGTTCATGGAATTCCTTGCCACGGCATGTTAAAAGGTCAGGCGGCACTGGACGGTTCCGGACCGAGCTTAAGTATTTTTTCAGAATCAATCCTTTTAAATTCTTTCGAACTTATAATGGAGAGGTATGATTAAGTTTAATTGTTAAATTCTTTACTTTTATGATTAAGTTTAATTTTTAAATTCTTTTCTTTTATTTTAAGTTATCTTTTTCTTTCTTTTTTTTTCCTCTCATAAAGATGTTTATTCTGTGGCTTGTTTCATAATTCTAAATTGAAAATCATAATCTTCACTATTTTATAAGACTCTTTTTTCTTACATTGTAAGTTTTTCAAGAACAAATAAATAATAATAATAAAAATTTGGAAAGTATTGCTAGTAGGCCGATTGATGCCCAAAAGCGCGGCACATCGTCAATTCGATATTCCGTGGTACTCTGTGAAATTTTCAGCCACAGCTGTAATGTTTTCAGCAGAACGGCTGCTCCGGCATACTCTTTTAGGCTAGCGGCTAAACGTCATAGTGCTTGTCTAGTTGGTATCGGACAACCGCGTAATATGAGCAGCATTTTTTCAACTATTTATTTAGAGAAAGAAACTATTATATCCAACAGCATAATTATTATTGCCACAGAAGGAAATTATTGAAATCATGATGTCAATAAAAGGAATTGAGCAAATAATAATACAATAGTTGACACCCAATTTATTTAATTAAATGTCAGTAGAAAAAAAAATTAAACATAAGATATCATAGTCGCTTACTTGTTACCGTTCCTTAAGCAATTGTTCTTGTTTCTGTGCACGATTTAAAAGCCACGAACCACTGATGTTACCTGACTGAAATTTTTGTCTCTCACAGCGCAATAAAGCACGAGTGTAGAGAGAAAAAGAATAAACGATTTAAAAAAAAACCGTTACTGGAATTGCTCCGCATTTAAACCAGTGAGACCTTGTGTTTAAAGAGGGTGTCAATAATTGTGTCGAAATTTTGCTGTCTCAATAATTGTATACATTACGCTATATTTTGTGTTGCCCTTATTCACGACTTTACTCTTTCTGTACTAATAACGCACCAATGTAAATCCGATGTGTTCTGCCACTGATGTCTATGTCGTCAGCGTATGGAAATCGTTGCACAAACTTTTGGAAAATTGTGCCCCTGGCGTTGGCTTGCGAGTTTCGCACAATTTTCTCAAGAATTGTGTTGAAAAATTCACATGACAGCACATCACCTTGTCTAAATCTTATTTGGATATCAAATGTCTGATAGAGATTTTTAGGGGACACCTCAGAAAATGAAACTACTGGAAAAAGGTTCACCCTATACTCAAAATAAATACTAGTCTCTATTCACACCAAAAGGAATTCCGCTAGAGATCAGCTGCGACTCTCTCGCCCAGAATTTGGCGGAAACCGTGTAAATTCGACGTCGCTGACTGGCCAATTCTTTTGCATAAAATCAATCAGGCTGCAGTGGGAGCCCTGATCATCTAATCCTGTATATCAGCTGTGCTCGGACACGCTCGATACATTAGTAACACACCAAGGCTATCAGTCCGCAATAGAAGGAACCAGATGTCGGTTATCCACAGCAGTGTTGTTCATCGTACAATAAAAACACAATCGTCCATCGTCATGCACCAGCGCTTCGACGAACCTATTATGCCTGTCTACTACATTTTGATAAGCAAACTATTTTATTTAAAACTGTTTTGTACTACCTATCTAAACATGTATCAAAAAAGAAAAGGAAAGGCTGAGTACCCCCTTGTGAATATAAGTGTAAAGTTCGCTCAGTGTTACATAGTACTACATTATAACAGATAAAGCAACAATAAGTGTAACCCGAGAAAAGATCAAGAACAACATCCATATACGCTGCCATCGGAGGGTATACGCTACAAAAAAAAAAGAAAGTATTTAACTGCTGTGAGTCTATTTACTCCTTTTTATTAACTTTCTCCATTACGTAGTAATACAAAGATATTGTATTCGTACAAAAATTCTAACTCGAGATGTTAATCAATTCTGACATTACGATGATAGAGCAACTCAAAGTGGGTGTCAAAATTCTATCCGTCTGTCTGTCTGTATGTCCTGAGATCTACAGCCCAAACAGCTACACGTATTTCGTTCAAACTTCGGATTTGAAGTTTGGGGGCTTACAGATCGGAGCCGTTTTTTTTTGCACGGTATTTTGGTACTTATCATTTAAAACTTAAACAACAGTTTGATTTGTTCGAATATGGCTCTAACGATTTCTACCAAATTTTATATTTAAGCCTAAATAGGTGAGGTTAACATAGTTCCATACTCAGTTCACCGCTATAAAATTGAATAACGGTTCTTATGAAATTTGGACATATCTGTTTTGTAATAAAAATATCATTCAAGTGTAATTCTCAAGTAAATTTATTATTAATCTGCAGTGCAGAAAAATGTCATTATTCATTTCTATTTTCTAAATAATTGATACAATTATTGATTTGAAGAGTAATTAGTCTACTGTGTGAGAAATATCGTGAAAGGTATATTAATGTGTGTGTACTTATGTACATGCGATACTTCCACGAATCCCTATTATACCCACAGATATGCCAATTCAATTTAAACGCATTCAGTTCTCCAGTAGATTGGCGTTTGCAATGACTATTAATAAGTCTCAAGGCCAAACAATGTCTGCTTGTGGCTTAGATTTGAGCACATAATGTTTTTCAGACAGCCAATTATACGTGGCATGCTCTCTAGTGGCCAAACGATCCAGTTTGTTTGTGTTACTTAAAGATTGAATGACAAAAAATATTGTACACTCCATTGCGCTAAGAGATTAATATTAATGACTAATATTTTCAGTATTCTTTGTATATATAATTAAAAAAAAAATAAGAATAAATTAAAAAAAATTGTATTTGGTGTGTTGTTATTTTCACATTCCGTCAACGTTCACAACGCTCCATGCCTCTTCCACTCATACCACATACGAACATACTTACAATAAATAAGATATATTTTCATAATCCAGATTCTTGAAATAATTCATATGGCAAAACAACGTTTGCCAGCTAGTAAAGTATATAATAATGCTAATAAAAATAATAGTACATATATCGAGATTATCACAAAAGCTGAAGAAAACACACCTTTTATTAGAGTGTTCGCTTTTAGATAAACGCATGAGGCATCTAACTTGTAGGTCAAACTCTACTGCCAAGGCTTGATAAATAAAATACAATTTTTGACACAATTCATTTTAGAACCAATTTCAACTTAGTCGTATGTTTTTTAATGGGAATGTCAACTGATTCTTACGTTTCATTCCATCTTAAAAAGTCCTACTTTCTTTACGTGGACCAAAGTAAAAAATCAGTTAAAGACAAACTAACCCCTTGCTTGGGTCTAACTTTGCTTCACTATTCGCAAAAGTCTGTAACTTTTTGATTGCTAGGACTTAACATCGATGAGGATTTTCTTCTTCTTTTCGATAACCTCTCTCTAATCAAAACATCATCTCCATCATATCCTTTACTCGCACTCCCATCATCACTGCCACTGTTGCATGTCAAGTTACCAAAAGGACCAACCTTTTTCATCTTCTCATATGCTCATATGCAGAACATGTGATTTGGAATATCCTAGAAATATATTTAAAACTTAAAAAAATATGTAACCTATTATAAAGGCTCCTGTATCCTAATTACACTATCTCTTTTTAGAGTTAGATTATAATGTGGTTTCTTATACAAGGTGGCGCAAAAATAACCTTCCGATGTTTTTTGGCTGTAATTTAAAAAAAAAATGAAAAACTTTGATTCTTCTTGGGGATTATTTTTATTTGGTATTTTAATTTTTTTTACATCAAGTCGAGAATATGTAAATGCCGCCGCCACAGTTGATTGTCATTTGAGCCTTTTTATGGCATTTTCCATCACTTTGGCCAAAACTTCCGGCGATAGGTCCTCACATTCTTGACGGATATTGTCTTTAAGAGCTGCAAGAGTCTGAGGCTTGTTGACATAAACCCGCGACTTCAAAAAGCTCCACAAAAATAAGTCTGGAGCGGTCAAATCAGGCGATCTTGCTGGCCAGTGCAAATCGCCAAAACGGGAGATTAGGCGCCCGGGAAATGCATCCTCCAGCATATCGGTTGTGGCACGTGCAGTGTGTGCCGTTGCACCGTCTTGTTGGAACCACATGTTTTCCAATCCCAATTCATCAAGTTGCGGCAAAAAGAACTCGTTGATCATTGCTCTGTAGCGCTCACCATTCACAGTAACCGTTTGGCCCGCGACGTCTTCGAAGAAAAAAGGTCCGATGACTCCTCCAGCGAAAACAGCACACCATACAGTGACTTTGAGCGGGTGTAATGGCTCTTCGTGGGTTACACGCGGATTTTCAGTGCCCCAGAAGCGTAAATTTTGCTTATTTACGTACCCGCTAAGATGGAAATGGGCCTCATCACTCATGATTATTTTTGATGAAAAATCATCTTCCTCTTGGTGGTGATTAAGGATGGCTTGAGCGTATGTTAGACGCGATTGGCGGTCAGCAGCTAACAGCTGATGCACCGTCTGGACTTTGTACGGAAACATCTTAAAATCGTGTACCAAAATTCGCTGTAAAGACCGTCGACTGATACCCAGTCGTCTGGTCGATGTCGACGGCGCTTCCATGACATCTTCGGCTACAGCAGCAATATTCTCTGCAGAACGGCTACTCCGGGGTCTGCCACGCCTGGCAGCATCTCGTGTTCTTCGAGGCGAGCGGCTAAACGTCGCAGTGTTTCACCAGTAGGCGTTGGACGGCTAGGATATCTGCGACGAAATTCACGTTGTGCCAAAGTCACCGACCGATTATTGCTCAAATAAATAGTGGCTTAGTGGTTAGTGTGTTGGACTACTAAGCGAGGGGTCCCAGGTTCGAATCCCGAGAAAAACCCAAATTCCAACTTAAGGTTTTTTTCGCTGCGCCACCTCTCGCGAACGTCTGACAAACATCCGAGAGTATAACTGTCATGAAAGAGCTTCTCAATTGGCCGTTTGGACTCGGCATAAAATTGTAGCTCCCTTCCATTCGTCCCAAAAATAAAAACTCACACAAGACGAATGGTTGTGAGAAGCTAGGCTTGGGTCCATACGGACCTGTTGCGCCAATTATTTATTTTATTTAATATTCCGCGTTCTGGAGCAGTGTAGCGTAACATTGTTTATTAACGTGTATTTCGCATATGTTTACTACACAAATGTCAAAACAGAACTGACATTAGGGGCCAATCGCAAAAATTATAGCATTTTCTGATAGGAGGATTACTTTTGCGCCACCTTGTAGATAAGAGAACTGTGGCGTATACGTAACAATTTCCTGTTCGATTTCGGTGATAATGTAATGATGATCATATAAGTACAGTGATTTGATTGCAAGTTACTCAATTCACGTGCTATTTGTACGCATAGAATCTTCCGCATTTGAAATGATATAATCGTATGTTACGATGTTAACTTATAACTTATGTTATAAGTTGCCAAAGTTTGTTGGTTGTCGAATAGTTTAATAAGAATAAATTAAGGTTAGTAATTTCCAAGTCCAGCATCTTATAGACACAATTTTCTGAAATGGGAAACCATAGTTTCTCCCTAAATTACACGACTTCTATTTTATTAAATTCCTTAACGGAAAATAATGAAATTCCAATGCCGGAATACACAAAGAATAATCTATTTAATACTCCCGGAACACAGCAAAGCTACGCATGTTCCTTTAATTGCCATTTTAATAAGATGATTCTTGCCAGAAGCGTAAGATATTGAAAAAAAGAAGAAATACTGGAAGGGTAGGTGGTAGGTATAATAAAAATGAAAGAACAAAAAACCCTAATGTAATATCCATATTTACTCAATCAAAGAGAAACCACCCAAATCCGGAAACAATTTACATCTTCATTGCGTTCCCCTAATCGTTTATTAGCAAACACAAAACATTACGAATTTAAAATATAAAAGAACAAAAGTAACAACTTCGTTATGCTGATTTCTTCCTAGCAATCGCTTGCAATTGTCTGCAAAGCGAAAACGATACTTAAGCTTTAAATAGAATGCAGGAATCCAACAGCCATTTTTATATTGCTTATTGTGAAAACGTCTAACAAAACAGTCGCCCCACAATGTGTAGTCAATTCATCCATACTCACCCAATAGGATCTTTTTTTGTTAGCTGGAGCACCCTTGAATGAATAATTTGTTTTTGTTTACATTCATGGCACGTTCTGGCGACGAAATGGCGCGTTTTAGTACTCAGAAACAAAAGAGGAAACAACGAGCAAACACAAAAATCACATGGACTTACAAAGGAACATATATATCATAAAATGAAAAGAGAAAGAGTTGCTTATCCAAAAACATCGTCGTGTCTATGCTCAACCATGTCCCCGTTTCAATGGAGTTTTTTTTTACAAATAGCTGTACGTATTCGTATATGTTTCTGTAGGTTCGAAAAGCACATACATACACATCGGGAATTAAATTCGTTTGAAGATATTGAAGTCATTTGCAGCATTCAGCAATGAAAGTATTGGTGACCATAGGCATACAAAATTAGGTCGAGGAAAAGCGAGTACGTTCATTTACCATTTTAATACTGCAATCTATCAATAACTTTTGAAAGCATTCCAGAAATGCTTCTAAAACCAAAGATGAAACATATTTCGAAACGAATTCATTCGAAAATTCAGAGACAATACCATTCAGGTTTAAATTGTTGATTTAGCAAATTTATCTCAACCAGAATCTCTGTTATAACACTGGCATTTGCCTCATCTCATATATTATATAATGTTACATTCATGTGATATATGTAGCTTAGAACGCTTGGAAAAGGTTTGGAAGAAGATCCGATAATTTTTATTTATTTTTAGACTCCCTGGCAATAATTCTTTGAAAAAGCGGAACTCTCACATCGCTATAGAATAGGCAACTCTTCTTCTTGATGCAAAATTGTACTTAGGTATGCAAAATATCATTTGAATATCCGACAGGTACTCAATTGAAAAATAAGGTTTCTGATGATTACATTGTTGCTCCATTTATAGATAATTAGAACGTTGGGACTTATGTGTAAAAGAGTAGCTTTTATTGAAATTTTACACGTAAGGGAATAGAAGCGTGCAAATTCGTTTGCCGATAAACGAGTGTTGCACAATCCGGTTATATATAGCTTAGATGTAAGGAGAATATTGGTTTTGAACTGCTTTAAATATAATGTGTTTGTAATTGAAATGGATCGGGTTGTCGCAATCGTTAAATATTAAACCGAAGTATGGATAGTTAGTTCTTCGAGAATAGGTTTTCCTATCTGCCTATTTGCTTTTTTTATGTTATGATGTTAGATATCTAATTACAAAGATTATGTAAGAATAACTTCCTATACAAATTTTGCCTCTATTCCTAAGTTGTTGTTCATGAAACCCAGGTATTTATTTTTGTACTATAAGTTTCGTGTCAAATATAATACAAAACTATTTTTACAGACACTTTGAAAATATAAATAATAAATATACACATACGAGTACATATTCCAACAACCAGGAAAACACAATCACGAAGTTACATATATGAAAGTTTTTACATTCTTCTATCTTCAAACACGTGCTTCGTTCCAAATAAATCCCTAAGGACAATGCTTTCCCCTGCAAGGTACTGAAAACAAACTTTTTGCCATATACCACAATTTATATTGGAACTCTCAATATACCTGCATCCAGCAATTGCAAATTTTGTGTTTTAAGAAACTGCATTTTATCGTGTAGTTACTAATGTAAAGTATTTTTTTTTCATACTAGCTTTTTTCATTGATTTGTTTCGCCAAAGTTTCCTATATTACTGAAAAGAATTCCCTGATTTGAACAATTTTTTCCTCTTTTATTTTATCTCTTTTGTTGTAAGGATACGTGTACGGTATCCCATCAATAATGATACGAAAATCTCTACCTCTGCAGAATAATTGACGATGCTAAAACTTAAGGATATTCAGTTATATATCGGTTCAGTGAGCTAGCAATTTCATCACCATTACTGAAGCTTTTAACTTATAATCTTTTTACATGAAAATGTCTCACATTTTTCCAGCCAGATAAACAAGGGTCTGCTACTTTTTCGTCCATACGTAACTGAGCATGAATTGACGCACATTTACACGTGGTTGGATGTTTAATTCGTGCAAAAAGAACAAAACGTTAAATGTGGATAACGAAGACCTTTTAAGAACAAACAAAAAATAAAAACATTTTCCTTCTCTTCCAACATTATCCATCGAAAAAGGTAAAAAGAATTCCCATTAGCACACATACACACTCATAGCCATAGAGAAATTATGCCTCCCTGTCGAAGCAGGTGGACTTCGTTCAATTAAATAATAAATGAGTTTCACCTTTGTCTCCTCTCTTATTTTGCCTCACATAACTTATTCGGTCAAAAAGTTTTGCAACCCCAAAGCGCGGCAAACAAGCTCATAAGGTATGTTCTTACCCATGTGGAATTTAACATTTATTCCTTGGGGAGAACGTTTGCCAGATTGTCATTATATGCATAACCGATTAGCTAGTTTTAAAACATACCATACACACGGTATATAAGTAAAGGCTGTTATGGTTGACATTTATTCTACTAATGCGGTGTTATACGGACTGAGTATTAATTGCGGACAATTTGGTAGCATGGTGTGATCATTAATAATGTAGATACGATTTATGCGCAGGAAATTTAAGGCTTAGTCACTTTAAGCAACTGTCTTAATTGCAGGGTTACAGGTGCTTATTTAATTTATTTTAAAAGCGTTTAACCTTTTCCGGGTAAAATTGGCTAATGGTTGAGATTTCTGAAATTTCGGCTTTTGCGTTGATTTTTACTTCATGTAGGTACTATTTTTATAATCGACATTAATTTCATATCTTGTTCATTCAAATTAAGAATCAGTTTCATTTTAAAAAATTTCATTATCCACGTTCACCAATTAAATTAAATGGGGATTCTGAATCATAAAATCAGTGCCTATAAATCAGTAATGAATGAAAATTCTCATCCTTGCAATACCACATGCTAGTCATTATTATTTCAGACGAAATACTTAAAACTTAACGCCGATTTTACGATATTTAAACCGAAGCAGATCGTAACAATTAATTATAGACTATACTTATTCCGTGAAATGATGTAATGATTAGGATGACTGTCGAAATGTTTCCACAAATAGTTTCTGATATATATTTAAACATTGGTTTACATTGGTCTACAGTAATACTGTACATCCCCTAAACTTAATCGACAGTGGATCTGCAATGCATTTTAATTTAATGTATTATCATTATTCTTAACCCAGCAAGATACTATAATTATTTAATAACACAAGTGTTAAAAACGGACTTTAGTAGAATAAATATAAGTTAAATATTTTCTTACATAAAGGGGAAACAAAATATAAAAAAAAAAAACAATATAAAAAAGCCTAAAAAGTATAAAAAAAATCCAACAATATAAAAGTCAACATCAGCTGAAAGTATCTCCAGAAGTTGCCACAGCCTGCTCTTGAACGCAGATGCATAACCTATCAGTCATATTGTATTCGCTGTAGCTTAGTGGTTAGTGTTTTGGAATACTAAGCGAGGGGTCCCTGGTTCAAATATCAAAAAAACCCAAATTTCAACTTACGGTTTTTTCTTCCAAAGCGCCACCTTTTGCGAACGTCTAACATCCGGGAGTATAACCGTTTGGACTCGGCATAAAATTATAGATCCCTTCTATTCGTCCAAGAAATGACAAATTCACACAAAACGAATGGTTGTGAAAAGCAAAGCTTTACGGTCCCTACGGACCTGTTGCGCCAACTATTTATTTTTTATTTATCAGTCTTATATTGCAATGCCAAATCTCGTGTATATTACAAATCATAGTTATGAAGGAAGAGAAGTTAACAGGTTAACAGTTAACACCCTGTCGGAAGATGCTGATTTTCGACCACGAGGGATACAACTTTTGATCGAAAATCATCATGAGCGACGAGGCCCATTTCAATCTCTGTGGATAGCTACCGAGCACCTAAAATCCGCCAATAACGCACGAAGAACCATTACACCCGCTCAGAGTTATAGCATAGTGTGCTGTTTTTAGAGCCATAACTAGCCAAACGACAACAAATGTAGACGGCGACTATGCTCAACGACTTTAATCTTCCTAAATTAAATTAATTGGGACTGAACCACTCAAGAGCATGTGATTACAGAAGAATTGAGAAAGAGCGCATACTGCATTTCCGGTTCGCCTAATCCCTCGTTTTGGCGATTTGCACTGGCCGGCAAGATTGCACGGTTTGACCGTTTTTTTATGGCTCTGCAAACAAGAGAATATCTGTCAAGAATACAAGCACCTATAACCTACGCCCGATGTTTTGACAAGAGTGATTGAAAATGACAAAAATTAATTCTTCGTAATTCGACTTTATAGAGAGAAATTTTAAACATCAAGTAAAGACAAACCAAAAGTCTTTCATGAAACCAAAGTCTTTCATTAATTATAAATTCTACTGGCAAAAAAAACATCGGGTGACAACTTTTGCGGCAGCTTCTAATATACTAAGCAGTAAATTAATTGTCCAAAACTTAAAAATTGTTTCCATCGTAACGTCGTGATGTGAATGGATGAGCTAATAACATCAGAATGAATCTCATTAATGTAAATGAAGAACAACATCGTAGTCAGGATTGAGACCTAAGGATTTACTTTTACAACTGGTAGATACGTTGTTATAGGCAATGACTAGCTGAGTTCTTTCTTTCAAAAACGAATAAATTAGCAGATTACGAGAAATTGGTTAAATTTCTTACTGCAAAGCATGTTATTTATGGTATTGAATATTATAGTCGTCCTTAGTCTACAATCTTTATTAAAGTGGACATAAAACTATGCTTACACTCAATAAGACATAACATGTTATTATGGGTAAATCCTTTCGCTTTAGGAATAATGTATGAATAATAAAGAATACTCGTATATGAGGTATATACGATCGTTAAAACGATGTGCGGTACACGCATATGAGCCATATACTATAAACTATACAGGAGATTTGCTCTTACAATTAGAGAATGCAACTTATCAAAGGCAACAGAAATCGATTCGAGCAAAACAAAGCTTTGAAAATATCGGCTATGTAAAACTGAAACTTAAGTACAGTTGCGTATTGATTGCCTTGATGCGATACAGAGTTTTATTTAACAGTCATGATCAGTTGATGAAATTCGAGTAAATTCCTCATATTCATTCGTTTCTTTCAATTTCTTTGAAGGGTCTAAAGCATAGAATCGAAAAGTGTCTAATTTATGAGACTAATTACGTTCTAAACATAATTTTTTAATGCTGTTTGTAACCACGATTGATTTGCAATTATAACTTGGCTGAATTTTAACGGTCATTATTCAGATTGTGTGTTGCTTTCAACGAACTTACTTGATCAACGACAGATATGGGTCCATCCGATTGATCTTAGGTCTTCTGTTAACATTGTTTTAAAAGGCTATAGATCTATAGAACGTTTTTTAATATATTCGTTCACAGTGAAATGTTAAATGAAAAAGAAAGAAGAACTTTATCAATTTCACTAAAAACAAAAACATCGAGAGGTGCACTTAAATCTTTAGTCAAATGGATTGAAATTGTCGCCTTTACAGCAAATAAATAAATCAAGCGATATTTCACTTTCACACTCAACTAGCTGCGAGTCATCAAGAACATTGCAGCTTTAATCTCCAACGACATGATCATGACAAACGGTCAGAGTCAGAGTATTGGGAAAATACGGGAGCTATGAGTTAACGGCAACATTTGTATAAAATGAGACAAGTCCTTCGGGTTAAGAATTGTCCCCAAAAGTAAATTCCGCCTCAAACTCAATGACTTCTGGAACAGCTTCACCTCTAAAAAACAAAATGAGAACAACTTTAATCTGCCTTGTACGAGGAATGTTTGAACAAACTACTACTGGAACAATTAACACAAACAGAAACAAAGCAGACGTTACTGCAAAAAAAAAGAAGTTAACAGACAGGGGCCTGACTGAAAGCATTTATTTTTTGGCATCTAATCGAAAGTAAATATATTTTGATTAAATAATACGAAAGTCAGATAGGTGATACATTATACTCTAGTGAGGCTTCAATATGCTGGCCTATAGATGATGTGGCTATAATTTCGGATCGAATATATTTTTGAAGTAATACTTCTTTAGGCACGCTTGACTTGGGGGGTAAGCTGGTGATTGCGTCACGAAAGCGTTATGGAAATTGCGAGCGGAAGTTGAGAGGGAGATATAAGTTAGTGAGATAAAAAGAGAGAGAGTTACGTTTCGTTTCGAATATTACTGTAGAGGCAAGAGAGATAGATGCGAGCACACTTTTTCGTTCTCTCTTTCTCCTGTAGCGTGCGGGCGAGGGCACACTAAACCACAGGGCAGATGGGCCCAGTAAAATCTAACGCAAGATAGATGGCGTCGCTAATTGTAGGCGGAAGAAAAGGTTAGGTGAGGATAGGAGAATAAATTAATTGAATTTTGGTTAGGAACAAGAGTGCACGTGAGGCCGGAGGCAGCCATTGTACTTAGTCATAATTAGTATTAATTCTAAAAACAAAAGAAAAATAAAGAAGTGTAAACTAGGTTGCTAACGTTTAATTTGAAAATTAAATTTGGTACGTGCAATAGTGCAACAATACCAATACTCCCAGTCAGTTACGTTTCATTATCAAAGACACATCATACATGATATCAGATCGGGGAATCTATCACTTTTTGCGAGATTTTCTCACAAATAATATGCTAAAAGGGACAACGGGATTTTTCAAAAATCATAGTACAATAAGAAAGGGATTTTACGTTTTGGTCAAATTTTGTTCCTAATTGCTCATTTCATTAAGAAATTAAATGTTTTCATGTTTAGAAAAAAGTCATTCAAAATATCTAAATGCTTTCATTTTATTTTTTTTATTTCCATAAACTGTTTCATAAAACGACATATGTGTCTGTGAATGAATCACGAGTATTTTTTTGAAAATAATATATTTATTTATTTTGTTAACATAAAAGGGATATTTTGAGTATAACCGTAGGATAACCTGCCTCTAAAGTCTGGTACCACTGCAGTGTACGCCTGTATCACACTGTAGGAGCAACAGAGACAGGTGCGAGCACAGAGTTTCTTTTCATTCTCTCATAGCCAGATACGTTTCGTATATCTAAGACACGCCTATTGCAAAGTTGCCACTTTTGTAATTTTTAACAAATTTGGTTATTTTTTTTTTGCTTATTGAGTTTTGGTAATTTTTATCTGGTTATGGTATTTTTATTTAAATGCTACCTTACTGCTTCTGAGTGAATGCATTGCATTATTTGCATATGCTTCATCACCATCCATATAAAACTGTTTTATTCGCTGTTCAACAAATTACAGAATGCACTCATTTTCTTCCTTTGACAGATGGTGAACGTTGAAATAGTTTCTGTTTCTGTTTATAACTATATTGAGATATGGATAGGTTAATTAATTATATTATTTATATACAGACATAAAACTCTAATTTGTTAAAGGTTTGTTATAAGAAAAAAGGTAAATGATTCCATGTCTTCTATCAGCTGGTAATTTTGTGCAAAATCAAATAAAATAATTTGAGTTTTTTTTGTAAGTGGCAACCGTGGCCTATTGTCTGTATCATTCTGTAGGAGCAAGAGAGAGCAGTGCGCGAGCCCATTTTCTTTCTCTCTTCCTCTCATAGTCAGTAAATTATTGAAGAAAATTGATATATTAGAATGTATAAACTAAACATGTATATGTAGATGGAGCTAAAGAAGTTTTACTTCAGTCGTGTGGTCTAAAGCACACTCATTTTATTTTAAGTTGGAATAGGAGTATCCAAAATTTGCTTGTACATCACATAAAGACTAAAAACTTTCATTCATCAGATCACCGGTCGTTTACGTCAATCAGGAATTAAATAATGGCCGAAAAACGCCTCGGCCTGTAAATCATAAAAACATTGCCATTTTCTAATAAAGGACCCATTTCAACTTCAAGAAGAAGTTCAGCTGTTTGATGAAATCTTATAGCGGGTAATATGCGAAGGCACATTAACGTCCTTGGTTCGCGGGTTGAATTAAAAAGAAACAAATTGTATTGTTTTTTTTTTCTTTTATAATTTTCTTTTCTTTATTTATTTATCGTTCTGACGAGTGAGGCCGCTGTCCAGAGCAAGGCTGTACCTCACGGGTTAGCTGTCGAATTAGAACGGATTACTGATTACAACAGCATAAAAATAATTCTAACAATGCTTATGATAAAAATGATTATTTTGTATTTCATGAACTATCCCACGATTTACCTATCTGGTTTCAAATAACCGCGCTCCTGTTGGGGGCATATCCGTTGTGGGATTAAGTTTTGCAATGTATGCGAAAATGGCCTGGGAAACCGTTATCGAATGTGTTATGTAAAAGGAGGTGTGCGGAATAACCGGGTTGTAAGTTTTGGTGGAGTCTGATACGTAACTACACCCCTGGCATCCAAAATAAGAACAGTGTGGGTAATAATTAACGAACAACAGCATTCTAAGATAATGATAATAAGTAATAACAACAAAAATAGCCTTACCTGTTCGCTGATCAACTTGAGGTAACAACATACAAAAGAAGAGAATGTAGGTAGCATTACATGAGTTAAAGAACTAAATCCAGTCCACCTTAAAAGCTAAACAAATCCTTTGGGTATATGTAACTTAAGGGCAAATATTAAACCGATTATCTGAAAAGGCTAGGCGAACTATTCAATATCCTCTTACCTCGGACTTGAAAATTATGCGAACATAAGTAAAATTTCTCACGAATTACGGAGTTATGCCATTTATTTATGTCAAAGCTTTAGGAATTCGAAATGCTTTACTCAAGAAAATACATAGGCAAGGAGTTTTTTATAAAACGAAAAGAATTTGATGATGATTTCTTCGAGTAGACGATTAAATGTTTTCGTGACAAGCTCTTTATAACCGCTAGAAAGGCCAACTTGTCTGGAATGTTTTAAAAGTGCTTTCCTTAAATTAGAGAACCCGAAAAGAAAATTTCAACGTCATTAAAATGTTCAAAGGCATTGTGGTAGCTGTAGGTAGACATATACAAAAGTTTAGTGAAAGCCAAAAAGATATTCCTTTAATAGAGAATGATTCTCGTCGAGAGCTTGAAGATACACCAATCCTATATATAAACGCCTGTTCCGTCTACTCGTAGATACATAAAGAATTCCTCAGAGCGATGATGTCATATTTTGTAGAGTGTTATAAGTGGAAGCGATACCTGTTTGAAGACGAACTAAAGGAGAAGAATGGACGGTAAAATCTAATGAATTGTTTGTCGTCGAATACATGACCTCTTTAATATTTACCATCTGACCAATTAGCAACAACTACCGATTCATATAATGCTCTTTAACTATGTATCAGCCTGTATATGAACTACTTTACAATTAAATGCAAGTCACGGCTATTAGTATATTTACGGATTATGTGAGACAGTCGATTAAATATGTTTTAACGCGAAAAAGTCAACTCATTACAGCTTTTAAATTTGGTGGTATACAAGTAAAACAGCATGAGATTGAGAAATTACTTTCGATAAATTAAATTTCCTGCATTATACAAAATAAAAATTGTATCGGCGTGGTTCTATGTGATTTTGTAATAGGATTTCACAAATAACGAACCACACACAGTAGGTTGGTATATGGATAAGCTATTTACACAGCTGAGTGCTTAATTCCTTTAATTTCACTAATTTTAAGCATTAGCTGCAATTATACAATGCCAACAATGAAACATGATGATGCATATATGCAGAAAATTGCCTAAAAGCTACATTACAAACCTACATAAAGTTTACTACAGATGAATTGAATCGATACACGTGAAGTTTATAAATACTTATCTTTGCGTAGTGGACATACCTTACACTCGGTAGGGAAGGATTGAAATGTCATAGCTACATCCCTATAAATAGAACACATGATACTAAACCAACAAATATTTATATATACAAATGTATTTTTGAAAATTATCCGCCCGCAATTGTTACAAATAAGCTAATAAACCTAATCGCTCTCAGTAGTCTAATCAGCAAATGTAAATATCTTTACAAAGTGTGTATGTTGGATGTAGGAGTATGTGTTTGTGTATAACTCTTGTACATTCTACACGTATATGTGCTTATTTATTCCTTCTTTGCAAAATTTGTGGACCACAAAAACATATTCGGGTTCAAAAGTTAAAACGTTCCGTTACAACCACAATAATGGCGCAAACCTAAATGTGGCCACCCACAGGCCACAAAATAACAGATGAACTCTGGATAAAGGAACAACACAGAAAAAAGGTTGTTGGCTCTATATTTCTGCACCAAAAGGGGTTATTCTTTTTTTTTTTAGATATATTTTTGGTCTCAGATAAATTGTTAAATTTTTGTGTCCTGTCTGAACTGGTTGAATAATGAATGCATATATTTCGATTGATGCATAAGCTTTAGTTGAGTTAGAGCCAACTTGATTTAAAGATTAATTTTTCGCTCTTGATTAATTAAATTAAAATATTTGGCGGAAGTGACTCTTGTGTTACTTGTGTTATCGTAGCATTATACTGTCAATTTGAGTATTTGAGGGCCGTTTGCTCTTACGACTCTGAACGATTTAAGTTATACTTAAATACTTATGGGCTACTTTTTTAGGGCATAAACTGTCACGTGAGAGTTTATGTGGCACTTTAATTCACTATGAGTCGTATCAGCAAAAGGCCCTGAGTAATTTGCTGGTTGACTCGGTAGTAAGTTGGATGTAGTACAGGATTTCCTTGTTCAGTGCATGACCGTCTTACATGCTGCACTATGTTATTCTGATGTTTCTGTTTCATGTAGAATCTTAGCTCTAACCCATTTTCCAATGTTTAATCATTTTGAAATATTATACTTACGTATTACGAATGATAATAGAAAATTCTATTAAATTCGAATGAGCTTTCACCATCCGTGATAGATTTAAAACCAACTTTCTGATGTTCAATTTTGACTTGAAACTGTGCATACTTATGGCTTCCTCATATTAATATAATAATGCTTTCTGGGATCTGATATAAAAAAGGACTCATCCCAAACTTCCTTCTCTTAGAGTTGCGTTTTCAAATCTTGTGGTGGATGCGGGTTACCTACTTCCCAGTGCTCAATCAAGCTGAAAGTCGAAAGTGCCAAATTTAATCAAATACATGTAACTATCACAATTGAAAAGTATATATATGAAGAGCGAATGCCCTACAGATAGTCGATAGGAAAAATGATATCGGAAATAAAAGCAGATTTCAATATTTAAATCGACCGAAACGTTTGTGAATAAATGATCTTAAAATCAATAAAAAAATATAATTGAGTTGAGTTGAATCAATACAAATCTTTGGGGTAAGCAAAACCGAATTTAAAATGTTTGCTGTAATTCAATTTGTACAGATTATAGCTAGCATTTTTTGCATTTATAATAATGTAATACATAACAGAAAAAAAGCAGAAAAATTTAAAGTTAAAAAAGCATGCTTTTTTTACAAAGTTCAATATTTTAATAAAACATTTAAAACATTTTGAAAGAAAAATATTATTTATGTTTTAATGTGACTTTAAATATGTCAGGGTACTGTAAGTAGAGTCTTCGATAGAGCACTTATGTCTTTAATCAATAAAAGTGCATATTTTAACAAAATCATAGAAAACTGTCAATCTTCGAAAAGTTTTGGTTCATTGTAACTGAGTAAGTGTCTTAGTCTTAGTGATTTAGTCTATTTCATAAATCATAACAGTCTTGTTTCGACTGTAGTTCTTTTGACTTCGAATCAAATCAAACAAAAGCTGACGTCAACCAGACATTAGATCAAAAAGGCTTAATGCCTCTGAAGAAAATATAAAGAGCATCAAGAAAAACAATCAAATTAGGCAATTAGGTATATTGTGGTGAAGTGAAATAAAGCCCAGTGAAATTAGACGAAACTCCCAAAATTTGGCATTATTTCGTGATCCAAAGCGTACATTTTTTCGCGAAGGTAGTCGAAAATCGCAATATCGACGCAGGCGGTGCGAAATATCAAATTTAACAAAATTATGGGACAGGGTGGTGCAAAAAATTGAAAATTTGCTAAATTATTAAAATATTACAAACGCAACCATTTTATTTCAACCGTATGCAGGTTAAGTTAAATTGTGATCATCGTTATATATCCAAGATTGGCATGGTAATTAAACAACTCTTTAATAAATAAAACAAATTATTCTTTTTCAGTTTAAATTATAAAATTAATATTCCACATAATTATATTAATCATTTTCAATAATATACTAGAAAATCACGACTCTATTTTTAAAGTAGGTATCTACATTTTGAGCCGTTCTTTTTTTACAGCTTCTGACTCGCCCAAAAGGGGGGAACTTCGACCTATATATATCCGATCTTTTGTACCATAACTTCCGGAATAGTTTTATGCTGGTAGAATTTCTGCTTTTCTAATAAAGTACCTAAGTTATGATATGAGCAAACATTTTTTTTCCCTTTTCGGGGCTCAGCAGTGAAAAATTTCTTCCCGCAAAGGGCCGGACATTCACATTTTTGTTTTGCGGTTTCATCTTTTTCAAGTAATTTTTTTCTTTAATTAATATGACCAAACCATTGTTACTTTTAAGATATAATACAAATTTTTTTTTTATCACGCCTACTTAGACTAAAGGTTCTTGTTTTGTCTAAAATCGTGTCGAACTGTTCAAAAAATATAAAAAGAAAGATTCTTCCCGTTGTAACTTTATTTTAAAATAGTTGAAATGAAAAATAACGAACAATAATTTTCGTCAACGTTATAATTGCGGGTTTATTACGACTATGAAATGTTTTGAAAAAATTATTGACATTTATACTTTTTCCTTATGTACAAATTAGTGTAGACTTTATGACAAATGTTAATTATAAGCTTTAGGCTCTAAATACAATGGCTATTACTTAAACTTGACAATTTTACTTTATATTAATTAATTTTATAAACATCCTCAACAGTTCTATTGGCATTTCTTTCAAACAGCCGGATAGCTCGTTGAGATACACTTCGCATGCTCCCAGTTCTTTTACGGTCGAAGGCGAAATCTTGCCTAAGATACAAGTACTGCTGTTTCCTTAACATTTTCCTTCCTCGCGGTACTGCTAAGCAAGAATAACATCGCTTGATAAGCACATCTGTTCAGAATAGCAGCCACAGCTTCTCAAAGCACTCATACCACATACCAATTGCATACCTGGCAACACCAGGTCGACTTAAAAACCAACTTAAAATACTGTAATCTTTAATCTATATACTGAAACATAGTTTTCTTTTTTGTAAAAACCTAACTTACTGTTCATTCGTTTTTAAATCACGCTATCGATCAGTAATCTTTTATATTAAAATGTATCCAAGAAGAAAAAGTTGTTTTCTTTAAGTTTTTGGTTCAAATTGCATAAAATAATGTCAGATCGTTCAACATCTTTAAGTCTGTAACTTTATAATTGTTTCAAACGCATTGCCAATTGCTTCCCATCCTGCTTCTGTATGCAGTTTCATAATGGTTAGCCGAACACCACCAGTTTTCTAGTCTTCGGTATTGTACAAGATTTTGAAGGCAGTGGAAATAATTATGTGAACTCTTGATTTTTACACTAAAATACTTTTATTTTGGGTCACCCTTTACCTACTGTTGTAACACGGCCCAGCTGACGAAAATCGGCATTCCGAGTCATCACAATTTAAAAAATTACGCAAGCTTAGCGTACTTAGCGTCCATGCTCAGTTTGGCAACTTTGACAAGCCCCCAGAAGCTGAATGTGTTCTTGACTCTTAAACGCATAATCCTTAAGCTTAGTATCCTGCCCGCGCTAAATTTTATCTCCCATACAAAAATGTCTACAAAGATAAAATTTAGCGAAGCAGTTTAGCAAAGCAGTATCCTGTTCGCACGCTAAATTCTTAACTTCATATAGACGGGCCGCTGACAAGTCTCCACTCATTTAGCTCGCGAAATAAATGTCCGGTACATTAAATCGAAGATAAATTTTAACATAAAAATCCGAGGAAACAATTTGTGTTGTGTTTGCTTTGGAATTTTTTAAGAGGAAACCGCAGAAAACATTTGTGCGATAAATAAAAGTGAACGCAAAACCAAAAATTCCGTTTCATGCGGTAAAAAAAACATAAAAAAAATTGCAGGGTTTGTGGAGCAACGATCAGCAATATGGAAATTGCAGAAAAATTCCAATACAAATAGGGATTTACCCAACACGAAGGAACGTATCGTCTTCTGCTTGCTACTATAGAAATTATTTGAGCTGCTGCAGCAATGATAATATCTTCTTCAATTTTACTTACATCTATTGTTTTGGAACGATTCAAACAATGCATTGTCTGTAAAATAAATAAATAAAATAAATTGTAAAATAACGTTTACTGTCCCATCTATATGGTGTTTAAAAATTTAGCGAGCATGTATCTTTGGTGTGCAGAAATGAAGTGGAGACTAGGGACGCTAAAATTTAGCGCGAGCAGGATACTAGGCTTTATGCGTTAAAAGGAATGCTATTCTCCGGGGATAGTGTCAGGAATAAGGCATACTATTTTTTTAGGCACTTTTAGATGAGTAAAGTATTTGAAATTTTGTTTCAAACACTTTCTTCCTTAACCACTCTTATTTATGTTAACCGCGGCAAACAACCAGATTTTGTGTTATCCGATACACGAATCATGTAACCTTAATTCAGTTTATTTGGGTAGGGAAATTCCTCCTACTTACTTACTTACTGCACATGCAGCTCGCCAAGTGAGACGGACGAAATGAGTTTAGTTCGCAGTTCGTATCTGATCTAGAAGGGCGCTTGGCGAGTTCGCGAAGTGTAGTAAGATACTTCCAAGGAATTGAAAGTTCTGGGTTAATATTTAACATTGCGAGGGAGCAATTTGCGTATTCGCCATTTTTTCGGAGGTTCTGCTCTTACAAAATGGGGAGCTACCTATAAAACAAAATTTTACTACCTGCAGCTCTTTATCTAATAAATACAAAGTATCAAGCGATTTTATATTGGTGCTTCTTTTGGAAGATTTTTCTAAATACATATGTGCATTCTATTAAATTGTTGTCAATGTTAATGGTAAATCGGAATGATGTAAAAACAGTGGTGAATTATGCATCCTTAATATAGCTCACACGTCTTTATATAAGTACCTACCCCAGAACATACAATTTGACACATTTAATAAGGCTCGCCAAACAATAAACATTAGTCAAAATTTTATACCACTTAATTCGTATATAACCGTTCCGTGACTATCCGCAATTACAAATGCTTTTATTACTCTTTTCCTTCTATACGCACTGTGGTACATAAATCAAACAGTAGGTACTTTTCCACAAAGAACCTATTTAAGGTTTCAGTGACGAGCGAAAGCTTACCATCACCGACCAAGTGAAAATTGTTACAGCTTTCTGGCAATTGTCGCTGCAGATGTAAGATTCGCTCAGCGGAGGTCTTCTGAAGGCTATGAATAATTTGTAAACTCCTGATAATACCGCAGAAGGTTAAACTGCCATAATTTAGATAAGCGAGTGCAATCTCCTGCTGTTTCCAAGTTCATACGAATTTTGGAAAAGCTGCTCTGTATATATTAGAACATTTTGTATGCATTATATTTTACCAGCTACCATTGTAATAGATAGGCGTGGCCGTCTGAAGTTACATGAATTCAGTTTTATTTTCATTTTCTAAATTTTGCAACTTTGGCATTCTAAATTTATTTGGTGTGTGGAGGTGGCAAGCTCACAAAGAAACCTTAAGAAATCACCAAAAGAACCTGTTGGTGAACCCATAATCAGTGTTGAGGATATGGCAAAAGCACTTCTGCAGACTGCTTAACTGCGAAGGCGATGGAAATTCCACTATCAGTGCGAGCCATTATATAGAACAATTAAATTCGTAATTTTTAAGTGAATCAAGAAACATAGTACAAGGTGGCGCAAAAGTAATCCTCCTATCAGAAAATGCTATAAATTTTGCGATTGGCCCCTAATGTCAGTTCTGTTTTGACATTTGTGTAGTAAACACATGCGAAATACACGTTAATAAACAATGTTACGCTACACTGCTCCAGAACGCGGAATATTGGTGACTATTTATTTGAGCAATAATCGGTCGGCTATTTTAGCACAACGTGAATTTCGTCGCAGATTTCCTAGCCGTCCAACGCCTACTGGTGAAAAACTGCGACGTTTAGCCGCTCGCCTCGAAGAGACTGGAACAACACGAGACGTTGCCAAGAGTGGCGGGCCCCGGAGCGCCCGTTGTGCCGAGAATATCGCCTCTGTTGACGCGGCCATTTTTTTTTTAGAACACCGCTGGTCAAACGTGTGCTATAGGGTCATGTTTACCAATTTTTTTCTACCGCAATTGGACGATTTAGGACTGGAGGACATGTGATTCCAACAGGACGGAGCTACGGCACACACTGCGCTAGCCACAACCGATATTCTGAAAGCGGTGTTCGCGGGTCGTTTTTGGCGATTTACACTAGCCCGCAAGATCGCCTGATTTGACCGCTCCAGACTTCTTTTTGTGGGGCTTTTTGAAGTCGCGGGTTTATGTCAACAAGCCTCAGACTCTTGCAGCTCTTAAAGACAATAGCCGTCAAGAATGTGAGGACCTATCGCCGGAAGTTTTGGCCAAAGTGATGGAAAATGCCATAAAAAGGGCTCAAATGACAATCAACTGTGGCGGCGGCCATTTACATGACATCATATTCTCGACTTGATGTAAAAAAAATTAAAAGACCAAATAAAAATAATCCACAAGAAGAATCAAAGTTTTTCATTTTTTTTTTAAATTACAGCCAAAAAAACATCGGAAGGTTATTTTTGCGCCACCTTGTATATGATTTATATACGGTATTAAAAGTAATTTATTTCGTTTTTTTCTAAAAGAGCGCAGTGTTATGCGTAGGCTCAGGTACATAGATATTTGGCTGCAACCAAACCCTCTTTGGAAATGGAGTTTGCTCTCAGAAAATTAGAAATTCTAATCAATCGGTGGTTGGTGTGAAAAGGTTGACTTCGCGGAAATATAGATATAAGAATTGTCAGCATTCAGCAAAATCCCAGCGAAATAATAAATTTAAGAACTTCTGGAGGAATAACAGGTAGTATGTATGAATTCAAGATAAAGAGAATTCCGTTTTATTTTGTGTTAATTTATAGACATGAACACAATGACAGCTTTCGTATAGAAAAATGTCCGCGGGTTTATATTTTTTTGAATGAATTTAATATTTTGTCGCTTTCTAAGTTTCCCAAATTAAGTAATATGAACTATACAGTTTTTAAAAGATCATTACAAGATTTTACAAGCACTGTTTCGTTGCTCGGCAGATTGAAATTCAAAAACGGAACCGATAGGTCCTTAACACGCTTTTGGCTTCCTACGTGAGTTTTTAATTTATCATATAAATAAAATTGGTGTAGTTCTGTTCGACTAAGATTGAATTTGACTGCATGTATTTAAATGCAAAAATCTTAGAAACTGCTCAGTATATTCTGGTGCATTTTTCACAGGTCTATAGAGGATACCTAGGGCTACAATCTCTACCTCGTTTCAACTCTATATCTCTATAAATTCCGGAAAAAAATTGGACAAGAGTAATTTATTTTTTCGTTTCATTTTGCTTTTTTTTTGTCACGCTTTCCGTTCAAAAATACTGTGAGTTTTTAAATATATTTAACAGCAGCTTATAGAGGACATCTGCAGGTACAACTTAGGATATCCAATAACTCGATAACTTAAAAGGTTTTTAAATAAATAGTCAAAATTTGAAACATTTCTACGATTTTCACCTGCATGAGTAGATATGCACTTCATTCTCAAATCAAACATACTAACCGCGCAATATTTTGACACTTCTTTTAACCTTATTTTACTCCAGTGACGGAGAAGGAGACACACAGCGGCAGTATGCTGTTTGGTGTGTTAGGAACGAAAAAAGCCATAAAAGAAATGTCAAATAGGTATAGGTATCAGTGATACCAGATCGTGGTATTATTACATTAGGGCAAATTCCTGATGATATACATCGTACCTGTTTATAAACGCCATTTGCAATCAAGATGAGGCAGTAAATTACCCGGTCGAGTTTTTACATAGAATTACAGTCCATGGCCTGTAATTAAAAGTTGGAGTTCCCATTATGTTGCTTCGCAATTTGAATCCGTTGAATTTGTAATGGAACCGGATTGTGAGTGATTTCGTTGCAGAAAAACGTTATAGAGGCGTTAATTTTTACTGGGTCTGGTAAAGGAGATAAGAATACAAATAATTCCCAGCAACTTCATATTAATGTTTGTTGTGCCATGACATTCAATAAGTTAGAGGGTCAAACTTTAAGAAAAGCTGGAAGTTGAATTAATCAAGAATTGCTTCAGCCACGGGCAGTTATATCTTATATGTAGCGTGCTCCAGGGTAAGGTAACAAATATCACTATCTTAGTCGATAGAAACCTCTAACATGGTATACAAAGAAGCGATACATTAATTAAAAACAAAGTGAGCTAAATATTATAAAATTATTTTCATTGTCCAAAGAATATTAAATTATTGCCGATTAGTCCACCGAGCATGTGCAATGCCATGAAGATAAAGGCAGAGTGGGCCCAGTCTATACGGGAGTTTTTTAGTATGGGTTCAAGTCCCTCACTTTTGCAGAAGGCTCTTTTTGAATATTTTTTCCATCAATTGTTCAGAAACCACATTTTGCACGTGCGAAGCCGGCCGGGTACAACTAGTTCTAAAAAATAGCCGGCTATTATTTCTTTTTTCAAAAATATTACCTTGCTAACCATTCAATCCTTAGATCAATAAGCTTCGACTTTCATAATCAGTCTAACAAACTGTCTTCCGACACAAATTCACTCATAAATCAATCGTGAAGGATTAGAAAACAAAGGAAAGTGAACTATAAAAAGTACCGAAAATTGTGTCCGATCGAAGGAGAGGGCATCACTGATTTGCATATGATAATTGACAGATCAGTTGATATTTTGTGCATTTCCTATTTTTTGCTCTGTTTTTTGCTTAAAATAAGCTTCATAAAGTCTTTGAAAGGTATGTGTTGGGCAAATTAATTTGCGATTTATATATTCCTTTTTTTTAGAATAAAAATCCTCGTTATGAAATAAAACATTGACCTTGTTTTTCACGAATACAAATTATGAAATTTGAATACTGCGATGAAAAAAAATGTAGATTCTAAGAAAGTTGTAGCACTAGCAAATGTGGAGGTCTCATTGTTTATTGATACTGTTTCACTAATGCTGTACATTTTTACTACTGCTGGCAACAAGCTAATCGTCGACATTAGTGTTTGATAATTAGTAAGGCCGTTTGAGAATTAATTCACCGTCACCAAACACAAAAACCGAAATACCTAGTTAAGCAAATGTCCAAAAAATCCCATTAATATGATGTCTAATGTTTTTACTAAGCTTCTGAGTGATACAGAAAGTTCAACGACATAATATAACCAAACCTATACCATTGAGGAATATTTATCTACCTTACGTATAGTTAACACCAATAAACATGACTGCTTGTTAAACATTTATTAAAACCTAGACATTCTACTTGTCAATTTTTAACGGCGATTCTGACCCCTGTCAGAAAACGTTTTGGTCAGAAACATATAAAAATAAATCTTATTTTCTTCGATACGTGTCCAATTTTCCAACTGACCCTATATTGAGGTCAGTCTTTGATTTTAAGCGACTCCACACTCTGATTTGTTACCCTAATCAATGTCACACCGCCTCTCCCAAAGGATACAAACAAAAATTGCTAAAAGCGAAACATACAAACATGATTTACTTAAACACTTTTCCCTTTGGGGTTCTCATTTAGGGATTTTCGTCTGCTTGGTTTTGGGTATCTGCAGTATCTCTGGATGTTTGTGTTTATTCTATATTCACTCCTCTCGAAACTGGGTTGGGCAGGTTTTTAAATCCTGGCTGAAAGAATTTCTTTATAAGTTGAGCAATCGAATTGTTGACAAGGGTCCAGGGAATGGAATTGATGTGAGAGAGAGAGAATTTTTTTTTGTAGGAATGTTACTATTGTTTTTTTTTTTTTCTTCTCCCTATTGTATAAGGTATCTATTCCTTTATTTTGATAAGTGGAAGTTTGAGACCAAATAATCATAAACAGTTCTTTGGTTAATCGTAGAATACGAAAGTGCATTAAAGTTGTTCAAAATCTTAAAATCATTCTTAACAACACTCATTAATTGGTGTTCCTTTTCGTGTGCTGAAAGTTCATTAAGAGAATCCAATTAAATCTGATAGAACATAAGATTCGCTCAAACAATATTTGGATCCAAATAAACCGTTCATACTTCCTGTATAGCAGAATTTATAATACAGTAGGGCATCATGCGGTTCATTAACCATACAATTAAGCTTTCTGTATTGGTTTTCTTGCTGTGATATATATGATGTGTTGCTGCAAAGAGAAAAACGTCGAGGGGCAGCAAATCGAAGTAGGAATGAAGATTTCCTCTACCGGAAATTGAATGATTTCAAAGTGTACACTTGTTTGAGTAGGATGTCGATTGGTTTCAAATTGCTTTTTTTTCGAAAATGCTTGCTGAAGAGATATCGTGACTTGAGGACCGTGAAATAACTACGAGTACGAGTTAAAGTGGGTAAGAGATTTGAATACTAATTGAAAATTGTGATATGTTCTCTCAGATTTTGAAAATGAGAATTAAAAACCAGAACAATACTTATAGCTATGTATATGTCGATAAATACTAGCACGCTGACAAGTTGTGCTGTAGGCATATCCAGAGGGGTTGTGGTGTGGGTAATACTTTGCACAGCGCTAATGGGGGTATTATTTTATTTATTTATATTTTTACGATTTACTCGATTACTAAAACCAAAATTGACGGTAGGTAATGAGAAGTTAAGGTAGTTGGCATTCATTATATCGCTGCGGGAACAGCTTCTGCAAAACGATGACAGATGAGTGCTCAGGATCACGTAATCACCACTCTGTACTAAAGCTTCTCAGACAACGGTGTCAATTAAGCTGAATTTCCCGGACGTATAGTAGACAATGGGCGAACAATTTGCTTTGTCGCAATAAAATGAGCAATGCAAGGGAAATTCCAAACAGGATTTAAAAATAATTCGTAATGTGCACCGATGATAGGAATGAAAGAAAAATGAACGAAGAAGATGTAGAAAAACTGATTGCAAGTATAGAAATAATACCTCTATGATGTGTAGGTGGATAATATCCAAGGAAAGTAGTTTTCGTAGTCTAAGAAATTGGACAAAATGATTAAAAGAGTAAAAAGATTAGTTTAGTTTAGTTTATTTCATCAAACAAAGTTACAATACTCCAGTGATCACTTGATACAAATTAAACTCGTGAGTAGAACTAAGTATAAAAAACTGTTGGCAGTTCTCTTTATTGAAGTTCACAATTTCTAAACAAATTATCGATAAATAGTTCACTCACAACATCAGAACGCTTTCGAAAATTGTGTTAATTGACAAGGCAAATATAAATAAAATGGCCGCCTATGGTGAGGGCTGACGCTGATGTCATTATCGGTTAGGCTGGAGATTGCATTAGGTACAGTCGAATACGATGTGAAGTCACCTAATTACTTCTTGCGAAGTAATATATATATGCCTGTTATATCAGAACCACCAACAACCCCTAAAATAGATAACAACCACATAACCACGCAGCAATCTATATTGTGTCGATCGCTTATTGGTTATAGATCTATTTAATCTGTTCTGCGAAACAGTATAAATAGAGAAGGCAACAAGCCTCAGTAGGATTTATGATCGCGGAAGCAACAGCACGAATTGCTGTATTAAATGAAGCTGAGTTTTAAACTAAAATTAAAATTGGTACTTTTATTTCTTTTCCCTTTCGTTACCTCAATCAAAATTTGCCTATATATGTATAGGCGTTAAAATACTTTATTCAGCCCAATTAAAGTGGAATATGGACCCAAGCACTCCAAAGAGAAAGGAGGGATAGATTTTCTTAGTTTGAGCTTTATCTCAAACCTGTGCCTCAATAACAGGGCTCTCTCTGAACTGTTTCTTTGATGCACACTCCAAATAGTCGGTCGATAAGTCCTTGTAAAATAGAATAAGATGCACTTTTTGGACAAAGAAAAACATTTCACATTTCAAAAAACGCCCTCGATACACTTCTTTTAACGTTTCTGGAAATTGCATATAGGCAGCGTGACCGTTGTGCGACTAAAAGTGCAATTTGGCACGTTTTTCGTCGCCTTGCCATAATGAGACCACTTTTCTAAAATTTAAAATTTAAAGATTGACCCTTTTTGGAAATTTGAGTCTAATGAAGATTCTTATAAACAAATATTTAAAATAAATGATTTGGAACAGTTTTGGTTTAGAGTCGGGAAAATAAAAAATCACTTCGATGAATTTCTGTACCAAAACTTGTACCATTTTGTTGTTCAAATACTGACATTGCCACACAGTAGTGCCTGTGCTGAACGCGTATTCTCGAAATTAGCCTTAATGAAAAATAAACAAAACAATAGGCTTAACATTAGTTCCTGTGAATCAATGATTTCTGCACTAAATTTGATCACACGCTTAGATTTGGAAGATTGGGAGCCAAGTATTGATCTAGTCAATAAGTACAGAAGTACGTTAACAAAAAAGTAGTGTAATGTATGTTATAAAACCGATTTTACGTTTAATGTTATTTTGTTTTTTATGGTATGTTTTATTCAACAGAATTGTTAAGCATTAATAATAAAATATTACAATCTAATGTCTTGTTTTTTTCTTATGTCAATTTTTGATTTTTAGGTATTACTTTATATTATCAACATTGGCCCTTTTTTTCTCCGTGGCCCTTTTTCTTGCGATTTTTCAAAATTCTTCAACGGTAACGCTGCATATAGGGGATATGGGAACAAAACGATTTCTCGAGGCCCTCAAAGTAGACGTTTGTTTCATCTTCACATGACCAAAAAATTACTTGTCGTCATATCTTCACGTTTAGAAACAGTGGTAGAGAAAGCAATACGTAACACGAATAATGCGAAACTTTTGTTTTGCTAGCATGAGGCGAAAATTCCATTTTTACACCCTCCACAGGAAGGGTAAGTGGCTGCCCTCGATAGCCTCACGAATTTTATCTTAGAGCTCTTGAATCGACGCTGGGCTGTTGGCGTAGACCTTATCTTTCACATGGCCCCAAAGGAAGAAGTCGCAAGGTATTAAATCACAAGATATCGGTGGTCAATTCTGATCACCTCTTCAAGAGATAGCACGGTCCGGATTTCAAGGACCCAATCAGCAAAGACACGACGTTTTGATGATCGGCCGGCTTGAGTTCTTGTATTAACTGAACTTTATAAGCCTTAAGACCCAAGTTTTTATGCAAACTACGGTGTATTGACGTTTGTGGAAAGCCCAATTTCAAAGAACGACGAGGAATGGACAAACCTGGGTTTTCTTCAACACTTTGGGCTACAGCAGCAATATTCTCATTTGTTCTGGAGCGACGTGCACGGGTTTTATTCTTCACATCACTAACTTGTCCCAACAGCTCGAATTTTTTCACCAATTTCTGTATTGCGGTCCGACAAGGTGCCTTCACGACGACCAAAAAATGCTTTAGTTTTGCGAACTGTGACTGCAAGATTTTCACAATTTTTGTAGGGAATTTTAATAATTTCAATGCGTTGTTGAAGCGTGTATCGTTCCATTTTTAGTAATGGCGTAGTTTCAAATATCAAAGAATAAAAGCTTCAAACGTGACAGCTACCGAAATAGCGGGTCATTCACAATAACACCTCTCATTGGAAAACCCTTTATATGTCACAACAAAATTACTTGACAGATCTGTCTGAAAATTATTTATGTTTTTTTTTTTTTTGTAAGGTGCTTCTTGATAGGCAAAATGTTGAATTTGAGGTGCCAACGCTATCGCTATTAATTTTTAGGCAGTTTGCTCAGTGGTGAGTGTTAGTCAGCCAATAATTGGAATTGCATTAAATAGACATTTATTTTTTGGGAATTCACTTATGAAAAAAATTAGAAGCATCAGTCAAATCACAAGATCTTGGACGCCTGTTTACAAGTCGATTGTTTTTGAAGCACATCTCTTCCACATTCGTGCTATTTAATCAAGGAACAAATGTCATAAGTCATGGCTCTATAGCGAATACAGTTAACCATAACACGCTGATTACTTCCGTTTTTGCGCGCACATGCCACACTAAACTTTGCATTTTTCTGGATGTAAAGTCGTTTCTGCTTTTTATCTTCGATCTAAATGCTACAATTTGCTTATTTACATATCCAAACAGCCAATAATGAGCCTCATCACTGAGCGCAATTCGGTAAAAATAGCTTTTGACTTTTGGCCCATTTACCAAAATTTCGGCAATTTTCATTCGACTTCAACTCATACCCAAGATTGACCTTACAAGCCTTGACACAAAGAATTTTCGTACAAATTTTCCATAAACTGGACAGACAAAAACTGTTATATAGCTTCAGGTCACATTCTTACAATTGCATCGGTTACAGACAGTTCGCTGTTTTCTACGAACAATTATGCCTTAAAAAAACAATATCGGCTCGAACTTAATCGAACGTTTTTGTCAAACCCACTTTGTAATGACCCAGCAGCTAACTATATACTCGAGGATGTTTGTTTACCGATTGCTACTTCTTTTGTATTTAATAGAGTAAATGAATTGGATGTTGTAGAAAGTTTTCTGTCTGTCAAGTCCAAGGCTGCAGGTGTTGATGAAGTAAATCCGATTTTTGTTAAAGCGATCTTGCCGTTACTGTTACCGTTTGTAACTCATATCATCAATACTGTTCTTATGACCGGCATTTTTCCCACCGAATGGAAATTAGCTAAAATAATTCCAATACCTAAGAACTCTAAAAATGAAGAATTCAGACCAATCTCCATCCTACCTTATTTATCTAAAATTTGTGAAAGAATTATGCATAAGCAGCTTAATAATTACGTTACTCAAAACAATTTGTTGCTACAAGTACAGTCCGGTTTCCGAGCTAAGCATAGCTGTACAACTGCTTTGTTGAACGTCATTGAAGAGATAAGGGATAAATTAGATAGGGATAATGTTACTTTTCTGGTACTCTTAGATTTTTCCAAAGCTTTTGATTTGGTTAATCACTCAATTCTTCTCAGCAAATTAAGACGCTTTTTCTCAATTTCCTCCACTGCTGTTAAATTAATATCATCATATCTAAGTGAACGAAAACAGGCCGTGTCACTTGATGGCAACCTTTACGATTTTCTTCCCTCAAGGCAAGGAGTTCCCCAAGGCTCTATCCTAGGGCCCCTATTGTTCTCGATATATATTAACGATATTGCTTCTGTCATATTAAGTTCATCTAAGCATATTTATGCCGATGATATACAAATTTATCAAAGCTGCCCCTTGGGCCTAATTGAAAATTTCGTCAGCGTTTTAAATGAGGATCTAGAACGAATTTCTAGTTGGTCATCAAAAAGCGGCCTAATACTTAATCCAGCGAAGTGTAAGTGTTTAGTTATTTCTAAAAAGAAATTAGATCTTTCCTATTTCCCTCATTTAATGTTAAACAACTCTGAAGTCGAATTTGTTGAGTCTTCAAAAAATCTAGGTATTGTCTTCAATAGAACCTTAACATGGAATAATCACATAAATACTATAGTAGGGAAAACTTACGGTATTCTACGAACCCTAAGGATTGCTCAAAAGTTTACTCCTCTTGAAACGAGATTGCTACTAGCTAAAACGTTAGTTATTCCTGTACTTATCTACGGATGCGAAATTTTCTATGGATGTGATGCCGAGAGTAGAAGGCAGCTTCAGGTGGCTTTCAACTCCACTATTCGATATGTGTATTGTTTAAAAAGACACAATCACGTTTCACATCTTGCGAAACACCTAGTTAACATGTCCTTTTGTAACTATATAAAATTTCGAACAGTCATATTTCTTTTCAACATACTCATAAGTAGACAGCCTTCATATCTTTATGAAAAAATCCAGTTTCCGGTATCTAACAGATCTTCTTGTCTGGTACTTCCGCGCTTTTCATGTCTAACATCCGAAAGACAGTTTTTTGTTGCTGCTATTCGCCTTTGGAATTCACTCCCACGTAACTTGCGAGAGCTAACTAATGCACGACGATTTAAAACCGAACTTCAAAATTTTCTCAGTAACTAAAGCAACTAACTTTTTCCCATCCCTATCCCTCAAGCGATTTCAATTTTCAATTTCAATTAAAAAAAAAAAAAAAAAAAAAAAAAAAGGAAAATGAATTTAAAACTAAATCTAACTTATCTTTCAAATCATTTATGAATAGTAAATTAAAAATGTTTATCTTTCACAGCCTTATAAGTGAATTCTTACTGTGTAAGCATGTATGATACAATAAATATTATTATTATTATTATTACCTGCCACTTTTAATAATCTATTAGAGATGTAACCACATTCGCATAACTAAAAGTTCTGTATGCAGGAGATGATATCACCTTGCGAATCCAATTGATTGTATCGCAATGCACCAACCACTGCTCTAAGTATGTCAACGGTCAATGAGTAGACAGCTACTCGAAAGTTGCATTACATAATAGGACGTTATATGCGTAAAATTAAGTACTTTACTCCGAGTTGAGTTAGTCCCCAGTAAATGAAAAGAATAAGTAACAAAGAACACTTCTGTGTAGGATGCATACCTTCTTAATTTATACTCTAGAAAATGTATAGAAGAATATAACTTCATACTAATTAGACCAACATCAATGTCCTTGTTTTTTTTGTCATGGAAATTGTTCTTCTTAATTTTTTTAACCATTCTCTTAGGAGCTTTAAGTCAAACGCCAAAGGCAAACACTTCCATTTACTATACCTGCTAAAAAAAATATAACCAAGTCAAGATATGAAAGCCAGTGCTGCCAAATCCAAATAGTGTCACTCACATCCTTGAATGCAAACAGGGTGATTATTAAAAATGTGTAGTTAGTTTCGCAAGACCACCATCAGCTTTATGGATGCAATAGGTAGATAAATACTTTTCCCATAAGAAGAGAATGTTCAAAAAATTTGCACTATTGCTGAGATGCTTCTGAAGTACGCTCTGGCCCCAAGCTATTTTAAATTGAGTGCTGTACTGATGAAGATTTTCTTCTCTCTCTTTATGTCCTGGATAAACATAATCAAATAGAATTTGATTGTCCTTCCACCTTCCCTCCTGTTAGATAGCTCTTTGCCATTGTAAGCATGATTTTTTTCCCAAGTAAAGCGAGCAAAAAATTCATCATGTCTTTGGGTTTCCTTACACGACCACGTGCAAGAAAGCGTGTCGGAGCTGGTATAGCCCCAAAGGAAAATAAATAGTAAATAATGCTTCATTATCGACACAACATTAAGAAGGAATCGAATGTTTTTTTTCTGCTTCTTCTTAGGCTGTCTTCTACTGTATTATGATAACGTGGGAGTGATGTTTGTTTTCTTTCTTTCAGCAAGTTGAACAAAACTTCCGGCTAAGAGGATATAATTATTTATAAATAATTTCAGTTCACCAACCAAGGAAAAAATACTTTTTCAATTATTCTTTTCTTCAAGTGGAAAGTAAGATAGTTTGGGGCAAAGGTAAAACAACTAAATACCTACATAAATTTCCGATGGAGCTTGTTGTCTGTTGTTACTAATTATTTTTTTTACTTAAAGGGATGCTTGCTTACTTACATCCTGTGGGCATTTGTGTGAATAATTAACATTAAAATGAACGATGGTTAAATTATTTGATCGTGTTCATTTACATATTTAAAATGGTAAATTTGTGTGAAATGTGTTGTTCCTTCCAATTTAGGTCTAGTCATCACTACTAAAAGGGTAATGAAAATAATTATTCATTTGAGGGTTATTTAATATTGAATATTAGGGTATTATGTACCTGTCCAGGCATCCAACTACAGTGCCTGAGCAAAACTAATACCTCTGATATGTCAGAGGTTGCTATAGGCTTAATGGACTATAATATATGAGTAATTCTAGTGTATGCTGAATATTGGCATATATCTTACACCCTTAAGGAGCATTTTTGAAACTAATTAAAATCTTTATTGCCAAAGAAATACATTTCGATATTCCAGATGACATATAGTTGGTATTTTTCGTGGCCCATCTAAAGTTTAGGAAAAAGAATAATTATGACAGTTTTTTTTTTAGCCCCGAAGAATAAAGGTGACTTCCAGTTCATAAATAGTAATTCTACAAAGTTGTTGCACTTCTCTGACGGAATTATTATAACAATTTTATAAAAGAAAAATGTTGAAATAGATTATTATGTCAACTTTTAACTAACAGGGGAATATCCGGTAGTTGAATCCCCGTTTGTTTTGCAGTAAACATAACCAAAATACAAAATTGTTAATTGAAATATATACACAATGGACTGAAGGAATATAAATATATTACATTGCATATGGTGGCGCAAAAATAACCTTCCGATGTTTTTTGGCTGTAATTTAAAAACAAAAATGAAAAACTTTGATTCTTCTTGTGGATTATTTTTATTTGGTCTTTTAATTTTTTTTACATCAAGTCGAGATTATGATGTCATGTAAATGGCCGCCGCCACAGTTGATTGTCATTTGAGCCCTTTTTATGGCATTTTCCATCACTTTGGCCAAAACTTCCGGCGATAGGTCCTCACATTCTTGACGGATATTGTCTTTAAGAGCTGCAAGAGTGTGAGGCTTGTTATCATAAACCCGCGACTTCAAAAAGCCCCACAAAAAGAAGTCTGGAGCGGTCAAATCAGGCGATCTTGCGGGCTAGTGCAAATCGCCAAAAACGACACGAGAACACCGCTTTCAGAATATCGGTTGTGGCTAGCGCAGTGCATGCCGTAGCTCCGTCCTGTTGGAACCACATGTCCTCCAGTCCTAAATCGTCCAATTGCGGTAGAAAAAAATCGGTAAACATGGCCCTATAGCGCGCACTGTTCACTGTTGTCGTTTGACCAGCGGCGTTCTCGAAAAAAAAAAAGTGGCCGCGTCAATAGAGGCGATATTCTCGGCACAACGGGCGCTCCGGGGCCCGCCACTCTTGGCAACGTCTCGTGTTGTATCTCTTCGAGGCGAGCGGCTAAACGTCGCAGTGTTTCACCAGTATTCGTTGGACGGCTAGGAAATCTGCGACGAAATTCACGTTGTGCCAAAGTCGCCGACCGATTATTGCTCAAATAAATAGTCACCAATATTCCGCGTTCTGGAGCAGTGTAGCGTAACATTGTTTATTAACGTGTATTTCGCATGTGTTTACTACATAAATGTCAAAAAAAAACTGACATTAGGGGCCAATCGTAAAATTTATAGCATTTTCTGATAGGAGGATTACTTTTGCGCCACCTTGTACATTGGCTACACAGAAACAAACAGTTTGCCCTTTCGATTGTGATTGTGCATTAATTAATTATGAAATTATTGTAACATTCATACGTTAAAGGCTACCTGAGTGTATCTTAAGTTTAACGGTATTTGCTTTATGAATTAAATCAAGATTATATACAAAACTTTAAACAATTTTTTTTTATAAATTTGTTAAGAGTTCGGCATATCCGCTGCTCGGGCCACCTATCCACATAAGATGTACTCTTTAGGATAGTGGAAATATCGTTATTCCTGGTATGTAAATAAAAGAAATAAATTATGTACCTAATATAAAATGTCAATAATATTAAATATAAAAATTCACTGAAACAGAGCAGTCGCAGGATACAACGTTTTATGTTAGGATAAATGAAAATTTTTAGAGATATAAGATAGTTAGATACTAACATACTTGCAAAATCTTATTTCAGGATACGACATTAATTTCGCGTTAATATAGAGGCATTAGACTATCATAAAAATTGTGTCGTGTTGCCATCGTGTATTCACACTATTTTGTTTACATTCATTTTATCTTTGTTTAGAAATGCTTTAGCCTTATTTAGGGAGTTGCTTTCCTCTATTATCTATTAACACACCACTTGAATACATTTTCCTTTGCCCAGAAGAGATTACACTCATAGTTGTTGTTCTAACGTTCTCATTCAGCGTAGGAGCGGCACTGGTTCTTTTCTATTTCATGGCTTTATGATAACAAAATTGTTTCTCAGTTGTAACCTACAACTTACTATCTACCTATTAAGCATTTTTGATGGTGATAGATATTAATCTTCCCAACGATTAGATTTTCTTTCCATGTTATGAAGCCAAGATCGGTCTCAATTTGATTGCTACGTAACATACAAAGTATTTCTATTTAGGTTGAGAGTAGATATTTGTGTAACTTGTTTATTACTATTATTTTCGTTTTAACATTTTCCTTCTTTCGAATTAAAAAAAAAACCCGTTCAGGATATCTGGTATCTCCATGAAACACGACATCGTTCCGATGAAGTAGCATTTGTTTTCTTCGCCAAGTTTTTTTTATTAAATTCTGCAGATTTTGGGTCAACTTCCACTAAGCTTGATGTAAATCCACTGTCATTCGGCTGCATATCCGTTCCCTAGCCTTCCTCTTCTAATGGTGGTGAACTGGGCCGTTTTTTATGGTTACATTAAAGATTAAAGGTATATTTACCCGAAACGACGGCTCATCTTGTACCCCATTTTATTGTTGTTTAATCGACGAAGAAGGCGGTAAGAACTAGCCTGGTGGTATAACAATGTGACTGAGATTTAAAGCTGTGTATAGATCATCACTCATTTTTGATAGATTAAACTTCCGTCTTCGTTCATTCTGAAAATAAACTACCTTCTTCATCTCATTTATCATTTTATCACACAATTCTGCACCAAAAACCGAATCCTTTCAATTAACAGATAATACATAATTCATATAAATATTATACAGGCGCACAAAACTTCACATCACGTGGATTACCTACATTTAGTTAGTTACATAAGCAAAAGTGATAATCAAAAATAATACTTTTCTTCCTACTTACCAGCAATTTTTTTTTTTAGCTTCAGGAAACACCGCCAAGTATATTTTTTTTATTAATTTGTAAACTTTTCATTTCATACAGACCGATAGGTAACACGGATTGAAAATTCGAATTTATGACGATACTTACCAAATTCCATGTACAATAACCGCTTAGCTTAAACTAGTTTGTAGGAATATCAAATAGTATCCAAGGTGGCATGCCAAAGCAAAAAAAAATTCATTGAGAAATAACTGAGTCAGCACGTTGCCCGCCAAAGGCGGTCAATCCTAACCACAATTTGACCGTGAGTTGGGCCTTACAGAAAATGTATTACCAGAATTCTTACCGACTATTAACAACTTAAAATTCAACACTACTCTCAATTGCGCAATTCAACACGCACCCGCTAGTCACCCCGACTCTGGGAATAGTAACACAATAAACTGGCACCTGTACCTATTCGTTTGTACATTCTAATGTGCCTACAAATGTTCATATAAATTACGATGTGAGACGCACATTGCCCAACAGCTTCGTCCTTGCCGCAGTACCCATAAAAACTAACACGTTGCATTTTTCAACATACAGAAATAAGTAGGTCGTCAAATATTTAACCAGCGCAAACCACCATCTGTCTACTTAACCTTCATCCTTGCACCTTACTGCCGTGTACACATATTAAAACATTCAAATTGTTCTCTTCGGGGAGTAGCTTATCCCGAGTACCCACAACCCACCATACACCTTTCGGCGGTGTAAAGACTTATTCCACTTATATTGTATAAAAGTAAGCTGGCGGTTTTCACATATTTCCCATATCCTTAATTTGCCACATTGTGACTTCTGTAAGGTTAGACAGGGTGTTTACTATTTCACAGTACAGCTATTTAAATGGCTCAATTTAATCAGAAACATTTTTCTAAATCTAAATATCAGCAGTCGCCACTTAAACAATTAACAATCGCATTAATAATTTATGTCAAAGAGTCACTCAATTTGCTTTTTTAAAAATGTTGTTTGCAGTATCTAATTATATACGATTATAACAATTTTTTTTTTATTATTTATTGAGAACCTGATATCGTACAACACAGTGGGCGATATTAAATTCACCACGAGAGTTTCACTTATTGAACGAGAATCGCTTTTTAGTACCAAGTGAATCAAAAAATTAAAGCAGTGTATAAAAGTCAATGTCAAAACGACTTATTCGATTCACTCTTTCGAAGAACCAGAATTGAACCCCAGGTGTAAGATTTTATCTTTTTGCAAAAAGTATGTACTTTGGCTCTGTAATAATTATGTCAACTTTGAAGCTTGAAAACATAAAACTGTTCGAGGTAAACAAATCGAGTCGCCCTGTAACTAAAGCTACACAATACCTTTCGAGTTATTTTGAAATTCTGTTCACAGGGACATAGCTATTATGCCCATTTTCTCATACACCTACGGTGGTTGTTTATTACGTATGTTCACAAATGCTGGATGTCCTCCTGAAACATGCTTAGCTTATTCGAAAAAAAAAAACGAACCTTATTCCAGTAAAGAAGAACACAACAAAACGGGAAAAGTTAAATTGAAAATAAAGAAGGAAAACTAATTTTTCACACAACGACTTTATTGTTTTATAGCTGCCTCAGGTTGAAGCACATACTGAAGTAGATTATAAATGTCATCCACGCGTTTCGAATGTAAATATAATGGAACCAGGTTATGATAAAGTTTAATTGCCTTCAGGAAGCTTCTTGCAGTGTTGGTTTTGAATAGATCCATTTTCTAGTATCCTTTTCTTAAATAAATTTGTTAATCCATAAGTAATATACCTGTAAGACGAAGCATACGTTTTCATTCAATTCCTAATTTATGGCGCTAAGCTGAACCTTAACTGAACCTAATAAAGATCACACGACTTATACAGCGACATTGACTTAGTCAAACAAAATTGCGCATCTGTGCCTAGGTAGGACATGTAAAACGGAGGGACACAAATACCCCGGCCCGCAGAGTCTTCGACTCCCACCCAGAGGAACAATGCAGTAGATCTTGGGTTAGGTGTTGCACACAAGTGAAAACGGATATGAACCAATTTGGATTGCATAACTGAATGTATAGTTAGGTCTAGACCTCGCTAGCTGGAGAGGCGTATTGCTTGTGTCCCAGATCTACCTGAGACGCAAGTATAAGTAAGTAAATAATAAGTATATATGTACTGTTACGACTACCCAAGCACTCTTCATTGGCGGAAATACTTACAATATAGCTCAATTTGTCATCCTTCCTTGCATTCTGATTTTGGCTCATATGATGGGTACATCAAAAGCACTCCGTCTTAATACATAAAATCAATCACATCTTCACATCCATTCAAATTTGTTACAATTGCGCGAAAATTCGGCTTCAAATTGTATTAAGATATTGAGCAATATAGATAGATTATGTTTGATGCTGTCTAGTGGTGAATGTTAAGTTCTAACTATCATCCCAATAATCAGCTTCCAATGATTGATTTCTGTTTATTAGATTTCCCCATTAAAGTGTCACCCGGATAACCAGAAAATTAATCCATCTTACTGTCTCGTCCGCAATGTTTGTGTGTAGAGTTTGGTGGGTAATATTATGGATGGAATTATTATCAATTTAAATGGATTATTTTCGCATTGATAAAGAAAGGTTGACATCAATTTGAATAATGGTTGATGAACATTTATGGACTCAATGGACTCCAACGAGTCCGTATATCTGTTAGATATTGAAATATCATATCGGGATTGTAGGCATTTAATAAGAAGCAGATAGTAGACCATAAATATTTTTTAAAATAACTTAAATTAGTTGGAGGAATATTATTGAAAATAGAGGCTGTTTGTTACACGGGGGTCCCCCTTTATTTTATTTCCTACTATTTAACCAAAAGGCGTGATGCAATTTCGGAAAATTAAAAAAAATAGAGTTTGTGTGAACTCACTGAATTTACAAATGAATCAAATATAAGTATTTTCTAGTTGTTTAAACAATTAAGACAAATTTTATTAGAATAGTGGAAACCGCATTTTATTTTTTTTTTTGTTGCACTTACGAGACATTTTGATATTAGATATACATAGGAACTCAAGGGCGGATCCAGGGGAGGGGGGGGGGGGGGCACAGGGGCACAGGGGCATGTGAACCCCCCACCCCCCCCCCGCCCCAGAGAGCACTGCGTTATTACTGCTTGCTGACTCCATTATCAAAACAACACAGACACTTCGCCTATGTGCGAAAATAAAAGTCACTTTTCTAACAAACGATGGAAATCAAGACGAAAAATTACCCAAATCTATGGCTGCATATGCTAGAACCTAGAAATATATGTGAATCTTGGGGCGCGTGCATGAAATTTCTAGCCTTAAGCGCAAAGTCGTATAGACCACATTTTTAATCGTACAATTTTTGTGTTTCCGACGGCCGTAAAACAAAGAGCATTTTATATAAAATTAAATATACTTAAAAATGTACAAGTACGTATATATACGCCGGATAGAGACATACCTTCGCAGCAATATGAGAGAAGATCGCCTGAATGGACTAGCCCTAATGCATATCCATCAAGACATTGCCTCAAAGATGAACCCTGAAGAAGTACTAGATATCTTCAGCAGAACACATAAAAGAAAACTGTCATTATTATTCATATAATTTTTCATTAATACACCTTTATAAAAAGTATTTTTTATTCTTTGTTATTCTTCAATGTTATTGATAGAGAATGAATCCCAAAAACGAATTGCAATGGAATACTATGGGGTACACTCTTCACCTATCTGGCCTTTGTGCCCCTCCCAGAAATAAATCCTGGATCCGCCCTTGTAGGAACTCGTTCCTAATGAACATTTTGTTTATTAGAGGCACGCTTGCGGATGCTCGGATTTAGCTCGACGGTGACGTGAAATCTTGCTTGTGGCTACCCTTATTCTACAAAAATGATCGTGATATGTGGATGATTGAAAATTGGAAAAAAAGAAGAAATGATGACCTAATGTTATTGTTTAATATTGTAGTAGATAATTATGTAGTATAAGGATCTGTACCATTGGTGAGATAAAAAAAGGAAAATTTAGAGATAATATGAACACCATATGAACTTTGGTGGCTGGAGCTAAGGACCCATAACCATATAGTTTAAATACACAGTAGATAAGAAAAGATATATTAAGAATAAAGGAAAGATTGTATTTGAACCAAATACATAGATTACTAAGTAGGATATATGTAAATATAAGAAACGAACTCGCGGTGAAGTCAGTCTAGAAATATCATCGACTTAGACCACAGTTCGGTGATAATAAACTTGAACTAATAATTAGAATAAATATAAATAAACATGACTATAAAATCCTAAAAAAATATAATTTGTTTTAATTACAAAATATACGCGAGTGTATTTAATTCTGGCGGAACACTGAGAGGTAACCTCCCCTTGCCGATGAAATGAAGCCATGACTCCGTGACTTGAGCCCTCCTATTGAGCTAGTGCCTACAGCACTTTACGCACACTTATCTATACAGACACATCTTAACGATCAGAAGTTATTTTATCACATGATTATTTATTATTAAATATGTGAAGTAAAAATAACTTTTATAAGATACATATGTAGTAAAATTTGGTTTCAAAACAAAAGCTAAAAGAGAGACAGATGACAGTACAAAACGTAGAGGAGAACAACTTTAGTGAGATGTAGATCGTAAGTGGATGCATTCAGCTTTGAAAGTTTTCTTGCAATTCAAATGGATGTGTTCACAGAGAATCTATTTAAAAATATTAAAAACTATTTTCCAAATTTTCAATTGAATGTTTTCTTTTATTGAATTTTGACTTAATAAGGGGAACAGTGATTTGTATTAGGGGGGACAAACAGAATCTTTGTATGAAAAAAAGGGACTGTCCCCTCTAAAGGGGGGACGTCTGGCATGCCTATGCACTACCAAGAATTCAAAGTTATTTCGTGATAAATAAATGCCGGGATTTTCTTTCAGCGGACAGATTATTTCATCATTATATTAATACGTGAACATCAAAAGTTTTGGTACACTTTTCAACTATTTATTATGAAATGAGGAGAATATAACTTATATCATTCAAAAGGTATTGTGCCATAGATGTTCACAAATCGTGGGTATATGTCGCCATTAAGACAGGGAAAATGAAGTTAGGAATTCCCCATATAAAATGCTTATCAGTTAACTTAAATAATTTTTGTCACTTCCAATTTGCCGCCTCAATGTTACCATAGTAACTCTTTCAAAAATTTGTCATCTAATATTAGAACCTTTTTTCAATGGAGCGAATCATTAACCCATAAATGAATGCAATTTACGTACCCCTAAAAGTAAGCAATTGTTTAATTTTAATTCAAGGACATATAGAGTCACCCGAATCGAACTATCCGTTTCGGGACAAAAAAAAAAATGAAGCGTATCAGTATTATTATTCGGAGAGCTTCGGAAAGAATGTGCCGTGTAGCTGTCAAAAGGGCTCCTTCCACGCAATGCGACAAGGTTGGCTATATGCCGATATGCGTCATCAGCGTCAACGAAAGTTGTGTTGGAATGGATACCTCGATAGGGCTGATTTTCTGCGAGGACTTCTTCGGTATAAATTATTTGAACATCCAAAGATTCCGTACACTCTTTTAATACTTTTTATAATGAAAGGAATTAAACCAACACTTATTTATTAATAAAGTGTTATAGTCCGTCCAAAAGGAGTTGAATATTTTCTCAAGTGCATTTTTGATCGAATGAAATTGATAAAGTTTTTCTCCATTTTATCTTTTTTGCCATAAAGAGCTGTTTTTTTGTGTTGCTATATAAGTATTTTATGCGGGGTCCTTTTTTAGCTCGTATTTGTTTTCATTCCCATTTAAAAAAAAAATTACCAGCAACGCTGCTGTGTTCATATCTTTTTTATTTTTTTGCTTGATGTGTTATTGCAAGACTCTTTTATGTGACGCAAGGAGACTAAACTATCTAACGTAATGGGACCGCCTCGTGAAATTTACAGTTAAGTCTGGACGGACTATACATTATTATAAAAGTTTTGGTCGATTTTAGACCACAAGCGGCACTAGTATGAATTGATCAATTTTTATGTAGCAAACACGAAAAAAAACAACATAGAAAAAATTTCAAAAATAATGATTGGAGCAAACAAAAATTACTACGCGGCTTCAGAGTTCAGATATATAGGTACGAGCTATGCACAAGAAATCTGGAAAGAGAAAAGAGCGCGTATTTATATTATTTGGCTTTTATACCATTTGTAATTAGCTAAATACTGATTAGTTTCAAAAGTGGAGAAAACGTTGCGCGGACTATTTTCGTTCATGAATCCTGTCGACATATAAGTGGTGGTTACTTTTCAAAAGGATTCAATTTGTGAAAAGAAATTGTTAGTGTGATATGTTTTTATTTAATACGCCACAGTTTTACAAGGGCATCGCAGAGCTTAGTTTAGCAAGATATTCACAAAATGTTCTATATCGTAAATGGAATGAGCTTTCCTGATAATGATGTTTTGGACGCCCCAAAAAGTGAATCAGGACACGATTTAAAAGAAAAAATGGAGACACGCGACTGAATAACAATCAAGGAGATTTGATACATCATGAATTAAGTTTTAAAGCCATTACATTTGAAGAACAAAAATATAAATATTGAATGACTTTAGCTTTTTATGTAGGCTAGCTGACAGCCACTTCAATCTAACCTAACTAACCTAGCCTATAGCTATTCTTTTTCAGCGACATAGCCATGCTATCTGAAATACTCAAGTTAGAGACCCTATTGAGTATTATTTTGATGTACGATTTTTTTTTTTGCAAATAATATTATCGAAATTAAAGCAATAGCTGTATGTTAATGAAAATTTGTTTCATCAAGTACAGAAACAATTTGAAGTGGTACATCACAACCAAACCTCATGAGTGTAAAAAGTTGCATGTGTTGAGTGGTGTTCCGGGATTTACGACATTGTAAATCCTGATATAGGCAATGTAAATCCATCATCTGAAGAACCAGATCTCGGACCATCTGTCAACGTTGTTAACCCTAGAAAGATAATCATATAATAAATAGCGTAAACGATAATCATACGTCTGAGGGACGTATGACACTTAATTAGTGTGTTTAATGAAACCCATGTTGGTAATTTTGATCATATATTAGTATTTTATTTAATTATGTAGGTAATATCGAAATAAATAAATTAATGAGTGCAAATAAAGTTTAATATGAACAATACAATGTTTCCGCGCCATACGTCTCGCGGACGTAGATTATCTTTCTAGGGTTAAGCAATATCTACATCTATTCAATGTATTTATATTTTGATTCCATTATTGGAATATTTGGCAAAGAAAGGCATTCTTTGTTTGGAATAGAATATGCATCCGAAACTGTCAGATGACGAAATATTTAAAAGAAAAACCTCGTACTCTATTGAGTATGTTGCTAACGTAAATGAATTCAGCTGACTTTTGTCTTAAAATTGCAAAAGTTCTGTGTAAATTGGGTGTTAAATCTAGATAGAACCTTATCAATAATGGTTTTATACTCGTGATGGTATAATATATAGGAAGAAAAGAAACAAAAAGAAAATTCAGAGTTAGGATTTTCACTTACTTTATTCGAATATTTTTTGTAGGTCCAACCTCGTTGAGATTACTCTAGTACAAATATGTTTCTTTGTAATGGGTTTTAACTCAAACAGAGACCAGAAAATGTAAGAGTAGTTTAGAGGCAGACTTACAACCTAACTGAAATAAAGGTCCCACACAACATGTTCGCCCTTAACCTATTGAACACGATTAGATGCAATAATGGCCGGCGGATATCGCTTTTGAGAGAGAGAAACATACGATAGTGTAAGTGTACTTATCCTAAGGATGATTTTCAATATAATTCACGAATGTGATTCTCGTCTTAAATCTAGATATTATTGTCGTTGGTAATTTTTACCAACATCGACTTCGATGCAAATGATTATGGATTAAACAATAGGTACCTACGGGTACAAAAAAGCACAAAGCGTGCTTTCTAATTTGGCCTTGAATAATATTCGTTTTAATGAATTATTTCTCAAATAGCCCGACTTTGACCTAAAATTACTCAGTCTAGTTAAATCGATTCAGTAAATAAGCATGCAAAAAATTTGACAAAAACTTGACTACCTGCCCTGTCAACATTATATGTATTATGATTCAATAGAGTTACTCAATTCAGTATATCCCACAGGACTGTTCAAATACTTTTTCGTGCATACCTAATTATATTACTCTGCGCTCAACTTCAAAAATGATTAGGGAATAAGCACTTAAGCAACGAACATGTGAACTTTTCACCAAGAATATTATCAGCTTAGGCGGCGAAAATTGCTGCAAATTTATAAATTACTAGCTGTACCCGCCCGGCTTCGCCCGTGCAAAATGTGGTTCCAGAACAATTGATGGATACAATTTTGCTGTCTTGTAGGGGACACAATTTTTTTTGATATTCGCTCATAGAAAAATCATTGATAGACATTGCAGTGGTATAACGCGAGGGAGCGGTCTGCAATAGTGAGGGATTTGAGCCCGTATTAAAAAACCTCCCAAAGACTGAGTCCACTCTGCGTTCATCTGCATGGCATTGCACCTGGTCGTTGGACTTATCGGCAATAATTTAATATTCTTTGGACAATGAAAATGAAAGAAAATAATTTTATAATTATAATATTTAACTCACTTCTTTATCTTTGTATACTTTATTAGCCGTTTTGTTTCTACCGGCTAAGATAGTGATATTTGCTGCATTACATCCACCTTATAACAACTCGTGCCTGAAACAATTCTTGCTTAATTAAAATCCCGTTTTTCATAAAGTTTGACCCTGTGATTTATTGATTGTCATGACAGAACAAACAGGAAATTGAATCCGTTTAAACTGAAATGGATAATTGCTGGGAAATATTTGTATTCTTGGTATAAATACCGTATCTCTTTTACCGCACCGAGTTAAAATTAACGCATCTATAACGTTTTTCTGTAACGAAGCATGTGGGATTCAAATTGCGAAGCAACATAATGGGAACTCCAACTATTAATTCAATTTTATGAGCAAGAAGGCCATGGGCTGTAATGCTATTTAAAAAACGCTAAATTTTAGCGTCGCTAGTCTCCACTTCATTTCTCCACACCAAAGATAAATGCTCGCTAAATTATTAAACATCATATAGATGGGACAAAAACCATTTGATCGTGACAGTAAACGTTATTTTTATTATTCGCGTACATACATTTTTCGAATTTCAAACTTTAAAGACAATGCATTGTTTGAATCATTCCAAAACAATAGATATAAGCAAAATTGAAGAAGATATTATCATTGCTGCAGCAGCTCAAATAAGTTCTCTAATAGTAAGCAGAAGACGACACGTTCCTTCGTGTCGGGTAAATCCCTATTTGCATTGTTCCTCCACAAGCCCTGCAATTTTTTTATGTTTTCTTATCGCATGAAACGGAATTTTTGGTTTTGCGTTCTCTTTTATTTATCGCACAAATGTTTTCTGCGGTTTCCTCTGAAAAAAATCCAAAGTAAACACAACACACAAATTGTTTCCTCCTTTTTTATGTAAAAATTTATCTTCGATTTAATGTACCGGACATTTATTTCGCGAGCTAAATGAGTGGAGACTTTTCATCGGCCCATCTATATGAAGTTAAGAATTTAGCGAGCGAACAGGATACTGCTTTGCTAAACTGCTTCGCTAAATTTTATCTTTGTAGACATTTTTGTATGGGAGATAAAATTTAGCGCGAGCAGGATACTTAGCTTAAGCAAAAAAGAGGCAAACAAACCTTTCCTACGTATTTGCATTTCTTTTGATTTTTTTTTTCTTAGCAAACCGCACAGCGTACTGCCTCTGTCTGTCTCCTTCTCCGTCACAGAAGTAAAGTACGGTTAAAAGAGATGTCAATATAATATTGCGCAGTTTGTATGTTTGATTTTAAAATGAAATGCATATCTACTCACTCATGTGAAAATCGTAGATATGTTTAAAATTTTGCCTTTTTATTTAAAAACCTTTTAAGTTATCGAGATATTGGATATCCTAAGTTGTACCTGCAGATGTCCTCTATAAGCTGGTATTTACTATACTCAAATGCTCCCAGTATTTTCGAACGGAAAGCGTGACAAAGAAAAAACAAAACGAAACGAAAAAATAAATTACTCTTGTCCAATTCTTTCCAAAATGTATAAAAACATAGAGTTGAAATAAAGTAGAGATTGTAGGCCTAGGTATCCTATATTGGCCTGTGAAAAATGCACCAGAATATATTGAGCGGTTTCTCAGATTTGTGCATTTAAAGACATGCCGTCAAATTCAATCTTAGTCGAACAGAACTACACCAATTTTATTTATATGATGATACTGCTGCTATGAATTTAAATCGCATTCGAAAAGCATGTTTAAAACATGTACGTATACCTATTTAAAAACTAAATTTTATTAGTAAAAGTCGACTACAATCTTTACATTTTAAATGACAATGTAATTCTTTTTTGTTTGCAGAAAACATTCGAATGCAGTTGCATCAAGCTACGCTGAGCCACAAGAACGTCTGTTTCGCCATGGGGGCAAATGTTATCCAACTAACAGATATTATCATCACATTGGTCGTTCTACTTTCACCACAATTTATTTCTTTGGCTTTGGACTCTTCCTGTTTCAATCCATTTGCCTTCGTATTCAATTTCAACAGAAAATGTTTTGTCCTCGTCACTTTGACTCATTGATTGTGCACTGGGCGTGCTGATTTGCAAGTGATACAATATGAATACGAAACTGTGCATGGAATGTTATCCGGTGTCTCCGTATTCTACTGAGGATACTTTTAGCCAATTCATCGTTCTCCTTCCCATTCCCTTTCATTGATATCTTATCTATTGCAAGCCCGTGGGTACAGGCGATGCAGAAACGTTCTCATACTTCTACTGAATTATACGTATCTTCCTTCCTTTGGTATATACCTACTCGTATGTAGTATTTGCTTGAAATCGGTATCAATCTTCAAAATCTCATTAGGTTTTGCAATTTATGATTTGATTCTGCTGACGCTACTGCAGTTTGCATGCACATTTTGTACAGAAAGCAGTTACCTACAGGGCTACAGTGAGAAACGAGTTCTACATCTGCTTGAATGTTCGGCTACAGGAAAATAGTGAATCAATACAAATAAATTTCAATTTGTATTTGTATTCAATTTCTTTGCTCATATTTCATACACCTAGGTACGCTCTAAAACTTTGTTTCGCTTTGCAATTGTTATGCTTTCGCATATACGGTAAAAAATGCAAAATTGAGCATTCGGACGACACCGAGCTGGCTGTCAGGACTTGTTGGTTGACTGTAAGCTCCACCAAAACTACACTTAACCGTATTTAGAAATTAGAAGCGATGTGTAACGACTTTCCCTTTCAATTTCATTCACTTTGGTAGTCATTATAGCTTTTTCGAATAACGTCAGTAATTAAGTCCTTATTCTTTGTTGGTGATTGCTATTTGAATAAATATTTGATTCTGAAAGTCTATTTTATAAAGGGTGTCCCAAAATTAACGCAAGATTGAAATTTGACGCCATTTGTCCGGAATATAACAGCCGACAGCTTAGAGCTAGTTAAAATTAAGTAGATATTATGCGAATGAATAATGTGTTTTCATTGTTTAAAAATATTTAATTAATATTGAAAGTTACGCTGTCACAGTTCGCATATTTCGCACAAAATATTGTCGGAATTTCGATTTAAATGTGATATTCAAGTATTCAATAATATCGCAGCTGTAAAGTTCCGACAAAAGAGTGCGAGTTCTTCACCAAGACACAAAATAACCATCGGATAGGCGTGCTTACATTAAAAACAAAACTTTGCTTTGTATATTGAATTGAAATCATGAGATGACATTACTGTTCTCCCCTTTCAGAAAATTAACCTAGAAACCTTTAGAATTTATATTTAGAATATATCATTTGCAATAATCTTTCCAATAAAGAACATTTGGAAAATTTCAGTGTTAAATATTGCCGCGGCTGAATGGGTAACCTCAAAGCTTTTATATTCTAACAGTTTTCAATAACTTGTGCTGTTCATATTTTTTCTTCTTTAAACCAAAGATAATGAAATACAGAGATATATATCTTTCCAGTGGAAAGGCGGCTGCCTACAAGCTGTTTTCCCGTAAAATTCATGAGCACATATGCTCATTTCTTTTCTAGTATATGTGAGTCCATGAATTGAACTTTAATGCAATAATTCGCTATTTTTTTATTTTAATCGAATCCTTAACAAAACCAAACAAGTTCAATACCAAACACAAAACAATTGAACAGCGCGATGCCCATAAAAGCAAAAGGAATGTTGGCCGGCCATTAGCAACATGTTTTTTGTAGCTCACACATATTCACAGACGGGGGTTGAAATTACAAAAACAACAATGTAAACAAATGGGTTTTGGGGGGATAGACGTACGAAAGATATCCATCTCTTTTATTCTTTCATCTCTGCTTTAAACAGACCTACTACATTTTAATTACATTTTGTACTAAAAGCATTGTACTAAAACTTGACTTACAGCAACAGCTGCAATAAAATATCACTCTTTGTTCAACCATTGTACTGGTCGTTAGTTTTTTTCGCTACGTCGTCTTCATTCGCTCTATCGCCTAATCAAAGTCATCGGTTACATTTTTGAACGAAAATTGTTATTTCGCCCCACAATCGTTTTCCACGGGAATTTAATTGTACGATGGCGTAAAATCAAGGCAATTGTCCCATGGAGCATGCAGAAAAAGCTCCGCCTGTACAACTACTATGTTCTTAAATAAATATAGATATAAATACTATAAGTAAATTATTATTGTATTGTATTTGTTTTTTTTTTAATATAAAATTTACTTTTTGTTGATATATTTGGAATTATAATCCTTATAAATAAGCGAAGGCAAACAGTTTATAACAACTTTCACTGCTTTAAGCACAAAATTCGCTTGATGCAATGCTATTGGTTATTATTTGTTTTTCAATATGGCCTGGTCACTGTAATGGTAGAATTTCTACCACGCGAATTTTAGTTGAAATAATTTGGTAAAGTTTAAAACGGCTATCCTGGAAAATAAATTACCTTCGAGTAGGATATTTATTATTAACATTATGTGTGAAAAAAAAACTCAATACACATAACTAAGTTTTATTGAGACTATTCTATTCTATTATTTCCTTCATTTTAGTCTGATGAAAAAACCTGTCCCTTCACTGCCAGCTTTCCATTAATGTGTAAAAAAAAATGTAAACCCAAGTAAAGTTATGAATGTATCTAAAATAAAGAAAAGATACGATTTTATGGGTCGTAATATTTCACAGTTAAAGTGTCGGTCATAGTCTAAAACACGCCTACGTTGTGTAGCCATAGCTACCTCCTTCAAATTAATAGACCATTCTCTGTGACCACAAATATAGTTAAGAATGAATAAAAATAAACTACAACTTTTATGGCCGCCTGTCTCATAACGAATAAAAGGGAAATTTCCAAAAACTTTTCCTTTTTTATGTTATTGGTAGGCACAGTGATATCCCTCGCACGTGTCCATCTCAATTTGGAAAAATAAAATAATCCAAAAGATTTATCAAAGCAATTTGCAAACACAAATAGTTTATCTCTGAAATCGCCTTTAAAAATATCAAAACAAGAACGCAATAAATTTTGTTTTTCTTCTTCTTTTTTCTATGAAAATAACAGAAATTTACTTACAAAACATTTAAGCCATTGATCAAATGTATACGCAAATTGCCACAGTTTTATTGTCTCAACCTTGGGAGTTATGAGCAGGATATCTATTAATACAAAAAAAAATCAACTTTATGGAAATGTCTGTGTGCTAAGGATAACCTATCTGGACATATTGCAATTCGGTTCGGTTCTTTCGTAGGGGCAGATAGAGAATTAAACCGCATACCAATAAACAGGACAATCATTTCTGTCCCCAGCTCAGCCTTGATAATGTTATTCAAAGAAATATGGCCTTCTGTGGTCATACACTGTCCCTTTTTTCGTTTCCCATTACACAGATTAAGTTTGTTGTGAGAAATCCTCAGATTATAAAGGGATACACAGTCAACCGAAGCCCACAGTGTGGTGAGACAAATTATTACCATTTCGAACTACTCTTCGTTAATAAACATGCATTGGGCATGGGCGACATTTCATTAACAATGAATTGAATAGAAAGGCACCCTCTACTCCGGAATCTTCACCGCAACGTACACCCACTTTGAAACCTCATTTATATGCGCTGCGATTATCATTTGCATTTCTAATTTCTCCGAGCTTAAGTAGGAAAGTTGAAAGTAATGAACTCGAAACCAACCAGGATGTTGTCAGTGTTCCGAGGACATAATCAAGCGAGAGTAACACATTGCAAACTATACGTTCACCGCAAGGGGCCATTCGCACTATACGAGTACGAAGTGGTAAAGGCAGACCAAACTGGGATGGAATTAATAAACCAGCCAGAGGGTAGGTACGTTAGCCACCTGTCACCACCAGCACCGCAAGTAGGTACTATGTATCCATGACAATATCTCACTGTACGTCTGTGCTCCCATCTGTAGCAAATTTCATCGCAATCTTCTTATTTAAATCCATTAACAAAGCTCCCAAAGACAATTCAGTTCAGATAGTGTGGTGCTACAATGAAAGAATGTTTGGCTACATATTTCGGTTAAATGGATAATACTCTTAGACACAACCCTGTCATCGTTTAGTTTAGCTAGCGACGAGATAGATAGAGAGAGACTGTAATGTTCTTGGGGCGTGGTATGGGAGAGTCTGCCGCTTCACTGTTAGTGGGTTGAGTCAAAGTTTTCTGCAATTTCGTAAATTTTGCTTCTCAATTGCAAAATGTTCGATGCTAGAACCAGCGACGACGATAGGGTTTGCAGAGCACACCCCTATCATGTAATTTGTTGTATACTGTAGTATCTTTGACGACAGTGTTGTTTAGCTTTTCAGGGCGGCAAAAGGAAGTCAGAAAATTTGTAATTGAGAGACCTGCAGATTGCGGGTAATGAAAGGATAACTATTGGCAGTGATAGAAGGGTTCTTCTTGTTGATTTTTGTTATTTGCTTCGGGAAGTGCTCGAGTTTCTTCCCATATCTACTTTTCGAAGGAATTGAATTACTTTGAGCATTTGTTTATGGAGATGCTTGCTTTTATTTGTTCCGATTATATAGTGGAACTGGATACATACATTGAATGCAAATGGATTCATTAGGAATTCTAAGAAATTTATTTAAAGCTTTCTCATCCAAGTGGCAGGGAAACATTGAATATTCTATTTTGGGTGAGGTCAGCCGATTTTTTTGTTGGTGCTGCTCAATATGCTGGATGGAAATCTGCTTCGCAGGCAAAAAAGTATGTATTGAACAAGAGTCGTTAAAGGAATACATGGTTACATTGCGAAGTATTTTTTCTCTGATTTGATTTCTTTAGAATTTTTGGTAATGCGGAAATAAATTCTACATTAAATTTAGTAGCTTAAATTACTGAATTCGATAGGTAATTATAGGTCCATAGCACCGTAAAAATTATTATTAAAATGTCAATGCGTTAAATATATTACTTTTCAATACAGATCACTTCTGCTGAAGAGAGTATAAAAATCGGACGTCATTGATTTGAAATTAAAAATAGTACAGTAGTTTGGGACTTCTTCCTAGTTTTAAGATATCGGGGTGACAGTTCTGCAGATGTACAGTACGTTCGCATTATTATTATTTTTTTTTTCAATTTCTTAAAATGCTAGTTAATACAATCAATTATAAATATAATAATTCAGAGCAATAAAGTATAGAATTCAATTGGGTACAAATTACTTTATTAACATTTTTTAAGAAATAGAATAGTAATCATTCTGTAGCACAAAGTGACTAAAGGCTAATGATCCTTCAAATCAATGTATTTTTTTATATTTCATGTGGGGTAAATTCAAGAATAAATCAAATAAGACATAAATAATAACGAAAAAACAGGGAATATAACGTTACAAACATTTTAGATAAACTACATAATTAGCAAATTAAAGGGCTGTATTTACAAATGTTTTGACTGTAGAACTATCCATACTAAAGAGAAATTTTTTTACTTCTCTGAGAAATAAAGTGGGCTCTACTATCAGTCTGACTTCGATTGGTGGCTTATTAAAAAGCCTTGGTGCTGTCGCAGTATACAATTTTAAACAATGAGTTTTATTTGAAATTGGAATATTAACTGTTGCTATATGATTTACTCTCAGTCTGTATATATTCGAGCTTCTTAATGTAGCACTATAGCCGCTTCGCATGAAGAAAACTTTGAGAACCTTAAAGTTGTAAAGATGTTTTATCGGAAGTACACGTAGGCTAGAGAACAGTGGCCAAGTATGGGCTAGTTGATTTGCTGTACAGATAATCCTAATTACGTGTTTTTGGACAACATTTAGTATGTCGATGGTACTGTTGTAAGTCCCACCCCAACTTGCAATACCGTATTGAAGCTTAGAGTGTACAAGTCCATAATAAAACATCAGTAGAATTTTTTTTGAACAATGTGCTCTTAGGAGATACATTTTACGAGTCGCAGAGAGCATATACTTTTTTAGTTCTTCTACGTGTGCCTTCCAGGACAAGTTGTTATCTATTAGAACACCCAGATACTTATAACTCTTAACACCTTCTATCTGAAAACAATTTGAACTGCAGACTAAATCTCTGTTAAAGTTGTTGTTGTTACACGTATGAACAGATAAAGACAGTTTTGAACAAGAGCTAGAGTGGAAGATAACATCACAATTAATTGGACAAGGACCTCGTAAATTGCATATCATAACTTTTGTTTTATTGCTTATAAGTAGTTCATGTTTTGCGAACCATTGCCGCAGGATACTTAAATCCATATTTAGTTTAACAACTGAATCAAAAAGGCTTTTGTTATCATACGTGAGCGCCATATCATCAGCAAATGCAGTAATACGACTACTGAAGTTTTGGTAAAATATTGAATTGACATATATTTATTAAGAACAATATTGGTCCCAAGACTGAACCTTGCGGTACACCAATTGTAGTTTTTAATTGACTGCTGAAGACTCCTTCTAATTTTACTCTTTGACTTCTTTCTGATGGGTATGATGAAAACCACTTATGAATCGTACCCCTCAGTCCAGACCTATACAATTTATCCAAAAGTATATCGTGATTGACCATATCAAATGCTTTTGTCATATCTATAAAGAGTACTAAACTAGTATTATTGTAATTATAGCTGTCACCAATTTCACTACACAACTTAAGAATAGCATCTTCAGTAGATCTCTCTTCACGAAATCCAAATTGTTCGTTTCTAAAAAACTTATTTTTATTTAAAAATGATGCTATGCGTATTTGGATCAGTTTTTCAAAAAGTTTACAAAACGTTGTTCAAGAGTTTATGAACTAAAGACCATGCCTGCGTTTGTCATCATAATCTGTAATCACCATTATTACAGTTTGATACAATAACTTACTTACTTTCTTTACTTACTTAACGGGCTCCCGACCCGTGAAGAGTCTCTGCCTGAGACACTGTAGCCTTCCATACTCTGCGATCCTGGGCACGTTGCGCTCTGGCATCCGCGTTGGCTTAGCTTATAAAACGGAGGTTCGGTCTTCCTTGTCGTCTCGAACATGGCGGCTGGGATTCGAATATCCTCTTAGCTGGAGCATTATTGTCCATTCGCTCGATGTGGCCGAGCCAATGTAGTCGACGTATTTTGGCCTTTTATACTACATCCACATCTTGGTACAGCTCATACAATTCGCGGTTGTATCCTCTCCTCCATTCGCCCTCCTCGCACACAGGACCAAAAATCCGCCGAAGAATTTTTCTGTCGAAGGAGCCCAGTATCAGCTTTGATATAAAAGCGGTCACCATAAATGCGTAATTACACACATCGAAGATGGACGGAGGATCTTCGATGAATATAGCAGCCCACAAAGTTGGCATGCAAAAGACTTTAGCAAGTGCAGAAAACAAGTAAAACTCGACTCTACTAGAAAGCTATTATACTGATACCTCAAGTTGCCATCTTGTATTTTACAGGATACACCTGTATTTTGAAGGAAAAGAACCGTTCCTGCGATATATCTCAAAAAACCTCATTTTATCGAACCATATTTTCACTTTGAAAATACAAATTTAACATTTTAAGCAAAGAATAATTGAATATCGCAAATGAAAACGACTATTGTATAGAGCAATTTGTCTTGCTTGACAAAGTTAAACTCCAATAACACAATCTAAAACGTCAGGGCGAAATATTCAATCATTTGGCGACTGAAATTTTCAATTATTTCAGTCGAGTCAATTGTCAGTTTCTGTCCGATTCTCTGATGTTGTGTGTTTTTTGCCTTCATTTGGCTTCCGACCCGGCAGATCGACTATAGACACTGAGGCAAATCCTCGAAAAGACAAACAAATTTCCAGTCTGGGATCGTGGAAAAATTGATGCAGTTGTGTCGTGACGTTGGAAAACGTGTAGTTTAGAAGTTGCTCGTCCGAACTATTTCAATCATGCACCGGATTTCGGCAAGGAGATGTCCTATCTTGCGTCTTCATCAATCTCTTCCTGGAGCAGATAGCGACCAGGGCAGGTGTCAACACAGAATGCGAGGTAGATTGACACCCGTGTGGAGATCCGGTGATGAATTACACTAGGAAACCTCATAACTCGAAGAATAAATTGTGTACTTTACAAAACACTTATCATGCAAGTTCTGCTTTATGGCGCCAAGTGCTGGACGATAAGCAGTTCAGTGGCCACAAATCATAACCGCCTTAGTCGACTTAAGACGAAATTGAGATTTTAATACCATTAGATTCAGCGTACCCATATCTATTTTGCAATTTTTTTTCAGCTCTTACTTACTTACTTACTTAGGTGGCGCTACAGTCCGGGGTGGACCTGGGCCTCAACCAATACGCCTCTCCAGTTAGCGCGATCTTTGGCTAACTGCCTCCAGTTGCGCACTCCAAGTTGGTTGAGGTCCCCTTCCACTTGCGCGCGCAACCTAAGGCGAGGTCTTCCTCTACTGCGTTGTCCCTCCGGGTTTGAATCGAAGACTCTTCGGGCCGGAGCGTTGGTGTCCATTCGCTCTACATGTCCTAGCCATCTTAGCCGACTGATGCGTACTTTTCTGACCAGGTCGATGTCGCTGTACAGCTCGTAGAGTTCGCTGTTAAATCTCCTCCTCCAAAGCCCGTCAACGCAAACGGGACCGAAAATCAATCGAAGAATTTTGCGTTCAAAACGACCAAGGAGATCTTCATCCGCCTTTGATAGCGTCCATGTTTCTGCGCCATAGAGTAGGACTGGGATGATGAGGGTCTTATATAGAGTCTCCTTAGTGGTTCTTGACAAGGCCTTACTTCTCAATCGCCTTCTTAGGCCAAAGAAACAGCGGTTGGCAAGTGTAATTCTTCGATTGATTTCTGATGTGATGTCGTTGTCAGAATTTATAGCGGAGCCGAGGTAGACAAAATCCCTAACTACCTCAAAATTATAGCTGTCTGTCGTGACGTTCTGACCGATTCGTCGATGTTGTGTTTCCCTTCTTGTTGACAGCATATATTTTGTTTTGCCCTCATTCACCACTAAGCCCATTTTTGCCGCTTCTGTACTGATACTTGCAAACGCACCAGTGACAGCTCGCTGTGTTCTGCCAATGATGTCGATGTCGTCAGCGTATGCAAGTAGTTGCACAGATTTCTGGAAGATTGTGCCTCTGGTGTTGGCTTGCGAGTTTCGCACAATCTTCTCAAGAATGATGTTGAAGAAGTCACACGACAGCGCGTCACCTTGTCTAAATCCTTTTTTGACATCAAAGGTCTCGGTGAGATTGTTTCCGACCTTTATGGAGCAGCGAGCATTCTCCATCGTCATTCTGCACAATCGGACGAGTTTGGCAGGGATGTCAAAACTAGACATAGCTCTATACAGCTCGTCTCTATAAATGCTGTCGTATGCGGCCTTAAAATCGATAAAAAGATGGTGAGTATCGATCTGGACTTCTTGGGTTTTCTCCAGGATCTGCCGTAGTGTGAATATTTGGTCGGTTGTGGACTTACCGGGCCTAAAACCGCACTGGTAGGGACCAACCAGATCGTTGACAAAAGGTTTCAGGCGTTCACACAGTATGGCAGACAGGATCTTGTATGCGATGTTAAGAAGACTGATACCCCTATAGTTGGCGCAGTTTAGAGGGTCTCCTTTCTTGTGGATCGGGCAAACGATGCTGAGGTTCCATTCATCAGGCATACTTTCCTCCGACCAAATCTTGGAGACGAGTTGGTGTATGCTCTCTACCAAGTCATCTCCCGCTGCCTTAAAAAGCTCGGCAGTCAAGCCATCTGGTCCAGCAGCTTTGTTGGTCTTAAGCTTGGATATTGCTATCCTCACTTCGTTTTGGTCGGGTGGACGGAAGTCTTGGCTTTCATCGTCTAAGTTGAATGGTTCGTTCTGCCTGACAGCGGAATTTGGGTCGTCTTCGCCGTTTAACAGTTTGCAGAAATGGTTTTTCCATATCCTCAGCACCGACTGTGACTCTACCACAAGGTTTCCTTGTTCGTCTCTACAAGTCTCTGTTCGGGTCTTGTTGCGATTGCACGTTCTTTTTACCCTTTGGTAAAACTTCCGAACATTGTTCCTGGAGTAGCACCTCTCTATTTCCTCGATCGCGCGCTTCTCGTGCTCTTTCTTTTTCTTCCGGAGAAGCCGATGTTCTTCCCTCCTCTTTTGCTCGTAGAGCTCACGAGCTGCCCTCGTCCTTCTGTGCAGCGCCGCTTTGTACGCGCTTTGTTTTGCTGCATGTGCTTGCCGGCATTCTTCATCAAACCAGGGGTTTCGTGAGGGTGGTCGTGTGAAACCCAGCACATCGGTTGCGGCGTTTCTGATGGCGTCTTGGCATCTATGCCACTGGTCTTCAGCACTTGATGCTGGCTGCATAGGACTTCTCGAGAGGTTGAGGGATACGCGATCAGCAAAGGTTCTGGCGGTTTGTTGCGATTGTAGCCGTTCAACGTTAAATCTCCTCACAGTATTTCCCCGTTGTTGTGGCGTTTGAGATATCCGCATACGCACCTTGGCTACAACAAGGTAGTGGTCCGAGTCTATGTTGGCCGCTCGGAAAGTTCGGACATCTAGAACACTGGAGGAGTGCCTTACGTCGATCGCAACATGATCAATTTGGTTGACGGTTTGATGATCTGGCGACCGCCATGTTCCTTTGTGGATATTGAGGTGAGGAAACCGTGTGCTAGCTATAGTAACATTACGCCCCGCAGCAAAGTCAATTAGCCTGAGTCCGTTCCCAGACGTAATGTCGTGTAGGCTGTGCTTTCCGATTGTGCTACCAAAGATGTCCTCCTTTCCTATTTTGGCGTTAAAATCACCTAAGACAATCTTAACGTCATACTTAGGACATTGCTCATATGTTTTGTCGAGGAGCTCGTAGAAACACTCTTTGGCAGCATCGTCTTTTTCTTCTGTGGGGGCGTGAGCGCATATTAGGCTGATGTTGGCGAATTTAGCCTTGATGCGGATTGTTGTAAGGCGTTCACTAACGTGTCGAAAGCTCAAGACTTCTTGCCTAAGTCTGCCGCTTACAACAAATCCGCATCCAAATAGACGCTGCTTTCGTTCCCTATAGCAATCACCGTAGTAATTGTCACAGGTTTTCATCCTTCTTTTGCCCGGCCTATCCCACCGCACTTCCTGGATGGCGGTGATATCTGCTTTGTAGCAGTCTAGGGCCTCCGGTAATTGTTCGGCTGCACGCGGCCGGTTCAGGGTTCGAACATTCCACGTGCAGATACGAACGTCGTTGTCCTTTTTTCGTTTTCCAGGGTCGTCAACAGTGAATCCGTCCTTTTCCGAGGCTTTTGGTTGCTTCGCAACAGTATTTTTTTTTTTCTGTGGTTGGGTAGTTAGCCCCACGCACAACCCCCAACTTGGAGGACCAGGCCCTAGATTGACCCTAGGACAGCGGGTCGGATATTCCGTTGTCAGTAACCCACTTCGGGGATATGAGTGCTGCCGTTGGCCCATAGAGGGTTCATCCGCCACCATCTCTATTTCAACACCCTGACTAGTGCTGAAAATTCCTTACTGACCTTAGCTCCAAATACGTCAGAGTAGCTCACGTAAGGTATCTGCGATCTTGACTGTTGGCACCACCGTTGATCCAACCTTGTGGATTCATCCGCTGTATGTCCTCTTTCTGAGGGGCTCATGTAAGACCTCTGAGACTCAATCAGGCAGTCATTCCGACAGAGCATTATAGTGTTGCTATTTTCTTCGTGCTCAACACTCGCGCTTATAAATTTAGCAAGTCAAGCCCGGGTGGACGAGACCAGTATCCGGTGGCTACCACGGGGAGGTAAAATAAGCACAATTGATGTGTATGAAACAGTTGCAACAGCTGGGCATCGCCAGGTTGATACCAATCAGTGTCTACCCTATTCATACAACACCCCACCACAGCTCTATATCTTTAAAAAAGTGGCCACAATTTAGAAAAAAAAAAACGGCTCAAGTCACTAGAGACAATGGAGTAAAAAAAACTTTAAACTGCTCTAATGAACAATGAATAAAACAGACTTAAGCGGTTATGCCTTGTGGCCACAGAGTTAAGAAGAGCAAATACTGGGATCCTTCGAAAGAAAAGTTGATGCTTTGGGCAAAGAGGGGGGATGGAGGAGAAAATTACATCGAATACATTGGCTCGGTCAATGGTTCGAGACGACAAAGAAGAACGAACCAAGCCGTAGCCAGTGCGGTATGGATAACTGGGATTAGCGTTCCCGAGATTGTAGAGGATAGAAGTCTGCTGTGTCTCAGGCAGAGACTCTTCACGGGTCGGGAGCCATTTAAGTAAGTCGGTAAGTTTGGCCTCATATACAAGTAGTTTCATAGTAGTTGCATAGACTTCATAAATTATGCTCCTGGGTCTTTGCCTTAAATTCTTAATTCTCCAGAATTTTGCTACACCATACAATTTTTGACAAAAAAATCGTATAGCTAATGACAAGTTTAGTCTCTCTCGTATAGTAAAATTCAACCTTTTTCAATTATAAATATCTTAGTAAGGAAATATTTTTACACTTCATTTGTTAGAATGGACTAAGTATGAGAACCATTATAGACTACACTAATAATAAGTATAGAGGGAATAAAATAAGTGATGTATCTCTTGTGCACTACAAAACCCTAACAAATAATTCGGCTGGCTGCTTACCAACATCCTAATTAAACAAGTTCGAAGGGCTGTAAAAATGTGATATTCATCCAAATGAATCGAAACAAAAGAACCAGCCATAAATTAACGAATGACTTTTAATGAAATCAAGAAAAATGTAACGACAATCATTATGCGAATCGTTGTATAGAGAATGAAAATAAAAGTTCTCTATTCTCCATGCCCTATTTGTTAAGGTAGTAATTAAATCACCTTTCAGTTCAACCACATCCTGCTGCTTTTTGCACCACGAAGCTCTCTAATAAATCCCAATAAATTCGCCTGCCAGACATATTATCCCATAAGTTTATTTCACAGCATGACCACCACCCAACGTCGCAGACTGCTTGGAAGGATGAAATATTAGTTTTTCATTTATTTCCTGTACTCGTATTCCACCCCAGTACAACAGACACATAAATACCACCTACAATATTGGCCAGGGCCACAAAAGAAGAAATCAATTCCGTATAAATCACATCACGTTGCTCAGTGGTTTTCTATTACAAGCATAGAAAATGTTCATTACGTTTCTACATTTATTATTTTTTCTGTATGGTCTCTTTATATATTTGTATTTTTTTTTTTAGGTACAGAACAATCATGGACAACTTCCAATGATGTATCGACAATAGTCGAAGGCCAGAATATGCAGCCCTATTTCGAGAACACAACACAGAGGTCAGTAATAGCCGCAGTTGGCCGAACGGCAAAGTTACACTGTAAAGTAAGGAATTTGGGTGATCGTGCGGTAAGTAAACGCAATCATTTGCTTATTTCCTAAGGATTCCGTCAGTATTATTTTTAGAATTATCTATTCGCATACAACGAATTTTTGGGTGAATTTAAAAAATGGATGACTTTTTTTTGAAGTTGGGTCGCAAGCATTAAATAGTAGGTAATAGTTTTACTCGTAAAATTACATAAAGCTTATGGAAAATTTAGTAGGTAGCTCACCCGTATGTATAGGTATAGTAAATATTATGAAACTTCTCTAAAAAGTTTGCACGAGTTCTTTTTTTTCATCCATTGGAGAAGTATATGTACTTGAATATGAAGTAATAGGTAGTTCCAAAATCAAGTGTTCCTAGGATCATATCGTTGCACAAGGCTACAGGATCCATTGCAACAGCTCGTACGGGGCATTGTGGCCAAAAACGCTAGACAACAGATCGCAATGACATCATTCATCCTTGCGGTGATTTTCAAAGGGTCTCAGCGTCGGCTGGTGTGGTGGTGGACTCATCAATTGTTAGAAGGCGTCTTCTAGATGTGGGCCAGAAGACCACTTAATAAACAGCTTCTAACTGAGGCTATGATGAGGAAAAGGCTCCAATTGACAAAGCAACACAAGGACTGGTCTTCGCACGAAGTGTCGTGAGGAAAAGTGACAATGAAAAGCTCCGACCTGGTCACATTATTCAGGCCCCTAAACAAAAAATTGACAACATTTTATAAAAACAAGTAAAAGTGTTATCATCGGAATGGCCGATGCTTCGATACCCTCTACTGCATACGAGTCATACAAAATTGGTTTTGTATGGGAGGAACCAGAACTACTTGAACGACATAGCCTAATTTTAATATTAACCTGACGAGGATAAAAATAAGTCTTCTCAAAAAATTTCACTTGCCTAGGTCGATTTGTTTCGACGTTATCCTGTTTTCAACAGACAGAGAGACACATGGGGCTAATAGTGATTTCGTATGGGAGGTAGCAGAACTACTTGACCGACATAGCCCATTTTTCATACCAACTTGACGACAATACAAATAAATCATCGCACAAAATTTCACTTGCCTAGGCAGATTCTTTTTGATGCTATCGTATTTTCAACATGTGTTTTCTAATATTGGTTTTGTATGGGAGGTACCAGAACTACTTGACCGCCATAGCTCATTTTTAATACCAACTTGGCGACAGTAAAAATAAGTCCTCTCACAAAATTTCACTTGCCTATGTGGATTCTTTTCGACCCTATCGTGTTTTCAACATTTGTTTTTTAACATTGGTTTTGTATGGGACGTACCAGAACTACTTGACCGACATAGCCCATTTTTAATACCAACCTAACAACGATAAAAAGAAAGAAGACTTTGGACGTCATCGCTTTTTCAACCGACAGAGAGACACATGGGGCGAATATTGATTTTGTATGGGAGGTACCAAAACTACTAGAGCGACATTAGTGATGCGCGATAATCCAAGATCATATCGATGCATCGATACTTAAATATCGAAAAAAAATATCGATATAAAAAAAATCGGTCCGAAAAAATATCGATTTTTTATGAATAATTTAGATTTTTGTATAATTTAGATTTTCCTTCCAGTAGAAAAGAAATTGGTGGAGTGTGAAAATGTTTTTGCGTCGTCACGTCACAGTGGTGTTTGAGTGCAAAAAATCGGTGCATCGATAATATCGAAAATAAATTATCGACTGAAAATATCGATATTTTTTTATGAAAATATCGATGAATCGAGTGATTCGATATATATTGCGCATCACTAAGCGACATAGCCCATTTTCAATACCAACCTGACGACGATAAAAAGAAGTCCTTTCACCAAATTTCATTCGCCTATGTCAATGCCTTTGGGCGCTATCGTGCTTTCACCAGACAAACAGACGAACATAGCTAAATCGATTCAGAATGTGATCCTGATTCGAAATATATATACTTTATGAGGTCTCCGGTGACTCCTTCTTGGCGTTACAAATGTAATGATAAAGAGAATATACCTTCCTATGGAGGGTATACAAATAAAACAATCATAAAAATGCTGCCTGTCCCAATTAATTTGCACAGCACGGTATGTATAGGTAAGAGGGTAGCTAAGAATTGCAGATAGATAGATGTTTTTTATACCAATAGGTAAACAAAGGGTGAAAATGCTACCAAGACAGTTGGGGTTACGAACAAAGTTATAATTGCAGTTCGTAGATGTTTGTGGCTGTCGTTTCGCCCCGATTATATGGAAGAAAAAGGGAAACCAATAAGATTTAATCATTTTTAACCTTCACGCTAAATATTGTGAGTATTGCAAAGTTATCCTTTTTTATCAAAATACAATAATTATTTATTTAACGCGATTTGCCGGCGGAGAATGACGGATGGACGAAAAGCTAGATGGTGAAGGGCTAACGAATCATTATCCCAATGAGTTCAATAATGTTTTGGATTTAGTGCTTGTACATTCTGATCTTAATATTAGTGTCAATAACTCTATATATCCACTTTTAGGAACATTTTTTTCTATTTTCCATGTAGACTTATCACTGTAATTTTAATTTTGCGAGTATTTTCGGCCCAGTTCTTGTGTCACCAATTAGTATAATTATGCTAGAGAAAACTAAAACAATATTTCTAACTATCTGGAACTAATTGGGTTAGTGTTTTTAATAACGGAAATCTTAATAATTCTTTGAATTTATTTGTAGAAATTGTTAAAGTGGTAATCGATTTAGGTTTACACCTAACTTTTGTTAGTTTCTCGAAAGCTTCAAAAATAATTTGATGTTCTTAATAAATTCCTTTCAGTACGTTATTTCTATTGAATCTATTTAAAGACTAATAGTAATCCTTTTTGGAGCTTCATCAACAGTAAAAAAAACAATATATTCGTATTCCTAACATACAACAACTTTCAATCCGTTTATTCAAGAAGTACTCCCCGGCTAGTGTCTCGAATGAAACCTTAATGTTTTGTAATTCATTAAATCTTGGTGTTCAATTCCAGAAGTTCAAAATGATTTTCCTTTTTAGCATTATACGGATATACTGGTAATGATGGCATCCCGCCAATTTTACTTCAAAAGTGTTCTTATGCGTTTTCCGTGTACTTTGAGAAAGGATTACAATGTGATGTAGTTTATACTGACTTTGCCAAAGCTTTTGACAGCGTTAATCACGATGCTTTAATTTCCAAACCTAAAAGACTTGGATTTCCTATTATATACCTATTGCACAAACCTTCGATCTGTTCTTCAATACAATTCAATCTTTGTTCACTATCCCATCAACTAAATATTCTTCAGCTGGTATAAAAAAAGATCTCGTAGATTCTGGAAGACGTTTTACAGATGCAGTGTACGAAGGGGTATATGTATTAGTTAAAACATACCTTTCGTTTCGAATATTACTGTAGAGGCAAGAGAGATAGATGCGAACACACATTTCCGTTCTCTCTTTCTCTCAGCCAGTTACATTTCATTATCTAAGACACATCACACAGTGCAGCAGTGGTACCAGATCGGCGGATTTATCACTTTTTGCGGGATTTTCTCATTAATAATAAGCTTAAAGGGACAAAGGGATTTTACAGACCTCATAGTACAAAACTTTACTTTTTGGTAAAAATTTCTTCCTAATTGCTTATTTAGAAAAAAGTCATTCAAAATATCTAAATGCTTTCATTTTCTTTTTTTATTTCTCTAAACTGTTTCATGACATATGTGCCTGTGAATGAATCACGAGTATTTTTTTGTAAATAATAAATTTATTTATTTTGTAAACATAAAAGGGATATTTTGAGTATAACCGTGGGATAACCTGCCTCTAAAGTCTGGTATCACTGCAGTGCAGGCCTATTGTCTGTATCACACTGTAGGAGCAACAGAGACAGGTGCGAGCACACAGTTTCTTTTCATTCTCTCATAGCCAGTTACGTTTTGTATATCTAAGACACGCCTATTGCAAGGTTGCCACTTTGGGAATTTTTAACAAATTTGGTATTTTTTTTGCTTATTGAGTTTTGGTAATTTTTATATGGCTATGGCAAATTTTTGAGCAGATGTACCAAAATGCGAACTCGATATCACCTCATTTAAATGCTACCTCACTGCTTCTGAGTGAACGCATTGCATTATTGGCATATGCTTCACCACCATCCACATAAAACTGTTTTATTCGCTATTCAAAAAATTACAGAATGCACTCATTTTCTTCTTTTGACAGATGGTGAATAATAATAATTATTCATATTATTTATACACAGGCATGAAACTCTAATTTCTTAAGGGTTTGTTATAAGAAAATAGGTAGATGATCTCCCATGTCTTCTAGCAGCTGGTAATTTTGTGCAAAGTCAAATAAAATAATTTGAGTTTTTTTTGTAAGTGGCAACCGTGGACTATTGTCTGTATCATACTGTAGGAGCAAAAGAGAGCAGAGCGCACGCCCATTTTCTTGCTCTCTTCCTCTCATAGCCAGTAAATTATTGAAGAAAATTGATATATTAATATGTATAAACTAAACATTTATATATAGATGGAGCTAAAGAAGTTTAATTATTAAGTAAACAGCTGCATATGCATAATAAATGTGCTTCTTCTTTTAGATATGGAATAAATTCTTTCGGCAGAAATTATTTTCTTCACGTGTGGAATGCCGTTCAGAATATAAACGATATCTGAGTCGCAGGCCTATCACATTTGTCTGGTTTATAAGGCATATGTTTGACAATGTACATACTTCGAACGCAATTTGAGTTCCGATCAGATTTGACTTTCGTATCAGATTTTTTTTCCGAGCGGCTTACCCATCCACACATCCAATGCTGTGCAAAATAAATGATCTGCCAAGTTCAATTTAGGTTAGTGTGCTGGATGACTAAACGAGGGGTACCTGATTCGATCCCCGAAACAGCAATTTTTTTGCCCAGTCAATTTTTGACAAATGAATTTTATCGTAGAAAGAACAAAGAAAAAGAGAATTTTAAATCAATCCAACAATGCTAAGAGAGTAAATAAATGTATTTATACATTAGGTATATGGAGATCTCGGATTCGGATTCGTATCTTCTTTGGGATGTCTGCCTAAGCCTAAGGGATCGTCCTCTCCCACCTTTGCAAACCTCTAAAGTGATGATTTATAATGAAATGAACGAGTTTGCCCAAAACTTTTTTCATTTAAGTCAGAAAATCCATTGCGGAGTAAGGACTGAATCGTTTAATAGGTAGGAAAATTTAATACTTATCTAATTCACTTAGACCGCTGCTGCTATAAAATAAAACAAATTTCGAATGCGAGTCATTCAATTAAAAACTGCCACAGAACATAAGAATTTTTTTAGCCTCATTATATTAATACGTTAATATCTAAAGTTTCCGTGATCCATACACTTTTTAATAAGTATTTATTATGAAATGAGGAGAATCAAACGTATATGCCATAGGATGTGCACAAACGAAAAATAGTGGGTACATGTCGCCATTAAAGCTGGTAAAATTAAGTTAACAATTACCCATACAAAATGCTTATCAGTTATAAATAAAGCATTCTGGTAGCATTCAATATGTCGACGCCTTTATTACCATTAAACGTATTCATCTTAGATTAGAATATATTTTCGAAAGATGCAGTTTATCTACCCCTAACAGAAAGCAACAATTGTATAAATTTGCTTCAATGATGTGACGTATTAAAATGTAATTCATGAGTAAAACTTATTTTCGAATGGTATTTTTTGGATACCTAGATGTCACTTTTTTGTTTGTAAAAAAAAACATTAATATCGAAAATTGTGTTACGGTTTTTAGTATTACGTACTTATAAAAGGTATGGTCGATTGTCAATCACAAGCGATTTTCGACCATCAAAGGATCTTCTGCGATTCCATTTATCGGGGTCGTCGTTTATTTTCTGAAATGCCTAATCTTCGGAAATAGTGACATAGTGCCTTTTTTACGGAAATAGTGACATTTTTAGACATTAAGAGTTCTGTGGTCGAATACGTGCGGCTAGATTGTGGCGAAAACTGTATATAGTTTTGATTGACATTCTTCAAATAGACTTAGACCACAGTCGTAGGTCCTTTATGATACCACTAGAGTGAGGGGAAGGGAAAGTGACCTGGATATTTCTAGAACCGACATACAAATGGCAGCCTTTTTGCCGTGTACAAGCTTACTTTAAGAAGCTGTATAATATTATTGATTTGTTGGGATTATTTTAAAATTGTGGATAATCAGGTATTTTGTGTACTACCCTCTTATGTGATGCACATCAAGCACATATTTTTATGTCCAATATATTTTTTTAAATTCATTTTTATTTATTCAATCTTTAAACTTATATCCTAGACAAAAACGATTATATCTAATTTAAAACTAACATTTATCTTATTCTAGCTTACTGGCCCTTAGCGAGAGCTCTAAACTTAACAATATGCTTAAAACTATTGCCTTTCGGCCTTAAATCTATCAATATATATTTTGTTTTGTTTTTTAATTTTCAAGAAACTTTTAAAAACTTGAATGCTCTATTATTTTATTTTTCTTACAACTACTTAAGACTACCTAAGCTACTTAATCTAAACTACGTATTATCAGGGAGGTGAGCAATCTCTCGATTGGTCACCCTCCTGATTGCGTCCATGGGCGCCAGACAGCCGCCAACAAGGTGCACATACGCGCCGCCGGAAGCACTCTTTCATGCTGGCTAACCCGGCCCCTCCCAAGGACCCCCGACTCTAAACCTTAACCTACAAAACTACAAACTACAAACTTAAAACTAAGGAGGATGCTACGTAAGTAGCGCACCGGAGCTCCTGAGCATTGGCGGCGTACCCGTCGTGGATGAGCCGCTTATCCCTCGCGCCGCGGTGGCTGTGGTACAATACCGGCACACCATCTTTTTGCTGGACAAATCCTTTCATGTCTACATGAAGAAATGCCTCAGGCGGGATAAAGCCAGACCGAAGCGTACTCTCGTGGTACATTAAATTGGGGTAGTAAGCCCCTGAGATCAGGTTATTATCACTGGCCATCGCCCTTGCAACGTGCCTTCGAATCACCTTAATAAGGAAATTGTCAATCCTATTCAGTCGGGCCCCATTGTATAGGGTCTTGTTGGGATAGTATTTTATGTACTGAGATTCGGGAGTTTTTTTTTTTTTTAGATTAGATTAGATTTATTGATTTCATAAATATAATAATATAATTCAATATGAACAATAATTCAAATTATGTAATTAAAGTATGAAATTCATTTGACATTCTATATTATTTTACTTATGTAATAATAATAGTGATGAATGCCATTACAATTTACAATTTAGGCATTTAAAAAAAGTTATGCGTGGGTGGGGTGACCCTTAAAAAATCAAAAGATTACGTTACTTTAAAAAATAAGTTTAAACAGTCTTAAAACAAAACAATTTTCCTTTGAATGCATTAAGATCAATTAACAATTAAGACTCAAATTATAATTCTTAAGTTATATCAGATGGTCAGAAAGAACAGACTCTATGTCAGCGAAATTAAAATTGAAAAGCCATATTTTTACGAGCTTGAGAAACTTTTTAGGTATAGATAACGACCTGAACGATTGAGGAAGTTTATTGAATAGACGAATAGACGATATATAATAAAAATTACGATAAGCCGTGGTATGGAATTGAGGAACGGATAAAGAGTACGAAGAGTTTCCACGTAAACTATAGTTAGAGATCAGTCGGAAGTTGCGATTTCCAGACTTCATAAAGAAGGTCTTCAAAACTTTAAAACAATACAAATGACGCACAGGGAGAATTTTTAAGTCACAGAACAAAGGATAAGTAGGGTGCCTTCTAGGTTTTCGGCATAGCTTCCGTAGAATATATTTCTGTATTAACAAGAGCGGCTGTATTTTATTTTTATAAGCGCCTCCCCAGCACGTAATTCCATATTGTAATTTTGAATGAACGATACCATAGTAAATAGTTTTTAGCAAAGTAGTCGAACAGATATTGCTTAAATAGAAAAAATGCCTTAGCGTGCAACGAAAATATTTCCTCAAAGCTTCTACATGATTCGAGAAGCTCATTCTTGAATCAATAGTTATACCCAGGTATTTGAATTCCTTAACTTTCTCGACGGGGAAACATTTATCACTGCAGCATAGGCTACTATCAAAATTAGGACAAGACGAATCAGGTCGACAGTTGCAGCAATCAAGTTTAAATCTATTGCAATCAGATGCGTGAAAGTAAACATTCACATTAAAATCAAGTAGAGACGACAAACTAAAAATCATAATCTTAGTCTTGGAGCTGATAACCAAGTTATGTTTTGAAAACCAAATTCTTAAAAGGCTAAGGTCCCAATTTATGTCGGAAACCAGATCAAGGCGACTAGCCGAACCATATGCGAAACCTACATCATCTGCAAACGCAGTTGGAACACCTTTAAAATCAAGCATAAAAAGAGAGTTAATGTAAATAAGGAAGAGGATCGGACCTAGGACAGAACCTTGGGGTACCCCTAAGTTGATAATCAATGGATCACTAATTACATCATCAACCTTCACACTTTGTGACCTATTTTTAAGGTAAGATCTAAACCATTCCAACATGAAGCCACGAATTCCTGCTTTTTCAAGTTTATCCAGTAGAATGTGGTGATCGACCATATCAAACGCTTTGGTGATATCAACAAATAACCCAGCAGTACACTTTTTACCGTCGAGGTTTGACATTATATTGCTACAAAACTGCAAAAGTGCATCTTCGGTTGATTTGCCCTTTTGAAAACCAAACTGCGTTGGTTTAAAAAACTGAGTTTTCGTGAGATAGCTCACTAACCTGTTCTTTACAAGCTTTTCAAAAACTTTACTTATCACTGGAAGAAGTGAGATAGGCCTATAGTTACATACATCCACAGCTGAACCCTTTTTAAATAACGGAACTACAATTGCACCCTTGAGCTCATCAGGAAAAACCCCTTCGAGTATGCACCGATTAAAAATGTGTGACAGAACATCCATTACCAAACAAGCAACATTTTTGAGCAATGTATTATTGATACCATCAGCACCACATGAGTTAGTGTTTTTTAGGGTACCGATAACTTTTAATACCTCAAGAGGAGTTATGGCTTCAAATACAAAACTATTACAGAAATTTGGTTCAGCAAAGCAACCAGTTGTCGAGCAAATACGACAAGACGGATGGACAGTCCATGGTTGCAAACTGGTGGCAATGTTAGTAAAATAGCAATTAAAAGCATCTGCAATGACAAGTTTGTCAGAAACAACACAGTCAACGACACGAATAACAGACGGTTTTTTTGTAACAGTGTTTTTGTTTAATATACTGTTTACTACTTGCCATTCATTCCTTAAGTTACCTCTTGCCGAATTGAATTTAGAGCGGTAATAATTATCCCTACAAACTGGAATTTCCTTCTTAAGTTCAGTGCACACTTTTTTATATTTTTCTTTAAGACTTAGATTTCCAGGGTGTTTATAACATTTACTTCTGAGTTTGTTTTTTGCCTTTACTTTGTTCAATAAGTATGAGGAAATCCAAGGTTTAAGCCTTTTACAATTACTTTTAGGACGCAAAGTAGAGGAACAGCTCAGGATATGCTTCTCAAGAGAATTAATAAACAAAGAATAGGAAGTATTGGCATCGGTACACAGATATACATCTTCCCAAAACTCATAAGTTAGATTGTGTTTAAGTTTTCTATAGTCTATTTTGGTTGGTGTTTTACAAGATACAGAACTAGGACTACGCAAACTCTTGGAAACATTAAACAAAATACTAGTCATAGAGTGATCGGTAATCATTAGGTCAAAAACGCATTTCATACACTTTCTGGACGAACCATTTTTTAAGCGTCCATAAATATGGTCTAAACATCTACCTGAGATAATTCTAGTAGGTTCATTGATATAGTTTTCTAGGCCATGTGATGCTAACAATTCCAAATAACTCGAAACAATTTCACTATTTTCCAATATATTAATATTGAAATCTCCCAGTACAATTAAATTTTTTGATTTTTCATTCTCTAGCAGACCGGAAAATTCCTCTAAAAACGTCGAAACACTAAACAAATGCAATCTATAAACACACACAAAAACATAGATCTCATGGTTAATTTCAATGGAAACCCTTAATACATCAGCGCTTAAAAAGTCAACACAAAGGACTTCACGAATTAAATATTCCGCTTTCTCTTTTATAAAACAACCTACACCACCTGCAGCGTAATTTTCATTTGTGTTAGCATAAAAATTGAAACCTTCCATAAAATAATCGTTTTTCTCAAACTCGTAAATCCAGATTTCGGACACAAAAACAATGTCTGGAATGCATTGAAAAGAATCAACATGTGTGACAAGAGCTGCGAAATTTTCTCTTAGACTTCTGATATTCTGATGTATAATAAAGAATTTGTTATTACAGAATAAACTATCAGTTAAGACACTAGCGCAATTGGAACTACAAAGGTCGACGGAAGAAAAGTCATTTAAAACATCATTTAAATCAAACATTTTACCTGGAGATAAAAAGCACTAAATACGTGCCAGGTCACTAAAAGATCTAATTGACATAACTTTTCCTCCCTCAACCTTTCTTACAAGAATTTTGTTATCTTTAAACCAGACATACTTTACACCTTTCTGCTTTATTGTTTCTTTCGCCTTCATGAAGAGAGCTTGCGTGTACTTAGTAAGAGAATCATTGATATAAATACCGGTTCTCTTAGCGTTTTTCTTCGTACTGCTGGTGCTGCTGCTGCTGCTGCTGCTGTTTCTTGCATTGTCGAACCCGTTCAATTGAGAGTTGAGATGATTTTTGTTCGTCTTCTTTGCGTTCATTATTCCCCTCTTCGTTTGTACATCAGAAAATTTTAAACAGATGATTGATTTATTAACAGAAGAGCCGGCATCATTGTTGTTTTTGGATTGCACTTTTTTGACATAACAATTTTCAATTTTGTTATCTGGAACATCAATTGAAAGAGCATTTTTGAAGAGTAGTTGTGCCTTGGTCTTAACGTTGTTGTCGTTCACATCTGACAATCCAACAATTTCAATACAATTGCTGAGAAGATGTTGCTGCTGCCAATTCAATTTGCTCTCCAAAGTTTCAACTTTTTTCTTAAGCTCTGTATTCTCTGCTTGGATCAGAGTAAGTTGCTGTAGAAAACGATGGTTTGCTTCCTCCAAGTTAGAGAGCTTCAGGTAGATCATTTGAAGAGTGCATTCATTCTCGTTACCTTCTGTAGGCTGTGCCCCTGATATTTTTGCGGAGCACATCTTTTCTGCTTGGTTTTTGTTGTATTTGCTACTAGAAGCAAGTGTACTGTTGTTGTTTGGCATTGGTGAAGTCGGTAGCGGCAAATGGAGAGAACGGCGTCTAAGCATTGCACATTTGTCACAACGAAATGCGTTTCCACTTGTTTTTAAGAAGTCAGCATCTTCTTCAGTGAAGTTAACACACGAGTAATGAAAAAAATGCGAGCAATCATTACAATTTATTTTTGTTAAGCAATGGCGATCTATTTTTTGCGAACAAACGGAGCAATTCATTTTGAAAAAAGATGAATTACAAAAAAGTTCTAAGTTTCTAAGATGCGCACCCCACGACAATCCAGAGAGAACTGACCTAGACAGGCCCTGAGACATTGTCTCTCAAACACCCGAATCTTTTCCATATAGAACGGCGCTATATTGAACCACATAGGACAGCCATAAGCGATGATAGGCCTTATAAGGGCCACGTAGATGACCTTCACCCTGGTGTCAAGTTGACTGCTGCGAAACAGTCTCCTTGCCAGAGCGTAAGCCCTCCTAGCCCCAGCAAGACAAGCATCTATATGTTTGTCAAAATACAGATACTGGTCGAGCCAGATGCCAAGATACCTGACCACGTTTCTCACCGCCAATGGCCGCCCCTGCTGTCCAATAATTGTTAATTTTCTCCAGTTTTTTCTGGTATCCCTAGAGGCCCCAGCCAATGGAGTCCTGAACAGGATTGTTTCCGATTTTTGGAAATTGATTTTCAACTTCCAATCATCGCAATACCTCTTAATTTGCTCGAAGTCACGCTGCAGAAGGATGTTGATGACCTCGATTTTTGTTCCTGATCTGTACGCCACTAAATCGTCAGCGTACGCTATAGCATGTCTGAGGGAACCCACCAGATCACTTGTGTAAATATTAAACAGGATCGGAGAATTCACTGCTCCCTGTTGTAAGCCGTTTTTAATTTCGAAAACCCTGCTCGAAGTCACATTGCCAGCTTTGACAACGAACTTCTTTCCCATAAGCATATCGTAAATCATATATAGCAATGGTTTTTGAATGCCCATTCTAGTCAACTTATAGAAGAGCCCCTCCAACCATACGGTATCAAAGGCCTTCTCAAAGTCGACCAGGCAGGCACCCGTGCATTGGTTCTTACTTTTATTCCACTGGATGTCGGAGACCAGTTTCGACGCGGCATGAATAGTGTCATGCCCCGCCCTAAAGCCAAACTGGTTGTCCGGAATAATCTTTTTGTCCTCAACCCATTTTAAAAGAGATCTATTGACGACCTTCTCAAATACCTTGCTAACATTCGGGAGCAAACTAATTGACCGGAGATTAGCAGGGTTTGTCCTATCTTTATCCTTTTTCGGGATAGGGTGTACCACCGCTATTTTCCACTGCGCCGGATAATATGCATTATTCAGCGCATTGTTAAATAGCGTGGCGAAAATATCTATCGCCTCTAGTGGCAGGTGGGTTAATACGACGTTTGGGACACCGTCAACTCCCGCCGACTTTTTGTTCTTCAGTGATTCAAAGATGCACCAGAGTTCATCCTTTCCCACGAACATATGAGAATTTACATCGGCGATTGTGCCATTTGCACGGTTGTCGTCATTGAACACGGTGAAACCGTTGTTCTCGGATCGCCAATTTTGGATTTCGGTCCGCAGATAAAAGTGGTTAAGAAAGGTCCTCTCCTCGAGGTCGCGGTTCCGGCGAACAGGGTTGTTCACCGTATACACAGCCTCAAAGAAAGCTCCCATCAAATCCACCCTCTCCTGCGGGTCTTCGACCACGAAAAAACCGTCGTTCGAGTCAGCACTTCCGGACTTATGCCAGCAGTCAGTAGTGTCTGTCTGTTCTCGTTCGTCCGAGGTATTCGAACACATGAAATGTCGTTATGATCTTTCCGCCTGAACAGTTTATTTATTTGTGGGAACATATTCGGACTACTGGATTTTATAGCCCGAATTTTATTGCCCCAATACAAACTCACAGATTTTCTGTAATTTTCGGTGATCAACTGTTTCAAGTTTTTGATCATCGACTTCAGTGTTCTTAACTCGGGATCGTTCCTGTCGGTAAACTGTCTGTGAAGCCGTTTAAGCCTCGAGAGCAGTCTACTTTTATGTCTGTACAGAGCATCGATTGTCGCGTTTCGATACTTTTCAGTTTGTTCTTCGTCTGTGGAACGTCCTACCCGCGGGATAGTCCGCTCCATTGTCTGTTTGATGACGACATTCATTTGCCGTAAATGACTGTCGATCTCATCGTTCGTTAAGTTCCTGTTTGTCGGTGGGTCGATCTCGCATGAGCGTATGTCTCGCTTTAAGACTCTGGAGAAGCGCGACCACTGCGCTTTTCGGTAATCGAAAGAACGCAATTGGTCGTACTGCTCCAGCTCCGTTTGCTCGTTCGGGATCCGTATTACGGCGGCAAGTCCGTAGTGATCACTATCGTACTTAACCGCACGTAAACAGTTCCGCGTGCTTAGATCACTGTTTGTTAGTTCTAGTCTATCGTCGACTAGCGCCAAGTCCAAGAAAGAACCGTCTCTAGGGAAAAACGCAGCATTTTTCAGTCTAAAATGAACATGTCTCCACAATATTTAAATAAACTGAAAAAAAAAAACATTCCTTCTTTGGCAATATAAAATTAATAATAACAGGTGATAAGAAAAAAAAATAAAGGAACTAATTTTTCTTTGTGCAAAATCCGCAAAAGTCAATTCGATGTTGACCACAAATTCCAATATTGCATTTAAAAATATAAATAAAAATAGAAATACTGTTTTTACCTGCCGGACACAATGGTCTTTCGCAAGAACGCATCGGCGACTGAGTTAGTTGTTGAGCAAAAGTTACTATGTGCCCGCGTTGAAAAGAGACAGGAAAATTAAGAATGCGACATCGACGAACACTAGATTTCTAGGGTTAAGGCTGTCTAACAAGACTTTGACAGTTGTACTTCTACGCATTGTACTTTAGGTATAGCAATAAGTATTTTTTTAATAGCATACAAGTTATTTACTCATCTTTCTTTACTATTAACGTAGCAACAAAATTGTGCAATTATATCAATTCAACTGGTTCTTTATTTTCAGGTATCTTGGATACGCAAACGAGACCTACATATACTCACGATTGGTATAATGACATACACCAACGATCAACGGTTCCAAGCTATGCACCTTGATGATACAGATGAATGGATATTGAAAATCGTTTCAGTGCAGCCGAGAGACTCGGGGATATATGAATGTCAGGTGTCAACTGAGCCAAAAATAAGTCAGGCGTATCGTCTAACGGTTGTAGGTGAGCTTGGAATTTTAAAAGAGTATAACCATACAAACTATACTGTTCTCTTTCCCTTGAATAGAGTGAGCTATAATCGGCAATTTCGCCCATGCAATTTTTCTTTAATGCCATTTTAAATAAATATATATAATGTAGATCTTATATGAACAGCTAGACACAGTTTTGAGCTGCTGTGGAGTAGCATTATAAAACACCTTTGCAGGTGGCCATCGAACACTGGTGGTCGGCTTACCCAAACTTTTTAGCTTAATCCTGTCTAAAGGGCGCTAAAATAGGGTTTAACAGAAAATTGAGAGATATAAAATAAAGTAGACCGCATTACATAGTACCTACCTCTGCAGGCCACACATACGTACAACTATTTCATCCATTTCTTTTTGTTTTGCAAGATTGCGAGTGGGTGGCGAATACTTACTCGATGTAGTTTTCGCTGTGATTCCACAGAGATTGCGGTATCATGAAGAAATCATTGCAGTGGAACTTGGTAAGGGCATTTATTTTATACGTTCTTGGTCCTTTATCTTTCTTTTGTTATTACCATAGGTTGCCCGCACTTGGATGAGGATTTGCTGAGAGCATTTGTCGGAATGAATTTAACAATCTTTGGGCGGCTTAACTAATTGTAATGTAATTTTCTGGTAGTATCCGTATGCGTTAAGTGTTTGTTATGCATTTTCAAATCTTTGAAATAACAGTGATTTGGTGTACGTTATGCAGCAGACATCTGTAATCAGAATGTGGGCTTCCTTATTTATAACGCGACTTTCAAGTCTTCAAATTCTTATAAACGTATATTTTATAATGAAGTCTCCTGGCACTGCTGAACAATTCCCTCATTTGATTTGACCTCTGTTTCTTTTTCTTTCCATAAGAATTCGGTGTTTTTGTTTGTTGTCTGCAGTAATGGCCTCGTTCTTGGATGCATTTCCATGTTGTAATTTTTCATCGGACCAGGATTTTCGTTGCGGTCGTTTAGTGAAATTCAAAAAAAAGTGGGCAGCGTTTCTACTGGTCTTTCTATCGAAGCTGACGATGAGATTGCTGAGAGATTAAGAACTACGCGCTCGCCAAAGTTTTTGTGGTCTCTTGCAATAGTAGCCTCGCGACTTCGAATCTTCGTACAGTAGCCGCTTGGTGTTGTGAAGCTGTGGATAACCGCATACGTACTTTAGCCATCATCAAATAGTGATCCAAGGCTATATTAGCCAGTCGGAACGTTCGATCGTTCAAGATAATGGACGCAAATCTATCGTCAATGGTTGACTGTTTGTTGATCTGGAGACCGCCAAGTCCCTATGTGTATGTTGAGGTGTGCCGCAAATAAAGCCTAAGACCTCATGCCCAAGCAAGTTTTTCATCCGTCTTTTACCGTCTTAATCCCATCGAAGATTATCAGTGGGCGTTCTGTCTGATTTGTACATATACAGGAGGTCCACTAATTGTTCATCTACACACGCGGCTGTGATGCAATTATTTAAATTCTTACATCGTACTTCCTTATTCTGAGGTTCTTATGTTAGGCTTCTAAGACTCAATGCCAATTCCGATATAGTTAAAGTGTTGCTACTTTCTCAGGGCTTCACACTTACGGGGAGGTAAAGTAAGCACAATTAACGTGTATGAGATAGTAACGACAATTGGACATCCCCAAATTGATGCCAAGTAAAGCCCATCCCTATTTATATACAACACCAATACAACAAATATTGCTGATACGGATGTTGATAAAAACTACTTATTCTAAGAAATTCAGTATTTCAATAGCCAAATGGTGCGAAGACTGTCAGGCTTATTAGAACAACACGGTCAATATTCAGAATTTCCTCAAACTCCTTTTGCTGTCTTCCTTTGTATGATCCGAATCATTTCAGCTTTTTTCATTAACTGAAATTATCATAAGATATTAAATTTTAATTTATCTAACAGGAAGCTTTCGCTGCCTTCAATAAAAAAAAAAATAAAAAATCTGAGCTGCTGACTTTATGACTAATAAAAATAATTGCCTTGATACTGCTTGCGGTGGCAAGTTCTAGATATTTTGGCAGAGCTTCAAACCCGACGCTTTATTGAAGCAAATGACTTATGCCCGTCGTTCACTTTCAAATCTTAATTTCCCTCTAGAACTTGAATCACCGCTAAAAACTACATACTTGGTTAAAACATGCAGGGTTCTTCGACACCTGGGGCCTGTAACAGAACGCGACAAGTAGTTGTAGGACAAGTAAATTTCGACAACTCGTCAAAGATTGTGTAACACAAAAGGACAAGTCCGCGGGCACTGCGACAATTGTCGCGATGGAAGATGAGAAGTGAGAAATTATATAATTTGCCTCTTTCTGTAACAGAACACGACAAGTGTCAAGACACACTTGTCGAACTGTGGTCCAATAAGGACAAGTGATCTGAATATTGTCAAAAACTGACAAGTGCATGATTTGTGTAATTAACGTATTAATTCTAATGTTACTTATTTAGTAAGTACTTACAATTGTGCGTTTCTTAACATTTTGCCAAAATACGTCACTTACATACGTCCAATTCTTATTTTGCGCGGCTCCATGAAATTAAGCCCCAATGAAAAATGGCCCAAAAAAAAAATGAAAAAAGGCCCAGAAAATAGGGTGATATTTCATAATGCAAAATGACCCCATTCCATTTATACAATATTGCCCCAAATAAAAAATGAAAAATTGCCCCTAAAATAATGCATGGCAAGCAATACCAAAAATGATTACGAGTTTCGGGAGTATTTTCATTGTTTTGGGGTTTTCTTGCATATTTTTGGGGCCATTTTTCATTTTCTTATTTTGGTATCAAAACAATATACTACGAGAAAAAACCCGAAGTTGATTCAAAAGTTAAAAATTCGCGCGAAATTCTAACTTTTATTTCCTCAATTTTTCTATAGAACATTTTTTATTTTAACTTTGCGTAGTTTGCCGGGACTTGCGGGCAAATATTCTTTTATTGTCTTGTAAGTTTGCTCTGAGTGCGACTTAAAATTGATGGCCGAGGCAGTAGCGGTGGATAACAGACAAAGCCATAAGTCCGTAAGACCGTATTGAAGGCAAAACGTCGCAAATACAATTCAAGCTTTGATTTAAAATAATAAAAAACTTTACAAACAATTTGTTTCTTTTTATTGAATATTTGTTGTAGTTTGAGGCTCTTTTGAATTTGGGGCCATTTTTCTTTACTTTGGGGTGATATTTCATCTATTGCAAATTATTTTTTTCGTTCATTCTAAAAAAAGTCCCCAATAATATTATATTGGGGTATAATTTCGCAAACAAAAATTAAATTTTACCCCAAATTATCAATGACAAAAAGCCCCAAAATAATGAAAAATCACCCCAATCAGACTATCAAGCTTACTATATAATTTTGTGGGGCCTTTTTTCATTTTTTTTTTTTTGGGTCATTTTTCATTGGGGCATAATTTCATGGAGCAATTTTGCGTAACAACATTTAGGCTTTTTGCCAAGCTGTCTATTTCCTTCCACTTTGTACATTTATTTTCTTTTGTTAGGAGAACACTGAAAGCAGCAAATATATATATCTTTTCCTCTCTTATTTTTGTTAAAATAGCACTTTTTTTGTCTTCCGTGATTTTTGCCATCTTCACATATAAAGCACTTGTCGAAGAATGCCGACAAGTCAAGGGAATTTAATTCTTTTGACAAGTGCAACGGTTTATGTTCTGTTACAGAATTAATTTGTACTTGTCGGCCAAGCATAAGTGGACAGGTGAATTTAGACTTGTCGCGTTGTGTTACAGGCCCCTGGTCATACTCATACCCGCAGCCAGCCAGCAAAAATATAATTCCAAACAATTCTACTATTATAATGTACATCCGCTTGGTGATGGTTTATACGTCATTATTGCATTGCCGATCTCCTCTGTCTATTATATCAACCTATCTTGTTCTAAACAATTATTGCCGAGGAAAATATTTACACCTTTTATCAATATCTGTTAGTGGATTGAACACAAATTTCATCGCAACCGAAACAACTCCAGTCAACAAAAAAACCGAATGCATTGGAGTGAATAGCAGAATTCCGAAAACTTGATTCTGGCCCTGACAGAAGTCCTGTGATCTGTGAGCTTACTTTCCGGTGGATAGATACAGTGCGACCCCAATAAAAGCAACTAATAGAAATTTGGGCAGTTGCTTTTATTGAGTTTGTTGCAATAATCGAGTCAAAAAATTGCAGGTGCCAAAAATGAGATAACAGGTTAAACACCTCAGAATAGTAAAAAAAAAACGTGTCTTGCACTGGTAAAGAGACCAAAATTGATCATTTAATTCGTAGGTATTAGAAATAAAAAAATTAAATTTTAATTGTTTTTAAAAAATTGAGAAATTTTTGATTGTGTCTTTTTGGACGCAGAATTCTTTTCCACAGCTTACGCTCGTAAGTTTTGCAGGGCTAAAATGTTGCTCAGTGAAGCATCATTTTCTTCAGCCCATTGAAGGCAAATGTTTAGTGCTTGAATTACAGCCCCTGCTTTAACTCTTGGCAGTGCGGATTCTTCAACTGCATTTTCGTCATCACTTTCGATCTCTTCTGCTCCGGGATTGTTGCAGGTCGGTTCCAGATCGGTTTCATTTTCGGCAATCCAATCGTTTATGTCCTCGGACAAGTCAATAGGGGACAGCTCTTGAAACAAATCATTAATCGATGATATTATTTCGCGATCTTTTAGGATTTGGTCCCTTATGACACTCAAAGGTAGCACATCATCTTCGTCGTAATCATTGGTTGGGTTCATCGAAGGGTTCCAGCACGTTTGTATAGCCGTAGACTGCACCTTGTCCCATGCATTGGCCAAGAGACATACGGCGTGCTTCAAATTAAATGCTTTTATTTTAGTCTCCAAATCTGACCCTTGGCTTCCGACCAAATGTGCCAACGAACTTTTTTTGTAATACAGTTTAGTCAAGTTGATCACATTTTGATCCATCGGTTGGAGAATAGCGGTGCAGTTTGCTGGTAAACACATGGTGACTATCATTCCATCATCACTTTTCAGCTCGCAGTCCTTTGGATGACAAGTTGCGTTGTCCAACAACAACAGAGCCCTCTTCGGAATATTTTTAGACCCAAGAAAGTTTAAAAAAATAGGCCGGACTCGTGCTCTTTAATTTTATTTTTGAACTTAACCAAAAACGGTTCAACGAGTTTCGGCTTATTTGACAGCTTTTCTCCACAAATTTTAAGGTTGCGAATTCCATTTCGTTTTTTAAAATTTGAAAACCAGCCATTGCTGGCATTAATCCTGGTTTTTCCGTGATCCTGTTGTGCAGTTTACAAGCCTGTGCTTTTAGAATTTTTTAGAAAATTGGCACATTTCAATGTCGATTTTCCAGAAACCATTTGTACAAGGCTTTCTCCATACGTGGAAACTCACACGCTCGTAATGTTACTCGTTTTCCCGGTCCATATTCAGAATTTGCAACAAATTTTGTCAGCGCTCCTTCTCTCCACTTAATTCTACTTATGCTGAAATTGTTCACCTTATATAGCTGTAAAATAACTGCCCAGACATAGCAAAAATAAACAAGAAGGAAAATATACTATGTATCTACAAATAGCGAACGAAATAAGAGCTCATGAACCAATAGTTGCTTTTATCGAGTCACCTTTTTTTTGAGGAATTGCAATTACTGAGTCAACAATGGTAAGATTTAAGGTGTTGCTTTTATCGAGGAATTGCACGTATCGGTGGTTGCTTTTATTGAGGTCGCACTGTATATCTAAAGTTTGTCGAAACAACATTGAAAATTTTTACCTAACCGAAGTAAAATTGCTCGTTGGGTTTTATTTTGATTTGTTTTTTCCACAACTAGCCAAATATAGCACACAAAAACAATATTCAATCCACGCGCCAACATACCGTAGCAAAGTGAAGTTTATTACCCATTTCGACTTATTACAGATGAATTTCTCATTAAACTAACTTGGCTTTAGTTTATCGTAAAGGATACCAAACTTTTTCTTTAGTCTGCTTATGAAACTTTCTACAAATGGTTTGGCGTTGCAGCATTAAAAACTGCGCTAACCTATTTTAAATGCAATCTGCGTAAATTATGCAACATATAAATTGCGGAATTGAGCCAAAATGCAAAATCTAAGCTGATAATCCCTTTGAAATCACTCTATATAATTGAATCAGTTGCATTTATATGGCATCCCATTGAGAATAGAATCCTCTGTGGCTTATGCAACCACCTGCGACGTAATAGCCAGAACTCTCCACAAACCCCCACCCATTATATCATCAGTACCAGAGTTATACTCTCTACGAGCTAGAACAGCTACTGCTGTGGTAAATAAATTTTATTCTCAACGAAGGAAACAACAAAAATAAGCACTGACCTCTTAATTTCAGCACACATAATACTGGCAAACCCATTTGACAGTCATGTAGGAGCACTTGTTCTCGTAAATGGACATCGCAGACATCACTGCTATATTGGAACACAAATTGCAGCAGCACACTCGTGCTCTTCACCCTATATCTTTTAGAAGAAAATGCCGCAATTACTCCCCTATCATTCTAAGCAGTTAAATACTTGAACCCCACACCTATTCTACCACCCGTTTTCTAAAATCCGCTTAGTCTATAATTATTTATTTAGAGTAGCTGCTGTCCCCTTTTCATACACGTAGACACACACACAATAGACTATGGTCCGTTTGACGATGTAGATTTGTTTTTGTGAGCATTGTGCCCCGTGATGCTTGCGTCATTAGCTGAAATCTGTAATTTTCTGTTCAGTTGCAAGGGGTACCTCCAACGTTCTCAAAGTACGACTAAATGAGCAGAGACAAGGATGCTATTCCTCCAGCTAACCTTACACCGAACAACTGCACTGCAGTCTATCTAATTAAGTTTGAATGAGTGTATGCTTACAATGAGTTGGGCCAAGGATGCTGGAGTGCGAAAAGGCACCACTCAGTGAAAAAGGTCCCATACAGTAAAACCATTTGCACGGTTACGCGGCTGCATCGGTAGACGTACAACTTTCATCACGACTATAACATTGGACCAAGCTAAACAATGAAGGGGGAACCGCGGTGCACCCGTAGCCACTATCATGCTTGCCAGCCATTATTTGCCGCATGAGTCCGCGAAGTGAATGCGTCTATGCATTTGCACACAGTCCACATGCGAAGCCAACGCGGTGTCAGTTTTGTGCAACGGTTAAGATAATTGGAATTCCCGGTTTTTTGTTTTCAATAATTGATGCACAGCAGCAATTCTTTTGTTTGTCCACTTATTCAAATTTAATTGCTTACATTTCGTGCCTTTGTTATTTCGCTGTTCGGCATTGCCTGATTTCTACGTTTACATATAGATTCGACTGAAGTAATGTACTATCAAAAAGTTGTGTGCAATCGTTTGGAATGCGAGTACAAGGGACTACCAACTTGTTTCCCTCATATTTGCATTTCAATTTTCTGCCAATTTGCGAATTTCGATTAGGGATAGCGAGTGAAGACTGAAGAGTTGGATTAGGTTTTATGAGATCTGAAGTCGAGTCATTACGTAGAAAACCAAATTCCATTTCTGTGCTTGCCTACACAATACCTACCCATGGAAATGTAAGCCTCAAAAAAGGAGCTTAAATGCGGACATTTGTCTTTCCCTGTTTAGCGAAAGAAAAAGCACACAATAGTTAAAGGGACTGAAACTGATGGAGCAAAAACACAAATTTCCTAGTAGTAATCCTTGTCAGTAAATCAGGTGCAAAATGGTTACAGAAGTCCGTCAGGGCAAACGTGGAGATTGAATTTTGTTGCCCAACGATGGAGGTAAAATTGAAGACATGGCGTTTTGAGTGCTAAAGCGGCGAAATTTGGTGCACTACCAAAAGCATCTAGAAAATACAAATATTGACACCATGCATTTGCATGTCAATAGTAATGAGAACACACCCCGGAAGTAACTCAATATTTCGCATCTCCACACTTCGTAATTAAAAAAGTTGACGTTGGCACTATCAGGAAATCGATAAAGAGGCAAAATGGAAGGGATCGAGTGGAAATCTTTTTCATTCGAATGTGAAGGTCTGTAGTACGGAGGGAAGACATAAAGTGTGTTCGATTATTATTATACCTATATAAATTGTAAAAAAAACCTGGCGTTGGTCGTGGATGCATTGCTTGATGAGGATATTTTCCATTCTGTTAATATACTATTAATACAATATAGAGACTCCGAATATCAGAGACTTATAACACAGCGGTCATGCTTCATCTATCTACATTATGTTGTAAAATTTTCACTCATCAGTGAAACCATGCTGACCAGCAGCAACAAGATGGATCTAAAAGACTACAACTCCTACAAGAGGGACAAAAGACAAAGGAGGAACAGGCATCTTCGTCAAAAACTATACCAAGAAATCCGCCATTCCTGGATTCATATCATTCGAAGCACCTGGAATAGTAATCCAAATGTCCCCATCCGAAACTCTGGCAGTCATCTGCATATACAACAAGTGCAAGCTAACACTTTGGACATTCAACACGATATGCAGATACTGAATGTACACTTAAGTCAACACTCATATGGTATTATAGGTGGGGACGCCAGGCATCAGATGTCACCGTTGATAGCACCGAAGGTTTACCAATAGTCAACTGGATGGACCACAACACCGACGTCCACTCCCTCGTGGTAATATCCCAACAAAGACCGACCTTCACCAGAACACCATCACTGTTGGATTTCTTTTTGGCAACCTCGAGCTTGGTTGACGTCCTCCATGAGATCCAGAACTTCGACTGAAAGACTCTCACCAGGCCTCTGACAATGAGAAGTGCAACTTACCATCAAACTTAAACTTGTTCACGAATGAACAACCAGGAGCTGACTTTATTATTTTACAGGAATTGGATGTTGACCTATTCCAAAGAGAAGACGTAACAACATTACTTTGCCCCCAGCGACTAGAAATCTCACCAATGATGATATAGATGCAGCCGTTGAAGGCTTCAAGAATGCTGTCAATAACGCACTCGATAAACAAAAAAATCCCAGGACATCACGAGACAGATATGGCTATCTGTCAGTATATATCCTGGACCTGTACCATCCGGAAATGGAAAACGGTCAACAGCGATTATCAAGCGAACTAAACTGCTACAACATCATGTTCAGGAGCGCAGTACAGCACTTCAATGATGTTCAACTTCAAAAAAGGCTGCAAGACATCAGACCTGATCCGACACCTTCAAGAAGATCAACAGCATTATTGGTAAAGGCCCAAAAATGTCGGACGTTCTCAACACAAGTTCTGGAATCGCCACCTTAAAAAACGAAAAGGCAAAAGCATTAGCGGATTACTTCGAAGGCAACTTCAAACCGTCACCTCTCGAAGACTCAATATTTCTCACAGAAGTCGATGCCACGGTTTGAGGTATCGAAGAACTGACAGCCGCAAGCACCTCATTCAACGAAACAAATTTCACAGGCGATCCCTGGAAGAAAGCAGCTTTTCAACGCCTCAAGAAATCACTGAAATAATATTCGTGGCAGTCACTCTAAAAAATTAACCGGACCGAACAACATTTCAAATTTCGTGCTCAGGAGTTACCATAGACCATCATGATCCTGCTAGCTATACTGATGAAAACCTGTATCAACAACTGTTACTTTCCAGCAAAATATAAGACCGCTAAGTTATAGCCATAGCAGAAAGGGCGACCGTAGTAAAGTAACTGGACGCAGGCCAATGTCGCTCCTATGTAGTGTGAGCAAAATACTTGAAGAGCTGATTCTGCGGCGAGTAAAATATGTATGCAACCAACTCAACATTATACGGGACAATCAATTTTGGTTTTGCGAAAAGCAATCCACTTTACATCCGCTAATGAAACTTCATCATCATGAGAGCCATTGTGACGGCTCTCAACAAGCATCAGCTTACAGTTGCATGCTTTGCTAGACGTGGAGAAGGCATCTGACTGAGTATGGGTTCAATGACTGGTCCACAATTTAAAACAGCAATATTTTTTTTTGTAGGCGCAGTGGCTTAGTGGTTAGTGTGTTGGACTACTAAGCGAGGGGTCCCAGGTTCGAATCCCGAGAAAAACCCAAATTTCAACTTAAGGTTTTTTTCGCTGCGCCACCTCTCGCGAACGTCTGACAAACATCCGAGAGTATAACTGTCATGAAAGAGCTTCTCAATTGGCCGTTTGGACTCGGCATAAAATTGTAGATCCCTTCCATTCGTCCCAAAAATAAAAACTCACACAAGACGAATTGTTGTGAGAAGCTAGGCTTGGGTCCATACGGACCTGTTCCGCCAATTATTATTATATTTTTTTTTTATATTGAAGGTTCTTCACTTCAGGTCCTTTTTTGTGCAGACAGAAGACCTCGAGAACGCAACTAACAGCCGATGCGTTGTCACAGACAGCAACTCGATGTCCCCAGCCATCGAAGAGTAGGAAGCTATTCCAGTACTACTTAAGATGGGGCATGCGAATCAACACGGGCAAATATGAACTTATCTCTATAAGAAGACCCATTAGAGAAACCAGAGTTGGGTCGGCCACCAATTGCCGCAACATATAAATAAACCACCCCAACGGATCATCACTCGCAACCAAAAACAACATAAAGTATCTCGGCGTCAACTTCAACGAGCGACTTAGATCCAACCCACACCTGAACGCTGCTCTAACGAAGGCAGGACTTGCATTTCACCGAGTTTACCCGCTGATGAAGAAGAAAAATGGAATGGAAGTATGAGAGAAAACTGCTGCTATACAAACAAATCATAAGACCGGTAATCTACGGATTCCCCAGATTCAGAAGTTCAAGACTCTAAGCCAAAATCTTACCGCTGGAAAAGTATATGGTCACACTTTCCCAGAAAATACTCGTGAATACCCCCAGCCATCCAAACCCTCTAGTCCGGAGAATTGCTGACCTGCCACACATTCTAGAGCATCGGTACCTTCATTTACTGGCTCTGATTAACGAGGAGTTATTCCCAAGCGACACAGACAGGACAGCCCTGCCCTTTTACGAATCGACCGAGGCAACCCACCATCGAAAATAATACCAAGGTTACCAACCACCTCAAAACCACAAGAGACATCAGCACCCGGACTTAAACACCCTAAGGTAAACCCAGACAACGATGCAACGATACGAGTATGATTCCGAGAAAACAGCCACCATTTATGTAAAATAGATCTAAGAAAACAAACATTGTATACCGTTAGGCCCCTGTTGTTAAGCCAACATATTTAAGTAATAACTATTCACCATCATTTATCACCTAGCTTAAGTCAAATTGTATATACCAAAAGTTCAATAAAAGAAAATGTTATAAAATGTTTGTGATCTCACAATGGATGATCGAGTAGGTGCTTGAATAACGATAAAAGTTTTGCACCAGTAATGTGATTTGTTAGGTTAGCTAAACAGTATGATGGTGTTAGCAATGATTTATGTATCTATTCACGCTTCCTTCCTTGTAATTATTTAACCTTGTTCAGCCACCCTTAAGTGTTTGTAAACCTGTGAAGATTAGACAGTGATACATTACATCGGAATTCTGTTTCTCAAGTGGCAGTGATTTGGGCATTGACAGTGGAAGTAGAGTGTCTGCTTGTGTACCTCCTCGTCACCGCAGCCTCTAAATATATAGGTAGCCGTCTTTGAGGTTTAAATTCATTATTTGGTATTTTAGAACCAAATTAGACAAACTTTAAACTGCAAAGGATTAATTTTTCTGATTGTATTTAATTCTGGTCATAGTTTCCGCCATGAAGTTGATTTGTTACTCAACTAGCTATCAGAAAACGAGACGACGATGTTTTTCTTTATCTAGTTATCACTCCTGCATTCTGAAGCAGGCAAATGCTAAGCAGCGATTATAACATCTGAAAGGAAAGCCACATAATATAGGTACTGAAAATGGAAATATACTCTCCAGAAACTACTGCTCTGATCAGTAATCAGTAATGGTTGAAGTTGGTCATTGATTTAGGCAACAAAATTATAAACAAAGTTTTTAGTCCGTTTGTGGGAGAGAGAAAGAGAGACAAAAAGAGTTTGAACAATTTATTTTCCTATTTTTTTTATTTTCCTATTTTATGTTGCCTTTCTAAGTAACAGTACTAGTAAGTTGTATGGAAATATTATTACAGTAATTTAACCTCTAACTATGTAGTGGACGTCTTACTCCCTCTGTCCTTACCATTACCAGTGACGTTTATTCAAAAGAGCGCAGGTGTTCACTGTACACCCAATCCAAAACTATTCTTATAATGCACTGAACTTAAGTTCATTATGAAACACAGTGCTGCTTCTTTGCAATAATTTATATATATATTAGTTAATCAAAAAATGTTAATTAATAGTTGAAAGATGATAAAAAAAGTATATTAAACCAAAATCTAAAACTCGCTGTAACTTGGTGGTACTGAAACTTACCCATCGGGGTCATGGTTGACAAACAAGTTACGATCGTAACTTTTAATTTTACTATACTTATCTACAATATGTATATTATTATTATTGCGAAATCTGTGAAGGTTATTTGCCTTGTAGATGAAAATAAATAAATAAATAAATAAATAAATAATTTACAATGTACAATAAACTTTGAGAAATACAATCGCTCTGAAAAAGTTACACTCTAAGAGATTTTTTTATTTTGAGAAATTACAATGACGCATATTATTTAATAAGGGTCCGCCAAATAACTTTTTTTTTTTTGAAAATGCTATAAAAAAAAATACTGAATATTTTCTCAAATTTCTTTTTTTTATTTGAAAGTACGTACAATCCTTCCGGTTAATAATGGAAAATAATTTCATTCAAATGGCTGCCTCGGTTGGCCGGTAGGTTGGTAGCCTACACGATCGGTCCAATTTTTAAGCATATTATCGATTGTGTGCAGCTGTATTTCACCAATGGCTTCACGAATATTGTCCTTTAAAGTGTCAATTGTCTCTGGCATGTCGGCGTAACACTTATCTTTTACGGTGAGAATGCCAGTTTCTTTCACTTTTTTCTCAAGACAACGAACATACGGAGCTGACGGTGCTTCTCTTCTTCCAAAACCCGTACACAATTTTTGCACACATTCTGCAACATTACCATGATTTTCAAAGTAATGTCGCAATATTTCCCAGCGTTGTTCAAGCGTATACACAACCATATTCGTTCAGCGGAAGGATAAAACTAATTATCTGTCAAATCAGACATGAGCTAAGTGTTACCATTCGCGAAATAAGCACTAGTTGAAAAAAAAAAGTTAGGCGGACCCTTTACAATGACTATCCACAATCCCGTCCATATGGATTATCAATTTGCATGGTTAATTTATTCTCATTTCATAAATAACAAATTTGTTTGCCTTTCAATAGAGTGAACTCTACAAATGTGAAATTTATTGTGATCTCAGAAAATATAATATAGCTAGTACCAACTTAGTCTATGTGATATTGTGTACTTATATAAATATTTCACAATGAAAGTGTGCGATCGCAAATAATGTGGGAGGTATAACCTGAATTTACACTTGTTGAAATTATAAGTAAAGAGTACCTTACTTACTTACTTACTTAAGGTGGCGGGGTGGACCCGGGGCTCAACCAACAAGCGTCTCCAGCCAGCGTGATCTTTAGCTAGCTGTCTCCAGTTTCGCACGCTAAGTTGGTTAAGGTCCCCTTCCACTTGCGTGCGCCACCTGAGTCGCGGTCTTCCTCTACTGCGCCTTCCCTCGGGTGTGAATTCGAAGATCTTCCGGGCCGGAGCATTCGTGTCCATACGCTCTACATACCCAGCCACCTCAGTCGGTGGACCTTCACTCTTCTGGCTAGGTCGATGTCACTGTACAGCTCGTACAGTTCGTTGAATCTCCTCCTACGTTCACCGTCAATGCAGACGGGACCAAAAATCACTCGAAGAATTTTTCTTTCGAAACAGCCTAGAGTTACCTCATCTGCTTTTGATAGAGTTCATGCCTCTGCGCCATATAGCAGGAATGGGACGATTAGGGTCTTATAAAGGTTCACTTTAGTTGTTCAAGAGAGGGCTTTGCTACTCAATTGCCTTCTTAGCCCAAAGAAACAGCGATTGGCAAGAGTTAGTCTACGTTTAATCTCAGCGCTGGTGTCATTGTCTGAGTTCACAGCGGAGCCTAAATAGACAAAGTCCTTAACCACCTCAAAGTTATATCTGTCTATTGTGACGTTCTGTCCGAGCCTTCGATGTTGGGTGTCCTTTTTAGTTGACAGCATATACTTCGTCTTGCCCTCATTAACCGCCAAACCCAAAAAAAAAACTAGTGTTCTTTAGACCTTTAGACATGTTTAGTTTATACATTCTAATATATCAATTTTCTTCAATAATTTACTGGCTATAGAGGAAGAGATCAAGAAAATGGGCACGCGCACTGCTCTCTCTTGCTCCTACAGAATGATACAGACAATAGGCCACGGTTGCCACTTACAAAAAAAACTCAAATTATTTTATTTGATTTTGCACAAAGTTACCAGCGGCTAGAAGACTTGGGAGATCATCTACCTATTTTCAAACCCTTAAGAAATTAGAGTTATACTTATAAATAACTTTGACCCGTCAAGAACTGCTTTAAGCAAAGATTGAATACCGACTGTCTGACTCTAATGAAGCCAAAAGGACTTAAAAGGATTTCTTTACATGGACCATGGACATGCTATGACGTTTCGTTTTTGTCGGCTGCCTGTGCGCACAAAAATTTCACACATCGGGTAGTTAATTCCATGGAAATTACAAAAAAAATGTTTTGTAATTCACGATTTCCCTACGTCATTTTACGTTTTCAATTTACATGTGTTAAATTATTATAAGATTTCATTGATTCATCACTCAGTGTTTGTAAATCAGCAAATACTTTTTGCAATTTGCGATTGTGAAGTAGTGCTTGAGAAATTGACCCATTGAAGTGGTAAATTGCGCCACACAATATTGCAAATCACACAAATAAAAGAAGCTCGAATTAATACTTCCAATCGCAAAATTCAACAAGCAGAATTTTGAATTCTACGCCGTTTTCAATGTCGAATTACGAACTTTTATATCAATCCAAAAAAAAAACGTTTTAATTTGCAACAAAGATATAATTCGTGAATTGCAACTCAAAATTTTGCAATTGGTGATTTTCAATTCTTTCCGTGTATATGCGTGGTTCTTAATTCAGCACCAGAAGAACAATTCACGCTGCGTATGTTCTTCTGGTAACATCTTATGGATCTATTTCAGTTAATTTTGCGCTCCAACACCGAAAAACCATGCTTCAGCAGAATCGAAAAAAAAACATTTATTTTAAATTTAGATAAAAATAAAAATTTTGTATAAAATTTAGTTTGAAAAATGATTTTTATCAACAGAAGCGTTAAACATGTTAAATTTACCCACACGATTTTTTTGTTTTATTGCTGTACGAATTGCAGAAAGCGATTGTATATATATTGTAGCTGTTTAAAGGAGGTCCTGATTTGCATAACCTATTTAACGATATAGCAAAGAACAAATAAACCAAACGAAGGGATGATTCGAACAATTAACTTTATTAGTTTTTAAATATTATCTTAACAATTAGAGCATTAGGAGAAAGCGAATAGTTATCTAAAGATTAATTTTTTAATTTAATTTATTTTTTTAAGAGATTGTGGTAAAGAGTATTGGGTATAGCCGTATAGCTTTAAACTTTAACTTAAATAGTTATTATTTTTCGTGCTGCGAGCAGAAGCCTGCCAAACTTTTGTTCCAATTTCTCAGAACCATTAATTTAGAGACAATATAATTTAAATTTGAACACGTTTTATACTGGTCCACGGCAGGGACGAGCGTGAAATTTGATAATATTTCACCTGTCATTGATTTTGACATCCAATTGTTTCCTGTGGCAAACAATTTGTGTATTCTGCCGTGTTTCAGTTTTACTTTACCAATCACACCAGGACCAGATACCTATTCATGTTTTTTTTTGTTCTTAATTTCAGTGTCCAAAGCGAAAATTCTCGCTAATCCTGAGCTATTTTTCAAAAGTGGCAGTGATATAAATTTAACATGCATTGCAACACAAGCTCCCGCCCCGCCTTCGTATATCTATTGGTATAAGGACGGTGATTTAATCAACTATTCGCAGCGTGGCGGAATCAATGTTCTAACGGAACGACAGACAAAAACAAGCAAATTAGTGATAGCTCGTGTGCTGCCGTCAGACTCCGGAAACTACACGTGCACACCCAGCAATTCAAGTAAGTATCAGCTTTGTAGTTATGTCTATGTTATAAGGATGTAAGGCCATCGATATATTGGCGTGGGTATACAAATACAGGTACAGTGTATACAATCCACGGGAGTCTGATGAAAATATCAAATTCAAAAGTGGCTGCATGTTTTGTCTCAATTTATGATTTACTTACTACACGAGTACATCGACTGTGTAGATTTTTCGCATAGAGGACCTCGATTTCGTAGTGAAGTAAACCATTGTCGTATCGGTGTTGACTGCATATGTTCGCTTCCTACGAGAACGGTGTGTTCCAGTGGATGAAGTAGTTCTGTTATATGCACCACTGCATTCATCATTCATGTCGCTATGATTTGATGAAAAGATGGAATAGCATGTCAACATTGTTTGCTATAGCAATTTCAATGCCAAAGCAAATAGATTTTCCTAAGATATTAGTTGGTACTACATGATGGAAGTAATATTCAATTATGTTTTTTATGCTTCATTTGTGACATTCAGCTCGAATATATTGCAGGTGTCCATGGATTATTTGATATAAACATATTCCCTAAAGCGAGTTCGTAAAATTGAATGTGGAATTCAAATGTGAAATTGAATACTTACCTATGGTATACTCAACGTTAGCTCCTAATGTAGTATTAACGACAACATAAATAAAATTGTAACAAAATTGAATTTTCTGATTGAATGCAATGAAACGAAAGGAGTATTTTATGAAATTAAAGAAAAATAGGTTTGGTTTGGAAAGTTTAAACGAAGTGGTCACTGTACTCACTAGCTATACCTTTAGAGTTACTACAATATTTGTGTTTACCCTTATACTTATACTCCCTTCTGATGACGAACTGGCAGTTTGAAGGACAAATGCGAGCAAGGGCGGGAAATGAGACACAATGAAAGGCGTGGAATCTAAGCTATTTTCCGGCATACATCTGTGGTCACAAGGCAAAACCGCTAAAGTCTGTTTAACGCCTTGTTCAGGAGAGCAGTTTAAAGTTTTTTTACTCCATTGACTCTGGAGACTTAAGCTGTTTTTTTTTTTGAAATCGTGGCCACTTTTTTAAAGATATAAAGCGGAAAAAAATGGTAAATATAGATTTGAGTACGCTGAATAAATGGTATCTGTGCGATTGAATCGTTTTCCAATCGCCAACCGAGAATCTTTACTTTGACGATTCTTGTAGTGAGATTCTGGTTGTACATTAACTTACTCCGCTGAAGATGTTTGTTCGGTTTACGAATATTGAACAGCGACAATGAGCGAAAGCGACAACGAAAAAAAAGATAGGTTTAGACCACCAATGTGGGTTTTTAGCGACTGACCCTTAAGCTTTTATTTTTTGGAGGTTTTTATATCATTGGCTTAACTAACTAACATTTTTTTTTTATTGTTGTACTTTTTAAAGCTTTATTAAGAAAAATCGGTATTTAAAAAAATATGGAAACTAGTATAAAACAAGGCGCGAGGTTTGAATTGGTGGTGAACATTTGCATTACTGATGAGCATTGGAATTGGTGGTGAGTTTGCTCCAACAGTATCAAAATCTCAATTTCGTCTAAAGTCTACTTTAGCGGTTATGGTTTGTGGCCACAGACATATGGATACTATGTTAATAAAAAAAAAGTTAGTTTAAAAAACCAAAAACCCGACTGATTGTAAAAAAAAGAAATTAAAAGATATGAACAAGACACATTCAAGTACCTATATCGAACTAATGGACAATCGGAGACTATATATACCTACACAGCCTAACAAATATATGAGTATTGTGTACCCTCCGACTGTCAAATAGTAAGGTATATGTACATACTTAAATGTGTCTTGTTCATATCTTTTAAATTCTTTTTTTACAATCAGACGTGTTTTTTGGTTTTTTAAACTAACTTTTTTTTATTTTTATCCTTTTAGCCTATGACACTCCGGGGAAGAATACGAATCTAATGACACCTCACTATTCAAAATCGGTCAAGCCGTTTAGGCTACACGGCGTCACGTTAGGAATGAACATAAGATACGCGCGACACACTTAACCCCCCCTGTGTCCAGTCGGGTAATAATAGGTCTATTCGCGTACTTTCCCGTGCCAAACACTACAAATCCTTCTAACTCAAAAAATTTACCAAAACTCTCTCAGAGAGCTGAAAATATACGCCAGAGTACGTGGATAGACTTAGAGGTTCGAGCTACTTTGAGCAATTTTCATCCATATCACAAATAAATATATAACTTACCTTTTTGCAACATATGAAACACGTTCTAGGACAACATTCGACCACCACCGAATATTCTTTATTTTTACAGACTTTATTGTTCTGTGCAATTCATTTTTAAGACGGATTTTAACTTTGTGCATTTGACATACTTATCAGTACCTACTTTCCGGTTGAAATCCTCTGAGCCGTCTCGAGCCAAGAGAGGAACCACTCGTTACTCGTTATTTTGCTAGTTTTCTCTTTTTCAGTAATTTTTGATGATTACCTACGTGTATAGACTTTATTTGTTTGCGATTGCGCTCGATTCTAACCACGTATGCGAACGAACCTAATATATCTATTTAGACTATATAAACTTGAACCTAACACTCAACATAATATTCGTTTGATGGTAACACTAACTATATCCACTAAAAATAAATGATGCGATTTTTGGCTGTCAGTTGCGATTTTGAGTTGAAATGTAGCTGCCGCTAGGTGCGAAACTTGGCTGGACATGAGATGCGATGCTATTGTGAATAGACCAGAACGTAATTTATTTCAAAGTTCAGTGTATTCCATATCTTGACATTTCTCACTGACATTTGTGTGACAATTGGTTTTTTTTTCTTAGTTTTTCATTCAATTTAGATTTAAATATTTTTTGTTTAGCCTATGACACTCCGGGGAAGAATACGAATCTTATGACACCTCACTCTTCAAAACCGGTCAAGCCGTTTAGGCCACAGGGTGTCCCGATGCAACGTACATAGGATACACGCGAAACACATAACCCTCTCTGTGTGCAGTCGGGTAAAAACAAAGTTCTTAGGGAAATCCACATATTGTATCCGGACGTATCGTAGCTAAGTTTAAAATTAGTCCGAAAATATCTATAGAAATATTTCAGGCAAATTAGAAAGCTCAGACTGAGTTACCGGAAGTTACTAAATATATACTTACTCCAACATTTAGGAGAGAAGATTACAAGGCATTGGATGCTCCTTAAGAGAGTGTTACGTTTAATTCGACTGCAATTAGTTTAATTTGTTTCCTATGAATCAGGGTGTACCGTTTTAGGTACCAACTATTATATGAGTCCTTAACATCTCATGTATCCCTTTTTATAGCCTATGGTCTGTTACGGATCTGTTGCGCCAACTATTTAATTATTTTTAACTTAATATAACATAAACATCCAACGCTCATGGGTTAAATCAAATTCGAACCGACTGAAAACACGTACAGCTCGATTATAATTTGTCCACCGCGGAACCACTATACCTAGGATCGTTGTCGTTGAGTAAACACTATGCAAGACTCCGTAACCAAGTATCTCGAATCTTTCTCAATTTTCACCAAACGAGTATCGTAAGCAATGAAAAATCACTTTCACTTTTTGTGTTTTAGTTATGTATTCCAAACAAATTAGGAGGTATCATGTCGGCGTTTATAGGATTTTTTTTGGAAAATCAGTATGGATCAAATTAAAGTTTGTTTTGCCATGAAAAGATGTGTCCATCTTCCTTTTAATAATACGGATGACACCCCTCGTCACAAATGCAAGTGCAATTTTTGAGGTGAGATCTAGTGACATTACACTAAAAACACTTTACCAAAGCCCATATTTTAATGGTATTTAAAATTTATAGGCTTACATCAAAGACAAAACAATTATTCCACCGACTCGGAACTATATGAACCTTCGAAAATTTGTTCTTACAGAATAAAGGAAACAAACACTCACCCGATGTTGTTTTACTATATCTTTTGATTTGATAATTTTGAATGCTTATTGAACCTTTAAGATTTTTCCATTCATTTTTGACGATGATAACGGTCAAGTGGATAGCGCTATGGTTGATGTCCTGGTCTGGCTCTACCACATTTTCAATATATTGTCGGATATTCTCTTTGGGAGCCAATAGAGTTTGTGGATTGTCCTCATAAACTTCTGACTTTGTGACTTCGCACCACTCCCTTGAAAAAAAATCTGAATGAACAAACTTTAATTGTTTACGTATACCTAATTATGTTCGGGAGGGAATGTGACTCGTTGCTTAACAACTGCCTCATTGAGGTGCAGGCTGTAAAGGGGCATTTGCAAGTGCTCTAATAAAATGCGCTGTAGAGACGACAGTGTAACAGACAATTGCACAGCATGTCATCTGGTCGACGAAGAACTAGGCTTCCGCGATATTCTAACAATAAATGTATTATTTCCTAAAATAAAATTAGTCCTAACTCCGAACGAAATATCTTCTAACTTTAACATCAAATAAATCATAATATGTAGGAGTTCTTTCATAATGAAACAATTCCTAGCAGTAAAAAATTGAAAAAGTGCTAAGGTGCAAAATATTTATATTTATTTAATTTAGCGTCAGTACAGGTTTAATTATAAACTTGGATGTTGTCAACTACTACAATAGAGTTGTTTTTTATGTTTGGAAAAGTTACCTTATTGAATTTTTCAACATATAACCAGTAGTTGGTTAAAATGTCTAATAGGCACCACCGAAAATGTCCCATCCGCCATTGCCATGCCTATTTTTGATACCGTTTTTGACCAAATGTGTTTTTTTTCTGACTTCACTGTCATTACTCAAACAATTCTAAATCAATGCAAACAAAACAAAATACTTAACAGAGCCAACATTTCCATAATTTTGAGCCATCAATCAGCTATCTGTGTCATCTAGAAGCTGACATGAAAACACTAAATTTATTTTCTCAAATAGAAAATTATCAGCAACCGTTGTTCTGCTTTGGGGTGGTTGGCTGGCGCCCATCGCACAAGCAAATACATTTCAACAAAAACTGTGTAAAGTTTTCTCCGTGGATGTGGATGCAATCAACAGCGACAAAGTTTTTCTGAGGAAATGCGCAGATGCTTCGGGGCAGTTTCTGAAAGGCGAAACGATCAAACGTTTTCGTGTGCACGAATGATTTACGAAATACGAAAACGTTTGAGTGTTTTGCCTTACAGAATGCCGACTGGTGTTCGAATGAAGTGAAATTTTCACTCCTCTCCAAAAAGTGCTTTGAAATCGAAAGTGAAATATTTTTTTGGAGATTTTTCGTGGAGAAATTTATGCAGGGTGACTGAGCTCAAACGATTTCTTTAATATTCAATTTTCACACTCTTATTCTACTAAGAAAGAAAACAGCTGGAGGAAAAAAATCAAGAACTTCACATTTGTGAATCATGGGATACAGTGAAATATATTGGCATAATGGAAGATATTCATCCCTGAACAACTACAATAAGTTAATGCTTTAAACCAAATTCCAAAACCAGTGTGGACCTACGGCACCAGTTGTGGGCATGAACACGCCAAACGAATTTAAAGGCCTTTCAAAATATATTACAAAGGAACATAGTCAATGCACCTTGGTAAATACATTCCGCTGATTTACATATAGGTAAATCTAAATATTAAAATGGTTAAACCATTACGTTAATCAAGTTGATTAATTGCACAGAAATATTCATTTCAACCACGTTAGCTTCGAAATAACTGATAAATTAAATACAGACAATATAATCAGGAGATTAAGGCGGATGAAACCTCTTGATCTATAAAAATTAGCAAAGAAATTCCGTAATATTTTCTATAGAAAAATATCAGACATTCGGCGAAAGTTGGATTTTTCGTTTAATTTTTTTTCAAATAATTTATAAATAAATTGCCTTTCAGTGGAACGGCTAAGTGCAATCACAATGAATGACAAAAGTCAGTGCCCTCGGAAGGGATTTTTGAACGGTTTAAAGTCCCTTCCTATTGCAGAAGCATCTCTGGCGTACCTACTAGCTCTGGAATGCCTTTCAAAATCATCGAAAGGCATTCCAGAGCTTGCAAACAATAAAAAAACAAAATGTTTTGTTTTTTGTTCATGACAATTTTAATAGTTTCCAATTTGGCAAATAATGTCTGATTTGTAATAATATTATGAGAGCAGCCGTCAAATTTAAGCAATTAACAGTGCATGGAAATTTTACATAACTTTCAAAGATCCGTGAATTTATTTGTTGGCTTTTTTTTAGTAAAGCTGGTAGAAAAATGTTATAGAGGCACCCTGCTAATGAAAAAGGTCATCAATGCCACCAAATTTGTATACACCTAACATTATCGCATTATATTCAATGAAAAAACTATTATAAGTGCGAAACATCTGAAATTCCAATATATTGCTAAACCGCTTTCCTTCAAATCACATTTCACGCTGAAATGTCAAAAAATTAATGCGACGGACAAGTGAAATAGCTGTGGAGAGATTTTAGATTTTTTTAGAAGTGTGGCATGGTGCAAGATCTTGCTGAAAAATTGCATTTCCGCTCGGGAACTGTCCTTTCATATATATGGGTCAAAACGTCGGCGTACTTGATGCTATTCATCATGACTTCAATCGGCTTTAAACTTCCAGGGCCCGAGGAGGTGAAACAGCCCCTAAACATTACTTTGGGGGGTGTTTAGGAGCCTGAATAATGTGAGCAGGTCGGAGCTTTTCATTGTCACTTTTTCTCACGGCACTTATCCGGTAGCCCTGAATGGCTCTCACCAGAAAAAATGACTCTTCGCCATTCTTGCGAAGACCAGTCCTTGTTTGCCCATTGAAGCCTTTTCCTCATCATAGCCTCAGTTAGAAGTTGTTTTTTAAGTGGTCTTCTGGCTTTGCGGCCCACACCTAGAAGACGCCTTCTAACAATTGATGAGTCCACCACCACACCAGCCGACGCTAAGATCCTTTGAATTTAACCCCAGTCTTCCAAGAATGAATGACGCTGCTACGGATCAAAGTCTTGTCCTGTAGTCTTGTGCAACGATATGATCCTCGCAACACTTGATTTTGGAAGTCCAACATCATCCGAAATCTTCCGTATGCTTTTGTCGGTGTGTTCATGCAAAGCAATAATCATAGCCCTCTTCTCTATCGAAATATCCATTTTCAAATTTGTATAAAACAAACTAACCAAAGCTAATAATAAATCAGATAACAGCTTCATGGCACATGACACTTTCATAAATGCACAAAAAACTGCCACTTACTTTCGCAAATCGAAAAGAAAATGTTTGTAATAATAAATTTGCAAAGAACCTTACCACGGTAACGCGAAAATCACAGCCAACCTACGGTTATGTTTAATAAACATGCCTGTCCCAATTAATTTGCACAGCACAGACGTCAAAGAGATTGACGTCCATGTGTGCACGTATGAACGGATCATTTAATTTTCACGATTTTGGGCGAAAACGAAACTTTTAGGATATGAAAATTTGTATGGGGAACAGCACTTTTAAAAAATAAAAAAAAAAAAAATTAATAAATAATTGGCGCAACAGGTCCGTACAACCATACAACCATTCGTCTTGTGTGAGTTTTTATTTTTGGGACGAATGGAAGGGATCTACAATTTTATGCCGAGTCCAAACGGCCAATTGAGAAGCTCTTTCATGACAGTTATACTCTCGGATGTTTGTCAGACGTTCGCGAGAGGTGGCGCAGCGAAAAAAAACCTTAAGTTGGAATTTGGGTTTTTCTCGGGATTCGAACTTGGGACCCCTCGCTTAGTAGTCCAACACAGTAACCACTAAGCCACTGCGCCGACTAAAAAAATAAGGAGAATAGAAAAACGGAGAGTTCTTCAAATACATCAAAAATTATTCATATTTTTTTAAATTATGTTATCGATTGATTTCGGCGGTTGCCAGCGGTGCTGCCAGGCCGCTTTAACCATTTGGAGCCCAAAAACTAACCAAAAAGCGCTAGAACGGGCAAAATTTTTGTTTTATGGAAAACTAAGAGCTAAATTAAGCGCTAAATCCGAAATTCTTGTAAGGAGAGTAAAACCACAATATATTCAGGTTTATTTTTTTGTTAATTATTTTCATAACCAATCAAGTATTTATTTAATAATACAAAATAATTAAAAATCGAAGTTTTCGTCTTCGCTCTCATCGTATCGGTTTCTTCAAAACGCATAGAACTGGACGGTCCTGGTTCTGCTTCCATTTCATTTTGCCGTAGCTTTAATTTGTATTTTTCGCCCGTTCCTATTTCGTCGTAGTCGTAGTTAAACCATGTTAATCCTTTTGCCATTGAAACCATTCGTATACGTTATACTGCGTTTATTGTTTCCAAACACAACGAGTTCCTCAATTTTTTTTTTACTATATTCATAGTTCGCTCTACATTCGAATTTGAATGCGGCAAAGACATAATTTTGGTCGCAACTTCATACAGTTTTTCGTAAGGGCAATTGCCGCTGGCGTCCTTCGACTCTCTTTCTTTTGACACTTTATTTGTTAACATTGATTGAGCGTGAAAACCGCAAAACTTTAGAAATAATAGAGGGGATTTGCAAATAAAAGCGCTGGAAATTCAGCTAGGTGCTAACATTTTTTAAAGTGCGCAAAACATACTAAAAAGGCCCCAGATCTAGCGCCGAAAGCGCTAAATTGACAGCCCTGGTTCCCAGTCTTATTAGATCACGCCGCCAGTAAGAAGGCCAAACCTTTCACGTCGCAGTTATAATTTTGCACAACCTCAACGCACCGCAATATTTCTAACGGAAAACGTTTAATTGCGAAGATTCTTAAACTAAATGTCATTCAAGCGACGATTTTGAGGGGAAAATTCGAAGATGTTCTCATTCGTATTTAAATTTTTACCTCGCTTTCGCTGACTAAATCGCTGTATGTTTGTGACATCAATCTTGAATTCACATGGTCAATGAATTGTGGCTTGCTCGCGTATTGGCAAACATCCCGAAAAATATACCATAAAACAATTCAATCAAAAAGCGGAATGTTGGTCGACACGTCAAGCATTGCGGTTTGATTAAAACTCATCGACGTTGTTATACTTCAGTTTAACTTTTGAATAAAGAACCTTGATTTGAACGAATTACATGAAGCAGCATGTGCATACTCAGAATAATTATATTCATTATATTAACGAATTTGAGCGGAACAAGTTAGCCGGTTCAGCTAGTGATGAAATAATTCGAATGCAATAGGTCCTCACTTCGATGAAAATAAATCGAATATTTAGGAGTTCTTTCATGTGTATAATAACTACTAACTTTGTATGTCAAATTTTAGGTTTTATTGCATCTGTTTTTATTTTTATTCTGTTTTGTTAGGAGTAATTGCATAGAACCGAGTCGTTCATTTTGATTTAACGACACGTAATTGACGACGCGTGAACAATTTCGTAGTCTAAATGGCGAAGTCCACGCGGCACATCACTGCTATTGAATAATAATTGTTGTTTTGTGCTAAAGTCCCCAGACCTACAAAAGGTTTTTAAACTCATGGCACATATTTATCATTTTTAGGACCAATATATTGTTATATAACTTTCACTATTTACTCTAACAACATATTTTCCATCTTGCTACTCTTGTCGTTTTCTAAACAAACAACAAGAGTGCAACATCAAATTTGACTCAACTACTCTCTCTCTACCTATTTCTTCCTGGAAAGATAATATTAGAGAGTCGAGCTAGTCACGACCAGAAAATGAGTACTGGGTTCTTTTGAAAGCCTTTGTCGAGAGCAGACCTATTCATAATTTATATTGAAGTGTACAAGTATTATTAAACAATTAAAATGAATAAATAAATTTAGAAAACCTGTAGAAATAGAAAGTGCGGACAATTTGTTTTTTTTTCCCTCTTATTAATAAAAGATAATAGATTAAAATCTATCTAACTATATACATTTTGCATATTTGCAAGAATCATGCCAGTGTTAATGGCATAGATGAAATACGCAGTGCATATGGGTTTACTAATGTGAAGTTGGAGTTATTATCCAGTTCTGATAAAGTTCTTCACTTTTTTATATCTTGGTACTCGTGTATGATTTTGTTTGTTCTGCTTTTTTTTAATGACCACGTACTGATAGACAGAAAAGGGGATATGAGCAGGTAGGTATGTTCATTTTAATTTAAATAATAAAACACTCATATAATTGTTCCATATAGTCTTGGACCTTCCATTAGCCTAGATAGAACGTCAAATCCAAACAAACCAACACTGTTAGCATTTCCTACCCATGCGTTCTATGTGTGCCCTAGTTTACGCGCTTTGTTTGCTGCCCCGATAAATTTCAGACTAGTTTTTCATTGAAATGTCTGTGCACAAAATGAACAGCCATATACGACTTCTCCTCCGGTCCGACCTGCAAACACTTCCTTCATTCGCTCACGTTCTATGAATTAATTTTCGTGCTCTCATCATCAAAGCACATACTTTCAAGTGTCATTGGTTGTGATGTGAGCATCGCATTTTAAATTGTATCTCGCATACTGGGAGATTGATGATTGTTCACATAAATTGAGTCGCAAGGATGAGGCATCGTTGAAATATAGGTACCTCACACATGCCAACCAATCTAAATCTTCAATCCACCCACAGGGTTCTTGTATCGTACGCCACAGGTGAAACGAACGACAAAACAGAACCATTGCCTTTGCTTGATTCCAATGACGACAATATTACCGATGATGAAGAGCAACTTGACAATGATGCTTCTGTTTCTTCTCACAACACTGCCTTCAGATGATAAAGACGATATTTTCCTATATACGTATTGTGTTTGTATAAAAGAGAAAAAAAAACGAATCCTTGACACTTTGCATTTTCAATTCTCATTAGCCGACGTTGTTGCCTATGAAATTACAAAGAAAAAGTATCTATCCGAGAAAAATGGTGTAGCAGAATAAGAGAGCCACTGATTGATTAGGGTGGAAAAACGTTATGAGACGGAAAAAGCAATCAATGTTGCTTCCATTTGGAAATGATATGAGAAAGATGGCAAAGGGGATTAGGCAGTTTCGCAGGATGGTTCTGTTGATTTTTCTAACAAATTGAAGGCACACTTTATAAACACAGCAAGTCAAAGTCGCGTTCTTATTACCAAAAGTCTGAAATATTGCCAAGTTACGTGCGAAAATTAAATAATTTTGTACTTATCATGCCTAAAGCTGTATGTTTTTCTTCTACGGCATTGTGTACCTACTCTGCTTTATATTTTAAAGTAAACTTTTCAGATTATTTAAATGTCTGCACATCATTTTAATTAAATGAATTGAAAATCGCTAGAATGGTAAGGTCCCTTGTTTTTAAGTCACGTCTTGTGCCAATATTAACGGCTCTATATAGGCTTCTAAGACAAATAATGAGGAGCTGTTGGGTTTGTATAAAAATATGTACACATCCTAATTTGTTCGCAAGTTGAGAATGTTTTAAGTAATGCAATTCACGTGTCGGAGTTTAAGAGAATAATATAATAGAGGAACCACACGAGCTTCTGATTCAAGATTGATTCATACGAAATGTTTAAATTGATAGTCGCTTTTTTCATTGTGTACTACTTTTATTGCATATTCAATACTTCGAAGTTGATTACATCTGGTTATTTCTTAAGGCGAAAGTTTCATTGAAATCTTCATTAAGTTGCTGGCTATGCTTACTGGACCCTATTAGATTTAACATGATTTGTGTCGTTTTGTATTCTTTTGGGGTATTATTTCGTTTAACCCTTATCCTACCAAGGTGTGCCTCGGAGGCACATTCCATTCTATAAGCGCTATATTTCTCTAGATACAATTTTAATCGAAATGTGACTTTTAGTATTCTAAGCAATTGCTTTTTAACACATAAAGCAACTAAAATAAATTTGAATATATTTACAGAACTTTAGATATCTTTATAAACATACTTTACTGACATCCTCTACCAAGGTGAGCTCCTGAGGCACATATGAAAAATATATTATTAGGAGCAGCACATTCGTTTCATTGTTCTTCAAAATTTATTTCACTGCGCAGGAAGGGGAATCCCATTCATTATTAAAGGAACTCCCCATCTTTAGGTTTTTTTTTTCAACTACATACGCAAGGTTATTCCCCAGTTTGTGTGAAAAGAAATTGCAACCAGTCGATCCGTGAATTGAGTGCTTAGTGCATCGGTACAGACATAATGGCTGATCGGCGTAGAGCACTAACTGAAGGAGAGATTATTGCTGCAATACAGGAGAATGATATGGATGCTTATGACGGAGCTAGTGATGATGAAGATAATCTAAATGATGATACTTCTTCTAGCGAGATAGATTGTGAAGAAAGTGCCGACGAAGTTAGCAATGAACAGGAGGGAAATGACAGTGATGCAGTTGAGGATGATTTGTCAAACCATTCGGAAACCTTTGTTGGAAAAGATGGAACGTCATGGAAATCAACACCAATTGCAAGGGAAAAACTCAAGCGCACAACATTATTGGAACAGCTTTGAATAAGGTGAAGCTTCCACCTGGCAAAAGGATAAACTGGCTCCAATTAGAGACTTGTGGGAAAGAGTTATTTAAATTTGTCGAAACATTATCTATATTCCCAGCTGCAACCTTACTATTTCCCTTTCGGGGTCGCGTATCGTTCCGTCAATATATACCAAGTAAACCAGATAAATATGGTATGAAAATTTGGTGGATTTGTGACAGCGGCTTTAGTTATCCATTACGTAGGATACCATACATGGGAATGGAAGGACAAAGCCGATCAGAAAACTTAGCGCAGAAGGTTGTTGAAGAGCTTTGTGTACCTTTTATCAGGACAAAAAGAAACATAACATTCGACAACTATTTCACCAGCTTTGAACTTGCTTCCAGTTTGTTGTCCAAGGGCCTGACTTGCGTAGGAACGATGCGGAAAAACAAAAGGTGTATACCTTCAAATTTTTTACCAACTCCTCGACGGGAAATAGAGAGCAACTTATATGGTTTTCAAAAAGCTATGACTCTTATATCCTATGTTCCAAAAAAAAAATCGAGCTGTGATCATTTTGTCGACCATGCATCATGACAAAACCACCGATCTGATAAATAGAAACAAATCAGAAATTAATTTATATTATAATTTAACGAAAGGAGGAGTCGATACCTTAGATCAAATGGCACATGCATATTCGGTGAAGCGCAAGACCAACAGATGGCCTTTAGGCTTTTTTTTCAATATGATTGATGTCTGCAGCGTAGCTTCATTCATTATTTGGAAAAATATTCATCCCGAGTGGAATATATCAATAAAAAGAAAGCTTCGTAATATTTTCTTGAGAGAAATGGAGGACGAACTAGTGATTAACCATATCAGACGGCGCAGTTTGGTTGGTTTGCATAAAAGCCACACTGCGGCAATAAATACTGCATGCAAAAACCTAGCCTTGCCAGCAGAGGGTTCCCGTCCAAAATGCATAAAAAGAAGAAGATGCTATATTTGTCCTTCAAAAAAAAGTAGAATGTCAACACAGTGCTGTGATATATGTAACCTAACAGTATGTGTTGAACATTCGGAAAAAACAATAAATTGCAGAAACTGCAAAGAAAAAAAATAAAATAAATGGGTACTTTTATAATTTTATGTATTGATGTATGTTCAATAAAAGTTAAAATGAATAAAATGTATTATAACTCTTTCTTGGTAGGATTAGGGTTAAAGTGACAGCGTCTACTTTGCCAATTTTGATATAAATACTTCTCTGATTAACAGTAACTTAGATTTTTCTCCTGTTTCTTATAGTATGTTAGGTACACAAATTATAATTTACGCCAATACTTATTCAACCCGAGCATGACTATTTGTGCTAATTGGCTATTTGTGATGTGTTACATTTTGTAAATGTTTTTTTTTTATTTTTTTAATCTGAGATGGTCATTGTTCATGTATGTCGCTGAAAATTTATATTATGGTGGCTTTTTCAAATTAATGTAAATATATTAGGGGATGACTAATAACACCATTTTATAATCAGTTGAATGTAACACTTCTTATAATACTTTGACAGTGACTATAGGTAAATCGCATAATATTGGTTATTCTTTCTAGAGATGAAAGTTGAAATGAGTCCCATTTTTATTTATTTTTATGCCAATAAAAAAATAAACGTACCCTGACAGACAGGACTGTCATAGGAACTTAGTCTTGAGGGACAATGAGATCTCAATATATACTGATGGTTCCAAAACCGGTGAGGATACGGGGTCAGGCATATACTCCAGCGAGTTTGACCTACATTTAGCCCTGAGACTTCCGGACACATGCAGTGTGTTCCAGGCAGAGATTCTGTCCGTACTCAAAGCTGCGGAGGTACTTGAGATGAGATCGATATCCAATAAGAATATCGCCATCTACATTGATAGCCAGGCTGCGCTTAGAGCGCTAGAATCATATACTACCAAATCTGAAATAGTCAGGAATTGCCGCACAAAGCTTAATGCGCTATGTTCGCAGAACCATGTCAGATTGAGTTGGGTAACGAGAAAGCCGACGTTCTGGCTAAGGAAGGAGCTGAGCTCCCACTAAATACAATGGTTAAAGGTATCAGACCACCTATGGCCGTTGCTAGAAGGGTTGTCCTTGAGAAAACCTTAAATAAAGCAGCCACCAGATGGTCACAGCTAGAAGGACACAGGGTCTCAATGGCAATGTGGCCCGTCTTAAATAGGAAAAAATCTGAAGAATTACTAAATGTCAGTAGAACAAAGTTAAGACTAATGGTAGGAATACTCTCTGGACACTGCCTTCTAAGGAAGCATGCCCTGAGACTAGGCTTAGCTAACACGGATATTTGCAGGTACTGCGAGGACCTACAAGTCACGGAAGATATCTCCCACTTTCTTTGCGAGTGTCAAGCAATTGCTCCTAGGCAGGTACTTCTTTAACAACTTAGAGGAGATTGGTTCCTCAACCAGTGTTGGAACAATAATTAAATTCTGCAGGGAAATTAACTGTTTGGGCGATTTGTTTTAGGTTTTTAACTGTAATGGTTCCCTGGGAATGGCGATGGGCCCGTCTTGGTGCATGGTCTTTTGTGACGATCTCACAACCCTACTCAACCTAACCTAACCTAACCTAACCTAACTGACAATACGAACAATTTTTCATCACATACCTATCTGCAAGCGTTGCTATGTCAACAATTTTAAAGTGGCGTTGAATATTCTTTTATATAAATGTAGGGGAAAGGTGCGACAGTGAGACACTTTTCTTTTAAATTGGTATAGGTATATCTGAATGTTTTCAAGAAATCTTAACCAAACTTGGAGTATATTTTAAGGCATATCATACCTTTATGTTCCAATACAAATTTTAGTGGAAGGGCCTATGAGAGCATCACAACAAACTGAATCTTAGGAAAAGTCAAACTGTCTCACTGTTTGTGAGCGGTGCGATCAATAAGACAGTGTAAGGCGAACAGTGAGACGAACGAAAAACAGAAAACAAGTAATAAAACGTTAAATAAGTAGGTAATTAGTATTTTATTAAATAAATTCAGTAACGTAAATATATTTCTTCAGAAAAAAGTAACATTAAATTAAAAGTAAAAAAAAAAAAAAAACACATTGTGATCATTTTAAATACAGATATGGTTTCGAATAAAAAAATAATCACTTTTTCCGTAGCCCTGAAAGTCAAAATCAAATAAAACCGATGCCTTTTGGCGACTAGTGTGACCACATGGAGTCGGCGTTGGCAGCACCAGCTCTATATCTTCGTGTGCTACCGATGCAATATCCTCAACCCCAGGCTCAGTGAATTTGTTCCTTGTGCCGTTCCTCCGCAGGAAGAGAATTTGGTATGCCACACCATTATTTTTAGCCGCTTTTTCCAATGAAATTCCCACATTTACCACCATATCCACACCTTTTTTCATTGCATTGGGTCGAGTTTTCCCAAAAGAAAAACGTTCGACATATTTAAATCGTTTTGCAGGAACAACAAAGCCTGTTAAGGAGAAAAAAGCTATAAAAAATCAGTCGTTGTATAATAGAAACCGGTTTACAATGATAGTGCAAACAGTGAGACATGTCTCACTATTTGCTTTTTGGAAATGTCTCACTGTTCGCTTTTTGTCATTTCGCAGAAAAAAAAAATAATACAAAAATGACAAAGAATTCTAAGATTTTGATGTTTTATTATTTAAGCAGAACACATATAAATGTTATATGTAAAAAAATGCTGTGTATTTACCTGATTATTTCGTATGCTATGTTATGCTAAATTTAAATACACTTCAAAAAATACTTTGACAGATTTTTTTTATGGCAACCCGGTGGAGGTTAACGCGCAACTGAAACTCGTTTGCAACAGATTAAAAACACGTGGAGGGGGAAATAAACGTTTATACCAATATCGGCATGTCTGTATTATAACAAAAGAGAAAAATGAGTTGTGTCACGGTTTGCACTGCCTCAGTGTTAGCACTTTTCCCCTACATTAATTTACCTATTTCCAAAAAAAAAACAGCTTGGACACAGTTTTTTATTAAACAGCATTTTATGTGCAAAAAAATTACGTTTTTGAAATACAACAACGGAAAATAATACAAGGTGGCGCAAAAATAACCTTCCGATGTTTTTTGGCTCTAATTAAAAAAAAAAATATGAAAAACTTTGATTCTTCTTGTGGATTATTTTTATTTGGTCTTTTAATTTTTTTTACATCAAGTCGAGAATATGATGTCATGTAAATGGCCGCCGCCACAGTTGATTGTCATTTGAGCCCTTTTTATGGCATTTTCCATCACTTTGGCCAAAACTTCCGGCGATAGGTCCTCACATTCTTGACGGATATTGTCTTTAAGAGCTGCAAGAGTCTGAGGCTTGTTGACATAAACCCGCGACTTCAAAAAGTCCCACAAAAAGAAGTCTGGAGCGGTCAAATCAGGCGATCTTGCTGGCCAGTGCAAATCACCAAAACGGGAGATTAGGCGCCCAGGAAATGCATCCTTCAGCATATCGGTTGTGGCACGTGAAGTGTGTGCCGTTGCACCGTCTTGTTGGAACCACATGTTTTCCAATCCCAATTCATCAAGTTGCGGCAAAAAGAACTCGTTGATCATTGCTCTGTAGCGCTCACCATTCACAGTAACCGTTTGGCCCGCGACGTCTTCGAAGAAAAAAGGTCCGATGACTCCTCCAGCGAAAACAGCACACCATACAGTGACTTTGAGCGGGTGTAATGGCTCTTCGTGGGTTACACGCGGATTTTCAGTGCCCCAGAAGCGTAAATTTTGCTTGTTTACGTACCCGCTAAGATGGAAATGGGCCTCATCACTCATGATTATTTTTGATGAAAAATCATCTTCCTCTTGCTGGTGATTAAGGATGGCTTGAGCGTATGTTAGACACGATTGGCGGTCAGCAGCTAACAGCTGATGCACCGTCTGGACTTTGTACGGAAACATCTTCAAATCTTGTACCAAAATTCGCTGTAAAGACCGTCGACTGATACCCAGTCGCCTGGTCGATGTCGACGGCTCTTCCATGACATCTTCGGCTACAGCAGCAATATTCTCTGCAGAACGGCTACTCCGGGGTCTGCCACGCCTGGCAGCATCTCGTGTTGTGCCAGTCTCTTCTAGGCGAGCGGCTAAACGTCGCAGTGTTTCACCAGTAGGCGTTGGACGGCTAGGAAATCTGCGACGAAATTCACGTTGTGCCAAAGTCACCGACCGATTATTGCTCAAATAAATAGTCACTAATATTCCGCGTTCTGGAGCAGTGTAGCGTAACATTGTTTATTAACGTGTATTTCGCATGTGTTTACTACACAAATGTCAAAACAGAACTGACATTAGGGGCCAATCGCAAAATTTATAGCATTTTCTGATAGGAGGATTACTTTTGCGCCACCTTGTATAAGAAAAGTTAATGTTGATATTTCTTTGTTTGTTTTATTAAACAAAAAATTACAATTATGTCAGCATGATTTTAAAAGTTTAGCATAGGTTCGATAAATTAAATATGTCAACTCTGGTTGGAATCTCTATATTGTAAAACAAAGTGGCAAACAGTGTATGACCTCTATCGCCCGTAAATTTCAACCAATTAAAAAAATTTTAATTTGGAAAAGCAAAAAAGTCTTACAACAAAAAGCTCTTTTTAGCTTCTGGAAATTTAGAATACAACCAAAAAGCTCTGAGTACTAAGTTGTTGACAGTTCACGTACGTGGCTGACGTAGGAAAATTGACGTTCAAGTTACATCTCATCCAGACCAATCTAGTCGACTTACGATAACTAGATTCTTGAATGCTTTTACTTAAATAAGCGTGTGTTTTTGGATTGTTGGTGCGTGCTTGTCTGTATGTGTCCATTTTCTTTTGTTCATACATAAGTGCGAGCGTAATATTTCGCAAACACACGTTACGTTGAATTTCGACAACATTTTTTGCTAATCGAAGCTCATATACAAGCATGTTTTTCTTTTTTGCTACTTTCAAAATTGTTAAAACTTAATTCGAAGTTGGGGAATTTTTTGTGATATTAATAGGTCTATTATCGTAGGCGAGTCGAATTATTCGCGTAAACCGAGTTAGTTCTCGAAACACAGGCCTTGCACGATTATGGTCGGCGAATTAATTCATTCGCCTAGAAATCAAAGGATACCAAAATAGTAAAAACGAAAATGACAGCACCAAAACGTCAATTCGAGTATTTATGGCAACACAAAAAATTCATCAAAATTCTAAGCATAGGCTAGTTAAAACCGCAATCGGATTATCTGCCGCTGTTATAAAATGACAGCAATAATATATTTTTTGTAAAGCTTCTGGGCATTATGCTGCTGAGTGAAAAGGGTCGAAGTCAAAGCTGGAAATGAAACGAATGTTAAAGGAGAACGGAAGGTGTTGTAGATGTTTGCGGCCACTATTCAAAGGTATGAAAAAAACGATTTAACTTTGTGTGCAAATCGTGTAGCGGTAAGCATGCAACGTCAATGTGTGATCCACTGTATAATAAGCATAAGAGTAGATGTGGTGTTTCAAACGTGAAAACCCACACAACGTCTTCGCACAGCTCAACGGATAAAGAAACAATGACTTCGCCGCAAGAATTATACAATTTGTATGGTGCACACTCTGAAAGCACCCACAAGCCTCAACGGTTTGATAGTGTGTACAGACTGCAATTGCATTCGTCTCAAAGTGGAATTCCAGTCAGTCAATGTATATGAGAATTGTGAAGGACGGTGGCAGCCAAATAACTTTCATTAAATGAACTATCGCGCGGAAACTGAAACAATAGAGAAAGTATGAAGTCAATATAATAATAATTTTGTTATATTAGAGATGATGTAAGTTCCGTAAAATTGTGTAGACGTGCTTTCAGCGCCAGATCAGAGTATAGATTCAATAAAAGACTTGTTGTTAGCAGATGTTCAAATTAATAATTTAGACCCGGAACATGGAATAGGAGTGTTAATTGGATCGGATAGTTATTGGCAGTGTTCCCAGATTGGTGGTTTTTCCAACCAAAATGGTGGGAAACCACCGTTATGGCGGGGAGAATAGAGGGAATAAATTGATTACGATTTCTAATGCCAAGCGCGAATTTTAGTTTTTATTTAATTATCAAAAAATAACAAAATACTTTATTTCTTTCTAAATACTGTTCTAAGACATTCAATTCTTCTTCTGGCGCACATGGATCTCGTCTCCTGTATTTATACCCTCTTGTGTTGAGCGGTCCATCTCTCCTTCGGGGGTGGTCTCATATGTAACTCGCGCGAGCAACAATTTTTTAAAACGAAATGCTGCTTTGAGAGATTAAAAGTTCGGTTTGGTTCTAACTAATGTTCGCATATAGAAAACAGAATTAAAATTCCAAGTCTACTCTATTTTTTCTTGTAGCTGTCATTTTTGTGCAAGAATTAAAAAAGGATTCTCTAAAATAGATAAACAATCATATATAAAAGTATAATAATGCAAAGAACAGCCTTAACATAGGTATAAGACCAATAATTAATTTATTTTTTCCAAGAAAATCTAAAGAAATAAGTACTAACTCCACAAAAAAAGGTATTCGTCATTACCACACACTAAATTAATTAATTTGCATTAAGAAAAACATTATATTGCTTTTAAAAACATGTGTATGATATGATAAGCATTAGTGGTTCTGTGCTACTCCAACTATCAACGGCACATTCTATGACCTCAAATCGAACAATTCAAAAAGTTGTCAAACGCGGGTAAGAGTAGAGAGTACCTCTACTCAGGCGTCGCCTTGAACTTTAGGATATTTACGATCTAAAGTCGATCCAATTCGTGAAGTTGTATTTTGTGTGGCAGCATTATGAACGCTTTGCTCTGTTCTGAATTTATTGTTTTGAGTTTGTCTGAAAGAAACTGAAAGTCGTTTTGTGAAGTGGACTAAGCAAATTATTTTCTTTGCTAATTAATATAATGGTTTAAATCCAATTGATATAAGTGATGTGGGTTTGATTTATTCATCAAATAAAAAATTATAGACACTTTTTTTACAATTTTTCTAAGATACTTTTCTTTGTTCTCTAAATTTCAAAAATTACTGCAAATAAGTCCAAGTCCAATTAATGTGAATTTGTAGGTGTGTTTTTATAATGTCTAGATACATAATGTAGGTATCTACATACCTACATACAAAAGTAGACAAATAATAATTGAAATAATAATATAGGTATGTAATATTATAGGTATACATAAATTAGTTAACATACATAACTATAATAAGTATCTTACAGTTGTAAAAAGAATTGAGGAGTTCTAAATAATAAGAAAAGTCCATCTTAAAATTGGTGAAGATAAATAAGTTTGTGACGCTGTGTTCCTTAAACTAAAGGCATTTTTGAAAAATTGTTTCCCTTGAATTAGATTTATTCCTTGGCGAAGCTAACAATTTTACCTGTTTTTTTTTTTTTGTTTGAAATATTTGAAGTGAACTTAAATAGTCTTCTGCTACACCAAAGTATAAAATAACATAGGTACCAACAAATAGAAAATTAGCTTTCATATACCTTCATACGTTCCTGTCTTGTACATATCGCTTCCCTATCACCAAACGTGTGTGTGTATCTGTTAAAAATGTCACAAAGATACCGTAAAGCCTGGGAAACTGAGCCTAAATTTTCATATAGGTTTTAGAAATTACATTTATTTTACAAATAAGAAAATATGCCAACTTTTTAGCATGGATCGCTCCAGCTCCTGGTGAAGATTCTAGGGTCCTTTGCAAATTATGTAAATGTACAATGAATGCACATAAATCCGATTTAACTGCTCATGGTAAGACTAAAAAACGTATAGAAGCATACCATTTTATACATATAGGTGCTTCGAAGAAAATTACACAGTTCATGCCGAATCAAATTTTGGAGAAAAGAAAATTGGTTGAATTATAGTTAGCTGCATTTATTTGCGAGCATTGATCTATTAAAACAACAGACCACCTGGGTTGTCTTTCGAAAAATATTGACAGTTCGTCGGAAGTAATAGGTCAAATGAAAATACACGGAAAAAATTTTAAGATCAAATCAAGAAAAATGAGCGCAGAATCACGAAAAGTTTGTCTAGTTTTAGAGCTTAGTTCAGGATTTACTAATTCACGACTTTTTATTCGCAATTCTATAAATTGTCGAAGTGAAGATATTGACCCTCAAAAGTCGCGAATCGCTACTTTTTTTTTGTCAATGATGCGATCAAATGAGGAATACATATTGCAATAACCAATCGCAATTTGACACAAATAGTTACTATGGATTGCGAATTGCAAAAATAATTCATAAATTACCACTTTGTATTGTAAATTCGGATTTCCTCCCTTAACAAATTACAACCATTTAGTCTTGAATTGCAACTCAAACGTGTTGATTTGCGAACAAATGGGGTAGATTTATCACTTCAGTAGTTGCAATTTACGAATTCGTAATGGTGAATTGAATCTTTTTGTTATCAATTTGCATTTCATATTTTGCAATTTACGATTCTTGAGTAGTGATTTGAGGCATCACCGTATTAAATTGAAATTGTTTGATCGTGAAATTAGAAAACTTTATTCTCAATTTACCAAAAATATATCTTATGATTTCCAAATTAAAATTCGTAGTTTAATTATTTAGGTTACTTTCGAATACAAATTTAAAGTCACATTTTATAATTTGTTTCCTCCTGATATCCATGAAAAGCATACGGCGCCATATCGCCCGGAGAAAACGGGATTTGTCTGGGATGTTTTTTCGGTCTATGCTAAAATTTAAAATACAAACAAATTATTTAGAAGAACTTGCCATTGATACGAACATTTACAATCGTTTTGAATTACATATGATATTTTAGATTCCATTCCAATTTAAACTTCTTTCTAATAGCCCTACCTACTTAATTTTTTTTTTGTATTATTCAATATGTACTTAGAAGATATATTCCAAAATTCTTTACAATTTGTTGGTTAGTACACTCACTATCACTACGAATGAGTTATACTTATAAATAACTTTGACCCGACAAGAACTGCTTTAAGCAAATATTGAATACCGACTGTCTGACTCTAATGAAGCCAAAAGGACTTAAAAGGATTTCTTTACATGGACCATGGACATGCTATGACGTTTCGTTTTTGTCGGCTGCCTGTGCGCACAAAATTTCACACATCGGGTAGTTAATTCCATGGAAATTACCAAAAATTATTTTGTAATTCACGATTTCTCTACGTCATTTTACGTTTTCAATTTACATGTGTTAAATTATTATAAGATTTCATTGATACATCGCTCAGTGTTTGTAAATCAGCAAATACTTTTTGCAATTTGCGATTGTGAAGTAGTGCTTGAGAAATTGACCCATTGAAGTGGTAAATTGCGACGAACAATATCGCAAATCACTACAAATAAAAGAATCTCGAATTAATACTTCTAATCGCAAAATTCAACAAGCAGAATTTTGTATTCTACGCCGTTTTCAACGTCGAATTACGAATTTTTATATCAATCCAAGAAAAAATCGTTGTAATTTGAGACAAAGATATAAATCGTGAATTGCAACTCAAAATTTTGCAATTGGTGATTTTCAATTCTTTCCGTGTATACATAACTAAATGTACTGCCCTGATCAAAAACGTTTTAGGACCTTGTTTACAGGATGAATTAATCGCCGATATTGGTGATTCATTTTATTCAATGATTATTGACGAAAGCACATCGGTTGATACAAAAAAAAAAATTATATCATTATTGTCAGGTACTTTAGTATTTTTTTTTTTATTCCCAGTTTTTATTTACACCTGTCCAAGGACAATTAGTAATTTTTTTTACAGTGGATACAATGGGATGTAAATTCAGGCTTTAGACCATTGTCTAAAGTGCTTCGTTCTTACAGAGTAGTTATACAATACAATTTTTTAATTTTGGACGGCTACTTAAAATAGATTTATGTATATATGTTAAATGACAAATATGTTGTATCCTAGCATATATGTATGAATATGTTATACATATAGCAGATTTTGAATTTTATTGAAGATCTACTGGTCTGCGTCTTTTTAATCGTCTTCTTGAGTTTACGTCATTGTCCGGTAAATTACGTATGTCGTTGTTTTGATGGTTTGATATTGTAATTTGATGTTTCCTACTTTGTTTTTTGATTTCGTCTATAACACTCAATATCTTAAGGTCACGATGGATGTCTTCGTTAGGGATGTACGAGGGTGCATTGACAATCGTCCGAAGTATTTTTGATTGCAGTCGCTGTATTATGTCGATATTTGTTTTGGCAGCGGCTCCCCATATTTGAATGCCATAAGTCCATATCGGTTTTAACACAGTCTTGTATATTAATAGTTTGTTTTGCGTTGAAAGGTTCGATTGTTTTCCTAGGAGCCAAAATAGTTGTCTAAACTTGTTTTTAATTTGGTTTCGTTTTTGAGTTATGTGGAGTTTCCATGTTAGCTTGCTGTCTATTGTCATGCCCAGGTATTTCGCTGAGTTGGCTGTAGTAATGTTCTTGTTATTTAAATAGATGGGTTGAGGGTTGAAGTTCCTTTTCGTGGTGTATATGATTTGGAGCGTTTTTTCCTCGTTAATTTGAATTCCCCATTCGTTGAACCAGTTTATTGTTTTGGTTAGGTGTTTTTGTACTTGGTTTGTAGCAGCTTGTAGACAGCTGTGTGAAGATAGGACCACTGTATCGTCCGCAAATGTTGCTAGCATGGAGTCTTTTGTTAGTGGTTTAGGTATGTCCGATGTGTAAAGGAGGTAAAGAGTGGGACCTAACACACTCCCTTGTGGAACGCCTGCGTCAATTTCTCGTAGACCCGAGTATTCGTCGTTGTATTGTATGTAGAAATGCCGATCGCAAAGGTAGCTTTTAATGAGTTGGTAGTACTTAGGTAGTATTGTCCTAAGTCAGGTAGTCTAAGAAATAAAAAAGTTGCAAGTAAAAGCAAGTGATGCGAAAACTCTTGCCGAAAATTTCAAAAAACAACTTGGTGCTGACGGGCTCAAGATTGACAAATTGATTGGAATCGGTGTGGATGGGTCTAATGTAATGGTAGGAGCTCACAATTCATTTTCGTCAATTTTGAAGGAAACGGTTCCAAAACTGATTACAGTTAAGTGTATTTGCCACTGCCTTCACCTTGCTGCAGAGCATTCTTGCAAAGTTTTGCCGAAACATTTAGAGTTTTTAGTTAAAGAGTGGCTACTTCGCGAATAAAAGCTGACATTAAATCAATTGTAATGAAATTCCCAAATATTTGTGAGAATGTCGACGCGGTTGTAAGCGAGTGGAATGTTCTTCACCGCGTTGAGTGGCGTGACCACTCCAGAAAGTTTCTGGGCTGAAGTGTCAGGTGTTAAGTATTCTGCAGGGGAAGGCACTTATAAAAATGCGACCTCGTTTTGGCACTATTAAGTCTCCCATTTTCCAACGCTTCAGTTGAAAGAGCGTTTTCAATAGTTAATATAGTGAAAAACAAGCTTAGGAATCGATTAAGTATAAAACAGCAGATGTAGTTTTAAGAGTTCGCTATAGCTTAGGCACTAAAGGCTGTATCAATTTCGAACCTTCAAAAGCAATGTTATCTAAATTTAAATCAGAAAATATGTATGTTACACGAGGCAAAGATGATGAGATTGAGGAAACTTTGGAGGCATTTAAATATAAAAAAAGTCATTCAATTATTTTTAAGCCTTTTTTTAATTATTTTGTGGAGCAAAAAGTTTTATTTTTATGAATGTGTTTATGTGTGTTCCTTGCTGTTAAGTGTTTTATATTATATTTATTTACATCTTATAAAAATAAGATTTAAATGTTTCATAATACAACCTGTGTTAAAATGAACTAAAGTACAAACTATTTAATAATTCCTTATTTCCATCATATATATACAAATTACCAATCTTCACACAAAATGTTTTTAAGTGTTTGTTTTCTTTAGGACCTTTGTTCTTACGCTTAAGACTTATTTTAAGTTTGCCTGGTTGAAAAAAATGAGAATTAAGTATTCGTTTAGTTTTCTTACTTAACATAAAATCATTTTTATTTAATTAATTGAGTAACCGTTGGTTTATTGGTTTTTTTGTCCTAGTACAAATTTGGTGGGATGTTTTTTTTTAATTTAGTTTAATTGCTCGCCAATGGAGGACATAAAAGAATTACACCTGATTCATATGAAGTTGGTACAATTTTAGGCTTGATTTTGCAAGGTTGTTCCCCTGTTACCTCAGTTAATTTTACACGAGTTATATCCTTGAACGATTGTGCATGTGAGGAGCTTCAAAGGTTTTGGCAGCTGGAAACCCTGGGTATAACCAATGATGAAAAAGTAAGTCATAATTTAATGCATTCGTAAGAATGGAAATCGTTGCGAGGCATCGTTGCCTTGGAGGGTCGTTGGAAGAAAACTTCATGACAATCGAGTTGGATCCCTTTATCGGATGGATGCATTGATCTGCAAGTTAAGAACTTCGGGTAAATTAAGGGATTATAAAATAGCGATGCAGGAGATGATTCAGAGCGCTGTAACTGAGCGTGTGGACGAACATTTGTCCAACGAAGATCAAATATATTACATACCACATAGACCAGTCTATAAAGATGACAAGGACACGACTAAATTGCGCATTGTTTTCAATATCTTTCGCTTAACGATCATCTGGAAGTAGGTGAAAATTTGCCAACAGATATTTTGATCGTGCGGTTAAATTTTGCAGAAAAATTGGTTTGACGGCCGATATAGAAAAGGCACCTTACCGCAATAGTCACCGATTCTTTTGGTTTCAATCTCCATTTGCTGCTAACGAAGCTCGAACAAATGTTTAATTGCAGGCGTACCGCATGACATTTGGAGTTGCTAGCATTCCCAACTTGTTGGGCAACGCAATATAACATAACATATTGGACGAAGCTGAGAAGATATACCCGCAAACAGTTGAAATCTTACACAGAAGGTTCTACCTTGATGATATTGTTGCAAGGAAGCAACCACGGAATGTTCGGGATCAAGAGGTTACGTAAATGGGACCGCAGTAATTAATCTATTCGAAATTAGATTTCATCAGAGAAATCGCCTGCAGAAGTTTTAAAAGTTTTAAAAGTTCTAAGTCGAAGTTTGTTGATGTTAATGAATTAGCTGTCGATCTGAATTCTGGAGGCATGTAGTATCCTAACGAAATCTGGAAAACTTGACGGGACTAAGAGCCGGTTTTTTCAATCTTAGTTATCTGTAATCATCGGTTATTTCAGCTGGTTATCATCGAATGTGCTTGTTCAGCAAAATATAAACCAGAAGATCGTTGTTTTCGTTAGTTAATCGGTTAATGGGATTTAGGCAATGATTTTCTGGAATTTAGTTTGTTTAAGTTTTTTTAAGAACTGCAAAGGCATTCATTTTGACGTATTTGCTATACACAATAACCCTTTGTACAACATTGTGGAGAACAAATACAAATAAAACAATAAACGTATATATAACTCAAGGTGGAGTGAACTGGACCAATAAAATCTGTAACGGTCCCCAAAACAATAATGGATACGAAGGATGACAACATTTTTAGAAGATGACGGCTCTCATAAATTAAGGTAAGGCGCATTCATTGGAGCAAATATTGAAAGAATGATAAAATTGCAACGGTCGTTGAATAAATTGAGATGATTTGTAAAATTTGATTGGTTGTGGCTTTTATTCGGTTTTGTTTTTAAAAAATTGGTGGCAACAGTTAACCAAATCTTACATTATATGGTGTTTACCACTTTTACAAAAAATGTTTCAACGAATTTCATTAAAAAGAGCAATTCTGAATTTCTGAATAATTACATATATGGACAGTAAAAACTAACCTTTTCCTGTGAGTTGCAATTTTACGAACGCTGGCGCTTATTTTTATCCAATTTAAAAGGTGTTGTAATAAACTTTGTTTCCTCTGTTTTATATTTATTAGATTTATGTGAGCTGTCAAAAATCGAAAGTGACACAAAAAATACGCGAGTGCTGCCAGATTTTTGGAGTAATTTTGCTTAATTAACTGATTAGTTTCTACATTGCAAAATTATTTTAATGAATATTAGATTTTCAACAAGAAGATTAAAGTCAAATTAACTGATTTGACATGAGTCAGTTGAGACACTGCTAATCTGTTTATTAAGGGAGTCTAATGAATAAGGCTGTTACTGTTTTGATAGCTGGACTTGTGAAATAATTGGCTATGATTGTTACCATTTACTATCTCCCAAAAATATATTCTAAACAAATTGCCAAAACTTCGGTATAATTAAAAGAAAAGGGTTGAGGGGGGTCACCGCATCTCATCCCCTGACAACTCATACTCTGATCTTAGCGACATCTACATCTCAGCTCTGCAACTGGACACTTGCCTTCTCACTATTCACCCTTATCGTTCGAGTTGTAGTCTATGGCAAAGATAATAGAATACAGAGATATATAACTTTCCAGTGGAAAGGCGGCTGCCTACAAGCTGTTTTCCCGAAAAATTCATGAAGTCACGCACTTACGCTCATTTCTTTTCTAGTATATGTGAGTTCATGAATTGGACTTTAATGCAAAAATTCGCTATTCCGAAATGTGTATTTCACTATTTTTTTTATTTTAATCAAAGCCTTAACAAAAAATAAAAAAGTTCAACACCAAACACAAAACAACTGAACAGCGCGATGCCTATAAAAGCAAAAGGAATGTTGGCCGGCCATTAGCAACATGCTTTCTTGTAGCTCACACGTATTCACAGACGGGGTTGAAATTACAAAAACAACAATGTAAACAAATGGGTTTTGGGGGGATAGACGTACGGAAGATATCCATCTCTTTTATTCATTCATCTCTGGTCTATGGTATTTAACGTGGGAAATAAGTGTTACCATATTATAATTCATTTTGTGTTATTGTTTGGAAACCATTTTGTGAAATAGATTAGGAGCTTAACCTAAATAAAGGCTGGTTATATTCTTTTATGAATATATACACACATAATTGGATGAATATCTTTGCGAAATTTGTCTTTTTATTCCCTAGGGTTAAAATAATAAACTTTTAGCTTCAGAGAATTTGAGAAAATAAAAGTAAAAAATTCGCGCGAATCTGAAGCTAAATGTACATTTTTTCCCAAACAACTTATTGTTTTAGCTTCAGAATTAAATTAATTAAATATTTACAGTCTCCAAATCTTATAAATCCATTCAGGTACAGGGGATGAGTTGTCCGACATCTAGATATCGAAAAAATACGTAAAAAAGGTGCTCCATTGGAAAGAGGTTCTAATCTAAGGTGATTAATATTTGAATACGTAATTATGGTAACAATGTCGGCGACAAATTGAATGTCGCCAAAATCCTTTCAATTACCTGTTTTGGGAATTCATAACTTAATTTTAACAGCCATAATGGCGACATATACTCACGATTTTTGGTTTGTGCACATCTATTGCACAGTACCTTTCGAATGGTATAAGTTTTATCCTCCTCCTTTCATAATAAATACTTAAAAAGTGTACCGAGACTTTTGATGTTCACGTATTAATATAATGATAATGATATAGGCACACGTAAATTCTGCACTCACCACAGCACTGCAAAATTCAAGCGTACCACAACACAAAAGAAAATAAATTGCAATTTCACATATTTGATATCATCGGCTTTTGACATTTGCTGATCGTGTTTGTCTTTGTTTTGGTTGCAAACACATCAGCTGCTTAGTCAGTAAAAGACAGTAGCCATATTAGCCGATGCAATGCATGTCGCAATGCATGTCAAATATTTCTCTGCACATCTGTTTTACTTGCAGCACTGCATTCCGTGATGCGTCCAGAATTTCTGCACATGTGTTTTGGGCATTAAATTGTTTAAATATCCTTTTCACCTATTGCTTGGGAATAAAACGAGTCATGGATGTGGTGAGAAATGTGGTAAATTTGGTTACTATGTGTGAGAGGTGCGACCAGACTAAATTCGTATACCAAGTAAAAATATTTTATGAGCGATGACGCATACGAGATTAATCGTGGCCTATCTCAAATCGAAATAATAAGACATCATTTTCATAACTGGCATTATAAATCATTGCATGATTTTTGTTATCATGTATGTACCTACACTACAGTACATATATATATATATATATCCTCTTTTGGGTATGATGTGTTCTTATTATGCTTAAGTAAGTCATAAAACTGAAATGGAGGGTGCCGTCAGATATAAGTAAATATTCAGTTCCGCATGTGGTGCTACATCCTATATGGTCGTAATAGCAGTTTTTATATCCTTCATTTTCTGCTGATTCTCCAAAGCGTTTATTATGCATATGTTGTGTGTCGTGTCCTCGTGTATGTCGTGTTATTTATAATGAAGATGTTTCTAATGTTTATGAGCGCTCTGTCGCGACTGCTCAGAGATAAGTGTTATGATTGACTTGAGCCAGTAGGAGTTCTGTTTTTGTATCAATGAGTATTTCACAGGCTGTTAAGTAAGTGCTAAGTTAGTCCTGAGTCCATTCATTAATTTGTATTGACTATGATTACTTGATGTACGAAATACGGAAACTATAATTATGGAGGCTTCATTCCATGTGGAGGTACGTTATTTTTTGTAACTTATTTTATATTTAACTAGCTGTACCCGCCCGGCTTCGCCCGTGCAAAATGTGGTTTCAGAACAATTGATGGAAACCATTTTTTTATAAATTTGCAGTCTTGTGGGGGACACAATTTTTTTTTTTTAGTAATCGCTCAAAGAAAAATCAATGATAGACATTGCAGAGGTATAACGCGAGGGAGCGGTCTGCAATATTGAGGGACTTGAGCCCGTATTAAAAAACATCCCAAAGACTGAGTCCACTCTGCCTCCATGGCATTACACCTGATCATTAAACTAGTCAGCAAAAATTTAATATTCTTTGGACAATGAAAATACTTTTATAATATTTAGCTCACTTTTTTTCTTATTAATGTTACGCTTCTTTGTATACCATATTGGCGGTTCCTATCGACTAAGATAGTGATATTTGCTGCATTACTTACCTTGGAGCACGCTACATATTAGTTATAACTGCCCGTGGCTGAAGCAATTCTTAATTAATTCAACTCCCGCTTTTCTTTAAGTTTGACCCTCTAACTTATAGTAATAGTCATGGCAGAACTAACATTAATAGGAAATTGAAGCCGTTTAAACTTAAATGGATAATTGCTGGGAATTATTTGTATTCTTGGTATAAATACCGTATCACCTTTACCACACCCAGTTAAAATTAACGCACCTATAACATTTTTCTGTAACGAAATCACTCACATTCTGGTACCATTACGAAGCTTGGGCGATTCAAATTGCGAAGCAACATAATGGAAACTCCAACTTTTAATTCAATTTTATGAGCAAAAAGTCCATTGGCTGTAATGCTATTTAAAAACTTCACCGGGTAATTTACTGCCTCATCTTAATAGCAAATACCATTCATAAATAGTACGACGTGTATCACCAGGAATTTTCCCTTATATAAATCGCCTAATGTAATAATACCACGATCTGGTATCACTGGTACCTATAACTATTCGACATTTCTTTCTTTATTTTGTAAGCAAAACAGGAGAAACAAACCTTTCCTACATATTTGCCATTTCTTTTGTTCTTTTTTTCTTAGCAAACCACACAGCGTACTGTCTCTGTCTGTCTCCCTCTCCGTTACAGGAGTAAAATAGCGTTAAAAGAGATGTTATAATATTGCGCAGTTAGTATGATTGATTTGAGAATGAATTGCATATCTACTCACTCATGTGAAAATCGTAGATATGTTTCAAATTTTACCTTTTTATTTAAAAACCTTTTAAGTTATCGAGTTATTGGATATCCTAAGTTGTACCTGTGGATGTCCTCTATAAGCTGGTACTTACTATACTTAAATGCTCCCAGTATTTTCGAACGGAAAGCGTGACAAAGAAAAAAACAAATCGAAACGAAAAAATAAATTACTCTTGTCCATTTTTTTCCGGAATTTATAGAGATATAGGGTTGAACCAGAGTAGAGATTGTAGGCCTAGGTATCCTCTATATCTGTGAAAAATCCACCAGAATATATTGAACGGTTTCTAAGATTTATGCATTTAAAGACATTCCGTCAAATTCAATCTTAGTCGAACAGAACTACACTAATTTTATTTATATGATGTCATGTCATAGTGCAAAATATATGTAACAACGAACTATATAATTCGAAGTAGTTAAAGACTTTTTCCTTCTAAATAGCATTGGCACATAGATCTTAGAAACAACAGATCTCGCACAGAACCGTGACCCTATATTATGGAAGATTTGCGTCGCCTTCTGCATTAACCAAAAGCATGTACGTTTTCGAATGCGGGTGAACAAGTCGTGAAATGTTTTTGTGAGGAACAGATTATATGAATTTCAGAATAGTTTTTGTAAATGGAGTGTGCGGAAATGAAAATCCATTGACAAACTTTACGGGCAGCAACATTGAGCTTATTCAAATACACTTGGTGTTTATACTTTCCTAATTTAGCTGACGATGTTTTCAGCAGAGGATGTCTTTACTTCCCCTGCGCTTATAGGGTTCAGGTCCTGTGAAAGGCGTTTTTTCGTTTCCTTCAAGTCCGTCGTGGATAGGAACCCACCACATTTAGGTTTTCTTTCTGGTACATTGAGTTTGGAGGGTATTGAAGCAGTGTACGACTGATTTGGAGTCAATAGTGGGTGAGCTAAAGGCATTTATAGATGCTTGACTATCTGCGAATATATGTATGTTTGCGCCTTTCATATATCTGAGTATATTGAGGCTTGCGCATTATTTAATGCATGGAGCTATAAGACTTTGTTATGCAGATGATATAGTACTGCTGCCAAGGTGAAAATGTTTACCAACAATTAAAACCGCTCGTGTTATTTACTAATATAAGAACTGTTTTTGTTGAGGGGCCGTCGATCAATTGCCAATAATTTAAGTTCTTCACATTTATCTAGTCTTCTATGGGAACGATGATTTTCGATATTCTCGATACAAAAATTTAAAGTCTGCTAATTGCTAACTCCGATTTTATCAGCACAAACAAATGTATTTCAAATGCAAGTATGTAAAAGTTGGGCCAAAAGAGATCACCCTATTGGATGCTCTTATTTTTGCAAATGGCCGCCAATGTCAAATCTGGTTTGACATTTATGGACTAGACAGATGTACAATACAAGTATACAAGTCATGGAGCGATACACTCCCCAAGAACGCGGAATAATCGTGTCTATTTTTTTGCGTAACAATTCGTCTGTAGTGTTGGTGCTGCGCGAATTCCGTCGCCGATTCCACGGCCGTCCGACACCGACTGCGCAAACACTGCGCCGTTTGGCCACCAACCTTGAAGAGTATGGGACCACACGGGACGTTGCCAAGAGTAGCCGGCGCCGGAGAGCCCGTTGTGCCGAGAATATCGCCGCTGTTGACGAGGATATCGAGCTGTCGCCCGAAACATCGACCAGACGCCGTGCCTCACAATTAGCCATCAGCCGGTCGTCCTTAAGGCGAATTTTGGTCAAAGACCTGCGTGCATCAGCTGCTGCCTGTCGACCGCGAAACGCGAGTAACCTACGCCCAAGCTATTCTCAAACTCGAGGAGGAAGTGGACGATTTTTCGACCAAAATCATAATGAGCGATGAGGCTCATTTCCACCTCAGCGGATACGTGAACATGCGAAACTACCGCATCTGGGGCACCGAAAATCCACGAGTAATGCACGAGGAGCCATTACACCCACTCAAAGTTACTGCATGGTGCGCTGTTCACGCTGGAGGAGTCATCGGGCCATTTCTTTTTCGAGAACGTCGCTGGTCAAACGACAACAGTGGACGTTGCGCGCTAAAGAGCAATGTTAACCGATTTTTTCTGCCGAAATTGGACGAATTAGGACTGGAGGACATGTGGTTCCAACAGGACAGAGCTACGGCACACACTGCGCGAGCCACAACCGATATTATGAAGGCGGCGTTCCCAGGTCGCCCCATCTCTCATTTTGGCGATTTGCACTGGTCCGCAAGATCGCCCGATTTAACCGTTCCAGACATTTTTTTGTGGGGTTTTTTGAAGTGCCGTGTTTACGTGAACAAGCCTGCGATCCTAAAAGCCCTCAAGGACAATATTCGACACGGGTGCGAGAATCTGTCGCCCGAAGTTCTCGCCGAAGTGCTGAAAAATGCCAAAAAACGAGCCCTTATGGCAATCAATGGTGACGGCGCCCATTTGGCCGATATCATCTTCTTGAATTGACCAATAAAATTCTAAAGGTTCAAATAAACATAATCAAAAAACAGAATCGAAGTTTTTTATTTAGAAAAAAAAATGAGAGCCAAACAACATCGGACTAAGTCTTTTGGCCGACCTTGTACACGAAGTGCTGACATATCATGGGTAATGCCCATTTTGTGGGCATTTTGCATTTTAATACAGGGTGGCGCAGGAATCGTGCTACAAAAATAAAACGTAATAACTTTTTTTCTGTGTGAGTAATAGTAACCTACAAAATATTAGGTTTATAAAAATGGATGCTTGGGATACGGAGAAAAGAATTTGGATAGTGCAACGGTACCATGCTTTGCAGTCCGTCATTTCCGTGCAAAGGGAATTTAGGCGGGAGTTTGGCGGTAATCCCCCGAGTAGATGGACCATTATGAGGTTTGTAAACATGTTTGCCGAATCTGGAAGCATCGCACGAAGGCCGTACCATCGAGATGCCAATGTTCGGGTTCAGGATACAATCGCAGCAGTAGCATCTGCAATACAGGCCAATCCGAGCGTTTCGACCCGAAACTTATCGGGGCAAATTGGAGTTAGTAGACGGTCATTACAACGGATACTTCATGACGATTTAAACTTGTTTCCGTACAAAGTCCAAATTACTAGCAAGTTAAACCCTCAGGATTTGCCTGTTCGCCTGGAATTTTGCCAAAAAATGATATCAATGGCCGAAGAAGACAACACATTGATCAATTGTTTGTTCATGTCTGATGAGGCCCATTTTGATCTTAACGGCAATGTAAACAAGCAAAATTGCCGTATATGGAAAGAGTCTAATCCAGAAATGCTCCATGAGACGGAACTGCACCCAGAACGAGTCACTGTGTGGTGCGCAGTTTCATCAAGGTGTATTGTCGGGCCGTACTTCTTTGAAGAAAACGGTGTAACCGTTACTGTCAATGGGGACCGTTATTTAAAGATGTTGAAGGAGTTTTTTTACCCAGAACTGCGCCGAAGACGTATACCATTCAACAGCGTTTGGTTTCAGCAAGATGGAGCAACTGCACATATAACCAGACCAGTTATGGCGGAGCTAAACAAAAAATTCGCAAACAAATTAATTTCTAGGAACTCCACTCTTCGCTGGCCCCCAAGGTCACCTGACCTGACTGCACCAGACTTCTTTTTATGGGGTTATGTCAAGCAAGAGGTGTATAAAACGAAGCCTAGGAATTTAACTGAATTAAAGCAGTCCATAACGACAATAATTGAGGCGATCCCAACTTCAACTCTTCAGGCCGCAATGAATAGTTTTTTGATCAGGTGCCGCATATGCGTGGGAGAGCGTGGAGGTCATTTGCGATCTATAATCTTTAAAAACAACTAACTATTTAAAATAAAATTTAATTTTCTAACCAATAAAAAAAAAATAAATGAAATACATCGAATATAAAAAAAGTTATTTGAATTTCTTACTGTATCACAATTGGTGCGCCACCCTGTATAAGCTAAAACGGTGAAGAAATGACATTTTTACATCTCTCAGAACAAAAGCTATGCATTTCGAATACTGAATCTCAAGAAAAACCATTCGAATTCAATAATAATAAAAATATTCTCTTCTTAAGGGTTTTCCTTTAGCGATTTGACAACTTCAAACGTTCAGTGTGAACGCACCATTAAACCGATTAGCGAACTGTCAATGTCTAATTATTCAGTAAAATCAAAAACATGTTCATCATAGTGAAGTACACTAAGTTACAACGTTTACAAATAATTAAAATTTACTACCGAAATTTAAAGCCAATTTTCAATTTTCTTTAGCAATGATGCGCGTTTTTGGCCTAGTCAATAAGCAAAATATGCGTTAGACAGGTGAGAAGCCTCATGTGCTTCATGAAGCAGAACTTCATCCGCAAAAAGTCTGTTTGGTGCGATTTCCATACCGGTGGCATCATTGGGGCGTTTTTTATCGTCAATGAAAATGACCGATGGTAAATTGTATTCGTCGCCGAAATCGTGTGATTTAACGCCTCTAGACTTCTTTTGTGGGGATATATTAAATAATTGGTCTATGGCAACAAGCCGGCGACTGAAGAGGAGCTCAGGGCCAATATTGAACAAGAAATAGCGGCCGTATCGGTCGAAATGTGCGGCCGAGTCATAGAAAATTGGGTTCAACATATTGACCGCTGCATACGTTGCCGCGTTGGACATATGAACGTAGTCGAATTCCATTCATAAATGTGTTGATTTGATAGTAATTCGTCAGTAGTTATTAATGAAAATAAGTCGCATTGTGTTTGAAATTGAAGTTCTCTGTAAAGTGTATCTGGAAATATCAGATGAAAGGTGACGTCAATGCGGTCCGCCTAAAATTGATTAAATTGTTAACATCTCTTAAAATGTGAACCTCTTCTTTGGAATTAAATTGAGTTCGATGTACTCCGTGCCACACTCAGGGTCAATATTGACCCATTGTGATGCCCTTTGGGGGAAATGGTTGTCCCTTACCCATAATGCTGTTACATACAAACCATCCTGTGTATTGGTAAAGCTCATTATATTGTCTATATGTGTGCTGTAAAGCTCGTCTAGGTCGTGGAGGAAGTGTCCCCTAGGAATCTGTGCCTACAGTGTTGGATACCTGGGCAGTGGGCAGTGGGCAGGGACATAGGAAGTGGGTTGTGTCCTCAAGAGCTTTCTCATCACCTCAGCCTCTACAAAGTTCTTCTTCTGTCAAGCGTAATTTCTTCATGTGATACCGTAGTCTTGCGCCCCTTTATAATTTCTACGAGGGTGGAAAGAGATTTTCTATCCTTTCCTTGGATACCAGTGTGACCTGGGACCCAAACAACATTCACTGTGTTTAGCCTTCCGAACAAGTTCAGAGAAAGCTTGAGTTCGAGAACTAGCTTAGACGAGGTAAGAGGGTTAAGCAACTCTTTGAATGCAGTTTGGCTATCAATGCAAACGCATATGCTTCCGCGTAGGCTTGTGTGTAGGTTCCAGGAAGATTGAGAGCCGTTAACAGAGTCTACTACCACACACCATAAAAGGGGAGACAGAACACCACCTTGAGGGCAGCCTCTGTTTACCCCTGTCATTAGCATTGCTTTAATCCACAACATCAGTGATTCATCTTCACCATGATGTCTGGCTGCATTGCACATGCTATCAAATGTCGCATTCTCAAAAGCAACCTCAATATTGACGAAAATACACAATGCGGAGTACGCAGAGCACTTTCATTCCTACCAACAAGGTTCTGAAGCGCAGTTCCACAGGATTTTCCACGCTGATAGGCATGTTGCATCACAGAAAGAGGAAGCGATCGAAGAGCAACATTGCGCACATGCAGCTTAACCAGTCTCTCCAAACTTTTCAGCAGGAAGGAAGAGACTTATGGGTCTGAAACTTTTGGCGAGAGTGTAGTCAGTCTTACCATACACCAAGAAGAAGGTTTTTAGGCCAAAGCCAAGTTAGCGGTGAAAATTATTTTCAGTGTCGGCATCAGCTGATTAAAATCTTGTCTCAGCATAGCCGGATAAATTCCTTCCGGACCCGGTGACTTGAAGCCCTCAAAAGATGCAATTGCATATTTGATGGCGTCATCTGTCACCACTCTGGATGCAATATACCAGCTACGTCGCGAGGTGTTTGTTTGTTCAGGAGTGGCCACCGTTGCCGGTACCACTGAAGAGCACATAGTGACCATGAGACTAAAAGTCCCCGCCCTTGTCTCAATGTAGGTACTATCAGATTTTTGGAGTGATTCCAGTTTACTTGGTATGTCCCTTTTAATGACTTTAACAAGCCTACTGTTTGCTCTTAGTGATGTGACCTCCTCACAAAATATCCTATAAGAGTAGTTTTTCGATTTACGAATTAGTCTCTTAAATTCTTTCTGATTCAATCGATACAGATTGCAGTCTTCTGATTCATGAGCTTCCTGGTTTCTCTGCGAATAAACTGCAGTTCGGTATTCCACCAAGGTTCCGGTTTTCTACAGAAAATTTTGTAACTGGACACGCTTGTTCAAAACAAGGGATAATGACGCTGCTCACATCCTGAGTTATAGTGGAGCTATAACAGAATTGCCAAGCTCCTCCGTAAAACGAGCCTCTCTAGCGAAGGTGAAACTTCACAGTAGACTCGAATTTCGATGTAGCTGTGGTCTGACAGAGTGCTATCTGGGGATACCCTCAAATTTGTGAAAGTCTTGCAATGCCTGTTTGACAGGGTAACATCGATTACTTGCTGTCTCCTGGCTGTAAAAAATATAGGTCGACAACCATGGAGGTATCGGGTTCGGAGCTCACGCCTATAGGTGCGATCGCAACATCCGGTTTCCGTTCACCAGTACTGCCTCTGCTTCTATTTCTGGTAGTAGCACCGGCTTCATTTGAAGACTGCGCGCGGGCAGACTCTTTATTATTCTCTTGACGAGCTTGGGTCGTTTCTTCTTGCTTTTCGGTTCGGCAGAAGAGGAAGCAGTGCCCAATTCAAGGGGTTGGTTAGCTTCAGATGGTGAGACGTCCACCGACCCGTTCCTTTTCAAGGGCACCACCGAAGAGCTGAGAGCAGGTGCAGCTCAAGGCTCGCCTCTTCAGGAGCTCGTTGAACCATAGAAGTTTTCCGAGTCTGACAGTTAATGGCAGTGCAGTGGGCAGCAGCTTGTCTCATGCTGAATTTGCTAAGTGAATCGGACATAGAGTCGCTTGTGGGCTCGAGTATGAATGTTTGGACCTCCAGAATCCGTGCCGCGGCCGTAGTCGGGAAGACTAATATGTACTACTTACCTACCCACCTTAACATGTGCATAGATTTACATAACTATACCAATAACAGCAACAATAGGTATGAACGGAAAATCTACCTTTTTGCCTTTCTCCTGCAAATGAGAAGAATCTAGGTTTACAAGACTGAGCATTAACCTCTTTATAACCTTCGTCATACTTCGAACATCCCTTTTATTAAATGATCTTTTTAACCCCTTGATCTCAGCTTCGCACAAGTCTACATGCTGGTACGCTAGTAGGTACTTTGTGAAGCTGATATAATAATAAAAAAAATCTATCTTTATCAAATTATGCATTTTTTGTTGGTGCTGCTACTGCCCTTATTATATAAACGGACACACAAAAAAAAGAAAAATCTCCTAATTATTTCCACCAACAGAGTAGCGACAAAAAAAAGGAGAAGATACCTGATTCAATGAAAAGGTGCTGACCCTGTCGAATCATCGCTGTTGAAAACCAAACTACTAACAAATTCAATTAACAAACTTTGATTGGAATTGTGTCCTTGAATATTTTTACATCTCCTTAGAGGCGACAGCAAATTAAAGGCAAACGCCATCCAGTGTTATAATTTTATGCTTTCAATAAGAGTACCACAGCCACAGTCAATATATGGAGATACTTGTACAGTCGTTAAAAAAAAGAGAAAAAAAAAGCTTTGCATATGTTTGCAGATAGTTAAGGATATTCGGAACTCGAAAGTATATTGAAGCTAGTTAATTTGATACAAAGAGGCTGATGCTTTTCCAAGTGACATCCTAAGGCCTATGGGCGGAAATATTTATTTTTCCAGATTCTGGCGAAGATGCCCTGCCCATGCATGAAGTCAATACCAATTAATGAAAGTTTAGCTTTGATGTCGGAAATTGGATTTGGTACGTGTTGGGATTTGAACGTAAACTTATTTTGTATGTGTTTTTTTGTCGATACGTGATTGAGAGTAATCACGTTTTCACAAGTTATAAAAACAGACGTTGAACAAGAGAAGCTGCTTGTTTTCATTGTCATAAAGTCGTTAGGGTTCATTTATGGAATAGGAAAAATGTATATAGGTTAGTCTGCGTACAGGTACCACAATATTGTTACCTGTCATTGTTATATTATGTCTCTATGGGTATATCTATTACGATTTCCCATTTTCAATTTATGCATCTTTAAAGCCAAATTGACGTTACATTGAACTTCATGCCACGTCTTAGTTCTAACTGAGGAAACAAAGTTTATTATTTCCAGAAACTTGGTGATATATTCCTCTTTGTTCAGGGATAATCGTTTTAAGAAAACAAAAATTAAAAAGCGCTCCGGAGAATAAGGGGTTAGAATAGCGTTTTGCCCGAACTAGAAGTTTAGCAACATTTTAAGAGGGTAGACGAGGACGTGCAGTGACATACCCAAATTAAAGATATGGTAGCATTAAGTAAGACAAAAGTATTATTTTATTTTTCTAAGGAACACGTTAAGCGATTAACATTAGTCAATGGTATGGACTGATTAGATAGCTATACGCTCTTCAGTCTTATTGTAGAGCATTCCCTTATGCCAGACTTTATTGAAAGCTTGTGATTTTGTAGAGCACACTCTTTTCTCTTCAACTGCTTTTTCGATTTTATTTGTGATTTTATGCACCTGATCAATTGTAGAGTGCTTATTTCTAAATCCAAATTGGTGAATAGGGATTTGCGATTTGGCATAAATTTCAAACACATGTTACTTCGCTAGGTGGTTTCCCTGATTTTGGAATCATTATAACCTCCGCGACCTTCCACATGCTTGGCACAAACCTTAACTTAAACCTTTTAGTGGGAATTGTTTTAAGATTTCCCCTGTAAGTAGATCATTTCCTTAATTTCTTTGGCAAGTTCTTTAGCTGTTACCGGTTGGTTGTATAGGTCGAGCTTCTTCGCACCTTTCTTCGATTCCTTGGTAGCTTTTATCTTCATAGGTTTTGAAAACGTCCACATTTGTAAGATGCCTAAGGAAACTTTTTAAAGACTCGTTACTGAATTCTTATATGTATAGAATTTCTGAGCTAGTGAGTTTAAGTTGTTTAGTGTGGTTTTGTCGCTTGGCGCCCTTGTCTATGGCCAACGCTTTCTAGCTTCCCTCTTTTCTGTAATGATTTTACATATTTCGCGGGGGTAAGCGTTTTGCTTCATCTTGTTTGTTGTTTTAGGAGTTGCTGCCCATGTAGCTTTTCATATGTTCAGTGCTATATTTGCACTGCTTTTTATAGTTCGTCTACTCTTTGAATAGCTGATTATAGTTGGATACTTTCTTCCAACTTCTGTCGAAAGTAACTCCAATCAGTCAGTCTATTAACAAGTTTTGGACTTTGTTCTTTTATCATTATTTTATCGTCAAGTATAAGAAGTATTGAGGAGTGATTGAAGATCACATTCCATATTTATTTTATTTGAAGATATATTTTTAGATATAAAGAAGTCGACAAGATCTGGGGTTTTGTTCATATCTGTTTGCCAATAGGTAGGTTTTTCCATCGAGTGGTATTTCGCGCCATCGTCTTTAATACATTTATAAAGTTCTCTGCCCCTAGTATTTTTTTTGTCTAGATCCCCAATATTTATTCTTAGAATTATTCCCTCCCGTGATTTTATTGGAATTTTGCTGCTAAGTGGTTTTTAATTACCACTGCAGGCCCACCTTTTGCGCAGTTATGTGGATGTGGGGAGTGATATTCCGCAAATCCATTAAGTTTAAGGTCAGTATTTAATTTAAAGTGCGTCTCTGATATAAGACATACTCGTATGTTTCTCTGGACCACAATTCTCAAATTCTGCATTGCATAATTCGTTTACGAGCAAATTCGGCTGAAATGTTCGCATATCAGAAAAATTGGTAGTTCCAAGACTGCTTTTAACGAATGGCACTATATCCAAAGATATTTATGGGAAGGGATATTATTTAAATTGTTTGATTTAGTTTAATTTAACTCTTATTTTCGCAGACACAAATCGAAAAACAAACCGTCCATTAAATTGTCAAACTCACAAATCCGTATGCGAGACGCAAATCCGCATGGAAAAGGCAGACGAGTACAATTCGAAGAGAAATTCTCGTATCATGGATTTCAAGAATTGTAAATTTCAGTATACGTCTGAGAATTATTGGGAATTGGGGTCCTGGTATATGTCGAGATTCACTAGTATCTCGTCCTTGCGATTTTCGAAACCCTTAGCTTTCCATTCAAGAATTTTGATTTTATTCATCGTGTTTGGTATAGCTCTTTTATTGCTCTTCTGTCTCTCTAGCAGTGATATTCTATCTAATATCGTTTTTTTTTTTTTTGTCCATAGAACCAATCCTATTTAGGACTTGTTTCATCAGGGTTTCCATTGCAGTGTGTGGCTCTACTTTTTTTTACGGCTTTCTCTGCTGCTATTTGTGCTGTTTTTGATGCTGCCTGAGCATATGTGTGAGTCATTTTTGGCCTTTTGTTCTTTCTTATTGTTTTTTTTTATCTTTTTCAAGTTGCTAAAGTTGCATATCTTTGCAACTAAACATCGTCTATAGTTAGCGCGATGGTTTTAATTGCAGTTTACACACTTAAGATGCTCGTCCTCTTTCTTTACACATTCTTTGGTGTGGTGACTTCCTACGCACTAAACAAATCAAAAAATCTTGGGTTTGAGCTGCAGTATTTATGTGTATGTCCGTACATTGACAATTTTTGCATGGAGGCACTAATTTGGATTTACAAAAGATATGTATCTCAACTTTCGTCCCAAGTATGTTTTTAGTGCCATATATTTTTTTCTTTGTCTTCGTCATATTCGAAACTGAGCATAAACACTTTTGCTTTCGGGTAAGCAAAAGAAATGCAGTTATTTTTTTAAATACAACCTTAATTGGACTACTTTGCTTATTCTCATATGAATACCATTGCATTTTTTTTCTGGTTTAGTATTTTAGTCAGAGTTCTGTATCCCTCTTCTTCATCGACATTAATTTTTATACCATTTTTGTTGATTAATGATGTAGAAGTTTTAATTTTATTTTCCTCCAATAAATTGACCAAGCTCTAATGTTTATTCACTTGCAGTGCAATAATTGGTGAAGGCTTGGATGGATTTTGTATTTTATTTACCTTGTTTTAAGCATACACAGTGATATTTTTTTTTATATTTTATATTAATATTTAATTTATTTATTCTTTATTAAAGGCAGTTAGCAGGACTGACGAATCGTAATTCGTTGGGGAGTACCTACCATAGATTTTTTTTTGGGAGTCCGAGGAATACAGAACAAAAATCAAGAAATACATTTTTAGCTATTTGTTTTCCAATTGAGACGGGTCGATGTTGGTAACCTGTCAGTTGTAACGGCCATGTTATTTTGGTGGCGTTTGTCTAATCTGGTGATTATTATTGAGTCACTAATGTAATGGCAAGTTACACTGTTGTTCAGCACGTCCAAATGAAAAAACTTTATTATCGAAATGGGTGTTCGTTAGCACATACGTTGCGCAAGTTGCGCGTAGTGGCAGAAATAAGGAAATTTTAAGGATCTTGTTTGCCTCGAATATAAAAAAAATCTAACACGAAAGAAAGCTAAGTGGAACATCCAGAAAGTTTTTGTATTTTGCAATTTACAACGTATAGAAAGGCAAGTAGCAAAATAGTTGAATCCGAAACTAAAAATGTAAGTACAATTTGTGTTTGGGAGTAAGGGAGGACGGCTGACGAAGAAGGAGTGTAGTACTTCTATTGTGACTTTCACGGAGCTAGCAGTAAGTGCCTTAATCTAACAGTTTTCTTATATGTCAGTATGCTTTAAATGGAAAAACGTGATTATCTATATTCTATAACTCTTATGTAAAAAAATAAGTAGCATCGCGTGTGTTGTGATCCGCACAACCATACCCTAACCATGACCTACTCCAAATCATCGCCTTCTCAATAGCAATACATTCCATACACCAAATACATTACCAGAGCACACGGCTATTAATAGTTCATTTGCTTTGTTTTCATTTGTTCTTCCATTTACCCAAAACGCCACCCAAGCGCAATAAGTCAAGTGCATACCTACCCAATACGATACACACGTAACCCAACTCCGATTACACAGCGGCACGCCGACATATGGCAAAACTGCAATAGTTGCATATCGGAGGAATACTACGTTGTGCTATCAGGGAAATAATAATAATTTATGAATGGATGACACTTGACACCAGCGTAAGGCAAATGACACCCAAGATGTCATTTGGGTACTTTTAATGGGAACGGAAAACAATTAAGCAATACCTAAAAAATAGCACGTATGCGCAATGGTAATTGGTAAAGAAACCAATGGTGCGTGGAGGGGGAAGATAGGAGATGGGTCATGAACAACGATAGTATAAAAGGCAAAGGTTGTGACAAGGAAAACTCAGAGTTAATTAAATCGACCATATAGACTGCAGCCTAGCACAAGACAGCGGGTCTATACTGTAAAAGATAAAATTAATAAACTATAAACTCAGAGTCGCAGCCCAGCAATAGACAGCGGGCTCTGTAGTTAAATATAACCAATTTTATTCTTTTTATTTCAAAAAAAACTCTCCGTTTGGTACTCTTCTCCCGGTAACACGGGAAAGCACGGTACCAAATCGTAACATTGGTGGCAGCGGTGGGATCCACAAAAACGGTTCCCGCTACCAAAAACAAGAAAAATCTTGAGGCGTTTCTGGGGCTAAACACCAGAAAGTGAAGTGACGTGAAATACAGTCAAAAAGTGAGAAGTGAAAAAAAAAAAAAAGTCCCATAAATATAAGACCTGGCGAATTCTCTTAGGAGACGCGGAGGCTAAATTTGGGCAGTGAAATTACAAAAGACCAGGAGACCCCAGCTCTAAGGCGTGAAGCCTGCCTGGCAATAACGCCAACAACAGTAACAACAGCAGCGTAAAAAAAAGTCACCAACAGCAGCAGTCGGGAAATCAACAACATCAACAGTATACACTTTAAGGTATTTACGGTATTTAAGGCATTAAGAAAAAAAAATTATATACATAACATACAAAAAAAAAACTTTTATAAATATCTTTATACACAAATAAATTCACGAACACACATACCTTTCTGCCCCATAAAAAAAAAAAAACTAAATTTAAAATTCTCACAAGAAAACAAAAATTAACTGTAGAGCTCTTCCAAGCCCTACCGTTTTCAAATATGAGCTTCCCCCCCAATAGTCCCGTCCGCTCTAATACTGACTCCAGGATGGAAGTCAAAATAAGTCTTAATGACATATACAGCATTGTGCCAACTTTCGATGGCAACCCTGCGGAGTTAAACAAATTTATTGCCTGTGGCAATACCCTTTTTTCATACATCGGTGATGACCGAAACAATTCCCTCTTCTTAGACATTATTAAAACCCGACTACAGGGACCAGCCTTCGATTTGATTCAGGTCAAATCATTTAACAAGTGGTCAGATATGGTTGCTGAATTGGAGGCCCAGTTCAAAGCTACCAAATCTCGATCCACTATCCAGAATGAATTGACAGCATTAAGGCAAAAAACAGAATCGGTTAAAGAATTTGGAGATCTAGTCGTATCCAAGTTAAACGAATTAGATACTGTGACCTTTAACAGTATCAAAGAGGCGCCCATACGGGAATTTTTGCTGACTGAAAACAAAAATCTGGCTTTACGGATATTTGAAGACGGACTTAAATGTCCCACTTTAAAGATTTTAGTAAAAGCCCAAAATACTGGTGATATAAAAACAGCAGTAAATTACGCTGTTGAACAATCAATCCGTCTAGAACCAGCCCTATTTTTAAACTCTAAAACCCTAAATCCGCGCACAACAATATCATGCCAAATCTGTAACAAGGTTGGACATACGGCTGTCACTTGCTACAGAAACCAAAGGATCCATCACGCCAATGAACCTCCTCGACCTGTCTGCCAAATGTGCAACAAAATAGGACACACTTCGGCAAATTGCTTTAGGAATACAAACCTACCTAATTTTGTACCTCCTAACATAAAAAGAGAAGTCCAGGTAATTCGGTGCGAATATTGCAACCGACCTAACCACTCTATAAACGAGTGCCGGACTCGTTTATCTCGGGAAAACCGACAAAATTCAGGACAGGGATCCTATCAAAATGCCACTAACCACAGACCTTCTAACCCCAACGTGAGACACCATACGTCTAGGCGTCCTCGTAATGCACCTCGTAGTTCGGGAAACGAGAGTGCTCGGGAGGAGACTGTGGACAATCATTCTCGAGCGATGGTTCAGGCTACTGTTCACCAAACCCAACAATAAACACCCTCGTTACCTATCAAATGTCCGTATCACTGCGTCCGGAATTCAAAGAACCAGTGATCCGAATTAAATTCCACCCTACAGCTAAAGACAAGTATTTAACCTTTTTAGTTGACACAGGAGCCGATATAAGCCTTGTCAAAAGCCACAAAATCGGGCCCTGTAGACAGGCAACAAATACTTGTCAAATCTCGACACTAGCTGGTGACTCTCTCCATACCATGGGAGAAATCCCAGCTACTTTAGAATTCGAATCGGATGATCAATCAATTTTCCTAGATCATCCATTCTACGTTGCTCCTTCACGGATAAATCTCAGGTACGATGGAATAATTGGTAACGATTTTCTCAGTAAATTTGAGTGTCACATTAATTACAAAACTAATGAATTAAAAATAAAAATTGAAAATGAAAATATTCACAATAAAATACGCCCTGACGAAGTAGCCGTTTGTAGCCCAGCGCATCCATATAAGGACACCGCTGGGACCCAACCAAACTTTGATAGCGAACCAAAAGTGGACACCGATTGTCTCCGGGCCGGGTTACACTGTTCGCAATCACTACTTCCTGAGGCAAAGAAAGACCCAGCATATATTAAGACTGAGGCAAAGAAAGACCCAGCACATATTAAGACTGAGGCAAAGAAAGACCCAGCACCTATTAAGACTGAGGCAAAGAAAGACCCAGCACATATTAAGACTGAGGCAATAACAAAAAAACTCATTGAACAAAATGTAGTGACACTCAAACCCCGAACTCAGCAGGTAGTAGACATCCCTGTTCCCCTTAAAACCAATTTTGATATAATTATAAAAAAACAGATAATCCAGCCAGGAATTTACCTAGGCGAGTCCCTAACTAAACCCATAGATTCCAAAGTCAGAGTCACGATGATGAATACTTCGGATACTGAACAAAAAGTTCGGTACCAGGACATCGACCTCGAGTGGGACAAGTTAGACAATTTTAACATTATAACGGGTAAAACCCAAAATATTATTAAAGAAAGGCTAACCAAATTAGAGTCGGTAATAGATCTTGGTCACTGCAATAAAGAAGAAAAGGATTCAATACTCGAAATTTGCAGACAATACAACGACCTCTTCTATCTAGAGGGTGACCAGCTAACCTTCACGGACACGGTTAAACACCCTATCATTACTGATCCTCATCAACCACCTTTGTTTGTGAAACCTTACAGACTTCCAGAATCACAAAAAAGTGAGATCCACAAACAAGTGAACGAAATGCTGAAAGAAGGCATAATCACGCCCAGCGCTAGTCCATGGAACTCTCCGTTGCTCCTGGTTCCGAAGAAACCGGACAAAGAAGGCAACAAGAGGTGGAGAGTAGTAGTCGATTTCAGACGGTTAAATGATTTGACAGTTGGTGATGCATATCCCCTGCCGAACATTACTGATATTCTGGATCAACTAGGAAAAGCCAAGTACTTTAGTACCTTGGACTTGGCCAAAGGGTTTCACCAAATCCTCATGGACGACGACGGAAAGTGTAAAACTGGTTTCAGCACTCCCTATGGACACTACGAGTATACCCGTATGCCATTTGGTCTTAAGAATGCACCAGCTACTTTCCAGCGACTGATGAACACGGTGTTGATAGGATTGCAAGGTTTTGATTGTTTTGTGTATGTCGATGACATAGTCCTATACGGGTATGATCTTGAAGAGCATAATAAAAAACTAATACGAGTCCTAAGCAGGTTACAGGAACATAACCTCAAGCTTCAGCCTGACAAGTGCAACTTTTTAAAAAGATCCTTCGAGCCGGTCCTTATCTCCCATGAACACAAAAACTATAACCCACAGACGCCAACTCATCTCTTCTTCTTCTTCTTCTTCCAGAAGATGGAAGCAATATATTACAAACCCAACTCAGAGTGGACATTGTTTAACATAGTGTCAGGAACTAATATTCGTCTGCGCCGCGGAGCCAGTAGAATAGGCAGGGGATATCCAAACGCGATAGAACTGGATACCTCTCTGGTGGCTCCTAGACAATCCGAAATATACGTCCACCACGATGATAGGAGAGTGTATATAGGAAATTACCACTACTCTCGCGGAACCTACGTCAATGGGGAAAAAATGGCCCCCGACACTACAAGAGAACTCTATTTTGGGGACATTATAAGCTTTGGTTTACAAGAAGAAAATTATGATTCAGAATTCTGTCCCACCTACGTGTTGAAAGGCCCTCTCCCTCGACTTTACAATCCAAGGAGCGTTACTCCACCACCCCCACTCATAAATACCCCTACTGCACAACATCAATTTAATGAAGAATCAACAGACGGCTACGAATCAACTGACACCATAGTATGGGAGCCTTTAAGCACATAAAAAAAAAAAAACAAAAAAAAAAGAGAAACCCGAAACCGAAACCCACACGATAACGTTACAACTCACACACTTCAAAATTCAAGCATTATAGAACTTTACGGTAATTGTTATCTGGAAACCAAAGATTTAACCATATACACATTTAATGAGAGATCATCAAGGTTAAATAACTTCTACATTCCTCCTGTAAATGTCTCCAAATTCTTAACCAACGCAGGTATAAGTTTCGTTAATAATAATAAAACTGCTGTCATTAGATTCTCTAGCCAACAAGATCTAAATCTAATATCCCAGAGCATAACAGATTTAAAGTCTCGTGAACTTATACCACTAGAGACTCTAGATACACATGATGATATCCACCATTACACTCTTATTTACCTGGTAGTCGCAGTTTTAATAATCCTAATTACATGCAAAAATTATAAAATATACAAAATAAATCATAGAACAAGAAATAACACTTCACGAAATCCTAAAGAGAAACCCGAGGAAGAAAATATTTCCGAAAATCCCCCTCCTCATATTTTTGTACCTAAATAAAGGTATGTGTGATAAAAAAAAAAAAAAATATATATATATATATATTTATCCTACAAACTATGCATTAAGTAAAAAAAAAAAAAAAAAAAAAAAAAAAAAAAAAAAAAAAAAAAAAAAAAAACTTTCAAATTCATCTTTGTACTAGTTGTTTAAAAATAATTTTTATACTACCCTTAGCATAAGAATGTTGCTTATACTTCCTTTAAAACTTCATATATAAAAATTAAGCATATCCTTATAAGCATTCGAACGTTGTACTTAAACTAAAAAGAAATTTTATTGTAATTCAAAAACAAAAAAAAAAAAAATCATCATCATTAAAATAATTTTCCTTATAAGCATTCGAACATTGTACTTAGTCTAAGGATTTTTTGTTACGTTTAAGCATAGCACTTAAATTTTAAAGAAATTTACGATTTGGTACCGTGCTTTCCCGTGTTACCGGGAGAAGAGTACCAAACGGAGAGTTTTTTTTGAAATAAAAAGAATAAAATTGGTTATATTTAACTACAGAGCCCGCTGTCTATTGCTGGGCTGCGACTCTGAGTTTATAGTTTATTAATTTTATCTTTTACAGTATAGACCCGCTGTCTTGTGCTAGGCTGCAGTCTATATGGTCGATTTAATTAACTCTGAGTTTTCCTTGTCACAACCTTTGCCTTTTATACTATCGTTGTTCATGACCCATCTCCTATCTTCCCCCTCCACGCACCATTGGTTTCTTTACCATTGGTTTCTTTACCATAAATCGTAAGAATTTTCTTTTTCTAAGGGGGGTGGGATGTTGTGATCCGCACAACCATACCCTAACCATGACCTACTCCAAATCATCGCCTTCTCAATAGCAATACATTCCATACACCAAATACATTACCAGAGCACACGGCTATTAATAGTTCATTTGCTTTGTTTTCATTTGTTCTTCCATTTACCCAAAACGCCACCCAAGCGCAATAAGTCAAGCGCATACCTACCCAATACGATACACACGTAACCCAACTCCGATTACACAGCGGCACGCCGGCATATGGCAAAACTGCAATAGTTGCATATCGGAGGAATACTACGTTGTGCTATCAGGGAAATAATAATAATTTATGAATGGATGACACTTGACACCAGCGTAAGGCAAATGACACCCAAGATGTCATTTGGGTACTTTTAATGGGAACGGAAAACAATTAAGCAATACCTAAAAAATAGCACGTATGCGCAATGGTAATTGGTAAAGAAACCAATGGTGCGTGGAGGGGGAAGATAGGAGATGGGTCATGAACAACGATAGTATAAAAGGCAAAGGTTGTGACAAGGAAAACGCAGAGTTAATTAAATCGACCATATAGACTGCAGCCTAGCACAAGACAGCGGGTCTATACTGTAAAAGATAAAATTAATAAACTATAAACTCAGAGTCGCAGCCCAGCAATAGACAGCGGGCTCTGTAGTTAAATATAACCAATTTTATTCTTTTTATTTCAAAAAAAACTCTCCGTTTGGTACTCTTCTCCCGGTAACACGGGAAAGCACGGTACCAAATCGTAACACGTGATTTTGTTTCTGGAAATTACCCACGAAAGGTGACGTCAGTACGAAGGGTTTTATGTATATATGGTTTTTGTATGCGTATTGCGAAATTAGTTATAGGCATTTTAGTGAACATATCTGAATTTGTGTGTAAATATAGTGTACTAGCTGACCCGGCGAACTTCGTACCGCATTAAATTGATTAAATCAGTGACATCCCTTTTGAAAGTTGAAATTCTCTATTGAACGAATGAAACTCCTTTGGAATTAAATTGAATTCAATGCATAGTTACGACTTCATAGCATAGATTTCCGGGTCGACTTCTTGATCATTTTTTTCCGCGTTTATGATTCAATCGAGTTAGTCCGGGCAGATTTTCTCAATCTGAGATCGATGACAGCGCCACCTATCGGGTAAAATACTATCATATCGTATCCCATCCACAATATTTCATTAAAATCAGTTGAGTGGTTTCGGAGATTGACAACAGCACTACCTATCAGGTCCATAACTATCATATCTTTTAAGCCGCAACCAACCATACCTATACCACCTCCACAAAATTTCATTGAAATCGGTTGAGTGGTTTTAATATCGACAACAGCACCACCCATCGTGCCCAAAAATATCCTAAGTCCAAGTTGGCCATTCACTTTGCTAGAGCGCAATAAGACTGACTTCAAACAAAACTATTGCATTTTGCATTTGTACAAGACAATAACCTGTTTCTAAGAAAATAGTAGAATTTACCGTTTTATAAATCGACATGGTAATAGTTTTTAAGTAACAATTGAGGTCATTTGATTAGTAAGTAAAAGTTTGGCAAGAAGGACACATTCGCGCGAATTTTAAACTATAATTTACTCAAGTTCAAATAAATGTTTTTAACATTAAATATTCATATTCAATTTTAATCAGCACTTAAAATTATGTTTAACGATATTTTGAATTTGGAGAAATAATAGTTTAAGATTCGCGAGGGTTTAAAACTACTATTTTCTCAAATACATAACAAGCGTTTATTAATTTTCTAACCCTATTTTGAATTTGAGAAAATAATAGTTTAAAATTCATTTCCTATTGAAAAACACTGCTGGAAATTCATATTCACAACAAATTATAATTGTATCGGACGATTAAATTAAAATTAAAACATTAAAAGGTAAAATAAGTATTATTATAAGAATAGAAATCTTAAATGGTGATAAGTTCGAAAACTTAATAAAGACCTACATAGAAAAGATTTTAATAAATCACAATATATCATTCTGCAACAAAAACTCATAACTCTTTAAGAAACTAGAATAAAGTTCTACAAATGCTCTTACTTATATAACGACATAATCACAGAAGACAAAGCAGTAGGTCAAAAAACGTTAATAACCACGTAGCTATTGAAAAAAAATGACAAGTCCTACGGAAAATGATATACTTGAAAAACCCTCTTCAATTAACTACGGAAATAAATAGTTCCCGTGATATATGTATCACGTAAAGGGTCTTTCATTAAGGACTTGACAACTTCTTTTTCAAATTGAATGCAAACTACCTACTTAAGATATCTCAAAAACCAGTTATTGGCTTGAATTACTATCAAAACATTTATGAATGTGTTACTTGATAATACAACCTTGATCAGCCAACCTCCAATGACTGTTCCTCTTTTCAAAGAGAGTGATCAAACACACGTCAACGACGGTGAACTTCGTGTTGTTACATTCGGCCATCCTCAGCTGGAAGCGACCTCGTTTCCACTTCGTCGATTTGATCTAGTTCCGGGTCTATTTGGCACCAAGGTTTAATAATATCTGATGCAAATACTGATTGGTAGAACCTAGTTTTCCTCTGCATTCCCGGTAGATCCTCAATGACATACCTATCATTAGGAAGAACAACTGATACGATGAATGGGCCCCGATATTTCGGTTCTAATTTACGAGAATCTCCTGTCGACGGCGGCTCAGACTCAATGACGACAAGATCGTCCTTATTGTATTTTGTAGGTTTCTTAAACCGGCGATCAAATCGTTCTTTCCACTTCTTTTTTTGCTCTTCAATTTGTTTTGATGCGACAACCCGATTATTAGCAACTGATGTGCTCGTTGGAACTCTATCGTCTTGGAAAGCTAAAAGTAACTTATTTTGAAGGATATCTCTAGGTCTAAAATCGAAAAGGAGTTCATTGGGGCTCTTCCCTGTGGTGTTGTTCGGAGAACTATTTATAGTCAATTGTATATTACGAATTGTCTTGTCCCAGTCTCGTCCCGTGTCTTTATTGGTCATAGTAGTTACTGCGCTAAGAATTGTTCGATTTGTGCGCTCAACCTGCCCATTAGCCCTAGGTGTGCGAACAGCATTTTTAATGTGGCGAATATCATTTTCATCACAATAGTTTTCAAAACCTTTGGATGTGTAAGACGTTCCTCTATCCGTAATTAGTCTTGTTGGTGTACCAAAAATAAGGGTGGTTTCATTTAAAAATTTGATTACGTGGGACGTTTTTGTATCTCTAACCGCCTTAATTATAACATATTTTGTGAAAGCGTCTGTAAGAACGATTAGGTATTGGTTTCCGTAAGAGCTCTTAACGAAAGGACCCAAGTGATCCAAATGGATCGAATGAAATGGAACCGGGACAGTTTCGGAAAAATGAAGTTCGCCTTCCTTTTTTCCGCCTTGCCGTTTATTATAACAACATTCGACACATGCTCGTAAATATTTCTTTACAAATTGACGCATTCTGGGAAACCAAAACGTTTTTCCAAGTTGTTGTAGAGTTCTTTCAACCCCGAAATGCCCTCGATCGTTATGAAAATTTCTAACTAGTTGCGATCGTACACCCGCAGGAACTACCAACATTTTGTTTCCATTGGCGTTTCGGAATAAGTTGTTGTTTTTTAATGTGTAGTCGATCCGTAACTGTTTGGTGTCATTATCCTTTCTACCTGACTTAAGTTTATTAATTATTTTTACCAATTTTGAGTCCTGCATCTGAAATGATAGCACCCAGTCGGTGTTATTGATTTCTATTTTTAAAACACTATTTTGAGCAGGTTTTTCACGAGTGGGTTGTTCAACTGGTTGTCGACTTAGGGCGTCTACATGTTGCATTTGCTTCCCTTGTCTGTGCACGATGGTAAGGTCGTACTCTGACAGCCGTAGCCACCACCTAGCGATCCGTCTATTTAGGACCGTGCTGTTCCTAAGTGCTTCTATAGCCTGACAGTCAGTGACAATAGTTAGATGCTTCCCAAGAACATATATTCGAAAACGCTCCAAACTTTCAACAATGGCGAGTACCTCTAACTCAAAACTGGAATAGCAGCTTTCTGCGCTAGTTGTTTTTCTGCTAAAATACTGTACAGGTTTTAGTGTGCCCGCTTCTTCTTGCAGTAGTATACCCGATAGTCCAATGGAGGATGCATCCGTATGGAGTTCGTGTCGAGCATGTAAACAATAAATTGCTAATAAAGGTTCGCTACACAACAAAGTCTTTAGTCTAGAAAATGATGCATCTTGTTCGGAAAGCCATTCAAACTTTGATTCTTTCCTTAGCAATGACGTTAAAGGTTCTGCTATTACAGCATAATTTTTAATAAATCTGCGAAAATAGCCGCTTAACCCCAGGAATTGCCGAACGTCATGTACATTTTGAGGAGTTGGGTATTCGGAAATGGCTTTAGTTTTTGACCCCGGTTTTATACCAGTTGCAGTCATAATATGACCTAGAATTTCGACCTCAATATTGAAGAAACTACACTTTTCTAATTTGAATGTCATTCCGGACTCTGCTATTGCTTCAAGCAGAACTCGTAACTTGTTTTCTCCTTCGGAGGTAGTGTTACTAGGGATTACGATATCATCTAAATAAACCAATATTGTTTCATCCCCTTTTCTTTGTAAAATATTATTCATAATGTTTTGAAATTTGGCTGGAGCGTTCTTCAGCCCAAAGCTCATCCTCAGAAATTCGTACTGATTTGTATTTGTAGAAAAAGCAGTGTACTTCCTAGACGGCTCATCAATTGGAATTTGATAGTAACCCGAAATTAAGTCGAGGCAAGTAAAATATTTAAATCCGGCTAATTTTGCTAATTCTTCCTCTATGTTAGGCATCGGAAACGGTTGTCCAACAGTAATCGCATTTAATTTTCGGTAATCTACACACAATCTGTCCTCATTATTCTTCTTTTTAATTAGTAAAAGCGGAGATGAATACTCCGACGTGCTTTCCTGAATTATTCCGTTTTTGAGTAAATCTTGAACTATCATTTGGACCCTATGCCGCTCGGTAAATGCTAATCGATATGGCTTTCTATTTATCACTTCGTTTGACTTCAGTTCAATAGAAAATGTTGCTGTCTTACATTGACCTATCTCCGTGATATTTTTAGCAAAACAATGTCTAAACTTATTTAAGCATCTTAGCAGGGATTCTATTTCTGCTTCGCTGATTTCCGGGTTGCAATTGATGTCTGTGATACGTATAATTTCAACGTTACAATTTTGGAAGCAGTCATCCTGTACTTGTTGAATTTCAAAAGTAAAACGCTTGTTGTCTTTGATAACGCGAATATGCTCTTGATCTACAAAGTCTCTACCAATAAGAATGTCCGTCCTAAGTAGTTGGTCGTCTACTACCAATAAATAGATACCTGCAGTTACACCGTCAATAGAGATCTCCACAAATACTTGTTCGGTGGACTGGTAAGAACCCCCGCCAGATCCCATTAACTGGTACCGACCAGCAGTAGATGGTAATTGTAGACTGAGAACTTTACTTCTCTTGATCAAACTACACTCACTTCCAAAATCAACAAACGCAACATATGTTAAATCATTTATTGAAATGGTCTTATGATACTCGTCTGGTAGTGTAATCAAATTCACACGACGTTCCAGCACGTTAACCTTACTTGAGGATGGATTATTTTTCATCGGACACTGTTCGTCAATATGGTTTGTTCTGTAGCAAATATTACAGCGGGGACGTCGTGCTGGTTTTGAACAATGTATAGATGTGTCCGCGCTCTGAACAATTAAAGCAAATGCGATTATCTACAGTACCCGCGTAATTTACAGACGTATTTCGTCCTAAATATGTTCCTGCCTGTCCGATATTTTGAGAGTTTTGATGGTTTGTGCGATACCCGAAAGAAGCTTGTGACATCTGAGTGTTTTCGAAGGATTTAATGCGAGCAAGTAGTTCATTGGTTGAACTGAAAAATAAGCCTGATATTAAACTGCTTATGGTCGAATTTCGTAGGCCTGCTATTGCGTATTTGCAAATGGCTGGCACAGACAAATTAGCTTTTGTACCCATCGCACAGACGGAGAAAAAGTACGATTCCAAATCTTCACCATTACGACGAAATCGAGCAGCAAGTTGTGCGTGCACATCCGCTTCATTTACGTGACACGGAAAACTCTCGAGCAATGCCGTAGAGAATCACTCCAATGTTTGAAATAATTCTTTCTGGCCGTCGAGCCAGATTCGAGCCGATCCCTTCAATTTCGACGCCATTGCAAACAATATTAATTTATCATTCCACGAATAGACTTCGCGTAGTGAATTGACTTTGTTGATGAACTGAGATGCTGTTAATACCTCGAGTTGATCAGCTGGATCAAAATTTGGTAGGATATCCATGACGTCCCGTGGACTACAAAACATTTTCATATTTTCGTCACTTACCGGTGGACGTTCTATATCGGTTTGCCTATACTCCTCGCATTTTTTTTCCAAAATGACAACCTTTGCTTGCAAGTTATCTTCTAGTCGTGATACATACGAGGATTCATTTTCTTCGTGCACCGAGTTTGGTACTACCACGCATTCATTTAATTCATCATCGCTGACACTACGACTATTTTCTCTGTACCAATCTATAAGTCTCTCTCTCAGTTCACCTACCCTACCCTTCACAGCTAATTTCCTTGCTTTAAGATGTTCTTTTAATACTTTAATGGTCATTGTTCTGATAGTTCGTTCTGTCACACACACAGAATTACCCAATGAAAGGTGAAGTAAGGGAATGGAACCAGAGTTAAAGAAAGAAAGGAAAAACAATGTGAGAAAAAGGGAGAAAGAAAAAAAAGAGAACAAGAAAGAAACAATATTTTTTTAAGTTTATTTTGGACATAATTCGCAATCCATTTCCACTCCAATAGGAACGAAATTGGAAACTGAAAAGAAAACAATTTACCCCTCAGAACAGCAACCCCCAACTGAGAATCATTATCGCGCTCCGACAGCTTTCGTTTTCTGCCTCTACCTCTTCCTGACATCGTACGTTTCGTGTCCTAACAAAAACAAACAAGAAACACACTATTTTTCGTTTCGTTTCGTTTATTTTTGGTTGATCCCACTTCTGAATTTGTTACTTGATAATACAACCTTGATCAGCCAACCTCCAATGACTGTTCCTCTTTTCAAAGAGAGTGATCAAACACACGTCAACGACGGTGAACTTCGTGTTGTTACAAATGGTATTCGACTTCGTTCATATGTCCACCACGGGAACCATCTTGTTGGAACCACATATCGTACTAATAATACAATACTGTTGTAACTCAAAACGTGACTTTTTTCAAAACTGATAGCTCACTTCCTGTAATAGATTATAAAGAAATGAATACTTTATTAGGATTGTTAATAAAAATAAAGCAATAGTCTACTTACATATTACTTCAAATATTGCTGGTAGTAAATATATTTCGAAGTTTTTAGTTAGGACTGTATTGCTCCGAACAAAGTTTTCAGAGAGATGAATTATTTTTTTTGGGGTAGTTATTCTTGAAAAATGTTGAGTTACTACAATTTTATGTGGACATTGTAGCCACGGTTTCAAGAAACTTTTTGAAGTTACAGCAATTTGTAACTTTTTTGTAGTTAAAGAAAACCAGCTTATCAATATATTTATGAAAAGAGTAAATATAATTTTATTTCAACAAAAAAATAACAAAATAAACCTTCAAAAACACAAATTTATACTTCTACTTCTTAATTAAATAGTTATTATAATAAAAAAAATGATGTCAATAATTTGTACTAAATAAACAAAAAAAAAAATAACAAAATAAACCTTCAAAAACATAAAATTTGTCTTCCACTTAATTAATCAGTTCTACTGTTTTAATATGTATAAGTTTAAGTACTTAAATTAATTTTACATGAGCCTGAATCTTTTATTTCGTCAAAATTAATCATTCAAACTTCGGAAGTAAGATTCATAATAGGTCCTGTCTGTAAATTATATTTTTGTCAAGCAGGTCGTTTATATCCCTTTTTTTATTTTCATTTAAAGGTATTTTCCTTGTGTATGATTGTGCCAAATTTATAGTAAATAACATTTGGTTTCCAGATCGTCGTATATTATGTACGAAAACTTTATTAGAATTTTCATTTTCTTAAAAATTCTTGTAGAAAAAAGTCATTGGATCTTCTTTTTCAACCCGGAATACTTTTATGTCATGTCATTTCACTTGGTTTCTATCCTCGTTCACATTAAAATTATAACCCCACTGTTCTTGAAGTAACTTAAGATCATAAAATTTATCATAAGTCATTCCATTTACTTTATAAGGTTGTCCTGTCTTTTTTGTTGTGTATTGTTGTGGGACATAGATTGGCCCAAATTTATGGAAGCGCCTTACTTGCTTTTCAATAACGCTATTTACATTGTCACCCTCATTTTGAGAGCGACCACGAATTAAAAATTTATGGGTTATAATTTTTACATTCATTTTTTCTACTGCGTAAGCTAAAACTGAAAGCAGATACCTATTCTTTTGCGGGCCGCAGCAATTATCAGAGGAAGATATGAAATCTAGTTCTTTGTCAGGATTTGCTTGTGCAATTTTTTCTATATAGTACAGTACGCAATTTCCAATTTCAATCGCACCTCGTTTTCCCTCCATTTCGTCCCAGAAAACACACTCAACGTTTTTAACATGTAAGTCACTCACAGTAAAGTTAAAACAATTTATTTAACTTTTGTAATAAAACACTGAATGTACTCCCGTGACGTCTGGGCTCTAAGATAACGTGATTCGATCCGTGGTATAGTATTAATAAAACTTTAGACACTCTCATACAACGCAGGTTCTACAGTACGTTGGTGACCATGTTTCCCACGCAAATAAAGCAGTAGCAATTGGTCAGTCGTTTATTGCGAGAGTATTTTTAAAGAAAAGTTTGCAGACTCTTATATGACTATTGATTTGTTTGAAATGAAAACCGGTATTTAGTTAACGTAAGTTTTAAGTGGAGTAGTATCTGTATTTTGGTTTAATATCTGTAGTATGTCTAATTATAATATCTCTTTGTTTTTGTAAGTCTCCCAAATTCCAATAATTGTTGAAAATATCCTGTCTTGATGTCTCATTTATCTTTGAACTACAATTTAATCTGCATTTTTCGTCACATGTCGGACCCATCTTCTTTGCAGGTACTTGTTTTTTAGTCGCCGATTGGTATGCTTTACCAGTATTTCGAACTGGTTAGTTTATTATTTGAACAAGGTATGAAATAAGGGTCACCATCGGAATCATCAAAATCACTCTGATCCGTATACAGTGGTGAAATGTTATATTTCCTTTAGTTGAATTCAGTCGTCGATTTAACATTACTAGAATTTGGTGCACTGTACATATTAATTTGTTGGAGAACTGGATTGATTGGAGTAGGTGCAGATATCGAGTACACCGGTTGTTCTTTCACAGCTTCGTTGTCCTCATCCTGGGGCCTTACCAGTCTCAATAATGAAGGTGAAGAATTGAAAGAGCCCGATGTTTCTTCAACATATTTGTCGTTATCCTTTTCATGGTGATTGTTTGACGTTGTTTTTGTCGCCAATTTAACGAGCAAACGCCCACGATGCATACTTATTCTACAAAACAAAACAAATATTTTTTGAGTAAACACCTTTCATATTGTATACATTATACAATCACCTAAAATGTAGCTAACTCTAAATTATTAAAAAAATGAGGATCTTTTTATTTTTACTCGGACATGTTCGAATGCTGTGATTAACTTATAAGTATTTCTTTAAATGTTAACAATTTATCACAAAAAAAAAACACCTAATGAAAATTCTTCAACAAAACTGTATTAAGTCTTAAATTACTTACTTAACCAATAAGGATGTTGCAAGTAAAACTATAATTTTAAATTGAATTTTTTTGAATCAATAAAAGTGTTACAAGTAGACATACACCAATTTTATCCTTGGGTTTAAGTCAACTGTACTGTATTAACTTGAATTAATAGTTAAATTTTTACCTGATTCAGCAATAACGTTGCACCTCTAATTGATGCGCTCTAAAAAGAAAAGTGTAATGTCCTTCCTAGCCGAATGTCGATCGTAACTAAAGATGATACAATATTGGTTGCGGGTTTATTACAGTCAGTTAACCATGAACAATGGCTCATAGTGTCATCTCTCATTTCTTTCTTGCACTATGCTAACGACGGTCTTATTGACATGTAGGGAATTGAGTTTTACGTTTGAATAATGATTTATATCTCAAATTTGACAGATTTTGAGTTACTACAGTATTGTATTATCAGTGCGATTATCACTGATGTCCAATTCATGCAACTGCTCAAAGAAATAACGTACGTACGTACAGCGTGCCTACATAAAGCGTACAGGCATGGGGAAATGTACTAAATTTCTTTAATTTATTTTCATTTAGTGTCGCAGAAATTGCTTTCTTATTGTGTTAAGGTCTGGACTGACTTAAATACAGAGCCAAGAAGAAAAACAACCAAAATTTACTGTCTTTAAAAAAATTGGTAGTGGACCTTCCGAAGAAGTTCATATATCGGACCACAATGAAAGGGTTATTCAAATCACTTCGTTCCATACTGCGGTTGCCTGGAGCTCTGCAAACGTCTTTGGGGCTTCGTTAGAGAAAGCTGGGATTGAGGATAAGTTGGAAAAACTCTGAGATTACCAGGACCCCAATTCTCAAAAATGCTCGCATCTGTCAAAATCCCCGATGCGACGCGAAAAACTGAAATTTGCAATTCTCGAATCCCGTATACGAGAATTTCTCGTCGAGTTGTAGGTACTCGTCTGCCTTTTCCATGCGGATTTGCGTCTCGCATACGGAATTGTGAGTTTGGCAATTCAATGGACGGTTTGCTTTTTGATTTGTGTGTGAGAAAGTAAGAGCCAAATTAAAGTAAATCAAACAATTTAAATGATATACCTACCCATTGGCATAGATAAATATATTTGGAAATAGCGACATTCGTTAAAAGCAGTCTTGGAACTCTCGGATAGTCCGTTATATTTCGATGTAGACTAATTGATTCATCGGCAATCGAACAATTACGGAGCTCATATCGCGAAGTAGATATTGCGAAAACACACAAATGTTTATCAAACAACAAACATTTCCCAACCAATTTAAATTTGAATATTGTTTTTTTTTACAACCTGTTGAGATGGATTACTTGACATGCTCCAAAGTTCTACCGCATTCGAGAGGTGAATATAATTTTCAAATAGGTGAAAAAAAAACCGTTCCGCTTTCAGAATAGTACCAATTTGTCTGCTATGCGAAAATTTCAGGCGGATTTGCTCGTATACGAATTATGCCATGCGGAATTTGAGAATTAGGTTCCAGGTATCGAAGATGATACATCTTGAAGAACTATTCAAACTTCGTAAAAGCTATATGTGCAATAATTTAAATTCATATTGAAAAGGGTTCCGAGTTTTAGACCAATGTAAACAAAAAACAACATTTTTTTTGTACATAATTATGTACATACATTGATTAATTTTTGTTTTAAGTGTCCTTAATAAACTCTTCTTTTTTTTTAATGAAATGAATACATAATTAAACTAAAAGCGGGTCGTTTAAATTTGCATTTGCCAAACCTTCGTATAATTATTATTATTCGATTTCTACTATCAGTATTAACATTTGTAAAAACAGCAATTTTGTTCCACCGTCCTGAGGATTATGACAACATATAGTCTAATATTATAAGAAGTTAATGATATAAATTGCGTACCTTTGTAAACAACAATACACCTTTCAACAATATTTCTTGCTTTAGCGTGCGCACTTCATTCAACTTCTATTTGGAGAAAGCAACCAAGGCTCAATGGGATACCCACTATTGCCTAGAGGATTTTGTGGCGTGGCCGCAAATTTTAATATTGGGGGAATATGTTGAGCGGTAACCGTCGGCAATTTATTGTTAGCAACCCTACAAACTACGCGAAAGCTTTGAACAAAACTATAACGGTTTGAAATAATAGGAAAGAAACCAATAAAATAGTCTTTTACGTTTATGAAATACGTGTATTTAATTACGTTTGCGTTGGAAGAAATAATGGAGATGATTGATTTCATCATTGTCCCCTTCTTCGAAGTATTTGTCTTTTTCTACAACTTTTATCTTCACTTTGTAGCAACAATAAACAAATTGCTTGTGAACTTTAATTTAATTTGAAAAAGTGACACAATGCAATGTTATCACACTGACCTACAATATACTTGCGAAATATTGAAATTACAGTTGGGTGTTAATTAGTATTTAACTATTAATTTAATACAAAAAAAAAATATTAAAACATTGATAAGTAGGTAGGTAGTTATTTATATATTCGGTAGCATTAAACATACAAGGCGATACCTCATTAGGTATCGATCAAATTGTATCGTATGGGTGATAGAGCTTCGTCTGACGCTAATCGATATACGGTATGACGTATGAGTGTACAGGTCTTAAAAAATGTCAGAAACTCCTATACAACTCGGAAACAAAAGGTTAGTTCAGACGAAAAAAAGAGAAATACAAGCTTTCAGCGAAAATATTGATTCTAGCTGTGGCCACAATCAGTAACTGAACTGAAATTTTGAGTAATTGATATAAAACAGAGTAGGCCACTGTGAAAAAGGTCGTTTACTCTATGTAAATGAATGTTGATGGATCATTTACTTGTAAAACAAATAATAATTTTGGTCACTGGGCTATTAGCCTTCTGCCTTTCCGTTTGCTCAACTGGGTTGATATCGTTTACAATTATTTTGATCTCTGCAGTTCTATAACCCTTTCCCTTCCCGACTCACGATTGTTAGTTTTCGAATTATTTCTGCAAATTCAACTGAGATCAATTTACTGGGTTTACACTTTACACCCGCACCACACAATTGTGAATTTGTTAGAGATTCATTTTCTGTTACATAGTAGGCCTTTGCTCTTTGTTTATGAGTGTTGTTCGTCTTTTGAAAAGTATTTTTATTCTACCTTAAATGTAAGTTATTAGTTTTGTTTACTTGTTATAGTATGTGTATACCATCATTATATAATCACTCATGTACATTTCATATTCATCCAATAAAGACCAGTTCTTGTCCAACCTTCAATAAAGTAACATGGTGTCAGAAGTGTTTTCTTAAATTAAAAAAAAAAAAAAAATTTAATATAATAAGTGCACGCAAAAAATGGCAACCAGTGATGGTGAAGGTGAAACATCACAAAACGCATCATTTTTTAATATTCCCCCTCCTCGTCCAATTATTGTCCGAGACAACGCGTTGGAACATTTCAAACTGTTTAAAAAACAATGGGAAAACTACGAAATAGCGGCAGAACTCAACAAACGAACAGATGGGGTAAGAGTAGCTATACTAAAAGCATGCATAGGGGACGAATGTTTTAGAATTCTAGATAAACTAAAATTATCAGCGGCAGATGAAAAAACTACGAAAGGAATCCTAAACGCCCTGGAAAATTTTTTTGCACCCACAAAAAACATACGATATGAACGTTATATATTTAATACAGCCATCCAACAAGAATCGGAGAGCGTAGAAGCATACATATGCAGATTGAGAGATCTTATTAAAACTTGCGGTTATCCACCAGAATACGAAGACGACTATATATGCGATCGGCTCATACCAGGAATTAAGTGCAATGAAATGCGAAGGAGATTATTGATGGAAGAAGAGCTCACGTTAGACAAAGCACAGAAATCATGCTCTTTAGCACAACAAACAGCTGAAAGAATGCGAACGATAACACACACAACAAATAGTAACGTACGAGAATTTAACGAAAATGAGACCTATATGCTAAAAAGGGAGTACCGAGAAGATAATACAAGAGAACGAACAAGGCAAAATAGAAAACTGCAATACAGAGCGAATAAGTCATACGACAGCTGCTGTGGTTACTGTGGTAATACACACCGGAAAGGTAACTGTCCAGCATATGGAAAAATATGCCACCTATGTAAAAGAAAGAATCACTTCAGCAAAGTATGCAAAAAAGGGAAGGTAGTAAATAATCTAGAGGAAACGGAAAGTGAAGAAGAAGAAATTTTGTATGTCGCACAGATAGGAGAAGAGAAGAAAAACGACGGAATGATTTTAAGAAAAATTAAATTTTCTTTGGATGTCAACAGTAAACCACAATTAATGCAGTGCATTATTGACACCGGCTCGTCGTGCAACATAATGAATTTAAATGATTTCAAAGAAATAGTGAAAAGAAAATATGAATTAAGTGAAACCAAAATAAGATTAAAAGCATTTGGTGGAAATATAATAAAACCTGTTGGTGCTGCAAGCCTATGTGGCCAATATGGCGATATAAAAAAAAAACTAACATTTCAACTAGTAAAGGAGAAGTGTTACCCGATTCTATCAGCACACGCATCGAAATTATTTAAGATAATTGAGGTAAAACCTTTAAATTTAATAAACAACAATATTGAAGTTAATGCCAAACAAATTATGTAGAAAAGATAGCGAGTGGCGTTGGGAGCAGGCACAAGAAATGGCTTTTTTGAAACTGAAAGAAATGATAGTAGATGCTCCTGTTCTGAAGTACTTCGATTCGACAAAAGACACTGTTATTGAATGCGATGCTAGCAGTATTGGACTGGGAGCGGTCCTGAAACAAGAAGGGCATCCTGTGGCCTATGCTTCGAGGGTTTTGACTCAAACGGAAAAAAAGTATGCTCAAATAGAGAAAGAGTGCCTTGCCATTGTCTTTGCTTGAAAACGTTTTGATCAATATATATGCGGAAAAAATCAAATTTTAGTAGAGACGGAACATCTTCCTCTGCAATCTATATTTAAAAAATCGTTGCTTCATGCACCTAAAAGAATACAACGAATGCAGCTCAGCTTACAACGCTACAACTTAAATGTCATGTATAAAAAGGGAGCAGAAATGCACATATCGGATGTACTATCAAGAGCACCAATAGGAGTTCCGGAAAAGCATGAGGAGTCTGAGGAGGAAGTGTATCGAATGCAAGAAATTGAAAAAATCCTATTACAAATTTCTGAAGTAAATCCTCTTCATGACTTGCGTATAAAGGATTCGCGATTACAATGTATTAGGGAGGAAACAATTAAAGACAAGGAATTAACAGTACTCAAAGACCGTATATTTAAAGGGTGGCCGAATACCAAGTCTTCTCTAGATGAAACAGAAAAACTATGCTGGAACTATAGAGATGAGCTGACCATTTCGGACGGACATATTCTAAAAGGATCGCAAATACTCGTTCCACAAAGCCGTTACAGTGTCCAATATTGCCGAACTATCCCTTTCAACGTATCGGCATGGATTTGTGCGAGGTAGAAGAAGCAAACAAAAAGCAAATTCTTCTGGTTACAGTAGACTACTACTCGGATTTTATCGAAGTGGATGAACTCAAGGAAGCAAATGCCAAAACCATAGTGACCTGTTGCAAGAAGAACTTTAGTCGGTATGGTATACCAGAAATTGTAGTTACTGATGGTGGGACTCCGTTTGTGAATGAGGATTTCGTAAACTTCGCAAAACAATGGGAATTTTGCCACACACGCAGTACACCATATCATCAGCAAGGCAACGGTAAAGCAGAAGCTGCTGTAAAGATCGTCAAAAAGTTATTCAACAAAGCCAAATATGCAAAACAGAATTTTTGGAAATATCTGCTGGAATGGAGGACAACAGCAAATAAGATGGATTCAAGTCCGGCGCAAAGGTTAATGAGTAGGCGCCTGCGGTCAGCTGTTCCAGTTACAATCGACCAATTGAAACCACAAGTTCTCAGGGATGTTCGAGATAAAATTGAGAAACAACGCCAGCTCAGTAAAAAATACCATGACAGAGGTGCACGAGATCTCCTGCACTAGAGTTTGGACAGGATGTTTATGTACAACTGAGGCCTAAAGAGCGTAACGCACGTTGGAGTCAGGGTGAAGTGGTAGACGTACCATCTGATCGAAACGCTCTCGTTCGAGTTAATGGACAGGACTACCTGCGGAACAGACAGCATATCAAACCCTATAGTGAGTTAATATATCCGGAAAGCAATCAACAGCGCATCACAGCAAATCCTCAACACTCCGCCGAAACAACCGAATCACAGCCCAGCATTGAGGCGTCTAACAGCTCACATTCTGAAAGGGATGAAACAACGGAGACACATGTTCAAGATAAGACCGATGACCTTAGACGTTCAACGCGTGAAAAGAAACAGCCTGATCGTTTAGTATATCATTAACCAGATAAGACCTTATTATTAAAATACATTTAGTATTGAACTTGAATTATGAATTGAATTTAATCATTTTAGTATACATACATACTTTATACATAATGGTAGTAATCAATTAAAATCTTAAATATTTGGAGTAATTTATAGTTTTTAAGAAGGGGAGATGTTATAGTATGTGTATACCATCATTATATAATCACTCATGTACACTTCATATTCATCCAATAAAGACCAGTTCTTGTCCAACCTTCAATAAAGTAACATTACTTTAAAATTGAATTTTTACATAAGAATAGTCTTTACATATACCTATCAATTCGAATTTCACAATCGTGAGCTCCAGCTTTTAATAATGCCGAAAAGTAATTTTTTATATCTGTCAAATTTGAAATTTTTTTCCGTTTGTATGAATAGAATGGCGCAAAGGTTTCTTGCCGATCAAGATATTTTTGATATACTTGTTGCTAGTGATGTTTTGCCTATAGAAGAAGAATAAGAAAATGACGAATATTTTTAAGAATAAGGGGAAAGGGTGCCGATACAGTCTACCCTTTACCCGTGCACCTCGGACGACCCAATGTGAGGGAGGAGACTAGAAATAGCTAATGAACGAAATGTCTTCGAATGTACGACGGTGACCGATACAGTGTACCCTATGCTAGTAATTCTCCGACATCTCGTCCGAAAAAAAAGAGGATACGTGAGAGTAGAATCGGCCCTTGTGGTCAAGGTGGAGGTGACCATACGACAGTTTACCTTCGGATAGACGGGTGGTAACCGTAACGTTTGGACCATCGCCTGTATCTTCTGGCAACTTATCGGATGAGGCAGATATAGTTAGGCGTAGTTGTAGTGGTGATTATATCAATCGGTCTATTAGCTGCGCGAAATTGTTAGATGTCTCAATTTAATCAAAAGTTGAATTCAAAACAAAAACGCTGTATCGAAGAACAAAAAAAGACAAATTTGCTTTGGAAGGTTCAGCCAGTGATTGACAGTGTACGAGGCAGATGTTTGAAAATTGATGGAAGCGTTTTCAAGAATTTTCAATTGATGAGCAAATGATACCATTTTTAGGTCGATGTATTGTCCCGCAATATGTAAAAAATAAGTCTCGCCTTGTAGGGCTAAAGAACTTTTTTACTAGCGTCATCTTGCGGAATGGTTCTGGACTTCGAAATTTACCAGGGTGCAATAACGCCTCTTAGAGATAGAAGTCTTAGATTAGGACCGGCAGTTGTCTTACGGCTAACGGAAACAATGCCAAAGAATGCTTGTGTATTTTTTGATAGATATTTTACAACACTTCTGCTTAGTCAGAATTTGAATGAAAATAATATCTATGCAACTGTTACTCTCATGAATAATCGGCAGAACAGCTATACTTTCACCAAAGAGTCTAAGTTGAAAAGGGGAGAATTTGAAGAAATATGCGTCAATGATAATTCTATATGCATGGTTAAATGGAAGGACAACAAAAGCGTTTTAATGACTTCAAGTCTAACAGGCAGTCAACCTGTTAATACGGTAAAACGCTGGGACAAAACAGCAAAGGCCCGAATAGACGTCTCCTGTCCGGCTTGCGTTGCCTCCTACAATGCTAGTATGGGAGGTGTGGACACTTGTGACCAGCTTGGACCAGGACGTGGATCAAAACTAAAAAATGGACAGTGAAAACAATTCTTCCTATATTTGACTTAGTCTTTGTAAATAGTTTTTTAAAATACAAATACGACTGTAAACAAAACAAATACGCAAGGAAGGACAAAATGGACTTACTGGAGTTTAGGTTGGAAGTGGGAGAATATTTATTGGGTGGTGTGGTCAAGAAAAAACCAATGAATTCTGAAAATAATTCCGAATCAGAAGACGAGGCGATTCAAAAGGAAAGGAGAAGGTTTTCTTCAATACCTGGGCAAGATAAGCGCTTTGATGTTTCAATCACTGGCCAGTTGTTTATAAATTAAAAGCACCACTCAAGTGCCGCTTACCCAATTGTACAAGCCGGTCGCGGACTAAATGTGAGAAGTGCGATGTATACCTTTGCCTTACAAAACACTCCAATTGCTTTAAATTGTTTCACACCAAAAATTGAATTATTATTATCAGTAGGTACTTTATTACTTCTTTTGAAAAACAAAGAAAAGTTTTTATGCGCTTAAAGTTTAAATAAAATCGCAATTTGCGTTACTTAAAAATGATTATTTTTTTTGCTACTATGCACTCCTGAAGCTCACAAATGTGAGTGTCCTTTTTCGAGGCCATCAACAAAGCTTTTTCTTTTTTTTTTTTAATGTTCTTAAACACATTCAAGTAAAAAAAATGTGTAAATACAAATATATATCCATTTGTTATTGTGCAGGAGGAAAAGGGATAAGTAAAACAAAAATGTATGTATTAAAATGTCAGCTTTTGTTTCGATCCATTGGCCAATTTGTTTATAAAAACGATAGTACATATTCATCCAACGCACATCCAGCAGTTTTATCGAGACTGTATTGTGTACAAACAATAAGAACAAATTCCTTTAAATACACAAAATAATAAACTTTCTTTATAGTACTCAACATACCTCTTTTCAAGTCACCAATTTTATAGTGTGAAATTCCGCGTGTAAGTCATTCACATCATATAAATAATAGTCCGACCCGTTGCTCGTACATACAAAACATGTATTCCATTTTAATTTAATTTTAAATGTTCACTCATCGACTGTGGCAATCAATTTTCAATTTCATTGAAACCAAACTTAATTGAATTTCAAAAACAAAAAAAAAAACTTTTCCGCCTCAACAAAACGTACAAAATGGCATAAAACAAAACGCACACTTTTCAAAAGTTGATCAGTTCCAGATGGAGAGCGGCTGTGGCAGTGAAGTCGACAATAAAATCAAACAAAGATAATCGATTTTAATAGCGAAAAAATTGTGGAGGTCTGTTCGAATTCGACTCGTGTATCATACATCCTGTGAGGAGCTAAAGGAAAATTCTGAACAAAAACAAAGCAATTTAAAATTCATTTTTCAATATTTGGGGTAGGTAGTTTTTATCACGTACCCATACCCACTTTTATATACGCAGCCAGACGAAGAGTTCTTAATCGCTCATTGTACTGGCGAGAGCGTTGACAGATGCGCTATGATTGATAGGTATTCAATTGCAATTTAATTGAGGTCGGGTCTAGTCATAATGGTTAACCGTAATTTGGAAAATCTCCCTTTCTTAAAACATGACAATGCAGTAATGAATTACGTGCCCTTATTACACCAACATACTATATCACATGTCATTTAAAAAAAATATTGTAATGCACTCCAATGAAATCAAACTGAAATTAAAAAGAAAAAAATTAGAAACAAATTTTGCGTTAAACATAAAATTATCTCCACTGGTCATTGGTAAAATTAAACGATCTAGGTTCAATATACATCTTTTGAATAAATATCTAAGCAAATTTTAAAATTTAAAGCTCGTGTATCAATGCACCAATGGAAATAAAGGCTAGGTATGTCTTTTTATTTCCACAATTATTGGGCGTGAAATTGGAATTGGAATACGATTGTTTTCGAAATTAAATTACAAGCATTTTCTTCTTTCTTCTTAAAGACACTTCTGTTAAAACTTTGGCACCCACCGTTGCATAATTTTTTGGACAATTTAAATCTGGCCACTTACTCGAACATTGTTACCATATTTTTAGTCAATCCTCCTTAAAAGTTTTAGATGTTTTGTAGAGGCATTTCTTCTATGTTTGTCTCAAATCAAAATGAAAGACATTATTTCTGATAAATATAAACTGGGACATTTAATATTCCCCGAAAAATGTTGGTTGGGAAATACTTAAACAACGCTTTTTTTATCATTATATTAATACGTGAACACCAAAAGTTTCGGTACACTTTTTAAGTATTTATTATGAAATGAGGAGAATAAAACTTATACCAATCGAAAGGTACTGTGCCATAGATGTGCACGGGTATTCAAAAAAAGTCTGGAACGGTTAAATCGGGCGATCTTGCGGGCCAGTGCGAATCGCCAAAACGAGAGATGAGGCGACCCGGGAACGCCGCCTTAAGTCAGAAAAAAGACTCAAGTGTACCTATTTCCCAAAAGGTTCAGTCACAACGAATGGAGGTAGGCAAAAAGGTACATTTGGACTGCAACTAAAATATCTGTCATATTTAATATACAGTCTGAGAACACATATATGCTGATCTTATCTTAGGAAATATAAGGGATTACGTCTTCTTCTTGTATCAAAGAATTCAAGGCGTTTGAAAAAAATTGTCCTGTTTGACCTCTCAAAGAGAGTAGTCTGTGACTTTGTTGGCAAAAGACATTTACTTAGATATCTTTTGGTGCTATTGACAGTTTAGATTAGGGGCGTATGATCCGCTCCAGATAGTTAAGATTTTATTGTTAAGGTCAGGTATATTGGGTGGATTAGCTGCCGATAAATAGGAGATACAGTTGAAATAAATTACAGTTTAAATTTTGCCCTGCTTTCTAATGTTCCTGGCTTTTTGCCGGCACCTATAAATCTTGACCCCTAGTAGGTGATGTGTTGCATTGAAATCTCCTCTAAAGTTAAAGTTATTGCCACGAATTAAAAAAAAATCATTAAGATCTTCCCCTGAAGGCGAATGCTTGGGAGGGGGGCAGTATATGTTTGATTTTTGTCAAAACGTTTACTACCGTTTTGTGTATCTATTTTTTTACAATTCAGAAGGCTTAAAAAATTTTTCTTCTATAAGTTGTGTTTTTCACCAGAAATTAAGTTAAGAGATTTTCTTTCTAGGTAGTGAATATAATAGGTTTTTATTTTAAATTTAGTCAATTTAATTGCGTTTTTGAATAGCAAATTCAAATTCACAGCACCGTGAATAAAGTTCAATTTCTGCGGAACAAAATCAACAACAGCTATGTATACCATTCGCACAACAATGCGTAGATATGACACCTATACATTCCTCTATTCGATTAAATACTATGCAAACCAATTAAAATCACAGTCCCCCATTTGACCACAGTCAAGTCATTAATATGCATGAAATTTCAGAGAAATTTAATTACACACTGATTACGGGAATAAATATTTCTGAATCTGTTCGACTATGGTTGTCCACAAAACGATGTGGCGTTGCGCCAAATTTTCTATATGTACATCTATAATAGCCTAATTCAAGGTTCAACTAATGAATTTCATTCACTGACATTGACATACACAATTGTCTAATTGTAGGCATTCTAATACTAGATCCATTTTATTTTATTTTTCCAGATTCCGATAGTGTGTACGTTCATGTTATTAAAAGCGAGCATCGTGCAGCAATGCAGCACGAACACGCCAGCCGTCTGCATATACCCAATTGGATGCTGACGATTTCATCGCTCTACTATATCGCACAGAATTTCCTTAGACTGCAGTACATCGTCAAAGTATTTGTGGGGAAATATGCTGGAAATCAGTTAGCAGCCGCATGTCAATTTGTTACAAGCAGATAGCATAACATACACTGAAGAAATGTGTACTAAAATAATAAATATTTATTGAATCAAAGAATGAATGTAGTGGTACGTATAATTTGGATGAAAAGTGAGAGTGAAATAAAATTGTTTAATGAGTTTTGATTGAGAAATGTTTAACGTAAATATTCACCCAATAATAGGTGTATTTATAAGGCAGTGTACATAAATTATGTAGATAATAAAAAGGAAATGATAATGCAGAAACGTAAAAAAATAATATACGGTTTTGTAAAATTAGTTAGAATCATAAAGAATAATAATAGAACTCTGTAAAATTAAAAACAAAAAAACAATGCGTGAATTATAAGTCTATGTTACTTAAGTGTGCGATGTATATGTAGTGGTAAGAAAAAGACATAGAATAATTAGTTGTACTTAAATAAACTAAGCATTAAAGGAAATGTCCGTACTTTAAATTTTTATACGATTCATTGTTCAATCGTAGGAGAGTCAAACGATTTAATACTTTTTGTATTGAGCATAGATACTAAAAATAATCAGGAGAAAAGTAAGTACCTACAGATTTAGCGAAAGAAAACAATAAATAGTTTCTTAGGGACCCTAGGCCTATCCTCACAATCATTCGCTTTGTGTGAGTTTTTAATTTTTGCGACGAAAATCTACAATTTAATGCCGAGTCCAAAAGCTCTTTCATGACAGTCGTCCTCTTGGATATTTGTCAGACCAACGCGAGTGGTGGCGCAGTGGGAAAAAAACTTGGATGGAATTTATTTTTTTTGTTTGTCAGGAATCGAACCCTTCGCTTAGTAGTCTAAAACACTAAACGACTAAACCACTGCAGCAGCCTTTTTAGGAAAGTCTAAAGTATACCTCGAACCAAAGGGTTAAGTCACAGCCAAGGGAGGGTACTGATATGTCTATTTAATTTCTGCCAAATACATGTCGCCAACGAAACAAGGCTCTTGACAAATAATTTTTCTCATATAGAAGCTGACGAAGTCCACGCAAAAAGACGGTTATGCGAATGTGCCATCTATATCAACTTGAGTTCGCCAGTGGTAGAAATTCTACCATTACAGTGTCCTGGCTCTTACGCAACATATTGAAAAACAAATTACACACAGCATTACATCTCTCCTCAAGCTTCCCAACCAAAGGCAGTAAAAGTGGTTCTTAAATATTTGCCTTCGCCTATTTGTACATAAGATATATTTTAATTAATCCCAGTAATGTTGGCATTAAAATTTATTTTTTCTTAAACAATCCAAACAAACGATCTCCACTTCAGGTAATTGTTTGTTAGACTACCCGAAAATTGTGATTTTTGTATTTAAAATATTCGTAGTAAACCACGGTTCAAAAAATTTGTGTGGATAATAATAAACAGCAGTGAATATAAAACATACTTATTTTTATTTTAATTTGATAGTTAACCACTTCAATTAATTTTTGATCCTGTGCTACAATAAGGCGCATATTATTTAGTGATTCAACAAATACATGATTTTAGTCAACTATATGTGACTAGAAATTCTTATTATTTTATACTCTTTGCGCAAAAGTTCCGCCCGTAACTATATAGAATTATAAAAAATAAAATAGTGAAAACAAGAAAAGCCAAGTGACAGCCCAAAAACGTATTGAAAAATAATGTCATTTTTAAAGGACACAACATTATGTGTCAGAAAAATTATTATGCTTTTAAAATTGTTAAATTGAAAACTTTTCCTCAAAGAGAGATTTCGCAATTTGTGCTTCAGCACAATTGATAAAAGAAACATTTTTTTGTTTACATGGATCTGGACATTTGTCTTTGCAAACTCATAAAGTCTGTTTCGTTAGTATGAAGTGAAGAGCACCAGTGGCCACATAACGTACCGAAATTGCAAGAGCATCAGAATTCGTGGAAAAACATGCGAATGACAACAAAACAAATATGAAGCGGTAGATGCCGTAAATTCAAGAACGGGGAAGCGAACTGACAGTGAGTATGGGTAAAAACAAGCCGGGAGATTTGCCTACAAGAATCAAGTGAGCGGTAAAAACGTAGATAGCGAGAGTCGCGAGCACATCCGCAGGTGTTGTAAAATTTGCAAAGCTTTGCATGCATGATAATCGTAAGTGTCCGACGTGTGGTAAACGTAGCAATAATTGTGGTATCATTTTAGGACCCTACGAACTAAGTCCCAACAGAAACTAACTCTCATTAGCCAAATGAACTAAGTCCCACCAATTTTGCAGTGGGATTTAGTTCATATATTTGGGAGATAGTTCGTAGTTCATTATGAACAAATTCCCAATGAATTAAGTCCCAATTTGAGAAAGTGGGAGTTAGTTCATTTTGGCAAAATAATTGTTTTAAACGAAACCATTTTGAAAGCAAATAAATCGTGGGTAGTCCAGAAGATCATAAACCGTGGGATACGTATGGGGACATGATGCTCCCCTTCTTGGGGTCAGTGTTCGATTTGGAGTAAGTGCGAGATTGGGTGTATGTAAAGTTTCTTTATCATGCGCAATCATACATATTCCGCGTTTATGTCTTCTTTTGCACTTAGTCTAGAAGATTTGCCAAAACTGCAAACGATTTGCATTTAAAAGGGTCACATATTGTGTGGGTGAAGTGCGTATAATTATAATTTACATTTCTTACAGATTTATCCTTATGGATAGAAAAAGTGAGCTCAATGTCAATCGTGTATTTTCGTTTTATTTTAAATAATTTGGGAGTAAGTTCGTAAGGGAATTAGTTCATAAAGAACTAAGTCCCACTATTGGGTTGTAATTCATTCTTATATTGGGACTTTGTTCATTCTTAGTTGGGTCTTAGTTCCTAAAAATCGTGGAAGTTAGTTCATATGAACTAAATCCCAAATTTGTTTGGGACTTAGTTCGTTTCGGCTAATATAAGAAGGAAATGATTTGAATTACAAGGGAATCGTGGAAAGTGTTGTTACGTGTAGAAACAAAGAAATTTCATTGAAGTTTGCTGTTACCGATACTTGGTACGAACCCCTACTGGGTCTGGAAGCATGCAATATTTAAATTTGATCAATTAAAGGATATATTTGTGCAGAAAAAAAAAATATCGATACATATTTGAAGGCTTGGGGTGTTTTGTAAGAAATCTGGACATTGAAATAAAAAATGATTCCCTTCCAGAGGTGAAACCAGCAAGAAGAATACCTCTATCTCTGACAACTGCTGTGAAGGAAGTGGATCGAACGAGTGTATCGAAAGTGTGTCGAACTTAGTAATTGTTGAGAAGAAATCAGGGCAGCTACGTTTGTGCATTGACCCACAGGATGTAAATGCAGACATTTTATGTGATAACCACACTTCGCAATCTTTTGAATCAAAATCTGTCCGTATCGCAAAAAAAAAGTTCTCAGTACTCGATTTGAAAGAGGGATTTTGGAAGATTGGTTTAAGCAAAAAACCAAGTGAGTTATGTACATTTAATACTCCTTTTGGGTGTTATCGCCTCAAGCGTTTGCCATATGGTATTAAATTAGGACAGGAAGTTTTCCAAAAATACAGCGAAAGAAATTTTGAAGCCATACCGAATGTAATTGTATTTATAGATGATATCTTGATTGTGGCAGATGCAATTGAAGAACATGACGCCATCTTACAACGTGTTGTTAACACATTGACTGCCATGGTTATCATATGTGATAGCCTGTGGTAGTTCCGTGGGTACCATTGCTATCAAATATGAAAGCCAGGTATGTTTTCACTTTGGGCTGTGGCATTCAAAAACGGTAGCCACTACGAACAAATCCGTATGAAAATAAATTCCTTTGCACCATACGATTAGATAGACGTTTGTGGTTGGAGCAAATTTGGAATATTTAATATTTTATACCCACTGTATATAGAAAACTAAAAGTAATTTTAATTGAAAAAAAACTCAATTTTATAAGATAATTCATTTATAAACTTTTATGTAATAAAAAAGAAAATAATTCATTACATTTGAAGAGCTTAGCTCCAACTAAAAATACATTTCATAAGAAGGAAAACATTAGTTTAGACCTGGCTATAAATTATGATAGCCATGGCCCCTAGTGAAAGAATTTGCATTAAAATGTCTTCAGGTGCCATAGCTATCATATTTGATAGCCAGGATTAAACTCGTCCTAGATGCCAGGGATGCATTGCCAATAAATAATATTGCATCCATTTATTGCTTTATTTGCCCAAAACTAAATAACAAAATACTTTGTGTTGGCACCCCAAGAAATTTACCCAAAATTGCCTTGGCAGTCAATGTGTTAATATTGAATATTTAATTTAACATAAATATGTTTCAGTTTAGAGTGAAAGAAAACAAGATAATTGTTTGAAATCGATTAAAAAAATTATTGCAAATGCCCCAACTCTGCAAAAATTCGATGAGTCCAAGGAAATAACGATAGAAACGATGCCTCTAGATTTTTTGTCACGATATTATGACAAGGAGAATCAAAGATAGATGATTTAAACGAGTTCGTACATTCGCTCAATAACACAAATGAACGCTTGAAAAGTAAAGTTTCACAAAAAAAGCACGAAATTGATAAGAGCCTATAGGACAGGAGTTAAAACAGTACTGCTAGAGTTATTGTTCCGGTTATATTACGCGAATCCATATTGTCGCAGTTACAGTTATCACAATTGAGAAAACGAAGAAAAGGGCACGAGGTTTAGTATTGGCCCAAAATTGACCAAGAAATTGAAAAACGGATAGAAAAGTGCACTGTATATCAAAATTAACGTTCTTCAAACATAAAGGAACAAATGCTTTCGCATGAAGTACCAAAACTACTGTATTACAAACTGGGCTTGGACATTTGTGAGTACTTATCAAAAATATACTTGATATATATTTCGGATGTTAACTCTCGCTACCTAGATATAATTACAATGCGTTCAAAAACAGCGGGAGAATGCATAGGCAAGCTAAAAACATGTTTTTCAAATCATGGAATACCATGAAATTGTCTCGGACAACATGCCGTTCAATTGATTTGAATTTAAAATAAGTAAAAGTGTTATCATCGGCCCGGCCGATGCTTTGATACCCTCCACTGCATACAAGTCATGAAAAATTTGTTTTGTATGGGAGGTACCAAAACTACATGACCGACATTGCCCAATTTTAATATCAACCTGGCGACGATAAAAGTAAGTCCTCTCACAAAATTTCACTTGCCTAGATCGATTTGTTTCGACGCTATTCTGTTTTTAACAGACAGAGAGACCATGGGCCTAATATTGATTTTGTATGGGTGGTACAAGAACTACTTGACCGGCATAGCCCATCTTTAATACCAACTTGACGATAATAAAAATAAGTCCTCTTACAAAATTTCACTTACCTAGGTAGATTCTTTTTGAAGTTACCGCTTTTTTACCCGACTGCACACAGAGAGGGTTATGTGTTTCGTTCCTACGTGACGCCGTGTAGCCTAAACGGCTTGGCCGATTTTGAATAGTGAGGTGTCATTAGATTCGTTATAGGCTAAAAAGATAAGAATAAAAAAAAAGTATAAAAACACAAAAAAAAAAACCGACTGACTGTAAAAAAAGAGAATTAAAAACATATGAATAAGACATATTCAAGTATCTAAACCTTACTATTTGACAAGCAATGCGTTTCTTAGCAGTTGATTTAACGAAAACGTAAGCAAACTCCACTAGTTGTCTAACTCAAACGTACTTGTATTGGTAGGTTAGGTTAGGTTGGGCGGGCAGTTTTGCAGCCGATGCAAATTTCACCCGGAAGCCGTGAAGGCCCATTGTGAGTACCCTGTTTGTACATGTAAGGACATATGGCTAACAAAACCACTTCGATCTGTTTAGGAATAGTTTTATGTATGATAGAGGTACCCCCGCCAAGTCTTTCAAGCTTTCGAAGAACTTTGCTCCCATATAGGATGAGCGGCGTTCCTGTAAAGCTGGGCAGTGGCATAGAAGATGTTCCACCGACTCTATTTCCTCTTCGTCTCTGCAGCATCTGCAGAAGTCATTTGCAAAAAGCCATGTTTCCTATGGTGCAGTGTTTGGTTAAAACCCCGACGAGCATCCGGATCTGACTTCTATTAAGGGAGGCTAGGAACTTTGATCTTTTGGTGTCAATCACAGGCCACAGACTTCGGGTTATGACGCAACTGATGGTGTTGCTCCATTGTTCCTTAGCCAGTTGTGCGGTGAAGCCTTCAATAAAAGTCTTAGCAGTGTTGAAAGGCAGTAGCACCTCTCCGTCTGCTAGTACTTGTATTGGTAAATCTGAACAAATCTGAGGAAAAATATAGATTCGCAAAAGTGCTCTGAAATCTGAAAAAGATGTTTTTTTTTTTTGTACCAAACGAACGTAAAAAGTGCTCTGAGAGCAAAAAAAAAGTGCTCTGAGAGCGCCCAATCGAACACCACATTAGAATACCGTAATACGCCGCTAAAGGAAGTCGGAAAACAAGGACATTACCAGCAATAATGAATCTGTTTCAACCAAAGGTTATACAAAATATAAAGAACAACATTGATGCAAAAAACAAACATTCCAAACATTACTACGATCGCAGCGCAAAGTATAAGCAACCATTTCGTCAGGAGAAGGCGTGGTACTGAGCACAATAAGAAAGGGTGGATACAAGCAACAATCATGGACCAAGATCTTATGGGACTGAACTCGAAGATGGAACGGTTCTGCGAAAAAATTCGAAATGTCGGCGAAAACGATCATAAATTGAACATCAGCACAGTGATCCCAGATTGGGGGGAAAATCGGCAAAAAAGGGGGAAGGGATTTTTTTGGGGGGGAAAACAATCTAAAAAGGGGAAAGAAAATATATTACAGTATACCCTCGATAATGTGAACTAATTAAAACAAGGCGTTTTTGGATTTTAGAGGGATTCACATTACTGTAACTTTTTTTCAGTACTTACTAAACTGATTGAAACGATTTTCAAATTTATTAAAAACAACACAAAATGATTTTTTAAAGCACATTTTTAATGTTTATTAAATTAGAAGAAAAACGAAAACCGCACGCAAAACGAGCAAGTGAAACAAGAGAAATATAAAAACTTTTACAAAAAAATTCACATTTTAGAGGTTGAAAATTTCGGAAGTTCACATTATAGACATGACAATGTAAAGTTTTGCCGATTCACATTTTAGAGAAATTCACATTATCGGTAATTCACATTATCGAGGGACTACTGCATTTATTTATTTATTTTTATTTAAAGTCGTCGAAAGACTACAGTATTTTTAAAACTCATTCAATGATCATATTTTGAAATGGGTCCATGTTTTATTTATTATTTTGGCGTTTGGCGTTACATATGTCATATTGATATCATCAAGGAAAAAGTTTTTTTTTTTTTGTTGTTTTATTAGTATTTCACAATACTGACTAAATTTAATACATGAATTTATTTAAGTACTCAATACAGCACAAAATTCAAAGTAATTTCATTATAACAGTTGCAATAGTTTTGTATGTTTGTTTTGATATGTAAACTGAAGATTTATACATAAGATGGAAAGTAATATTATAAATTACATTAGATAACTTAAAAGGGAAGATGATGTATATGCTCACAACTCCGTAACTCTAATCTAATTGAATAACAAAGAGAGGCCAGTCGTTAGCTGACCATCAAAGAAATAACACAGAGCCCATTATCATTTCGCAAAATTACATCATCGCAGTAATCAAACGAGGAATCACATTTACCAATCGCTATTTCTATTCGTTTAGAAGGCATGTAAGAAGTATAGCCATCTTTCAAAGAAACATAGAGAAAACATTAATTATCACTGTCCTGCTGTGTGGTGCAGAAGGATGGACTCTGACAAAAGCGGATGATAACCACCTGAGATATTTTGAGAGAAAGATTCTTCGGGCGATATTCGATCCAGTTCGTATCGATTGAATAAGGAGAATAAGATTTCTCGAAATTTATGGGATATACAGCAACGCTGACCTGGTCATAAAGCTAAGAATATGACGGCTGCGATGGCTGTGGCATGACAATTGAAGGTGGAACTCAACCAACTTGGTGTGCGTAAATGGAGGCAGCTAGCTATGGACCGAGATGGGTATAGGGGCTTGTTGGTTGAGGCCGTGATCTCGTGCCCCCGGGCTGTAAACACCACCAAAAATAAGGAAATATCGCTAGTCATTTCTTAGCGGAGTTTTAATTTGTGCGCGTCTGCGTATCGACTGATACATCTTGGACAAATGTATTTGTAATCAGAATCGGAGATAAGAAAAATTAAGTCTTCAATTTCAATTTAATTATGTCAAAAATTGTATCTTGTCAATAGTTTAACTTCATCTGGGAAGACTCAAGCGACGTTTTCAATATTAAGTTTTGTTTTCAGATTGTTTTGTTACGGTTACGTTTATTGCTTTAAGTTGTAAGCTTTTGGTTAATTAATTGATTGTATGCTCTTGGATCAATTGGTATTCAATAGAATATTATTTTAGAAATTAAAACTCAATTTCACGGGTTAAGTCTAGACTATCCGCGTTGACAGACTTCAACAACCATCGACCTGTTTCATATGTCAAAATCGGATTGTTCAATTATTTCGGATAGGTAAAATCAAGAAAGTAATTAAGTTCGCAACCCTCTTGATTTTATGATACGAGGTGATAGACTGCTAATTTGGCAACTCAATGCAAAATAATGGTGCCGTGAAATAACGCCGAGAGAATTAACGCCGAACTCCAAAGCAGAATAGATGTAACTTTTATTTATTTTATTTATTTAAATGCTGAAATAACTAGACGGAAAGTTTGAGATAATAGCTAAAAGGGAAATTTGAGAAAATAATAGTTCAAAAGTCGAAAATATTATTTTCTCAAATCATCGTTCATAATTTCAAATGCGGCGTTATTTCTCTTTAACATAGCTCGGCGTTAGTTACGGCACCCAAAATAATACTTGGTTGTACATTCCAGGAGCTCAAATAGTGAAGAATAGTCTTACCCTTTTCTTTATCTCTGCAGCTTCTATCAAAGATTTAATTTTTATATATTGTCATATGAGGCACTATTAAGACGAGCAAAAGTATCGGACCCTCGATATTTTTGGATTGAAGTTTGCTTGGAACCACATCATATGATGGGGTGGTGGCGTGGGCACAGAAAGACGTCATTTTTAAATGTGTCCTCGAAGAGGGTTGTCACCAGATTTCTTAGTCGAATCGCAAATGCCAATGCAAATGTAAGTTAACCTTGCTCCATACAGCATTCGCGTGGTAGATTATACAATCCTTTTTTTTCCTTGGGATTTTTGTCATCCCATTACACTTTCTCTATGGCTGTAACCTTTGGCCTTGTACCTTTCGAAGGCTTCTACTTATTGATTGTAAATCAGAAACTCGTTAGCCTTATTTCATTTACTAGACTAGGGTCTCCAATATTTGAATCGTTCAAATCCGTTGTTGTTGCTTGGTTGCAGTTGACAAGAGGAGATTGTCAAGAAGTACATGGCTGATTTTACAGGCACGCAAAATAAAGATGGTTCAATATAAGAAATGCCCAAGAAAGGTGATGATGGCCCGAATATTTTTAGTCAATTCAACAAATCAAGTTATCTAAAAAATATTTTCCAGTGCATTGGAGTACGACACACCTTTTCAACTCCTGTATAACTCCTTTTTGTGACTGAAAACTTTACTTTTTAGAGATTAGAAAAAAAGGGAAACCTGGCTCTTTTTTTCTACATCAATGACTTTGATTTCTTAGACCATCGTAGACAGAGCAATCAATTTTATTTAAATGTGAAATGAAATGCGCATTTCAATGATATAGAAGTAACCCTCCGATGGGGCGAATATGACAAGTAATATGTGTACCAATTCGAAATACCAAAATTCCAGAATAAATTCTGCTACTCCCCCAGCTCCGCAAAAAGGCATCAAATTGCAATGAAATTCCAATTGAAATGTAGGCATGACAGCAGAAGAGTCTAACGGAGCCTCATCTTATCCTCACCATAGAAGGTGTTATATTTATATATGAGAATGAAGTAAAAGTTATCACGAATGAAAAGCTGGAAGGGACGTGTACCTAGCCTGCACGCACAGTGCTATTTATTCGCACATCCTTTATCTCTAATACCGTATGACTTTGATAGGAAATGGAGTGAAATGTAAATTTCGCTACCGTCCCGAGAATAAATTCCATGCGGGATTTATTCCGTTTTGTTTTTGAAGTCTCTTCAGCTCTACCTCATAACGTATTTTTCTCCAGAATGATTAAGACATTCCTTTGTACTCATCGTTCTTATTTTCATATCTGTGCTTATCATTTCTCTTAGGTTTTGTGTATGCGAAGGAACAATAAAATTATACCCATCTTGGTGATTCTGTGGAGATGATTGCGTATTTGTTATAGAATAAGGGGTAAGGAAAGATATTCCGAGAAAAGGTTCAAGGCCATGGTATTGCTTTAAAATTAATTTCACCGAATGGAAAGTTATTTAGTATGGTTGGCTTTGTATTCTGACTGCCTTTTATCTCAAAGACAACAAATACCATAATATAACTGCACGTGCACGTCTTACGAGTTGATTACCGACAAGGTGATCTCTGTGCGGACATGTCTTCAATTCAAATACATATTTTTAAATGTGTATAATATCTGTAGAAACAGGTCTCGCACGGAAAGAATTGAAAATCACCAATTGCAAAATTTTGAGTTGTAATTCACGAATTATATCTTTGTCGCAAATAAAAATGATTTTTTCTTGGATTGATATAAAAATTCGTAATTCGACTGTAAGCAAATTCATGCAATCACAATCCTGATGTCTAGATAGGAATCACGATCGATCGTTCAAGCAAGGGCAGCTGCATGTAAGCTTGGTACTGCTATACACCCGATGCCAGTGTCTAGACGGCACACAGGAAAATATAAAGGACATCTGCACATTGACTGGCAATGCGATATGCGACAGCGAATGGCACTTCACAATAGCCGACGTTCAGGTTTCCATAATTGGCGCAGATTTCCTGAATTTCTACAATTTAACGGTCGACCTTCGGAGACGAAAGCTCATCGATACGTCTACTGCACTATCAAGGATTGGATAAATGCATCCATCTAATGCGCCGCAGGTAACTATTATAGACAAAAATAACCAGTTCTCCTCTCTTCTAAGGGAATTCAAGGAGATTCTCGATGACCAGCCCACGAAAACCCATCAAGTACAGACAGACGTTACGCATTGTATCGTCACAAACGGCCCACGGGTGACAGCTAAACCTCGACGACTCCCGCCCGAAAAGCTGGCAGCAGCCAAGGCAGAATTCCAGGAACTTATGGCACTCGGCATTTGCAGGCCGTCTAAGAGTAATTGGGGCTCACCTCTACACATGGTGCCTAAGAAGGATTCCACTTGGCGGCCATGTGGTGACTATAGACGCCTGAATGCAGTTACGGTGCCGGACAAGTACCCGGTTCCTCACGTCCAGGACTTCGCCCACATAATACACGGACGGAGAGTGTTCAGCACCATCGACCTGAAGAAGGCATATCATCAAGTACCAGCAGAGCCAAGCGATATACCAAAAACGGCGATTATAACCCCATTTGGGTTATACGAGTTTATGTTTATGACGTACGGGCTTCGAAATGCAGCGCAGACGTTCCAGCGGTTAATGGATGAGGTACTTCGAGGTTTGGATTTTGCCGTGGCCTACATCGACGACATACTGGTCGCCTCCGAGACGTTAGCTGAGCATGAGCTACATCTGAGAATCATCTTTAAACGGCTCAAAGACAACGGACTGATTATCAACGTAGCGAAGTGCACATTTGGCAAGGCCGAAGTGCAGTTTCTCGGCCATTTGGTTCTCCCCGAAGGAATTAATCCCTTGCCAAGCAGGATTGTCGCCATACAGGATTACAAAAAGCCATCAGTTGTCAAAGATTTAAGAAGATTCCTGGCGATGATCAACTTTTACAGGAGGTTTATCCCGAACACCATTGCCATTCAGAATCGTCTGCAAGTCTTAATCCAAGGTAACGTGAAGAACGATAACCGTCAAATCACGTGGACACCCGATGCTGAAGCATCTTTGCGATATACACCGACCACAAACCATTAGTTTTCGCGTTCCGGCAGAAAGCAGAGAAGGCGTCACCCAGGCAAGCCCGCCAGTTGGATTTCATCAGCCAATTCTCGACCGACATACGCCATATCGCTGGAAAAGAAAACATCGTCCCCGACATGCTGTCGAGAATTGCAACAGTGGCGGCCGAAAACGACATCGATTTTAAACAGCTAGAAGCAGACCAGCAAGTTGACTCTGAACTGCAGTCATTGCTCAGCGACAACAAGACGTCACTACTGTTAAAAGCCGTAAAAAACACAGAATCGTCAAGCAACCTCCTATGTGACGTGTCAGGCATGTACGTAAGACCTTTCGTTACTAAAATTGACTGCAGAGAATTTGTGAAACATTGCATTGCATGCCAGAGGGCGAAAATTCAACGACACAATCGGGCACCATTGCAAGCTTTCGACGAACCAACTGAGCGTTTTGACCATCTCCATATCGACCTGGTTGGGCCATTGCCGCCATCGAACGGTTTCTCGTATCTACTTACTATCATCGACAGAGCAACTCGTTGGCCGGAAGCGATCCCCATCAGCGACATCACTGCAGAAAGCGTAGCGAAGGCGTTCGTAGCAGGCTGGATATCACGTTTTGGCGTCCCATCCCGTATAACGTCAGACAGAGGGCGGCAGTTTGAATCGAGTTTGTTCGGGCAACTCAACAAGATGCTAGGCGTTCACCATTTGCGAACAACCGCCTACCACCCTCAAGCAAACGGGATGGTAGAACGGTGACATCGCTCTTTAAAAGCAGCGTTTAAAGCTAAGATGCCAGCCAGCTGGTCGGAGGAGCTACCGTTTATATTACTTGGCATCCGGGTGGCCTGCAAAGAGGATTTCAATGCAACTCCAGCCGAGATGCTGTACGGTAAGACTTTAAAAATACCTGGCCAATTTTTTATATCTCTACAGGAAAATATATGCGATAATGATTTCGTTCGACAATTGTCTACGTCCCTGAAAAAATTCCAACTCGGAGACAACGTGCATCATGGTTCTTCAACAACTTTTTTCATCCAGCCTGCGTTAGCCACATGCACATGTGCATGTGTTCGTTAGAGTAGATGCAGTCCGCAAACCTCTATAACCGCCGTACAATAATCTGTTTAAAGTCGAACAGCGTCATCAGAAGTATTTTAAGGTAAATATCAACGGCAGCGTACAAAAAATAACAATCGACCGTCTGAAGGCAGCTTTCATCTTGGTTGAAGAGAATTCCAACACAACTAGCTGTACACAAACACCTTCATACAGAACGCGCTCTGGGAGAACAGTAAAGCCGCCGAAGACCTTCCGACTAGAGGGGGAGTAGTGTAGCAGAACACGGAATAAACCGCAGAGACAACACCCTATGATTTTTTTCCTGCGTAAGCCGATTGATAAGCCCAGCCCAATTAACCGTACCGCATATCACAGCGAAAACTATAGCGTGACTAACGGCTTAAACAAGTTTTCGTTTTGACATCGTCCGAGAAAACCAGTTAGTCTTTGGCTGCTTATCTCCACACGCATACGCTCCGCGCTCGTTTTTTTTGCCAAACCGATTTACCAATATGTTAGGGAAATTAGTAATAAGAATATTTGTCAATAAATTCGTGAAGTAGAATCGACTCGTTTTATTCTTATACACTAAAGAAAGAAGTTGAAATTGGAATGGAATCTAAAATATCATATGTATTTGAAAACGATTGTAAATGTTCGTATCAATGGCAAGTTCTTCGAAATAATTTGTTTGTATTTTAAATTTTACCATAGACCGAAAAACCACCCCAGACAAATCCCGTTGTCTCCGGGCGATATGGCGCCCTATGCTTTTCATGGATATCAGGAGGAAACAAATAATAAAATGTGACTTTAAATTTGTATTCGAAAGTAACCTAAATAATTAAACTACGAATTTTAATTTGTAAATCATAAGATATATTTTTGGTAAATTGAGAATAAAGTTTTCTAATTTCACGATCAAACAATTTCAATTTAATACGGTGATGCCTCAAATCACTATACTCAAGAATCCTAAATTGCAAAATATGAAATGCAAATTGATAAAAAAAAAGATTCAATTTACCATAACAAATTCGTAAATCGCAACTACGGAAGTGGTAAATCTACCCCTTTTGTTCGCAAATCAACACTTTTGAGTTGCAATTCAAGACTAAATGGTTGTAATTTATTAAGGGAGGAAATCGGAATTTACAACACAAAAGTGGTAATTTACGAATTATTTTTGCAATTCACAACCCATATTAATAGCAAATTGATAACTATTTGTGTCAAATTGCGATTGGTTATTGCAATATGTATTCCTCATTTGATCGCATCATTGACAAAAAAAAGTAGCGATTCGCGACTTTTGAGGGTCAATATCTTCACTTCGACAATTTATAGAATTGCGAAAAAAAAGTCGTGAATTAGTAAATCCTGAGCTAAGCTCTAAAACTAGACAAACTTTTCGTGATTCTGCGCTCATTTTTCTTGATTTGATCTAAAATTTTTTTCCGTGGCGTGCAATTTAAACTAAAAAATTTTCAAAAAACGTGACATCAAATTTATTAGACAACAATAAGAAAAAAAGATAAGCCCATTATACATTATTGCATTCAGGATTCAGATACTAAATAATCTCTCTTCTATCTCTTCTTTTCTTCTCTTCTCTGTATACATATATTACTAGCAGTTACCCGCGACTTCGTCCGCGTAAATTGTTACTTAAATTGTTTTTTTTTTTTTTAAAGGATTTCTTCTAGACAATTTTGTTGTTTTTTTATTGGACGACGGTAATATCACCAGACTTGAGGCAAGCTACGTAAAACTGACAGTGCGTAAAGCAATCTTCCCTTAAATCTATACCAGCGTATTTCCATGATTGGCCTTGAGATTTATTGATCGTCATGACGAAGCACACGTTGAGGGGAAATTGTAATCTGTTAAAGTGAAAGGGGAGTTAATTAGGAATCAGAGGAATGCGCGGCACGTTTTCCCTTGAGTAACCCCGGTCACTATAATAGCTTCGATTAAATTTGAATGCAAAGCTTTGATTTTCAGTCTAGTGCCATTGTCATTACATAGTTTTGGTGGTCTTAAGTTCCGAAGGAGCATTACGGGTGTGCCCTTCCGAAGAGTTAGTCTATGGTACGGAATGGGTACCCGATGGTTTATAGGAATTTAAAAACTCTACCGGATAGTTAACGGCTTCATCAACAACATTGCAAATAGGAAGATATGTTGTGAGCTTGGTTTAAGCCACGGAGGCATCTTCGATTCAGGTGAGGAAGGCGCTGCACGCTCGCGTTTGCTCGGCTCAGCTCGTTGGAAGGGGATAGTTCTTGCCCCCTCAACATACACCTCCTCCTCAAAACTCTTTTGTATCGTGCCATAATAAAAAAAAATCAAGAGAAATAGAAAGTTACTTTAATTTACGTGGACCCCGGACGGACAAAAGGAAAGCTAATTTAAAAATAGAATAGAGCGGAAAAGAAAAGTTCGAAGACTTTTGCCTATGGCCTTGAGAGAAAGCGGGAAAGTTTACACGAAACTTAGCCTAACTAGCCTAAACTATGCCTAATCTAATCTAATACTTAAGCTAAACCCTACTCACCATCTATTCTAACTTAAAACTAACCTACGATAGACAATACCCTAAGCGCGACTCTCTTTCCCATGGTCTCTCAAAGACAAAGATTCGTCAAAACCCTGAGACATGCCTGATGACGATGGCAAAGGCTGGCCTACCCTACCTTTTGTGTGTCATAAACACATCCAAAAGTTTCCATTCAGGCCGATGTTGCGAATGGTAAACCCAAGATCTCCTCCCAGTCACTATCGACGAAAAATAGAAAATCTCGTTAGTTGTACGTCATGTTAGTTCGTTGCTTGTTGACATCATGTCCCGTCACTGTCAGTCCACCCGAGGACGGCTTGTCCGGTCATCCACACACCGGTTGCAAAGCTCTACACAGACATCATTCCGATCAAAACACTCGTATTATAATTATTTAAGGAAATTCATTTAATTCAAATAATAAACCTAACTTAAAGCGTATTCTGCGCTTAATATTGACTTATATAACTACTAATAATTTATCAATTCAAACAAAATAATATAAAAACAACAAAAAAACTTAAAATCTAAAACTTACGGTTTTATCCCGATCCCCCGTTGTCCTGGTACCAGCCCAAGGAAGGTCACTGCTGCAAATTCCAAATATGGTTACTGCGAACAACAACAAAAAAACACTAAGTGCAGAACCTTACCTTATTACAATATAATAAAATTAGAAAAAAAACTACTCTAAGTCAACTGATTTCAGAAGGAAATCATACAAAAAGAATACAAAAAAAACTCACGTTAATCCTAATAAATAAATGGTCCCTCGGAGCACCTCCTCTGAATTGTGTCGTTGCACAAAAAGGTCGGCGGAGTTTTTGAGACGTATTATAAACGGTTTGTGGCTGAGGTGGCGGAGCACCCCCTTTTGTAACCGCTCTTTGACGAGTTGGTAGCAAAGAAAATATACCTCCACGGTCAAACTTTTGGGGATCCTCTGGATTTGGAGTTCTTTGTTCGGGGAATCTTTGTTGGAGTGCACTGTATGCGGGTTATCGGATTCAAAGCGTACAGTTTGCCTTGGTTTCACCCTTGCCTTTACCGCTGCCTTGATACCGCTAAATGCCCGTTCTTGCGGTTGGGCTCAGTACGTTCCTTATGGTACGGACCCCGAAACAAATGATTGTAGAGATTGGCGAAACGATTGCACAATCGGTCGTTGAACACACACTGTTTAAATGGGGAGCACACTATTAACGTAACACCCAAAAATCATATTTTTTCGATTTAAAATATAGCTACCTTGATTATTATTTTTGGACTTCTTGCCCGTGTCCCACTTCTGGTGTCCGTTTTTGCCTTTGACACTCCTCTTAATTTTCACAGAAAAATCCTACATTAAAATCACTATTTATATATCCTCACAAAAGTTTCACATTAAACTCACCCGAAAACCCGATAGAAATTATATCTGCTGAGGGCAATGACCTCTCTCGATCAGTTATCGATATAAAATGACGGGACAATGGTTTTTGGCCTAAGTGTCCCCTATAAATTGTTTTTCCTCTTTTGCCTTATAAAGTTTCATTTGTATCTACTCTTCTTCCTTCTTCTATTGCTCCCAGCTAAATATATTTCCTGTATATTTCTGCCTCATCGTTTGTCTCTTTCTAACCCTCCACACTTTTGGACAGGGAAGGAAGGTATCTCAATTCCTTAGTCGGGTCAGTTCACAGTAAGTCGTTTAGGGAAACCTACTTATCGACACTAGCTAACATATCTTTCAAATAAAAATATCACAACAAATAATACAATAAAACTAACATGCGAATAAATAGATATGACAAAACCAACAAATAAAATGATAACCAACAATACCTAACCACTAAATAACAATAACTAACTCTATATTGCACAGCTTTTGATCAGTTCATGACTTTCGGTCAGATTGGCTTGAATCTTGGAACTGGAACGCAGACCTATTTTGTTGACGAGACAACAGGTAACCCGGTCGCCCCGATAACTATTCCGTGTTTTAAAGTTATTTTTCTTTAGTTTTATCGGGCATAAATTAAATTATGAGGACCTAATGGGCTGCCGCAACAGATAATAGGAAAATATTTTATCACAATAAATAATAAAATAAAGTAAAAGCAAATTTAAATTAAAAGTAAAATAAATTGAAATTCAAATCAAATTTGATTTAACCTAATAAACCGAAAAAACTACAAAAAAGCTAAAAACAATTAAACGAATGATTTTTTTTGGATCAAATGAAAAGCAAACGTTTCACAGAACGAAAAGGAATTACGAAGTATACACCAAACAGCATGAGGTCTATTAGTTGGCGCAACAGATCCATAGGGACCCTAGGCCTATAGCTTCTTATTTTTGGGACGACAGGGAGGGATCTACAATTTTATGCCGAGTCCAAACGGCCAATTGAGAAGCTCTTTCAAGACACATCATAATGCTTTCCATGTGTACGATTTACTCAACCCACTCACCCCCCAAGCATAGTTGGCAATCGAGAAATCAATCTTAATTACTTGTTGATTAAATGAGATCTGTCTTTAATATCTTCTAGCTCATCCTCTGGAAGGAGAAGAAAGATAAATGATGGCTTAGAATACTCGGGGAAGTATGCTAAAGAGCATTTTTTGATCTTTTTTGAATTGACCAAGCTTTATGAATGTGATAGCAGGTTGAGTGAAGTAACGTTAAAAAAAAAAGTTTGCAACCACTTTTTCAACCTTCATTAGGCGAATTTTGAATAAAATGGCGAAATAGGTATTCGATGATTTTTTATTTTCCAGAAACATACAAAACTTCAAGTTTATACGTCTAACAGTACGTGAGTAACAGGAAAACCTCTCTAAAAAGGGCAGGGAGGGTCGTATCCCTTCTTAGTGCGCGTCTACGCAGCTAGTGGAACATATCCTGAAAGATTCATGAACATACAACTAGCGGTTGGCCTGTACGATGTCTGTCACCTAAATCCCGCTACTCTTTTATGTATAGTAGGGTAATAAATAACTATAAGACCAATCCTCATTGTGAATAATCAAATACTTTTTGTTCTTAATCTCTAACTTTAAAGCGGGCTAATATTAGCTTGAACTCTTGCACTTCCAGTTTCTTCTTTTGCACTTGCATTTTTAGATCTAGTATCTCAGTGTTTTTAGCGCTCTCAGAGTCGACTTGAGCAATTCCTCCGAAGTACCTGGAGTTGAGACAACACGCCTTCGTTTAGTAGATATGCATGTTTATTCATTGTGATTGGGGTTTCATTTTCCCCCTAAAATTGATGTACGATAATATATGAACTGTATATATATTTACATGTACTAGCTGACCCGGCAAACTTCGTTTTGCCCAAAATATATTTTTTGACTGAATTAATTTCAAGCACTCACGATTCCACCTGAAATTTGTTTCTTTGATCGAAATTTAGCGATACTTAACAGATGACTTCGTCCCGGCCAATATTTGGCGAAAATATAATAAAATCAAGTATTAATTTCTTTAAAGTCTATTAGATTTATTGAAATCTAAAACAAAGAATATATTAATGACTCAACTTAAAGCTGCACGATACACTACATTTTTTGTTTTCTGCTCCGGAGCGTAAATGAAGAGTGAGGATGGTTTCCCTACTCGGGAACATGCCACATATAACTGGCCGTGTGAAAAACATGATTTTTCCAGATTTATGCCGCACACTTCCAGCGACTGCCCTTGTGACTTGTTTATTGTCATCGCAAATGCAAGTTTCACTGGGAACTGAATACGTTTGAATTGGAATGGCAAATCGTTTGAACTCAAGGGAATTCGCGGGATTAGGCATTCTTCTCCTTTGAACAGCCCTTTAAAAATCCTTGCCACTATCACATTGTTCATTAGCTTCATGACAATCAGTCGGGTTCCATTGCACAGTTTCGGGGCATGAAGATTTCTTAGCATAATGACGACAGATCCAACTTTAAGAGGAAGCAACTCTGGCAATTTCACCTTTCCGCCCGCCCAACACAATCCAGGCGGTTCTTTCTCAAATTTAACTGCATTGCAATGCTGACAAACGACAGAGATTTGACCAAATTGAAGTGATGCGTGCGCACTGTATTGAATGTTTGGGTCATATCGAAAGGCTGCACGTTCAATGCTCACCGGAATAAATTGTTGTTGCCAACGTTGTCGTTCAATAGTCGCACGTTGTGACCTTGCTTCATCACTTTGCCGAGCACGACCTTCTCTTCTTCTCAATCGTTGTTGCTCAGTGTAAGCTTCGTTGATCTCTTCTGACTGTCGCGCACGATTTTGAATCATTCTGATTCGTGCTGATTCCCATTCAATAGCACGTTCCTCTTCCGTTTGACGTGCTATGACATTTCGGTGTCGTGATGCATTCTGTGAACGCCGACCAATGTTACCATGACCTCTTTTTGGCATCGTAACAAATATCGAACTGTAAATGATCATAACTTTTTATAAATCGCACGCAGTTTTCACAAATCACTAACTTACCTTTGAAATAGTCAAAATACAGAAAGCAAACGAACGAAAAGGGTGCAATTGAAATTTTGAATACAACTGGAAAAACAGAACGAAACACTTAACGATCTAACAAAACAATAATAATAATAGTAAATTTAAAAATTTTATTTAAAATTAATTTGACTTTCTTTCAAATGTTGTTTTATTTTTCTTTCTTGATTTACAAAAGGGTACAACTTCTTTATCAGTACATTAGTTAATTCATTGGTCCCCCCCCCCCTCCTCCGTGACCACACAGCCTAAATTATCAAATCACAAAGCATATATATACTGTGCTATCAAATGGAATGACCGCCTACAGCGCCACCTGTTGAGAATTTTTCAATTTTTCTTTTTTCCTAAACCTTCGCGGAGCAATTACGAACAAATCCGCAGAAGGAAGTATCCAATTTGGTCCAGTCGTTTTCGAGTTTTAAGCATCCGAACAAACCAAGATCCATTTTTATATATCTAGATTAAATAAATTAATACCTACATATTTCCGGTCCAATATAGTGCAGGAATCGAATTATGTTTTATTGTATTTGAAATCAAGGGCACCAACTTCAAACACCTCAAAATTGAGTTCCAATGGTTATTTCAGCGGTTATCCTTTGCGATTTTTTGGAGTCCCTAATTTTGGTCCGAGCACTGCATTTCATGAGATACGGCTAACAATTCTTATATATTTAAATAACTTACCAATTAGCTTAAACTTTTTTTTATAGATCAAAAATTTGTCAATTGTCCAATTGTCAGCTTACAAATTGTCACCTGAATCGATTATCACATTTTATTATAGGTACAGGGCCCAGGTTTAGATCAGTGGATAATTCAGTTTTACTTAACACGTGGACACAGAAAACAATCCTTTTAACACTTCTGATTTCCGTTTAAGCGTTTAACACTTCGATTGTAGAGCGGTGTTTTAAAAATGATACCTAACTTTATTATTAGATTTACTAAGCGGCTACGAAAAACACAATTCTCTTGACCTCCCTATTCTAGATCAATCATTTTAATGGCTTAAATGCGAAACTGAAAAACAAGTTTCTAGCACAATACAACGAATAGATTTTGTGATATTAAAACATCTTTCGATTTTGGGTCATAACAATTTTATTTCCAAATCTTCTTCATATACTATATGTATCAATTGTATGTTTGAAAGGGTAAAAGAAATTCCTCTCTTCGGTAAAAAAAATAAAATAAAAAGCTTCACCCGGATTTTCGATGAAAGAAAATACGTAGATACAAACATAATATATAAAATCCTTGGATCAAGCAAGAGCACCATGAAAATTTTGTTTATGGTTGATATGCATTAACCACAAGAAATTCTATTGTCAACTTTTAGCGAAGCATCATATCAATTCGATTAAATGAACGAAATTTTTGTGGTACTCTTCGATCCGAAACTCATATATCATACTTTGATGATGAGAATGACAAAGATTCTTTCTCAATTTATAGATTTTTTTCTTTTTTTGACTCAACATAAAAATAAAATAAAAAAAAAGAAAACATAAGGAACCGTCCATCCTTGGCAACATTTCTAATCCATTCATCTAAAGGCAAGAAGAGCGTTAGCATGAAACAACTTACTTCATGTATCTCAATTCGCAAATTGAATATTAACGAAGCAAATTTGTGGCAAAATTTAAAAGAGTTTCAGAAAGTAAGGATATTCCCTCACATTTCTAAGAGTCTTCTAAAAGATACGCTGCATTGATAACCATTCGACCAAGGTGAACTTCATTAACGACCTATGGAAATTGTACGATGTGAATCAGAAATAGTACCTTCGGGTTTATGCTCTTTGTATATTTTTCATGGGTATAGTTAATCTCACTTCGCTTCATTAAAACATGCAAAAAATGGAAACGTTTTGTTTTCAAAGGAAATCATAAAAAATAACCTTTTGCGGTAACCTGATTTATGATCTTTTTGGAGCTTAGGACGCAACTAACCAACAAAGTAAATAAATAAGGCCTTGCCTCACACTACTGACTCGGACCCCCGCAGGAAAGTGTTCTCTGGGGTTTGGGTTTTTTTTTTTTAGGTAGATAGTCTGGTGTGTACCCGATTCCAAACAGATGTAATTTTTTTTACTAAACGGATTAAAGAAATTGTGAAAATTTCGTTAATGAAGTTTCCTTTACCTACTTCTTTGGAATTATTTTGAACGCTTTATAATGGGAAGGGATATTGGGCAACACCTCGGACTTCGGGTTTGCAAACATTATTTTTTGTAAAATCATGAATAGATTTAATCACTCAGGTGTCTGGCTAAAAGAGAAATACCATGAAAGTGCCCAAAGGGTTGTACGAACTTGTGGTAGGTACTTTTTATATGCTACAATATTAAACAAAGTAAAACTTCATCAGTTCCCAGTGGAGTAGAAAATTGCGATTTTATTCGCAAGGCCTGGGCTAGCGAAGAGTAATAGACGGTAGAGTCCCTTAAGGTTATATTTGTAGTGTACTGCAGGAATATATAAAATGATGAATTGATGTCCATATTGTGGTCATATAATGTCAACGACTACATATAGTTTGTGCTAATGGAAAACCGATATAATATTTTGATAAATCATCTGTAAAATAAACATTTTTCGGTGCAAAAAGCCGTCCAACGTTTAAAAAATCGCTATTTATATGGTGATACATTGATGACATTGGACTTGCTATGAATATAGGCAAATATCAAAACAAATTTCGAAGGGCCTTACCCAATATTATTAATTAACAAGTAAAAGTGTGCTCATCGTCCTGGCCGATGGGTTGATACCCTCCACTGCATACAAGTCATGCAAAATTGGGTTTGTATGGGAGGTACCAGAACTACTTGACCGACACAGCCCATTCTTAATACCAACCTGACGACGATAAAAAGAAGTCCTTTCACCAAATTTCAATCGCCTATGTCTATCCCTTTGGGCACTATCGTGCTTTCAACAGACAGACAGACAGACGGACATGGCGAAATCGATTCAGAATGTAAATATATACTTTATGAGGTCTCCGGTGACTCCTTCTTGGCGTTACAAATGTAATGACAAATTGAATATCTTTCTGGGGAGGGTATAAAAAGTCAATTTTTTTTAAGTTACTTAATTTAAATTTGAACTAATACCTGGAAATGCCTTTGAATTATTAAATGCTCATATGTTTTTATATCTTAACATAAATCTCTAAACTAAACAATTGGTTGTGGAACCACCAGTATTTCTATCGGAAAAGTTAATCTAAGAGACGTGTGACCTCCCTGATCTGCTAGTATACGAGTCTCTGTATTAAAGACAAGTTTTCTTCACCAATGAAAAGCCGGGGCATCCTCCAAACAGAATCTACATTCTGTATTCGGACAAAGGTACATTTTGCTGAGCCACAGTGGCCTGTGACGAAGCCCACTAGCTTTCTTATGTTATCCTTACTGAGTCTAAAGATAATCTTGTAGGAGTAAGGCTTAATTAATCGCTTGGAATGTCTTAAACCAGGGACATTTTTCCAGTGGTTAAGACGAAGTTGTTGTTCCCATGCATTAATTAGTCTTAGCGCAGTAGCCCAATTGTCACTGCAGTGAGGTTCTGGTCCATGGAGAACGATTTCGGAACCAGCTCTAGCTGATGACCAGGTACCCAGCCAAGTTTGACCTTGTTATATTTGGCTTACGTTTGCAGGGCTTCATGGCAGTGCTTAACTGTATTTGAGTCTATTGTATTGGACGCCTGTAAAACTGCCTGACTGTCGGAGAAAATATGTATGATGGCGCCTTTTATACCTTTAAATAAAATTAATAATTTGCGCAACAGGTCCGTGGGGACCCTAGGCCTAGCTTCTTACAACCATTCGTCTTGTGTGAGTTTTTATTTTTTTGACGAATGGATGGGATCTACAATATTATGCCGAGTCCAAACGGCCAATTGAGAAGCTCTTTCATGACAGTTATACTCTCGCATGTTTGTCAGACGTTCGCGAGAGGTGGCGCAATGAAAAAAACCTTAAGTTGGAGTTTGGATTTTCTCGGGATTCGTGCCTGGGACCCCTCGCTTAGTAGTCCAACACACTAACCACTTAGCCACTGCGCCGACATTTATAGTATACCTACCTTTACTGGAAATTATATTAACGCATATTTCGATAGCATGGATTTCCGCTTGAAAAACCGTGGGACACATTCCCATGGGTATCGAGATTTTGGTGTTGAGTCCAAAGACACCAGCTCCAACTCCGGAAACCATTTTTGATCCGTCGGTGTACCAGACTAGACTTTTAGGGTCTAGTGTCGGTACACAATTGGCCCAATTACAACTTCAAATAATTTCCCAAAACTGTACTCCTGTACTGTACTTTTCAGATGTCCCACATGTTCGTCTGATTTAGACTTATATTCGAGCTGCAGATAAATGGCTCATCTATTGCAGCCGTGAGGGGTGAGAGCCCAATAATGACCTCAAGTGCTGTTGTTTGGCAAAAGCGCATTGCACCCGTGATGCCGAAATTCTGCAGCTTGTTTGTCGTAGTTCGTTCAAGTACTTTCGGCCACCAAACGATTGCCGCGTACGAGATAATGGGTCTTACCATCATTGTAGGTATATATCCAGTGTATCAATCTAGGATTTAGACCTCAAGTTCTGCATTACAGACACCTACAGCCCCACATGGCTCTATTCGCACGCTCTGTGGCGGCCTTGATGTGTAAGTTCTAGCTCAGTTTATTATCAAGGATGATTTCGAGATATTTTACTTCGTTGGAGTAATTTAATGTAGTCCCATTATGGATTTATAGATAAACCATTCGAGTTCGTAGTTCACCATTCGAAAACATGTAGTAGAGCATTCGTCATTCTACTATTAATGGTAGCCACTAATGATAATTCCCAAATCGTTGGCATACCCTATGGCATTATAACCTGTATTATATAGACTGACTATCACGAGTGACACCCACAACGGGGGAAAGTACTCCTCCTTGGGTGCAGCCTTTGACTGCTGTCACATACACAGCCACACCTCTTGACGAAGATGTTATAACTCGACTTTCCAGCTTGGGTCGTATCCATCGGTAAGTCGAGTCTTCGATACCTTTACAACTGGTTGCTCTAGTAATTGAATCGTATCCGGTATTGTCGAAAGCGCCCTCAACATCTAAGAATGCGCCCAGGGCAATTTCCTGAAGCACCTTCAGTGGCCTGTCCCTTTCTGTACGCAAACTCGGACTAACGGACCTCTAATATGAACATAAATTAATCTTTCCATAGATTTAAGAATAAAGGATGTTAGACCTATGGCTCTATTGATTTAGGCAGTTGGCTTGGCCTATTGCCATTTTTAGGGATACAAATTACGTTTACAGTTTGTATGATCTATTCTCAGAACTTTATGATCCCAGTGAAAGCTGCTTAATTGGCTTTCACTCCTGCCATGGGTTCAGTCTTTCGATCTAACTCAATTAGTGATCGTTCTGTCTTTAAGAGCGGCTGTAACTAAGATGAATGCAATTTCTCAGTCTATGCCTTGCCGCAAGGCACTTTCCATGCCGGAAGGTACTTTTAAAGGGCCTATTTCACAACATCTAGGCCAACCCCTTGGATCTGTAGTCCAGTCAAACTCTGTCCAATAGAAGAGCAGCCCGATTTCTCGAATTCCACACTACATGAGTCAACTATAGTGGAAGTGTCGGAATAGATGATTCTATGTGAGCAATTCTGGCACAGCCAAGATTTTTAGATGGAGCCCTTATGACATCTTCATCTATTTTCAGGGAGTTCGGTTGCCCAACAGCAGACCGAAAAGATAGGGTAACATTTGGCTTTTCGGCACAAGTGGTATTGACCTTCGGCATAACCTGAGTTGTAAGTTCCTCTGGTTGCACAACAGCAACACCAGATGTTGATGCGGTTTCAGAATTTAGAGGCGTCTGGCTGTAAAGTTTTTTTTGTTAATTGGTATTCGGGAAGGGAATGTCGGAGCCCGACACGGGGATGAAAACGAAGGTCACCAGGTATTCGGGGTTCGCATACTATCTACTAATCTCACTTATAACCATGCATCCCTCGGCGTATGCTGTTCCGCCTTGGATAAGAGATTTCAGACGACTACCGCCTCCGACAGCATAGCCCGCTGAATCTTTGCAATGCACCAGCGCACTTTAGAAACTAAAAAGGCACCCAAGACTATACCATCGCGGATGATATCTTTCTCCCCGAAAAGTAAAGAGATATAAATGTACGCCAGTTCGAGAAGGATCAATATAGGAAAAAATTGTCTCTAGTAAACAAATCTTTATTTCATTTTCCTTACACCCAAAAAAGTAGTCGTAGTAGAAGTCGTACGCTTCAATGGCTTAGGAGAAAATATACACACTACAATATTCTATATTATATATAATTTACACTACGCCACAACTTTAACAGTGCACTTGAGTATAAAGCACTTCCTTGAAGATGTGTTACCTTTGAGTTGAAAGATTTGGTGGATGTGCACGTACATAATTATAGGCTTCGGACTTACCCACCAAGTCCATTTCGGTCTCATGAATAATAGGAGTTCTTACAGCACTTGAAATATCTCAGAAAAATCTTCAATTTATTGACTGCTTTGAAAATTTATTGGTAGTAATAAAATACGAGTGTTTGTTTTCTCTTGCTTAAGCCAAAAATTATTGCATCGCTATCCGTCCATCAGCGGCGTCCACTTTCATTAAAAATTCAACAGCATAAGGTAATCATCGTATTATGACAAATTTGGGTCGACTGTTGTGTCATCCTGGCATTACAATTGATGTTACAGGACAGACAAGAGCACATCCGTAATTCGGCCATTTTGGTCAGTGTTCACCATTGTTTTGTGTTCAGGGTATTACGTACACGGATTCCATTCCAAGGACTTACGAGTACACGTATGTGCACATATTTACCAAATTACCATCATCATCGTCACAGTCATCGTCGCTACTCTTACTATGCAGAGCATACAGGAGTGAACCTGGAACTCGAACATATCGTTACTTACAAAACCATTGTTGCTGTAGATATTGCTATTCCACAACTGATTTCAATGAGCTTGATCATTCTTTGGATTTAGAGAAACGCATTTGGCCAAATGAATATTTAATGTACACGTCCTCCTGCTTAAATATTGCTCGGTATCAGTTAATTATTTAGTCTTTGTTGAAAGAAGCACGTACCTGCAAGTTCTGCAATAGTGTTCGAATATGTCTGTGTTCCTTTAGCCGGTCATATGGTCAATATTAGCATAAATTAATTGAATTTTGCATTCAGAATATTCCATGTTTGAGTGTATCCACTTTGGTCAATGACGTCGATAATGATTTGCGTTCGTATTCAAAATAGTAATCTATTCATTCAGACCGGCTATTTTATCAGCCGCATCCTTAAACAGTGTCTTGTATGTATCAAAGAAATTGTTCTTAAGTGATTCAGTTTTGTGGGAATGATGCCTCATCTCAAGTTTGTCCACATGAGTTGCTCGTCTCACTGTATAGCATACACTTAAAGTGTCGAATGTACTCCTAGGCTAAGTGCTGTATCTACGAGTATGGTTTTCCCTTTCGGATTACGGATATATCCTTGGAGAAGTATATATATGGCTACCATAAGGCAAAGGATGTGTTAATGAATTCAATTTTATCCGCATGGTTTATTAGGTAAATGTTAATTTTGCAAGACGTATCCTATTGCATACTTACATACACCAGTGGATACTTGAGTATTGAGTTTTAAAAAAATATATCGTATGCTAAATGAGGTAAGGATTTGGGAAGTAATTTTTGAGAAATAGTTTTTTATACGGCTTTGTTCGCATTTTGTCAGAAAAACTATGTAAGGGATCTTATTTTGAATATTTATTTTATCTGCAATATGTTTTATGATCAAAATCGTTAGAGCTATTTTTGTAAAATTATACCTGCAGACAAAGTAGCAACAAATATTGTAATGTTTGATATTTAGCTATTTAGCAAAAATCCATCCATTGCACGATAATATGGAGAATAGTATGCTATCAAGTTAGAAAGGAGCATATTAGCTTAGTAATTCATTTCTGAAACAATCGAATGGACCGTTTTCAAGCTAAGCCTAAAGTTTAGTACCGTTATTCGAATTATTAGCGAAAAATGGATATAGGCCATAATATAAATATCGATTGAAATCTTTATGCCCGTTTTCGAGGAAATCAAACTGGTTTAAAAATGTTATATGTGAAATAGCGTAACAGTAGTTGTCTTTTTTTGGATAGTAGTTCACAACTCTCTGTTGAATACTTTCTTCCCTTCCAGTTACTTCTTTCGAAAAATATATTTGTTTTTTTTTGGCCAAACATAATAAATGAATTCGTAATATTTTCCTGCTTTTCTTATCGATACTTCGACCGATACTTGTAAATCAAATAATTGTAAATTATCGGTGAATTTTCTGTAGTTTAACATTTTGTGAGTTTTAATAAGGACTTCCAATTTTGTTAGTTAATAAAAGAGGGGTGCTAATATCTGTATCAAATAATAGCAAGAGATACAAATATTGACAGTAGATGCCAGTAACTTGTCATATTGGACCACAGTTGTTGTCACTGTCAATAGCTGTACTTTTGACGGTGCCAACATCTATAGTATACGATGATTATTTGTTAAAGATTTTTGAAAATCCGGAAATAGGAAAAAATATTAATATTGCAATAAAATCGTTTAAGCTATGTTTTTTAAAATTCGTCAACTTAGTTGTTAAATACAAAAACTAAATTAATTAATGGATTATATACAGGGTGGCGCACCAATTGTGCTACAATAAGAAATTCAAATAACTTTTTTTTTAATCGATGTATTTCATTTATTTTTTTTTATTGGTTAGAAAATTAAATTTTATTTTAAATAGTTAGTTGTTTTTAAAGATTATAGATCGCAAATGACCTCCACGCTCTCCCACGCATATGCGGCACCTGATCAAAAAACTATTCATTGCGGCCTGAAGAGTTGAAGTTGGGATCGCCTCAATTATTGTCGTTATGGACTGCTTTAATTCAGTTAAATTCCTGGGCTTCGTTTTATACACCTCTTGCTTGACATAACCCCATAAAAAGAAGTCTGGTGCAGTCAGGTCAGGTGACCTGAAGGCCAGCGAAGAGTGGAGTTCCTAGAAATTAATTTGTTTGCGAATTTTTTGTTTAGCTCCGCCATAACTGGTCTGGCTATATGTGCAGTTGCTCCATCTTGCTGAAACCAAACGCTGTTGAATGGCATACGTCTTCGGCGCAGTTCTGGGTAAAAATACTCCTTCAACATCTTTAAATAACGGTCACCATTGACAGTAACGGTTACACCGTTTTCTTCAAAGAAGTACGGCCCGACAATACACCTTGATGAAACTGCGCACCACACAGTGACTCGTTCTGGGTGCAGTTCCGTCTCATGGAGCATTTCTGGATTAGACTCTTTCCATATACGGCAATTTTGCTTGTTTACATTGCCGTTAAGATCAAAATGGGCCTCATCAGACATGAACAAACAATTGATCAATGTGTTGTCTTCTTCGGCCATTGATATCATTTTTTGGCAAACTTCCAGGCGAACAGGCAAATCCTGAGGGTTTAACTTGCTAGTAATTTGGACTTTGTACGGAAACAAGTTTAAATCGTCATGAAGTATCCGTTGTAATGACCGTCTACTAACTCCAATTTGCCCCGATAAGTTTCAGGTCGAAACGCTCGGATTGGCCTGTATTGCAGATGCTACTGCTGCGATTGTATCCTGAACCCGAACATTGGCATCTCGATGGTACGGCCTTCGTGCGATGCTTCCAGATTCGGCAAACATGTTTCCAAACCTCATAATGGTCCATCTACTCGGGGGATTACCGCCAAACTCCCGCCTAAATTCCCTTTGGACGGAAATGACGGACTGCAAAGCATGGTACCGTTGCACTATCCAAATTCTTTTCTCCGTATCCCAATCATCCATTTTTATAAATCTAAATAGTAACCTACAAAATAAAAAAAAAATAAGCCGATTACTCACACAGAAAAAAAGTTATTACGTTTTATTTTTGTAGCACGATTCGTGCGCCACCCTGTATTACAATTTTTTTAACCTTTATTTTCAATTAATATATTTATTGGAAAATTTTTATTTTTATTTTATTCAAGAAGTAGTAAATGCTATTATTTAATCATTAATTTTGGGTGCCAATAACCGTTTTTCGTAGAGTACCAACTACTGTGCAGACGGTGTCAACTACAGTAGTTATAGTGCATTTAATTCTAAATTGAAACCTTTTAACTCGGAAAAGTTAAACAAACTCCAAACTTCTTTAGGCTAAAGGCTTCATCTCGAGCATTCAATTTTGTTCGAATGCAATATCTTTCACTTACTACGTATACCAAAAAAATACGAAAATATTCAATGGAGTTTTTGTGTTTCTCTACAAATTGGTCAATAATAAGACAAAGGGGTTTTGCACTTTCCGTATAAAAGGACATTCAAACCACTATTTCTCCAAACTTGTGGAAGCCAATATTGCAAATTTTAAAAGTTTGGTAAACAAAGCACTTTGAAAAAAAATAGGCGGTATAGAAAAGCGGTCAGTTTCATGTAAATAATCTGACAGCTTTTGCTTGGAATTTTGTAAATGGACGTTGCATCTCCCACACAAAAAAAAAGACAACGCATTAAATTAAGATTATCAATGGGGGATTTAATACGAAAGATAAGGCAAGGGAAAAGCCTGGAGAGTACAGCTACTCCCTAATAAAATAAAAAGCAACGAAACAACGCAACAACGAGGACTTTGCTCTTCATTTCGCATGTATGTTTTTGGTGTGATATACCTACTTAGCTACTATTTTCCATATTAAGTAGGTGTGGTAACCAAAAAATTGTGTTATTCCAATCATATAGATAAGGGTTGACCGAATATCTCTTTTGAATAACTCTTCTTTGTCTATCTATCTATTTTACACTTTCTTTTTTCGTATCTTTTTCAGTTTTTTTTTCAAGTTAAATAATGTAGAATAGTACCCATGTTTTAATAAAACGTCCATAAGACTTTCCAGTGGAAACATTATCCGATGTTTTCCCCCTTACACATCTCTGTGTAGATTTGTTTTATTTTAGGATAGATTAACCAGTTACGTCCTTTTTTAAGCTAAATGGACAGCCCAATGTTAACCCTTTTTTTTGTTATTTTTTTTTGTTGTTACTTGCGTGTTGATAAGTTATTTACCTTGGCATGTATTATGAATACAATAATTCATATTTTAAAGCCTTGAATTATTATGATTTTTTGTTTAAATTATGAAATGCCGCCAAATGAGAGCTATTGTGCAAACTCTTTTATTTAACCCGCCGTTTTCACGCTACACATGCGGTTAATTTATATCATAAATTAAAGACAGCCATACAATTAAAAGCAGAAGCAGAGTAACTGTCATATGTATGGTGGGTTGTGGGTATTTAATAGCATACTTCTTATTAAACAACGAATATGAACTGCGTCAAGAACATCACTGCGCTAAAGGTTTCTTGGATTCATCGTTTCTTCTCCACCAAGCAGTGTTGGAAATATATGATTTTGATCGATGCTCCCTAACTTTTTATCGATCCTTGGCCAACTTGTCTGGTCGTAAATAAAATCACGGCAACCTTTGATGTCAAAGAACATTAGGATAAGGTGTTCCGCGGTCTTATGACTTCTTTAATATCATACTTGAAAAAATTGTACAAAACTCGCAGGTCAACACCAGGAACACAATGTTTCTAAAGATCTATATACGTCTGTGGGAGAACACATCGAGCAATATCTGGTGCTTTCTCAAATATTTGTGTACAGAGCGGGAACAAAATATATACTGTCAACAAGAATGGACACACAACATCGACAACTCGGACAGAACGTCACGATATACAATCATAACTTTGAGGTAGTTCCGGACTTTGTCTATCTCGGCTCCGCTACTCACTAAACATTACATCACCTTTAGAAATTAAACGAAGAATCGCAATTGCCAACTGCTGTAACTTCAGCCTAAGAAGGCAATTCGTTAGTAAGGGCATGTCGAGAAACACTAAGGAGACTCTATATAAGACCCTCATCATCCCAGTCCTAAGTCCAGACTTATGATGCAGAACCATGGACGTTTGCAAAGGCCGATGAATGAAGACCTCCTTCATCGTATCAAACGCGAAATTCTTCCACTGATTTTCGGTCCCATTTGTGTCGAAGTGCTATTGGGGGGGAGATTTAACAATGAACTCCATCAGCTGTACATCGACATCGACCTCATCCGAAGAGTGTGCATCAGTCGTCTAAGATGACTTAGGACAAGTAGAGAAAATTGACACAAACGCTCTGGCATGAAGAGTATTCAGTAGAAGAAGACGTCGTCTTAGGTGGCGTTCGCAGGTGGAAGAGTACCTCAACCAACCTGGAGTCCACACCTGGAGGCAGTTAGCATAAGATCGCGATTACTGGAGAAGGGTATTGGTTGAGGTATATGTCCATAACCCAAACAGTAGCGTTTAAGGTGGCATAAGTATATTAAATAATTCATTATTTTAGTTAACATATGCATGTAATATAATTATGATTACGGATTTTCTATCTACTAATTTTGATTCCAATTTTTTTAGATTTCCAAAGCAAAACTAAGTTAAATTAAATGAAAAACATTGGACATGGACATGCGTATGTGTTTCGTCGGATTTTGTTATGCTTTCATTTGGATAAAACTGTCATTCGTGGAAAGTGGTAAACAACTAACCCAAAGGCGGTTCCAGCAGTCCAATCCTCCTAGGGTCATGGTGATTGTTCTATTGAATTAGATAGGAGTAAACGAAATCGCATTTTTCTTGTGACGTTTAGTGGGATTTTAATCTTTAATCTGTGTTTCTCTGCTTGTATTGAATTTATCCCGCATCGACGGATTTTCTGGAATTGAGCATTTCTTTTGCATAGTTTCAAACCAAAAAAGCAATGTATGTACATGTATACATGAGTACCCACATTCCCGTTCCGAAACAGTGATTTATGTTCCTTGCAGCCCAAGCTCTTCACAGGTATCTATGGGGCTTTTGGAATATATATGCAAATAATAATGCGAAGGTAGATATGAAACATTTTTTTAAAACAAAACTGTCACAGGACAGTGCACTCCTGATGTGGATGTGCCATCGAAGTCCTTCCAAACAGAAAATTGGACTCATGTGCAAATTTTGCAGGAAATTCATTCATAAGGTTGTACGCCGAGTCGCTGGTGGTGGTTTTATGTATGACACCACCAGTGTATAAACCGTGCGCTGTCATTACGTCAAAACATCCAATTCGATCCGTTAAAATAAATAAATGAACGCAGGTGGCACAAAAGATCAATCACTGGAAGCCTCTTCGTCCCACCTTTGTATAGTATACGTCGATGGATTTTCATGCAAAATTCATGTGGAATGAACAGAATGATGTTGGTAAATAATGATGTGCGTCGCAGATGCCTAAGGAATAAAAGCAACGTAGGCGAAAATACAAACACAAATTACGGCTCAGGTGAATTCATTGTTTTGGGCGCTGATACATATGTGGTAATAATGAGGTTCCCTCAGGGACCTAGTGGCACCCATAAAGATGACTTTTTGGTGAAGGCCGTTCAAATTGACTTTTGTTTCGGTAAATGTACTCATGTAAGTGATATATAATTCACTTACAAACAAGTGCATTATTTATGCGTGACATTTGATAGACTGCACAATTCTCCTTTGTATTCCCATTGCTTGTTGATTGTAGCGTACAGAAATGTGCCGTGCACACCTTGAAATATGTAGAATTTATTTAAGTTGTTTAATGCGTCATTGGTAACATTTCAATCCAACTTTCTGCGTAAAAATTTAAGTAATTAAACCGAAATATGGAAAACGCGAATCGAGCAACCTATAGAGGTCAAGTCACGCGAATAGTTAATAGCGTGAAGGAATACATAGAATCCGACGAGTCTAAGCCGTCGTCCGCGAATGCGAATAATTGGGACATCATAGAAGAAGATCTTTCGGTTTTTCTCCAGCGACTAAAGACTGCGCATGAAGGTCTCAATAAAGGTAATAATGAGGTTCGTGTTCAAATAAAACCACGGTGCTCTTTCAACGATATATTTCCATTTTATGACTTCACAGCTAGCAAATCCTTGTAAATATTAACTCAGCACCCAAAGCACTGTTTAATATATTTAGTTCCTAAGAGGCACGCTTAAAAATCTTCGCGTTATCGGAGTAAATTATTGAGGGCTTTCCTCTACGTGCAAAAAGTGACGTGGCCAACGAGTGACGAGGAGCCGTGTTTTGTTAATGTATCTTCGCTACAAGTTAGTGTAAACACTAAAAGAGAGAACAAATTGGAACCTATTCTGCGTGTAGAGAATTTTCGTTGCTGGATTACTGCGGGTGAGTGCTTATGTATTCAGATTTGTTAATATACTTCGTAAAAGGCATTTTGAGCATACAACATATTTAACGTCAGAAGAAATAAATCAGTCTGAGAAGTATTGGATTAAAGTAACTCAGTTCGCATATTGCGGTCATGAGATCGATGCAATTAAGAAGGTAAACTCTGTTGACAAATCTTCTTACATTCCTGGGTGCTGAGTTAATACAAGGATTTGCTAGCTGTGAAGGCATAAAATGGAAATACAAGGTGGCGCAAAAGTAATCCTCCTATCAGAAAACGCTATAAATTTTGCGATTGGCCCCTAATGTCAGTTCTGTTTTGACATTTGTGTAGTAAACACATGCGAAATACACGTTAATAAACAATGTTACGCTACACTGCTCCAGAACGCGGAATATTGGTGACTATTTATTTGAGCAATAATCGGTCGGTGATTTTGGCACAACGTGAATTTAGTCGCAGATTTCCTAGCCGTCCAACGCCTACTGGTGAAACACTGCGACGTTTAGCCGCTCGCCTCGAAGAGACTGGCACAACACGAGATGCTGCCAGGCGTGGCAGACCCCGGAGTAGCCGTTCTGCAGAGAATATTGCTGCTGTAGCCGAAGAGGTCATGGAAGCGCCGTCGACATCGACCAGACGACGTGCCAGGCAAATGGGTATCAGTCGACGGTCTTTACAGCGAATTTTGGTACAAGATTTGAAGATGTTTCCGTACAAAGTCCAGACGGTGCATCAGCTGTTAGCTGCTGACCGCCAATCGCGTCTAACATACGCTCAAGCCATCCCTAATCACCACCAAGAGGAAGATGATTTTTCATCAAAAATAATCATGAGTGATGAGGCCCATTTCCATCTTAGCGGGTACGTAAATAAGCAAAATTTACGCTTCTGGGGCACTGAAACTCCGCGTGTAACCCACGAAGAGTGATTTCACCCGCTCAAAGTCACTGTATGGTGTGCTGTTTTCGCTGGAGGAGTCATCGGACCTTTTTTCTTCGAAGACGTCGCGGGCCAAACGGTTACTGTGAATGGTGAGCGCTACAGAGCAGTGATCAACGAGTTCTTTTTGCCGCAACTTGATGAATTGGGATTGGAAAACATGTGGTTCCAACAGGACGGTGCAACGGCACACACTGCACGTGCCACAACCGATATGCTGAAGGATGCATTTCCCGGACGCCTAATCTCCCGTTTTGGCGATTTGCACTGGCCAGCAAGATCTCCTGATTTGACCGCTCTAGACTTCTTTTTGTGGGGCTTTTTGAAGTCGCGGGTTTATGTCAACAAGCCTCAGACTCTTACAGCTCTTAAAGACAATATCCGTCAAGAATGTGAGGACCTATCGCCGTAAGTTTTGGCCAAAGTGATGGAAAATGCCATAAAAGGGGCTCAAATGACAATCAACTGTGGCGGCGGCCATTTACATGACATCATATTCTCGACTTGATGTAAAAAAACTTAAAAGACCAAATAAAAATAATCCACAAGAAGAATCAAAGTTTTTCATATTTTTTTTAAATTACAGCCAAAAAACATCGGATGGTTATTTTTGCGCCACCTTGTATATCGTTGAAAGAGCACCATGGTGGGGTGGCTTTTGGGAGAGACTCGTAAGAAGGTGGTTTCAAGGGCTAATTGGAAGAACTTCAATGAACTTCGAGGAGTTGCGAACATTGTTGCTAGAGGTTGAACGCGTCATCAATGCTAGGCCCTTAACATACATTTCCGATGATCCCAAAAACTTATCTCCTTTAACACCTTCACATTTTCTTGCAGGTTCACATGAAACATTCTTTGAGCCTACATTAACGAATCCGACAACTGGTGCTGATATTCCTCAAAAGCGGAATTCCCGCTTGAAATTCTTGCGGTTATTCTGGAAAAGGTGGAGGCTCGAATACTTGAATCAACTTCGTTCGCTTCACTTCAACAAAAATTCGTCCTCATCGAATTTCAAGCCAAATGATGTTGTCATATTATACGATGCAGCAGTATCAAGGACCCTATGGAAATTGGCTATCGTCGAGGAGGTTTTCCCAGGCCGAGACAACAAAGTTTGAGCCTGCCTAATACGTCTGCCGAATGGAACCACACTGAGAAGACCTGTGCAGCTACTATACCCTCTTGAGCTGAACTAAATGTCATCTTTGGCGGTCGGAGAATGCAGAATTTGTTTAAGTTGTTTAATGCGTCGTTGGTAACATTTCAATGCAACTTTCCCATTTTAAAATGTATCACTTCTAAAGTAAATAGCTTTAGTTTATTAAACTACGTGAATTATGTGCTAAGCAAAAGATCTTAAACAGTTAAGAAATTACACTATAAATTCTCTCTAACTAACTGATTATAGTTAGTTATCTTTTTAAAAACTCGATTGAATTATAACCTTAATTATAATAAACTATTACATTTAAACATTTGATTCGGGTCTTTCTTAATGCGTCATAGGTTTCAGCATTTGATAGCATTTTTTACAAAATATACAGTACATTACGGGGTTCCACGTAACTTTCTCGTTAATTCCAAGATTGGTCTGATTTTTTCAACTTTCTCATGTACGTACGACAATATTGTTTTTGTACAAAATGTCAACGTCGTGATTTTCTGACAGTACGATGATAGAGGAATACGAAAAAGTATGTCTGTTTGTCTTCTCCTGCGGTCTACGGCCTAAACGGCTGAACAGATTTGTTTCAAATTTTGTATTTGGAGATTTAAAGAAGCTAGATTTTTCGAGAACGGATTTAACGCTTTTAACCAAACTTGATATTGGAGCTTATATAAGTAAGGTTAACATGGCTGCATACATATATAGTTTTTCCCTAAAAAAGGAAATTTTCAAATAGCGGTCTTTTGAAAATTAGTTTTAATTTGAAAACGGTAACAAAAACGTATTCCTAATGTAATATGGTCATTTCTAACTTTCAATTTATCATACAACGGATTTTTAAAATAAAGTTCAAGACTAGGTCACACGAAACTTTATCGTTCATATTTTGCTTGCACTGCTTTTTTACAAACATATTATTCATTTCATTTCAGATACTTATATAGCACATTAAAATGTGAGACTTAAGCTCTCAGTAACAAAACATTTTACGAAGGTTAAAAAGTTTTAAGTGCCAAATGTGCTATTTATAGGCTCTTACAGCCTTACACAGTACAAGATTTTTGAGTACAAGGACAGGCGTACTAGGAATTTCTGATCTGTAAGGGCAGGTTCAAGTTGTTGACTGGAATAGATTGGTTATGTCGACACGGTGTAAAGCAGCGGTTATGATGTTACCGAAAACTTTACACCGATATTGTATACCTACGTAAAATTCAGGGCTTTTTTTTAGAGTACAAATCAAGTGTGTTCAATTATTTAAGGTGTATGTAGTTGCTGGCTATTTCATGGTGTACATTTACATTTCGAAAAAGAACAGACGTGGATTATAGTTGCTAAATATAAATTCGTAGTTGTTATTGCAATTTTATTGGAAATGAGGCATCATTATATTAATAAGTGAACACCAAAAGTTTTGGTACACTTTTTACGTATTTATTATAAAATGAGGAGAATAAAACTTATATCATTCGAAAGGTACTGTGCCATAGATGTGCAGAAACCAAAAATCATGGATATTTGTCGCCATTAAGTTATGAATTCCCCATCCCCATACAAAACAGGTAATTGAAAGGATTTTGGCGATATTCAATTTGTCGCCGACATATTATATTACCATAGTAACGTATTCAAATATAAATCATCTTAGATCAGAACCTGTTTCCAATGGAGCAGCTCATTTAAGTTTTTTTTTTTTTCGATATCTAGATGTCGCTCTTTTCGTTAATAAAAAAAATATAAATATCGAAAATAATAATTCTGGTACGTTTTTTAGTACTACATTTTACATACCTACTTATAAAAGGAATGCTCGATTTTCGACCACAAGCGATAAAAGTTGAGATAAATATACATATATTTTGAACAAAGAGTGCTATTTGCGTAGTCATTTTTAAAAATGCATTATTTGCATTTTTTTAGAAAAAAACTTAGAATGGGATCTTGTGAGCGAAGTAGCTTCCCAAGTAGAAATTTGTGACTGTTATCCAAATTTAATTTAAATTATAGTCACCACACTGTATATATTTGGCTCAATTTTGTGTCGATAAAAGCATTCCAATAAGATGGTAACTATTTGACATAGTTTTTAACATTTCACGACTCAAAGATACAAATGTCCTGTCAAAACACACAAAAACTGTGAGGTTTCCATTTAATGTTATCTCTTATCAGCTACGTAAATTTACTCCGCAGAGTTTGATTTGATCCGTGGCCATTGAATGCTACTAGATATGATATGTTGGGGCTTTTCTGCAAACAATCTTCACACACACTACAAACTAAGATCTGCTGTAGGTGTACACAGACGAATTTGATACAGCATTTATTCTCACACACACACACCATGCACCTTTTAATGTAGGTATGCACGGATAATTATATGACATTCCTCATCACGCGTAAAGCATCTATTAGGGTGGCGTAGCAAGAAAAAAATGTTGTGTGGTTTTGTGATGAATATCTTCTCCTTCCGCGATTACCCTCTCTAGTTTCTTCCCAGGGAGAGGGTCCGTGTAGTCATGGGCCAGATATGCCGGTGTTATTCAGTAGGTGCCTTTCGCAGTCAGTAGTCTAGCTACAGTAACATCTGAATCGCTTAAAATATGTAGGGGGTAAAAGTAATTTAAGGCTACGTTTCGCTATGTACATGTTCTGGTTATCAGTAACATACAGTTTTTTTGTATCCAGGAGTCTTGAATCCACGCGCTGTTGTCAAACCTTGGTTCATGTATAAGGCGATAAGTTTCCCTGATGACATCCACCATCGCAAGAAATAGGAGTGGTCCCGGGTTGTCCCTCATAGCGCTCAAGAAGCTGCCTGAAAGCTTCGTCTTGACCACCTGCCACCGTTCAGGAGAGATCGTGCCGTCATCGTCGCTACAATCGATCACAGCGATCACAATTTTGTTTTTAAGAACGTCACTACACGTCTTTTTAGATGTGACGTTGGATGGTTGGGGCGACGCTGCACCTTAGATATTTTGGGAGCCGGCGCGATCCCCTCAAACGATCTCTGCCGCTTGAACGTAGAGTCCTTGCTAGTCATTAGTGCATCTTTCCCTAGAAATGATTCCGCCCATTCTTTTCTGTTTTGCTCAGCGGTCCTATCAGCCTTCAAAATTACTATACGGACTTTTTGATTGAGTGCGATGCCCCCCTGTCCCACTGGGAGACGGTTGAGCAATCTTGCATCCTTTTGTACTGGTAGCAGTGGTAGGGTTATGTATGCTCACAATTACAGTTTTTTTGTGCCCGCTACAGCTGATCGCAGTGGATGATTCATAAATGGTCACGATTTTCCACCGCTCACTGCCGCAGGAACTAAACCAGTAGTCAGCGAAGTCGCCGTACTACGTTCTAGTTTTGAAGGAGAACCGGTCTAAGTTGTGTTTGTTCTATTCCAGAACACCACGAGGACGTGATAGACAACGATCTTATTTCATAATTTTTTTTTTTTTTTATATATTTATATTTTTTTTTCTGTTTTTACTTTTTATTTGAAAACAATGTGCTACATATTTATGTAAATCTTTAATCATTCAATGTATAATTCCTTTCGTTCTGACTTAAAGTACACTTTTTTACGTCCCTTCGATGTGCATGTTCCTATTCTCTTTCCTACTCATCTCAAATGTATTAAAAACTTTTAATTGCAATCACCATATTTTTTTACTTTATCTGTATAGGTGGTATTATTACATCTATATCTTTCCTAATATATAGAAAAAAAAAACTCTATCGCAATCAAGAGTGCACACTATTGGTTTTTATGGAAATAAAACGACAGAACAGTAAATAACGATGGATTGTATGAGTATAAACCTTTCCTATCACTGATTCACAATCTCCCTTTGAAGCGATTCACGAATGCGAAGTGAATCAGTGGTTACAGCATAGGATCAATGAGCGCCCTTTCTCCGAAGAGGAGGAAACACGAAGACCTAAAAAGCAGAAATCTCAAGTATCAACTTTTGTAAAGTCAAATCAGTGCAATCAAAGTCACCTAACAATTTCCCTTGATTTATTTAAAAGTTTTCTTCCTCCGACACAGGGTTCAGCGTAGCCTTTGTAAAATAATAGTTTTATAGGATGAACAAATAAGAAGTTTTCATGTTCTTTGGTTTATCGTCTTCGCTTTATATGTCTAGAGATGGTACGGGAAGTACCAAGAAATAAATTGTAAACATCACTCAGAATGTTAAGGTTAAGTTTTGGGTAACTCTTTCCAAGAAAAACTGCAAAGAGGCAATCACTAAGAAGATGTGGGATAATAAATAGATATATGTTTGTTGTTACAACTTTCAATGAAATGTGATTAACTTGACATGAAATATCATTGCTGATAGATAGTAAAAGCAAATTTTCATCTGAGTGAAAAGTTAACGACCTTGACTAAAAAGTAGATAAATCTATTGTCTTCGGGTAAGTGGGTATTGATAAATCTGTGCATATGTCACACATTAAGCATTAACTTAATTAGACAGAGAGAAATTAGTTTTACTTGTGACATGTGACAATGTCAGTACGGAAATTTAGTTTAGGTTTAACTGCTTTGAAGTGGGTCATGTAATAGCATTCCTATAGTAGTATACAAAATAGACTTTAATATTGGTATAGGGAAACAATTAGTATGGCGTTAACAATTAAAATGGTGCTAAAGTCATTTTTTTTAATATAATAAGTATGGAGTATGAAGTACCAAAACATTCGTGTCACCCCTGTGCGGGGGCACCTTTGAAGTTGAACATAAGGACCTACTTCATTCAAAAAATAATAATAAATCGAAATCTTCATAAAACGGAAAGAATTATGCGTTAAACTAAAGCTGAGTTCCATTTCTAAAAGAAAAACGAAGTTACAGGTCAATAATTGAAAAAAAAATCATAAGACTTGGAAGCAAAAAGTGTTCAAAGGTGCCCCGCTCTCCCCCAAGCATTACTTAGTTTGCAAACGTTTTAACTAATGCTTTCGAGATATCAGCATGAAAATTTACGTTTTCGGTGACTCAAATAGATAATTGAGTACCCAAAAATTTTGAAATCATCAATTTTAATCTAAGTATGCATTTTGGTCAAAATCGTTAATGCCGTTAGGTAAGCTAAAGAAAATGAAATTTAAATAAAATGCATTTATTCAAAAATCGATTTTGCGATAATTAAGTCAGACAAACGGGTAGAATTGCGCGAAACACTTTTTGGAGTTCCTATGTCATCGTAATTTCAGAATTGACAATATCTTTCTCTTACTATGTAATCGAAAAATTGAAGAACTAAATCAAAATTTACTGCATTTAATTATCTTGAATATTTATAGAGTTTTGCTCTTTTAATTGGTTTAAATTTTGTTTAGCATCTGTTTGCTTGTTAGTGTCACATCCTAAGACGGCTTGCAGCCTTAATAGCTTGGGCAATAAGGTGTTTTTTCGTCTCAATATGTGCGGGATGTGGGCACTGGGGTAAAAGACTGCTTTGGCATATAATTTTCTAATGTAAGCATATATAATTTTACCCTTTGAAAAACATTTTTCAAAATTTATTTGACCAATAAATTTCAGCGTCTCCCAAGTGCCAATTGGTGCAATCAGGAGCAGAATCAATTTTGCATTTTGCTTAATAAAATGTTGGTAAATGTTCAAAGCCCATGCAGTTTTTGGCCTGTAACTTTCGTGACTTTTTCATCGATAAAAGATTCTAACCGCATCGGTACCCGTTCATTGGTTCTCGTGGTTAACGGCAACGACTCTTTAGGAACTTTCCTTTATACTAAGTTAACACATGGTGACCACATGGGTCAACAAGTGCACGATGACACACGACACCAACCCCGAAAGAAGATCGGGATCATCGTAAAATTGGTAATTTACGACCGAAGCCAACAAAAACAGATGAAACAAACAACGATAGGAAATAGATACAGGGATAGTTTACGACCGACGCCGCTGATAGCAACGATTACCCGAACCTTCGAGGAGGACGAGATCATCAACGCCAGGCAGTCCGATTCCAACCCTAGTGCATACAACACTCATTGAAATTACATTGTACTGAACAATAGAAATAGTTTCAATAAAGTTACATTTTTTGAACCATGCAGTGTTAAAGAATTAATTTACTATAGGTACAACTACGAAAAACTTATTTTTAGCAAATATTTACCACTTCTAATTTTGTTCAATTATATTAAACATGCATTTTAGAATATTCCATTCCATTACACAATCAGAAACTCACACTTCATGTGATCCCCACACGTTCATCGACACAATCATTCAGTTTATAACAGATGCAGATTCAAAAGCAAATCCGTCAATTCTTATATATCTATGTAAAGATATTAGTCTATCGCGAACCAATTGTACTCAAAGATCTTGTAAACTGTAAGTTAGAGCTTATAAATAGTACATTATCAGCCTCATTTATAAACGGATTATAGAGAGTGTACAAAGTTAATCTTTCTCTTAAATGGCTCTAAACGCAAAAACCCTATATAAAGATTGTTCAACGTTGTATATACCAGAGACAAATGATACTGAGACCCCCAACTCACAATCCTCTTGCCGCTGGGCCCCTCAGTTTTTTTTTTTCAAATTCGCCATTTTGTTTTCCTGTCGGTGTTGTTTCAATTAAGAATCCGTGTGACATTCAAAAACATACAAAAAATACAAAAATAAATGCTGCCAACCTCGACAAACGTGGGGAAATGTGCTAGAATTCGGGAATACCATATTTTTACATTACTGAATGCCATTGGTTAGTAATTATATGTTGTTAAAAGGCGAATAATTTGATTTCTTTGGTTAATAAAACTAGCTAAATGAGATGTTCTAAAAAAAATTTATTATGACAAACATGGTTGCGTATTTAGCGCTTTTGAATATCCTTAACTTCGATTTCATGCGTAAATTTTTCATAGAAAACTGACGAAAATTTGCTCAATATATTTCTATTTTACTTCAAACAATCTGCATTGTTCATTTTTTATATATATTTTAAGTAAATCTACACTTATTCCTTAAAAAAAATATTATCCACGCGTAACGAATAATTTCAAATTTAACGGATAAAATTCTATGAACGCTCTCAGCAACTTTGCCCACAGCGGAAGTGGCATATGCAAGGTGCGAGTGTGTTGGTGAGCCGGAATTTTTGAAGTTACGTGACATTTGTTAATACGAATTTCTATGTAACAATACAAGCGCACTTAGCATTTGCCACCCCATAAAAATATAGCTTGTAGGCTAAGTAACGGGAAATCGGTCGGAGTTGGTGGTCTCAGTATTGTCTCTGGTATATACCTTGTATAAGCTAAACGCGTTTGAAGGTTTTTTATTGCCTGTATAGAGGTAGAATATGTGGAATACTTTATATTACTGAGCAAAATCTACCACATTTTATTTAAATAAAATCAAAAATAGATTGGATAGGGCATAAACTAAGTATTAAATGGACTGGCATCTTTAACCAAAAAATAAGCTTGTAGGCAAGCTTAATTGGACCTTGGATGTAGCCCAGTCTGAATTCATGTATTTGTGCCATGTTAATCAAAGGGGGTTCACTCATAGTTGAAAAAAAAACAACAACATATATACTTCCGGTTTAAAACGAATGCCATGTAGCCTGAGGTGAATTCTCATTTCAATATCGATTGCGTGGCTGTGTTGTAAATAATAGTTTTTTTAAGTCCCAAGTTGAAATTTTTCGCTACATTTTATATAAATAGTTGTATTTGCTGGTATTGAGTGAAAAAAAAAAATATGTAGCTAGACATCATGCAATAAAAATCAGTTCTAAATACTGCAAATCAAAAAAAAAATAATTTCATAGAAACTACTTAAAACAAACATACAAAATAATTGAATTACAATTAATGTTCAAATTATAGGATGGGTATAAAGAAAATTAATATTTTTTTAAGTCATTTTATAAGGAATTTTGGATACTTAGATATTATTTATAATTAGCTATTGTTCACATGTTCGCCATAGAATTTCCTTTAAGTTTCGCAATTATTTTCTCCTTTCACATTCCCATTTTGTTTAATGATCGATTTGACGAAACAATTAACAACAGTATTAAACGAGACTGACAGTTGTACTGTCACTTAAAAAAGTGTAAGACAATTTACAAACAAAAATCAAGTAAAAAAAACACCAGTTTTTTAGAAATATTGTTTGGAAAGAAACAATAATAAATGTGCCGTCATCATTTTGCAACTTTTGCTTTTCATATTAATAATGACATTATTTTCATTCATAAAATGTCTATACCTACCAAAAACTTTTCAGTTGTGTTTTTTTGAAGCAAAAAAAAAAACGCTTACTTATACGAAATGTCTGATTACTTATGATAGGAAAAAAAATATGCAGCGAAACTTAAATGCGTGACAAGGCTAAATATCAGTATACATGTGTATTTGCTATTTTGCTTTATATATTTTGAGTTTCGTTCTTTCCCGTACATACGCGATGTCGCGATTCGCGGGAAAAATAAAGAGAGAGTGCTGAACTCTGACTGACAGCGTTACCGTTGAAGAATTTTGAAAAGTCGCAAGAAAAAGGGCCAAGGAGAAAAAAAGGGCTAATGTTAATAATATTAGTAATACCTAAAAATCAAAAATTGACATAAGAAAAAAACAAGACATTAGATTGGTAATATTTTATTATTAATATTAAACGTAAAATCGGTTTTATAACATACATTATACTACTTTTTTGTTAATGTACTTCTGTACTTATTGACTAGATCAATACTTGGCTCCCAATCTTCCAAATCTAAGCGTGTGATCAAATTTAGTGCAGAAAGCATTAATTCACAGGAACTAATGTGAAGCCTTTTGGTTTGTTTATTTTTCATTAAGGCTAATTTGGAGAATACGCGTTCAGCACAGGCACTACTGTGTGGCAATGTCAGTATTTGAACAACAAAATGGTACAAGTTTTGGCACAAACATTCATCGAAGTGATTTTTTATTTTCCCGACTCTAAACCAAAACTGTTCCAAATCATTTATTTCAAATATTTTTGTTTATAAGAATCTTCATTAGACTTGTATTCTAATAATTTAAATTCGTCAATTACTTTTTGTGGGTTGCTTCTTAAATGACCATAAGCACTTGTTATCTCGAAATAACCTATTTCCTATTATAATTTTCGGGTCTAGATACCTCAATACATACAATTTTTTATCATTGATATCTATTCTTAAGTTAATCTCATCACAAATTTTTATGTAAAACTTCAAAATATTTGTTTTTATAATTGAAATTTCTTCTTCCGAAATTTTATCATTCCGAATACTTATTTCAGCATCATTCCTATAAATATTTCACACATTTTTTTAAATTAAATTTATTTTTATAATCTACATCTTTTAATTCAGTGCTTTTTAATACATCTTTTCGAATAAAATTTGATATAATCTATAATAAAATTTCTCTTGTTGTTGTTATTAGAAAAATTATTTGCGAGGACTTACTTTGAACATTTTTGTTCATTATATTCAGAATATATGCCAAAAATGTTAAGTAAGTTAAATTGGACGGTGACAAATTGTCAAGAATATCTTGTATTTTATGCAATGTTTTTTCAGCTCTTTTATTCAAACTGAGCGCGAAGAAAAAAATTCTGTAAAACAGGCCATTGCTCCACTGTTCTTTTCGCAACGCTTTCAAAGGAAAGCCATCTAGTTTCCGATAGCCTTAAGAGCTTGTGCTTAGGCACATCAAAAATTGTTTGAAGCTCTTGAAAGTCCTGCTGCCTCTTTGAACTTCGGAAAAAATTGAACACATTTCGACATAACTGTTCCACATTATTTGGAATACAAGACACAGCTGAACTGTGGCAGACACAGCCAATGTGGAAAATATTTAAAATTTTCTTTTCCAGAAAAGCCACTACACCGCTTTTTTTTCCCAACCATAGCGGACGCATTATCGGATGCAAATCCAATGAAATTCTTTAAGGGAATTTCATTTTCTTCCAATACGGATATAATAACTTTTTTTTTCGTCTCAAATTTTCAAAAAGGGCCAAAATCGTTAAATTTTAGAAAAGTGGTCTCATTGTGGCAAGGCGACAAAAAAAGTGCCAAATTGCAACTTTAGTCGCACAACAGTCACGCTGCTGACTGAGACCTGAGAGTTAGTGTAGGTATTTGGTGACAGTGAGTTTCTATCAGCTGATGGATGCGTTCTGAGAGTTTAAATAAGTTTTTTTTTTTACCACGAAAACATGTATTCTACAAAATGTAGGTAGGTTTATAATAGCGAATGTAATCAACATAAATAAATAAAGGAATAAAGCCTGAAAAACTGATTCGTTGATATAAAATAAGATATTTTTGTTCCTATAATTATTGTTTGGGAACAAATTATTTTCTTACGCTTTTTTGAGTAATGATGTTTTTAATTGTTCAGCCAAATCGATCATGGAAAAAAATTGGGAATGTGAAAGGAGAAATTGGCTGCGAAACTTGAAGGAAATTTTATGGCGAACATCGAACAATTTTTTTATATTAATATCATAAAACCAAATTTCTATGTATCCAAAATTTATTATAAAATGACTTAAAAAAATATTCCTTTTCTTTAATAATTTGAACATTCATTGCTTTTTATTTATTTCGCATGTTTGTTTTAAGTAGTTTCTATGCAATGTTTTTTTAGATTAACGAATTCCCGGTGTTTTTATTGCATGCTTTTCAGCTACATACCTAATTCGTTTCACTTGCTACTGGGAAATAAGAAAATCGAATAACTATTTATATTCACCCCTATCGGGAATAATAATTGCTGACAAGGAAAACATTTCCATCAAAATTTGTTCACGATATCCCTGATTAAAATGTAGCGAAAAATTTAAACTTGGGACTAAGATAAACTATTATTTCCAACACAGCTCACACGCGATATTGAAATGAGAATCCACCTCAGGCTGCCTGACATCCGGTTTAAACCGGAAGTGTAGGCTGTTTTTTTTTTCAAGTATGCGTGAGCTCCTTTGATTAACATGGAACAAATACATGAATACAAGCAGCGCTACATCCAAAGTCAAATTAAGCTTGTCGGCCATCCCTCTTTTTTGGCTGAAGCTGTCAGTCTATTAAGTACTTAATATTTGGTAGGCATAGGCAATCCCTCTTCTATTTAGTACCTACTTAGTTTATGGTATCGAGGTTTATATTCTAAATTGTCAGATTATTTAAAATTGTATTTTAATCTACATCACATTACCGTTTTAGAAGTCCCAATTTTCCGAACGTTCTCATTTTCCATTTTAATTTTTACAAACGGCAAAAGAAAATGAAATTCTTTTTTTTTTTTGTATTTGAATTTGTATATTTTTGTCAAGCTGCAAAGTTTTTTTTCATCTTTTCGGACAGATACTGATTACTGAGCGCTAAAACTTATAAGAACTCATATTGTTATTTGATATTTGTATAGAGTAGCTACGGGTAATGTGCAGTACCTACCCTTCTTGTTTTCTGAACTATTTCTGAAATAGAAACTTATTTTGTTTTTATTCATTGGAATATTATTGTCAACATATTGCATAAACAAAAAAATATGTTTGCAAAAGTTTAGAAGACTTGCAAACTTGTCCATTTTCAAAAGTGTTGGGTAATGTTGACCATGACTATGCGTGGAGTACTACTCCGACCACCAGAAATAAATGGATCAAGACAAAGTTATACATATTAATAACTGTAGTCAATATTTCAATAATAAATAATGGACATTAACTTCAATTATGCAAACAAAAATTGAAATTAACATCACATCTACAAAATAGGCAACTAATGTGGAGTACTACAACACTTCATTCGATCCTGCGTACTGCACATTTGCCGAAACGGTAGTGTTTTCAAGAATAAAAAAGATTGAAAATAAATACTTAGCAGAACTATGGAACTTGCTTTTAATACCTAAATAGCACTATATAATGTCTCGGAATAAAAAAAAAAGCTAATGTAATGCAACTTAAATTTATTACATTTTGCACGATTTATTCATCGTCAAAATAATCTAACAAACTCACTTAGACAAATGCCCTATTGCGCAAAAACGAAATCTTAAGGGAAGAATAAAGGATCGGAATCGGCTAACTGCATAACGTGTAGTAAGAGATATTCTCCTACTCTTGACCGAAAACGAGATATGGCGGTGGTCTACATTACCCGAACTTACTCTATTGTCATATCAAATGAATATTCTTATATTTTATGTACGATTGCTTCTGAGCTTTTTACCTGCCTACCAATATCTATTAAACTTTTTATGAACAAGACAGTGCGACCAAGTCGTTAATTTTACTTTGTATAGGTGGATCTCGCTGCTTATAATATAATTTGTTGTTGAATTGCCTCCATCACAAGCCGTTGACGTCTCACTTCAAACTGCCTATATGATCGCTTTGTAATTTTCTTACGTTTTTCAGGGTTTTTCAAGATTACCGACATAAGTATAACAGGAGATACCCTCAATGCTTTTGGCACAGCTTTTCACCGCCTGATGGTTGAACAGGTTTCGTACGAAACTGGTAGTTATGGAACAATCGTAATTTAAATTGGTTAGATAAAACACTGGCGGCTGACTTCTCAAAACAACTGCACGCTTTAACTTTTAAATTGTTTTGTAGAAACTGTGTGTATACGCATATCATCCAAACAGTTGGCTTTTGTTTCTGTATACTCCTGACGTAATTATCCAAAAGCCATCTCCACTTTTCTAACAACGACAAAAGTTTGAACAGTGCTCGAAGAACGGGTTATTTTGTTCTCATAACCCCAACCATTTCAAACAATTACCACTCAATAACTTCCATTGAAATTGTTTTCCACTCCTTTGCTTTTTTATGATTTCGTTAATTGCTATAAAAATATTATAAAAGATTCGATTTTCATCGTTTTTGCTTCGTGCATTCTCGAAATTATTAAAAGCTTACCAACTTGCCCTTTTTTTTATACTATCAAATTATTGCGTTTGCACACGAAATCGTCGTCTTTTCATGGGTATTATAAATGGCATAACAATGTAAATCATCTCATCGATAAAATGAGAAACAGTAGATACCTACGTTTTATCTTTGCTCCGGGTGTGGGGACGAGTATTTGCATGAGAATACTTTTTTGCTAGTGCCTCAGCTCTAAGAACGCGCGAGATTAGTTTTCAAAAAAAATAAAATACAATACAGATATATTTCGTTAAATAATGTTTTATTTTATTAAAATAAAAGATCAAGACCCCTTACCACTGGTGGGGGGAAGTCTATCTCTCTTCGAAGTACAGAACAGAATCTCTTCCTCATTTTGAGGTCTTCTTCTTATATACCATAATTTTGTGTATGCGGTTGGTGTGGTCGCATAAACAAACTAAATGTTTGTTTAGTCAGCACTTCTGACTGCGACTATGTTTGGGATCGATATGGGTTGATAAGTTATCTAATATAGGTTGGTTCGTTATCTAATCTAACTTATGACTAAATGTTTGTTTAGTCAGCACTTCTGACTGCGAATATGTTTGGGATCGATATGGGTTCGTTATCTAATATAACTTCCCTCCCATTAGCTGGTTGTTTCTCCTGAAACAATTTCTTCTTGACAATATAGATCAGGACTGTTACTGTTATTATTATGATCATGACTGTAGTCAATGATATACTATAGTTTATATTTCTTTGTGTTACAAATTTTGATTCAATGTAATCTATATTGTCTATTTTACTTAAATTCATATTGGTATTTTTATATTGAGCGTTCGTTATGTTAAAATTACTTTCCATATCTATATTTATAGGTTGAATTATGTATTTACTGTTGTTCGAGTATTCAATATTTTTTATCAAGAGTTTACAATTTCTAAAATTTATTAACATATTTCTTTTTATTGATATGGTTTTCCTTTCATCACATGTATTATTTAATCTAAAGTTACTATTTATTACCAATAACGTACCCCTTCTTAGTTTAGTAACAATGTTTTGTTCTTTATTAATTACTTTTAAGCAGTTATTGTTATCAATACAATTTTTATATATTCTTAAATGTTTCAACTTTTTATTTTCTTTGTATATGTAGAAGTTTCTATTTATCTTTATTACAATTTGTGGCTTAAAATCTAATTGTTCATATTTTTCATTGGGTATAGGCGTTATTAAATATTTATCGAATGTCATTATTTCATCTGGTATTTGAATTATGAATACCAATAACTCTTAGGTGTATTCACCAACTGTTAGTTTAATATTTTTCAATTTATTTAAGTCAATTTCATAAATTTCAATTTCATCTGATGTTAACAAGCTTTCTGTCATAATTTGAAGTCTGCTAGCTAATATAATGTTTTGAAGTTTTTCAATAAATTCTTTTATTTGGTCTATCTTTCGTTGCAATTCTAATATTATCAATCTCTCGGATGTTTCCACATACTTTTTCTTCAAACTATTTATTTCATTAACTGTTCGGTTTCCGGTTATTTGCATTGCTTCAATTGCCTTTTGTAAATTAGCGTTGATATTTATCTGCTTGTTATTGTTTTCTATTAATTTAAAGTTATTTTTCATATTAATTCCTAACTGATTTTCTATTCTATCCTTATCTCTGTCGTCCATGGTTCCGAAAAGAACATTGAGGAGTCTACCTCCTATATTTATTAAACTTCGTTTAAATCTTCTATTTGTTTTCTGGTGTCCTTTTATGGTTTTTAATTCTTCTTTTATTAGTTTTAGTTCTTCATCTAAAGAATATAAATATTGACGTGATGGTAATATCTTCTGAAATGAATCTACTTCTTGGGTAATTTTATTCACTAATGTGTGTAAATCTGTTAAATTAACTATGTGTATTATATAGTTGTATTCATGAACTATATTAGCTTCATCATATTTTATTATTGAAAAACCATTCGAACTATTTACTTCTTCAAAATTAATTTCACTATACACCGCACCGGTTATTGCCAAGAGAATAATTAATTTCATCAACTGGATAATTTGATTCAAAGCTGAGTTCCGATTTGTATTCTGTGTTCTTCTGTTTCGCTGATTCATTTTAATTAAATTGTCATCATTTTTGTAGTTGGTTACTCTTTCTTTTTGTATGTTTGTTATGTGTTGGTCTTCGAGTTTATTTTCCTCAATAAATTTCCATAGTTCTTCTTTTTCTTCTACACTGAACTCTCCACTAAATAATTGGCTCATATTCGTTGAGTTACAATATTCTAAAGTGTGAATTTCATTATATTGATATGGACATTTTATTCCAATTTGATTTTTATAATTTTCGAAATAAGTTTTTTTTTTATTTATTTCAATATACCCCGTTTCTAAATCTATTTTAGCTCCTAAGGGTTTCAAGAGATTTTGGCCTATTATGCCTACAAATTTTTTATTTTTTATTTGCATTAATTTCCATGCCATAGTTGCCTCTATTTCGTTAAACTCTACGGGCACTTCCGTTATAATTTCTTTGGTTATTATATTTTCATTGTTAGAAGTTTTGATTTTCACAGGAACTCTTAATGGAATTCTGGGAATTTCTAATAGTTGGGACTCATCAAGTATACTTGTTGTTGAGCCTGTATCTATTAGAACATAAAATATTTTTTTATTTATGGTGACTTTTATTATGGGAAGTGTTTCGGTTTCCCGAATAAAATTTACATCTTCTTGTACTAATTCTGTTGTATTAACATCCATAGGTTCTGGTCTTGGATTTCTAATTTGTTGTGAATTTTGTCTAGGATAGTTATTATTGTGGTTATTTCTAAAAGACTGTTGATTCTGAAAGCCGAATCTAAAATTACCTTGGGGATTCCCAAGCACCTGTCCATTTCTAATATGTCTCTGAAATGAATTGGGCATTTGATTTCTATTGAAATTGTTGTATTGTTGATTGAAATATGGTTTATAAGGTTGGCTACTATTAGAAGGTTTCTGATAATGCATCGGATAGTTTCTTGGCGAGTCATTGGTATTAATATTCAAATTTTTATAACGTAATAAAACCTGGTAAGCCTCCCTAAGGGATTTAATGTTTTGTGCGATTATAACACTCGCTTGGTTAGAGCTCAAATTATTTATGAATTTTTTTAAAACAATGGATTCATTAGTTAAGGGGACGTAAACTAAGCTTATTTCTAACTTACTCTTACGATTTATTTTGTTGAGGATTTCTTCACATTGATGATACAGTTGATGGATGTCTCTCGTTGAAATACTGTGTAGGTCCTGAAGTATTTGCTCATAAGTTTCGGGAACTCCATAGTCTTGTATTAAAGCTGTTTTAATTGTTTGCCATGTTGGACTCAATATACTTCGTAAGGTGTTAATTGCTGTTCCCTGAAGTTTGTTTTTTATGATGAGTGTTCCCAGAACTATGTTTGTAGGTGCAAGGTGACCGTGAACATAATCGATATATTCTATGAAGGAAATAACATCTTCATTAGAATTACCTGAGAAATTTGGAGCCTTCTCTAGCATCTTTAAAACGATAGATTGGTCATTTATTTCTCCCACTGCTGGTTGAGCCATTTTGATAAATATGGGCTCTTCACTTTCACTATCACTGCTTTCGTATTTATCCTTTTCGTGGATATAAGATCGTTGTTGAAGATCTCTCTGTTTCTGCACTTGATCCAGTTTTGATTGTCTGGATATTTTTTTTTTTCACTGAAGTTACTTTTAATCAAAAGGTCTTTCACTGATTTAGTATCACACTCGGTTCTCTCTATGAGAATTTAATATATATTGAAGCCAATTTACTTTTGGACTTCTCTTGAATATTTACCGATTTCGCGTTACTTGTTCGATCACTGGATTCCATATATTTTTACAATATGCGTTTGCAAATTTTATTGGAATCCTACCGACTGCGCCAGATTAGTTTTCAAAAAAAATAAAATACAATACAGATATATTTCGTTAAATAATGTTTTATTTTATTAAAATAAAAGATCAAGACCCCTTACCACTGGTGGGGGGAAGTCTATCTCTCTTCGAAGTACAGAACAGAATCTCTTCCTCATTTTGAGGTCTTCTTCTTATATACCATAATTTTGTGTATGCGGTTGGTGTGGTCGCATAAACAAACTAAATGTTTGTTTAGTCAGCACTTCTGACTGCGACTATGTTTGGGATCGATATGGGTTGATAAGTTATCTAATATAGGTTGGTTCGTTATCTAATCTAACTTATGACAAATGTTTGTTTAGTCAGCACTTCTGACTGCGAATATGTTTGGGATCGATATGGGTTCGTTATCTAATATAACTCGCGCCGCGCCTTCCACGCGTTGGCACATTTTTTCAGACCGATTTTTTTTTTAACGCGATTTTATAAATATTTTTTTTTACACGTGTTTTTTTACGGAGTTTTCAGGCGTTTTCGAAATTGTTTTTGGATGTGGTTAGTGTCGCTTGTTTTGCAAACGTTTTTCGACGTGAATATATATTATTTCATTAAGCCTAGTATCCTGCTCGCGCTAAATTTTAGCGTCCCTAGTCTCCACTTCATTTCTCCACACCAAAGATAAATGCTCGCTAAATTATAAAACATCATATAGATGGGACAGAAACCATTTGATCATGACAGTAAACGTTATTTTAATTATTCCCGCACATACAATTTTCGAATTTCAAACTTTAAAGACAATGCATTGTTTGAATCGTTCCAAAACAATAGATATTAGCAAAATTGAAGAAGATGTTATCATTGCTGCAGCAGCTCAAATAAGTTCTATAATAGCAAGCAGAAGACGAAACGTTTCCTCGTGTCCGGTAAATCCCTTTTGGCATTGTTCCTATACGAGCCCTGCAATTTTGTGTGTTTTTTTATCGCATGAAACGGAATTTTTGGTTTTTCGTTCTCTTTTATTTATCGCACAAATGTTTTCTGCGGTTTCCTCTGAAAAAAATCCAAAGTAAACACAACACAAATTGTTTCCTCCTTTTTTATGTCAAAATTTATCTTCGATTTAATGTACCGGACATTTATTTCGCGAGCTAAATGGGTGGAGACTTTTCATCGGCCCATCTATATGAAGTTAAGAATCTAGCGTGCGAACAGGATACTGCTTTGCTAAACTGTCTCGCTACATTTTATCTTTGTAGACTTTTTTGTATGGTAGATAACATTTAGCGCGAGCAGGATACTTAGCTTTAGACCGGAAAAATAAATAATGAAAAAATTATATTAGTACATAGTATCATCAAAATGGTGAAAAGTAGCTGAATACTCCCTGTCAAAAAATGCATTTCGAATTTTGTAACGTTCTAGTTTGAACCTTATTACGTATTTATTGATTGAAAGCAATGTGAACCGATAAAAAAGTGCAAATGCAAGTTAATACAAACGGATTGGAAAATTTAAGGAACATATCACAAACGGCCTTTAGAAAAACTCCCTTCTACTGTTAACCCGATTTTGTGTTCTTTCTTCCACCCCGTTTTCAAAATTTTCCTACTTTCGGTCTGAGCAATGATTTGTTTCTTTACCAAAAATATACCTGTATTCAGTTATAAAATTCAAACTTTCCCAAATTCTGCTGTCTCTTTTGATGGGTTTCATCGAGTTTTATTGATTTGATGAAATAGCTTTAAAATCGCGCCATGTATTTTGAACATCTTAAAGTTTTTCGGAGTATTACATAAGTACATACTAATTAAACTAGGCTTCTACCTATTTTTGTTCTACACTCGACACTTGCTACTCAGCAAGTAGCTGTTCTGTTGCATTCCTGTTCCTCTTACTAATCGCCCTATTCTCCATCAAAATCTAAATTATTTTCAAATAAGCAAATTTGCCTTATAGGAATAATTCGGATCAAGAACGCTGTCATCAGTGTTTTAATTTCGTTAATGTCGTTAACTGTGTCAGCTATAAGTGAAAAGGATTTTATAATAATTTGTAAAAAACTCAATGAAATTATTTTGTAAGCATTAAAATAAAAATGCATTTTTTAAATTGCAATTGTCTTAATTTTCTAAAAACTATTGTCAATATGTCGTGTCGTTAATTTTAATTTAACGACACTTAATTGACGACGCGTCGACAATTGTATAGTCTACATGGTGTAGTCTTAGGCGCCATCATTCGCACATTATTGGTCTTTTAAATTTTGTTTTGCATGCAGTAATTTGGGGTTGTTCAAAAAATAAGTGAGCAAAAATTTAACCCACGTACGAATTTAAAAAAAAATATCCCCAAACACTGATTCCAGCTAATTTTCTAGCTTTTTTTTTCTGTCGGAGGTTGTTACTGTCCGATGGAGCACTCAGACACAACTACAGGTCCATTGTACAGCCAAACAGACACCTTACATTAATGTACTTAGTTTTCCCGTCTTCCGAAGAAAGATGAGAAGGAGCTTCAGTGATGAAGAGCTTAGAGGTTCGGCACTCACCACATCAGCCCCAAAGATCCGCCACCTGATGCGAGCAAAGGCGGGACAGCTACAGAGGAAGTGTTCCGCTGAGTCATCTTCCTGAGTCATCAGGCATTTTATTGTATCTACAAAATCAGAATATGATTTGAAATTCTGCTATTAATTTTTTTAATATAAACGTGATTATGTGTCAAAATCAAATTCGCGAATGTAATATGATTAAACTCCTAACACATAAAATAAATAAATAAATAAATATAAATAATTGGCGCAACAGGTCCGTATGGACCCAAGCCTAGCTTCTCACAACCATTCGTCTTGTGTGAGTTTTTATTTTTGGGACGAATGGAAGGGATCTACAATTTTATGCCGAGTCCAAACGGCCAATTGAGAAGCTCTTTCATGACAGTTATACTCTCGGATGTTTGTCAGACGTTCGCGAGAGGGGGCGAGTTATATTAGATAACGAACCCATATCGATCCCAAACATATTCGCAGTCAGAAGTGCTGACTAAACAAACATTTAGTCATAAGTTATATTAGATAACGAACCCATATCGATCCCAAACATATTCACAGTCAGAAGTGCTGACTAAACAAACATTTAGTCATAAGTTATATTAGATAACTTATCAACCCATATCGATCCCAAACATAGTCGCAATCAGAAGTGCTGACTAAACAAACATTTAGTTTGTTTATGCGACCACACCAACCGCATACACAAAATTATGGTATATAAGAAGAAGACCTCAAAATGAGGAGGAGATTCTGTTCTGTACTTCGAAGAGAGATAGAGGGGTCTTGATCTTTTATTTTAATAAAATAAAACATTATTTAACGAAATATATCTGTAATGTATTTTATTTTTTTTGAAAACTAATCTGGCGCAGTCGGTAGGATTCCAATAAAATTTGCAAACGCATATTGTAAAAATATATGGAATCCAGTGATCGAACAAGTAACGCGAAATCGGTAAATATTCAAGAGAAGTCCAAAAGTAAATTGGCTTCAATATATATTAAATTCTCATAGAGAGAACCGAGTGTGATACTAAATCAGTGAAAGACCTTTTGATTAAAAGTAACTTCAGTGAAAAAAAAAAATATCCAGACAATCAAAACTGGATCAAGTGCAGAAACAGAGAGATCTTCAACAACGATCTTATATCCACGAAAAGGATAAATACGAAAGCAGTGATAGTGAAAGTGAAGAGCCCATATTTATCAAAATGGCTCAACCAGCAGTGGGAGAAATAAATGACCAATCTATCGTTTTAAAGATGCTAGAGAAGGCTCCAAATTTCTCAGGTAATTCTAATGAAGATGTTATTTCCTTCATAGAATATATCGATTATGTTCACGGTCACCTTGCACCTACAAACATAGTTCTGGGAACACTCATCATAAAAAACAAACTTCAGGGAACAGCAATTAACACCTTACGAAGTATATTGAGTCCAACATGGCAAACAATTAAAACAGCTTTAATACAAGACTATGGAGTTCCCGAAACTTATGAGCAAATACTTCAGGACCTACACAGTATTTCAACGAGAGACATCCATCAACTGTATCATCAATGTGAAGAAATCCTCAACAAAATAAATCGTAAGAGTAAGTTAGAAATAAGCTTAGTTTACGTCCCCTTAACTAATGAATCCATTGTTTTAAAAAAATTCATAAATAATTTGAGCTCTAACCAAGCGAGTGTTATAATCGCACAAAACATTAAATCCCTTAGGGAGGCTTACCAGGTTTTATTACGTTATAAAAATTTGAATATTAATACCAATGACTCGCCAAGAAACTATCCGATGCATTATCAGAAACCTTCTAATAGTAGCCAACCTTATAAACCATATTTCAATCAACAATATAACAATTTCAATAGAAATCAAATGCCCAATTCATTTCAGAGACATATTAGAAATGGACAGGTGCTTGGGAATCCCCAAGGTAATTTTAGATTCGGCTTTCAGAATCAACAGTCTTTTAGAAATAACCACAATAATAACTATCCTAGACAAAATTCACAACAAATTAGAAATCCAAGACCAGAACCTATGGATGTTAATACAACAGAATTAGTACAAGAAGATGTAAATTTTATTCGGGAAACCGAAACACTTCCCATAATAAAAGTCACCATAAATAAAAAAATATTTTATGTTCTAATAGATACAGGCTCAACAACAAGTATACTTGATGAGTCCCAACTATTAGAAATTCCCAGAATTCCATTAAGAGTTCCTGTGAAAATCAAAACTTCTAACAATGAAAATATAATAACCAAAGAAATTATAACGGAAGTGCCCGTAGAGTTTAACGAAATAGAGGCAACTATGGCATGGAAATTAATGCAAATAAAAAATAAAAAATTTGTAGGCATAATAGGCCAAAATCTCTTGAAACCCTTAGGAGCTAAAATAGATTTAGAAACGGGGTATATTGAAATAAATAAAAAAAAAACTTATTTCGAAAATTATAAAAATCAAATTGGAATAAAATGTCCATATCAATATAATGAAATTCACACTTTAGAATATTGTAACTCAACGAATATGAGCCAATTATTTAGTGGAGAGTTCAGTGTAGAAGAAAAAGAAGTTAACGTTTTGGAAAACGAATCCGAAAAGGTTAATTTATCTGACTTAGACACAATACATTCACAATTAGAGGAAGCAAATGATCACTTCCCAATTAAAGATACAGCAGTCAATGTATTCAAACAACAGATTATATTAAAAACAGGGAGAGATATAAAAAATATAAAAAACAGAATATTTATAGGCATAGAGTTACTAGACAATGACATGTCCAATGATTCCTTAATATCATTTATTGAACCCAAAGTGACCGGTATTTTTACAACCCTTGGTGAAGCAGAATACAATAAGCTCCAACAAAAATTAATATCCTTGTTCGGAACTCGTATAAAGTTCTACAAGTGTGAACATTTTCCCAGAGATTTGGAAACAGAAGAAGAAACAATAAAACAAATAAAATTATACCATGAGAATGAAACAGGACACTCAGGTATAGAAGAGAACTACAAAGGTCTTAGAACCAAAATATATTTTAAAAATTTACGAAATTTAGTGAATGATGTAATTAATTCCTGCAATATATGTAAACAGTCCAAATATGACAGGAAACCTATCAAGCCAAAGTTTTTTCTCACAGAAACTCCAAAAAACATTAATGAAATAATCCATGTTGATATATACCATATCGCCAAAACCAAATATTTAACCACCATAGACAAGTTTAGCAAATTAGCAACCTCGACATATATTCCGAATGCATCTCATGAAACATTAGAAGAAACCTTTGCCCAAATAATATCTAGCTCAGGAAAACCAAAAAAATACGTAATGGATAATGAATTCAATTTTCCTCGCATAACCGCACTTCTAGAAAAACTAAACATTGAATTTCATTTCACTAGAGTAAATTCTCATACTGGAAATTCAGATATAGAAGTATTCCATAGAACTTTAGCAGAAAAAATTAGATGTATCCTAAACGGAAAAACTAAACCCGATATTCATGAAATAAGATTAGCAGTTCATAAAGCAAACCTTTTTTATAACAGTGCCATTCACTCAACTACAAAAAAGTCCCCATACGAAGTTCATTGTGGAGAAGTAGATAAAACAAAACTATTCCAACATATACAGAAGCATAAAAAGAATTTCATAAATAGAGGTAATAAAAATCGTGAAGATTATCTTGAAATAAGAGCCGATGGCTTCGTCAAAAATTCAAGAACAGACAGGCAGAAAACTGAGCCCCGCTACAAATTTGATAAACTCGAAGACCAACACATAACAAACATACAAAAAGAAAGAGTAACCAACTACAAAAATGATGACAATTTAATTAAAATGAATCAGCGAAACAGAAGAACACAGAATACACGGAAGAGTTATTGGTATTCATAATTCAAATACCAGATGAAATAATGACATTCGATAAATATTTAATAACGCCTATACCCAATGAAAAATATGAACAATTAGATTTTAAGCCACAAATTGTAATAAAGATAAATAGAAACTTCTACATATACAAAGAAAATAAAAAGTTGAAACATTTAAGAATATATAAAAATTGTATTGATAACAATAACTGCTTAAAAGTAATTAATAAAGAACAAAACATTGTTACTAAACTAAGAAGGGGTACGTTATTGGTAATAAATAGTAACTTTAGATTAAATAATACATGTGATGAAAGGAAAACCATATCAATAAAAAGAAATATGTTAATAAATTTTAGAAATTGTAAACTCTTGATAAAAAATATTGAATACTCGAACAACAGTAAATACATAATTCAACCTATAAATATAGATATGGAAAGTAATTTTAACATAACGAACGCTCAATATAAAAATACCAATATGAATTTAAGTAAAATAGACAATATAGATTACATTGAATCAAAATTTGTAACACAAAGAAATATAAACTATAGTATATCATTGACTACAGTCATGATCATAATAATAACAGTAACAGTCCTGATCTATATTGTCAAGAAGAAATTGTTTCAGGAGAAACAACCAGCTAATGGGAGGGAAGTTATATTAGATAACGAACCCATATCGATCCCAAACATATTCGCAGTCAGAAGTGCTGACTAAACAAACATTTAGTCATAAGTTATATTAGATAACGAACCCATATCGATCCCAAACATATTCACAGTCAGAAGTGCTGACTAAACAAACATTTAGTCATAAGTTATATTAGATAACTTATCAACCCATATCGATCCCAAACATAGTCGCAATCAGAAGTGCTGACTAAACAAACATTTAGTTTGTTTATGCGACCACACCAACCGCATACACAAAATTATGGTATATAAGAAGAAGACCTCAAAATGAGGAGGAGATTCTGTTCTGTACTTCGAAGAGAGATAGACTTCCCCCCACCAGTGGTAAGGGGTCTTGATCTTTTATTTTAATAAAATAAAACATTATTTAACGAAATATATCTGTAATGTATTTTATTTTTTTTGAAAACTAATCTGGCGCGGTATTTAATTGGATTTTCTGATTCGATTTTCGATTTTAAATTTTGCGCTTTGAAAAGATATATTTATATACTTTTACTACATTGTATTAGAAGTGCACTTCATTCGTTTAGAATTCAAAAAGTGATAAAATTTTTTTTTTCGAGTACATACATATTTCACAAAGGTATGTAAAGAGCGAACTACAGAAGATTTTTGTATTAGGTATGGTCTTTATCAGAAAAAAATGAAGCAAAAAACAAAGTTCATCTGTTTAATTTGAGAACAATCCTATAAACGGAAAAAAATTATGCATTTGACTTACCTACCTATTTCAGATAATAAATTATGCTGAAACTGCATAATTTATTATCTGAAATAAATATATTTTTCCCCACGACATAAAAACTGTGTTAAAATATTGTGTTTCAATATGACTTCAAAATTGAAATCAACAAAACCAAAGTGTATTTTCTTTAAAATATACGAAAACTAAAGTTAGAAAATCTCTTTTATTTGGCATTGTGACTAAATTATATTAGGAAATTTCATAAACTTCAAAAGTGTTGTATTAAACCAATTTTTAAACTACGCACGCCCACTCCCATCTATGGAATTCATGAGGAATCTGGTGCATCGCAGATTTACATTAGAAACCAATACACAGATTACAATCATTTCCGCGATTTGGACAAGCACGTTGAGAAGTTTTCTTTTCTATAAAAATAAGTGCTTGCAGCCTTACAAGATTTTAATTTGGATTTGAATGTTAGGAACTCTAGCACTTGGATCTTGGAAGCACATGAATATGAATAAACGTCTTTATCACGCTTAAGTGTCGGGGCTCAACTATGTATGTGCCGCAAAGACAAGATCTTCGATAAATCATTGGCTTATGCAATATGAATTGGAAAATGTATTTAATTTTCTGGCATATGGTATGCCCCATTATTACGTGAGCTAAGTTTCTTTACTTTTATCAGAGCGCTCTTATTAGAAAATAAGCTATACCTACTAATATTGTATGGAGCTCATGGATGGAATTTACTTTTCAGATGTTGCAATCACTTTAATTTTTTTTTGTTTTTAATATGTAATTCTACGTATTAAAACTATATTATTAATAAAATAAAATATATATTTTACTCAAAACAGTAGGTACTCTTACATTTCTCATCTAAGAATTGTTAATTTAGAATAAAGGCCACTTATGGCAGACGGTTTTTGGCCAAAGATTTTCTTTTTCTTAAAAATTGAATAAATGTAAAAATAATTAAATCTATCTATCAATATATCTATATATTTCACGATAATCTTTTCTCTCTTTGCTCATCATAACGGACATGAATTTAGTTTAATACATAATATCTAACTTTTTGTAACATGAATATCAGATCAAAGGCCTGTTAGCATTAAGACCCTTGCCCTCAACATCTGGAAAATATCCAATGCATGTGTATGCAGCCATCCGTTGAAGAATTATTTTCCGAAATTCTACCCAACTACCCACTTATCATTTGCGGGAATTCGTCAACTCTTCCAACGATCGAACCCAGGTGAATGGAATGCACGTTTAATTGCTCGCTACCCTTAATACCTCAAACTTTTCCTGTTCGTGTCTCCGCAACAAACCAAATCCATGAATAACCTTCGGAGTTAGACTTTACGCAATTCTGCAAATAGTTCACCTGAAGAGCTTGTTTACGTAAACGAACTATGCAAGGTATTTTAAATATTCCCCGGGATGTCACTGGTTCAATACGATGGAAGTCGGAGAGGAAATTATGTAAATACGGAATAGAATTTCGGATAACCGCCCACCATTTGTGGACGCTTGTGGGACTCTAAATGTGTGTGCAATTGGGATAATCTATATAATCCTTTTCTTTGACCCATATCCAGCGATACTCAATAACCGACCACACATTAAAACCCAATTGGCATTTGCTCCAGTTTCAATAATGGACGAAATAATCGATGTTATTAACAGCTGAAGCAGGTGGATTTTGGTTAACGGATGTGCTCTGTCCGCATAATCGATGGAGGGTTATATATGACACCAATTCAAAGGGTGTTTACTGTTGTATGGAGACAAAAGCAAACAGGAAATTATTTAAATATTGCGTTCTTTAATTGTTTAAACTGCTTAAGCTCTGGCGAATATGGACAACCATGAATTGAATAGTCTTTCAGAGCCAGAACTGAAGGCGATAATTAAACTGAAATACGGGTTAATCAAATCAAATAGATGGGTTTGGCGGTAAATAAGGGAAAGATAAAGTATATGCTGTCAACTAAAAAGAACACCCAACACCGACGCCTTGAACAGAACGTCACCACAGATAGATATAACTTTGAGGTGGTTAGGGATTCAGTCTGCCTAGGCTCATGAACTCAGATAATGACACCGGCGCTGAGATTAAACGGAGAATAACTCTTGCCAATCTCTGTTTCTTTGCTAAGAAGGCAATTGAGTACCAAAGCCTGTCTCGGACAACTAAAGTGAGACTTTATAAGGCTTCAATCATCCCAGTCCTGCGCTATGGCGCAGAGGCGTGCACCCTTTCAAATGCGGATGAGGTTTTTTTTTTGTCGGAGGTTGTTACTATCCGATGGAGCACTCAGACACATCTACAGGTCCATTGTACTGCCAAACAGACACCTTACATTAATGTACTAAGTTTTCCCGTCTTTCGAAGAAAAATGAGAAGGAGCTTCAGTGATGAAGAACTTAGATGTTCGGCACTCACCACATCAACCCCAAAGATCCGCCACCTGATGCGAGCAACACATTTAAGTGTTTGGCAAAAGCTTGGTGGCCCGAAAGGACGTCCACAAGCAGTCTGCAGTCGATTCTCCTAAGAGACAGAAGAAAAGACACGGACCTTTTACAGATGTCCGGACGCAGTCTTTTGGGCTGCCTACACCCAGCACAGTCACGCCACCGACGCTCGTGTTCACGAGAAACCCAAGTATCAATGGATGACCTAACCACAGATGCAGGCAGACCCAACGCAGGTTCAGGTCCTGAGAAAGCTTATTCTGAACCCAAGCAAGCTCATCAGCGATCTCATTTCCCTGGATATCGGTGTGACCTGGGACCCAAACAAGATTCACTGTGTTAAGCTAAGAGAACTAACTTGGACGAGGTAAGAGGGTTAAGCAACTCTTTAAATGCAGTTTGGCTATCAATGCAAACGCATTTGCTTCTAGCCATCCACCTGTTTGTCACAATATAGTGCACAGCCATCAGGATAGCGAAAATCTCCTCTTGGAAGACAGACGCATCGTTACTTAAGGGGTAGTGTAGTCTAATGTTCTCGCTTTCCACAAAGACTCCAGAACCAGACGCCTGTCCGGTTTTGGTGCCATCCGTGAATACACGATGGCATTCTTTCCCTGGTTCAGAGTCTGGCCCAAGCCATTCCGTTGCCTCAGGAAAGTTGACGTGGTAGTTTTGTCGCAGTAGGATTTCTGGTGTCATTGCGTCAGACGGCATATGCATAAGACAGGGGCCAAAGGATGATTCTTGCACAAGTTCTTCAAAATTCTAATGCGCGTGGTAGCAAAAGCCACCTTATTTAACCGAGAGATGGATTTCAGCGTACACCCCATGATAAAAATATCAATAGGGCGGAGGTTCATCACAGCGTCTAGAGCAGTTCTAGGGAAGGCCCCTGGTGCATCCAAGAAAAACCGTTCATTGAAGTTTGGCAAAAGAGGCAGTAACACGTTTCCGCGAAAGCCTGTTCCACCTTCAACCGATGCATATGAGAGAAGTGGTCTTATCATTGCCGTATACATCCAAAGGACCCTTTTAGGAGATAAGCCCCATGTCTTGCCAAAAGCGCCTCTGCACTGCCAGAAAGTTGACAGCGCTTTATCGGTTTTTGATTCAACATGCTTGGACCAAAGAAGTTTTCTATCGAGGATAACTCCCAGATATTTGACTTCATCGGAGATCGGGATAGTGACGCCTTTTAGCACAAGTTGAGTCAGACCAGTGATCTTCCTCCTTCTCGTGAAGAGAACAACCGCAGTTTTAAGAGGATTCACTGAAAGCCCATTACTTGTGCACCAATCATCGATATGGCCCAAGGATTTCTGCGCCTGAGAGCAGACAGTCCTTAGGTCTGAACCGACAGACAGAACGGCGACATCGTCCGCATAGGCTTGTGTGTAGGTTCCAGGAAGATTGAGAGCCGTTAACAGAGTCTACTACCACACACCATAAAAGGGGAGACAGAACACCACCTTGAGGGCAGCCTCTGTTTACCCCTGTCATTAGCATTGCTTTAATCCACAACATCAATGATTCATCTTCACCATGACGTCTGGCTGCATTGCACATGCTATCAAATGTCGCATTCTCAAAAGCAACCTCAATATTGACGAAAATACACAATGCGGAGTACGCAGAGCACTTTCATTCCTACCAACAAGGTTCTGAAGCGCAGTTCCACAGGATTTTCCACGCTGATAGGCATGTTGCATCACAGAAAGAGGAACCGATCGAAGAGCACCACTGCGAACATGCAGCTTAACCAGTCTCTCCAAACTTTTCAGCAGGAAGGAAGAGACTTATGGGTCTCAAACTTTTGGCGAGAGTGTAGTCAGTCTTACCTGTCTTTGGTATGAACACGACTTTAACCATACGCCAAGTAGAAGGTATGTAGGCCAAAGCCAAGCTAGCGGTGAAAATTCTTTTCAGCGTCGGCATCATCTGACTAAAACCTTGTTTCAGCATAACCGGATAAATTCACGAATGACACTCTAGTGGAGATCCCGCGTAGAGTTTTCCTCGGAAACTGTTAATACTTGGGCTTTACTTTTATTTACACGAGGAAGGGCGAAACGAAAAGATCGAATAACGTATCTAAAGCCGACATACCCTGGCCCTCGCAAGGGAGCGAGGTTTAGTTTTTACTTGCAGCACCACTGGAATTGGGTATCCATTAACTCATTGCTGCGCATATAAGTGATTCACCATAATATGGTCCTAATATTATTAATATTATATTATAATAACCAACATCGTACTGTGGTGTGCGGTCTGCCTTGGCAGGTGGGGCAATTTTCTATTTTGTTCAGTTCATTCAGTCTGCCTATATTGTGTGGCTCTTTATACGACTACCTACTCGGGCAGCGTAGGTCATTCCCTGTCTGGAACGGTTAAATGGGGCGATCTTGCGGGTCAGTGCAAATCGAGGCGACCCGGGAACGCCGCCTTCATAATATCGGTTGTGGCTAGCGCAGTGTGTGCCGTAGCTCCGTCCTGTTGGAACCACATGTCCTCCAGTCCTGCTTCGTCCAATTGCGGCAGAAAAAACTCTGTTAACATGGCCCCATATAGCGCGCACCGTCCACTGTTGTCGTTTGACCAGCGGCGTTCTCGGAAAAAATGGCCCGATGACTCATCCAGCGGGAACCGCGCACCATGTAGTAACTTTGCGTAGGTGTAATGGCTCCTCGTACATTACTCGTGGATTTTCGGTGCCCCAGATGCGGTAGTTTCGCATGTTCACGTATCCGCTGAGGTGGAAATGAGCCTCATCGCTCATTATGATTTTGGTCGAAAAATCGTCCACTTCGTCCTCGGGATTGAGGATAGCTTGGGCGTTTGGCGGTCGACAGGCAGCAGCTGATGCACGGACTGGACTTTGTACGGGAATATGCGCAAGTCTTTGACCAAAATTCGCTTAGGGACGACCGGCTGGTGGCTAATTGCGAGGCACGGCGTCTGGTCGATGTTTCTGGGCACAGCTCGACATCCTCGCCAACAGCGGCGATATTCTCGGCACAATGGGCGCTCCGGTGCCGGCCACTCTTGGCAACGTCTCGTGTGGTCCCATACTCTTCAAGGTTGGTGGCCAAACGGCGCAGTGTTTGCACAGTCGGTGTCTGACGGTCGACGAATCCAAATAGATACGCAAAAAAATAGACACGATTATTCGGCGTTCTTGGGGAGTGTATCGCTCCACGGCTTATTCACTTGTATTCCACATCTGTCTAGTCCACAAATGTCAAAACAGATTTGACATTGCCGGCCATTTGCAAAAATAAGAGCATCTTCCAATAGGGTGATCTCTTTTGGCCCACCTTGTATGTTACGTAATCAATATAAATACAACAGCTATGGAAATTTTATTTTGTTTATTAATTTTTATTTAAAATTAGTCCTAAATGTATATGCAGATGAAAATGAAGTCTTGGATACTAAAAACTAAACAAATGCACTGAGCAGTGAATTCACACAAAAACCCCTTGATTCGCTATGCAACCTCTTTCTTATACCTACATCTATCAAAGAGACATACGAAAGAAAAACTGTCACCAATCTTCCATTCATGCCAACAAATATGTAATCCGCACTTACAACGAGGACCATTTGTACCTGTTATTTGGTTTCATATTTTAAACTCAGTACTGTTTGGAAAAATGTTTACGTAGTATATAATAAACTTATCTCTTTTGATCCAAACATAAGTCTAGGGTATACTTTGCCGTGGACGTGCATAAATAAATGTCGGGTGATTAATTGGAACTATATAAACGCAATAATCCATTGAACCGTATACAAGACAGTAAACTATAATTAACGAAATCGAACATAAGTCCGTTAATCCTTCAGAGATTGATTGATAATCGTCATTAACACATCCCTGGTGTGAACAAAGGCCTTTTGATTAATAGAAATAATTTCGTGTAAATCGTCCTTACACATTTTTGGTGACTTGTTCATAATAATTCACCATTTATGCATTTGGATGTTGTTGAAGGTCCTATGTAGGCGTTTTCGTATATCAGAGCTTCTACTTCACATATGAAGCCCTAAATCTATCAATAAATATTATCCGCATTTGACATTAGTCTGCCTCTTGCATACCATATACTATAAACTTTCCATACAATTCACAGGCACACGAACACACGCACAGATAAGTTGGGCGAAAGCATAGATAGCCGTAATATGCACCACCATAAATTTTCGGTTGGATTTTGTGAATTATCCTGCCTCTACGTAAGACATATACAAGCACACCCGCTCTAATAGGCATTGACCATAGACATACGAGTACATCGTACATGCAATTCACTTTCTTAGCGGATATCACCCCGCTGTGTGGCTGACGAAATAATACAAACGAGTCTTCCGCAGATGCGGAACACCGTCGGAGCAATTTATTGAGTTCGAGAAGGTGGAGAGATCGATGCTTTCGTCCTCCGACTATCCAGTGCCACTGCAATGTGAAATGTCCCGGCATAATCACTGACAAGGAATAGTATTCATCATCATAAGTGGAAACCATTCATTATATGCAATCCTATAGAGCGCGTTTATTTGTCAAGCTACTAAGGACAGGGCGATCCGTCAAACGGTTTATATCATATATGTTGTTATGGATAGTAGTTCAGTACCAGCAGCGTAGAGATGTGCACTAGTATATTTATTGTCAACAAGGCCAGCTGTTGTTAATGAAAGATTCGCTAACGCTCATTCATTCCCGAAGTAATAAGTAAACGTTTCTATGAAGTATTGCTTCCCAACTTCCGCAGTGCTCATCCATGGGAAGAACAAATTATAATCTGCACAAATGCACATATGTAAAACGAATTTTCTTTATTCACCCTTAAGAAATAGGTAAGAAATTCTCACTGAACAAGAGGAAGATCTATTCCATGTCTAACTAAAACAATATTATGCTTGCTCTAACGTACTAGTGTGTATACCTATACTTTATTTCACTATCCCAAAAAAAGTGTAGAAAACTGTTCATACATACGAGTAGAGTATGCGAACTTTTCCTTCTAATGCAATTTATTTGATTTGAGACAAGTACAGGATATCGAAAGATAAGTAGTTTGCACTTAGTTTCCCAAAAGGGAATTTCGGCGCATTACTTCAATAGAAGCATGGGTATCTAAGCACTATATCTTCAAATGTGAGTTCGTGTTACTACCACACACGAGTTCTAGGGTTTGCGGATTGGGTATTCCCCTTGGCCTTGGTGTACTACCAATTACTGTTATTGTCTCTCTTACCTTCCACACATTCTTTATGATATTAAGCGGATCAAGAGTAAATACAGTTTTTGCATCACTGAATAATTAACAACAAATTAAAAAAAAAATAAATTCAAAAAGTTCATATTTGTATATAGTTATCCAACTGCGAAGAATTGATTCACGTGCGAGAAAAAAGGACCGTCCATATGTAATGCGGATATTCAACTGGTAGAAACACCAAACACTAAAGACAGAAAAGGACAAGTAAAAAGAAACTATTCTAATTCACAGGCTTCTCTCAACATTCTATATAACCATTCATCCCAGCAAAATCTTCCCAACAAACAAAAATCAAGCGAATGTGTTGCGGTTAACTATTTGCCTTTGCATATTTATATATCTATATATATAAAAAAATGAGCATTAAAATTGTGTTCGTTTGTCGCCGATTCAAGCCTTAACGCATATACCGATTTTAATCAAACTTTCACACATTTAAGGTATTGATCTATATATGGTTTTTGTGAAGTTTTGTTGATATCGGAAAGCGTATGTGTGTGTTGTGCATGCGTGAAAAAACACATAAATTTCAGTACATTTTGGTTTTTTTCCACACATTTTAAATATAAAAATCAATTGCTGTGCGTTATTTGGGTAAAAACTCAAGAACGGCTCGACGGATTTGAATGATTTTTTGTTTGCCTTGAATCAGGGATGGTTTAAGATGAAATTAAAATGAAAATTCGGAAAAATCTCAGCAGGTGGCGCTGTTGGCATTTTTCGTTTTTCATCTATCTCCTTCTATAAATATATATCAAAATGAGTCGCATTGTGTTTGAATTGATGGTCTCTTAATCTTAATTTAATTTAAATTAAATTTTGTGGATGTGTATGGTTGGTTTCAGCTTAAGGGAAAGGATAGTTTTGGGCTCGATAGGTGGCGCTGCTGTCAGTCTCCGAAACCACTTGACTGATTTCAATTTTGTGGATGAGTATGTTTGGTTTCAGTTGGGAAGCTAGGATAGTTTTGGACCCAATAGGTGGCGCTGTTGTAAATTCCTCTTTGCTTTGGTGTGGTGGAGGCAAATCGCAAGCATTAAAGAATATGTGACGTGGCATGTGCGGCACATATCGCTTGGTAGAATGAAGGGGACCACTCGCCCAAGTAATCTGCCGTACTAACTACTGAGCCACCGTTTTCACAAGTCGCAACTTATAATATTTAATGTTTTATAGCACCTATATCGAATGTGAAATGGGAAAAAAATTATCTGATTCTTACAACACGAGCAAAACTTCGGACGACGCCATTATATACCACACGATCTTTCAAACAAAAACTCAAAACGATCATCTGCTTCATCGTTAGGCACAATGTTTTTGGACAATCGCGTTTGTGGACGAACTCGGTCCAATGCCAGAAGTGAGGATTGCCGATTGACCACATTCTGCTTTGGTTGATTTGGTTAATTGAGAAAATCTGACCGGGCCAACTCAATTCAATCAGTAGCCCGAAAAAAAAAACGATCAAGAAGCCGACCAGGAAATCTATAAAGTCCTTTCTATACATTGAACTTAATTTAATTTCAAGGGAGTTTAATTCGTTTAATAGAGAGATTCAACTTTACCAAAAAATGTTAATAATTTAATTAAATTTAGGCGGTACGAAGTTCGCCGGGTCAGCTAGTTAGATGTAAATAATGTTAAGCCTCACATCAAATAAATCGCTTCTGCAGAAACGCCGACTACTGCGGCTGAATTGTAATTTATTTTTTTATATTTACCATATCTTGTGTGTCAGTATATTTTTTTTATATGTATTATACATATTTTTTTTAATTTTTATTATCTCATCTTACTTTATGGAAAATTGTAAAGAAATATTTAGATTCACTTTCCCTTGCGGAACCCCTTGGTCAAGAGGAGCCGGATATTTCATAATCTGCGACCTACTTTGGACACAATCATATTAATAGTTTATTCACCCCTTAGGCTTTTGTAATACAATGGCTCTGTTAATATGAAGTATGCGTATGCCCACAGACCTGGAATTTAAAAATCCCTGTATAACACCCCACTTGAGCAGACAGTAGATGTCCCCGTTGATTCAATATGTACCTTATTTCTTGAAACATATTTGAAAATTTTTCAAATTTACGTGTTGTTGGAATCGTTTTTTAATCCTGTTTGTAACATTAAAAAAAAAAACAAGTAAAAGTGTTATCATCGGCCTGGCCGATGCTTTGATACCCTCCACTATGGGAGGTACCAGAACTACTTGACCGACATAGCCCATTTTTAATACCAACCTGACGACGATAAAAAGAAGTCCTCTCACCAAATTTGCCTTTGTCAATTCCTTTGGGCGCTATCGTGCTTTTAACAGACAGACGGACATGGCTAATTCGATTCAGAATGTGATCCTGATTCAGAATATATAAATAGTTTATGAGGTCTCCGCTGACACATACCAACCTGACGACGATAAAAAGAAGTCCTTTCACCAAATTCACCTTTGTCAATTCCTTTGGGCGCTATCGTGCTTTCAACAGACAGACGGACATGGCTAACTCGATTCAGAAAGTGATCCTGATTCAGAATATATAAATAGTTTATGAGGTCTCCGCTGACACATTCTTGGCGCTACAAATGTAATGACAAAGAGAATATACCTTCCTGTGTAGGGTATAAAAAACATTGGAAGAACCATGAAATTTTGTCACCGACGAGCAAGCACACAATTGTTTTTAGTTCCTTCTTCGGGTTCGTTCAAAAGGTGTTTTTTTATTTAATGTTTGACCCAACACTAATACTAGCGTAGCCTCTAAACTTCGCATGCTGGCCTAAGACGCAGCTGTCTCCTGCTTTATTAACAAATCGGCTATTTACATCTAAAAAAAAGCAGGATATTATTTCGAATTATTTTATTATGCTATGTATTTCGAATAAAATCGATATAGCTGTTTTTGTAGAATTATGCTGAGAAAATAGTAGCAGCTATTGCAATGTTTTGTTGGAATAAAACTATTAAGATGTAAACAGTTAACCGTTTTCGGTGACCCAAATGGAAAATGAAGGATGCAATAGTTTTGAAAATATCAATTATACTAAGGTTACGGTGACCATATTTTTAAGAGCGAAACCCGGGACAAAAAAGGCAAAATATATAACAGCACACCAATGGCCAAAAATAACACAAAAATTCGTATTGCAATGTCCCGTATTCATAAAAAAAAAAACCTGGACAGGCTATTGAAATACGGGACTATACAGGGACTTATGGTCACCGTAATTATACTCCAAGTTTCCATTTTGGTCAAGATCGGTGTTTTTAAGTACATAAAAAAATCCTTTTTTAAAAAATACATTGTATGATAACTTAGAGAAAATCTGAGTTTGTTATTAAGTTGGGAACGACCATATTATCTTTTGAATGAATTTTTGCTAAATTAGTACGGACCGTTTTTGAGATAAGTCCGATTTTTAAAAGTAACGTTATTCAATTTTTAGTGAAAAACTGGGTCAGCTCAATTATCCAAATAAAATTTAAAAAAAAATTCATGAAAAGTGCAGTGTACGAGAAAGAAAATTTTGAGAAAAGCTGAGTTTGCTATAAAGTTAGGAATGACAATAGATAATCTTAAGGATTGAACTTTTGTTAAACTCATATGAACCGTTTTTGAGATTTTTACAATTAGGGGAGAGTGGGGCGCATTTGAACGTGGGTACCTTTGAACAGCACTTAGAAAATCTTAATCAAAAAATATTTGAGAGAGTAAACCAAATTTTATCCTGGCAAATTTTTTTTTTTTTAAACGTCAACGGCTTTCGATCATCTTTTTTAAGTAGTCGCTTGAAACTAGCTAGTGTTGGATGTTTATATGCTGCATTTAAAACTTTTTTTTTTCTTTGTGAAAAATATTTTTCGAGGGCGAAGGTTCATTTAGTTTTTTTTTTATATTCAACTTTTAAGTAAACAAATTATACCTAGCCAAACTGTTCGTGACAACACACGTTGGTGAAGGTTTGAACAAAAAAATCGGGTCAGGTTTGAACATGTTCAAAATTATGACTTTTGCTTTTGACTTCTCTAAATTTTAGTTAGGTAAATGAGGCTACTCCTCGTTTATGTAAAAACTTGTTTGTTTCGTTATATGTAGTGTATGTACCTATATAAATAAAGTTATCTATGCATTATAGTTTGCCCCAGGGCGGGAACTTTTGAATATGAGGACCTGCTTCATTCAAAAAATTATAATAAATCGAAATTTTCATGAAACAGATAGAATTATGCGTTTTAACTAAAGGTGAGTTCCATTTCTGAAAGGAAAAATAAGTTACAGATCAATAATTCAAAAACATAATTTTTTTAGACTTGGAAGCAAAGAGTGGTCAAAGGTGCCTCCCTCTCCCCTAGCTATTGTTATAAATTCATTAAACATTTTTTTTTATTGAAACAGATCCACCCGGCCGGCGGCCATTAATTGCACGCGTTCACTAACAGGAAAATTAAGAACGCGCGAGAGAGGATTCTAAATTTCTGGGAAAATCGGCAGCTGATCGTCTAGTTTGGATAGTCTTTGATACTACCCATCTGCAGTAGGCTAATAGACTAATAAGGCTGAACGCTGAGAGTTGAAAAAAATAAAATAAATGAATTATAAGTCGCGTCTGATTTTCAGAATTGTTTGTGTTTACTTCAAGACGATTATCGTCTTTGATAATTATTTTATCCCACTGAGATTCACTACGTTCGTTTGATGTTAATATAAAGTTTGATCAATTTATAATAAAATAACAATCATTCACAAATAGAGTTCACGAAGTCAAACGTTATATTATTATCCTGGGATTTTATCTACATCACCCAACTTATTGCGCCAACTTATGGCTTTTCCAGCCGGCATTTTTATAAGAAAAAAATGTAAAATCTCCCACAGGCCAGCGCAAACATCAGGAGCTCACGATAGTCATTTTTATACGAATTGTGTTCTCCAGCAGCGCCAGTTTAATATCCGTAGGTACATTGCCACTCGGAAATCGCAGATAAGTAACTAGCAAAACGTTCACTTTTACATCACAATTTTATGCTGAAATAGGTTGCTTATAGGGAAGTTTTCTGCTTCACCTCACTCCAGTGCCGCCATACTATCGGTCAACTTGGGTAGTGCTTTCCTAGCGCCATGAAGCATGAACATTTGCCATTGCAATGCTCAATTGATGCCAACAAAAGACAGGGCACGACCTTTCAACTTTCTGCCAGAATTGGCCTTTACTGCAGATGAACGTGAAAACAGAAGCCACCAACGAAAATAGCACAAACAATCCACTCGCTTTATGTTGTTTGACGTTGCTGTCGTTGTTTTTTTTTTTTTGTTATTTTATTGAAGTTGCTTAAGGACTTGTATGTTTTTATTGCACAAGAATTTTGCCGGGGTAAAATTTTCTCTCTTCTATATCTTTGTGCTACGAATATTATTTCCCATAAAAAAAGGGAAATAAATTTATTAATTTAAAATAGTTTAGAACCTCAAAACTGCGGGCGGTCCTTTCCTCTTTTATCTCGGCCAGCATTCTCCTTTCCTGATTCTGCGAAGGACGGCTATACCGCATACCTACCGAATCCTAGTTCGTTGTAATGCTATACCGTAGGAATAACATAGTTTCTCTAATGAAAGATAAAAAGTGAGACGAAAACGTTCAGCGGGTTTATATTGCAGCGTTTCCTGGCTGAATGTGTTTTAAGGAGGATAGGTATATATTGCCAACGAAATCATAACACAGTGATTCACCGTTGCTAAAGTATTAAAAGGGCATTCACTAAATAGTATTTCACTACCAACTAAAATAATATAAAAGCCCTTTGCGACGAAAGGCTCTGAACTGGTTATGGTTAGGAAGAAAATTTATGCAATCTTGTCGATTTTAGTATCCCCAATATAATTTATATATATATCTATACTATATGGTTGCAGTTTGTGGTTTTATAAGTTCCATCCCCTAGTACCACTTTTTATCTGACCACGAATTAATTAATTATTGCTGTGAAACGGATGACACTGCTCCGCCCGAGTCTAGTTCCAGCTGTTTTGTAACCACATCTATATCAATAGCTCTAACATAGGGTTTCTCTTTTAATTCTGCAGAGCGCATTCGCCTATATTGTTGATGTAAAATATATACCCGTTTTTTTTCCGGGGGTACTGCTTGTTGGTTGAAGGTGTAACCGCAAACTTCCAATACATACGCGGGCCAGATGTCCACACGACATTTTAAGTACGCTGTTCTCATGTGCTTGCATGCACGGTGATCTTTATCACAGCAGCGAAACCTTTAGGTTGCGAAAAGAAAGTCCGAAGAGAACAACTGACACTAGCGTGACCATTGTGTGTCAATATGGTACTTTTTTAAGGACCCTGATATAATTCACCATCAGCTGAATTAATTTCTTCAACAAGTGGGCATTTCGCGGACCGCTTATGAATTTTTGCTTCAGGTGCGCATAGTCAGTGGATGCTGCACAGGAAGCACATTTCAACTCCCAGTTTATGCATATTTGGCTGGCGCACCTTTGACCGCTCTTAAGAGAGCTTGTAATTGACTGTCGCCCATTGAATTTATTAATTTTCATTAATTGATCTTCAGAAGTTTATATAAATTCTCTCCCCCCGTCGCCATAGCTGTATATCCAGCGTACCTCTAGCTTGCAAATAAAATATATCAATTGAAATTCAGTGATTTGTTCATTAACTGTAAATATGGAAAAATAAAAAATTAGATTACTCCATAGGTTGACTGCCAGCGAAATAAGGAAGTTGAAGAACCGCGCGCTTCACTGCCATAAAATATTTTTTTTTTCTTTTTGGAAGTGGCTATAATGGTCATGAACAAAAGATAAAAAAGTAAAATCCATATAAATTTGGTCGGAACTAGATGCCAACAAAATCTAAGAAATAAATATACCCTGGGGTAGACTGGTCATATTTTGTCTCCACAAAGACAATTCATCACCCGGTCTTTTTTCAAGTCACTTTGTCACTTTCGCTTTTCCTTACTCTTGTGGTATCACAAAGGACCGTTACCTTACCTAATGCTTTATAGAGAGAATTAGTAATGGATTTCCCAAACTAAAGTGGAATTAGAATGCGGTAAGCAAACTTTAGGTCAGTTGTCCTACTTCCTAAGTCAGTATTCTTTAAATGCACAAAGTCCTTATTCAGCAGATTTTCCATGCTTGTTTTCTTTGAAGAAATTGCAGTTTTACTATCAATTTGCTGCAAAACAAATCTTTAAAATACTAAGTTAAATGGTTTACGTAAATACTCAGTAACAAATGTCACAAATATAGGAAGGGGAACCCCGTTTACAAAAAAAACCGTTAGTATTTACTGGCTACTAAATAAAGTACACAATACTGTACCACAATATCCGTACCATAATTTTTTTTTTTTATTTCTTTTGTTTTAACTGAATGCTTACACATTAAGACATAAAATTATCTTATAATATAGTTAAAGCTTAATAACGATAAATTCAAATATGATACAAGCTATACTAAAAGACATGTTCAGAGAAAAAGAAAAAAAATGTAACATCAGTTATCTTTTTATGTTGGATGACAAAACAAGTGAACGAAAACGAAATAAATTGTCAAGAGTCATATAAAAATGACGCGCAATATTATTAAATGCAACGTTAAGCTTCCTCCTGCTGGCAGCATCACAGTTGCAAAAAAATTCGCAACCACAGCTTAGGATTGGAACAACAAGTGTTTCTACTAACATGATATGCGTTTGTTTTTTAGGGGTAAAATATTGTGAGGTCCATAACTGGCTGAATCAATATACGCTATTCTCTAGCCGTTAAGTTTTATGTCTGGAAAATAAGTAAGGTCCAGAGACATTTTAACAGCACATTTATTTTTACCGGGGTTCAGAAATAGCCCATTCCTATCGGACCAATCAGATATCCTCCGTAGATCAATATTAATCGTATTAGCACAGTCTTCAATCATATCAAGATGACAACTTCGATACAACTGTACATCGTCCGTAAACATGTGTACTGATGTCGATGTCGATACTAATTTTGGAATCTCGTTAACATAAAGGGAGAAAAGAAAAGGGCCCAGAATAGAACCTTGTTGAACCCCATGATATGTGAAAAGGAAGTCGGAAGGGTAATGTCCTACAGAAACTGCTTGTTTTCTAAGCCTTAAGTATTAGGGTGGGTCGCTAATGTATGGGAAAAAATAAAAGTTTTTTGATCATATTCTAATAGTGATATTATGTTGTCTTAGATCTAATAAAATAATAAATGAGTATAAAAAACTAAATTAATTTTTACCTTCAGCCCGCGCATGCTATTCAAAGTTTCGGGAATCTTCGAAAAAAAGCAGTGTTTGGGATAATCTTTATATTTTAATTAGAAAGAAATATATGCTAATAGAAAATTAAAAAGTATTACATAAAACGCATGAATAATTGAATTATCATCATAGTTAAAAAATTTGATAATAGAAAATATTAATATAGTTAAAAAAAAAACAATTTATTATGATTAAACCGCAAAATCTCGTTTACACTCAAATCGGGGCATAAGCTTTCTGGATGCAAGTTTCGCTTGTATTAGACCTTCTCTTGATTTTTTATCGCACAAGGACATAGATGCTTCCGTCACTATTTTAACAGAACGTCCGACTGCTTGAGTATGACATGGTAGCTTTAAAAATATTAAGTTTTCGTCGCCCTGAGACTCAACAACTTCGTTTATTTCTCGGTTAGTGATGTGTCGAAGAATTGGTGGATCGAAAAAGTTTGTTTGCCAATCTATGAGATCAATATACCTATTAGCGTTAAAATTGATTTTCGGTCCTTCAAACACACGAGGTAACTTTCCTGTTTGAGGTGAATTTCCTGCTTTTAGTATCCTCCTGGCAGCGAGCTCCCTCACTGTTTTGTTATCATCAGACAACATAGACAGAAGCAAATTTTCAGGGTGAGCAAAATAGGCGTTCCGTTGAATTACGGGATCAACGATTAGTTTAAATTCTGCTGATAAGTATCGAGAATTTTCAATTAATGTCCACAAATTCCTAGACCCATCCTTGCAAGTTGGATTTGTTTTTATTTGAAACCATACTGGAGCATATACTCTGGCACAATATTCAGCTAATATTTTCAATTCATTTGAAGGACTTGATGTGGAAATATATAGTCGCAATATTCTATTTGCTTTTGTTAACCATCGGGCATGGGACATTTTTCCAGGGGACCTGTTAATCAAATTTTTAGAACATTTTCCAGAAATAACTGACATTGTTATTTCGTATAAGTATTTTTGATCTCTACTTAAATTTTCAAATTTAACTTCCAGAAGCTCGCTTTGTATTTTTGGATACTTTGTTATTGGTAATTTTTCGCGATTTTTAATGATTTTCCAATAGGACCAGCATGTGAGGAGGGGCCAGTTGTAACACCATCTAATTTGTTAAATAGATGTCTCAAAGGCAATTCGTTTAAATGTAGAATGCAAATAATCCATTGCAAAGGACGTTGAAGCCTTTTTTCGAAGAGTCTAATCACGCCGTTGAACTTTCCTGGGTTAGTGGCAGTACCATCACAACCAAGAGCCACCAAATCATCTAGTTTAATTTGTTGTGACAAAAGAAGGGTATTAATTGATTCTACAATACTTTTGGCAGTACCTTGAACTGGTGTGGCATAACCAATATAAATTGAATCAGGCTCCTTGATAACAGGTATATGTTCCTCAATCACTGTTTGTCTGTACCTCTTGGCCCCTTTCTCTACAATATTTAGCGTCTTATCTTTTCGGCCATCAAAGTACAAAGCAGGTAAGTGAAGCTGCATTTGTTGTTTATATAACACACTACGTTCTTTCTTCCTTTCACGGCGTATTTTTGATTTATCGATCACTTCAATATCCGAAGATATATCGTGCAATACTGAAGAAACAATCGCATCGGCTGCTCTGTCAGAAATACCGTAACGGTCGCAGGTTTTTGACAACATGGGCAAAGTTTTTGCAGACTTTGTGGTTTTCTTCCTTGGTTGTGATGAGGAAGCTAAATTTAGTCGATCAGGCGAAGAAATATTGCTTTCCGAATCACTCGAAGATGACACCAACTCCTGCTGTTCAGTATTATAATTGTCTTGATTTTTGTTAATATCCAAATTAGTTTTTTTTTGTCTTAGAGGCTCGCGACACCTTTTTTTGTAATTTAGTTGTAAGAATCTGGTCTATTCCACCAATCCGCATCTTCCTTTCATGTCTTTGGTCAAGCAAAAACTCATGCTCTTCTTTTGGTACCTTGTTTCCTCTTGGACAACAACAAAGTTGAATTTGTTTACATTTACATGAACAAATGTCGAAAAGAACTCTGCTTTGGTTTACAAAATCATTTTTCTGAGCAGAGGTTAGTCTTTTTAAAGATTTTCTTAAATTTTTGCACTTGAAATGATAAGCCTTTAATAGCTGAATGACTCTTGTACGTGAAACCGTAGGAAGGGAAGATTTTCTCCATATATCTTCTACTTTTTGGGACACAAGCTCAGCAATTTCTAAAAATGATGGATCTTTGATAGTATTTCTGGCAATTTTAAGTTGTAGTCTATTCCATTCATAACATTTCATGATATCTTCGTAGGTCGGCAGAACATTGTCCTTAATATCTCCTACACTCCCGAATATGGGTCACTTATAACTTTGCGTTCTAGTTTCCATACTGATCTAGAAAATAATATATAATAATAATGCGAATATTAAGCACAACTGTTGTAAATATTTGCTGCACACAAACTATACTAAAACAATTACTTTATTTGCACTATAATGTGACGTAAAACGCGCGGGACCAGCGACTAATACACACAATATTTTGTACGTTTGAATCAAACTTAGGGATCGATGCGCGGGCTGTTACACTGAAGATAAACGAAAAATATTTTGGAGGTTTGCAATTGACTTAATAAGACAACATATTTTCACTATTACAAATCGATTTGACAAAATAAAATTTGTTGACCCACCTTATTAAGTATGGCGATATTAATGAAACCATTGATGGTGAAAAACCGAACAACGAGAGCTTTTTGCATAAATTATAGTGATTGACAGTATTTGACTTAGAAAAGTAAACAAAAATATTAAAAAGGTCACTTTGTCCTCGTCCAGAGCCTGTCTAATCTCTTCAACTACGCTAATGACCTCAGCTATGCAGCTGTGATTTTTCCTGAAACAAGATTGCATGGATGCAAGCAAACTATTTAAGTGAACATGACAGTTAATTTACTTCTGCATTATGCTCTCAAAGACCTTCGAGAAATTAGGAAGAATGGAAATAGGACGGTATTCCTTACTGTTTGGACTTTTTGGGATAGGAACAATCATCGCATTTTTCCATTGAAAAGGATACACACCGGTTGTTAGGATATGATTGAAGACATGGGTAAGGATATGTAGAATTGTAGGAAGTATGATTTTAACAAATTTTGGTTGTATTTCAAGCAAACCAACTGCATTTGACTTCACTGACAACAAGCTATCAACCATAGACTAATGTCGTTTTCCATTGGTTTCACTCAGGGATCCACTCATTCTGCGATCCAATCGAACAACAAAACTGCATCTGATTGAATCCACAAAAGTATTGGTGAAATGCCAAAAAATAATCTACGGCGGCTGTCAGCTGACTTAGGGCCATTTACATTTGTGTGAGTCAAATCGAGAAGCGAAATTCTCTTCTCAGAATCACCAGAAGAGTATATCAGAAGTGATTTTTTGATTCGATTCCGGACTCCCCGGACGCTTCTTTTTGCCCAATGGAAAACGACTTAACCAAACTAGTCAGTCGACTTTCAGTGCACCCACCCGATTATCCCCGCAAATTTTGAATGACAGCTCTCTCTCGTGCTCTCTTTTTTTATCCTGTCTGAGAATACGTGTATTAAAGGCCGCCGGGTTGCACTATTTCAATACAAACAATTTGTAAATGAATCTATAACAATAAATGTAACAAAAGTCAATGTTGAGTATGGTTTTTTAGATAGCTTAATTTGTCCTCTGTCCATCTTCGGCAGTAAAAGGTGTTCATCCATTCACATTTCAGTTTATTTTTAATTTTCTTTGTATGAATTCTATGTTTGACAGCAAAATGCATAAATGAAATCCGTGGGGGCTGTTCCAAAAATGAGTCGACAACATGCAAGTTAAACCCAAGCTTCCACTAGACAAAAGCGAATTTTAGTAAATGTTCATGAATATTGTATAAATTTCTATTAGGATGAATGCTTTCAAATTTGTTTATTTAACACCATAATATACAAAATGAATATCTGATTGGAAATTCTGTTGAATAATGTTACTTGGGAACAGTAAGAATGCAAATGCTATTCTTATTTTAAATACAAAAAAAATATGAATATCGGAAAGCAAAAAAAATATTTTGGTTTTGCAATTTGATTTCCTATTTCAGATTTTGCGTATTCAATCGAGCATACGAATTCGAATTATTTTGTTAATTGTTGTTATTCGCACGCTTTATTTCGTTTTCTATACACATAATTCTTTTTCAAAATCTAAAAACATGCATTTTGAAATGTGCACAGATTTTTTATAAACCCTTCTAAATTATCAATTAACAAAAGCAAGTGCACTATTTGTGTTTTCGCTAAACTGTGTTAAAATATATTTTTTTTGCAATATAGCTTTGAAATTTGAAAATTAAAATCAAAGGGAAAAAGTGTATAATCTCTTTTAAGAAAAGTGAAAAAAAAACCGTGTTAATTTTTCCCTGATTAATAGTATGAGATGGATTTCTGCTAGATATTGACAAATAATTGTTATAATAATTATATAATTAATTTATTTGGCATTATAACGAAATTATAACAGGATACCAACAATTTCAAAAACTATAAAAATTCTTAAAATGAACTGTGATGTGAACACCGCATAACTAATGGGCACAAAGTAAGCCGAACGCAGCCGCACACATTAGATTTCCCACCATAATAATGGCCGCCAGAATGACATGAAATCCCTGCAGAAAATTGTATAAGTATGCGTGAGGTAGCAATGGCGCTCCTTTGATTTGTACATGCACGATACTTATGTAATTTGCTGCAGGACAGGCAGCTTGTAGGCAGAAGTACCGTTTCTGCTCTCAGTCGACTGTCTATTTTGGTTAGGCTATGCTATCAGCAAGATCTGCACTTAAAACACACAAGAAAATTCGAAAGTGTCTATTAATGCGCTAGTAGAGACGGATGGACTTGGAGGAATTACATTAAGATCAGGGAAAGGAAGTGCGACGAGGTTTTTGTTCAGAGTGTTTAATTCTATTATTATCGTCGAAACTAGGGTTATTTTTGCGCTTTCCTATTGCACGAAGTTTTTCCAAAGCTGTCGACCTGTCAACGAGAGATTCAATTTGGTCTTATAAAATCTTTGTTTAGCAACCCTTATAAAACTATGTAACTTTTTTTCCGGCCGTAAGGAGTTTGCTCGGAATAGATTAAAAAAATTTTTACAGTTTCATTGAAAATTGTCGAGATTACCAGATAGGATATGTTTTACCAATATCCGCTGTCCGGAAGCGGAGATCTAAGCTGATATCTAAGAAAAGTTGTATTTCTCGAATACCTTCTAGCTCCTAGCTTTGGAATGACTCATCCAAATGAAAAAGGATTTTTTTTAAATAAATCATCTTTGTACGTTATCCTGAACTATAAATTTTATACAATTCAAAAAAATAAAATGTTCTATTGAAGCTAGGTAGAGGAAATTTTGTGTGTGTCAGCCGCAAAATATGTTTCTCTATCTGTACCTTTTAGGCTATGTGCTTTTTACCCGACTGCACTCGGAGAGGGTTATGTGTTTCACGCGTATCCTATGTACGTTCCATCGGGACACCCTGTGGCCTAAACGACTTGACCGTTTTTGAAGAGTGAGGTGTCATAAGCACCCCCCAAGAGGTTGAAAATGTAGTACGGGGGCTTTTAAAGTGTAGTACAAGGTGGCGCAAAAATAACTTTCCGATATTTTTTGGCTGCAATTTAAAAAAAAAATGAAAAACTTTGATTCTTCTTGTGGATTATTTTTATTTGGTCTTTTAATTTTTTTTACATCAAGTCGAAAATATGATGTCATGTAAATGTCATTTGAGCCCTTTTTATGGCATTTTCCATCACTTTGGCCAAAACTTCCGGCGATAGGTACTCACATTCTTGACGGATATTGTCTTTAAGAGCTGCAAGAGTCTGAGGCTTATTGACATAAACCCGCGACTTCAAAAAGCCCCACAAAAAGAAGTCTGGAGCGGTCAATCCCGGCGATCTTGCGGGCTAGTGCAAATCGCCAAAAACGACCCGGGAACACCGCTTTCAGAATATCGTTTGTGGCTCGCGCAGTGTGTGCCGTAGCTCCGTCCTGTTGGAACCACATGTCCTCCAGTCCTAAATCGTCCAATTGCGGTAGAAAAAAATGGCCCTATAGCGCGCACCGTTCACTGTTGTCGTTTGACCAGCGGCGTTCTCGAAAAAAAATGGCCGCGTTAACAGAGGCGATATTCTCGGCACAACGGGCGCTCCGGGGCCCGCCACTCTTGGCAACGTCTCGTGTTGTGCCAGTCTCTTCGAGGCGAGCGGCTAAACGTCGCAGTGTTTCACCAGTAGGCGTTGGACGGCTAGGAAATCTGCGACGAAATTCACGTTGTGCCAAAGTCACCGACCGATTATTGCTCAAATAAATAGTCACCAATATTCCGCGTTCTGGAGCAGTGTAGCGTAACATTGTTTATTAACGTGTATTTCGCATGTGTTTACTACACAAATGTCAAAACAGAACTGGCATTAGGGGCCAATCGCAAAATTTATAGCATTTTCTGATAGGAGGATTACTTTTGAGCCACCTTGTACAATGTAGTACAATTTGAAAAAAATCAAATAAAAACACAAATAATTACTTTATAATGATGTTCTTGAGTAAATAAACATGAATTCTTAACTAAACAATTAAGAAAAAAATTTAAGTCGGAATAAATTTAATATTTGATAATAATACTTCTCTTTTGGCACTGTTCTAAAATATATTTTCATCGTTGCATAAATTGTCCTCGTCCACTCACTCGCTGTAAATGTCCAAAATAATGCAGACGCAGAAGAAATGCAAATGACAATGACATATAATTTGAGCTACACTACACTAGTAGACAAACGTGGAAGTAAAACTGGAAAATTGGAAATGCTAATTGAGTCAGAAGTCAGTTTGTATTTAGTAACAACAAGCGTTTTGAAAAAGTATAGTTTAATAATTTCTTTATTATTATTTTTGAAGTGTGAGAAATTGTAGTACAAAGTACGCAATTAATAATTGTACGTACTCACTTTTTTGACCAACAAAATGTAGTACAAACGCTACAATTGTAGCAAGGGGGCGGCGCTGGTCATAAGATTCGTATTCTTCCCCGGAGTGTCATAGGCTAAACAAAAAAGATATAAATCTAAATTTTAAGAGAAACGAAAAAAAAAAGCAATTGTCACAAAAATGTCAGTGAGAAATGTCAAGATATGGAATACACTGAACTGTGTAATAAATTGCGTTATGATCTATTCACAATATCATCGCAACTCATACCCAGCCAAGTTTCACACCTAGCGGCATCTACATTTCAACTCAACATCGCAACTGATAGCCAAAAATCGAATCATTTATTTTTAGTGAATAGTGTTACCATATATATTATGTTGAGTGTTAGGTTCAAGTTTATATAGTCTAAATAGATACATAAGGTTCGTTAGCGTACGCAGTTTGAATCGATCGCAATCGATATAAATCGATCGCAACCACATACAGTCTATACACGTACTCATCAAAAATGACAGAAAAAGAGAAAAATAGCAAAATAACGAGTAACGAGTGGTTCCTTGGCTCAAAAGAGCTGAGAGAATTTCAACCGGCAAGTATTAATAAATATGTCAAATGCACAAAGTTGTCAATAAACAAATTCAAAATCCGGCTTAAAAATGAATTGCACAGAACAATAAAATCCTTAAAAATAAAGAAAATTCAACAAAAAAACCCGACTGACTGTAAAAAAAATAATTTAAAAGATATGAACAAGACACATTCAAGTACCTATATCTTACTATTTGACAGTCGGAGGGTACTCAATACCCATATATTTGTTATGCTGTGTAAGGTACATAGTCTCCGATTGTCAATTAATTAGGTACTTGAATGTGTCTTGTTCATATATTTTCGGGTTTTTTGGTTTTTTAAACTAACTTGTTTTTATTCTTTCTTTTTTAATGCGCCTTTTGTGCTTTGTGTTGTTTTACTGTTGCTTTCTTTTAAATTGTATTATGAGTAATAGAACGAATGTGGCGCATGGGATTGAGGATTGTTTTCTATTTTGCTCTCTTTTTTAACATCATCTTCTTACATTATCCTGGAGGTAATTAATAAATCCCTACTATTATAAAACTTAGTTATTGCTTCCTTTGTTTCTGGCTACACTTCACTTATAGCAGCTTAACCGATATTAATAACATTTTTTGTATAAGAAAATTTCGCTAATTATTTTGTTTTAAATATGAGAAGTGGAACTCTGTCGAATCAAGGAGCGCACGGGTCAGCTAGTATGTACTATAATACTACACTTTATTAACTATATTTCGTATTCTATAGCAAAAGAATATCAAAGTTACACATATGCATATTGGATCCTTCCGCCTCTATAGAAACATTGTAATTTAAAAAGTCCCAAATATATCAAGCCAAGTGTAATAAAGCGCTCTCTAGAAAAAGTGATGAATTAACTTACTTATTCCCATAATATAAAAATATAGCTTAAGCGAAAATTCTCCTTGTGTTTACTCAAAATATATTTAAATAGCTGTTTTTTTTTATTCGTTATGTAAAGTAAAATTTCAACGGACTGCTGCTTTTATAAATACGTATGTTAACTAATAGCGGTATTTGCCTCAGCCGTTTCAATCCATTTTGCTCGCAGGCTTCATCTTTTCAAACAAAGCACGTTCAACGCTGCCGAACTGACTTGGGATGAAAATACATATTAGAAGATGTACAACCTCCGGTATTAGCATTTCTTAGCTATATCCTTGAATGTTTATTTTTTAAATTGTCCGACTCCATTCGCCATAATGAACATATCAATTTGCATGAAATTGAAAAGGCACGCCACTTTTGTAAATGGCTCTAAACAGTTTCTATTCCCTAAGTCCCACTCCTGCTGCTTAAGGTTATAAAAGAGATTTATTAAACCGTTGAGTTTGAGTGAGCCTTTGCATTCATTTTTATTGTATTAGTCATATGCATATCATCTTTCATCACTCAATGAGAATAAGGGGTGTAACTTGCCCTAACGGCTGCAGAAGATCCATCATCAGGACTGCTGGATGGTTACGGTTCGTCCCTTACGGAAAGGTTTCGAAAGTTCGACTAGTATGTAAGGATCCGTAAATATGCTTCATTGGCTTTAGCCGAATTAAAGTTTAATTTAAACATGCAAAATATAAACAGAATTTCGTATCCTTCATTTTATAGTTATTATGGTTTCATCTGCACTCGCACCCTTATAATGTGTTACCTTTTAAAGCACCTCTAAAATTAAACCCAATGAGAATATTCACAAGGTTTGTGTTCTTATTACCTTTTCCTTAGATGATTTATTACTTGTAACACCATAAACCATTAAGAAATTTGGTACCAACCGATCCATAATTTTAGTTAACTCTGCTTGTACGTACACGAAATAAGGGTGGGAATATTTTCGAATGAAGGTGATTTTTACATTCTTATACATAATGTACCTGGTTTAATTAAAGCCTAAGAGGCCTTTTCGAAACTCGGTATTATCAATAATTTACTCGGCAGTTAAAGTATATCTCTATAAAATATGTTATGTCATAATACAAAGAAAATGGTGAACTAATATGTGATTATCGCCAAATATTAAACGAAAAAAGTCATCATGTACCTACCACTTTTTCTCATACAGAATTGTTAATACAAGGTGTTATGTAAATAATAGCAAGGAACATTTTTTGACATATTTTATATATATTGACAAAATTTAACAAAAATAGTTTTGTTGAACTTAAAAAAAAGGTGTAATATCATTGATGATAAATAATATCAATTTGATATCGTTCGATTTGTCAAACGTATAAAACATTTACTACAAAACTACTTTGTCAGTTTAATAAATCGATATTGTATCAATTGAAGAATTTTATTGTTGAATTAACAAAGTTTTTGTTATGTCCATTAAAACAGAACCAATAACTTTTGTGAAATTGACAAACCTTTTTAAAATATTTGTTAGCCAAACAAAAGACATGATATAAACATTGCAAAATGTTAAAATAAACATTTTTTTTTGCTGATTTGACATAAATTTTGTTGAATTAATAACACAAGTATTGAATGGAAAAATATATAATTAAAACAGGGTAATCATTTCTATGCAATGCTTTTGATGGCGTCTTTTATTATTTGACACGCGAAGTAAAGTAGTTTGTTAATGTGCGTAAAAATGCCCTAAAATGTGAGTTCAACATTTTAAAAGTAAATAAATCCGTTTATGGATAAGGAATGGGAACACGGAAAACATGTAAACAGCCCCTCAGATATAAATTGGTAAGAATTGATTGATATTTTCTATGTTGTCCCGTAGAAATAATGTAATGTAATTTCAATAGTTCCTTTTTTAATAAATCAAATTGCTAAGCTTATTTGTTTTGCGTATCATTTATTAATACATTATGCTATCCTCATAACAATTTATTTGTTGAACCATCAAATTAAAGTGATGGAACTGAGACAATAATTCTATATAACCAGCAATATTCTTATATCATATAAATAAAATTGGTGTAGTTCTGTTCGACTAAGATTGAATTTGACTTCATGTTTTTAAATGCAAAAATCTTAGTAAACTGTTAAATATATTCTGATTTATTTTTCAAAGGCCTATAGAGGATACCTAGGCCTACAATCTCTACATTTCTTCAACTCTATATCTCTATAAATTCCGGAAAAAATTGGACAAGAGTAATTTATTTTTTCGTTTCGTTTTTCGTTTTTCTTTGTCACGCTTTCCGTTCGAAAATACTGGGAGCATTTAAGTATAGTAAATACCACTTTATAGAGGACATCTACAGGTACAACTTAGGATATCCAGTAACTTGATAACTTAAAAGGTTTTTAAATGAAAAGACAAAATTTGAAACTTATTTACGATTTTCACATGAGTGAGTAAAAACGTTATTGAGACGTTAATTTTAACTGAGTCTGGTAAAGGAGATACGGTGTTTATAACAAGAATATAAATAATTCCCAGCAATTATCCATTTCAGTTTAAACGGATTCAATTTCCTATTAATGTTTGTTCTGCCATGACAATCAATAAGTCACAGGGTCAAACTTCAAGAAAAGTGGGAGTTGAATTCACGGGCAGTTATAGATAATTATGAAGCGTGCTCCAGGGTAAATAATGTAGGAAATATCACTATCTCAGCCGATAGAAACAAAACTAATATAGTGTACAAAGAAGCGTTACATTAATTAAAAAGTGAGTTAAATACCCACTATAAAAATTATTTTCTTTCATTTTCATTGTCCAAAGAATACTAAATTGTTGCTGATTAGTCCAAAGACCAGGTGCAACGCCATGAAGGCAGAGTGGACTCAGTCTTTGGGACGTTTTTTAATAAGGGCTCAATTCCCTCACTATTGCAGAACGATCGCTCGCGTCATACCTCTGCAATGTCTATCGATGATTTTTCTTTGAGCGATTATCAAAAAAAATTGTGTCCCCTACAGACAGCAAATTTATAAAAAAATTGCTTCCAGCAATAGTTCTGAAACCACATTTTGCACGGACGAAGCCGGGCGGGAACAGCTAGTATTCAATGAAAAACAACTGTAGTACTAAGAGATTATTTCATGACAAACTATTTTGATAGTATTAACTTTTTTGAAGATAGAGCTCAAATTGATAAATTTCTTTGCAGCCTTGGGCATTAGCTAAATAAATCCTCCTTAATGTCATTTTGAAGAAGAGTGTTGCCCCTTCTTAACTTATTACTGCCCAAGAAATTTATTTTTGGAATTTTTCGTTAAAATTTATATTTTGGCACGTCCATACCATACTTTTCTAATAAAACAGAATAATTTGAAAAAAAAATATGAACATATGTGTTTTTATTAACGTATGATAAATCATACGCTGGGAACTAACAAGTAAAAAATGTATTTAGGTCTGCTTTGAGCTTTATTATAATAAAAACCATAGACATTTTTATATATCACATATTGTTAAAGAAATATTAGGCCAGAGGTTGCGAAAGTTAACGGCGTAGATGAAAAAGAGAGAAACAATTCTTCGGGTGTAGTCCGATATTACATTTTGTACATATAAATTTTGCACATTTGCTACACTGTCCACATCGGCGTTGCGTCTTACCCTCGTCCACCAAATGGTTTAGTCCGTCGTATCTCACTTCGTCTAATACCTTAATTGTTACGATTACTTTCAGTAAAAACATATATTATTGGTCATTTTACATGAGAGGAAGTTTCCGGCCGAACCCTTTTAGGAAGATGAAATTGAGTGACAGTGAGCACTGGCAAAGTAATACGCGTGATAAACTCAAGCAATGGCATATCTTTATCTATTAGTCGGTAAAGAAGCCATGCGTTTATCACCGCTCCGTTAAGTCCAAATCGGATAAGAGGCCAATACCACTTTTTACTCCTTATTCGTATTCTATGATTCCCTCTCAATCTGTCAAAGAGATCAACACCTCTCATATAGCGGTTATATTCTTGTACAACGGTTGGTTGAGGAATCATTTTGTACTTTCTTTCGACTCTATCCCATCGACGACATGACGCTTGACGAAGAACGGCCTCATTCTCAATGTTAGTGGCAATAGTTACTTGGCTATTGTCATGCCATCGGACCAGGGTAATGTAGTTATCGTTATCTTCTATTCCGTGGTGTGAGCCACCTGGTTCTTTTTTTAAATCTTTAAGTGGAGCCTTTTCCACTCGATCACTCCTAATTGTACCCAGGCAGTTTATATTTTCGCTTTTAAGCGATTCAAGGAGTGGCAAAGAACTAAAGTAGTTATCGATGTAGACAGTACTATGTGGAGGAAGAAAGTTCACGCAGAGCTTTTCTGTTACGGTTGATCCAAGCGGCTTGCTTCTTGTTTTCACCTCTGCAGCTCCGGTGTATGGCTCAAATTTCAAAAGATATCCGGTTGAATTGTTGAGGCACCAGAACTTAAAACCATAACGAATGGGCTTCCCTCTGATGAACTGTTTTGCGTAATGGTGCCCATAATAGGGTTCCATTGCTTCATCAAGTGAAAATTTACTCCCTAATGGTCCAGCAAGTTCTTGAAATTTGTTGTGGTCAATAAAAGGGCGAACTTTATATAATCTATCTTGGTGGTCTAGCTGATTGTTGTCATTTAAATGGAAATACCGATGAATAAGTTCGAATCTATTCCTCGACAATGCAGAAGAAACAAGTGAGTTGTGAGTGTCTTCCCTTGTCTCCCAATACATTCGTCTATGCGTGTTGGAGCTGTAGCCAGACAAAAGTAATATCGCAAAATATTTTAGAATTTCTTCGGGAAAAATCTTTGATTCTTGCCCCTTTTGCATGGCATATAAGTTAGTCTCCTTACAGATCTTGTCTAAAACTTCACCATCAAATATTAAACGGAAGATGTCAATAGGGGCATGCTTTTTTTCCCGCCATTCGTGAGTGCACTTGGGTTCAATTTCTGCTTCTACCGAAAACTTCAATGTGCTATCAAGTATCCCATTTACTGATTTTTTTTGCTGTTGATACCTTAGCACGTTTTGATGGTTTAGGAATTGAATTCTTCGTATGAGAACAATTCGGAATATCGTCCGTATCTTCCACAATCTCCAACGTCGTTATTTCTCGAACTTTATAACTGCTCTTACCTCAATATGTTGTCGCAAAATCCCTTTTCCTAAATCTCTTACAGTTGCCGGTTTACCCTCTTCGTCACTTCCAGCGTCATCGATATCGCTATCCGCTCCATCAACTGCACCAGTGAGAACTAATTCCAATTCATCTGCCTCCCTTATATGGAATCCAACAGCATCCTCTTCATCAACTTAATTTAAAATATTTAAAATGGCCTCTCCATCAACTTCAGGATTGAAACTGAAAAATAATATTTCATCATTTACTACTGCCCAACGTATGAAATTTCATACATCAATGTTTCATCACAGGATATAACTTATAAAAGACATAAGTATAACTTAGAAACATATTTTAAACATGTATTGATGATTTATCAATTGATATAAATAGGTTATAATTGACTTTAAAAAAGCTTAGAAAAAAATAGTTTACTCACAATCTCTTAATTTTTTTCTTTAAATTTGTTGACACTTACTGCACTGGTATTCACAAATGACTGAACCGAATTGATAGGTTATACGGATGGCAGCAAATTTCTTTGAACATTTTTCTTTCGAATAAATTCAAATTTGACCGCCTACTAAGAGAAACCGTTACAAAACCAGTTAAAAATTGCAGCACAGTTAAACGTATGATAAATCATACGATGGGCAGTAATGGGTTAAATGACTGTATCGAACATTGTAACATCAGTGTTCCCTAATGGCACCTACAAATGTGCTTTTATGTCTTTAGTCTTGGTTTTAGTAATTTAAAAGTTCGCAAGCAGCAAGAGGAATGTAGAGATTTTTCTTCTTCGGTAGAATCCAAATGACTCTCAAGCAAGTAATCCAACGCATGCAGCAAATCATTTCAGCCTGGTATACGGAAGTGTATTTCCCGAGGCTAATGTGACGGGATAGTTTCAGTTCTTCTGAGTTGATACCGGCCCTTGGTCCGCCATTATGGATCCATCTTTGACGATCACTATTCTACTATTTCTTTTTTCTACAATTAATCTATTCTTCCAAAAGTTCCAAAACACGCAGCCTAATCTTTGACAAGTTCCATGATCTTACTATGTCCATAGATGGTACCACGATAGTGCAATTTCGCATCTTAATGAAAGCAAACGAAGTGCCGCTAGGGCCGTAATATCTTAATTAATAAATCACTTGCAGTGCGCATGTTGGTAGTGTACTGTAAGTATTACACCTTCAACTTGTTTACATGCTAAGAATTGGAACCTACCCAGGTGCTCCACGCAGTTTTCTGGAATATACTTTTTCCCACCATCCAACCGAAGTGTAGGTGATAATGGGACAAGTAATCATTGTATACATCCAGTAAGCTGAGCTAGGCGAAAGCTCCCACCTCTGCCCACACATATATATCGATGTAGTACCCTTTTTGCCTTCCGGACATTCTCCTCAACATGGTAGTTCCAAGTATTGACTCCCAGGTACTTAACCTTTTGGTCCCTGTTAGTTCCGATCCGAAAATTAATGTCAGAAACTCCAGATTTGTCCTCTTCCTAGTTAAAGTCTGACCATCGCTCAACCAATTTGAGGGCATTCCTCATGATATCTGCGGTGGCGCTTATACATTTTCCCCTTGCCAATATTGCTATGTCATCGGCATATCTCACTGCGTGAATGCCAGTCGCCTCAAGTCTATCAAGAAGAGAGTCCACAGTGATATTCCACTTATCTGCGTTTTGAGGTTCCCGTCTGAATATTTATCCCTTATGTATTTAACATTTGGTCATCCAATGCCCCGCTGTATTTAGCTCTACCTCTGCAACGCGTACTTCTCGATGTGGCGCTGTTTCTGTAGATATGCCTGCCTGTAGCCTATTGCATTAGACTTGCAAATATACCATCCTATCCAACCTGTTCGCTAATTGTTGAGGGCTGATCTAACTTAAAGCTTTCTGGAAAACGAACATCCATAATGACCTCATTTGTGTGATCCAGTTTTGTCCACTATCTACTCTATTACGAATGAGTTCGATCTTGGAAGGTGGATATCTGGAAACAATATTTTGTAGTCAAGTGGTACTGCAGTGGTTTCTCCACTAGAGATGAGGTCAGTACTGCAAACCTTAGTTTTAGCCAAAGTAAGTTAAGACGTGTTTACTTTTACTATTTTTTTTTTTTCAAATTGACTCCCATCTCTATCCTTTCCAAGTGAGATAGCCAGTGCCTCCCACTTCGTCCACTTAGTATTACAACATTATATTATTATCGTGGTAAAGGTTGTATGACAAGTAAAGAAGTAACTTTTATAATTCCCACATCACTTTGGAAAGCACACATTTAGATAGAGTGGCATTTTAAACACCCCGCACCCACACAAAATATTATTGCGTACCAACAGTCTTCATTTCATAGCCCTCAATGCATTAGGCTCTGTTTTCATTCTGTGCAAGAAGCTAAAATGAAAATAAAACAAGATTTATAGTCGTAGTTTTCATACGATATTACATTTATAGTCAATCATCCCTTTTTCAGTTTCCTCCCGCATTATAAAGTTTTCCATCCACCGCGCATTTCGCTTGCCAATTCTGAATGAATAGTAAACGACTTGTTTACTATTCATAAATGAAAAAGCCTTCTGCTTTTTCTGTTCCATTATTCTCAACGGAGGTACGATATCTTCTGAACTGCTTCGTATGGTATGGTATAACCTTACAGTCTTATTCGCATAAAATATAATCCGCCAACAACAGTATCCCCCACCCGCTAAACTTACCAAGCCCAAGCCACCCGAAACACCCTTCATTCCCGTTAAACAATGTCTTGTCAGTCGGCAAACATTAATTTTATTTGAGAACCGCTTGTAATTTGTGAGTGTAAAATCGTTTTACTACATAAATGTGCGTTGCGTTGCAAATTGCAAGTATCTAGTTGAAACAGCGAAAATAACCGAGAGGTAGAGCAGCCGCGAATATTAGCATTAAAATGCCCATATGCATGACGAGATCTGCAAGGCAGTGGACATGTGTACCTTTGACGGTTGTCACAATCACCCACATAGACGCGAATTGGTTTCAAGGCTTTTAAGTCTTCCACTGTAGAGCGCACAAATACGGATCGGAAACTAAACAAGTATTACTGAACCCCTCTGGAACGTATGTATATACATTTCCCAGAAGGAAAGGAGAAGTTTAATAAATGTTGTATAACAGAGATATATCGTACACACTCACATAATTCAAATCAGTGGGGAAAAGTTTCATCATCGTTTACCTTAATTATACACGACTAGAATAAATCACGATTTCTATTAAAACAGAAGAAGGATAAAAACTCTCGAAAGGACAACGAGAACAGGCGCGTAATACTGCGAAAAATAAAGCGTGGATATATCATGCAAATTACCTTTTTTATGTTTACACTACACGTATAACCGTAGATAGATACGAAATGTTTGGGACGAAGCGAGGATAACACAAACTTCAGATCCATTCTTTGTCCTACTGTGTATTTCAGTGATGTTTACTTGTGCAAATTGCTATTCAACATAACCTGATGAATATTGTATTTAAGATGATAAGTGAACGCTCATAAATACGTTCAATTCTGCTTTTAAGAATAGGAGGTTACTTTTTTAAGGGATTTCCCATACACACAATTCGTCTTAGTCTTATTGTGATATCCTTTCTTGCTAAGCCGCATTAATAAAACATTTTGTATCAATGCGCCCGAATGTTGACAAAAAAATTATAGTAAAATTGTATACTCAAGCATAAAACACTGAATAGGGGTTTTATAAATATTAGGGATGCTGATACTAACGGCAATGGGCGTCAAAAGAAAAGTTTTAGAATCAAATTCAGCAGTTAAGTGCAATAGATTTACTCGCCTTCTAATGCCAGTTTTCACATAGGGTTTTTTTCTAACTTTCTCGTTTATCTACGTAATAAAATAAAAATACCTATTGTATTCGTACAAAATTTCGAACTCGTGATTTTAATCAGTTCAACTCAACAAAGTCAACAAGTTAAAGAGTAACTATTTATTTTAAAAAATTGAACGGTACATAAAATTGTATCAAAAACATCAACAAAAAAAAAAAAAACGTTTTGTTTTTATATCTCAATAGGCGTTTTCCTTTTTTAGTTCAGAACCGAGCTCGAGCATTATGAGCGCGCTCTGAACCGAGCGTACTCAGATTGTTCTGATGTATTTATGAAACACACTTGAGCAATTAGCTGTCATTTTTAATAAATATATGTATAATTTGAATATTTATTAATTGTAATTAATAAAATTGGTTAGCCTTCAGTTCCAGAAGAACAAGATTCGTCCGCCATTTCAATTATTTTGTTTATCCTGTTATTTTTTTCTGCCAAATGTGCCTGTAAGTATGTAATCAGCATTATACTCAGCCTGCTCAGTCAATTTATTCTGAGCTCATAGAGCGCGCTCTAATCATTCTCTGAACGAACGAAAAAAGAAACACAAATTCTGAGCTCTGATGGAACTGAGCTAAAAAAGAAACACGAACTTTTTGTATAACAGTTCAGGTTGTGCTCTGAACTAAACAAAAAAAATATAGATTTTTGAACCTTTTAACCAGAACTTGCGAACAAAAATAGCAACCAAACTGTTGGTATGAAAATGAGAAAGTTTGTTTTTGGTAGTAGTATAATATAAAGGTAGTTTAGCAACTTAACTTTTTATCGAATTGTTGTTAACAGATATGTACTGTATTTTTACCCACTGCACACAGAGAGGGTTATGTGTTTCGCGCGTATCCTATGTACGTTCCATCGGGACACCCTGTGGCCTAAGCGACTTGACCGATTTTGAAGAGTGAGGTGTCATAAGATTCGTATTCTTCCCCAGAGTGTCATAGGCTAAACAAAAAAGTTATAAATCAAAATTTAAAGAAAAACGAAAAAAAAAAAAACAATTGTCACACAAATGTCAGTGAGAAATGTCAAGATATGGAATACACTGAACTGTGAAATAAATTACGTTCTGATTTATTCACAATAGCGTCGCAACTCATACCCAGCCAAGTTTCGCACCTAGCGGCATCTACATTTCAACTCAACATCGCAACTGACAGCCAAAAATCGCATAATTTATTTTCAGTGGATAGTGCTACCGTCAAAAAAAAATATTATGTTGAGTGTTAGGTTCAAGTTTATACAGTCTAAAAGATACATTAGGTTCGTTCCCGTACGCGGTTTGAATGGATATAAATTGATCGCAATCACACAAAGTCAATACACTCATCAAAGATGACAGAAAAATAGCAAAATAACGAGTAACGAGTGGTTCCTCTCTTGGAGCTAAGAGAATTTCAACCGGCAAGTACTGATAAATTTGTCATATGCACAAAGTTGTCAATAAACAAATTCAAAATCCGGCTTAAAAATGAATTGGTGGTCGAATTTTGTACTAGAACGTTTCATATGTTGCAAATAGGTAAGTTATATATTTATTTGTGATATGGATTAGATGTCAAAGATGAAAGTTGCTTAAAGTAGCTAAAAGTCTATCCAAGTATTTTGGCGTATATTTTCAGAACTCTGAAAGTTTTGGTAAATTTTTTGATTTTGACGGATGTGTAGTGTTTGGCTCGGGAAAGTACGCGAATAGACCTATTATTACCCGACATTATGTGTTTCGCGCGTATCCTATGTACGTTCCTACGTGACGCCGTGTAGCCTACACGGCTTGAAGGATTTTTAATAGTGAGGTGTCATTAGATTCGTATTCTTTCCCGGAGTGTCATAGGCTAAAAAGATAAAAATAAAAAAAAGTGTATTTTAAAGTTGGAAATTGGAAAAAAGATAAATGAAAAAGACACATTCAAGTACCTATTCCTTACTATTAGACAGTCTGAGGATACTCAATACTCATATATTTGTTAGGCTGTGTAGCTCTATAGTCTGCGATTGTCAATTAGTAAGGTATAGGTACTTGAATGTGTCTTGTTTATATCTTTTAAATTCTTTTGTTTTTACAGTCGGTCGGGTTTTTTTGTTTTTTAAACTCACTTTTTTTATTAATACTTTTATTTATGAGGTATCACTGCTCATTTGTATAGTGAAGTAATTTCCATAAACAAGTGGAATTGATTCACACTTCGTATGAAATTGTTGAGATAATTTCCAATAACTTATGACAATATATTCTGTACTAAAAGGCAAAACTTCTTATGTCGATTTTGTATACTTTTCAGGAGAGCAATTTTAAACTTTAAACGGTGCTCTGAAAAAATTTATCGGTTGCACACAGAAAATTCTTTCAAAAAATAGCGACTTTATTTGAGAATATAGTCAAGATTATTATATTTAATAGACTAAGGGCTTAGGTCAACAAATTACTTAAGTCGTTTTACCCAATCAAATAAAAATACATTTTGCATCAAGATAAGATACTTTTAATAGTATTCAATAACAAATTGTTTTGAAAATTTGAGTCGAACAACGAAGTCGTCACTTTACTCGCGGTAAAAAATCGTTTTTGCTGTAACCTCAATCAGACAATTAATGCAGATATAAGATGTTTTACTACAATTTTTTCCACAGTATTTTTCAAAGGTAGGGAAATATTGGTACTTAAGCTACATTGACTTTTCACATAATAAACATAAGGAGCCTTATTTATACACGTATTAAAAGGAGTGTATAAAGTTATGCACTCTTTATAATGCCTCTATACGCAAACCCCTTATTTATAAAAATTATTCAACGTTATATAGAGCTTGTATAAGCTACACGCACTTGGAGGTTGTTTAGTGCCTGTATAGAGTTGGAATAATATCCAAATGTCATTTTGACTGAAAAAAATTGTCACATTTTATTTTAAATTAAATCAAAAAGAAATTGGATAGATGTATCGAGTTTTTTTTTTCAATTTTAAAGATTCTAAAAGTATCCTCGATAAGAAATATGGGCAGATACAAGAAGTTTTGGATTGTTTTTCAATTTGGTTTAAGCCTCTGCGACTGACGTGAACTAATTTTCACAACTCTACTGACGTGGTAGTCCACCAAACACCATTTGGGCAGCTTGTATTTTCAAAATTCCTTTTTAATTCATATTATTAACTATTATATTTTAAAGTCAATAGCAATACTGCGCGTTATTATTTTAATTTGAAAATATATAAAATAAAAAAAGGCATATGAAGGTAAACAACATTTATTGGTATGACATAAATAATTTTAAAAAAAAACTTACACATATAGAAAAACATAAATATTTTCTTCATTTACTTATTAATTTTCTAAAGTTAACGCTTATAGTAGTCAGACTAAAAAAAATATATCCATTCATTGGTTCAATTAAAGGATGTGTAAGCTCAAAATCACAATTAACACCTGCCATATCAATTATTCTTTGGAAAATTTCCATAGGCCAACGACGAGTTTTGCGCCTGCAAGAATATATTGAACACTTCTTATCGGCTTCGTCAACTCCTCCTTTGGTGTGATTGTAATCTACAATCATAACTGGCTTTCCTGTATCAGTATCTATATCTCGATTGTGATGGGAAGAAGAGATCAATAGGACAGCTTTGTTTTTGTTCGGTACATATGACAATAATGTATAGTCTTTCGTGAAACTATACAGGGAACTCTCCAATTCTCTATTCATGTTCGGCAAAAAGCATGGTGGTATCTCAGCTTTGTTTTTCCTAAGCGTACCTAAGTAGGTCAGTCCCCTTTTCAGCAATATTTCCATAAGTGGAATCGAACTGAACCAATTATCAGCTGTAATGTTGCGGTTTGAATTTTCGACAACTTGCGCAAGTCTCAGAACCGATTGAGTTGGTATTGCCATTTTTTTTCCTGTTTCAGTTAGGCCTATGCCATCCGAATTTTTACCATGGTAGATGTAGGCATTATAAATGTAGTATGTACGGGCATCTACCAATAACTGAATTTTGATACCATACTTTGCTGGTTTCTGGGGCATGTAAATAATAAATTTGCAACGACCTCCAAATGGCAGCAACATTTCATCGATACAAAGATATGGTCCAGGGGTATATTGCGACTGGCTGTTTGAAATGAACTTGTTGAATATATCTGATATTGGAGCAAGTCGATCTTCCTTCAGGCGTTACTCTCTGGTAGTGGAATCATCAAATCGGAGGCAGTTGACCAAACAAGAAAAACGCCATTTGGACATAACACAGCGGAATATTTCATGACCAGTTCCATCGGTGGCAAATATTATGCAAAGATCAGCGTCATTACACTTAACTACTGATGATTAGTACATTAGGCCTGTACTTCCTACATCTTAATATTTCTAAATGCCAAGTCATGTCTTTTTTTCGAAAAATTTCTCCGATATTGTACGATTATCATATTGATACTTCTTCTCTGGATAGAGTAGCACAGAAGAAAGATTTAGGTGTTATCCTTGATACTAAACTCTCTTTTCTTCCTCATATCGATTACATTATAAACAAATCCAACCAAATGTTAGGATTCATCAAAAGAAATAGTAAGGAATTTACAGATCCGTACACTATAAAGACTCTCTTTATCTCTCTCGTTCGATCTTTGCTAGAATACTGCAACACAGTTTGGAACCCTTACTACAATAACTCGTGTGTAAGAATCGAAAAAATCCAAAAAAATATTTCAAGATTTATGTATTATAAACTTCATTGGGGTACTGTTATCCCATCTTACGATACAAGATGTCTATTATTTGGAATGCAGAGTTTGGCAAATCGACGTGCTTATTTTGCGATAATGTTCATTAGAGATATTCTTACTTATCATATTAAATGTGCACAACTTCTAGCACTAATTTATATTCGTGTTCCCACTCATAATTCCAGAGATTATGTTCTCTTTTACGAAAAATTTCATAGGTCTAACTATGGTCGTAATGAACCGGTTTCTCGTTGCATCAGAGAAGCAAATTCAGTTTGCACTAGGATAGACTTTTTCAGAGTTTGCACTAGAGATACCTTTAAGATTTATGTTTTGAATGTACTCAGATTAACTTGAAGTTTGTATATATTTATATATTAGCTGTAGTGAATAATTATTATCTATTAGTCTATAAGAGAACCTGTTCTTTGATTGATGAATAAATTAAATATGAAATAATATGAAATAATAAATGCTTTCATTTCGGTGACATCTGTGTCCATAAGTTCTACCTTAGTGCTATGTTTGAACTGGGCTCGGTAACTGTTGAGCTTTAGATTCGTAAAAGTCACCAAGGATTCCAACATAGAATGATCGAAAATCTTGGACCAAAGTTCAAAATAACCTTCAAAATTAGGAGTATGCAAGCGGCCAGGTAATCTTATTATGTTGTGGGCTGCAGTTCGTGATGTCCTGGGACACTATCGTCCATTCCAAATAAATCCTTTCTTACCTTTGTAATATCCCGATGATTCTCTTGAGGTTTCTTGATGCACATTGTCAGTGGTGGGTACATGTGGCACTTCTTCAAGTAGTTCTTTATTATCTCCCTAACCTGAAACTTCGTCAGCTTCTAAAAAATCAGTTTCTGGCTGAAAATTCGGGTCATCACCTTCATCGTCAAAATCGCTGAACTCGTGCTCGCTTTCTTCGTCTAATCACTGTTCTATTAGCTGGTCGTGACTTACAAAGGTTCCAGTCGATGATCTTTTAGATCTAGAAGACCCTTGGTTGTTACTTGAGTGAGCCATCTGAAAAACAAATAACGAATTGGATATAACAAAAGAATTTTGCTGACGTGTTGCTTAGGAGACACTATGAACACATAACTATTACACTGAGGTGGTTGTTTGTCAGACACATACCTTAACACTGACGTGGTTGAATAGTAGACACCCTTCTTCACACAAGAATGCATGCACACGACACGACTGATCGCGTTACACTAATGCACGATTGAGCATACAACGGAAAGGTAGGTACTGAGAAGAAGAGAGCCAACATTTGAAAAATAACGACGCAATACATCTTTTCCGATTTTATGGTGTCTGTCATACTACCACGTCAGTCGCAGAGGGTTAATTTGCACAAGACTTCCATATCATAGAAGGCCCATAATTCCCACCTTTTTCTTTTACTTTTCCATTTTTTTATTCCTATTTGTATTTGAATTTGCATTTCTCACAAGCTGCTATGTTTTTTTCATCTTTTCGAACAGATATATGTACTAGATTTCGCCTTTTCAGTATCTTTTTTGACGCAAGCCCTGTATAACTAGTATGCGTGGGAAAATGTTTTACAAATAAAAATTTTTGGGAGCGTGTATAAAGGCTGTATAAATACTTATAGACTGCATAACTATACAGGTGTTTAGGCGCGTTTAGCAAATCCTAATAAATAAGGCTGAAGCTGTTTTACTTTATGCAAGGCAATACAGTTGATGACTTAACCTAATTTATAAACAGTTATATCTATCTCATCATTTGAATTTTTTTCTCCTGGTTTGATTAAGAAATAGAGAACACAATTCAAATAACGTTAAACAGCTTAAACAACTTAAGTCGACTTAAGATTTTTTACCTTTTAGGCACCGAATATATTTTTGATTATTCTTTCCAAATTTGGGTATCATCGCCTAACGAAAGACTTCCCAATTAAAATCATATTGACAGGATCTAAATATGTTTATGAATTATGCATAATTAGATAAAAGGTTTTAAAATTACTTAACCGTCTTCAAACTGTGACACACTTTTAATTTTTCTAATATTGTATACCCGTCAAATTTAAATAAATAGAAACACGAATATAGTAAAAGAGATAAGGTAATTGTCACGACAATGAAAACAAATTCAAAATATTTCATGGAATGTATAGGAAAAGTTGCGGTTTAAAATTTAAACATTAAACATTAAAATTCAAATTTGACTTTGAAATTTTTATTACCTACTCCAAGGCTAAGTTCGGGGGATGAAATTCAAATTTCAAATTTTAGTGAACGAACTGCTGATTTTCAAGGCAGCCGGAGATGCCTTACATAGTCGAAGGAATATTTGTATGCTTGTTGAATGAAGTTGCAGTATTGTTTGCGCGAACCACAAAAGAAAACCCTCTTTACTGCCCCAACCATAGATGCATCAGTTTCCTTAACATCACCTGAAACCAACAACCTGATTGGTCCCTACTTGTGCGGTTTTAGACAAGTTCACAGCCGACTAAATATTCGCACTACAGCAGAACGATGGAAAAAACACAAAAAGTCCAGATCGATATTTTCATATTTCCTTTCGATTTCTTTCATATTTCTATAAATTTTAATGCTGCATACGGCAGCATTTATAGAGATGACCAATATATAGCCATGTCTATGTCTAGCTCTGGCATTCCTGCCAATTTTGTCAGATTGAGCAGAATGACGATGGAAAACACTTATGCACTGAGCCTTACTGATCATCATTATTAACCTTCACGTTAAATGTAGGTCACCACGGGTAATTTTAATTGGACAATTTCGCCGTTGTGAGTTTCTTAAAAATTAGCGTGGACGGTAAATATAATTTTTGGTATGGCGCACTTTCAATAAGAAAGGTCACACAATATTGATGTATCCGCTATAAAGTATAAAAATGACACCACAGCAAGCGTGGTGTAATTTTTTTTTGTTTTCAAGAAAAACTAAAGAGACTATGTAAAACCCTCCTGCCTCTTCATCGCAGTCCTGCTGTATGGTGCACAAGCATAAGCATGGACGTGGTCACTTCGAAAGCAAAATTCTTCGAGTGATTTTCGGTATTGTTTGCGGTGGCGGTTTTTATAGAGGAGGAGAGTTAAGAACAAACTCTACAAGATATACAACGTGGCGCAAAAGTAATCCTCCTATCAGAAAATGCTATAAATTTTGCGATTGGCGCCTTATGTCAGTTCTGTTTTGACATTTGTGTAGTAAACACATGCGAAATACACGTTAATAAACAATGTTACGCTACACTGCTCCAGAACGCGGAATATTGGTGACTATTTATTTGAGCAATAATCGGTCGGCGACTTTGGCACAACGTGAATTTCGTCGCAGATTTCCTAGCCGTCCAACGCCTGCTGGTGAAACACTGCGACGTTTAGCCGCTCGCCTCGAAGAGACTGCCACAACACGAGACGTTGCCAAGAGTGGCGGGCCCCGGAGCGCCCGTTGTGCCGAGAATATCGCCTCTATTGACGCGGCCATTTTTTTTTTTCGAGAACGCCGCTGGTCAAACGACAACAGTGAACGGTGCGCGATATAGGGCCATGTTTACCGATTTTTTTCTACCGCAATTGGACGATTTAGGACTGGAGGACATGTGGTTCCAACAGGACGGAGCTATGGCACACACTGCGCTAGCCGCAACCGATATTCTGAAAGCGGTGTTCCCGGGTCGTTTTTGGCGATTTGCACTAGCCCGGAAGATCACCTGATTTGACCGCTCCAGACTTCTTTTTGTGGGGCTTTTTGAAGTTGCGGGTTTATGACAACAAGCCTCACACGCTTGCAGCTCTTAAAGACAATATCCGTCAAGAATGTGAGGACCTATCGCCGGAAGTTTTGGCCAAAGTGATGGAAAATGCCATAAAAAGGGCTCAAATGACAATCAACTGTGGCGGCGGCCATTTACATGACATCATATTCTCGACTTGATGTAAAAAAAATTAAAAGACCAAATAAAAATAATCCACAAGAAGAATCAAAGTTTTTCATTTTTTTTTTAAATTACAGCCAAAAAACATCGGAAGGTTATTTTTGCGCCACCTTGTATATAGCGACATAAATCTGGTCAGAAAAATGTGCCTTTGTCGATGGCTATGACATGTAGAATTGTAAAGCCAATGGACGCCAATGCTCTGGGATAGAGAGTTTTCGAGTTTAACTCGGAGTGACAACGCAGTAATGGAAGACTTCGCCTTAGGTTAAGCGCGCAAGTGAAAGGGGACCTTCACCAACTCACCAAAAATTTCCCACCATATTTTAAGAAGTAGGCCTTAATTAATAGATTCGATTAGATTAGAATGTTTGTGGGAGGTAGACGCTACCATATCACTGCGGCCACAATTGGGCCTGTTGTAATTTCCCCAAATTAGAGCTCGCTCATATGATACCAGATCTGGTGATGAATCCTAGTAGATCTTTGAGTGGGCTGTCAGATATGTCCTCTGCCTTAAGTTAGGGTTTTCCCAGGTGGTGTTGACGTAGTCTGATTAGATATTCATATATATTTTTTGAATACACAATGTTCAGTGAGGAACTCTGTTTTAGGGTTGTTTTGTTCTTATGAGGGAACATAGCTATTAAGGGCTAGGTGTGCAGCTTAGCTATCAGAGAGAATATATACAAGTATGTTCTTGTTTGTTATGAATTGTTTTAGGTTTTCTCTGAGACATAGTTCTATTGCAAAGATTTGCGCTTGAAATACAGAGTTACACGTGCTTTTGAAGATTAACGTGGTTTTGTTGATACCGTATACTCGAACTCCTTCATCTGTTTTTAATCTATGTGTGTACCATACGTCCATACATGAGAATCGTTGGCAAATGTGGGTTTACTCTGTGCCCATTTCTGCCGAATTGTCAATGCAACTTTTAAGTTTCAGCTGAAGTAGAATTTGGGAGACAGTTGTCCGGCGATTCCAAGTAGTTATTTCATCTCTTCTCAGATCCCTAACGATGTCTGGATGGATTAGCTTGGAGTTTTCGGTGTTTACAGATGTGAACATGAAGGCTTTTGTCATAACTTTTTACTGTATCTAAGATGGAGAGTTGGAAGGTTTAGGATAACTGCCAGCACTGCAGTGGGAGTTGTTCTCATTACGCTCGTAGTGCATACACAAGCTAGTCTTTGGAGTTTGTTGAGACTGTCTTGTGTTAAATTTTGGTTTGTTTTTTTCCCACCATGCTGGAGCTGCATATGTGACTATTGGTCTGGTTATGGCTGTTTAAAGCCATAACATAATTTTTGGGTTTATATCCAAACTTTTACCAACCAGACTTCTCCTGGTCCACATAGAGACCCTGGCTTTTTGCCTTTCATGAGGTGAGAGTTCCAAGTGAGTTTTTCGTCCAGAGTTAGACCCAGGTATTTGACTTCTTTTGAGAACTCTTTTGTTTCACGAAGCAGAGTGGGTTTTTTTAGATTTTCCCGACTCCACCTTTTTGTGAACGCAACTATTGTACTTTTTTTTGCACCAATCAGCAACTAAGTTAAGTGCCCTCTGATTAGGATAGCAATGCCATCCGCGTATCCTTGGACATAGCAATCATTAATGCTGAGTAAGTTTAGCAGTTCATTCACTACGATGGACCGATGGACAATCTTTAGCAGTCGTTACACTGATACTGTCACTGTCTAATGTAGCATTTATGATTCTACTCTTAAACGTGTGCTTAATCCAGTTACATGTAGTACTATCTACTCCTGTGTTGAGGATTCACCTGCATATTTTTACATGCTCGGTGTTGTCAAAAGCTCCTTCGATGCCAAAAAAAACAGCCCACATAAATTTTTTTGCTCTAGAGGGAATTAATTTGTTAGTAATACCTAGCGTTCCATTTTGCAATGGTGAGTGGTGCGACCTGAGACGATCATCGAACCGCACAACAACGAGTTATCTTGTAGCAGGAGTTATCCAATTCAGTAATTCCATATACCTATTGTTAACGAAAGATATAATATCTAAAACTTTATACATGTAAATAACTGGCATACCTGTGTAAATAACCGTTTTCCGGACTATTCCGTTTAAAAGGTTTGTGTGTCGTTAATAATATGAAAAGCCAGATGTGTTTTGGTTGTGTTGCGACACGTTATCTTTTGAGCGATTTCACGGATGCGGATGTGGATTCCAAATGAGCGAGGTTAGTTGTTTACACTTAGTCATGCACCCATGTAGATGTACGCAGTCCTGGTTTTCATACAACTTTCGAACAACCGTAATGAATGTTAGGCTCGGGGATGAAATAAGTAACCGTAACAGGTTTGCGAGCGTAAATTATGTCGGCTTAAATTTATTAAATGATTAAGACGTTCGTTACTGTAATTAATGGGGATGTCTAGCGAGGTGTAGGTATGCAAAAACCAATGTGTCTCTATAGCAGAGGCATAATGTGAGGAGAAGCTGCCTAACAGAACACCCTTTAACTTTAAGAAGGCACTTAGAGCTTCAAAAGGGTGCATATGTCTTACACAGTTGCATAGCGTCGTGTCGAAACATATGAAATAGTTCCTATAAACTATCACTTCAGCTAAATATTGTTCAGTTGCCATTACACATTATTGATTATGTTTTGATCAGTTAAAATAAGTAAGAAGAATTAGGACTACGGTTATATGAAATCCATTGCTGAAGTCGTTTGATATTTTTTTAAATTGTCCACAATGCATTCCAAGATAAAATATTTATTTATTTATTGCTTAATACATAGGTACAAAAAAAAGTACACAATCGAGTAAACTTAAGGTTAAAATACAAATATTGGTGGTTAAATCGCATAACTTAACATATACTCGTATGTGGGATTGGGCCAGACAAACGAACATCAAACTAGACAGAACGCATTAACGGATAACGCACACAGAGACAAACAGCATCAGTAACGAACGAACCGGTTAGGGAACAGCCAGACAAGAAAACGAACGAACAACGAGAATGAACACCAGAGACAATACTGAGACCACCAACTCCGATCGATTTCCCGTTACTTAGCCTACAAGCTATATTTTTATGGGGTGGCAAATGCTAAGTGCGCTTGTATTGTTACATAGAAATTCGTATTGACAAATGTCACGTAACTTCAAAAATTCCGACTCACCAACACACTCGCACCTTGCATATGCCACTTCCGCTGTGGGTAAAGTTTCTGAGAGCGTTCATAGAATTTTATCCGTTAAATTTGAAATTATTCGTTACGTTTGGATAATATTTTCTTTCATGGGTAAGTGTACATTTGCTTAAAATATTAATGAAAAATGAACAATTTAGATTGGTTGAAGGAAAATGCAAACATTTTGAGCAAATTTTCTTAAGTTATCTAAGAAAAATTTACACATGAAATCGAAGTTAATGATATTCAAAAGCAGAAAATACGTAACCATATTTGTCATAATAAGTTTCTTGAATATAGAACATCTCATTTAGCTAGTTTTATTAACCAAAGAAATCAAATTATTCGCCTTTTAACAATATATAATAACTAACCAATGGCATTCAGTAATGTAAAAATGTGGTATTCCCGAACTCTAGCACATTTCCCCACGGTTGCCAAGGTTGGCAGCATTTATTTTTGTATTTTTTGTATGTTTTTGCATGTCACACGGATTCTTAATTGACACAACACCGATAGGAAAAGAAAATGGCGAATTTGAAAAAAAAACTGAGGGGCCAGCGGCAAGAGGATTGTGAGTTGGGGGTCTCAGTATCATTTGTCTCTGATGAACACAGTTCGCATTCTACCTCCATAGCATAAACTAACAATTAAATAGACTGACAGCGTCACCCAAAAAAGAGAAATTGCCTATAAGCTGAATTTGACCTTGGATGTAGCCCAGTTTGAATTCATGTATTTGTGCCTATGTTAATCAAAGGGGACTCACTTATACTTGAAAAAAAAACCAGCCTACACTCTTCCGGTTCCGGTTTAAACCGCCATGTCGGTAGCCTGAGGTGGACTTTCATTTCAATATCGAGGGCTGTGTTGTAAACCATTGTTTTTCTTAGTTCCAGGTTGACATTTTTCGCTACTTTTTTATATAAATAGTTGTTCGATTTTCTTATAATTGAATAGAAATGAATGTTCAAATTACAGGATGTAAAGAAAAGGAATATTTTTTGAGTTATTTTATAATGAATTTTGGATAGATAGACATAATTTTTATGATATCGATATAAAAAAAATTGTTCGCATGTTCCCCACAGAATTTCCTTTAAGTTTCGCAACCAATTTCTCCTTTCACATTCCCATTTTTTTTTAATGATAGATTTGGTGAAACTATTAACAACAGTATTAAACGAGACTGACAACTGACCTGTCACTTAAAAAAGTGTAAGGAAAATTACAAACAAAACGTCAAGTAAAACAAATTCGTCAGTTTCCTAGAAAAAAAATTGTGAAGAAACAATAATAAATGTGCAGTCATCATTTTATAATGACATTACTTTCATTCATAAAATGTCTACCAAAAACTTTTCAGTTGTGTTTTTTTTTATTAAAAATAAGCACTATTCATGTTCTTGGTTGAAGCAGTTGTTTTCAAATGGAATTTAATTATTTATTTAAAATGTTCTAATAAATTTTAATTGTTTATTTTTGTTGTTTTCCGCTATTAAATGGAATCTTCATGAAAAGATTATAACTCAAAAATCAGGGCAGTCTCGTTTTAATAAGCTTCGTGAGTGGACGTGTAAAGATGTGGTTGATTTATAAATAAAAAGAATTACTTGAATTTGTCATTGAAACTTCAGTTTTATTATATTGGTGTGTTTCTTAATTTTGAGTATTTTACTAACATATTTTTTCCCCAAAAACAACAAACCAAAACAGACACATTAATTGTAGGAACAAAAATATCTTCTTTTATTTCAACAAATGAATTTTTCACACTTTATTCCTTTATTTATTTATGTTGATTACATTCGCTATTTTAATTTTTGTAGAATAGAAAACAAATGTTATCGTGGTGCAATAAAACAACGAATTTAAACTCTCAGAACGCATCCATCAGCTGACAGCAACTCACGAAATACACTAAATCTCAGTCACTCTCTCTTTATTTTTCCCACGAAGCGTGTTAATTTTTCCATTTTCACTAAACTCAAATTACCTCTATTTTGGTTGAAAAAACCTGCTTTTAAAATTAAAATTTGTATTTTTCGGAAAGAAAATAATATTAAATTAATCTCAGTATAAAAAAAATCGCAGTTTGTTAACATTATAATCATTATTTTTGGTACTGGAAATTGTTACTAAAGGCAAAAATCTCCTTTTTATGTACATTTAGTGCGTTGACATTAATGGTGAAATGTAGTTTGAATGTTTTCTTGTCAGATGGTTGATATTCTCACAATTTTGATGTTTTACGCATGGAAATTTTACCGAAAATTGAAATTCCCACAAAAAGGTAGAGATGCCACAATGTAGGAACACTGCTGAGTGTCGGTATTTTTTTTGCTGCCGAACACGTATAATAGCGAGCGGTGGGAGGGGCTTATACTGAAAAAATCTGCGTGGTAAATCGGGAGACGTAGGAAAGCTGTCAGTCTATTTAATAGTTAGTTTATGCTCCATAGTCGCTAGACGTTGGTCTTCAACCAACGCAACCTAAAAGTCGCCAAACTTTATGTTAGAACCACCAAGTTAAATAAATAAATGTATACTGAAATTTGAGTAAACGTGTTTCATTCCAACTGGACAACGAGCGAGGTAAAGGATCGTAGGGTCCTGGCAAAAAACCCTACATAACATAACATGAATTTTAAATATAATTTTCGTTAGTGAGAACGAAATTGGATATTCAAGGTTGAGGTAATTTGTGAAGCGCAACTTTAAGGGCTGATTTGGTGCGGTTTATGTCAAATAAGTTGGAGAACATATTTGCTTTGCAAAGCATTATTGTTAAAGGCTCGTGCTGGCCATAGCCCGATAGGGAAGGCGGAAAAGGGGAATTGAACGTAAACGACGAGAATTAGTGTTCAACGAGATCTGATGCAGCAGGGCAACATATGTTTCCGGATAGTAACTGATGAATAAAAATTATATCAGAGATATCACGTCGAGTTTTAGAGGCTGTAAATCGAGCAGCTTTAAGCGATTCTCGTAGGGATGTAAATTGTTAGTGTCATCCCTATCAAGCCCACGTAAGGCAACACGAATGAATCTACGCTGGATAGCCTCGATTCTCAAAATGTGTACCTGATGGTAAGGTGAACACACCTGGCTGGCATATTCAAGAAGTGGTCTTACAAATGTCGTATATATAGTGATTAAGTGCCATAGGGCGCAGTGGCTTAGTGTGTTGGACTACTAAGCGAGGGGTCCCAGGTTCGAATCCCGAGAACACCCAAATTCCAACTTAAGGTTTTTTCACTACGTCACCTCTCGCGAACGTCTGACAAACATCCAAACGTATAACTGTCATGAAAGAGCTTCTCAATTGGCCGTTTGGACTCGGCATAAAATTGTTGATCCCTTCCCTTCGTCCCAAAAATAAAAACTCACACAAGACGAATGGTTGTGAGAAGCTAGGCATAGGGTTCCTACGGACCTGTTGAGCCAATTATTTATTTATTTTTTTACTGACATAGGGGTTAGAGTACTCCTTTGACAAACGTCTAACAAAACCAAGTGCAGAGGTGGTTCTGATAATAATATTGTTGATGTGAGGACGAAAGTTAAATTGTATAAATTGTATGAATTAATAAATTTATTAATTAATTAATTAATAAATATGATCTTTGAGGCAGGGGATGAAGTTTGCGAGAGAATGTAATAGCTTGACATTTTTTCAAGTTTGGTCAGTTTGAAGTGAGAAAGAGTCAGCCGCGGAAGATATTTGTTTAGAGAATCTCATATCTTCTGCGTAAATCTCCATGTCAGATAGTAATATGATATGGAGAAATTTTAGGAAAAATTCCCTGTGTCATTGAGAGCTGGAAAAGGCAAGAAAGGGGCAGTGCAATTTGTTTAACACATCTATTTAAAACAATGGCAGTGAGTCGTCTTTGAGAATGTTAAGATTAACGCAAATTACAGTAGCTAGGTTCAATGCAAAATGTTTCCCTTTCAGATGTTTTAATACTGCTTTCTTATCAAACTTTTTTTGCGATGGTTACAATCTGTCCCTTGACAGAGCCTCTAAGAAAGAAGACGTACAGCGGATAAATTTAATGGACTGAATCAACGGTTTCGTCAGTAGTCAAGTCAAGTCAAGTTTTTTATTAATTTTTCTTATTTACAAAATAAGAAAGATAAAGATCTGCTAAAAAAAAGTTTTGGCTAAAGAGAATAATTTTTAATATTTGTATTTTTTGTGATCAAATATACCTATATAATGTTAATGTTAAATCCGATTTAGATGTACTATACAAGGTAACCAATGTAAATAAATACAGAATAGTAACAAACTTGGCGCTCTAAAATGGATTGTATGTACTTTTTGTTTCTCTTTGTTTGGAGGTTCCGTATAATTTAATTCCCTTGAACTGAATAACAATTACTTGTCTGCACAATCTGGCCAGCCATCATATAAATTTAAAATTTGAATTTCTGTACCTACTAAAACAAAGCTGTCACTTATTCCCAATGGAAGGCTTAACACAAAATGGCCAAATTGTATCCTTTAATTTTTAACTTTATTTAAGTAAGTAGCTGTACAAGAGAGATTGAAACTCTTTACCCTAACAACATTCCACATACCCTAAGGAGTTGGATATTAAATTCAGTTAGATAAAGGTAGGTACGGCGTTAATTTAGAGAGTTCTATGGCGGATGCGAGTTTGATTATGCTCTCTTTTAAGTAGTTTTTTTTTTAAATATCTCATTTTTGGTGTCCGCAGTCTATGCTGTTGCTTGAGGGTTGCATGTTGGTCAGCCTCATTTTTGTTGTGTTATTACATCCTCTTATTTGTCATTTGTGCGGTACCTGTATCAAGTACTTTACTACCGAAACAACCCCCTATAAATCGTCTTATATTTACGGGGTAGATTCTTGCACAGCTGTGCCTTTGCGAAAAAGTGTCTTTATTTTCTTTTCGATATTAATGCTGATGTTTATGATTTATCAATCAAGGCAGGCAGCCAATAAAATGCTATGAATATATGCGAGTAAAAATAGTAAAAAATAATCTGACCACGTTCTCTTGAAAATGTTATATAATATCTAGAAAGTATTGCAAATATTAGTGTCGTAGATCTATACCTATTTTAAATAAAAGGGATTATACCTGCTAATGATCGAAATGATAGACATTTATTTTTCGACTGCTTTTTAAAAAAACTAAATTCTTGTGATGATTTATGCCTTTTTAGTTCAACATTAGAGAAAGATTTCACTACAACCAAATGTTCAATGTTCATACTCGATAAGATCTACAAAAAAAAGTATGTTTTTAAAATAAATGCGTTTCAGGACTACTACAAGGTGGCGCAAAAATAACCTTCCGATGTTTTTTGGCTGTAATTTAAAAAAAAATGAAAAACTTCGATTCTTCTTGTGGATTATTTTTATTTGGTCTTTTAATTTTTTTTACATCAAGTCGAGAATATGATGTCATGTAAATGGCCGCCGCCACAGTTGATTGTCATTTGAGCCCTTTTTATGGCATTTTCCATCACTTTGGCCAAAACTTCCGGCGATAGGTCCTCACATTCTTGACGGATATTGTCTTTAAGAGCTGCAAGAGTCTGAGGCTTGTTGACATAAACCCGCGACTTCTAAAAGCCCCACAAAAAGAAGTCTGGAGCGGTCAAATCAGGCGATCTTGCTGGCCAGTGCAAATCGCCAAAACGGGAGATTAGGCGCCCGGGAAATGCATCCTTCAGCATATCGGTTGTGGCACGTGCAGTGTGTGCCGTTGCACCGTCCTGTTGGAACAACATGTTTTCCAATCCCAATTCATCAAGTTGCGGCAAAAAGAACTCGTTGATCATTGCTCTGTAGCGCTCACCATTCACAGTAACAGTTTGGCCCGCGACGTCTTCAAAGAAAAAAGGTCCGATGACTCCTCCAGCGAAAACAGCACACCATACAGTGACTTTGAGCGGGTGTAATGGCTCTTCGTGGGTTACACGCGGATTTTCAGTGCCCCAGAAGCGTAAATTTTGCTTATTTACGTACCCGCTAAGATGGAAATGGGCCTCATCACTCATGATTATTTTTGATGAAAAATCATCTTCCTCTTGGTGGTGATTAAGGATGGCTTGAGCGTATGTTAGACGCGATTGGCGGTCAGCAGCTAACAGCTGATGCACCGTCTGGACTTTGTACGGAAACATCTTCAAATCATGTACCAAAATTCGCTGTAAAGACTGTCGACTGATACCCATTTGCGTGGCACGTCGTCTGGTCGATGTCGACGGCGCTTCCATGACATCTTCGGCTACAGCAGCAATAGTCTCTGCAAAACGGCTACTCCGGGGTCTGCCACGCCTGGCAGCATCTCGTGTTGTGCCAGTCTCTTCGAGGCGAGCGGCTAAACGTTTTTGGAAAACCCTGTTTTCGATTTCGATGCAAATTTAAGTAGTGTTAAAACTCTCTGTTGAAACTTGCAACCAGTTTTAACTTAAATAGTTGAACATAACTTTTCAAACATTCATTTCTTACTTAGGTGGCGCTACAGTCCGGGCGGATCTGAGCCTTAACCAACACGCCTCTCCAGTTAGCGCTATGCTATGTTTATGGCTACTGTCGCTTTATAGCTTGTATAGAGTTCGCTGTGAATCTCTTTCTGCAAATCGATCAATTTTTTGTGCCATAGACCATCACTGAATGATGAGAGCCTTATGTAGACTCCCTAAGTGTTTGACAAGACCTTACTAATCGAATGCCTTCTTAGGCCAAAGATTTAAGTGTAGCGTAACTCTCCTCTTTATTTCCGCAGAGGTGTCATTTTCAAAGTTAAAAGCGATTTCTGTACTTGCAACTGGTATAGATGCAGTCAGATCATGCAAATAGTTGCACTAGTTTTTGAAACACGTAAGACCATCAAAACACGAACACTTTATTATAAATAAAATTATCATAATACTCATTTCATTTATCAAGAAAATAATATGTCTAATAAATAGTAATTAGTATACTAAATACTAAACAATTGCGGTCCCACCGGCTAATTAAGCTCAATCAGTGTGGTTTTCGATATAAAAGTTTTGTTTTGGGTATTGCCGAATTACCTAAGGTTGCCGAATCAATCAGTTCAGAGGTTTAGTCGTGAATATGTAGGTAATACACATACAGAGCTACTTTCACATTTAGATAGATATTAGTGTGATGGGATGTGATTAGGCAATTAAATTAACAGTTATTATATGAATGAGCAGAGCCAGGCGTTCTAGGGAAATCTCCCGTGCCGTAGAAGCCCTCTCCTCCAAACAACCGATAAACCCCATGGTTTACCCGAAGTAACTTTAGTTACACTAACAGAAAACTGAGAGCGTTTCGAATGTGTTCGGCTTAACATGCTTTTGCTCAAAGAAATTTCCTATTCAATATCTTATCGTTTTTGGCATTAAGAGGTCAGATTTTAAACTTTGTAACGGGTGAGGTGAGCTCGGCAGGAGCGGGAGCAGTGGTTGTTCTCGATTTCCAAAAGCATGGGAGGGCAAAGGTAGAAGAAGGAACCCGATTTGGGGATTCTCTACCACGCGTTATGCTGTCCGTAGACTGTAGTAGCGGTTGAATAGCTAAACAACCAACTTTATTTCGTTTAAAGAAACAATAAAACGTGCAGTAAAATATTATCAAAATAATGACAAAAGATTATTGAAAACAACAAAAAAAATAATTACAATGGCTTAAAGTTATTACATTTGCTCTGCTCCCAATCTCTCTAACGCTATGCTGTCCGTGGGACTGCAGTAATCGCATTGCCAGACGGTAGAAAACTTTCGACAATAAGCGAGCAGACAAAATTGGCAAACGTTTTTTACATTTGATTTTGATATATATTTTGGTATATACAATTTAACTTAAACTAGGTAACAAATGATGGTGAATAGTTAATATTTAAATGTGCAATGATTGTTTTCTTAGATCGAATTTACATAAATTGTGGCTGTCTTCTCGGATTCATACTCGTATCGTTGCATCGTTGTCTGGGCCATAAACTAACTGTTAAATAGACTGACAGCGTCACCCAAAAAAGAGAAATTGCCTATAAGCTGAATTTGACCTTGGATGTAGCCCAATTTGAATTCATGTATTTGTGCCTATGTTAATCAAATGGGACTCACTCATACTTGAAAAAACACAGCCTACACTCTTCCGGTTCCGGTTTAAACCGCCATGTCGGTAGCCTGAGGTGGACTTTCATTTCAATATCGAGAGCTGTGTTGTAAACCATAGTTTTTCTGAGTTCCAGGTTGACATTTTTCGCTACTTTTTTATATAAATAGTTGTTCGATTTTCTTATAATTGAATAGAAATTAATGTTCAAATTACAGGATATAAAGAAAAGGAATATTTTTTGAGTTATTTTATAATGAATTTTGGATAGATAGACATTATTTTTATGATATCGATATAAAAAAGTTGTTCGCATGTTTGCCATAGAATTTCCTTTAAGTTTCGCAACCCATTTCTCCTTTCACATTCCCATTTTTGTTTTAATGATCGATTTGGTGAAACTATTAACAAGTGTAAGAAAAATTACAAACAAAACATCAAGTAAAACAAATTCGTCAGTTTCCTAGAAAAAAAAATTGTGAAGAACAAATAATAAATGTACAGTCATCATTTTGCAACTTTATTTTACTTTTCACATAAATAGTGGCATTATTTTCATTCATAAAAGGAGTTGTTTTCAAAAGGAATTATGTAAAATATTCTAATAAATTTTAATTTTTTTTTGTTTTCTGCTATTAAATGTAATCTTCATGAAAGAATTATAACTCAAAAATCATATTTCAAATCATAATAATCGTAATCAATCCATTGCAGTTTTTCTATTGACATTCCCGACGAAATATTTGCTAGCATAAAAAAGAGACAACACGAAGACATGTTTAAATAAGCTGAAGATGTGGTGGATTTATAAATAAAAAGAAACTTGAGTTTTTTATTGAATCTTCATTTTGATTATTTTGGTGTGTTTCTTAATTTTTGTAGAATAGAAAACAAATCTTATAGTGGTGCAATAAAACAACGAATTTAAACTCTCAGAACGCATCCATCAGCTGACAGCAACTCACGAAATACACTAAATCAGAGACAAATGATACTGAGACCCCCAACTCACAATCCTCTTGCCGCTGGGCCCCTCAGTTTTTTTTCAAATTCGCCATTTTCTTTTCCTATCGGTGTTGTGTCAATTAAGAATCCGTGTGACATGCAAAAACATACAAAAAATACAAAAATAAATGCTGCCAACCTTGGCAACCGTGGGGAAATGTGCTAGAGTTCGGGAATACCACATTTTTACATTACTGAATGCCATTGGTTAATAATTATATGTTGTTAAAAGGCGAATAATTTGATTTCTTTGGTTAATAAAACTAGCTAAATGAGATGTTCTATATTCAAGAAACTTATTATGACAAATATGGTTACGTATTTTCTGCTTTTGAATATCATTAACTTCGATTTCATGTGTAAATTTTTCTTAGATAACTTAAGAAAATTTGCTCAAAATGTTTGCATTTTCCTTCAACCAATCTAAATTGTTCATTTTTCATTAATATTTTAAGCAAATGTACACTTACCCATGAAAGAAAATATTATCCAAACGTAACGAATAATTTCAAATTTAACGGATAAAATTCTATGAACGCTGGCAGCAACTTTGCCCACAGCGGAAGTGGCATATGCAAGGTGCGAGCGTGTTGGTGAGTCGGAATTTTTGAAGTTACGTGACATTTGTCAATACGAATTTCTATGTAACAATACAAGCGCACTTAGCATTTGCCACCCCATAAAAATATAGCTTGTAGGCTAAGTAACGGGATATCGATCGGAGTTGGTGGTCTCAGTATTGTCTCTGCACTAAATCTCAGTCAGTGTTCCTAGCACTCTCTCTTTATTTTTCCCACGAAGCGTGTTAATTTTTCCCTTTTCACTAAACTCAAATTACCTCAATTTTTTATGAAAAAACATGCTTTGAAAAGTAAAATTTGTATTGTTCGGAAAGAAAATAACATTGAATTAATCTTCAGTATAAAAATCACAGTTATAATCATTATTTTTGGTACTGGAAATTGTTGCTAAAGGCAAATCTCCTTTTTATGTGTATTTAGTGCGTTCACATTCACGGTGATATGTAGTTTGAATGTTTTCTTGTCAGATTGTTGATAATCACACATGTTTTTTCTTTTACGCACGGAAATTTTACGGAAAATTTAAATTCCCACAAAAAGGTAGAGATACCACAATGTAGGAACACTGCTGAGTGTCAGCAGGATATTACAACTCCCGCCATTTAGATTTGTATTTTTGTTGCTGCTTCACACGTATTCACAGACAGTAAAATAGCGAGCGGTGGGAGGGGCTTATATTGAAAAAAATCTGCGGGGTAAATCGGGGAGACGTAGGAAAGTTGTCAGTCTATTTAATTGTTAGTTTATGGTCTGGGCTTACATCAGGGTGTTCAAGTCCGGCTGTTGATGTTCCTGTGGTTTTGAGGTGGTTGGTGGTTGGTCACCTTAGTATTATTCTCGGTCGATTCTAAGAAGGGCAGGGCAGCCGAGGAAATAACTCCTCGTTAGGCAGAGGCAGTACATGAAGGCAATACTTCGGACTAGTGAGTTGGGATGGCTGGATGTATTCGCGAGCATTTTCTGGAAAAGTGTGACCGTATACTTTTCCAGAGGTACAATTTTGGCTTCTTCGTGGAGTCTTTAACTTCTGACGTTTTTCTTTCGGATTGAATCGTTGTGCAGTCCTGTGCAAATCCGCAAGACTTTTCTGTCAAATACTCACAGCTTCCTCATGTATGTCTTGGAGACGGTATCCCAAATGGGGAATCCATAGATTACTACCGGTCTTATGAGTTGTTTGTATAGCAGCAGTTTTCCACATAGTCCATTTTGCTTCTTCATTAGCGGGTAAACTTGGTGATATGCAAGTTAATGATGCCTTCCTGAGAGCAGCGTTCAGGTGTGTGTTGAATCTAAGTCGCTCGTTGTAGATTCAAGTGTGATGATCCGTCAGGCAGGTTTATTTTTATGTTGCGGCAGTTGGTGGCCGACCCAACTCTGGTTTCTCTGATGGGTCTTCTTTTAAAGACCAGTTCATATTTGCCCGTTTTGATTCGTATGCGCCATCTTAAGTAGTACCTACTGGAATAGCTTCCTAACGTGGGGACGTCGAGTTACTGTATGCGACGGAGTTATCGGCGAATAGGCAGCTATTCGTACTCGAGCTGAGTTTGGTCGGACGTGAAAATGTTGAAAAGCAGTGGTCCTAGCTTCGACCATTGGCATTTGGAATAGTTTTTAGCGTGCATGCCCTTTTATAGTTGTTAGGAGAAAAGCTTTCGTAATGTATGTTCTTTACATTAAGTAATGAATGTTTGGGTCCCAGGTCACACTGGTATACAGGGAAATTAGATCGCTGATGAGCTTGCCAGACGGGGTTCAGAAGAAGCAGGACCTGAACCTGCGTTGGGTCTGCCTGCATCTGTGGTTAGGTCATACATTGATACTTGGGTTTCTCGTGAACACGAGCGTCGGTGGCGTTACTGTGCTGGCTGTGGGCAGATCAACGACTGCGTCCTGACATCTGTAAAAGGTCGTCCTTTCGGGCCACCAAGCTTTTGCCAAATACTTAAATGTGTTGGGCTTGAGCGACACCACCATCTGTCCTGCTTGCGGAGAGGAAGACGATACAGCGGAACACTTCCTCTGCAGCTGTCCCGCCTTTGCTCGCATCAGGTTGCGGATCTTTGGGGCTGATGTGGTGAGTGCCGAACATCTAAGCTCTTCATCACTGAAGCTCCTTCTCATCTTTCTTCGAAAGACGGGAAAACTAAGTACAATATTGTAAGGTGTCTGTTTGGCAGTAGTTGTGTCTGAGTGCTCCATCGGATAGAAACAACCTCCGACAAAACAAAAAAAAATATGAATAAGCTTTACATTTATTGACATTTATTTTACTTATTTATTTACTGCTAGTTACTTTCTAGCATACAATAACAAGGAGTTCGGCATTCGTAGTTACTAACGAAATTATTTCACGAAATGTGATACATTGTGATCGTCCTTCATGCCAAACAACGAATGCACATCAATTTATCAGTATACTTTGACAACCCCGAAGACTGCAAAACAAGTATACTTTGGTATTCATTTAATGAGGACACATTTTCAAAGGACTACAACCACAACGACAGCTGAATAACAGCTGGCAGCAATGTTGCACGCAGGTGGGAAAATATGGTGCGTTATGTTAAAGTGGGAAAGCTGGTTAGTTTGTGACTATAGATACTTACATATCTAACACTTATATGGGAGCATCTTGGGGTTAAGGGTTAGATGTAAGTAGAAGTATTTAAAAAATAATTTTGCATACAAAATCTTAAAGACTTCCTAACTTGTGGGATCTGCCGAACGTTGGAACTTTGAGCTATGGTAATAAAAATGTATTTAAAAAAAATTGTTGTGCCCATTTAGTTATGCGGTGTTCAAATCACAGTTCATTTCGAATTTTTATAGTTTTTGAAATTGTTGGTATCAAATGGAATTTCTGTTATTATTTCGTTACAATGCCAAATAAATTAATATAGTAATTATTTGTCAATATCCACCAGAAATCCATCTCTTAATATTATTCAAGGAAAAATGAACTAACACGGTTTTTTTTCAATTTTGTTAAAAGAGATTTTGTAACTTCAGGTTTTTTTTGCCATATTTTAAGAAAATACACTTTTTTCCGTTGATTTTAAAGCTTTAACTTTATGGCTTCGATATTGTAAAAAAAAATTTTTTTTAACACAGTTTAGCGAAAAGGTTTTTTTTTTTTTTGTATGTCGGGGGGAAAAATATTTTTTAGTTTTAGCATACTTTATAATCTGTAATTAGTACGTAAAATGTATACTTGCACAATAATATATGCAAGTATGCATTTGTTAAATTCAAAAAATTATTTCGACATTTTTTATTTTAGGACAGTTTTTTTTAGCTTCGATCTCAGCAAAGCAAAGTAAAGTAGGGTTTTCAGTACGCAGTTACAACAACTACACTCTACTTGACGTGCTGAAAATCCTACTTTAATTTACTTTGCTGAGATCGAAGCTCAAAAACACACGCCTATTATTACCATTACTATTTTACTCTCAAATTGTTATGACCTTGACCTTTTCCGGTAAAGACCATAATACAAAAATCCTCTTACATCGCCCTTTATTTTACTCGTAACGATTAAAAAATGTTTTCATCACTTTTCGTATTCGTATTTTGTTAATTCATAAATAAGTAAGGTTTATAAAGAATCTGTGCACATTCCAAAAGACATTGTTTTAAAATTTGTAAAAGAATTATGTGTATAGAAAACCAAATAGAGCGTGCGAATAACAACAATTAACTTCTTATGTTCGATTGAATACGCAAAATCTGAAATCGGAAACCAAATTGTAGAACCCACTTAAATACAACACTATATTATCTTTTTTTTAGGAGTTTAACATTTTTTTTGTTGCTTTCCCATAGTCATATTTTTTTTGTTTTTAAAATTTGCATTTGCATTCTAACTGTTCCTAATTAACATTATTCAACAATGTTCAGTGTTATTAAACTACAGAATTTCCAGGCATACAATGATTTACAATTTGGTTGTTAATGAAATAGTGCCACCCGGCGGCGGCCTTTAATACACGTATTCACAGACAAATAAAAGAGAGCGCGAGAGAGAGCTGTCATTCAAAATTTTGCCGGGAAAACCAGGTGGGTGCACTGAAATCTGAAATCTGAAAGTCGGCTTCGGCTGTCTATTTTTTTTTTTTTTTTTTTTATAATAAACACGCGCTAAAGAGGTTGTGACTACTCTTATGGTGTAGTTTGAAGTACACAGCGCGGGCGTTAAGGAAGTTGGGATAGAGATGATAGGAGATTCCGATGCACATTGGTTTTAAATGTCTGCAAATTGCACCGAGGAGGAAAGACCGAGCTGGACAAGGCATTCCACATTCGTGTTGTACGGCTTATGAAGGAATCTCTATATTTCAGAGTACGACCGAAAATAGGCTGAAGGGTAAACTGATGGGCATTCCTGGCTTGGCGAGTATTGCGGTTGAATTGTTGAAGGGGTGGAATGCAGCTGGCAATTTCATTTGAGCACTGTTTGTAAAAATAGCGATAAAACAATGAGAGACATGTTACATTTCTGCGATGTTCGAGCGAATTTATAGAATTCGCTATATTTATGTCTCCAATGAGTTTTAAGGCACGATTTTGTATCCTATCCAGGAGGTGCAGTGAGGTTTTAGGTGCACCAGACCAGATATGAGAGTTGTACTCAAGTTTGGGGCGGATGAACGCCTTGTATATGGCAGCCAGATCAGAAGGGGTAAAATATTTCTTGCACCTTTTAAGGAAACCTAGACATTTCGCAGCGTTCTTGGCGACTTCGTGAATGTGGTCGTTCCAACGGAGTTTGTCATGGATACACATACCGAGAATGGAAAGTCTTTCGGTTTCGGCGATGCAAGTGCCATTCATGGATAATGGCTGAGGATTCTGGTTTCGCTTTAATGACAACAAACAGCATTGTGTTTTGGAAGCATTAAATTCCACTCTATTGGTTAAACCCCATTTTATAATGCTGTCGAGATCGGAATTTAATGAGCTTAACATACGTTGCCGTTCCAGTTCTACGGCCGAAGAGCAGGGACGTGAGTCCTGGAATGAATATGAGAAGCTGAGGGTGCTATCATCGGCGAAGGAGTGGATTGGATTAGAGGTTGCAGACAGGAGATCATTTATGAAAATGAGAAAGAGAGTCGGAGACAAAACGGCGCCTTGGGGAACACCAGCATTTATATGGTGAATTTCAGACTTGAAGCCATCCAATACAACTTGAATTGAGCGGCCAGAGAGGTAGTTTCTAATCCATTGAAGAAGAGACGCATCGATCCCATATGCACGCATTTTCGATAAAAGAGCTTGGTGCCAAACTCTGTCAAATGCCTTTGAAATATCAAGCGCAACAATCTTCGTTTCACCAGAGTGATGTAGAGATTGGTTCCACTTTTCGGTGAGATAAGCCATCAAATCACCAGTGGATCTGTTGCCACGAAAACCATACTGCCGGTCATTAATGAGTTTTCGTGCTTCAAGATATTTCATGAGCTGACGATTTATCAGCGTTTCCATGACCTTGGAAAGAATGGATGTAAGTGCTATGGGTCGGTAGTTGGTGGGAGAAGAAGATTCGCCTTTTTTGGGGACGGGCTGGACAAATGCTGTTTTCCACCTTCTCGGGAAGAGTCCAGAAGAATAGGACAGGTGGAAAAGCTTACGCAGTGGTTTTGCCAGCGTGGAAGAACACCTCTTCAGAACAATTGGGGAAATACAATCTGGACCAGCGGATTTATTTATGTTGAGATCATTAAGTACTCTTGCCACTGTACGAGTGCGAAAATGGATTTGTCCCATGGTGTATTCGACGTTCTCAAGTACAGGTAGAGGCAAAGCGCAATCTGGGAGCATTGAGCTGGCTGCAAAATGTGCAGCAAGCAGATTCGCTTTGTCTAAAGAGTTGACAGCTGGAATGTCATTGTAAATGAGCGTTGGGATCGAAGATGTGGCCGAATTCTTTATATTTTTTACAAAAGACCAAAAGTTTTTACTACCCTTGGGACATTGTAGTATTTTTTGCCTCAACTTTTGGTCATACGAGAATTTAACACGCTTGATAGTGGTATTGCAGTCATTTCTGGCTCGCTTGAACTTTTTTCGGTTTTCCTCAGATGGGTTGGCCTTATATGACCGAAAACTTAACTCTTTTTGTCTGATAGCCTCTTTACAGCTCGAGTCGTACCACGCGTTTTCTTTCGGTATGATACTCTTTATCCTGTTAGGAATAAAGGATTTCATACCTAAGGTGATAATATTGGATACCATATCAGCGGCGGCATCCACGTCGTTATCGAGGAAGCATAACGACCAGTTAAAACTCTTAAAGAAGCTGTTAAGTCCGCTCCAGTTGGCTTTATCGTATTGCCATACGGTTCTTTTGGGAGATTTTTCTTTAACTGAGTGGTTGGAGTACGATAAATTAGCTATATATCTACTATGCTTTTTAGTAGATATCTGATATCTGAACGACAAGTATTCGCAAAGTTTTTTGTTTTATCATGTGCAAAAGACCTCTTTTCTAATAAAAAATATAAGTTTGCTTGTTTTTTTTAAGATGCAGTACTATGAATTTAATTTTTTGCCAGTAGTTCTAAAGGGTGATTTTTTAGCTGGTTTGGTTTTGGCAACACCGGTTTTGACAGCTGACGTGTGTTTAGTACCTTGTGTCACTGTCAAACAGCTTCAGTTTGGTTTGCAATTTAACCATGGATCGTCTTACAAATGAACAACGCTTGCAAATTATTGAATTTTACTATCAAAATTCGTGCTCGGTTCGAAATGTTCATCGCGCGCTGCTTCCATTTTATGATCGGCATTCTCGACCTTCTGAGCAGTCTATTCGGAAGATTGTGACCAAAGACCGCGAAATGTCGATTCGGCGCCGTTCCCAGCAGTTAGGCCTTTGTTACAGCACTACGTGGAAAATTTTGCGGAAGGATTTGGGCGTAAAGCCTTTTAAGATACAGCTGGTGCAAGAACTAAAGCCAGCCGACCTACCACAACGCCGAATTTTTGGTGAATGGGCTCTTGGAAAGCTGGCCGAGGATCCGCTTTTTTATCGAAAAATTATGTTCAGCGATGAGGCTCATTTTTGGTTGAATGGGTACGTAAATAAGCAAAATTGCCGCATTTGGAGTGAAGATCAGCCAGAAGCATTGCAACAGCTACCAATGCATCCCGAAAAAGCCACTGTTTGGTGCGGTTTATGGGCCGGCGGCATTATTGGGCCATATTTCTTCAAAGATGATGCGAATCGCAGCGTTACTGTCAATGGTGAACGCTACCGAGCGATGATAACAAACTTTTTTTTGCCCGAAATGGAAGTTCTTGACTTGCATGATATGTGGTTTCAACAAGACGGTGCCACATGCCACACAGCACGCGAAACAATGGCGCAATTGCGAGGCGAGTTTGGTGAACAGTTAATTTCACGTTTCGGGACGGTCAATTGGCCGCCTAGATCGTGCGATTTGACACCATTAGATTATTTTTTGTGGGGGTATGCCAAGGCTAATGTGTATAGGGACAAGCCCGCTTCGATTGACGCACTGGAAGCCAACATCCATGCATTCATTCGTGAGATACCGGCCGATATGTGTGAAAGAGTATGCCAAAATTGGACTCAGCGGATGGGCTACCTGAGACGCAGCCGCGGTCAACATTTGCATGAAATTATCTTTAAACATTAAATTGCAAGGTTCAAACTATCGATTCAAATAAATATTTCATTCATTTTTTCGAATTTTTTGTGTTTTTTTTTTTAAAAAAGTTCTAAACCTCTTAAAAAATCACCCTTTACTATCCAACTAACTATTTACTAAATTAAAAATACCTTTTATTTAAATTTTTTTTAACGCTTTCCGCCATACGCGATCTTCTTATGAAAATTCTTAGTAAGTCTTTAGGCTGTTACATGAATTTACTGTCCACTCTTTATCTTTTATCTAAATGATGATTCGTCAAAAAGCTTGCCCCGCAAGAGTATACTTCTCTAGAGAGAGGTAACAGGCGTAACGACACCGCGGACCCTAGTCACAAAAATCCAGAAGCGTCTGACCCATATTGGGCGGCTACCACAATGGCTGTGCACAAACAATAAAAGTTTTGACTTTTCACAAAAGTTAAAAGCAAATATGCAATGAACAAAACAAAAGATTTAATTATCCCAGGTGGTAGGCCAGTTTCTCCGGCAAATCCACCCTCTTCGGAAAACGGTTGAATGGATTCTGGGGGGGACCATTTATTGCTACACAACCAACAACCTATTTGGGAGAAGTAAAAGGGTAGAGAGAACACCCCCATCTAAAAAAGAAGAAACAAATGAAACATTGAAGGCTAAGTATTTAAAAGCCTGTGATGAAAGAGATGGGTTTAAGCAAATGAATGAGACACTGATTAAGGAAATAAATAATCTCAGTTGCAATTGTTGAAAGAAGATGTCAACAACCAAAAAAAAAGTGAATGTCCAACCTGCCGAGTTCTCAACAGACGAAGAAGAACTAATAGACAGAAGGACATCGTCACAAGGTGCACAAAAATAAAAAAAAAACCCAAAATCAGTGCATCCCCAAAAGTCTCACCAACAAAAGAAACCTGCACAGTCACTGTGTATGTTTCAAACAAAGAAAATAAAACACAACACTCAAGCCCCCACCAATTATCGCGCTGCAAGTAAATAAGTATGAAAGCTTGGCCAACGTATTTGAGGAAAATAAAATTAAAGCTAGTAGGTAGAGCGCTAATAAACAAAAATGACATCAATATCAATGTGGTTGAACAAGAGGGATACAGAACCCTCACTAAAATAATAAATCAGGAAAAGGTACAATGATTTTCTTATCAAAATAGGCAAACCAGACCAATGAAGGTTGTATTAAAAAGACTGCCCTATTCATGCTCACGCGAGAGTATAAAAAAAGAGTTAATAAACAGATGCTTCAAAATCTTATAAGTTGTAAATATGCTTTTATATAAAAGCAAAGTACCGCTACCAATCTTTACACTCAGTTTTGAGCATGACGAAGATATGAAATTAAAAACATACTTGCAAGTTGAGATTCATATCCTACGTAAATCGAAACAAGTGCCCAGTGCAAAAATTGTATATATCGCAGCTCAAATCCAAGATGTGTAAAATGTGCAGGAAGTCACCACACTAAGAAATGTAGGAAGAAAGAAGATGAACATCCTAAATTTGTAAACTGCAATGAAAACCATCCTACTAGCTACAGAGGTTGTCTAGTTGCAAAAGATATTCCAAGGGACAAAAAGCAAAAGAAACCAAATAAAAGCTCAAAAAAGGAAGAGCAAAAAGGACATACAAAAGAGCCCACAGAAAGAAAAGTCCCTAGACAAAAAACAGCGGGTCCAAGAAATGACATATGCTCAGGCAAAATCAATAAATAATCGAATACCAGATAAAACAGGTAACCAGTAAATTAGAGCCAAACACTGGAATGGAAAACCTTATGATACAAATCCGAAATCGAATAAAACGATATTAAATAGAGTATCATTGTTAGAGTAGAGAGAAAGAACAGCAATAAAAGAGCTGTTACCAAAAGACAGACATGATGAATAAAATTCTAATTCAAATTGAGAGCCGCAAGAACGTGATGCAAGTGACTCTTGACATACACAAGATAGATATATGTCTTATTTCAGAGACACACTTTAAATTCATTACTAACTTTAAACTGCAAGGATATGAATTATATCACTCCCCACATCCTCATAACTGTACAAAAGGTAGGACTGCAGTGTTAATAAAGAATACAATAAAACACTATATAGAAACAAAATTCCAATCATGTGCCATCCAAGGAATTTCCATAAGTGTATTAACGAGCAATGGGCAAATATCTGTTGCAGCAGAATACTGCTCTCCTACCTATTGATTAAAGAAAAATGATTTTAAAAGTCGTTTCCGCATATTGCACAATAGATTAATCGCGGGAGGGGATTTTATAGCCAAAAATAAATATTGGGGATTTTTTTATCCAAAAATTAGTGGAAGGACGTGATCTTCAATCAGACAATTCTTTTATTATTTTTATTTATACGATAATACCAAGGCTCAAAACTAGTTAATAGACTGACCGATTGGAACTACTTCCAACAGGAGTTGTAAGAAATTATCCAACTATCATCAGCTATTCAAACAGAAGATCAACTAGAAGAAGCAGTTCAAACATTGACGCTCAGTATACAAAAAGCTGAGTGGACTGCAACTCCCAAAACAACAAAAAAGATCAAACAAATCTCTTATCCTCGCGAAATATGTGAAAATATTACGGAAACGATGAAGGCTAGAAAATGTTGGCAACAGACAAGGACGCCAAGCGACAAGCCCACACTGAACAACTTAAATTATAAGCTAAGAAAATTGGTAAGAGAGTTCATTAATAAGTCTTTGAAAATTTACCTCACAAGTCTCACAAATGATGCTAGTATCGACTACTCGCTCTGGAAGGCAACAAAGAAAATGAACAGGCCAATGGCTCACATTCCGCCCGTAAAAACGAGAGAAGGTATCTGGGCGAAAAGCAGCCAAGAGAAAGCAAACACTACTTCTTGAAGATGTATTCAAACCTTATGAAGATAAAGGTTAGCAAGGACTCGAAGTAAGGTGCGAAGAATATAGATCTATTCGGTCGGTAACGCTAAAGAACTTTGCAAAGAAATTAAAGAAAGCATAAATACAAAAAAAGGCCCCAGGTTTTGATTTGATTACAGAAAAAATTTTGAAGCAATTTCCACGAATATGTTTAAAAAAATAGTGCAGATTATAAATGCAGCATTTAAATTAAGATGAGCTAATAATGATACCAAAACCAGGCAAACCACCTTACGATGTTACCTAATATCGCCCATTATTTATTTTACCAAGTTATTCGAAAAAGTGCTGGCAAAACATCTACAAAAAATAATTGATAAAAAAACGCTAGTCCCAATTCACTAATTTGGATTTAGAAAAATTCGCTCTACCATTAATCAGGTGCGTAGAGCGTGTAATACTCTTAAAAGAGTGCTGTGGATCGAGGCATGGAATAAAATCGAAGATAAAATCGATAAAGCAGTTGAAGAGAAAATTGTGTGCTCTACAGTATTTCTTGATATAGCACTAGCTTTCGATAAAGTCTGCCACAAAGGACTGATACACCAATTGCAAAAGCAACTGTCGAAGCAGTATTCGACCATTCTGGAGTCTTATATATCAGATCGATCCTTCAGAATTAAGCAAGATACAGAGTACTACTCAACATTAAAAGAGATAAAAACTGGTGTACCGCAAGGCAGTCTGCTAGGTCCAGTTCTATACCATAGCTACATTTGTAGATGACTCAGCTGTCCTTGCTGTGGGAGCAACTGTCGAATTAGCAACAAAAAAGCTTCAAACAGAAATAAACAATATTTCACAATGGACTTAGAAATGGCAGATTAGAGTAAATGACCTTAAGTCGGTCCATATTAATTTTACGTATATAAACGTACCACACATTCCAATCCACATTAACAACAATGTAGTGGAACCACATAAATTACAGAACTTTTAAATAATGACAATGTAATCAGGAGACTGAGACGGATAAAACCTCTCGATCTATAAAATTTAGCTAGGGCTAAGAAATCAGGTACCTATTGTTTTCAAACAAAACAAGTTTAGAAATCCGGCAAACGCCGGATTTATCTCTCTCTAGTTCTGCAATATCTTTCGATGATTTTTTACAAAAACAAAAAAAAAAAGCTTGCCGCCGCCGTTCGGCCTACCTCCATTCCTTTATTAGGCATTTTTATAAGACCGCAGGTCTTACATGGAAAATGAATATTATTCGATAATACCATGTTCCCACCAACGTGATTTAGCTAACTCATCTCATAAATTACGTGATTTATCATACATTTTCGTGATTTATAATGACGTGATTTATACGTGTTTAAATTTTAATTACGTATCTGTCATCGCAAATCCACACAGAATAAAATCCAACATACGCAAATAAAATAAAACATATATACAAATAAAATCAAACATACCTGTTATTAACGTCAGAACTATATTCAGCAACCAACAAATTAACAAAACCGTCAAAAAAATCAATTTCAATTTTCTAATTTTGTTTTTCGGTGAGTTTTTTTTATTTTATTTTTATTATTATTTTATAAATGGTTTTATTCTTGGCAGTTATGGCAACAAAACAAAATCCAAAAAAATGAACTCTTTGGTCCGAAGTGGACGAATTCTTTCTCCTGGTCCTTTGGGAAGAAAAGTTTCTGGAGCTGCGGGGAAACAGGAAAAATAACCATTTCTATAAGGAGATGGCGAATTCCTTCCAACGCAGGAATTCCTTGTTTTCTCCCGACGAGATAAGGGTTAAAATTCACAACCTTGCCAGTCAATACAGGTACGTCGCTTTTTAAGCAAATTTGTTGTAACCGTTATTCGTATTTTTGTATCGTAACCTTCTAGAAAGGAAAAACAGATAGTCGGTCCATCGGGAGGTTCGCCGTCGGAATGGAAGCTGTACCACAGAGTGCATGCTATCCTTGGGCAGTTGAGGATTAATAACCTGGAATCTATCGTTGAAGACAGCATTGTAATAGGTAAACAAAAACAAGTGCTTTGATAGGTACATATATTAGTGTATTACATTTTTTTTTTTATGTCTAGATTACACTTCATCTGAAATTTCAATGTCGCACACACCACCATCATCACCGCGCATATCGCCAAGTTCTTCAGCCTCCGACATTTCGGAATCAGTTGAAAATCCAGAGACGCCTGTTGCATCCACTTCAAGAACTGCAAGGAAACAGAAAAGGAAACCAGTTAATCCTTATGCAGCTGACTTCCGTGCATCGGAAAACAGGATTAAAAATCAAATTAAGGAAATACGAAATACGGATCAGGAACTCATTCAAATAGAAAGAGAGCGCAATGCAATTCTGGAAAGATTCACAAGCTCCTCCGATCAGTTTCAAACTGATTTGACTGCACTTTTAAATAAAAAATAAAAAGAAACAAAAGTTGGTAATGTAAATAAATGTGTTTTTACCCAATTATCTGGAGTGGAATCGGCTAAGGTGATAGTTGATTGTCGCTTATTTGATTGTCGTTTTTGATTATCAACTCTTCTTCGCTCTGCGTAAAGCGATCACAAAAAACTGATTGATTATTGGCAGCACTTAGAGTTTTGAACGTCACTTCTTTGCCGATGCTGTCATTTTGAGCAGTTGATAGGTAGGTATTCGAAAAAATAATATTCAAATTGTTCATCTGTGAAAAATGTAAGTTAATTTATTACACTAAAATGTTAACAAATAACAATAAATTTGATTGTTTTTTTTAGGTCTCAAGCAAATAAAGAGCAAAGTCGCATTCTGTCTAAATATACTTGGCGAGGTCATAAAGGGTGATTTTTTAAGAGGTTTAGAACTTTTTTTAAAAAAAAAACACAAAAAATTCGAAAAAATGAATGAAATATTTATTTGAATCGATAGTTTGAACCTTGCAATTTAATGTTTAAAGATAATTTCATGCAAATGTTGACCGCGGCTGCGTCTCAGGTAGCCCATCCGCTGAGTCCAATTTTGGCATACTCTTTCACACATATCGGCCGGTATCTCACGAATGAATGCATGGATGTTGGCTTCCAGTGCGTCAATCGAAGCGGGCTTGTCCCTATACACATTAGCCTTGGCATACCCCCACAAAAAATAATCTAATGGTGTCAAATCGCACGATCTAGGCGGCCAATTGACCGGCCCGAAACGTGAAATTAACTGTTCACCAAACTCGCCTCGCAATTGCGCCATTGTTTCGCGTGCTGTGTGGCATGTGGCACCGTCTTGTTGAAACCACATATCATGCAAGTCAAGAACTTCCATTTCGGGCAAAAAAAAGTTTGTTATCATCGCTCGGTAGCGTTCACCATTGACAGTAACGCTGCGATTCGCATCATCTTTGAAGAAATATGGCCCAATAATGCCGCCGGCCCATAAACCGCACCAAACAGTGGCTTTTTCGGGATGCATTGGTAGCTGTTGCAATGCTTCTGGCTGATCTTCACTCCAAATGCGGCAATTTTGCTTATTTACGTACCCATTCAACCAAAAATGAGCCTCATCGCTGAACACAATTTTTCGATAAAAAAGCGGATCCTCGGCCAGCTTTCCAAGAGCCCATTCACCAAAAATTCGGCGTTGTGTTAGGTCGGCTGGCTTTAGTTCTTGTACCAGCTGTATCTTAAAAGGCTTTACGCCCAAATCCTTCCGCAAAATTTTCCACGTAGTGCTGTAACAAAGGCCTAACTGCTGGGAACGGCGCCGAATCGACATTTCGCGGTCTTCTGTCACACTAGCTGATACGGCCGCAATATTTTCTTCACTACGCACAGTACGTAAACGTGTTGGTGGTTTAGTGTCCAACAAAGTAAATTTGGTGCGAAATTTGGTCACAATCTTCCGAATAGACTGCTCAGAAGGTCGAGAATGCCGATCATAAAATGGAAGCAGCGCGCGATGAACATTTCGAACCGAGCACGAATTTTGATAGTAAAATTCAATAATTTGCAAGCGTTGTTCATTTGTAAGACGATCCATGGTTAAATTGCAAACCAAACTGAAGCTGTTTGACAGTGACACAAGGTACTAAACACACGTCAGCTGTCAAAACCAAACCAGCTAAAAAATCACCCTTTATAATGCTCTTTCAAGCACTGCTCGGACAGCCCAGAGACAGCAATGGGAAAAACTTGTGAGGACTTTGAACACAAATGGACCGCCAACAAAAACTGTTGCTGAGTGGAAAAGAGTAAGTAATGAACATACACACCAATTGTTAAGACTATAAATTTATAAAATTCTAATATAGATTTGGACGCTACGCAAAAATTAACGCACAATAAAAATTCCATCAAAAAAACCGTTGGCGGAATGGAAGCATCCGTAAGCGGAATCAAGGACTCTTTGAATTTTGGCAACAAGGCAGATGGTATTTGTTAATACAATATTATACATATATACCATTTTCATTTGCTTAGAAAAAGAAACCAATGAAAACTCCTGTGGCTTAGATGACAGTTTTGAACATCTCCTTGAGCAGCTCAATGGTACACCGGAGCAGAATATTTTACAGGACTCAACATTTATAAATACACCCATCCCTTCAACCCCTAAGAGACGACAAACAAATCTTAATGAAAATGAAAATCAAGATATTCTGCAGCAGCAAATAGATATCCAAAAAAAGTTTTTTGATAATCAAATGGAGAATTTTAATAAAGCCAACGAAACATTAGTGGAGATTTGGGATTGAAGACAGTTGTGTGAGGCCAAAATTAATCAAACGGATTCGCAAAACTGTTTTAAAAAACAAGAGCTTAAAGTCAGGCGGATGGAACTGAAGGTGGCTAAAATTGCCAATGATTTAAAACTAATGGAGCTTAACAACTCCAAGCCCAAAACAAAGTGATATGTATGCATGATCTCTTTAGCCTTAGTTTTTATATTACTTTGCAATAATACTAATATGTACCTACCTAAGCTTTAAAAAAGCAATATACTTTTTAGTTTATAAAGTTTGTTTTCGCGTTAAATAAAAAGCAATTTGTTAAGATTTGTTATTTTTCGTGTAATTGAAAAAAAAATCACATTTTTACAGCACGGCGATTAGTAGAAATTTGCAAATAAATCGTCTTTTATGCTATCGCGAATTCTTCTACCTTCTCCAATATCGAGGGCATCTCCAGTTTGCGGTGTTTGCCGGGGATAGTTTGGGGAAATGATATTTTCTCGTTCCAGATAGGGTACGTTGTAGGCGAGGCATGTGTTGTGCAATGCAGCGCAGACATTTACGACTTCGACAACTCTCTTCGGACTATATCTACACTTCCGTTCTTCAAGTATTATACGCCATCGACCTAAACAAATTAGATTTGCATTTAAGTTGTTAATAATATAAAGAAAATACTTACGTTTTAAACGACCGATGCATCGTTCTACAATACTTCTGGCCTTCGAATGAACTACGTTAAAGTGTGATTCGGGGGAATCTTCACTAACGCTTCTATACGGCGTCAGTAGGAAAGGCTCTAGTGGATAGCCGCTATCACCTTAAAAAAAGATGTTGCAATACTTAAAAATTTATATATAAAATATAATATTACCAAGTAGCCATGATGAGCTCCTGCCTGCTATAGAATCTCTTTCTAATGCATTTCTTTCTTCACTTTGCCGCCATACAAAGCTGTCGTGAGCACTTCCCCCATATCTAGCATTTATAGCCAAAATTTGTGTGTTTTCATGGCAAATCTGGAATATTTAATATGCATTTACATGTGTAGATTATTTTGAAAAAATATGTTTTGAGTTAAACTTACAACCATGGCATTTATGCTATGCCTTCCTTTCCCATTGAAGAACATATTCTCATTTTCCGTTGGCCTTAAAATCATGATATGAGTTCCATCAACGCACCCTATAACTGCAAAATGTAAAGGGCAATTTAAGGATTAATATATATTTTATATTGCAAAATAATAAACCTCCAGGAATTTTATATCTTTCAAAAAAATATGATTTTGTTGAATCCTTCGGTACAAACTTAATCATCAATAGACAAAGTATTGACTGCATTTTTTTAATAACTGCAGCAGTGATTTCAGCTACCGTACTTTGTCCCATTGGTGCAGCCCAGTCAGCCCCAACTTGTCTTTGATAGCCACCACCCCCAAGAAGATGGGTGGAACATGCGTTGACCTTATTCCAGTAGGCAAATCAAGCAGTTCCAAAATAAACACAAACGCTTCCTTTGATAAGCGAAAGTTTTTCAAAAATCTAAAATACAAAACAATAAATGCTTACAATCAACGAAGAATATTTATAAATATGCATTCTTACATCGAGTTTGGAAGTTCCAAGATATTTGCTTTATTTCTCAGGTTTCTTCTTAAAAGTTGGACATTTTTGTAATTATTTCCTTCATTTTCATCTCTGTTTGAGTTGTTGAAAATTGCCAATGAAGTAAACATTGCACTTCACAAATTTTCCAATTTCACCTTATGTTTTTTATTTTAATTTATTAAATAGTTATTCTTATTTCACGAAAGTATTTAATTTATTTTGAATTGAAGCCGAGGTGCATACCTACGAAAATGACAAAAATATATGAAAGCGACACCTAAATAGCTGTCACATGAAATTGATCACAAAAAAGCGATTGTCAATTTGATAATCACCTTACGTGGACGTAAAGCGATGATTTTGATTGTCAACTATCAGCGATCACCTTAGCCGATTCCACCCCTGGTTATCGCATTTCGTATATTATGTAACTGCTATGGGATTGTTGTCGCTGATAGACGATGTATGATCCGGCTGCTCTCTGAGTCTGAACGTGGTTTCATCCACATTCTGCATCGATTGGATATTAAATCATAAAAAGTTGTGAAGTACACAACAAGACTTTATAATTAAGGAAGTGTTGTCTATGTGGTTTTCCAATCCTCTCCCAATTCTTCTAAACCTGGTCTTCAAATGACCAAAGGCGTTTTCTACCAACCTTCGACATTTGGATAGGACATAGTTAAAGTTTTTTTGTTCTTCATAACTCTATCCGAAAATCGGAAAGCGGAATCTCCAATCAACAGGACCGGAACGTCTACACCACATATTCTTTTTGACAACCTTTGAAGTATCGGATTTTTGTGTTGCAACTTAAGAGATGCACTTTCAAAAATTTGTGAATCGTTGCATCGTCCTGGACTTCCGACATTGATGTATAGAAATCTGTATCTAGATTCGATAATCATAATTAAAATCGAATTCTAAAAACATAATGCTATTCTTACCGGTAATCAACAGTAGAATACTAACCTTTGTAATTATGGTAATCAACAGCGTCTTCAGATCTGGGGCTTACCTCGATATGACAGCCATCTTTAAAATCGTTGAAATAAAATTATTCTTAGCTAAATTTTAATATTCCAGCTTACTAACCGATAGCTCCGAAGCACTGAGGGTAGCCCAACTTTTTGAACCCATTAACCCTCTATAACTTCCTCAGTAAGTGGGAAAGCTGTTATATATTTTGGACGCAGCACATTCCATACTTCCTGGCAAAAGCTTTTCAAAATGCTGCAAACTGTTGCTTTTCCGACTCCAAAAAGATTTGAGATGCTTCGGTATTCAGCTGAAGATCCAACAGTGTACAGTGCGATTACAACCCTCTTTCTCAAGGGAATGGCTTTACGGTAATTCGTGTTTTGTTTTTCCATACCTTTTAATTCATGGCATATCGTATTAAAATTTTCCCGAGACATACGGAAGCTTTCTTTGGAAAAGGCATCATCATTTTCCGGCACATTTTTTTCCCAGAAAGATCTTGAACGTATCTGCAAATAACGCGTTCTGGCTTATAACTTTATTTACGTGCAAATTTAAACTACACTCACCTTGGTCCAGACTCTTCTCGGTTTTTTCCATATAAGCTTTTTTTTGCGATAAAAACAAGTGACTATTTAGGAGATGTATTTGTCTCAGAATATTTTTTTATGCTTTTTTCTGAGAACATTTCTTCTGGTTGAAAATGCAGAGAGTAAAATGCTTATATCATTTTTGGCTTTTTTGTGATAGATAGAAATGAGTTCCAAAGCATTTGAACTCATTTTAATTTTTAATTTGGTGTAGGTAATTTTCTTTTTGCACTTTAATAGTTACGATATATATTGAATGTCGCACTAAAACACTTAAAGTTCGGTGGAGACGCCTTTCGTGATTTATAAATCACTTTAGGCGTTTTTCTTTTTTAGTTCAGAGCTGAGCTCTGAACCGAGCTCGAGCATTATGAGCGCGCTCTGAACCGTACTCAGATCGTTTTGATGTATTTATAAATAAAACAAATAGCTGTCATTTTTAATAAATAGATATATGTATAATTTGAATATTTATTAATTGTAATTAATTAAATTGGTTAACCTTCAGTTCCAGAAAAACAAGGTTCGTCCGCCATTTCAATTATTTTGTTTATCCTGTTTTTTCTTCTGTCAAATGTGCCTGTAAGTGTGTAATCAGCTTTATACTCAGCCCGCTCAGTCAATTTATTCTGAGCTCATAGAGCGCGCTCTGAGTATACTCTGAGAGAAAAAAGAAACACAAATTCTGAGCTCTGATGTTCTGAGCTGAAAAAGAAACACGAACTTTTTGTATAACAGTTCAGGTTGTGCTCTGAACTAAAAAAGAAAAACGACTTTTGGCTAAATCACGTTGGTGGGAACATGTAAATAACTACGGACATGCATCCTTATAACAAGTGGCATAACTGTTATATTTTCCAACTTTTGAAAAAAGCTCAAAAATCAAATAAAAAGCGTAGGTGTTAGCAATTCTCACAAAGTCGGGCATTCGAAATCGAAAGAACAATGAGCTTTATTTCTTATGCTGAACCTTTGTATATACATACAGTAGTGCCAAGAAACGCAATATATTTGTTGTACCATTATCCCGACAAATCTATGACGCTTCAATCTTCTACAGCGAAAACTGGATTGTGTCCTGAATTGATATAGATGGAGCTTTCAACTTTTATGTAGATTTTGTTGAAATTAAAAGCTAAGAATAAGAAGAACAACAGGGACAGCAATAGACCAATACTGTATGGTACGACGTACGACCAGCGCAAACGAAAGTCTCGACTTTTTGGTTTTTCATATGCATTAGGGTTAGGGATAGGGATGTTTTCAAGAAAATTTGTTTGTGTGCTGGCTGGTTGCCATATTTCATATTCTATTTCCCAGATAGCGAACTATCACCTTAACGCAGCAACGCAGCATTTTCAGGTAGGTATTCATGTTTAAAGATAGCTCTTATGGTTTTACAATTGATTGCAAAATAGTTTTCATAAATTTGTGTTTTCAGTTTGAGAAGGAATAATGTTTTAATTTTTAAATCTTTAAGTAAGTAATAAAACTTCAACAAAAAAAAAAATATAACAAAATTTAGACGCAAACAGAAATTCGTTTATTCGAATTATAACTGTCTTTTACATCACGCGATCAATTTTGTCCAGCTTTATGGAAAAGTTGAGTTTTTACAAATGTTAAAATTTGCTCATTTCTTCCATCCAATAATTTTTCAATGTCGATTTGTAGTTTATAGTTGGGATCATTTTTTAGTTTTTCAGGGGTGTCAAACAGAGTTTTCGGAATTTTTTGATAATGTTCAAATTCATTTTCCTCATTTTGGATATGTCGGATAGTACCTAGGGTCTTGAATTTGAGGGGAGAAATAAAAGCAGTCCTAGGTAAAAGACGAAGAGAGAAATTTAAAGTAAAGCTTTGTAAAGATTTATGATGGAATGTAAATTCGGTTTCATTTTCATTATCTATTAATTGGATGACTGAATCTTGCTTGTTGAGATGTCTCTTCCGTTTTATGGAAAATTTGGACTTGAATTTAGGTTTATGATTTTCACAGGTTTGATCAACATTTTTATTTGTGCACAGACATATTTCCGAACAAGATTTTGGATTGGCTCGTTTTTTTTAATTTGGTTGTGACATTTTTTATAATATCATTTTCGTAAAAGTGTTTTTCACAGAAAAATGTATATTTAGGTAAAAGACGGGCAGTCGTCAGGTAGTTGGAAAAACGACATTCTACTCACACCTCCGTTTTTATAATTCAAACAATTTTTGAAAGCACAAAACAGTATTACTATTTTTTCAGATCTCTTGGTAAGAATCATAAAAGAATCATAAACCGAAAAACTTCTATTGACTCGTTTGGTGTCGGAATAACGAATGAAAGAAATTCTTGACGAAAGCTTTTTTATAAGGAATGAAATTATCAAAGGCGCAAAAGCTTTCCGCAACTTAATTCTCGGTTTTCTACTAGTAGCGACACCTTTAAGCATATAACTATAACTGGGTTGGCGCTACTATAGGAATGTATGTATATACAAAGGCTGAAGTCATCTTGTGAGAACCGTTGATAGCCCGGGAACTCTACAAAAACTTAAAATAGAGCACCAACCTATGTAGGTAATTCTTCAGGAAGCACGACATTATATAGCAAATTAGAGCCCAGCGAAATACAGTAGTCATAAGCACAATAAAGAAGTTCCAGTTTATTTAGGGAAAAAGTTATATACACTGCAATATTTTGTAGTTTGTGCCTTGACTCCTTGGACTCAACGTTCTCTTAGTCCCGCTCGCTTGACTGAATGGCGCTGGATAACATCTGTTAGCGAAGTTTTGAACACATTAAAAGACATAGGCATCTGTTGTCAAGTCACTTTTACTTACATAGATAATAAATATATATAGAGTATCTACAGCCGCCTTTATTGATTTCCTTACAATGCAACCGTCCGAAGTCGGAAATGCTGCAATGGTTAAGAGGATGAATTGCGCCAGACTATCCGTTGGAAGTCGCAGTTCACTTCCGCGACAAGGATTTGGCGAAACATTATAATGATGTCTGCAGTGAAAACGAATTTAAACCGACGAAACCGTAAACAAACCGAAAAATTTGGGATTCCAATCTCTGCAGAAGGAGCTCGAGGCATAAATGTCTGAGCTGAAGATACTCATCAAGGAATTTGGAGTAGCTTTCGAAAAGGGTTTTGTATCTGCAGAACTTTCTCTCCATGGCATTAAGCCGCGAAACCGATTCGCTGAGAGAGTCTGAAAATTGGGGCGAATGTTTGAAGGGGGGCTCCGTTTAGATCACGGTTATGGGTTTTAAGGAAGTGTTGCTCAATTTGTTTATCTTCGATAGACGGATTCGATTTGGAAACTACTTCAAAACGATTCTAAACGTCGATGTTTATACAAGAGCTGCGAGGGAGAATGCTGGATTTTTTTCGTGTTCATAAGCTACCAGCTGAGACCCAACCGAATACCGCTTTTTGAGCAATCAGATAGCCCTGATTACTGAGAACCACGCTTCCCTGTGGAGTCCAAGTTTTTGGACAGAGGACTCAGTTAAGAATGAAACCTACGAGGCTGAATCTATTAGAATGCGGACATATTCATATTTATATCTGCCGGTTATGTTTACCACTTTTCAAATAGCTGTGGGAAGTAACGTTTGTGGTATGTGATGCGCGAGATTGGCCGAATGGTTATTGACAACAAAGTTTGTTGCTCCCGAAGTTGAAGCAATGTTAGAATTGAATGAATAGTTTTGAATTTCGTTAGTTTGACATGCGAATTGTTAGCAATTGTTAATGGGAGCTTCGTGAACCAAACTATTGTGACGAGTATTGCAGAGCTTTGAGTAATGTTAGTAAATTGAGTGACTTTTAGCTAACACAAGTTATTATAGGTAAACAATGTTATGATTCGCAAACACGACAATTAAAAAAAACATAATGGTTCAAACCAATAACTATGATAAATCATGTGAAATTATTTGAAACATTAAACTGTATAAATAAAATGATAAGTACTTTCTAAATAGTAAGTACCTATGTGTAATACCCATACTACTAAATCAATTGATTACATTAAATCTCAGTTGTAACCAGATGACAACAAATTGCAAACAAAAACTTTAAATATAGTTATTAAAATTGTTATATTACATATCTCTCTCGCAAACGTCTGACAAACTTCCGAGAGTATAAAATGTCATAAAGGAGCCTCTCAATTAGCCGTTTGGATTCGGCATAAAATTTCCGATCCCTTCCATTCGCCCCGAAAATGAAAAACTCATAAAAACGAATGGTTGTGAGAAGCTAGTCTTAGGGTCCATACGGACCTGTTGCGCCAACTATTTATTCATTTTTTATTTTATATGACATTTATACAGTTTTGGTTTTTAAATGTTATTTAAATGTGTGTGGTCACAAGCACACTTTTGTTTCCTATACGCCGTGTATACGTAAAATAGTTTTGTCATAAAAGCACAGAATGTGCTATTGTTATGTAAGACAACGATTTCTACATACTTGCAATTATTTTCCCCCTCAAAAGCAATATTTAGCAATTTTCATTCATTTATTTTTTAATAGAAACTGATCAAGTGATCAGAAAGATGAAGATGACTTGTTAAACAAGAAATCCGTATCATGTAGGGGAGAGTGGGACACCTTTGAAGGTGGTAACCTTTGGGCAGAACTAATAAAATCCTATTAAAAAAATATTTGAGAGCGTAAACTAAATTCTTATCCTGGCAATATTGTTTTCTTTTAACAATTTCGGTCATCTTTTCAGTAGTCGCTTAAAACTAGCTCGTGTTGGATGTTTTTATGCTGCATTTCCAACTTTTTTTGTTTTCTTTGTAAGAAATACAAATATACAATACAAATTTTTTGATGCGCTTTTTTGTGAAAAATATTTTTCGAAGGCGAAGGTTCATTTAGAACCATATGTAACGAAAGTTCTTCCCGCTTCCCGCTTGCTATATCCCATCCACATCACTATGAACACAGGAATCCATAACGAAATCGATGAGTCAAGAGGTGGGTTGTCCTGGCGGCTATGCTCGACGAAGGCGTGGATTCTTGCACCTAGTGCCGGACGATCGTCAGATTTTGTTACATGCCAAAGAAAAATAATGTTTATACGAGATACGTGTGGGGACGAAAATTTATCTGATCGCTTGCTTTACTAAACCGCTCAAAATTTAAGGAGAAAAAGGTATAAGATCTGGATATCCTTGGGAAACCTTGAGATGTAAATCGGTTCCCGAAGCGTGACCCTCCCACAACCAACTACCCTGAGAGGAATAGTGGCCATCCTTGGCCATCGCGACGCTTTATTCTTGCGATGGCCCCTAATCAAAAGCCAATTCACCATTTAGGATTCGCTTCTATCACCGCTGATATATATTTACTACATGCATTTCACTCCCCAATTGCACTTGACGTCTAAACCGATTTCATTCTGAATTTTTTTTTTTTTTTATGTATGTATGTATAATATTTATTTCTCTTAAAGTACTTATAAATATAATATGAAATACAAATCCATATAAAAAATTCAATATGTTAGAAATTACAAAGTAAAGTAAGAAAAAATCTTCTGGCATTCGATATTTTATTCAGATTGAGTTCAAATAGTGTTGAATGCCACTTCAAAAGGAACAAGACAATTATATAGGGTGGGGTATTAAACAAAACAAAAATAGAAATGATAGAAAAAACAATTTTAAGCCGATTTAATTCATTTAACATGATATCAATTTGTTCTCACTTCACAAAGGATGCAAGAATTTATGTAATCTATATAATAACATCAAAAGTTGAGGCAAAAGTTAGATCAAAATATTTGAAGTAAGAGAGTTTAAACTATAATAATCATGAGAAAACAACCAACTTTTTACGCGCTTTAGAAAACATACGAACACATCTGATTTCTTCCGGGAGGACATTAAACAAAATATTATATACAACTGAATGTGAATTTCTATATGCAGTAGTTCGATAGTTTGGCACTTGTAACATATTAAGTGAGTTATTGCGTAGGTTATAGTTTGAGATTATACGAAAGTTACGGTTACCAGACTTCATAAAGAACGCTTTTATAACCTTAAAACAGTATAAGTGACGAACAGGAAGAATCCCTAATTGACAAAACAAGGGAAAACTAGGATACCTACTAGGTTTACGACAAATTTTCCGGACAACATTCTTTTGCAAGACTAGCAATGGCTGAACTTTGTTTTGATAGCCACCTCCCCAGCAATTTATACCGTATTTAAGCTTAGAATTAAAAAGTCCATAATAAATTGTGGTTAGGAGCTTAGTTGAACATATATTACGAAGGTAATAGAAATGTCTAAGTGTGGAGATAAAGTACTTCTTCAATGCAATAGCGTGGGAAGAAAATTTAATATTAGAGTCAAATAGGAGTCCTAGGTACTTAAATTCGTCTACATTCTCTATCAAAAAACAATCGTCACTACAATTTTCACTAGTACAAAATAATTGACCAAGCACACTAGTTGCACATTTACATTGATATAATTTAAATTTTTTGCAATTCGGTGCATGAAAGTATACATCCGGTTTTAGATTAATAGAACCAGATAAATTAAAGAACATTAATTTAGTCTTAGGACTTATTATAAGCTTGTGTTCAGCGAACCATTGTCTTAGAGTATGTACATCACAGTTTATATCAGAGATAAGATCTAAGGGACTGTTTACGCCATACGATATCCCAACATCGTCAGCAAGGGCAGTAGGTGAGCCTCTTAGATTGAGGTGGAAGAGTGAGTTGATATAGATTAAAAATAAAATGTGACCCAAGACTGAACCTTATGGTACCCCAAGCCTAATTAATTGCGCGTCACTTCTCGTCTCATTCAACTTTACTCCCTGTGATCTATTATTCAGATATGAATTAAACCATTTAAGCATAAAACCACGCACACCTGCACTTTCCAGTTTACTTAACAGAATTTTATGGTCAACCATGTCGAAGGCTTTGGTTATATCAATGAATAACGCAGCTGTACATTTTCTTTTGTCAAGGTTACCTATTATCTGAGAGCAGAAGTCTAAAAGTGCGTCCTCGGTTGATTTTCCCTTTTGAAATCCAAATTGAGAAGGATGAAAGAACATCGTCTTGTCTAAAAAGTTTACCAACCTAATTTTTATAAGTTTTTCGAAAACTTTACTTATGCTTGGCAGGAGAGAAATCGGCCTATAATTTCCTATTTCAGTTGGAGAGCCTTTTTTAAACAAGGGAATAACATCTGCACACTTTAGACCGTCAGGAAAAACACCAGCACAAGTCTTCTTATATTTCATTTTGAGAAATACATTGCTAGGGTTCTTTTTGCACTTTACTCTAAGTTTATTTTTAGTTGTTAATTTATTTAATAAATAATTTGATAGCCAAGGTTTAAGTTTATACATAGATTTTCTTGTGGTCAGAAAACTGCAGCTAGCAATATGACTTTTAAGAGTGGTTAAGAAATTAAAATATGCATTCGATACGTCACTACAGTTATAAACATTGTCCCAGGACTCAAAACACAACTTATTTCGAAGCCTAGTATAGTTTATTTTTGGCTTGCTTTGGTCACGTTTCGGTATTGGGCTACTGTTTTTGGATGTTACGCTAAAGAGAACGCCGGTCATGGAATGGTCAGTAATAAAAAAGTTATAAACACAATACTCACACTCTATGGAAGCAACATTTCGAAACCGTCCATATATATGGTCTAAACAAGTACCCGATACAGGTCTAGTAGTCTCATTGATGAAGTTAGTCAAGCCATTTAAAGCTAACACAGAAATATAATTTGATACCGTAGGACTTTCATCTAGACAATCAACATTAAAATCACCTACAACAATTAAGTTTTTGGATTTCTCCCTATCTAACACAATAGAAAAATCATTAATAAACACCGTTACATTAAACATCAGCAATCTATAAACACATAAAAAAACAAATATTTCATTATTTATTTCGATGGACACCTTTAAGACGTCTGCACTAGGACAATCGACTTGGGAAACATTAATGATTTTATAAGTGTTCTTTATAAAGCAGCCAACGCCACCAGCTGCGTAATTTTCGTTTGTTTTAGCATAGAAACTAAAACCAGGCAGGAAGTAATCATTTTTTTCAACCTCATAGATCCAGATCTCAGACACAAACACAATATCCGGGGCACACGCAAACGAGTTAATATGTGCGACGAGCGCAGAAAAGTTTTCTCTCAGACTTCTAATATTTTGATGTACAATAAATAATTTTTCATTACAATAAGAACTATTTGTTAGAACAGCATCACAGTGAGGTTTGCATTGGACAAGGAAAGAAGAGTTATCAATTAAATCAATTTTGGAATTCATAATATTAAATACAAAAGAAAAAGACAAGAAAAACAGACTCAAATGAGTGAAATATCACTAAATGATCTAATCGAGATAACTCTTCCACCCTCTTCTTTTCTTAATAAAATTTGATTTTTATTAAACCATACGTATTTTGCACCTTTTTTCTTTGCTATCTCTTTCGTCTTCATTAAAAGAGCTTGCGTGTAACGAGTAAGGGAGTCGTTGACAAATATGCTGCTTCCTTTGTTGTTATTTCTGTTGCTTCTGCTTACATCCTCGTTGGAGTTTGTAAGCCCTCTTTGCCCGCATTATGCGTTGCTTAATTGTAAGGTTAGATAATTTTACACAGATGATTGGCTTTGACTGAGATTTTGAGCGCATTTTTTTAACATAGCAACTCACAATTTCACAGTCAGCAACATCTATAGCTAGGGCATCACTGAAAATTTGTTTTGCCTTTTCAATTGCATTGGTGTCATTGACATTTGTGACACCAACAATGTCTATAGAGTTAATTAGCGATTCTTGTTGTTGCCAATTTAATTTGGACTATAGACTTTGCACTTTTTCTCTAAGCTCTACGTTCTCTTTTCTCAACTCGGCCAATTCTTTATATCTCTAATAGTTAATACATTTTAATTATAGCGACACCAAACACCCGAGCTTTCATTTCGGGTATTAAATTTTATTCACAGACAGGAAAAATAAACAAATAAGAAAGGGATATCTACTGCATAGGTAAATGTAAAAAAAAAAGATTTTTAGCTCATCTGAAATTGGCTTCCAATTCATTCGTACATCAAAAAAAAAAGGGGCTAGGATCTCGTGTAGATTAAAAATAAATATATGAAGGATAGATTTTATGCTTAATTAGTATTTAGTTTCAGTGTTTAAAAATCAGTTATATGTATGTAGCTGCCTGATAAGTAGGCAGTTTAATAGCTTTTGTAATAGAGGTTTTATTAACTTTTAAGTTTTATCTAGGAATTAATTTTAATTCATTTAGTTAATTGTCTTTGTACTTCATTCCTGTTGTTAATTCCAATTCAAGTAGTATTTGCTTATCACCTATGATCTATTTGATCTTATAGCTATCGATTATTAAATAAAAGTTCTAGCAAAATAGCTCGCTCAATGTATGTAAATAAGAAGGAATAAATAGACTCACCGATGTTTAATACTTTCTTTTTTTTTTGGTTAGACCTTCCGATGAATGTTGTGCACAGCATACATGGATTTGGTTGTTGCTCTTTTCTCGGGTTACACCTAGTTTGGATTTTCTCTGTTAAATTATAGGATTAATTAACACTGAACGAACTTTACACAAATTTTCTCTAGGTGGTACTTAGCCTTCCTTTTATATTTCAAAATAGTACGGTAGCATAAAAAAATAACTTGTGCTAAAAACGTGCTTATCAAAATGCAGTAGCGAGGGATCGGGGATAGATATATGGGTTTGTTGAAGGGATGATATACGATTTTGTCTTTGTTGGACGATGAGCCACAATGCTGCGGGTAACACCGACGTCTACTTCCTTCTATTACGGACTGAAAGCCTTGGTGTTTTTGTCGTGTATGGAGCTTGTGCAAGCACAGCTCATAAGCAGTGAGAGTAAGTATATATGCAAAGGACTAGCTGATTAAAACTCGCACTGCAGCTTGACAGATTTTACGCGAAGAAATGGGATTATCATTGCCGTTACCAGCAGACTTCGTACAACAGAATCATCTATGTACCACAACTATATGCAGGAACTTGTATAGTGCTTATGCTCTCGATAATGGTTTATGCTGGCGGTTAAGCTTTTGAGATGGTGGACTTCAGTTGCGGGGGGGTTTTTCAGCTACTGCTCCGTTGGCACACTATGGCTGTGACGTAGCTCAGCGACTGCACTCTGATCGTAACAGATTACAGATCTGATGTACATAGCCTGGTGGTGACCGCAAAACTGTGGCAAAAAAAAATGATTTTGAGAGTTCTCAACAGAACCTTTGGTTGGTGTGTATACCTGGTGGTGGAGTGGCGGTTGATAAGATCTCGCACTATATATATTTATTTATTTATTTATTTATTTATTTATTTAAATCTACAGGCCGCTTAAAGCTAACAGATATTTGAGGTATAAAAATGAATTAAAGAAAGTACATATCCAAAAGCATTGCCTTAAATTTATCTCTAGATACACATAAGTCAATATTACTGCAAGCTTCATTGAAAGATATAATTGCTCTAGATAAAGGTTCGTTACTCCCATATTTAGTTCTGTGCGCGTTTTGAAAAAGAAAATCTCTAGATCTTAGTAATCTAGCAGGTACATAGATAGGTACCATTGAAAGAAGAGGTGGACATTTGATATTATAACTTAATATATCTCTTACAAACATTACGTCATGAATAGTTCGCCTCGATTTTAATGATTTAATTCCAAGTAATTGGCATCTGGCTGAATATTCTGGGCGGAAATTCCAACGCATTTTGAAGAATATTAGTCTCGTAAAACGTCTTTGTATTCTTTCGATGCGATCGGAGAGAGTATTAAACGCGGGATTCCAAATGACATCGGCATACTCAAGAAGCGATCTTACCAAGGAGAAATATAAAGATAAGAGGGCATATGGATCTTTAAAATCTTTACAGTTTCTGTTAATAAAACCAATGGCAGAATTCGCTTTCAAGACAATATAGTCAATATGATTTTTGAAACAAAATTTTGAATCGAGAATAACGCCTAAATCTTTGATTTTATCAACCCTACAAAGTAGATTAGTGTCAATGACGTAATCAAATTGTGAAATCGAGATCAATTTTGAGAAGGTTATCACATTACACTTCTTTATGTTAAGCTTTAAATCATTGAGGTTACACCATTCCGAAATAGAATTTAGATCTGACTGAACTAGGCGGCAGTCATCTATGCTTTTAATTTTTAGATACAGTTTTAGATCATCGGCGTATAATAGACATTGGCAGTGCTTGATAGCCAAAGTTATATCATTGATAAAAATTGTGAAGAGCAATGGACCTAAATGGCTGCCTTGGGGAACCCCAGATGTGCATTGAATCGATCTGGAGCAAACATTGCCTATGCGTACTTTTTGTGTTCTCCCAACAAGATAAGACGATAACCATGATAAAATCTTCGAGTGAAAACCAAAGAGTTCAAGCTTTTTCAATAGTGTTGCATGATTTACTGAATCAAAGGCTTTACTGAAGGCGGTATAAACTGTATCGACTTGATATTTGTTCTCAATAGCGTTGACAACATACGATGAGAAAAGTGCCAAGTTAGTGGTAGTAGACCTACCAGAAACGAAACCGTGTTGAGCAACTGATAAGAACTCTTTAGTGAGGAACTCAAGTTTGTTTGTGATAATGCTTTCGAAAACCTTAGGAATTGCGGATAACTTGCAAATTCCTCTATAGTTTTCGACATTATTTTTCGGTCCAGACTTTAGGATAGGAACAAGGAATGAAGTCTTCCATTCTTGAAGGAAGATACCCTCAGAAAGTGAATGGTTAAAAATATTAAGCAAAGGGAAGCAGAGAGAGTCACAACAGTAACTAAGAATTATAGTTGGGATGCCATCAGCCCCAGCAATAGGATTGCGTTTAAGCAACTTAAGCGCCAAAAGGACTTCATCATTGCATAACTGGAATGAGCCGATATCAACCTTACATGCTATATTGTCTATCGAGTTATTATTTAAACCTGATTTGGAGTAAACTGATTCAAAGAAGTTAGAGAACAATTCAAGATTAGAGCCCAAATTTGAGGACTTACTATCCTTAAGAAACATTGCATCTGGAAATTACGATAGTGCCGTGTATCAATCAACTATTATTCGCACGATTTTTGAGGCGAACAGCGTGTTGTTTTTCTTCCAGGTTTGGTCAAATTGGGGGCGTTAAAGCTGATAGTGCAAGCTTTCAGTGAGTTTTCGCTTCGCGCTATAGTCCATAATGACGCTGCAGCACTATTGGAAAATAGATTAACTCTCTCTGGGATGCTCACAAAATGTAATTTATATACCTTTTCCACTTTAAATAAGGATATTTAGCATAGGCTAAATTGTCCCGCTTATCAACGTATTAATTATTACTTCCTTTGTGAGTATAATGTCGTACTAGAGATAATTTCTTGCACGTGTAGAACTTTTTTCGACTCAGGTTGGGAAAAGAAAGACAATTGCAAGGTGGCAAAAGTATAAGACAGTCAGCGACGGCGAATTGTCACGGCTTCCGCCAAATTATGGGCGAGAAAATCGCAGCTGATCACCAGCGGAATTCCATTTGGTTTGGATACAGACCAATGTTTTTTTTTTTTCAGTATAGGGTGTATCTTTTTTTCTCAAGTACCTATAAGTTTTAATTCCTAAGGTGTTCCCCACACATATTAAGGTAAAAATGTTTAAAGCTTAATTGTTCATGACAACACACGTTGGGGCCGGTTTAAACATGTTCAAAATGATGACTTTTGCTTTTGACTTCTCGAAATTTAAATTAGGTTAATGCTTGCCATTGCACACTTATTCCCGTGGCACTGGTGATTTGGCACTAGGTATTTGGCACTTTCAATCGTTTCAACAATTTTGTAATAATTTGGTGCATTAGAGCTCATCTACACAAAAAATTACACATTTTCAACACACATGTACATCAAATGTGTTTTTAAATAAACACTTCTAGCTGATAAATATATTAGGTGCTTATGTCAGTAAACAGATAGGGTCTTACCAACACAAATTTTTGGTTTCGACTCTAAATTTTAGTAGTTCACAGTTGCTATATTTTTCTTAAAATTTCGCAATTATGAGCTTCCATAAATTTAAAGTCGAGACTAAAATTTGTATAACAAAATACGAAGTAAAAAATAATATTTAGCTTTCAATCCGATGTGTTACACAATACAAGGAATTGAACACATAATGACTTGTTTGCAACTTCGACTGAGAAAGCACTGCAAATAAGTTCAAATTATCCCAGCGGAAAGCGTATTGGACTAATACGTTACAGGACCCATGTTCCATTCCCAGTTGTTGTGAGCCAGGGTCGAGCGGCAGGGGCAGCTTCGGTACAGGTGAGGAGGGCGCGGCATTCTAGTGGTTGCTCGGCTCAGCTCGTCGGACGGGGGTGTTCTTGCCCCTCACCGTGTGCCACCTGCTCAACAAACATTTTTATTCCATGCCATTTTTAAGCAAACAAAAGAAAGGAAGTAAGAAAGCTACGTTATGCAGACCTGAGACAGAACCTTGCAAGACAAAAGAAGGAAAGAAAGAGGAATAAAGCGAAATAAAAGTAAAGAGGAAACCCAAAAACTTGTGCCACTACCCTTGAGGAAGACCGGGAAGGAACTCGCGAAACTAAACCTAATTCTTGTCCAAACTAAATCTATCCTAACCTATAAGTTAAGCTATGCCCTAAATGATACCTAAAATATCTTAAAACTACGCTCCCATAAACCTAACTCGCAGTTTTGGTCCTGGATAGTGGTTCGCCATGAGTCTAGGACCTGCCTGATGTTAGTGGCAAAGGTTGGCCAACCCACCCCATGTCCATAGAGACACTTCCATGGCTATCTTCTTGGCCAAACACGATGAAAATAGCCCCAAAATCAATCCCTCCAGTCACAATCCTAGCTGGGCTAATAACCGAACAGCGTAAGTCACATCCTGTCGTCTCGTTAGTAACCGTCCGGTACGGTCATTGTTTCACCAGATGAAAATAAGCGTATGGTTCTGACCTTAATACTATACTAAATATAGTAAATAATTCAATTTAAATTCACTATACATAAGGGTTGAAATTACTCACTGTTCTTGTCCCCCGATGTTCTGCCGGCAGCACAAAAAGAAGACGCTGCTATCTGCTAAAAAAATGTATCCACGCACAACACAAAATTTAATGTTAAAACCAGAACCCTAACCTTAGGTCAAAACTAATCAATAAACCAATCAAAATTAAAAATAAAAAAAAATAAAATCTTAAACTTCAATAAGAATTGTAATATTCTTTGTGGCAATATAAGCACAACACACTGATTCACAATAAATATCCTTCTTTCTTTTTTTCTTTTTTTTTGTGCACCTCCGTGACCGGGCCTTTTTAGGCTTGGCAGGCGCAGAGCCTCGCTATGGCGATCTGCTTTTCAAATTGAGACGTCGACTTTTGTCGCTATTTGCTCTGTCGTTGCTGTTGGGTTGTTTAGGATATGACGTAGGTAGTATATGGTCCGTTTGACCGATCTCACCCAGGATTGTGCCAGCGATCTCCACACACCTTTGACAGGAAGTGCTTTTCGGATGTGGAGCACCGTATTGCTTCTGAAATGGGGAAACGCTTTTTGTGCTTCGTTGCCCTTGGACTGGCGGCATAAAGACGGCCCGCTCTTGTCTCAATGGCGCTCTGTGCTGAGTACCGGTTCAAACGTCTTTAACCAGACGGAGTGACCTACGGGTCAGTGCAGACGAAAGAATGGCGATTCGATTGCTCACTCTACCTAAATGGGGTAAAATGGTAAGCGCTACCAGATCAATCAATGATTACGATGACCTACCTCTACAGTGCATTTAATTCGCTTAGGAGTCTTTAGATTCGACCTCTTTCCTATTTCTCCGTTCCCCTCTTCAATTTCCTAGACGTACCCTGTGATTTATTTAAGTACCTTAAAAAAACTGCATTGGAAGTGCTTGAAGATTAACTCACCTCACCAGAATTGTAAAAAAAGAATTCAAAGAAGAATATACTGTGCATTGACTTGGCACACCACTGTTGATACAAAGAATTTCTTTTTGCTAACACGACTATGGTCTAAGCTAATCAGACAAAAAAATGTTTTAGGGCCGGTCAGTTAGTCGGTCGTTGCTCTTTTCGGTTTTTTTCTTTTTTTTTCATAATTGTCTAAATCAATGTATAAGTGTGAAACATCTAAATTTGCTTATTATTGCACCCTCTTCCCCTCTGGTAATTTGTCAGTTTTCTGCTTTTACTTGACGAACTCTCTATTTTCTACTTCCTATCTTCTATCATTTTCTCCTTACCAACTCTCACTACCATTGTCCTATTCTCTTAGGGAGAGGAGCTGAATTTGTGACTCTTCCTTAAGACATCGATTAATCGATACCGGACCATAAAATACATAATGGTAATAAATAATAACATAAACTATCCTACTTATTTCCTAAAACATAAATATTGCACCTAGAAATATCACATTATAAGCTAAACCTAAGTACACAATAAATAAACCCCATGACCGAATAGTAATCGTAAGTCATTTCGATAACGAGTTATCGAAAATTCATTTCGACGTAAAGGTGCATCAGCACCTCGTCGGTATGGCAGTCAACCAACTGATCTTTGCTGAAAATAAAAACAATAACAAAAAAACGCATGCTAAACGAAGTGTCAGACAACAGAACAAATGAAATGGAGTAATGGACGTGTATGGGGACAATACCATTTACTTTGGTCAGGACCGTCTTTAACCTATTGGAGGCCCTGGGCATATTAGGATAATGGGGCCCCTCTGACTTTGACAGAACACAATTTTCTTAGAATAGACAAAGAAAGCAGATAAACAAGGTTAAATATTTATTTTTATTAACAATCACATGAAACGAATACATAAATGTAATGAAGTCCACAAAAGTAACTCTCATAGCATTTTATTTGAAGAGGAACCCTTCTAGTTTTCATATGGGCAAAATCGTTAATCACTTCTTCAAAATCTATGCTTTTAAGCACATCAGATTCCATGGACATCAGCGACGAACTGGTTAATCTCTCTTGAAGCATTGTACTTCTCAATTCGGTTTTAGTTCTTTTTAGTTTGGTGAAGGAGCATTCCCCACCGCAGTTAGTTACCATCATGCTTAAAAAGATTCTCAATGCGATGTCTACATATGGAAATGTGTCTTCAATCCTGTTTTCTTTCAAAAGTTAATATATTATTATTATACAATCCTTATTTTCACTGAGCACAATTTTCAAGTATTCTCTTAAATGCAAACATTCTATTTCTAACTCTTTCTCATTAACATCTTCATAATAAAATTCAGCAAATTCTTTGCAACTTTGCCTCAACTCTTCAGAATTCAGGGTTTTCAAGCGAAAAAATATATCAAAACGTTTACTGATAATTTTTATACGAACTTAATCGCTGTTTTAAATGAACGCTGAGGGTAACAATTATGGGAAGAAAGGTTTCTATTTTAAATGTCTCCCTTCTATTCAGTTGGACTGACGCCGCAGAGCCTTCAACAGAAATCTGGCGAGAACTTCTACGTTTTGTTGTCCTTGTAGTCAGATTCCGGATTTATTTCTTTGGCTTCGCGCATGTAAAAGCTTAAGTTGGTATTGTGTCAGTGTCAGTTCGATTTCTTCGAATTACATAAGTTATTTGGTAATAAATATTGGTTATCGTTTGGTGATCTGACAGGGGCTTTGTATTTGATCTGAGGGGGGACCCTATCGATCGCGGGGCCCTGGGCACTTTCCCAAAGTGCCCACTGGGAAAGAGGGGTCTGACTGTGGTAAGTAAATTATAACCCATTGAAAATTGAAACCCATGTAAATAAAATCATTATATTAATACGTGAACATAAAAAGTTTCGTTACACTTTTTAAGTATTTATTATGAAATGAGGAGGATAAAATTTATATCATTCAAAAGGTACTGTGCCTTAGATGTGTACAAACCAAAAATCGTGGGTATATGTCGCCATGAAGGCTGGTAGAATAAAGTTGTGAATTCCTCATACAAAACAGGTAATTGAAAGGATTTTGACGGCATTCAATTTGTCGCCGACAATATTTACATAGTAACGTATTCAAACATAAATTATATTAGATTATAAACCTGTTTCCAATGGAGCAGCTCATTTACCTACGTATTTTTTTCGATATTTAGATATCGCTCTTTTCGTTAATAAAAAAAAATATCTATAAAGAAAATAATTGTGGTACGTTTCATATTATAACATTTTACATACTTATAAAACGAATGGTCGATTTTCGGCCACAAGCGATACTAGTATAAATTATAACGAGAAATAATGTAAAATGAAGTCATAAGATATCAAATAAAACACGTAAAAGTGTTTTCATGGGCCTGGCCGATACCTTGAAAATTTCATTAGCCTTCTTTTCGAAGTTATCGTGATTTCAACATGTGTTTTCTAATATTGGTTTTGTATGAGAGGTATCAGAACTACTTGACCCACATATCCCATTTTTAATACCAACCTGACGACGATAAAAATAATTCCTTCACCAAACTTCATTTGCCTACATTGATTCCTTTGGACGCTATCGTGTTTTCAACAGACAGAGAGACACATGGGCTAATATTGAGTTTGTATTGAAGGTACCGGAACTACTTGACCGACATAGTAGTGATGCGCGATATATATCGAATCAATCGATTCCTCGACATTTTCATAAAAAAATATCGATATTTTTACTCGATCATTTATTTGCGATATTATCGATGCATCGATGATTTACCACAGATTTTTTGCACTTAAACACCACTGTGACGTGACGACGCAAAAACATTTTCACACTCCACCAATTTCTTTTCAACATCGCAGCTCTCCGCCGCCGGCTGATGGAATTGTGTGTGTGTATTATATTTTCATAGAGTCCTGCATGTGATGCACAAAACAAGTTCAACGAAAACCATAATTGGGGAAGTATGTTATTCTGCCTACGTACATTTTATACACTCTATATTAGGGGTGATTTTTTGAGCTTCGATCTCAGCAAAGCAAAGTAAAATAGTATTTTCAGTACGCAAAAAAAATTTTAATTAAATGCATTTTTGTGTTTTATTTGGATGCCATTGGTTTATTCCATATAGCTCAATATAACAACAGTTTATACTATTCGCTATAAACTCTTGCTATTTCATGCTAAGGTGTCTTCCTATACAGCTACAACGATACGAATTGATTTGAGTTATCTTTATCTGAATCTTGAATCATATAACCTCTTTGCAAGTGCCATTATCTATCTTAATGAGAAGGAAAATCTAGATTATACAAAGATCTAAATTATTCATAAAAAATCAATATTATCGATTTTCTCGGGACGATTTTTTTGAATCGATATTTTCTTTTTGATATTAAAGTATCGATAGCCCATTTTTAATACCAATTTGACGATAATAAAAATAAGTCCTTTCACAAAATTTCACTTGCCTATGTAGATTCTTTTCGAAGATATCGTGCAGACAGACGCACATGGCTAAATCGATTCAGAACGTGATCCTGATTCAGAATATATATACTTTATGATGACAAAGTGAACACACCTTCCTGTGGAACCAAAAATTTGAAAAGATTAATAAAAACACTTTTTTTGTAATTTTTTAGTTTCTATAAACCTTAGATTATATCTCTGTTGAAGTGCACCTCATATATATGTTTGTATGAGGCCTTATGCAGTCAATATTGTTCCAGGGCAAACAGCCTCGAAACGCCTTACCGAAGTAAAATTGTTATTTGGGATTATCCCTTAGAACACGTAATTTAAGACGATTGGGTTCCTTCTTATGGTGTTATTTAAAGTCATAGGTCTATGCTAACAAGCTCACACCACCTGTGAAGGAGATTTCAATGCTGCATTAACGGAACTCAGCAAGATTTAAGCAGAATTTCGACAAATAAATTAGTAGACATAAGTCATTTGCTGATTGTGCTATTCTACGTCTATTCCTATCCTATATACTCGTACTTGATGTTTGAATTAAAAAGAAAAAATGAAAATAAATTTTAAATGTATTTTCTATTTAATTTAAATCTTGCGTGAGTTTTAACACACACTTTACATGAAATTCGGACAACAGCATTAATATACCTAACCGTAAATCCAGGGGAAATTCGAAAATTGCGGAATGGGTTACTCTTTTTAAGAGACTATTGTGGTGCCTCTCATCATGATTTTCGAAAAACAATATAGCATTTTCTTGTCTCAAATGCAGTTTTAACTGAAAATGAATCCAATCATGCCCTACACACCTCTGATACAATATATAACTACTATCTCTTCCTTTGATTTGTAACACACATCATAACATACAGGTTCTCTTTCTTGAATCAAAAGCAAAAGAAAAAGGAAAGAATCTGAAATCCGAGGACTTAATAAGTTTTACAGCCCTACTCTACTCGGATTGCTTTTGGTAGCTCTACCAACAAAAAGCTGGTGCACATTCCACAACTACTTGCCTTACATGCCTCTAGATCCAGTAAAGTTTACAATGCAATTTCGTTCTCAATTTCCATTTTACGGTTTCCATTCATTTCAGTCCCACCATAATTCTGCGGAAGTTTTCGATATTCAATCACCCAGAGGTACTAAGAAGATCTTTAACCAAAGATTCCTCACCGCACAGAACTAAACCACCACACAGCTTGCCATCACCTCCTACACTACAGCTACACCTCAATCATTTGCCAAACAAACCATAGAATGAGGTGCTTGCCACAATCGTTTACTCTTCATGCCTGGGAATGCTGCATCTACACACGTACGTACTTTTCTGTTGTCTGATGCAACATTCTTAAACCGGCATGTATATGTGTACAACCATAGATATGTTGCCGTCGCATCGCGTTATCGGTTCGAAATAACATCATTGGGGTGGGCTCGCAAGATGAAGATTTCACCCCAGCCAATACCCTATCTAGAGAAAAGTGAAACTAGCTACTTACCTTGCCTTACAGTATTCATGCATAAAGCATGATGCTTTATTGATTTTTCAGAGTAGAACGTTAAGTCCCCACTTCGAACTTATAAAGAAAAGTGACCAACCAATGTCGTTCTTCCCTGGAATAGACAAACTTCTTTTGTAGCAATTCGAAATTTGCCATTAATTTCGCATGGGTTAAATGGGGGACACTGTACTGATATCAAATTGCATTAAATTTGCTTTAAAGGTTTATTTCTTTCTGGGCCCTGAATAAGTGAAATAGCTTTTTTTTACCTCCGAGGCGCGTGCTCATAGTAGTGTGAGATTTTTAATCACAAAAACACCTCCCAAAATTGTTTCGTACTGCAACTAAGTTATGACTTATCAAGCAATTTTTTTATCACGAAGTTATATACGATTGTCAGGTAACATTCCGTCTATAGTTCCGCAATTTTACCACCGTTGCTTATTATCGGGATAAGTCGGAAGGTTTAATTCGTTGACGCTGAAATAAATTTGTTTTATCGAGAATTTCAATGACCGAGTCATTAATGTGTCCATGCAATTTCTCGTTTCATCCTTAACCGTGGGAATTCCAAGGTCCCTATGAAGATCTTCATTTCAAATATACCACGGTGCACGGATGAATGATCTTAAAAATATATTTTGAAAAGATTGTAAAAAATCACCGATACAACCGCATAATTGTACCTATACCTACCATACGTTCTCACAGGCTTTAGCACTTGCTTATAATAATAAAAGCTTGTTCTCGAGGATAAGGTTGGGATATTTTCCGAGTAACCAATAAACATCTCTATATTTACATGCGGTTTCCATTTCAACTTTATATCGAGTGTCATTCCGAGATATTTGGCCTCATTTGCGAACGGAGCTTGGACCGTATTTTTAACACGTTCGCGCTTATTACGGCTGTAGCCATCATATTTTGAGAAACACAAAAACAAATGACGACTATAACCGTCGTTTGAGTTTTGTGTCCTACGCAACCATTTTTATAATTTGCGCTATCGAGTACGATACCATATAATGTGGCAACACTTTTTGCGTTTAAATTCTGTTCGAATATGTTACCTTTTGCCTTTGAAATGGGAATTCCCCTATACGCAACGAATTTTTAAATTTGAAGTTCATTAAACGAAATGACTGCATTAGCCGTCATATTCTTCATTCGAAGTAGTGCATATTGGATAAAAGTGTGTTTTTGGGAACTTTTCTGGTAAGGATAAATTAAATAATTAGTATTACGATTTAGAAAATAGATTTTGTATTTATTTTGAATACAGAATTATGGAGCAGTACAATAAGAAAGAAAGAGCGGTTCTTAAGCTGTTTGAAGAAGTCGACAGTGACTGCCTTTCGGAAATTTGGTCGGAATTGGAAATAGATTCTAACAGTAAAACTAGCGACCCATTTTATGACGATGGCACATTTCGTGATGATCCAGACTACGTTCCCTGTCAACTGGAAGAAGAAAGTGAGGATGGGCAAAGCGAAGAGGATTTGCTGCAGGAAATTATTCAAGAATTTCAACCTACGGAAGGTGGTAATACCAACGCTCAGAACAGTCTGGACAAAGTAAGAATTCCTGAATTTCCCTTTAACACTTTTACTAGTGGGATACAAATAGATGTCACGAATGATTCATCACCCCGACAAATTTTTGACCAGTTATTTTCAAATAACATAGTTGAGTTGCTGGTGAATTCTATAAATGCCTATGCTGAAAACATGTGTGCTAGTAATAAGCCAAAGACGGGTTCATCAGTTAAACTATGCTTCAGGAAAGTTTGTGATGCTGAATTGATGAAATTTTTTGGCCTATGTCTCTTGCAAGGAGAGGATTCTTGTCCTACTATACGACAGCGTTTTTCAAACCATCCGTTGCATTTTAATCCTATTTTTCCTTTTACTATGAGTGGTCGCCGTTTCCAACAAATTCTACGGTGTTTAAATTGTCATTACCTTGATACAACAGAGACTGGGAAATTACAAAAAATCGCACCCTTGTTGAATCCACTGTTGCGAAACTTTCAAAATGCTTTTTCGCCAGAAAAAAGAGCTGTCTTTGGATGAATCCCTTTTACTTTTTCGAGGTCGTTTAAGTTTTCGGCAGTACATGAAAGGAAAGAAGGCTAAGTACGGGATAAAATTTTTCGAGTTGACCGCAGCTAGTGGATACGTTCTGAATTTGGAAATCTATCAGGGAAAAACAGAAATTCTCCAGCAGACTTCAAAAACAGGGGATCTAGTACTACGGCTAATGAAAAAATATTTAAATAAAGGTCATCACTTGTATATGGACAATTTTTACAATAGTTTTGAACTACCCAAAAGACTTTTAGAGTATAGCACACATACAACGGGAACATTACGCTTTAACCGGAAGGGAATTCCGAAGGAAATCAAAAGTGCAAAACTAAAAAAAGGGGAGCATATCTGGCGAAGAATTGAACAGACCTATGTATCAAAATGGAAAGATAAAAGAGATGTCCTCACTATAACAACGGGTTTCCATCCGGAGCTAGTGAGCTCGAAGAACAGATTTGGTAAAGAATCCTTGAAACCCAACGATGTTGTACATTACAACAGATTTATGTCAGGCAGAGATAGATGTGATCAAATGGTGGCATACTATTCTTCTCCCCGAAAAACAATTAGGTGGTACAAGAAAGTAATATTTCACTTACTCGATATAAGTGTTTGGAACGCATACTTTCTTTATCAAAAGTCTCACCAAAAACAGATGGTTTTCCTTGACTTCAGAGACAATTTGATAACTTCGCTTATTGAGTTACCTGGTGGCATAGTGTGTGGAGCAGATCTTGTGAGAAATATACCTAAACGCGGTCGACCTCGAGGACCAAACAATCTTCAACCTACTTTACCATCAAGTCCTTCACTTTCTTCTTCTTCCTGCACTCAAGAACAACATTTTATTGAAAACATTCCAGCACCGCAAGTTTATAAACGAAAGTCATATTTTCTTCGATGCTCGAGGTGCACTATGCTCAAATTACGGAAGGAGACGAAGTACAGATGTAAAATCTGCCCAAAGAACCCTCTTTTGTGTGCTGAATGCTTTGAGCCTTTTCACAATAACTAAAGCGTTAATTCTTACGTCAATAAATATTATTTTCTTTAGTTTTAACTAAACTACAACCTGTTATTTGAGAATTTAGCTTGACGGTTACAGCCGTCATTTAACATTAGAGCCCATCAGACCTATATCAACCGTACAAATGACGGCTATAGCTGTCAGACCCGTCATTTTTGATTTTAAAATGACGGCTATAGCAGTCATTTTAAAAAACGCATTTTATTATTTCAGTCGATTTAGATTTCAATTTCAGGCATTTCTGTATACTTGCCAGACATCAAATGCTAATTCTACCATGATTACCAAAAGTGTATGTCTGAGCAACTCCACGCATTTAAAAGTGAGCGCGAACGTGTTAAATACAGGCAGGCTATTTGTTTGCTTAATTGTAAAATCCACGTGAACCAATTTCGTTAAGAGCGATCCTCCATGATTGTGTCCATTCATTGGCCCGGTTAAGTGCGCCTTATAATAGTTTGTGTGTTTCTTTGGTGGCTGTGCCGACTGCTAGTATAGTGGCTACGGTAGTCCCTTCTGTCTGCGATTGGTAAATCACGCGTAAATAATAAGTACAGGAGTGACTCAAGGACGCTTCCTTGCGGCACACCTGCAATTATTTCTTTAAATTCTGAATATTTGTTTCCCTGTTTTATACGAAAGAGTCTATTCTCTAGATACGATTTTAGAATTTTCCATAACTGTTCGGGAAGAACTTGTCTTAATTTGCACTTCATGCCACACCTTATGAAATGCTTGCGAAACATCTAAAAATACGGCAGAGCTGATTTCATTTTCTTCTAGAGCTTTCGCTATTACGTCAGATGCACTTGATCGATCGTCGAATGTTTGCTTCTAATCCCGAACTAGTGGTCAGGTATAAAACGGTTTTGCTCTATAATTGGTTGTAAGCGTCTGATTAATATCCCCTCAAACACTTTGGAAATAATTTGGAGAGGCGACATGGATCTGTAAGACTTTTGTTCATTCGATATTTTGCCTGGATTTAGGACCATAATAGGCCTACAATTTTTGTTGTATACCATGGAAATTAACAACAAGATCCAACTTTTGTTGTATTGATTTCCAGGGTATACAACAAATCTTGTACTGTTGTATCATGTAAGCATAATAAAAAAGGCCTAATGACTTCCGCGATTTTCCATTGACTTGGAATGTATTCGAATCTGTTCGGGGCGCTTATAATGTGAAATAGCTTAATTAATGCTTAATTAATCGTAACAAGGAACTTTACAGGACTTAAGTTTCTTTATTTCTTGTCCGAGCTCGGTGAACGTAGCGTTTCTGACTACATTATTTTCAGATGTTCCCTCCGCATTAATATTTTCATTGAGCGCTTGACCTTCGAACGACTTAAAAGTTTTCTGTTTCTCATCTGGTTCATGATAGGGGGAGATGGGGTACATTGATACATGGGGCACATAGATACAGTCGACATTATTTGAAAATGAATCGCCGCACAACGCAACATGTCTATCAACGCATACACATGTCCGTCGGACAGCTCTGTTCAGTCATTGTATTTTGCCCAACGAGAACAAACCTGTTTTCCCACTCCGTAAGTAATTTTTTTTAGTTTCTTTCGAGTGAGTTTTTGTTAATAATATTTTGTGTTATCAGTTTCATATTAAGTTAGATTGTGAGAATATGTCAATAACAATGTAATATTTACCTAATAAATCGTTTTTAAGCATTGTTTTAATTGCAATTTATATTTATATTGTGTGAGGACAGTTGGGGCACATTTATACACCCAACCTCGGGGTAGTTTGATACGTATCAATGTGCCCCACAAATCTTTTCTGTGTAGTTAAAAAGTTAGTAAAATATAATATTTGTATTTCTTACAAGGACAATGGTGCGAACATACAAACAAAAAACGGAAAGAAATAACATCAATGAAGTTGCTGTGGCTGCTGCAATATCCGATGTGGTGGAAGGCAGATTATCCATTAGAAAAGCAGCAGATAAATATAATTTAAAGCCTGCCACTCTTCAACACAGAATTAAAAAAAATAAGAAGGCAGATGAACAACATGTAAGTTTTTTATCGAAATATACCGTTAACCAAGTATTCAACACGGAACAAGAGCAGCATTTAAACGGATACATAATAAAATGCAGCAAAATGCATCATGGTTTAACATTAACTCAAGTACGACAGCTTGCATACCAATACGCAAAAAAAACTAAATGCCAGATACCCAACATCCTGGGATGATAATAAAAGTGCCGCTTGTGATTGGATACATGGTTACCGTAAAAGAAACCCTAACATGAGCTTAAGAAAACCTGAGAGCACAAGTATTGCTCGATCATTTTCTTCCAATAAGGCTGCTGTGGACATATTTTACAAAAATCTAGAAGATGTTCTTTTAAGATTTAATTTTTCACCTAATCGAATAATTAATTTCGATGAAACCGGCATTACTACGGTCATAAATACTCGAAAAATATTGGCTGACAAATCACAGCGACAAGTTGGTCAAATTGTTTCAGCGGAGAGAGGGGAATTAGTGACTTTTGGAGGTATTATAACTGCTTGTGGTAATACCATTCCACCAGTTTACGTATTTCCCAGAGTTCATTACAAAAGTCATTTTTTGAATGGTGCTTCAGAGGGATCTTTGGGTCTGTCATCTAGATCTGGATGGATAAATACTGAACTATTTTTGGAAGTCCTAAAATATATTCAAAAACATACAATCAGTACAAAAGAAATGCCAATACTTTTTATTTGTGATAATCATGAGTCCCATATTTCTGTCGATGCAATTAATTATTCCCGTAAAAATAGAATAGTTTACCTTTCGTTTCCTCCACACACGTCCCATAAACTACAACCTCTGGATGTTTGTGTCTTTGGCCCGTTTAAGGCAAAGTATAAGGTAGCATTTAATGACTGGCACGTTAATCATCCTGGAAAAGCATTAACTATTTATGATATTCCGAGTCTTGCTAAGTTGGCTTTTCTTGAATCATTCACTGCAAAAAAATATAACGAGCGCATTTTCTAAGCCCGGAATTGTACCATTAACAAACTGGCATTCTCAAGTGAAGATTTTACTCCTTGTGAGATTTATAGCAACTAACAACCACAAGATGCCTCTGAGGAAAATTTAAGACCTGCCAATCGTGTTGTCGAACCTGAAGACAACTCTAATTCTGTTAATTTCGTCGAGCCTGGAGAAATGATAATGAGTGAGCAATGTGTGACACCTCCTCCTACTACCGAGCTGTCAAATGCTACAAATGACGCTGAGTTTCATAATATGCCTTCCACATCAAGAGCTTTTCAGGTAACTTCAGTTTCAACATCAAAACTATGCATAACTCCTGAAGCTGTAAGGCCATACCCAAAAATTACAAAAAAAAACGACACTTAAAAAAGGAAAAGAAAAGGGTAAATCAAGAATCTACACAGATACTCCGGAAAAGAGCAGATTAGAAGAACTACAGAGCTCTAAACATGAAGCAAATATAAAAAAAGAACAACGAAAACGTGCAACAGATCTAAGAAATGCTCAGAAATTGCTTGGGCTAGTAGATCCAAAACCTATTAAAAAGCAAAAAAGACATAAGACTATAACTATGGATATGGAATCAGACTCTTCAAACTGTTCTGGTGAAGTTGAGTTACAGGAATCATTCGATTCCGAAGAATCATTCGAGTCCGCAGAAATCAATATGAAGTTGTCTGATGATGACACTATTAATACTGCCCCGCCTGTGGCCAGTGATCTTCAGGCAGGGGATTATGTTATAACAAAGGTAATAAACTTAGAAAAGAAGCGACCTTTCAAGCATTTTGTTTGGAAAATAGTATTACGATACGAAGATGCCCGAGCAAACGATTTTCATGTCTGTTTTTTGAAACGCAAGCCTACTGGAACTTTTGTACTTCCAGATATTAAAGATGAGGCTTCTGTTAATATTTCTGACATTATCCTGAAGTTACCAAATCCGATAGTCAAGAAAGGCACTAGCAGAACAGCTTCTCTATTTAATTTTAAGATAGACTTGTCTCCTTATAACATTTCATTGTAAATACCTACATGTTTGTCAATAATAAAAAAAGCATTAAAAATGCTAATCAAAGTGATTTGAAGACTTATCGTAACAATCTGAAGACTGTTTGTTTTGTACCTAAAATACCTTATTTCTACTTATTTAATACCTAAGAAAGCATTTATTTTATTACTTATTACTTATTAAAACTTATTCGAACATTAATTACAAAACATTTAAATACTGGTTGTATTAATATATGTTATAAAACTATTTAAAACTTGTTTTATTAACTAAAAGTTTTCAATAAATACTGATTTTTGGCTATGAATCAAAGTGCCCCTGATATGTATCAATGTACCCCGTGAGTGGGGCAGTTTGATACAAATTTCATTTTTTAGTAAATAGCTCTTAATTTTTTTTGTAGCTGAATTTAAGACTACATTCGTCTACAATAAGATAGTTAGAACGACACTGAGCACAATAAATCTTTTACTTTGTTATTATTGTCAATACGCAGACTTTTTTTTGAGTTACAATGAAAATCGTATCAAGGTGCCCCATCTCCCCCTATACCGATATCTAATAACGAACAAATAGTTTTTTTTTTTGATTTTGAATTATCATTCTTAGTTATAAACAGACCGATGAAAGTGAATGAAAGTACAAATGATGTATTTTCAATCGTGTACGATCTCGGTAGATGTTTGCTGTTGCTTAGCGGTTATTGAACTTGTTTTTGGAAGTGAAGCTTAATAAACAAAAATATACTGTATGTAAACACATATCGGGATTTTGGTAGCAATTTTAACGAAATATTTATTTGCATTTTTCAAGAGCAACTAAGTATGGAATCTTAGTTAGAATTTTCTTATTATCCTATAAATATGTATTTCGATCACAATCGTTAGTATTGCTAAACTATTTCGCTAAAAACCTATTATACTCTTAAGATATTGTTCAGCATGTGAGCATTACTTTGTTTTTGAAGTTTTATCCAAATGAGCGGTTTTTAAGAATAGCGTTTTCAGTGCTTCGACAGTTTTGGTCATTTTGGATAGATCAATTTTACTCCAAGTTATGGGGGACTACTCGCATTAAAAATGCATGCCAATATTCTGCCCGCACTTCTGAACATTGCCCCGATAATGCATTGCATCACCCTGTTTGAAATTTAAAGCAGTGTATTTCAAACCTATGTGGAATTCTGCAGTCTTTTCGTTGAAATGTTCAGTGGAAACGACGTTTTTTTTTGTAGCTTTACGTTAAAAATGAAAGCCTACATTTTCACTGAAAATCACACGCTCTTTTTAGTTTGGACACCGAAGACAGTGCGTGTGATTACAAGCAGAAGGCACCAAGTACATTTTTTTTTCGATTTTGACATTTTAATGCAAAACGATTTAGGATAATGATATCTTTACTTTACAAGTATCTGGTCCAAATGTTGGATAACGGTATTTGAAGTGCTTCTTTGCACTAAGTCAATAAAGTGAGAAATAACATAGGAACCACGCACTTAGTTGACTTAGTGCATTTTGCTTGTCATACTTAGATATAGGTACAACTATGCTATAATAAAAGCATGAAAGCACGAAAGCAACTTAATGCCTTTTGCCTGTCATGCAAAGTAATATTTTAAAATATTTTATGACTTATACAGCTACTGACATTAAAATAGTCTGTTCTAGCTTCTGCAAACTGTAAATATTGGTTTCAAAATTTAAAGACCAATGCTACCTACACTAGGGTGGAGTGAAATAAAAAAAAAAAAATATTTTTTTTATTTTCCTATTATACATAGTGGGGATAGGTGCCATTAACCTTCAAAAAGGCGGTCAACAAATTTCGACATGATCAAAAAATATCCTGAGGGTTCACAACAGCCTTGAAAAATTGTATAGGGATATCAAAATCAAAACGATATGCAATGGGGGAAATTATATGTTTTGCAGCTTTTTGCTGATTTCTGTTACAAAACCACCCAGAACTCACCACGTGGAGGTTGCTGCTATTGAGTTCCACCCCCACCCTACCCAACCAACCTTCCATTAGGGTGTAGTTGTATACTTTATTCTATACAAAAACTCTTTTTTGAATGAAATTCAGGCATTTTTTGTCGAGATGCGATTCTAGCTCTTATCAACCCATCCCTATTTTGGAATCCAAATACTTCGCTAGAAGCTTCGGTTACTAGCTTAACACAACGTTCCACACTTTGCGTATGACATGGGAACCGAGGAAAAGCAATAATACTGCAATCGCCACTTTTAACAATGTTCGAGATATTTTCATCGCCAAGGAACTTCGTTACAGGGGGCTCAGTTATTTGTACGCCCTGCCAGTTGACTAAATCTACATAATCGTTGGCTTTAAAGTTGAGTTTTGGCACTGTAAACCTACGAATATTTATTTCGCTTTTTTCCGCTCGAGCTTTCATCACTCGCCGAAGTGCCAGCTCACGAATCGATTTTCTTGGGTCTGTCATCATAGCTAAAAGTAGGTTTTCCGGATGGGCATAAAATGAATTTCGTTGGATGACAGGGTCTATGATCTTTTTGAATTTCGAGTCCAGATATCGAGACAATGAAATCATTTTCCATAAGTGACGCGCACCATCTTTGCAAGAAGGATGACTTTTGATAAGAAACCATAACGGAGCATAAACGCGACCAATGAAATTTGCTAGAACGACCAAATTGTCTGATGGATTCTTAGTTCCAATATAAAGTCTCATAATTCTGTTTGCCGCAGTCAGCCAACGAGCATGTGATAACTTGCCGGGATTTCTTTGTAATAAAGACACGGGACAGTTTCCAGAACCTACGGCTTGGCATATATTATGCAAGTACTTTTGGTCACAGCTTAGATCATTGGTATTTGTAATATCCGGTAAAACATGAAGTATTTCTTCAATTGGTACAAATTCTGCAATATCCGACTTTTCACAACACTCCAACATTTTGCCGATTGGACCGGAAAAGCCATATGGACCTGTTGTTTGACCGTCTAAATTTTGTAGAAGATGTCGAAGAGGCAGCTCATTACAATGAAGCAAACATATATTCCATTGTAGAGGTTTACCCACAGCTTCTTCCATCAATCTTATAACACCCCCCTTTGAACCAGTATTTGCAGCCGTTCCGTCGCATCCAACTGCAACAAGGTGATTCAGGGATATCTTGTTTTGATGTAAGAAACTGATTATGGACTCGCACATGCTTTTTGATTTTCCATCACTAGGGGAAACATGTCCCACATAGCGTGCACCGGGTTCTTGAACAAGAGAAATATGCTCTTCGACAGATAATTTGTGATATGATTGCTCACCTTGCTTTGATAAGATTTTAGTACGATCTTTACGGCCATCAAAATAAAGGCTTTCAAGCTGGGTACCTTTAAGTAAATTATTTTCTTGTAACTTTTGCCTGACTCCATACCTTAAGCGCCTTATTTTGGATCTATCTATGACCTTCGATTGATCCTCCGGGGTTATTATACCAACGTCTGTCAAAACACTACTTGCAATTATAGCGGCATTTCTATCTGAGACCCCTGTTCGATCACAAGCAAGTCCCAAATTAGGTAATTTAAGTCGCATTTGGTTTGTAACGAGCTCTGTTTTTATCTTTTTAGGAGGAGAGTCTTCAAAGTCACTGCTTTTGTCAGTTGTCTCAGATTCAGAAGTATTGATTCGAGTTTCGACAAAAGTTGGTTTAATACAAGGATCCGTACTTTTTGATTGTCTTTTTTTTTCAACTTTCTCAGCTCTGTCTTGTTTTCTTTTAGAGCTTTTCTCCATTTTCCGAGTAGCATTCCAGTCAATATTTCCGATACATAACTTTCTAGTTGTTCTTTGATCCATTAAAAAAGCTCGCTCCATAATTGGGACTTTATTTGCTTGATCACACGAGCACGCTTGAAATAGTTCACACTGGCAAGAGCATATGTCAAATAGCGTCTCAGATTTTTTCAAAAACAGCTCCAACTGTATTTTGAAGCTGTCTAATTTGTTCCGTTTTTCGTTTATTTTGTAGTTTTTAAGATGTTTTTTTATATTTCTCATGGTATTGCCGAATTTTCCTTACAACAGAGGAATGAGAAATAGTAGGAAGGGAAGCCTTTTTCCATACCTTGACCAAATTTTGAGCCACTTTTTCAGACACTTGAGAAACAGTTGGTTCTTTTTTTGTTGTACTTTTAAGAATACAGACAGTATTTAAGAACTCCTTCATAACTTCTTTGAAAGTTGGCAAACACGATTCTTTAAATGGTCCCGTATTTCCAAAAATTAAATCTTGCACCCTTTGCCTTGTAGTAGCCATCTTACAATAATATATTTTATTTTATTGTAGTGTGACGTATTTTTTTTAATTTTGACTTGATATCAACACAACCTCTCTCTTACATATACAAATATTGAGTGAAAAGAAATTAAATTACCTAGTATAAAGAAGTAAATTGAATTTTCGAGAAACAGAATATATTTTTAGGGCATCGTTAATATTTAAAAGAATGCCACAGAAAAAATATTTAGTTTAATATTAAAATTAATACTTAATATGATTATTAATTTTGTATATATAATGTTTTTGCATTCTCAATGTGTGAATGATAAAGTGTATGGAAGTATGTATTTATGTCTGACAAATGCAACACTTTTTCTATTATTGCTATTTTTAAGAACTTCAAATGTGTTGTGCACCCTCTAAAAATATTTCAATTGATCTCACATTTTTTTCCCGTTATTGGGAATCTAAATAGCACCCATTCTGCATATGTATATGGAGAAATAAGAAAAAAATATTTTTCGCTCCACCCTAACCTACACAGCCTACTATTACGGAAAGGTTTAGGAATATTAATAATCCATATAATAGTGGAAATAGTACTGACGTTTCTAATTTAGCGGATTTATTCAGCGGATGTGCATGTACTATACAGTTGTCATTAAAAAATAAGTTTATGTGAAAGTGAATAGAATCTGTTTAATAATCAATCGAAGGTACCTATTTTATTTATGTATAGTATTTTTTTTTATAACGGTATGATCCTTAGCTCCAAAAAAATGTTCCTTGTGAACGTACAATATCAGAAATACTTTTGGATGAAGCTTTGGTTGGTTATTCTTATTACAATATAAATGTATACATCCTTTATCTTGGTTTTTTTTCAAAAGTTCTAGGGAAGGGGAGAAGCTCGGCTATGGTTTTAGAGGAATCTATAAGGACAACAGAAGACGACATTATTCAAACGGCATATGTCTCCAGTGACGACAGTTTAAAAGATGCAACTCATAATTATGATAGTAAAGGGTCCTCAATTTCTATGGACGAAGAAGAAACCGATGTTCCTAATCAAAATAATGCGACTGCTACTGACAATTCTGCACGGGGTAGTCGCAGAGAGTCCAGATTACAAGATATATCTTTTTTTTAAAGATTTTTGAGCTTCAAAATATGTACAAGACTTTTTACCTAAAATTCATCAAATTTCAAGATTCTTGATGTCAAGAATTTTTAATATCTAAAAAATTAAAACAACCTTTTCTATTGACGAAAAACGTTTTTTTCTTCATTCCATTATTATGAATCTGAGTCCAACGGAGCCCATGCACAGTTTCCATCAACTTTAACCATTATCCTACCAAGGTGTGCCTCGGAGGCACATTCCATTCTATAAGCGCTATATTTCTCTAGATACAATTTTAATCGAAATGTGACTTTTAGTATTCTAAGCAATTGCTTTTTAACAGATAAAGCAACTAAAATAAATTTGAATATATTTACAGATCTTTAGATATCTTTATAAACATACTTTACTGACATCCTCTACCAAGCTGAGCTCCTGAGGCACATATGAAAAATATATTATTAGGAGCAGCACATTCGTTTCATTGTTCTTCAAAATTTATTTCACTGCGCAGGAAGGGGAATCCCGTTCATTATTAAGGGGATTCCCCATCTTTAGGTTTTTTTTTTCAACTGCATACGCAAGGTTATTCCCCAGTTTGTGTGAAAAGAAATTGCAACCAGTCGATCCGTGAATTGAGTGCTTAGTGCATCGGTACAGACATAATGGCTGATCGGCGTAGAGCACTAACTGAAGGAGAGATTATTGCTGCAATACAGGAGAATGATATGGATGCTTATGACGGAGCTAGTGAGGATGAAGATAATCTAAATGATGATACTTCTTCTAGCGAGATAGATTGTGAAGAAAGTGCCGACGAAGTTAGCGATGAACAGGAGGGAAATGACAGTGATGCAGTTGAAGATGATTTGTCAAACCATTCGGAAACCTTTGTTGGAAAAGATGGAACGTCATGGAAATCAACACCAATTGCAAAGGGAAAAAGGATAAACTGGCTCCAATTGGAGACTTGTGGGAAAGAGTTATTTAAATTTGTCGAAACATTATATTCCCGGCTTCAACCTTACTATTTCCCTTTCGGGGTCACGTATCGTTCCGTCAATATATACCAAGTAAACGAGATAAATATGGTATGAAAATTTGGTGGATTTGTGACAGCGGCTTTAGTTATCCATTATGTAGGATACCATACATGGGAATCGAAGGACAAAGCCGATCAGAAAACTTAGCGCAGAAGGTTGTTGAAGAGCTTTGTGTACCTTTTATCAGGACCAAAAGAAACATAACATTCGACAACTATTTCACCAGCTTTGAACTTGCTTCCAGTTTGCTGTCCAAGGGCCTGACTTGCGTAGGAACGATGCGGAAAAACAAAAGGTGTATACCTTCAAATTTTTTACCAACTCCTCGTCGGGAAATAGAGAGCAACTTATTTGGTTTTCAAAAAGCTATGACTCTTATATCCTATGTTCCAAAAAAAAATCGAGTTGTGATCATTTTGTCGACCATGCATCATGACAACACCACCGATCTGATAAATAGAAACAAATCAGAAATTAATTTATATTATAACTTAACGAAAGGAGGAGTACCTTAGATCAAATGGCACATGCATATTCGGTGAAGCGCAAGACGAACAGATGGCCTTTAGCCTTTTTTTTTCAACATGATTGATGTCTGCAGCGTAGCTTCAATCATTATTTGGAAAAATATTCATCCCGAGTGGAATATATCAATAAAAAGAAAGCTTCGTAATATTTTCTTGAGAGAAATGGCGGACGAACTAGTGATTAACCATATCAGACGGCGCAGTTTGGTTGGTTTGCATAAAAGCCACACTGCGGCAATAAATACTGCATGCAAAAACCTAGCCTTGCCAGCAGAGGGTTCCCGTCCAAAATGCATAAAAAGAAGAAGATGCTATATTTGTCCTTCCAAAAAAAGTAGAATGTCAACACAGTGCTGTGATATATGTAACCTAACAGTATGTGTTGAACATTCGGAAAAAACAATAAATTGCAGAAACTGCAAAGAAAATAAATAAAATAAATGGGTACTTTTATAATTTCATGTATTGATGTATGTTCAATAAGTACGATTCTTGAGTAGTGAATTGAGGCATTACCGTATTAAATTGAAATTGTTTTATCGCGAAAACTTGATTCTCAATTTACAACTTATATCTTATTTCCTCCTGATATCCATGAAAAGCATATGGCGCCATATCGTCCGGAGATAACGGGATTTGCTGAAATTTAAAATACAAACAAATTATTTAGAATAACTTCCCATTGATACGAACCTTTACAATCGTTTTCGATTACATATTTTAGAATCCATTCCAATTTATACTTCTTTCTTATAGCGAGATGTACTTTCTGAAAAAAATACGAATTTATCATTATTATTCAATATGTACTTACAAGATATATTCCAAAATTCTTTACAATTTGTTGGTTAGTACACTCAATAGCACTACGAATGAGTTATACTTATAAATAACTTTGACCAGACAAGAACTGCTTTAAGCGAAGATTGAATACCGACTGTCTGACTCTAATGAAGCCAAATGCGCATGGTTGGAGCTGTCCATGCAGAAAATGAAAGGACTTAAAAGGATTTCTTTACATGACGTTTCGTTTTTGTCGGCTGCCTGTGCGCACAAACATTTCACACATCGGATATTTTGTAAGTCACGATTTCTCTACGTCATTTTAGGTTTTTCAATTTACATGTGTTGAATTATTATAAGATTTCATTGATTCATCACTCAGTGCTTGTAAATCAGCAAATACTTTTTTCAATTTGCGATTGTGAAGTAGTGCTTGAGAAATTGACCAATTGAAGTGGTAAATTGCGCCAAACAATATCGCAAATCACTACAAATAAAAGAAGCTCGAATTAATACTTTTAATCGCAAAATTCAACAAGCAGAATTTTGTATTCTACGCCGTTTTCAATGTCGAATTACGAATTTTTATATCAATCAAAGAAAAAATCGTTGTAATTTGCGACAAAGATATTATTCGTGAATTGCAACTCAAAATTTTGCAATTGGTGATTTTCAATTCTTTCCGTGTACAATGTGCCTGAGAGGCACACGTTGGTATGGCATATAACGAAAATATCTTTGTCCTACCAAGGGTTAAATATACATACATGAATTTCAACGAATTTGATAAAATAACTGATGTAATATGTTTTTGGAGAAATGTTTAAAGCTTACAAACAGCGGATGGAAACTTCGCATATCCAATCTTAAAAGATTTTAGTTTCAATATTTCTCCACATTTCTCTGCAAATGTTAAAAGAATATTTTCTGCTGTAGGTTTAAATAAAACAAAAATTCATAATAGTTTGAGTACTGGAACAGTGGAAAGTTTACAAAGGATTTGTTGCGCTGATCCTGATACAAGCAATGCAAATTCTAATTCAAATATGTATAAATAACGTGTTCCGAAATTTCGTTCTTTTTAGATTTTGAAAAAATCTTAAACAAAAAGATTTTTTAGTTCGGGAAAACAAGATTTTTAGATTTTTCATCTGAGAACACTGTATAGTCGATGGAAGACAGCGCGTTCAAGAAAATTGAAACGCAATATTAATAGCGAACTGAAATCAAGATTTGAGGCAGCAAATCTACGGCAAAGTGCAAAAAAATACTATTTTACTACGGATGGTAGAAAGACAAGAGTGTGTCAACGGTTTTTTTTCAACACCGTGAATATTTCCAATCGTAGCGTAATTACTGTTTTTTTTTTGGGAATAGAGGAGATTGGTGGCCATTATTGAGCGGGATTTAAAAGAGGCAAGCATACGCCACACAATAAAACAAAACCTGATTTATTTTGAGTGTTAAAACCCACATTGAAAGTTTTCCGGAAAGTTATTATTTTCGAAAGAACAGTCAACGAAAATATTTAGACAGCAAACAAACTATTCTGAAAAGAATACTCCTCCTGTTTTTGAGATCGTATACAGACGAATATTTTGTAACGATTAGAATTTATTTATCGTTTTTTTGTACCAAAAAAAAAAAAAATGCTTGTTTTTTAAATACAAAATTTCATCTCCTGATGAAAAACTTGAAATGCAAGCTGAATATGAAAACCATTTACACCGAAAAATGAAATGAGGCATTTGAAGAAAAACAGTTAAAGATAAAGAGATATGCAAAGTGTTCTCCAAATACCCTCAACGGATGTGTCTTTAACATATTATAAGAGGAAGCTTAATCTCCACAACGTTACGATATATGAATCAGCTTTGATCAATAACGCTTTTTGCTATGCCTGGACAGAGTTACAAGGTAAAGGAGGGAGTTCTGAAGTGGGCTCATGCATTTTAAAATGCATTGAGCAATTACCTGCACGCATTCAAGAGCTATCTGTTTTTTTCGGATACACGCTCTGGCCAAAATCGAAATGCAAATATTGTGGCACTTTTTTTAAACATCGTATACAAACGTCAAACTTAAAGATAATTAACCAATAATTTTTAGAAAGCGGCCACTCTTATACGGAAGTTGATTCTATGCATAGTGCAGTAGAGAAGCCAAAAAAATGCCTTCCAATTTATTGCGTAAATGACTGGCTCAATATATTTAACACTGCTAGAGTTCGCTTCCAAAGCAAGTCTCCCTATCAAGCTGTTGAAATGAAGTTTCGTGATTGCTTTAATTTACAACGTTTAGTGGATAACCTCGTTAAAAACAGTAGACACTGATGGAGGAAAAGTGAACTGACTGAAAATTAAATGCTTCCGGTACAAAAAATCCAAACCTTCAATACTAATACAATATGCCAGACAATTTTAAGGATATCAATGTCATCTGTTCCAAAATATCTTGCGCTCGATAAGTAGCCTAAGTTATATGATGAGCAACTGAAAATCAGTGCTCCAAAAAAAAAAAGATTTGATTGAAATGTGCCAAAAAGGAGTGGTGCCTGCAATTTTTCATTCGTGGTTTTTTTCCTTTGCCTTCACATTCCGACGCAAGAATTACTTGCCAGAACCTGATGCCTTAGAAGGCACTGATAGCGAATAATTACAATTAAATAAACTCAAAAAGTGTAAAGTATGTTTCCTTTAAAAGCTGGTTTTCCGATTTGTTACTTCATACATTAAGGCCGATACCTATTCTGCTAATATGCACTAAGTCAGCATATTTTTCAGTTTTAGTCTAATATTTTCTATTAGCTTGTTAAAAATTTAAATATGCTATACGAAACTGATGTCAGAATACCAATGGTATATATTATTATGATCAAACAACTAAAAACTGCATTTATCGAATTATTACGAGCAAAAATTTTTTTAATTTCGATTTACTCAAAACTATGGTTTTTGATTTAGTGCCTTCTGCTTGTAAACCAACGTGATATTTTTTACACCGACAAAAGCAAATACAAATCAATCGGTAAGGTAAAAAGAAAAAAAAAGTTTGCTTAATTGTCAAAATTGATTAAATTGATTTTCGCAGGTGCTCCAAAGGGACTCTTTTGGTTAATTTCCAAACGAAATAACCGAAACGCCTTCTCCCCGGCCAGCAAAACTCCTGTTTTCCATCCAACTCATCGCCAACATTTGTTTGCCTATTGACCAAAACGCTGTTGATTTCAAAAATTCAAATACAGTCGAACCTCGATAAGTCGAACTTCTATAACTCGAACATGTGATAACTCGCACAAAATTGGTTGGCAACAAGACAAAAATTTACATGTAATTTGTATTTGATAACTCGAACTTCCATTAATCGAACGTCTTGATATCTCGAAGAGATTATTTGGCGTCACCTTCGATAATCGAACTCGACTTAATTGGAGGAATTCCCAAAATCTGCGTGTTTTTACAAGTTTGTTTTATAATGCATCGCTTTCGGGGGCACTGTGTTTGTGTGTTCCTAGTATACATACCGTGTAGAAATTCGTGATTTTCATATGAGTGAGTAAGATTTGTCAAATTTCTTGTTAGTAGGGATTAGAACACATGATTAACTAGATTGGTATATTGGTTTGAATCTTTGAAAATAAAACACAAAGTTGAATGTACATATTTATATCAATTTGGTATTTTACTTGATAACTCGAATTTTGTTTATGGCAAGTGATGGGTTGAGTTATCGAAGTTCGACTGTAATAAGAAAAAACAAAACGCCAACAAAAGTGTCCCTGTCAAGGAATAATCCGTAACGACTAAAAATCAGTGATCCTTATATATTTTCCTATCTGATAAGATCAAACCAAAAAGACCGCTGTTCGAGTACCTACCCTAATTTGTTTTTTTATTTTTACCACACCAGCCACTACCAACAACCAACATTTTGAGTGGATAAAGTGCAACAACACCTACACCTGCCCCCCACGCATAATTCGTGATTAAGATCCATCCACGACCCAACCCGATCATCAGTGGCCCGCTAACTTCCCGAGCGACAGCTCTGAGCTAAGCGATTGACTCAGCAGTCCACGATCAGCCGCTCGGGTCCATCCACAATTATTGATACTGTGCAACGTGCGTCTGAGAGAGTGGTGGACGATAGTTTTACAAAGAGTGTGCTTTCGATCTAGTTCTCCTAGTAAGCGTGGTGTGGTTAAAGTGTATATATGCGTGTAGAAAAAAAAAAACAGGAAAATGAAAATGATTGAATCACGTAAAATCATATTATTTGTGTAATGTTCTTTAGATAAATCCAATCCTTTTTATCAATTTATGATCTTTCATCATCACCTATATGAATGCTGCTGTGTACAACGTCCATGGGAGAATGTGCAATCGTATAAATTTACGCAAAGTATGTACATAAGTATCGATGAGTCGAAAAAAATAGTTTTCTATTGAACGATCTATTTATTTGAATATTATATTAATTTCCATAAGTATATGTATTGTAGAGTCAGTGAATTGATTTTTAAGTTGACGTAACGTAAAGCAAATGCAAATAATTCGGATTTGTCCGTTCAATTGAACCTTGAGAGCTCTTAAATAACCGCTTCGAAAAAGAGGAAGCGAGAGAGAGATTTACTTTTGTTTTCTAATATTTTTATTTTTTTGATTGAACAGTATGTGTTAGAAATTTTTGAACACCTGCTTTATTACTTTTATATAAATAGGTTTATATATATTTAGGTATATGAAATTGATAAATTCAGACAATGCAAGAAACGCCGTTTATTAGGAGAATGAATGATGATGAATGAAAAATAACAATACAAGATAGAGAACAAGGAATGAAAAGAATAAAGCACAAGATGAAAGAAGGGAAAAGAACATGCACATGCTGTTGCCAGGTTATTTTTCAACAATAATAGTAAATTTGCATTTGAAATGAAAATTTTAAAATATTTTCCTGCCATTTCAAGTAAAAATGTGCTTTATCCATTACGTAGTAAGAGAAAGATATTGTATTCGTAAATTTCGAACTCGGGATGTTAATCATTTCTGACATTACGATGATAGAGGAACTCAAAAATGTGGGTCACAAAATTTCGTCCGTCTGTCTGTATGTCCCGAGGTCTACAACCTAAACGCCTGCCCGGACTTAATTCAAACTTAGGACTTGGAGCTTTGGGGTTTACAGTTCGGACATGTTTTTTTTTTCTGCACGGTAACCTGGTACTTCCCATACAAAATTTTCATACCTGTTTGATTTGTTCAAAAACGGCTCCAACGATTTCAACCAAAATTGATATTAAAGCTTATGTAAGTTAGGTTACCACGACTGCATACTCAGCTTTCCGCTGAAAAATCTAATAACGGTACTTTTGAAATTTGGACATATATCGAAAACGGCTTATACGATTATAACAAAAAATCATTTCAAAGGTTATATGGTCATTTCCAACTTAATGGCAAACTCCGTTTTTCGCTGTATTATCATAAAATGGATTTTTGAAAAAAGTCATTTTTAAGAATTTAGTTTTCTTCAGTATACTTGAAAACGTCAACATCGATTTCAACCAAAATGCGAAATTAGAGTAAAATTGATGTTTTCAAAATTATTGCGTCCTTAATTTTCAATTCGATTCACCAAAAAGCTAATTTTAAAAACTGCTCATATCCCGAAAACCCCATTTTCGATTTCAAAAAAAAACTTTAAAAACCTAGTAATGCTTACATCCCGAACAATAAGTTTTACTCGATTTTCATCTAAATAGTTTATTATAAATAGTATTTTTCAAACTAAATATTGCAATATTTGGTATTGTTTTGTCTGCCAAATTTTACAGAAACCGCTCTAACGATTTTGATCAAAATGCTGATTGAGGATAATAAAAGTATTCTAAATAAGATCCCGTAGTTATTTTTTCTCAAAAAATTCTAATAGATCAGATTAATAATTATTTCTCAAAAATGACTGCACAGATCCCGATTTGTAGTCACATATCTACGGTTTATTTTTGTATTAATCTCAATTTTCCACTTCTAATAAAAATACAATAACAGCTAAGCAAAACTTATATCTAACAAATATAACCCACTTCTTCAATATCTACCAACCGCAATCAGAAACTCCCACTTCATTTTCACACCACACACGTCAATTAGGATATTCAGTTCATAACTGCTAAAACATATTCAAAAACAAATCTCCGAATTCTTACAATATACATCTATGTAAAGATATAGATCTATCACGAACCCTGCTTCCAATCATAGAGACCTTATACCGCCATTACTATAATCAAAATAAAAACAGGACCTAACAGATCTGAAAACAGAAACTCATAGTACACTACTTTTCCTCGTACTCAAACATCTTGTAAAGTGTAAGAGCTTATAAAATAGTACAGTGGCACTTATAACTCTCTAACCAGAACTTGTGACAATTCCCTTTTACTGAGAGCTTCAACTTTTAAAAACTCACATTGTTATTTGATATGTGCAGCCATATCAGATGAACTACGCAAAAGTGAATTTTATTTAACAATATTCCTTTTCCTATACTCTATCTATGCACTGTTTCTTTTAACTAGCATTGATTTTCAGTTTGTTACCTACATATAAAATACCTAATAAAATAAGAAAACAACGAAGCAATCTTTTGATGAACAAGAAAGTTTCGTTCGACCCAGTCGTGCATTTTATTTTTTTTACTTTGGTGGTTCGCTGGAAGGGAAAATTATCGAAAGACATTGCAATAAAGTGATTATCTTTCCTAATAGAGCCTCAGATTATTATTAATTGAAGAACGTATCTATACATATTGGGCCTTACTAAATAAATATTTTGTATTTAAAAATGCGTACTTTTATATGAAAAATTTCGTAGAATTAGTAAATCCGTAAAATCTATCCAGAACACTTACAATGATTATAAGTAACGCGAATTGAATACATAGACACATTTTTACCTTTAAAATGTACAAGTACTTTTAAAATGTACAAATGCCTTTAAAATGTACAAGTACCTTAAAAAGTACCTACATAACCTACTTGCTATTCATAGTGTCGTCAGTTTATGACCTCTACATCCGGAGATGCATGCACTAGCAATCCTATTAAATTTAATAAATCTATATGTGAAGTTTGCACTCAGGGAATATATCAACCAACCAAATATTATTTGGAAACTATTCCATATAAATATGTATATCGTATATATCTCATTTATTGAGGGATAACAAATTTTAGACATATGATACTGCATCCGAATTATTGTTTGCATGCGATGATTGTATTTTATCCGTCATGAAGGGTTGGTGTAAAAGCCGCTACAGCACCAGTATCAGAGCATCCACATTGCTAGGATAGATATTCTGATTGTTTGATTGCTTAAACCGGTTTCTGGGTGGTTGGGCAATCATGGAATCTATTATCAGCCCAGTTGGCAGTGCCACCACTTCCCATCGCCAATATGTATTCATATTTTACTCCGCATATTTGCACAATAGTTTTGATTCTCGGATGACCAATGGATTAAGAGAATTGGCAGGGTTTGACGATAATGACCATTTCAATATATATTCGAATTTATTTGTTTAGTTATAATAATTTTAGTTGCTGCAGTAGTGTTTGGTTTCTTCAAATGGATTAAATGGTTAACAATAATCGGTATAATATGTATGTATGTAGGTATATAATAATAATGTCTAGTTTAAATTAATTTCATTTGAATTGTTTTTCATGGTCGTGTAGAGTTTGCAGCATGTCGCTTCCTTCAACTTGTATATTGGTATACCAATAACATTACAGGCAGGCATCTATTGGTGATTATTGTTTGCTTTCAGCTGCCGGTCTGTTATCATTTCTAATGCAACATTTCAAAATGTTATCAACACATTCATATTTAACGATCCTTAAGAAATATTTGACCAATAGATGTTTTTTTTTTTTATTTTACCTACCCAATCCACATATCATTGATTTTCATGGTTTAATATAATAATACGAAATGAATCGAACTGTTATTGTCATCCGGTTGAATTAAAAAAACGCCTAGTCACGGACTATATGCAAACATTTCCCTATGTAAAGAAAAACCCTCAAACTTATTTATTATAACTATATAATAAATATCCACAACCCACATTAAGCGAGAGAGGTTTAATTTCTGGTGTGTGGTCACAACATTTTAGGAAACTTATTTAACCCTAGAAAGCTAATGTTCGTCGATTCGGCGACGTCGCATTCTTAATTTTGCGGTCTCTTTTCAGCGCGGGCACATAGTAACTTATGCTCAACAACTAACTCAGTCACCGATGCGTTCTGGCCAAAGATGGTTGTGTCCGGCAGGTAAAAACAGTATTTCTTTTATTTTTCCTTTATTTTTTTTTCTTATCACCTGTCATTATTAATTTTATATTGCCAAAGAAGGAATGTTTTTTTTTCTCAGTTTTTTTAAATATTGTGAAGACATGTTCATTTTAGACTGAAAAATGCTGCGTTTTTTAAAAGACTACTTAATAATAAAAAAAATTAAGAATATACTTAGTAAAATCAAATTTTTTATTTGGGAATACAATCTTAATGTTTCACAAAAAAAAAATAGAACCATATGTATTAAACAAAGCTAAAAGCAACATATTTTAGTACAGATCGACGAATCGACGAATGTTTAGCTTATTAGGCGTAGTCAGCAACATTAGCCTACTAGGGTTAAGAAAATTCAGCGGTAAGTTGGGAAACATTTTCGTTACAAAGCTACTGACATTGTTTAAGTCGATTTCAATTTATATGAGTGATCGGGAAAATTGAACTAAATTCTTGAAAATTGTATAAACAATTCTATCTTACTACTTAAATTCCATTTTCCATTATCCAACAAAAATTCGAAAAGAAAGAGTTTAATTGAAATAAGTTTGTGAATTCTCCTAAAATTTATTTCATACATTTTTTTTCCCGTTCTGATCTATTCCCAATAACGTCACAACTCATACGCAGTCAAGTTTCGCACCTAGCGGCATCTACATTTCAACTCAACATCGCAACTGACAGCCAAAAATCGCATAATTTATTTTTAGTGGATAGTGCTACCGTCAAACAAATATTATGTTGAGTGTTAGGTTCAAGTTTATACAGTCTAAAGAGATACATTAGGTTCGTTCGCGTACGCGGTTTGAATCCAACGCAATCGATATAAATTGATCGCAATTACACAAAGTCTATACACGTACTCATCAAAAATGACAGAAAAAGAGAAAATTAGCAAAATAACGAGTAAGGAGTGGTTCCTCTCTTGGCTCGAAACAGCTCAGAGAATTTCAACCGGCAAGTTATGATAAATATGTCAAACGCGCAAAGTTGTCAAGAAACAAATTCAAAATCGGGCTTAAAAATGAATTGCACAGTAGGGGAACCTGGGGACAGTTGATCCCCCCTTTTAAAATTTCACATTATTTCAAAAAGTATAAGATATACTTCCTTCTCAATTAACGGACTTGTAATCCTTTTATTTGTTTATCGTATTGTTAAGCTAAACAAACAATATAAGTTCGATAAGATATACTTTTAGCTCTTTTTCTAAAATTTTGAAAAGTAACCAAGTGTCCCCGTATAAGGGAGACTTGATCCCATTGTAGGGTAGACTTGGCTACAGGGGGATCAACTCAATCCCAATCCCATATAAATATTAACAAAATAAAACACTGTTTACTCATGTAATATTTTTCATATTTACATTGGAAAAAGTTTTATTATACGTAGGTTAGTAATAATGTCAAAAGTTTTATTAGAAGAAGAGAAACGAAAATTTTGCTCTAAATTAAACTTTCTTAAAGACTTTTTAAATTGAAGCAAAATAACTGGCTTGGTGTTAACTTTGATGATAGGTGCATTCATTTTCTTAACGACTTGGTACCTTGCTATTTCGGAAATATCTTCTTTTATTGGCCATTTAAAAGTGTTGTTATTTATTTTCTTAGCAAAGCGAACTACGTATCCACGTTCCGTTAGTGACTTTATTGTACCAACATAACGGTGTACTCGGTTTTTCATCGAAATCATATACACAATTACCCAGTCATTCACACAGAGTAGCGAAGATTGCTCATTTTGATTTTCTGATTCACAGCTAGGTGAACGAAATGACTGATTGTCGTCAGCTTGCTGTGCAAGCTATATTCCCCCTCAAAGTTCCTTTGAATTATATAAAATGCATATTGATAATATACTGTCTTTATCGGCTTCCACTAAATCTAATGAATATATTTGCGTCATTGGTGATTTCAATTTACCTAATATTAAATGGAAGTTCTTTGATGATGAAAAGATGTGGGTTCCGTTTAATATCTCTAGTGAAAAAGAAATCTATGTAATTGATAATTTTTTTGGTATAAACATGGCTCAATTAAACAATATATTTAATGAACCTAATAAATTGTTAGACCTAATATTCTTAGATAATGAATTAATTGCGGAAGTATCAGAAAGTGATTACACTATAAATGACTGTGATTCACACCACAAAACATTGAATATGAAGGTGGATTGCTATAAGTACTCTGTCGCTTAAAAACATCCAAATATTAAGCTATACAACTTTAGTAAAGCAAATATCCCTGCTCTGAAAACCCATATGGCTCATTTTGACTGGCTTAGTATGTTTCAAAATAAAAACACTGAGGAGATGTATGCAATCCTCTTAAATATTATACATGAATGCATGAATTTGCATGTTCCACTGAAAACAGCGATGAGAAAACATCTTCCGTGGTATAATAAATCCCTCCTAAATTTAAAAAATGATAGAAATAAAGCTCATAAAACATATCTAAAATCAAAAGATCCTGAAAGTAGGATCAATTTTGAAAAGCTAAGGAATGATTTCGAAACTCTGCATAAATTTTTATATAATAAATATATATTTGACACCGAATGCCAGATAAAGTTGAATAGTAAACTATTTTGGGTATACTTAAATAACAAAAGAAAGACTATAGGTATTCCCAATTTTATGAAATATAAAGGCTTAGTGTCAAAAACTTTGGATGGTAATCTGGAGCTGTTTGCAAGCTTTTTTGAGTCTGTTTACAATTCAAACTGCATCGAGGTAGGTAGTTTATCCAATGTTAACTCTAACGGAATTACTATAGACTCTCTGCAATTAACAGAATCAGATGTCTTTTCTGCTTTAGGAAAACTTGTTGATAACCCATCGCAGGACTCCGATTGCATTTCAAATTCATTTTTAAAACAATGTTCTTATGTGCTATTTGCGCCTCTCACAATTGTGTTTAATGCCTCATTAAAGGAAGGTATTTTTCTCGATAGATGGAAGGTATCATATATCTCACCAATTCATAAAAATGGTTCCAAAGTCGACGTCGAAAATTACAGGGGCATTTCAAAGATCCTCAAAATCCCTAAATTATTTGAGTCCATCGTCAAAGACAAATTATTTTTCCTCGTGAAAGAATTAATTTCACCTGAACAGCATGGTTTTTTAAGAGGAAAATCAACTGCTACCAATTTGATGCAATTCTCTAACTTTTTACATTGCAATATAGAAGCTGGGTATCAAGTCGACACTGTTTACACTGACTTCTCAAAAGCCTTCGATAAAGTCAACACTTGTTTATTGATCCATAAACTAAAAACTTTTGGGTTTCACTCGCGGTTGCTGCATTGGTTGGATTCTTATCTTTCCGATAGAAAGCAATGTGTTGCAATAAACGGAATATATTCTAGATATTTTGATGTCAAGTCCGGAGTTCCCCAAGGAAGTCACCTTGGACCCCTTCTGTTCCTTCTTTTTATAAACGACATTACAGATTCTTTATCATTCTGTAAGTGTCTACTTTTCGCAGATGACGTTAAGTTATTTGCCAAAATCGAATCTCCTTTTGATTCTGTCTTATTTCAAAATGACTTAGATGCATTTTTTATGTGGTGCGACAAAAATCAGTTGCTGCTAAACCTTAAAAAGTGTAAGCAAATCTCTTTTTACAAAAATTGCTCCCCTATTCGCACTCAATACTTCTTTAATAATGATGCTCTTATCATATGTAAATTTGTCAATGATTTGGGCGTTATGTTTGACGCAAAACTCAACTTCAACATGCACATTGATCAAATCATCAGAAAAGCCTGCTCTATGATGGGATTTATTAAGAGAACTAGTAAGGAATTTTCGGATCCTTACACTCTTAAATCTTTATTTATTTCTCTTGTGAGGCCGATTTTGGAATACTGTGTTGTCATATTTAATCCATATTATAACGTTCATATTTTGAGAATTGAAAGAGTCCAGAAATCATTCACTCGATACATGTTACGTAAATTTAATTGGGATGGGTTCTTACCCTATTATAAGCAAAGATGTCTTCTCATTGATTTACAAATGTTGTCTGATAGACGGAAAAATATTGAAATTCTCTTCGTAAGAGATATTCTTAGCTCAAAAACAACATGCCCAGAGCTTCTAATGAAATTTGGTCTCTACGCCCCACAGAGATCATTACGCGATAGACCCTTACTGTTTGTAGAAGCACATAGAACAGTTTACGGTCAAAATGAGCCAATAAATCGTTGTTGCAAGTCATTTAATAGTGTTTGTAATGTAATTGACCTGTCTGATTCCAGAGATATTGTAAAAAAGAAATTAAATATTGTAAATACATAGCTCAAATTTAATTTAGTTGTAAGTTATTATTGTAATTTAGGTTAAGCGTAGTCTGTAAGAATCTTGTATTCGGTAGACGAAATAAATAAATAAATAAATAAATAAATAAATAAATAGATACATCGAATGTCGATTCGGATGATGATGAAATAGTCGCATTCATATTACGTTTTACCTTTGCAGTTTGTTTTTGCATCTTTTTACTTTTTTCATCTGCCGCAATAAAATTTCCTCTTCGATTTTGTTTTTTTCTGGAGTGTATGTCAATATTTTTGTCGAACCTTTTTTACGTCCTTTTTGAACAAGCTTCCGTGGAGCTGCTTTAGGAAACGGAGGAATTTCTTCAGGAGTTCTGATATATGCTCTAGATGGTGATGTTGGCGGCTGAGGTGTTGTTAACAGCTGAAGCGATGCTATCACTGAACTTGGCCTTTCATCATTAATTTTATTTGCAGGCTGTAATTTTCGGGAGGGCGAATGCAAAGCTAATTGTGTTTCATCGTGATTTGGGTCGCCATTAACTGGAGTAAATGCCACATTCTGAGTTTCTGCAGAAAATGGTTGTCTTTCCATATTTTCAGCCAAACTATCTTGTTCAGGTCTGTCAGTAACATAAGACGAAAGATAATCATCGTTGGTGAAAATTTCGCAATTGCACGGAAAAATACCTGTAACTCGAAATCCACTTCGTATATTTTGCGGAGTGAAAGCTCGAAGAAAAGCATTCCCGAAACACTCTGAAATATCATAAATAGTCAAAACCTTACCAGGATTTTGAAGCATCCAATTGTCGCATGCAGTGTTGTAGTATGCTTTTAGAGGTCAAAAAACTGTCCTGTCTAGTGGTTGAGTCTTATGGGAAGTGTGCGGAGGTATAGTGAGAAGATGAATTCCATTTTCCTTTGCAAAATTTAATGATTCAATGCTTATACGGCTGTCATGATTGTCCATAATTATTAAAGATTGGAATTCTAAAGAGCACTTGGTAAATTTTTTGAAATGCTTCAAGCGGCAGTCATCCAACCCGAAGGAAAAGTGTTTCCACTTGGGCCTGGAGGTGCACCTTTTAACATACGGTCCTGCCAATTTTTCCGTGGGAATATCATAAAGGGCGGAATATGATTTCCAATTGCGTTTATGGTACAACTAGCAGTAACCAGTTCACCGCGTTCACCAGACGTTATTTTACCCACTTGTTTCAACCCTTACTAGCAGCAAATTTTTTAGGCTTGTGGACTGTAGTCAATCCAGTTTCGTCAATATTCCATACTGATTTTGCACCAAAGTTAAGCTTTGTCATCAAAGTTCTCAAATTTTCAAAAAACTGCGAAATGTTATGCTTGTTAAAGCTCGTTGACCTGCTCAAGCTAGTGGCCTCAGGTACACGCAAGGAAAGCGTCGAATTTCTTCTCATGAATCCATAATACCAATCCATCTGTTCCATTTTGCCACTTACTGTATATCTCCGGGGGTTTATTATTTGCCACAGCAAACTCGTAAGCAAGTTTTCTTAAAGAATGTGTGGACAATCCGTGGTGTAACTTGCTTGCTTTTTCTAGGTATGCCATAAGTAATGCTTCTTCGTTTACAGAAAATATTCTCGACTGTGCATAGTCAGGGGTGTATCTTATATCTCCGTCGTTTGCTCGCTGACGTTTGCGATAGTATCTTTTTAGTGTCATGATAGGTATTCCGAAGAGTTTTGCTGTTCCTTTTATTGTTTTACCTTCTAAAACACTCTGAACGGCTTTCCTCAGTTTTTCGGCATTTATTGGGACACTTTTTTTTAGCGCCCTCCTTTGGCTTATATACTCGCGGCATACTTAACAATAAAAATACACAACAAAAATATAAAACAAAATTTAAATTCATATATTTTGGGAGACTTGATCCCGGGACCAAGTCCCCCTTACTTTAATGGGATCAAATCTCCCCTCTGGTAGTTTCTTACTTGTTCTCAAAATTTGTATGGAAAACTAACTATATTTTATTGAAAGATATTACCCAAACAAAGACTTTTAATAATAAATTTACAGAAAACACTTCACTAAACAACACTGTGGAGAAAAAAATACAAAAAAAAACTTTACGGCTATTAACAAAAACACACCCTTGAAGTTCAAGTTCTTCCGCACGATTGATAAAATGGTGTCTGAGGTAATTTTCAATATCAAATGCAGTGATGTCACTTTATTATTCCGAGAAAACAGTTCTCGTTGTGGCAATAATACCCAGGGATCAAGTCTGCCAGGGGATCAAGTGTCCCCAGGTTCCCCTACAATAAAATCTGTAAAATTAAAGAAAATTCGATGGTGATCGAATGTTTTCCTAGAACATTTCATATATTAAAAAGGTAAGTTATATATTTATTTGTGATATGGATAAGATGTGAAAGGTGAAAGTTGCTCAAAGTAGCTCGAAGTCTTTCCACGTATTTTAGCGTATATTTTCAGCTCTCTGAGCGAGTTTTGGTAAATTTTTTGAGTACGCAAATAGATCCATTGTTACCCGACTGGACACAGGGAGGGTTATGTGTTTCGCGCATATCCTATGTACGTTCCTACGTGACGCCGTGTAGCCTAAACGGCTTGACCGATTTTAAATAGTGAGGTGTCATTAGATTCGAATTCTTCCTCGGAGTGTCATAGGCTAAAAAGATAAAAATAAAAAAAAATTAGTTTAAAAACCAAAAAACCCGACTGACTGTAAAAAAAGAATTAAAAAGTTATGAACAAGACACATTCAAGTACCTTTACCTTACTATTTGACAGGGTACACAATACTCATATATTTGGTAGGCTGTGTAGGTATATATAGTCTCCGATTGTCCATTAGTTAGATATAGGTACTTGAATGTGTCTTGTTCATATCTTTTTAATTATTTTTTTTTACAGTCAGTCGGGTTTTTTGCTTTTATAAACTAACATTTTTTTTCTGAGTTTTTTTCAGTGGAAATAAAGTACTTCTTTTCCGTAAAATTTTCACTAGTTATATCAAATACTTCTTCGTTTGCAGGGATATGGATAGTAATTGGTATGGATTTTGTATCCAAAAATCATTATATTGTGAACCCCTATACGATTCTTCATGAATACAATGTTCTTTTGAATTCATCCTCCTGACCCAGTATATAGGCATCAAAACCATAGTTTTTGACATTTGATGTTAAACCTAAACATATTTGACTACTCCATTTCTGCCTTGAAATGCTCGCAATTGATGAGATACAGCCAAGCAAATAACAAAACAATTGACAAAGGAATCTAATATGGGACGACAATAAACCAACCTGTGAGCCATACATCGCCCCTAACAACAACAAACACACCCTGGAATATAGTTCGGGTGTATCTAGTTATATATATATTGTAAGAGATATATGAAATAGACTTTGCAATGTCGTATCGGTGGTTTGCCTTTCCCAATATGCATCTACTATTGTTTTGCTGGTTTCAAAAAGAGTTAAAATTAACAGGTCATTTTAGTATTCACTATCACAGTTATCTATCATGGGTCATGGGGTAAGACCACAATACTGACAACAAATTACATGGATTGGACATATTACAATTATAGTTGGAAGTCCCCCAGACAAGATGCATGGAATCAATTTTGAGCAAATTACCACAATGGGATTTTTAGACAGAACGGTTTGTTTTCAAAGGAGTTTTATTATCTTGGCCAGAGATGATATCGGAGTCTATCGCTTTGGGCCTTAATTTATGTTTTTGTAATAGTTGTTGCACCTCCAAACGACCTAAATGTTATAGGTGAATAAACGTGCAATAATTGTGCAAAGCAGAATTGTCAACAAAAAACATTTAATTCTGTGAACACGGTTTCAAAGAAAGTGTAGTTTTCTCTGTGTTTTGTTAAAATCGCTACAAATAAGTCATAAGCTATTGAAGGATTCATTCTGAATAATAAGTCTATTCAGAATCAAAAAAATCGAAATTGATAATTCGTACGAGCTTCGTTCCGCAAGGAATTATTTTCATCCAAATCATACTAATTCCAAGTATGGTTACCAATGCTAAGAGTTAACAAATGGTGATCGTTTAGTCTAAAGTCATAAACATAAACGACTTATTATTGTTATGTAAACGCGTGAAAATATGGTCAATACATTTGAGACCATATATACGAAACCATCAAGAACAAATAGTTTTCAGTGTCTCCGTTTTCATTAAGAAATCAATATTTAAATCATCTGGGATTTTTAAATTATTTGCTTTGGCCTTACTCAAAATAGAACTGAACTCATCAATAAAAATGTTTTAGGGTCGGTTGGGGTAAATGTAAACGGCCGTTATTTTCATATTTTAAATATAGTTCTCGGAACCCAGACATAAAAAAAATCTGAATTTGGAGTGTCGCGGCACCGGTGCATGCAATACCCTTCAGTTGTTGTTCGGCTTTCGTTCGCAATTTTAGTCCTGAAAAAAACCTTTAACTGAAAAGTGAATTTCAAGTTTGTGAGTGTTTTTGCCTGTTAAAAAAAAATTGATTGTGTTGAAAGCGTAAGTAAATTTTTCGTGTTAAATAAAAGTACATTGAAGCATTTTCTGTGACTACACCCCACTCTTATAATATTCTTTGTAGTTTTTGTGCGTTGGGGTAAATGTAAACAAGTTTTTTGGGGTAAATGTAAACGTCGATTTTCCTGATGTTTTATTTCTTTAGTAATCTATTTCTAGCGATTAAAATGCCGCGTATGTATAAAAAAAAGAAAGCACAAGTTAAATATAATATTGACGATGTTAAAAACGCGGTAAGAGATGTATTGCTGAAGAAAATGACATACCGCCAAGCCGAGGAACACTACAATGTCCCTAAGTCTGTAGTATTCAATAGAATCAAAGGCCGGCAGACGTCATTGGATTCTATTGGTTCAGGGCGAGTACCATCTCTTCCAGAAGCAGCTGAAACCGAGATACTGAAATGCCTTGTTACTCGTTCTAATATGGGACTGCCAGTTGACAAACATGAACTCAAAATACTGGTGGGAGAATATGTAAAATTCAGCGGCATCAAAACGAAATTCAAGGACGGTATCCCCGGCGAAGATTGGTACATAGGCTTCATGAAGCGGCATCCCACGTTAACTCTTAAAAAGCCAGAACACCTTCAAAAATTGAGGAAAGATGCCAGAAACCCGTTTGTTGTGTACGATTTTTATGACAAGCTGCAAAAGGTGATGGAGGATCATAACTTAAAAAATAAGGCACACTTTGTTTTTAACGCAGACGAAAGCGGATTCCACCACGATCCCAGCCGCATTCATGCGTTGGGTGTTAAGGGCAAGGCTCTTAGCAGAGTTTCAGGTGGATCTGGACGGGAGTCTACAACAGTCCCTGCGTGCGTTTCTGCTGACGGTACCACATTACCGCCGTTAATAATTTTTAAAGGTGCTGCTGTTCAGGCAAGGTGGACTTCGGAAGCTGGTTTTCCGGGAACATTCTACGCGTCGTCAGCAAATGGTTGGATGGAGGAACCACAATTTTTCAATTGGTTGTCTAACGGTTTTATACCTTTTGTTCAAAATATACGTGATGGAGAAGGTTTACCAAATCAAGCTGCATTGTTGGTGTATGATGGTCATTGCAGTCATATAAGCGTCCGTATAGTAGAGAAAGCTTTGGAAAATAATGTGATATTGATGCGCCTACCTAGTCATCTAACCGATAAGCTACAACCATTGGACAAATGCGTTTTTGGTCCTGTAAAAACAGCTTGGGAGAAAAAACTAATTGCTTACGGAAAATTGCAATGGGCAAAGGTTGTATGCGCCTCAATAAAGAAATGTTTTCGAAACTTGTCGGAGAAACTTGGAAAGAGTCTATGATCGCTGACAACATAATATCCGGATTTGTCAACACCGGAATTTACCCTGTGGATAGAACTAAATTTCCAGAAAACGAGTTTCCACCCGAAGCTCTAGAAAGGTATCGTTCAAATTTTGCCGTTAGCTTGGAGTTACCATCCGATGGAGGAATTGCACAACAACTTGCTGCCACATTTGAAGGTAAGGCAGTAGGAATTTTCTTTATTTTATATAACTACTGCTACTAAAGCAGGCTTATTTTGTATTTCCTATAGGTGCAAATGTAGTTACTCACAACGAAGGCGTTCCAGACGATGAAAGGATGCATGAAAATGATATGAACTTGGCTAATTTAACTGAAACAGTAAGTGCACACCAGCCTGTTATGGATACTGGAGCTTTACCAGGAACTTCCATCAGCACCTTGTTCTTAAGCTCTGATTCTCCAGTACAAGCAAGTGAACCATCCATCAAGGAGAAAAAACCAATACCACGACTGAAGCAGATGACTTATGGTGAGGTACTTACTTCGGACGACGTGCTAAAACGGCTAAAAGAAGCAGAAGCTCTTAAGAAAGCCAAAAACACACCCAAGCCTAAGAGAAAAACTGCAGTCAAAAACCAGAAGCGTTCTATGAAAAAAAGAAAAATTAGCTCGAGCTCTGAGGAGTCAGAAAATGAAAAAAACATGGAATATGACGAGGATAGCCCATGGAATGAGGAGTTTAATGACGACGAAGGCATTGAGCAGTTAGAAGCTGTTGGTTCCCAAACCCTTAACAAAGGCCAATTTCTCCTGATTCAGCTTAAAGGGGGCACTAGACTATCCGTTAACTTCAGATATGTTTGCGTTATCGAGTCACCTGGAGAAAGCGGGGAAATTGAAGTGGTGCTTTTAAAAAGTTTGGACACTACAAAAACAACTTTCGCATTGATGCCGGCTGAAAAAACGAATGTTCTCTTGGAAAACGTGATTGGAATTCTCCCAAATCCGACACTAAATATGTCAAAAGCACGTGTTTACTATAAATTTAAGAAAAGCATCCATGTAAAAGAAAAGTAAAGGTCGCAGACTTATTTTTCTCTAGCTAGATCCTACATACCTACATACTAATCAATGTGCTTTTTAATGTGATTAAATATAACTACCTACCTACCTAATTTTTTAATTAAAAATCAATTTGTTTTTATTTAAAAATAGCATTAAAGTACATTTTCTATTCTACTCTGATGGATAATATGCATATATGGGGTAAATGTAAAAATTATGGTAATCAATTTTTCAAGCAAATAAATTTACAGAAATTCATGCCTGTCTACTTTTACCCCATAGGCGAGCTCCTAGCTCTAAGAGAACAGAAATTTGTTGTCCCCATTTACCCCAGTATTTTTATAAACTATGGAGGAAATGTAAACACGGAAGGGGTAAATGTAAACACTGCCCTATGTCTTTTTTGGGTTCTTATAACTTGATTAAGTCATCATATGTGCAACATCTTGTATCTTATAATATAATATCCGTTTTCAAAAGTTAAAAAAAAAAATAAATTTAATATTTTATATATTTCTGAAAAAAATGTGTCTTTGAAAAATGCAAAAATCGTCCCCATTTACCCCAACCGACCCTAACTAAAGTCATGCAGTCTGTAAATGCATATTATTGAATAGTTGTTATTTTCATAAATAAGGGACAAATTTACCACGTCGGCACAAGGAACCAATTTTGAAATAAACTGCAATACAACCGGCTTAGTATGAATAATTGCAATTGCCAAAAAGGCAAACAACTCGGAATAATTTTATAAAGATATAACTCATATTGATAAATCCAAATTTTACTATAAACATTTATAACAGGCAAATTCGGGAGACTTTCGATATGTGCTAACAACATATGGAATTTTTCTCTTAAACTACGGGTATTTGATTGTAATCAAAGAGTAACAATTTCATCGATATTAGAGGAAGAAGTAGAGACGATTGTATATGCGTTGGGGAGACGATATAGAATTATTTATAATACCAACTTAGTTCGTATTTTTTATAAATCGGTTAGGTATACAGTTTATTTTGACTAATTCAATGTACTCCTTCATCTTCATCGCATCTAATCTAACCCGTCCATTCCTCGTCCATATTAAAATTTATATCACTTGGAGACTTTCTCCGATTCTGCAGCCTTAAACAGTTGACGAGTGTGAAGTGAAGAGATCGGCTCTCTTTTATATACATCTTCTGTATATAAGCAATTTAGCATGCTCGTTCAGAAGTGTAGTTATTGTTATCAATTTTGCTTTGTGTTCATATTGCGTCTTCATAATTTTCTCTTTACAGCAAAGTGAAGATAGTTTCACTTGGAGAATATTTATTCTTTTGGGATGTTTCATTGTTATTTTCTTCATTTGAAATAAATAAATGCCTTTTTTAGAAATATCCAAACTCATACGTCTAACGATTACGGAAAACTTTTAGAGCGAGATCAGAATCGACAATAGTGTTAGCTAATAATTCTGTGGTCACAAACCATAACCGCTAAAGTCGACTTTAGACGAAATTGAGATTTTGATGCCATTAGATTCAGCGTAGGGTAGGGTGGGGCAGATTCGACTGTTTTTCTGAATATTGCAAATAATTTCTTCCTAAATTAACATTTAAATAAAGTTTTGATTTTATATGAAACTTTGTTTATTATACTACAAACGTCCAAAAACGTAAAAGCTTTTCGAAGCTCTAACAATTTAATTTTTTTTTTTCAAAATGTTACCTAAAAATGACGATTGTGCCTCACCATGGGGCACTTTCGTCATGTGGGTGGGGCACTTTCGACATCATTTTTTGTGAAGCAGAAAACACTCTTAATTGAAAGTAAAAGCGAACTATATTAAAGCAAACTGTTAAACATGTATTATTTTATTCAAACGAGAGGCTTTAACAAAACAAAAACAAATAACAAAAAGAAACAAAAATAAATGCGGTCAGAAAATAAGAAATAAATTCAAATGGGTTTAAAGTGTTGTTAATGAAAAATAAATCATTGGACGTTATAACAGGTCATATCAACCTCTTTAAAAAAGATAATGTTTGAGTATCTTGACGATCCAGGTGGATGATCCGGTAAAGGCAGCTTCAGTTCAATATCACTTTTTAAAATAAGAGATATATCTTCTAAAAGAGGCAAATAAAACTGCCAATTGTTTGGTTTCTTACGAAAAAATTTAACAGTTAAGAGAAAATTGTTTGAACTCTCAATTTTTGTTATTTGGCCAACAAAAAATTTGGGAACTCGTGCTTCGAATTTCACTAATACATAGTCATCAATGCAAAGTTCTTCGTCGGAGATAAATTTAAAATTTTTCGTATTTGTTGCTTCTTCTAAATCGGAGGATTCGTCTTCAACATATGGGCCAACAGACCTATCTGAATCAGCAACGCTGAATGCTTCAGAATCACTTGAATCTGATATTTCAACTATTTTCTTCATTGGTTTCTTAATTTGCATAGTTTTGTTTTTCTTTAAGAATTTTTTTTCTTCTTGTTTGCGTTTCAGTTCTATGATTCTATTCTTCTCAGGTGTCTCAGTATAGATTCTGGATTTTCCTTTATTGATCCTATTTGTACATTTTGGTGGAGGGATTGTTGGGACCGGTCTTATCTCTTCAGGAGTCAATTGGCACTGTTCCTGTTGAACTGGTGATGTTCTCTGATCTGCAGAGAGAGTTGTTGCGTATTCCGAATTTTGAAAAAGTAAGCTATTGAACGGGTATATTCCTGTAGCTCTAAATCCTTTTTCAATGTTTTCAGGACAAAAAGCTCTTTGAAAAGGAATTTTTGTTAGTCGAGCGATATCATAAATTGTAATTTGTTTTCCTGGGTTATTGACATGAAACTCACTAAAAAATGCTTTACAATAACTTTTGAAAGGGCCAAATATTGACACGTCCAATGGTTGTAGCTTATGAGAGCAATGAGGTGGAAAAGACAAAATTTCAATTCCATTTTCTCGACAAAAATCAATACCTTCCAGTCCATAATGGGATGAATGGTTATCCAAAATAAGAAGAATAGGATTATCTTTGCAGCAATTTGTAAAATGTTTAATGTGTTTTAACACATCAATGAAGAGTTCTCCTACTATCCAACCATTTTTGCTCAGAAGACCGAGGCAGTTGCTTGGACCGTCTTTAACAAATTCATTTTTAAATCGTATTCGGGGAAAAATATACACCGGAGGAAGAGCCCAACCAGAAGCATTAACGATTCCAACAACAGTAACCAGAGTTCCCCTTTCTGCCGATGCTATTTGACTAACAGATCTTCTTCCTTTTTCTGCTATTACCTTAAAATGAAACGAAATTTTAACGAAAACAATTTCATATTGTTTATTAGAATATCCTTACCTTAGGAGGAGCTAAAACCGTAGAAATGCCTGTTTCGTCCAAATTAAAAATACACCTGGGTTCAAACTGATGCTTTTCGTAAAGTCTTTTCAAGTTTGAAAAGAATTCCTGCACTGAATCTTTATTAAAACCTCTTAATCTAGCTATGCTAATATTTTCTGGTTTGCGAAGAGAAATGTCAGGGTTTCTTTTGAGAAGTCCACGTACCCATTCAATTCCAGCCTCTTTTTCAATATTCCAGGATCTTGGAACCGTTACGTTATTTTTTTTGGCATATTCAAAAGCAAACTTTCGTGCCATTGAATATGTAAATCCGAAAGTTTGTGCAGAACAGTTTTTAAAATAATTCACGAGTTCAAGCTCTTGGCGTTTTGAAAACACTTGTTTGGTTGCGTACTTAGAGCTATGAGTTTCAATTAGCTGGGAATTAACTGAATTATTATTTGAACTTTGTTTTTGCAGCCGTGAAATAAGTGTTGTCCGTTTTAAATTATACTTTCGAGCAGCCGACGTGGGGGTTTCCGTTTTGCATGAAATTTCTTGTAGAGCCTTTTTAATTAGTGTTTCATCGATATTACACCTGTTTGTCTTTCTCTTATACGTCCGCACCATTTTGAAATGTTTATTGAATTTTTAACTGCAAAAGTAAATATTATCTAGCTTATCTTAATGCAACTAAAGAAGTTCCAAAAGCACATGGGGCCCTTTCGACAAAAGTCGAAAGTGCCCCAGGTGCTTTCGTCGATAGTGCCCCATACTTTTTATTTTTAAAAAAAACAAATTTTTGACAAAACTTATAAAAGTAATTGAAATAATTATGATGAAAACATTAAATATATATATAGCACAATCGTTTAACAGTGAGATACCAAGAAGTTTAGAACAAAATAGCAAAAAAATCACTTACCCCGTACACAACTGAAATTACATAAATTTACACAAAAACACAAAAACAGGTTTAACCACCGCAAAAGTTGAACAAGAACTGTCACGATTCGCGTTTGATGTATACTAGCAGTGTTGTAGTATTTATCATCAAAATATTTTTTTTAGGACAAACCGTTTTTCTAGAATTAAGGAAGTCGAAAGCGCCCCATCGTCGAAAGTGCCCCACCCTACCCTACTCAAATCTATTTCGTAAATTTTTTTCAGCTTTATATCTTTAAAAATGTGGCCACAATTTAAAAGAAAAAACAGCTTACGTCACTAGAGTCAATGGAGTAAAAAGACTTTAAAATGCTCTCCTGAACAATGAGTTAAACAGACTTTAGCTGTTTTGCCTTGTGACCACAGAATTCTCTCTTCGCATACTTTGTTTTTGTTTTGGAAATCCTGTATTTGCTCTTTTTGGTTGCTTTTATCATAAATCCTTTCCAAAGTACTGGGTAATTTAGTTTAGTTAGTTCCCTCTATTTGGTTGCAAAACGGCGGCGGATTGTTTGTACTCAAAGTTTTGTTAGGTGGAGTGGTTGCTTCTTCTTCATATACAACGGAATTTATTAGTGGTACTGTAGCAAGATTGGAAAAAAAAGAGAATAAAGAAATGTAAGAGAGGACTGTCGGTGGTAGGATAGGTATCAGTAGTATCTTAACCGCGACAAGAAACGGACGTAACGTGTAATAAATAAAGATAATTCAAGAAGTGCTTAAAATTTTCAGAAGTGGGATACTGAGCAGGAAAATAAAGAATAACGAGAAAAAAATAATAATAATAATGTCCGACATCAACGCGTTAAAAAAGTACACAGCTGGTGAGTTAAAACAGTGGTTGAGTGCATTAAAAAGAAAAACAACCGGCAACAAAAGCCAATTAATGCTACGGTTGTTGGAAGTGCCAGAAATGGAAAGAGGAGATGTCATGTCAAAACACGTCGAAAATGAAAAGACGCGTGATGACGATGAGGCGACAAATCCATACGAGTGCGAAGACGAGAGCGACAACGAATACGAGGACAGCATTATAACAACAGCAGATGACATACCAACACCAGCAAAGGAGAGTGGCGACAACGAAGAAAAAACAACGAGCGGCCAGGTGCAGAATAAGCGACGTAGCAACAAACAACCAACGGGGGATGAAATCATCAACAAAATGGGTATACTTACAATGAGCGAACCCACCACAGCAGAGGGTACAACTACAAAGGAAACGTTATTAGCAAAGGAAATTAAATTACTGAAGAGGGAAATTCAACTACAAGAAAAGGAGAAGGAGATTTTAAAAAGAGAAAATGACAGTCTAAAGAGAGAGATACAGCAAAGCGGCAGCGGCACTGGCGCAGGCATAAGAGAAAACATTATGCACATTAAAGATCTCGTATCCGAGTTCACTGGAAATGAAGATTCATTTTCACACTGGGAGCTACAGCTAAAGAGTGTTCAAATGGAATATAATTTGAACGAAAATAACTTGAGGATGATCATCTCGAGTCGATTAAAAGGAAAGGCACTGCAGTGGTTTTATTCGAGGACTGACATAATGAGTGTTCCAGTGGCCGTACTATTAAAGGAAATGAAGGAAATGTTTGAGGATAGGACTAGCCGACTGATGATGAAGCGAGCATTCGAAGCAAGGAAGTGGCAACCCAACGAGTCGTTTCAAAAATATTACCAACATAAAATGATACTAGCCAACAAAATATTATTGCCAAAGGAAGAACTAATGGATTATTTTATCGAGGGTATTCCCGACTCGAACCTGAGATCACAGCGAAGATGCAATGTTTCCGAGATAACTACCTATTACTGGAAGCTTTTAGCAAAATGACACTTCCAAGGACACCACAACGTCCAATACCATCAACCTCCCGAAAGAATGCAGATGATGAGAGACCTGTAGTTAGATGCTACAATTGTAATTCAATCGGTCATATGGCGACTGATTGCCGCAAAACCAAACGAGAGCCAGGGGCCTGCTATGTGTGTGCAGAGATGGGGCACTACGCTGCTGCTTGCCCAAAGAGGAATACCACCGGACGGGTACACCACATTCAACAAAATGATGACAGCGACTATGTAAGAGATTTAGATTATATCTTTTCAAACGATAGTTATTTTTATTTAATATCACTAGGAACTTTAATTGACACCCGCAGCCCGATCAGTCTGATAAGGAATAAATTCGTACCATCAGAATTTAATAATGTAAGAGATTTAGATTATATTTTTTCAAACGATAGTTATTTTTATTTAATATCACTAGGAACTTTAATTGACACCCGCAGCCCGATCAGTCTGATAAGGAATAAATTCGTACCATCAGTCCTAATGAAAACAGAAAACATAAATAATTTTAAGTATTACGGAATAAATAAAAGTCCATTGATTATTCATGGTAGCATAACTGGTAGCGTTTCTTTTCAAGGAAAAAAAATTAGAGTAAAGCTAATGGTAGTACCAGATGAAACGATGGGCTATTCATCCATATTAGGGAAGGATTTTCTCAATGCAGCTAATGTAAGACTGCTGATGAGCAACGAACGAAAGATAAGGTATTTTAATCGCACCAAACTAAAGTCAAACACGATGATTAGAAAATAGATTTTATATTACAAATATGGTTTTGTACAAAGATATACAATCAGGTTGTACTTAGCTTTCAACGATGTGGTGTCTGCAACGATCAAGATCCAAATGACAGAGAGCTTGTAAGATCAAACATATAATTGACCATCCTTGTGCTCTCGCCCACTCACAACTTTCGCACAACAATAGAATTGTTGTTGTAACGTTGTGCGAACCACAGTGGACTATCGAACAAATGAGTAAATGAAGTTTGTAAGCAGACACGACATCGTTGACCATTAGATTAAGAGAACATTAGAGATTAAAGTGATTGATAACATAGCAAGAAACGAATGAGTTAATATATAACAAATAGCTAGGTATATAATATGTACATTTACTGTAGGAAACGAATTGAATGTAATTAATGATTGAAAACATGAAGATGAAAATACATATATATAAAATAAATAATTGTTAATCCCAAACATCCCGGCCCCCCTGGAATAAGTTTCAGGACATGGGTAGAAGCGCAAGTTTCGATATGGGGCGAACAAATGTTCCTGTTGCTGTTCGTATAGTAGCGACACGAACTTGTTGATCGGCACCTGGGTTGACAGATTCGACTCGTCCTAATACCCACTTTGTTGGCGGAAGATTCGGCTCCTTTACGACCACCAAATCTCCAATCTTGAGGTTGGCGGTAACTCGCTGCCATTTTGGCCGCTCCTGCAGCGTAGTGAGATACTCGGTGTGCCATCGCTTCCAGAACCCTTGTGTCATGCTTTGGATGTGGTTCCAGTGAGACAGGCGATTTGGTGGAGTATCCAGATGGTTGGGTTCAGGAACTGCAGTCAGTGGTTCGCCTATAAGAAAATGTGCGGGAGTTAATGGGTTTAAATCAGAGTCGGACACAGAACAAAGAGGACGAGAATTTAAAATAGCTTCTACTTGACTAAGGACAGTGTATAACTCTTCAAAGGTTAATATTGAGCTCCCGATAACGCGCCGCAAATGCAGTTTTACTGACTTTACGCCAGCCTCCCAAAGTCCACCAAAGTGTGGAGCTGAAGGAGGGATGAAATGCCACGATATGCCATCTTTGGCCAGTTCGGTAGCGATGATATCGTTGTGAGTTTGTGCCATCACTAATCTATGCATATCAGTTAGGCACCGACGAGCTCCTTGGAAATTCGTCCCGTTGTCGCTGTATATATGTGCACACTTGCCGCGGCGAGATATGAATCTACGCAAAGCCGCAATAAAGGCAATCGTGGTGAGATCACTCACCAGCTCCAGGTGGATGGCTTTTGTAGACATACACACGAACAAGGCTATATAGGCTTTTGACGTCTTTGGCTTGCGACAACGGGACAATTTTATCATCAGTGGGCCGGCGTAGTCACAACCAGTGTTTGAGAATGGCCGACTCTGTTGGATGCGATGAGACGGAAGATCACCCATGATCTGCTGACTAGTAAGTCTTCTCTGCATGAAGCATGATTTACATCTGTGGATGATTTTGCGAATGAGGTTCCGACTGCCCAATATCCAAAATTGTTGTCGAACGAATGCAAAGGTCTCTGATACTCCAGCATGCAGATAACGTTGGTGAATATCTGTAATAATAAGGGAGCACACTGGGTTATCTTTTGGAAGAATAATAGGGTGTTTTATGCCATAGGATAAGCTTGCGTGTTTGATGCGTCCTCCAACTCGGAGTAATCCCTCGCTGTCCAAAAATGATGAGTACCTCAAGAGCTTCGATTTCGCAGGAAGTTGGTTTTTGGTACGCAGATGCTGGATGTCATCTTCGAAAGCATTGTATTGAACAAATTTTAAGATGGCAATCCTGGCCACTCGAATTTCTGCAAATATTAAGCCGTGAACAGCTCGATTATCGATATCGCGTCGACAGTTAAAGATAAACCGGAAACAGTATGCGACTATCCGTTGCAAGCGATACCAAGACGAAAGTTTGTCGATTAGGCCACGCAAGACATGTCCATCAACCGACGTGACGAGTGCATGCCTTGAGGTGACCCTTTCCTCGGTTTTTACGGATTCGCAGTCAGATATAGTCGGAGAAAAGTTAGATGTAGGCCAATGGTTTTCTGGCAGCGATAACCATGATGGCCCTGTCCACCAAAGACTGTGATTGAAAAGGTCGGAAGGAGAAACACCTCGAGAAGCACAGTCAGCTGGGTTTGCCTCCGATGGAACATAATGCCATGAGTACCTCGGTACAGCCTCCAGAATAGCAGCAGTGCGATTAGCAACAAAGGTTGTCCAGCGACGAGGAGGTGACGAAAGCCAGTGTAGCACAATTTCGGAATCGCACCATGCGTATGTCCTTTCGATTTTGGTACTGATCGACGACTTTACGAGATTGAGCAACCGAGCTACCAAGAGCGCACCACAAAGTTCGAGACGGGGTATGGAGACAGGTTTGAGAGGGGCCACTTTCGTTTTTGCCGCGACGATTCTGATATTAATATCACCGGTAGCGGATATTGAGCGAGCGAAAACGACGGCAGAGTAAGCTAGCGACGAAGCATCTGAGAACCCGTGAAGTTCGATAGATAGCCCGGACGAGAACACATTCCGCGGAACACAAACTTGTTCAAACGATGGTAATTGTTCACGATAGTTCGTCCATCTATCATAGAGTTCGGAGGGTAGGGGATCATCCCAACCCAATCGCGATTCAGACGACCAGAGCTGCTGAAACATTAGTTTGAACAAAATAACTGAAGGAGCGAGAAGTCCCAGGGGGTCAAAAATCCGCGCTATTTGAGAGAGTAGCGTTCTCCTTGTTAACACGGCGCAAGGTTTGGGTTGATAAGAGAACACGTCAGTTGCAGGATTCCAGAACATACCTAGCACTTTGATGAGAGATTGTTCATGTTCAGGATCGACGAAAGAATACTCGCAGTCTTCACGACGTTGTTTCGCGAGTAGAGCCCAGCAATTGGAACTCCATTTACGAAGTTGAAGATTGGCTTCCGAGAGTAACGCGATAAGTTCAGATTGCAAATCTAACAGAGTTTCGATGGAACTCGAGCCTGTCATCACGTCGTCAACGTAGACGTCGTTGAGTAAAATTTTAGCAGCGTTTGGGTACTTGGACTGATAATCATCCGCGAGTTGTTGCAGAACGCGAACTGATAAAAATGGAGCCGACGCGGTACCGTAAGTCACGGTTCGTAGCCGATAGTGCTTAATTGGGTCGTTGGGATTTTGACGCCAAACAATACGTTGAAAGTCAGTATCGTTTTCGTGAACCCATATCTGGCGAAACATTTTGACGATATCAGCCGTGAAAACGAAACGATGTTGCCGAAACCGTAAACACACACCTATTAGATCGCGTTGAATTGGCGGACCGATTAGAAGATGGTTATTCAATGATTGTCCGTTGGAGTCTTTTACCGAGCCATCAAACACAACACGGAGTTTTGTGGACGAACTGTCAGGTTTGAGGACCGCGTGATGAGGGAGATAAAACTGTTGCGCAGGGTTTGTATTTAATTTATTGCGAGGGATTTCCTCCATATGTCCAAGTTCGAGATATTCCTGCATGAAGTTAGAGTAAAGGCGATGTAAGTCGGGATTATTTCGAAACCGTCGCTCCATTGAATGCATTCGTGAAACTGCAGACTGCATGGTATCTGCGAACTTTGGGGAAGGGGTTTTAAAGGGTAGAGAAACGACATATTTTCCGTCTGACGCGCGAGAGAAAGTTTTTCGAAAATGTTCTTCAGCTGGATCATTGATAGCATCACGAGCCTTATGAGGAGAAACTTCTTCCAACTCCTTAAACCGCTGAAGAAGAACATCTACGTCGACAGTGGTATGGAATGAGGATAACTCGATATTACAGTTATTTTGATTAAATAGCTCACCCGAGATAACCCAACCGAAAGATGTGTTTTGAGCTATGGGTAGGCCTTGTGGGCCACGAATTTGTTCTGCTTTAAGAACGGACCAGACTTTATCCGCTCCAAGCAGTATTTCAACCGAACACGAATGGTTAAAGCTAGGATCGGCTAGATCTAACTGTCTAATATACTCCCAAGTTGATACGTCAAATGATTTTGCTGGCAAGTTCGATGTTAATTTAGCCAGCACGAAAGCATCAACCGATAAATTTTCTGAATTGTATCGAGAAGAGAGATTGATGGATATACATCCTTTCGTATATCCAGCTTCCTTTGACGATAATCCCAACACTGGAATTCGAGCATGGGTTCGCGGAAGCCCAAGTCTTTGGGCAAACGATTCGGTAACGAAAGACGATTGAGACCCTGTATCCAATAGAACACGACAATCAATGAGCTGCCCCCGATTATCTTGAACTCTAGCGAGAATAGTTGGCAAAATGGTTTGCTGTCGAATGCTAGATTCAAGCGAATGGTTACTAACCAATGGGGTAACAGCTTGAGAAGTAGAAGGGGCCTCCGAAGAATACTGCTGCATCGAAGCAGGTGATACCGACAAGGACGACGTGGAAGGATTGGGATTTGGTAATGACGAAGAAAATTGTCTTTGATCATCTTGATGGACCAGCGAATGGTGACGAGCCTTACACACGCGGCACCGGAATGTGGATCGACATTTATTCCCCGTATGTCCAGATCTTAGGCAGTTAAAGCATACCGATTGAGGTTTTGTAAAGTTTCTACGCGAGGCAATGTCTAATGCAATAAACTCAGAGCACTGAGATAAACTGTGATCACCTTTACACATAAGACAACGTGAATTATTTTCTGATGGTTTGGCTAAGTGAGCTCTGATCTGACCCGATTGTTTCCCGCGCGATGTGGTTGAACGACTTAGTGATTGGCACGATTCCAAAGCGTCGCACCTGAGTTCCAAAAATTCAATTAGGTCGATTATCGAGCTATCATCGCGAGAGCCCACTTCGTCAGCCCACGCGTGCTTTGTCTCGTTATCAACTTTACCTAGCAACAGGTAAATAAGCCACGGATCGCGATTGTTTTTGTCGAGTGCACTGAGACCACGAATTACCTCATCTGCACCGTCTGTAATTCGGCGAAGGGTTTGTACATTAGAAACACTCATTGACGGAAGTGACAGAAAGGTTTGGACGAACGATTGCACGATAAGATTTACGCGGTCATAACGTTTCTCGAGTCTATCCCAAGCCTCAAGGTAGTTGCCATCCGAAATTGGAATGTGTTTGATGAGATTGGAAGCATCACCACACAAAAACGATTTCAAATAATGAAATTTCTGAGTTGAGGTCAGATTTGGTTTGTTATCGACTGAACCTACAAATAAATCTCGGAAGGATGGCCAATCCTTGTAATTACCGGAAAATGGAGGCACTATAATTGTCGGCAGATTGATTTTAGAACACGTGTTTGCCGAGGAATCAAAATTTTTGAGAAACGTGGTTTGTTGGTTAGCAAGACGCTCAAGTACAGTATCCGCAGAATTTGTTTTTTCCGCATTTAATCGATCGCGAATTGCCTTTTTTAAACCGGAATGAGCCTCGAAATATTTGGTTTCATATACACCGAAATCTTTTTCATATTCCGCAATTTCATTTTCCTCCACGTGCTTCAAACATTCGTAGTGAAGCGAAGAATATTCCGACCACGCTTCAACTACTCTGCTTAACCGAATTTCTAACATTTCTATATCGGTAGAGTCTTGAATAGTTGAAAGAAAGTCTACCGCACGAGTTAAACAAGCTTTTGCATTACCACGTTTTTGTTTTAAAGCATTCATTTCAATTTATGGTTTAAGTGAAAATCCCCAGTAAAATGCTGACTCAAACGCACCGAAACTCTTTGAAAAATTATAAAACGCGGTTATAATTTCAAGAGAAAATGTCACGAGGGAATTCTTCTTATAATTTATAAGGAAAAAATGTATTTTTCCCAATAAGCGCAGCACAATATTTCACACACGAGGATTTTCTGTATGTACATGCAAATATTATATGCGATACTATATAAAAGCGGAGATAACACCATGCACATGCAACGAAAAAATGTTTGATTTGCGATTAATCAATTTATGATTTTCTATTTCACCCGATTCAATTGTTAATTCGGCTTCAGAAGGACCAGCTTTATGATGAGCAACGAACGAAAGATAAGGTATTTTAATCGCACCAAACTAAAGTCAAACACGATGATTAGAAAATAGGTTTTATATTACAAATATGGTTTTGTACAAAGATATACAATCAGGTTGTACTTAGCTTTCAACGATGTGGTGTCTGCAACGATCAAGATCCAAATGACAGAGAGCTTGTAAGATCAAACATATAATTGACCATCCTTGTGCTCTCGCCCACTCACAACTTTCGCACAACAATAGAATTGTTGTTGTAACGTTGTGCGAACCACAGTGGACTATCGAACAAATGAGTAAATGAAGTTTGTAAGCAGACACGACATCGTTGACCATTAGATTAAGAGAACATTAGAGATTAAAGTGATTGATAACATAGCAAGAAACGAATGAGTTAATATATAACAAATAGCTAGGTATATAATATGTACATTTACTGTAGGAAACGAATTGAATGTAATTAATGATTGAAAACATGAAGATGAAAATACATATATATAAAATAAATAATTGTTAATCCCAAACAACTGCAAATGACAGAAAATTGTAAAGTTAAAGAAGAAAGTTTTGAAAATGAGTGCTTGAATTTGCGTTTAATCGAGTTAGAAGAAACAAATGATTTTATAAAGAGTAAAAATGTAGATTTTGCTACCAAAGAGAGATTTAATGAAATCATTAATGAACACTATTTGTACAGCAAGCGTCCTGAAGTCCCCGAGATAATGTGTAAGATGAGGTTAATACTGAATAATGATAGACCCTTCCATTGCCCCCCCCCCCCCCCCGACGGTTATCTTACTACGAGAAAGAGCAGGTACAATTGATATTAGACGATTTGTTGGAACAGAAGATTATAAGACCAAGCAGATCGGAATATACATCGCCGATATTACTGGTAAAAAAAAAGACAGGAGACTTGCGTATGTGTGTGGATTATCGGTCACTAAATAAAGTAACACTCAAGGATAATTATCCGATTCCATTGATTGAGGATTTACTAGATAGTTTAGCTAATAAAAATATTTTTTCATTATTGGACTTAAAGAGTGCATTCCATCATGTTCAGATGGATGAAGAATCGATTAAGTTTACATCCTTTGTGACTCCATTGGGTCAATTTGAGTACTTGAGAATGCCTTTTGGTCTGAAAAATGCACCCTCAGAGATTCAGCGATTTGTGAATCGAACATTTGAGGATTTGATAAGAGCAGGGAAGATAAATATATACATAGACGATATAATGATCGCTACAGAGACAGTAGAAGAACATTTAGAGATATTAGCGGAGGTTTTCGGAAAGTTAGTAAAGAATAAATTGGAATTACGCTTAGACAAGTGTCAGTTTATGGAGTCAGAGATAAGGTATTTAGGCTACACGGTGACAAAAGAGGGTATTAAACCAGACGCAAAGGGTATTGAAGCTTTAAGTAGTTTCCCTGTGCCACAGAATGTCAAAGCGGTGCATAGCTTTTTGGGGCTATGCTCGTATTTTAGGAGATTTGTGAAAGGTTTTTCAGTAAAAGCACAACCTCTCTATAAATTGGTGCGTAAAGATACGTTTTTCAAATTCGGTGAAGTGGAGTTGCAATGTTTTGAGGAATTGAAACGCAATTTTGTTGAAGCACCGATATTAGCTATATATAACCCTAAAGATGAGACAGAACTCCACTGTGACGCTAGTTCCCTGGGGTATGGGGCTATATTAGTACAAAAGAAAGCTGATGGAAAGTTTCACCCTATATTCTATTTCTCGAAGAGAACAACAGATAATGAAATGAAGTACCACAGTTTCGAGTTAGAGACGTTGGCAATCATTTATGCTCTGAAGAGATTTAGGATATATTTACATGGGATAAGGTTTAAAATAGTCACTGATTGCAACTCGCTGATGCTGACTCTGAATAAAAGTGAGATAAATCCTAGGATCGCGTTGGAATTGTTAAATTACGATTATACCCTAGAGCATCGGGGTGGGGATAAAATGCAACACGTTGACGCCCTTAGTCGTAATACCAATATACTCGTATTGGAGGAAAATACATTTGAACAGAATCTTTCAATTTGTCAGTATAAAGATGAGGTCATAAACGAGTTAAGACAGAAATTAGAAATTGAAGAGAGTAAATATTATGAAATGAGAAATGGCTTGATATATAGAAAGATAGGACTGAAGATTTTATTTTATGTACCAACAAATATGGAAACGAATATTATGCGTCAGTACCATGACGAAATGGGTCATATGGGATGTGACAAGGTGTTGGATGCAATACAAAAGACATATTGGTTCCCCAAAATGAGAGAGAAGGTAAAGGAACATGTACAGAAATGTTTAAAATGCATTGTATACTCGACAAAAGTAGGAAAGCATGAGGGGCTCCTCCGTGATATTCCCAAAGGAGATGTGCCTTTCGAGACTATACATATAGATCACTTTGGTCCGGTTTCAATAAAGAATACAAAAAAGAAGTATGTATTTCTAGTAATAGATGCATTCACGAAATACGTCAGGTTATATGCAGTACGAACAACGAATACCAGTGAAGTTTTGAGTTGTTTGCGCTCCTATTTTTGTGCTTATAGTCGCCCGAAGGTAATAGTGTCTGACCGTGGAAGTGCGTTTACGGCTAAGGATTTCGGTAACTTCTTAGAAGACAATAATGTAAGACATGTAAAGATTGTTCACTGGTTTATGGACTTTTTATAGAAAACGGCAGAAAACGTTAGCGTTATAAATAAAAGAAAACGCAAAACTAAAATTCCGTTTTCATGTGATGAAAAAAAAAACTTGCAGGGCTTGTGGAGGAACGACCAGCTATTTGGAACTTGCAGGACAGATCCCACTGCAATATTGAGGCAGTCAACTCCGACTGGTGTTACTGCTTTTATGATTATTAAATACGCTTGGATACTACCTCAAAAGACTCGGACTTGGCATGTTGTATGTGTACAGCTAGGTAAAGTCGGATGGGGCGTGATTCTTGTCTCAAGATAGCCAAACGCAGTAAAAACATTTGTTTCATGCCAAGATTTGAGATGCTTCCCTATTAACGGACGGACACTACCATTTTGCCTACAATATTGCTCGCGGGGCAACAGGTGTTAGGTCGCCTTGAGTACGCTGGATTCCCTCCCCTTCACGTAACTCGCGAAACGCCATGACAGCTCCCGTACTCTGGATGTTTGATGAAACTGTCCCTAAATCACGAAAGTAATCTACCTACTCTATTTGACCATATCTAATTACACCGAACACGACCCCACATAACCCCATCAACCTGTCAATTTAAAACATCTTAGTCAATGCAACAAAGATTCATTTATTATAATCTATATCTAACAATAAAGTATTCGTAGTTTCTAAATTTAAGTAGGTTTCATTATTTTTAGTTAGGATATTTCAAATTTCAATTTGGTTATATTTAACCACAAGCTTTCCAAGGGAAGGAAAAAAAAAAAAAAAAAATCACTACTATATTATGTACTTATTCTATATGAAAGGGAAACGGGATTTGAAGCAAAAGGTTTCAAAATATGAAGGCTATCATTTCATTTCTTAAAATAAAACATACACATTGTCACGATAGTTATATATTAAAAGAACCAAAAAAAAAAAAAATAGATAAATATAGCTATAGCTTGGCAATAAAAGAGTAAACGAAATGAAGACAAAAAAAAAACTCACCACTATCCAGAGATTGTGCACAATATCCGTTTTCGTAGGTTGTTGCTGCTGTTTTTGCGGTTGCTGATGTTGTTGCAAATCAAATAATAGGCCAAACTACCACTACACCACACTATAGGTTATCAAATTAATAGTTTATCTTATGTTACGTAGAATAATTATTTAGGATTATCCAATTTTAGCAAATTAAGTAATTTTAGATCACTAGGTAAGATAGATAATTTTCATATTTTTTTTTTACCTTTTCCTTTTTTTTTTTGCTGTTTCTTTCTTTTCCCTTTTCTTATTTTAAACTTTTTCTTTCTTTTAGGATCTTTTAACTACATAGCATTATAGATCTCATTTTGGGGATTATCTACTCTTAGAACACAAATAACACAAAAAAAAACACAAATCACAACTCAGTACGATTCCGCACGGCCACGCTTCGCTCAAGTCCCGATACCACTGCGGACGCTGATCTTCTCACACTTACTGGGTAGCGATTGATTCGCTCCTTGATTGGGAGCTATGGGTTTTCTCTTCGCGTGATTGTCTGCGTTGCTTGGTGTGTTGTGCGAAAGTCTCCACTTTTGGGTGGGTGTAGGAGCGCAGGTGGTTGCAATGGGTGATGATGATGATTCGTAATTCAGCTGCCTGTGCTGAGAGGATAACGAGCGCACTTGCTAGATCTAGCGGTTGAATACTCCCGGTAGATATAGTTGGTGGTGAGGAAGCGGGGTTTCTATGTTGTCACCAACGAATGTGTGATGGAGAATTATCTCCTGTGTTTGTGCTTCGAATTTGATCGAGCGGCGTGTATTGGGTGAGGGCAGAAAGAGTAATCGAATTTAGGCGGGCAGGAGAATAAGGGTGCTTTTGTGTCACCACCATGCGTGCGCGGATTAAAAGGCACGTTCTTTTGGCACCACCACGACGAAGGGCTTACGGGGTGACTCCAAAGCACCGAATATTTTTAATTTGCCTGTGATAGGGTAAGAAAAAATAAAAAAACATATAACTTTCACTAATGCAGCACGTCTTTTACGAAAAATTTACCTGGAAGGTTTTGTCGTTTCTTTTATTTTATTTCTTTCGCTTATCGATATGATTTGAGAAGTTTTTTTTTTTATATTTCGTGGTATTTCCTGAATAATGCTGGTAGGGGACAGCCTGTCGAAAAAAAAGAATTCTTATGGTACAGCATTGACCAAAAGATGCGAATTACCTTGAAGAAAAAAAATCTTGTGACAATCTCGGTTACAGTTCCTTTCTGGATGGAAGCTTGTGAGGAAAAGATCGAGTTTTGAAATAGTGCCTTCGTTGAGAGTGGAGTAGAGTAAGTACGGTTGAGGTTGGCAGTACCTATTTCCTCAAAATGGCTGACTTAGCAAAGAGGAATTTTCGCTGTGTTTGACATATTGAATTCCACATACATAGCGGCAGGGATGTCAAACAAAATTAGGAAGTGAAGGTGTAACATCCGTAACACTGGCGAAAAGTAGCAAGGGAAATGAAAAAAAACAGGTGAGTTGCATTATATGTGGTATTGGGTAGCGTTTGTATTTTAAATTATAAATTCGTGAGTTATTTTCTATTGTTTTGATTATAAAAAAACTCATAATGCAAAATTTGAAAATATAAAGATAAGTGCAACACAAGGTATGCCAGCTTGTAGAGCGTTCTGCGACTATAAAAGAAATACTAACTTCTCAGTGGTAGCTTATCTAGTTTTCAAGAAACAGATCAATTTGTTCATGACCACAGCATAAAATCGGCAAAATCACGCCATCAGCACAATGCTGTGGAATCCCTAAAAATCAAATAAGATTTATTAAGACAAACCATTTAGAACTATCTATTTATGTATATACCTTATAATTGTAAAATAAGCTTCCAGCATTTTTTGGACACTTTATGGCAACGTGCTTACCATCGATAGCACCCAAGCAATTTGGCAAATTCCACGTTGCATTGAACTCGTTTGCAATTCTCACAAACTCAGTTTCACTTAGCGTTGGAATTTCAGCGTTCAATACTTGGGTTATGGCAGAGCAAACTTCATCGTTTATTCTCCCAAAGTATTGCTTGCTTATTCTATAGACAGATAGAAGAAGTAACTTGAGTCTTGTCGCGAATGAAATATTTATTTATTTATACATATTCTATCACAATAGCAAATTTTTCAAGAAGACATGCTTTCATTTGGCCTCGAGTTTCTTTTGGGCAATAGCAAGTGTTCCACCATGGTAAAAAGATTTTGGAATGCTTCAGGACACATGTGGAAATTCTCTTTAAAATTTCGAGGGTTAATATTAATGGAAAATCTTTTTTTTTAATATCAAATAATCTTACGTCTCTTGCAAATCGGCCTTTTGTTCTTCTTTTTTGCAAATATGGATTTACGCGACACGAAGGAAAGTGTCGCCTTCTACTTACAACTATAGAAATTATTTCAGCTGCTGCAGCAATGATAACATCTTCTTCAATTTTTCTTGTATCCATTTTTGTTTTTCAGATATTTAAATCATATTGAGATGTCTTTGAAGTTTGAATTTCGAATTACTTGTATGATAAAAATTACGCTTACTGACATCTGTCATGAACATATGGTTTTTGTCCCATCTATATCATGTTTAGTTATTTAGCGAGCATTTATCTTTGTCGAAGTGGAGACTAGGGACGCTTAAATTTAGCGCGAGCAGGATACTAAGCTTAAGAGTCGTATGGCCCTGAGTAAATCATGTAAAAGCTTTCGACTCGTGCGTATACCCCACAACTGACAACAGAGAACTTGACATCAGTGTATAAATCGTAAAGAACTAGCTATCACACCTTGCTGTAAAGAATAAAAGAAATCCAGTAGCCAGCTGGCATTGCAACAAGAATAATACATCGCTGTTGTGTCGTCCTCATTGTTCTTTTAAAATAATATTTGGCACCCAATCGCTTAAAACATTTACGCACGTGCAGTTACAACAATTATAAAATTGCACCATATTTTAGGGAAACGTTGTGAAACTAACAATAATTGCAGGAATTAACGGATATTAAACTATAACTTTTTCCACATTTCATTAAATTTGGTAAAAGTGTTATCACCGGCCTGGCCGATGCTTTGATACCCCTAACTGCATACAAGTCATGCAAAATCTTAGGCCTAATATTGGTTTTGTATGGGAGATACCAGAGCTACTTGACCTACATATCCAATTTTTAATACCACGACGATAAAAAGAAGTCTGTTGTGAGCCAGGGTCGAGCCACAGGGGCAGCTTCGGTACAGGTGAGGAGGGCGCGGCATGCTAGTGGATGCTCCGCTCGTCGGACGGGGGTGTTCTTGCCCCCTCACCACATACCACCTGCTCAACAAACATTTTATTCCATGCCATATTGAGTCAAAAAAAAAATTTAAGAGTGAAGAAAGCTACGTTATGCAGACCTCGGAAAGACCAAATGGACTCTAATCAAGATTAGAAAGAAAGAAGGAGGAAAAGAAAGACTCAAGAACTTCTGCCACCACCTTTGAGGAAGACCGGGGAGGAACTCGCGAAACTAACTCTAACTATAGTCTAAACTAAAACTATTCTATCCTAGGAGTATAACTAGACCCTAACCAATCCCTAATCTAACCTAAATCTACGTTATTCGACGCCTAACATACGACATTGCTCATCCCCAGTGTATCTCTTAGATGGTGGTTCGCCATGAACCGCAGACATGCCCCATGTTAGTGGCAAGGGCCGGCCAGCCCACCCCATGTCCAAAAGGACACTTCCATGGCTATCTTCTTGGCCAAACACGGTGAAAATAGCCCCTAAAAAGAAACCCTCCAGTCACAAACCAACTAAGACACCACACGAGTAAGTCCCTGTCACATTCTGTCGTCTGGTTAGTAAACGTCCAGTCCTGTCATCGTGTACCGAAGGACGGGCTTCCCAGAGTATCCACACACCGAGAGCGAAGGAATTAAACGCATATATTTAAATAATCAAACCAACTATAATTCAAATAAAAATAAAGGAGTGCCACTGTTATTTCTCTAAATAACAATATGCCTATCTTACCTTATCAACTAAATTAAAACCCAAAACTAAAAGGAAAAAGACAAAAAAATTGAAATGATAGGTATATGAAAGATACTTATATGTAACTGCACAGAACTGCTCTTAATACTAGTTATACTACTATATCACTATGCTAAATGATTCAATAAATTCAAATTAAAAAAAAAGGAATTACTCACGTTCTACACGTCCCCCGTTGTCCTGGCGCCAGCGCAAGAAGTTCCGTTTCGATGGTGATTTGGCTACCAAATGCCTTTTTTTTTTTGTCGCGCACAAAACTAACACTAACTTATATTTTAAGCAGAACTTACCTTAGCCTTACGTTACTCTAAAATCAATATCAAAAAAAAATCCAAATTGTAATTCAAAAAAGCTAAAACTAAAACCAATTCTTTGTGGCACTACTGTACAAATAATCACTAATGTTATTGTCCCTTGGTGGACATTGGTGTGAAAATCACTTTGATGTATTTGTTATGTTTTATGTTTTGTGTTTCTTTTTTTTTTTTTTGTGCTTGTCCTGTTGAGTATCTCTTTTATGGCTTTTATATGTTGAGCTAATGGGCAGTGGGTGGCACTATAAAAAAAAACTCCCAAAACGCCAGGCCGGACACACACAATTTTTGGTCGGCACGGTATTGATCAGACGTTTCTGCCGAGAATCCCTTTGATGGCGGACAACAGCAGCTTGATTAGCGATCGATTTTGAACCGGTCGCCCGGAGCAGAGTTCAAGGACACTTGAAGTGCAGGCCCAGAGATCCGTCCTATATGCGGTCGGATGACAATTCAATTGTATCTCTATATGAGTGGCATAAAATTACTTCCAGTTGAAAACCAAAAAAAAATGTCGCAATCACATACCTCTTCAGTGCACCTTTTTTTTCCTAATGAACCTTAATCCTTCTGCCTTAGCTTCCACCTTTATAGTATTTTTTTTCTTTGCGTGACCTGCGATTTTAATTTTCTTTAATTTGATCTAAGTACTATTTTTAATATTTCAAACAGAAGACTCACCTCAACAGAACTTCTCAAAAAAAATAAGAAACGTTGCACAATTACTTTGCGCACCACTGTTGCAAATTTTTCTATCGCAATTATGCTCTATGATGGCTAATCAATTTGCAAATGACTATGAGGGCCGGTCAGTTAGTCGGTCGTTGCTCTTTTCGGTAGTGTTTTCCTATTCTTTTTCATTGCCAGCTACCAGTACTATTTGCATGTGTTAGTGTCCTTACAATTTTCTTTTCTATTCTACTCTCTCCTTTCAATTCTCTCAAGGGCGAGGAGCTTAGCCTTTTAACTCTACAAACTCTTTTCTGGAGTTATCGATCAATTGATAAAATATACAAATTCCTAATACTAATAAATAATAAACTAAGCTGCCCTACTTAACATCCTAGAACATAAATATATTTAAACTAAACCTAACCACGTTATTAGAATGACGAACCCTAATTCAAAACATAACACTGCGTGGTGGCTATAATTAGTCAAGTGCTTCTTCCCCTCATAGGTAAGTAACTCGCTGCTAGCGATCCCAATGACATAACACTCACATAAACAAAACAACAAAAGGAAAATGTGGAAACGAAATTTCATTGACATGTCCGCAATCAAACGATCTTTTGGGTAATTTCAGTTGTGTTGAGTTTGCTTATTGCACTTGCGTAGTGTCCAAAGGGCAAACTCCTAGCTCTAATCCGTTGACCTTTATATATTTTTTTTTTATTATTCTTTCCCCCGTAACAAGTCCTTTCACCATACTTCATTTGCCTAAGTTGATTCCTTTGGACGCTATTAACAATTTTTTTTATGTTTATCACTAATCATCATAATATTAATACATGATCATCAAAAGTCTCGGTATACTCATTTATTATTAAACTTATATCATTCGACAGGTACTGTGCCATAGATGTGCACAAACAAAAATTATGGTTATATATCGCCGTTAAGGCTAGAAGAATTAAGTTAAAAATTCCCCGTACAAAATATTTATCAGTTAGTTAAATGAAAGCATTTTGGCGACATTCAATTTATCGCCGCCACAACATTGCCATATGTAACGTATTCAAATATATATCACCTTAGATTAGAACATATTTTTGAATAAATGCTATTTGCCGTCCCCTAAATTTAAGCAACAATAGGTACACATAATTTTAATTCAGTGGCATATCTGCGAGGTGGAGTCAACCACTATGTTACTATGGAAAATATTTTGCTCTAAATTGTTGTACCAGTCATGTACTAAAATCTGAAATAAATCATGAGTAGATAAAACTTATTTTGAAAGGCACGCATTTTTTCGATATCTAGATGTCGCTTTTTCATTTATAAAATGAAAACAACAAACATGGTCCGTTTTTTAGTATTATTTACATAAAGTTTGAGTCAATTTTCGACCAAAAACGAAATTAGTAAATGAAAAGAAATTACATCAAAAGAAGTCAAGTCAGTGTGCATGTTGTGATAGAACAGATATGAATAAATTTTAGGTATGTACAAAATATTAATATTAAATATATTACGGCCAAAAACAAACAAACATTTAAGGAACCAAAAGTAATGAATAATATAAAAAAACTGTAACAGTGCTGTGATGGAATGAATTTTGAAGAGTTTTATTATAAAGCTTTGGAATCTTTGATCGTTAATATTTCCCTCAGTTATCGAGAAACAAATAGGAACTTTGATTTCTCGATAGTGGTTAATGAAGCGTGGCTTGAGTATTTTGTCCGCAAATTGTTCCCAGTCCCATAACAAACAGCATTAAAAATAGTTAAGGCTTTGTAACGTGAAACTATATATGCAGCTACATTTAAAAAGGACTAAAAATGTAGGGCCGTGTACCAGTGATGTGGCGTGAACATTTGCAAATGGGAAGTCGAAGCAAAATTGATTACATCCAAATGTATGGACATGGTTCATTTGCTTTCCACATCACCCTACCTACCTCAACATAGTACCTTAATTATCCACACAAGACACAATAAGAAAAGAAGAAGTAACAGAAAATCGAATAACTCGAAGAAAAGCGTGTTATTTTGTTCATATTATAACCAAGCGGTTCACTCAGAGTCAGCACTCAAAATTAACTTAGTGCGAACTGAGAATACCTCGAAGAAAAGCACGTTATTTTCTACATAACCAAGTGGGTGTTGAACAAAGAGGTGTCAGACACAGTGCTCAGACAAGAAAAAAAGAGATAACTAGCAAATATTCTCTCAAAATCAACTATCAAGTGAGAGCTTTAATAACCCGACATATTTTGGGTTCCCTTCGCTTTGTCGTGACGAGACGATGACGATGTTTTATGAAAATTGATACACACACAATATTTATTTGATGGCTTATATGTGTGTAACATTTTGTGAGAACTAAAATTCATTTGTGTTTCATGCAGGTATAAAAGGGAAGTCGGTAGGAATCGGGTTATATGGACGCCACGCCACTGCCGTGTACAGCTACTTTAAAGCTTGCAAAGTACATTGAAGGTAAGTCACTGGCGTTTCTCATTTTGAACTCAGAAAGCAGGACGTAAATTATCGGGAGAATAATATCGATAGGTACTATAACAGGGCCTCTTATTCAAAAAAATAAAACACAGTCACTTCACTTAGTCGATTTCTTTATTCTGCTGTAATTTGTGCGTCCGCACTATTCTCTTGCTTTACTTCGACCGCCTCTTTTTACTCTATATCAATTGAATTGAGTGCAACTCAATTCATTTATATGCCCTTTTTTCTTTTATTCTTTCTACTGTTACAACTCGGCCGTCCTGACACCCAATCGTCCCGATTCCACAAAAAGCCTTCCCCTCAGTATGAACCCATGGTTTGATGTTCGCCACTTCCCATATCCCCTCGTACGGGACCCGTCCTAACTGGAAACCTTCGATTTCCTTCAACAAGTACCTATCATTTGGCAGAATCTTTGCTATTCTATACGGGCCTTTGAATTTGGGATAATCTTGTTACAAGCTCCAGGTCTACTTTCACAGTTCTTCACCATACCGTAAGAACCGACTTCATACTTTACGTTCTTCCTATTTCGATATTTTAATGCCTCATTACGCTCTTGACTTTTAACGATATTGGCAGCCGCTACAACCCTTATGTGTCCTAAATCCCTATTCACTACTTGCCTTTCGCATTCTTCTAAACTCTCCTTCAGATAGTCTATCACCACTCCTCTTTGTCCGACTCCAAATAGTAATTCGCTGGGGGTTACTCCCGTACTATTGTGAATGGTATTATTCAATACAAATTCGATTGTCGGTAAAACCCCGTCTAACGACAAAATAAACCCTGCACTAGTCATCTTCGCTTTCATTGGGCCCAGGTTCCTGTTCACCCTCTCAACCTGCCCGTTGGCTTGAGGGGACCCCGTAGCGATCTTTATGTGTATAACATTATTATCTTTCATAAATGATTGGAAATCCGCCGACTTGAACGCGCTACCGCGGTCGGATATTAACCTTCTCGGTCGGCTATAATACGTGAAGTAGGACCGCAAGCAATTTAGAACTTCTTGGCTATTAGTGGTCCGTGTAGCGAACAACTTCACATATTTGGTGAATGCGTCACGAATGCGTTACGGAAATTGCGAGCGGAAGTTGAGAGATAAGTTAGTGAGATAAAAAGAGAGAGTTACGCTTCGTTTCGAAATAAACTCACCACGCTCATCTGCTGGTATCGCCAAAAGTCGTAGCAACAACTCACTTTTATTTCCAGTCGTCTTCCTCCCCAGTTTCGCCAACCATGACTTCATCTGCGTTACCGTATACCGTTTGTAATGCTCGATATCTGCCATGTCGCAAAAAGGTATGTCGAGTAGAACACAAAAAAAAACACCAAAACAAAGTTATGCACGCCTGTGCTTGCAATCAGACGAAACGATTCCAATCGGAATTTTCTATGCACTCGCACACGTGTAATTTTCGGACTACGCAGTTGGCTTCTTCTGTGGTGAAGAAAAATTCAAACCCAACTGACACACTGGATACAATATGTATATATTTTTCACGACATGGTCTTGCAAGTTTCTGCTTGCACAGAAACGATTTCAGGGTGGAAAAAATGTTTGATTCGCACTGAATTGAAATTTTCTATTTTAGTATGGGCAATCCCACTTCTGAGATTATAACAGGGCCTCTTATTCAAAAAAATAAAACACAATCACTTCACTTAGGCGATTTCTTTATTCGGCTGTAATTTGTGCGTCCGCACTATTCTCTTGCTTTACTTCGACCGCCTCTTTTTACTCTATACCAATTGACATGAATTGAGTGCAACTCAATTCATATATATGCCCTGCCTATTGCACCGTTAGCACCTTTACAAATATGTTCTTCTTTTATTCTTTTTACTGTTACAGTACTGGCAGGAGGTATTTCATGGATGGAACATTAAAAGTTGTATAAAGTGCTTCCGACGGCTTCTAATTGTTAAAGTCGAATATTTTAGCAAAGTCGTAAAATTCAAATTCAAAAGTTTTTTTTTTTTGTACATACATTTTCGTTTACATTGTTTTACCAGCAAAGCAAAGTGTTTATCTTGGTGGTTGGACATGACATTGAGTTTAGTTTTGAAGTGACTTCAAATCGAAACTTAACTTAAATACAATTAATTAATTTCTGAAGTTAAAAGTATTTTAGAGATTTTAAGTCTTACTAATGTTTCCTTAAATTACATGATGAAGTTCAATAAAATGTTTTTTAAAGTCTTTTTTCCTTGTTTTGAAATTTGTAATAATTTTCAGTAACGGTGGGAACGAATTTAACGATTTAGGAACAGTGCATCGTAATTCTCTGTCTCCGTACGAGTTGTAAGCTGTCGAAACTTCTAGCATCCCTTGGGCTCGTCTCCGGGTGTTTAACGTATGTCTGATGGGTTGAAGAAACCGTCGGTCGTCCATATAGCTTAGGAGTGTTGTCATCTTTAAGATTACCTTCACATCTAAAACTTTAAAACTTGAATTAGTATGTCTAATTATTTTAACAAGACGATGTTGTAGGTTAGATATCTTCTCCAGGTGGGTTTTTGCTGCATTTCCCCAGGCAAGAATTCCGTATCTAATGCGTGACTCTGCCAAAGAGTAGTACACTTGCTTTTGTACCTCCATGTGTGAGTAACGCTTAAGATACACCATTGGGAATATAGTGCTCTTAAGTTGAAGACGCAGGACGTTGATGTGCTCTCGCCACTGGAATTTCTCGTCGATGGTAACTCCGAGGTACTTAATGGTTTTAACTACCTAAATTTTGCTGCTGCTTCTCAGTAATGGACAACGATCATTTCGATGAATGATTTCAATAACTTCCGTTGGCTTCGATGGAATCCGAATATGCATCAACTTGGTTTTATTTGCATTGATCACCAGGTTCTTGTCATGGCACCATTCAGATCATGGTTGAACTCATTTTGCAATATCTTTATGGCTGAGTGCAAGTCCTTGTGTTTCACGATGACTGCGATGTCATCAGCGTAGGCATACGCAGTAGCTTCTCTAAATGTTCTTAGTAGTTCATTTGTGAACAGTATAAATAAAATGGGGCCCAGTTTCGAACCTTAATGTGTCAGACACCTTGACTTGTATTACTCTATCACTCAAATAGCTTTTAAGCCAGTCTGCCAGCACTCCTCTCAGTCCTAATCTGTTGACACTCTCCACGAGTTTTTCAGGTGTCAGGGTATCAAACGCTTTGCTGAAATCTATAAAAAGCACAAGTACGTGGTGGTTTTTATTCACTCCAGCATTTACGACATTGGTAAATTCCTCCAGTAAAGATTGAGTGCTCTTGCACTTTTGAAAACCAAATTGGTTTGGATGAATCACTTTATGCTTCGACATAAAACAATTAACTCGATTAACAACTATCTCTTCTAAACATTTTTCAACCGCTGGTAGAATTGAAATCGGTCTATAATTATCTGTATTTTTGTTATTCCTCCCTTGTATATAAATATTATATATAAGTTTTCTTTGCTTTGGCACACAGGACTGACATAGACTACGATCTTCGGGATTATCGGAGTGAGACACATAGCATTCAATTTGAGATCAACTGGTCTAATGGTGTCTGCTCCAGGACCTTTTTTGTTACTCTGTTGACACAATATCTTGTAAACTTCTGGCTCAGTTGCTTCCTCTATGTAGATACAATGTTGTAGTTGCCAGTTCTCGTGGTTTGAGGTTTTCGTATCCCAGGCATGAATGATGTTTACCGGTTGTTTCGAAAACTGCTTCGCAAATTCCTCAACAATGTCTTTTAAGCCCTTAGCAGCATTTGGAAAATTGCTTTCAATTGCTTCGTCTACAGAGCGTTTCTTTTTTCCAAGTAGTTCACTCACTATACTCCACGTTTTCCTCGAGTCGTTATTGGCATTTAAGAACTTCTGTTTGTATTAATTGGCTTTTATAAGTTGAATGATCTTAGTTACTGTGTTTCGATACCTTTTGTATTCGTCTTCAAACGTCTTACATCTGGGGCTGTTCTTCCACCTTCTATATAACTAATCCCTTGTTTTGCACATTGGAACTATTTCTGGAGTGGTCCATGGCTAATGCTTCCGGGTTATTTTCCTCGTGGTTATTTTACTTGCTTTCTCCTACGAATTTATTGTAGAGTGCCTCAACGTCATTTTCCTGTAGTATAATGTGTCGGCGCAGTGGCTAAGTGGTTAGTGTGTTGGACTACTAAGCGAGGGGTCCCAGGTTCGAATCCCGAGAAATACCCAAATTCCAACTTAAGGTTTTTTCACTGCGCCACCTCTCGCGAACGTCTGACAAACAACTGTCATGAAAGAGCTTCTCAATTGGCCGTTTGGACTCGGCATAAAATTGTAGATCCCTTCCATTCGTCCCAAAAAAAATAAAAAACTCACACAAGACGAATGGTTGTGAGAAGCTAGGCTTGGGTCCATACATTTTTTATAATGTGCCAGTCGGTACTCTGAATTAGCTCATTAACTTTTTGCCGATTAATGTTTCTAACATCGGTTTCACAAATATTTTAAACCACATATATTCTATGACATCCTTGTGAGTAATTAATCATTTATTTGTTTGGACGGGACTTATCTTTTTTTCCTTTTAAACGGAAAAAACCGTTTGGAAGAATTACCATTAAAAAAAAGCCAAAAAGAATAACACCCCCAAGATTCCAAAAATTAAAAAGCGTAAGGTGGTAAATCGTGTTCTTCAGGATTCTTCTAACGATGAGGAAATTGAGGGACTAACACTAAACAAAAACATTGTCGCTCGCCCCGGAGATTATGTACGCATACAATTTGGCAATAAAAAGGAGTTCTATTACGTTGGCCTGGTATTAGATGCTGAGAATAACCCATAATACACAATTAAATATTTTAGGAGACAAAATAAATCAAATATCTTATATGAGCCTTTAGTGGAAGACGTTAAACTTGCACTTTCAACTGACTTAGTAGCAAAACTTCCAAGCCCTGTGCAAATGCCTGGAACCTCCAGATCCAAGGGGAAACTTAAATTTAATATAGATTTTGCTAACCTTGATATTCGCTAAAATAATTTTTTTTTTTTGATAAAACACTTGTTGAATTTATAATAACTTATGAAAATTTAATTTATTAACTTTTCTGTACATTTTGTTAATTTTTTATGAATAAAGTTATCTTTGTGTTATGTTTTTAAATTAAAGCATTAAAGCTGGCAAATTCTCCTGCCTATTGTCAAAACCTCCTAAGGCAATGTCAAATCCTCCTATAAAGTGGGAGGATTTGTCACTTTTACTATATTTCTTTTTCGCTTCACATCATGAAAACCCTTTAGATTACACTATTGGAATAAACACCATTTTAAAGTCAAATATTTATAAGGAAAGTTTCATACCCCTACATTTATAACATTGCGCTAAATTTTGGTTCAAAATGACGTATCATCGTTTTTGTGTCAAATCCTCTTCGCCTTACCCTACCTACTTTATAAATGGAACCTTTCTTGATCGAAGATTTTCAATAGGTACTTCTTCGATAAACTGGACGATCTGGAGAATCTGGATTTAAGGAAGACAATTTTTCAAAATTCTGTGAAATTACTCAGCATGCTGTTTTTGTATTGGAGAGTTCGAAAATATTAATACAAAAGCAGTAGATATTTATAAATTGCAAGGCAAAAGTAAGTACATATGGAAATGCATATGGTATCAACAATATGGGACACACAATATTGACGAATCTGACGGATAATCATCTATAACTTTGAGGTAGTTAGAGGCTTGTCTTAAGTCTTCCAAGCTACTTAACATAGCCGAACCTACTTTATTATAATGTGTTGCATCGAACCGGATGATAAGGCTTCCGGACGACTGTCATATTTTTGTGCTCAACACACCTGTTTCCTCATAACTATATAATGTTTAGTATATAACAAGTATTAAAGTATAACGTAAAACAAAAACGATGACTGACTTTATTGCACTCGCAACTATAAGACCCACGTTGAAGGGGACTATGTGTAGACCTCTATTATCAAGTGTGGATCGCTTGGGCACGTATATGACCCACAGTGGTCCTTGTGGTTTGTCCGTTGTGTCACAAAAAGTAATTATTTAAAGACTCAACGGATAATTAAAAATTTCTGTTTGGGATTGCAAGGCATTTAATTGATACTTTACCGCTGTAATCGTATTTACGTTTGCAGAGTGCATACGTGTGCACTCGGAGGAAAACTGCATTTATCTGTCTGTGCACTATACTTTCCATACATATACATTAATGAATTTCTGAAGTGTAGCAATAATTTATTTCGGATGGAGATTACTTCGAAATGGGATTAAATCCTTAAATTAATTACCTTTCAATTTTGCCTCATGAAATTCTTGTAAAAAGATAGATTAATGTGTGTGACAGTTGAAGTGAATGAGAAACATTTAAATAGCTAGGGAGTAATTAGTGCAGTTAATATGTATACAGTCTCTGATTAATGAAGGATCCCCTGTGAGAATAGAAAACTACTTTATACATCAAGAGTAATTATTCCATCAGTTGTAGGAAAATACTGAAAAAATTGCACGCTTTTTATATACCGTGGGTTCTTGTTGCTGAAGAAGGGCTTATGCACAAAATACACGTAGACTTCACATCGATTTGACACGGATTCAGTTGTTGAATTGGGAAGCTTTCTCGTGACAGTTTCATCCAAGGCCTTATAATTAAAGTGTCAGTTAATATGTGTTTTGTTCACGCGGATTAATTCTTCAACAGATTTATATAGGTCTTCTAGGACAAACCACTACTATTGATAGCAACAGTTTCGAGGTAGTTGGAGGTTGTCTACCTCGGAGTAAACATGCACTCGACAAAAACGTAGTGGAGATCCGCAAACCGTTGCAACTTCGGTTTTACAAAACAATTGTGTTCAGAACTCCTAACTCGAAGGAATAAATGTAATCTGTAGCTGCACGAAAGCCGAATATTTAGTTTACATACTTCGGATTGTCTTTGGAAAACAATTTTATTAAGATTTTTTCCATTGTATTTCCCGGGACAGTCCCGTTTTTCAATAGCCTGCCCCGGTTTTTTTTTTATAAATACGGAACATTTCACTCTTAAAAATATGGTCACCGTAATTATACTGGAACTAGAGTAGAATAGTTTCTAGGTATTCCGATTTCCCCCGGAAACTTTGAAAGTAAATTCTTTCCAGCGTGGTCTTAATTTTCTGTCTATGAATACATGGAAAGTGTCAAAATAAATGTCCGCCCGTTAAAATTAACACCTGCTGCAATTTCGCCCATAAATGATCCTCCATGGCACATTGTCCGTCTTTTTTCAACTATTTTACTATAATTTATTTTCCAATGCGCACAGATTTTCTTTATAAAACTTTCGAAATTATCAATGAACAAAAACAGGTATTTATGAAAATAAATAAATTTTGTAATATGAAAAGCGATCAAAACATTTTTTTAATGTTCCGAGTATTTCTCATCAAATAATGGGGAAAAACAAAATGTGCAAAAAAACATTTCTCGGCCTTACAAGAAAGGAAAGTTTAGAAATAAAAATGTAACAACAAGATAGTATTTAATGATATTCAATATATACGGAAGAATGACGACAATGTAGAGGTTAACCGAAAGCCGGAAACAGGAATTACTACACGGCGGAAAGACCCACTTATCGACTTTAATCGAGTCTATGCCTCGTAGATTGTAAGCAGTAGTAGTTAGCAATCGTGGTACGAGTATGCTACCAAATATTCCAAAAAATTTTAAATTCTTAAACTTGTTTATCTTCTATATAAACAGAAGAAATATTCGCTTTATTTTTTTTCTGCCCTTTCTTCATACTAGGTTAGGTTAGGTTAGGTTGAGTGGGGTCACAACCCACCAGGCACCAAAGACCAGGCACCAAGACGGACCCATCGCCATCCCCAGGGAATCATTACGGTCAAAAACCTAAACCAAATCGCCCAAACAGTCAATTTCCCTGCAGAATCTAATTATTGTTCCAATATTGTTTGAGGAACCATCCTCTTCTAAGTTGTTAAAGAAGTACCTGCCTAGGAGCTTCCTTCTGTTCCGAGCAATGGCTTGACACTCGCAAAGAAGGGGGGAGTTATCTTCCATAACTTGTAGGTCCTCACAGTACCTGCATATGTCCGTATTTGATAAGCCTAGTCTCATGGCATGCTTCCTTAAAAGACAGTGTCCAGTGTCTGCATACTAAGAGCATACGATTTATTGAAGATGTTTGCTGAAAGCTTTTGAGCTATTATTATATCATATTAACTTTTATGGATTGTTTATACAAATTGCCACTTTCCCAAAGTACTGTCCAAATATTAACAAATAATTTAAAATTAAAAACCCACTTTCCAATACCCAGCTTCATTAAAGCATTCATTTGCAGGAAATTTTAATTAAAGATGCAAAAATCCAATCTCAAGTAACGGATGTCAAAGACAATAGAATTTACTCCGAAATTATTTACCTTCCCCACAATCAGTTTCAGTTTCAAAACCAAAAATAGGATAAGAGCTCTCCATATATTCACGCATAGGACGTTCTACATAAGCACTCACTACCACAGTGTATAACGTACCTACCATCATCAAAAGTATAAAATCGAACGTGATAACTTTGTGCCAAGTTCTAAAACTTCAGTAGCACCTTGACCTATGCTCACTACGTAAATGATTGCTCAGTGCAAATAAAACAAACAATGAACGGAAGAAGCTAAAGTGAGAAGTTCGGTCGAAGAGTTATCTCTTGGAAAACTCTAAGGTGGAAAACGGAACAACGTTTCCGGATTTGAAATTTAAAGGAATTTTTGCCTTTACCAGATTTAGTGTTTATATTCTTTTTGCTCAAAAGAGTTTACGAAATGAAATCCAATTTGAAATCCTCACAGATGCACTAGAATAGCGCACTTCAAATGCGAGAGAAAAGTTTTTGCGGAAAAGCACACAGTAAAACAGGTTTTTGTAAAATGTTCAATATACGGAGTAAAGGAGTAGGTATGGGGATTTATTTAAGCGTGATTATTATATACTTATTCAGGAATGGCAAGGAGTAAATCCTTTGGAGTAGTTAAAAAGGTTTGCCAACATAGAATAGCCGATAGTCTCCTTTGAGATGTTTTGGAAGAGTCCAGAGTGGATAATGGTCCATTGAACTTTAAAGCATAAGATATTGATGCTCAAATTGTGACACATAATGAATTTATTGCGTACATAATGTTTGTGAAGTTGAAGACATTTTTTGTAGAACACCGGTGGTTCTCTATCATAAGTACAAAATACATTCGAAATATATCTGAAGGGCTATTGACCCTGTGTCAGGTATGTATGTATATTTACGAGTATGTATGTTTGGGGAGTGCGACTCAAGAACTGTTTTGGTACTATAGGTAGGCAAGTGTGGCAGCAGGATTTCAACCAAAGTTAAAATACAATGTTTCTTATAAGATATTTGGAATATAAACGCGCCATATGCGTTAATAACTCTAACACTTGCAATTTCATTTTCTTTTACTGTCTTCAGTGGAAATAATAATACACATTGCAAACAAACCTAATATTAGGTTTGAATTTGAGATATTGTCGAGAAATCATAAATCGATTATAAATTATTTATAGAGCTGAGTTACTGCGAAATATTCAACAAGCTCTAATACGATTGTAGTGTGTTGATGTACGTCTAATCGGCACGCACCATTGTGGCTTTCGGCCCGACAGATTGACTATACAATAGAAATTTCACACTGAAGCAAATCCTGAAAAAGACAAATAAATTTTAAGTTCACACTCTCTATCACTTAATCGACTTCCAAACCTTTCATATGCGACCTTAAAGTTGATGAAATAATGGTTAGTGTAGACTTGTAGCTCTTTGAGAGTTGTGCCTTCACCTTTTGCCGTGTTTTTAGCACGCTTACGAAACCAGTGGACATTATCAACTTTATAAGAAGCAACGGCATTGACACCGATGCTATCAGATGTCACAGCCTTACACCTGAAAACCTGCCTGACCGAATATCAGCTACATTTAAGTTGCTCGCTCTCTCAGATATTGGAAAGGTTTAGTAAACTCTAATATTTGGCCGAAAAATATGATTGTTAAGGAGTTTACACATCGCCCTAGCAACTTTACCAGGAAGCCAAAAAAATTTACCGAGCCTGCCTTCTTCTATCAAAATGTGAGAGGGCTAAGGACAAAATGTACGAAGTTCTTGTTAAATGTCTACAGCTCCTCAGCTGATATCATAGTCATCACAGAAACTGGATTAGCTTTTCCGATGCTGTTATTTTCTCAAACTATTTTTCTGTAAATCACTGTGATCGATCACCTGAAAATAGTTCATTTGAACGATTTTATAGCAATCAGAAGAGATTTAAATCCTAATGAACTAAAACTTGACGATTTCTCGAAATCTGTGGCCTCTTCAAGAGTTTTCATCTCCTCCTAGAACACAGCTTTCCGTAGTGACTAGATACTTGGATGCCATTCGCTATGTTGAAAATCTTACACCCGCTACTGACAGACTTTATGTCTTTGGTGACTTTAACCAACCCAAAATTGATTGGACTGCCGGAGATATTGACTGCACGTATCTTACCCATGCCAATACCTTATCAGCCATTGATTTTTTTTGTAAAAATTTAATGTGCAACAACATGGTTTTGTAAAAAACAGATCCACTGTTCCTTATCTTCTCCTTGTTACAAAATTTGTTATTAGTGAGATAGATAATGTAATCAGGTCGATGACATTTACACTGATTTCAGTAAAGCGTTTGACCGAATTGACCACATGCTTCTTCTTTACAAACTTGTACGTTTAGGGTTCCCTGAGATGGCTATCAACCTATTTAGGAAACAGATACTAATTTGTTAAGTTTCGAGGACACTTATCGAAAGAAATCTTGGTAACATCCGACGTCCCTCAAGGAAGTCGCATAGGCCCACTCTTATTTATTTTATTCGTTAATGATGTTGTCAAATTTGTTCCACATGGCAATATCCTGGTGTTTGCCGATGATTTTAAAATATACTCTTCATGCATTGATTCGATAGATTGAATGCACATCTCCAAAACTTCGTTTTGTGGTGCATTAAAAACTGCTTGTTCCTTAATGTTAGTAAATGTTCGGTCATTATTTTTTCCCGTCGAACCTCGTCTTTCATTCACGCTTATTCCTTCGAGAGTAATGTTAATCCGCGTGTATTTTTGATATAAGATTCAGGGGTATGTTAGATAGTAAACTATCCTACATTTATCACTAGGAATATATCACATATAAAGCCAATAGAGCATCGGGAATGCTTAAAGTTGTTCACCGAACCTTATGAGCTAAAAATTGTATATTTGACGTTTGTTCGATCGCTGTTGGAATATGCGTCCATGTTGTAATAATCGAAGCAATTCAAAAAAAGATTTCTTAGGTTTGCCCTCAGACGTCTTCCTTGGTCTGATAGTAATAACTTACCCCCTTATTCAGCTCGATTACAACTTATTGGACTCGAGTCCCTTGAGGTTAGGAGAAAGGTGCCAAGAGTTGTGTTTCTTCACAGAATACTTATTGGGGAGATTCATTGTCCTGATATTTTAAGTCTTGTAGGGGTTAATATTCCATCACTTAATTTGTGAAATAACAGATTATTTTATATTCCTCGTTCTCGAATTAATTACGGTAGATCCTAATCTTTGAATGTTTTGTTTTTGTATAATGATTATACGTCTTTAATTGACATTAATATGAAAATACCGTTAATAAAAACCATCTTCTTCAACTTTTTCCAGTTGCAATTGTTTTGTACTTGCATTTTTTCCTGTATTATTTTTTTTTGCATAATTGTTTCTCAATTTTAGTTTCTTTTTTCATTTGTACTATGCTACTAATTACAAATTCAAATTTTTCATGTCTAAAAAGGCATAGTACCTTGTTGACAAACAAATAAATAAATTGAAATTCATTGCTTGGAGCTCTTTATGGCAATAGCCACATTCGGTATCCCGGAGGGTTTTCACGCCCAAAGCCTCTACATGCGTTTTCCCCTGGATCCTTTTCTTTTCCAAAGCATTTTTATTCGCACAATGTCTAAAAATAAATCCCACATTATTTTTTTTTTTTGTGATGAAAGCCTATTGCAACATAATTCAAAGACCTTTTGTATTGACCAAGAGCATCGTCTTAAAATTCAATAAATAAATATTATGAGTTATGAATAGTCCCAGTTGTTAGTGTATGATAAGATCGCATTACGGAAACCTCTTGGAAATACATATATACCTACACATGTTTTGCCTTACATAAAATAATATTTTATATATGTTTGTTTCTTTTTCCCAACAATTTTTTTTTGTTTTTCCTTAAAATTCTTAAAGATTACAATTAAATTTACAAATTAGAACAACACAAACAATCAAATATTAAAAACCTGTCATTTGGTTGACAGCGCGGGCGGTGGGCTGTGCTTTCACGTTCGAAATAAAAAAATTTAAATTAGGACTACACCTAACTTCCTAATCTGATTTTGCATAATACTGATAGATAGATTTACCACGCTTTAAAATTTGAAAAGCTCGCCTTAAACGTGCAAATATTTCAACGATATTGAAAAAAAAAATGTAGAATTACCGCAACAATGAGCGAGCATACATCAGTGAATTGTGTAGAATTTACATGCAAAAAAAAACCAAGAACAAAAAATAACATTGCAATGCGTAAGTTCAAACAAATAGCATTGCATTAACAATAAATATTTTTCCAATTTGCCATATTATGAAAAGTATTTTACTTTTTTTCGGTTGCACCTGGAAGTGAGATAGAGTAAAGTTGGGTAATGTAGACCACTCGGCTAATATGGACCACCGCTCACTTCTCGCAAATGCAATTGAGGTGAGCATTGCTTACGCTTGTGCGCGACCTCCTAAAACTTACCTTAGTGTAGTTCCAGCAGTCAGAAGGAATGCGTCTCTGACTTTTGATAAATAAAAGAAAATCGAAGGCAGTGATCATATTTTTAAGTAAGTGTTTTTTTTCTTTTTTTCATTTCTTAAATATTTATTTTATTTATTTTTTATTTATTTATTTTAACGTACAATCTATTGTCAAAGTGACAAGTGTTGAGTGTACAAGTAATCTACCAAATAAATTTGCACAAATTTGTTGATGGGGAATAACATAAAAGACAACAATGGCAACAATTTATTACAATTATTTTAAACGACAATTAGAAAAAAAAGAAATAAAGAAATAAACACCAGACATTCAATAAACAATATTTATAAAAAAAAACTATTTATGACTGAATAGTCTAAGGACAACAACCATTTCTTAACACCTTTCAAAAATACATTTTAATCCCTCCCACACCTAATAATATCAGGAAGTGAATTAAACAAACGGGGTGCGGTGGCATAGTAAAATCTTTTAAAGCATGCTTTATAAATTGTAGGAACAATTACCAAATTTCTAGTATTGACCCGCAAACTGTAGCTATCTACGTTTCTTACAAAGTAAAAACCCGAGTTTTCGAAAAATATTTTTAAGACCTTGTAGCAGTAAAGATGCCTTAGCGGAAGAATTTCAAGGTTTCTGAACAACAAAAGACTTGGAGTTCTCCGATTTACTTTGCATACAATCCGTATTGCATGTTTTTGTTTTATCAATAGTGGTTCCGTTTTATTAAAATATGCACCACCCCAACAAGAGATACCATATTGTAGTTTTGATTTTAAAAGACCATTGTAAACGAGCTCAATGATTGATTGTGGACAATATAGACTAAGGTGATACAGTTGCCTTACCACTTTATTAAGGTATTGTTTAAGATAAAGTGTATGATTATTCCAACAAAGCTTGTTATCTAACACTATACCTAAATATTTAAAATTGTCAACACACTCCACCCTGAAACAATCATTGGAACAAGATTTAAAGTTGTTGAATGCTATAAAATTATCATTAAGATTGGAAAAACAAAATTGTTTGCAACTTGGAGAGTGATAATAAATCGGCAAATCATCGCAGATATTACGTTTAATATCAAATATCATAAATTTGGTTTTATCACTGATTATGAGTTTGTGTTTTATGAACCATTTTCTCAATAAATCGAGGTCGTAGTTCACATCCGCAAAAATATTGAACAAACTAGCATTTGAGTATGAAAGAGCAGTATCATCAGCAAACGCTGTAACTTTACCTTTGAAAGGTTGGACAAACAATGAGTTGACATATATCAGGAACAAAATAGGACCCAAAACTGAACCTTGTGGAACACCAAGTTCAATGTAATTCGGAGCGCTGAAAATATTTTTGATCTTGACCATTTGGCTTCGGTTTTTCAAATAAGACGCAAACCAATCGTACGTATTACCTCTAAACCCTATATTAAAAAGTTTGTCGAGTAATATTGTGTGATCCACCATGTCAAAAGCTTTAGTGATATCAATAAACAAGGAAGCCGGTATTTCTGATAAATTTAGACTGTTGTACAATTCGCCAGTTAATTTTAACAGTGCCGTCTCAGTAGACCTTCCATTCCTAAAACCAAATTGACAATCACTAAGGAAATGTATTCTATCAAGAAACGACAACATTCTTGATTTAATACCTTTCTCAAATAATTTTGAAAAAATCGATAGCAGAGAAATAGGGCGATAGTTGTTTAAAATAGTATTATCACCTTTTTTGTGGAGTGGCATTACTACTGCTGTTTTTAGAGAATGAGGAAAAATACCTAGCTGAATACTCTTATTAAATATAAAACATAAAACATCAGAAATTTGAAACGAATTTTTTTTTAAGATAGAGCTTGATATATTATCAAAAGAAGTAGAGTTTGATGTTTTAAGAGAACAAATTATTTTATGAATCTCCAGAGCAGTGAATGGTTCACAGTAAAAACTTAAATCTTTTTTATCCATTCCTTGTATATTAATAAGAAGTGAATATGTGTTTTAAAGTTCGTATTAGTGAAATTATTGTAATAAATCACGATTTGTTGCAAAGTAGCTTTCTTTCAAAACCACGTGTTTCGTGTAATATGGACCACTATAAGGGAGGGAGAGAACCACGTTTCCTTGCTTTCTGTTCCGCCTCCTTCCAGCCATAAGATGCAGCCACTGCACAAGACGTTTATGGGTCCACTTAAGAAGCATTTATGAGAAGAGATTCGGATTTGGATGAGGATGAATTCCCGACTATTAACGCATTTTGATATAACTGAATTGTTTGGCAAAGCATATTTTCGAGTCCAAACAGGAGATATAGCGGTCAATGGAGTCAGTGCTACGGATTTCACCCACTTCATAGAAACATCTTCACGGATAGTGACTTCCTAGCAGCTGACGGTGATGTTTACCCAGCAGAGGAGCCTTCAAGTAAATAACCTGTTATTGAACGTACAACCACTCCACAAGCTATTGAATTGCCAGTTCTAGAAACGCCCAGAAAATCCACACTGCTAACCGGGTCGCCATACAAAATAACCTTGGAAGATTAGCCGGTGGTCCATATTACCCCCCACTTTTATTTTTTTATGTTTTTGAGTTACTATAGTTTTTAATTTTTGTTAATTTTTGATGAAGTGAATTAATGATTTTCTTGTTATTTTTTAAATAAAAATAGACTGATCTTTTTTTAAAATAAACGTCTTTAATAAAACTTACACAGTTTGTGTTTTATTAGCAAAAATGTGAATGGTAGCCCATATTACCCTACTTTACTCTACCAATGGTCCGTACCATCTGTTATACCCTGTTCATATAATATCTGGCCTGACAATAACATTGGAGTACGGGATAAACCTCATCCCTTAAAGAGGCACTATACAGCTACGATTACACGTGTCATTTTTTGTCGAAAATTTTGACATGCTGACGTCACAAAAATTCCATTTCGGTGGTCACTCATTTCTCTCATTTTTTGTGATTATTACGATTAAGTTACATTAACAAGTAGTTTACGCTTCTGTAGTTTCGCGTTTCGTAGGTAGCTTTCCAGCGAACGCACCTGCTAATACCGTCATTACATGCGGTTTTTTGTTAGATATATCTTATCGTTTGTACTTGTCTCCGGTTTCGGAACCATAATATTTCAGAATTTCCCCAGTGATTAAATCATATCCTGGAGTTTTGTTATTTTGCAGGGGTGGTTTCGCGACCTCCGTGAACGAGTAACCCGTTTTCGTAAAATGTGTACATATTTGGCATTATCGCATACGTGAACGTATTTTGGCATCACCACTTGGCTGAACGGATGCCTAAACGTATACCTACGTTCAATTCTAATGTCATTCGATTGGTTTTTAGTGTTCGTTATTTGTGTTGTGCAAAAAATTGTAAAGAAAAATGTAAGTTTCATATCAATAAATCTATTTAAATGTTGATTCATAAAATATGCATTTAAAAATATCACATTTTTAGGACAATTTTGTGGCAAATAAACTCCGTACAGAAAATGTTCTTGGCAGAATACACGAGAAATCACCCGAACTTGGACAACAACTTGCTTCCAAGCATTCTTGAAGAAAATATTAAGTGGGAATCCACAAAAATTGAAGAAAAATTTAACAGAAAGTATGCTGTTTCTTCGCCGAAATCGATTTGTATTCGTACCCGTTGCACACTTTGATTAATGTTAAATGGAATTTTAAATTGACAGCATACATTATGCAAAAATGTTCTTTTAAAAACTGAACAACTTTTTCAGGTTGGTATATGCCTCTTTTATTATATGCCAAGTTTCTCCAACGATCCCAATCGTTCTTTCCAAAACACAGCATGCCTTTGACAGAACCTCGTTGAACCGTGCTTCCATTGATTCATTTTGAGGAGTTTTGTAGGGCGTTATACCCCATGGTTCAAGTGGATAACCGGAATCACCTGTATATTAACAAGGTACGTTATATAAAGTTAAATAAAATGCAAAATGAATTTTCATGACTTACCTAATAAACAACCATTTTGATTTCCATTCAATTGATACGAAAATAATCATGCGCAGTCTTTCCTTATTGTGCATTCACTGCATTTATGACATGCTCATGATCGCAGATCTGTAAATTCATATAATATAAGGTATTGATATTATATGATATAATTTTATACATTCTACGATCTCTCAATTGTTGCATTAAAGCTATGGAAACCCTGGCGATTTTAAAACATTTATACAAATTTTGAGTGGGTCGCTGCAGCCCAATAATCAATATGAGTACCATCGATGCACCCAATGACTAAAATATAATTCACAAGGGTGAATTAATATAATAAAGCGTTTTGTAAAAGATCCAACAATCTTACCACCAGGTATTTTATTCCCTATATAGAGATGGATTCGCCAGAAGGCAGTGATGCCTTTTTCACTCGTTCAAGATACTTTACGTTGTTTGTGGTTGATAGTGATGATCCGTCATTTAGGTTTTTTTTGAGATTGTCGGTCTTCTAACTGTAGAAAAAAAAAACCTGGAGTGAAAAAAACTAAAAACAATATTGATGAGATCATTTAGCTGTTTTAATTTGTGAGCAAGTCCTCGAATCCATACTGAGTCGAATGCCTTCTCCACGTCTAGGAAGCACACTAGCCTGATGCTTGTTGAGAGCCATTGTGACATCATGATGACATTTCATTAGCGGGTGTAACGTGGAGTGCTTTTCGCGAAACCAAAATTGATTGTCCGGTAAAATGTTGAGTTGGCTGCATACATATTTTACTCGCCGCAGAATCAGCTCTTCAAGTATTTTGCTCACACTACATAGGAGCGACATTGGCCTGCGTCCAGTTACTTTGCTACGGTCGCCTTTCTGGTATGGCTATTATTTAGCGGTCTTATATTTGCTGGAAAATAACAGTTGTTGATGCAGGTTTTCATCACTTTAGCTAGCAGGATCATGATGGTCTGTGGTAACTCCTTAGGACGAAATTTGAAATGTTGTTCGGTCCGGTTGATTTTTTAGAGTGACTGCCACGAATATTATTTCAGCGATTTGTTCCGGCGTTGAAAAGCTGCTTTCTTCCAGGGATCGCCTGTGGAATTTATTTCGTCGAATTAGGTGCTTGCGGCTGTCAGTTCTTCGATACCTCTAACCGTGCCATCGACTTCTGTGATAAATATTGAGTCTTCGGGAGGTGACGGTTCGAAGTTGCCTTCGAAGTAATCCGCTAATGCTTCTGTCTTTTAATTTTTTTCCAGAACTTGTGTTGAGAACGTCTGGCATTTTTGGGCCTTTACCAATAATTCTGTTGATCTGGTACAGGTTAAGGATACATACAGAGAGATGGCTATGTCTGTCCTGGGATATATGATGTCCTGGGATTCTTTTGTTTATCGAGTGCGTTATTCACAGCATTCTTGAAGTCTTAACGGCTGCATCTATTTCATCATTGGTGAGATTTCTGGTCGCTTGGGGCAGAGTAATGTTGTTTACGACTTCTCTTTGGAATAGGTCAACATCCAATTCCTGAAAATTAACAAAGTCATTCGTGAAGATTGGTTGAATAAGTTTAATGGTTAGTTGCACTACTTCATGGTCAGAGTCGGTGGTGACAGTCTTGCAGTCGTTGTTCTGGATCTCATGGAGGACGTTAATAGGCTCAAGGTTGCCAAAAAGAAATCCAATAATGATGGTGTCCTGGCGAAGGCCGGTCTTGGTTGGGATATTTCCACGAGCGAGTGGACGTCGGTGTTGTCTTCCATCCAGTTGACTATAGCCAAACCATTCGGTTCAATCAACGGTATCGGCCTATTTTACCATATGAGTTTTGGGTTAAGTGTCCGTTCAATATCGTGTTGAATGTCCAAAGTGTTAGCATTGCACTTGTGGTACAAGGTGGACCAAAATTAAAAATTTTCTTTTTTCTACCGAAGGAAATTTTTCAAGACGCATCTATTCCAAATATTTCATTGATGGATGTGTTCGGATTTTGCGCTAGTTGTTTACTGGTCGATTATATACCAGGCGGTCATTTATAGGTAACCTACATAACATTCTCCCCATCTACTTAACCTTAATTCATTTCTTCTCACAAAGTACTCATTTTTATTATCTTCTTAAACTTTATGGATCTTCTTCAATCTCTCAGCCCACGAAAGATTAACTTTCAATTTAAACAAGTTGGTGTAGGTATATATTTTATAAGGTAGATAACCTAAAAAAAACACATTTAATTAGATTTTCATAGCTGTGTCCTCTATATTACAGTATGCGCAAATGTTTATATATTCTTAGAAGTTACAAACGGCTTTGAAAAGTCTGATACTTAATTTTAGCTAAAGTCTGAAATCTTAAAAACCTTATATTATGAAAAACATCTTAAGGCTATACCTACCTATGTAAATAGATGCACATGCACAAGAACAATTTAAAAAATATTTGCATTATTTAAATAAACTTGAGTTATCTATTTATTTGTTTGTTACTTTACCTACTAAAATAAATTAAAAACGCTCTAAGAAAATATTGTGCTTCCTTAGGAGCTTCTTCTATTTCACAATAGCTCTAGTATAAAGCATACTAGAGCTTTCACTCAAGAGATATTTCAGATTTGCTTTTTCGTACTCTTGTGCTTAAATGGTCTACTGCTGGTATTTTTCTCTTTTGCTTTAGGAGTGTTGCCAATTATTTCAAAATCAATAAAATTTAAAGTCACAACAATTTTCCGAAAACACAACTTACGGCTATTTTCTTTTATTTTATATTGCAAACTTTGACGAAGCTTAGACTTTTTTTTTGTAATGCTTTTCAGTTTAAATACTCTTTGTCAGTCAATGCCATATTATATATAAACTCTAATTTATTTTTTTCGGAATATTTTGAATAGGTACTTACAAACGATATCCTTATTTAAGGATCCAATTCTTATGGTCAATTCAAATTACCAATGAACATCTTGAATATTTAAGGGTAAAAGAAGAAGGCGCCTGGGCGTATTTTTTAAATTTCATATACCCTAATGGAACTTGGGCTAAATTTGATGTTGTTAACTCATTTCTGGAAAGACCCATCAGGACAAAAAGATACGCGTTAGGTGTTGAGGTACGTGGCAACTACGCGTGACTACCTTTGGTGCCGACCAATGAGAAAAAAGGGATAGGGATGTGTGCATAAGATCTATCCCTAATAGTCCAGGACATTGGATAAGTACATTATTAATGATACCTTTCTCTTGCCTTATTTTTACTTTCTTCTTTTTTTCTCCTTCCCACCCTTTTTTTATTCCTTTCCTATTGGTTGTTTTTTTTTTATAACCCTTCTGTCAAATATAAGGCTTGAGCAGACCAGGCATCGCTCACCTTTAGGGGATAGTGTTACCTCAAACGAGTAATGTGTTGAGTTTTTGTTAAAGTTTATCAAAGATTAAATAGATGCATTAGTGGAAATCGAAAAAATCTATGGCGGAAGGAAGGAGGTAGGCACCAAATTTATGTAATGATAGGAGAAAAGTTATAAGGATGAAAAATGCTTTCTGTTTATTGTACCTGAATGGATTTATAAGAGTTGGAGACTGTTAATATTTAACTAAATGAAATCTGAAACTAAAACAATAAGTTTAAGAGAATTTGAGAAAATATTCGCGCGAATTTTTTACTTTTTTTTTTCTCAAATTCTCTGAAGCTAAAAGTCAATTTATTTTCATAAAAAAACTGATTATTTTAACCTTAGAGAATAAAAAGACAAATTTCGCAATCCAATTATGTGTGTATATATTCATAAAAGAATATAACCTGGCTTTATAGCTCCTACTCTATTTCACAAAATGGTTTCCAAACAATAACACAAAATTAATTATAATATGGTAACACTTATTTCGCACATTAAATACCATTGACTACAATTCGATCGATAAGGGTGAATAGTGAGAAGGTAATTGTCCAGTTGCAGAGCTGAGATGTAGATGTCGCTAAGATCAGGTGATGAGTTGTCAGGGGATGAGATGCGGTGACCCCAAAATAAACGTGTTGTCACATTTATTTTCATACGAAATGTATGAAGGTCTGGCCAGACCTTGTGGTTGACGGAAAGATATAAGAATAGTTGTGACAGAAGGGTTAAGTTCATAAGGTTTGTAAAGTACGGTAGTTCCTTTTCCTAATACTTTAGACTTGCGAAAAGAACCCAACTTCACGAAAAGCTAAGCACATACGAAAGCAAGCATGCAAGAACGCCCCTTCCACCGAATATTTCAAAATCTGGCCTAAAGGGTGTAAGGCGAAAAAAGATAATTCCAATTATTTAACCTAAGAACTGCAACCAAAAATCACATGCAGGAATAAAATGTGAATATAAGGCATGATGTACGTCCCCAATGCTTTAGAAGTATTATGGTTTTACTATCAAATATCTACTCTCGCTGTAAATATAACAAACAAGAATTAACATCAATTTGCTGAAATAATGACATTAAAAATTTCAAAGTTTACTTAAGAACAGAAGCATTCTTAAGAATCTAACTTCCTAAGATTCAATGACTGTATGCGTTGATTTTGAAAATCAAATTTTCGCAATTAGGTACAAAATACAAATTAAATTTTTCGAAAAAGCTTCAAAGTGTAAATATCTAGCAAAAACAAGAGGATTCAAAGAGAAAGTGAATAATGTTCAGAACATTTACAGCCGTTTCTCTAAATTTGTGTTTAATGGAATGCATTCGATGCTATAAAAAAAAAACTTTTAGAAGCAGCATGTCTACAATAATTATAATCCGTTATAATAAATTCGGAGTACAGTTTCACGGAGCCATAGCACCCGAAACTGTAATATTTATAGCATTGGAATAAACGTGACCTTGATAAGCTTTTAAGTCGAAATTAAAAATGGAGTAAATCCATGGAAACGAAGCATAGGCACAAATATCAAAGACACCCTTCTGTTAAAACTAGAAAGGTGAAATCCAAAGCATATGCTGTATTATGTAATCGTCAACCGTCGGTTGGGTATGTTTTGTTCTGCTATCAATGTGTGAAAATCATCGGGTTATACGCATTTTACAATCTGAGCTTTCCCTTTTATTTTTGTTGCGCCATACTAATAACAAATTTTGTTGTTAAACTTGAGTACACCACTGTACTTCAACTGTACATCAAAGCAACTGTTGCATTCCATGCCTCTTATGTTTTCTTCTCACTATTTAACTAATAATATGTAACAGTCTCTATTGAACTATCAAAGAATAAACTACTCTCTTGTTATTTTATCGTTTGCCGCTCGGTTTTTTTTCCTTTAATAGCTGTTTTACAACAGGTTATGGACCCAGGCTACGAAACAAAGAATAGTTTTTTTTTTGTATATTATTTCCACTAGTTGTTGGTTAAACAAATTCGTATGTCGAGATTATTTTTTTTTTTTTTGCGTTTGCTGCAGTCGCGATGAGTTCGTTATACCAGATAGAGAAATTGAACGGGGAGAATTATGGAAGCTGGGTGATCCAAATGAAAAGCGTACTTATACATGCTGAACTTTGGTCGTATGTCGACGGGTCAAATCAGTTACCGGATGAACCGAAGCAGGAGGAAAAATCTGCATGGGAGGCTTTGGATGCAAAAGCCCTAGCAACGATTCTTCTCAGTGTAAAGCCTTCAGAGTTGATCCACGTAAAACACTCTAAAACTTCGAAGGAGGCATGGGACAAACTGTGCGAAATATATATGCCAAAAGGGCCGGCTCGTATGGTTAGTCTGTTCAAACGGTTGTTGCATGTGAAAATGTCAGACGGGCACTTAATGCCAATTCACATAAATGAGTTCTCCGGTATAGTGGAAAAATTGCGCGAAATACAGGTATTAATTCCTGAAGAATTTTTAGCAATCATCTTGCTATGTAGTTTGCCGGATTCCTATGAAAATTTCGTAGTTGCGATTGAGAGTCGCGATACTTTGCCCTACTATAGCAGTTTGAAGGTCAAGCTCTTAGAAGAAGACCAAAGAAGAGTCAATAAAGACGACACTAACGGGTCGGTAAGTGAACACGTTTTTGCTGCAAAATCGCGGGAGAGAAGTCATGGTAGCAAATCACATCATCCTATAAAAGGAAAATGCTACTCTTGTGGTAAACGTGGTCATTACGCTTCCAATTGTAAAAATTCAAAACCAAAACAGTTAACCTCGTTTGGACTTTTTTCATCAATAGATGGTTCGATGCTGCAACGGGACGAATGGCGCTTGGATAGCGGTGCAACATCACATATGTGCTGTAACAAAGAAGTATTTACCGAACTTCGACATGACGTTGATGGCGAAAAGGTGCAATTAGCAAACGATAAGTTCGTTGTATCGAATGCTATTGGGACAGTTAGGCTAAAACTGGATACAGGTGACATCGAAGTGCAAAATGTTTTGTACATTCCAGAACTACAAGGTAGCCTTATGTCCGTAAGTAAAATAACAAAGCACAATCTTACCGTGGATTTCTATCATAATGTTGCTGTTGTTAAAAATTCTCAATACTCGGTTGTGTTAAAAGCCTATAAGAAAAGTGAGCTGTATATTGTTAAACCTCAAACTGAATTTCTTTCTTACCGACACAGCGTTAAGAGCAACACGATGGAGAAATGGCATCAAAGATATGGACATCTTAATACGATTAATTTGAGACAGCTCAAGAATGAGGACAAGGTAATTGGCCTTAATATTGCTTCGTCTAATGATAATGTGAATTGCGTTGTGTGCGCAAAAGGAAAACTGACTGTGCAACCTTTCCCTAAGCAATCATTTACTCGAAGTAAACAATTGCTGGAGCTGGTGCATAGCGATGTGTGTGGACCAATGAGAACACAATCAGCTGGAGGAGCAAGGTATTTCATGACACTAATCGATGATAAAGTCAGAAATATACATGCATATTTTTTAAAAACGAAAGTCGAGGTATTTAACAAATTTAAGCGTTTAATGGCTATGGTGGAGCTCCAAACTTCACATAAAATAAAATGTTTGCGGAGTGACAACGGACGAGAATTTATGAATTAAGCATTTAACGACTACTTGCAGGAAAACGGGATAACACGTCAACTTACGGTCGAGTACACCCCTCAACAGAATGGTGTGGCAGAAAGAGCCAATCGGACGCACGTTGAGATGGCAAGGTGCTTGCTGTTGGACCAGAATTTACCGGAGTACCTGTGGGCGGAGGCAATCAATAAAGCAGTTTACCTTCGGAATAGGTCACCATCCAGGATTCTTGGAAATACTACCCCATTTGAAGTTTGGACTGGATCCAAACCCAGTGTTGGGCACTTAAAGGTCTTTGGATCAAAAGCCATAGCTTTAAACAAAAGACCTGGAAACTCGAAATTCGCTGCGAAAGGTAGAGAGCTCATCTTGGTAGCTTACTCGGAGGAATCCAAGGGATACCGACTATTTGATCCTAAAACAAGACAAATTGAAAAAAGTCGCGATGTTAAAATTTTCGAAAATGAATCACAAAATTGTTTCGTTGATATAAAAGATTTTTTTCTTGCAGAAACTGACGATGTAGTCACAGAGCAACCAGAAAAAACCAACAACGATAAATATGTCTCGCCGCAGTCACCTAAAAACCAGCATCCACTAGTCAAAACAGCTGACTCATCTAGCCCGCCGACAAAAACAGTAGTTGTTGGGCCGGGCGACCGAAAATCATCCGTACGGGAAAGCCTGGTAGGCCAACGTAGCAGTATAATATGATTGAAGCGGTTAATGCGATAGGAGAATACAGTTGGAGTACGATGCACTTATCAAAAATGGAACCTGGGAGCTAGTGGATCCACCATCAAAGGACTTAATAATTGGCTGTAAGTGGGTTTTTAACCTTAAAAGGAAACCAGACGGATCAATTGACAAGTACAAATGTAGGCTTGTAGCCAAAGGGTGTTCCCAGAAATATTTGATAAATTTTAATGAAACTTTCTCCCCCGAAGTCCGTTACTCGTCCATACGGTTAGTTTTAGCTATTGCGGTGCAGTATGAACTTCTTGTGCACCACCTCGATATAACTTCCGCATACCTTAATGGCGAACTAAGCGAAGATGTTTTTATGGCTCAACCCGAAGGATTTGTGGACCAAGATAATCCACAGAAAGTTTGTAAGCTACGTAAGTCGCTTTATGGCTTGAAACAAGCGGGGAGGGAGTGGAACAAGAAATTAAACGAAGTGTTGCTGCAGATTGGACTGACGAGGTGTAACGGAGACAACTGTCTGTATGTCATGGGTATTGAAGATCAGATTAACATTGTGGCGGTGTATGTTGACGATTTTTTGATTGCCTGTTCGTCGGAATCATCAATGGATGCAATTAAGGCCCAAATTGGAACTGCGTTTGATTGTGTGGACAAAGGTGCAGTGCAGCAATTTCTAGGGATTGAAATTGAGCGAGATCAACCAAGGGGACCTTTGGCAATACATCAACATCAATATATAAAAGAAATTTTGTGCCGGTACCGGATGGATGCATGTAAGCCCTGTTTTACCCCACTCGACCTTGGGATGAAATTAGTGAAGTGCCGAAGTGAGACGTGCCAGAAGGAGGATCCAAGCCACTACCAATCCATAGTGGGTGCTATTATGTATTTAGCAGTTTCTACGAGGCCAGACATTAGTCACACTATCAGCAAACTTTCTCAGTACAACGTGGAACCACATGGAGAACATTTAAGTGCATTAAAACACCTGTTGCGGTACATCAAGACTACAGGTGGTGCAAAGCTGTTTTATTCGAAATCGTCGGAGGGTCTTCAAGGTTATGTGGACGCAGATTGGGGAGGAAATACTGATGATAGGAGATCCTATACTGGATTCGTGTTCACATTTGGTGGTGGAACCATCTCTTGGGAATCGAAGAAGCAGCTATCAGTTGCTCTTAGTAGCACTGAAGCCGAATACATGGCGCTGTCGCAAGCAAGCAAGGAGGCTGTGTACTTGCGAAACTTGGTATCAGAGTTAAACTTTACCTTTACTAATCGTTCTGTTCTTCTATTTAACGACAATATAGGTGCTCAGCAGCTCAGCAAGCACATCGACATCCGTTACCACTACATTCGAGACTTGTATGAAGAAGGCACAATAGACTTGAAGTACCATTGTTCCGAATACATTGAAGATGATGCGAAAATGAATTCAAATATTCAAATAATGTGTAAGAAACGAAATTCTTATTGCTGATAGACTATGTATGCGATTCATACATATACTATGGTCACGAAGGTGTTGACTTCCAACGTGAAATTTGCAGTGAAACTTATAATTGTGGAAATACATGCGAATACGAAGCGAATTTCGACGATTGAGAAATTAGTGAGATGCAGTTGTTTTGGATTAGCTTGAAGTGCGTAATTTGTGGGAGCATAATAAGATTGAACGATACAGACTCACCAATTTTCCTGTTCTCGTTGTGTGGTTTCCTTTTGTTGAAAAGTCAATAGACGAGCTCCAAAAATTGCAGCGTGAAATTACAGCACTTTTAAAACCTGCCCACTTTGAGCTACATAAATGGCATTCCAACGTCGAGTTAACTCCGTCAACAAGGACAACTACTGTTGAGCTCAAAACGAGTGATACGGAAACAACAAAAACATTAGGAATTGAATGGAATCCTAGGGCGGATCATTCGAGAGAAGGGTTGAATTTTGGATAGCTCGAGCCATCACCGATTTCCAACCCCAACGAGAGCTGGAGATGAAAAATTGGAAAATACCAAAGGATGTAACCACAAGCCATAGATATGTTGTTAGGGGCTGACGTATTTTTTGAACTTTTGCGTACTGGTAGGATTGAGTTAGGATCAAATCTTCCTGTCTTACAAAATACGTCCTTCGGATGGATAGTTTCAGGAGCCTGTAAAGAAAAGTGTACCTTACGGTACGGTACCTTAAAGGTACACTCTACAAAAAGTTGCAATTTTCTACAACAGAGTTCAAAGGGGTCATGGACCGATCTCGAGAAATTAGTTGAACGATTTTGGAAAATAGAAGAAGTTCCTAGTACAATCAGGCGCACTGCAGAGCACGTTTCTTGTGAAGAACATTTTACACACCACTTAAAGACAATGCCCAATGGTAGGTTCTCAGTGAAATTGCCATTCAAGGATAGCCATCGCCAATTAGGAAACTCGTTGGATATAGCCAAGAGAAGATTCTTTGGGTTAGAGCGAAAATTATCAAAGAACTTGGAATTGAAAGGTCAATACTCCGAATTTATTGGGGAATATTTGAAGTTAGGGCATATGTCGCTAGTCGAGCACATAAATCTTAACCAACCCCACTATTATATGCCACATCACTGCGTTATTCGGCCTGAAAGTTCATCGACAAAACTGCGAGTGGTCTTTGACGCATCGTGTCAAACTTCGTCGTCCATATCGTTGAACAATTTGCTGATGGTTGGGCCGACAATACAGGAGGAATTGTACTCGATACTGTTGCGATTTCGAAGTCACCAGTATGCCTTAACGGGTGATATACAAAAAATGTATCGTCAGATAGAAGTTGATAGCAACGATCGGCAGTTCCAGTTAATACTTTGGAGAAATCACTCCTGCGATAGGCTACAAACGTATTGCCTCAATACTGTTACGTACGGAACTGCCTGCGCACCGTTTCTGGCCACTCGATGTTTGCAGGAAATTGGAATACGCAACCAAAGTCACCCAGCAAGTCAAGTAATCTTGCATGATTTTTACGTTGACGATTTAATTACAGGTGCCAACTCAATAGACGAGCTCCAAAAATTGCAGCGTGAAATTACAGCACTTTTAAAACCTGCCCACTTTGAGCTACATAAATGGCATTCCAACGTCGAGTTAACTCCGTCAACAAGGACAACTACTGTTGAGCTCAAAACGAGTGATACGGAAACAACAAAAACATTAGGAATTGAATGGAATCCTAGGGCGGATATATTTCAGTATGTCTACAAAGAAGCGTTTTCTGTGGAAAAATTGACAAAACGCACAGTACTCTCCTCGTCAAGCAGGTTGTTTGACCCATTAGGTTTGATTGGTCCAATAGTAATAAAGGCAAAGCTTTTTCTAAAGGCATTATGGATGGAAAGGCTAGATTGGGACGATCCGTTACCAAATAATCTAGGGTCGTTGTGGAGGGAGTACATAGAAGATCTCCAAAATTTAAACTGCATCAGCGTTCCACGTTTTGTTTTTCAACCAAAGACAAAAAACTTTCAAATACATGGGTTTTCAGATGCGTCGATAAAGGCGTATGGCTGTTGTCTGTATGCCAGGTGTGTAGATGAATTCGGATGCGTATCCGTAAGGCTTTTAACCGGAAAATCAAGGGTCGCGCCATCAAAAACTTTGTCATTGCCTCGTTTAGAATTGTGTGGTGCACAACTGCTGGCAAAATTATGGCTGAAGGTAAAGGCAGCATTAAAAATGGAATTTGAGGAAATTTATTTTTGGGTGGACTCAGAAATCGTCTTGTATTGGCTAACGTCACCATCTAATTCTTGGGAAACATTCGTTGCCAATAGGGTCAGTGACATCCAATCGTCGACCCCAAAAAACATTCAATGGAGGCATGTGAGATCTGAGTTCAATCCAGCCGATCTCATATCTAGGGGAAGCACTGTAGTAGACCTCTGGAAATCGATTTGGTTCCATGGGACAGAATTCCTTAAAACACGTAATGCAGAGTGGCCTGTAAACACTAAATTTGACCGTCACAAGTTGGATAGATCGTTGCTCGAGGAAAGAAAGAGAAAAAACGTGTTTATGTGCACCGCTCTTGATAAAGACTTTGTCGAGGAGCTGTACAAACACAATTTTTCGACTACTGTTCGAATAGTAGCCTACATGCTCCGATATATCCGAATCCGGAGAGGAGAAACATTAACAAAACAAGAGCCGCTGACCGCCAGGGAGCTAGATGAGGCTTTAGTGAGAATCGTCTGGTGTATCCAGCAATGGAGCTTTGCTAACGAAATTGTCGAAATAGAAGAAAAGAAAACAAATTTGTCCTCAACCAGCATATCAAGACTATCACCGTTTTTAAATGTCGAAAATGGCATAGCACTGTTGCGCGTCGGAGGCCGCATAAGAAACGCTGATATAAAGCATGATGCAAAATTTCCAATGCTGCTACACGGTGATAATCCGTTCGTGAGAGCCTATCTTCGGTATTTGCACATACGAAATTACCACGCGGGACCTCAAGCCCTATTGAATTTCTCCAGGGATCGATTTTGGATCATAAAGGGCAGGAAGGCAGTTAGGAGCATCGTTAATGCTTGCATGCATTGTCAGAGGTATAGACCAAAATTGATGCAACAAATTATGGGAAATTTGCCTAAGGATCGGGTGACGCAAAATAGACCTTTCAAGATCTGTGGGGTGGACTTTTGTGGACCCATTTTAACATCGTGGAAAATAAGGGGAAAGCAGCCATACAAATCCTATATTGCAGTCTTTGTATGCTTTTCCACTAAGGCTGTTCATTTGGAACTGGTTTCCGACTTGAGTTCGGACGCATTCATTGCGTCGCTTAAACGATTAATAGGGCGTAGGGGTTGTCCTTCCACAATACATTGCGATAATGCGACGAATTTCGTAGGGGCAAAAACTAAGCTTGTTGAATTTAGAAAAACATTTTTCAAACAAAATATTAATCAAAAAATACTTGAGTTCGTTGCAGAGAAAGGCATCGAGTTCCAGTTCATTCCGCCTCGTGCGCCACATTTTGGTGGCATATGGGAGGCGGCAGTCAAATCGGCAAAAACGCTATTAACAAAGACATTTGGAGGAGCACTCTTAACGTTTGAGGAACTATCCACAGCACTGGTAGAAGTCGAAGGGATTCTTAACTCAAGACCCATAACGCAAATCACCTCGGACCCAGCAGACATGGAAGCGCTGACACCAGGCCATTTTTTAATTGGAGCCCCAATAAATTCATTCCCTGAACCTGATTTATGCTCTAACAAAGTTTCTTATCTCAACAGGTGGCAGAGAATTACGGCACTGAAACAGCATTTTTGGAAAAGGTGGTCCTTGGAATATATCCAAAATCTTCAGCAGAAATCCAAGTGGTGGTCGCAACAGCCCAACATACGAGAAGGAAGTTTAGTCGTTCTGCAAGATGAAAACCTGCCGCCGTTCAAATGGGCCTTAGCGAGAGTAGAACGAGTCATTAGAGGCGATGATAACAACGTCCGAGTGGTCGATCTCAAAACTGCAAAGGGAAGATTCAGACGTCCCATCACGAAACTTGCACCACTCGACATCAGTTGATGGCAGATCCAATCAAGGGGGCCGGAATGTTCGCATTCGTTTTACCATTTGAATTTTCCCGCCACATTAATTATTCAAAATGCCGTATTTTTTTTGTCTCCCCACATCCAATCTAAATTCACCACATCCAAATCTATCCCTTCATTGTACCTCTAACCAAATACAGATTGCTTTTTCGATTGTAACTTTTAAAGCGAGCACATCGTCTCCGAAATAATAAACTGAATTTTATAACGTTTTGTGAAAGAGTTGTGTATTAATTTGCTTTTAACTAAATCACTAAAAAATGATTTAACATACATGATGGCGGATATTTTCACGAAGAACTTGGCCAAAACTAAGCACTTGAAGTTTTGTTCGATGTTGGGCATCCCGATAAAATCAATTTGCTGAATAGCAACATATGCATTGTGGGGGAGTGTTGTTAAACTTGAGTACACCACTGTACTTCAACTGTACATCAAAGCAACTGTTGCATTCCATGCCTCTTATATTTTCTTCTCACTATTTAACTAATAATATGTAACAGTCTCTATTGAACTACCAAAGAATAAACTACTCTCTTGTTATTATATCGTTTGCCGCTCGGTTTTTTTCCTTTAATAGCTGTTTTACAACAAATTTTAGTCTCGACTTTAAATTTACGGAAGCTCACAATTGCGAAATTTGTATGGAAACTATAGCCAATGTCCACTTTTAAAATTTAAGGCCCGTTGTGTGTATCTCCGCCCAAGGAAAGTTGAAAAATTTTAACTTTTGTACAGAGATTTTTTTTTGATTGTATTGTAACCATTTTTGTAGTGAATTTTATTAATTTCAATTCGTTGTTGAAGCGTATATCGTTCCATTTTTAGTAATGGCGTAGTGACCACTACTTGTCAAATGTCAAGAAATAAAAGCTTCAAAAGTGACAGCTACCGAAATAGCGGGTCATTCACAGTAACACCTCTCATTGGAAAACCCTTTACAATGAAAACAGGTTTGTCAAAAGCTCTGTGTGATTTTTATGATTTCGGAGATTTTGCTTAAGGAAGCCATTTGGATGTTTCGGTAATTTGTGGAACAGATTACATCTTCACTTTTAATTGTGTTTAGTGTTTCACGGGGTTTATCTTTAGATCGTTTAGTCGTCAGTGTACTTTTGTGATTTGCCGGTTATTAGGGTGAAAATGTAGGTGGTGAAACATAGTATTGCTCCGCTGATAATTATGCCACCGATCAGAAGATCAATCATTTGCTCACGCAGTCGCTATGTCCGAGGATTGGCAATTCACCGTGAAAATCAAATCCCTAAGCAATGCGCCGAAGCGAAAGAATAGCGAATACATGCGTCGCGAAATTAACCCCGCAGGACGAAATCAGAAAGGAACGAGAAGCACATGCAGGTACAAGCGATCTACAACATCAAGTGAGATGTTGTGCAGTGAATGTATAGGATTACATCGCGCAGTTTTTAAATCTGACAGCACGATTCAATACAGCGCACCGCCTTGTGTGATTGGACAGTATTGTAATGTTGTACAGGTGGCATAGTCAAATTACAACAGAACCATTGCAATTTTTACTTTACGGGGAATTGCCAGAATCAAGACATTTCCTGACGAGTTCGCACAAATACAACCGTTCTCTTTCAAATGCCGTTATTTGGTGCGCATATATTTGAAGAACGTGCATTTAAGTCAAATTTAATCTCAAATAAATATAGACTAAGAGCTATAATTATGTAATTGCATTTCTTACCCATATTTTGAATTTTCCACCAAATATATAGATTCAAGGGCAAATTCACCATCGAACCGGATCATTGTTGCCGCCAGAGAATGAAGAACACAAATTTCTTCGTTGGCAATTCTTACACCGAAATTAATCAGCGTTGTGCGATGAACCGTGCTATGAACGTCAGATCATTGGAGATTTGTGAGAAATTCTTCTGCGGCCGACGCGGCGTAATAGGCGTTTTTCTTTTTTAGTTCAGAGCTGAGCTCTGAACCGAGCTCGAGCATTATGAGCGCTCTCTGCACCGAGAGTACTCAGATTGTTCTGATGTAATTATGAAACACACTTTAGCACATAGCTGTCATTTGTAATAAATATATGTATAAATTGAATATACATTAATTGTTGTTTATTAAATTGGTTAACTTTCAGTTCCAGAACAACAAGTTTCGTCCGCCATTTCAACTATTGTCTTTTTTTCTGTCCAATGTGACTGTAAATGTGTAATCAGCTTTTCATTCAGCCTGCTCAGTCAATTTACTCTGAGCTCTTGGAGCATGCTCTGAACGAAGAAAAAAACACAAATTCTGAGCTCTGAGCTAAAAAAGAAACATGAACTTTTTGTATAATAGTTCAGGTAGCTCTGAACTAAAAAAGAAAAACGCCTATTGATGGACAATTCCAAGACCCATCGTTCTTATGAGGCATTCCAATATCCAATCGAGATCTAAAATGGAGCGTACACAAATAATTTTCAAATTATAGTATATCTATGGTCAGTCCTTCAACAGGTTAGTAACCATGTAATTCAAATGCTTTTAAAGTTTCTGTATACGCTTTCATGTGAAAAAAACAAACAAGCTCAAGTTCAGCTCAATGAACTTCTACGCATACTGTTAGATGGTCCGAGGAGTACATTTATACACTTGAGGGACGCAATAAGTTCCACGTTATATGAGTAAATATGCCCAAGACGCCACGTCGTACGTGAGGAATTACGGGCATCCAGACTTATTCATTACGTTTACTTGCAACCGGAAGTAGACGGAAATAACTCAGCAACTCGGCCAGATATTGATTGATCGGAATGACATCATCGCATGACTATTCCTGCAAAAGCCAAGATTTCTGATGGACTATTCCGATTTGTTAAGCAAAGCGTGTTTGGTGTCATTACATTCTTTGTAATAATGAAGAATTCAATCGAATTCTAGTGTTTCGTGCAAGCTTAAAACGGTGCTCGAGCTTAATTTTAGCCCCCGTTCAAAATTCATCTGATCTAAATTTAAGCGAAACCTTTTAGCCGAGTGGAACTTTTGTTTCAGAATGTTCTTCATGTATCTGTCGAAATTTAATGCGCCTGTTCAATGGGTCAGGACGTTTTCTCAAGCTATAAATTTTAACAGATTACTCTGCTCTAGAGCTAGAGTCTTTTGTTCAAATCAGAGAGAAGTCCTAGGAGAAAAAAAAGGTGTCGATAATTGTGGAGCTACTTCCATTGGAGCCTTGCAGATAGATTCCATTACAACTTGGACGCAATCATCGCTGATTAAAAGCAGTATCTGAAGAAATTGCAAAAGATATGTTTATCTTAATAACACAATTGCTTAACAGTCACTATAAATACCACTACTTTTCCTTATTTGTACAATTTATTTACAGCTATAAGACTCTGTAATTTTGTTTTCTTTCATTTCATATTTCATATTTTTACGGAGTGATTAATTTAAATCACTCTGCAAAAATATTCTTAAAACTAAAATTGTAACGCGTATATATTTCATTTACGCACAAAACAGAATCAATGCAACATGAGAATACAGAGCATACGACATTAACTGTGACTATTTTTTTCTTTTTTTTTTGTGTTTAAAAGGCCGACACGAATTAGCCTAAGTCACAGTCCAGACAGAGTGAACACTTAGATAACCAATTGTTGGAGTTTTTTTTTATTTTTGTTCTTCAAATTGTAGACTGGCTGCACGATTTCTTGGTCGCCTGGGTCTGGTCATCATCGCAGCTGATAACAACCACGAAAATATTAGTCGGAGAGCCAGTGACCAATTTTGCGAGTCATTTTCTCCAGCAAATTTGTGGGATTAAATCGTTGCTTTAAGTCCATATGTCAAGAACTTCGAACTCTGCCAAGGTCATAGCGGTCGCTTTAGGGGCTATAACCTCGCGAAGATGCATACAAAAATAAAAAGTCATTAAATCTGTATGATGTATGGTATAATTGGCAGAAAGATTTGTTGGTCGAAAAGGGTTCTCAGTGCGACACAAACATGCAAAAAAAGTTGATTTTTAAAGTATTTTTTTCCAAGCTGAACATTTGTCACATTTTTAAATGCATTTTGAGGAACCTAAAATAATAAATGGCAGAACGATATTTCGCTCGCAAGACCCTGGCAGAACATAATTAATATAACCTCCACCTACGCAAATTCCATTCAATGAAATTTTCTGGAAGTTGGTTGAAGGTTAAAGTAGGTATAGGTATAGGTATGTGCTGTTGGAAATTTCGAAACCACTCAACTGATTTCAATGAAATTTTATGAATGAGTAAATTTCGTTGAAGTAGGGAAGAGATGATAGATAGTCCAAAACCACTCAACCAATTTCAATGAATTTTTGTTTGTGGATGGGTATGGTTGACCCCATAGTTTTGTTTTTGATCTGCATTGGGGGGCTGGGTGCAAATCGCAAACATTAAATAATATTTGATGTGGCATCTGGCCTATATGTTTGCGTAAGCTGTACATCGCATATCGCTTGGTAGAAAAAAGGAGAGGTATACATTGTGTTCGTTATTCATACTATCATTTTGTCAATTTGACCACTCGCTCAAGTAGTCCAGCATGCTAACCACTGAGCCACCGTGTTCACAAGTCGCAACTAATAATATTTAGGGCCGTTTCCTCATACGATTCTTAACAATTTAAGTTCTACTTAAATACTTATGGGCTACTTTTTTCAGGGCATAAACTGTCATATAAGAGTTTATGTGGCACTTAAATTCGCTATGAGTCAGCAAACTCTTGTTTGCTCTTGTTTCATTTTAAAAGCAGAAAAAATGCCGAAAAAATGTAGTGTCATACGGGCTTAAGGACAATGTTTTTGGACAATCGCCTTTCTGAATGTACTCGGTCGAATTGCAGAAGCGAGGGTTGCAGAGTGCCCACATTCTGCTTCGATTCAATCATTAGCGCCCTAAAAAAACGATGAAGAAGATGACCCGAAATATTATGAACACGTCACTATGCATTGAACTCAATTTAATTCCAAAGGAATAAAGGCGTTCAACTTTCAAAGGGTATGTTAATAATTTAATCAACTTTAGGCGGTAATAAGTTCGCCGGGTCAGCTAGTATTGTATAAATAAAATAAAATAATCCACTTCAAGTTTGCTATTAGTTCTAACAAGAACTAAATTGTTTGTGCCCTATACATATTATATATATGGCTAATAACGTGTATCACAAATTGATTTGAGATGCTCGGTATTTCTAAGGCTTCCGGTAGCAAAAACCCCGATTTTGATAAAGACGTTCTGCAAATTTTAGCAGATATACCTAGCGGCAGTGTAGGCGGTGCAGATGATATGGGAAGCGGCGAGTGTGATGTATATGAGCCTTCGCAGAGTGGGGGCGATGTTTTTTACGAGGAGCACTTCTGGGAGATGAAGATTTTATTGACAAATGAATTGGAGAGCGACCTTCTCATCATGCTCTCATGCTGCTACATCAAATGCGTCTAAAGAAAATTAATGTAAATAACTTTACAAGAAATATCTTCGCTGAAAAAGAAGAACATCAGTATTCCTGCTGATCAGTTTAAATTTCTTCGCTCAACTGAATTACCGTCGTCTATTGCAAATCTTGAAATACCGTAACAATACGGACGATTCCAAAACTCCTACATTATGGACTACCCCTCATATCTCTCAGGAAAAGGGACACCAACAAAACCGCTGATGACAAAACAAAATAAAAAAGCATACGAATGTGTCGCTCATGTTTTTGCTTATAATAGGACTACACGAATTAGCCTTATTCGAAGTCTGTTGAATAAAGTAACATCACGAGAAGTTTTGGACAGCTATACGTATACAAATTATGGATTAAATCAATCGGTGTCTATTCATCATGTTCTTTTTATCACTTATCACTCAGTTGAAACTCAAGCAGAACTCTCTCTTAAAATCAGGCGGAGATTTATTTTTCCTCAAACTCAGCGGAAATCGCGCTTATCTAAAATTCAAGTGGAGCCTTGTCCCTGAATATGCAGAAATATATCGGAACCAACCAGATTCTTGAACAGCGTCGTTCGCAGCTACAAAGAACAAACAAGTTTCTCATAGAGGAAAGTAGGGATTTATAATTCGAAATATATAAATTATACAAATTAATTCATTATAAATTTTACTTAATAATAAATTTGTGTTGCATTATAAATACAGACACACAGGCCTGCAAGCATCAAGGTAGCTTCTTTTAGTTCTTTTTAGTTGAGACTGCAAGGTCATTTGAAAATCTTTATCATCGTTATCATGAAGGCTCAAGAAAATTGGAGAAGTCAGGGAGTGCGGAAAAAGAATCTCCGAAAACAAGAAAGAACACATTTCTATAGATACATAGGGGGAGAGGGGGCACATTGATATAGTGGGATCATTGATACAGTGCTTGTAGCTTTCGACTGGAAGTATTGAACATATTCTTACTTACACCTACACATAGCAAAATACGAAGAGATGCAAACGATTTTTTTTCCAGCCATTTCAGTTGCAAATTTACTTGTAAAGTGTTTGCACGTGTTTTGGCATCTGTTAAGTGAAATTTTGTGTTTTTTTTTTAAGTAAAATTTGTGTGCAACTTTTATGAAAGATTTCAGCTATCTCTGTCTTAAAGGTAAGTTAAATATATTTAGTTTATGAATTGTTATAAATAGTAAGCTAGTGGTTAGTTTTCTTTTCATAAGACTCGTTTTTATTGAAAGTGACACGATGGGGCAGATTCATTCACTAAATGTGAGGCACATTGATACACATCGATGATGATGATTACATAATAAAATGCAGTAAAATGCATTATGGGTTGGCACAAATCCAAGTGCAAAAGCTGGCCTACGAATTTGCCAAAAAATTAGGTTGTCAGTACCCTACATTTTGGGATGATGCAAAATGTGCTGGCATTGAGTGGACAAAAGGATTCCGTAAAAGAAACACAAATATTAGCTTGCGAAAACCCGAAAACACAAGCATTGCTCGCTCATTTTCATTTAACAAGACAGCAGTTTCTGTATTATACGAAAATCTTGAAGATCTTTTGAAACAGTATAATTTCACACCTGACAGAATATTAAACTTCGATGAAACCGGAATCACCACCGTTCTTTGCACACCAAAAATATTGGCTGTCAAAACACAGCGGCAAGTAGGCCAAATTGTGTCAGCAGAGAGAGGAGAACTGGTAACTTTCGGTGGAATTATAACTCCAATTGGAAATACTGTTCCGCCTGTCTTTGTTTTTCCGCGATTTAAGTATAAGGATTATTTTCTGTCTGGTGCACCAGAAGCTTGGTCCCCATAAAGCTTGAAAATTCAAAAACAGTCAAGCATTTTGTTGGCAAAATAGTTTTCAAATACGGTTGTGGCGATTTTCAAGTTTCCTACTTAAGGAAAAGACCTTCGGGGACATTTGTTTTTCCAGACGTAAAAGATGAAGCTTCGGTTCATATTTCAGATATTTTGTTGCTATTGACGAAACCTTCCATCATAAATGGTACCAACAGGATGTCGTCTCTTTTTAAATTTAAGATCGATCTCTCATCTTATCGGTTGTAGAAAACCAGTTCACAACTTTTTTGAAGGTAGATCTTAGGTAACGCTCGTTTGCTTAAAATATGTGTTTCGATTTAATCTTGTGCATTATATTTCAGGTAGGTATGTTAGTGTTCTACTTTATCGTGCTACTTGGATTATTTGAGGCAATATTTATGTTCCTACTTTATTTAATTACCTAATTTACTACTATTTTTATTTTGTTACTTTGAAAAAAATATTTAATTTATTACTTAAAACCATAAAGTCTTGATTTTGTTATTTTTTTTACAAAATTTGTATAACAAATAAATACGATAAAGTAAAAAAAACAATTTGTTTTAAGACTAAATTCGTTATCTTTAAAATGTTGAGCGTAAGTATTTTTCGAATCAACGTACCCCATTTTCATATCAATCTGCCCCGCCTCAGGGGCGCATTGATACACAATTCTCCTTTTTAAAAAAGAAGTGCAGAATAGTGTTTAACATATTTTAACACAAAATTCAATTGAAAAAAAGGAGAAAATTATCTAGCCTTTAAAATTAATCTAATAAGTTAACTTCGAATCAAAGGAAAAACTGTTTTTTTTCATTATTGAATGAAAATCGAATCAATGTACCCCCACTCCACCTACATACCATTAATTGGGAATTCTCTGCGTGCTTATCATTCCTCATGCCGTCATCCAGCAAAATAAGTTCTGTTATATAACTATTTATACAATACAATAATGAATCGTATCATTAATTTATTTTTCCCATCGGTTTCATGAACATTTACGAACGTTTCAGGGCCCTCACAACCTCACTCAGTTCACTACACTTTGCTGGTCAGCTTAGATCGAGTTCTTAAAAGGCATGGTGGAATAACTCGGCTTGAGCTTTCAACAACAGACAGTTTTTGATCTTCTGGATATTAAACAAAAATGTCCTGAAAATTAAAAAAATGCTTATACTTACCTTCTTAAGTCTTCAATTAATAATTTATAATCATATGAAAAAAGAAATACATATATGAAATATTTTGAATTGCCAATTTGTTCTAGGAACGCGGCTTTTGTTTGCCAAGGAATAGCTCTCACTAGAGAATTGCCGAATTCTTTTATTTTGCTCCTGAAAAGTTTCCCGGATTCATTAGACCTTAGAGGACCTTACGACAACTGGTAACTCCTGTTTTCTCCATTCACCTTTTCCAGACCCAGTGTAGTTATCCTAAAATGCTTTGTGGGCAATATGTGGGTTTATTCATCTGGATAGAATAATTGTGAAAATAACAGCGAGCTATCTTTTGCAGACGTCATACAACCTCTTTGCCTTTTTCTTTTCGCTGCTAAAATTTTGGGTTGTCTACTTTGCACAATGGACAAATCCACGTTCCAAATACGAGTTGGAGGAAATTTATGTTTTTCGTACTCTTGCTCCAGTAAACTATATAACTTACCCACATTTTCAGCATTAAAACCTTTTGCCCTGTCGATTGTCGTTCCTGTTGGACTCCTGATGCTTATTTCTTTTTTGTGCCTTCTTAAAAATGCATATAACCAATCTTTTCCAGTGCATTCTTTCATTGCTGAAAATGGGGAAGCTATGTTGTTTCGTTTTGCCACTTGGAATGCAAGTGAACGAATGTCACTGTTCTTTGCAGAAACAAAGGGAAAGCTTCAATCGCTGGCAAAAGCAAAAACTGATTCGCGAACAAAAAAAAAAAAAAACTCAGACAAAGGCCAAGCTGTACCAAACAAAAGACTGTTAAAAACTACGTTATTAAAACGGAGTTAAAAACGCAACTTTTCTGGATGACGTTATAAGAATGAATAATAATTCTTTATTTTGCATTTGACAATTCATGTTTTTTCTCATATTTGACATTTCAGTATTTCAGTAGGCATTGTTGTCACTCAGGCTGTGTTCAGTACGTTTGCAGTAAGTGTCTGGTCGGCTGCCTCCATTACTTTACTTTGGAGACGTCGTAGTCTCAAACAGTCACCGCGAATTAGACCCCAAAAACTTGATTCCATTTCCCGGATGTATCTGACCGGCTCCTTTTCCTGGCTAATAACAGGTTAACGTCCCAAACGAATTACTAAAATATCGCTGATAGATTTATCACTGCGAGCTGCTCTTTGCAGTGTTGCAAATGGAACGGTCTTCGATGCCAAAAGTATGCCCATTACTCCTCCTCGGACTGCTTGAACAGCCTTTCTCATATCCTTTGCATCCCATTTGCATATCTCCCCTTTTGGTGGCATAATCTGAAATGAATTATAATGATATTTTTATTATTGATTTTTTAGTGGGTAATGTGATATAGTATACAACTTTACCCAATCTTAACCAAATCACATTAGCCGAATTTAGCATTGAAAACAATCAGGATATTTAAAAAAAAATATTTCTTCGAATTAAAAACTCACCCAATATATTGTCAGCTCTCTTCACACACAAAACAAATTAATTACTTCAGTTTTCAACTTCGCTTAAAATGTTTGCTTTACTATCACTTTAAGCTCACACAAAAAAAAATGCCGACTACAGCGATGAGACAATTTCGATACACTGACAACAAACACAGCAGCACGTGTTCTTTTCCTCTATCGTTATGTTGACAAGAAAATTCTTGTCGAGAATTGATTGTTTTGGATAATATGCCGGTATATCACATTTCCCGACCATATCACAAAACCCAAAGTTACTCAAGGTATATACAGTGTTGGCCAAAACTTAAGCACGAAATGATTTCGCTTTGGAAAAACCTAAAGAAAATTCAGAAAACGTATGATAACTTTCTAGATTTTATTTTTTTCTAATCAACATATATTTGTCTTCAATCCATAACCAACAATTTAATTATTACTCTTAACTTACTTTAAAAACTACGAAATTAATCAGGACAAAACTTAAGCACATGCACCCTGTATTAGGAATAACTCGCCCGTGTTTAGTTAATTTTATTGTTTACTTCCAATGTGCTACAATTTTAACGTTTTTCTTTCTCAAGCATGCTCTTACCAAGAGAAAAAATAAGTTATTATAATTAAAATAAAAAAAAGAGGTCACATTAGGCGCAATAAGTATTCCAAGCAGCTAAAAGAAAAAATAGTGCCTGATTTTTATAGCGGTGAATCAGTAACATTAATTGCCAATAAATTTGGAATAAGCCATTCGGTAATTTCCCGCATAATAACTCGACACCGTTCTCGTGGAAATGTCGAAACGGTTCATAGTGGCGGTAGACCAAGAAAAACCACTACTCGCGAGGATAAACGGATCATCAGGCTAATCAAAAAGGACCCCTTCATAACGTCGAGATCTATAAAAAATGAATTTAGCTTAGAAATCTCAAGCAGGACAATCCGGCGGAGAGCGGTGGATATTGGTTTTGTCATCATATCGAGCAGTAAAAAAACCCTTTATTTCACAAAACAATCGACGTGCAAGGTTGGTGTTTGCAAAGGAACATTTGGACTGGACTGTGGCAAAATGGAAAACGGTGCTCTTCTCTGATGAATCCAAATTTAATTTAAAGGTTTCTGACGGCTTTCGAACAGTACGGAGGCCAAAAGGGAAACAATTTAATCCCCGTTTCGTAAGGGGCACAGTTAAGCACGGTGGAGGCAATATTCTTGGCTGGGGATGTTTTTCCAGTCAAGGAATTGGGCCAATTTACAAGACTAATGGAATAATGGATCGTTTCATGTATTGGGAGATTCTTGAAAATGTCATGCTTCCTCATGCTGAGGAGAATATGCCATTAGAATGGTTCTTTCAACATGATAACAATCCTAAACATACCGCTAATCCTGTGGAAGATTGGCTTAACGAAAGCCATATTGCTGTTATGAAGTGGCCAGCACAATCGCCCGATCTCAACCCCATAGAGAATCTATGGGAAATTGTAGATCAGAGAATTGACCGCACGAAATGCCCTTATTTAGGCTCCATGCTTCAACAAACTCAAATTGCCTGGAATAATATCCCCACGCATATAATTGACAACCTTATTGAATCCATGCCTCGACGATGTGCTGCAGTTATCAAAAATAATGGCTACACCACCAAATATTGGCATTAAAAAAATATTTTTTGGTTTTTTTATTTATGAATTCGAAAATGTGCTTAAGTTTTGTCCACCTAGTTTTTGATGAATTCTGATTAATTTCGTAATTTTTAAAGTAAGTAAGTAAGAGTAATAATTAAATTGTTGGTTATGGATTGAAGACAAATATATGTTGATTAGAAAAAATAAAATCTAGAAAGCTATCATACGTTTTCTGAATTTTCTTTAGGTTTTTCCAAAGCGAAAAACACTGTACATTAGGGTGGAGCGTCAATGTATGGAGAAAAAAAAAGTTGATGTATCAGTTTCGAATATATCCATTTCGTTGCATTTTGATGAGTAGAATAATTTGACATTAAAATTTTTTTTTTTGATTAAGTCTTTAGCCCTCTACCTTGGCTCAAAGTTTTGAGGTTTTGAAAAAAAAAAGTTTTTTTTTTTGTTAAAGAAAAGATTCGTCCACAAGTTTCAAATACCTTTATATTATATCATTAATGAAATAAGAAAACAAAAATCAATATATATTAGCTTTGTTAGGACAAGAAATTTATATATCCTTAAAAATAGAGACCTAGAAATTCATAATAAATAATTTAAAAAGCTACCAATACATAAATCTTTAATTGTTTAGGTTATAATTTTTTTGTGTGGAAAAATGATAATATATTTCGAGAATGGATTTTTGATCTAATAAGTCCATCTCTGAACTTTTCACCAACTACTGTGGTTGAAGCTTCGGTCACCATCTTTACACAGCGCTCAACAGCTTGAGTCTGACAAGGGTAGTTTGGAAAGGGCGAGATTTGTTTTGCAGAAGTTCTTCCAACTACAAAGTAATCGTAAGATCGAGATAGACGTGTGTATAAGAGCTAGTGAAAATAATTTTTTTTTTCAACTATACGGAGAGTTTGATCGGAACATTCAGTGGTTCTATTGAACTCTTTCATTTATCGAACTTTTGGGGATACCAAGTCGATATTATGGATGGTTTTTGTGGTAAATGCGACAAGGGATTTGGTCGCGGTGATGAGCAAATCGTATCGTGTAGCGGGTTGTGTAGGAGGTTTTTTCACCGTACTTGCTGTGAAGATCAACTGTCGGAGTACGACCTAGGAATTTAAAAAGCAAACGAAGTCTCGGATATTATTGTTTGGAGTGTAAAATAATTTCCGGGAAAATAGTGAAGCAATATGATTGCATATTAGAGACACAACAGTCCAAATATGAAAAAGTGATCGAGGTTCTGAATGCAAACGTATTAGTTTTGTCTAAGCAAATTACGGAATTAAAGAATATAATGCAAAATGAACTGTTAAAGAAGAATGAAGGTGAAAAAGAAAATAATTTTAAAGAAGGAATACAAGCTGTTTCAAAAAACTGTTAACGAACTTAAAAATTAATTAATTATGAAAACAAATAAAGGAGGGAGTGAGAAAGATAATATGATGAAGGAAAGTGTCGAATATATTTCTAAATCGGTGAATGAAATAAAAAATGAAATGAAAAAAGCGAATAAGACTACTTCAGAAAAGGATGATAAGAGACAAAAGGAAAAATGATTCTCTGAAGTGCTAAGAAAAAGGGAACCGGCTGTCCTTATCTATCCAAAGAATAAAGATCAGATAGCAAGTGAAACAAGAAAGGAAATTAAAGCGAACATTGACCCAACAACAATTAACATAGACAGTGTGGTTAACAAGCCCAAAGGAGGCATTGCCATTCGATGTGCTGATAAAAACTCCCTAGAGAAATTAAAAACTCAAGTGGAAAATAAATTGAATAATAATTATGAATTAAAACTAACAACATTAATTAAACCGAGTTATGAATATTGAGAATGATGAAGTCGAAAATGAAATTTTACACAAAATCAAATCACAAAATACGGAAATAGCTAATTGCGAGATGTCGCTAATTAAAATATTTAAACATAAAAACAAATGGAGAAATCTGAATGCCGTGTTGGAAGTTGATAGTGAGGGCTTTAACAAAATTATGAGTTTAGAAAAAATTAGAGTTATGTTTGGTGTACCTCAGGGATCGGTTTTGGGAACATTATTATTTATAATATACATAAACGATATCAAAAGTGCAATAAAATGTGGAAAACTTGCACTGTTTGCTGATGATGCAGTGATATACGTGTCGGATAAAAATTACGTTGAATGTCAAAAAAAAAATGCAGCAGGACCTGGAAAGTGTTTCGGAATGGCTGAAGATGAATAAATTAAAAATAAATGTGACAAAAACCAAACAGTTGATCATAAATAAAAGACAAGGAGAGGAAGTAAGACTGAAAATTGACAGTGAATATATAGAACAAATTGACGAAATCAAATATTTCGGTATAACAATAGATAATAAATTGACGTTCAGCAATCATGTCGATTACTTATGTAAAAAAATTGCAAAAAGATAGGTTTTTTGAAAAGAATAAGAAATGATATATCTAAATATAATAAGTGCAATAAATATTTATAATGTAATAGTTAAACCACACTTCGAGTATTGTTCCTCAATTTTGTTTTTGTGTGCTGATAGTATTGTTCAAAGATTATAATTGTTACAAAATAAGGCCATGCGGTGTATTTTAAAGTGCAATAGATACGTGTCAATAAGTTTTATGTTAAGCTCGTTAAAATGGATGTCAGTCAAACAGAGAATTATAATGAATGTTTTATTGTTAGTTCATAGAATTAAAAATGGCCTAATGTCTCCGTATCTATTTAAGTATGTACAGTATATTCATGAGGCGCAACCATATTCATTAAGAACAGGCAATAATTTTGGACTACCGAACTTTTTAAAAGGAAGATCACAAAATTCATTGCAATATAAAGGCTTCAAAATTTTCAATGAATTGCCTATTGGCATTCGAAGTGAAACAAATTTAGCATCTTCCAAAAGAAATGTTATTAATTATGTAAAACTAAATTATTAACTCTTATACAAATTTAAATTTAAAAAAAAAAACACACAGTTTGAAAATGTATTTATGTTCTGGTTAAATGGCTTTTTTTTAAAAAAAGCTAAATAAACAAATACAGCAATGGGGGTGATGTGACTTGTGATTCAGACCAGATTATTAAGTCAAGATAATCATTTGCTCTAAAATTTAATTTTGGAAGTTTAAAAATTCTGACTTGCCGTTTTTTTTCTAGCTGAGATGATACTTTTCAAGCCTAATTCTCTGATATGTGGTCTTTCATCGTTTATCATTGCCATCAATATGTTTTCTGGGTGTGCAAAATATGAATTGCGTTGAATAACGGGGTCTATTATTTCCCTTACGACAGAACTAAAACATATTGACAAATTTATTAACTTGAATACATGCTTTGGGCCATTTTTAAATGAACTTTCTTTTTTAATACTGAACCAAACTGGACCATACACTTTAAGTATATATTTAGCAAGTATTGTCAAGCCTCAATATCCTATTGGCAGTTGTTAACCATCTCGACTGCGCCATTTTTCCCGGGTTTCTGAGGGTGAGAGATCTATAGGACAGGAACCTTTGCTTATAGCGTCACACATTTGAAACAAATATATTTGATCAGTACTTAAGGAATCTTGAATAGTTTTGGATAAAGTAGGTAGGTTGCCTGGGATTGGTGAAAACTCAACAACGGGAAGGTCAGCACAATTTTCCAATGCCTTTCCAATGGGTTTCGAATAAAGTTGAGGTCCTAATGTAGCTCCATCCAACTTAATAAATAAAAGACGTCGTGGCAATTCGTTGGCATGTAGTTGACATATGAACCATTGCAACGGTCTCCCCAAATTCAACTCCATAAGCCGGATAGCCCCACTTCTGGGTTTCGAATAAAGTTGAGGTCCTAATGTAGCTCCATCCAATTAAATAAATAAATGACGTAGTGGCAATTCGTTGGCATGTAGTTGACATATGAACCATTGCAACGGTCTCCCCAAATTCAACTCCTTAAGCCGGGTAACCTCACTTCTCCATCCAGTGTTTGTAGCTGTACCATCGCTACCAATAACAGATAATTTGCTCAAGTCTAGGTGTCTGTCCGAAAGAAAGGAGTTTATCGAGTCCGCTATAGATTTCCCTGTTGCAGATGGTCTGCCTATAGTTAGATGACCTAGGTAGTATGAACCCGGCTCGGTGAGTAGTGAAATATGTTCCTTTACTTTGGTTGTGAACTCGTTGACCTCGTTTTCCACATACCAATGTCTTGTCTTTTCTTCCATCGAAATAAACACTTTCTATGGACGAAAGACATTCTTCAGTTTGGAGAACTTCACATTGCCGTTTTCTGTCCCTACTAACTTTACTTTGATCTATTACGTTTTCAATATTCTCTGCGGTTACCAAGCCAACATCTTGTAACACTGCACTCGCCACTGCTGCTGCTGATTGATCCGAGATGCCGAACTGATCACAAACTCTTGCTAAATTTGGAAGATACAACCGATTTATTTCACTACTCTCATTACATTTTGAGTAATGTCATATGTAAAGTATTATGAGTAGTTGAACACAAAAAAGCAGGGGGATTTGATTGAGATCTCGGTCTTATTTTTGTTTCAAGTGATGACGTTGGAGTTTGGTGTTTAAAAATCTTTTCATTTGTTTTCTGCTTCCTCAACATTTTTTCTTCCAGTTATTTCCTTTCCAAAAGGTCCAACCCTCCTATAGCCATTATTCTTTTATTTCTCTGATCGGTGAGAAAAGATCATTCTAAAACAGGAACTTTCTTGTCTTGGACAAACACAATTTTTTAAATTAACGCATTTGCAGGAACAAATGCCAAATAGTTCAGTAAGAGATTTATTTTTCCACACTTCTAAATTATTCTTATAGTTCTCATTTTGTTTGGATTTGTGGTATCTCAAAAAATGCAAATACTTATTATAAACAATTTTCATTTGTTGTTTTACACGTTGTATTGTAACGAAATGCAGAGATGCAGTCCTCCAAACATTAAGTATATCAAGTCCTTGGGTTTCAAATATTTGAGTAACAGCAGGGTGCTTTCCTTTATTCTGATTTTTACGTTCATTTCGCACAAAAATTATATGTTTTATTACGTCAGCGTTTGTTGGTAACACTCTTTTATTTATAAGGCACGTCGCTCAACATTATTTAAATTTTGTTAATAAGAGGTAAATAAAGAGATGTGAAACTGAAAACGTGTTGCTTCTTGGCAGCTAATTGAACGACTATGTGTTAATTGCAAGTCCGACACACCAGATCAGAACCGAACTATAATCTTCAGTAAATCTTTTTTAAAAGCTAATTTTTATTTTGTATTTTTTTTTTTAAATATTTACATTAAAAAAATGATTTTAGGTGGGACACCATTGCGCCTTTTAATTAAGGCTTTTTTTGCCAATTTTGCAAAACTTTGAGTCGTGCTAGAGGGCTAACAAAAGTGAAATAAATTTTTTTTATTATTTTTTTCCATAATTATGCAAATTTTTAACGCTATTCGAAAATGAAAATCGAAAAAAAAAATTGTACGCTCCACCCTACTGTACATGTATCACAACGTTGTTTTTCCGAACTTAATGTAGCAGTTTGAATTTCATAACAAAACAACTTCATCGATTTTTTTCAAAGCGTATCTGCAAGCTCTAATTCTTTCAAAAACTATTTTCGTTTTTCTGACCTTTTTTAAAACGTCGAATTTTTTAAAAATGTTCCAATGACATTACTGCGCGGTAAAATGCCATTACTGCGCGGTAAAATGCCATATTACTTTCATGGAAGAAAGAAGAGAAAGCATCAGTATATAACAATATTGCAACATAAGCTTCTTCTGTTGTATCATATCACCTGCTCATTTGTTTCGGATTGCTTAACAAACGATTTTCCGCGCAAATTCTTTTTAGCTTTACTGTTTATCTCAATCACTATACTGTAATTTAACCACGAGCAAGCAAAGACTTGAAAGCGTCAGCTTTTCCAAAAAATATTTTTGAATATCTTGGAACGTGATTTATTCGTTCGCAACGATCTCTAGTGGCTTTTCGTTGTTCATATACATACATCGGCATTGACCACCAAATGTCGTTGAATTTGACATTTCTAGTCGTATACCTCATTCCTCGATTGGGTGCAACAGGTTTTTCTTAGAAGTTGGTTTTGCATTTCCACCTCTCCGTCTTCCTCCATATCAACACCATCTTGATCAACGCGTTCATCAAGCAAACCACAAACATTTTTTTTTTTTTTTTTGCGTGTAGCTAGGTGAAAATCGTTGAAAGACATCGCATGCGAGCTTTGCGATAGTGTGGGACTGGAAACACCCACTAAAAACACCCAGGGAAGGCATGGTGTTACCATCCTTCCAATGATCGCACCTAGTCGTCAGACTAATCAGCAATTTTGTTCTAATATGTACTAATGTACTTACGTACAGTTTTAAGGAACTAACTTTGGTTTGTTGCCTTTTGTTTTTTAATTCATTATTACTTTGTTAGTGTGATTATGTTGTTACATATTACTTTTCTTTTTACCTAGTTAACTAGTTCAAAAGGTTTTACTCTACGTAATCGTCTAACTAAATTAGTATTATCAAGTAGTTGGACTACTTCTAAATTAGCATGGTTGCGAAGCCTAACTTCATGTCTTCTAGCGACCTACCGAACCTCGTCCTCTACCATTTCAATTTTTAGATCCATATGTAGATCAGCGTTACGTACGTACCACGGCGCATTAACAATATTGCATAATACTTTGTTTTGGAAGCATTGTATGCTTTGAAGGTTGGACTTACTTGTGCACCCCCATAATTGGAGGCCATATGTCCAAATTGGTTTTAATATTTGCTTGTAGAGAAGCAGTTTAATGTGAATTGAGAGGCATGAATACCTCCCTATGAGCCAATATATTTTAATGTATCGTAAATTTAGTTCCTCACGTTTTTTCTTGACATGAGTTTTCCAGCGCAACTTTGCGTCCAAAGTCAAGCCTAAGTACTTAGCTGAGTTCGAATGCTGAACCACTTTATTATTTATATACACAGGTATGTGTTGTACGTGTTTATTTGTAAAGTTAACATGAACCGACTTCAGTTCATTTAATTTTATTTGCCATTTGTTGGTCCAATTAGATATATCATTTACTGTCCTTTGTAGTTTTTCGGTAACTTCCTGCACGGTTTTTCCTACTGCAAGTACAGCAGTATCGTCTGCAAAAGTGGCAACAGTAGTTTCTTCATTTTGTGGTAGGTCGTTCGTGTATAGGAGAAATAGTACAGGTCCCAGCACACTCCTTGCGGTACTCCAGCTTTAATGTGTTTCAATGCTGAGTATTTATCTTCTTGTTTAATTCTAAATAATCGTTGCATTATATAGGACTCCAGTATTTCAGAGTACTGTTTTGGAAGATATTTTTGTAGCTTACGGACTAATCCTTTGTGCCATACTTTATCAAAAGCCTGTGTTACATCAAGGAAGATGGTAGAGCATATTTGTTTTTCTTCTAAAGCCTTTTCTATCATATTAGTTATTCTGTGGACTTGATCTATAGTTGAATATTTATTTCTAAATCCGAACTGATGGTTTGGGATCAGTGTTTTTTCTTCTAGAATCGGATGGAGTCGTTTTAGAAGGATTTTTTCGAATAGCTTAGAAAGGATTGGCAGCAATGATATCGGCCGATATGACGTTACTTCACTGGGCAATTTGCCCGGCTTAGGTACCATAATAACTTCCGCGACCTTCCACATACGTGGAACATACCTTAGTCTGAACGCAGCATTTATTATCTGTGCCATTTTTTTCATACCTTTTTTAGGCATTTTTTTCAGAATTTCACCCGTTATTAGATCAAATCCCGGAGCTTTTTTCGGGTTGATCTTTTCTTTTATTTCTTTGGCTATTTCCCTAGAGGTTACTGCTGGAATCGATCTCTCATCTTCACACATTTCTTCCATTTGTTGGGAATTATCATTATCGTCATATGGCTGGAAGATATTTTCAAGGTGTTCCGCGAATAGATCCGCCTTTTGTTTGTTTGTTTTAGCCCAGTTACCACTGCTGTTTTTCACTGGCGGAATGTATGCCGTTGGTCTTTTCATTTTTTTTGTAGCCTTCCACAGTGAGTATTGTGTACTATCATCGTTTGTCAGATTTGTAAGGTATCTTTCCATCGATGCATTTTTAAATTCTGCTATCTTTTTTCTGAGTTTATTGTTTAAACTATTAAGTCTATTTTTATTACTCGGAGCTCTTGTCAGTTGCCATCGTTTGCGAGCTCTTCTCTTTTCTGATATAATGTCGCAGACTTCTTTGGGATACACGTTTCTTTTTACTTTGCTATTTAGTTCGGGCGTTGCAGCCCATGCAGCCTTTTGTATAGCTAAGGTGAAGGACTGTACTTCGCTTTCTAATTGCTCTATTGTATTAACCACAAAAATCTGCATCGTTATCACTATAATCGATTTCGGAAATATTGTGTTGGTCCAATTCTGTGCCTCTAAAAGTCGGGAGTAATGCTCATCAAAAAGTTCCTGGTAAAAACACATCAAATAAGTAAACACATCTGGGTATACATTATGTCAAAAGTTTTACATTTATTAATTATTTAATGAGGAAAAGAATAACAAACAGGGAGAGACTTCTGTTCTTGATTTACATAATTATGTTTTTTTGACTTATTTAAATCATTGGCTGTTTCTCTGACAAAATTGAAAATATGGCCAATCATTTCAGAGTCCACTGAAGATTGTCATAGTGCAGAATTAAAATGTATTACACCTCATATTGAAATCTTTCCAAATAAAGGGATAATATAAATAGTTTTGGGAGACGATTCAGGAGTACTTTTTCCTTTTCATGATCAGCTGAATAAACTTCAATAAAAATAGATTTCGCTGGGACAACAAATCTTGCGTTAGCGGACTGGAGTTGATCATAGCCTTGCCATATTGAGCTGAAGAAAATTTTCAATATCTTGACAGTCTGCTCTCATGATTAGATCGAGTGGGAGGCTTTGAGGAGCTTGCTGGGTTATTCTAATTTTTAAACAAATAGTCAGGCATGTAGTAGTTTCAATAAAACTAGCAACGGAATGAAATAAAAGTTTGCACATATCGGCTTTCGTTGCTCTGCAATCCGGTTTTTACCATATTTAATGGTCCGCGGCACCGAATTTTTTAAAGCCTCTTCGCAGACTAAATTGATTGGGTTGATAGACTGTCTGAAGATACCGTCATTGGCTTGCGTTTTTTCCTTTTTTCATAAAGTTCGGTTTTATTTCATCATAATTCCTTGGAATATGATTCTAACACAAGAAATGCAAATTTGCTTCTGCCTATGACTTTCGTTATCATCACAAAGTGTCTTAGAAATTGTTAATAGAGCGTGTACACTACGTTTGCATATCTGAAACACAAAGAATAATATTTTGTGATATATATTACACAAACTTGACACTAAAAGAAAACTAAACACTTAGCGAACTCGACCGAGCGCCCTGCCGGTCAGATATGGAAAGAATCTTCACTCAATCCATCTACCTCACTCGTCGAGCTGCATGTGCAGCCTACACTAACACTAACTAACAATGAGTAGAAGTGATTTGCCACTCATATGGAATAGAGGCCACTATAGGTTAACAGTTCGGCCATCCGACGAGACACTGTCCCCAGTGTAAGTTGGAACTCACTTAGCACGTCTAACATCAATACGTAAAGTATTACTTATAGATTGGGGTTAAACCACTACTCGGATATAAGATTAGAACAGTTGATGTAAAGAACACATAGCATCACATCACAAGTAAAATGAGTAACTTTTGACATAACAGTACACAGAGTAGTTACTCGGCAAGAGCACTTGGCACATACCTATCTACTTTTGTTAACAGAACACTCAGCAGTTCGGTAGGAACACTTAGCACATACCTATCTACTATTGTTAACAGAACACTCAGCAGTTGATCATAAGAACACACAGCATAATAAACGACATGAATATACACAGCAGCATGTCAATAAGAACACTCAGCATAAACCATTGCGCACAGGACACACAGCAGCTTGTCACACAGCATGAACCATTCTTCCCAGGACACACAGCATGAACCATTCTTTACAGGACACACAGCAGCATATCGCTAGGAACACACAGTATCGTGTCAAATCTTTTTATATTTAGCAAAAATATAACGAAACTTACATAATTGTACTTACATCTTGTTTCCACCCAGTTGCTTTAAGCCCGATTTTGAACTGAGGAAAGAACCAGTCACATTCCTAACAACGAATTTAATATTCAAGTATCGAAACCAAATTCCTTAAAATCCATTTTGGTATTTTTGTGTTTATAAAAGAAATTAAAAATGAAATAAAATATTCGATTAAATATTATTTTGATGATCTATTCTTCGCCCTCAGTATATTCTAACCTGTCCCATGAAAAACCTTCGATCTTGCCAAACGGTTTCACACGATCTGCAGCATGAATCGAACTATACGACTTTTGCGAAATCTGTACTGCGGACAGTCGTACCTATCGGTCGATAGAACTGATTTAACTTCGTAAGGACCCTTAAATCTCGGAAGAAGCTTCCTTGACTGCCCTGTTGCTGAATGTTCGGCACGAATAAGGACTAGATCTCCCACATCATATATCTGGGGCTCCATATGTGTAGAATTAAATTTGTAAGCTTGCTTTGTTTCTAATTCCTGAACTCGTTGCCTTGTTTTTTCTCGAATTTCAGAAAGTGGTATGTTTCCTTCATCTTCGAAATCGTCTTCATTTAAAACTATACTATCGCTCAATTTGCTTATTTGCTCGTGGGCTACGAACTGCATTAAGAATATGATTTATTCCATTTTGGTCGCAGTAGTCCTTAAATGCTTTTGAGGTAAAAGCCGTACCTCGATCACTAATGAGCTGGGTAGGAGTTCCGAAAAACTGGTTGAGTTCAATCAACGACCGAATTACAGCGTTAGACTTCAGTGGACGCAAAATAATAAATTTAGTAAAACTATCAATACTAGGATATACGAATTTCCCTTCAGGCTTTTAGGAAAAGGTCCCAGATGATCAACGTGTACGGTATGAAAAGGCACCGGATGTTTCATAATAGGTTGTATTTGGTATCTAATCTCATCCTTACCACGCTTATTATAAAGACACTGAATGCAGGTATTCAAGTATTTACCTACTATTCTCCGAATTTTTGGAAACCAAAATGTTTTCTTGATATGCTCGATTGTTCGGTCTATTCGACAGTGACCGATATCATCATGTGACTCGCCATGCATTTGAGTTGCTGGTCTGTATTCAAGATTAAAATCAAACTCTTCGATTTTCAACCACCCCCGTGCGATTCTGGGCACCATATCTTTCTTACTTTGCGTCATTCGAAGGGAATTGCAGTCAGTAAAGATCGTAAACTTTTTCCCTATGAGATAATATTTAAATCGCTGAAGACTCTCTACCACCGCCAGGGCCTAAAGTTCATAGCTATGTTACTTCTTTTCAAGATCTGTTGTAGCTCGACTGAAGAATGAAACGGCCTTTTTTTCTTCCGATTTGTTAACTTGAATCAAAACACCGGCGAGTCCCTGAGCACATGCATCTGTATGAAGCTCGTGATTCATCGTAGGGTCATATATTGAGAGCACGGGCGCATCACACAGTTTAGCCTTTAACATGTCAAAAGCTTCCTGCTGCTTATCAGTCCAGTTAAACGGTGTCTCTTTTTTTCAACAAACTATTAAGGGGTGCAGCAATTTTAGCGTAACTAGGCACAAAACGTCAAAAATATCCAGATAACCCTAAGAATTGTTTTACTTGTCTAGGTTCAGAGGGTATGGGAAACGATCTAACGGCATCGATTTTAGCGTTCCCCGGTTTTACACCATTTTCACTAACCTTATGCCCTAAGTAATTAATGGAACCTGCCAGGAAAGTGCATTTTTTAATATTTATCGTCAAGTTAACATCTTTAAGTTCAGCGAATAGTTTTTCTAGCAATTCCAATAACGTTTTTACATGCGGTGCAAAAATAACAATATCATTCATATAAGCTAATACATTCTTCGAGGCAAGACGACGCGTTACAATGCTCATCAAACGCATAAAAACGGAAGGAGCTTTTGTTAGCCCAAAAGGCATGCGCTTAAATTCATATTGCCCATTCGGAGTCACGAACGCTGTGAAATGTTTTGATTCTTCATCCACAGGTATTTGATAGTACCCACTCATTAGATCAAGGACTATAAAGACACGACCACTTGACATAGCATTCAACTGTTCTTCGATGTTGGGTGAAGGGAAGTTTTCACGCACAGTAATATCATTAACTTGTCGGTAATCCACGCACATACGATAGGTTCCATTTTTCTTTTTGACTAAGAGAGTTGGACTGGCAAATTCGGATGTGGATTCTTCAATAATACCGACTTGTAGAAGCTCTTTGATAATCTCGCTTAGCTGTTCCATTTCATTGTACGCAACGCGGTATGGCTTGCGTCGGATAATTCTGTGTTCCTTTAAACATATTTTGAGCTTTACCATGTTTGTTGAACCTAATTCCGTTAAGTTAGTCGCTATACAATCACGATACTTATTGAGGATATTAAAAAGTTTATCTTTGTCTTTGTTTTCATATGGGAAGTTCCCGATTACAACGTCATTTATATCAATTAATGGTTTTGACAAACCACCCGGACAACTATTGGCATCCGAGGTATATATCATATGTTTGGAGATTTATGCGCGTAATTAATTTCCAAGCTACCGTATTTTTTCACAAGGACAGTATGAGGAGAGCCTAAAAAGTTACGACCCAAAATCATTGGGATGTCCTGCACATAGTTTTCTACAACTAAAATGTCAATACTTATTTTAACTTCTCCTACAATTACCGTTTTATAAATTTTTCCAATCGCGTTTACCGCTTCCATACCAAAGCCAAGTAATTTGGTTTTACACGGTTCCATGTCCCAACCAATTCTCTGTACTTCCTCCATTCTTAAAGTGGTACAGTCACTTCCTAGGTCGAGAAAGGCTTTAATAGGAATACCATTCACATCAACGATTTTAATGAGGCCAATCTTAATCTTAAAGATGCGTAGAAAAGCGTACATCGTTCATCTCACTCGTAAATATGACGTATGTTGTCGACCGTCTCTACCCATTGAGAAGCACTTAACGCGGCACTCGACGAAGGATTAAACGGTGGAATAATTTTTTTCAATTCCTCCGTACCCAACCTGAAAGGTATATTTCTAGTAGAGAAGCTCACCGACGATTGAGCATCTTGGCTTTGAACGCGGCGACAAGAAGAAATCTCAGTTTCTAGCAGAGCATTTTTCTTTTTCAGCTCTGCTTTCATTTAAATGATGCACTTAAACTTCAACACAAAGCTAACCAAAGTTTTTAACAATTTGCCTTGAGCACTATATATGCATATATTAACTCACTAAATTTTGTTGATGTTTTCTTCGATACAATACTTCATTCCACGCACAACGCTTATAGTCGAACCGATCACTTAGAAAATCAAACCTCTACTACTTTGCAAACTGCAGTCATAAGGACATACTTTTGCCAGTTGTTTCCTTTTGCTGTATGGTTCATGGCTCACGAAGCATGCCTCAAAAATACCCAAAATGCCGCATTGGTAATAATTGCTGAGATAGAAAATTCTACGGTTTATGAACCCGGGATCTATATGCACATAGACTTTAAATATTCGCGCCAGTAATTCCTTATGCTCTCTGAAGGAAACTGGACAGCAAACGCAGACACCATATCAGTTTGGCGGCCGAAATTTCCGTTCAATGGATAAAATTGGCTTACCCTTTTATGGCTATTGATCACACAGAATGTTCACAAAGCGCGAATTATTTTGTTTCGCCTAAGCGATTTTAACAGAAAACATCCCTTGAAGTATATGACAGGATCATCACTTCAATCTAAAATTTCAGTATGCTGTATGCACATTACTTGTACCACATAGCAGAATCCAGAAACCGTGAATTATGAATGGCACCTGTCGCCGCCGCTACTTTGGTTTGGATTTTGTTCAATGTTGCAGCAACGAAAACAACACATTCACACGATGAATATATATATAGAATTGCTAAATTGTCAACAAACTCACTTACCCACACTTTTGGCTTGTCTCATAGATTTGGATTAAAGATTCCACTTCTGAACTATAACACAAACTTGACACTAAAAGAAAACTAAACACTTAGCGAACTCGACCGAGCGCCCTGCCGGTCAGATATGGAAAGAATCTTCACTCAATCAATCTGCCTCACTCGTCGAACTGCATGTGCAGCCTACACTAACACTAACTATCAATGAGTAGAAGGGATTTGCCACTCATATGGAATAGAGGCCACTATAGGTTAACATATATGTAGATATCTTCGCCCATTTGTGTAAACTTGGAGTATCTCTATTTGCACACTTGAGTTTGATGAGTTTTAGTGTCTTTTACTGCGTCATATTCGTAAGTGCATCTACTAGATATTGTGGATCATTAATTAATTCATCGTCGTTCTCTGTACTTCCTTTTTCATTTTGGTCCTGCATCTGAGCATTGAATATCCTCAGTCTTTCAATATATGGATGCTGACGAAACCGTCAGGACGTATTGGAAGTCATATATTTTTCGCGAGTAGCGTTTTAATTATACTAAGCTAGTGCGCTTGACGGAGGGCACCGTCCACATTAAAAAAAAAACTCCTCCATAATAGAATAGCAGTAGCTTTAAGTTTTGCAGCAATTTGTCATCAAATTTTGAGAGCCAGTATGAATTCTTTTTTGTTGCCTAAGAAACTGCTGAAACTGTCACGCTGGTCTAATTCGTCTATACAGGTTGGGCCGACTCAAACAACTGACTGCGTTGGGTGTAATTGCTTTCATCCGCAGGAGGGGTCAAACTTTCAATATCATCATCAGTTTCAAAGTCTTCAAACCTCTTTGTGGCAAGAATTTCATTTATGGCTTGTTTGTGGCGATCACAGGCTGATGGTGTATCTGCTGGAGTTGCTCCTTAATGTGAGCTTCGAGAAATTACCAACAATGAATAAATGATAAATGTTGTTTCGTCCTTTAAATTGCGGCACACAATTTGCTTTCCTATGGATGCTTTGCAAACAGCCACCACCTCTGATCTAACATTCCTGAGAAAAACAGTCCTTATTTTTATAAAGTGTGCCACATCAATCCGCATGTAACGAGAGGGTGGTTCTTTGCAGAGTAAAATTAAATCTGCATATTCGTTGATTGTCCTGACATTGGCGATCGCACGAATGCACGCAGCAAAGAGAGCAAGCACAGGAAAAGTCCGTACCTATTTCATTAGGAGATGGCAAGCGCGAACCTTAAACCCATTCGATCAGCTAAAACAGTATTGATCGAGTGGTATGCGCCTCAGTTATCATTTGCCCCAATGAGATCCACTTGATGTCTACACAATTGCATGGTAAATAAAAATATGTAATATAATATGTATTTCGCTTAAAAGGCGTAACATGGAATTATCATACCTGTTATAATTAAAAGTTAAAAATGGTCAAAATCATTCATCATCATTTTTTAACGTCGGCATGGGCAAAAAGGGCATTATTGGGTAGTTCTGATAATCGCCGCGTAATTCAGTCCGAAAAGTCTGTCATGACTGTGTCTAGCGTAGATCAAATACTTTAGAGGTTGAAGATCAGCGTTGTCACTAAATTCTTTGGCAAATGTAGTACGTTAGCCACCAAAATGTAGTACCAGTTTTTTTGTTTATTGAAATTTAAATTAAGTAACTGTTACGGAGCCATACCTAGGGACATAAATCAATAAGGTAATCCACATTTCCACTAGCTGAAATATTTACCAAATATATTTAATGTACCTGTGAGGGAAAAAGAAACAACAACAAGAATTAGAAAAAAAATGTAAGCAAACTTTTACATTGAAGTTTGGCCGCCCAACCGTCTATTTCATACGCGTTGAGAGGACAAACCACAATGAAAGAAAAACAAACTTACCTGTGCAATAAATTAGACGTGATCTGAAAATAAAAGATAAGATAAATTTGTAATAGGTCGTAGTAGGAGTTATAGAGGGCGTTGGGAGCGGATTGAAGAAGGAAGCCAGGATGTGGACGGGACTTAGGGAAGGAAACGGAAATGGAAAGGGATGGAGTGTTACGTGCGAGGAGCATGGCATGCTTGCGTTGCACGGCTCTGCTCGCCAGATGGGGTGGTTCTTGTCCTACACACATAACGAGATCTACCACAAAACATTAAACATGCCAAAAAAAAACTTACCTTTTTGAAAGCAGACGGACGTCCGCCATACTGAGAGGGCTGCTGATGACGTTGCAGCTAGGGCCATTTCCCACCCTTCCTGGAAGTTTATGGCCGATTTTTAAACTTCCCCAATTTTTTTTTTTTTTTTTTTTATTTGACGCTGATTAGACCATGTTCGCCGAAAGAACCGTAGCAGACCTTACCGCACCACTGAAAATTCGTTTAGCAAGCCATTATGCTCAATTGAGCGTCATCACAAAAAAAAAAATTTCTCAACTTGGCGTGATGCACAATTTTTATTAGAAAAGTTACCTATTATAATTATAAACTACGGTTAAATATATAAGCTTTAACATAACTAAAGTAATACTAACGGTAATTTATAAATGTAACAAAAAAAGTAAAACAAAAGTAAATCTCCCCAAAAAAAAAAAAAAAAACTGGTACCTGTACTTTTTATTCCCAGTGTACCTTTTATGCTACCTTACCCGCGATCCCTACCTAAAATGAGCTCGTTTTAGAGGAATATGATTTATACAAAAAAAAAAAAATATATTATGAACCGAAAAAAAAAAATAACAAAAGAAATTTAAGGGAAACTTATAACAAAAAACTAAGTACATGTGTACACACAAAAAAAAAATGTAATACAAAGGAAGTTTAATAAATAAATAAGTGTATGAAGACAAGAAAAATAAATTAGTGTGACACGAGAAATAAATACAAAAAAAAAATAAAAAAAGGAAGGAAAAATCACGCCAAAAAAAAATTAATAAAAAAAATATTAATATAAGCAGCAAAAATTAATTTATATATTTTTTTTTTTTTTTTTTTTTTGTTGTTTTAGATTTTTAAGTCGTTATAAATATATATAACACAACTAACACAATTAATACAAGCAAAAAAAAAAACGATATTTTTTTGATCGTGCTAGTGGTTCATAACTGTTTGCTTCACTGTATAGACAGGCCTTATATTATATTATACCACCATATACAGCAATGGCACACTCCAGCGGTGTTTTGACTAGGGCTGCTAAGAGGTCATTAATGTCGGTCACCTCTAATTCACCTCTGGCGATGACAATGTCGTTGACTGTATTTTTTTGTGACGTCACTTCGTCTGTCTTTTTTTTTTAAAACAAACAAAAAAATGGCTGGCGGCCACGATGTAGCTATGACCGCCAACTCGCCAAGTTTGTTATTTTCTTCCTTTTTTTTTTTTTTTTTTTTTTTGGATGAGGTACACAAAGCCGGTCACTGTACTACAGGTATTCCTGATATATGTATCTTTGTTGCTTTTTTTTTTTTTTCTCTATTTTGTTGCCGTTGTTATTGGCTTAACTACACTGCCTTTTTTTTTTGTAGGTTTTTGCTTTCTTTTTCTTTTTTTTTTTTTTTTTTTAAAAGGTCTTTCAAAAAAAGAAGGTTTTTTTTTTCAAAAAAATTCACTGCACTGTTCCTCAACAAGTTTACTCTTTCTAGGTAACATTTACTGTACAGCACTGATCGTACCGGTCGCGATCTTAATTCGGCAACTGTCTGTCTTCATTCGCTCGGCAATTGCTCGACAGTTCTTTGTTCATGGGTCTTAATCACACCCTCTCCTTTGATAACCATTCTAAATCACCCGGTCCTATGCTAATTGTTTCTGTTCTATTGAAATTGTTGTTATTTATTTTCTGTCCTCCTTTTTAGTTTTATTATTCCCCGAAGAGAATCCACTGAGAATCATAATTCGGATCTCTCACAACGACCATCTCAATCCGTGATGCTATAAAATTTCTTGTCCTACAGTACTTACGTAGCATAGTTTTAGGGACCCATCTGAAGCACTCGGTATGTTCGAATTCGAACATTAGTAAGTGTCAAGGTGACATAAACAACAAAACAACAAAGACACGTATGAGTTACGAGCAGCCGGTGACTGGATGGTCATGACACATGATAGGTAAGATTTGCATTTATTATCGTTTAAATTTTTCACAGATTACTGAATAGGTCAGTCTCTTTCCAGGTAGCCGCAACAAATTAATTATGATCAATAACATAAAATAATTTCTTACCATGTTTACGTCCATCGGTTGCACCATAGACTAAACTAGACAGTCGACTTTCAGTGCACCCACCCGATTATCCCCGCAAATTTTGAATGACAGCTCTCTCTCGCGCTCTCTTTTTTTTCCTGTCTGTGAATACGTGTATTAAAGGCCGTCGGGTGGCAGAATTTCATTAACAAACAAAATGTAAATGAATCTATAACAATAAAAGTAAAAAAAATAAATGTTGAGTATGGTTATTTAGAGAGCTTAATTTGTCCTGCATCCATCTTCGGCAGTAAAGGGTGTTCATCCATTCACATTTCAGTTTATTTTTAATTTTGTTGGTAGGAATTCTATGTTTGACAGCAAAATGCAAAAATTAAATCATTGGGGGTTGTTCCAAAAATGAGTCAACAACTTGCAAGTTTTAAACCCAAGCTTCCACTAGACAAAAGCGAATATTAGTAAATGTTAATGAATATTCTATAAATTTCTATTAGGGTGAATGTTTTTAAATTCGTTTAATTAACACCATATTTGGACAAAATCAATATATGATTGGTAATTCTGTAGTTTAATAACACTGAACATTGTTGAATAATGGAACAGTAAGAATGCAAAAAATGCTTTTCTTATTTTAAAAACAAAAAAATATGAATATCAAAAAGCAAAAAGAAAATATTGAACTCAAATTGTTTTGTTAATTGTTGGTATTCGCACGCTTTATTTCGTTTTCTATACACATAATTCTTTTACAAATTTCAAATAATGTATTTTGAAATGTGCAGAGATTTTTTTATAAACCTTCCTAATTATTAATTAACAAAAACAAGTGCACTATTTGTGTTTTTGGAATACGAAAAGTGATGAAAATATTTTTTTATCGTTACGAGTATTTTTTTAAATTTAACAAATGCATACTTGCATATATTATTGTCCAAGTATACATTTTACGTATTAATTACAGATTATAAATTATGCTAAAACTAAAAAAAATATTTTTTCCAGCGACACACAAAAAAAACGTTTTCGCTAAACTGTGTTAAAATATATTTTTTTTTAAACATGGCTTCGAAATTTAAAGCTTTAAAATCAACGGGAAAAAGTTTATTTTCTTAAAATATGCAAAAAAAAACCTGAAATTAAGAGATTTTCTTTTAACAAAAGTGAACAAACCGTGGTAGTTTATTTTCCCTGATTAATATTATGAGATGGATTTCTGCTAGATATTGACAAATAGTTATTATACTAGTTTATATGGCATTGTAACGAAATTATAACAGGAATTCTATTTGATACCAACAATTTCAAAAACTTTAAAAATTCCTAAAATAGACTGTGATGTAAACACCGCATAACTAATGGGCACAAAGTATGCCGAACACAGTCGCACACACTTGACTTCCCACCATAATAATGGCCGCCCAAATGACATGAAGTCCCTGCAGCAAATTGTATAAGTATGCGTGCGGCAGCAATGGCGCTCCTTTGATTTGTACAGGCACGAATCCTTATGCAATTTGCTGCAGGACAGGCAGCTTGTAGGCAGAAGTACCGTTTCTGCTCTCAGTCCACTGTCTAGTTTGGTTAGTCTATGGGTTGCACTTCCCGATTTGATTTTGACGTTTTGTCTAGTCAATCGTTTATTCGTCGTTAAGTTTTTCTTCGTTCCATTCCATTGTGTTCCAAGTAAGTGGGTGATCGGAAAGATATAAGGCCTGTTTTTTTGAGCTTCGTTCACAGCAAAGCAAAGTAAAGTAGAATTTTCAGCACGCAATTACAACAACTACGCTCTACTTGACACTTCGAGACTGGCAGTAGTTATTTTAATTTGTGTGCTGAAAATCCTACTTTACTTTGCTTTGCTGAGAACGAAGCTCAAAAAACACGCTATAGTTGAAGGTTCTTTCTTTCGTAAGTAACGTTATTTTCTCTATGTTAGGTATCGTTACTTTATGTATGTATGTTATTAGGTGTTGTCGCAAGGACAACTAGAAAAAAAAATTGCGATTTAACTTCAAATTGCAAAACCGAAATTTTCTTAAAATGCCGTCGGCAATACGTAGCTAACGAAACCGAACTTACCGAAGAAATGAAACAACTAAAAACTGTGTGTGACAAAATTCGCTTTGAACTCTTTATTATGTTGTGTAATTGTTAATGCTAATCTTCTGTCCTATTACTCCAAACGAAACCTCGCACTCAGCTCACGGAGCAGCATTTACCGCTTTCAGGGTTCGTTGACCTGAGAGTTGCGGATCTTCCGGACTGCTATGTTGGTCAGCTGGTCGGCGATATCGGCTTTCACGCCTACACCCATGCGTTTGGATAAATCGGCGAGTTGCTCAGTGGGAGGACCCAAAGCCAAACCAATGCATTTTTTTTGCATAGGTTTCTCTATGGCCTGCTCTGATGATTGCCTTTGTCATTGGTCTGCTGCTATTTTTCTGAGTGCCCAGATCTGTCTTTGGGTACTAGACTTGGTAGAACGCTTGATTTTACTTGTAAGCTGTGCGCCCAATATTGGTTTTGCCGACGGCAAATAGCATTTGGAATGTTGTTGATGGTGATGTGTTTTTGTGGTTTGTTGCGTTGCAACATTAGGAGATAGGAGAACAAGACTTACACAACTTGACGATTAGGAATTAAGAGATCCTCGCTCTCATTTCAAGAAATGAAATAGAAATACAGTGTCAACAGAATTAAAATTATGATTTCTCCATGGTGCATGTGACCGTATAGTGCAAATTGAAATAATATTTCTTAAATCACCGGAGAACCCTTATTGGCGTTGTAAAGGTAGGCAAACTATTAGACATTTTTGTGATTATTCTAACATCTCCCCATTTGGATATGTATAGGCCAGTTATCAACGAAAAGGAGACCCGGGCTTCTGTTCAGCCTGACCTAACCCGTGTCCGCAAAATACCTGCGGGGCCGATAAGCGAGATTTCTGCCGTTGGACTGCGACACGCTAACATATATCCAGTCAACGGTATCCACACGAAAACGCTAACGGGTCCAAAGCCCACAGTAGCGGAACAAAGGCGCTTAACAGGCCCGAGTTTTATTTACCCAGCAAGGGGCATACCGCATACCTTTTCATCGGGGTGCAAGAAAGACAGTTTGTTTTTCTCCCCTGCCCCTCCGAACAACCAACGCTCGCCAAACTCGACAGCAGGGTGCTCCGCCACCGCTGAACACCCACCAAAATCAACAGCGCATTTTCAACATTATCATCACATAGTGATTTTTGTTTCTGAAGTGCCGCAACATAGTGTTAGATTCCTTCTTTTTTATAATTTTAACGTAGTTTCATTTTTTTGGCCCTTTTTTTTTTAACTTGCTGTTACTATTCAGTTTTGTGCGCGTAAAAAAAAAAACAGGTATTTTTCATTCAAAAAGTTGCAGATACGAAACTTCTTGTGCTGGCGCCAGAACAATGGGGGACGTGAAAAAAACCGTGAGTAATTTTAGTTTTTATATTATTTTTGAATTTTTAAAGTTTATATTTTAGTTTTTATGACATTAAGAGCAGAGGATTTTTTTAATTATGATTTAGTTGTATCCTGCATTTTAGTATTTTTTTTTTTTTAATTCTTCCCATTTTTTTATTTTTATTTTAGATAGATTTAAGTTTCTTTGAATTATTTTTTTCCTTTTGCTGAATAAAAGTGGCACTATTAGTCCCATGTTTTCTTTTAACTATTCTTTTCGTGTTTAGATACATTTTAAATATGAGCGGCTAAGACCAAAATTCACGGTGTGTGGATATTTGGGAAGGACGTGCTTTTGATAGATCGACAATGACAATACGCGACTAACTGACGATCTGACATGACGCTCTTAGCGTTGTTTTTCGGCAATTCCGGCTTGACTAGTATTGTGACTGGAGGGTTATTTAAGGGGCTATCTCTCAAAATTTCGGCCAGAGAGGGGTAGTTTTTTTTTATATGTCTACGGATATGAGGGGTGGGTTGGTCATCCCTTGCCATTAACATCTGGCGTGTTTCGAGGTCATGACGAACCTCTAGCTTCAGGAGACTATGGAAGGACAAGTTACGTTTAGGGTAAAAGTAGATAGGTTAGTCTTAAGTTATAGTAGGTGTAGTTTAGGGTTTAGTTTTTTCTCTAAGGTTAGTCTAGATATAGATTAGGCTAGATAGGTTAGTTTCGCCGTGTCTCTTTTGTTCTTTCCTTGAGGTATTCGCAGAGGTCCCTGGACATTCTTTCTTTTCCTATGCTATCTTTCAGTTTAACTGTCATTCCGAGTCAGGATTCGAGTTTGCTCCATCTATCATTCGTCGCTGCCAGTATTATGTTCTCAATTTCCTGCTTGAGGTTGTAGGGCGGATCTAATACTGTTGTATTAGCCTGATTAAGTTCAATACCGGACACTCCTCTGTGTCCGGTGACCCAGCAGATTCTTACAATGTGCTGAGCGCCAAGGACCCTTATCTCTTCGCGACAGCGACTTACAAGCTAGATTTTATTTCAACGGCAGAGATAGCTTTTATTGCCGCTTGGCTGTGGTTTAAGTCCCGTTGTTTGGTTGGTTCTCATTAACCCCTCGTTCACAGTTTCCAGCACCTTATGCAGCTGTTGTTATCTTCGGCCCAACCAACTACAACAAAATCAATATTAAAGGTATACTTACTAAAAATCAATTAAAAATAGAAGAAAGGCTTTTACATCACTTAAGTCTGTATCGACTAGTTGAGAAATTAATAGATTAGAGCTAAGCTGTTTTTGTGCCCATATAATTTTATTATTAGTTTTCTTTTATAAAGCTTTAATTACTTACATACATTTATATACAGAATTTTATTGTATGCATTGAAAAGGTTATAAAAGCATTGGTTTATATTTATTAATGCGTTGAAAAAGCAACTATGAATGGGATATTGATGACTTGAGTGTACACAACTCTTGATATCGGCGACCTGTTCAGTGGCAATTAGGAATCTGTTGCCAGCATTAAGTATAATCAGCATGGTAAATTACCTGAACCTTAACCCTGGAAGGATATGCTTATTTTTTATACGTATGGGACATGCTTCGTCGACTCGACGACGGCAGCAATCAAAGTGGTCATACAGATGACCTATGTACCAAATTTTTTGGAAATTGATTGTTTTGATTAATAAGTTTATTTAGCATAAGAAGAAATGCAAAAACATTCATTTTCTTATAACTCTTACCTAAAAATAATTTTTTTTTGGTTTCGTTTCATTTGGCATGCTTTACAAAATACTACGCACTAAAATAATAAAAAAAAAAAACACTAAGGCACATATAGTTCATTAAAACTGCTTACATTTAATAAGTATTATAATAAACTAAAAAGGAACAAGTTTTCATGGCAATGAAGTTAAATTAAATACAAGAGGCACAAAGCTCTATTTTGTGCTCGCCACTCAAACTAACATTACATTTTGCACAGGATGATTTTGTCATTCGTCGTTTAGAAGAGGGACAAACTGCGCTAATCTTTCTTTTTCTTTCAGGAATTATTTGTTCAATACTCTCTCTGTTAGTTGGTATTACATTTTTAATATTATTTCGCACCGATGTAGTCAAAGTTTGTATTTTCAGTCTATCGGTTAAGTGATTTTCGACAAGGGCAGAATTCAATTTTTTCATAAAACAAGCACGATTGAGAGGCTTTTGTTTTGTTTGAATTATGTTGTGGACGTAAATGATATAGCTATTTATACCAGCCATATTGAGTATACCAAAAAATTGACACATTGGCCATCTGTTAGTTTTACGGGAACAGCTCATAACACTACACATTTGGTCAAACGTATCGACACCTCCTTTGGTTTGATTATAAAACTCGATCATATTAGGTTTCTTTGATTTTTCCTTTTTTCCTTCTTCATTACACGAAGATAATAAATATATTATTTTGTTCGGTTTTGGCTTATAAGAAACAAGTGTCAATTCATTATCATAGCAAAACATTGAAGTACCACACTTACGACCATTAAGAAGTTTCAATTCTTTTGGAATTTCTTTCTTATTGGATCGCAGAGTTCCAACTAACGTCAACTTATACGGTTCACGTAAAAGTGATTTCGCAAGTGGAACTGACGTAAACCAGTTGTCTATTGTTACATTTCTATTCGAGCCATGAACAGTTTTTGTTAGCTCCTTCACATAGTACTCACCAAGTGGTAGCATTGTTTTGTTAGAACCTTTGCCCAAATATGGTGAAGCATCAATCATGTACTTTGTGCCGCTATCACACATCATTAGCATTTTCAATCCATACTTTGCGGGTTTGTTGGGTATGTACATTCGGAAACTGCATTTGCCTCTAAAGGCCAGTAGTTGCTCGTCAATAGTAAGGTATAGCCCAGGTGTATAATTTTCGCGGCATTTCTGAACAAATATCTCCCACACTTTTCTTATGGGAGCAAATTTGTCACCTACAAACTGAATACGCACAGACTTATCATCGAACCGGAGACGTGACATAAGGAACTTGAACCTAGATTTCGTCATTGTTGATATGTAGTGTACTCCACTGTAGGATCTGTCAAACAATTCATTTGCCGATAGATGCTGGTCCTTCTTGACAGCTGTCAGCACTAATACTCCAATAAGGGCTACTATTTCTTTTGACGAAGTATGTTTCCTTTGTGCTTCATCAGTAGATGAAATTAATATTGATTTGGTATGATCAATTTCAACATTTGTCCACAGCACTATTTCATTGATTATCTCGTTTGTTATAAACATTTTTAAGCACTCCAGTGGGTCAGTAATGTTTTTGCAGTTGCGAGTTGGGCCTCGAGCTTGATGCACAATATTTTGGCCATAATGATGGGACTTCCGTTTTCGTGCAGACCACTTATGATTGTTTTTTCCACGCAAAACGGATTTGATTAACGAAATTATATTCGACTTTGCCCTTAATATATGTAGTGGGACATCGTCTTCTTCTACATCAGACGGATCGTCGGACTCGGCCGAAGTTCCCTTTTCCAAATTTACATTTTGATCCTCCTCTGATCAAATTGGTTATTGTTATAGTCCAGGTCATTGTCCAATTCGTGTTCATCTTCGTCGTCACACATCAACAGAAACTTATCAATTTCATCATCATCCATATTTTTAGTGATGTTTAAGTTGTATTTCAGCTGTGCAAATTAAATAAACCGAATAAGAACAAAAACCATATGTAATGAAAAAACACGATCTTAAAACGCAAAGTTACGCAAACGACATGCTTCGTCGTTTCGACGACGCACATTTAAAAATATCATACTTACAAAATGTATATTCCGCTGCACGTCAGCACTCACAGCTTGACCACGACTACCGCTATACGAAAAACGAGGACAAAACAAACCAAGGTAAGAAAGAAAAACGACAAAATATCAACGAGCATTGTCGATTCGACGAAGCATGTACTTCTAGGGTTAAGACTGTCATCTTTGGTGTATATCAGAAAGTAGATATAACAATATGCTGAAACGGAAATGCTGGCCTATCCTGTCCGGTTGGTATATATTTCAATGCGTTGTTACAATGATGTATTAAGATATTCTGATGTGTTCTTATGTTTCGAGTACTTTTTTTTATGGATGCGGCCAAAGGGTGTGTAATTTTGTTATGGTCACCTACAATCCAAAGACTTATTAGTAGGACATGTAATTACGCATAATGGTTGCAAAACTTACCCTACCACCGATATACATTAGGACGCACGTGTCAGGATCTCGTAAAATAGCTACAGCTACACAGAAATTATTAGTAAGGAAATAAATAAAAAAATAAACACAACTTACAAAGACGTTCACGAGGTTGTTGGGTGTCTTGAAATAAACAAAAAAAAAATAATAATAGACGTAAAGGCATTTGTCACCGACGTTCAGGTCGACTTTGACAGTTCGGAACAAGGGCCTGTTCACAATCCTAGGTGAAGTACAGGTAGGCATCATAACTTTCGCGTAGCAAGTACTCGAACCTAAGATTCGAATGATGAGAGGAGCGGGATTTTTTAATAGCTGGCGGGTTCTGATTGGCAATCCTACAGTCGAAAGATTTTAGGCAAATCTCCCAGTTAGCTGGTGTGTAGGATTGATGTTGCCAATACCTCGGACGATGGTCTGTTGCTTCTGCTGGAGGAAAAACTCTGCATTGTCCGTACCGTACAGTCGTCGGTAATACCACATCCTAGTCCGTAGTAGGTAAAACCTCAAGTAGAAAAAGCTTAAACCGAAAACTAAATAATACGATAGTGGCAGTGACGAGAAAATATATATTAAAAAAAAAAAAAAAAAAATATAACAAGAAATACTGATGAAATAGTGTTCGAAAATTAGCGAAAGTGGCAAGTGCAAAAAAAAAAAAAAATAAAACATTGAAATAAAAGACAGAATATATAATGAACACTGAATTGAAAGAACTCAACAAACAAAGCCATATTTGTAACCAAAAAGGGAAAAACTGAAACCCGAATTACGGAGCCTCCAAATACAAAAAAAAAAACAAAAGAAAACAAAACGTAGTGAGTTTAGGTTCTAAGTGTGGAAAATTATTGTGAGTAATTGGAGCTTCTTTGATGCATGTAGGTATCAGCACAGCGTAAGGTCGTTTGGCGGTCATTGATTGTCCACCCGCCTAGAAAGGAAGTCGTGGCCGCCAACTCTTTTTGATTGACCGATAACTTTATAGCTGTGTCACCGATTCATCCGGTTCAATTATACATTCCCAAAAGCCGCTTGTTTAAAGGAATTATTTCATCCGCCGCAAGAAAGTACGGCAGCAGCGTGCAAGTGCAAACAAGCTTCAACGAATTGCCAGCCTCGGCTTCTCACGGTGCCGCAGATCCGGTTGGTCCAATTTATGGTTGATTTTTTACCGAAGCGTTTCTCTAGGATTTGGCCACCACGTTTGCCATAAAATGGATGCAAATCGCTCAATGTTTGGACATTTTAATAATAAAGATTTATCATTTGGACGTTCTGCTCAATTTTATAATTTGTCATGGTGATTTGGCATTAGAGACTGAATAATAAACACCAGATTAGACGGATGCCACCAAAACAACATGACCGCCACAATCTGCCAACATCAACACGTCCAATTAAAAAACCTATCGCAAAAAAATAATTTCTTAATTTCTGTTTTTATATATAATTATGAAACGGTAGCCCTGCCCGGAGAACGCTTAGTAATAGAACTTTAAAATTCCTGAATTTGGTAATAAATAAGACCGAATGAGAAGCAGAAGAGAAAAACAGCTAATTCTGTCGCTCAAAGGTGCAATCGGATTTCTCAATTAGTGCCATAGGTTCCCCATCGCTGGTCTATACCATAAACTTAATAGATTGCAATGGACTGGACCGTCAGCTCCGGCGCACCTACCCGATTACCCCCGTAAATTTTGAAAATAAAATTCTTTTAAATTTCCTATCTATGAATACATATGAAACAACAGAAAAGAAATTCTGAATGGCGGGAGGCGTAATAAAATATTACAAAAGATAATGATTATTCTTAAGGGCTAAAATTAAAAAAACAAAGTGATAGATGAACTTCAATTGTAGCTGCACATAACTCTAAAATCATAAAATTTTTACAAAGATACCTGACAGGAATGCCATGGTGGAGGACAAAGTTTGAAAATAATAAATAAATAAATAATTGGCGCAACAGGTCCTTATGGACCCAAGCCTAGCTTCTCACAACCATTCGTCTTGTGTGAGTTTTTATTTTTAGGACGAATGGAAGGGATCTACAATTTTATGGCGAGTCCAAACGGCCAATTGAGAAGCTCATTCATGACAGTTATACTCTCGGATGTTTGTCAGATGTTCGCGAGAGGTGGCGCAGTGAAAAAAAACCTTAAGTTGGAATTTGGGTTTTTCTCGGGATTCGAACCTGGGACCCCTCGCTTAGCAGGCCAACACACTAACCACTAAGCCACTGCGCCGACAAAGTTTTAAAATACTGCACACTATTTACCAAAATATTCTTTAAATTGTTAAAACCCTTGCTTTCTACTCGCACTGCTGGGAAAATTGATATATTTCAATTTGAATGATCCTATGTCGGGGATAGATAAAAAAATAAGTGGCTACACGCAGCTCAGCAAGTCTGGCACAAATGGAACAGATATGCTTGAGTGAACATCCGGAAATAATGACTTTAATCTCGGAACTTCCAGAACTTGACATGATCTGCCCGGTAATTGACCGACTTATAAAGACACTATGCTTCAACAAAAAATTCTCCACTGAAAGAAAAGCATGGGTTAGCAATAACCCACCTAACTGCCAAAAAGGCAAAAAAGTGGTATACTGATGGTTCCAAAATGAACTCGGGGGCGGTAGCTGGCATACATGTACCAAACCGCAACGTCTCAATACCTATGGCGAAATGCCGCAGTATATTTCAGGTAGAGCATATTGCCATTTCATAGGACCAGTACATTTCCGTGCCGTCACTAAATAAGCTGTCACTTCTGCTATCAAAAGCTGGGAATACAAAAAAGTTAAATTTACTCCTATAAATATAATAATGAATTGACTTGTTAATCATTTATTATTTAGAAATCACAGACCTCAGGCAGGCCAAATGGGCAATCCTGCCATTCAAGAAAAATGCAAAAAAAAATCCTAAATTTACTAATCCAATCCTAAAACCTTGTAGGCTACCTCACAGGTCACCACGGTTTGTGATACATATAACCAACTCCCCGAAGTGCCGGCTATGTGTGGTACTCGTAATCATTTTTTAAAAAATATTATTAGTGTAAAGAAATTTGGTAAGCAGCTAGTTTTTTCTATATATCTGGTAACATTTAACACTAGGGAAAAATAAGAATCACGATTGTGGCAACATCATTATTTGCCATTCGAGTGAGCTTTCAGGCAGAAAAGACTTTGTGGTAGCTAGTTGGTGAGTGCTCTTCAAGCAAGTGAAGTGGTTAGTTACTGTTTACAAAATATTAAAATATATAAAAAGGAGAAATAAGTGACAAGTGCTGAGTAAATCACTGAGCCATAGGTTTTTGTTTATATTTATTGAACGTATTGCAAATAAAGCAGATATATGGAGTTCCGTTGAATTTCTCAAGGTCGCCGTCTGCTTATAGACGGAACAATAAAAGGACATTAATTGAGCCGGAACCGAAAGAGAAGAAAAAAAAGGCGACTGACGCACGTCGGGCTGTGTGTGGCGGTGGCGTTTCTCTATTCCCGCTTGTGTGTTGGTTTGGTGGTTGAAGCCAGTTTCCCCTGACGACAGTTAAGTCTGAAGGTGTGAGAGGCGACACACAGGTTTGAGTGTGTTCGGGGGAAACTAATGTTGTTTTCCATTGGGCAAAAAGAAGCGTGCGGGAGAGTCCGGAATCGAAAAAATTACTTCTGAAACCGTTCCATTGGCACAAAAAATACTCTTCTGGTGATTTTGAGGAGAGAATTTCGCTTCTCGATTTGAAGTCAGAATCCACTCAAGAAGCACTCACACAAGTGTAATTTTATGTATTTTATACAAGTCAGCTGACAGCCGCCGCAGATTATTTTTTGGCATTTCACCAATACTTTTGTGGGTTCAATCAGAAGCAGTTTTGAACTCCCTGAGGTAAACCCAGACAACGATGCATACTAGGAGTATGAATCCGAGAAGACAACCACAATTTATGTAAAATAGATCTACGAAAACAAACAATGTATACGGTTGGGCCCCTGTTGTTGAGCCAACACATATAAATATTAATATTATTCACCATCTTTGTTACCTAGTTTAAGTCAAATTGTATATACAAAAAGTTCAATAAAAGCAGTTGTGTGTGTGTAAAGCTTCGTTAGTTCCCCTAAGCCGAATGTGTGTGACGAGTTTACGTGGTTCCGCTGCTGTATTGAGTATTGTTTGCCGGTGTAGTTGGTTTCAGTGGTCGGTTTTTATATAGTTGCCAGATCATATTTTAATAAAGCATATCCAAGGACGATTGTGGCTCATGAGAGTTTCTTTCTTTTGCTTACAGGTTCGATGTTGCCAGGGAGCAAGTTTTTAAGAAGACTTACTTTTGTTAATTAGTTTAAAATAAAGAGAAAAAAAAATGCTCGAAGTCCTAATGGTTTTTGTTTGATTTTTTTTAAATTCTTGTATTATATTAGTAAGGCCCTATATCTCGAAGAAGATGAAACAGATTATTGAAGAAGTCCTCTGCTGAAAGCATCACCAGCTTCATTACGGAGGTATAGAAACTCTGCTTTTTTTTCGCCTTAGGAAGTCAGAAGTTAAAGAACAAAAATGTCGGAGATGTTATCTCAGGCAGCAAATAATCCCAACTTACCAACCTTGAGGCATAATTCCAACGGCAAAAACCTAAAAGTTTAACCCGTTAATCGTCAGCTGTGATGGCTCAGTGGATAGTTTGCTGGATAGTGGACATTGACATAATATATAACAGATGTCACATCGAAAATGTGATAGTTCAAACAATTACTAATTGGTGGAACAAAACAAATTTCAATAAAAAATGAGTATTTCATTTGCATTTTATTGTCATTTAAACTGATCAATATTCGTATATTCATTGTAAATTTTTTTTTTGTTGATTTTTACTTGACTGACCAGTTGTTACATTTAGAATAACATTTTTATAATATGGCTAGTGTTAAAGCTCAATTTTACGTTTCCTTCAAAGCATCTAACCCACTTCAAAACTCAATTGTGCAGCAAGACTCGCCTGCATTATTGATAAAAAAAACAATTCAACGTTCTGCCTGCAATTATATACAAAATACAAAAGCAATTTTATTCCAATACGAATTTCTATGTAGTCATTTGGTACGATTTTTTTCTAGCTAACTCTTTTATTTTTTAGCAAAATACCTTATGCATTTTGATAGAAGACCTTAACTACGAAAACAGATATTTCAATTTCCATACTTTTTTTTTTACAGGCATGTTGGGTTGACACGTCACTTCCTAAACCCCATATGAGACGCCGATTACAAACAAATTTACATCGAGAAGACATCCAGGAGCCAAATTTTAAAGAACCGCTTTTAAAATTAAAGAAGCAGTTAAGATGTGCCTTTTGTCCAAGAAGCTTGCGCAAAATGCGAGTTGCCAATGTGTCCGGAGCACCGCAGTGAAATTTACATAAACTGTTTTTAATTTAAAAAATAAAGTAAATTATCCCAAAAATGTAATCAAATTAATTTTTCGTATGAGTTCAATAAAATGTTTTTATAAATAAAAGTTAAATTTTGATTTAATTTCTTATTATTTATTAAAGTTGAATACGTTGGGGTGACAGCTCACCCCTGTTGCTATTCGCGTATGGAAAAAGTTTGTTGCGTTACAATAATTGTGCTTATAAATACTACCAAAGCAAAGTACCAGATTGTTCGCTGGTTTACAATGACGAGGTGTTGACTGGGTGGCTGCTGGAACAAAAATGATTCAACCGAAAAAGAACTGCTGCATGCAATTGCACATTGAATAAAAAACCACAAGAACTGTAACAGCAATGCTCTCAATAGTACCAGAATTAACGGAAAATCACAAGTTCAAGTTTTTGAGTGATGACCACCGGCACTTGCATGTTGCATATATTCGAGCATCAAGAGAACAACAGCGGCATTAGAAATAAATAAAGAAACATAGAGAACTTAGCCAAACTATAGGCTATGTTAACTGTGGCGACGCGTCATATTGTTCATTTGCTTCATGAACGCCTAACTTTTAGAGAATAAATATATATAATTAAAAAAAATGATTTTACTTGTCCTCTAAGTCCTAATTACTGTCTTGTCCTAGTGTATTTTCCAACTAGTGCCACCCTCTCGAGAACTTGAGCCGAATCGTAATTCATAATCTGCTACAGCAATACTTTCCACTTATTCCGCTACTAACATTAACATTTTAAAAAAGTTTCCAATATCCACTTATCCCCTAAGTCCTAACCAAACTTCAGTAGATTTCTTAGTGATTTCCCAACTCGTGCCAGTTTCTTGTGCACTTGGGCCCATTCGTAATTCATACCGAAACGAAAAACTACCCTGCCAATGTTGCCGCAGATTTTTTAAGAGTACGAATTTTTTTCAAAAAGTGTAACAAATGGAAACAAAATGTAACAAACTAAAAAATTAGATTTCAATTTCTATTTTACAAACTTTATTTACCACGAGATGTAGAACATTTTCATCGGCAACGCGGCGAGACAGAAAAATATTGTTGTATTTTCTCGTACCCTCCCATTCCCATTCCCACTCGCAGTTTGACGTTTTGCACAACTTATGTTCTGTGTAAACAAACAAACACATTGACAGAAATTGGTAGAAGTTTGTTCGAAAGTAAAAAGTGCTGCCAGTTCAACATATCAATATTATTTAAGGAGAGAAACAAAAAAGATTTTAATGGGAAAAAGTGTAACTAATCGAGAAAAAAAGTAACATTGTAACAAATTTATAAGATAATTAAAAAGTGTAACACTTTTGTTACACTTGTAATTGTGGCAACGCTGTAAGCCCTGCTACTTGCGAAACTGCGACCAGCGGCTGCGACACGAGTGAAAACAATACTTACTATTTCCACCCATTCGTTCAGATGAGTTGCAAACGAAATGTATCCGTCAAAAATAAATGCTATAAAAAAAGTTTAACCCACTATTTCGTTCAGCTCAGTTGGAAACGAAATCAACTATTTTGTATGACTATATACGAGTATATGTAATATTACGCTTGTTGGTTCTGTTTTGAATTCGCCCAAAAGCTTTTGCGAAAACGCCTCGAAGAAATTAAGTGATAAAGCTCGCCACCCATCATAAGCATAGTAGAACCAGCTGTTTTTCCCTTATCTGATACCACACAACACCACGAAGACATTCTATATAATACGAATAATGTGTAGTGTATCCATATACATGTGTTATGTCTTCATGTTTATGTTAATGATGCCGATAGTGTTGCCGTTGACTTTTCGGAAAATGTATGGTGTTCTTTTTTGAAAAATGTGTCATATCTAAAACTGAGCCTCTATAATGTACCATATATGTATATCAAAAGAAAATATCGCTTTTTTCAAATAAATGAATTTATTATAAACAAAAGAAGCAAAAATAAAAATACAATACAATATCCTTAAAAGAAACATCACTTTTCATATCACCTGATAATCAGTCAAATTATTTAGTTTAAAAAAAATCAACAAAATCTTAAAAAATATAAAAAAAGTATTGCAGAGCAATTTGTACAGAATTCAAAAAAAAATATATAAGTATCAATTTTTTGCACGAAAGCAAAAATGTAGCTAATTTGATACAATTGTATTTTTGTGGCAACGCTGTGCCCAACCCGGCCCGGCATTTATTAGTAGACGTACTCATATTCACGTATCTTTATTTGTATACATTTCAATTCGATTTTCATTTTCTCTGGTTTCATTTTGTTCTCTTCTCTTAAGTCTATGTCTTTGATAACATTCAAGATTCAACCAACGCAACCATTCAACCGGCGTGTGTGGCAATAACAACGTAAACAATAGGCCTTTTTTATTATGCTCACATGATCTGTATAGATCATTGATTTTCACGGTTTACAACAACAGTACAAGATCCAACTTTTGTTGTATATCATGGAAATCAATGATCTATACAGATCATGTGAGCATAATAAAAAAGGCCTAATACCTAATGAGAAGCGCATGCGGAGAACTGAGAATCGTATACGAGATTACGTCATTTCACAGCAGACAGTCACACCAACCAGACATATTCATTGCAAGCAGTTTATTTTTATTTATTTTTTGTTTTACTTCTGTCGAAATTCTAAAATTGAAAGAAGTTCGCTTTAAACCATATTCGAGGGCACTTTTGCAAAATTATTGTTCGTTTATTTTGTTGTATGATTTTCGACGTTACTCCTTATATATTATTTAAAAAAAAAATTGTGATAATAAGTGATAATGCCATCAACATGTTTGTTTATGTACGATCGTCCGAACTCTGTATACTACAGTGGAGAGGTACTAAATGGGAAAATAATTCTCACAACGGATAAAGTGAAAACAGTTCGAGGTATGCATTAATCTTGATAATATAAATTGCATATTAGATGGTAATAAAATATTAATCTGCTACAGTCTCCCTTATGCCACCACGCCAGTTTTCTGGCTGCGGGCAAGTTAATGTTATTCGAATGCACTATTTTTTCGAGGTCAAGAGCGCAACATGAATATTACTTCACTATGTTTTCTTTGGTTGGTGTAAAGAAATATCAAAATAACTTGTTCCTGGCTGACTCTGACCTGTCGTTCCTATATTATTTACTTTCTTTAACAGGTAGATATCTACTTTATCTTCGAATACTGAAAGAATGTATTGTGCTCGTAATCGAGGAAAAGAGAAAGTAATGGTGAAGTATGCACCACGCCAACTTGTTGAAAACAAAACATGCACATACACTCCTAGCCAATTAATCTGAAATTTACAAAATGTAAGGTCTGTTATTCGGTAAATTATGCATTTATCAAATATAAACAAAGTCATTCATCTGCATTCATAAGATAATTAGTAAAAACGAATTAATACCATGTAGGTATATCTTATGAAAGGGATTAACCTTGGCTGGGGGTTCATTATGGTTATTTGTAAAAAAAATTATGAGTGGATGTTTAGCAGTGGGTTTTATAATTTTGGACATTGTAGCTTAAACAATTATTATTTTGAAGACAATGGTTGTACGAAACCAATTCAGATTGTGTGCGTGCTATTTAGTATGGGGGAATTGTCATACGGCAATACCAATAATCAACTTCAGTCTGGCAGTTTACGCAAGGACTCCACTCGAATTTCGTAATAGTAGCGAATTTAAATACACTGTTGTTCAGCCAAACGTTTACAATTATAAACAATTTTAGTAAATTGTAAATGTTTTCTAACTTTATTCGTTGGAATACAACCATGGTTTTTAAGTTTACCAAATACAAATTTGTACAAATGTATGTACAAAATTGAAAAATATTGCATTTTTGTTTTATTTCTAAACACTTGAAATAAACCTATAGCCTATACTTATATTTCGAATATTTTGATTAAATGAAATCGTAAGTGCTTTTTGATTGGCTTTCCTTTTTTAACAGTATCGAATGCTTGTAGTAAAAAATAAATTGGATTTAAGTTTGGGATCTTTCCAAGACTTTCTTGTCGTCGCAAGTAAAATAAAATATTTATTCAGTTAAGATTGGACAGCTTATACCTAAGTAAAGTACCTACCTTTTTGGACAATTCTCAGTACCTTTGGCGGTTCAAGTAGATATTTAGCTGCAACCAAATACTAAACCCTCTTTGAAAAAGAAAAATGTTCCCCGGAAATGGAATATCTAATGAATCAATGGTTGGTGGGAAAAGGTTGCATTTGCGGAAAATATAGATATGAGAATCGTTGGCATTCAGCAAAATCCACGCGAAATAATAGGCGTTATTTTTTTTAGCTCAGAGCTCTGAACCGAGCGTACTCAGATCGTTCTGATGTAATTATGAAACACACTTGAGCACATTGCTGTCATTTGTTATAAAGTATATGTATAAATTGAATATTTAGTAATTGTTGTTTATTAAATTGGTTAACCTTCAGTTTCAGACCAACAAGGTTCGTCCGCCATTTCAATTATTTTGTTTATCCTGTTTTTTCTCTGTCAAATGTGATTGTAAGTGTGTAATCAGCTTTATACTCAGCCTGCTCAGTCAATTTATTCTGAGCTCATGGAGCGCGCTCTGGTTATGCTCTGAGAGAAAAAAGAAATACAAATTCAGAGCTCTGATGTATCTGAGCTAAAAAAGAAACACGAACTTTTTGTATAACAGTTCATGTTGCGCTCTGAACTAAAAAAGAAAAACGCCTAATAAATTTAGGCACTTCTGGAGACTTAATGGTAGTATGTGATATTTTAAGCTATATAGAATTCTGTTTTATTTGGTGTGAATTCATAGAGGAGTATGTCTCCGGCTTTCAATTTTTAAAAGATCAAATTATATATTTTTTTTTCAAATTTCCATTTATTTACTTTTGCAATTACTGTTTCGTTGCAAATTGTAATTCAAACGGAAAAGAATTAGCAGGCTTTCTTTCAAAAATATTCACTTGATAATAGTTAAATTGTGATATTTGAACTACGAATAAGCTTTGATTTGCATCATCAACCTACGAATAAATCAAAGCATTCTCATAAACTGTGTTCCGTTTGTTGAATAATTTGAAAGAAATCTTATTACGACATTAATTCGTTCAGAACTCAATCCTGAAGTATTAGAAAACAAAGGAAAGTTTACTACAAAAAATTCCGATCAAACTATAGGGCATTACCGATTTGCATATGATATTTGACAGATCGGCTGATATTTTGTGCATTTCCTATCGTGTGTTTTATTTTTTGCTTATAAACGCCTTTGAAAGATATCTTTTGACCAAATTAATTTGCAGTTTATATATTCCGTTTTTTTAGAATAAAATCCTCGTTGTGAAATAAACCATTGACCTTGTTTTTCACGAAAACAAATTAGGTAGGTATTAAATTTGAATTCTGCGATGATAACAAAGGTAATAGATTCTAAGAAATTTGTCGGACTTGGAAATGTGGAGGTCTAAATGTTTATTGTTGCCGTTTCACTAATGCTGTACATTTTTACTACAGTTGGCAACCAGCTAATCGTCTTTATTAGTGTTTGAATTTTTAGTAAGGCCATTTGACAGTAACAACATTTATTTGACCCAAAACTTATATTCATGTTTGCATACAAATGAAGGACACATTAATAGAACATACATTCTTGCAAGCTCTCTTAGAATTGACAAAAGACAAAGGACTGCGTTTAACCCGAATTATCCCAGAAAGTTTTTTTTTGTAATTTTTCTATGATTTTGGAAATTAGTCCACATTTTGTAATTGTAATACACAAAGAAAGCCAAAAAAAAAAATTACTTACCATTTCCTGGGGATGATGTGTACCCTATATGGTACAGTGGGATAATGCACTGTCATAAATCAATATTAATACATAACGTTATTTAAAGTATTCTTTCATTAGGGAGTAAGTTTTTATTTGAATATTATTGAAAAGTGGTTACATAAATGCTTATGGCATGGTGTGATAAGTTTTGAAACAACGCACGTGTAAGGCAACACCACATTTTTCACAACGACTAGCCGCTTGAGTATGGCAAAGTCGACACCTGGTTCGTTTGTCTTGCTCGACAATCAAGTGGTTGATTTGGTCATATCGGACATTTTCTGCGCTTGCGGGTCTCACATTGCGTGGCCTCTTATGTTTTCCGTGCGTTCCCAGCAAACTCCTAGCTATTCTACGACGAAACTCTAAATTCTCCAGTGTACCTTTATTATGTTTATGCAGCTGCCATGCATTTGAAATTGCCATATCGATGCAATGAGCAAACAATGGATAGTACCATCTTTTCCCTCTAATGGCAATGCGATAAAGACCGATATTTTGGTCAGACCTATCGACTCCTCCCATGTTTTTATTGTACGTTCTTATAAGTTTTGGCTGCGGAACCGATATTTCTTTTTTTTGAGCACGAGAGTATCTTTTCACCAAGTTTGTTGGGTGAACTGGAACAGAGTTAGAAATCATGTTAACAATGTTGTTGTCGTTCCATTTGCAGACAACAGCATTGAGTTCTGAACAGAGTTCGTAGCTATAGGCACCCCTACCTTTTTGTTTTAGAGCTTTATCAGATCCACGCAAAGAACAGTTTTTTAAACGATTATCTCTTATAGTTCCAGTGCCTCTTATTTTCAAAGCGTTTATTTCTTGAAAGAGTTCGAGTGAAGAAAAAAAATTGTCAAAAAAGAAGTGGAAGCTAAGATTTAAGCCTCGTCCAATCAATGCGTGACAAAAATTTAATACAACCTGCGTTCCAAGTGAATGCTCTTTGTTTTTAGGAGTTGAGGATACTCTCGAGCCAAGATAGGGTTCAAACCAAACTATGTATCCGGTTGAAGTCGTTCCAACCCAAAATTTATAGCCCCATCTGATTGGCTTTCCCCTTATGAACTGTTTGGTAGGGTGGCGTCCAAAATAGGGTATCATATCTTCATCCACGCTATAATTTTCCACAACTGGAGCAAACAACAAGAACTTCTGAAGCAGGTGATGAAACAAAGGCCGTACTTTTGAGTAACGATCATTTGGATCCAGTTGAGTGTTATCGCAACAATGTAGTACTCGGAATATGTGATCAAATCTATTTCTAGTGATTGATTTCGATATGAGAATATTTTGTGAATCTTCTTCATTTTCCCAGTACATTCTTCTTCTTGATACACTATTTTAGCCACTCAAAATAAGTACTCCAATAAAGGTGTTAAGCTCATTAATCTGTATATCAGCCAGAAGATTATGTTGCTGGGCATATAAATTAGAGTATTTGGTTATGTGTTCAAATAAAGTTTCATCAAAAAAGAGTAAGAACAGGTCCAAGGGAGCGGAAGATGGGTTCAACCCGCAAGCTTCGTAACTAAAGTCTGTTACTGTTTCATCCAAGTCTTTTTTCTTCCATGAAAAATTCATAGTTCGTGCCTTCTTTTTGGGGACAAAACAAGAAATTTGGATGTCATCTTCTTCATCGAAGCTTTCCGGATGTAGGACAACCTCTGCCACAAGCTGGTTACGAGGCAAATTGTCTACACAAACCACATCTTCCTCACCTGAATCTTCATCTGTAACATCCCCCTCCAGCAATGGTGGTAAAATTGGTATTTCTGAATAGAAATCGTCGTCATCGCTTTCGTCTATGCAACTTATGATCTCATTAACGGTCAACCTAAAAAAAAACCAAAAGGACATGTATTATCCCACTGTACCATATGCGGTACATCAAATTTTACGTCCATGTAACAGTAACATCGCATAATGGAATTTTTAAAATTGTTCATAATTACTATTTTTTATTGTTTAAGCTATAGTAATAATGTTTATTTAACTTATTTGAGTACATTATTAAGAAATTACTTACCTTTTCCTCGACATTGTTTTGCTACGAAAAAACATACGCACTTCACTTCAACTTTACATCTAATTGAACGAAAATAAGTTTAAATTGACACATAAATATCTTCGCCTACTTATATTTAAACTGGATTATTCAAAAAAGTAGTCGATAAAATGCTTTTTTTCTGAGCTTACATTTTTTAAATTAGGTGTACCATATGCGGTACATTGGGATGATTCGGGTTAAGAAGGTATTACAATTCGGGAGGTTTAATTCTTCTTAATCAACGAATATTGTTTCGTAGGTTTAAGACGTCTTCTATTTCAGGATTAATATGCATCTGCTCATCCGCTCATTGTAACGAATTGACTACTTTTTATTTACTTCCGTTTCAAGATAAATCTGCAAATTATGATGCAAGTCGTTATTTCTACGATACAACCCCATAATTGGATACCACATGTCCAAACAGGCTTCAGTATCTGGTTATATAATAAAATTGTATTCTCAATGAACATTTCCGAATTATCTCCGAGCAACCAATAAAGTTTCTTATATCTAATATTTAGCTCTTCTTCTTTCGTTTTCAGATACTTAGCTGTGTTTGAATAAGGAACTATTTGGTTATTAATAACCACGGAAACATTCTTTATTTTTATACCCTCCACAGGAAGGTATATTCACTTTGTCATTACATTTGTAACACGAAGAAGGAGTCACCGGAGACCTCATAAAGTATATATATTCTGAATCAGCATCACATTCTGAATCGATTTAGCCATGTCCGCCTCTCTGTCTGTCTGTTGAAAGCACGATAGCGCCCAAAGGGATTGACATAGGTGAATTAAATTTGGTGGGAGGACTTATTTTTATCGTCGTCAGGTTGGTATTGAAAATGGGCTATGTCGGTCAAGTAGTTCTGGTACCTCCCATACAAAATCAATATTAGACCCATGTATCTCTCTGTTGAAAACACGATAGCTTCCAAAAGAATCCACGTAGGCAAGTGAAATTTTGTGAGTGGACTTATTTTTATTGTCGTCAAGTTGTTACTAAAAATCGATATTTCTCCCGAGAGACTATTTTGTTAACAACAAAATAAAAAATGTGTATATATATAGGAGAAATTTTGCTAGCGGAACTTTGAAGACAAATTGTAAATCGAGTAAAGAATACGCGGAAATAAATGGGATCATTAGATTAGAAACACATCAAATAAATGAAAATAAAATGCTGTTATTTATATTTTGTTATTCAGAATAGCTTTTATTAGATTTTTAATAATGTGTGCTGCCACCACCACCAGCCTTTAAAATACATAACTTCAAAAATTATACATTTTATAGATTTACAAGTAGCATTCCAAGTAGTCCAGTGAAATCTGACACCAGGCAAATTTTATAGCATGATTTAGCGTTTCCTTATCATCGTAATGCTTCCTTCCCTTGTATACTTTAGGTGCAAGCCAGCCCCACACATTTTCTAAATTTTTATTATGTTAAGGTCCGGGGCATACGGCGGACAAGACAGCAAGTGGACGTTTTGGGTCGCAATGAAGAATTTTTACCACCCAGCAGAAATACTGATTCCTGAAATGATTTGTAGTTGTTTCAAGTCATTTAGGTATCTACCAAGTCTATAGAGCCATTAAATGAAATTGAATCACAGACCTTAACGCCTCATTCTCTGCTATGGTGACGGTTTAAAAACCGCTCCTCTTTCCTCAGGTCATGGAAATAATAATTATAACCATCCGGGCCATCTAGGTTAATTTTGGTTTTTCGTCGGAAAATATAACCTTCCGCCAATCATTTGTGCTCTTTCCATTTTGCAAATCCCAGCTCATGTGATCTCCCGCGAAACACAAGCGTTGCTTCTTCCTTGCGTCGTAAAGTGTGGACTGGTGGTTTTTAACTTTATTACTATTTTATTCGTACAAAACTTCGAACTCGGGATGTTGGTCAATTCTGACATTACGATGATAGAGGAACTCAAAAAAGTGGGTGTCGAAATTCTGTCCGTCTGTCTGCATGTCCCGAGGCCTACTGCCTAAACGGCTACCCGGATTTCGTTCAATCTTCGGATTTGGAGTTTGGTGCCTTACAGTTCGGGGCCGTTGTTTTTTTTTTTGCACGGTTAACATGACTGCATACTCAGTTTCCCGCTAAAAAAAATAAAAAAAATCGAATAACGGTACTTTTGAATCTTGGAATAATTGTAACACAAATTTTTTTCTAAGATAATGTGGTCATTTCTAACTTAATGGCGAACTCAGTTTTTCTCTGTATTATCGTAAAATGAATTTTTGAAAAAAATATTTTTCTGTAGGCTACATGAAAACGGCAATAACGATTTTGAAATGCAAAATTAGAGTAAAATTGATATTTCCAAAATTATTGCGTCCCGAAATTATTGCAATTCGAATCACCAAAAACGCTACTACTGCTCATATCTCGAATACCCCATTTTCGTTTTCGATAAAACTTTGAAAACCAAGTAATGCTTACATCCCGAACGAAAACTGTTACTTGGTTTTCACTTAATAGTTAAGCAATACTATTTTTCAAAGTAAACATTGCAATATTCGGTACTGGTTTGTTTACAAAAACCGTTCTACCGATTTTGATCAAAATACATAAAGATAAAATCAATGCTTGAAATAAGAACCCTACTTAGTTTTTCTCAAAAAAAATATAAAATAGAAAAAATCAGGTTTTTAATTACTTCTATTTCCCGGTCGATTTTCATATATATATGCTATATTTTTGTTATATACTCCCCACTTCCGATAAAAATGCAATAACAGCTACTCCTCAAAATTTCATTTAAGCATATATTATCCTTTTTCAATCTTGTTGTATATACACCTTAACATAATTGCAACCACTTCCTTACACAATCAGAAACTCCCACTTAATTTTTCATTTAAAACACACATTGTTATTTATCCTTATGTACTGCCTATCAGATGAATAGCCCAAAAGTGAATTTTTATTTTATTTAACACTACATATTCCTTTTCCTATATTCTATTCATCGTTTCTTTTATCTAGCATTGGTTCTCACATCTTTACCTACCTACTTAATAAAATGAAAAAACAACCAACGAACCTTTTGATGAACGGGAAAGTTTCGTTCGACCCAGTCGTTCACTTTATTTCTTAAGTTTCAGACGCTGTAGCACGCGAATTGTGCGGGAAACAGTGGATAAGCCTGCCTTAACATTAGATTTTTACCATCAGAGCCCTTTGCCCTTTCCTCCATTGTTAAACATTGTTAAAGATGTACCGTTTCAACCGAAAAAAAATGTATTCACTTCACAAACAACGTTGATTAGTTCACTGGTTCTAATGACCCGATTTATTTCCGCATATTCTTGACTCAATTTACAATTTGTCTTAAAAGTTCCGTTAGCTAAATCTCACCTATACACAGATTTTATATTTTGTTGCTAACAAAATAGTCTCGCGTTTACCATAGTCGCCTGCTTCTAATCTTATGACTTGCAGTACGTACCTATGTCAAAAGAACCCTAATATGATATTGGTGCTTCTTGTTTTTTCTGCTAGTTTACAGAAAGTTCCTTGCTGTGCGTCGGGTTAACTTCTCGTCGACGACAGGGTAAATTTAATTTTTGCTTTTCACGAGACATATTTAAACAAAGAAAATCAAAACGACTTTTTTCTCAAACGTTATAAATTTAATTATTTCAATTATTTGTGCGTCTGCACTGTACAACGACTGTTTTCCGACTCTATCGAGAACAAAGACTAATTTTCCTACTGTAATATAGGTACTCTTCTATCTTGGCATCTCTTTAGTACCAAGTTTCAATCTTAACTGAGATGCTAGTAATGACATTGTAACATTTCATTGTCAACATTTCAATATTTTATACTTCAACAACATATATATACTTCTAAATCTAAGCTGTCTTCTGCAGCAACACTTCTAAAACTTTATATTTTAGCAGAAAGAGGGTAAGCGCTTACCAACAGTTTAGCTAAGGGCGTACCAAAAAGCAGATATAGATTCTTGCAAGTTAAGTGTATATAATACCTACGTTCATATTAATTTGGTCGAATTCGGACTAAAGGCTGTGCACTGTGGTGCCTTTCTTACATTAGAGTTAATTAAATTTAAAGAGTATATCTTGTCACTTTTGACAACTCTGGCTTTGTAATTTAGTTGTTGGGTATATATTACCTGTGCAAGGTAGTTACGAAAATTTTCAAAATTTTGTAGTACCTGCCAAATGAGTGTGTTCAAAACAAAATAACTCACTCAAAACTCATTCAGTACCACAGCGTAGTTTATATTTTCTTTTAAAGTATAGTAAAACAAATTAAGGGTTAAGGGATACTAATAATGTAACGGTGGCTTAAGCTACGATTACACTGCCATTTTTGCGCGTCCTTCAAATGGCGCTATGACGTCAAAATCGCGTCACAAATCTGTCATTTAAATGTCGTTGTGTGTGATCGCCATTTTTGGGATAACACTCTCGGCGTCATTTAAATGTTTTTCTCGTGGGGAAAGGACGCATAAATTCATAAATTAGTTTTTATTTGTTTTTTTTTTTGTGGTTGTGTTGTTCGACGTAGTGGAATACCTAAACAAATAATCGAATTGATTGGCTGACATACGAAGGGCATTGCGATATTGTTCAGGTTCTTCCTCGCGCAATTCAAGCAGTACTGCAGCACAAAATCCACTCTTCTCGCGACGGCTCAACCACTTCTTTTGCCAAATACTCCGCTTTCGTCGTCTTGGCTCGATATCAAGGCAACATGCTGCCAAACACACAGTCTCCGCAATTTCCACCAACATCTCAAAAGTTATTTTCGCCATTTTTGATTTATTGAAATGGTATTTTTCTTTTCACTGTTATTTAATTTAGCTATATTTTTCTCATCGGGCAATATCAATACCGTCTGAAGACAAAACAGATAATAAATGACGCGTAATCGTAATAATACGATAGGTGACATTTGTCATTTGGATGTGGCATGTCAGTACCATGTGATCGTCATTTTTTCGCTCGCCATTTAATGGCATCCTAACCGAAAATTCTAAAAGACGCGCAGTGTCCGTCATTTTATTTTGGGTCACAATTACGCTGATAGTCATTTCGTGTGATCGCCATTTTTTCGCAAATGACCAATGACGAATCGTAGCTTGAAAATCACTCTAATGCGACATTTTTTCCTGATGTCACAGTGTCATTTAAATGACTCGAAAAAATGGCAGTGTAATCATACCTTTACTTTCTTAATCCAAGAGAGTCCACGAAACCGTCATAATCTATGGAGTCAGAAAGTAGCTCCTTTTCTAGTTGCACGGTTTAAAACTGCTTATGCATCGGTTTTGATGACTGGGGAGCTTTTATTGACCAGTTATGTGTGTTAGACATCATATTTTATAATATAATATTGTACAAATATATATCTACATACCTGTCCATCTTAATTTATTTGTGAGTTGTGCCACGATTCGGAATTTTTAATTTAACGTTTAAATCGGGCGATCCTGTGGGCCAGTGCAAATCGCCAAAACGAGAGATGAGGCGACCCGGGAACGCCGCCTTCAGAATATCGGTTGTTTCTTGCGCAGTGTGTGCCGTAGCTCCGTCCTGTTGGAACCACATGTCCTCCAGTCCTTATTCGTCCAATTGCGGCAGAAAAATGACTCCTTAACATGGCCCTATAGCGCGCACCGTCCACTATTGTCGTTTGACCAGCGGCGTTCTCGAAAAAAAAATGGCCCGATGACTCCTGCAGCGTGGACAGCGCACCATACAGTAACTTTGAGCGGGTGTAATGGCTCCTCGTGGATTTTCGGTGCCCAGAAGCGATAGTTTTGCTTGTTCACGTACCCGCTGAGGTGGAAATGAGCCTCATCGCTCATTATGATTTTGGTCGAAAAGTCGTCCGCACGCGTTTGGCGGTCGACTGGCAGCAGCTGATGCACGGACTGAACTTTGTACGGGAACATGCGCAAGTTTTTGACCAAAATTCGCCTTAGGGACGACCGGATGATGGCTAATTGCGAGGCACGGCGTCTGGTCGATGTTTTCGGTGACAGCTCGACATCCTCGTCAACAGCGACGATATTCTCGGCACAACGGGCGCTCCGGGGCCGGTCACTCTTGGCAACGTCTCGTGTGGCCCCATACTCTTCAAGGTTGATGGCCAAACGGCGCAGTGTTTGTGCATACGGTGTCGGACGGCCGTGGATCGGCGACGGAATTCGCGCTGCACCAAACACTACAGACGAATTGTTACGCAAAAGAAATAGACACGATTATTCCGCGTTCTTGGGGAGTGTATCGCTCCATGACTTGTTTACTTGTATTCTACATCTGTCTAGTCCACAAATGTCAAACCAGATTTGACATTGGCGGCCATTTGCAAAAATAAGAGCATCTTCCAATAGGATGCTCTCTTTTGGCCCACCTTGTATTAAATATGCATTGAGTGTATTTTGAGGGCAACTTTTTCGAAGCGATTATATTTTTTTCTTTTCCAATGTTCATTGTTACTTAAAAGCTACGATTTTAAAACTTTTCTCATCCCTACATCTAGAGCATCAGTAATCCATAAACGATTTTGCTTACAGGAGTTTACATCACTATTAAAGGTGTCGCAAAAGTCCGATGGACAGAACGAAAAAGTCGCCACAACCACCACACCAATAAACAAGAACACTACAACGTAGAATATCATGGCGATCAGGAATATTTACATTCACGAACGCTTGTTGAAGGTGATATTAATCTCCAACCTGGAACGCATGAATATACCTTCCATACGCCATTGCCCGTGCAAATACCTTCGTCGATCTCCGATACATATGGCCATGTAGCGTACGAGGTTGAGCTGAAATTAGACCGTCCAATGCGGCCGGATAATGTATACTCGAATTGCTTTACTGTTATACGTCCCTTAAACCTAAACTTAGATCCTTCATATACGGTAAGTAGATTAGTTGTTGAGAGAGGGAGATTTGTTAGTAATTAAAAAGACTTTCTTCTTTTACTGCAGGAACCAATAGTCGATGTAGAACAAAAGTATTTCTGCTGCTGTTGGTGTAGGTCAGGGCCTATGAACTCTGAGTTACGCACTGAATTCGCCGGATATGCGCCAGGACAGAAAATTAACTTCGCTGTTACGATTGATAATGAGGCGAACCAAGACATGGAAGAATGTTCTGTTGAACTCATCCAGTCGATAGACTTTAAAAGTGAAGTACCCGAGCACAAAACAAAAACTGTGGAAAATGTGATTGATTCGGTTGGCTTAGGAGGAACAAACCGATTTTCCAAGAAACTTCATAAAGGATCAATTGAAATTCCACCTCTACCACCGACTACAATGGGCTCATCAGATATCATAGCTGTATCTTATTACTTAAAGGCTGAGATTGAGAGTGGCCTATGCAGTAGCAACGAGGAACTAAGCGCAGTTATTGTTATTGGTACAGTTCCACTGGTTGCTAGCGCAACGAACCCTAATAGTATCATAACAATTCAACCCACAGCGCCAATACTTGATTCAAACGATGGTGGTGGCGATAAACCACCGCAATATGGATCGATCGGTAATTAGTCTGAAATCATCGTTAATACGTATTCATAAGGTTTAAATCTCTTACAGTTCCTCCATCGTTTGAAGAAGCCACCGGCATGAACAAACCCTTCCTAGATACTGATGCTGATGAAAAACGCGTTGTGGACCCCTTCCTACCAAAATATCCAGTTTACCATAACTTTGCAACTCCATCAGCACCTGCAGTTAGGGAAACAGAAATACCATCGAATAAGTCTGATGACACACCATGGGTGCCAGCACCTCCATCTTCAGCACCACCATCACAACCAATATTACCCTATCCAACAGCAGAAATCCCGCCATATCCGCTAGATGGTTTTGGTGCGATGACGGTACCAGGAGTTGGCAATGCAAGTTCTAATTCCTCTGCTGAAACTGACAATAACAAAGGCCCTAGTATTGGATGGAGCTCCAACTCCTAAACGAATCAAAATTATATATTTTATACATACATATACTGACTAAGGATAATTATACATTCTTACGTAAATATATAACGTATAGGAATATAACACACTAAAAAAGTTTTTCCATTTCATAAGTTATTAAGAACTCGGATTTACTGGTTCTCGAAAAAAGCGACACCTAATGCATTGCTGTCTGAGTTTCAGAACATATTATATCGATTGCGGATCACCGAGGAGCTAGTTCCGTTGAACACTGCGACCAGAAGAGATCTATTGTGTTGGCCTCTTTTATTTAACCCAGGGAGCGGTTGAGGCTCTTTATAAACCTCAGTATCCTTCTTGGTTCCATGTTTCCTATGTCTGCAGGACTTACATACGCCCTTTGCATATGGATCACTCTGCACCTGGCCACAGCAGCGCATTCTCAGAGTATATGTTCCGTTGTTTCCTCCTCTTCTCCGCAGAGTCGACAGGAGTCATCGTCGGAATGTCCCATTTTTTTGAGATGGTATCTCAGTGGCCAGTGACCAGTAAGATAACCCATTAGTATCCTTAGATCTTCTTTGCTTAGCTCAAGTAACTTTTTTGTCTTACTACGAGCTGGGCTTATGAATCTTTTTGCCTGCCTCTGTCCTTTGCATTCCGTCCAGTATTCGGCAAGGTGGTCATCTTCCCATTTCCTGAATTTTGAGTGTACGTAGCTCAAAGGTTATCCGAAGTAGGGCTAAGGACCAGTGAGCAGGCGTGTTGCGCCTCTTCTCGCCAGTCAATCCGCTCGTTCATTTCCCTCAAATCCTTCATGACCCGGTATCCAGGCAACGGTGACGATGTTGTCCTTGGCCAGATCCTCGAGGAGATTAAAACATTCTAAAACCAGTTTTGACCTGATCGAGTACGATCTTAGGGCCTTAAGAGCAGCTTGGCTGTCTGAAAGGATGTAAATGCGGGCACCTTACGTGCGCCTACGTAGGCATTCTCGTACACATATCTCTAATGGCTTGTACCTCCGCTTGAAAGATGTCTGGTGATTTTCCCAGTGCTATAGCTCATTGCAACCTAGGTCCATAGACCCCAGCACCTGTGGCATCATCTTCCATCTTTGAACCGTCGGAGTACCAGATTTGTGATGCTGATGGTATTATGAATTGGTTGGTTCTCAAGGCACTTCCATCAGATATTAGTATCTTAAATTTCCTGGAGATGCGAAGCTTTTTAAGCGTGGTGCCTGATACCTTGATCACAGGATCATCTTGAAGCATTTGTAGTGCCCGAAGGTGTCCTGTGAGGTTTCCTGCTTTAAGATTTGATATATCAGGGAGCCTAAGGGCACTGAGACCAGCTTCCTTCTTTACAGAAATATGTAAAAGCATTAGGCTGAGCATTGCTCCTATGGCTGCAGTTGGACAAGTTTTCATTGCCCCCGTTATACCAACGCATGCTAAGCGATATGTCTTGTTAAGTTTTTGTTGGGCCGTTATTTGTTCGATTTTTGGCCACCATGATAACGCTGCATAGGTGATCATTGGTTTGATGATCGTGTTGTATGACCAATAGATCATATTTGGTTTTAAGCACCAGGTTTTGCGATGGCACATGTAAATTGCCTTTGTCGCCTTCTTGGTGACTTGATCAAAGTGTGAATTCCAGGTAAGAGTCTTGTCTAGGATTACTCCTAGGTATTTAACCTCTCCTGATAAGTTAATAATGTCATTATTCATATTGATCAGTTTAAAATCTAGTTTTCTCGTTCTTGAGAATGGTATCATGACTGTTTATGAGGGATTTATGATCAATCCTTTGTTCTGACTCCATCTATAAGTTAAGTTTAGGGCCCTTTGCATGATCTCAGATATCGTGGAGTCATGCTTGACACTAACAGTGATTACTACATCATCTGCATAACCTTGTATTATGTACCCGATTGTTTGAGGTGGTCTAGGAGTTCATCTATGACTAAAGTCCACAGAAGAGGGGAAAGTACTCCCCCTTGAGGACAGCCCCTAGTGGCCTAAACACTCTTTTGTGAGCCTCCATGCGCCAGATTAATGATTCTGCTTTCTAACATGTTTAGAACCCATTTTATGATTAGTGTCGCAATGCCTTTCCTTATCATAGCTGGCATCAAAGGAGGTATTGCCAAACGCTGGATGTCTATGAAGGCACATAGGGCCGTTTCTTTTTCTGCCAGGCCTTTTCCAATCGTCGTTGTAGCTGTGTATGGCAGTTTCGGTAAACTTACCGGCTTGGTATGCGAACTGGTTCGCATGAACAGATAACCGTTAGGAACTGATCCCTAATGTATTGGTCGAGGACTTTCTCCATGGTTTTTAGGAGGAATGAGCTAAAGCTGATGGGGCGATATGATTTCGCAAGTTGTTCGGATTTCCCACTTGCCTTTGGTATGAAAACCACCTTGACCTTAGTCCAGCTTGATGGTACATGGCCTAGAGATCGGCTGGATCTGAAGACCCTAATTAGTTGAGGAGCATGCAAAGGTAAAGTGAAATAATGGAATGACGTATTAAGTATGAGTAAAGAGTAGATATCTAAAAGTTTATCGCAAGTTTATTTGCTTAAACAATTTCGTTATCAATATAAGTTGCAATTGCGAACTTCGAAATAATTACAATGCCAATACTTAACTGATATGCCGTCAATAAAATAACATTTATTAGTTCCTTGATGGTGGTAAAAATTAACTGATCGAGTACTGTCACCTTACTTCAGGTAACCTGTAAATGAATGCACGCCAAGTACATACATTTTAAGGTTACTAGATTAGAAAAACCAAAGCAGGTGGTATAGTGTCAGTAATAAAAAACAAAATCCGAATGTATTTATATTTGCATTAATATCGTTTCCTTAGAAATGGCCTAGCTACATTTTTTTACAAATATTTGTTTGCACAAGTCAGTAGTCAGCATGCAACATTTAAGTACATTAGTAACTTTCCTTTACTTTACACTTTTTTTAGCATATTATTTCACTTGCTAGATATTGTGATTTCCTTTGTAATTTCCATAGTAGTTGGTGTCATCTCGATATCTTCACTTATTTCATAATAAAGATATTTCGGTTTAAATCCGGATTTATCCTTGTTCAAACTATGTTTGTCTTCTTTATTAAAATCAGCGGTTGACATAAAGGCGGCCTCTTGGAATGATGAAGCAGCTTAAGGGAAATATTTTGATTAGGTATACAGTCGACAAAGAACAAGTCCCTTTGACTTACCAGGTGCGTTCATACTAACAACTGATGATGACATTGTATCTTTGGATTCCAGCGAACTTGACGTAATCAGCGACGGTGCCGTTGCTTGTTCCATTCTTCCCAAATTTGTTTTCTCACTAAGTTCACTTGGATTTTGATTCATCTGATCTATCGCAAGCGATGTTGTGCCCATTAAAACGGGAATTCTAACGACAACTCCTCTATTGCCTTTTGCCTGATCAACAATAGCCTCCACTTCATAGCTTACTTGTAGGATGTTGCAGTCTGTGTCGCAAGTAGGTGGTAAATTTGGAATTGTGATTCGTTCCAGAAACTCCTGAAGTGGTACTTTTCCACGTAAACCACTAATTACCTGCACTACATTGTATCTTTCTATTTTTGTCAACTGCCGGGGTATTCTCGACATGAAGGTGACTACTTGATTAAGGGATACCACTAGGTGTCTTAATGGCACTTTGCCGTCGTTAATTAACCTCACGTATACTGATATTGTTTCACCTGGTGCATACCCTGTCTGGGGGATGTTTACGTACAGATATATAGGTCGTTTCCAGTATTCACAAAAGCATTTTGATTCGTATATTTCCATGTCTAGGGGAAGCTATAAACATTTATAATTTGGTTATTAAAATCCAAGTATTTTGGGAAAAGGATGTGTACACATAAGGGCACCTGGCGAAGGGCAGGATGATTAATCACAACGCATTGACAATTGAATAAGCATTCTGTGTGAATCAGCCTTTAAGTCGAATTTCCAATGAAACGAGGTGATGGATAGCAACTCGAGATTTTCGTACATATTTAACAATGCAGCCCCCTAGAAAATTGTATTTGCCCTTAACACAGCAAAGTTCATCAGTTCTTTGGGTGCTTTACCAGTCTTTTCTATATTAACCATTCACCATAAAGTGGATGCATTCAAAATTCGTAATATGTATAGCTCGGCGAAATACTAATACTAGGTACTAACATCCTCCTTCATTTCAAATTGAGTATTTTGACAAGAGGTCAGCTTCAGATTCTCACATCACCGGTATATGTACAGACCCCAATTACTTTACAAATTCTTACATTTAGGACAAGAGCTTGTGGCCGTAGGTCGTATGCCTTTATTACTTGCAGAGTTTCCGTAAGGATTTCGTCAACCTTATTTGTATTCTCTATTATTGCTTGCACTTGATATCGAATATAACCGCAGCTGGTCTCAATAGACGACGGACTTTTTTCTGGAATAGCGCAGGAAAAACTGTATGTATAGCTACCAGCTGGAATCATAATCGCTTTAGCTAAAATTAAATCAACTTTAGTTGTTGAGTAAAATTCGTTTCACAGAAAAAATGTCTTACAATCCTCGGAGCCGACTAGATAGGATGTAGTTGCGATATAGTCCTCTCGCCCGTTGACCATGTTTGGTTTCGCTGATTTTTTGCTATTACTATCCCAATGAGTTTGCGCATATCCAGATATTTTGAGGGCTAAGTCTGTTAAGATTTTATAAATAAACAACAGAAATAAGTTATGACATATAAATTATTCTAGTCAATGGTACAAACATTGAACATTTTTGTGGGAATCATATAAGGGAGGATGCTTCATTGAACAAAAACATTTGCCTAAGATCTATTTTATACAAATATAAGAGAATATATAATTGTCTATTCCTTAGGAGGTTAAGGTCAGTATGAGCAGTGCTGTCGTTTTAGAAACGACGAGGGCAATACATTACATTTTTTTTTCGCATAATTTTGGGGGAAAAGCAATGCACATATTTTTTTATATTTTATTAACTCTTTCTTAATAAATAACTAAATTACATTTTTGGTGTTTTTTTATGACGCTGCAATTGAACATAAATGTAATAAGTGACATCCCATCACAAATAAATTGGGTTCAATGTTTTTGAAAAGTGTCTTAAAAACTCCTTTTTTCCCCCATACCAACTGACGCATTGTCGGTCGCAAGTCCAATTATATTTTGTAATGGGAGTTTGACATTTTCAAAATATTTAACTATTTGCTCAAATATTGTTTTAGAATCAGCATTTATTAATTTAATAAGGACGAAGAACCTGTCGATGACCTTACCCAACAAGCTATCGAAATACCTGACCAGAAGTAGGTACCAAACATTTTGTAGTACTAACATCAGTTGTTTCATCTATAATAATCGAATATTTTGAGATCTACGTATCTTGGCTTCTCGACCTTTTTTAAGAAATAAATGGTTTAGTATTTCTGTGACTTTTTTTTCCACATTTTAAGTGTTTTACTATTTCAGTCTGGAGCAATTGCTTTAATCAATAAAATACGAGGAGTTATTAATGTAAAGGGCAAATTGAATTCAAGAAGAATTTCAAATATTTTCAACTTATTCTTGTTAGTTTGGTTGAATAGACGTTTTAATTGGAACAGTCAAGCAACGTGTGGCTCGAGTTTGTTTCATAAATACATCAGAACGATCTGAGCGCTAATAATGCTCGAGCTCAGTTCAGTGCTCAACTCCGAACTAAAAAAGAAAACCGCCTTATCTTACTTTTGCACAGGGCAAGCGAGATAAATGAGATATGACATATGACACTGCAGTCGTTTCAAATAGTGTTTGTATGAGAAATGCAGCAATAGCGCTACACTACAATTACTACTAATAAGAAGAAATCTGGATAAAGAAAGTGATGTCATCTCTACTGTTTTCTTCGATACATTTATGAAAACAAGGAACTAAAAAAATCAATACAAAAAGGAAAATGCAGTACAAAACAAAAGTGAGCAGTACGGTTTCCCGAAAGCAATACAAATATTACTTTTGCAGTACTTTCGACAGCACTGAGTATGAGGATAAGATTTCTGATATATTTTTATGAGGAAACCATGTGGATAAGTTAATTAATTCGCCAGGAAGCATTTCTCGGATGGCGCGTTGTACATGCGCCAGTTTTACAAAAGAGATGAACAAGTAGAATATTTAGCAATATTTGAGGTTTTCGCCACTTAAATAATGCGCCAAGCATACCACCCATTGTAAAGATTTTTTAGAGACCGGTATAACCATAGAAAAACCAAAATATGAGCGACATCCTTGAGAATATAGAGATTGTTAATAAGTCTGTTGGTGACGATCCGAACCTTTCAATTCGTAAGCTTACAATAGCTTTAAATTTAATTTTGCTGTTCGACGAAACAAGTGTCGCGAAAGGGAGGGTTTAAATTATAACGATATTATTTTAAAAATATAATTTCAATATATTGTGGACCTACTTTAATAATATTAATAAAAAAAAAACAGATGGCTTAGGTATTTTTTTTAATCGATCCACTAAATATCAACTTCCTTTTGAGACACCTTGTATTATGAACGTATTTTTTTTTTTTATAAATCCCTTCTTATCGAACAAGCCTCCATGCCAAATTTGAAGTTTTTACGTACAGCAGCAGGAACTGTGACGTGATTCCTATATTTTCGACTTTCTTTTCTTTATACATATAAATAGGTAGGTATTTGTTTAATTTAGCAAGAACGTAGCTTTAGCGAGTCCGGTAGTTTGCAATAAAATGTGATTTTTGTAGTATGTACTAATATCGTTTACTTACTCCAAAGCTAAAGAAAGGCTTACTAAATTAATCCGTAAATAAAATAGATCTACAAATAATGGATAAAAGAAAAGTTGAAGAAAATATTATCAGTACTCCAGCAGCTGAAGTAATATCTATAGTAGGAAGTAGAAGACGACACTTTCCTTTGTGTAAATCCCTATTTGGAGAGGGATTTCTCCCGCAAGTTCCATATCGCTTTTTTTTTTCATCGCAAGAAAAGCGTTGTTTTGGTTTTAATTTTTTTTTATTTACCACGCAAATGTTCTAATTGGTTTCTTTAAAAAAATCCAACGTAAAAACAACACCAACTTTTTCCTCCCGTCATTTATATTCGATTTAATGTAGCAGACATTTATTTCGCGAGCTAAATGATCGGAGCCTTGTCATCGACCCTTCTAAATGAAGTTTAGAATTCAGAATGATACCTACTGCTTTAAGGTTCAAATAGGATTATAAAATGATGTACCTATATTATTTCATTTTAAAAATTAAAGCAAAACATTATCGGGTGACTATTTCAGCATTGCGTACAAAATATACAAATTTTGCAAAAAATGCTAAAACAATAAAGTAATCTTTCGAATAGCGTGTTGATTAAATGCAATTAGAAAATAAACTGTTTTATTAAAACTTATGCATTCTTCAAAAACGAGTACACATGCACTCCCAGAAAAATGATTGAATTTAAAGACCATTCAAAATTATATCAAGCTATTCCTACCGAGCCTAACACTTATCAATACTTCATTCGTGCCTTATTGCAAGTTCAGGGTGTTAATGACGATATAACATTAAATTGTTTTAGCTGCCGGGCACTATAATCTTATCACTGAAAGGGGTAAAATTATACAAATCAACTTGTCTCGATTAATTCAATATCTGTATATAAATAAGAAATATACATATTTCTTTTTCTACAAGGGTAATGAATGTAACGTGATCCATTGAACAAATATATGATTCACAGATTAATTTTGGTTCATGTTTTTGTACATTGTACATTATGCTTCCAGATTTAAGCATATAAAGCATGTTGACACTTTTAATTCCTAAATTCAGGACATTTTGCTTTGTAAACAACAAGTCCCAAGAGTAATGTTGTTTACGTGTGTATTATGTATAATCGTTTGATTGAATTAAAGCAGTGTATAAGTTGCACAACGCGTTTAGTAGAAATATAATTTGACATACACATACATACTTGCGTTGTGCCAGTGATTCCAAAATTTTCGAACTGACTTGTCCACGACGATTATTAAAAATACCCTTTGTGACGCTGTTAGATAAACCGCACGATATTCCCCACGAAAATATACATACATAGACAATTATCCTACATACAAAAACCACCAAAATTAGAAAAAAAAAAAACAAACACGGTCTTCTCTTTTTACTGAACTCGAATGTTTTTTTTTTTTTTTAAATCAGTATTCCAATTCCTATTTTTTTGTTCTCTGATATAAAAAAATGTCCTTTCTTCCATCTTTTAGTTTATTTTCAAACGCAAAATACCCACGAAATGGGTTATTACCCACGAACTGGTATCACTGCGATGTTCCTCAACAGGTAGTTGGTACTCACATTTAATAAGAATTCGTTCATCTAGGGAAAGGCATATCCTCCCCGAAATTATTTGACCGGAATAATAGAGTCCGTTTCTATTGAATATAGCCTCACACTTTACCACCATTTTAGAATTACTATGGTATTTTAAATCGGTTAAATCAAAAAAAACAAACGCGATCACCCAAACACCGACGGTGTGGTGCGTTCAACTAACCATTCAAGTGCGTATTTATAAAGTATATTCATCGAAATCATTTGTTTTTATCTTATCGGTCGTTCAATTATACAGTTTTGTATTAACTAGGCAGATATAGATTAGTTTTGCGATAAACATTTACAAAAAGGAGAAGAAAACCATAATAAAGGGACAGTTTAGTATTATTGTTGAGCAGTTGAGGTACCATCTGAAATATCTTCGATAGGTGTGATTTGGATAATGTCTCTTTTTGAAGAAGTGACCAATAATAAATAAATCTGTTGTATATCACTTACTCCTGGCAATAGTATTGTGCTACTTAATTATTTAAATAAGTTTCGTGTACGTGTGCATACATTATTCAGGGTGCTTCACCAATTTTGTAAGATACTAATGTAAATCAGAGAGAAAAGTCATGCAACATGTAATTACATTACCATGTAATGTTAATGTTTCATGCTTTTTATCAAACTTAACAGCTGGTCAAATCAATATTTTAATATAAGTAATCTTTCTAGAATAATGTTTCTAAATACCTAAAAGGAATGTGAACAAAGTAAAAATCGATCGTTACTATTGTTTACTTTGTAAGCCAGAAAAAAAAAATGCTCGACTTTAAAAACGTTATAATTTTAATTTTTATTCTAAGGTAAATTCAGTAGAGTATTAGTGTACTCCTGCGACTCGTGTTGGTGCGACGGTTTGTAAATTGAGAGAAAAGACCTCGTCTCGTTTGACTACCTCGTTGTGCTGCTGCCGATGAACCGCTTCGCGGTGATAAAACGAAAAACGCTGACAAAGAGAAATAGTGTTATGTTGCTTGCAGTGCTTTATTGCAGTATGCAGGCAGAAAATGTAAGAAGCTGTTTGTAAATAGGGTGGTGCATAACATGTTTGTGAAGTGCACATTTAAGCGGTTCACCAAAACGTGCTGTGTTAAACATCCCGGCCGCCATGAACATCCCTTGAATGTTCATCTTCAATTGGTAGCGGAAAAAGATTAGCTACCGCACGTTTATACAGACCAGTGCTAGTTTTGACTTCTGCGACTCGTACAGCGCCATCCTTGCCTGGAAATGTTTTGGTGACTCTACCCAGCAACCATTTGAAAGGTGGAAGATTTTCTTCTTTGATGACTACTAATGTCCCACTCACAAGATTCTGCCGAGGACAATCCCATTTGTGTCGTTGCTGCAGTAGATGCAAATATTCTGTTGACCATCGCTGCCAAAATATTTGTTGCATGTACTGAAGCCGTCGAAAGCGTGACAAACTGCTGAACCTTTTTGATGATATGTTTGGTTCGGGGAACGAAGAGAGTGGTTGGCCGATAAGGAAGTGGCCTGGAGTCAATGCTTCTAGATCATTGGGATCTGATGATAATGGCGTTAATGGGCGTGAGTTTAATATGCCTTCAACTTGGACAATAATAGTGGCTATGTAAGCGATGCATCTGCGACGACACGGGTGATGTGGTGTTTTGCGACCTTTACAGCTGCTTCCCACAGACCCCCGAAATGAGGAGACCGTGGGGGTATGGGTCGCCATTCGATTTTTTCCTTAAGACATAGCTCATTTATCAAACATTGATGAGATTCGGACTTGAATAAATTTGCCAGCACCGACAATTCATTCCTCGCTCCGATAAAGTTGGTAGCGTTGTCGCAAAATATAGTGTTGCAAAGACCTCGTCTTGATATGAATCTTCGAAGCGCTCCAATAAATGCCTCCGAGGAAAGATCCCCCACCAGTTCCATATGGACGGCCTTCGTTGCAAAACAAACGAAGATGCATACATATGCTTTGCAAGGAGTTTTGCCCCGAACTCGTATGTATACTCGAAATGGACCACAAAAGTCAACTCCTGTTGTTTGAAAGGGACTCCCGGGTTTACACGCTCAGGGGGAAGATTTCCCATAAGATGCTGTATTCCTCTTGGTTTACACCTGAAGTATCTGATGCAGTTGTTGACAGTTTTGCGAGCCAAAAGTTTACCAGATAGGGGCCAGAACATCTGCCTTATGGATGCAAGAAGAGACTGTGGACCAGCATGCATGTTTTTAATATGAAAATAAACAAATAAGATATGAGTAAAAATATAATTTTTGGGTATCAAAATTTGATGTTTAGTGTTGTAAGGTTGGTTAGAATTATGAATGCGACCGCCTACTCGGATTAGGTTGTCATTCTCATCAATAAACGGCGAAAGTGATTTTATATGACTCCTCTCTCCCGTACGTCCTTCAAAGAATTCACGAAATGCAGTACGTTGAACATTTCGAAGAATTCCCATAAGAGCTGTCCGTAGTTCTGTTGGCTGAAGTAAACCTGTGTATCTATCCGTAGGTGTTTTGCAATTATGTATGAATCTATATACATATGCAAATATGCGTTCCAATTTCAGCAGAGAGTGATTGTGACGGACTCCATCTAATAAATCCCTGTGATGAGAAACCAGTAAAACCACTTTCACTGTTCGTTGTTCTGGCATAGATTCCATTGGGATTTTGATTCCATGATCTTCATCATCGCAGCAAGTCATCTGTAGGTACTCGGGCCCGTTGAACCACAGCGTTGAATCTCGTAACTCTAATGGCAACGATCCGCGTGAAATGAGATCGGCTGGATTGGCTTTTGTCGATACATGTTTCCAAACTCCGTCTAGGGTAAGATCCTTAATTTTTGTGACCCTGTTGGCTACGAAGGTTGTCCAATTGTAAGAGGGACACTGCAGCCACTGTAGAACAACTTGTGAATCAGTGTAGAAAACAATTTTGCTAAAGTTGACTTGCAATATTTCCTTCACTCTAGTCACTAATTCTGCCATTAGAAGAGCCCCGCATAGTTCCAACTTTGGAATAGAGATACTTTTTAAGGGCGCGACTCTGGATTTCCCACATAGAAGTCGGGTAGTAATGTTACCATGTTCATCTATAGAACGCATATAGCAACATGCGCCATATGCAAGCTCGCTGCTATCTGAAAAGGAGTGCAGCTCAACTGTTTTATTAAACGATACGAGTCTGGGAATATGAAATGACTTAAGTTCTGCCATTCCTTCAATGTAGTTTCCCCACTTCATGCTCAATTGTGGTGGAAGTGGATCATCCCATGAAAGTTCTTTCATTTTCCAGAGCTGCTGCACGAAAATTTTTCCCAATATCACTACAGGGCCAAGTATGCCCAGAGGGTCAAATATTTTGCCAAGATCTGATATAACAGTCCTTTTGGTTATAGTTGAGTGCTCCGGAATTTGAAAGTTGTAATGAAAGGTATCAGAAGCAGGTTGCCAAATAAGACCTAGTGTTTTTACGTATTCGTTTTCGTTAATTGACAAAAATGTTTCCCTATCCTCTAATGGAATTGATTCTAGCAACCTTGGATGATTTGCGCAAAATTTGCGTAGCTCAAATTTCGCAGTGGATAGTAGAGCTATTATTTCCTTTTGCAAGGTTATGGCAGTGTTCAAATCATTTGCCCCTGTCATAATATCATCAACGTATGTACTACGTTCTAATACTGAAGATGCTTGGGGAAATGACTGCGCTGAGTCTCTAGCTAGCTGTTGTAGACATCTGGTGGCTAGGTACGGAGCCGATGAAAGACCATATGTCACTGTATTCAGCTGATAGTAACTGTAGTTAGTTCCGGCAGAATTGCGCCAAATAATCATTTGATACTTTCTATCCCTAGGATCTATTAGGACTTGGCGGTACATTTTACTTATGTCAGCTGTAAACACATATCGAAGAGCGCGAAATTGAATGATGATTGAAAATAGATCCGCTTGAACGGTTGGGCCTGTTAGAAGAACATCGTTTAGCGATTTTCCAGAAGACGTCTTTGCCGAAGCGTCGAAGACAACCCTTAGTTTGGTGGTGGAACTATCCGGCTTGAGGACGAAGTGATGTGGTAAGAAGTAGTTATTTTTGGGAATACATGTAGCTTCAGACATATGACTTAATTGCTTGTATTCATCCATGAATAGATGATATTGTTTCTCAATCTCTTCGTGTTTGGTAAGTTTCTTCTCTATTGAAATAAATCGTCGCTTGGCCATTTCAAGTGATGATCCTAAATTTGCGATTGGGTCGTGTTTAAACGGCAATCGTAGTACAAAACGACCAGAATCATCTCGTCGAAAACTGTCGGAGAAGTGTAGTTCACAGATGCGCTCTTCATTGGATAGCGTTCGAATAGGCGTATCGTGGGAATCGATTTCCCAAACCTTTTGAGTATGCTTTCTATAGCTGTCAAAGCTGGTTTCGTAGTTGTGGCAATGTTGCACATATATCTTGTGGGCTTTGAATTTAATGCTTCTCCAATAAACACCCAACCGAAGACCGTGTTCTGTAATGATGGTAGCTTTGGTGCTAATTGGATAAGCCCTTGATGAAGGAGTTTGCAATATAATTGCGCTCCTAATAGTAGGTCAATTTTGCCGGGGGAGTTGAAATTTGGATCGGCTAATTGGATTCCTAATGGTATTGGCCAATCTTGGGTATCAATGAATATTTCGGGAATGGCTTGGTTGATCTTTGGTAAGGACTGAACTTCAACTTCAGTATGAAATGAGTTAATATTTGAATGTAACGATATTGTCATCTTATATTTTGATAAGGTATCTGTTTCTCCTATTCCTCCTATTTGAACGTACGATAATGAACGCTTAAGGCCAAGAAGACAAGCAAATTCTTCAGATATGAAATTGAGCTGTGACCCAGAGTCAATTAGAACTCTACATGCCACAAATTGTCCACTACTATTGAGGACCCGAGCTAACGCCGTCGCTAAAAATACTGTTGAGTACTTCGGTTTTGTCGTAGCTGGCAGGATGGGAGCGTTGTTGTGGGTTGTTGTGAATGCAGTAGCAAATGACGTTGTTGGACCTGACTCGATTGATTGCTCTACTACTTCGGCGGAAAGTCTGGGCTCTTCAGCAGTGGTCAAATGGAGTATAGTGTGATGCCTTTTCCCGCAATTGCGGCATGTGCCCTTGGAAGTACAACTCCTATTCATATGACCGGATCTAAGACAATTGGTGCATAAACTGTGCTGCTTAGCAGTAGCGACGCGTTCATTCACTGGAAGTGATAAAAACTGAGAGCACTTATGAATGATATGTGTACCCTTTTTGCAGAAAGAACAACCGATGCTACCGGCTACTGTAGCGGTGAATGATGCAGATTGTGTTGGATGCCGCGATGATTTAACTGTATGTTGCTTGCTTGAGGCAGTACTTCCCTCTAATATGCGACACCGTTTGTCTAAAAATCGTAGCAACTCATTGAGCGAAGCTAATCTTTGCTGAGCACATTCATCATTCCATTTCTCAATGGTTTGAAAATCCAATTTGGAAAGAATAAGATGATTGAGGAGATCGTCCCAGTGAGCAACTGGACGACCAAGAGTAGTCAATGCCCTCGTGTGAGCGTTGACTGCGTCGATCAATTCGCGAATATTATTGGACGTTGGTTTCGATATAGGCTTTAGTTCAAAAAGTTTTCGGATGTGCTCTTGAATAATAACGGGCTTTTTGTCGTACCGATCGATTAAGAGTTGTAGTGCCACATCATAATTGGCTGAAGAAATTTCAAGAGACTCGATCTGTTTTAAGGCACCATCAGTTAACGCGGACCGAAGATAATGGAAACGTGTCACATTGTCTAACGCACTGTTTTTGTGAACCATATTCAAGAATGTTTCGTAGAACGATGTCCATTGTATGTAATTACCCGAGAACATAGGCAACGGTTGCTTAGGAAGCATAAAGTTTATCGTGTGAGTATCAGCTGCGATTTTGACGGAAGTATTCTGATCAGACATTGCAGAAGGGTTCAGTGCATTTAATGCCACTATTAACAATGGTTTTAATTCGAAATAGAGTTCTTCAAATATTGCCTTATCATCATTTTGAAATTCGTCTGGATCAAGTTGTTCGATATTGGATTGAACAGCTTCAAAAGATCTGAAATAGCCTTCTAGCGAGTCAAGGCGTCCTTCTATCTCAGCTGCTATAGCGGTTTTTAGTTTTTCTTCCGTAAAGATCTTTACACGCGTGATTTGCCCTACAAGAACTAACCGTTTCGATTTTGCCTTTATAAGCTTTTGTTCTGACATGGTCTGAGGAGAAAACCGTTGGCCGTTAATGTACCGCACTCGTTGTATATAGTATATATATATGTATATTAGGTATGCACAATGTATATAAAAATTTTGCTCACAGTCATACAAATGTGATGAAAATCGATGTTAAATTATGCTATTCACGTGAAGTATCACGTCGGGGTCACCATGAACAAAGTAAAAATCGATCGTTACTACTGTTTACTTTGTAAGCCAGAAAAAAAAAATGCTCGACCTCAAAACGTTATAATTTTAATTTTTATTCTAAGATAAATTCAGTAGAGTATTAGTGTACTCCTGCGACCCGTGTTGGTGCGACTGTTTGTAAATTGAGCGAAAAGACCTCGTCTCGTTTGACTACCTCGTTGTGCTGCTGCCGATGAACCGCTTCGCGGTGATAAAACGAAAAACGCTGACAAAGAGAAATAGTGTTATGTTGCTTGCAGTGCTTTATTGCAGTATGCAGGCAGAAAATGTAAGAAGCTGTTTGTAAATAGGGTGGTGCATAACATGTTTGTGAAGTGCACATTTAAGCGGTTCACCAAAACGTGCTGTGTTAAACAGAATGTGTATTATTATAGCAGGCAAAACTATCAGCTTTAAAAATATTTTGTTTTTGCATCCCATTAGGAGCTTAACGAAAGCATTCTATTCAACGAAGTTATTCTTATAGTATTCGTTACGGATATAATCTCACCTATACGTACCGTAACGCTTAGCTCCGATAAGGAAACCATGCTACCAATCAATATCGAAAAGTGATATCGATCGAGTCGTAAATGACATTTGGCATCACGAAGTTTATTTAAAACAAGAATAAGAGAATAAGAATCTGTATTAGTTTATATTTGACAATTTGACAGCTTTCATTCAAATGAATATAAATTATGTTTTATTTTGTCCCGGGAAAATTGTTGATATCCTGAGTTCTTCCGGTCGAGATGCGAGCAAAATATGGCACTATGTTTGTTTTTGTTTTTTCGTTATTTATTTTTGTGATATTTAAAATTTTTGTTTTCTAAGTGACGTTTCACATAGGTAACTTTTATATGGAATAGGCTTAGCAAAGTTTTATAGCATACCAATTTATTATATTTATATAGAAAAATGTGTGACTTCTTTTGTCTGCAATATCGAATTGTAAGCATTTAGTCACCATTCGCAAAAGCGAAGCAATTAATTTTTTTTATTTAGCTAAATTCTCACAGGCTATAGCAATGACTTAAGACTTAAACTCAAATTTAAGACCTAAATATATGACTTTAAGCTGGCGCTTAAAGCTAAGCTTTAATCAAAGGAAAACAAATATGCAAGAACGATTTTTTGTGAATATTAAAATATACAGGACTAGCTGTTTTAATTCTACACTAAATTCAAAAAGAAAACAAAATAGAATAGAAATGCTTTTAAAAAAACAAAAATATTTACGACATTAGGTCTGATCGCACAAAACCATAACCCAAATTGAAATATGATGTTTGCTTAAACCGCTCTGGGTCTTATTGCCCAAAGTTAAAAAATTCAAGTAAATAAATGTCAAAACGCCCAAAATCCTTCATACCGCCCAAAACAAATTATATACAGTTTTAGATATCAATTATACTGAGCACACGGTTGAAATTAAAATTAGTGTATTATGCAATTAAACTTAAAAACTTATCAATCTGGAAATTTAAAATCTATGCAATCGATAGTATCCGAGTTAAAGTGTTTCTAAAAATCATCGAAAAATACACAAATAATACAAGACAAACTTATTGGTTTCTTTTGGTTTTATTGAATAAGAAATTAAATAACTTACGCCACACTTTCCAAAATAGATGTACCAATAAACAAATATAGTGGCTAGAACATGTTAATATTAATGTTGAGCAACCCATGTTTATCTCGGACATAAGATAAATAAATCCTCTCTTAACGTAATCTTTTTGCCCTACCTTCCAAAATGATGCTACCTAATTGTAACAGAAGCGTATTTAAATAGCCTGTTGTTCGGCCTATACGTTTATAATTATATTAATATAATTATTATTAGGTGTATGTATAAATAAATTATTGTAAAAGTTTCCTGATTTTATTGTAATAGAAAAAGAAACATTTTTTTTATGTTAGGCAAACACAAAAAAAAAAAAAAACATTAGCATTTCCCTTAAGACGATATTTTCCCTCATTGCGTTTTTGATCAAATGAAATGGTTAATGCCTTTCTCTACTTTTGATTGGGTTTCCTTCTCTAATAAATAGTTTCAAGGAGAATTCAGGTTTACAAACAACACGTGCATGAATGAATGCTTATTAAAAAACGATTTTTTTCTAAGTATAGGATGTGTCCATAATTTGAGAGCCACAGAGCGAATAAAATATCAGTCGCTTGAGTTAGATAATTGAAGGCCTACTTTTCCCAACAATTCTCAGTACCTTAGGCGAATATTAGATGGAAAGCGCAACTACAAACTGAAATGGTCAAGCACTAAAGCTGCAACCAAACCTCAGCCCCTATCCGATTCTTTATGCTGAGTGTGAGAATGGTTAATGTGAAGATGTTGAGGAGGGTTTGCGAAAAATGTAGATGAAAGAGTTGCCAGCATTCATCCAAATACACGGGATAAAACAAATTATTGAACTTCTGCAGGAGTAACAGGTAGCAGGTGCCTGTTTTCGTGTAGAAAAATTTGCAACGAGTTTATATTTTCTGCAAGGATTTATAATTTGGTCAAATTATATTCAAATTCAGATTATATTTATTTTTCGAGCACTGTTTCGTTGATTGCCAATCAGATGAGAAACAGTTTATAGATGGAAACTATATGTTCTTAAAACGTTAATGATTTTCTACGTGAGATTCTAAGACTATTAGGTTACTCTATTTTGAGCTTAATTTTTTTTCTTTTTTGTCGGATGTTGTTACTATCCGATGGAGCACTCACACACAACTACAGGTCCATTGTACTGCCAAACAGACACCTCACATTAATGTACTTAGTTTTCCCGTCATTCGAAGAAAGATGAGAAGGAGCTTCAGTGATGAGGAGCTTAGATGTTCGGCACTCACCACATCAGCCCCAAAGATCCGCCACCTGATGCGAGCAAAGGCGGGACAGCTACAGAGGAAGTGTTCCGCTGTGTCATCTTCCTCTCCGCAAGCAGGACAGATGGTGGTGTCGCGCAAGCCCAACACATTTAAGTGCTTGCCAAAAGCTTGGTGGCCCGAAAGGACGCCCACAAGCAGTCTGCAGTCGATTCTGCTAAGAGACAGAAGGAAAGACGCGGACCTTTTGCAGATGTCCGGACGCAGTCGTTTGGTCTGCCTACACCCAGCACAGTCACGCCACCGACGCTCGTGTTCACGAGAAATCCAAGTATCAATGAATGACCTAACCACAGATGCAGGCAGACCCAACGCAGGTTCAGGTCCTGAGAAAGCTTCTTCTGAACCCCGTCTGGCAAGCTCATCAGCGATCTCATTTCCCTGGATACCAGTGTGACCTGGGACCCAAACAAGATTCACTATGTTAAGCCTTCCGACCAAATTTAGAGAAAGCTTGAGTTCGAGCACTAACTTGGACGAGGTAAGAGGGTTAAGCAACGCTTTTAATGCAGCTTGGCTATCACGGCAAACGCATATGCCATAAGGATAGCGAAAATCTCCGCTTGGAAGACAGACACATGGTTACCTAAGGGGTAGCGTAGTCTAATGTTCTCGCTTTCCACAAAGATTCCAGAACCAGACCCGGTTTTGGAGCCATCCGTGACTACACGATGGCATTCTTTCCCAGGCTTATAGTCTGGCCGAAGCCATTCCTTTACCTGAGGAAAGTTGACGTGGTAGTTTTGTCGCAGTAGGATTTCTGGTGTCATTGCGTTAGACGGCATATCCATACGACAGGGGTCAAAGGATAATTCTCGCACAAGTTCCTCAAAATTCCAATGCGCATGGTACCAGAAGCCACCTCTCTTTAACCGAGAAATGGTTTTCAGCGTACAACCCATGATAAAAATATCAAGAGGGGGGAGGTTAATCATAGCATCTAGAGCAGAGCCCGGAGTGCTAGGGAAGGCCCCTGTGCATCCAAGACAAACCGTTCCTTGAAGTTTGGCAAAAGAGGCAGTAACAAGTTTTAAAATGTGTTTGAATAACCGCAGGTTAAATTTTTGTTGTTGAAACGTGACAAAACTGGCAGTTGGAATTCTATTTGTGACATTCTTCTTTTGTCTACAAAGGAATGAATTTTCTAAATTTTTTGGAAGCAAAAAAAAAACATCCATTTTAGCAAAATGTTTACAAAAGTAAGTGCAGCTAATTTGAGATGGATACATTTAAGGACACGTTTTCAAAAGCCTTGTCGATCTCAGTTGCAATAACGGCAACTTCAGTCGGACTTTCTATGGCTAAGACTACAGAGGACAGGAATTTGATAATTTCATTGGTGGTTGATCTAGTTCCTTGTTCGTAAGGGGAAATAAAAGACTTTCGCTGAAGTCCAAAAACTTTGTTAAAAATAGTTTTGAGGTGTTTGGGTAAATGAGAATGTTTTCCCATAGGCCGGTAAGTAGTTACTTCGATCTGTTGGTTCGTTATGTACATTCTCTTTGAGAAATAAGGCTGAGAAACCTTCTGGGCTGCGCAAATATTTAGCGAATAATTTTTTTTATTTTATTTTCTATTACTGACTAGTTAAGACGCTGACAAGAAGAGTAAGAGACGAATAGAACCTATGAACTTTTCTATTCGCAATTAAAGTAGTTTCCGAGAAAAAAAATATCGAGAAAAAAAATCGTATTTGAAGTCAGTGAGACATTTAGACTAATTATTAAACTTCATTAATATTAATTTTTAAATCTTATCTAAATATAAATAGGGGAAGGCAAATGGTTAAGAACCACTTACACTGCCTATAACGCAACGTATTCTAAGCCGTATTCATATCGGGGCTTTAAAAGCAGAGTTTGAAGTTTTCAGTTTTCTTACATCGAATTGGTGAGGTTCCTTTCGCTTTATTGAACATCAATAGAAGACAGTACTTAATAAGGTAAAATTGTTGAATGTAGTTTGTGTGATGCTGTGGCTGTCGATACAATAACTCACATAGTTTTAAAGAGCGAATCATGATAGTTCATCAATTCCCTGCTGACTTTCAAAGGACCCTTCTCAATATTTTCTACCTTGAATTTTATACCTAAAATTTGTTTTTTAAACTCTTGTATTATAGTAACTATAGGCCTGTTAAAATAAGACAGTTCATTTGCCTAACCGACATTGACTATATAATAATTGGTAATCATTTCATTGATTATCTGGCGGTGTTTTCTGTTTGCCAGTTTATTTATAATATTTCTGTTACGTAGACAATGTCATGTGGACATCCGGCCTACGTTTTAAAGATTTCCTCTGAAATCTTGTCAAAAGATAAGCTCTCAAGGTTCCTCATACTGAACACCTTCAGTATCCTAGACACAATACCTAACACAGAAATAAGCCATTTAAGTAGGTTTTGCCTTTATAGGATATCTGAAGCTATATTTTAAATATTTATTAAATGTTTTCGACACTAGTTTAATAATTTTTTAAATGTTTTAAATTAAGTATTTGACATCATCTGTCAATGGAGGCGCTTGTTGATGCGGACTAGCTGCGGAGTCTGGAATCAGCATTCCATCTACATCAAACACTGGATATCTAGGGGTAAATCGAACCGCCTCGTGGGTTCCATTAGGTGATTGAACTTCATCATCACCAATATCAGCAGTCATAAACATAGCTTCCTCATATGTAGGGGGAGCTACAAAACATGCAAACAAATATTTATTAGCAAATGGGCAAAAACAAAGGTATGCAGTCATCTTACGATGGTCTTTTTCTGGATCTAATTCAGCGCTATCCATAAAAATACTGCCACTATTCTGAGCTACGGACAACGAAGCGTTTGCAGACGTCGATGGTACGTCTATTGTCCGAGGTAATGGAATCATAGGTCCTGTCTGAAGTGGTACATTACCAATAGTTATTGGTATAACTGCTTTGGGGTTGCTCACGAACCCATTCATTACGGCAACTACTGCAATTTCATAAGTGACGCGTATCACTTTACTGACGCTTTCACAAGTTGGAGCAGTAGCTGGAACTCGAATAATTTCAGTAAAGTTTCGTCGTGTTCGTCGGGCTACGGGACTTGATTTCTTCTTGACCAAGCAGATTCTTTCCGTTTTTGAATTAATACGAGGGGAATCTGATATATAGGTTGCCTTTAGGTTGAGGAAGACGTAAATCTTTTTGGCATCACTGTTGGATTGATTATTAACGTCGCCGCTAACAAGGATCATTTGGCCTGGCACATATCCGGTCTGTGTGATGTCAACGGTAAGTAGGACAGGTTTGGCTGTACTAAGACAAAATCCTTGCATAGCTTCAATGTTGGCTGGCATCTAAGAATAGGTAGGTATGCATTAAACCGATACCTTTAAGAAATAATAAACCTACCTTTAATATGTTTGACTCTCGATTTAGGTCTAAGAGCTTCAGAACTGTAAATCCGACTGCGTGCGTGTGATTCTTAAAAACAGAATTCACCAAAATAACTTTGGCAATATATCGTATGTGACCAAATGTTCCTTCGAACGAAGAAGGACAATTTTCAGGAATGAGACACTGAAAAGTAAATGTGTGCGTGCCGGCATCAATGGTGATATCGTTTCCTTAGTAAATTTGTAATTTTATTTAAATGTTCAAAAGGCTAAAATATTAAACGTTACCATTTTCAGAGCCAATCAAGAATGTTGACGAAGCAATATAGTCTTCTCGTCCAGTGAATCTGCGCTTCTTGTGGTGGTATTCCTTTCGCTGACCTGATCGACGATCCCTCCAGTTCGCTGAAGAATACCCAGATATTTTTAGCTGAATTCCTTTAAATTGTAAATAGCCAAATTAATCTCTGATACAAAGAATAAATTTTAAAATTAAGCATTAATTTTTTTTATATTGGGTAATAAGTTTTAAAATCTTTATTCAATTTCATTTATACTTTCGATAAATATCCATAAGCCCGCAAAGTTTACAGATAAGTAATTGGTTTGGTTTCGAGAAAATCGACAAAGAATGTTTAAAATCTTTTTCCCAAAAACTGTCCGAAATATTTTCTATCAACTTATATTTAAGTACCTATTTCTTTGGGTGTTCCTGATTTTCTATTTTTGTGATCCTTTTGTTTTTTACAATTTTAATAACAAAATAACAGGTTTAATAACAATCAAAATATATAATCTGAATATAAAGAAAACCTATACCTAATTAAAAAGAACTTTTGTAGGCAAGATGCATCAATTTTGAATGAAATGAATAATTTTTTTCCATTTTCATAAATATAATTAAGCAAGCTTTGTAGTATATAACCGGTGTACATAAAGTTACTTAAATGAGTATTCATTAGGTAAGTCACATATTTTTTTAATCTTTGAAGAAATGTTGGTAGTTCTTTAACTAACTTTTATTAAAACTTTGATATACAAATGTTACGTGGAATTCTAAGAGTTGAGCTTTTTTTGCTTATTTTTTTATCTGTGCATTTTTAAATTTAATTTCCTCGTTCAAAACCTGGAATGCAGTCTTAAACTCCTATCTTTTTTTATATTCAAGGAATATAGTTGTGAAATGCGGGTTTCCAGATTTGTAATTATTGCATTTATAAGTTGAGATGAAAGGGACTATGAATATTTTTATCAATATATTTCCCTTTATTATTTGTCTCTCTAGTTAACGCGCTAGCGGCCACTATTAGTTTCTATCCAAAGAACACAATAAGTAATCGTTTTTACATTTGGTATATTAAAAATTCTTTGAATAACAAATGGTATATTAGCTATACTGTAAGTAAACTCACTGATTCAAAAAAATAGTATAATAAAAACTATATCTACAGTAGAAAAATCTGTAATAACTAAGTAGTATTTGATTTGTGATCAAAAAATAATCAAAGGTGCAAAACTTACTTGAAAATCAATAACCTTTCACTTTTCACAGAACCAATGTGTAATGTCACTGAACCTTATATATATTTAACACATCAGCAATTTGTTGGATTTAGCTGACTTGAGCAAATTTGGGCTTTAAGCAATAGGTATACGAAAAAAAATATTATTCTTACCTCGCTTGATTTTAAAAGGTGTAATGTTTCCTGTAAAATATGCATCTCTGACAAAAATTCATTATAAAACTTAGGTTTGTACGATCAATCTAATCGTACACATACACATATACTAACTTATATGTTTTAGCATAAATCGGAAACAACTTATCAAAACAAGCAATCGACAGCGATATTCGTATATTATTCTGCCGCAACCGATCAAATTAAACAAATCAAAAAAGTTGTTGATTTACATATATTTTTGAAATTGAATGTCGCAAGTCATTAAATTGAAGAAACAAAAGAGTTGTTGATTTACATATATTTGTAAATAATCCGTTGAATATTGAAATAGCTATGCGACGGATAATGTTTAGGTTAACTTTCTACTTCAGTGTTCGTTAAATCTTTTGTCAGTTTTCAATGCTTTATTTTTTTATATGTCTAGTTTAATTCAGTTCCTTCCGTTTAATACGTTAACCTTGATCTATCGGTCGAAATAACAACGGTTAGTTTAGTTAGTTACACAAATAGGAATAGGTACTGTGTCGCTTCGTACAACCTTTACGGGTAAAGTGTAAAATATGCGCAAATATTATAACGATTACATTCGACTAACGACTATTCGAAGAGAGAAGATGTCTTGATACTTGAGTTTGCGCCAATCCGTAGGCGGTTTTGAATCCGAAGTAAAGAATATCTAAAAAAAAAACTCTTTCCTACAATACTGCAGTGCGGTTTCCTAGTTATTGTTATATTTTGATGAAAAAAGATTACATTGAGGTATATCCACGGTTCAATTAAGAGTTTCTATTCGAGCATTGGTTTGATTAATTGATAGTATTACTAAAACTGAATCACTGCTCAAAGTAGGTAGGTATATAACGTGTTTCATTTACAAGGTTATAAAATCAATTTAAAACAAAACTTCAATTGATAAATACTTCTCTTGAGTAAGAATGTGTAAGGATATTAAAGGGAATCCAGTATGAAATCCTAACATTTTGTCTAATACTATATAATTTAAGGTAAACCATTTCTCCACTCCTCAGAACCTGATTCAAGATGTGAAAATAATAAATATTTGCCACTAGGCAAGAACACAATCATGCTCTTCCAAGTATCTATAATTATTTTCTCATTCATTGGTGCCGGTCTTATTATCATTTTCTATATTGGATTGTGTTACTCATTTAGAAAAGGTGTGAATCCCAAAAATCCATTATCTCTAAATTTGTTTTTCCTGATAACAAACTATTATTCATTATATTGTATAAATCAATTTCCAACTGTCGTTACTCTGACTTATGAAAAAGATTATTGTCGTAGCTTCAAATATAATGTTATCATCAGATACGCACTCGTGTTTGCTATCTCACTTAAAGATAAAACCGAGCAACTCATTCTATTACTAACATTGCAGTAAATGTATTAACAATGTAGATACGTACGAAAACTTCACTAAGATTAAATCACCAAAACAAAATACATGCACAATTAAAAAAAATATAAAAAAATCGGCCTTCAACACGGTCAAAATGAGAACTGGTTATGTAGCTAACACGATTTGCATTGCCTTAAGATCTACTCACAACAAACCTCTGAGTTTTTTTTTCTTATTAAGTCCAATGACAATTCGTCCAGTAACAATTTGCCCCGTAAAATATGTTCCATGCTCGTTTTGATCAAACAAAAATTCACAAGTCGTCATGGCGCTGTGGCGTATGCAGACGAAGTAGATGGACAAGCTTATGAAATCACTATCAACTGTCTAGCATGATACAGGGCAACACACCTGTCGTTTGTCACTGCTAACCGAATACTGGCGACCATAAAACGACCGTCGAAATACGTAAAAGCCGACTTTGGAATCACCTATCACCTCCTATATTTTGTTTACCACTTTATTGTTGTTTTTGTAGAGCTCTTTATCGGTATTGGATAAAACTATCTTATCTGAGATTTATTAAATGTAGTTTGATTGTGTTAGTTGAATGTTGAAACTTACTATTTTATTATGCGCTCTCACGAATCGAGTAGGTTTAGTGATAATAAGGCTTTTCATGGATTTTCTAAGAGCTTTGTTAGTTTTACCGGTCACCGCATTCTTTACAAAGAAAGAGTTATGCTTTTCAAAAGGCAAATGCGTTAATGTTATGATATATGTATATCGCATAATGTGCACTGCACTTTCTCTGTATTAATTCTTGGCTTTGAGACCAAAATTATTTTCAAATACGGAATATATCAATAAATTAAGTTTATGGAGTGTAAGATTAAAATTATTTTACACTCCACAACGCCCCCACCGTTAGCATCACAAACATACAGAAATAAAACACCATTGAACATCAAGGTAAACAATCCGCTTCCGTGCACCTCACCTACCCGATTTTCGCCGCAACCAAATCCACTCTCGTCCGCTCTTATTTTTGTTGGTATGTTTTATAATTGACCGCCTGGTAGCACAATTTCAATTCGTTAATGAATTTATAATAATAAATATAAAAAATATAAATGCTGAGTATGGTTTTTTAGATAGCTTTACTTGTTCGCTATCCATCTTCGGCGCAGCTGGCTTAATGTAACCCTGGTGGTTGAATTAACAACATGCAAGATGCAAGTCAAAACCCTTATTGCACTAGGGCATAAGTGAATTCTAGAATATATTCCCAAACGTTGAATAAATTTCTATTGTTGGATTGGTGGGTGCTCTCAAATTCGTTGATTTAGCACTATATTTGTACAAAATCCAAATAATGATTTGAAATTCCGTAGTTTAATAAACTTAATAACCTCTCGCGAACGTCTGACAAACATCCGAGAGTATAACTGTCATGAAAAGAGCTTTTCCATTGGCTGTTTGGACTCGGCATAAATTTGAATAGCTCTTCCATTTGTCCCAAAAATGAAAAAAATCCAACAAAACGAATGGTTATGAGAAGCTAGGCCTGAAGGTTGTTACGGACCTGTTGCGGCAACTATTTCATTTTTAATAACACTGAACAGTGTTGAATGATGTTACTTAGGACCAGTGAAAAATTCAATTGCTATTCTTATTTAGAAAAAAAAAAACGTATTAATAGCGGGAAGAAAATTCATAAAAATACGAGAATGTGATTAAGCACCTAAAAAAAGACAATATAATGTTGTACTTATTTGGATTCTGCGATTTGATTTCCGATTTCGCGTTTTCAGAAATGTTGGTTGCATGCTGGTGCATTTCGTTTTCTTTATAAAATATTCTTTTACAAATTTTATAACTGATTTTTTTTTCATAAACCTCTCGAAATTATTATGTCTTTTTGGAATACTAAAAGAAATTAAAACATTTTTGTACTCTTCCGAATGTAGCATTTTTGTATAATGGCCTTTAGAAGAAAAAGTCAAGAAGATGCATAGTTAAATTTGCAATATGTACCTAGTATTTATAAACGGGAAAAAATATCGAACTCATTTTTTGAATTTAACAAATGCCGCCATATAAATTATGCAGAAACTAAAATATCTGTATAAAATATCAATTTATTTAATTTTCCCCACGATATAAAAAAAATGTTTTTCCTAAACTTTGTTTAAATATTTTTCAATATGACTTCGAAATTAAAAGCATTAAAATTAAATGAAAAAAGAGATTAGTTTAAAATACAAAAAAGCCGGACTGACTGTAAAAAAAAAGAACTAAAAAGATATAAACAAGACACATTCAAGTTACTATACCTTACTAAATGACAATCGGAAACTATATACCTACACACTACACAGCCTAACAAATATATGAGTATTGAGTACCCTCCGACTGTCTAATAGTAAGGTATAGGTACTTGAATGTGTCTTGTTCATATTGTTTTAATTCTTTTTTTACAGTCAGTCGGGTTTTTTTGTTTCTTAAACTAAAGTTTTTTTATTTTTATCTTTTTATCCTATGACACTCCAAATCTATTGACACCTCACTATTCAAAATAGGTCAAGCCGTTTAGGCTACAAGGTGTCACGTAGGAACGTAAAAAGGATACGCGCGAAACACATAACCCTCCCTGTGACCAGTCGGGTAATAATAGGTCTATTCGCGTAATTTCCCCGATCCAAACACTATAAATATACGCCAAAGTACGTGGATAGATTTCGAGCTACTATGAGCAACTTTTATATTTGACATCTAATCCATATCACTAATAAATATATTACTTACCTTTTTGCAACATATGAAACGTTCTAGGACAACATTCGACCACCACCGAATTTTATTTATTTTTACAGATTTTATTGTTCTGTGCAATTCATTTTTAAGCCAGATTTTGAATTTGTTTCTTGACAACTTTGTGCATTTGACATATTTACCATAACTTGCCGGTTGAAATTCTCTGAACTGTTTCGAGCCAAAAAACTCGTTACTCGTCACTTTGCTAATTTTCTCTTTTTCTGTCATTTTTGATGAGTACGTGTATAGACTTTGTGTAACTAATGCATCTATTTAGATTATATAAACTTGAACCTAACACTCAGCATAATATTCGTTTGATGCTAACACTATCCACTAAAAATAAATGATGCGATTTTTGGCTGTCAGTTGCGATGTTGAGTTGAAATGTGGATGCCGCTAGGTGCGAAACTTGGCTGGGTATGAGTTGCGATGCTATTGTGAATAGATTAGAACTTAATTTATTTCACAGTTCAGTGTATTCCATATCTTGACATTTCTCACTGACATTTGCGCGACAATTGGGTATTTTCCATTTTTCTTTAAATTTATATTTATATATTTTTTGTTTAGCCTATGAAACTCCGGGGAAGAATACGAATCTTATGACACCTCATGTCGTTTAGGCCACAGGGTGTCCGAGAAATATGTCACCCCCAATTAAAACTCTACCAAAAAATGGCCACCTATGTTAATTCCAGCACATATTCTTATTTGTACATAAATAATTATTGCGTTTCTTTGCAGTTGAAACATTTCACGAAAACGTAAACAAACTGCACAAGTTGTCAAACTCAAACGTAGGTACTTGTATTGGTAAATCTGAAGCAAATCTTAGAAAAAATGCAGATTCGGAAGAGTGCTCTGAAATCGGAAAAAGATTGCTTTTTTGTACCAAAAGAACATAAAAAGTGGTTTGAGAGCGCCCAATCGAATACCACATAACTATGTGTGCGGAAGCAATGGCGCTCCTTTGATTTGTACAGTCACGAATCCTTAGGAAACTCTGTGCCATACCCCAGGCAGGCATTTAGGCAAATGTTTCATTTCTGCTCTCAGTTGACCATCTAGTTTGGATCATCAGTGGCCGACAGCAGCTGCTTGTTAATAAAAGACGGGTAATAAAATTGAACGGAAAACAAAAACAAATCCGCAAGACCCAACCACTAGTACCCTCTTGACCTTTATTGTAATTACGCAAATTGTATTATGTATTAAGTGCTATAGGAAACAAGAATTAATATCTCTGAATCCCTTCAGCTTTTGAGATCCATCCATATATAAACCGATTTTGTTTCTGGAAATTTTCCATGAAAGGTTACTACTTCAATACCATGGTTTATATTGATATACGTTCTTTAGGTATGGTGATTGGCTCATGAGTTATAGGCAATTAAATGAACACACGTGTATTTGTGCGTATATGGTGTATTCAAATCAACCGAGTTTCATGAAATTTTATGGATGTTGTGTGTGGTTGGTTGCAGCTTAAAGGATAGGATATTTTTGGACCCGAAAGGTGGCACTGTTCTCGATCTCTGAAACCACTCAACTGATTTCAATGAAATTTCTTGGATATATATATGGTTGGTTGCAGCTTAAAGGATAAAATAGCTTTGGACTCGATAGGTGGCGCTGTTTGTGATCCCTGAAACTACTCAACCGATTTCAATGCAATTTTGTGAATGAATATTTTTTTGGTTGGAGCTTGAAAGATAGGATAGTTTGGGACATCGTTTTAGAAGTGAATATGTAGTTCTATGAGCGCGCTGCAGTCGGAATGAACTGTATTAATATTATAATAAAATAAAGATTCGGTTATTAAATTAAATTTCGTAATATAATCCCACTGCAACACAATTAAATTTAACAGGCATTATATACCTATCCACAGACAGAAGTTTGATTTCTGGTGTGTGTGGTTACAAGCCCACTTGCTTTTTTGTTGTACACCGTACATACGTGAAATTGCTTTGTCAACCACTATTCTTTTTTTTTCAGAAGCGACAGTTTCAATATTTGCTTAATTGATCAACAACCATTGACATTTAACAACCTTTTTGTTGATATAATTTTTTTTAAAACAAATTAAGAAAGTCATCACAAAGATGGCAATAGTTTATGTTTTTAAATAAGAAATCCGTATAAAATACCATAAACATTTATTTAAATTTTAATTTTACGACTCGGGGTGAAAACAAACCGCTGACTTGGTTAAGGCAAAAATAAAAGTCTTGAAAATCGATTTCTTCGCGTTTACGAATAGTATATAATATTGAAAAAGTTCAGCCGTTTTGGGGTTAAAAATAAACAAATATCAACAACAGGACCGTATTGGATCATGGGCTATTCGTTTGTGCAAGACTTTTTTTTTAACGAATGTTTTATATCATACCTACACTCAGGGAAAAAACGAGACAAAATTAAGATAATCACTGTCAGATTAAGTCTATCTGTTGACGAAAGTCTCTTAAGTTCGAAAATTCTTAATCCAAATACAAGAATCTTACTTTGAGTATGATTTTTGTTTAAGCTTTAATCTTAATTTAAGATTGTTCTATAACAGTATTAAGAAAGTGTAACCTTAAACTAAGCTCAAAATCTTTGCATTCGAAAAATGCAACAATTTGATTTTAAATTGATATAAACTTAAATTAAGCCTATTTATTTTCAAATATAACGAAATGAAGAATGTGTGAGCTTAATTAAAGCTCAAAATCACCTTATTTTTCACCTATTTATCAGCTTTTTCACCTATTTATAAGCTTTCAAACATTTAAATAAGAACAAGTTATCCTTATACTAAATTTTTTTCAGAATGCTTCAAGAATGTCATATTCCAATTTAAGATTGCACAGTTTTATTTGTCGTCACTTTCCTGTTTAAGAAAATAAAACATTTTTTTTTTTAAATCATATTTAACAAAAATTCATAAATGGAGTTAAATCTAAAATATGTCTTTCCATTATTTAATGGATACAAATGTAAGGGTGAACTATTTAAATCAGACATATTTATTTTTACAATTATTGTATTTATATTAAATTAATATTTTTATTTCCACCATTTTTATTATCACATGCACTTTATTACAATTTTCTACAGGTTTATTTTAACACTTAACTACGGAAACACGAAAACTGTAGATATCAATCGCAATGAATAAACTTTTTCTATTTATCATGCAAGTTTTATATTGTGCGGCTTGATTGGAGAATATAAATTCGTATATCATGATCGTTTAGATTTAATTGGTATGCAAATTAATGCATCATGCAAGTTTAAGATTATTTCGGCTTTATTGGAGAACAAAATTCTTGTTTGAACGTGTATTTGTATGCAAAGAAAATTATTCAAGTGATATGATTCAAATTTTAATATTTAATATTTAATATTTTATAAAAAAAAGCTTGATTTTCGATTTTTGTTATTATTTTAATAATCATTCGATTTATTTTACGTGTTCGTAAGAATAAATAAAATTAAGAATAAGCATGATTGGACTAGAATAATTTAGCTTGTGATATTTTTCCAGGTGTATACGAGCGATTGAATTGAAAAGTTTCTCAGGATATTTGCACCATGCAATTGGTGGAAAGCGACCTCAACCAATATGGTGTTCGTAACTGGAGGCAGCTAGCTAGGGACCGATCTAGCTGACGAGGCTTATTGGTTGAGACAGTGGTTCAACTGGACAGTAGGCGCCACCAACAAAATTTTAACTTAAAATTGTCTGCCATTTATGATTGTTATGTTTAACTTTTACAATAAAGAACAAATCTCAGAGTTTGGAATAAACTTTTGATAATAGATTTTGTAAATCCATCTGATTTGAATTAAAAATGTTTTCGTTAGTGAAACTTTAACAAGGTTCTCATCAGGACTAACCGCTTCTCAAATGAAAAAATATTGAATAGTTTTAATTTAAATCTAAAATAAGCTGACAGTTTCTTTTACCAGAAGTACAATAACAACAAAAACTGCTTCATTAAAGAAATGAACAAAAATCAAAAAGTTTACTTCCTTTACGCGTCGCATACTGTACATTCGTTGCTTGTGCCTCTCTATCCATGAGCTTAGTCAGTTAAAGAATTTCGGCCCCTTTTAAGCTGACGGGCGTTAAGGCGGAAACGTAGTCAAAAAACTGTGCATCATTCATCTAAGTGGAAATGCACCTCAAGCTCACCAAACTTGTGATTGCGAAATTGAAGGCAGTTGGCCAAAGGATCAGATCCACCAAGTTCTGTTGCGGAACCTAGGTCAGATGTTAGTGAGAAAATACTATATATTTTTAGTAATAGCTCTTTACTCAGGCATTTTTCTCATGTCAATAACGTTCCAAAATCCAGGGAAATTTTAAAGTTTGCGAGGTAAATATAACATGACAGTTGATAGCTTAGTATTATACAAAATGAAGCGCTACCCGAAAAAAAACATGTTTTCAAAGTTTAACAACTTTTTAAGAATTATGAAACTTTGACAGTGACATTTCAAAATTTTCGCATTTTAACAATGAGGCTCAAGTAAAGTTCTAAATCAATGAAATTCATTCAAATTTATGCAAAACGGTCATGGAAAGTTACGGCAGAAGAGTGAATACGTGCCAGGAAATTCGTGGAGGCCCGATATTCTATACCATTCAAAACTGTACTTTTACTTTATTAGCCAATAGAAAATTAACGTTTTATTGGGAATTTTGTGCATTGCAAACTTGTTCCTATCGCCTTAATTTATTATGATTTAAAAAGTTTACCAGAACTTGTTAGAAAGAAAGTGTAAAATTTATTCTTATCGAATTCGGTACAATGGTATGATTCTGATTTCGGTAGTCTAAATAAATTTCCTGACGAACTGTCCACGATCTGAAAATTGAAAAGGACAATGTTTCGATGTTCCGGCTAAAATAGCAAAAATACACATAAATGTAAAAAGAATGCTATTACAATTTAATTCATTCAATCATCTTATCGCCGTTTACCTGTATTTGTTGTTTGTTATATAAGTATCTATATAATATGAAATATATATTAATTGTATACACATATAGTATCTAAAACAAATTGGCAAGATTTCCATATAAACACTTATAGATTTTGATTGAAAAACACACAATTACAAGTACTTTTCCAGATAAATGCGCTTAGGTTCTAAGTTTTTAATGTCTGTAAAATAATTAGACTTCGATGGGCGAACCATATTTCCTTCATTTTAAAATGTTCTATGTTACACTAAATAAACAAAATACGAATCGGCCAACAAAACGCTAACAATCCATTTTCACAGTTCTTCACATTGTTATACGACTAGGTAGTAGGTAATTTACAATCCGTCATAGGCAGATAAGAAAAGGCTGATAACTGATTCAGAATTTTGTTACCTGCTTGCTTTTACAAAAATTCAGTCGGAGCGTGGCTCTAGAGGTTAACGCGTTAGGTACTACTACAAGGTATACCTATTGGACTCACAAGATGGGAATTGACTTTGAAATACATTATGATGAAAATCCATCTGGGATGTACTTCACCGGACAAGTAGTGAGAGGGCGAGCTATAATTAGTTTGGATGAGTCAATTCCAATAAAAGGTATAATAGTAAATTATTCACTCTTTTTTCATTTTGGCTGACATTTTGTTATTTTTTGTTTGGTCAGGAATTAGGTTACGAATTCATGGCTATTCTGATGTTCGATGGGAAGAAAAGAGTTCATTGAATAATTCTGCTGGGTCAACAATTTCAAATACCGACACTTACAGCGATGAGGAGATATATTTTGATAACACTATAGAGTGCATCGAAACTAAAGGTGAGAATGGTTCCCTTTTTTCATTACTGTTTATTTTTTAGAAGCAATTTTGAGAGAAGTCTGTTATTGGCAAAAACTAAAAATACCCAATGTGTTATGGTTTAGTGCAAACCAAATGACAATAGTGTTTATGTGTATATTACACCGCGTATGTACCTACATATAATAAATATATGTATTTGGTTTTGTAAAATGATCGCAATAAATTATGTCTTATATACCTAACCTTATTGACAAACAATCCTAAAAACAGTTTTCAATCTACATTTTGGTATATGATTTGCTAAATATTATTTGACAGTTATTGTGAATGGGATTCATCATTTTTGGTAGATAGAAAAATCCGCGATTACGCACTTACGTAGTATAGCCATCATTTCTGGGCAAGCGCTTTTCCAATCCACTCCCAAGCTCCACTTTATACTTCTAATATGAGCAATTTTTGCGTTGCAATAAATACAAATGTGTTCACATTTTGTTTTAAAGCTAATTAAACTCATTTTAAATTGTTAAAACTTATTGAAGTAAACACTTCCATGGAATTCAATCTTAGACTGAGAAATTCAAAAGCCAGGTCTTACACACTAGACTACCAAATCAGTTGATTAAATTAAATCTAAAATGTTACCATATCATAATAGGTTTTTATGCAAAATGCAAACTGGTACTAAAATTAATATATATATTATCATAATCACATTAAGAAAACTTTAAAAACCAAGTAATGCTTATATCCTGAACGATACCTTGTACTTAGTTTTCAGTTTTTCGAACTAGTCATTGCAATATATCAAATATCAAAATAAATCCCGTGCTTAGTTTTTCTTCAAAATTGCAAATTATGTTGTATTATAAATATTTCTTTAAAATGGCTACCCAAACCCCAATCTATATTTTTTTGTTTATCTCAATGCCTCACTTCCAAAAAAAAATCCTTAACTGCTACGCAAAACTTCATTTCGACAACAATGTCTTCCGCTCTTTTTCTACATACACACCATAATTCACCAGCAACCGTCTAGATCTTACACGATTGAAATCACCCATACTCCCATAAAATTTCCTCGTCATGTTTATAACTAAAAATGAACATTTAATAAATTGAAAGAAACAAAATCAAGAATTTTTACGTATTATTATCGGTGTTAAGATTTCAGTATGTATATCAGATTGTTTCGTGCGAAGCAGTCGTTAATTTTATTTGTGCTTATGTCTAGAAAATTATTTCTTAAGGATTTTTTGTTTAGCTCCATGTGCACTTTATTGAGCTCTTATCAGAACTCTTAAAAACACAAAAAAAAAACTGTGTTTTATTCTTGTGCTCTTTGTGCAGGAGATCTAAAATTGTTGATTAGAGTTCATCAACAATTTTCAGAACTCCTATAAAAAAATTTGCGATTTTCCAATTTGCTTTAACCCTTTCGACCCGATTGGGAAAATATATCCCAAAAATGTTTGAAAAATCCTACTGGGTAAATTTACAAAGCAAATCGCTTGCAAAATGATGTTTTCCGGTTTGTGTTTGGGCTTAGAAGATCATTTTTGAAGTGTTTCCAATTCCAAAAACAAACTTTAAAAAACAAAAACATGTTTTATGTACATACTTTTAATAGTTGTTTCTATTTTAATATCATTTAGGACTGGAATACATTTTGGAGCCTGGTATTTACACATATAGCTTTGAGTGCCTCATCCCGCTTAACTGTCCAACGTCATTTGAAGGTACTTATGGTCGTACACATTACGAAACAAAGATAACAATAGTGCGGCCACGGAAGTTTAACAAGTCATACTCCATCGGATTCAATGTATTAAACATCGTTGATTTAAACTATCTTCCAGATTTAAGGGTTTGCCGACGCCATTAATCTACTATCTGTCCACTGTTATTGACTATCTGAGTTTTATTTATTTCTTAGATCCCAGCAAAAATGGAAATATTCAAAAGCTTCTGCTGCGGACCATGCAAGTCGAGACCTCTTATTCTCTCCTTGGATATACCTCGAACAGGCTATGTGCCCGGCGAGTTCATAAATGTTAATGTGAGAGTTGTTAACGGAAGCAGTATTAATGTAGAGCATGTGCGGATTGCTTTAAATCTAATCGCTTTATACTCAGTGAGAAACAGAATAAGCACGAATACGGAAAAAATTCCTATTGCCAAAAGCAAATTCGGGGGATTTGAAAAATCCACACTTGAGTTGAAGGATAAAATTCAGGTACCCCCTACTCCACCAACTTGCGAGAACTTTTGTAAGATTATTAAAATAACATATGAAATCGAAGTCACCGCAAAAGCTAAGGGAGCACACATATCGCCAGTTGTAGCTATTCCGATAATTATCGGGAATATTCCCTACGTAGCTAGATCAGGTAATATTTCTGAAGACTCGTTACTGGCGAATTTGAGAAACGGAATTGAAACTGGATCAGGACAACAAACTAATTTCGTGCCTGAACTTTGTAAGTTGGCGCCGCAGTTGACTATGAATAAAAGAATTTAATGACTTTTTGTTTCAGCACCTCCGTCATATCAAGAGGCAATATTTGTACAGCCATTGCATCCGCCAGTTCCCCAGAAGGATGACGAAAACACTGATACCAAGTTTGAGAAGTATGTACCCAGGTATCCATTTTATAATGTGCAACCTTTCACGGCGGCAGCAACTCAGGAATTTCCAAAATGAAGTATACTTAAACCTAAGCGTTGTAAAATATAGACCGCTTCGCACAAACCAAAATATCTAAAAATAAAAATTTAGTTTGGTATCATAATCTGGTTACTAACGTTTTTGAATTTAACTCTCATTTCTAGTAATTCTGTGAGGATGCAAATTTTGCAGCAAAAAACGGGCAGGCGAGGGTATTATTAGAGTACTGCACTATACATCAGGCATTATTAATTCGGATTTTAATGTTTTAAATCGCGGGCCAGGCTTTCTATTGTTGTAGTCGAATTCTCTTAGTCGAAATGCCAATTTTGCGGCCTGGCAATATTTAGTTCTATTCCGGGCATCAGCCAACGACTTCGTGTTCGTACTACATCGACGGATATTGAACTAAATATCAGACGATATAAATATGTAAGCCATCCTTGAACTTGGGCAGAGGTTTCAGGTGATTCTGATGATTGAGTTGGTACAAATTTGATACATAAATGTAATGTTGTCAGCAAAAGTTGTAACAAGAATCTTAGGGCCTTACTAATAATCATTTTTAACGTTAACGTTAATATTTTACGGGTCTGCTATCAATTTAGATTTGTTCACGTATACTTTCAAACGTATCGAGTGCGTCCTGAAATCAGAATCTGTTTCTATGGAAAAGTCTTAGTTAACAATTTTTTTTGAGTAACAATAACAAAAAAAAAATAAAACTGAGTACGTAAATGTGAGCATACAGCGAAAGCAAGCGTGCAAAAATTTTCAAATTACTTTTTAAAAGAACCAAGCATATTATTGCCATTATACTTATGGCAACGCTGCGTGAAGTATAGTCTGAGAAGGGCTAGCAAAAAGCAAGTCATCACAGTTGTAGTCATAGATGGCAGAGTACATTATGTGAGGTAATCTACTTAATTAACTACGCGTAGTAAATCGAGTAAACTACATGCCTGATATATTTTATTTACTAGGTATCTACATTTGTTACATGCTCTAGGTATATGCTTTGTTGTTTGATTAGTTGTTGCAATAGGTACTCTTTTGTGTATGGCAAAGAGAGTGAAATAGATAATGTAAAGAAACCATCGCGTGAAGAAAAAAATTAAAAATTGTAGGATAATTTCACAACAGAAGACCACCAGTAACTTTTATACGGAAAATTATATTTTTTTTTTTTTTTTTTTTTTTTTTTTATAATAAACACGCGCTAAAGAGGTTGTGACTACTCTTATGGTGTAGTTTGAAGTACACAGCGCGGGCGTTAAGGAAATTGGGATAGAGAAGATAGGAGATTCCGATGCACATTGGTTTTAAATGTCTGCAAGTTGCACCGAGGGGGAAAGACCGAGCTGGGCAAGGCATTCCACATTGTACGGCTTATGAAAGAATCTCTATATTTCAGAGTACGACCGAAAATAGGCTGAAGGGTAAACTGATGGGCATTCCTGGCTTGGCGAGTATTGCGGTTGAATTGTTGAAGGGGTGGAATGCAGCTGGCAATTTCATTTGAGCACTGTTTGTAAAAATAGCGATAAAACAATGAAAGACATGTTACATTTCTGCGATGTTCAAGCGAATTTATAGAATTCGCTAAATTTGTGTCTCCAATAAGTTTTAAAGCACGATTCTGAATCCTATCCAGCAGGTGCAGTGAGGTTTTGGGCGCACCAGACCAGATATGAGAGTTATACTCAAGTTTGGGGCGAATGAACGCCTTGTATATGGCAGCCAGATCAGAAGGGGTAAAATATTTTTTGCACCGTTTAAGGAAACCTAGACATTTCGCAGCGTTCTTGGCGACTTCGTGTATGTGGTCATTCCAACGGAGTTTGTCATGGACACACATACCGAGAATGGAAAGTCTTTCGGTTTCGGCGATGCAAGTGCCATTCATGGATAATGGCTGAGGATTCTGGTTTCGCTTTAATGACAGCAGACAGCATTGTGTTTTTGAAGCATTAAATTCCACTCTATTGGCTGAACCCCATTTTATAATGCTGTCGAGATCGGAATTTAATGAGCTTAACATACGTTGCCGTTCCAGTTCTACGGCCGAAGAGCAGGGACGTGAGTCCTGGAATGAATATGAGAAGCTGAGGGTGCTGTCATCGGCGAAGGAGTGGATTGGATTAGATGTTGCAGACAGGAGATCATTTATGAAAATGAGAAAGAGAGTCGGAGACAAAACGGAGCCTTGGGGAACATCAGCATTTATATGGTGAGTTTCAGACTTGAAACCGTCCAAGACAACTTGAATTGAACGGCCAGAAAGGTAGTTTCTAATCCATTGAAGAAGAGACGCATCGATCCCATATGCACGCATTTTCGATAAAAGAGCTTGGTGCCAAACTCTGTCAAATGCCTTTGAAATATCAAGCGCAACAATCTTCGTTTCACCGGAGTGATGTAGCGATTGGTTCCACTTTTCGGTGAGATAAGCCATCAAATCACCAGTGGATCTGTTGCCACGAAAACTGTACTGCCGGTCATTAATGAGTTTTCGTGATTCAAGATATTTCGTGAGCTGACGATTTATCAGCGTTTCCATGACCTTAGAAAGAATGGATGTAAGTGCTATGGGTCGGTAGTTGGTGGGAGAAGAAGATTCGCCTTTTTTGGGGACGGGCTGGACAAATGCAGTTTTCCACCTTCTCGGGAAGAGTCCAGAAGAATAGGACAGATGGAAAAGCTTACGCAGTGGTTTTGCCAGCGTGGAAGAACACCTCTTCAGAACGATTGGGGAAATACAATCTGGACCAGCGGATTTATTTATGTTGAGGTCATGAAGTACTCTTGCCACTGTACGAGTGCGAAAATGGATTTGTCCCATGGTGTGTTCGACGCTCTCAAGTACAGTGAAATCAACGAATTTAAAGATCCATTACGGAACCCAAACTTTTCCATTGACACAGCACATGCTAGTAAAATAATCTGGCCACTTTTTAGCTTGTAAGTAAGTATGAGCAAATCTTTTCTATTGTACCTATATTTATGTTGGTGTTACTTACATAACTTATATTTGCATCATTAGAAAAGCTGATCTAAGGCCTAGAGACTGATCAGTAGATTTGTCTCAGATGGTCATGTAGTCCGTTTTCGATTTCTAGAGTATACCTAGATAATATTGCTTTCATTTTCTTAAACACCCATTTTTTTTTAACTTTTGAAAAATCGTTGCATTTAGGATAGGTATCCTTTAAGTAGTTTTTGATTTCTTCAATAATATTAAAAAAAAAAAAGCGAAAGTGGTGATAGAAAATATTAAATAAAATAAAATAAGTCGCATGTCACACTACAAAAGCAAAAATATTGAAGCGTTTAGAAGATGAAGGACTTAAGTGACATTTTCAAAAATAAAATATAACTTTTTTGATAAAAATTATAAAAATGATATATGACAAATTTAAAGTAAACAAAACTCAAGTTCTTTTGATGTTATTCGTATTTTTTGATTAAAAACAAAGGATAAGTGCTTACAGTTTACAGTTTTGTGCACTTAGCACCTTCCACGAACTTTGATGTAATAATTAATTATTTTTTGTATAAAGGTCTCAAACGACATTCATATAGTATAAATATATAATATTATTTTTTGTTCGTCGTTTTTTCTCTTTTCTATCGTCAGGAGCTGCTGGAATTGCATTTTAATAAAACCATTGATGCTCTAATGGGATAAATTTCATCTGGTCTCTTAAATTTTTTATTTTTTCCGCAGATAGTTACTGAAATTTGTTCTCTCTTGGCATAAAATCTTGGTTTTTAATTGGATGTTTATTGGTTTTTGCTATAATCACCTTACTAAAAGCAGCTGCTTCCTCGTAGCATTCTTTGTATAGGTATGAACCATACTCTTCCACCCGAATTCACTTTACAGAATCCCTCAATTGAACGTTTTCATTGGACATGTTTTTTGTCGAATTTTTCACGTTCAATTTATTTCAAAATTCATTTAATCGATCGATCGAAAATGATTTTGCATATCGATTACAACCCTAGTTTTAGTACTTGCAGTTCGTATTATATCTCGATACTGTTCTGCAATATTAGACGGTCTCGTGATTCGCAATAGCTTTTCGATTCTGCCGAAACCTCCGTCACTATCCAACAATAAATGCCCAACCTCTAGAAACTTATGGTCTATAATTTTAAAGTATCTTTGCACAAATCAACACTTGGTATGATGAAATTTCTATTTTTTCAGCACATGCATCTAACCAAATAATGAGATGGTTTCTATCTTTAATGTCGCTATAATGTTGAACAAAAGTCCATAGAGAGCTGGCTACTTCCGCGCTTCCTCTTTTACCAACATCTTCGGTCCATTTGAGCATATATGGTTTTTCCCCATTTGAAGTAATAGAAAAGACTCCTAAATTATAGAACCACATCTGCCTTAAATAAAATACCTTCGATATTGTAAGCCTCGGCATGGGCATGGTGTGCTGTAAGTCAACAGTTAAATAGTCAACATTTGAGTATGTACGCGAATTTTCTCTGCCTTTTTTTCGGTTTTCTAAGGCTGATATATAGCTTGACTAACGTTCCCATCTATCCTGTATCTCGCAGGATTTTCCTGTTTCTCTATGCAAAATCCTGCCAAAAAATCAATCCTGTATTAATCCTGTAAAGCGCACGCAAAATTAATTAATCAAAATTGAAAACCTTTCCTCTCTCTATTCAAGATACCTATTGAAAATTGAGAATTACTTGCAATGTCCGACGCAACTTAAAGTTGAAACGTTAAAAGCTATTTTAACTACAAAAATCAATTTAAAAATGACATGCCTCGAATTTTTTAATTTGTTGAAAACGCAACCAGAAGTTCTCAAAAAAATTCTATCGAGTACAAAGTAGTCTAATAACATTGAAAATGAATTGTAAATATTATACTTAAGAAATGCAAAAATATATTTTTTATTCTGTATCTCAGCAAAATAAATATGGGAACGTTAAGCTTGACCAATGTTTAGCAGTGTTGTTTAAAGCATCACATGTGCTGCACGTGTTACTATACTTGGTTGGCGAAAAGAAAGATTCAATTTTGTGACAAACACATTTCTGTAAAATGTTTCTTTTACATAATAGCAATTTGGTTTGTTTTCATGATCGCACTTTTCAATATAAAGCTTTATGGAAACGCTTAAAACAGGTGAAAGATATTTTTTGAAAGGGTTTTTATTCCTTGAGTAGTGCGACTCTTCTGCAGGAAGCTGCTCAATATTTTTCCGTATATACGCCATTACTTCGTTCGTAATTTAATTTGGACGTACAAAATGCTTTTTTTTTATCGAGTAGCGGAACTGACTGTCCAGATTTAAGCTTTCGCTATATAACTTTACTTTTCTGAAACCGATTTGAAAGAGTAAACAGAAAGCCAATTTGCATAACCGAACCGATTGTCCGTTAAGAGTAACGGTGTATTCGTACGTAACTTGTCTTTTGCTTGCTGCAAAAGTCGCATTGGGGACTTCATTTGTATACTTCTTAACAGCAGTTCATTTTTTCCATTAATATCTAGCGCATAAAAACCAGATAACATTCCTTCTTTGCACTCAAATCAATCATTTTTGAACATTTGTAACGACAACTTTTGCTAGGTTCACATAAGTTTCCAGTATTCACAACTTTTTCCTTTACCACGATACCTTTTTGGGAAAAGGCAAAGCCGCAAAGCAGTCGCTCTTGTTTTCATTGAGTAGGGTTTAATAGTTTTTTCTTAACTTTTTTTTTGATTTTGGTGATTCTGCTGCCTCAACTCCTTCTTCTGGCTCTAATGAAACCACATTTTCACTGAAAGTCGTATCACTGCTACTGGTTGGCATATTTTCTAGATCAGGCATATATTCTTCACCGTCTCCCTCTGAAAAATTCACCTCGCTTTCGCTAGTATCACTTATTGCAGCTGGACAAGTAGCATTTGAAGGTTCCATGTTATCGTCTGTATCTGCGTATAAAATAATGTAAGCATGTACACAGTTCCTACCTTAGCGCGATCAGATTTTATATCTTACATTGAGATTCATTACCAACTGCAACTGTACACTTACCAGCTACCATTATTTTGTCAACCATTTTAATTGAAACTAGAGATTAAAAAAAATAAAATTGTTTTCGTTTCTAAAATAGCTAACAACATAAATTGCATTCTTTTACCGGTAGCATCTTTCCTCTTTGCAACATTTTGAGCGAATTCTGTGCACGTTAAGAGAGGGGAACTTAAAAACACTTCCAATTTGGTAGTTTAATAACTTAAAATCACCACTATTACTTTGAGTTATATTTTTTTCCTACATTCCGAAAAACTTAACGCTATAATTTTAATTTTTCAAATTGCCTCTGTTCACTCTTCACAAGCCTCATAAAAAAATATAAGGTTTGTGTATGGATGGAAAGCTCATGAAAAGCATTTAGCCGTTCAAATACATTTGAATGAAAATACATTTTGCTTGAAGGTGTTAAGTGCCCATATAGCACTCTATACAAAACATGCCAATCGGTGAACTTTTCATGACTGTGTATCTATCTAAGTATTGATAAAAGCTTCTATTCATATACAAATAAACGAAAAAAAAATTGCATGAAGGTGTTAAGTGCTCATATAGCACCTTCATGTATGAAATGAAACGTTTAGATACAACTATTTTTGCAAATAAAGGGCTTAAGCCTGTTTAACACCTTCTTCCACTAAGTTTAAAGACAAAGCGGTTGCATAAAACACCTTTATCCTTTCCTAAATCATAATATTGAGGCATTAGAGAAGTCCACATGAGACAGAAATAAAAGTTTTCACATAGGACCTTCATTCGTATGATAAAAGGCAAATCTCAAGAAATGTCACTTAGGACCTTCATCTTCTAAACGCTTCTTTACTAAATATTATGAGGAAATTGTTGACTATATAAAAAAAAACGAAAAAGTGATTGTGAGTGTGACCACACACCAGAAGTAAAACTTCTAAGGTAAAAGTTTTATATTTTGCAAATGTTTTATCGGTTTTCACAATCATTAATTTATATTCATAGTTAAATTCTAAGGCGTTAGGTGCTATCGCCCAAAACCATAATTCCCAAATTGAAAAATTTCATAATGCCAAAAAAAAACGACATCGCCCATAAATTTAAAGGAATAAAGCGTCGCAAAGACCATAAATTTTGAGCTATCAGAAAACTTACTTTTGTTTGAAATCAAACAAAATGCAAAAATATATATTTGGTATTATGACATTTTCTTATTTTTGTCATTTGCTACAAAAGCCGTTAATTTACTTTTGTTTTTTTACAAGCTATATAACCTACGATAAGCGATAAGAAAAACAGTTGAAACTCATTAGCTTGTGTGGAGTGTATTTGTGCCTCATTTTCGTCGATGGCTATGTTGTGAAGAACGGCACAAGCGACGGTAATAAATTGCACAGTTTTCACCCTGCTCTCCAAGCCAGTGGTCAACATTGGAAACCGCCTTTTCCTAGTACCATAGGAAAATTAGACGCAATTGCGATTTCAAATCCGCGATTCGTTATATAAGTTTTTTATCGAGCTCGTGAAATTTAGTAAAGGCGTCGCAAAATAGCTCGTATTGGTGTAGCCCGAATCACCAATCAGAATAAAGTTCTTGAATTCGACTCTTTCGAGTCGTTGTTTAAAGCTCGTTAGATTGAAAATGTGCTCATGCGTGGAACTCTTTTAATGAATGCATATTAATTAAGATCGAATCTATTTGAAATATGTATTTTTGAAATGAGCAATACCTGCCAACGAGTAACAATATCGTTTATCTTTAAAATCACAGCAAAAACCGTTTGAATGTTTATTGAAAACCTTCCCTTACGATTTCTGAAATTCTCTGGATCAGGTTCACCTGGTGATTGAATACGATTGCGTTGCGTTGAAAAACTCACGCGATGATAAAAGCATTTCGCTCTCGGTTTGAGGCATACGAATGAATTGCTGCTCAAGATTGGCAATCGCTCTCGATACACGTTTCAATATATTATGCGCGGTTGCAATGGTCACCCCAATAAAATCGGAAACCGGCAATTGAATAGAACCGAGTGCATAGCAACGTAATACGATTAGCAATTGGGTTTTTTTCGTAATTCACGCAGCAATGAATTGATTACGAGCTGCATCACCATCAATGTCGTCCGCTTTGAGAGACGAAAACGATTAATGAAATCACGGTTGTCTCATTTTTCAAGTCCAACACGTTGCACCATCTTGCATTGCCGCTTCTCATTGACCTAATTCTCCTCCTCTCCATCATCTTCGCTGCTTAAATCGGACGATTGCCAATCTTCCCAAAAACAATTGTCACAAACATTACTTAAATTTTACATATTAATGTTTATTATATTCGTCATTTAAAGCAAACACTCAAAAATCGAAATGAAGAAAAAATAAAATTTGACAGAAAACAAGAAGATTGCTGCTAAATACTACCTACTGTTTCGGCGAGTTAAGCGAATTCAAAGTTGACCAACTTTCGGTTTTCTCAACTTCAGAATATCAAAAGTTGAGCGAATCAACTTCGAGTGAATGAAAGCAACTTCTCAAGTTGAGAATAAAAATTCCCAATTTCAATTTCAATTTCAATTTAATTTATTTGCAATAATCTTAACACAGGAAGATACAGTATCTTTTAAAGTTGTGCAAGCTTCAATAATGTTTATATTATATGTTACTGCTTGGAAAAAACAAGAGAGAACAAAGAAACTAAGTTCAGTAGATAGAATTTACCTTTATAATATGTTCCTAAGACTAATTTAAAATAGAAAGATAGAAAAGAAAAAAAAGAAAAAGAAAAGTACAATGAAATAATGAAAAGTAATCGAAATTATTGAAATTAATCTTCATCATCACTTCCTCAAAGTGCCTCCAGATGCCGCCTAAGTCTGCTCTTGAACTGAGAATTTAAAAATTCCCAAGTTGTGTTCAACTTCGAGTGAATAAAACAAGCCGTATAGAATTAGGATTAATTGTTATTAATGTTAATTAAATTATTACCATATGTCTGCAGTTGTTGAGATGCATGCTGAAAAAAAAAATGTTTCCAAAATGATTTTCAACAGTTTTACACAAAAACTTCGTTGGATATTTGTTACAATACCACGAAATGATTTCTCAGAAAACAAAATTGTTTCGAAGATCCAATTTGTTTTTTTATAAATTACGAGCATTTTCAAAACCTCCAAGGATCGATCAATTGGATATGGACTCCTTAAACAAAGAATTTCAAATGTTTAAAAAAAACCTAAACATGACAGAAGTACGAGTGTACTTAACCCTAGTAGGCTAATGTTGCTGACTACCCCTAATAAGCTAAACATTCGTCGATGCGACGATCTGTACTAAAATATGTTTTTTTAGCTTTGTTTAAAACATATGGTTCTATTTTTTTTTCTGAAACATAAAGATTGTATTCCCAAATAAAAAACTTGATTTTACTAAGTATATTCTTCATTTTTTTATTATTAAGCAGTCTTTTAAAAAACGCAGCATTTTTCAGTCTAAAATGAACATGTCTTCACAATATTTAAAAAAAACTGAAGAAAAACATTCCTTCTTTGGCAATATAAAATTAATAATGACAGGTGATAAGAAAAAAAATAAAGGAACTATTTTTTCTTTGCGCAAAGTCCGCAAAAGTCAATTCGATGTTGACCACAAATTCCAATATTGCATTTAAAAATATAAATAAAAATAGAAATACTGTTTTTACCTGCCGGACACAACCGTCTTTCGCAAGAACGCATCGGCGACTGAGTTAGTTGTTGAGCATAAATTACTATGTGCCTGGGTTGAAAAGAGAGAGGAAAATTAAGAATGCCACGTCGTCGAATCGACGAACATTAGCTTTCTAGGGTTAAAACAAAGTACGCCGGATCCGCTCACGATTCGTTGGTTTGAAAACATTCGAAAGTAAATTTTCTGCACACTGTAGCTATATGTTATAGGTGCCAGTTGTATAAGTGTTCCTCGAATATTTGTCTTTAATTTAAAGTATGTTTTAAATTTTGGTCATAAGAATTTCGCTATCTATACATAATTTTTCTCACAGTTTAATAGAAGGAATTCAGTACTTACCGTCTCAAGAGCCCGAGATGCCAGAAGAAACTACCGTACAGTGTAAGTGACCATGTTGTGCCTAATCGATAACTGAATTTTGGATCAAAAATCGCTTTAATAAGTGTAACCGCTTTTAAGATTGCCTAAATTTAAAAATAAAATATTTTTCCTTAATAGCTCTGTGGACGCTGAGACAAAGATATTGCATCATGTTTTCATGATATTTTAATAAACTTGATCAATTAATATTAATTTTTGGTCAGACGCATGTAATAAAATAAATAAATAATTGGCGCAACAGGTTAGTAGGGACCCTAGGCCTAGCATCTCACAACCATTCGTCTTGTGTGAGTTTTTATTTTTGTGACGAATGGAAGGCGGATCTACAATTTTATGCCGAGTGCAAACGGACAATTGAGAAGCTGTTTCATGACAGTTATACTCCCGGATGTTTGTCAGACGTTCGCGAGAGGTGGCGCAGTGAAAAAAACCTTAAGTTTGGAATTTGGGTTTTCTCGGGATTCGAACCTGGGACCCCTCGCTTAGTAGTCCAACATATTAACCGCTAAGCCACAGCGCCGACTGTCAGACGCATGTGCTCCGTCAAATAATAACAGAGTGATTTCTTTGACTTTGCCCAAATTATAATAACATAGACACAGTAACACACAGGTATTCGAAACCTGGTCATGAATGCAGTCAATAGCGAAGTTGAAAAATATTTAAGTTATTTGAAAGTTTACAGTCCCGTTTAACTTATATTTAGCTTTATTCTCAATTGCATGAACTAAACTAATGTTAAACTCAAGATAGTTCATCTTAAAAGATTTAAAAAAAACTTCAATAAGGCGCCTTTTCGAGATTGCAGACAGATTCAACATCAGAGAAATGACAAAACCAATCATAGCCTTCCTTTCTTATAAGGCTGAATGCCCAAGATCAATGTTTTTACGAGAATGTTGCTTAAAACCGTTGAATGCTTTACAAGAATTTGCACTTAATTGAATGAACCTATACTCGTATATTTATAAAATGAATTAAGAGCGTTTGTACTTTTTTATATTTTTTTGTAAAAAAATAACAATAAAAGAAAGGGAATAACTTTTGAACAAGTTAATAGTAAACTTTTACAAAATTCATATTTTTTAGAAATATGACCACGTTAGTCCTCACTTTTATATAATCGATTCCAACGTATATTGCATTTATAAAACTTTTTCATGAAAGTTTTTCACGTTTTCAGCTAAAAGTTAAATCGATTTTAAACACTAAATTAGGAAGACATTTCGATCAATATTACTGTTAGTTACATTGATTTCAGAGTTTCGTTTTCTTTATTTTCTATCGTTAAATATATTTTTTTTTGTTCAATATCCAATTTTTGAACTAACTTTTATTCATCCCATAAATCTCTGTCCAATATCCAATATGCCCTGATTTGTAGAAACTTTAAATGCTAAAATATGTTAGTCATTAAATAAAAGCTTTTAATAAATAAATATTTTAAAACAAAAATATTTAAAAATCAATTATTGTACAATATAGAACCGACGAAGTTTTTCACGTTGAGCATACCTAACTAAAGTAAGTCTTATGACGACATTCAAATTATTCCAAAGTTCGATCTCTTCAGGAACTGTAAAAAGATATAGTTAGTTACATGTGACGCAAGATAAGCTTCTTTAAGTAACAGCCATTCAATCGCTAATGAATACGTTTGCAGATTTTTAGTTGCAAAAAAAAAACCTTTCAAGCTATCAGGTAAATATTTTTAAAGGAAATACCCACCTATACCGACGTATCACTTAACTGATAAGATATCCCCTCTTCATCATTCACATACTCAATAAATTTGTTTGTACTTCTTCAATTTGCTTAACTTGAGTAAAATTCATAGGACACCATTATTTTCCAGTTGGTATCAGGTATTCGACCCTATCTGGTGGTGTAAATTTGTCGTTTCGTTATAATATAAAGTAGCTGATCGTCCTTTGAAATTTCGATACTCGTTAAGTGAAAATGGTGACAAGTTGTGAAATCAATTTCGATCAGAATCAACATGGGACATATTTTGCTGGACAGATGATATCAGGCAGCATAACTTTAAGAACTGATAAAGTTAAAATTGTCAAAGGTTTGTTCTACGGTTGCATAAAGTTATTTGATGTTAACAGTTGCTTATGCTCGACAGAATTTGTCGTATGAAAACTTTGATTCTTAGTACCTACTTACTATAAAAGAAATATCGGCTTTTACTTTGATGGAGTTCCCCAACACATCCGCGTACAATTTCTGTTGTGCTATACATTTCATATTTACCTTTTGTGCTTTGTGATAACGATAATTCAACACCAAATGACTCACAGACCCTTTTAATAGTAGCAACCTAATCTAATCTGAACTGACATTAGATTTCATTGATGGGGTTCAGTATTGAGTTGGGCATAGCATTTGTTTGCAAAGCAAAAAATTACATTATCGTCGGTCAAGTTCATTTACTAAATACTTAAATAATAATATGGCTAATAAATGTCAACGCTGAAAATGGAATTGTTTCGTGAGTAGTCTAAAAATGAAGGTGCTGTTAACTTAGTCAACATCTGGTACTGAGAATTTGAATTGTTTTTATAGATCTTTGGTACTCATCGGTAACATGATTTCTTATTATAGGTGACTGCAAGCCCAATGTATGTTAATGTTCTTTCTAAACATGGATCGAACATTTGAATTTTGTAACTCTTTGAAATACGTGATAATAGAAATGTTTCTGGAAAAATTTGATGTTAGTATCACAGTGTCGTACTGTACAGTGTCTGTGTACTTCCAGCTAAATATATATAAACAAATTTATAGTCAACGCATAGAAAAAATCTATTTAAAACAAGCTTTTCTCGCACTTTTTTGAACAGGTTGTCACAGGTTGCTGGCTGTTGATGATATACTGCATTGGCAATTCAACCTTACTTTAATGGATGTAATTTAAAGCTTCTTTTATGGATTTGTTTGAGTTATTATCATTTATGTTCCGAAATCCGAATCGTTCCACTATTTTAAATTCCAATATTCCCGCTTTAGTCGTATTTTCTTTCTTGTGGCACTGATGCCACCATCATTATCTCCGTCATCCAAATCGAAATCATTTTCTACGTATCAGAGCCGATCTGACGCATAGGTAGATCTCAAAACTGATCGATTTGCCATCTTGACGATGTTCCATTACATTTTCTTTAATTGAACTTGCATCGTAGTCTGCATTGATTTCAGGGTGTTGGAGGAGGAGGTTTGTCATCTAAGTATTATCCTTGATGGAAGGTTGTGTCAGTCAATTCGTAGGATGGAATAATTATTGCTCTGTCAGTGTCTCTTGTAAATAGATGCTCTGTTCAGCAGAGCCAATACAAGAATGTACCGCATGCTCTGAGATGCGGTTGGTGGTCCGCAATCTTTCGTTCTGGTCGGTTCGGATGGCTTAAGGTATTTCCGAGCATTTTTTGAAAAAGTGCGACTATGTGGTCTGATGTAGCATGTATGCTTCCTCATTGAGTCTTGGACTTATAAAGATTCTCACAGTGGAGGTCTGTGCAGATCCTTAAGAGTTTTCTTTCAAAAACTCCCAGTTTCCTCATGTACTTTCGTCTTTGTACAAAAAAGGACCGAAGGGAAAGAAAACTCAAAATAATATCAATGAGAGGGATATAAAAACTTAACGGTTTGAGATTTTAAACAAGTCCTTGATTCCACACTGAATCGAATGACTTTTTCGACTTTTTCACGTCGAGCCTGATGGCTGTTGAGGGTCATTATTATTATGAAACTTCTTTAGTTATGTGGAGTGTTTTCGCTCAATCAAGATTGAATGTTTGCCTGCAAACATCTTTCACTCGCCGCTAGATTGTGTCCTGTAATATACTCGGCTACGGCTTTTAACTTAGCAATCTTCCATTAATATTTTCGGAAAGTAGCAGTGTTGATGCGGTTGTTCATGATTGTAGCCAGCAAGATAATGATAGATTGTGGTATAAAAGGCTGTTCTAATTTTTTTATTTTGCTTTTTAGCCTTTGCTCTGAAGATAAAGGGATATGCACGAACTAGTTGGTCTGAAAGCAGTGGAACAGGAGACAAAAGAAGACATGTTTCATACAGCGGCTTGGAGGACTACATCGCATCCACAACATATCTTTTAGGATCCGAAGATAGTCGATATCTATTTTACTTAATCGAGTTTTTCGTTTAAATCTATACACGTATTTCAGGTCAAACTGTCCAAGTACAGCCTGGCATTCACACATACACTTTTGCGTGTGCTATTCCTCCACTCTGTCCATCGTCGTTTGAGGGACAAAACGGATATATTCGCTACTTTGTGAAGGTTATACTCTTAAGGCCTTGGAAATTCGACCAAACATATGCAAGAGCGTTTACTGTTCTAAAACTACTGGATTTAAATTACGAATCGCCTGTCCTCAGAGTATGGCATCGCTCAATATTTCACATGCAGGAATGTTTAAATCTATATCTTTTTGCAGATACCTGCAGGTCAGGAAATTTACAAAACATTCTATTGCGGACCATGTTCAAGTAAACCTCTTCAAGTCAGCGTCATGTTACCTCAAACTGGTTTTGTTGCCGGCCAAAGTATTCCTATTACCGTTACAGTGAAGAATCAAAGTAATGTCCCCATCGTGGATGTGAAAATGTCCCTTATAATGATGGTAATATTGTTCAGCCAGCAACCTAGAATGCATTCGCGATATGAACGAACAAATTTAGCTAAATTTAGAGGAGGTGCAGTCAGTACGAATAGCACGAGAACAATCACACAATCAATTAGAGTGCCCGCAGTACCACCAACATGTTACCAATTGTGTCGCATTCTGCATGTTACTTACCAAATAGATGTCGAGGTCAAACTTAAGGGCATGCATGAGAATCCCCCCCTTATTTCAATACCCCTTGTAATTGGAAATGTGCCATTGGTCAGTGTTGTACAACATCAGCCAACGCCTCGGACAAGTGTACTACGAGCAGTCGAGGCCTCAGCACCAGAAGTTCTGGAATCCGATGTAAGTGAGAGAGAGGTGTTTACCATGTGGAATGGAAATGTTCTTCCGGTGATCGATCCAGTGCGAAATCCATTGGATCCCCTTTCATCTGCAGAACTAAATATACGTAAGTTCAAACAAAAAAAACGTTAAGATGGTTTCATATACGTAACTTTATTTTCTTTAGTTCCGCCTTCATATGAAGAGGCCCTGTGCATGACTCGAGCCGATTGCAATGAAGATCAACACGCTATGGGGAAAAGTGACTTTTTGCCAAGGTATCCTGTGTATAATATTCCAGATACTCTACCTTCAGAAGAACCCTTCACCAACACTGATCCAAATAAAAGTACTTGGCTGTGATTTTCAAAAAGAAGTACAATATGCTTAAAACTACTCCAGTCTTTTGTGTCCGACGAAGTTATTGACCACAGAGAAAATATATGATGAAAATTGATCTTATATTGGCATGAGGATTACTCTCATGGTCAAAAAATATCCAGCCACATAGCTACATAGCAAATTGTTTTGCTTTTGCTTTGATTAGACAAGTAAATGTTTTAATAATGTAAAAGTCACATGGACATGACTTTGTGTGTATTTGGATACTTAACTGAAATTATTAACAATTCAAAAAGAAATAGTGGCGGCGACTGACGTCCATGTTTATGGAGTAAATTGAGAGGAATGGGAAAGAAATTGCTATTCAAAAGGTGATTTTCATCTGTTATTTTGGTCACTTACTTATACATACTTTTGGTTGCGGTTACAGTTCGGGAAGGTCCAAAGCCTCAACCAACAAGCCCCTATCGCCAGCTCGGTCCCTATCTAGTTACTTCCGGTAACGCAAGCTGGTTGGTTGTGCACCACCTAATGTAAGGTCTTCCTCTGCTACGTTGTCCCTCAGGGGTGCACTTAAAAACTCGTAGGGCTGATGCGTTGTCATTGCCATCCATATGTTCCATGTGCCCCAACAATTTCAGCCTTTTCCTCAGCTTAGTAAGTTCCTCGTTAAATCTTCTTCTCTACACTCCTTCGATACCAACCGTAGAATCTTTCTGTAACACCCCAGGAGGTCACTCAATTTTAACAGATGAGTGCTTCTGCATCATACAGCAAGAGCCGGATGGTTAGGGTCTCACATAACAAATATCTCCTTGGTTCTAAGAGGTTTGACTTTACTTCTTAGATGCCTTCTTAGCTCCCGCAGAAACATAGATTGGCAAGAGTGATTCTTCTTTTGATCTCTGAGTTGATGTCATTTTGCGAGGTGATGGTGGAGCCCAGGTGGACAAAGTCTTTGAATTTTTAACTGTCCATCGTAGAGTTCTCTCCGAGTCGTCGTGCCAAGACTACTTAATTGTTAGCCTGTAGAGCTCGAGGGCAGCCCTGATGAGGTACACGCGGTCGGAAAAGTGTTTGGGCAGTGAGGACAGCAGAGCAGGCGCTCGTTTACGTTGCGAAAGCCGAAGATTTCTTGACCAAGTCTTCCTCTAACCACAAATCCACATTCACATCCGAATAACCGTTGGCTTTGCTCCCTCCTTCTGCCTTCTTTATCCCATTATACTTGCTGTATAGTCTTTATGTACCTTTCTATGGTCTCCACTAATTGTTCAGCTGCATGCGGCCTGTCTAAGCTCCACACATTCCACTTGCAAATCCGAAGTTAATTGTCCAATGTCCATACATCGTTTGATGGGGTCTTCAACATTTCGAACCCTTTGCATGGAAGAGTTCGGATTCTCCGGTGTCAATAACCCGCTTCGGGAATATAACCGCTGCCGTTGTCCCATCCCATCAAGTTCGTCCGTCGTTCGTTTTTTGGCGGAAGGTAGACAAAAACAAATCAATTATTTTGTGGTTTGGCATCACAAACAAAAACAATATCTTCGACTCAAACCGAGAAGTTCTTTGCAATACCATCCACAGTTTATTGCTTCTGTATAATTTTAAGCAATAGATGGAGCAAGCATTCAAGAGCCAGATGGTATAATGGTGGATATCTACGATAAATGACATAATGACGGTTTTTTCAATCTTGAATCAACCGTTAATTCCATCTGGTACCATTGAATGTGTTTCAGCAAAATATTAACCAGAAAGTAGATGATTTGGTTAGTTAACTGGAAAAATCGATAACCAGCTGAACACCATTAACACCAATGACATTCTTCAATTTTGTGTGATGCCTTGGGCGTAGCATTTAGCCACAGCTTTTTGTACAAAAGGTGTATGATTCCCTTTGACTTTTGGTGGCTACAATAATTGCGTACACGCTCTTAAAATACTCAATAACTTGAGCACTATTTCTCATAAAATGTACCTACCTACTTAACTTCGTTTCTCTGCAGTTTATTCACAAAAATTGGCGGAAAATTTAAGTCATTTAAGATATTATTCGACATTTGATCCTACTCTTACGTTACGCAGGTGAAAGGTACATTAGATTTTGCGTTGTGGTAATTTTAGGCGAAGAAGTGAGACAAAAACAAATTGGTAAGTTCAGAACAAAATATATCTAATCAGCAAGACTTATAAAATATTTAATGCGAATGTTATTGAATATTTCTAAAACGAAGCATGTGGACACAATTGCGTAATTTACGCAATGTAAATAATACATGTAGGTACAAGTTTTTTGCAGCTGATTCTAACTAAAAAAACGGAAAAAAAAACTTACAGAACAAACACTCTAATGGATAATAGAACCGGTTTCGTCATCTTTCAAACTTAAATGAAGATAACAAATTGGAATTTATGATACACAGAGGTGGAAAAAAAAGGTCGGGCATCTTCCGACCAATTTATAAGTCTTGACGGTAAAGTCATTCTGGTTAAATGGCAAGACAATGTATACATAGCTCAGAATTTTGTCAGTAAAGGACAGGAAATGGTTATCTGCCGGTTTGATAAAAAGACTAAAACAATATGTTACCACACCATTCCACAGCCAAAAGTTGTCATAGCGTCTATACTATAACAATGATCTTTTGGGCTGACTTATTACAGGATAGTCATAAAATCAAACAAATTTACACTAAGAATTGCATTTCATTTCATAAATGCGGCTATACTTATGTTAAGACTTTGGGCCTTACTAATAATCATTTTTTACCTTCACATTAAATATTTTCTAGGTCACAATAGATAATTTTGTATGGAAATTATGCCATTGTGAGTTCGATAAATGTAGCCTGGACACCAAAAATGCTTATTAGTATCGCGGTTTTAGAATACAGAGCCTACATTTAAACCTTTAAACTTTAAGATGTATAATATGTGTTTTTACAAAGATCAAAGCTGAAATATTTCGCCCAGGATACTATCCACTGAGGACTGAGCCACTGCGCGCTTATTGGATGGCTACCAGCTGAAATACTTATTGTTCAAAGATTAAAGCTGGCTAACGGTCCCTTGGTGATAAGCACAAGGTTGACAACTTTAAAAATAACTTCGAACAATTTTCCAGAAGGACTGGAACGGAGATCAGCATTGAGACAAAAAATTAATTTTCCAACCGAGATAATAATTTTTTTTTATCTGTGAATATCAACACAAAAGTGTACCTATTGCAAAACCAATCCATATTTTAGTACATCTTAAAAAGTAGTTACCTACTATTATACGACAAAGACTTTGTCCCAAATGTTCCGTTGGTATTGGACACCGTGTGTGGTTAACTAATTTTAATATGAAGGAAACAGAACTCGGAATGGATATCGTATGAAACATTGTATCGTATTTGAATTGAAGTTTGCCTTGGAAACACACCATCTCACGCTTGGTACAGTTGGCGTCATCTGATGTAGAGAATAGCACACAATGAAGAAACTGTGGATACTATTGAAATGAATTTTACTGGTTGCCGTCTTTATTATTTATGCCAATGCATTTATTTCTTTTCGAATGAATGCCTTTTCTGTGTGGTTTTCAAGCGCTTCTAGCCCAGACATCATCCAACAACAACAAAAAGTATAAGTAACGATTCAAACCCGGATATTTGACCCGGAATGGGCCAAGGACACGCGATTTACGAGATTATCTATTCGACACTGAGATACAAAACCAAAACCGAGATAACTAGCACTTAACCAAACGCTTGCTAAATTCCAGATTGACTCAGAAGAAGTGAGATTAATTGTTGTACTTTACTTAAGCTGAGATAGGATGTTTGTATTAAGTAGTACTACAATATCAACCAAACTGTACCAAAAATTGTTATTTCTGATTTAGGGGTTCGAATAAATAATATTCCTGGTGAATCGGGCTATATTATATGATAAACGGAATGAATTTGCAACTTTCGTGTTGATGGGCCTCAACTGAAAAGCTATTTCAACCAAGAAAGATTTGTGCTAGTACTGGCGCTTTCGTGACTCAATTTTTTGTAGGACTGAATGAATTTCGGATAAGGTAGCAGTACGGAGTAAGTTGGCAGGTCAAGATTCGGTAATAAATCGTATGTAAGGGAACAGGTATAGTCGAAAGATTTTATTCGAAATTTTTAATTTTAATCGAAAATTGAGAATACAAGTAGAAATAATACACGCTGAAAATGACGCAACCGACAGATAAACTTTTAGGTATTGATCCGAACTTTTGACGTTGCCCGATGAGCTGTCATAGTGTGAATATTTGGCCAGATGTGTGCCTATTTACCGGTCCTGAATACGCACTCATAAGGCGTTTTTCTTTTTTATGAGCTGAAGCATTATGTTGCTTCCCAACAAGATTAGCGCGCGCAGAGGAAAATGTGGAGTTGCAGAAAACTAGGTACTCGAATGTATTAAAATCAAGCGCACAGGATGCGCAGAACATTTCGAGGTCCTAGCCCTTTGCACACAACACAAAACAATAATTAAAAATAAAACCAAACGCAAATACACTCCACGACACCAAACAACCCGAGAGAAAACGAGAACTCTCAAAATTTGGGCACCAAGGCGAACAATGAGGTATGCAGATCTCACAACATGTTATCGGCATATGTGTTTTGTAGTTGCAACTTCTAACTACCAGTCGAAGAAAATGCATAATGGCCGAATTGCATGTGAGCGAGATGGATCTACCAGCGCAGTGCGCTCTAACACCCCCTCCGAAGATGGGGGGCATTGTTGAAGGAGTAAATGAAAAGACATCAATCGATCCTACTTAATTTATTAATTAGACAAAAGTGCTCTAACACAACCATAGAAATATTTTATTGTATGGTGATTAAACCCCGAACGCACAGCTGATTATGGTATATAAGCCATCAGCAGCTTCAAGGGAGGTAGAAATGGTAAAGCAAGACCACTCTTTAACTAGCAGCAAAAAAGTAAAGTTTTAATTTTTACATCCAAGTGACAGCGTTTTATTTCTCCTTTTTTTAAATCAGTTCATCTAACTGATTCACCATACCGCTTGAGAATCAACAATTCCAAGCTCAACTTTTTTTCTTCCCGCTCACCTCAGCGCGGAACACATTATGAGCGCGCTCTGAACCCAGCGTACTTAGATCGTTCTGATGTATTTATGAAACACACTTGAGCACATGACATAGCTGTCATCTTCTATATATACAATAATTTATTGTTGTTCGTTAGTCTCGCTAAACCTCGAGAACGTCTCGACGGATTTGAATGATTTTTTTAATATTTTGTTTGTCTTGAATCAGGGATGGTTTAGAAAAAATTTAAATTCGGAAAATTCTCAACAGGTGGCGCTGTATTCATATTTCGTTCTATCTCCTTCTATAAATATATATCAAAATGAGTCGAATTGTGTTTGAATTCATGTTCTCTTAATCCTAATGCGTTAACCGATTTTGTTTCTGGAAATTTCAAATGAAAGGTGACGTCATTACCAAGGTTTGTATGTATACGGTCTTTTTATGTTTATTGGTTATACGACTTATAGGCATTTTAGTGAACATTTGTGTTGTCGGCCTCCGAAACCCCTCAATCGATTTAAATGAAATTTTTGTGGATGTGTATGGTTGGTTGCAGCTTAAAGGACACGATAGTTTTGGGCCCGATAGGTGGCGCTGCTGGCAATCTCCGAATCCACTCAACTGATTTCAATGGAATTTTGTGGATGGTTATATTTGGATCCAGCTGGGAAGATAGGATAGCTTTGGACCCGATAGGTGGCGCTGTTGTTGATGTCTCACCGCTTTGGGGTGGTGGGCGCAAATCGCAAGCATTAAAGAATATGTTATGTGGCATGTGGCCTATGTGTGCGTAGGCCGTGCGGCACATATCGCTTGGTAGAATGAAGGGGAATTATATTGTGTTTATTATTCGTATATTATCATTTTTACAAATTGACCACTCGCCCAAGTAGTCCAGCATACTAATCACTGAGCCACTGTGTTCACAAGTCGCAACTACTGATTTTTAATGTTTTATAGCTCCCTCATCGAATGTGAAGTGGGAACAAAATTATCTGAACGGGGATTCTTACTTCCCGGGAAAACTTTGGACGACCGCCATGACATACCGCGCGATTTTTCAAACAAAAGCTCAAAGCGATCATGGCCTTCATCATTAAGATTGTGTTTGGACAATCGCGTTTCTGGATGTACTCGGTCGAATGGCAGAAGCGAGGATTGCCGATTGCCCACATTCTGCCTTGGTTGATTTGGTTAATTGAGAAAATCTGACCGGACCAACTCAATTCAATCAGTAGCACGGAAAAAAACGATCATGAAGCCGACCCGGAGGAAATCCATGAAGTCCTTTCTATGCATTGAACTTTATTTAATTCCAAGGGAGTTTCATTCGTTCAATAGAGAGGTTCCACTTTATCAAAAAATGTTTATAACAAAATTAATATCAGGCGGTACGAAGTTCGCCGGGTCAGCTAGTTTATAGTAAAAATATATGTATAAATTGAATATTTATTAATTGTTATTTATTAAATTGGTTACCCTTCAGTTCCAGTAGAACAAGGTTCGTCCGCCATTTCAATTATTTTGTTTATCCTGTTTTTTTTTTTCTGTCAAATGTGACTATAAGTGTGTAATCAGCTTTTAACTCAGCCTGCTCAGTCAATTTATTCGAAGCTCATAGAGCGCGCTCTGATCGTGCTCTGAACGAAAAAAGAAACACAAATTCTGAGCTTTGATGTGTCTGAGCTAAAAAGAAACACAAACTTTTTGTAAAACAGTGCAGGAAGTGCTCGAACTAAAACGCCTACAGTAAAGCAGATGCACTGTATAGCAGATTGATAGCTCTATAATACGTGGCGCAATTTATACGTTTTTTTTTTACCTGTTCCTGGTAGGGCTGAATGTGCTTATCGGCACTTTTGATTAAACTAAGAGTCTGGTAGGGGTGATCACATCACATCAGTTGCAGTATTTCGTATGCCTTTAGCATCGATTCCGCAGCAAAAAGCTTCTTTATAGGTTAAGGTATACTACTTGATCCACCTTAAAATCGTCTCACAGAACTTTTTCGGAATTTCTATTCGTTGACACACTAAGGTTGTGATCCGCTGTGATGACAATTGTAATTAGCCAACATATTTTTTTAGAAGTCGTTTAATGTGACGTAAGTATTACCGTGAATCATTTTAACTTGGGACATTGCTCATATGTATGTTCTGTCGCCAAAACCGTAGAAAAAATATTTGGTGGGATCATTATTTTCCTTTAACAAGCCGATATAATCGAATTTTGGATTACCGTTTTTTCATCTGTCACAAGCTATTGTTTTGTTGTCACACTGATCAGTCCTAAATAATTTAAGTTCACGTATAAGGATTTGATTACTAAAGGTACTTTGATTTGATAAAGTAAGTTTATCCTTCGTGGGCACAGTAGCTTAGTGGTAAGTATATTGAAGAAGAGAAGAGAGAAGTCTCAGGTTCGATCTCCAGAAAAACACGTTTTTTCCACTGCGCCACTTCTCGCGTCAGACAATCCTTCGAGATGTCAATTGTCATGAAAAGGAACAATTTAATATTACTCCAAAATCAAAAGAAAACAATTGGTGACAAATTCCACATAACCTCATTAGAAAAAGATATCAAGTCTAGACAATAGAAAACTATACTTTATCTATAATTGCTTTAATCGACAATTGTTAAAGCCGAACGAAATCGAAAATGAACTAACGAATGGCATTGACATTCGAAAATATTGTTCAACAAAAAACTTGTTTAATATGATTGAACTGAAAATTATTACTTACACTTTAAGTTTCGCCAACAAGCGAGGCAAAAGCAGATGCATATCTCTCTCGCAATGAGTTGAATACGAAAAAACTATGAGTTATAAAAAATGCAACACGTACCAGCTGAAAACCGGAATTGGGCCACCGGCATTTGCGAACTTTTAACAAATTTGCTCTGCGTGTGTGTTTCTGTGAAATTCATTCACTGATAGTCAATGAACGTCATGAAAACGCATAAAAATAATAAAGCTAACCAAACAGTTATGAAAACAAGGCACTCACAACCACATGTTATCACAAATTCGGGGAATAAACAGAGTTTCATCTTCAGCCTCAGTCGTTAATTAGTATTTTGTAAATGATTTTCCAATAGGGGTTTATTTTTTTTTTTTAATATCAATCTCTGCGTTCTTGCTTTTTTTATTACTTCCATCAATATAATATATTCAGTATAGAGTATACACAGTTACCATTATGCATTAGGGAGCGTTTAACGTTGGTGCTTTTTAATTGCGAACATGTTGCCCGAATATTATAATAGAAATATTCTTTGAGTACATTTATGAACACATATACCTACAAATAGACAAATTTGGCAGCATAAAATCAAAAATGAGCTTGCAAATGTAATTAAGGGATTGACAGCTTCTTTTATAAATAAAATGCAAACTACTTGAGAAATCTCACACAAAATGTTATTCACTTGAAATACTATCAAAACATTTATGAATTAAATTTGACTTCGTTCATTTGTCCACCACGGCCGCTATTTTTCGTCTGACCTCCTCTATAACGTCGAAGGGTTGTTGGCATAGACCAATGATTTAATATAGCCCCATCAAAAAAGTCTACAGGCATTAAATCGCACGATCTCTGCGGCTAGTAGACGGATCCGTTTCTCGAGATAGCACGTTCACCGACGCATATTCTGACGATTGACGAACCAAAAATGCGCTTCATTGCTGAAGATGAATTACGGCCGAAAATTGGCGTTAACGCTCTTAAAGTTGGCTCCGACTCGGAATTTCGATAGTTAATTTTAATTATTTGTAAAAGTTGTTTTTTCGTTTACTTTCACCAAGTGGCGTGGCTACCGAAGGGTTACGCGGGGCAGTGTCCCGGGCCCCAAAGCTTAAGGGTCCCCCAAATCCTGATTAGCAAATCTCTTATTGAACTAGGAAAAAACTCTCCCAACGTCGTAATCTAAGTAAAATAGGTTACTACTTTAACACGTTCGCGCACGGTATATATTTTTGGTGACTTGCGGTGGTACAGTTTGAATGATAGTTCATGTCCCATCAAACCCAAACAGGCATAATATCGCTAAAATCAGCACTAGAACGGATATGGTTACTGCTGCTGGTGCGTATGAAATTAGGTTTCCTTTAAATTTAATGTGATTTAAGGCATGTTTACAAGTCTTGCTGAAAAAAGGAGATTTTTAAATGACGAGTATGAACGTCATGCACGAGAGAGCCGACGAAGACGTGTATACACGTTACGTGCGCGAACGTGTTAATAATGGCAACTCATTTAAAAAAATACAGAGACATTTTCGACAAGGTTTCAACGTCTATTCGCTTGTGAGGAATTCCCCTGTATTGTTTGTGCTGTGTTGCCAACTTGCCACCCCAAACCCTTTTAGAAAGCAACAAATCAAAAAATCTTACATAAGAATACTAGTACGAACAAAAAAACTACTTAATTATAAATTGTATCTATTAAAAGTATTTAATCACATGTACTCGGCATAATTTTCGTGTTGAATTTGTATTAGGTATACCTGTAAGATTTTTAAATTTGCCGCCATTTTCAAGGGATTCTACTCGCTTGTCAGATTAGAAATCTATGGTATAGATCCCAACTTTAAAGAAAAAAGGCAAAGGAAAATTAAAAAACATTTTGATGAATTAGCTTCTCATTACGGATTTCGCAACAGGGAAGAAATATTTAAAACTACTATTTTCAAAAATGTAATAGACACAATAATAACTCAATTAAGTTCACGTTTTACTGGTATGAGTGCAATCAGTCAATTATTCAATTTTCTAACATCATCATTTTTTACTAGAAGTAGATGAAACAACTCTTAACAAAAGTGTGACCAATTCCAAAGTAAATATTCTGATATAATAGGCCCCAACTTTTCTCTTCAATTTCTTAATATTCGGCAATTTTCTAAAGAAATAATTACAAAAGATGGAGTGCTAGAATGCGACCTGACAGAAGTATTTACAGCAATGTTACTGTTCCATATAATTGCAGTTACTTCTGCAGAAGCCGAAAGATCATTTAGCAAATTAAAAATAATAAAAACTGATTTGGGGAATACTATGGGCCAAGCTCAACTACGGCATTTATCGCTAATAGCGATCGAAAACAAAGCCGCATCAAGCCTAGATTTAAACGAAGTCATTGCGAAAACTAAGGCCAGGAAAAGATTATAACTAAAGTGTTTAACATATGTACAAACGTTAATTAATTAGCATTTTGATTTGATTTACTTCGTTTTATTGCTGAATACTATATTAATCCAAGTATAAACTCCTGGACTCTAAGTTGATTTGCTGTGCCCTAAAGAGCTGTGCGTTAAAGAGCTGATGATGTGATGATACCTAGTTATTACTGTTTATGATGAAATATCTTTACATAAAATGAGTATATATATTGATAAAACCTAAACAGTTTGGGGGGCCCAGTTTTTTTTTTGCCCCAGCGCCCTTAGGGCCGTGTGCTGATACGACTCATACCAAATTTAAGTGACACATAAACTCTTATGTGACAGTTTCTGCCCTGAAAAAAGGAGCCCATAAGTATTTAAGTAGAACTTAGCTACGCCACTGACTTTACCATGATGTAAATGTTGATTTTACTTAATATATTGACATTGACAGTTCGGTAATCGATTTAAGGGTGCGTTCACACTGAAAGTTCGAAGTCAAGTCGCTAATAAAAGACCCTGTCGTAAAATGACAGACAGAAGAGCGTCCAGAATAAAATGATTTTGAGACAAAGAATATTCTTAAAAGGGATTGCTGATATAAATACCTATAAATAGTTTCAAGACGTATCCAAATATAATTAAGAGTTAAGTTATATGATACGTGAATTTATTAGCTTATGTATATCTATTGAATTGTAAGCTTTAAAAATGAACTTAGAAGCACTGCGGAAAAGTCACACGGCCGAAGCAATTAAAAATTAAAAAAAATATATTTTGTCTTAATTAACCTTTCCAGAAATGCAAATAGGTAAACGATTCCTTATACAGGGTGGGTCAAATACAATTTTTTTTATATGCAATAAACGAAACAATTTTTTATTTATTTATTAGTAAGAGCAATCATTCTCATTAATTATATGTTGTTGAAGTGGCTGTCTCGGCTGGCTTCGCAGTTCACTCCAATTTTCCAAGACCTTGTTGATGGTTTCGGCCTGCAGCTCACGAGTTGCTTGAATGACATTGACCTTTAGTGCTTGAAACGTTTTCGAATTATTGGTTTCCCACAAAAAAAAAAGTCCCAAGGGGTCAAATCGCAGCTCCGAGGCGGCCAATTGGCATCGCCAAGACGACTGATAACACGATTTGGGTATGGTGAGCAAAAGAACGATTGTGGCATGGGGCACCATTCTGCATGAACCAGAGGTCGTCCAAATCCATGTCTTCAATTTCAGTAAAATCAAAGTCGGTTAACATGGCTCTGTAACGCCCAACGTTGACCGAAACATTGTTCCCAGCCTCATTTTCGTTCGCGAAATGAGTCTCACACTCTACACCATCCACTGGTATCCAATGGGATACCAGTATCACTAAATTTTTGCGCAAAATTGCGTACAGCAGGCGCGGTGGATGCTTCATATCGGCCAACACTTCTTTTCAAAAAACGCACTGTTTCGGCTACACAACGCTAACTTTGGAAATTAGTTTTCAATATTTCCCAACGTTGTTCAAGCGTTAACCGATTCATTTCGTTTCTGTCAAGATTTCGAGCAGGAAAGAGCCAATGATTTAATAATAAATTACTAGATGGCCCACCCTTTACACAATTAAGTGTTACGGTTAAATCTAAAGAGTATAAATTCAAATATTTGTAGTTTATAAAACGTTATAACTTTATTTCTGTGTGAGTAATCGGCTTATTTTTTTTTTTATTTTGTAGGTTACTATTTAGATTTATAAAAATGGATGCTTGGGATACGGAGAAAAGAATTTGGATAGTGCAACGGTACCATGCTTTGCAGTCCGTCATTTCCGTCCAAAGGGAATTTAGGCGGGAGTTTGGCGGTAATCCCCCGAGTAGATGGACCATTATGAGGTTTGTAAACATGTTTGCCGAATCTGGAAGCATCGCACGAAGGCCGTACCATCGAGATGCCAATGTTCGGGTTCAGGATACAATCGCAGCAGTAGCATCTGCAATACAGGCCAATCCGAGCGTTTCGACCCGAAACTTATCGGGGCAAATTGGAGTTAGTAGACGGTCATTACAACGGATACTTCATGACGATTTAAACTTGTTTCCGTACAAAGTCCAAATTACTAGCAAGTTAAACCCTCAGGATTTGCCTGTTCGCCTGGAATTTTGCCAAAAAATGATATCAATGGCCGAACAAGACAACACATTGATCAATTGTTTGTTCATGTCTGATGAGGCCCATTTTGATCTTAACGGCAATGTAAACAAGCAAAATTGCCGTATATGGAAAGAGTCTAATCCAGAAATGCTCCACGAGACGGAACTGCACCCAGAACGAGTCACTGTGTGGTGCGCAGTTTCATCAAGGTGTATTGTCGGGCCGTACTTCTTTGAAGAAAACGGTGTAACCGTTACTGTCAATGGGGACCGTTATTTAAAGAGGTTGAAGGAGTATTTTTACCCAGAACTGCGCCGAAGACGTATACCATTCAACAGCGTTTGGTTTCAGCAAGATGGAGCAACTGCACATATAGCCAGACCAGTTATGGCGGAGCTAAACCAAAAATTCGCAAACAAATTAATTTCTAGGAACTCCACTCTTCGCTGGCCCCCAAGGTCACCTGACCTGACTGCACCAGATTTCTTTTTATGGGGTTATGTCAAGCAAGAGGTGTATAAAACGAAGCCCAGGAATTTAACTGAATTAAAGCAGTCCATAACGACAATAATTGAGGCGATCCCAACTTCAACTCTTCAGGCCGCAATGAATAGTTTTTTGATCAGGTGCCGCATATGCGTGGGAGAGCAACAACTAACTATTTAAAATAAAATTTAATTTTCTAACCAATAAAAAAAAATAAATGAAATACATCGATTAAAAAAAAAGTTATTTGAATTTCTTATTGTAGCACAATTGGTGCGCCACCCTGTACTTATACTCACCTAAACTATTTGAAGCCACTGTTTCTCAAAATGTTTCAGAAAATAAATTTTGCATTCTTTCGTCCAGTTGCAGCTAATTTTTTAGTTTGCTGTTAACTTCTGTATAGCATACCTATATACCAAAAGTGTAAGAGCAAAAATCTTGTCGTAATTTATGGAAATTTGCATTTGGTAGCTATTTTCCGTCGAATAGCATGGTAATAATGACAGCAGCATCCTTTTAAGTTGGCCTGCGGAAAACAGAGTTTCCCAAACCAGTTCTATAGGCCAACAAATATATTTTGACTCGGAAGGGCTTCAATTGTACATTTTAATAAATGCAAGTAATATTTTTCGAGTATTTAACTATTTTTTTCTAAAATATGAAATAAAAATTGCCTGTCTTCTATATTTTAATATAAATTACTAAAGGTTGCGAAAAGCATCCAACCCTTACAACTTTAAAAGTGTTATCAATAGTAATAATGCCCAGAGGACATGCACTATTTTATCTGGGCCAAAGATGAAATATTGAAATTTGGACTCCGAAATACAACCCTCGTAAAAAGACCGTTTTCTATAGGAGCGGTATAATTTCCAAACTATTCTTTTCAACTTTTAAGAATTTGGAGTAAAACGGAAAAAAACTGTCAAAAGCTGCTAGAATGATATTAGCGACTGGTTTAAAGGCCAAATTCTTAGATTGCAATGATCTTTATCTATTTCGTATGGTATTAAACCTATTGGTTAACCTAAAATTACGATTGCAATAGTTGACTTTTATTTCAGCCTATGTAGGAATAGGTTAGTTTTGAAAAGAAATAAAACACTTAAAACTTATAACCGCTATGGTGGCAGTTGGAATCTGTGGAAGTTCTTTTGGAGAAGCGAACTTTTTCTTCGCCCTTTTCCTAATGGAGTTTCGTTTACAATTTAAATAATTATTAAATAAAAATAAACAAGAAATAAAAAAATTCCAGCCTTTTTTTAATGTCATTGGAATACAATCCAAGTCGGACATCGCAAACTCATGCGATTTGATAGAACGTCGTTGTATAAACTGGTAGGGGCCCTAACGGGTCAGAACTTCCTAAGAAACCACACAATGAAAGTGAAACTCAAAATGACGACATATGTAGGGGTTGCGGAGACGAGGAGGTACACGAGGATACACCACACTTCCTCTGTCAAAACCCAAATCTTTGTCACTTGAGGAATAGAACACTTGGTAGACACTACTTCCATGACATTCATGAACTTTCGGATGTCTCTTAATCTGATCTTTGTAGGTTCATAAATGCATCAGGATGGCTGGACAAGGTCGAGTAACCGTGGGAGAGTCAATACCATAGTCAGCAATATCGGCTAACCCTCATCAAGGGCATCACAATGGCTCCACATGGACCTCAGTGGGGTGTTGCGGGGCATGCTCTGCCGCACCCACGCATTAACCTAACCTATGTCATTGGTACACGAGTTTTAAAAGAGGTTAGGTACTTCGATTTGCATAGAAAAAGAGTTTTGGTGCGGAATTTTGTTTGCATTGAAATAAATGAGTTCTTAATTCAACGATCAAAAGCGTAGTTTTAAAAAAAGTTTTACGTTTTAAGTAGGTAGGTACTCAAAAATATAGGAAAGAACACTTTCTTATACTTAACCTATTTTTGGAAAAATCTAATCTTGTCCGTAGCAAAGAGGCGGGGCGCGCCGCGAAGGCGGCCGGTTCTCAGAATTTTTAAATTTCTTGCAATTATCATCCGATGTTACTTCTATTCATGAATTGCAATTGTTTGCATAAGAAACGTAAAATATATTTGCGTTTTTTAAATAAATTAATTTGGAATCTACCCCTTTTACTGGTAACATATTATTAATATTTTCAACTTCCATTTCGTTTCGAGCGCACTTCTTCAACTGATTTTGTTAGCGTTAGTTATATCGCTTGTATACAAAAACAGAAGTAAATTAATTAAAAATGTCATAATATTTTTGCATTTTGGGTAATATCAAGCAGGAGTAAGTTTTTTAATTTTAAAAATGTCATAACGCCCAAAAGCTTGACATAATACCGGAACTTAATAAAAATAAATTATTTGGGCCTTATCTATAGATTTGGGCTTTACGACATTCTATTTGAACTTTACGAAGCCTTATTTAACTTCATTATGGAGCTTTGGTTTTTTTACAACTGTAGATGCAAGGAAGTGATGTTGCAACAAGGCAGATAAGGTCTTAGCTTACGAGTAGTAACCATATAAGGAGCTAATAACGAACCAAGAGAAGATCGATATTAAAACATTACGGCCTTACCAATAATCAACTTTAGTCTGGCAGTTTGCGCAAAGACTCCACACATTCCAAAATCCCTTTACCAATAAACAAATATAGTTGCCAGAATATCGCTAACTGTAGGGTTATATGCTAATGTTCAGAAACCCATGTTTATCTCGGGCATTACCTGAATAAATCCTCCCTAAATGTAATTTTCAAGAGGAGTGTTGCCCAACCACCAAAAATAGTGGTATTGAATTTCGTAATAGGAGCGAATTTAAATGCACTTTTGTTCAGGCTGAACGTTTAAAATTATAAACTAATTTTAGTAAATTGTAAATGTTTTCGGACTTTATTCGTTGGAATACAACAATGTAAGTAGTTTTTAAGTTTAGCAAAGACAAATTTGTACAAAATTGAAAAATATTGCATTTTTGTTTTATTTCTAAACACTTGAAATATATATTTCGAATATTTTCATTAAATTAAATTTTTGGTTTGGTATTTGTTTGCTTTTTGATTGGTTTGCAAGTTACGAGTGCATACGTAGTAAATTTGATATAAGTTTAGAATGTTTCCAAGACTTTCTGAAGAGTCGTCGAGAAGAAAATAAAATACCGGTTCACCTAAGATTGGACAGCTCATACCGGAATACCTACATTTTTGTACAACTCTCAGTACCTTAGCGGCTCAGGTAGATATTTGGCTGCAACCAAATGAATCAATGGTTGATGTGAAAAAGTTGACTTAGCGGAAATATAGATAAAAGAATTGTCAGCAAAATTCAGCAAAATCCCCGCGAAATAATAAATTTAGGAACTTCTGGAGGATAACAGGTAGTATGTGCGAATTCAAGATAAACAGAATTCTGTTTTATTTGGTGTGAATTCATAGAGGAGTACGCATGACAGTTTTCGTGTAGAAAAATGTCCGCGGGTTTATATTTTTCTGAATGAATTTAACATTTTGTCGCTTTCAAAGTTTCCCGAATTAAGTAATATGAGCTATACAATTTTAAAAGATCATTACAAGCTTTTACAAACACTGTTTCGTTGCTTGGCAGATTGAAATTTAAAAACGGGAACGATAGGTCCTTAAAACGCTTTTGACTTCCCACGTGAATTAATTTATTCTAAAACAAAATAGCCGGCTATTATTTTTTTTTTTTTTAAATATTCACTTGCTAACCATTCAATCTTTAGATCAATAAGCTTCGATTTTCGTATTCAGCTTAACAAACTGTGTTCCGACACAAATTCACTCATAAATCATTCGTGAAGTATTAGAAAACAAAGGAAAGTGTACTATAAAAAGTACCGAAAATTGTGTCGGATCGAAGTAGATGGAAATACTGATTTGCATATGATATTTGACAGATCAGCTGATATTTTGTTTTGTTTTTTGTTTATAATAAGCTTCAAAAGACCTTTTAAAGATATCTGTTGGACAAATTAATTTGCGATTTATATATTCCTTTTCTAGAATAAAATCCTCGTTCTGAAATAAAACATCGACCTTGTTTTTCACGAAAACAAATTATGAAATTGAATTATGCGAAGACAAAAAATGTAATAGATTCTAAGAAAGTTGTCGCACTAGCAAATGTGGTGGTCCAATTGTTTATTGATACCGTTTCACTACCGCTGAACATTTATACTAAAGCTGGTAACCAGCTAATCGTCGACATTAGTGTTTGATTATTAGTAAGGCCGATAGAATATATATTTATTTTTACTCAATTTACACAATTTGATATTAATGACCTTAGGGCTTCAAATTGCTTTTTATCCAATCTTCGTATTCACCAACACGTGTATAAATTCCAGGAATATTCTCCACTCCACAGCCACGAGAAAACGAAACAATTCCCTCGATCGCCCATTTCCCTTTGAAATACATCAAAGGTCCTCCGGAATCTCCGGTACAAGTGTCTTCAATGAATTTCCCTCCAGCGCACAATTGGAAGTCCAGCAAGAATGTTTTTGCTCTCTTGAATGCTTTTTGGCAATCATCTTGACCGTTAATTGGCAGGGATATCTTCAATTTGATGTTGCTGCTTGTTTCTAGTGAATAATAATGGCCCATATTAGTTTCCATCAATTAAAGTCGATTTTTATCGCAATAATTACCATTTAGTGTTCTACCCCATCCAGCCGCCACCAAATTTGTGCCAACATTACTACGTGTCAGCCCTATTACCGATGGCATGCATACTGGTGAAATAAACGACGTGTACTGGATGCCAGTTTTCAAACGTATCAGAGCAATGTCATTGTGCCTATGAATGCTCCGGATGTTGTAATTTGGATGTACTATTACGTCCTCCACTGGTATATCTAGAACAGGATCTGCACAATCTGATTCAACACAGTCAATGGGCTTACTTGTGTCATATTCGCCCAAGCGTATGCTCTGTCTAAATTATGAACAGTATTTATGTGAAGTTATTAGTAGATTAAATTGACTTAAAAACTTACAAATTCTTTTCAACAACGCAGTGAGCTGCAGTGAGCACGTATCTGGAATTAATTAGGCTTCCCGCACAGTAAAACTGTGGTGACTGGTCGGAACCTATAAAAATGGTTTATGTTCAAATTGTTTATTATAATTTTTAAATATTTTGGTCATAATATTTCTGTGGCAAAAAGGAAAAACGCCATAAATCAATTTTAGCCACTTTTCAGGAGCGCAGGTTTGACTTTAGATGTGGGAAGACACGTTTTTTTCCTGATCCATAACACAGTAACCATAAAAGATATTTGAATGAAACAAATTTGACACATAGAACAGGTTACTGTGCATCCGATCGTAACAAACTCAATTTTGACATACGTCGACTTATGCTGCTTTCCTTTTTGCCACAGTATATAAAGTAATATTTGCCGGTATGTCCGTCCTCTATACGTCTAGTCCAATCCAATCCAATCCAATAATATTAATCCAATAATCCAATTAAGATAAAATTATGTTTCTTAAAGTGGGCGGCATTATGACATCTCTTACACGAAGCAAACATTCAATATGCTAATTTTCCGGACTAAAGGAAGCTAACATTGTGAGATTTGGTGCATTGGTGTGCATTGTCTAAACAAAGCACTTCCCGAAATTTGGGTGGGATTGAAAAACTAGCTTGGATACATAGGTACAACAAAGTGATTTAAAATTTATATCTGACATATCCCGAGAAAAACCTAAATTCCAACTTAAGGTTTTTTTCACTGCGCCACCTCTCGCGAACGTCTGACAAACATCCGAGAGAATAACTGTCATGAAAGATCTTCTCAATTGGCCGTTTGGACTCGGCATAAAATTGTAGATCCCTTCCATTCGTCCTAAAAATAAAAACTCACACAAGACGAATGGTTGTGAGAAGCTAGGCTTGGGTCCATACGGACCTGTTGCGCCAATTATTTATTTTTTTTTTATCTGACATTGGCAGGTTATAGCAAAAACGATTCTTGAATCATGAAGGTATGGTAGGTAGGTAGAAGTGGAGGCTCAGCTTTGAACCCAAGTAGCACTGATGTGTCTTTTTGTTACCACGACTGGTGTCACCTAATTTGTGATGATTGTTAAGGGTCTTATGCATTCTGTACTATATCCAATCTGTGGAGTTGAGGAAACAGATTGTATCTAATATCCCTTTACCCGCAATGTGGCTCTTGCCAGTGCCGGACATTTGCAGAGGAAATGGAAGAGAGTTTCTTTCTCATTTTGTATTTCCAGAACTGCGGCAATGAGGGTTGTGTGGGATCCGAAGTTTGGCCGCATGGTCTCCAATTGGTCAATGCCCAGTGATTATTTCCGTGACTCTGACAATATCTGGACGGGTTCTGTTTAGCAGGTTTCTTGTTCTATTGCGATCGTATGTGGGCCATACCTTCCTTGATATGAGGCAGTTGGTCAACCCCCTCCATTGGAGATTGGCTTTCTGCAGGAATTTTAAATGAATTTGTCCCTTGACCACTCCTAGTGGAATTTGGACCCTTGCCTCGAGTGAGCGGTGTAGAGCCGACCTCCGCCTGGCCAGCTCATCTGTACGCCCGTTACCTATTATGTCACTATGCCCTGGTACCCAGAGAAGTGTGACATTGAAACGTTCGCTCAGACGGGCAAGCTCGTTTCGGCACTCCTGCTCCAGCTTACAGAATATGGTAGCCGAATTGATGGCTTTGATGGCGGCTTGTCTATCTATAAGGATAGCAATGTTTTTTTTTGGGCGTTGTGTCATGCCCTAATTGCGCACAGGCTTCTCGGATAGCCAGTAATTCAGCCTGAAAAACGCTGGCAAAATCCGGCAAACGATATGATATTGATATATTCGGCGAGTCTGAGTAGACCCCGGCCCCCACACCACACTTCATCTTAGATCCGTCAGTGTATACGACCTTGTCGAAACCCTGCACTACTTCGCACCTCTTCCACTGAGCTATGGAAGGGAAAGTTACCTGGAAGTATTTTTTAAAACTAAGTTGTGGTGTGATGAGGTCGGTTGGAAACGTGACCGTGCCATTTAGTAACGAGTGCAGGATGTTGCTGTGACCATACGGCCTTGCACTCCAGCACCCAGACTCCCTGAGTCTTATAGCGCTACATAGTGCGGTATGAAGGTATATTAAATACCGAACACTTCACAAAATGTGGGAGGTATTTAATACGGGGCGTGGAACTTTTAATAGTTTAATAGTTAAACAATTAAATGAAAGGAGGAGTAAGTCGGACTTCTGTGGCTGTGCAATATTACCTAAATCATAATCGCATTAGGTAGATAATGTTATTTGAATAAATATTATTAGACAATAATATTTCTTAGGCTAAATTGCTTAAAAATGGTAAAGATTTGAACATGTTTTTTTAAGCCTATATTCTAATAACTTTGCCTATGAAATAAAGTAACCTTGTTTTAAACTTGAGAAAATTTATTTAGAAAACAATTTAGATTTTGTGCAAGGCAAACAAAAAAAAACAATTATATAAAATATGGTAACCTTACCTTAGACGTAAGGCAAAATTGCATATAAGGCCATTTTTCCTTCAATTGTTCAAAAATAGTAGCTTTTAGTTGTACCTAAAGTAGGTAACGTGCCTTAATCATTCGGTATTGTTTCGAATTCGGAGAAAAGGAAATATTTGCTTGCCATACAAAGTTTAAACTGCACGTTTTTTTTTTACAGAAAATATAAAGTTTAAGCTCAGGTAGTAGATTCAAGTTTATTTCTTTTTGTGTAGACAATTGCAGCGAATCGCAACACAACGAAACTGGGATATTACAGTGAATGAAAACCACACGAAAAGAGAAAATAATCAATTAAAAAAATGGTACCAGTGTTCAACATTTTTTTAAGGATGGGATCTATATTAATTAAATAGAAAACGTACAATTAAATGCGTACTTTCCGCTGTACTAATAATCATTTTTAGACAAAAAATTCGAACGTAAATTTAAATGTAGAATGTCTAATCACATTGCAGAGAGAAATGATCGAGTTTTCGCCTATAATGAATATTTGAGCAAAATGTTGGCAATCTTAGTCAACCATCAAGTTAAAATTGTCTACAGTGTACGATGCATTGAATAGGGTAATTGCGGGAGAGATGCCGCGTTGGGAGACATGCCGCACCTATCCAAAATCATATGAATAGTGGATGTCATGAATCTTTTTTTTTCTTTGTTTTGTTCAATACGTATTGAAACACAAAAGAGAGCAAAAAAAAAATTTATATTTTTTAAGGGGAGGGGAGATATTGCAGTTTGTTTTGTTTTACCTTCTCCTTTTTGGTGTGGAAATTTTTCAATTGAATCAGTGAAGCTTAAGAAGAAGCCATAAGCTAAGTATTAAATAGACCGTCAGCTCCCGCGCACCTACCCGATTCCCCCCGCAAATTTTGAAAAGAAAATTCTCTCTTAAATTTCCTATCTGTGAATACGTGTGAAGCAGCAAAAAATTAAATTCTAAATGGCGGGAGGTGTAATAAAATACTGACACTTAGCAGTGTTCCTACATCGTGGGATCTCTAGCTTTTTGAGGGAAATTAAATTTTTTCACAAACTTTCTGTGCGTCAAAGGAAAAAACATCAAAATTGTGGGAATATCAATAATCTGACAAAAAAAGATTCTAACTACATTTCACCATGAATATCAACGCACTAAATGTACATAAAATGGAGATTTGCCTTTAGCAACAATTTCTAGTACCAAAAAATGATCATTATAATGTTAGGGAACTGCGATTTTTATATTGAAGATTCATTTTATGTGATTTTTTTTCCGAACAATACAAATACTTTTGAAAGTATATCTTTTTAATAAAAAAATCGAGGTTATTTGAGTTTAGTGAAAAGAGTAAAATGAACACCCTTAGTGGGAAAAATAAAGATAGATTGCTAAGAACACTGACTGAGAGTTAGTGTATTTGGTTAGTTTCTGTGAGCTGATGGATGCGTTCTGAGAGTTTATATTCGTTGTTGTATTTCACCACGGAAACATTTATTCTACCAAATGTAGAATAGCGAATGTAATCTCAACATAAATAAATGAAAGAGTAAAGTGTGAAAATTCATTAGTTGAAATAAAATAAAATATTTGTTTCCTATAATTATTATGTCTGTTTTCGTTTGTTGTTTTTGGCGAAAAATTATTTTACCGGCGAATGTCGATGGAAAAACTGCAACCAATATAAAGAGAAAAATTGATTAAGAATATTAAAATTTAAAATATGTTTCAGGGGAAAGATATAAACATTTCTGTTCGGGTATAATTTTTGAGTTATAGAGTTTAGTATCGACTTTAAATTTACGGAAGCTCACATTTGCGAAAATTTGATTGAAAATAAAACCACTGCGAACTACTCGTAATAAGAGTCGAAAATAAAAATGTTTATTGGTAAGGCCCAATCTTTCCATGAAGATTCCGTTTATTAATGGAAAACAAATTAAATTTATTAGACAATTTGAAACAAATGAAATTATTAATTATGAAATTACATTTGAAATAAAATGTCCAGAATATGAATAATGTGCATTTATAATAAAAAGAAAAAGTCTATAAGACACAATCAACGAAAATTGATTTTCTTTAAAATGTATGGGAAAGAACGAAACTCAAAATGTATATAGCAAATTTTGAAATAAATATATTTGCTGATTTGTACCCTGATATGTCGCATTTAAGTTTTGCTGCATACAATTTTCTTTTTATTCATACGAATAATGATTAGTAAACGGATATTTTTTTATTTTTGTCGATGATTCATGTAGTTCATCGATTTCCATTGTTTACAACATAAATGTAAACATCCCGTACAATATACATTATCCTGGTAAAATGAGAGAAATCCTCTATACCTATGCGTTTTAATAAATTTGGTACTAAATTCACCACACTACGCACCGTTTTCTTAACACGACCCGATAACGGCCAATTATTTGAATTATTTGAATTTTTACCACAGAATGAACTGTCAGGTTCCTAGGTGCGAGTGTATGCGTGCGTCTAATCTACTTTAACATGGCACACATATTTTGCCACATAGTAACACGGAAAACAGCTTGTAGGCAAATTCTCTTAAGTTGAAAGAGCTGACGGTCTATATAATACTTAGTTTATGAGAAGAAGCAAGAAAATGTATTGAAGGTGGAATGTCCCTAAGCAAATGTTTGGTGTTTCAGTTAGAACACTTACAAGAGGCCTAAAGGAAGGAAACTTTATAAGAAATCCCTTGGACCGAAATGTAATAAATAATTACTTACGACATTTTGATATTATTATTTATAACTGCTAAAGCCCGTTTGACACTACATTTTTTGCATTTTTTCTGCTTTTAAAATGAAACTAGAGCAGAACGAAATATTAGAACGAAAATTCCACCTAATTAATGTAGAAACGTCACTTTTTAGTGTCAAATTACATTTTTCAGCTGCTGGCAGCTTTTTTTTGACATTTCAACATTTTTTGAAAATAAAATCGTTTGAAAATTTGTAGTTTCTTTTAAAACAGTTGCTACAGTTGAAAGATGTACCAAATGGCTGCACGAAAACTGTACAATTTACAAGAAAAAGAATTTAATCTATTGTACTGACTGTGGTAGGGACGAGGAACGTAAAAAACATGTTTCACATGCAAAATGAGGCTCGAAACGTAATGCTTTAAAACTGCGGCATCTCTCCCTCACTGGCTGGGAGAGATGCCGCACACAGTATAATTTATTTTTCAGTAATATTTATTTAAACAATAAGATTTTTGTTGGTTTAATCCCTTTTAATGGTAGAATATAAATCCATTGTTAAGTTTTGTAAAAGAAATAAAGTCTTTTTTGGTTTTAACAAAACGTAAAATTGAGTTTTATAAAAGCGCGGCATCTCTCCCGCAATTACCCTAAATATGTTTAAACATTCACTAGTTGAGAGATAAACGCAGCTGCATTTTATTCTTTGTCAGATTCAAATTTTTTATAACATGGTAACAGGGAACGCTTTTTAATTCAAACGCTGATGCAGAATTTCTATATTGGCTTCCATCTGCATACGTAAAGGCCTACATGCAAACTTATCGCAATCAATAAAACTATACTTCGTTAATAATCGAAGTTGATTGTCAAGTTCTGATAACAATATATTTTCTGCAAATGCTATACCAATACACAAACACAACTCATCTTATTGTTTACTGTGTAACCAGTAAACAATAAGAGTCATCCAGTTTTAGCAACTTCACGGACTTGCTGGCTATTGAGAATACAATTTTGCCCGTCAAGTGAAAACAAAAAAAAAAAAAACATTCGCATACGGACCAAATTGAATAAGTATTGCGAAATCTCCAGTTATTTTCAATCTTCTTCTTGGACAGACTTCCACTTTATTGGATGAATCGTATAATATAAAGCGACTCCAATGTTAGTTGTTCATATCTGATCGATCTATATCACATATTTTGAAGCTTTGACCTATACAGGACCCTAGGCCTAGCTTCTCATAACCTTTTGCGACAACGTGTTTTTGGGACGAATTGTAGGGATCTACAGAATTATGCCAAATTCAAACGGTAACATTTACGAGATTTCTCAGGACTTCCGTCAGACGTTAGCGAGAGATGGGATACTGGAAAGCACTAAACATTGCGTCCACGACACGAATTTCACGACTTTGAAAACTTAAATGAGTATGTAGAACTCCACTAACCGAGTAGTACAGTATATGCAGAAGCATATACGTAGCCACCACCTAGGATGGGTAAATTACATACACTCCGTTCTATATGTTAAGGGCACCAAGAAGCCCTTACCTGCCTAAGCGCATACGAAACTGAAAGTCGTGTTAAAAACAGCTTACCATAATTTAGCAAAGCCATCCAAGGAAACTCGTCCAGTTCCGTTTGTTTTCCGCTATAAATCTTACTGCCACTTGGCTGATCGCCACAATCTTCCAGGCCTGGCAGTAAGCCACTAATCAACCTCAGTTTGTCTGATTGGGCGGCAACAGCATCGGGATCTTGATGCGACACATCATTAGTACAACAAACTAAGGGGGGATCACCAAAACCATCCGTGCAACTTGATTCTGATAGAAATTTAGTTTCTCCATCTGTGAGAGTGGATTTCGATTGCAATACTTTTAGAACTGGACATTCTTTAATGGAAATGCAATAACCCTTTCGCTGGTTTGGGTTTACACAATTTGCTATTAAAAAAAAAATGTATATCAACGATCTACTATTCTATGTATTTGTATATGGTACTGCACTCACATGCTATATTGGCGAAAGTTAAGTAAGGATAAATTATAAGAAAAGCTAAAACTATAAACTTAATGCTGGTATTCATCTTGAGATTAGATTCACAACTGAGTAAATATAAAATAGAAAACAACTCTCCTCAAACTAATTCAGAAATTGATTGCGCTTTGGCTAATATAATTACATTTGCTTTCGTATAATGAAACTGGTTTCAAATGCTGTTTTGAGTCAATTAATTAATACATTCGAACAATTGGCTACATTAATACAACTCAAACTGGATTTTGCAGTGTGATATAGGGTTGCCAGTTTTTGCTCGTGCCAAATCTGGTGATTTTCGAAATATTTGGGGAATCAGCCAAATATCGGTATTTTTTTGATTAAATTATTTTTTTAATAAGAACGGGACGGGACTCGAAAAGCATTCTGCTACAGCGCTGCTGTAAGTGTTCGTGTACATTCAACAAATTAATATGGAAAAAAAAATAAATTAAACGGGCCTCAAAATATCATATCAAAAAATATATCCCAATATATATTTCAAATTATTTTTGTGCGATAACCGAAAAATGTTTCAAGCTTAAAACCATATATACCCGCTCGATGACTTGTGGATAAAGAGAAACTAGAAAACAAACGTGGAGTTGGTCGACATGTTGACCATGGGAAATGGCAACACTATGTTTGACTCAGTTGAGTGCGATAATTCAAAAGATTTAGAACGTTTGTGACCGAAAGTTAGTTCAGCTTATTGCTTATCCAATGAGTTCATCAGAAAAGAAGATTCGATTTATAATTTAAATAAAACAAACACATTTAAATACGTTACGGGTCTGGAATTAATTGACATCTTGAATTCTTTGTAATAGTCGTGAAAATGTAAGAGAGGTACAAGTGGTGTCATAGTGTCATAAATCATTTAGGATCTTGAGGTTAATTAATTAGAGCTCCTCCAGATAATCCATTTGAGCAGCGGAAACGAATAGATACAGATTATGACTTAAAGTAGACAAGAATTCGCAGAGAATTTAAGTTACTACCGTAATATTCAGGATTCTGTCTGTAAAATAATGTACCTATATTTGTTTGTTTCTACGAACCCTTAAGCTGTATGGACCCCAAAACCACCAAAACGCTTAAATTTGCAGGCTTTCTTTTGTATTGGCCTGATAGTGTCCCTGGTGCAGTTTGGTTAAAATCAGATAGGGACATGGAACTTTCCGTGAATAACAAAAACAAGAAAACATTTAAAACGCTATTTTTCGACACTTAATTTTGAACATTTAGAACTTTCATTTGCATTGCCTTAACAAAGAACTTTGCAAAATATAGGCGGGATAGGAAAACGTGGAGTGGCACTTTCCATATAACAAAATTATTATTTAACCCTAGAAGGCTAATGTTCGTCGATTCGACGACGTCGCATTCTTAATTTTCCTGTCTCTTTTCAACGCGGGTAACTTATGCTCAACAACTAACTCAGTCGCCGATGCGTTCTTGCGAAAGACGGCTGTGTCCGGCAGGTAAAAACAGTATTTCTATTTTTTTTTATATTTTTAAATGCAATATTGGAATTTGTGGTCAACATCGAATTGACTTTTGGGCATTTTGCGCAAAGAAATATTAGTTCCTTTATTTTTTTTCTTATCACCTGTTATTATTAATTTTATATTGCCAAATATAATTGTAAAGACATGTTCATTTCAGACTGAAAAATGTTGCGTTTTGTTAAAAGACTGCTTAACAATAAAAAAAAGAAGAATATACTTAGTAAAATCAAATTTTTTATTTGGGAAAATAATGTTAATGTTTGAGAAAAAAAAATAGAGCCATATGTATTCAACAAAGCTTAAAAAAACATATTTTAGTACGGATCGTCGAATCGACGAATGTTGAGCTTAGACGTAGTCAGAAAACAATATCTGTAAATTTACATTTATGACAGCTTTAGCCTTAAAATTTTGTAAATGCGGCCAATACAATGCTAAAATGGGGCGGTGCACTAACCACTCACAAACAAAAATTTAAACGGACCTTAAGTTGCAAAATTTAATTTTAAAATAAAGCAAATGTAGCCTGGGCTTAATAGGAAAAGCACTGGAAAAGCCGTGCGGATATAGCTGGTACAGTATAAATGTAGGAAAAATTACTCTACCCACGAATTTAGATTTTGCGTTCACGGCACGTCTAGTCCAGCCCAATCTAGTCGATTTAAAATACCTACATTTTTGGATTTGATTAGTGGCTGTCACGTAAACTTTTTTTCAAAATAAAGGGCCAAAGAAGATTTTAGGAGCCGTGTAAATATTGTGAGGTCCATTCAGAGCAAAACAATACAGTAAAAATAAGGTAAGACACGCCTCGAAAACAGGGTAAGGCACTGGTTCTGGCTTTAAACTTACAATTTAAAGTGGCTTTATGACAACGAGATAAAAGCAGTGTCTTTCAAGTTCTAGCTGTTTTTAAAGCGGCTCAACTTCTGCAGATGAGAACTATAATTTTAAAGATTATTTTAATATTAATTCCAAAATAGTCAGAGACTGTCGCCTAATGCTTAAGGCATAATGTAGTCAGAACTGAGTGAGACTGTGTTGGGTGCCAGAACACTGCGGTATAGCAGGAAATGAGGAAGCTGATGGGCTTGCTATTAAATGAGGTACAGAAGAGGAAACAAATATTACACCACCTCCATTTTTACTAAAGTTACACTTTACACAACAAGCCACTTTCGGCAGAACTCCACAGCAAGAGATATAGGGAAATTCTTAACTGCATAAAACTTCCCGAATAAAAAAAAATAAAAATTTATTGTTTTAGCTTTATTTTTCTTTTCTTAAACAATTTGTATTAAAAAAACTTAAAAAAATTATTTTATTTAAAAAATAAAAAAAAACTAGGCCATATATGGCTTCCTTAACTAAAAATGTAAATATTAAGACATTCATTAGTTCATTTTTTTGGCACCTTAGGTGATTAAAAAAGATGCATAATATCAATAAATAATTAAGAACAAAATTAAAAAAGGTTTATTGCATATAAAGAAAAGAATTGTGAAAACAAAAGTAACAAAAAATATAAAGCTATTTCTAAACACATTAAAAAAAAAAGCAAAACAAAACGACGCAATTCCTAGGTAAAGGGTGATTTTTTAAGAGGTTTAGAACTTTTTTTTAAAAAATTAAAAAAAAAACACAAAAAATTCGAAAAAATGAATGAAATATTTATTTGAATCGATAGTTTGAACCTTGCAATTTAATGTTTAAAGATAATTTCATGCAAATGTTGACCGCGGCTGCGTCTCAGGTAGCCCATCCGCTGAGTCCAATTGTGGCATACTCTTTCACACATATCGGCCGGTATCTCACGAATGAATGCATGGATGTTGGCTTCCAGTGCGTCAATCGAAGCGGGCTTGTCCCTATACACATTAGCCTTGGCATACCCCCACAAAAAATAATCTAATGGTGTCAAATCGCACGATCTAGGCGGCCAATTGACCGGCCCGAAACGTGAAATTAACTGTTCACCAAACTCGCCTCGCAATTGCGCCATTGTTTCGCGTGCTGTGTGGCATGTGGCACCGTCTTGTTGAAACCACATATCATGCAAGTCAAGAACTTCCATTTCGGGCAAAAAAAAGTTTGTTATCATCGCTCGGTAGCGTTCACCATTGACAGTAACGCTGCGATTCGCATCATCTTTGAAGAAATATGGCCCAATAATGCCGCCGGCCCATAAACCGCACCAAACAGTGGCTTTTTCGGGATGCATTGGTAGCTGTTGCAATGCTTCTGGCTGATCTTCACTCCAAATGCGGCAATTTTGCTTATTTACGTACCCATTCAACCAAAAATGAGCCTCATCGCTGAACACAATTTTTCGATAAAAAAGCGGATCCTCGGCCAGCTTTCCAAGAGCCCATTCACCAAAAATTCGGCGTTGTGGTAGGTCGGCTGGCTTTAGTTCTTGCACCAGCTGTATCTTAAAAGGCTTTACGCCCAAATCCTTCCGCAAAATTTTCCACGTAGTGCTGTAACAAAGGCCTAACTGCTGGGAACGGCGCCGAATCGACATTTCGCGGTCTTCTGTCACACTAGCTGATACGGCCGCAATATTTTCTTCACTACGCACAGTACGTAAACGTGTTGGTGGTTTAATGTCCAACAAAGTAAATTTGGTGCGAAATTTGGTCACAATCTTCCGAATAGACTGCTCAGAAGGTCGAGAATGCCGATCATAAAATGGAAGCAGCGCGCGATGAACATTTCGAACCGAGCACGAATTTTGATAGTAAAATTCAATAATTTGCAAGCGTTGTTCATTTGTAAGACGATCCATGGTTAAATTGCAAACCAAACTGAAGCTGTTTGACAGTGACACAAGGTACTAAACACACGTCAGCTGTCAAAACCGGTGTTGCCAAAACCAAACCAGCTAAAAAATCACCCTTTAGTATCACATACAAATTTTTTAAAAAACAAAGACAACATAATTCATTCTGTCACATAAAAAGTTAAACGCAAAAAAGAAAGACACTTCGTCTATTTTAGATGAAACTGGGTAAAACAGTTTCTCTTTTCGTTGTAACATAAATATACTTTACACTTTTCACAGAAAGTATATCACCGAAATGTTTAATTATTTAGGCATATTTGCCGATTGTTCTGCCAAATTATCCCTTCTTACGGATTGCAGAGGAAGATCTTGATGCCTTGCGGGACGTTTTCGTTTTGGCGTACTAATCGATATCCGTCCTTCGATCGGATCTACTGCAGACTGATAGTGGCCGTCCACGTTTTCTAGGTGCTTTGTTAGCTTTTCGTAAATGCTCAGATATTGCCAATTTGAAGTCATAAAGAGGCACATGGAAATCGTTCTCACGCCGCCAAAGAATCCAAGCGTTTATTGCACAAACATCTATCATATGGAAAAATATCTTTTTGTACCATTTTTTTATATCTCAGTGGAATTCTATACAGTCCAAGCATCGAATCAAGTAAATCCACAAAACCTATATATTTATTATAGATTTCTACAGCTTGAGGAACAGGAACGGTTTTATATTGCTTATCCCTTCTGAAATATCGGCGTTTGCTGGTAACCGGTTCACTTCCAACATAAGGCGACAACGTGTTTACAAGTTTGTCAAGCCAAGATACCAGACTAAGTTTAACACCCTTCCCCGTCCCTGTTTCTTCATTTCCTTTTCTGATGGCATTTTAGAATTAGGTACTGGGTTTTAGCCGAACTGTGCCCAAAGGTAATAGTCCATTTTTAAATAGGTGGACTTCTAAATTTAGACTAATTTACCAATTATGAAAAAAAATTTTATGGTTTACATTCCTTACTACTGTGGATGTTAGCCTTGTTACGACGTTCCCGCTAACACCTAAGTCCGGCGCATCTCCATGATATGTATTGCTCTGTTCTCGAGCAAATATATCGAAATCGTAACTGAATCCAGATATCCCACTGAGAACTTGGTTTTTGTAACCCCACTTATGAGGCCTGTCTGGATTGTATTTCTTAAGTTCGTGGCGGCACTAAGTGGGTATTATTTGTTCATCCACGGCTAGGAACTTCTGCTTTGGAATTAGCAGCATACTTTCCCTTAAAGACCCCTTTTACCTTAAAAAGTTTGTCATATCCCTCTGTCCCAAATGGCTTAAAATCATTATTATTATTGAGATGACGGAATCTTTTAATGGTTTCCCATCTATTGCACGTCATCGTCTCGAATACATTCCGCTGACCAACAGCTTTACCCCAGTGATGCCTCGATGAAGGTAGTTGGAAACATGACGTGTGAATTACAATGCCGATAAATTGCTCCATTTCGGTTTTTGTGGCTTATTGATATCGTCTTGAAGAGCTTTGGTATTTGAATGCTCTACAATAAATGTAATCAGATCTTCAGTAAAAAAGAACGAAAATAAATCCCCTGGTGTCTTCAAAGCTTTTAAGATTTCTGGCACTTCAGTAACTCCCATTAATCTGAAGTTTTGTTCGTCGTATGGGGTCAAGCGTCATTTTTTCAAAAAAAATATTAGTTTTCTTTAGACCTGTTTTCCTTACTTTTTTTTTTTTGCTTTGAGGTTGAGGCAACGACGGCTTCGTTTTCGAATTCAGACTCTGTGTCAGTTTCATCTACTGTAAAACAATCACTATCACCATTTTCAGGATTTAGTTGGGGCTCAAATTCCATATCGGAATCTGGTGCTAGATCGTCATCACTATAATTGATCCATCCCCAGGAATGCCATTTACTTGCAACGATATACCATAGAATTGAAGAGGATCCATTGCTGAAGCAGAAGAAAAATATTGAACACGGCACCAAAAGGATAGAAATAAATAGAAACAGCCAGCAGTAATAAAAACGCTCACAAAACTAGGTATACTTATATTTTTTTTTCATTCAAAATGCATTAGTAAAAATCAGAATTCAACGATTTTCCCAAAATGTATTTCTTTATTTAATTTACTTACCAATTAATCACCGTAACTAGAACATAAAATACGATTCTTTCCTGCACTCGATCGGTAGACTGAATTGCAAATATGAACATTCCTGCCGTCGTTGTTTGGACTTGAATATTTATCGTTGTGTGTGACAGATAGGTTACTCTACCGAATCGCGTTGCAACTTGCAACTTGTTGATTTCAAATTACAGGGGAAGTAAAAATACGCCAAGAAAATGCAAAAACGTAAATGGCTTCGTATGCAGTTATAAGAAGAAAAATATAAAAAAAATTAAATTTACCAACAAAGAAACTCAAAGATGGTAATTTTTTTTTTGTTTTTAATTTCAAGAAACAATAATCCATAATTCTTATTACTAAAACTTAAACTAAACCGGTATCGAGGAAGTGGCAACTCTCCTTTTGGCAGTAACTCTGTCCTGAAAAGACACAACTAATATTCCATGAATATAATCATCTGTACAGGCAATCCTAACTCTCTTAGATTGCATGACACTTAGATTCATAGTGCTAGTACTACTACTCATACGATCACTACAACAGGCGGCCGTCACAACGGACCTACAACATTATAAAAAAATATATATACAATCGCCAGGAGACCACCTCACACACCGTTGAACATCTCGCTCGCAGGGGAACTGGTGGATGTTAAACCAATGCAAAGTATAGACACAAAAGCCAGGCGACCATCACACACACCGTTGAGTGTCTCACGCGAATGGCAGTCGATGGATTTTATACCAATGCACATATTCCTTGTGAACCAGGAGACCGACACACACACGATTGAGTTTCCTACTCATCCGTTGTATGTTGGGTATTATACCAATGTTCAGTAAACAAAACTATACACTATTAATAACCTGCTGTCGTCTTAATATATTTATATATATATTTTTTTAAAGCCGTCAACAACTCACAACTGAATGTGAAAGACAATATGGAAGGAGAAGGTTGCGAAGGTCACAAAACATAAGCAGGTATAAGCAAATAAACTCAGTGGCGTTTCCAGATCAGCAAAAGCAAATCTCGAAATAATGTTAGTACTACCGTACAATCAATTTTATTTTAGTTCTACTTTCAATTTACCTGACTTTCTTATACAGTAAAGGTTTAAACTAGGTAGGAAACCACCCAGAATATTGGTAAGAATCCAGATAGACACTAACACTTGCAAATTTTGCAACGACCTGCAAGCCGATAAAAATATCACACACATAAGGAAGTTTCTGGGTAGGTACTTACTTCTTCCAACATCTAGAGGAGATAGACCACACAAACAACAAAGGGCTACTTGATTTCTGTAAGGCGATTAAGTGTTTTTTATTGTATAGTTTACTGCAATCGGTTCCTATGGATCACCATGGGCCCCTTTTGGTTCCTAGTATGAGACCTTACTATCTCATACCCCTTTTTACCGAACCTATATAACTAAACTAGCTGTACCCGCCCGGCTTCGCACGTGCAAAATGTGGTTTCAGAACAATCGATGGAAACAAATTTCAGATTAATATTTGCTGCATTACTTACCCTGGAGCACGCTACATATAAGATATAACTGCCAGTGGCTGAAGCAATTCTTGATTAATTCAACTACCGCTTTTCTTAAAGTTTGACCCTCTAACTTATTGATTGTCATGGCAGAACAAACATTAATAGGAAATTGAATCCGTTTAAATTGAAATGGATAATTGCTGGGAATTATTTGTATTCTTGGTATAAACACCGTATCTCCTTTACCAGACCCAGTTAAAATTAACGCCTCAATAACGTTTTTCTGCAACGAAATCACTCTCAGTAATGGTAACTCCAACTTTTAATTCCAGGCCATGGACTGTAATTCTATTTAAAAACTCGACCGGGTAATTTACTGCCTCATCTTGATTGCAAATAGCATTTATAAATAGGTACGACGTATATCATCAGGATTTTTACCTAATGTAATAATACCACGATTTGGTATCACTGATACCTAACGTTCTCATCTATCCTGTATCTCGCAGGATTATCCTGTTTCTCTATGCAAAATCCTGCCAAAAAATCAATCCTGTATTAATCCTGTAAAGCGCACGCAAAATTAATTAATCAAAATTGAAGACCTTTCCTCTCTCTATTCAAGATACCTATTGAAAATTGAGAATTACTTGCAATGTCCGACGCAACTTAAAGTTGAAACGTTAAAAGCTATTTTAACTACAAAAATCAATTTAAAAATGACATGCCTCGAATTTTTTAATTGGTTGAAAACGCTTCTGCTTCTCAAAAAAATTCAATCGAGTACAAAGTAGTCTAATAACATTGAAAATGAATTGTAAACATTAAACTTAAAAATAAAAATTAAAAATGCATAGCAATATCATGCAAAAATTTCTTTTTTATCCTGTATCTCAGCAAAATAAATATGGGAACGTTACTGATATCTATACCTATTTGACATTCCTTTCCCACATATTTGACATTTCTTTTATGGCTTTTTTTGTTCTTGACACACCAAACAGCATACTGCCTCTGTCTGTCTCCCTCTCTAAGATTAAAAGAGATGTCAAAACATTGCACGGTTCGTATGTTTGATTTGAGAATGAAGTGCATATCTACGCATGCAGGTGAAAATCGTAGAAATGTTTCAAATTTTGTCTATTTATTTAAAAAAATTATTTAAGTTATCGAGTTATTGGATATCCTAAGTTCTACCTGCAGATGTCCTCTATAAGCTGATGTTAATTATATTTAAATGCTCCCAGTATTTTCGAACGGAAAGCGTGACAAAGAAAGAAGCAAAACGAAACGAAAAAATAAATTACTCTTGTCCAATTTTTCCCGGAATTTATAGAGATATGGAGTTGAGGCAAAGTAAAAATTGTAGACCTAGGTATCCTCTATAGGCTTGTGAAAAATGCACCAGAATATACTGAGCAGCTTCTAAGATATTTGCATTTAAATACATGCAGTCAAATTCAATCTTAGTCAAACAGAACTACACCAATTTTATTTATATGATAAATAACAAATTGCTTTAATCGAAGAAAAAAATCTGCAATGTTTGTTCATTGCTTACCTGCATATGCGCCATTAATGAACTCCCCAAGTATTGTTTTTCTAATCCTAAAGAAATACTTACAATTATAACAATTCTAAATGGAAATGGAAATAAGCATTCTTTCTGGCCTATCAAAAGTCTTTTAACAAATCATTAAAGGCCAATTACAAGCACACATCGACACCCACAACTTGATTAGTCCGCACCAATCCTCGTATCGAAAAGACCATTGCTGCACCACCGCGTTGATCAAAATAGTGGACGATATTCGTCGAAATTTCGACAAATCTGAAATAACCTTGCTTTGTCTTTTAGATTTTTCAAAAGCATCTGACTCTATAAATCACAGTAAAGTTTGTAGAAAGTACTCTTTTTCAAGTACGGATTGGACAAAAAAGCGGTTATATTAATAGAGAACTATCTTAGCGAAAGATATCAGCAGGTTTCATTAAATGGCATTGCTTCCACGATGTTGGGAATTCGAAAGGGTGTTCCGCAAGGCTCAATTCTTGGACCGTTACTTTTCGCTGTGTTTATAAACGATCTTCCATCCGTCTGTAGGCACACCTCTGTACATTTAAAAGACGATGACGTCCAAGTATATAATTCGTCCTTGCGATCACAGATTGGAGATTGTATTACACGGTTAGAAGAGGAATTGATGGCAATACAGGATTGGGCTATTTCCAACGAACTTATTCTCAACCCAAAAAAATCCTTATACTTGCTTATAATATTGGTGCGATGGCCGAATATCCAGAAGTATATTTATCCGGAGAACAAATTTTATTTTCCAGCAAAACAAAAAATCTTGGAATTGTTTTAAACGCTTCTCTGTCAGCAAACGAACACATTGATGTAGTATTCTGGACTGCGCATGTTGTGGACATCTGCTGACTACACCCCGATTAACATCCGATTGAAATTGGTTAAGACTTTGCTGGTACCTCAACTAACCTATAGCTGTTTAATTTATAGTAACCTTGATTCGACATCTTATAGAAAATTAGAACTCGCCTTAAACGCTATGATTTGATATGTTTATCATTTAAGAAAGTTTGATCATATTTCCATGTTTAATAGGTCTATCTTAGGATGTTCTCTGCGAAACTATCTAAACTATCGTAACTGTCTATTCCTAGGTAATTTAATATCACGGCATAAACCAAATTACTTATACCAAAAGCTGTAGTTTCCTTGTTCTTCCAGAACTGGAAATATAATTCCCCCAATTCATCGCTATTAAGAAAGTTCATGCTAAAAGGTTATGGAATTCACTGCCATATTTAATGAGACGTATGGTAGGGTCACGAAATTTCAGTGCTTCTCTATTCAATCATTTTTTGGACACAAAAAAATAGTCATAAATACAGTAAATTAACTAAGTATGTATATAGATTTAAAATTAAACAAAACACACTTGTTGTTCTCAAATTTTGTATTGAAAAATTTAAAAATACCTATAGTTGTTAGTCTTTTCAAAAATTCGAAATCTATGTTTTAATTCTTATTGTATTCTGTTTTTCCTAAATATTATTATTATTATTTATAACTTATGTATTAATATTGATGCCATTTTATTATTCTCCCGTATCTAATGTACTAGTAAAAGAACTTGGTTCTTAATTTTACGAAGCCACTCTATTTCAAATAAATAAAATAAATAAATGTTTACTTTGGACAAAACTGTATACAGCAGAACACTCGGTAAGACGGTCCGCATCCGTTGAGATGAATCAGTAGCGGTATTCCCTTAAAGTAATCGACTCATTTAGTATTTAATACAAATTCACGGCTTCTTTATTTTATTACCCATATTATTTGTGTATCAAATACCCGTTTCTATTGTTCTCTCCCAGTCATAACGAATGAAGTATGTATATCAAAAGAAAGAGATTTTCCCAGGGAATACTTATATTTTTTTTTTTTTTCTTTAAAATATATTGTTTTATTTCTGACCATCGTCACTACTATCTAAACTCTGAAGTACATTATCATATTTGAAACCTACATGTGTTGTAAGAAAATTTCGACGCCTGATTTTGTAGGTGACCAGAAGTTGTGTGTTAAAACAATGGCCAATTTACTATAACAAAATAGATTTGAAATAGTGCACAAGCGAATAGTACCTGTCCTAATGTCATCGTTCCGTTGACAATAATTTTGGTGATGAACTCACTCACGTCCCTACGTGTTCTGCATCTAGCTTCAACTGGTTCATCCACTACGTACCTACCCTAAATGGGTATAGGCGTCAATACCTAATACAATCAAAAATTGAAAAGCCGTCCTTCGGCAACCAATCCTGTTAGGTATGTTCGCATTGGCTTAACGATATTAGTCGCACACTGACAGAACATTCCATCTATAGGATAAGGATGCCATTCGAGCATGCATCGTACAACCTACCGTATGTGTTTGGGCTTCCATTTATGCATCGGATTAACGCATTACCCCTATCAAAGCAATGAACTGCATATTGCCTGCAATTCGATCGTTTGGGAAGGGAACAGTAATTATCCTCAAGGCTCCAGAATTGCCTACAATTCTCACGCTCATTCGGACCGACAAATTTTCTCACAGGCTGCTATACAAATGCTTTCCATAACATGCAGATACGAGGGGCATTTGCATTAAAGACCGATGAAATTCATTCCGCTTTATTCCTACTCGGTTGTGGGGTAGTAAAGCATCATGCTACGAGCATACTCGGAGCGTTAAAATTCCTGGTATATGTAGTTATATAGATCCATAATTCCTATATATCAAAGGGTCCTGTTTATGGGATGATAGATTTTTGTCCACGTTCCACGATACAGTGGATCTCATTTTAGTAGTGATAACACTTGACATAATTAATTGACACGTGCTATTTACGTGCATGATTTCAATATAATTTTATTTTACCATTCCAACAAGTTTCGCTTAAATGGTATCAGTCCAAAAGTAAGACCGAAAGGCTGTGCTCTATTATTATAGAAACGACTATACCTATATAAACGTCCATACAGCATATTGCATACACCATTGTATGGGTATCTTTATTTTCAAATTTTTGCGATACATGAGGGGCGGTCATAAATTAGAATTGTTGCTGAATATTTATTTCAGGAATAACATTTTTGGGACTTTTATGAATTAATATGCTCGTACATGCCGCCTGCATATAAAGGGTTAGCGTTTAAGTATCTTATCCCTTGAGAAATGATGTGATTATGAATATAATACAATGACACGATAAGCAGAAAATTAAACAAACTCGGGCATATCATTAAGAGAAAATGTTTGACAACCACAATTTCTTAATGCCAGCAGTTCGTGCTTTTTTATTCATAATCCATGTAGTGGGATACCCTCGTGTTTCAAAACAATAAATATATTTGAATTTGTATCTATATATACATTTATATCTATATACGCCCGTGCGAGGATTCTAACGTAAAATTTAACTTTGTTTAGTTGCCTATATTTTAGTAAAGTACAAATTCCGTCCAGGAAAATCTCTTTCCTTTGACCGTTCATTTGTTTGTTACAAAGGTTAATAATAATAATAATAAATATAATTTTGTTATAATAGAACATCCAAATGTTTCGTGCTTTCAAAAGCAGGAAAAATTGTTGAAATGACTGCTTATATTTTACATAATATACAGAAATGGACATATAAAATCAACAAAATGAGAAAAGAAGATAATGGTTTACATATAGAGAATGTTTATACAGTGCACTCGGGAAAACGTCAACGCTCGTTTACGTCAACATCCCAAAACGTCAACCCTCTTTTTTTTACATTGCCTACTCTAAAACGTCAACCCAACCACAAAGCTCTAAAACGTCAACTCTGAATAAAACAAAATTTTGAATTTAGCAGCAGTTAAAATACACAAATTTGTACACACACACATTTATTTTATGAAATCATTTCTGAAATTGGTGATTCCCTTTATAAGTAGAGTAGAAAAGTAGTTGCAACTGCACGTATTATCTTTTTATTTATGTTCAGTTGCTTTTTTGTTCTCGCAAGTATCATATTACCAAAATGAGCTCAAAAAAACCGAAAGTGCTAAAATTACAAGAAAAGGCAAATATTTTCGACTTATTAGGAAAGGGTACAAGTGCGGTAGCTTTAGCGAAGGTAGCGTAACAAAGTCAACAATTAGCAAGATAAAAATGAAAAAAAGAAGATTTTGGACTGTGTTAATAACACACTTTTCGGTCCGGGAAAAAGAAAAACATTAAGAGCATCAGAGTTGCCGAAAATGGAGAAACGTCTGTACCAGTGGTTTGTTAAGCAGAGAGAAAGGAATTATCCGGTAAATGCATTAGCGCTCAAAGAAAAAGCTAAAGAGATCCATCTACAACTGAAAGAAAATGAATGCTCGTTCAACGCAAGTGATGGATGGTTGCAGGGATTTAAAAAAAGATTTGGAGTTCGTCTGCTTAAAATAACTGGGGAAAAGCTATCTTCGCAACCTTCGCTTGTCGAACCATTTAAAGTCAAGCTGAAGCAAAAAATTGAAGAAATGGGTCTATCCCATGATCAGCTATACAATGCTGATGAATCTTGATTGTTTTGGAAAATTTTGCCAGAAAAGTCTTACGTATCAAGTACCGAAAAGACTGCTCCGGGCGTAAAAACTGAAAAACAACGAGTCACTTTTTTATGTTGTGCTAATGCTTCCGGAAGTCATAAACTTAAATTGTTGGTGATTGGGAAGGCAAAAAATCCACGAGTTTTCAAAAATTTCAACTGCCCTACTGAGTACAAAAGTTCCAAGTCCTCATGGATGACAACAGCCATTTTTAGCGATTGGTTTCACAAATCATTTGTGCCGCAGGTTAATATTTTTGTGCTGCAGAGAAAATATCATTTTCAGTAGCTAAGATTTTCTAATTTTAGGTAACAGATTTTCTTTTAAAAAAGAACTTGCCAGTTAAAGCGCTCCTCCTAATCGACAATGCTCCGTCTCATCCAAGTGAAATGGAGCTTAAAACCGAAGATGGAAACATAATTGCAATGTTTTTTCCTCCAAATGTTACCCCACTTATCCAACCAATGGATCAGAACGCAATCAAAATAACGAAGCTGTACTACAGAAACAGCCTCTTAGCCATGGTAGCGGCAAAAAATTTAGATCTAGTAGAGTCAATGAAAAGTGTTACATTAAGGGATGCTATTACAATTCTAGAACCCGCATGGAATAAAGTAAGCAAAGATACAATGGTAAAATGCTGGCAAAATGTTTTACGTTTCACGGAAAATGAGACAGATCCGGAGGAAGATATTCCGTTAAGCATACTGAGAGAAAATATGAACTCAGAAGTTCAGCAACAAATGAAGCTTGCAGTTGATCTGCTTAATGAACTAAACCCTCAGGTTTGTCGATTTTTACAATTGTTTCAACAACACGACAGGTCAATTTTAATTTTTTTCTTTAGGTTGACTATACAGTATCATACATTCAGGAGTGGAATGGAGATATTTTGCCGGATAATGTTTCTAATTCGTGTGAAATTGAGGAGTTAGAAGTGCTCGATGATGAGGAGAACGATTTAGATACAAATGTGCAGACAATAAAACCAAGCGAAGCCGTCGAAATATTAAACAGGGCTTTTGATTGGGCTCAATGCGAGAATGTTGAGCAAAATGACTTAAATGTATTAAGACGTTTAAGACAGAAGGCTCTCTTCCAAGTGTTGGAAAAAAAGAAAAAAACAGCAGAAAAAAATAACCGATTTTTTTTAAATGCATATGTGTGCATGTACAATTAAAAATATGATCTCATTTAAAATGTATTCTTTTGGTTCTAGTTGTGTTCTATGTTTCTAGTCAGGTTGAATGCCTTTTTTGTTTCCTTTTTGAATTTGTTTATGTTTGGTTTTAGTGTATAATTAATAAAAACTTTTAAAAGCAGATGTTTTTTATTTAAAAATTTTACATTCGTAAACGTCAACAATTTTTTAAACGTCAACACCCGCGGTTTTAATTAGTTGACGTTTTCCCGAGTGCACTGTATACAATGGTGTAAACCAGGTCACTATAAAGGCAGAAGTTTTATCACTGTGCGAACTTTCGAAGAAATCGTTTCAAAAATATTTTTGCTTTTATCTTCTAACTAAAAAAAGTATGGACTGACTGGAAAGTGATGACAGTTGATAAAAGTAAATCAATAGGCACCCACCTTCCGGGACGTTGTTGGTTGTAAGAAGATAGGGGTAATACCAACAGACTACCCTGCTACCCTATGGTCCACAGACCAACTAAAATTGGTACAGAACAGTGTCCTGGATAACATAATTAAGCAACAGGACAATGTCACCAAACCCCAGTTCTGTGGTTGCACTTTCAAACCCGGTTGGCTTGCCTTTACGTGCAAGAACCAAACGACGAGTGACTGGTTGGGGAAAATAATACCAACTTTGGTACCATGGGAAGGCGCCAAACTCAGAGCTTTGAGCGAGGAAGATCCTCGACCACAAATTTTTGTAGGCTACTTCAGCGGAGAGGAAACCCCAACCAGCAAGATACTGGGACTCGTGAAAGGCCAAAACAACTTTCTGAGAATAGACGACTGGAGAGTAATCAACCGGGTGCAAAGGCCCCAAAAGACGGAGCTCACCTTAGCTCTAGACCAAAAGTCTGCAGATACTCTCATGGCCCTAAATGGCAACATTAGCTACGGTTTCGGTGATGTACACCTACGGCCAAGAAATAAGGGCATCCCGAGACCAAAGGTCGCCATAAAGGAGACTGCAGTCACAAGCGCAGGGATCACCCAGGACCCGAAAGCAATTACATCTGACCAATCTCCAAAGACTGTGGCTAATACATCAAAGACCAAAACAAATGATACCCCTAGCTGCTCGCACATACGACCGGTGCCCAAGGTTCCAAAACAAGCACAAGAACCACTGAAAACCGGGAAAAACAGAGGCAACGTATCTCTGGCAAACCTCGCAAATGCGAGAGACGTTACCCTGAGGAGGCGGCACTATTAAATAGTAGCAGGGGTAAAAATGTGACACAGAGGGGCCACCAAAGAAAATAATTATGCACCAGAAGGCAAATAAAGGGCCTTCAAATAAATCTCCACCATGCTAAGGCAGCCTCTAGTGTCCTAAGCAGGAGATTTATCAAAGAAAACCTAGATCTAGCCATGATTCAGAAACCATGGACCTTTTCAGGAGCCATAAAAGGGTTCCTAAATGAAGAAACCTGTAAGTTAATTTACGATAAACAGCATGTCTGCCCAAGGGCAGTTCTAATGATAAATAAAAACTTAATTAAAACAACGTTACCAATTTCAGAATTTATTCAAGGAGATTTGGTGGCGGCACTCATCGCAATACTAAATGCCGGTCAAAAGGGAGGGGATTTGAAGGTCGTCATCGCCTCTGCCTACCTCCCTGGAGACACTTCTGAAGCACCAACTTCAGAGGTAATGGCTTTGATAAACTATTGCAAGGAAAGGAGACTACAGTGGATCCTCAGCTGTGACGCCAATGCCCATCACACGGTGTGGGGAAGCACCAACACAAACAAAAGAGGTGAGTCCCTTTTTGAATATATTTGTGCTAATAACTTGGTGGTGGTAAATAGAGGGGTAGAACCAACCTTCATAAATGCGATTCGTCAAGAGGTTCTAGATCTCACTCTGGCAAGTCCATTTATATATAATATCATCGCAAACTGGCATGTTTCTGGAGAAGCGTCCATGTCGGACCACAATCACATTAGATTCGACTTAAAAGCTTATTCTGTAAGAAACACAGTTTACAGGAACCCGAAATCCTCTGACTGGGAAACCTATCGGTTAGTCCTTAAATCAGAACTCAATCGTTCTTTAGTTCCACTAGGGGCCGTTCCGGAGTTGGAAACTGAATCCGAACAGCTCCAAGAAGACATAATCTTCGCCTATGAAAGCAGTTGTGCCCTCAAAAATAGGAAAACACGAAGAGATGTCCCATGGTGGAATAAAAGACTTGACGCTCTTAGGAGCACAGCAAGAAACTCTTCAATAGAGCTAAGAACAATGGCAATACACAACAGCTCTTACTGATTACAACAAAGAATTGAGAAAATCAAAACGAGTGACCTGGTGGAAACACAGTGAGAACATTGAAAATCTCCCTGCAGCTACGCGACTCCAGAAAGTCCTTGCTCGCGATCACTCAAACGGCATCTGCTCTATGAAAAAGAAAAATGGTGAATTTACAGATACACCTGAAGAAACCTGTCAACTTCTTCTACACATTTCCCAGAATGCATCCGCATGGATAACCCACTTGAACCGATGAGGCACCAGCATCTCATGGTATCAAAATGGGATTATAGTCTATCTGGAAAAATATTTCAGCTAAACAGGGTGAAATGGGCGATCTCGTGCTTTAGCCCTTTTAAATCACCGGGAACCGATGGCATCTACCCCTGTCTACTACAACAGGGTATGGATCTATTGACTCCTCAACTAATGAGGGTCTTCAGATGCAGCCTATCCCTAAGCCACGTACCATTGAGCTGCACTAAGGTCAAGGTGGTTTTCATACCAAACGCAGGTGGGAAATCCGAACAACTAGCGAAATTATATCGCCCCATCAGCCTTAGCTCATTCACCCTAAGAACCATGCAGAAAGTCCTCGACCAATACATTAGGGATCAGTTCCTTACAGATAACCCACTTCATGCGAAACAGTTCGCATACCAAGCCGGTAAGTTTACCGAAACTGCCATACACAGACTTACAACGACGATTGGAAAAGGCCTGGCAGAAAAAGAAACGGCCCTATGTGCCTTCATAGCTATCCAGGGAGCGTTTGACAATAGCTCCTTTGATGCCAGCTATGATAAGGAAAGGCATTGCGACACTAATCATAAAATGGGTTCTAAACATGTTAGAAAGCAGAATCATTAATCTGGCGCATGGAGGCTCACAAAAGAGTGTTTAGGCCACTAGGGGCTGTCCTCAAGGGGGAGTACTTTCCCCTCTTCTGTAGACGTTAGTCATAGATGAACTCCTAGACCACCTCACACAATCGGGGTACATAATACAAGGTTATGCAGATGATGTAGTAATCACTGTTAGGGGCAAGCATGACTCCACGATATCTGAGATCATGCAAAGGGCCCTAAACTTAACTTACAGGTGGTGTCAGAACAAAGGATTGACCATAAATCCCTCAAAAACAGTCATGATACCATTCTCAAGAATGAGAAAACTAGATTTTAAACAGATCAAGATGAATAATATCAACTTATCAGGAGAAGTTAAATAGCTAGGCGTTATCGTAGACAAGACTCTTACCTGGAATTCACACCTTGATCAAGTCAATTTACATGTGCCATCGCCTTTACGGCAAAACCTGGGGCTTAAAGCCAAAAATGATCTATTGGTCATACAACACGATCATCAAACCAATGATCACCTATGCAGCGTTATCATGGTGGCCAAAAATCGAACAAATAACGGCCCAACAAAAACTTAACAAGACATATCGCTTAGCATGCGTTGGTATAACGGGGGCAATGAAAACTTGTCCAACTGCAGCCATAGGAGCAATGCTCAGCCTAATGAGTTTACATATTTCTGTAAAGAAGGAAGCTGGTCTCAGTGCCCTTAGGCTCCCTGATATATCAAATCTTAAAGCAGGAAACCTCACAGGACACCTTCGGGTACTACAAATGCTTCAAGATGATCCTGTGATCAAGGTATCAGACACCATGCTTAAAAAGCTACGCTTCTCCAGGAAATTTAAGATACTAAGATCTGATAGAAGTGCCTGGAGAACCAACCATTTCATAATACCATCAGGATCACAGTTCAAAGACGGTTCAAAGATGGAAGATGACGGAACCGGTGCCGGAGTCTATAGGCCTAGGTTCCAGAGAGCTATAGCACTGGAAAAATCACCAGACATCTTTCAAGCGGAGGTACACGCCATAGAGATATGTGTCCGGAATGCCTACGTAGGCGCACTTAAGGTGTCCGCATTTACATCCTCTCAGACAGCCAAGCTGCTCTTAAGGCCCTAAGATCGTACTCGATCAGGTCGAAACTGGTTTTATAATGTTTTAATCTCCTCGAGGATCTCCGTTGCCTGGATACCGGGTCATGAAGGATTTGAGGGAAATGAACGAGCGGATTGACTGGCGAGAAGAGGAGCAACACGCCTGTTCACTGGTCCTTAGCCCTACTTCGGATAACCTTTGAGTTACGTACACTCAAAATTCAGGAAATGGGAAGATGACCACCTTGCCGAATACTGGACGGAATGCAAAGGCCAGAGGCAGGCAAAAAGATTCAGAAGCCCAGCACGTAGGATGACAAAAAAGTTACTTGAGTTAAGCAAAGAAGATCTAAGGATACTAACGGGTTATCTTACTGGTCACTGGCCACTGAGATACCATCTCAAAAAAATGGGACATTCCGACGATGACTCCTGTCGACTTTGCGGAGAAGAGGAGGAAACAACGGAACACATACTCTGCGAATCCGCTGCTGTGGCCAGGTGCAGAGTGATCCATATGCAAAGGGCGTATTTAAGTCGTGCAGACATAGGAAACATGGAACCAAGAAGGGTACTGAGGCTTATAAAGAGCCTCAACAGCTCCCTGGGTTAAATAAAAGAGGCCAACACAATAGATCTCTTCTTGTCGCAGTGTACAGGGCCTATTCCTTACAATACAAATCAATTGGTAACTTTCAAACTCTATTAAAGCAATTTTTAAAATGTACCAAAAAACAACAAGCTCATCTCGACAGTTTAACACCAATTAACTCATGCATTCTTTTCACAATTTAATACCTTTCAAATACACAAATACATCATCTGAATGATCGCCTGAAATATAAACCAAGTTTTTCCTTTTCTTGCATTGAACATAACAATCTTAAGTATGGGTAAGTAATTGATAGCCTTTTGTGTAAGTGCACTTACATTTAAAACGTATTCCTCCCAACTATAAAACCAATGCCTTTTTTTTCAAGAAAAAACTGCACTTTTCCACACGAAAACTGAAAGGATCAATGGTCGGTGGACTGAGAGAAAATTAAATTTGTTTGAGATATCGTTCCGGCAACCATCCATCTACTATAGGTGGTCGTTTCGCAAAGAAAAAATAGGGCTTATGTCTATGTAATACTGACTGCCTCATTAAATTCTGTGTTACTTGTTGTTGCTATACCGGAGCGAAATACACAGTTACTCTTGCCATATTATACAAACTGCGGCTTCTATAGAGAGTACCTATGTTACCACCGACAAATAGGACAAATTGCATTTATACTGCTCACTTCTCGGTTATGTGCTCTTCAGTGGTACACCATTATCAAACTTCACAGTCGAGTCTTTAAGATGAGCCTCTCGCTTTGTATGTTATTTGTCTGTGTACCAGCACTGTGTAGCACCTCTTTATGCGTTCTTTCGTCTCGTAAAGCAGGTAAATAAATTTATTTGGCCGGTTAAAGCGCTTTTATGCTACAGAAAATAAACTTTATGTAGACTTAAAACGTTTCTCCTTGGCCACAACAAAGGAGGGTATGTTACCACTGATAGTTGAATGGTATTTTTTGGTACACGCATTGTATCCTTGGAAAGTACTGAAGTACCTATGATGTATATACCTACTCCATTGTATTCGAGAACATTTTCTTCATATCTTTGATGATTTGAATGCCAGTTTCGAAGTTGTAACTATTCGTATAAGTAAAGAAGTAAATATTGCGTGAAACTTGTCCATTGACCTAGAACTTTGCATAAATCTCTCTCACAGAAGTCACATACAGACTAACTAATGAAAAACTTCATCGGCTCTATAGAAATTGCTCTAAGTTGTGGTACTGTATTCTTTAATTTAATGTATAATTTAAGGTAAATTATTGAATATCGAATTATAATATAAAAAAGTAGTTAACTTACATATAACGGAAGATATAAATTTTAGTACAGGGTGGCGCACGAATCGTGCTACAAAAATAAAACGTAATAACTTTTTTTCTGTGTGAGTAATCGGCTTATTTTTTTTTATTTTGTAGGTTACTATTTAGATTTATAAAAATGGATGCTTGGGATACGGAGAAAAGAATTTGGATAGTGCAACGGTACCATGCTTTGCAGTCCGTCATTTCCGTCCAAAGGGAATTTAGGCGGGAGTTTGGCGGCAATCCCCCGAGTATATGGACCATTATGAGGTTTGTAAACATGTTTGCCGAATCTGGAAGCATCGCACGAAGGCCGTACCATCGAGATGCCAATGTTCGGGTTCAGGATACAATCGCAGCAGTAGCATCTGCAATACAGGCCAATCCGAGCGTTTCGACCCGAAACTTATCGGGGCAAATTGGAGTTAGTAGACGGTCATTACAACGGATACTTCATGACGATTTAAACTTGTTTCCGTACAAAGTCCAAATTACTAGCAAGAACCCTCAGGATTTGCCTGTTCGTCTGGAATTTTGCCAAAAAATGATATCAATGGCCGAAGAAGACAACACATTGATCAATTGTTTGTTCATGTCTGATGAGGCCCATTTTGATCTTAACGGCAATGTAAACAAGCAAAATTGCCGTATATGGAAAGAGTCTAATCCAGAAATGCTCCATGAGACGGAACTGCACCCAGAACGAGTCACTGTGTGGTGCGCAGTTTCATCAAGGTGTATTGTCGGGCCGTACTTCTTTGAAGAAAACGGTGTAACCGTTACTGTCAATGGGGACCGTTATTTAATGATGTTGAAGGAGTATTTTTACCCAGAACTGCGCCGAAGACGTATACCATTCAACAGCGTTTGGTTTCAGCAAGATGGAGCAACTGCACATATAGCCAGACCAGTTATGGCGGAGCTAAACAAAAAATTCGCAAACAAATTAATTTCTAGGAACTCCACTCTTCGCTGGCCCCCAAGGTCACCTGACCTGACTGCACCAGACTTCTTTTTATGGGGTTATGTCAAGCAAGAGGTTTATAAAACGAAGCCCAGGAATTTAACTGAATTAAAGCAGTCCATAACGACAATAATTGAGGCGATCCCAACTTCAACTCTTCAGGCCGCAATGAATAGTTTTTTGATCAGGTGCCGCATATGCGTGGGACAGCGTGGAGGTCATTTGCGATCTATAATCTTTAAAAACAACTAACTATTTAAAATAAAATTTAATTTTCTAACCAATAAAAAAAAATAAATGAAATACATCGATTAAAAAAAAAGTTATTTGAATTTCTTATTGCAGCACAATTGGTGCGCCACCCTGTACATACATACTACAATGAAATATTGTAGTATCCATACAAATGTATATTTATGTATTACTGATTTATATATTATCCTTACTATCCTTAAATCACTTTAATATTGTTAGTGCGCTATAATATTGTTAAATCGCTAAGCCAATTTTTATACATACCATAGACAAATCATACTGAGACTCTTAAACCTCTTGCCCTCTTATTTCTTTTTTCAAATTCCGCCTTTTATTTTCCTATCCGTGTAATTTCTTAAGAATCCGTCTGACATAGGTTAGGGTAGGTTAGGTTGAGTGGGGTTGTGAGATCGTCACAAAAAACAGATCCGTTTGATATGCAAGAATATACAAATATATGTACTCAATACTAATCAATATAATTTGTTAGGCTGTGTAGGTATATACTCTCCGATTGTCAATTAGTTAGGTATAGGTACTTGAATGTGTCTTCTTCATATCTTTTTATTTCCTTTTCTTCAGTCGGATTTTTTTGGTTTTTTAAATTAACGTTTTTTCATTTATATCTTTTTAGCCTATGAAAGTCTCTCAGAGAGCTGAAAATATACCCCAAAGTACGTGGATAGACTTCGAGCTACTTTGAGCAACTTCTATCTTTGATATCTAATCCATATCAGAAATAAATATACTACTTACCTTTTTGCAACATATGAAACGTTCTAGGACAACATTCGACCACCACCGAATTTTCTTTATTTTTACAGATTTTATTGTTCTGTGCAATTAAACATTGTGCATTTGACATATTTATCAGTACTTGTAGGTTGAAATTTTCTGAGCTGTTTCGAGCCAAGAGAGGAACCACTCGTACCTCGTTATTTTGCTAATTTTCTCTTTTTCTGTCATTTTTGATGAGTGTGTATAGAGACTTCGTGTGATTGCGATCGATTTATATCGGTTGCGTTCGATTCAAACCGCGTACGCGTGCGAACCTAATGTATCTATTCAGACTATATAAACTTGAACCTAACACTCAGCATAATATTCGTTTGATGCTAACACTATCCACTAAAAATAAATGATGGGATTTTTGGCTGTCAGTTGCGATGTTGAGTTGAAATGTAGATGCCGCTATGTGCGAGTTGCGAAGCTATTGCAAATAGATCAGAACGTTATTTATTTCACAGTTCAGTGTATTCCATATGTTGACATTTCTCACTGTGACAATTGGGTTTTTTTTTCGTTTTTCTTTAAATTTAGATTTATATCTTTTTTGTTTAGCCTATGACACTCCAGGGAAGAATACGAATCTTATGACACCTCTCCCTTTAAAATCGGTCAAGCCGTTTAGGCCACAGGGTGTCCCGATGGAACGTACATAGGATACGCGCGAAACACATAACCCTCTCTGTGTGCAGTCGGGTAAAAATAAATGCTGCCAACCATTCAGGAACGTTACTTAAGGTGGCGCTACAGTCCTAGGTAAACCTGAGTCTCAACCATCAAGCGTCGCCAGCCACCACGATCTCTAGCCAGCTGTCTCTAGTTTCGCACGTTAAATAGGGAGCAATTGTGTCGTTTTACCTTCACTCTTTTGGCTAGGTCAATCAGTGGCGTAGCGTGGGTTGGGGCCGCCCGGGCAGACCCAATTTATGTCGCCCCTAATAATATTTTCAGACACTAAAAAAAACCTTTGTCTATCGTTTCAACCATATGTATTAATTGTTTAAAAAAAATAATTTTCAAATGAAAGGATAAATTTAGTTGTAAGTAAAAGGAAAAAAGGAAAAGAAAACAAAATTATTTGGTAGGTATATAATGCAGGAATATATGTATGTAATTTTTTTTTTTAATTAAAAAGAAACTTTTTTTATTTATTTACAGAAAACTTCTTCAAAATCTCTTATTATTCTTTCAGTATCGATGGTCTCTGTGATTTCCTGCTATGAACCGAGATAAGATAGCCACTCTAAGTGCTCATTGTTTTATTATAGCAATTTTCACCAGCAAATTTTAGCAAACTTCTATTTTCGAATGCAGATGTTTTGTACTGTGTTATAATTTGTGTGTGCCGTAGAGCATTGTCATATCTGATAAAATGTAGTTGCATACGAGGGAGCAACGTTCATTGGATTTTGTTGTTAAGCAACCCAAGGAATGTTTATTACTTACCGTGAAGCAGTGTTAATGCTGGTAAACTTTGTAAATAAATTCGTTGGACTGATCACACGAAATTCATTTAAAATAGTAAATGTTATTACAATTTAAAATAATCCTAACATGAATTAGGGAATAGTTAGTGACATTTTATTTTTTGAGGAAGAAAAAAAAAGAGGTAATGTCACATTATATATATTAATACAGTGTCGGGTGAACAATAGGTACAATATAAAGGTATATAAATGCAAGAAAAGCAATGAAAGTGACAAACCAAAGATACACAATTTTAAAGTTGATTAGGTGATGAAGCGCAACAAGTTTTCGATTTCATTATGGTTAATATTCAAAAGCCACGGTTTTACTTTCCATAAAAAGATTTTCAGTGTTCCAAGTTATATATATATAAATTTATAAATGTTAACCGATTCTAATTGCCGCCCCTAGCGAGACCTGTGCCCCAATTGTGGGTTTTTTTTTGGACACAGTAGGTGGCGCCGTTTTTTTTTTGTTATACTTTCAAGTTCTTTTTTGAAGTTATTACTTTTATGGGCACACTGTAAGTATGGAGTGAACTGGTGAATATTTAACGAAAATTTTGATTGTTCCAGAACTGCCCTTAAATTGATTTAGATTTATACATTAGGCCCAGTTAACAAATTGTACAGATTGGTTTATTTAGATTGCCGTTTTTTTTTTTGTTATACTTTCAAGTTAATTTTTGAAGTTATTACTTTTATGGGCACACTGTAAGTATGGAGTGAACTGGTGAATATTTAACGAAAATTTTGATTGTTCCAGAACTGCCCTTAAATTGATTTAGATTTATACATTAGGCCCAGTTAACAAATTGTACAGATTGGTTTATTTAGATTGCCGTTTTTTTTTGTTATACTTTCAAGTTAATTTTTGAAGTTATTACTTTTATGGGCACTCTGTAAGTATGGAGTGAACTGGTGAATATTTAACGAAAATTTTGATTGTTCCAGAACTGCCCTTAAATTGATTTAGATTTATACATTAGGCCCAGTTAACAAATTGTACAGATTGGTTTATTTAGATTGCCGTTTTTTTTTTTGTTATACTTTCAAGTTAATTTTTGAAGTTATTACTTTTATGGGCACACTGTAAGTATGGAGTGAACTGGTGAATATTTAACGAAAATTTTGATTGTTCCAGAACTGCCCTTAAATTGATTTAGATTTATACATTAGGCCCAGTTAACAAATTGTACAGATTGGTTTATTTAGATTGCCGTTTTTTTTTGTTATACTTTCAAGTTAATTTTTGAAGTTATTACTTTTATGGGCACTCTGTAAGTATGGAGTGAACTGGTGAATATTTAACGAAAATTTTGATTGTTCCAGAACTGCCCTTAAATTGATTTAGATTTATACATTAGGCCCAGTTAACAAATTGTACAGATTGGTTTATTTAGATTGCCGTTTTTTTTTTTGTTATACTTTCAAGTTAATTTTTGAAGTTATTACTTTTATGGGCACACTGTAAGTATGGAGTGAACTGGTGAATATTTAACGAAAATTTTGATTGTTCCAGAACTGCCCTTAAATTGATTTAGATTTATACATTAGGCCCAGTTAACAAATTGTACAGATTGGTTTATTTAGATTGCCGTTTTTTTTTTTGTTATACTTTCAAGTTAATTTTTGAAGTTATTACTTTTATGGGCACACTGTAAGTATGGAGTGAACTGGTGAATATTTAACGAAAATTTTGATTGTTCCAGAACTGCCCTTAAATTGATTTAGATTTATACATTAGGCCCAGTTAACAAATTGTACAGATTGGTTTATTTAGATTGCCTCTATGATGAATATTGGAAGTTGCGCTCTTTATTGTTATTGATTTAATAGAATTCACAAATTATGCCATTAGTCAATCTATTAGATTTCCAAAATCTGCTATGAGTTCTTCTATATATTTAGCTGACATCATAATCCTCATCCAAATGGCCATCTTTATCTTCGGAGACCAAAGTGTCCTCTAAGATTTAAAATTAAACTCTCCAACCGACTACCAATTCAAGGGGGAAAACACACTCTCATCGAAGCATCCTCTGAACTACGTGAGTGTAATGTAATTGGCATAATCATTGAATCCCTAATTCAATTAATTAAAACTTAAGCGCCTTAAAAGCATAAACGTATACATTATACAACGTGCTGTGCATGACCGAAAGTCATTTTCCGTGCAATTTCACCCATTTTACTTTAGTGTGTCGCCAATATGTTGCTAGACCAATCACATGGTTGGTACTCATTCCTTATGCATCCGGGATATTAGATTTTCGCGTCATACTATCATCACAGTAAACTCGATTATAAGGTCTTATATAGCCACCTGTTGTATATACACTCGCGTCTACTAGTTTGTAGAAAACCTTTATTTCCAGCATACAAGTTCAACAACTCTAAGAGGAAACAGGAATTGGTAATTTGCATTGTTTTGTTTTACATGCCATTATGGTAGTGGGTAGCAAAAGACACTCTACAGCACATCTCCGTCTATAATCTCCATAGCAAACACGCGGGTAAAAGACAGTCGTTTCATATGGGAATGGAAGTGAAGTAGCAATATTGTTCAGTTGGTCGATAGATGAGAAACTCAGTCTAAGATCATGATACTGTTCTGATATTTTACAGGATACTTGATGTAAAAAAAACTACTTAAAAACATGGTTTCTGAAGTTCATGGGAGCGTTGTAAATTTATTTTAAGCCTTAGAAATTATAATTTTATATTTTATGAACGTAAATTGTTTCTTATCCAGGATTCAAAAGCAGAAACTTTTGTATAAACGCCGGGCCAGTCTTCTAGTCCGCACCGATTGCCGAAGGATACGATACCCTCTAAGGCGTAGTTAGTTTTCGTGAACTGCATAAGGGGACCACCGGAATCACCGTCGCAGCTGTCTTCAGAGAATCGACCACCAACACAAATTTGAGACGAAGAAATCTGAATCCGTTTTGTGGAGAACTTCTGCGTGCATTCCTCTTGATCGTTTACGGGCACAAATAGCTTTTGCTTGATGTTACTTTGACGAGCTGTCGAGAGAAAAGGATGTAATAATTTAAGGGCAGGAATACAGTAGTTGAGTTTGTATATATTTTAAATCTGTTTCAAAAAGTGTATTTGGTTACTCATTATCATTACAATGAATCAGCCTAAACCTTAAGGCTCTGTATCAAACACCAGCCTCATGCTTGAATGTAGTTGTGACAAGCAACAGAGGTTCGTGTTCGATGGTTTTAATTTTAGTAAAAAACATCTGGTGAAAGAACTCGGACGTGAACAACGTCAGGGGAAAGAAATTCAATAAAGAACAATAAGTGTTTTTTTTTGCATCTTTTCCACTCTAAACTACTGTCTTTCATTTCTAAAAGATAATATTTGAGTTTAGAACTGAGCTACGATACAGGCTCTAAGCAAAACCCGTGTGATAAGATTTTACTTCTTAAATCATTTTAAATGGAAAAAAAATATTCTACACATTCGTAAAAAAAGTTTTAAAACGGTTGCCAAGAAGAATAGAAAATACAATTCTGAAAAGTCGCAAGAAGAATTGCAATTTGTAATGAGTAAACGATTTATACCTAGATGCTTATTCCTGCTCGACGTTTGGAAGATCCCCGTTTTCCGAGACTAATCTTAGACTTAAAGTTTTAAAGACAGAATTGCAATGGATAATCAATAATTTTAAGATTTGCATAATAGTTACTTTCTAACAATAAGTAAGTTTTTTTTTCTTAATACATACTTAAAGTAACTTACATTTTACAAATTTTCGACTTTTGCTTCTAAAAACAATTCGAAAAGGTGGAAACAATGGAATCTTGCTCACTTTCCAAATTCGATTATTGGCATCGATTAACCGACTTATGAACGTTCTTTCTCGCACAACTGCATAAAAGTAATTCCTATAATAATAATGCCTTACTCAGCGGTTAAAATGAGTAAGTAATGACAGTATACACAAAACATAAGTGTACGGCAAAAGTTAGTAAAGAAAAACTATTGTTCCAAATGTTTACTTTATCTAGTACCACGCGAAATGTTATTTTTTAAAGATTTTTTTTTAAAGCCCTTATATGGAAAGTATCGTAAATATGACAATTTGTGCATGGCATAGGTAATAAGAAATAGGCAGAATAGCCTAAGGGCCTAAGGTATTTTAACCTTGATACAAACAAGTGTATGTTCACCTTAGGACATACAGCACTCTGCTTAGTTCTAAGTTAAGGTCTCACATACCTTACTGATTAGTAGGAGCCATCTGATAGAAGCTACCTGCAACCAATTTTCGAGTATTACTACGGAATATGCCGTTAGGCTCCGAAACAGTGCCCAAATTACATGAGTTACTAGGTGTACCTTAGGTTTAAACTGATATTCCGGATAAATTTTCACCGACCGTGCAAAATTGCCTTAGTTCTAAGGTAAATATATAACATCTAAGGTGATATATCCTCCAAAAAATATTTTCACTTATTGCATGAACAGTTTTTTACTGGCTTTTGTAATGTACAGTTTTTTACTGGCCCTTATAATTTGTGGACGTATTTTTAATTATAAAATATTGAAAAATTGAATTGAATTGTATTTATAAAAATACATTGTTTTGGATTCGAATTAAAGCCACTTTTTTATAAAGTTTTCGAAAAGATCTTTAGGCATTTTGCAACAAAAATGGACATCGGTTCGTAAACAATGTTTCACAAAGAAATTTTTGTATATCTAGTCAAATGTTTTGCATTTTCAACGCTACTTCAATTCATAATAATAATATGAAAAATATCATATAATACTTTTTATATTAAATAAATACCTATTAAATATCGCCCCTATTATTAAAATCAAATTACCAGAAAATAAAAATAAAAATTACATAAAAAATATTTTTTTTTTAATTTTTGTAACATTTCTGAAATAGAAATACGAGTAAGGTAAGTTTGCCTGGCAGGTCTATGTTCATCTATATAAATTGGTAAAATTTTGTTTGGCTACTTTAGTTTCTAGGCTAACTAAGCATAATAGACAAGTTAAGAGTTTGGAAAAAAAAATTAGATAAATTTTGAGTCCTTCGTGTTATCCGTAAGCAAAATTAAGAACATGTAAGTTAAGGTTAAGGTAAGTTTACCTAGTCAATTTTGGAAAAACAATTATTTTTGCATTGTAAAGTTACCTTAGAACTTACCTTACGACTAAGTTGATTTATACCGCGATTTAGGCGAAGGGCTTTCTCTCGGTGTAATGTCCTTAGAAGCCATTTAGCTGAATTCAAATGATTTTTTGATTCTTTTTAAATGAAAGTCGATACATATTCATAAACATACTTATAAGAATGTATTTCAGTTGCGATTATTACTACCAATTTAGGTTAATTCATGGGCAATCATTTATGAATACGGGGTTTTTAGCTGATCACTTTAAATGTTCTTTGTTTAGTTGTAGATTATACAAACAATAACAATAGCTCTTGTGTTATCTACGGTTCAAGACTTTTAATCAAAATTATTTAAAAAGCATTGATTACTTTTATGTGGTATTTCCGAAATAAAATGCGAAATACCTACTAAATGACCGAATTCAACAGATTGTTGAAGCAGTGATCTTCCCCCCGACTATTCCGTCAAGTTTTGCGTGGCACCTCCATATAAAAAAAAAAGAATTTTAAAATCACTAGTATGTGTCTTAAAAAGCAATGATTCAGCTTTTGAAAGTCTTTGATAGTGGCCCGAAAGTTGTTTCAAAGTATCGGTTGCTTTTAACAACTTTTTCTATACTTTTACACTGTTCAATGTTTGTCAGATGTTTGTGGGCACCTTCCGCAGCAAAGAAAACTTTAAAAACAATACAAATTTCGATGCCAACTTATTATACCAATAAGTTTAAGATGAAATTTTCAATTGGGTAGCGGCGTCAAGATTTATAATTATGGATTCCTATGATTCTATTATAAAACTTGGATACCTATACGCATTGGCTTTGTAATGGAGCAACTCCTGCAACACGAAAATGACTTCCAAGTGGGTAACAATCAACGGTAATCGGACAGGTGTTTGACCATTTTTTTCCTTCAGCATATGAAAATTGTTTTACGTTTCCCGGCCTTGGAATTGAATAACCAGCGTGTTCAAGATAGGTGATCACAAAAATAAAACAATTGTTCGAAAGCCTTAATTGTGCGCTCAAAACATAATGCTAAAACTTTTGTCCTTTGACTGTTTCATAATCCGACAACAATAAGTAGACGCCACTCAAGAAAATGTGCTGCCACTTTGCGTAGTAAAAAAGTATAGCAACTCAGCGGTCTATATTTTTAATCAACTGCGATTACTGAGAATAAATGTGCACCAATCTACAATTTCGCAACACAGATTTATCAAGAGAAACTACAACTGAAATTGGATGTATGAAAATCCAAGATGATAATTGATTAATTAACTCTCTGATATCGACAAATAGTTTGATTCACTGTGAGAGTAACAGAAAACTAGTCAACCATGCCCGGAAACAGCTGTCAGTGGCGGACAAACAACAACAAACGCACTCATGTCAAGATGATCAATAAAATTTCTCACTCAACTCAACTAGAATGTAGGTAATCCCTCCTTTTTAAAAATAAAGAAAATACAACCGGTTCCGGCTGAAACATTTGAATGGCCAACACCTATCTGAAGATAGAAAATGTACTTACATGAGAGAGTTCTACCCCATCCAGCTACGACTAGATTCGTTCCCGTACGTGGTGCTGCCTGAAGCCCTAATGCCGACGGCAGGCATACTGGTTTAATAAAGTCTGTGTAAGTGACAACATCGTTGAGACGCACTAGCGCAATATCAAATTGCCTGTTCGGGCTAGTGTCATCGAACTGAGAATGCGGAACAACCTCCTCTATTCCCATATTGACTACGGGATCAGCACAGTCACGGCCCACGCAGTCAATGTCCTTCGACAAGTCATATTCACCCAAACGTACGCGATCTCTGCGGATAAAAAAAACAGACTCATTAAAAACAAATCGACGCAGTAAACCTAATCCATTGGGACTAAAACATATTCATATTTACAGCTGTCCAACTTCACGTAAAATAGCGCCAGTGACACAATGTGCCGCTGTCAGCACATATCTGCGATTTATAAGACTCCCACCACAGTTCAAGATGCGACCGCCACCTCCTGAAAGTGGCAGTGAAAAATGTTGCATCGAAAAACAGAAGTACACTTCAACTGCACTCACTTTGGACATACTCCAGAAGAACCATCCACGGGAACTCATCCAACAGCGTGTCATTGCCATTGTAGATTTTATCACCCACTGGTATTTGTCCACATCTTGGCAGTGAAGGTAGTTCCGCTCCTTCCCCATTGCCTGGCGCTGTACTCACGGACCGTGTGGGCGAGGGTACAGTTGGCGTTGTTGGTGTCGCAGGGCTGCTTCTACCTGTAAAACCATTGTCTGTTGTGCAGCAAACAAGTGGCTGCGTACCGGCTCCGTTCTGACACTGAGATTGTTGCGCAAATTTAACGTCCGCGTCCTGAAGTGGAACCCTCTGGATAACTGATAAAAGAACTGGACAGTTGTATATCGAGATGCAAGTACCACTTCGTCCGTTTGGATTTCTGCAAGAACCTGTCGGTTGCATTTAAGTTGTTAGTCGCAGTTGCTGTCGATGTAACTGGAAAGTGCACACAGCTTACCTTGTCCACTAGACAATTGCACCAGAGTGCATGCAATCAATGTGGCTGCAATTGACAATGAATTACGAGTACAACCTCGCATTTTGTACGCGCCAACGAAAGTTATCATTTTTGGTAGGTCGTCACTTATACTTGACATTCAGTCTTATTTTAATCCAAAATTAATACAAACAAATCTCTCGTTGCTTGTTGTTTATTGTCATGTGAGCGCTTGGATCTCGATGCGCCCATCAACGAGCTATATTCAAGTGTGACTAAATCGAACTCGAGATAATTAAATTGTTTCCACTTTGCTCAAAGGCCACAAACACGTAGTTCGCAGTGCGCAATGTGTGATTTTTTTATTTTCTTATGGCTTGGGATGAACTCAGTAGTAGGTAGTGTAAAAACAAGATTACTGTGAAGACTTTCAAGTTTCAACTAAACGCCAATGTTTGAGTGAGTTTATGGAGCTCACCACGGCAGTGTTGTATCGAGAGCGTTTGGGAGCCGAGTCAACAGTCAAGTGACTTTGTGCGCGATTGAGCTGCCAAATAAGACGGAATGCTGCCGAGGTTTAGCTTCGGTTTTGTATCAATTCGCCGCGGTGCATGTTTGATTTATGAAGAGCTCTCTGGGAATTTTAGCTTTTATTTAAGCACGCAAATTGATTGTGTTTACTCATGCTATTTTTGAATGGATTTTCCCATTATTATTTGTCATGAGATGCGGGTGCCTAATGTTTGATATATGTATAGTGTACATATAGTACCTCATGTTAATGACAGATCTCCCTTCAGTATAAATAATTCATATTCTCTAGAGCAAGTACAAATGTTAGTCTACTTTAATACTGAATCTGTTTTACTATCGGCTCGTATTTTTGTAATTAGGTGACGTAATACAGTATACAGGGTTGTGAGTTCATTATACAAAGTAGGTACTATATAGGCGCAATAACAAGCCTATATCGATCTCAAGGACTTTTGTTATTAGAATCTGGTTCAAATTATTTACCATCGAACAGGTTTATAAAAGCTGGGTTTCCACAATAATATAACTACATTTCGTACATTACTTTCTTTGGTAATCACATCATCGAGTTTTTCGGTTTGCCCCGATTATGCACAGATATTCAAGCTAAAACGATATCGTAACAATTTAAATATTATTTGTTCTCCATTCGAGGAACTTGTACTAACAAGTTTGATGAGTTCTAGTTTAACACGAAAGAAAAAAACAGTGAATAACGTAATACATCATCGATAATTAAGTACGGAAAGAATTTTGGGGTTGAGAAAAGTGGGTCCCAGCTATCGCCCTTTTTAAAAATCAAATTTAGCAACAAGTACAGATTAGGAAACATTAATTTTGTGCGGGAATTTATTAAACACAAAAGAAGAATGCATGCAAATGAAAAAAGCAAATTGGATTAAATTAATAATTTATAACAATCAAAAGAACTTATTATGGTAAAAACATTAAGACAGAAACGTCTTAATCACATGGAAGAAAATTAACTACTGATATAGGTTTAATGGGCAAAATGTTCCGAAAAAAATGTTCTTCTTTTAGATTTATTTTTTTTTTGTGACGGATTACGGAAATAACAATTTTGTTGGAGACATCCACTAAGTATGACTCAAATAACTTTGTATAGTATCTAAAAATTAATTGAATGGACCTCAGTCCACATTATTCTGTCATCTTCAAGGCTTTATCAACAAAATTTGTATATCGACTAACATTTTACACATAACATAGGCCTACAGCCTAAACGGCTGCCCGAAAGTGCTTCAAACTTCAGATTTGCAGTTTGTGGGCCTACAGTTCTGGCGTTTATTTTTTTTTATATTAATAATAGGTACTTCATATATAAAATTTGTATGCAAGTTTGATCTAACGATTACAACGAAAATCTATACTTGAGCTTAAGTAGATGAGGTTAACATGACTGCATACTCAGTTTTTTGAATGACGGTACTTTTGAAATTTGGACAGTATGTATTTTGAAAACAATTGAAACAATTGTTCGAATATAAAAATACATTCCTAAGGTAAAATGGTTATTTCCAACCTAATACCAAACACAGTTTTTCTCCATTTTATCATACAATTGATTTTTGAAAACGACATTTTCTAAAATTTGGATTTCTTTAGTTTACATGAAAACGGCACTAACGATTGTGACCTAAATGCATACTTGCAGTAAAATTGATGGTTTGAAAATAATTGTGTCCTTATGTTCAATTTTTAGAACTTACTCATATCAAGAAAACCGCATTATCGATTTTAATAAAACTTTAAAAATTATGTTATGGTTACATCACGGCAAAGGACATTTTTAATTTGACTTTAAATTTTAGTAGTTCACAGTGGCTATATTTTTCATACAAATTTGGGAATTGTGAGCTTCCGTAAGTTTAAAGTCGAGACTAAAATGTGTTATTAGTATGGCGCATTAAATGAATATCTGCTAACCGTCTGAAATTCTAATTTGCTTCCTGACAACGTTGTCGGGCGAACCATCTGCCAATAAAATTGTAAGAGTGACAAAAGGTAGTTCGTTATTGTCAGATCATTTGCAGCTCATTGTCAGATCATGACAATTGTCTAGGCATAGCTTATGTTGGTTTTACTTTTGTAACTGATACTTGCATCATAATATAAAGCTCAATAGATCTGATCTCAGATGATCATGTAGTCTGCTCTCGATTACTATACCTAATATTGCTTCCATTTTCTCGAACAGCCATTCTTTTTAACTTTTGAAAAATTATTGCATCTATGATGTGCTTTTAGTCATTTTTAGGTATATAAAAAGAGTGGAAGTAACAAATAATAAATAAAATAAGTCACTACATGCTTATAATTAAATTATTATATATATACAAGGTGGCGCAAAAGTAATCCTCCTATCAGAAAATGCTATAAATTTTGCGATTGGCCCCTAATGTCAGTTCTGTTTTGACATTTGTGTAGTAAACACATGCGAAATACACGTTAATAAACAATGTTACGCTACACTGCTCCAGAACGCGGAATATTGGTGACTATTTATTTGAGCAATAATCGGTCGGTGACTTTGGCACAACGTGAATTTCGTCGCAGATTTCCTAGCCGTCCAACGCCTACTGGTGAAACACTGCGACGTTTAGCCGCTCGCCTCGAAGAGACTGGCACAACACGAGACGTTGCCAAGAGTGGCGGGCCCCGGAGCGCCCGTTGTGCCGAGAATATCGCCTCTGTTGACGCGGCCATTTTTTTTTTCGAGAACGCCGCTGGTCAAACGACAACAGTGAACGGTGCGTGTAAAATAAATTCCGAAAATCCGTTTTAAAAATGAAAACGCTGTCCGGGATTAAATTTTGTTTACTTCAAAATTCGTTTTATTGGCAATTTAAATTCGCGGGAATACACTGTTCGTGTCTCTGATTATGACAGTACTCAAAGATTTTTAGAAAGAACTAGCTTTATATAAGTTTATGCATTATGCGAAAATAAGATAGCAATATTTAGTTTATTTATCTATGTGTAGGTAGGTGAGAGTTCATTTTTATTTATATAAATGTAAAAATACATAGCTAAGCATGTGTGAGAAAACAAAAAAACCAAAGTTAAGAGCAAATGAAAAAAGAACGTTAAATAGTTAAGATTTAAGAGACTACATTATTTTCAACATCCTCCGGCCCGCCCGAACGACGAACTTCTAGAGGGTACAGCAGCTGGATCGGACGCCTCATCAATTTCCCATTTGCAAAACGAACTTCGCAGGCTCTTACCTTGTTATCTCGGCCTGGAAAACAAGTCTCTACAACAGCTAATCTCCAATGCAAACGGGGTGTGGCCGCATCATAAACCAAAACTACATCTCCACCCTTGATCTCCGTTGAACTGGCTTTACCTGTGTTATGTGCCGCTTTTAGAAGACGAAGATACTCCACGTTCCACCTTTTCCACAAAATTGATATGTATTGTGTTCTCGACCTCCATTTTTTGCGTAATTCGGAATCATTTACCAATCCTGGAGACTCTGATGGTGATTTCTCAAAATGACCAGCAAGAAAACGACTGGGGGTAAGAGGTGTTAAGTCAAACGGGTCCTCACTAAGGTAGGTTAAAGGACGCATGTTGATTACATTTTCAGCTTCCGTTAGAAAAGTGTAAAGTTCTTCATTGCTTAGCTTCGACTTCCAAATTGTCGCTTTCAAAACGTCCTTAACACTCTTAACAAGACGTTCCCAAAAACCACCCCACCAGGGCGCTCGCTCGACGCTGAACCGCCAAACGATACCACGGTTACTTAAAAATCCATAGAAAACCTCGCTGTCGAGAATGTTTCCCAAACACTTTAGTTCAGTAGCTGCTCTCTTAAACGTCTTGGCGTTATCTGAGTAAATCGTTTTGGGAGCACCTCGGCGAGCTATAAATCTCCTTATAGCTAGAATACAATTTTCTGTGGTAAGGTTTAGCACCAACTCCAAATGAATCGCTCGAACAACTGCGCATGTAAAGAGTATAATGTATACCTTACTAGTTTCTCCATCTTGGCACGTATATAGTGGTCCGGCAAAATCGACTCCAACGGTTTCGAACGGCTTGGAAGCCATCATCCGCTCCTTCGGTAGTGGGGCAAAGGGATTCGACGCAGGCTTACTTTTGAATCTTCGGCAAATGGTGCAGACCTTGATGATACTTTTTGTGAGTTGTCGGCCACTTGGCAACCAAAATGTTTCCCGTAGTCGCGTCAAAACTACATTGACTCCTCCGTGCAAGGTCATCTCATGAAAGTGAGTTACTAATAGCTTGCTCAAATGGCTCCCCTTTGGAATAAGAATGGGATTCACAACATCAAATGGCTCATCCATTAGCTGCAATCTGCTACCAACTCGAACAAGTCCGTCGTCGTCAAGGAATGGATTAAGTGGCAAAAGCTTTGAGGACCTAGGAATCGGCCTTTTCTGCAGTAAATACAAAATCTCGTTAGGGAAATACATTTTTTGAATGAACCGCAGCCAATAATACTCTGCCTCTTTTGTTTCAGTAGCTTCAATGAATTTTGGATGGCTATGCTTACCACGAAAATGATCTACTGCTCGGAAAATGCACACAGTTATTCGTAAAAGTCTTTTCCAGGAGCTTACCGTTTCGTAATCGAGCAACGCTTCAGCTATTCTACGCGATGACGGATTGACTTTTTCCAATGCTTCTTCCACCGCTTCCACCGCAAACAGCACCGTAGAGTCTTCAATCGGTAAAGGATGTGCAGGCCATTCAGATTTGGGTTGCCTTAGCCACGCTGGTCCATCTTTCCACTCAGAAGTTGCCTCAAATTTATTCACTGATATCCCTCTGGTTAGCAAGTCTGCTGGGTTTTGCTTCCCTGGACAGTAGCGCCATTCGCTACATTCGGTAAGTTCTTGAATTTCCTTAACGCGGTTGAAGACATATGACTTCCACTTCTTTGCTTCACCTCGCACCCAATGCAATGTAATTTGGGAGTCTGTCCATAAAACGTAATTTCCAAACGGCAGATTGAGTTTCTGGAAGTAAAGTTTTAATCGCGCTGCAACCAAGGCAGCAGTTAATTCTAATTTAGGCAAGGTCAATTCATCACTTATCTTTCCCTTTAAGGGCGCTACGCGCGCCTTGGCACAAACAAAATGCAACTTCACCTTTCCTACGGTGTCTACTATTCGCACATAAGCCACTGCTCCAAATACCTTAGAGCTAGCATCGGCAAAAATATGAGTTTCTACTAATTGCACGCCGGGGCTAATAGATATCCATCGCGGTAAAGCAAACTCTTAACACAACCTAACCATTCGTCCGCCAAATCTGCGGTAAGGAGCTCATCCCAGCCCAGCTTCAATTGCCATAGAGTTTGGAAAAGCAACTTTAATCGAATCACTATAGGGGCCAGAAAACCCAATGGGTCAAAAATACTAGCAATAACCTTTAATATGTTGCGTTTTGTTGCCATTAAATTCTCGCTCAAGGTCGCTGGATTCATGTTAATTGTTAACTCGTCGCTGTGAATGTTCCATTTCAGCCCCAATACCATTTGCATTGCGTCGTTGTTCTCGATATCCAAGCACCTCCTAACCTCTGGATCATTACTAACCCATTTCCTCAGATTCATATGGGCTCGTCCCATGATCGCCATTGACTCGTGATGAAACCTTTTTGCTTGCTCTGGACTATCGAAGGAAGTAATAATATCATCCATGTAAAAGCAATTTCTTAAGAGAGAACAAGTCCAAGGGAAATTCGATGACTCAGACTGTAAATGCTGCTGTATACAGGCCGATAATAAGAAAGGACTGCATGTGACACCGAAAGTAACCCTGGTCATACGAAATTCTTTAACAGGTGGCAAATTTGATATCGACTGTATTCTGTCCTTAAAGCAAAGAAATCTATGACTGTCACGGTCTCGCTTAGCCAAACTGATTTGTAAAAAAGCTTTCTCGATATCCGCGATAATAGCAATTTCACCCAAACGGAACTGTAGTATCAGTTTAAATATTTCTGGCAGCAAATTCGGGCCAGTCCACAAAGAATCATTTAAAGATAGCATTCCCTCAGAGCGCGAAGAAGCATCGAATACTATACGCAACCTAGTTGTTGTTTTCTCTGGCCGATAAACAGGACGGTGGGGCATATAATATAATGTACCACTTACCTCCGATACTATAGGCTCAGCGAACCCAGCCGCAATGAACTCTCTCATGGCAATGTCATATTCGAAAAGTTTCTGTGGATCTCTCGACAGCTTCCTGGTTAACGAGTGCAGTCTGGATAACGCATTTCCTCGGTTGTTCGCGATAATCCTGTCCGAGCTTTTCCATGGAAGAACGGCTTCATACCTGGCTGATGTCTTTCGTATACATTGGGATTTAAGTTCTTCGGTGAAAGAATCGGCTTCGAATTGTTCCCTTTGAATTCCTAAGACTTCTAAGTTCCACATATCCTCTACGGCGAAATTGCAGAACGACGAAGTAACCTCGGGGATTTCAATATTTTTCCCGATCGCATCACAGGGACCTTGTATAGTCCAACCAAAAACTGTAGACACTGCTGCTAAACGATTAGAAATTTTGCGACATTCACCCGTGACTATTTGCCAATAATAATCCGCGCCAACTAAAAGTCCTAACCCGTCTTCTTGCACATAATTACTGTCATTGGAATCCGCTAGAGTAAAATCCTTAAACAGAGCAATGTTGCGGTCAGGTGCCATTAGAACATCCTGACAAATCTCGGGGACCACCACCGCACGAATCTCCACCGATCGCTGATTGAATTGACTATGCGCCACCAAGTCAACCAGTTTGAATTCCTTGGGATTCGAAAGCTGGGTATTTCCGAATGGAATAATCGACAACTTTATCTTTCCCACGATGGGTATGTTTAACTTATTAACGATATCTTCCTTTATATAAGAACGTTGACTGCCGCCGTCAATTATAACGCGAACAAATAATTTTTTCTTCGATCGTGCGGACAAAAACAACCGAGCCGTTTGCAAGAAAACATTTAATGGTTTTCGCCCATTGGGTGTAAAGACACTCAAAACTTTACCGTTTGTAATTTTTTCTTCACTGGATTCAGTGGTCATGTCGTCGCTACCGTATTTCTTCTCGCACACCACCGTAGCATGATTTCGGTTACAGCATTTACATACAGCTCTCACACGACAAAACTTTGCGTTATGTCCTCTTTGTGTGCAACGAAAACATCTGCCACCGTCTTTCAATTGTTTTTTCTTTTCTTCGATTGTGTAGGCACTATTGCACTCTTTCGTTGTGTGGTCAGTCGATTTACAAAAAAAACAATTATCGATGTAATTCGTGGCAGTAAGCAGGCCAGCTGCAGTTGATGATTGCTGGAATTTGTTAAGCGATAATTTTGATGTTTTGCCTAGCGAAGCCTTTTCGATTGATTCCACCTCCTGTTTCAAAAAGAGCAAAATGTTTTTTAACTGTTTGTCACCATCGAATGTTAAAGTGGAACCACTTTCTGAGTTATGTGAACTTTCGTCTTCCATCTTCATTTCACTGTCTTTCATTGTTTCCTTTTGTGTGCGATGATATTGAATTCGCAGCTCACTCGGCATGCATCTTAGTAAAACGGATTTCAGCATTATGTAGTAGTGTGTAGAAGGTACACCAAGCGCTGTGAGCGAGCGACTTGAAGAAATGACCGAATTATACAGTTGTCTTAGTCCGACAGCATCTGTTTTATTATGTACTTGTGTTAGGTTCATAAGCTGTTGCATCAGACGATCGATTAACTGGTCGGTGTCGCCATACTCTTCTTGTAAAAGAGCGATGGCACCATCATAACATGCGTCTGATGGCGTGAACCCTGATATAACTTTTTCTGCAACTCCCGTTAATACAGATTGCAAATAGTTGAATTTCTCCACACCAGAAAGAGAACTATTTTCATGAACAGCAGTACGAAAATTTTCCCAGAAGGGAATCCATTCGCCATAATCCCCTGAAAATTTCTTCAGCTCCAACTTAGGCAGCCTAATGTAATGGGATTTTGGTGAATTCGTTGTATGTTCACTACTTCTTGCATTCGCGCAGGGGTCAAGCCGTTCTTTAGCCTTCTGCAAGCGAACTTGAAGACGAGAAATTACCCCAATAGCTGTATCCTCGTATTCTGCAACCTTCTCAGGATTTTTATCCTCCAAATTTTTGCCCTGCACTTCTTGGTTAATGGTACAAAGATTTTGATGAGCTGTATTAAGGCGCTGCAGAAACGAGGCTAGTTCTTCCTCAATGTCGTTAAGCTGTGCGGGGTCGATGTTGTCCACAATTTTAGAGTGAGCTGAACATAAGTATTCACTTGCTTCTTTTGCTATTTTTGTTATTTGGCTACGATAGCCCGCGCGAATTTGTAATTCCATAACGTTGAAACTAAAACGAATTCTGATTTTTGATTCAAAAATCCCGGGTTTCGGCACCAACTGTAAAATAAATTCCGAAAATCCGTTTTAAAAATGAAAACGCTGTCCGGGATTAAATTTTGTTTACTTCAAAATTCGTTTTATTGGCAATTTAAATTCGCGGGAATACACTGTTCGTGTCTCTGATTATGACAGTACTCAAAGATTTTTAGAAAGAACTAGCTTTATATAAGTTTATGCATTATGCGAAAATAAGATAGCAATATTTAGTTTATTTATCTATGTGTAGGTAGGTGAGAGTTCATTTTTATTTATATAAATGTAAAAATACATAGCTAAGCATGTGTGAGAAAACAAAAAAACCAAAGTTAAGAGCAAATGAAAAAAGAACGTTAAATAGTTAAGATTTAAGAGACTACATTATTTTCAACAGTGCGCGCTATAGGGCCATGTTTACCGATTTTTTTCTACCGCAATTGATGTAAAAAAAATTAAAAGACCAAATAAAAATAATCCACAAGAAGAATCAAAGTTTTTCATTTTTTTTTTAAATTACAGCCAAAAAACATCGGAAGGTTATTTTTGCGCCACCTTGTATATTATAAATTAGTAAATATGAGGAAATTGTTGATTCTAAAAAAAAAGAAAGTGTGATTGCGACCACACACCAGAAGTATAGTTTACTGTAAGTGGACGACTGAAACAATATTTGAAACTGCAACCAACCATACACATCCACAAAACTTCGTTGAAATTGGTTGAGTGGCTTCAGAGATCAACAACAGCGCCACCGATCGGGTCAAAAATTATACTATCTTTCAAGCTGTAACCAACCATTCGAATGCAAACATTTTTATTAAAGTTGGTTAAGAAGAAGATTACGTTACTTTCGCAATACCTACCGAAGATTTCCGCTAAATGCACAACAACAAACTTCCTTTCCGTTGTGTAATATAAGGCGAATTGGGGACCTCGAGTGTTTAAAAAAAAGAACTAGCCCCACATTTATCGTTTTATTATAAATATTATTCATTACGTTAAAAAAAAATATATAGATATATAATGTAGTAAATGTGTTGATATAAAAATGTTAAATAAAAATATTGATGAAAATTTTATTTTAAAATTATTGGATAAGCTTAAAATTTAAATATTTTTCTTGTAAGGAGCTCCAAAATATTTAACATTTGGATAGCAACGGGGGTGATACCAGTGTGACCATCAGCTTCTCACAAAAATATTCCACTTACTCTGAAAAGTGGAATATTTATATAAATTTCTTCAGCATTTTCTTTGTAATACAAATAAAATAAATTAAACGAATTTTAAGACAGAACAAATGAACTTTTATTTAAAACAAAGTAAGGAAAATAAATATTAGGAACCCCTCTTAAAAAAACTTAAAAGTATAGATAATTGGAACAACAAATATTATTTCATTATTATTAGATATTAAAAAAAACAAAAACAAAATAAAAAAAAACTACCTATACGCACAGGTTTTGCAAAACGAACACATGTGTGAAAAAAAAACCGGTAGCAAAGTTATTACCGTAAAAAGGTAATAACTCCGGTATTCGGCTCGGTAACAGCTTTTTCGCGTATGTTTCCATGGTGACATGAAACAGACTATACATATGGGCAAATAAGCAATAGTGTTACCAGAGATCAAAATTTTGTTCTCATTTTGCTCATGAATTTTGTGATTTAGAAGTAAGAATTGAATTCTAATTTATGGAGAATATTTTGTTATCATAAATTTCCTTTTGGAGAACAAAATATTCCACTTTTACATGGGAATATTTCTTGGAAAAAATATATTCTCTGCAGCTTAAAAATATTCCACGAGCGTTCCCTCCCTTGTCGTTAGGCAGAGTTCTCATTGCGGTGGAAAATGGTACTCAAATGGGTCTGAATGTAGTACGCAATAATGTACCTTGCTTTGTTTGAACATACATTTTTTATTCATGTGTATCCGCGAGAATCTGAATTGGAACGTGTATCTTGTAGTTTAATGTGGTTTCCATTGTATTTCCAAAATAAGGAAATACATAAATAGCCATGGATATAATTATGGAGGAATTATTATCTTCTTTGTCTTCCTCGTCATCTGAAGACTATGATTCACCAAAACTACTCCATTTGTATCTACAACAGGAGAAACATTTTTCAAGTCGATATCCCAAATTTGTGATTTTTCTAAGACCGAATGCAATTTGGACAGCTGATATTGGCCGCATTTAAGAATCTAGTCATCTTAAGTCGACTGGATTGGTCTGGATGAGATGCAACCTGAGCGCAAAAACTTCCTACGTCATCCACATACGCTAACTGTCAACTTAGTACTCAGTCACGAATATCTTGACTAGATTCGTCGGCTACCCCTCCATAGACGTCAACTGAAACAGCTGCTCATATGACCGATTTCGACCAATTAAAACCGAGATTCACTTAGTGAGAGAGCTGTCAGACTTACTAAACTAGATACTTGAACGTCCCCATTGGCTGAACTACCAGTTCTGGGCCATAGCTCATGCTGTGTCCAGCGTTTAGCACGGGCATGCGTTGCGATGCGATTAATGCGGGCAACTGTCAAAATCAAACAGATGCTAGCATAATGTGGACGTCCAGCGTTAACACGATTTTGCGGCAACACGTATTCTGCGACGATTCAGCACGGCACGCATTGTTTGACAATCAAACTGATTTGATTTTTCTCGCATTTATCGTACGAAAACTGATACTGTTTCCAATTTCGGAAGTGCAGAAGAGAAATGTTTTGTTGAACAAGACACAAGAGTCATTGTTGCTATAAAGACAGAAGAACTACAGAAAATGAATGGGAGGCACTATAGCTACAAATGTGGGGATTTCAAATTAGTAAACAATGTTTTAATTTTTATATTTTATTTGCTGAAAAGTATTTACAAAAAAATATTTCGTGTAATTTCTGCTTCTCGCGGTGGGTGATTATTTGCTCTGGAAAATTGAAGTTGTTTGAATTGAATAGGTATATTAATAGAAGTGCTTTTTAACGCAACCCGCATGAAAGCACTATCGTCTTGTAGTTGGATACTTCCGCATTCCCCGCACACAAGTGTGGTGCGTGCAGGCATCGCATCACACGCAAAAATCGTACCCGTGCTTACGCTGGACACAGTGTCACAGCTTGTCTGACGTGTCACCCCATTTGCTATTTATGTAACTATATTTTTTCAGTTCGAAATAGCTTTTCGATTTATTAAAACTATGGAAAAATATGTACAAGAGGTTTGCGGAAATATTTCAGATGATAAGATCAGTGTGTCCGATGAAGTGTTTTCGGAAAACGAGGATTAGGTCTCTGAGCATTCGCAGCAAGATGATATCATTTCAAATAATGATTCTGATGACGAAGTGGACATTCCGGTTAGGGCAATTGTTTCGTCTTCAGTATAACACCGCCAAGAAGCAGGACACCACGACGAAATATCGTCATGCTCGAAGTATCAATTGTGAGAGGGATGCGTTCATAACTATATTTGGTAAGCCAATTGAATTGATAACATTATTTACAAACCAAGAAATATATCACCGTGCACCATCGTAAAGAGTTGCCAATGTGTCCAGAGCACCGCAGTGAAATTTGCATAAACTGTTTTTAATTTAAAAAAAAAAATACTTTGTATAAAATGTTTTTAAAAATAAAAGTTAGATTTTGCGCTAATTTCTTATTATTTATAAAAGTTAAATTGCTACGTTGGGGTGAAATCTCACCCCTGCTGCTATTCGCGTACGGAAAAAGTATGTTGCTATCAAAAGGTTAAAATGCAAGCCTGCAAATAAATAAAAATATAGCCGTAGAGTATTTTCGGTACCAGATCGTTGGTAGACAGATTAACATGACTGATTCAAGTTTGCTAGCGAAGAGCCGTAGGCAACTGAAATAAAAATTCTAGCAAAAAGAACACAAATGTTATAGAGCCCATAGGAAATTATGGGTGCAAGGCATAACCAAAAAAAGGTTAGTTAAAGGAAGGAAGTAAGGTTTGCAATTGTGTTGAAAACCCATATTTTTCTAAAAGCGATATAATTGATAGGGGGAGTGGGGCACCTTTGAACACGTTTCGCTTCCAAGTCTCATAAAAACCTACATTTTCGAATTTTTGATCTGTGACCTCTTTTTTTCTTTAGAAATGGAACTCAGCTTTAGTTTAAACGCATAATTCTATCCGTTTTATGAAGATTTTGATTTGGATTTATTATTATTTTTGAATGAAACAAGTCCTTATGTTCAAAGGTGCAAAGGGGGGCACCTCGCCGAAAGCCGTTGACGTTTAAAGAAAACAATATTGCCAGGATAAGAATTTAGCTTACGCTCTTAAATATTTTTTTCAAAGGTGCCCCACTCTCCCCTATAACCAGTCAATGTAAGTTTTATTAGGTGTATAAATTATCGTTTCATCGCAAAAATGCAGGTCCAAGATATAGTGCCAGACTTTTTAAAAGTCGTAGAAAAATCGTTTCTATTTTTTAAATATTTTGACATAACCCTATGAGATTTGTTTTAAAAGATAAATAATCCATCCCTGATAAGAATAATGCTTAGACTTTTTTATTTTCTAAAAAACGAAAATATGAAACACCAAATATGTAAAATGTTGGATGAATTGGTGACAATTTTAAATGCCGATAGCCTGCCCACAAAAAGGTAATTGGAAAATTTATTTTTTTTTCGATTGGTATTAATTACTTTATGTCTATTACTAGACATACTGTAAGGTATGGACAGACTTTAAGTATAGGACAAAAAAAAAGCAGCCAAAGTTTGATATCCATTCAGAAAACAGAGGATTGGGCTTGCTGAAATTATTTATTTTACTGAGCAGAAAGAAATAGTGATACAGATCACTTCACTCCGTTCTGCAGTTTCAGGCAGCTTATCAACATTTTTGGCGCTCCAGTAAAACAAGAGCCTAATGATGCCGACCAAGAAGCCAAAGAAGAAAATGAAATGGAAGGCACCCGAAGAGGACTTTTTGAAAATCCAGTGCTGCTTCAGGAAGCCAATAGAACTGAGGAGCTTCAGAAGGCCCGCAAGAGATAAATAGTATTTATACAAAAATAGTCAGAATATGTAATAATGTTAATCGTTCGTATACAGAAATTTAACTCCGTTCTACCGGTAGCTCCAAACGTGTCAAAGAAAATGAGTGTACAATAGAGAAGATTCTGAAGCACCAAATTGAAGATATATTATATTCCAAAACAAAGGAATGATATAGCTGGAAAATAACTAAAACAGTAATATAATGCAATTTATGTTATTGAATGTAATATTTTTGTGTTTTATTATTATTACTGAATTGTTGAATGTGACATATTTCTTGTTTATTCTACTATTGAACTACCTATTAAATGTGACAATTTTGTTTTATTATTATTATGAAGTGCTATTTATGTTTGATTTCTCAGTACATTGGTTTTTTTTTGTGTAGTAAATACATACGGTAATCATTATCTGAAAAACGCATTTTTTTAATTTATCCTTTATTTTTAGCGCCAACAACTTGTTTGTACTTCCAGCTTGTTCATTATGCTAGTTGTCATTTCCAAGCCTTCGATTTCTATTGCCGTAATGGTACCTGCAACATTATTACGAACACGAATTTTCCGTTGCTCAAGTAGAATTCCCCAGCGACCGGAGGATTATAATATTAAATACATATTTAATTTTATAGAAAATACTTTCATTGGAATGTTTCCAAACTAGGGAGTAGTGAGCAGATCCGGCACATCTAGCATTAATTGAAATTGTTCGCATTTTCTGGTCACAGGAAATCAGATTTACTATTAAACATGTGGATGTGGTATATATTAGGTAAATTAGTTACAACCATCACATTCAGATTATGTTTACCATTTCTATTAAAAAACATTTGTTCATCCCGTTTTCAATTCAATTTCAATTCAATTTAATTTATTTGCAATAATCTTAACGCAGAAACATACAGTATCTTCTAAAATTGGTTTTGGTCTTTGTAAAAAAATATGTGTGCCATCTATGCATCCAACAAATAAATTTATAGAGTTACTACAATTGTTGTTCATTGTTTATAAAATACAAATGCGAGAGTTTAACTTACCTCCTGGTATTGGTAATTTTCGATACTTAAAACCATTGCTTTATTGCAGCCTTTTCAGCATCCTTGGATTTTTCCAATTTTATCAATAAAGAACAAATTTCAGCCTCTAAAACTCTTGCAGTATTGATAACAATTTTTAAAAGCCTACTTTGGCCGATCGCAACTCCAAAATCGCTTCTTGTCAGCCTCAGCCACCTTCACCAAAATTATATTGAAAAAATTGCGGGAAAAATCGGGGAGACGTAGGAAAGCTGTCAGTCTATTTCATATTTAATTTATGCTCGCTGCTATCACGCGCATTTGACTACTTTAAAACTTTGAATTTTTCGATTTGAAGTCAAAGAGTATGCCGTTACAAGACGGAGTGGCACAGATCCGCTAATGTTTATCACACACAGGTACATTATTATTATGTATGGTATCAACATTTCTTTGCAGTTTGAGTGGAAAAGTGCCTCTTTGTGATTCAGCTCCCTCAAAATTTCGTCGCGTTCTCTTAAAACGTTGAATACATCTATATTGGTCTGAAACTCGGAGTCCTTTTCAATTTGAACTTTTAACATACATACATTTATACAGCAACATACATTTATAATAATATAACTTACCTTTTGCGTAAGACAACAATAGTGGTCTGATTCGAATATCTCTCGAAATCTATATACAGGGTGGCGCACGAATCGTGCTACAAAAATAAAACGTAATAACTTTTTTTCTGTGTGAGTAATCGGCTTATTTTTTTTTTTTATTTTGTAGGTTACTATTTAGATTTATAAAAATGGATGCTTGGGATACGGAGAAAAGAATTTGGATAGTGCAACGGTACCATGCTTTGCAGTCCGTCATTTCCGTCCAAAGGGAATTTAGGCGGGAGTTTGGCGGTAATCCCCCGAGTAGATGGACCATTATGAGGTTTGTAAACATGTTTGCCGAATCTGGAAGCATCGCACCAAGGCCGTACCATCGAGATGCCAATGTTCGGGTTCAGGATACAATCGCAGCAGTAGCATCTGCAATACAGGCCAATCCGAGCGTTTCGACCCGAAACTTATCGGGGCAAATTGGAGTTAGTAGACGGTCATTACAACGGATACTTCATGACGATTTAAACTTGTTTCCGTACAAAGTCCAAATTACTAGCAAGTTAAACCCTCAGGATTTGCCTGTTCGCCTGGAATTTTGCCAAAAAATGATATCAATGGCCGAAGAAGACAACACATTGATCAATTGTTTGTTCATGTCTGATGAGGCCCATTTTGATCTTAACGGCAATGTAAACAAGCAAAATTGTCGTATATGGAAAGAGTCTAATCCAGAAATGCTCCATGAGACGGAACTGCACCCAGAACGAGTCACTGTGTGGTGCGCAGTTTCATCAAGGTGTATTGTCGGGCCGTACTTCTTTGAAGAAAACGGTGTAACCGTTACTGTCAATGGGGACCGTTATTTAAAGATGTTGAAGGAGTTTTTTTACCCAGAACTGCGCCGAAGACGTATACCATTCAACAGCGTTTGGTTTCAGCAAGATGGAGCAACTGCACATATAGCCAGACCAGTTATGGCGGAGCTAAACAAAAAATTCGCAAACAAATTAATTTCTAGGAACTCCACTCTTCGCTGGCCCCCAAGGTCACCTGACCTGACTGCACCAGACTTCTTTTTATGGGGTTATGTCAAGCAAGAGGTGTATAAAACGAAGCCCAGGAATTTAACTGAATTAAAGCAGTCCATAACGACAATAATTGAGGCGATCCCAACTTCAACTCTTCAGGCCGCAATGATCAGGTGCCGCATATGCGTGGGAGAGCGTGGAGGTCATTTGCGATCTATAATCTTTAAAAACAACTAACTATTTAAAATAAAATTTAATTTTCTAACCAATAAAAAAAAAAATAAATGAAATACATCGATTAAAAAAAAAGTTATTTGAATTTCTTATTGTAGCACAATTGGTGCGCCACCCTGTAGTAAAGGGTTTTCCAATAAGAGATGTTATTTTGGTATTCAAATAAAAATGCCATTTTTTGAGATAAATGATCGGATGTTTATTTCATAATAAAGAGGAAGGTATGCCGTTAATAATGAAAAACAACATCAGCCAAATGGCCAACACGAGCATAGGACCATATCCTTTTCATGAAATTTTCCATAACCAAATCGGAAAGTGGCTGCCCTATGTCCTCGATAGCCTCACGAATTTTATCGGTAGACCATATCTTTCACGTGGTCCCAAAGGAAGAAGTCGCAAGGTGTTAAATCACAAGATCTCGGTGGCCAATTGTGATCACCTCTTCGAGAGATAACACGGTCCGGAAACTTTTCCCGTAAAAGATCAATGGTTTCGTTGCTTGTGTTTGTTCACCATTTTTGTAGTGAATTTTAATAATTTCAATGCGTTGTTGAAGCGTGTATCGTTCCATTTTTAGTAATGGCGTAGTTTCTACTTGTCAAATGTCAAAGAATAAAAGCTTCAAAAGTGACAGCTACCGAAATAGCGGGTCATTCACAATAACATCTCTTATTGGAAAATCCTTTATATACTTATATATACGTTTTGCGGACATTGAAAAGTTCTTCAGATGCATCGTCTTCGATATGTATACTTAGCAGCACTTAGCAAAGTCATTTGAATGAACATTTCCGTGTAAATTTAAGCTGCATTTCTTCTGGCTCGGTATTTAAAGTCAGTCGAAACCTTAAAACAATAAGTAAATAAATTTAAGAAATTAGATACCTTTCTTGCTTGTACGCTTTTTGAAGGCAACCCATGTGCATTAAGAGTTGCCGCCAAATCAGTCCACATTTAATTAATGTTAATAATGCCTTCGTTGGTGGCTGTTTGGTTTATAACCTTTGTCCAAGTCCGAATGCTCATCAATAAAAGCAATTAAAATTACGATAGTTGCGGAAAGCAAATAATTGATGCCTAGAGCGTTGACTATTATCGTGCACACAATAATTACCGTTCTCAGAGTTACCGAATGAGTGCCCTGAATGTCCGAAACTTCCGAGCGCCTAACATTGGTTCGGACCACAAGTTTATTTTTTCCAAGAAGCAAATATGAATATTCTACAAACATCAACATAAATGTACACTCAAAGTTTATCAATTACTTTTGATTTGTTCACATTTGCCTACTTCACAGCCTTAACACAAACAAATTCATTTTTATTTCGTCTTGCTAGTTAAATTCTTACTAACTCAAATTAATATAGCTATAGTTTATCAAAAACATTAGCTCTGCGCCTTAGTGATTTTTTTTTGGCAATACATTACAATTCTCTGTCTGCACATTCCTTTATAGTTGGGAACTCCACATCCTCGTTCTGCTATTTACCTTATCCAACTTTACCAAAACAATTAATGTGCTCTGGCGCAACAAAAACCACACTTTGGGAATCATTTTGAGTTAACATTCGGTTAACTGGGATGAAGGTCTTTTAGTTCTGTTAGAGTAGAGATTGCAGCAACCCCAACTGGTTGCATTTGTGTAAATTTTAACGACATCTTGCGTATAGCCATTTTCAATTATTGTGTACCCTAGACGTTTTCCACATTTCTTTGGCGACTTACTGCCCGGATGGTATAAATTACTACATTTACGGAATATTCTAGTCTCTGGTATTCACACCGGTATACTTTCCAGAAGGGTACAGTCGACTCCGCTTATCTAAACTTCGCTTTACTGAAAAAATCGGTTAATTGAATAACCGAATTTAGCACGCAGAATTTTTTTCAAAAATTCATACGAATAGCTCCGCTTAACTGAAACCCGCTTAACTGAAAAACCGGGTTAACTGAACAAACTAATACGTCAGAAATTATTAAATTATACTAATTCAGCTCCGCATTACTAAAACAAAGTTATTCAACGCGCCCATTAGTAAAATTTTTTATTTCGTCAACTGAACTTGTCCATTGACCTTATGACACTATCTTCATTGTGAGTCAATTTTGACAGCACGATTTCAGTTGTGTTTTTAATTCTCCTTCCTTCGGCTTTACTACATACCCTAATTCTTCGTTGAATTGCTAACAAAACTTCGAACTTCGGTTAAGTACAACAATTTTTCAGTTATCCGAAGTCCGTATAAGTGAAAATACCGCATAAGTGAAATAAAATTTGTGGCAAATTGCCGTTTCAGATAAGCGGAGTAGACTGTACACAATGAGTATATGTATTACTTTTCCACTGACTGTGAACTTTTTGATAGGTAAATTAAAGTTTTCTGTAACGATCATAAATCAGTGTCAGCATAGAAACAAGACTGTTTCTCTATTACGATATTCATCTGGGTTGCCAAGTGTTTATTTAAGATAGTGCACGTATGTTGATGTAAGCTGCAAATCGTTGCTATGCCAAAACCAGACTTACTTGAATGCTTTGGAGTGGGTGGGCCCTCTAGTGGTTTGTTGTTAAATCATAGGTTATTTTGCGTTTTTTGAAAATAAGTTTTGGACCGTTTTTTTTTTTTTCGAAAATGAGGCTGGAAACAACGTTTCGGTCAATTACAGAGCCATGTTAACGATCTTTTTTTTACTGAAATTGAAGATATGGATGTGGATGACCTCTTGTTCATGCAGAATAGCGCGCCATGCCACAATCGATATTTTGCACACCAAATTCCCATTCCCAAATCGTGTTATCAGCCTTCTTGGCAATGTTAATTGACCGCCTCCAAGCTGCGATTTGACCGCTATGGACTTTTTTTTTGCGAGGAACAGTGAAGGGTTGATCTTATGGAAACAATCCGCAAAGGACTCAAGCACTTAAGGCGAGTGTCATCCAAGCAATCCGTGAGCTACAGACCGAAACCATCAACAAGGTCTTAGAAAATTTGAGTGTCAGAATGCGCTACTGGGAAGCCAGCCGACGCAGCTACCTGAACGACGCTGTGTTCCATAATTAATGGGAATGTTTGCTGTCACATGCCATAATAATACATGGAAAAAATGTAATTTTGTTCATTTAATTGCATTTTTAAAAAGAAACATGTATTTGGCTAACCCTGTATATCTGCTCTCTTGGTGTGTATATAAGACACCGTATTTTACTAATTTAATTCGTAATGCTGCGCTAGGTCTACTCTTCTTGTAGAGGCTGTAGAAAAAATGTCTATAGTCACTTTGGACAGGGCTAACGTAAGTGAGATGTCAAATAAGGGTGCTGTTTGTTGTCAATTCTAAATGGTATACATTTGCAAGCGGCTGGCAGCGACTTTAAATAAAAACCACTACTTCCCATAAATGCTCCGCCAATATAAGTGGGCTTACTTACTTATACTTGTACTTACCCCAATTTAAAACAACAATTTTGTTTTCAGCGTCAAAATAGGAGAGGTTAATTTATTTGAATACCCATTGATTTATGAGAATACAAACAAGAAAGTTCTTCGTAATTAGATAATTTAAAAAAAAAACTCATTACTTTACGCTTCTTTCGATTCTTTTGGAAACCCTATAATGCATTTTAGTTGCACAGATATCAGGAACACAATCACTTTACCCACCTGAAAATAATGCGTCTTATAGATATAAATTCCAGAAGAGCGACATAGATTGCTCATGTGTAGATATACTATAAAACCCACCCACAATCCAAAGTTTTTTTCTATTCTCACTTTCAATTAAATCTCTCATCAGGTGTTCCATCCTGCGAATGACAACGAAAAGAAATAAATGGAAATGATTTTCCAATGAATTGAGGTCGAAACGAGACTGCTTTTGAAACTTCTCGTTCTTCTGCATGCATCGTGTTACTTCGAATTGAGAGCACCTAGCAACCATCTTGCTCTTTCTATTACATACGATGTATAAAGAAAGGCATTAAAAAACATTTGAGTAGGTATATGCGTCATAGCTAAATATGACAAAAAATAAATTAAGTTTTTCTGTATAATGAAGATACAAGTATAACAGTGATATTAAAGGACAGTAATTGGGAATCGTCTGTAATAAGCATCATCCTAGAACATACTTACAAAAAGAAGATGAACCAAGAAGACCATAACAAGCGATATTTAAACTAGTACCTACCTGCAATGGGCCTCAATGTTGTTTGTAAAACAACAAATTAATGATGTTTGAAAAATTGCTTTATTTGCACTTGCTACTCTGGCCACTGTAATAGATACAATTTTCAGTGTATAGTAAGTAGTTCAATGGTTATTTTAATCATTAATCTGTCGACTAAAATGTCTGAAATAACCCATAAGGGGTGCACAGGCGCCGGGCGGCACTTTGCTAGGGGCGGCAATTTGGAGCGGTTACAATTTTTAAACATATAACATTTACAAAACGGATTCTGTTTTCAGTCCAACGAATTTATTAAAAAGTTCACCAGCATTAACACGGTGAGTAATTGCTTAACAACAAAGTCAAATGAACGCTGCTCCCTAGTAAGCAACTATATTTTATCAGAAATGACAACCCTGTACAGCATACACAAATTATAACACAGTACACAACATCTGCATTCGAAAATACTCTTTTACTCTTTTTTTTCGCTAGAAGTTGTGTGTACACTGCAGAGAAGTTTCTTAAAATTAAAGCTAAATAAAAATTATTTAAGGTTCACAATGAGCACTCTAAGACTTACTAATCTGCGTATCATGGCACGGAGACCATTGAATTAGGCATGATTCATGTACTGAAATAATAACCTTTTTTCCTTTTACCTAAAACTAAATTAAATGCTTTTGTCCTTTCATTTAAAAATGATTTTTTTTAACAAATTTCAGTTATGAAATAATTTATTTATTTATTCAAAAAAGAGTGCTCCAAAATATTTCTTGATTTAGCACAAACTTTCGATAAAGTCTGACATAAAGGAATGATCCACAAACTACAAAAGTAAGTATTCGACAATTCTGGAGTCATACATATCAAATCGAATTAAACAAGAGACCTAGTACTTAACATTAAGAGCAATTAAAGCTGGTGTACCAGTACCACAAGGCAGTGTTCTAGGTTAAGTCCTTAACCTATTATTTACTAGCGGAGACACCGAACATTTGCAGATGACACTGCTGTACTTGATATGGGAGCAACTGTCGAAATAGCTACAAAAAAACTTCAAACGGCCGTAAAGACTATTTCAGAATGGACTAAAAAAAGACAGATTAGACTAATGTCGTTTTCCATTTGGACCAATAGATATTTTTTTCAATTGCTCTGCTTTAGTAAATGGATTAGTGCGTTATTTGACAGCAATTACAGCTGTTCAAATTGCATTTGTTTTTGAAAAAAAATTATCTATGGATGTCGGCTTGAAAAATATTTTCGCCGACAAATGGAGTAGTTTCGGTGATTCGTAGTCTTCAGATGATGAGGAAAACGATGAAGATAATAATTCCTCCAAAATTTTATCCCTTGCTATTTATGTATTTCTTCATTTTGGTTTTTACGAAACTTTGCGCATTTGTGTTGAAAGCAAACCTGATTGATTTTTTATCCCAAATTAATTTGACGTATAGAAACTTACCACATTACCATTTTCCAATATACATACATTAACAACAATGTAGAGGAATACTTAAATACAGCCAAATATCTAGGCATGACTCTAGAAGACGCTAAACTGCGTTGGAAAGCGCATGTAAAGAAAAAAAAGATGAGTTGAACATGCGATACAGTAAAATGTATTGGCTTATTGGGAGATATTCTTCCCTGTCCAACTACAGTAATACTATGTTCCCACCAACGTAATTTAGCTGAAGTGATTTATAAATCACGAAAGGCGTCTCCACCGAACTTTAAGTGATTTAGTGTGACATTTTTGTCGACTTTGACATTAGGTGTCCAACACCAATCAAGTTGATTTAGCTAAATCACGTTGGTGGGAACATGGTATAAGTTATTCGTATAAAAGCAAATTCTCAAACCATTATGAACTCCGGTTGTGGGCATGCACATAGATACCAATCAAATATATAAAAAATCCAGGTCTTCCAAAATAAAGTAATGATGAATATAGTCAATGCACCTTGGTACAAACGTAACGCTGATCTACATAGAGATGTAAATATTGAAATGGTTGAAGACGAGGTTAAAAGGGTTGCTCAAATGCGTAGGCTTCTCACCCACGTGAGCTTAGATATAACCAAATTATTAAATGTAATCAAGAGATTAAGGCTAAATTTTCAAACAATACAAAAATAACTTTTTTTAGTGTGTGAAACAATTACTAGGGGCGGCATAAATTGGGTCTGCCTCGAGCGGCCCCAGCCCACGTTACGCCACTGGGGTGTACAATGACAGCTTTTGAAATTTAATTAAAATAACGTAGCTTCACCGTTCTGTGTTTAGAGACGAAACTACAAATGCTGGAACAAGAAACTCGTTCATACATGAATATTTCCACCCACTCTCGGCAATATGATGTTCATTGCGTCTTCACCTTTAATTCATTATTTGGCCGCTGGGAAAATATAAAGGAAATATGTATACATACATCTTGCAATACACCGTTGCGTTAAAGGCAAATTATATATCTTACCTATTCGTTTTAAACCAAATAACTTCAGACCGAAGAATTATCCAATAAGCATAAGAGTTTTTGGACATTTATTTTTAGAGTTTTTTTTTTATAGATGCGCCAGATAAATGATTTTATCAATTCATTTAGTGACGTGTCCATTTTTGGCTGAGTGGGTTTGTGAACAATGAAATTTAAATTTTTGTTTTTTCCTAATGTGGCGTTGTAAGAATTTTCGTGCACATTTGCCACATGACTAGCAATACTTTGTACATAACCAGAATAATGCGAGAACGAAAGACTTGTATGATGTTCGTATTATTTTTATTATTATTATTATTATTATTATTTTATTAAATTGTAAATAAATTACAATTTAATTCGATTTTACAGCGCTAGCTACCAGGGCCTTCGGCTAATTACAATACTAGATACTATTATCTAACTTGAGTTCTGTGAGTATTTTAAAAACCTCTTTAATATTTGGTTCTGAGGCGTATGACAGGGCTTGGATAAAAGAACTATTTGGAAAACATTTTTTGTATAGGCTTTTGACTTTTGGACAGCCCGATATTAGGTGTTTTAAAGTTAATTGAATGCTGTTTAGGCAAATGTTGCAGGTTGGTGGATTTTTTTTGTTGATGAGGTGTGAATGTGTTAAGTTTGTATGTCCTAGGCGTAAACGAATATAGTCATTTGTTTAGTTACCTGTGACGGGAAGATGAATCGCTTGCCCTCAGGGTTAAGCGTGGAATAGTGGTGATTGTACTCCATCCATTCCTCTTTCTGTTTTTCTAGCCAAATGTTCCATATTGTTCTTTCATCAACTTTATCAACTGTACAATTGACGATGGTAGTTATTAGGGGTTGGCTTGTAGCAAGTTTTGCAGCTGCATCGTCTCGTTCATTACCCTGGATACCGGCGTGGCCTGGGACCCAAGCAAGCTTTATTCTTGTTTTGTTTTGGGTAAGCTTGTTTCGGATGTTAGCAATTAGTGGTGTGTTATTTCTAATATTCAAAATAGCTTGGATTGTGGACAAGCTATTTATCTGTAAAAATGTAGGAATTTTTTCCTTTTTGTGGTTTCCATAGCTCTAAGGATGGCTGCCGCTTCAGCTGTGAGAACAGATGAGAATTCTGGTAGCAGCCCAATGAAAGTAGTTTGCCCTTCATTATTGACCACAGCAAATGCGGTTACAGCTTCTGATTTAGATCCATCCGTAAAAAGAAGATTCCAGCTTACGTGACTGTTTACAATTTCCTTAAACAGTTGTTTGTAGATTTCTAAGCTTGTTGAGGATTTAGGTAGTTTAGCAAGGTCTGTTATGATGGAGTCACTTGGCATCTGCCAAGGTGGAAATTTTGGAGTTCGAAGAGTTTGTTTGGGTAGCGATATGTTTGAGTTCTTGGAGAAGGTGAGTGCATTTTGTAGAGCGGATGGGTATTTGTTGACTTTCTTCCGTGCCATAAAATTCTTAACGTCTCGGGTTATTGGTGTGTCGTGTGTAGATGTAATTTTGGCGACCAGAAGGGAGGTGAGGTATTCGAAACGTTGTTGAAACGTGGGTAGGCCACCTTTGGCCAATATGTTTTTTATGGGTGTCGTTCGGTACGCTCTGCGGCTGATTCGGGCTGCAGCATGATAAGGGGCTTTGAGATTCGTAAGCGATGATTTAGAACATTTGCCATACATGACTAAGCCATAGTCGACTCTTGAGAGGATTATTGATCTTATGACGTTTACCATTATGTTGATATGCGCGGAGCTATTCTTAGATGCTAAAAATTTTATTATACTTAACCCATTAGCCAGGCTTTTCTTAAGAGCTAGACATTGATCCTTAAAACTATACCTGTTGGCAACGCTTCGAAAAGTCTACTACAGTAGGTACCTGCAGCGGTACTAGAACGCGCAAGACGGCCATCTTTACTCGCATCCGGCCTCTTCGATTTTTTTTTGCTCTTTTTTTGACATTTGCATTTTCGAGTAGCACGCTACCCCACCACAAAGTGCTCCGGCGAACGAGTTAAAATTAAGAATACTAGAAAAGAAGAAAAAACTTTGTAAGTAAATAATCATAATTAAAAAAATTACACAAAATGAAATTTGAATTGTAATTACTATTTGAAATAAAGGTTGTAACTTGGCCACGAGGTCAATCGTTTTTTTACGTCGTGGGAGTTAACAACAGTTCTGCCGGTTGGGACTAAATCGTTCCAACAATACCTATTATCAAATATTACGCCCAGTATCTTAAGACATGTTACATTAGGGATGCTAACATTATGGAAATATAAATCAATGTGCTTAGTGCAACTAGTTTTCCTGCATATATGCAGTATGTTACTCTTTTTGGCTGAGATCTTAGAGCCTGCGCGATCGCACCAGCTTTCTGTAATTTTGTTCATGATAGCTTTTAATGACGTTAACGAAATATAAAATAACAAAACATTGTATATACGCAGATGACCTGTATATATTCACAAAATGTAAAGAGTTATCAAAGGCAATAAGATTATTCGAAATGCTTGCAACGGAAATGCTACTTATAATTTTTGCTAATCTAGATAGGGCAACGACTTAAGGTTGTTGTGCACCAATTTTAAATATGTACAATAATTAAAGCTGTGTCAACGATTTATGGTGGAGGTCACCATACAAATATGTATCTCGCATCATACGTTCAGACAGTTCGACTTTATGTATTTTAAAAGAATACATTTACATATGTTACTAGAATTATTATAAATAAAACTAGGTCAGCTAGTCCTAGTTTCGCCCAAAATCGTGACTGAAATGAATATAATAATTCCGAGTATACACATGCTGCTTTATGTAAGTCGGTCAATTCAAGTACCTTGTTCAAAAGTTAAATTAAAGTACATATAACAATGTCGATGTTTTTCAATCAAACCGAAATGATTGACGTTTTTAATCAGCAAATAATTTTTTTGTTTTAATGATATCAACAGGTGGCCAAATTAAATTGAATGAAGATTCTTTCCGAAAGTACCGATGATGTTGGTCCTCCTCCACGAATGGACAATCTCCTCTACGTAATATTTAATGCAGTGTTGCTTTTTCCTTTTCTCGAATGCTTGTAGTTCAATCAGTACAAAGAAGTTCGATTAACTCCAAATCACTTTCATCGTTAGATGAATCAACTTACGTATGTTGTTAATAAATTAGTGGCATATGCAAGGTGCGAGCGTGTTGGTGAGCCGGAATTTTTGAAGTTATGTGACATTTGTCAATACGAATTCCTATGTAACAATTCTAACACACTTAGCATTTGCCACCCCATAAAAATATAGCACGTAGTAACAGGAAATCGGTCGAAGTTGGTGGTGTCAGTATCGTCTCTGTTACTAAATTTCGATGAATTGAGGTTGCGCAACAAAATTGTTTTAACTGAGCCGACTTTCAATTTCAAATGAAGATGGTTAACCTCACGGTAAATGTTTGACCGCACCCAATAGCAAGCTCGTCCAATTCAATTATATTGAATGATGAAACGAAAAGGACATCTTTCATATTGCGGAAAATGCATTGCAATACTGACAGACGTCATTCAATGGCCCAATATTAACGCAACGAAGAAAATTGTAATCGAGTGCAGAAGCGCATCTCGATTTCAAATGAAAGGTGGTACATGGTACATCAAATAAGGTTCCGTTAATCTGAAGCATCATTTGCACGAAGGTTGGCTCTCACTACTCGATTTGCCTCCATATTATTGGCTCTTTCTTTTTGCAAAAACGCGTTTGAGGAGGACAAAATTATACGATTGTCAATTCCGAACTGTTTGTCATTCCGATCGATAGTTTCTCCTTTCCATACAAAATTAAATTTTCAGACATCCCCCTTTAAAAAGAAATATAATTTCTTAAATTAAATAAGGTTAAGTTAAGGTTAATTCCCTTCATATACCTATATGTAATTAAAAAAACACAAAAACAATGAAAATGAAAGTTGAAGTCATGTTTAGAATCATAAAATAAAGTTATTATACAAACAAAAATCAACCGCGATCCAATATTCGTGACGGACAAAATTAGTGCATAAAAATATTCTCCATCCCAAACAAAACTTATTTTTTAGAAATCCACACGATCAACCTCTAAAAGAATGCAATTTCAGATTTTCACGGTTAAAAATGTTCAGGGCTGTTATTGTATATACAAAATGCAAAGTGGAATGTCAAACTGACGCGACGACAAAATTCTTTCGATATTGTTCACACAAAAAATGTTGGGATGGGGTATAGCTGTAAAATCTAAAAAAAGGACAAAAAGCACCCTAATCACCTAGCGGTATGAAATATACTTTACGACCGATTCTCATACCTACCAAATATACAAAACCAATTTCATGAAAATCGGTACAGCCGTTTCGGAGGAGTACGGTCACAACCACCGTAACACGAGATTATTATATTTATATTAGATAGTTAATATAAATAATAAAAGTGCGTATACATAGATAAACGTAGAAAGGGGGACCAATTATAACATGAATCTTTTAGAGCGTGCGTTCACAGTCTGATGGCACGATTTTTGAGTTACAGAAAAATCAAAAAGTCAATCTCAACTCGCAGAATAGAAAATGGACAATTGGTCAATGTCCTTTTGGGAAAATTTGTTTAAAAGAAGGGGCAATTGTGGAACCGGATGAAATTCGCCTTTAAAAATTGACGAGAAAGACGTATTCCTTGTTCAAACTCTTTCCACAATAAATAATTGCTGTTATTACAGTAGTAACCGTTTAAAGCGAACCCGGTTAAAGCGAACATTCGGTTATAACGAACCATTTCATGAAGTCCCAATCAATGCCCCATGAGAATTATGATTTTTAATTTCGCATATAGCGAACCCGCCTAAAGCGAACTTTCGCATATAACGAACCCATTCTGTGCGTGGAATAAAGAAAATGTCCGGTTACAACGAACCAAAAATCTGTCACTTTACATTGTCATTCAGATTTTCCCAACTTTTCGGGACTTCCCCGAAAACTGGATAGCTGCGTACGAACCAACATTCTCAAACGTCAACATTTTTTCCTTCAATATAATTTGTTCGGTACTTCCCCGAGTAACCTTATGTTTACAAATGAAAGGTTGAGTGAAGTGACGCGCTTAAAAATCATTTAAGTAAAATGGGAGATTTGGAAACAAATAAAAGAAAATGTTTCACATTAAAAGACAAATACGACTTAATAAAGCGTTTAGAAGAAGGCGTAAAACAAAGCGATTTATGCAAGGAAATGAAGCTAAGTAAATCGACTGTTGGCACAATTTGGAAGAAAAGAGAGGAGATCCTGGACCACTTCAATCGAACAAATTCAAAGGTAAAAAAAGTGAAAAAACCTACAAACGAGAGGGTGGATAGGGGATTGTTGAATTGGTTTAGCCAACAAAGGGCCAACAATGTGACCGTGAGTAGTGCAATTCTACAAAAAAAAGCCGAAGACTTTGGTCGAAAATTTACAAATCAGGAATGCACTCTTAGCAAGAGTTGGTTAAATAGATTTAAAAAACGGCATGATATTAGGACCGGAAAAATTGTTGGCGAAGCGGCAGCAGTTGACATGGGTATTGTTGATGATTGGTTGCAAAACAAATGGCCAAGTATTAAGGGAAACACTAAGGATGAGGACATATTCAACGGCGACGAGACTGGTTTATTTTATAAGCTTACGCCTAATAGAACATTGCATTTTAAAGGAGAGACATGCATTGGTGGAAAACTATCAAAAGAACGCATAACCGTATTGGTCGTGGCAAATTTTTTGGGAACTGAAAAAAGAAGACTGCTGGTCATAGGAAAACCAAAAAATCCCAGGTGCTTTAAGAACATCAAACAATTGCCGGTGAACTACAAAAATAATCAGAGGGCTTGGATGACTTCCGAAATTTGTTTAAATGAGTTAAGGCAGTGGGACAATGAACTACGTCGCAAAGATAGAAAAATTATATTACTAGTGGATAATTGCCCGGCACATCCTGAGGTAAAGGATTTGAAGTCAATTAAGTTAGTGTTCATGCCTCCTAACACAAGCTCCAGGCTGCAACCCATGGACCAAGGTGTCATTCACAGTTTAAAGAGCAATTATCGGCATTTGCTTCTCATGAAAGTGATAAATTCAATTGAAAAAAATGAAGGCATCTTTACACCTAACCTACTAGATGCCATAAATTTAATTCATATGGCATGGCAAAAAGTTTCACAAAAAACCATTTTTAATTGTTTTCGACATGGTGGATTCGTCAGAAGTGAGGACAATTTCGATTTGGAGGACGACATACCCTTAATTGACTGGTGCAGACTTAACCACAACAGTTATCGATAGCGACGCTTTTGAAGAATATGTGCACTTTGATGACAACCTTATAAGTGTAGAACTTCTGAATGATGATGCAATTGTGGATTCTGTTAGTGGTAGTGGAGATGTTGACGAGAATGAAGATGACGAAGTTAGTGAGAATGACGATTTTGTAGCAGCTCCAGTACCTATATCGGACGCGTTACGCTTTGCTGAGGGCCTTCGTGCTTTTCTTCAATCACAAAACACTCCCCAAAGAATTTTCAATGGACTTGCAGACGTCGAATTGTTTTTAAGCGAATTGAAATCTTCTCAAACAAAACAATCTAAAATTCATGACTTTTTTAAATAAAAAATTTAATAAAAATATGTACATACATACTTATTTTTTGTGTTTTGAACACTTTTTCTTTTCTTTTTTTGATTTTCAGAACAAAACTTGATGATTTTTTTAGCGTATCACTTATAACGAACTTCGGTTATAACGAACCAATTTGGTCAGTCCCTTCGAGTTCGTTATAAGCGGACACTACTGTATTATTAAAAAAAAAAAGACTTTTATAATATCTATATCTACATATATAAAAGAGTCTTACGTCCGTGTGTTCACTCATAACTCGAGCACGGATAGTTTGATTTTTACGATTTTGGACTTGATGGATTCGCATTGGTCCAAGGAAGGACATAGGATAATTTTGTCAACCACCACTTTAAGGTTATAAATAGGGGATGAAAGTTTGTATAGGGCACCGAACCTTGAAAAGAATATACTCGATTCCAAATTTTTAAACTATATTATTGAACGTTTGTTTGTTTCTTCCCTGCAAACGCAGCACCCAAGTAACAATTTGACTTCGGTAAGGTTCAAATTTGTAATTTCTGTAGGCTTCGATAGAGCTTCTATAGTCTTTGTTAACCGAAGTTGATCCATTTCGAAGTAATTGCTTCGATAATAACTTCAGTAAGACCCTTACAAAGCATATACACAAATTCAAAAATATAATAATTTTTTTTTAATGTTTGAGCTTCTATAAAGTTTCGGTGATGCCATACCGAAGTATTAATATACTGCTGATAGAGATAAGATGCTTCTTTTGCTGAACTTTAGCCTACCGTGGATGTTTATTGCCTTTCATATGAAGAAGTTGTTCAGGTAGTCTTAAACAAGTAAATACCTGCATTAAAGTGCGCCATATGTGTTTCCAATAGGCCTTATGCAGTTAAAATTGCGGGATGTGAAATAACACCTTACCGAAGTCAAATTGTTACTTGGGCAGTATATATATGTAACTACTAAAAATGTACGGAAAGAAGTACTTTTTTCCAATGAAAAAGGATAGGCGATTGGGAAAATACTCGCAGTTATATACCTTCTGTACATGAGAATGCGTGAAGCACACACCTCTTTCTAACATAGCACCCGTCTCACTCTAACATAATGAAAAAAATACTGCCTTGAACCCGTGTTTCCTTCGCAAAAGGAAGTACTAAAGAAGTACTCTGCTTCTACATGAAAGGAAGTACAAACGAAATACAAAATACATCGTTAGTACGTATTAGGAAGTACTAAAGAAGTACATCGTACCTGCGTAAAGGGAAGTACTTCAGAAGTACCTTGCTCCTACGGAAAAGGAAGTACTACAGAAGTACTTTGTTTCTACATAAAATGAAGTACTAAAGATGTACTTCTTTTGAACGTAAAAAGCAGTCCTAAGGAAGTACTTCGTTCCCTATGCTGCCTTCAAGCTGCAAACTTTAATAAAAAAAATTAATTATTTTTGTTGATTTTCTTTACTTCTCTAAACGACCGATCCGATCCAATTAACACGCACTGAAAGCCAACAATGATACGATTTCTTTTAAGACATTGCAACTGCTTTGGAATAGACATCGGTCGCGATTCTTGTTGCCCTGACATAAATCGTACAAGGATTATGATAAATAACAACGACAAATAACTGGCAAAAATAATAGTTTGCAAAGTACATACATCCAAACACTGATACTCTAACAGAGCGCAAACACATTCAAAAAAACATGTTTCCCTGTAGTAGCGTTTTCGAGAAACTACTGACTTTTGGTTTGCAGGGCTAGGGTATGTCATATGTATGTGTCCCGAGCCGGAATTGATAGACGTGTTATGTGGTCATAATCTCACTTTTATGCTTAATCAGAAACAGGTTCCAATAAGGCTAGGAAGGAATCTAGTGCAGTAAGTGTGAACTCTGCAGTAAACGCACTTCGATACAGAATTTGTATAATAGAAAAAAAATCCAAGCTTAATACTACAAACATCATTTAAAACAATATTATAATAGAACACATGAAGGAAACATTCAAGAGTATAACTGCCCTCAGAAAAGATTCTTAATTCAGCATATTGGACTCGGCAAAAAATTGCAGATCCTATTCATTCGTTCCGAAAGTATTTATATGATTGAGTGAAACGATTTGTTGCATTTTTGTAAATTAAATGACAAATTGAAGGAAACAAAATTAACTTACCTGATATAATTGATGTCTATTTAACAGTTCCAACATACAATGACTGGACACCTTAACGTTAACGCCCATTATCGCTTTCGCAATTCATTACGATTCAGACCCAACAACCAAATGAAGTATAAACTGTTAAGTTCTCCTAAATTGTACTTGGTACACCGTCCAGGTGCGGTGTATTTCTACCTACATACTTCGTGCTTTTATTCGCGAGCATTGTGCATCTGATTAGAATTCATGTCAATAATGTTGATTGAAACATTGATATGCGTACGTCACTGTTCGGAAAACTGATTTACTTAAATCTGACTCATTCCATTGTTGATGTCATAATAACTTTGTATTGAGGATGTGTGACCACAAAAACATGCAAAATAAATTTACTTTTGTATCAAATGTCGAAATACGTCGGCTGACGATGTTGGTAAAGCTGGGTCGCTCAATGCTGGATTTTCGCCACACAAAATATATGGGATCTAACTGTCCGTTCAGGGCAAGGGTACAATAGTGCAATACACTTTAAGCTTGTAACTTGTTAATGCTAATCTCCACAAAAAGCAAATATGTAATTTTAAATAGACATCCCACATTCCGCCACATATGACAACAACTACTCCATTGGGTGGCCGATTTAGCAAATATAATTGATATTTAAGAGGTGAAACGGGAGATTTAGAATACAATTTGCCCAAATGCAAAGAGTGTTGCTTTGATTAAAGTACTTAAACGAGTTTAACTATATGTAGCTGACTAGTTGAATGAAATATAAAGATGGCAATAAACTAAACCTGTTCTATTTAAACATTTAAGTGGATTGTATATATTTAAGCACGAAGGTTTTTGTTCAACAAAAGATTATGGGATAATTCATAATAATTCTTACGTCAAATGTGCTCGATCGATTTGTGAAGCACCTTTTTAAATTTTCAGAAATTGATTCACTTTAGTTTGACTCACTTTACATTATTTGAATTAAACAGAAATAGGTAGACAGCCACGAACCTTTGTGCTTTATTTTTTTGTATATAAAAATATAGTATAAAAACGTCTAGCAAATCAATGCTTATTGTTGACTTGTATTTCGTGTTCGATACCATTAAGGTAATCTAGTTCGACCTGGGATGTGAAATGGACATAGATGAAGCTTTTCAAATATTTTCTGAACAGTTCCTTCTCTGGAAAGTCGGACTTTAACAGCACGCAAGGTTGTTTAACATGTGGTTTACTTCTCTGGATAGTTGTATAAGTTATGGGAACGTATCAATCATATCAATCAATCATATCATCATAACATGGATTATCAGCTAAAATTAAAAACTGCACCACCCGTTGCTCGAACATAATTCTTACCTAGCAACAGCGATATAGCGTCGATAAGCAACATATAGCAAACATATGACAACAACATATAACAAAAAAACCAAAGCTGTTACCATGTACCATGGATTAGCGAGAGAAGCACTTGCGACAATAACTGCAGTAGACAACGCTCCAGCCGACTTTCTTGATAGTAACACAGACTGAAGAAAGCTCTCATGTTGTCGATAAGACTTCCCCTATGTGCCTAAGTTGTGGATTGAGTCAGTCTCTTTCGTTAGTGAAGACTATCACTTGTAAGTTCCAAGTGTGCACATAAGTTCTCATAGAGAAATAATTACATAATTGTAAAGGTACATTAAAAATGAAATATAATTTTTTATAAAGACCGAGTGTTTCATTTAATTATTACTTATATATTTAATAATTAAGGATACGTCGTTTTCATTTTATAGGTATCCTCTATAGTTTTTCTTTAAACTATTTGTATATACAGTACATTCGCGAAAAGATAAGCCTAAGCTTTAAAAAAAATGGTATAATGCTAGGTAAAGTGATTACAGGTTCAGGGAATGTTTTTGGGGTTAATGGCGTTATAGCTTTGTTGCGCATGTGAGATTGTACATGAATGGGACAAGGGAAAGAGAATACCGCGTTACATTGACTTATATATTTAACCAACAAACCAATTATTATAAGAGTGTTTTATTATTAAGAAATACAAATCCCATGCCACCATGACTCTTTTCATGAATACCTAACGATATTGCATCGTCAAAGTTAACTTTACAAAAAAAAATAAGTTCTCCTGAATAAAGTTAAATATTTTCAACTTCCAATAATAAAAATAATAATTTTAATTAAATGAGGAAGAGCACAAAAAATAGTGCTGTGGAAATGTTAGCACTGCAGATTTTTGCCCTTTATTTCGTAAATTTGTTCTAACACATGCAAATCAAACTTAACGCTTAAATAATATGAAACAGTACGTAGAAAACATTCTCCTTCCCGTCGCCTTCATACTTTATCATTAACAGGTACTACAGGCACCTTCATAGACAACCGACAAAAACTTCCATAATATAAAACACCATTGTTGGAGTATATCTACGCACTCTTTCATGAAACATAGAATGTTAGCCTGATTACTCAGTTCTTAAATAACTCCCTTAATAAGTTAGGACACAAGACATAACACTGACTGAGCACATGTCTTGTGTCTACATATGTGATGTGCATGATTATGTACAAAATTCAAAAAATTGATTTCGAAAAAGATTTGGCAACCCAAATCGTGCACTTGGCAAACTCAACTCCATTTATAAAATCGTTCCATCGATCTACCCATCTGACAAAACATTTTAATAAAAGCATGTTTATATTATTTTTAAAGAACTCTACTTAATTTGTCCCTACAGCAGAAACGGATACACCCCTATTATTGTTATTGTCTGTTCATATATATAATGGAAGCTCATAAATATTTTAACAATAACACCATTAATTAAAATCTCCTTCAGTTTTTGTATGAGATGGGCTTTAACTGCTCGAAAATTCGACCGATAAAATGTTGACGCAAGTTTCCAAACACGTTCTATGAGTCATTGATGAATATTTACTGGACAAGGTAGTCAATGCTTTTGTTATGGTTGCCACAGGTTCACTTAGAGACTATCAATTGTTTCTATTCCCATTGTGCACTTTACAGCAGTGGTTCTTAACCTTTTAGTGATGAGGGACCATTTGACAAAATTTCTGTCTCGCCATGGACCACCAACTGAATACAATGTTGTTCTATCTATACATAAAAAACGCATACAATTTTTTAAAGCCAACAGCATTTTAGTTTATTTTTTACGTCAATTTAACATTATAGAAACTATATTAATGAGATTTTTGTGACTGCATACTCTTTACTAATTTCTGGATCCTTGGTTCAGTGTTACTTAAAGTCACACGCATGTCGGCACTGGCATCCAATCGATTTCGGTGCTTGTTTTTAATTATTAGAAGCGCCGAGAAACCCTGCTCGCATAGATATGTCGAGGAAAACAAAGTTAGGTACCTTAAAGCAATTTCTCGAATCTTCGGGAAAGAAATTGCCTTTTGGCTCCAAAATTCTTCAATATTTATTCCTGTCTCGAATATATCTTTCAAGTAACTTTCGTGTTGCATTTCAATCACTTCCTATTGAATTTCATCAGGCACCTCAGAAACGCTTACAATGAAAGGATTGCGTATCAGTTTCCGAATAACATTGTCCTCGCAGTCAGGAAAATAATGAGTGAATTCACTGTTCAAGTTCTTCAAATGGAGTGTAATATTACTCTGTATTTCTCCTTTAGTCTCAGTGTCACACTGTCCGTCAATAATTTGATTCAGGGTATCAAACGCAGAAAAGTTTTCTCTTTCGACTTTATTGATCCATAGCTCAATTTTCGCGATAAATGCACTGATTTTATCTTCATATGAAAATATATTGCTAGTGCCTTGCAACTTAAGATTTCCCGATCCTTGCAGTTGAAGGTTTAATTTATTTAGATGTGCGAAAAAGTCGACCAAATAAGCAAAACGTATTTGAAATTTGGACTCACAGAACTTATCCAACAACTCTTTGTTTTTGTCAGCTAGGAATGTTTGTACTTCCTCTTTCAGTTCGTACAACCTTGACAGCATGTTTCCCTTGGAAAGCCAACGCACTTCCGTGTGAAAAAGCAAAGTTTCATGATCAGAATTCATATCAGAGCACAATTGTTTGAGAAGACGAGTGTTCAGTGCACTATTTTTAATGAAATTAACTACTTTTATAGCGGTTTTCATTGCAATAGCGAAGCACTCCGGGAGCGTTTTTACAGCCAGTGCTTGACGATGAATAACGCAGTGTGTCGTAATTGCAGCTGGATTTTTTGTTTTTATCAACGTTGCAAGACCAGAGCGGGAACCAAGCATTGAAGGAGCACCGTCCGTACAAAGCCCCGCAAGCTTTTGCCAGATGAGTCCATGTTTCTCCATATATAGACTTATTACATTCATAACATCTGAGCCTTTCGACGTCGTTTCCAGTTCTTGAGAAAATAGTAACTCCTCTTCAAACTTTTTATTGTCATTCAAAAATCGAATAAATACAAGTAATTGACAACATTGTGAAACGTCGGTATATTCATCACATTGTAGCGCAAAAAAAGGACTACTTTTTATCTTGTCAATAACTTGTTTTTCAATATCAATTGACATTTTTTGAATACGCGACTTCACTGTGTCGTTTGAAAGTGGTATTTCTCTAATTTTCTTTTGAGCTTCCTGTCCTAAAAGCTCTTCTGCAGCTTTCAACATACAAGGCTTTATTAGAGACTCACCGATTGTGTGTGCTTTTTTGGATTTGGCAATCAATTTTGAAATTTCAAACGACGCAGCTAATGTTTTTTCAGATAATGCCAAACTTGTTCCACTGGGTCCAAGTTTCATTTTTTTTAGATTTATTAGTTTACCTTCAAAGAATTCTCGCGGTCGGTCACAATAGGTCGAATGTACGGTCTTTAAATGACGTTCCAACTTCGCCGGCTTTAAAGCATCATTCGAAAGAACAGTTGTACATATTACGCATTGAGGTCTTGTCTCCCCATTTATTTCTATTGAAGTAAAGCCGAATTTAATATAATCGCCGTCATACTTTCGTTTCGGTGGCATTTTTCTGAAAAAAAAAATAAATTATTCCTACCTACTAGTTATCGACATTAATAATTGAAAATAGTGGGAGAACAAATACGGATAAAACACACATAATTTTAATAACAACCCCCTTGCAATGGCGTACAAAGTAAATCGTAAATGTGCAACATAAACAAAACAAACAAGATTTAGAGTACTTACGTATTAAACTCTGGACTTTTTATAACAACTACGACTATAAAGACTTTAGTTGAATAACAATATTTGAACTTTGCTGTTGAACTGTAAAACTGGAAAAAAATATAAGCACGCACACAAAAACACCAACGGCGGTAGGTACTATCACTACTAACAAAAACAAAAAGCCAAAGGAACAATGAGCAAACCATGTGAGACACTGACTTGTCGCTGCACGTGCCACATACATGGCGCCAACCCCCGCGCCAGCTCTCAACACAACTGTGTCGACTGACGACTCGTCATCTATACGTCTGCATTCCTTTCCCTTTGAGGTGAAATTCGATGACGTAATAACTCGATCACCGCTGGGCCGATTTTCATGATTCTTATTTTGTTTTGATTCCGGAAAATCGATTTTTTCGAAATTTAAGACAAATACTGAGTACCAGTTTATTTAATGTTTTTTGAATGACTTCGTGGACCACTTCGGGTGCTTCCAGGGACCACTGGTTAAGAACCACTGCTTTACAGGAAACATTCCCCAAATATATGTTGGAGCGACAAAAATGAAAGTAATGTTCCTTGCAACACAGAAGTCGACTTTTCCTTTATGAACCACCTTGTGCATGAATAGCAGGAGTTTCTGTTACATCCAAAAGTTCCAGTTCATTAGAACCACCCAGATCTGAGTATAAATCTCAGAGGCTAATTTAAACCCACATTCATCGTTCAAGAACTTGTTGAGGATCCTCGATTGTTGTTGTTTTTAAGGGCTGAACATTCAAAAAGTCGAGATTCTATTTTTACTACGTCTCTCTTGTGAATCGTAGGACCGATCATAACGTTCGAATTTTTTCTTTTGTTCCATTATTTTCTTTTATTATTTTGTGTAAAAATGTATTCATTTTTAAACATCGTTTTTCACAAACAACACATGCGGAAATTCACCAACGGAAATTCATCCATAATTAGCTCGAATTTCATATCGCATTAAAATTTGTTGGACAAAGTGGCCTTGTTTAAATAAAGTTCTCTACAAATTTCATATTATAACTACAAAAAAAAACAAACAAAGTGTTATCATCGGCCTGGTTTGATACCCTCCACTGCATTTATGCAAAATTGGTTTTGTATGGGAGGTACCAGAACTACTTCACCGGCATAGCCCATTTTTAACACCACTTGCCTATGTAGATTCTTTTCGACGCTATCGTATTTTCAACAGACAGAGAGAAACATGGGTCTAATATTGATTTTGTATGGGAGCTACCCGAACTACTCGACCGACATAGCCCATTTTCAATACCAACCTGACGACGATAAAAAGAAGTCCTTTCACCAAATTTAATTCGCCTATGTCGATTCATTTGGGCGCTATAATGCTTTCAACAGACAGACAGGCGGACATAGCTAAATCGATTCAGAATGAAAGTGAATATACCTTCCTGTGGAGGGTATAAAAACAACAAAAATACAACAGTTTTGGTTTCTACTTTTGCTTTTTGTATTCAGTACAACATGTGTATAATTGGTATTAACGAGTAAAGGCAAACTCTAATTAAAAGAATCACACACTAAGACACCATAGTGTTAACTAGGAACTGTAGTTGCCCTACATGATGTTAAAAGTTCAAGTCTACAAGATATATAGCATAATTAACAGAGGACGATATTGGGTTAAATTTTTGAATGGATGGTTTACCCTTTGTTGTCTAAAACAAAAAATAGCAAAATTACATCATAATTAAATTCCTCTTTCCCGCAAGCAAAGTTCTGTAAGGCCCCTTATGGAGTACGTAGAAAACATTCTCTTTCCCGTCGCTTTCATACTTTATCATTAACAGGTACTAAATACATGCACCTTCATAGACAACAGACAAAAACAACAACTGGAGTTCACAGTTCAGCTATTTTTTTGGTAGTTTAATCTTTCTGAATTCTTGCTTGATACGCATGATATACACATTCGTTATTTATTTACGGATATAATAATTTTGAACGTTAGCCTGCATGAAGTGTAAGCACACAATTATACAATTAATTGCTATCAGTTAATCTGGGTGTTCATGAGAAACTCCAAACGTTTCTTTTGCCTAGGCTTTAGTTGGAAAAAGTCACCTTGAAAACGTTCAATTTCTTTGCGATTGTGAAGAGGTGGCCACAAGGTTGTTATACATAAATGTCTAATTATAATTAAATGACAAAATAGGAGCTATCATAATGACATCATACTATGGATGGGGGTCACCTGTTGAATCGCGCAGCATCATAAGCGGTAGGCTGATGATTGAGCATCATATCGAGTTCGTGTTGGAATTGCCGTTCATACTCTTCCCTTTTCTCTGAATATCGCAAACGACATGTCATATGGCTGAAAAATAAAGTTATATCGTAATAATACATCAAGCATTGTAGGTAACAACATACTATGGGACTCTAAAATTAGTGAAACTGGGGTGTGTACTTCCATCCGGTTCGTCGTTAAATATTCTTTTTCTGCTAAGAATATCTTGTATGACTTTGTTAACACGTTCCGTCTCATCTTTGGATTCGCGAATGGCTGCAAACGAGGGATCTTCCCTTTTTCGAAGTGTGTCCTCGGGATCCATTTCGAAAGTAATTTTAGTTAAATTTTGAATGTTTCGACAAATAGAAAAAGCATGGCTATTGTTTATTTGAGAAATATCTGACTGTTTTCAAGTTAACAAGTTTTGTCCGATTTGAATTGTGAAATTTGCCAATTGCGTGGTACTGATAGTGGACTGATGTATTTGGGAACGGTTTTTTCGCACGCGCTTATTTTTTTCGGAAATTCAGTATTGTTTATATGCAGTCTTGTCAGTTGCAATAGCAAACCATCAGTAGTTTGGTACGCGCACAGCACATCCTACATGTAACTTGTGGGGATAACAATTAAAATGCACATATATTTACATTTTATGCATAACCAAGCATCTATGTATTCCACATAGCGCCATAAACAAAATTGGTATCCATTAATAACAAAGATAAGCTCAGGGGAATTTGGTCATTGTATGGCAATAAATCTAAGGCCAGTAATGATTTTTCAGTCAATGTCAACACTTTAAAATTGCAAATCATTTGAAAATAACCTGTTTTCTTGAAATTTAAACAACGTGCTTCTATCCCCTTTTCTCAGACCACAGTTGGTGCAGCCATATGTACTTAAGCTGGAGAAGCCACATTGTGATACCACTCGATTTAAACAACTTTAAACTACCAGCTTGAACAAAAATTAACTTATAAGAAAGCTCTGGTGACAGTTTTTGCTAATATTAGAGGGGTCGCTGAGATTGTGAAAGGAGTAGTCAGCTACTACCCTCGATGTAGTCTTCTCTTCGTTCATGCAGCTTCTGCAGAATCGCTTGCAGGATGATCCAACCTGATGGCATGAGTTTCAATAACGCAGTGCTCTGTAATGTTTATAAATGATACCTCGCGTTTCATTAGACTATTGCATCACTTGATTTCCAGCACGCGTCAGATCTGTTTCGTGATGTAGTATGAAGTGGAGTTCGATTACATACGATTGGTAGCATTTTATTGGTAACTATATGATGCAGTTCGAAATCTAATAATAATGAAATAAATGAATTTGTGTCCATCCATCAAACAGTTTTTGTTCGCTTATTTTCCATTTTGGTCACTTGACCATAGCTTTGCTAGAAATCGTTCCATTTTGCCAGATTATTTTTCAATTCAGTTACCAAACCGGACCGAATCTATTTTTCTACTAAATTTATTTGTTTTCGGTGCCTTCCTAAGCATTTGAGTGATATGTATAAGTATATGTATTATATTAGGCGTGCTTTTTTGAGCTTCGATCTCAGCAAAGCAAAGTAAAGTACGATTTTCAGCTCACAAATTACAATAACTACTGCGAGTCTCGAAGTGTCAAGTAGAGCGTAGTTGTTGTAATTGCGGGCTGAAAATCATACTTTACTTTGCTTTGCTGAGAACGGAGCTCAAAAAAACAAGCCTATTGATTGAATGAATGAGAATATTTTCTCAAAAATGTCACAATCGAGACGATCCTATAAGTTTTTCAATACTGCAGAAGGAAAATTGTGGCGTATTCCTAACAACCACATAGCTATTAGAAAACAATAAGTAATAGCTTCATGCAAACCCTAAATCCATAGTATTCGTCGTATCCGATGGGTTGACAAATCTACCAACGTAAGTGTACCTCAAAGTTTTTAACGGAACATAAAGAAAAACAGCCCCATGAAACCCATCCGCTGTGAAGACTACTGTTTATTTACAAATAAAGCCTGTAGAACTAAGTCCGACGGTTTAAAGTATATCCAGATGCAACAATGCTTTAGAAAGTAACTGCAGTATATAGTCCGTCAGTCTTTTGCATAAAAGCTTAAAACCCACTGCAAAAAAATATTATGGGTAGTTAACGAATTTCTAACTTTTGGGAAGCTTTATTTTGGATTAATGATTATCTTTTGTTAATATAGTTCTGACAGAGTAACAGAGTAACTATACAGCGAAAGCAACTGCATTCTGGTTAGACCGTGAACATAATGCGCACTTGCGTTACTAATGCTTCACCATCCATTATCTGACGTGACAGTTCAACAAATCATGCACAGAATTCCAGAAAATCGTTGGTTAAAAATTCGGTAAGCGCGTAAAATCGGTTGGTTATCAATGTCTCGGGTTAAATAATAATTAAAACATGGATTCTTTGGCAAACATTTTGTTCAAAAATAAAGGTGGAATAGGAACGATTGATTAAAATTGCGCGAAATTGAAAATAAACTCGCCCTGCAGTTTTAGGAACAAACTGCGTTTTTTTTTTTTGACAACTAACCTCTACCTGAACTCATAGTGCAAGTTTTTCAGGTATAAATTTGAATTCATCAGGCTTTACTCTTACTTCTCGTATTTAATAAATTCTTTAAATTATCCCTTTTGATACTCCCATAATACCATTAAATGTGATAAAAGCATATGTACCTAAGCACGTATTATAGTTTGTGTAAACAAATTTGAAAAAGCTAAAATATATGATTTTTTTCTAACTGAATATTTGGAAAATAGTATACCAGACTTACGCCTTATAGGTGAAAATCTATTATATTCAATCTTCACATTCAAATACATACAGCTTTCATGCCATGATAACATCTAATTAATTTTCATTCCGCAAGAATGATCAAATTATTTAATATACTAATCAACAATAATTTAATTGAATTCAGCAGTATATTTATTTGCCTATATATCCTACCTATTCTCCACCGTATTCTCAATTCAAGAATAAATAAATATTCCTCACACCAGTGCTAACTAGATTCCAGAATCCACATAGCCAAACGCACAGAAAGCTATCAGGAGTTGTCAACTATGTTAATAAAAGATTTATGTCCCGCCTCTATTAATCCCGTAAACTCATCATATAAAACAAACATTATGATATGTTCTCCTATCTCCTTGTATCAGGCTCAACTTTTAACCAAAGAAATGTCTGCAAGAAGCTGACATCCCATTCCATTTAAAATGAAATGTCCTTTGGCTTAAAAAAACATCACAAGCCAAAAGAACAGAATAAACATTAAAAAAAATATATATGAAAGAAAATGACACAAAACACTAACCTTAACCTGTCCCACAAAAAAAGTTTGAGCGCGCTTTTTCTCTTGGCCCACTTTCATAATTCTTATCAACATTTTGTAGTTAATCCCCTGCAATGTCTGATTGTGAAATGAGGTGTTCTGTGTTATTTTATATCGAAATCCCTTCCGCTTGGGGAGCATTTGATCCAACTGAAGCTTTGAGGGGCGTCTATAGCTTTGCTGTGAAAGCATGTCTAAGTAGAGTCGTCAGCATCTCCTGTTTACTTTTAGCTGCGATAGCATTAGTCCTTCTGTCCTTGTTTTGCATGTGGGGAATTGGTTGTGCTATGGTAGGTATAGTGAAGCGAAAGATGCAGAAGCTTTCACCATGCTGACGAGACGATGCTGCTTGGTGAATTGTGACTTTCAGTCGTTCAAACACCTTCTAACTGATGGGGCTTCTATCTAATATCTAACAGTAACTGGATACGATTTTACGAAAAACTAGGAAACAGTTTCGACCGATTATGTCGTTGCGTATGATGGAGGTTAAAGACAAAGGCAAATACAGAATGCACTCTTGCACGTAAGCATTAGTAGGTATCATCGGCATTACTCGGCGAGGGGGGGTGGGACAATCATACAGAAATGTGACAAGTGATTTAGACGGAGAAGGGAACTGCTTTTTTGTTCCATACATTATGGTGAGAACTGCCATTGTGTTGCAGTGTAAGAAGATCTTGCATTTCCATTGCATATAATAGAAAGCAAAAACTGAATCTACCAACTATCAGATGCTAGTAGATGATAATTGTGTGGACGCCGCACTGCTATAAAGTACTGGCAGGCACTTGTGACATAATAATACGTGGATGCACATTGTACATATGTATATACAGAAAAAGGATGATATTATTTAATATGTATATCTTGGTCGGTCTTCTTTGGATTTCTTTGTGTCTTGAATTAAGTTGCATTTCCCTCGTTTTGATAAAATGTTTTCTTTTTCCTTTTTTTGCTTAGAAAAAGGAACACATTAGGTTGACCACTAGTGGGGTATGGTATATGGGGGCTGGTGCTTTGACCCAAATCATTATTTATCATCGTTCTTTTTCTTTTGTGTTCAGTATTATAGACGCGTATGGTAAATTTTTTTTGGATACCAAGAGGAATTTCAAAATTTAGAATGGATTATCGAGGCTGTCAATCATTGCGGCGTAGTGGGCAAAATTGTGATTAAAAGAACATTTGCTTATTGTTTGCTTCTTACACACTTGAATTGATTAATAGTACTCGCACCATAGACGATAGTAATAATGATCTATTTCGGCATTAGGTCTTAACGCCCAAAGCCATACCGCCCAAATTGAAAAATATTACAACGCTGTCGGCTCACCGCGCCACTTCCGTCCTCGCTTTCGGGCACAGTAGCTGGTAGTATTACCTTTCACAAACATTTTCAAATATTTTTCTAATGCCACTTGAAGAATTTGTATCACTTAAAAGTACTGCGGGACTATAATATTGTATTTTAATTTGTTGGAGCGTAAAATATCATTTACAGGCCAATGACTTCAACTGTCTACCTATATCGCTTAGCCTTAGATTATATCACTTGTAAAAAAACAATCGCAAATTTAGGGTTTTTGGAGTAAATGACAAAAACAGAAAAATATAAAGCAAATATAAAGTTTTTCAATTTTGAAAACGTTTAAAGACAAAACAAAAATATTTTGGGGTTTGTGAAATTTCTAGATGTGAGTGTCGTAACATTTGATAAATTTCTTTGGGGGATATGTGATTCTATTTAGGCTTTGCGACGCTTTCGTTACACCTGCTCATTTATTTTTCTATAGCCATAGCTTATTTTTAAACGTTGCGCTTGTAGGGAGCTTTCTTCGGCTCTTCGGTGTTACTAACTTGCGTATAGATATCCAATTTGTATACCTATCAGAACCTTGCATATCAGTCGAAAATATGATGATACTTCGTCACCTTGTAGGCTTAGGATAAATAATGTTTGTCTTGTGACTTTTCAATGAAACTTAGGGTTATTACATTGATCTGGATCTCAGAAGGCCTTTAGGAATACCTGCGAAGCCTGGATAAAACTAGAGTAAAAAAATAATATCTCATGGATGCACATCAAAAGAGAATGGAACAACAAAAGTATGAAGTATATTGAGGTACGCAAAATTTAAAAAAAAAAGCCAGCAATCTCTAGACGTATTTAGACATTTAGCGTTACACATGGTGGAACACATTCCTATTTCATATAAATAAAGGGTTTTCCAACGAGAGGTGTGATTGTGAATGATCCGCTATTTCGGTAACTGTCACTTTTGAAGCTTTTATTCTTTGACATTTGACAAGTAGAAACTACGCCATTACTAAAAATGGAACGATACACGCTTTAACAACGCATTGAAATGATTAAAATTCACTACAAAAATGGTGAAAATCTTGCAGTCACAGTTGCAAAACTAAAGCATTTTTTGGTCGTCGTGAAGCACCTTGCCGGACCGCAATATAGTAATTTGGTGGAAAAATTCGAGCTGTTGGGACAAGTTAGTGATGTGAAGAATAAAACCCGTGCACTTCGCTCAAGAACAACTGAGAATATTGCTGCTGTAGCCCAACGTGTTGAAGAAAACCCGGGTTTGTCCATTCCTCGTCGTTCTTTGGAATTGGGCATTCCACAAACGTCATTACACCGTATTTTGCATACAGACTTGAGTCTTAAGGCTTATTAAGTTCAGTTAACACAAGAACTCAAGCCGGCCGATCAACGAAACCATTGATCTTTTACGTGAAAAGGTTCCGGACCGTGTTATCTCTCGAAGAGGTGATCACAATTGGCCACCGAGATCTTGTAATTTAACAACTTGCGACTTCTTCCTTTGGGGCCACGTGAAAGACAAGGTCTACGCCAATAGCCCAGCGTCGATTCAAGACAGGGCAGCCACTTTGCGATTTGGTTATGGAAAATTTCATGAAAAGGATATGGTCCTGTATGCGTGCTCGTGGCGGCCATTTCGCTGATGTTGTTTTTGATTAATAACGGCATACCTTCCTCTTTATTATGAAATAAACATTCGATTATTTATCACAACAAATGGCATTTTTCTTTGAATACCAAAATAACACCTCTTATTGGAAAATCCTTACATATCTGCTATGAAATTATCGAACACTGTCTCAACACCTCCTAGATAGATCCCGTAGACAATACAGGTTGCATCTGTTTATAGCAAGAGTATTATAAAACTTTCATTTGTCACATTTTAAGGAATAAATTCTTAATATTCCTCTAAACTGTAAAATAGGGTATGATCTCCTAGCACTCGAACTGCTTGTATTATGTCAGTCCGGGCTCCAAGTATGGGAGCAATATTCGATGACGTATGTCTAATGTGCGCTTTATTGAGAGAGTACCCCTTTGCTCTAAAAATGTAATTTAATTTCGATGATTCTGATCCTGCTATATTTAATAAGTGGTATTGCGTAATATTTTAGAAATGAATGTGACTCCAACAAATGTACCTGGATTCCTTGGATTGGATGGGTTGGTAATTCAATATGATATGCATATTAGGGTGGAGCGAACATTTCTCCATATACATATAAAGGATGGGTGCTATTTAGACTCCCAATAACGGGAACAAAATTCGAACTCAATTTAAATATTTCTAGAGGCTTAACAACGCATATGAAAATCTTGAGAACAACAAAAATAATAAAAGTGTTGGATTTGTCAAATTTAAACTGATTTCCATACACTTAATCATTTACACATTGAGAATACGAAAACTTTAAATATACAAACTTAATAATAATAATATGAAATAATTTAAATGTTAAAAATTAATATTTTTTCTGTGACATTTTTTTAAATATTCGCGGTTTCCTAAAAACGTAATCCGTTTCTTTAAAAATCAATTTACTTAATGTTGGGTAATTTAATTTCTTCTCACTCAATAGTTTTGTATGTAAGAGAGAGGTTGTGTAGATATTTAGTCAAAAATACAAAAATACGTCACACTAAAATTAAATAAAAAATATTATTGTAAGATGGCTATAACTACAGTAAAGGTGCAAGATTTAATTTTTGGAAATATGGAACCATTTAAAGAATCATGTTTGCCAACTTTTTAACACGTTATGAAGGAGTACTTAAATACTGTCTGTAATCTTAAATGTATGGCTTTTCCGGGCCAATCGGCAAAATGTTGGAGTCCTGTGAAAAGTCGGATAGGTATTGTAGTATTTGTACCAATTGAAGAAATACTTCATGTTTTACCAGATATTTCTAATACAAATGATCTAAACTGTGACCAAAAGTACTTGCATAATATATGCCAAGCCGTAGGTTCTGGAAAATGTTCCGCTTCTTTGTTATCAAGAAATCCCGACAAGTTATCACATGCTCGTTGCCTGACTGCCGCAAACAAAATTATGAGACTTTATATTGGAACTAAGAACCCATCAGACAATTTATTAATTTTAGTAAACTTCATTGGTCGTGTTTTTGCCCCGTTACGGTTTCATATCAAAAGTCGTCCTTCTTGCAAATATGGTGCTCGTCACTTATGGAAAATGATTACATTGTCTCGATATCTGGCCTCGAAATTCAAAAAGATCATAGATCCTGTCATCCAACCAAATTTTCATCATCCGGAAAACATACTTTTTTAGCTATGATGACAAAACCAAGATAAACGATTCGTGAGCTTGCACTTCTGCGAGCGATGAAAGCTCGAGCTGATAAAAGTCAAATAAATATTCGTAGGTTCACAGTGCCAAAACTCAACTTTAAAGCCAAATATTGTGTAGATTAAGTCAACTGGCAGGGCATACAAATAACTGAGCCCCTGTAACGAAGTTCCTTAGCGATGAAAACATTTCGGACATTGTAAAAAGCGGCGATTGTAGTATTACTGCTTTCTCTCGGTTCCCATGTCATACACAAAGTGTGGAATGTTGTGTTAAGCTAGTAACCGAAGCTTCTAGCGAAGTATATGGATTCCAAAACAGGGATGGGCTAATAAGAGCTAGAATCGTTCGTAAAAAATAAATTTCATTCAAAAAAAAAATGTTTGTATAGGATAAAGTATAAAACTGCACCTTAATAGAACGTTGGGTAGGATGGGGGTGGAACTCAATAGCAGCAACCTCCAAGTGGTGAGTTCTGGGTGGTTTTGTAACAAAAACCAGCGAATCGCTGAAGACTGCTTGAATTTCGAGGAACAGTTTTCTGCAAAGTCGACGTATCGAATAGCTTATAATAAACTATGCGTGCGAGTGAGTAACAAAATCGAGAGTGTTTCTAGAATTTATTGGATTGAGTTAGATGCTTACTGAACTGAGTTATAATACAGCAAATTTTTGCGTGTTTTCCTTCCTGGGTTATAAATATAAGCGTAATCCTTGTTTCAATACATATATTTATTAAAACTTGGAAGGATCTTGGCATACCTCTAAAATGTCGAGATCTCTATCTTCAAGGTTTACACAACTACCTCACGAGTCACAAAACCAATTGGAATTGCGATATTCTTTTGGGTCATATTTTACACACCGATTCTTTGGCTTCAAATATCATAAGCACTTATGGGGTTAATGTTTCAAGAGCGTACATGCTGGATTTATGCTGTTTTTCATACAGTAGAGATTCTGCTGACCAAAAGTTTTCCCTGTTAATTATAATAAAAACTTAAATGACAAATATAATTTAAAAAAAAAACATGTGCTGTAGTGCATTTCTTTTGAAAATACAAAATTTGTTTGGCCAATATACTACATTTGCTCCAGACTTTAGTGGCAACGTGGCTCCATCTATAGCTGTCCCCATCAGCGACACCATAAAGAAGTAATTTAAATTATACTCGATAAACGATGATTTTTGTCTACTTTATATACGTTTCACTTTAATGAATTATTTAAAAGGAAATTACTAAACATCCCGCTACTAAAGAAAATCCATTCCGTTCCAAAAACACATCTGTATTACCTTTGTATTCTATTCCCATAGAAGCAATAGAGAATTTTCGTCTTATTGCATTTTATTATAAATCCATCAATACCATTGTCTGCAGTCGTGCCATTTTGAATTGAATGCGATACAGAAGGACAGTATATAGAAATATCTAAAAGAGAGTAGAATTATATTTGTATTCACTTTGCTTGCAGAAATCAACAGAAATTGGAGACTACTTGGATTACGAAATAACAATTTTGTTTCAGATCAATGGGGATTTCCATAATGCAAATTCTCCTTCCATTGTTCTTTCTTCTCATTTCGAAGCGAATGTTGTAGAGTGAATGCATATCCGAACGTATTATTTAACATTTTGTTTGTGTGCTCATTTATTATTTAATGTCTAGGTTGGATTAAATAAAGTATGACTCAAAAGTCTGAAATGTTAACTGTGTCTGGGAATCATATTAAATTAAATCGCGTCGAATGGATTCTGCGATAATGCTATACTGACTATTGTTCGCAATGATAAAAATGAGAAGACTGCTTGAAAATGAATATAGATATGGGTTTGGTGTAGCCGTTTCTTATTCATCATACTCAACATTTTCAAGAAAACCGTCCATTAATTACAAGGTTAACAGGTGTAAGATGTTCAAGAAGATTTGTTCAATTCTCCGTGCTTCCATGACGCCTGTCTATATACCACAAAATTCGATTTGATACGATTCATAGCGAATTAAGTGCCACATAAACTCTTATATGGCAGTTTATGCCCTAAAAATGTAGCCTATAAGTATTTAACTTAAATCGTTAAGAGTGGTATGAGCAAACGGTCCTTAATAAACGTAGAGAATTATTTTACACCGCGAAAGACCGTGTTTTAACTTTTACCTATTCATTAAGGTCCCTTTTGTAATTTTAGAATCCTTTGCGCACTATGTGATAGATCTCGGTAATGCCACTTTCAATAAGGCTTAGATCAATTTTAACTTACTCTTCATTGGCACTGTTATGTCTTTGCGGCATATTTTTGGGAGACATATTTTTTGAAATTTTTATTTTAAATAAAATAGAAATGGTCAATGATACGTTTTTCAAAAGCTTTCGGTCGAAAATTGCGAAACTGTTTTTAAATTTAAATAAAAACATTCCCTATCCAATATTATGATAAAAAAAAACACATTGAATGCCACGTCATTCAAATATGAATAACACTCATGTTTAGGTGGGAGCCACGTCATTTATATGTGTACGACAAGTACGTGTCCATATATAACCATGACATTCATTGCAATTTTACAAAAAATACCAAAAGTAAAAAACTAATGCATTTTATTAAGTTAATAATAAATAATAAGTAATTGGCGCAACAGGTCCGTAGGGACCCTAGGCCTAGCTTCTCACAACCATTCGTCTTGTGTGAGTTTTTATTTTTGGGACGAATGGAAGTGATCTACAATTTTATGCCGAGTCCAAACGGCCGATTGAGAAGCTCTTTCATGACAGTTATACTCTCGGAATTTCCTTAAGTTGGAATTTGGGTTTATTTTATTAAGTTGTTTTGCTGAAATGTCATTATCAGTCATATTTTTCTAGATTTGCTAAATCTAAGAAGACTGTTATAATCTCCAGAGGCCAGGCTCTTTAATCCCTGTTCAGGTTGTTCATATTGTCGAGCGTATTAAACGTCACGGCCTTATCTTGCCCATGTTCCGTCATTCACATATGAATGACACGGCCGTTGTTGAAATATTGTGTATCATTAATATTTGAATGACGTGGCCTGTACGGCTATTAGTAAAACGGTTTAGACATTATCTTCACCTTCAGAAATGTTGCTAAAATTGACTTGTCAGCGAAGAGTGTGTGACCAGAAGAAGTAATGATTCTCTCGCTAAAGACACTCAGAAAAATATCGCAAGCTAAATTTTAGGCCGATCAGGCTTATTCTTAATTTTCTTCATTCTTACGTGCCCAATCTCAAAATCAGTCGAATGATCCTTAAAACAATAACAAAAATCTAAAAATCAAGCTTTTTATTATTAAATCAAGCCTATGCAATATTAAAATCTGAATCATATCACCTGAATATTTTTGTTTGCACGCAAATACAGGATCGAACAAGAATTATACTCTCCCATCCAGCCCAAATAATCTTGAACTTGCATGAAGGATTAAAGTGTATACCAATTAATATCTAAACGACCATAATATACAAATTTACATTCTCCAATCAAGCCGCACAATTTAAAACTTGCATTATAAATAAAAAAAGTTCATTCATACCAATTGATCTCGTATAGTTTACATTTTTTTTTGTTATTTCAAAAAACTAAACAGTGGAAAATTGTAATAGAGTGCAAGCGATTTAATATATATGCAATTGTAATAAAAAAATATGTCTGATTTTATAAGTAAATTTAAAAAAAAATAAATTGTTGTATTTTCTTAAACAGGAAAGATACAATATTGATAAAACTGCGCAATCTTAAATTGGGATATGACATTCTTGAAGCATTCAGAAAAAAATTGAATATAAGGATAACTTGTTCTTATTTAAATTTGTTCTATTTTAAATTTTCTGGGTTTTAGGGACCATTATTCTTACTGCTGATAAATGAAAGGTGAAATTGCTTAATTTAAGCTCATATATTCTTTAATACTTTATGTTTAAGAACAAATAGCCTTAATTTAGGTTTACAACAATTTAAAATCCAGTTGTTCCATTCTTCGAATGAACTGATTTTAGGCTTAGTTTAAGCTTAAACGTTCTTAATACGGTTTCCGAGCTTAACAGATTTTTGTCAACGAATATCTGACACTGATTATATTGATTTTATCTCGTTTTTCCCTGAGTGTATGGATGTATAATATAGGTATTCTAAATTGAAATTTTTGTAACATAATATAATCTTAATTCAGCGCAGTAGAACATTTTTTTAAAGAATCCAATCCAAAGAGGTTACGGAGATTAGCGGACGAACATAGCCAGAAAAATGTTCGTACCACATTCATCAATTCACACCCCACTCCCCAGCTTCAACGTGCCTACAGAAATATTCACTTTGAAAATGTGTATGCTCGTACGACGGCACTTACGACTAAGGGATTATATCCACATCCAAAGTTCTTCGTCAAATTATTCTATTGGGAAATACCAACATATTTCTTCAGTAACATAAAATGTACAGTAAAAGTAACTTAATTTTGGTTCAGGTTTGTGTCCAAAATCATTTTAAAATATGTTAAGTAATAACTGATAATACACTGATGTAGCCTCGTTTAAACATAAAAAGTGTGTAACGTATGTAAAATTTAGCTAGTTGTGAGTAAACGCAATTAAAATTAACATAATTTTTTTCCAAAACCCTACGGTAGAGGAAATTGGTTCCTAATTAGAAAATTAGAAACCGATTTATACAAAGTGCCGAAAAATATTTAATCAACTACATAGAATAAAAACTATAGATTATTTTTTTAAACGACTATAGTCGCATGTGACAGTTTTATCGAAACTCCTCTGCTTTTTTTAAATACTTGTTTTTTCTTGGGTTACAACATCGCAACACTAGTTCGGTGATCCATAAATGAAATAAAAAGAGTGTGCTTTAGACCACACGACTGAAGTAAAACCTCCTTAGCTCCATCTATATAATAGATGTTTAGTTTATACATATTAATACATCAATTTTCTTCTGGCCATGAGAGGAAGAGAGCAAGAAAATGAGCGCGCGCCCTGCTTTCTCTTGCTCCTACAGCATGATACAGACCATAGGCCACGGTTGCCAATTACAAAAAAAAACTCAAATTATTTGATTTGATTTTGCACAAAATTACCAGCTGCCAGAACACAGGGGATCATTTACCTTTTTTCATATAACAAACCTTTAAAAAATTAAAGTTTTATGTCTGTATATAAAAAGTATGATTAATTAACCTATCCATATCTCAATATAGTTATTAAGAGAAACAGAAACTATTTCGAAGTTTTCCATCTGTCAAAAGAAGAAAATGAGTGCATTCTGTAATTTTCTGAGTAGCGAATAAATCAGTTTTATATGGATGGTGATGAAGCATATGCAAATAATGCAATGCGTTCACTCAGAAACTGTAAGGTAGAATTTAAATGAGGTGATATCCAGTTCGCATTCTTGGTATATCGGCTCAAAAAGTTACTATAACCGGATAAAAATTACCAAAACTCAAAAAGCAAAAAAAATACCAAATTTGGTAAAAAATTACCAAAGTGGCAACCTTGCAATAGGCCTGCACTGTGTTTTAGATACACGAAACGTAACTGGCTTTGAGAGAAAGAAAGAAAGAAAAGAAACTGTGTGCTTGCACCTCTCTCAGTTGTTCCTCCAGTGTGATACAGACAATAGGCCTGCACTGCGGTGATACCAGACTTTAGAGGCAGGTTATTCCAAGGTTATACCCAAAAAATACCATTTCTCCTTCGCCAAAATATAAAAAATATCCCACATTTATCTCACGAAATATTAAGTTAAAACAACATTCTTTTATAAAATTCAGTCTTTTTTATTATTAACAAATACAAGTTACATTATACATTAACTATACAAGCTAACAAAAATAAATATATATTCAGGTGTATCGTGAACAAATTCCGATGGAAATGTTTCCCTTGTCAGCAATGTAAATCAGATTGCTGAATTGAAAAAATTCCGTGGGAAATATTATTCATACAAAAATGACACAGAAAATTCGATTTGAGAATGAGGTAAGCCTTTTTTGCATACATTCCAATGTTTACAAAATAAATAAATTTATTATTTAAAAAAATACTCGAGCAATTAGGAACAAAATTTGACCAAAAAGTAAAATCCTTTTGTAGCTTTTAGCTTATTATTAGTGGGAAAATCCCGCAAAAAGTGATAAATCCCCCGATATGGTATCACTGCCGCACTGTATGCTGTGTTTTAGATAACGAAGCGTAACTGGCTATGAGAGAAAGAGAGAACGAAAATGTGTGCTCGCATTTCTCTCTCTTGTCTCTATAGTAATATACGAAACGAAACGTAACTCTCTCTCTCTTTCTATCTTCACTAATTTATATCTCCCTTATATTTCCGTAACGCTTTCGTGACGCATTCACCAGCTTACCCCCCAAGTCGAGCGTGCCTAAAGAAGTTTTACTTCAAAAAAAATCAGTCACGTAACGTAACTTTTATTTGGTGGAACGTACAAATCACTCAAAATCCTTAATATTTTTTTTTTAAAGAATCTAAGACATTCAAAAGTCGCAAAAATTGCTTCCACCTGCGATAATTGTTTCTATTTTGTATGTAAGCAATACTTTTTATGGGTTCAATATGGCATAGTTGGACACAAATCTAAAAAAAATCACTGATTACTTCGTAAATTAAACAGCTTAATGTATTTAGGTACCTACTTACAGATTTTTTGGAAGTTCTATAATCTAGAGGACTCGAATTGTCCCTTAACTTCGTGTCAATCTATTAATATGTAATACTACCTCAGTATTGCTGTCTTCAAACAATAGATTACTATTTTCTCTCCATTTTTAAGGCACACAAATTCGCCGACCATAATCGACAACTAACTCGATTTACGCGAATAATTCGACTCGCAAAAGAAGTTCTGAATTCTCTTAAGATCATCGGAGAACAGCCGGCGATTTTTTCAGAGGGGCTGTTCAATCCGCATCCCAACTTCTCGAGGACTTATATTTGAAGTTGAATTATGAGCCCCAAGAACTTCATTGAAATAAACAACGCGTTCCAATCCAGAAACCTTTTCTACTGAATCCTATTTTAGATTCCGTGCATAGATGTTTTGTCAACGAAGACCTTATACCATATTTTCAAGCTCTTCTCTCAGGTTTTGCTGCAGTTGAGCGAGCAATTTCGTTGTCAGCTGTGAAAGCTGGCTACATTCTTTGGTGCGAAAAAATATCGTCGAGTGATCCTTCTACTGAAGTTTTGAAATTAAGAGTTATAAACTTCTTTCTTACGGTTTTAGCCACGCTTCCAGTGACCACAGGTAGTGTTGAAAGAACATTTTCAACTATGAAAAGGATTAAAACGTGCCCCGAAGTTATGGGGAATGCAAGAATAAGCTCAATTGCTATGATATCTGTTCATTCGGATAATAATGTGGATTCAGATAAGGTGATTGATATCATATCAAAAAAAAAAATTAAGTCGTCTTCTGCTTTGAAAAACTGTGTGTAAAAAATAGTTTCCAAATTTTAAATTTGATAGAGAAAAAGAATGAAAGTGGACAGAGCTTAAGAATTGTAGTACTTTAACGATTTAATTGTAGTGCGGTGTTCAAAACACAGCCAAATATGTAGCACGGAACTACACATATCTAATTTTGTAGCACAGGTGGTAACGCTGGTCACAACAATATCGAAGTAGACTTAATAAATAAAATAGCACGAAGATACAAAAGTATTTAAAATTATTTTGAAGATGATTACAAATAAAACATACACTGCATTATGTTAGCCACAAGAATAAATTGTGTTGTGTCCTTAAATGATTATTAAATGATACTAATAATCATTTTTAGTGTGCTAAATTTGTCGAACTCACAAGTAATTTTCCATACAAAATTGCATATTGTGACCTGCAAAAAATGATTATTAGTAAGGCCCCTAGAATATAAAGCCCAAATTAATAATTAATACCGCACTCGTGTTTGTTTTCCAATCTTTTCGAAGATGAATTCTTCATACAGTCGTTGTATTTTGAACTTTTAGTTCCCTGAATTTTTAATATTTTCTAGAATAATATACAGTAAAAAAATAGTCTTCTACGAGTATGTGCAGTATGAAATGCGCTTACCTACGCGTGGGTCGAACATGAGACCTCGGATCATTTCGTACCCGACATTTTATATTTTTGAAAGGTCACCACAAGGTGTTGACAAATATTTAAAAGATTAAAAGAGCTTGCAATCCATATTTTACATCATATATCATTCCATAATCCTTTCCTAACCCGTATTAATTTATCTTATCATATTAGCATAGCAATATTCCCAGTTTTAGGCAATCAAACTTTATAAAACTTATTCTGGAAGAGGATGGAATATTGTATTGCCTAAAAATAATACAAAATGATGGAGTCGCAATCCTGTTTCTCCTATTTCTACGCAAATTATTTTGTTAAATGTATAAAGATACACGATATACCCTGTTTGAAAACAAACCCTTTGCAAACTCAATTGAATACCAACTACAATTTGTTCAGGCATTTGTTGGGTTATTTCCCCCAAATGTCCTTGAAACTTTTTCTCTTTTCTATTTCTTTCAAGTCAATACAAATATTTCAGAGCAGAAAAGATTTTCTCGAATCCGCAATGAGTTTGCTGATACGACAGCCTGCTATAATTTGCCAAATGGTTTTTTGCTTTCTACACAACCATGCAAGCACGTCTGTGTTGGCCCTTTATTACGGCATCGTTTTGTGGAAAGATAATCCTTTAATTTAAAGATAGCAATGCTTTTTGTGTTTATATAAAGTGTTTTTTTTTTATCAGAGTGCGAATGTTCTTATGTTAAATTGGTTTTTAAAACTTGCACTAATATATTCACTATTTATGTAATTAACTTAAACAAGTTATAAACAACTTTTAGCTATAATATAGCATACATTGAAGAAATGTTGGTCAGACACGCCTAAAATGAAGCAGTTCATAAAAATCTATATTGATATATCGCTAACTTTACATGAACAAATCGCTTATGAGAATAGCATATTATGGTCGGCCCCTTAAGGATTTTTCGTCATAAAATATATCACAGTAACAACAAATATTAAGATTTTCTAATAATTCTTAAAATAAAGTATTCTTTATTAAATTCTTCGTCTGTAAAATGAAGAAAATATTAATTATTCTCATCAGAAAATTGTTTATTTAGATCTTAGTGAAAAAAGTATTTTTTTCCAGTTTTCCACACAATTTTCACAAAAAAACACTAATTCCGACAGCAATTTCACTAACAACTGCACACGAAAACCTTCCAACAATTCACACAAAAACCTTCCCCGATAGAAAACAAGTCAAATGAGTTGATTTTTCGACAGCGACTGAGCCTCGCAACAAGAATTTTGACACATTAATGGAAAAGTTTAAGAAAACAATTTAGGACCAAATACTTCGAAAGAGAACGGCTCCATGAAATTATGCCCCAATGAAAATTGACCCAAAAAAAATTAAAAAAGGCCCCACAAAATTATATAGTAAGCAACAACAACGTTTGATTGTCTGATTCGGGTGTTTTTTCATTATTTTGGGGCCTTTTGTCATTGATAATTTGGGGTAAAATTTAATTTTTATTGTAGAAATTATACCCCAATGTAATATTACTGGGGACTTTTTCTTAGAATAAAAGAAAAAAATAATTTGCAATAGATGAAATATAACCCCAAAGTAAAGAAAAATGGCCCCAAATTCAAAAGAGCCCCAAATTACATAAAAAAAAATCAATAAAAAGAAACAAATTGTTTGTAAGGTTTCTTATTATTTTAAATAAAAGCTTGAATTGTATTTTCGACGTTTTGCCTGCAATACGGACACTTATAGCTTTGACTGTTATCCACCGCTACTGCCTCGGCCATCAATTTTAAGTCGCACTCAGAGCAAACTTTTAAGTGCTTACAAGGCAAAAAAAGAATATTTGCTAGCAAGTCCCGGCAAACGATGCAAAGTTAAAGTAAAAATTGTTCTATTTGAAAACCTGAGCTGGCCCTTAATTTTGTCAAGCTTTTCAAATATAACTTTTAATTTTAAAATTTGAGAGAATAAAAGTTAAAAATTCGCGCGAGTTATATTTGAAAACCTGAACTGACTCTTGATATTTTTTTCTTTAATATACTAATCCTTAAAGTACAGTGGAAGTCGCTTATAACGACGATGTAGGGAACGAGGAAAGGCAGTCGTTATAACCGGCGGTCGGTATATCCGACTGCCCGCCACAAGAAATCAGAAAAAAAATTAAAACATTTAAAAAAAAATTAATTTATTTTATTTTGAAGTTATTCAAGAGGAAATTCAATTTTGTTTGTTTAGGAAAAAAATCATAAATTTTGGTTTGCTTTTGATAGAGGCAATTTAAATAGGCAGAGTTAAAATCTGTTTCTAAAACAGAAAGGGTATTAATTGTGTTCTCCCCAAATTAATTAAAACAAACAAAAGTCCGCACCAATTCAATTGCTTTTAATGCTTCCAAGGTTGTAGAAGGAGTTACGTTATATTCTAGCTCATCATCATCTTCACTTTCTTCATCTTCTCCTTGACGAGCATGTACCTTCCGTACATCTTCGTCAGTTTCCATCGATGACGTCAATACATTGTCGTCAATATTAACATACTGCTCCCATTCTTCAGCTGTTACCACTCCGTTTATAATTCTAATCGCTAGTTCGCTTAATGGAATGTAGTCTTCTTCAGTGAAATCCAAGTTTGCAAGCAGAGGCGCTAGTGATAGAAAACCAGCATGCTTCCAGCAATTTGCCATGGTCTTCTGCTTGACACTCTAAGACTTGGATATCATGAGCACAGCATCCAGGATAGAAGGATTAAAAGAAATGTCAATCATTTTCAGAACAAATAATTTACGGAAGTGCACTTTTAAATTCTTTATTATTCCTTGGTCCAAAGGTTGCAAAACGGATGTTGTGTTTGCAGCAAGAAATATCAGTTTTATGGATTGTAAGCTTTCGACGTTTGGATGACTAGGACAATTATCTACAGTCAAAATAATTTTCTTGTTTTGTTGCTTTAACTCCTTATACCATTTATGAAGGTAATGAGCAAAAATATTTGACGTCATCCATGCAGTTTTATTTGCTTCATAAAAGACCGGTAAGGACTTTTTGAAGCAACGAGTGGATTTCGATTTTCCTATCACCAAAAGTTTTCTTTTTATCGATCCCGTCATATGCTTGCAATATAACCGTTACTCTATCTTTGGAGAATTTTCCACCCATGCAGCGCTCGCCTCTAAACCGGAAGGACTTAACCGGGGCAAGCTTATCCAGAATAGTGCGGTTTCATCAGCGTTAAAAATGTGCTCATCTGAATAACCCTTTCGAAGATTAGGCCAAACTTTTTGAATCCATTCGTCACACAATGTCGCATTGACTTTGGCTGCTTCGCCTGAAACTTTTCCATAAACAATGTTGTGACGTTGCCTTAAGCGTCTTATTCAGGCCTCAGAACATCTGCAGTCTTTCTTTCGGAACAATATTCCAAACTTGTTAGCTTGGCCGATAAGAATTGGTCCATTTATTGGGATATTTTGTCTTCTCTTACTCTTAAACCATTTCGCTTCATCGATTTCAGGGTTGGTTGACTGTCGAATTTTTTTTATTTTTTATGCAGCATTCTTCAAAGCTTTTTTCTGTTTTTCACGATTTTTCCATATTGTTGATACGGTTGAATGTGAAACACCAAACTCCTGAGCGACTCCAAACGGAATAGTATCGCTGCCTTTTCTTCTACAGAAAAGTTCCTACATTTTCAAGAACTCATAGCTGGAAAACGAAATGGATATCATAAGCTAATATCCTACTGTATCACAAAATTACAAACATTTTTATCCAAAACGCATTAACCACAATTATAACTAAGAGCAAATGTCCCAGCGACAGATTAAATAGACTGCAATAATATTCAACAAATATGTGAACAGCTGCACAATGTGGAATGTTCTTTTTCATCGACAACGCAACAAACCGGTTTGTCACTTTGTAAAATCACAAAAAAAAAAAATTGTCACTGTTTTTTATTTTCCTATCCTTCCGTCGGTATAAGCGACGAAAACGATTGATTTTCTTCGGAAATTGGTCGTTATATCCGACACGTCGTTATATAGTACGATGACGTTATATCCGACGGTAGAATACCTAAAAATGTAAAGAAACCAACCAAATGAAAGGAAAGTGGACGTTATAAGCGACTAGTCGTAATAAGCGAGGTCGTTATAAGCGACTTCCACTGTAAGTTCAGGTTTTCAAATATAACTTTTAATTTTAACTTTAGACAATTTGAGAAAATAAAAGTTAAAAATTCGCGCGAATTTCTAACCTTTATTTCCTCAAATTTTTCTTTGTGATCACTGCATTTTCGTCACTAAACTGATCGATTTTTACTCAAATATTCAATTCTCAGGAAGTTATTTTGTCCTAGAAACGCTTAACGCCGTAGAATTGGCTACTCTACGTATCACTCTGATTCTCAAATACAAGGTGGCGCAAAAGTAATCCTCCTATCAGAAAATGCTATAAATTTTGCGATTGGCCCCTAATGTCAGTTCTGTTTTGACATTTGTGTAGTAAACACATGCGAAATACACGTTAATAAACAATGTTACGCTACACTGCTCCAGAACGCGGAATATTGGTGACTATTTATTTGAGCAATAATCGGTCGGTGACTTTGGCACAACGTGAATTTCGTCGCAGATTGCCTAGCCGTCCAACGCCTACTGGTGAAACACTGCGACATTTAGCCGCTCGCCTCGAAGAGACTGGCACAACACGAGACGTTGCCAAGAGTGGCGGGCCCTGGAGCTTCTGTTGACGCGGCCATTTTTTTTCGAGAACGCCGCTGGTCAAACGACAACAGTGAACGGTGCGCGCTATAGGGCCATGTTTACCGATTTTTTTCTACCGCAATTGGACGATTTAGGACTGGAGGACATGTGGTTCCAACAGGACGGAGCTACGGCACACACTGCGCGAGCCACAACCGATATTATGAAAGCGGTGTTCCCGGGTCGTTTTTGGCGATTTGCACTAGCCCGCTAGATCGCCTGATTTGACCGCTCCAGACTTCTTTTTGTGGGGCTTTTTGAAGTCGCGGGTTTATGTCAACAAGCCTCAGACTCTTGCAGCTCTTAAAGGCAATATCCGTCAAGAATGTGAGGACCTATCGCCGGAAGTTTTGGCCAAAGTGATGGAAAATGCCATAAAAAGGGCTCAAATGACAATCAACTGTGGCGGCGGCCATTTACATGACATCATATTCTCGACTTGATGTAAAAAAAATTAAAAGACCAAATAAAAATAATCCACAAGAAGAATCAAAGTTTTTCATTTTTTTTTTAAATTACAGCCAAAAAACATCGGAAGGTTATTTTTGCGCCACCTTGTACGTGTTCGCATAAGGAATACAACAAGAATAATAGTAAAGTCTACCTCCTTTTTCTGACAACAATATATACATGTAATTGGTGCTATTGATTGGATATATTTGAAGAAGTGAAACATTTCCAGTAGATGGTTTTACTAGTTAAAAAAATTAAATTTATCTTCACTAACCAATATAATGAAGTTTAATCAATAGCATGCAGTAATAATAATATATTTCTTCACGTTTGGCACCTGGTTGTTTTTTTTATATTGTTGATATGGTATGATATGATTTTAAAAGTGTTTTCAGCATATTTGACAAAACATGAATCGCGGGAGAGGATTTTAATGCCAAGAACAAATATGGAGGATCTAGATTAACAAATACTAGAGGCACAGAACTATAATTAAGGAACTACTTATTAAGGAAGATGGCGCCAAATATCAATCGACTGAAAAACCTACCTACTGGCGAACAGATAGGTATAAAACCCTGGATCTTGACGAGGTCTATTTGTCTTCAAATAAAATAAATGTGGAACAAAGTCCTGATCCTCAATCAGATCACTCGTCTGTATTTCTTACACTACTTTAGACGGAGGTTGTAAGAAAGTATGCAACTATCATCAGCTGCTTAGATGGAAGACCAACCAGCAAAAAACTACATGGGCTGCAACTCTCAAAACAACAAACAGGATTAAAGAAAACTCTTATTCGCGCGGAATATGTGAAATCATTATTCAGAAAAGTCGAGAAAGAGTTGGCAACAAACAAGGGCACCAAACGACAAAATCACACTGAAAAACTTGAACAATAAGCTCAGAAAATCGAATAAAGCATTCATTAATGAGTATGTAACCCAAGAAGCAGAGACAAATCATACCGCGACCACCAACTTCGGCCGGTTTCACGTTACTTGCCTACAAGCTATATTTTTACGGGGTGGTCACGATTTTGTGCGCTAGTATTGAGCACATTCAAGAATTTAGTTATCTTAAGTCCTCTAGATTGGTCTGGATAAGATGTAACCTGAACGCCAGAACTAGATTGGTCGGGAACGTCACTTTTTCTACGTCAGCCACATATGTGAACTGTCAAGTTAATATTCACGAATTTCTTGACTTGATTTGTCGGCTACTCCTCCATAAACGTCAACTGGAACAGCTGCTCATTTCACCGAAATCAGCCAATTAGAACCGAGATACCTCTAGTCAGACAGCTGCCAGACTTACCAAACTAGATACTTGAACGTCCCCATTGTTACATAGAAATTTGTATTGACAAATGCCACGTATCTCCAAAAATATGAACCAAATATGTGGGCAAATTTGCTGGCAGCGTTCATAGAATTTTATTAGTTTAATTTGAAATTGTTCGTGCATGCATAGTACAATGCATTTTTTTTTTTATGAATAAGTGTACATTTGCTTAAAATGTTCGTGGAAAATTAACAAATTGGTTAAGGGAAAATAAAAACATTTCGAACTAATTTTCTACATTATTTAATAAAAATTTACACACGAAATCAAAGTTAATGATATCTCAAAGCGGAAAATACACAACCATGTTTGTCCTAATGTTTCTAGTATAGAAAACATATCCTTTAGTTAGTCTTATTAGCCACACAAATAAAATTGTTTGTACAGTTCGTACATTCTCAACCTAAGAATGCACATAGTAACAAAAATCCGTATTCACATTTAGAAAACGTAGATTCAGTACAAGGCATTAATTTCTTGCCCCTAAATTAGAGTAGTTGTAATCCTTCTTTACGAATTTTCGTATAAGCAGATGCAGAGTGAATATGATTTCGTTTACTCGATTTCGTTTACTCGATTTCTTCTCACAATTTCACCCACGATATTATCTTAAGAATGTTAAGAGTAAAAGTAATATTTTGTGCATTCAAGTACACTCCATTTTAGAGTAAACTAAGAGTGTGTTGAATTAAATCAAGCATGGAATTTTAGCAATTAAGGATGGAACGTGTTGATAGTTCAATTTTAATTGCATTCGATCTCTTCAGCTCATTCTGTCTTTGTTTATAAAGTGCTCTTGTCGCGTCGTGTTCGTCCCAGTCCCAATGGATAATATAATTTTTATGAGTCTAGTGATTGGATATAATATTATGTACTTGAGGATTGCGATAAAAATAATAATAAAGAAGATAATGAAAGAGTTAAATAGTTCGATATTTTAGATAGGTATATATGCAAATATTTATTGGGTAAGTACCTTTATCATTGACTGCAGGTCAATTTGCAATTAAAATATATTTGTTTGAACTTTAGCTGGAAATAGCACATATAAAAGTCTTCCGTATCTTTTCAAAGCCGATCTATTGGTTATTACACATGTCGGATTCGGGGCTGAATTTCGGCAAAAGTTGTGAGTACCTATACCTACTTTTTTGGAATAAAATAATATGTTTTTCATGTTGTTCCTGTTTAGCACAATATCGACTATGATCTACAATGACAGTCGGACAACTGGATTTAGAAAAGGCGATGCGCTGTCATGTGACTTCTTTAACATCGTTCTTGAAAGAATAGTGCAAAACTCAAACGCTAACACCAGAGGCACTATCTTCCAAAAGTCCGTCCACCTACTCGCTTACGCCGATGACATCGACATAATCGGCAGAACGCAACGTGATGTCACTGGCGCCTTCGTGAGCATTGAGACGGAAGCGGCAAAGATGGGTTTGGCGGTCAATGAGGGCAAGACAGAGTATATGCTGTCATCAAGAAAGGACACCCAACACCGACGTCTTGGACAAAATGTCACCATAGACAGGTATAACTTTGAGGTGGTAAAGGACTTTGTCTACCTAGGCTCCGCTATGACTTCAGAAAATTACACCAGCGCTGAGATTAAGCGAAGAATAACTCTTGCCAATCGCTGTTTCTCTTTGGGCTAACAAAGCAATTGAGTAGCAAACCCCTCTCTCGAACAACTAAAGTGACCCTTTATAAGACCTTGATCATCCCAGTCCTACTTTATGGTGCAGAGGCATGACTCTATCAAAATCGGATGAGGCTACACTTGGTTACTTCGAGAGGAAAATTCTTCGAGTAATTTTCGGTCCCGTCTGCATAGAGGGTGATTGGAGGAGCAGATACAACGACGAACTGTACGGGCTGTACAGCGACATTGACCTGGACAGAAGAGTGAAGGTCCAACGACTGAGGTGGCTGGGTCATGTAGAGCGAATGGACGTCAATGCTCCGGCCCGGAAGATCTCCGAATCCACACCCGAGGGACGGCGCAGTAGAGGAAGACCGCGACTCAGGTGGCGCGCGCAAGTGGAAGGGGACCTTAACCAACTTAGCGTGCGAAACTGGAGACAGCTGGCCAAAGATCGTGCTGGCTGGAGACGCTTGTTGGTTGAGGCGTCTCCAGCCTCTCCAGCGTCTCGTCGGACAACAGCTAAGGAACTTGCCAAAGTAATTGAAGAAAGTATAAAAATAAAAAAGGGCCCCCTAGACCCTACCTATGATTTAATTACAGGGAAAATCCTAAAACAGTTTCCACGAAAAAAAAAAAAACTAGCGCAGATTTCAAATGATGTATTTAAGTCAAAGTATATGTGCCAAGCATTTGGAAGGTCGCGGAGGTAATAATGATACCAAAACCTAGCGGAGAAACCTCATACCGCCCAATATCGGTACTACCAAAGTTGTCTAAGGTACATAATATTAAAAAAAGCGTCCGCAAAAGATACTTGATGAAAAATCGCTAGTCTTCACAAATTTGGATTTAGAAATAAACACTCTACAATAGATAATTAAGCAGGTGCATAGGATCACAGACAAAAACGAAAAAGCATTTGAAGAGAAAAATGTTTTTGATAAAGTCTGACCCACCCAAAGGACTGATCAAATGTATTGGTTCATATTATCCCTGTCCAACTGTAATAAATTATTGCTAAATGTAGAAGCAAATTCTGAAACTAGAAAGGATCTATTAACCCGAATCATCCCAATGTACCGCATATGGTACACCTAATTTAAAAAATGTAAGCTCAGAAAAAAAGCATTTATCGACTACTTTTTTGAATAATCCAGTTTAAATATAAGTAAACGAAGATATTTATGTGTCAATTTAAACTTATTTTGGTTCAATTAGATGTAAAGTTGAAGTGAAGTGTGTGTATTTTTTCGCAGCAAAACAATGTCGAGGAAAAGGTAAGTAATTTCTTAATAATGTACTCAAATAAGTTAAATAAACATTATTACTATAGCTTAAACAATAAAAAATAGTAATTATGAACAATTTTAAAAATTCCAATATGCGATGTTACTGTTACATGGACGTAAAATTTGATGTACCGCATATGGTACAGTGGGATAATGCATGTCCTTTTGGTTTTTTTTTAGGTTGACCGTGAGATCGTAAATTGCATAGACGAAAGCAATGACGACGATTTCTATTCAGAAATACCAATTTTACCACCATTGCTGGAGGGGGATGTTACAGATGAAGATTCAGGTGAGGAAGATGTGGTTTGTGTAGACAATTTGCCTCGTAACCAGCTTGTGGCAGAGGTTGTCCTACATCCGGAAAGCTTCGATGAAGAAGATGACATCCCAATTTCTTGTTTTGTCCCCAAAAAGAAGGCACGAACTATGAATTTTTCATGAAAGAAAAAAGACTTGAATGAAACAGTAACAGATTTTAGTTACGAAGCTTGCGGGTTGAATCCATCTTCCGCTCCCTTGGACCTGTTCTTACTCTTTTTTGATGAAACTTTATTTGAACACATAACCAAATACTCTAATTTATATGCCCAGCAACATAATCTTCTGGCTGATATACAGATTAATGAGCTTAAAACCTTTATTGGAGTACTTATTTTGAGTGGCTATAATAGTGTATCAAGACGAAGAATGTACTGGGAAAATGAAGAAGATTCACAAAATATTCTCATATCGAAATCAATCACTAGAAATAGATTTGATCACATATTCCGAGTACTACATTGTTGCGATAACACTCAACTGGATCCAAATGATCGTTACTCAAAAGTACGGCCTTTGTTTCATCACCTGCTTCAGAAGTTCTTGTTGTTTGCTCCAGTTGTGGAAAATTATAGCGTGGATGAAGATATGATACCCTATTTTGGACGCCACCCTACCAAACAGTTCATAAGGGGAAAGCCAATCAGATGGGGCTATAAATTTTGGGTTGGAACGACTCCAACCGGATACATAGTTTGGTTTGAACCCTATCTTTGCTCGAGAGTATCCTCAACTCCTAAAAACAAAGAGCATTCACTTGGAACGCAGGTTGTATTAAATTTTTGTCACGCATTGATTGGACGAGGCTTAAATCTTAGCTTCCACTTATTTTTTGACAATATTTTTTCTTTACTCGCACTCTTTCAAGAAATAAACGCTTTGAAAATAAGAGGCACTGGAACTATAAGAGATAATCGTTTAAAAAACTGTTCTTTGCGTGGATCTGATAAAGCTCTAAAACAAAAAGGTAGGGGTGCCTATAGCTACGAACTCTGTTCAGAACTCAATGCGTTGTCTGCAAATGGAACGACAACAACATTGTTAACATGATTTCTAACTCTGTTCCAGTTCACCCAACAAACTTGGTGAAAAGATACTCTCGTGCTCAAAAAAAAAGAAATATCGGTTCCGCAGCCAAAACTTATAAGAACGTACAATAAAAACATGGGAGGAGTCGATAGGTCTGACCAAAATATCGGTCTTTATCGCATTGCCATTAGAGGGAAAAGATGGTACTATCCATTGTTTGCTCATTGCATCGATATGGCAATTTCAAATGCATGGCAGCTGCATAAATAATAAAGGTACACTGGAGAATTTAGAGTTTCGTCGTAGAATAGCTAGGAGTTTGCTGGGAACGCACGGAAAACATAAGAGGCCACGCAATGTGAGACCCGCAAGCGCAGAAAATGTCCGATATGACCAAATCAACCACTTGATTGTCGAGCAAGACAAACGAACCAGGTGTCGACTTTGCCATACTCAAGCGGCTAGTCGTTGTGAAAAATGTGGTGTTGCCTTACACGTGCGTTGTTTCAAAACTTATCACACCATGCCATAAGCATTTATGTAACCACTTTTCAATAATATTTAAATAAAAACTTACTGCCTAATGAAAGAATACTTTAAATAACGTTATGTATTAATATTGATTTATGACAGTGCATTATCCCACTGTACCATACAGGGTACACATCATCCCCAGGAAATGGTAAGTAATTTTTTTTTTTTGGCTTTCTTTGTGTATTACAATTACAAAATGTGGACTAATTTCCAAAATCATAGAAAAATTACAAAATAAAAATTTCTGGGATAATTCGGGTTAATTCCATGTGCATATGCAAAACAAATTTACAAAAAAAAACAGGTCTTCCAAATAAAATTCTATGGACCTTAGTCAATGCGCCTTTGAACATTCTAGATTCTAAATGGTTGAAGATGAAGCCAAAAATGCTGCTCAAATGCACAGAAGTGGGCTTCTCAAACACGTTAGCTTAGAAACGAACTATTAAATACATGCAATAAAATCATATCCTCCTGATTTAATGCAGATTTTAATAAATTAAATAATATTTTCTAACAAAAAAGTTGAGAAATCCGACAATTATTTTTTTATACCTCGGTGCGACTAGGTATAAGCTTATCCAAATCTCACCCCTGTTACAATGCATCTAAATTCGCCTGACAGTTTGACGTCGCGTTAGTAATAGTTGCTAAATATACATAATATACTATATACTACCAGACACACAATTACGACTATGTCAGGACTTTCTCACATCCCCTATACATACAATTTCAGATTAGAGTGCAATCAACAATGAATTAAATAGCTACGGAATTAAAATGCTAAATTAGAATCAAATTCCGATCATTCAGGATATTGAATGAAACGGAAATTTATTTAAAAAAAATTAAGAACAAACAAACAAGAACAAACTTTTCTGTGGAAGAAAAAGAAATAAAACAATTTAATGTTTCCATTCGATCTAGCATTGATTTTTCTTTTATTCCTTAATTATAACCTTTTTCTGGTGTGTTAGTATGAACCTTTAGCTTTTGTTACTCCTTAATTTTAATAAAAAATGTAGGCAAATATTTTAAATTCTACATTTAAAATGATATATTTTTTTTATTTGATATAAAACAAATATTTCGCTTTATTGATACTGTTTGAAGTTTATTTATGGTTAACAAATATTATGTATAATTAAATTAAGATTACATTCTATTTGAACAAACATAAAATCATTTGAATTATTAAGGATACATACAGTTTTGTTAAATGAGTAATTACAATCATCACTTTGGTACAAACAAAAATATTGATAAGCTGTTGTTGAACAAATTAAAATAAAATACTTTTTTTGTTCACCGTGGAATGTGACCTCAAAAATTGGTAAAATACATATTGACTTCGGATAAAAAGCTTAATTGTATTTGCAGACTTGTCGATTTATTATAATTTGCTTTTATTGCAATTAACATTTTTACATAATCCACTGTTAAAAAAGTGCATACAAATTGAAGTTCTCACAATGGTTTTAAATTATACTTTATTTATTTCAAGGTTACTGTAACTAACTAACTAAGATGTATATAAAAAACTTAATTGTTTAGCCTGGGGATGTTTTTTCTGATAGTTTTTATCCAAAATAAAAATACCCTGTTATATTATACAGTCCTGCTCAACTTAGTTAAGTACCTAGTGTTCAAATGTGCAAATCGTTAAGATGATGAATAGAATGCAATCACGACTTCTTACGCAATCATTAATATTGAATTAAGGTAAATAAAGAGATGAATGTCTTAAGAAACTAATTAAATAATTGCTGCAACAAGTTCAGCGAATAAGTCCTTGTCCGTAAAAGGCATACTCTACCAAACCAGTAAATAAATTAAAATGAATTGCATTATCATCATGCAAATTCTTGGGATAAACTGTTAAAGAAGAAGAAATAGAGCAGAACGTGGAAAGCATTCCGCAAATCTAACCCAAATGCCGAAACAGACACCGTCCCGTCCCGTAAATTACTATAATCCAATGTCGACGGACGATGCCGTTGACAGAGCCAAGTTGATCCCATCAGTTAAACTTCTATACTCAAGTATTTCATAAATATTTAACTTTTGGATAGCAGCAAAATGAGGCTCGCAGTCGCAGGTAGGTGTAGGTAGTCACTGCAACTACTATAACTATAGCCTTTATATTGTCGGTTGTATACAATCTTTGCTTTTGCAACTTATTGATGAAGTTTGGTAGTCCTGTCGAATGGACTTCTGGTAAAATATTTGCTCGAAAGTTTCATTCAACGATTAAAATTAATTAAAATTAATACGAAATACAAATAATACAATTTTACAACATAACAGTTAATGAGTCTGGGTAAGTTTTTAGTATAATATGCACTTTTAACATTTTGTTGGCAAACATATTATGTTTGTGATACCATTCACAATACAAGCAACTTTGAACCAAAAAAGCTGGCTTTAACTTTTGCTAAAAAGGAGATACTTTTAAAGCCGGTAAAGCTGCTAATCATTTTCTACCTTAAAACATCATAGCTACACTGAAGAATTTTTGGTTAAACACGCGTAATAGTACATTTACACCGCACCTAAATTCAACATTTCGGAAAAAAAATTTCGAAATCCAGTTTGGCGTTTCCACTGAAACTTCAACATTTCAAATGACAGTTAGTGTCAGAATGCATTACTGATTTTTTTTCTGTTTAGAAGTCAGAAGTGGTTGAACCTAAAGAAAATTTTTTTAGCTACGTAAATTAATTTAAACATGAATTTAAGTGCTAATTCAGATATATTAAACATATTGTTGACTCAATATAGAGGTTTGGAGTTCGCGATGAAAAGATATTGATTTGTTGATAGCTACTTTATTTTTGTCAGCGGGCTGAAAAGTCAATAAATGACGTGCCGAATTTGTAAATAAGTTTGTTCGATTTTTGACAAACTTACAAATGCAGCGACGAAATTCAACATTTCACTCAAATTCAACATTTAGAAATGTTGGAAAATGTATGGCGAAATGCTGGACATTTGGGCTGAAATGTGGAATTTAGCCGAAACGATGAATTTAGGTGCGGTGTGAATGTACTATAAAGATGAATTTTCATAATATGAATCTCAAATTTGAGAATTTTTCGAAAATAATTGGAAAACAAAAAAAAAATGATTTAAATGATTTTATTAGAATTATGAAAAGTAAAGTCGTGCGATATGTCGAATGTGTATGGTGGAGCATGCACCTACTCGAAACAGTGACCCCAATCAGGGGGGGTTGCATTTATATTTCACTGTTTATGCATTGTGGACTTTCATATTATATAATCGCGGGGTTGCATTTATATTTCACTGTTTATGCGTTGTGGACTTTCATAATTACATCATTGCGCGATAAGAGAAATTATTTGCCCATGTCAACAAATGAAGTTATTTCCCTGCACCCGAAATGACTGATGACGTATGTATATGCAAACTCCACGCTAAATCAGATTTCAATCCGTTCCAAATGACTTAAGCTTTATTACGAGCTAATAGGGATAATTATATCAGCTGCAATAATTATAACTTTGTATGTATATGATAAACAAAACGTTGAAGTCTATTTTATGTGTCATTGTAGAGTCGATCAAAGCATGTAAGAACTGCACTTGCTTCATGATAATTCGATAAATGTATTATATTACATTTTAAATTCTAAAGGCAATGTCTGCCGTCGCTGAATTAGACGCGTGATGAGGCTAGGCATAGGATAAAACTTACAGCCTTATTTATAATCGTACCTATTGTAGAGCCTGTTTTACTTTACGCAACTCTTGAAATATACTCACGCCGGAAAACGTGATCTACGTAACAAAAAAAAAAACCGTTGCCATAAATGCTTTTCAACCCAAGAATGTGGGTCTTAATGTCTAAAAGGTCTTAAAGCCAACAAGGGCTAACTTTCTCCTATACATCAATGTATATAAAAGAGAGTGATGTTAGTTACTACGCTTTTAACTCGAGAACGCCGGCACCGATTTCGATGATTTGCACCAATTCAGACTAGTTTCCGGCAAAAAACGAAGAATACCCAAGAAAATTCCCGGAAAAATTCCCGAAAAAAAAAAATTATGAATGAAATTACTTTTCCCATAAATACATGACTTTTATTTCAACTTTACTTTCTGAATTTTTTTTTTTTATTTATTTCAAAAAATGTGTGAGAAAATTGTTTTTGTATCAATCAATATTACCAACGAAGATATTTGTTTTGTGAAGTTAGAACATCCGGTAATTCGAAAGAGCTCAGTTAACAATGAGAAATCGTCGAGCAAATCGAACAACTCAACAACGTGAAAATCTAATTCAACGCATAAGAAGAATTGCTTTAAGTATTGATTTAAATCGAGTACCGTTTCAATAGGATTGCACAATTGACTACAGCTCACATCCTTCCGTTCAAATCGGCCCAATGGAGGTTGTGTGCAACCATTGCAATGCATTGAAGTTCACTGGAGAAACGCCTGGATTTTGCTGTCTCAGTGGCAAGGTTAAATTACCACAACTGCCCTTGCCAGCAGAGCATTCTTTGCTTCGTGATGAAACACCAGCTTTACGTCATTTTTTATCAAACACTCAAAAATATAACGGATGCTTTTGAATGACTTCATTTGGGGCAGATATAATTGATGAACGCGGATTCAATCCGAAATTAAAGGTAATAAAAGAAATTGAATTTTATTAAAGAAATTAAGATTAAATAAATTAAAGTAAATCATTGATTCTAATTTCGTAATCGACTCCGACTCTACAGATCCAAGGCTTTTACTTGCGACTATTACCAGCTCCTTTCCGAGTAGGGAAGAATGGAACACCAATGAACCCACAAAAAGAAAATCAATATCCAGCTACACAGATGGTTCAAAGATGAACTGTGGAACCGGTGCCGGCATATACTCTGAGGAATTGAATATACGTTGCTCAATCAGACTACCTGATAGCAGTAGTGTCTTCCAGGAGGAGGTTCTGGCTATCGCTGAAGCGGACCGCAAGGCGTAAATATTGGCAATACAATAAAAGAAGTTTCTGCTAATGAAATAAAATCCAAAACAGTTCACGGCTGCCGCGAAGAGCTAAAGGTTCTTTGCTCGACGCATACCAAGAATCTCAGCTGGGTCCCTGGACACAGAGACAAAACCGGTAATGAGAAGACGGATGAACTGGCCTTCTGAGTAAAAAAAAAATTCGAATGAAAACCAACAACAGGTGGAAAGAACTCACTACCTGTGAAATATCACGGAAGCTTTGGCCAGAATATAATAAAAGCCGGACCAGAAAACTATTACAGTTTGACAGGTCATCGCTATCTAAGTTAGAAGGGTCTCTAACTGGTCATAACTTCCTAAGAAACCACGCAACGAAACTAACTCTCAAAGATGACAACATATGTAGAGGCTGCGGAGACGAGGAGGTCCATGAGGACACACCTCACTTTCTCTGTCATTGCCCGAGTCTTTGTCACTTGAGGAACAGAACACTTGGAAGCTACTACTTCCATGACTTACAAGAACTTTCTGATGTCGCACTGTCTGATCTTTTAAGGTTTTTGAGGACATCGAGATGGCTGGACAGCGTCTATAAACCACAAGAGGAGGGGATGAGGAACACCGATGCCACAACAACGGTCGACCCCAACAAGGGCATCACAATGGCTCCACGAGGACCTAAGTGGGGTAGCGCAGGGTTTTTCCCTACTCTGCCCACCCGTTAACCTAACCTAACCTATTTGCGACTATTGCTGGTGATTGTTCGTGGGCCGACATCATTTGAATCACTACGAACTGTCAATGGTTGCATAGTGATGTGACACTACAATCGCTGAAGCAACCTTTTCCGCATCTCCAAGTCAGATACGCATATTATTTGCGATCACATGTTTGCCATCAAATCCAAGTAAATTGTGGAACAAGTGCAAGGATGAAATGTCAGAAGACATTTTGCATTGAGTTCGTGTTCATTCAGAGAATCGCCATCTTGAGATGAAGGAAGAGATGCACAACCAGGCCTTAATTTTGAAGGAAGATATTTGTCGGCAGTTTAAGAAGAAATTAAAATGAAAATTCTCAACAGGTGGCGCTGTTGGCATATTTCGTTTTCCATCTATCTCCTTCTATAAATATATATCAAAATGAGTCGCATTGTGTTTGAATTGATGGTCTCTTAATCCTAATGCGTTAACCGATTTTGTTTCTGGAAATTTCAAATGAAAGGCGACGTCAACACCAAGGTTTGTATGGATATACGGTTTTTGTATTTTTATTTGTTATACGAGTTATAGGCATTTTAGTGAACATTCCTATGTTGTCAATCTCCGAAACCCCTCAACCGATTTAAATTAAATTTTGTGGATGTGTATGGTTGGTTGCAGCTCAAAGGATAGCATAGTTTTGGGCACGATAGGTGGCACTGCTACCAGACTCCAAAACCACTCAACTGATTTCAATTTTGTGGATGAGTATGTTTAGTTTCAGTTGGGAAGCTAGGATATTTTTGGACCTGATAGATGGTGCTGTTGTAGATACCTCTTTGCTTTGTGGTGGGGGGGGGGGGGGACAAATCGCAAGCATTAAAGAATACGTGATGTGGCATGTGGCCTATGAGTGCGTAGGCCGTGCGGCACATATCGCTTGGTAGAATGAAGGGGACGTATATTGTGTTTATTATTCGTATACTATCATTTTTACAAATTGACCACTCGCCCAAGTAGTCCAGCATACTAATCACTGAGCCACTGTGTTCACAAGTCGCAACTACTGATTTTTAATGTTTTATAGCACCTTCATCGAATGCGAAGTGGGAAAAAAAATATATGAATGGTGATTCTTACTTCCAGGGAAAACTTTGGACGACCGCCATGACACACCACACGATTTTCCAAAACAAAAGCTCAAAACGATCATGGGCTTCATCGTTAAGCACAATGTTTTTGGACAATCGCGTTTCTGGATGTACTCGGTCGAATGGCAGAAGCGAGGATTGCCGATTTCCCTCATTCTACTTTGGTTGATTTGGTTAATTGATAAATTCTGACTGGAAACTCAATTCAATCGGTAGCGTGGAAAAAATCGATCAAGAAGTCGAACCGGAAACCTATGAAGTCCTTTCTATGCATTGAACTTAATTGAATTCCAAAGGAGTTTCATTCATTCAATAGACACGTTCAATTTTATCCAAAAATGTAAACAATTTAATCAATTTTAGGCGGTACAAAGTTCGCCGGCTCAGCTCGTTGTAGGGTAAAGATAAGTAGTAAAGGGTCTTTTATAAGCGAGTTGATAACTTCAAACTTTCAGTGTGAACGCACACTTAAAACAATTACCGAACTGTATATGTCAGAATATTGAGTAAAATCAACATTTTGATCATGGTGAAGTACACGAAGGAACAGCGTTTCCAAATAATTTAAATTTACTAACGAAATTCCGAGTACGTGGTCACAACCTTAAGAGCGTTAACGCCAATTTTGATTGGCAACCAAACGGCTTCGGCATTAAGCAAAATATGCGTTACTGGACACGTGAGACCCCTCATGTGCTTCATGATTTAGTGATCGACGATTTTTTTTTATTAAGATAGTTTTATGAAATGGTTTTGACTCAAGTTTTTCAATCGATTGTATCAAATTATTTTAAGGTATTGATTCAATTTAGACTCGCTTCTGAAGTAGAAGTATTTTTTTTTGCTAAAACCGCTTTATTGATATATTCCTCATCCTTTTTTTTCAGTTTCTTATACTTAAAATTAAAATATATGCAGAATGTAAAGTAGTACCTATCAACTAGATTCAAAAATTTGAATGAATTTTACCCGAACTTTAAGTATGTAAACGATTATGATACTGAAATTTAATTCTTGAGTGTTTTTCCTGTTCAATTTAAATTCAATTTTCAAGTTTACTCGCCTTTATGCGTTGGAATAGTGAAGAGCGTTGCAGTTTCTATATATCCCAGCTGGACCCTATTTCGAGCCCGGCAATCAATCGTTAAATTGTTATATCGTTCAATCGTTAAATTGCAAACCGTGAGGGTGACTAGACAAATAACTGGAGCCCCTCGGCCGTCAGAACTCTTGAGCGTAAAGTTGCTTTCTGCGGTGTTCATCGCACAAACATGAGTCCGCGACTTAATGATTTAGACTAAGGGCTGAAATTTGTTTATCATAGGATGGAGTAACGGCTTTGTCTTCAAGGGCATTGCTGTTTGTTATGAGCAAACGCTAAAGCAGCCAATATACACGCTACTATGTTGGGTAATTACAAACGCAAGTAATCGACTTTCATATAGACAAAGACAGTGTATGGTCAGTGGGGACGGCACCTGAGTAAAAAAAAAAAAAAAAAATAATTGGCGCAACAGGTCCGTATGGACCCAAGCCTAGCTTCTCACAACCATTCGTCTTGTGTGAGTTTTTATTTTTGGGACGAATGGAAGGGATCTACAATTTTATGCCGAGTCCAAACGGCCAATTGAGAAGCTCTTTCATGACAGTTATACTCTCGGATGTTTGTCAGACGTTCGCGAGAGGTGGCGCAGTGAAAAAAACCTTAAGTTGGACTTTGGGTTTTTTCTCGGGATTCGAACCTGGGACCCCTCGCTTAGTAGTCCAACACACTAACCACTAAGCCACTGCGCCGACGGCACCTGAGTAATACGAATTTCAAAACTTTAAATAAACCCAAGTTTTAAATAAAAAAAAAAAATAATAATTTGCCGCACCCTGTATTTCGTATCAAAATATACATAACGAGGGCTTCAAGGGTTCGTATTCCTTACAAAAAAAACGTCCGGGTTTAGATATCCTATTGGTACAAGAATAGGCATGTATGTGACTTGGGTTTATATTTATTTTGTTTTAATATAACGTAGTTGGTATAAGGATTATCTTACATAGATATAAATAAAAGTAGGTATTTAAAATAAGCGATACCAATCCAATAACAATTCTAATCTGATAATTATCAATCAATCCAAACGCGAAATATTATATACTCCAACTTGCTTCGTATGCAACTCGTTATCGATAAATATTTTAATCGTTAGGCATTACAATTATTTAAGACAAGACCTATAAACAGTATACATGCCTCTGTTTGATTTGTGTTATGGTCTCAATCGGAATCAGAATAAATTGAAATGAACATGTGTTAAGCACAGCATCAAGGAATTCCTACGCAAAATGGAAAAACAAACACAGAATATGCTCAACTTATGAATAACTAATTTTGTTTCAGTTCAGTTCTGACAGTTCCTGTACTGGAATTTGTGGTTTCATCCGAAGACGATGAGGTTGACACCACCGATGAAGTAGATGACGTTGACACCGATGATGTCAATGATTTCGGCTTGGATATATCTTGTATTCCGATATTGGTGGCATCTGTTGCCGATGCCTGTTGACCCGACTTCAGTGAATCTGTAGTTCTATGTAATGAATCACTGGATGGCGATGTTGGCAGTTTTGGTGGTAAAGCTGCATTCGCTCTCAGCTGTGGTATTCGTGATGGATTTCCCCCAATAGATCCACAACTTCCTCCAATTGTCGCTGTAGTGGGAGTTGTTGGTGGGGTAGGGGTTGTGGTGGACCCACTCGGGTACACCCGTGGAATATTTGATTTACCCATGGCCAACTTGGCTTGTAGGCTCTGCTTAATTACCAACGGTGTCAAGTCCGTGACGTGGGGTCGGATAGTGTACGTTGCCTCAGTATGATGTGCAGAATGCGTTGGATGAAAGGTGCTGCACACAGATGTTGCAGATGATGCGGAAGACAACGTTCCCGGGTGACGTGCGCCATATGATAGGCCAACACTTTGCTTGGCCAACCCTATTGAATCAGTGTGCTCGCCACACGACGGTGTTACTGGTGCTGATGCGGAAGTACAGCTTTCAATGTTGCCATTAAACGGTGTAATCGAATCGAGTCCCAAGTTGCTGGGCTTCTTTTTGGTTATAGTCGAGTAATTACTTTCCAGACTTTTTGGTATTATCGGGCCGACTATGAGGGTGTTCTGGGTGATTTCTGGTTCCTCCTCTTCGGGGCAGCCTTGCGCTAGCATAACTGGTGATGTGGTTATACTGTGGCTTTGTCGTCGCAACGATGGTGGTCTACGGCCGAGAGTGGAGATTGTTCTTGGTGGTGGTAACGGTGGCAACTTTCCCATTTGATTGGGCGTAAAACTGTTCGGCGGCAACGAATTCCGCTTAAAGTTGTTCGATAGTCGGTCATTAGTACCAGGTACACCTGCTGTTGGAGAAGTTGGTGTGGTCTGAGCTTCTATTTGGCTTCCAAATGCATCACACGGATAGTTGGGCAGAACTTTGGGAAAGTTACGACGTTTAATGGCGCATATCTGCTGTTCCGGTGTGAGTGGATATTTCTCCGAGACTGGCTCACGGCAGGTAACATTTATGTCTTCGTTAATGAAACTGGTGACTTTCTCGTCGTTGCTGTGCACTGTGTAATACATTTCTACCGGATCGGAACGGGAATGCTTGTGATCGATGCTCAAGCGATGAGATTCACCTGGGCTAATATCGTTGGAGTTAGTTATCTGTGGTGGATCAGAGGAACTGATGCTGGTGTTAAAACAACTTGAACCAATTGAATCTTCGGTAATGAGGTCGGTGTCAACGTCTATTTCTTGACATATAATTAAGTTCCGGGGGTTTTCAGTTTTGAGTTTCGTAACTTCGATGGGTTCCTGACGCAGCACACTGTTGCTGCGGGCTTGTGGTGTGGCATCTATAGCGACACTTACCCTTTGTGGTCTTTTGAGAAAACTTTTGCCTCGCAGAGAGAATGCTGGCGAGGAACTTCTTTTGGAACTTTTTGGACTTTCTTTGGATGGATTTTCATGTGACATCCAATCGCACACCTTGGCGTGGGCATCCATTGTGCTTGAGCTCAATTGACGTGCGATTTTAAACCCATTTATTGGAGAGTGACTAGGTTTGACTGCTTCGTAGGTATTCGACTTGCGAACCATATCCAATATATAGCTGTCGTCGCCATCGTTGTTTTTTGATCGTTTGAGCTCGTCATCGGTTGTGCCGTCGTATGAGAGAATTCCAAGTTTTCGACTCATAATGGTGGTTTTCTTTCTCTTTTGTATTAGAAATGTGGAGTATATGATGACATTGAGCACTATGAATACTGCAATCAATCCGATTAGAAGTTGCATTGTGCTCTCAGACTTTGCGACCTCCTTGTCATTGCCAGACTGGGTGGCAATTGGTATTGCTGTCGTTGTCGTTTGGGAATCCTCCTCTGGCTTTTCCTTGTGAATAATGCCAAATGTTGGCGGTGCGTTGTACATATTCTCTACGGTATCTTTCGTAATCGCAGAGGGATGTGACTTCTGTAGAAGCAACTTTAAAGTTCTTTGTGGATCATTGGTATAGTGGTTCCCGTGTGCGGGCGGGAATTTACTCATATGTCCCGTGACAATTTCGGTAGGATAGACCGAAGTTCCTCCGCGTGGTACATGTGTGGGAACATGCGATATGAAACCATTTGGCTGTATAGTGCCGATTTGATTTAGTTCATCTGGGAGCTCTTTATTCCAGAAGTTCATATATACTTGTCGGTATTTGTATCCTATTGAAGGGGGTATGCCTGAAATGATAGAAGTATACATTAATACAATGAATTTTATCTTTGAAAGCTAGAATTTAGGTTGTTGTTCAAATCCCAGTTGAACCAAAGGGAGAAAAGTGTTGTTTATTGTACTAATGTTTGGGTTTGAGAGATAAACGAAACAGATCGAAGTAAATGTTCTTAATACATGCACAAATAGACAGATTTTCTAAATAAAAGTCCACGTTTTAACATGCACAAGTTTTGTAAGAAAAATAAATTGAGAGGAAAGTATGCTGGCGTAAAGCCATTTTTTTGGCCTTAGGCTACAGTTACATTGGATTCTGAATTCTGAAGAAGAATTGTTCTGACTATTCGCGATTTTGTCATTTTAAAAGCCATCGTCTAATGCATGTGCAGTTGTAAGGCCCTTATGCATTTCTAAGAGAGTCACAAAATATAGCAGTCTTCCGCTTGTCACGACTGAGTCGCACGAAACTTTCTCGTTCATCGTTTGGCAGGTTAACTATCTAAAATAAAAGCAACCGTGCATAAAATATAAGAATAGGTAGTGTTAAATAAAATGCACTTATTGGTTAATCATTTGATATGGCAGTACATATCGAGTAACATGTTTTAGCTCTTAGTAACAGACAATTTTCGCAAGTTCTCGTTTTAGAGTTATAGAGCATCTAATGTACTATTTCTAAGCTTTTACAATGTACAACATTTTTGAGTACAAGGACCAGCTGGTTTAAATTGTCTATAATTGAAATTGAACGTGAAGTTCTCGATATCTTTAAAAGGATATATTATGTAGGAATTAAGGGATTTGTTTTGAATTTGCATTACCAGTTAAAAGCTAAAAAGCACGAAGGACGTGTATGGGATTGAGAGTTTCTGAATGTGTAAGCTCCAAGTGATTGAAATTATTTTAAGGTGCATATTCCAAATGGTTGAAAAAAAGAAGAAGTGGGTAATATTTTTTTAATAATGCACTTTGGCATTAAGTTTTACAAAAATATACAAAGACAGATAGGGATTTGTGTAGTAATTTTTGACAAATAATTAATAAACGGATCCATTCGCATTTTTGGAGAAAAACTAAGTATGGGATCGCAAATAGAACTATTTTAATACCCTAAATATGTATTTTGATCCAAATCGTTAGAATGGTTTTTGTAAAATTATGCAGTTACAAATTTTGCAACATTTTATTTGAGAAATATCTACTATTGATTAAATATTTAGCTAAAAACTGAATATAAGATATTATTTACATGTTGTAAGTATTACTTGGTTTTTTAAGTTTTTGCGAAATCAAAAACGGGGTTTTTGAGTTTTGAGAAGTTTCTAAAATCGCTGATCCGAATTTGAAATTAAGGACGCAATAATTTTGAAAACATAAATTTTACTCTTAGAATGCATTTTTGTCAAAATCGTTCTTACCCTTTGTGGGTAAATTAAAGAAAACAAAATTAAAATTTTTTTTTTTTTTCAAAAATCGATTCAACGATAATTTAAAAAAAGACCTGAGTCACCTACTTAAGCTCAAATATTAATTTTGATTGAAATCGTAGAGCCATTTTCGGACAAATCAAATTGGAATGAACATTTTATGTGAACAGTAACATTAACATTGAGGTTACTGTGCAAACAAAAATAGTCCCACGAACTCCAAATAGAAGTTTGAACGAAATCATTACAGCCTTGGAAACATAGGGACAGACAGACAGACGGACACGACTCACTTTTCTGAGTTCCTTTATTATCGTAATGTTAGAATTGATTAACATCTCGAGTTCGAAATTTTGTACTACGTAATCGAGAAAGTTGCAGGAGCTTTGGGTGTCCCATCGCTCTCATAAGGCTTTTTTACTTTATATATTTAACAAAATTTTACTTACTTCACTTTCAAATACGTCTACACAGTTCTCAAGTTCATTTGTGGGATCAACGAGTTCACTCAAAGTTGACCCCAGGATTTTACTTCTAAAGTAACATCCACTACGCACACCAACTGTTTTTTTTTTGACCGAACTATTGTTTTGTGATTGACAGAAATTACATTAAACAAGTAGTGTAGAGGGAAAAGCTAGTGTTCCATTAACACTCTCTCCTCTGTATTAGGCAAGTGTGCGGCGCCCATCGATGATAACCGTTTGAGATCTTTGTACTGAGCTTAAAATCAATATTCGATTCCAGTCTCTTCGAGGAGAGACTTAACACATAGGTGTTTGGTCAGTAGGATTAAAAATCCGCGTCCAAATTCATGCGGCCCCAAAATCACTAACATAATGATTACGTAAAAATAATAGTCACGACTGACGAGTAGGTAATTAAGTATAATATTGAGGTAAATGGAGTAAAGCGTTGCTTGGCTTACGTCGTGTATTCTGATTGCATCTTTTAACTGTTTAAATACTAAAACAAAACTGACATTAGTCACCATTTGCAGACGTTGTAGTAGCTTCCGAATTCCGATATATGAATTTTGGGCCACCATGTACTGCACTTCTCTTTTCAATATAAAGGTGTTTAAATCTGACCTTATCTAAATTGTTAGATATAGTAACCCACACTTTGATACAGTTTATTTAAAAAATTACACCAGCAAACATATTTCTCCTTTTACTTTTTGCCTATTGTGCTTAAATAGTTCGTCTACAGAAGGCTACTAATATAAAGTAAGTACCTACACCATCGAGTTTCATCTGAACAACTCCTGGGTACTTAAATATATGAATATTCAATACTTACCAATGTTTATATAGCATTGATTGCGCTTGTTAAATTCTGGCCAATCCAAGTCATATCGGTCCCATTCGATGGCATGCAAGTTAATAAACATTTCTCTCCACGGCGCCTTCGGATTTCTGCGAATATTCCAATATTTCATAAGCAAGACATACTATCTTCTCTGACAAAACACACTTTATGTGACATAAATATACGCATTGTACAATCTCGTTCATATACGATACGTTATATGTAATAAAATATTTTGGAACCTACCAGCATGCACACCTCGTATCTAATAAAAACCAAAAGACAAAACAAAACTTACCCTGTCTTAGCGAAATTAGTCCAATAAGACATCACTGCTTCAGAGAGAAGTTTCTCTTGGGCATTGTATTTATTGTGAAATGGTCCGGCTGGGGCCAATGGTGCTCCAAATATGAAAGCCAATTCCTCACCAGTTATACTGTGTGGAAGCTAAAGGGAAGAATGAATAAAAAACCAAGAAAAAAGTATTAGATTGTCATCCTTCTGCTGAAACTAGAGTTATTTTTATTATATTTCGTTCTTTCATGGAGTTCTCTCATTTTGTTCATTCATCCCAACTTCGCACTTCAACAATCTAAATTCAGAAGAGAAGGGCCATTGAGTTTCCCTCCCTTTTCTCTGGAAATAAAACCAAAACGTGACTTTCATGTTCTTTGGAAAATAAACATACGAAGTCGGTAGATAGCTTTGTTCCACGAAAGAACCCACGCATAGTGGTTTCTGAGCACAAATGTCCCACAGTCATAGTAAACCGCAATTCATTATAAGGGAGAATTTAAGAAAAATGCAGTCACTAAACTATATTCGTAATAAGCCCGACGAAAATTAAATTGGCTGTTAAAATAATGCACTGCATTGTGGTGAAATCAAAAAAAAAAAAAAAAAAACAATTTGATTTTTTTGTTCGTTTGTCTGTAGTTTTTTTTTTTTAGCTCATTTAACCTTTAGAGTACCGAGTAAATTTTAAAGCCCAAGAGACGGAATGGGTTACCATATGAAAACATTTCTTTTAAGAATGCTAAAAAAAACTCGGCTCCCAAAACAGAATTAAAAGCAATTATTATTAAGCGGAATATAGACAAAAACAAGGTCGTGGTGGACCCAAAGTCCCCCAATCGGTAGTCTCAAGGTTAAGCCATTTTGTTATTTTGTTTGCATAGTCATTTAGTTTATTATAATATATATCTCAAGAATATTACTAATAAAATAGCTTATTCAATTAAATGTCTCTTAAATTCATTTAAGTTATGTATGTTCTTTATACCGTTTAAAATGTTTCGCTTTCCTAAACTAAATCGTCACTTGCATCTTCATTTATTGTTGAATGCTTTTCCGATAATGCTAAAAAATCAATATTCTCACTTTGCATGCACTAAACTGATTTAATTAATTTGTTAGACCTTATACTGAGGAAAAAAGTGCACTTTGAAATCAAAAGATCGCATATTTAAATTTAAAGTGTGCAAATCTAAAGTGTTTTATTAAAAAAAAAAAAAATATTTGCGAAAGTTAAAAGGAAAATATTTCATTTTTAAACTTTTACATTTAAAAGTAAAAGAAAATGCTTTTAATTTGTATTTAAACAGAATAATAGTAACACAGTTCTTAAATTTAAAGTGTTTCCTTTGAATTTAAGAGTACAGCTTTTTTTTAAAGTGAGAAACATTAAATTTAAATGATTTCTCTTTCAAGTTTTAAATTATTTGCGTTGATGTAAAAAAAGGAAATTGTAACTTTTAAATTGAAAGCGTTTGAAGATGGTTGTCTTTCATACATGTTAACTTTTAATTTTAAAGTGTTTTGTTCAGGAGTGTGTTTTTCCCCCAGTGATATTTAAATTCATACCTTATGTTTTCTCGTTAATAAAAAGAATAACTTTATTTCAATCTAAAATAAAATACAAAATACACGACACTGTCAGCAACTTTCGTGAGACTGAACATCGCGAGTCTGATGTCCTAGTCCTTTATATTGTGAAGAAGTAGATAAGGATGTTGTGTGATGATGGTAATACTATTTTCTGGTTCGTTTGTTGAAGGATCGGGTCTGTTTGCTGAGTTGGTCTTTGGATGGTATCTCTGGTTTATTTGTTGTGTCTGCCTATTCGTTATCGGGAGCGCATAGTTCGAGCGTTTGTTGATAATTGCTGCTTAACTGTGTTAACTTATATTCGAAAAAAAACACGTTTCATGACATTTAATTGCTAATATTCAGTACGCTCTTAAGCGATTTTAAGCTGTGTCATAGTCAAGGTAATGTGATCGATCACCCCACATCAAATAGAAACCCAGAGAGTATCCCACAGATGTAAGAAAAACAGCTATCCAAAATACCAGCATACTATTTATGGTGATTCCGGACAACTTGTATATGACATGCGGGAACGAGAAGTTTTTTCAAGTGCTTAAATTTTAAGGTTGTACACCTCTAAGTGTGGTGGGTACAGATTTCTTTGCTTCCATATACGATATACGTACCTAATCTAACCCAACCTAGCATTGTTAAGTACTATTACCATGTTTTTACAATATAAAACAAAAATGTACCCCTAAAACTGTTATTGGGCTAAAATAAAATTTTCTTAAATGCGCGTCCACTAATTTTCTATTCTAGATGAAGGTTCAAAATTATACAGCATTATATCTAAACAAAAACATCTTTGCTGAGGCATGCAATTTTAATAATATTCGTAACTGGTTACTTGTGTCTCATCAGCATTTGTACCTACAACTGAAACTCCTTTGCTATACCAGGTTGGTTGGTTTAAGTGGCTGTTTATCTGGTTTCCTGATAGGGAAAACCGCAATTGCCGCTTTAGCACAGTTTTGATTCCACAACTAGCAATACCCGTAAATAAAGAGGGATGGATATGCTAAAAAAGCTCAATCAGCCTGTGCAGCTGAGAAATATGATGATGTTACTGAAATGGATTCCTTGGATTGCAGAGCGGTGATCTTAGAATGGCTTTCTTAGTGCGCGGTATCTGGTTTTGGCTAGTGGCGGATACTCCCAATGCATCTACGGCAGAGGGTGTTATGGGGGATGCCAAGCTTGGTTGCGTTAGTACGTAAAGGCAAGCGGCCCTTACTATAATTGCCCTTAATCTCGCCACTTGTGCACGCGTTTAAGCTGGGAAGTTCTTTGCTGTGACATTGTCGTATAGGTTTGCCAAATCTTCTTTGAAATGGCGCAGTTCATCTCGCCCACATAGTGTCTGCCTTTGAAGGGAAGTGCAGGAGGATTTCTCTCTTTATTTATCGCAGTGGCGATTGAGGTATGTTACAACCTACAATATTCTTAGAATCACAGAATTAAAGGGCCCATCATTAGCACAACTACTGCGAGGATATCCCAGTAGGTAAAATTTGGATGGTATATAAGGGAATTGCATCTCTCGCTCCTAGTTTAGAAATTGTTTGGCCACTATAATTTAAACCATTCGCTTAGCGCCTTTATATCACCATTTCTCCATATAAATATTCAACATTTTATTCATAAATTGACTTTTTTTTTAGTTTTCTATACCAACGTGCGACGATGAGGAGAAGACTGACACGACACCCACTACCTTAAAAAACGATGATGATGATGTGTATACTTTCTCACAGAAAATGCTCAGAAGTAAAATCTAAAATGGGGTTGCATGGATAAGTAAGCCAAAGCAACCCTCCCTCCCCACACAGCATCGTGAATATTTTGCTTCTGAATCAGATATTCATTCCGAATCGACGGTACAAATCGATATTCGTATTCGTGATCCCGAAATAAAGGAAGGTGTGATTGTGTGGGTCTATTTCAATTTCCAAAATCATTGCAGACTAGTTTTTTATTTTTTTTTTTTGATTTCAACTTTACAATCGGCTCGTATACTGATTCTTTATTCTTTATTTTTCACCATTTCATGCTTTGATTCTGGTGACCGAAAATAATAAAAAGAAATGCGTGGACATTTTCTTGATTGCAATGAAGTAACTATCAAACGACAAAGTACGTATATCAACAAAAAAAGGGGCAGTTGGGTTAATTGGTATATATTGTGGTGATTTTTATTTAGATTTAGATGTAGTTTTATTTGCGTGGAATCTCACACTTTAATACAAAATAGTCTTATCAATAAGGATTACGACATCGTACTCATGATTTTTTCGTTGTATAGAAACAGTCACTCTTTTTTTTAAATTTATCAAATATTTAAATTTACTGAACATTCATAATTCTGTAATTTTCCGGAGAATTTTACTTATCATCGCCCTTAGTCTGTTACGACCATTTATACATATTTATATACTTAGTCCTTTTAGACCGGGAATAAAAAACATGTAAGCATTTAGAATTGAGTGTCAGAAGTCTATAACATGATCACCATAAAACGAGGACGTACGGCGTATGAATTTTAATGATTAAACCAACAGTGTTGTCAACATGACACACGAAGGATGAACAACTGTGCGACAATCACTATACGCTGCGAGTGCCGCAGAGAGTAAAATCAGCGGTTATTTGGATGCGGATTTGTAATTAGCGGAAAACAAGGAGACAAGAAGTCTTGGCCTTTTGCAACGTAAGCGATCGCCTCAGGGCCAAAAACATTACGCTGATTTTTACTTACACCCCCACAGAGAGAAATATGACACAGCCAGGGAAGTATTCTATACAATCTTCTTGAGAAGCCGCACAATAAGTACGACGTCAAGTTTGTTTTTTCGCGCCTTTAACAACAGAGTCGGAAAGGAGGGCATCTTTGGCTCTATAGTCGGAAAGCACAGTCTGCACGACTACACTTCCGGAAATTAACTCAGGCTTATCGACTTTGCGGCACAAAATGTCATCATTGCCGGTATACGTTTTCCGCACATTAATACTCAAAAGAAAATTTGGCGGTCTCTGCAGATCAACGAACACACACATAGCGATCTACGCAAGGCATACCTCCAGTATCATAGATGACCGAACGCTCCCAGCGGCCAGTGAAACGCTCCCAGCGGATCACTTGAAATTAGCCAAAGTATATATGCGGATATCCACAGCGCCGCAACATCAAACGAAGATTAGACATCGCAAGTCTAATTTCGCAAAGGACCGCCAAAACTTTTACCAACCACGTCTCCCAAACTCTAAGCAAGCTCATAGTCAGCTTCGGCAGAACAAGTGCTGGTGACCTGTAGGATCATGTCCTAAATAACTGGTATGATGCAGAAGCATGAACTCTGACAAAAGCGGATGAAAACGGGCTGGGATATTTTGAGAAAAAATATTTTTCAAGCGATTTTCAGTCCAGTTTGAATCTTTATGGGCTTTTCCATCGAAGCGGACCTGGTCGAAAAGCGCAAAATAAAACGGTTAGGAAAATTAGGACACTCTAAGCGTACGGTTAACAAAACAACAGACCGACGAGTACTTAAGTTGAATATTTGTAAAAGTATATTATTTTTCACATAGTAGTGCTCTTTATTCAATATTTTCAAAGGTAATGTCGCACATTTCTCGAATTCACCCTTTCTGTGTTACTTAAATTTACACACTGCCCCATTGCTCTTTTTAAAATAAAGGGACGAATGTCATCGTCATGAATTCAGTTTCCCAAAAGAATTGATGTCAAAGTTTTGTCTTACGACTTTTTAGATTTCCAACTTCTCCCTTAAGGTCTCTCTACCGCAATGCAAATTGTTTTACAGATATCGAATGCCAAGATATAAAAACTATAAAAAAAAAATAGAGACGAACTTTACACACGTTTATAACCAAAAAAGAGAAATGTAAATCCAATCCTATTTCCTCGTACATACTTCAACTGTCTTTGGCTGAATCTTTTTACAATAGAAATCTTTTAGCAAGTATTACCAATACCTACCCTGTTCCCTCCCCTGGTATTACGTGGTTGAGTAACCACAGCGCTAGAAATGCTGGCGAGTCGAATCTAGTATTTGCACAACAACAACAATTTTCGTTTTTCGTGTACGGGTTGCGACTCTACATTGATAACCAACCTAGAGTCAAGAAGGATATGGGGGCCGTAGAGCGGATAGCATTGAACAATTATTGCGTTATCCTTTCGCCCGTATGCCACATGAGTTTTTCCATGGAAATGAAAATTATTTAAGTGCATTGCATATCCCTAAGTTGTGACTGTTTTCCAAGGATTTTCTTGTCGTTTGTTTTGAGCTTCTTTGACACAATGTTAATGCTGCTTTTGCAGATATGGATGCCGTATTTGAATATGTATGTACAGTTGTATACATTGGTAGGTATGCAACAATTTATTTGTAATTGGATTCCGACCAGAGAAAGTGCTGATATATTGAGGGAGTTGATCGTTTTCGTTAGTTGGGGGTCGCTCTTTTATGAATTCATATACCTATAACTTTAGTTTTTAGCAAAATCACTTTATTTGCGATCACCAGTAATAATATCTAATGCACCGAACAAGTGCGAGATCTGTTCGTTGACTATATCTAATTAAACCCTCCACAGGAAGGTATATTCACTTTGTCATTCCATTTTTAACGCTAAGAAGGAGTCACCGGAGACCTCATAAAGTATATATATTCTGAATCAGGATCACATGTCTGTCTGTCTGTCTGTCTGTCTGTCTGTCTGTCTGTCTGTTGAAAGCACGACAGGGCCCAAAGGAATTGACATAGGCGAATGAAATTTGGTTTTATCGTCGTCAGGTTGGTATTGAAAATGGGCACTGTCGGTCAAGTAGTTCTGATACCACCCATACAAAACCAATTTTGCATGACTTGTATGCAGTGGAGGGCATCAAAGCATCGGCCAGGCCAATGATAACACTTTTACTTGTTTTTTGTTGAAACTGACATTCAAGCATCTCTAAAGGGTCTGTCATTAAGCGCTTCCTATTTTTAAATTTAAAGAAATTTCTATTTACATTTTGTTTTATGTGGTTACAATTAGGGTTTAATTAACTGGTTCAGTTGTCTATAGTATGTAGGCTGTAAGACCTAACTTATGACACTCACAGTCTAAGGTTTAATTCCTGGATGAAGCTAATTTTTTTTTTAATTTTAAAAACTAAAACTCGACAGAATTTAATTCTGTTGCCCCGCTAGCTAACACTTTTCGTATCACATTAACCAGTTCACTCACCAGTTCCAGTTGGCCCATAAAAGCATTTCCATCAAAAAAAACACAATTGATCCCAAGATACGCCCTCGTAGTATGTACACCTGTGGTTATGTTAAACCAGTTGGAAACCTACACTTCGTGATATATACCGTTTTTTAATTGAGTTAAGGATTATCCTGTAGTTTTCTGTTAGACTAGTATTTCCCTTTTGAAGCTGCCCGATCCTAAATCATAAAAATATTGTAATGCTTATTGCGTTTAAGTAATAAACAATTTATGTATTAAATAGACCGTCAGACAACTGAGGAGAACAAACTGTTTTCAATGTTACTACTGTTGCGCAAATTTAATAACTCTATCGGAAATGTTTTAATTTTTGCAAATGGCGTCGTAAGTCAATCATACTTGACATTTGTGAACTAGACAGCTGCAGTATAAAATAGGCAAGCAATGGAGCGCTGTACTCAGCAAGAGCTTGAAATAATTGTGTGGATTTTTTTGATCAATAATCGGTCGGTGGTGTTAGCGCAGCGTGATGCGTGAGCGATGAGGCGCATTTCCAAATAAACGCTTACGTAAATAAGCTAAATCTTTGTTTCTGGGGCACTGAAAGTCCGTGTGTTATGCACGAAGAGCCATTAGATCCACTCAAAGCCACTAAGTGGTGCGGCGTTCAAGTGCGAGGAGTGATTGGGCCGTATTTTTTTAAGGGCACCATCTGCAATGCGGCGATAACGCTGATTCATTTTGCGCCACCATGTATGTGGGAAAGTTTGTGTGCCATGTTAAAGTAAATTAGCTGCTAGCATACATTTGCAATTGACATTTTGTTTAAATGGTAACATTAACATAATGCCGTTTGATGGTTCACAGATAGTCAAATTAAGATAGAATTTTACTTTTAAAACTTGAGGGGGGATCGCGTAGGTGCCCGGGCTTATGATGATCTCTACCCCGTGAAATATTAAGAGAATGTAATTTTTTAAGGGCAATAACTTCCTAAACAAGTAAATAGGAAGCTATAGAATAATAAAACAAGAATTTTTTTCTTAGTTATACAAGGTGGAAAGACCATTTCATTATTTGCATCTAAATTAAAACTGGTAGCGGAAAAACCAGCAATAAAAATATCTGTGCACAATCATGAGTAGAAAGTGGTCATAAATTGTCACAAAATTATAGCATTCTCATTATTGGCCAAGGAAGTCCAGATTGATGTAAAAAGGAGGTTTTAAGAGTACACCCAGATAAATATGCTGTGTAAAATTGCCTTAAAAGCCTTAGGTAAATACTTTTATATGGAATTTTTTGGACAGGCATAAATCTGCAACTTTAATTGTTTTTTTGCGAGAAATCTTTTTTTTTGTGGAAGTTCAATTTATTTTGGTATTTTTTTGTGTTAACTGTTTATGCAAGGCGCAAGTTTTTATTGTTTTCCCATATATTTAACCTCGTGTCCACCAAAACAATTTGCTTTAAATATTTTCGTGGAATTAAATAATCCGAGGTTTTTATTGAAACAGGATGTGTTTTGAAAGAGCCGGACTGGAATGTGATGAAAAGGCCGACTCTTTCATCACCCTTTTAACTGGCTCTTTCAAAACACCTTTCTGTTGGCTCGGTTTAATAAGATGGTTTTCAGAATTATAGCTTCATTTGCATTTTTAGGTAAGGTTCAGGATGGATTCAAATAAATATGTTAATAAGACATGACGTGAAAGGCCGACAAGGAAACTTGTAGTAGAAGCTGTACATGAGGTTGTGGAGAAAGGACAAAGCATAAACAAAACAGCGTTTTCCCCTAATATTTCAAGAGCATATCTGGCGAAAATAGTTAAAAAATTTAAGATGTCTGGTGAGCAATCCTATTCTCATACACCCAATATAAGCAAAAGCGTGTTTTCACTACATGCCAAGAAAAGCTGTTAGCCGACTACTTAAAAAAGGCATCTAAAATGTGTCATGGACTAACACGACAACAGACTCGCAATTAGCTTTTGAGTATGCACAAGCTAATTCCGTTTGTCCGAAAAAATGGATAACAAACAAAGAAGCGAGTATCGATTGGCTGAAGGGCTTCATGGGTCGACGTAAGGATTTGGCTATTAGGAAACCTGAAAGCACATCACTTTCGAGAGCAACTAGTTTTAACAAGACAAATGTTGGTTTATTTTTTGAGAAATTAACAGCTGTTTTTGCCAAGTACCAATTTCCGCCACACATGATATTCAATGCTGATGAAACCGGTTGCAGTACAGTAACAAATCCCCCTAAAGTAATCGCTCAGCGAGGATACAAGCAAATTGGGCAGGTAACATCAGCTGAACGAGGAACTTTGGTTACAGCTCTTTTTTTCATCAACGCTGCTGGTTCTACTCTTCCACCTGTTCTTGTTTTTCCGTTGGTAAACTATAAAGACATAATGTTGGTAAATGGTCCGCCGGGAGCATTGGGGCTTTCTAATCCATCGGGATGGATGAATGAAGACATATTTCTAAAGGCGCTAGAACATTTTGTGCAACAAGTAAGGCCTTGTAAGGAAAGCCCAGCGTTGATTTTAATGCATAATCATAGTTCACATATTAATATAAGAGTCATTCAGTTTGCAAGACAGAATAATATAATAATACTAACATTTCCACCACACTGTAGCCACAAAATGCAACCACTGGATGTTACGGTCTATGGCCCATTTAAAATTCGATACAGAATCGAAAACAATGACGATATACCAAGTCGGGGAGTTGGTTAAACATGCGTATTCAGCAGCATTCACTTCTCACAATGTTGCGCAAGGTTTTGCCAAAACAGGATTTTATCCATTAAATTCAAATATATTTTCCGACGACGAATTTCTCTCCTCATACGTCACTGATAGACCAGATCCTGCTCCAGAAGGCACTCGAAGTGAGCAACCGGTAAAAGAATCATCACCACAACCAAGCACTTCCCAACACAACACAATAAAACCTGAACTTTTACGTCCTTTCGCGAAGGCAGGCCCAAGAAAGAAATCAAAGCCCAACAGCCGTAAAATGTCATGTGCTGTGATCACAGAAACGCCTAAAAAGATAGAACCAAGAACAAAATATACTCTTCATCAGATTCAGATAGTGAAGTGGTATTATCAGAACTAAGGGAAAATCCAAGACAAGTTGACGCAAAGGCACAAAAAGATGGTAACAACTGTGTAGATTGCAATGGCAGCTACACTAAAAGCAAGCAAAACTGGTTCAAATGCAAGGTATGTGAAAGATGGGCTCACGAATCGTGCGGAATCAAGGGAATTCGCAATTATTATTGCAATAAATGTTTTTAATATGCTTTTTTAAATAAAACTTTTACTCGGCTCTTTCATGACGAGGGCTGGCTCTTTCATTGCCTCATGGTTGTGAAAGAGCTGTTTCTTATCATTTTTTTAAAATGGAAAAATTCTAGATTTTACTTATGTTATTAACTTTTTCTTCTTACTTTCTTGTTAAATAATAAATGATTTAAATTGTAATGATGTTTTTAATGAAACAAAATGAATGGTACTATTTTTTAGCAATTTATCCCTGAAACTGGCTCTTTCATGCCACCCTTCCCCTAAATATATAACATCCAAGGTGATATATCCATGCAAAGTGTTTTACTGGCCTTTGTAATTTTTGGATGTATTTTGCATACGAAAAATAATCAGTGGTATAAGTTCAATAAGTTCGTGAAATATAAAAACATTCAACAGTACAGTGCAATAAAGTATGGAAACTTAAAGCTAAAAACAAAAAGTTAATTACAAATAACAAACAAAATATTAGACAAAAAGTTTGTCGAAGAGAAGTTTAAGGTAAGTGCAGTGAAATATAACTTTTTTATGAATTTAAAAAAAAATATTACGAAACAAAGGCTCGTGTAGGATGTTACAAGTTTGAACTTGTCTCAAAATGTATTTACAATCTTTCTGCCTCGTTCTCACTGCAACTTTGATTTATCGATGAGTCGATAGAGAGATGCTACTGCAGGAATGAGGTTCGCAAATTTTACGAAAAGGTAAAAAAATCATGTCAAGGCTATAAAGCCCGAACCAAAGCCTGCAAAGACGATCAGGGGAATATAGACGCAGTCGATGCTGAGTATATGGATAACCACTTCTGCAGACTGCTAAACGGCGATAACGAACAAGATCCCGCTGTCAGGCAGTTTGAGCCTTTCAACGGTGTCGATGAGAGCCAAGAATCCCGTCAACCCGATCAAAATGAAGTAAGGACAGCAATATCCAAACTTAAATCCAACAAAGCTGCAGGGGCTGATGGCCCTACCGCCGAGATCTTCAGGAGATGACTTGGTAAGGAGCATGCATCAACTCATTTGTAGAATTTGGTCGGATGAAAGCATGGCCGAAGAATGGTGCCGCAGCATTGTTTGCCCGGTCCAGAAGAAAGGAGTCCCTCTGAACTGCGTCAACTACAGAGACATTACTCTCCTTAATGTCGCTTACAAGATCTTATCTGCCGTTCTATATGTGAACGCCTAAAGCCGATCGTCAACAACCTGATAGGTCCTTATCAGTGCGGTTTTAGGGCTGGAAAATCCACCATTAACCAAGTATTCACAATACGGCAGATCTTGGAAAGACCCAGGAATTCCAAATCGACACCCACCACCTGTTCATCGATTTTAAAGTTGCATACGATAGCGTGTATAGAGAAGAGCTATACAGAGCCATGTCTAGTTTTGACATCCCTGCCAAGCTCGTCCGATGACTATAGAGAACTCTCGCTACTCCATAAAAGTCGGTAAGAACATCACCGAAGCTTCTGATGGCAAAAAAGGTCTTAGACAGGGTGACTCGCTATCGTGACTTCTTTAACATCATACATAAAAGAATTCTACGTAACTCTCAAGCCAACACCAATGGTACAACCTTTCATAAGTATGTGCAACTACTCGCGTATGCCGATGACATTGACATTATCGGAAGAAACCAGCGGCCCGCAGTGGTGCATTTGCGAGTATTGAGACAGAAGCGGCAAAGATGGGTCTAGCGGTCAATGAAAGCAAACTGTCTACTAGAAAGGACACGTACGCGAATTGGTAAAAACGCCACAATAGTCGCATATAATTTTGAAGTATAGTAAATGAGTTTGTCTACCTGGGCTTTCTAACGAACTCCAAAAATGACATTAGCGATCAAACGATTTCCCTTGCCAATCGCTGTTTTTTTTGGACTTGGGGGGCAATTGAGAAGCAAAGCCCTCTAACGAGCAATTAAGGAGACGTTATATAAGAGCGTCGTCATCCCAGTCTTGTTATATGGTGCAGAAGCACGGACTCTCTCCAGAGCGAATGAATACTCTCTTGGTTGCTTTGAGCGAAAGGTTCTTCGTGTGATCGTCGGTCCCGTTTGTGCTGAAGGTGTATGGAGGAGAAGGTTTAACGACGAGCTGTACGAGCTTTATAGCAATAAAGACCTAGTCAAAAAAAGCATGAAACCGTCGGCTTAGATGGCTGTGTCATATTGAGCGCATGGACACCAGCGCCCCCGCCCGGAAAGCATTTGAATCGACACCAGAGGGACAACGCGGTAGAGAAAGGCCCTACCTACGGTGGCGTGCGCAGTTTGAAGAGGACCTCAACCAACTTGGCGTGCGAAACTGGCAGCAGCTAGTAAGTAAAGGTATTTACAGGGTATTTGCTTATCTCTCATTCAATTGCTTATATTTTGCACTGAATAACTAAGTGGATTCAAACTTTCTGTGTGAACGCAACCTTCAACCGATTACCGATCTGCAAATTTCCAAATATAAAATCAACATGTTCAACATGGTGAAATACACGAAGGAGCAACGTTTACAAATCATTAAAACTTACTCCCGAAATTCCGAGTCAATGGTCGCAACTTTAAGAGCGTTATCGCCAATTTTCGGTCACAATTCTCGTTCTGTTAGACAAGCAAACGGCTTCGTCAATAAGCAAAATATGCATTAATGGACAAGAGAGAACCCTCATGTGCTTCATGAAACAGCACTTCATCCGCTAAAAGTCACTGTTTGGTGCGGAATTCATGCCGGGGGCCTCATTGGGCCTTTTTCTGTCGATGAAAATGACCGTCACATTACAGTAAATGGTATTCGCTACAAAGACATATTGAAACGTTATTTCTTTGAGGAACTGCATGAATTGGACATCAGTGATATGTGGTTCCAACAAGACGGTGCTACAAGTCACACAGCGGGTGCAGCAATCGAGTTTATGAAATCTCAGTTCGGTGAACGTGTTATCTCGAGAAACGGACAGGTCTATTGGCCGCCGAGATTGTATGATTTAACGCCGCAAGACTCTTTTTTTATGGGGCTACATTAAATCATTGAACTATACCAACAAGCCGGCGACGTTACAGGAGCTTAGAGCCAATATTAAGAGAGAAATAGCGGCCGTATCGGTCGAAATGTGCTGCATACGTTCCCGTGGTGGACATATGAACGAAGTCGAATTCTATTCATAAATATTTTGATAGTAATATATATTTTTTTCAGATATCTCAAATATTTTGCACTTTATTTAAAAAGGAAGTTGTCAAGTCTTTAATGAAAGACCCTTTATAAATATGAATATAAAATTCATATCTGTTTCCAGGCTTTAAAGCCTCATTAACCACCGCAATTATTCCAAATCTTTATTATAGAAAATAATCAAATGACATCATATGCGTTTATAGGTACATACATGTCTCGACAAGAAACAAACCAAAACATGCAAATTCATTAATTAAACTAAACCACTAAAAGTTTATTTTCTGTATCCCACTTGTAACATGCAAACGGCTATCAGGCATCAGAATCAGTATTGCTAACTTAACCTGTGTAAGCATAAACTCAACCACAATTACCTAACCTAACAAGGGAAAAATCATTGCATCCTTTTGCTGAATACTTACGCTCGAATGAGGTCCTGCCGCACTATTGTGTCCAAACACATACATATAGGTTCTCGGATTCACATCGGCATGAAATAGTCCTGTCTGAATTAATGGTCCAACAACTCGAGCATCAGATAAAATATCTAACACAACATCTCGGTGTTCCAGGCTGGACGCTTTAATGGGATTCGTGTACATGTCAGTATATCTATATGTCGTTTAAGTTGAAAAGCAGTGTCGAGGGCCAAACATGAAAGAAAACAAATATTAAAATGCAAATTATTGTGTAATAAAAAGAACGGGTTACTTTAACATATTTCATTATGTAATTATATTTGCTTGCGGTACAAAGAATTAAAAATAAAGAAACAAAAAGTACTGTACAATTTGTTGTTGTATTGATTGTTTACACATTAGATAAAAGTTACTGATATAAAATAATTAAAAATGTATCAGTTAGGACAAACTCTTCCACATGTTAAGACAGTGAACCACGCGACACATTAGTTCCATGGCAGCAAGTAGCAAGGGAAAAAAATACCCTCAGCTGAAATTGGGTTCTGCTATTGAACTTTGGGAGAAATCTAAAGTTGAGGTACTATCAATTTGGCTTACATTGACAACGAAGGGTGGGGGACTGGGGGATGGCCAGGTTCACTTTCACGAAAAGTAAGCAAATTCGCTGTATTTTCGTAAGTAGGCTCTGGTATAGTTAGAACTATAACAACGGGCATAAAATAAGCGCTGTTTGTTCACAGATGGCGGAAAAATTATTAAGAGTATAGAGGCAACTGTCCCTATCCCTACCTATGGGCTAAGATAGTGAATGACATTGCTGTTGTAATTTTTGTGTGCTTCAAAGTCTTATCAATGATACATAGTGATACAGAAACATTTATTGGTTTAAGATATTTCCTTCAAAAAAAAAAAAATTATGATACATAATATACGTTTAATAGCATACATTTCAAATTGAATAATGTTTTTGAAATCAATTTGAGAATTATGTCTTAATTAATAATCGGCTAACTTTGACCGAGAGCTTTCAAATATTCATGGTGGTTAAAATCAAGCCAACAACAATGGATAATATTGACCACTTTTATTTTTGCTGTTAAATAGGATTATATTCAATAGCAGACCCGGCTTCGCCCGAGTATTTTACTAATACAAATATTAAACAAAAACGAATCAATTAGTTATATTATTTGTTTAATTTGAAGATGTGTTCCTCCGGAGAACGTCATATGCTTTTGACTTGTTTACGGTGAGGTCAAATTAAACTTTTACCGGAAACTGCAAGCGTTTAAAAGATATAAATACATAGGTAAGTCCGTCGGTATCATTGGAATAGTTGCCTGGCTGCTGGCCCGGTGAGAATTGTCGCTACGATTAAATTATCCCGAAAGTCTTTTAGTAACAGTCTTGTACGATTAAATATGTTCGGCGGGGTTAAATTTCTTAACAACATGATAAGAATATCGATCTTTAACAATAGGTCACGTTGTGACAGGCCAGACGGATTTAAGAAATTCAAACTTTGTACTTTGCATTCAGTGTTGCTGACTGTATTCACTTAAATGGACTATCATATTAGTGCGCAAAGTGTTTGAATTGAACACCATAACGGAGATGAATTATGACACGAGTTAAGTATCCATAGCAAAACATATTGAGAAAAAAGATAACATTATTTGTATTCAATGATATCTTTAGTCTCTAGTACAGTCTTGCACACAACGCTACAATGATAACATATGTAAAAGAGATAATATCGTTTGTATACAATGTTGGAATATTATCTCTTCTTCATTATCAAGCAAGACGATTGTACGCTTGGGTCTCCTTGTAGATAGATAAGAAAAGTATATAAATACGACTGTATGATGAATTTATCGACAGTCTTATTGTAACTACATAGTAGCCTTAAGCTCCTTTTAGAATTAGTAAAAAGTATTTCAATAATAAAGGACATAGTTCCAAATAAATATTGTTTAATTTTAAAAGTAAGAACCAAGTGTTGTAATTGGCGATCCTGCCAGGAGGTTAAATATACTTTTTAACTTCAATCGAGCGGACCTCGGGAACAAGTAGTGAAATCTAGTATAAACAGAACACTCGCGTTACCGGTTACAAGAATTACCTAGCATAGCAGGTACAAATATAGCTCCTTCGTACGAAGCAGCAAAGCAATTCAGTGAAAGTGTATATGTGGAAAAAAAACACACAAATTCGACGACAACAGACACGAGTTCAAAATGGAACAACTCGCAGTATTAATGGCAAGATTAGAAGCTTTAGAAACCAGGTGCAACACAGTAACACAAACCCTAGAGCACACACGCACAGAGAATGCAAGGTTAGCAGCAATAATAACTAACCAAAATCAAATAAACACTAATTTAGAAACAAAACTAAATGAAGTAAAATCTGGATTAGGCATAGTACCAAACATACCTGTGCTAGAGGAAATAAGAACCACATATACAGATGGTAGTGAAATACAGTTAGACGCATTTAAAAGCCTACCTATTTTCAACGGCGATCAATCAAATTATCGGTCGTGGCGCGAAGAAGCATCCAGATTAATGGACAGCATTAAAAACCTCAAAACACACAGTAAGTACGCAGCAGCATTGACTATAGTGAAAAGTAAAATACAGGGTGCAGCCGCGAATGTGTTAACTAATTATAACACAATTTTTAATTTTGAGGCGATACGTAACAGATTAGATTATACGTACTCTAATCAAGAACCTCTATACGTGCTACAAGACATGATGAAAGCCATCACGCAAAAAAGAAGCACACTGTCTGAATACCACGACGAGATAAATAAAAATCTCAATTTAATAATATCAAAAATCACTATGTCAGGTGATCCGCCGAATATAATCGACAGACTAATTAAAAATGCTAACGACGACGCAGTTCGTATATTCATTGATGGTATGAGTGACAACTTTACAAGAGGATCATTATATTCAGCTACAATAAATGATCTAGAACACGCATTCGCAATTGCTCGCAGAATAGAACATGATAATGTGCACAGGCATTTACATCTCACTCAAGATAAGCACCACAAAAATATGCCACATGAACACAGAAACGAAAGAAGACCAAATTATTCGAGCCAAACAACGAATTATCAACCCCAGAAGCAATACGATAATATGCAGCAACACAATCAAGGACCACGCCTAAACCCTTCCAAGAGAAATGACGGACCACAGCCGATGGAGATAAACTCGAGACAAATTGTACATGCACAGCGACAAAATTGGAATCAATACAAACCCGATGTATATAATCCACCAGCGAAACGTGAACACAGCGGGAGTTTCAACACACACAACAGACCGCAACGATCTTATCAGCAGAACTTCAAGCAGCAGAGAGTAAATAACTCCCGACAACAACGCAGAGACGATGTCAGCAGTACATATGCAGAAGCAGATGAAACGGAATGTATGGTAAATAATAACATAAGAATAGATCATTTAAACTAGTAGACGGGTTGCCCTGCTTAAATTTAACTAGTACTATTTCTAAGAAAATTTATAAAATTCTTATTGATACTGGTGCAACCCATAATTACATTAATAGAAAATGCGATTCTAGCGAAAAAATTAAAATTAAACCTATAAAAATAAAAACAATGCATGGTTATTCTATGGTAGATACAAAGAAAGTAGTTAGGATATTAAAGAAAAATATAACATTTTTTGAATTAGAGGATATTCAGTCTTTTGATATGATATTAGGATATGAAGGACTTAAAGTTCTAAACGCGGAAATAAATTTCAGTAATATGACTCTAACTACCATAAGCAGTGTCGAATCTATTCAGAAAATTAATTACATAATTGGGGAAAATAATATTTATAAAGCAGACATAGATAGACTGATGAAGATTAATAACAGCATAGGACCGTTACCCTTTACAGATACTATAGAAGCAAGCATTAGGACGACCAATGATAATCCGGTTTATGTTAAACAATATCCATATCCCATAGCAGATAACGAATTCGTAAACAAAGAAATACAGAAACTCTTACATGACAATATAATAGAAAAAAGCCATAGTCCTTATAACAGTCCCATATGGACAGTACCTAAAAAAGGTTTGGACGAAAAAGGAAAACCAAAACGGCGCATGGTTGTTGATTTCCAAAAACTTAACGCTCACACTGTAACAGACAGATACCCCATTCCGGATGTCAACATGACAATTCAAAATTTAGGTAAAGCCAAGTACTTTACAACGTTAGATTTGGAGTCAGGTTTCCACCAAATTAAAATCAAAACAGATGATAAAGAAAAAACAGCTTTTGCTATAAATGGCGCAAAATATCATTTTAAACGAATGCCTTTCGGGCTCAAAAATGCACCAAGCATATTTCAGAGATGCGTGGACGACATTTTGAGAGACTTTGTAGGTAAATTCGTACACGTTTACATTGATGACGTATTGATATATTCTTCATCTGAGGAAGAACATATACAGCACATAAGTCAAGTATTCGACGTACTCAATAAAGCCACATTAAAAATATCTGATGAGAAAAGTAAGTTTTTTCAAGAAGAAGTAGAATACTTAGGTCACATAATCAGACATGGTAGAATCACTACGAACCCTGAGAAAATAGCAGCTATAGAAAATTTTCCAGTCCCACAAACGGTAAAGGATTTGAGAGGATTTTTAGGTCTTACAGGTTACTATCGTAAGTTTATAAAAGGATACGCAAGCATAGCCAAGCCCCTGACATTATATTTACGAGGAGATAACGGTAAAGTAAACAAAAAACAAAGTAAAAATATTAAGTTAAATCTGAATGATTCAGCATTAGAAGCGATTAGAATTTTAAAAAATTATTTGAAAGAACAAGTCGAACTTTTTCAACCGGATTATAGTAAACCATTCGAGCTTACTACAGATGCATCCAACATAGCTATTGGAGCCGTACTAAGTCAGAATAAGCAACCTATACACTTCTTGTCAAGAACACTGAGTAAGACAGAAGAGAACTATAGCACAAACGAGATGTTAAAAATAGCGTCGAAAAATCGGGACGATTTCGTTTAACAAGGGGGGGAGTTAAGTATCCATAGCAAAACATATTGAGAAAAAAGATAACATTATTTGTATTCAATGATATCTTTAGTCTCTAGTACAGTCTTGCACACAACGCTACAATGATAACATATGTAAAAGAGATAATATCGTTTGTATACAATGTTGGAATATTATCTCTTCTTCATTATCAAGCAAGACGATTGTACGCTTGGGTCTCCTTGTAGATAGATAAGAAAAGTATATAAATACGACTGTATGATGAATTTATCGACAGTCTTATTGTAACTACATAGTAGCCTTAAGCTCCTTTTAGAATTAGTAAAAAGTATTTCAATAATAAAGGACATAGTTCCAAATAAATATTGTTTAATTTTAAAAGTAAGAACCAAGTGTTTTAATTCACGCTCAGTGTAGAGTAGACTGTAGGTACCTAAACTGCTTTCAATGGATGGAGCAGATAGGTGAATGACAGCCCAAAATATTCGGAGAAGTATTGCCAAAATACGGTTTTAAGATTTTTTATGAATATAATGGCAAGTTGAAAGAAGCAAAGTAATATCTTAAAATGATTTCATTGGAATAGGTATACCTTTTATCACTTAGCCTATCGCAATACCCTATGCCGTAGCTTTCTATTAGTGAAAGAATTTTTGAAATCGGTTCAGTAGTTCCGGAAATTACCCCTTACAAACAAAAATTACCTCTTTTTATATAATAGTATGATGTGATGTGATGTGATATGTCATGGAGAAGATATAACAGTAACAAGGAAGAACAAGTTAAAATTGTTCTTAGCCTTAATGAAAGCGGTACTAGGTACTAAGGATGTTGGTAGACCAAAAGCCTTTACCAAATTTTCTTGACATACATAAATGCAATAAAAATTTATTTTAATAAATTTATTTTAATAAATTTTTAACTGATAACGTTCCTGGGAGCATTCTTTTAATGAAGAGTTGCCAGAATCTAAAAAGTTCCAAAGGAAAAAGTACTGTGGACGAAATGAAAAAATTGGTATTTCATTATCAAGAAGTTCCAAAAAATCGCTTGATTTTTTCCTCCGGAGACATGGGTTATTTCAGCAGATTTAAATCCTATTATACCAAATTATCTTTAGGCAATTATTTGAACTTTTCTTTCTAAACTTGTAGTTTTTGAAACAAGCAATGAGATATTTAATTTCAAGAACATTTTTTTATTACAGCAAATCAATGGCCAACCATGAAAATAAGCCGCGTTTTGATATTGTACTGGCGAACTCAGTTGAGGAATTTGAATATTGAATAGAATATACTTCTATATAGCAGACCCAAATGTTTTAATTGGAAAGAAAGATAAATGTGTAAATAACAATACTCCAGTAAATAAGAGCATGATAATGACAAAGTTTTATCATTACTGTGCACCAATAAAAACAAAAATACGACGGCCTACCCTTAAAGCTTCAAGTTTCTTGTTTAAAAGTTCCTTAATTTCTTCTATTGAGAATTTCCTATATTTATTAATATCAGTAACTTTTAATAACACCCTAACAAATTCAAAAGATTAACTTGTTACATAGCTGATCTTCCCAGCATATACGAGTATGTATGAATTGGGAGCAGAACACATCGATAAAAATTTGAGTTTTTTGAAATTTTTTACAGAAAATGTGTCTTCCTGTAAAATGTATTATATGACTGTCTAATATAATGTTTTGAAATGAAATTAAAATATATATTTTTTAACGATTTTACTAACACCTTTAATTTTTTTATATAGGAAATTCAATGGCATCTTGTGACTGGGACCGTTTGAGGCTGCCACATAAAAGTTAAGTTTTCTAAGCAAAATAGCAAAAAAAGAACAATCTGAATCAAAATTAAACTCAAATTATTGGCAAGAAATTGAAATCCGGATCAAAGTACAATAACTTTCCGCAGACTTATTCCTTAAAAAAGAATGTACTATCCACAAAATTCCATAAAATCTTTGCCCGCAGTGAAAACTGAAATGGCAAAGATTCGGTGCGAGTGTGTTGTGGCGTCGGAGTTATTGAAGTTACACGACATTTTTGTCAATACGAATATGTAACAATACGAGCGCACCTAATCTTTGTCAGTAGAAAGCAGTTGAAGTTGAGAGTCGTTGGCAACTTAGTTTTCTTTTTCAACTGCAGCCCTGGAAAGGTTCTACAATTTTGTGCCGATTTCTTATTGAAAAGAATTTTTTCAGGATAGTTATACCTTCAGATGTTTATCATTCGTCCGCGAGAGGTGGGTCAGTGAGAACATGAAATTTCTGCTTTCCAGTGATCGAACCAGAAACCACTCGATCTAACAATTGAGCAAATTGTCTTTATTTACTTACATACTATCACACTATCGACCCATGCACTCAGCTTATTCTTTCGAAGCGAAAAATAAAATACTACAGAGCGGTGAGAGAGCTTTTCTTAAAAGTCTTTCGTAATATACTTGTACCTACAGCTGAATTTTTATTTCAACTTTGTACCATGGCTCGTAATTTTTTCCTAACCAAAATATATCATGTAATTTTATGGGGCAAAGCACCAAGCGCGAATAATTTGAATTGCTCACAAGTTGCTGGAGGATGACCTGAAATTTGAATGCTTGTAATTAAAGTGAGCACACGCTCTGAGTGACGGATTTCACAACTTTAGGTTTGAGATTGTACATCGACAAGAAAATGTTTATTTTTTACGTTATAAAAAGTTTGGCCTACAGAAACGCAATGTGAGAGTAGGCGTTTCCATGTATGCAATTATTCAAGGATTTTTTGTTAAAAGAGCACACTTGTGATATCTTCTTTCTGTTTCAGAGTAGTGGGTGGTGCCGTGTTGCGTGACCTATAAATGGTTCTCGTATGTTGATGTATTACAAAGTGTTGCTGTGCATAGTGCACGTCGAGTTGAGGGCTGTAGGCAATGTTAAAATCTATATCCAAATGACGGAGAGCGTTTTCGTTTTATATACGGTTTTGTTTTCTCTCATATGCCTTTCTAACTAGGTAAAGGTAAGTATATGTGGCTCTGTAACTTACTTAGTTACTTTTTTAAATGCCTTTACCTTTTAGAAGATAGATAATTAGAAGATGTGCTTTTACTTTGTATTCTATTATAACTATAAGAAAGGCCGCATAACATCAGTAAATCGCATAGAGCTTCGTAATCGATAACTAAAACTTAGAGTAGCAACTGCTGGCACAAATTAATAAATTTATTTAAATAAAATTCTAATTAAATTAGGTCTATATCCCAGCAAACCTGAATGATATTTTTTATTTGCTTATGCAATTTTTTCTGGTATATTACATCTTAAGACCGGCATCTCATTAAACACCTATGTAGATGAGCGACCCACTCCTAAACAAATAACTAAACGCTATCCTTTGTAAGACCCTTATACTCCCTGTCCTTATTTCCAGATATGAAACAATAAAAAAGTTCAAAAGGGCGTTGATGGGGTTTTTGGAAGAAATTAATATTGACGAACTCTACGAATTGCCACATAGACCCAGGTAAAAAAAAAACTAAGCAATGTGCGGTTGATACAGCTAGGACTCGTTGTAGGAATCGAACATCGATACACTGGCTTTATCTGGCTTTATGATATTTTGAAAATACATACACGGAAAGAATTGAAAATCACCAATTGCAAAATTTTTAGTTGCAATTCACGAATTATATCTTTGTCGTAAATTACAACGATTTTTTCTTGGATTGATATAAAAATTCGTAATTCGACATTGAAAACGTCGTAGAATACAAAATTCAGCTTGTTGAATTTTGCGATTAGAAGTATTAATTCGAGCTTCTTTTATTTGCAGTGATTTGCGATATTGTTTGGCGCAATTTACCACTTCAATGGGTCAATTTCTCAGGCACTACTTCACAATCGCAAATTGCAAAAAGTATTTGCTGATTTACAAACACTGAGTGATGAATCAATGAAATCTTATAATAATTTAACACATGTAAATTGAAAACGTAAAATGACGTAGAGAAATCGTGAATTACAAAATATTTTTTTGTAATTTCCATGGAATTAACTACCCGATGTGTGAAATTTTTGTGCGCACAGGCAGCCGACAAAAATGAAACGTCATAGCGTGTCCATGGTCCATGTAAAGAAATCCTTTTAAGTCCTTTCATTTTCTGCAAGGACAGCTCCAACCATACGCATTTGGCTTCATTAGAGTCAGACAGTCGGTATTCAATCTTTGCTTTAAGCAGTTCGTGTCGGGTCAAAGTTGTTTATAAGTATAACTCATTCGTAGTGATGGTGAGTGTACTAACCAACAAATTGTAAAGAATTTTGGAATATATCTTGTAAGCACATATTTAATAATACAAAAACAACTGAAGTAGGTATATAAATTCGTATTTTTTTCAGAAGGTAAATCTCGCTATAAGAAAGAAGTATAAATTGGAATGGATTCTAAAATATCACATGTAATCGAAAACGATTGTAAATGTTCGTATCAATGGCAAGTTCTTATAAATAATTTGTTTTTATTTTAAATTTTAGCATAGACCGAAAAACCACCCTACAAATCCCGTTGTCTCCGGGCGATATGGCGCCGTATGCTTTTCATGGATATCAGGAGGAAACAAATTATAAAATGTGACTTTAAATATGTATTCGAAAATAACCTAAATAATTAAACTACGAATTTTGATTTGTAAATCATAAGATATAAGTTGTAAATTGAGAATAAAGTTTTCTAATTTCACGATAAAACAATTTCAATTTAATACGGTGATGCCTCAAATCACTACTCAACAATCGTAAATTGCAAAATATGAAATGCAAATTGATAAAAAAAAAGATTCAATTTACCATAACAAATTCGTAAATTGCAACTACTGAAGTGGTAAATCTACCCCTTTTGTTCGCAAATCAACACTTTTGAGTTGCAATTCAAGACTAAATGGTTGTAATTTGTTAAGGGTGGAAATCCGAATTTACAACACAAAGGTGGGAATTTACGAACTATTTTTGCAATTCACAATCCATAGCAATAGCAAATTAATAACTATTTGTGTCAAATTGCGATTGGTTATTGCAATATGTATTCCTCATTTGATCGCATCATTGACAATAAAACGTCGCGATTCGCGACGTTTGAGGGTCAATATCTTCACTTCGTACAATTCATAGAATTGAGAATAAAAAGTCGTGAATTAGTAAATCCTGAGCTAAGCTCTAAAACTAGACAAACTTTTCGTGATTCTGCGCTCATTTTTCTTGATTTGATCTTAAAATTTTTTCCGAGTACATTATTTTTATTGAAGACCTAGCAGAGGTCGAGGTCCATTCGCTCGATGTGGCCGAGGAAATGTAGTCGACTTAGAATTGCTGTTTTCCTCTATCTGCCCTACTCGCATCAACAAAAGCAGTATCAAATTTGCTGTTTCTCGATCAGCACTCGGCACCATAAACAGAAACTGGCAGAATGACACTAGGGTGTCATTCATGTTAACTCTGATCTAAGCTCCTAAACTACTTTAAAATTGTTACTATCAACAGTGATGGTTTGTCCTTGGCGATGAACGGCTGCTTGCTCGTTTGTTGATACCAAACACTTAGTCTTGTCCTCGTTTACTTCAAGGCCAAGTGATTTCGCTTGTTCTTCAATCACTGTGATAACATCTATCACGGAAAGCTGTGAACGACTGATGATGTCAATAGGTGTTTTTTATTTTACCTATGCATGGTCTAAATAGATCAATGATTTTCATGGATTACAACAATAGTATACGAGATCCAACTGTTGTAAACCATGAAAATCAATAATCTTTATAGATAATGTGGGTAAAATTAAAAACGCATAAACGGATCTATTGTATAGTGCCTCATAAGATGTTGATCGAAGGAGGGCGCATCGCCTTGCCAAAATCCGGTGTATGTGTGTGTTTGTATGGATAACTTCTGCCGGGATCCCGAATTTAGAATTTATCATACCTAGCTTTATAGAGAGAGCTCCTGACGATGGATGCTATCATATAGACGGAGAAGCCGAAGAAAAAGTGTTGAGTCCTGTTTAAATTAATTTATTCCGTGTGATAATTTGATCGATAATCGATCTGATGGGCTAAGAGCCGTAATGGAACATTCCGTGTATTGTGGAAGGAGTTGAGACGAAAGAAAAAAGTTAATCAGTTAGCAGACGTCAGTTACCATACAAAAAACTGTTGCGTATACAGTCAATAATTTTAACGCAGCCTTTATCTTGTTAACTTACTGACTTAACGGGCTCCCGACCCGGAAGAGACTCTGCCTGAGACACTGTAGCCTTCCATCCTCTGCGATCCCGGGCACGTTGCGTCCAGTTATCCAGACCAAGCGCTCTGGCATCCGCGATGGCTTGGTCTTGGAAACGGAGGTTCGGTCTTCCTTGTCGTCACGAAACTTTCGGCTGGGATTCGAAGATCCTCTTAGCTGGAGCATTATTGTCAATTCGCTCGATGTGGCCGAGCCAATGTAGTCGACGTATTTTGGCCTTTTGGACTACATCCACATCTGGGTACAGCTCATAGAGTATCTTCTCCTTAATTCGCAGGACCAAAAATCCGCTGAAGAATTTTTCTTTCCAAGGAGCCCAGTATCAACTCTCCCTTCCTGCATATCGTTCCGCACTCGGCGCAATAAAGCAGAACTGGCAGGATAAGAGTTCTGTAGAGCATACATTTTGTCCTTCGAGTTAGGAGTTTTGAACCCAGTTGTTTTGCAAAACCGAAGTAGCAGAGGTTTCCTAGGGTCATTTTTCGCCGGGTCTCTACTATGATGTCATTTGTGGAGTTCATGTTTACTCCGAGGTAGATAAACTCCTTAACTACCTCGAAATTGTTGCTATCAGTAGTGGCGTTCTGTCCTAGGCTGTGGACAGATGCTTGTTTGTTTGTTGAAGCATGTACTTAATCTTGTCCTCATGACCAACGAATTTGGCCTGTTCTTCAATCGCCGTATAAGCCTCTATCACGGCACGCTGGGAGCGACCGATGATGTCAATATCGTCTGCATACCCCAGTAGCTGGACGGATCTGTTGAAGATAGTGCCTTCCGTGTTGACACCTGCCCTGCGTACTATCTGTTCCAGTACGAGTTTGAAGAAGCCGCATGATAGCGCGTCCCCTTGCCGAAATCCGGTGCATGTTTGGAATAGTTCGAAGGAGCTATAACTGAATCAGTTTTGCCGGGATTACGAATTCGGCCATCGCCATATAGAGCTCCTGATGATGTATACTATCATACGCGGCTTTGAAGTCGGTGTAAGGCGTTCGCACATTTCAGGTACATACTCTTAGATCGTTGTCCGTTGACGTTCCGGGTCTGGTTGCCGTTTGAGGGAAATCGTTATACGAGGCTCCTCGTGACTCTCTCATAGCTAGTGCTTTTTTACATGGTCGGGAAGTTACCCCGTCGGCACAACCCCCAACCTGGAGGGCCAAGCCCTTGACCCTAGGACAGCAGGCCGGTTATTCCGGTGCCAGTAACCCACTTTGGGATGTGAGTGCTGCCGTTGGTCAATTAAAAGTTCATCCGCCGCCAACTCTTCTCCAACACCCTGTCTCGGTATTGGAAATCCCCATAGACCTGGTATCCGAATATGTCAGAGCAGGTCTATAGGGATTACACTAAATAGTTCGGCCTGACTGGAACTTTAGACGCCACCGTTGGTTCCATCTAGGGAACTCCTCCGCTGCCGTCTGGTACCAGAGGAGGTGCCTTCGTCAGAAAGCACTCCTTTATCATCACGGTTTAAATAAAGCACATTTTCTTTAAATATCTCCTTACTTTTCAGTTTATTATAAAGGTTTAAAATTAATTCTATTACTATCCATTCCCCTGTTGACCATGCAGTTGGAATTGACATTTTCATCTTTCTCGTTGTCAAAAAACATTTTTTACTTGGTGGATACTTCCTAATGTAGGAATTGCTTATTTGATATTAATTTTGAATAAGCCTTTACATTTATCATAGGGTTGAGTTTAATTTATTTTTGTAGACCTATCTATAACATAGCAACCACGGAGCTAACAGTGAATTAAATAAACCATTGCAGAAGCTGCCACGATTCGTATGAATTATTTATACTAGCAACTTAAACTGACTATTGGGACATATTTGAAGTATCTATAGTACCTACAGGCGCAACTTCCAAAATTTGCATAGAACAACGGAAGACATGCCTTCGAAAAATAAAAACAAGGTGTCATGAATATTTTGTCCGAATGGATATACTGAACTTTGGTATTAGAAATGTGCATAAGCTACATTTATAGCACATAACATAATACGTTGCTCCTGCAGGAGTGATAGTTGCTTGGCACTGCTATGGCATTAAGTTTTTAATAACGCATAGGTAAAATAAACAATCCCTGTTAAATAGACGATGAATATATTGCTGAACTCTGACATAGAACACTGTTGTTATATTAGTAGGGATCTATGTTTATTTGAATTTTATTAATAAGCTTTGATCGTCTGATGATTTTCACTTTTAAATCACTTAATAGAACGATTCTCATACGGAATTGCCTTGAATGAACACAAAGGCACATATTTAATTGAAAATCGGTAGCCTCAAATTGAATTCAAATAACCATCCAATTTCGAGAGTAGTTCCGAGTCACTTCAAGTGTTATTTATATATAAATGTAGGATGTAGGTATATGTGCGACGTGCGTTCAATATTATCGTGCATTGAGATTGCTTACCAACTCCCCAATATATTTCAATACAGGCATTTGATAATATCTTCACCTGTGTACGAAACAAATAATATAAATCTTATATCTGCTTTCAGCAATTTGACAATAACCCCTAACACTATAATAATCTCAGTATACATGACTTAAATTAAATTATGTGAAACACTCTTGTTGAAAGTAGATTGGGTGTGAATGAATGCTTTGTCTTATTTACAAATGGCAACATTTAAAAGTCGTGCTTCTTATGGTCATCAGTGGTATAATATAACATCCAAGAAATGTATTCCGTAAACGAGATTTCGAAGAGGCATCACCATTTTGTTTTTCCTGTATTATTTTGTAGTAGCTAAAGACATTCATTTAGCTGTAGTTAAACCTAGGTTTAATATTCAAAAATCCTTTCCTTTTATCTTAGCCACTTGACACTGAAATATAGCAGGAATGCATTTTGACGCGGTAATTTGTTGCCAAAGCATTTTGGGACTACCTTGGGTATGTATTTGTACCTACTGGGGTGGAATCCCGTAAGGTGATAGGTGAAAGTCAAATGCGATAGTCACATCATTTTCCTTCTACGTAAAGTGATCGCAAAATAACTGCATATACAAATTTGGCATCACTTTGTTGTTTCAAAACATATTTGTTGCCAATTTTCATCATTATATTAACACGTGAACATCAAAATGTTCGGTACACTTTTTAAATATTTATTATGAAATGAGGAGAATAAAACTTATACCAATCGAAAGGTACTGTGCCATAGAGGTGCACAAACCAAAAGTCGTGGGTATATGTCGCCATTAAGGCTGGTAAAATTAAGTTGTGAATTCCCCATACAAAACAGGTAAATAAAAGGATTTTGGCGACATTCAATTTGTCTCCGACAATTACCATAGTAACGTATTCAAATATAAATCATCTTAGATTAGAACCTGTTTGCAATGGAGCAGCTCATTTACGTATTTTTTTTCGATATCTATATGTCGCTCTTTTCGTTAATAAAAAATACCATAAACAACGAAAATAATTGTGGTATGTTTTTTAGTATTACATTTTACATACCTACTTACAAAAGGAATGGTCGATTTTCGACCACAAGTGATACTAGTAATAATAATAATACTGATTGTGACTTTTTCACGACCGCTAAACCAATTTTTATGAATTTTGTTGTAGGGGATAGATGGGTCCTCTGAGAAGGATATGGGATACTTTTTGTCGCGATAACAAAATGTGAAGGGGATTATGTTGGGGATGCACGTGTGTATTGTGTATGACGAACCAATTATTTCTAAAATTAGGGATATAAAAATAAAAATTCATCATGTATCTACACTTTTGTTAAGAAATAAATATAAATAGAAACGCAGCTTCTTACAAATCAATTTAAATGTGTATTGTTGGTTCGTTGGCTTAAAAGAAAGGACAGTTTAAGACCAGATGAAAGCTGTTATTAGGTATATAAAATTTTTTTTTTATTGAAGTACTAATTCTACGCAGATTAAGTCGCGGATACCAGCTAGTATTTGACATAATGCATTTATTTTTACACCTACAACCTGCATTTTTTACTATGCCAGCCCCTTTGGTTAAAAAAAAAGTATGTTTATTTTTATTCCGCCGAAGAATCATAAGATGGCTTCCATCGATGCAGCCTATAACTACCGCATGTGTAAATTTTAGTGCTGTGCAATAATTTTCCAACATAACATAGGTTTGTTTATAATACAGTATTTTATTCATTGGTGAACTTTATTGGCAAAAGTTGTATCATATTTTGGCATAGTTTTGACTATCGGGCAGCAATTAAGGCTACCGTACGCTGACCCATTGATACATCCTAATCAGTGCCAAATGACCTTTTTTAAGCACCAGCTCCGAACAGGTTTAAGGTTTTATTCAGTTAAAGAAATATGGATATGCGTAGAGCTCTCATTATTATTCAGACAAATCAAGCAACGTCAAGACTTTTAGAAATGCATTTTAGGATAAACAGACTTTTTTTTCACATTCCACAAATCAAATAGATAGGTAATAATGGATTCCATATAAAAAAAAATATATATACATATAGGTATTCAATATCGATACCCACCACCTGTTCATCGAATTCAAAGCAGCGTACGACAGTATTAATAGAGATGAACTATATCGTATCATGTCCAGCTTTGGAATTACTGCTAAACTGATATGTCTTATTAGGATGACATTGGAGAATGTTCGCTGCTCCGTCAAAATTGGTTGGGATTATACCGAAGCTTTCGACACCACCAGAGGGTTAAGGCAAGGTGTTCTTGAAAACGTAGTACTCAACAGTCAGACCAGTACATTAGGCACTATCCTTAATAAATCAACCCAATTACTTGGGTTTGATGACGACATTGATGTGATGTGTGGGGAAGAACAAAGCGAGCAGTAACAGGTGCTTTCACTAAAATGGAGTCAACAGCAAGCAGTATGGGGCTGACTATAAATGAGGACAAGGCGAAGTATATGCTTTCATCAAAAAAAGTCCAGTACCATCACCGACTTGGTCAGAACGTGAGATTTAGTCAATAACTTTGAGTTAGTTAGTGAATTTGTAAATGATGTAAATGCGGAAAACATCGGCGCGGAAATCAAACGTAGAATAACTCTTGCTGTATCTTTGGGCTAAGTAAGCAATTGAGGAATAATGCCGAGAAGAGCCAAGGTGACGCTATACAAAACACTCATCATCCCGGTCCTGCTATATGGTGCAAAAGCATGGACTCTTATCCAGTCGGATGACAGCTCCCTCGCTGTATTCGAGAGAAAAGTCCTACGAACGATTTATGGTCCCGTTTGCGTTGACCAAGCAAACAATGTTTGGCGAAGAAGATACAACAACGTACAGCGACATAAGCCTAGATAAAAAAAATAGTATCCAGCGGTTAAGATGGCTGGGCCATACAGAGCAGATGAACATTGATGCTCGGGCGCGTAAAGTCTTAGACGCCATACCAGAGGGAAGGAGACACCAAGGAAGACCTCATCTCCGATGGAACATGACGCTTTATCAAAGTGTCATAATGCCAAACGCTAGAATTTGGCCTTATGACGCTTGGCCTTATGTCACGGCACCGAAAAAATTAACTACTACTAAATATCGCGGAAGCTTTGGCCAGAATATAACACAAGACAGATCACCGCTGTCAGATTTGTGCGCTCTTGCTCTCATAACTTCCTTAAACCATAAAATGAAATTAATTTTCAAGTATGATGATGTATGTGGAGATGCACAATGGCCTAGAGGTCGTTCTTGCGAGCGAGACAGTTGAAAAGCAGATTTTGCAGTTATGAGCCGTATGAAGGGTTTATTTAGTGATTGATTTAATTGTATTGATTTAATCGATGTCATCCCTGTTTGAATGTCAACGGAGATAGTTATAGCCAAATAAAATGTGTCACAGTTTCTGATGTATATTGCAGCTTTTTCTGTTGGCAGAATATCAGCTTGCAAAACCCTACACACGCATCTGTTATTATAAGAGATTTCCGTTTATACAGTGCCTCTGAGTAAAAGTGTGCTCTCTGCTCTCCTTTTTTCAGCCATCCGTGTAGATTTTGGTCTCTAGATCGTTAGGTTAGACTATTGGACACCCAGTCTACCTTGATCGGAAGTAGGATTGGGATATCAAAATTGAAGTCATTATAGGTGTTATACGATGTTGGTGTGAATCTTAAGGAGTTATATTTTCTACTGATTGCCTTCATTGTGTTTAATATTACTTCATGTCCATATGTAGTCTATTTCCACTGGTTGGATTCTTTTAATCTAAGAGCTCCGTTTGTGTCACAATCCCAACCCAAGCACGCTCGTTTGGTCAGGACCTCTTTCGGTAGGTACTTCCTACTTACGTACGCCCATTGTATTGTGATTACTATAGTAAAATTAACTCATTTTCATAAGCTACAAGTGCTTATATTCGTACATCTTGAGAGGGTAATAATTACACCCTCACTTGTCTCTATACGCAGACGATACCAATTCTTTAAAACGTTTTAATTTAAACCTTGATTAAGATTGCTAAGAACTCAATAATCATCGAATGATGATCTTTAAATTTTTCACGAAGTTATAAATATATTTCTTATTCAATCTCTTCGCTATTGTAGCATAATGTGTGACGGAATGCATAATTTTCAATTCGATTAACGAGACGTACATATCATATAGCCAGCCATCGTTTGGCTAACCTTTGTGCCCATATTTGTCTACATTATTTTTGAGCACGTCAACCTATTCACGGTCTCTCTTTTACCGATTTCATTTGATAAACGCTCAATAAAACGATTTACAAAACCAAAAAAATTATATATTCTGTGAGATTCCATATTATTGCTATTGTTATTAATAATAGGTTCCCACCACCATTTTCTGTATACCTACGAGGTAGTTTTACAAAACTATTAGTTGAGCGTAAATTAAATTCCACAAAGATTCACTTCATTTTCTATGAACCTAGCACTTTCTGTACCCAGCAATTCGGGTACATCCTCTTAATTTATTATAATTTTTCTGAATGCGCCGTGAGTATCACATAGTAACACTGTTTTTAACAGTTTTAGCGAAATTGCATTTAACTGCAGATAATCATAAAGTTACATTAAATAGAATCTTAATTACAATAAGAATTTCAAAACCGTCCTCTTATGTGTGCTTATGTTCCTAAGGGTAAAAAAACTATGATTTATACCACAGGAAGAACGAAGGATAAAAGCACATTATCGCTTCGATGATGCATCGGTTCATGGAATCCAAACTTTTAAAACAGCACATTAAATAAAACTAATTGACAGTTGTGAAATATAATGAGCAAAAATGATACTCACTTCTTTAGTGTTGCAGCTAATGCCAAATCTGGTCGAATGTCAAAACGATTTTGCATGTAAAAACGTAATAAATTATCCCTTTCGTGTTCTTGCATTCCATCCTCTAGTTGTGGTGCAGTTAATGAGTGATAAGACTCCGCCTCGGTGATGCCAAATAATAAATCATACCTTTGAAATATAGTGAAGAATGTCAACTAGACTAGAATCACATTAGTTATATAAATATACAAATGGCAGTGGTTTAAGTTTAATTTTTAGGACATATCTAATTTGTGTAGGGCATTACGTTAGAATTTAATTACACTGGCTAGACTGTCAAGCTTTTTCCAATAAAATAAAATGAACAAAAATAGCTTGAAACTTTCAAGATTGATAACCTCATAGAAATAAGAAAATGTATGCCAAACAATTAATTATATTAAAAATATTAGGTCAATCGAACACTATCTACCTACGTATTTTTTGGAGCAGTGCAACGCCTTCGGAATTTAACCTTGTCTTATGTCCTAAAAAAAAACACTTCGGCCTTTATTTTATTTGATGTGGCTATGAAAGCTGTTGGTCATAATGTCTTTATCCCACCATACACCACTCTTCATTAAATAACCAAAAGTCCCATCCAAAACCACTTCCATAGCCACCACAATGACGAGGCTATCCATAATGCCCATAGTGACCTCTTTTCTACTGTGCATCGTATGGAAAAAAAAACTCAAAGAAACATTCTGCATCTGATATAAGGACTATATTTAGAGCCAGGTGTGAATTTTTTTACGACATAGAAACACGACTTCTTCAAAAGCAAGGAAATAGAAGATAACTACCGTTTCCACTACTAAATATAAGTTTTAATGAAAGCTTGTTCCCAATTGATGCAGCTAATGACATTTTGAATGGATCCTGTACCTGGCCAATTTTAAATGAGTATTGCCAATATGCTATTTTTCTAACGGCAAAAGCTTCGAAATTATTGAATAATATATAAAATAATACAGTTTTCATTGCAATACGACGTTTCTTGTTCAACTTCTTCTTATTATATAACATAAACATTAAGTTAAAATTCTAATTATAAGTGTACTATATATAAAATTTTGCAGTATGGCGATATTTGGCTTAAGAGTTTGGCTACCACCTCCTAAGTAGGCGGGGGGACGAATAGAATTTTGAGACTTACATTTCAAAGTCTGTTCATAGTAAACATACCAAAGCTTGAGACGATTGCCAGATCTGACATTGTTGTCAGCTCAACCAATGATCTGACAATGAACATCAAGCATGAGTCTTTAAGCATTTTTTTTTTTTATGTCATAAAGGTTTCTGAAGAAACGGGTGTGAATGAAAATATGAAGGGAGTTTTCACACGATAGTCATTTAAATGAGCTGATAAATCTCTATTTGATATTTTGCTTCGTCACTATTAACGCGAAAATTAATATATTAATATGCGCTCACGCGCCCAAACCCACAGAAGAAATGCTACCAAACAATGTTTCTAGCAGCTCTCTACAAAGCATAGATACGAGCAATATCCTAAGTACGATGTGTAAATTGTATTAGGTGACTTTAACGCCAAAATAGAAAAGGAGGTCATCTTTGGTAGCAGAATCGAAAAGCACAACCTACATTTCACCATCTGATAACGGACTTAGGCTAATTAACCTTGCTGCGGGACGTAATATAACTGTAGCTAGCACACGGTTTCCACACTTATTCGCAAAGGAACATGATCAAACCGAATATTTTGCGATCGACTCAAGCCACCCCTACAGTAGGATTCGAAAAAAAAACGTTTCTGCAGACTGTTTAACGGCGAAGACGACATTAATTCCGCTGTCAGACAGAATGAAAGCCAAGACTTCCGTTCACCTGACTAAAGTGCTGTGAGGATAGCAATATCCAAGCTGAAGTCAAACAAAGCTCCTGGACTAGACGGCTTACCTACCAAGCTTTTCAAGGCAGGATATGGCTTGGTAGAGAGCATACACCAACTATCTCCAAGATTTGGTGAGAGGGAAGTATGTATGATTGGTAGAGAGCATAAACCAGCTCATCTCCAAGAATTGGTGAGAGGGAAGAATATATGAATGGAGCGTCAGCATTGTTTGCCCGATCCACACAAAAGAAACTTCGCAACTATAGAGGTCTACTTAATATCGCATATAAGATCCTGTCTGCCGTACTGAGTAAATGTCTGAAACCATTTGTCAACTAACTGATTGGACCCTATCAGTGCAGTTTTAAGTCGGTTAAGTCCATAACCGACAAATATTCAAACTCCGGAGATTCAAGAAGTCCAAGTCGATACCCACCAACTGTCTATCGATTTTAAGGCCGCATATGCCAGCATGTATATAGAGACGAGTTTTGGCATCCCTGCCAAATTCTTGAGAGGTTGCCGAATGGCGATGTTCCATAGTTGGAAACAGTCTCACCGACACCTTTGATGTCAAAAGAAATATTTAGGCAAGGTGACTTCTTTGAACGTTATCTTGGTCGTTTCGAACGCAAAATTCTTGGAGTGATTTTCGGTAAGTAAATGGAAAGAAATTGGAAACAAATTTGAAAGCTGTTTGTTGAGCAATTAACAATTTTGTTTGTTTATTTTTTTATATTTGTGTTTAGTTTTTGATTTATTGCTCCGCTTTACCAAACATAGCAATAATGGCCAGAGGCAAATTCATAGACGTCACCGCAGATATCATGAGGAACGCACTCAGAGTGGTTGAGCGGTGGTGTCTGGAACAAGGGCTCTCCATTAATGCGGGGAAAACAGATCGAATAGTCTTCAGTAGGAGGAGGTGGAATTTCGGCCCTTAACACTTTTCGGATCGGAACTAACAATGACTAAGAAGGTTAAGTATCTGGGAGTCTCTCTAGATACTGGACTTACTTGGAACTACCGTGTTGAGGAAAAGGTCCGGAAGGCAAAAAGGGTACTACATCAATGCAAACGTGTATGTGGACAAAGGTGGGGACTCTCGCCTAGGTCAGTAAACTGGATATATCGGTTATATGGTGTCCGAAGCCTCTTAGAAAACCGTCAGGAACCACCTGGATAGGGTTCAACGAATAGCATGTATAGGAATTACAGGTGCAATACGTACAACCCCAACATGCGCATTGGAGGTCATCATGGGGATATTACCGCTGGACTTATTTATTAAGAAAACAGCGGCCCAAGCGGCACTTTGTTTGCATCGAGATGCGAAATGGCACAATCGTGGTACGATCTATGGACATAGGAAGATCCGATCCTGGAACTTGTCAAAAACGAGATTAGGGAGCTGAACATGCCTATGGATCGAATAACAAGGGTGCGTATTATGGAAAGAAATCACAAGACTCGTATTGAGGACGGATTACTTCCAGAAAAAAGAAATGGTGAAATAGTGATTTTCACGGATGGATCCATGATGGATGGCGGAGCGGGGGCCGGTATCTATTCTGAAGAGCTGGAACTTGCCCATCACATTAGCCTCGGGAAATACACTTCAGTATACCAGGCTGAGATGATTGCTTTGCTTCATGCGTTGGACTACTTGCTTGAGTGTCAGGTGGAAGGAAGAAATATCCTTATAGCACTGGACAATCAGGCGGTGATCAGATGCATGGAACAAACAAACATCACAACATCATTGGCACTGGAATGTGTACTTAAGCTCAATAAGTGTTCATCTAAAAATGAAGTAACACTGACTTGGGTACGGTGACACATAGGGATCGAAGGCAATGAAAAGGCGGACTCCCTTGCAAAGCAGGGGTCAACTGAAGAGTTGCTGGGACCAGAACCATTCTCTTCAATTGGCAGAGGAATGGTAGAACAGCTGAATCACAAATGGATCACGGCATAACACCTGAGAAGGTGGTCAACCGTGGAACAATGTAGACAAGCTAAAATGGCAATAAAGTGGCCGACCTGCTCCACTCAAAGAAGGGTTCTAAGTATGAGTCGAGGAACATTGAAATGGGAGGTGGCTTTGTCTACATGATAATTTCGGGTATCACTTAAGGAAAATGGGCCTTATAGAGGATGATACCTATAGACTATGCCTGGAGGAATCTCAGACAGCGGCACATATACTGTGTCAATGTCCAGCGTTGGCTGGCAGAAGAATGAGGATCTTAAGAAATCAATGGGTCGAGACCCAGTCGATGAAACAGATCTCCCATAAACAGATGCTAGCTTTAACACTAGGAATTAAGCCCAGAGAAGAACTGTGGAGAAATCCAGAGAGTCTCTCTGAGTAAGATTTACAGTGGTAGAGAGAAGAAAAGAGACCCGACAATGGTGGTATGATTCGAATATCTCTCGAAATCTATATATATACCAAACAAAAGCAAATCTGAAAAGCAAATCACTGATGGATACATCTAGGATATTGTGACGTTGCCAGGCTTACTTGGCCAACACTGGATACCATAAGATCCAAAGAGATTCTGCGTCTCAACAGACGCAGTTTCTCACTAGTCGCCAATGTCATCACCGGTCATTGTGTTCTGGGCAGACATGCGCGAAGACTTGGTCTTCCACATAATGACTTTGTAGGGATGAGGAAGAGGAAGAGTCCGTCACCCACCTCGTCTGCAGCTGCCCTGCCCTATCCAACCTAAGAAGGGCTTACTTAGGAAACTACTTCCTCAATGATCTAAGTGATCTAAGCTACATCCGAGATGCCAACATTCTTGGCTTTATCAATGGAAGTAAATGGTTCACAACGAGTAACCAGCAAAGGAACCCCTAATCACCAGTGGTATGCCTAAGTGTTCCTCTCACCGAGAGCCACTTTAACATACATTACCAAACAAAATATAACAAATATTTTCTATTTTGCAACTCCATGTACATTAGTTACTGAGGGATTCCAATTCTTGTGGTGATAGCTTAACTATAGTGACCTTCAAATTAATTATAAAGTTCTAATATCAAAATTGGTACTAAACTTAAAACAACGAAAAATACGTTTTATACCTGAGTATGCACTCTGAACCTTCTACCACCTGTCATTTCTATTGCAAGACCGAAATTCTTTCATTCTTTAAAAAAATGTTTTCCCAGGACGTAAATATTTTTTTAATATCACAAAATGTTTTTTGCGCTTTTAACAAAACCAAAAGAATATGTGACCTAGACAGATCATTTTTAAGATTTTGATGATGAAGAATCATGCTCTCGAGTCTCGATACAGATTTGGCAAAATAACTTTTCAGTTCTTTATCGAAAATCTAAATATTCAAGAGCCTATAACAAATCGCGGGCTTATAATTCCTGCAGTTCGGCAGGTTGTTTTATTCTTGTGGTCATTTCATTAAAATTTGTTTAAAGAGCATGCCCCAAACTGTGTTTGGTTTATCAAACTGTCAATTCTTAGGTCTGTTTGACGCCCCCGCTCTAATGTTGGTATAAGTTGTTCTTTTGGGCAGGTTCAAAAGAGTTAATAATTAACTAAAAAGTTAGGCAGCGGTTTTGAAGTTACTGACTGCTCTTACTTAACTACTAATCTTTCCTAATACACGGTTACTAAATTTTCCGCCAATATGGAGTTCCACGGTCCGTATACATTTATATTTATTTTGAAAATTTAGAAAGACATACGTTAGATGGATGTACATACGTCAGATGTATGTCTATCTAAATTTTCAAAATAATATCGTATGACAAGCTTAATTATAGACATGCTGTAAACAAAAATCACTAACCTGGTGAACAGTTCAGTATTTTGGCTCATTAGTTTATATGGCTGATTCGGAATAACATGTCCATCAACTATTGGGCCCAATGACGTTGAAAATTGCGGGAATGATGTTGGAATTTTCTTTATTTCTTCATATCTATATGCAGAGAGAAAAAAAAAACAAGATAAAGTGGCAATTACAAAACCGGAACAAAATATCTGACAAAACAAATAAAACGTAACGAGTATGCGATTTACAGTTTCATACAGTGTGTGGGTCGTGGCCATTTTATGGTAAAGGTTTAAAATGCTGGGAGTTCACAAAAACGGACGGAATTGAAATTGAGTGAAAAATGGAAAACACACGACCATAACGAAGCATTCCCATTTACGTCTACTCATGGCAATGTAAGGCGAGATGACTTTCAACCAATTCATTCTCCAACCTAATTCGACAAAATGGGTATTCTTTCTTTATGTTGAAGTGTAGATTTTCCATCAATATCGAATGAATTGAATATCCTTTACAACTATACTCGTATCATTTCATCTTCCTCGTTCGATGCAGTAAATCATGTCTGTCATCCAGAATTGAATATTCACACAAAGTGATTGCATGCAATAAGTATCGGCTATTGATTTTCGATTTGTATTTTATCGTGTTGCCTTTTTCATTCAACTATATTGGGGATATGAAGGTGACGGATATGGTGTACTGCTGTTAAATTACGCGGTGACTGCTCATCAATATGTCAAAACACGAAACGGAACCAAAGAGACAGCGACTGCAATTGTCGCAAATACCTTCACAAATAAAATAAATTAAAATAAAAGCAATTAGGCGGGAGTGTGTAATGAGATACTAAAAACAAAATAAACTGTCAGGTTACCATGTGCGAGTGTATGCGTGCGGCTAATTCATTTTAACATGGCACACGTACTTTCCCTGTAGTAACACGAAAAACAGCTTGTTGCAATTTATCTTAAGTTGTCGGAGCTGACGGTCTATAAAATACTTAGTTAATGCAAATACACTTTTTTATTTCATTTTCACTAACGAATTAAAAAAAAAGCTCGTCTTGAAGATTGAGATTGAGAAATATTAACTCAATTTAAAGGTGATGACCTGGCAAATCATCAAGAAATTTGGCCCATCTTATGTTTAAAAGCGAACAACATTCTTCATCAATTCAAGAGCTAGTCGGTTTACAGTGGACGAAAAGGTCTTAGTGAATGCTGAGTATAGTGTGTAAATTGCTGAAACAAAATCAATTTTAGAAACCACATTCTTGATACGGTTTCCCGACGGATATAAAATCGATGTTATATAAATAAAAAACGCGTTTTCTTATATGCGAAAAAATATTCATATAAGAAACATGCTGTGACACGGCATTTCCACATGTGTATAAGCGATTTGGCTACAATTTTGATTAAGCTGCTTATATTACACAATCAGCCATACATCTACGGTTATCCTATGTACCTACTCAATTACCAACTTAATTTAATTACCGCTTCTTTCGCAGGCACGATAACATTGCTTCATTAGCATCGTTTAGTGGACAATTAAGGCCATGTGCCATTTGCATAGTCAGTTGCAGTGAACTGTTTGTTGCAGCCCAATCGGCCATCGCTGAGCCAGACATCAAAATTGCACGATGAAAGAGTCCTGTAAATAGGATAGTTATTTTCAAAAAATTTAGTAAGTACGTAATAGTTCTCAATAATCGTTTTTATACATACCATCTGCAACAGGGGATACCATCAAGTAATTAACACATACTGCTCCTGTGCTATGTCCCATTAGAGTGACTGTGTTTTTATCTCCACCAAATGCAACGATATTTTCCTTAATCCAATGAAGGGCAGCAATTTGATCCAGAATACCGAAATTACTGATAGTAGTTTTGTCGTCAATGTCTGGTTTCATAAATCCTAAAATAATTAAAGTTCAACTATATTTCAATTTTTATTATTTTTTGTTTGTGATAAACTGTTTCTGCTTTTAAAATGAATCTAGAGCAGCACGAAAAACTAGAACGAAAATTCCCGATGGGAGTGAATGCGTACACACCAAGCTTATTGTAAAAACGTCAAAAAAAATACATGAAAAATGTATTTAAATGGCATTTTTCATTTTTTTTGACATTTCAACATTTTTTTGAAAATAAATTCGTTCGAAAATTTGTGGTTGCTTTGCAAACAATTACTACCCCTTTCGTAATACACTTTTAGTGTCTTACACAACGCTGACTTTTCAATATCTATATATATGAAAACGGATCTTGGTTTGTTCGGATGCTTAAAACTCGAAAACGACTGGACCAAATTGGATACTTCCTTCTGCGGATTTGTTCGTAATTGCTCCGCGAAGGTTTAGGAAAAAAGAAAAATTGAAAAATTCTCAACAGGTGGCGCTGTAGGCGGTCATTCCATTTGATAGCACAGTATATGTTTTTTGTGATTTGATAATTTGGGCTGTGTGGTAATGAATTAACTAATGTACTGATAAAGAAGTTGTACCCTTTTGTAAATCAAGAAAGAAAAATAAAACAACATTTGAAAGAAAGTCAAATTAATTTTAAATAAAATTTTTAAATTTACTATTATTATTATTGTTTTGTTAGATCGTTAAGTGTTTTGTTCTGTTTTTCCAGTTGTATTCAAAGTTTCAATTGCACCCTTTGGTTCGTTTGCTTTCTGTATTTTGGCTACAAACTATTGGTTGAAATTCATATGCCAGCGCCAAATCGTCAAACTGTAAGTGTATTGAATCGTGAATTGGAACGCGAGCATGCTTACGACACAACAACTTTGCAACAACAATTACAAACATATGTTCCGCTGCTGAATGAACAGCAAAAGAGTGCGTATGATCAACTGATGAAGGCTGTCGATGAAGGAAACGGTGGACTATTTTTCCTTGATGCGCCCGGCGGTACTGGGAAAACGTTCCTGATATCATTGATATTAGCAGCAATACGTGCTCAAAGTGGCATTGCGTTAGCTCTCGCATCTACCGGAATTGCTGCAACACTGTTGGAAGGTGGAAGAACAGCACATTCAGCACTGAAGCTTCCGTTAAACCTGCAAATCAATGAAAATCCTGTTTGCAACATTTCAAAGCAATCAGCCATGGCAAAAGTGTTGAAAAATTGTAAATTGATCATATGGGATGAGTGCACAATGGCGCACAAACGATCATTAGAAGCACTTGATCGAACATTGCAAGATTTGCGCAACAATAATCACCGGTTTGGTGGCGTGATGATACTGTTGGCGGGCGACTTCAGACAAACACTTCCCGTGATACCGAAATCAACAGCGGCGGATGAATTAAATGCATGTCTGAAGTCATCGTATTTGTGGCGATACGTGAAAACCATTTCATTGAGTATGAATATGCGAGTGGTTCTGCAACAGGATAGAACCGCAGAAGTTTTTTCTAAAGAACTGCTAAAAATCGGAAATGGACAAATTCCGGTTGAAACTTCAAGTGGTTTAATATCCATTCCACCTGTCATTTGTCAATTCACCTTAACGAAAGATGAACTCATTACTAATGTATATCCGAACATTGGTCAAAATTATCGTAACTACGATTGGTTGAGCGCACGCGCAATTTTAGCAGCGAAAAATATTGATGTCAATGACTTGAATCGGACGATTCAAAATCAAATTCCGGGAGAGCTGCGTTCATATCGATCGATCGCGTTGAAAACGAAGACGATGTCGTCAATTATCCAGTGGAATTCCTAAACTCTTTGGATTTGTCTGGCATTCCGCCTCATCATTTGCGTCTTAAAGTTGGATCTGTCGTCATTATACTAAGAAATCTTCATGCCCCGAAACTGTGCAATGGAACCCGACTGATTGTCATAGTGGCAAGGATTTTGAAAGGGCTGTTCAAAGGAGAAGAATGCCTAATCCCGCGAATTCCCTTGAGTTCAAACGATTTGCCATTCCAATTCAAACGTATTCAGTTCCCAGTGAAACTTGCATTTGCGATGACAATAAACAAGTCACAAGGGCAGTCGGTGGAAGTGTGCGGCATAAATCTGGAAAAATCATGTTTTTCACACGGCCAGTTATATATGGCATGTTCCCGAGTAGGGAAACCATCCTCACTCTTCATTTAAGCTCCGGAGCAGAAAACAAAAAATGTAGTGTATCGTGCAGCTTTAAATTGAGTCATTAATATATTCTTTGTTTTAGATTTCAATAAATCTAATAGACTTTAAAGAAATTAATACTTGATTTTATTTTATTTTCGCCAAATATTGGCCGGGACGAAGTCATCTGTTAAGTATCGCTAAATTTCGATCAAAGAAACAAATTTCAGGTGGAATCGTGAGTGCTTGAAATTAATTCAGTCAAAAAATATATTTTGCGCAAATCGAAGTTTGCCGGGTCAGCTAGTAAATGATAAAAATGAGGATATAATGTAGTGTCATACGGGCTTTAACAAAAACTGTGTCATTTCCTATAAATATTTACAAACGAATGCATCACCCTTTATCGCAATGATTTTACATCGTTCTATTTAGTTTTCCTTCATGTAGATTGACTGGATTAGTAAATGTAATAATAACGTTCATCAAAGTCGATTATCGTTATATAGTCAGCAACAATTAGAAACCCTCAAACGTCTCTTTATATTAAAGCTCTGTTGGAATTGTAGTCGTAACCGATTTCCATTGAAGAAGAAGTCTGCATAAAATACCATGGCTCCTATTATTCTCAAAATGGTATTTTTGGCTATGACCTGTGTTATGATATTTTTATTTTATTTTAATTTTTATTTTATTTATTTCATAAATATATTTCAGGTATACGAGTATAAATTCAAAAAAAATAAACATACAACAGCATTGCCTTAAATTTATCTCTAGAGAGGCATAAATCTATATTACAACAAGCTTCATTGGAAGAAATAATTGCTCTAGACAAAGGTTCATTGCAACCGTACTTAGTTCTGTGCATGTTTTCAAAAAGAAAATGTCTAGTTCTTAAAGATCTAGCAGGTATATAAATAGGTACCTTTGAAAGAAGGGGTGGACTTAATGCTGTAGCTTAATATATCTCTTACAAACATTACATCGTGAATGGCTCGTCTCGACTTTAACGATTTAATTCCAAGCAATTTTCATCTACCTGAATAATCTGGGCCGAAATTCCGACGCATTTTAGAAAAAATTATCCTTATAAAACGCCTTTTGAAGCGATGAACAAAACCCCCTCGGGAATTTTGTACGCCGAAAAAATTATTTGTAAAACAAAACGTCGTTATAAGTATTTTATTTGGGGGAACAAATCTTTAAGTTGAAATTTTACTTTTAAGTTTTAATACAGAATTAAAGAGTCAGAGCCGGATGACCAGGTTAGTGTTCAATCCGTCTGCTGACTAAAGAATGACTGCTTATGATTTCATTTCACGCTGCCTTTTTATACCCAGAGTCGTTACGGTGAATAATTATTCTTTATTGTTATTCTGTGTATGCAAAGGCTTACAGTTGCGTGTGTGCGTAGCACTTTTAAGTTTACATAAAAATGTGCTTTGTTTAATTTTAAATGTGCTTTTTTAAAAGAATGTGCTTTCTACAAATGACTCAATTAAGGTTTGTAAATTATTTTAAAACAATGATTAATATGAATAAAGAATATGATTAATACAAGATAATATTATAATATTTAGGATGCTTGTTACAGTCTCCCCCTCTGCCTCAGAGATCGTCCCGATGATGTGGCAGGAACAGGTGAAGTCATCCTTCTAATCGTCTTCTTGATAGTTTTGGGCTGTGAGGTTTTAATGGCTACACTCACTGGTCTTCCCCTCTTCTTCATAGCAATTGCTGGCTTAGGTAGTTCGACAGAACAACCCGTATAAGGTGTCAGCATGGATGTATGATATGTTCCTAATGGAACGGTTGGATCGCCTTCACTGGCAATCGTAAAACTAGTCGACCCCTTCTTCGCTAGGATTATATAGGGACCATCCCTCTTAGGAGCGAATTTAGAAGTAAAACCTTTAGAGGTTCGGCTAATTGGATGCGTTTGAACAAGAACTTTATCGCCAACTTCTAGGGTACCAGGGGGCCTTCTTCTCTTGTCAGCGTATGCTTTGTTTTTGTCTTGTTGTTTCTCGGAGGTGAGTCGAGCTTCTTCAAGAGTATCTGCCATTCTTAGCAGATGCGGAGTTATTTGTGGAACGAAGTTTTCAGACTGAATGATGGCTTTCAAGTCGTGATTAACCTCATCTGGAGTTCTGAGTTCACGTCCGAAGGTTAAGTAGGCGGCGGAGAACCCAGTACTTTCGCATTTGGCTGTATTCATCGCAAAACGTATGGCTGGAAGTTTAAGATTCCATGATGGGTGATCGTTTCCCACCAAAATGGATAACTGCGTCTTCAGATCGCGGTTCTTCCTTTCAACAGGATTTGCTTCTGGATGATATACGGGAGTAAAAGATTGTTTGATTCCCAAACAGAACGTAAGTTTTTGCATTAGTGCAGATATAAATTGTGTTCCGTTGTCACTGTGTAGTCTTCTTGGAACACCGTATCGCAGGAATATTTCGTTTAGAAGTGTAATGGCACAATTTTCTGCGGTGCCTTCCTTCAACGGAAATAGTTCGACCCAGCGACTACGTAGGTCTTCAACGATTAGAATCCACAGATGTCCCTCCGCGGTTATTGGTAGTGGTCCGAACAGGTCAACTGCGACTATCTCGAACCTCTGACTGCTTGGAGTAGTCTGCATCAGACCGGCTGGTTTGAGATTCGAAGCTTTGTAGCGTTGACACTCAATGCAGTTTTTAACGTGTCTGGCTATATCGGATTTCATCTCTGACCAAAAATAACGACTGGATATACGCGCTAATGTTCTATCCAAGCCGTAATGACCAGCTGTAGGATCATCGTGGTATTTCTGCAATACTAGGGACGTCATGGTTTTTGGAACGACTAATTGACCCTCTTCAGAGTCTTCTTCCGGACAATAACGATACAGGACGCCATCGATCAAAACATATCCACGATTAGTCCATCGTAGTAAGTTGTCGTCATTTTGTTCGAATGAGTTAATTATATCATTTAGTTTAGGATCGGCCAATTGTTCATTTCTAATTTCTTTGGAACCTCGTCTTGGCATATCGATATCCACAGAACAAATTTCACATTTGTCCTCCTCATGTCCCTCGTCAGGACAAGGTGGTCTTGAAAGTGTGTCCGCCACGGCATTGTTTCTTCCAGGATTATATCCAATCTCAAGGTTGTATGGTTGTAACTGGAGTGCCCATCTGGCAAGTCTCCCAGTAGGTGATTTTAATGACATTAACCATTTTAGAGGTTGGTGGTCCGTTAATATCTTAACTTGTGACCCTTCTATATATCCTCGGAATTTCTGTACCGCCCAGATTACTGCGAGTGCTTCTCTTTCTGTCGTTGAGTAGTTGCGTTCTGCAGGTAATAATAATCGGCTGGCGTATTCAACTGGATGTTCCTCCTCTCTCTCCCCCTGGAGTAATACTGCCCCGAGAGCATAACTGCTGGCGTCGGTTTTTATGATAAATGGAACATCTTCTTTGACTTGTTGTAAAACTGGTGCAGTGGTTAGGAGTTGTTTAAGCTTATCAAAGGACTCTTGCTCTTTCCCTTCCCATTTCCAAGGCGAGTTCTTTTTGGTGAGATCAGAGAGTGGCTTCGAAATCTTAGCAAAACTTGGAATGAATCTCCTGTACCATGAACATGTTTGTAAAAACGATAATACTTGTTTTGGATTCTTTGGTTTCGCTCTTTTTAGAATTGCCTCCGTTTTCGCAGGGTTTACCTTAATTCCTTTTGTTGTCAGGATGTGACCCAGGTATGAAACTTCGGAACAGCAAAATCTGCACTTATCTCGGTTGAGACGAAACCCAAATTCTTTCAAGCGATTGAAAACTCTTTCTAGATCTTCTAGATGATTTTGAAAACTTTCAGAGCATATGATTAAATCGTCTATAAAGGCTAATAGCAGAATGCTTGCTAGACTTCTTCTAAATTTATCTATTATGCGCTGAAAGGTTGCTGGCGCATTACGCAATCCAAACGGCATACGTTTAAATATGTACGTGCCGAATGATGTAATAAAAGCGGTTTTTAACTGGTCTTCTTCTGCTACCTTAATCTGCCAGTAACCGGAACGTAAGTCAAATGTTGACATGTAAAGTGTACTCTTAGCTTCATGAAGTAGGTCATCAATGCGTGGTAACGGGTAGCGGTCTGGGAGCGTTACTGCATTGAGTGCTCTGTAATCAACGCAAAACCGTATTCCACCATCACTCTTCGGAACTAGGACAACAGGAAATGCCCATGGAGATGCCTTCTCTTCAATTATGCCTTTCTGTAACATTTTGTCAATCTCTGCTTTCAGCTGTATCTTTCTGGCCGGTGAGATCCTGTATGGTGCGAAAGCAATAGGAGCTGCTTTTCCAGTTTTAATCTGATGCTCTACATCTGGGATAGGTGCGTCTATTTCTCCAAATATTTCGCTGTGTTTCTCCAGTAGATTTTCCAGCTCAGTCTTCTCTTCAGATTCCAGGTGTTCAGCTTCTTCAGTACGTAGCTTAATGTCAAGGCTGTTAAGCTCAAACCATGCATCAGCGTTTGAAGGTTCCACCCTCTGTGGTTCACTAAATAAGTCACTGGATCTATCTGGAGTTCGCATATCGGTTGGCACCGCGTCAGAGAAAATAGTTTGAACACCATGTGGGGAATAATCATTTGGTTTCTTTCGTTTCGGCGTCATACCAATAGGACTGATTGCTCCTCGACCTTCTACCCAAGCAAGATAAGCAGACACTTCTTCCATAAACTCTTTATCGGATGTTTTTGGTAGCTGTTTTTCTTTGGGTGGTCGGTAGTATTGCTGGTCCGTATTATCAATTGGTTTCAAAACGCTACTACTAACCGATTTAAAATCAAATATTTTTGTCGGATCATCTATAAAATGGAATGATCTTTGCGCAATGTTTAACACGATTCCACATTGCTCCAAGAAATCTATTCCCAGCAGGGTTCGATTTCCTTTAGCTTTGGGCAAAGCAATAAAGCGTATTTTCCGGAATCTTTTTCCAATGCATATATCGACTACCGTAGCATAGACGACTTCTTTTCGAGATATACCGTCAGCAAAAGTCAATTCAGCATTCACAGGTTTGAATTTGCATCCTTTCTTCACGAGCTGTTGGTAGAGACGAGCTCCTGCTACGCTGGTTCTAGCTGCTGTGTCCAAATATGCTTCGCCGCAAAGGCCGTTAATATTGACGTCGACGGTAGGAACATTTCTTCCAATCACTATGGAATCTAAAAGATTAAAGTCCAGTGCATTTGGACTGTTTGCATTTTTGTTACTGCAGGTGGGACAATTGGTTCGGTAATAACCGGCGGCTCCGCAACCATAACAATTTAAAGTAGGCTTGTTGTTCTTTACTTGAACTGCCGACTTGCCTTGCTCTGTGTCTTTTGCTTTTGTGAAGCATGCGTCAGCTGTATGTCCTCTCTTCCTGCAATATGCACAACGCTTCTTCTCCTTGCTTTCTATAGGATTTGAAGAAGGTTTATTCTCATCATTGAACATTTCCACTTCTCTGGCTTGTTCCAGGAGGTCTTGAAAAGTTTTGATTGTGTTTCTTGAGACTCTTTCTCGAATCTTCGGGAGAACTTGACCGTATACCATGTTTAACATCACCGTTTCTGAGATTTCGTCAGATAATTGCGATAGCAATGATCGCTTTCTGCAAACAAATTGGTCGATTCTCTCATTCGCTCTTTGTCGGTCCTCAAATAATTCCGCATAAATGCGCCACGAGGGTTTGGCTGGTGAAAATGCTGCACGAAGCAGTTTAATGGCATCGTCAAAACTCTTAGCCTCCCCTTTTACACCTTGCCACCATGTTGCTGCGAAACCTTCCAACAATAATGGAATACCCGTGAGTGCGCTAGAGTCTGTGATGTTTTCTGAGTCTTTATAAACCGTAATCGTTGCGATGAAGTCATTGATTTTTGACGTGTTGGTCTCTCCATCAAAGCGAGCAGTACATTTGCTAAATGTTCCGTGATTCTCTTTCACGTGAATGGCGCTTACTAACCTCTGTAGTTGTTCTTCTGACAGTGCTGTTAATGCGGCCGCACTTGTTGAAGCAACCGATGAAGTTTTTGATGTGTCTTTAGACATCTCTTCTGTTTCTGCGATTACCTCGCTAATCGAAACTGCTTGGGACGCTTCTCCTCGGCATAAAATTTATAGAAGATGTGTTCCAATCTCTGGGCCTCTACTGTACTCCTTATTTAATCAGCCAAGCGATGAACGTTTCTGAACCAAGGAGCCAAGCGACCAGTAAACTGTTCAACCCGTCTTCGGTGATTCTACCTTATGATGAAAGCTCAGGAGCCAAGTGACCAGTAAACTGTTCAACCCGTCTACCTTCACTTCTTGTTTTGGCGATGAAAGATAAGGAGCCAAGCGACCAGAAAAGACTGTTCAACCTGTCTGCCAAATTTTCCAAAACGAAAATATTCCAGCAAATACTAAACGTGTTTTATTTTGCGGGCTCTACTGTAGTTTCCAACTGTCGTCGTGTCAGGCGTAATTCCAGTAGCCACAATGTTGGGCACCAATGAAGCGATGAACAAAACCCCCTCGGGAATTTTGTACGCCGAAAAAATTATTTGTAAAACAAAACGTCGTTATAAGTATTTTATTTGGGGGAACAAATCTTTAAGTTGAAATTTTACTTTTAAGTTTTAATACAGAATTAAAGAGTCAGAGCCGGATGACCAGGTTAGTGTTCAATCCGTCTGCTGACTAAAGAATGACTGCTTATGATTTCATTTCACGCTGCCTTTTTATACCCAGAGTCGTTACGGTGAATAATTATTCTTTATTGTTATTCTGTGTATGCAAAGGCTTACAGTTGTGTGTGTGCGTAGCACTTTTAAGTTTACATAAAAATGTGCTTTGTTTAATTTTAAATGTGCTTTTTTAAAAGAATGTGCTTTCTACAAATGACTCAATTAAGGTTTGTAAATTATTTTAAAACAATGATTAATATGAATAAAGAATATGATTAATACAAGATAATATTATAATATTTAGGATGCTTGTTACACTTTGTATTTTTTCAATGCGATCGGAGTGAGTATTAAATGCGGGACTCCAAATGATATCGGCATACTCAAGAAGCGATCTTACCAAAGCGATGTACAAAGATAAGAGGGCATATGGGTCCCTAAAATCTTTACAATTTTTGTTAATAAATCCAATGGCAGAATTAGCTTTTAAAACAATATAGTCAATATGACTTTTTGAAGGAAATTTGGAATCGAGAATAACTCCTAAAACTTTGATTTTATCAATTCTACAAAGAGGATTGGAGTTAATGCCGTAATCAAATTGCGAAATTGAAGTCAATCTTGAAAATGTTATCACATTACACTTACTTATGTTAAGTTTTAAATCATTGGCGTTACACCATTATGCAATAGAATTTAGATCCGATTGTAATAGGTGGCAGTCCTTTGGGCTTTTAATGGCTGAATATAGTTTTAGATCATCGGCGTATAACAGACATTGGCAGTGTTTAAAAGCCAATGAAATGTCATTGATGAAAATTGTGAAAAGCAATGGCCCTAAATGGCTACCTTGGGGAACCCCACAGGTACATTTAATTGGTCTGGAGCAGACATTGCCCACACGTACGATTTGAGTTCTGTCAGTAAAATAAGATGATAGCCAAGATAAAATCTTAGAATGGAAACCAAAAAGTTCAAGCTTCTTCACTAAGATTAAATGATTTACAGAATTAAAGGCTTTACTAAAGTCTGTATAAACTGCATCAACTTGATTTTTGTTCTCAATAGCCTTAGTAACATACGATGAGAACAGTGTCAAGTTAGTAGTAGGGGATCTACCGGAAACGAAACCGTGTTGAGCAACTAATAAGTACTCTTTAGTTAAAAGTTCGATTTTATTTTTGATAATGCTTTCAAAAAGCATTGGAATCATAATCATGCATAACTGAAATAAGCCAATATCAACCTTACTTTCTATACTGTTTATCAAGTTACTATTTAAATCTGAATTAGAGTAAACCGATTCAAAGAAGTCGGAGAGCAAATCAAGAGTAGATTCCAAGGTAGATGATTCATTATTCTTAAGAAACATGGGATTTGGAATTCCCGCAGACTTTCTTTTAGAATTTATAAATGACCAGAATGATTTACTATCATATTATTTGACGTTACTTTCAATATGCATGATGTAATTCCTGTAAAGAAATTTACTAAGTGTAGAGAATTCCTTGCGTGGTTAACTAAAACGGACATAATCTAATGCACTATTCGATTTATTAAATTTTTTTAAAGTTATGATGGACAAGTAACAAATAAGTCATATATTTAATAAAGAGAAATTAGTCAGTCAGCAAGTACCCGTCATTCTGTTCACATCTCGTTATAACAGTTGGCGACGAGAAAATAACAGCACGTGTGCAAACAAGTTTTATTTAGCTTTTTTATAGTGCAAGTAAAATTAAATATAATACAAATAACAATGATTATTATTATGCGATGATAGAAATGTCGTCGCCGGACAGGTGCAAATGAAGGTGTTTAATTTTGACATTAATTCATTTTTTTAACTCGTTTAAAAATTACTTCGTGGACTCGGTGGGTAAAACGCATGCGGACTGCTATGGATTTGTACAACAGTGACGCAAGAAAACGCAGTCAGCTCATCCTACATTATATATCGGTGCGGAGACCAATTATGTTTTATGTGACAAATTTCTTCCGAAGGCACCATATGGAATTGAGTATAAAGAAATCGTAGAAACTCTAGAGGGTCACCTTATGAGATCTTAGAGAATTTTAGATTTTATATGCGGAAGCAGAAAATGAAAGAAAATTGTGCAGAATATCTAATTTCCCTGCGTAGAATGTCTGTCGGCTAAAATGTCGGTGCACATTTAGACACGGCGATCAGGGGCCTGTAACAGAACGCAACAAGTATTGTCGGATAAGTGAATTTCGACAACTTGTCAAAGATTGTGTTACACAAAACGACAAGTCCGAGAGCACTGCGATAATTGTCGCGATGAAAGATGACAAGTGGGAAATTATATAATTTCCCTCTTTCTGTAACAGAACACGACAAGTGTCAAGACACACTTGTCGAACTGTGGTTCAATGAGGACAAGTGATCTGATTATTGTCCAAAACTGTCAAGTGCATGTTTTGTGTATTTAACATATTGATTCTAATGCTACTAATTTAGTTAGTACTTACAATTGTGCGTTTCTTAACATTTTGCCAAAATACGCCCCTTACATGTGTTCAATTCTTATTTTGCGCAACAACATTTAGGCTTTTTGCCAGGCTGTATATTTCCTTTTTCTTCTCTTATTTTTGTTAAAATATCACTTTTTTTGTCTTCCGTGATTTTTGCCATCTTCACATATAAAACACTTGTCGAAGAATGCCGTGACTTGTCGGGAATTTAATTCTTTTGACAAGTGCAACGGTTTACGTTCTCTTACAGAATTAATTTGTACAAGTGGACAAGTCAATTTAGACTTGTCGACTTGTCGTGTTGTGTTACAGGCTCCAGGAATCAATTTCTATTTGGTCTACAGCAGTGTTTTCAAACTGTGGGTCGCGACCCCCTATATGGTCGCCAAGAGTTCCTTTGGGGGTCGCGGTCGCAAACCAGTAAGATTAATAAACAAAAGGTCTGTGCTAAAAAAATAGTATAAAACACACAATTTTTTAATGCGACATGTGCTTGTTTATTTTTTAATAAATGTTGAAATCCTGGATTAATCTTTGACACTTTTACGATTAAATCATTTTCGAAATTTAGGCTGTTTTTTTTTAGTTTTAATGTCAAACATTGAAGAGAATGTGTACTCAGCTAAAAAAAAATTAAATGACAATTCTGATGCGCACTTAAGAATTCACAAAAAAATAATACTAATACTGCAAGCCCTGCTACAATTTTTTTGGCAGCTCGAGAGAAAATTTCATCGCGAATAAGTAAAATCTTGTGTAATTAGACCGGGTTTGGAAGGGGTTCAGCGTATGAAGCTTTTTAAATAACTAATATACATTATAATGTGGGGGTCGCCAAAATGTTTTCACTAACAAAGGGGTCGCGTACTCAAAAAGTTTGAAAAACACTGGTCTACAGAATCAAAAAATTCAAAGCCGGTTGTTGGAGAAAACAGTATTAACATTAGATGATGCGCTAAATACGGCAAGTGCTTATGAGAGCGCTGAAAGGGGAGAAGTTGAAATGCAATAATATGGAGAAAGCGAGATGTCCAGCGTCGACATAATTCATGGAAAAAACAAAGGGAAACGGCACAGCAAAACGTATGGTAAAAATAAAAAAACTCATGGTAAGAACGAGGAAACAAAAAAATATTTTCGCTGTCTTTTTCAAGCCTCGAAATCAACGCAAGCGACACCGAGCCTTACAGGTACTGTAAAACACCATTGGATTGCGTAGTCACGATTTATATTGTTCGCTCCGACCGGAAATCGTTACTGGGAAGAGAGGGGCTACGGAAAGTAAAACAGAATTGGACGAAAATATTGGGTAATCAATTAAATGCAACAAGTAATATAAATCAAATCAAACATAGCAAAAAGTATTTTGAACAAAAGCTAATTAGAAGTAAATTTGGAAATTTGTTTGCACAATCGACTAATAACTTTTATTATTGATGCCAGTTTAAAAATGTTATATTTTCTTGAAGAATGGAAAGTCGCTAAAGTTGTTCCAATTATAAAAGCTGGTAAACCTCCTGAACAGACTGACAGCTATAGGCCAATCAGCTTGCTGAGCAGTCTCAGTAAAATTTATGAAAAGGTCATACAGGAAAAATTGTCGAAGCACATTTCAGAAAACGGCTTATATCCTAATTAGCAATTTGGTTTTAGACGCTTCCACAATACATTATACATCTCACCAAGTGCTCAGAATTTGCAACCACTAATCGTTCAACAGGCAAATCAACTGGAATGGTTCTTCTCGATATCAAGAAAGCCTTTGACACTGTCTGGCATGACGGACTCTTATATAAAATGTTGAATTTAAATTTCCCCCTTCATATTTGTCAAATTGTTCATAGTTTCTTGTCAAATCGTTGCTTTAAAGTCCATGTAAATTGTGGTCTCTCAAATATAGTTTACTTTAGCTCAGGTGTTCCCCAAGGCTCAGTCCTTGGGCCTGTATACTGTACTATATAATATGTACACATCAGTTTTTCCATCTTTACCCAATTGTGAAGCAGCCATCTTTGCCGATGATACTGCGATTCTATCGTCTCATGAATTCGCTCTCGATATGATACGATGGTGATATTAGAAGAATATTACAGTAGATGGAAAATCAAGTTGAATCGGGAAAAATTGCAAGCCATCTTTTTCACAAGAAAAAGAAAAGCCTGTTTTCTTCCGAGTAGGCAGTTTAATACAAATGGTACAAATATTAATTGGAAGCCATCCGGTAACTACTTAGGAATATATTTGGACACCAAGTTGACGTTTGGTATTCATATTACAAATACTCTCAACAAAATTGCAATTGCTATCAAGATGCTGTATCCTTTTATATATCGAAAGTCGCAGCTTTCAAACCAAAATAAAATAATTATACAGAAAGTATTTTTTTCAAGCAATACTGTTATATGGTTGTCAAGTATGGGGAAATTGTGCAATGTGCCACATTAAAAAAATCAGGTTTCGCAAAAAAAGTTACAAAAAGATGGCGCTGTCCTCATCTGCGGCGACTATAAGGTTACGGTGAATCCAGCATTGGTGGTTGATGTGCATCCGTTACCTGCAATCGAGGAGCTTTGTATTTAGTAAAATGGCAGGAGGTACAAAATTTACAAAAATTGATTTGTCCACCGCATACCTTCAACTAGAATCGGATTGCCTGTGCTCCATCGAAATGGCAGCGCTTTATGGAACAATTAGTTGGGCACATACCAGGTGTGTCCGTATTCCTGGATATAAAATTACAGCCGGTAACCACACAACTCAAATCTGTCCCGTAGAAGAAGTGTTAGCTAGATTGAACAGTCACAATATGCGAGTAAACTGGGCTAAGACGGAATGCATGAAGGACCGCATTGAGTATTGTGGGTATGTCATCGACAAAAATGGTATCCATAGGATGCCGAGTAAGATGGAAGCAATACAAAAGTTAAAAAAATCAACGACGAAGGATGAAGTACGTTCATTTCTGGGTCTTATCAGCTACTATGGACGGTTCGTCAAAAACTTGAGTACAATTTTATACCCATTGAACAGGTTACTACAAAACCAGGTGCCATTTCGTTTTGATAAGGATTTTGAAAAAGCAAATGTCCGTTATTCTCGCCGTCGACGCTAGTGCGATTGGAGTCGGAGCAGTATGTGTATGGTGACAGACACTGAATCAGGTACAGCAGCGTTAAAGTCCGGTAGATAGAGAAGCATATGCCATCATATTTAGGGTGAGAACATTTTTCCAATACCTTAATGGAAAAAATGTACTTTGGTAAGAGATAATAAAACTGTCTCGATAATTTGTCCTCAGAAAGGCTTGCACACAAAGCGTTGCCGAAAGTACTCAGATAGGAGTATTGTACTACTTTCAACACCTCCGTACTACCGTACTCCTCCTTTCATATTCGTACTCCTATATTTTTTAAGGTATTAAAATACACTTGCAGCAAAGGGTAATTTCAACATTAATAAATTTAATACACTTCAAATTTAATGCAAATTTGGCATCACTTTTATCTTCAAAACTGTCGTCAAAAAGGAAATTTCTTTTTTTTTTTTTTAAACTGATTTTTTTACAATTTTTTTTTAAATCAAAATGTCCGTACTCCTATTTTTAAAAAAATATACTCCCCTTTTCTGACTGCAGTACTCCCTAATAATATTTCTCTCCGGCAATGCTGCACACACTATCAGTAACAAGAATGCAGCATTATGCCATATTTTTAGAGTTGGTATTTAAACTACGACATAAAACTGAAGACATCCCAAGATAATGCCGAAGAAATAGACGTTTTGGAGGTGAAAGTCAGAATTTGCCAGTGACGGTTTCTGAACTGAGTGCGAAAACTAAGGAAGATAATGAAGTAAGTTCGGACGTGAATGCGAAGCGAATAAGAGATTCGGTATAGCACAAACGGAGTTTAGTCTTCAAAACGGGTGTTTACTTCGCGGTATTCGTGTGTATATACCCAATGTATTGCGGGATCGAGTCCTACTTGAAATTACATACCGGCCATTCGAGGATGAAGAGCTTGGAGAGCGCTTACTGTTGGTGGAGGCTCCAAGGAAGGTTTCGAAGGGGTGCATGCAGACTTCGCAGGGCCATATATGAGAAAATAATTATTTTACCTTATTGATGCATTCAGTAAATGGCCTGAAGTGCACATAATACCCAATATAACAACGAACACTACCATTGCGAAATGTGAACAAATATTTGCATCTTTTGGGATACCGAGGGTTTTCGTAAGCAATCACGGAACAAAATTCAGTTCTTAAGAATTTCAGCTATTTTTAAAAAGGAACGCAATTGTGCAGGGTGCCCCATATCATCCCGCTACAATGGGCTTGTAGAACGATTTGTGCAAACCATTAAAAATAAAATTCGAACAGCTAATTTAGGTACAAATTCAATGAGTACTTATTTAAAAACGAATTTATTTGCTTACAGGCGAGCAATCCATTCAACCACGGGTAAATCACCATCGATGCTGATGTTGGGTCGTTCAGTCAAAAATTGACCTTCTGTTACCAGTCGAAGTCACCACAGAGCGGCAACTTATAAGAAATCAATTATCGGTGGGGGAACGGGTTGCAACAAGGGACTATATGTCAAACAACAAGTGGCAGTTCGGGACGATAGATTTAGACTTGGACAATCTACATTACAGCGTTAAGTTGGACTATGATCGGATGTGGAAGAGACATGCTGACCAATTAAGAAGGATAAGCGAGGCAACAAGCAGACTAACCAATCGAAGAGTGTTCACGAACGGAACAGACAAATTAGATGACATACAACGTCCAATATAAGATCCCTTCAACTATCAAACAACCAGACACCATTCGTCACAAAACGTCGAACCATCCACCCAAGATCACCAGCAGAGCTGGGAGGAAGCTCAGCTACACTGGAAGCTGTAGAGACAAAGGTACCAGTTCAACACAACGAGACTAGCCTTTGACGTTCCAACCGGGTCAGGAAAGCTCCTGAGCGATTCACATGCTAAAGCATTTAATTAGTGACTCATTACAAAACAATTATCGTATGAAATACAATTAACACGTGAATGTTGAATTACCTTAAATTTAATTTAATTAATAATTTGACTACATATACAATATTTCAATGATAGATTTCGATGTACATACGTATATAGTTATATTTATAAAATACTAAATTATTCTTTTAAAAAGTCTGGTAGAGATGTTATGACTTATGATTTGATTGACAACTAACATTCTAAATGACTTAAAAAAGAGAAATCAGTTAGTCAGCAAGTAGCCGTCTTTCTTAGGACGGAAGCGGAAATAGATAGGAATGGAGTGTTAAGTGCGAGGAGCATGGCATGCTATCGTAGCACGGCTCTACTCGCCGGATGGGGTGGTTCTTGTCCACGCACTTAACAAAACCTACTATTTACAAACCATTAAACATGCCAAAACTTACCATATTGAAAAGCGGACGGAAATCTACCACACTGCGGGGCTGCTGATGTTGTTGCAGTTTGGCCATTTCCCTCCCCTCCTGGAAGTTTGCGGCCGAGGGTAAAACTTCCCCAGAATTGTTCTAACTGCCTCTGATCAGCCCATGCTCACCGAAAAGACCGTAGCAATCCTTCCATACCCCTGAAAATTCCCTTTAGGGCATCATCAAGTTCTCATGAAAAAAAAACACATAGTTTCGAATCGTGTGACGTGATCAAGTCATGATTTAATTTTTCATACGGTTTAAACTAAATTATTATTTAAATTGAATTAAATGAAAATTAAACTTAAATATACGAAAAAAAAAATCACTAAGAATGAGATTGAACAACGACTATTGAACTTAACAATCCTAAATTACTGCTAATAAATAACAAATCAAAATCAAACTAAAGCTAAATTTGGTTTCACCCTGTATTTATTTAATCTTGATAACCTTTTTGTTACCGTCTCCCTTTAACATCTAATGCAATTGGCGATGCCTACCTATGTAGAGCTCTAAAAACAATAAAAACAAAAAGTAAGGCGAAACAAAACTTGTACAGGTAAAAAAAAGGAAAGGAATATAAATGAATTAAGCTACGTAAACAAAAAAAATAACAATGATTCACGTCAAAATAAAAAAAAAACACTTAATTACAATTACTAGTGCGGTTGGCAATCCCGATCTTATGGCCAATACAGCACTATTATGGTATTATGTGGTTCTTTGTAGTATATAGGATAGTTCTATGCTTCTATCGGTAAAACGCATTTAGGTACATCTGCTTTAGTTGTGGTCCGAAGCGTTTGTGATGTAGTTGGTGTGTCAGCGGAGCACCTTCCCTTTTGCGGAGCCTTCGGTTGATGTCACCTCTCTTTTGTGCGTGGGTTAGAACAGACAAAAATCTCACCCTATCACTATTCTTAACTTCTAAGTAGTCTTTTAAATTTTTGCCGGTATCAAGTTAATTTCGGCGGCCACGACTGTGCCGTCTGACCGCCAACTTCATTCGGATTCAACTCCGTAGATCTGCAACCTGTGTTTTCTGCTCACCATCTGTATCAACTACTGCTTTCTCGCTATAATTTTTGCCTTTTGGCCACACTTACTATAACTAAAAAAAATGCACTGCCTTTACTTAGGACTTATAGGTACGAGCACTTTTTTGTTTTGTTTGTACATACATATATTGTACAATTAGTTTTCGGGTCTTGGGGATTTAAACGTTTCCCATGAAGATCTCACGCACAATGCCAAAGCAAAGTCCATTTACTTGCTGCCGTGCTTTACGGGTCCGCAATCAGTGCCATCATCCGATTTAATTTTACGTTTTTTGAATTCTTCCCAGTGCAAGTCATTAATTATAGTTTTCTTCCACATCAGCATAGCTTTTTAAGGTTCGTGTCTACGGTCGTGTTTCTTGACAATATTTTTTTTTATTCTGCAATGGCTACGTTTAGTCGATAGCCGACTTAATAGTCAACAGATGTCAAGAAATTACAAAGGCAGACAAAAATACACAAATGGCAGAAAGGAAGGTTGTCGGTAATTTTAAATGTTAATTTTTTTATTCCTATTTAGGCAATTCGCAATTCCCCACAACACATTTCATCGACTAAATCTACTTGCAGGTGCCCGCAACATAATAATATGTGAAATCAGTAATTGTATTTCCGAGTGCAAAATAAGAAAACGAAAATCAGTTTTACCACAAATATCAATAAGTTGTAGTGGCAAAAACGCATGCGCTCATGAAATATTGAGTATTTATAATATTCAGTTTCATTTCCAAATTATTTTTATTTTACCAGAGATTGCAAAATCATTGCAATCGCTTTAAAACTGAATTAAAAACATTATATCTCTTCTATTTATCTAGTTCGCATTTGTATTTTAACCCTTTGACGTATATGGGACACCGGTGTCCCTTGCATTAAATTTGTATTTTTTTCTAATCAAAGCATTATTTTGAATTACTGTCAACACGTACCCATTGTTTACATACGAATTTAGTTTTTTATTAAGGTTGGTACCCCCTCGCTCGAAAGAGAACACAATTAATTCGGTATTGCTTTTGGGTGATTTGGCGTGCTTCTGTGATTTTTTTCTAAAGTAAAATATAACGCATTTTTGTTGCAATTTAAATCCGTTTGTGATATATTTTGTGAAAATGGTAAGTAATAATTACGATTTTATTGTTATTTATTGGAATTAACAATTTCAAAATTTAAAATACGAAACTTTCTGTAAGGGACACGGGTGTCCCAATATGCGTGAAAGGTCAAAAGTTCACATAATATGTTTCATGAAAAATATTATTTCTACATTGATTTTCTTTGTCTTAGGCTCGTAAAGGAAATATAATATTTCATTTGACTTAAAGCCAAGTGGAGGAAATACTCATGGCTGATAATAGTGACACTGAAGATGCTCTCATTTTGGATGACGAAGACCAGTCATTCTTACAAGAAGACATGCAAGCTGCAGTTTCCGAAGTGATAATTGAACCAGCTGGAGATCCACCAGAGTCTACTGAAGATTCAGGCCCAACTTCAAGCTCTTCATCGATTAACGTCCTTGATTCACCATTGCGTATTCCTGTTCCTGATTTCAAGTGGAAAATAAATACTTATCGTCCTTATAATTTTTCTGACACTGATTATGAATTTGGTAAGATAAATATTTGTCAACAATCAGACTCTCTAAAACCTATAGACATCTTTGAGGAAGTCACAAATATGAAATCATTGATTGAGAAAATAATAATACCAGAATCTTTACGTTATGCTCATCAAAACGGCTCAGTTTTCACTACAGACCTTCAAGAAATGACAGCTTTCATCGGCATGAACTATGTTATGGGCTATCATGTATTACCTACTCTGAGAAACTACTGGTCCACTGAACCTGATATGGGTGTGCCTTACATAGCCAACGTTATGCCTCTATCAAGATTCGAGGAAATAAGAAGAAACAATTTTTCTATAAGAAAACATGCCCAGCCATCGACTTCTATGACAAAAAAAAGGATTCAAAATATAGGACACAAACAATCCTTACTGTCACACGTATTGATAAAAGGATCTTTACGTAAAAGATGTGTGCAATGTGCGAAGAGAGGAGTAGAAAATCGTATCAATAATGTTTGTGACATTTGCAACGTCAATTTATGTTCGCAACCAGAAATTGTTTTGCTGAATTTCATATTTAAAATTATTAATAAATTTACATTATCTTATTACATTTTGTTTATATTTATCAAAAAATCATAGGAAATCACTCTAATTGTCAATACATTACAATCCTATAAATACCGCCCCTTATCGCATATTGGGACACTACATAATGCACAAATATACAAAAAACTTTAGCGTACTTGTTTTGTGCGTGAAAGGGTTAAGGAACAACGATAACGATTCAATAATTAAAAAATTAACTTTTTGTTGATAATGAAGCCCAATTAGAATCAGAAGCGGCCATTTGCCTGCCATATGCCTTTCTTTATAGGCAGGGACACAGGGTGCATGTGTAATACATTGAGAAATAGTTTTTTTTTGTTGCTTTTATTATTATTACGTCATAATATTTACTAAATGATTAATTCTATTGATTTTATACATTTAAAGTATTAGAACATTCGAACAGTCAACATACGCACACATACATGCTAAAGTTGCCCATATTGTTGGGAAAAATCAAAGTATAAAATCATATTTTTTATTTGCCTACAACTATAATATTATTTTCAATCACTGTATATTTTTGGATAACTATAATCTAGAAGCTTCTTTCCATACACCCAAGCCAATTTTTTTTTTGTTCGTGTCATTCGCACAATTTTATATTCTGACGCAAAGTCAGATATATGTACCATGTTGTATCATATTCATATAATGATACTTGAGCGTTAGAATGTCGGCACATTCACGACCTGTGTATCATTGGCCGCATTCAAGAATCTAGGTATCTTAAGTCAACTAGATTGGTCTGCATGAGATGTAACCTGAACGCAAAAACTAGATTGGTCGGGAACGTCACTTTTCCTACGTCAGCCATATATGCGAACTGTCAACTTAGTACTCATACTCAGTCACGAATATCTTGACTAGATTCGTCGGCTACCGCTCCATAAACGTCAAATGAAACAGCTGCTCATATGACCGATTTCACCCCCAATCAAAACCGAGATAGGCAGCTGTCAGACTTATGTCGTTTTCCATTGGGCAAAAAGAAGCGTCCGGGAGAGTCCGGACTCTGGAAGCGAAAAAATCACTTCTGAAACCGTTCCATTGGCACAAAAAATACTCTTCTGGTGATTCTGAGAAGAGAATTTCGCTTCTCGATTTGAAGTCAGAATCCACTCAAAAAGCACTCACACAAATGTAATTTATGTATTTTATACAAGTCAGCTGACAGCCGCCGTAGATAATTTTTGGCATTTCACCAATACTTTTGTGGGTTCAATCAGAAGCAGTTTTGTTGTTCTATTGGATCACAGAATGAGTGGATCCCCGAATGAAACCAATGGAAAACGACTTTACTAAACTAGATACTTGAACGTTCCCATTATGATACATTGGACTGTGAACGTGTTACAGTTTATTTAGTAAAATCAGAAAGCATTTTCATTTTTCTCGTACTATAATGGCGTTTTTTGAATTTTCCCACATAATCTAGTATATAGATTATTGATTTCTATGTTTTACAACAATTGTTGGATAGCGTTTTGCTGTATACCATGAAAATCAGTGATTTGTATCGATCATGTGGGTAAAATAGACGCCAAACAGAAAGCGCGTCGCAAGTAGTTAAAGTAAACTTAAAAGTTTATTCAACGTTTATACAATAGCAAACAATTTTCAATACAATGTTTAAAATGGAATTTAATACTTTTGGACGAACATTGACTAAAAGATAAACATAAAATAATGTAGAAAAAGTTACTTATATCAACTCTTTTAAGATATTCATCATAAAACCAAGCAAGACCTTTTTTTGCTACGCCAACCTGTGTAGATGCTTTCAATGGTCACAAATCAGACTGTGCGCAGTTAATTTGCGTAGCTGATAAGGGGCAACATTAAATGGAAACTTCGCGGTTTTAACCCGACTGCACACAGAGAGGGTTATGTGTTTCGGGCGTATCCTATGTACTTTCCATCGGGATACCCTGTGGCCTAAACGGCTTGACCGATTTTGAAGAGCGAGGTGTCATAAGATTCGTATTCTTCCCCGGAGTGTCATAGGCAAAACAAAAAAGATATAAATCTAAATTTAAGGAAAAACAAAAATTACCCAATTGTCACACAAATGTCAATGAGATATGTCAAATAAATAAATTACGTTCTGATCTATTCACAATAGCATCGTAACATATACCCAGCCAAGTTTCGCACCTAGCGACATCTGCATTTCAACTCAACATCACAACTGACAGCCAAAAATAGCATCATTTATTTTTAGTGGATAGTGTTACCATCAAACGAATATTATATTGAGTGTTAGGTTCAAGTTTATATAGTCTAAATAAATACATTATTACCCGACTGGACACAGGGAGGGTTATGTGTTTCGGGCGTATCATATGTACGTTCCTACGTGTCGCCGTGTAGCCTAAGCGGCTTGACCGATTTTAAAGAGTGAGGTGTCATTAGATTCGTATTCTTCCCCGGAGTGTCATAGGCTAAAAAGATAAAATAAATAAAAGTTAATTTAAAAAAACCAAAAAACCCGACTGAAAAAGAATTAAAAGGATGTGAACAAGACACATGCAAGTACCTATACCTTACTATTTGACAGTCGGAGGGTACTCAATACTCATATGTTTCTTAGGCTGTGTAGGTATATAGTCTCCGATTGTGAATTAGTTAGGTATAGGTACTTGAATGTGTCTTGTTCATATCTTTTTAATTCTTTTTCAGTCGGGATTTTTGGTATTTTAAATTAACTTTTTTTTTTTTGATTTGATCCTTCAACCACGTTATTGTATGTCTATCTTTCTCCTTTTAGTTTGATTATTTTAAAGCTTTTCTTTTTAGATCTGGTTTTCGTTTGGCAATTGTTTGATTTGTGGCGAAAGAATGCTTATTTGAATGGAAACTTCGCAGTTTTTGAGGGCATTTGTATCATTTAGACGCATAATGGCAGCAAAACTTTCAAAAAAAAAAATTAAGTCAAAAATGTGGTGACTATAATTTAAATTGAATTTGGATACTAGTCACAAGTTTCTACTTGGGCATTAGTTGTCAACTTCATACAAAATTGAAATAACCTCTTTTTTTATATCTATATTGTGTTTAATTATATACAAAATTTAAATAACCTCTTTTTTTATATCCATATTGTGTTTAATTATATAAACTAAAATGATTTCATATTTTTATTTATTTTAAATGAAAATTTGTACGTTTGAATAGTTATATTAAAAATTGAATTACCTAATACGCCCAGGCGATAGTTGACCGTCACGACAACCACCTGTCCGTAACTCGCCAGCACTGATCCATCATATGGATTACCACTATTCCATTCGAATGATTCTCCATGGAGATATACTATGACAGGATATTTCTGTGTCTGTTCTGGTCCATCTAGAATTTAAAAAAAAAAATGATTTAGATACATTAAAAGGATTTAAATTCGTTTGTTATGAATATACCTATTAGAAATACGTAATTGCATGTAGAATGCTCTTTTAACTAACAACCAGATACAATTCTGTTTTCAGTGACAATCACCCAATGGCACTTAATTTTTAAATTTGTTTCAGATTTCAAACAAAATACTCTTCGAATGTATAGCATGATGGATGAGTTAGATGATGAGTAGTGTAAACTGATATCTCTGAAATATGACGACAATTCAATTGTTTATATTTCTTTACATTATTACACATCGAAAGAAAACAAAACTGTAGCAGAAAATAGTTGTTATTTAAAATTCTTTTAGAAATGGAATATTTTAACTAGGAGTAATGGAAGAGGTTTTTGAGGAGGGAGCTGAAGAACAAATAAGAAACTTTACCAACACAGTTTTTTTTTACGGAACTTACACTGTCAAAATTAAGCGAAGTGGTGGAGAGAAACATTGGAGAGGCGCTTAATTGTAGCTCTCATGGAACAGCATACTAAGCTTTACGCAAAAATTGAAATTAAAAAAACCTGCAAATGTTATCGTAGGAAATTTCTTTGTTATAACTGACATATTTATGGCTGTCAAATCTCTCAAAAGCTAATTTCGGAATAAGATTGTTAGTTGCATTGTTTAGCTAAAACGCCATAGGACCATGTCTCCAGTAGTCGAACACTTAGTGGTTCATTGTAAAATAATCACTAACTGTAAGAGAACCGTTAAATGTAATATGCCACAAAAAATGAATGAGCTGCCATAACTCAAACATTTTAAAATAATGTTAAGTTTTTCCCTATAATTGTTATTGTCTTTTTATAAAAAAATAAAAACTAAAAAAAAACATTATTCCCCAGTAGTCGGACACTGGCCTCCTAACCCGAACATAAAGTTTCCTTACTTCGAACGCTAGTTTTGGTGTATATTTTAAATTAAGAACACGAGAAGAATTCATATTTATGTTTTTATTTAAAACATAAACAACAGTAACAAAACAACTAAAAAGGAAATAAATAAATAGAATTCTCAAACAATTTAAAACTAAAATTGTACATTAATTAACACTAGTGTTCGAATAGGAAACTCGAAGAAATTTGGTTCCCTGTGACCGAACGGTCAAAAAATAATAATATTATTAACTTTTCAGTTAAAAACTGTACTAAAAAGAAATAAAATAGATTATAAACTAATAAAACGAGCATTGAAAATAAACTTTTATCTGCATTTGAATTCAATATTTTTCGGTTACATCGACAGAGAGGTTTTAGTGTTTTTGGTGTACTTTCTCGATTAAAGTGCAGTTTATAGTCTGGGTTGTCAGATATGGCGATTTATCGCCAACTGGGCTATTTCAAATCTCATTTGGCGACTCGAAAATCAGTTTGACGACATACCCAAAAACGTGCGATTTGTGGCGATTTTTCATTTTCGAATAAATACCTTAATATATTTCTATTTCCCACTTATTACAAAGAAAAAATGAAAAGGTATCGATGTGTTATTTTTTGTATCGTAAATAATAAGTTGCTTGGTTTTATTATATCTTAAAATACTTTTAATTTGGCGATTTTTGGCGACGGAGATTTCTTAATTTGGCGATTTTCATTTTAAGATTGGCGATATCGATTTAAATAACCTGACAATCCTGTTTATAGGGCTGATTTCACCTCTGTAAAGAGCTTTGAGGACGACTTCTTCTTTAGCTGTTCCACATACCAGCTCATTTTGATTGCTCCATTTAACCATTTGGTACCCATTCGCATTCTTTCTTAAAGAACGCCTACTTCATACTTCTGACTTTTGTGTAGGATGCTTCTTCTCAGCTGCAATATTGCTCTTTTATGATTTTTTTTTTTTTGAATTTAGGTCTCTCTTGAGAAAAATAGTTGGGGCTGAAAGATATCTAGAGCGCTTAATAACTTCGTCAACAATTTCTCCCGTTTCGTGGTCGGCAAAACTGTCATCTTTTCATTTCTTCCATTCATTTTTTTGGTGTGCACATTTACTAACGACCGTAATTTAATTATTTGTTCGCAGATTTCCTTAACCGCATCGGGAGCCGAACTTTGCGCCTCAGTCGTCAGAAAAATTGTTTTATTATTTTTTATTTGATCCTCCGAACAAAGTTTTCTTTTAAGATCTGGTTTTCGTTTGGCAATTGTTTGATTTCTGACGAAAGAGTACTTATTTGGGTATTGATTCCAAATCATCTATAGTTGGTATGTTTTTCAAATTCTCATCAAGTAAAGGTGTCACTGCTATTTGCTTTTTGCTCATTAAATTTTTGACGGAAAAATCTGCAACCATTAGTGGAACCGACTGAGGCGATGGTGCTCCACATTTTATTTTCAGCTGAGGTGTAAAAGTAGCAATAGTAGTGGCCACTACTGTCTTCTTAGGCGTTCGTTGCATACTTATTGGCGAGCCTAAGGTTATGCAACAAAAACTAAATACTTTGTCAAACGACACAAAATAAGTTACCTAGATTTTTATATTTTACATAGGTACAATAAATTATACTACAGGGTGGCGCACCAATTGTGCTACAATAAGAAATTCAAATAACTTTTTTTTTAATCAATGTATTTCATTTATTTTTTTTTATTGGTTAGAAAATTAAATTTAATTTTAAATAGTTAGTTGTTTTTAAAGATTATAGATCGCAAATGACCTCCACGCTCTCCCACGCATATGCGGCACCTGATCAAAAAACTATTCATTGCGGCCTGAAGAGTTGAAGTTGGGATCGCCTCAATTATTGTCGTTATGGACTGCTTTAATTCAGTTAAATTCCTGGGCTTCGTTTTATACACCTCTTGCTTGACATAACCCCATAAAAAGAAGTCTGGTGCAGTCAGGTCAGGTGACCTTGGGGGCCAGCGAAGAGTGGAGTTCCTAGAAATTAATTTGTTTGCGAATTTTTTGTTTAGCTCCGCCATAACTGGTCTGGCTATATGTGCAGTTGCTCCATCTTGCTGAAACCAAACGCTGTTGAATGGTATACGTCTTCGGCGCAGTTCTGGGTAAAAAAACTCCTTCAACATCTTTAAATAACGGTCCCCATTGACAGTAACGGTTACACCGTTTTCTTCAAAGAAGTACGGACCGACAATACACCTTGATGAAACTGCGCACCACACAGTGACTCGTTCTGGGTGCAGTTCCGTCTCATGGAGCATTTCTGGATTAGACTCTTTTCATATACAGCAATTTTGCTTGTTTACATTTCCGTTAAGATCAAAATGGGCCTCATCAGACATGAACAAACAATTGATCAATGTGTTGTCTTCTTCGGCCATTGATATCATTTTTTGGCAAAATTCCAGGCGAACAGGCAAATCCTGAGGGTTTAACTTGCTAATAATTTGGACTTTGTACGGAAACAAGTTTAAATCGTCATGAAGTATCCGTTGTAATGACCGTCTACTAACTCCAATTTGGCCCGATAAGTTTCGGGTCGAAACGCTCGGATTGGCCTGTATTGCAGATGCTACTGCTGCGATTGTATCCTGAACCCGAACATTGGCATCTCGATGGTACGGCCTTCGTGCGATGCTTCCAGATTCGGCAAACATGTTTACAAACCTCATAATGGTACATCTACTCGGGGGATTACCGCCAAACTCCCGCCTAAATTCCCTTTGGACGGAAATGACGGACTGCAAAGCATGGTACCGTTGCACTATCCAAATTCTTTTCTCCGTATCCCAAGCATCCATTTTTATAAATCTAAATAGTAACCTACAAAACAAAAAAAAAAAATAAGCCGATTACTCACACAGAAAAAAAGTTATTACGTTTTATTTTTGTAGCACGATTCGTGCGCCACCCTGTAGTTTCGCTTGTGGTCAAAAATCGACGGTACTTTTTATAAGTAACGCAATACAATTCTCGATATTTAGCTGTGTTGTTGCTTTTTTAAAAATGAAAACAGCGACATATAGATATCGAAAAAATGCTTCCATTTGAAAATAAGTTTTACTCGTGATTTCTTTCCGTTTTAATACATCACAAATTCAGAGCAAAATATTTGTTGACAAATATTTTCAATAGTCCTACATTAAAAGTGGTTGTCAACATCTTGCAGATGGGGTCACCGCATCTCATCCCCCTGATCTTAGCGACATCTATCATTTTGTTTTATTGTATGGAAACCATTTTGGGAAATAGAGTAGGAGCTATAAAGGCAGGTTATATTTTGTTATTAATATATTACACATATAATTGGATGAATATCTTTGCGAAATTTTTCTTCTTATTCCCTAAGGTTAAAATAATAAGCTAAATAAATTAACTTTTAGCTTCAGAGAGTTTGAAAAAATAAAATTTAAAAATTCGCGCTAAAATTCAATTTATTTTCTCCAACAACTTATTGTTTTAGCTTCAGATTTAAATTAATTAAATATTTACAGTCTCCAAATCTTATAAATCCATTCAGGTACAATAAACACAAAGCATTTCCCATCCGTATATCTTCCTCCTATCATTACATAAATTTGGTGCCTACCTCCTTCCTTCCGATTTTTTTCAAATTCCACTAATGCATCCAATTAAACTTTGATAAACTTTAACCTAAAACTCAACACAATACTCGTTTGAGGTAACACTATCCTCTAAAGGCGAGTGATGCGATTATTTCATTTCAGTTGTGGAGTTGAGATGTAGATGGAGCTAAGTGCGAAATTTGGCAGGGGATGAGTTGTCCGGAGATGAGGTGCACCCGACAACCTAGATGCCACTGAATTAAAGTCATATATACTGTTGCTTACTTTTAGGGGAAGTCAAAATAGGTTCTAATCTAAGGTGATATATACTTGAATTTGAATAATGCATGGTACTATGGCAATTATAGCGGCGACAAATTAAATGCCACCAAAATGCTGTCATTTTTAACTTAATTTTACCAGCCTAAACAGCGACGTATACCCACCATTTTTTGTTTGAGCACGTCTATGGCACAGTAGGTACCTTTCGAATGATATAAGGTTCATTCTAATCATTTCATAATAAATACTAAAATACGGACACTTTGGATAGTCACTTATTATATATATATATAATGATATTTTTTCTGGTTTGGACCCAAAAAAAACAAAATCACTTTCCAGTTTCCACTCATACTATTAGGTAAATCCATGCCAATGCACTTGATTTTATGCGTATCACTTTCACTTTTAATTGATCAGTTATATATAACGAATTTCCTCTTTTGACACTCTATTGTTGTTCTAAACCAGGGTTACCTAAAGTTTAATTAATTAATTTTTTTATAATGTAATGTAATTTATTAAATGATATTTGTAAATTACTGGACAGAAGACTGTTTAAATGTCATTTTCGTAAGTTATCTCATTTCAATATAAATTGAACACTTTAATATCAAAACAATGTATTTATACCAAAAGTTAAATATAGAGAACATTTTACTACTTATTTCTACTATATATCAAAACTAGCTGCACCCGCACGGCTTTGTCCGTGCTAAACAGCTTTGTTGCTTAAATATGTTCTTGTTTAAAGTCCCAATCACATTTCGCAAAGTACTTTGTTTGGAATGTTGTTTTCAATGTTCTTTAACGCGAAGTTACGTTTAAATAATGCTCCTTACTTATAAAAAATTTAAGTCCCAACATTAAATTTACGGAAGCTCACAGTTACGAATTTTGTATGGAAAATAGCTATACACATTCGGCCTTACCAATAATCAACTTTAGTCTGGCAGTTTGCGCAAAGACTCCACACTTTAAAAAAAAACCTTTACCAATAAACAAATTTAGTTGTCGGATTATCGTTAAACTGTACGGTGAAATATTAATGGTCAGAAAGCTATGTTTATCTCGGGCATTAGCTAAAGAAATCATCCCTAAATGTCATTTTCAAGAGGGGTGTTGCCCAACCACCAAAAATGGCGGTATGGAATTTCGTAATAGGAGCGAATTTAAATACACTTTTGTTCAGTCTGAACGTTTACGATTATTAACGAATTTTAGTAAATTGTAACAGCCTTATGAATAACACTTAATTAAAGCTGAATTAGAGATAATTTTGGTTTAGTTGCTGAAAACCTTATTCAAAAGGATTTTTTTTAAATATAATTCACACTTAATCAACTGTCAACAAATTAAATGCCTTAATTTGCATTTAGCGGTGAATTAACTTTCGTTTTCCCTGTTGTGCCCAAAATCAAATTAAATGGCGGAATTTGTTTGATAATTTTATTTGTTTGATAATTTTAATATTTAAAATTTTAATATTTAAAATTATCAAATAAGTAACCAACGGCGATTAAAAAATTATAAACCACGTTTTAACCCTTCCTATCTCCCGGAAAGTGAATTTAGAAATAAATATAGATTCAGCAAAGAAAATATGATGAAAATAATTGAAATCGTTCGAGATGATCTGGAGGGTGACCCAAGAGGTGGGCATATCGAAGTAGACCTTCAGGTAATGGCAGCCATTCGCTGTTGGGGTCCGATTGAAGTAAGCTAAGTGTATATATTTTCCGCTCAAAATGTAATTTTAAATAACTTCGTAGATTCAGGACGACAGCACAGATATTCATGGGTTCAGTCAACCCACACTAAGCCGAATATGCTAGATAGTCTCGAAGGCATTTGCCAATACTGACTTCAGAACAAATTGATGTCATTTCGAAGTATTAGAGGATTTGCTGATGTTGTACTATAATACTTAAATATCATCCATTAAGTAGTATTATTCTATAGGTTGTTTGCGATTCGTCTTTAAAAATAAGAGATATCGTTTGTCACTGGCGTGGAAATACACACGATTCTCGTATATTTAGGGAGAGTCGAATCAAAAGACGGTTTGAACGTGGAGAGTTTAGAGGGCGTCTACTTGGTGACGGCGGATATGCTTGTTCATCATATCTATTTACTGCCATACTAAGAACAAGAACGTGGATAGAATTCTTCTCATATCGGAACAAGAAACGTTGTTGAACGATGTTTTGGAGTGTGGAAGCAAAGGTTTCGCATACTGCTCAATGGTATGAGAGGGCCTATTGAATCAGTAAAAACCACTGTTGGTACGCTAGCAGTTCTTCACAACTTAGCACTCGATTTAAACGAACCATCGGAAGGCAATGACAGTAGGTACATTGAACTACATAATACCATCCTTTCTTACTACCTTTATAGAATCGTATTATCAAGAGGAGGAGGAAGAGGAAGCAACAGCGGAAGATTTGCCAATATCGTCAAGCCAAAGCCGACCAGAAATCAATCGCAGATTATTTATTAATATTCATTTTCATTGAGTTTATTATAATTAAATAGGTTACATAGTAAATAATAGTACCTAATATCTTATCTAGTATTAATAATAATAGTAATAATAATAATAATAATAACACAAGTATTTCAGTTAAGGTGGTGATTGGGAAATGCGCTTCATCGCACCCTCATGCTCCTCTTCTATGCATTTCATTCGAAGATCTCTAATCATCGAAATCGATTTCATCTTTTCGGCATGTTCTTCGATCAGATTTCCCTTAGCAAGAAGAAACAGTTCTCTTTTATACTTATCATCACAAGCTGAAGTCTGAAAGAAGTACAAAAAATACTCATTACATCAAACGATGTAATTTGCAATTATAAAAACTTACATTTTTCCTTTTTAATGTTTTCACTGGGATTTTCAGAAGAATGTACCTGCAAAAAGAATAATCGAAGTGGCTACTCGCACGATGTTAGGGACATGGCTTAGGTCGACGGCTGTGTATTTGACGTAACGCAATAATTAAAAATAGTATTTTAAGAAATAAGTTGGGCCTTAAAACGTACTAAGCCGTGTCCCTAACGTCGTGGCAATAGCATCAGCCAAGAATAATATATAATGATAGAAAAATGTGTTGCAATGATAAGAACTTACTTTCTTTTGTTTTGCTTTCTCTGGAACTGGTGGTGGTGTGTTTTGAGAAGGATCATCATAATCTTCATAGAAGTTCTCTTCAGGGGAGTACGCAATACAAGTGTAAAAAACGGAAAGAATGTTGTTCATTTAAATAATTCGAATCATCATTGTCGTTATCGAACTTGTTGCAGTCAATTTTAAATTCTAATTTTAAATTCTTATGGAATCGGAGACTGGCTTTGGTCCACCACCTGCTTTGTTACATTCTCTTTTGTAAGCACTGTCCTGGGCTTTCAGTCTCATTTTCGTATTTCTCCATTGAAATTGCATTTGAGACAAGGTCCGCTGCACGTTGCTTACTTTGTTGAAACTATATGTGGGAAAAAATATAACGAAGAGTTACAGAACAAATATATTGTATTGCGTACCATTTGCAGATGCTTTTCCATGCTTCTCTTATTTTAAAACAAGTGTTTGTGTTGGTGTTTTTGCCTTCGATCAGATTATTTTTTTCTTTTATTAGTTCCAACAGTGCTTTCTACATAAAATACGATAGAAGCAATTTATTATTCAAAACCGTTTTAATATAAGGATGTTTTGAGAGTTAAAACTTACCTTTTCCTGGGAACTCCAATTTTCCGACCGCTGGCGCTTCTTTTTATCCATTTAAAATGAAATTTGTTTCCTTTGGTTTTGAATTTTTTGAATTTATGTGAGCTGTCAAAACTCAAAAGTGACACAAAAATACGCGAGTGCTGCCAGATTTTCAGAGTAGTTTTCCTTAATTAACTGATTAGCTGCTACATGGCAAAATTGTTTTTATAAATAAACATTTTAGACAGGAAAATTAACTCATTTGACGTGGGTTAGTGAAGACACTGTTAATCTGTTGATTAAGGCAATCTAATGAATAAGGCTGTAAATGTTCTCTGATTTCGAAACGTTGGAAAACACAAATTTGTACTAATGTATGCACAAAATTGAAATTGCATTTTCGTTTTATTTCAAAACACTTGAAATAAATACCGATATCGGTGATATTCTCCGTTTTATTTTGTTTAACCGATATCCCCGCAATTATTAATAGTTAGTTAGTTAATAGTTTGCAACGAATGCATGCTTAGTTAAAATAAATTTTAGATAAGTTTGGGATATTTCCAAGACGTTCTTGAGAGTCGTCGCATAGAGAATAAAATATGTGTTCACTTAAGATTGGACAGCTCATACCTGAATTCCTACTTTTTTGTACAATTCTGAGTACCGTAGGCGGCTCAGGTTGATATTTGGCTGCAACCAAACCCTCTTTGTTTCCCTGGAATAAGAAACTCTAATTTTTGGGTTGGTGCAATTAGATTGACTTCGTGGATATATTAGATATATGATATAATATATCAAGATATAGGTACAGAATTCTACTTTATTTGGTACGAATTCATAGAGGAGTAGATACACATGACAGCTTTCCTGTAGAAAAATGTCAACGGCTTTCAATTTATAAAAGATCAAATTATATTTATTTCGATATATTTACTTTTGCAATTACTATTTGCTTGGCAAATTCTAATTCAAACGGAAATGAATTAGCAGGGCGTTTCTTTCCTTCAAAAAAATTCACTTGATAATAATTCAAATGTGATCTTTAGATTACCAATAAGCTTTGATTTGCATCATCAGCCTACGAATAAATCAAAGCATTGTAATAAACTGTGTTCCGTTTATTCAATAATTTGAAAGAGATCTTATTACGACATAAATTCGGAATTAATATTGAATTTTAGAAAACAAAGAAAAGCGTACTATAAAAAGTACCGAAAATTGTGTCCGATCGAACGATAGGGCAATACTGATTTGCATATGATACCTATTTGACAGAGCAGCGGATACATTGTGCATTTTCTATTTTGTGTTTTTTTGCTTATAATAAGCTCCAAAAAGCCTTTTCTATTAGGCAATTTATTTGCAATTTATGTAATATGAAATTTGAATTCTGCGATGTAAAAAAATGTTATAGATTCTAAGAAAGTTGTCGCCCTAGTAAATGTGGAGGTCTAATTGTTTATTGGTACCGTTTCAGTAATGCTGTACATTTTTACTAAAGCTGGCGACCAGCTAATCGTCGACATTAGCGTTTGATTATTAGTAAGGCCGAATATAAATATATAAAAGGGTTTGAACTAATTACAGGGGATATCTTAGAACAATTCCCACGAAAAGCTTTATAAATGCTGCATTTAAGTTAAGGCATGTGCCCATCATGTGGAAGGTCGGGAAGGTAATAATGATTCCCAAACCAAGCAAACCACCTAGCGAAGTAGCCTCTTATCGCCCAATATCGATACTACCAATGTTGTACAACGTGTTTGAAAAAATGCTGGTAAAACACCTGCAATAATTGATGACAAATCGCTAGTCCCAATTCACCAATTTGGATTTAGAAATAGCACTCTACAATTGACCAGGTGTATTTCATTTCATTTATTTCAATTAATTGGTTTGTGCATTAAGATATAATCTTTTATAGTACTTAGTATGTTTGCTTCAGGAAAATTGAAATTCTTAAATCTAATTACAAAATAGATCTTAGAGATGGGATATGGGATGAGAGGTTGATTTTATGGAGTGATGTTATAATGAAGGTTCAGATTTGGTGGGATGGGTTGGAAAAATGTTGTAGGATTGCACTTTTAAAATATGAGGGATTTGAAATATTTTTAATTTGAGAGGGTAAAGAGTTCCAAAGTCTTACAGTATATATGAAAAATAGACGTGAAGAATTAAGGTAGTTACAACGGGAGGCAATAAGGCTGATAGTTCTTGAGGAGCGAATGAAATGAAGTCTGTTTTACAAATAAGACGGACATTGAGTATTTATAATTTTATGTAAAAAGATACAATTCCTGGCGTTGATATATTTTTGCAGGGTGCAACCAATTAAACCCCTAGCAAACACAGAGATATGGTCATATCTACGAACGCATAGAATCACAGATAAAATCGAAAAGCCCTACAATATTTCTTTGATATAGCCAAGCTTTTGATAAAGTCTGGCTTAAAGGAATGATCCACAAACTACAAAAGCAACTGGCGAAGCAGTATTCGACAATTCTGGAGTCATACATAGCAGATCGATTCTTCAGAAATAAACAAGAAACAGAGTACTCATCATAAAGAGAAATTAAAGCTGGTGTACCGCAAGGCAGTGTCCAGTGTCCAGTGCTTTACGTATTTATTTTTTTTTTTCAAATTTGCCATTTTGTTTTCCTATTGGTGGTATGTCAATTAAGAATCCGTGTGACATGTAAAAACATGCAAAATGTATAAAAAATAAATGCTGCCAACCTCGGTAACCGTGGGGAAATGTGCCAGCGTTCGGGAATACCACACATGTAAGAACATTACTGAATTCCATTAATTGCTTATTATGTATTGTTAAAAGCCGAATAATTTGATTTGTTTGGTTAATAAAACTATCCAAAGGAGATGTTCTATACAAAGGACACTTATTAGGGCAAACATGGTTGCGTATTTTCTGCTTTCGAATATCATTAACTTCGATTCATGTGTACATTTGTCTTAAATAATGAAGAAAATTTCCTCAAAATGTTTCTATTTCCCTCAACCATTCCACAAAAAATACGAATTTTGAGTTAATAATGCCACTCGAATGAGAAAAAAATTCTCTATCTTTCTGTAAAACCTTTTGTCTCCTATTTTATGTGCAATAAAGGTATAACTCAGTAGCGTGCAGATGTTCAGAGTGGTTGGACCAGTGTTTTATGCGGAAAAGAGACATATTTTGAGTTGTGCGTGTTGATTTGCTTCAAAGTTTAGAGAAAAACGGACTTTTTTTTGTTAGACTGTTATTCAAGAAAAAGTAAGTATGATTTTAATCTTTTTTTTTCTGCACTAAAACGAATTGTGCCACTTTTCCTGAAATAATCTAAACTTTTGTTTTCTGCAGTGACACTTTAATGATTTATGCCATTTTTCCATAAAATAATTTTTCAAAATTCTTAGAGAAATAATTTTTGATAATTTTTATTTTTGAGTTAAATCGATTTTCCATACAAAACTTTGGTAAAAACCTATTAACTCTTTTCGGCTTTTGAATTAGACCATTTAAACACTTTTGTGCCTACAGTTATAATCTTAGTATGTATGATTTTCGACCGTTTACTCATAACGATTCACTTATAATGTAGATACATGAGCTAAAGTCATGTCAAGCGTACACAGCTACTACTTAAATTAGCAAGAGAAAAGGACAAGGAAAACAAGACAAATAAAGAAACGACTTGTCCGAAAGAAAAATGGTTTAAGGTCATTTGTGATAACGATCCCCTAATCGGTAAGCTTTGCTGCCCTATTTTGTTTTGTTTATGGGTATTTTTTGTTCAATATACAAAGAAATTGGTGCGCCGAATATTTGTGTATCTGATGCTGCCGATTCATGAAAACCAATTCATGTTTGCACTATACCGATATGCAGTACATTATTATAGCTTCATAAACAGCATAACCCATAAGTTTTTGGTCAAGGGCCACACTCAAAATGAAGGTGATTCTGTTCACTCTGTAATCGAGAGGCACATAAGTCGTTCACTGCGAGGCGGGCCAATTAACAAGCCAGAACATTATTACGCACTTATTGGTAGTGCTAAGAAAAGTGGACGACCATATAACGTCACTGAAATGTGCTTCAAGGACTTTCAAGGACATAAAAAAAATAGAATCAGACACAATTTTTGGCAAACATAGTGTCAACTTTACTAATATACAAGTAATTAAATTTGAAAATGCAAATCCGAATACTATTTTTAAAAAAAAAAACTTTTGCGGATGAGAACTTTTCTAGAATTGAAGTAAGACCTTCTAGAAAAAACAAGAATGTCAACGAAAGCCTGACTGGATTATATACGTCTAAATTGCCAACTAACGATAAAAAAAAGAAGGGGTTGATGATGCTACTTGAAAAAAAAAGTTAATTCCGCAATACTACAGTCCGTTTTATGAGAATTTGTAGCTTTAAGGATGGCTCTAAAATGTTTCTTTTTATATTTTAAGTCTGAACAAGAAATGTGAATTTTTATTTTTAGGCTAAGAAACGCAATCTAATTGTTATAAACTGGTGTTACCAGAAAGTACAAAAAAGCAAAGACTGTGAACTTACTTATTAAATAGTTTTGATTCACTTCCAAAGTTTTAAGAATAAAATCGGATAGTTTTTCAACTTTGTAATAATATATCTTTGTAATACTTTTTTTTGAGAATAAATTATGATTTTATTGCGTTTTAACTGTTTGTGTTCTTGTTTTTCTTTGTCCGATCCAAGATGAACTAAATACAATTCAATAAAAAAGTTCACTATATACAAAAGTGTTTTTTCGGGAAAAGTGACCTAAGTTGGAAAGGGATGCAAAAACGCTAAAATTTTTATACCTAATATATATTATTTCAACTTTTTTTTTTAGTTTCCATTAGATGAAATAATGGGGCTAGCCATATCAAATGAAGTGTTTCAAAAAAAGATTAATAGTCACTTGAAAAAATTAAAAGTGTTAATATTTCTGCAACTCAGAAACTTTAAACAGCTCTCCTGAAAAATCAAGTTTTCTGTGTTATGCCAGTTTTCTTGAACAGCGACGATACGAACACTTATTCATAAAAAAATGTTATCCTCAATAATTTCAAATTAAACGGATAAAGTTCTATGAACGCTGCCAGCAATTTTGTACAATGCAGAAGTGGTATATGCCAGGTGCGAGTGTGTTGGTGAGCAGGAATTTTTTAAGTTACGTGACATTTGCCAATACGAATTTCTATGTAATAACAACACAAGCGCACTTAGCATTTGCCACCCCATAAAAATAAAGCTTGTAGGCAAGTACCGGGAAAGCTGCCGAGGTTGGTTGTCTCAGTATGGTATGTCTATGCGAGCAACCATCGAAATAGCGACTAAAAAGTCAGTCCATATTAATTTTACTTATAAAAACGTACCACACATTCCAATATACAACAACAATGTAGTGGAATACTCAAATACAGCCAAATATCTAGCCATGACAAAACAAAGATAACTTGAACTTTGAACATGCGAACGGTTAAAGTCCCTGACTATTGCAGAAGCATCCCTCGCGTTCTAGCTCTGAAATGTCTTTAGATGAATTTCCCTTCCAGCGAACCCCCAAACAAAAAAAAAAAAAAAACTTTAACATGTATTTCCATTAAAATCGATTGAGCTGTTTTTGCAAAGTAGTAAGTATCAGGTATTGCAATGTTTAGTTCTAAAAATTCCATTAAGCTTAAAAAGGTATTGCATGATGTAAGCATAACATTTAAGCCGTTATCAAAAAAAATTAAAAAAATGTTTTTTTTTTCAAGATACGTGCGTTGTAGAATGATTTAGAGAAAAACTGAGTTCGCTTTCAAGTTAGGATTACCAATATTATATTAAGAATGGATTTTAGTTAAAATCGTTGATCGTTTTTCAGATAAGACCGATTTTCAAAAGTAACGTTATTCGCAACTTGCTTAAACCGTTATATGGAAAGTATCGGTTATAATGGTGCTAACGTGAAAAAAAGTGCCCTGAACTGTGAGCCCACAAACTCCAAATCCGAAGTTTGAAATAAAGTCTGAGCCGACGGACAGAATTGCGAGACCCACTTTTTTGAGTTCCTTTATCATCGTAATGTCAGAATTAGTATTGATTAAAATCTCGAGTTCGAAATTTTGTGCAAATACAGTACCTAGTACGTAATCGAGAAAGTTAAAACATCGTTTTCACCTGCATCTCAGTGTTTTGATCTCGAAGATTAAAAAAGAGTCTGTCACCGAGAATTCTATTTAGCTAACAGAAAGAAACATTTGTTTGAGTGCAGACTGCAGAGTGCCATAAAAAGGGGAGTGCAGCTTTCTCTTATCAAAAGAGAATTGGAATCAGTTCAGTTGTTTCAGAGATTATCCCTATAGATATCAATGTTAGTTCTTGACTTGATAGGTCCTACTAATCGAAAATTTTCCAACTACTACTCGTCTTTTACTGTTCTACGTGTTAAAAAGAGTGAATGAAATCAATAACGGATTGATCGCTCTCAAATCCAAAAGTCAAATTATATGAAATAGCGACGTTGTTATTATTTCCACATTTAATTACCAAACAAAAAACAACTAATAGCTTGGAATGTAAATGGGCGAATTAAATTTATCTTCCTAATTCTAAACGGACTCTTCAGCAATGTAAGTATACCTATTTGTGTTGGCTTATCCAAAGTACTTACCGGAATGTGGAACATACACGTTCAGATAGAGGCAATCCTCGTTCTCGTTTTTGAGATACGGCAAAAGTCTAATTAATTGCTCGTATCGTCCTTTGGACATTTTAGCACTGCTATTTGTTAGGTCTGGAATTTTCTGTGGACACACTGGTGGAAGGTGACGCGCTTGCTTTAATCCCTTCCATTGTAAAGGTGCTCCTGTAAATAGAAAATAAAAAGAAGAAATATTACGGCCATCAGTCATTCGCAGTATATGTGCCTAATGTACATCACTTAATGTAAGTGGAGTGTTTATAGATGATATTGGCTATTTAGCTGGGAAATACGAGTAGAGTAAATTTATTGATGGAAAAGCTTTTCTGTTGTTGGAGTATACACCTATTATAAAATATAATATGTTGTATTTTCAAATAATAAAATGGCGGAGAGTCATGTAGTAATAGAGTGCTTTAATCCATAGTATCATTAGTAACCATTAGAAAATGGGCTACCTTTTTAAATGGAGCTACATTTAAAATAAATCCGAACTACATTTAAAATAAATCCGAAACTATTATAGGGTGAGCTTTGTTGATAACGATTCGGTATATGGTATGGAGGGAAATCGAATGAAATTATTTGTGATCGAATTGGCTATACTTGATTCAGCCCATTCTCTTCGCAACACTTTTTTTGAATACACAGTTGCATATATACGAAAATATACATAAACATACAATTATTACCCCGTGAATACTGGGAATGTCATAAGAAATTAAAATTTCATTACATTTAATGATATATGGATAAACTTTACAAATTTGAATGACCTTTATTCTGATCGAAGATACATTACAATTTAAATTTGGGGATTCACTTTGTGTTGTCGCATTAAAAATCATTATAGTCCCGGGGGCAATAGATCAAACAACGCGCGTTACCAATAACAAATTTAAGTCTCGACTTTAAATTTACGAATGCTCACAATTGCCAAATTTGTATGGAAAATATATCCACTATGAACTACTAAAATTTAGAGTCGAAACTAAAAATGTTTATTGGTAAGGCCCAATGTGTCTATTAGATATGTATTTCATTTCAAATTGCGAAGCCAAGGCAAATCTCAAGCACCATTGAATGGATTAGGATGCGGTTTTTGGAGTTCCACATCTTTTGCATAACCCATTCGCACTGTACATGTACCTGAATACACTGTGCACATTTATTTTCTATATTTAGAATGGTTTTCAACGCGATTCATAACAAATATGTTTGTGGAAAATGGTTTTATAATCTCGATTTGTCTCTATACGAGCTACCGAATAATACGGACTTAGTCAACGCTGATATCGTTTCCTTCACTGGACGACTATGCAACGGATGAAGATGATATAGATGAAACCAATATGAAGACATAAGAAACACCACAATTATGTTCCATGTAAGGCCGAGATATTTGAAGAGTCCTTTTTGGTACCAGTGAGAATAACAATCCATTGTCCCATTTAAAAAATATCAGTAGCTCCACTATAGAAAAAGTCCATTTCATCAACAATGGAAATCCGGGGACAGAAAATTACTTGAAAAGAATGCTTCAGAGTTAATTGAACTCAACGGAGTTCAAGTATTTGAACAACTATTTGAGACAGCTTATTGTAACCCAAACCATGACAAAACAAAAACTAGCACAGCTTTGCTTTCAATGAAGAAGATCTCAGGGTTTGTATCGGAATTCTGTTATTATCGAATTACCACTCTGAGGCAACTGATGCATATTTTCCTATTGTAGCAAACTGTTTATCTAGGAAAAGATTCCAGGAAAAGAATAACCATTAATACGATATTGATAAGATTTGAATAATAACATGCTAAGACTTAGTCCGCTCAGGCTCAGCACAATTTCATGCTATGATATTCAGAAATGGGGATATATACACGAGTGTTTGTCCATTGTCGAAACAATAGTTAAATATTTGGTCGACATTCTTCCAAACAATTATTAATTTATTTGGCTATGAAAATTGGATGCTGAGCTGCAGAGATGGTTATATGTATCAATTTGAATCATACTGCGGAGATAAAACGTTAAACCTTCTTTTAAAGCTCTTCCATTAAAGACCAAAGAGGTTCCCGATCATTAAAAGAAGATCATTTGTATACCAGTTATGGTCATATAGTTATGGCGCCTGATCTCACAGCCCCACTCAACATAACCTAACCTAACTCAACCTATGGACAAATGAAGATTTTAAAGGAAAATCGATTTAGGGCAACAAAAATCGCTCCTGATAATCGGTTTAAAAAAAAAAACGATAAAGCAGAACAGAGGAACTTATGACCACCAGTTTCATGGGACAAACACATTGGTTTTTGATACGTGGACGAACAACTGTATTGTTACAATGGCCTCACCTGAATATGGTGAACTGCAAAATCATATACATTCATACCACATATGTTAACATTTTAACATTCAACTGCTTACGAAAGTGGAGGCCAACATTTCAGCGAGCTACACACTATAACGATCTAAAAAAAAAACCAGTGTGCTTTAGACCACACGACTGAAGTTAAACTTCTTTAGCTCCATCTATATACATATATATGTTTAATTTATACATATTAATATATAAATTTTCTTCAATAATTTACTGGCTATAAGAGAAAGAGAGCAAGAAAATGGGAGCGCGCCCTGCTCTCTCTTGCTCCTACAGTATGATACAGACAATAGGCCACGGTTGCCACTTACAAAAAAACTCAAATTATTTTAATTGATTTTGAACAAAATTACCAGCTGCTAGAAGACATGGGTTCATTTACCTTTTTTCTTATAGCAAACCCTTAATAAATTAGAGTTTCATGTCTGTACATAAGTAATATGATTGATTAACTTATCCATATCCCAATGGTTATAAACAGAAACAGAAACTATTTCGAAGTTCACCATCTGTCAAAAGAAGAAAATGAATGCATTCTGTCATTTTTTGAATAGCGAATAATGCAATGCGTTCACTCAGAAGCAGTAAGGTAGCATTTAAATGAGGTGACATAAAGTTCGTATTCTTGGAACATCTGCTCAAAATGTTACCATAACCAGATACAAATTACGAAATTACCAAAACTCAAAAAGGAAAAAAAAAAATTACCAAATTTGGTAAAAAATTACCAAAGTGGCAACCTTGCAGTAGGCCTAAACAGTGTCTTATATATACGAAACGTAACTGGCTATGAGAGAAATACAGACAGTAGGCCTGCACTGCAGCGATACCAGACTTTAGAGGCAGGATATCCCACGGATATATTCAAAAAATGCCTTTTATCTTTCACCAAAATATAAAAAATCCCACATTTATCCCACGAAATATTAAGTTAAGAAAACATTTCTTTTATTAAATTCTGTCTTTTTCATTATTAACAAATACAAGTTATGTACATTATACATTAACTATGCAAGCTAATAAAAATAAATACATGTTAAGATACGTTTGTGTATAATACATAATAGAAATGTATTAAACATAAAGATACATTCGGCATTAAAATGAAAATAGTATTCAACATAAAATAAATATCTTATGAATTATTTGAAACTTTATCTCGGTTTCCAGTCTCATTATACTTGATTTTTCATACAAAAATGACACAGAAATTTGATTTGAGAATGAGGTAAGGCTTTTTTGCATACATTCCAATGTTTACAAAATAAATAAATTTATTATTTTAAAAAATACTCGTGATTCATTCACAGATATGTCATTTTATGGAACATTTAGGAAAATAAAAAAAAAGAAAATAAAAGCATTTAGATATTTTGAATGACTTTTTCTAAACATGAAAATATTTCATTTGAACGTAGGTTGAATAATTTTTTTATTCTTAATGAAATGAGCAATTAGGTACAAAATTTGACAAAAAGTAAAACTTCTTTCTTTTTGTACTATGAGATCTGAAAAATCCCTTTGCCCCTTTTAGCTTATTATTAGTGAGAAGATCCCGCAAAAAGTGATAAATCCCCCGATCTGGTATCACTACTGCACTGTTTGATGTGTCTTAGATAATGAAACGTAACTGGCTGGTAGAAAGAGAGAACGAAAATGTGGGCGTGCATCTATCTCTCTTGCCTCTAGAGTAATATTCCAAACGAAACATAACTCTCCCTCTTTTTATCTCACTAACTTATATCTCCCTCTCAACTTCCGCTCGCGGTTTCCGTAACGATTTTGTGACGCATTCACCAGCTTACCCCCCAAGTCAAGCGTGCCTAAAGAAGTATTACTTCAAAAGCAAGTATAATGTTCTTTATGCGTGTTTTTTCTTGGTTAATAAAAGTCCTTGGCGAACGAAATAGATACGAGATTGCACTGGACCAAAAGGCTCCCTTAAAAGTAAATAACCTTCTTCCCGCTTCAATATAACACAATTAAATAAGCAAAAAAGTAAATTACACATTTTCATTAATAATTCATAGCACTGACAAAATATCCTTCCAAATATTGTCTCATTTTAGTAACATTTTACATACTGCATGTAAACCAAAAGAAAATATTTCAATTAGCTTCTTACGTACCAGGTGGCATAAATCGTTTGCTGCCTACAGGTGCCTCAGCATAAGGTAACCCCAGAAATTGATCAACGTCCCTTAATCCAGTTTGTGGATGCATACTTCTAATAATCCCCTTCAGGCGTCCCTGCTTCAACGTAATCTCATTCGTATACATTAGTTTCTCAGGTGTCTGACGCCGAGGTGGTGCTGGGTATGGGTAAGAACTTCCATATTTAGTCATGGGCGAGTCATTGAGAAGTTCTTCCTCCATTCCATCTTCCCCATTCTCATCGTGCTGGTATGTTAATGGAAGTTCCTCCACAGCATAGTCCTCGCCCTCATTTTCTGTTGCTATGTTTCCACCAGCTTCATCGTCATCCGGAACAGATCTTCGTAAATTAGTCTTTGCATTTTGCCTTAAATCCCCTTCATTTGAATCAAAAACTATTTCGGGAAACACCGTTTCAGATGTCCGACGATTGGTGTTTGTAGTCTGGGGATTTTCCTCCTTATACGGAAAATATTCCTCAGCTAAAACGTCTTCATCTTGAAATTCAGTCGAGCTAAAGAACGCGACTGCCAATTGCGTTTGATTGCAGGCAAACCATAGAATAAATAAAACGAGTCGCGTATCCATATTCGAAAATAAGTACGTTCTATAAATTTGTATGAACTTCAACCACTACTTGTGCTTGGAGCACAAAACCGAACACTGTTTCCACTTAAAACACTTGCTTAGCTAAGCATGACATGAATAATAATCCTCTACGACGAGGTACACTAATTTTACACAACAGAGTATTCAAATCTCTTTATACGTCATCAAAAGAAGCGAAACGAAAATTAATCTTCACAGCAAATCTATTTCGGTTGCAAAACATAGCGCACTACAATAACACAACAAGACTGAATCTTGGTCATCAAAAATGCAACCCTATTTCTGGTCCCTGCTGCGCACCTCTAGTTTTTAGGTGTGGGTTAGTGAACTTCTCACACTGTTTACCAAATATTTTTCAATGTAGAACAATATGCGACGCCAAGCATCGCCAAGCTACACGCACAGCTGCGGAATTGAAAAACAAAATCGAAAAATGCGAACGCGTTGCATTTAAAAATATTTATATCACATACAAATATATTACGCGTGGTAATTTATTTTTAAGTCTAAACCTATAGAAAAAATACGAGTATTTTTTTTACTAAAAAAATTCAACACTGAAACTATCAATTAGGGTTATGTTTCATAAGAAAATATTAACATAAATTTTGTGTAAAAATAAACACACTTCGACTTTTGATCTCTTAGTGAAAAGGATGTCATAAATATATATGCTTTTAGATACGATCGTTTTTGTTTCGATTGCCGATAAAAGAAGCAGAAAATAGCACGGTGATGTATTGACGTAGATATGTTATACGCGTATTGGAAGGCGGGCGCGCGTCTTTACCGATCGAGATACTTAAGAAAACTGTGGTAAAAACGTGCGAGGTAAAGAAAACTGTTCCGATAGTCGAATTCGTTTCGTCACTTGCGCATGGTATAAAAGATCTGCCGGTGTAGACTTTTTCAAGAAAAATGCATAGTCAAATTTAGTGTCAGCTGATTGCAGCTACACTGAGAGAAATAATAATTTCTGGTCCACATAAATCATTTGAAATGATGAATTTCTTCAGGTTTTAGAAACGGTTTAATTGTTATTTGCACATAAATCTTTACCTCGCAGTTTAGAGTACTACTGATCATGAGTTTTCAGGTTCGATCATTATTATTTTGAGTTTCTCTCGAATTTTGAAAAACCGTCCAATATATCACTCTTTTTAATAAACGTTTGAAAATTAAATACGCGCCGGATAATTTCTGCTTTTTTTTCCCAAATCATGCATCAGTATATATGATTTGGATTTTCATCAGAACTTCGTTAAATATTGGTACCTTGTTCCGTGAGATGGTCCTTACGAAGATGATGTTATAAAATTTAACAACGCCTTCTTAAGAAGCCCTTTGAAATGCAAATGGTAGTTTATACTTAGCATCGTTTGTGGTAAATATAAGGTAGATATAGATACCATGGTATCAATACCATGCTATGTGATACACTGTACATCGTTTAGTATAGTTTGACAGCTGTCATGTTATGGCAGACAATAATCCGAATTCTTTGAAATTTAAATTGTTTACAATTGAACCACTGAGTAGAAAAAGGTACACATTCCATTAACAATAGTTTCTGGGAAATAAAATAAAAAAACTGTTAATTGTAGAATCTTAAAGTTATATGCCAAAACTTCCTAAGAAACAAATTACGTCCCAATTTCAAAACTTCAGGTCAAAATCCGAAGTGGTAAGCCTAATAATGGTAGTTAAAGAGGCTGGAAAGTTTTCCTTTTTCCACTAATTTAAATTAAAATCGGACGCAAATGTTTTTTATTGCAAACTTTGTTATACATTTAAAATTGAATTTATTCATGGTTGTAATCGCTATCTGCACTGTTAGAAGTTGGCCATTGTAGAATTTCATCGTAAAATGGTCTATGTTCTTCGGGGATGTAGTGTGTTATCTTTGATATGTCCCTTAATTTTTTTGCGGCACTATATTAATCTTTTTGAGTCTATAAACTTCCTGGATAACACAATCTATATATATTGATGCCTTTAATATATATTTAGAATTATAAACTTAGTGCCTGTACTCCTGTACTTGCTTAAGGTAAAACACCAATCTTTTTTACCATATCCTTCACTGTTTTTTTTTTTTTTAATTGGGCCCCCAGTCTTTGAAGTTCGGAACCTCGTCATGTTGCAAATATTTCACTTGATATGTAGGAGTACCTTTCTTCCCAGCCCGAATGATGTCTTCGTATTGCTCTGGCGAATAAATATATACGATCTAGATTTCGAACAACTGGCTTTAAAATTAAGAAGTTCCTGCACAGGGTTGAGCGCTCTTGCCCTCGAATGGGATAATACTGTTGTATTATTCTGAAAAGCCCAGAAGTCTGTCCACCACATCGTCAATAAAAACATGCAGTTCCTTCACTTAAAATTTTAATTTTTACGTTTGCTTTTATTGAACTTTCGGTATATACAATTTGACTTAACAAATGATGATGAATAATTATAATGAATATTTAAATGTGTTGGCTCATCAACAGGGGTCCAACGGCATACAACGTTTGTTTTCTTGTATCTATTTCACATAAACTGTGTCTGTCTTCGCGGATTCATAGTCGTAGCCACTGTTGCCATTCTGACCGGATTCCGGCCGAAATCTTTTCACTCTGACCGGAGAAAATTTTAAAGTCCGGTCTAACCGATTTTTAACCGAAATTCTTTAATATGAAAAATCTAGACATAAAGGATAGATTTCTATAATTTGAATGATATTTGGCTATACTTAACGAACACACTCGCAATTTCATAGAGAAACCAATTTATTTGGAATATTCCTAAAATACGTGGCAGTTTCAATTGTATGCTCGCACCAAGTGTTACTGCCTGAATGAGTGTGTGCATTCAAACTGAAGTGAAGACCATTAAGAATATTTTGCAATTTCGGTTTTAAAATTAATTTTTTTTTGTTCTATTAGCTTTAAGCTTTAATTAAGATTAGTTTTTAAAAATAAAAAAATATATATATAACACCATTTTTGTTTTCAATTTTTAGTTAAAATATATTATATTCTATTTTTGACCGGAATTCTGGTCTAAAATTCTTATTTTCTGACCGAATTTAAAAAAATACAACTGCTCGTAGTATGCATCGTTGTCTGGGTCTCTGGGTTGATCTCAGGGTGTTCAAGTCCGGGTGTTGATGTTCTTGCGGTTTTGAAGTGGTTGGTCATCTTGGTATTATACTCGATGGTGGGTTGTCTCGGTCGATTCGTAAAGCGCAGGGCTGCCCTGTCTGGGAATAACTCCTCGTTAAGCAGAGCCAGTACATGAAGGTACCAAAACTCCTTCACTTCTTCGGGTATTCTGTTTATAAAGTCTAAGTACACAGCTGCAAAGCTCGTTAGGACCTTTCTTAGCTACCTCTTCTGCGTAGAATACGGAGGCCTCGTTTGCTATATTATGTACATTGAATACATACAACCAAAGTTTTCGCAAATAACACATCTCTTGAACAGGCATAAACGGTAGCGGAAGATTCTGCATATAATTGGAAGCAATGGCCATTACGTCATTTCTAGTTTTGCAGATTTGAGTTACTTCCTGTATCTTACTATAAAATTTGTTTGCTCGTCTTTTGTGAACGATTAGCAACCCCTTTTGCAACATCATTACGAGATGGAGATTTTATCTTAATATACAACTCTTCACATGTCGAATAGACATCGACTTGCGGCCATCCAAATTTGAAATCGTAGTTTTACATTTTTCTTAAAAAGTATTCATTTTTTACAACTTTGCTCAAATCTGGATTAGACTTGATGAACAGTTCATGCATTTTTTTAACCGTTATATCACAAGCAAAGCATGTTATTGGATATGGCTCATAATCTTTGAAATGATGGTTTCTGAGAGGACATTTGCGCGATTACCGTGCCTACCTCTCATATCCAAAGGGGATTTACAGCTCTCGAGAAGGTTAGTAAGACAGTGAAGGGCTCTTAAAGAAATCGCATGCTAGCTAAGAAAGGCATTGCGACACACTATTCCTCTATCAGAGCTTTTGAGAGCAAAGTATTCACACGAGGAAGTATTTTGTCGAGAAGATGCTGACGATGGGCGATGACTGGCAATGGTATTATGCCTTTCTAAAAATTTACTAGATATGTATCCTTTTCTTTTTCGGACGTCCGCTGCACACCATTTCAATAATTATTAATTGAAAAGTAACTCATTAATTTCTTCTAGCATTCCCAGTCTCGTCCTGTTGCCTTTACTGGCACCAACTTACCCTTATGGGTCATAAACTCTTCACCCCTCTCTTGCGCCAATTTCTCATTTTCCTTTGTAGTCTGTTTCTTACTGCACCGTCCGCGCCTCCTTCTATGCTCAGCAAAAGCTTGATCAGATTCTGACATTCTTCGCCAACCACTTGTAGGTAAATATAATACCTGCTTGTATTAATATAGTGTTCTAGATATAAAACTCATAGAACTGCAGCAACTACGATAAAGTTTATTGAAACAAGGATGAGACAAGACAACTTGCATTAGGTAACAATTACTTTTTACTAATAAGTGATCGAACATTTTGCTAACCGAGATGTTGCTAAAAGATAAATTTCAAATTCTAAAGGATTACTTCAAAAGTTTATTAGTAAAAGGAAAATACCTATTCCTGGAATATTTTCTAATACCAGGCGAGCAATGTATAACCGAAATTTTTTCGATTAATTTTATGCGCCTACTCCTACGGAAAATTTTAATTTTTTGAATCAGACTTTGGCAATTGGCATTCTCAGTTTAAATTCAAATATTTTTGGCATGTGTATCTACCTTTTTCTACTCAGCATGATGGATCTGTTGAGCATAATCAGATCAAATTATGGCAAAATAATTTTCTTAAGAAGAAAAAAGAAAATGTAGGTACCTATATTATGCTAGATATGAATGCAAAATTAATTAAAATGATGTTCAAAAATATCCGTTTTTCCAATTCTCAGGTTTTTTTTTACAGGTGGAAAACTGTCACTTTTGAGAAACAGAAGTTCCAGCTTTATCCGATGCGAAATCTTAGTAGAACTATTCTCCACTTCATGACAGTGGCGCAGTTTTCGCTAAGGAGATGCCTATACCACTCAAAAATCTCCAGTACCGCTACCGATAGCACGCTCAAACTACATTGCTCGCCTGGTATTACCATATCTATACCCTGACAGACATGTGGTTCATCTCTATTCTCTATACCATTGTATCTATACGTGTGTTTCACATGCATAAGAAGGCAATTGAGAAGCAATTCCCTCTATCGAACATATAAACTGACCCTATATAGGAACATATAATCGACCCATTCATATGCCCTATGGCGCAGGGGCATGAACTCCATCAAAAGGTTGCTCTTGATTGTTTCGAGAGGAAAATTCTTCGAGGAATTCTTGTGGAGGAGGAGATTCAACGAACAACGCTTTACAGTGAAATTTACCTATCCAGAAGAGTGAAGGTTCAACGACTCAGTATGCTCAGTGAATGGACATGAATGCTCAAATCCACACCCGAGGGACGGTGCAGTAGATGAAGACCGGCGCACGCAAGTAAAAGGGTACCCTAACCCAACTTAGCGTGCGAAGGTGGAGACAGCCGACTAAAGAACTTTGCTGGCTGAAGACGCTTGCATACACTTTAAAGTCGATATAGGTGGTGTGTGTAGCCGACAAAAACATATATTATGCGGCATTCAGACCTATTCCTCTGTATATCTCCCATCAGAGGGACTCCTTTATTGTGGATGGGGCGCCACAATATGCTGAGGTTCCATTCGTCTAGAGCCTCAACATTGTATGCTCTCATCCGACCAAATTTTACAGATGGTCTTGGTGCATGCTCTGCTCCTTACTGGTTCGTCTCTCGCTAAGAGAAGCTCTGCCAGTAGACCATCGACTCCTGCAGCTTTGCCCGGACTTTAGTTTGGACATTGTCCTGACTTTGTGTAGATCGTGTGAACGGAATTGTTGACTATCATCCTCCAGACTATGAATAGATGATGCTTTCTGGCAGCTGATTGTTGGTAGTCTGAGCCGTTTAAACGCTGACAGCTGATTGTTGGTGATCTGAGCCGTTAAAAATGTCTGCAAAAGAGTTCTATCTGAAATAACTTTCAAACCCCCATATTCGACCGCCCACTTCTCATGATCTTTCTTTTTCCTTCTAAGAATTCGGTAATCGGCACTTTTTTGCTCATCGCGGGTAGCTCGCAGCTCTTTTCAATCTTCCTGAAAATTGTGTAGTTTGTCCAATATGATATATCTATTGCAAGAAGACTCAAAGCGGGTCATTCCCCTCTATCAATGCCTTATTTATAAATTTTGGTTTTGTATATTTTATTGATGGATCACTACACAACAATTGATTTAATTTAATTTATTAAACAAATCCGGATTTATAAATAACAAAACAATAGAGTTGCAACTTACCTATTAAATATGCGCAAAATAAAAAGCATAGTGTATTTACGCAATGTATTGCTCAACGCTCATGCGCACATTAAAGTAAACAACAATACTGTATCGTGTTACGGTAAAATGCCATAATCTTCAGACTATGGCGGGACTACACGGGTAGTCTTTCGTCTAGGTACAGCCGTATTAATAATTACTAGTTTCGCGGTCATAGACTAACCAACCTAGACAGTCGACTTTCAGTGGACCCACCCGATTATCCCCGCAAATTTTGAATGACAGCTCTCTCTCGCGCTCTCTTTTTTTTCCTGTCTGTGAATACGTGTATTAAAAGCCGTCGGGTGGCCGAATTCCATTAACAAACAAAATGTAAATGAATCTATAACTATAAAAGTAAAAAAAATAAATGTTGAGTATGGTTATTTAGATAGCTTAATTTGTCCTCCATCCATCTTCGGCAGTAAAAGGTGTTCATTCATTCACATTTCAGTTTATTTTTAATTTTGTTTGTATGAATTCTATGTTTGACAGCAAAATGCATAAATGAAATTTGAGGGGGTTGTTCCAAAAATGAGTCAACAACATGCAGGTTAACCCAAGCTTCCACTAGACAAAATCGAATTTTAGTAAATGTTCATGAATATTGTATAAATTTCTATTGGGGTGAATGTTTTCAAATTCGTTTATTTAACACCATATTTGTACAAAATCAATATGTGATTGGTAATTCTGTAGTTTAATAAAACTGCATATTGTTGAATAATGTTAATTAGGAACAGTAAGAATGCAAATGCTATTCTTATTTTAAAACCAAAAAAAAATATGATTATCGGAATGCAAAACAAAAAGACAATATAATGTTGTATTTTAGTGGGTTCTGCAATTTGGTTTCAGATTTTGTGTATTCAATCGAACATAAGAATTCAAATTGTTTTGTTAATTGTTGGTATTCGCATGCCTTATTTCGTTTTCCATAGACATAATTTTTTTCAGATTTTAAAACAATATGTTTTGAAATGTACACAGATTTTTTCATAAACCTTTATTATTATTATTAATTAACAAGTGCACTATTTGAGTTTTTGGAATACGAAAAGTGATCAAAACATTTGTTTTTCGTTACGAGTAAAATAAAGAGCAATTTTTACTAGAAAAAGCCGAGCGCATACAAATTTTAAAATAGAATAGTAATAGTAATAATATAAAAAATACTTTTTTTTTTAATTTAACAAATGCATACTTCCATAATTATATTATTGTGCAAGTATACATTTTACGTACTAATTACAGATTATAAAAAATAAAATTAAATTAAAAAAATATTTTCCCCACGACATACAAAAAAAAAAAACGTTTTCGCTAAAATGTTTTAAAATATATTTTTTTCATTATGGCTTCGAAAGTTAAAGCATTAAAATCAACGGAAAAAGATGTATTTTCTTTAAATATGCACCTGAAGGTACAAATTCCCTTTTAACAAAAGTGAAAAAACCGTGTTAGTTCATTTTTCCCTAATTAATATTATGAGATGGATATTGACAAATAATTATTATATTAATTTATTTGGCATTGTAACGAAATTATTACAGGAATTCCATTTGATACCACCAATTACAAAAACTTTAAAATTCTTAAAATTAACTGTGATGTGAACTCCGCATAACTAATGGGCACAAAGTATGCCGAACACAGTCGCACACACTTCATTTCCCACCATAATAATGGCCGCCCGAATGACATGAAGTCCCTGCAGCAAATTGCATAAGTATGCGTGCGACGGTCCTTTGATTTGTACATGCACGAATACTTATGCAATCTTATGCAGGACAAGCAGCTTGTAGGCAGAATACCGTTTCTGCTCTCAGTCGACTGTCTAGTTTGGTAAGTCTATGCTTGTGGTTACAAATCAACCCTACCTCTTATTATGTATGGAAAATGGAATACTAAAAAAGCGAAAAAGTAACATCTAGATATCGAAAAAATGCGCCCCCTCAAAAAGTGTTGGTTTTCATAGGAAAATTATTGAGGAAAATTATTATTATGTCGAAAAATACAGTAGTCCCTCGATAATGTGAACTACCGATAATGTGAATTTCTCTAAAATGTGAATCGGCAAAACTTTACATTGTCATGTCTATAATGTGAACTTCCGAAATTTTCAACCTCTAAAATGTGAATTTTTTTGTAAAAGTTTTTATATTTCTCTTATTTTTCTTGCTCGTGCGATTTTCGTTTTTCTTCTAAATTAATAAACATTTAAACTGTGCTTTAAAAAATCATTTTGTGTTGATTTCAACAAATTTGAAAATCGTTTCAATCAGTTTAGTAAGTACTGAAAAACAGTTCCAGTAATGTGAATCCCTTAAAATCCGAAAACGCCTTGTTTTGATTAGTTCACATTATCGAGGGACTACTTAGTTTTTATAGTAAAAGTATTGAAATTAAAAAATGTTTTTTTTTTGTAAATGTAATAAGAACGCGCTTAAGAGGTTATGGCTACATATTTTGAAGAATAATTTATGAGCGAATGTGTTCATTAACAGACATTTTTTCTAATGGGTATTTACCAATGATGCCATATGTTACGTCTTCTGAAATAAATAAAGCAAATGCATTTATAAATCTACTGAAAGATAATATTATATATGCGTAATGCATCTTTTGACCATGCCGATGCAATTCAAAAGGAACACTATAATAAATTCCAGAGTTAAAAAAAAGCTTACCTACTGGTTTATTGTACCGTATAATATGTTACCTTAGCGTCTATTTTACTATCACGTCTGCGAATACATTTACCATAAATCGTCGTATTTTTTGCGCAGTGCGGATTTTCATGAACCAATTCCTTATGTGAATTCCCTTGGGCAAAAATTGAGTTTTCAAATTCAAGTCCCATGCACCGTTAGAAGCATGAGCAGATTTGTTTATATGACCCGATATTAATTTACTAATTTTTTTTTGATTGCTTTAGAGTGCCATTTCATTGAAATAACTGAGCTACAAAATGTGAATACCCATTTGTTTATCTTCGCCAGGCTTATTATTTATGATTGCAACGATTTTCATAAATGTCCATGAGTACTCAAATTCGACGCAATTAATTAATATTGAAATAGACTCAGTAGTGCATACAATAGACACGCTTCGAAAACATTAAACTATGGAACAAAAAAACAACTGGCTTCGGAATACCCACCATTTGGACAAATTCAAAATTGGCCTGCTCCCGTTTCCATCTCCAGTAGATAGCTTCGCAAATATGGGATACTGCAGCTATTCGCGATTGCTATCCCGTACATATAGTATAGGTACCATATGCAGGAAAAACTCATTCTGGCACAGATGGTTTGGTTTTTGTTTTTTGTTTTTTTCTTTCTTTGATGCAAATCTAATTTCACCCCTTTTGCATACTTGTCAGTGCATATTCTTTCTTTGGAGTTTCTATTTTCGTGGCACCGGCGAGAACACATGAACTGAAAAAGATACATGCTGTATTTACAACAACTGCCTCGCCAGTAATGTTCCCTTGGGGGAAGAAAACGTGAAATTTGGAATGTTTTCCTGTGTTGTGTAAATTTAGCACGCGACTTTTGCAATTCCAGGGGACGCCGAGCATATGTCGCGTATGTTTTTGAATATACCTACAAGCGTCGACAACACTGCACTTAAAAAAAAAGTTGTCTGTAATATGAAAAGATTTTGGATACCTATCCGAAAAAAATATGTAGAATCAGGAAATCTATAGATAGCAATGAGTTTTATTGGCATATGTTATAGTTCCGGTTTTTTGGTGTTTTCGAAATATTTCCTTAAGTCAACTGATCTTGCAACAGTGTACACGAGAAAAGTTTTTAAGGCCAATGGAAAGAACTGTTTTCTGTACAGTAAAATATGAGTAAAGTTAATTTCTATGTTGGTATCTACGTTGCAAAGTGTAAGAATTAGATATCAAGCGGGCATTTTTAAAAATGTATTAATAGACAGGTAAATTTAACATTTTTGAGAGAAGACTTCGTTTTAAAATGTGCTGCTAAAAACGGGTATAGGTTCCACGCAAGCTGGCGATCTGCAATATTTGATGTTCTGCTCAGGGTTAGTATGTAGAATTTGGAGCCCTCGTGCGAACGTCTATCAAACTCCTGAGTCCTGAGTCTTCAAAAATCTTTCTGATTAAACAACAGGATAAAGCATGAACTTCTTTACTCAAAAAGTAAAATGGCTAGTCATTTTTTCACATTTTTACAAAAAACTGACTTAAGCCGTTTTTACTTTTATCTGAAACTTATTTAAATTGTCTTAAGTCACTTAAGCCGTTTTTGCACTTTTTTACATGTTTACTTTTGACTTATAAGTACATAAATCACTTCTCCGCAAATTAGTTAGTTAGTTAGTTCTCTTTTCATTCTATATTAACACAAGAAATTCAATATTTATGTTATACGTAAGTAGATACCCATTAAAAAAATATAATTTTATGAGTACATATTAGACACCGACATATAATGCCTTTTAAAGACCGTCATCTTCAGCTTCTTCGGTTAAGTCAGGATGAAAATCTGACTTAAATTCTGTGCCAAGGTCCCTGTAAAAGTGGTGGAACTTCTCATCTATCAAAGGAAGTAGATTAATCAAGTCTTGTTTCTTCTCTTCACTTATTTTATTCGGTCGATCGTAAAGCAACTCATGACAATCTTCGTTTACTTGGTCGTTTTCGAATATTGAAAATTTTAAAGGATTCTTTGTCATCCAACGAATTCTTGTAAATGGAGTTTCCCTTGAAAATCGGAGCCATCTTATATTAATCCAATTGACCATATTATTTTCGTTATCAACTTTACGAAAAATACATTTGTTTTTTACTGTTGGCCCATACTTCCAGAAAGTTGTTCGAGACATCTCCTTTACCAAAAAAATTTTTTTTTTGATCCAACTCCCCTTACAAATTGGTACCAATCTCTTCGGTGGTGAATTTTGAAAGCAGATATTTTTCTTTCTCTTAATAATAGAATATTGACCATTCACATTCCAAGTGTGTGTGACCAGGAACGAGAAATTTGTGGTCCATGTGCTTCAGGGCGTTGTTATCGCTACACACCCGCATAAGCATCATCACTGTAACCATCTTTTTTTTCTTTTGCCCGAAACAATTGTCGCCGTAAAAAACGATATGCTCAGTAGTTGGCGATAAAACGGATAAGGAATGAAGGTGTTGGGACAAGCAAGATGCAGCTTCATTGCCTCCTCTATTTCCTACGCCTTCATGTCACATATAATAATGTGGGGTTCCTTCGACACAATCATGTACTGTTAAATTGAATGTATGCAACTGTGTTTTATAAAAAGAAATAGATGATTGGAGAAAGGGTGTAGGGAAGCGCTGCTGCAGATCAAATACCTTCAAAGTTGATAGATTCTTTGCAGACTCAATATTTCTCTTCTTTGACTCATATGCACAATCTGCTTCTTCCTAGTGTTGTTTCTGATCTATTTGAATGGTAAGTATGTCAGTTCCTGTGGCTACTAATTTTCGTATGGCGAATGTATCACATTTTGTGCAGGTGACTAGCTTCGGCTTCTTAAATTTAATATTTAAGCCCTTAAAAATTGCATTGTATTTTGTAATGGATATTGGATTTTCTGTTTTTTTAGTGTACAGTTTATACAAAAGGGATAAGGCTGCTGTCAAAATATTTTCGAGAGGATTACTTACGACTGTAATGGCTATCGTATGCTGGAATGCTGTTAATGTGCTCTAAAACTTCATTTCTCTTTGGAACTGGTATTTTGTTAGTTGGAGTTGGCTTTCCACGCATATATTGTAGTATAACTGTGCCTGGTGATTCAATTTCTTTGCAATCACGGTTTTTAGAAACGGTCAGTTTCACCTAAAGTCATTTTAAAGCATTTCTGGCAAACTTGCATTCGGACGCCTTTTAGCTGAATAATAATAATTATATGTAAACTGGCAGTTACGGGTAGCTTTGCCAGTCTTTTTTGTCCGGGTTGTTTTCCTTTCCTCTATAGAAATCTGTCCAGATGCGAAAGCCAACTTCAGATTGTAGTTTCCCAGCTCCCAATATTGGTTGAAAATTGTTTCCTGATCCACTACTGAGATTTTTTCTTTACATTTACGTTTGCAATCAATAAGGGGTTTCATTGTTCTTGCGGCGATCTCTTTTCCAGTTTTAGTTATGTATTTTTTGAATAAAGTCCTTTTTTGGGTCTTTCATTTGCTTTTTTCTTTTATTGGGATGCTTTCTGAATAATTGTTAATGCTTTCTTTGTTCCTACTTCCAGAAGAAATACCATCTGGGGGAAAATCTTGTTAGTTTATTATAATTATAATTTTATGTATTTATTTACCAAACCTTTCATGCATTTTGCTTGTTTGCAATAATGATATTTTAAGAAAATTGTAAGCTTTATATAAGTACGTTATATTAATAATTGCATTAAGTTAATATTTATAATGAATTACAATTTTAAGAAGTAGTAAAATCAAGAAATGGTAAATTGCAGAGATACACTAATTATACGTAAAAACTACAAATGAAATGGATTTCTGATCCGGAATATCATTTTGAACACTTTTCAACAGTGCAAGTTTCAGCATTTGCCATGATCTGTTCATATTGTTATTATTTAATTTTAATATTAGGAAATACAGAACTATTTTTCTCAACTTTTTATTTATTTTATTTTCGCCGAAGTGTATTTTTAATAGTATTTCTTCAGTGGAAAAATCACTAATTTAAAAAAAATGTTCTCACTGTTGAATCGACCGCCTCGGAAACGTTCAGAACTCAAATGATTTAATAAATAACCATTGGGCTTAAATCGACTTAAGCCGTTTTTTATTTCATTTTATCGAATTTAAGTTTTGCACATTGAAAAAGGACTTATTTATACTTAATACTGAATTGGTTTTGAAAAGCAGTTTGGTAATGGGCTTATGTTCACTGAGCTTATATTACCAAATAGATACAACTCATTTAATTTTTTTATAATTTGGAATAACAATTCGAATAAAAAGGAACATTTTAGTTTGGAAAAATGGCTTAAGTCAACTTAAATAAAATTTTATTATGGAAAAACGGCTTAAGTCGAAATAAAATGTAATGCTATGTAAAAAATGTTTTTGAAAAAGTGGTTTAATTCAACTTTGTTTTTTTTCCTTTTCAATAAATTGTGTTTCTATAAATAACAAAAATGGCTTAAGTAAACTTAAGATATTAATGAATAGCTCTACAAAAGTACATTAGATGTGAACTGGCCAACGTGTTCGTGCGATTTGCCCCCGTCAGACTTTTTTTGTTAGGCTTTCTAACGGGTATATGCCAATAATAACGAGCAGTGCCCTCAAAGCTCAAAGTCAACATTAACCGTACCTAGGGTTGCCAGATTAAAAAAATTCGAAAAGGGGTCATCGTGAGTTTTCTAGGGGGGGACAACTGAACACTTAGACATATTTTTTTATTTTTTTTTAACACCACAGTCAGTAAAATGTGAGACAAAAATAAGTTTCATTAGATAGGTAAATATTTTACCAAAGTAAATGTTGGTTTCAGAACAAAAACTGAAAGAGAGACAGATGACAGTACAAAACAAAAACGTACGAACCTTGTTAAAAATATTAAAAGAATGTATTTTAAAAATTTTCAATTGAATGTTTTCTTTCATTGAATTTTGACTTAATAAGAGGGACAGTGGTTTGTATTAGGGGAGACAAACAGCTTTTTGGTATTCAAAAAGGACTGTCCTCCCTAATACAAGCCATGTCCATCTGTCTGTCTATCGTGTTAAAAGCACGATAGCGCCCAAACGAATTGACATAGGCCAACGAAATTTAGTGAAAGGACTTCTTTTTATCGCCGTCAAGTTGGTATTAAAAATGGGCTATATCGGTCAAGTAGTTTTGGTACCTTCCATACAAAATCAAATTTGCACGACTTGTTCGGCCAGGCCGATTGTAACACTTTTACTTGTTTTTACATAGTCTTATACAAGGTGGGCCAAAAGAGATCACCCCATTGGAAGATGCTATTATTTTTGCAAATGGCCGCCAATGTCCAATCTGTTTTGACATTTGTGGACTAGACAGATGTAGAATACAAGTGAACAAGCCATGGAGCGATACACTCCCCAAGAACGCGTCTGTAGTATTGGCGCAGCGCGAATTCCGTCGCCGATTCCATGGCCGTCCGACCCGACTGCGCAAACACTGCGCCGTTTGGCCACCAACCTTGAAGGGTATGGGACCACACGAGACGTTGCCAAGAGTGGCCGGCCTCGGACCGCCCGTTGTGGCGAGAATATCGCCGCTGTTGACGAGGATGTCGAGCTGTCGCCGGAAACAACGACCAGACGCCGTGCCTCGCAATTAGCCATCAGCCGGTCGTCCCTAACGCGAATTTTGTTCAAAGACTTGCGCATGTTCCCGTACAAAGTCCAGTCCGTGCATCAGCTGCTGCCTGTCGACCGCCAAACGCGTGTAACCTACGCCCAAGTCATCCTCAATCCCAAGGACGAAGTGGAAGATTTTTCGACCCAAATCATAATGAGCGATGAGGCTCATTCCCACCTCAGAGTAATGCAGGTGGGAATTTAATTACACCAGCTCTAATTTTCTGCATGGTGCGATGTTCACGCTGGAGGAGTCATCGGGCTATTTTTTTTCGACAACGCCGCTGGTCAAACGAAACCTGTGGACGGTGCGTGTTATAGGGCCATGTTAACCGATTTTTTTGAAGACCCGTGTTTACGTGAATACGTAAAAGCTAATTTTATCAAATTAAACTGTGATCATTATTTTTTCAAGTGTACCGGTCCCATCGGCCAGAAAGAAAAAAAACATCTAAAATGTATTACTTCTCGACTTTAATTGTAAACATCAGAATTCTACGAGTACTTAAATTGTAGACCTGGAGAGAAATACATAGGTATATAACAAGCGTTTCCTTTTTTCTCTTCTCATAGCAACATTGTACACGTTCCGAATCGCAATTACAGCAGAAGAATCATTCTGGAGAGCTCACCGAAAGTACGCGAAAATATTTTTTAAGTAAGAATCTTTCGCTGCACTTGTCCCCAAGCATGGATATGCAAGCGCATTACACCTGCCGTTGGCATGTCTCTGCATCTGCTGCACCGAAATGGATAATGAAATTGTCGAATGGGACTGTACGCGAATGATTCACTAAGGATTTACCTTTTGTTATATTATATATATGGTTATGTTGTTGCCTACGACTACCAAAGAAGACTATAGTGACGTTGTTAGTGCGGATATTTGCAATTATTTTTTTTTTTATAATTTATATACTCTTCGTCCTATGGAGCGGAGTGGATTAACAAAAAAGCTTACAATTATAATGGATATAATGGAATTTTTTATTCCTGTCTAACAAAATAAATTAACCGACCCGATGTAACTCGACATACAATTACTTTGCTTCTCTGCAATGCTTGGAATTGCGGTGGAAGTGTTCTTATGCTCTGCCTTTTTTGCGACTAATTAAATTTAAGACTCTTTTGGGAAATGCTCGAGTGGCCGATTTAAGTTCATCACTAACTCGGGCAACTTATTTTAATAAGCTAGATCAGTTTTAGAAACACGGGTTTCTCTGCAAGAATTTGCTTTTGAAAAACTACAATGTATTTCTGACTGTAGCTTGTTTGTACATACATAGACACATTGATACTTCGTTTTTACCCCATTTTTGACGGTCGGTAAATAACCGATTTTACCATTTAAATGGAATGGTATCTTTGGGCATGGATCTTTAAGCTAAACCAAAATCACATTATTTCCCCAACACGAAGATTATCGTATGAACGGCATCTATAAATATAAATTGCTTTAATGATATTTCTGTCAACTGAAATTAACTGCAAATAAAATAAAATTAAAGTGCGCTTCGATAAAAATAGCTTAATCAGCAAATATATAAATAATAACGAAAAAGACTGACGCTGACCGCTGACGTAGTATTTTTACACTTAATCGAAGCACTGAGCTGTGATGGTGTTTGTTGGTAAACATTAGATGGGGCCAATTTTTAATTAGTACCTACAGAATTAAATGTTTTTTTTTTCCTTTTATCTGTGCGCATTCACGTAAGTATAATAAATCGCTGTAGCTAAATATACATAGGTACATTGGGAAGCAATAAGTCTTCTGTAAATACTCATCAGTCTTGTTTGCACCGTGAAGTGTGGAATGGATTATTTGACAAATATGACATACGGCATATGTACATTGTATTGATAACATTTTCATCTAAATATTGCGTGGCGCCAGTGACAATTGTATAACTTCTTTAGGCGCGGTGGACATTTTTGATATGGGATAAAATCCTTGAACTCGCGACACCAATGTTGCGTTACCAATGTTGCGACACCAGTGTTCGTGAAATTGTATATAGAGAAATGTTTATATACAATGATAGAGTAGATAGATGTACCAACTACCAACTAATGAAACAGCGACACCAGATAACAGCCCTATCATACCTCAAAGAAAACAACAGACGCCATTAATGGTGTAACCGGAAACTTACCTTTTCAATATATCGTTTGGGTTGTAGTCTATGATATTTAATGTGGAAAATAAGTGTTACCATTTTCTGAAATAAGAGTAGGAGCTACAAAGGCAGGTTATTTTCACTTGTGAATATATACACACATGAATGGATGAATATCTTTGCGGAATTTGTTTTTTTATTCTCTAAAGTTAAAACAATACGGTTTTTGATAAATAAATTGACTTTCAGCTTCAGAGAATTTGAAAAAATAAAAGTAAAAAATACTCGCGAATTTGAGAAGGTCCACCGTCCAATTGCAGAGCTGAGATGTAGATGACGCTAAGCGCAGGGAATGGGTCGGGTGCACCTCATCCCCTGCCAAATTTCGCACTTAGCGCCATCTACATCTACAACTCCACAACTGAAATCCAATAATCGCATCACTCACCTTTAGAGGATAGTGTTACCTCAAACGAGTATTATGTTGAGTGTAAGGTTAAATTTCATCAAAGTTTAAATAGATGCATTAGTGGAATTCGGAAAAATCTATGGCGGAAGGAAGGAGGTAGCGACAAAATTTATGTAATGATAGGAGGAAGATATAAGGATGGAAAATGCTTTGTGTTAATTGTACCTGAAAGGATTTATAAGATTTGGAGACTGTAAATATTTAACTAATTTAAATCAGAAGCTAAAACAATAAGTTGTTTGGAAAAATAAATTGAAATTTGAGAAAATAAAAGTAAAAAATTCGCGTGAATTTATTTTCCCAAACAACACATTGTTTTAACCTTAGAGAATAATAAAAAAAATAGTTTAAAAAACCAAAAATCCTTACTGACTGTAAAAAAAATAATTAAAAAGATATGAACAAGACACATTCAAGTACCTATACCTAACTAATTGACAAGGGGAGACTATATTCCTACACAGCCTATAACAAATATATGCGTATTGAGTACCCTCCGACTATCAAATAGTAAGGTATAGGTGCTTGAATGTGTCTTGTTCATATCATTTTAATTCTTTTTTTTTACAGTCAGTCGTTTTTTTTTTTGGTTTTTTAAACTAATTTGTTTTATTTTTATCTTTTTATACTATGACACTCCGGGGATGAATACGAATCTAATGACACCTCACTATTCAAAATCGGTCAAGCCGTTTAGGCTTTAGGCGGCGTCACGTAGGAACGTACATAAAAATAAGCGCGAAACACATAACCCTCCATGTGTCCAGTCGCGTAATAATAGGTCTATTCGCGTACTTTCCCGAGCCAAATACTACGAATCCGTCAAACACAAAAAATTTACCAAAACTCTCTCAGAGTTATATGAAACGTTAAAGGACAACATCCGACCATCACCGAATTTTCTTTATTTTTACAGATTTTATTGTTCTGTGCAATTAATTTTTAAGCCGGATTTTGAATTTGTTTCTTGACAACTTTGTGCATTTGACATATTAATCAGTACTTGCCGGTTGAAATTGTCTGAGCTGTTTCGAGCCAAGAGAGGAAGCACTCGTTACTCGTTACTTTGCTAATTTTCTCTTTTTCTGTCATTTTTGATGAGTACGTGTATAGACTTTGTGTGAATGCGATCGGTTTAAACCGCGTACGCGAACAAACGTAATGCATCTGTTTAGACTATATAAACTTGAACCTAACACTCAACATAATATTCGTTTGATGTATAAAAATAAATGATTTTTGGCTGTCAGTTGCGATGTTGAGTTGAAATGTAGATGCCGCTAGGTGCGAAACTTGGCCCATAGTTGCGATGCTATTGTGAATAGATCAGAATGCAATTTATTTCACAGTTCAGTGTATTCCATATCTTGGCATTTCTCACTGATTTATGAATTAAATCAAACAAAATTGAATTGAATTGAATGGGTATGAGAATCGTGGTTTAACAAGAGTTTGAAAAAGGGAATGTTTTCAGTAGTTCTGCTACCTTAAACTAAGTATTAAATACACCGCCAGCCAGCCATGCCAACTAAGGCTTTAAGGGCCGGTTTGTTCAACCTTGGTTATCTTTGTTCATCGGTTATTCCAACTGGTAATCATCGAATGTGTTTGTTCAGCAAAATATTAACCATATTTACAATATGTTTTTCATGTTTCTATGTGGCAAAGTATGTGTGCCATGTCAAAGTAAATTAGCCGCACGCATACACTTGCACATAGAAACCTGACAGACCTGACAGTTCATTCTGTGGTAACATTGAAAAAAAAACTCAAATAATTCAAATAATCGTTATCGGGACGTGTTAAGAAAACGGTGGGTATGGTGTGGTGAATTTAGTACCAAATTTAATAAAACGCATAGTTATAGAGGATTTCTTTCATTCTACTTTCACACGTATTCACAGATAGGAAATTTAAGAGAGAATTTTCTTTCCAAAATTTGTGGGTGGAATCGGGTGGATGAGCGGGAGCTGACGGTCAATTTAATAGTTGTTTTATGATTGAAATAATGAGATAATTGCGACGGTCGTTGAATAAATTGAGATGATCCATTTGTAAAATGTTAATTGTTGTGGCTTTGAATCGGATTTGTTTTTACAAAATTGCTTATGCTCTCAGAACGACAAGATTTTATTCATCAGTTTTTAAAAAATGCCTGTATCATTTAATTATGATCATAGATTCGGTCAATCACTAAATAAACTGAAAAAAATGCAACGATTTGTACCAAAGCTATGGTTTGGTGACCGAAGTAAAAAATTGTTCAACAAACACTCATCGGTTATCACAGATTTCAAATCATGGGTTAATCTAAATCTGTGGTAACCTAACCACGGATTTAACCAACTTGGAACAGACCGGCCCTAAGGCTTGTTTTTTTTCAAATATGCATTTTTTTTTTGTATATTTTTAAACATTCTTAAAATGTCTGGCCAAAAAAGAATTTTCTATGTAACCTCGGGCTTCAAGAATGTGTCTCCAATTTTAAACTCTGCCCATTTTACGAACAATTTATCTGTCAATCTTTAAAAATAATTCCAGCCTCAACTTCCAGTAAGTGGAATGAAATCGGAAACAGATTCGATAGCTGTTTATTTTTTTATATATGTGCTTAATCTTTGATTTATTGTTCCACTTTACGTAAAACTATTTTTTTTGTATTATTTTATTGAAAATTGCATCCTTTTTTCAAAGTTAGGTATTTTTTCGTTAAAAGTGGTTGGCAACGCTGCCGCAAGCTCAGCAAACTTAATAGAATTTGCCTACACCAGAGATGAAAGAATAAAAGAGATGGATATCTTTCGTACGTCTATCCCCCCAAAACCCATTTGTTTACATTGTTGTTTTTTTAATTTCAACCCCCGTCTGTGAATACGCGTGAGCTACAAAAAAGCATGTTGCTAATGGACGGCCAACATTCATTTTGCTTTTATAGGCATCGCGCTGTTCAATTGTCTTGTGTTTGGTGTTGAACTTTTTAGTTTTTGTTAAGGCTTCGATTAAAATAAAAAAATAGTGAAATATACATTTCGGAATAGCGAATTCTTGCATTAAAGTCTAATTCATGAACTCACATATACTAGAAAAGAAATGAGCATATGTGCGTGACTTCATGAATTTTACGGGAAAACAGCTTGTAGGCACCCGCCTTTCCACTGGAAAGATATATATCTCTGTATTCCATTATCTTTGGAAAACAGCTTGTAGTGTAGGCCAAAGATAATGGAATACAGAGATATATATCTTTCCAGTGGAAAGGCGGGTGCCTACAAGCTGATTTCCCGTAAAATTCATGAAGTCACGCACATATGCTCATTTCTTTTCTAGTATATGTGAGTTCATGAATTAGACTTTAATGCAAGAATTCGCTATTCCGAAATGTATATTTCACTATTTTTTTATTTTAATCGAAGCCTTAACAAAAACTAAAAAGTTCAACACCAAACACAAGACAACTGAACAGCGCGATGCCTATAAAAGCAAAATGAATGTTGGCCGTCCATTAGCAACATGCTTTTTTGTAGCTCACACGTATTCACAGACGGGGGTTGAAATTAAAAAAACAAAAATGTAAACAAATGGGTTTTGGGGGGATAGACGTACGAAAGATATTCATCTCTTTTATTCTTTCATCTCTGCTGTTTTCCCTGTTAATGTGGGATGCATGGGAATGGGAAAGTGTATGTGCCATGTTGAAGTAATTTAAGAGAGAATTTTATTTTCAAAATTTGATGAGGCAATCGGGTGCGAGGGTGGTTGGGTGTTGTGTGAATAGGGATGGGCATCTGATTGGCATCAACTTGGCGATGTCCAGTGTCGCAACTATCTCACACTCACCAATTGTGCTTATTTTACCTCCCCGTGGTCACCACCGGGTACTGGTCTATGTCCACCCGGACTTGACTTGCTAAACTTATAAGCGCGAGTGTTGAACACGAAGAAAATAGCAACAATATAATGCTCTGTCGGATTGACTGTCTGCTCGAGTCTCAGAAGTCTAACATGAGCCCCTCAGAAAGAGGACGTACGGCGGATGAATTTACATAGCTGAATCAACGGTGGCGTCAACAGTCAACATGGCAGATACCTCAATGGGCTACTCTGACGTATTTGGAGCTGAGGTCATTGAGGATTTTCAACACTAGTCAGGGTGTTGAAATAGAGATGGTGGCGGAAGAGCCCTTAATGGGTCAACGGCAGCTCTCACATCCCCGCAGTGGGTTACTGACTCCGGAATATTCCGGCTCCTTTTGTCCAAGGGGTCGCAAAAAGGGCCTGGTCCTCCAGGTTGGGGGTTGTACGCCGGGGTAACTGCCCGACTACGTAAAAATGACATAGTTGCGAAGCATCAACAAGCCTCGGATACGGATGATCTTACTGTTGACGAACCTGGCAAACGATTAAAGGACAACGAATTTCGGATCTGTACGTGGAATGTTAGGTCCCTTAACAGACCGCGTGCAGCCGAACAATTAGCGGAAGCCCTGAACCACTATAAAGCAGATCTAACCGCCATCCAAGAAGTGCGATGGGATGGCCCGGGCAAAAAGAGGATGAAAAACTGCGATATTTATTACGGCGACTGCTATCGGCAACAAAAACAGCGCTTATTCGGATGTGGATTCGTCGTTGGCGCCAGACTTAGGCAAGAAGTCTTAAGTTTCAACTATGTAAACGAGCGCATCACGACAATCCGCATCAAGGCTACATTCGGCAACATTAGCTTAATATGCGCGCACGCCCCCACGGAGGAGAAAGACGACGACACCAAAGAAAGGTTCTACGAGCTCTTGGACCACACTTACGAGCAATGCCCTAGCTATGACATTAAAATTGTCTTAGGCGATTTTAACGCCAAGCTAGGAAGAGAGGGCATCTTTGGTAGTACTGTCGGAAAGTACAGCCTACACGACACCACCTCCGACAACGGATTTAGGCTGATCGATTTCGCGGCGGGGCGAAATGTTGTCATAGCCAGCACACGGTTCCCGCATCTCGATATTCACAAAGGCACATGGAGATCTCCTGATCAATCAACCGTCAACCAGATTGACCACGTTGCGATCGACGCAAGGCACTCCTCCAGTATTATGGATGTCCGAACGTTCCGAGCGGCCAACATTGACTCGGACCACTACCTTGTTGTAGCCAAGGTACGACTCCGGATATCCCGAACGCCGCCAAGACAAGTAAATACTGTGAGGAAGTTTGACGTCGGACGGCTACAATCGCAAGAGATCACCAGATCCTTTTCCGATCGAGTCTCTCTCAATCTCTCAAGAGGTCCTATGCAGCCAGCATCAAGTATTGAAGACCAGTGGCAACATTGCCAAAAAGCCATCAGAGACGCCGCCTCTGATGTGCTGGGTTTCACCCGACCACCACAACGAAACCCCTGGTTCGACGACGAGTGCCGGCAAGCACATGCAGCGAAGCAAGAGGCATACAAAGCGGCGCTGCAAAGGAGGACAAGAGCTGCTCGTGAGCTCTACGTGCAGAAGAGAAGAGACGAACACCGGCTTCTAAGGAGAAAAAAGAAAGAGCATGAGAAGCGCGCGATCGAGGAAATAGAGAGATGTTACAACAGGAATGAGGTTCGGAAGTTCTACCAGAGGGTGAAAAGAACCTCACAAGGCTACAGAACCCGAACCGAAGCCTGCAAGGACGAACAAGGGAACATCGTAGTAGAATCGCAGTCGATGCTGAGGATATGGAAGAACTACTTCTGCAGACTGTTTAACGGCGATGACGACTTACATTCCGCTGTCAGGCAGAATGAACCGTTCAACCTGGACGATGAGGATCAACAATACCGTCCACCCGACTTGGACGAGGTTAAGATAGCTATATCTAAACTGAAGTCCAACAAAGCCGCTGGAGCAGATGGCCTAGCCGCCGAGCTGTTCAAAGCGGCAGGCGATGACTTGGTTAGGAGCATGCACCAACTCATCTGTAAAATATGGTCGGAGGAAAGTATGCCCGATGAATGGAACCTCAGCATTGTTTGCCCGATCCTCAAGAAAGGAGACCCTCTGAACTGCGCCAATTACAGAGGTATCAGTCTTCTAAACATTGCCTACAAGATCTTATCTGCCGTTTTGTGTGAACGCCTGAAGCCTTTCGTAAACAACCTGATTGGTCCATATCAGTGTGGCTTCAGGCCAGGAAAGTCCACTATAGACCAAATATTCACACTGCGGCAGATCTTGGAGAAAACCCAGGAACTTCAAATCGATACCCACCACCTTTTCATCGACTTTAAGGCCGCCTATGACAGCATTTATAGGGACGAACTATACAGAGCAATGTCTAGTTTTGGCATCCCTGCCAAACTCGTCCGTTTGTGCAGGATGACGATGGAGAATGCACGCTGCTCCATCAAGGTCGGTAAAGAACTTACCGAGACCTTCGATGTCAAAAAAGGATTTAGACAAGGCGATGCGCTGTCATGTGACTTCTTCAACATCGTTCTTGAAAGAATAGTGCAAAACTCAAACGCCAACACCAGAGGCACTATCTTTCAAAAGTCCGTCCAATTACTCGCATACGCCGATGACATTGACATAATTGGCAGAACGCAGCGTGATGTTAATGGCGCGTTTGTGAGTATTGAGACTGAGGCGGCGAAGATGGGTTTGGCGGTTAATGAAGGCAAGACGAAGTATATGCTGTCAACTAAAAAGGACACCCAACACCGACGGCTCGGACAGAACGTCGCAATAGACAGATATAACTTTGAGGTGGTTAAGGACTTTGTCTACCTAGGCTCCGCTATGAACTCAGACAACGACACCAGCGCTGAGGTTAAACGTAGAATTACTCTTGCCAATCGCTGTTTCTTTGGGCTAAGAAGGCAATTGAGTAGCAAAGCCCTCTCCCGAACAACTAGAGTGACCCTTTATAAGACCCTTATCATCCCAGTTCTGCTATATGGCGCAGAGGCATGGACGCTATCAAAAGCGGATGAGGTAACTCTCGGTTGTTTCGAGAGAAAAATTCTTCGTGTTATTTTTGGTCCCGTCTGCATTGACGGTGAATGGAGAAGGAGATTTAACGACGAACTGTACGGGCTGTACAGCGACATCGACCTAGTCAGAAGAGTGAAGGTCCAACGACTGAGGTGGCTGGGTCATGTAGAGCGAATGGACACGAATGCTCCGGCCCGGAAGATCTTCGAATCCATACCCGAGGGAAGGCGCAGTAGAGGAAGACCGCGACTCAGGTGGCGCACGCAAGTGGAAGGGGACCTTAACCAACTTAGCGTGCGAAACTGGAGACAGCTAGCTAAAGATCGCGCTGGCTGGAGACGCTTGTTGGTTGAGGCCCAGGTCCACCCCGGACTGTAGCGCCACCTTAAGTAAGTAAGTAATCGGGTGCGAGGGTTTCATTGGTATTCAGTTCAAAGAATACCATTAATTGAACTTCATATTTTATGCATTTGTAAATTTACGTTTTAAGCAAAAGATTGTAATTTTTGTATGTCAAATAATCCATCCATCCATCAGTCTACTCTCATATATTTCTGTAGTTTCTGTAGTTGTATATTAATTTCTTGCGGTTTACACACTCAACCAATTTTAACAAATTTACATTTTTACTTTCTTAAAATATTAACAATTGAAAAAGTTGAATTTTATTATTTCAATATTTGCAGAGGAATGTGGAAGAAATAAAATATTGAAAATATACGAAGTTTATATCCGCTGTTTTTACTCCTAAAACATTTTTCAAAAAACACGTTACATCAGTTATTTTATCAAAACCGTAAAATGCACATTTCTTTAGAGTTGACGGAAACGTTAGTGAAACGTACATACATAATAATGGATTTAATAAAAATGTTTTTCTTCAAAAGAAAAGGTTCATTTAATTTGTTAGATTTAAAAAGTTGTTGATAACAAAAATTTTGAAATTTGAAAAATTTGAGGTATAAGTCTTGTACATACTTTGGAGCTCAAAAATCTTGAAAAAAAAAGATATATCTTGTAATATGGCATCACTGCTCCCAACTCGCAATCCTCTTGCCGCTGGCCCATTAAATTTTTGTTCAAATTCGCCATTTTGTTTTCCTATCGGTGTTATGTCAATTAAGAATCGTTGTGACATGCAAAAACATACAAAAAATATAAAAATAAATGCTGCCATCCTCGGCAACCGTTGGGAATTGTGCTAGAGTTCGGGAATACCACATTTTTACATTACTGAATGCCATTGGTTAGTTATTATAAATTGTTAAAAGGCGAATAATTCGATTTTATTGGTCAATAAAACTATGTAATGGAGATGTTCTATATACTAGAAACTTATTAGGACAAACATGGTTGCGTATTTTCCGCGTTTGAATATCATTAACTTCGATTTCATATATAAATTTTTCTTCGATAGCTGACAAAAAAACTTTGCTCAAATTGTTTTTATTCTTATGATACCATTTTGCAATGACAATTTTTAATAAATATTTTAAGCCAGTGAACACTTATTCCTAAAAAAAATTCTATCCACACGTAACGAATAATTTCAAATTTAACGGATAAAATTTTATGAACACTGCGAGCAACTTTGCCCACAGCGGAAGTGGTATAGGCCCAAACACCGGACCCATACAAGAAAACGCACTGCAGTTGATAGGTGGATTACAGAACTTTTATTATTCGATAAGAACTATTATTTGTAACTCTTATTATTATATATATATTATTGGTTGTAGCAGCAGTCCATCCAGTAAAAGCCACCACCTCGTGCCACCGCCGCAGACCAGAGAATAAAGAAAACTGACTGCTGAAAATTAACGCGGAGTGTGAGAAAGAGAAACCTAACCTTTCTGTTCGTGTTCGTTCGGTTCAGGTTTTTACTCCATCGTTCGCGTTCAGGTTTCGTGTCGTCGTTGTCGCCACATCACTCCCCCGCCAGCTGAATTATACAGGTTCAACGATATCTGCTAGGGCAATTAATCGTCCGACCTGTTCGCGTGACTTTCTCCTGAATTGTTTGGTTTACCGTAAGGGTTTTTTTGATTGGGGCTGTGCGGTCGCCTACGCGTGGTACTGACTGCGAGTGCCTCAAATCTGTTTCATCTATGATTTCTCCGAAACACGGTTTGAGACGATCGATCCCGATTACCGTGTTTTTTCCGTTCATTGCAACTTGAAAAGTTTTCGCGTCGCGTTTCAAAACCCTAAAGGGCCCTTCGTACGGGCGTTGGAGGGGTTTTCGTACCGCGTCGACCCTTACGAAAACGTGCGAACAATGCTTTAGATCTTTAAAAATAAATGGTTTAAAACTACTGTGCCGTGACGGGGCCGCTGGTCGAACGTTATCAAAATGCCTAACTAATTCCTTAACAAAATCGGACTGAGACGCTGAGGTATCGCTAGCCGTGAGAAAATCTGAGGGTAACCGTATGTTCTGACCGAAAACTAATTCCGCTGGGGTTGATTGGAATTCCTCTCTGTAGACTGACCTTAGTCCCATCAGGACGTGAGGGAGTTTCCTCGTCCACTGTATGTCGTTGTGGCATTTCAGGGCCGCCTTGAGCGTGCGATGCCAACGTTCCAGAAACCCATTTGCTTTCGGGTTATACGCGGTGGTACGGTGGTGCTGTATTCCGAGTTTGTTACAGAGCTCGTGGTAAAGGCTTGACTCAAACTGGGACCCTTGGTCTGTCACTACTGTAGAAGGAATACCGTAACGTGAAAACCACTCCCTGTACAGGGCATTCGCTACCGTTTCTGCTGTTATATCGTGAATCGGTATTGCCTCTGGCCAACGCGTGTACCTGTCGATTACAGTTAGAAGATATCGATATCCTTCTGATGGTGTTAGGGGGCCCACCAAGTCGATATGGATCTCGTCAAAACGTTTGGATACCGGCGGAAAGTTTCCGAGCGGGCTCCTGACATGTTTGGATATCTTCGATTTCTGGCAATCCATGCAGGCACGTGCCCATGTTCGACAATCTTTATTTATACCTGGCCAAACTACTTTCTTGGTTGCCGTTTTAACTGTGGTTCTAACCCCTTGGTGCGCTAAACCGTGTATTTTTTCGAAAATCGTTTTTCGAAATTCTTTTGGGACGTATGGTCGTGGTATATTAGTTGAAACGTCACAGAACAACGCCTCCTTGGCACCCGGGATTTTTACTTTCTCAAACCTCAAAGACGTTTCGGATGTCAGAAGGGCTTTTAGTTCCGAGTCGTCGACCTGAGCTCTAGCAATAGCCTGAAAATCTATTTCTGGTGGCAGGGCGATTTCCTCCAACCGAGAGAGTGTGTCTGCCACCACGTTTTCTTTGCCAGGAATATATTGGATGTCGGTTGAAAACTGTCCGATGAAGTCAAGGTGTCGGAGTTGACGGGGAGAAGCCTTTTCGGGTTTTTGCCGGAAGGCGAATGTTAAGGGTTTATGATCGGTAAAGATGGTGAAAACCTGCCCTTCCAACAGATGGCGGAAATGCTTGGTGGCTAAATATATGGCTAGCAACTCCCTATCATAAGTACTATATTTGCCTTGCGCGGTGTTCAATTTGGTTGAAAAAAATGAAAGGGGCTGCCAAGCTACGTTATTCCACTGCTGCAAGACTCCGCCGACTGCGGACTCGGATGCGTCCACACACAGGGATAGTTTGGCACAAGGTGACTGAAATGCGAGCATGGTTGCCTCACAAAGTTCTTTTTTACACCGTTGGAAGGCAGAAATTGACGCGTTTGACCACTTGATTATTGTGTTGTCGCTTTTTCTCTCTTTTCCCTTTAGGTTTAAGGTCAAAGGCAGCTGCGCCTCGGCTGCTCTCGGTATGAACCGACGATAAAAGTTAAACATACCGAGGAACCGTCTTAATTCACAGACGTTCTTGGGCAGATCGCAACCCGCGATGACCTGCACCCTCTCGGGAGAAGGCCTAAGCCCGTCTTTGGAAATCGAATGCCCTAAGAACAAAACACTGTCTTGCGCGAACCTGCACTTCTCGACGTTTATGACGAGACCGAATTTTTCCAAACGCCCAAAAAGTAGTTGAAGGTGATGTAAATGTTCCCTTCGATCCTTCGAGGCCACCAAGATGTCGTCTATGTACACGAAACAAAATGGTAGGTCCCTGAGGATCATATGCATAAAACGCTGGAATGTTTGCGCTGCGTTTCTGAGACCGAACGTCATTCTCGTGAATTCGAATAAACCGAATGGTGTCGCAATGGCTGTTTTGGGAATATCGCTAGGCTCGATAGGGATTTGGTGATAGGCCCTCACCAGATCGATAGTAGAAAAAACGGTGGTCGAGTGCAGCTGATGTGCGAAATCTTGTATGTGCGGAATGGGGTAACTGTCCGGTTGAGTTGCCGCGTTTAGCGGGCGATAATCGCCACACGGTCTCCACTCACCATTTTTCTTCTTGACGAGATGTAATGGTGTTGCCCAAGGGCTACTACTAGGGCGACAGATGCCTTGTCGTATCAAAAAGTCGAACTCATTTTTCGCAATTTTCAATTTTTCGGGTGAGAGGCGACGGGGTTTATTGGAAATGGGTCGCGAAGTGCCTGTTATAATTGGATGTGTTACGCCGTGTGGTACCGGTCGTACAAAAACATTAGGGCTGGAGACGATGTTGAACTGTCTGACTAAGTCATGGATGTCAGAGTCGATTGAGTTATGCGCGAGTATGGAGAGTTTTGGTGTTGAACCGCGTTCTAAAGAACCTTGCGTGCATCTAGCGGTGTGTGGATCAAGGAGTCGCCCATTTTTAATGTCGACCAATAATCCGAACGCTCTTAAGAAATCAGCCCCTAGAATGGGTTTGTTAACGTTGGCGTAAATGAAAACCCAAGAAAACTTTCGTTTGAGACCTAGATCGACTGAAAGTCTTATACATCCGTATGTACGCACCGGCGAGCCATTGGCTGCGAAAAGCTGACTGTTGCTACGACAAACCTTCCTTTGTGTTGCGTTTGCCGGTAAAACCGACAGGTCGGCGCCGGAGTCTATTAAATATTCAAGTTTATTTTTACGATCGCGCACGAATAAACGACAATTTGGTGAGAAGGAACCCGTATCGTAAGTCGCCACCGACTGGGTCCTTAGTTTTCCGAATTGTGTCTGTTGTTTGCCCTGAAACTACAAGGTGGGACGCACTTCCTGGCTGCGGAGCCGAAACGTCGGTGGAAGTAACAAAAACGGGAACTGTTACGTTCCCGAAAATCGGACATTCTAGAACTATGCTGCGGTACCGTCGGCCTACCCTCTTGTTGTGCGCGATTATTTAATTGGCGACGCAATGCTGCGATCTCTAGCTCTAGAGCTTCGCGCGTCCGTTCGTACGGAATGTCTGCATTGTTTTGCATAGACTGCGTTGACTCGCCGCTAGTACTAGAGGTCGCGGCGATATCTGCGCACACGGGAAGCGCGCTGACGACCTTATCTGCCGTTTGCGCTAGTATATCTAAATTCTCGGATGAACATGATAAAATAGCTTGAGCCGTAGCCGGGAGGCGTTTCACCCAGATGGTTCTTAAAACTGATTCTGGAAATAAGCTACCTGATAGCGCGCGCATTTCTCGTAGCAGTTCACTAGGTTTCTGGTCCCCGAGTGCCGTTTCATGTAAAAGTTTTTGTACCCGTGAGTCTTCTGATTCCGTTAAACGCGACAGAACGGTGTTTTTTAAATTCTCGTATAATCCACTTGCGGGTGGGTTTAGTATGATATCCCTACATATATTTATCGTACGTGCATCTAGTAACCCGAGTGTAGTATAATATTTCGTATTGTCGGACCTGATCTGAGATACCGCGAATTGCCCCTCTAATACGGCAAACCAAACGTCAGGGTTATCCGGCCAAAAAACTAAATTCTTAAATGCTAGTGCACTTACTTGTTGACTTGCAGACTCAGTTGCGCTTGCTGCTACGCTGGCGGGAGTTGGACATGGAGGTGATGTGTTCGTTGCGTCTCGTTGTTGTCTGGTCATGTGCTCTTGCTCGTTCGGCATGGTGGTGGCGTTTATGGTGACGTCGCTTTACACTCTGGATAAAAAGAAAAATTATGTTACACAAAAAAAAAAATTCATAATTTCCTTAGCACATAAAACACAAAACATAAAACAACACAAACACAAATGATGCGGCTCGACAAAAATCCCCCGTTGATTTGCTCCTGATCCATAAAGCGTTGTTCCGTTTGTTGGATTTCGAACGGGATGTGGTGGCGTGTTAACTGTACTGTACTGCTTTCAGTTAAAGATGGAACAGTTAGACGATTAAAATGTTGCTTTGTCTACTGTCTGCTGTGGCTTTTACGATGAAATTTATATCTGGATTCGCAATTATTATGATTTATGGCGTCTGCCGTGGTTTTGGCAGTGGAATAATTGTTGATTCGCCGTTAGACAATTACTGTACTGCTGTTTGACTTCTGCCGTGACGTTGGCGAAATTGACGGCGGCTGGCACAAAGTACATGAGGTGGTGTGGTAGCGTTTCAATCACGTCGGGGTCACCATTTATAGGCCCAAACACCGGACCCATACAAGAAAACGCACTGCAGTTGATAGGTGGATTACAGAACTTTTATTATTCGATAAGAACTATTATTTGTAACTCTTATTATTATATATATATTATTGGTTGTAGCAGCAGTCCATCCAGTAAAAGCCACCACCTCGTGCCACCGCCGCAGACCAGAGAATAAAGAAAACTGACTGCTGAAAATTAACGCGGAGTGTGAGAAAGAGAAACCTAACCTTTCTGTTCGTGTTCGTTCGGTTCAGGTTTTTACTCCATCGTTCGCGTTCAGGTTTCGTGTCGTCGTTGTCGCCACAGTGGCTCATATTTTTTGCGAGTGTGTTGGTGGTTAAAAAATATTGAAGTTACGTGACATTAGGCAATACGAATTTCAATGTAACAATACAAGCGCACCAAATCGTGACCACTCCGTAAAAATATAGCTTGTAGGCTAAGTAACGGGAAATCAGCCGGAGTTGGTGGTATCAGTATTGTCTCTGCTTCCAACCACATAGTCTTCTGTTCGTCTCTTTGATTGTCGGCCTGAGAGAGAGAGAGTCGTGGAAGTTTTGGTCATCGTGTTCCGATAACTGTGAGACCGTAGTTTCTTCGAAGTCTTCTCCCTGAGTCTTCATTACCTCCTGAGCAATTTGGTCTCTATGTTGTGGAAGTAAGTCGAAATTATTATTATTTAAAATTGTTCAATGTCTACTTTTCTATAAAATGAAATGTTCGAGGAGAACACTCAATATTTAATTTCCCGAATGTTGATACCATTTTAACACAAAATAAATAAAAACAAATGCACTAATATGTCAAATAGGAAACCAAAGCTGTCAATTGAAAGGTGACTGACAGCTTTTTTAATTCTTACACCAAGAAATTTGTTGAGTAAAATCTCGTAAGATTCTCAGTGGAGGGGTAATATCTTGCCCTCTCGATAACGCTCTTTTTTACTAACTGTTCGAATTGAGTAAAAATTCGTAAGAACTAGTAACAATTCGTATGATTTAAAAACGAATACATCTCGTGTATTAATGGCCGACGGGTGGCACTATTTCAATAAAAAAAACAATTTGTAAATAGATTTATAACAATAAATATAGAAAAAGTAATGTTGAGTAAGTTTTTTTTTCGATAGCATAACTTGTTCTCTGTCCATCTTCGGCTCCAAAAACTGTTTATCCATTCACATTTTAGTTTTTTGATTTGTTTATATGAATTCTATTTTTAACAGCAAAATTCATGCAGCTGCATCAATGAAATCCGTGGGGGACGTCCGAAAAATTAATTAACAACACATGCAAGTTGAGCCCAGCTTCCACTAGGGCATAAATAAATTTAGAAATATCGGAAACGAAATAATCCGCCACACAGCCTCGTTGCAGTTCACGTACGTACCCAATTAATAGCGAGTCGCCTCGTCATATTTATCATGAGCCTGAATCTCGAACACCGCCATATTACTGCCGTTAGTGACTTATTTGTACACATATGAGACACATAATTGAGCAACATAGCTCAACATTGATATGAGTCTTTGAATTTCCACAAAAACGGGCAGTATTTCACAATCCAGCCGACAAAATTTGCTCCTCTCACCTTCATCATGAATGTTTTTTTTTTTTATATTTTGAATGTACCTACACGTTCATTCAATTCACTGAAAAGTGTCAATAAATAATGAATGCAAGACACCACTTAACGTCATATGCTTTTTATCTCCACATTTTTTTGTATCTAAACATTTTGCATTGTCTTGAATGAAATTTGATTTTTTATGGAAGGTATAATGACTTTGGCATTACATTTGTAACGTCAAGAAGGAGTCACCGCAGACCTCATAAAGTATATATATTCTGAATCAGGATCACATTATGAATCGATTTATCCAAGTCCGTCTGTCTGTCCGTCTGTTGAAAGCACGATACCGCCCAAAGGAATTGACATAGGTGATTGAAATTTGGTGAAAGGACTTCTTTTTATCGTCGTCAGGTTAGTATTGAAAATGGGCTATGTCGGTCAAGTAGTTCTGGTACCTCCCATACAAAACCAATTTTGCATGACTTGTATGCAGTGGAGGGTATCAAAGCATCCAGGCCGATGATAACACTTTTACTTGTTTTTTTTTTTTTTAAAGAAGTCCTATGTCCTTCTCATTGGTTTTCGGAATTGTCTAAAAGAAAAACCAAGTAAATTGGTTGAAAATTACGTGAATTAGGTTATACATAGATATAGATTATTAAAGTGAGTAGAAATAGGAAATATTAAAATAAATTTTCACCGAAACATAAAGTAATATTCCTCGCGACAGTGAAGTCATAGCTCCTGTTTTTAAAAAGAAAATTAATATACCAACAAAAGCCAACCCCACAAAACACATTAAGCCAGATACTCTTTTAAATCAAATTAGTTCACGGATAAAGAGCACAAGAATACAAAACAGAAGCGCTGACAGCAACTGTCGCCATTCACCCACTCGAATTGCAGCATTCCACCAAATTGCAAAAGGGAAACCAGAACGATTCTAAGCAACCCACTACAAAGGATTATTATAGCACTATGAACCAAGAGTTCAAAAAGGAGTCAGAAGAACAAGAGAAGTAGTAAGAGTTCTATGATGGCAATGGCAAATTGTTGGCAGAAGTTAAATGTGTATTTACTCCAGTCTTTAGCTATATGCATTTCTATATATACATATATACATTTCAAGGCGAATGCTATTTTTTTTATCATCTGTTGAATATGGTTTTAATTCAGTATAATACAACTACAACTTCCTTAGAAATCGTTTCTATAGGTAAAAACTTTTATAATAATAGAACCGGTAGACTATACTAAACATCGATGATCATAGCAATATCATAAGGTTCTTTTTCTCACACAAATAGTTCAGCACACTTATTTTTTGAAAGAAGTAAAACCCGAGATAACAATCAAAAGAAAACCGCGAACTATGCCCAGTAGGTAGTCTGCTCGCTCTGATTTAGTTTGTGTTTACGTTTAGGTAGCTAATTGAATTCTTGGACTAAGCGTTTATGGTGAAAAATGGATGTTTTCAACTTTCGGATAGTTTTGGAATTACATTTGATGAGTGAACACAGCTTTATAAACACTACATACTTAGTATTTGAAGTTGACCACGAACAGCTTTGCTCTAAATGTAAGTTGCCGGTTAGGATGTTGATCTTCTGATTTTATATGACTGTCATTTTTGCTGATGAATTGATAAATGTGTACATTACGATTTTTTTTTTCGACGGCATAGCGGTAAAAAGTTGTCTTTCAGTGAGTATATGAAACGCTCAAAAAATTATTTACCAATCTTAATGTTAGAATTCGATTTGCTGTTGTAAGCCATGTAGTAACCATTGGTCCAGGTTCAATATTAGTTCCAAAACACCAGTGCTGATAGCGAGATATTTTTGGTCGGTACTCAAAGTGTTGTCGGCTTAGTGATTAGTGTGTCGGACTTAAAAGCGAGGGGTCCCAGGTTCGAATCCCGAAAAAAACCCAAATTCCAACTTAAGGTTTTTGTCACTGCGCCACCTCTCGCGAACGTCAGGCAAACATCCGAGACCCAAGAGTATAACTGTCATGAAAGAGCTTCTCAATTGGCCGTTTGGACTCGGTATGAAATTGTAGATCCCTTCCATTCGTCCCAAAAATAAAAACTCACACTAGACGAATGGTTGTGAGAAGCTAGGCCTAGGTTCCATACGGACCTGTTGCGCCAACTATATATATACTCAAATTGTTGTTGGTAATTTCAGGTAACTGTGTAGATATGACAGCAAATTGAAATGTTGGTATTGTCTCACACTTTTGTAATTCAGATCCAATGGCACCTGAAAAGCATTTAGGTCCAGTAGTTTTCCCATCCAAATGTAGCAACAGATATCGCAGTGGTAATTCATTACAATTCAGCTGGCATAAACCACTGTAATGGTTTATTAATTTCTTCCTCCATCAGACGAACAATACCACCTTTAAAACCTGTATTCGCTACTGTTCAATCGCAACCAACAACAGCTATTTCACTCAGTTTCACTGATTTGGATTTCAAGTGAGTTATTAAAGGATCTAACGCACACGTGACATGCCCAAACAAATTGCTGCCAGGCTCCGATAAAATCACATAATGGTGTTCTACTACTCATTTTCAAAAAAATTCACAATTCTTTTGGATATTAACCAATGTTTTATCCTTTCTGCCATCAAAATACACTCCGAATTGGATTTTTTGCAATCTGCGACGTAACTTTGGGCAATTATGAAATAATGCCAACATCTTTTACAGAAGAAGCTATATATATAATGATGTCAAATTTAATCTCTTTTTTTTTTGGTGGCGGCGAAGCTTTTTGTTTTGGCGTTTCAGGGAAAAGATTAGAAGCTACGCAATCGCTGGAACTATTGCTTTCGATTGTCGAGTCAACACGCAAAGAACGAGAACAGCACGGTTTGTCACAAGCAGCTGTTTTTCTTTTACGCAACAAATTTTGTTCTTTTCTTTCTTGTTTGTTTTTTACAGTTGCAATCACTGTATTGACGGGCTTTATATGGTTTCATTAAGGTCATCACAGGAACACAGCAGAATTGGCGCTAATTTTGTTATAAATGGACATGAAAACAGACCCGAGCTGAAAAAGAGACCCCCGCATAAAATACTTATAGAGCAACACAAAAAATCATCTGTTTATGACAAACAAAATTTAAATGGCAAAAAAGTTAAGTGGAAAAAAGCTTTAACAATATCATTTGATCAAAAATGCGCTTAAGAGAAAATATTCAACTGCTTTTGGAAGGACTATATAACTTTATTACAAAATAAGTGTTGGTTTAATTTATATACCCTCCACACGAAGGTATATTCAGTTTGTCATTAGATTTGTAACGCCAAGAAGGAGTGACCGGAGACCTCATAAAGTATATGAATTATGAATCGATTTAGGCATGTCCGTTTGTCAGTCCGTCTGTCCGTCTGTTGAAAGCACGATAGCGCCCAAAGGAATTGGCATAGGCGAATGAAATTTGGTGCAGCGACTTCTTTTTATCGTCCTCAGGTTGGTATTAAAAATGGGCTATGTCGGTCAAGTAGTTCTGGTACCTCCGATGATAATACTTTTACTTGTTTTTTTTTTGTTCTGAAACGGATACTTCAATTGCGGTAATTGACTATTATATGCCCCTGAATTAAAATTAAACAATTGCTTACTTTTAGGCTTACGTAAATTGCATTCCTTTATGTGTAAATGATTCGCTCCATGGAAAACGGGTTCTAATCTTAGATGCCTTACCTATTTTTGAAGGAGTTACTACAGTAACATTGCGGCGACGATGTCACATATTCGCATCGGGTCATTAATCATCCTTATGTTGACCCCTTAAAAATTATTAATATTCCTTAGTTGTCAGTTGTCAACCCAATGAATTAATAAATGTCATTCCTTTTTTTGAAGTCAAAGAACGTGGTCGATTCATTAAGGTTAGGATTTATCAGACAAATTGAATGTGACAAAAATGATGTTAGTTAACTGATAAGCATTTTATATGGGGAATTCTTAAATTCATTTTACCAGTCTTAATGGCAACATATACCCACTATTTTTGGTTTGTGCACATGTAGGGCACAGTACCTTTCGAATGATATAAGTTTTATTCTCCTCATTTCATAATAAATACTTGAAAAGTGTACTGAAACTTTTGATGTTCACGTATTAATATAAAGATTTAACCAAATCTTCTTTTTCTGAAATAAAAATATGTTTTTTTTTCCCAATATTTATTACACAAAATTTATTAATTAATTGTATTTATTACAGTTACACGCATGGTGTATCGTGTATTGTAGGCATAGAGTTTAAAAGAGTATCGTAAATGTCAATTGATCACATATACGACAAAAAATGTCCTTACTTTAGAGTTGATGGAAATGTAACTAAAACAGAAGTTGCGCATGGGCTATGTTCTCTCAGAAAACGTTTTTCTTCAATACAAAAAGGTTTTTTTAATTTGTTAGATTTTGAAAATTATTGATATTAACCCTAGAATGCATAAGAGATTTTGAATAACGTTAACACATATTGAGTTCCTGAGCACCCCAGTTCTAACAATTTTTTTAAATTTATTTATTTTATTTTAAAATAATGTATTTATTAACTAAATTAAAAAAAAATCATTTTATTCACAACCTTAGTAATTAAAAAAAAATAAATACAGAGGTTATTAAGTGGTGTGACCATATGGTGTTTCAAAAAATTCCAAAAAATTTAGGTTTATAAGCTTGCATCTTCCAAATTTGTTCTTGTTTCTGAAAGGAAACATATGTGGGAACATAAGTATATGTAAAAAACTTTGATTTTGTAAGTCTTACCCGTATATTTTTAATATTTTTTTTTTCCTAAAATAACTGCCTTTCTTCTGAATTTTCTTCATCATCTTCGCAATCACTCGCCATAATTTCATCGTCTTCTTCAGAATTCGCCCTACGTCATCTAAACAGGCTTCATCTCTATCCATGTCCAGAACGTCACCGACGACGACGTCCAAAAGGAGTTGCCTTATGTCGTTTTCAGCGTAAATAACTCGATTTCGAGACATATTGTGCAAATAATGGAATACGTTTGCAGTTCCGCAATTGTGGAATATTTTGTAATGGAATTCTGAAATGATTCATTAACTTACCTTGCTAGAGTTCCAAAAATTAAAAAAGAAATTATTCACTTGTCTTTTAAAAATGAAATTACACTAACACATATGGGTTGCCATATGTAAAAGTCATAGCACACTTCAAAAATAGCTACTTTTATTTTTAAAAATATAATCGTTTCATTTTGAATTGAGGTGCGAACGCACCCCATATGCATTCTAGGGTTAACACAACTTAAAATTTGTTGAATTTTAGTTAAAAAGTCTTGTACCTACATATTTTGGAGCTTGAAAATCTTGAAATGAAAAGCTTGTAAGCTGGCATCACTGATTGTAAGGTACATAGTCCGATATTGTTAGCTCATTTGCAGCTAATTGTGAGAATAATTAAATTAGCGTTTTCGGTGATTAGAATTGAAAATTAAGGATGCAATTCATTTTAAAACATCAACTTTACTCTTAGTAAAAATCATTATTGCCGTTTTCAGGTAAACCAAAGAAAAATGTTTTTTTTTCAAAAATCGATTATACGATAATATACAAGCTGGGCCAAAAGAAATCGCCCTATTGGAAGATGCTCTTATCTTTGCAAATGGCCGCCAATGTAAAATCTGTTTTGATATTTGTGGACTAGACAGATGTAGAATACAAGTGAACAAGCCATGGAGCGATACACTCCCCAAGAACGCGGAATAATCGTGTCTATTTTTTTGAGTAACAATTCGTCTGTAGTATTGGCGCACCGCGAATTCCGTCTCGCCGATGCCACGGCCGTCCGACACCGACTATGCAAACACTGCGCCGTTTGGTCACCAACCTTAAAGAGTATGGGACCACACGAGACGTTGCCAAGAGTGGCCGGCCCCGGTGCGCCCGTTGTGCCGAGAATATAGCTGCTGTTGACGAGACCATTTTTTTCGAGAATGCGGCTGGTCAAACGACAACAGTGGACGGTGCGCCATTATAACCGAGTTTTTTCGAGACTTTTTTTGTGGGGTTTGAAGTCCTGTGTTTACGTGAACAAGCCCGAGACCCTAGAAGCCCTCAAGGACAACATTCGACACGAGTGCGAGAATCTGTCGCCCGAAGTTCTCGCCGAAGTGATGAAAAATGCCATAAAACGAGCCCGTATGGCAATCAATTATGACGGCGGCCGATATCATCTTCTCGACTTTACCAATAAAATTTTAAAGGTTCAAATAAACATAATCAAAAAACAGAATCGAAGTTTTTCATTTAGAAAAAAAAGAGAGCCAAACAACATCGGATGACTTCTTTTGGCCCACCTGGTAGATAAAAACTGAGCTTACTATTAAATTAGAAATGACCATACTAGGTACCCTAGGAATGCATTTTTTTTTATAAAAACGGTCCCGAACTGTAGGCCCACAACCTCCAAATTCAAAGTTTAAACCAAATCAGGGCAACGGCTTACGCTGTATGGCTTAGGAATGTCAGAATTTAATAGCATCTCGAGTTCGAAATTTTGTACAAATAAAGTATCTTTCTCTTACTACGCAATCGAGAAAGTTAAAAATTCGGACTGATTTAACCAAAGTATATCGTCGACTGACATAAATTTTAAAGTCAATTTTGCTTTTCAAATATTCAAAAATATATACATCTAGTTACTTTTGATTACACCAATTTCCATTTCAAATGCACATTTTATAAGTTTCCGAATGTATCTGCGAACGGAATCTTTATAAAGAGTAAAAGTGCCAGAACCAAATCAGCCAAAAAAGCGATATTCCACCGATTTGGTGTAAACTTAAATTAATTGGCTGAATGCCAATATCACATAATACACTAGACAGAGAGTGCTTTATAAACAGCACCTACGCTTATGAAAATAAACTATGTTTTCCGACGGAGAGCAACAGAGGTGATGTATCTACATATTCTAAAAAAAAGACTCCCCTCAGCAAATTAATGCTTTCACTTCCTGAAAAAAATCGGTTTGATGAATTACATTTTAAATTGACTGTGTGAAGCGGGAAAGTAAAAGATCCTCTCCAGAGACTTTTCATCTTTCGTCCATGGCATATTCATTTTGGTAAACGCTGCTGTAACTCGGATGAGACATTCAGAGTTCTTTTACACCTTCTGTTTCGTTTCCTTGCTTTGGCGACGTGCAAATTATGACGTATGACACTAGGGAATATGTCACCAAATGGAGTTGTTAACGCATTACACTATTTTTATTCTGTATTTAAGATTCTCTATTAAGTACCTATTGGTGTAGGTAGCATCTATCCTTAATGGAAAAATGAAACAGTCGACAAATATTTTAAGCCGTGTTTTATTTTGCCCAATGATCTATAAAGGAAAATAAAACAACCCGGATCATATACAGTTTTAACTTTTTTATATTGGTAGTATTTGACACTTTAACCTTTCAAACGATGACATTTTAGAATTCGCAAACAAAAATGGAGCAAGCAGCAATCGAAGTAAAGTGCAAAAATCAGTTTTCAATGTGTTTATTAAGTTTTTCCTCGTTTTATAGTTTTTCTTTAAAAGCGATGAAGAAAGCAACGAGACGAGTTCATCTGGATTTTCGTTCTTCATCATCACACGTTCCTCTTCCGATTCGGGTACCTACCGATCAAGCCGATCCTAAATAACCATTTCATTGAAACAATTCGCAGCTACAGTAATTTGGATTTTGAAATGCATTTTCGACTACATCGCTCAACAGCTCAAATGATAATCGCTAGGTATACAAAATAACATAATATTTAAATTAATCACGTTGCTCCCAGGAGTGAAATTATAGAATTAGGATAAGTTCGGGCATTAGGACTATTTTTAAATTAATTTATTTTTTGTTAATAATGCACCTAACGTCAATCTGAAATAACTTTACTAAGAACAAAATTTTTTAATTATTTTTTTTGAATAAACTAGCCAAAACAGTAACACAAATAAAAATAATAAATCAAATTCATTAACAAAAAATAAATTAATTTAAAAATAGTTTCTAAAAAACCATGGAGCATCCCTGACGCCAATATGGCGAGGAGCTTTTATTTTTTATTTAAACGCCCACATCCATCGCAGGTGTTTCTGAATGCAGTCCAGTAGTCGCGGGACAACTGTCCACTAACGATACACTGCATCCACTCGTCCCTTTTGGTTGTAGTGGTGTAATTTTCACCACATACAGCGCAAATGTTTTCCCCATAATCCTCGAGCCCATCCGACTCGTTGTGACGACTTACAGTTAAAATACAACGGATAATTATAAATATTATATGCACAACATAACATAACTATGCAATACACAACGCAAAAACGAGAAGAGACATAGGTATGAAACAATAATTTACATGAAAACTTCATAAGGGCATTATGGCGGCACCTGCGCCATATTACACAAAAATCACTTATTCACAACACATTAAAAAAGTTTTGTTTTCTTTTCCGATTTCCCGTTATACAACAAAACTGAAACTGTATTCTACATTCCACTCTTCACACCGAACACCTGCGTTGTATACTTACCGAGAAAAGCGAATTCAAACACAAAGCAAAATTAAAATTTTTGTTTTTGCTCTTTATGTTCAGCGAAACTAGTCGTATCGTGTATCGACTAACTATGTTGACTGCGCACGTGTTCGGTAAAAACTGAAGTTTCTGCATTGTTTTAATTTTAATTTGAGTTTGCGAAGTATGATATTTGCGAGATGTGCGAACTTACCCTAAATTGTTAACACTTAAGAATACAATTGTTTCTTTATTTCTATTCTATATTGGTACCTACCTTGGTATATAATCATCTACAAAAACTTGCTTCGATCGCTTCAATCTTTCGGAACGATTTCAAACAAATATTGCAAGACGACTCCCAAAAACTCCATCTGAAACGGAAATGGATATATGTACGTATATTTTTGTGATACATGGCAAACACAAATACTTTTCGAGAAACCGCAAATTTGTTTGGTCTATCAATTACCACAGTTTAGGCAATTGTCAACAGAGTTGCATCGTGGCTTATATAAATCGGGCTTGGCTACATAAAATCGCCTAATGCCAATAAGGCCATGCAGAATTCCGCAATTATCAAGTCACGGTCAAAAGATTTCGGGAGTTTTGGGGTGCATTGGTGGGTCTCATATAAGAATCACGGCACCAATCGAGAATAAAGAAAGCTATTTCATTTCCACCGTACTTTTATATGCCCGAAGCAGATTTTTCAATTTTGTCTTCAGCAAATCTACTGTAGTTGGTTGCGTTTAAAAGAAAAAGCACGAAAATGCCAGTAAGTGATAGCTAAACAAGACTTACCAAAACTCCCTGAGAAAGCAAATCTTCCAAGTCGTTGTTCCAGGCATATATTTTTTTTTCCTTTCATGCTCAAATTCTTGTTTCCGATTGCCATATGCAGTCAGAAAAGCCTCCTCCAGAGGCCACATTCGTCGTTGACGAATAAAAAAATACTGCAAAATGGTTTATTTGTTTTTATTTACTTACGATTGTTTTCGATTGTACTACGGCTTTATAATATTTGACACATGAAAAATCTTTACATGAGATGGCAACGACTTTTCATGTTTTTTTTTTAATATAGGATCATGTTCAATCAATAAAAACATTTTAATGAAATGATTCTTCGTTTTTGACTAAATTTCAATATTTTTTAAAGATTTAATGTTTTAAAATTGAAATGAATAGTTAAATAATGAACAAAACCACGAGTTTCATAATTATTTCTGTGAGAAATACTCATAGTTTTAAAAAGAAAACAGTGATGCGCACTAAATAGTAAATATAAGATGCCAATAATATGTTTTTTGTAATCATCAAAAAAGTTAAAAATGATTTGCTCGAAATATACAAAAAAAATCATGCAATGTTATACTTTGAAAACCAGCAGCAGAAATACCAATATTTAGAATTAAAAGCGTAAGATAGTGACAACTAATTTTCAGATAACGAAACATGATCCAGCTCTTTAGTGGGATCTTTCACTGTTGTTGTAAACCATGGAAATCAATGATCTATATAGATCATGTGGGTAAAATAAAAAACGCCTTTAGACTTCTCAAAACATTACCTACCCAGACCTGCTGCGTTTTTGATTGTGACATTGAATTATTTATTGAGTATAAAATGAAGACAATCAATCAAATTGTTTTATATGTATTTATTTGAAGTTTTCACAAAGATTAGTTGTTAAGGTGTAAATATATTTATGTTTCAGTATTACTGCCTTTCTCAATGATGCCGCGGTAGGCGTTTTCACGAGCTGAGCTATTATGTGACACTGCACTCAATTTATACAGTGTAGTAACGCGGACGTATCGCATATATATGTAAGTAATTTTGTGAAAACTGTGGTTTGTTGAAGACCTAATAATAATGTTATCTATATAATCTTTTTTAATAAATGGGATGAGTGAGACGGCGTCTGCCGTAAGTAGGTATACTAAAGTGAAAATTGATTGAAAAAATCTGTCAATTAATGTAGCTATTGCTTCGGATTGAACAGTTCTCATAATTTTTTTGTATATTCCTTAAGTAAAAAGGTACTGTTTTCGGTCAACATTTTGAACTCGAGCTTGGTACCGCAATGCTACCCGTCAGGCCGTTAGTCCGCAGTCCATCAGTTAGTCCGTTATTGCGGCATTTCGTTACTGCTTTCTTGTATCAGGAAGGTAGTGTTTTCGTACAAGAGGTTGCTCCCGCAATGCTATCCGTTATCCAATTAAGTTTGGTATCCTGCTCGCGCTAAATTTTATCTCCCATACAAAAATGTCTAAAAAGATAAAATTTTGCGAGGCAGTTTAGCAAAGCAGTATCCTGTTCGCTCGCTAAATACTTAACTTCATAAATATGGGCCGATGACAAATATCCACTCATTTAGCTCGCGAAATAAATGTCCGGTACATTAAATCGAAGATAAATAATTTTGACAGATGAAAAAGGAGGAAAAACTTTGTGTTGTTTTTATTTGGATTTTTTTTTGACGAAACCGCAGAAAACATTTGCTTTATAAATAAAAGAGAACGCAAAACCAAAAATTCCTTTTCATGCTATGAAAAAACATAAAAAAATATTGCAGGGCTTGTGGAGGAACGATCAGGAATATGGAAATTGCAGAAAAATTCCTATCCAAATAGGTATTTACCCGACACGAAGGAACGTGTCGGCTTCTGCTTGATAATATAGAAATTTTTTGAGCTGATGCAGCAATGGTAATAAATCTTCTGCAATTTTGCGTATATCTATTGTTTGGGAACGATTCAAACACTGCAATGTCTTTGAAGTTTGAAATTCGAAAATTGTTTGTACGCGAATAATTAATTTAACTTTTACTGTCATGAATAAATGGTTTTTGTCCCATCTATATAATGATTAATAATTAAGCGATTTATCTTTGGTATGGAGAAATGAATTTTAGACTAGGGACGCTAAAATTTAGCGCGAGCATGATACTAAGCTTTAGTGTGAAGCTCATCAGTCAGTCGGTTATGGCATTAATGTGTTATTATGTGAGTCGAAGTAGTTTTTATTTTGTTACTTCGGTTTAGATGAACTTTCTTCTGCCCAAATTCATTCAACTGCTCGTGCTACGATGCAAATTTTGTATTGTGACAGTTGTATAGATTACGAAAAACAATGGTTCTAATCTGAGCTTGTCGCGACAGTCACACCACTAAGTGTCTGAATCACAAAAGATTAAATGGGCTGCGATTAAAGTAGGTACAGACCGCAATAAACTACAGAGTCTTATTGGTCAAAATTCAAAGTTTCCATGGCTTGCAGTTGCTTTCAGTCCGATCTAAAAAAACTTGAGGCGGACATATGGCAGAAAAAAGTATCATTGGTGGCCGCAGAACGAAAGGCAAATCGCTTGGGATCCGCAAGAGTGATATTTTTTTTTTAGGTTTTTTTGCATGTACTTTGCAGTGCAGGCAGAATATATAATACAAATCCATCAAATCTTGGCTTGGAGATGCAACGTAGAAAAGGTGGACTCTGAAAATGTTTTGTAAAAATATCGTCACGTATTTTAACAATGAACAACTAACAAACTACAAAATTCACAGTGGTGGTGGAGTGCAAAGACGCATCGAAAATATTGTAAATAAATTATCGAGGATCGATACAACATCTTTCATGTGAGAACTTTCAAATTTCACTCACTTCTTTGGGCTAGATTGGAAATAGACGATGCCAGATAACTGCAACAGGATTACTTGCCACTTAACAAGAAAATGTCCATTATTTGTTTGTAAAAAGCTTTCCAACAGGAATTGCAGTGTTCGGTTGGCAAATATTAAGTGCTTCAAGACCGATTAGGACCCATTGGAAAGAATTTCCAAGTCCCGATTTACCTGTGTCCTTCCATAGGATGACAGCATTTTTTTGAGGTTTCTCAACCGACTAAATCGGAACAAAACAAATTTTGAATTACAGCGACAATGACCGGATAAAAAAAAATGGCTAGAACATATCGTCGGTTGACAGGTAAAACTCCTGAAGTACACATTTCAGCTAAATTGACCTTTTATCACTAAGTACTAAAAAATACCAAAGCAATAATTAAAGCGTCGATAATGCATTTAGTTCTAGAATTATTTTTAAAGCAGTTAAAAAAAAAATAGGTACTAAATTAAAAGAGGATTATATAATTGCAAGGAAACGACAAGGATTCAGCACAGAAATGGCCGATGACGAAGAGGAGCTCAGTGAAATGAATTCACCACCCGGCAATGATGAAGGAGTTTCTTTCACCAACACCGAGTAAGATGCCTTTGACAATCAAGTTCAAGAATTCTTCACGGAAAAATTGTAGAGCAGCCAGCTTAAGTCATATATATTGTACCAATTCCACCAGATATCACGCAACAACAATGCCAACCACACCATTAACTAATTTAGTAACAAAAACAACTCAAGACAGTTAATGCCGCTGTCAAAGATAGAGCAGACTAGTCACTACATGAAGTTAACTGGTACGCACTAAAATGCTATTTCGTCCTAAAGTTGTTGCATAATGCATAATGATCCTGCTGGCTATAGCGATGAACAACTGCATCAATATGCATTGTTGTGAGTCAGGGTGAAGCCACACGGGCAGCTTCAGAACAAGTGAGGAGGGCTAGTGGTTGCTCATCTCAGCTCGTCGGATGGGGGTGTTCTTGCCCCCGCACCCCATACCACCTGCTCAACAAACATTTTATCCCATGCCAAGTGCAAATAAAAAAAAAGGAAAAAAGAGGAAAGTAACTCGACTTTGAACTCGGACTGACAAACGGACCATTAGAATGAAAGATAGCATAGGAAAAGAAAAATGTCCAAGGACCTCTGCCGATACCCCGAAGAAAGGACGGAAGAGACACCGCGAAACTTACCTATCTAGTCTTCATTTTCTTGGAATGAGAGCGAGGGGTCTCTAAATTCTTATACTTATACGCAACGTATTGGAAAATAAATTACAGACAGCATTGCATCTCCGTACTGTCTTCCCATAATCAAACAAATATATTTTGTGTTTAAGGCAGTGAAGGTGGTTCATAACTATTTGCCTTCGCCTATTTATATACATAAGATTCGTTTTTTATTTTTATTTTTCATCTATAAATGATTACATGCTAAAAGATAAATTACTTCGAAAATTTGATAAAAAGTAAATAAATTAATTGATGATCTATTTTCTGTGGTCACAAGGCAAAACCGCTAAAGTCTGTTTTACTCATTGTTCAGGAGAGTTTAACTTTTTTCTACTTCATTGACTCTAGTGACTTAAGCTGTTGTTTTTTTTTTGAAATTGTGGCCACTTTTTTGAAGATATAAAGCTGACAAAATTTACAGAGTAGTTTTGAGTACGCTGATTCTAATAGCATCACAATCTCAATTTCGTCTAAAGTCGACTTTAGCGGTTATGGTTTGTGACCAAAGTTTTATTTCCAGTAAAGTAAAGGAGGCCTATTTTTGCCACCCTACTTTTAAGTTCCATTCAAGTAATGAACGACTTAAGCAATTGTAATTGAATGTTTATAAATCCGCCAACAAGTGAGCTCTTTACATTAAAAATTCCAACTTAGGGATAATTTTAAATTGCATGCACAAGTTATTTGGTATCGTTACAACTTCCGCATAGGTAATGAAATATCTCAGGCGACGAATTTGTTAAGATTTTCCGATGATGAAAATATCCTCTTCTATTAAATGAAATACTCCAAAACGAATATGGTAACAATTGAAATGTAATATTGGCTTTATTATATGTAATGAATATAAATCAAGAATAAAGTTTAAGTTATAATGTTAATTGATTAACGCAGATATAACCTTCCATGTCGACGGCTGAGCAAGAAGAGAACGAAGAAGTGTCTTCTACAAATGAATGTTGTTTAGATGACTACAAGTTTAATGTTTTTTCTAATAGATGTCATGATGAACGTTTATTGGTTGGATGCGTGGTGCCAGATCATTATGTCAACAGATTTTACATAGCTATGTAAGTAAATGAACATGATGCAGCCCTTAAATCGTCCAAAGGGGGATGTTTGTTTGACTTTGGCAACAAATGCCCAGAGCCATCCAACGTGAAATAAATTTTTGTAAGCAGTCAACTTCAAAGTATTAGCATGTAACCACTGTAATAAATTTCGCTTTACCGCAGATTTCATGTTCGCCTAAAATCACTCTGATGTAGCTAAGGCATTCAAGGTTTTTTTCCACTGATTTGTAGCAATTTAGATCGTCCTCCAATTTGAATGAACAAAAAGGAAAACATAAATCCCAATCCGAGGGAACGCATTCGTTTCAGTGTTTGGTTTAGAGTCATTGCTGGTTACCCGTTTTCATCACATCACGTTCCTAAATCACTTATTCATTGATCAGTACACGCATTCACACGGTCCTGCCCAAACAGTGTCCAAACCGTATTTGCGGTAGGACCATAAAAAGCAACATACACAAACCCATAAATAAATTAATGACAACCAACCAGCATGACACGGCCGCGAATGGACAAACAATCTGGCGGATAAGTGGACTGCGCCCTATGTCATTAACCCACTTTGGCTTGGACGTGCTGAGGTTGATGACAATATTTTTGTTTGCTGTCCTTTTTTGTTTTGATGACGGAAAACTGTATTTGAACTTTTTTTTAACATTTTTGTAAAGAAAATGTGGTTGTATGTTTCCCTTTGAATAATTAAGGTTGTGTTGTTGTTGATGACTTATTCAAGGGAAAACCATTAACACGCAGTATAAAGATGGCTCCCAAAAAATAATGAGGGCAGCGGCGAAATATTTTACAATATAATGGCGACAAATTTGTTTTAATTCAACTTTCAATTTTAACTAAACTGGGGTTGCGATTTTTCCAAGAATGCTTTTCTGTGTTTTACATAGTTGGCGATGCATTTAAATGCTCTTTCTCGAGATCTTTTCATTGCTGTGTTAGATAGTTTTAAAAGCTAACTAATTCCGGAAATATTTTATATTGAATAGGGTAAAATAGCCTATTGTTGGCACCCCTCCAATGTTTGGCACATGAACTTTAAAATAGTGTTAGGCATAGTTTTTTAAAGATTTGTTACTCAAATTCGCTTACACTACTTTTCCTTGAATATATTTCGTAAATCTGGCAGCCTTTGTATTTCGTGACGTTGGCAGTACTAACTTAAATACATTAAACAATCTGTCAAAAACCTTTCCCGCCTTTTTTGCATAAGCGTTAACGATTTGATAAGGGTAGTAATGAAAAAGAAGTGTCTATTTTTGTTCTCAGAGTTCAAAAATTTGCCTGTTTCTAGAAGTTTTCCTGTAATTAAAAGACTCAATTTAAGGTATTTTTGTTTAAAACTTATTAAAATATGTTATTTATAACGTTATTAATGGTGCAAATGTTGGCACTGTGTCCATCATTGGTAGTAGTGCCGATTACCCGGTTATGGGCACTATGCCAATCATTGGGTTGAGCCAATTACTGGCACAATTTACACTGCCCATCATTGGAAAATTGAGAGTCAAGAGACTATTTTCCTGTCCTATTTTTTAATAAATTATTTCTTTAAATTATCTTTAGATGCCCAGTGTTCGGAAAATGCAAATATATGAAAAGAAATATGATGAAAGCTTAATTCAAACTGCATTACAAGCAATTAAAACAGCTACGCCCAAAGAAACAGCGTCTACAAAATTTGGTATTCCAAGATCGACGCTACAATTTAGGTTGAGCGAAACGTTCTCAAAGGCTAGACAAGGTCCTAAAACAATTCAAAGAGTTGAAGAAGAAGAAACCTAAAAGGAAGAACAATTCTTAAAATTAATATTAAATCTGATATAGTTCTCGACCGAAAAGGTAAAATATCTTAAGTCATTTTTCAACATTTTTCAGGAGAGCGAAAAACAGTTAAAAATAGGAATCGCCAAACATCTGTTTGATATCATCTCACAAAGAAAACGATTTTTGAAGTAAAAGTTATTAAACTTTTTTTGAAAATTTACTTTAAACTTTTTAAGTTAATCCTTTTTGAGTTAAATAGAAATTTATGACTTAAGATAGTTTGCCTTTATTTAAAATTTTTGTTATATTGGATTTCGAAAATCTTAAGTCTAAACTCCTCTTCCTTTTTCAAGCTGGTCTTATACTGAATTTCACCGAACGTTTTTGTGTACCTAAGCCATCTTACTGAGCTCCATTTAAAAGGTTCTCCATTGTTATTTGTTTTTCGCCACATATATTTATCTTTAAGAGCTGCCGAAAAGTTTAAAAACATTGTTTGATTCATTTCTTTTACCTCAAATACGTTTTTGGTTCCCAATGTTGAAATGAACAAATACCAGTCTCGTGGATGATGAATTTGAGCATGAGTTCTTTTTTTCTTCCGCTCTATTAGAGAGTGATCTACATCACACTCCATGTGTGTATGTCCAGGGACAAGAAATTTGTGGTCGATAGTTTCAATTGTCGTTTCGCTTTGCATAAATGTGGAGAACATGATTGAAACAAAAGCATTTCTGTTCTGACCAGCACACGAGTCACTGAACAAAATCAAATGCTTGCAATCATTGCGGATCGACTTTAAGTATTGCAAGATACAAGAGGCAATTTCGTTTCCACCACGCTTAGCAATTCCTTCATGCCACATCATGCAAATTGGTTTCCCAGATACACAGTCATGAACTGTTAGGTTGTAGGTCCACAAAAGTCGTTTATAAAAAGATACAGATGTTTCCAAATAAGGAGTTGGTAAACATTTTTGTAAGTCAAATGTAAGGACATTCACGCTCATATCTTCTTTAGCCGCAGTTTTATCAGCATCTTTAGCTTTATACGCGTCATCTGCATCTTGGTGGTGTTTTTCTTGCATCTGTTTTTGATGCTGTTTTTCATCCTCATTTTGTGCTGAATCAATTTTCATCTTAAAAATTTCATACTTATTACAGCAGTCTGTTTTGGGTTTCTTCATCTTAATACCCATTGTCGAAAATATCTGTCTGTACTTTGTGTATGAAACAGGATTGACATATAATTCTGAGTAAAGTTCATGCATTTTTGTTATAGTTAAATCACTTGCTAAATATTTTTGGGAAGAAGATGCGCGTGTGTAGTGGCTTTCATAAAGTGGGAAGCTGTTTATGTGATTACGGATTTCATTGACTTTCTCCTCTGATATTTTATTAGCAGGATTTATATCTTTTCTGTTATCAACTGAAATTAATCCAGAATCAGAAAGCTTTTTCTTTGAAATCGTTTTTATAACTTGCTCAGATTCATCAAACGTGTACAAGAAACATTTCTGACAAACGCTGATTCTGTTTCCACTGACTTCCAAGAAGTAAAGTTTTGAATAAACACGGTTACGCATAATTATTTCACCTCTCAAACGCTGACTTTTTTTTTCCACTACCTCAATTAAACTGCTAAGGTGCATAACTCTTCTGTTATGGCTTCCTAATTTCCAATAAGCTTTAAAGATATTTTTTTGGGTTTCATACGTAACTCGATGTTTACACTTTTTTCGGCAATTTTCAAGCTCCTTGCTTAAGATGTTCTACCGTTTCAGAGTTTTGATAAAACCTAATGACGCAATAATCTTAACTCTACCAAAGTTTGTGAATTCTAGCAATATCAAGACCTTATGTAGACATAAGATATTTTACCTTTTGTCATCATAAGATTTTCTGACTTAAGATGAAACTATTATCCCTTATATATGGGAATAGGAGTGTGATAAAAGGGCGGTAATAACATAGAAGTATGTGTTTCAAAAATGGCGACAATGTACAATAAAAAAAAATGGAATCATCTTAAGCCGACTTAAGATAGTTTACCTTTTCAGTCGAGAGTTATATATCCCCCAGTACCAACTTATGAGGAAGATTCAAAGAGTGCAGAAGAAGACGATCCTATGCCATGTACCAGCAAAGGAAAAGATTCGGTTCGTGAGGTCTGCTATAAAAATGATTTAGAGATCCTAAAAGATCTCATTTGTAGTGATTCAGATGATTAGAACGTGCTAATTGAAGTGAAAATTAAAAAAAGACTGAAATATATACCACAAGATATATGTGCCAATAATAGGACTGAGGAATGCCAATGAATGGTGCCAATAATTGGTGAAAATGGACTTTGCTTTATTTTACTGCCATTTTGTTTATGTTTTTAAAGAAATTGTATGTTTTTTTTATGTTTTTTATTAAAAAATACATTAAGAAAGGTAAATGAATTGATTTAAAGTTATTGGAATGTTTTATTTTATATTTAAACTGACATAAAGACGCAAGTTTTACTAACGTGCCAATCATTGGGTGGTTTACCCTATTCGAGTAAAAATCAAATGCAATGTATTCCTTATTCCATTTCGTGGTTAAAATCAAAATAACGCTATTCCCGTACTAAATTCAAATATGGTTTAGGTACTATGAAAATCAAAATATTCATATATTCCAAATAAGGCAGGAAAAATATGTATGATTTTTTTTTGTAATTTCTTTCTCATAATACTATCGAAACTTGGCCAGGATGCATTTATTTTAAGATATTACAAAATAAGCCTATATACACCAAGTAGAAACTTACTGTAGGGAGGGTCGAAAAAATAAGCATTTTTTTCAAAATATTTCCTTTCAAATTTATTACAAAAAGCATTCGCAAATATTTCCAAGATGACTTGATATTTCACAATAAATGTTTGTTGTAAAATGTTTAAAATTCTGTATTAAGATATAAGAACAAAACAGTTTTTAATAATTCGAAGGTAACGGCCTTGATTCTGATTTACACAATTTAATTAAAAGAATTTGTTGCTTACGAAAACCGCATGAAAGCGTTTTAAGCTTGACGGGTTATTGCTTTCATCGCATTTCAATTATTTCTAAGGAGATATTGTGATTATAAAAACTCTCACGTGAAAAGTAAAAAAAATAATTCAATATCTTATAAGAAAAATGGTTGAATCGCTTGAAATTAAGAAACATTAAAAGTTTTAACATTTCATTAGGAATTTCTTATTATAAGCGTGATCTGATCCGGATCAGATTTTTACTGAAAGATTTGTAGACGTAGATCTCCCAGCCACAAATGGAAAAATAAATCTCTTTAAGAGAGATGTATGCTTTTCACGAATACATTGTTTAATTACTTGAATAAGGTTGAAATTTTGACGATATTTAATAATACACTTAGTATATAGGTCCTACGAACCCACCCAATTCTCTTTTATTTTCTTATATAAACGTGAAACAGCAAAAAATGAATTTAAACTGCGGGGGGTGTAATCAAAGAAAAAATCAAATGAAATGTCACTGTAACTATGAAAGGGTATGCTTGCGGCTAATTTAATTTAACATGACACATATACTCACCCACAATAACACTAAAAACATCTTGTACTGTTTGTCTTAAGTTTTCTGAGATGGCGGTCTATATAGGTACTTAGTTTTTGTTCCAAACTCGAAAAAAGGGACATAGTAATCACAACAGATAGCATAGGAAACGCGTAAGAACTCTTTGAAATAAACTGGGTGGGTGTTGCTGAAGACAGGATTTTTATCAAATTTTACAATAGTTCCATAAATTGAACTCTCTAGGTTACCAACATTGGGAAAGATCCATGACAATAGGGTTTAATTCAATACTCTAGGCAGAATGGTGTACCACGCGAATAAATAGACGAAATGTTATAAGAATAACAAATGATATGAAGGTGAAAAGGATAAATTAATAAATTGATGATGAGGAAGCTCCAAAAATAATTATATACATATTATTAACCAAGTGCATATACTACCTTGCTCCTATCACTTAAATAGTTAAAAGGAAAACGGCTAGACTCCTTGTAATCAAAAGACCAAATATAAATTAGGTACTTAGTAGCTACAGACGAGTAGTAGGATGATATTCTGCTGATAGTCATATAAATTCCGAAAAATTACAGATGTGCGTTTATAATAAATTTGAACTATTTCATCGCATATAACTTGCAATTTATTTAAACTGTTACTTGATCCACACAACATACTTGTTGAATATTTCCTCGTTATGATGTCCCTTAGTAACTAATAGTGATTCATGTTTCAATTAACACATTGACACTGAGCTCACTCTTGATTTTATCGACTATTTTTTTTTTTGTAATTAAGAAAAAAATCTAAATAGGTAATCAGGCTGAATTTTCTGAACTCACAATGACGAAATTTTCCATACAAAATTGCATATTGTGACCTACAAAAAATTTAGTGTGAAGGTTAGAAAAGATTATTACTAAGGCCGAATAAGTTTATTGTCCCCTTCATTTAATACGGTGCACTAATAAAAGCGGAATAAAGCTATGACACGGTGAATATATTCCTAAACTCAAACCGAAATCTCGAATAGCAGGTTGGTACTGAATTTATAAATTTTATCCAAGCACCTATTTATATCCTTTCTGTAAAAGCTCAGCTTTACTGTTCGAAAAACTTTTGGTTGGTGGGTGTTTTGATTCTCATAATTTCAGTATAAAATCAGATACAGCAACCACAGTTTATTTTTATGTTTTCGTGGAACGCGTTTACTATAAAAATAGACTCGTCGCCGGCACACTGATAATTTTGAAAAAAATCGATGAATTCCATTTAGCAGGTATAGAAAAGAATAGCATTGTGGAATCTCTAAACAGTAGGTAACGCAAGAGCGCAGCCAAATATATTATGGATATAATCCATTCAAAATATAAATCTGATGTGACCCTTTTTTTAAATTTATTTATGGAACTAGAATGTGAACTGTCATCCCTTATAAATGGATGTTGAAGCCAAATGTGGACGTGGCTGCGAAAATACAAAATGCGACACAGAAAAATAATAATTATCAGCGAGAAGAAAATTATTGACAATTAATGTTAAACCGCGTTTGAAGATTGACTGTATGCATTTTTGCATTTAGAATTAAACAATGCTCCTTTTTTGACTAAGAATAAAGGTGATCTTAGTTAATAAACGTTTATTGTACTGCGCATGTAATTAAAAAAGGCTCTGATGAAACTTTTGCAGAACCATTCAAATACTTTTTTATATTTTTAACTTTAAACGACGAGTTCTCTATTAAACAAAATATTGAAGGAAAACAAAATATCCACTACTGAAATGAAACTCTTTAATAAAAATTGATTCATTCTTATCAGTTAATGTGCCTTTAGTAGTAAGAAAATGGTACGTCCAAGCAAAAAGTAAAAGCAATTTAGACTCCGTCTTTAAACAAATAATTAGATGAGCTATTTATCGGTAAAGAAATACAAACTGTCTTTTTATTAATCGGCTTTTTTATTTGTAGAACCATTCTTTTTTTCTGCAGACCTCTTAGAGATCTATTAATCACATTTTTCCAAATAGCGAAATTGCTTCTTTTTTGGTTTTAAACGATTAAGTGTTGTTAGTAAACACTTTTAAACACTGGCATCAGCTGAACACCAGCGTACATTTTTAATACGGAAATGTTATAAAGGGTTTACGCTTTTTAAGACAATAAAGTCTTAAATTGATATAAGAATTTAGTCGTACTATATTTTAAGAGTTCAATAGTTAATTCTAATAATAAATATAAAAAAAAGGAGAAGACCAAATATAGGGTACAATATTAGACTGTAACTTATTGTTGCAACGTAACGGACAAGTACCATAAAAAATATTTAGATATCTTGACGGGATAAAAACAATGTATGGATCCGTTAATAGCTATTTGATTAGCTCAGTGTCAGTGATGTCGTGCTTTAGGTTTTTGCCACTGCGCCACCTCTCACCACCACCCCACAAGTTGTCCGTAATATGTTCATTTTTGAAAAGGACTGTTTTTTTTAAATAGAATGCAAATTACTTGAGATATCTAAAAAAAAAAACGAGTGTGCTTTAGACCATACGACTGAAGTAAAACTTCTTTAGTTCCGTCTATATATAAACGTTTAGTTTAAACATATTAATATACCAATTTTCTTCAATAATTTACTGGCTATGAGAGGAATGGAGCAAGAAAATGGGCGCGCGCACTGCTCTCTCTCTCTCTCTTGCTCCTACAGTATGATACAGACAATAGGCCACGGTTGTCACTTACAAAAAAAACTGAAATTATTTTATTTGATTTTGCACAAAATTACCAGCTGCTAGAAGTCATGGGATCATTTACCTTTTTTCTTATAACAAACCTTTAACAAATTAGAGTTTCATATCTGTATATAAATAATATGATTAATTAACCTATCCATATCCCAATGGTTATAAACAGAAACAAAAACTATTTCGAAGTTCACCATCTGTCAAAAGAAGAAAATGAGTGCATTCTGTGATTTTTTGAATAGCGAATAAAACAGTTTTATATGGATGGCGATGAAACATAGCTATGCAAATAATGCAATGCGTTCACTCAAAAACAGTAAAAAAAAGCAAAAAAAAATTACCAAAGTGGCAACCTTGCAGTAGGCCAAAACTGTGTGTTATATATACGAAACGTAACTGGGTATGAGAGAAATACAGACAGTGGGCCTGCACTGCAGTGATACCAGACTTTAGAGGCAGGATATCCCACGGTTATATTCAAAAAATGCCTTTTATCTCTCAGCAAAATATAAAAAATCCCACATTTATCCCACGAAATATTAAGTTAAGAAAACATTTCTTTTATTAAATTCTGTCTTTTTCATTATTAACAAATACAAGTTATGTACATTATACATTAACTATGCAAGCTAATAAAAATACATAATAGAAATGTATTAAACATAAAGTTCCATTCGGCATTAAAATGAAAATAGTATTCAACATAAAATAAATATCTTATGAATTATTTGAAACTTTATCTCGGTTTCCAGTCTCATTACACTTGATTTTTCATACAAAAATTACTCAGAAATTTGATTTGAGAATGAGGTAAGGCTTTTTTGCATACATTCCAATGTTTACAAAATAAATAAATTTATTATTTTAACAAGTACTCGTGATTCATTCACAGACACATATGTCATTTTATGAAACAGTTTATAAATAAATAAATAATTGGCGCAACAGGTCCGTATGGACCCAAGCCTAGCTTCTCACAACCATTCGTCTTGTGTGAGTTTTTATTTTTGGGACGAATGGAAGGGATCTACAATTTTATGCCGAGTCCAAACGGCCAATTGAGAAGCTCTTTCATGACAGTTATACTCTCGGATGTTTGTCAGACGTTCGCGAGGGGTGGTGCAGTGAAAGAAGCCTTAAGTTGGAATTTGGGTTTTTCTCGGGATTCGAACCTGGGACCCCTCGCTTAGTAGTCCAACACACTAACCACTAAGCCACTGCGCCGACAATGAAACAGTTTAGGGAAATAAAAAAAAAGCAAAGTAAAGTAGGATTTTCAGTACGCAATTACAACAACTACACTCTACTTGACATTTCGAGACTCGTAGTAGTTATTGTAATGGTGTGCTGAAAATCTTACTATACTTTGCTTTGCTGAAAACGAAGCTCGAAAAAACACGAATAATATAATGTTGTATTTAAATGGGTTCTGCATTTTGATTTCAGATTTTGCGTATTCAATCGAACGTAAGAATTCAAATTGTTTTGTTAATTGTTGGTAGATATTCCAACGCTTTATTTCGTTTTCTATACACATACTTTTTTTACAAATTTTAAAACAATGTATTTTGAAATGTGCACAGATTTTTTTATAAACCTTTCTAATTAATTAAACCTTGTTAATTAATAACAAAAACAAGTGCACTATTTGTGTTTTTGGAATACGAAAAGTGATCAAAATATTTTTTTATCGTTACGAGTAAAATAAAGGGCCAACTATTTTTTCAATTTAACAAATACATACTTGCATATATTATTGTGCAAGTATACATTTTATGTACTAATTACAGATTATAAATTATGCTAAAACTAAAAAAAATATTTTTCCCCACGACATACAAAAAAAAAACCTTTTTGGCTAAACTGTGTTAAAATATATTTTTTTTCAATATGGCTTCGAAATTTAAAGTATGCAAAAAAAAACCTGAAGTTACAAAATCACTTTTAACAAAAGTGAAAAAAACCGTGGTAGTTAATTTTTCCCGATTAATATTATGAGATGGATGTCTGCTAGATATTGACAAATAGTTATTACATTAATTTATTTGGCATTGTAACGAAATTATAACAAGAATTCCATTTGATACCAACAATTTCAAAAACTTTAAAAATTCTTAAAACGAACTGTGATGTGAACACCGCATAACTAATAGGCACAAAGTATGCCGAACACAGTCGCAAACACTTGACTTCCCACCATAATAATGGCCGCCCGGATGACATGAGTCCCTGCAGCAAATTGTATAAGTATGCGTTCGGTAGCAATGGCGCTCCTTTGATTTGTACATGCACGAATACTTATGCAATTTGCTGCAGGACAGGCAGCTTGTAGGCAGAAGTACCGTTTCTGCTCTCGACTGTCTAGTTTGGTTAGTCTATGATGGTGGCGGATGATCGCTTTATGGGGCCAACGGCAGCATTCCAAAGAATTGCGCTAACTGCGATGCTAGCGGAACCTCGCCTTCTTTCCTAGGAGTTAAAATTGTAACTATTTACAGCTTCGATAAATGCAATTACTTACTTACTTAAGGTGGCGCTACGGTCCGGGGTGAACCTGGGCCTCAACCAACAAGCGTCCCCAGACAGCGCGATATATAGCTAGCTGTCTCCAGTTTCTCACGCTAAGTTGTTTAAGGTCCCCTTCCACTTGCGTACGCCACCTGAGTCGCCGTCTTCCTCTACTGCGCCTTCCCTCGGGTGTGGATTCGAAGATCTTCCGGGCCGGAGCATTCGTGTCCATACGCTCTACATGACCCAGCCACGTCAGTCGTTGGACCTTCACTCTTCTGACTAGGTCGATGTCGCTGTACAGGCCGTACAGTTCGTCGTTGAATCTCCTCCTCCATTCACCGTTAATGCAGACGGGACCAAAAATCACTCGAAGAATTTTTCTCTCGAAACAACCTAGAGTTACCTTATCCGCTTTTTATAGAGTCCATGCCTGGGACAATTAGGGTTTTATAAAGGGTCACTTTAGTTTTTCCAGTGAGGGCTTTGCTACTCAATTGCCTTCTTCGCCCATAGAAACAGCAATTGGCGAGAGTTATTCTACGTTTAATCTCAGCGCTGGTGTCATTGACTGAGTTCGTACCAGAGCCTAAATAGACAAAGTCCTTAACAACCTCAAAGTTATATCTGTCTATTGTGACGTTTTGTGCGAGCCGTCGGTGTTGGGTGTCCTTTTCAGTTGACAGCATATACTTCGTCTTGCCCTCATTAACCGCCAAACCCATCTTCGCCGCCTCAGTCTCAATACTCACAAACGCGCCATTTACATCACACTGCGTTCTGCCAATTAAAAATGGGCTATGACGGTCAAGTAGTTCGGGTACCTCCCATACAAAACCAATATTAGGCCCATGCGGCTCTCTGTCTGTTGAAAACAGGATAGCGTTAAAACAAACCGACCTAGGAAAGTAAAATTTTTTGAAAGGACTTACTTTTATCGTCGTCAGATTGATATTAAAATTGGGCTATGTCGGTCAAGTATAGTTCTGGTACCTCCCATACAAAACCAATTTTGCATGACTTGTATGCAGTGTTTGTATTCCTATATTTAAATCCTGTATTTTTTTTTAATAATTTTGGGTTTGTTATTGATATTTTCCTTTTTCTTTTCTTCAGGTAGATATAGAGATCCGAGAATAACATCATTTTGAAATAATTTTATTCTTTAACTAAACTGCATTCATTATCTCGGTAATTGTCTAAAAAGTAAAGACGAACTCGATGAATGGGAAACTAATACCGAATGTGTATTACGAGTCTTTTTTCTTTTATATTTATATATGACATCCTGTAAATTATTATTACTATGCGGTTTGCATTTCATCACACTTGCTGTCATTTAATTGTATTGAGAAGTGGACACAATGGGACGTGCAGTGTTCACTTTGCAATAACGAAATCATTATTCATTTAATAAAGGAATCAATCACCAAAACGAGAACTGCTTTGTGGTATTTTTGAAGGAATCTTGTTAATGGTGCACGACTTGAATTTTACCGCGTATGCGGCTTCATCTGTAAGGTATTGATTTTTTTTCGTTTCGTCGATATGTATTTTCTTCTAGTGTACACAATTAAAATAATATTAAATAAACATAATGACAGACAAAAATATAAATGGCAGATCAAATTAAAAAGCACAAAGTGAACATAATAAGTTCAGCTGCACAGCCCGTTGTTAGTAAGTTTACATTCCATATATTATCTATAGGAACGAAATTTCACCCAAAAATTGTACACACAAAGTGACACATTTCAAATTCATTTCATCCCCATTCGGATGGAGCAAGTTGCCATACTCACATATATGTATGTAGTTCCTTTTCGGTCGGCTAACAATACTATCCTACATTCTGAAAAATGAAACCGAAAGAGACATTCAGAAGGATTGGAGTTGTACAGGATGCAACAAAATCTCGTTTCATTTTTGAAAGAAAACTTGCAAAGCGACATAAAAAAAATAAATCAGAAAGACCAAGCACAAGCAATCTGGGAGCGAGGCATATACACTATCAAGAGATTTGTTTTTCAAGATACGAATCACGAATGGTATTTCGTTTGGAGCGACATATTCTCCCATAAAATTAAGAAAGAAGGAGGATTTGAGTATTTTCCTCTCTTCGTTTATTTTTTTCCTTATTTTGCCTGTCATTCTAAACTGTCATTTACAAAGTACTAAACCACAAAATTATCCCAGTCATTTAAAGAATATCTCCGTTCGCCATTCTTAGAGAAAAGACGTAGTGATTTGGAGTAGTCACAACCCTATCCAAACCCACCCATCACATCAATATTAATGACTACGAGATTATATATCGAGTTTATTTCCCCAAAATTGTGAAATCTGATTTACTAACTAAATCTATTTAGAGTGGAAGCATACGACGGGTGGATGCTGGGTGACATGTATTTATTAATCATATAATATAAGCCTATTCTTTTTAAACGCAATTCAATTTTTAATTAGAAACCCCAACAGATTTACTTACGTGTTACACAAAACTTTTTGACATAGAACATGAAGCCTTCTACAAAATAGAGAGGAACCCTCCCACCGAAACAAGTTTATGTCGTACTGCTACTAAGTGATAAGTTATCGAGCAATTTTTTTATCACTAAGTTAAAAATGTTTGACAGACAAATTTCCGACAATAGTTCCGTACTGTTGTCACAGCTAATAATTATAGTCCTAAGGCAGAAGGTTTAGATCCTCATATTCGCTTCAATAAAACTGTTTTGACGAGAATTTAATTTAACATGGTGCCTTATTTTTTGTTTGCGTGCGTTTCGTATTTAACGGTGGGAATGGAAACGGTCCCAATGCAGATCTTCATTTCTGATGACCACAGCATGTTTTGGAATGGTGTTAATAATTTATTTTGTAGGCGTCCGCACATGCTTAATGACTTGAGTATATATGATTATATAATAAGTGTTTAAGGTTAAGCTTAGAATACTTTCCACGTAAATGATAACGTTTCATATAACAGATTTTTAGTTCTATGCATTTGCTTTTAACTTGCGACTTGCATTAAACCTTTGTATGGATCTAATGATAATAACCATGCACAGCGAAAAGTGTTCGTTGATGAAAACGTGGATGCACTACACAAGCCAAATCAGCACTTTTTTACGCATATTACAATTTATTACAGTTAGTCCCATCGCCTGCTGGTGTATATTTTTTTTCGAACCTACACCACCACAATATATCTTTCGATGCAGTTGAAATATTTGGTTTAATCTTTAGAGGTAATGAAAGTTATTTTTGCTAAGATGCCTTCAGAATGATCCAATAGACTAGCCTTCACCAGGGGTATGTATGCACTTTTACCCCAGCTACTTTAACAATTTTACATAGGATATTAAAATAAATATATTTTAAAAGACTGTTTACAGGTTTGGTCTTAATACGAATAAATTGTTTTCAATTTTAGGCTTAATTTTAAACATTTTTGTTCAAACCGTGGGAGCCTTATATCGCTTCTGTAACATGGCGATAAACAGATTTTCATTTTAAAAATTAAAATCGAAAAATTTATTACAGTTTACTTGGTTACACTTAAACATTTTAGCACATTTAACATAATAACAATTCAGGTCCGCCAGCTGCACCACAAAATTTATCTCATCACATCATAGAAATGCTTCCCATTTAAATAACCGCAGAACAACATTCAACGTGAGCTCACACGAGGGAAAAATACTACTTTTACTTACATGTTTAGATGTGCTCTTTGAAATTCAAGTTATTATCAATCACAATTCCATACGAATTTGATATGCTCTACTATTTCAGCTATTTCATTGTTTATAATAGTTCTGTTTTAACTTTTACCGTTAATAAACATGGATCTAGTCTTAACTATGTTTAAACTTAGTTTATTAGGTACTTCTATTTTCTTACTAAGACAACTCAAGTCGCTGTTGAGTTTGAAAATACATTCATTAATATTTATATCGGATAATGTACGAATTAAATGTACTTACTTCTGGGATTTTCTATTGACTTGGACTGAGTTGTACGAGTAATATATTCGCGGTGTTTATAATGTGAAGAGGTTTTATTACTGCTGTTCAAGATACTCGTAACATTTTTAGAAGTTTACCCGTAAGCAGGTCATAGTCTGGAGCACATTTAGACTTAGGTTCCTAATTTCCTTCGTAGGCTCAGTGAGCATAGTGTTTTTTGGTCACATTTATATTTTCTATAATCGGTTCACCGTCCTTCCAAATGTCACTTTTTGCCCATTTATAGTCAGGTGTTTTTGAAGTAATACTTCTTTAGGCACACTTGACTTGGGTGGCAAGCTGGTGAATGCGTCACAAAATCGCTACGGAAATTGCGAGCGGAAGTTGAGAGGGATATATAAGTTAGTGAGATAAAAAGAGAGAGAGTTATGTTTCGTTTCGAATATTACTGTAGAGGCAGGAGAGATAGATGCACGCCCACATTTTCGTTCTCTCTTTCTACCAGCCAGTTACGTTTCACTATATAAGACACATAATACAGTGCAGCGGTGATACCAGTTCAGGGGATTTATCACTTTTTGCGGGAATTTCTCACTAATAATAAGCTAAAAGCGACAAAGGGATTTTACTTTTTGGTCAAATTTTGTTCCTAATTGCTCATTTCATTAAGAATTAAAAAAATTATTCAACCTACGATCAAATTTAATGTTTACATGTTTAGACAAAAAGTTATTCAAAATATCTAAACGCTTTTGATTTTCTTTTTTTTAATTCCCTAAACTGTTTCATAAAATGACATATGTGTCTGTGAATGAAGCACGAGTATTTTTTTAAAATAATAAATTTATTTATTTTGTAAACATAAAAGGGATATTTTGAGTATAACCGTGGGATAACCTGCCTCTAAAGTCTGGTATCACTACTGCAGTGCACGCCTATTATCTGTATCACACTGTAGGAGCAACAGAGACAGGTGCGAGCACACAGTTTCTTTTCATTCTCTCATAGCCAGTTACGTTTCGAATATCTAAGACACGCCTATGCCACTTTGGTAATTTTTAACAAATTTTGTAATTTTGTTTGCTTATTGAGTTTTGGTAATTTTTATCTGGTTATGGTAAATTTTTGAGCAGATGTACCAAGAATGCGAACTGAATATCACCTTATTTAAATGCTACCTTACTGTTTCTGAGTGAACGCATTGCATTATTTGCATATGCTTCACCACCATCCATATAAAACTGTTTTATTCGCTATTCAAAAAATGACAGAATGCATTAATTTTCTTCTTTTGACAGATGGTGAACTTCGAAATAGTTTTTGTTTCTGTTTATAACCATTGAGATAATATGGATAGGTTAATTAATCATATTATTTATATACAGATATGAAACTCTAATTTGTTCAAGGTTTGTTATAAGAAAAAAGGTAAATGATCCCATGTCTTCTAGCAGCTGGTAATTTCGTGCAAAATCAAATAAAATAATTTCAGTTTTTTTTGTAAGTGACAACCGTGGCCTATTGTCTGTATCATACTGTAGGAGCAAGAGAGAGCAGGGCGCGCGCCCATTTTCTTGCTCTCTTTCTCTTATAGCCAGTAAATTATTGAAGACAATTGATATACTAGAATGTATAAACTAAACATGTATACAAAGATGGAGCTAAAGAAGTTTTACTCCAGTCGTGTGGTCTAAAGCACACTCGTTTTTTTTTTTTATAGTAAGGAGTATCATTCCATGCAGATTTTTGTACGAAAGAGTACATACTGTCTCCGACTAAATTTGTCAAGCCTTCCCAATGAGTTTTGGCGTTTCTTAGTCTTAGTTGTATTTAAATTCTTATCAGCGGTTCGTCTGCTGTTAAAATAACTGGGGAAGGGTCAGAAGAAAGAGCAGAACTTTCTTCAACTTTACCGTTTTTATAAGGAAATAAATCCAATCAGGCATTTTTGCGACATCAACAAGTGACAAATACTAAGGACATATTAATCACGAATAATACCAAAAATCAAATAAATTACATATTGCAAAAGTGAGGCCTCCATTAGCAAAACTGAAAGTCCCTTAGATATTTTTTTTTTTAAACAATGAATAATTGGCACAGTTATATTCAAAAAAAATTCTTTCCCTATACGGAAAGAAAGATTTTAAAACATGAAATCAATGACAAGCATGAGTAATTATCTTGCTCGATTTAAAAGAAACACCCGAAAGTTGGTTTGTCTTCTATTTCCAAATCAATTGGTTCTTCTTCTGCGAATTTATTCAGCCTCACAGGAAAAAACTTAATAATTAGTTTTCCCAGTTGTTGGCTTTTTTTTATACTACCGGAACTTCATTTAGAAACCTAATTTTCAAGATTGGACAGATGTTTGACATAATTCTTCTAAATGGAAAACCGAATTTAAAACGAAATGAAAATAGTTGGAGAACCATCCTTACAATAAGGACTTTTTGAAAACTTAAAAAAGAACCGTGTCATTGTCATAGACTATATACGTATGTAGGGTAGGTATATCCAAACTAAACTGTGATGAAGATACATACATACACGTTTATATGGTTTGAGTTAGCAATTGGATAGGTATTTCATTTTAAATGCTCCAAGTGGAATAAGCTCTTCACAATTGAATATTTGATTCGGTATACATAAAGCTCGTATCTTTTTTCGAAAAAAAAAATTTAAATAATCAGTAAATCGATTTAAACAAAAAAAATTAACAGTTTTTTGCGCGGTACACATTTTATTCAATGAAAATCGACAAACTTAACCAGCGAGCATTTCATTTCCATCATCTGAACCGTCTTCGTTTTCTATTTCTATATAGATATCTACTTCTGTGATTGTCGTTTTGTAATTGTCCTTTGAAGCCCAATTTTATGAAGCAATTTCGGCTTTGTTTTGACGTATCTAAGAAATCAACGCTTGAATATCATAAGTAACATTACACAGTATTTTTGGAAAAAGCGGTATGCAGTTTTGGAGTAAAAAACACTATAGTACTGCGAAAAGTAGTATCGATACGAGCGTTATAGGTATACAATACATATTATGGAGATGTATGTATGTACTCTTTTTATAGTGATTCAAAGTACCATGTAAGTAAACTTTTTTTGAGCGTCCACCCAGGATATTTTAGTGGAATAGATTAGTCCTAACCCTAATTGATGATGCCTTTGACCGATTGCCACGGAGACGAGTGGAAAATACGACGGAACTGACGAGAAAATTGTACTTCTCCAATCTCGAACCGATAGAAGATTTTCGGTTGCGATCTGATTACGAATTTTTTGAACCAAGTAAAAGGATCGAGAAAATAAAAGGCCAGTTTATCCTTAGCGTTTTAACAATATCATTCTGAAAGATTTGTTTCCTTAGCGTTATACAACTGACAGGCTTCTTTGCCTTAAGAGAGACAAGCACAAGAGTTTATGCGAATTCATTAAATATGTTGAAGGATATACTCGTAAGCTTGTTAGTGTCTAGTTCAAATTTAAGCAATAATTCAATACGGCTATAATATAATGACGAGTGTGATGAAGATGACTATAAGGCACTACGATTGCCAGACATAGACTTAGACTGATAGAGTTAATCATGTGCAGTATGCTTGTTTCATTTTCAGGTGGTGATAGGTACAAGTATTTGAAACTATTATTGATTGGCTTTTACATCTTCAGTTTTTGATCCAGCTTTTCGGTAAAAAATGCAACCATTAAGACAACCCGATGAGTGATAAACAAAAAAATTTCATAGCTGTTGGCAATTGTTTCTCAAAACGTCATCTAATTCATTTTACCATGATAAGCATCATCTTACCAAAGTTCCCATAACAAATCACTATAAAAAAAAAATAAATTTTTTTTTGGCAATTTTCAAATCTTTTTTTTTATTTCTTTTCCAAATTAAGAGAAAACTAGATTGTCAAATTAGGTAATATCATTGGCTGTAAACAAACAAAATAGTTTCATTGCGAACAAGGGTATGAAAAAACAATCAAATGGTAATTGTGAGCGACCGGCTTGTCCGACTGAAAAAATATTTCAGATTTTCCCATAGTGATTAAATAGGTGATAGGTATCTATGAGCGAAAAAGTCTTTCAAAAGTCAACCACAAAATCTAACACTTTCCGAAGAGCGATAAAGTCACAAATAGAGCGATTAAATAGCAATGAAATACCATGTGCTAAGCTCTCCAGAGTCCAGCCAACACCAAAGCCACAATTTTCCGAAAGTCTGTGCAAGTACTTGCAAACGCTGACAACATCGAAATTCGAAATCATTGTCAGAACACAGCAAATATTTGCACAAAAGCGGTAAAATTGGATGTCGTGGTGAATGAGGGTTAAACAAAATTTGTTATCACCAAGGATAAATCAGACAGAACGTCACGATAGACAGCTATGACTTTGAAGTAGTTAGAGACATTGTCTACCTCGGCTTCGCCATTAACTCTGAAAATGACACCACCACAAAAATGGAGAGATTATTAATACTCGTCTTAAGCCATTATACAAGGTGGCGCAAAAATAACCTTCCGATGTTTTTTGGCTGTAATTTAAAAAAAAAATGAAAAACTTTGATTCTTCTTGTGGATTATTTTTATTTGGTCTTTTAATTTTTTTTACATCAAGTCGAGAATATGATGTCATGTAAATGGCCGCCGCCTTAGTTAATTGTCATTTGAGCCCTTTTTATGGCATTTTCCATCACTTTGGCCAAAACTTCCGGCGATAGGTCCTCACATTCTTGACGGATATTGTATTTAAGAGCTGCAAGAGTCTGAGGCTTGTTGACATAAACCCGCGACTTCAAAAAGCCCCACAAAAAGAAGTCTGGTGCGGTCAAATCAGGCGATCTTGCTGGTCAGTGCAAATCGCCAAAACGGGAGATTAGGCGCCCGGGAAATGCATCCTTCAGCATATCGGTTGTGGCACGTGCAGTGTGTGCCGTTGCACCGTCCTGTTGGAACCACATGTTTTCCAATCCCAATTCATCAAGTTGCGGCAAAAAGAACTCGTTGATCATTGCTCTGTAGCGCTCACCATTCACAGTAACCGTTTGGCCCGCGACGTCTTCGAAGAAAAAAGGTCCGATGACTCCTCCAGCGAAAACAGCACACCATACAGTGACTTTGAGCGCGTGTAATGGCTCTTCGTGGGTTACACGCGGATTTTCAGTGCCCCAGAAGCGTAAATTTTGTTAATTTACGTACCCGCTAAGATGGAAATGGGCCTCATCACTCATGATTATTTTTGATGAAAAATCATCTTCCTCTTGGTGGTGATTAAGGATGGCTTGAGCGTATGTTAGACGCGATTGGCGGTCAGCAGCTAACAGCTGATGCACCGTTTGGATTACAATAACTTACAAAGTGTCCGAATTCAAATTTTTAGATTTCGGAGGCTAAAAATCTAGTACAGAGATTTCAGAAACTCAAATCGAATAGGTTATTCAGGATGCATTTAATAATGTGACAAAGTTTCAGCTTGGAGAAAATGACTAATGCATTTCTTTAATTTTAATGAATGTCTGATTTGAGATGCTTTTTCAAAAAAGTTGAACTCTCGTATTTTTATCAAAAGTTCGTGAATGGTGACGCAGTGGAAAATCCTAAAGATGTATTGTGTACTACTGGCACTGGGAAGCAAATCCAGTATCACGCATTTTACTGACCCTGACCGAGGACTTAGGAAGAACAAACGCTGGTTCGGGTTCTGAAAAAGCATCCTTAGCCGTGCTTAGTAATTTACCGTCGAAGATTTCATTTTCCGCAATCCCTGGAACCCATACAAAAGTCAAAGATTTAAGTTTTGCAACCAAATTGAGAGAGTTCCTGCAATCCAAAACTACTATAAAACGGATAACAGGGTTGGGCACGGCCTTAAGCCAGCCTGACAGTTCCTACAGTTAAAAATACTCCTACTCCGCCACCTATTCCTTTGCATAGAATAGAATAAGTGTCGCGCAATGTCATCGAGACTTTAGCGTGGATGATACAAAAATCCACAACGCTATCGACGTTAGATTGCTTTGATAGTACAGCCCATTTGATAAAAGTATCAATGGGGAGCAGTTCACGTGCAGCGTGCGAGACAGGCTGTTCCTTAAAGTTTGGTGCAGAAAGCAGTTTTATATCTTAAAGCAGCCAAAAGCACCTTTACACTGCCAATAAACTGAGAGCGTTTTGAATGTCTTTGACTTAACATGATTTGCCCAAAGATGTTCCTTATCCAAGATCACTCCCAAGTATTTCGTTTAATCGGATATCTGGATAGTGACGACTTTTAGCATTGGTTGAGTCAGACCGGTTACAGTCCTTCGCCTACTGAAGAGAACAACTTCAGTGTTCAAACGATTGACCGAAAACTAATTCTTAAACCACCATTCATCGACAATGTCCAAGACCTTCTGAGCGTTAGCAACATTTGAACTATTGAGGGTATACAGCAGCTAATCAACTACCATGCACCAAAGCAGTGGAGACAGAACGCCACCTTGAGGACAGCCTCTGTTTACCACTGACGTAACATGGCCCATCTACAACCAAAGTTCTATTCATCAGCATTTCCCTGATCCACAAAACCAATGTCTCATCTGACAGAGTCACACATGAAGTCAACAGTTGCGAAAGCATCGTTTATATTCTATATCACTGAAAATGACCAGCGTATTCTTTCCTGTCAAGCGCGCATTCAATTCTAGCAACTAGATATTGAAGCGCAGTCTCACAGGACATGAACACCACTCTAATTGATTAATCTAGTTGTAAATATGATATTAGCTAGTGAACTGTTAAATAATGAAAAGAAAACGATTCCAAAAATCCAAACGCAACACGTCCGTTTACTTCGCATATTTTTGCCCTTAAAATTACTGTTTTTCCCGATAGTTGACAAACGGATGATTCAGTACAAAGTACAGGACACTTCTCTTGATAAGACCGAAGGATAGATAATTCATTTTCGTTCGCTCATATACCGATAAGTATGAACATACGTGTGCAGCCGCCGAATCTCTTCGTCCTCTGCTTCGTTGTGTTTAGAGAACCACGGGTAGCTCAAATTCAATACATATAGGAATATTGAAAACGAATCGTACTCCAAGATATAGGAATGAACGCCAGTGCTTAAGAGGCAGTGAAGATTCTCTTCATATTGGTTAGCAGCTGGTTTATAATCTATGGTTGCAGCAAAACTTCGTACACCGAATTGGCAGGAGGCGATTGAAACCATCAAAAGATGCTACAAGCTACAGCATATTCAATAGCCTCAACTTTTACCACGGCCGCAGTGTACCAGCTTTGCCGAGTTCTGTGACTTAGATCAACTTTATCCTGTGAAAGCGGGACAAGATGTGACTCAATCGTTATATGGTTAACCGGAAAATGAGTCTCCAGCAGTTTTTCATCTCAGTGTACGTACCGTCAGATTTTGTAACTGTCACGGGTTCGATTGGCTTGCCCCTACTGAAAACCTTAACCGTTGCTAGTTTAGATACTTAGAGTGTCGATCTTTTCTCAAAAATCCTTGTACAGGAAGCACTTTTTGACAGCCGAATTAACTTCTTGCATTATTTTTGCATAGATCGGAATTGGACCCCGTTTCAATCTAAATTTGTCTTGAGTGACCGATTCAGAAGTTTTCTGGTCTCCTTTCTGAGTCTCTGCTCTCTGTAGTTTGGGGTTCCACCATGGAACTCTCAATCTACAGAAGCTTTTCATAGCCGGGTAGGTACGTCAGTTCAAAACATAATGGTGATGATACTAGTCAGGTTTTGAGCATCCTCGTGCTTTCTCCTTTCTTCTTGCCGTAACAAAAGTTGGCTAAGTACCAACATTGTTAATGTCCATTTAGATCATAGTAGAAATTTGCTGCAGTCCCAGATTGTATTCAAAGCATCATTATATTAATACGAGAACATCAAAAGATGCCGTACACTTATTAAATAGGTATTTCTTATGACATAAGGAGAATGCAACTTATATCATTCGAAAGGTCCTGTACCATAGATGTGCACAAACTAAAAATTGTTTAAGTTGACAATCTATTTGTCATCTTAGGTTAGAACCTTTTTTCCAAGGAATGCAATTGACCTACCCCTAAAAGTAAGGAACTGCATCTTCTTTTTTTTTTAATGATGATACTATTTTCAATCTAGATGTCTGACACATACTTATAAAAGGTATATGGTCGATTTTCGACCACAAGCGAGACTACTTAGAATTACACTCAGGAAAAAAAAAGTTAGTTTAAAAAACCAAAAAACCCAACTGACTGTAAAAAAAAAAAAGAATTCAAAAGATATGAACAAGACGCTTTCAAGTACCTAACTATTTGGCAGTCGGAGGATACTTAATACTCATACATTTGTTAGGCTGTGTAGGTACGAGATTTAGTCTCCGATTGTCAATTAGTTATGTATTGGTACTTGAATGTGTCTTGTTAATATCTTTTAAATTCTTTTTTTTACAGTCAGTCGGGTTTTTTGGTTTTTTAAACTAAATTTTTTTATTTATATTTTCAGCTCTCTGAGAGAGTTTCATAGGCTATCTCTCAGAGAGCTGAAAATATACGCCAAAGTACGTGGATAGACTTCGAGCTACTTTGAGCAACTTTTATGTTGGACATCTAATCCATATCACAAGTAAATATATAATTTGCCATTTTGCAACATATGAAACGTTCTATGACAACATTCGACCACCACCGAATTTTCTTTATTTTTACAGATTTTATTGTTCTGTGCAATTCATTTTTAAGCCGGATTTTGAATTTGTGTCTTGACAACTTTGTGCATTTGACATATTAATCAGTACTTGCCGGTTGAAATTGTCTGAGCTGTTTCGAGCCAAGAGAGGAAGCACTCGTTACTCGTTACTTTGCTAATTTTCTCTTTTTCTGTCATTTTTGATGAGTACGTGTATAGCTTTGTGTGATTGCTATAGATTGCGTTCGATTCAAACCGCGTACGCGAACGAACCTAATGGATCTATTTAGAAATGTAGATGTGCGAGTTGCGATGCAAATGTGAATAGGTCAGAACGTAATTTATTTCACAGTTCAGTGAATTCCTTATCTTGACATTTCTGTGACAATCGGTTTTTTTTTCGTTTTTCTTTAAATTTAGATTTATATCTATGACACTCCGGGGAAGAATACGAATCTTATGACACCTCACTCTTTAAAATCGGTCAAGCCGTTTAGGCCACAGGGTGTCCCGATGGAACGTACATAGGATACGCGCGAAACACATAACTCTCTCTGTGTGCAGTCGGGTAAAAAAACGAGATGAAATCAAGATAATCAGTGTCAGATCTAGCCTATCCGTTGACGAAAGTCTGTTAAGCTCGGAAATTCTTAATCCAAATGCAAAAATCTTACTTTGAATATGTTTTTTGATTAACCTTTAATTCTTATTTTAAGAGTTTTCTATAACATTATTAAGAGCGTGTAAGCTTAACTTAAGCCCAAAGTCATTTCATTCGAAGAATGAAACATCTTTATTTTGGATCATTGTAAACTTAAAATAAGCTTATTTATTCTTAAACATATCGCAATGAAGAATATTCAATCACCTTATTTTTCACCTAATTATCAGCGTAAATAATTACTCTTGAAATAAACTTTCAAAAATTTAAATAAGAACAAGTTGTCCTTATATTCAATTTTTTTTGGAATGCTTCAAGAATGTCATATCATAATTAAGGATTGCACAGTTTTATTTGTCAAATTTATTATTAACTCCGTCACTTTCCTGTTTAAGAAAATAAAATAAATTATTATTTTTTTTAAACATATTTATTTATTGCAAGAAGAACGCGTACTTAAATCTAAAATATGTCTTTCCATTATTTTATTTGTTTAGAAGATTCTTCAGTTGTTTTTCGTCGTAATCTTCAGCAACTTGTTGCAATGGATTATTATTGCAAGACACGAGAATTAAATTGTCTTCCGTACTGTCCAGCAAATACTTATAAGTCAAAGCACTATCCATTTTTTTTATCACTTGAACTTTTTTTCAATTTTTCACTCTTTTATATTTTTAATACACTTAATTACGAAAACACATGCTCAATCGGAATGAATGAAAAGAAAGTCCATCATGCAAGTCTTATATTGTGCGGCTTGATTGGAGAATACAATTATTGTATCGGTAATGTTTCGATCTTAGTTTGACATTGATCATGATTGTTTAGATCATAAATGGTATGTACATTAATCCATCATGTAAGTTTAAGATTATTTCGGCTTGATGGGAGAGTATTATTATTATTGTTCAGACGTGTATTGGTGTGCGAAAAATCATGCGAATGATATGGCTCAAATTTTAAGATTGTTTCGGTTGAATTGTAGAGTATAATTCTAATTCAGGTGTAATTCAGGTGATTTGGTTGAGATTTTAATATTGCATAGGCTTGATTTAAAATTAAATTACTTGATTTTAGATTTTTGTTGTTGTTTTAAGAATAATTTGATTTATTTTGAGATTGAGCACGTAAGAATGAAGAACATTGAGATTATGCCTGGGCATTCATTCCGTAACTCTGAGAACGATAATCGTTTGCGCGATAGTAATGAACGATCCCGTCATTAATTTGCCAAATGCAAGTCTATGTATATTGTGATAGTTTAATAAATAAATACAGTTCCCCCACACCCGACTCATGGTCATGATAAACCACACGGCTGGTGTGTGAGAACTACTACACGCAAGTTTAACGGCTCTATCTTTCTCTTTCTAAAAAGAGAATGATAAGAGCCGAATCACAAAAGAAGTTAGTTAGTCGGTGTCTATCTTTAGAGAAGCATACTTAAATCTGTAATAAAGAAATATTAAAAAAAATCAATAAACGTTTTTTTATTGGAACATAATTATTTAACTGGCGCAGTCGGTAAAAACAGAGAAAAAAAATCTAAGAAGATTTTGTTGTTTTTTTATATACATATAAACAGACTCACAAAGGAGTCTAGTGCGGGATTGCTCCCAAAACGTTTCCATCACGCGGCTTTTTGTTTCTATCCAAATTAAAGTGTTCATGTTTATCAGTGAACGAAATAAGCAAATAACAAAAAAAAAAAAAAAAAAAAAAAACGATAATAATATAAGTAGTGTAGTGAAAATCGAATTAAGAAAGAACAAAGGAAAAATTGATGCTACCATTTAAAAAAAAAAAAAAAAAAAAAAAAAAAAAAAAAAAAAAATTAAAGCCGTTATCCGAACGCTAACTTCATACATAAGACACTGAATACACGTACACAAACACTTTCAACAAAAAAAATCATCATCATCCCATCATCTCGAATGCAACAAGTACATGCAAATCAACAGCATATATTTATCCATTATCTACTTGGAAGCAGAGCGGTGCGTTAGGTTTTGCTAACATATTTACTGTTATTTTTAAGTTTTGTTAAGTACATTATTTATAATCATTTCTATACATATTTGTTATATATATAAAGCTGCAAATTGTAATTTAAAATGGAAGTCTTCGAAGTTCTAGTAAAATGTATAGCCAATATTCAGCCGTTTGATGGCAATGAAAAAAATTTGTTCAACTTCATAGACAGAATAGACGCTCTTGTTCCATTAATTGAAACGTTGAACCCACATTTCAAACGCATACTTTTAGGTTATATACAAGACAGACTTACTCATAGGGCAAGAGACACTATTTTAAAACACGGCCAAATTGAAACATGGAATGAGCTGAAAGGTATTTTAAAAAGAGCACATGGTGAATCTATGCCTACTTATACTTTACTTGACAAAATTGTTCTATGCCGTTGCAATGGAACTATAGAACAATTCTATAACCAGCTCAATGACCTCTTAATTAGATTGAACAATGCATATTCACTAACCGAAGAACTGACGAACGAGCAGATAATGACAAATAGAAGAATTGTGTTAAACTGTTTTAAATCTAACTTACCAGAACCTGTTAAAGGAATAATAATTGGACGGAACCCTCTTTCAATGGATGACGCTTATAATATAATTGTTACCAACGCCTATTCGAAACACATGCACTCCACTTACACACAATCCCCCATTTCGTACAACACTTACCAACGAAATCAGGACAACAGGAATTTTAAACCAGAAAATAATTATAGCTACCAACAAGAATATACCCAACAAAGACAATTTCAAAACTCTAACAGACAGGTACAACATCAAAACTTTAACAATAGAAACAATTTTACTCATTTCGACAATATAAACCGACAAAGTAACTACAATCAGAGCAACCCAACTACACCAAGCCAAAATAATAGCAATAGTTTTCAACCCATGGACTACAGCGTCCAAAGTCGACAACCAACTAGATCTAACAATAACAGAAATTACCAAACAAATAACCATGTGGCAGATGGACTCAGCCGACTTTTTTGTAATGACCCTAATAATGACCCCAATAATGACATTAATCAAGAAGACAATGAAAATGAAATACCATTAACCGACATTTTTAATGAATCTGAAAATAGTACGAGTATGAGCTTAACAATAACGAAGACGGAAGTGACGGTGACCAAGAGATTATGTCCACCGATGCTACAATACATAGTGCTGGCGAAGATGACTTACACTACATATTTATAACAGAAAAAGCTATCAACATTTACAAGAATCAAATATTTCTAGAATTTGGTAATAAGGAAAAATTTTTTACAAAAATTATTAATAAAAAATGCAAAAACTACATATATGTTACAAAAGATAGTAATTTACTGGATATAATGAAAAGATTCATTATTGACAAGGGCCTGATGTGCATCTATTGCAATGATATAAAATTATTTCTGAAATTTCAAGAATTATACGTTAGATATTTTGCCAATAATAAGAACTTAAAAATGCTTAAATCATGTACTAAATTGACTGATATAACAGATAAGAATGAAATGCTTACAATAATAAAAAAAGAACACCTAAAAAAGAACCATAGAGGAATTTCCGAAGTATTTTCAGAACTCAAACTGTTATACTACTATCCAAATATGCTTAAATTAATTCATAAATTTATTAACAATTGTGACGTATGTAATATAGGAAAATATGACAGACATCCCCCAGACTTACCTTTCAAACACACAGACTCACCCACAAATTTTAACGACATCGTACACATGGACATTTGGTTTCCATGTAGAAACGTTATGTACTTAACCATGATCGACAAATTTTCAAAACACGCTACAATTCATAAGCTTAGAGATAGAACTTGGGTATCTATTTTGAGGGCCATTAAAGAAAGAATCGTTTATTTAGGTAAAATGAGAAAATTAGTTTCAGATGGCGAAAAGTGTATCATTCACAGCGCCGTCGAACAATTTTTAAAAGACAATGGCATCATATTCCACCAGACAACTGCATATAACAAAACAGGCAATTCCGATATCGAGCGACTGCACGGAACCCTTAATGAGCATTTGAGACTAATTGAAGCCGATAATGATAGAACGGATTTAGACGATTTAGAAGACCGAATTTTTAAGATAATTTTAATTTATAACGTGACCATACATTCAACCACTAACTTAAGACCGATTGACTTTATTAATAAGAACTACGACAAAAATGAAATAAAACAATTATCAAACGCATATCAGACACAGAAAATTGAACGAACTAGAAAGCTAAACAGAAACAAGATAATACAACACAATCTATGCAAAAGTATTGTAGTTAATAGAAATATTGCAAAATGTAAACCAAAATACAAAAAGTTGAAAAAATTTAAACTTGAAAGAAATTATATTGTTGATACAAGCAATCGAAGACTTACCAGATATTGTGAAAAACAAAGGAAAAGAAGATTTAAGTACCAAAAAAAGTTTAAGAACTAAGAATTGTTTTTAACATTATTAAAGTAATAAAAGCCTAACCAATATTTTGCGTATAGGAGCATACAATAAATACATTATGCAATAAATATATTTTGTGAAGTAGTTCAAAAATATTGATAACAATATACTTTTTATGTCAATTAAATTAAAGCTCAATCATGTATTTTTTTTTTTTTTTTTTTTTTTTGAATTAATACTACCTACAAAAAAAAACGCATTCCAATTTTTGAATTAAATTTATTTATTTATCTAAGTTAATTTATGAACGAAATTATATAATTACATATTATTATGTTTTTGGAGGACCAAAAAACCTAATGAGGGGAGGTGTGATAGTTTAATAAATAAATACAGTTCCCCCACACCCGACTCATGGTCATGATAAACCACACGGCTGGTGTGTGAGAACTACTACACGCAAGTTTAACGGCTCTATCTTTCTCTTTCTAAAAAGAGAATGATAAGAGCCGAATCACAAAAGAAGTTAGTTAGTCGGTGTCTATCTTTAGAGAAGCATACTTAAATCTGTAATAAAGAAATATTAAAAAAAATCAATAAACGTTTTTTTATTGGAACATAATTATTTAACTATATAAAACACCTTATTAAACAATGCAAACCCTCTCCCTTATAGCTTGACCACCTTCTCCTCGTGAAATTTTCTATGAAAGGATAATACAATTAGTTTTTATTTGTAGGTACATTGCTTTTATTGTGTTATTTGTAGAATATATTTAAGTGAGTCTTGTCTACATTTAAATATAACGTTATAATATGGCATACTAAGCCGTAACTAATTACGAGTATATGTACAATGGAGAAATGCATACATCATTATTCTGTTTACAAATAATGGAGAAAAATAAAAATAGAAACAAATATGAAACCATCAAAAGCAAAGGAGCTTTACATTTGCCATTTAATTTAGCGGAACCATTGCAAACAAACAATGCGAATAAAAACCAAGCAGTCCAAGGAGAAACACAACTCCGGCAGGAACACGAACAATGAATGATTCTGCTGCGGGGATAACAAAACAATCCGCAAAAGAAAACCATAAGAACTAGTTAAACATTTTGATGGAAAGCTCTAGTAGAAGAAAACAGAGAGCGCAATAACAGAATAGGAGACAGGACCATGACAACAATAAACGACGACAACAGCGACGACATCGTCAGCAACAACAATACGCATTTTAGAAGACGTCGTATTGTGACACAAACAAATTACAATTGATATCTCAGACGTACGTTCATTGCGTATGTAGCACAGGATATGGGCACATATTTTAAAATCCAGACAGATTGAAAAAAGTGTGTTTGTACTAAGCTTAAAAAAAAGCCAAACAGAAAAGGAGACACGAGAAGACCTCATTGGAATTTAAAAATGTCGTATTCGTTGGAATTTTTGATTCGAGGACACGACAGCGAAAGACAGATGAGCGCGCAGAGACCAGAGAGTGTCATAAACAACAATGAATGGAATATTTGACAAGCTATCCTGCGAAAACGAGAAAAAGGACAGTATTGGTATTTGTTTGCATTCCTTTTTTGGACACAGGGGGGAGGGGGGTTATGTCCGTTCCTAAGTGACGCTGTAGCCTGTAGCCTAAAGGGCTTGGCCAATTTTGAAGAGTGAGGTGACATTATATTGGTATTCTTTCCCGGGGTGTCATAGGCTAAAAAGTTCAAAATAAAAAAAATGAATTTAAAAAACAAAAAAACCCGACTGACTGTACAAAAAAAGAATTAAAAAGATATTAACAAGACACATTCTAGACTACAACCTCTTTCACTCAATAGCAGGTTTGAACGATTCTATTCGTTCATTCAATTTTTCGTTCAATTACTATTTTCTTTCGATAGTGGGTGTGCTTGCTTGAACTGTTTACTTTTTCCTGTCATTTGAAAAATGTACTCGTCCCAAGACATCTTAAAAAAAAATTAAGGTAAGTTGGCTTTTCTCATTTTAACTGAATGAATGAATGAAATCATGAAATCATTTAGTTACTAATATCGATAGTATAGTCGCACTCATTCGATAGTTCGATAGCGGCCATCACCACTCGGGGTGAATGTCAAATCCAGCACATTGAGACAACACACACCTATGTGAAGCTCATTTTCAAGAAGAAAAATTTATTCAAAATATAAGAAAATATGTGAAATCGTCTGCGCAACCCGCTTTAAGGGGACGGATATTTCAAATGCTGGACAACTACAAACGAATTCCGTTTTTACCCGACTGCACACAGCGAGGATTATGTGTTTCGCGCGTATCCTATGTACGTTCCATCGGGACACCCTGTGGCCTAACCGGCTTGACCGATTTTAAAGAGTGAGGTGTCATAAGATTCGTATTCTTCCCCGGAGTCATAGGCTAAAATAAGAAGATATAAATCTAAATTTAAAGAAAAACGAAAAAAAAAAAACAATTGTCACACAAATGTGAGTGAGAAATGTCAAGATATTGAATGTACAGAACTGTGAAATAAATCAGTTCTAATTTATTCACATAAGCATCGCAACTTATTTCTACATAGATACATTAGGTTCGTTCGCGTACGCGGTTTGAATCGAACGCAATCAATATAAATCGATAGCAATCACACAAAGCTATACACGTACCTACTCATCAAAAATGTCAGAAAAAGAGAAAATTAGCAAAGTAACGAGTAACGAGTGCTTCCTCTCTTTGCTCGAAACAGCTCAGACAATTTCAACCGGCAAGTACTGATTAATATGTCAAATGCACAAAGTTGTCAAGACACAAATTCAAAATCCGGCTTAAAAATGAATTGCACAGAACAATAAAATCTGTAAAAATAAAGAAAATTCGGTGGTGGTCGAATGTTGTCCTAGAACGTTTCATATGTTGCAAAATGGCAAATTATATATTTAATTGTGATATGGATTATATGTCCAAGATAAAAGTTGCTCATAGTAGCTCGAAACTTCATATAGGTAGACAACACTTGGTTTGGCTTGCTGCTAGCGCTGCTACTTATGTCGTTTTCCATTGGGCCAAAAAAAGCTGCTGCGATAGTTTTTAATCCGAAATCAAAAAATTAACTTTAAAAACCATTCCATTAGCGTAAAAATACTCTTCTAATGATTTTGAAAAGAGGCTTTTGCTTGTCGAATTGAGATCATAATCCACTCACGATGCAGTTACACAAGCTAACTAGCTGGCAGCAGCGATAGGTTGATTATTTTTTTTTAAATTTTACAAATGCAATTGTATATGATTGCAGAATGAGTGGATCTCCGAGTGAAATCAATAGAAAATGATACTCATTTCTGAGCTCCGATCGGGTGACTTCTTGATAGGCCGAGGTAAATGCGGTACATTTTTGAGACACCCAAACTTTGGCTCCAAATTGTTCCCATAAATAGTCTGCGGTCTAAAGAAAGCCACAGCGTTTATCAGTTATCTTATTATTTATGTAATGCGTCGAATAGAGTCATCCATGAACCAGCAATTCACGTTTTCGTTTCGTATATCCAAAATCTACTTTATTCAGTGAACTCGTAAATTCTTCACAGATCGGGTTTTCGGGGCAGAGACCCATCGGTTAGAAGTCCATATATATATTTAGGGATGTAGATAAATCGGTTTTTAAAATGTACTAAACTTACAATAACTCTTGCCAATCACTTTTATTTCTTTTGGCTCAGGAGGTAATTAAGTAGTAGGGATCCATCGCGAACAATTATAAAATTTGTGTATAAAATCATGATCATCCTGTAAACAGTCCTGTTTTATGGCGCTAAAGTATAGGTAATTTATAATTTTCGCTCCGGTTGCGTTGATCACCTTTGCAAACGAAGATTCAACGACGCACTCTTAGAGCTGCACCTGTGCAGCGACATCGACTTAGTCAAAACTTTCATATCAGTCGTCTAATATGGCTGGTGTCAATATGAAATTTGTAATAATAATAATAACTGTTACCACAACCCAAAAATTTAAATTTTCAAGGATCCGTCTCGTTTTATTTTCGTGATCTGATCCGGATCAGGTCACGCTGATAATTAAATAGGTACGGCTAATATTCATAGGAATGCCCCCAAAAGTAGATGTTGAGTGCTGACAGCTTTGTGATTGCCAGCTTGGCTTGTCATTTTATTTCGAATTTACGTTTATTTTGTGGGTTTTGAATTTTAGCTCTGACTAGATTAAACTGATTTGAACGACCTATAATAAACTAAATTTTTTTACTGTATATTGAAGCTCATACTTTGTTACAATTATTGGCCTGCAACAATTTAGAAATGTGCACTTGACGAGGTCTAAATCAGGGCCAAACAACTCTGCAATCAGCATAACCCACATTACAAAAAAGCGAATGTTCGCAAATCTAAAATATAATCACCATTGATTTAACACGATGTTCTGAAAACACTTTTGCTTGACAACTTATATAATCTGATGTTATAAATTTAATTGTGCACTTTTAGCAATTCAGTTTCCATTCTTGTATACAAAATATGACATACAAAGTACTGACATCGCACGAACATGTACCTACTGCATACTGCATTTCCGATGCAAGCGTTCACCTTAAATACATCATTCGAACTCAATAGCGACACCGATGATGATGTCGAATAATTTTGATGTTTCGAAATATATGTGCGTCATCACATCGATGCGGAATAAACATTCATACGTATTTATGTAGATATAGTGTCCTGGACTGTGACAAGCACAAACGACATGTTACTAATGTAATGGATTTAAACTGTATCAACAATAATGCCATTATAATGATGATGTTGATATTGATTTTGGTGAGGACATGACCTGGCCATTAATCATATTACTACATGTATACGCCAACGGACATATCACATGTTTGTATTATGTGTGAACGATGAAGAGCACTTTCTTGTGTTGATTAGGTGCATACATTTTAAACCGAACAGCAATTTGAGTTCCTTAAACCAGGTATTAAGTTAAGAAAAATAGATATGCTTTTGAAACACTTAGCTTTGGTGCGGTTACTGATAACTGATTACGATGGTGTTGTAAAGGGTTCTTCAATAAGGACGGGTCGATACATTAAATAAAGCTGTGTGTGAGTACCTACCTCACACACAGCTTGTTTAACGATATTATTTTTATTTGATTGGTTGATGTATGGTATTATGTATGGCGTATAACAACGTTCAAATATCCGCCGCAGCTTCTCACGGTCGGCGCAGTGGCTTAGTGGTTAGTGTGTTGGACTACTAAGCGAGGGGTCCCAGGTTCGAATCCCGAGAAAAACCCAAATTCCAACTTAAGGTTTTTTTCGCTGCGTCACCTCTCGCGAACGTCTAACAAACATCCGAGAGTATAACTGTCATGAAAGAGCTTCTCAATTGGCCGTTTGGACTCGGCATAAAATTGTACATCCCTTCCATTCGTCCCAAAAATAAAAACTCACACAGGACGAATGGTTGTGAGAAGCTAGGCTTGGGTCCATACGGACCTGTTGCGCCAATTATTTATTTTTGGCACATACCAGAGTAGTCCAATTTTATAATGACTCCGCCGTATTGATCCGGCCGAATTTGAGCTATGGCGTTGATTATATTGGCTTCAAGGGCAAGAATATCCCCTAATCATTCATTAAGAACGCCCATCGTGGCAAGTAGCCCCGTCCTGCTGGACCCACATGTCGTGTACGTCCAAATCGTTCAATAAGGGGTAAAAGAAATTCGTTTATATCGTTCTTTAAAGCTCGCTGTTATCCTCTACCTTGAGGACACTCCATACTTTCTTTGGTACTGCCCGGCACTCTGCCACATCAGACACAGTATTATTGGGAGACACTTATCGAAGACTTATAAGACCTCTCTGAGAAGTCTTAAAAAGACCTACATTACATATAGATTTGTATTAGCCTCGGCATGGCTTGAGAACCCCAAGGGCATCACAATGGATCTACCTCGATGTAAGTGTGGCGAGTGCAAGTTATCCCTGTCTCGCCAACCCAGTCTTACCTAACCTTATGCTTGCCGTGGATCGTGATGGACTCACCGACATCATTTTCAAAAAAAAAAGTATGGACCAATGACGCCGCTTTCCCAAAATCCGCTTCAAAGAGTGGGGTTGTGAGATCGTCACAAAAGACCAGGCACCAACACGGTTTCATAGCCATTCCCAGAGTACCTTCAAACAGAAACTTTTTATGAATATATTGCCATCTGGTGAGCCTCGTCTGAGGTGACATAAACCCATACACGGTAATTTTTATTTTATATATATATATTCAGTATTCACCCATACAAAAACGCTTTGAAGCACAGATAGCGAGCAAATAGCGTTATCTATGGTCACTTGAATCTTGTATGGGTGTAGGCCCAGGTCCCGACGCAAAATTCGTCAGCGAAAGGCCAACCTCCTGGTGTACGGCGAGACATAGGCCGCATCGGGTTCTCCTGTATACTTTCAAGGACGGCGGCAAGGCTCTCGGCCTACCTGCCTTTCCTTTGATATACGGTCGTTGGATGATTTTTTACGGAATCTTTGGAATTGAAAAGCACTTTACGACAACCAATCTATTTTGTTAAAGAGAACAAGAATATATTCCTAATATATATCTCAACTATCTGTACCCGGTCAGCTTGGCACGTACCCCGAAACATTGTTGCTTATGGATATGTTCTTGTACATCATCATCTAGAAAAAGTAAGTTCAAAAAAACAAAAAACCCGACTGACTGTGAAAAAAGAATTAAAAAGATATGAACAAGACACATTCAAGTACCTAGCTATACCTCGTACCTACAAAGCCTAACAAATATATGAGTATTGAGTATCCTCCGACTGCCATAGTTAGGTATAGGTACTTGAATATGTTTTGTTCATATCTTTTTTATTCTTTATTTTACAGTCAGTCGGGTTTTTTGGTTTTTTAAACTAACTTTTTTTTATTTTTATCTATTTAGCCTATGACACTCCGGGGAAGAATACGAATCTAATGACACCTAGGCATTCAAAATCGGTCAAGCCGTTTAGGCCACAGGGTGTCCCGATGGAACGAACATAGGATACGCGCGAAACACATAACCCTCTCTGTGTGCAGTCGGGTGAAAAGGAAGTGACTTACTTTTACTAGGTCCCGCCCACATTTCACAAAGTCGTTTGTTCGGAAAAACATCAAGAATTCCAAATTTTACAACTTTACTTCGATGATTGCAGAGAAATAGCGATTTCAAGTTTGATCTCAATCGGTGTGGTAGTTTCGGAGACCTATCATATATACATATGTATAACAACAAATAAACTAATGTAAAAATAATCGATTTTTATACACATACTAGCTGCACTGTCCCGGCTTTGCCCGTGCTAAGAAACTTTGTTGCTTAAATATGTTCATAAGTGCCGCTCATATACTTCGCAAAGTGCTGCGCTTGGACAGTGCAGAATTTTAGCTGCCATGAGTGTCGATCATTTTGTGTTTAACTTAAACTCCAGGTAATGTTGAAAAATTGAGTTGTTGCTGCAAATAGTAGAAATATAAAAAATAAATAATCAACGTCTAACAGATTACCGAAAAATCCAATTTCAAATTAAATTACTTCCGTAAAGAAAATCTCACAAATCATCCAAATCAGTCAGAACTTTTGATAAATTCGATCTCACTATAATTTTTTTGTAATATTGAAGACGAATTATTTATGTATGATCCTTGGTGAAACGTTGATGTTTCTACCTTAAAAATTGGCATAAGACCTCGTTTTCAAAGCATTGAAATGTTGGCAAACAGTGCTGTATCCGTTGTTACGGATTCATAATGAATAGCGTTTAAAAAATGTCCTACTTTTCCGGTGGATTTCGTTAATTTTGGTTGCGGGAGTTGCTAAATGCCAGCGGTAATGGATTTTCATTTATATAAATCCAACAGATCGTGCAACATGGTACTAATTCCCTGTATGTATCTGCTAAAGCTTAGTACGCTGCTCGAGCTAAACTAAATTTTATCTGGTCTCCAACTTTTCTCTCCAAACATAATCAGCTAAATTTTGACACGCCTTGTTAAGTGTCACAGACTACAGCTGTTCTTTGAAAAAACTTTCAAAAATTTAATTCTCTCTTATTTCAACTATTTCTGATTCTTCTCGTCCTTGTAATAATTAAAAAAGCTCATCCTTGCATACTTTTCCGCAACAGAAAAACAAATACACAACGATCTGTCACAATTTATCTTGAGAAAATATGCCGGCGCATTAGGTTAGGTTAGGTTAGGTTAGGTTAACGGGTGGGCAGAGCAGGGAAAAACCTTGTGCTACCCCACTTAGGTCCTCGTGGTATGGTATGGATCTATTGACTCCTCAACTAATTAGGGTCTTCATATCCAGCCTATCTCTAGGCCATGTACCATCAAGCTGGACTAAGGTCAAGGTGGTTTTCATACCAAAGGCAGGTGGGAAATCCGAACAACTAGCGATATCATATCGCCCCATCAGCCTTAGCTCCTTCCTTCTAAAAACCATGGAGAAAGTCCTCGAATAATAAGGGATCAGTTCCTTACAGATAACCCACTTCATGCGAGCCAGTTCGCATACCAAGCCGGTAAGTCTACCGAAACTGCCATACACAGCCTTACAACGACGATTGAAAAAGGCCTGGGAGAAAAAGAAACGGCCCTATGTGACTTCATAGACATCCAGGGAGCGTTTGACAATACCTCATTTGATGCCATAAAGTAAGCTATGATAAGGAAAGGCATTGCCCGACTAATCATAAAATGGCTTCTAAATATGTAAGAAAGCAGAATCATGATACCATTCTCGAAATAGAGAAAACTAGAACTGAAACCGGAGTAATCCTAGACAAGACTCTCACTTGGAATTCACACCTTGATCAAGTCACCAAGAAGGCAATTAAGGCAATTTATATGTGACATCGTCTTTACGGCAAAACTTGGGGCTTAAAACCAAAAATGATCTATTGGTCATACAACACGATCATCAAACCAATGATCCCCTATGCAGCGTTATCATCGAACAAATAACGGCCCAACAATAACTTAACAAGATATATCGCTTAGTATGAGTTGGTATAACGGGGGCAATGAAAACTTGTCCAACTGCAGCCTAATGCCTTTACATATTTCTGTAAAGAAGGAAGCTGGTATCAGTGCCCTTAGGCTCCCTGATATATCAAATTTTAAAGCAGGAAACCTCATAGGACACCTTCGGGTACTACAAATGCTTCAAGATGATCATGTGATCAAGGTATCAGACACCATCCTTAAAAGGCTTCGCTTCTCTAGAAAATTTAAGATACTCATAGCTGACAGGAGTACCTGGAGTAAAATCTGGTACTCCGACGGTTCAAAGATGGAAGATAATGCCACAGGTGCTGGGGTCTATAGGCCCAGGTTCCAAAGAGCTATAGCACTGGGAAAATCACCAGACATCTTTCAAGCGGAGGTACACGCCATTGATATATGTGTCCGAGAATGCCTACGTATGTGCACTAAAGGTGCCCGCATTTACATCCTCTCAGACAGCCAAGCTGCTCTCTGTTCGAGTACGATCTTACTGGTTTTAGAATTTTTAATCTCCTCGAGGATCTGGCCAAGGACACCGTTGCCTGGATACCGGGTCATGAAGGATTTGAGGGAAATGAACGAGCGGATTGCCTGGCGAGAAGAGGCGCATCACGGCTGCTCACCGGTCCTGAGCACTACTTCGGGTTACCTTTGAGTTACGTACACTCAAAATTCACTGGAAATAAGCCCAGCTCGTAGTAAGACAAAAAAGTTACTTGAGCTAAGCAAAGAAGATCTAAGGAAACTAACGGGTTATCTTACTGGTCACTGGCCACTGAGATACCATCTCAAAAAAAATGGGACATTTCGACGATGACTCCTGTCCACTCTGCGGAGAAGAGGAGGAACCAACGGAACATATACTCAGCGAATGCCCTGCTGTGGCAAGGGGCAGAGTGATCCATATGCAACGGGCGTATTTAAGTCCTGCAGACATAGGAAACATGGAACCAAGAAGGGTACTGAGGTTTATAAAGAGCCTCAACAGCTCCCTGGGTTAAATAAAAGAGGCCAACACAATAAATATCTTCTAGTCGCAGTGTACAGGGCCTATTCCTTACAATACAATACAATAGGTCCCCGTGGACCCGTTGTAATGCCCTTGTTGGGGTCGACCGTTGGTGTTGCATCGGTGTTCTTCATCCCCTCTTCTTGTGGTTAATAGGCTGCATTAGCCATCCCGATGTCCTCGAAAACCTAAAAAGATCAGACAGTGAGACATCGGAAAGTTCTTCTAAGTCATGGAAGTAGTAACTTGCAAGTGGTCTGTTCCTCAATGACAGAGGAAGTGAGGTGTATCCCCGTGGACCTCCTCGTCTCCGCAGCCTCTACATATGTCGTAATCTTTGAGATTTAGTTTCATTGCGTGGTTTCTTAGGAAGTTATGACCAGTTAGAGACCCTAATAACTTCGATAGCGATGACCTGTCAAACTGTAATAGTTTTCTGGTCCGGCTTTTATTATATTCTGGCCAAAGCTTCCATGATATTTCACAGGTAGTGAGTTCTTTCCACCTGTTGTTGGTTTTCGTTCGAATTTTGTTTTCCACTCGTTCTCTAAGAACCCAAAGTGGTGGCTTGATCGATTGAAGTGCTCTATCAAGATCCATTACAGATCCCTTCCTCGCCAGTTTATCCGCACTCTCATTACAGGTTTTGTCCCTGTGTTTAGAGACCCAGCAGAGATTCGTGGTATGATGCAAGCAAAGAATCTTGAGCTATTCGCGGCAGTGGTTAACTATTTTGGATTTTATTTCATTATCAGAAACTGCTTTTATGGCCGCCTGACTGTTAATGAAGATGCTATGCCAATATTGACGCCTTGTGGACCGCTTCAGTGATAGCCAGAACCTTCGCCTGGGAGACACTACTGTTATCAGGTAGTCCGATGGAGCAATGTTTATTCAATTCCTCGGAGAATATGCCAGCACCGGTTCCACAGTCCATCTTTGAACCATCTGTGTAGATTGATATTGATTTTATTTTTGTAGATTGATTGGTGTTATATTCTTCCCTACTCGGAAAGGAGCAGGTGAACGGTCTGTCAAAGTCCAGATGGGGAGACATATAGTCAGAAGAGACAACGTTCCCTACATATTTACTTAATATCTGAGCATACCCAAAATTGCAAGGCTTCCAAGTGTAAGTTTGGCTGATCCTTAACCCTTTCGCCCGCAATTCGAATAGACAAGTTAGGATTAATTTGATTATTTCAATATGTCGGTATAAACCCCTTTACGTTATATATGTAAAGATATTAGCCCTCGGGGCGAGGGTAGCCCGGTACAAAAATGTACCAGTCGAGATGTTAGGTGGTACCTTTATATACCACTCGTCCAGTCTAAGATATATTAAAATAAAACACTTTTTTATGAAACTCAAAATATTCACTTTATTTTACTGAAAGTTTTTTGTCAATTTTAAGAATGAAAAGGCGTAAAACATTTTTTACACAAAAGGACATCGCACCCCTTGCAGATTATTTTTGTGCGTGACTGCTTTTTCATCTGGCTGCAACTACAACATCGATGTCTGGTAGATTCCTCGATTGGCAAATGTTTTATACCTGATTCTTTTATGGGTCGTTCACCTCAATGAAATGACCTACGAATAGCTGTTTTTTTAAAACCTTGCGTAATCAAATCCTCCGACAAATTCACCAAAAACTTGAATGGTATCTTTTTTCTATTTATTCCACAGTGAATAACCCACGAATTGACGGCTGATGGCCGTTATGATGGCATAATCAAACGATAAAATATTTTTTTCCACCATTTTTCAGATTTTCAATCGTATTCGTAGAGCCCACTCATTTGTTCCGCCAAATCAACGCCTCCTATAATTTCACGGTAATATTTTATCATATCTAGGCATGGCACAATGACTTTTTCTCCAGTTTTTAATGTTTTTGTGACGTTTTTCATTTCATCATTGTGACAATTACTCAATGCGAAGAACTCTTTCGTGTCTTGCCATTTTACACACAAGAGACCAGATGAAGTCGCTTTGAACTATGCTTCCCCTCTTTGTAGTTTTTTGGCAAATTTAGGAACATTTTTTCTATTAGACATAATTGTACCAACTGCTGGATAGACAACTGTGTTCAATAAATCAACGGATGTGAAGAAACGGTCAAAGCATAAAATTACATCTGGCTCTGTGATTGTACTGGCCAATTTACAACACAACTCGCTCTCCTAGTGTTCTTTCAACTGGTTGGTATTCCTTTCCGCAGCATACATTGAAATCATAGGTATAGCCGGTCTTAGCGTCACAACGTAGCCACATTTTTATTCCTCTTTAGAGGCATGTATTGCTTCAGAGAACTGCGCCCTTTGAATTTCGTCATCGACTCATCGATACTTTGATACACGCTGTCCTGTCTGCACTTTTGAAAGGTTTTTTTGAAGCATTCAACCAAATCATTGACATAGTACGTTTTCGAACTATTAGCAGCCTTCTCGGGAGCAGTGAAATACATCTTTGAAGATACCATTGTATATCGATCCCGCGTAATTGCATTTTTAATTGCCTGGTTTCCCATTGATTTGTGCAATGACCAATAATCTTTTAGACAAGGAAGTCTATTCAGGAAGAACATACATCCAATAATAACTTATCGATTTCACCTGCATTAGTTGGTGGCATATTTATATTCCGTTTATATTTTGTCAATTCTCCATAGATGTTTAGGCGCTCGTTAGTACATTGTGCTATGTAAATATAAAGAGACCGTGGCAAGAGTTTATGAAAAATGTCGAGGATTGACGACGATCGGTGAATGGTTTCTGAGATTCTACAGCCTCGTGGAGGAAAAATATTTTTTTTAGGAATGAATACTTCACTTGGCGTAGTCCTGACGAAACCTTGACCATGAGCCACTTCTGCAGTGTTTGGCATATCGCATATTCCAGGTTCAGCATCTAAATCTTCAACGTCAGCCAGCTCACCATCTAAATCATCTTCAGAAGCGGATTATTCATGGTCATCTTCAGAGTCTGTTTCGGATTCATTTCTAGCTGGGGGTTCATAGATATCGTCGCTATCAGTAGAAAAGTCTTGTTCGCTTGATGTATTATTCATCTCTTGCTCCAAAGTTATTCTGATTTGGTCGTTATCCATTGGAGTCTTAAAGCTAAAAGAAACAAAGATCCTTCCTACAGTAACGCACCCATACATCGACTCATGTCGTTTTCCATTGGTTTCACTCGGGGATCCACTCATACTGTGATCCAATGGAACAACAAAACTGCTTCTGATTGAGACTACAACAGTATTAGTGAAATGCCAAAAAATAATCTACGGCGGCTATCAGCTGACTTGTATAAAATACATAAATAACATTTGTGTGAGTGCTTCTTGAGTGGATTCTGGCTTCAAATCGAAAAGCGAAATTCTCTTCTCAAAATCACCAGAAGAGTATTTTTTTGTGCTAATGGAACGGTTTCAGAAGTAATTTTTTTGGTTCCGGACCCTCCCGGACGGCTCCTTTTGCCCAATGGAAAACGACATTACCTTCTGCAATTATTTCACTAATTCGAATTATATCTACTGAAAAATCACTATTTGATAAATTTATTTCCGCACAAATTTCAGAAAACTGCTATAAAACTTATAACACACAACTTTTTCGCACGACACGCCAAAGAACAATGACAAATAATGAGTGCAATGAAAATGTAAAATCCCGTAAGTTTTTTCTTCAGAGATAGTCAAGAACGATTTGGTACAAATTTGAACCAATTCTGATATAAATGAGAGATTCTAGGGATGTTTGAAATTTTACTGGTACATTTATGTACCATGCGGGGCGAAAGGGTTAAGGCACTTTGGCAGCAGATTCTGCCGACCCATTAAGTGGGCACACTAAACATTTTGACAGACACATGAAGTACATTCTGAAATAAAAGTTTGATTATGTAGCTCGAGCTGCGTACCACTCAGCTAAATGGATTCGCCTAAGTTTAGCTCAGCTAAATTTTGGAGAGAATTTTGTATGGGAGCGAAAATTTAGCTCGAGCTCCGTCCTAAGCTCAAGTGTAAAATAATTTGTGCTTCCATTCCAGTAGTGGAACTCCCTGTCCCGTTTTCTTTAACTTATAAGTTGCACAACACTGTTGTTCCCGTGTGTCGACTATCGAATTTAAAATTTTGAGTAATTACTCAATACAGCATTTGCCAATTCTGACAAAACGCTGATCCCCAAAATAACAACATCTGACGCAGTTCAAGCAAATAATTCTGTATAATACCCTGAATGTTAAAACAGATGGCAGTGCACCCTTTTTGTCACTTTTCTGTGAATAACATTGCGTTTTGCGTACCTAACCATTTCGCAGATAATTCTCTGTCTCTTTTATGTGATACATGAAGTATTTTTTTAGATTAATAATTGAATATTTTAACTCTATTTATTTATTCTATCTAATAATAGAATATAGTGTCTGGTGTCGGATATAAAGCCATTAACAATAATATCGTTATAGGCATGTTTACAGTAAGGGTGGAAAAAGAGCTTTAAGGGGAAGAAAATTCCCGTTATTTTTTAAAAGGAGTAGCTACTGAATTAAGTTGGATATCGAAAAATAAATAAATGGAAAAGCCCCATAAAAAAATATTCGTAATAAAGATGGAATAAATCTTAAATAAGAATAGAGGCGGTGTAGTTAACCATTGAAATGTTATCTAATTATCCTAGTATAATTAAATTATCCGTTATTCATGAAATTAAAATTCTGTTAAAAAAATAGATTTAACCATATTAACAGCATTTTATGATTTTTTTTTATTATGTTTTGCAAATTATGCTTCGGTTCCACTTAGTAGATTTCGTGAGGTAATCTACTCAATTAAGTACGCGTAGTAAATCGAGTAAACTACACGCCTGATATGTTTCATTTACTACCTAAATTAGTTACATGCTCCATTTACGTACAAAAAGTTAAATTTTAATAAAAATAAAAATTCAATAAGAATTAAATCGGAACAGATTTGGAATATTTAAGTTTGTCAGTTTGACGGTTGGATTTGACAACTCTAACATTTGGATAGTTAGGGCTACGTTAACTACTTACCTACCTCAGTTACGTGGCAGACGTAATATGAAGTAATTCTCAAAAACAAGCATTTCTGCCATCTCTGGCTACCACTTAAAAATAGGTAGAAAATACCTATGCACGAACTAAATATAAAGAGAAGTCTGGAGACTGCTCACAATTGGGATACCGGATACATAGGTGCTTGCAATGATAACTCTATTTTGTAGAGGGGTTAAATACAAGCATTTTTAATTACAATTAACTCTCCCCCCCACCCATTGTAAAAAACGATTGTATTGTATTGATTGATTGATTGTATTATTAAAACCCGTTGTCATTTTTCTGGCGCCTAAGTTATCGTACTCGATACTACCTACTGTCAATCGAATTCTTATTTTAAGGCAAACAACTTAGAAACACAAAACACATACTACCACCTTTTCATCAATTTCAAAGCTACTTATTTCAGTTTTTTAAATACATTTTCACATGATTATCATACCTGTAGAACTCTTTTGTGTAGGATTACGATGGTGCTGGGTTAAGGACGAAAACACCTTTACCAAGACCTTTGGTGTATGCAATTCTATATTTTTTTTTTTTGAGCTACGATTTGAGAGTACAACTTAGTAGAAGGATTCTCTATCGCATTCCTAAGACAGCTCTTATTATTATACATTAACAATCCAAGTTATGCGCTTTGGATTCGAAGCTTATAACATTTAAAAAGCGTATTAAAATGTCCTCAGTCATTTGAATGATGTTGACGGGTTCTGTAGGTCGCGATTTAATTACAAGCTACACGATCCAATGCACTAGATTAGGAAGACATTGCTTAAATTTGTGCTTGTCGTGCACAAGTAGAAACGAACTTCAACCGACTTTGATTGCGCAGTTGGCCAAGGACCGAACAAACTTGAAAAACGTCATGTTAGCTTAGTTCAGCCTTGGTTCATGCAGATATGCATAGACGCCAAAGCTGAAAATTAATATTGGATAATTCTCTCAGGAAGGGAGAGTTAAATGCCTCCTCGAATAGGTAAAATTAAAGATCTTCTTTCTGTGAACACAGAAAAAAATTTCAATACTCTTGCATGTTTACAGAATCTAAAAGAGTAATTCTTCAATTGGCATCAGACAGAAAGCATATACTTCTTAGAACTACTAAGATATTTCTAAAGGAATGTGTGCGCTGAATCTCATTAACAAAGCCCTTTACGAAGAAATTAAGGAGGTTCTTGCTTACTCATAAATAAATACGTACATCTTACACGTCTAATAACACACCCTACCCAATTGCTTTTATTGCAACACCTTGAACCGATTTGAAAGAAAATCTTTTTAAAGTTGCTCCAGTTTCATTCGCATTACAAATTATTACCCCCAACTAGGGCGCATTAAACAGTCACCGTATGTGTAACCTGCCAACACACTCATCCAAAGCTAAGCATGAAGCAATTAAAAATCTGTAATTATGACCTACATGATTAATTTTTTAGGGCACTTACAAACTTCCCTACACAAAATCCCCTTGCAATCATCCTTCTGTTAGATCCCCTTCCAACTATTCATGCGCACTTCATACATTTACCCCATTGGGAGCTTCACCAGTCAACCACCAAGCTTCTGAGGGGGAAAATCTTGTCGCTTCAATCGGTTGCAGGAAAACATTCACCTTGGAAAACACATGAGAGCATTCTCCAAGCAATCCAAATTTTAAATACACAGATCTGACGTCAGTTGTAGTTCGATATTTGTAATGATTAGTACTGGGACAACCCCCAAATTCGTGTTAATTCATAGCGTCGGGCTGTGCTATTTTTTTTTTAATTTTTATTTAATTTGTATGTAAACGACCGTTACCACCCCACCCGGTATGCACTATCAACGTATTTACGCAAATATTTAACGCGACGCGGTTCGTAATCGTTCCTCAGTTTGGTGCTCTTTTAGTGTTGGATTTTTTTGAAGCACCTTTGCACAATACACTTTCTAGGATACGAGCTTGTTGTGCATCCTGGACAAGTAGTGCTCTAAAATTTATATGGGTTGGTAGTTAAAAATAACATCCTCTTCCAAACTTATCTCGCCTCCGTGCTAACGAATGGTGCATATGAGTGGAAAAGATTAAGTAAATACAAAGGTATAGAGTAAATGGTTTCTGATATCAAAAATTCAAGTGTGTAACGAGTTAGTTATGTTTTTGTGTGCCGGAGTAATCACATATTTACTTACTTCTGTGTACCTCGTTCAGTAGTTCGAATCCGTGCTATAAAAGGATTCTGCTACATCAAAGCGGCCCTTCACGTTCATATAAGCTCATATGGAATGCAAACATAATAAAAACGGATTACGCAATTAAAAGAAACATCTTCTCTGTATTCTTCGTTGCTCTCAGCACTTACACTTAACTCAATTAAGGGCGGATTAGAAATTCAAAGGAAAAACATACGAAAAACGGAAACAGCAAAATAAATAATGAAGGAACCGGAAAGAGGCTACGCGAAAAAAAGATAAATTAATTATTTCCTCTAGTGTCGCGATATCTTTATCCCCACAAATGCGAGTATTAGCCCACAACGTGGGTCTTTATAAAGGGTGATTTTTTAAGAGGTTTAGAACTTTTTTTTAAAAAAAAACACAAAAAATTCGAAAAAATGAATGAAATATTTATTTGAATCGATAGTTTGAACCTTGCAATTTAATGTTTAAAGATAATTTCATGCAAATGTTGACCGCGGCTGCGTCTCAGGTAGCCCATCCGCTGAGTCCAATTTTGGCATACTCTTTCACACATATCGGCCGGTATCTCACGAATGAATGCATGGATGTTGGCTTCCAGTGCGTCAATCGAAGCGGGCTTGCCCTATACACATTAGCCTTGGCATACCCCCACAAAAAATAATCTAATGGTGTCAAATCGCACGATCTAGGCGGCCAGTTGACCGGCCCGAAACGTGAAATTAACTGTTCACCAAACTCGCCTCGCAATTGCGCCATTGTTTCGCGTGCTGTGTGGCATGTGGCACCGTCTTGTTGAAACCACATATCATGCAAGTCAAGAACTTCCATTTCGGGCAAAAAAAAGTTTGTTATCATCGCTCGGTAGCGTTCACCATTGACAGTAACGCTGCGATTCGCATCATCTTTGAAGAAATATGGCCCAATAATGCCGCCGGCCCATAAACCGCACCAAACAGTGGCTTTTTCGGGATGCATTGGTAGCTGTTGCAATGCTTCTGGCTGATCTTCACTCCAAATGCGGCAATTTTGCTTATTTACGTACCCATTCAACCAAAAATGAGCCTCATCGCTGAACACAATTTTTCGATAAAAAAGCGGATCCTCGGCCAGCTTTCCAAGAGCCCATTCACCAAAAATTCGGCGTTGTGGTAGGTCGGCTGGCTTTAGTTCTTGCACCAGCTGTATCTTAAAAGGCTTTACGCCCAAATCCTTCCGCAAAATTTTCCACGTAGTGCTGTAACAAAGGTCTAACTGCTGGGAACGGCGCCGAATCGACATTTCGCGGTCTTCTGTCACACTAGCTGATACGGCCGCAATATTTTCTTCACTACGCACAGTACGTAAACGTGTTGGTGGTTTAATGTCCAACAAAGTAAATTTGGTGCGAAATTTGGTCACAATCTTCCGAATAGACTGCTCAGAAGGTCGAGAATGCCGATCATAAAATGGAAGCAGCGCGTGATGAACATTTCGAACCGAGCACGAATTTTGATAGAAAAATTCAATAATTTGCAAGCGTTGTTCATTTGTAAGACGATCCATGGTTAAATTGCAAACCAAACTGAAGCTGTTTGACAGTGACACAAGGTACTAAACACACGTCAGCTGTCAAAACCGGTGTTGCCAAAACCAAACCAGCTAAAAAATCACCCTTTAAATCTGCGTTGTACGTGTATGTTTTCTCGTGTACATTAAGTGTGTTAAGTGAATTAACGTATAATTCCTTTTTTGAAGTTTGTTTGCACACATATACCATACCACATCATACTCCATACATAATGTATCTTTGTATGAAATCAATGTCATCCTTCAGCAATCAGCAGTAATTTTTTGATCAATTTTTATTCTATCAATTTATCGGTATAATTCGCCCGGGCGGATATGGAAAATATTGTTGCATTATTCTTTTAGCTTGTGCTATTTTTTGAGAGTGATTGATTGATTATAAAACACACGTGTGTATTTGTGCTTAAGTGAGGTGAATGAAAGTCATCGTATTCTAAAATAATAATAATTGTGTGCAGCTAGCTATGGAATATGCGTCACATTATGTCGGGAAGTTAATATTCATAGCCCATTGATCTGTGTCTAAATTCGTAATTGATTAGTTGCGAGTAAAAGGAGCGTAACACCCATTCAACACACAAACTTTAACGCATAGCTCATTATGCTCAGGAAGTGTTTGTTTGTTTGTGTGTGATTGATGATTAATTTGATTTTTTTGTTTGTTTTCCCATATTACCTACCTACACCAAATGCGAAAATTGCATGTGAAACAGTGATTTTCTTACAGAAGTGAAATTTAAACCAGATTTATGTCTATGAAGAAGGTATAGCTCGAAATACCGTTTGTTTTAGTGAAGAAAGTCAAAATACGTACCAAGCAAGAAATAAATATAATACATTAAATGCAAAATAAATTCCCAGTGATATATGGTTCGTGACTACAAAGGAATACATATTCGTAATTCATAAAAACGGAGCTGCATATAACCGAAGAAAATAAAATTTATTTCGTAAAGGCCATCACAATAAGTTCTGGATAATAAATAAGGATTTTTTATATTTTGCTGTTGGTGAGTACATAATTTAATTTCTTTGTTGTTGCTCTCTGATTTTCTATTCCGTTTTTGAGGGTTGAGCAAAAAAAAATTTCATTGTTGTTTTCCTTGGAGATTTTTATTCAGAGCTTGTGGGAATTCGGGGGCATGATGATATGAATTGGGAAGGGAAAATTAAGTCCGAAGACGTTTTTCTTTAGTTTTCGATTCAACAAATGATATTGAATATTTTTGATCCTAAAAGTTGGGTCGTTGCTTTTTTTTTTATTTGTTGAAAGGTGATATTGAATGTCACAGTAAAAAGTTTGTCTTTTTTATACCAAATTATGCCAAAAAGTATCCGTATGTTTGCAAATATTCTTCAACTTGGAATTTAAAGAAAATTATTTTGAACGTAGGTTTAACTATTTATTTGATACAGGCGGTATCTATGATATAATGAATCAAATTGTATCACATATTTGCCACCGAAAAAATCGTTAGGTAACGAATTAACCGTCAGTATGGAGCTTTATTACATCTATTTAGATTCAGACTCGCGAGCGCTGTGCTAAGTTCTTCGAAGGCGTTTTTTATGTTTAATGTGCAGACATAATAATTTTCGCGGGAATAATTGTACGAAAAAAAGACATTTAGAAAGTTTTGGGATACATAACTTTGTTTATATTATCAAAGTGCTTCAAGGTACATGCTTCTAACTGTTATTTTTTGCTTCCGGGAAGACATAATAAATAATAGAAACCATTATCTCCAAGATCCACCCCAAAATAAACATAAGCGGTTATCTCTGAGCTTGCAATTAATATTGAAAGAGGATCCCTTTTTATATTGTATGAAATAAGGGCATTCTACCCTGCTGCGTATTCAGTAGGAAGTGGGTACAGTAGTTGTTTAGCTTTTTAAATTCAGCATTTTTTTTTGCGCTCTATATAATTTCACAAAATCGACAGTTATATAAAAATGTACAGTGCGGAAGAAGAAAAAATGTTGTAGTTGTATCCCCCGGCCTGTGCTTACTTTTTATAAAAAGAAGCATTCAAAAATAATCTTCCTAAAAGAAGAAATAAATCATCAAAAGACATTATACTGATAGGTATACCGCAAGTGAGGATTTTTCCGCAGTTGGGATCTTGAACCCGGTTTAAAAAATGTCACGAGGACTGACGAAAGTCGGCCTCAAATAAAAGAAATTATGTTTCAGTATTGCGCTGTAAGTGAATAAAGCCATTTTCATTAAGAACCATATCCCTGCCTTACCTAAAGCTTCGACTTATATTATTCTGAACACGTATACATAGGAAATTAAATCCGTTTAAATTGAAATGAACTCCTCAATAACGTTTTCCCTCCACAAAAATTACCCGATTTGGTTTCATCAGAAGATTACTCAAATCCGAAGAACAAGGCAATACAAACAGCTATGGGCTTTAAAGCTATTAAAAAATTCGAGAGAAAATTTACTGTTTCTTTATTGAAATTAGCATTCATGTACGTGAACAAAGTCGTAACATCAGACACTTTCTCTAATATGCCATTCTTGAGTTAATGTCTTCTTTTGCACAGCTAAGAATGCTCTTTTGCGGTGAGGTTAAGAACACATCCATGATTTTTTTTTTAACCCAGCTCAAACCTAACAAAAAAGGAGCTAGTAACTCTACATCCTTAAATCGGATATGTTATACTAAATAAGGGTAACAAAGCCCACTTTTAAGAACATTATAAGGGAAGAAGTCTGAGACCCTACCCTCAGGCAACTTTATCATATCATATTCAAAATAAGATTCAGATTGAGATCCATCGCCGCACTGATCCGATACGACAATAAACTTACAAACTGAACCTTTCTAAAAAATATAGCGATCAAATGTGACTTTCCGCCAGAACAATCATTACGTATTAGTGACGATATGATATTATTCTCTCATAGTATAAAAGTAGCTGCAAGGTAAAACGCACTGTGGTAAAAAGTGGTGTACCATGGTGGAACAAAAACCTAAAAAGGCTTGGTAAACAAGTTAGAACATTCTTCAACAAAACTAAGAGCATTCATACCGATCCCTGTTTACCCAATACAACATAAAGCTCCTCTTAGCGAAGCTATTGTGAAAAGCATTTAGGAGCATCCCACAGAAGCTTGTCTTCAAAAGATTACCTTAACTCTATTGGATTGCTTTTCAAACCTGACTAACCTGATGGCACATTCACACGCGGCCCCGGCTTCACAGGTTTACGCATAAATCGTCCCCTTACCCCCAAGATACTTGAATAGTCTAAACAGTATTTTTTTTTTGGTTAAATGGGCTATCAACACATCTAAGCCAAATGCAAATAACCAGGTACAAGGGTATATTTCCAGTACTCATATTCTTGTATGCTTGCTTGTATTTCTTGGCCACCCATGGTTGCGCTTTTTTAGGATCAGTTTTAACTGGTCCTACTTACTACAAACCAGGTAAACCTTAACTCCCTAATTCATACCGTCCAATAAATTTGCCATAATTTTTCCTGAAAACATTGAAAAGAATAATTGACGTATAGAGATATATGTAGATCTACACATTACAGAATGCTTAAATAGAGGCACTAGCTCTATAATTTTGCTAATATTCCTATCAAAAGGGCAAATCCACAGTTTGTGTTTTGTGATAGAAATTACAGCGCAAGTGAAATGAGTTGTCCGTTTAAAGAGGTCGCACTTTGCACCTTTCCTGAACTTGGAGAGTGCTTTCGGAAATACTGGATATAATTCCGTATCAAATCGCTATTGACCATCATACTATTAAATGGATCAAAGCGAGGCTTGAAAGTCGAAAAATAACAGTATTAGTAACAACCGAAAAAGGGCTGCCTTTAGAAAGATGTTCTCTCACCCCTAATACTCCAAGTAGTTCATGGGTATATCTCGATGATCTACTCATCCTTATAAGGGGTAAGGAAGCAAAAGATGTCAAAATATATGTGCAGAATGTCCTTAAAATAGTCGAAGACTGGTCCTGGAGAAAAATCCTTTGTATTAATCCCAGTAAATCTATCATAGTTCCTTTCACTAGGATACGAATTTCCTTCAATGACATATAGTCATTCGGTATACCGATGAAGACTCAATTCCAATGAGGAAAATCACCAGTGTATTTAAAATAGAGCTCCATGCCATTAAAGAATGCGCAAACCTCATATACAAATCAGTTGTCAAAGGCGCTAATATCCATTTATTTACGGGCTGTCAAGCGCCGGCGATGACTTCAAATCAGTCAACTGCACTGCTTTAACAACTTCCAAGCGCCTTGTGCCAGTAAAAAAAACAAGATATCGTGCGTTCCTGGCCATAAGAGGACTGAAGAAAATGAAAAAGCTGATGAATTCGAATGGAAACCTGAACTCCCTTTATAGGACCTGAACTTTTTCTGCAATCCCAGAATCTGCTTTAAAAAATTGGGAAAACAACAAGTTCATCATCTTGCATATTGGGAGAAAATTACACATCAAAATTAAAAATCTAGTAGGCTAACTAACAGGTCACCATGGTTTGCGATAGCACTTATAAAATGCAATTGGTCGACTCAGGGAAAGAATAAGCACCGAAGAGTTAACGAAATCCTCTGCTGAGAATATAATTATAAGTACAGTGGAAGTCGCTTATTACGACTTCGCTTATAACGACCAGTCGCTTATATCTTCCACTTTCCTTTCATTTGGTTAGTTTCATTACATATATATATTTGCCAGTCGGATATATCGATCGCCGGTTATACCGGCGTTATTTCATCGGTCCCTTCACCGTCGCTATAAACGACTTCTACTGTACCTACATTAAAAAAGTAGGAACCGTATTAACCCAACTAAAATTCTGTATCTATAGGCACAATAGATCTTTCAAATCGACTTGAATTATATCGTATTGGCGAGTCAAAAGGCGGAAATTATAATGTAACACTACCCACTAGAGTACATGAATTGTTAGCCTGTAAGTACTTTGATTAAAATAAATCACTTCCTTTCGAATCATTGAACTAGGCGGTCATTCTTTCCTTGATATTGCAACAGAAATGTTGCTCCTAAATGTCTATCATTTCCTGTATCGTAAAGTGAACAAAAAAACGCACATTTGCAATGATACCACCCCCATTGACATTTTGAATCCAAGCCATCCCACTTAACTTTCTGAGGCGAATATGTTCACCTCTAAATGTAAATAACTTTTTAACTCCTCCATTTCTATAATAAAAGTTCGGTTAATGCGAACCAAGCGTAAAACTCAGGTATTTCTGTCTAAACGAATTAAAAAAAAAAACAACAAAAAATTGTTATACGTATATATATATTCGTATAGAAGAAAAATTATTTTGTTATTTTGGGGTAAATAAAGGACGTATAAATTCATTAAATGGTTTTTATTTGTTTTTTTTTTTTGTGGTTGTGTTGTTCGACGCAGTCTACATAACCGAAGCCAGAGATATACCTCAACAAATAATCGAATTGATTGGCTGACATACGAAGGACATTGCGAAATAGCAGCACAAAATCCACTCTTCTCGCGACGGCTCAACCACTTCTTTTGCCAAATACTCCGCTTTCGTCGCGTTGTCTCGATATCAAGATCGTCGTCACTGTCCAGCATACATGCTGCCAAATACGCAGTTTTCGCAATTTCCACCATCATCTCAAAAGTTCATTTCGCCATTTTTCATTTATTGTCATAATTGTTTTCTTTTCATTGTTATCTAATTTAATTAAAAAAGTTGTAGCACACGTCAGCGTCTTCGCCGAGAAGAAAACACCAAATGGTAGTAGCTATATTTTTCTCATCGGTCAATATCAATACCGTCTGATCAGACAAATTACGCGAAATGGAAATAATACGAAAGGTGACATTTGCCATTTTGATGTGGCATGTCATTACCATGTGATCGTCATTTTTCGATCGCCATTTATTGGCATTCGAAAATTCTACAGACGCGCAATGTCTGTTATTTTATTTTGGGACAAAAATGACGATGATAGTCATTTCGTGTGCTCGCCATTTTTTCGCAAATGACCAATGGCCAATCGTAGCTTGAAAATCACTTTCTAACGTCACAGTGTCATTTAAATGACTCAAAAAAGGGCCGTGTAATCGTACCTTAAGTATTAAATTAATACTTAGTTTATGGGTCGGATACAGATCAAGCTAAAAGAAGAATAATAATATAAAAGAGCCTATAGGTTTAAATCGATGTTAAGCGATAAGCAATTAACCCGTTAGCAAAGAGTGAGCATGAGCAGAATGAATGGCTGTCGTATGCATTTTGTATATGACATCACATGACTCCAAAAAGTGTGTTTTCAGAAATAAATCAGCGTATAGAGCCGCTTTCTATTATGGCAACATGTCCTGTAGGAGATTTGGCTTAAAAAATTTTCTTTTCGTGTTTAGAAGACTATTTTACAAAAAAAATAAAAATGGCTGTAATGGAAAGAGCAGCCCAAAAGTACAGCTTCATTAACCACTATGAAAGAACATATCCAATTGCATTTACTGAACTCAAACTTTCACATGTATGAATAAAATTTGGTTAAACCTGAATACAAACTCCTCTGTGATATACTCATACGTCGAATCATTATTTGTAGCTCTTATCCACTACACGGAAAAAAAATTTTAAGATCAAATTAAGAAAAATGAGCGCAGAATCACGAAAAGTTTGTCTAGTTTTAGAGCTTACTTCAGGATTTACTAATTCACGACTTTTTCTTCGCAATTCTATAAATTGTACGAAGTGAAGATATTGACCCTCAAAAATCGCGAATCTCTAATTTTTATTGTCAATGATGCGATCAAATGAGGAATACATATTGCAATAACCAATCGCAAATTGACACAAATAGTTATTAATTTGCTATTGCTATGGATTGTGAATTGCAAAAATAATTCGTAAATCCTACCACTTTTGTGTTGTAAATTCGGATTTCCACCCTTAACAAATTACAACCATTTAGTCTTGAATTGCAACTTAAAACTGTTGATTTGGGAACAAAAGGGGTAGATTTACCACTTCAGTAGTTGCAATTTACGAATTCGTAATGGTAAATTGAATCCTTTTTTTATCAATTTGCATTTCATATTTTGCAGTTCACGATCCTTGAGTAGTGATTTGAGGCATCACCGTATTAAATTGAAATTGTTTTATCGTGAAATTAGAAAACTTTATTCTCAATTTACAACTTATATCTTATGATTTACAAATCAAAATTCGTAGTTTAATTATTTAGGTTATTTTCGAATACATATTTAAAGTCACATTTTATAATTTGTTTCCTCCTGATATCCATGAAAAGCATACGGCGCCATATCGTCCGGAGACAACGGGATTTGTCTGGGGTGGTTTTTCGGTCAATGCTAAAATTTAAAATACAAACAAATTATGTATTTAGAAGAACTTGCCATTGATACGAACATTTACATTCGTTTTCAATTACATTTGATATTTTAGATTCCATTCCAATTTAAACTTTTTTCTAATAGCCCTACCTACTTAATTTTTTTTGTATTATTCAATATGTACTTACAAGATATATTCCAAAATTCTTTACAATTTGTTGGTTAGTACACTCACCATCACTACGAATGAGTTATACTTATAAACAACTCTGACCCCTGCTTAAAGCAAAGATTGAATACCGACTGTCTGACTCTAATGAAGCTAAATGCGCATGGTTGTAGCTGTCCATGCAGAAAATGAAAGGACTTGAAAGGATTTCTTTACATGGACCATGGACATGCTATGGCGTTTCGTTTTTGTCGGCTGCCTGTGCACACACAAATTTCACACATCGGGTAGTTAATTCCATGGAAATTACAAAAAATATTTTGTAATTCACGATTTCTCTACGTCATTTTACGTTTTCAATTTACATGTGTTAAATTATTATAAGATTTCATTGATTCATCACTCAGTGTTTGTAAATCAGCAAATACTTTTTGCAATTTGCGATTGTGAAGTAGTGCTTGAGAAATTGACCCATTGAAGTGGTAAATTGCGCCAAACAATATCGCAAACCACTACAAATAAAAGAAGCTCGAATTAATACTTCTAATCGCAAAATTCAACAAGCAGAATTTTGTATTCTACGCCGTTTTCAATGTCGAATTACGAATTTTTATATCAGCCAAGAAAAAATCGTTGTAATTTGCGACAAAGATATAATTCGTGAATTGCAACTCAAAATTTTGCAATTGGTGATTTTCAATTCTTTCCGTGTATACCTAACCCTGTGACGTTGGATAGGAAAATCCACAAAGTTGGTATCATTTATACGTAAAAGCAGCTATACATACAAGATTGATACGACATCTTAGGCAACCGCCTTAAATGAGAATTGACGGTGATAAATCTACATCCGATGCTACGAGTAATAGTATATGTAGGTACTACATAGTAAATCCTTTTGATACTACAGTTATTGCTAAAAACTTCACAAGTTAACAAGATTTTCTAATACGAAAGCCAGCTTATAAATCAGAGCTAGGATTTTCTTCAATTTTCTTCCTTTTGAATACCTACTAGTACAAGTAATTTATTGTTTCAGCGCAAAATAAACAAAGACGCGAGTTTCAAAAATCGTTCGTATCGAAAAACAAAATAAATTAATTGCCAACTCATTAATTTAAATCATCACAACCCTATGTGAATGTGCGCTGACCTCCACGAAACGACCTTTTTAATTTATTATATGGAAAATGTTTTTATCTAACTGTACACATAATTATTCACAACGAAAATAATGAATCTGCCTTTTGTATATTATCTGACTTTGAGTACACTTCGCAGTAATTAAATTAATGAATTCCTTTTGCTTGTCGTTGCCTTTTGAACCCCGAAAAAGGCGATAAACATCCTTCAGAAACACTTTTGTAGCTAGAAAATTCCGAAAATAATTAATTATTGTATAGATATTTTGCGAATATTCCCGCATTCGGATAATTAATTACATTTATACGGTAGTCGCATGTAATTGTATCTGCCCTTTGGATACAGAGTGTAAATATTGACAGCGGTAATAAAAAAACACTATAAGATATATGTATATATACACAGATATTGCTGTATGGGAAATATAATTCAGCCCATTAAAAATGCGCACAATAACGTAAAATTGAAAATTAATTAATGTGGACAGCCTTGGGTATCTTATGTCCCCTAGCTGCTGCAACAGTGGCATTAAATGCCCAAATAAAACACGCTCATAAAATGGAATCATCCTGCTCCACTATATATGGATGCAGTCTCCCCAGTCTTTCGACAACACCCTACCGTACATACGTCGCGTCGTTCTTTTGCTTTAGTAGTACTTGCGCTATCGAAATATTTAAACAACAGAAAGATGCCATTATTTCAGATCAAAAGTTTTTTTTTCTGGACGTTTTTACCATTTTTATGATCTATCGTAAATTTGTTCAAGCCAAAGTACACATTATTATTGTCATACATGAATCATGTTTTGTTGGTGGGACGGTCCTTTTAAGAGATTAAAACAAAAATAAAAATGAAAAATGAGCGAGCTGCGTAACCAATAAATCCAAAGTCTGTAATTAATTCCACATTTGTAATGGCCATTGAAACATTTTTAAAAGTGCATACAGTGTTTACAGATAGTCTACGGGCATAGTTAAGAATGATTTGATATTACAGCAGGCATATAAGACTCTAGGCCCAGCTACTCACAACTATTCGAAGGGCAGGATAGGGATGGGTTTTTTTACTTAACTGCCTAAGAATGCCTGACAAAGATCCGAGAGAATAATTATCTTTAAATTCCTTTTCAGTTCACAGTTCGGTTGCAGCAAAACTGATAGGCCTTTCATTATCAAAAATAAAAATTCTAACAAAAATAGTAGATTAAGGCCCAAAAACAACCGCATATGGCAATACGAGAAAGTCAAGCGGATTTAGTTAGACATGGGCAGAATTCAATGTGCATTAAGATACACATGCAGCAGTACAGCATGTCTTCATTACTAAATCAAAAATTTAAATTTCAGCGTTCTTCCCTTAGTCGAGTCACCATACTAACATTCTGGGCTCGTTGTTCGGCTCATGCTTACTTTGAAGCGCTAGTGAACGGCAAGTAATTGACTGACGTAGATATTCGCCTTAACATGCGTTCGATCTGCTCCACAGTTTGCTGTTTCCAACTAGTCCTACCAGCGCTGCACCCCCGAAGAGGTCGAAAATGTAGTACGGGGGCTACAATGTAACAACACGAATAGTTACTTTTTAATGATTTTTTTTAAGTAAATAAATATGAATTCATACCTATGCAATTAAGAAAAAATTAAATACATATAATAACACAGCTCAAAATATAATCACAGAAACTAAAATTAATATTACATAATACTAAGTAGGTACATAGTACCTACCTACAATAAAAGAAAAAAATAAGAACTATATTATATAGAAAAAATATAGTTCAATCATTTTTTTAATATTATTTTTGAAGTGTGAGAAATTGTAGTACAAAGTACGCAATTAATAATTGTACGTTCTCACTTTTTTGACCAAATGCTACAGACCACCTTCCCCTCGTTTCTATGATCCAGCTCTCTTGCCAGCGTTATTTCTTTTCCAACCTCCTTTCTTCTCACCAGTGTCTCAAGACAGTAAAGACTGTTTTCCCCTTTTTTACAATCATTTTCCCCTAAATTCGAAATTTTCCTAAGTGAAATTTGCCATTATTTTTATGAAAAAAATGTAAGTTTTTAACAGTCTTTTATAACAATATTAAATAAAGATAAAGATATAACATAACAATATATATATTACGCAGTAATCAGTTAACTGATCCTATAAAAAAAAACTAAAATAAAATTAAATCACAAAAAGTCAGAAAAAACTAAAATAAAAATAGATTATTCATAAATTTAATCGCAAAATTTCAGAAAAAGCTGAAATAAATTAAAAAATAAAAATAAATTCATAAATATTAACTTACAAAAATTCAGGTTTCACAGTGGTTAGGTGTACTAAATGTGATTTTTCCTTAAAAAATCGGTCACATTTTCTTGTAAATGAAATCAAAAATAAATTGGATAGGTTTTTATAGACGTTTTTATTTTAAATATTCAAGATTTTACAAGTACCTGTTCTCGATAAGTTGCCTAAAAAATATTTGGAGATATGAGATATTTTTAATTGGTTTATATATTTATTTTAATTTGCATAAGATAACCGTTTCATAATAATTAAAATATAATTAATTCGCATTTGTATTTGAATGTGCATTTCTGGCAAGCTGCTTAGTTTTTTTTTTATCTTTTCGGACAGATAAGTTTGAGAAAATGAGAAAATGTTTTATAAATAAGAATTTTAGGGAGGGTGTATAAATACTTATACACTGCATAACTATACAGGTGTTTAAGGGCGTTTAGCAAATTCTAATAAATAAGGCTGATACCTAATCTTTTTTTAGAAAGCAATCTGCAATTATTGTTTTATGCATAGAAAAACCACCAACTCCGGATGATTGCCCGTTACTTGCCTACAAGCTATATTTTTATGGAGTGGTCACGATTTGGTGCGCTAGTATTGTTACACAGAAATTCGTATTAATAAATTTCACGGAACTTCAAAAATGTCGGCTCATCAACACACTCGCAAAAAATATGAGCCACTTCCGTTGTGGGAAAGATTCCTGGCAGCGTTTATAGAATTTTATCCGTTTAATTTGAAATTGTTAGTTACGTGCGGATAGTATTTTTTTTTAGGAATAAGTGTACATTTGGTTAAAATATTTATGAAAAATTAACAATGTGGATTGGTTGAGGAAAACTAAAAACATTTTGAGCAGATTTTCTTCGTTATTTAAGAAAAATTTACACACTAAATCGAAGTTTATGATATTTAAAAACGGAAAATGCACAACCATATTTGTCCTAATATGTTTCTAGTATATAAAACATCTCCTTTAGGTTGATATTAACCACATAACCAAAGCGACTAGCCTTTAAAAAAAAACGCTCATTTTATACAATACCGTCATAACTCAAAAATCTCAATTTTTCAGAGGATGAGATGATTTTTAAGTTTAATATTGTCATAGTTATTGTTAGGGGTGTTTAATAAGCACGAAGATAAAACTGGTTGTAGGGTTAGCATATGTTCATGAAATAAAGGTATGATCTGAGGTCGAATTATTTCTACCAACAGCTCTTTGCGTTTAAATTCATCCCTACTTTTGATTATGACGCCCTTGCAGTCAAAATTTGGAAGAAAAGGGAACTTGATGATTTTATTATAACTAACCAAAAATGTGGTATTCCCGAACTCTATCACATTTCCCCACAGTTGTCGAGGTTGGCAGTATTTATTTTTGTATTTTTTGTATGTTTTTGCATGTCACACGGATTCTTAATTGACACCACACCGATAGGAAAACAAAATGGCGAATTTGAAAAAAAAAAACTCAGGGGCCCAGCGGTAAGAGGATTGTGAGTTGGGGATCTCAGTATGATTTGGCTCTGATCAATAGCTCCTGGATGAGCTTAAAAATTAAGAATAATATTATCTTGTATTGTTTTTTTATTCAAGGAAAAAGTATCACGAAATTTCGTCTGTGAATACGTGTGAAGCTGCAAAAAAACACTCAGCAGTGTTCCCACATTGTGGTATCTCTATCTTTTTGTGGGAATTACAAATTTCGAAGGAATTTTCGTGCGTAAAAGGAAAAAATATAAAAATTGTTGGAATATTAACAATCTGACAGGAAAACATTCAAACTACATTCCACTTAATGTACATAAAAAGGAGACTTGCCTTTAGCAACAATTTCCAGTACCAAAAATAATCATTATAATGCAAACTGCGATTTTTATACTAAAGATTAATTTTGTGTTATTTTCTTTCCAAACAATACAAATTTTTCTTTAAAAAGTTTTTTTTTTTCATAAAAAAATTAAGGGAATTTGAGTTAGTGAAAGGGGAAAAAATAACACGCTTCATGGGAAAAATAATGCTAAGAACACTGACTGAGATTTAGTGTGTTTCGTGTGTTTCTGTCAGCTGATGGATGCGTTCTGAGAATTGTTTTATTATACCACGAAAACATGTATTCTACAAAATTTAAAATGGCGAATGTAATTAACATAAATAAATTAAGGTGTGAAAAATTGATTCGCTTAAATAAAAGATATTTTTGTTCCCACAGTTATTATTAGGCATGTTTTTTTGAACTTCGTTCTCAGCAAGCAAAGTAAAGTAGGATTTTCAGCACGCAATTACAACAACTACGCTCTACTTGACACTTCGAGACTCTCAGTAAGTATTGTAAATTGTGTGCTGAAAATCTTACTTTACTTTGCTTTGCTGAGAACGAAGCTCAAAAAAACACGACTATTGTGTCTGTTGTCGTTTGTTGTTCTTAGGGAAAAATTATTTCGCCGGGAATGTCAACAGAAAAACCGCAAGGAATAAAGAAGAATTGATAACGATTATTAATGGTGCTTGAGTTGATTTTTTCATGAAAAATTTGTGTAATAGCGGAAAGCAACAAAATAAAAATTAAAATTCATTAGAAAATGAAATTACATTTGAAAACAACTGCTTCAGCCAAGAGTATGAATAATGCTAGTTTTTAATAAAAAAGATATAAAACATACAATCAACGAAAATGTTCTTTAAAATGTACGGGAAAGAGCGAAACTCAAAATGTGTATCAGCAAAAAAGCAATTAAACGTGTTTACTGATTTGTACCCTTGTCAAGTATAAAAGAATAGTTGACTAAAGTTTTTTTTTAATTCATACGAATTCAAATCATTAGTAATCATAATCAGACATTTTACATAAGTAAGCGTTTTTTTTTTTGCTACAAAAAAAAAACACAACTGAAAAGTTGTTGGTAGACATTTTATGAATGAAAATAATGTCATTATTTATGTACAAAGTAAAACAAAGTTGCAAACTGACGACTGCAAATTTATTATTGTTTCTTCCAAAAAAATTTTATGGGAAACTGACGTATTTTTTTACTTGATTTCTTAATTCTAATTTTTCTTACACTTCTTTAAGTGACAGTACAGTTTAATACTGTTGTTAATTGTTTCACCAAATCGATCATTAAAAAAATTGGAATGTGAAAGAAGAAATTGGTTGCGAAACTTAAAGCAAATTCTATGGCGAACATGCGAACAATTTTTTTTTATATCGATGTCATAAAAATAATGTCTATTTATCCAAAATTCATTATAAGATGACTTAAAAAAATGTTCCTTTTCTTTATATCCTGTAATTTTAACATTCATTTCTATTCAATCATTTCTGTTAATCGAACAACTAGGTATTTATATAAAAAAAATAGCGAAAAATGTGAACAGGGAACTACGTAAAACACAGCAACACAGCCCTACACTCGATATTGAAATGAGAGTCCTGAGGCTACCGACAACCGGTTTAAACCGGAAAAGTGTTGGCTGGTTTTTTTCAAGTATGAGTGGGAACCCTTTGATTAACATAGGCACAAAAACACATGAATTCAAATTGGGCTCAAATTCAACTTGTAGGCAATTTCTCTTTTTTGGCTGAAGCTGTCAGTCTATTTCATAATTAGTTTCTATCAATACTTCTTGTGGATTCGTCAATTATAATGTTAAATTTGTTCTCTTTTAAAATTGAAAGTAATTTACGGAAACCAAACTCCACAGTTACATTTTGTATGTAGCAGTTGCCTTAGTGCTAGATAAAATTATGTTCTTTGCTGTATCCACTGTGTGATACATTATTTACTTTGATTCGGGTGTCGGGTCATCTGCGCCTGAGTTGCTGCAATCGGAGTACAGTCTTCTTCTTTTGTCTATAGAATTCATATAAGATATAAACAAATCAATAAAATATGTGAAAGTATAATTGACTTTCACCCATTTTATTTAACTGTCATTCAGTTTGGAATTTTAATTTGTAGTCATTTTCTTTTCTATTAGACAAAATGTCATTCGAATGAATACATTCAGATACACAAAAATTAGTTAGTAGTTACATATAAATTACATTTATGAAACATCTTAAATAAAGCACATCATTGTTTTTTGTTGTTTTTGTTTGAGCGATCAAAGCCGCTCGTAACTCGCTCAAACGAAAAACTGCAGTTTTTTATAAGTCGTAAAATACGAATGTGGAATGGGCATTGGAACCTTTAACATTTTAATTAACAATTTATTTAATTCCGCACGCTGTGTATAACACATCTCACTGCACAAATAGTGTAGGCGTAAAACCTGTGAAGTGCGTGTGAATAAAAAACATAAAACTAACGGAAACTTTTTTCTATAACCGGCATTTTTCATAACACGGTAGTTAAAACATCCTGAAGTTTTGGAAGCAATTTAGGGATGGATTTGCACCAAGGTAATACTCATGGAACCAATACACTTCTGACTTGGAGGTTCAACTACTGAAATTACGTAGCTATAGCTATTACTGTTTATTTGAGAGAGACAATTCAATAGCGCGAGTAATTTTGAAACTCCATGTGGTTGCAGGTTCATAAACCTGAATAGTTGCTGTGTACGTCCTAAAAATATATGAACATGAAAGGAAAACAATTCTGAGCAATGTTAAAGCAAAAACTGTAACAACAACATATGCTGCCATAAATTCCACTAAAGTAGGGTTATCAAGTGAGGTTTTGTACGTCACAAAATCCAATAAGATGCGTTGATTAATAGATGAGGCTCCACTTGAAAGCACCAGAAGTACAAACTGCTAGAATAACAGTTTCTACGCGGAGGTATTAAAAATCTATTTATATCGTTTAAAAAAGAACAAGACTTTGGAAAGTGATTTTTATTGTCCTGTTTAAGATAGACACCGACATTTTAATAATTTTAGGCATAAATAATTTGTCGTCAAGTAAATGTTGATAGACTAAGTCCTCCATTAGATATTGGACCATGAAGCGACATAGTAGCCACTAATCAAATACACCAAAAATGTATTCTTCCTCCTAAACAAACTAAGTATCAAGTTAAAATTACTGTCTCTTAGTTAAAAAAAAAAAACGTGTTTAATGGAGTCGTCAAGTATTACTCCCGCATGCTCGTAAACTAAACAACCGTCCTTCTCAAATATTTACTCCAACCTTGTGTGGATTTACACACGGGCGAGGATACCAGTTTATTCGTACGAAGTACGAAGTTATATATGGTTTAACTTCGTGCTCCGAGAATAATTGCACCATTACTCAGTACGGGTAATGTGTATTGGTTGCTGCGTTTTTGTGTTTTCCTTCTTTAGACCTCGTTCGAAAAAAAAACCCACACAATAATTATATTCACTGTACTACCTATACTATAGAAAGTTAATACGCCAACATATAACATACCTATACTAACCGAAGAACATTGTGCAGCTAATTGGACTTTTTGAGCTTTTCTATTGTCGTGTTACCTACACAGCTCAATTTAATTTGTCGTACATATTTAGCTTAATAGCGTGGAGAATTACATTAATGGACTCCTAGTTAGGTATCATTTAATTATAGGTCAACCATGGGTGTGCGAAAAAATTGCCTGCCACTTCTTAGCGTATTCGAGGTTTTATTAGAGTTCAGTATCAGTTTACGACTTTGGACTTAAGCCTATAATAAGAAAGAATAGTAAAATGCCTAATTAACTGCTGTACATTTTATTTAATGAAATACAAGTAAGGTGTTTGACGATCGCTATAAATATTCATTGGATTCTCGTGCGGTAGGTACCTAGGTATTCTATTAAATAGCAATCAAATGGCAGGATAACATTCAGCTTATTATAGTCATGGGTTATGGTAGATTGACCATGTAGGAGAAGAATGTAAATTAATTAAACGTGCAATAAGAGTTCATCTCCCTACACCCGACTTCTGGTATTTTATGGGTTTCTGGTTTTTGTAGAGAAATGTTTGATCGAAAAGTGAATTATCAGTAGAATTATTCATACAAGAAAGAAATCGATAGTAGTTTCAATTTGAGAAATAATTAAAAAAAGTAAACTAATTAAAAAAAAAGTAAAATAGGGAATTTTCATTTGTTACTCACCAAGCTGCAAAATGAAGGGTTCAATTTATAAAACACACACAGCGATACAAGCCGCCTCGCGAAGATTCGCAGCATGCGATTGAGGTAATTTTTCCCCACTTTTTCGCACATTTCGGGCGGTATCACGGCCAAAACTTGAGCAATGTTGGTTTTAAATGCGTCTGGATTTCGAAAATTAATAGCGTAAACACGGTCAAGCCCCATAGAAAAAAAAATCGAACGGTGTCAAATCGCCTGATTTTGGTGGGCAATTGACGTCGCCACGAAACAATAAAGCCAGAATAAGTCGTATTGTATGACTTCTTGCCCCGCCTTGTAGTAAGCTTAAATAATTTAAACGCGTTGTTCGATTGTTAAGCGATCCATTAACGTAAATGACAAACATTCAATTGATATTATGACATTTCAAATGAAAGTTGTGTTTGACAGGTGTCAAATTCCAGCGCTACCAACGAAATAAATGACCGTGTACAAAAGTTCTTAAGCAGTATTTTGAAAGCCTTTTCATGCTAATTCATCAAACTTTTAAAACACCTTTTTTTCCTTTTATGTACGCGCACATATATATTTATTTTCGATGACATTCAAATCAAGACTTCGTGGTGGTCAGTTGAATATTTCTATTTTAATGTCCCACAAACTAAAAGCTGTGATCAATTTGCTTTTGAGGTATGTAGCAGTATCAAGCTAAAAAATAAACGCCTTCCGGATGAGTTTGGTGGCACTGTTCCACATGTCTACTCTTCTAAAGCGTTGCCTTCGACGTTCGGACATATCTCTGATTTGTGATGATTTTATTAAAAAAGTTTGTAGATGTTATCTACGTTGTTTTGGTTTATTTTTGTTTTTATATATAATTAATATATTAATTTATAGTAGTAGTGTATAGTTTTTGTCTCGATAAATGTACTCCTCTACCAATTTGCATTTTTGCTGTTATACTTTCTTTCCTATTCTCATTGTTTCAATTCGATATTTTATCCATGTTGATATAAACCAGTTTACAAGAAAATACATTTATTGGATTTAACCAAATCTTAAAAAGATTGCCCGGAAAAACGAACTCTTCTCCACAAATTAATATAACTTATTTACTTACTTAAGGTGGCGCTACAGTCCGGGGTGGACCTGGGCCTCAACCAACAAGCGTCTCCAGCCAGCACGATTTTTGGCCAGCTGTCTCCAGTTTCGCACGCTAAGTTGGTTAAGGTCCCCTTCCACTTGCGCGCGCCACCTGAGTCGCGGTCTTCCTCTACTGCGCCGTCCCTCCGGTGTGGATTCGAAGATCTTCCGGGCCGGAGCATTGACGTCCATTCGCTCTACATGACCCAGCCACCTCAGTCGTTGGATCTTCACTCTTCTGGCCAGGTCAATGTCGCTGTACAGCCCGTACAGTTCGTCGTTGTATCTGCTCCTCCATTCACCCTCTATGCAGACGGGACCGAAAATTACTCGAAGAACCAAGTGTAGCCTCATCCGATTTTGATAGAGTCCATGCCTCTGCACCATAAAGTAGGACTGGGATGATCAAGGTCTTATAAAGGGTCACTTTAGTTGTTCGAGAGAGGGCTTTGCTACTCAATTGCTTTCTTAGCCCAAAGAAACAGCGATTAGCAAGAGTTATTCTTCGCTTAATCTCAGCGCTGGTGTAATTTTCTGAAGTCATAGCGGAGCCTAGGTAGACAAAGTCCTTTACCACCTCAAAGTTACACCTGTCTATGGTGACATTTTGTCCAAGACGTCGGTGTTGGGTGTCCTTTCTTGATGACAGCATATACTTTGTCTTGCCCTCATTGACCGCCAAACCCATCTTTGCCGCTACCGTCTCAATTCTCACGAAGGCGCCAGTGACATCACGTTGCGTTCTGCCGATTACGTCGATGTCATCGGCGTAAGCGAGTAGGTGGACGGACTTTTGGAAGATAGTGCCTCTGGTGTTAGCGTTTGAGTTTTGCACTATTCTTTCGAGAACGATGTTAAAGAAGTCACATGACAGCGCATCGCCTTGTCTAAATCCTTTTTTGACATCGAAGGTCTCGGTAAGTTCTTTACCGACCTTAATGGAGCAGCGTGCATTCTCCATTGTCATCCTGCACAAGCGGACGAGTTTGGCAGGGATGCCAAAACTAAACATTGCTCTGTATAGCTCGTCTCTATAAATGCTGTCATAGGCGGCCTTGAAATCGATAAAAAGGTGGTGGGTATCGATTTGGACTTCCTGGGTTTTCTCCAAGATCTGCCGCAGTGTGAATATTTGGTCAACGGTAGACTTTCCTGGCCTGAAGCCACACTGATAGGGACCAATCAGGTTGTTGACGAGAGGCTTCAGGTGTTCACACAACACGGCAGATACGATCTTGTAGGCGATGTTAAGAAGACTTATACCTCTGTAGTTGGCGCAGTTCAGAGGGTCTCCTTTCTTGAGGATCGGGCAAACAATGCTGACGTTCCATTCATCGGGCATGCTTTCCTCCGACCATATCTTACAGATGAGTTGGTGCATGCTCCTAACCAAGTCATCGCCTGCCGCTTTGAACAACTCGGCGGCTAGGCCATCTGCTCCAGCGGCTTTGTTAATATATACTCTTTAAATGTATCGTAAACGAATAATCGTTTAATATTTCGGTAGTCAAAGCTCAAACCACCTTCACGTATTGCCTTCTCTTGACCTTATCACTTAGTCCAAAATATAATGATATTGACATCTCAATTCTTAATCAGAAAATTACTTCTCAGGCCATCATCCCGCATATTTCATCATAATAATTCTTTTACGACCCACCATATCTTAGTTACTTTGATTTATCCCTATTGCGTTTATGGTCGCTCGTTTAGACAAGGGGGACGAACGTATACAAACATGGGTGCCACACCCATGAGCAAAAGCTTAATCTTGAACCCATGAAATGGAGTATGGACACTAAATTGCACAAACCTGCGAAAAAAAAGGAACCAAATGAAAGAATCTGTGGTTTTTCCGCTACATCATACATACATTTCAACATCTTTTCGTAATATTATAACTCATAAAATTTGATAAAAACAAAGCAGGATAAAGCTGACTGAAGACGAGTCCTTCGAAAGCAGCTTTATTCTCTGCTCTAGTGCTGTTTTGTTTTTCTTATTCTATTTCGAGCAAATAGAGTCAATTGTCCTCCAGCGTCAATCACCGCCACCGCTACTGCTGGCCCGTTTTTTTTTTTTGTCTTGTGCGTGTGTGTAGGTTGCTTTATTGTATCTTTATTGCCAAAAGAATGTGCTCGAAAATTCCCTACAGAATATGTCCGGGCGAATGTAATGGCTATCTCTTAAGTACGTAAAACAAAAAAAATGTATTTAATCCTTGCTAGTAATAAATACCCATAAAGCAAAAGCAAGTCGTCTGAATCTATGTTTGCTCAGGGATGCTGTTTGAAGTGCTTTAATGTATTAAGTATGTTGTCCTTCCTTGATTCAAGTGAGTTTGGCAGTTCTATCCCTGTCCCAAAACATAAAGTATACCACCTACAGATATTTTAATTGGATTAGCAATTTATTTTACTGTGATAAAGAAGGAATCAGTTTTGAGTTATGTTACTAATACAGTTGGTCCAAATGGTCAGATAAAACGTAGTGTTGGCCAACAAAATTGCCTGTATAAACGCATTATTATATTTACCCAAACTGTTTTATTTTTCTTAGGGTTATTTTGCTACCACACAGACCCAGCTGTGTCTGTATCAAATTGGCATTTACCTGAGTCCTTAGAAATAGTACGTCTCATATATATTATTTTTTTTATTAATGTTATCCATCACAAAGTCCGGCAAAAATGTGTGCAGTTAACTTTTTTTTTTAAAAATATTTTTTTTTTGTATTTTTAAGTTACAGGGTCAGAGCAGTTGTCTGGTTTGGAATATTTGATATATAAAGTGTGGGCCAAATACAAGTTTCTTTTTAAAATTAATTTTTACATGTATTATGGCTCTATTAGCAAGACAAATCAACGTCGTTAAAGTGGCTGCCTCGGCTGGCTTAGCAGTAGCGCATTCTATCACTCCAATTTTCCAAGACCTTGCTAATGGTTTCGTGCTGTAGCTCACTGATTGCTTGGATAATATTGGCCTTAAGTGGTCGAATCGTTTCCGGATTGTTGGCATAACATCGGTCCTTTACGGTTCCCCACAATAAAAAAGCCCAAAGGGGTCAAATCGAAGGCGGCCAATAGACATCGCCAAGACGGCTGATAACACGATTTGCGAATTTTGTGCGCAAAAGATCGATTGTGGCATGGGCTGTGTCTTTTGTGGCATGGCTGCTCATGAGATTTTTGTGCAGAATTCTCCTCAGGCTAGTGCGTGAAATGTTGAGCTGTTGAGATCGATGGAGATTTGATTTTCGTGAATTGAGTCTCTCACTTTCGGCTACAGCAGCCACATTCTCGTCTGTGCGCACCGTACGACGGCGGGGACCTTGAGTGTTGTACACTAGCTACCAGTCTCACGAGCTTTTTGCGTACAGCAGGTGGGTGCTTCATTTCGGCCAAAACTTTTTTTTTCATAAAACATAGGTAGTGTTTGGGCTACACAGCAATCACTTTGGAAATAAGTTTTCAATATTTCCCAACGTTGCACAAGCTTAAAGCGACTCATTTCGTTCCGCGGAGGCATGATACTGACTTTCTGTCAAGATTTCGAACGGGAAACAAAAGGAGTATGGGATAATATCGAATTACAGTTTTTTCTGACAAGCTATAATTCTTTTGAGGGCAATTAAACTAATAATTGCCAAGCTAATTGGTGGGGTCTCGAGATCCAAAATATCCAAAGCTATATATAGACAGTTCTATAATGGAATTAATCCCTCAGATTAAGCAAACTAGAAAAAAACACAATGGCTCTCTGACAAGCTATAATTCTTTTGAGGGCAATTAAACTAATAATTGCCAAGCTAATTGGTGGGGTCTCGAGATCCAAAATATCCAAAGCTATATATAGACAGTTCTATAATGGAATAAGACCATCAGATTAAGCATAGATAATCCAAATAGTTATACTTCAAATACGCAACATTGAAAGCCGAATAAAAATAAATTACTTACTTTCGCTTCTGTTCCTTACTTTCTATAGATATGCGTATTTTACTGCGTAACTTTGAATTTTATTCTGTATATCTTTTTACTTCGCTGTTTACTGGATGAGATGTGACTTAATCGTTTTAGTGTACAATTTTACGGTTATCGCTGGCTCACTCTCATTCTTGACGAAAAGCTGAAAATAGGATTAAATTATATTTTCGTATACACATGCATGTGTATTCGGGTCTGGGAGAAGATACTTCGTATGCCATGGTAGTAACTCAGTGTTCTCACTTTGAAGATAAAGTGTATGCTTTTTCCTTTACTCCATTTACTTTGAAATTTATCACTTGACGTTAAAGGCGCGAAAACATGAAGAATTAAAGCAAAATAAGGATATATGTATGTACTTCCCTTTTCCATAATTTGTACGAGGGTTATGAGGAAAAATGTCCTTACGAATATATTTTGTGGTGAATTACGGGACGCACAACTTCAACGTCGAGATTACCCTCTCACTGCGGTGAAGTTGTGCGTATCGTAATATTTTCTTGCTAAGGGTTGGTTTGGGATTGCAATTTACAATCTTCACGTTTTATATAGCATCATTTCGTAAAATACACTAAACGAATGAAAATGTGTCACGTCCCTAATATGGATTAAAAAAAAAATATATATATATATAGGCATATATAGCGAACATGCTTTCGGTTAGGGCCGTGCCCATGAGTCAACTTAACCAAATTAGCTACCTACTGCCCTTGTTTATTTTTTTTACATCTAACATCTAAGTATGGCTGCGTATGCCACACAGTGTATAGTATACGTATACTTAGTAGAAACCTCTTATACGGGCCGTTTTTTATATGTTGCAATAAGATGTCTTCTAAGTTTATTTGCTTTATAAAACCACATTTATTTAACATTTTTATATCTGAAACACCACTTAGATCCTGTATTTCTTGGCAATAAATGAGAAAAACTTGAAATAGATTTATTTTACTTTAATTCTGCAATTTTTTAAATATCGTTCAGCACTAAATATAAATATTTTTATACTTATTATACGCAGAAATGTGTATTTCCCGATTAAATATCAATAACAGAGACAATACTGAGACCACCAACTTCGGCCGATTTCCCGTTACTTGCCTACAAGCTATATTTTTACGGGGTGGCAAATGCTAAGTGCGCTTGTGTTGTTACATAGAAATTCGTGTTGACAAATGTCACCTAACTTCAAAAATTCCGACTCATCAACAAACTCGCACATTGCATATGCCACTTCCGCTGTGGGCAAAGTTGCTGACAGCGTTCATAGAATTTTATCCGTTAAATTTGAAATTATTCGTTACGTGTGGATAATATTTTTTTTAGGAATAAGTGTTCATTTGCTTAAAATATTAATAAAAAATGAACAACGTAAATCGGTTGAAGAAGAACAAAAACATTTTGAGCAAATTTTTTTCAGTTATCTAATAAAAATTAACGCATGAAATCGAAGTTAAAGATATTCAAAAGCAGAAAATACGCAACCATGTTTGTCCTAATAAGTTTATAGTATATAGAACATCCCCATTAGATAGTTTTATTGACCAACAAAATCGAATTATTCGCCTTTTAACAATTTATAATAAGTAACCAATGGCATTCAGTAATGAAAACATGTGGTATTCCCGAACTCTAGCACATTTCCCCACGGTTGCCGGGCAGCATTTATTTTTGTACGTTTTTGCATGTCACACGGATTCTAAATTGGCATAACACCGATGTCATTCAAAATGGCGAATTTGAAAATAAATTGAGGCGGCCAGTGGCAAGAGGATTGTGAGTTGGGGGTCTCAGTATGATTTGTCTCTGATCAATAGCTCCTGGATGAGCTTCAACACTGGCATAGGATTACTTATCAATAATTAAGAATAATATTATCTTGTATTGTTTTTTTATTCAAGGAAAATGTATCACGAAATTTCGTCATTCGCGTCACCCAACTGCTTTCCGTTGAATTTTAAATTCCAATTATTTTTCAAATAGTAACTGCTCTATATTTCTCAGAAAAATGTTCACACAGTAAACATAGCGAAACAAACTAAGACGGGGGAAAACAGTCACTAACATCAAAGCTGTTGCATGAATATGGTCTGTATCATAGACTAACCAAACTAGACAGTCGACTGAGAGCAGAAACGGTACATAGGTGTTCGTGTCTGTACAAAGTGCGGCAGCAAGCACGCATACTTATACAATCGTATGCATGGACTTTATGTCATTCGGGCGGCCATTCTTATGGTGGGATATCAACTGCGGACGACTGTGCTCGGCATCACAATCACAATTCATTTTAAGAATTCTTAAAATTTAAGCAATTGTTGGTATCAAAAGGAATTTCTGTTATAATTTCGTAGCAATGCCAAGTAGGTACATTTGTGAATATCTAGCAGAAATCCATCTCATAATATTAATCAGGGAAAAATGAACTAAGACTGTCTTTTCCTCTTGTTAAAAGAGATTTTGTAACTTCAAGTTTTTTTTTCGCACGACTTTACCTATCCCTTTTCCTTAACCCGTCACCACAAATCCCTGAACTGATAGCTTGACAAATTTCAAACAAGTATCTTTGATCAGTGCTGAGGTCTTGAGTGTTTGATATTTCTGGAAGGTTGCATTGAATAGCTTGAAATGACACTAACGACAAATTCTCACGATCTGTCAATTTATTTCCCAAAGAACCTGTAAAGCTTCGTGGTCCGGTTGTAGTTCCATCAAGATGCTCAAATATGTATCGACGTAAAAGTTAATTTGCATGTTACTGGCATATGAACCATCGCAATGGTTTTCCTATCTATAGTTTTAAACGATGGGTAGCACCTCCTTTTGATCCTGTGTTTATAACTGTGCCATCACTTTCAATAACCACAACTTTTGATTTATCAATCCCCTTTTCATCAAAGAACTCTTTTAATTTCTTACTAACGATTTTAGCTTTTCCATTTGAAAGGGAGAGATGTCCTAAGTATTCGGATCCTTCACTAAACTTAAATGCTCTTCAACGATTGACTTTCTTCTGATATCTATCATACTGAGAGTCTTGTCTTTTCGTCCGTCAAAATATATCCCAAACTGCAGCTCTTGAAACGACATTGCTAGTGACAATGATGATAAGGATGCCCTCTCCTTCTCACGGGCACGTCTGATTTTGTGCCTATCTACAACATTGGTAAAATCGTCCTTTGATATCATTCCAACATCTTGAAGAGTAGCTGAAACAATTGTAACTGCTGCCCTGTCTGAAATTCCAAATCTGACGAGAGTTTTCGCAACTGTAGATAAGCTCTCAATGTTCTGTTTGGTTACATGTTCTGCAGGAATCGGAGTTTTAGATATTTAAAAAGAAGATTCCGGTGATGACACGGATGATGAAGTCGAGTTTCTTGCTTGATGAGGAGGAGGCGGTGATGGTCGCATTTCATGGTTTTGAATTTCAGATATTGAAGCCCTACTAGTTGAAGGTGTTTGTTCCAAAAACGATTGTGATGTCGATATAGTGACATGTTTTGTTCAAAAACTGTATTTAAGTTATACACAGGGAAACTGTGTAAATACGAAAAAACTTCCCGTTGAAATAAGTTTCTGTTGAAACGGATGAAAATTAAAGAAAAACACACGGTAATTTCTTAGAACGTTATAAAAGATCGGGTTTTATTTCGAGAATGCAATTGTATTGAAAAAATGTTTGACATTTCCTTATTTACAAATTAGTGTAGACTTTATTACACATGTTAATTATAAACTTTAGGCTCTAAATACAATGGCTATTACTTAAACTTGACAATTTTACTTTATATTAATTGATTTTTACAAACATCCTCAATATTCACCCCCACCGTGAACTCTGTGCGCAACAAAATCAGCTCATCAAATAATGAAAAGTGGCATCACTTTCGGTGGAATAATTTTGTTAAAATAATTGTGTTTTTAATGCAAATTGTTGGGTGTTTTAGTGATTTTCAGGTGAGTAATTCATGTTTTTGAAAATATTAGTACAAAATATAAGTGATTTAGTTTAGTTTTAGATAATTTGTGTTTTGTTAATTTTGTTGCATTATGCGGTGAATTTATATGTTTGTGTGTGTACTATTGCAAGGGAAACTGCAATCATCAGCAACAAAAAATTGTATAAATGAATGGGCTTATTTGTAATGTGATTTCGATTTGAGTGCATTTATGACTTCATTGAGCTGGGTAGTGTTAATGCGGAAGGGAAATTTTCCAAATGAGAAAATGAGTTGTGTTGATTTTATAATATTGTGTAGTGTAATATTTTAATAAATATTATTTTTGTTTGTGTAGTGTTGCATATTTTAATAAATATTATTTTGTGTTTGTGGAGTGTTGTATTTGTTTGCGTTGTGTTATGTTGAATAATAAAATTGTTTGTATTATTATTTTTTTTTTTTGATATTTTACTTGTGAGAAATGTGTGTGGTGTGCGTATTATTATAATTTGTGTGTTATGATCATAATCTGTGTATGTTTTCTTTAACGTTGTGTAAGTAGAATTTCATCCTCGTGCACAGATTTTGGTGATTGGTCTTTTGAGTTCACCATTCTGTGTTTAGGTTTACAACTCGAGATAGACCGTCTGCTCCTGGGTAAAGTTTCGTGATTCTGGCCATAATCCACTTGGATGGCGGAACACGATCGTCCTTTACCAGAACTAAGTCACCTATCTGCGGTTGTTCGGTTGTCTTTAGCCATCTTGGGCGCTGCTGAAGACGTGCCAGATACTCGGAACTGCACTGTCCCCAAAATGTTTGATACATCTGCTGAATTCTTTTCCATCTATCGTTGTAACACATGTTTTCTTCGGTGAGACTAGGTTCTTGTTCCATTTCAATCCACCATCGCTTAGCGTAGCGGCAATTTCCATGGGGTTGAAGTTTACTGCTTTCCGAAGGTTCTCCAAATCTTTAGCAGCTCCCACTAAATTTTTCCCACAATCACTAAAAATGTCTTTGCAGATTCCTCGTCTAGCTGAAAATCGTCTAAATGCGGCGATAAAGGCTTGAGTGGTCATATCACTAACCAGCTCAATATATATATTGCTTTTGTGGCTAAGCAAATGAATATAGCAAAGTTAGCCTTAAATTTCTTCGATCCTCGACCCTTCCATGCTTTGACCTCGATGGGACCAGCATAATCTACTCCAGTGTAACTGAATGGTCGTGACACCCTTACTCGTGGGGTGAATACATCTTTTGGCGCTATTTCTTAGATTGAGAATACAATATTGTCTGCGAATATACATAATCATTTGCTGGGTCCCACCGTGAAATGTTTTTTCGTGTGCTTCCTTTATAAGGAGACGGCTGAAGTGATGACCTGGTCTTAAAACAATTGGGTGTCGCTGATTGAAACACAAATCAGCATTTTGGAGTCTTCCTCCTCGTAAGATCCCGTCTTCATCAAGATAGGGATGTAATAATTTTAATCCCTTATATTTAGGATGCTTTGCTCTGAAGTCATCAAAGAACATACTGCTTTGGACCGTTCTGGAAACAACTTTTAAAGCTGAACAAATCTCCATTGGTGAAAGAGTCATCACCCCCCTCTGTGTTGCTGGTTTGCGTCAGTTAGACATAAACCTGCAACAATATGCTACAATTCTGAACAGCTTACGAAGACTTGAGTGACGAGATGGCGCAATGGGATTGGATTTTTCGACTCTCCTCATCAGCGAAAATATTGTTGGATTGGTTTGGCATTGGAAAATCCCAAACTGACCCGAGAAATTCTGGACCATTCCACCAAAGCCTATTTCCATTAAGATCGGATGGCAACAGTCCTCGTGACGCAAGATCAGCTGCGTTATGTTGTGTTGGTACATGTCTCCAAATACTGCAGTTAGTAAGTCGTTAAATTTCTGCAACTCTGTTGCCAACAAACGTTTTCCATTTCGAAGGCGGGGCTGTGATCCAGGCCAACGTGATTCTCGAATCGGACCAGGCAAATGTTTTGGCATTTTCTAATCCCAACACTTTTGATGTGTACTTCAAGAGCAACGCCAATATTACCGCTCCACAAAGCTCAAGTCTGGGAAGAGTTACGGTCTTAAGAGGAGCCACTCTTGTCTTGGACATAAGAAGGTGGACATGAATGTTGGTTTCCTCATCCAACACCCGTAAGTATATCACTGCTCCATACGCCTTCTCAGATGCGTCGCTAAATCCATGGATTTCAATACGTTCTTGTTGTTTTTGCAAATGAACCCACCTTGGTATTCGTATATTTTCAACCAAGGGAATCTCCTGACAGAATCTCGCCCATTCCTCGCTGAGGTCTGCTGGGATAGGTTCGTCCCAGGAAAGTCCTCTCCACCACAGCTGCTGCATCATGATTTTTGCCTTTATGATGCAAGGGGAAATCCAGCCAAGTGGATCAAAAAGACGTGCGATTGTTGCCAACATCGTTACAGTGTCCAGGCGATAAGTCCTTATTTGTTCGTTATCGTTGTTACGCCAGTAGATAAATTGATAATAAGAGTCCTCTTGTTTCATACGAATCTGCCTATACATTTTGTCGGTATCTGCTGTAAAGGTATATCGATATATTCTCCATCTTAAAATTATATCAGTAATGTTATTTTGTGTCGTAGGGCCTACCCACAGTTGCTCATTTAATGAACTACCGTCAGACGATTTTGCGGCTGCATCGAAGACGGCTCGCAGTTTTGTTGTCGACCTGGCCTCCTTCATCGCAGCGTGGTGTGGCACAAAATAGTGGAATGGAGTTTGCAGTACATCATCCTCATCATCAACTAGTTTCTGATTCTACTTCAGGTATTCTTCTATACATTTGACGTATTCGGTATATAGTTTTGTGTTGTGTTTGAATCGCCTCTCCAATTGATAAAACCTACGCAGGGCTCCTTGCTTCGAGGATCCAATCGCGGACTTATATCCGTTAATAAATGAAACTTTGTGCCCGTTAGACAGTCGCTTTGTTGTATCCTTAAAATGTTTTTCACACTTCAAATTCTCTTCGGTGTCGGCTTCTGGGTCGGCCATTGGGTGTCAATGTCTACTGTTTGGAGAAAGCTATTCACGATCTTGTGTTGATCTCCAGATACCTTGCCTAACAGTAAAAAAAAAAAAAAATAAAAAATAAATAATTGGCGCAACAGGTCCGTATGGACCCAAGCCTAGCTTCTCACAACCATTCGTCTTGTGTGAGTTTTTTATTTTTGGGACGAATGGAAGGGATCTACAATTTTATGCCGAGTCCAAACGGCCAATTGAGAAGCTCTTTCATGACAGTTATACTCTCGGATGTTTGTCAGACGTTCGCGAGAGGTGGCGCAGCGAAAAAAACCTTAAGTTGGAATTTGGGTTTTTCTCGGGATTCGAACCTGGGACCCCTCGCTTAGTAGTCCAACACACTAACCACTAAGCCACTGCGCCACTCTTGCCTAACAGTATCCATCCTAATTGTGTGTTTTGTGCTATCGGTGACAGTTCATCTCCTCTAGCTATTTCCGGAAGAATTAACTCCAAAAACACATCGCTACCGTAGCTGGTTTTGAAAACAAAGGATTGGCTAAAACAAGTCTCCCACTGAAATGATTCCATTTATGAAGCTGAAGCGTCACTTCCTTGGCCGGAAGAAGCCCAGTCAGGGATTTATATACAAAGGCTCGTGTGTTGGTCTCAAATGAGGAATTTAATGACCCAAACGAAATATCAGCATACCGATGGCATGCTCCACTGTTGACCTTCCCCAGCCCGGACACTTCAATAAATGTACTATGTGTTTTCAGTAATAAAGGTTGCTTCAGATCCTGGATCTATTAAAGCTCTCATTCGACGCCTTAACCTTGACCACAGCAGTAGCCAATAAAATTTGGGTATTAGTGTTGTGTTGGGCAAGATGGTTTCCTATAGAGTATGTGTATTTGTGTTGTATGGGGTTGTTAAAGAGTGTGGTGTAATGGAGGTGTGATTATTTGATTGATTAAAACCTGATGTGTATGGTGTAGGGTTGGAATGTGACTCAACGGATGATAAAGCATGGGTTTGTGATATGTTTGAGTGTGATTTTGGATGTAATAGTGAGTGATGTCTCTGCTGACAAAAATAACAACGAGCTTGACTGGGACACTGTTGCGTGGTATGGCTATATGCTAAGCAGTTACTGCAGACGCCAATTTTATTGACAACATTGCGCCGTTCAACAAAAGTAATTTTGGCCAATCGATTACAGGTGCGAATCGGATGTTGACCTTTGCTACACACGCTGCAACTGAACTGTTCCCTCTGCTTGTTTTGCCTAACGTGGAATGCTGTTTTTGTAGCAGGGCCCTTTTGAATAGAAGGTTTGGACTTTGGTTTTTGCTGTTCCACAACTTCTAATGTCCGAAATCTAGTTTCGAGAAACTTGCTGAATTCGTCGAACGACGGCAACTCTTTTCTAGCTCCTAAGCTCTCTTCCCACATTTGTTGAGGTTGTTGGAGGTAATTTTTGGAAAACAACGTAAATAATTAACAAATCCCATTGCTTTACAGGCAGATTGAGGTTCTCTAGGGAATGCAGACACTCTGTAGTCGTGTCGAGCATGGTTTTTAAACCTAACGCATTTTGCATTATTGGTTGATTAAAAAACACATTTTCGTACCGCGAGCACAAAATGCACCATGCCTTATCATAATTTCCGGTATCGATGTCCAATTGCTGCAGTAAACCTGCGGCCTCACCAGATAAACCTGACTTTAGATAATGAAGCTTATGTATTTCTGTGAGACCAGAGTTATTATTATTATGTCTCCATTTTTCGTATTGTATTAATGGAAAATTTATTTTATTTTCCAGACGACAATCAAATAACCTTTTACGATTAATTTAATCTATGTTTGTATATAGTTTATATAGTTTATTACGCTCTTAATGTCACTTGTATATATATATATACATATTGGCTCGAATGGACCAAATGTTTTGTTCAAAAACTGTATTTAAGTTATACAAAGGGGAAACAATGGCTATTACTTATACTTGACAATTTTACTTTATATTAATTGATTTTTATAAATATCCTCAACAGTGATTCATCACGTTTTCTTTTTCTATTAAGGCTTTCTGAAATTTGCCCTGTGACTGACATCAACATTACTTATCACCATTTTTCGTTCGGTTCGTTGATCCAACAAAAATCCTCTCTCTCGCATTGGAACTTTGAATTGCTTAATGACATAATTTTAAATCCTTACATTTGCATATTGCGATATCAAAGAGGCAACGAGAGTGGTCTCTAAAAATTTTGATGCGATTTTTGTAGGTCTCTACGTCTTTTCTCGATTTGTAGGGTTTAATTAAGTTTCTGTATTTCTCATGATAATTTTTTTATTTTGTTTAAAAACGAACGATAGTCTATAACAGCTGGTATCGACGCAAACTCCCATAATTTCGAAACCGAGTTCTTGTATTCTTTTGGTTTATTCCGTCTTATCCACAAAAAACAGCGAATAACATCTTCATATGTTGGAAGCACGTTCTTTGGTAAGTCTCGACTTAAACCGAAAACTGGACAAATCAAATCACTCCGTAAAACCGACATTTTTCTACTAAAGGGTGATTTTTTAGCTGGTTTGGTTTGGGCAACACCGGTTTTGACAGCTGACGTGTGTTTAGTACCTTGTGTCACTGTCAAACAGCTTCAGTTTGGTTTGCAATTTAACCATGGATCGTCTTACAAATGACCAACGCTTGCAAATTATTGAATTTTACTATCAAAATTCGTGCTCGGTTCGAAATGTTCATCGCGCGCTGCTTCCATTTTATGATCGGCATTCTCGACCTTCTGAGCAGTCTATTCGGAAGATTGTGACCAAATTTCGCACCAAATTTACTTTGTTGGACATTAAACCACCAACACGTTTACGTACTGCGCGTAGTGAAGAAAATATTGCGGCCGTATCAGCTAGTGTGACAGAAGACCGCGAAATGTCGATTCGGCGCCGTTCCCAGCAGTTAGGCCTTTGTTACAGCACTACGTGGAAAATTTTGCGGAAGGATTTGGGCGTAAAGCCTTTTAAGATACAGCTGGTGCAAGAACTAAAGCCAGCCGACCTACCACAACGCCGAATTTTTGGTGAATGGGCTCTTGGAAAGCTGGCCGAGGATCCGCTTTTTTATCGAAAAATTGTGTTCAGCGATGAGGCTCATTTTTGGTTGAATGGGTACGTAAATAAGCAAAATTGCCGCATTTGGAGTGAAGATCAGCCAGAAGCATTGCAACAGCTACCAATGCATCCCGAAAAAGCCATAAAGTTTGGTGCGGTTTATGGGCCGGCGGCATTATTGGGCCATATTTCTTCAAAGATGATGCGAATCGCAGCGTTACTGTCAATGGTGAACGCTACCGAGCGATGATAACAAACTTTTTTTTGCCCGAAATGGAAGTTCTTGACTTGCATGATATGTGGTTTCAACAAGACGGTGCCACATGCCACACAGCACGCGGAAACAATGGCGCAATTGCGAGGCGAGTTTGGTGAACAAATAAGGTACGTGTCCGATAAGATAAAAACCCGCTACTCACTTAAAATGCTTGGTCTATTAGATTAAACGACAAAAGCCCACTGCAAACTGAGATTGTTATGTCTACTTGATCTTGATTAAAGTTTTTTTTTTGCAGAAATACGGAATTATGGAATTCAAATGGCATTTGGAGCAATATTTAAGCCCGTAGGTGCCCTCAGGAGATTTGTTTCAGGGGGCGGTCAAACCATAGACAAAATATGTTATAAATATTGTATTTTTTTGAGCAAGGGGGGCAAGAGGGACAATTGCCCCCCCTGGCTCAAAAAAATATCAGGGGGGCAATAATACTGTTTTGTGGACGCCTTTGGTTATTTGATTTCTAAATAAGATCTTATGCTTAATTTATTAAATATAAGCCATTTTTTAACGATTTTATAGATTTTTTTTTTAAGATTTGTCATATTTCGAAAACCTTTTAGGTCGGTGCTTGGGGCAGTATTAAAAATTGGAATTTTAAGAAACATTTTGGATTCCTATTGAGAGACGCCTATGACATATTTTGTATACCGCCCGAACACGATCAAACAAAAAAATATTTTTTTTATACAAATTTGTCTCTCAATAGAGTGTTCAGTGTCATTAAAATACAGAATTTCCAATCAACCATATTTTGATTTTGTACAAATAAGGTGTTAAATAAACGAATTTGAAAACATTCACATAGCCTAATAAATAGAAATTCATTCAATGCTCATGAACATTTTCTAGTGGGAGCTTGGGCTTTACTTGCATGTTGTTGACTCATTTCTGGATTTGATTTATGCATTTTGCTGTCAAACATAGAATTCATCCAAACAAAATTAAAAATAAACTGAAATGAGAATGGATTAATACATTTTACTGCCGAAGATGGATAGAGGACAAAATAAAGCTATCTACAAGACAATACTCAACATTTACTTTTTTTACATTTATTATTATAGATTCATTTAAAAATTGTTTGTTATTGAAATAGTGCCACCCGACGGCCATTAATACACGTATTCACAGAGAGGAAGAAAAAAGACGCATGAAAGAGGGCTGTCATTCAAAATTTGTGGGGAAAATCGGGTTGGTGCAGGGAAGGCCGACTGTCTAGTTTGGTTAGTCTATGGTCTGTAGCTTATTGGAGCTCATTAATGTCACAACGTTTTGTAATACAAATCATTAAAAAAATAATTTTACAAAGTGTTTCAGAAAGAAGGAAAAGTGAATGGTATGCTTATAAATAAATAATTGATTGTATATATTGTTTTAATTGTTATTATCGTCACAAGTCATAAAACAATAGTGACGAAAATGTCATTGTGGTTGCAAAGCACAACATAAACTTTGTTTTCTTGTTGTTTGTAGTATAATATATTATTTTTACTTAACCCTTCAGATAAATTGCCATTAACAGAAACAGCCAAATTGTATCGACAGCGGTTAAAGGCTGACCCGGAAAAGGCAGCTTTACAAAAACAACGCCCGATTCATGAGCAAACCAAAAGGGAACAAAGGCTTACTAGGAAAAAAGCTGAGAAAGCTCCAATCTAATTCAAGGCAAACAAAAAACAAGAGATTATCTGATCTTTTAAATGACACGCAACCACCATCTCCGGTCAATTTTCCGCAGGCTCCAAAAGCGGGACCAAGTTCAGCCCGTGGCCACAAGAGAATCCGACGTGACAGACCAAAAGCTTACAGGGAAAACTTGGCTTTGGGAGAAAAAATTAAAAAGCTGGAAACTAAAGAAGAAAAATATAAAAAACATATTTAAAGGCTTAACAAGAAAGCTATTGGCGCAGACCCAGTACAAAAGAAAGCCTATTCATTGCTCAGTACCTGTTTTAAGTCACTCACATCATCAGGAGCTACAAGTCTTAGACCGACATTACTTAAATACTTTGCATTTACAGACGCAATGAAACAGAAATAAACGATCATCACAACAAGAATTGAAATCCATTTGCCTACAAAACATCCTAAAAAAGTACAGAATGTCCTTATCAGCAGGATCCGATTTTTTCAGATTGAAATCTATTTCGCGCCTGAGATAGTCCATTAAGAGGACAGAAAAATATATAAAAATGAGGGAGGCGATCAAGACCTTTTTTCTTCGGGATGATGTAAACAGAGCTAGGGCAGGTAAGAGAGAAACGGTGACTAGGTATATTCTAGGCCACTTAAAAAAAAATTAAATAGAAAATCCCAGCGACTCGTTTTGTTATTGAAATGCGGTTTGCTTAATAGATAGAACTGGCGTATACGTCAAATCAATTTTCGGACGAATTTTCTCCACAGCTATGGTCCAAACAAAGCACTTTGAAAACTGCGTGGGATTCTGTAAAAATGTAAACGAAAAACGCTTTCGAAAGAGAAAATTTGCTTTATGTAACTTGTAAAATTTTCTGCTACATTCGTTTAGGTTTAAGAAACTGTGTGACAACAAATAAGAGTTTGGCAATCTCAGTAGCTATGTCGTTTTACTTTCGTTAAGTTATTTTGACAACAGCTGGCAATTCAAAATATTTTGTTTGTTGAACTTGATTGTGAACAAAGGAATAGTTAATTTAATAAATTATAAGCTTTCAATTAATTTCAATTAATAATTATCTTTTAATATGCGCGTATTTTATCCATCAATCATTACATGTATAAATAGGACGTCAACAACAACACCGTAAAAACTATTCATAGAATGTATGGAGAAGTTCCCCTTCAGGGCAAAAAAATCAACTGACAATTCCCAGGTAAGAAAAAAGACAATCAAAATATGGAATTATGTAACAAACATTTTAAATGAGAATCGTCAAGAAACAAATTTTTCTTAAAGAAAACCGGAGATGGGCGCTATAAGAAGATACAGCTAACATCATTTGGAAATAGAGTAATTGAAGTTGCGGACTCGAGCCAATAAAATTCCCCGAAAAAAAAAATTATGAAGAAAATGAATTTCCCATACATTTTGTATGGATAGATGACGTTTATGTTGATTTGGTGAACATTCTCATTTCCCATTCAATTTCCAGTACCAAAAATAATTATTATAATGGTAGCAAACTGCGATTTTTAAAATTAACTAAATGTGATTTTCTTTCCGAACAATACAAATTTTTCTTTTAAAATCCTGTTTTTTCATAAAAAAAAATTGAGGTAACTTGAGTTTAGTGAAAAGGGAAAAATGAAAACGCTTCTTGGGAAAAATAAAGAGAGAGTGCTAGGAACACTGACTGAGATTTATTATAAAGTTTCAAATTCCTATCTTATACATTTGTACTTCCTTATTAGTTATGTTAACTATAACTATAAACTTGCATGCACAATTCGGCTTGTTGAACCACTTTATGACAAATATATTCAGAAAACCCTCTTAATTACTTTTTTTTTAAACATAAGAGGATTCGCTTTCCAAAAAAATCTTGTGTAATCCTCTTGGTAGCGAATAACAATATAAGGGAGAACGAAATTGAGAGAAATGCAGGAAACGCAATGACATTAAAAACAATTGAGTTTTTGTTTGAAAAGCTGGAGAAATCCTTTTATTACGAACTTGCAGCAGTTGAAACCCATGGCTATACTGCCCACAGCCACATTGTGTGTTATTTCGTCGCTTATATTTATGTCACTTACTATAAAGCCAGAGCGGAATGAAAAGTGGTAGGAGGGAGATGGAAGGATAAACGAGTGATTAATTTGGGCACCCGATGATACAAAGTTAAAGCACCTACAGATTTTGTGTCTTAGTTAGAATTAAGGTGTAAGATCAGTAATGGAAAAATAGCGAATTCAGAATTAACTAGAAATACAAATAGTGTGTTTTTCTTTAAAGATTTAAAAAAAAAAATATTTAATGGAAATTTGTTTGGACAAATAATACTTGAAGTGCTTTTTAAAGGTAAGATTGTAGTTGACAATTATTCCAACGTATTTTGTTTGAGTTCATCGAACTCAGATCTACTTATTTTGAAGAGACGTTTTGAACCAGTTATACTTTGTATCATTTTTCACATATCTCGTAGCACTGCAGCTTTTTCTGAGGTATTTGGTCTAAAAAAAGCTAATTTGAAGTATCTATATACATGTAGATATGTTTTGCTTAAATTATTTTTTTCTTTCTTTTCGGAAGTTACATTGAAATTTAAATAATTGCTAGATGTACACTATTAAATCACACCAAAGAAGTTCTATTTGCCAAATCTGTATTGCTCCATAAAAAATAAACTGCCCCTCATTCAATAATCGCAACATATCTTCCTACAAACATACAGTTTTAGAGTTCCAAATAAAAGACAATTCCGAGTTAATATAGGAATACAAATTCCGCTAAAAAATCTCCAATTATTGATATATTAGATTAGTCTTAAAATGTATCTCGAATTGCCGCTTAACTCGGATACACAGAATAAATTCCATTCCTACCATTACTCGCTTTATTTTCAATCGATGATTCGTTTTGCCTTTTCGGTTCTTTTATGTAAATACATTTTGGCGAAATCAAAGCATGAAACTACAGCGGAACGGAAACGACAGCAATGACAGCATGAAAGAGGAACATTCAAATTGAAATAAGAAACGTTCGAAACCAATCTCTTAGCATTACTATTATTTATTTATAGCTATTCCAAGAGACTTTCCGAAGACTTATTTCACTAACTCTCGTGATACGACACATATATAACCCTCCGGCCCATCGTCGCCATTACATTATTCAATATACCTATACATAGACACACATTTTCGTAATACGTACGTGAAATTGTTATTTCAGCTTTTATAATACAAAAGTAAATACCCCAGCTTAAGGATACAGCATACCGTATGTATAAGAAAACAAATACCAGTTGAAATTATACGATAACTTTCTTTTTACCCAAAACAAAAATGAAGACATAGTCATCGAACGTTGACGTCTCGCTTAGGACGTGAAAGTACCGGAAGAATAGCACAATGCGAAACGAACACAACAAATCCATGGCAAGTATCATATAAATCCGATATGCTTGCAGATAGCGTTTCATATGCGATTGAGAAGCTTTACAGAAAAGCGATAACATCGTGGAATCGTAGAACGCAGACTGTATATCAGTTCCGGCAACAAATGTGGCGACACGCACGCAAGGGATTCGAAAATTACATCGATTCTCTTCCATTTTGAACTATAAACTGGTACGAGGTGCTGTGTATGGGTTTGAGTCCCAAAATAGGAAACTTATTAGGCTATTTGTGCGATTGACGAAATAACTTGTCTTTTATTCCTTAATTGAAGAGTTTATAAACAAAGTGGTGTGAGCCACCGAAGCAATGGGCTTTTATAATAGAAAATCGCAAAATCTAATTGCCATGTTTTATAAAGAACAAATTATTGAGAACTGGGTTGCTGGGCACCGAATAAAATATGTGTAGTGAGGTATAATGATTGGCTGCCTTCTGGGAATATCAATGTCTAAAAATGGCTAATGATGTGTTGTTGGGCATTCTTTGCATACTACTCCTTCTTACAAAAGATAGGATATAAAGGGAACGTCCTTAGGATACCATACTCTGAACAACAGGGCATGCATGATTTATTTACCTACCTGTTTTTGCCCTGAAATAAAAGTTATTTATCATTAAACACTAAATTGGCCTTTACTCTGAAATGCGTTTCGCCTCAATGTGTTATGTAGAGGATGGGTACGCGGAATACTACCACAGTCCACAGAACTGAATTAGTTTCTTGATAATTCCTGACATGAAATAATCATTTTACTTATACGTGAACATCAAAAGTTTCCGTACACTGTTGGAATATTTATTAAAAATGAGGAGAGGAGGTATGCATAGCCATTAAGGCTGGTAAAATTAAGTTAAAGATTCCCTATTAAAAACGCTTATAAGTTAAATGAAAACATTTTGGTGTCATTTAATTTGTCGCCTCCATATTACCATAGTACTAAGATCTTTGAAAAATAACTTTTTATTTTAAAGGTTGGAAGCGGTCAAGGAAAATAAAATAATCTTAAATTTAAAATTAAAAAAAAAAATTTTTTTTAACTATGAGTTACAACAAAAGTAGGAATAGTTTAAAAAAAAAATAGATATATTCCACATAACAAAGTAAAGAATTATTTTATAAAACTAAATTTATTTGCCTGGCCTTCTTTGCTGCAAATACAGCAATTACTTCGTCAGCATTTATTTCTATCTCCCGATGAATTGGAAGTAAGGCTATACTAGTAAGTCAATCTTCACCAGTAGAGTTTCTTAAAAAAGTTTTTAAGCGTTTCATGGTCGAAAACGTTTTTTCTGGTGTACATGTTGATATTGGTAAGGTTGCCAACATTTTTAAAAGTCGATGTATGTTGGGAACAAAATCTTTACTGCAGTCTCCTAAAGCTGTTATGGCGTTCTGTGAATGCTGTGCTTCCGGTTGTTCATGACATTTTGTCTTCCACTGTATAAACTCAGCCTGCAAGATATCCCAATCCAAAAATCTTATATAAAATTTGAAATTTTCTTCGTTAAATTTTGTTTCGCTTGTGCCAAGTATTGACGTGATCAAAATATATAACGATGATAGAACGGTCTTATGGTCCTCGAACCGCTTTTGGAGCTGAGTTATAAAGTCGTCCAAAAGGGGTATCATATAAAAGTTTTCAGGATCAGACGCGTTTACATTGGCCCCATGCTGCTGCTTCGATATTGTTCTTGGAACTCTCAAGGTTTCAGTTTCATCCACAATACTTAAAAGGTCTTGCGCAGTTTCAGAAATATCTATAAATTCTAAACTAACATTTTCTCGAATTTTTTGAAGCATATTTTAAACTAGCTTGGTCAGAGCTTGGTCAGAGCTGACACTAGATCACAAGATTGCAAAATTTTACACAATGGTAGTGTGTACGAAAACAAAATACTTAAGCAGCACAAGCTTATCAAAAAATCACTGGCGAAAACTGATTTAAAAAAAAAAAACAAGAAGCTTTAGATGAGGTCTCAGAGTCCACATCAATACTCAACACATCCAAGGTATCCCCAATGCCTTTAAAGTCCTCTTTGAATCTTAATAATCCTTCATGATATTCGACCCATCGTGTTTCACACATAGTCGTTAAATTCTTCCATTTAGTTTCCGGAAATTATTTTTTTAAACGTTTTCCTGCAACAATAGTGTGTTCATTTTGCGGATAGTTTAAAAAAATTTCCAGCCGATTTTACAATGCTACGATTGGCTCGTATAGGCTGAATTTGACAAGAATGTCCTAAATGAATGTGCACTGCAATGAACGTAAAATGCTTCCCTACCTTTACCTTTAAAACTACCCCTCATAGCGGAAGCACCATCGTACCCATGTTCAATTAAGTTGCTGCAATTTATTTTGCAATTTTTTAATGCGGAGAGACTTTTGTAAGCTAAGTATTTTCCGGTAGTGCTTTCTACATGGAGAAATTTCAAATTTCAAATCAACGTAGCGAACGCATATTGACATCTGCTCCTTTCGTGTTTCGTGAAATGCCAGTAGTTTCATCTGCTAAAACTGCAAAAAACTCTGCTGAATTTATTGCTTGAACTATTTTATTCAGAACAAAATTACCACATGCAGCAATCAATTCGTTGTGAATGGTAGGGCTTTAATATGTAGCGTTCAAATTCAAATTTTCGGAATATTTCTTAAGATTTAAATCGCCACATTTGTTCCGCATTCGTAGCAAAGCTCGAAAGTTACCATCGTTTACTATCGGCTTATTACATTTGATTGGACCGGAGTCACAACCCTCTTAAGGTCAATTCTTGCCGTCCACAAATCTTAATAGTTTCAACAATAGGTATACATTTTTTCCTATTTTTCGCGACTCTGGTCGTGTCAAGTTAACTAACGATGTCCTTTTGTGAGGATCAGCTTCTTACACACAAGTTTTATGGTACTGTGATATTTAAAATCTTCAAAAGCATTTTTCCATTTATTGAAAGTTCTAGTAACCAGGGATTTTAAATTTTGATGGCTGTCTTTGCCAGTACATTCTTTAGAGAAGAGTATACAATATTTGGATAAGGCACCTTGCTCCCCCTTTGCCGTATCCACAAGAAATGAAAATCTATCAACCCACTGTAAATCTAATGCATGTTATGCAAAATTATTTTGAGAAACATCTGCATGCATAATGGAGTTTGTAGAACCAGAAACTTCTGTTTTATCAGCATCAGTAACAGGTAGTAAACATTGATTATTTTCAGAAGAAGTACAACTTTCCCAATCAGAAGTGCTAGTTGGCTTAATTGTCTTGAACATATAATCAAACAATGTATTTTCTTTTGTACTTTTTGACATTTCCCAAGAAGTATTGAGTCCAAACTTTTTTTTTAACAAAATAATAAAAAAAAAATGTGTTTAAAGTTAAATACTTATACTTAGATGAAAAAGTAAGTTTAGTTTTTAACAGGCATTAAGCATCCAAATCACAATCAATATTCGTATTACGCTGCTACGGTACGAACGAGAATTACAATGTGTGACTAAAGTAAATTCTTACCTTTTACTGGATCTAGTGTAACTTACAATTGTGTCAGAGTGCATTTTAAAACAGTTTTTCGTAAGAACGATGGTTGTCAGAGTTGAGTATTTTTTTTTGTCGGAGGTTGTTACTATCCGATGGAGCACTCACTTTCGAAGAAAGATGAGAAGGAGCTTCAGTGATGAAGAGCTTAGATGTTCGGCACTCACCACATCAGCCCCAAAGATCCGCCACCTGATGCGAGCAAAGGCGGGACAGCTACAGAGGAAGTGTTCCGCTGTGTCATCCTCCTCTCCACAAGCAGGACAGATGGTGGTGTCGCTCAAGCCCAACACATTTTAGTGTTTGGCAAAAGCTTGGTGGCCCGAAAGGACGCCCACAAGCAGTCTGCAGTCGATTCTCCTAAGAGACAGAAGGAAAGACGCGGACCTTTTGCAGATGTACGGACGCAGTCTGCCTACACCCAGCACAGTCACGACACCGACGCTCGTGTTCACGAGAAACCCAAGTATCAATGGATGACCTAACCACAGATGCAGGCAGACCCAACGCAGGTTCAGGTCCTGAGAAAGCTTCTTCTGAACCCCGTCTGGCAAGCTCATCAGCGATCTCATTTCCCTGGATACTAGTGTGACCTGGGACCCAAACAAGAGTCACTGTGTTAAGCCTTCCGACCAAGTTTAGAGAAAGCTTGAGTTCGAGCACTAACTTGGACGAGGTAAGAGGGTTAAGCAACGCTTTTAATGCAGCTTGGCTATCACTGCAAACGCATATGCTTCTATCCCTCCACCCGTTTGTCACAAAATAGCGCATAGCCATAAGGATACCGAAAATCTCCTCTTGGAAGACAGACGTATGGTTATCTAAGGGATAGTGTAGTCTAATGTTCTCGCTTCCCACAAAGACTACAGAACCAGACCCCTGTCCGGTTTTGGAGCCATCCGTGAATACACGACATTCTTTCCCAGGCTCATAGAAGCAGTAACACGTTTCCGCGAAAGCCTGTTCCACCATACAACCGATGCATATGAGAGAAGTGGTCTTATCATTGCCGTATAGATCCAAAGGACCCTGCACTGCCAGAAAGTTGACAGCGCTTTATCGGTTTTTGATTCAACATGCTTGTACCAAAGAAGTTTTCTATCGAGGATTACTCCCAGATATTTGACTTCATCGGAGATCGGGATAGTGACGCCTTTTAGCACAAGTTGAGTCAGACCAGTGACCTTCCTCCTTCTCGTGAGTATATTTGTATGCATACGCTTTCCATTCAAATTGCGGTACCCTTTTCATTTCGTGTATTGTATAAACATAGCTTTGGGTTTGCCAGTGTGTGTAAGGCTGCTTAGTAACATATAACATTTGTGCATACACTTTGTGGCGGTGTGGTGATGTGTATTCTGCACATATTTCTTTTTTAATTGAAAAAAGTCAATGATATCGATATGCTTGATCTGATTTGAATCTTTTTGCAGTCTTTTCACAGTCTCTCGCTCTCTTGTCTGTAACGCACGCGTTATTGATCTGCTCTCTAAAACAATGAATTCAATGTGCTTTAAATGTTTAAATCCAATAACAAACAATGAATTCCTATCTTGTGGTGTATGCGATTTAAACGCACATATAAATTGTTGTTCGATTCATAAAAACGATGTTAAAGTTATAAAAACAAATGCTAACATTTTCTTTAAGTGTGAAAATTGTATAAATACCCCACTGCTATTATGCATACAAAAAATGAGTGACCTTTCTATTTTCCTGCAAAATAACATTAATGAAATTAAAAAGATTGGTTTATCATCTTTAGAATCTGTTAAATCTAAAAGCACATTAATAAAGCCTAATTCTAATGTAACGCCCTTGAATATCAGTCGAGACATTCGTGATTCAACTCGCGTTCAAAGAAACGCAAAGTTCGTTGAACCTACAAAACAACTACCCATGGATCGTCGCGCTGCTAATTCTGCTTCTCCTCTTACTCGCCTTTCCTCAAAAGCGAGCAAATGCACTCCAACTAATTCTCGTGATATTGCTACTACTAGTGCATTGAAGAAAAATAAAAAAGAGAAATTAAAGCTAATTTCTTCTCCAAATATTTCTGTTGTTATGTGTGATACGTTAGCCTCTACTACTGCTTTGATGTCGGCTTCGGCAGACGCGATTACTGTCAACGGTGATCTGAGTTCACCCGCTCTCCCGATTGCTACTGCTGGTGCTGCTGTTGCTGATGTAAATATCGATTCGCCTATTGTTACGATAAACGACAATGAATCATTGGTTGCTGCTGCTGATATTATTAATGTGCATTGTGTTGATACTGCTGCTGCTGTTGGTGATGGCAATGCTGTTGCTTGCAATAATTTGGCTGCCGCTGCCAGTAGTGATGAATTGCATGACGATGGCTCTGTTGATCGTGTTACTGAACCTTTTGTTGTTATTAACAATAACAATGCAAATATAAATAAGAACAAACGTCCCGAGGTTATTATAGGAACAAATGTGCAAAACAGTAATCTTCATGTGGTTCGTAAGTTAAAATGGTTTCACATCTCAAGTTTTCATCCCGACACCAATGAAGATGCAATTATTTCGCATGTTTCATCCAAACTCGAAGTTGCATCCCAATGTATATCTTGTTTCAAATTGAGTAAGCTTAAAGACAACCAGCTTCCACTTAAATTTGTGAACTTTAAAATTGGAGTACCAATGCAATATGCAAATATTATTTATGATGGAAATTTTTGGCCGAATGGAGTAAAGATTCGTCCTTTTACTCACAATCCAACAAAAAACTAAGCCCTGCTACTGCTGATGGTGGTGAAATCCTTAAACAACGTTTGAGAGTATATTACCATAATGCGAGTGGATGCAGAACGAAGACTTCAGATTTGTTTATTGCGTCTTGTCACATGGATTACGACATAATTATAATTACGGAAACATGGCTCTATAAGGATATTTGGTCATCGGAAATTTTCGACGAATCAATTTATGAAGTTTTCCGTAGTGATCGTTGTAAATCTGTTGAGGAGCGTGGTGGTGGAGTACTTGCTGCCGTTCAATTAACGGTCTCCGGGAAACAAATTCCATTGCCGAATTTAGATGCTGATCAAATTTGCTTTTCAGCTTTTGTTGGAAGCACACGATTTATTTATATAATAACTTATATTCCTTCGGGGAGTAGAATAGAGACTTATGAAAAATGTATTGAGAATTTTGAATTTGTAAGCCATTATTGTTCTGAAGCTGATATATTATGTGCCCTTGGGGATTTTAATATTGGCGATGTAAATTGGTCTTGGTCTGAAGATGATAATATGTTTATTCCATATAATGTTAAAAAAGATTACGAATTAACATTGATTGATTGTATGTTTTCAATAGACCTATGTCAAATTAGTTCAATCTTAAATTCGCAGAATAGATTATTAGATCTTGTTTTCATTAACGTCAATGAAGTCAAAGCTAATGTTTCTGAAGCGCCATTTCCACTTCTAAATAACTCAGTTTATCATAAACAAATTATGTTAGAAATTGATTTGTATTCATATGTAAAAGCTAAACCGAGTTCAGTAAGCTCTCTTAATTTTTCTAAATGTAACTTTGTCGGTCTTAATGAGTATCTCAACTCTTTCAACTGGGATACGAAATTTGAAAATCTATGTCTACTTGATATATATAACAACTTTATTTCTCTACTTAGGGCCGGCTTTTCCATGTTTGTTCCATGCTTTATGAGGAAATGTAGATCCAACCCACCTTGGTATAACAGACAACTCTTGCACTTAAGAAACTTAAAAAACAAAGCTTACAAGCAATTTAAAAAATCGGGAAACAGTACGGATAAAGTGATTTTTATCAAACTAAGGAAGGATTTTACTTGCTTAAATACATTTTTGCATAACATTTTCATTATTAATGTTGAAAACAATTTGAAACGAGATTCGAAGTCGTTTTGGTCTTTTATAAATCAAAAAAGGCGCTCGAAATGTTTGCCTAAAGAAATGTTTTATAAAAGAAATGTGTCCAATGACGCTAAGGATTCTGTCGAACTATTTGCACAATTCTTTAAATCAGTTTTTTCTAAATCTTTTATACCTAATTTGCCGGAATCATATTCATATCCTAAAATTGATTTTGGCCAACTAGCACTTGAGATTCAGGATATTGAGTCTGCTGTCTGTAGCCTAAAACCTAATCCTAAACCTGGCGCTGATGGCATTCCTGCAATAATTTTAAAAAAATGTTGCAGCTCTATTTGCAAACCTTTACTTATGATATTTAATTTATCACTAGCATCGGGTTTACTCCTGGATGACTGGAAGGTCTCATTTTTGGTGCCGATCTTTAAATCTGGCTCTAAAAATGACATAGAAAACTATAGAGGTATTTGCAAACTTTCTGCTATACCAAAGCTTTTTGAATGTATAGTTAAAAACAAAATAAATTTTCATATTAAGGGCAACATATCAGAGTTTCAACATGGTTTTGTTTCGGGTCGTTCGACAACATCTAATCTGGTCCACTTCACATCTTTTGTTACAAATACTGTTGAAGGCGGATGTCAAGTTGACGCTGTATATACGGATTTTAGTAAAGCATTCGACTCTGTAAACCATGTACTTCTGATAAGAAAGCTAAAGCAATTTGGATTTCACTCCGCTATGCTGAAGTGGTTTTCATCATTTTTGATTGGAAGGTTTCAGAAAGTCTGTCTTGATAACAATTATTCAAGATTAATATCTTGCACTTCTGGAGTTCCTCAAGGTAGTCATCTTGGGCCGCTCCTTTTTATAATATTTATTGATGATATTGTTCAACAGCTGCAATTTTGCCACTGTTTAATGTATGCTGACGACCTCAAAATATTCTTAAAAATTAATTGCTTAAATGACTGCTTAAAGGTCCAGACGGACCTAAACAATTTATCAAGATGGTGTGTCAATAACTGCTTAAAGTTAAACGTTCGAAAATGCTTTGCTATCTCGTTCATAAGATCTCAAACGAAATATTCGCATACCTATTGTATTGATCTCATGCCATTAATAAAAGTTGACAAAATTAAAGATCTTGGTGTATTCCTTGATACGAAACTAACCTTTGTTACTCATATCTAGTATATAGTCGCTAAGGCTAATTCTCTTGTTGGGTTCATCAAAAGAAACGCGAAAGATTTCTCTGATCCTCACACATTTATATCGATCTTCAATACCCTAGTACGATCAATACTTGAATACGCCGATGTTGTTTGGAATCCAAACTATTTATCACATTCGGACCGTATTGAAAGAGTGCAAAGGCGATTTACCAAATATGTCTTCTTTAAAATGCGTTGGGATTTTCAGCCCTCTTATAAAGCTAGATGTCAACTATTAGGTTTAATGACACTTAAAGCAAGAAGGAATGCACATGACATAATGTTTGCGAGAGACGTACTGTGTTCACATATCGACAGTTGTACACTTTTGTCCATGTTTCCAATTAATGCTAGGGGAAGGGTTTTGAGGGATAGTCACTTCTTTTACCAACTGGGGCATAGAACAAACTATGGTCGGAATGAGCCAATTACTAGATGCCTTAATTCGTTCAATGTGGTAAGCAGACATATGGATTTTCATATTTCGAGAGAACGCTTCAAGAGCATTTTATTTAGATTGCTTTCAAACTAATGCCAAAAGTATTTTTATCTTAGTTTAAACTTAATGTATTATATATAAATTTAAATTCGTAGTCTGTAAGCTAAGCTTGTTGATGAAATAATAAATAAATAAATTTAGGTATATGACCGAATTGGCTCATTTTTGTTTGGATTTGATTTGTTCTCGTTTCAAAAAGTGCACTTATTTATAACTCTTTATTTGTCCAGAGAACCTTACACTTGCACTACTTACTGATGACCGACTTGCGATATCGAATGTGCATGCTGCATGTCCAGTCCAAGCTGTCGATGAGATCGCGAGAGAGCGAGAGTGTACACAGCTTAGAGCTGGCCGCTCGCGGGTCGCTATTTGAGCTGAGCAGTGTCTTCAGTTGCTGTTGTTGTTGTGTCCAGCATAGTTTGGGAAGGAACTGGAATCCTTTTCAAATGGCTTAAGTCTGAAGTTCCTGCCGTTCGATTACCTCGAATTCAGTTGTGTCGAATACTGGCGTCGGCTTATTTTGTAGAACCAGATTGCGAAGTAAAACTTTGTCACCGATGGTAACATCACTTTCCTTCGCCCGCGACTTCTGTCCCCCCTCTCTTTTCCTTTATGCTTGTTTATTTTGTCCCTTGCCTCTGAATCCAAAATATTTTTGCTAATATCGTCTATAGAAGGAATCTTGTCTCTTATCGTTCTTTTGAAAAGAAGTTCTGAAGGTGTATTTCCAGTCGTACCATGTGGTGTCACACTATACATAAGGGTGAATTTTCCAATTCATTTTTATAGTCCAACCCTTTATCGCGAGCAATTTTGATTCGCTTCAAAATTGATCTATTCATATTCTCGACCTCGCCATTGGCCTGTGGCCAATAAGAGGGTGAGGTAACCAGATCAATATTGTTACTGTCACAATAAGCTTTGAATTCCCCGCTCACAAACTGCCGACCATTATGCGGTTTTATAGATTTAGGATATCACAATCTACAGAAGATTTCTTCCACCTTGGCAATTATCTCTGAAGATGTTATCTTCTCAACAGACAACAATCTGAATTCCATGGAAGTATGTTTTCCCAGTGCAAAGTTCAAACCGAAATGGAAACAACTTATTTTTACTACTGGCTGTCAATCATACCTCTTAATATTCTCAACAGCTTCCATGATCTCTTGATCAGTGGCATTTCTTTCAACCAGTTCGGTAATTGTAAGCTCCTGCGTGACCATGCTTTCGATCCATGCATGCACATACGCTGTACTCACAGTGGTTGATAAATGAGTCTATCTCCTTAATTTTGCACAATCGCGACAAAGAATCCGCTATATTCCATTTTCACGGCTGGTATATCACTTTAAATTTAAAGGCCTGGAGTCTGAGGACCCACATTTCGATTCTAGCTGGTGGTTTGGACGTGGGCTTGAAATTGCTTTCAAGGGTTTGTGGTCCATAACGACTTCAAACTCTATTCCTGTGATAATAATACTAATAAAACCTCTCCACTGCCTAAACTTACGCCAAGCTTTCTTTCTCGGTCTGTGAATATCTCCTTTCCACTGCCGACAGACTTTTGCTAGCAAAGGAAATAATTTCAGGACTTCTTCCCTGGAATTGCAAAAGGACTGCTTCTAATGCGCCAGGGCTTGTATCACCTTTTAACCGGATACGGTTCTTAGGGTCGAAATAAGCTAGGGTCGGTATTTGTGCTAGACATTTTTTTAACCCTTTGAATGCTTGCTCTTGCCTTTCACCCCTGGTAAACGGATTATTCTTTTTAATAAGATTCCATAATGGTTCCGTTGTGTCTGCCATTATCTGGAATGAACTTTCCTAAATACGTGACAAGCCCGTGAAAGCTCCTTGTTTCTTCCTTAGTGTTTGGAGATCGGAATTCTAAGAGCGTCCTAACATTTTCGGGATCTTTACTAATACTAGTCGTCCCTAGCACATGACCCAAAAATTTTAACTCATGAACTTTCCAACTACATTTTTCCTTGTTGAGGGTAACGTTCATATCCCTGAAAATGTTTAACACCGCCCTTAATACCCTGTCGTGTTCCTCCTCCGTGAGCCTAAAAACAATTATGTCGTCTAAGTAATTCAATGCATTTTGACAGGGAGCCAAAATATTTTATATATATAATACATCGAAACCTTTCTGGAAGAATGTATTGAGCGACAATTTTTCAGCAATTGACTTTTTGGCATGCTCTTATAAATTGTGCCAAGCGCCACGTTTTGATCTTGGTTCGACGCCTCCGCCATTGATACTAACGACACTAAAGAGAAATAAAAATTGTAGTATCCGACATATTTACTGGGTAGATATTTGTCATGCCCTGTTATTTGTTGTAACCACCAAAACTTTTATGCTAAGCGCCATTATATAAAAAAGAATTGTACTATGCAACACATCCTAAGAGAAAAAAAATTTTACACGTGGCGCTCAGTTTAACTGATATTGTCACTTAGAACATAGTGCCACCGAAAAGTTGTTCCATTTTCTGTCGCTTGAAACATTTTTGTCTAGACATACCGTTACTTTTAGACTCGCCGAGATATTAACGAGATAAATACTGAGCACCCTTAAGTTTGGTCATCAGCGAGTCAAACGTAGAGAGCGGGAAATTTTCTCTAAGAATGGCCGCGTTCGCACGGCGCATGTCGACGCACAGTCGAATATCTCCGTCTTCCTTAAAGGCTAACACTATAGGTGAGATCCACGAACTCGGGCCGTAAAGAGCGAAGATAATGGAATACAGTGATATATTTATAACTTTCCAGTGGAAAGGCGGCTGCCTACAAGCTGTTTTCCTGAAAAATTCATGAAGTCACGCACATATGCTCATTTCTTTTCTAGTATATGTGAGTTCATGAATTAGACTTTAATGCAAGAATTCGCTATTCCGAAATGTATATTTCACTATTTTTTTTATTTTAATCGAAGCCTTAACAAAAACTAAAAAGTTCAACACCAAACACAAGACAATTGAACAGCGCGATGCCTATAAAAGCAAAATGAATGTTGGCCGGCCATTAGCAACATGCTTTTTTGTAGCTCACACGTATTCACAGACGGGGGTTGAAATTAAAAAAACAACAATGTAAACAAATTGCTTTTGGGGGGATAGACGTACGAAAGATATCCATCTCTTTTATTCATTCATCTCTGGTAAAGAGGCTCAATGATGTCCTCTTCAATTGCTTCCTTGAGTCTACGTTCAACCCTTTCCTCCAATGCTGAAGGAATGCAACGCAATGGTTGATGTACCGGCTTTATTGACTTGTCTATGGCCGATTGTACTTGTATACCTTCAATCTTTGGAAACACCCGATTATTTTCGAGTTGGTTCACATCAACTCCTTATCTAAGAACTTATAGCACGAGTGCGGTGTTTTTAATAACATAGAACCATGCCATCGTCCATCGATTCTATTTGATGGTCAACGCTGATAGGGGCTTCAGCTCTTAACTCGAGCATTTCTTTAGCAGCGTACACCTTGAACTAATTTTCGGATTCCGTTCGGATATTAAGCAATGTTGTTGACGATTGACGTAACTTTACCCAGTCATTATCCCCAATTATATTGAATCAATAATCCAATAGATAATACTCGCAAAACAAACGAACAAAACGAAATAAACAATTTTTTTGTAATTCCCTGCAAAAATCTGCAAACTATAGATTCTACATAGCTCAAACAACCTAAACGCTCCTAGATTGCAGACGTTGTTAACGGAAAAACAACTTAAAAATATTAAACAACGTTTGTAATAAAACAGACTACATATAAAAAGAACAAGAAATAAAAAAAAGTTAATTTAAGAAACCAAAAAAACCGACTGAAAAAGAATTAAAAAGATATGAACAAGACCCATTCAAATATTTACCTATACCTAACTATTTGGCAGTCCTCCGACTTAATACTCATACATTTGTTAGGCTGTGTAAGTACGAGATATAGTCTTCGATCGTCAATTAGTTAGGTATAGATAGGTCTTGTTCATATCTTTTTAATTCTTTTTTTTTTACAGTCAGTCGGGTTTTTTGGTTGTTTAAACTAACTCTTTTTTACTTATATCTTTTTAGCCTATGACACTCCGGGGAAGAATACGAATCTAATGACACCTCACTATTTAAAATCGGTCAAGCCGTTTAGGTTACACGGCGTCACGTAGGAACGTACATAGGACACGCGCGAAACACATAACCCTCCCTGTATTCAGTCGGGAATAATGTATCTATTTAGACTATATTATAAACTTGAACCTAACACTCAACATAATACTTGTTTGATGGTAACCAGAGACAAATGATACTGAGACCCCCAACTCACAATCCTCTTGTCGCTGGGCCCCTCAGTTTTTTTTCAAATTCGCCATTTTGTTTTCCTATCGGTGTTGTGTCAATTGAGAATCCGTGTGACATGCAAAAACATACAAAAAATACAAAAATAAATGCTGCCAACCTCGACAACCGTGGGGAAATGTGCTAGAGTTCGGGAATACCACATTTTGACATTACTGAATGCCATTGGTTGGTAATTATATATTGTTAAAAGGCGAATAATTTGATTTCTTTGGTTAATAAAACTAGCTAAATGAGATGTTCTATATACTAAAAACTTATTACGACAAACATGGTTGCGTATTTTGCGCTTTTGAATATCATTAACTTCGATTTCATGCGTAAATTTTTCTTAGAAAACTGACGAAAATTTCCTCAATATATTTCTATTTTACTTCAAACAATCTGCATTGTTCATTTTTCATATATATTTTAGGCAAATCTACACTTATTCCTAAAAAAAAATATTATCCACTCGTAACGAATAATTTCAAATTTAACGGATAAAATTCTATGAACTCTGTCAGCAACTTTGCCCACAGCGGAAGTGGCATATGCAAGGTGCGAGCGTGTTGGTGAGTCGGAATTTTTGAAGTTACGTGACATTTGTCAATACGAATTTCTATGTAACAATACAAGCGCACTTAGCATTTGCCACCCCATAAAAATATAGCTTGTAGGCTAAGTAACGGAAAATCGGCCGAAGTTGGTGGTATTGTGATGGTAACACTATGATGCGATTGTTGGCTGTCAGTTGTGATGTTGAGTTGAAACGCTGATGCCGCTAGGTGCGAAACTTGGCTGGGTATAAATTACGATGCTAGTGTGAATAGATCAGAACGTAATTTATTTATTTCACAGTTCAGTGTATTCCATATCTTGACATGTCTCAATGACATTTGTGTTATTTTTGTTTTTCTTTAAATTTTGATTTACATCTTTTTTGTTTAGCTTATGACACTCCGGGGAAGAATACGAATCTTATGACACCTCACTCTTCAAAATCGGTCAAGCCGTTTAGGCCACAGGGTGTCCCGATGGAACGTACATAGGATACGCGCGAAACACATATCCCTCTCTGTGTGCGTCGGGTCGAAATACAAACCCAAAGAGCATTTAAGCATAAGAAAACTTTAAAGCACGCAAACTTTGGAAAACATGTCAAGACCATATGGGAAAATACAAAAATCTTAAGCGAGGATAAGCCAATTTTAGTGTAGGCATACGGGTATACCTATACAATTTTCGGTCTTTATGTCCTCACTACACAACTCCGTTAAATACCGATTTAGTTATTAATCCCCTGAACTGTTCATAATATTTCGAAAACATTGAAAAATCATTTAGTTAAATATTGACAAAACATTTCAGTGTCACCGGGCGTATTTAGGGGTGTTTTGTTTTTAAACCCTGTCGGTACATATAGCTAGTTACATTTATATTCATCATAGTATCGATCCCCTTGAAATTAAATATAAAAAATCGAACTAATCGGCTTTGGTATAAAAATGTTCCATAATGTCTTCCCTTTTCAGTCATTTGGCTTACTCAACGAGTAGAGGAACAAACGATTAAAGCAAATTTGTTTGGGCTTTTCATCCATCATCTTGTGGAATAGTTTTGGACCTTTGGTGGCTACAGCAGCAGCACATACCCACTGTGATTGATGAAACCCAAAATGATATATGAGCAACAATTTTGAGTAACTAATGAAATTCTGTCCTTCAGTGTTTGTTTTATCGATGAATGTCCTTCATTTTTCTTTCGAATTTAAACTGCATACAACCTAACATCCTTCGGCATAGTTTTTTAACGCATTGAAAAAAAATATCATTTCCGGACAATGCCACTTAACAGCTCTCACATAACGGATAATATGCGATACTCATGGAAAACAATCTTTTCCTAGATAACTAGTGAAAGTGTGAGCTGTGTCCTTGCCCCACTTGAATGGTGATTGTTATATATCAACTTTTTTTTCCTGCTCATTTTAATGATGAATGGCCTTCTCGTCGTTCTTTGTCCTGCATATCCCTTTGTCTGCATTCGTTCGTTGTAGGCAAAATGAAAAATATTTTTTCCTTCAACTGCGAAAAGACAACGGGATTTACGTACGCTGCTTTAGAAGCTCTCTTATAATACCATAATTATATTTAAGGGGACAATTAAATGCACATAAAATGATTCATTCATATCTTTTATGCATGCGAGACGTTATTTTCACTCAAACATGTTGGATGTTTGTGACCTCGGATAAACAAAGAAAAAAGCTATTTGTTTTGAGTTCAAAGTCCTTTTATTGTATAGTGCCATCATTTTGAGTTTGAGGTGCGAAACGCAAATGCCCTTGGGTGCTAGAGAAAACGAGAAAATCAAAAGTCTACGCTGATGAAGTCGAGAAAAAGTATAATTGACATTATATTCACTGATGACAAACATACGAGCTTGGGTTCTGTTCTATGGAAAATCTATTTTTAGAAGGATTTAAACAACACCATCTTTTCATACATAGAAAATAAAGAAAAATCTCATGTACACGTTTTTTATTTATTATAATGGAAGAAAATCTTTCCACGAAAATGGCCTAACCACTGTGTTACCACAATAGTATTAGGTACATCCTTCCTTGATCTAAGAGAAGGTTGTTTTAAAGTTCTTGAGTGTGACTATTTCACTTTGAGTCTCGAATATATATGTGCATGCGAAAGGGTGTCGTGTGTATCTAATTAGCAATTGGAGAGGACAAAGGGATAATGAAGTGAAATATCTTGGTGGCTTTCCGGCCAAAGTACGGGAGCATTTCAGAATGTCAAGAAGTTAAACGAGGCAAATTAACATCTAATGGAACACCAGCAATAAAAGCATTTAAGTTGATATCCCTTTGCCCTCTTATTATAAGGATCTTATAGGCAGATTCTCACAAAAGTTTATTTTTTTTTCATCTTCGTCCTTAACAGGCCGCAAAAACACACCATAGTAGAAGGAGAAAATTATTGTGAGAATTTTTGGTACAAGCAATTTGTTGTTAAGTTTGCTTTAAGATAATTCCGGGGAGAGAATTGCTGGTCTTATATAATGGAACACTGGGGGACAATTTGGTAGGGATGTTACTATGGTGATTTTCAAATAACTGTAATTTGTATTTGGGGATCAAAAAGGAGGAGGATTTGTTTAAATTAAAAGTTCAAACGATTGAGAGTAGAGGATATAATGAAATTGTGTACTTGTTTTTCTCATCATGGTAGATATGGTATATATAAATGTAAAGAGAACCACACCAAGTGGGGGAATAGAATTACTGTCAATTAGGTCCTGAAGCTTGTTCGACAATTACATTAACGAATAAAACTTCTTCAAATGGAAATAGAAAATCCAATTTAACGAACAAGAGAATAAACATAATTAAAAATGTTCTATGATCTAATTTACGAGGAAATGCATAACCGTTAAAGCTGTTCACATGGACATTTTCTACATACTGGGTGGGGTGCTATGATTTTTTTTAGCAAAAAGTCATTGTAGAAAGAGAAGTTATTTATTTTTGTTGCCTCTCCATTTCCGGCAAATGGAGAAAAAAGAAAAAACAATGGCACTCCGGGAATGCCGACAGAAGTGAAAACTTGAACAATTACGTGTGTATTTTTTTAATTGTTAGGAAATATTTTGATGTGCAGGAAGTGTTTTCTTATTCATTATTATAAACTACTATGTACTACAAAAATTATACTATAATCTTCAATTTCCCTTAATGCGCTATTGTACATGGAAAATAATGCATACCCGCGACTTCGTCTGCGTAGAATTAGTACTTCGAGTAACTCATTAAAATATTTATATCAATCGGGTCAAAAACTATTTTATCTTTCCAGCCAACCCTTTAGCCCTACACATTTAAATTCGTTGTTAAAATACGCAGCAAATGCATTTATTTCTTACCAAATATAAATACCTATGATGAATTCTATTATATTGGAAATAATTGGTAGATACTTCATCCACTTTCATCGCACCAACCACATTGCCCCAGCAAATTTTGAAAATAAAATTCTCTCTTAAATTACTTTAACATAGCAAACACACTTTCCCGTATCCCATTCCACATTAACAGGGAAAACAGCTTGTAGTAGGCAAATTCACACACAAATAAGGATGCCTTTTGCAATAGAATAATACAAAAAAAAAATGTTTAGGTAAAGTGGAACAATTAATCAAAGATTAAGCTCAAATAAAAAAAAAACAGCTATCGAATTTGTTTCCAATTTTAATCCACTTGCTGGAAGTGAAAGCTGGAATTATTTTTAAAGATTGACAGATAAATTGTTTGTAAAATGGGCAGAGTTTAAAATTGGAAACATATTCTTTAAGACCGAGGTTACATATATAATTTTTTTTGGACAGATTTTTTAAGAACGTTTAAAAATATAAAAAAAAAAACATAAAAAAATATAAAAAAAAATTAAATAAAAAAAGGGCCCTTTTTATGGTAGCAGTACTCCTGAAAGCATTCCCTTTTTCTAACTCTTGTTAAACCACCATTCCCATACCCATTTAATTCAATTCAATTTTTTTTTAAAAAATTGTTGCAAAAAAAAAAAATTAATTTAACAACAATCTTAAAGAATGTGTTTCCACCTTCAAACTCTGTCCATTTTTCGAACAATCTATATGTCTTTCCTTAAAAATAATTCCGGTAAGTGGAATAAAATTGGAAACTAATTTTAAAGCTGTTTGTTGTATAAATACAAAATGTTTTGTTTATTTTTTATATTTATGTTTTATTTTTGATTTGCTGTCGCACTTTACCAAAAATAATTTTTTAGCCATTATATTATTGAAAAACGCATCTTTTTTCTCAAGTTTGGCATTTTTTCGTCAAAATTGGTTGGCAACGCGAACACTGGTGTCGCAAAATTACTAACAAAATATTTGTGCTGCGAGTTCAACTCATTTCCTGCACTTAGCGACATCTATATCTCAGCTCTGCAACTGGACACTTACCTTCTCAAATTCGCGCGAATTTTCTACTTTTATTTTTTCAAATTCTCTGAACCTAAAAGTAAATTTATTTTCTCAACAAAGTAATTGTTTTAAGTATAGAGAATAGAAAAACAAATTCCGCAAAGATATTCATCCATTCATGTGTGTAATTATTCATAAGTGAATATAACCTGCGTTTGTAGCTCCTACTCTAATTTCAAAAAATGGTTCCCAAAACGATAACACAAAATGTCTTGTAATATGGTAACACCTATTTCCCACATTAAATACCATTGACTACAATCCAAAAGATATAGTGAGAAGGTAAGTTTCCGCTGACACCATTAATGGCGTCTGTTGTTCTCTTTGAGGTATGATAGGGCTGTTATCTGCCAGGTGTCGCTGTTTCATTAGTTGGTAGTTGGTACATCTATCTTCTCTTTCATTGTATATTAACATTTGTCTATATACAATGACTCTATATACCCTCTCAACTTCCGTTCCAATTCCACGAACACTGGTGTCGCAACATTGGTGTCGCGATTTCAATGATTTTATCCCATATCAAAAATGCCCAACGCGCCTAAACATTAGAAAGAATGCAAAAATTTGTCATAAATTTGAATTATTGTAACAAAACTTAAATACAGTAAAACCCGCTTATCTGAAACACTTTTTTCATACCCGAGTATTTGCCGACCAATTACCTATAAAATGTAATTCAATGTTTAGTACTCAGATTCACACATCATGACTGAAATTAAAATCCTCATCGAATAATACAAATACCTACGGTACCCATTCGTTTCTGGCATCGACCACAAGTTGCGAAACCCCAAGTTAATTAAATCCTAAGTTGGTCATTTGAGCTTTGCATATCAAACTCATTTTCACTTGTGTCTATACCTACATTTCAAGTAGCAGGAGCTTACCTAGATATTAACGTACTGTCTCTTCGAAGAGTTTATATAAATTAAGAATGCATATGCGTACTCAAGCAACCCCTAGAAGCATTGATTTATTTCGGTGTAGTCCAAAGATTGACGTGAGGCTGTCACTCTGGTATACTCTTGTTCTGTGCCTTCTCTGTGCCTGGTGCGCTAAGATGCGATGCCAATGAATTTTCCACTCAATTTGCCATCCCAAGGATATATTTCTAAAACCCCTAACCATGACTTCACTTCCTACTAAATGTCTTCCTCTATTCCTGGTTGCCATGGTGCTTAAGTTCCTTTAAAGGGCTCTTTAACGAATACTCACTGCCATACGATTCCTTATTCCATTATGGGCTTTCAAATGGCTATATACGTCCAAACATATTTCTGTACGTGTGGTATACATGATGACAGCACAAACGATGAAAACAAATGTCGGGGTATTTCTTATTCCGCCGCTGTAGGTGAACATTATTTTCATCCTTCAAACGAAAAAAATGGACTGCTAAAACTGATTGATTAAGCATGGTATTGTATTTGCATAGATGTGCATTCAAGTACCTATTATTCGCTGCTTTGTGTTAGTACGCTATATAGGTATAGTAGAGTTTCCATGAAATATAATTTCTAAATAGATGCAAAACCCTGGTTTTATGTTCGTGACATAAATTGTCATTGTATTTATGAGAACCTCTTGTTTGTCCTACGGGCTATTTTATTTGACAAAGTCAAAAACAGTGCCTGTCCTACCGGAGATTACCATATTCCACGTGCGCAAATGATTGATGTTAAAAGATAAGTAACATATTTTTCAGAAAGGTATTCTTTTACAATTCATACGCCTGTGTTGTGTAGGTTGCTGTCCAATTTAACGAGCAAGTCCAAAAAAAGGAGATTTTTATGTTCCCGTATTCGTGTGTGCGTTCTTCAAAATATATTGCTTGCCATTTCAACGCAGGATGGAATTGTCGAGAGCAATATCCTTGTGAAAATTAATGCATGCACATTTTTAAGGATAACCAAGAGCATGTATGCCATTCCTATATTCTGCCTTGTAAAGGAATGTGGTGTACATTTCACTGTGCACAAAAGGAGTGCTTCAGATTGTTAAAAGGAAGAAAATAATAGGATAGAAGTATCATATCCCAGCGAAGAGAACCTAAGTATGTATACTGGAGAATTCTTGAACATGTTAATACAAAGAGTACACGAATGGCAACTGGCAAGTGAATGAGAAAAAAAACAAATTGAGAAACTGAAAATGGCTAATTCAGATGAGAAATTAATAATTCAACAAGACATGCATTCCTAAACTTCTAATGGAGGTAGTAGAAATTTAATTTCAAATGTGCCCTTTTCCTTAGGGAAAGAGCGTTATTTCTTTCACCTCTGCTCGCCAAATAAAAGCGGAGCCATACACTTATTAAATTCTAACATTTAAACGCTTTTAAGCAGAAATAGGTTTTGAAGAACATTTGTTCTTTTCTGAAAACAGGTTGTGTCCTACCTATCTTAGCTGCGAATGTATTGAGCATAGACAAACCATACTGAGACCACCAACTTCGGCCGATTTTCCGTTTTACTTGCCTACAAGCTACATTTTTACGGGGTGGTAAATATGCCTGCATTGATACATAGAAATTCGTATTGACAAATGTCACGTAACTTCAAAAATTCCGGCTCACCAACTAACTCGCACCTAGCATGTGTCATCTCCGCTGTATGCAAAATTACTAACAGCAATTATCCATTAAACTTGAAATTATTCATTACGTTTGGATAGTAAGTTTTCTTAGGAATAAGTTAGTTTTGATAAAAATATATATAAAAAATTAACAATGCAGATTGAATTAATGATATTCAAAAGCGGGAAATACACAACCATGTTTGTCCTCATGTGTCTAGTATATAGAAAATCTCCTTTAGATAGTTTTATTAACCAAACAAATCAAATTATTCGCCGTTTAAAAATAAATAATATCTAACCAATACCATATTCAGTAATGTTACAATGTGGTATTCCCGAACTCTATCACATTCCCCCAAAGTTGGCAGCCTATTTAATACCCTCCACAGGAAGGTATATTCACTTTGTCATTACATTTATAACGCCAAAAAGGAGTCACCGGAGACCTCATAAAATATATATATTCTGAATCAGGATCCATTCCGAATCGATTTAGGCATTTCCGTCTGTTTGTCTGTGGAAAGCACGATAGCGTCCAAAGGAATAGACATAGGCAAGTGAAATTTTTTTGATAGGACTTACTTTTACCGTCGTCAGGTTGATATTCAAATTGGGCTATGTCGGTCAGGTAGTTCAGGTACCTCCCATACAAAACCATTTTTGACTTGTATGCAGTGGAGTGGCCAGTCCGATGATAACACTTTTACTTGTTTTTGGTATATTTTGTATGTTTTTGCATATTACAATTATTATGAACTTAGTTGTTAACAATAATTGTGCTGCTTTGGAAAATGTTTGTGTTTTAGGAGACTTCAATCTCAAAAATATTACTTGGACGGGGTTTGACTCACTTCTTACTGCGAACAATATCAAGCAGCCTCATGAATATTTTTTCATTGATTTTATTCATTCGTTAAATTTAAGTCAAATTAATTCAATTCCGAACTCTCTTTCAAAAAAATAAGATTTAATTTTTGTTTGTTGTGATGAATTAAAAGCAACTGGTACTGAAGTACCATTCTTTTTACTAGCTGAATCTATTAACCATAAAGAACTATTTATGGAAATTGAAATCTATGAATATTCAAAAGTTAGTTTAAAATATGACTCTAACTGTTTTAACTTTTCTAAAGCTAATTTAACTGAACTAAATAATTTGTTTAAAAATATAGACTGGTTTACTGAAGTGTCCAACATGAATTTAGATTGTATGTCCAAGCGTTTTGTTGAAATTCTAATTGATGGCTTTGCTTTTTCCAAGCCTCCTTGGTATAATAAAAAAATAAATCAGCTTAAAAATTAAAAAACCCAATCTTTCAAAGCATTTAAAAAATCTGGTAATACTAATGATTACATCAAATTTAGTAAATTACGTAAAGAATTTACCCACCTTAGTAGGTAAGTTTCTTTACAAAAATTATATTATTTCTACAGAAAGTAAAATTAAAAAAGACAGTAAATGCTTCTGTCATTTTATAAATTCCAAACGTAAATCTGTGGGGATTCCGGGCACAATGCATTTTAGAGGCGTGGAATCGTCTAATGTAGAGTCTACTTTAGAGCTTTTCGCTTCTTTCTTTGAATCGGTTTACACTAATGGCAATTGTCATAGTAGTAAAACAAATAATATTGTTAATCTTGTCAGTATTGGATATCTTGAGCTAAGCTATGAAGAGGTTTTGTTAGGTCTTAAGCAATTACATTGAAATATTGTGCCATTGGTCTTTGCACTCCACTATTAAATATTTTAAACTGTTCTCTTCAAGATGGAACATTTCTTAATGATTGGAAGACTTCTTTTCTTGTCCCTATTCATAAGGCTGGTCATAGACTAACCAAACTAGACAGTCGACTGAGAGCAGAAACGGTACTTCCGCCTACAAGCTGCCTGTCCTGCAGCAGATTGCATAAGTATTCGTGCCTGTACAAATCAAAGGAGCGCCATTGCTGCCGCACGCATACTTATACAATTGGCTGCAGGGACTTCATGTCATTCGGGCGGCCATTATTATGGTGGGAAATCAAGTGTGTGCGACTGTATTCGGCATATACTTTGTGCGGTGTTCACATCACAGTTTATTTTAAGAATTTTTAAAGTTTTTGAAATTTTTGGTATCACATGGAATTCCTTTTATAATTTCGTTACAATGCCAAATAAATTAATATAATAACTATTTGTCAATATCTAGCAGAAATCCATCTCATAATATTAATCAGGGAAAATGAACTACCACGATTTTGTCACTTTTGTTAAAAGAGATTTTGTAAAAAAATCTGTGCACATTTCAAAATACATTGTTTTCTAATTTGTAAAAGAATTATGTGTATAGAAAAGGAAATAAAGCGTGCGAATATCTACCAACAATTAACAAAACAATTTGAATTCTTACGTTCGATTGAATACGCAAAATCTGAAATCGGAAATCAAAATGCTTATTTGCTTATTTTTGCATATTTTTTGTTTTTAAAATAAGAATAGCATTTGCATTCCTACTGTTCCTAATTAACATTATTCAACAATGTTCAGTGTTATTAAACTACAGAATTAGCAATGAGGTATTGATTTTCTACAAATATGGTCCTAAATAAACGAATTTAAACATAGAAATTTATAAAATATTCATGAACCTTTACTAAAATTCGCTTTTGACTAGTGGAAGCTTGGGTTTAACTTGCAAGTTGTTGACTCATTTTTGGAACAACCCCCAAAGTCGACTGTCTAGTTTGGTTAGTCTATGAGGCTGGTGACAAAAATAACGTCGAGAACTATCGCGGTATTTGTAAGCTCGCAGCTATCCCCAAGCTGTTTGAAAGCATCGTTAAAAATAAACTATAGTTCTTAACGAAATTATCTAAAGCACAGCATGGTTTCGTATCAGGTCGGTCTACTGTCACGAACTTGGCTTCATTTTCATCTTACGTTCTAAATGAGATGGAAAACAAAAGCCAAGTAGATGTGATATATACCGATTTTAGTAAAGCCTTCGACTCGGTCAATCACTCAATTCTTCTTGATAAACTAGAAGCTTCTTGATAAACTAGAAGCTTCTACGGATTTCATCGTTCCTAATTGGTTTGCTCTCAACGAGTAAAAATTGGAACTTCGCTCTCGAAAAGTATTAGGTGTACCTCGGGTGTTCTGCAAGGAAGCTCTTCATTGTTTTTATTAATGATATCGTTTCAACAGTCAAAAATAGTCATTGTTTACTATACGCAGATGATTTAAAAGTGTTTTCATGTATCAAAAGTATTAATGACTCTTCTTTGATCCAATCTTACTTGGATAGCATAACCAATTGGTGCAACGTCAATAGTTTAAAACTAAATATTAAGAAATGCAATGTTATTTCTTTTCATAAATCTGCATCAACATTTGAACATGATTACTCTATTAATTCAATTCATTTAAATAGAGTTAAGAAAATCAAAGATTCGGGAGTCATGTTCGATACGACATTTTTCCTTTAAATGTCATATTGATCATATTGATCATATTGATCACCTGTTGGCTTCATAAAGCGTAATGGAAAAGAATTTATAGATCCATTTGCTTTGCATTCGCTATTTACTGCATTAGTTCGATCCCTGCTTGAATCCACTATTTTTTACTTACTTTGGAATCCACTATTTTTTACTTACTTTGATCGCCTAGAAAAGATTCAAAGGCGTTTTACTAAATACGTTTTTTATAAAATGCATTGGGAATTTCCTCCTAATTATAAAGCCAAATGTTTACTTCTTGGTATTAAATTTTTGAAATGCCGGCGTCAAATACGCGATATAATGTTTGCCAAAGACGTCCTTTGTTTTCATATAAGTTGTTCTAATTTGCTCTCGATGATATCAATATATGCACCTACGCGATTCTTGAGAATTCGTAATCTTCTTTTTCAAAAAATCATAGAACAAACTATGGCCTACATGAGCCCATGACAAGAGCCATTCTAGCTTTCAACAGCGTTTATTCAAAAAAGGATTTATCTATGTCAAGAGTTCAATTTAGAAACCAATTATTGTACATTTTTACTTTTTAAATAAAATATTGGATACTTTTATCATTCCTAGTTTTCAAACATCTGTTAGTTGTAAGCACTTGTAGATGAATTAAAATAATAATAAAACTGTAAATTTTGCTGCCTTCGGATTTACAGAACACACCCCTTAGGATTGATTTGCCTTATGTCCATTGTAGCCCCGAGTCAATTTTAAAGCTTTGATGGGCGTACGGTAGATTATAAAACTGTGTCTTTTTTGTCGTATGTAAAATGTACATCCATTGAAATTATAAATTGATCACATGTCATGACAGCACGAGCACGGACAAAAGTTAAGTTTTCCAAAAGCAAGCCGATAATCGGGAAGTTTCTACTTATTAATTTTTTTTATATATACCTACTCAAAAACATAACGTGGGTATGGGTATATAATTCGTTGTGGAACATTTTAAAACCGGAAATTGAAGGGATTACTTTGTGGAGAGACCCTTGTGTACCTTAAAATAAAAATAAAATAACTTCAACAACCGGCTATACAACTTCTAATAACAGAAAATCATACATTTTTTCCAATGAAGTATTTATATATGTTTAATAAAAAAAACTTTTTGTTTTTTATTACATTTTTGTTTATGTTAAATAAAAAGGATGTTTTTCAAACAAACATCAGAGCGTTCACCCTATTCTCTACCAGCTGATTTATTCGTTAATATTTACTGCTTTTCTATATGTATGCATCATCTTTTTACTATACCAAATATTCTTTTAAATCTCTAATGTGCTTGTTACACTTAACTATATGAATATATTTTGTCTATGCTTATCATTAACTTACGCTCAATTCATTTACTTTGTACAATATTATATTACAAAATTATGTAAAGAATACAGTTCACTTAATTTGCCTGATTTTGTAATTTGGATACGTGGTTCTGCCTATTTTGCTGCTGACCACAGTGAGAGTAACATCAAACTAATAAAACTTAAAATCATTGCGTATAATTGAAATTCGAAATAACAGCTGTTATTTTAAGACCTCAAAATGCTATACCAACATTGTAACTAACTACACTCAGAGATAAATACTATAATTTTAATACGAATAGCTTTTATTTTGATGTGATTTTTCCTATTATTAGTATAGTTAAAAAACTATTGAACCTATAGTGCCTTTTTATAATTAATTTATAACATTAAACCAATGGTGCATACAATTAAAAAGCAATTATATGTCCTATTATTTTAATTGGTTCCCCTTTTGTGTGTACACTATTAAAAGTACTGGTTTCCTCATTAATTTTAAATGAGAAGTACTATCAACTCAATGCGATAATGTTATTAAATTAATCCAGCACATACTATAGTTTTCAATATTGAATCAATGGTTCATCCATCTTAAAAGCAATTAGATGCCCATTACTTTAATTGGTTGCCCTTTAATTGAAATACACTATTTAAAACTATTGTTTTCCACATTCATTTAAAAGGAGAAGTACTATTAACTCAATGCGAGATTGTTATTAGGCCTTTTTTGATTGAACATTGATTTTCACGGTTTACAACAACAGTACAAGATCCAACTTTTATTGTATACCATGAAAATCGATGATCTACCTATACAGATCATGTGAGCATAATAAAAAAGACCTATTAAATGAATTCTGCGCGTACTACAGCTTTAAATGTATTTTTATTATAAAAGCAATAGTTCATATAACTGAATCAAATTCCGAAATCGATACTTACATTTGAAAAATATAGAGACCAGTACCTCGCTGAAAATAAAATTACCTAAGCCCTTTTAAAAATTATTAAGCAAAAACCTTTATTTTCGTTTTTAGCTTTAAGCTTTTATTGTAAACACATTTTCTTACAGTAAATGATAAAAACTTAGTTTTTGTATACTTAATTGTTTTTCTTTCTGCAGAAAAATTGGCCCGTTGTTAAACAATGTCGATTGATTTTTGGGAAACGTAATGTTGTAATCAATCTCAACCTGTAAAAAATATTTTCCATATAAATATATTTTTTAAATTTCTTGAAATTACCAACAACTGCCCAAGACTGGCCATCTTTTTAAAATGTTTCCACTGTCAGTCAAAATATATTTTCTTCGGATGTTTATCACCGCCGCCCATTTTTCTACTTCCGTTCATGGCTCATTGTAGTGAGATAGCCAAATAATTGAGTCTTTTTCCTTTGTCGAAATGGGAGGTTCTCGAACAGCAACTTTTTCAGCTTGTGAGGCTAATGAAAATGAGTTGATTTAGAGTTTAAGAGGAATACCTATCAGACAAAGAAATTATCTTACCAATTAAAGTTGTTTCAAAACAAATCAATGAAAAACTTAAACAAACAACATAATAATATAAATAGATGAGGCAACACAAAAAGCTTTCTTTCTGAAGGAAAAACTACTTTGATTGCATTTGTAGCTACTATTAACTACATCACCCATTTTCATTTGTACTCTTTGGTACATTTTTATATTTAATATAAAAAATAAACAAAAAATGTTGTATTTATACAAGGAAAAATTTGTTTCCAATTTCATTCCACTTACCGGAATTGGAAGCTGGAATTATTTTTAAGGAATGACAGATAGAGTGTTCGAAAAATGGACAGAGGTTGAAGGTGGAAACACATTCTCTAAGACCGATGTTAAATTAATTTTTTTTTTTTGCAAACATTTTTTAAAAATGTTTAAAAAATTAAAAAATTGTATTGAATTAAATGGGTATGGGAATGGTGGTTTAACAAGAGTTAGAAAAAGAGAATGCTTTCAGGAGTGCTGCTACCATAAAAAAGGGCACTTTTTTTATTTCATTTTTTTTATATTTTTTAATGTTTTTTTTTTTGTATTTTTAAACATTCTTAAAAAATCGGGCCAAAAAAGAGTTTTATGTGTAACTCGGTCTTAAAGAATGTGTTTCAAATTTTAAGCTCTGCCCATTTTACGAACAATTTATCTGTCAATCTTGAAAAAATAATTCCAGCTTCCACTTCCAGTAAGTTGATTGAAATTGGAAACAAATTCGATAGGTGTTAATTTTTTTTTATAATTGTGCTGAATCTTTGATTTGTTGTTCCACTTTAGCTAAAAATATTTTTTTGTATTGTATTATATTATTGCAAAAGCATCCTTTTTTTTAAGTTATTAATTTTTTCGTTAAAAGCGGTTGGCAACGCTGCCGCAAGCTCAGAAAACTTAAGAGAATTTTCCTACTACAAGCTGTTTTCCTTGTTAATGTGGGATGGGAATGGAAAAGTGTGTTTGCTATGGTAAAGTAATTTAAGACAGAATTTTATTATCAAAATTTGCTGGGGCCACCTGGTTGGTGCGAGGGAAGTGTATGAAGTATCTATCAATTATTTCTCAAGTCAGGGATAGTAAAATTGGTTAATTGGTTGTCTTGAAAGATAGAATAGTTTTTGACACGATTGATATAAATATTTTAATGAGTATGCATTATTTTTCATGAACAATAGCGCATTAAAGGAAATTGAAGATTGTATAATAAGAATAAGACAGCACTTCATTTAACAGAATTTCCTGCACATTAAAATATTTCCTGACGATTTTAAAAATGTACACTCAATTGTTTAAGTTTTCACTTCTGTCGGCACTCCCGGAGTGCCATTTATTTATTTATCGCATTCATTCAATAGTGGCCATCACTAAGTAAAATTAACAGTTTTCATATTTTTATTTGTAGATACGTCTCTACATATATTGATATATTTTGTGAATTAAATGTGTACACACAAATAAAGTGGGAGTGTTGAGAAATTTATATTACTGTACATACATAACTGAAGTTGGCATTATGTACTTCTTCTTATTAAGTATTTAATTCTTACTTTGTAGGTACTTTCATTACTTTTGACAAATGAATACAGTTGTCAGTCTTTGTACATCACTCAAACGAAGCGGTTAGTCTCTTATATTATTAACAAAGGTATTCAAATATTCACTTTTTAAGATGACAAGTATCATCGTTTTCAAATCAGCTGAAATCCTTTGTTTTGTGACTTGAACTGAAATCTCTCTTCATATTATATAGGTGAGAATTGGGTTGACGTATCAGCTTTTAATTGCCGTAGCTATACGTGCATGAAGCAGATTAAGCTGTAAGTCAGATCGCGATTACTTTAATTCCATTACAAACAAATCATTAAATATTTCTACAATTTCTTATCGGACCAAGGCAAAACCATTACAATAAGTTTTTGAAAGTGATGTGCAAACTTGCCAGGCGCTTTTGAACGTTAGATACGACACGAACTGCGATCAATAGGTATGTCTAACGACCCGCATTGTGTATTTGAACTACACTAATTATAATACACATCTATGAGCAGGATTGTTTACCCTGCTGAATGAAGCTGTACCTACCTGCTTAACATGAAAACAAAATGTTCAATTCCATACATACACGTCGACAGAGCTAGAGAGATTTCGCACTCTAAACTGCATCTTCTGAAGCAACTTCCACTAGACTATGAACTTCGATTTAAACACGAACGACTCTTACATTGCCCAAGAGTATGTAAGAGTTTGATTTTATCATTTTCAAAATTCTGATGGCAAGAATTTGTTCGTATATTCTAAATTCTACTAAGAAAATAACATGCCTTAGTTTTTGCTACTTTAAGTGGGCCCTTAGATATTCAATAAACATGGTTTATCAGGAAACTAGTAACAGAAAGATGCGAAGCGTGATCTGGAAACGAATTGGTTACGCTCTCCGCTCCACTTACTCATTTTCACAGAGATCCAAATAAACCATCAACAAGTAAAACAGACAAGTAGAAATCAATGTCGGAAATGGCATGGAGGGAGTTAATTCGCACTCGACAGTAGTTTCTGAGGGTCTGCCTACGTCGGGTAAAAGCATGTGCTGGTCTGGAAGTGGGAGCGCTTGGGAGGAAATCAATACCAATCAATGATACAGTCCTCATCTTAATTCAGTTGATGCATTCGAGTAATTGATTCATGCGTTAATTTCCACCGTCCGTATAGAATCTCAAATAAGCTTTACTCCAATGTTGCTGGATGCATATATTAATCCATTCATATATAAATAGTTTTTCCAAAGACGACCGGCACGACTGATAATTCCTTGAATAATAATAAAAGAAAATACTGCATTCGTTCTCTTAAATGCCACTGCAATAAAAGTCTTTAATTAAAACCCTTTCCATAGACATAGGTAAATACCAAAAGGAATTTCCATAATTTACTTCTTTAATTAAATTCCAATTCTTGGTAATTAAATTACCTCATGATGGAGATAAATCATTTAATTAAAAGATATCAAGTAAAAAAATAAATTGAATTCTCTTCTGCCATCACATCCGTGATGCGCGATGTGCGAGTACATGCCAGCACCACCACCAGCAGGCGAGTCAAGATAAAACGCAAAGTTTAAATTTACTTCTTGGCTTAAGATTGTTGGTACAGTATGCCTAACGTAGCCTAAGTCCCTCAATTAGTGGAGTTGCATATTTTCGATTGTCATTAACTCCACTGCAATCACGAGAGTCAATAAAATCATTTTACTACATATTATCCTCTTGCCGACAGATGTGTGTACTTGTATGTATATTAAATGTAAGTAAGTTTTTATTTTTTTGAGTGAGTAAAAGATTCATTGCACTGAGTTCACTTAACTCTCCTAGACGTTAACAATTTCAATTTAATACAAATAAACTTCACTCTGCGGTCTTGGTATGTTCAGCAATTGAACTCATTAGACCGCACAAACCCCATAAGTGCATCAACCGTATACTGACCGCATTGAAGGTGGCAGAGGAACCATCGTGTTGTGGCAGCTGTCAATTACAACGTACATCCAACTCGTTAGTAGACTATAACCTAATTGCGTCAATCTATTATAAGGAGTTGTGCACTGAACCACCACACCTTTGTAACTAATGTCAGTCATTGTTCGGATGAGAATGCAACCGGGAACGGCATGTCTGGTGTATGATGTGGGCGGCAGTACTAAACCATTATCGAGCCTACAGTCGACACTGGAATGAATGCCTTTTAAGGCGTTCGGCATTCATATTCGCGAAGCAATATGAGACGATACTATCGGCTGGCTGGCACATCATAAAACACTTATATTTTTCCATTTAAAGTCTGTAAAACTTTTCAGACGCTATGGATCATTTTGTAATTGTAATGGGATGACGTCGGTCGTGCCCGTTTCACTAATATTGAGAGGTGGTCCTACAAGCAACTCAATTAGCATGGTGGAATGCGCATATGAACATCGGGTCAAGGTATTTGCAGCCATTTTGATAATTGACAGATCAGTTAAGTTTAATTCCATCCATTCGCATCGTAAATGAAGATGCGGCTTCCATTATGCCGATTCTTGAAATTTATTAATTAAAATGAAACAGAAATTTGGAATTTGTCGGTTGCTGAAAGAGTTTTTTTTTTTTAAAGGATACAGAAAGGCAGGTCTGTTTTTTATTCGTTGATAAGCTGAAGTCGAAAGTAGGGTAAAGTTTAGGTATACACAAAAACTAAAATAACTTGTAAAGGACATTATTTATTCATTTAATGAATGAACCAAATGAACAATTGGGCAATGTCTTTAAGCTTGTGAACTGATTAAAAACATCATACTGTCCAGGGATTGAACCATTTGACGAAAAAAAAAAAAAATTGTATTTTCTTAAGACGGAATTAACACGCGCTAAAGTGGTTGTGGCAATGTCAAAAACCAAGGCTTGTGTTCTTTCAATGGGCAAAATAATGGAAATTGTTTGGAGCTATTATCTAAGTCCGTAGTGTGTGCAAACAAGTTACTGTATATCTAACTATGCTCTGAAGCGTTGATAATGATTAAGAGGTTGAGTGGCATAGGTATTTGAAAATTTGATAATTTTTTACCCGATAAAATTCTGGTCTGTTCGCCGTTATTACAATGTACTTGGTACATGACTTGGATACGGATTAAGGTGGTAAAATACATATATGCTTTAGGTTCCGTAGCGTACAAAATTGTTAAAATCACTGACCAACTTTGCAACATTGGAAATCTATGTGTAACAAATTTCTTTTCTGTATGAAGGTGCTTACTTAAATCATTTTTGAAAATGTGGACACAGCAGTATAACAATAAGATAATAAAGACCGCAAGTTGCCAAAATGGAAAATATCAGCAATTTCTTAAATTTTCGCCTAAATTTAAAAAAAATAAATCGATTTTTTTGCGTTTTTTTTTCCATAAGAAACACTTAAAACTCTGTTTTCAGTAACAAAAAAGTTGGCGCTTTTCGCCCCTAATCTGGGACCATGGTTACGCTTGTTCTTGTATAGTCAAATATGTTTTAAGGTGAGAAGCTTATATGCAGTATCTACAATGTAAAGTTAACCTTAACAAAATCTAAAATTGGTTAGTTCATTTAAATTGTTTCCATTTAATAACAAATATGCCCTGCTGCTCTGTTCAGGTTTAGAGATCGCAATTTATGTTTGGAATTATCTATTGCATTTAAATAGTTATTACTCAATTACTTATTAGCTCCTTATTTACTATAAAGCCCAATAACACTTGGACTAAACGTCACATTTTGGTGCCGGAATTCAAAAAGATCGACAAAAAGCTTCACAGAACAACGCGACTGCAGAAATACGTTTCTTTGCAGTTGAAAAATTAGTTACGCTCTTCACGAAAACGTAAACAAGCTCCACTAGTTGTTAGTAAATCTGAACCAACTTTGAGAACAAAATTCAGATTGGCAAAAGTGCTCTGAAAATAAATATAAATACTTTCTGCCTTCGCTCCAACTCCATATCGAAACGGATGTGTTCCTATTCGGTTGCTATATCGCCACAGATCTATAATAACTATAATCCTCAAATTTGACACGCATAGCGGACGTGCTTTACACAGTTCGTCAGCGGTTCGCTTAATAACATTGTTTTTAATATGCATGTCAATCTCATGTTGCCTAAAAGCTTCCCATGCCCATATCTGACAGCAGGCATCAATAACAATGATAATTAACACGTTTGAAGAGTTTTCAAAAAAGCCTGGATCCTTAGTGCCTAATGTCTACACCTTGAAAAAATAAATCTAGCAAAAACGAAAGAAGATTTATGCAATAGGTAACTTCCAGTCATGTTAATTATTTATGAATTCATCTTCCAGAGATTTATTGCTTTTTTTTATAACAGCCTAACTTGTCAAACCCCAATCAGAAAAAAAGACAATAACGTGAAAACGATTTTAAAAACAAATGGAAAGAAGTTTGTGCCACATCTCACGGGATTATTAAACTTGAAATTGTATTGTGCGGTCGCTACGGTCATGGTAAACGTTTTACACTCAACGATATTTTAAAATATAATGTTCACCCCATCTTCTCCTTCGAATTTATTGGTGAGTTTACTGTGTTCTTTGGTCTCCGGTGGCCAAATGAAAAATTCATTACCTACTCGAAGACAAAGCAAAAAATGAAATAATAATAAAATTGGTAAATAGGGAATAAGAGAAGCGAACCACACATTTTTGAGATAAAAACGCTTTGCTAAATATACTTCACAGTCTCAGGTCTCTAGTGGTATGATTTTATTTCTCGGATGTCAGTTGGCTTGGGTTACATTATTTCTGTACTTGACGTCTTTATCCACGCAGTCATGTGTGTTGCGTGTTGTATCGTAAAGCATAAGAATTATGTATGACAGAAATTATTACCATTCATGGCGGGAATGGAATCTCCGCATGCGATTTATAGTGAGCAAATATATTTTAGGCATTGTGACTTCGTATAATTATGACAAAGCAACTAATCGAAAAAAGCAGACATTTTTTCCATAGTCTTTGCAAGACTGTTAGTAAGGAATTATATTCGGATTTGAAAGCACTTTTCGTCGCCAACATTTCTTTGGCAAATTAATATGTTTATTCAGACTTATTTTTATGGACGTTTATTTTAAGATTAACCATCGGTTATGGCTCGAGATTGAGTTATCACCAATGTTACTAAGTCTGTGTCGTTTTAAAGTTTTTGTACCTCCTACAGCTTTTTGGTTTTTTCGAAAATAAAAATATACCAAAAAATGCTCAGAACATTATGAATGATATCTTTCGGCAGCTATATCAAAGTCTTTGGAAATATACATATTGAGAGCAATATGCACTTTCGGAAAAAAAAACCAATAGAAAAGAGATTAATAATATTTAAAATGGAGTTGCCAACGTTAATGTCCAATTTTGAATGTGCGTTGACGCGCACGTGCGCGTTGACAGATTATCTAGAAACAAAGCGTTCATATGTTGCCACACAAAATAGTACTTGAGGAGTTGGATCGACTTTAGATCGTAAATATCGTAATGAATTTCAAATTGTTCGATTTGATGTCATAGGGTGTGCAAAAAACCACTAATGTTTATCACACAAATGTTTCATACAGCCATGATGTTTTTTGATGAAAATTAAATAATTTAGTGTGGGGAAATAACGAATACCTACCTTTTTCTGTGGAGCTTATACATACGTATTTCTTGAAAATTTCTAGGAAAAGAAAAAAATTAATCATTGGTCTGGTTGTTCTTTGCATTATTATACTGTTTATAAGACTTTTTATCTATTTTGGATAATCCTTTTTTAATTGTTGCCTTAAAATGATAGCTTCAAGAAAAAAGAGAGTAGACTTTGAATTTGAATTCTGTTCTCTATTTGTGTACATTAATTGAAACCATACCGAACTTTTCATCTGTCATACTCAACGAGCATTTGAAAGCAGCATTTTGTTTAACAATATTTTTGCTCTCGCGAGTTATGTGTTATGTCACGTCTCACAATCTAATGACTTGTTAAAACTTAAAACTAACATACAATATATTCCACAATACGTTCTTGAGCAGCGGTTTTTGTCATTGCACCGCTTATGCTGCTAGTTCAAACTAGGTTAAGCGATCTCTGTGGTACAATTACATTCCTAGGAAGTTTAACACTGCTTCTTCTTTTTGGCGTTGCACGGAAAGAATTGAAAATCACCAATTGCAAGGTTTTGAGTTGCAATTCACAAATTATATCTTTGTCGCAAATTACAACGATTTTTTCTTGGATTGATATAAAAATTCGTAATTCGACATTGAAAACGGCGATTGAACGACATTGAATTTTGCGATTAGAAGTATTAATTCGAGCTTCTTTTATTTGTAGTGATTTGCGATATTGTTTGGCGCAATTTACCACAATCACAATCGCAAATTGCAAAAAGTATTTGCTGATTTACAAACACTGAGTGATGAATCAATGAAATCTTATAATAATTTAGCACATGTAAATTGAAAACATAAAATGAAGTAGAGAAATCGTGAATTACAAAATATTTTTTGTAATTTCCATGGAATTAACTACCCGATGTGTGAAATTTGTGTGCGCACAGGCAGCCGACAAAAACGAAATGTAATAGCATGTCCATGGTCCATGTAAAGAAATTCTTTTAAGTCCTTTCATTTTCTGCATGGACAGCTACAACCATGCGCATTTGGCTTCATTAGAGTCAGCCAGTCGGTATTCAATCTTTGCTTAAAGCAGTTCTTGTCAGGTCAAAGTTGTTTATAACTCATTCGTAGTGATAGTGAGTGTACTAACCAACAAATTGTAAAGAATTTTGGAATATATCTTGTAAGTACATATTGAATAATACAAAAAAAAATAAGTAGGTAGGGCTATTAGAAAAAAGTTTAAATTGGAATGGAATCTAAGATATCAAATGTAATTGAAAACGATTGTAAATGTTCGGATCAATGGCAAGTTCTTCTAAATACATAATTTGTTTGTATTTTAAATTTTAGCATTGACCGAAAAACCACCCCAGACAAACCCCGTTGTCTCCGGGCGATATGGCGCCGTATGCTTTTCATGGACATCAGGAGGAAACAAATTATAAAATGTGACCTTAAATATGTATTCGAAAATAACCTAAATAAATAAACTACAATTTTTGATTTGTAAATCATAAGATATAAGTTGTAAATTGAGAATAAAGTTTTCTAATTTCACGATAAAACAATTTCAATTTAATACGGTGATGCCTCAAATCACTACTCAAGAATCGTAAACTGCAAAATATGAAATGCAAATTGATAAAAAAAGGATTCAATTTACCATTACGAATTCGTAAATTGCAACTACTGAAGTGGTAAATCTACTCCTTTTGTTCCCAAATCAACAGTTTTCAGTTGCAATTCAAGATTAAATGGTTGTAATTTGTTAAGGGTGGAAATCCGAATTTACAACACAAAGGTGGGAATTTACGAATTATTTTTGCAATTCACAATCCATAGCAATAGCAAATTAATAACTATTTGTGTCAAATTGCGATTGGTTATTGCAATATGTATTCCTCATTTGATCGCATCATTGACAATAAAACGTAGCGATTCGCGACTTTTGAGGGTCAATATGTTCACTTCGTACAATTTATAGAATTGCGAATAAAAAGTCTTGAACTAGTAAATCCTGAGCTAAGCTCTAAAACTTGACAAACTTTTTGTGATTCTGCGCTCATTTTTCTTGATTTGATCTTAAAATTTTTTCCGTGTGGCAACCAAACCAAAGCCAAGCCAACTTGTTGTTTAGCAGATGATGTTTCTATGCATATAACTCGCGCTTTGGATTTTAAAATCGTAAAGTTTCGATAAAGCGCGTCAAAGCGCGCCGTTTTGGGCCTTGATTTTACAAAATATAAAACCTTTCTTTCATATTCTTCAGTGATATTTTCGTGAATTATTTTGTTATTTTTTAATTGTATTTATCTTCTATATATACAATACAATGTTTCTCCTCTATAGACTCTAAAACTATCCAACTATCTTTTCCGCTAAACTTTTGCCAAATGCAGTCATCAATTCAAGATGTTGTGCAGAAAGTTTTTCCCGATATTGCAATAGTTTCAAAAACCATGATTGGCTTTGCGAACGAGCAATTTTGGCTCCGAAGAATGATGATGTCAACAAAATAAACCATCAAATTCAATTGAAGCTACCAGGTGAAGTTGTGAAGTACAAATCGATTGACACAGTTATAGATGAGGAACAAGCTGTTAACTATCCAATAGAGTTTCTTAACTCTCTGGAACCTTCTGGAATGTCACCAGACATCTTAACTTTAAAAGTTAGTTCAACAGTGATGCTCATTCGCAACTTAGATCCACCGAAATTGTGCAACGGAACAAGACTTGCTGTTAAAAAAACTATCTCCAAATTTAATCGAAGCCACAATCATCAGCGGCAAATGTAAAGGAGAAGAAGTGCTGATACCACGAATTCCAATGATTTCAACCGATTTACCCTTCGATTTCAAGCGATTACAGTTTCCGGTGCGTCTTGCTTTCGCCATAACCATCAATAAGGCTCAAGGCCAATCGCTAAGTGTTGCTGGTTTGAACTTAGAAAATTCCTGTTTTTCGCACGGCCAATTATATGTTGCTTGCTCTAGAGTCAAAAAAATCTTTATGTTTACACACCTACCGAAAAAACTCAAAATATTGTTTATCCGCTAGCATTAAGATAAAGAAGTTAATAAATAAACAAAATTTTCTTTTTTTGCAAACACACTTATTTCATTTTATTAGCGTAGTAGCACACGCAGGGTATCCGCTAGTTCTTAGTATAAAGTTATGGATTTAAAATTTTGAATCGGTCGGCACACTATAATTTACTAGGAGGACTGAATATTTAAAAATCTCTGCCATAAGTCTACCATCAAATGGGCATTAAAAACGGTATCTCCTACATACTTGAAAGCGAGCAAGTGGGCTGAAAATATAATTGGAACCCCAATGTTAAGGAAAGAATTAAGAAAGTCGCTTTCGCATGTAAAACTGCAATCGGCAAGACTTGTAGCTTGAAATCCGCTATGGTGCACTGGCCATATTATGTAATATATAGTGAGGCCCACACTTGCGCATTGCGGTGAAATGAAATGAAAGCGAAAACCGATTCCCAAAAAAAAGAGTGGAGTTGAAATGTTAGGAATGCGATTTAAGTTGCGAATTCCGCTGCGGCAGCAACTTGCCGGTGATGGCTTTCATCTCAAGGGCACGAATGCTTAAGAGATGCAATAACAAGGTCAAAGCTGATTTTAAGATTTTAATCTATCCATATAACTCACCCCAGGTGAAGACGGCATTTTCCCAGCCCTTCTTCAGAGGGTTATTGACGCTATACTTCCGGCAATTATAACTCTGTTTAGAGCTAGTTACAATTGGGGATATATTCCGGCCACTTGGAGACAGGTGAACGTAATTTTTATTCCTAAAAATGGCAACAGGCCAAGTGAACTACCTAAATCATATAGACCTATCAGTCTAACATCTAGAAAATAGGTCTAATTCAGTTGATCATGTGGGTCATCTGAAGATACTTAACCTTAAACCAAACTTGGACATGTTCCGCTCCGTCCCGGACATTATGGTTAGGTAATACAGTTTCGGTAAATTATATGAGGTAGAATTACTTGAACGCGCTAGCTGGGCCAATCGAGTTCCAACATTGAACCCAAAAAGCTTAGTCTGGTACACCGATGGATCGAAAATGGATTCCGGAGTTGGAGCTGGTGTCTTTGGACCCAACACCAAAGTCTCGATACCCATGGGGACGTGTCCCACGGTTTTTCAAGCGGAAATCCATGCGATCGAAACTTGCGCTGATCTAATCTCCAAAAAAGGTATGAAAGGCGCAATCATTCAAATTTTTTCAGACAGTCAGGCTATTAGCTAGGGCTGGTTCAGAATCCCTTCTCTGTGGACCAGAACCCTACTGCACAGTCAATTGGACTTCTGCGCTACGGCAAATTAATGATTGGGAGAAACAACTTCGTCTTGATCACTGGGAACATGTCCCTGGTCTAAGACAATCCAAGTGATTAATTAAGCCTTACTCCTATAAGGGCATCCTTAGGCTCAGTAAGGATAACATAAGAAAGATAACGGGCTTCCTCACAGGTCATTGTGGCCTTAGATATCACCTCAACAAAATGAACCTTTGCCCGGAAACAGAATGCAGATTCTGTCTGGAGGATGTCGAGTCCTCTGAGCACATTTTATGTGAATGTCCGGCTTTTCATTGGTTAAGAAAACGTGTCTTTAATAGAGAGACTCGTACGCCAGCAGATATAGCGCAGGCTGCTACTAAAGACTTCGTTGGGGAGGTCGCACGTCTCTTAAATTAACTATTCCCCATTGATACAATAGATCTTACAGGTCGCAGTGTCTGCCAGCTGGGCATGGGTATATATATGCGATCTGTACACATATACATATACATCCATAACCAGGTTGAACTTAGGGCATTCATGGTGTGTCGGCAAAAGGCAAACAAAACTTGCCAACGTTACAATATCGACATCAAAGCTTTTAAAAAAAAAAAAAGTTTGTCAGTGCTTACAATTATCAAAACAAAATTTATAAAACAGTAATGCGGCTTATTCAATCTTGGTTATATTTATTTTATATTTATATCCGTTATTCCAGCTGGTAAACATCGAATGTGTTTGTTCAGCAGAATATTAACCAGAGAATTTACGGTTTGGTTACTTAACCCAAGAAGAAATCGATAACCAGCCGATTTAGCGCGGTTAACGAGACTTAACAAATGATTTTCTATAATTTCGTTTATTCAAGATTTTGTAAGGACTTCGTAGGCATTTGTTTTTACGTGTCTGCTACAACAACTTTTTGTAGAATATTGTGAGTAATCTTGTGCGACAAAAAATACTAATAATATAATAAAGAAATTGAGATGAGGCCCAATAATGGGTTAAATATTTTAATTTTTTTGTTGTACTGGTTCAGTTTGTTTCTCAATTACTCTTGTCTCACGCCAACAAAATTTTATTTTTCTGTTTTTTTTTCTTTAAATTTTTGTGTCATTTGATTTTGACAGTAAAAATATATTCATTCATTAAATACCTTGTAAAAATGGAACGATTTGCCGCAAATCTATGGTTTCGTGACCGAAATGAAAACACGGTGAACAAACACTCATTGGTTATCACTGATTTGTAATCGATGGTAACCTAAATAAGGATTTGACCAGCCGTGAACAGACCGACCATAAGATGTTTTTTTTTCCAATTAATGTTTACGTAGTCGTACTAGAAATGCCTATATGAAGTAGGTATCTTCAGTTGTTCTCTAAAACCAAATTATTCTTACACTCTCATAGATATTATTTACAAAATGTTCCTCACGCATGTCATATTTAATGAAGAAATGTTGTTCGCAAATAATTACAACCGATGCCATACAAATGCATTGTATAGTATAACTCACTTGGAATTATATAACGTGCTTTAGATACACCCTTTGAAGGTATAGGTATACACCATTCAGAGGTAATGCCTCACGCACACGCAATCTACCTTCTGTGAAAAATGTTCACATTTCGTTGAAACATTATTCACTGTGACGAATTGGGTACTGATGGAGGACTCAAATGTGCTGCAATAGCCTGGGTGTCGAGTGCTTGAATATGTCATGATAGCTAATCAACCTAATATCCCTCATGGATACATAGTACACACTCAAACGCATACCACCTAACCGATTCAACCCACATATTTCTAGAATAGAGCTCGCTATATCTGGTGGTATTTACGCTGCACCTAAACTATTTCCGGAGGCGAGAGTTTGCTACTTTCACTGGTGCGCTTTAATTAGCAACAACGACCTGAAATCAGAACCGGCATGTTCAGCTCTGTGCACTGTGGCTATACACAAATGAATGTATCTGCTCGGCTGGTTTTGGGGGAAATGTGAGTCTTGTTCTACGGGTAATTTTTGCATTGGCACATTTTCGCTATTCGCAGCTCACATTAATTAGCTGACGAAACTGCTGGTAATTGTTTATGAGTCGCATGGCGGTGCTAACATTACGAACAAAGGTGTAAATAGAACTGATGAATTTGATTTTGTGTTTCAAAATGGCGCGTTTTTGATTATTTTAAAGTTATGGCGGAATGAATTGGAGTGCATCTATACTCGTAGTACGTAGCTGATTCAACTACTTCCATATATACGGAAGTTCTACATATTAGTGTTAATTGTAAATTTGAAAAAAGCGAAAACCTACACTTATAGAGGGACTCGATATTATTCATTTAATGTGGCGGTCAAGCCCAATTTTTGGTTAAGTATCTAACTGCCGCACTGATTTTGCTAAGATAAATGGCATTAAAAAAAATCGCATTTACCGTGTTAAACTTAAGAGAACATTATCCCTATCCCATTGTGACACTAACTATAAATTAACTTATTATTAACTTGCACGCTGCTTAATACAAACCATTCTGAGGAATTTATTAAGTTCATCAACTTTTCAACTTGTGTGTTGGCGTTTTGGGCATCCTCGTCATAGCACCCTCTAATGTAAAGTTCTTTCTAGAGTGGGTACGACAGAGTAACTTTTCTGTCTCGTTTTAAATCCTACGAGATTAGAAACAGATGTGCTCTACTTTCTCATGAGTATCTTGGTCTTGTTAACGTTGAAAACAATCACACTTAAAATTTCCTCATGGCATTTTATATAATACTGTCGAGTGTATTGGGCATATTTTTGAGTAGGTAATTATCCAAGGCTAAACCTACATGTTAAAAGGAAATACATGTTTTTTTAAATAATTTTTATAAAATGTAATTATATCTCTGAAATCATATCTCCATACCGAATATCGAATAGGCTGCAAGCTTAACCCTCAGACGTAGCAGAGCTTACAAAATTATATCACTACAATAGTTACACTATATCTAATAAAATATTCCACTCTCTTTCAGTTTTAAAAATATGATAATACTGGAATGTCTTTGCGGAAAATGGTATGACTCTAGAAATATACATTACTCAATATCATATCCAGGATCGGGATAGAACTACATTCAAAAATTCGGATAAGGTGCGTACTACATATAGATGTTTTCTTCATAGTTTGAAAACTAATAAAACATGTCTACATAATAATTTTGTATCTGCATCCTTTATTGTGCATTTTTTATTATAAAATACACCCAATACAAGATATTTATCACAAACGAGATTGTCAATGAACAACAATATGTCTGTATCATAAATATCTAACTCACAAGGCAATTGCCAATCAACAAATTCAACCATCAGTCAGACTCATGCGGTCCTTTAAGAATATAGAAAACCATTTATTAAAATCACAAACAAAATTAAAAAAACGTGACCTTTTTATTTTTATTGGCGCTTTTAAGATGAAACTTTACAAAGTGGGAGTAAAATGTCTTATCATCTAGTTTGTGGTTACGATTATGAGAAAACGGTGGGGGAAACTTATTGCTTTCATAATATGCCCTTGACTATAAGATTAAACGCCCATCCGACGTGGTTTTCATTACAATCTACATACAGGCTGGACACAGGATGGAGTTCAGAGAGTAGAATTATTGTACAGGTCTATATAAGTACCCGTAATAAAAATTTCCATTTTGTATTTTTAAATCTTACTCGTCCGGTTTAGTCGTCTTTATGAAATGCACATGTTACTAATAAAATTTGTACATATAAACTGTATATTTAGCTGCCAAATATACTCTAAAAAAAAATGAACTCCTTATAGCTACACGGAAAAAATTTTAAGATCAAATCAAGAAAAATGAGCGCAGAATCACAAAAAGTTTGTCAAGTTTTAGAGCTTAGCTCAGGATTTACTAGTTCAAGACTTTTTATTCGCAATTCTATAAATTGTACGAAGTGAACATATTGACCCTCAAAAGTCGCGAATCTCTACGTTTTATTGTCAATGATGCGATCAAATGAGGAATACATATTGCAATAACCAATAGCAATTTGGCACAAATAGTTATTAATTTGCTATTGCTATGGATTGTGAATTGCAAAAATAATTCGTAAATTCCCACCTTTGTGTTGTAAATTCGGATTTCCACCCTTAACAAATTACAACCATTTAATCTTGAATTTCAACTTAAAACTGTTGATTTGGAAACAAAAGGGGTAGATTTATCACTTCAGTAGTTGCAATTTACGAATTCGTAATGGTAAATTGAATCTTTTTTTATCAATTTGCATTTCATATTTTGCAATTTACGATTCTTGAGTAGTGATTTGAGGCATCACCGTATTAAATTGAAATTGTTTTATCGTGAAATTAGAAAACTTTATTCTCAATTTACAACTTATATCTTATGATTTACAAATCAAAATTCGTATTTTAATTATTTAGGTTATTTTCGAATACATATTTAAAGTTACATTTTATAATTTGTTTCCTCCTGATATCCATGAAAAGCATACGGCGCCATATCGCCCGGAGACAACAGGATTTTTCTGGGGTGGTTTTTCGGTCAATGCTAAAATTTAAAATACAAACAAATTATGTATTTAGAAGAACTTGCCATTGATCCGAACATTTACAATCGTTTTCAATTGCATATGATATTTTAGATTCCATTCCAATTTAAACTTCTTTCTAATAGCCCTACCTACTTATTTTTTTTTGTATTATTCAATATGTACTTACAAGATATATTCCAAAATTCTTTACAATTTGTTGGTTAGTACACTCACTAGCACTACGATTGAGTTATACTTATAAACAACTTTGACCCGACACGTACTGTTTAAAGCAAAGATTGAATACCGACTGTCTGACTCTAATGAAGCCAAATGCGCATGGTTGGAGCTGTCCATGCAGAAAATGAAAGGACTTAAAAGGATTTCTTTACATGGACCATGGACATTCTATGACGTTTCGTTTTTGTCGGCTAATTCCATGGAAATTACAAAAAAAATATTTTGTAATTCACGATTTCTCTACGTCATTTTACGTTTTCAATTTATATGTGTTAAATTATTATAAGATTTCATTGATTCATCACTCAGTGTTTGTAAATCAGCAAATACTTTTTGCAATTTGCGATTGTGAAGAAGTGCTTGAGAAATTGACCCATTGAAGTGGTAGATTGTGACAAACAATATCGCAAATCATTACAAATAAAAGAAGCTCGAATTAATGCTTCTAATTGCAAAATTCAACAAGCAGAATTTTGTATTCTACGCCGTTTTCAATGTCGAATTACGAATTTTTATATCAGCCAAGAAAAAATCGTTGTAATTTGCGACAAAAATATAATTCGTGAATTGCAACTCAAAATTTTGCAATTGGTGATTTTCAAATCTTTCCGTGCAGTAGGGAATAATTATTGTTCTTGTAAGTCATGGAAGCAGTAGCTTCCAAGTGTTCTTTTCCTCAACTGACAAAGGCTCGGGCAATGACAGAGGAAGTGAGGTGTGTCCTCGTTGACCTCCTCGTCTCCACAGCCTCTACATATATCGTCATCTTTGAGATTTAGTTTCATTGCGTGTTTTTTTGGGAAGTTATGACCAGTTAGAGCACTACTAACTTAGATAGCGATTACCTGTCAATGTAATAGTTTTTTTGGTCCGGCATTTATTATATTCTGGCAAAAGCTTCCGTGATATTTCACAGGTAGTGAGTTCTTGCCACCTGTTGTTGGGTTTCATTCGAATTTCATTCACTCGTTCTCTAAGATCGCAAAAGAATGGTATATAAACTCCAAACAAAATAATAAATGCCACGCTTGTTTTCACAGACTGATTCTACCAAAAGTGCTGTCTTTTTTGGAGTATAATTTAAAAACCCATAAAAAACAAAAAAAAAAAACATTACGAAAATAATTTCAAATACAAATATTTATTTCAATTCCCTGACTTTCGAAGAACCTTCACCCAAGTTTATTTGGATAAATGTGTTTCATTGAAAAAAAAATCCATACATATGCCCTACTTTCAGTTAAATATTCATTAAATGTTAATTTCCAAAGGAGACCATTCCTAGAATATAAATTTCAAATAACGTCAATATGCAAGAAAAAAAAATGTATACATACTTTCCTTTTATTTTCACTTGAATATGGAAAGGAGAGCTGCCGAGAGTAAAAAGTAAAAAGAAATAAAAAAATAGAAGAAAAGCGGAAACTAGTATAAATATATCTCACCCTTAACCAATAAACAACCGCGCGGAACCATAATTTTTTTGCCGCTACCATGACAACACAGCCAAACCACAAAACCACGAGTTTGCTGCTATTGCGCTCAACCCACCCACATTGCCGGGTACCTACTAGTATACCTACAATTGTCGCCACCACCGCACATTTTGTTCGCTGTGCCCACCACTTCCGCTGTTCAGTTTTCTCATTTATTTTCAGCTTATTTCAACATTTGAATACATTACCAAAACACAAAAAATATAAGAAAAGCTTGCGGCTGCCTATCATCCCTTATTTTCGGGTGGAAGCTCATCTCATTTACATCGCATCGAATCCAGACGAAAATGTCTATCCTGTGCTTCGCCCACCCATAGAAATCAAAGTCACCCGTAAGGTTGTGAGAGAGTTATTACCTTGGCTCTTAAGTCATCATGTATTCCCAAGCTATTCTTATTGTAAGCACAAACACGGAACGTCTTGAGGGTGTTCACGTTCAGTGTGTCGATGGCAAGTGTTGGATTTAGAATTGGGGTAAGACGAGGATTTTAACCTAAAATTGCTTGTGTTTTTATTCCATTTGTTTGTTTGTATGGGCGGCTTGTACGCAGGCAAATACAAAATTCCCTGGTCTGGTCTACAATAATGGCCATAATTTGCATATATACATTTTACTCGAAAGTGGTAGTTTTTCTGCTCATTTAAGGAAATATTACCAAAACGTCTGAATAACAGTATAAGTAATAAAACGCAAACAAATGAAAAACTTCGCGTAGAATGATTTCTCTTTTGTCGGTGTGTATGTGTTGTGTTTCTTTTTTGTATGTTTGTTATTATTAAATTCTGCTGATGACCCACATTGTATGACCGGTTTAACCACTGGTTCCGGTCTAGCAGCGCAGTGAGTGTTGTATAAGTTGGGGAGGATATGTGATTTGGGAAGAACAAACAAAAAATTGAGATACAAGTGAGAGACGAGTGGGAATTCTATAATGCGAATGTGAACTGGAGCGCGTCTGTGTTTGCCGTTGAACATTTTATTTTGTTTCGAAATTACTCTCAGGAGAAACTCATTTACTGGGTTGCTATACGGGTATCTACATTGAATCACTATTTAATTTCAGAAGTTTTTTTTTACCTCTATTTGGGAACATGGTGATGTAAGCAAATACAATCTTTACGGATTTAATGGCGACTGTGGTAGAAGTGGACTTTGTAGTTTTCATGGTAGAGAAAGTAGGTATATGTGGATAGGACTCTGATGGTGAATTAAGCTATCAAGCCCGAGACTTAATTTTGTGATGAAATGTTTGCTAATGGAATCCATCAGAGAATTTTTCACAACTCTCTGAGCCTTTGGGTTAGAAGGGGCGAAAGCTATGTTTCCAATAATGCAGTGTCCACTTATTACCCCGACGAGCATTCCAATTTGGTTTCTATCAAGAGATATTAGGATATATGACTTTTTAGTGTCAATTGTGAGCTACAAACTACGAGATATGATGCAACCGTAAGTGTTGTTCCATCTTTCTTTTGTCAAATTCAATGTGACATTATTTGCGCGCATAGCAGCCTTGAAAGGTGGCAGTACTTGTCTGTGAAAGAATAGTATAGGTATATCCATTCCAAAGCCACATCTGACAAGTTTATCCGCTGCCTCATTCCATTCCTCACCAACATGTCCGGGAACCCAGCAAGCAGTATTGAGTGACGGTTTATCGCTCTTAATTCCGAAAAGCACCGACTTACAGATCTTGAGTTGATCGCTTTAACTGCTTCTTCGCTTTCCACGCAGAGGGTAATTTCCATTACTGGTAGTTCCCTCGATAAAACAGTCTAAAACGCTTTCTTAACCGCGTAGATCTCTGCTTGAAATACGTACGCAGTGATTTGCCAGTCGGTATAATTGGCTGATATATAGCTCTTCCGTGAAGACTTGGGCTCCCGTTCCATTTTCTTTCCTTGAGTCACCTGTGAAGATGGGTATACCTTTTATGACGTGGAGACCCAGTCCTGCCCGTCCGGTATACATACTTTTGCAATGTTCCAAGTAAGAGCCCGATAGGTGGTAGGTTCAGCAGCATTTGTAGGATTTTAGTGAACCCGTTATACCTATATAAGCAATCTGTTCCTCGTTCAAATTCTTGACGTAAGATTTTGTGTTGACAAACGACCGAAGAATAGATCAGAATTCATCTTACAATCGCGGTATACTTCCAGTGTCCCGCACTTATTCCCGAAAGCTTTTATGCGCAGGCGTAAAAAGCGTTTAGTCCTTCCTTCATTCTTTTCTCCTTATTTCGTTTTCAGCTTAACCCTCAACGACCCATTGGGTGTACCTGGGTACTTTTTGGACTTTAAAAAGATATATTTTTTTTCTCACACTTCCGATTTTTTTGAGGTTTTATGACATCTCTAGAAAATCATTTTAACACAGTAAAAACTAGATTTTTTTTGGAAAAAAACTGACAAAAAAACAAGAAGTTTTTTACCATTTGCAAAGTTATGGCGGGAGTGTCTATCGGTGGTATGTACCCAGGTACCACCCAGTACATTTTGAATAGAAACATTTTTGTTTGTTTATATAATGGCTTTATTAGAAATATTCTTAGTACCTACAATCCATGCAAATAACAGGAGCGGTAGTAGTATGCGGATCGCAAACAGGATTCGAGCAATTTTGGCAACGCTTCCGACACTTTCTCTTGATTTGGTCATCATTATAGCATTTCTTGCAAATACCTTGCACCTTCAAACGGCTATCTCGTTCTTCGATTGGTTGTGGAAGTGAAATGAAACTACTTACGATTTTCGAGCCGAGTACGCTCTCCATTGCTGTTTTTTATAAAATAGAATCGTGTTGCCAAAGGGTCAATGCTCCGAACTTGAATCGATGGCAAACATAGATCTTGAGCCAGTGCTTTCAGGAAAAGTTTGCGACGATCTGTTCGAGTATTTTCTGGATTATGTTCAATGTGAATGATGTATGCCGCTAAACAAGCAACATCAATTATATTGTAGAATAACGCCAACGGCCACCGATTAGTTTTACATTTAGTCGTATGATTCCCGAGCATTTGATCCATCTGATCTACTCTACCCTTAGTCGAATTATAATCCAATATGATTTGTGGTTTTTTAGATGCAGTTGTCGTATCGACTGCGCCATCGTTATGCATTCTGGATATCAAAACGACAGCTTTCTTCTTCTTTGGGACATACGAACATATCGTGGCTTCGGCTCTAAAGCCAAACAAAGTAAAATTGATTTCGCGGTCTTTCGATGGCTCCATAGATATTGGGTTTATTTTTGCAAAGCGTCCCCAGCAATGTCAATCCATTGCTCTTTAGATATTTTAGCAATGGCAATGACGTAAAAACAGTTGTTTGTGGTGTCATTCCGGCCAGAACCCTTGTAGTGCTGGTACAAATTCAACACAATTTTTTCACCAATATTTGTTTTTCGAGCGGAGTTGCATTCCTGGCCTGCAAAGAAAAAGCAAAACAACTGCGATAGAAAAAATAAAAGAAGAAAAACAAATATCAATTTTACCTGTGCAAATAATTGATCCGTGCAGCGGATATCCAGTACGAGAGTCGGCTAACCAAAATATTTTTATTCCGTATTTTGCCGGCTTCGATGGGATATATTGCGTAAAACGTGTTCTTCCTCGGTACACTCAGAAAACCATAGAGGTACGATAGCCCTACTTAATGCGACATCTTTTTTTTATGTAGGTATACCAACTGCTAACCTCGTGTTCTATAACCAAAAGTAAGGTGTGATGCCTTCAGTGAATGGGTACAACAAAATATATTTGACAACATCCAAGTAAGCTATCAGACCCGCATACAAAGCTGTAAGAACCTCTTGAACGGTTGTCACAGCCTCTCAAAGATTTGTGTTACAAATATACAGAGCAGTCAGAGCCTCATGAAAGGCTGTGTGAAAGATTTGTGGTACCCATAAACAGAGCTATTAGAATCTCATTGAGAGGTTCTGAACCCAAAAAAATTATTCTAATATTTTACAGACAGAGCCTACCTCGGTGGATCTTATAGCCTATTAAGAACTTTATAAGACCCTCAGATATACTTATCCTGTATAATCATTTTAGAAATATATGAAGCTCATAGGCGCCATAGTCTCTAAAAACGCTGTTAATACCTATTCTCTTTGGTGTTATAGCATCAACAGCTATCTACGGAATGTCGGGGATCTAAAAGAAATATTTTCCAATAAAATAAAAAAAGGACAGTGAAAAAGTTTTATGAGAACCTATCTCTTTTCTCTATTTTAAAATACATCATAAATAAAATAAAAAAAATCTTACCAGACGATCTTTAAAACACCTCTGAACGGCAGGATTTCTTCGATACTAATAACAGTAGAGAGGAAATAAAGGGTTGCTCTCATCAAACACAGAGCTTTCATAGCTGCAAGTCAGCTGCTATAAATAAAACAACTTTACCCTGAACTGAACCGTACAAGAAAGAGCTATCATAGCCGTATGACAGTTGTTGTACCGTAGCAACTAGGTGAAGCAACTGATAAAGGGTTGTTGTAAACAAGCGTAGCTTGCTTAACTGGTAACTGGACTTTGGTATACTGTCTTCATACCTGATATAAATTCAATTCGTTAACAAACGCGTCTTAAAGAGCTATGGCAACTCTTTATTGGCTACAATAGCCTCGATTTGGGGATGACATCCAAGGTATGGGTAAGCTTGCTAAGTTATGGATGTAGGAAACGAAAAAGATTTTCGGGTTTGGTACCCATAGTTTTAAATTTAGTTTTAGGGGAAGAATTGTTTATCCACTGTGAGGTTGTTGTACGGCTTGAAGTGTGCGCCCAGATTGACATTCAACATGTTCCATAAATCTCTGTTGGGAGCCGCTTTATCCCAAGTTTGGCGTTGAAACCTTGTTTCAAAATTATCAAACCAAATAAATCGGGCTATTTCAACAAACCTACGTCGGCTGAGACAAGCACGATATAATGGTGAATCGGATTGAATCCACAAATCGTGGATATGTTCGTTGGCCGATTTGTATATCAAAATACCAAGGAATGCATCAAATTCAACGGCATTCAAAGGAATCAAACCGTTCCCCGAATTTGATGGTTGGATGACTTACTTCGCCTTTCGGTTTGTCTCACGAATTATGGATTCCGTAAAGATTAGATGTCGAACGATATGGACCACCTGACAAAGAAGCACCTTATTTTGAGCGTGTGCTATGATAATTTAAACAATTAATTTTACCAGCTCGACGAACAAAGCTATGCACCGGTGTTTGTGATGAAGGTAGTGGCTGTCTCTTCCAAATTGTGGAATCACGTGTTGTGAAATCTTTGGGCTGTTCAGACTCGCTTTCTGCGACATCATTCTAATCGGAATCATCAGACTAGTTGGCACACTCAACAGCTACACATGGGCCCAAGAGTTCACGTCTTCAGTATCTGATTCTTCATTGTTTCCTGGTAGCCATTCAGCATCGGCATCATTCTCAAACGCCTGGAATGGCTCTTCATCTTCGTCAGAATAAGTCTCACACAATTCACGATTTTTTTTCTTTCGTCAACCTAATATAAATACTGTTGCAATGCCAATGAGAGGACGACCGCTTAGTTCAATGATTCGATAGGAACTGTTCTATTTCTCTGAATGTACTTAAAAGCTAACAATTCATGTGAAAGAAAAAAACTGTAACATATATGACGTGACAATTATGTAAAGCGAAGGAATGCTAGCGGATAGTGTTATATATAAAAAAAAAACAAGAAAATGCAAACAGGGTGTAACATTATTATTTAAAAACATTAAATTAACTTTGAGGTAATTAGGGATTTTGTCTACCTCGGCTCCGCTATAAATTCTGACAACGACATCACATCAGAAATCAATCGAAGAAATACACTTGCCAACCGCTGTTTCTTTGGCCTAAGAAGGCAATTGAGAAGTAAGGCCTTGTCAAGAACCACTAAGGAGACTCTATATAAGACCCTCATCATCCCAGTCCTACTCTATGGCGCAGAAACATGGACGCTATCAAAGGCGGATGAAGATCTCCTTGGTCGTTTTGAACGCAAAATTCTTCGATTGATTTTCGGTCCCGTTTGCGTTGACCGGCTTTGGAGGAGGAGATTTAACAGCGAACTCTACGAGCTGTACAGCGACATCGACTTGGTCAGAAAAGTACGCATCAGTCGACTAAGATGGCTAGGACATGTAGAGCGAATGGACACCAACGCTCCGGCCCGAAGAGTCTTCGACTCAAACCCGGAGGGACAACGCAGTAGAGGAAGACCTCGCCTTAGGTGGCGCGCGCAAGTGGAAGGGGACCTCAACCAACTTGGAGTGCGCAACTGGAGGCAGTTAGCCAAAGATCGCGCTAACTGGAGAGTCATATTGGTTGAGGCCCAGGTCCACCCCGGACTGTAGCGCCACCTAAGTAAGTAAGTAAGTAAATAAACTTTTCTTCATACGATAAAAATTAACAAATATCTCACCGCAACAATAAAATTGTCGATTGACAAATCAAAGGCTTACCGTTGCAATCGAGCTCTTGGGCCGCTAGTTCCAGGGACTTCAATATTTTCATTTGCGCTCATATTAGTAAAAATAATTATTAATTTGTACGACTGCTAAAACACGACTAACGCTCTGCTGCATATGTGTTTTCCGAGCCATGCCCGATATACCGCAATCAAGATCACATCTTTTCGCTCACTTTCGCTCTGTCATCGTGTATCACTGTGAAGATCAAGCAGGAGAGAAAAGTACACGGACGTTAGCGTTAGTTACTCTTGTTAGCGGTTGTCTAATCACGTACAATTACAACTAAAAATATGGTGGAACCGCGGTACCACCTATGGTAAGTTTAGTTTTGTATGGGTCGTTGTGGGTTAACTTGGATTTGAATATGATACCCAGGTATTTGGCTTCGGTTTCGCGTTAAACTCAATACTCAATTCGTATTTAGATTATCATTTCTATAGCAATATGGTCAACAATTTCGACCACTTTTGTGGTTCTAAGCAGACTACACTGATTCACGGAGGCATACGTTTAGTTAGGTGTCTCTAATCGGGAGCATTTCCAAAAAAAAAAAACTTTGTCGATGTTGATCTTTTTCGTTTCGCTTAATCAGAGACAACTACTATACATAGGTCTCCTACTGTGAACCCACCATCCACACCAAAGCAGAATGAATATCAAGTACAATCTATGCTGCCATTTGATGAACTAAATTAAATTGTATCTTTAAATAATTTGGCATATAGGCCCACTTTTGCACAGCAGAAAGTCCATTAATACCTCAAAATATTTGTCGAAGTCTTAGGTTCCTAAAGTCGATCTCAAATGGTGACCAAGTGAAGTCGTGACAATGAACGATTGCCTATTATGTTCTCGGAGTCTTAAGAAATATTTCAGAAAGAGTTTCATCGAATTGTATCCAGTTGTCTAACCACACTAAGTAACAGGCATAAAGCCCCCCCAAAGTTTTATTAAATTCATAGAAATTTCACAAAAGTTCAGTCGTCTTACTGATTGACACTTAAAATAAACCAGAAATAACCCTCATATTTAGATATGTATTATCATTTTGATGGGCTAAGTATTTACAACGATAATTATTTATGTGAATAATCGCATAGGTATCTTGATCCATAGGTATTGAGATGTGAAGTGTAATTTTCGCACGAAGTGTTCAAAAAATATTTTTACATTTTCCCACTTATCACGAAAAATGTAAAAATATTTTTTGAACACTTCGTGCGAAAATTACACTTCACATCTCAATACCTATGGAAAGCGAACAATAGTAAGTAAATAATCAATAAAAGCTGAATGATTTAAAGCAAATCTATCAGTCATTTATAACGACAAAGTGTCTATACACAAATACAAATAATCTTTTTAACCCAATTGCAACAAAAACATTATTATTAGCTATCATCCCCAAAAAAGTCGGTTGAAAAGTATCTAATAAACAATATACCCACGCAATATCACCACAAGTTACTTTCCAAAAAGGCAACAATTCTACAGAATCGATATATTTGTGTACTGTGTATACGTTTGAGATCAAATACCATTTACTATCCCCTAGACAATAACCTTGATCCCGTTCCACTTTTATCAATTGGTTTCGTATCGCCAATGGATGATGCTTTCGTATAATCTGTAGCAAAAAATAATGCCAAGGACCATTTCAAGCAGGCATAAATCACTTAGAAATCGGAATGTATATGATAATCTGTTTTTTATGCCCTTTTTCATGCTGTCGCGCTATAACATTGACTGCGCATTTTTACTTGCGGGCAGAATTATTTTCCTCTCCTTATTGCATAAATTGGTTGAAATTTGTATTTGTTTTCCTCGGAATGGTTTTCTGTCTATTTGTATATATATTTGTAATAATTTTGACAGTTCTGTTAAGCTTCTGTTGGATGTTTTGTGAGCTCAGGAAAATATCATAAAGATGAGACTTAACATACGTGTATTTAGTTAATAATTCTTCTTAAAGGCCATTTTAACTATTTCAATAGTAATTTTGGTTACTTAATCAATAATTCGAGTAATAAAATTGCGACGTTTGGGTATACACTGATATGGGGCATGCACTGATATAAAGTAAACATACACTGCCGCTCATCCGAATAGGTTCAACTTTTTCTTCACCTTACTGCTAGCTCATCTGAATAGGTTCAAGAGCAAAAACTTTAGTTAACGTGTAGTTGCGTCGGTCAATTGTACTCAGATTTTTTTCTGGCATTAAACCTAATTAAGTTTACCTGTTAACGACGGAAATGGGTCGCGTAAAATCTTTAAGCGAGGAAGAAAAGGGCAAAATAAAAGCGTTTCGAGAATTAGGCCTAAGCCAACGATGCATCGCGAAAAAAATTGACAGAAGTCAAAATTTAGTAAGTGGTTATTTGCGAAATGTCGAACACTATGGGAAAAATATGAAAGGTGGAAGTTATAGGACCACATCAAGAGCCGATAGACGACCAATCATCAGAGCAGCTTAAAATTCTCATGATTCCGCGTCAAAAATTAAGATAAAAACAGGTGTAAAATGTAGTTTGGCGAGAGTAAAACGGGTAATTAAAAGTGCTTAACATTTGAAAAGAAAAAAAATTCAGAAAAAACCACTACTTAATGAATCAAGAAAAGAAATTCGTCTCCAATTCTGTAAAAAATACATGTCGTGGAAGTCAGAGTGTCAAAAAGTGATTTTTTTCAGATGAAAAAAAGTTTAATTTAGAGGGCCGTGTTAAGCTATAATTATTATTTTCATGACCTTCGAAAAGAGGAACATTATTTAAGCCGTCTGCATAGCTGTGAAGTCAGTGGCATGGTGTGGGGAGCTATCTCCATGTACGGAACCTTCGCACTCCAATTTCTGACATCGAGAATGAATGCAAATTCTTATAAAGGTGTGCTAGAAAATGCCTTTCCACAGATTTTTGAGCTGTTTGGACCAATATCGTGGACATTTCAACATGATAATGCCCCTATCCACACAGCGAGGACGGTAAAACAGTGGATTGAGAGCCAAAATGTTCAGATGCTGGAGTGGCCTCCATACTCTCCTGACCTGAATATTATAGAGAATGTGTGGGGACTTTTTTCACGTAAAGTATACGAGTCAGCGAGACAATTCGAAGACAAAAAGTCATTAATCGAAGTAATTAAAAAAGCCTGGACCGAAATTTCGCTTCAATATCTGGAAAAATTGTATGGTTCTATACCAAATAGAATTTACGAGACTCTATTAAAAAAAGGCGGCAATACTCATTATTAATTATTGTTGGTACAATCATATCTATACAAAAGTGCAAAATAAACCATAAAATTACAATTACTATTCTTGTTTTATTCCATTTCATTCGTTGAACCTATTCAGATGAGCCAAAAAATGTGTTTGTTTTCACGAATGCATTTGGTCAAGCTAGCATGTGAGAATAACGGTAAGCTTTAAGACAACATTTTTTCTCTCAAACTAAGCGTCTAATGATGCTCTATCATTACATATATAACACATATGTGTCATTGCTAGCAGTAAGGTGAAGATAAAGTTGAACCTATTCGGATGAGCGGCAGTGTATAAGTAGATAGAAGAGATTCAAATTATGTCTCGGTTTATCAAATAAATCGACTTCTTGATCTGAGTATGACCGCATTCATGAAATTTGCCGAAGATGAATAATACATAACTACGAGAACCTACTGTATAAATGTGTTTTATCCTTTAACATTTTACAAAGCGCTTGAGCCCCACGTTAGGTTATGAATTTCTCTCTTCGCCCAAAATGCATAAAATGTTACTCGCATGAAATTTTAAGAAGCAACAAAAACCGGAAAATACAAGCAGATGCGTCCTTTATCCCCGTTATACATGCTCTGTTATATCATAAAATATTTTAAAACACATCTATAGCACTAGGTAAAGTATATATGATGTATATGTATATTTTCAAGTTTGAAGTTGAGTTAGGCAGACACTAAGAGTTTTTTTTTAACACGCTTATATGAAGAATTTTTTTGACGCAACAATTCTGAGGGCTAACCCAGGTGTGTTTTGAGTTTTAAATTAATTGGAAACATATATTTCCTTTGTCGTTGTTAATTTATTATGTACAGAAATTTATATAGGTATGTTCGCCTGTACAATTACGTTTAAAATATGAGTTTTCGTTTCATAATAAAAAGTAATTATAATGTGAAATGAAATTATATTACATGTGGAACAAAAACTTATTGTACAATTAAATTACCTGCCTATATAAGTATTTCTTTTCGTTATAGTACTTCGGTTGAGGAAATGAAGGTCGCACATAATTTGCTCGACAAATTAAGCGCTTTTAATTATATACCTATATCATTCTATCTAAGTGAACGAAAATAGGCCATGTCAATAGATGGCAACCGATTTTCTGCTCTTAAGGCAGGAAGTTCCGCAAGCCTCTATTCTAGGGCCTCTATTGTTCTCATTACATTATCGATATTCCTTCTGTCATATTCAGTTCATCTAAGCATAATTACGCCGACGATATACAAATTTATCAAAGTGTTAAAAGATGACCTAGGAAGAATTTCTAGTAGGTCATCCAAAAGCGGCCTGATACTTAACCCAACGAGGTATAAGTGCTTAGTTATTTCTTAAAAGAAACTAAATCTGTCTTATTTCCTTCATTTAATGCTAAACGACTCTGAAATTGAATTTGTTGAGAATTCAAAAATCTAGGTCTTGTCTTTTATAGAATCTAAATATGGAATAACCATATAACCATATACAACAGTAGGGAAAACTTACGATATTTTACGAACCCTATGGACTACTCTCTCTACTCCTCTTAAAACAAGACTGCTACTTTTTTTTTTCGGAGGTTGTTATTATCCGATGGAGCACTCAGACACAACTACAGGTCCATTGTACTGCCAAACAGACACCTTACATTAATGTACTTAGTTTTCCCGTCTTTCGAAGAAAGATGAGAAGGAGCTTCAGTGATGAAGAGCTTAGATGTTCGGTACTCACCACATCAGCCCCAAAGATCCGCCACCTGATGCGAGCAAAGGCGGGACAGCTACAGAGGAAGTGTTCCGCTGTGTCATCCTCCTCTGCGCAAGCAGGACAGATGGTGGTGTCGCTCAAGCCCAACACATTTCAGTGTTTGGCAAAAGCTTGGCGGCTCGAAAGGACGCCCACAAGCAGTCTGCAGTCGATTCTCCTAAGAGACAGAAGGAAAGACGCGGACCTTTTGCAGATGTACGGACGCAGTCTGCCTACACCCAGCACAGTCACGACACCGACGCTCGTGTTCACGAGAAACCCAAGTATCAATGGATGACCTAACCACAGATGCAGGCAGACCCAACGCAGGTTCAGGTCCTGAGAAAGCTTCTTCTGAACCCCGTCTGGCAAGCTCATCAGCGATCTCATTTCCCTGGATACTAGTGTGACCTGGGACCCAAACAAGATTCACTGTGTTAAGCCTTCCGACCAAGTTCAGAGAAAGCTTGAGTTCGAGCACTAACTTGGACGAGGTAAGAGGGTTAAGCAACGCTTTTAATGCAGCTTGGCTATCACTGCAAACGCATATGCTTCTATCCCTCCACCTGTTTGTCACAAAATAGCGCATAGCCATAAGGATAGCGAAAATCTCCTCTTGGAAGACAGACGTATGGTTATCGAAGGGATAGTGTAGTCTAATGTTCTCGCTTTCCACAAAGACTCCAGAACCAGACCCCTGTCCGGTTTTGGAGCCATCCGTGAATACACGATGGCATTCTTTCCCAGGCTCATAGTCTGGCCGAAGCCATTCAGTTACCTGAGGAAAGTTGACGTGGTAGTTTTGTCGCGTCGCAGTAGGATTTCTGGTGTCATTGCGTCAGACGGCATATCCATAAGACAGGGGTCAAAGGATAATTCTCGCACAAGTTCCTCAAAATTCCAATGCGCATGGTACCAAAAGTCACCTCTCTTTAACCGAGAAATGGTTTTCAGCGTACACCCCATGATAAAAATATCAAGAGGGGGAGGTTCATCATAGCATCTAGAGCAGAGCCCGGAGTGCTAGGGAAGGCCCCTGTGCATCCAAGACAAACCGTTCTTTGAAGTTTGGCAAAGGAGGCAGTAACACGTTTCCGCGAAAGCCTGTTCCACCATACAACCGATGCATATGATAGAAGTGGTCTTATCATTGCCGTATAGATCCAAAGGACCCTTTTAGGAGATAAGCCCCATGTCTTGCTAAAAGCGCCTCTGCACTGCCAATCGGGATCGGGATAGTGACGCCTTTTAGCACAAGTTGAGTCAGACCAGTGACCTTCCTCCTTCTCGTGAAGAGAACAACCGTAGTTTTAAGAGGATTCACTGAAAGCCCATTTCTTGTACACCAATCATCGATTTGGCCCAAGGATCTCTGCGCCTGAGAGCAGACAGTCCTTAGGTCTGAACCGACAGACAGAACGGCGACATCGTCCGCATAGGCTTGTGTGTAGGTTCCAGGAAGATTGAGAGCTGTTAACAGAGAGTCTACTACCATACACCATAAGAGGGGAGACAGAACACCACCTTGAGGGCAGCCTCTGTTTACCCCAGTCATGACGCATTTGCCACAGTCCGCCTCGGCAATCGACGTCCTGTACATTAGCATTGCTTTAATCCACAAAACCAATGTTTCATCTACACCATGATGTCTGGCTGCATTGCACATGCTATCAAATGTCGCATTATCAAAAGCACCCTCAATAGCAAGAGCACAGGATTTTCTACGCTGATAGGCATGTTGCATCACAGAAAGAGGATGCGATCGACGAGCAACATTGCGCACGTACAGCTCAACCAGTCTCTCCAAGCTTTTCAGCAGGAAGGAAGACAGACTTATGGGTCTGAAACTTTTGGCGAGAGTGTACTCAGTCTTACCTATCTTTGGTATGAACACGACTTGAACCATACGCCAAGTAGAAGGTATGTAGGCCAAAGCCAAGCTAGCGGTGACAATTCTTTTCAGCGTCGGCATCAGCTGACTAAAACATTGTTTCAGCATAACCGGATAGATTCCATCCGGACCCGGTGACTTGAAGCCTTTAAAAGATGCAATTGCATATTTGATGGCGTCATCCGTCACCACTCTGGATGCAATATACCAGCTACGCCGCGAGGTGTTTGCTTGTTCAGGAGTGGCCACCGTTGCCGCTACCACTGAAGAGCACGTAGTGACCTGATTACCCGGGAAGTGAGTGTCCAGCAGGAGACTAAAAGTCTCCGCCTTTGTCTGGTGTAGGTATTATCAGATTTTTGGAGCGATTCCAGTTTACTTGGTCTGTCCCTTTTGAGGACTTTAACAAGCTCGTTTTTCGATTTACGAATTAGTCTCTTGAATTCTAAAGACTGCTACTTGCTATAACATTAGTTATTCCTGTATCTACGGTTGCAAAATTTTTAATGGATGTGATGCCGAGAGTAGAAGGCGGTTTCAAGTGACTTTCAACACTACTATTCGATATGTGTATTGTTTGAACTTGGTTTAACATATTGCAAAAGACCTAGTTAACGTGTCCTTTTGTAACTTTATAAAATTTCGAACAGTCATACTTCTTTTCAACATGACAGTTTTTCGATGCTGCCTTCGCCTTTGGAATTCACTCCCACGTAACTGGCGAGTGCTAACTAATGCACGACGATTTAAAAACGAACTTCAAAATGTTCTTAGAAACTAAAGCAACTAAGTTTCTTCCTATCTCTCTTCAAGCAATTTTAACTTCAATTAAAATTAATTTAAAACTAATCTAAAATAATTATAAGAAAAACCTTATTAATATAAAACCAGTATAACTCAACTTTCAAATCATGTATGGATATTAAATTCAAAACAGTTTATATTTCTCAGACTTAAGTGAATTCTTACTGTGTTATTATTATTGTTATTATTAATGACATTCATGGGTCTCTTATGGACTATCAGAGTACCTCTTGTCGGATGCCCACATTAGGTTCACCATTCTGAACTCAATGTCAATATTTACTTTTCTGCAAATCTAGTTCATGATATTATATATAATCACCCCTTTCAAAGTATACGATCGCAACGGAATTTTCTCTCGGTGATATTCCATTCCGTTCTGATAAAACTTTCGGAAAAATTCTCCGATGTCACTTTCTTTTGACAACTCTACGGCATAATTTTTCCGAAGCTCACCGACAACTAATTGCTGCGGAATATTTTAATGTTATTAATTTATTTCATTCGAAAACGGATACTTCGAATGCAATCTGAGTTCCGAACATATTTGACTTTAGTTTCGGAATTTTTTCTGCACGTACCTATACCTCGATAGGGTGTACACAATGAGGTTAACGTTAGTTGGGCAATACTTCTTTGACAAAATAATTGATATTGTCAATTTGATCACCGATTTAAAAAAAAACTCACTCTAAAAATCGATTAAGATAATACAAAATGTATGGTAGAAAAGTTCTGACAAAACCTGCCCACATGCAGGTAACTTTTGAACTGCAATCATTTAATTGGCATATAAGTGGCATTTTTCCTATCTTCAGAAAAGGCGATTATAACAAAGCTGAAAACTATTGAAGAATAGCAATTTTAAACATGTCCTTCAAAATATTATTTTGTATTTTGGCAAAACGTTTTCAAAAGTGGACTTCGCAAAATCACCTTGTGAGTCAGTTCCAAGCGGGCTCTATAGAGAAAACTCTCTAACGACCGATTATCCTAACAGCTTTGGTACACAAGAAGACAAAACTATATGCGTTCTTCGTAGATCTCAAGCCTTCGACACGGATGATAGAATTGCACTTTTCTATAATTTAAAAGCATAATTTAAAGCATAGGCTTAAAATGACGTTTGGACCAATTAGGGACATATTTTGCCCTATGCGCGCTATATCACCAGCACTTTCATTGCCTTCGAACCTCTCGTGACTTGAAATCCATTAGAAAGCCACATTCTTGTGGATGGGCAAGCAAGCTTGTCGATAGTGTTCACACAAGACTGTACCTACTTGAACGTGTATGATTCATTAGCTTTAAGCGCTGATTGCCTTTCTGAGAATAGATATGCTAATGATTGGGCGTTGAAAATCTATCAATATCGCATCTACCTACAGAGTTCAATTGCGTAGACTTGAAAAATCTTTATTGTATAAGTTATGGACTAATGATTTAAGCCACAACTCAAAGCAAACAAACGCTTACATTTATGTGCAGTGTCTACTTAGCATGCTCTTTTTATCACTAAGTTACCTCAAATCAAGGTCAACTCAGAGCAGCTGGCGTATGTAAGATTATGTAAAATTCAAGCGGAACTTTGTTGTTGGTGAGAATCATATAGATCCAGTCAGTCTCTCTTGGACCGCGTCGTTGACAGCTAGCAAAAAAGTTCCTCATAGAGGAAACAAAAATAGCTGCATATAAAAAGGGCACATAAATTATATCGAAAAATATATTAAAACGCTAATAAAATTTATTTGTAATGAATGTGTGTTTCAAACAATTAATTTATACCCAAGTGGGACTGACATAATATGTCAGTGAGATCAACTGTTCATAATATTCCATGATTGTGTCACATTGAGTTGGATTATATAGCTTATAGCCATATAAACCGATCAGCGACCGTGGTGGATATTTTGTATTTTGGATGGAAGTCGACTTTTAAGAGCGTGTAATAAGTCATATAAATCAAATCTTGAATTAAGAATTTTGGACGAGATTACATTTTAAAGCGCAGGCTCAGCAGTCCTCTTAATTCGTGTCTGCACAGGAGGAAGGTTGAGGAGTACATTTTAGACTATAGTTGGGCCGGGTTCTTGTATTTGTGACCGCAATTGCGAAGAATGATTTAAAGTAGCATGAGCATGACGATAGCGACAGAGGTCCAAACAATTTTTTTTTACGAATAATTTGGAGCAAACCCATAAGACATCAGTTGTCTTTTTATTGAAGCTTCCTACGTCAGTCGGGTTTTGGTCCCGTTTAATGGACTAAATTACAACAATTAAAATGGAGTTTGAACGTTGTTTAATGTGATTGTATGGAGGTATGATATCAATATTTCTGCTTCGTAAAAATAGTTTTAGATGTTTTGAAGGTTCTTACACTATATGATAGACATTTTGCATGAGAATCATTACAGTTGCTACTGGAACTTATGTACTGAATACAATTTTGTTTCGCATAACGCATAATATTTTTTACATCATTATTTTAAAGACCGAATTAATTGTTATTACAATTCATATATCTATTTTCTTGATGTTCAATAACTATTGCAACGGAAGTTATATAGTTTTTTTGTCTTTATTTACTTTCTAAATGAGCACCGCTCAATTCATATAAATCATATAAATAAAATTGGTGTAGTTCTGTTCGACTAAGATTGAATTTGACTGCATGTATTTAAATGCAAAAATCTTAGAAACTGCTCAGTATATTCTGGTGCATTTTTCACTGGCCTATAGAGGATACCTCGGCCTACAATCTCTACTTTGTTTCAACTCTATATCTCTATAAATTCCGGAAAAAAATTGGACAAGAGTAATTTATTTTTTCGTTTCGTTTTGTTTTTTTCTTTGTCACGCTTTCCGTTCGAAAATACTGGGAGCATTTAAGTATAGTAAATAGCAGCTTATAGAGGACATCTGCTGGTACAACTTAGGATATCCAATAATATTAAATAAATAGGCAAAATTTGAAACTTTTCTACGATTTTCACCTGCATGAGTAGATATGCACTTCCTTCTCAAATCAAATATACTAACCGCGCAATATTTTAACATCTCTTTTAACCTTATTTTACTCCTGTGACGGAGAGGGAGACACACAGAGACAGTATGCTGTTTGGTGTGCTAAGGAAAAAAGAAGCCATAAAAGAAATGTCAAATATGTAGGAAAGAATGTCAAACAGGTATAGGTATCAGTGATACCAGATCGTGGTATTATTACATTAGAGAAAATTCCTGATGATACACGTCGTACCTGTTTATAAATGCTGTTTGCAATCAAGATGAGGCAGTAAATTACCCGGTCGAGTTTTTAAATAGAATTACAGTCCATGGCCTGGAATTAAAAGTTGGAGTTCCCATTATGTTGCTTCGCAATTTGAATCCCATAAGTTTTGCAATGGAACCAGATTGAGAGTGATTTCGTTGCAGAAATACGTTATTGAGGCGTTAATTTTAACTGGGTCTGGTAAATTGGTTTATACCAAGAATACAAATAATTCACAGCAATTATCCATTTCAGTTTAAACGGATTCAATTTAATATTAATGTTTGTTCTGCCATGACAATGAATAAGTTAGAGGGTCAAACTTTAAGAAACGCGGGAGTTGAATTAATGAAGAATTGCTTCATCCACGGGCAGTTATATCTTATATGTAGCGTGCTCCAGGGTAAGTAATGCAGCAAATATCACTATCTTAGTCGGTAGAAACCGCTAATATAGCTGTTAAGTAATAACTACTTACCATAATAATCTATTACTTATTCATTCAATCTTTTTAGTACTATTCTATACACCCTGTTACTATAAGCTTTAACCATGAACTGTCAAAATTAATTTTGCTATATAACCTCTTCCGGGTTTTTTTTTCTCTTGTAAAAGGGGTCGTAACTTTGCTATTAAAATAAAAATCTAATTATATCTACTCAATCGTAAATTAAAATATTTGATTGCTATTACCACAAAAAACGGAGAGTCAAAAACGCTTGCTATTCTCCCTACAATAGCATACAAAGAAGCGTTATATTAATGAAAAAAAAGTGAGCTAAAATTATTTTCATTGTCCAAAGAATATTAAAATTTTGCCGATTAGTCCAACGAGCATGTGCATTGCCATGAAGATAAAGGCAGAATGGGCCCAGTCTACGGGAGGTTTTTTAGTACGGGTTCAAGTCCCTCACTTTTGCAGAAGGCTCTTTCTGAAATTTTTTTCCCATCAATTGTTCTGAAACCACATTTTGCACGTGCGAAGCCGGGCGGGTACAGCTAGTATATTTATAAGGTTTACCATATACCTTATAGTTTAAGTTTAGTAATAGTTGCGATTGCTTACCAAGAATACCAAGTCCATTCCAAAACTTAATGATTTACTTAGCATCTAGCCAACTTAAGCAGTTCTGCACACATTTGATATAGAAATTAAATTTACATAAGGGCTTTCAGCCTTTTTTTTGCATTTTGTCAGTCACAAAGTAAATTATGTGTATATCCTTCAGCCCACATGTGTATACTCTTTTTTACAAGTTATGTATCAGTCGCCGGCCCCATTTGTAACGCGGTTTTCTTTTTTGTTTGTTCGGTCTTTTATTGCAGCTATCTACTTTCTAGTTTATGGTTATTTTGTTGCTGACAGATATGTCGGCAAGTGAATACTGAAACACGTATATTCACGTATAAGTTTGGGCGTATTTGTATTCTTCTTCGTTCCGCGCTGTGTCATATGATACAGCATATAGGCGGCTCTTTCAAACTATAGTGGTATCATATTGTATCTGGATATGATGCCGTTGAGGAAATCCTCTTTGTAATCGATAGTCATCGTGGTTGTTGGGAATGTGTACGTAAGTACACTGAGCTGCCGGCGGCGCGGCGGTCGGATGTTATTAAAGGGATGAAGTTGCACCACAGTCCATTTGTTTAGTGCTTTTTTCTTATAGACTGGCATATATATATGTAGTATAAATATAAATGTACTATATAAAGAAAGAAGAAGACGAAAAAATGCCAGCAAGATGTTGTTTAATGAATTTCCTATGAAGACAGATGATATCCTTTTCAATGGCACACACAGTAGAGTGGAGAGTCTCAGAGATTTGTTTTATATTGAAATTGTTGTGAAACAGTTTAACTTGGAATCCAATCTTGAAGTTCGATACAGCTCCGACTGAATAGAATTTCCTCTCATGTAGGGTGGGAACTGTGTCGAAAGAAGAAAGAGGGAAACTATGAGGAACTCAATGGTATTTATATTTATTGATCCAGATGAGATTTCATGTAATCAAATTGAGTCACTCTTTCAGCTTGCATGTTCATACAAGATTTATCATCATGAATAAAAAAAAAATCATGAAGAATGATACCAATGATATGGATTTATTTCAGTAACGCCAAAAGAAAAAAATATAATTAATGATCAGGTATGATTTTTACACTTATCTTTTGTACCTTACACAATGTACGGTAATATTTCGGTAATTCGTGCTGCACACTCATCACGATATTTGAAATTGTATAGGTACTAAAGAAAATTTGTTACAAATAATTGTACGTAAGCGGATTGGTCGGGGATTGCAGTAGCTTGAAGAAATAAAATCTATTCGCCACCTGTTTTTCTAGACCTAAACCCGAAAAATGTTTGAATGTGGATCTAAAACAAATTCTGTCATTAATATTTAAATCTGAGTATAGTTCAATAAATATAACCGAACTAAATATTCCCATGTGAAATTCTTGGAAATCTAGTCGTAACGTCTACAATTCTTCATGGTTCAAATGCGAGAAAAACAAACTTCTGGTGCTCTATCGCGTATATCACGGATCTTTTCTGAACCAGAGACCCCTGGCTAAGTGGAGATTAATTCTTATTCGAATAAAACTCTATTCTAGAAATTTTTAAAACTCGTAAATCTGCGAATTGCGAATTTTGCTATTCTGTCATCTTTATTCTTTCAAAATTCTCAGGGAATGCTTTAAGCCAAGTGGTAACACTCCGAATAGATAATAACCTAGCAATAGTTAATGTTCTTACTGCACGCAGAATGAAGTTTTCTCATTTTTTAACTTTCTCCATTACGTAGGTAGTAAGAGAAAGATATTGTATTCGTATAAAATTTCGAACTCAAGATGTTAATCAATTCTGACATTATACGATGATAGAAGAACTCAAAAAAGTGGATGGCATAAATCTGTCCGTATGTCTGTCTGTATGTCCCGATGCCTACAGCCTAAACGGCTACCCGGATTTCGTTCAAACTTCTGATTTGGAGTTCGGGGCGGTTTTTTTTTTTGCACGGTAACCTCAATATTAATGGTACTTCCCATATACAATTTTAATAGCAGTTTGATTAGTTCGAAAACGGCTCTAACGATTTCAACCAAAGTTTATATTTAAGCTTGAGTAGGTCATATCTCGAAAACTCCATTTTCAGTTTCGACAAAAAAATTTAAAAACCAACTAATGCTTACATCCCGAACAATAACAATAGTTACGCAGTAGTATTTTTCAAACTAAACATTGCAATATTTGGTACTGTTTTGTCTGCCAAATTTTACAAAAACCGCTCCAAGATATTAAATACAAAATAAGTATTCGAAATAAGATCCCGTACTTAGTTTTTCTCAAAAAATTCGAAAAAATAATCTGTTTTTTTAACTATTTATATTTCCCGATCTACAGGGTGGCGCACCAATTGTGCTACAATAAGAAATTCAAATAACTTTTTTTTTAATCGATGTATTTCATTTATTTTTTTTTTATTGGTTATAAAATTAAATTTTATTTTAAATAGTTAGTTGTTTTTAAAGATTATAGATCGCAAATGACCTCCACGCGTGGGAGAGGCATATGCGGCACCTGATCAAAAAACTATTCATTGCGGCCTGAAGAGGTGAAGTTGGGATCGCCTCAATTATTGTCGTTATGGACTGCTTTAATTCAGTTAAATTCCTGGGCTTCGTTTTAAACACCTCTTGCTTGACATAACCGAATAAAAAGAAGTCTGGTGCAGTCAGGTCAGGTGACCTTGGGGGCCAGCGAAGAGTGGAGTTCCTAGAAATTAATTTGTTTGCGAATTTTTTGTTTAGCTCCGCCATAACTGGTCTGGCTATATGTGCAGTTGCTCCATCTTGCTGAAACCAAACGCTGTTGAATGGTATACGTCTTCGGCGCAGTTCTGGGTAAAAAAACTCCTTCAACATCTTTAAATAACGGTCCCCATTGACAGTAACGGTTACACCGTTTTCTTCAAAGAAGTACGGCCCGACAATACACCTTGATGAAACTGCGCACCACACAGTGACTCGTTCTGGGTGCAGTTCCGTCTCATGGAGCATTTCTGGATTAGACTCTTTCCATATACGGCAATTTTGCTTGTTTACATTGAGGTTAAGATCAAAATTGGCCTCATCAGACATGAACAAATAATTGATCAATGTGTTGTCTTCTTCGGCCATTGATATCATTTTTTGGCAAAATTTCAGACGAACAGGCAAATCCTGAGGGTTAACTTGCTAGTAATTTGGACTTTGTACGGAAACAAGTTTAAATCGTCATGAAGTATCCGTTGTAATGACCGTCTACTAACTCCAATTTGGCCCGATAAGTTTCGGGTCGAAACGCTCGGATTGGCCTGTATTGGAGATGCTACTGCTGCGATTGTATCCGGAACCCGAACATTGGCATCTCGATGGTACGGCCTTCGTGCGATGCTTCCAGATTCGGCAAACATGTTTACAAACCTCATAATGGTCCATCTACTCGGGGGATTACCGCCAAACTCCCGCCTAAATACCCTTTGGACGGAAATGACGGACTGCAAAGCATGGTACCGTTGCACTATCCAAATTCTTTTCTCCGTATCCCAAGCATCCATTTTTATAAATCTAAATAGTAACCTACAAAATAAAAAAAAAAATAAGCCGATTACTCACACAGAAAAAAAGTTATTACGTTTTATTTTTGTAGTACGATTCGTGCGCCACCCTGTATTTTCACATATCTATGCTATAATCTCCCCATTTCCGATAGAATAACAGCTACGCAAAAATCCGTTTTAGTAAATGTTTCGGTTTTTTTCAACCTTGTTGAATCACAATTACACAATCAGAAACTCCCACTTCATTTGCACCCACACACGTCCATCGGCATATTCGGTTTATAACTGCTAATGCAAATTCAAAAAAAAATCTCTGAAAACTTACATAAATATCTATTTTGAAGATATCGGTCGAACACGAACCCTACTTCCAATCATAGACACCTTAAATCTGCGTTACTAATACATTTCAGTCAAAATTAATATGCATTAGCAGATCAGACAACAGAAACCACTACCACACTTTTCCTTGTAAAGTGTAAGAACTTATAAAATAGTATTATAGGCGTTTCTAACTCTTTAACCATACTTTGGGACAATTGCCTGTTAGTATTACTTAATAACTTTTGATGAACGATAATATTTCGTTCGACCCAGTCGTGCACTTTAATTTACTATTGACGGACCAAAATTGTTTAATGAATTACCGATTGCTGTTAGAAGAACTTAAGGTACGATTACACGGATATTTTTTCGTGTCATTTACAAGGCTCGTCACAGTGTGACGTCAGAAAAAAATGTAACATTAGAGTAATTTTCAAGCTACGATTCGTCATTGGTCATTTGCGATAAAATGGCGATCACACGAAATGACTGTCATCGTCATTTTTGTCCGAAAATAAAAAGACGGACACTGCGCGTCTTTTAGAATTTTCCGTTGACGCTCATATGGTAATGACATGCCACATCAAAATGACAAATGTCACCTTTCGTTTTATTTCGATTTAGCTTCATTTATCCGTTTTGTGATCAGACGGTATTGATATTGACCGATGAGAAAAATATAGCTACTGGCATTTGGTGCTTTTCTCTCGGTGAAGACGCTTACGTGTATTACCACTTTTTTAATTAAATTAAATAACCGTGAAAAGAAAAAATGTATGACAATAAATGAAAAATGGCGAAAAGAACTTCTGAGATGATGGTGGAAATTGCGGAGAATGCGTATTTGGCAGCATGTATGCTGAAAAGCAGTGAAGACGATCTTGATATCGAGCTAACGCGACAAAAGCGGAGAATTTGGCAAAAGAAGGGGTCGAGCCGTCGCGAGAAGAGTGGATTTTGTGCTGCACTACTGCTCGAATTGCACGATGAAGAACCTGAACTTTATCGCAACGTCCTTCGTATGTCAGCCAATGAACTTGATTATTTGTTGAGGTATCCAAATGAAAGAGATTAATCTCAGCGAACATCCTGATCTATTTGATTTGTTCCCTGAAATTCCAGTACTTGAAATGATTTGCGCTGTAACAGACCGCCTCCCAAAAACATTATGCTTCGACAAACGGTTCACCACGGAAATCCCTAGTTGAGAAGCATTGGCTAGTAATAGCTCACCTATTTGCCAAAATGGCCTAAAGTGGTATACGGACGGCTCCACAGGAGTGGGAGCTGGTTTCCACGGACCTAACCGAAATGTCTCAATACCAATGGGGTTTAACCCAAGCGTGTTCCAGGCTGAACTTCACGCCATCAAAGAATGCGCTAGCCATATACATGACACTGGTATAAAGGGCAGTAACATCCATATATTCACGGACAGCCAAGCAGCTGTAAGCTGACTCCAAATTAGTACTAAACTGCTTCAACACTCTTCAAACGCTTAGACTTAAGAATAAAATCAAATTATGGTGGATTCCTGGCCATGAGGCTTCTGAAGGAAGTGAGAAAGCCTACGAACTAGCCAGAATGGGCTCTGAAACTCCTTCACAGGACCTGAACCCTTCTGCTGTACTCCCAAATCGTCTATAAATTTCGCCATCAAAAGATGAGAACGTACAAAATGTAATTCATATTGGGAAAATATCCCGGGTCTAAGACAGGCCAAGTGTGCTATACAGCCCTTCAGAAAAGATGCCAACAAAATGTTAAACCTAAATAGGTATGATATCAAAAACCTAACTGGTTTCCTCACAGGTCATCACAACCCACGATATCATTTAAATAAAATAAATTTAGTCGACTCTTCACCTTGAAGAGGACGAAACTGCTGAACACATAATATGTGAGTGTCCAGCCTTATACGGAATCAGAAGAACTATCTTCTACAGAGAGTTCCTGAGCCCTAAAGAGATGAAGAAATCACCTGCTAGCAGATTGATAAACTTTATTAGGAAAGTAGAGAGACTGTTAGCCCAAACAATATCCTGACCCTATGGCACAATAGATCTTTTAGGTCGACGTGCCTTTTATCGCGCAGGAGAGTCAGAAAGTTAAAAAAAAAATAATTGTTGAGGTATATTTCTGGCTTTGGTTATATGTCCTAGGCGTCATTAAAGGGCAATCATACCGTCTTTTTTTTCGCCATTTTAATGGCACAAAATTCATGTCATTTGGTCTGCCAGTTTCTTAGTCATTTAAAAGACGCGGAAAAAGTTATCCCAAAAATGGCAATCACACACAACGACATTTAAATGACGGGTTTTGTGACGCGATTTTGACGTCAAAGCGCCATATAAAGGACGCAAAAAAATGGCCGTGTATTCGTAGCTTTACAATTTTCACTTTTGGCTATTTACTATCGAATACAATAAATCATACTTTTGTTATGTGTTTTCATAGAATTTATAATTACATTTCCTTTATATTTCCAAAATGTTGGGTGCTCCCTTCCCTCTTTTTATTTTTAAATTTTAATATACCCCACTTCAGTTTATTGAATTGTAAAATGTCACTGTTATACGAGTCATTTAACACAAACTCTAAGAAGTTACAGAATGTTTGCTATTATGTTTCCTTTATTATTGAATTCATTTTTTGTAAAAATATTCATTTTTAAGATATTTGAATCGACATTTCGCGGTCTTCTGTCACACTAGCTGATACGGCCGCAATATTTTCTTCACTACGCACAGTACGTAAACGTGTTAGTGGTTTAATGTCCAACAAAGTAAATTTGGTGCGAAATTTGGTCACAATCTTCCGAATAGACTGCTCAGAAGGTCGAGAATGCCGATCATAAAATGGAAGCAGCGCGCGATGAACATTTCGAACCGAGCACGAATTTTGATAGTAAAATTCAATAATTTGCAAGCGTTGTTCATTTGTAAGACGATCCATGGTTAAATTGCAAACCAAACTGAAGCTGTTTGACAGTGACACAAGGTACTAAACACACGTCAGCTGTCAAAACCGGTGTTGCCAAAACCAAACCAGCTAAAAAATCACCCTTTAATACCATTCATTCATTTCCAATTATCGGTTTACCCAGCATCTTTATGACCATAATAAACGATTGAATTTAAATTAACAACATAAGTCCGACAAAAACTGTTCGAAATACTCCAACTATGCACTACTTCCAATTTTGCCTCCGTTTCTATTTGAATGAAAACTGTGATTACAGTGGGTGGAGTAGAGCACATCTACAGGAATCACTGCACTCGAATTGCATTACGCCAATGTTGGAGATGGAAAACGTATTTTCTTCCATCTGAGTTCTTTAACGAGAGCGATTGCAAACGGATAGTCAGTCGACGAAAAGCGGATGAAATACGTGTTATTGGAAATCCCTTCGTCTTATAATGTAGGATAATCAAATGAGGGCATGTCCTTATTCCTGCCGCACTCAATCATCGTCACCAGTGCAGTATATACCACCAATGCTCCTCTGCCATCGTGCCATCATCATCACCATAATAATAAGTCCTACCCGGTAACATTATTTTTTATTCCACTATAGATATACGTATATGTCCTTAGGATATGCTCCTAGATCAGAGGTTTAGAATAAAGGATGGACGGGGAGCACAAAAAAAAGTATGGCGAAGTATATGCGACAGAAATTTGAAAAGCTGCCATCATTATTCATAATGCATAGTCTAACCTAACACCATCAGCGTAAGATAGACGGCATTAGATATGTAGAGCAGCAAAGTATGGCTGACAAACAATGCTACATTCCGGTGACAGATAATAAATGGCAAGAGCCTTAAATTCGTTGGACACTTTAACGCGCTTATGGAAACAGATTAGACACATATTTAGCCCATCATGTAAATCTACAATTATAGGTTGGAAGGAAATCAGATAAGGTTTTGTCGAAATATTTTAACAGTAAACTAAACTAAACGTGTATGTGATATGATAAAACTAAGCGCTGCGCAGCTGACTGAAGTTCAATCAACCCTTTTTTTCAGCGAATCACATCTACTCTATTTTTCCTTCATAAGTTTTAAGATACCTTTAATTTTATTTAAGTCCCGAGCAAGTTCCCCCGAGGTATAAACATGTTGACACCATCAATCTGAAAAAGCAACACAAAAAAGAAACAAAAGTCATCACTAAATCATAATCAGCGTTAGTCTGAAAATATAAGCTCACGCTAAAAAGGGAAAACAAATAGGTACAGGATCAAATTTAAGTCAGAACAAGAAGATGAAAAGTAAAATAATAATAAAAAAAATACAAAACAAACAAGAGCACTTGGGGCTATAGGGTGAAAAAATGGTGCAGTTATGATACAGCCTCAGGAAAGCAGTGTGTTGGCACATGGAGCATTGTGTACTTTAAATGCGAATGTGAGTGTATGAACGGAGTGAATTAATGACTGGAATGTTCATTTTATTACATAAAATATACGCTTACCCCGTTTTTAAATTACATACCCACGTCACCGTATGTAAACCAAACATTTTGTGCCATTTTAAAACGTAATGAAGTCACGATTTTATTTTAGTTGACAATTTTATGCGGAATAATTCCTTTTTGTCAGTTTTATTAAACTCTAAGTGAACATTAAAAATTAGTTGTTATTAATGCTCATTATTATTAAATTAATAAGTTTTACTGTCTGTTCAATATAAAAATTTGTAAAATCCCAAATAACTTGAGTTGGTTTGGCAATCTGTTTTAAAATAAAATCCATTTGCATTAATCCAGATTATGAAGGAAATGATTGGTGCGTGATGTTGTTTCTGTTAGGTGCTTATTTTAATACTGTGACGACCATGTTTATTTAACATGAGCGTCTGTGGGCGTTCATCTGACGTCTTACTATACGAACGTATAAATTGCATTAGTTATATCTTTCGTAATAGAGCAGTTAGTGTTGTTGTTAATAACTGTAAAATTGTATACTATAATACAAAACAGTACTTTAGATGTATCTGTTTATGGACATTATCGAACATAAACGTGGTCCTATAGTCAGGCTATAGCATTGTAAATAAACATTATAGTACTATCACTTCGGGTATACTACCATTGCGCTACGTGTGTCATCTCACTGTAGCTCAAATATTTTAGAGGGTGAAGATCATGGCTTTAGTTGGTTTACTTTAGTAATTAGTAGCCGTAGAAACCATAGACAAATCATACCCAACTAGCAATCCCCTTGCCGCTGGCTCCTTAAATATTTTTTTTCCAAATTAGCCATTTTCTTTTCCTATCGGTGTTATGTCAATTAACCCTAGAAAGCTAATGTTCGTCGATTCGACGACGTCGCATTCTTAATTTTCCTGTCTCTTTTCAACGAGGGCAAATAGTAACTTATGCTCAACAACTAACTCAGTCGACGATGCGTTCTTGCGAAAGATAGTTGTGTCCGGCAGGTAATAACAGTATTTCTATTTATATTTATATTTTTAAATGCAATATTGGAATTTGTGGTCAACATCGAATTGGCTTTTGCGGATTTTGCTCAAAGAAAAAACAGTTCCTTTATTTTTTTTTTCTTATCACCTGTCATTATTAATTTTATATTAAAAATACAAAAATAAATGCTGCCAACCTCGACAACTGTGGGGAAATGTGATAGAGTTCGGGAATACCACATTTTTACATTACTGAATGCCATTGGTTAGTAATTATATGTTGTTAAAAGGCGAATAATTTGATTTTTCTGGTTAATAAAACTAGTTAAATGAGATGTTCTATATACTAAAAACTTATTAGGACAAACATGGGTTTGTATTTTCTGCTTTTAAATATCTTTAACTTTGATTTCATGTGTTAATTTTTGTTAGCTAACTGAAAAAAATTTGCTCAAAATGTTTTTATTTTTCTTCAACCAATTTACGTTGTTAATTTTTTATTAATATTTTAAGCAAATGATAACTTATTCCTAAAAAAAAAATATTATCCATATTTAACAAATAATTTCAAATTTAACGGATAAAATTCTATGAAGTCTGTCAGCAACTTTGCCCACAGCGGAAGTGGCATATGCAAAGTGCGAGTGTGTTGGTGAGTCGGAATTTTTGAAGTTATGTGACATTTGTCAATAAAAATTTCTTTGTAACAATACAAGCGCACTTAGCATTTGCCACCCCATAAAAATATAGCTTGTAGGCAAGTAAGGGGAAATCGGCCGAAGTTGGTGGTCTCAGTATTGTCTCTGCTCAGTATTGTCTCATCCTTACTTGAATGAATGCGTATACATTTTCATTGCTGTTTTCTGATATGACTTCCCTTTCCGATTTCAGAGTGTGGATGATGGGTGGGTTTTGTAATCTATTCTTTCTCTCCCTTTTTGGTTCGATTTCATAATTCGTCAGGTTTGTCGGGTGTTGCCTCTTTGATGAATGAGATGAACAGGTACCTACTTTGTGTGTAGTTGTATGTACATTAATTTTTCTGCATTTACGATTTACGAGATTCTTCAATTCTGCTCAAAGCATAGATGAATTGAGAATTGGATTTCTTTCTTCTATGGACAAATGATTGATTATCCTGATTTACTCGGTTTATTTAATTGCCCGGAATAACACTGTGATCTAGAACGCCTTCACGGGGTAACTGAACATTGTGTCCCTAATCTTCAAAGATTGTTTTATTATTTTTAACTGGTTATTGGTCTGTTGAGTCGATTATAGGTGCCTGACTAATGTCTTTGTAAAAGACAATGTAGTTTTCCAGTATCGAATTCAAGGCAAGTCTACACTGCAGTGACCAGAGAGAGTTTGGGTAATTAAGAGAAGACTCCCGCAAGAGTACTATCCATCATTTGAGATATGCCTGTCTAAAGTACGGAATGCTTGATTCTGATCTATTTGAGTCTAATGTTTTGTATTTCATATTAAAGTCCTCAAAATGAAATTTGTATGTAGTCCGTTTTTTTCTAGGGAGAATGCTCATGCTCATATGGCCGACTTGGGCCTTAGTTCATTCTGAGTGTTGCTTTAGCCGCAAATAATTCACCAACTATATCAACAGAAAGTAGGTGCAGGGTGCAGCATTGTGTCTAGAGTAGCTGTGGGGGTGACTTTAAGGGCCCCCGCTGATGGAACAGTCAAATTATACCAATGTAAAAGGCAAATGCGTAGAAAAGAGTTATTCAAGCTCGGTTGTTAATTTTTATGTTTTTATCAATTCTGGTTAGATAAACATATTTTATTACCTATATTGAGATTGCCTCACGTTTAATTTCCATTTTATAATTACACCTCAAAGGGCTACATCATCACGCTAATAAAATGTTCCATTTGCACCTCATAAAATATAGCCATTAAGAATTTGTTTACGATTGAGAAAACAATTTTAGGAAACACGATAAAGTTTTCACATTATATCGCACTTCATTATGATAACCTACCACATTTACATTCCGAGACTCTGAACACTTAAATTTAATTTTTTTGTTTCTGCTAAACGTGACCAGAATCCTTTCATAAGCCTTTAACTACTTCATTCTGCATAATAGAAGACAAATTTCAGCCGAGTTCCTCTATACGTATGAGGAGAATATTGAGGGGGAATAGCAATAACAATAAAAATATGAAAACATTGGAGCAAATTGAATTTTCCATCTCCGAGTTGATTGTGTATACGACTACGACTATATGGGCTGTGGCGGAGGCGAACACAAATCGATGTCGATAATGCACTCAAAATGGTAGACAGTTGAATAGCATCTCGAATGTATTTTCTGGGAAATGACAACGAAAATCTGTGCGGTAGGTAGCTATTTGTTTCGGATGTTCTTATAGGACACGTCCTAGGTAAATGCATATTTATAAATTTTATGGCTTACTGCCATCATGGGTACTTTTGGAATATAATGTAGCGACGACATTGCATAATGTAGATACATACCTACGTCGATGTGATGATCTCCTTCCGATTGTTGGGTTCCTTTGTCAATTGGAAAATCAGCTTTTCTTACAGGGAAATCGAATTTCCAAGATGTGAGTGCATACATACATACATCTCGTCTACAATTTTTAAAATTGGCATTTCTTTCACCATCGGGTATACGGAAGCAAAGTTAACTTAGCGTGAAATTAGATTTGTTTTGTCTTATATTAATGGTACAATCAAAAAGAAACATCATTGTGTACATAACCATGAATACGCATAGTTTGACAACTAAAAAATATATTACCATATTACTGGCTGATCAATTATGCCAAAATCTGGTAAAAACGATGGCCTAACTCTGCATATTGTGCTTTGACAATGGTTAAACTTTGGGCCGATATCGTGATTTCGTCAAAATAAAGGATTTTCCAATGAGAGGTGTTATTGTGAATGACCCGCTATTTCGGTAACTGTCACTTTTGAAGCTTTTATTCTTTGGCATTTGACAAGTAGAAACTACGCCATTACTAAAAATGGAACGATACACGCTTCAACAACGCATTGAAATTAATAAAATTCACTACAAAAATGGTGAAAATCTTGCAGTCACAGTTCGCAAAACTAAAGCATTTTTTGGTCGTCGTGAAGCACCTTGTCGGACCGCAATACAGAAATTGGTGGAAAAATTCGAGCTGTTGGGACAAGTTAGTGATGTGAAGAATAAAACCCGTGCACGTCGCTCAAGAACAACTGAGAATATTGCTGCTGCAGCCCAAAGTGTTGAAGAAAACACAGCTTTGTCAATTCCTCATAGTTCTTTGGAATTGGGCATTCCACAAGCGTCATTGCACCGTATTTTGCATAAAGACTTGGGTCTTAAGGCTTATAAAGTTCAGTTAACACAAGAACTTCAACAAGACGGCGCTCCGTGCCACACAAACAATGAAACCATTGATCTTTTACGGGAAAAGTTTCCGGACCGTTTTATCTCACCAAGAGGTGATCACAATTGGCCACCGAGATCTTGTGATTTAACACCTTGTGACTTCTTCCTTTGGGGCCACGTGAAAGATAAGGTCTACGCCAACAGCCCAGCGTCGATTCAAGATCTCAAAGATAAGATTCGCGAGGCTATCGAGGACATAGGGCAGCCACTTTGCGATTTGGTTATGGAAAATTTCATGAAAAGGATATGGTGCTGTATGCGTGCTCGTGGTGGCCATTTTTCTGATGTTGTTTTCCATTATTAACGGCACACCTTCCTCTTTATTATGAAATAAACATCCGATCATTTATCTCAAAAAAATGAAACTTTTCGTTGAATACCAAATTAACACCTCTTATTGGAAAACCCTTTAGATCCAGATGTGTCAGGCGATGACACATAAAATACGCGATATAGCTAGTTTACCAATATCCAATTTGGCTCTTTAAAAATCGAAAATATTCTATATGCAGAGAATACGATAAAACTATATCTAATAGACCGAGAAGGCTTTACCATTATCGACTGAGTGGACAATAGTCCAGCTAAGCCGAAGAGCCCCCAAATTTAACAAGACGCTCAAGGAAGACCAAGGCTTCAGTTTAAAGGTCAAGCTCTGGCAGATACCGAAGTGCTTAGGGTAGAATCCCCTGTGTCTCTGCTGTATCCAATGCAACCTAAAGGGTAAACCATGAGTCGTTTGCTAAAATATATAGCAGAACTTTCGTTTACCATATACAATTAAGTATACGTCTATCATTAACCACGGTCTTCATTGAAGTCTTAAACAAATTAATATCTAAAATGTAGTAACTTGTAGAGGGTTCTTTGCTTTATTCGTCTTCTGTACCTACCCAAGAGAAACCGTCACCCGGTGATGCCTATACTGTATCAGTCAACTTCATCTCTACGCAATTAATATTTCACCTAGGTCGACTGTTGGTCGGTAATGCCAACGAGGCAATTATAACGACGCTGTTAAGCAGCACCAAGGTTCGTATTTGTCTATACATGGTCTAGCATTTACCATACAGAACGAGAGGACGAGGGTTTACTGATTTTTCCACTTCCCCACTTCTTTCTACTAAACTCGAAAGCATTGCTCGTAAATGGACAGATCATGTGTGGTGAACTTTCCTGACACACTGCAAACACTATTCGGTGTCAATCAGGATTTTTTACGAAGATTTTTAAAATATCACAGTATTTTAAAATGTACGACGTATATGAGCGATTTTTATACTCTTCACTAAGACACTAACTGCAAAAATAGTTTTGCTCTCTGCATTGGAATAGACGAACTTCTCTCAGTATTTTCATTCTGTTGGAGGATACAATTTTCTTTCCGTATTTTCTGCTCGTAAAGCTTACGAGCAACACTCGCAGAGATATTGGATTATTATTATTTAGAACATTGCTCGTGAAAGCTTTGCTTTCTGCTTTATAAAGAACACTTATAAAATCATTAATGTTTCCCAAGTCGATTGTCCTAGTGAAGACGTCTTAAAGGTGTCCATCGAAATAAATAATGAAATGTTTGTTTTTTTTATGTGTTTATAGATTGCTGATGTTTAATGTAACGATGTTTATTAATGATTTTTCTATAGTGTTAGATAGGGAGAAATCCAAAAACTTAATTGTTGTAGGTGATTTTAATGTTGATTGTCTAGATGAAAGTCCTACGGTATCAAATTATATTTCTGTGTTAGCTTTAAATGGCTTGACTAACTTCATCAATGAGACTACTAGACCTGTATCAGGTACTTGTTTAGACCATATATATGGACGGTTTCAAAATTTTGCTTCCATTGAGTGTGAGTATTGTGTTTATGACTTTTTTATTACTGACCATTCCATGACCGGCGTTCTATTTAGCGTAACATCCAAAAACAATAGCCCAATACCGAAACATGACCAAAGCAAGCCAAAAATAAACTATACTAGGCTTCGAAATAAGTTGTGTTTTTTAGTCCTGGGACAATGTTTATAACTGTAGTGACGTATCGAATGCATATTTTAATTTCTTAACCACTCTTAAAAGTCATATTGCTAGCTGCAGTTTTCTGACCACAAGAAAATCTATGTATAAACTTAAACCTTGGCTATCAAATTATTTATTAAATAAAGTAACAACTAAAAATAAACTTAGAGTAAAGTGCAAAAAGAACCCTAGCAATGTATTTCTCAAAATGAAATATAAGAAGACTTGTGGTGATTTGAAAAAGGAAATACCAATTTGCCGGGACTCTTATTACCGTGCTCAATTTTGTTCAGCTAGAGGAAATCTTAAGAAAGAGTGGAAAGTTGTAAATACCATTCTTAACAAAAAATCGTCCATTCAAAAAACTATTGTTCTACGTTATAGTAATAAGGAAATAACAAATAAACGTGAAATCGCTGACGCTTTTAATAGACATTTTTCAAGTATCGGACTTAATTTACATAGTGGACAAACTCAAAATCTATGTTCTCAATGTTCTGCTATTGGTGATGTAAACTCTGGGCACTGTAGAAGTATTGTTTTTGACTCTATAACTCCCTTAGAGATTTTAAGTGTGATTGGCAGCTTGAATAACTCAAATTCATTAGGTGTCGATGGTATTTCTAATGCTGTCCTTAAAAATAATGCTTGTTTCATTATGGATGTATTGGCTGATGTTTTCAATCGTAGTGTTTTTTCTGGTGTTTTTCCTGACGGTCTAAAGTGTGCAGATGTTATTCCCTTGTCTAAAAAAGGCTCTCCAACTTAAATAGGAAATTATAGGCCGATTTCTCTCCTACCAAGCATAAGTAAAGTTTTCGAAAAACTTATAAAAATTAGGTTGGTAAACTTTTTAGACAAGACGATGTTCTTTCATCCTTCTCAATTTGGATTTCAAAAGGGAAAATCAACCGAGGACGCACTTTTAGACTTCTGCTCTCAGATAATAGGTAACCTTGACAAAAAAAAATTTACAGCTGCGTTATTCATTGATATAACCAAAGCATTCGACATGGTTGACCATAAAATTCTGTTAAGTAAACTGGAAAGTGCAGGTGTGCGTGGTTTTATGCTTAAATGGTTTAATTCATATCTGAATAATAGATCTCAGAGAGTAAAGTTGAATGAGTTGAGAGGTGACGCGCAATTAATCAGGCTTGGGGTACCACAAGGTTCAGTCTTGGGTCCCATTTTATTTTTAATCTATATCAACTCACTCTTCCACCTCAATCTAAGAGGCTCACCTACTGCCTTTGCTGACGATGTTGGGTTATCGTATGGCGTAAACAGTCCCTTAGATCTTATCTCTGATATAAACTGTGATGTACATTGTACATACTCCAAGACAATGGTTCGCTGAACACAAGCTTGTAATAAGTCCTAAGACTAAATTAATGTTCTTTAATTTATCTGGTTCTATTAATCTAAAACCGGATGTATACTTTCATGCACCGAATTGCAAAAAATTTAAATTATATCAATGTAAATGTGCAACTAGTGTCAATTATTTTGTACTAGTGAAAATTGTAGTGATGATTGTTTTTTGATAGAGAATGTAGACGAATTTAAGTACCTAGGACTCCTATTTGACTCTAATATGAAATTTTCTTCCCACGCTATTGCATTGAAGAAGTACTTTATCTCCACACTTAGGCTTTTCTATTACCTTCGTAATATATGTTCAACTAAGCTCCTAACCACAATTTATTATGGACTTTTTAATTCTAAGCTTCAATACGGTATAAATTGCTGGGGAGGTGGCTATCAAAACAAAGTTCAGCCATTGCTAGTCTTGCAAAAGAATGTTGTCCGGAAAATTTGTCGTAAACCTAGTAGGTATCCTAGTTTTCCCTTGTTTTGTCAATTAGGGATTCTTCCTGTTCGTCACTTATACTGTTTTAAGGTTATAAAAGCGTTCTTTGTGAAGTCTGGTAACCGTAACTTTCGTATAATCTCAAACTATAACCTACGCAATAACTCACTTAATATGTTACAAGTGCCAAACTATCGAACCACCGCATATAGGAATTCACATTCAGTTGTATATAATATTTTGTTTAATGTCCTCCCGGAAGAAATCAGATGTGTTCACATGTCCGTATGTTTTCTAAAGCGCGTAAAAAGTTGGTTGTTTTCTCATGATTATTATAGTTTAAACTCTCTTACTTCAAATATTTTGATCTAACTTTTGCCTCAACTTTTGATGTTATTATATAGATTACATAAATTCTTGCATCCTTTGTGAAGTGAGAACAAATTGATATCATGTTAAATGAATTAAATCGGCTAAAAATTGTTTTTTCTATCATTTCTATTTTTGTTTTGTTTAATACCCCACCCTATATAATTGTCTTGTTCCTTTTGAAGTGGCATTCAACACTATTTGAACTCAATCTGAATAAAATATCGAATGCCACAAGATTTTTTCTTACTTTACTTTGTAATTTCTAACATATTGAATTTTTTATATGGATTTGTATTTCATATTATATTTATAAGTACTTTAAGAGAAATAAATATTATACATACATACATACATACATTACCATCGGCGTCACATTAGTCTATCGGAACATCAGCGTTTATTACATTGACTAAAAAGCATGGTAGACTTGATGCGTTTGTTATTAGATACTCGCTTGCCGAAAGCTCAAAGAAGGCTATGCTCCCAACGACAAATTCGCATCCAAATGTCCACTGTTTTTGTTCCCTCTAGCACAACAATAATGGCCAAAGTGTTATGTTCTCTGCTTCTTATGGCCAACCCATATTTCTCTTTTAGATATTCATGGTTAAACACAATCTTTAACCACTACTGTAACGACCAACGACTTGGATCTAACACGATTGAAAACACTTTATTATTTGAACTCCCGTACACTTTCATCGGTCTGTTTATAGCTGAGAATACAAATTATAACAAAACTTCCAACCATAGGCACGAAAACCATCATCACCAATCTATTTCAGTCAAAAAAAAAACAAAAAAAAAAATCAACCAAACTGTTGATATAAACGAGAATGTCTCGTGCGACTCAGTCAGGCACTGTATCTAATTCGCATTCAAACGTAGTTACGTACAAACTGTAGTTTTGTCATTTATATAACAATATAATTTATATTCAATACTGATTAGTTTGTTTAGCTGTACCATAGTGCAGCTAACATAAGGTGGGGTGTCAGAATATATTAAATAACTGTGTAAAATTTTCACTTCTAAAGAGTGCAAATGCATTACATCAGTCAATTCAGCGGAATTATTTATTACGGTGTGAGTTCTTTGCATTATTGCCATCGCATAGTTTTCTCAAATGCTAGCGATTTGATTTTCTGTGGCAAAGCGGAAGGTTGTGCTTTACAAACTCTTGCTTGTCCTTTTAATCTTTGACATCTGCAACACGATATGTGTTGGTTGCTTTGCTTCGGTATCACAATATTTGTGGACACTTACGCAAAATGGATACACGTGGCAGTCTGAAATTTAATTTGTTTGCAAAAGTTTTCCTTTGATTATTCATCAAGCCTATTACGCTCGTGGGAGTTTTTTTTTCCAATTACCAGAGCCAGCACAAGCTAAACTTTGGATAGCGAAAGGAATTATAATGAAACGAAATTTGTTTGCGAACCACGCCTTTAAATTCACACGAAACATCGGTCGCAAGCCATTCGAAACTTTCACACACATCAGTCCATAATCAAATCAAAATAGAAATGACGTTCTGCTTAAGTTAGTACATTAAACCATATGTAGCTAAAGAATATAAGTTAAAGAAAATTAAGTTTTCCCTCCCTTTTCCAAAAAACCACCCCATCGCAAGGGTAATTTTAGGGGCTTATATTTTATCCATAGGTACATATCGGAATAAAAAATACCAAACATTTCAATTCACCACTAATCCAAAGGATTTCCATGAAAATACGAGCTCTATTGGCAGACTGTAAATCGTGTAACATTTGACTTAAAGTGTGTGTGATGCCACGGTCTTTCTCGCTCTTTTAATTATATTTAAAACTGTTCTTTTCTTTGAATATGAAAATACATTAAATTTGAATTGGAATACATCTCTGTAGATATGTTAAATAAGCACATCTCGAAGACTTACTATCAGTCAGCTTGAGTGTCACTCCAAAAAAAAATAGTAGACTTTCCTCTACTTCATCATTATCAATCGATACTCTGCAAGTAAGTAGACAACTGCATCACGATTGCACGGTTGCTTGAAATATCAAATAACCATCAAAAAATAAATATGGTATCCCTTGTAAGATATTGAAAGACGACTCAAGTCGATTTTCTATTCAATTCTCCATATACGAGCATTCTTTTCAGAAAATGTTGGTTAGTTATAGAGATGCATAAGGACAAGTTCCGCAGGTTGTACCCGTCATCTTGAATGATGGTAACAGTTTCTTCTGAGAAGACCTTAAAATAAACGTAAGCAAATATTGGAACAAGGAACCGTGCATCTGCAGAATTACCTTGAGATAATGTCACGCCATTAAAATGTAACAAAGTAACTATGTACCTTGGCATATCCCCTTAACGTATGATTTGTACACATATATACAAGTATGTATATATTATGTCGATTGGGTCATTTCCATAACTGATTACCTAGAACCTAGATCATATACATTTCAGTTAAGTAAAGACAAAGTCGAAGAAGGACACAGAGAAAATAAGCAAGAAATCTTTGTTACTAAACGACGTTTCATTCCCTCGACAGTAGGGAAAACGGAGATTGAAAGAATGAGGTCCTGCTTCGGTTGTAGATATATAGATGGTGCACCAACTTCGGAACCCCTCATGAATATTTCATGAGGAGAGAACATGGATATTTGACCTGTTTCCTTTTTTTTTTTTCTGGAATCTGTATGTGCAGTACTCAGAGATACTCTGTGAAGCTTCTAAGATTGTGACAGACAAAACAAAAAATAAAAAACATGGTCCTAGAGAGGATAAAAAATGAGAAGTCTTCTTCTGCTTGGAGAACGACATAGTATTCAATTTGACGTTGGTAGTTTCGTTTTGGATTAATTCTCCAGGGGGTTTCTCTGCTCTGGATATGAAACTATTTCTTTACCGTTTAACTAAATTTGGGGTTGTGGAAGTGTTTCTAGGTGGTGTGAACGTTTGATAAGTCGAATGTAAATAGGAGCGACAAGAAAATGACAGACAGTATGAGAGCGTTGAAAGAAAATCCTTAGTACTTTAGCATTAAACAAAAAGTTTGAGTGACCAAAGGGAATTAAATTACCATACTTTATTGTTTGCAATTGTGCTATATCCAATGGGCCTTACCAATTAACATTTATTATTAGTACGGCGTAATGTGATGCTGGTATACGGCAATAAATGCATTCAATAAAATTATTATAAAATTGAATGTCTCTCCGCGATACCAATAATCATTTCGTAGTGTCCAGTCTACATTTTTCGAACTCACAATGGCATATTCGACAAAATTGTATATTGTACCTAATCTTCAAAATATACAAAGTGAAGGTTAAAAAGCGGTATTTAACTATTTGACTTCGCATATTTATATATATTTATATAAAATATATAAAGGGTGCGTCATCTAGTGGTTTCTTTTTAAATCATACGCCATTTTGAAACTGACAGCTGTTTCCACCTCGAAATCTTGACAGAAAGTCAGTGTCATACATACCTCCGCGGAACGAAATGAGGCTGATATGCTAGTTAGACAGCACTCATGGTCATGGTCATGATCCCCGTCGTCGTACGATGCGCACAGACGCCTCGAAGCTGCGATTTCACCGCTTTGGACTTTTCCGTGAAGGAACGATGTTATGATAACAATCCGGAAACGATTCAGGCACTTAGGGCCAGTGGCGACGCGTGAGTATAAGGTGTAGGCGTTCAGTTCATCGGTTTTATTTTTCCTTAATTTTTTTTTTTTTTGATTTAAACCGAAAAATTACTTATATTCTAATCCAGCCAGATTTGTTCAAAAATCCTATACAAATTTTCCATTTCGTTCATTGCCTTTTAGAACTAGTAGAACGTGAAAGCAATAGGTATAGTTACTCATGCTTTCTTCCCACTTGATCACAACCAAACCCAAAATCCAAGCACCACTCGAACGTCGAACCCCATACAAACCCTTAGTCATACAAAATAGCCGATTTCGTTTACAACTGAGCTGAACGAAATAGTGGGTACGATGTGCGTTATACTTTTTTTTATAGCATTTATTTTTGATGGATACATTTCGTTTGCAACTCATCTGAACGAATGAGTGGAAATGGAAAGTATTATTTTCGCTCGTGTCGCAGTCGCAGCCGCTGGTCGCAGTTTCGCAAGTATGTAAAAGGGTAGTTTTTCGTTTCGGTATGATGTATGAATTACGAATCGAATGGGCTTAAGTTCACAAGAGACTGTCACGAGTTGGGAAATTCACTGAGAAATCTATTGAAGTTTGGTTAGGACTTAGGGGATAAGTGGATATTATAAACTTTTTTTAAATTTTGATGTTAGTAGCGGAATGAGTGGAAAGTCGCAGGTTATGAAGTACGATTTGGCTCAAGTACTCGAGAGGGTGGCACGAGTTGGTAAATACACTAGCACAAGACTGTAGTTAGGACTTAGAGGTAATTATGATATATTTTTGGATAAATTAAATTCTGGTTTTGATTTATTCGTACCAAAGACGCGTCATAATAATAAGTTTAAAATTCCTTGGTCCAATAAAAGATTGGTTAATTTACGTAATGTAAAAAGGAAAGCTCATTCGCGTTATTTATCTCATAAAACAAATTCTAATCGTGAACTTTTTTTGAGATTCAGGAAAGAATATGAGTTTTTAAATCGATTTTTATATAATCAATATATTTTGTCTGTTGAGTCATCGGTAATGCGCAATAGTAAATCGTTTTGGAATTATATTAATTCGAAAAGAAATACCACAGGCTTGCCTAAGGTAATGGAATTTGAAAATGTAAGTTCAACAGACTTAAAAAGCACTTGCGACTTGTTTGCTAACTTTTTTGAGTCAGTGTACAATGAGTGTCAATTGCAATTAAGAGATAATCATTACGATATGATCTCTGATGCTTTGGATATCGGTGTCCTACATTTTTCGGATGAAGATGTAATAAACGCGCTCGATAAACTTAATTTTAATAGCAACCCAGGCCCAGATGGGATGTTTGTCTTCCGTTTTTCTTCCTCTTAAAATAATTTTTAACCAGTCTCTTGTTTCTGGTGATTTTCTTAATGAATGGAAATATTCTTTTATAATTCCAATTTTTAAAACCGGTTTAAGGCAAAAGGTGGAGAACTATAGGCCTATATCTAAGCTTTCGGCAATACCTAAATTATTTGAAAGTATTGTTAAAGACAAACTCTATTTCGCGGTAAAAGAAATTATTTCTAGTAGTCAACATGGCTTTGTTCGTGGTAGATCTTGTACTACTAACTTAGCTTTGTTGACGAATTACATTTTTAATAGTTTTGAGAAACGTGTACAGGTCGATGTACTCTACACTGACTTCACAAAAGCCTTTGATAGAGTGCATCACACCTTACTTTTGGCTAAGCTAAAATCGTTGGGTTTTCATTCCTCAATGCTAAAATGGTTCGTTAATTACCTAACCCATAGAAGGCAAATGGTAAGGGTCGATAATTTTACTTCTCGTGTAATTGAAGTTACGTCGGGCGTTCCACAAGGTAGTCATCTGGGCCCGCTGCTATTTATTTTATTTATTAACGATGTCCACGAAACATTTAAATTCTGTAAAGTTTTGTCATTCGCTGATGATTTGAAGTTGTTTTCTCGGGTTAATAATACTTCTGATTGTATTCGCTTTCAATCAGATATTAATAAGTTATCGGAATGGTGTAATCGTAATGCTCTAGAACTTAATGTTTCTAAATGCAAGGTGTTTACGGCCTACCGTATTGCTGCACCCCTTTTTCATAATTATTTTATAAATGATCTTAGACTTCAGCGTCATGATGAGGTAAAAGATCTTGGTGTCATATTTGACAATAAATTAAATTTTAATTTGCATTACGATTACGCCATTGCTAAGTCTAACTCGTTGTTGGGCTTTCTTATGCGTAATAGTAACGACTTTAGTAATGTACATAGCCTTAAGGTTATTTACTGCTCCTTAGTCAGGCCATACTTAGAATATTCATCAATTATTTGGGATTCACCATATGCCTTACACAAACTTAGACTCGAAAGAGTCCAGAAGAAATTCACGAGATACGCGGTTCGTAAATTATATGTGTTTGATGAGCTTCCTAATTATGACAGCAGATGCACTTTAGTCGGCTTGCAAACCCTCAGTTTCAGACGCACTGTAACTTCTGTCATGTTTGTTCGCGATATTATTAATTATCATATTAAGTCACCAGAATTGCTTTATCTTTTAAATATATATGCTCCCCAGAGGTCTCTGCGGGTTAGAAGCTTATTTTATACAGAAAGGCACACAACCAATTATGGTATCAACGAGCCTATTACAAGGTGCATAAGCACATTCAATGATCTCTGCAATGAAATTGATTTTTGCTTATCCAGATTAGATTTTAAAAATTGCGTTTTTTCATTGGGTTTTGATTAAGTTAATTTAATATTTGAAGTAGTCTATAAGATTGAAGATCGGTAGATGACGCTAAGTCGCGCAACAAACAACAGTTGTGTAAAGCGTTACTGAGAGGTCACACTAAGAGAACGTAGTGTTTTGTGTGTCCTCGATGATGGTAAAAAAAAAAAAAAAAAACTGAAATCATTTTTTTAATTTTAAATATTTATTCTCTAAAAGTTAGGCGTTCATGAACGAAATGAACAATATGACGCGTCGCCACTGCTTAGGGCCAATATCATCCAAGCAATTCCCAAACTGCGTTCGCTCCTGGTGTGAGAGAATGAAAGCAGAATTCTTATAGTACTATTAAGAAATTGCTTTTCTCGTTTAACCATTCTGAAAGAGATGTTTTTTTAACACCAATAATGTAATAAATTTCTATATACACATATATCGTTTTCTCTTTTTATAATTATACTAGCAGACCCGGCAAACTTCGTTTCGCCCACATTCCTTAATGTAATGAAAATAATAATTCCGAACTTGCATTAAATACAATAGAAATAACTGAAGAAAGTACAAGGTGGGCCAAAAGAAGTCATCCGATGTTGTTTGGCTCTCTTTTTTTTTCTAAATGAAAAACTTCTATTCTGTTTTTTGATTATGTTTATTTGAGCCCTTAGAATTTTATCGGTCAAGTCGAGAAGTTGATATCGGCCAAATGGGCGCCGTCACAATTGGTTGCCATACGGGCTCGTTTTATGGCATTTTTTATCACTTCGGCCGAATGTTGTCCTTGAGGGCTTCTAGCGCCTCGGGCTTGTTCACGTAAGCACGGGTCTTCAAAAAACCCCACTAAAAAATGTCTGGAACAGTTAAATCGGGCGATCTGGCGGGCCAGTGCAAATCGCCAAAACGAGAGATGAGGCGACCCGGGAACGCCGCCTTCAGAATATCGGTTGTGGCTCGCGCAGTGTGTGCCGTCCTGTTGGAACCACATATCCTCCAGTCCTAATTCGTCCAATTGCTGCAGAAAAAAACTCGGTTAACATGGCCCTATAGAGCGCACCGTCCACTGTTGTCGTTTGACCAGCGGCGTTCTCGAAAAAAAAATGGCCCGATGACTCCTCCAGCGTGAACAGCGCACCATGCAGTACATATCTTTGACCGGGTGTAATGGCTACTCGTGCATTACTCGTGGATTTTCCGTGCCGCAGAAGCGATAGTTTTGCTTGTTCACGTACCCGCTGAGGTGGAAATGAGCCTCATCGCTCATTATGATTTTGGTCGAAAAATTGTCCACTTCGTCCTCGAGATTGAGGACCGCGTTGGGCGGTCGACGGGCAGCAGCTGATGCACGGACTGGACTTTTTACGGGAACATGCGCAAGTCTTTGACCAAAATTCGCCTTAGGGACAACCGGCTGATGGCTAATTGCGAGGCACGGCGTCTGGTCGATGTTATCGGCGACAGCTCGACATCCGCGTCAACAGCGGCGATATTCTCGGCACAACGGGCGCTCCGGGCTCGGCCACTCTTGGAAACGTCTCGTGTGGTCCCATACTCTTCTAGGTTGGTGGCCAAACGGCGCAGTGTTTGCGCAGTCGGTGTCAGACGGCTGTGGAATCGGCGACGGAATTCGCGCTGCGCCATCACTACAGACGAATTATTACGAAAAAAAAAAATAGAAACGATTATTCCGCGTTCTTGGGGAGTGTATCGCTCCATGGCTTGTTCACTTGTATTCTACATCTGTCTAGTCCACAAATGTCAAAACAGATTTGATATTGGCGGCCATTTGCAAAACTAAGAGCATCTTCCAATAGGCCGATCTCTCTTGGCCAACCTTGTATAACAATGTCGATGTGTTTCAATCAAACCGCAATGACGTCGGTGAACCTTTCGCTTTTTTACTAAAGTGCTATGGGTACAAAGCGAAAGGTTTGTCTACACGTGAGAATGCCACAAACAATTGACCTGTTAGAAACATAGGAATTTAAGATTGATGCCACAAATATCCAGTGATTGTCCTTGCGATTTATTAATCATCATAGCGAAAGCGAGACGCACGGGGAAATTCATTCTGAATAATCGGAATCCGCGAAATGAGTATTTTTGCCTTTGATTTTCCCCTAAAAATTCGTCGCTTGCACGACATCTGATTTGAGATATTCACAATCAAATCAAACGCGTTCTGTTACAAAGTTTCGGTGCATTGAAGTTTTTGTATTGGAAGTGACACTACCCATTTTTCTAACCAGTTTACTTTTTTCCAAAGTGCGGTTCTCCATACAAACTCATATACCGCCTGTCTTTTGCAAAGTTCCACCTGCCGGGTATCCTGTCTTTCAATCTGGAACCGACCATACACAAAATGTCATTGAAATCGAATAAGTGGTTTCGAAGATCGACAACAGTGCCACCAAAAAGTCCAAGAGTATCGTTTAAGTCTTCCTAAATACAGTAATACTAACAAACAGAAAAAAGTCATGAAAATTAGCTGGGCGATTATCGAGTTATAACGTCGTCGAGTTTCACCCAGAAGGAATTAGGTATAATATAGAAGATAATTGAATTGAAATGAAAAACGAAATGTGAGCGTTGAGAATGTTCAGACATTTCTTTTTTCCTAAACCTTCCCGTAGCAATTACATTTACAAAAAAACACAGAAAGAAGCATCCGAACACACCACAATCCATTTTTATATATAGATGTAAATTAATGTTTTATTTCCATATTTTGTAATTTCCATTTTTTGCTTGTTTTGGTTTCCCATCAATAGATTATATTGTATTTCATTAATATAACAGATACGTATACTGTCGCTTCGTGCCATTTATTAGACAATAGATTGAACTACAAGCTATTAAAAAAAACTTATATGTAATTAAACTTTTAACTTGGATTAGATTGTAAATACTATTTATTTATTGTTTGCCAAGTCAAGTCACCGATTCTTCTAGGCCTTTCTAGATGACATCATGTACCTCGTTTCATCGCCGTTCTTTAATTATTGAAAACACTCGTCTGACTGCTCAACGCGTTTGTAAGACAATGTCAGTATCCTATGCGTGGCCAGATTTTTTTTCGAGCAAAGCGGGACTCTTAAACTTTTTATATTGAAATTAAGATAGATGTTGAAATTTTGATTTAAATTAAGTTTAAAATCAAGATAGACAGACTCTGACCGTTGACGTTGTGTATCAATGTTGAACATTGTACTATGTACTATGCTATGAGTTGAAATTAACCTTCTCTTAGTGGAAGATATATTTTTTTGGTTTTCTTGTTATTTGCCATTGTGGTGGGACATGTGTTGAATGAAGTTTAAAAATAACAAAAGTATTGAAAGCGGAACTGAGAGAGTTTTTATTTAATTTTGTGCTAAAAATCGGGACGTCTGGCAACGCTGGATACTACTCTACACTATAAAGTTGATAAAAAAGTCTTGTCTGTTGATCCCTACATTAGAAAGTTGATAAAAAAAGTGTTGTCTACTGATCAGAATATTCTCCCTCTTTTATGGAATCATGTTGTTGACAAAGGCTTTAGACTTGGACTTCGTACTAGTATAGCAGACAAAATGTATGCGTTCCGACAATCTCACATCTTGTGGGTCGGCGGTGCAATGCAATAATGTTCACGTAATCAACGCCCACAGATTTTATTTCCCAAAAAATAAAATAAAATAAATAACACCCACTGGCTTTAATTCTGATCTAGACCTGGCACACTGCGGTATTGTTGGAAGAACAAGCTGATGAGTTTACGAAACGAGGTAAACTAGAAAGGGAAGAGGTAGTGGGAATTGAATGACCTCCATCCACCGACCTATATTAAAGGGCATTATAATAAACCAAATTATACAGAACGCCAAGCTGATCAAACAGTGCTGGGCATGTTATGCCCAAGGCACCTCGGCCGCAAATGGTGAGGGAAAATTCCCAAAATAAATAGGAAACAACTAAGGAAACTAGTAGAAATCTTCCCTTCTGCGATTGTACTATTGTAAGGAATAGACCCTGTACACTGCGACTAGAAGATATTTATTGTGTTGGCCTCTTTTATTTAACCCAGGGAGCTGTTGAGGCTCTTTATAAACCTCAGTACCCTTCTTGGTTCCATGTTTCCTATGTCTGCAGGACTTAAATACGCCCGTTGCATATGGATCACTCTGCCCCTTGCCACAGCAGGGCATTCGCAGAGTATGTGTTCCGTTGTTTCCTTCTCTTCTCCGCAGAGTCGACAGAAGTCATTGTCGGAAAGTCCCATTTTTTGAGATGGTTTCTCAGTGGCCACTGACCAGTAAGATAACCCGTTAGTATCCTTAGATCTTCTTTGCTTAGCTCAAGTAACTTTTTTGTCTTACTACGAGCTGGACTTATGAGTCTTTTTGCCTGCCTCTGTCCTTTGGAATCCGGCCAGTATTTGGCAAGGTGGTCATCATCCCATTTCTTGAATTTTGAGTGTACGTAACTCAAAGGTAACCCGCAGTAGGGCTCAGGACCAGTGAGCAGGCGTGATGCGCCTCTTCTCGCCAGGCAATCCGCTCGTTCATTTCCCTCAAATCCATTATGACCCGGTATCCAGGCAACGGTGACGATGTTGTCCTTGGCCAGATCCTCGAGGAGATTAAAACATTCTAAAACCAGTTTTGACCTGATCGAGTACAATCTCAGGGCCTTAAGAGCAGCTTGGCCGCCTGAGAGGATGTAAACGCGGGCACCTTTAGTACGCCTGCGTAGGCATTCTCGGACACATATCTCTATGGCGTGTACCTCCGCTTGAAAGATATCTGGTGATTTTCCCAGTGCTATAGCTCTTTGGAACCTGGGCCTATAGACCCCGGCACCGGTTGCATCATCTTCCATCTTTGAACCGTCAGTGTACCAGATTTGTGATCCTGATGGTATTATGAATTGGTTGGTTCTCCAGGCACTTCTATCAGATACTAGTATCTTAAATTTCCTGGAGAAGCGAAGCTTTTTAAGGATGGTGTCTGATACCTTGATCACAGGATCATCTTGAAGCATTTTTAGTACCCGAAGGTGTCCTGTGAGGTTTCCTGCTTTAAAATTTGATATATCAGGGAGCCTAAGGGCACTGAGACCAGCTTCCTTCTTTACAGAAATATGTAAAGGCATTAGGCTGAGCATTGCAACTATGGCTGCAGTTGGACAAGTTTTCATTGCCCCCGTTATACCAACGCAAACTAAGCGATATTTGTTCGATTTTTGGCCACCATGATAACGCTGCATAGGCGATCATTGATTTGATGAAGGTGTTGTATGATCAATAGATCAATAGTTCTAGTTTTCTATTTGTTGAGAATGGTATCATGACTGTTTTTGAGAGATTTATGGTCAATCCTTTGTTCTGACACCATCTATAAGTTAAGTTTATGGCCCTTTGCAGGATCTCAGATATCGTGGAGTCAAGCTTTCCCCTAACAGTGATTACTACATCAACATCGACCCAATGATGTCCCAAGATCCTCATTCTTCTGCCAGCCAACGCTGGACATTGACACAGTATATATGCCGCTGTCTGAGATTCCTCCAGGCATAGTCTACAGGTATCATCCTCTATAAGACCCATTTTCCTTAAGTGATACCCGAAATTATCATGTAGACAAAGCCACCTCCCATTTCAATGTTCCTCGACTCATACTTAGAACCCTTCTTTGAGTGGAGCAGGTCGGCCACTTTATTGCCATTTTAGCTTGTCTACATTGTTCCACGGTTGACCAACTTCTCAGGTGTTCTGCCGTGATCCATTTGTGAATCAGCTGTTTTACCATTCCTCTGCCAATTGAAAAGAATGGTTCTGGTCCCAGCAACTTTTCAGTTGACCCCTGTTTTGCAAGGGAGTCCGCCTTTTCATTGCCTTCGATCCCTATGTGTCTCCGTACCCAAGTCAGTGTTACTTCATTTTTAGATGAACACTTATTAAGCTTAAGTACACATTCCAGTGCCAATGATGTTGTGATGTTTGTTTGTTCCATGCATCTGATCACCGCCTGATTGTCCAGTGCTGTAAGGATATTTCTTCCTTCCACCTGACACTCAAGCAAGTAGTCCAACGCATGAAGCAAAGCAATCATCTCAGCCTGGTATACTGAAATGTATTTCCCGAGGCTTATGTGACGGGCAAGTTCCAGCTCTTCAGAATAGATACCGGCCCCCGCTCCGCCAGCCATCATGGATCCATCCGTGAAAATCACTATTTCACCATTTCTTTTTTCTGGAAGTAATCCGTTCTCAATACGAGTTTTGTGATTTCTTTCCATAATACGCACCCTTGTTATTCGATCCATAGGCATGTTCAGCTCCCTAATCTCGTTTTTGACAAGTTCCAGGATCTTCCTATGTCCATAGATCGTACCACAATTGTGCCATTTCGCATCTCGATGCAAACGAAGTGCCGTTTGGGCCGCTGTTTTCTTAATAAATAAGTCCAGCGGTAATATCCGCATGATGACCTCCAATGCGCATATTGGGGTTGTACGTATTGCACCTGTAATTCCTATACATGCTAATCGCTGAACCATATTCAGGTGCTTCCTGACAAAAGAGGGGAAAGTACTCCCCCTTGAGGACAGCCCCTAGTGGCCATAACAATCTTTTCTGAGCCTCCATACGCCAGATTAATGATTCTTCCCTTCTGCGATAACAAGCAAAAAGGTTAAGAATGGCAGGCACAGATACCTGCAGATTTTGAAACAACTTGCAAGCCGAGAAAAAATATTGAATACGCAACGGAAGTTTTGTGTAAATACTTTCTCCAACTTCTACAGGAGATAAACTATACACGAACTACAAAGCGCTATTTGGTTTCACCATGTAGATTGAATGTTTTTCAAGGTCATGTCTGTTTTTCAATTGTTGTTTACTGCAATGTGCAATAATTGGTTCTGTGGGGATCGGGATTTGAACTTCTGGTGCCTTGTGCTGTCGTTAAGAACAACCATGACGTCCTTTCTCACTTTTCGTTCGTCTTCTCTAGAAGACTGTATAGTATATGTATTCAAAACGATACTGCTCGTGGTAAAACACACAGTTTTCCACGAGCAGTGGAAAACTACTTCCCCATCCCATCTACTTCCTAGATATCTGTTGGATTTGTTGGCATACACGGTCTGTTTAATGTCCGGATATTCCAAGTGCATATTCAAAGCTTCCCTTTTTTTTTATTCGTCGTCAACATTTGAGTCAACCGTATCCGAGACAGGTCGTTTCGAAACAAAAACAATCGGTCGAGGTTGGGGAGGTGTGTAAGGTAAACCACCGCACAACGTTCAACTAAGACCGGTGCCAGTAACGCATTTCGTGGATGTAAGAGTTGCTGCCGTCTTTTTTATTACCCCGACTAGAAAATTGCTCATTTATCTCAGCTCTAAATAACAAGTCGGAGTATATCGAAATTTGCATCAAAACTACCAACATTCGTTCAATCTAGGAAATTCCGCACGGCAGGGATTCATGCCAGACTTCTAAGACTTATGCGGATATAATTATTTTCAGGGAGTCAACAGTTTAGATATTTTATGAACGCATTGCTGACTTGGCGGTTAAACCTAAAACTCCCGGGTATAAGTTGAATCTAGCTGTGAGCTAAGCAATTTCCAACATACTGACGACCGTGTTACTTAAACACATGCGTAAGCCTTCCATGAAAATATTACCTAAAAATACTCGGATAATAGTTATCTATTTCCATTTCCACCATGCAAAACTTTTCCTACAAAATCACCGTCGCTACAAGTGGGCGACATATTCCTAAATTACTTGGCCATTTCCAACTGTATTTCTGAAACACTTTACACCACTATTGGCATATTTCTGGGAAATTCGTTTCTATAGCTGCACTTCCCCTTTTCGTTACCCTACATCTTTCTGTAGTTAATTATCGAACCAATCCATTTGTTGTTCCTGTACAAACAGTTTTCATCGTCCTAGAGTTCGAACTGCCTACACTCCTTTACGACAATTCTCACTGCCAACTTGCCTGGTTGAAAATAAGGAAGTGCAATTAATTTCAAGTTTGTATTCATATCTCTGCGCTTATGTTATAAGAATATTTATACTTTGTACAAGAACCATTTGCACACATTCTGTGTCATTCTGTGTGCAGTTGTTGAAAGGAAATTGTTGTTTCCTTTCTAATTTCATATATATACAACCAATACAATCTCTGCAGTATTTGCTTGCACCAAACCTGCTCCTCCAATTTAGCACAATGTTTTGTGGTATATACCGTACACAAGATACTCGTACACTCATTTGCGCATAGAGTATAGACTGGTTTTGTCTGAATATATATCTGGGAACTTTCATATCACCACTTAGACACACAATCTTCACGGTCGACATAAGATGAGGATGCATATTTATATGGGAATCCGGGCCAATGCTATTTATCTAGATTTGAAAATCCCCTCTTGTTCTTTATCTATACATTTTCCACACTGCTAGCCAGGAATAAACGATTACTACATAGTCACCAAGAGTGTATGCGTTGGGAAATGAATTGCTATTGTAAAGATTATGTATAGCGTAAAAAGCCTGTGTTCCCATATTTAATGCAAAATCACATACGCTTTTCATATCTACTCGCAAAGTATGTCCTAATTGTTGATTGTAATACCGGATTAGGAAGGTATGTAGATCGTTTTTATTATTTCGTTCGTGCTCGTAGAATTTAGTATCTTTTTTGAGAAGATAAGTGGGGGGAATCGATTCGGAAGCTATTTCATTTGGCAACTTTCGACAGCTTGACAGGATTTGTTGGAATCCACTCAGAGTCTATGGTAGATAAATATTTCCCTTGATTAAAATGCAATCGGCCTTACTAATAATCAAACACTAATGTCGACGATTAGCTGGTTGCCAGCTTTAGTAAAAATGTACAGCATTAGTGAAACGGTACCAATAAACAACTATAGCCTTATTTATAAACGTATTATAAAGTTATGCCTCTATAATGCCTCTACACGCAAAAACCTTATTTATAAAAATTATTCAATGTTGTATCGAGCTTGTATAAGATAAACGCGCTTGGAGGTTGTTTAGTGCCTGTATATATTTAGGTGGAATAGTATCGAAATGTCATTTTGACTGGAAAAATGTCACATTTTATTTTAAATGAAATCAAAAAGAAATTGGATAAATGTATCGAGGTTTTTTTTCAATCTTAAAGATTCTACAAGTATCCTTGGTAAGAAATATGGCAGATATGAGATGTTTTGAATTGTTTTAAGAATTTAGTTTAATTTGCCCAAGACTACCATATCATCGGAGGTCCATAATCCCAACTTTTTCTTTTTACTTTTCCATTTTTGTATTCCTATTTGTATTTAATTTGCATTTCTCACTAGCTGCTATGTTTTTTTCATCTTTTCGAACAGATATATGTAATAGATTTCCCCTTTTTAGTACATTTTTTGACGCAAGCCCTGTATAACTGGTATGCATGGGCAAATGTTTTATAAATACGATTTTTTGGGAGCGTGTATAAAGGCTGTACAAATACTTACACTGCATAACTATACAGGTGTTTAGGCGCGTTTATCAAATTCTAATAAATAAGGCTGTTAGACCTCCACATTTGCTAGTGCGACAACTTTCTTAGAATCTATTACATTTGTTGTCATCGCATAATTCAAATTCCATAATTTGTTTTCGTGAAAAACAAGGTCAGTGGTGTATTTCACAACGAGGATTTTATTCTAAAGAACGGAATATATAAATTATTTAATATTATTATTATTAAATTAATTTGCCCAGCAGATATCTTTCAAAGGCTTTTTGAAGCTTATTATAAGCAAAAAACAAAACACAAAATAGGAAATGCATAAAATATCAGGTGATCTGTCAAATATCACATGCAATTCAGTAATGCCATCTCCTTCCATCGGACACAATTTTCAGTACTTTTTATAGTACACTTTCCTTTGTTTTCTAATACTTCACGATTGATTATGAGTGAATTTATGTCGGAACGATTATGCAAATCAAAGCTTATTGATCTAAAGATTGAATGGTTAGCAAATGAATATTTTTAAAAAATGAATAATATTTTATTTTAGAATTCATTAAAAATTCACGTAGGAAGCCAAAAGCGTTTTAAGGACCTATCGCTTCCGTTTTTAAATTGCAATCTGCCAAGCATCGAAACAGTGCCCTTTACAAGTACATGGAAATATAAAAATAAATACAATTTGATCTTTTAAAAATCGTATATAAGTAATATACTTCATTCGGGAAACTTAGAAAGCGACAAAATGTTAAATTCATTCAGAAAAATATAAACCGGTGGACACGAAAGCTGTCATGCGTACTCCTCTATAAATTCACACCAAATAAAAGAGAATTCTGTATATCTTGAATTCACACATACTACCTGTTAATCCTACAGAGGTTCCTAAATTTATTATTTCGAGGGGATTTTGCTGAATGCTGACAATTCGTATATAGATATATCCGCTAAGTCAACCTTTTCTCATCAACCACTGACTCATTAGAAGTTCTCATTCTCTGGGAACAAACTCCATTTACAAAGAGGGTTGCAGCCAAATATCTACCTGAGCCGCCTAAATTACTAAGAATTGGTATCCAGGTATTGGCTGTCCAATCTTAAGTGAACATATATTTCTCGACGACTCTTAAGAAAGTCTTGGAAACATCCCAAACTTGTATCAAATTTTTTTTTACTGCGTATGCATTCGTGATTTGCAAACTATTAAGAAAACATTTAAAAAGCAAGCACTAACGGTTAAATAAGAAACCAAACATTTCATTTAATGAAAATGTTTTAAATATATATTTCAAGTGTTTAGAAATAAAACAAAAATTCAATATTTTTCAAGTCCGAAAACATTTACAATTTACTAAAATAAGTTTATAATTGTAAACGTTCAGGCTGAACAAAAGTGTATTTAAATTTACTCCTATTACGAAATTCCATACCGCCATTTTTGGTGGTTGGGCAACACTCCTGTTGAAAATGACATTTAAGGAGGATTTCTTTAGCTAATGTTCGAGATAAACATTTCTCAACATTAACATTTAACCCTAAAGTTAGCGATATTCCGGCAACTATATTTGTTTATTGGTAAAGGGATTTTGGAAAGTGTGGAGTCTTTGTGTAAACTGCCAGACTTAAGTTGATTGTTGGAAGGCCGAATGTCAACATATAACTAAACTTCGTTTAAACTTGCTAAAGTATACGCTGTAAAACATATTTCGAATACCTATTAAAACCATTGGTTAATCGGGCATTTTTGTTAACAAGAAGGTCGCACTTAAATAGTCTTCTTCTCATATTCTTTGCATCTTTCACCATAGCAATTGTTCTTTTTAAATAAAGCGTTTACTTTAATCGTCTACTCAGTGGTCGTACTCTCGGATACTTCAGTCATACCTATACTCATTTGAAAGACGGTACCCGCTCTTAACAAGACATTTTTTTCTGAAATTTTATAGAAACGCACAAAAGTTCCTAGCTTAACTTCAGGGAGTACAACAGCAGCTAGCAGAATAGATCTTCTAGTTTTCGAACCGGTGCGTCGACATGACTCACCAGCTTAAATATTACCATCACATCCAGCAAGTGAATTTCCAACAATTGCAAACCTTCAAGCTAACCCAATGGGTACAATGGCTCAGTAACTAGTTCACTGTCGCAGGTTCGCCCTCCGGGAAGACACGAATAATTACATCTTAAGATTTTTTCTACTGCCCCACCTCTCGTTAACATCTTGCATATATCAGATCAGAGCGTATAAGTGCCATGAAAGGCATTCTGAGTTCAGAGCCGTTCAGTCTCAGCAAAGAATTGTACGTCCTCTTCAGCGGCAGGTCGTACATTTTTAATTTTTGTTTTAATCTCTCACTCACCTACAATGTTTTTTACCCAGCTTTGTTGGTTTTTCAGTTACAGTTAAATCTAAAGAGTTTTCGGCAAATCTAAATAAAAGGATAAGCGTCAAAGGTGTGAGGGCAGCTCGTTCAACATATACTTTCTATTGCGATTTATAAACGTAGTATAAATTATTTAAAAAAATAAAAATAGTGGTCGCAGTAGGTGTACATAGAAAGTAGGTGTACATTGCAATCTGTTTGTGTGAGCTCAATTTCCGAACGTTTGGATTGAGCTTACACTTATATGTCGTATTTCATTGACATTATATACCTCTTGTAAAACATAAAACATTATACATACCTAATTGGATTTAGTGTACCTACAATTAATTTTAAAAACTCTAGATCATTCCAATAAAATCATTATAACGTTGTGAAAGTCTTGGTCTTTTGATTTATTTCGGTTTCTTTGTTTCGCCACTAAAAATACATGTCTTTACAGTTCTCGATAAAAGTGCCAAATTATCGCACAACGGTCACGCTGGTCACAGCGCGTGGCTCTCGCACACATTCAAATCCGATTCGGAACGTTCCCTAGCGATATTGCGGGAAAAACAGCAGAAAACCAAGGCAGAGATATGCCTGCACTTTTAGTTCATGATGATTCTAATGCCTGTACCTATCACAATCACGCTTTGACACTAGCTTTGCTTCACCATTACGTACTAAAGCTTACGAGCGCTTTGACATTTCACTCAACTCAGCTGTTAGCAGATGTTTTTTTTTGTCACAGTTGTTTACAAATCTTTTGTTTATCAACAAATTTAATAAAATTTCAACTTGAAAATTAAAAATTAATTCCGGAATATCTACCCTATTATAAGGAATAAAAATAGCATATTTAAAATATGTGGAGGCAGAGGACGTTGGTGGGTTCGAGAGCTCAATTTAAAAAGAGATGAAGAAGGGTTTTACGCTATGAATTTTGAGCAAATGAGGGAGCGAGATCCGGAACATTTCTTTAAAATAACAAGAATGTCACCTGAAACATTTTGCGATCTGTCAAAGTTGTTAAGTTTTTTAATTCCTCCGTGAATAATTTCAATTAAATGTAATTAAAACACGTAAAAAATATCAAATAGTTGATTTTAAACTTATTCCAAAAGAGCTACCTACATCTGTATAATAAAATCCGAGTAAGCCCTAGTATTTATATAGAACTATCCTAATTTCATCATTGCTCATGAATAAAAGAGGTGTCACGGAGACTTCACCTGACCATTTTAATAGTGAAAAACGCCGCCCAATTGAAACTCCGTGTAGCATGGAAAGTGAATATATAACAGGCATTAGTATCGAGAAACTGAAACAAATTCTCGACGAAAAAAATGCAGATCTTGCTAAGGGTCTCGCTTCAAAAAAGGATTTCCAGTTGCTATGTACGGAGATGACGAATTTAAAAGCAAAGCAAGAAGAGATTTCGGCAAAAGTAGTCCATCTAGAGAATCGCAACAAACTGCTGGAGGCTCAAATGGACAGGCTAATGCAAAAAAGCACAGAAAAAAACTTAATTGTCCACTTGCCAATAGAAAATATTAATGATCCGGTGCAAAGTGCAAAGTCCGTCTGCGATGGACTGTTAGAGAAGTCCGAGGTAAACACCGAAATCGAAGACGCGTACAAAGTGCGTGGCCAAGATTCAAATAGCGCAACGGTTATTGTGAAAATGAAATCTCGCTACAGTGCAATAAGTGTGCTCCGTAATGCTAATAAGCTAAAAGGGACAAAAGTTAGTATCCGCAAGGATTTGCCGCAAAATGTTCGTCACAGGAGGGCTAAATTGGTTGCGGTCATGAAAGTTCTTCGCGAGTTTCGACCGTCAATAAAAATAACTCTAAATGATGATAAACTTTACGTGGATGGGAAACTGTTTTACTGGGATGTATCCGACGGACTGAGAAGTGGCAATAAGGAAGGCCTGGATGTAATAAAACAAACATTTGGAGAATTACCAACATCTTTAGTAAATTTATTACAAGAAATGCAAAAAAACAACACCGATACGCCAATGTCATCAAGAACTGTCATACAGCAAACGCCAAAAGGAGCTGTCAAAAAGTCAACCGCGGTACACATGTCGGGTGGAAACCCAAGGGCACGTTCTCATGCGACATCTAATTGATTAGTACCCGTCTACCAGAACACCGAAAAACAACCAGCAATTAAAGTTTTAAGTTATAATGTAGCAGGGCTAAATAATAAGTTATTATTTGGAGATTTTTTCAATTATATACATGAATTCGATATATTTTTACTTTATGAAACACATGTAGTAGATTATACAAAATTTAATTTTATGAACATTTTTTCGCAATATGAATTAAAAAGTATACCTGCGGTAAAAAACAATTTGTATGGAAGAGCAAGTGGAGGCGAATTATTTGGATACAGGAAGCAGCTAAAAGGAGTAAACATAATATTCAAACAAGTGGAAGAAGCTACTGTGATGGAACTTAAAATGGACGCTAAAAGCTTCCAGATAGTCCCAATATATCTTAATTGTAGTCATTGGCAGCGCGACTTTGATAAAGCAAGAGATCTATTAAACGCATTAGGATCAGCAGACTTAATGTTAATCGGCGACTTCAATGGAAGAATCGGATTAACGCAAAATAATTTTTCTAGTGGGTTCGACTCAGCATATTTAAAAGTACTTCGTAATTCAAAAGATGAGACCAGAGATAATAAAGGTGACAGAATCCTCGAACTAGCAGATGCTTTTGATTGCCGAATACTGAATGGGAGTTGCGATGGTGACCCACTTGGCGAATATACTTTTCTACGCGGCGCAGCATGCTCAGTCATCGACTATTGTTTTCTAGCTGGATCTTGTATTTCCATGCTCAGCGAGTTTAGAGTGGCAATGAAAACATTCTCAGATCACATGCCTCTTGAAATATCTTTTAAGATTTCATCTCCCTCTAGCCCGATGAACCCTGCGCAACTAGGACTGTTACCAAAGCTGATATGGAAAGACGAATTTCGAGAATTGTACCAACAAAATCTAAATGCGGAGCTCAGTTTATTGAGCGAATCTAGTACCCCTCCCAGTACTGAACTACTAACGGAGATCATAAAAAGAGCCGCACCAAAAAGAAATTTAATAGGAGAAATTCGTAGAGATAGAAAACAAAAATGGTTTGATAGGGAATGCATGCGAGCCAGAGACACTTCTTTTGCATATCTGAGATTACTGCGGTCAAGTAATTCCACTTCATTCAAACTTCTGTACGCCTTGGCTAATAAGTACTTTAAGCATCTCTGTCTTTCGAAAAAACAAGCATACAATCAGCAAAACGTAGACATTATTAATAAAGCGAAATCATCAGCAGAGTTCTGGAAGGCCGTGAAGGTCATAAATGGAAAGAGAAATGTTATCGCCCCAGGCCTGCAAGCAAATATGCTCCAATGCCATTTCACTCAGCTCCTCAACACACCGCAAGTCTCTGCATCGTTTCAGTACGCAGCCCCTTTGATTATAGTTGAATTCCTGGATGCACCTATTACTTTGGATGAAGTGCAAAGTGCTATTTCAAATGCAAAGATGAATAAAGCACCGGGAGAAGATCGCGTGCCCTTTGAATTCTACAAGAACTGTACCCCTGAATTTCTAACAGCACTTAAATCAGAATTCAATCGGATCTTCGAAACGGCGGACGTTCCAGAGAGCTTTCGAAAAGCGATAATATACCCGTTATACAAAAAGGGAGACTACGAGGACCCGGCTAATTATAGGGGAATATCTTTCCTGAATGCGTCAGCTAAGCTATTTGCAGCTGTTCTTTTCAATAGGCTGACAACTTGGGTTGAAAACGAAAAAATACTGCATGAATTTCAAGCAGGTTTTAGATCTAAATATTCAACTATTGACCAAATATTTTCGCTTGTGAATATAGCTGAGACCTACAAAAAGAGGCGCAAAAAACTATATGTATTTTTCGTAGACTTCAGAGCAGCATTTGATACCATACCACGTGAAGCCCTCTTTTACAAACTGTACAAAATTGGACTTTCAACTAAAGTCATTAACGTTTTGAGGGCTATGTATGACAGTAATACGGCGTTCATCTGGGATGGGAATCACTTATCTGAGGAGTTCCGAACGACTATGGGTGTAAAACAGGGATGTATTCTTAGCACGTTGCTGTTCATCTTATATATTAACGACATAATAGACGCTATTAAAGGAGGAATAGAGATAAGCGGAACACGCATTCCTGCGCTGTTATTTGCGGATGATATGGCTCTCCTAGCAGATACTATAGAAGGTGCGCAGCTGATGATAAACAAACTAGAAATCTATTGCAAAACCTGGAACTTGTCTCTTAACCTAGCAAAGTCGAAGATGATGATTTTCAGGGATGGCGGTGGGAGGTACTGTCAAAGGGAAAAATGGACGTATCAGGGTGAGCCAATTGAAGTTGTGCGCGAATATAAATACTTAGGTGTTTTGATTGCATCAAACCTAAACATGAAGAGGCACTTAACATCGAAATTAGCGGAAGCAAAGCGTGCAGTCGGTGCAGTTTGGGGAAGATGCATCAACAATAAAAACATATCGCACAGCGCGAAGCAGAAAATATTCCGCGCAACTGCATCTTCCATCGTTCTTTATGGAGCGCAAGTATGGGGATACCGACCATATGAAGAGGTAGAAAAGTTTCTTCGTTATTTCATAAGAAGGACACTCAGACTGCCGAGCAGTTCGCCTATCTACATGCTCCATTTGGAGACAGGTATAGCCCCCCTGTTCTTGGACACACTCAAACTCCACCTGGATTATGTGATAAGAGTTATGGCAATGAGTGATCACAGATTACCAAAAATAGTTTTATCGCACATGATATCGACCAAGGGAATTTGCGTGCAAGAGTGGGAAAGGCTGGCCTCTGCTTGCGAGTACAATCTATCTGTTGCGCACAATGAGCAGTTAGTATCTCTTAAGATTAGGTTTAATACCCTACTGAAGAAAACAGGTCAAAGATTATATGACCAATTTGAAAGTGAAGCACTGGCATCTCAACACAGGTCATACTATAGCAGACTGAGCTACTATCCACGGGACAAAACTTATTTCTTGGATGGCGCATCCATCGATATGATAACCACTATCTTTAGAATAAGGGGGGAACTTTTACCTCTTAATTACATTCCACATCGCCCAGAACTTCCAATACTGTGTTCCATATGTAACCGGAAAGAACGTGAGGATGTATTTCACTTCGTAGCAGTATGCCCCATTCTAACAGAAATTCGTTTAAATATCTTTGGAGTACGTACACTTGAGTTGAATGAAACGATAAGCATATTCAACGGCGACAGAGGTTGGGACGCATTATATAGATATACAACTATTGCCCTACGTTATCGAAACTGTATAATTGCTGAAAATTTTTAAATTATTTTGTTAAATTAGGTATAAAAAATAGGTATACATATTGTTACAAATGTTTAAAATGTCAGTCTGGTAGACGGCCTTCGGCCAAACCGCTAAAGACTAAGATATTATGTTTTTTTGTTTGAGTTTATACATTTTATGAATGAAATAAATAGTCAATTATTATAAAAAATAGTCATTTGAAGTTCTTCTGACACTTATAGAGCCTAAACTTTTAAAGACGTCGTGGAGAAAACCAATAGAGCCCAGCGCGCGCTTGTTTTTGGTTCTTTTGTTAGTTTTTAATTCCTTGATGCATTGGTTTCCTCTTATATTAATTTGTTTTATATATCTATCGCAGGAATTTCCTAAGCAAGTCCTAGCTTGGATGTTTCGCATGGGCTATTCGACGGTTGCAAGCATCATATACGAAACATGCGATGTTCTTTGGGATGTTTTGATGCCGATTTATTTGTCGCAACCAACCGAAGACGATTGAAGAAGAATCGCAATGGATTTTGAGATGATGTGGGATTTACCAAATTGTATTTCCGCTATTGACGGAAAGCATATAAATATTCGATGCCCACCTGGAGCTGGATCTGAATACTATAATTATAAAGGCCATCATTCCGTAGTGCTTCTTGCGATGCCAATTATACATTCACCGCAATTGACATTGGGGCTTACGGCAGCCAGAGTGATGGGGTGGAATTTTCGCTGAGTCATCATTTGGAAGAAAAGTGATATCTGGCAATCTTAACTTTCCTCCTCCTAAAAGCCTTCCGAATTCTTCTTACATTTGCAATCACTATATAGTTGGAGATTCAGCTTTTCCTTTGAAACCGTATTAAATGCGTCCCTAACCGGGAAAACTATTAGACGTGGAAAAAAACTATTTCAATAAAAGACTTTCCAGAGCTCGACGAGTGACAAAAAATGCTTTCGGAATTTTGGTGGCGAAGTGGCGAATACTAAGTACTACGCTACACATGATTCCCACTAATGCTGATAAGATAGTTAAGGCCACGATAGTATTGCACAACTTCGTAAAAGTTAACGATACGGCTTACTATAATTCTGAGTTTCTCGATCGCTACGACAAAAATGGTTATATCATAAGTGAAGGAGTTTGGCGCCGTGAAGTAACACCACTTTCTCAGTTTAGACAAATCAGATCTCACAACTCCTCCCAAGTTGAATTTTTCATGCGGGATAAAATCAGGGACAATCTATATGCCAACCAAATTAAAAAAAAAAAAACATGTAATATTTCATCATTAAAATTCATTTATTAAAACTAAGATCACTATTTTCATTCAGTCTCAATTGTTTTATAATTTTTAGGAACAAGTATTAAAAACTAAAAACATAAAAGTGAAAAGAATACTAGAATAACTACTGCATTGTCTGAAACAGTTCGTGATTAATGTCCCCCAATATTTTTAAATGAAGCCGCATTTTTGCTAATGCTAGCAATGGCTTCATCCTTTTGGCCATGTTTAACATGAACTCCTCATCGGTATCCATTTGTGGTGCTTGACGAGGTAAGAAAGGAATCATTGCCGTAGAGAGATCATTCAAAAACTTTTTAAATTCGTCATCGGCGGCTTTTCGTTTTTTTCCTCTTTTTGGGGTATCTGTTTCAAAATTATCTACAGCGGGATCTTCATTTTCATTGGTGTCATCCCAGTCAGGTGAGGTCTCTTGAAAGTTTCCAATTTGTCTTAAAAGAACACAAATAATTTAATTTAAAAGAATGTCGAAAACTATTTCGCGCGTATTGTATAACTACTGTACAACTACATAACTGTTCGAAGTAATTTACCTTCTTGTAGAAATCGAGGGAATGAGGAACTCCAAGCAAGAATAGTACTCCCATTTTTCCCTTAGTCCTGCTCCACTGCCGGATGGAAGATCCTTAGCTCTTTTTTCCCTGACAAATCTATCCCTCAAACTTTTCCATCGCTGTTTGCAATCATCAGATAGAAATATTAAAAAAAATGATACAACTTGAACACTTATTATTTGTTAAATTACCTGATCTCTCCAGCAACTGACTTATTTCCTCCCAGGCTTCAAAACGTTTATTTACATTTTTGTACTGCTTTAATTTAGTGTTGTTAATAAACTCCCTATCTCTTACCAGTGCAATCAGTGATTCTTCGAAAGACATCTGAACGAATGAATTCTGTATTTTGACTTATTTTATAGAAATCATTTTAACTTACTCACCTTAAAAACTAAATAAATAAAAATTTCCGACCAAACGACACAAAGCCAGCAGTAACAACAATCGAAAAATAGTTTGACAATTTTTTTTACTTTGACTTTCGGCGATTTACGGCAACCTTACGAAACATTACGTTCAGGTTTTACGAATGTTATTTTGAAGTTAAGACGCAGATTTGTGGTAGGTTTCATGGATTTCCTATGCCTGAACTGAATGTCGTTGTCAACGCGAAGCTCCAAAGCGTGATTGTGATTCAGGCTTAAATGTTGCTATAAACAGACCCATTTTTCTTTAAATCATTAACTTTTACCTATACCACTTCAACTAAAGAAAAAAACGCATTCATTTTCCACCAAAATGTTAAACTCAGAAATTGTAAATTCTCTGTGAAAAAAAATTCCACAAGAAATTTCAACATTACTGGGCACGAAATAGTAGGTATATTTACAAATATTTACATATAGCTATAGAACCGCCAAATTGAATTATATTTACATCAACTTTTTTCTTAAATCAACTTTAAATATAGAAAAAACTGAATCAAAATTCCATTTTTGGAATATCAACTACATATCCGAATCGTAAAATCACAACGAAAGGCTCTCTGATGGCATGTTTATCTTTGCCTATATCTGCGAGTAGTACCTATATCTTTGGTAGGTACCCACAAGAGTTGAGTAACCCTGCAATAATAACTTCAGAGATCCGCAATTCCGCATTTCATTTCCAACAATTTTCCGCTATCATTTCTCTTATGCAAATATATTTATATGTATGTATGTACAATGCGAATAACAACAATGGATATGGAATATGTAAAATGAAAAAAAAAACATGGCTAAGGGTTGAAAAAAGAACGTAAGCGAATTGGATGAGGAACAATGGCCAATGATAAATTAAACAAAAACGTCACCAGGCCTCGGGTCATTTGTGTGCTTTTCCATTGTCTGGTGTGTTGCGTATACATACGCTTATTATACGGTGCTATAAGTTTGACTGACCACTTTCTGTTATATAAAGGGTTTTCCAATAAGAGGTGTTATTTTGGTATTCAAAGAAAAATGCCATTTTTTTGAGAATGTTCGGATGTGTATTTCATAATAAAGAGGAAGGTATGCCGTTAATAATGAAAAACAACATCAGCCAAATGGCCACCATGAATACGCATACAGGACCATATCCTTTTGATGAAATTTTCCATAACAAAATCGCGAAGTGGCTGCCCTATGTCCTCGATAGCCTCACGAATTTTATCTTTGAGGTCTTGAATGGACGCTGGGCTGTTGATGATCGGCCGGCTTGAGTTCTTGTGTTAACTGAACTTTATAAGCCTCAAGACCCAAGTCTTTATGCAAAATACTGTGTAATGACGTTTGTGGAATGCCCAATTCCAAAGAACGACGAGGAATGGAAAAAGCTGGGTTTTCTTCAACACTTTGGGCTACAGCAGCAATATTCTCAGTTGTTCTTGAGCGACGTGCACGGGTTTTATTCTTCACATCACTAACTTGTCCCAACAGCTCGAATTTTTCCACCAATTTCTGTATTTCGGTCCGACAAGGTGCTTCACGACGACCAAAAAATTCTTTAGTTTTGCGAACTGTGACTCCAAGATTTTCACCATTTTTGTAGTGAATTTTAATAATTTCAATGCGTTGTTGAAGCGTGTATCGTTCCATTTTTAGTAATGGCGTAGTTTCTACTTGTCAAATGTCAAAGAATAAAAGCTTCAAAAGTGACAGCTACGGAAATAGCGGGTCATTCACAATAACACCTCTTATTGGAAAACCCTTACTAAACGAGGGCTTCCAGATTTAACCGAAAGACTGTTTGCAAATCGTGGCCTTCTTAAAATTGTTTCCTATCCAAATGAAAACTTCAAACAATTTTTAGGGCTTACTACTTATTCAAACATCGTATTTGTTCCCCTCACAACACAAGTAAATGAGCACAGTGGCTCAGTGATTAGTGTGCTGTATAACTAAACGAGGGGTCGCAGGTTCGATCCCAGAAAAACACATATAACATATTAAGGCTTTTTTCCTCTGCGCCAACCTCTTGTGAACGTACGAAAGGTTGCGAGAAGCTAGGTCTAGGTTGCATGAACCTATTGCGCCAACTATTTATTTATTTTTAGCATTTACAGCTGGGACGACCTTGGACAAAATTCACTGGTCAGTGCCTTTCTGAATAGGTACGGAACATCGTTTCTTTGTAGCATTCTACTGAAAACTCAACGGAAAACATGTGTAAAATTTGCATCATCGGCGTGGTATATAAGCCTTAAGTGCCCTCAGTGAAATATAAATTCACTTTAACTGGCTTGAATTTCATAAGATAACATAATATAAAGGCTAACTTATGAAATAATACCTAAAGTTAAATTTACTGAAATTGAGCTATTTTTGACAATACAATTAGGCAATAACAGTGTTCATTTGTGACACCGATTTTCCGAATTTGTACAGTTCATTATGCTAGATTTCATTGTCAGATATGTATGTAAATAAAAAGTTAATTTCGTAATTTATAATTGCGTTTTTTATATATAAAATTTTTTTTTTCATTTTTTATTCTTTATTCTTCCGTTGATTTTTTTTTGCAATTATCTAATTTGTATGCACTTTATTACTGTAATTTTGGTTGTGCTTTCATTCGCAGCAAATATTTAGTAGTTCGGTTTTCCCAAGTAATCCCGCAAAAAGAATAAAACCTTCGTTGATATAAATTCCTCAATAACACCTGCGTTGAGCTTCAAAAATTCTATAATATAAGATGTCCGATTGTCGACCATTTTCGTAAGCTTGTTTGCCTGTACACTTAGCATATTATATTCCATCTTTGGTTACATCAGAAGTTTCTACTTATTAAATCTTTAAACAAAAACTTTAAACTTTGCAAAGCAAAAAACTCAGCTTTTTTATATTTAAAAACTCGTTATCGCACAATTAACTTTACGGAATTTGCAATTTGGAAATATACCCAAGGCGTAAGGCAACATCATATTACGTCTAACTAAGGTAAAGTTGCACAGTTTGGGATAATTGGAGGGAAAGGTAAAGTTGCCTTACGCCTAAGGTAGGCTACCATTTTTAAGATAAATTGGAGGGAATATTACCTATGTGTGCAATATTGCCATTGTCATAGTTAAGAAAGAGAGTAACCTAACACCTAAGAGAAAGGTTCAAACTTTGCCTTGCACAAAATGCAAACGAGCAAACCACCTACCTTAGGTCTGTGGCAATCAACTTTACCTAATGCGGTTAAGGCAATATTACAACGTATTTATCTTTGAGTGCATGAGCAACTGAAATGGTTCCTTAACGCAGGCCGATGCTACAATGAAAATAAAACCCTGATACATTTGATAATATAAGGCTTGATTCAATTTTTATTCTTTTTTTGGTCAATATACGCCCAACAAATTGTTTCTATCAAATTGACATGGTTAGGTTAGGTTGGGAGGGCAGTTTTGCATGAGATGCAAATTTCCGGAAGTCATGAAGGCCATTGTGAGTACCCTGTTTATAAATGTAAGGACATGTGGCTAACAAAACCACTGCGATCTGTTGAGGAAAAGTTTTATGCCTGATAGAGGTACCCCCGCCAAGTCGTTCAAACTTTTGAAGAAACTTGCTCCAATACAGGATGAGCGGCGTTCCTGTAAAGCTGGGCAGTGGCGTAGAAGATGTTGCACGGACTCTATTTCCTCTTCGTCTCTGCAGCTTCTGCAGAAGTCATTTGCAAAAAGTTCTAGTCTTTTAGCCATGTTTCCTATGGTGCAGTGTCCGGTTAAAACCCCGACGAGCATCCAGATTTGACTTCTTTAAAGGGAGACTAGGAACTTTGATCTTCTGGTGTCAATTACAGGCGATAGATTTCGGGTTATGACACAACCGACGGTGTTGCTCCATTGTTCCTTAGCCAGTTGTGTGGTGACGCCGTCAATGAAAGTCTTAGCAGTGTTGATAGGGGGTAGCACCTATCCGTCCACTAGTTCAGGGTTCATATCAGAGCCGTATCTGTAACACATTTCGCATTAACAAATTGAGAAAATCTTAAAAAATGTTATCTTGTCTTAAAACTTTTGTGATAACAAAAAAAGTTGTTAATACCATCAGAATTGTTTGTCATTTTGTTAATTCAACAGCAAATATTGTTGATACTACAAAAATAATCTGTCAGTATTACACTTGTCTTTTGTTGAAACTATAAGAATATTGCTTGTTCTATAGAATTATTATCTAAGTTCTATAATTTTAATTTGTTGATTCAACAAATAAATTGTTATGTGCATAGCATAAGGATTTAATAAATGATACGCAAAACAAATAGGTTAAGCAATTAGATTTATTAAAAATAAGGGACTTTTCGAATTATATTACGAGCCCAAACGCAAAATAGTTGGCCTAGTATTGTATTTTTTATCCAATACATTTTCAAATGCGTTATTATTTTGCATAATTAATAAAAAGTTGATTTTTTTTTCTTAATTTTATCCATGAACATGTATTCTTTATAAAGCAATCAGTAAGTTAAAACATTTAATGATTGTTGCCACAAATTTCAACTGTTAACCCATTTTTTTCTTTGCAAAATAGTTGGCCCGTTAGTTTTTCGTGGCAAAATAGTTGGCTTAAGCTGGATAATGTCTTTGTCTCTTGACATTTACCGTTTATTGTTGCGTTATTTAAGTGCGGATGTCTCAAGTCAAGCATTCACTGATTGCAGTCGCAGTCAAAGTTCACTATGGCGCGTGGCAAGTGTTTATCGGAAGACATACGTAATTTATTAATAAAAGCGTACAAAAAAAAACATTTCGGCATATAACATCGCAAAAAATTTGGAAATATCGAGGTCTTCACTTCGAAACATTATTAATTTATTCAAGAAGACTGGAAATGTGAACCCACTGAAGAAAACTGGAAGACCATCAATCGTAACAGAAGGGCTTTAAGAAAAATTCTCAAGAAAGATCGTCGTATTGCAACGGCAAATATCACCTTAGAGTGGAAAAATGTGAAAAAGCAAGTTTCAAGAGACACCTGCATTCGAGAAATGAAGAAAATGGGATACAAATTTTATACAGTAATTTTTAACCAAATTGTTTTTGTTTTATTAACTTAGAAAATTGGTTCTTCTAAAAACCCGTCATTTAGGCAAAAGAAAAAACACTTTTAACTCCTTTGCAAAAAAAGAAGCGCTTAAGGTGGACTCGTGATCATCAAAACTGGACGCTAAGGCAATGGAGGAGTGTAATATGGAGCGATGAGTCTCGATTCGAACTTTGTGTTGGGGACTCACGATCAAGAGTTTTAAGAACGCCAGCTGAAGCATTTCACCCAGACTGCTTTAGACGAACAACTAAATTTACCGCTTCAGTAATGGTATGGGGATGTGTGTCAGCTCAAGGATTAGGTGACCTTCGTTTCATCGATGGTACTGTGAATGCCAGTAGGTATTAAGACATCCACCAAGAGCACCAATTTTACAGCCCGGACCTGTCTCCAATTGAGACTTTGTTGGGAAAAATGAAAAAAGAATTAAGAACAAATACGGCTAAAAATCTTGAATGAATTGAAGGAAAAGATCCAAGAAGTTTGGAATGGCATAACTCCTGAATACTGCTTTAATTTAGTGGAAACTCTTCCAAGTCGAATTAAAGCCGTTATTAAAAACAAAGGTGACGTCACTCAGTGGTAAAAGACAGTTATTTTTGTATTCGGCCAACTTTTTTGCGTCGATAAAAGAGTGGGTCAACTATTTTGCGTTATATGAGTTACAATAATTTCGTTTATTTAATCATCAAATGAACTGTTATTATTTTATGAAGAATTATTTTTAAATGTATATGTCTAACACTTTCACAATATCGAAATAAATTTTGAGTTTGTTTGTTTACTTTGGAGTGCCAATCTTTTTTTTTCGAATTTCATAAGACGGAAAGTAAACGGGCCAACTATTTTTAGAAAATATCAAAATATGCATAAATGTAAGTATGTGTTTCATGTTAAAATGACTCATCCACTTGCACGCATATAAGGGTAATTAATTTTTCGGTTTCGAAAGTAAAGCTAAATAAAACACATACAACGATACATTTTTGATGAACATTTTATTTCATTATTAAGTTTGGACTTTGCCCTTAAATGTTAAATACAATATCTCTCAAATGGCCGCCTCGGCAAGATTCGCAGCATGCGCTTCTTTTGATGTAATTTTTAACCACTATTTCGCACATCTCGCGAGGTATCTCGGCCATAACTTAAGTAATATTTGTTTTTAATGCATCTAGAATTCGGGGATTAATCGCGTAAGCAAGGTCTTTTGCTTAGCTTCACAGGCAAAAATCGAACGACGTCAAATCGCATGATCTTGGTGGCCAATTGACGTCACCAAAACGCGAAATTACGCGACCAGGAATAAATTTTCGCGCAATTCAGTCATAATTGTTCGTTTTGTGTAACTTGTTGCCCCGTCATGTAGTAACTTTTTAGTAAGTCTTAATAATTTTAATGCGTTGTTCGATTGTTAACCGATCCATTATGGTAAATGGCAATCATTCAACTAATATCATGACACTTTAAACGACAGCTGAGTTTGATAGGTGTCAATTGCCAGCGCTACCAACTTGACCAACGATTTAAGGAACTTTTCTCTTCAATATTATAAAAGTCGCTTTAAGTCACCAAAGCTGACTGTACAATTGGGCATTCTATTTTGTTTTTTTGTTTTAGGAAAAAAGTCGACCATAGTTTAAATGCACTCTAATAATAACACAAGAATCTTCATCGCATCGCTTCAAGTAGGAAACGCGTATGCATACCTATTAGAATAGTACGTGATACTTTCGATGGTGTTATAAAATGCACGTTTTCGAAACAATATTCTTAGTAAAAAATCGTCCTAAAATACCTACACTGTACAACTTATGTATGTGGGTTTTTTTTTCAATTTCGCCCACTTTCCATAAAATTAAGTCCATTCACTGCTGAAAAGAAATGTATTATCACTCTCTCTATATATATGTGAATGAAATTTATCAGGGTGGTCCTTTCTTTAAACTTTTTACATCTCCAACGATTTCATTGTAATTTTCTCCCATCGTTATTCTTTTGTTATTTCGAACAATATGAATTATAATTGAAGTTATAAAAAAGCAATTAATTCACAATTTCGAGTCACTCGATAGAATTTTAATTAGTGATACTTTTAGGAATTCTTACAGCTTTTCGCATGGAAATTTATGGGTGATAGATAAAACGACTGTAGAACATGAGAGTATACATATGCGGCAAGAAATTCATTTAAATTTCCAAAGTTTAATTGGATATCTATATTCTATGATTTTAATATTAAATTAGGTAATAACTGAAACTTGGTTAACATCCACAAATAATGCCATTTGAATTGATAATTATTTACAGCTTTTAAGTGAATTTGTGTTTTAATCTATATTATACAAGGTGGCGCAAAAATAACCTTCCGATGTTTTTTGGCTGTAATTAAAAAAAAAAAAAATGAAAAACTTTGATTCTACTTGTGGATTATTTTTATTTGGTCTTTTAATTTTGTTTACATCAAGTCGAGAATATGATGTCATGTAAATGGCCGCCGCCACAGTTGATTGTCATTTGAGCCCTTTTTATGGCATTTTCCATCACTTTGGCCAAAACTTCCGGCGATAGGTCCTCACATTCTTGACGGATATTGTCTTTAAGAGCTGCAAGAGTCTGAGACTTGTTGACATAAACCCGCGACTTCAAAAAGCCCCGCAAAAAGAAGTCTGGAGCGGTCAAATCAGGCGATCTTGCAGGCTAGTTCAAATCGCCAAAAACGACCCGGGAACACCGCATTCAGAATATCGGTTGTGGCTCGCGCAGTGTGTGCCGTAGCTCCGTCCTGTTGGAACCACATGTCCTCCAGTCCTAAATCGTCCAATTGCGGTAGAAAAAAATAGGTAAACATGGCCCTATAGCGCGCACCGTTCACTGTTATCGTTTGACCAGCGGCGTTCTCGAAAAAAAATGGCCGGGTCAACAGAGGCGATATTCTCGGCACAACGGGGGCTCCGGGGCCCGCCACTCTTGACAACGTCTCGTGTTGTGCCAGTTTCTTCGAGGCGAGCGGCTAAACGTCGCAGTGTTTCACCAGTACGCGTTGGACGGCTAGAAAATCTGCGACGAAATTCACGTTGTGCCAAAGTCACCGATCGATTATTGTTCAGATAAATAGTCACCAATATTCCGCGTTCTGGAGCAGTGTAGCGTAACATTGTTTATTAACGTGTATTTCGCATGTGTTTACTACACAAATGTCAAAACAGAACTGACATTTGGGGCCAATCGCAACATTTATAGCATTTTGTGATAGGAGTATTACTTTTGCGCCATCTGTAGCTTCTCCAAGTGGGTGACCTCAAATTTCGAAGTGTAACTAGGTACTTCAAAGTTAAAACCAAAGATTACGAAGGTCGTATACACCTTTTGTACGTCCTTTTCATTTTTCCAGCAAAGTTTGGAAAGAAGAACACCAGCAACGAAACTGTCCACAATAAGTAAAAATAAAACGTCAACATTTTCGTTGACGTTGGCACTGTCGGTGCTATAGAAAAGTAATGGAGATCCAACTTCGTTGAGTGAATCAAATGGAAATACGGAATTACAGAAAAAACATTAATTGATATGACAATTAACATTTTCTGGTGGACGACGCGACAGAAACAAACATACGTAATTTATTTGTGAGTAATAATGCATCATTCTGAACTCAAGAGCTGGTCGTTTTTCTCTGTGATGAAATAATTATCACAATGGCGGAAGGCGGAATTTGCCTCATTTCTATACTTCCTCTCCCGTTGGCATTTTTCTGTCCGTGAAAAAGTATGTGCGTGGAAAAAAAAGAAAGGCCGTACCAAAGCAATTTAAATTATAAGCCGCTAGACGGGTATGCAGTGACATAAGAGAAGTATTAAGACAAACGGTGGTTAGTTATGTGGTGTATTTATGCAATTATTTATTTATTTATTATTTAAAAAAAAAATAGTTAAATGGCTCTCGGTGGTATGATGTGATGATATTTCTCTTAAGGATTAACAAACAGGTGTGAGGTTATGTTAGTATGATATCTAGGTACAGCAGTGCAGACTGCAGAGCTTGTGTGGACCCATTTTGAAGCCCGTGTTGGGGCTAAGCCATTATTGTTGGCGATGAGATGTGTTCTCTCTTGTGGTTACTCGACCATCCTGATGTATTTATTAACCTGTAAGGATTCTATCCTACTATCCGAAAGATCCTGTATGCCATAGAAGTAGGCATTGACAGAGGAAGTAAGCTGAGTCCTCTTGTAGAGCCTCATCTGCGCAGTCCCGTCATAGCATTTTTGGTCATCTTTTGAGATTTAATTTCATTGTATTCTTGCCTAGAAAGTTGTGACCCCTTAGACCCCTAGCTCTACCAGTTTATATAACGACGTTTAATAAAACCACAAAAGCTTGTTAGTTCGACTTATATACAGGGTGTCCGCCGGGAAGGTATACTACTTTGCTTTGTCGCCATTTTGGTAAACATTAGTCTTGCCAGCACTTCATTTAAACATTATTTATTTTTATTGTTTATTCAATATCTATATATATATATATAAAGTGTCCGCCAAATAACTTTTTTTTTTTAAATGCTATAAAAAAAAACTACTGAATATTTTCTCAAATTTCTTTTTTTATTTGAAAGTACAATCCTTCCGGTTAATAATGGCATCCTCATCGATAAACCAAAGCGTGAAAAGCCAAAAACAGTGCGTACACCCGAGAAAATTGAAATTTTGGTCCAGAGGCATAATTTTGCCATTTTTCTTCGAAAATGAGCAAGAAGTGGCCGTTACAGTCAATGGCGATCGTTATCGGCCATGTTGAACGAATTTTTGTTCACAAAAATTGAAGAGGAGGATATTGGCAACATTTGGTTTCAGCAGGACGGCGCTACGTGCCACACAGCCGAAGCTACACTCGATGTTTTGCGCCCTGTTTTTGAAGATCGCATTATCAGCCGCAGAGCTGATGTCGTTTGGCCACCGCGGAGCTGCGATTTGACACCGTTGGACTATTATTTGTGGGGTGCCGTAAAAGATAAGTGTTACGCCGACATGCCAGAGACAATTGACGCTTTAAAGGACAGTATTCGTGAAGCCATTGGTGAAATACAGCTGCACACAATCGATAATGTGCTTAAAATTTGGACCGATCGTGTAGGCTACTGCATGGCCAGCCGAGGCAGCCATTTGAATGAAATTATTTCCCATTATTAACCGGAAGGATTGTACTTTTAAATAAAAAAATAAATTTGAGAAAATATTCAGTAGTTTTTTTTATAGCATTTTCAAAAAAAAAAAGTTATTTGGCGGACCCAAAATATGAACAAGACTTTTTACGTTGAATTCATAAAATTTCAAGATTTTTAATATTAAGAATTTTCTAAAACTAAAAAATTAAAACAACCTTTTCTATTGAAGACAAAATATTTTATATTAATTGCATTATTATTTGTGTAATGTGAGTCGAACAGAGCCCATGCACAATTTCTGTTTTTTTTAAATTTTTATCAATTCTAACGAAACATAAAATTCAATGGATTTGACATTTTATCAACTGATGATTTTTTTGGTATAAACAGCGGATGGAAACTTCGTATGTCCACTCTTAAAAGATTTTATTTTTTATTGCTTCCACATTATCCGCAATATTGAAAGAATATTTTCTGCTGTAAATTTAAATAAAACAAAAATTTGTAATCATTTGAGTACTGCAACAGTTAAAAGTTTAATCTTTGCAAAACATTTCTAGCGATTTAATGAAACTGCACCGAAATCAGAGACAATACTGAGACCACCTTTGGTTTTATTAACCAATGAAATCAAATTATTCGCCTTTTAACAATTAATAATAACTGTGCTGTGCTGTGGCTTAGTGGTTAGTGTGTTGGACTACTAAGCGAGGGGTCCCAGGTTCGAATCCCGAGAAAAACCCAAATTCCAACTTAAGGTTTTTTTCACTGCGCCACCTCTCGCGAACGTCTGACAAACATCCGAGAGTATAAATGTCATGAAAGAGCTTCTCAATTGGCCGTTTGGACTCGGCATAAAATTGTAGATCCCTTCCATTCGTCCCAAAAATAAAAACTCGCACAAGACGAATGGTTGTGAGAAGCTAGGCTTTGGTCCATACGGACCTGTTGCGCCAATTATTTATTTTTATTTATTTTAATAACTAACCAATGGCATTCAGTTATGTAATAATGTGGTATTCCCGAACTCTAGTACATTTCCCCACGGTTGCCGAGGTTGGCAGCATTTATTTTTGTATTTTTTGTATATTTTTGCATGTCCACACGGATTCTAAATTGGCATAACACCGATGGGAAAACAAAATGGCGAATTTGAAAATAAATTGAGGGGACCAGCGGCAAGAGGATTGTGAGTTGGTGGGGGTCTCAGTATGATTTGTCTCTGACCGAAATTCTAAGTCGTTTTAATTCATTATTCAAAAGTTTTAAAAAGCAATTACATTTATTTACGACCAAAGTTTTTTTTTAATCGATATTTGTGTGATATTTATATACCTAACTACTATAATTTTATTGAAAAAATAAATTCAAATTTTTAAAGTTATTAAAAAATTGTATTTTATATTGCTTTATTTTTATATTTCGAAACAATCTTGAAAATAAGATTTTTTATTTCAGAAAAACAAGATTTTCAGATTTTTTTTTTTGACAACGCTGCCCCGAATGACACTTTCATTCGGGTATACATGGTTTTTCATTCAAGTGTGACTTGTATGAGACGAATGCAAATTGTGACAAACGTCACAATTACAAGACCTACTGGGAAAAATACAACTCGATGTTTTCTGTTGAACTATACAATCATGTTTTTTGAATACTATAAAAGTAGCTAGAGCTATATAAATTTAACAACGTTCTTATCTCTGCTAGTACAGAAGCAGGAAGGGACCATTAATGGTATGGGCCTAGTTCCTTGTTGACGTCAAAAGTTGTAAGACTATGCTTCGTGATCTAGTTGTGACAAACTTTTGCATATTTGTCGGTATTTATACTGAAAGGCCTTTGGTGTGACCTTTTTATTTCTGTGATCGAACCTTGACCTAAAAATCACTGATCCACTGTGTTATCGTCGCCCGAGAATTGATTTAACGTTGACGCCAAAATGCACTTTCTGAATTTTGAATGTAGACATTATGTTTTCGTCCGCCTTTTCCGAATACCTTATTTATTTGGGTATATCTCAAGCCAATCTTTTTTGACGTATATATCCACCAAAATTGGAAAGTTTTATTATTTCTTTTGCGTAAGCGCCATTTTTGTGGATATACCTACGTCATATTTTCCATACAAATTACAATTTTTTATACCCTCCACATCAGGAACGTATTTAACTTTGTCATTACATTTGTAAAGCCAAGAAGGAGTCAACGGAGACCTCATAAAGTATATATCCTCAATCAGGATCACATTCTGAATCGATTTAGCCACATCCGTCTGTCTGTTTGTCCGTCTGTCTGTCTTTTGAAAGCACGATAGGAATTGACATAGGCGACTGAAATTTGGTGAAAGGACTTCTTTTTATCGTCGTTAGGTTGGTTTTAAAATTCCCATACAAAACCAATATTAGAAAACACTTGTTGAAAACACGATAGCGTGAAATTTTGTGAGACGACTTATTTGTATTGTCGTCAAATTGGTATTAAAAATAGGCTATGTCGGTCAAGTAGTCCTGGTACCTCCCATTCAAAATAAATATCAGGCCCATGTGTCTCTATATCTGTTGAAAACAGAATAGCGTCGAAACAAATTGACCTAGGCAAGTGAAATTTTGTGAGAGGACTTACTTTTATCGTCGTCAGGTTGATATTAAAATTGGGCTATGTCGGTCAAGTAGTTCTGGTACCTCCCATATAAAACCAATTTGACTTGTATGCAGTGGAGGGTATCAAAGCATCGGCCAGGTGGATGATAATACACTTGTTTTTGTTTAGTATTATTTTGTTTTGCGCACTATTCCGACGAACGTGCATGTCAACTACAAAAAACATTTTTTTTTCACGCGTCACAGATGAGTCTAAATTTCTGAATATTAATACAGTATCTACTATGTCTATGAAAACCGAAAGCGATCTTCACCAACAGAATACAGATCCAATGCATGTAATTGTGCTTTTATCTTGAAATCGTGTTATCGCTACCAAAAGGTAATGCTTAGTATTGTTTTTGAAAAACAAAACTTTGCGTTTTCTCCAAAACTGCTACTGTTTGTTTTTCTCAAAGGTCAAACAAACATTTGAACTTAAAATAATGCAGATGTAACTAGCATCTTTTAAGGCTTCCTCTACAAAGGCTGAATACTAAAACTTTTGGAAAGTACTGTTTGCAAAAAAACATATTTTTATTACAAATAGTAGGAGAGCCCACCGCTTGATGTCCTAAGACATAAAAAATAAGGATTAGTTGTATATAAAATGAAATGTTGCTGATTTATGTACATAGATAAAGCGCAAAAGGTTGGCGGACATTTTGGCGCATTCTGATTGATGCATTTCCGATACTTTATTTTTTATTTGCTGAAGCATTAAAATGATGATGAAATGCGTGGCCATAAGAAAGAGAGCCTTAAATAGAAGCTGAAGACATAGGGTTTCCGCAAATACCTGCCAACCATATTTAAAAAATATATTACTTTCATTGATTAGGTATTTCCATAAAAAAAGGTTGTATCAAACATAATTTTTAATCTGTGAGTTTACCAATCACAAAAATATAGAGTTGGCTGTTATAAATAGCCCAGGAACAAAGAGAACCGATAATTTTTTTTTGTAAAATAAATGAAAATGCCATACTTCCATGCAAACTATTTTTTTATTTAAAATTTTGTTCATTGAACATTTTATTGAGATCCTATGTCCTATCACTAATTTAATTTGTCTTTTGTTCGTTACTGCAATTCCGTACAGGAGTATTTTTTCGACGTACGTGTATGAGAGCAAGAAAAAAAAGTGATGTTATGTGGCGTATGTGTCAAAATGATTCTGAGGAAAATTTCCAAAACTTAAAAAAAAAAAAAAATTAAATAGACTTTGTTTTTTAAATACTATCACTAGAAAGTAGATATTTCAAGTAACATTTAAAACAAAAATATATAAATCCCAGCATCAATAAAACCGCAAACATTAAAATGCGATTTCCCAAAAAAAAATTAAAAATGGCGTATTTGTCAATCCAATTCTCGGGCGACGTTATCACAAATGTAAAATAAATCGTCTGGTATAGATCGATAAATATTACTATTGCATAATTTATTTAATCGAAAGCATTAATCAAACCTACAAAACTTTTCAAACTACTTAAACATTTTCTTCGAAAAGGTACGACAAAGAAGTTAGACTATATTACCAATGACACTGCCCTATAAGATTTCAGATCGCAAAATGTTCAATTTAAATGCCTGATTTCATGATTCGCACTCAGAGGTGTCCAGATAGCAATGATTTCCCTCCACCACCAGCACCATATGGCTGGGCGTACGACTTGCTTTGCTCCGATTTACAAGACCTGTCAACCTACCTACATACATACCTACTTTTGATGTGAAAAAAAAACGACAAAGCCCAACGACAAAGCAGATTGTTCCAAATAAATTCCGTTGCCATCTCAGAGTTTCTTCTTTGTTCAACTTTTCCACTTTCTATATGGGATGTTCCAAGTTTTCGAGTTATCTCCACGTACAGCAATTTTCAGATGAAATAACATATCCCATTCGAATTTGTACCATGTTAGCCATCCTCGTTTCTCTGTATAGGTATGTGTCCTCTTGTAGGTGCACAGGAGAATCTGAAGTTAGATGTAATAGATTTGTTTCGTGTTTGCGCTTTTATTTGTTTTAGATTTATTTGGGAACAAACACACACTCGTATATGGCAGTGCAGCAGTCGTGATATCTATTGAACTCGTTCCAAATTTTAGTGTATCACTCCCTATGTTGAAAACAATATATTACTGTTTCTAGAGTGAAACTAATAGTCGAAATGGGTAGCTGTGGCAGTGGTCCAAGGAAATGTAATAGATACTCGTATTTTACTTTTTGTTTACTTATTGTTTTTTATGCTTGTTTTTTTTTTTATGTGTGCACGAGTTTCGACTCACCTTTAAAGAGAGTAGATCTAATTTAGTACACATTGTGTCATGTTTTGTATTTTACTGATCATACGAATTCGTTTACATAAATGAAAGGCGTTTTACATATAGAGATTAGTTGAACGACATTTAGTTTGTTTATTAATAATTAAATAAGATAAAGTTAAATTAAATAATCAATTAATATACTTATGAACAATACAATAATAATATCCGTATTAACATTTAATTTTAAATATGTGGTTTTTATCTTTTATTCCTTTTTTTATATGTGTAATAAATTCAATAATATTTCTGCTACCTAAGCTATAATGCGATTCGTTTTTTGTAAATAGAGTGGCAAATTGTTGAAGGTCACATCTAATTGTCTGTCATACTCTTGAGGATTTAAATCCATTAAAAGCAATAAAAATGACTTTTTACCTTTTCTGGCACAACTATTTATCTTAAAAAAGAACAATATAGATTTAAAAATATATTTGTTTTGGACTCAATAGCTTTCTGTAATCTAATTTGACAAGTTTCACGACGAATGACAAATTTCATGCAATTATGCGTGCAAATGTAATCTGGACTACAAACAAGAAACATCTTAATATAGTAAAAATAACAGGATAATGGTATCTACCACTATTGCAAAAGTGCACCAACGATTTTAACTGAAAAAAACTATTCTGAATTTCACGGCAATTCTTTCGGATATTTATTGAAAAGCTCCATAAGTTTATTTATATTACCACGCATTTATTTCTCACCAGTCACTGTTTACATTTACACTTAGTAAGTCATTTCTTTGTAAATGAATACAAGAGACCGTCGTCATCAAACAATAGCTACTCGTTCTGTAACGCTATCACTTTCACCATTGCATTAATATAAATATAACAGGAACCGGTATTATACAAAGGTATGTAGCTCGCGATATTTTTTTTTTGTGTAAAAATTTGCGATATCTCTTATTTATTGCGATGTTTGCAATATTTTGATTTATTAATCATTAAAACAAAATTAAATTCTAATTCAATAAAATTCTTCCCATTTGAAAACACTGAATACAACCATTATTGCTTTATCAAAAATATATGCTAAACGCACTCATTTTCATATTTGTTCTATCTTGACGTTGCCGTTCAATTTAATTCAGTCGCAAAATAAAACTGTTCATGCTTGTTCATTGTTCTAACGATTTCTTACAGTGTTTTCTATTTGCATTTTGAAATACTAATACTATAATTTGTTCCTTTTTCTCTGTTATTGTTTTCTGTTACCTAACCAAAAATATTAAAAATCAAGTGAAAATCAAGTTTGATGTGTTATTTTTTTAATTTTAAGCATTTGCGACTTTTGCGATAACTTTTTTGTAATTTTGCGGTTTTTTGCGAAAAAATTACTAAAAATTGCGATATAAGCTTATAAAAATCTGGCAAGCCTGCCCACAGCCAAGAGCAAATAGCCATGTAGGTATGTGCGCACTCACGCATTGGTTGCTATTGCTATGGACGTCGAGTAGACTGCGATTATGATTCATTTCAGTCATACTCGCATGCCCGCCGCACACAACCCAAAGTCTAAAAGCGATACGGAATGGAATATGGAACGTCAAGTCGTAACAACATTAACTCTTGAGAAACCGAAAGCACTGTGGCTGTAGGTATGTGTATGTGTACAAATTATAATGCTTTCCATGAGTACGATATACTGAACCCACTCACCCCCCAAGCATGGCTGTCAATCGAGAAATCAATCTCAATTTCTTGTTGATTAAATGAGATCTGTCTTTAATTTCTTCTAGCTCATCCTTTGGAAGGAGCAGAAAGAAAAATGATGGCTTAGAATACTCGGGGAAGTATTGGCTAAAGAGCATTTTAAGCTTTTTTGAATTGACCAAGCTTTTTGAATGTAATAGCAGGTTGAGTGAAGTAATGTTAAAATAAAAAAGTTTGCAACCTCTTTTTCAACCTTTATAAGGCGAATTTTGAATAAAAAGGTTAAATAGGTACCTATTCGATGATTTTTTTATTTTCTATGAGCATACAAAATTTCAAGTTTATACGACTAACGGTTCGCGAGTAACAGAAAAACCTCTCTAGAAAGGGCAGCGAGGATCGTATCGAAAAATACCTTTTACACAGCTAGTGGAACATATCCTGAAAGTTTCATGAACATACAATTAGCGGTTTGGCCTGTACGATGTCTGTCAGCTCAATCACGCTACTCTTTTATGTATAGAGATTCCATATATACTCGTACAGTGCTGTGCAAATTAATTGGGACAGGCAACATTTTTATGATTTTTTTTATTTTTTTCTTATAAAATGTAATTTTTTTTAAAATCAGTAATTTATATGGCCGCCTTTGACATTAATTACATGTTTCACTCGATTTGGCATTGATGAAACCAATGTTTCGTAAATTTTTTTTATTTCTTCGTCGTGAAACCAAACTTCAATTATTGCAGAAATAAGCTTCTTTTTGGTGGTACAATCCCTTTTCCTCAGCCTTATTTTTATCATAGCCCAAAGATTCTCTATTGGGTTGAGGTCAGGAGAGTTGCCTTGCCATTCGAGTACATTAATATTTTGTTCTGCAAGGAATGCCTTCATTTTTTAGAAGTGTGGCATGGTGCAAGATCTTGCACCGGTCGGGAACTGTCTTTTCATGGTCGGTAAGAGCATATGGGTCAAATCGTCGGCGTACTTGATGCTATTCATCATGCCTTCAATCGGCTTTAAATTTCCAGGGCCCGAGGAGGTGAAACAATCCCAAAACATTACTTTGGGGGGTGTTAAGGGGCTTGAATAATGTGAGCAGGTCAGAGCTTTTCATTGTCACTTCTTCTCACGACACTTATGCGGAAGCCCTGAACTTCGAAATGGCTCTCATCAGAAAAAATGACTCTTCGCCATTCTTGCGAAGACCAGTCCTAGTGTTGCTTTGCCCATTGAAGCCTTTTCCTCATCATAACCTCAGTTAGAGGCTGTTTTTTAAGTGGTCTTCTGGCTTTGCGGCCCACATCTAGAAGACGCCTTCTAACAATTGATGAGTCTAACACCACACCAGCCGACGCTAAGTCCCTTTGAAGATCACCGCTAGTCTTCCAAGGATGAATGACGCTGTTACGGATTAAAGTCTTGTTATCGCGATCCGTTGTCTTGCGTTTTCGGCCACAATGCCCCGTACGAGCCGTTGCAATGGATCCTGTAGCCTTGTGCAACGATATGATCCTAGCAACACTTGATTTTGGAACTCCAACATCATCCGAAATCTTCCGTATGCTTCTGTCAGCAATTATCATAGCCCTTTTCTCCATCGAAATATCCGTTTTCAAATTAGTATAAAACAAACTAACGAAAGCTAATAATAAATCAGATAACAGCTTCATGACACTAAACTTTCATAAATGCACAAAAAACTGCAACTTACTTTCGCAAATCCAAAAGAAAATGTTTTTAATAATAAATTTGCAAAGAACCTTACCACGGTAACGCGAAAATCATAGCCTACTTACGGTTATGTTTAAAAAACATGCCTGTCCCAATTAATTTGCACAGCACTGTATATTATTATCGTTTAATTTTTAAGGTTGGGTTAAAATATGGGTTTCCAGTTAGTCAAACTGCTCATCTCTGTACGCTGTGAAGTTGGTATTAAGGGAATGTTTTGGGGCCAAGCATCATTATACGGAAGCAACATTCGAGCTCTGTGAAAACCCACGATCATTTTATAGTTCAATAGCATGCTGTGCCCGCAACTTTGTTCACGACATCAAATTCGAGTCATGCATAGTTTATTTGCCTAATCATAGTAACAACCGTCTACCGTCTTTGTTAGACTTGACAAAAAATATTTGTACCCACACTAAATGGAGTTTTTCTTCCAAAAGTGCATTCAATTATTAATTATAAAAAAATATTTTCTGTTTCGTTTCCCTTAATCAGAGGAAACGACACATATACTGTAGCGGGGAGTTACATACTAGTGAAAATATAAGATTAGACAACGTTGTAAATACACACTCGTTGCATTCACGTCACTACCATTGATAACTGCAATTTATTAACGTCTATATCAACAAAAACGCAGTCGGAGCAGTGGCTTAGTGGTTAGTGTTAGCGAGGGGTCCCAGGTTCGAATCCCGAAAAAAAACCAAATTCCAACTTCAGGTTTTTTCACTGCGCCACCTCTCGCGAACGTCTGACAAACATCCGAGAGTATAACTGTCACGAAAGAGCTTCTCAATTGGCCGTTTGGACTCGGCATAAAATTGTAGATCCCTTCCCTTCGTCCCAAAAATAAAAAAACTCACAAGACGAATGGTTGTGAAAAGCTAGGCCTAGGGTGTCTACGGACCTGTTGCGCCAACTATATAAATATATACATCAACAAAAACAATACGAGCATTTTTTGTTAGCCTTTTCCTTGTGATTTTCATATTTTGCCTGCTTCTTTCGAAATTGAAATATCGCATAAGTGCACGAAGGATGTTTTCTGCGAGAAAGAAAGCAAGCGCAAAAAAATAATGCCATGATGCCGATGGTGAGGAAACGACTTATTTCTGATATTCTTCGTAAGCCTTAATAACCTGGAAATAAAGAGCCCGCCTCTTGGCAATTTGAAAGTAATTTTAACTTTTTGTCAAATTATTTCTGTAATTGTTTTCTGCTTTTCATCTTTTCGCTAGTGAAATTTTGCTTGTGTTAAGTACTTCAGAATTTCATAATTTGTATGTGCTTGCGCTTAAGCTGAAGAGAAGTTATATTTCCTTCGTTTAGCTTCCGGTTCGTTATTTCTTTTTACCGGAACTGAAGTCACGAAGGAGTAAAGCCAAGAAAGGTTACTAGAGCAATCATGGGAAATAAAAATGTTACGTTTCAAGGAATGATGACAGCGAAAAAAAAACGATTTTAAATATTATATGCGCACATTTGAATCCCTTAAAATATGAAATCATGAGGAGGCTTACTTTACATAATTCTTTTGTTAAGGGCAGATATGGGTGAGAGAAAAACACTAAACTATATGTACATATTTACAGGTATAGGTATATAGAAATACGAGGCGTCAGTGCAGGTACCATTAATTTCCATAACAAAATTTAAGGTGTATAAATAATGGTTATGGAACGGAATGCCATTCGACATATAATATTAGTCATCATTAAGGTACTGGTTTGAATGGAATGCTTAATGAAAAAGAAATGATTGGAAGGAGACATGACGTGGGAGTTATTATTTTATAATTCACCACCAATTCATTTTCGGAGTGGTATAAAAATATTGCTGCATGCCAACAGTCAATCATATGTAATTAATCCAGAGGATGAAGACATAGTTTCTTGTTAAGTGGAGTCTATGTAGATAAATTCAATACCGACTTCAATAAAGTCCTCCATATTATGTAGTTCTATCCGAGTCTTCTATATCGTGTGTCTTTCATATCGAAAGGATTCACATACTTGATTTTCTATTGACGAATTCACCCTCTTTAGCTAGCGTCTGACCACATATTCACAAACGCAAACTCATAAACTGTTTAGTGGATTATGAGTTTAATATTTTTTAATTCCTGTGGTTATAGTCCGTATACCTTTAAAGAAAAAAGAGGACATAATTTACAATCAACAACAATTTTTTGTAGACGTACATACTTTAAAAGTTTAAAAACGAGGGAATTGTTCTTACATTGAATTTGAAGGAATCAAAAAATAGAGCAAAGAACAAATAATAAAGTGAGCAAAACCAGGTCAAAGCGAAAATGAAAGTAAAAAAAAGTGAGTTTAAAAAACCCAAAAACACGACTGACTGTAAAAAAAAAATTAAAAAGATATGAACAAGACACGTTCAAGTACATACCTATACCTAACTAATTGACAGTCGGAGACTATATACCTACACAGCCTTACAAATATATGAGTATTGAGTACACTCCGACTGTCAATAGTAAGGTATAGGTATGTAGGTACTTGAATGTGTCTTGTTCATATCTTTTTTTTTACAGTCAGTAGGGTTTTTTTTTGGTTTTTTAAACTCACTTTTTTTATTTTTATTTTTTTAGTCTATGACACTCCGGGGAAAAATACGAATCTAATGACACCTCACTATTCAAAATCGGTCAAGCCGTTTAGGCTACACGGCGTCACATAGGAACGTACATAGGATACGCGCGAAACACATAACCTTCCCTGTGTCCAGTCGGGTAATAATATTCGCGTATTTTCCCGAGCCAAACACTACAAGTCCGTCAAACTCAAAAAATTTACCAAAACTCTCTCAGAGAGCTGAAAATAAACGCCAAAGTACGTGGATAGATTTCGAGCTACTTTGAGCAACTGTCATCTTTGACATCTAATCCATATCACAAATAAATATATTACTTACGTTTTGCAACATATGAAACGATCTAGGACAACATCCGACCATCACCGAATTTTCTTTATTTTTACAGATTTTATTGTTCTGTGCAATTCATTTTTAAGCCGGATTTTGAATTTGTTTCTTGACAAATTTGTGCATTTGACATATTTATCAGTACTTGCCGGTTGAAATTCTCTGAGCTGTTTCGAGCCAAGAGAGGAACCACTCGTTACTCGTTATTTTGTTAATTTTCTCTTTTTCCGTCATTTTTGATGAGTACGTGTATAGACTTTATGTGGTTGCGATCGATTTATATCGATTGCGTTCGATTCAAACCGCTTACGCGGACAAACCTAATGTATCTATTTAGACTATATAAACTTTAACCTAACACTCAATATAATATTCGTATGATGGTAACACTATCCACTAAAAATAAATGATGCAATTTTTTGCTATCAGTTGCGATGTTGAGTTGAAATGTAGATGCCGCTAGGTGCGAAACTCTGCTGCAGAGATGAATGAATAAAAGAGATGGATATCTTTCGTACGTCTATCCCCCCAAAACCCATTTGTTTACATTGTTGTTTTTGTAATTTCAACCCCCGTCTGTGAATACGTGTGAGCTATAAAAAATCATGTTGCTAATGGCCGGCCAACATTACTTTTGCTTTTATAGGCATCGCGCTGTTCAATTGTTTTGTGTTTGGTGTTGAACTTGTTTGGTTTTTGTTAAGGCTTCGATTAAAATAAAAAAAATTGTGAAATACACATTTCGGAATAGCGAATTCTAGCATTAAAGTCCAATTCATGAACTCACATATACTAGAAAAGAAATGAGCATATGTGCGTGACTTCATGAATTTTTCGGGAAAACAGCTTGTAGACAGCCGCCTTTCCACTGGAAAGATATATATCTCTGTATTCCATTATCTTTGCTCTGCTGGGTATGAGTTGCGATGCTATTGTGAATAGATCAGAACGTAATTCATTTCACAGTTCAGTGTATTCCATATCTTGACATTTCTCACTGACATTAATTTGTGTGACAATTTGGTTTTTTTCGTTCATCTTTAAATTTAGATTTATATCTTTTTTGTTTAGAAACTCCGGTTTGCAGTCGGGTAAAATATAGACCGAGCACAAAAATATGGGCATTATTGAAAAGAGATGTTCTGTAAACTGGAAACCGTAGTTATAGAGACTGTTTTCGACCTTCTCGCTTCTCTCTCCCATGAAATAAGTATTAAATAGACAGCTCAGCCAACTTAAGACAATTTGCTTACAAGCTTTTTCCGTGTTACTATTACTATGTGGGAAAGCATACATAAATTAAAGTACATTAGCCGCACGAGTTACGAATGTCGAATATCCACATTCATTATCTTTATATGGAATACCCACCCTTCTACCCGGCCTTGGTCATCGGCGGAGAACATAAAGTTTTATCGACGGTACCGCTGCTTGATTTGGCTTGTTAACAAAGATAACAAGCATCAGTAGCAGAAGCAACGACATCGTGCATCAACGAATTCACAGCTTGCCGGCTTATCGGCAAAGGTGTATATAAAATATCAGCACTGTACACCAACAGCATTAAGAGCAGCAAAACAACATTAACCAACTGTTGGCAGAGTGCACTCGCTTCGGGAGACATCTACGGTACATTATGTACATCTACATTGTTTGCTCTCATAACGAAGGCCAAGCGACGTGGGCACTTGCTTTTTTGTGCTGTTAAGTACAGTCGAGTTGGAGTTTGGAGAAGAAAAGACCCACTTTTCAAGAAACAATTTGAAAATAAAGAATTATTTATAACGTTTAAATGTTTTCCTTTGATTTAGACGAGAAATCGTAACTCACGCATGCACTTGCACCATAAACTAACTATTAAATAGACTGACAGCTTCAGCCAAAAAAGAGAAATTGCCTACAAGCTGAATTTGACCTTGGATGTAGCCCAGTTTGAATTCATGTTTTTGTGCCTATGCTAATCAAAGGGGACTCCCTCATACTTGAAAAAAACCAGCCTACACTCTTCCGGTTCCGGTTTAAACCGCCATGTCGGTAGCCTTAGGTGGACTCTCTTTTCAATATCAAGGGCTGTGTTGTAAACCATAGTTTTTCTTAGTACCAGGGCGACATTTTTCGCTTAAAAAAATATTATGCACACGTAACGAATAATTTCAAATTTAACGGATAAAATTCTATGAACGCTGTCAGCAACTTTGCCCACAGCGGAAGTGGCATATGTAAGGTGCGAGCGTGTTGGTGAGTTGGAATTTTTGAAGTTACGTGACATTTGTCAATACGAATTTCTTTGTAACAATACAAGCGCACTTAGCATTTGCCACCCCATAAGAATATAGCTTGTAGGCTAAGTAACGGGAAATCGGTCGGAGTTGGTGGTCTCAGTATTGTCTCTGGTTTGAATAAGCTTCGTGAGTGGACGTGTAAAGATGTGGTTGATTTATAGATAAAAATAATTACTTGAGTTTGACATTGAAACTTAGTTTTGGGTATTCCACTAACATATTTTTTCCCCAAAAACAAACACATCAATTGTAGGAACTAAAATATCTTCTTTTATTTCAACTTTTTATTTTTCACACTTTCTTCCTTTATTTATTTATATTGATTGCATTCGCTATTTTAAATTTTGTAGAATAGAAAACAAATGTTATCATGGTGCAATAAAAAAACGAATTTAAACTCTCAGGACGCATCCATCAGCTGACAGCAACTCACGAAATACACTAAAGCTCAGTCAGTGTTCCTAGCACTCTCTCTTTATTTTTCCCACGAAGCGTTTTCATTTTTCGCTTTTGACTAAACTGAAATTACCTCAATTTTTTTACGAAAAAAACAGGCTTTTAAAAGAAAAATTTGTATTGTTCGGAAAGAAAATCACATTTCAATAATCTTCAGTATAAAAATCGCAGTTTGCTACCATTATAATGATTATTTTTGGTACTGGAACTTGTTGCTTAAGGCAAATCTCCTTTTTATGTACATTTAGTGCGTTGATATTCATGGTGAAATGTAGTTTGATTGTTTTCTTGTCAGATTGTTGATATTCCCACAATTTTGATGTTTTTCCTTTTACGCAAGGAAATTTTATCGAAAATAGAAATTCCCACAAAAAGGTAGAGATACCACAAGATAGGAACACTGCTGAGTGTCAGTAGTTTATTACAACTACCGCCATTTAGAATTGTAGTTTTTTTGCTGCTTCACACGTATTCACAGACAGTTAAATAGCGATCGGTGGGAAATTGAAAAAATCTGCGGGGTAAATCGGGGAGACGTAAGAAAGCTGTCAGTCTATTTAATAGTTAGTTTATGACTTGCACATAGTAAACTGACAGATGCCTGAAAGTTCATTCCGTGGTATCATGATGGATATGGTGTGTGATATACCTGTGTATTTTTATTAAAACGTAGACTATTAGGATTTCCTATATTTTATATAAATAATCTAAATAGTACGGGGTGTGTACATTATTGATTTGAACAATGGAAACCGATGAACTATATGCATCATCTGCAAAAATAAATAAAAAACGTTTTTTTTTTAATATAAATTGTTTAATTTCTAATGATATGAATTCATATGAACTAAAAGAAAATTGTAGGAAGAAAATGGTTAAAAGCGACTGACACACTGATAATTTATAAATGATTTTTTGCATAAGCTGTAGGGGACTTTGAAGAAATAGAATCTGTTTGCCCCCTGCTTTGCGAATGGCCTGCCCTTAAGTACAGCATCAGACAAAAGATTCTCAACAGTTACTTCTTCGAAGACTTAGAGGATCTGAAGAATGTTGATCTTAAAGTACTCCTGAGATTCATACTCAAATCTGTGTGGTTCTAGTAGATAGGTACTCTTAGGACGAACTAGAGGATGTGGTTACAACGGAGCTTAAGAATAAGATTCTAATAAATCTATGTCGCTCTAATTCGAAAAGCGGTCTATTTCTTGTCTTTTAACAGGTATGTAATGGATAGTCCCCAGTAACTGGACACAATGGACCCAACTGATAGTTTATATGAAGCTGTGGCGGAAGCCACAAGAGCACCCGTTCTACCTATAACTAAATTTAACTACCTACCCGATAATATTTAAATAACGTGATCTATAAAACTAAACTAACTACGCGTAACTACGCTGATTAAGAATGTAAATACATATTTAAGAATACGAATAAAAACATTTTCCATAAACTGTCCGCCTCTTATTTGATAGATTGTCTGATTTAGTTTATGCAATGATATAATTGCATTCACTCATAAAGCCAAGAGTTTCAGGATTTGATTTAATTCTCGTTTAAGGTGCGATGGGTATTTGGAATTGTAATAGGAAAGAAACTTGTCTATTGCGCAACACTTTACGCCTCTAAATACAAGATTGATACCAGATAAAGACAGTTGTATGTCGATAACTAATGTAATTAACCATTTTGTTAAATAAATGTTTTCGTGGTCAAATAAAACAAACAAATTAAACTCTGTGAACGCATCCACCAGCTGAACGAAACTAACCAAAAACACTACGTACTTTTAGTCAGTGTGCTATTTCTTTATTTTTTTTTCAGCAATGTTCTAATTTTTCCCTTTTCACCGAACACAAATTCTTTCGATTTGTTTGTGAAAAAAAACCTTTTTAACGTTTAACAGTCTTCTATAAAGGAAAGTAAGACGTACGCTATCTTTTAATCGAAATATTTTGCAATACAAGTGTAAAAACCGGAGTCAGTTTCGAGCAGTACTTTTAAAATCTTTTCTGGACAAACCTAACAAAATCGTGCTTATCTTGCCTTCGAGCGTGTTTATATACATAACAAACAATACGTGGTAAGTTTTCTTCTTCGATCAATAAGTACTTTCCACAAGACAGACTAATTTATTACTATATCCGATGCATCATTTATTTATCAGAGCTTAAGTTTTATAAACAAATCAATTCTATGGAACCAGATAAAATCGAGATATAATGGACGCCTTTCAAAACAATCTCCGGGGGTTCGAACTAATAAAACTCATTAGCAATACCGATTCAAGTTAATGTCTCAGGCTCGGATACCTCACAACAACAATAGATATTATTCATGGTGTTCATTCCAGTTTTACCATCGAATAGGGGTACTAATACAATCAAACACAAGTAAAAGTGTTATCATCGGCCTGGCTGATGCTTTGATACTGCATACAAGTCATGTAAAATTGGTTTTGTATGGGAGGCACCAGAACTACTTGACCGACATGGTCCAAATTTAATATTAATCTGACGACGATAAAAGTAAGTCCGCTCACTAAATTTCACTTGCCTAGGTCGATTTGTTTTGACGATATCCTGTTTTCAACAGACAGAGAGACACATAGCACTAATATTGATTTTGTATGAGAGCTACCAGAACTAATTGACCGACATAGCCCACTTTTAGTAACAACTTTACGACAATAAAAGGAAATCCAGTCATAAAATTTCAATTGCCTACGTGAATTCTTTTGGACTCTATCGTGTTTTCAACAGACAGAGAGACACATGGGTCTTATATTGATTTTGTATGGGAGGTACCCGAACTACTTGAGAGACATAGCCCATTTTTAATACCAACCTAACGGCGATAAAAATAAATCCTTTCACAAAACTTCATTCGCCTAGGTTGATTCCTATAGACGCTATCGTGTTTTCAACCGACAGAGAGACACATGGGACTAATATTGATTTTGTGTAGTTCGGGTACTACTTGACCGACATAGTCCATTTTCAATACCAACCTGACGACGATAAAAAAAAGTCCTTTGACCGTATTGCATTCGCCTTTGTTCAACAGACAGACGTACAGACAAACAGACGGACATGGCTAAATCGATTCATAATTTGATCCTTATTCAGAATATATACTTTATGAGGTCTGCGTTGACTCCTTCTTGGCGTTACAAATGTAATGCCAAAGTGAATATACATTCCTGTGGAGGGTATTAAAAACGCATGTACATTGTACAAGTCAATAAAAAAAGTACAATTATTGTTTAGCGACAGTAGGTACTTGTAATTAACGTAAAAATATGGCGACCGAAGTTGGTGTATTATTTTCTGCATTACGAACAGGTACCCTTTATTAGAAAATCTTAAGAGACACAAAACATCCTTATGTCGCCTTTAGTAAATATAATTAAGGCAATATTAGGGGTGCCTTCGCTATATGCAACCCATCGTACGGCCTCTTGAGTGCTTTCTTTACTTATACCCAGGCACATACACTTTGGGACCATCAATATTTTAGAGTAATTGCAGCGCAGGATATCATGAGACATTGTTCTACCGCTTTTGTGCTTTTATATCCCATTCCAGCTCCAAAGTTCTTCGTATTATGTGGAAGTTCTGATTATAGCAACGAGTATAACCTAACGACATCCCTGACAATTTTATCCCTTTATGATTCGATTTTAATCCTTAGAAAGATAAATGTTTGTCCATCAACGCCCTTCTTCGATTACCTTTACTGGAGATGCCTCTGATGAGCCGAAAACGACGAGATGGCGAAATTTAATTGAATACGCCGTTTTTTTCTCAATATTTATTTTTATTTTTACGGCTATGGAACAATTTTGTTTTGGATTTTATTCAACCTGGATACACAGCAAGCAATAAATGCTAAAGATTTCTCTAGAGAACAACCCAATGGGAATTAGTGGCCTTTAGAGGCCAGAAGATTGGAATCGTAAAATATTAAATAATTTTTGTGTTGTATGTATGTACCTACACCATGTTTTAGTAGGCTCCCGGAAATTGCTGCAGCCATTAGTGGATTCTGTTGACTTTATAGGCATAATACTTAAGGTGCCTGTGGGTAATGGCATAAAAAGCCTAGAAAAAATTAGATACAGACGTAGTGATTTCTTGTGTAAGTTATTATTTTTTTTTTTGAAAGGTTAGGTTTTCATGCTATTTAAGTAGATATGCGAATTTATATTCCATGGCTTATTCTTTCACCCACTTTGTTTATCAAGAGTAGCTATTGGATTTTTATAAGGTTGACAATACATGATTTTAAATGCTACGTGCTAAAGCTGATAAAGACATCAGCGTAAACTCTAAATTAATATTAATGCATTCAGATCATATTTTATGTATCTGTCATTGAAACCGATTGTAAGGAGAATGTGTGAGAAATATCGTTGGAGTAATGTTTGTCAAGTGTACGCATAATGAACTTTAATCCTTTCGACCCGGCTTTCGAGGGACCAATTCCGGACAAGCATTGCGATTTAAATCTAATCAAAACCTTCAGAAAAATCAATCCAGCACAAACAAAATTTGGATACCTTAGCAGAACATTGAAAGACGTTGTGGTACAGATTTCGACCAAATAGTATGCAATTTGTGACTTTCAGGTATGTTTGTAATTTTGGTGGTACATAAATGTACCAGACGGGTCGAAAGGGTTAAAGCAGTATTGCAATTGCAAGTGTAATATAGAATCTCCACAATAAAGTTTATTTAAATCTAAAATGTGCAAGTTTTGGTTACTTATGACCATATCAAAATAAATCAATATAAACAAATTAGATTACAAGTTATCACCCACCATCTGTACTGGTACACCTGCTGAATTATATCAACGCGCACAAACCTGTACCCACTGAGTCAGCAGGTTATTGCCCAGGTCCCACAGTTCTCAACAGCACTAACTGCATCAGCGCTGAATGAGGATGACACCCGATGCAGGCGGATACATGCGCTACATGCATTGTGGCGACTCAGCTAATTGGCTATGGTCGATGGAACTACCTATGGCATAATGACAGATATCTGTGGCCACAAACCATAACCGCTGAAGTCGACTTTAGACGAAATTGAGAAATTTTTTTCAGCTTTATATCATTTAAAATGTGGCCACAATTTCAAAAAAAAAGAACAACAGCTTAAGTCACTAGAGTCAATAGAGTCAAAAAACTTTAAACTGCTCTCCTGAACAATGACTTAAGAGGTTTTGCCTTGTGAGCACAGTTAGTTTAGTTAGTTTTATTGACTAAATATTTATAAATAAGTGTATGTACATTGATTACAAAAGTTAGCTTATAGTCTAGTTAGTTTGGCTTTATGCCGTCTACCAGAATGACGTTTGTTAAATAATAAAAAAATAATAAAATAAAAAAAAAATAAAGTACATAATTTCAAAATTCGCCTTCAATGATGCGTGTTCTATAGCGTAGTGCGTTTAAAGCATATTTGTATAGCACGTCCCAACCGCGGTCGCCATTAAGAATGGACAACGTTTCTTCTTTTTCCAGCTGATTTACTCCAAAGAACATTCTTCGCAGTTCTCTCAAAATCGGGCATTTTGCTATAAAATGGAAGACGTCTTCTCTTTCTCTAAGATTGCAGAGATTACATTCGATTGGAAGATCAGGCCGATGTGCTATATAATTTAAGTTCATTAATTCGCCTCTGATTTTAAATAGCATGTTTATTTTTTCAGTTGAGTTGGTATTCACAAAATATGACTTCTCCTGCAGATTGTAACTTAGTTTGCTGTAATACGCTCGGTAATGTGATGACTGAGCTTCAATCACATACGAGTTGTATAGAAGATTACCTGTTTTTTGGAGAATTTTCTGGAATTTTTTTTTACTCGGTATAGCCTGTTCGTCGATTCCAATAATTGGATTTAGCTCACAATTACGTGTCAAAATATTCCATTCGTGTACACAGTTAGCTCTTTTCGAAATTATGTACGATAGGAATATTTTTGGCAACCTACGATCATCCATTTCCAAAATTGGATACTTCCTTCTGCGGATTTGTTCGTAATTGCTCCGCGAAGGTTTAGGAAAAAAGAAAAATTGAAAAATTCTCAACAGGTGGCGCTGTAGGCGGTCATTCCATTTGATAGCACGGTATATGTTCTTTGTGATTTGATAAATGAAATGAATTAACTAATATACTGATGAAGAAGTTGTACCCTTTTGTAAATCAAGAAAGAAAAATAAAACAACATTTGAAAGAAAGTCAAATTAATTTTAAATAAAATTTTTAAATTTGCTGTTATTATTATTGTTTTGTTAGATCGTTAAGTGTTTTGTTCTGTTTTTGCAGTTGTATTCAAAATTTCAATTGCACCCTTTTCGTTCGTTTGCTTTCTGTAAATATTTTGGCTATTTCAAAGGTAAGTTAGTGATTTGTGAAAACTGCATGCGATTTATAAAAAGTTATGATTATTTACAGTTCGATATTTGATGAAGGCTGTCGATGAAGGAAACGGTGGACTATTTTTCCTTGATGCGCCCGGCGGTACTGGGAAAACGTTCCTGATATCATTGATATTAGCAGCAATACGTGCTCAAAGTGGCATTGCGTTAGCTCTCGCATCTACCGGAATTGCTGCAACACTGTTGGAAGGTGGAAGAACAGCACATTCAGCACTGAAGCTTCCGTTAAACCTGCAAATCAATGAAAATCATGTTTGCAACATTTCAAAGCAATCAGCCATGGCAAAAGTGTTGAAAAATTGTAAATTGATCATATGGGATGAGTGCACAATGGCGCACAAACGATCCTTAGAAGCACTTGATCGAACATTGCAAGATTTGCGCAACAATAATCACCGGTTTGGTGGCGTGATGATACTGTTGGCGGGCGACTTCAGACAAACACTTCCCGTGATACCGAAATCAACAGCGGCGGATGAATTAAATGCATGTCTGAAGTCATCGTATTTGTGGCGATACGTGAAAACCATTTCATTGAGTATGAATATGCTAGTGGTTCTGCAACAGGATAGAACCGCAGAAGTTTTCTCTAAAGAACTGCTAAAAATCGGAAATGGACAAATTAATATCCATTCCACCTGTCATTTGTCAATTCACCTTAACGAAAGATGAACTCATTACTAATGTATATCCGAACATTGGTCAAAATTATCGTAACTACGATTGGTTGAGCGCAAGTTACGATTTCTCGTGTAAATCAAAGAAAAAGAATGAAACATTTATACGTTATAAATAACTTTTTTTTATTATCCAAATGATTTTCAAGAGGGGATCTTTTCTTCTACACAGCCAAACTCCAACTCCACTGTACTTAGCAGCAAATTAAGTAAGTGCCCACGTCGCTTGGCCTTGGTTATGAGAGCAAATAATGTACATGTACATAATGTACCGTAGATTTCTCCCGAAGCGAGTGCACTCAACATTTGGTTAATGTTGTTTTTGCTGCTGCTGTTAATGCTGTTGGTGTACAGTGCTGATATTTTATGTACACCTTTGCTGATAAGCCGACGAGCTGCGAAATCGTTGATGCACGATGTTGTTGCTTCTGCTTGTGCTTCTGATGGTTGTTATCTTTGTTAACAAGCCAAATCAAGCAGCGGTACCGTCGATAAGACTTTATGTTCTCCGATGACCAAGGCCGGTATTCCATATAAAGTTAATGAATGTGGATATTCGACATTCGTAACTCGCACGCGCAATTTTAGCAGCGAAAAATATTGATGTCAATGACTTGAATTGGACGATTCAAAATCAAATTCCGGGAGAGCTGCGTTCATATCGATCGATCGCGTTGAAAACGAAGACGATGTCGTCAATTATCCAGTGGAATTCCTAAACTCTTTGGATTTGTCTGGCATTCCGCCTCATCATTTGCGTCTTAAAGTTGGATCTGTCGTCATTATGCTAAGAAATCTTCATGCCCCGAAACTGTGCAATGGAACCCGACTGATTGTCATGAAGCTAATGAACAATGTGATAGTGGCAAGGATTTTGAAAGGGCTGTTCAAAGGAGAAGAATGCCTAATCCTGCGAATTCCCTTGAGTTCAAACGATTTGCCATTCCAATTCAAACGTATTCAGTTCCCAGTAAAACTTGCATTTGCGATGACAATAAACAAGTCACAAGGGCAGTCGCTGGAAGTGTGCGGCATAAATCTGGAAAAATCATGTTTTTCACACGGCCAGTTATATGTGGCATGTTCCCGAGTAGGGAAACCATCCTCACTCTTCATTTACGCTCCGGAGCAGAAAACAAAAAATGTAGTGTATCGTGCAGCTTTAAATTGAGTCATTAATATATTCTTTGTTTTAGATTTCAATAAATCCAATAGACTTTAAAGAAATTAATACTCGATTTTATTATATTTTCGCCAAATATTGGCCGGGACGAAGTCATCTGTTAAGTATCGCTAAATTTCGATCAAAGAAACAAATTTCAGGTGGAATCGTGAGTGCTTGAAATTAATTCAGTCAAAAAAAAATTTATTTTGGGCAAAACGAAGTTTGCCGGGTCAGCTAGTATATTATATAATTGGGGCTGCTATTTGGTAGCCTGAACATTCGTTTAATGCAGTACCGCAGAAATGTTTCGACAGGTGCAAACTGTTGGTATCCCCATATCTGAGCTCCATATAGCAAGATGGAAGTTGCAGTTGCACGTATAATTTTTGCGTTGCACTATGGCTTAAAAACCTATTTTTTATACACTTTCCCCATACTGAGCCGAAGTATTTGTTTTAAATCTTAGGCTTGACTTGATTCAGTATCAATTATATTATCAATGATCTATATAGATCATGTGAGCATAATAAAAAAGGCCCATTAAACCGTGGTCTAAAATATATACATATCGATTGTCTTTTATTCACGAACAAGTTGGACCAACCCCAGGTTGGTGTTCGATTTTTATTTATGAATCCCTGCAAAGATTTAGTAACTTTGTCATTTTATTAAAAAAGCAAAATAAGTCAAACTGCGTACAATTGTCCCTATGTGTGGGTGATTGTGTTGATTTTGTTTTTATCAAATAAGCAAATTTATAAATTTGTAGATATAATAGAAAGTATATCTACGAGTAAAAATTTAATTATATTTCACAAGAAAACGTAACAATACATAAAATTATCTTTTTGAACAATTTTAGCACCTTTAACACTCATGAACACAGCTGTTACGGTTATTCGTCGTTCCTCAAATATAATGTGAACTAGTTCTTAATCGAGAGGAATGAATTTTTCACTCAAACATAACACCAAAGATATTTGATATTTATAAAGTGTTTATTGAATTACATACATACACTGTCATCCTTTTAAGAATCAATACAAATGTTAACAAAATGAACAGTTTTTGTTTTTTGAATGGCTCTTATTGTCTCACGAAACACAATAAAAAAACAATCCAGACCGCTTTCTAAAAGGGTCAGGCATCTATTTATGTCTGCATTTTCAAAAATCGTTATTTCCATTCATATGACAATATTTCGGTGATGAATAACATGAAGCTTCGATATAGCTTCTATAATTATTGTTATCCAAACTTTGTGAAGCATATCCACAGGTAATAAATGGGATATGGAATTAAGTTTCGGTAAAATTTCTACTCGAAAGGATTAGTTGGTAAGCACAGAATTCACGAAACACAGACAACGGTTACCGACTAACTGACTTCGCGGCAGCTCGTAATACGGTCATAAGTAGCACTAGGTTTCCAAGGCTAAGGATCCATACAGCAACTTGCCGCTTTTCAGACGGTCGAACCGCCAACCAAATCAAACATGTGCTAATCGATGCGAGGCACGCATCCAACATCCTCAACGTGCACACTTTCCGAGGGGCAAATGTCGACTCTGATCATTTTCTTGTTGCGGCTAAGTTCAGAGCTCGACTATCCAACGAGAAGAAGCTGCGTACCGTCCAGAAGAAGAAATTCGACGTTGGACGCCTTAGCACACCTGGAGTAGCCAGAGTCTACAAAGAGCGCCTGAGTGAGAAACTCTCCGCAGTGCATTCAGCTATTACAGATGCCAACACTGTGTGGTCCCAGTATCGCGACATCATCAAAGAGGTAGCCGAAACCACCTTAGGGTACCAGCCACCGCAGAGAAATGATTATGAATGCGTTCGCCGGAAAAAGGTGACAGAAAATGCATATATGAAGACGCTGCAGCGCAAAACAAGGGCAGCAAGGGACGAGTATCGAGCCAGGAGGAAGGAGGAGAGGAAAATCCTGTGTAGAAAGAAGAGGGCCTACGCAGTCTCCCAGCTCAAGTAGATCGAAGAGTCCCGCGATCGAAGCAGCATCCGGAAGTCTTACAAGAAAGCTAAGCAACTGGCTTCAAGACCGGAACGCAGGCTTTTCGAAACAGTGATGGAAACCTAGTCACTGAAGCGCAGGGAATAGTAGATGTGTTTAATAAGCACTTCCAGCAGCTGCTAAATGGGCATCATGTAGAGAGAGTGATAGGGCAAGAAGAGAACCCACGTCCAGTCAATGAAGAACCAGTTTCACCACCCAGTATAGAAGAAGTTGGCTTAGCAATAAAAAAAGCTTAAGAACAACAAGGCCGCCGGCTGTGATGGTTTACCAGCGGAGCTCTTCAAATACGGTGGTGATGGGCGCATGCACCAAATCATTAACCAAGTATGGGTGGTAGAAAACATTCCCGACGACTGGACTATCAGCTCCATATGCCCCATCTACAAAAAAGGCGATCCTATGTCTTGCAAGAACTATCGAGGCATATCCCTGCATATAAGATCCAATCCAACGTACTGTGTGAACGTCTTAAACCGTTTTGCAACACACTAATCGGCACGTACCAGTGTGGCTCCCGGCCCGGCAGATCCACTTTAGACCAAATTTTCACAAATCCTAGAAAACACCAACGAATTTCAAGTCGAGACACACCACCCATTCATCGACTTCAAAGCCGCGTATAATAGTATACATCGTCAGGAGCTCTATATGGCGATGGCCGAATTCGGAATCCCCGCAAAACTGATTCAGTTGTGTCGCGTGACACTCGAAAACACGCTATGCAACGTGCAATTTGGAAGTAGCTCCTCCGAACTATTCCAAACATGCACCGGATTTCGGCAAGGGGACAGGTACCAACACGGAAGGCACTATCTTCAACAGATCCGTCCAGCTACTGGGGTATGATAGAGTGTGATAGAGGCTTTTACGGCGATTGAAGAAGAGGCGAAATCCGTTAGTCTTGTAGTAAATGAGGACAAGACTAAGTTCTTTCTATCAACAAACAACCAAGCATCTGTCCACCGCCTAGGACAGAACGTCACTATTGATAGCAACGATTTCGAGGTAGCTAAGGAGTTTATCTACCTCGGAGTAAACATGAACTCCACAAATGACATCCTAGTGGAGATCCGGCCGCTGCTACTTCGGTTTGGCAAAACAATTGGGTTCGAAACTCCCTTATGGCGCCAAGTGCTGGACGATAAGCAGGAAGGGAGAGCTGATACTGGGCTCCTTCGAAAGAAAAATTCTTCGGCGGATTTTTGGCCCTGTGTGCGAGGAGGGCGAATGGAGGAGAAGATACAACCGCGAACTCTGTGAGCTGTACCAAGATGTGGATGTAGTCCAAAAGGCCAAAATACATCGACTAAATTGGCTCGGCCACATCGAGCGAATGGACAATAATGCTCCAGCTAAGAGGATCTTCGAAACCCAGCCGCCAGGAAGACCGAACCTCAAGTTTCAAAGACCAAGCCATCGCGGATGCCAGAGCGCTTGGTCTGGATAACTGGAAGCAACGTGCCCGGGATCGCAGCGGATGAAAGGCTACAGTGTCTCAGACAGAGACTCTTCGCTGGTCGGGAGCCCGTTAAGTAAAGTAGTAATTTCTACTCGACTTCTGAAAATGTGTGAGCAGATGCGTGGATAGTGAAATATTTCGGTAAAGCTTCTGGTTCTCTTTAGAGCTTCTGACCGGAGCCATTATAGAACCAATCATTTTTCATGCAGTCAAGAGCTTGCGATTGATTGGAAGCTGTATAGTAGCACTTACTTCCTCCTAACTTTCTTATGGAGGCTTTATAGAGGCAAAACCTAATTTTATATGTTACATTAGAGCATTGCATAGTGAATCGATTTGATTTGAAATTAATCACAACCATCTAAAGAAACTATCATTAAACAAATCGGGGAAAATGACAAAAAAAAAAAACAATTTAAGTACCTACTGGGAAATATAAACACGTCAATAAAGTGTTTTTGAATAAACACTTTCCGCTCATAAATAAATTAGGTAACACTAAATGTCTTGCTTACAGCTTCGGTCGAGTACGCTGTATCAAGTACTTCCGATTTATCACTACTGTAGCATATAATGAATAAGCCTAGGGGATAGGGTATTGGACACGGTTGTCAACATGGTACATTTGGGACAAAGTATTCGTCTTTCCCAATGTGACGACAACAAAAACTAAAAAAAATAGAATAGATACCTAACAACTCTGCGAACGAATACAATTAACCTTGGTTTTGCGAGGAAATATTTGTTAAGTTGTTTGTAGATATCTCCCTCCGAAGGGGAGAATGGGGGCACTTGTGAGAAGGGTTTTGAAAGTGTCAAAAAAAGATTGTTTTTCATTGCCCCAACTCCAAAAGGCATTCTTGTTAGGTTACTTGAAGGCTTTGATACCTTTGAGAAGTTTGCTATGAATTGGCGGTACTAGGGGAGGGTTTTTAGGAACGAAAGGACTCGCTTTACATTCTTCGGCTCTTGTTGTTTTCGGATAGAAGTGAATTTGTCGGGGTCGAAGCGAAGTAGTCTGTAAGTCTAGGGTACATTATCAATGAAGTGGTCGATGTTGAGTGTTGCAGGTCATTTATCCTTTTCTTAATGTGCCTCCAAGATTCTCTCCCTTCGATTATTGCATGTTCTAGGATTTTGTCTAGTTCGTTTTTGAGCTGTTACCTTCTGGTTGGAGATAGTTTGTAAGGTATTACAGCTAACGGAGTACTTGTTGTCCGTTGCCTTGTGGGTGGGTGGGTGGGCAAAATCGCATCGTCACCTCCACGCGGTGCCCGCTGGATAGCCGAAAGGTGAACTAACGACGAGCGTTGGATCCACCGGATCCATGGGTGTAGATACCTGAGTTTCCGTCTCAGGAACTAGGAGCAGGAGAAAAGACACGCTCTGAAGATCTACCCACCAACACGATCTACACGTCATGCACAGGCCTCACAAGCCGGTCATGAAAGGGAAAACTCATTGTGATGAAAAATGCAAATTATGCCTCGGATGACCAAACCAACAATGTTGACGACCCCCCCCGCAAACGAAAAACGGACAACGATTTACGCATTTGCACATGGAACGTACGCACACTTAACAGGCCGCGCAAGGCCGAGCAGCTAGCCGAGATCCTCGCCAGTTTTAAAGCTGATGTAGCAGCCCTCCAGGAGATGCGATGGGATGGACCGGGCCTGAGAAATACAGGAGACTGTAATTTCTACTATGGGAAATGCCACCTTGATGGGAGATCGCGTTTGTTTGGATGCGGATTCGCTGTCAGAGGAAGACTAAGGCAAAGAGTCCTCAGCTTTCGCGAAGTCAGCGAGAGAGTGACAACGATCCGCATAAAGGCCAAATTCCACCACCTAAGCCTCATAAGCGCCCATGCCCCTACAGAAGAGAAAAACGACGCTACTAAGGAAAGTTTCTACGAGCTCCTCGCTAAAACTTATGAGCAGTGCCCCAAACATGACATTAAAATCCTCTTGGGGGACTTTAACGCCAAAATTGGGAGGGAAGATATCTTTGGTATGACGATCGGAAAGCACAGCCTGCACGACACCACTTCCGATAATGGACTCAGGCTCATCGATTTTGCAGCGGGGAAAAATATGGTGCAGAGTAGCACGGGGTTCCCACGTCCAGACATCCACAAGGGCACATGGCGATCCCCAGATGGTCGAACCTGCAACCAAATCGACCATGTTGCGATTGACGGAAGGCACTCCTCCAACATTCTGAATGTCCGAACATTCCGAGGAGCAAACATCGATTCGGACCACTATCTAGTCGGTGCAAAACTTAGAGTACGCATCTCCATGGAAGCTCTAAGACGAACACCAACTACGCCGAGGAAATTCAATGTTGGACGACTTAAATCGGAAGAGACCGCCGCTGCCTATGCCGACCGCGTATCCCTTGAGCTTGCGAGAAATCCTTCGTCAAATGATATGAGCCCGGAAGACCAATGGCAGCTATGTCAACAAGCCATAAGAAGTGCTGCGTCTGAGGTATTGGGCTTCTCAAAACCTCCCCCCAGAAACCCCTGGTTCGACTCCGAATGTGCTCAGGCAAACAAAGCCAAAACGGAGGCATACAAGGCATGGCTCCAGAGAGATACTAGAGCCACCAGAAAACTCTATGTCGAGCGAAGGAAGGATGAGAAACGCTTACTCAGGAAGAAGAAAAAAGAACACCAGCAACGCGAAGTCGAGGAGATGCAGAGATGTTTTCGCAGAAAAGAGGTGCGGAACTTCTACAGAAGAGTGAAACAGTTTACATCAGGGTTCACAGGCCGCCCTGGGCCCTGCAAAGATCAGGATGGAAATACCATAGTGGAAACGCAGGCGATGTTAACCATCTGGAGAGACCACTTTAACCAGTTGTTAAATGGCGATGACAGTCAAGATCCCGCCCAAGATCAACGCGTCTCAGTTAATCTAGATGACTACCACGATCTACAACCGCCCGACCCAAGTGAAATCAAAGTAGCCATTACCAGACTAAAAATGAACAAAGCAGCTGGGTGCGATGGTCTACAAGCGGAACTCTTTAAGCACGCTGGAGATGACCTGGTTAGGAGCATACACCAACTCATCTCCAAAATATGGTCGGAGGAAAGTATGCCCGATGAGTGGAATCTCAGTACCATCTGCCCGATCCACAAAAAAGGAGACCGCCTACTCTGCGCCAACTATAGAGGCATAAGTCTTTTAAACATCGCCTATAAAATCCTTTCCAGCGTTTTATGTGAACGTCTGAAGCCGTTTGCTGATGATCTAATAGGTCCTTACCAATGCGGCTTCAGACCTGGAAAATCTACCACCGACCAAATTTTCACATTACGCCAGATCCTGGAGAAGACCCAAGAATATAACATCGACACACATCACCTGTTCGTCGATTTTAAAGCAGCCTATGACAGTGTTAATAGAGCTGAACTGTATCGTGCTATGTCTAACTTTAGAATACCTGCTAAACTGATACGCCTTATCAGAATGACGTTGGAGAATGCTCGATGCTCCGTCAAAATTGGTAGAGACTCTACTGAACCCTTCGAAACCACCAGAGGGCTTAGACAAGGCGACGCACTGTCATGTAGCTGTTTTAACATTGTGCTTGAAAATATAATACGGAGCACTCATGCCAGTACATCGGGCACCATTTTCAATAAATCAACACAATTACTTGGGTTTGCAGACGACATTGACGTGATAGGAAGAACGAAGCGAGCAGTAACCGGTACATTCACTACTATGGAGTCAGCAGCAGGCAAAATGGGGCTGAAAATTAATGAGGATAAGACGAAGTATATGCTTTCATCAACAAAAGTCCAATCCCACCACCGACTTGGTCAAAATGTGACCATTGATAGGTATAACTTCGAGGTAGTCAGTGAATTTGTCTATCTAGGCACTGCTGTAAACTGTAAGCGCAGACTAACTCTCGCAAATCGCTGTTTCTTTGGGCTAAACAAGCAATTGAGGAACAGAGCCCTATCGAGAAGAACCAAAGAGACGTTGTATAGAACACTCATCATCCCGGTCCTGCTATATGGTGCAGAAGCATGGACCCTGTCCCAATCGGATGAAAAGGCACTTGGAGTCTTCGAGAGGAAAGTTCTGCGTACGATTTATGGTCCGGTCTGCGTAAACCATGAAGACAACGTTTGGCGAAGAAGATACAACGACGAACTATACGTGCTGTACAACGACATAAGCTTAGCCAGGAAAATTCGAATTCAACGACTAAGATGGCTGGGTCATGTTGAGCGAATGGACATCAACGCTCCAGCGCGAAAAGTCTTCAACGCCAAACCAGAGGGAGTCAGAAGCCAAGGTAGACCTCATCTTCGATGGAGCGACCAGGTAGAGGGAGACCTCCGACAACTTGGAGTGCGAAATTGGAGACGGCAGGCTAGAGATCGAGCCAGCTGGAGGGGTATATTGAGCAAGGCCTAGGAGCACCACGCTCTAGTTGAGCCAACATAAGTAAGTAAGTAAGTTGTCCGTTGCCTTAGCATCGATATTTCCCCATAAAAAAAATTGATATAGGGATGAATTAACTAATGTACTGATAAAGAAGTTGTACAACTTTGTAAATCAAGAAAGAAAAATAAAAAAACATTTGAAAGAGAGTCAAATTAATTTTAAATAAAATTTTTAAATTTACTATACACTTTTCGCTATGATCATTTCAACATGTCAGCCTTCAAACCCACGTCAATTATGGGATACGTATAAAGATGACATCGCAGAGGACATTTTGCATCGTTTTCGATTAGCGACAGGGAATTTCGAATTGCAAATGAACGATGACATCTACAATGAAGCGTTTGTGCTAATTGAAGATTTCTGTTTGCTTATGAGTGGCAAACTATTGGTTGAAATTCATATGCCAGCGCCAAATCGCCAAACTGTAAGTGTATTGAATCGTGAATTGGAACGCGAGCATGCTTACGACACAACAACTTTGCAACAACAATTACAAACATATGTTCCGCTGCTGAATGAACAGCAAAAGAGTGCGTATGATCAACTGATGAAGGCTGTCGATGAAGGAAACGGTGGACTATTTTTCCTTGATGCGCCCGGCGGTACTGGGAAAACGTTCCTGATATCATTGATATTAGCAGCAATACGTGCTCAAAGTGGCATTGCGTTAGCTCTCGCATCTACCGGAATTGCTGCAACACTGTTGGAAGGTGGAAGAACAGCACATTCAGCACTGAAGCTTCCGTTAAACCTGCAAATCAATGAAAATCATGTTTGCAACATTTCAAAGCAATCAGCCATGGCAAAAGTGTTGAAAAATTGTAAATTGATCATATGGGATGAGTGCACAATGGCGCACAAACGATCCTTAGAAGCACTTGATCGAACATTGCAAGATTTGCGCAACAATAATCACCGGTTTGGTGGCGTGATGATACTGTTGGCGGGCGACTTCAGACAAACACTTCCCGTGATACCGAAATCAACAGCGGCGGATGAATTAAATGCATGTCTGAAGTCATCGTATTTGTGGCGATACGTGAAAACCATTTCATTGAGTATGAATATGCTAGTGGTTCTGCAACAGGATAGAACCGCAGAAGTTTTCTCTAAAGAACTGCTAAAAATCGGAAATGGACAAATTAATATCCATTCCACCTGTCATTTGTCAATTCACCTTAACGAAAGATGAACTCATTACTAATGTATATCCGAACATTGGTCAAAATTATCGTAACTACGATTGGTTGAGCGCAAGTTACGATTTCTCGTGTAAATCAAAGAAAAAGAATGAAACATTTATACGTTATAAATAACTTTTTTTTATTATCCAAATGATTTTCAAGAGGGGATCTTTTCTTCTACACAGCCAAACTCCAACTCCACTGTACTTAGCAGCAAATTAAGTAAGTGCCCACGTCGCTTGGCCTTGGTTATGAGAGCAAATAATGTACATGTACATAATGTACCGTAGATTTCTCCCGAAGCGAGTGCACTCAACATTTGGTTAATGTTGTTTTTGCTGCTGCTGTTAATGCTGTTGGTGTACAGTGCTGATATTTTATGTACACCTTTGCTGATAAGCCGACGAGCTGCGAAATCGTTGATGCACGATGTTGTTGCTTCTGCTTGTGCTTCTGATGGTTGTTATCTTTGTTAACAAGCCAAATCAAGCAGCGGTACCGTCGATAAGACTTTATGTTCTCCGATGACCAAGGCCGGTATTCCATATAAAGTTAATGAATGTGGATATTCGACATTCGTAACTCGCACGCGCAATTTTAGCAGCGAAAAATATTGATGTCAATGACTTGAATTGGACGATTCAAAATCAAATTCCGGGAGAGCTGCGTTCATATCGATCGATCGCGTTGAAAACGAAGACGATGTCGTCAATTATCCAGTGGAATTCCTAAACTCTTTGGATTTGTCTGGCATTCCGCCTCATCATTTGCGTCTTAAAGTTGGATCTGTCGTCATTATGCTAAGAAATCTTCATGCCCCGAAACTGTGCAATGGAACCCGACTGATTGTCATGAAGCTAATGAACAATGTGATAGTGGCAAGGATTTTGAAAGGGCTGTTCAAAGGAGAAGAATGCCTAATCCTGCGAATTCCCTTGAGTTCAAACGATTTGCCATTCCAATTCAAACGTATTCAGTTCCCAGTAAAACTTGCATTTGCGATGACAATAAACAAGTCACAAGGGCAGTCGCTGGTAGTGTGCGGCATAAATCTGGAAAAATCATGTTTTTCACACGGCCAGTTATATATGGCATGTTCCCGAGTAGGGAAACCATCCTCACTCTTCATTTAAGCTCCGGAGCAGAAAACAAAAAATGTAGTGTATCGTGCAGCTTTAAATTGAGTCATTAATATATTCTTTGTTTTAGATTTCAATAAATCCAATAGACTTTAAAGAAATTAATACTCGATTTTATTATATTTTCGCCAAATATTGGCCGGGACGAAGTCATCTGTTAAGTATCGCTAAATTTCGATCAAAGAAACAAATTTCAGGTGGAATCGTGAGTGCTTGAAATTAATTCAGTCAAAAATATATATTTTGGGCAAAACGAAGTTTGCCGGGTCAGCTAGTCATCTATAAAACTCAGATTATTCAGTAAGGACTTGATAAATATGAGATGCTTCTTTTGGTAAGCAAAAGCCCACCTCGTTTACTAATTACATTCCAGAAGAAGAAGAAGTTATATTTTCTGTAAGGTCTATTCAAGCTCTTCCGGAAGTCTAGTAAAATTTAATACCTGTATTAAAGGGTACAATATATTTCTCTATGAGGCCTTATGCAGTCCATAATTCGAAAGGCGAAAAATCCTCGACAGCTCCTTACTGAAGTCAAATTGTTACTTGGGATTGGAAAACGTCTCTGTATAAAATAGCCATTACCTGAACTGGATTTTTAAATTTTGATCTATTAAAAGAAAAGAAAAGACAACGATCAGTTAATACTTTTTACTCAGCTTTATTAGACACGGCAACTATCTGTTTATCACTCTTAACTCAGAGATAACTTGTAACGGTACTTTATGCTGATCTGAAACTGAATAGGACGAGTATTTAGGTACCAGGGCTGCCAGATTGGGCTATTTATCAGATATTATCAATAGATATAATGACAATTGCACTTTTTAACATTTTTGTTAACAAAAATACAGAAGATCAGAAGCGGACAACTTTGAAAATAAACCTTTGCCGACCGCGTCTCCCAGAACCTCTTATCAAGCTCATCCTCAGTTTCACCAGCATCAAGTACAGAGGACCAGTGGCAGCACTGCCAGCGTGACATCAGAATAGTCGCTACCGAAGTGCTGGGTTTCACTAGGCGACCACAACGAAACCCTTGGTTTGATGAGGAATGCAGCCAAGAACGAGGCCTATCAATTAATGCTGCAGACAAAAACCAGAGCGGCTGAGAGATCTGCCCACGAGCTCTACGGGCAAAACGACGGGAGAAACACCGACTTCTCAGAAGGAAAAAGAAAGAGCATGAGAAGCGAGCGGTCGAATCAATTGGGGACGCTACTGCAGAGGCAATGTCCGAAAGTTCTACCAAAGGGTGAAACGCTCCACCCCAGGATACAAAGTCCGAACAGAATCCTGCAGAGATGAGCATGGGAATACAGTAGTAGATTCACAGTCGGTGCTGAGGATTTGGAAAGAACACTTCTGCAGGCTATTAAAGGGCGCAGATAGCCAACAACCCGCTGTCAGGCAGAGTGATCTGTTCAGCTTGGACGATGACAGCCAATTCATTTCCGTCCAGCCGACCTACACGATGTGAGGATAGCGATATCCAAACTTAAGTCCAACAAAGCTGCTGGAGCGGATGGCCTTCCGGCCAAGCTTTTTAAAGCAGCAGGAGATGGCTTGGTAAGGAGCATGCACCAACTCATCTGTAAAATTTGGTCGGATGAAAGCATGCCCGACGAATGGAACCTCAGCATCGTGTGCCCCACCTACAAGAAAGGAGATACTCTGTCGCGTATAAGATCTTGTCGGCTGTATTGTGTGAACGCCTAAAACCTTTCGCCAACAACCTGATCGGCCCATATCAGTGTGGTTTTCCATCGACCAAATTTTAACACTCCGACAGATCTTGGAAAAAACCAAGGAATTTCAGATCGATACACACCATCAATTTATCGACTTTGAAGTCGCCTATGATAGCGTACATAGGGACGAGTTATACAAAACCGTATCAACTTTTGGCATCACCGCCAAAATCGTCCGTTTGTGCAGGATGACGATGGAGAAATCTCGCTGCTCCGTCAAAGTCGGCAAGAACACCACCGAGCCATTTGATGTCGAAAAAGGTTTGAGACAACGCGATGCGCTATCATATACGTTCTTTAGCATCGTGCTTGAAGCAATTGTACGAAGCTCACAAGCCAACAGCAGAGGTACAACTTTTCAGAAGTCCGTTCAACTACTTGCCTATGCTGATGATATTGACATTATTGGGAGAACGCGGCGAGCTGTCAGTGGCGCATTTGCAAACATCGAAACGGAGGCCGCGAAAAAGGGGACAAAACGAAGTAATGCTATCAACGAGAAAGGACTCTCAACATCGGCGACTCGGACAAAACGTCACGATGGACAGATACAACTTCGAAGTAGTTAAAGGCTTTGTCTACCTGGGCTCCACTATCACTTCGCAAAATGACATCAGCGCAGAGATCAAGCGAAGAATCACTCTTGCCAATCGCTGTTTCTACGGGCTTAGGAGGCATTTAAGGAGTAAAGCCCTCTCTCATAGAACCAAGGCGATATTATATAAGACCTTAATCATCCCGGTCCCGCTGTATGGTGCTGAAGCATGGAACCTGTGAAAAGCAGATGAAAACCTTCTGGGATGATTTGGGAGAAAGATTCTTTGAGTGATATTCGGTCGGGTTTTGTGACGATGGAGGAGAAGATTCAACGACGAAATATACGGGCTATACAGCGACGCTGGCCTGGTCAAGAAGCTAAAAATACAACGGCTGAGATGGCTGGGACACGTGGAGCGTATGGACAACAACGTACCAGCCCGACGAGTCTTCGAATCCACCCCTGAGGGACAACGCAGCAGAGGAAGACCCCACCTTAGGTTGCGCGCACAATTGGAAAACGACCTCAACCAACTTAGTGTGCGTAACTGGAGGCAGCTAGCGAAGGACCAAGCTGGCTGGAGGGGCTTGTTAGTTGAGGCCGTGGACTGTAAGTGCCACCAAAAGTAAAGTAAGTAAGGCTGAGAGTAAGATTAGACAAGTCGCAGGATTTCTTACTAGGTGTTTCATGGCTTTAATTGAAGAATGTGCAACAAAGAGGTATAAATAGCGGAGCATATCCTATGCAACTTGTTAGCCGGAACACGCAAACGTAACCAAGTTTGGTTTTGTATATAGCTGATAGCTCACCCAAAAAGGTAGCCGCTTTCTTTACATATACCTATGCAATAATACTCCGAAAAAGGACATCACAATAGCAAATAAATAGGCTCACTTTTTCACCTCTTCCACATCTATTTTAAATATATTAGCATAGCACTTCGAAATGAAGGACGCTCTCTCAAGTCTTTTACTTTTTTACCTTGTTTTACTGAGTCGATGATTCTCGGGAAGTATCTAAGTGAAATGAATGATTTTAAAAGAATAATTAATAAACCTTTCATCTCAGATAAATAACAAGTACCTACCCAATCTGACTGCACTTGACTTGCACTTCAATCTCAAAAAATACTTACAATTCTGACCGCACCTGCAACGGCCACGATATCAATTTTACGCCCATAACCCAACTTTTTGAACAGAAAATTCGCAAGTGCGAATTAACGAATAACAATACCTACCAATATCGGGAAGTGCAATTTCATTTCAACTTGACACCAATGTACTAGGTACGCATACATACTTTTGATATGCAATTGTTTAAAGCTCCTACCGCAAAGTGCATGCATACAAAATGTGATTGGATTGTATTCGTTCCTACCCCTACAATTTATGGAAGCCAATTCGAGTTGCATAATATTGAGTTTTTAAAGTAAATTGTTTTTTTTTTTTTTTTTTTGTGGAATTATAAACGAACTGAAAACAAAACTTTACTCATCACAAAATGTCTTCTAGCTATTATAACGTAGTTTGTTCAACATGCAAACGACTTACACAAAATCGCATCGAATCTGCATATTTGTTAAACTAAAAAGAAATCCAATTAACTTTGCAATGCAAACCTTTAATGAGGAGCTAGTTGTACTCCACGACGAAAAGGTTATTGCATACACACGTTCTAATTAGGGGAATTAAAAATCCCCATCGTTCGCCATAATGCGGTACGAACATGCTTTTCAGCTGCTGTAGTCTCTCTACCGTTCCGACCGCAGTCACACCTGCATAGCCCACTACAAATATGTATACTTTCTCAGAACGCTCAAAGAATCACAAACACAAACACAAAAACCAAACATTTATTCCTTTTTGTACTCATAAATGCTTCTTTTGTTTATTTTGCAGGTTAAACAGACTGCTCCCAGCACATAAAGCAAGCAGTTGGCCACTCAACCGCCCAAGACAAAATGACTAGCATAGCAATTGTTCGGAGAACCCTTTTAAATTTCTCTCAAGTGGTTAAAGTGCTGTGTCGTTAGGAGGCAACGAAAACGCCAAGAGTTGTACCTGGAAGTGGAACACGACACGGCGATCGACTCACACTCCCGACTCCCCCGCAAAAACGAATTCAATACCTATGTGTGGGTTGCATCCCACATACGAGCTGACGCTGGTCCTTTAGATATTCAAAAACAAAAAACTTCCAGTCGGTTGTGTCATATATACCTGGTTAAGTTTGTGGTTTCGGTTAACTTCTTCCCCTTGTCTGCGCGTCCAAATAAAGGCCATTTTCCGAGAAAACAAGAACGATTAAACGGATTTTGGTGCATCGCATTACTATATCGAAAATCGCACACATGTATGAAATTGTAATGAATGTTCTCCACTGTTAAATCGAGGACGGCAAAAGTGGCAGCAACGTGTGCAACAGCAGGGACGACGCCGAGTCAAATAGAACAGGAGCAGGAGCATCAACGACGGCTTTTGCTGCTGCGGCGAAAGAACGACGACGACGGCTACGGCGGCGACAACGACGCCCTTGAAGGACAAAACCCTAACCACAGAAGACTCTTTGCAAAGGGAGCGAAATTGAATTGCCCTTCGTGGCGAACCATTCGCCATAATGGTTATGGTTGTAGTATACATTTATCTACTTGCTGCACCGTACATTGTGAGATGCGTTGGTGGCGGTAGCAGTAGTGGCAGCAGCAGCACCATGGGTGGTATTGCCAGTCTTAGCGCTGGCATTGGTTCCGGTTCAAATAGTTTAAGTAGCAATAGTCCAAGCGGTGGCAGTGGCGGTAGTAGTAATAGCGGTAGCAACAGCAACATTTCCGGTAGTGATTCAGGTGGTGCCAGCAGCAGCAGTAGCAGTAGCAGTAGTGGCGGCGGTAGCAGCAGCAGCAGCAGCAGCAGTGGTGGCACTAGTCGCAACACTGGCGACAGTGGACGAAGTCGAGTTAGTAATGACCAACAATTACCCCCAACATTATCATCCCGGATTGTGCACACTCGAAACGGTGCCATATCAGGGGTAATTGTGCAACTAGAGGGCCGGCATTTGGATCCGGTGGAATCGTATAGGGGCATTCCATATGCCTCGCCGCCCATGGGAAATTTACGTTTTATGCCACCAGTGTCTGCTGCTATGTGGTCTGGCGTGAAAAAAGCTGACAGGTAATTGTGTTTTCACAGATTCTCTATGGTTTTCAATTATATAACCGTTTTGTTGATTGGCTTGCTATACTACCTACCGTAAGTTCTGCCAATCGATAAAGTGATTTTTTGTGTACAACTGTAAAAATGTCACCTTTTTGTGCTTTTCATATCGGTGCCTATCGTTTAAAGCTGTTTAGCCATAGGAATATTTTAACGAGAATAGGTGTAACTAAGAATAAATTTTCCTTCGCCCGAAAATGAAAACGAAATAAGAGGTTACAGTTATGCAGAAATTTATTGTTTTAAACCGAAATCAATATAAACAGCGCCACAGAAAACGCATCAATGAGTGGAAGGCGAAGTATCGCCTTATGAGAGAGTTCAACGTTTTTGCAGTTGTCACATTGAAAGCTGTTTAGTTAGGTGGATGTGTGAGTTGATCAGGGAATGACGTTTTCACCTCCTCTGACTTAAGACCTTATTCACCCATTCTGACACAAAACAACGTGGATGCGGCTTGGCCGCAGTTCCTACATTCTAATTCCTTCCTACGGAAAGGATATCGGTCAGTTCTTATAGAACATATTAAGACGGTAGTATCTTTCTAATGGTCTATTCCTCAAGAGACATAAGGGAGCGACAGAGGTAGTTAGTCGCCTCGTCGCCAAATCTTCCGCTTTTATGCTGTCATAGTCAAAGCTGCGCTTAAGTTTCATAATGTGTGATTCCTTTAGAGATTATGATCAGTGTAACAATAAATATTGACAGCAATGATTTTGCAGGAGTTTTTTTGGTTCTGGTTTTGTTGAATGGTAGCTAAATCTTACCTACTAGCTTTGTTCAGGAGAACCTTTTTTCAAGGCCGAGCTACGGTCAGTTTTAGGTATAGGTATAGAATTCCTTCGGGGTGAAACTCGATGATTATGAGTTATAATATAACTCGATAACCGCTGGTTCGGTTTTCATGATTCTGTTTTGAATAGTTGTATTTGTTGTTGTATTTTGGGTATGTCAACATCTGACAGTTGATGTTGCGGGCAAAATGGAGTTATGCCGGGTCCAGCTAGTCTATATAAAACAAAGTTGCATCCGTTAGACCGCTCATAACTCGAAAACAGTTCCTCCGATTTGAACTATCGTTTCATTTTTGTGTTTGCTGCGCCAAAGGAATGTTTATACCGCGAGAAAATTGGAAGGTTTTAACTGGGAATTGGAAAAATTTGTAAAAATTAGTTTTCCAAAGTGTACGGGGAATTTTTTTTTTAATTTTTATCGCAGTATACATAGTGAATTCGTATTTGTCAAAAGTCTGAATTAAATAATTGAGATTTTTTTTTTTACACAACTTATGTTCTAATTTGAATTTGCATTTTTAGGTAATTTGCGAAATATTGAATCTGATATTTTTAATATTAATATTACTCTCGCGAACGTCTGACAAACATCCGAGAGTATAACTGTCATGAAAGAGCTTCTCAATTGGCCGTTTGGACTCGGCATAAAATTGTAGATCCCTTCCATTCGTCCCAAAAATAAAAACTCGCACAAGACGAATGGTTGTGAGAAGCTAGGCTTGGGTCCATACGGACCTGTTGTGCCAATTATTATTATTTTTTTTTTTAATATTAAGAGTATTCAAATATATATGGGGAAACAATACATTGTTTCAACGAAACCTCGAGTTTAAAAACATTAAAAACGCTATATCTCGACACTTCTGTACTGTCCAAACAAAGGGCTTAAGTGATTCGCTTAGATGTAGCTCATCTAAATTTTTGGAGAGAAATTTTTATTGGAGCTAAAATTTAGCTCGAGCAGCGTATTAAGCTTTTTGCGACAAAGTCCTTTAGCACGGATTAGGCTCCTCAGGAATGTAGTAGTCGGTGGGTAGGTATATCGGAAGAGCTCCTTGACATCGTTGGATCACAGCATTTTAGAGCTGCTGCATAATTGGGGACATATTAGCTATAGGGTGATGTCGTGTAAATTTAACCCCCGCTAGTAGTCAGGATCTGAAATACAAAGTACAACGCAAAACGCAATAGTAAATCATTTAGTCCTTCTTTCAAATGAAAAATATTACTCCCTTGGCTAACATTTCTTCTCTCTGTGTATAAAAACTTGCAACAATCCTGGTGGTGCTTCGCGCGTAAAAAATATATGTTTGCATACAGTTTTCATAAGCGCGAACATGAGTGGTATTAAAAAAAAAAACAATTAAAGGAAGTTAAATTGGAAAAGTGTAACAATCACTAACCCATGAAAGGAATTTGCATTTTGGAATTATTTTTATTTAATTGATAGTTCAATTGTCACGTTTCTTACCGTAAAAAGTTGAAAACATTTTTGTTAAATAAAGGCTCAGGCCAATCACTTAAGGATATAACTTTATTGTATTCTACAACATCATCTTTGTATGCTCATACCGATTTCCTTAAGACAATTACTGTTGCGAGTACACTCTACATCAATTTATTATTTGGAGGAGAACAATACATTCTTATACACTTAAGATGCATGAAACTATGAACGTGTTAAAAGAGTTGCATGACATACTTGCTCATCAGGTACACTGAACACCTCTCCACAGGGAGGTATTGTCATCATATCCATCGAATGAAATCTCACATCAAATCGTGTCAGCCAGCCTAATATTTTCATTTGTAACAATTTCGCCTTTTTGGAGTCTATAATTAAATATAATAAGAAATTACTCACTGGATTACGCTAAGTTTTAAAAAGCACACCACAATGAAAAAAAAATAGCTGCAGCAATCTTTAAAAAAAATAAGTAAGCAACCATAAGCCTCACTGTAATAGAAATGCAGAGTTAAAATCGTTTTGGCGGCTTATTGCTAATTCCCCTGATAGTGCAGAAATTGATCCACATGATTTTAATATGTCCGTTGTACAATTAGTTTAAGTTCTTGACAAAATCAACTGAAATAAGGTTCAAAAATTGTGTGCGTACTGTACACATTTATTATTGTTGGTCCTAATTCATTTGCATATTATAAATATATATGCAACTACTACCCAATTAATTATGATCCTTATCTTTTGAAAGTGGTATTCGTTATTCGATTTAATAAATGTTCGGCTTAGCGCTACAGTTAAGTCAATCGCATACCCACATGCCTAGGTCTACATACAAATTGTTAAATTATCGATAAATAAATTATTTCTGAATCCATGGCACGGATGAATTTACTCAACAACTCCCGAAACAAATATTTAATTTACGTTAAACTTAACGAGTTAGCCCATATCACAGAGTGCTGTTATATGTATCGATACACAATAAAATACAACACTTCACAATTAATCCCCCTTTTACAAATATTCGCACATCTCCTCTTCGCTCTAAATTATTTTCAAAACAAAAAAAAAAAGATTTTTAATTACTTTCACCCCCAAAAGGCTCATTACAGATTACAGCCATCCCTAATGTGCGCGACCTGAAATTAATTCAACCATCTCTTGGGAAGTAAGCTGCATGATCGATACCCTTTTCTTTCCGAACCGCATCCTTCCTGAAATATATACATACCTACACGCAAATAATGGTGTTTCATCCAAATAATGTCCATTTATTGTAAATATATGGCTGAATGTTCAACTTTTCTAATGCGGTTTACAAAATGAAAATGTTGTAATGAAAAGTGAAGTACCTTCCTCTACTTTTGTTGCGTCCCCCCTAACCCTTTTTTTTTTTTATAAATAACATTATTTCTTCATCGTCTGTAACCTATTTGCTAATGCGAACCATTTTGACAAAAAAAAAACTTAATTTGGATTTTACCACCCAAAGCCCTCAAGTGGGCGCTCCTTATTTCCCACACTGTGGAGAGTGTGGATGTGAAATTGAAATTAACATTTTTATGATGGAAAATAACGTAGGGTACGTAGGTATTTCTCATAGGGTTATTGCGAAAATAAAACGTTACATAGGGTAAGTCCGGAAATTATTATCGTGCTGCTGTGTCGTGTATAACACTATAGTCGCAGAACAAGCGAAGAAAAGAGAAAGATGACTGGTGATGATAGAAAATTGAAATATTGAAAATGCTTTCCGCCCTCTGAAATGGGGAGTGCTGCTGAAGCCGACTGAGCACGTAACCACTAGACCATCCTTAATGTGGTTTCCCCACATTTTAAGTGATTCATCATCCTCGGCCGTATAGTCCCTGTTGAAGTTGGGTTTGGGTCCCTCTGTACCCAGCCTCTGTTCTCGTCCTCATCATTCTTCCCGTCACCGCCACTTAGTTGTAATCGTCCCACCAGTCAAACTGTAAGGAGATACAGGAAAAAAAAACTTATTGGATTTAGCACTGGGCTTCTCTAGTACCTGCGGGTGCGAGCATAGCAGTGCCAGAAGCTTATTGAGAATTAGATATATTTGTAGCGTGTTATCCACCTGCTAACCGAAGAAGATCTTAGATGAGAGAAACGTGTAGACTGTATACAGGATATGCTAACAAAGCACAAACACGCTCAAAGATGGTAAACCTAAAGGTTCTGTGCTTGGAATGAGAATTAATGAATCTTGAAGGTGAAGGAAAAATTTTCATTTGCCACAATATTAAATTTAATTTTCTGAAAGGTAAATTGGTGCGGGCAAGCAGCCCACTTGATTTCTGTCTGAAATTAATAGGCATTTTTGCTCTTCCTCATTGAAAGTTTTTTTTTTTTCAAATTATCTGGTCGGGCAATATATAATTTCAAACGGAAGTAGAGCTTATTTTCGTATGCAGAATGCAGTTAACGAGGACAGAGAAGTGTAGCAGTCACTTACGTATAGTAAACAATCATCGACCATATATCACATTTCACAATACTGGATGTATTCATAATTTGTTTGGTGAAAAACAATTTATTTATTTATTTATTTCAAAGAATAGGTTCACAGTAAGATTACATCTTATAGTTTGTGAAGGCTTTAAAAGATTTAGAGTTCAAAAGCAAATTTAACATTAGATAGATGAGGACTGTAGTCTGTCCTATAATTAATTGGAAGCTTACATTAGAAAATTAATACCAAAGACAATAACAAAATATAGGTAATGACAAATCTGTAAGATTTATATTTATGTATCACTGGCCAAGTGTTTGAAAAGGTAAGTCTTAAATGTGCTTGTGTTTGTGGTTCTCCGTAGTGTAATGGGTAATGAGTTCCATAGAAGAGTGGCATGGACGAAGAATGAGCGCTCAGATTTCAAGCAATAGAATCTGGGCCGAATCATGATGGCTGTTCTTTGTGAACTGGGAAAATTCAATCTGCTGTACAAATACTCAGGCAGTTGGGTCTGTTTAACACCATGAAAGAGCGTTCTGAACTTAATGAGGTTATGGAAGCTGATGCCCATTATTTGCCAAGAGTAACTTGATATGTGGTCGAAATACTGTTTATTAAAAACAAATCTTGCTAAATTGTTATAGATAACATTTAGTTTATGCCTAGTGTTTTAGTCAACACAGCAGAAAACTTCGCAACTATATAGTAAGATAGGTAATAAAAGGGACTTAACAAGTAGCAGCTTAGTTTTCACCGGCAAAGAGTTTTGCGTTGCCCGTAGCGATCGGAGACCACTATATACTTTTCCGATTGTAGCTGCAGCATGATCTGTCCAGGTAAGAGTATCATTGAAAACTACACCAAGATTACGAGACTTCGTGACGTATTCAATGGATGACTGTCCTAATTTAATCGGGGGGAAAGTGGTAGTATCTAGAGACTGCTTATAAATACAGAGTGTCTTGGACTTCGCTGGATTCAGTGATAAATTGTGTTTGAGGGCCCACTGTTGTATGATCTCCAGATCTTCGTTCATCAGTTCAATCGCATTACTAATCATATCCAGCGGGCAGCACAAGTATAATTGGACGTCGTCAGCAAACATATGGGCGGTACAATGTTTAACAAGCTGTGGGAGTTCGTTCACGTAAAGTGAGAATAATATGGGCCCTAGAATCGAACCCTGCGGAACTCCCGCGGGAACTCTAAGAAACGAAGATATTTGGCTTCCCACTGCCACATATTGCTGCCGGCCCGCGAGGTATGAGTGCAAGAGTTTGACTGCCAGAGACGAAAATCTAAATTCGTACCGCAACTTCTTACAAAGGAGAGAGTGGTCCACCGTGTCAAACGCTTTCGAGAAGTCCAACAACGTCAGGAACGTGGGACAGTTAGTATCCAGGCCATTGCGGATGTCATCGACAACGAGTAAGAGTGCAATTTTGCAACTCCTCTTCGCGCGAAAACCGGATTGGGCGGAACTCAAAAGTTTGTTGGCGCTTAGGTGCGCTTGGATCTGTTTTAGCGTGGTTTTCTCAAATACTTTGGATAAAAATGGTAAGATTGCGATTGGCCTATACTCAGTGTTAGTCCGACTAACACTGAGTCCGGCTTTGCGACTTGGGTATCGGTAATATTTTAGCCTTTTTCCACGAAAGGGGATATTCACAAGTGGTAATTATGTGATTAAAAATATGTGTTATGTATTTGAGAATGAAAGGAAGCAGGAGTTTGAGAAATTTAGGATTTATTTCATCCAAACCTATCTCGTCAGATTTAACCGATAGCACTGCCTCAACTACATTTTCATCCGTTAGGCGATTAAAGCTGAAATCTTCTGTATTTTCATCGTCGCTAGAGAGATTTGTAAACTGTGCGGAGTCTTGATATGAAGTTGACGGCACAGATACCGACACGAACTGCGAATTGAGAACATTGTAGTCTACATCATCATTTGCACCTGAACGCTGTTTACCATTGCCTAGTTTACGCAGTTTTTGCCAAAGAACTTTCCCGGGCTGAATTTCAGGGTTAAGGAAATGTTCGTAGTGGCGTCGCTTTGCATCCCTTACGCGAAGGACAACTAAGTTGCGAAGTGACCGATATGTGTCGTAGAGCACAGGGAGTTTGTATCGTTTCCAACGAGCGTACGCAGTATCACGATTATGGATTAGATCTAATAAGTATCGATTAAACCAAGGGGGGGATCTGGAAATAGGGACCCTATGTCGCAATGGAACATACTGATCAAATAGAGCTGCGATATTTTGTTCCAGAAATGATAATTGCTGATTTACTGATTCTTCAGTTAATTTCTTGTAGAATCTTGAATTTCGATGAAGGAAACTTTATAAAGGCACAAACAAAACTAAGGTCTACAATGTGTTTTACGGAATCAACGGACGGTGTTGTGTTGAAATAAATCTCAATTTAATTTTCAATTAAATGTAGGCATACGATTTTCCGGATATAATCGATTTATTTAATTGGTTATGGTGATTGGATTTCGTAGCAAATTTATATCAAAATTCAAATCAGCTACGGTTGAATAGATTTTGTAAAATTAAAAAAACCTCAAGTACGAAATGCATGCTTTCAGTATATTAATAAAAAGTATAGAACTATTTTTTTGAAATAGCTAAACACAGTCTGTTAGACGGCTACGATGAAGTTTCCATAATGTAGGGTAGGGTGGGGCAGATTCCACACATTTTTCGCAGATTTGAAATAACTTCTTTCGCAAATAAATATTTTTTTTTTTATTTCAAGCTTTGATTATTTTACTAAAAGAGTGCATAATTTCTTAAAAGTTAACTTCAACTGCCCTAAAAAGGCGAATCTGCCCCATCGCGGGGCACAATCGTTATCCGGGTGGGGCACTTTCGACGTCAGTTTAGATGACGCAATAAATCAATAAGTAGGAACGTACTGTTTTTATTTAAATTGTTAAACAAATCTTAAATCTATACACACACAAATTAAATGATGAAGAAATCCATTTTTAGATTAAATTTAAATTAAAGAAATATACTTAAAATCACATTCGTTTTAAGGAAAAAAATTGTTAAGTAAATAATAAAGGTAAAATAAAAGGATTTGTTAAAAAAAATTATTGCACGTTATATCCACCCAGATCCACGTCCTTAAAAAAGATAAGGTGAGAGTATCTTGACGATCCAGCTGAGTCTTTTGCCCAAACTGCCCCATGTGCTTTTGTCGAAAGTGCCCCATCCTTTGCTTTAGTAAACGTTATTGTTTTACACAAAACTTTTAAAAGTAATTTAATTAAATGTTATAAATAACTTAAAGATATTATAAATCCAATCATTTGACACTCACAACCAAGGAATTCCCATAAGAAAAAATTAAATATCACTTACCTACCTCGTGTACAGGAAAAATTGCTGTACTGAACAAATTAAAAACCGGTCTAACCACCACAGCTGCTGAAGAAGAACTTTCATAGTTCGTGTACGATCTGAGAGAACATTGCAGCACAAGTTTTCATCAAACAGTTTATTTAAAAATTAACCGCTTTTCTGTATTAGCGAAAGTCAAAAGTGCCCCATCGTCGAAAGTACCCCACCCTACCCTAAGCCGTACGGGTAGGTCCTCATTTTTGGAAGTTGTTAAAGTGGTGGATATTATCGTTTTTTATCTCTCTCTCAACGTTATTTCTTAAACTTCTTTATTTAACAAAAGACTCGCTCCAAAATACTTCATAAAGTCATGGAATACTAAAGCATAATTTTATATATTGGAGATTTATAAACACCAGAATGCTATAACATTTCTTAAAACTTCTACATCCGAGTTCTAACCTATATGGGTGCTCCAAAAATATCATATTGCCGCTCTCCAAGATAAATGGAACCGAATTTAAAGTTAATTTAAATCACGATTCCACGTGTAGATAAATGACTACATCCTATCAATATTACATCATTAATCAATATTAATATTTTATAGCGGACTTTATAACAATAACTTGAAATATTATTATTATGTGAGAGGGACAATTGACAGTTTCTCAAGTAGCTCGTCCACTACAAGACTCCGCATCAGGGGAGATAGAACATTTAAGTTAAATAATTTCTTTTTTTAAAATGAATTGCCCGGTTTGCAATGACAAAATAGATCGCAACGATGCAACAAAAATTCAGTGCGGTGATTGTAAAAGTCTGTTCCACGGTTCGTGCGCTAACATTCAACCGGCAGATTTAGATTATCTCATAACCAATAATCTTGCTCACCGCTGCGACAAGTGTTCTGTTTTGCGTCGCAAATCACTTCAACAACCATTACCTCCAACATCTGTTTCACAACAAAAGCAGCAAAAATCTACATCATCAAAGTCAGCATCAGTTCCAGTAAAGTGTACCTCACTTTCTTCGCAACGTGAAAAAGTACCTCCTAAAATAACAACAACACCTAAATTGCCGGCTGCCCATGCAACAACAACACCTAAAACACCGGCCGCCCATGCAAATATTGCATCACTTTCGTCTCAACGCGTAGCAGAATCTTCACCTGGCACTGCGGACGTCAGTATGTCAACGGTTCTCTCTACTTTGACCGAAAGTTCACTAACGTTGCAACTGCTTTACTCTGAAATTCTCGACATGAAGAAAATTAACAGTGATTTTCTCAGCACAATACAGCAGCTGAAAGAGGAAAACCAAACGTTGCGTATGAAGGTGGCGAGTTTGGAGGGCAGGGTGAACTGGAGAGAGCAGAAGCAACTGGAGAATGTTGTTGAAATTGTTGGTGTTCCTAACTTAAATAGTGCAAATGCAAGAGAGAGATTAAATGTGATCTTTGAAAAGGCTTTGGATATATCTGTTTCGACTGATGACATACAGAAATGTTATGTTAAGCAAGGTACCAATGTTAAACATACGAGTACAACTACAACATCAAATGAGCACGGTGGTATTCTCTGTGTGCAGTTCTCTTCACTCAATGCCAAGCGGAAAGTGATGGAAAGCAAAAAAAATGCAAGGAGAAAGCTGAACTCATCGCTCTTTATTGCTGGTAGTAGTAGTAGTAGTTTAAATATTTTCATTAATGATAGCTTAACCAAATATTCTAAAGCCTTATTTATGGCAGCTAAAAGATGTAAGAGGGAGAATAAATTCAAATATGTATGGTTCAGAAACTCTCATATTTTAATGAGGAAATCTGATAATAGTGAGGTTGTTGTCATAAGATCTTTTGAAGATTTAACTGCTCTTCATGGGCAATGATATGAATGAGTACTTTGATCTTGTGCGCGATAGCCTCACTATAAGAACCATTAGATATAATTCCGATAGAATTTATAGCTGTAGCAATTCTTTTTTCGTTCTACATCAAAATATTCGCAGTTTGCGTCAAAACTTTGATCTACTGATTGGTCATCTAGAAACTTTTGTCAACCTGCCAGATATAATATTTGTCTCTGAAATTTGGATTTATTCATGCGAAGTTGACGATTATCTTATTCCTAATTACACTTTTTTTCCAAATCCTGATGATACGTACGCTGCCGGTGGAGTGGGAGTTTTTGTTTCAAACTTGTATGAGCCTGTTATTAATGTTTTTAAATTAAGAAGCGCGGATGTCATCAAAGTGTGTTGCAATATCCAAAATGAAGTATTTTGTTTTGTCTGTGTGTACAGACTTCATTCATTATCACCTACATGCTTTTTAGATGAATTTTCAATTTTTTTGGCAAATGAACGATCTGGAAATCTTATCATATTAGGTGACCTTAACTTAGATGTTTTAGTTTCTAACTCGGTTTCTGATTCGTATCAAACACTCATGGCTGAACACGGATTCTTTTCCCTCATTGAAGAACCTACCAGGCCAACTGCTGGCACCTGCCTCGACCATGTTTTTGCTCGTCTCGAGAATTTTGCTGTTGATCAGCTTGCTGGAATCAACATGGATCTTAATATAACTGATCATTGTATGACAGGAATCTTTTTTGAAAACATTAAATGTAGTAGGTCATATAATTCTTCACCAACTCCTTATAATAAAATAAATTTTCTTGTATTAAACAATAAGCTTCTATATGAAAGTTGGGATAGTGTCTATGTGGCACAAAATGCTTCTATAGCTTATGAAATTTTTCTTAATGTTTTAAAAATTCACATTATTTCTTCTACCTTTACCTTATCACGTAAAAAATCAGAATATCGTCTCAAACCCTGGATAACTCGCTCCCTTATCAAAAAAATAAATACTAAGCACAAATTAAGGAAAAAATGTTGGAAACATCCAATGAATAATAGCTTAAAAAGTCGCTTCAGAAATTTATGTAAAAAAGTGAATAAGGAAGTGATTAATGCGAGGGATATGTATTATCGTTCACAAATACTAAAGGCAAATGGAAATCTTAAGAAGGAGTGGCAAATCGTTAACAGTATTATTAGTAGAAAAGTTACTAACACTAATCCTATCGTACTAAATATCGGAGGTACTGACATTTTGAATCCTTTAGAAATAGCCAACGAGTTTAGCAATTACTTCGCCTCCATTGGAGAATCCTCTTTCTCAGATAGGTCGCAAACTTCATGTAATTGTTGTACTAAGTCTGTTACTACATGTAATAGCTTCGGAAACAGCTTCGCTTTTGAGCCTATCACAGGATTTGAATTGCTAAAAACTATTAATTCTCTGCCTAACTCTAATTCGTGTGGTAGTGATGAGATCTCGAATTTGGTTCTAAAGAATATTGGTCTCAATTTAGTAGATATTTTGTCTTACCTCTTTAACTTCAGCATTATGTCTGGTACTTTTCCCACTGATCTGAAATGCGCCATAGTAATTCCTCTACTTAAAAAGGGTAACAAATCAGACCCATCCAATTATAGACCAATTTCGTTATTGTCTTCTATTTCCAAAGTATTTGAAAAAGTAGTTAAAGCGAGAATCTTAGCCTATCTCAATAATTTAAATTTTTTTAGTCCCCTACAGTTTGGTTTTCGGACTGGTCATTCCACTGAGGATGCTCTACTAGACTTCTGCTCTATATTATATAAGGGTTTAGATGACAAACTTTTCTGCGCTGGTCTATTTGTCGACATTACCAAGGCGTTTGACATGGTTGATCATGTAATTCTCCTAGATAAATTATATAAGGCCGGGTTCAGAGGATTCATTTACAATTGGTTTGAGTCATATCTTAAAGATAGAATACAGCGAGTTAAAGTTGGTAGCAGTATAAGCAGTCCTAAAACGAATAACCTGGGAGTACCCCAAGGCTCTGTACTTGGTCCAATTTTATTCCTAATATATATAAATTCCTTATTTTCACTTCCATTTTTGGGTAAAACTAAAGCCTTTGCCGATGACCTTGGTATTGCTTATTGTTCAGTCAGTCCGTTAGATTTAATATCTGACATAAACCATGACGTATCTTTACTAAGAAGCTGGTTTGCTGAAAATAGGCTTATTGTTAGTAGCAAAACTAAACTGATGTACTTCAGTCTAACTGAACAGGAGTTTCCCGACTCAGAAATAGTTTTTCACTCCCATGATTGTGCTAGTCATAAGCTGTCGAACAACATCTGCAGTTTCCAAAATGACCCATCATTCAATAGTAAGGCAGATTGCAGTCCTAACTGCTTCAAAATTGAAAGCGTTGATAGTTTTAAGTACCTTGGTGTTACTATTGACCAAAATCTGAACTGGTCCACGCACATTTCTCTTTTGAAAAAATATCTTCTTTCCTCTACTCGCTGTTTTTATCGTCTAAGAAAGTACTGCTCTTCTGACACAATGAAAATGGTCTATTATGGCTTATTCCATTCAAGACTGCAATATGGTCTCTGCAGTTGGGGTGGCGCTTATTTTAATAAGCTTCAGCAACTAACAGTTATTCAAAAATCTGCTATACGTAAAGTTTGCAGTTCTCGTCGTTTGGCTCACACTATGGACCTGTTTAGGTCATTAAATATTCTTCCTTTGCGACATTTATATTTTTTCAAAGTTCTTAAAGTCTTTTTTATGAGAGGCGGGTACCTAGAAAGTCCGATTTCTGACTTTCGCTGCTTACGAAGCTATTCGAACTTCGTTGTGAATTTGCCTTCGTTTCGCACAACAAGCTACAGAAACTTCTACTCCATTGTTTCTCGCAAACTTTTTAACTCCTTACCGTTTGAAATTCGGTCCATACGAAATTCCCGCACGTTTACAAAACTAACGAAAATTTGGCTCTTTGGATTCAACCAACATGAAATCAAAACGCTTTTACGCTATACTGCATAGTAATAAAAATATATATAATTATACAGAAAAGAATTGCTTATTTGTTTATTTGCTAATTTCGATTAAGTAACGGTAGTAGATACTATTTGAATTTGTCCTCTTTTATATATTTTTATTATTTTTCCCTTTTGTCACTTGTCACTTGTTACAGATTGCTTTTTCTTTCTTTCTTAAATTGCTATAATTCTGTTGTCTTAACTTCAACCTTTTGCTTTTAACCCACCTTTGTACACCCCACAAAGTTAAATATATCCAATGTGACATCATCTCTATTTTTCTCAAATAAAGATGTCACTAACTATTCTGTATGTACTAGCTATATTTAAAAAAAATTTTGCTCTGTTTTTTTTGTAATTATTCATACTTTGTACATATTTGAATAAAGAACTAAATGAAATGAAAAAAAAAAAAATGAAATGAACTCCTCCAGCCTCTTGCTGTGTTAACCTTGATAATTCCTTCTGATGTGTGAGTTTCTGCTGATCTAGTGCTCATGAGTTCATACATCCACCTCGATACTGTGCTATTTACTCCTTTTCTATCTAGAGCTCGTATAATTGCATTGTGCGATGTGTTATCGAATGCTCCCTCGATGTCCAAGAAAACACACAATACTATCTCTTTTCATTCAAGAGCGCTTTCAATAATCTCATTCAGCTGGTACAGAGCAGTCTCCTTAGATCCGCCCGCTCTGTAGGCATGCTGGTGATAATGAAGAGGCGATATACTTAGAACATCTTCTCTTAAGTAGTTGTCCATGGCCTTTTCCATCGTTTTGAGAAGCAACGAAGTAAGGCAGATTGGTCTATAGTACTTCGGTAAACTTGGGTCCTTTTTTCACACTTTCGGAATGAACACTACCTTTGCCCGTCTCCACTCTCCACTGGTTTGTGTAGCATATTTTTGGTTGGTCAGTATCACGAATGCTGCTCCACGTCAACATGACTACCGACATTAATTTGAAGGAAGCAGCAAGCAATGTCAAATACAGAGCCAAGATTACAAGATATACTATTAGGCTGTTATACTCAACCAATCATGCACCATCATTTTTTTTGCCTCCTTGCTGATTTGATTAATATTTTCTTCGGCTTGCTCAGGGCTGGGTGTGGGTGATGGACGAGATGATAGCATGATGGAGAGCGGAAATATTAGCATCATCGTGAAAGGCGGCATCGCTGCAAAATCTTGGGTTCTCCAACCCAACACAGATGTCAGTTGTTACCATCCTTACGAAGGATCAGTAACGTGCATTTACGCTGATATGATGTTTGCAGCTATGGTGTTGCACATAGTGAAACTGCTTAATTGGATACCGATGATGAATGTAGATGAAGATGACCGAGGAATTAGTTCACTTAGCAAAACATATTTTCCATCTTCCTGATGGTTTCATTGACAAAAATTAAGAAAATTGGCATTATGCGTGATAAAAGAAAATTATTACACTGTAAATAAAAATGATTCTCATTGAAAAACTGAGTTCTTGTTACAAATTTATGATGCACAAAAAAAAAAAGAAAATTTAAATCAAATTCCATTAAGTTCATTCAAAAATTCAAAATATAATGGTATGGAATCGAAGTTATGTTTTTATATTATGTGATTAAGATAAGATAGCCAGTATATAATTATCCTTTTTTTTTTTCCTTCCTCTTTACGCACTTATGAGTATTTCTGACTTAAGCTAATTGGGATCAGACCATGGCTTTTGTCTTAATAAGCTGACACTGGGTGCCTAATGGACGGTCTCAGAACACACGCGTCTCGGGCAGACTTTATGTTATCCCTGCAGGTGTTGTTAGTCCCCCTCAGGGGGTAAGTAGGAGATGCATTTCCGGCTATTTTTCTCTCCTTTTCGTCCGCCGGAGTCCTCAGAAGCTTGACCAACGAAATGAGATTAGATGAGAATTTCTACTGCTGGCCTAGACGTGTGTAAATTTGAATGTCGTGACACAGCCTGTACACCAAATGAAACGAACACTTTTTACCACTGATGACCTGGCTTTCATCGGTCACAGCTTCTGTGTTATGTACCTCGGATTTCTTTAAGGGAATCAAAATTTAGTTATTACCTCACAATCGAAAATTCCATTTTCTACTTACTCCGCAGGTTAAGTTACAGTGTCCTGTCTTGTTAGTCTATTTTATAAAACTTATTTAATATGTGCGTACTCTAATTGTAAGCCATTTTTCGCTATTTAAACTAGGTATTTATTACATCTGCCACTTAGAAAATAGAATAAAAAAAAAATTACTTGGACGACTTAATTAATGGCGTCCTGGTCGATCGCAAAAAGGAAATGCAATGGCCGGCGGGCATGCTGCGCTACCTCAACCAAAGAAGTAGTGCAACCAATTACAGGAGGCGACACCTACCAGCGAATTAATGAGTGCAACATTAAGTGCAGCTTACACCTTAGGGTGCATTCTTTTTTTTACTCATTTTGTAATTTCTATTTCAGTTGTCATTTAAACTGGATGACATATTTTGTTTTTTTCATTCTCTTGTTTGTTCTTTTTGCATCCACTGCAAAAATAAAAGAAAAGAGTCAAAAAATTGTAACTTCTAGAAGAATTAATTTATGTTGGTGGAAAGATAAAGGAAAGTCCTATAGTTAAAGCGGTTCACGCCACATTTGGTATATAGCCCAGTGCCAGACTGCTTTTTAAAATATTTGCCAAATGTGGAAGCAATTTACGTTGCCCTTTTTGTAGTAGGGCTGGCGTAATTCCATCCACCCATGGTGACTTAAAAGGCTGAAATAAACTTGAAATAAATTCCATTGAAATATCTAAAATAAGGAAATTTCAAATCTAAAATAACAATAATCCGTCATTTCATGATAAAAATATATCCAAATATCCTGGCTTACCACTTAATATAGGTAACTATTCATGCCATATTCTGAGTCTGGTATTATTTATAATAAGAACTTTTGCTAAATATTTTATACTCACATTTTAACCGTACAAATAATTAGTTAATTAAGCAAAACTACTTCGAAAATCTGCCACCACTCGCGTATTTCTGTGTGGAAGTTCTCTTATACTTCTAAATTTCGAGATGACATCAATTTGTTCTGAAGTCAGTATTCACGGAAAAAAAATTAAGATCAAATCAAGAAAAATGAGCGCAGAATCACGAAAAGTTTGTCTAGTTTTAGAGCTCAGCTCAGGATTTACTAATTCACGACTTTTTATTCGCAATTCTATAAATTGTACGAAGTGAAGATATTAACCCTCAAAGGCCGGGAATCTCTAATTTTTATTGTCAATGAGGCGATCAAATGAGGAATACATATTTCAATAACCAATCGTAATTTGACACAAATAGTTATTAATTTGCTATTGCTATGGATTGTGAATTGCAAAAATAATTCGTAAATTAACACTTTTGTGTTGTAAATTCGGATTTCCTCCCTTAACAAATTACAACCATTAGTCTTGAATCAAAACTAGTAGTTTAATTATTTATGTTATTTTCAAATAAATATTTAAAGTCGCATTTTATAATTTGTTTTCTCCTGATATACATAAAACTGTTATTTAAAAATAAATTTTTTTTTTTCAAAATAAAATTGTGTTTACGAAACTATGAAAATTAATTTCTTAGCCCTGGAATATTATCAATATCAAGTGATTAGGAAAATGAAAGTGGATGTTAATTTTGGATAAGATATCCGTATCGTATTCCATTCATATTTTTCGAAGGACCTACCGAAACAAAATCTGTATTTCTATAATTAAAATATTAATGCCTATCAAAGCAGGCGGGGGTCCGCTAGTGTAGTATAACACATATTTAATATATTTATTACTAAGGACAGCGGCTTAGTGTGTTGGACAGCTAAGCGAGGGGTCTCACGTTCGAATTCCGAAAAACCAAAAATCCAACTTAAGTTTTTTTTCACTGAGCCACCTCGCGGACGTCTGACAAATTTCCGTGAGTGTAAATGTTTTTTTTTTTTTTTTAGTTTATAGTTTATTTATTCACATTCAAATTTATGTATTTACAAAAGTCTTACCCGCAAAGCAGAATGCTTATCTGCAGGTGGTTACAAACAATATTAAAATTGAAGTACATAGATAGTTTCAGATTCCGTTTTTATCAGATTTTAGCTTAACATTATTACATTTATGAATATGTTTTAAGTCCAATTCAAAGTGAACAATTTAACAAACAAATTCAATAATTTTCCTACTGAACATAGTAAAAATCAAGCAAGTATTTTTTCATTTCTTTTTTTCTTTTTTTAAAATTTAATAGGTTTATTATGTTTTGTGGGATTGAATTCATTGTTTTAGGAATCACGCATCTCAATTCACGTTTTCCGTATATATTAAAATGTGCAGGTACTTCAAGCATCCCCTGTGCTCGTCTTCTTGTGTTTTGGTTGTGTCTTATTGGCTGAAGAAATCTTGGATCATTCATGTAGTGTTGTAGTAACGTCATCTGATATATCGCATTAACGTCTAGAACTTTAAAACATGAGTTAGGTTGCCTAAGAACCTTAATAAGGCGATGTTGGATGTTTGATATCTTATCAAGATGTGATTTTGAAGCATGACCCCATGCCAGGATCCCGTATCTTATTCTGGATTCAGCAAGCGAGTAGTACACCTGTTTCTGCACGTCGAGGTTAGAATATTTTTTGAGGTATACCATGGCGAAAAGAGCACTTTTCAGTTGGAGTCGTAGAACATTGATGTGCTGCCGCCAGAGAAAATGGTCGTCGATGGTGACTCCCAAGTATTTAATTGTTCTAACAGTTTCGATAGCTGAGTTGTTGGCTGACGTAGGGCAACGATCGTTTCTATGAAAAATATTGAAAGTTTCCTCGCACTTAGATGAGTGGCGTATATGCATTACTTTTGTTTTTCCAACATTAATAATTAATCCTTGGTCATGACACCATTTTGAAAACGCATCGAATTCTTCTTGAATTATTTCCAGGGCTGAGTTAAAACTTTTATGTTTAACGACAATAGCTATGTCATCCGCATAGGCATAGGCAGTACACCTTTTAAATAAACGCAAAAGCTCATTTGTATATAAAATAAACAAAATCGGGCCTAATTTGGAGCCTTGAGGGACACCAAATGATATTGGCCTTTCATTACTAACTGTATTCGACACTTTTACTCTAATTTTCCTGTCAGTAAGATAGCTTTTGATCCAGTTTGCTAGTGTTCCTCTTACACCAATTCTATTGAGACTTTCCAATAGCTTTAGATGAGTTATTGTTGTTTTCTACCAATGAACTAGCGCCTTGTTGTTGGACACCATCAGGAGAACTTACGCTTCTCATTCGTTTGGACAGTGGTTGGACCAGTGTACTTTCAACAGGTGTCGTTATTGGTACAGGAAGTGCAATGAGCTCCTTTCTACATGCTGGACATCTCCATTCCTCCTTTTTAGCAGGTGCCATTTTCCGATAAGATCTTTCGGAGATAGTGGTGCAACCATAATGCATCGTGCGATCACATCGATAGCAAGTCACATAGTCACCATCAGCGGGGAGTTCGGACAAACATTCAGAACAGGAATCCATGTTGTACACAACAACAAACGTAAAAGTAAATGTGAATAGGTTTATATATACGAGTGTTTGTGCAAGAAAGATAGGAAATATATATACCAATATCTTATGGGGGATTGCTGTTTTTTTTTAATAATATTATTAGGGAAAATCAAATAAAAGTTTAAAATATCAAAATAGGTTTAAATTGTTTAAGACGTGAAAGACACTGGCTATATTTTCACTATTGTTTTTGTTCAAGTCAATTGATGTAAAATTAATACTTGTTCACTTAAATGACAGATGCTCTAGTCATGAAAGAGCTTCTCAATTAGCCGTTTGGACTCGGCATAAAATTGTAGAAGCTAGGCCTAGGGTCCCTAGGGACCTGTTGCGCCAAATATTTATTGATTTTACTAAAGACAATTGGTATTTTTGTTCTTTTTTGTATTGTTAAAAACATAATGCACCCATGGAATATTTGTTTAATTGTCCAGTCTCAATCTCCAAGGTTGGGTTCTTTCCAAGACTCTTCCCTCGAATACATGAGGCACTTAATGTCGAGCACCGATCAGCTTCCCCAAACCCAAACACGTAGATCGCTGGTGCTGCACGCGTTTGGTTTACATTAAACGGTTCTTATAACCCATGCACCATGCCATTTAGCATTAACCACCAGTTATAGGCTCAGGATGAGATGGTTGGCTCTCGTCCGACTTTTCTCCCCTACTCTGTTGGGAAGAATCCAATTATGAATCAGAGGTCTTTCTTCTTTTATACCAACCTTGACTCAATAAGCATCACCCGGAAAATATCAATTTGACAACTTACAGCCTGATAGTTACATATTTGCGACGGATACGTTGACCTACATCGCGTTAGTGTTTGCTAGACTCAAGTGATTCAAGGGAATGTGGTTGCTTCAAAGCATAAAAACCGCCCTGTCCATCGCTCACAAAACAACACCTCAATTTTAGAAGTGTCTCGTAGCGTAGCGTTAATCAACACAGCATACTACAGTAAATATAATTAACATAATCAAATTTCCGGATGACTTAATACCAGTTGTGGTAGTTAACTTCTTAATAAATAGGATGGGCTTGTACAGTCAGCAGCAGAGACAATACTGAGACCACCAACTCCGACCGATTTCCCGTTACTTAGCCTACATGCTATATTTATATGGGGTGGCAAATGCTAAGTGCGCTTGTATTGTTACAGAGAAATTCGAATTGACAAATGTCACGTAACTTCAAAAACTCCGACTCACCAACACGCTCGCACCTTGCATATGCCACTTCCGCTGTGGGCAAAGTTGCTGACAGCGTTCATAGAATTTTATCCGTTAAATTTGAAATTATTCGTTACGAGTGGATAATGAAAAATGAACAATGCAGATTATTTGAAGGAAAATAGAAATATATTGAGCAAATTTTCTTCAGTTTCTAAGAAAAATTTACTCATGAAATCGAAGTTAATGATATTCAAAAGCGCAAAATACGCAACCATGTTTGTCATAATAAGTGTTTAGTATATGGAACATCTCATTTAGCTAGTTTTATTTACTAAAGAAATCAAATTATTCGCCTTTTAACAATATATAATTACTAACCAATGGCATTCAGTAATGTGAAAATGTGGTATTCCCGAACTCTAGCACATTTTCCCACGGTTGTCGAGGTTGGCAGCATTTATTTTTGTATTTTTTGTATGTTTTTGCATGTCACACGGATTCTTAATTGACACAACACCGATAGGAAAACAAAATGGCGAATTTGAAAAAAAACTGAGGGGCCCAGCGGCAAGAGGATTGTGAGTTGGGGGTCTCAGTATCATTTGTCTCTGGTCAGCAGATACTGACTGGCGTTAAACTGGTGACATGCGGCGACCAATTCAATATTTGAAATCATGCTAAGTTCGGCAGTATACCTACCTAAAGCATGTTTTTTTTTTTGGTATAAAAAAGCTCTAAGAATCATTCGAAATATTTTTTTTGAAATCAAAACAAAAAAATCTGTTTTTCAGGAAAAATCGGATATTTTTCATAAAAATATCATTAAATAAAAATCACTTTGTGACGCTTACTATGTATTATATAGAAAAATATTTTAATTCAATTAAGTTCAGTCTCTGTTCGTTGAATAAATAATAAATATTATTATTACTAGCTGAATGGCTGTGTTCAGTGTCAAGGAGAATTGTAATTGCTTGTTCACAATTTCAATCGTTTCCAATTTGGCAAAAAGATAATTTTTTTGAGAAAAAATCAATTTTTTTTTATCGAGGTTGCATTTTATGTTCGGTTTGCCAAAACAATCAATCTTTTTTATTGATCTGAGGCACTTTTGAAAAATCTCAATTTTTCTCAGATTTGATTATACTAGCGATTTGTAAGACAAATAGCTGGCGGTTAAGGTTCGTCTTATTTTAATTATTTTAATTTGACTAAACTAAAATCCTGATCATTTTTCCTGCTACAGAATGAAATCATGCTAAACAAAATGCTGGTATGATTTGAAAAAAGGAGGCTAAAAGTAAAATAATTCTATATATAAATTTAGCAGGAAAAATGCAAAATTGGTCACACTGCGGAGCGATACTTAATGTATTAGTGTTGCAACTATGACGACGCATTAATATTACACTTACTTTTCCCAATATCGTTCCCATGGGTTACTGGCCGTCCTAGCTTTGTAATGGAGAAGAGGTGAAAATGACACCGGATATGGATTTCTTAGAATGACGGGAATGAAGTTGCTCTTTAATTGGAAGGATATAGGAAGACGGTTTCTTGACACACTGCAATCCTTATGTGAAAACGGTTGTATGGAAATTTAATCACAAAATTTTTTTATTTGTACTGCTTTTAAAATGAAACTAGAGCAGTACATACACAAATGAACATTATTAATATAGGCACATAAAAAAATGCATTGAAAATGTTATTAAAATTATATTTTGCAGCTGTTGGGGTTTTTTTTTTTGACATTTCAAGACTATTTGAAAATAAATTCGTTTGAAAATTTGTGGTTGTTTTTCAAACAATTGCAACCCTTTTCGTATTACACTTTTAGTCTCTTTTACACACAGCTTACTTTTAAACATGATAAAAATGAGGGAAAAATGTAGTGTCATAGGTGCTCAAGAATTGTTAGGTTTTGCAATGTTCCTCTGCTTTAAAATGTCAAATCCTATCAATGAACGAGGCCAAACGGAAATTCGAAATGTCAACTGACGCAGTTCCTGCACACTAACCACTAAACCGACGACCGAACTCATTTTCTTTGCATTAAATATTTATCCGAATGGCGCAATTGGCTTACCAATTTTTTTAATTTTTACGATCTTTAACTATTTTTTCCAAGACTTGTGGTTGTGGCATTGATGCTATCATTCTAATGGTCCTGCCAAAATACGATCTTTTTGTATCTGGTCATTCCCATTTAATTCCAAAAACCGTTTTGAAAGTATAGTCACAATTTTAAAGTGTTGAATATTTCATGTTTTATCAACTAATATTATAACTCGTCACTTTATACCTACGCTAGATGCTATTCAAAGCTTTGACAATTGACACTCGGTCTTAAATCAAACACTAATGTCGACGATTAGCTGGTTGCCAGCTTTAGCATTAGTGAAACGGTACCAATAAACAATTAGACCTCCACATTTGCTAGTGCGAAAACTGTCTTAGAATGTATTACATTTGTTGTCATCGCATAATTCAAATTCCATAATTTGTTTTCGTGAAAAACAAGGTCAGTGGTGTATTTCACAACGAGGATTTTATTCTAAAGAACGGAATATATAAATTATTTAATATTATTATTATTAAATTAATTTGCCCAGCAGATATCTTCCAAAGGCTTTTTGAAGCTTATTATAAGAAAAAAACAAAACACAAAATAGGAAATGCATAAAATATCAGCTGATCTGTCAAATATCACATGCAATTCAGTAATGCCATCTCCTTCGATCGGACACAATTTTCAGTACCTACTTTTTATAGTACACTTTTCCTTGTTTTCTAATACTTCACGATTGATTTATGAGTGAATTTGTGTCGGAACGGTTATGCAAATCAAAGCTTATTGATCTAAAGATTGAATGGTATATTTTTGAACTAAAAATTCACGTAGGAAGCCAAAAGCGTTTTAAGGACCTATCGCTTCCGTTTTTGAATTGCAATCTGCCAAGCATCGAAACAGTGCTTGTAAAAGTACATGGAAATATAAAAATAAATACAATTTGATCTTTTAAAAATCGTATAGCTTATATTACTTTATTCGGGAAATTTAGAAATCGACAAAATGTTAAATTCATTCAGAAAAATATAAACCAGTGGACACGAAAGCTGTCATGCATATAAATTCACACCAAATAAAATAGAATTCTGTATAGCTTGAATTCGCACATACTACCTGTTAGTTCTCCAGAAGTTCCTAAATTTATTATTTCGCGTGGATTTTGCTGAATGCTAACAATTTTTATATCTATATTTTCCTCGAAGGCAACGTCTTCGCACCAACCATTGATTCATTAGATATTTTTATTCCCCGGGAACAAATTTCTTTTTCAAAGAGGATTTGGTATTTTTCAAGTCTTTAGAAATAAATTAAAAATGCAATATTTTTCAATTTTCTGCATACATTTATACAAATTTGTGTTTTCTAAATTTAAAAACCACTTACATTGTTGTTTTCCAAAGCATAAAGTCAGAAAACATTTACAATTTACTTAAATAAGTATATAATTGTAAACGTTCTGGCTGCATTTAAATTCGCTCCTATTACGAAATTCCATACCGCCATTTTTGGTGGTTGGGTAACACTCCTCTTGAAAATGACATTGGGAGGATTTCTTTAGCTAATTGTTCAAGATAAGCATGGGTTTACCAACATTAACATTTCACCCTTCAGTTAGCGATATTCTGGCAACTATATTTGTTTATTGGTAAAGGGATTTTGGAAAGTGTGGAGTCTTTGCGTAAACTGCCAGACTAAAGTTTATTATTGTAAAGGCCGTTTGAATACAACATCAATTAAGTAGCCGCCTATGTAAGTTATTTACAGTGCTGTTGGGTTCATCTTTCATTATCTCTTATGGCATTGCCTCCAAATATATCGGAGTAGCTAACAAGAGAGCTGTTGTTGACGCTGATGCCGTCTTTTGCTTCTATCTAGTGAATTTATTCCCGTTCTTTGTCTTTTAAGAGCTAGACTTTTAAAACTGATTCAGTTAGTTAATTTAGATAGAACTTGACAGCTATTTTTTCATGTTCAATACTTGCGTCCAAAAGGTGAACAATGGGGAGCTAACATAAACACAATCAGTTTGTAGTGTATGAGTCCAACGACTGAGCGTCACTATTTTATGTTATAATTGTCTGACTCCGAAGATATTTGTTCAATCTAAAATATATGTTCTCTTTTTAAATACATTTTTAATCAATCCTTAGGCTAATTATTTCGAAAGAAATTGTTGGTAGCACGTCAAATATTGTTGACACATTTAGTTACCATATTAATTACATAAGAATTTCAAATTTGTGCCTTACAGTTTAATAATCAAAAGATGTCGTTGCAAACTGAGCTATCTTCGAGGCCAAACCCTATTTTCACGCCCGATAGAAAAGCCCTAAAGTGAGGTGAGTTAGCAACGGTACAGGAAAACAAGCATTAAAGATAAGTAATTTGGCATATTTATGTCGTTTTCCATTGGTTTCACTCGGGGATCCACTCATTCTGAAATCCAATGGAACGACAAAACAGCTTCTGAAAGAATCCACAATAGTATTGGTGAAATGCCAACAAATAACCTACGGCTGCTGTCAGCTGACTTGTACCTATAAGACACATACGGATTCTGACTTCAAATCGAGAAGCGAAATTCTCTCCTCGGAATCACCAGGAGAGTATTTTTTGTACCAATGAAACGGTTTCAGAAGTGATTTTTTTCGATTCCGGACTCTCCCGGACTCTCCCGGACGCCTCTTTTTGCCCAATGGAAAAAGACATTAGGCGAACACCGGAGTTCAAAATATTTTTGTCGATAATAGCTAAGGTAATCAATATTCTTCACATTGATAAGCTGCACCGGGTGCAAATAATACAAGCACATTTGGTGAAAATTTATATACATCTCCAATCGATCCAGCATTCTTTTCGATATTTTTAATTACCTACTCTCTTTACAGTTGACGAAGTTAAACTATTATACCAACTATTACTTTGTACCAAATTTTCGAATCGTGACACACAAGCCCAAACTTTAATTTCGGGAATATAGTCAACAATGAAAATACATTGCTCTTTTGTAGTACTACATTTTTACTAACCCTCAGCGGGACCGTTGTGCCACCTTTGGTACAGTTTGGAACTTTTTTCGAGAGTTTGCCACATTTTTTTTTTTCTACTTTTTGGTCATTTTTTGAGTTGGAGAGGGCGTTTCAAAAATGTTTCAAATGTTGTTATTTCCAAATAAAAATCTTTAAAGTGTAACGCAGTTGCCTCTCACAACACTAGAATTTGGAGAGCCAATAATTGTTAAATAGGTATCGTTTGAAAATTCTAAATTTTTAGAATGGCTTCAGAAACGGCACTTTCTTTTCTCTTTGGCCCGTATTCTCCCGACTTTTCAGAAATCTGCAGCGGTCACCCGAAGGTGTCAGCTGAAAATTGTTTATTTATTTTGTTTTCGGCATCACTATACCTTGGCCAGATTGATGACTGGGGGAATCGTCTTCATAGCGATTGCATATGAAGTATCCTTATAGAGGGTGGTCAAACAGTTTCCTATTCGACAAGCTTTAACAAAAACCACCACGAGTATACCGACCAAATTCTGACTACTTTATTTGTACATACTATTTTTGGTGTAGGTATGTCTTCGGAGATGGCGACACTTAAACGGGAAAGTGTCTAGTTTTTATTAATATGGTTAAGTTTCTTCCAGATGTATTTCACCAGCGAAATTTAGCAATACTTTGGCTACTTTCTTATTTTGCTATTTCAATAAATCATTATATTAATACGTGAACATCAAAAGTTTCCGTACACTTTTTAAGTATTTATTATGAAATTAGGAGAATGAAACTTATACTTATATTCGAAAGATACTGTACCATAGATGTGCGCAAATAAAAAATCGTAGGTATATGTCGCCATTAAGGCTGGTAAAATAAAGTTATAAAATTCCCAAACAAAACAGGTAATTGAAAGGATTTTGGCCGCCGACATATTACCATAGTAACGTATTCAAATATAAATCATCTTAGATTGGAACCTGTTTCCAATGGAGCAGATCATTTACGTATTTTTTTCGATATCTAGATGTCGCTCCCTTCGTTAATAAAAAAACAACATAGTTACCTAAATAACGAAAATAATTGTGATGTTTTTTAGTATTACATTTTACATACTTACGGCCATATTATTCACCCCGGGTTTAAGTGAGTGTAACCCAAAAACTAAACCCAAGTCCATAATATTCACTCGTTAAACCCGAACATAAACCCAGTTTTTTAAACTTAACAGAGTTTAATTCGATTGGATTTAATCCGGAGACCGGTTTAAGTACTTTAACTCGGGTTAAAACTCAATTTCATAATATTGACATTGCTTCGCTCGCAAGAAATAAGAAAAGTAGAAAAGGGGAATAGAAAAATCATTGTTAAGAAACTAAAAAAGGACTTCATTCGTGAAATGGACGAAATTAATGTTGATGTCTTCGTCTTCAGAAGATGAATTTGTCGAAGAGCTGATGAAACAGCAGGTGATACTAAATTAACGTCGTCCTTGCCGTCGAATACATCGATTGCACAAGCGGGCTTGCCACGACGATTACGATGTGGTATATTCTCGAAAATATTTTCTGCTGAAACAGAGTCATTTTGGAGGCTACATTCGATGATTCGATAGAAATTTCGGCATAATTAATGCACCTTAAAATATAATTGCGCCCAAAGCAAATGAAATAAATTTCCAAGTGACAAAAAAAAAAAAAATTTCATTGTGAAATTTGATATAACGTGGGTTTAAAACGATTTAAAGTGTTTTAAATCCGCATTTAAATCCATTTTTAAACCAGCGGGCTTAATGCGTGTTTTTCAGTGAATAATATGGACAAAGGTTTAAATTATCGGGCTTAAAAATTGCGGATTAATGATCGGGTGTAAAATTAACTTAAACCTGAGTTACACCCGGAGTGAATAATAGGCCGTAATAAAAGGAATGTTCGGTTTTAGACTACAAGCGATACTATTAGTATTATTTGTCGAAGAGCTTCGGAAAAAATGTGCCGTGTTCGTGTAGCTGTCAAAGGGGTTCTGGATATCTCGGATATCTTGGATGGAATTTCCTAAAAAATCGGAGAAAATCACGTTCCGAACGAATACCTCCATAGGGTTGGTTATCTGCGAGGTCCTTTTCGGTACATCCAAAGATTCCGTACACTTTTTTAGTACTTTTTATAAATGAAAGGAAATCAAACCATCACTTATTTATTAATAAAGTGTTTATTCCGTCCAAAAGGAGTTAAATATTTTCTATTAAGCGCATTTTTGATCAAATGCAATTGTTAAAGCTTTTCCACAATTTACCTTTTTTGCCATTTAAATTTATTTGTCATAAATAGATGTTTTCATTCCTGTTTAAAAAAAAATATAGCGGCAACGCTGCTGTTTTCCTTCTTGTTTTTTTTTTTTGCTTGATGTGTTGTTCCAAGGCTCTTTTGTGTGTCGCAAGGAGAGTAAAAAACCTAATATAAAGGGGGTTGCGCGTAAAATTTACAATTAAGTCTGGACGTACTATACAATACATTCTTGTAAAAGTTATGGTCGATTTTCGACCACAATCGACACTAGTACTTATAATATTATATGAAATAAATTTTCTTCTTATTTTCTGTAGAAACTTCAATAACTTGAATGTTATTTATACGAACGAAAATATAAAGTGTGTTTGTATCTACAGTAATGACTAATTGTCATTTAAATATGTAGGTAGATTGGAGTTTGTCAGCAAAATTATGAATGCAAAAGGTAATTGGCGTGAAGCCAATCTGGTCTCTTGCTCCTTTGTGAAAATGAAATGCAGTCCAATGTTATTCTCTAAGGCAAAGCAGTATAAAATCAAATCATTGCACTTGCTCTTGTGTCATAGCACCAATTCAAAGGTCAAAGGGAGAATCACACTTCCAATTAATACATCTTTGAGAGAGATATTACTAGAGCTATCCAAATGATCTAGCGTGTGAAACTAAAAGCGGGTACAGAGCGGGCAGGCTGGAGGCTGAGCTTGACACCCATAGTTTTACCCTGTGCCAAATTGAAGTAAGAGGGAGAAAGTTGATTGAATGAGTATAAAATGAATATCTGTGTCACCCTATATGAATACTGATTTCCTTTAAAGCAATTCGATTGGCAAATATACGACATTTTGCTTTCATTTCCCAAAGGTTTTCTATCTATGGATACCGAGCTGTGCATACCACACTGCAGTATATTCATTCTGTCATCACGGCTGACATCAAAAGTATATTATTTTTGGTAACAAAATTTAAAACAAATGGAACTCAATTTATTTCCAAACACCACAATACAAATAAATCAGAATATTCTTGAAATATTCGTAAAAAAATTCCAGAAAATATTATTTATCCAAAATTGTAGCGAATAAATAAAGAGCGAAAAATTCTATAAAAAGAGATAAAAGTAAATACCCATTTTGAATCACCACAAGTCCGTCTAGACAACATTGGACAACAAAAAAATATCTAATCATTTGAATTTTAAAATGAGGGTCTACGTCATTCGGAATTAATGAACAGATGTAATTAAGCAGGCAATTTGGGGACACAAAAGCATTTGTCTGGCTCAGTATTAAATGAACCCTTTTCAAGATAAGAGGTTAAACAAACTTGTTTTGCACAGTATATTTTCACTTTTACATTCGAGCGACCTTGAAGCAAGTATCTTAAATGATTACCCCAATCAAAAAGTTATTATTTATTTCTTGGGAATACTTTCCAATCAATTTGTACCAACATTTACCTTCTATCGTAATTTATTTCTCGTATTGTGTTTACTTCACTTAACAATCAGACTTTCAAATGCGATTTTGATAAGCTCTGTTGCTAAGGTGAACTAATTTTTAATGGAAATCGCTGTGTACCGACTTTCATGGCGAAATGACTTAATTATTTGTGTTTTACCTCTTTGACTGTAGTTCTGTAAACAGTATCTTTTGATTTTGACGGCGCTGCGGCTTACTAACACAATTTTGCTAGAAATTGTCATCACAGCAAGTTATTCTTGAAAAGTGTCCGTCATTAAGGAACTAGTATTGGACTACGCACTATGCTGTTGTAAGTGGCAAAACGTCGACGACAAGTATTGGTCCGCGAAACCGTACTGCCATATTAATATTCTGCTTTATCCACTTAAGAGAACTCTTACCACCCCAAACCGATTATACTCCCAAAATGCTTTTTAAAGTACTATTTCCTACGATATTAGGCTGGCAAGGCGGGACTAGGGACGCTGAACTGCAGATGGTGGCATTCCTATTGAGATCAGATATCATCACCAACACTAACTTTCTGGAAGCCATATAAAAGCATTCGAGTACCCAATAGTATAATACAATATAATACAGTAGTATAAGATCTAAATTAGTCAAGAACTATCCAAAACCAATAAATGAAGATAAAGATTGAGCGCAGACTTGCGGCTGCCATAAAATACCAATCGACTTAATTCATTTACCAGACGAATTTTAAACGAGACCGGTGGATATGATATTTAAAGAATTGGTTAGTAAACCAACGCCAGATAGAAACACAAAAATTAGCAAAATAGACAGAAATTTGTAAAAAAAATATAAATCGATTTACCTACAATAACATTAAGACTCTAGAATATAAGCGTAAAGATTTATTTGTCGTTCTTCGCAAAAGACGAAACAAATACGAAACAAAATAATACCTTTAAATTTTTTCTTGCCATTTGCCTGCGCATTTACTTAATTTAAAGCCAAAAAAAGCAACACCATTTTTTGCTCTTCTCAGAACTAAAGCTTACATAAAAGAAAACATGATTATGCCACAACCACGATAGGAATAGCAACCGTCACAAAATGGTGATTTACGATGAAGACGAAAATAAATATTCATTTCGTATAAGTTATTTTGTTCTCCTTGTTTTTTTTATGTCTTAACTTTTGACTGTTAACTTTTAATCCTTGTTATTGCAGATTCAGTCCCGTTTGTCCGCAACGTCTTCCCGATATCGCCAACGAAACAGCCGCATTGGATCGAATGCCAAAAGGCCGACTCGAATACCTAAAGCGATTATTGCCATATCTACGGAACCAATCAGAGGATTGCCTTTATTTGAATATCTACGTTCCGATACAAGGTGAGTTTTGTTATAAGGACTTTTGTAGTCTTACTTTGCATAAAACAGATAACGAGATGAAGGTAAAACATTTTTCCCTTCGACTTATGACCGGTTTCCTGCTTGTGCTATGGAGAGTATTTTTTCCTACTTCTACTTTTCTTAATTGAATGGAAGCCAAGTTCTGAAATGTTAAATCTGAAGAGTAATACTACACAGTGAGCGTGGGCTATTCTTCTTTCCGTCTTGGCGGCTCTGCTTTTGTGTTTCCATAATGGTTATCCACCCCCTTAATAGAGCTCCAAGAAGGGTGAATCACATTATGCCTGATCTAAATTTGTTTCTGTTTTCTTTTTCTTTCTCAACATTTTTTCATTACGATGCACAAAATTTTAAACTGGGTCGTTGACGAAAGGACGAGAAATCAAAATTGAAAAGTGCGCAGTTTGATGGATTTGTCGCCTTATTAATAAAGTTTGATGTGATCTTAAAGATGACCCCTAGCCCTACGGGAAGCTCTTGTAATTGTTATTACGGTTTTCTTTATAATTAAGAAGAGTATCAAAATGACAGCATAATGGAGAGACTGGTGAAAAAAGCACCATTGTGTATTTTAAAATTAAGTGGGAAATACTTAAGTTATAATCGTTTGCGCCATTAATTTTTTTTTTTCTTTAAGGCAATTCAATTGATGTTGGTCCTTCGTGATGGGATTATGTTCTCCAAGGGACTGTCTCTTCAGCAATTTTCCATAATTAATGATTGTGTTTTTTTTTATTTTCTTTTTATAAGTGGGCAGTTTAATCCTCATTTATAATTGAAAATATTTCTGGAAACGGCATCCCTTTTATTTATACAGCGTTATACTTTTTGATGACTTTTCAAAAGTTTTTAAATTTAATCTTAAATGCTTTCCATTCCTAAAATGACAATTGAGAAGATAATTCAATCTATATTTGTTTGCTTAGTGCTCTTGATATGCTTTGTCTTACTTTTTGGTGTAAGTTACTACACAATAATAGAAAAACCCGGCAGACGTTTTCCTACCTCTGCATCTATAAAAATGGATGATCTATTGCGTATAAACGGATTACCTACATATAAATAAATTTCCATATTCATTGATTCAACCTGATAGAAAAACATGTTTGACTGTATTCCATTCGGTACAACTGAATCTATTTAAAATAATTTAAAAGTGTGCTAAAATCTAGCGTAATGCGATTTGGTATGTACAAATGTGCAGAGTTTTTGAAATTCCTACTCTGAAGCAAGAATCATATTGTTGACCGTGCGAAGCCATGTCCTTGAACTTTGTTGAGTGTTCGTTTGAATGTGCAGGTCAAGTTAGTCACCAGAACTTCTCGCTTACAATTGCCATTGTGTGGTAAGTGTTGGAAAGAAATATAGTAAAAATGGAGCACTCCGCGAAAGAACAACGGCCTTTCATTGAATACCAATTTAAAAAATTATTAAAGTTTGCCTGTCACAGTTTCAAATTTCATACAAAATATGATCGGAATACTAAGAGATACTGGTAAATCGTTGACTGTTACTGGTGCTCGGACAGTCATACAGCCCGTGAAATATTTATTCAATTATTGTGCGAGACATTTTGTGGTTGTATAAACTCTCGTTTCAGTAATCGAAGTTGTCACCCTAAATCATGTCATATATATAATACCATTGGATTTCTATCTTCGTGGTTATTTGAAGACAAAGTTCTATGTGAACAAGCTTACATCCATCCGTGCAATGAATAAGAAAGAGTATGTATGTACCAGGACAGCCGTGAAGGGCATATGTCGGATGTGTTATTCCATACAACCATATCATTTATGCAAATCTTGTGAGCATTTTGAGATACCTTTTATATTACTTTGCAAAAAAGCTGGATTTCGTGGTACAAGTCCTAAACTAGAAATGGGTAACAAAGGTTAAACATTGCCGACGCCAAGAGCGATGTAAAGTAATTTAATTTTGGCGGTCCTCAAGGATCTGTTTTGGAAAGCTCTTTTGATACGTATATGAATTCCCTGTTTAATTTCTGTTGGAAAAACCCTAAACTGGCTAAAATAAAACACAAACTTACTACCTTCGGTTGATAATGGCCCGATGACTCCTCCAGCGTGAACAGCGCACCATGCAGTAACTTTGAGCGGGTGTAATGGCTCCTCGTGCATTACTCGTGGATTTTCGGTGCCCCAGAAGCGACAGTTTTGCTTGTTCACGTACCCGCTGGGGTGGAATGTAAGCTTCATCGCTCATTATGATTTTGGTCAAAAAATCATCCACTTCGTCCTCTAGATTGAGGATGGCTTGGGCGTAGGTTACACGCGTTTGGCGGTCGACGGGCAGCAGCTGATGCACGGACTGGACTTTTTACGTGAATATGCGTAAGTCTTTGACCAAAATTCGCCTTAGGGAGGACCGGCTGATGGCTAATTGCGATGCACGGCGTCTGGTCGATGTTTCCGGCGACAGCAAAACGGGCGCTCCGGGGCCAGCCATTCTTGGCAACGTCTCGTGTGGCCCCATACTCTTCAAGGTTGGTGGTCAAACGGCGCAGTGTTTGCGCCGTCGGTGTCAGAAGGCAGTGAAATCGGCGACGGAATCCGCACTGCGCCAACACTACAGACGAATTATTACGCAAAAAAATAGAAACGATTATTCCGCGTTCTTGGGGAGTGTATTGCTCCATGGCTTGTTGGGTTGGTTGGTTGGTTTAAGTGGCTGTATTTCCCGTACGAGGGAAAGACACAAATAACGCAATTGAGCGCCGTTTTGAGACACAACCAGCCTGAGGAGTTAAAGAATTTGATGATCTTATTGAAATGAGTACTTTGGATGGCCGAAAGGTCATCATAAAAGGGATGACCTAGAGCACTGTGTCTGGATTTGGCTAGGGCCGGACACTCACAAAGAAGATGAAACACTGTTGGCTTGTTCACTTGTATTCTACATCTGTCTAGTCCACAAATGTCAAAACAGATTTGACATTGGCTGCCGTTTGTAAAAAAAAGAGCGTGATCCTTTGTATAATAGTCAAAAAATGTTCGTTTCCACAGTATGACAGTAACATTATTGAAACGAAATTGGTTGGTCAACATCTAGCAGATATTTATGCCCCTGAAATAAAATTATACAATTGCTTACTTTGAGGGGTAGGTAAATGAGGCGTTCCATCGAAAACTTGTTCTAGTCTAAGACGATACATATTTAAATACGCTACTTTCGTAATTTGGCGGCGACGAATTGAATGTCACAAAATGCTTTTAATTAACTAATATGAGTTTTGTATGGCAGTTCTTAACTTAATTTTACCACCCTTAATGGCGACCTATCCCCGATTTTTTATATGTGCAAATCTATGGCACAGTAGAGTTTTCATAATAATTATTAAAAAGTTTACGGAAACTTTGGATGTTCACGTATTAATACATTCACATTTATTTATAGGGCATGGTACTCGTATATGTGTACAAATGTGATTTTTTAAAATACAATCAATTTCCCATTCAAAAGATAACTGATAATATGGGTTTGGCTTATGGTTAAGAAATTGCTTTCATCACATTTTACGTCAATTTTGATATTTACTTACGAAGAATTTGGTTTGCGAAACATAAATTGATATAATCAACTCCAAAAACAAAGTAATGTTTTTCAGTCTGATAAACCAAAACCAAAGGATGAACTTTTGAGAAACTATTTTTGTACCACGGTCAATATTTTACGGTTGAGGAGCTTAATTAAGTCAACATCAGCCACCTTTGTCAATTCAGAAAAACTTTTTAAAGAAATTTTGCGATATCGCCGTATACAGCGATGGAAATTCGTGAACATATAGTGCTAGTGGACTAAATACATAAAAAAAAACTTTGTATTAGATCATTAAAACACATTGGCGCAGATTTGTGTTCAGAAAAAGATAGTTATTTTATTAGGGGGAGATGGAGTACATTGATACATGGGGCACAGAGATACAGTCGACATTATTTGAAAATGCATCGCAGCAGGCCGCTCAACCACGCGTACAACGCAACATGTCTATCAACGCATACACATGTCCGTCGGACATCTCTGTTCAGTCATTGTATTTTGCCCAACGAGAACAAACCCACCCCGTAAGTAATTTTTTTTAGTTTCTTTCGAGTGAGTTTTTGTTAATAATATTTTGTGTTATCAGTTATTAAGTTAGATTGTGAGAATATGTCAATAACAATGTAATATTTACCTAATAAATCGTTTTTAAGCATTGTTTTAATTGCAGTTTATATTTATATTGTGTGAGGACAGTTGGGGCACATTTATACACCCAACCTCGGGGTAGTTTGATACGTATCAATGTGCCCCACAAATCTTTTCTGTGTAGTTAATAAGTTAGTAAAATTTAATATTTGTATTTCTTACAAGGACAATGGTGCGAACATACAAACAAAAAACGGAAAGAAATAACTTCAATGAAGTTGCTGTGGCTGCTGCAATATCCGATGTGGTGGAAGGCAGATTATCCATTAGAAAAGCAGCAGATAAATATAATTTAAAGCGTTCCACTCTTCAACACAGAATTAAAAAAAATAAGAAGGCAGATGAACAATATGTAAGTTTTTTTATCGAAATATACCGTTAACCAAGTATTCAACAAGGAACAAGAACAGCATTTAAACGGATACATAATAAAATGCAGCAAAATGCATCATGGTTTAACATTAACTCAAGTACGACAGCTTGCATACCAATACGCAAAAAAACTAAATGCCAGATACCCAACATCCTGGGATGATAATAAAAGTGCCGGTTGTGATTGGAAACATGGTTACCGTAAAAGAAACCCTAACATGAGCTTAAGAAAACCTGAGAGCACAAGTATTGCTCGATCATTTTCTTTCAATAAGGCTGCTGTGGACATATTTTACAAAAATCTAGAAGATGTTCTTTTAAGATTTAATTTTTCACCTAATCGAATAATTAATTTCGATGAAACCGGCATTACTACGGTCTTAAATACTCCAAAAATATTGGCTGACAAAAAAAACATAAGACTATAACTATGGATATGGAATCAGACTCTTCAAACTGTTCTGGTGAAGTTGAGTTACAGGAATCATTCGATTCCGAAGAATCATTCGAGTCCGCAGAAATCAATATGAAGTTGTCTGATGATGACACTATTAATACTGCCCCGCCTGTGGCCAGTGATCTTCAGGAAGGGGATTATGTTATAACAAAGGTAATAAACTTAGAAAAGAAGCGACCTTTCAAGCATTTTGTTGGGAAAATAGTATTACGATACGAAGATGCCCGAGCAAACGATTTTCACGTCTGTTTTTTGAAACGCAAGCCTACTGGAACTTTTGTACTTCCAGATATTAAAGATGAGGCTTCTGTTAATATTTCTGACATTATCCTGAAGTTACCAAATCCGATAGTCAAGAAAGGCACTAGCAGAACAGCTTCTCTATTAAATTTTAAGATAGACTTGTCTCCTTATAACATTTCATTGTAAATACCTACATGTTTGTCAATAATAAAAAAAAGCATTAAAAATGCTAATCAAAGTGATTTGAAGACTTATCGTAACAATCTGAAGACTGTTTGTTTTGTACCTAAAATACCTTATTTCTACTTATTTAATACCTAAGAAAGCATTCATTTTATTACTTATTACTTATTAAAACTTATTCGAACATTAATTACAATTAATTAATAATTACTGGTTGTATTAATATATGTTATAAAACTATTTAAAACTTGTTTTATTAACTAAAAGTTTTCAATAAATACTGATTTTTGGCTATGAATCAAAGTGCCCCTGATATGTATCAATGTACCCCGTGAGTGGGGCAGTTTGATACAAATTTCATTTTTTAGTAAATAGCTCTTAATTTTTTTTGTAGCTGAATTTAAGACGACATTCGTCTACAATAAGATAGTTAGAACGACATTGAGCACAATAAATCTTTTACTTTGTTATTATTGTCAATACGCAGACTTTTTTTGAGTTCCAATGAAAATCGTATCAAGGTGCCCCAACTCCCCCTACATGAAAAAGAATACTTTATTGTTATCACCTCTTTATCGCCTTCTTTAATTAGTTAGCATTTTGTCATCTGACGTTTTGTAAAAAATGAAACAAAATTCAAAAATTCATCAAATTAACGAAAACAAAAAAAAAATTCGAAAAAAACAAAGGTACAATCGTTAATTGATTTATCCTCGCTTTTCCAGTTTATCATCGGAGCGTTAATTTGTTGTCAATGTTCACCTTCTGTGGAATTCCGCGTTACATTTATGAAACAAGTATTAAAAAATTATTAAAGTACAATTTTGCATTAAATATCTATGTAAATATTAACATTAAAATTCGTACATTTAATACTGAAGATTTAATTTGATCTTAAATTATTCAATAAATTAAATATTAGATAGAAATTACAAAATTATAAAGTTAGCTTAAGACAAACTTCTCTGCTGAAAAGGTAAACTATCTTAAGTCGACATAGGCGAATTTTTAACAGTTTTGTGCATTAAATTCGTCAATTCAAAACGCATTGTTGTATCTTATCCTGGTACTTGTATCTACTTTGTACCCTGGGTTATAGAAAAACGAAATCATCTTGAGTCGATAAAAATGCGTATTAACATTTACTAAATTACCTTAAGTTCATGATGATATACGACTTTAAAAAAATTATCTTATTTCATTAAGATCTTTTTGTTTTGTTTTGTGTTGGGAATTCGCTGGAAGTAAAAAATCATCGAAAGACATTGCAGAGCTAATACGCTACGCGAGGGATGCTCCGGCAATAGTGATGGACTTTAACTCATCTAAAAAAAAACTCCCGGGCGACTGACATTCGCCATTCCGAATAAGACTGCACCTAGTCGTGCGTCTAATCAGCAATTTATTTATTATTTATTATTATTATTTTATGAATTTAAGATAAAAATTCGCCGTTTGACAGATTTCTAAACTTGTTGTGTTTGAAAACAATAACTGATTTCTTAGCCCTAACTAAATCTTATAAATCAAGAGGTTTTATTCGTCTCAATCTCTGATTACATTGTCATTATTTAAAAGTTTTGTTATTTGTGTGTTTACGTGGTTGAGAAGCCTACTTCGGTGCTTTCGAGCAACCTTCTTAACTTCATCTTCAACCATTTCATCATTTAGATCTCTGTGCAGATCAGCTTTACGTATGTACCAAGTTGCATTAACTATGTTCATTAGTACTTTATTTTGAAAAACCTGAATTTTTTGTAAATTTGATTCGCATGTGCATGCACACAACTGTAGCCCGTAGGTCCATACTGGTTTCAGAACTTGCGTGTATAGCAATATTTTATTGTAGTTGGACAGGGATGAGTATTTCCCAATAAGCCAATACATTTTACTGTATCGCATGTTCAACTCATCTTTTTTTCTTAACGTGCGCTTTCCAACGCAGTCTAGCGTCTAGAGTCATGCCTAAATATTTTGATGTGTTTGAACATTCCACTATAACTATTGTTGTTAATGTAGACTGGAATGTGGGGTACGTTTTTATACGTACATTTAATGTGGACTGACTAAAGGTAATTTAATCTAATCTGCCAGGCAGATCGCTAGTGAAAAGTAGGTATAGAATTGGACCTAGCACACTGCCTTGCGGTACACCAGCTTTAATCTCTCTTAATGTTAAGTACTCTGTATTTTGCTTAATTCTGAAGAATCGATCTGATATATAAGACTCCAGAATGGTCGAATACTGCTTCGGCAGTTGCTTTTGTAATTTGTGTATGAGTCCTTTGTGCCAGACTTTATGGAAAGCTTGTGCTATATCAAGAAATACTGTAGAGCACACATTTTTCTCTTCGAATACTTTTTCAATTTTATCTGTGATTCTATGCACCTGATCAATTGTAGAGTGCTTGTTTCTAAGCCCAAATTGATGAATTGGAAGTAGCGATTTTTCATCAATTAATTTTTGTAGACGTTTTGCCAGCGTTTATATATTGGGCGATATGAGGTTACTTCGCTAGGTGGTTTACCTGGTTTTGGTATCATTATTACCTCCGCGACCTTCCCCATGCACGGCACATATGTTAATTTAAATGCAGCATTTATAATCTGCGCTTGTTTTATTTTAAACCCTTTCGAGGAAATTGTTTTAAAATTCCCCCTGTGATTAAATCGAACCCTGGGGCTTTTTGCAGTAGTACTTCTTTAGGCATGCTTGACTTGGGGGGTAAGCTGGTGAATGCGTTGAGAGCGAGATATAAGTTAGTGAGATAAAAAGAGAGAGAGAGAGTTATGTTTCGTTTCGAATATTACTGTAGAGGCAAGAGAGATAGATGCGAGCACACATTTTCGTTCTCTCTTTCTCTCAGCCAGTTACGTTTCATTATCTAAGACACATCATACAGTGCAGCAGTGATACCAGATCGGTGGATTTATCACTTTTTGCTGGATTTTCTCACTAATAATAGCTAAAAGGGACAAAGGGATTTTTCAGACCCAATAGTACAAAAAGAAAGGGATTTTACTTTTTGGTCAAATTTTGTTCCTAATTGCTCATTTCATTAAGAATAAAAAAATTATTCAACCTACGATCAAATTAAATGTTTTCATGTTTAGAGAAAAGAAAATGCTTTCATTTTCTTTTTTTTATTTCCCTAAACTGTTTCATAAAATGACATATGTGTCTGTGAATGAATCACGAGTATTTTTTTAAAATAATAAATTTATTTATTTTGTAAACATAAAAGGGATATTTTAAGTAAACCGTGGGATAACTTGCATCTAAAGTCTTGGAATCACTGTAGTGCACGCCTATTGTCTATATCACACTGTAAGAGCAACAGAGAGATGTGCGAGCACACAGTCTCTTTTCATTCTCTCATAGCCAGTTACGTTTCGTATATCTAAGACACGACTATTGCAAGGTTGCCACTTTGGTATTTTTTTTTGCTTTTTGATTTTTGCTTATTTGGTAATTTTTATCTGGTTATGGTAAATTTTTGAGCAGATGTACCAAGAATGCGAACTCGATATCACCTAATTTAAATGCTACCTTACTGCTTCTGGGTGAACGCATTGCATTATTTGCATATGCTTCATTACATTCATATAAAACTGTTTTATTCGCTACCTATTCAAAAAATTATAAAATCATTCATCATGCACTCAGATGCACTCATTTTCTTCTTTTGACTGAAGGTGAATAATAATAATTACCTAATCATATTATTTATATACAGACATTAAACTCTAATTTGTTTAGGGTTTGTTATAAGAAAATGGGTGGATGATCTCCCATGTCTTCTAGCAGCTGGTCATTTTGTGCAAAATCAAATAAAATGATTTGAGTATTTTTTGTAAGTGGCAACCGTGGCCTATTGTCTGTATCATAATGTAGAAGCAAGAGAGAGCAGTGCGCGCGCCCATTTTCTTGCTCTCTTCCTCTCATAGCCAGTAAATTATTGAAGAAAATTGATATATTAGAATGTATAAACTAAACATGTATATATAGATGGAGCTAAAGAAGTTTTACTTCAGACGTGTGGTCTTCAGCACACTCGTTTTTTTATGTTTATGCCTTCTTTGATTTCTTTGTCAAGTTCTTTAGCTGTTACCGGCCGAATAGGTCTGTCTTCTTCGCACCTTCTTCGTTTTCTTGATAATCTTTATCTTAATAAGCTTTGAAGACGTTCTCAAGGTACTCTGCAAAAGCATTTGCTTTTTCTTGGCTGTTTTTTGCCCAGTTACCTTCTCTGGTTTTTACTGGCGGAATGTGAGCTATTGGCCTGTTAATTTTCTTTGTTGCCTTCCATAACGAGTAGTTGGTACTAGCATCATTTGTAAGACTAGTAAGATACGTTTTTAATGACTCGTTATTAAATTCTCTTATAGATATTCTGAGCTTATTATATAAGTTGTTAAGTGTGGTTTTGTCGCTTGGCGGCCTTTTCTGTTGCCAACGTTTTCTAGCTTTCCTCTGTTCTGTAATAATTTCACGAGGATATGAGTTTTGTTTAATCTTGTATGTTCTTTTAGGAATTGCAGCCCATGCAGCTTTTTGTATATCCAGTGTAAATATTTGCACTGCTTCTTCTAGTTGATCGTCTGTTTGAATAGCTGATTATAGTTGGATACATTCTTCCAACTTCTGCCTGGAGTGGTTCCAATCAGTCAGTCTATTACCTAGATTAGGGCTATGTTCTTTTATTATTGTTCTACCGCCAAGTGTAAGAAGTATTGAGGAATGATCTGATTGAATATCAGGTCCTTCCTCTATGCTTATTGTATTTGAAAATATATTTTTGGATAGAAATAAGTCGACAAGATCTGGGGTTTTATTCCTATCTGTTGGCCAACAGGTAGGTTTTCCCGTTGACATCAGTTAAGATGTTTTAGTCAAAATATAATTGGTATATCCTGAAAACCTAAAATATCTTATTTCGATCTAAGATTGTATTGGTCGAAATATGACTGGCATTTCCTGAAAAGCTAATTGTTTGCTCGGTGTAAGTTACTAAAAATTCTGCACCTAAGTCGACTTAAGATAAAACTCATGTGAAATGTATATCAAATGTGTGAAAAAGTAAATTATCTTAAGTCTACTTAGGATGATATTCAAAATTAAAAAAAAAAATCATCAGATTTATGTCGACATAAGATATTTTACCAGGTGCAAAAGGCGAACCGTTACTAAATTATAGCCAGTTTAAGATGTTATTTCAGTGCACCACTGCAGACAGCAGTCAGAGTGGTTTATAGTCTTTATAGTGGTCTTTAGTGTCTATAAATTTCTTGTTCCGGACCACACTCACATAGAATGTGATGTAGACCACTCCATCATAGAGCGTAAGAAGAAAAGAACACATAATATCCAAATACACCAAGAGACTGGTATTTGTTTATATCTTCCGTGGGGTCGAAGCATGCTTTTGAAGTGGTAAAAATGGACAAAACTGTGTTCTACAATTTTTCAGCTGCCCATAAAGACAAATTTTGTTGGAGAAAGGCAAATGAGAGCGGCGAAATATTCAAATGAAGCAGTATTAAATGGCTCAGATATTCGAGAGAATTTGGACGGCTTACTACAAGATCAGCTTGAGTAATGACGAAGAGTTTAAAGTATTAAACGTTGAAAAAGGGGTATTGACCAAGTAACAATAAGCGACCTGGAACCATCTTATAGCGGGCCTATTAACATAAGTTCAGCAAAGAAGAAAGATTTGGTGGACATGATCGATTTAATAAATATTAATTACCATTATTTTTATTTAAACTTGCCAACCGAAGATGAACCAGATATCCACCCTGACATAAGCGAAGAAAGTGATGAAAATTAGTTTTATTTTGTCTTAAATAATGTAATTGAATAAAAAGCAATTTATTTTCTTTTTTAAGGTTTATTTTAAATGTTTGCTAAAAAGAAGTATTTTATTTTATAATTTAAGTTTTTAAATTAAAGAAGTAAAAAACATCTTATGTTACGCTAACGTTTCATTAAACAAAACACCGACATTTGTACTTCATCTTAAGTCGATTTAGGAACTGAAATCGATATTTTACAAAATTCGCTAAAGTATCTTATCGAAGGGGTAAGCTAAGACCCGGCATAGATTGCGTGATCCAAAAGCAGCATCCCCAATATATGGGAATTTCAAATCTCGGTTAATGCATTTCCAGTTGAGGTTGGGTGTGCTGAAGGTATGCCAGACTTTTTGGTGAAGGTGAAGTAAGTATCAACTAACCGGCATGTTTTATGTGTTGTAGGTCGAGCTTTGGCATTTGGTGGGTGGTGATTCACAATTGATTTGTGGACTTATAACTTACTCAACTGGGTCAAAAGTCCATTATGGACTTTCGTATTTTTTTACACAACATTAAAAGAAAACGTAGTCTTGTGTGAATGACGTTTTAATATGAGCCGTAGTACATTTAAATACGGGATAAAGCTTCCTGCGTAAGTCTTAGCTATTTGAATGTTAAAGGTACGAAGTACATGCAAGAACCCTCATTTAGGTATACTAATACTGGTATGCGCGTCACTGGATAAAAATATACTTCAAGTCGTGATAGTTGCATTTACAAGGTGGCGCAAAAATAACCTTCCGATGTTGTTTGGCTGTAATTTAAAAACAAAAATGAAAAACTTTGATTCTTCTTGTGGATTATTTTTATTTGGTCTTTTAATTTTTTTTTACATCAAGTCGAGAATATGATGTCATGTAAATGGCCGCCGCCACAGTCATTTGAGCCCTTTTTATGGCACTTTGGCCAAAACTTCCGGCGATAGGTGCTCATATTCTTGACGGATATTGTCTTTAAGAGCTGCAAGAGTCTGAGGCTTGTTGACATAAACCCGCGACTTCAAAAAGCCCCACAAAAAGAAGTCTGGAGCGGTCAAATCAGGCGATCTTGCGGGTTAGTGCAAATCGCCAAAACGACCCGGGAACACCGCTTTCAGAATATCGGTTGTGGCTCGCGCAGTGTGTGCCGTAGCTCCGTCCTGTTGGAACCACATGTCCTCCAGTCCTAAATCGTCCAATTGCGGTAGAAAAAAATCGGTAAACATGGCCCTATAGCGCGCACCGTTCACTGTTGTCGTTTGACCAGCGGCGTTCTCGAAAAAAAAAATGGATGTGTCAACAGAGGCGATATTCTCGGCACAACGGGCGCTCCGGGGCCCGCCACTCTTGGCAACGTCTCGTGTTGTGCCAGTCTCTTCGAGGCGAGCGGCTAAACGTCGCAGTGTTTCACCAGTAGGCGTTGGACGGCAAGGAAATCTGCGATGAAATTCACGTTGTGCCAAAGTCACCGACCGATTATTGCTCAAATAAATAGTCACCAATATTCCGCGTTCTGGAGCAGTATAGCGTAACATTGTTTATTAACGTGTATTTCGCATGTGTTTACTACACAAATGTCAAAACAGAACTGACATTAGGGGCCAATCGCAAAATTTATAGCATTTTCTGATTGAAGGATTACTTTTGCGCCACCTTGTAGTATGAGAGAACTGTATCTACCAATACATATATGCAACCACGAAGTCAAAATCGTTATTTCTACTTTTCGCGTTACCTCGTTCTCAATTCATGTCTAAACTTGAATGCGAATCAGATGAACATAATATGACCTCCCACAAGATCCCAAGTAAATTCAAGAGAATTGGATTGGAATAGCTTTGACAATTTAATACCGGAAAAAAATAAATAAAAAAAATTCTCCACAATTACACTTACCTATACTCATTTGTATTTTATCAAGGTTCATTCTATCGTTCCGTTGCCTCTATTCGTCGTCCCCCAGGAACGTTGCACTTTATCTGTGCAGTAAGCATTTCACTCGTTATCTTTCTGGTCTCTTGTGAGTGCAGCAGGACTAATAAGGGTAAGTATGTTTGTATTGTCATTCATGCGGATGCTGTGAAAAAAAGGGCAGGAACGACGACGGCTGTCGGTACAAGTATTTCCTTGTCCTTTTCGGTTTTATAGTATAAGTTAGTTTAATATTTAAGTGGAAAAAATAGCTAGCTTAGAATTAAGTGGATTAAAGTTATCGAGTTGAGGTTAGTTAATTAAAATTCAAAATAAAGTATGGCGCTAATGGTGATAATAACGAAAACTACTAATATACAATAGTAGATTTTGAAAGTTATTTCGAGAAGGTGTTGGTCGCGATGGAATCTACGTAGGTATGGGCAAGAATATAAGAAAAAACTTTTTTTCGCTTAAACAATTCATCAGATCAGAACACTCAGCCGCCACTGATACATTTAGAAAGTAAATCCAGAATCATCTATTTTTTTGACTTTCTAGAAGAGAACAACATTTCAAAGACGAGCAGCTTACGGTGTCAGCACTCAGCATATGACCTCTGAAGATCTACCACCGGATTTGAGCAAAAGAAGTGATCCGCTCCCTCCAGAAGCTTCGCAGACACACTTATCTATCTAAGGCAACCTATTTTCTCAATAAAAATACCCATGGCGTATTCTTAAGCTATCAAGCTTATTGGCATATCGGTTATCTGGCATAGGATGAACGTCATTTAGGTTCAGAAGTTGTAAATATTTTATTCCTTCATATTAGATGCTAATCTCATTTTTAATAGTTTTTGAAATTAACCGAATTTCTGAAGCTTTTGTTGTTCAAGTGATGAGCACTAAATCCTCGTTCTGTTCTTCTTCTATCGCCCATGACTGTATTTATATTGTTCTCCTTAAAATGAATAAACAAAAGCTTATCTTAGTCACCAGCAATGTCTGTATACCACTTGACTATGTATATTATCCAAGTGTCGTTCTATAAAGCTAGCTTTCCATCTGAAAATTCAGAACTTTAACACTATTCTCCAATATCAAACCGCATTCGATATCTAATATATGTACAACTTTGTAATGCCACTTTAATTAGACTTGTTCCAAGTCGCACTGACTCTTCTGCAGAAGACAAAGTTAGGTCGGAACTTTGCTCCATAAATATCGCGGCGACTGTGCATCAATTGTACGTTCTACTGGAATACTATACACACATTCGTCTGTAATATAATAGACTGCACATACCTACCCACAGCATTGTGCTGCACTGCAAATGAGGACACGCACATGAGTTGGAAAAGACGGAAATACCACCTCTTAAACTTGACACTTATGTCGCTTCTTCTGTTCGATTTAGCCTTCGAAAGAAAACGTTCTACCGTTGGCTTATCTCTTTGATCAGAAAGTAGTGTAAGGCGGGCACGGGATAACCATTCGTTTCTTTTGAAAGGAGAAACTTCTTATCTACTTGTGTGCTCCACTTAATGTTTTGTAGTTACATATATTTTGCAAGCACACACGTCGTTTTTGTTTTTAGTATGTATCTAGCGTCATACACTCGTGTAGCTTATCCTCATACTATTCTCGGTTACATTCTTATCTTCTTTTAAGTCTTACCTGCTGTTTAGGAACATTTTACTTTTCTTTAATTAAGTCGGATGTTGTTTATTTTATGGTGCGGTGAAACAGTTTATTAATTTTATATTGAAAAATGATTACAGGTTCTGTTATCAAAACCGTTGTGAAGTGTGAAGATATTTTTAGTCATGACTGCTATCGGATCTGGAAAAAGGATAATCGTGTAGAATAGATAGCAGAAAACGAAAAAAATGTGAAATACCAAAAGCAAGCACATACCTACATAGTTTATTAATTTCTGTTTTACCTACTTATTTATAAACAATATATTTACATGCAGTTTAAAAATCTTAAGGTACATAAAATTCCGATGCAAAAAGCGCATTTTTGGCTTTAAAACGTAGCTCGGACATTGTGTTCTTAAGGTAGGTATTAAATAAACCCTGATTTTGGTTTATTCCATGCGCACAGGTTCATAAATCGTTTAAATGAAGTCAAGTTCCACTCGAGCTTAAGAACAAGAAAAAATATAAGTATACATAACTTCAACTTGTGCTCCGAGTTGAACCAAACTTACAATCATCGGCAGTAGAAACAGTGGATTATGGAGTAACTCTGGATTTTTATAGATATAACTTACCATCATATGGATGTGATGTGATGGTAAGTTGATTGCATTAACACATTGACTGCCAAGGCAATTTTGGGTAAATTTCTTGGGGTGCCAACACAAAATATTTTGTTATTTACAGTTTTGGGAAAATAAAGCAATAAATGGATGCAATATTATTTATTGGCAATGCATCCCTGGCGTCTAGGACGAGTTTAGTCCTGGCTATCAAATATGATAGCTATGTCACCTAAAGACATTTTAATGCAAATTCTTTCACTAGGGGCCATGGCTATCATAATTTATAGCCAGGTTTAAACTAATGTTTTCCTTCTTATGAATTGTATTTTTAGTTAGAGCTAAGCTCTTCCAATGTAATGAATTATTTTCTTTTTTATTACATAAAAGTCTATAAATGAATTATCTTATAAAATTGAGTTTTTTTTTTAATTAAAATTACTTTTAGTTTTCTATATACTGTGGGTATAAAACATTAAATATTCCAAATTTGCTCAAACCACAAACGTCTGTCTCATCGTATGGTGCCAAGCAATTTATTCTCATACGGATTTGTTCGTAGTGGCTACCGTTTTTGAATGCCACAGCCCAAAGTGAAAACATACCTGGCTTTCATATTTGATAGCCATGGTACCCACGGAACTACCATGGCAGTCAATTTAAAATGTTCAAATTTAAATTTAAAAAAAATAGTTTCACAACCATAGCTGCATCAGATGCGAAGATATATCTTTTTTTTTACTAAAAGTACAGTGTATAGTATATTAAATGGGAGTGGCCACGTCCCCTATTCCGAAACACTTTGTCACTGCTAGGAATGCTTTCTGACGACCCGATTTTGAGAACGCACAAAAGAAACACAGACTTCTTCAATTCACTTTTATATAGTAGAACATTAATAAAAAAAATGTAAGTGAACAAAATCATAAAAGGGTAAAACTTGTTCAGAGTTAAACAAATAAGTTACCCTTGGATTGTAGAGGATCTGAATATATTTTTAATAAAATGCTTGTTCTTGAATCAAGCTGTGGCTGTCTTGTATTTTCGATTAAATGTCTGAAATCTTAATAAACGATTATGCCTCAAAACTCCTCTTGATGTCTTCTTTAAGTTTATTTATAAAGAACATACAAAATTATACCTTAATTAAGTCTCAAAAAATTACTTCACACTAACGAAACGAAAAGACAAAATTGTTGACATGGTTTTTTCATCTGCTTTCTCCCTAGCTATAGAGTTTTGCGTAAATTAAAGAGATCGTGCTAGCTAGACGTCCTTTTTATGGCAGGGTTTTGTTTTTCTGTTTGAGTGGTTAACTTCAAAGGTCGGTGTTTGTACATAGCTGTTATAAAGATGAATGTCGCACTCACTTTAAGGGTGTTTGATATTGAGAACTGAATTTATATATATTAATTTTTCAACTACGAACAGAAGGCGTTATGACGACAACTGTTATTGGCAGCTTCGGTGTGCTTGTAGTCGGAAAAGTATTTTTTTCTAAATAATCTAATCTAATGGCCCTTTGACAACAAGAACACAGCTGAAAAAGACACAAGTATTATGTTCTTTGAACAACTGGAAGCACCTCCAAATCAAGTGCATTAATCTTCCGAAACAGAAAATCTTTCAAAGGACACTAAACCACTTAAATGGCAGGAAATATTTAAGGGCAGATTTCGAGCAAAAAAAATCGGTAGAAAATATACTCTGATTTTATTAAGATGTAATCTTTTTCGACTTTGATAAATTTATCGCTTGCACCTGAGCTCTTTAGAGCTTGCAGAAGAATTAGTTGTCATTCGTTTATCCATTAATTTTTAAGTGTATCGACTATCCACTAAAAGCTGTAAGGGTCGAGGTTTTTGGGATACTTAAATGAATACTACACAATTCCCAATCTACCGCCACAGCTACTTAATAATCAGGGAAAATTGCTATACCGAAAGATGAGATATTTCTATAAATGGTATGGCACACAAAACCTAAACAATTAATTGCTTCAATTATGGCAGACAAAAATGAACTCTAAGTAGATTCTCTGCAGTCTTTTGAAAACATTCGGATAGCATAACTTTAACTGTTTTCTCTACCTTAAGACATAGTTGGCACTCTGAAGAGTCGACTCGTTTCATTGTGTTCATAGGTAGATTTGCGCATTTACTTCATCGTGGCACAAATCCCTTCATTAGCTGCCAACATTGTAGTTAGCTTGTAGGCATTGGAAGTACAATTCTTGCGCTCGCAGCTACATACATAAAGTAGTTGGTACATAGTTCCAATATGAACTGCTACTGTGAAGTCACTTCCACTTGGGATGCATACCTAGTGCCAAGAAGCGTGCAGTAATTACTTGCAGAAGATTCTACTTTGCTTTGCTGAGGTAAATGATCAATAAAACACGCCTATTATTGAATGTGCCGAGAAGTTAGATATTATTTTGTACTTTTTTGTATCGTTTCTGAAAGATTAAACTGCACATTTCTGGGTATAAATTAGGATAGGTTGAATTAGCTGTCGACATACTTAGACCATTATAAGGTCCCATGTGATTCCACATGAATCTACTTAGTCATTCCACCTATTACCAACTAATCAGTCTCACTTTTCGTATTTTTGAGAAGAGTGAATAGATTACAGAACATATTTATTTTAACAGTATTTAAATTTATTTGTTATTTGTCAGTGCTCCAAACGTTATTTATGATCGAAAATACTCTTTAAGTTGATGCATTAGAACCCGCACAACAGCCACAAACTGGAATCAACTATAAATTTAATAAATAAATTTGTACAAGCAATATTTTTAGATTTAAAGTGAAAAACGATTTCATCCCACCTCTGATCAAAAAACTTTCCTTGGATTGCCATTCACTGAATTTATTAGAACGAACATATCTTTCTACAGAGTATATCAGTTTCAGGTACTTCATTTAAAACTGAGTCAGTTTTTTTCTGAGAGATAAATGGTGGATTTTTCCCAATATTTGGCCACTCCAGTGTTCTACGAGTAAGTTTCAAACAAGGATTTCTACTTCCAAAAATGCAGAATTCAATTGGCAAATATGTTGTTAACGTGTTTCGTAAAATTTATAGATTTTGTTCGGATACTTTGTAAAGTCAATAAAATTTGACTTTTCTGTATTTAAAAATATATTTTTGAAGCTAACGGAATAGACTTTTCATTTATTCTTTCGATTCTTTCAAAAAAAAGTTCCTCGATAACCATTAATACTTCCGGCATTAAAACATGTTGCAACTCAATATGTGTAACAGAAACGTAAACCATTGTGGCCTGACTATGTGCGACAAATAACTAAGCTTCAGCAGATGGATCTGTAAAATTAAGAATATGTTGGTAAATGTCTAATGTTTGTTCCAAAAACTATGCCTTAATTGTTTCCAATTTCAATCAACTTACTGGAAGTGGAAGCTGGAATTATTTTTCAAGATTGACAGATAAACTGTTCGTAAAATGGGCAGAGTTTAAAATTGCAAACACATTCTTTAAGACCGAGGTTACATATGAAATTCTTTTTTGGCTAGATTTTTAAGAAAAAAACAAAAAACAAAATTGAAATAAAAAAAGTGCCCTTTTTTATGGTAGCAGCACTCCTGAAAGCATTCCCTTTTTTCTAACTCTTGTTAAGCCACGATTCCCATGCCCATTCAATTCAATTAAATTTTTTTTGATTACATTTTTTAAACAATTTTAAAAAATCTTTGCCAAAAAAAAAAAAATTTAATGTAACATCGGTCTTAAAGAATGTGTTTCCACCTTCAAACTCTGTCCATTTTTCGAATACTCTATCTGTCATTCCTTAAAAATAATTCCAGCTTCCACTTCCGGTAAGTGGAATAAAATTGGAAACATATTTTAAAGCTGTTTGTTGTATAAATACAAAATGTTTTGCTTATTTTTTTATATTTATGATTTATTGTCGCATTTTACCAAAAAAATTATTTTAGCACAACATTTGTGCTGCGAGTTCAACTCATTTCCTACACTTAGCGACGATTTCGCGCGAATTTTATACTTTTATTTTTTCAAATTCTCTAAAGCCAAGTCAATTTATTTTCTCAAAAAACTTATTGTTTCAACTTTAGAGAATGAAAAAACAAATTCCGCAAAGATATTCATCCATTCATGTGAGTAAGTATTCATAAGTGAATATAACCTGGTTTGTAGCTCCTACTCTAATTTCACAAAATGGTTCCCAAAACAATAACACAAAATGTCTCGCAATATGGTTACACTTGTTTCCCGCATTAAATATCATAGACTACAATAAAAACGATATAGTGAGAAGGTAAGTTCCCGGTGACACCATTAATGGCGTCTGTTGTTCTCTTTGAGGTATGATAGGGCTGTTTCATTAGTTGGTTGTTGGTACATCTATCTTCTCTTTCATTGTATATTAACATTTGTCTATATACAATGACTCTATATAACCTCTCAACTTCCAATTTCACGAACACTGGTGTCGTAACATTGGTTTCGCGAGTTCAATGATTTTACCCCATATCAAAAATGCCCAATGCGCCTAAAAAAGTTATCACTTCAAAAACCGATATTACCTGCTTAAGCTGTCAGGTAGATAATTGCCTCTACTCTCTTAATATTTTCGTCCGCCATGTGTGAACAAATAGCACTCCTTACAAACACTTAATTATTTGATATGGTTAACCATTCTATTTTGTTGCGGAAAATAGAAAATGCTGGTTTTCGAGGCTTTATTCTTGAGTGGTTTAAATCATATTTGGAAAATAGATCTCAAAGAGTAAGGATTGAAGGGACTAGAAGTCAAATAATATTTTTAGATCTAGGCGTACCACAAGGCTCTGTTTTGGGACCAATTCTATTCCTGATATATATCAACTCTTTGTTTGAGCAAAATTTCAAAGGCCTTATCACTGCATTTGCCGATGATGTTGGTTTAACCTATGGTTCAGTAAGCCCTTTAAATTTAATTGCGGATATCAATTCAGATTTAGAACTGTTTAGAACATAGTTTGCTTCACACAGGCTCATGATTAGTTCTAAAACAAAAATAATGTTTTACAGTCTAGCATCTCAAAATTCATTTGACGCTAATGTTTATTTTCATGCACCAGAGTGCCTAAAGTTTAAACTGCCGAGTTGCTTCTGTGGCACAAGCCATTCCGCTCAAACATTTTGTAGCAATCTCAACTGCAGTGAAAATTGTTTTCAAATTGATAGCGTCACAGAATTTAAATACTTGGGGCTATTTATTGACTCTAAAATGAGTTTTAATTATCACATTGATAACTTAAGGCAATATTTTCGTATGACGCTTAGGAATTTTTCTTATCTGAAGAATGTCTGCTCAAGAAACCTACTTAAGATAATTTACTTTGGAATTTTCCAATCAAAACTACAATATGGCATTACTTGTTGGGGGGGATCATATTTTAACAGAGTCCAACCACTTCTTGTTTTACAGAAATTTATTGTAAGAAAAATATGCGGAAAAAACCGGTTACATCCAAGCTATTCATTATTTTACGATTTGAAAATTCTTCCTGTACGACATTTATACTGTTTTAAGGTTCTTAAGTCTTTTTTCTATAGATCTGGTAACTTGAATATTAGAGTTCTTGAAAATTATAATATACGTCGTAATCATTTGAATCTAGTAGCTGTTCCTCAATTTCGAACCACAGCATTTAGAGATTTTTACACGGTTTCATCGCGCAGCCTTTTTAATAAGCTTCCTTTATGGATTAGGACTCTTAGTCATATTAATAAATTTATGAATCATGTAAGACATTGGCTTCTATCACAAGATATTAATCGTTTAGAGTCCGTTTTGAGTTCTCATTCGTAGTCTGATTACTGATTTTTTTGATGTTTTGGTGTTTTGTTTTTCTTTTTATAAAATGTAGTTTTGTTCTCCAAAATTCAATTTTGTTATCCAATTTGGATTTTGCCTATGTTTCATTTTTCTTCAATGACATAATATATTTTCGTACTTAACGTTTAATGAACTTCTTATATAATTTGTGAAATTGTAAAATCTGCTTTATCGGAAAGGGTCACCCCACCCATCTATTTACATTATTGTTATTTAACTCTTGTAGTGGCATTTAATACTATTTCTGATTAAGAAATATAAAATGTCTCTCATTTTCCCTAGTTAATAATATTTATTGTATAATGAACGAAGAATAGTTCGAATTAATTTGTAACTTTATTACTAGTGAAAATAAACTTTATACATACATACATACATACATACATAATCCTTACTTATACCAGATGCCGGTTTCGTGAATATATAGAGTTTGTTTACTTTTGGTCAATGTTAGCAATTTTGACTGTAGTGTTGTTCCGTGTTTGACGAGTTCATCAGCCTTGCAGTTACCTGGAATTTTTCTATGCCCCGGCACCCCAGGTAAATATTGAAATGCTCCGCCTTCTCTCTTATAGAGACGAACGACAGTCTTGGGCTGGTACAGAATCTGTAAAGACTTATTCCAGGACGTTGCTTGAAGTGAAGAAGAAGAAGCAGTAGCTGCTGTTTGCCTTCAGAAGATGTCATTGGGTGCCAGATGTAACAGGATGTCAAATGCAGCAAAGGAGGTTGTAAATATCCTAGTCATTGGACTTTGCTTAACTTATCGATTTATCGCTTGGCCAGCAGTCCTTCACAGCTTACGTTATTATCGGTCTTATGACAGCGAGTGATACGAGGCTGTAAACCCCATGTGTTTCCTATGGTTTTTATGCAAGAGAAAAGTGCAAGGATGGCTTTTTTAACTCTTTCTTGAATGTGATGTTTCCAGCTCAAGTTTCTGTGTAAAGCAAGTGCCATTTATATGGGGAACGTCAATATGTGGAATCTTTTATTTCCTAGAGAAGAGGATAAGTTCAGTCAGCTACAGATAAGCTACGTTTTGCAAGTATATATATCTGGGTCTACCTTTTACAGCCTTTCGTATCCTTGAGTATTGAGTCCACTGACCGCACTGTTTTCAAACAATGGTCCCTGTATCAGGGCAATCGCTACACTACCCCTTAACTGGAGGAGGGTAGTGTAGACTTAACTCTAAAGAGCTAAGTAATGTTCTATGTAATGTAGGTCTTTCTGTTTTATTTTAGGATAAGACCAGATCCTATTATCACTCCTCCATTAAATGTTTTAGCATACTTCCCATGCTAAATTTTGTCTTTACGAGTAGGATAGACTTTGGTTATTCGATTTTTCGTAAAATTTTTCATAAATGGATGTACCTATTATTGATTAAATCATTTTTTACTTTCCCGGTTTATTGGCGAAGAAAAATTATAGAGAATAAATCAAAAGTTAGAATATCCATTACAGAATTCTAACTCTGTAATTTTCGGTAAAGATCATTTGTGACTTTCAGTGATTCAACCTTAAACCGCTCTCAGTGGTCCAGCACACGAACCAGCAACCACTGAACTGAGCAACTGATCGCACCATATTATATTCACACCACCATATTACGTGAATTTGGACATGAAAAAAGTACTTTTCTAATATCGATCAAAAAACAGCACAGTAGGTATGGCGAACAACACGTTCGCCGGTGGTTACCAATTAACACTTCATTCAAATATGAATTCTCCATCTGACAACAACGTTCTACGAGCAATAAAGTGAAAACTTCTGTCCTCGTTACCATAGCGATGAATATTATTTTGCAATTTCTTTAACACAAATTGTCCTCTATTGTTAGTTTCAAATCTAAAAAAATCGTAGCGCCACAGCAAGCGCACAACCGTATATACCAAAAGGGATAACAACAGGCGTCTAACTTTCGCAGCTTAAATTTAAACATTCCGCTATATGCAGTCAAATGATTTCGGTTTTACAGTAAACCGAAAAGGAAAATACGAAAACATATTTTTTTCTTTTACTGGCACCGCTACACATGGCTTCGGGCCCGGTCCCGGACCCCGCGTCCATCCTCCCATAAATTTATGTTTGAGTTTCAATCAAAACTTTTAGCACAAACAAATTTTGCTTCACCGAGCAGGCTTTCGTGGCATAAGGAAATGCCACTGTGGGGTGAGGTGGATCGGATTCGAATGCAGATACTTTCAACACCACTTACACTGTTATGTAGAAAAAGAACATGGGGGTGCAAACAAATTCAGTGTACACATGCACATTTATTTGCCTGTATAAAGTTTTTCCGCATTAGGAGTGCACAAATGTATCTAAGCAAATTGCAACTGCAACAATTTGCCATCCTTCCGTTCCCATTTCTGCCGTATCCTGTCTATTTAAACGGGAAACCGGGAATTGGTGTGGTGACTTTGTGTATGTGTTTGCTGTTTATTTGCAAACAAGCATTTTATTGACAATTTACAAAGTTTTAGTTATTCGGACTTCCACAATAGTTTCAGGAATGAGTGTCTGATTGTGCAAATATGCGCAAGGGAATATGCAATGCATGCACTGTCAACTGAAACTTTATCGTTAGTTGCACTATTGGGAATTTTTGAAAAGTGCGCTCGGGGAACATTTTTGAAAGCTGCAAATTGTATGTTTATTATATTATGTTTTACTTGCAAGTACCTCTTTTTGTTGTTGTTTTTTTTTTTTATTTTTTTTGTCGGTTATGACAAAATAGTTTCAGCTTTATTTTAAATCGTTTTATTTTCCGGGTGTGAGCTCGAATATTGTCGCAATGATAAGAGGGAAGATAACCAGCTAATGTCTTTTGTTGATACTAGGTTTATGCGTTTGAATACTTTTTCTACCAATTGCATGCATTTCGAGATTATTTTTTCATTCCAAATGTTTTCTGGAAGCTACATTTTTACAAGATATTATTGGAATTAGTTTATACTGAGTTTCCTCTTACTTAATTTTGTTCTTCTAAGTCGTTCAAAAATATGGCGCAGTAGAAAAAGTGCTATAAGCGAGCATGATTTATTTGGAACAGACTAAACCCAATCATACGTGACATGCTGGCTTGGAAACCAGGTGTCGCTCTTAATGAAGTGCAGGAGATCTGATATCAGAAGCTTTATTAATTTTTTTGACCTCTTGCAGCATTTTATTTTGCGCGGGTTGTAGCTGAAAATACACTATACGCTTCTGGTATTCAAAAATATTCCTGTTTTTGTATTTATAAGAAAGAACGGGCTTCTCGTAACTCCTTTCTTAGATAACTCGTTGGACAAATTCATTTCTAGCAAACTAATGACCCATAAGAGATGTTAGGTCTAATAATAGTTTTGAACATCCAGTGAGTGATGCGCACAGGCAATTCTCTTCTGTTCCCTAAGGCTCTCGAACAATCCTAGAGAGCATTGATTACTTTATTTATCCTTTCTTCAACTTTTTTTGACCACAAGTTCATTCCCATAACCAACAATCCTGCCCAGCGAGAAAGGTACATTTTTGAAATAAAAAATCACACCAGCACAATCCTCAGTTTTTAAATTCCAAGTATATCTACGTAGAAATATAAATTAATATATTTTGAGATTTGATTCATTCTGACATTAACACTAACACCCTTATTTATAATCGTAATTGCATACGCAAAAACCTTATTTATAAAAATTATTCAACGTTGTATAGAGATTGTATAAGCTACAGGCACTTGGAGGTTGTTCTGTGCCTGTATAGAGGTGGAATAGTATCGAAATATCATTTTGACTCAAAAAAATTGTCACATACTATTATAAATGAATTCAAAAAGAAATTTGATAGATGTATCGTGTTTTTTTTTTCAATTTTTAAAAATCTACAGTAATCCTCGGTAAGAAATATGGGCAGATATGAGATGTTTTGAATTGTTTTAAAAATGTGGTTTAATTTGCACAAGGCTTCCATAAGAGACAAATGATACTGAGACCCCCAACTCACAATCCTCCTGCCGCTGGGCCTCTCAGTTTTTTTTCAAATTCGCCATTTTGTTTTCCTATCGGTGTTATGTCAATTAAGAAACCGTGTGACATGCAAAAACATACAAAAAATACAAAAATAAATGCTGCCAACCTCGACAACCGTGGGGAAATGTGCTATAATTCGGGAATACCACATTTTCACATTACTGAATGCCATTGGTTAGTAAATATATATTGCTAAAAGGCGAATAATTTGATTTCTTTAGTTAATAAACTGTTCTATATACTAAAAACTTATTATGACAAACATGGTTGCGTATTTTGCGCTTTTGAATATAATTAACTTCGATTGTATGCATAAATTTTTCTTAGAAAACTGAAGAAAATTTGCTCAATATATTTCTATTTTACTCCAAACAATCTACATTGTTTATTTTTCATATATATTTTAAGAAAATCTCCACTTATTCCTTAAAAAAATATTATGCACACGTAACGAATTATTTCAAATTTAACGGATAAAATTCTATGAACGCTGCCAGCAACTTTGCCCACAGCGGAATGGCATATGCAAGGCGCGAGAGATTAGTTTTCAAAAAAAAATAAAATACAATATAGATATATTTCGTTAAATAATGTTTTATTTTATTAAAATAAAAGATCAAGACCCCTTACCACTGGTGGGGGGAAGTCTATCTCTCTTCGAAGTACAGAACAGAATCTCTTCCTCATTTTGAGGTCTTCTTCTTATATACCATAATTTTGTGTATGCGGTTGGTGTGGTCGCATAAACAAACTAAATGTTTGTTTAGTCAGCACTTCTGACTGCGACTATGTTTGGGATCGATATGGGTTGATAAGTTATCTAATATAACTTATGACTAAATGTTTGTTTAGTCAGCACTTCTGACTGCGAATATGTTTGGGATCGATATGGGTTCGTTATCTAATATAACTTCCCTCCCATTAGCTGGTTGTTTCTCCTGAAACAATTTCTTCTTGACAATATAGATCAGGACTGTTACTGTTATTATTATGATCATGACTGTAGTCAATGATATACTATAGTTTATATTTCTTTGTGTTACAAATTTTGATTCAATGTAATCTATATTGTCTATTTTACTTAAATTCATATTGGTATTTTTATATTGAGCGTTCGTTATGTTAAAATTACTTTCCATATCTATATTTATAGGTTGAATTATGTATTTATTGTTGTTCGAGTATTCAATATTTTTTATCACGAGTTTACAATTTCTAAAATTTACTAACATATTTCTTTTTATTGATATGGTTTTCCTTTCATCACATGTATTATTTAATCTAAAGTTACTATTTATTACCAATAACGTACCCCTTCTTAGTTTAGTAACAATGTTTTGTTCTTTATTAATTACTTTTAAGCAGTTATTGTTATCAATACAATTTTTATATATTCTTAAATGTTTCAACTTTTTATTTTCTTTGTATATGTAGAATTTTCTATTTATCTTTATTACAATTTGAGGCTTAAAATCTAATTGTTCATATTTTTCATTGGGTATAGGCGTTATTAAATATTTATCGAATGTCATTATTTCATCTGGTATTTGAATTATGAATACCAATAACTCTTTCTTTTTGTATGTTTGTTATGTGTTGGTCTTCGAGTTTATCAAATTTGTAGCGGGGCTCAGTTTTCTGCCTGTCTGTTCTTGAATTTCAAGATAATTGAACGGTCGCTAAGTCTTTCGACCGGCAACCTCGGGACCTCTAGGTAACCTTCGAGCAAGGGCTAGACTTGATCCTGGTTGATGCGTTTGACCGATTGCCAAACGGATGCGATGAAGCGAATGTACTTTTGCAAGTACCAACGAACGATATAGAACCTTGTCTATTTTTGGTTTACCAACGATTTTGGTAGCGACAACGACGAGCGAGAGTTCAGCGAAAGAAAGACGATGGTTTTCCTCGACGGGTTTTCAACAATGAAATGTAAAAGCTTTATTTCATGGAGGGCTTATATACAATAATGAAATAACGGGTTTTTCCAAATTTTGAGAGACATTACGTTATTTTTAAAAGTTTACATTCTGTGGCGAATTGGAAAAATACAAAAATATGGTGATTGGTATAGCTAAAGCGCCAAATTCAAATACTATACAAATTCAACTATACAAATTCAAATTAGGATGATAATGATGAAGATGATGACGATGATGAGGATAAGAAGATGGTGACGATGATGCTCCAACAATAATCTTCACGATTTTTATTACCTCTATTTATGAAATTCTTTTTATGCTTCTGTATATGTTGGAATAGTTTTGTTTTATCTACTTCTCCACAATGAACTTCGTATGGGGACTTTTTTGTAGTTGAGTGAATGGCATTGTTATAAAAAAGGTTTGCTTTATGAACTGCTAATCTTATTTCATGAATATCGGGTTTAGTTTTTCCGTTTAGGATACATCTAATTTTTTCTGCTAAAGTTCTAAGGAATACTTCTATATCTGAATTTCCAGTATGAGAATTTACTCTAGTGAAATGAAATTCAATGTTTAGTTTTTCTAGAAGTGCGGTTATGCGAGGAAAATTGAATTCATTATCCATTACGTATTTTTTTGGTTTTCCTGAGCTAGATATTATTTGGGCAAAGGTTTCTTCTAATGTTTCATGAGATGCATTCGGAATATATGTCGAGGTTGCTAATTTGCTAAACTTGTCTATGGTGGTTAAATATTTGGTTTTGGCGATATGGTATATATCAACATGGATTATTTCATTAATGTTTTTTGGAGTTTCTGTGAGAAAAAACTTTGGCTTGATAGGTTTCCTGTCATATTTGGACTGTTTACATATATTGCAGGAATTAATTACATCATTCACTAAATTTCGTAAATTTTTAAAATATATTTTGGTTCTAAGACCTTTGTAGTTCTCTTCTATACCTGAGTGTCCTGTTTCATTCTCATGGTATAATTTTATTTGTTTTATTGTTTCTTCTTCTGTTTCCAAATCTCTGGGAAAATGTTCACACTTGTAGAACTTTATACGAGTTCCGAACAAGGATATTAATTTTTGTTGGAGCTTATTGTATTCTGCTTCACCAAGGGTTGTAAAAATACCGGTCACTTTGGGTTCAATAAATGATATTAAGGAATCATTGGACATGTCATTGTCTAGTAACTCTATACCTATAAATATTCTGTTCTTTATTTTTTTTATATCTCTCCCTGTTTTTAATATAATCTGTTGTTTGAATACATTGACTGCTGTATCTTTAATTGGGAAGTGATCATTTGCTTCCTCTAATTGTGAATGTATTGTGTCTAAGTCAGATAAATTAACCTTTTCGGATTCGTTTTCCAAAACGTTAACTTCTTCAGTTTTTATTTCCCTACTCAGAAAATCTGCTACTGTATTAGAAGTACCTTTAAGGTATTCTATTCTCATGTCGTATTCTCCTAGCTGAAGAATCCAACGCTGCAAGCGAGGTGAAATATCCTTGCCTAAATTTTTCATTTGTAACCATTTTAACGGTTGGTGATCCGTTTTAAGATCGAATTTTCTTCCGTACAAATAGGGTCTCAGATACTTCACAGACCATACAATTGCTAGAAGTTCTTTTTCTGTGGTACTATAGTTTCTTTCATGCACGTTAAGGGTTCTAGAAATGAAAGTTATTGGGTGTCCCTTCTGTGATAAAACTGCTCCTATAGCATAATCACTTGCGTCTGTAGTAAGTGTGAATTTCTCATTGAAATCCGGGTACACAAGAACAGGTTCACTTTGGAGAGCATTCTTTAGTTCCTGGTGCGCTTTCATATAAGTAATATCTTTAATATCTTTTTATTTTTTTTTAAATAAAATGTCATGGGCTGTGCTATTTTTGCGTAGTCCTTAATGAACTTACGATAGTACCCCGTAATACCTAAAAATGATTTGATCTGTGTTTGAGTTGTTGGGAGTGGAATTCTTTCTATTGCCTCAATTTTGTCGTTATTTGGTTTTACACCGTTTGCGGTAATCGTATGTCCTAAAAATTGAGTTTCCTTCTTTAGGAAGTTGCATTTATCGACTTGAACTTTTAAATTATACTGTCTTAATCTTTGGAATACTAGTCTGAGATTAATCATATGCTCTTTTAATGATGTGCTAAAGACAAGGATGTCGTCTAAATATACTACACAAATTTTGCTTATTAATCCTTCTAGTACTTCGTTCATCATTCGCTGGAATGTGGCAGGTGCATTTTTTAATCCGAATGGCATACGTAACCATTCGTAGTGTCCGAATGAAGTTGAAAAAGCTGTTTTCTCAATGTCTGCGGGATTCATCTTAATCTGATGAAATCCTTTGGCAAGGTCTAGTGTTGAAAAGTAGTGAGCTCTTCCTAGTTTATCTAAAATTTGATCAATATTAGTAATAGGGTGTTTAAAGTCGACCGTGATTTCATTTAATTTTCGGTAGTCAATGACCATGCGCCACTTTTGCTCGCCAGAATTGTCTATTTTCTTCGGAACCACCCATATGGGTGAAATATAAGGTGAAATACTTTTTCGAATAATGTTTTGATTTAGTAAATCTTTTATTTGCCGTTCGATTTCTTTTTCGTGTATCTCAGGATACCTGTATATTTTACTGAATATTGGGTTATCATGCTTTGTCCTGATGTTATGTATTGTCTGGGTGGTTGAAGTTAATCTGTCACCCTCATTATAAAATATGAGTTTATTTTCCTCAATAAATTTCCATAGTTCTTCTTTTTCTTCTACACTGAACTCTCCACTAAATAATTGGCTCATATTCGTTGAGTTACAATATTCTAAAGTGTGAATTTCATTATATTGATATGGACATTTTATTCCAATTTGATTTTTATAATTTTCGAAATAAGTTTTTTTTTTATTTATTTCAATATACCCCGTTTCTAAATCTATTTTAGCTCCTAAGGGTTTCAAGAGATTTTGGCCTATTATGCCTACAAATTTTTTATTTTTTATTTGCATTAATTTCCATGCCATAGTTGCCTCTATTTCGTTAAACTCTACGGGCACTTCCGTTATAATTTCTTTGGTTATTATATTTTCATTGTTAGAAGTTTTGATTTTCACAGGAACTCTTAATGGAATTCTGGGAATTTCTAATAGTTGGGACTCATCAAGTATACTTGTTGTTGAGCCTGTATCTATTAGAACATAAAATATTTTTTTATTTATGGTGACTTTTATTATGGGAAGTGTTTCGGTTTCCCAAATAAAATTTACATCTTCTTGTACTAATTCTGTTGTATTAACATCCATAGGCTCTGGTCTTGGATTTCTAATTTGTTGTGAATTTTGTCTAGGATAGTTATTATTGTGGTTATTTCTAAAAGACTGTTGATTCTGAAAGCCGAATCTAAAATTACCTTGGGGATTCCCAAGCACCTGTCCATTTCTAATATGTCTCTGGAATGAATTGGGCATTTGATTTCTATTGAAATTGTTATATTGTTGATTGAAATATGGTTTATAAGGTTGGCTACTATTAGAAGGTTTCTGATAATGCATCGGATAGTTTCTTGGCGAGTCATTGGTATTAATATTCAAATTTTTATAACGTAATAAAACCTGGTAAGCCTCCCTAAGGGATTTAATGTTTTGTGCGATTATAACACTCGCTTGGTTAGAGCTCAAATTATTTATGAATTTTTTTAAAACAATGGATTCATTAGTTAAGGGGACGTAAACTAAGCTTATTTCTAACTTACTCTTACGATTTATTTTGTTGAGGATTTCTTCACATTGATGATACAGTTGATGGGTGTCTCTCGTTGAAATACTGTGTAGGTCCTGAAGTATTTGCTCATAAGTTTCGGGAACTCCATAGTCTTGTATTAAAGCTGTTTTAATTGTTTGCCATGTTGGACTCAATATACTTCGTAAGGTGTTAATTGCTGTTCCCTGAAGTTTGTTTTTTATGATGAGTGTTCCCAGAACTATGTTTGTAGGTGCAAGGTGACCGTGAACATAATCGATATATTCTATGAAGGAAATAACATCTTCATTAGAATTACCTGAGAAATTTGGAGCCTTCTCTAGCATCTTTAAAACGATAGATTGGTCATTTATTTCTCCCACTGCTGGTTGAGCCATTTTGATAAATATGGGCTCTTCACTTTCACTATCACTGCTTTCGTATTTATCCTTTTCGTGGATATAAGATCGTTGTTGAAGATCTCTCTGTTTCTGCACTTGATCCAGTTTTGATTGTCTGGATATTTATTTTTTTCACTGAAGTTACTTTTAATCAAAAGGTCTTTCACTGATTTAGTATCACACTCGGTTCTCTCTATGAGAATTTAATATATATTGAAGCCAATTTACTTTTGGACTTCTCTTGAATATTTACCGATTTCGCGTTACTTGTTCGATCACTGGATTCCATATATTTTTACAATATGCGTTTGCAAATTTTATTGGAATCCTACCGACTGCGCCAGATTAGTTTTCAAAAAAAAATAAAATACAATATAGATATATTTCGTTAAATAATGTTTTATTTTATTAAAATAAAAGATCAAGACCCCTTACCACTGGTGGGGGGAAGTCTATCTCTCGTCGAAGTACAGAACAGAATCTCTTCCTCATTTTGAGGTCTTCTTCTTATATACCATAATTTTGTGTATGCGGTTGGTGTGGTCGCATAAACAAACTAAATGTTTGTTTAGTCAGCACTTCTGACTGCGACTATGTTTGGGATCGATATGGGTTGATAAGTTATCTAATATAACTTATGACTAAATGTTTGTTTAGTCAGCACTTCTGACTGCGAATATGTTTGGGATCGATATGGGTTCGTTATCTAATATAACTTCCCTCCCATTAGCTGGTTGTTTCTCCTGAAACAATTTCTTCTTGACAATATAGATCAGGACTGTTACTGTTATTATTATGATCATGACTGTAGTCAATGATATACTATAGTTTATATTTCTTTGTGTTACAAATTTTGATTCAATGTAATCTATATTGTCTATTTTACTTAAATTCATATTGGTATTTTTATATTGAGCGTTCGTTATGTTAAAATTACTTTCCATATCTATATTTATAGGTTGAATTATGTATTTATTGTTGTTCGAGTATTCAATATTTTTTATCACGAGTTTACAATTTCTAAAATTTACTAACATATTTCTTTTTATTGATATGGTTTTCCTTTCATCACATGTATTATTTAATCTAAAGTTACTATTTATTACCAATAACGTACCCCTTCTTAGTTTAGTAACAATGTTTTGTTCTTTATTAATTACTTTTAAGCAGTTATTGTTATCAATACAATTTTTATATATTCTTAAATGTTTCAACTTTTTATTTTCTTTGTATATGTAGAATTTTCTATTTATCTTTATTACAATTTGAGGCTTAAAATCTAATTGTTCATATTTTTCATTGGGTATAGGCGTTATTAAATATTTATCGAATGTCATTATTTCATCTGGTATTTGAATTATGAATACCAATAACTCTTTCTTTTTGTATGTTTGTTATGTGTTGGTCTTCGAGTTTATCAAATTTGTAGCGGGGCTCAGTTTTCTGCCTGTCTGTTCTTGAATTTCAAGATAATTGAACGGTCGCTAAGTCTTTCGACCGGCAACCTCGGGACCTCTAGGTAACCTTCGAGCAAGGGCTAGACTTGATCCTGGTTGATGCGTTTGACCGATTGCCAAACGGATGCGATGAAGCGAATGTACTTTTGCAAGTACCAACGAACGATATAGAACCTTGTCTATTTTTGGTTTACCAACGATTTTGGTAGCGACAACGACGAGCGAGAGTTCAGCGAAAGAAAGACGATGGTTTTCCTCGACGGGTTTTCAACAATGAAATGTAAAAGCTTTATTTCATGGAGGGCTTATATACAATAATGAAATAACGGGTTTTTCCAAATTTTGAGAGACATTACGTTATTTTTAAAAGTTTACATTCTGTGGCGAATTGGAAAAATACAAAAATATGGTGATTGGTATAGCTAAAGCGCCAAATTCAAATACTATACAAATTCAACTATACAAATTCAAATTAGGATGATAATGATGAAGATGATGACGATGATGAGGATAAGAAGATGGTGACGATGATGCTCCAACATTCCGCCCCCTTTGAAAGAACTCCTTTCAATACGGAAGAGCTGCCAGTTTGCGGATGGGACGTCTGAACTCGCCTTTTGTTGTTTTAACGTCAGCAACTCTGACTCTGCCATCTGAACCATAAACGACATTGGTAATTCTTCCCATGAGCCATTTCTGGGGTGGAGCGTTGTCTTCGTGTATAATGACTAGACTTCCGACCTCGACGTTAGGGCTTGAAGACGTCCACTTTGCACGACCTTGCAGTTCATGGACGTACTCAGTAGACCATCTTTGCCAAAAGTGGGTTTTGACCGCGTTGATTCGCCGCCATCGGTGAATATAGCTGATGTTTGGAGCTTCCTCTGCTGGCTCTGGAACCGCCTTTAGCGATGACCCGATGAGCAGATGAGCTGGCGTCAGTGCTTGAAAATCACTTGGATCGGATGACATCGGTGTGATTGGTCGCGAGTTCATTACTGCCTCGATTTCCACCAGGGCTGTGGACAATTCCTCATAAGTGAGCTTGGCACCGCTTAAGCTCCGGTAGAGATGACCTTTTGCTACTTTTACGGCCGCCTCCCAAATTCCACCAAAGTGAGGTGCCCTGGGGGGTATAAAATGAAAATTTATGCTACTATTAGTACAAAAGTTATTAATAGTTTCTTGTGAAGAACTTTTGAACAACATATTGCGCAATTCAGCAAGTTTAGATTGTGCCCCTACAAAGTTGGTTGCATTGTCGCAATGAATATCTTTAGGGAGACCTCTTCGACCTATCATTCGCTTCAGTGCTGCAATAAATGCGTCAGCTGACAAATCAGATACGGCTTCCAAATGAACTGCCTTTGTCGAGAAGCAAACGAAAACTGCCACGTAGGTTTTGTAAGGAATTTTTCCCCTAATCTTATAGTGAGTGTATATAGGCCCACAGAAATCTACACCACAAAAGAGAAAAGGACGAGAAGGAGTTAACCTCTCCAGAGGTAAATCTCCCATCACTTGTTCCAACAGCTTTGGTCGATATTTGACGCAATGAATACATCTCCGGACTGTTTGACGAGCAATTTCTCGTACGTTGATGATCCAGAAACGATTCCTAACTAGCGCTACAAGTGCCTTTGGACCAGCATGGAAGTTTGTGAGATGCAGATGTCTGACAAGTACGCTTGTGAACTTACTGCCTTTGGGGAGCATCAATGGGTGCTTACATTCCTCCGGGATGTTGGCGTGTTTCAACCGTCCTCCTACTTTTAAAAGTTGAAGCCCATTTATTTCCTCTACAAAAGGGTTTAACCACTTAATCGGCCCCTGAAGCTTTCGGTTCGATTGAAGTGACTTTATTTCGTCCGAAAAAGAGTTTTGTTGAACCAAGCTAACAATCCGTAAAAGAGCATCATCTAGCTCTGCAACTTGTAGACAACTTCGTTGTGGAACTCGATTCTGCTTCCAATTTCGAATTCGCAGGATGTATGCGAATACACGAACCAGTTTGGTGTACGAGCTATACTTCTCAATGACTTCGAGTAAGTCATTTGAGTCCAACTTCTGACAGACGACGACTGTTTTCTTCTTTTCCAAGGTGGATTCCTCTTGAGTAAGCTGAATGTTGACAGTGCATGGCCATGTGTCCTCTTCTTTTAACAAGAAACTTGGTCCTCCAAACCACATGGAGGTTTCGAACTCCTTTACTGCACAACCTCTTGAGACTATGTCTGCCGGATTGTGAAGTGTGGGCACGTGTTTCCAAAGAACATCCGTTGAATTCTCCTGTATTTCTGCGACTCTGTTCCCCACGAAGGTGCTTAACTGCGAAGAATGCGCTGAAATCCAGTGAAGAACAATTGATGAGTCCGTCCAAAAATAAACTGCGGAAGGTGCAGTTGCGAAAATCGTCCGAATCTTCGTCCATAGGTTGGACAATAAATGCGCTGCACACAGTTCCAGGCGAGGAAGCTGTTTCTTCTTTGCAGGCGCTACCCTAGACTTTGCCACAAAAAGTTTGACTTCAGTCTTTCCGAGTGCATCTATTGACCTAAGGTAAATGCAGCATCCATATGCAGTCATGGATGCATCCGCAAATCCGTGGACTTGAAAAGATATTCGGTTTGGAGCTAACGCAAACCTCGGCACTGTAATATTTTGCAAAGATTGCAAATCCGCCATGAACTGACGCCACTCCGCATCAATGCTTTGAGGAATTGGAGTATCCCAATCAAGTTTTTCGACCCATAGCTTCTGCAAAATAATTTTAGCCTTGATAATGATAGGACTTACTATGCCCATTGGGTCAAAAAGCGACGACGAAATCGAAAGAATTGATCTTTTTGTGAACTTGGAGTATGTTCGATTTGGTTTGTACGAAAATTGAAACGTATCGACGAGAGGATTCCAGGCAATACCTAAAGTACTGCTGAGATTTGACTCATTGAGCTTGATTTCCTTGTTATGGTCGTGGACTATGTCAACCATTTCGGAGCTATTGCTATTCCATTTCGCTAGCTCAAATCCTGCCGACTTCAAAAGTGCGACGACCTCAACTTGAAGTTTGACCAGCGACTCCAAGTCGTCCGCTCCAGTCAGCATGTCATCGACATAAAAGTCTGACTGAAGAACTCGAGAGCCTATTTTGAAACGGTCCCTGTTTTTCTCTCCTAAGTACTGAAGGCATCGAATTGCCAAAAATGGCGCAGACGATGTACCGTAAGTAACGGTGTTCAATTGGTATGTTTTTACCGGTGTATGTTCATTCTCCCTCCACAGAATGAACTGGAATCTCCGATCACATGGGTGCACTAGAATCTGCCTATACATCTTCACGATGTCCGCTGTCAGTGCATACCGATGCAATCGAAAACGCAGCAATACTGTAAACAGATCATCCTGTATTGTCGGTCCGACCATAAGGATTCCATTGAGTGAAACGTGCGATGAAGTACAACACGATGCATCAAAAACCACGCGTAACTTGGTGGTTGCACTATCCGGCCTAATTACACATTGATGAGGAAGGTAATAGTGTGGTTCGTCTAACTTGGGATCTTTTACTAGCGTCATGTGACCCAGCTGTTGATATTCTCTAAGAAATTCTGCATACTGGCCTTTCAAAGAAATATTTTTTGACAATCGACGTTCAAGAGCTAAAAATCGCCTAAACGCAATATCGTAGGAGGTTCCCAAACAACTAGGATCATTCTTGAAAGGGAGTCGAACCATCAGACGACCACTGAGGACAGTGTCAATGTTTTCAGTGAAATGTTTTTCGCAGTCCTTCTGCTCTTCTGTCCATTTCGATCTATGACCAATGACCTCCTCTATTTCCCAGAACTTTTCGACGTATCGATCGAGTGCGTCATCTTTCGAACTAAGACAACAGGATTTCTTCGACTTTGTAGGCTGACTCTTATATCTTCCTGAAACAATCCAGCCTAGAGAGGTTTTTTGTAGCGAAGGAAGTTCCTGACCCAGTTTGAGTTGACCTTCTTGAAGAAGATCGAAGAAAGCTTCGGCACCTAGCAACAAATCTATCCTTGATGGCTGATGGAAATATTCATCGGCGAGTTCGAGTTCGTTGGGGACATTCCAATCCTTCACACTCAGTGCTGACTCCGGTTGATAACCAGTTATCGATGGAGCCATTAGGAATTCCAAAGTTACCTCGAAGTTGTTGTACCTAGAGCGAATAGTTGTTTGTGTTTGGAAACTAATCTTTGTCTCCGTTATTCCTATTCCGACAATATCGACACTCTTTCTTTGTTTTTGCAAATGAAGCGTTTTTGCAAATCTCTCGCTCACAAAATTAACTTGTGAACCAGAATCCAGAAGAGCTCGTCCTATTTGGAATCCGCCTGCCGAATCCTTCACTAGTACAAGTGCTGTAGCCAAAATGACCTGAGCATCAGGAGCATGGTCCCTTTCCATTGCAGCATTTACTGCAGCCGACGATGACGCTTCTCTTCGTCCAGAGGCGTTCTCTGATTGTTGCTGTCTGTGCAAAAGACTGTGGTGTGATTGCCTACACTGTTTGCACCTATATGACGATGGGCATTTCGATACTCCATGACCCTTTCCTAAACAATTTAAGCAAAGACCAAGTTTTTTCACATTTGAGAAACGATCTATTACTGACAGTTCAACGAAGCTGTCACAATTTGAGATGGTATGCTTATTGTTCTGGCAGAAGACGCAAGACCGTTGAGTTGCTGCGAGAAAAGTTTGAGAACGATGAGATGAGTGAGATACCTTTGCCTTAGCGTTAGCATTCTTTGCCTGGTTTAAATCTGATCTCAATTGCTTACTATCTCGCACTTCGAGATATTGACAACGTTTGCTGAGTACCTCCGCGCATTCCTTCCAATCGGGTAGAGACTTGTAGTCCAAGTGTTCGTCCCATTTGGACTGTGTTTCCGAGTCTACCTTTGACATTGCAATATATATAATAATTGCATTACAGATTTTCTCAAATGAGCCAAGAGACTGTAAAGAATTGAATAGGGCCGAAATGTCATCAACTAAGCTTCTTAAAGCGATACTAGAAGCCTTTGGGACCTTGGGTAATTCGAATAATTCGGAAATGTATTCCAAGAATATCATCGTATCGTTGTCGTAACGTTCCTTAAGCCTGGCTATTGCCTTCGGATAATTGTCTTCCGTAACTTGAAACGCTTTGACTGTGCCCAGTGCTTGATCACTTAGACATGTCAACAAGTGATTGAATTTTTCGGTTTTTGTCAAACTCGGGTCACTATCCACCATTGCAGTAAAAGAATGAATGAAATTCTTATAGTGAGAATATTTCCCACTGAATCGTGGAAGCTTGAGTTTGGGTAAATGATTTACCGAATGTGGCATTGCAAAAGTTGTTTCGGCAGTACTCATGCGTCGTCCAGTTCCCAAAAGCGAAAGTATTTTTGTTTTTGAAGAAATATATAAATCCTCTAGATCACTTCTGCCAGTATCAGTGGGTGCTAACCGCTCAATTTGAGTCTGATAAACGAGAATCTGTTTGAAATAGGACTCTAAGATTCCTAAACGACATTCCAATTCAGTTGATGTGAGAGTATCCGATTTGGATTCCACATAATTTTTCAGCCTTGTCATGCTTCCTTTGGTTGATGACCGCTGCTGTCTCAAGTCGTCGAGCGATATATTTGCAGCATTCGAATTGCTCGGGTTTAATTCGCCTAACATTTTGAGCTTTTAGTGTAACTATATGCGAAAATCTAATTTAATTCGAAAGTTTACTTTCCCAAACGAAAGAAGAAACTTTATTGTTGAAAAATGTAGCGATTTCTTCTTAAATGCGAAGATAAAATTTGTTTATGCTTCCAGCGGTGAAATAAATTCAATTATTCAATTTGTTGTCAGCTAATCTCCTATCAAAAGGGAAAACTATAACGCCAATGAACAACGATGCGAAAGAGAAAAATTGTTGTTTTTAAATCCAACGATGTATTCGAGAAAAGTTTTTAATTGTATGTACAGGTACACCCACGACGAATATTCCGAGCGAAAGCTTTCTTTGACTGCATACGATTGATGAAGCACCTTCTCCCGCGACGACGAAGAAAATGATAAAGCGAAAACGAAGCGAAATGAAGATCTATGCAGTGAAAGAAACTAATAGGTTCAAGTCTGTGATAACTGTACACAACTTTTGACGAAAAACCGATCAGCCAGCTTTCCTATGAAGCTTCCTTTTTTTTTTTTTTTTTTTTTTGTTGTTTTTGAAACTACTACGAAGCTTAAAAACGAGCGAACGAACGAGCGAGAAGCGAAAAGTGCATTGGTAAATGGCAACTGTAGGCTAAAGCGAGATAAACTATACTATTTGATTGAATACACACACGTCAAATGTGGTTGTGCAATGTAAATTGTGCAACGAGTGGAACGTATTTTTTTTTTTTTCTTCACACAGCTTTCTGTGTGGATTCTAATTTCGAATGGCTGATGATAGCATCGACGCACGACGGCAAAATTATTTGTAGGCGAATAAATTGCAGCAATATGATGTCGTCTCAAATATGTTAAATACGTAGTTTATAATAATATATGAGGTTGTTATATAGTATAATTTGATGTTAGAATATAACTTATTATTGCATGCTCATCCAAATTATATCGAAGGTGCGTTTTGGTGTATTTTTGTTGCTTCCTAGGCGATTGTGTGGGAACTATGAAAAGAACAACTGCTTGCTATTTGCAGACGCACATTCGAATAATTGTAGACTATATCAAGTACCTGGGAGTGGGGATTTATACTTATCTCCCACTTTAGAATTTCCTGTTCTTGTGTACTGCTGTTGAGTATCTCCAATATTCTTTGCGCTCCTTCTCCTTTGATGTGGATTTTTCCGCAGCTACCTTGCACTCGCGCACGCGATCACCGAAACCGAAACCGTACCGATTTTCACAATTCACTAAAGTTTATATTGTTCTATGTGAAATTAGTTTTTTGTCTATAATAGTTTTGTTGGTGTGCCTTTATTAGGACTTTGTTTCCTAGGATTATTGGAGAATCTCTAGGTTTGTATTGTTTGTAACACTTGCACTAATTTATTGATGAATTTGCACTGTTACACTTTTTAAACAACGATTGTTTTATGGGTTTTTTACACGTTGGGCGCCAAAATGAACGTTCGCTAAGTCTTTCGACCGGCAACCTCGGGACCTCTAGGTAACCTTCGAGCAAGGGCTAGACTTGATCCTGGTTGATGCGTTTGACCGATTGCCAAACGGATGCGATGAAGCGAATGTACTTTTGCAAGTACCAACGAACGATATAGAACCTTGTCTATTTTTGGTTTACCAACGATTTTGGTAGCGACAACGACGAGCGAGAGTTCAGCGAAAGAAAGACGATGGTTTTCCTCGACGGGTTTTCAACAATGAAATGTAAAAGCTTTATTTCATGGAGGGCTTATATACAATAATGAAATAACGGGTTTTTCCAAATTTTGAGAGACATTACGTTATTTTTAAAAGTTTACATTCTGTGGCGAATTGGAAAAATACAAAAATATGGTGATTGGTATAGCTAAAGCGCCAAATTCAAATACTATACAAATTCAACTATACAAATTCAAATTAGGATGATAATGATGAAGATGATGACGATGATGAGGATAAGAAGATGGTGACGATGATGCTCCAACAATAATCTTCACGATTTTTATTACCTCTATTTATGAAATTCTTTTTATGCTTCTGTATATGTTGGAATAGTTTTGTTTTATCTACTTCTCCACAATGAACTTCGTATGGGGACTTTTTTGTAGTTGAGTGAATGGCATTGTTATAAAAAAGGTTTGCTTTATGAACTGCTAATCTTATTTCATGAATATCGGGTTTAGTTTTTCCGTTTAGGATACATCTAATTTTTTCTGCTAAAGTTCTATGGAATACTTCTATATCTGAATTTCCAGTATGAGAATTTACTCTAGTGAAATGAAATTCAATGTTTAGTTTTTCTAGAAGTGCGGTTATGCGAGGAAAATTGAATTCATTATCCATTACGTATTTTTTTGGTTTTCCTGAGCTAGATATTATTTGGGCAAAGGTTTCTTCTAATGTTTCATGAGATGCATTCGGAATATATGTCGAGGTTGCTAATTTGCTAAACTTGTCTATGGTGGTTAAATATTTGGTTTTGGCGATATGGTATATATCAACATGGATTATTTCATTAATGTTTTTTGGAGTTTCTGTGAGAAAAAACTTTGGCTTGATAGGTTTCCTGTCATATTTGGACTGTTTACATATATTGCAGGAATTAATTACATCATTCACTAAATTTCGTAAATTTTTAAAATATATTTTGGTTCTAAGACCTTTGTAGTTCTCTTCTATACCTGAGTGTCCTGTTTCATTCTCATGGTATAATTTTATTTGTTTTATTGTTTCTTCTTCTGTTTCCAAATCTCTGGGAAAATGTTCACACTTGTAGAACTTTATACGAGTTCCGAACAAGGATATTAATTTTTGTTGGAGCTTATTGTATTCTGCTTCACCAAGGGTTGTAAAAATACCGGTCACTTTGGGTTCAATAAATGATATTAAGGAATCATTGGACATGTCATTGTCTAGTAACTCTATACCTATAAATATTCTGTTCTTTATTTTTTTTATATCTCTCCCTGTTTTTAATATAATCTGTTGTTTGAATACATTGACTGCTGTATCTTTAATTGGGAAGTGATCATTTGCTTCCTCTAATTGTGAATGTATTGTGTCTAAGTCAGATAAATTAACCTTTTCGGATTCGTTTTCCAAAACGTTAACTTCTTCAGTTTTTATTTCCCTACTCAGAAAATCTGCTACTGTATTAGAAGTACCTTTAAGGTATTCTATTCTCATGTCGTATTCTCCTAGCTGAAGAATCCAACGCTGCAAGCGAGGTGAAATATCCTTGCCTAAATTTTTCATTTGTAACCATTTTAACGGTTGGTGATCCGTTTTAAGATCGAATTTTCTTCCGTACAAATAGGGTCTCAGATACTTCACAGACCATACAATTGCTAGAAGTTCTTTTTCTGTGGTACTATAGTTTCTTTCATGCACGTTAAGGGTTCTAGAAATGAAAGTTATTGGGTGTCCCTTCTGTGATAAAACTGCTCCTATAGCATAATCACTTGCGTCTGTAGTAAGTGTGAATTTCTCATTGAAATCCGGGTACACAAGAACAGGTTCACTTTGGAGAGCATTCTTTAGTTCCTGGTGCGCTTTCATATAAGTAATATCTTTAATATCTTTTTATTTTTTTTTAAATAAAATGTCATGGGCTGTGCTATTTTTGCGTAGTCCTTAATGAACTTACGATAGTACCCCGTAATACCTAAAAATGATTTGATCTGTGTTTGAGTTGTTGGGAGTGGAATTCTTTCTATTGCCTCAATTTTGTCGTTATTTGGTTTTACACCGTTTGCGGTAATCGTATGTCCTAAAAATTGAGTTTCCTTCTTTAGGAAGTTGCATTTATCGACTTGAACTTTTAAATTATACTGTCTTAATCTTTGGAATACTAGTCTGAGATTAATCATATGCTCTTTTAATGATGTGCTAAAGACAAGGATGTCGTCTAAATATACTACACAAATTTTGCTTATTAATCCTTCTAGTACTTCGTTCATCATTCGCTGGAATGTGGCAGGTGCATTTTTTAATCCGAATGGCATACGTAACCATTCGTAGTGTCCGAATGAAGTTGAAAAAGCTGTTTTCTCAATGTCTGCGGGATTCATCTTAATCTGATGAAATCCTTTGGCAAGGTCTAGTGTTGAAAAGTAGTGAGCTCTTCCTAGTTTATCTAAAATTTGATCAATATTAGTAATAGGGTGTTTAAAGTCGACCGTGATTTCATTTAATTTTCGGTAGTCAATGACCATGCGCCACTTTTGCTCGCCAGAATTGTCTATTTTCTTCGGAACCACCCATATGGGTGAAATATAAGGTGAAATACTTTTTCGAATAATGTTTTGATTTAGTAAATCTTTTATTTGCCGTTCGATTTCTTTTTCGTGTATCTCAGGATACCTGTATATTTTACTGAATATTGGGTTATCATGCTTTGTCCTGATGTTATGTATTGTCTGGGTGGTTGAAGTTAATCTGTCACCCTCATTATAAAATATGAGTTTATTTTCCTCAATAAATTTCCATAGTTCTTCTTTTTCTTCTACACTGAACTCTCCACTAAATAATTGGCTCATATTCGTTGAGTTACAATATTCTAAAGTGTGAATTTCATTATATTGATATGGACATTTTATTCCAATTTGATTTTTATAATTTTCGAAATAAGTTTTTTTTTTATTTATTTCAATATACCCCGTTTCTAAATCTATTTTAGCTCCTAAGGGTTTCAAGAGATTTTGGCCTATTATGCCTACAAATTTTTTATTTTTTATTTGCATTAATTTCCATGCCATAGTTGCCTCTATTTCGTTAAACTCTACGGGCACTTCCGTTATAATTTCTTTGGTTATTATATTTTCATTGTTAGAAGTTTTGATTTTCACAGGAACTCTTAATGGAATTCTGGGAATTTCTAATAGTTGGGACTCATCAAGTATACTTGTTGTTGAGCCTGTATCTATTAGAACATAAAATATTTTTTTATTTATGGTGACTTTTATTATGGGAAGTGTTTCGGTTTCCCAAATAAAATTTACATCTTCTTGTACTAATTCTGTTGTATTAACATCCATAGGCTCTGGTCTTGGATTTCTAATTTGTTGTGAATTTTGTCTAGGATAGTTATTATTGTGGTTATTTCTAAAAGACTGTTGATTCTGAAAGCCGAATCTAAAATTACCTTGGGGATTCCCAAGCACCTGTCCATTTCTAATATGTCTCTGGAATGAATTGGGCATTTGATTTCTATTGAAATTGTTATATTGTTGATTGAAATATGGTTTATAAGGTTGGCTACTATTAGAAGGTTTCTGATAATGCATCGGATAGTTTCTTGGCGAGTCATTGGTATTAATATTCAAATTTTTATAACGTAATAAAACCTGGTAAGCCTCCCTAAGGGATTTAATGTTTTGTGCGATTATAACACTCGCTTGGTTAGAGCTCAAATTATTTATGAATTTTTTTAAAACAATGGATTCATTAGTTAAGGGGACGTAAACTAAGCTTATTTCTAACTTACTCTTACGATTTATTTTGTTGAGGATTTCTTCACATTGATGATACAGTTGATGGGTGTCTCTCGTTGAAATACTGTGTAAAGGGTGATTTTTTAGCTGGTTTGGTTTTGGCAACACCGGTTTTGACAGCTGACGTGTGTTTAGTACCTTGTGTCACTGTCAAACAGCTTCAGTTTGGTTTGCAATTTAACCATGGATCGTCTTACAAATGAACAACACTTGCAAATTATTGAATTTTACTATCAAAATTCGTGCTCGGTTCGAAATGTTCATCGCGCGCTGCTTCCATTTTATGATCGGCATTCTCGACCTTCTGAGCAGTCTATTCGGAAGATTGTGACCAAATTTCGCACCAAATTTACTTTGTTGGACATTAAACCACCAACACGTTTACGTACTGTGAGTAGTGAAGAAAATATTGCGGCCGTATCAGCTAGTGTGACAGAAGACCGCGAAATGTCGATTCGGCGCCGTTCCCAGCAGTTAGGCCTTTGTTACAGCACTACGTGGAAAATTTTGCGGAAGGATTTGGCCGTAAAGCCTTTTAAGATACAGCTGGTGCAAGAACTAAAGCCAGCCGACCTACCACAACGCCGAATTTTTGGTGAATGGGCTCTTGGAAAGCTGGCCGAGGATCCGCTTTTTTATCGAAAAATTGTGTTCAGCGATGAGGCTCATTTTTGGTTGAATGGGTACCTAAATAAGCAAAATTGCCGCATTTGGAGTGAAGATCAGCCAGAAGCATTGCAACAGCTACCAATGCATCTCGAAAAAGCCACTTTTTGGTGCGGTTTATGGGCCGGCGGCATTATTGGGCCATATTTCTTCAAAGATGATGCGAATCGCAGCGTTACTGTCAATGGTGAACGCTACCGAGCGATGATAACAAACTTTTTTTTGCCCGAAATGGAAGTTCTTGACTTGCGTGATATGTGGTTTCAACAAGACGTTGGCACATGCCACACAGCACGCGAAACAATGGCGCAATTGCGAGGCGAGTTTGGTGAACAGTTAATTTCACGTTTCGGGCCGGTCAATTGGCCGCCTAGATCATGCGATTTGACACCATTAGATTATTTTTTGTGGGGGTATGCCAAGGCTAATGTGTATAGGGACAAGCCCGCTTCGATTGACGCACTGGAAGCCAACATCCATGCATTCATTCGTGAGATACCGGCCGATATGTGTGAAAGAGTATGCCAAAATTGGACTCAGCGGATGGGCTACCTGAGACGCAGCCGCGGTCAACATTTGCATGAAATTATCTTTAAACATTAAATTGCAAGGTTCAAACTATCGATTCAAATAAATATTTCATTCATTTTTTCGAATTTTTTGTGTTTTTTTTTTTAAAAAAGTTCTAAACCTCTTAAAAAATCACCCTTTAGGTCCTGAAGTATTTGCTCATAAGTTTCGGGAACTCCATAGTCTTGTATTAAAGCTGTTTTAATTGTTTGCCATGTTGGACTCAATATACTTCGTAAGGTGTTAATTGCTGTTCCCTGAAGTTTGTTTTTTATGATGAGTGTTCCCAGAACTATGTTTGTAGGTGCAAGGTGACCGTGAACATAATCGATATATTCTATGAAGGAAATAACATCTTCATTAGAATTACCTGAGAAATTTGGAGCCTTCTCTAGCATCTTTAAAACGATAGATTGGTCATTTATTTCTCCCACTGCTGGTTGAGCCATTTTGATAAATATGGGCTCTTCACTTTCACTATCACTGCTTTCGTATTTATCCTTTTCGTGGATATAAGATCGTTGTTGAAGATCTCTCTGTTTCTGCACTTGATCCAGTTTTGATTGTCTGGATATTTATTTTTTTCACTGAAGTTACTTTTAATCAAAAGGTCTTTCACTGATTTAGTATCACACTCGGTTCTCTCTATGAGAATTTAATATATATTGAAGCCAATTTACTTTTGGACTTCTCTTGAATATTTACCGATTTCGCGTTACTTGTTCGATCACTGGATTCCATATATTTTTACAATATGCGTTTGCAAATTTTATTGGAATCCTACCGACTGCGCCAGATTAGTTTTCAAAAAAAAATAAAATACAATATAGATATATTTCGTTAAATAATGTTTTATTTTATTAAAATAAAAGATCAAGACCCCTTACCACTGGTGGGGGGAAGTCTATCTCTCTTCGAAGTACAGAACAGAATCTCTTCCTCATTTTGAGGTCTTCTTCTTATATACCATAATTTTGTGTATGCGGTTGGTGTGGTCGCATAAACAAACTAAATGTTTGTTTAGTCAGCACTTCTGACTGCGACTATGTTTGGGATCGATATGGGTTGATAAGTTATCTAATATAACTTATGACTAAATGTTTGTTTAGTCAGCACTTCTGACTGCGAATATGTTTGGGATCGATATGGGTTCGTTATCTAATATAACTCGAGCGTGTTGGTGCGTCGGAATTTTTGAAGTTACGTGACATTTGTCAATGCGAATTCCTATGTAACAATACAAGCGCACTTAGCATTTGCCACCCCATAAAAATATAGCTTGTAGGCTAAGTAACGGGAAATCGGTCGGAGTTGGTGGTCTCAGTATTGTCTCTGGCTACCATTTCACAGGTCACAGGAGTCCCAAATTTCCCATTTTCCATTTTTTAATTCCTATTTGTATTTGAATTTCCATTTCTCACAAGTTGCTAAGTTTTTTTTTGTCATCTTTTCGGATAGATATGTAATAGATTTCTTCTTTTCAGTACAGTCTACTCCGCTTATCTGAAACGGCAATTTGCCACAAATTTTATTTTCACTTATAAGGACTTCGGATAACTGAAAAATTGTTGTATTTAACCGAAGTTCGAAGTTTTGTTAGCAATTCAACGAAGAATTAAGGTATGTAGTAAAGCCGAAGGAAGGAGAATTAAAAACACAACTGAAATCGTGCTGTCAAAATTGACACACAATGAAGTTAGTGTCATAAGTTGAATGGACAAGTTCAGTTGACAAAATAAAAAATGTTACTAATAATAACTTTGTTTTAGTAATGCGGAGCTGAATTAGTATAATTTATTAATTTCTGACGTATTAGTTTGTTCAGTTAACCGGGTTTTTCAGTTAAGCGGGTTTCAGTTAAGCGGAGCTATTCGTATGAATTTTTGAAAAAAATGCTGCGTGCTAAATTCGGTTCTTCAATTAACCGATTTTTTCCGTAAAGCGAAGTTTAGATAAGCGGAGTCGACTGTACCTTTTTTGACGCAAGCCCTGTATAACTGGTATGGATGGGCAAATGTTTTATAAATAAGAATTTTCGGGAGGGTGTATAAAGGCTCTATAAATACTTATATACTGCATAACTATACAAGTATTTAGGCGCGTTTAGAAAATTCTGAAAAATAAGGCTGTAAGACTACAGGGGAACGCAAAAAAGTGGGGGTCACAATTCTGCTCGCCTGTCCCTGTATTATTAAACAAAGATATTTAGGTATTCGGAAATTTCATGCAACTCTGAAAAAAAATCTGTAATATGCCAGGGTCCTCGCTATCTCAAACACAAAATTGCGTCGTAGATCCTTTAATGTGCAGTACCTATAGTTTTGACTTAAGAAAAAGGTTTTTGTAGCGATTGATTTTATAATGTTAGTTTGGGCGTTCTAAAAAAATGTTATTTTGTGTCAGCAGATTTTTTTTTGCGCAAAATACATTTAAATGGTATATCAACTCTAAATGTATTTATTTTTACGTCCAGCTCCTATATTTGTGTAAAACTATATCGAGAAAGTTAACAAAGTAACTCTTATTTTTTTTTGAAATCGTCGTCACACTTTTTTTAAACGTAGCTCATTTAGAGAGGTTGGTTGGGTTTCAAAGCTATGACGACTCACTCCAGGGCCAATATGGGAGTGGTGAAAAAATAGTCGGTCGTTATATTTTGCCAAGTATTCTCTGTGGAGCAGAGCTTGCAATATTTGGATTTAATAAGCCTTTTTTATTATGCTCTCATGAACTGTATAGATCATTGATTTCCCTGGTTAACAACAAAAGTTGGATTTTGTTCTGTTGTTGTAAACCGTGGTAATCAATTATCTATACAGATCATGTGAGCATAATAAAAAAGGCCTAAAACTGCCAACGCGTATATAGAAAAAAAAAGAAGTTATATAGTATAGTTGAAGAAAGTTTTATTTTACATAATAAACTTTTGTCACGTAGCCTCGACCCAGTGAACATTTTTCCACATCTAATGTCTTCAAGCAGTTTTCTCTTCTTTTGCCTGAGAGAAAAAACGATTTATTTAAATTTATTTTCAGACGCTTAAATAATTGAACATTTAATATTCCTCCAGCAAAACACATTCCAAGACCATAACTCATGACTCACACTTAATATATTTCTTTGGTTATGTGTGCAAAAAATAATATGAAGTCACATGTTCCAGCATTATGGGGAAAACCCAAGTTTCACGATTTTCTTCGCACCCAAAAAAGGGTCCCACGTTAAGCTCCTAAATCATTTTCGATGCCATTAATTTTCCATGTCAATATTATTTTTCCAGTACGACTACACGGAATGACAAAAAAAGCAAAAAATTGGTGGACTGAATACATATTTATGGATGTGCATAAAGGAGTTTTTGGTTATTTTCCCAGAAGACGCTTATTTTTTTTTTTAAGAATCAAACTAAAAACGCATGTTACATGCCAGAGGCATATCTTCGCTACACCCACAGTCAGGCACCGCATACCAGATTTATCCGCCCCCAATGTCGTGACCTCGTTATTTATTTTGACATAGATAAATGATGCCACCTTTAGTAACGATTGAGCATCCATACACTTGCCGTTTGTCCAATCTGCAGTCGAACTGCTCGACTCTGGTTTCTTTAACGCTGCTGAAACCATGAGCTTCGGTCCACACAATTCTCAGAGGCTAGAAACAACTCAAAACCGCTCTTGAGTGGCTAGGTACTCACTGCAAAGAGAAGTATATGAATAATACACTTATTGGTTATATCTACCCATTTCGATTTCCGGGAAAACAGAAAAGTGGGATTGAGGAGAGAGACAGCGATGGGCGTTGAAGAAATGTGAAGCTTTACCAAATATCTTGTTATTCCTTTTATCGGCAATGTGATAAATGTTCAGCACGTCACCGGCATTGAAGGTAAAAGTAAACAGACACACGGAAAAGTTGTTCGTGTGAAACGTTGTCATTTGAAAAAATAACGAATCGCAAATCGAAAAGTCGCTACGTGATCTAATATCGTCAGATGTATCTACACTGGGTTGTAATAGATTATAGTTATGTACTCGTATGTGACTTTCATGAAGCGGGTCTGATTTAGATTTAGCAGTAGCTTTCCTCACAGTATTCCATGGAGTACGGCATCTCAGCAATAAATTTTAAAACTATTTTTGATTTGTTTCACAACTTTTAGAACGAACACCTGCTATATACGAAAAAGAATTATGTTACAACCACCTATTTATGTCAGTCATTTCGGGAATATTTACGGACATTTAATGATTCCTTACAGATTCACTGATAAACCTGACATGTACTTGGGAATTCACTCATTGAGGAGAAAATGTCAAACGGAAACTTTTTCTGTTGAGAGAAGTTGTCAACTTTGTAAACATTTAAATGCAGGAGTAGAAACCTATGAAATGTATTGGTTATGACCGTGGTATAGGCTGCACCAAAGAAAACATCAAAGAACATCGACACCTTCAACCCAAAATTCACGCAATATTTTAATTTGTCGCCATTTGATCCATTTGATCGGTAGCTAAATATGGGTATCTAAAGAAATAAAAAAAATAGATATTTTGAGCTTAGGGCTTCCAATAAGCCAATCTGAAAATAAATGTCAAATTTACAGGCTTGTCATTTATGCCTAGGATTTAAATGGCCTAACCGTCATATCCTTTGTCTTATGAGATGTGAGTATCTTAGTAGGGCAGCCAGAGAGGATTTGTCGACAGCATGCAAATGCAATGTCCCCTCACAAATTCAGTTTTTATAACACGCATCTTAATTGGTCAGTGGAAAGTATTGTTGTTGTCTACATGCTACCTTCAGATATAATATCTTTTAACCAATAATTGATGCAGCTTTTCTCATAACTCATTATTAGGTAAAGTACATATTGATTAATAGATTTGGAGTCATAGAAATTTGGTGTTTCAATGTCTGTGTAGCCATAACATTGAATAGTGAACTAAATTGATATAGCGACTAGTCTTTTTTGATAGTAGCATGTTTTCGGAAATCACAAACGCACATGTCATTAAATGGACCTATTTAAGTAATCCATCGACAAAAAATATTGGATTTTTTAAATTTTCACTTGCTCATATGGTCTCTGATCCTTTTTGGCCTCATTCTTATACACCACTCATTTGTTCATATAATGATAGTTTGTAGATGGTCTTAGACAGCTTCTTTTTAATCTAAGCCTTTAATGGCCAGTATCGTTAAAGTATCATTTAGCATAGAAATTAATATAATATAATGAAATAAAAAAACAAAAAAGGGCCTTCATAACTGAAGATTATAGGTACATTCCCTCCGTAGTCCCTATTATAATAATTGTAACTAGCTAGGACTAAGGTCGTACGAAAATATATTGCTTCATGAATCCCATATTAAATGGTGCATTGCATTTTTTGAAGATGTCGAGTCCTGACAAATATTTTCTTTTTAAAAACGGATCTATGAAAGAAGATCTGCGCCATCACCTTTGCCAGTGCTAGGGGATCAATACGACACGTTTATCCGGTCAATTACATCGAATTGACCAGCTATTTCCTCATTTCCTAGAATTTGATTTAGTCCAATAAAAATTGTAATATTCGCAGAAAAATGTAAAATCGCTGACACTATGTCTACCGACTAAGAATGCGAATAAGGTAAACCAATAAACACAACTGTGTGTAGTCTCCCGGTACATATTGTAAAGTAATATACCCATTGAATCTTCCAATAAAACTTCTGTTGTTACAATTTGAGTTTGCGTTTTTTTTTAATTCGGCTTGAAACTGGTCATTTCAGTCGCGTGAAGAGACACACTACTGAATAAAAAAACGCTCTTTAAATAAATACCAAAAAATAAATGGTTAGGTGTCTCAGAGTTTTAACAACCGGCCTATATTCAAAACAAGACAAGTGAGTTACGTAACAATTATGTTATAACATTTCTGCTTATTCTGTAAAGACTTTGGCTCTGGCGCGTTGTCCCACCGGCTCTACTTGTCCTACACATCATAGACGACTGATACTTTCTGACCCTGCTCGTAGAGTTCGCTGTTAAATAAGGGGAAGAAGAAAACATTAATCCGCCTTTGCTAACGTTCATGATTCTGCGCGATTGAGCTGGACTGGGATGATGAGGGTTATATGTTGGTGCTTCTTGGTGCTTCTGGATAAGACAGTGATCAACAGCGATTCAATTTTCTGAGTTAATAGCGGAACCGAAGTAGACAAAGTGCCTAATTATATTAAAGTTATAAGTGCCTATCATGACTTTCTGTCCGATTCGTCGCTGCTTTTGTCTGTGTTACGCTTTTTCGCCACTAAGCCCGTAATTTCAGCCTCTGTACTTACTGCGTCAGCGCACACTTTTTCGACATCAAAGGTCTAGGTGATATGGTTTCCGACCTTTCCGACCAGCGAGCACATTCTGCACAATCTGAAAATTTTTTTCAGGGTTGTCAGAAAGTATGCTTTTCTACATGTCTCCATATCGGCTACCAGGAACATACCCCAGTTTGGTTGACTTGCTCGCCACATAACTTACACCAGAAATCCTGAATAATAATTTTTTCCGCGTATTCTCATATTAAAAAAATATGGAAACTGTCGTGTAAACACCAACTATACCGAACCGAACTAAACAATGTTTGACATGCCTGCCTAAACTGTCACTGGGGTATTGTACAAGGTGGCGCAGAAGTAATCCTCCAATCAGAAAATGCTATAAATTTTGCGATTGGCCCCTAATGTCAGTTCTGTTTTGACATTTGTGTAGTAAACACATGCGAAATACACGTTAATAAACAATGTTACGCTACACTGCTCCAGAAAGCGGAATATTGGTGACTATTTATTTGAGCAATAATCGGTCGGTGACTTTGGCACAATGTGAATTTCATCGCAGATTTCCTAGCCGTCTAACGCCTACTGGTGAAACACTGCGACGTTTAGCCGCTCGCCTCGAAGAGACTGGCACAACACGAGACGTTGTCAAGAGTGGCGGGCCCCGGAGCGACCGTTGTGCCGAGAATATCGCCTCTGTTGACGCAGCCATTTTTTTTTTCGAGAACGCCGCTGGTCAAACGACAACAGTGAACCGATTTTTTTCTACCGCAATTGGACGATTTAGGACTGGAGGACATGTAGTTCCAACAGGACGGAGCTACGGCACACACTGCGCGATCCACAACCGATATTCTGAAAGCAGTGTTCCCGGGTCGTTTTTGGCGATTTGCACTAACCCGCAAGATCGCCTGATTTGACCGCTCCAGACTTCTTTTTGTGGGGCTTTTTGAAGTCGCGGGTTTACGTTAACAAGCCTCAGACTCTTGCAGCTCTTAAAGACAATATCCGTCAAGAATGTGAGGACCTATCGCCGGAAGTTTTGGCCAAAGTGATGGAAAATGACATAAAAAGGGCTCAAATGACAATAAACTCTGGCGGCGGCCATTTACACGACATCATGTTCTCGACTTGATGTAAAAAAAATTAAAAGACCAAATAAAAATAATCCACAAGAAGAATCAAAGTTTTTAATTTTTTTTAAATTACAGCCAAAAAACATCGGAAGGTTATTTTTGCGCCACCTTGTATATAATATCCATGATACATAATATGCATTTGGTCGATACAGTATGACTTTGAAATGAAATGGCATTTGTTAAGTATTCGGCAGACTGAGATTTTCCTTTGTTTAACTTATTTTAAGATTTCCAATAAATGAATTAATTATAACGTTATTGAATCCCTCGTGTTCGTCTTTTTACTAATCGAACCCAAAGAATACAACAGAAACTATGTAGCGTTTTAACAATTTAAGCAAGTTGTTACGACATTAGCAGCTCCATAATAAATTGTTATTGACCACTCTCTAAGACTGTTAAATACTTACTGACAAACCAAAATGGCGGCCCAACAAATCGACCTAGAACATAAAAATCACTCTGTATTTTACAGGCACATTTTATGAACCTACATCGTTCCATGTGTATTTTATTCTACAAATACATATTATCAAATGCGTTAACATTTGTTTAAAATCCTTCTCTTTTCAAAAACGCCTATTATTTATAAGGGATAATAACTAAACGCTCTTACGGGATTATTCATTGACCTTTACCATTTCAATTTAATACAGTCCCATAACATCCTTCTAGGTATATTATTCTTCTGGAATTGTTCGATTGTTCACTCAACCTACATGGATGACGTACTGAAACCTAATAATGCTCGTTTATCACAATCCAATCCACTCCATGAAAAATAAGGGCATTATGTTGTTGTTGTTGTTTTTTGTAGTTCAAAGACAATTTATTCTTTTTATAACCGTGTTACATGGTATTTGGAAAGGACACATTTGTGTGATTTAAACCTATTTATAAACAGCATTTTCTTTTTTTGTTCAATGAAAACGACGATCTTTGAATTTAGATGGCGTAAGGCAGACGTCCTTATCATCTCATTTTTCCGTGAACAAAATATGTTACACGAGACTGTATTATTTCGTTATTGATTATAAAGGAAAGAGACACTCTCGAAAATCGGTTGAACGTGAGACGTGACCTTTTCCCCTCCAGTAAAGTCGACAAAAAAGAGGAAAGCAAAAGAGAACACGTATTTTGTGGAGTATCCTAACAACTCTCAGGTGTGGTCAAAGTGGCTTGGTTTGGCTGATGTTGGTCATTTACATAGTTCGGGTATGAACAATAGTTCAAGTGCTATGTTTGAGTAAAGGTCAATTATGTATGCCATAAGATGGTCGATGTCATGTTTTATTCATTAATTTGGTCAATTAGATTGTGTTAGATTGGTGTAGAAAGGCCCGAAAAGGAGAACCCTAACCAAGGACAATTGATATCGATTTTCATTTAGTCGTAAATGCCCTTTTCCTTTTCCATTTTTTTTTTGATTCTTATAAAGTTGGTAGATGACGGAAGTTTGTGGTTTGTATACTGACGCACATTGTAGGAAAGTAATTTTTAAAGTTATAACCTTTTTATTAAATAAATAATTTGAATTTTAATTTTGGTCCACCATGTAGCTTAGGAAAGTAACTATCCGGCACGTCTAAACAAGTGTTTTCACTTTGGGTCTTCGTAGATTTCAGCCCATTCCCACGTTATTCTTTTTTGTGGCTTTTGAAGTTTTCCCAACATTAGTCAGCTAATTTAATACAAAATATGCATACCATATCTTCAAGTGATATAAACTTTATTAATATGTCTCTTTAGTGGCACTTAGTCATAAGAAAATAAATCAAAGATACACATTTTTGCGTAAGTTGAGAAAGATGCAAGCCGCAACTGCCCCACTTCGAGTTTTATGAAGGTGTCCTGTCTAGAAGTGTTATAACAGTTACATTTTTTTTACAATTATATTTTTATAACTGAGGATGAGATAGTATCCAATACAATACAAGTTCCTTCCTATGTTAAACACTACTTGTTTTCATAAAAAGCATTGTTGTGTTGAACTCCAACAAGGCCGCTGATTCGTTTGCGTTTTTTTTATTTTACCCACTTGATCTATATGACGATTTCCACGATTTACAACAATAGTACGAGATCTAACTGATGGAAATTAATGATCTATATATATATCATGTGGGCATAATAAAAATATGCCTATTATAACCGTCAATGTAGAACCGCCCGTGCGTCGTCAGTACAAATTTTGGGATATCATTATATTAATACGTGAACATCAAAAGTACACTTTTGAAGTATTTATTATGAAATGAGGAGAATAAAACTTATATCATTCGAAAGGTACTGTGCCATAGATGTGCACAAACAAAAAATCGTGGATATATGTCGCCATGAAGGCTGGTAAAATTAAGTTCTAAATTCCCCATACAAAACAGGTAATTGAAAGGATTTTGGCGACATTTAATTTGTCGCCGACAATTACCATAGTAACGTATTCAAATATAAATCATCTTAGATTAGAACCTGTTTCCAATGGAGCAGATCATTTATGTATTTTTTCGATGTCGCTTTTTTCACTTATAAACAAAAAAACATAAATAATATCTCCAGTGTGGAACTCAAGCAAAATATCACTTCGAACTAAGTTAAAACTGTTTGAATCCAATGTTAAATCTGTACTGGTTTACGCATATGCAACTTGGAAATGCTAGACTAACCAAACCAGAGACAATTCTGAGACCACCAACTCCGACCGATTTCCCGTTACTTAGCCCACAAGCTATATTTTTATGGGGTGGCAAATGCTAAGTGCGCTTGTATTGTTACGTAGAAATTCGTATTGACAAATGTCACGTAACTTCAAAAATTCCGGCTGACCAACACACTCGCACCTTGCATATGCCACTTCCGCTGTGGGCAAAGTTACTGACAGCGTTCATAGAATTTTATCCGTTAAATTTGAAATTATTCGTTACGTTTGGATAATATTTTCTTTCATGGGTAAGTGTACATTTGCTTAAAATATTAATGAAAAATGAACAACGTAAATTGGTTGAAGAAAAATAAAAAGATTTTGAGCAAATTTTTTTCAGTTAGCTAACAAAAATTAACACATGAAATCGAAGTTAAAGATATTCAAAAGCAGAAAATACACACCCATGTTTGTCCTAATAAGTTTTTAGTATATAGAATATCTCATTTAACTAGTTTTATTAACCAGAAAAATCAAATTATTCGCCTTTTAACAACATATAATTACTAACCAATGGCATTCAGTAATGTAAAAATGTGGTATTCCCGAATTATAGCACATTTCCCCACGTTTGTCGAGGTTGGCAGCATTTATTTTTGTATTTTTTGTATGTTTTTGCATGTCACACGGATTCTTAATTGACACAACACCGACAGGAAAACAAAATGGCGAATTTGAAAAAAAAAACTGAAGGGCCCAGCGGCAAGAGGATTGTGAGTTGGGGGTCTCAGTATCATTTGTCTCTGAACCAAACTAGACAGTCGACTTTCACTGCACCCACCCGATTTTCCCCGCAAATTTTGAATGACAGCTCTCTATCGCGCTCTCTTTTTTTCCTGTCTGTGAATACGTTACGTGTATTAAAGGCCGTCGGGTGGCAGAATTTCATTAACAAACAAAATGTAAATGAATCTATAACAATAAAAGTAAAAAAAGTAAATGTTGAGTATGGTTTTTTAGATAGCTTAATTTGTCCTCCATCCATCTTCGGCAGTAAAAGGTGTTCATCCATTCATATTTCAGTTTATTTTTGATTTTGTTTGTATGAATTCTATGTTTGACAGCAAAATGCAAAAGGAAATCATTGGGGGTTGTTCCAAAAATGAGTCAATAACTTGCAAGTTAAACCCAAGCTTCTACTAGACAAAAGCGAATTTTAGTAAATGTGCATGAATATTGTATAAATTGCTATTAGGGTGAATGTTTTTAAATTCGTTTATAACACCATATTTGTACAAAATCAATATATGATTGGTAATTCTGTAGTTTAAGAACACTGAACATTGTTGAATAATGTTAATTAGGAACAGTAAGAATGCAAATGCTGTTCTTATTTTAAAAACAAAAAAATATGAATTGTGTGCTGAAAATCGTACTATACTTTGCTTTGCTCAAAAACACACGCCTAATATAATGTTGTATTTAAGTAGGTTCTGCATTTTGATTTCCGATATCCGATTTTGTGTATTCAATCGACCGTAAGAATTCATATTGTTTTGTTAATTGTTGGTATTCGAACGCTTTATTTCGTTTTCTATACACATAATTCTTTTACAAATTTTAAAACAATATGTATTTTAAAATGTGGACAGATTTTTTTAAAAACCTTTCTAATTATTAATTAACAAAAACAAGTGCACTATTTGTGTTTTTGGAATACGAATCAAAAGATTTTTTTATCGTTATCGTTACGAGTAAAATAAAGGTCGAACTAATTTTTTCAATTTCACAAATGCATACTTGCACATATTATTGTGCAAGTATACATTTTACGTACTAATTACTGATTATAATCCAGGCAGAGAATCTGGCCGTACTCAAAGCTGCGGAGGAACTTGAGATGAGATCGATATCCAATAAGAATATCGCCATCTACATTGATAGCCAGGCTGCGCTTAGAGCGCTAGAATCATATACTACCAAATCTGAAATAGTCAGGAATTGCCGCATAATGCTTAACGCATTATGTTCGCAGAACCATGTCAGATTGAGTTGGGTACCTGGGCATTCTGATATTGAAGGTAACGAAAAAGCCGACGTTCTGGCTAAGGAAGGAGCTGAGCTCCCACTAAATACAATCGTTTAGGGTATCAGACCACCTATGGCCATTGCTAGAAGGGTTGTCCTTGAGAAAACCTTCAATAAAGCAGCCACCAGATGGTCACAGCTAGAAGGACACAGTGTCTCAAAGGCAATGTGGCCCGTCTTAAATAGGAAACAATCTGAAGGATTACTAAATCTCAGTCGAACAAAGTTAAGACTAACGGTAGGAATACTCTCTGGGCACTGCCTTCTAAGGAAGCATGCCATGAGACTAGGCTTAGCTAACACGGATATTTGCAGGTACTGTGAGGAGCTACAAGTCACGGAAGATATCTCCCACCTTTTTTGCGAGTGTCAAGCAATTGCTCGGAGTAGAAGGAAGCACCTAGGCAGGTACTTCTTTAACAACTTAGAGGAGGTTGGTTCCTCTACCCGTGTTGGAACAATAATTAAATTCTGCAGGGAAATTAACTGTTTGGGCGATTTGGTTTAGGTTTTTAACCGTAATGGTTCCCTGGAGATGGCGATGGGCCCGTCTTGGTGCCTGGTCTTTTGTGACGATCTCACAACCCTACTCAACCTAACCTAACCTAACCTACAGATTATAAATTATGCTAAACCTAAAAAAAAAATATTTTTCTCCACAACATATAAAAAAAACCTTTTCGCTAAACTGTGTTAAAATATATTTTTTTTTCAATATGGCTTCGAAATATTTTCATAAAATATGCAATAAAAAAGTTACAAAATTTCTTTTAACAAAAGTGAAAATAAATATTATGAGACGTGCTAGATATTGACAAATATTTATTATATTATTTTATTTGTCATTGTAACGAAATTATAACAGGAATTCCTTTTGATACCAACAATTTCGTAAATTGTTAACACCGCATAACTAATGGGCACAAAGTATGCCGAACACAGTCGCACACACTTGATTTCCAACCATAATGGCCGCCCGAATGACATGAAGTCCCTGCAGCAAATCGTATAAGTATGCGTGCGGCAGCAATGGCGCTCCTTTGATTTGTACAGGCGCGAATACTTATGCAATTTGCTGCAGGACAGGCACCTTTTAGTCAGAAATACCGTTTCTGCTCTCAGTCGAATGTCTAGTTTGGTTAGTCTATGGTGGAAATGCTTCGCCAACATCTCGAGCAGGCTACAAGCTTTTGTAAATCGTTGTCTGTGTTACATCCTAAAGATATGGTGGCCACAAATAATTTCCAACAATGAAAATAGATTTTATCATGTCAACAAATTTCTCTGGCAATGGCAGTGGATGTTATCTACCTTTTGTTGTTATATTTTTTACCATAACTCTGTTCAAAATTGGAAACACATGTATCGATTTTTATTTATTTTACTTGTATGGAAGCAATAATAACTTATATGGTTTCACCATACTTTCTACCGGCCCCCATTCCTCGGTACTTGTCTTGAGCTTGTCTTCTTTGCTAATTCCATTTTCATTGCCGATCCGCCAATAATAAGGATTAATGATTGCAATTAAATTAAAAAGCTACTGGCCGAGTCATAAAATATCTTTCTTTGTGAAATAAAATGCATGATAAGATATAATTGTATTCACCCCCTTTGTACGCTCAAGGCTGGAGATATATCCATAAACCACACACAGAGACGAATAGAAAACAAGAGCAGCAAACATTATCGAAATACAATAGTATTGCGTTGTGGTTTTATTTCACTAACAATAACGTCTGTTGTTGTTAATGGGACTTGTATATGGACCACCTCCGTTTTGTCATTATTAAGATGTCATTAAAATATACTCGTATTATTATTATTCTTTCGTAATGTGTGTAAGGATATCATTTGTTTTGTACCGTTTTTCGAACCTTTTTCCCTTTCAGACGTCCATCAATGTCCGACTGAATGAATAAATGTAATAATTTCAGCTACCAGCGAATACAATGGAAATTTGATATCCGCTCCTTTGTCGTAAGACAATGTGGGATGTGTACCTGTACGTACGATCGACGAAATAATACCTAGAGCATTTATACAACAGATACAAGCCCGGGAAGTGTCTCACTTCCCGTGAGACACGTTAATTGGCACTGGACATGAGAGAAATCAAAGTGGGTGCCGGAAAAAATGCTTTGCTCCCTGATTTACTGATGAGCCTGAGTATGATGTTTTGCTTTTATCCCAGCATGGGTCATTAGGTCGGTATTTTATTTGAAACGGGTATTTTTCGGATTATTTCACTTGATATCATACGGCTTGTGATTTGTGGGACTGCAAAAGGATGGTGATTGAAGCTCCTCTCTTTGTTTAGCTGCTCTAAGTGGTATATCAATGATGTAAGTTTATTGAATCAGAAAGAGGGAAGAAATAAATAAATGTAGCAAAGGACTGTATATTTCTGTTGTTAGGCTTGATGACTTCAAAAGAGTCCGTTGCGATATTTATCTTTTTACTTTGTCGGTCTTGTGAATTGACTTTCAATTCCATTCGATGGAATCAATTAGGATTACACGATTAAACGGAATTGTTATGTGGTTGGCCAAGCGTAAACATTTTTGAACTTTGCAAGGTTGCTGTGGCCATGCTCTTAGTAGGATTCCAGATAAGAACTACTATATCATTTATAATAATGCGAATATAAGGTTATGTTTCGAAAACTTTTAGAGATGTTGTCGTCATTTTGTATGCCCTGCCTAGGAGACGGAAAATTCAGAAACGCTGAGATTCTAAATGTTTGTGGTGTAGAATTACGTACCTTTGTTGCAGCATGAAATTGTATTTTGTCCTCAGTTAATGTTATTGTTCTTCGTTTATTCAACGTCCGCTTTCCAAACCACAGTAGGTGCTCAATAGACTTGTTCTTCATTGAAAATAGGACCAATGCACCGATTCCACGCCTCCTTCATCTGTTTTGTATCCGTCTGCATACTGTACATATTGCCTTGCTTTGATGTTGTGGCTGAAGTTGCATTTGGGAAGACATAAATATGTTTGCATCCATTACTGTAGTAGTTCCGGTTATAGGTCGTTTTCGTTGAATCCTTTGCAATGTATACTGCAATGGAATATGTTTCATTTTCAGAAATGAACATTTACATGCTTACCATGGCTTTTGGCTGTACATGCATTGTGCCATTGTATTTTTTGGAACAGACCTTTGCTGAATTTTTTTTTGTTTTAAATACACCAATTATGAGACTGCATAATGGGACTAATCTCTACCTCTATATAATATACAACAAAGTGGCAAAAAGTGTATGTTTCCTCTATCGCCCGTAACTTTCAACCATTTATTTTTTAAATGTTGGTAATTACAGTGATCAATTGATAGGCCAAAAAAGAAACCTCTTTATTTCTATCAGTTTCACAACAAAAAGTTCTTTTTTGCTTCTGGAAATTTGAAATAAAAAAAAAGGCTCAGGGCTTTCTTCGTTACACAGAAATGTATATTCAGTTTATCATTACATTTGTAACGCCAAGAAGGAGTCATCGGATACCTCATAAAGTATAAAAAATTCTGAATCGATTTAGCCATGTCTGTCTGTCCGTCTGTTCGTCTGTCTGTTGAAAGCACGATAGCGTCGAAAAGAATCTACATAGGCAAGTGAAATTTTGTGACAGGACTTGGGCTATATCGGTCAAGTAGTTTTGGTACTTCCCATACAAAATCAATATGAGGCCCATGTGTCTCTATGTCTGTTGAAAACAGGATAGCGTCGAAACAAATCGACTTAGGCAAGTGAAATTTTTTGAGAGGACTTACTTTTATCGGCGTCAGGTTGAAATTAAAATTGGGCTATGTCGGTCAATTAGTTTTGATACCTCCCATTCAAAACTAATTTTGCATAACTTGTATGCAGTGGAAGGTATCAAAGCATCGGCCAGGCCGATGATAACACTTTTACTTGTTACCTAAATAAACCTGTGTTTTGGATGAGTTTCGGTGCGTGCGTGTGTATGTGTACATTTTCTTTTGTTCATACATAAGTAATTTTATTTCGCTAACACACACGACATTTTTTGCTTACCGAATTGTTAAAAGTCAGTTCGAAGTGCTTGAATTTTTTGTGATATTAATGATATTAATAGGCCTTTTATCGTTAGCGAGTAGAATTATTCGCGGAAAACAGCAGCTCTACCGCAATTTTTTTTTAAATTGGAATGAAAAAGGACCCGAACTGAAAAAGGGACCCCCGCATAAAATACTTGTATACCAAAACAAAAAAAAAATCTATTTATGACAAACAAATTTAAATGGCAAAAAAGGTAAATTGGAGAAAAGCTTTAATAATTTTATTTTATTAAAAATACGCTTAATAAAAATATTCAACTCCTTTTGGACGGGTTATAACACTTTATTAATGAATAAAGTGTGGGTTTGATTCCCTTTCAATTATAAAAAAAAGTACTAAAAAAGTGTACGGAATCTTTGGATGTTCCAATAATTTATACCGAAAAAGACCTCGCAGATAATCAACCATATCGAGGTATCCGTTCGGAACGGAATTTTACGAAATCGGAGAAATTCCATTCGAGATATCCGTTCCAACTTCCAACACAAATTTCGTAAAAATTCTCCGATGACGCATATAGCGAACCTTGCAATGCGAAATTGCGTGGAATGAACCCTTTTGACAGCTACACGAACACGGCACATTTTTTCCGAGGCTCTTCGACAAATAATACTAGTGGTATCGCTTGTGGACGAAAATCGACCATTACTTTTATAAGTATGTAAAATGTAAAACTAAAAAACATCAGAATTATTTTCGTTATTTATGTTTTTTTTATTAACGAAAAGAGCGACATCTAGATATTGAAAAAATACATAAATGAGCTGCTCTATATTGGAAACAGGTTCTAATCTAAGATGATTTATATTTGAATACGTTACTATGGTAATATATGTCGGTGACAAATTGAATATCGCCAATATCCTTTCAATTAGCTGTTTTGTATGGGGAATTTATAACTTAATTTTACCAGCCTTCTTGGCTACATATACCCACGATTTTTTGTTTGTGCACATCCTTTCGAATGATATAATTGCATTTCATAATAAATACTTGAAAAGTGTACCGAAACTTTTGATGTTCACGTATTAATATAATGATCTATGCGCACTTCTTCAATCCTTCCTATTACAAAGTTGGCCTGCGCACCCTTCTTATTTCAACAGCGAAGGATTTTTTATTCGACTCGCTAACGATAATAGGCGCATACATTTATGGATTTTGTGGTAATAATATTTTCAAAAAGTTTTGATTCCTCGCATACTAATGATTCCAACTGATGTGCCATTCCAATTAAAGCGTCTTCAATTCCCTATTCGCCTTGCATTTGCCGTTACCATTAATAAGTCTCAAGGACAATCTTTTCAAATGTGCGGTATAAATTTGGAAAATCCAGTTTTCTCGCATGGTCAACTCTACGTTGCATGCTTCCGAATTGGAAAACCATCTGCACTATTTGTTTATACAAGCGATGGATAAAAAAGAACCAAGAAAGCAGTAAAAGCACTGCATTGCAATAAAATTACATTTTTTTTATATAAATTATTAAAAATAAGTTTTTTTGTTTTTCTGGCCCGGCTTCGCCAAGGGGTTCAGCTAGTTTTTTATAAGAAAGAACTATGTTGGGGTTTATGTGGATAAGCTTATGAAGAGAGCGGATGTATGTGAGTGAGTGTAATAAAGGAGTCAAAAGTGTAATAAAATGTGTAGATTGGGATGAGCGCCGTGGATAATGGAACTGCTGCAAATTTCCATTGGGCTTAAGTTTCCACTGACCGCCGTTTGTGAATGGCTGAAAAACATCAGAGCTATATATTCAATCTTTAACTCAGCCATTCTTGTTTATTTCTAGGTTCCTTTCATTTGTCATTGTATCAGCGACTTGTTTTCTCTGCAACAGCTGCTGATATAAGGCGTTTTTCTTTTTTAGTTCAGAGCTGAGCTCTGAACCGAGCTCGAGCATTATGAGCGCGCTCTAAACCGAGCGTACTCAGATCGTTCTGATGTATTTATGAAACACACTTGAGCACATTGCTGTCGTTTTTAATAAATATTTATTAATTGTTGTTTATTAAATTGGTTAACCTTCAGTTCCAGAACCACAAGATTCGTCCGCCATTTCAATTATTTTGTTTATCCTGTTTTTTTTTTTTCTGTCAAATGTGTCTGTAAGTATGTAAGCACCTTTATACTCAGCCTCCTCAGTCAATTTATTCTGAGCTCATAGAGAGCGCTCTGAGTATGCTCTGAGAGAAAAAAGAAACACAAATTCTGAGCTCTGATGTATCTGAGCTAAAAAAGAAAAACGCCAATAGTATCTTCTATTAGTGGAATTGCTGATCTCTATATTTTAGTGAGTATTCGAGAAGGTATACGTTAAGTGAATTTTTTGGGACCGAGCTCCAAGAATAGGTCTGGAGGCACTACTGCAATGGAATCCAAAACAAAATCTAATATACAGCCAGCAGATTCATCTAGCCTTACCGCAGATATTTTTGGGGGTGCTCAAGATTCAAGATGCTAATTTGCTTAGTTGTGGGTCAAACCTGACCTAAAGACTTTCAGATGTTTAAGGATTTGAGTTGTTTATGTATCGCAACAAGTTTCCATTAAAACGAAAGCTGCGAAACCTGTATCGTATAACCTGTATATTAGTCCGTAATATTTAACAAAAAAATTAAAAAATTTAGGGCAAATAGAAGGGACCTAAAATGTTGCCCGAGTCCTAATTTCTGAATTGAGAAGCTTTTCCTGGTTTCTTAGATGTTTGCCAGGAGTTCGCGAAACTCCTTAAGATGTTATTTATGTTTTCCCGGGGATCTAACCTGGTACTTCTCGCTGAACAGTACCGCACGTTAATTACTAAGCCAATACGGAATTATCTATCTCTGTCATCCGTCCGTATTGCATTGGCCTATCTGCCAATCTCCGAAACTTAGTCAATACTACTTCAAAAAATGGTTTGGTGCTATCTTAGCGGATGAGAAATGGATGGCGTCTTGTACACCATGTAGCGAAACCTTGTACCACTTGCAAAATGTGCAAATCGTCATCGGCAACTAGAGTAAATTTGCTTAGCTATGTACCTATATAGTGTTGTCCAAGAGTGTGAGACTCTTTTGTATGCTTTTACCAGACTATGCTAATCAAAAATGTAAAAGTATGCTCAGTTGATAGCCCATTTAGTAGTTATATATTTAGGGAAAGTAATTGTTTTTTGAGAGACCTTTTAAAATTAGAAGACCAAAATGTAAGTGGCCAAAAATATATTTCACTTAAATTTAATTAAAATCGACATGAAACACAAAAAAAACAGTATTAGCCTCAACTCAAATGTTCCGTGATTCAAACCATTCAAATATTTAAATACTGTAATGAATATCCGCACAGGTGCCTTCCTGATTGGTGATATTGAACCCCGTCTTCATTTCGTGTTCTAGGTAAATTTATTTCCATTTTTAATTTGAGCTCGCGGATCGAATATCACACTGCCAAGTCCCAACGCCCAACTCCAATATTAATTAAAAGATCCGCGAATGCAAATTGAAACGCGAAAGCAAAGAAACCGAGTCCTTAAATGTACCGCATCGAATTACCATAAATCAAGCTGATTACAGTATCCATTCATCCATGATTACAGCATCCATACAGTGGTTCTTACAGACATACATACCTATTCCTTTTACCTGGCCCATCAGCTCCCCCTTCGCAACCCCATAAAGACAATCAGAAAACAGTGATAATTTCATTAAAACGCCTGATTGCTCGTGTACATTTGTGCTACCCACCCAAGAATAAATTATTGTGATCTCTTCTACAGGCGAAAAGATAAATGACGAACAAAAAAGTTGATCCCATAGATGGAAACAAAAAAAAAACAGCAAAACGTACAAAACTGAGCAAAAGAAAAATAACAGAAATTAAAATCACGCCAAAACATTTTACAGCTTTTGCGTTTGTAAACGAAATAATTGCTTTCGTTGAAAATCCATGTCGGTTGCGCCTAGCATAAATTATTTCAATTTGCAGCGGCAGAGGACGCATTTCAATTACATCGAAGGATGTGAGCTCGGGATAAGTGAAGGAAGCTCGCTACAAGGATGAATCAGATAAATAACACCGCGAAAAAAAATGTCCGCTATAAATTATCAATTAAATTCGAGTTTTTGCAATTATGTCATTGCCATTTTCGCACTTCTAATTAACATTTCCATAGCAAGTGTGACTGTGAGGAAAAGTTTATTAATATTTTGTTTGTTTATTTTTCCAAAGATTTAATCTGTTTTTCCTGGTACATAAATGTCGTTTGGATATTTTATTTTCATTGATGGTTGTCAGCTGTAAATGCGCATAGTGTATGGAGTTTGGAATATTCATGGAAACATTCTAATCCCAGTTGTTCGTGGTAAATATAACATTTTTGAATGCGCATAAATAAAGCAGTAATAGAAATAATTTTTGCTTTCTCGGAAAATAGGCAATTTAGTCTCTGCAGCTAGGATCTTCAGCTCTGGTACCTCGTAATTTGTAATTACCTTATAATAAATAAATAAATAAATAAATAAATAAACAGAACCATTCGCGAAAAAATAATCTCATTTCAGCAGCTGCTGTTCGCGATCTAATTCTTTCAGTGCCAATTATCAAGACCAAAGGTAAGAGTTGGAACAAACACCGAGTCATAGTTCGACAACAGCTCCAAGACTCCTAATAATAAAAATAATTATACCCACCTGATTCTACTCTTTCTTCCATCGCTCGTGAATAATAGTTCAAGATACCTATTCTTTGGGACTTCACTTACATGAGTAGTATGTGAAGTTCTGGAAGACCAGCACTACAGTAGGAATTTTTCACGTTAACCTTCATCCAGGCTTCAACACAGACTACGACAAATCTATCGAATGCTCGTTGAAGTTCAGTTTGGCAAAGACCAATCATGACAAAGTTATTAGGGGAGAGCACATGAGACATGACTTATCCGTAAACATGCCAAACTGAAATGATTTTCCTTAAAACTACGCCATAACATCCAGTCTATATATAAGTAATAAAAAGGAGAGGCGAGACAAATCTCACCCTACCGAAGTTCAACATTAAAAGCGAAAAGTACTGATTAACTCCTTTTCCCGAACATAACTAGTACAGTTTGCGTAAATAGATTGAATGCCTCTCAGGAACGAATTTGCTATTCATGTACAGTCAAGAGCTTACCTTAACGTGGAATCAGTCGTATTTCTTCAACAAGTTTTTCGTGTACCTATGGTGGTATATCTTCATGGCGTAATGCCAAATGTAAGTCTATTCAAGGTACAATTGGAAGCCAAAATAGTCACAAATCAGCTGTCAGGTATCGAATTGGTTGCCGGTGAAAAATATCTTACTTACACATTCCTAAAAGTATTTCCACGAAGAGCTATCTAATACTGGATGGTATTTTAATGGCGGCAATCCTACATTGCTAAAGTCCCTCTTCAGGACGAGAAATCTTTATTTTGAAAACAAAATACACAGAAAGAAACTACTCCCTTCTTGATCATCTAAGCTATATCCACATTTTTTATATCTGTCGACCTAGGGCAGCGTTCGGAACCGTCATTACCCATCCCAGCCTAACCTTCTCAAAAACTCAGTCACAAAATACAGCGATGTCGCAGCAGATTCTTAGATTTCGCATGGAATTACGTTATCGAATTCGTGGGTGATTTAACCTCATAATTAGCCACGATTTATAATCACTGAGTCGTGCCTCATTTGAATAAGTAATAGTCTTTGTTTCTTAATACCCTTCTAAATCCTTTTGCTAGCTGTATATTTTGTTCGTTCAAATATATCGCTTCAAGTAGGGCACAACATTGAAAATGTAAAAGTTTTTTTTTTTCGTTCATATTATCTTAATTATATTTTGTTTCTTAATATTTTTTCCAAGGTCTATAAAGTGTTATACTTAATGGCTTATTTTCGGAACAGATTAAAAGCGCTCTCCTTGTGTGGATCGTAAAAAGCTATACAAATGGTTTAATTACTAAAGGGACGTATTCTCATTCTGTGGCACTGATTTTCTACAGCTCCCATAACAAGTTCTAGGGGGTTGTGAATGGTGGTGGTATGGCACGCAGTACATTGCCGCATTGCCCTAAATGTTTTGCTAATACAATAAATTGTGGCCTGTGGGTGTACAACATTGTGTGTGTGGAACATATTTTTCGGATTATTGTCAAGCTTGCTTAAGCAGATGAAATTAATTGCTGAACGAATTGATTACTGAATTTAACCTCTTTAAATAATGTTGCAAGGTCGAGTTATTTAATATCTATGTAAATCTATTTTTAACTTTCTCTAAAACGTAGTAACAGAAATGTTTTGTACTAGTACCAAATTTCGAACTGGAGATGTTAATCAATTCTGATATAACGATGATAGAGGAACTCAAAAGAGTGGGTCTCGCAATTCTGTCCGTTCTGTTTTGTAAAATAAACTTACGATCAAGCGGAATTGTGTTTTTGGTACATAATAGTATCTTGGTTATAATTTTTGAAAAAAAAAAATAGATCAAAGGGTCGCAAACAAAATTTTGCAAAATCGTTCACAAAGTACACTTGCAAAGCTTGAATTGCTGCTGACTCGGATGATAGATTATACCGACCAAGGTTTCCTTTGGTATTTGCATCCTCTTCGACTTTACAATTAATTTTGTGTGTTAGTGGATTTCGCTATTCGCCTTTCTGCCAACTTGTTTTTATATGTAGTATCTAATCATAATCATTTTCATACTCCTTTGCCACGCTCAACGTTCAAGCTTTCTTTGAAAAAAAGATTGGTTAAACCGTTTTTCCGATCCAAAAGAAGCAATACTATGTTTTGTTTTCCTTTGCATTAATGTGCCAACCCAGGATAGGTTAGGTTAGGTTGGGAGGACAGTTTTGCAGCCGATGCAATTTTCACCCGGAAGCCGTGAAGGCCCATTGTGAGTGTCCTGTTTGTACATGTAAGGACATGTGGCTAACAAAACCACTTCGACCTGTTAAGTAATAGTTTTATGTCTGATAGAGGTGCCCCCGCCAAGTCTTCCAAACTTTCGAAGCGGCGTTCCTGTAAAGCTGGGCAGTGGCATAGAAGATGTTCCACCGACTCTATTTCCTCTTCGTCTCTGCAGCTTCTGCAGAAGTCATTTGCAAAAAGTCCCAGCCTTTTAGCCATGTTTCCTATGCTGCAGTGTCCGGTTAAAACCCCGACGAGCATCCGGATCTGTCTTCTATTATGGGAGAGTAGGAACTTTGATCTTTTGGTGTCAATCACAGGCCACAGACTTCGGGTTATGATGCAACCGATGGTGTTGCTCCATTGTTCCTTAGCCAGTTGTGAGGTGACGCCTTCAATAAAAGTCTTAGCAGTGTTGAAAGGCGGTAGCACCTCTCCGTCCGCTAGTTGAGGGTTCATATCAGAGCCGTATCTGGCCAATAGGTCCGCTTTTTCGTTCCCTTCCACCCCAACGTGTCCCGCAACCCAGCAGAGTATAACTGAGTGATGACGTATAGCCCTGAGCGCCAAGAGGCAATCTGAAACACATTTCGCAATAACAAGGTTAGAGCCGATAGCTTTAAGTGCCGATTGACTGTCCACACAGATGGTTATTTCCATTACTGGTAGTCCCATCGATAAGATAGTCTGTGCTGCTTTCTTAACCGCATAGATCTCAGCTTGAAAGACACTACAGTAATCAGTCAGTCGAAACGACTGGCTAATAGCAAGTCTTTCTGAGAATACACCGGCTCCAGTACCATTTTCTGTTTTTGAACCATCCGTATAGACTGATATACCTTTAATGATGGTACTGGGTGAGTTCCAGTCCTGTCTTTTGGGTATAGTGATTCTGAAATTTTGAATTTTTGAAGTCATATCTGGGTTTCTCGTAATCGGTGAGTGACGTGATTCCTTCCGATCAAAGATTTCAAGTATGCTTGAGTGGCCGCAGTAACCAGGCTTCCAAGTTTTGTTCTCTCTTTATCTGAGAGCGTCTTGGCTGACACATTCTTAGTGAATAGCTCAAGGGTAGCAGGTTCAATAGCGTTTCCAGACCTAGGTGTGGTGTGTATTTAATTGAGCGTGTTATACCCAAACAAGCAATTCTCTGCACCTTGTTCAGGTTCTTAAGATAGGATTTGGTTTTAACCGCCTCACACCAAACAACTGAACCGTAGGTAAGAATGGGTCTTACAATCGCGGTGTACAGCCAGTGTACAATGTTCGGTTGTAAGCCCCAGTTTTTCCCAAAGGCTTTTCTATACGCATGAAAGGCATTAAGTCCTTTCTTCATTCTTTCTTCAGTATTCCGTTTCCAGTTCAGTTTGGAGGTGAATACCACTCCCAGGTACTTTGCCTCGGTCGAAAGATTAAGTCGGACACCTTTAAGCTTCGGTGGGTCCCCTTTTGGTACTTTATATTTCCTGGTGAACAGAATGAGTTCGGTCTTTTCCGGATTAACCGCAAGACCGTTGTGTACCGTCCATTTGGATAGTTCTGATAACGCAGATTCCATAATATCTCAAATGGTGGAAAGGTTTTTTCCTGTTATTAGTACAAATATGTCATCCGCATAAGCGACTATCTTAATACCTCTGTTGACAAAGGATGTAAGTATTTTGTTAACCGAGATGTTCCACAGTAACGGAGATAGGAATCCCCCTTGTGTTCCACGATTAGCGCTTTTCTTAATCGCACAGTCCACTAGGCTGCTGTTAATAACTCTGCTGTTAAGCATAGTCTTAACCCAGTTTGTCAGGAACTGTGATGAGCTTGACTCCTCAAGTGAGGATATAATGGTACTTGTGTTCAGGTTGTTGAATGCACCTTCTATGTCTAGAAAGGCCGCCAACGTTGTTTCCAAGGGATTTTTCCATCGTTTTCGTTACGTTACGTTACGGATCTGCCTTTGACATATGCGTATTGTGCACTACACTGAGCACCGGTAGTTTCGAGAGTCTTCCTAAGGTACAGGTCCATAACCTTTCCAGTGTTTTCAAAAGAAAATATGAAAGGCTAATTGGCCTGTAATCCTTGGGTGTGGAGTGACTGGGTTTCCCCGCTTTGGGAATAAAGACTACCCTCACCTCTTTCCAGCAATAGCCAGTTCTTCATCCGGAAGTGAGGAGAGGCTGCCATCAGAACTGTGTAGCAAGCTTCCTGGGATTGTGCATCCCGCAAAGTGTGTTATGAGGAGCAGATCAATAGTCTCCTGATTACTCGCTGTCCAACTATTGTCTTCCTTACACAGGTACCCTATAGGAGAGGGATTTTTGGCAAGAGCTTTCCGGAGCCTTGCCGCTTCTGTGGTGGATTCAATGTCGGAGCAGTAGTTTGCCCAGGATATTCGTTTGGCTGCTCTAGTTTTCCTTTTAAACTCGTTGAAGCTGTTGCGATATTTACTCGTCTTCATCGGTTTTTGTCAGTTTGGCTCTATTAAAAAGTTTCCTGGTTTTGGTCCTAAGAAATCGTAGTTCCTTAGTCCACCAAGCCGCGTGTGTTCTTTCGGAAGGACGACTAATAGGACAGGATTTTTTAAAGGAGTCAGTTAGGGTCTTGGTGAGAAAATTGACTGTTTCGTTGACGAGTGTCGCCTTCGACAATGTACCTATAGGGTTAGGTGGAAGTCGACGTTCGACCAGTTTAGAAAATTTACTCCAGTCAGTCTTGCCAGGATTCCTAAAGGGGAGTTCTTTGGGTAATTCAAAGTCAATTGTGAATGTTATCCTGAAGTGATCAGAGAAGGAGCACTTCGAGGAAACCTTCCAGTCATTGTCCCTGAATCAATTACCTCTTCCCTAATTTTGTTGTGAAAAGTAGGATGACTACCCCTGTTACAAATATGTAGGTTGGAAAGTAATATAAAATCAAGTATAGACTCACCTCTTTTATTTATATCTTTGCTGCCCCACTGCGTGTGATGAGCGTTGGCGTCCATGCTTACTACTAAATTGGCTGTGGTTGTGCTGGCATGCTGTACCAGGTCCCTTAGTAGTGGTGATGGGGGTCTTCTTCCTCGTAGGGCTGTTGTTTCAGCAACAGTGGCGATAAGCGAAAAGAAAGTTAATTGATTTATTTATCAGAATACAACTCCTAAGTTTACCTTCACAGCTAGAGTGCAGGAGTGTGTAGTTTTTTGACCTCAGTCCTTGGATTTTGGCTTTGTATAGCCATGGTTTCTGGATTAGGGCCACGTCCACACTCTCATTAGTCATGAGAGGTCGTCGGTGGCAGCCTGAGAGTGGTGCAAATTAATCTGCACCACCCTGAGTTTTCCGGCGCTGTTCATCGTTACTAGGGAAGGAGAACTTGATGTTCCCCAAACCAAATTTGACGACCCCTGCTGAAGATCTGAGTTGGTCGGCGGATTTTGGATCCACCACAATGCGTAGTTCCCTACCGCCACCTTTCTCCAGCGGTTTGGAACTCACTATTTTCCATTCACCTACATTCAGCTCCTTGTTCCGCAAACCTACCAGTTTGAGTATGGATTGTTCATCCGGAACCGGATGGGGTATCCATACGTACACCAGGCTCCGCAGAGGTATGGTTGAAGCGGGAATGGCCTCCAGTTTGGCACCAGGCAATAGTTCTCCTAGACCTCGAATGCAGCGCGTTGCCACACCCGACGACCTTTACTCCCTTCCGCCAAACTGCCCCATCGAAGTTGCAGGTGTTGTTGATGTCAGCAGATTCTCCCTCTGATATCATGGCCTCCAGGATCTTTGCCTCAACCTTGAGCCATTTGTCTGTCGCTAGTTTCCCATTAGGATTGCTGCGCTCAATAATGGCTATGGTGAGGTCTTTGCTGCTTTTATGCCTAGCTTCCTTCGCCGAATTCCCTGTTACCTCGTCGGCTGAGCGGATTCTTTTGGGGGCCTGCTTCCTTACCTGCGGCCGTCGAGTCCTTGGACTTTTCCAACCGTTGGTGGGATTGCTTGGCATTGACCTCTTTCGGAATAGTGCCCGGCTTTCGTGGTGGTAGGACGGCGGGAACCACCGCCTTAGAGGTCGATGGGGTGGGGATTGCCTCCGAAGTAGGCCGGTTCTCCCTCTTCTCGACTCCTGTAGCTTCTTCTCTCTGGAATTTTGGTGAGACCGAATCTTCAACAGTCGCGGGTACGAGATGTGTCTTGTTGGCAAGACGATTTTTGTACTGACTTGCTTGGTGTGCTTCCTCACCAACGCTCTATCTCTTTCAGAGAACATAGCCATATCGCGGTCCTTCATCTTCCTCAGGATTTTCAGGGAGCATTTATAGCCCTCTTTTTTCTATTGCTGAGGGGTTTTAGGAGCTCTTTCTCTTTTACGAGGAACGAGAGTGATCTCCAGAAGCCTGTCCTTCGTCTCAGAGTCAATGGACGGACTGTTACTGGCTTGAGAGGAGAATACCTGCCCCAGAACGGTCATGTCCGGCCAAGAACTCTCTGACAGAGCTTCAACCTCCAGCGAATCTCTCACGTCCTGTCGTAGTTCCTGGGTAGTTCTAAGATGATCGCTCATCAACAGCCTGTCTGCCATGGGTCTGAAAACTACGTCGTCGACAGCATAGCCCGTTTATTCATTGCGATACGAAGCCTCCGCACCAGGCGTCCTTGCAAAGACAATGCGCCTTCGCAAGGACACACGCGTCAAGGTGCCTAACCCTAGCGGAAGATATGCCAACCAAACTTAAAAAACAAGTTTAATAGCAACTCAAGACAACAAACTGTGGAGCAGTCTGTCCCATCACATGTCGATTATAATACAATATATAAGCAAAAAGTTCCACATACGCCCTATGTGCCAGATAAAATCATATTATTTTTCTTTGAGAAACTTTTTCCATCACTTCTTAATATCTATGTAGCTAGCTTCTGCTGGTTTCTTCCTCAGTAGGCTATACCAAAAATAATTTCTTCTGCAGAAGAAGAGCGCACAAATTAACAGGTCACACCCAGTAAAAATTAATGAAAAATATGTGTAGCATGTGCAATGAACACAATGGAAACAATTTTAAGATTAAAGTAGGTAAACGAATTTTGTAAACTCACAGAGTCTGTATTATAATGGGTTATTGCTTCAGCCTCGACAAGCACTGCCTATAAATCTGTATGTAACCAGATTTCACATTATATGTTCATCCATCATCATTATGTAGCTACACAAAAAAAAACGAACGTTAAAGTTCACACTTGTCGGGTAAAAAGTTTTACCATCTGTGACGGGTGACGGAATATAGAACTTTGTAAAACTCTTGTTAATTAGCATTAATGTTATATGGCATATAAGTTACAATGTTTAAAGGCAGTAGGACTATTCGCTATCTTGGTGGAAATGGCTATGGCCCAACCATACTTTGAGAAATTGATGCGGTTAATTAATGTAGGCCTTGGGACTCATTATAACACTTAGCAAGTTATTAATTCGAATTTAATTAGTTTTTATTAACCATACATATCGTGAAGGGGAAAAAGACAAGAAACCGAATAATTCCTACATAGATAATATAAATTACTACATAACGTCAGAATACGTGCTAATCTCGTTAAGCAATGGATAAATCTGGTTGTGGATTTAGCTGAAATGATCTGCATGTCTCGAAGAAGTTTTATGGGTATTTAACATTTTTCAATCAAACGCTAATGAGGAGTCTTAGTGACAGAAACGGATGTTAAAATCAAAAGTTTACCCCTTTTTAATACTTATTGACTATTAGAAACAATTATTTTTTTAAGTCTCTATTTGAAGCTGCGCAATACTTAAAACAAATGACCAAATTTGAGCCCAGCTGCCCTGTGTATGCAGTTTTAATATTTTAAGATTTGTTGAATTCTTTACTAAACCCCTATCGTTTTAAGACAAACGACAGCACTAGCAGCAATTCGTCTACTACAATTATCAAGATATGTCAAATGGAACAAAATTTGCAGTGCTGCAGACCACATGCACAAATAAAATAATTATTGAACTTTGTTTATAGATGTTTAAGGTTAATAGCTTCATCCAAGCACCCACACATTCATATAATTTAAAACGCACTATATATCTTGTTCTAAGTTAGGTTAGGTTAGGTGGCTTAGGGCAAGACTTAAAACATCTTCACCCTATGATGCATGGAATAATCGAGCTTTTGACTAAAAGCACATACTTTCGTTTTAACTGTTTGGCCTTGCATTAAGCATTTGGAGCTTTATTCATGAGTCAGGAGTACTGTAATTTAATTCAATTGGAGAAGGAATGAAGCAAGACTAAAAGATGACTGTATGTTGGAGCGTTTACAAGCTTTGAGATTGAAAAACAACTTGAACTTTCCACATTTTGAAGTAGGGACCAGATAGATAGTTCTTAAGGATATTTTCTGGCATAGGCAGGATAATATCCGAGGTCTGGCGTTCGAGTATATGATTGCCATCTGGTTTTTCAAGAAGTTTATTTATTTGTTTATGCAGTTGATCTGTTGAAGTAAGTACTAAACTAATAACTTGGGTTCTTCTTGCGTGTGTCGGTCGAGTATGAGAGGTTCAGCGATTTTTCGCCAGAAATTGAATGGAAAGATTTAGACATAGACGAAGAAACTTCATTACCGTTTAAAGGTTAAAAAAAGCTTCTTTTTAGTCGGTATACAATTATTCATATTCTCTTTTATGAACAGCTTGTCTTACATTTGTTTTAATTACTGTATTTTATACTCTATGAGGAGCATATATATCTGTGTATAAACGAATTATAAAAAAAATTACTGACTGACCCTGTAATATTTCTGCATATTTGAGAACAAAAAAAAGGTTGGATTTGACATTAGCTCGAGATCTGCTGAGTTTGAAGTAGGAAAACCCAGATGGATTTTAAGTGAAAGCTCCGATCTAGTTTCAACTGTGCGATAGCAATGCATCACTGCGGACTACACAATGTTGGTACATCTGTCCTATTTGGTGCTTTGATTGAGGTACTGGAACGCAAATGAGTTCTGTTTATAGTTTTTTGAACTCACTTACCAATAATTGTTTCAATTGGATAATTTTTGCAAAGAAATAATATATGTGAACATAATAATTTAGATATACGAGTAATGTCCAATACGATTTAAGCATGATATGGAACAGTGTTTTGAGCCTCCCACTAGCTAGTTTGCATGGTTTTGGCCAGCGTATTTAAATGAGTACACCTCTTCTGTGCACCTTTTATCTTGAAATACATAAGATTTTGTTTTTGTAACTGATAATAGAGACTATTTTGGTTGGCGCAGTTGCTTTAATGGTGAGTATATAGGACCATCAATAAGAAAAATTCTTCAACAAGAAAGCTGCCAAATTAATTACTAACAATAATACTGCAAACAAATTTGATCCTCAAAGAAGAACTATATGCAGCATATTTATATGGACAGGGACACATTATAAGGCTTGCGTATACAATATTAGACACAAAAATCAATCATACAATAAAAAAAATGAGTAGATACAGTGCCAGGTAATACCTTGAAGACTTACCACTTATGGACTGAAAACTTTAATCGACATTTAAATCTGCTCTGTGTAGCGTTAACGCAAAAATGCGTGTTTCTGCTATAGGTAATTTGAATAACAATACATTATTCTACTTAGAAGAAAGCAGTAGGCTTGAATTTATTCTCTCCATCAAGATTGTTTAAAGTGTCACACCACACATTCTATATATTTAAAAAGTCCCATTTATTCGGTTCTTCTTTTTTACTAACCGCATTTTAACTCAATCAAATGGTAATTTTCCACGTTTCCAGCCATTAAAATGTAATAAAAATTCGACTTCCGTTATCCAACCTATGTACGTACAAAATAATATTCCAGGACACCCACCCCTGGTTCTGTATCTTTTTTTTTTTGCCAACAGGCGGTGAATTTGCAACCAAAAAATTATTTTAGCTAAAAGGATCTAAATATGTACATACGGGCTTTTTTATGTACAACGGTAAAAGAAACTTTTAGGCATTAAGCTTTTAAAAATGTCTTTATTGCTTTACTTTTCTGGATTGTTTTTAAGTCGCCCCCATATCACGCCAATTTGGGAAGCTGATACATATTTTACAACAACACAAATCACCGTATAATGCGCGTACTCCCAGTTTTGGTCGAATATACTTAGCTGTATAGGGAATGTCGAATGCAGCTGGAATGACAAAATATGGGTGAACTGTAAAGCTCTAGTGAACATTCAAGTGTCTTCTTGTTTTTGTACAAGTTAAAACAAGAGTTAAATGATGTGAGTACTTGTTGAACTTGCTACAAGCGAGCAGCGTTAGTTATTTATATTAACATGTACCCCGTTGTTGCTTTTAGTACAGAGATGGCTTTACATAATATTCATATGTATACAGCAGGGGCATCGTAAAATTGGTAATTCGGGATTTTTGTTTTTATTTTTTATTTGGGTGCGGGTCCAAAGGATTCAAGCATAACAGTAGGAATTTAAAGCATGTGAGAGCACGATAAATTATAGCACCACTTTCGATTTATGACAGTGGTTCTAAATACCAAAAATTGTCAATAAATCAGCAGAAAGTTGAAAACGGAACTCGACAATCCGATATCATTTTGGTGCCGGGTCGTAAATTCAATACATTTAACTACATCCCCATATTTAATTCTGTCATTGCGTTTTATTTGGCTATAACTAACTCTCTCGAATAAAAGGAAGTACTAAGATAAGGATATGTGCAAATATATTGCATAAATGTAGATACATTCATAAAAAAATACGTCTGGCGATGATACTCTGGTAAATTACTCTGACGAGCAGCAATGTGTTATGACATTACTATTGTATTGTACAAAGGATATGTCCTCACATTGGCGGCCATACAGCGATGCGATAGGCTTATTAGTTATGGGTAGTTCAATATTCAATAACATAATAAGGAACTGTGCGCTTAGAAAAATAAGTTTGAGTTATGAATGAAACATCAAACAGTGGAAACCGAAAAAAAAGATAATATTATACTGCGTGAATATCGATAGGAACAACAGCTTCAAGTTTGGTTTTCTTTAATCTTACAAAGATGGAAATCAATTTCACGAAAATGACATAAATGTGGATGTACATGAAATAGCCAAACCACAAAAAGAAAAGAAATACATAAACATGGAGACAGCAGTTGCGAAAATCAGTGTATAAAAGAGCAGTTCTTTTTGTCAAGGCATTACAACAGCAAAGGTCGTGTTAGGCCCGTCGCACACTTGGTACTCAGTGCACATACTCACGTTGTTCTGTTGATCAACGTTAAAATAATAATTTAGTTACTATGCCGGATTCACAATGTCGCGTTGAACGCGTGCGTGTATCTGCGCGCTTTGACACGCTTTATCGAAACTTTAAGATTTTAAATGCCAAAGCACGCGAGCAACAATTTTGTAAAATGAAATGCTGCTTTGAAGCGAATGCGCGTTGAGAGAGTAGACTACGACAGATTAAAAGTTCGGTTTGGTTTTAACTAATGTACACAAATAGAGAGCAGAGTTCAAATATCAAGTCTACTCTCTTTTTCATTGTAGCTGTAATTTTCTCCGAAATAGATAAAAAAAATCATATATAAAAGTATAATAATATAAGGAACAACCTTAACATAGATACAAGACCAATGATTAATTATTTTTTTTACAAGAATATCTAAAGAAATAAGTGTTAGCTCCACGAAAAAAAGGTATTCGTTATTTCCACACACCAAATAAAATAATTTGCATTAAGAAAAACATCATATTGCTTTTTAAAACATGTGTGTGATAAGCATTAGTGGTTCTGTGCTACTCCAACTATCAACGGCACATTCTATGACCTCAAATCGAACAATTCAAAATTCTAAAGTTGTCAAACGCGCGTGAAAGTAGAGAGTACCTTTATTCAGGCGTCGCGTTGAACTTTACGATATTTACGATAGAAAGTCGATCCAACGCCTGAAGTTGTATTTTGTGTGGCATCATGTGAACGCTTTGTTTCTACATAATCTGTCACGCGACATTGTGAATTCGGCATTAAACGCGCTTCGTTAATTGTTAATTTGATCGAGCAGTACAAAATTCTTGAAGTCGGATCGCAAAATGACAATATCTAACTGCACAGCTTACTATTAACAGAATGTGGAAGATTCATAGTCGAAGTCATCAGCGCAATCAAGTTATATTCACTTTTTTTTTTATGCTTCAATCTTGTATATAAAGCCCCTTCATCAGATGTTTGCTTAACATTATGCCCTCCACTAAGGAACTTTTGAGAACTGAACGAGGAGACGAAAACTAGGTTTTCCCTTATTTATATATTATTTCCTTTGTCAGGAACAGGGTTGGCACACGGAATTTATTTGAATGGACTGTATTAAATGTATGAAAACGAACGAAGAACAATGCATGGAACCAGTAGAAATTTTCTTAACAACGCAGCTTCAAAAGACACCAACGAAATTACCACGTTATAAATTATTTTGTTCCCTTGATGGTTGTTACCCTTTCTGTGGTCTAAATCCAAGTTACCGAACGACTAATTACATTGCAGCATTTTCTAAGCAAATGTGTGGCTTATTTCTATAACACTTTGAAATCATAGCTGAGAACGAGAGAACAAATGATCAAAAAGTAAAACTTAATACATAATAAGTATGTGCAAGTATGATTGCATAAAAGAGCTTATTAGCTAGAAATTATGAAACTATTACTTGGTAACAAAAGATCATATAGGTAAGTTAAGAGAGAGTATAGGGTAGAGAATGTGAACAATCGTGTAATAGAACACAAATTAACATGAATAAATGCATTCTCCAACAAAAACTCACATGTATTTTTTTATTATATCATATAAATAAAATTGGTGTAGTTCTGTTCGACTAAGATTGAATTTGACGGCATGTCTTTAAATGCAAAAATCTTAGAAACTCGATACCTCGGCCTACAATCTCTACTTTGTTTCAACTCTATATCTCTATAAATTCCGGAAAAAATTGGACAAGAGTAATTTATTTTTTCGTTTCGTTTTGCTTTTTTTTTTGTCACACTTTCTGTTCGAAAATACTGGGAGCATTTAAATATAGTTAACAGCAGCTTATAGAGGACATCTGCAGATACAACTTAGGATATCCAATAACTCGATAACTTAAAAGGTTTTTAAATAAAAAGGCAAAATTTGAAACATTTCTACGAGTTTCACATGAGTGAGTAAATATGCAATTCATTCTCAAATCAAACATACTAACTACGCAATATTACATTGACATCTCTCTTCACCCTATTTTACTCTTGTGATGGAGAGGGAGACAGACAGAGGCAGTACGCTATGTGGTTTGCTAAGAAAAAAAAAAACAAAAGAAATGGCAAATATGTAGGAAAAGTTTGTTTGCCTCTGTTTTGCTTACAAAATAGAGTGTCTAGAAAAAATGTCAAATAGTTATAGGTACCAGTGATACCAGATCGTGGTATTATTACATAAGGGAAAATTCCTGGTGATACACGTCGTACTATTTATAAATGCTATTTGCAATCAAGATGAGGCAGTAAATTACCCGGTGGAGTTTTTAAATAGCATTACAGCCCATGGGCCTTTTGTTCATAGAATTGAATTAAAAATTGCAGGAAATATTACTATCTCAGCCTATAGAAACAAAACTTCTAATATAGTATACAAAGAAGTGTTACATTAATAAAAGAGTGAGTTAAATACCTATTATAAAATTATTTCCTTTCATTTTCATTGTCCAAAGAATATTAAATTGTTGCTGATTAGTCCAACGACCAGGTGCAATGCCATGAAGGCAGAGTGGACTCTGTCTTTGGGATGTTTTTTAATACGGTCTCGAGTCCCTCACTATTGCAGACCGCTCCCTCGCGTTATACCTCTGCAACAGCGGTGCCACTTTGCAGTACTAGCAGTAGATCTACTGCACTTTTCGCAAAAAATAAATCTGCTGCGACAAAATCCAATCTATACAAAAACCATGCATAAAAAGAACGTCTAAACGAAGCCTTATTGTATAAAAAAACTTTTGTTTTTTTGTATAATATAAAATCTACTGCGGAAAGATCCAATCTACTGCATTTTTTTAATGATTTAATGGGCTCCTCTGTTTTTGAAGTGATATCGTTGCTTTGCAATGTCTATCGATGATTTTTCTTTCAGCGATTATCAAAAAAAAAATTGTGTCCCCTACAAGACAGCAAATTATATAAAAAAATTGTTTCTATCAATTGTTCTGAAACCACATTTTGCACGGGCGAAGCCGGGCGGGTACAGCTAGTTTAATATAAAGATACCATATCAGATGAATGTCAATTTTGTTTAGCACTATTCCTTTATTTTATTAACCGCTTCTTTTATCTAGCATTGCTTCTCAGACTTTTACATACCTACCTACCTATTAAAATAAGAAAACAACCGAGCAAACTTTTGATTATCGAAAAAGTTTCGTCCGACCCAGTCGTGCTCTTTATTTTAATTTCGCAATAGCGAAGTGTAATCACCATGTACTTCATATAGTTATCAGTTCCTTATTGAACTATTCAAGAACTGAACTTTAACTATGATCTAGGAATCGCAGAAACTGTATTTTTAGTATGTGTTTTCAAATTTGGAAACCCCTGAGAACGTATACTGCGTTACGAGCAAGGATACCAATAGATATATATTGCCATACCAAAGTTTGTTATTTTCGTTTATTTTCGTTGCCATAATTAATTCTCGGTGACTACTGTTCGTCGCAGGTTCTAAAAGAAGACCGTAAAATGCTAAACAATAACTTGAAATGTTGATAAAAACATTCTGGTATAATTAAGGTGTTTTAAATATCTCATTTCGAATTCGCTCAAATATTGTTTTAGTAATAATAAAGGACCATTGCGATAGCTTGACTTGGGTATAATATTTCTTTAACTGGGAAAAGGTTGTGCTTAATGGACATTCGATATGCACAGTTAAATTTGTTTATGAGCTGGAAATGCCAACATATGCCCATATCTTTTCTGAGTCATTCAAATATTTATATGAAAAACTGTAGTAAATTATCAATTCAGTGTTGTCGTTTTATTTCTACGACTAGGTATATGCGAAAAGGACACATCACATAAACCCTAGGATCAAGTTAAAAAATTATATTTTGAGCTAATTGGCTAAGTTAATGGAGAATAATTTATTTGTGCATGTATGCTACGTGAATTATAGGAAGGGAAGCACAACTTTACTAGGGGCTCTATATAGTTATATGAATTTTAGTTTTTAATAATTAAATAACATTCTTTAGGGAAAATCAAATTCATCGCACCATAGTTAGTTTTATATATTTTAGTTAAAACTGATTTAATATACCTAGGTAAGTTAAAGCAATTTCTTGCAAAAAAGAGGTCCACGCTTTGCTAGCTGAACTTTCTAGGATTATCTTTACAGGAAGCCAAAGTCAGAGAGAAAGTAGCTCAGTAAATTTCTTGCAAAAAAGAGGTCCACGCTTTGCTAGCTGGACTTTCTAGGATTATCTTTACAGGAAGGCAAAGGCAGAGAGAAAGTAGCTCAGTTAATTTCTATGTTTCAATCTTGTTGGTATAGTTGACGACTGCGACGACTAAATAGTGGAAATGTAATAAATTATAATAAAGCCCTCATCATCCCAATCGTGCTCTTTGGTTCGGAAACATGGGCGTTATAAAGATCTCTTTGTCGCTTCGAAAGCTAAATTCATTGAATGGTTTTCGGTCCTGTTTGCATTGACGGGTCTTGGAGTAGAAGAGTTAAAAGTTTGTCAGCTCGTACAGTTTGACGAGCTGAATAATTTTATCAACATAGTAAGGAAAGTACGCAGTCATATATTAAACACAAAATGGAACTTTGACACGTTGCTACAAATAACTCTTATGTCGTAATAACGACTACGAGGACTGCCCTACATTTTCTTTTATTGTGTTTTAATGCCCTCAGTTTATGTTCACAAAATTTTGATTTAAAAAGTTTGCGTTCAAAGTACGTTTTGGAATCATAGAGGTATATGTTTTTTTTTTTTTTTTTTTTGAATTAAAAACACATTTAAAGTGCTTTTAACAATATTCAACTGCTTATAAGTTCTTGTTGTTCTTTTATTCGAATTCTACCAAAAACTTAATTAACAATGTCTTCGGATATACTTTTGTATCGCCTTTAAGGTTTTTTTTTTTCTTATCCGGTATATAATTTGATTTACTGTGAATTAAAATCCATCAAAAAAATGTCCTTGTAGTATATGTTACACTACGTAGCATTTAAAAAGAAACATCTTTACATATCTCTTCAAATGCAGCAAAACCAGCGATTGGTCAATGTAAGAAACCCGCCATTTTTACGTGGCTACCAAAATTTCTAAGGTGAAACTAGCAAAAAAGTACAAGAATCGTGTTTTGACTGTATACTTTGGCTTCGTACATAAATGCCACGAAGAGCTGAAAAGGATACAAAATAAATAGACAATAAGTAAAATTTGACAGGAAGATTGGTAGTCCCGACAACAGATTGGCCTAGCTGGCATAAAATTGATCAAAATCGACGACTTCTATGATAAAACTTAGTATTTCTTCTTTTATAGCTCGCCAATAACATCGGACAAAAATATATTCATTCATATTCTAAAATCTAAACTCCGTTCGCCGAAAATTCCGCTTACTCGTAATATGAAATTCTAACGTCATTTCCAAAGAAAACGGTTCAAAGCTGCCAATGTTGAAATTTGAAGGACTTAGGGACTTCTAAGTCAACACAATAAAACAATGTTCTGCTAAACTCAAAATATAATTTGTTTGACCTGCAACTTTTTGATACTCGCTAAGTCTATATCATAATACAATTCGCACTGTAGGGCTATCTTCTCATAAAATTAAACTAATCTCTTCCCCACTAAACGAACGGCTAGGCAACGGTTCTTGGGATAGTTAAGTGTACAGCGATGACAACTGCGAAAGTTATTTATTTTAAAATCTACTCCTCGTTCCTCCATATTCTAACATATCGTATTGTCGTTGGCTTTTGAAAAAAATAAAACGAGAAAAAGGAATCAACGACTTAATCGCTTTAAAGTCATTCATTCCCATTTGATGGAGCCTTTTGCGGGTTTTTACTTTTTTCCCCTTTCTATTGGGTTGCTGACCAATTCCTAGAATACCACATTGCCTCCCTCTCTATATTTGCAAAAATGAGTCCATAAATTTCCGGATTGTAAGTTTCTCATTTAATTTTGTTTTTTTTTTTCTTTCTTTGCAGTTGGTTCCAGAGATTCATCTAGCAGCAGCAACAGTAACAGTGGTAGCAATAGTGGCAGCAGTTCTGGTAGCAGTAGTTCTGGTGGCAGTGGTCAAGCTAAGTATCCAGTATTAGTTTTTGTTCATGGCGAATCGTACGAGTGGAACAGTGGAAATCCTTATGATGGCTCAGTGCTGGCCAGCTATGGTCAGATTCTCGTTGTCACAATTAATTATCGCCTTGGCGTCCTCGGTAAGTGTGAGCTTTTTCTGATATAGATATTTTATATAGTTTGTGGCTATTGGTGGAATGGATTCCTCTGCAAGAGTGGTATAGTGATTTAACTTATTGGAAAAATAAGAATAATATATTGGAGACGATAAGCCATTGAATTGCAGTTAAGCTGACGAGCCTCTCTTTACACATAGTTACTTGAAATTTAAAAATCAGAAACTAGTGTTTTGGGATCGCTTAATGGACTGACTGAGTTTTTCTTGCGATAAATTATTGGAAATTATAGTACTCAACGATAAAAATTAATTTTTGTAAAAAAGCATACTAAGTGACTTTTACCAGTCAACCGACGATTTACTTCTGATGGCGCTTATAGTCTGGGTGGACCGTGGTGCACGGCCTCAACCAAGAAGTCCCTCCAGACAGTCGATCCCTAGGTGCCTCCAGTTACTTACACCAAGTTGGTTTAGGTCGTCCTCCAATTGTTCACGCCACATATGGTAGGTGTACTCAAAGACTCGTCGGGCTGAAGCCTTGCTGCGCATGCGCTCCACGTGCCCCAGCCACCTCAGCGGTGTTTAAGCGGCCGTTAAATCTTCCTCTCCACACCGCATCGATACAAACTGGACCGAATATCGCCTAAAGAATTTTTCCGTTTCCGGTTGGCCTTAATCCGACTTTGACAGAGTCCATGCCTCTGCAGACCATAACTTCGCAACGATAAAAAAAATCATAAATTCCTGTTAACCAATTTGTTCAGTCGTAACAATTACCACCTTGAGATTGAGCGTCCACACTCTATATTCCATCTTATAAAATATACATTATGCTAATTAGCTGACTCCTCTTTCTCGCCCATCTGTTATAGGCTTTCTAAACGCCAATACAGATCGATACTCAAAACTGCCAGCCAACTATGGCCTAATGGACATCATAGCTGCCCTGCATTGGCTAAAGGAGAATATTGCTGCATTTGGAGGCGATCCACAGAGCATAACATTAGCCGGGCATGGTACAGGAGCTGCCTGTGTCCACTTTTTAATCTCATCAATGGCTGTTCCTGAAGGTAAGTGCATCATATGGTAGTATGTATCCAACACCATGCGTTCTGTGCCTGTCAAATGAAAACTTTGAGGGTATTAGATGGGCTCACAGTTGTTGTTGGAGCCAACATTTTCCAATGACATACCCCGGAATACATCGCACAGATGGGCATGTGTACTGTGCATGTGGGTGAATTAATGGCAACCAGTTTAGGGAAACAAGATGATGGTAACTACAACGACGACTGTAATGTAAATGATAGCAATAGAGATGATGAGGCATAAAGTCGTAGCAACAGCGTATATTTTGGATAGGGTTGAAATTTGAGATTTTGCTTGCCAAAAATTATGCTTCGGGAAATTAAGCGAAAGCGTTAATGATGTGGTTATGCAATTTAAAAGGGTTGAAAGTGCTTTATCGATGGAAGAGTTTTTTGCCAATGTGCAGTGGATATTGGTTCATTTTGGTTTTTGTTGCTGTATTTTAAATCCGAAGACAATTTTACATTCTGTCGCGTTTCAGACGGAGCGAAAATCACATGCAAACAAATTGGAATTTCACAAACAAATAGATTAGTTGCACGCAAGTTTCAAATAATTTTCAACTGCAAACAAGAACAACATTTGGGAAGCCATTGTGAATTTCGGGTGTGTTCCATAGCTGTTTTTCGCCTGATGTATTTCACAATTGCAACTATTCTTAGGGTGAAAAAGTGGGTCACATCATAATATTATTAGTAGACTACACGGTTTTTGTCGGACCGATTACGGCGTTATTTCTACACCGAATTTTAGCGATTATGGACCAAATGAGAGGTGAAGTTTCGTAGAATGGCATGATAAAACAAAAAAACCCGCTTTTGTTTTTGTTTTGACCAATTACAATTTTGGTGTCTGCTTTTTGTTTTTATGGGGAATTTTAGGGTTGACATGTGCAACATTCGTGGGCTACGATCGAATCTCTTCTCGGTGTACGTCCACGTTGCTAAATATAAACCAGCTGTTTTGGCACTGAGCGAGACCCAGGTGAGTGTAAATTCTGATAAATCGGAGTTTGATCTACCTGGGTATCGTTTAGTGCCTTTATTCTTCCTCCACCGCGGTCTCGCCATCTACATACGTGATGATATTGCCTACCAAACTCCAGGTTCCTATGGCCAATGTTCCAATTCGGAATTTAATTTCATATGGCTGAAATTCCACATCCGTAGGCAAATCATTCATTATTGTTTCATCTACAGAAGCCCTAATCTAGATAGCAACTCGACTTTTAACGAGTTTGATGCGCTGTCTGACTCCATTACAAGAATTGTCTCCCTGTATCCTAATACTGAAATTGTCATTGCGGGCGATTTCAATGTTCACAATTCTAACTGGCTTCGACATACTGGACAGACAACACCCGAAGGAATTTATGTTCAGATCTTCGCTGAGGTAAATCAATTAACTCAGCTTGTAAATGAGCCAACACGCGTACCTGATATTAACGGTCAGAATGCCAACACTCTGGACTTGTTTCTTACCTCCCACCCTGATAAATACTCTTTAGAAGTATTATCGCCTCTAGGCTCGTCGGACCACTGCATCATATCAGCTAATTTCTCGTACTCCAACCACACAGTTAAAGAAAAATCTCCGAAAAGAACCGTATGGCAATACGAGAAAGCCAACTGGTGCGGACTTAACAGCTTCTTTAAGAGTTTTAACTGGTCGTTATGCTTCCTCGATAACGACGTGGATGCCGCCGCTGATATGGTGTCCAGTATTATCACCTTTGGTATGAAATCCTTTATTCCTAACAGGATAAAGAGTATCATACCGAAAGAAAATGCGTGGTACGACTCGAGCTGTAAAGAGGCTATCAGACAAAAGGAGTTAAGTTTTCGGTCATATAAGGCCAACCCATCTGAGGAAAACCGAAAAAAATTCAAGCGAGCCAGAAATGACTGCAATACCATAATCAAGCGTGTAAAATTCTCGTATGACCAAAAGTTGAGGCAAAAAATACTACAATGTCCCAAGGGTAGTAAAAACTTTTGGTCTTTTGTAAAAAATATAAAGAATTCGGCCTCCCCTTCCATCCCAACGCTCATTCACAATGACATTACAGCTGTCAACTCTTTAGACAAAGCCAATCTGCTTGCTGCACATTTTGCAGCCAGCTCAATGCTCCCAGATTGCGCTTTGCCTCCACCTGTACTTGAGAGCGTCGAACACACCATGGGACAAATCCATTTTCGCACTCGTACAGTGGCAAGAGTACTTCATGACCTCAACATAAATAAATCCGCTGGTCCAGATTGTATTTCCCCAATCGTTCTGAAGAGGTGTTCTTCCACGCTAGCAAAACCACTGCGTAAGCTTTTCCATCTGTCCTATTCTTCTGGACTCTTCCCGAGAAGGTGGAAAACTGCATTTGTCCAGCCCGTCCCCAAAAAAGGCGAATCTTCTTCTCCCACCAACTACCGACCCATAGCACTTACATCCATTCTTTCTAAGGTCATGGAAACGCTGATAAATGGTCAGCTCACGAAATATCTTGAATCACGAAAACTCATTAATGACCGGCAGTACGGTTTTCGTGGCAACAGATCCACTGGTGATTTGATGGCTTATCTCACCGAAAAGTGGAACCAATCGCTACATCACTCCGGTGAAACGAAGATTGTTGCGCTTGATATTTCAAAGGCATTTGACAGAGTTTGGCACCAAGCTCTTTTATCGAAAATGCGTGCATATGGGATCGATGCGTCTCTTCTTCAATGGATTAGAAACTACCTTTCTGGCCGTTCAATTCAAGTTGTCTTGGACGGTTTCAAGTCTGAAACTCACCATATAAATGCTGGTGTTCCCCAAGGCACCGTTTTGTCTCCGACTCTCTTTCTCATTTTCATAAATGATCTCCTGTCTGCAACATCTAATCCAATCCACTCCTTCGCCGATGACAGCACCCTCAGCTTCTCATATTCATTCCATGACTCACGTCCCTGCTCTTCGGCCGTAGAACTGGAACGGCAACGTATGTTAAGCTCATTAAATTCCGATCTCGACAGCATTATAAAATGGGGTTCAGCCAATAGAGTGGAATTTAATGCTTCAAAAACACAATGCTGTCTGCTGTCATTAAAGCGAAACCAGAATCCTCAGCCATTATCCATGAATGGCACTTGCATCGCCGAAACCGAAAGACTTTCCATTCTCGGTATGTGTGTCCATGACAAACTCCGTTGGAATGACCACATACACGAAGTCGCCAAGAACGCTGCGAAATGTCTAGGTTTCCTTAAACGGTGCAAAAAATATTTTACCCCTTCTGATCTGGCTGCCATATACAAGGCGTTCATTCGCCCCAAACTTGAGTATAACTCTCATATCTGGTCTGGTGCGCCCAAAACCTCACTGCACCTGCTGGATAGGATTCAGAATCGTGCTTTAAAACTTATTGGAGACACAAATATAGCGAATTCTATAAATTCGCTTGAACATCGCAGAAATGTAACATGTCTTTCATTGTTTTATCGCTATTTTTACAAACAGTGCTCAAATGAAATTGCCAGCTGCATTCCACCCCTTCAACAATTCAACCGCAATACTCGCCAAGCCAGGAATGCCCATCAGTTTACCCTTCAGCCTATTTTCGGTCGTACTCTGAAATATAGAGATTCTTTCATAAGCCGTACAACACGAATGTGGAATGCCTTGCCCAGCTCGGTCTTTCCCCCTCGGTACAACTTGCAGACATTTAAAACCAATGTGCATCGAAATCTCCTATCTTCTCTATCCCAATTTCCTTAACGCCCGCGCTGTGTACTTCAAACTACACCATAAGAGTAGTCACAACCTCTTTAGCGCGTGTTTATTATAAAAAAAAAAAAAAAAAAAAAAAGAATCGAAATAAATATTGCGATGCCGCTATGAATACTTGCTATTTTAATATGATGATGTCGCCGTTGCGCGATCGGGACCATTTTTGTTTATATGGACAAGTATGTAACCTTTTTATGATTGAGGTTGAGAGTCCATCGAATTCGGAGCAGTGACTGGATTGAAAAAAATCAAGGAAAGGCCATGGATAGAGCTGCTTGGAGCATGGTCTATAATGGAGTCTTTGAAGCACTATACACAGCACTCAATAGTACAACTTGATATTGAATTGGTTTGATATCAAAATCAGCACGAGCCATTAGGCGGTTGGTAAAATGAAATGAAAACCAAAACCAAGACTGTTATGAAATGAAAAACATAGCGACGGATAAATTATTTCTCGAATAGTAAAAGAAGGCAGTCCATATATGAAGAAAGCTAGGCATCCCCACAGATGTGGCTGCATTCCATAAGAGAGTAATGTTCTTAGTAGTACTCAAAAACATTTAAAATAGTTGTGTTCGTCGGGTTGTTCAGTTATTTGCGTCCATTAGCGGGATAATTCGCGTGAAATGTCTATGCAGTCTACAGTATAACGACGACTGCTATTCCAATTTAGAAGCCGTATATTAATCGATTATATATGTGATCGGTCAGGAAGGAACGCTATTTTAGAGTCTCTACGACATTTTGAGATATTTCAAGTTCTGGTGCACAGTTTTTGTGTGTTATGGCCGAACCTAGACACAAAGGTGGCAGTACCTATAACATTACCTTATTCAAATAATAATAATACAATCCACGGCGGATATAAAACAAAAGGCTTGTAAGAAACGCTAATAGAAACACCGTATCATTTTGTTTCTTATGTTGTCGGATATAAGAACATCTCGGATATAAGAAACAAATTATTTGGACTTTAGAAGTTTTTATATTCGTCGTGGACTGCAACATCCTTTCGATTACAGCTTTTGCTTATAAATTTATGTCAGTCCACTAGATAAAGTTCTTGATTATATATACAAGGCGGCGCAAAAATAACCTTCCGATGTTTTTTGGCTGTTATTTAAAAAAAAAAAAAATGAAAAACTTTGATTCTTCTTCTTGTGGATTATTTTTATTTGGTCTTTTAATTTTTTTTACATCAAGTCGAGAATATGATGTCATGTAAATGGCCGCCGCCACAGTTGATTGTCATTTGAGCCCTTTTTATGGCATTTTCCATCACTTTGGCCAAAACTTCCGGCGATAGGTCCTCACATTCTTGACGGATATTGTCTTTAAGAGCTGCAAGAGTCTGAGGCTTGTTGACATAAACCCGCGACTTCAAAAAGCCCCACAAAAAGAAGTCTGGAGCGGTCAAATCAGGCGATCTTGCGGGCTAGTGCAAATCGCCAAAAACGACCCGGGAACACCGCTTTCAGAATATCGGTTGTGGCTCGCGCAGTGTGTGCCGTAGCTCCGTCCTGTTGGAACCACATGTCCTCCAGTCCTAAATCGTCCAATTTCGGTAGAAAAAAATCGGTAAACATGGCCCTATAGCGCGCACCGTTCACTGTTGTCGTTTGACCAGCGGCGTTCTCGAAAAAAAAAAAAAAGCCGCGTCAACAGAGGCGATATTCTCGGCACAACGGGCGCTCCGGGGCCCGCCACTCTTGGCAACGTCTCGTGTTGTGCCAGTCTCTTCGAGGCGAGCGGCTAAACGTCGCAGTGTTTCACCAGTAGGCGTTGGACGGCTAGGAAATCTGCGACGAAATTCACGTTGTGCCAAAGTCACCGACCGATTATTGCTCAAATAAATAGTCACCAATATTCCGCGTTCTGGAGCAGTGTAGCGTAACATTGTTTATTAACGTGTATTTGGCATGTGTTTACTACACAAATGTCAAAACAGAACTGACATTAGGGACCAATCGCAAAATTTATAGCATTTTCTGATAGGAGGATTACTTTTGCGCCACCTTGTAGTTAACGTTGACATTGTTTGTTTCAAATTGCCAAAACCACTTGCTACATTTCTTCTGATGAGTAGTCTCCCACTTTTGATTTATGTTTATGGGTTATTTTTCCTAGCCTAAATCCGTGTAATAGCTTGCTGTTGCCAGCTGTTTTCAAAATATATTCGGTCCCATTTATACCAAGCTTGAATTTTATCCTGCCTTCCACTGGAACTTCGTTCAGCTTTACTTTTTTATTGCTTTGAGTTTCGAAGGGCGCTATATTTGGTTGAAATAGCACTTCTCTGCAAGCTCCCACGGTAAGTGCTAAATAATATTTGTGGTTAAAGTCACACACTTCTACATAACTATGGCAAAAGTGTGTTTGGTTTTATTGTGCCCTCCATTTGCTAAAAAATGTATCTCTAATTTTCCTCCTTTGTTACCGAGTACGTATTGGGGGCTATCGACTGCATTTGCAAACTAGGTCATTAGTTTCACAGATTGGCTGCTATAAGCACAGAGTATATACAATCATATCCCGTTAGTGATTTCAAATTCAATAAAGTTCATCGCCCAGCCACTCAAATTTGTCTGCGAAGTTTTCATAAATAACCTTCATAGTCTAGAACCGTAAAAATACCCGTATAAAGATAAACTTAAAATATAGCAACTAAAACGTCATAAACTCATAATATATCCTCCTATCTATTGAAAACGAATGAATTGTTTCTTTTTTTTTTCTCTTCAGGACTACTGTTCAATCGTGCCATCCTGATGTCTGGTTCAGGGCTCACACCTTGGTCGCTGGTCGAAAATCCGTCAAAGTATGCAGCAATTGTTGCGCATCATGTTAATTGTTCACCAGAACTGCCACATGCACACCTCATGAAGTGCCTGCGGGATAAAACGCTCGATCAATTACTGTCGGTACCAATACGTGAACCAGAATTTGGGTATGCATTCGGACCCACCATCGACGGTGTGGTCATTGATGGAGGCGATAGTGTGGCATCGTCAGCAACATTGGGTAGTCGTCAGGAGAATATTGGTAATTATAATATTATTTTGGTTTGAACTGGTGTCACATGGTCACGCGGGTTTGCTGCTTAATTGCACACGCCCAACACTACACCCATATTGTGCAGTTAGACAATAATTCATAATGATGATATATTTCCAATTTAATTTATACAGTTTTAATGAGGAAAACGGCCGTTAACAAGTTGTCAAGGTAAGTGAAAGATGATAAATATATATTTGGTTAGTGTAGCTGTTATAATTTGTATCATGTCGTTTTGAGTTATATGCATTATCATACAAGCACAACTACTGTCTTGGACATTTAATGGCAGTAATAAGATCTAAGCAAGATGTATCTTTTTGACATATTTTTCTAGACATATAGATTTGCGGTTTTTTTTTTGCGTATGTAAAGTTTGATTAGGAGAGGGAGTTTAGGAGGTTTTTAATTTGTTAGTGGCTCTACAACTTAAAGATTTGTGGAGCTATTAAACAGGAGTAATCATCCGCCTATCTTCAAACCGACAGAGGTTGACTCAAATGGAATTGTGTACTGCTGTAGAATTGATCTTAACTCATCTACTGAATTATATGTTGTATGTATTTCACGGATTTGTTTCAAACCTTGGATTTAACCAAGTTCGATTTTTTCGGAAGTGGCTACTTATAACGATTTAACCCAGAAATGATATTTGAGAATAAATAAGTGGAGTTAACGTCGCTGCTTTAGAAAATTTAACTTATAACAAAAATTGTCAATTTTCAAAATCATTGCGTCCTTAATTTTCCATTCTAGTCACTAAAAACGGTACTTTTAAAAGAATTAGAGTTTTGATATCTCGAAAACTCTAATTCTTACATCCTGAACAATACCTTGTCCTTATTTTTTAGGCAAACAGTTAAGCAATATCTTGTACCTTCCAAACTATAAGATTAGACATCCCATATAATACACACTGCCGCAGCTGTAATGACGCAGCCGAAAAGGAAACACTCTCACTGCCTTTGCGCCTGTCCAGCACTAGCTAAGGCTAGACAGCGATCTCTGGGTAAACCCTTCTTCGACTCCCTTGTGGAGGTCTCGAAAAGTAATATTAGAGAATTGATGACCTTTCTGAACTCCACAAGCTGGATCTAAACTCTCCTTTTCGACAATCTTAAACAACCAGGTCAAATGAGTTGTGGTAACAAAACGTCACATAGTGCTACTTGGGTTTTTCTAATAAAACCGCCACTCCTACCTACCTACCTACCCTACCTTCCAAACTAAACTGTGCAATATCTATAGCTACGATTACACATTCCACTTTCCACGTGAAATTTTTACATGCAGACGTCACTATGACGTAAACATCTATCCTAAATTTGTCAATACGCGTGATCGCCTGTCAAGCGTGTGGTCACGAGGGCTGTCTCAGCTTTTAATACAAGTGACAGAGCTTAAATGTCACGATCAAAAGATAGATTTTAATTACCCTGTGATCATCCGTCACTCGCTATTGGGACTGAGTGAGCAATATATTGTCACGGAATTTGAGTGTCCTACGCGTACCATTTCATGATTTTTTGCGTTGTCAGTTGTCACGCGTCTCTCGTGATAAATTTTTTTCCTGTTGTTTTTTTTGTTTGTGGAAATGACAGCTCCTTCGAACTTATAAAAGCAGTGAGCAAGACGTGAGTTTTGTGAAATTAAATTTCTAGTTAGACATAGACATCATTTGATACCTTTCCGGAAGAATGTATTAAGCGACAATCTTTCAGCAATTGACTTTTTGGCATGCTCTTATAAATTGTGCCAAGCGCCACGTTTTGAGCTTGGTATGACGTCTCCATTCATTGAAACTAACGACACTAAAGAGAAATAAAAATTGTAGTATCCGACATATTTACTGGGTAGATATTTCTCATGCCCTGTTATTTGTTGTAACCACCAAAACTTGTATGCTAAGCGCCATTATATAAAAAAGAATTGTACTATGCAACACATCCTAAGAGAACAAAATTTTGCACGTGCCGCTAGTTTAACTGATATAGTCACTTATCTAGAACATAGTGCCACCGAAAAGTTGTTCCATTTGCTGTCGCTGGAAACATTTTTGTTTAGACATACCGTTACTTTGAAATAGTTTTAGACTCGCCGCTATGTAGTCATACCATTTACCAGTTGTTAGCGTATTGATTTGAGTGAAGGTTATTAAACAGACAGCTGTCTGACAGACAGCTTGCTGAATTAAATGAATTAAACGACAATTTTTTTGGCATCTTGAATTAAGTCCTATCATGTCGATGACTTAAGCGCCATTTAACTCTGTATCAAGCAACAATTTTTAGACCACAAAAATATTCTAAGCGACAAAAACCTTTGTATCAAGCGACAATCTTTAGAACATAAAAATGTTCTAAGCAACAAAAACTTTTTATCTAATTGACATTTCGTTCATATAATAATTAAAAACAATTTGCGCAGCAAATCTCAACCAAAATATGCTTATTATTACAAAATACGCAAATAATTACCTTCACAGGAAGTTTTATTTGTTTCCTGTAAAATTTTGAAAATGTCGCTTTATATATTCTTCCGGGAAGGTATGGAATATTTTTATTTTCGATGGTTGGTGTAAAAACATTTTTTTATTATGTACGATAACATTAAAACTCGTCGTTTTTGTGTGCAATTTATTTAATTTATATAGACTAGAAGGTATGGACTCACGTTTATCTTGTAATGGAATTTCAGTAGTACTTTATACAGATTTTGTTAAAACTGTTTTTTTCGCGACGAATTTTAATTTCTGTAAAATCGAATGTGAATTATATTTATGGAGATTATCAAAAAACTGGAGCATCCATACTTGCAGAACTTTTTCACTGAACTTTCCTAATATCTAGGGATTGCAAGGACTATTTATTATGATTACAATATTTGTGTATGAACGCAAATTGTCATTTTTAATATTCGCAAAGCATTATGGCATAAATGGGTATAAATTAGTTTTAGTCATATACATATTTACATTTCTAAGGCTTTTTGAAATCCATAGCTTACAATACATACGAATATAATGATAAAATGTACGAATATAAATACTTATCAGTTTGCGATTCGCTGCAAAAGAGTAGTGTATCGAATCACTCATACATGGGTATATTGTGCACTCGTGTATGAGTCTTGCTCTCATTATAATAATAAATGTATGAGCAAGCCTGGACTCTCTTCTTCGAATGAGAGTAGAAGCAGTTAGTTGCTATCGAGAAACAGAGTCGTACAGACGTACAGGAGCGTACAGGAAAAAGATCAAGAATAAAGAATATTTAATAGTCGGGTTTTTATATATTTTCCCGACTCTAAACGTCACGTGTTTTATTTCCGAGATATACATTGGTCCATGTCGAGCCGGATTTAGAATCAATAATATAAAAAAAAAATAATAATAAAATAATATTTTTACTTGAAGTGTTCGAAGAAATGAAACGCGCAGTGTGATGTTCGTGTATAGTGTCAGTGAGTACAGGTAGAAAGTAGTACAGAGTACAGGCCCTGATGATCATTCATCATTCTTCGCAAACGTAGAGAAACCATAAATTATGTATATTGGCACATATACATAATGGCCTTTTGGGCATGCAATAAAATGACGACGAACATAAACTGCGAAGTGCGACGTTGCCGCTATCGAAGTGTACAGGTTTAATCATGTTCAGAGTCAGTTTGTTCCCAACAGCGGGAAAGCAACTCATAAACACAGCAACTTACGAGAGAAATATTGTGACGAACAGTATTTTCATTCCCAAGTACAGGCTGCGGAAGAATAACCTTTTTTTTTTTTGTGTTCTTTTTGGTGTTGTCTGGATTCACGCACACAAAAAACAAAAAAAATCGCACAGTAACGAGTGAAGAATTCCGATGGTCGCCAACGGCAGCCGGTCGGCGAGGTGATTAGTACAGGAAAACAAAGAAAAATAAGCAAAAACAAGCGAACGGCGCAAGAAGGTACAGGGTAAGTGGTTGCATATTGTTACTGTATGGGCATTATTAGTTGAGTGCTCAGCAGAGACGAACGAAGATAACAATAAATTAGCAAGTATAGAATAAGAAGAATAAACCTTTTTTGTGGGACAAAACTGGTGAGTACAGAATTTATTAATTAAATGTATAGGTTGCGTATGTGCAGTGTACAGGAAAGAAGTATAGGAAAGTGGTGCAAATTATAGAATTATTCAGTGTAAATGTGAATTAAATATTAAAGAGTGCTATCTGCGCGCGTCGATGACAGTCAAGTAATTTGATTCTTTTTTTTGTACGTACACAACTGCTGGGGCAAGTGTAGTACGGAGAAATATTGTCGTATATAGGTGTACAGGAGTAAAAATACAATGAAATTCTATAGGATACGTAGATGTACAGGAAGTATATAGTGATCACTATTAGGTAGGCAAGTGTATAAGAAGCAGGTACAGTGAGATTTGTTTATATGGATAGAAGGGTTTTGGTTTATACATAGATATATAGAGGTATGTCAACAGAGAGTGATGGCATAAGCCACCCGTAGATACGGAACAATTATGTAAACTAAAGCGAGAAAGAAAAGATGTTAAGTGTAAAGGATAAAATGATTAGGAAGCATGCTTGTCAGGTGGCCATAATAATAGGTGGCTAGTATAGGAGGTTAGAATTCCACGCTCTAAAAGCTAGCACAAGATGCCAAAATGCTGAGTGATCGGAAAGGGTACAGGCTATGACATGTCAGTAAGGGTGTACAGGTGGAGCGAGTGTATAGAGTTATAGCAATGAGTCTATGAACAAAAGCACGTACAGGTTAAAGGATTGTGCAACCAAAAGATGTACAGGTTCAAGGCAGTTTCACAGAGAATAATTACACCAAATAATTTGCATCCACTAAGCTAAGTTAGATGTTAGAGTACAGATCATAACGCTCCAAACAAGTACAGGTTATAATAAGACTCTTTTGTCTTCTTCCCCAAAAATAGACAAGAGAAGGATGACATCTAATCAAGCGAGAGCAGCAGCGCATGCAATCAGCATGGCGCGCAAGTTTGCAGAGTCTGAGGAGGCAGCCGCGATTTCGTACAAAAATGCGGAGCTGCGCCTCAGCACAGTACAGGAAGATTGGCAGAGCTTCTGCAAGCTGCATGAAGGTCTACTAGCCGAAGCCAAAGGTGAAGACATAGGCAACTGCATAGATTTGAAAGAATCTGTCAAGGATGACTATTTTCATGCGTGCACAGCGTTTGAGGACAGGAAGGAAGCACTGCGCCCCAGAGTATAGGACAACGTACAGGGTACAGGCATTCAGGTACAGGTGGACATGCCGTTCCTACAGCATGATCTGAAGAACACATGGGGTGAGTTCGATGGAACTTACACCAAGTGGTTAGGTTTCCATGATAGGTTTGCTGCGGCCATTCATCAAAATGACAAGGTCGCACCAGCCTACAAGTTTGCGTACCTCAAAAAGTCGCTCACTGGTCGTGCCGCCAGGACAATGGGGGAGTGGCAGCTGACAGCGGATAACTACAGCGAAGCCTGGGACCGTCTCAAGCAGATTTACGATCAGAAGTATCTGATCGGGCGCGACCATCTACGCCAATTGCTCAATCTCCCTGAGCTAAGCAGCAAGCCGTCAGCAAACGAGCTCCAGAGGATGGCGAACACGACGCATGAGGTCATGCGTCAGTTAAAGGCATTAGGACTACCCGTAGAGGCCTGGGACTTCTTCGTTATACACGTGTTATGTGAGAAGCTGGACCAGGAGACTGCTCGACAATGGGAGCTCTAGCGCGACTCAGATCAGCCGAAGTTGTCTGCAATTCTGGAGTTCATTGATAAGCAGGCGGCTGCGTTATCTAACGTAGCAGGTGCTCGTAAGAACATCAGTACAGGCCGTACAGAAGTAGAGAGGGTTGCTAAACAAGCTGCAGCCAGAGCAGGACCAGCTTCCAGGGGAAGAGTACAGGAGAGGGCAGCAGCCCCTAGAGACTTCTCGAGAAACACTGGGCGTCCTCCATGCGAGGTGTGTAAAGAAAATCACCAAATCTGGGAGTGTCCGGATTTCTGTGCTCTGTCGTTTAGAGGCAGGAAAGATTTCGTAGAGAGACGAGCAATTTGCCCAAACTGTCTAAAACATGGGCATAAGGAAAACAATTGCTACCAAAGGGGCTGTGCCCGATGTCCAGGTCAACCAAAGCACAACATACACCTATGCCCATCAAGGGAGGTGAATAAGCATGTGCTACCAGCCGTGCGCGTACAGTTGAAGGAAGAGGAAGAATCCCAGTACAGCACTCCAGCTCAACCCTCGAGCTGGGGCAAGGCAAGGAGGGCAACAGGCGACAGGATGAAGCAGGATTGACTAAGGAGAAGGCAGTATAGGCGCGTACAGGAGAACAGATATCCAGCCAGTATAGACGTACAGGTACAGGCAGACAAAGATGAGGAGGAAGTAGAGGACGAGCAGAACCAGGTTTTATTCACAGCCAGGCTGCAGACGCTAAACAGCAAGATCGACGAGCTAAAGGTAGAGGAAGCGGCGTTGAGTCAGCAGCTGCAGAGATTGTCAAGAAAAAGAAAGGTACAGGAAAGTATAGGAGAAAATGTTCAAGATGTAGTGCCGAGGAAGTTAAGGAAAATAAATGATAAGAAATATGTACAGTCTGTTAGTTTCTCAGGGTATGAAAGCTCTTTAATTCCGACTGCCTTAGTCAAAGTTGCAGTCGATGGCCTAATGCATGGTCCTTTCCGTGCGATGTTAGACACAGGGTCCCATCTAAACCTGATGGTGGACAAATTGAGAAGGGAACTGAGGATCCCTACAAGAAAAGCCGCCGGTAGACTAGTAGGCATTGATGGCGCGCCGTTTACAATTACACGCAAGGCCACAGTAAAAGTATTCCCATGGTTCGCGTCAAGTGTATCAGAAACACACACGTCAGTTTCTGTTTGGTTCATGCCAGAGGAAAGTCAATGGCAGCCAATCCTGCCGTTTGGTACAGTACAGGTGAAAGGTAGAACGAGTACAGCTTCAGTCAGATATGCCGATCCGGAATATTTTAAACCAGGCCCGGTAAGCATATTATTGGGAGTGGATTTCTTTGCGAACTCCATCATTTCAGTATCCTCTAAGGAAGCTGATGGCACCACATCGCTGGAGACGTCGCTAGGTACAGTTGTTCTAGGAGGTGCCGATTGCGGAAATTATGACAATGCAGGCAATATTTGTACAGGCATCAGAATCAGTGAAGAAAACCGGTTAGACCAGCTGCTGAAAAGACTATGGCAAATGGATCAGGTAGAGGTATGTTCCAGTCGTACAGAAGAAGAGGAACTTGTAGAGAAGTATTTCGTACAGACGCATCATCGAGATGAAGATGGCGTATTTGTGGTGAAGATGCCACTGAAAGAGGGGTTTGAGAAGATGGGCAGTTCAAGAGAAACTGTGCTGCGCAGGTTTAGGTACCTGGAGAACAGATTAGAGAAGAACGTGCAATTGAAAGAAAACTACATCAAAAAAATGCGTGAAAGCATTCAGTTAGGTCATATACAGGTTGTGAACAGAAAGGAGAACACAGGCGAGGTGGTGTATCACATACCCCACCACTGTATAGAAAAGAAGTTTCGTATAGTCTATGATGCGAGTTGTCGTACAGATAAAGGTATATCCTTAAACGATGTACAGATGTTAGGTGAAAGGCTGCAGAGGGATCTACATGAGGTGACAATGCGTTTCAGGAGGCATCGCATTGCAGTATGCGGTGACATAAAGAAGATGTTCAATCAAGTTAGGCTCAGTAGAGATCAATGGGACCTGCAACGTATCTTTTGGAGAGAAGGCAGGCATCAGCCACTACGTGAATATTGGTTAACTGTCGTCACATTTGGGTTGACGTCGTCAGCGCATTTAGCAGTAAGATCGTTGGTACAGGCAGCAAGAGAAGCGCAAGCGGAGTTCCCAGAAGCAGCAGAGGCAATCAAAAATGACTACTACATGGACGATTGCACCACAGGCGAGTCAGACGAGGCTAAGGCGATAAAATTAGCGAAAGAGATGTACAGGATATTGAAAGGTGCAGGGTTCGAGTTATGCCAATGGAAGTCGAACTCCTCTAGATTCATGAAGGAGATGAATGCTGGCACCGGTGAGGCGTCATTGGTGTTTTCGGGGGAGGAGAAATCATCCATTTTAGGACTTAAATGGCTGATTGGTTCAGACCAATTTACATACGAGGTGAAAACACCAAAATTAGACGGCATCCTCACCAAGAGCAAGATTATTAGCTGCATAGCTCAGCTTTACGACCCGAACGGTTATATCTCGCCGGTTACGGTTATAGGCAAGATCATGATCCAAGACATTTGGAGATTGAGTACAGGATGGGATGACAGCGTACCCATAGAAATAGAGTACAGGTGGAAGGAGTTGTGGAGGGAGATAACTCTTTTGGAAAAGTTCCGTATAGACAGATGGTTAGGTACTTCAAAAGAATTAGACGTACAGATACATGGGTTTTGTGATGCTTCAAGCACAGCTTATGGAGCAGCCATTTACGTTCGTACAGTGCATTCAGATGGTGCAGTTACATGCAAGTTATTAGTGTCGAAGACACGTGTGGCACCGCTAAAGACGGTATCCATTCCGAGGCTAGAATTAGCTGCAGCTGAGCTGCTGTCCAGGCTATTGGTACAGGTAAAGGAGTTAATGGAATTACAAGAAGCAGCCTACTCTCTATGGTCCGATTCGACTGTAGTGTTGCATTGGATAAGGAAGCTGCCGTATGATTTAAAAACATACGTGGCGAATCGAGTCGCGTCGATTCAATCAAATACGGAAGTGAAATGCTGGCACTATGTCAGTACGAAGGAGAACCCAGCTGATTTGCTGAGTAGAGGTGTAAAGCCGTCTGCGCTAATAGACAACAGGTTATGGTTAGAAGGCCCGATATGGCTTCGGTCAGTACAGGCGGAATGGCCGACAAGAGACATTCTGAAGGGCACGTCAGTACAGGTACAGAGTGAGATGAAAGTGTTTGTTGTTACAGCATTTCAACCAATGTTGAGCATAAGTGCGAAACATTCAGCCAGTAGAGTATCACAGTCACAGTACAGGGTCCCGCTTTTAGAGTATAGCAACAAGCTAGAGAAGTTGGTCAATATAATCAGCTACATGACTCGGTTTGTGAACAACTGGTCGGTCAGGCCAACCTTTAGAATAAGAGCGAGTAGAGGTGGTACAGGTGTGAAAGAGCCAACGTTAGAGGAAAAAGCGTACGCAATGACATACATTTTGCGTAAATCACAAGACGAGATGTACGGTAAAGAGATAGCAGCATTAAAGAACAGTACAGACCTACCTGAGAGAAGCAAGCTGGAGCCGCTTAAACCATTGTTAGATGTTAGAGGCTTACTGAGAGTAGGTGGAAGGCTAGATAGAAGCAACAATTCATATGAAATGAAGCATCCAGCCATAGTTCCTGATGGATCCAGATTAGCATGGCTACTGATAGATCATGCCCATCGCGCAACGAAGCATGGAGCAGTACAGGTTATGATGCAGTTTGTGAGGCAGAAGTATTGGATTCCGAAGCTTCGTAGTGAGGCAAGGAAATATCTGCACAAGTGTGTCATTTGTGCCAGATATAACTACAGGCTAGAGCATCAGCTGATGTCAGAATTGCCAGCTGACAGGGTACAGGCCGGAAAGCCGTTTCTGCATTGCGGTGTGGATTATGCGGGTCCGTTAGAGATGAAAGTCATCAACAGGCAAGGAGATCAAGTCACCAAGTCCAAATGTTGGGTCGCAGTCTTCGTGTGCTTGAAGACTAGAGCAGTGCACATCGACTTGGTGACAGATTTGACATCGTTAGCTTTCATAGCTTGCTATGAGCGCTTTATAGCACGTAGAGGTAGATGCGAACGCATGTATAGTGACAACGGGACTTCGTTCGTCGGAGCCTGCAACGAGTTAAAGAGAGCAATAGAAAAATGGTCGGATAAGGAGGCAATGGCTCATCTTGGTAGCAAGGGTACAGAATGGCGCTTCATGATTCCAGCAGCACCTCATCAAGGAGGGATCTATGAAGCCGCGGTAAAGTCGATGAAATATCATCTAAAGAGAGTAGTGGGTTTAAAGGTGCTTCCCTACGAGCAACTTTCAACCCTATTAGTACAGGTTGAGGCGATACTAAACTCAAGGCCGATTCATCCCTTGAGTGACGATCCAGAGCATGTACAGGCATTAACCCCGGGACATTTCTTAGTGGGCGAGCCGATGATTCTTCCGATTCCATTCAACACCAGCCAGCAGCCAACCACAGTAGGAGTAAGGCTTTGGAGAGATCGTCAGAAAATGTTAGGCCACTTTTGGGAGAGGTGGAGTACAGATTATTTAACCACTCTTCAGCAAAGGAAGAAGTGGCGTAGAGATAAGGAACCATTGAAGATAGGCCAGCTGGTCACATTGGCCAACGAAGGTTTTCCACCAGCACACTGGGCGCTTGGTAGAGTAAGCGAGCTTATCACCAGCAAAGATGGGCTTGTACGATCAGTAGTGGTGCAAACTGAGACAGGAAGACTGAAGCGTCCTGTACAGAAGATCTGCATAGTTCCAGTGGAAAGCTGTGATCATTAAGTAGAATGTATAGTAGTAATTCGAGTTATTCATGTATAGAGAATGTATAGTCATGTATAAGAGAATGTAAAGAAAATTATGAATTTTGCTGGCACTGTATCGAATCACTCATACATGGGTATATTGTGCACTCGTGTATGAGTCTTGCTCTCATTATAATAATAAATGTATGAGCAAGCCTGGACTCTCTTCTTCGAATGAGAGTAGAAGCAGTTAGTTGCTATCGATAAACAGAGTCGTACAGACGTACAGGAGCGTACAGGAAAAAGATCAAGAATAAAGAATATTTAATAGTCGGGTTTTTATATATTTTCCCGACTCTAAACGTCACGTGTTTTATTTCCGAGATATACAAGTAGTGATTTACTGTCAATGCATGCAATTATTTTTAAAGAGATGCTCGTCAGGTGCAAATGATTTCAAATAATAAAAGTGGCGTATTTTTAAACCTAACCACCACCTTTGTGTATACCTAAGCATGCCATATATACCGTATTCTACAGGATACCCCTGTGTTTTCAACGAAAATCCTGTAGAAATTTGACTCCTGTGTTTTTGTGAAAAACCCTGTAATCATACAGTTTTATTCCCATTTATTAGCAACTTTTCATGTAACTAAAAACTAACTGATTGAAGCCACCAAGTAGCAGTGGTGTCGTCATTTAAAATGAATGGGTTTGGGGAGCACTGCACTCTCAACCTATAAATTCGTATCAGCAGCTTTTTAAGTTGTAGGCCAAAAGGGGGAATCCTCTCTCTGTTGTTGTTTCGACATTTGAAATTCGAACAGAACAGAAAACATGTTAACAAGTTTTTCCGGCTACACATAATCCAAACAATGAAATAACAACCTTTAGACAAATCATACTGAGGCCCCCAATTCGCAATCGTCTTGCCGCTTTTTCATTTCTTTTCAAAACCGCCATTTTGTTTTCATGCAAGAATATAAAAAAAATACAAAAATAAATGCTGTTGGGGAATACCACATTTATACATTACTGAATGACATTGTTTAGTTATTATATAAATATATATAGTTAAAATGCGAATAATTTGATTTGTTAAAACTATCTTAAGGAGATGTCCTATATACTAGAAACTTATTAAGGTAAACATTTTTGAGTATTTTCCGATTTTGAACCTTCGATTTCACGTGTAAATTTTTCTTAGATAACTGAAGAAAATTTGCTCAAAATGTTTTTATTTTCCTCGAACCAATTCATTTCTCATAAATTTTAAGCAAATGTATACTTGTTCATAAAAAAACGAGTGTGCTTTAGACTATACGACTGAAGTAAAACTTCCTTAGCTCCATCTTTATGTATATGTTTAGTTTATACATACTAATATATCAATTTTCTTCAATAATTTAGGCTATGAGAGGAAAACAGCAAGAAAACGGGCGCACATTGCTCTCTCTTGCTCCTACAGTATGATACAGGCAATAGGCCACGGTTGCCACTTACAAAAAAAAAACTCAAATTATTTTATTTGATATTGCACAAAATTACCAGCTGCTAGAAGACATGGAATCATTTACCTTTTTTCTTATAACAGATCTTTAACAAATTAGAGTTCTATGTCTGTATATAAATAATATGTTTAATTAACCTTTCCATCTCCATAGTTACCTATAGTTATAAACAGACACAGAAACTATTTCGAAGTTCACCATCTGTCAAAAGAAGAAAATGCGTGTATTCCGTAATTTTTTAAATAGATAAAAATTACGAAATTACCAAAACTCAAAAAGCAAATAAAATACCAAATTTGGTAAAAAAATTACCAAAGTGGCAACCTTGCAATAGGCCTGCAGCCTGCACTGTGTCTTAGATATACGAAACGTAACTGGCTTTGAGAGAAATTGAGAGAGAAAAGAAACTGCGTGCTCGCACCTCTCTCTGTTGCTCCTACAGTGTGATACAGACAATAGGTCTGCACTGCAGTGACACCAGACTTTAGAGACAGACGGTTATACCCAAAAAATCCCCCGCCAAATTATAAAAAAATCCCACATTTATCGCACGAAATATTAAGTAAAGAAAACATTTCTTTTATTAAATTCTGTCTTTTTTATTATTAACAAATATAAGTTACATTATACGTTAACTATGCAAGCTAACAAAAATAAATGTTAAGATACGTTTGTGTATAATACAAAAATAGAAATGTAGGTTCATCTTACACATTTTTAAAACGTTACAAAAGGGAACATAAAACTGCATTCGGCATTCAAATGAAAATAATATTCAACATAAAATAAATATCTTATGAATTATTTGAAATTTTATCTTGGTCTGATTATTTTTGATCTTTTATACAAAAATGACACAGAAACTTGATTTGAAAATGAGGTAATGATTTTTTGCATACATTCCAATGTTTACAAAATAGATTAAAATGACAGATATGTCATTTTATAAAACAGTTTAGGGAAATAAAAAAAAAATGAAAGCATTTAGATCTTTTTTCTTAATGATATTAGCATTTGGGAACAAAATTTGACCAAAAAGTAAAATCCCTTTCTTTTTGTACTATGAGGTCTGAAAATCCCTTTGTTCCTTTTAGCTTATTATTAGTGAGGAAATCCCGCAAAAAGGGATAAATCCCCCATGTTCCCACCATACGAAATCCCGAGGTTTCGTAAAATTTTTCCAAACCGTCAATGTTTTGCCTCGGGTTTTCAGCGAAACCTATTTGAAACAAACCCTTCTGAGTTCATTCGTCCGTGAGAAATTATCAATCTGAACAAGCCTACAGAGTAAACTTTGCTTTATTTGGTCTTCATTTGTGGATGCCAAAACAATTGTGACAGTCAAAAAAATAATAGAAGAAGAAGAGAATCTAAATCAAAAAATGATATAATATTTTTAAGAGAAATATTTATAAAAGCTGCATTATTTCCTTAATTTTTTGCAGAACTCATTTTTGGCAATTTTTCTTTCCAAAACTATTATTTTGCGTCAACTAACAGCTGTCACATGCCAGCCACTTCAAAATTGGCAGTTTATGACTTTTGAACCCACTTCAATTCGGTGTGAACGACTTACAAGGTTTCGGTAAAAGTTCATCGAAACCTCGAGATTTCAGTTTGGTAGGAACATGGTATAAGACTCACATTTGTATTTGACGAGTGCTGCCAACTGAAATGACTATGCTTAAGCCAAATGTGCATTTTATTTAAGTTGATATCTGTGGCCACAAGCAATAACCGCTTAAGTCTGTTTTACTCATTGTTCAGGAGAGCAGTTTAAAGTTTTTTTTTACTCCATTGACTCTAGTGACTTAAGCTGTTGTTTTTTTTTTGAAATTGTGACCACTTTTTTAAAGATATAAAGCTGAAAAAAATGTACAAAATAGATTTGGGTACGCTGAATCTAATGGCATCAAAATCTCAATTTCGTCTTAAGTCGACTTAAGCGGTTATTGTTGTGGCCACAGATATATTCTTATGTTTTCTGTCCGGTTTATTTTCTCTAAACGCTTGTTATGAATACGCCATCCGTTTTGTGACCAGCGAGTTGTAAACCGGCGCTGGTTAACCATCTTCATGCAGTTGCAACTGTCTCACCTCAGTGAAGTTCATCTTCTTTTAGCGTTTTCGACTTTTTGACTCACCGACCAAGGCGATGTTATGTCGTCCGCTCGTCATAGGTACATAAAGATCTACATAGCTTCAATCGTACGCCTTAATTCTCTCAGCAGAATCATTGAAGACGACCCTATTTACAAAAAAAAAAAAAAACATTAAAAAAGGCAATCTGGTATTTCAAACGGATACATAACGACTTATAATACGTTCTCAAATAACGATGCAGTATTTTCCGGTGCCTAATTTCCAGCGCCTTCCTTCAATAGCGGTTTGGGCTCTATTTAGTATCTTCAAAGTAGACTTTGACTTACCAAACCACCATAGATCTACTATTCATAAAAGCGCCATAGTCGTATTGTACTTATGCATAGTCAAAGCTTTATTCCAATTGACATGGAAAGAGCTATAATAATTATTGATATGCAAAACTTTCATGTGGAGCACACTATTTTAAACTCTCTTTTCACTAGTCCTTTCAACCCTTGTACCATGCCACAATCATTGAAAGTTTACGGCCCACTTTTGGTATACCTATAAAAAAGTACACACTTGTATTATTAAATGTGAACAATTTCTTATGTGAGTGGCCCACTGCTGCTACCCTCTCACAAATTCATCACAACAAAAGACCTTTCAATTATAAAATGCTAATTTTTAGAACATCACTGCGTGTACACACAAGTATTAAACATTTAATATAGAAGATGAGGTACATGCTGATAGCGAACATGTTCTGCCACTCATTAACAATTACTCAGCATAAACTGTGTACAATTTCAAATTAGTCGATGATATGAACAGAGCATAACTCTATATGAGTCATTAAAAATGTAAGCCCAACCGCATACTCCCTACACTCTGTAAAAACGCAAAATGTACTATATAATATACCTACACAAAATCAGAAGAATCATTCCCACATTCTAATGTTCATAATGTAAACATTATTTAATGTATTCAGTATAGTCATATACTGCTTTTTACAAGGAGTATACAGGCAATGGGCGATTTCCTTTCGCACTGACTTATGGCAAATCAGAAAAGGAAGGACTTTACTTCATTCGTCAAACCCTGACAACCCAGTTGTACGGTTTTAATGGTTTATTGCTAAAATATTCCCTATTCACTCAATCCTATGCTAACGTACATCACCCTATCCATTCGTTGTCTGCAAATAATTAATGAAGTCGATTCGTATCAGGGATGTTAGGAGTTGCTTCTATTTCGCTTTAAGAGCTTCGAAAAGGTTCAGATTCCTTAAATATATAAATAGAATATTCATAACGGAATGCTGTATTAAATTTCTTAAAATTGAATGTTCTCTTTGGGATTATGATTTATTTCTTATTTCCATCGAAGGATGTATTTATATTAACATAATATTTGATGCTTCTAGTGTTTTAGATGGTGAGATTTCTCCCTTATTGTGGGATTATCGATGTCCGAAATGTCTCCCGTGGTAAAAAGAAAAAAAAAACAACAAAATTGTGGGTATTTCAGGAATCTTAGAAGAAGGAAAACATTCATTTTCGCTGAAATTCTATCAAAACATCTACATATACATTTTACTATGAATTTGAAGACACTAAATGTCCATAAAATAGAGCTCATGTAAATCACACCGTTCAGCTAAATTTTTTATTACTAAAGGTGAACTGTAACGAATACGAGTTTAACTAAAAGACGTCCGTCTCGCTTAGCGCTCAGCTAATAACTAACTCTTTATTTACATTAGGACATGATGCTCAATACATAAAATGTACCTAGCGTTTATACATATAATTCTAGTGTAGGTATACGTGACATCTTCTTTTCTTACAAAAAAAAAGTTAACTACTATAGAAATTATTGAGAAAACGCATTTCGTCCGAGCCTTTACTTCACTAAACTTAATTCATTAAACATTAATTATTTCATTTAGAGTTCGGATCGAAACTGCTGCTGAAAAACATCTCTATTCTCCTGGTGTTCACGTATACTCTAAAGAATGAAAAAAAAAAAAAAAAATTAAAGTAATTCAAATTATATATGAAATCGTTGATTAAAAAAAAAATGCGGGTGACATCTATTTGGATGCGTCGTATCGCTCAACCGGTTTCACTATTCGTCCATATCTGCTCTTCATCGGCAAAGTGGGTAACGGTGGAACTGCATCGTTGGTGAGCGCATCTTCTTGAATCGGTAAACGCTCCGTCGACATAGTAGCTGGTGTTCTAGCCTCGGTACCATTGTTTGGACATGGTACGACTGGCTCGTTTGATGTTGTGTTTTCGTTCGTATTAGACACCTCGGTTGCGGTGGTCGGTGATTGAATGCATGCTTTTGTTTTGTGTAAGTGAAATGTGTTTCTTCTGTACTGCTTTCCATCGTTCGTTTCCACTATGACTGATCGCGGATATTCCGTTTTTTCAACCACCTTGGCACCCTTCCACTCACGAGGCGCCACCTTCATGCGCACCTGGTCGCCGACTGTCAGTGGTGGCATAACTGCCGCTGCTCGGTCTACATAACGCTTTTGGCTCAACCGCAGTTCGGTTAGTTCTTCGGTAACTCTCTTTACGATCTCGGGCTTAAGCGCTTCGACACTAATAGGTGTTGTAGTTCTAGTTCTTCTACTGAATAACCGTTGGCTCGGGGATTTCAATACGTCGTTTCGCGGCGTGTTTCGAAGCATCAGCATGGCCAGGTACGGATCTGTGTTGTCGAGATAGCAACGCTTAAGAATGCCCTTTGCGGTTTGCACGTTTCTTTCAGCAAATCCGTTCGACCTCGGGTAGTGCGGGGAAGATGTCCGATGTTCGAATCCCCAATCTTTAGCAAATGTTTGGAACATTCTACTCGTGTACTGCGTGCCGCCATCTGATTCCAATGTTTCTGGTATGCCATGAACGGAAAACCATTGGCGTAAAAACAGGATCACCTCCGACGATGTTGACGATTTCAGCTTTCGGAAATCTACAAATCCCGAATAGTGGCTGCTATTAGTAAGAAATCGTCTCCCCGGAATTTGAAAATATCTGTAGACACTATTTGGAAAGGGTATTCGGGTATTAGGCGCATTATCATCGGTTCTCGTTGGTTCGCCCGTTGCGTTTGTTGACATATTGCGCATCGTTCTACGTAATTCCTGATGTCCTTGGCTTGGCCGTTCCAATACAGTGTTTGACGAGCGCGTTGAATCGATTTAGTTATCCCAACGTGGCCCAAATGCGTTTCCCGTATCATATTTGGAACTTCCTTTTTCGGGACTATAACCTTATGACCTTTTAGCAATAGTCCATTTTCGAAAAATATTTCTTGTTTGAACGGTGCATACATTTTTACAGATGCTGGCAGGTTTTCTTCGTTATCTGGCCATCCGCCCATAACGACGGCTTTCAACAACTGGAGCTGGACATCATTCCTTGTTTCCTCAATCAACCGCTCTCTTAGATCGTTGCTAATCGCTAGAATTGTATTCACCGCACATTCTTCGTCGGTATCCTCGTCTTTGTAAGGCAGTCTCTGCTTAGCGTATCGGCGATCGGTACGTTTGTACCTTTGATGTAGTTTACCTTTGGTGAATATACTAATACATCGAACAATATGCGCTGGAGCCGAAGAGGTGCGTTCTGGATTGGGTTTCTAAATATAGTCTCGAGAGGTTTATGATCCGTTTCGATAATTAGCTCCTTGCCGTAGACGTATTCGTGGAATTTAGTGCATCCAAATCTGATGGCCAACGCTTCCTTAACGATTTGTGGTTGGTTTTGTTGCGACTGAGTGAATGCTCGTGTGGCATAGGCTACTGGCCTGCCATTTTGCATCAGGCAGGCACCCATTGACTTGCTGCTGGCGTCGACGGACAACTTGACACTTTGGTTAACATCATAGTAAGCCAGCACTGGAGTTGTTGTTAACGTATGCTTAATGTTGTCAAATGCTGCTTGGTGTTCGGTGTTCCAGCACCACGCAATTTCCTTGCGTAGTAATCCTCTTAGGGGGCCGGTAAGGTCTGACAAGTTGCTTATAAACTTTCCTAGGTACGTTACCATACCTAGTATACGCTGAAGTTCCTTTACACTTGTTGGTGGTTTTAATCTATTGATGGCTTCTATTTTTTCGGGATCGGCTCTGTACCCATCTTCTGCAAAGATATGACCGAGAAATTTAACATTGGTTTGACTGTACTTACATTTTCCCTTGTTCAACGTGAACCCCATTTTTGTCAGGCGTTCAGTTACTTGTTTAGTGATTTTTTGTACTTCTTCCTTTGACCCTGCATGTATTAATATGTCGTCCATAGCCACTTCCACATTGCCTATTCCTTCCAGAGTACGATTCATTACTTCGGAGAAGATTTCCGGCGCGACGATATACCAAATGGCATCCGCAAGTATCGATATCGACCCCAGGGTGTTGAAAACGTTAAATATTTGGAAGTTCGCTTGGTTACCTTAAGTTGCCAGAACCCTTTCTCACAGTCTAATTTTGTGAAATATTTGCTGCCGTTTATTCTGGCTGCAATTTCCTCTACAGTTTTTAGTGGGTAGTGTCTCCGTCGGATGTTTTTGTTTAATTCCGTAGGATCCATGCAGACTCTGAGTCTTCCTTTGTTAACGATTAGCATTGGGCTGACCGCTGGTGTTGGTTCGCTTATCGGTGTAATAACGCCCATTTTTACCATACGATTTAGTTCCATTTTGACTTGATCCCGAAGCGCGTGAGGCACCCGTCGTGCTGGAATAATTTTGAATTGCGGGTTTTCAATGAAGTCTATATCGTATTCGAATTCTTTGCAGCATCCCAATCGTTTATCATCATCATCATCAATTTTATTGACCCGTGCTATTAATCCCATTTTTTCGCAGCTGTCTCTACCTAGTATCGGTTGCAAGTTCTCAGTTACGATCTTAAACGCAACTATGTGTTCGGATTGCTTGTACTTGCAGGGAATTTTTGCCTCTCCAATGACTTTGATGCTTTGGTTATTGTACGCAATCAAACGTTTGGTCATTGACTCCGCGATGATTGCCCCTAGTGCGTCTGCCGTTTTTTTTGGCAACACGTTACAATGGGCACCCGTGTCAAGTTTGAGTGTTAGCTTACACTTGCCCACCTTCACAGTTGCGCTCCACTTATCGTCATTTTTCGGGCTCTCGCGTCTAGTTAAAATTGACCCAACAAATCGATAATCATCCGAAGAACTGTCACTATCGCATTCATTCGCCTCGCAATCACCAGACAAGGCATATATTTTTCCCGTTGTTGACTTTCTGTTATTTTTCCTATTTTTTCTTAGGTCCGTTGGTTTCCTTTGTTTTTGGCGACATGACGACTGAAAATGACCCATACGCCCGCACCTATGACATTTTTTATTGTACGCTGGGCAGCTCCTGTAGCCGTGCTCGTTACCGCAACGCGAGCAATCGAATACGTCGTCTTTGTCTATTTTATTTACATTTGCGCTTGATGTAGCAGCTCTGGTTTCGCTGTTTAATTCGCAAATTTGTTTGCTAGCTCTCTCCGCTGCTCTGCAAATTTTCTTTGCTCTTTCCAACGTTAGGTTGTCTTCGAGCCATAATTTCTGTCTTGTTTCCTCGCTGTGTATTCCTAATACGATTTGATCGGTGACGAATTCCTCTACGTTGGTACCGTAAGAGCATATTTTTACTTGCTCTTGGAGTTTCTGGAAAAAGTCTTCGATCGGTTCGTTGTTGTGTTGTTTAATACGATGAAACTGACACCGCTCGTATGTTTTGTTTTTTTGCTGGTGAAAAATGAGCTGTAAGCTTTTCTTGAATGATTTCAAGTTTCTTTTGTTCGTCTTCTGTTAGACCGAGATTATTAAGCACTTTTAACGCGTCGCGACCGATAACCGTTTTAAAATTTGCCACCCGGATCTTCTCTTCTTCGTCATAGATTTTTGATGCAATATAATAGTTTTCGTACCCATCTAGCCACTCCGTCCATTCCTGGGCCATGTCGATATCATTGTTGACCAACAATGGTTTCGGTGGTTTAAGCGACATTGAAGGAAAAAAAAATGTTTATAATGTATGCGAGATTATTATACTTTTTCGCTCCCGGGTTTCGGCACCATGTAACGAATACGAGTTTAACTAAAAGACGTCCGTCTCGCTTAGCGCTCAGCTAATAACTAACTCTTTATTTACATTAGGACATGATGCTCAATACATAAAATGTACCTAGCGTTTATACATATAATTCTAGTGTAGGTATACGTGACAGAACTAAATGTGATTTTCTTCCCAAATTATAAAAAGTTTAAAAAACTTCAGTGAAAATGGAAGGGTGCAGTGGCTTACTGTTTTGGATTATTGAGCGAGGGGTCCCAGGTTCGATTTCCGAAAAAAATCCAACATCCATCTTAACCCTAGAATGCTAATGTTCGTCGATTCGACGAAGTCGCATTCTTAATTTTCCTGTCTCTTTTCAACGCACATAGTAACGGGCACATAGTAACTTATGCTCAACAACTAACTCAGTCGCCGATGCGTTCTTGCGAAAACGATTGTGTCCGGCAGGTAAAAACAGTATTTCTATTTTTATTTCTATTTTTAAATGCGATATTGGAATTTGTGGTCAACATCGAATTGACTTTTGCGGATTTTGCGCAAAGAAATATTAGTTCCTTTATATTTTGTTTCTTACCACCTGTTATTATTAATTTTATATTGCCAAAGAAGGAATGTTTTTTTTTCAGCATTTTAGACTGAAAAATGTTGCGTTTTTTAAAAGACTGCTTAATAATAAAAAAATGAAGAATATACTTAGTAAAATCAAGTTTTTTATTTGGGAATACAATCTTAATGTTTGAGAAAAAAAAATAGAACCATATGTATTAAACAAAGCTTAAAAAAACATATTTTAGTACAGATCGTCGATTCGACGAATGTTTAGCTTATTAGGCGTAGTCAACAACATTAGCCTACTAGGGTTAAGCCTTTTTTTCCACTTCGTCGCAACTCGCGAGCGAACGTCTATCAAAGATCCGAGAGTAACTGTCAATACTGTCATGAAAAGAGCTTCTCAATTAGCCGTTTCTACTCGGCATAAAACTGTACATCCCTGCCATTCGTCCCAAAAATTAAGAACTCACACAAAACGAATGGTTGTGAGAAGATAGGCCTAGGGTCCCTATGGATCAGTTTATTTATTTCTTAAAAGGGGAAAAATGACTACGCCGCGTTGGAAAAATGAACAGATACCAAAGAACAAGGGAAAATTCCCAGGCCTCTATTTGTTTGTTGGCCCTGTAGAATGATGCGACCGGTTAAGAATTTGGCACTGGGAAAAATCGAATACTTCGGCTCACTGGTTAAGATTTGTTGTGAAACAATGAAATGTTGCTATTAGAAAAATGATTTCGATGTGCATTTGATGAGAATCGGTTTGTAAAGTTGTTCCCCTTTCTTATGATACTTACGTAATTATCCTACTTCTTAGTCGTTATATTAATATTGGACATGAAAAATTACTACCTATTTATCTGCGCAATATCCAATGAATAGGATGAGCCGATTTTTAGCACATTATTGCTTTAAAAGCTATGTTTTTTCAACGATAATCGTTAAAACTATTGCTGCATTTTGTCTCAAGAATATATAATACAAATTCAATTAAAGCAGGGTAATTGCTTTGCACACGCTATATTGACTAAGATACCCTTCCAACGTTCCAACTGATTGTGCTACCTCAGTTTAACCCCAAAGTCGCACTGAAATAAAGTCTAAACCAAAGCTACCTTTTCGAAATCAACGGTTTGCGATGTTCTTTCAAAACCTGAAATAAAGTATCTTCATGATGAGTCTAAAGAGGCCTGCTATTCAGTAGTATCTACTCACTAGTTAAGAGAGAGTTTTCAAGAAGTAGGATGATCGTTACCGATGGCAACGAATTACCTGTCAGACAGGACAGAGCAGCGCCATCAACGTTTTCCTCAGACCTCACACTTTGCGTTCATTACAAACAAAACTGAAGACAAAACGAAAACTTCTAGGAAGCTTTGCTTTCTTTTGCCAGCTAACAACTTGTTTTGAGTATTTTTAGCTCAGAGACATTTACAAAAAAAAACTGTTAACCTAATTTCTCTCTTCTTATATGCATTTACTTTCATATGCAAATATTCCAGTCTTCCTTCAAATTTTGTGAAAGATTTATTTATTTTTCGATATCCCGCACAGGTTATCTATTATTTGGAAATAATGTCGCAAGTTGTGACATCAGTCACTATTGTCAAAAGATTTTAGTCATTCGCACAGTAAAACTGAAATGATCGAATACACTGAGTACAAGTAGGATACTTCTATAGCTGCAGGTGACGCAACTTAGATTTAATCATAAGGCCCAATATATCAACTAAAAGAAAATAATTTAAGATTATTGTCTTTTGTACGTATCGGAGATAAGATCTTGAGATCTTCACAAAATTGATTTTGTAAAGCTCAACTTGCTTTTGCACTTTGAGTTTTGGGACAGTGTCTATAGTGAAACTGGCCTTCTATTGCCTATGATAATTTCATAAAAAAATTGGGTACTTCGGTTAAGAGTTGTATTATTATCAAATTCAATCAAAATTAACAGTAAATCCAAACGCCTGAAAGAGTGGATGATAGGTAACCTATTGGGAAAGTAAATGAAAGAATAATCTTCGTCAAAAATGTAAGAAATATCCAAATAATATTCAACTAAATAAAAGCTGAGTACAAAAAAGTATGCAATATTTTATCTGAAGAAATTAATGCCTGTTAAGAAAATTTTTATGTATACGAGCTCGACAAAACTAAAGGTAATGTTAAAGGTGAATGGAGTGTAATTAACAAAATCTTATTAATGACTTAAATCGAAGTTCTCAATCTGTGAAGCCCTTAGTAATTGAAGAGGACAATATCAGGATTACTGATACTACTGAAATAGCAAATCGTTTTAATGACATTTTCATTTCAATAGCAAAAATGTATCTACGAAAATTGTATGCAGCAAAACTTAAATGCGTGAGACATATCAGGGTACAAATCAGAAAATACATTTATTTCTAATTTTGCTTATATACATTTTGAGTTTCGTTCTTTCCCGTACATTTTAAAGAAAATAAATTATCGTTGATTGTGTCTTATAGACTTTTTCGTTTTATTATAAATGCACATTATTCATATTCTCGACATTTTATTTCAAATGTAATTTCATAATTAATAATTTCATTTGTTTCAAATATTCTAATTTATTTAATTTGTTTTCCATTAATAAACGGAATCTTCATGGAAAGATTGGGCCTTATCAATAAACATTTTTATTTTCACAGTGGTTTTATTTTCAATACAATTTTCGCAATTGTGAGCTTCCGTAAATTTAAAGTCGATACTAAACTCTATAACTCAAAAATTATACCCGAACAGAAATGTTTGTATCTTTCCACTGAAACATATTTTATATTTTAATATTCTTAATCAATTGTTCTCTTTATATTGGTTGCAGTTTTCCCATCGACATTCGCCGGTGAAATAATTTTTCGCCAAAAACAACAAACGAAAACAGACATAATAATTATGGGAAACAAATATTTTATTTTATTTCAACGAATGAATTGTCACACTTTACTTTTTCATTTATTTATGTTGATAACGTTCGCTATTCTACATTTGGTAGAATACATGTTTCCGTGGCGAAATACAACAACGAATATAAACTCTCAGAACGCATCCATCAGCTGACAGAAACTCACCAAACACACTAATTCTCAGTCAGTGTTCTTAGCAATCTGTCTTTATTTTTCCCACTAAGGGTGGTTATTTTACTCTTTTCACTAAACTCAAATAACCTCGATTTTTTTGTGAAAAAGACATACTTTCAAAAGTATTTGTATTGTTCGGAAAAAAAAATCACACAAAATTAATCTTCAATATAAAAATCGCAGTTTCCTAACATTATAATAATCATTTTTGGTACTAGAAATTGTTGCTAAAGGCAAATCTCCATTTTATGTACATTTAGTGCGTTGATATTCATGGTGGAATGTAGTTTGAATATTTTTTTGTCAGATTATTGATATTCCCACAATTTTGATGTTTTTTCCTTGACGCACCGAAAGTTTGTGAAAAAATTGAATTTTCCTCAAAAAGGTAGAGATCCCACGATTACACCTCCCGCCATTTAGAATTTAATTTTTTGCTGCTTCACACGTATTCACAGATAGGAAATTTAACCCATTTACGCCCGCCGTACTTTAAAAACGACACCACTTTACTAAACGTTCTATGCCAAATAATCATTTGAATTCTTGATTTATATCTTAAAATTGATAGTAGGCGGTTATTTGTTCATTTATATGTGAAAAGAAAGTACCATACATAAAATTTGGCGCCAAATGTTGACAGTTCTGCAAGTTGAGTTTTCATAGTGAGGCGGGCGAGTTTTATAATAACTGTAATTAACTGCTGTTTTTACAAATCATGACTATTTACAACTAAATAGAAAGGATACTGGAGAACCTTACTGTGGTAACTCTTTTTCTGTGATTCAGAATTCATATACAGTATTTGGGGCGCTGTTTATGTAAGTGTGGTTTTTTTTAGTACAATGGGCCCAACTGTATAAAAAATTCGATTTTTTTTTTGTTAGGCATAGAGATTGAAAATGTCGAAATTCACGGCCAAAAATAACTATTTAGGACTTCAAGAAGCTATCAACTCCATCTTTGATGAAAAAAATGACAATGAATTTGATTTGGTGATTATGCCACCGGAACCTAGTGCTATCACAGACGAAGAGGAAGGCGACGAAGATGACATTGAAATCTTCGCTTTGCATGTAATGCGCCGACATATGCCACAAGATGATGATAGTGGCTGGGGGGAAAGTGATGACGAACCGCTTTCTAAAAAAACGACGACTAACTGAACCAATGGATTCCTTACCAATTTGGAAAAGGTGCGGTGGAGCATATTCTGAAAAAATATCAGTTTCGAACGCGGTACATACTAGGAGGAGTCGGCTAAGGGAAGAAATGGTAAACCTTACACCTGTGGACATATTTGAGAAATTGTTTGATGAAGAGGTGTATGAGCTGATTATACGCAAGAGCTTATTGTATGCAGGACAGCATAATCGACATAGGTTTGAGCTAAATAAGTATGATTTGCGTGGATTTTTGGGGATTTTACTATTGTCTGGTTATCATAAAATAGCTCGAGAGCGCTTGTACTGGAGCTTAGATGAAGATGTTCGAGTATCTATTGTAGCTGATTGTATGTCGCGAAACAGGTATATAGATATAAAGAAAAACATCCATTTGGCTGATAACACCTTTGCCGAGAAGTCTAATGATAAAATGTTCAAAGTGAGGCCTTTATGCGACCTACTGATAAAAAAGTTTTGTCAATGGGGCATATGCCACGAAGATCTATCAGTCGATGAATCAATGTAATGTGTCACGCGCGCATCAAATGGAAGTGTGATAAATGCGACAAAACGTTGTGCATTGACAAAAATTGTTTTGCAATATATCACTCATAAGTGCCCACTGTACTACAAAAAGTACACCTCCTAAATGCACTTCTGCATTATTTTTTAAGTATTTTTTCTCTAAAATCTATTCGAAATATTCCTTTAAAGCTGATAAATAAAGACATTTCAAAATTATAACCATTTGTTTGACCTTGGACGTAAATGCGTTAAGAGAGAATTTTCTTTTCAAAATTTGCGGGGGGAATCGCGTAGGTGCGCGGGAGCTGACGGTCTATTTAATACTTAGTTTGACAGTGCTGGAGGTATGTATAGTAGAAGACAGATTTTTAAGTAATAGTTAATTTTTTATCCTATCTCGTCTAGTTCGCCAGACGAACTATTCGAGCATCATTAAATCGCTAAAAAATTCCAGCTCCGTTACTCAAGATGTTGCTCTAGCATAATTTTCAAAAAAATTGCTTACAATGTTGTCGACGTGCTCGCATATATTTTTAACAAAAGCGTATACCGTGGAATTTTCCCAAGCGCGCTTAAAATTGCTGAAGTCATTCCTCTCCATAAAAAATCTGACCATTGTCATCTAAATAATTGCAGACCGATATCTCAGTTATCCGTTTGCTCAAAAATGTTTGAGAAGGCAATCAAAACTAGGATCTTGGCGTTCTTAAATTAAAAAAAAAAATTTTAATGAATCTCAATATGGATTTCGTGCTGGTAGATCAACCGAGATATATGAATACAATAAACAATAATCTGCACGGCTGGAATTTTCATTGACTTTACTAAAGCTTTTGACTTAGTCGATCACAAAATCCTATTGTCGAAATTATATAATTCAGGTATGCGTGGTTTTATTTATAACCGGCTAGCTTCTTATTTAAAAGATAGGAAGCAAAAAGTTAAAATAAAGGGTTGTTGTAGTGAACTACTCAACATAATGCTTCGTGTTCCGCAAGTTTCGGTATTGGGTCCATTGCTGTTCTTGATTTTTATCAATTCTATATTTAAACAGAATTTTGAGGGCATAATAACAGCCTTTGCTGATGACAAAGCCTTCTCCTATGGTTGCAATTCTCTGCTCAACCTAATTTCTGACATCAACTCAGACTTGGATATTCTAAGGCGCTGGTTTGCTGTTCATAAAATGGTTTTGAGCAACAAAACCAAACTTATGTAGTTTAGTCTCTCAGAGTCGCCTACTATAGTTGATTGTGATTTATTTTACCATTCTCCTGGCTGTCAAAAATTCAATTTTAATTTAAATGAGAGTACTACCTTTGTTCCTAATGTAGGCTGCTCGGTTCATTGTTTCCGGGTAAATTTTGTCCATTTCTTTAAATACCTTGGAGTAATACTTGACAGAAAGATAAACTGGTCCGATCACACTACCGCACTGAAAAAGTACCTGTTGTGTTGCATTAGGCAATTTTATAATCTTAATTTGTACTGCTCGAAAAAAAGTACTAACTATGATCTACTACGGTATTGTTCACTAAAAGCTAAAAGTTGGGGAGGGACTTATTTGAACAAGACCAAACCGCTTCTTATTTTACAAAAACATGTTGTGCGTATTATTTGTAAGAAAAATCATTTTCACAAAAGTTTCATCTTGTTCCAGGAACTAAAAGTTATTCCAGTAAGGCACCTCTACTATTTTAGAGTTCTTAAACTATTTTTTATTAGAAGTGGCTATCTTACAGTTAGAAGAAACTCGCTACATAACTTGCGTGTAAATTCCAACAATTTGGTAAATATCCCCGCTTACTATAAAATACACCTTAAAAAACTTTTTACAGTAGTAGCTCCGTCAATTTTTAACAAATTACCTTTCACTATCAGAAGTATAAAAAAATTGTCACCATTCCTACATAAAGTAAAATCTTAGCTTTTTAATCATGATCATACTCAAATTGAACACATATTATCTTCAATTCATTAACCCTTTCCCTTTTAACTTTCAAACAATAAAATTATTTTTTTGTTCTATTCGTTTTCACCCTGCACACAATTTTAATACAAATGAATTTTTATACTTGTGAAGGGACACTCGCCACTAGCTCTAGCTTTTAAGCTGAGCTAAAGAGTGTCTTCAATCTAATTTTGCTGGATCTTATATACTATATTTTGAAGAACGCTTCATAAATTAATTTATAGTAATATTTATTATTAATACGATTATTATTAATGATTAAGGATTCTCAATTGTATGTAATGTTATTCATCTATATGATAATTGTAAGTTATTAATAATTTCTCTGAATTGTTCTTTTCGCATCTGATATATATTGTACCTAGCAAGATGAATTAAATAAAAATAAAATAAATAGGTTCCATTCATTGAGGAAACTTTCTTTCTCTAGTTGGAGCATGCTCCTTAGCATTTCATCAACCATTTACTTTTACTTTTTACTATGATTATTTCTCAACTTTGATAATACTTTAATATTTACATTGAGCATATACATCTATGTTTACAGGTATGACCTTATGGCCGGAGTGACTCGTGCCGAAGCTTTTTTTTCCTTCAACACTGAAGATGTCCAATACGGCATTGAGGCTGATCGACGTTCAAAGATTCTTAAAGCGTATGTCCGGAATACCTACATGTACCACCTCAATGAGATATTTGCGACTATTGTGAATGAATACACCGACTGGGAAAGACCTGTACAGCATCCAATTAACATCAGGTGAGTGACGCCTACATGATAAACAAACCGGCCAAACAGGCTTGTTATTGTTTCAATTTTCATTAAAACTTTGATTTCGGTCGGAGTCCCTACAGCTACAGAAACAATAAAATATTATTTACATTCCAAGTTGTGTTGAGAAAAGTTTGCGAAACACATTCAATAGGGGGAGGCGCATTTGACAAAATTATCATATTGAATTGACAAGTTTTTCATTTAATTTCGTTGTTATGCTGCTTGAAGATGTGCAAAACTTTTCGTTTGACTTTTATGTAGGCTAGCAAGCAAGTGCCTGTGCATTAAAATTATTAGTATTTATAGCTTCTCTTTACAAAGTACCCAGAGATGGAGGTAATAAACAAATTTGAAGTTGATAAACATTTCTTTTTTCTTTTGTTATCCCACAAATACCCACCTAATTGTATAGAGTGTTTTCTGTCTATCGAAGTAGATAAACTAATTTAATCGTTAAACCTGGCGAATGTATTTTTTATACCCTCCAAAGCAAGGTCATTATATTTGTAACGCTAAGAAGGAGTCACCGGAGACCTCATAAAGTATATATATTCTGAATCAGGATCACATTCTGAATCGATTTCGCCATGTCTGTCTGTCTGTCCGTCTGTCTGTCTGTCTGTTGAAAGCACGATAGCGCCCAAAGGAACTGACATATGAGGCGAATGAAATTTTGTGAAGTGACTTCTTTTTATCGTCGCCAGGTTGTTATTGAAAATGGGCTATATCGGTCAAGTAGTTCTGGTACGTCGCATACAAAACCAATATTAGACCTATGTGTCTCTCTGTCTGTTGAAAGCACGATACCGCCCAAAGGAATTGACTTAGGCGAATGAAATTTGGTGAAGGGACTTCTTTTTATCGCCGCCAGGTTGTTATTGAAAATGGGCTATATCGGTCAAGTAGTTCTGGTACGTCGCATACAAAACCAATATTAGACCTATGTGTCTCTCTGTCGGCTGAAACGCAATAGCGTTCAAAAAATCATTCTAGGAGAATGAAATTTGGTGAAAGGACTTCTTTTTATTGTCGTCAAGTTGGTATTAAAAATGGGCTATGTCGGTCAAGTAGTTTTGGTACTTCCCATACAAAATCAATATTAGGCCCATGTGTCTCTCTGTCTGTTGGAAGCACGATACCGCCCAAAGGAATTGACTTAGGCGAATGAAATTTGGTGAAGTGACTTCTTTTTATCGTCGTCAGGTTGGTATTGAAAATGGGCTATATCGGTCAAGTAGTTCTGGTACGTCGCATACAAAACCAATATTAGACCTATGTGTCTCTCTGTCGGCTGAAACGCAATAGCGTTCAAAAAAATCAACCTAGGAGAATGAAATTTGGTGACAACTTGACGACTTCTTTCTTTTGTCGTCAAGTTGGTATCAAAAATGGGTTATGTCGGTCAAGTAGTTCTGGTATCTCCTACACAAAATCAATATTAGGCCCATGTGTCTCTCTGTCTGTTGGAAGCACGATACCGCCCAAAGGAATTGACTTAGGCGAATGAAATTTGGTGAAGTGACTTCTTTTTATCGTCGTCAGGTTGGTATTGAAAATGGGCTATATCGGTCAAGTAGTTCTGGTACGTCCCATACAAAACCAATATTAGACCCATGTGTCTCTCTGTCGGCTGAAACGCAATAGCGTTCAAAAAAATCAACCTAGGAGAATGAAATTTGGTGAAAACTTGACGACTTCTTTCTTTTGTCGTCAAGTTGGTATGAAAAATGGGCTATGTCGGTCAAGTAGTTCTGGTATCTCCCACACAAAACCAATTTTGCATGACTTGTATGCAGTGGAAAGCATCAAAGCATCGGCCAGGCCGATGATAATATTTTTACTTGTTTATATTTGGAATTGACTAATGGATTACATCATGCTGAACATGTGCATGCTTACAGCTCATATTGGCTTTGGTTTGTATTGATATGCTTAACTGTCAAACGCATAAATTAAAAATATATAACTTAGCTTATTGGAACTTTGAAAAAGCATTGATGAAGTAATTTCAATGGAAAGGGGTATGTACGGCTTGTGCTCAACAACTCCAAAACGCATCAAAAATCATAATATCAAAAACAAAACACTGGAAAGTTGAGAGTTCATATTTTTTTAAATATTCGAATTCGTAATAGATTTTTGTCTCAGAAAGGGTCCAACAAATTTGTAGGTCTATTTGTAGATAATGTTTTGAAGTTATGGTGTTTTGAACAAGATGTTCTCTTGTCCGAAGTTTTATGTAAAACAAACAAAGTTTCTTATATATAAACAATATACCTATATATATACCTAAGAAACGAAGTTTTTTGAATGCAAAAAAGGATCCATAAGAAAAATAATTTGTAACACATATGCGGAGGATATTTTTTTTTAAATAATAGGTTTTGTGAATTAAGGTCCGAATGTTTCTTATAAGGGAGTTTCTTTTAGCTCTTTTTAATATGGAAGTATATATAATAAGTTAATAACTACACCGATTTATTATTGAAACAAATATTTTTTCTTCAGAGCAGGTTGCTCTGACTTTTATTTTTCTTTGAGTTTGTTTTTTAACTTACTAAATGAACATTTAGGTTTTTTGCATTTTACCTCGGTCCGAGTACCTTGCATTCCTATGTATTACATCGAATTGCAACATGAACTGCACCATGTATTTCTATGGAAATTCACTACATCGAACCAGACGCTTGTCAGTTCTCCCCTTCTTAAAAACGATCGTCATCGGTCGTCAAAAGTATGATAGGTTGTTGAACTTTGGGCTGATATTTGTTATTGGTTCATTCGTCTTTGTTGTTCTATTATGATTTCTGTGTTGTTTGTTTCTTCTTGGCAAGATTTTGCATATGATCAATATTATGATAAGTAATCCGAGTACGGAGATGAGGGAATATGTTGTTACTTGATGATTATCGTTTTCTGTTTGTAGAAGAACTATTCATTTTTCTTGGAACTAGTTTGCAATATTTTCGGCTGAGTTCTATTTATTTTTCTTTCTCGTCCCTAAAGTAGTCCAACAATGATGATGGTGAGATGGTGTTATCATACACAACGTACGAGTAAAAGAAGTCTACAAAATAATTGACCCTCTTTTTAAATAAAAATTAAAAAAAAAAAAATAATAATAATAATAATAATAATATGTATCCTGAAAACATTTCTTGTTGCTTTCATTAATAACTTCTCTAACTCGATCTAGTGTAATTAAGTTTTAAATATCTTGAGGCGATATTTTCAAAAGAAGATGGAATAATTAAAACGAAGGAATAATGAAATAAGGAATCGAAACGCAAATAATATAGAACTTTTCTGATTCTGACTGCCAAGATAAATTTAATAAGTTGTATAAAGGATAGACAAGGTTGAGGTTTTCAAAAATGTGCAACAAATTAAAGTATTGCACTAATGCAAATTGGGTTAAAATCGCTAAACATAATGTTGAAACGTAGGATATCGATATCTTTTTAATAAATATTATTTGTTTTGAATTGCGGCGTAATACCTTCATCAATTTAGTTATTAAGTTTTTAGTCTGAAAAAGTATAAACTATTTAAGAAACCAATAAAAAGTAGAAAACATAATGCCCAGTTCACCTCCAAGCCAACAAACAATATTTAAGGACACCTTAGATATCTATCGAACACCGAAAGAATTTCATTGGTAAAATCAAGTATTTTCATTACTTGAAAATGCGTCAACTTCAAACATTATCAATTCAACTAAGGTAGCGTTGTCATTTTTTTTATTAAAAAGCTATCACGTTCATTACTCAATTTAACAAGCCCGTAGTTAAATTCATGTTCAAACTAACACCGCGTTTTATTTAAACAATCGCATTCGTATTTGTTTGGACACTATAAGATCGTTATTTGATCACGGATTTGATGCTTTCAGTAAAGTGTGCTTTGAGAAAGTTATCACGTGCATTTATTGGTTTAACAGCAGAACAGAAATTCATGAATAATCACTTTAAAGTTTTCTTTATCACTTATATGATAAAAAAAATATGACAAACTTTGTCAGTCAAGCACGGTCCGTGATGGCAAAGGTATCATTTATATCCAACGTCAAATGTTGGAGTTGTAAAACATTCGCGATCAGCACGCCTAATATTTGGTCCCAATCATAGGCATTTACGTGATTAATATCAAGCAAAAATATTCCATAATGCATTAATAAAACAGGAACTTATACAATTTTTCAAATAATTTTTTTATTTTATAATAAAAATATATATAGCTGCATAAATTCTTAAAGACATTTCTTAAAAATATAATAGTTGTCTATACTATCTAGTACTTCAAATGAACTTCAAAAGTGTTCGCTAAATTCTGATATACGAACTTATTCGAAAAATATATACGGAGTGTTTTCGTTTATTAAAACACATTTTATTTATTTATTTTATTTATTTATTTCAAAGAATAGGTTTACAGTAAGATTACATCTTATAGTTTGTGAAGGCTTTAAAAGATTTAGAGTTCAAAAGCAAATTTAACATTAGATAGATGAAGACAGACTACATTTAATTAATTGGAAGCTTACATAAGAAAATTAATAACAAAAACAATAACAAAATATAATAATTGACAAATCTGTTAGTTTTATATTTATGTACCACTGGCCAAGTGTTGGAAAAGGTAAGTTTTAAATGTGCTTGTGTTTGTGGTTCTCCGTAGTGTAATGGGTAATGAGTTCCATTGAAGAGTGGCACATTCAATGCAGTAAATTTTAATTCCATTACAAGATTTGCAAACATTATTCAGTATGTTTATATACAATCTTACAATAGGCCAAGCAATTAAAGAAACGTTCATTAGTCGAAAACTCGTATCTAGGGCATCAAAATCGTCTGCGTCCGTAAAACAATCTTGGACAACTTCCATATTTCTTATTCTCTCATTTATAGAGTCTATTAATCAGTATCCCAAAATGTATTTCACAACTATTCAACACTGATTTGTATTAATTTACACTTCGCGAGCACTTCCGATACTATTCCGCATAGACTTACCAAACTAGGCAGTCGACTGAGAGCAGGAACGGTACTTTTGCTTACAAGCTGCCTGTCCCAGAGTATATCCATTAATGAGTAGGGACACTCTCCACGTGTTTGTTATCAGTTTAGACGGCACTAAAAGTGCTCTAGTAAAAGAGGGATGGAAGAGTAGTTGAACTATTTCAAAATGTGGTACAGGGTGTGACGTAAAAATAAAGCAAAATCAATTTGTAATATTTCTTATTGAACATTTTATATCTAATATATATTCACATGTGTGCTACACTTAAATATTTTTGTTTGTTGGTACATTTTTTGTTATTTTTATTGAACTGTTTTAGAATAAAGTAAACCCGTACTCGGACGTAAAATTCCTTATTTTGATTTTTGCAACAATTGTAATGAAATTCATTTTTCAAAAAGTTAAAAATATTCCCCTCAAAATTATTTAAGTACTTATTTGTACATATTTGGAAAACAAGAAATAAATTTTTGTTCAAGATTCTCTAACGAGTCTAAAAATTCTTGATTGGGGCGTGTCAATTTCGCATCTGCATATTCTTTAAAATCTGTAAAAAGGGAGGAAACGTTAAGTTGCGGCCTCAATTTTAACTCACATTTGTGGTTTGGGTGGTATTTTTTTTAAATATAACCTGCGAAATAGTAGAATGCATTATCAATACCAAAGTTCACAGTTTTATAATCAGGTTCAGTTTTGAAAGCGTAAACCAAATTGTCCTTTTTTTTGTTTTTTGTGGTTCCATCTGCACTTCAATGTATGGAAGTTCCATGTTAGCAGTTGGCTCACAGTTTCCATGGGTAATATCTTCCGTATACTTTGCCCAAAAAGATCTTTTAAATGAACAAATGAATTGAAATGGAGTCAGCAACTTGTTATTTCCCCCTCGGTTACGTAAAACAGCAAAGGCGTTTTCCAACCAATCTTGATTAAGATTGTTGGGAAAATGTGCCCATCTGTCAATTTGGGGGCCATTCGAAATGAATTATTTTTCTCCCATAAATAAAAATTCACAACGTCTTTCCAATTTGCTTTTTTTTTATCAACAGCAATATCGTACTTCATGAAATTTTGCCAGAATGATTTTAAAAGATGAGGGCTATCGAACATATAAAATATTTTAGTTTTTCTACATAAAAAAAACTTACACTTCAACTTCAGTATTTCACTACTTTTAATTGTTTGCCACACGCACAGACACGGAACACCCTTGCTTTCGTTAATTGATGATAATGAACGACTGATAACAATCCAATTCCGGCCCGCCTTTAAAAATACGTGCGAAAAAAATGTAAACAATTCCCTCTACAGCCAACCTAAGTAATTAGTGTGACCATCTGCTATGAAATATATTACCTAAAAATGTTGGCAATAAAACTTAAAATCATAAAAAATGGTTATCAACGAAGCAAAAGGGTTGAATTTCGTGATATAGAATGAAACATTTCTTTTTCATGTCCATAACAAAGACCATTTAATCAATCACTAATGGAAAAAAATACAAATATTACCAATTCTACAAAAGCAAAGCTGGGAACCTGATCATATTAATTCATTCTGGCCCGCCTTTAAAAATGCTTTATGAAAAAAACCACAATCGTTCGTCGTAAACAGCAAGTCCCATGTAGTGGTTCAGGTAAAATATGCTGTGTACCCTTTTCTTCTCGAGCAGTCGTTGTATTCAGGTAAAAAGAATTCTTTCGACCTGCTTCCACTTATTGTACGATTTTTTCTGCATTTTGCTTTGAGGTAGTAGCAAATGCATATGTAGAGAGAGTGTCCCTACTCATTAATGGATATACTCTGGCCTGTCCTGCAGCAAATTGCATAATTATTCGCGCCTGTACAAATCAAAGGAGCGCCATTACTGCCGAACGCATACTTATACAATTTGCTGCAGGGACTTCATGTCATTCGGGCGGTCATTATGGTGGGAAATCACGTGTGTGCGACTGTGTTCGGCATACTTTGTGCCCATAAGTTATGCGGTGTTCACATCACAGTTTATTTTAAGAATTTGTAAAGTTTTTGAAATTGTTGGTATCAAATGGAATGTTATAATTTCGTAACAATGCTAAATAAATTAATATAATAATATTTGTCAATATCTTTTTTCACTTTTGTTAAAAGAGATTTCGTAAGTTCAGGTTTGTTTTTGCATAATTTAAGAAAATCCACCTTTTTCCGTTGATTTTAATGCTTTAAATTTCGAAGCCATGATGAAAAAAAAATATATTTTAAAATAGTTTCGCGAAAAGGTTTTTTTTTTTTTTTGTATGTCGTGGGGAAAATATTATTTAGTCTTAGCATAATTTATAATATGTAATTAGTACTTAAAATGTATACTTGCACAATAATATAATTATGCAAGTATGCATTTGTTAAATTGAAAAACAAAAATTATTTTTTATTTTTTTAATATTAGTATTCTATTCTGAAATTTGTATGCGTTTGGCCTTTTCTGGTAAAGGCCATAATACAAAAATCCTCGTAGATTGCTCTTTATTTTATTCGTAACGAAAAAAAAATTTTTTGATCACTTTTTGTATTCCAAAAACTCAAATAGTGCACTTGTTTTTGTTAATTAATAATTTAAAAAGGTCTATTAAAAAAATCTGTGCACATTTCAAAATACATTGTTTAAAAATTGGTAAGAGAATTATGTGTATAGAAAACGAAATAAAGCGTGCGAATACCAACAATAATTAACAAAACAATTTGAATTCTTACGTTCGATTGAATACGCAAATCTGAAATCGGAAATCAAAATGCAGAACCCACTTAAATAAAACATTATATTAGGCGTGTTTTTTTGAGCTTCGTTTTCAGAAAAGCAAAGTATAGTAAGATTTTCAGCACACAATTACAATAGGCCTGTTTTTTTTACTTCGTTCTCAGCAAAGCAAAGTAAAGTAGGATTTTCAGCACGCAATTACAACAAATACGTTCTACAGGGTGGCGCACCAATTGTGCTACAATAAGAAATTCAAATAACTTTTTTTTTAATCGATGTATTTCATTTATTTTTTTTTATTGGTTAGAAAATTAAATTTTATTTTAAATAGTTAGTTGTTTTTAAAGATTATAGATCGCAAATGACCTCCACGCTCTCCCACGCATATGCGGCACCTGATCAAAAAACTATTCATTGCGGCCTAAAGAGTTGAAGTTGGGATCGCCTCAATTATTGTCGTTATGGCCTGCTTTAATTCAGTTAAATTCCTGGGCTTCGTTTTATACACCTCTTGCTTGACATAACCCCATAAAAAGAAGTCTGGTGCAGTCAGGTCAGGTGACCTTGGGGGCCAGCGAAGAGTGGAGTTCCTAGAAATTAATTTGTTTGCGAATTTTTTGTTTAGCTCCGCCATAACTGGTCTGGCTATATGTGCAGTTGCTCCATCTTGCTGAAACCAAACGCTGTTGAATGGTATACGTCTTCGGCGCAGTTCTGGGTAAAAAAACTCCTTCAACATCTTTAAATAACGGTCCCCATTGACAGTAACGGTTACACCGTTTTCTTCAAAGAAGTACGGCCCGACAATACACCTTGATGAAACTGCGCACCACACAGTGACTCGTTCTGGGTGCAGTTCCGTCTCATGGAGCATTTCTGGATTAGACTCATTCCATATACGGCAATTTTGCTTGTTTACATTGCCGTTAAGATCAAAATGGGCCTCATCAGACATGAACAAACAATTGATCAATGTGTTGTCTTCTTCGGCCATTGATATCATTTTTTGGCAAAATTCCAGGCGAACAGGCAAATCCTGAGGGTTTAACTTGCTAGTAATTGGGACTTTGTACGGAAACAAGTTTAAATCGTCATGAAGTATCCGTTGTAATGGCCGTCTACTAACTCCAATTTGCCCCGATAAGTTTCGGGTCGAAACGCTCGGATTGGCCTGTATTGCAGATGCTACTGCTACGAATGTATCCTGAACCCGAACATTGGCATCTCGATGGTACGGCCTTCGTGCGATGCTTCCAGATTCGGCAAACATGTTTACAAACCTCATAATGGTCCATCTACTCGGGGGATTACCGCCAAACTCCCGCCTAAATTCCCTTTGGACGGAAATGACGGACTGCAAAGCATGGTACCGTTGCACTATCCAAATTCTTTTCTCCGTATCCCAAGCATCCATTTTTATAAATCTAAATAGTAACCTACAAAATACAAAAAAAAAAATAAGCCGATTACTCACACAGAAAAAAAGTTATTACGTTTTATTTTTGACACTTCGAGACTCGCAGTAGTTATTGTAATTTGTGTGTTGAGAACGAAGCTAAAAAAACTGGTCTATTGTCTTTTTGTCAGGAGTTAAACTTTTTTTTTTGCTTATTTTTGCATATTTTTTTGTTTTAAAAATAAGAATAGAATTTGCATTCTTACTGCTCCTAATTAACATTATTCAACAATGTTCAGTGTTATTCAACTTCAGAACTACCAATCATATATTGATTTTGTACAAATATGGTGTTAAATAAACGAATTTAAAAACATTCACCCTAATAGCAATTTATACAATATTCATGCACATTTACTAAAATTCGCTTTTGTCTAGTAGAAGCTTGGGTTTAACTTGCAAGTTATTGACTCATTTTTGGAACAACCCCCAATGATTTCGTTTTTGCATTTTGCTGTCAAACATAGAATTCATACAAACAAAATCAAAAATAAACTGAAATATGAATGGATGAACACCTTTTACTACCGAAGATGGATGGAGGACAAATTAAGCTATCTAAATAACCATACTCAACATTATTTTTTTATACTTTTATTGTTATAGATTCATTTACATTTTGTTTGTTAATGAAATTCTGCCACCCGACGGCTCTTAATACACGTAACGTATTCACAGACAGGAAAAAAAAAAGAGAGCGCGAGAGAGAGCTGTCATTCAAAATTTGCGGGGAAAATCGGGTTGGTGCAGTGAAAGTCGACTGTCTAGTTTCGTTAATCTATGCTATTCCGTTTCCTTAAGAAGACTAATGGAAAGTGACGATTACTTCGATACGGATGACTGTATTATACCATACACACATTTTTACCTCGAAAATGTTTGTGATTCTTTGAACACCCTTGTGGTTGAACAGACTATTATGAAGATAATTATAAACGTTTGCATAGTATGTTGAGTGTGTTTGTGATAATTTGATCACATTATATTATATAGTAATCTTCAGTTTGCACTGTAACTGGTCTAGATCTGTGTTTTCTTGATAACTTTTCTGATGGCTCAAACTATTACTTGTTTAAAAAATCACATTGTCATTGCTCTTTAACTATGTTTGTGATAAATTTATTGTTTTTGAATCAAGGGCTGATATAGTAAAAATTTAATGTTAACACATTCGATATTGATTTAACATTTATTTAATTACGGAATTATTGACGTACACTGAAATAATACTTAAGTCCATCAGAGACATTCTTAAACCAAATATCTACATGATTTTTAATATAATTTGGTTCAACAATGTTTGGATAGCTGAATTAACAACGTTTCGTTATTTGATTCAATCATATATATTGTCAACAAATTTCGGTTTAATCAGGAAAATTTTTTAATTCAACTAATGAATTTTCTTTCGGTGAACCCATATACACACCTGTCATAACGCTCTCGGAGAGGCAATGAACACACATGGGAAGCTGTTATCTGTTATAGGCTCCCCAAAAAAATTTCTAGTACCCATACTGAGGTGTTAGAGTCTCATCAAAGAGGTTGTGAATCCAAATGGGATGCTAACATAGCCCAGTAAAAGTGTTGTAAATTACAACATGAAATACCCACACAGGAAGAGCATACTTGGGTGATATTATGGCCTCTCAAAAGCTTTATGATGCCCTTAAACTAAGATTGTAAAATTATTTCAGAGATATAGAAAGCTCACAGTGGTTATAGTCTTTTGTAACCCGTTTCTTAATACACACTGATATAGCACCTTCTGTTATCTACAGAACGCGGGTTGATCTCAGAGAAACACTGAGCAAAAATGGAATAAATTAAGGTAAAAAAAGCACATGTATTCTAAAAAGATATACCACTACAATAACTGGTCTAAACGGTACGATTTCTTCAAAACAAATACATATATGATTAGACCAACCGTAGGCGCAGTAAAATTAAATTAATGTACACAACAGAGCTGTCAGTTGTTATACAGAATAGATTCAGTTGTCACATATTTAATTCTTTAAAAACCGCATCTTTAAGAGCTATGGTAACTTTCTATTATCTACAATTGCATAAATTTGTGGGTAACATGCTAAGTATTGAGTATAGCAAACATTTTTTCTGGTTTGGCACTCTTACCTCGGAATTTAATTGTCTCATTATAGAGAACCCCAGCTTTGTAACGCTAATTCACCGCATATCGCAGCCACTTCAATGACATGGGGGAGACGTAATAGTAGTTGGTGACATGAAATTAAACCAAACGAAATAAAGCCAAATTCCCAAATTTTCAGCCACGAAATAAAGTCAAATTAAAAATTTCGTTTGATTTTGCTTTGGAAAACGAAGCAAGACCATTTTGGCATTATTTTCATTAACATGATGAATAACAAAAATGTAAATTGAATGGTGATCATTCTGCCCCCTGAAATCCCCCTACTCGGGGTCACTGTTTACAGGTTGGGTATGCGAAGTTTCTTTAAATGCATGCAAAGCATAAATGTAAGCAACTTTGCCTTCACCATATTTCGCACCTACTCCAACCTCCAAACAGTGACCGCATATTAATTGTGATCAGTTATGAGATGGTGCATTTTAATAGAAAGATAGATAGCCTCCTTCAATTATATTCTACTTTCTTGGATGCCAGATGATCTGCTGGATTACCATGCTCCTGTGTAACTGTTTCACGACAGATTTAACAGCCAATTGCTTAGTTGTTCACTCCTCTGGATATCGAATTAGCAAAGTCCAGTACCTTAGCCCCAGTAGTAAGTGAGTTCAACCCCTAGGGCTTTCACAACTCCGGTTCTTTTTTACTACCAGTCACCCGATGGAGTAGCTCTATATCGTTATAAATATAAACAATCGCAACGTCTACGCAGTACCATTAGGTATATTCTAATTGTGCTTTGGCAGCTTGTATTATTGATCTATAAGATTAATTTAGTGATTTTAAAATAGGTGTATTTAGTATATTCAGCCTGACGATCCCGTTGTCGATAAATAATTAGTCCACCGCCAAAACGGTTTGCGCAACCATTGGCTTGAAACCGTATTCAAATCGAGCTAAGGTTGGCGAAAGTTATCTTACACTATTACCGAACTTGGGCTTGTACCACAAAACTACAAGTCTTGTACAACGGCCGAATTTTAACAATTAACAATGGTTTTCGTACCACAAAACTACAAGTGAATTTAACAATTAACAATCGTACAAGGTGGCGCAAAAGTAATCCTCCTATCAGAAAATGCTATAAATTTTGCGATTGGCCCCTAATGTCAGTTCTGTTTTGACATTTGTGTAGTAAATACATGCGAAATACACTTTAATAAACAATGTTACGCTACACTGCTCCAGAACGCGGAATATTGGTGACTATTTATTTGAGCATCGGTCGGTGACTTTGGCACAACGTGAATTTCGTCGCAGATTTCCTAGCCGTCCAACGCCTACTGGTGAAACACTGCGACGTTTAGCCGCTCGCCTCGAAGAGACTGGCACAACACGAGACGTTGCCAAGAGTGGCTGGCCACGGAGCGCCCGTTGTGCCGAGAATATCGCCTCTGTTGACACATCCATTTTTTTTTCGAGAACGCCGCTGGTAAAACGACAACAGTTTACCGATTTTTTTCTACCGCAGTTGGACGATTTAGGACTGGAGGACATGTGGTTCCAACAGGACGGAGCTACGGCACACACTGCGCGAGCCACAACCGATATTCTGAAAGCGGTGTTCCCGGGTCGTTTTTGGCGATTTGCACTAGCCCGCAAGATCGCCTGATTTGACCGCTCCAGACTTCTTTTTGTGGGGCTTTTTGAAGTCGCGGGTTTATGTCAACAAGCCTCAGACTCTTGCAGCTCTTAAAGACAATATCCGTCAAGAATGTGAGGACCTATCGCCGGAAGTTTTGGCCAAAGTGATGGAAAATGCCATAAAAAGGGCTCAAATGACAATCAACTGTTGCGGCGGCCATTAACATGACATCATATTCTCGATGTAAACAAAATTAAAAGACCAAATAAAAATAATCCACAAGAAGAATCAAAGTTTTTAATTTTTTTTTTAAATTACAGCCAAAAAACATCGGAAGGTTATTTTTGCGCCACCTGTACAAGCAAACCTTAACAAGTGGGAAATTCAAAATTTCCCCACTTTCTGTACCACAAAGTTGCAAGTATATAAAAAATTAAATAAACCGTGCGAATTGGAAATTGTTAAGTGCTTACAAGTCACATTTTTTGTGGTTTCAAATCGTAATTTGAATCATTAATTTTCAGAAAATATTAACTAAATTACTCTAGTGTCATAGAAGAAATACTGTTAACATTTTTTTTTTTTATTATAACAAGTCAGTTCATATTCACGTTCGTCAAGTGCAGACTATTTAAAAATAACATGTTCTTTTTCGATTCAGATGAAAGTGATGATGATGAACAACATCGCGTTTTTAAAGCGCATCGGCTAGCCGTCACGGAAGCATTTGTACAACTGACTTGTAGAAAGAAGGGAAATTTGCATATTTAACAAGTGATTTCCTTTTGTGGTACAGTAATTATAGTCACTTGTTAAATCGGCATATTTAACAAGTGCCTGTAGAATTGTTAAATTGTAGTTTTGTGGTACAGGCCCCAGAAAACGTCTTGAACTTGCTTAGTCCTCTGTGACTGAATAAAGACCTCAATCGAAATCGGCCAATGTCAAACCAATGGGTATGTGATATATTTGCACATATGTACATATGTATTTTATCTGAGTTAATGTTCCCATCAACTGACTGAATAAACCTGACCATCTGGCGTAAGAACAAATGAAACAAGTACTTACCCCAGCCCTTTGTTCATTTGAAAGCAATTTAAAATTCCATTGAGATGCTAATGGTTTGCAGTGAGTCTGAAACAACGGATGGACTTCCTTCGTCATAATTTTATATCCATATATATCTCTCATAAATATCCGCATATACGAGCTCATTTAAATAAAACCGCCAACAGCTTAACCAAAAAGGGTTTCCTGGAGACGGGATACCGCGAACTTTCATTGCGCTTTATTCAGAACACGTTCTGCATATATATTTATATTCCCTTGGTAATGTATGTAGTCACTACACTGCCGCGTCAAAGAAAAACCGATTCATTAAATAGTTACGCAGGCGTATACGCATTATAATAAACGAACAAAATACTTGTTATCATCGCATTTCCCTGAAAGGAAGTTTTTTTTTATGCCTTTTCTGAATACGTCCCATCTGTTTCTATGGTATCAAAGAACATGTTTAGTCGTTTCGCTGACACTCCTCACACGTTCACACACATCAGCAAAATAAATTGATTTCGGTAAAATTGAATTTTTAATGTGTGCTAGACCAGGTTTGTTGTCATTCGTTCTGCGTACTTGTTTTGGATGATTTTTTCTCTTTTTGCGCCGCTGATTCTGTTCTTTCATCATTTTGGTAGGTATACGAAAAAGCTCAGCATATCCTGTATGAAGTCAAAATTGTAAAGAAAAAACAATTTGTGATTTTTTTTCTTTCGGCAAATGGTTTTTATTAATGAGAGCGTATAGATTTGCAACTCACCCCAGCGAGTAATTGACAGTGGAGTACAGCAAAGCTGGTGATACTTTTATTTCTTGTTTGTTGTTCTTCTCAACAGCGGAGCAATGGCATGTGTAGAACAGATATAGCGTCAATCCAAAAGGACATAAAATGGAATGTTTCCATGGATATTTTTATAGGTATGCGATATGTATAAAGTATATGCAAATTTTTTTTTGTTGGGTTTCGTGGCGTGATGTATAAGGTATTCCCCACAAAAAACATTTGTGGGACTACAATAGTTTATGTATGTGAGCACGATTTTCCATCAATATTAATGGACATGAAATATGAATTACCTTATAAAATTCCGTGTGTTTAATTAAACTATGGTGCATGGTGTTAGAATGAGCATTACCAGTTTTTTGGTAGGTTTAATACACTTTGCTCGTCCATTTTCATTTGCTGTGCAATTGGGTTCACTTTTAATTAAAAATGGAAATCTGCAACATTATGCACCACTTACTTTAGATAGGAACTATTTCTGCACGATGCATAGGGCAAATAAAACAAAAATATTTTTTTCTTTATATTAATTTTGATTGAGAGTTCGGACGCTCATAGCTTTTCTAAATAAATAAGTCAAACATGGTTAAGGTCCTAGCGTAATCATCCAGATCAGATTGGCTTATTAATAAAATCAAAATGGCTTTCTGATTTTGAGTCATCTAAGCCGGTATACTTAAGTCTTCTTGGACTTGATCCACACATCTGAGCTACCTTTTCTACTCAATCAATTAAGTAGAAATGAAGTAGATCTCACTCTATGAAATATTCGCTTAAAACAACTTATTGTGATATCACCCGGTCCTGAGATGAGCCTACGGTTTTGGGTTTTATGCAATCATATCGCGGGATATAAGGCAAAACTACATATACATAGCTGTTGCATCAGAAAAGTAGAGAAAAGTAAGTCTAGTAGCTTACTCTACTTTTGACGCATTTGGCACAATACACTTTAAAGGTCGGTGTGACATGTCAAAAGTTAAAAAAAAGAAAAAAAATCATGGAGAAAAGAAATCATCATCGGACGCCATTCTTCACCATATCTAAAACATGCTTGGTTTAACAAATTAATTTGGTGATGGCAGCACTCTTATATCTTCCTTCTCCGACAGTGTACCCAATTAATCATACAGTCGAAAACGTGAATAATTTCGTTCTCTCATTGGAAATCTAAACGAATTCCTGAAGTAGGAAAAAAAAAGCTTGTTTCCCTTTAATTCTTAGACGGCACAGCTCACAATTTTTTCAAAACAAAATTGCGCCAGCTGTACTACATATCAAAATGGATGGCAAATGGGCAAACCCTTCGATAACAAGCGCTGGCGCTGGTGCCTTTTTAAAGACGCAGCAGCTTCGCCTTCTTTAATAAGCTCGAATTTCGCCGTCAAATTTACTCGACAGCAACAAAAATCACATAAACTGCTAGAGAGACGAGTATAGTTGGACTAGTTGAAGATTCCGAGCTGATATTAAATTTGCTAACATTGATCGTGACCAATCGCTCTGTCATACCCCATGGCTGGAGTATTTTTGTCCAATCGATGAGGTCGATCCAACATAATTGAAGTGTTTTGACAGATGGCTCTAACTTGCAACAAGTAAATAAAGTGTTAAAGCATTATAAATACAAAGTAATGCAAAAAAAAAGTAAAAGCTTGTATTCGCCTTAAAGTTTATTGACAATACAAAAGTATTAAATAAGAGTAGTCCTGTACAAAAAAAAGTTTGGTCAATTAAACGGCCACACAGAGAGAAAACAACCACAAAAAATAGAAGAAAAGTTATAAGATTTCTCTATGGTTTTCATCCAAGGAGAAAGTCGTATTAAAACAATAGAGAAAATTTTATTAAGATGATGGTGAATTTTCTTTATAAAAACCACATATTTTTAACAAGACATCTATTCAATATTGATATGACGGCATCTTGAAACAATATGAAAAGTATGTGAAAACCTCGTAGCAGCAATAGGGAAAAAATAATCGAAAGTATATGAAAAACGCTTGAAAAATAAATGGAAAACTTATCAAAAATTTATTTGTAAAACTTATACATCTTAAAATGATCTTAAAGAAAGATCTACAAAAATGTTGTATTTAGGGTGTCTTGAAATTGTGGTCTCAAAACGACAATTCTTGACTGTAGATTTTCCTTCGTTTCAAGGAATGGCAGTCTTATTTATTCCCTGTATATTTTCTGGAAGCGAACAAGAATGAAGCTATAGAGACGTCATTAGGTTAGGATCTAAGAAAAAAAATATTTATGTTATGATTACAAGTTTCGATTTATTTTTTACAACAGATTACCTTTTGAAATTCCGTCTTCGTCTTCAAAATACAATATCATTTTGGAAACTGTCCTATTTAGTGAAAGCAAAACTCCTTTCGTGGAATGAATGGTTTCGAAATTGAAGATTCGGAATTTTATACATTGGGTTTCATTAACGTCTTAATCACTATGTACATTTACAAGTTCATGTTTTTCACCTAAACCGAATGGTCCACTTATAATATATTTTTCGAATTATTAATAGAATTACCCATTTATATTATTTTTACTTTTCGACACGTACAATCGCATTGAAATCTAAAAACAATTGCGTTCGGCACTTTTATAAAATATAAAAAAAAAACGGTTTGTTCTAAGAGGAATTCTTATTGTCTAAACGATAAAATTCGTTTAGACAAGCACTTTTAATATGTTCGTCTTATAAAAACCGAATATTAATAAGGTTTTCATATTATTATATCATAAAGGGTTTTCCAATGAGAGGTGTTATTGTGAATGACCCGCTATTTCGGTAGCTGTCACTTTTGAAGCTTTTATTCTTTGACATTTGACAAGTAGAAACTACGCCATTACTAAAAATGGAACGATACACGCTTCAATAACGCATTGAAATTATTAAAATTCACTACAAAAATGGTGAAAGTCTTGCAGTCACAGTTCGCAACACTAAAGCATTTTTTGGTCGTCGCGAAGCACCTTGTCGGACCGCAATACAGAAATTGGTGAAAAAATTCGAGCTGTTGGGACAAGTTAGTGATGTGAAGAATAAAACCCGTGCACGTCGCTCAAGAACAACTGAGAATATTGCTGCTGCAGCCCAAAGTGTTGAAGAAAACACAGCTTTGTCAATTCCTCATAGTTCTTTGGAATTGGGCATTCCACAAGCGTCATTGCACCGTATTTTGCATAAAGACTTGGGTCTTAAGGCTTATAAAGTTCAGTTAACACAAGAACTTCAACAAGACGGCGCTCCGTGCCACACAAACAACGAAACCATTGATCTTTTACGGGAAAAGTTTCCGGACCGTTTTATCTCACCAAGAGGTGATCACAATTGGCCACCGATATCTTGTGATTGAACACCTTGCGATTTCTTCCTTTGGGGCCACGTGAAAAATAAGGTCTAAGCCAACAGCCCAGCGTCGATTCAAGACCTCAAAGATAAAATTCGTGAGGCAATCGCGGACACAGGGCAGCCACTCTGCGATTTGGTTATGGAAAATTTCATGAAAGGGATATGGTCCTGTATGCGTGCTCGTGGTGGCCATTTGGCTGATGTTGTGTTTCATACCTTCCTCTTGATTATGAAATGAACATCCGATTATTTATCTCAAAAAATGGCATCTTTCTTTGAATACCAAAATAACACCTCTTATTGGAAAACCCTTTACAATGTGAAAATGCCACGTTCAATTAATGTGATATGTGTTTAAATGTATAAAGGGAAAGCAACGATTTCTTTTGAAACGTTTTTTTGTTTAATAAAAATGACTTCTTAAAGGCAGAAATTAACAAGGATTATTTGTTTTGTTTAACACGATTTTCCACGTAAATAAAATATAATAATAAGATTTTCTTCATTAAACCAATAGTTTTCTCTATGGAAATATCATATTATTCATTCTTTTTAATCAGATTTCATAGAAAAGTAGTCCAATCTTATTGATTTTACATAGTCATTTTTCGCTCTGTGCAGTTTTCCATGCAGACCGGTTTTGTATACTTTTTTTTGTATTTTTAAGGGGAGCCAACCTAGGCATCGTGCAATTAGTATGGTTGCTCCAAGTCTGTCGTAGTGTGAATATTTGGCCAGTGGTCAATTAATGCGTCTATTAATAGTCTCCTCCATTTTTATCGCCCTTTGAATATGTACTCTCTTTGATGATACAGAGTCGTTATAGGTTACTAGCTACCCCTATAACGATGCAGAGCAACTCAGTGTAAAGCCACAATTTTCATTTAAGTTTTTACGCATAGCATATATTACTTTTAAATACCTAACACAAAATGTTCACACAAGCAATTGCGACGACAGACAGAAAAGTGAGACTGGGAAAAACTCGCACGAATTATCAAATTTTCAGTAAGCTTTACCGAAGAAAACTCTAGCATAAAAACTCAAATATTAACGTACTTTGGTCATAATAACAATTTTGCAATTTCATTTGTCCGTGTGTGCATTTCAATTTACTAATCAGAACTCTTTCCGTTTTTTATCACTCTTTTCTATTCACAGAGACGAGACCCTGGAAGCACTAAGTGACGCTCAGGTTGTAGCACCGGCCGCACAAACTGTCGATTTGCATTCAGCTGACCACAGGAATTCCTATCTGTACGTGTTCGATTATCAAACGAAATATGGAGATTTCCCACAGGTAAGGTATTATGCGGTATCGTTGAACAAACCACATGCATACAGCAAGTGCTGATGCTCATTTCGAAAGGCTGTTGACTTGGTATACGCTTGACCCTATGCAAATACGATATCTGTACGTTAGGCATGGAGTCACCCAGCAATATACAGCTCAGCACATGGCACCACACAGCCAAGCACTTTGTATGCTGCATCAACAATAATTTCCCAATTACTTGAGGACGAAGACAAGGGAACATTGAGGTGGTTGTATCATATCGATACCACCCTCTCATACGAGTGATTTTCTCGGAAAACGCTCTGAACTTTGTCTGCCTCAGTGGTATGAATTTGGTTTTTGTATTTTCCAATTATTGTGCTTGGCTTTTGCATGTGGTAGGTTTTTGTATTTGTTGATGCAAACTTTTCCCAATAGGTACTCTATAGATGTGCATTGTGCATCCCTGAAAATTTATTGAATTGTGCAAGGAAGGATTGAATATACTAAGGTAGCGTAAAGTGAATGGCGGCATAAAATAAATGTGTACCACTCAGTAGTTCCATTGCCACTTATGCAATCTGAATACTAGACAATTTAAAATAAATAGTTTTCTTAATTGTGTTGGCTTAGTAAAAAATTTCTTAAAATGCCTTTCTTTATTGAATTCATTTCAGAGGCAAGGATGCATCCATGGCGAGGACTTGCCGTACATCTTTGGAGCACCACTTGTTGGTGGATTCAATCACTTTAGCAGAAATTACACGAAATCTGAAATCGGACTTTCGGAAATTGCTATGCTATATTGGGCCAATTTCGTTCGAACGGGGTAAGTGCACCTTCGAGGTTCGAGGGGAATCTTCTTTCTATAGAAAACTCTTAATTAAATCCCGCATCAAGCAGAAAGTACTTACATATGTTCATTTACTTTATTTTTCATTATTGCAAACGCTTAATTAATAAAAGGAACCCAAATGAACAACTTGAGGGGGATCACGGTAGCAGACAGGAAAGAAGCCGATACAAGACTGTAGAATGGACGGCGTACGAAAGTGTTCACAAAAAATATTTAAATTTTGGTAAGTTTACGTAAATATACATCATATACTCGTATATGTGGCTACTCCTAAAAGTAAAATTGTCGTGGACTATACCCACTTACATAGTAATTCAAGATTCCATTATCTAGTCCATTTGCTGGGTTCTTTTGAAATGACATAAAGTAAGTTTGATATTGACAGTTATCCAGTTCAGAGCAGTTCCTGAATTGTCAAAAAATAGTACGTCTTTCTTTTTAAGCTTTGACACATTCACGGAAGTGTATCATTTTCTTCATAATGAATAAGCATTTTAAGTTAGTTCTCTAGTACCGGTGTGAAATGTTTGGACATCTAAGTTTCTAAGGCAATACTACATCTTCCCGATAGTAATATTGATATGGTAATTCAATTGTAATTTCTCGTTAAATATTGTGCCGACATTCTTACTTTTCTTCAAGTTTTCAATAGATTTTCAATTCTAGCTCATTTTTGTATACAACTATAGACATTTAGATTTGTTCGGATTTAGTTTAAGACAGTTTCTGTCAGACCAAATAAGAAGGTTTTTTAAATCTTCGTTAAGATTATAAACTGCGTCCTCAATTTAACCCAGATTGCAACTCTTACGTATACAGCTGTACGCCACCTCCATATATATGGAACAAATGCTCCTTAATTAAGATTGGAAGGTGTTTTATGAATATTTTAAATAAAAGTGGGCCCAAAATATATCCCTAAGGAATGCCAGTTTATAATTCCTTAAAATTGGAGATGCTGTTATTTGCAACTAAAGGATTTTTCTTTCCAATAGGTAAGACCTTATTAATAACGCGGCAGATGACGAAAAGGTGGAATTAAGTAAGATGCGATTTATAGTATCAAATAAAAAATCTAAGCGGACTAGAAATGTCACTATCCGTTGCAACCCACAGGTCGCCTGTTACTCCTAAAAATGCAGATATACAATAAAGTTTCTGCCCAAAGCCAAATCGGTTCTATTCTAACAATTGTATTTAACAAAAATTTGATATTTAATGGTGGATCAACTTCCCCATTACCTTTGACAGAATTGAACTTGGAAATAATAAAAAATATTTGTGTGCCGTTACCAAAATTCCTAAAAATAATCTTGCTATTGATTTACATCTTTAGTGTGTTGATAATCAGGGTGAAATGTATAGTAGGGTGGAGTGAAATATTTTTTTTATTTTTCTCTTATACATAGTCTGGATAGGTGCCATTAACCATCAAAAAGGGAGACAACGAATTTCAGCATGATTAAAACATATCCTGAGGGTTCACAACAGCCTTGAAAAATTGAATTGGATTATCAAAAAAATATGCATAATGGGGAATATTTTATATTTTGCAGCGCTTCGCTGGTTTCTGTTACAAAACCACCCAGAACTCACCGCGTGGAGGTTGCTGCTATTGAGTTACACCCCCACCCTACCCAACCTTCTGTTAAGGTACAGTTTTATACTTTATTCAATAAATAAACTCTTTTTTGAATGAAATTCAGGCATTTTTTGTCGAGATGCTTCGCTAGAAGCTTCGGTTACTAGCTTAACACAACGTTCCACACTTTGCGTATGATATGGGAACCGAGCAATAACACTACAATCGCCGCTTTTTACAATGTCCGAAATATTTTCATCGCTAAGGAACTTCGTTACAGGGGTCTCAGCATTTTGTATGCCCTGCCAGTTGACTAAATCTACATAATCCTTGGCTTTAAAGTTGAGTTTTGGCACTGTGAACCTACGAATATTTATTTGACATTTTTCAGCTCGAGCTTTCATCACTCGCCGAAGTTCCAACTCACGAATCGATTTTCTTGGGTCTGTCATCATAGCTAAAACTATGTTTTCCGGATGGGCATAAAATTAATTTCGTTGGATGACAGGATCTATAATCTTTTTGAATTTCGAGTCCAGATATCGAGACAATGTAATCACTTTCCATAAGTAACGCGCACCATCTTTGCAAGAAGGATGACTTTTGATATGAAACCAGAAGTGTGCATAAACACAACCAATGAAGTTTACTAAAATTACTAAATTGTCTAATGGGTTCTTACTTCCATTAGTCTCACAATTCTGTTTGCCGCAGTCAGCCAATGAACATGTGATAACTTGCCGGGATTTCTTGATAACAAAGAAGCGGAACATTTTCCAGAACCTACGGCTTGGCATATATTATGCAAGTACTTTTGGTCACAGCTTAGCTCATTTGTATTAGTAAAATCTGGTAAAATATAAAGTATTTCTTCAATTGGTAAAAATTCTACAATATCCGACTTTTCACAAGACTCCAACATTTTGCCGATTGGCCCGGAAAAGCCATATGGACCTGTTGTTTGTCCATCTAAACTTTGTCGAAGAGGCAACTCATTGCAATGAAGCAAATATATATTCCATTGCAGAGGTTTCCCCACAGCTTCTTCCATTAATCTTATATAACCCCCCTTTGAACCGGTATTTGCAGCCGTTCCGTCGCATCCAACTGCAACAAAGTGATTCACGGAAATCTGGTTTTGATGTAAGAAACTGATTATGGGCTGGCATATACTTTTTGATTTTCCGTCGCTAGGGGTAATATGTCCCACATACCGTTCACCAGGTTCTTCAACAAGAGAAATATGCTCTTCGACAGACAATTTTTGATATGATTGCTCACCTTTCTTTGATATGATTTTAGTACGATCTTTTCGGCGTTTTGTCTGACTCCATACCTTAAGAGCCTTATTTTTGATCTATCTATGACCTTTGATTGATCCTCCAGGGTCATTATACCAACGTCTTTCAAAACACTACTTGCTATTATAGCGGCATTTCTATCTGATATCCCTGTTGGATCACAAGCAAGTCCCAAATTAGGTAATTTAAGTCGCATTTGGTTTTTAATGAGCTCTGCTTTTATCTTTCTGTCAGTTGTCTCAGAATCAGAACAATTGATTCGAGCTTCGACAAAAGTTATTTTAATCCGTACTTTTTGATTGTCTCTTTTTTTCAACGTTCTCAGCCCTTTTTTTTTCTTTTAGAGCTGTCCAATCAATCCTTCCGATAAAGAACTTCCTTATGGTTCTTTGATCCGTTAAAAAATCTCGCTCCATTATAGGAACTTTATTTGCCTGAACACACGAGCACACATAAAATAGTGCTCACTGGCAAGAGCATATATCAAATAGCGTAACAGATTTCTTCAAAAATTGTTCCCACTGTATTTTGAAACTGTCTAATTTGCTCCGTTTTTCGTTAATTTTATAGTTTTTAAGATGTTTTTTTTTATATTTCTCATGGTATTGCCGAATTTTCTTTACAATAGAGGAGTGAGAAATAGTAGGAAGAGAAGCCTTTTTCCATACATTTACCAAATTTTGAGCCACTTTTTCGGACACTTCATAAACAGTTGGTTCTTTTTTCGTTGTACATTTAAGATTGCAGACAGTATTTAAGAACTCCTTCATAACCTCTTTGAAAGTTGGCAAACATGATTCCTCAAATGGTTCCGTATTTCCAAAAATTAAATCTTGCACCTTTTGCCTAGTTGTAGCCATCTTACAATAATATTTTTTACTTTATTGGAATGTGACGTATTTTTTACTTTTTGACTGAATATCAACACAACCTCTCTCTTAAATACAAAAATATTGAGTGAGAAGAAATTAAATTACCTAGCATTAAGTAAATTGATTTTTAAAGAAAGAGAATACGTTTTTAGGAAACCGCGAATATTTAGAAAAATGTCACACAAAAAATATTAATTTTTAATATTAAAATTATTACATATTATTATTATTAAGTTTGTATATTTAAAGTTTTCGAATTCTAAATGTGTAAATGAGTAAGTGTATGGAAGTCGGTTTAAATCTGACAAATCCAACACTTTTACTATTATTCCTGTTTTTTAAGAATTTCTGAACCCTCTAGAAATATTTTAATCGATTTCAAATTTTTTTCCCGTTATTGGGAAACTTAATAGCACCCATCCGTTATATAATGTATATGGAGAAATAAGAAAAAGAAAATTCGCTCCCCCCTAATGTATAGTTCTGACGAAATTTTTAGCAAAAAATTATAGTTCGAATGCATTTTTGCAGGTTTTTTTTTTGTTTTCCCCGGAAAATCAAAATTTTAGCGGCTCCATGCAATTATCCTAACGTATAAACCTACTTCTAATGAAATAGTTCCAAATAATAAAAACCCTAACAATAAATGCAATAATTTCTAATTCTTAAAATAAAATAAGTCCTAACTCCGTATGGAAAATCTTCTCACCCAATAAAGAAATAAACCCTAACATTTAGAAGTTATTTTATTATAAAACAGTTCCTAACTCTACAAAATGAAAAAACTCCTAAAGTGAAAAACATTTGAAAAGCCAAACTAAATAAGGCCAATTTCAAAACCACTTCACAACCCAGACCCACACATGCTGCCCCCATGCAACCCTCCTCGTTAGGGTCACTGTTTGGAGATTGGAGTAGAAGCGAGGTTGGCTGTATGCAAAGTTGTTGATATTATGCATATTTCGCGTGTATTTCAAGAAACTTCGCGTAAATCCAACCCCCAAACAGTTACCTCAAGCAGGGTCGTTGCAGGGGGAAGCATAGCCCCACACATATTCGAAATACCGCACGAATTTACATTTTTCTTTTTCATTATGTTAATAAAAAGAAAACTAAATAATACCAAATTGGTCTTTTTCGTTTCCAGTAACGATAGAAAGAAAATTGGTTTAGTTTCGCTTAAAAAAAAGGGTGCATGATCCCCTAATTAGTATTTATTTCATTCGCATGAATTTAGGATTTTTTTTTCATGTTGAAATAATTCCTAACACTAAAACATGCAATCAATATGTTCTAACTTTGATTTAAATAAACCTTATATTTACGAGTTCTTTCATGTGTAGGTAATAGCTGTTTTTTATTATCAGCTATGATCCATATAGATCATCGATTTGCATGCACTTACAACAACAGCACATGATCCTGCTTCTCATCGAGATCACGAATCATGATCTGAAAATTATTTCAACTATTTCCCACTAGATGGCTTGTTTCATTTTTAAATGTTGGTGTGCCTAAAAACGATAGCTACCTAATCACGTTGCCAGACAAAAAAATGAAACACAAAATATCAATTGATTTTTTCCCGCACGAATTAAATCCCCATCCGTATTCCGTGTTATTTTCCTTTTATAAAGGTATGTTCAGACCAGCCAAACACTTGATAAACAATTGAATACCTCCATGTTTTATAAAAATTTCTAAAAATTTGCTGGTTTGGATCTGGACACAAAAAAAAAATGAATGAAATGTTTCACAGTTTCCCAATCGTGATGGGAAATCATTTTTCTTTTACAAGGTTAACTGCAAAGTGAAAGTGAGCGCTGTTTTTTTGATTATTATTTATTTCTTTAAATAAAATAAAGATATCAAGAAAAGCTTGGAATACCTAATGAGAAAGGGATTCATTTAATACGAATATTTGAATTAAATCGCGTGTCACGTGATTCCCGAGACCAAAGGTACAAAAATATAAACTTTACTCTTGCTGCTAATAACCCTACCACATTATTTTCTTCTAGTTGGACTAGAAAAATAAAATTGAAATATTTCATAAACACTTAATAACAAAATTTCAGAAATCTCTTATAAATGTGTATGAAATGTGTCCGATTTGCTTCAGAAACATTTCTGAAATGTTTCGCTGGTCTGGACACACCTTAATATGCCAAAATAAACGGATGTGCTAGCAGCAAAATGTTGTTCATGTATTGCATATTTGAACATAAAATACTAAATTATTAAAATTTGATTCAAATATGGTAACACCCCCGACATTGCAAGCGAAATGACATGTGCCTTGTGTGACGTCACGTTGAGCAGAATACTTGCAATATGGCTGGTGGCAATGTGAAGTTTGTAATACCCTGTATTATCTGTTTTGTTTTTGAAAGCAGCTGTTGCCACAACTCAAAAATTAAACTTTTCAATGATCCGTCTTGTTTTATTTTCGTGATCTGATCGGGATCAGATCACGCTGATAATAAAAAACAGCTAATAACTCCAAAGTTATTAAATTTTAGGTTCTATTTAATTTTTTTTAGGAATATTTGCATAGAGCCGCCAAAAAAAATGAAAAAAACCCGCGAATAAAGAACGCTGTGACAGCTGATGACAGTTTCTCTCATTCTCTCCATATTTTCACCAATTAAAGGGCTTCTCCTCACGCTGTGCCAACGTCCAATCCGGCACGTGCGCTGGTTATGTTATGAGCCACCTTCCATAGGGTTCTGTCAACTTGTCATCCGAATACGTTGCCGAAACGGATATACAGGTTGTGCCTTTATTTCAACTCATCGACAAAACTAAAAGTAACATTTTTGTAATTCTAGGAAGAAGAGAAAAAAAAATTATACAAAGCTTACTTAATTAGCAGGTGAACATGTGCAATTTTAAGTTTAAAATACATTAATTAAAATTCATAAAATGAATAAAATTAACTTTTTAATATGGCACAATTATTCATACATTTTACTAAAAAAAATAATTTGAAATTTAAAAAAAGAACAAAATATTATTATTACATTAAAAAATGTATAAGCTTCCACAACTTTTCGTAATTGTCTGGAAACCGTTTCAGTATTTCTGTAGGAACGTCGCTCGTCCCGTCGCTTTGTTACTATACAAAAACGACTTCATCTCTGTCAAAAAGACATTTATTTACCTATTAATACAACTTCATACATCTCCAACAGCATTAAATCTGAGCCTTCGCGTGGCCAGTTGTGTGCATCTAGTTCAATATCCCGTTGAAGTTGCTTCACCATTGGGCTTTTGTGTTGTGACTAGGAGCGTTATCCAGTTGCAGATTAAATGACTGCCTGATTAGTCCACCCCCAGATGGAAATGCGTAATTGTATACAAATTGTGATCGACCATCGTTCCATAGATTGAAAACAAATCTGCATAACCATTGGACGGTCTACAAGACCCTAAAACACAACAAACCCGCCACCAGGCTAATTGCTCTGAACGACTATTTCGTATTTTTCATAAAATAATTTTGCCATCCGAACAAATCTTATTTACAGTGATCCATGTGGCTGAAATAAACTCGTACTTTAACCACAAAGAAGCCTGAGCTTTCCAGCGATGGGTCTCAAATGGTCTCACTTACACAGCCAATCATAGGTCACACATATGCAATCACTGAGTGAAAACTTCTGTAGGCTGTTAATCCGTAGCCCTTAATCCTAGTAGGCTAATGTTGCTGACTACACCTAATAAGCTAAACATTCGTCGATTCGACGGTCTGTACTAAAATATGTTTTTTTTAAGCTTTGTTTAATACAAATGGTTATATTTTTTTTCTCAAACATTAAGATTGTATTCCCAAATAAAAAACTTAATTTTACTAGGTATATTCTTCATTTTTTTATTATTAAGCAGTCTTTTAAAAAACGCAGCAATTTTTAAGTCTAAAATGAGCATATCTTCACAATATTGAAAAAAACTGAAAAAAAAACATTCCTTCTTTGGCAATATAAAATTAATAATAACAGGTGATAAGAAAAAAAAATAAAGGAACTAATATTTCTTTGCGCAAAATCCGCAAAAGTCAATTCGATGTTGACCACAAATTCCAATATTGCATTTAAAAATAAAAATAAAAATAGAAATACTGTTATTACCTGCCGGACACTACCGTCTTTCGCAAGAACGCATCGGCGACTGAGTTAGTTGTTAAGCATAAGTTACTATGTGCCCGCGTTGAAAAGAGACAGGAAAATTACGACAGGAAAAACGACGAACATTAGCCTTCTAGGGTTAAGCAATAATTCACCTTAAAAAGCGGCTTGTATTTCTGTCAAAATACTTTATCGATGAGTATAGGTAATAGGATGTTTTGGATGATGTCGTTTTGTGAACTACTATAAATCAGATTCATATTGACTTCATCCTGTCGCATTTTCAATAATGCCCATATTTTTGTGCTCGGTTTATTTTTTACCCGACTGCACACCGGAGTGTCATAGGCTAAACAGAAAAGATATAAATCTAAATTCAAAGAAAAACGAAAAAAACCCAATTGTCACACAAATTAATGTCAGTGAGAAATGTCAAGATATGGAATACACTGAACTGTGAAATAAATTACGTTCTGATTTATTCACAATAGCATCGCAACTCATATCCAGCCGAGTTTCGCACCTAGCGGCATCTACATTTCAACTCAACATCGCAACTGATAGCAAAAAATTGCATCATTTATTTTTAGTGGATAGTGTTACCATCATACGAATATTATATTGAGTGTTAGGTTAAAGTTTATATAGTCAAAATAGATACATTAGGTTTGTCCGCGTAAGCGGTTTGAATCGAACGCAATCGATATAAATCGATCGCAACCACATAAAATCTATACACGTACTCATCAAAAATGACAGAAAAAGAGAAAATTAACAAAATAACGAGTAACGAGTGGTTGCTCTCTTGGCTCGAAACCGCTCAGAGAATTTCAACCGGCAAGTACTGATTAATATGTCAAATGCACAAAGTTGTCAAGAAACAAATTCAAAATCCGGCTTAAAAATGAATTGCACAGAACAATAAAATCTGTAAAAATAAAGACAATTCGGTGATGGTCGGATGTTGTCCTAGAACGTTTCATAAATAGTATTGCAGTGCATAAATAATTTTTGATATACAATTTCAATTTCGAGAATCAGCTTTTAGGTAGAGCTATATTTACTGGCAAACTAAACAAAAATCTTCAAACTTGTTTTTCGTGAATATTGGTCATTGAATATCTGGTATATTTTTTCACTGTCTTTTAAATTAATTGTATTTAATTTTTTTTTTTTGTCATTGTTTCATTTTGTAGTTCTTTTGTACATTTGAATTTTGTCAATCGGGGAATAGATTGCATTTTACTATTTGTGCCTTTAAGGTGAAACATCTTATGTCAATTTTTTACTCTTTTCAGGAGAGCAATTTTAAACGGTGCTCTGAAAAAAATATGGGTTGGAAACAGAAAATTCTCTCGAAGGCAAATTTGTAAAAAGTGTTCCAAGTTTGGCGGTAGCAAATCAATCAAATTTTTTTTTTTTCTTTGCTTCGACTGCATGTACCACAGTCGAACATCAGACGGTAGTACGTTTAAAAAACACCACGCCGCTTCAAATTAAATATTTTAACAGATTCTTCATCGAAGAGAAAAGTTTTATACATTATTTTATGTATAGAGATAACTGCAAATTTCTTTTCATATCTGACCCATTTAATCTCTTGCCATATGAACTTATTGACACTTTTATCAACTTTTCCCCTTCGACTTCGGGGGATGTCCAGAAATGTGTCTCTTGAAATTTCATTTACTATGAATGGCCTTGTGGCTCCTACCGTGCGAACGAATTGGTACCAGTCACGCGGATGGTGTATATCTAGAGATGTCCTTTTCTTTTTTCTTTCTATAGCTGGATGGTCTGTATCACAATATAAATATATGAGTGTGATCCGGTACCAAATACTTATGGTTTGATTGCTTGGTTCTGTTTGCATAGACACCAGAAACATCGTTGAATCAAAAGAGTTCTTATTTTGACCTTCACATAATTACAGGATTACAGGATTCGGGTAAACTCGTATGGTGTTAAGAAAGATATGAGGCAATTCCTTTGCCATTTCAATGTCCCTCACCCTCATGCCACATGTAACAAAATGGCTGGTTCATTGCGCCGTCATGGGCAGTTAAATGAAATTTCCATAGCTGCCTTTTATTAACCGAAATATTTGCGCTTTATTCTCTGTTGAAAACAAAATAAATCATCGAATTAAGTCAAATGTTGCCACACAACATGCATAATGACCTATTATAAAAAACGAATATCTAAAAACATTTTAATCATCTTCCATTTTAATTAAAGCGGGACGTTGTTTGATTGCCTTGCTATAGAAGATAGTAGTTGGGTGAGTTGGGTTCTTCATGACCCACCGCCTTAGAGATTTCATTTAAGCGCTACGGAACACCAACAATATTCGATATTGAAAAGCCTTCCCTAAAAGCTCCAGTTTTTACTTGTGTCCAAAAAACAGGTCCACGTACCTTAAACGATTCCGTTATGGAGTGACCTTAAGACTATTTGGACCGCAATTAATTGGAAGCCCGTAGTATTTCTGAGTTGAATCCTGGTAAACCAATCACCAGATGTTTGCAAAGTGGCTCCAAGAGGCGCACTAATTTACCACGCCCGCCAATATTCGAGCCTTGTTTTCTTCCAATTGTCTGGGTGAATCAACACATGTCGTCGAGCATTATAAACAGATGAACTACATGAAATATTAAATAAGATATCCGCCATCAGCTATTGGAATTGAAAAATACTTTATTTAGTATAAATGTAGAATCTTACTTACTACGGGCGGCGCTACAGTCTGCGGTGAACCGGGTCAGCTGTCGCGCGGTCCCTCGGATGTGGATCTAAAGTTCTTGCGGCCCGTAGCATTCGTGCCCATTCGCTCTACACGACCCGTTTACCTCAGTTGTTGGACTTTCACTCTTCTGCCTAGGCCAATGTCGCTGCAGGTACGGTCCGTACAGTTCGTCTTTGTTTCCTTCTCAATGCCACCTTTGTAGACGGGCCCAAAAATTATTCGAAAAGTTGTGGAATCACTGAACTAACTGTATATTAGTCAAAATATTGAGGGGCTGCAATAATAATAATATAACTTATTTAATATAGTAACTTTTTTGATTTTTTTTAACGTGCAACATAAGATACATACATTTCAGGACATACTTGAGTCGGTGTTATATTTATATCTGTTTCCATACATATAATAAAACTGTAGCCGTTTCATGTGTTAACGGTTAGCGTGAAAACTACTGCACAGATTTCGATGAAACTTTTCTTTAAATGTCCCTTACTATGCTGAGAAGGACATAAGCTATTCTTTTCATTGCCATGCTTATTTTTTGGGAGCGTTTTTTTTGATCAAAAAGTGTTTTTTTTTTTTTTTTTCTGACCTTACCGCCTTTTAATCGTCATTACTCAAGCACTTCTTAATCAATGCAAACAAAACACAGAAAAACTGCGTGAAGTTTCCTCCGATTAAGTGAAACGAAAGAGAAGTATGCGAGGTGAGTACGGATGTAATCAACAGCAACAATGTTTTTTTAAGGAATTCATAAACTAACTATTAAATAGGCTGACAGCTTCAGCCAAAAAAGAGAAATTGCCTACAAGCTGAATTTGACCTTGGATATAGCCCAGTTTGAATTCATGTATTTATGCATATGCTAATCAAAGGGGACTCACTCATACTTGAAAAAAAAAACAGCCTACACTCTTCCGGTTTAAACCGGATGTCACCATGTCGGTAGCCTGAGGTGGACTCTCATTTCTTAGTTCCAGGTTGACATTTTTCGCAACTTTTTTATATAAATAGTTGTTCGATTTTCTTATAATTGGATAGAAATTAATGTTCGAATTACAGGATATAAAGAAAAGGAATACCGTAAAACCGTAATACTTTGACCGATTTTAAAATACAAAGCTTTACAGGGACTACAAAACTGACCATACAAACCTTTTTTTCACCACATATCGGCGGGCGTTGCCACCTTAACAAACTCGAAGTGTAATTGAACATTTAAGACTCGTTCACATTAAGTTATTTACAAAAAACAGACTGGTCAAAGTTTTACTCTGAAATTTTTAACTTTGACCGCTTTTTTTAAGGAAAAATTAGCATCTCTTACAAAGTGATAATAATAGTAAAAGTATTAAAAGGAAAGCACATATTCACATTTTTTGGTTTCGAATTATTATATTTCAAGTGTTAAAATTAAATATTAAAATAAATAGTTAAATAAAAATGTAGATACTTCTTTATAGGAACGCAAAATATTGGCACACGTTTTTAGCTTTCATTGTTTTTGCCAGAAAAGTAATAATTAAACAGAAATAAATTAGCAGGTTTAAAAAATAATTTTAAGTTCAGTCCATATTAATTAAAAAGGCACTGCCTGGGTTGGAATCTATATAAGAAGAAAACGTTATGAGTTTTGTCCAAAAGAAACAGATATCGGTACCTACCTACCAACTTTTACTTTGTACTTAGAACCGCGTTTACTAAGTCTTCCAATGACGAAGAAGGACTTAGACGCTCTTCTAAGAGCCCATCAATTTCCTCTTCATTCTCTACCTCTGATAAAGGATCTGCCCGAGGATGAGACAGAATAGTAACAGGAACAGAAGTTTCTGCCAAATTTTTCATCGAACACCCTTGTAGCTCTTCTACGCTTACTCCTTTACCCGGTGTCACTCTAACTTTTGTCCTTTTTTTCCTGACGGACGTGCTATCTTTGCCATGACGCATTTCCCTCAGCATGTTAATGACACATGAGGAAACGTTGTCAGAGGTCTCCACCATACTTGCTTCATTCGGAATCTTATTCAAAACCTGCTGAGGATCGAACGGCACAATTCCACATTTTTTGAATCCAGCAATTAGATTCACAGATACGTTGTCTTCTCCTTGTGACTTTTCAACTAACTCTTTGAGCAACTTGGGAAATTTATCTTTTGCTAAGATTTGCGAAGTTTTTGACCTACCTTCCTTCCAGTTTTTCAGGATTCCTCTCCATGTTTTTTTTAGAGGCCCATAAAAAGCCACATCAAGTGGCTGCAATAAATGCGTTGAGTTCGGTAAAAAACAAGCAAATCTGATGCTATTAGCCTGTGCAGCTTCTATTACCTCAACAGAGAAATGGCTGGAGAGGTTATCGCCCAGCAATACAACTTCACAGTCATATTTCCTCGTATACGGCACAAAATGGTTAAGGAACCAGTCCTTAAATATGGCTGCATCAAACCAACCCGACTTACTTCTGTTATATTTTGTGTTCCTTGGTCCACCTTGCATCCATTGCTCCCACAGTTGCTCAGACTTGTATACAACATAAGGGGGCAGCATTTCGCCAGTGGCTGAACCACAAAACATTACAGATATGCTGCTCTTTGAACTGTCAATAATCCTCTCTGGGTACTTGCAACCTTTTTTAAAAATGCATTTTTGAGACCCGGGATCGTCGGACAAATTCGTCTCGTCATAATTAAAAATATATTGCGGCAAAATATATTGCCCGCTATCCAAAGACAATGTATTTTTCAAATGAGTAAAAAACATGATGACATCATTTGTAGTCACCTTTGCCTTTGATGGTTTCAAGTTTTGACACATCCTCTTACTAATAAGGGCATTATTTCTTTTAAGGAAACCTGACAACCAATCCTTACTAAGCAAAGTGGATTTTTTGTTTTCTCGCTTTTCTAAGTAGCTTGTTGCTAATTTTTGCACATCGAACATAGTGAATGGAAAACCCCATTCGCTTGTGGTAATAATAGCCTTCGCAAGTATTTTTTCTTCAGCAATAGAAAATATAGGCGGTCTTCCAAAGTTCTTAGAATGTCTTGAATGAATTTTGTTTATTAATGTGCCCTTGGGAATGCCAAACATCTTGGCACATTTATTTATTGAAATTTCTTTCTTTTCAATAAGATCTAACGCCTCTTTAATTTTTTCATCTGTGATACTATTGTACCTTCGTTTGGTTACTTTTTGTTTCGACATTGCTTTTGAAATTGAAAGCACCTATTTCGATAAAAAGAAAACGCAATATGAACAGACCATAACTCAAGTGTGGTGAAATGTACGGCGGTCAAAGTTTCACCGGTCAAAGTAAAACTGCCGGTCAAAGTTAAAAATTGCCGGTCAAAGTTTTACGATTTAACTTATTTTAAGAACGAGTTCATATTTTTAGTCATAAAACGTAAACTATGTGCTCAACTGCTACGATTTATATCTTAATTAAAAGAGAAAACTGTGTTCTACTTACTTTAGGTAAATTTAGTTTAGATCCGAAGATTTTTTTATAATGAATTTTGGATAGATAGACATCATTTTTATGATTTCTCCTTACACATTCCCATTTTTGATCGATTTGGTGAAACTATTAACAACAGTATTAAACGAGACTGACAACTGTACTGTCACTTAAAAAAGTGTGAGAAAAATTACAAACAAAAAATCAAGTAAATATTTAATGACATTATTTTCATTCATAAAATGCCTACCAAAAACTTTTCAGTTGCGTTTTTTTTTTTATTAAAAACTAGGACTATTCATGTTCTTGGTTGAAGCAGTTGTTTTCAAATGGAATTTAATTATTTATCTCAATTATTTAAAATGTTCTAATAAATTTTAATTATTTTTTTTTTTTTTGTTTTCCGCTATTCATGAAAAGATTATAACCCAAAAATCAGGACAGTCTCGTTTAAATAAGCTTCGTGAGTGGACGTGTAAATATGTGGTTGATTTATAGATAAAAATAATTACTTGAGTTTGACATTGAAACTTAGTTTTGGGTATTCCACTAACATATTTTTTCCCCAAAAACAGACACATTAATTGTAGGAATAAAAATATCTTCTTGTATTTCAGGGAATGAATTTTTCACATTTCTTCATTTATTTATTTATGTTGATTACATTCGCTTTTTTAAATTTTGTAGAATAAAATACAAATGTTATCGTGGTGCAATAAAACAACGAATTTAAATTCTCAGAACGCATCCATCAGCTGACAGCAACTCACGAAATAAACTAAATCTCAGTCAGTGTACTTAGCACTCTCTCTTTATTTTTCCCACGAAGCGTGTTCATTTATCCCTTTTTACTAAACTCAAGGTACCTCTATTTTGGTTGAAAAAACCTGCTTTTAAAATTAATATTTGTATTGTTCGGAAAGAAAATAACATTAAAATAACCTTCAGTATAAAAATCACAGTTTGCTAACATTATAATCATTATTTTTGGTACTGGAAATTATTTCTAAAGGCAAATCTCCTTTTTATGTACATTTAGTGCGTTGATATTAATGGTGAAATGTAGTTTGAATGTTTTCTTGTCAGATTGTTGATATTCCCACAATTTTGATGTTTTACGCATGGAAATTTTACCGAGAATTTAAATTATCACAAAAAGGTAGAGATGGCACGATGTACGAACACTGCTGAGTGTCAGTATTTTTTTTTCTGCTTCACACGTATTCACCGACAGTATGTATGGCGATGTAAATATATATTGAGTTAAAGGTTTTTGTTTTTGTTGTTGTGATATTACCTACATTGATACCTACAGTAAAGAATTCAAGAAGTGAAGACGATATAGGTGAATTAACTTGTTTGATTTATTGTTGATGTAAATACAAATTTAGTTTAAGGTTTTTGTTTTAGTGGTTGTTTTGATGTTACCTACGTGAAGAAGTGAAGAGTTCAACAAGTTGAATTGTATTACTTGAGTTGTTGAATTTAAATTTCTTAAATTGGTGTTTAGGTGAATAGATTTGCTTGATTTATTGTTTGACATTGACAAGGTTTATCTCTTTGTTTTAATGTATTGAAACTTAACTTTTACTATCTTTTTTATTCGAAATTACACAGTTTCACGCCGCGTACGAAGTTGCGGGCACAGCTAGTTTATAATACAGACGTTCGATCTTGCCGACAGAGTTTCGCATTCTCAAACGAATTTACTTAAAACGCTTTAATTGAATGGTTAAATGAATTCTCTTTTGTAACGCCTGTCTTCTAGAAAATAAATAAATCAAATACCAATTTTCAATCGGATTACTCGGATATCGAGCTTTTAAGCTTCCACAGAAGCTCTATGCCGCCTTTTTATCGTTCTTCGCACTCCCTAGTCTTAGCTTAACGAAAGCAAAAAAAAAGTATCTGCAAAACCAGCACAGCGAAATGTAGCAAGATAACGACAAAATAATTAGTCATTTGTTATCTCCTTAGTTCGAAACGAAGTTAATTGATGATATTAGAGGAAAGGATACCATCTGCTGCTAGTATTCCTACAAACAATAGAAAATGTGTTAACTGCTAGTTTAAAACTAAAATATAACTCAACGAACTATTATGTCCAACCGGTTATGGAAATATCGCGCTTAAACGAATTAAAAAAGTACAATGTAACGACTTGCTAAGCCAATTTAAACTCTCATTTCTCGCTGTCACTCACACATTCTCTTTCTTTCTCTTCATTTGCAGATACAAAACCGAAATTAAAAAACCATTATCGAGCGCACCGATTATCATTCTGGCTGAACTTAATCCCAGATTTACATAAGCCGGGTGGTGAAAATGTGCCCGCATCGCATCATCAGCTTGACGATGACAGTCCCATTGCCACGCAACAAGCCGAACCAACAGTTAAACCATTAAATCCCCCAATGGGTAGTCGAATCCAATCAAACTACACCATGTCCACATCCCAAGGTTTCTCGCTGGGCAATTTATCATCACCGTCGTCATCATTGCACCACAACAACTCCAGCAGTCGCTATAACCAAAAAGTTCCTCACTCACTGGATCCGTTGGATTTGATGGACGAAGGCGGTGGTCCGGGTGGTCAGCATAGTACAACGTCACCCCAAGAGGATGGATTCGCGGCATATAGTACAGCACTTAGTGTGACAATAGCGATTGGCTGTAGTCTTCTAATACTGAATGTCCTAATCTTCGCCGGCGTCTACTACCAGCGGGATAAAACTCGACTAAACGAGCCACGAAGTCATACGAAGAAACGTAACGAGAATGGCCAGATGCCCAATAATATATGTGGTGACTTGGAAACGCTAACGATACACAACAAGAGTGATCCGGCCACAATATTGGGCCATCATCATGCAATGCAACACCATCAGCTACCTCCACCAGAGTTTGCAGATATCCCGCATAGAGCACCCCCGCCGCCCAAACACATGAAATCGGTGCCGGACGGGGGTGGGGGAGGCGGCGGTGGAATGATGCCACCACCGCACGCCCTCCAAGTGATGGGCAATCAATGTGGGACACTGACAAAGAAAAGTTGCATGAAACAGACGGTGGGTGGTATGGGAAACCAGAACAATCAGACGAACCAAAGTATCATGGATGAGCTGAGGGTGTGACATTAATTAACCGTACGTTTTAAATGTGATTTGTAATTGATTATCTGAGTTTCTTCGATTAAACTATCATTTGTAAAGTTTTATTTTTTTTAATTTTTTTATTCGTTGTTAGATAAAATATCTAAATTAAAACCAATTTAGACATCTATACATACATTGGACTGTAAATTGTTATAGCTGAAAAAAAAAGAAACTATTTAGTGAATGAATTATATGAAAATGTGACGTTTTTTTAAAGAATGAATACTGTTAGTCAAATTACTGTCACTTATAAACGTACTTTGTTTTGTTTCTAGGTATCTTTTAAGGAAGTTGAATTTGCGTAAGTAGAACTGTGAACGGTTGTAAATAAGAATTTGTATGTAAAGTTTCTCCTTTTACAATAGGTATAATAAGTTCTTTAAATAGTAATGTAAAAAGTAATGTAAGCATTCTTAGGACCAATAATTAAATAAACTAATATCGATTGGTGAGATAGACGAATGAAAATGCGTGAGTGATTTTTAAAATTCAGTACTATCACATTTATACACAGTTAAAGAAAACATGACATTAAACAACCACTATACCTACTAACTGTGATCTGAAGGGATTTGACATCTATGTTTGATTTTCGTGAAATCTTCCAAAGCTTTCCAGCTCATATATGATATTGTTTGAAATCTGAGACTTTCATATTTAGTGTATGTCTTCAATCGTTGAATAAGTTAATACGAAAATAACCACTTTTCGCACCTAACAAAAATCACAGCAACACTGTATCTATCGCATTACTTATAGATCGTCTTATGCACGAATGCCTGTTGGAAACGATTTTATGGGATTGGTTTACTAATTGTTAAGAAAAAGATTATTCTTGTGCTAACGCTGTACGCTGAGCAGACTTTTGCTGCTCTTGAGAACATCAACCCTTCATAGATCTCAATAATCGCGCATAATCAGTGAAAATCAGTGAAACTGGGCAAACTATTTCTGCTGGCAACTTAGTTCGCGTCGTGGAATTTAGATAATGGTTTATTTACGTAATTACCAATAATCGTTTTTAAGCTTCACACTTAATATTTCGTTGGTCTCAATGGGTAATTAAGATGGAAAATTTCGCCATTATGAATTCGTTAAATTTAGCCGGGGCACCTAATGCGATTATAAGTATCGTGGAAAATAAATACATTTTCTTGGAAACGTCTGAAGTCTGAAGTCTTAACATTATTATTTTCTAGTTACGCAAACGTATTAATAATAAATCAATATAAATCATCGTAGATTAGAACCTATTTTCGATGGAGCGCCTCATTTACCCAAAAAGAAATGCAACTTATTTGTTTAAAAAATAAAAACGTATCTATTGTTTACAGTGTTTATTTCCTATCGAAGTTCAATCGCAGTGTTTGTTTTTCGGAAAATCAAATCTTATTTGTTGCAAGTAATAGACAATTGACGAATATTTCCAATTGTGAACTTTTCCATTTTGAATTACTGTTACGATTTCGTTGATCACCATTTATTATACCCTCCACAGGACGGTAAATTCACTTTGTCTTTACAAAGAAAATTAGCATTCTTTCTGGCCTATCAAAAGTCTTTGAACAAATCATTTAAGGCCAATTACAAGCACACATCGACACCCACAACTTGATTAGTCCGCACCAATCTGCGTATCGAAAAGATCACAGCTGCACCAACGCGTTGATCAAAATAACCTTGCTTTGTCTTTTAGATTTTGCAAAAGCATTTGACTCTGTAAATCACAGCAAACTTTGTAGAAAACTCTTTTTCAAGTACGGATTGGACAAAAAAGGGGTTATATTAATAGAGAACTTTCTTAGCGAAAGATATCAGCAGGTTACATTAAATGGCATTGCTTCCACGATGTTGGGAATTCGAAAGGGTGTTCCGCAAGGCTCAATTCTTGGACCGTTACTTTTCGCTCTGTTTATAAACGATCTTCCATCCGTCTGTAGGCACACCTCTGTACATTTATATGCTGATGACGTCCAAGTATATAATTCGTCCCTGCGATCACAGTTTGGAGATTGTATTACACGGTTAGAAGAGGATTTGACGGCAATACAGGATTGGGCTATTTCCAACGAACTAATTCTCAACCCAAAAAAATCCTTATGCTTTGGTGCGATGGCGGAATATCCAGAAGTATATTTATCCGGAGAAAAAATTGTATTTTCCAACAAAATAAAAAATCTTGGAATTGTTTTCAACACTTCTCTGTCAGCAAACGAGCACATTGAAGTAGTAGTCAAGTATATATATTTCGGACTGCGCATTTTGTGGACATCTGCTGACTACACCCCGATTAACACCCGATTGAAATTGGTTAAAACTTTGCTGGTACCTCAATTAACCTATAGCTGTTTAATTTATAGTAACCTTGATTCGACATCGTATAGAAAATTAGAACTCGCCTTCAACGCTATGATTAGATATGTTTATCATTTAAGAAAGTTTGATCATATTTCAATGTTTAATAAGTCTATCTTAGGATGTTCTCTGCGAAACTATCTAAACTATCGTAACTGTCTATTCCTAGGTAACTTAATATCACGGCATAAACCAAATTACTTATACCAAAAGCTGCAGTTTCCTTGCTCTTCCAGAACTGGAAATATAATTCCCCCAATTCATCGCTATTTAGAAAGTAGCCGTTTGTTTTTTGTTCATGCTATAAGGTTATGGAATTCACTGCCATATGTAATTAGACGTATGGTAGGGTCACGAGATTTCAGTGCTTCTCTATTCAATCATTTTAAGGATATCTAAAGCAGACTGCACACAAAAATAGGCATAAATAAAGTAAATTAACTAAGCGTATAGATTTAAAATTAATCAAAACACACTTGTTGCTCTTAAATTTTTTTTGTTTTTATTGTAAAATTTAAAAATACCTATAGTTGTTAGTCTTTTCAAAAATTCGAAATATATGTTTAAATTCTTATTGTATTCTGTTTTTCCTAAATGTTATTATTATTATTTATGATCTTCGAAAAATGGTACTATTTGTTCCACACGGATCACGTGCTACCTACATTACCTAATTGAAAATGGAATGCGATGAAAATATGAGGGCTTTACCACATGAATTAGAGTTTATTGAATTTCTAAAACATATTCATAACGGCGAAGCTGTGCAATTTTCAAAGTTGGGTGGAAATATTGTTGAACAACCACAGTTAGTAGATTCAGTTGTTGAACACCAAAAAAATTAAGAATGCGCTTTAATTAACAGCGATATACCTACTCAATCGCACGACAAGTGAACAAAAATTTACCTGAGCTATGATAAGATAATTAGTGATAATTTAATCCACGGGTTGTCAATTTTGGCACAAGGATTTTAATGAAATTTGTTTAAGGGAAACTCCATTGTTATTTAACTTTGTCTTTTAATTAAAGCCGTATACGTGCGGTGACCATTCGTCCTCTTTTTCGCTACTATGGCGTCTCTCTCTGATATTTTACTAAAAGAAAACAAAACATTGCCCCCTTTTTTCTTAAATGTAGTCTTTTTTCTCTAAAGACCATCTTCCTACCATAAGAAATATGCGCGAATGCGAATAAGTACATTCTCAATTCTTACAAAGCCGGAGTTAGATGGTTTAATTTTATTGATTTTCAAAGACCAAATCAATTCCTCTCCTTTAACAAAATGGTCACCGTACGTATACGTTTCGTTAGGTTTTTCTATTAATTTTTAAAATTTTAAACAAAACCTCCAAATTGGCATGGAGTGAATCAAGACACAAGAGAGCAAGGAGAAAAACAATCAAAGTAAACCCCCAATAGCCATGAGACTAGACGTGATAACAGAATTAATAATTGTAGTAGACTACGAGTGGAAAAAAAAATGGTTAATTGTAGGTATACTCTTTGTGGGGTGAAAAACGCTTTCCTATGAAAATCAGAACAGATGCGCAATTAGTATGTATGCAATAGTTACAAAGTAAATAAATTTATTTATACGTTCGTGATATCGAATTGTTACCACCAGCTATATACAGATACTAACGTAAATCTGAAAAGCGTTCCCTAAATCGCAAGGTCGTTGTATTGGAATTTGTTATAATGGACAAGGACATCCAATGCATATTCTGTAAGTAATTAATAAGTCACATAGTAAAATGTGCTTGTGCTTCATGAATCTGCTGTTGTTTTGCGGCTAAAGCTATATGACTTTTTAGAATCTTCAGAAATTTAAAAAAAAAAGTAGCAGTAGTTTTCACATCGGCGGCAGCTATAAAATGCCTAAAGTTTTGTTATATTGTAGAGAGCTGATTTGCCTAAGTTTGACTCTTATTTCATCATTCATGAAGGTGCCAGCGTAAGAACCGGACATCTCCACTTTTCCTCAAAATATGTTTTTAAATGCAAAATTGTTAATAAAAAAATTCCGCATCGTTTGGTGCAATAACAAGACATCCACGCTGATTCTACGTAAGGATAACACACTTTTGGAGTTAGCGTATACCTTGATACGGAGCATGAATAAGATAACTCCCGGAGTTGTCCGGTGTTTGCTCCGTAAAAATTATCAAATTTGTCGGGGCATACAAATGTTTTTGTTTTCTGAGTATGTGTGCCTAATGATTTTTCTCATGCAGACGCCTCTGTACATGGCAGAGTCGTAGAAAATATGGGCAAAAGCATTATTGAAGTGCGCACACTAAGACCTGTCCTGTCATGAATGTAACGGTACATGTAATCGCACATTGGTATCTTTTGATGTTTTTAGGCTTAGTGTAAGTTGCTTTTTGCAAACGTATTATATTGCATTAAAAAGCATGTGGAAAGTTAAGATAAACAGCGAAAATTAGTGTAAGTGACTCTGAGATAGATTTTTCTGCATCGGGTTCTGAATATGTGGACGAAATTTCCAGCGGAAATGATGACACTGCAAGTAGCGATACATAACCTGTTCAAAAAGGTAAAACAATATGAACATTGGAAAAGTTACGGTGAGTCATACAGATTGTAGAGGAAATATCGTTGTCGCGAAAACAATGGGGCAGCCCTGTTGTTGCAGGAAAAAAATGTTTTGAGGCTGGACGTCAATATTTACTTCCGTTTTCAAGGAGTTTAATGAGCTCGGAAAAAAGGAAATACAAGATGCATATCTATGTGGTCTAATACGCCAATGTGCAGTTCAACGGCGCCGATCTATAAGTGATAATGAAATAAGAAAATACCAAAATAAGTATTTTATAAGGGGAGAAGGTGTACTTGAAAAAGATGTTTGCAAAAAGGCATTTATTTCCATTCATGGAATCAGCAAAAGTAGGATTGAAAGACTATCCAATTTTTTGCTTAAAAAAATAACAGCTCCGTCGGACACGAGAGGTCGGCATAATAACAGATCGAACAAGATTCCAGAGGATGTTATACTTAACATTAATACACACTTTAAAAGTTTTCCTAAGCGTTCATCGCATTACAGCCATAATAAAGAATCGAAATACTTGTCTTCTGAACTAAATGTTAAGAAAATGTACGATCTTTATTTAGAAAAGTTTGAGTCTGAAATATTTTCATTAAATGAACAAACTGCTAACTCAAAGCCGAAAGTTACCTATGACTTTTACAGGCAATATTTCAATATTTCACAACTTTAAGCTTTCTTTTGGCTCACCTAAATCCGACACTTGTCAGACGTGCGATTGGTATGAAAAAAAAAATTTTAGCAGCAGATTCTGAGCAAGAAAGACGTGCAATCATTACTAACAAAGAGTTGCATGAAAAGAAAGCTAAAGCATTTTACGATGATATGCGCGCAAAAAAGCGCTTTGGCTTTGTAAAATTCATCTGTAGAGTTCATTACGTTTGACTTTCAACAAAATTTGCCCCTTCCTTTAATACCACCCAGTGACGTATTTTATAAGAGGCAGCTATGGGTATTTAATTTCTGCATCTTCCAATGCAGTACGAAAAAGAGCTACATGTACATGTATGACGAGACTATCGGAAAGATGGGTCCAAATGAAGTAATTAGCTTTTCACAACACCTCATTGAAAACTTTTTAAGTAAAGCTGTTACAAAAATGTATTTATTTTCCGATAAATGCGGGGCCAAAATAAAAACAACAATATCGTCCAATACCTCCATGCTCGTGTAAAACAGACAAATATAAACCTAATTGTACATCACTTGCCTGAACAGGGACACAGTTTTTTTACCATGCGATAGATCTTTTGGTGTTATAGAAAACCGAAAACGACGAGTGGAACGCATGTATTTACCAAAAGATTGGAGAAATTTAGTGGACAAGTGCTCCAGCAGATTTCACGTTGTGCCGGTGACTAATCAAGCGATATTTGACTTAAGAGCTAATTAGCTAAATTTTACAAAAAAAAAACTGTTACCAACAAAAATAAAGTTAAATGGACGATTTCCAAATACCGATGAAGAAGTATGAAAAAGAAGGAAATCTAGCAAAACTATCTGCTTCGATTTCTCACTTTGGAGAACTTACAACTTACGATATCGAAAAAAAAATCAAATTTGCAAGATGATCCTTTCAGGCCTTATCTGCTATACTCTAACAGTCTTCCATTAGACTCCAAAAAGTACGACGACGTGATGGTTTTGGCGCCAAAATATGTTCCTCAAGCCGATATGGCCTTTTACAGTGATTTGAGGTCTCAAGATGTCGTTCGAGAAGCTGAAGACTCCGAGTTGGAAAATTTTGACTAATTTTTTTTTACCAAAAGCGGTGCAAAAATGAGACAACTCCAAAACTGAAATATATTTTTTTTTGTACTTTAAAACAACATTTTTTTTTATACTGAAAAATACTTTTATTTTTTTTTTATGTGAAATAAATTTTTGTTTTGTCAAAATATTTTTTTTCGAATTTTCAGTCAGTTTTTCTTTTTTCAGTTTTCCCAACATTTTGAAAAAGTGGAGTTGTCTTACGCTGGCACCTTCATTTGAATAATTTAGGTAGGTAGGTACTTTTATCGAATTATAAGTGCAAATAGTGCAATTAACCATAAAATATATAATGTTCTGCTTGGTTCCTCGAAAGATAGCTCGTTATGTTATGGTTATGGCCCTACCCTAATTTCTACTTTGTCGATTATTCGTTCTATGTGTCTGATTGACTGGTATTATGGGTTTTTCCTTTTTTGATAGGATATCTGCGTATAAGAACAATTTTTTTTTTCGCCAAGGAATTGAACAATATAAATTCAGCTCATTAGGTGTCTTACTTGATTTAATTTGCTTTGGTAGCTGCTATAATTTTGTCATAACTTCATCGGCAAGTATGCTAGACGGCAAAATGACAAATAAAACCAATCTGGACCAAGTCGATTTGAATTCCTTAATTATCACAAGTCAGCCCGTACTCGGCTCGTTCGCAAGTCCACGGCCCACCACTTCTTTAAATCGAAACCTTATTATTTCATTAATTACGAAACTCTTCCAATTTTTTTATAATTGCGAAAACAAACTGCGCTAAAAGCCATAAGCGGAAATTGTTTAACTTCAGAGTAACCGTACGCATATAATTTATACTTACCTTAATCTAAAAATATGTGTACATTATCTTTTCTAAAGCAAAAGCTAGCCAATTTCATTTCAATAGAGCATTCCAAAATCCAAAGCACGGAGCTAGAAGGTAGTTCTCCGCTTCCGCACTAAATAGTGATAAAACATATCCTCTTTTCTAATAGCGACCCAGTGTGCAGTAATTAAATCTATTCCAAACAAACACCTTACAAACCAAGAGTTACAGTTTTACTAGAGCAAGGACTAACCTACTAAATTTTAAAAGTGAGATAAATGTTTAATATTTTTATTAATTTTGGATAGCAATAGATGAAAATTCATTTTTAACGGACACTGCAGTTGAAATTTGCATTATTAAAAACCACCGACTGCGTTTTTATAGACACAACACAGAACTATTGTAAGTTCGCTACCAATGGTGCTTTTGCATAACTTAAAAAAATACATTCAGTGCCATGTTAGATAATTTTGTCCATATGCTGGGGTTGCTGTGATGTATTTTCAATTTTGTTTTATTTTCTTTTCTCTTTAATCTTCTTTAATTTAACTGCCAGAAATTCTGATCGTTGGTCGACTTAAATACACTGGCACTAATATTTTTTAGTATTTAGAAAAAAAAAGTGAAAAATATAGTACAACGTTGCAGATATATGAGTTACTTGTCCACGATTTAGAACTATATTTGCATTGAATTACATGTTTTTTTCTTGTACAATCACTCACGCATTTCGTGAAAGTATGCTACCGAAACAATAGAACAATTATGTGAATAAATTAGAATAATATCTATTTTAGAATGTACCTATACCTATATAATATCCCTAGAAAAACTTTTAACAAAATTAAATAAGCTTAGTCCAAACAAGTGAACTCCTCTCCCTTAAAGATTTAACAAAAAATGAATTGCAATAAAATTATTAATCTAAATCCGAATTGCAAAAGTGTGTTCATAAGTATTTTATATGTTTTATAAAATCACTGTAAAATCAAATTAAAATGATATGTATTACAAGAAATAAACACGAAACGAAACAAGACCAGAGCAACATATACGCACCATTTAAATTTTTCAATTGAATTTATAGTTTAAAATATGTATGTACCTACATGCATTCCTCTTAAAAATTCCCAAACAGAAGTTTCAGCCACACAATCTGTTGACAACATTTTTAATATTTTGTTCAGCAATACACAATCCCTATTTCCTAATTAACCAATTCAATTAAGAAATTGAATTAATAAATTGAATAAAGTGTAAATCTTACAAAGACTGAATTTGCGAGAGCTAAGCAAATGTAAAAGCTAAAATGAAAACAATTATTAGAACATTATAAAAGTGAACATGTTTTCGGTAAATAAAAAAAAAAAGAATTAAATAATTTTAGTTTCATCCTAGCCCTTGAATTTAAACAAATATATTTAATTTTATGTCAATGAATATTATGTATCTTAATTAGTACATAAAATGTAACTAAATACTAAAGAAAACTTTTGTAAATACCGTGCTCACCGTAAACAAACAAAATAAGGTACATAACAGTTATAATCTTATAAGAGTATATATATAGAAAGTAATTTAAGATCAGTTAGATATAAAAATAAATTAATTAGTCAAACTAATCATTAATAAGTAAGGAACGAACAAACCGATCAGTTCTTAAAAAGTTTGAAAAAGACAATTATGATAAAAAAAACACGAACATTTAAAACTGAATTACCGTTAATGTGTTAAAACAAAGAAAAATACAAAGAATAATAAAAAAACTGAAACATATATAAAATGGTGGCAAAACATTAAATAAAAAAATATTTAAAAACATTCAGCGAGCTTTTCATTATAAAGGTACAAATTTAAGTAATGTCAGATGTTAGGTACTTTTCATAAGGTAAGTAAAAAAATAAATATTGTTCCGAACGTTATTGACTCTTTTATTTAAACATAATTTACAGAGCAGTTATATTCGAATATAATATTGTTAAATAGGTACACAGTTATTTATTCATATTTCAGTCAACTCAATAAACTTTTATTGAGAAAAAGTTAAAATCTGTGTACAAACACTTACCGCACTGAAAAAGCTTTCCAATTAAGCCGTTCGGATTCGGCATAAAATTCATAAAATTTGTAGATCACTTCCATTCGTCCCAAAAATAGAACCTCGAATGTTTGATTGTAATATAAGAACCTACTGTGTACCAGTCATATTTTATATTTTAAGACATAAACGACTAGCCATGTGAAGTGTTGATAGATTTCAATCGAAACGCGAAATTATGTAGATACAAGATACTGAAAACTTAATAAACTCATCAAGAGCAAGTGAAGGAGCTTATTGTGTAAAAGATCAATGCGGAGAAGACAGAAATTAGCAATTAAGTACACTCGACTATCGCTATAATAATAATATTACACCACAAAGCTGCACCTACTCTATAATAGCGTAACGACTACAATCATTGGCATCCCATCATTCAATAGTGATTTTCTCAGTCACAATTTGTTCGAATAAATAATTTTTTTTTTTAAACATGCCCATTTTTCTCGCATTTTTGTGTCTTTAGTTTGCCGACATTCCTTCTCAGTTCTGTTCTATAAGTAAAAGTAAAAACACGTGCTACAAAAAAAAAAATCTTCAAAATATTCATTGTTTTGACTAAGGACCCATAATTTCGGAAGTTTGTTTTCACTACTTCCTATTATATTTTTTATATGCTGAGAGCTGAGACCCCATGCCAAACCTGGGAATGTTTTGTGTTCTTGTCTAGTTACAAAACAAGGTCTTCCTGATTTCATTAGTAGGTACTACATCAGTCAACGACGGAAATTAAAAAATATATTAAATCAAAGAAATGGTTTTCTAACTTTCTCTAACCTAGTCGGCAAGAGAAAGATATTGGGTTCGTATAATATTTCGAACACGAGACAGGGGAACTCAAAAAAGTTGGTCGCGCAATTCATACTTAGAGTAAAATTGATGTTTTAAAAATAATTGCGTCGTTTTTTTTTTTCAATTCGAATCACCGAAAACGCTTTTGTTGAATCTGCCAATATCTCAAAAACCCCATTTTCGATTGGGTAAAACTTAAAAAACCAAGTGGTGCTTACATTCCGAACAATAACGTATACTCAGCTTTTAGCTAAATGGTTAAGCAATAGTATTCCTCAAATTAAATATTGCTAAATTTGTTACCTACTGTTGAGTCTGCATAATCTAACGCATTTGTTCAAAATACATTTTAATGCTAATAAAGTAATTCTAATTATACTCGTAATATCTATAGGTACATAAAATAATATTCTAAAACTTGTTTTTACCGTACTGAAGTGTCATAATATTAGTTGAATGCTTGCCATCTACGATAATGGATCGCTTAACACTCGAACAACGCGTTAAAATTATTAAAACTTAAGTACTACAAGCTAGCTTCAAGACGGGGCAACAAGCCGCACAACACGACCAATTATGGCTTTATTGAGTGAGAAGTTTCCAGGTCGCGTAATTTCAAGTGTGTTTTATTTATCTTTACTTTCGAAACCGAAAAATGAATGACACTTACATCCGAACAGATACATTGAACTGAAATTTTTCGAGAAAATTTCGTTTCGAAAGCTTCATTCGAATTTTCGTATTTGAATTTTAAAAACTGAACTGATTGAAGTGATCCCTTTAGATACTAATAGATACCAGTACTAGGAATATTCTCTAACCCATTTCAGCATTAGCTTAACATTTTTTTCCCGTCGTAAACTCTAATTTTAAATGACCTATCACGCTGTCAATATATGTATGGATGCAAAATCTTTGAAAAAATAACCTTAAAACTGAGGGGGTTGCATTCAGCGACACAGTCGTAAATTTTATTTCTTCTTCCCTAGCAGAATGTTTCGGGACAGTAACATCCTGTGAAAAGAAGAACCAAACAAGACCAAGTCCAGCGGCTATAAAAGAAGTAGTCCAGACGAAAGAATACTAGAGAAAAGAAACTTCATAACGGAAACAGTGTCCTTTTAAGAGATAAAGAAAAGAACCAACAAAAATGTATACTGAACTACTATTGCATGTGACCGGAAAGGAAAGAATTTGCTCTCTCAAGGAAAAGACCAAAAGACTATTGTACCAGCATTACAGCCGCACAGCAATACCTTTTCAACCAGTATTCCATTTCCAGTACTGCACTAAAATTGTGCTCTTTTCCTTCAGTTAACACAACATTTTCAAGTACGAGTATATAAGAAGGAATAAATATTTGCTCCTCATTTGCCCGACAGGCCAATAGAGGTTGTGAAATATTTTTTCTTTCCGGGAAAAAAAGCGAAATGCATTTTACTTTCCCATCTGATATCAGCGACCAGCTCTTCATTTTTGTCTGTAAATATTTTGCAATCGTTTTTTTTTTTAATATTTAAAATGCAGTATTATGCGATACATAAGCGAAGGAAGCAATATTTATTATGACTTCCTCAGTGTAATTATAATTTATACAGAAACCTTGAAGATCTATTTGAAAGACTTGGAAAAATGAGAAATCACTGCATTGTGACTTGTGAATTGCAGTATTGACTTTTAGTAGTAAGTACTTGAATATTTTTGACATATTTCATGACTACTGTGCCTATGGGTATCTATATGGATGTATCCAGACGCCAATTAGTTGTTACTAATCACCCAATCATTTTGGTCCTTAATAACCGGAATTCAGTTTTTACTCATTTCGCCAGATATAAACGTATTGCGAGAGAGATGCCGCAATTATGTTGATGAGAGAAGCCGCATTTTGAACTTATTGGGAAAATATATACTCAAGACCTCCAGAGGAATTTGGACCAGTAAGGCTTTAGAAGAAGCAAGAAAATGTGTTGAAGGTTAAATGTCCCTGAGAAAAGCAGAGAAAATGTATGGTGCTAGAAATCTTTTGGACTACTTACGCCATTTTACTATTATTTTTTATAACTGTATACCATGGGTACTGGGCATAGAAGTCGAAAAACCGTATCAGAACGCATCAAAAAGTTATCATCCGTTTCGCTGTAGATAAGGATAGTATTCGAAGTCTGGCTTTTGAATTTGCCGAAAATTGTATGGCAAATATAAAAAGGCGCCCTAAGCTTGGTTCGTTTTTTAGAACGCAATAAAGACATATCTCTTAGACAAGCCAAAGGACTTTCGCTTCACGTGCGCAGAGTATGAATCGGACAGCAGTGAATGAATTTTTTTATATCCTTAAAAAGACTTGACCGAAAATAGCCTTAAAAACTGCGGAAGAAATATATTCAATATGGATGAAAGTGGTTTACAGCTAAGTAACGAACCTAGAAAAGTTTAAGTTTAAACAATGAAAGGTGCAAAAGAGTCTTTACCTCTCGAATAGAATGTCGCAATGCCGAGAGAAATTGTTTGTTTTGATTATGAAATAAGTTAACAAAAAGGCGGAATTTGTGGATGGGTTGCCGAGTGGTTCCGACGTCTATCTGAACAAACAATCATCTGACGTTAATGCCGAGTTGTTTTACAAGTGGCGTAAGGATCTCTTCACTTCCCGAAAAACGTTCCGTAAAACGCTTTTGATATAAGCTGGCCAAAAACACAAAAGCAATGCTTTTGAGATGCTTTAGTTCGCTAAAAATGCTAAATCATTATACTATGTTTACCAAAACACCAAGCTTTGCAGCTTCTAGACCAAAGTTTCTTCAAGCCAATGAAAGCAATTTTCCGTAACGAATCTAAAGTTTGAATGAAATGAAGTCCGGCATCAGACCGGACATTTGATTAGCAATGCGTGGGAAAAGATAGCAGCTTCTGTTGTCAATGGAGCATCTGGAGATAGAGCAACGGGGATCTTCCCCTTCAATCTCCTAGCTATTTCAGATCACTTCTTGAAAATATCATATCATAATTTCAGGCCCTTTTACAATGGATGAAAACACTACTCTATCTGTGGATGCACAAATTTAAAGTCTTGAGCGAAATTAATCTACAGCCATTCCGATGAACAACAAACTTGTAGCCACATTGTTTCCATGCTTTACGAAACCCACTCCAATAAAACTGCTTTAAGAAATTTCGCTATAACCGAAAATTTCGGTACCGTTTTAGCACGAAAAAAATAATTTGCTGGAATTTTAGCATCATAAATAAAAAGAAAAAGATCAAGACACCGAAGAGTCTTACTAAGCCTGAACGAGAGGAAGTAATTTAAAGGAAAATTGAGTCTGTTATTAGCTGTTTTTTATTAGCAGCTATGATCCATATAGATCATCGATTTGCATGCACTTACAACAACACCACATGATCCTGCTTCTCATCGAGATCACGAATCATGATCTGAAAATTATTTTTACCATTTCCCACTAGATGGTTTGTTTTATTTTTATATGTTGGTTTTACTGTAAGCGATAGCCAACTAATCATGTTGCCCGAAAAAAAAAATGGAACACAAAAAATCAATTGATTTTTTCGCGCACGAATTAAATCCCCGTCCGTATTCCGAGTTATTTTCGTTCTATAAAAGTATGCCCAGACCAACCAAACACTTGATAAACAATTAAACCTCCATGTTTCATAAATATTTCTAAAACATTTATTAAACAAAACAATTTTTATCAAATGTTTATGAAATATTTTGCTGGTTTGGATCTGGACACAAAAAATAATTTATGAAATGTTTCATAGTTTTCCAATCGTGATGGAAAATAATTTTTGTTTTATAAGTTTAACTTCTAGAAAGTGCGCGCTGTTTGTCGATTAATATTATTTAAAAAAAAATAAAAATGCCAAGAAAGGCTTGGAATACTTAATGAGAAAGTGATTTATTTAATACGATTATTTGAATTTAATCGGCGCAGGGACATAAGTCCAGGGGATATAAATCCTTTGTGGACTTATGTCCCACTGAAGTGGGACATAAGTCCATAACTTAATTTATGGATTTATGTCCCATCTGACATGTTTTGTTTTTTAAGAAATGCTGTACCTGTTGCACGCATAAACTTCTCTTTACTCTGTTGCAAAATTGAAGACACTATGTTAAAAAATATGTACAAACGGTTTTACGTATTTTTTTTAAGTTAGTTTAAATAATTTGCAGAGCTGCCAGACTCCTTAACATGCAACCCCCTGTTATATGGTTTAGAAAAGCCAAATGTTAGTAAAGGCTTACTTGTATGCATAGGTATATCTTCCATTTGTTTGGAGAAAAAAAAACTCTTAACGTGGTATCCCTGATTTACAATAATACAGTAAGCTGACTGTAATGACATGGCTTGGGTTGTTTTGTAACAAGATTAGTAATTGTTCTTTTCTTGAAACGTGCGGATCGACAAATTATAAAAATGGACAGTGAATTAGTTGAAGGTGTTGATTTTGAATTTATGTCCGGACTTCGAAAGAATAGTAATTTGTTGTATTTAAAAATCGAAAAACAATTATTTGTTCAAAAATTAGTATACAAAACAACGAGGCGTTATACGTGTTATGTGAAGTCGTGTAAAGCTAGTGTTTTTTTTGCTAGTGTTTCAAATACAATTAAAAAAGTGAATGAAGCCATGCATCCACACCCCAACCAAGAAGAAATGGCTAATAAAATGAAGCTAACGAATTCTATTGAAAGCAATTGTTTAGTTCCACAAAAAAGGGGATCAACAGTCAAGGACATTTTTGATTCGAAGCGGTTAGAAATTCCACATGCATCACATATAATCCAATATGCTTCTGTTAAGCGGCACATGAATAGGCTAAAAAGTGAACTACTTCCGAGATCCCCGAAAAGCTTGAAGGAGATTAAGGAAGCCTTTTCAAATGAAAACGTTATGCTTAACTATTGTATGTCGAAGTATAACGATAGCAAACAATTTTTTTGGACATACCATACTCGAAAACAATTTTGGATATACTGTATTTCATGCATCGAATATCTCCGAACTGATTGAAACGCTACCTGAATCGGAGCGGCATTTTTTTATCGATAGTACATTTAGTATTGTTCCATCTTGTGGTTGTAAGCAATTATTAATTGTATATATTGCCCATCTAAACATGTAAGTGTCACTTTCATGAAAGGCGAAGATTTTTTTAATGAGAATTAAAGAAAATAAAACAAATGAGAATTAAAGAATTAAATTCGCGCGAATTTTTACTTTTAAATAATTTTTACTTCTTTTTCTCAAAATTTACTTAATGTTTCTTTTCAAATTTAAATACAAACGTTAAGTAAAATAAGATTTTGTTTATGAGAATTAAAAAATAAGCAAATTAAACTTTTTCTTTATATGTATAAAAAATGTTTACATTTTCTGTTTTACCATTCTTAGGTGTATCCATTTCTTTACTTGCTAACCAGTAACAAGTCTCAAGAGATGTACATACATATGTTTCAATTCATTGAATCAAACATATTTAAGTTTTGTCCAGCTTCCTTTACCACTGACTTCGAACACGGTTTACGGAATGGACTTCGAAAAATATATACGGAGGCGGAAATAAGGGGATGTTGGTTCCATTATATTCAGGCTTTAAGAAGAAAATCTTCAAAAACAAAAAATTTGATGTCAAGCTTAAAACAGGACATACAGAGCTATAAAATTTTCCATAAGTTTTTTGTGCTTCCTTTGCTTAGGCCAGCTTTAATTGAAACTGCTTTCGATGCCCTAAGTAGTGAAGCGTCGAAATTCCCGTACCTTATGAGATTTGTGAATTATTTTAAAAAGCAATGGATAACTAAAGTATGTTTAAAATGTGTTTGCACTCACTACTTATTAATTTATTTATTTTTTTATCAGGATCTATCAAAGCAGTTCTCTTTATATAAGAAGACAATGCGAACCACAAGTTTGGTGGAATGTTATAATAAAAAACTTGGAGAGTTCTTACCGAAAAATGGAAATTTTTTTAAGTTTTGCAAAGCTCTGTTGGATGAGGAATATAACTCCACAGTTAACTTTTGCTCGGCTATGGATGGAGAGACATGGAGAATTTTTGAGCGGCCAAAATCAAAGTTTGAAAAAAGAGACGACTTCATTTATATGATGACCAAAAAACTTGATAGAGGCAAGATAACAACATCAGATTTCATAAATCAATTGACATCCAAACTCTATGGGTCTTCTCAAATTAGTGCTGATATGATATCAGATGTGTCATCAGCTAGCGAGGATGAATCTGATTTATTGAACGTTCAAGAAGAAGAAAGCAAAATTATTATCCTCACTTGCGCAATTTGTTTTGAGAACCCTCGAAACGTTCTCCTGTCTCACAGAAGTGGGACATAAGTCCGTAATGGATTTATGTCCCCTGGAATTATGTCCCTGCGCCAATTAAATCGTGTGTCACGTGATTCCCGAGACCAAAATTACAAAAATGTAAACTTTACTCGCTGCTAATAACCCTAAAACATTATTTTCTTCTAGTTGGACTTGAAGAATAAAATTAAAATATTTCATAAACATTTATTAACTAAATTTCATATATTTTTATAAATGTGTATGAAATGTGATTTGCTTCATAAATATTTCGGAAATGTTTCGCTGGTCTGGACACACCTTAATATGCCAAGATAAATGGAAGTACTAGCAGAAAAATATTGTTTATGCGTTGAACATAAAATCCTAAGTTTGTTTCTAAAAAAATATGGAAAAGAAAAATTATTCAAATTTGATTCAAATAACACCCCCGGATTTGCATGCTAAATGACATGTGCCTTGTGTGACGTCACGTTGAGCAGAATATTTACAATATGGCTGAAGGCAATGTGATGTTTGTAACACCCTGTATTATCTGTTTTGTTTTTGAAAACAACTGTTGCCACAACTCAAAAATTAAACTTTTCAATGATCAGTCTTGTTTTATTTTCATCAGATCACAGCTATTGATCCAAATTCCTATGCAGAATGCTGGGAAAATGATGTACCAAATGGCTGCGTGAAAAGTATACATTTTATAAGAAAAACTGTTTAATCTCTTGCTTCGACTGTGGAAGGGATGAACGGAACGTACAAATCAAGCTCCACAAATGCGGCTCAAAACGTAAGCTTTTTAACTGCGGCATCTCTCACTCACTGGCTGGAGGAGATGCAGCACTCGTTTTAATTTATTATTTATTAATATTTCTTTAATAAGAATTTTTTTCCATTTTTTCTTGATCCTCTAATTTAAAGTTAATTTCCCACGTTTTTTAAGACGTTGTCATATGGTTGCTACTGTAGTGAATGCAATGAATGGATACGTTTTTTAAGACGTTGTCATATGGTTGCTACTGTAGTGAATGCAATGAATGGATACCGTACCGTGAATGAAAGTTTATCTCCCACAATTTTGAATGTTGTAGCCTTAATGAAACTAAACTTGATTGCTTGAGCTGCTTGTTTTGTGAATCATGCATTGATGTTCTATGTGTTGAGACATGGTTTAAACCGAATATCAAGCACTATGTGTACAAAATTGATAGCTACATGTTATGTTTTGTAATGATAGAATCAATAATACTACTGGAGGAGGTGTTTCAATTTACTACAAAACCTTGGCTTAACGCTAAGGTGGTGGCAAAATCGTTAAACATAGGTACTTCATGTTTGATTTTGGATATTTTTGATGCCAATACAAATATACTTTATAACGAATATGTGCCCACAAAAACTGTTTTTATTCACAAAACAAAATTTATGGTAAGTGGAATTGAAATAGTTCGCCCACCAATTGAAGCAGACACGCAATAATGCAGTAACTGCTGTTCGTATTTCAAAACGAAACTTTTACTCCTTAAAGCTAAGTAGCTATTTCTCTGCCCTCTAAAATTTTATAGACAAACATATACCAAATAGGAATAATTGACGAAACTAATATTAGCTGTACGCTTAACCTAAATGAGTTATGCGACTTTAACCATCAATATTTGCGTTTTAATTTTAAGTTTACTCAATTGTTTACTTTTTTTTGTTTTTACGCTCGTATTAAGCAATATATATATGTAATACTATTTCATTCAAGGTCAAAACATATTGACATTAAATATCATTACATTAGGGAAATCTACAACAAATCTTTGATAGCGTTACATTTTGTTCCAACTAATGACATGATTGCCGATGTCCTTACAAAAATTTTACTTAAATCAAAACATGAATATTTGTCTTCGAAACTTGGATTGTCAAAATAAAAATATGAACTAAACACACTAAAAGGATCTGTTTTGAAAGGGAATATTAGAAATTGAATTAGTAGTATTACCGCATTGGCAACACAGTTCCTTTTATATACCACAAATGTAAATTATTATGTAAACGCACTTTGTCATTTACAGTATAGAGTTAGTTGCGAAATAAAACTAATCTGAACTGGATGTGTTCCGGGTTTTAATCCATTTTTCCAACAAATACATTAATCAAATGACCTAAATCTCTCATTTTTGTCCAAAGAAATCACCCAACAAATTTGACCATAATGCTATCCCATCTACAGTTTTTGATCACAAAGCCGATTTCGAGACTGGTACGGAGACTGATATTATAAGTATTACAATGGCACTACAATCGAATGCTGTTGGAGAAGATGGAATATCGTTTCAGTTCATAAAAATGTTGTTGCCACATATTTTAAGCCGCGTGATAAATTCATGTACCATGACTTCAACATTTCTCTTGACCTGGAAACTTTCTAAAGTTATACCAATAGCAAAGGTACCTAATGCAACAATAGCCAATAATTATCGACCGATCAGTATTCTACCCTGTCTGTCTAAGGTCTTGGCAAGAGTTTTGGAGACGCAAATACGAAAGCATATGTCCGTAAACTCCCTGCCCACTACAATCGGGGTTTAGAGCAAGTCATAGCACTTCGTCTGCAATGGTGCATGTGCAAGATGATATACGACAAGAGTTTGACAAGAGATTCATTATCTTCCTTTGCCTTCTAGACTTTTCAAAGGCCTTTGAAAAGGTTAATCATTCCATACTTGTGCAAAGTGTTCGCCAGGGCTCAATCCTGGTCCCCATACTAAGTTGTCTATATTTATATGAATGACCTACCCTTGGTCTGCAGCCAGGCATCAATTCACCTATTCGCTGATGATGTATTTACAACTCGTTAGTAGATTGGATGAACTCGCTTCATGCTCAAATGAATATCTCCCCAATTGAAAAATGGGCTTTTGTAAATGGATAAGTCCTAAATCCAACAAAATTCCAAGACATTCCTATTTAAAACAAGATTTACGAGCTTTCTTCTATGCCTGATATCTTATTGTCTGGTACGTAGATGAAGTTTGCGGAAGTCGCAACAAGCCTCGGTTTTGTAATAAACCGTAGTCTAGTATGCTACAATCACATCAACGTGGTAATGGAAAGGTAATATGCGGTTGCCTGAGGAAGTTATGGATTTCAGTTAATTTTACACCAATTATACACCAATAATACAATACGTCGAATAGTACTTATGCGTTTATTGTCCACAATTTTGCTCTGACATCGTTTATAATAATCTAGACACCTTCACATACACGGAAAAAATTTTAAGATCAAATCAAGGAAAATGAGCGCAGAATCACGAAAAGTTTGTCTAGTTTTAGAGCTTAGCTCAGGATTTACTAATTCACGACTTTTTATTCGCAATTCTATAAATTGTACGAAGTGAAGATATTGACCCTCAAAAGTCGCGAATCGCGACGTTTTATTGTCAATGATGCGATCAAATGAGGAATACATATTGCAATAACCAATCGCAAATTGACACAAATAGTTATTAATTTGCTACTGCTATGGATTGTGAATTGCAAAAATAATTCGTAAATTACCACTTTTGTGTTGTAAATTCGGATTTCCACCCTTAACAAATTACAACCATTTAATCTTGAATTGCAACTCAAAAGTGTTAATTTGCGAACAAAAGGGGTAGATTTACCACTTCAGTAGTTGCAATTTACGAATTCGTAATGGTAAATTGAATCTTTTTTTTATCAATTTGTGGCATCACCGTATTAAATTGAAATTGTTTTATAGTGAAATTAGAAAACTTTATTCTCAATTTACAAATCAAAATTCGTAGTTTAATTATTTAGGTTATTTTCGAATATATATTTAAAGTCACATACGGCGCCATATCGTCCGGAGACAACGGGATTTGTCTGGGGTGGTTTTTCGGTCTATGCTGAAATTTAAAATACAAACAAATTATTTAGAATAACTTGCCATTGATACGAACCTTTACAATCGTTTTCGATTAAATGTTTTACAATCCATTCCAATTTATACTTCTTTCTTATAGCGAGATGTACCTTCTGAAAAAAATACGAATTTATATACCTATTTCAGTTGTTTTTGTATTATTCAATATGTACTTACAAGATATATTCCAAAATTCTTTACAATTTGTTGGTTAGTGCACTCACTATCACCACGAATGAGTTATACCTATAAATAACTTTGACCCGACAAGAACTGCTTTAAGCAAAGATTGAATACCGACTGTCTGACTCTAATGAAGCCAAATGCGCATGGTTGGAGCTGTCGATGCAGAAAATGAAAGGACTTAAAAAAATTTCTTTACATGCTATGACGTTTCATTTCTGTCGGCTGCCTGTGCGCACAAAAATTTCACACATCGGGTAGTTAATTCTCTACGTCATTTTACGTATTCAATTTACATTGTGTTAAATTATTATAAGATTTCATTGATTCATCACTCAGTGTTTGTAAATCAGCAAATACTTTTTGCAGTTTGCGATTGTGAAGTAGTGCTTGAGAAATTGACCCATTGAAGTGGTAGATTGCGCCAAACAATATTGCAAATCACTACAAATAAAAGAAGCTCGAATTAATACTTCTAATCGCAAAATTCAACAAGAATTTTGTGTTCTACGCCGTTTTCAATGTCGAATTACGAATTTTTATATCAATCCAGGAAAAAATCGTTGTAATTTGCGACAAAGATATAATTCGTGAATTGCAACTCAAAATTTTGCAATTGGTGATTTTCAATTCTTTCCGTGTACCACAAATTGCAAGTGGCTTTTAATAATGCTGTGAGTTACATTTACCAGATACGCAGGCACTAGAAAATAGATTAGTATTGGAAGAGCTTCTTAGTATGTACCTTACAGCAGCACCGAAACATTAGAAACTGTCTGTTTCTCCACAAAATTATTAAAACCCAGTCACCGCCTTACCTCTACTCCAAGCTCCAAACCTATATACAAACACCTATTTAAATTATTCATCTCGGCAATTTTTAAAACATGGAAATTCATTGCCTTCACACATTAAATATCAACAACTTTAAAGCTTCACTTATAAATTACTACGCATTGCAACAATAGTTAGTTTCTTTCTTCCCTCCATTTCTTTTTCTTCTTTATTTTCTAAAGTCCAAATTCTAAATAAGTATATAAATGTATTTATTTATTTTTCACTTCCTCTAATTTTCATAAAATATCAGTTATTATGTTAATAACATGAATTATTCTTTTTTTTTCATTACGTACATAATTCTTTCCACCATAGCTGTACTATACGAAACCAAGTCTTAATGTATAGCTACCTTCTTTTTATAAATAAACTTAAAATCTTAAGATTAGTGTTCAGCTTACAGGTGGGCAAATTAAAAACATTATTTTGGACACCTAGTCGCATTAGAGAACAGTAGATATGAATGTCTGCTATGTTTGTTTCATTGGCATTAGCTTTATCTTTCTCTTTTTCTACCAAGTGTCGGTTATAGTCCTTTCTGAAAAAAATATTTTTCTTCGGCTGGTGGAAAGTTTTTTATGTAATTATCCACTAACACGTTACAATATATATGAAATACGATAAGATACCGTTCGTCCTCGGACTCGAAGGAAGAGTATCCAACGGAGAGTAAGTAAATAATAACAAAAGTTTTTAGTTTATTTTTCTATATTTTGAAAGTGGTATATTATTTTCATAGCACTGTTCCACATAATTTCTATATAGCTCCGCAATTGTCTTCAATTTATATTTTAATAGAGTGTGATCAGTGGTTATGGCCAGGATTATTGCGTCTAACATAGGGTTGCCAGATTAAAAAATACGAAAAGGCGGACATCGTTAGTTTTCTAGGGGGGGGGGCAAGTGTTGAAAAAGGGGAGCAACATTTTTTTTTTTTTTTTCGAACACCAGAGTCAAAAAATAAAAATAATAAAAAAATAATGAAATAAAAATAACTTTTATTAGATACATATATGTAGTAAAATTTGGTTTCAAAACAAAAAAAAACTTATAGAGAGACAGATGACAGTACAAAACAAAAACGTAGAGGAGAACAACTTTAGCACTTGAAGCGAGATGTAGATCGTAAGTGGATTCAATCAGCTTTCAAAGTTTTCTTGCAATTCAAACGGAGAATCTGTTTAAAAATATTAAAAGGTATTTTACAAATTTTCAATTGAATGTTTTCTTTTATTGAATTTTGACTTAATAAGTGGGACAGTGATTTGTATTAGGGGGGACAAACAGAATTTTTGTATGAAAAAAGGGACTGTCCCCCCTAAAGGGGGACGTCTGGCATCCCTAGTCTAACAGCTCCTTAATTCTATTCATTTTCGCGATAGTTTTGTTTAAGGGGTAATGCTAATGTCAAAGTCAGCTATTTATGTTATGTGTTTGTCTTTTTGTTTAGCGAGATCTGTTAGTATGGTTCGTCGTTAATGCACAGAGTCGACTTTGCTTTTCAGGCTCTTATATTTACTTATGTTTATATGGTAAATTTAAATGTGTTATTGCTATTTCGAGCCTGTCCGTTAGCGTATTCTCTTTCAATCCGAATCCTTAATCATTGAAGCAGCAATAAAGTTTCGCTTTTTTCGATGCTTCCATAGTTTCAGAAACTGCTAAAAGTTTGAAGTCAGCTTCCTTCAATTATCCTCTTAGTTTAGAGCTTGAAAATAATGCTTTTACTAAGCTTATTTAAGTCTTATCCTTGGTTCTCGCCCATTCATCCCCAAAACATTTTCGTTTTCGACTGTTTTGTTTTATAATCGGATTTTAGTTCAACCCGTATCTCATTTGAAACTCGCAAAACATTCGACTGTCCTGAAATGCTTTTCGATGAACAATTTTCCGGGTCTTAACAGTCGTCATCTTAAAAAAACCATCTGAGTCCGAAAATGAGTCATTATTTGACCATTTGGAAAAATCTCTGTTGTGATTAAGTTGCACATATCAATGATTGATTACTGTCGATGGGATCTACAGCTCTCGGAAGAGGACCTTCCAGTTCTTTCTACAGGTACCTACGATAGTTAATTACGGATGTACTAAAATATTTGTTGTTAATTACTGTAGCTCTGTTTAACTTAACTTACACGTTCGGTAGATGTGTTATTATTTACATCGATTTTTATCTGCAGTGTTTGAAACAGATACGATGAGAGGCTTATCGGCCTGATAAATTCAGCGGTGCTTTGCGCTGCAGATTGTTTCATGCTTTGGAAATGAAATGCCTTTTCCAGCCCTTGGGCTATGTACCTGAGTCATTGCAATTCTACATTTTGACCATGTCGCGATGAAACTGTTTTGTACAGCTGTTTGGTGGCCATTGAACTATTTGATTGTTCATGCAATTTAGTGACCTGCAATAAAGTTTTCGACTGCTCTATCCGATTATAAAATTGTCGGAAAAGCAGTGTAATTGATCTCGTAACTACACGCAGAAAAATCACTTATTTCAAACAACTGAGCAATACTGGTAATATAGCTCTTACAGAGTTAATTGATTGTAAGTAACTGAGTCAACTTGTTTAAGGAAAATTGGTTGAAAAGAACCGATTTATCAATTTCCCCTCCGAATTTAACCATAAAATAACTCTGTTGTTATTACACGACTCACTTAGTTAAATTAGCCAACCGGCTTGGTTGTATTCACCCAACTAACTTTGTTATTATTAGATAAACAAGTTGTTAGAATTTAACCTACTTAGTCTGTTGTAATTAGCCGGCTCACTTTGTAGAATTTAACCAACTTATTCTAAAATTAGCTAACCCATTTGATTGCATTTAACCAACTTACTCTGTTGAAATTAGCCAACCTTCTTGGTTGCATTTAACCAACTAAAAGGGTTAAAATTAACCAACATACTAAGTTGAATTTAACATTCTCACTTGGTTGCTATTAGCTTACCTTCTTGGTTGAATTCAACAACCTCAATTGGTTAAAATTACCTATCTCACTCGTTTGGAATCAGCAGTTCTACTTGGTTGAATTTAACCAAATTACCAATTTATCCATTTTATTTCAGTGCGTCTGAAAATTAAACCATCTAAAAGGGAAAAATAATTTTACCCTAAAATAAAAAAAATTGCTTTTCCATATTAAGTAGATATACATAGATTTTTTATTATAATATTGTGGTAATGCATTTTTTAACTCAAAATATATATATATTCTTATTACATGTATTTATTATTTTTAATGCAAAACTTAATTTAACATAATTTATTTAATAACTTGATTTTTTGGCACACTATTTGAATAAATATTTTTTTTTTCTTGTTTTTTTTTTTGCCACACTTAGGTAGTTTATTTACACACTGCCACTAGCCACTACAAAGATTCAACAGTTAATGACTCAATTACTATCCAGCCCGAGCAATAGCAAGCGGAGTCGTTCATAATTCGCGATAGTTTGTGTATCTTATGTATAACTCGATCATAAAAAACAGTATGTGTTAAAATCAACAGAGACACACTGTTTTACGTGATGAAAGAGAAGCGTCGTAGCAGAGTGTTTGTAGATATTAACAGCCACATACATATTTCTACCAGGGATGGAAATCTAGTTTTTGGTATTGTACCGAAATGGGTTCAATTGTACGTGAATAATTGTGATGATTAAGGCCTATCAAAGGCAGCACAGCAATGACAAAGAAAATCCATTACAGTCTGCTCCTGGAAGTCCAGATGGGCTACCAATACTTACTTGATATTTTCAAATTCCCCTAACTGTGCTTTACAAGATATCTGTTTATCTCTTTAGCTTACAATTTGTATGTACCAAATGCATTATGAGTTTTGTTATTATTAACTCTCACAAAAACTTTGAATTAGGTATGTAAAATTAGTTTTTCAATAATAATATGTACCTACAATAAATTAACAGAAGTTGTACCAAAAGCCATATTTTATCAGTCAAAATTTAAAAAAAAAATTTTGTTTTGGCCGTTTTTGTCTGTGTTCTTTTTGCACTATTTAAAGCTAAAAAAGTAATTGGGAAAAATGTTGTCTTTAGGCTAATACAGCATGTTTAGAATTTAGTTTGTTCGTGAATGTTGTCGCATTAAAAATTGAGTTGAGTAGTGAATGTAATAAATTCGGAATAAATGTCGGAACGTATTTTCAGGAGAAAAAAATTTATAAGAGTACTGAATTTGGGCAAATCGTACTTGCGTATATTTTTAAATCAACTGTATAAATAAAAGTACAATTGTGATTCTTTTTTCATCCCTGGCCTCTACGATTTGAAAAGGCATCGTCATAATTCGGGGTATGCATACAACTCGATAAGAAACAAAAGTATGTGTTTGTAGAAATTTAGGGTAGGGTGGGGCACTTTCGACGATGGGGCGCTTTCGACTTCCTTAATTCTAGAAAAACGGTTTGTCCTAAAAAAAATATTTTGATGATAAATACTACAACACTGCTAGTATACATCAAACGCGAATCGTGACAGTTCTTGTTCAACTTTTGCGGTGGTTAAACCTGTTTTTGTGTTTTTGTGTAAATTTATGTAATTTCAGTTGTGTACGGGGTAAGTGATTTTTTTGCTATTTTGTTCTAAACTTCTTGGTATCTCACTGTTAAACGATTGTGCTATATATATATTTAATGTTTTCATCATAATTATTTCAATTACTTTTATAAGTTTTGTCAAAAATTTGTTTTTTTTAAAAATAAAAAGTATGGGGCACTATCGACGAAAGCACCTGGGGCACTTTCGACTTTTGTCGAAAGGGCCCCATGTGCTTTTGGAACTTCTTTAGTTGCATTAAGATAAGCTAGATAATATTTACTTTTGCAGTTAAAAATTCAATAAACATTTCAAAATGGTGCGGACGTATAAGAGAAAGACAAACAGGTGTAATATCGATGAAACACTAATTAAAAAGGCTCTACAAGAAATTTCATGCAAAACGGAAACCCCCACGTCGGCTGCTCGAAAGTATAATTTAAAACGGACAACACTTATTTCACGGCTGCAAAAACAAAGTTCAAATAATAATTCAGTTAATTCCCAGCTAATTGAAACTCATAGCTCTAAGTACGCAACCAAACAAGTGTTTTCAAAACGCCAAGAGCTTGAACTCGTGAATTATTTTAAAAACTGTTCTGCACAAACTTTCGGATTTACATATTCAATGGCACGAAAGTTTGCTTTTGAATATGCCAAAAAAAATAACGTAACGGTTCCAAGATCCTGGAATATTGAAAAAGAGGCTGGAATTGAATGGGTACGTGGACTTCTCAAAAGAAACCCTGACATTTCTCTTCGCAAACCAGAAAATATTAGCATAGCTAGATTAAGAGGTTTTAATAAAGATTCAGTGCAGGAATTCTTTTCAAACTTGAAAAGACTTTACGAAAAGCATCAGTTTGAACCCAGGTGTATTTTTAATTTGGACGAAACAGGCATTTCTACGGTTTTAGCTCCTCCTAAGGTAAGGATATTCTAATAAACAATATGAAATTGTTTTCGTTAAAATTTCGTTTCATTTTAAGGTAATAGCAGAAAAAGGAAGAAGATCTGTTAGTCAAATAGCATCGGCAGAAAGGGGAACTCTGGTTACTGTTGTTGGAATCGTTAATGCTTCTGGTTGGGCTCTTCCTCCGGTGTATATTTTTCCCCGAATACGATTTAAAAATGAATTTGTTAAAGACGGTCCAAGCAACTGCCTCGGTCTTCTGAGCAAAAATGGTTGGATAGTAGGAGAACTCTTCATTGATGTGTTAAAACACATTAAACATTTTACAAATTGCTGCAAAGATAATCCTATTCTTCTTATTTTGGATAACCATTCATCCCATTATGGACTGGAAGGTATTGATTTTTGTCGAGAAAATGGAATTGAAATTTTGTCTTTTCCACCTCATTGCTCTCATAAGCTACAACCATTGGACGTGTCAATATTTGGCCCTTTCAAAAGTTATTGTAAAGCATTTTTTAGTGAGTTTCATGTCAATAACCCAGGAAAACAAATTACAATTTATGATATCGCTCGACTAACAAAAATTCCTTTTCAAAGAGCTTTTTGTCCTGAAAACATTGAAAAAGGATTTAGAGCTACAGGAATATACCCGTTCAATAGCTTACTTTTTCAAAATTCGGAATACGCAACAACTCTCTCTGCAGATCAGAGAACATCACCAGTTCAACAGGAACAGTGCCAATTGACTCCTGAAGAGATAAGACCGGTCCCAACAATCCCTCCACCAAAATGTACAAATAGGATCAATAAAGGAAAATCCAGAATCTATACTGAGACACCTGAGAAGAATAGAATCATAGAACTGAAACGCAAACAAGAAGAAAAAAAATTCTTAAAGAAAAACAAAACTATGCAAATTAAGAAACCAATGAAGAAAATAGTTGAAATATCAGATTCAAGTGATTCTGAAGCATTCAGCGTTGCTGATTCAGATAGGTCTGTTGGCCCATATGTTGAAGACGAATCCTCCGATTTAGAAGAAGCAACAAATACGAAAAATTTTAAATTTATCTCCGACGAAGAACTTTGCATTGATGACTATGTATTAGTGAAATTCGAAGCACGAGTTCCCAAATTTTTTGTTGGCCAAATAACAAAAATTGAGAGTTCAAACAATTTTCTCTTAACTGTTAAATTTTTTCGTAAGAAACCAAACAATTGGCAGTTTTATTTGCCTCTTTTAGAAGATATATCTCTTATTTTAAAAAGTGATATTGAACTGAAGCTGCCTTTACCGGATCATCCACCTGGATCGTCAAGATACTCAAACATTATCTTTTTTAAAGAGGTTGATATGACCTGTTATAACGTCCAATGATTTATTTTTCATTAACAACACTTTAAACCCATTTGAATTTATTTCTTATTTTCTGACCGCATTTATTTTTGTTTCTTTTTGTTATTTGTTTTTGTTTTGTTAAAGCCTCTCGTTTGAATAAAATAATACATGTTTAACAGTTTGCTTTAATATAGTTCGCTTTTACTTTCAATTAAGAGTGTTTTCTGCTTCACAAAAAATGATGCCGAAAGTGCCCCACCCACATGACGAAAGTGCCCCATGGTGAGGCACAATCGTCATTTTTAGGTAACATTTTGAAAAAAAAAAATTAAATTGTTAGAGCTTCGAAAAGCTTTTACGTTTTTGGACGTTTGTAGTATAATAAACAAAGTTTCATATAAAATCAAAACTTTATTTAAATGTTAATTTAGGAAGAAATTATTTGCAATATTCAGAAAAACAGTCGAATCTGCCCCACCCTACCCTACCAAGTTGAACGATAAAATTAACAGATACAAAATATCTACGTATAAAAAATATCAGATAGGTAAATATTTCGATGAATTTGTTTTATAAAAATTTGTGAAGGAAAAGCGGATTTTCAATGTATAATAAATCGAGGACAATTCTCTATTTATGAACAAAATGTTACTTTATTTTTGAGAAATCTTCAAGATCTTTTCAGACGTGAGAAAATTTTGGATGGGTTAAATTCTTACGAGTGAAAGGGTTAAAGACAAGCCAGTCGTTGGTTATATTCAAGCAACATTAATTGGTTGTTTCTAACATTACATTCGATTGGTGGTGTAATATGTGTAGCAGAGTAATTAACAACCCGAAATTTAGTAGGTTTTGCTTAATCAAGATACTTGTTTGAATTTAACCAAACAGAAAAACGATACTGTTTGGTAAATATTAATATAGCAACTTAATTGATTACAACAATTTAGAATCTATTTAACCTTTTTAACACGGTGGTTTTTAACAAAAATAACTCATTTCTTTTCGACAGAGACTTAGTTAATTTTAGCCCATTTTTTTTAACAGATCAAAAATTGCACTCGGTTAAGTATGGTCAATTTATTTTATTGGGAAAGTGAAGCATAAAGAAAGTGATCAGGTATGATGGAAGATTTTTAACTTTTCTTTCATTAAATGTGTTCCAATTGTGTACTACAAGTAAATAAACTTACAATATTGCTCTCAAAACGTGAAACACCGACGCTCTTGATGACCTCTTTCGTTTTCAGATTTTTCTAAGTTTTTTGTACTGCTCTGAGTTTATTTGTGCAATTAAATGAATTTGTCATTCCTGTCCCAAGACACGATTATTCCTCACCCAAATGCACATCATTCGTAAGACTTAGATCGAATAAAGCAAACATTTATCAACAACTTTAAACAATGTTTTTGTCATAACCTCAATATGAATACTTCATACTAGTTACTAACACCTTAAAACAAAAAAATCATACATATTATACTACACCTCATAACATCACTCTGATGTCACGCTAAAAGAAAAATCAATTAATGTGTTTAGTGTTGGTAAATGTACGCCCTCATTTCATTTAACACTAAGTACTTTACTCCCATATCTCCGCTCGGATTTGGAGCGCAATGTCATGCCCCACGGTATCGTCGTATACGGGTTCAAACAAAACAACAAAAGTACACCACATTTCCATTGCTTGGCATTCTGCAACCAAGAAGTGGTGTGAATACAGTATTTCGAGGACAATGCGAAGTTATTTTACCTAAGTAGGTTCACTGTTTATGCCGCTTTTTTCCAGGCATTTTACTCGTACTTTGATCCGGATAACATTTTAGATTGCGTTACGGGTTTAACCAACAACTCCCTCCTGCTACCCATTTTGTTTACCATTCTCCACAACATCGCGTACAGCATATATAGCACTCTGAATCCGTAATGATGGTATATTAATTCTATCCTCCAAGTCCCACCCAACAGCTGTGCAAGTTCAGAGTTATAAAATCCACCTCGTCATTGTCACCATCAGTTTAGTGTGTCATTTCAACTCACATGGATCCATAGTTATCCAGTTGATAAAATTTTTTGTTAAGAACTAGACTGCCGCAAAATCTGTACAGTATGATGTCGAGCTTTTTAGTCAACCAAGGAGACTCTTAGTTCATATATACACTACCCTAAGAAGATATGCACATCAGTGACGTGCAGTGGTTCTTTCAGTAGGGTGTTCACTATATTTTTCTACCGTACCTTCTATTTTTTTTTTATATTCTATTCCAGGACACTACCTGGGCGTGATCGACAACGATCCGATTACTTAGTTTTCTTATATGTTTTCTTAGCTATATTTACTTTTGGTTTTTGGATAGATATTTTTATTACGTTCAATATTGCATTTGCTTGTTGCCGTAATAATTTATAATTTCAGAGATATAAATGTGGCAATAAGACAGTGTAAAAAAAAAGGTGTTTTTGACATAATCGCATTTTTGTCTAAAATGGTTACTATATATGATTATTTAAAAAAAAAGTTAGCCCCAATTGTAAAATAATGGGTTTACTTAATATTTTATGATTGGGGCTACTATTTTTTAAAAATAATCATTTTAGACAAAAATGCGATTATTTCAAAAACATTTTTTTGTCATAAGCTACTTTGTCTTATTGTCACAGAATAATCTTACTACTGAACATTTAACTTAAATGCATATTTAGATATTATTTTTGGAAACAAACAGTTTATTTTGACAAAAGAACGAAAAAAAAGCTCAGATTCACACAAAAAAATATGTATGTACAAGGTGGGCCAAAAGAAGTCATCCGATGTTGTTTGGCTCACATTTTTTTCTAAATGAAAAACTTCGATTCTGTTTTTTGATCTACCTTTAGAATTTTATTGGTCAAGTGGAGAAGTTGATATTGGCCAAATGGGCGCCGTCACAATTGATTGCCATACGGGCTCGTTTTATGGCATTTTTCATCACTTCGGCGATAACTTCGGGCGACGGATTCTCGCATTGTTCACGTAAACACGGGACTTAAAAAAACCCCACAAAAAAAAGTCTGGAACGGTTAAATCGGGCGATCTTGCGGGCCAGTGAAAATCTCCAAAACGAGAGATGAGGCGACCAGGGAACGCCGCCTGCAGAATATCGGTTGTGGCTCGCGCAGTGTGTCGTGTGTGCCGTAGCTCCGTCCTGAACCACATGCCCTCCAATCCCAATTTGTCCTCGAGATTGAGGATGGCTTGGGCGTAGGTTACACGCGTTTGGCGTTCGACAGGCAGCAGCTGATGCACGGACTGGACTTTGTACGGGAACATGCGCGAGTGTTTGACCAAGTTGTGAATGAGTGTCGTGGGGTGCGCATCTCATTAAAAGCTACTGACATTAATTTTTTCTTTCAATATGAAGTGCTCTCTTTGTTCTGAGAAAATTGAAAGAAATTGTAACACCAAAATATCCTGCAGTGACTGTCTGAGTTTTTTTCATATCTCTTGCGTCAATCTCACTGAACAAGATGCAGAATACATACAGTCTAGTGGAAACCCTTTTCGTTGCGACAAATGTGGAGTGCTTAGGCGCAGATCAATGCGGGTGCCTCAACCGATGACTAACAACAACAACAAACAGTGCGAAGAAAAAAACAAAAATCCCGTACCTTCATCGGAGGCAAACCGTACACAAAAAGCAAGCAGCAACCTTCCAATAACAACAGCGGAATCAGGTACACTAAAAGATGATTGTGGTACTAAATGCACGCTGGAAATGGTTTACTTGAAGCTTCTAAATTTGGAAGAAACAAATATTCGTTTCCTACATTCAATCAACGAACTGAAAACAGAAAATGCGGAGCTGAAGGCGAAAGTTAATTTACTGGAGAACAAGCTAAATTGGCAGCAACAACATCTCCTCAGCAACTGTATCGAAATTGTTGGCGTCAACGATTGCAACAACACTAATGCACTAGACAAAGCACAGCAAGTCTTTCAAAATGCTTTGTCCATTCATGTCCCCGTCTCTAAAATCGAACGATGCTATGTGAAGAAAATGCGACACAAAGAAGGAAAGAACGTCTCATCGCAAAAGCCGATCATCTGTGTTCGTTTTTCTGACATCTCCATCAAGCAGTGTATTATGAGAGAGAAGTCGAAAAAGAAAAAAAACCTTAACTCCAACGTGATTGATAGCAGCGTGAGCGGCCAAAACAGCGACCACAACAGAAACAAATGCAGCAGCAAGGGAACCAACATTTATATAAACGATGCACTTACGAAGTATACTCAGGCTCTCTACATGCAGACCAAAGATGTAAGAAAGCAGAAAAATTACAAATATGTATGGTTTAAAAATAATCAAATACTTGTGAGAAAGGTGGAGGGTGGAAAGGTCATCTCTATTAGATCTTTTGATGATCTTGCACTTATTTAGTGCTTTGAATTGTTATCTATTTTCTTTTAAATGAATTATGATATTGATTTAAATGATGACAATTCTATTCTCGATCTCAGTCTCACAAATTGTAATAACGTTTTCATAAATGGTTCATACTGTAATAACAAACTTTTTGTTGTGCACCAGAATGTTAGAAGCTTGAGGGAAAATTTCTCGTCTCTTGTTACCCATCTGAATTCCTTTTCAAGTATTCCAGATATTGTTTTTGTATCCGAAATTTGGATTTATAGCTTTGAAAAAAACGATTATAATATACCGGGTTTTAGTTTTTTTCCAAATTGCAATGATAACTACGCTTCAGGAGGTGTCGGTTGTTTTATTAAAGAAGACTACTCAGTTAGTGAAGCGAAGAATGTCGATTTTACGAGTGCTGATATTCAGAAAGTTTCTATTATGGTTAATAATGTGGAATACGTGTTTTTATGTGTCTATCGACTGCATATGTTTAATGTTGTGATGTTCATTGAAGAATTTGCATGTCTCTTAGAAAACCTTAAATCTAAAAACTTAATTATTTTAGGGGATTTCAATATTAATTTATTAGAAAACACTGATATAGTATCTAACTACTTGGGAATGTTATCAGCGCATGGTCTAGTCTGTTTCATTAATGAACCTACTAGGACTGCGTCGGGAAGATGTTTAGACCACATATTTGGACGATTTACCAACTTCTCGTCGAGTTCCTACGAAAAATGTTTATTTGATTTTGAAATAAGTGATCACACAATGACGGGACTGTTAATAAATACAATTCGTAAAAAAACCTCGAGTCATACCCGAGATACAGGAAAAAAAAGGAAAAAAATTGATTTAGTGAAGCTGAAGAACAATCTTCTTTATGAGTTTTGGGACAATGTTTATTCGGAAAATGATGCTTCTGTTTCTTATAGTCTATTTATTGATATCATCAATAAACATATTGAAGATTCTTCTTATACAGTTCCTTTGAGGAAAACAACAAAGAGACTAAAGCCATGGATTACTAGGCATCTTATTAACAAAGTTAACTGCAAGAATAAACTTAGAATCAAGTGTTCTAAGCATCCGAACAACCTTAGACTTAGAAGTAGGTATTCAAAATTGTGCTCTCAACTCAAAAAAGAAATTCCAGTTTTCCGCGATAACTATTATCGTTTTAAATTTTCTTGTGCTAAGGGAAACTTAAAAAGTGAATGGCAGGTAGTCAACAGCATTCTTAACCAGTCTGCCCGTACTAAGAAACCTACTGCAATTCGTATTGAGGGGTGTGAAGTTTCGGACAAACTTGTTATAGCTAATTGCTTTAACAGTTATTATGCATCAATAGCTAATAGTCCACCTGCACATGTAGCTTACATCAGTTGTAGTATGTGCTCGGTATTTGAAAATTGTAATGAACTGTTGCAAAGAAATAGTTTTGTCTTCGAACATATTACTGCACTTGAGCTCTTAAAAGCTATTGGATCTTTAAAAAACTCTAATGCTTGTGGTTTTGATGGCATTTCCAACGTCCTCTTGAAACAGATCGCGTTTTTTGTAGTTGATATACTTGCAGTAATTTTTAACCGCAGTATATTTACAGGAGTTTTTCCAGGAGCTCTCAAATGTGCGGATGTTGTCCCTCTTTTTAAAAAAGGCTCAGCAGAGGATGTGAATAATTATAGGCCTATTTCTCTTCTTCCTGCTTTTAGCAAAATTTTTGAAAAAATGGTTAAGGAAAGGATACTCTCTTTCTTAAATAAGACTAAGTTTTTTAGTCCACTACAATTTGGTTTTCAAAGGGGGAAATCTACTGAAGATGCCCTTCTAAATTTCTGTTCAAATATCTTCTCTAATCTTGATGGCAAAAAGTTCACTGCAGGCTTATTTGTAGATATTACAAAAGCCTTTGATATGGTTAACCACTCTATACTGCTGAGGAAACTTGAAAATGCTGGATTTCGAGGCTTTATACTCAATTGGTTTAGGTCCTACCTCTCAAACAGACCTCAAAGGGTAAAACTTGATGAAACTAGAAGCGACATCCTCCTTTTAAATATGGGAGTACCTCAAGGTTCTGTGTTGGGACCTATCCTTTTCCTCGTGTATATAAATTCACTTCTGGAACTGAAGTTTAAAGGAATACCTACAGCTTTTGCAGACGATGTAGGTTTTTCCTACGGTGCTGAGAGTGCATTAAACTTGGCATCTGATATAAACTGGGATCTCAATTTATTGAGGATCTGGTTCGCCGAACATAAATTGCGCATAAGTTCCAAAACAAAAGTAATGTTTTTTAATCTATCTTCCGCTAACGTGTCAAATGTATATTTGTACTATCACGCTCCGGAGTGCACAAAGTACAGCTTCCCAGGTTGCACATGTGCTTCTGGTTCTTCACCAACTTTTCGTAGTATGCTAAGTTGCAGTGAAAATTGTTTTCTGATAGAGAAAGTTGATCAATTTAAGTATCTGGGGCTCATTTTTGATTCTAAGATGAGCTTTACTGATCATACAGAGTCCTTAAAAAAATATTTCCGATGTACTCTCAGAAATTTTTATTACCTAAGCAGTGTTTGTTCAAAACAACTACTAAAATCTATTTATTACGGTATCTTTCACTCAAAACTTCAATATGGTATTACTTGTTGGGGAGGTACATATGCGAATAAAATTAAACCTCTTTTAATTCTGCAGAAAAGTGTTTTAAGAAAAATTTGCCGGAAACACCGGCGACACCCTAGTTTTCCCTTGTTTCGAGATATCAAAATACTTCCAGTCCGTCATTTATATTGCTTCAAAGTTCTAAAAACTTTCTTTAAGAGATCTGGTAATCTTAATTGCAGGTTAATCTCCGAACATAACCTACGTAGAAACTTTTTGAATGTTGTATCTGTACCCTTTTCTCGTACAACTGCTTTTAGTAATTTTTATTTGGTTTCATCTTGTCGTCTTTTTAATAAGCTACCACTATCAATTAGAGTCGCAACATCTTCTGGAAGGCTTGAAAAGTCTGTAAGGCATTGGCTTTTTGACTTTAATTACGCGGATTTAGAATCAGTTCTCTCTAACAATCTGGTATAACTTAAGATTTAATATTTGAACATTTTGTTTATATTTTCTTTCTTTTGTAAATGAATTTATCCTTTTATTTTTGTTTTATTTCTCCGAATAATGTAATGTAAGGGGCACCCCACCCATAGTTAATATATTTTTCTTTCTAATTGAAGTGGCATTTGACACTATTTTTAATACTAAAAGTATATAAAAATAAAAAATGTCACAGCTAATTTATTTCTGTATTTCTGCATTATAAAATGTAAAACTTATTGAATTATGTATTGTATTTGATTTGATCTTACCTGAAATAAATGTATCTATCTATCTATCTATCTATCTATCAATATTCGCCTTAGGGACGACCGGCTGATGGCTAATTGTCGATGTTTCCGGCGACGGAATTCGCGCCAACACTACAGACGAATTTTTACGCAAAAAAATAGAAACGATTATTTCGCGGTCTTGGGGAGTGTATGGCTCCATGGCTTGTTCACTTGTATTCTACATCTGTCTAGTCCACAAATGTCAAAACAGATTTGATATTGGCGGCCATTTGCAAAAATAAGAGCATCTACCAATAGGGTGATCTCTTTGGCCCACCTTGTACATATATAATTCTAGCTGTACCCGCCCGGCTTCGCACGTGCAAAATGTGGTTTCATAACAATTGATGGAAAAAATTTTCAGAAAGAGCCTTCTGCAAAAGTGAGGGACTTGAACCCGTACTAAAAAACCTCCCGTAGACTGGGCCCACTCTGCCTTTATCTTCATGGCATTGCTCATGCTCGTTGGACTAATCGGCAATAATTTAATACTCTTTGGACAATAAAAATAATTTTATAATGTTTAGCTCATTTTTTTTTATTAATGTACCGCTTCTTTGTATGCCATATTAGCGGTTTCTATCGACTAAGATAGTGATATTCGCTGCATTACTTACCCTGGAGCACGCTACCTATAAGATATAACTGCCCGTGGCTGAAGCCATTCTTGATTAATTCAACTCCCGCTTTTCTTAAAGTTTGACCCTCTAACTTATTGATTGTCATGGCAGAACAAACATTAATTGGGATATTGAATCCGTTTAAAATGAAATGGATAATTGCTGTGAATTATTTGTATTCTTGGTATAAACCAATTTACCAGACCCAGTTAAAATTAACGCCTCAATAACGTTTTCCTGCAACGAAATCACTCTCAATCTGGTTCCATTACAAAACTTATGGGATTCAAATTGCGAAGCAACATAATGGGAACTCCAACTTTTAATTCCAGGCCATGGACTGTAATTCTATTTAAAAACACGACCGGGTAATTTACTGCCTCATCTTGATTGCAAATAGCATTTATAAACACGTACGACGTAAATCATCAGGAATTTTCCCTTATGTATTAATACCACGACCTGGTATCACTCATACCTATAGCTATTTGACATTCCTTTCCTACATATTTGACATTTCTTTTATGGCTTTTTTTGTTCTTAACACACCAGACAGCATACTGCCTCTGTCTGTCTGCCTCTCCGTCACTGGAGTAAAATAAGGTTAAAAGAGATGTCAAAAGTCACAAAAATAAATAAATAACACATTCGCGAGCTAGCTGAGTGGAGACTTGTCATCGACCCATCTATAGGAAGTTAAGAATTTAGCGAGTGAACTAGATACTGCTTTGCTAAACTGCCTCGCTAAATTTTATCTTTGTAGACATTTTTGTATGGGAGATAAAATTTAGCGCGAGCAGGATACTAAGCTTTACTCACAAAACCAAAACCTTGGATTACGGAGATCGAAAACGATCTAATTACGTAGTGATCGACCAACATTCTGTTAACCATTTTTAGTCACCTTGTAGGTTGGATACACTTCCTATGTAAAATATGCAGTTTCCAAAAAACGCATAATTTTTTTTCGTGCATAACAACTTCGATCGGGGTTGGTATCACTGTTTACAAAATACATACATACCTTACACACACTCGAATTCCTTCAGTAACTCTCGTGTTTCGCAGCTTCAAATCCTCTCATGGATGCGAGTGCTACGCATAAATCACCGTGATTAAAAAATTTGATTCATACACAAATCCAGATTAATTGAATGATTTTATGATGGAGGAGGAATTTCATGGTTCCCTTGTGGCAGCTGTGTGAAGGATCCGGTCTTAATGTGACGACGCCCGGTTAGCTGAAGCTTTGGCGGCAAAGTAATGGAAGAACGCTCGCAAAGAAAAGATTAACGACATTTCATTTCCCTTCGATTTGATAGTAGGTTAGGTACTACATTCAAGGTACGAGTCACGTCACGAAGGACGTCGATGATGAGGTAAAGAGAGCAGTGGCATAAATTAAAAAAAGAAAAATTGTATTCCATACACAGCGGGGTTTTTTTTTCCGATGTTATATCTTAACGAAAACGTGGGGATCTTATATTAGCTTAATCGGGCGGAAGAAAAAGGAAGAAGTCACGTCTTTCGGCTGGGTGAGATAATAAGGTCACTAAACCTGCTTGATTGGATGGAAGATGCTGCCAACGGTTTTACTGTTTCCATTGGATTAATGTGGTGGGTGTGAGTACTTACCGGTCAAGTGGAAGCAATGTACTTGGCAGAAAATTTAAAGCTGCAGACAGTAGGATGACGAAGTTTATACATACATCATACGTATTATATACGAGATGTCGATTATACACAAGGGATATACGTTAAGGACAATGGCGGGTGTAAATGTGTAATGGAAAACTGATACTTATCGATGTATCTATTTCACTTTGAGTTATATATATGGATAGTTATGTTCGTTGAGCCTTATTTATAACTTCGGTCTTTTAGGATGATTTATTATAAGACATACAGTGAATTGCGAAGTTTTCTGACCCCCACATGAAAACTCTTTATTTATTTTATTACTAAGTATGCATCACACTGAAAAACTACGCATGTTGTTTCACCTGGCAGTAGATAATAATGTCTGATTGTCTGTTAAATACTTAAACTAATGCAATTCCAATAAGAATAATAAGTAGCCGGGCAGAATAAAAATAAATTATTTATTTAAATGGAGTCTAGAAATTTATATAGAGTATCCTGAATGCAAAGAAATATTTGAAGAAACTTTACACTGCACAAAATTCAATAATCAGTGCAGCAGCTGAAACAAACTACAGTATGCAGCAGCAAGTAAAATTTTAGGAATTTTCCTACTTTTCGCGAGAATCCATATCACTAAAACAAAAAAAAAAGCAAAGTTATCCTATATAAATAGAACAAAAACAATGTGTGTTACTAGTCAGCCACGAAAAGTAATGCGATCTTGTTTCTTCTTGTTTCCTGAAACTGCAAGTCCTACCACTCTACCAATTTTCAATAACAGATACGTTTATGCATCCAATCTAAAAAAGGCAATAGGCCAAGCGAACTGCCTAAATCTTATAGACCCATAAGTCAAACATCCTTTATTCTTAAAACTACGGAAAGATTAATTGATGTCCATATTAGAGGTAATATCCAACCCTCTACATTCAAGTCAATTTGCCTATAGTAAGGGCAAATCCACTGAGGGTGCTCTTCACCATCTCGTTAAAAAGGTAGAAGAAACTTTCCTACGTAAGGAAATTCCCCTGGGCGCATTCTTAGATGTTGAAGGCGCTTTCGACAATACCGGATACGACTCGATTGCTAAGGCAATCAGTTGTAAAGGTATTGAAGACTCGACTCACCGATGGATACGGGCCATGCTGGAAAGTCGAGTTATAACATCCTAATCAGGAGGAGTGGTTGTGTCTGTGAATGCAGTAAAGGGCTGCCCCCAAGGAGGAGTACTCTCCCCATTAATGTGGTCACTCGTCATAGACAGTCTATTAGTCAGACTACATAACTTATGTTATGATGCCATAGGATATGCCGACGACTTGGCAATTATCATTAGTGGTAAGCATTGCGCTACCACTAATAGTAGAATGATGAATGCTCTACTACATGTTTTAGAATGGTTCAATAAGGAGGGTTTATCCATCAACCCTAACAAAACTATTCTAGTTCCATTTACCATAAAGAGAATGGTCAACTTATAACCCATTATCCTTAATGGAACTACGTTCAACTACTCCAGCGAAGTAAAATATCTCGGAAACTGAACTGGAATTTACAAATCAAGTCTGCCACAGAGCGTGCCACTAAAGCCATGTGGGCCTGTAGGAGTCTGTACGGCAGAACTTGGGATCTTAATCCCCGAATGATACACTGGTTATACACAATGATGGCAAGACCCATTATCTCGTACGTGGCAATCGTCTGGTGGCCGAAAGTACTTGAAAGAACCACAGCAAACAAGCTTCAGAAGCTTCAACGGATTGCCTGTCTCGGTATTACAGGTGCAATGCGCACTTGCCCAACAATAGCCATCGAGGCCATTATTGGGCTCTTACTCCCGCAATTCTTCATTATGAAGACGGCTGCTAGATGCGCCATTAAACTGCAGCTCGAATAGAAGTTTAGATCAGATGAACATGTGGGACATCTGAAAAAACTTAACCTAATCCCAAACTTGGATATGTTCTGCTCCATACCTTATGGTTAGGCAGTACAGTTTTGGGAAATTATTTGAAGTAGAATTACTAGATCAGTCTAGTTGGTCATATGGGGTTCCGACACTGGACCCTAAAAGTTTAGTTTGGTACACCGACGGATCAAAAATGGTTTCCGGAGTTGAAGCTGGTGTCTTTGGTCCCAACACCAAAATCTCGATATTCATGGGGATGTGTCCCACGGTTTTTCAAGCGGAAATCCAAGCAATAAAAATATGCGCTAATCCAATATACAGTAAAGGTATTAAAGGCCATCTTCTCGACTTGACCAATAAAATTCTAAAGGTTCAAATAAACATAAAACAGAATCAAAGTTTTTCATTTAGAAAAAAATTATGGGTCAAACAACATCGGATGACTTCTTTTGGCCCACCTTGTATAACAAAGGACTTCCGATTTTCATTATGGAAGTGTGTTGCTTTATTCGCCCTTTTTCTTGAAGTGTCGTTTTCTTGGTTATGTCTGAAGCAAAGCATTTGTCTTTTTTGACATTCTATGTTTTTTTTTTTTAAATTTGTGTCATTGAACTTACAATATGTGTGTGTTTATATAATAATATAATAATAAATAAGAAAGGAAAACACGTCTTTTTCTGTTCGTGACTTTATTAGAACTCTCAGTATCTTAAAACTAAATTAACTGGGTGCCTGTGCGAACTGTGCGAAAGCTCTTATCTCTATCTTCCCACGAAGATGGAGACAGAGCTCGGGTTTCGCTGGCGAGATTCCATTGTACGCTTGATATTTGAGGATCAAATAAGCAAGTGTGCAATGGAATTCGCTTCATGTGCACATTGCAGTAGGAGGAGATTATTATCCAGTTAATACCTCCCCCGTTAAAAATTTTGGTCTCCAAAATAAAAGTTAAATATATTTTTAATATTACTGTCTAACGCATAATCCATAAGCAAACAATTATACATTAAAGATTGAACCGACAATGGGTGTTAATTCCTTATTATCATTTCCGAATGTATTTGCTTTTTCGTCCGCTATTTCATTACATTTCGATTGAGATTTTTCAACAATTTTGGATTTAACATCCCTTACTTTTATTTTCTTACATATTTTTGGAAATTTATACAGAACGTAAGCAACTCCTAATAGAATGAGTATGGAATTTAAAGAAACAGAAATATAATTTGCAGTGGTTGTTTTATTACTGATATACTCGATTTGATCTCTATTCTTTATTGTATTTAAATGCAAATCATTAAGAGTGATATTATTTATTTGCTTTCTGAAATTGGTGTATGTAGTTGGAATTACGATACTGCTCAAAAATTGTTCAATTTTGTTTATAAATGTAGAATTATTGATGTTGATTTGGCAATTGGAAAATTTTATAAGATTGTTAGCTTTTAAAGTTAAATCTTGTTCAATACAATTTTGTTGTAACTTGGTTGTTAAAAGATTTCTAGTAATAATTATGTTTTCACATGCTGTTTCTATAGAACTTACGTTATTATATTTAAATGGACATACGTTTTCTTTTTCAAATATATTTCTAATACAATTATTTTCATGTGGCTTAAGATATTTCTTTAACATTACATTTTCGTCAAAGGTGTAGATATTATTTTTCTGTATAATTATGACTTGGGTGTCTAAATCCAATTGTTCAAACTTTTCGTTGGGAAAAGGAATTACTAAAGCTTTATGAAATTTTTCTTTTGTAAAAGTGGGCACTCCAATGGCAATGATTAAAAAGTTGTTCCTAAAAAAGACTCCACTTCTAAGATATGGGAGCATTTCTACTGTTATGTTATATTAAGATAGGATGTACGCAATAAAAATTTAACAAATTACGAATTTTGATATTTGTATCTACGCTTAACTTGTTTCTTATGATACTTAGTGTTTCTTTTAGTAGACCTGTCAATAATATAATTGCCCTCTCTAGTTAAGTTTTTCAGCTTTTTATATTTAGGATGTATTTTTGTTACGGTTCTGTTCCGAACAATATCCGTACATTGGTTTCCACCCTCCTGTCTATGGTCGTTGTTAAAACGATTTTCTTTTCTAATGATTTGATTCTTATAGATCTCACTAATGTCTTCTTTATTATAATTTTTTGTAATGAAATCGACTGGTTTTAATTTTGTACTGGAATGTATAGTTCTATTGTAGATGACCAAGATTTTATGTAATTTGTCGTCTAATTCTGATGTGTCACCTGAAGCATTAAGTATTCGTAAATGTTCGTTTAGAGTGCCATGTAATCTTTCCACGTCTGCATTACCTGTTTTTTGACTCGCTGTGGTTTTATGGAATATTATGCTATTTTCCCTAAGAAACTCATCAACTGCTGCATTTACGATGCATGTATCTCCGTCTGATATAAGTTCGTTCATTTTTCCCAAATATCTAATTCTTTCTTTAATTGCTATCAAAATTGATTGCCAATTGCGGTCTTGCAATTTATGAATGGTTGAGTATTTCGAAAATTTATCAATGGTTGTCAAATAAAATTTGTTTCTTTCAGGGAACCAGATATCTATGTGAACTATATCGTTAAAGTGTTTTGCGGTTTTAGTTAATTCGTGTCTGAATTCTATCGGATGTCTATCGAACTTAGCGATATTGCAAACTTCGCAGTTATTGATAATCTTGTGAATGATAACTTGTAGGTTGGGATAGAAGTAAAGTCCCTTCAATTCGTTATATACTTCGTTTATCCCTCTATGATTATTTTTTTCATGCGAGTTGCCGATAATTGTGAGCATTTTGTTATAATCTGTTACATCCGTAAGTTTATTTGACGTTTTTACTAGTTTAAGTTTATTATTATTAGAAAAATATTTGACATAATTGTCTTGAAACTCTATGTAAAGTTTGTTATCTTCGCAATATATTGCCATTGTGCCTTTGTCAATTAAAAGTCCCCTCATAATATTTAATAAATTGCTCTTTTTGCTAACATGAATAATATTCTGTATTTTTTTATGTACGATTCTATGGACTATTTTTTCTTTATGATGATTGTACAAATAAATCTGATTTTTGTACAAATTAATAGCTTTTTCTGTAATGGGTATATGCTTTGAACTATCTTCTGGGGCACTGTGGATGGTAGCTATATTTGAGTCATTGTCTTCATCTTCCTCATTATTATTTACTTCTAAATTTGGTAATCGAGATAGCCCATCAGCTGCGTTCGTCTTACCTTTAATGTACTCAATATTGTAGTCGTACTCGTTTAGTTTTATTTTCCATCGCTGTAATTTCGAATTTGGTTCTTTCAATGAGTCTAACCAAACCAAAGGCCTGTGGTCTGTCTTGATCACAAATTTACGGCCGAAAATATAGGGTCTATAATATTTAGTTGCTTCTACGATGGCAAGGAGTTCTTTTTCAATTGTTGAGTACCTACGCTCGTGTTCATTAAGAGTTCTGCTGTAATAGGAAATGACTTTGTCATTTTGCATAAGTATTCCTCCAATAGCAAAATCTGAAGCATCACTTAATAGAGTGAATTTTTTCGAAAAGTCGGGGTAGGTAAGGATAGGATCATTCATTAAGAGTTCTTTTAATCGCTTGAATGAATTGACGTATTCTTTGTCCTTAAAATTGATCCTTGAATTCTTCTTCAAATACTTAGTCATGTGGTACGCGATTTTAGAATAGTCCCTAATAAATTTTCGATAATAGCCTGTGATTCCCAAAAAAGATTTCACTTCTTTTACTGTTTGAGGCAGTGAAATTTTTTGTATGGCTTCAACTTTTTTTGGATTGGGCTTTATTCCTTCGGGGGTTACGACGTGCCCGAGGAATTCAGTTTCTCTTTGGAAAAAGGAACATTTATTTAGTTGGATTTTTAGGTTGACTTCGAATAATCTTCTCAGGATTAAGTTTAATGAATTCAAATGTTCTTCTATTCCCGTGGAAAAAATAAGAATATCGTCGAGATATACGATACAAATTTTGTTTATAAAATCGGATAATACGTGGTTCATCATTCGCTGAAAAGTTGTTGGCGAGTTTTTCAGGCCAAAAGGCATTCTATTAAATTCGTAATGCCCGGTTGCAGTTGAGAAAGCTGTTTTTTCTCTGTCTCTTGGATCCAATTCTATTTGATGAAATCCCTTAGCTAGGTCTAGGGTCGTGAAATAATTACACCGTCCTAGTTTGTCGAATAAATCTTCGATATTGGGGATTGGGAATTTATCGTCAAAGGTGATACTATTCAATTTCCGGTAATCTATTACAATCCGCCATTTTTGAACTTTTGAATTATCAATTTTTTTGGGAACTACCCAAATAGGCGAATTGTAAGGACTTTTCGATTCCCTTATGATTCCCTGTTTAAGCATTTCTTGTATTTGATTGTCTACTTCCTCGCGGTGAATTTCAGGGTAACGGTAAAGTTTTGAATAAATTGGGACATTATTCTGAGTGATAATTCGGTGTTTGACCTCATTAGTAAAGGTAAGGTCATCATTATCTTTGTAAAAAACGCTTTTGTTCTGAAGGATTATCGTTTTTAATTCTTTTTTCTCTTCAACGTTCAGGTGACCTAAGTTAATGTGATCTAATATGTTATTCACATTAATTTCGGTATTGAATATTTCTATGGGATTTTCTCTGTGAGATCGGTAAAAATAATCTTCCTCAACAGGGCTCAAAAATAGTCTTATAACAGTATTATCTGTTTTCATGGAACGATTTTTGTAGTCAATAATAGGATTTAATTCAGATAAAATGTTGTTGCCTATCAACCATCATATTTGTCGTTAAAGTTATATTCCAAAAATTCTACAAAGTAGTTTGGAACATTAAATTCATTGAAGATCGGAAACGAGCACTTAGTTTTAATTGGAATTTCTTTATTGCATGCTCTAATAGACATGTCTACTTCTGATTTCCATTTTGACTTACATAACCCTGGATTAATTAAGCTAAATGCAGCACCTGTGTCGATAATGAATCGTAATGTTTTCAATGGAGTAACTATTGTTATATAGGGCATGTCTCTTCCGAGGCTTCTATTCGAAAATTTTCCTGATTATTAGAGACATCCATAGGCTCCAAATCATTATTTCTATTATTTCGTAAATAACCACTTCTGCGATTGCTTTGCCTAGATTGACCACTTTGGTTTCTTTGATTATAATTATTATAACCGTTATTGCTAGCTTGGGGTCTGTTTTGTTGGTTACTAAGACCATCGAAATTCTGATTTCTATGATTGTTATTATTGTAACTGTTATTGCTATTTTGAGGTCTGTTTTGTTGGTTACTAAGACCATCGAAATTCTGATTTCTATGATTGTTATTATTGTAACTGTTATTGCTATTTTGAGGTCTGTTTTGTTGGTTACTAAGACCATCGAAATTCGGATTTCTATGATTATCGTTATTATAACCGGTATTGCTAGTCCTGTCCAAATTATAACGTCTAGATTGTGTTCTTTGGGTAAAATTTAATTGACCGTTGGGTCCAAAATTCTGTTGGTTTATTTCTAAAATTATTTTGAAGGCGTCGCTTAAATTTTCAGGATTGCGACTAAAAATAACTGTTCTAGTTGGTTCTGGTAAGTTATTTTTGAAGGAATTAAGCGCTATACGATTATTTGATTCAATCATGTCTTGATTGTTGCGCGAATTGCTAAGTAGATAAGCGTTATTAATTCTGGTAAGGTAATTATTTATTCTATTGTAATAGTCCTCTATTGTAGTAGTAACTCTACTGGTCCTTATTTTGTCAATCAAAGAATCTGTAGGTAATCTCTCGGTAAAGTTATTTTTTAGAATTTCCTTTATTTCCTCCCAAGAATTTACCCTGCCATGCCTTTGGAGCGCACACCTAGCTTTCCCAATAATTTTGTCTTTTATATATCCCGTAAGCACAGTTTTGTTAACGTCATCAAACCCATTTAGAGCGGGAATTATTGCATCTACACGTTCAAAGAACTCTACTAAACAATTTTCTTCCCCATTAAATTGTGGTAATTTTGAAATGAAATCTAAGATAATTCTAAGCTTTTCTGTCACTGTTAGGCCTTCCATTTTACAAATGTTACGCTTAGTTACTTAGAAGAATAAAATTAGATATCACTTAACCTTACTTTAGCGGGATTTATCAGCTTTCTTTGGTGTTTTTCGGATATGGCTTCGCCCCTTGGTTCTACGGCTTGTTGTTGGTCCTCCTCTGATCTTGTTTAATCTTTCTTCACGGAATGATGTATCGTTGTCGAGCGAGTGTGTCGTGTTTTATAACAAGGGTGCACTTTTCGTTCACCGTTGCTAGTTGAATCGTTTAAATTTCGGAGCTAATTAAACTTCACATAAATTCGCGTTGCTACTCTTCGTAGTTCAATGCGTTACATCGGTATGTGATGCGGTTATTACAACAAGGGTGCACTTTTCGTTCACAGTTGATAGTTAAATCGTTTAAATTTCGGAGCTAATTAAACTTCACATAAATTCGCGTTGCTACTCTTCGTAGTTCAATGCGTTACATCGGTATGTGATGCGGTTATTACAACAAGGGTGCACTTTTCGTTCACAGTTGATAGTTAAATCGTTTAAATTTCATAGCTAATAAAACTTCACATAAATTCGCGTTACTACTCTTCGTAGTTCAATACTTTAACGCGGAAGTAAAATGTAGTGTCTTTTTTTTTTTTTCCGACTGCGCCAATAATATAATAATAAATAGGAAAGGAAAACACGTCTTTTTCTGTTCGTGACTTTATTAGAACTCTCAGTATCTTAAAACTAAATTAACTGGGTGCCTGTGCGAACTGTGCGAAAGCTCTTATCTCTATCTTCCCACGAAGATGGAGACAGAGCTCGGGTTTCGCTGGCGAGATTCCATTGTACGCTTGATATTTGAGGATCAAATAAGCAAGTGTGCAATGGAATTCGCTTCATGTGCACATTGCAGTAGGAGGAGATTATTATCCAGTTAATAATATATTCATTTAATCTTCAAACACTTAAAAGTGATGCATAGTTTATATTGTAAACATAAACCATACTTATGTGTCTATGAACGGAGTTCGCAAATTGCTTTGTTTAGCCCTGCAAGTCGATCCTGGTTTTTTATGTGTCGTCAGCTTCACCGCTTGCATTTAAAGTGGAACATAAGAATAGAACCAGTATTATTAATTTGTACTAAACAAAAGAGACAAAACTATTGATTTCTCATAACATATAAAGAGCAAAATAAGTAAATGGACCCTATAATTATGTTCTATAATTGAACTCGGTGCATTGTGTTAATACCAATACAAAATGTGTAGCAAGCTTCTCTTACATCCCAAGTTGTTTACAGGAACTACACCAAGCTCTTACTTGCATTGCTGGCTGCTGATTTATATTAAATTTGAGTAGCTTGGTCAATAATTTTCTTCAATTAAAATACTTCTATTTCATATGTTTGCGTTGTCTAAATTTGAGTTGTTTTTAGGCAGGTATGTGGCGTTGGTGAATGATTATGTCGCCGTGAGGTATCTTTCTCTGATTAGAAAATGTCCTAAAGTGATGACATTGAAATCATCGGGGTTGTCGGAAAGGGGACAAAGACGTCTAGAATTCAGACATGCTTCTATCTGTGTATAAGAAATGTTTAGAGTTCCTCAAAGGGAGAGAAGCCTCTCACCTCTTACCACTCGTTGCAAATAGTGCTTAACCCATTTCACTCCTGCTTCACACCGTCCTCCGTAGTGAGGGGAATGAAGTTCCGTTTTGTATCCTAATTGAAAAATGTGGTAGCAATATCCTTCCAGTCGTATTTAGCATCCTTCATCATACGGTTGAGTTCTGCGTTCGCTCCAACAAAATTCGTCCTGCAATCCCTGAATTCAAATAAATATAAAGCTCCAAGTGCAGTCAAGCATCTTAATACAGCTAGAAAAGCCTGCTTCCTTAGATCGGAAACCGCCTCACAGTGGAAGGCCTTTGTCGAATGGCAAATACAAATTTCAAAGTAGCCCCTTTAAACACTTGGCATTATATCTCTTCCATGTTTTTACTTCAATGGGCCAGTGTAGTCGATTCCAGTTAGTAAAGGGTCTTGCTGCACTCGAGCTGCTGGTAGGCTCCCCATGAGATGTTTCATCTGCTGCAGTAAAATAACACCCACGGGACTTTTTTCCACAAAAAAATAAAAATAACAGCCACTGGTTTTATTTCTTCTCTGAAGGCGTAATAATTTATGCTCTAAAGTTTCTACAGTTTATTGTAAAGTAAATTCAAATACAAGGAAAAGAGTAACTCGAATTTGCCCTAAGAGCTACGACATTGCTTGTGGTCACCGTTTGGAGGTTTGGTGTTAGGTTTTCTTTCTAAACTTCGCATATAATGAACTTAAAGTGACCATTTTCTATACTTTAATTTGTTCTTAATTTCCTTATTTTTTGACATAAGTTACTTCGCCGAATGATTCCTCTTTCTTAATTCCTATATCATTTCTAAATGCCACTATATCGAAAAAAACATTCAATAGAATGTCAAAGTGAAACTATGCAAATGAACCAAATTAAAATGTTTTTTATTCTTTAATGCTGCATTAAGACTTAAGTTATCAATGCAGGTTCTATAAAATTAATTGATTTGGTTGTTAGAAATTAGTACATCAAGATTACCATCTAGCTGCAGCTTAGTAAATATATTTTTAACAGTCCATATGGTTAAAAGTCTTGCGCCCTTCATAATTTCAATTTAAAATAATTTACAACAAGGGGAGCTTCAGGCAGTGACATATTTTGCGGTTCAAGCAAACAAGTCATTTGTAAAATATATAATTGTTTGAATTTGGATACAAAAGAATGCTTCTTAAATGTGGGGTATTTTCTTTTGAATAGTAGATTTTATGAATATCTGATGGTTCGATTCTTATATCCGAATGTTTCTTATATGCGTGTTTCCTATATCAAATCTTTTTTATATAAACATACAGACTATAGAGAAAAGGCACGGTGTTTCCACATGCGTTTCTTATTAGCGATTTGTTTTTTTTATGAGTTTTTCCTTTTATCCGTGGTTGACTGTAATAATAAATTAAAAATGTACTTTATGCACATTGTGCGAAAACATAAATTCTACTTGGGAAAGAAGATTTTAATAAAATCAATGTCAATACGAATCAGAAAGTACTTATTTTGCAAGAAATAAAAGGTTACTCTCATGGAACCTGATAATTCCAATGAAACCAATCTCTCATTCAAAATCAGACTTCCATATAAATTGAGCCCATTTCAATACACACCACTGAACCCATTAATATCCAATTCAATCCAATTTAATCGTTCCTTTCCTACATATAAACTTTAATTTCTTTGTTGCTTTTGTTTTATCACTCTCTCGCTCACCTTCTGGATAAATATTTTTGAATATTAAAAAAAAAAAAAAACAAAGCGAACAAAAAGCGAAATGAAAATAAGCGGTAGTCGACCCAATTCGATGCCCATTTTATAAACACACCCTGAGTGAGTGATAAACCCTTGATAAAATATTTTTTTTTGTTGCACCTATTGCTCTTCCCCATCCATCTCATGAAAGTCCTGGCCAAATATCTACCGCCAGTAGTAAACCCTCTAGGCCATCCGAAAAATGTGGTAACCAACAAAAAATTGTTTGACTTTTATCCTGACTGCTCTATTTGGGAGGGTTATGGTAATCCATTCTGATTTCCTTCTCGTCTCTCTCTTTTTAATATCATAATGTCAATAATTTTTAATATGTATTTAAATTGAACATGAAAATTGAGAACATTTGAGAAAATAAAAGGATTTCATAGCATCCTCTGTAGTATATGTGGGTGTGTTGGATATAGAAAAAAATTGGTAAACATAATTTTCGAAAAAAATCCACTTAAGTCTTTGACAATACTTTGATCGATTAATAGTATTATTTTTAATGCTAGTTCTGCGAAACATACTTCATTTTTCTCTAGACTAACAATCTCGGGTGATTATTCGATTTTATGAGTATATATGTAGGTATACCGCTACAGGGTGGGCGATTATTGTAAAATAACAACTTATTCGCATCCCTTGTGAACCGTGACTCAGGGATGTTCACTGAACAGGTCAATGAAGCCGGATTAGCTAGGGTGAATGTTGAACAGTAAATAATATTTTCACAGTTTCTGAAGTGGTTTATGCTAATGTTAGGAAAACATTAGATAAGGGTGGAAGGATAATTTGACTGTGATTTACGGGAGCCATTACGATTTTAAGAATTTATTTATTTTTAGATGTTAGAAAAACAAAAAATAAAAGGGGTGATATGGTTGTGAGGATAAAATATATATATGAATATTAATGGCGTGCATACATCGATGATAAGATGCGTGTTGTTAAAAGATTACTTTTGCATTATACTTTACAAAATTGCACGAAAGACAAAATAAATCTTGCTGAAAATATAAGAAGCCAGTATATCAAAGAATACAAATTTCAGTTTTGGAAAGTGAAACTCACCGCGGCTCGATATTGGGCTAAATTTCAAGGACATGAAATTTTTTGAATAATGTTTTTGAGAAGAAAAATTATAAGGAAGAAAGAGAACAATACATTATATAGGTATCCAATATAAGAATAACACTATAAAGTGATATCACTTCTAGAGTTTTAGGGTCGCCGGCATTATCCACATATTTTTAGCTGTGTTCAGAGTCCCGACTAAAAACAATTTCTCCAGTCAAAAGCTGTAAGGTTTCAGCAAAACATATTTTTTTCAAATTCCTAAAACTTTGAAATGTTTGTAATTTAAAAAAAGAAACAATTTGACTGAACTCATCCACTTAACGAAACTTGAAACTGAAACTCAACAGAATTTGACTTTATAAACGCTTAAATTTTGAAGAAAATTGTTATAGTTTTAAATCATTTTTAAATACGCTTGTAAATTTGGCAAAAGTTAAATAAATGTGGCAATAATCATCTATAGGTAGCCCTCGTAAAAATTGTGGATGGGTTGACTTCGTAAAAGAAATTCTTGCAGTTTTTACTGTGGCCCTTTTTTTAATATAAAAAGTCAAGTTTACAATAATTTTTGTTTGGCAAGTCTTTTTTGACCTGGTTTAACCCTTCTTTCAATAAAAACTTCTTATACCTTTTCATCAACCATAAGGTCTAGAAAAACCTTCATACATATTGCATGAAAAAAAAGTGACACAACAGAAAATATGTTCATTTTATATTTTATTTTTAATATTAAAGTAAAGAGAAAAGTTCACACTTCCATATTTTGTGTCAGCCTTACACATTTTTTATTATTGCTGGCATATTCGTTCTTCGCAGGTTATGCAAGAAAATCTTTTCTTCTGTTGAAGTTTCTCATTGATTCATGATAAATGTATGAAGTCTGCATGGAGCTTGCAGTTGACGGAAGGTGAACAACTCTTCTCATAAGAAGAACTTAGATCCAAATTAAAAATTTCTGAAATCACACAAAACATTTTCGTTGACCTTATAATATTTTAATATTTTATTTTATTTCAATCAAATCAAACGAGTACATCTACTGTTCTCGCTCGAATACTTAATACAACAGTATACTTAAAAATTACTACCAAAGCCTTACAACAAAATTAATTTATTCCTTAAAGAATCCCTACTAAGGTGAAAATCGAATATACATCAATATTTATTGGATTCCCTAAGGCATCTAGAAATTGGTTCATTGTATCCATAATTGACTCTATGATAGGGTACATCAAATTAAAGACGATTTCTAATAACTCTCGCAGGAGCACAAAATCCAATGAATGAATGATAATATGATGTGACTTTTTATCAAATCATATAAATAAAATTCGTGTAGTTCTGTTCGACTTAGATTGAATTTGACTGCATGTATTTAAATGCAAAAATCTTAGAAAGTGCTCAGTATATTCTGGTACATTTTTCACAAGCCTATAGAGGATACCTAGGTCTACAATATCGACTTTGTCTCAACTCTATATCTCTATAAATTCCGGGAAAATTGGACAAGACTAATTTATTATTTCGTTTCGTTTTGCTTTTTACTTTTTCACGCTTTCCGTTCGAAAATACAGGGAGCATTTAAATATAGTTAACAGCAGCTTATAGGGGACATCTGCAGGTACAACTTAGGATATCCAATAACTCGATAACTTAAAAGGGTTTTAAACAAATAGGCAAAATTTAAAACATTTCCACGATTTTCACCTGCATGAGAAGATATGCACTTCATTCTCAAATCAAACATACTAACCTTGCAATATTTTGACATCTCTTTTAACCTTATTTTACTCCTGTGACGGAGAGGGAGACAGACGGAGACAGTATGCTGTTTAATGTGCTAAGAACAAAAAAATGCCATAAAAGAAATGTCAAATATGTAGGAAAGGAATGTCAAATAGGTATAGGTATCAGTGTTACCAGATCGTGGTATCTATTATTACATAAGGGAAAATTCCTGATGATGTACGTCGTACCTGTTATTAAATGCTATTTGCAATCAAGATGAGGCAGTAAATTCGGTCGAGTTTTTAAATAGAATTACAGTCCATGGTCTGGAATTAAAAGTTGGAGTTCCCATTATACTGCTTCGCAATTTGAATCCCATAAGTTTTGTAATGGAACCAGATTGAGAGTGATTTCGTTGCAGGAAAACGTTATTGAGGCGTTAATTTTAACTGTGTCTGGTTAATTGGTTTATACCAAGAATACAAATAATTCCCAGCAATTATCCATTTCGGTTTAAACGGATTCAATTTCCTATTAATGTTTGTTCTGCCATGACAATCAATAAGTTAGAGGGTCAAACTTTAAGAAAAGCGGGAGTTGAATTAATCAAGAATGGCTTCAGCCACGGGCAGTTATATCTTATAGGTAGCGTGCTCCACGGTAAGTAATGCAGCGAATATCATTATCTTAGTCGGCAGAAACCGCTAATATAGCATACAAAGAAGCGTTACATTAATAAAAAAAAAATGAGCCAAACATTATAAAATTATTTTCATTGTCCAAAGAATCTTAAATTATTGCCGATTAGTCCAACGAGCATGTGCAATGCCATGAAGATAAAGGCAGAGTGGGCCCAGTCTACGGGAGGTTTTTTAGTACGGGTTCAAGTCCCTCACTTTTGCAGAAGGCTCTTTCTGAAATTTTTTTCCATCAATTGTTTCGAAACCACATTTTCACGTGCGAAACCGGGCGGGTACAGCTAGTTACAAATAAACATAATTGAAAAATATTGCCACCGTCCCAAAAAGGTAAATACCAAATAAATATAAAATATTATCGATTACGCACGCAAAGGGATTTGGAGAGGGTTACAATAAAAAGAAAGGCTTTGACATTTAGAGACATTAAAATGAAGGTCAATATTGTGACACCATATATTATGGAAAGTCCATCAAGATCCGCTTGTAAAAGAATAAGTCGGTATGCCTTCAAATCGTCGGCAAACATAAGGCTCTGGGAACTCAAAAACAAATCAGGAATATCATTAATAAAAAAAAGGAAGAGTAAAGGGCCCAAATGACCAGATTTATGCACATATGGGCGTTAAAACCGAGCTCTTCAAATATTTAAAAAAAAATTCCAGCCCGCTAAACCCAGATAGAAAACGCTATGAAGCACTTTTGAAGTAAAATTGGCGGGATGCCATCCATACCAGCATTTTAATATAAGTGTATTAGGGAAAGAGCAATTTGAACCTCACGGATTGAACACCCTAAGTTACCAACATTTAAGAAATCACAGGACAGTGAGAATTTAGGTGTGGTAGTACCACAAGAATATACAGACTGAAAGTGGTAAGCGAACATATTACAAATGGTTGAAACATCAGATGAAGATACATTGTTAAGACGCATACAGTTAGGAATATCATTCGTTTTTTTTTTTGCTATTAATAAAGCTCCAAAAGCGTTGACTATTTGTCTTTAAATAACATTTGACAGAAAAAACATATCTACTGTCGGTAAAGAAGCTTAGTGTAACCGGAACCTGGTTTAAAAAATTCATTAAATTAAAACATGGATAATGCTACACGAAAAACAGAATTACGAAAGAGTGGGATCATGGAGTTGTTGATACTAAAGTAGAGTTCGGAATCAACAAATACCAAATCAAAGATATTATTAAATTACGGAAATTTTTTATCTGCCGAAGGTCAAGCTAGTCGAGAGTATCAACAACTTCACGCTCATATTCTAAGTTAACATTAAATGGGAGAAGTCTAGAATCATCGCAATCAATCGACCAACTCCTTGGTGGTATATAACTTACATTAACAGTAACTTCATTCTCTTAAATTAATTTTATTGAGACTGCTACTTGGTCAACATCTTAATCAGCTGCTGTGGGAGGAAGCTTGATTTCGTCACTGATAATAATAAAATGTTTTATCTTCGACTCCAATAGGTACAGAACTCCCCAATGGCGATTTATTTTGTTAATACGATCGAAGAGTTCTTTTCGCTAGAGGGTGCTGGAGTTGTAGAATATGTTGAGGAACTTGTAGAACTTCCTGAAACGGACGTTTACATCCTAAGTTGAGGATTCTGACTACGAGTTGAGGTTGCAGGAATGGTTCAATCAAAATCGGTGTTATAACTACATTAGGTGGTTTTAGCGGTGGATTAAGTATTTGGCTTTCAAAGTTCGGTTGGCCTTGGGTTGATTTTGCTGCAAGATCCGATCCATGCTCGAAAAACCTCCAATCAGTTCGGTACCGCTGTTGACATATCAGGAAGTTTGAATAAGCTAGGTCTATAATTTCTAACAGAAAACTCGCATCAAAAGCCGTAAAGGTCTAGCCAGACCTTAAATATAAATATAAATATAAATATGTATAGGTATATAATATCTCCATTACTTTTTAAGGTACAAATATATATTTAATAATAAAATAAATAAATAAATATTTTTATTTACATACTTGAATACAAAAAATTGGTAATCTCCATTATTACCCGACTGTAAACAGAGATAATTATGGGTTTCGCGCGTATCCTATAAACGTTCCATCGGGACACCCTGTAGCCTAAATGGCTTGACCGATTTTGATTAGTGAGGTGTCATTAGATTCGTATTCTTTCCCGTAGTGTCATAAGCTAAAAAGATAAAAATAAAAAAAAGTTAGTTTTAGACCAAAAAACCCAACTGACTGTAAAAAAAAAAGAATTAAAAAAATATGAAGAAGTCGCATCCTATTGACAGTTGGAGAATACTCAATACTCATATATTTGTTAGGCTGTGTAGGTATATAGTCTCCGATTGTCAATTAGTTAGATAAAGGTACTTAAATGTGTCTTGTTCATATCTTTTTAATTATTTTTTTTACAGTCAGTCGGGTTTTGTGGTTTTTTTTAAACTAACTTTTTTAACTTACTCCATTATGTAGTAAGAGAAAGACATTTTATTCGTACAAAATTTCAAGGTCGAGATGTTAATCAATTCTGACTTTACGATGAGGAACACAAAAAAGTGGGTCGCAAAATTCTGTCCGTCTGTATGTCCCGAGGCCTACAGCCTAAACGCCTGCTCGGATTTCCTTTAAACTAAGGATTTGGAGTTTACTTTACTTTAGGTGGCGCTTACAGCCCGGGGTGGACCATGGCCTCAACTAACAAGCCCCTCCAGCCAGCTCGGTCCCTCGCTAGCTGCCTCCAGTTACGCACACCAAGTTGGTTGAGGTCGTAATCCAATTGTGCGCGCCACCTAAGGTGGGGTCTTCCTCTGCTGCGTTGTCCCTCAGGGGTGGATTCGAAGACTCGTCGGGCTGGTAACAACGCACCATACGCTCCACGTGCCCCAGCCATCTCAGCCGTTGTACTTTCAGTTTTTTGACCAGGCCAGCGTCGCTGTATAGCCCGTATAGTTCGTCGTTGAATCTTCTTCTCCACAATCCATCGTCACAAACTGGACCGAATATCACTCGAAGAATCTTTCTCTCAAAGCATCCCAGAAGGTTTTCATCCGTTTTTGACAAGGTCCATGCTTCTGCACCATACAGCAGGACCGGGATGATTAAGGTCTTATATAGTACCTCCTTGGTTCTATGAGAGAGGGCTTTCCTTTTTAGATGCCTTCTTAGCCCGAAGAAACAGCGATGGATTTGGAGTTTGGGGGCTTACATTTCGGTTCCGTTTTTTTTTGCACTTTAACCTTAATATTAATGGTATTTCCCATTCAACATTATTATACCAGTTATTTGTTCGAAAACGGCATTAACGATTTCAACCAAAATTGATATTTAAGCTTAAGTTGGTGGGGTTACCACGACTGTTCCTCTAAAAAATAGAATAACGGTACTTTTGAAATTTGGACATATTTCGCAAACGGACCATACAATTGTAACTAAAATTAATTTCTAAGGTAATATGGTCATTTCCAACTTAATGGCAAACTCTGTTTTTCTCTGTATTAAAATGGATTTTTGAAAATGTCATTTTTTAAAAATGCGATTTTCTTATGTTTATTTGAAAACGGCAACATTGATTTTGACCAATGCAAACTTAGAGTGAAATTGATGTTTTTAAAATTACGTCCTTCATTTTCCATTCGATTCACCGAAAACGCTAATTTTAAAAACTGATCATATCTCAAAAACCCCGTTTTCGATTTAAAAAAAAAAAAATTGAAAACCTATAACAATGACTTTTACTCGGTTTTCAGCTAAATATTTATGCAATAGTATTTTTCACACGAAACATTGCAATATTTGGTACTGTCTGCCAAATTTTACAAAAACCGCTCTAACGATTTTGATCAAAATGCTTATTAAGGATAATAAAAGTATTCTAAATAATATCCCGTACTTAGTTTTTCTCCAAAAAATTGAATAAATCATAAATCAGATTAATAATTATTTCTCAAAAATTCCGATTTGTATTCACGGTATATTTTTGTAATAATCTCAATTTTCCACTTCTAATAAAAATGCAATGCAAACAAATATAACCAACTTCTTTTTTTTTAACCATATTGAGTATGCATCCTCAAATAATATCAACCGCAATCAGAAACTTCCACTTCATTCTTACACACCTCAATTGGGATATTCAGTTTATAACTGCTAACACATATTCAAAATTAAATCTCCGAATTCTTACAATATACATCTATATAAAGACATAGATCTATCACGCTTCCAATAATAGACACCTTATACCAGCGGTACTAAGCAAAATAAAAAGATGACCACAAATAACAGATCAGAAAACAGAAACTCCTACTATGCTTGTCCTCGTACTCAAAATTCTTGTAAAGTGTAAGAGCTTATAAAATAATACAGTAGGCACTTATAACTCCTTACCAAAACTATTCGACAATTCCCTTTTACTGAGACTTTCAACTTTTAAAAACTTATGTTGTTATTTGATATTTGCCATTTCAGATGAACTAACAAAAAGTGAATTTTATTTAACATTATTCCTTTTCCTATATTCTATTTATGCACTGTTTCTTTCTAACATTGCTTCTCAGTTTTATACCTATACCTACTCAATAAAATAAGAAAACCACAAAACAAACTTTTGAGAAAGTTTCGTTTGACCTAGGGTAAAAGCCCTAGTAGTGAGCCCCCTTAACGATAGTTTTGAGTTTGCCGCTTCTGCAAAATTAACTGTTTGCATATATCGAAACAAGTGTTTCATTTTATAAAGGATTGATTAATTTTTTTGTTTTTAAATGGCGTGTCTTTTTATTACTTTTCAATACATTTTAAATAAAATTAAAATATTTAAAAAATACGGAGTGTTCTAGTACTGAGCCCCCATGTTCCTAATTTGAGCTCTTCCTGTTCCAATAACGAGCCCGCATATAAATCCTTTTTTTTTTTATCAAAATAACCGTTGCTTTCAAAAATGTTCAAATGCAAGTTGTATTTTTAAGTTTTATTATTCAACGAAACAAAATAAATAGTCAGGAGTTTCATTTTAGATAAATAGGTAGATGATAAAACAAAAAACATTGCACAAATAATAAATTAAAAGGTAGGATTAGTAGCTGTTAACAATACTAATGTATTTTGCATCTTTTGCAGCTAAAGAATTAAATTTCGTCTGATATTTTTTTCGGGATACATAATATGGTTATTTTTTGAACATATTATTATTCCTCGTTCGGTCTTTGATATTATTATTGGCCCCACAGTCGAAACAAAGTCCAGTTTTTGTGTACTCTTTAGGAGCAGTGCGTAATTCTGCGTTTTTAGAAACAGGTTAAGATTTGAATAGATTTCGATCGTGAGTCTCATTAAGGTTAAAGTTCTTCAGGTTTCTTCTATGTAAAATAGGGACGCTTCAGAAGTCATCCTACCGGAGTTCGTTTTGGTATACAATATACCGTCGGGAATCGAATCCAGTACCTCTTTTGGAATTGTTTTGTATTTGTAAATAATCATTTGCGCTGACAAAAAATGTAATAGATTCTAAGAAAGTTGTCGCACTAGCAAATATGGAGGTCTAATTGTTTATTCGTACGGTTTCACTAATGTTATACATTTTTACCAAAGCTGGCAACCAGCTAATCATCGACATTAGTGTTTGATTATTAGTAAGGCCGATTGGCTTTATTATTAGCCCATTATTGAAAAAAGCTTTATAACGTTTTCAGATACACAGGCGCTAGCATCAGTTACAGCTTCAGGTGTTATTTTGGCTATTTCAGGATGCCTTTTCAAAAATCCGATGTACCACTTACGTCCAGGATTATTGTCTTTGAAAACATTTTGTCTGGGGAAAGCATCTAAAGACTCCTTAACAACACCACAAACTTCATGCTACCGTCTTGGAAAGCCTTTTGCATGATTTTCAAAAATCCAATTTACAATCTGTGATTCCTCTTGATTTGTAAGAATTGTTAAGGGTCCTTTTTGGTTTTTAAAAGAATGTTTATGCAGTCGATTTTGAAGAGTGTGTCTTGGGATATTATAATGTCTTGAAGCTGCGTGTATTGAAAGACCATTTTTAATATCTATCTATTGTACATAAATTGGTAAATCTAGGGTTTGGTATGAGCAAGAAAAATGTTACCAAATAATTATAATATTATTAAAAACAATAGAAAAACATTCAAGTAATATATTTTATATATAAGGCAAAACAAATATACAAAAGGGAGTAGGTACATAGTATTAGTAAGGGTTTAATTCGAATAATATTATAGTTCCGACTAATTTTGCAATTTATAAAAATTAAAAATCAAAAAAGTGCATTTTTAATATCTGTACTAAACTGCTTTTTCCCTAAATTTATAATTCAAAGCCTTAAAACTAACACATGGAGGTGCGAAGAACGAGTGATTTTATAAATATTGTATATAATAATCGGCCTGGCTCATAAATGGAACAACGTTTTTTGAACTTCTCCAATAGTGAGCCCCCCTGGTGAGTTAGTATAAAATATAAACAAAATACTTACCCATTTGCTTTAAATAAATGTTTTCTTAACAAAACTGGCCAAAAACACTTTTGCACAACACACGAATGAAAGGTAAGCACTTTCCGAATTTCTGTTACCAACTGGGAAAACCCCATATAGGAAAACAATTAAAACAATACAAGTAAAGAAGTAACAGAAACGGAAAAATATTTTTTTTTATGTTTTAAATAACAGGAGCTTAGCTTTTAAACGAAAAACATCCAGGGGGCTCATTACTGGGGCCTTTACCCTAGTCGTGCACTTTATTTTATTTTTCTTTAAAAACTGAGGAGTTTTATTGCGAAAAAAAAATACAAATGGTAGGTAATTGTGGGCGAACGAGATGTCCGATTGGAAACAAATGCGCGAAAAAAAGCATTCAAAAGTCAACGTGGCGTATCTTTACCGGTAGGCTATGTCCGCCATAAAGTCTACCACTTCCTGAAGAGCGTCAAAATCCGAAATACCTACAGCAATTGAATAGCAAATCAAATCAATATACATGGTCGGAAAAAGTATTTTGACAACAAAACAATTTTTTACCAATTTTTTTTTTCAGTTAGAGAAAAAATTGGTGATAATTATAAAACAATGAGCTTTCAAGAAAAATTACATAAGCTTGTTTTAATGTTATAGTTCTGAAATGGAAAATTATATTTAAAAAATGAATGGGGAAAAAAGTATTTTGACAAAATTTGATTGGTCCAAAAAAAGGACTGATAAGACAAATTTATAAAAATGAATACACAACTCAATAGAAAATGAATCCTTCTTTGGCATTGATGACTTTCTTCAATCGGCCTGGTATCGAGTTCACCAAATTTTGAAGGTTTTGCGGAGAAATGTCCTTCCAAAGACTTTCAACCTCAGCGATTGTATCCTCGCTCGTTCTTGTCAAACACAGACTTCTTTTTCGCTTTATATAAGCCTACACATTCTCAATTCTATTTAAATCGGGACTTTGCGGTGACCAATCAAATGTGTCCACTCCTACATCCCTTAGAAAATTGGTTATCATTTTTGCTTTGTGCAAAATAAATTACTGTGCAATCAATTTGTCGCCTGAAGGACACGTTTGATTATTTAAAACATATAAATATTGAACCTTAGTCATTGTTTCCTCGATTGGTACCAAATCTCTAATACAATTTAAGGAAAGTCATCCCAAAAACATCACGCTGCCACCACCATTTGGTACTCGTTCACATACAGATGCCACTTTTCTCCGCAATTTCTGCAGAAAATTTTCTATTTTGATCCATGGTATTGAAAAAAGCTTTCATCAGTCCACAATACTTGCCTCCAAAATGATGAAGGCTTGTGTACAAATTGTTTGGCAAATTCCAGGCGCTTAAGTTTTTTTTTTTTTGTACCTGGTGGTGGCAGCGTAATGTATATTTGTTTGTCCAAATTCCAACGTAGCAGACCCAGCTTTACGCACATTAGATAAGTTAAGATTTACTCATTGCACGTTTAAGCGTGGAACGAATACAGCTAATGGCATTAACTTTGTCTAGCATATACATCCATCATTATATTGGGCTTCCTGGCTATCATGGTTGTGTTCACTTTTACCGTTTTTGAACTTTCAAAAAACGCAATTTTCCAATAGTTCGACGCAAGTATGATCGTTTTTCACAAATCAAATGAAGGTACTAAGAATAACTAGAAGTATTTGCCTTCGACTGAACTTTCTCCAATCATTGCCCCCCTTCGCTCTGTACATCCAAGCAAACGCTTTTTAAATAATTTTTTCTGCTAACAAATTCATATGGAAGACTGCAGTTTAATTTTAATTCGATCATACTTTCTTTAGTTCACAACACTTTAAGTCGCTGACTGATAACTGATTTTCAGAAGTTTGAACTTGAAAGCCATTATCTGACTGATCCACAGAATTCTCAAATATGCAACAAGCCCATCCTACCGTTATGGAATTGCTCCGACAACTAGAATTGAATCTTCTCAGATATTCAATTTGCAACAATTCAAGAGCTTGCTTGTTCTGAATACTAAGTGCCTTTGGAGAAGCACAATAACAAAAATTAATAAAAATAAAATAGGAACGATAAGCTTTTCGGAAAATATTATATCAGCTGTTGAAAAGGGCTACGTAATTCCTGTGGTACTTGAACACACAACATGATAAAGTTTACATTTTATGTAAACTTAAACGTAACAAGCCGAAAGATTTTGCGTCCATCATTAATTTTATCGCTCAAACATTCACCGTCTGTAGACTGTTGCAAGCAACTCAAACTTCATCTGCAAGAATACTTACAATTTTATTACAGAATTCCAAGTACAAAATCGACTTGCGGAGAGAAAACTATATTTCCCGCAAAATAACTGTGTTCGGTCGACTTCGGTAACATAAAACTGCAAAAACCAAAGCTGACATAGAACGGTTAGCTCAGATTCATCTTCGATTGAATTTTCTTCCTTAACGTCAAATCAATCAGTAAATGGGCAAAATATCGTAAAGAGGCAAGAAAAAAGACGTCACAAGAAGTACAGTTTCAGTGTTATGCTGGGTAGGCAAGGATATCCGAAGTCCTTTTTACCGAGACAACAATTGGATTTGGTCCAGTAGAACGGTGATGGTTGCGGGAATAGCATTTACTTTTTATTTAATGGCCAAACAACATCCATGTTACTTTTTGAAATGGGAATCAGAATGTCTTTTTTACATCGTTGTATCCAAGGGGAATGTAGTGTGTTCTTGACAGTTGCAGAATAAAAATAAACAGATACATACCAGCTAATGCTATTGATGCGGTCTTAATTAATTGTTAAATTCGGTGGGGCAGAAGCGAGCGCCTTTTTAGCCAGAACGTTGTCCTTTTCGGTGCACTTAATATATCACTTCACACAGTTCTGCGAACAAAATACCTTTAAAATTGTGCGACAATTTTAGATGTGGTAACGTACAACTCTAGAGTCCTTAGGGCAGCCTGGGTTGCTAATGTAGATGATGATATTGGATATCGATCTCATCTCAAGTTACTCTGCATCTTTAAGTATGGCCAGAAGCCACAACATCTGTCTCCTGTATGTCTAAATCACTTTAGTGCCTTATCCAGTACACTCAGTCATTTTGGAACCATCAGTAAAAAATACAATTTAATTTATAGTCGAACCTCCGTTGCCATTGAAATCCTGTCATCGCATGGTTTGTTGAGGTCAAATGAAAGTTCCACTCTTTGCCTAAAACACAAAAGTATATAATTGTTGAGAATGGGTCAACATTGACATTAATCCTCCCCCTAAGCTAATCGTGAGTTAACTTCGCGACAAACTTTTTTTGTTTACCAACAACTAATTTTACAGCAGCGAATTTTATAAAGAATCCGATTGGCTGAGTTGAAGTTTTTTAAGAAAACTTTCACCAGTGAAAAAGAACTTAAGGTGTAATTTGAAATTTTAATGATGGACCTAAGAACCACTGCGTCCGCAGTTAAAAAAGAGGGAAAGAAAAACGCAGACTGAAAACTTCTTGCATCACAATCGTGCACTTTATTTCCAAAAGAACTGGATTGATCAAATAACAAGCACAATGTAAGTACGTATTCCTGGGACGAACTGTACATGCTTCAACTGAAGGGTGAGAATTTATACGTCCTCGAAAAGGTAACCAACGAATAGGGGTTGAACAATGGATTGCATTTTTGCTTGCGGTTAGTTTGGCTTTATTAAGTTTTTGCGAGATAGAAATGAAATCAACTGTAGTAAATATATGTATACTGCAACACAACTTGAGATTGACTAAACATTTTTTTTATCTACCTTTGGTATATTTTATCTGTGACTGTAATTTGAGGTTAATATTTTGCTCAGAGGTGTGCCCGTGGGTAATTTTAATTCGCCAAACCTAGACGAGGAGTTAAAATGAAACTTTACTCCCATGCGTCATAAAGATTGTGGTCAAATTTTGTTTGTGTTGCGACAAATGAACGTAGGATTATGTATCTCATAACCAAGTAATAATTGTTTTCTAGAGAGGTGTAGTGGAATTTATTGTTCACAAACAATTCAGAAAAGAAACCTAAGTTCGACACGAAGACACTGAGTTCGGCCCTCAAGATAACATAGGACAAAGTTCATTTAACATTGGTCCAGTCTGACCTGAATATGACCCCGATATTATTAAACTTCTCCACCTATTTGAATGTTACTTCACTAGCATGCATAGTAAATTGAATAGGCGCTCTGGTTCTAGAGATGATCAGACCATCACTTCTGTCTTTTCACGTTAGCTTTTATCTCAGTTGCAACACTGACTACACCAATAATCGTGAGCTGTATCGCTAACTCCTTCTTAACATATAGTCGGACTTTATTCACTCCGGAACATTTCCAACTTTGAGTGTAAGAGTGACTTCCAATATAAATATTTGATTCAAGGTACGAAAGTACGGACAAAATAAATCCTAGTCTTCGACCAATGATTCGTTTGAAGATAATGAAAACAGTCATGTCGATTGCAAAACCATCACTTTGAATAAAGTTCTTATCAAACTGCAGAACTTGTTATGGAGCGTTTCGTTAGTGGCTCTCCACAAGAGGTAGATGGTGCTTGTGATGTGACAAGTGTGTATCCATGTCGATACCCACTATCCCCATCCCTGCATCTGCGATATAGCTTTATTTCCATACCTAGGTACTCATATTGCGCAGCAGGTCCGTAGGGACCCTAGGCCTAACTTCTCACAACCATTCGTTATGTCTGAGTTTTTAAATTTTGGTATCAATTGGGTTGACCGTTTGGTGATCAGGACGTAATTTCGTGAAGGCTGTAATCGCGAATCGTCTATCAAAGGTGTCCTTTCCCATCCTGGCGTTAAAATTTTCAAAACAATTTTAACCTCACATTTAGGATATTTAGATTTTGTGGAGGAACTCATAGCTCGGAGGAACATTCTTTGGTGACTTCGTCCTTGTCTTCGCTGGGGGAATGAGCGCATGTAAGCGAATTCGACGTAGTAAAATTCGTAAATGAAAATTTTGTTTAAAATATTACATAATATTTATTTTCCTTTTCCCAGAAAAACAAAAATGTTCTAGGGTGAACTATGCTCAACAAACAATTTTCAAACTGAGCAATTTAAACTACACTGCTTTTGAAACTTTTGAGGATGAAGAAGTTAGTTAACCTTCATATAAACGGAAACTTTAATGTACTTACATGGACCGAATATTTTTGTTATAACCGGATAGTTATAACAAAAATGTTGTACACAATCTTTATATAAGTTTTTCATAGCAGGTTACAGTTTTTCTTTCAATATTTGCCGTTTCAACTCATTGTCTTTATTTTAGGCGTTTTTCTTTTTTAGTTCAAAACTGAGCACTGAACTGAGCTCGAGGATTATGAGCGCGCTCTCAACCAAGCGTTCTCAGATCGTTTTTCAACTATTTCGTTTATCCTGATTTTTTTTTTTCTGTTTTTTCTGTTAAATGTGACTGTAAGAATGTATGCCATTGACTTATTATATATGGACTGCTAGTGAAATGTCATTTTCATATACTTCTGCTGGAAAATATGTTCCAAAACACTCAGGCGCTGATCTTTTACAGCGGATTAGCAAAGAAACACATGCCGCCCTCAAGTTTAAATTGCCTTAGCAACGCAAACAAAAAAGCGAATTTTTTTCAAAAAAAAAGCTCGTTTCCATAGAAACATGTAAAAAAAGAGCGACATCTTGTGTGAAGAGATTCATTTCCATAGGAACATGTAAACAAAAAAGCGTCATCAATTCAAAAGATGCAAAGCTGCAAAGAGTGATTTCAATTTAATTCTCTTATGTTTTTTATTTTGAATAGCAATACATTTGTTAACTAATTGTCTATGAACTGAACAAGTTTTGTAAATTTATTTCGTATTAATGTTTTATGATCATTTAAATAATTTTTTTTTTGCAATATGCTGAAGCAAAACTTTTGAATAGGTATCTACATTTGGATAACAAGTTTTATCAATAAATATTTATGGTTTTCAAGACTATCACATTCGAGGATCAAGTTAGTTATATAAATTTATTAAATCTAAACTTCTTAAAGAACTTAATACTAAAAGGTTGTACATATTATTGCACATTAATTGTTTTGCACTTCGAATATTGCAATCGTTTTCAAACTGTTTACCACAAATGACTGCCTTTTCGCAATGGTCCTGATCAACTTCCTTCCAATCTTTAATCAGCTTTCCTCAACGAAATATTCTGAAATATGTATTAATTAACATAATATTTTCATATTGCATAAACCGAGCTAGACTTACTTGTGAAATGATACTATTTCTTTTGATATGCATAGTTGCCTACAATGGGAATCACAACCCACAACACAACACTTCATTTTAAAATATTTTGAAGTACATATTTTATTTTTTACCCGACTGCACACAGAGAGGGTTATGTGTTTCGCGCGTATCCTATGTACGTTCCATCGGGACACCCTGTGGCCTAAACGGCTTGACCGATTTTAAAGAGTGAGGTGTCATAAGATTCGTATTCTTTCCCGAAGTGTCATAGGCTAAACAAAAAAGATATAAATCTCAATTTAAAGAAAAACGAAAAAAAAAGAACCCAATTGTCACAGAAATGTCAACATCGCATCGCAACTCGCACATAACGGCATCTACATTTCAACTCAACATCTCAACTGACAGCCAAAAATCGCATCATTTATTTTTAGTGGATAGTGTTATCATCAAATGAATATTATGTTGAGTATTATAGTACATTTACACCGCACCTAAATTCAACAGTTCGGAAAAAAGTTTCGAAATCCAGTTTGGCGTTCCCACTGAAACTTCAACATTTCAAATGACAGCTAGTCTCAGAATTCATTACTGATTTCTTTTTCTGTTTAGAAGTCAAAAGTGGTTGAATCTAAAGAACATTTTTTTAGCTGCGTATATTAATTTAAACATGAATTTAAGTGCTGATTCAGATATATTAAATATATTTTGGACTCAATATAGAGGTATGGAGTTCGCGATGAAAAATTATTGATTTGTTGACAGCTACTTTTTTTTGTCAGCGGGCTGAAAAGTCAATAAATGACGTACGGGATTTGTAAAGAGGTTTGTTCGATTTGACAAACTTACAAATGCAGCGACGAAATTTAACATTTCACTGAAATTCAACATTTGGAAATGTTGGAAAATGTATGGCGAAATGCTGGACTGAAATGTTGAATTTAGCCGAAATGATGAATTAAGGTGCGGTGTAAATGTACTATTAGGTTCAAATTTATATAGTCTAAATAGATACATTAGGTTCGTTCGCGTACGCGGTTTTAATCGAACGCAATCGATATAAATCGATCGCAATCACACAAAGTCTATACACGTACTCAACAAAAATGACACGAAAAGAAAAAAATAGCAAAATAACGAGTAACGAGTGGTTCCACTCTTGGCTCGAAACAGCTCAGAGAATTTCAACCGGCAAGTACTGATAAATATGTCAAATGCAAAAAGTTGTCAAGAAACAAATTCAAAATCCGGCTTAAAAACTATTGCACAGAAGAATAAAATCTGTAAAAATAAAGAAAATTCGGTAGTGGTCGAATGTTATCGTAGAACGTTTCATATGTTACAAAAAGGTAAGTTATATAGGTATTTGTGATATGGATTAGATGTCAAAGATGAAAGTTGCTTAAAGTACTTCGGAGTCTATCCACGTATTTTGGCGTATATTTTCAGCTCTCTGAGAGACTTTTGGTAAATTTTTTGAGTTTGACGGTTTTGTAGTGTTTGGCTCGGGAAAGTACGCGAATAAACTTATTATTACCCGACTGGACACAGGGAAGGTTATGTGTTTCGCACGTATCCTGTGTAGGTTCCTACGTGACGCCGTGTAACCTAAACGGCTTGACCGATATTGAAGAGTGAGGTGTCATTAGATTCGTGTTCTTTCCCGGAGTGTCATAGGCTAAAAGATAAGAATAAAAAAACGTTAATTTAAGAAACCAAAAAACCCGACTGACTATAAAAAAAAAAAATTAAAAAGATATGAAGAAGACACATTCAGGTACCTATACTGTAAAACAGTAGTGCTCTGTGTTTTTGGAATAGGTATGTGTGAAGTTGGCTATAAGCATATTGATCGATCATGCACATGTTTCATAAGCTTTTTACTCAGCCTGCTCAGTCAGATTATTCTGAACTCATATAGCGTGCTCTAATCATGCTCCTGAATGAAAAAAGAATCACAATATTCTGAGCTCTGCTATGTCTGAGCTAAAAAGCAAAAACACGATATACGACCTTTTTCATAACAGTTCAGGTTTTGCTCTGAATTAAAAACGAAAAACGCCATTTGGCTCCGTTTCCAAGTTACAGTAAAATGGGCGGTGATGCTTTTGCCTATAGAGGCAAGCGTTCCAGACAAAAATCAACAAATAGAATGAGTTAGACCTACAAAATGATTGCGATTCTGGTTCTGAATGATAATACACCAAATTTTAAACGCTGAAGGGGTGCATAATATTTTCCGGGATAAGTCATTGGTGGGTCCAAATCCGGTTACTAAAGCTATTACAGATGTGGACACAGAGATGCAAAGAAAAGTCACAGACGTGCACGTTTCTTGAATGATTGGAAAGAGTTTATGTATGGCACATATCGGTCTTATAACGTGCATTTTTACCACATGGAATGTTTGTTGATTGACCAACAAATGCAACCAAACCAGCAGATTCATTTTAAACGACTCCAGTGGTCGTTTATGGCATTATAGCAAAAAAAAAAACAGCTAAGCCTAGACCTATTATACAGATCTGATTAACCATCTATTTATTTTAATTCACCTTGCAACAGTATAAACACAAGTATAAATTTGAGACTTAGGTATATAGGCACCTACTGCAATCAATAAGTTTTTTTCAGTTTTGGAAATTCAAGAATCATCCAATAAATTCTTGAACATGTATAATTCCTGCCTTGTCTTTTATAATTTTAACTATGCAAACGAATTTATTTGTAATGTCCAGTTGCCATTTTGATAATCCTTGAACGAATGCATTTTCTAGTAGTTTATCGAAATTCATGACAAACCAAACTAATAATACATAAATATAAATAGTTAATGCTTATGTGTAATTTTGGAGTTTTTGAAAATTGTTGCTGCTTTTATATGCCAATGCCGAAGCAGTTGCTTACATCGGTGCACTTAGATGAAATTGAAAACATTTACTCACACTTTATACAGGGTGTCTCAGAATTGTTTAACCTTCTGAAACTGATTTAATCTAACCCCATTCACAGCGAAATATGTACCATATTTGATGTCAATTTGTTGCTTATCTCACGAATCATCAGTTATTTGTGAATTTATTTATATTATCAGCGCACGTCGCGGGGCAGTACTTCGCTCTCTAAATGACAATGATAAAATAGTAATTAAAAGGATCCTAGATCCTTTTCGCTGTCATTTTCTGCTTCAATATATTCGAAAACAATTGCAACAATCTATAAAAAATGCAAAGAAAATAGCACCAACATTTTCTTTTGTTCGTTCAAACATAAAAAAATGTTTGTTTGCAAATAAAAAAAATTCAAAGGTCGTATAAGAATAGCACATCTGACAATAGCAAATGAGTCTGCATCTGGTAAAGTTCTGACAATGATAAAATTGTATGTTCAGACGATGATTCCTGACAATTTCTTTGTCAGATGGCATTTTTGCAATTATCTGACAATGACTTTTTTGCAAATATTGGTAGAGAAAATTGTAAGTTCACACGGTTGTCAGATATTTGGGACATTTTTTTCATCTGACAATATTGTCAGATCTGGCAATCGTAAGAACATAGCTGAAGTGATGAGTGGCCCAGACAGGTCATATCTTCTTAACTTGAAACAATTAATTTAAATCTTATAGATGACGATTTGTATGGAAGCTGTGGTGGGGACTTGCTTTATCAATGCCCGATTGTCCTCCGCTTAACAGACCACTTGGGAGCTCCTACTGTCATGACTACGGTGAGCATTTTTTCATTGACTTAAAACACGCCACTTTCTTTAATAGTAAAAATGGTTAAAGCATATTTATATTATACAAATTTGTACGATTGATAAAAGGAATTCACTTGGCGCAATACTAAAAATCATATTTAGTGCCCAGGCTAGATTTTACTTACTCACTTAGGCCGGTTTTATTCACTCGAAGTTGAACACAACTTAAAAAAAAAAAAAAAATAATTGGCGGAACAGGTCCGTATGGACCCAAGCCTAGCTTCTCACAACCATTCGTCTTGTGTGAGTTTTTATTTTTGGGACGAATGGAAGGGATCTACAATTTTATGCCGAGTCCAAACGGCCAATTGAGAAGCTCTTTCATGACAGTTATACTCTCGGATGTTTGTGAGACGTTCGCGAGAGGTGGCGCAGCGAAAAAAACCTTAAGTTGGAATTTGGGTTTTTCTCGGGAAAAACACAACTTGGGGATTTTTATTTTCAACTTGAGAATTTGCTTTTATACACTCAAAGTTAACTCGCTCAACTTTGGATATTTCGGAGTTGAGAAAACCGAAAGTTGGTGAACTTTGGGTTCGCTCAACTCCCCGAAAGAGTTGAGGTTAGATCAAACTTAGGATTTTATGTATAAATTGATTTTTAATTTTTTTGGATTTTTGACTGTTAGCTCTTCAAATCAAGTGACGAAAGTAATTATTATTAATTAAAATTTGAAATAATATATCGTTTAAATTATTGTTGCGAGAATTGGCTATGGCTTGATAAGAGCTGTGAAGAGGATGGAGAGGATAAGAGCTTGGTCTGTGAGAGACGGCAATACAAGATAATACCACGGAGACGGACTTGAAAAATGGGAGGACCATGACTTTATCTGTCGTTTTCGTCTCTCAAAGCGGACGACAATGATGCTGCTCCATCTTAAAGTGAATTCGTTGATGTGCGTCTGGAGAAGGTATTGTAAATAGCGAAAGAGTTATATATTTTGAGTTCTGCGGTTTTCTTCTTCGATAGATCGAGTTAATTACGACCCATAGATCACATAGATCAGTATAAATCCCGACCAAAAACCCATTTATTGATTGTATTACGCTACAATGCTCTTCGATCAATTAAGTGCAGCGTTTGTTGACAATCTTGCGCTACAAATGCCAGAAACTTTGTTGCGAGAGAAAAATTCCCTCGATTAAATTTAATTTGTATGTAGATATCCACTCCATAAAAGAATAAAAAGTATACAAAGATGCTTTGCCAATAACGAAAATGACGTGCGAAATCCAAATCCAAAGCTGAAACTGTCATATTTTGTGTCATCTGCCACAAATAGTCAATAAAAGCATTTCTCAACTTACCGCTCAACTCTCTCTTTCATATCAACTCCGAACTTGGTCAACATCGGCCAACGGCCCTTAATTATCTATGTAAAATGACCTACAAAATATGTGGTTGAAAATGATTTGCCTAAATATGGTTTTTTGTAAGGCCCTTGGGCTCTTTGGAAATTAATACTCATCACGATTATCACTCCAGCTTTGTAGGAATTGAGATAGATGAGTACCTCATTTGCACTTTTCTTATCGTAGAAAGATAAAGATTGATAGGAGAAAAAGAGGACATTTGGAGTAAAAGAGGGCAATGTATTTATTTTCTTTTTGGTAAAAAAAAATCAGGGATAACTGTCCTCTTATAAAAAAGCAAGAATGGTCATCAACATAGTTATGACATAATATGAGGCATCTTCTTAAGAGAAACTCTTCTATTTTTTTTTTTTTTTTTTTTTTTTTTTTTTTTTTTTTTTTTTTTTTTTTTTTTTTTTTTTTTTTTTTTTTTTTTTATTATTAACACTTTTTCTTCATTACAATTTTTTCTACCCGCAAAGCAAAGTGCTTATCTGCAGGTGGTTGTTTATGGATTTGATTTCGAAGTGATTTTAACATTTAAGTTACATATTTTGTTCAATTCAATCTGATTTAGTTCTTAGGACTTTTTTTTTTTTTTTTTTTTTTTTTTTTTTTTTTTTTTTTTTTTTTTTTTTTTTTAAGATTAGTTGTAATCAAGAATTCAAAGTTTATAATTTCTACTCTACAAAATGTGATTGAAGCAAATACTTTTTAAGCTCTTTTTTTCTCTTCTTGAAATTTGGAATAACTTTTAAAAATTGAGGAATTGCATTAACAAGTTTCGGGACAGCACATCGTAGTTCTCGGTTTCCGTAAGTGTTGAAAGTTTCTGGAACATCTAGCATCCCTTGGGCTCGTCGTCTAGTGTTTAGCGTATGGCTTATAGGTTGCAGAAAGCGCTGGTCATCCATATAGTGTATCAATGTTGTCATTTGGAAGATTGCATTTACGTCCAAAACTCTGATAGATGAATTACTCGGTCTAAAAATTTTAACAAGACGATGCTGTAATTTCGATATCTTGTCCAAATGAGTTTTAGCTGCGTTTCCCCAGGCCTGAATCCCATATCTTATGCGCGACTCCGCTAGCGAGTAATACACCTGCTTTTGCACATCGAGATTGGAGTATCGCTTAAGATAGACCATTGCGAAGATAGTGCTCTTTAGTTGAAGACGCAAGGCATTTATATGTTCACGCCAGAGGAAATGTTCGTCGATGGTTACTCCAAGATATTTAAAGGTTCTGACTACTTCAATTGGTGTGTTGTTGTCTGATAATGGAGAGCAGGCATTTCGGTGATAGATCTGGACAGATTCCGCTTGTTTAGATGGGCAGCGTATGTGCATCACTTTTGTTTTGGATGCATTTATAATTAGCCCGTTATCATGGCACCAGTTAGATACATCGTTGAATTCTTCTTGTAATATCTTCACGGCAGAATTGAGATACTTATGTTTCACAACAATTGCAATGTCATCTGCGTAGGCATAGGCAGTACACTTTTTGAATAATCGCAAAAGTTCGTTGGTATATATTATGAAAAGAATAGGGCCCAATTTTGAACCTTGTGGTACACCGTATTTGCATGGTTTTCCTTTGCTCACTGTATCAGAAACTTTGACTTTCAGCGTTCTATCAGTCAGATAACTCCTAAGCCAGTTAGCCAGTACGCCTCTTAAACCATTTCTGCTGACACTTTCCAATAATTTGTCGTGCTTTAGAGTATCGAACGCTTTGCTGAAATCGATAAATAGCACAAGGACGTGATGGCTTTTGTTTAGACCAGCATGAATCGTATTTGTAAACTCCCCTAGTAGTGATCCGGTACTTTTATTTTTTTGAAAGCCGTACTGGTTTGGGTGAAGCACTTTGTGTTTTGTCATAAAAGTGTTTATTCGGCTAACTATTACTTCCTCCAAACATTTTTCAACAGATGACAAAATCGCGATTGGCCTGTAGTTTTCAATGTTTTTTTTTGTTCCTCCCTTATATATTGGGCGAATGATGGACGTTTTCATCAGCTGTGGGACATAACATTGTTGAATACTTTTGTTTATTATTTTGGTAATTATTGGAGCTAAATACCTAGCATTCATTTTAAGATCAACTGGTCTGATATTATCTGCCCCAGGACCTTTTTTATCGTTTAGTCGACATAACATAGTATATATTTCTGATTCAGTTGCTTCTTTTAGGTAAATGTTTTGTTGAAGTTGCCAATTCTCGTGGTTTGATGTGTTTGTGTTGCAATTATGTGCAATCCTTGACGTTTGGTTCGAAAATAGCTCTGCAAATTTATCCACAACGTTGTTCAGACCTTCGTCAGTATCCTGAAAATTGTGTTTAATAATTTCATCTATTGAACGTTTCTTTCTTCCAAGAAGTTCATTAACAACACTCCATGTTTTTCTCGGATCATTATTAGCGTTTGCAAACTGTTGTTTATAGAAGTTAGCTTTAGCAAATTGGATATTTTTATTTACAACATTTCTAAAACTCTTATACTCGTCTTCATATGTTTTACTCCTCGGACTATTTCTCCATCGCCTATAAAGCTCATCTCTTCTTTTGCACATTGACACGGTTTCGGTCGTAATCCATGGTTTATGTTTCCGTGTTCTCTTGGTTGATTTTGTTTTGCTTGCTTTATTATATATATTATTAATTTCTCTTACAAAATTATTATAAAGTGTTTCCACATCGTTCCCGTCGGGTAAATTTTGCCAGTTTGTCTGTTCTATTAGTTCGTTAACTTTTTGCTGATTAATGTGTTTAACCTCAACTTTATCGGGTGACTCTATATTTATTGAGCTTTTGTTGCATATAAAACGGCATAATGGTCAGAAAGATCAGTTTCAATTACTGCCGAAAATATATCCAGTCTAGTGATGCTTACATAAATATGGTCAATAAGTGTTGCAGTGTTATTTGGTATATTAACACGCGAGGGTCGTTTGATGACGTTTGTCAATCCTTTCGAGGCCATCATCTCCATGTATTTTAGGACAAGCGAGTTATTTTCGTCTTCGGTGTTTATGTTGATATCACCTAACAAAATATTCTCCTGATTTTCTTTTATAGTTTCATTTAACTCATCAATGAATCTTGTAACACTAGAACTCGGTGGTCTATAAATTGCATGTATATGTTTTGGTTGTCCTTTATGAGTGATTTCTAGGTGTATGCCTTCGTAATTAACTGGACTAGTTGGTATTATTTTGTACGTTATACTGTCTTTTATATATATTGCGACACCTCCACCTTTCCTTGCATCGCGATTAATAAATTCAGGTTTAAATCCATCAATGTTATAGAAATCATTTTTATTCTTAGGTATGTTAATTTCATTCAGCACTAATATATCTACATAACATAAAACATTTTCAATTTCCGCCATAAAAGTATCCCATGTTTTTGTTATTGATCTTATGTTAAAACTTATACAACAAAAATTCATTTTTTCAACTTCCTGATGTCGTAGTATCTACAGAATTACAGGCTTTTGATTATCAGGATGGCTGGACAGCATCAATTCTGCTCTGCCTAGGCTAAACGTGATTTTCATATTCGAACTCGTTTTTTTATCACTTGTTAAAAGACTCTGAGACACTGAAACTGTTGGTTGTAAAAGAAATGTAAATCAAGGATCCATATCAATAATATGGTCTTGATGGACTCAATGAAACACCCTATGGGTACCTATAGTGTGCAACCCACTTGTATCTGGAATTTAACTTTACATCAAGGAAAACTCGAGCAATGCTGAAATGCAATGTAGTTCTTCCATGAATAAATGGATATGCTAAACGGATGGGACTAGGGAAACTGCACCCTACGGCTCTGGAAGTTCGCCCTAAATTACCTTTGGCATATGCATTATACGTCCTGGATATGTATGAGATATGGCAGACGTCTTATGCATTTTTCAAAGCATCCAAGAAACAAGCAAGAACAAACGCGAACATAGCAGGAAATGTAGAAAATTCGACAGATTGTACTTTTCAAAAATTCAATTCAATTTTAGTTGCCATCAGAGCAATCTTTAAAGCATGTCATCTGCAATGGGAGAATACTGGGTGGCACTGAAAATGCTGACAAGCTACATCCACACTAACTCTTCCCAGCCGAAATTGGGTACAATATATATCATAGATACCTAGTATGCGAGTATAATAAATGAGCGGGAAGTAGAGATGGAATGAAAGTTCAATTCCAAAAAAAAAAAAAAAATTAAGGATTCATCGTGTGCGTGTATAGTATGGTTGGAGGGTGTGGGCTGCACTTAATGACGACCGGATGATATTGATTGATTGGCTAATCAAGCATTTTCTGAGCAAAGCTATTTGGTTGTGGGCCAAAATGTGTTTCGTCATTTGAAAGGTTCTCTGAAGGACATAAATGATGAACAATAAGGATCCAGCACTGGAAACCAAATGAAATGAATAATTCAACTGAGTATATCCTAATTTAACGGATGGAAATAAAATTTATTAATGAAGCTTGTTTGGTATAGGTGCGGGAGAGTTATTGTTGTTCCGTGTCAACACCAGCGTAATGAAATACATTTCAGTTGATTAATTTCGCTCTTAATGAATTCGGAGATAAACGATACTGGTTAGTGCAGTGCGCTTGAATTGTGTACTATGTTATGTGGGTCGGAGTGGACGTGGTTCATTTGACAGAGGGGTATGTGTGTCCGATACCGACATTATAGCGAATATCTTTATAAGCACAGGACTTGTAACCTAGCTTTTGACGGCTTCTCATTTTAGATTTGCTTCTCTCACTTAAGACGAACGATGCACAACTTGCCCTAGCAAGCTTATTACAATATGGTACGCATTTGCGGTTAATATGGCCGCAAGGATGCCATGAGGACTTGAGGAGACCTTTATCTCCGAAAAAAAAACAAATTACATCTTAAGGTCGTTTTCGACCTTCGACCATTTCCACCGTCTGACAAACATCCGAGAGTAGCTTCTCAAATAAACCTTTCGGCATACAAAAAATAAGTCGCTACCATTCTTCCCACAAATAAAAACTCACTCAAACACATGCTTGTGAAATGCTAGGCTAGCATACCTATACAGACCTATTGCGAGAACTTTTTTATTATTTTATTTTGTAAACCTTACTATAGTTACATTTCGGCATTCATCAGTCAATTATATATATATATATTTCGAGAGATATTCGAATCAGACCACCATTATCGGGTCTCTTTTCGTCTCTCTACCACTGTAAATCTTACTCAGAGAGACTCTCTGGATTTCTCCACAGTTCTTCTCTGGGCTTAATTCCTAGTGTTAGCGCTAGCATCTGTTTATGGGAGATCTGTTTCATCGACTGGGTCTCGACCCAATGATGTCCCAAAATCCTCATTCTTCTGCCAGCCAACGCTGGACATTGACACAGTATATGTGCCGCTGTCTCAGATTCCTCCAGCCATAGTCTACAGGTATCATCCTCTATAAGCCCCATTTTCCTTAGTGATACCCGAAATTACCATGTCCTGTAGACAAAGCCACCACCCATTTCAATGTTCCTCGACTCATAAGTAGAACTCTTCTTTGAGTGGAGCAGGTCGGCCACTTTATTGCCATTTTAGCTTGTCTACATTGTTCCACGGTTGACCACCTTCTCAGGTGTTCTGCCGTGATCCATTTGTGATTCAGCTGTTCTACCATTCCTCTGCCAATTGAAGAGAATGGTTCTGGTCCCAGCAACTCTTCAGTTGACCCCTGTTTTGCAAGGGAGTCCGCCTTTTCATTGCCTTCGATCCCTATGTGTCCCCGTACCCAAGTCAGTGTTACTTCATTTTTAGATGAACACTTATTGAGCTTAAGTACACATTCCAGTGCCAATGATGTTGTGATGTTTGGTTGTTCCATGCATCTGATCACCGCCTGATTGTCCAGTGCTATAAAGATTCTTCATTCCACCTGACACTCAAGCAAGTAGTCCAACGCATGAAGCAAAGCAATCATCTCAGCCTGGTATACTGAAGTGTATTTCCCGAGGCTAATGTGACGGGCAAGGTCCAACTCTTCAGAATAGATACCGGCCCCCGCTCCGCCATCCATCATGGATCCATCCGTGAAAATCACCGAAAAGTGTTAAGGTCCGAAATTCCAGATTTTTCCTCTTCCTAGTGAAGACTATTAGATCTGTTTTCCCCGCATTTATGGAGAGCCCTTGTTCCAGACACCACCGCTCAACCACTCTGAGTGCGTTCCTCATGATATCTGCGGTGACGTCCATGAACTTGCCTCTGGCCATTATTGCTATGTCGTCGGCATATCCCACTGTGTGAATGCCCGTCGCCTCAAGTCTGTCGAGAAGAGAGTCCACAGTGATATTCCACAGTGTAGGTGAGAGAACACCTCCTTGTGGGCAACCTCTGCTAACCCTTCCTCTGAGTTTTGAGGTTCCCGTCTGAATATAAATCGCTCTTGTATTCAACATAATGTGCACCCATCTTACCACCAGTGGGTTAACCCTACGTTTTTCCAAGGCTTGTTTCAGACTTTCAATGCATATCTTATCGAAGGCACCTTCAATGTACATTATAGTGGTCATCGCAATGCCCCCGGTATTTAGCTATAATCATTTACGCCTAATGTAAATGTACCTCATAGCAATTTTCCACCTACATGTTTAAAGGAATTGAATATTTACAGAGTTCATAGGAGATTCAATTCTGAACAAAAAATATAATACGCAAAATGTTGCTACTATCAGTAGACAGCCGCCTTTAGACACAACCCTCTTAAAATCACGTTGCTTTGTTGTCTTTTTTTGTGTTATTTGCGGATTCGACTGATTAAACACGATACTAATTTTTGGGGTCCATTACATAAACTAATTTAAAGAAAATTTCCATTTGCTCAACCTCGCACCCACCTCAACTCATTAACCCCAAGCCCCCGTATACATATTTCACAATAGAATGTTAAAAATTTAGTTATCGTATTTCTGCCCTAAAATAGACTCACTGCAGCCGAAGTATTATACACTCGACAGTCGACACGTTACACATCATAAACAACAGGAATTACATGAATCGAAAACAGGACCTCCAAAATATCTCTGCTATAAAAAGCTATTTCCAAACCGGCGCAGGCACATAAGTCCCGAATTAATTTTTTGGGACTTATGTCCCACGTAAGTATGGGTTATAAGTCCCGAAATCAATTCGGTACTTATTTCCCACTTACAAAAAAAGGTTTTTTTTATTTTTATTTGATCAAATTCTCAAAAACATCGATTAATTACCTTTTCTCAGTTCTTATGTCTACTTCTGAAATCGATGTTTGTGAGAATTTGATCAAATAAAAATTAAAAAAATGGTCAGTCAAACCAAATGATTTACATTGAATACTCTGATTTATCAGTAGACGAAAGCGAAGAAAATGTTTTGAATAACGCAGGACAACACGAAGAAAACGAAACATTGAATTGCTGTCTTTGTTTCGAAAATCCTCGAAACAAACTTTTACAGCCTTGTGATCAGTGTAAGATGTGTAGTTGCTGTTTCACGAAGCTAAATGAAGAGGCGATTGCAAATCCAAATGAATTGTTGTGTCCTTTCTGTCGGCAAATTATAAAAAAACTGTTGTTTTATTTATTTGTAAAACGTGTTTTTGTAAAAAATGTTTGTTTAATTTGTTTCGATTCTTTTTTTCTCGTTAATTATGTTTAGCTATCAATTTATGAACGTTAATAAAATATAAAATATTTCCAACTGTTTGTTTCTTTCGGGATTTCGAGACTTATACCCAACTTAAGTGGGACTTAAGTCCCGGAAAATTAATTCGGGACCTATGCCCCTGAGCCTTCCAAACCATTTCATAACATATTATTATTAAAATAGTTTGCAAATTAATAACTTAACATCGCTCTACTCAAACTCATATTTGTTTTCATATAATTACATACCCACTATAACTTATGATATGTATCTACTCCCGTCGCACCAGTCCCCATGTGCAGGGTTTACTTTAAATTGTCGGTGCCTGCATACATTAACACGAACAAAACCAGTTTGGCAGTTTAAGCTTCCGATACGTAAATAATGTGGGTAAATCATGGCGTATCCATTATGTCTTCGGCAAATTCCTTACAGTATAAAATCTGCGTTACTGTCGGAGAGTGTAACTTATATTTATCAAGGTATTTTCGAAAGAAAAGAAAAACTCTTAAAACTTTTTCAATTTCATGGAAAATGTTGGAGACACAAATTTAATTTTAATAATTTCCTATTGCCATGTCGTTAGATTTGCATTGCATGAGGGAACCATCATCACAATTTTTATTGTTGCGCGTTTTAAACGCAGTGAAAAGAGAAATACATGACCATGCTCCGATGGGGGCGCAATAATGCATTTCAACTTCTAGCATTAATTTCCTTCTTGGTACTAAAATCTTAATTGAAATTATAAATATGAACCTGCTGTTTTCTCTTTTGCCTTAAAGGATATAACTTCTTATATTCTTATATGAAGTATTCAAAAGAATGTAATTTTTGGAAAAGCTATATAAATATCAATTTAATTTCAGAAACGTAGTTTTATTGTCCGTTCAGAAAATTGTGGACAAGTTAAGTGTTAAGAATCGGTATAATTGTTTCTTATGGTAATTTTGTTTGTTTTGCATCTCTTCAGCTGTAGCTGGCAGGCGTCGCTAGGGTTTAGGGTGTATGTACACGTAAACGGCAATTCATCATCAGGGTTACCTTTCGGAAATATGATCGACAAATCGACACATTTGCGGACAAATACCATCGATTTTGGCCACTTTTTACATTTCTATTGGAAAACAAAGAAATTGTTGAAAAAATTAATATCCGAACACAAGCCGTCAATCACACAATCATCCTTACTATAATAAAACTGTAACTTTTTTTCCGGCCGTAAGCTGTTTGCCCGGGATAGATTAAAAAAGTACTGCACGAAATTGATTCCGGTTTTCACAGTTGCATTGAAAATTGTGAAGATTAAAAGTTAGGATATGTTTTATCATGAATGCCTTCTAGCTCCTAGCTTTGGAATGACTCATCCAAATGAAATAGGATTTTTCTTAAAATAAAGTTCAATTACGTACAAAGATTTTAAGATATAAATCATCTTTGTAGGGAAGAGTGGGGCACCTTTAAACACTTTTTGCTTCCAAGTCTCATAAAAACCTTTGTTTTCGAATTTTTGATCTGTTAGCTCTTGTTAGAAATGGAACTCAGCTTTAGTTTAAATGCATAATATTATCCATTTTATGAAGATTTCGATTTGTTATTATTTTTTGACTGAAGCAAGTCCTTATGTTCAAAGGTCCTTTGAACGACAGTTTATATAATTAAATATTAACCTGAAATAAGACTTGACACTTTATTTAAATTATACATAAATTAGTTTTGATTTTTAAATTAGAGACACAAAATTTAACATAAATAAACTGAAATTCATATATAAAGTAGAAACATATAACATAAACAAAAAATTAACTTAAAATATGTACACAAACTAGAATTCACAGATAACTTTATTTATGTAGATAGCTACCCTACATATAACGAAACAAGCGAGTTTTTACATAAACGAGGAGTAGCCTCATTAACCTAACTGAAATTTAGAGAAGTCAAAAGCAAAGGTCATCATTTTGAACACGTTCAAACCTGCCCCGACCGTTTTGTTCAAACCTGCACCAACGTGTGTTGTCACGAACAATTTAGCTTTAATAATTATAAAAAAATAATGAACCTTCGCCTTCGAAAAATATTTTTCACCAAAAAATTTGTATACTCTTACAAAGAAAAAAAAAGTTGCAAATACAGCATGAAAACATTCAACACGAGCTAGTTTTAAGCGACTACTGAAAAGATGACCGAAATCCGTTGACTTTTAAAGACAACAATATTGCCAGGATACAAATTTAGTTTACGCTCTCAAATATTTTTTAAATAAGGTTTTATTAGTGATGTTCAAATATAAGCAATAATTTATAATTTTTTTACAATTCAAAAAAGTAAAATGTTCGATTGAAGCTAGATCGTTCGATTTTCCCAGCGTTGATTGGAGGAAATTTTTGTGTGTGTATGCCGCAAAATCTGTTTCTCTCTCTGTACATTTTGTGCTGTCACTGTGTGCTTTTTCTTTATTTCTTTTATGCATATTTTGTGCTTTTTGTTGTTTTTTTTTTGTTTTTGCTCTCCTTTTTAAATTGAAATGGAGAATATATGAGTATTATTATTTATTTATTTTATTTATTTATTTATTTATTAGACTATTTTTTTATTTCATAAAATGTATAAACTCAAACAAAAAAACATAATATCTTAGTCTTTAGCGGTTTGGCCGAAGGCCGTCTACCAGACTGACATTTTAAACATTTGTAACAATATGTATACCTATTTTTTATACCTAATTTAACAAAATAATTTAAAAATTTTCAGCAATTATACAGTTTCGATAACGTAGGGCAATAGTTGTGTATCTATATAATGCGTCCCAACCTCTGTCGCCGTTGAATATGCTTATCGTTTCATTCAACTCAAGTGTACGTACTCCAAAGATATTTAAACGAATTTCTGTTAGAATGGGGCATACTGCTACGAAGTGAAATACATCCTCACGTTCTTTCCGGTTACATATGGAACACAGTATAGGAAGTTCTGGGCGATGTGGAATGTAATTAAGAGGTAAAAGTTCCCCCCTTATTCTAAAGATAGTGGTTATCATATCGATGGATGCGCCATCCAAGAAATAAGTTTTGTCCCGTGGATAGTAGCTCAGTCTGCTATAGTATGACCTGTGTTGAGATGCCAGTGCTTCACTTTCAAATTGGTCATATAATCTTTGACCTGTTTTCTTCAGTAGGGTATTAAACCTAATCTTAAGAGATACTAACTGCTCATTGTGCGCAACAGATAGATTGTACTCGCAAGCAGAGGCCAGCCTTTCCCACTCTTGCACGCAAATTCCCTTGGTCGATATCATGTGCGATAAAACTATTTTTGGTAATCTGTGATCACTCATTGCCATAACTCTTATCACATAATCCAGGTGGAGTTTGAGTATATGATATGAGTAGTCGAGTAGAGCGAATGTGGCGCATGAGATAGAGGGAGTCACACTCAATTGTGATTTAAATTATGTCGTTTTCCATTGGTTTCACTCGTACAAAAAAAAATGCTTCTGATTAAACCCACAAAAGTTTTGGGGAAATACCAAAAACTAATCTACGGCGGCTGTCAGCTGACTTGTATAAAATACATAAATTACACTTGTGTAAGTGCTTCTTGAGTGGATTCTGACTTCAAATCGAGAAGCGAAATTCTCTTCTCAGAATCACCAGAAGAGTATTTTTTGTGCCAATGGAACGGTTTCAGAAGTAATTTTTTCGATTCTTCAATCATATTCAATGATTCTCAAATAAAAATAAAGTAATAAAAAGAAAATTAATTTCATTGTAAAAAAGCGTGGGCTGCTTGATATTGATTTTTGTAAATACAGGGTGGCGCACCAATTGTGCTACAATAAGAAATTCAAATAACTTTTTTTTTAATCGATGTATTTCATTCATTTTTTTTTATTGGTTAGAAAATTAAATATTATTTTAAATAGTTAGTTGTTTTTAAAGATTATAGATCGCAAATGACCTCCACGCTCTCCCACGCATATGCGGCACCTGATCAAAAAACTATTCATTGCGGCCTGAAGAGTTGAAGTTGGGATCGCCTCAATTATTGTCGTTATGGACTGCTTTAATTTAGTTAAATTCCTAGGCTTCGTTTTATACACCTCTTGCTTGACATAACCCCATAAAAAGAAGTCTGGTGCAGTCAGGTCAGGTGACCTTGGGGGCCAGCGAAGAGTGGAGTTCCTAGAAATTAATTTGTTTGCGAATTTTTTGTTTAGCAAACAAAATTCCAGGCGAACAGGCAAATCCTGAGGGTTTAACTTGCTAGTAATTTGGACTTTATACGGAAACAAGTTTAAATCGTCATGAAGTATCCGTTGTAATGACCGTCGACTAACTCCAATTTGCCCCGATAAGTTTCGGGTCGAAACGCTCGGATTGGCCTGTATTGCAGATGCTACTGCTGCGATTGTATCCTGAACCCGAACATTGGCATCTCGATGGTACGGCCTTCGTGCGATGCTTCCAGAAAATGCAAACATGTTTACAAACCTCATAATGGTCCATCTACTCGGGGGATTACCGCCAAACTCCCGCCTAAATTCCCTTTGGACGGAAATGACGGACTGCAAAGCATGGTACCGTTGCACTATCCAAATTCTTTTCTCCGTATCCCAAGCATCCATTTTTATAAATCTAAATAGTAACCTACAAAATAAAAAAAAAAAATAAGCCGATTACTCACACAGAAAAAAAGTTATTACGTTTTATTTTTGTAGCACGATTCGTGCGCCACCCTGTATATCAGTAGTATCTATTTATAAAAGTAGAGTTATTACACAAGTATAACAAAAAGCACCACACGCATTTTTTACAATGAAATTAATTTTCTTAAGGTCGGGAGGTTTTGACACTTTAAGGAACATTGGGAAATATCTTATAACCCAAATACAATTTCAAATTTTCACAATTTACATAAGATTCAATATAATTTTAGCATCATAAAAGCATTAATGGTTAATCGATATAAATATTTTTCACAGAGTTGTAAGCATTTTCCCCAAACCTTAGAAAGTGTCAATTCCTCCTACCATGAAGGAGGATTTACCATTTACCTAAGGAGGTTTTGACAGATGGAGGAGGTTCTGACACATGATTATTTAACAACATTTTAAAAATAATAAAACAATATATATCGCTTTTTCGATCAATAAATAATATTTTTTTTTATTGTCATAGCAATAAATTTGTTTGTTAGTTCAGTCTACTTTTATTTAAGTTTAGGGGCGTAGAATTAAAATAACAAAATAAATTTACGAACAGAAAAAAAATTTCATAAATTAATTTATAAAAAAATAAATCGCACTAGACAAGAAAAAAAAAAAAAAAAACAAAAAAGATACTTCATAAATATTAAGCAAGTAGGTAACAAAAAATAATAGGTAATAATAATAAATAATAATCGATGTTGTGGTGGGGATTTTTTTTCTTATAAATATTTGGCATTTTTACATTCTAAAAAAGTGTTTTTACCATTGAATTTTTTATCTTGACTCATAAAGGAGGATTTCACATTTTGTCAATTTCTCCTTTAGCAAAAATGTCAAATCCTCCTTTTTGATTAATTTTGGGACTAAAAAATAAAAAAAACTTTCGTAATGATTCTCAGGATAAACTATTGTTTATTTATGATTTTAAAACAAATAAAGGTGCAGTATATAGCACTTTCAATGTCAAAAGCTACACAATTAAAATATTACAGTTGGATTGCTTACCATAAAAGTTAGTTAAAATGTACACAAAAATAAAAAAGACGACCACTTCGCTTATCTTCTAAACCAAAGCGATTGTTTATTTATCACTCAAACCAATCGTTACTAACTTCGTTTTCTCATCATTTAAAGTGCTGCCAGGGTTTAGTTTTTTAGAAAAGTGCTGATGTCAGTTCCTCCTGCCTGTCAAATTCTCCCGACCTTACCCTACATCTTCCTTCAACTCATCCACATTTTTTCGGTAATGTCTCCCACCAAAAATTTGCTGTGGGCTCTTGGGCTAATAGTATCAAGGCAGCAAAAGCTCTTCAATTACTTTCGCTCACGGACCACTTCGACTCGCTGCACAAGTACAATTCACATTTGGGAATGTTAGTAAGCTAATTTCGTCAGCTAAGAAAGTACCTGCTTGAATTAGAGCCTATAAAGGAAAGCTACCAAATGTGCCTTAACCTCATAAGCCAATAGTAACTCGGTGAGGAACCTGGATTGAAGCTGTACTATGGCACGCTGTGGCAGTTTATCAGTCCAAGAAAGCGTACTTATCAAGAGATGAGAAAAAAAAGCCAAAGAAAGTATAAACGCGATTGTAGCAGTCTATGATTTACAAGCAGTCATGCATTTTACTACAAGTCAAAATTAAATGTTCTTAACTTCACTATATTTGACATAAAAACGAGCAAATGCCAATGCTTTGTTTGGGACGAAGCAAATGGCCACCGTGGAGTTAATGAATTGGGAACATACGTACTTCAATATATACAAAATTTGCCGAACACTTATGAAGCTGAACTAATATTTTATTCGGATAATTGCGCTGGACAGCAAAAAAATAAATTTGTGGTTGCCATGTACTTATACGCCGTGCGGTGCTTGTGTGTAAAATCAATCACCCACAAATTTCTTATCAAGGGCCATACTCAAAACGAAGGAGATTCAGCACATTCCTTAATTGAGAGGGAAGCAAAACGAATGCTTAAAAGTGGTCCCATTTACACTACTGAATCTTTTGTTTCAATAATCCGATCGGCGACAAAAAACAGGAAATCCATTTATTGTGAAGGAGCTTTGTTTTGAGGATTTTTATGATTTAAAAATTTTGGCTAATGATATAGGTCCGTTGAATATGGTACACCTGAAACTGTCACAAGTAAAAATTCTTAAAATTCAACGAGAATCACCATATTCAGTTTTTTACATCATACACTGAAGAGAAATTCAAGGAACTTATTGTTATCAAAAAAAAAAAAAAACCATTAGGTACTTTAAGCAAAGCAGGTATACCAAAAAATAAGAGAGACTTATTCAATCAAATCTTATTCCACGTTTTTACAAACGATTTTTTGACAATTTGTAAAATGCTTCTATCAGAGTTACGATAACGGAATGTTCTTGTTGCTGAATTATTATTTTTATTCATTATCTACTTGAAGTATATTAACGGCCATATTATTCACTCCCTTTAATCCGGGTTAAAGGTTACACCCGGGTTTAAGTGAGTTTAACCCAAAAACTAAACCCAAGTCCATAATATTCACTCGTTAAACCCGAACATAAACCCAGTTTTTTAAACTTGACAGCGTTTAATCCGATTGGATTTAAACGCAATCCGGAGACCGGTTTAAGTACTTTAACTCGGGTTAAAACTCAATTTCAAATATTGACATTTCCTCGAAAAGTAGAAAAGGGGAATAGAAGAAAAAAAATAGAAAGAAAAAAAACAAAAAACTAAAAAAAGGACTTCATTCGTGTAATGGACGAAATTAATGTTAATGTCTTCGTCTTCAAAAGACGTTTTAGTCGAAGAGCTTATGAAACAACAGCTGATGGTAAATAAACTTCGTCCTTGTCGTCGAATATATCGATTGCACAAGCGGGCTTGCGTCGACGATTACGATGTGGTATATTCTCGAAAATATTTCGTTCTGAAAAAGAGTCATTTTGGAGGCTACATTCGATGATTCGATAGAAATTTCGGCATAATTAATACACCTTAAAATATAACTGGGCCCAAAACAAATGAAATCAATTTCCAAGTGACAAACAAAAAAAAATGTCATTATTTGTAAAATTTGACATTACGTGGGTTTAAAACGGTTTAAAGTGTTATAAATCCGCATTTAAATCCATTTTTAATCCAGCGGGTTTAATGCGTGTTTTTCAGTGAATAATATGGACAAAGGTTTGAATTATCGGGTTTAAAAATTGCGGATTAATGATCGGGTGTGAAATTAACTTAAACCTGAGTTACACCCGGAGTGAATAATATGGCCGTAAGTTTAATAAGTTCAAATCATAATTTATGTTCCACAAACTGTGAAAATAAAATACATAAGTTCAAAACTCCTGTTTTTTTTTTCTCACTAATAACGACACATTTTAGCTTATGATATTCAAATGAATATATTCTTGCAAGAAAAATGTCATAATTCAAAGTAAAAACAGTTTTTGTTCAGGATTAATCTTTATGGATATATTAAAAATATAATAGTTCACTAGTCAATTTTGAAATTGTAAGGTTTTTTTCATTTTTCTGAAAAGTTGTAGTCAATTGAAAACTTTAAAGACGTTTTCTGCAAAATCGACTTTTTTGAGTTATGAATGACAGTCTTCAAGTAAATGAGCCATGTATTATTTAATTCAATATACAATTAAGCAGTCACAGATCGATAGTGTAACGAGTTTTAGACAAAAAGTTCTTTGGTGGTTATAGGTTCGAGACTAATTGAATTCGTTATTGTATAAAATTTATTGAAATGAAGAGCTGAATAATAAGACAGATGAAAACTGTAAAATACAGATGGCTCTTTATTTTTTTTATTAAGATAAATCCTCTTTCAATATGATTAATTTACTGAAATGGATTGGCGACAATGAGTGGTGGTTAAGCGAAGGTTAAGAGAGTTTAGGGTGTGAGGACTCATGTAGAACCATTTTGGGATTATCTCAAACAACGACAGGCTGGAGATAATCATGGAGTCATGACTTGGTCATGCTTAAGGGTGGGATAGCCTATCATAGAAGTGCATTAACCTTCTATCAAAGTCAACAACACCTGACTTCCTCTACTCCTCGTTTTCTTCTTTTTTTTTTTTCTCTTTTAAAATTTCTCTTGGTCTATTTCTACTTTTCACTCATTAATTAAACTCTGCTTTACCTTGCCATCCCTTAAGGGTGTGTAATATCAATCGGCATTCAAGGTCATATGGCATCTGTTAAGGTCATATTATTATGATAATATAGGTATCAGCACGATAATTTATTTTGTGGGTAGGCTTGGTAGTACGAAGATCCCGCCCTCCGACGAGTTGTCGCCGTGCGACCACCAGCGTGCCATCGGTACTATACCAGGGAACAATATCATCCTAAGTCCCCCTATCTTACAAGGCGTTATATCAAAGTAATAGTTTTATTTAAACGCGTTCTCATTCGTGCTTATGCTCAGGCATATTTACAAAACAATATTTAAAATAATTGACCAGATTTACATAAGCTATAACAAATCTATATGTGACTGGATGCCTACTATAAATAAATGTCCTTGGGATCTTTTGCATTCAAATTTAAAAAGAAACTAATTAACTCCTGTTCAGAAATCTTCCTCAATAGGTAGGTAGACTTATCTGCATATACTTCGGGAATGCAAACAAACTTGCTTATGTCCGTTGCACTGCACAACATAAACTAATTTAAAGTTTTTTTGTGTCGCATGTCCTATGCACTTCTCTTCGCTTATGTTGAAGAACTTACAAAACACAACCACAGAGTAGACATTTTTTTTACACTTGTATGCTTCCATTAGATTTAGACTGTGACATCTGGTTGTGACGTGTAAGGCAGACGTTATCTTGGTATAACATTTTAACAATTGGAAATTTCTTAATTGCTTTTCTTATCTTTTGGTACATATCACGTCTAGGTTAGACCAGTTCCGGCTTCGGAATATTTGAAATATTTGAATGTTGTCCCATTTGCTCAAACAAGTTACGTTTTGACAGGAGACATAGTCCTTTAACAAAAAAATAAAAATAGTATGAAATTACAGCCATACCAATTAATAAAAATATTATATTATTAAACAAATATATTAATTTTTATTAATTGGTATGGCTGTAATTTCATACTTTGTTTAATAATATAAATGGTGTCCCATAATTCACGGAAAAAGTAATTTCGATAGAAAATACAGATTTTTAAGTAGACAGCTTAAGTTTTTGATTGATTCATAAAGTATCCGGATTGGGGTTATGTATAGCACATAGTATAAATGGCCGCCACTGCTTTGCTGGCAAGTACCTACGTACACCCAGGGAAAAAATGCAAAATAATATGTTCTATTTGATTTTACGTTGAATAAACTTTAATAAAGAATATTCCTTTTCACGTTAAAGCATATTTGATTTAAATATGCAATGTAATTTTAAATTAAGTCAACTTAGATTCAAAGTGAAACGTATTCACTTTTACATTTAAGCATGATTCCACGTCAAATCAAGGTGCATACGTGGTTAGATCAAATTAAAAATATATGCATTTAAAGTAGGGAAACCCTTTGAATTAATGTTATGCCACTTTGATTTAAAAATTTTCGTAGTCGATGCTAAATCATTCCTAAAAATATTTAAATCAAAGTGGTTTTCTTTGATTTTACGTTGTTTTTCCTCTGGGTGATACTCTTTAATTGAAATTTTCTATGACCGTTTCGCATAAATGTGGCTGATTTTCATTAAAACGCCTCCCAATTATCTCTGTAAAGACGTTGGTGTTCGTGGGCTTGTTTGCATCTTTGACTTCAAAAAACCCCAAAGATGAAAATCCAATGGCATGTGGAACAGTCTTTTTAAAACCACATGTTGGTCACATCTATATCTTGTAATTTATATACTAAAAACTAACAGGATAACGAACACCATTAAATGTTACCGCCTGACCAGCTGCATTTTCGAAGAAGAATGGTCGGATAATGCCTCCACCCCAAAATCCGCACCAAAAAATCATTCCTTATGAATGCATTTGTCTTTCAACAATTACTAAATGTTTTGGAGTTTTTTGAACCCCAAATGCGAACAAGATGACAATGAGCTTCATCCTGAAGATGAAATTGCGGACTATAGCTGACAAATCTCCATTGGTCATCAATGAAAATGCATTGTTCTTTCGTATAGCGCTCCATTTTTACTAACCCCGAACTGTCACATTGTTATCTTTTTTTTGCGTTGGCATCACGGTACTACAAGGTGGCGCAAAAGTAATCCTCCTATCAGAAAATGCTATAAATTTTGCGATTGGCCCCTAATGTCAGTTCTGTTTTGACATTTGTATAGTAAACACATGCGAAATACACGTTAATAAACAATGTTACGATACACTGCTCCAGAACGCGGAATATTGGTGACTATTTATTTGAGCAATAATCGGTCGGTGACTTTGGCACAACGTGAATTTCGTCGCAGATTTCCTAGCCGTCCAACGCCTACTGGTGAAACACTGCGAAGTTAAGCCGCTCGCCTCGAAGAGACTGGCACAACACGAGATGCTGCCAGGCGTGGCAGACCCCGGAGTAGCCGTTCTGCAGAGAATATTGCTGCTGTAGCCGAAGATGTCATGGAAGCGCCGTCGACATCGACCAGACGACGTGCCACGCAAATGGGTATCAGTCGACGGTCTTTACAGCGAATTTTGGTACAAGGTTTGAAGATGTTTCCGTACAAAGTCCAGACGGTGCATCAGCTGTTAGCTGCTGACCGCCAATCGCGTCTAACAAACGCTCAAGCCATCCTTAATCACCACCAAGAGGAAGATGATTTTTCATCAAAAATAATCATGAGTGATGAGGCCCATTTCCATCTTAGCGGGTACGTAAATTAGCAAAATCTACGCTTCTGGGGCACTGAAAATCCGCGTGTAACCCACGAAGAGCCAATACACCCGCTCAAAGTCACTGTATGGTGTGCTGTTTTCGCTGGAGGAGTCATCGGACCTTTTTTCTTCGAAGACGTCGCGGGCCAAACGCTTACTGTGAATGGTGAGCGCTACAGAGCAATGATCAACGAGTTCTTTTTGCCGCAACTTGATGAATTGGGATTGGAAAACATGTGGTTCCAACAGGACGGTGCAACGGCACACACTGCACGTGCCACAACCGATATGCTGAAGGATGCATTTCCCGGGCGCCTAATCTCCCGTTTTGGCGATTTGCACTGGCCAGCAAGATCGCCTGATTTGACCGCTCGAGACTTCTTTTTGTGGGGCTTTTTGAAGTCGCGGGCTTATGTCAACAAGCCTCAGACTCTTGCAGCTCTTAAAGACAATATCCGTCAAGAATGTGAGGACCTATCGCCTGAAGTTTTGGCCAAAGTGATGGAAAATGCCATAAAAAGGGCTCAAATGACAATCAACTGTGGCGGCGGCCATTTACATGACATCATATTCTCGACTTGATGTAAAAAAAATTAAAAGACCAAATAAAAATAATCCACAAGAAGAATCAAAGTTTTTAATTTTTTTTTTTAAATTACAGCCAAAAAACATCGGAAGGTTATTTTTGCGCCACCTTTATTACATTGCACAAATTTAAAATTTTGCGTGAACTATGGGACACCCTTTAGTTAAAAGAAATATGTTCGTTGGTAGATTTATTTATGAATAATATGAAAAAGTGGCGCAGTGGCTTAGTAGTGGCTTAGTAGTTAGTGTGTTGGACTACTAAGCGAGGGGTCCCAGGTTCGAATCCCGAGAAAAACCCAAATTCCAACTTAAGGTTTTTTTTCGCTGCGCCACCTCTCGCGAACGTCTGACAAACATCCGAGAGTATAACTGTCATGAAAGAGCTTCTCAATTGGCCGTTTGGACTCGGCATAAAATTGTAGATCCCTTCCATTCGTCCCAAAAATAAAAACTCACACAAGACGAATGGTTGTGAGAAGCTGGGCTTGGGTCCATACGGACCTGTTGCGCCAATTATTTTTTTTTTTTTTTTTTTTTTTTATTAAGTCGTTGTGCAAAATGAGGCTAAGGGTTTTAGGTTAAATTAATTTGTATCTACCTAATGAATTGTTTTTTAAAAGAAAATGCTTGGCTGAGTGCCAAAATGTATTAGATGCGGTTTAGAAAATTCAAATTAGAAAATGTTGACGCAAGTTTAAAAACATTATAAAACATTGCTGCGTATTTACGTGGTAAACTGCACAGCAATAGGTATTTGTTGTGAAAAGAAACCCCGTGCTTTTCCTACTAAGTCCCGCCAACATTTTAAAAATGCTTTATTTGGACTATGCGCGTCAACAATTTTCATTTAACACCTTTAGCTCCGTGAAATAGTGTTCTATTTTTTAATGGAAGTTGCAATGCTTCTTTTGTTGCTAACGTATTATGTAAATAAAATGTTATTTACCAAATTTCAAGGATAAAGCTGTCATAAGTGTCCAGATACAGTATTTCAAATATTTTTTTTATATGGGAAGTGCCACTCCGCGTTTTCCTATCCCATGCATTTTTTGCAAAGTGCTTTGCTTACACGGAAAGAATTGAAAATCATCAATTGCAAAATTTTGAGTTGCAATTCACGAATTATATCTTTGTCGCAAATTACAACGATTTTTTCTTGGATTGATATAAAAATTAGTAATTCGACATTGAAAACGTCGTTAAATACAAAATTCTGCTTGTTGAATTTTGCGATTAGAAGTATTAATTCGAGCTTCTTTTATTTGTAGTGATTTGCGATATTGTTTGACGCAATTTACCACTTCAATGGGTCAATTTCTCAAGCACTACTTCACAATCGCAAATTGTAAAAAGTATTTGCTGATTTACAAACACTGAGTGATGAATCAATGAAATCTTATAATAATTTAAAGATTGACGTAGAGAAATCGTGAATTACAAAATATTTTTTTGTAATTTCCATGGAATTAACTACCCGATGTGTGGAATTTTTGTGCGCACATGCAGCCGACAAAAACGGCTTTTAAGTCCTTTCATCTACTACATGGACAGCTCCAACCATATGCGCATTTGGCTTCATTAGAGTCAGACAGTCGGTATTCAATCTTTGCTTATAGCAGTTCTTGTCGGGTCAAAGTTATTTATAAGTATAACTCATTCGTAGTGATAGTGAGTGTACTGACCAACAAATTGTAAAGAATTTTGGAATATATCTTGTAAGTACATATTGAATAATACAAAAAAAATTAAGTAGGTAGGGCTATTAGAAAGAAGTTTAAATTGCAATGGAATCTAAAATATCGTATGTAATTGAAAACGATTGTAAAGGTTCGTATCAATGGCAAGTTATTCTAAATAATTTGTTTGTATTTTAAATTTCAGCATAGACCGAAAAACCACCCCAGACAAATCCCGTTGTCTCCGGACGATATGGCGCCGTATGTTAATCATGGATATCAGGAGGAAACAAATTATGAAATATGACTTTAAATATGTATTCGAAAACAACCTAAATAATTAAACTACGAATTTTGATTTCTAAATCATAAGATATACGTTGTAAATTGAGAATAAAGTTTTTTTAATTTCACGATAAAACAATTTCAATTTAATACGGTGATGCCTCAAATCACTACTCAAGGATCGTGAACTGCAAAATATGAAATGCAAATTGATAAAAAAAGGATTCAATTTACCATTACGAATTCGTAAATTGCAACTACGGAAGTGGTAAATCTACTCCTTTTGTTCGCAAATCAACACTTTTGAGTTGCAATTCAAGACTAAATGGTTGTAATTTGTTAAGGGAGGAAATCCGAATTTACAACACAAAGGTGGTAATTTACGAATTATTTTTGCAATTCACAATCCATAGCAGTAGCAAATTAATAACTATTTGTGTCAAATTGCGATTGGTTATTGCGATATGTATTCCTCATTTGATCGCCTCATTGACAATAAAAATTAGAGATTCGAGATTTTTGAGGGTCAATATCTTCACTTCGTACAATTTATAGAATTGCGAATAAAAAGTCTTGAACTAGTAAATCTTGAGCTAAGCTCTAAAACTAGACAAACTTTCCGTGATTCTGCGCTCATTTTTCTTGATTTGATCTTAACATTTTTTCCGTGTAGGCAATGCATATCAAAGTTCTAAATTTTCGGAGTCCAGAGCTTATGTAGAAACACACCGACATACTATATTCATTTCTATTATATGTAAAGATGTTTGAGTACATTCTACGGTTACTCATGTGAGGGCCATTATGCAATACACAAACCAAAGAAATCCAGTAATAGGCGAAAAAAAAAAACAAAATAGAATGTGCGTATGTGAGTGAGAGTGAGTGTGTGTAAGTGTTCGGAGATCGACATCAACAACAACGCCACCTTTAGGGTCCAAAACCATCCTATATTTCAACATGGAACCACAAAATTTCATCGAAGTTGGTTGAGACGCTTCTGAGACTAGCGTACAGACTTATTTAAAAACTTTACTTTACGCACTCTCTAAAATGCCCTTACGCAGGGAAATGCTTTTTGTAAAGATTTTTCGAACTTAACGTTACTTTAAGGCTGCGTATTTTAAATGTTGAGCTTACGTAATTATATTGTAAGTCGTAGTCAAATTGTAAGCGAACCAAAAAATTACTAATTTTTGTTTGCGTATTTATTTCGTTTTAAAATGTGTTTGTGTGTGAATTATTTCTATGGTGGGGGTTGGACATGGGAAGACACATAGATATATTATTGCAGGTTGATATTTCAGCAGTGCTTCCAAAGAAATTTCGTAATTATTCGAGATAGTTTGGCTTTTTATTATGTAAAATGATTTTAATAATGAGGCTAATATGTCAAAAACAGCTGATCTCGATTATAGAGCAAAAAGTAGGAGATTTCAGTGTTTTCTGTCGATAGTCGACACATCGAAATTCTTACATTTTTAGACACGAACCTCGTTTAAAGCCACGTTGAAACAACAACGTAGTTGCTTATACATCGCCTATATAAGGGAATCTAATAAATACGACTGATGTTCAACACTTTTTCTATAATGAAAAACGTGAATTGCACTTCGATAGACATTCGTTTGTAGTTACAATAATTAAAAACGATGGTCTTAAATCACCAGTCGTAGGACGGCCAGACGCGAAAAGACCACCAATAGATACTTAAATTCACAGGCTTTCCGCAGTGACAGATATACCGTTAATTTTTTGAAAACATGTGTCGAAGTCACTTCCATAGTTCCGTCAAAATTTGTTATTAACTGCAGCTTAAACTTGTTTGTTATACATAGGGACTCAATACTGCTCCCTAAAATGGATATTGAAAAGGTTCTAGTAAACCCTAATTTTTGGCCGAAAAAATATGATTGTAAAGGAGTTTACACATCGCACTAACAACTCTAACAGGAAGCCAAAAAACTTACCGCGCTATCAAAATGTGAGAGGGCTAATGACAAAATATACGAAGTTCTTGTTTAATGTCTACGGCTCCTCATCTGATATCATAGTCATCACAGAAACTGGATTAAATGACAGCTTTGCCGATGCTGTTATTTTCCCAAACTATTTTTCCGTAAATCGCTGTAATCGCTCACCTGAAAATAGTTCATTTGAACGATTTGGTGTTGTTCTTATAGCAACCAGCGTTTAATATTTTAAATATTTATTGTTCTTACAAATTTGATTGTGAAAATGCTAACTTTAATAACAACTGTAATAAACTTTACAATTTTAATTGGAGTCCATTTTTAACTTTAGGAATAAAAGAACTTTACTCGATATTTTATCGCGTCTTAACCCATTTAGACCCGAATTAGTTTTTCTTCCGATTTTGAAGATTTTTTAAGTTTTTGATGATGTTATGCTCTGAAATTAATAAACCAACTCAAAATAGTTTTCCCATTAGTGAGGTGTTGTGAAAACACAACACTGGGTCAGTTAAGAATGTCCTTCCGAGGACATATAAAAAAACGCGAATGCAGGCCCGAAGGCCCGCCCACTATTCGACTTACAATGAAACAACCGCAAGTACCACGTTATAATAATATATTTATATGTTTGGTTCTGACGAAGTCCAACTTAAGACTAACTTATTCTAACAATATATCCCATTGGGAAACCACTGGTCGCATGATGCGAATCGCTGATTCGGCAGACGGATGTATTGCATGGGTATCCGGTGGGCCGCGCATGCAGGCAATCCGATCCCCATGCGCACTCGGATCGTGGGAACAGGTTCATACATGAATATGCTGAGACAGCGACTCCCATAGTGTTCGTCGTACTGTTATCTGATCGTCGACTGGTTGTAGTGCATTAACTGGGTCTAAATACGTACGAACACACAGTTTTGTATTTTCTTATTTTATTATTATTATGTATTTAATTCACGAAAAATATAAAGAAAGGCATGAAGAAAAATAGATGTATGACTATTTTCAATTCGCATGAAAAATCTAAAAACATTTGTCGTGAAGTGCAACATCACACGATCCGCACATTTTCACCGTTTGGCTTTCACAAGCTCGACATCGCAGCCTCTTGTTAGAATGCTTCATTACATGGTTACCCGCTCGAAGGCGCGTGTTAACTTTTGAAGGACATGATGGACTTTGGCGCGGAACAATACTTTGAATCGATTGCTGCAACTATTTGACGACGAAACTCTAGCGCAACTAATTTCATGCCAAAGCTTCTCGACAGTGTCCAGGCATTTGCAACAGTAACATCGAGCAACCACATAAATATAGGACAGTACCACTTCTTTCCGCCGGTTGAAATCCTGTAATTTGATAAATTGTTGTCTAATTGGTGTATCTCTACGATTTTCCCAAAACAATCTTTTCCTGGGCATTGGAACGTAGCCTGATAGATGCACGAAGCATCGGTTTGAATTTATAATAAAAAGAATTTAGGTTTAAGCCATCGTCAATATTCATATTCACCCACTCTTCTTCTACGTACAGCACTATTCTTTGAATTTACTCCTACTTCCGCTAACAGCTGGTTGAAGTTCATCCGATTAGGGTCATCATCTGTTATCGCACCGTCTATTGGTGGTAGCAAGAAAATAGTTTCAGGGACTTTATGGTTGCATTCAAGCTCGTCCAAAATCTCTAAGAGTGACAAAGGTTTCGTCCTAAACAATATAAAAACATTTGTGTTTTATATTGACCCAGCGTTGCATTTTCGCAACAACAGAATTTGTCAATAAATGTAAACCAATTGCATTTATTCGCAGTGGTTTCCTTTATATTTATGTTTCATATATAAGGTAACAGAACAACTAAACGAAATTCTTGTACTTGACTGTACGAGACATATGATGTGTAACAGTCTACCAGAATGATGCTGAAAAAAATTTCGTTAAGAAGAAAATAAAAATCGTTCGTGTAGGACTCGCACAAAATAATTTCGCATCCGGATACAACAGCACCCTTTTGGAACCGAGTAGCAAATCTAAAGACCCAATTTGTGACAACAAAGGAGTAAAAATACTTGAACTTGCTGATGAGTATGACATGTGTATGCTGAATGGTAGTTGCGAAGGTGATCCTAAAAGCGAATTGACCTTTATCAGAGGAACATCATGCTCAGTTATAGATTACTGCTTTGTTTCGGGAAATTGGCATAAGCTTCTAGACAGTTTTCAAGTAGGAACAGAGATCTTTTCAGATCACATGCCACTGGAAGTAACCCTTATTTCTACTGCTAGCGGCAGCTATGCTTGCACAAAACCACTAAGACTTATGCCGAAATTCGTCTCGAATGACCGTATACTAGAATCGTATCAGCGAAACTTTAATATGAACCGTATGGAACAGCGTGAACACTAATTATTGAAGCTCTAACGGAAATAATAACGAAATCCATTCCGCAACAAAGAGATTTAAGAACCTTTAAAATATATAAACAGAAATGGTTTGATTCAGATTGCTTGAAAGCTAGAGCCAAATCCTTTAAATTTTTGAAACTTTTAAGATTAAATAACTGCAATATTTTTAAAAGACTCTATCAAGATGCCAACATTGAATATAAGCACATTTGTCACATCAAAAAAGTTGCATTTGAACAACAAACCATTGCGCTCATAAACTCCTCAAAATCTTCGGTTCAGTTTTGGAAAGCTGTCAAATACTTAAACGGATACACGTCAAACATCTCTGTATCTCTTAAAGCCCCGCTACTCAGAACTCATTTCGGTAAACTTCTAAATGCCCCATTAACCTCGCCGCTATTTCAATATGCAGCCCCGCTGTTTTTAGACGAAAAATTAGACTCTGCACTTACTCTGGAAGAGGTAGTAAACAACCTGAAAGAGGTAGTAAACAACCTGAAAACAAATAAAGCACCTGGTATTGATCATGCTGTTAAAGGTGGAATAAGGTTCAACGATGTATCAATTGCTGCGCTGATGTATGCTGATGATATCGTCTTTCTGTGTGACAGGATCCAAGGTATGTAGTTAATGATAAACAGGCTTAATGCTGTTTGTAAATGTTGGAATTTCACGTTAAATTTTGATAAATCAAAAATTATGGTATTCAGAAATGCAGGAGGACGATACTCACATTTGGAAAAATGGAAGTTAGACCGTGTAGAAATTGAAATAGTGTCCAGATACAAATACCTAGGTATCTTTATATCGTCTTCGTTAAATCTCAAACCGCACTTTGAAGATAAATTATCTTTTGCTAAAAGAGCTATCTGCTCGATTTGGGAACGTTGCTTTAAAAATAAGTTTATATCGCAAAGTGCAAAACAGAGTTTTTTCCACTCAACTGCAGCGTCGATAATGCTCTACGGAGCTCAGGTATAGGGTTACAAAGGCTACGATACTGTGGAAAAATTTCTTCGCTACTTTTTGAAGAAGATATTCCGGTTACCAAAAAATACCCCGAACTAGATTTTACACCTTGAAACAGGAACTCATCCTTTGCATTTGTACACGCTCAAAACGCATTTCAACTATATGATAAAAGTACTAGGTATGAATGAAAGCAGGATACCAAACATAGTGTTAAGAAGTCTAATTAGAACAAACGGATGCCTTTGCGAGGAATGGAAGAAAACAGCATCTGAATGCGGAATAAACCTGTCTATTCAGGCGAACGAGCAACCTTATCCTTTAAGAGAACAATTTAACACACTTTTAGAAAAATTTGGTAGACATACATATGACCAATATGTCGAAGAAGCCGAATCGTCACTGTTTAGGATCTACTACAGCAAACTAAACCAGTTTTTAAATGAAAAAACGTACTTCCTTGACAGCTACGGAGTCGACAAAATAAGTTCCATTTTCAAACTGAGAGGTGAACTCGTCCAGTTAAGCTTTATACCCCATCGACCAGATTTACCAATAATTTGTGACCTCTGCAACATGAAGAGAAGAGAAGATATCATTCATTTTCTTGGCGTTTGTCCGATTTTAAAAGAATTTCGACTATCAATGTTCCGAAAAGATGTGTTAGACGATGATGAAGCAATGAGCATCTTAAACGGAGAAAAAGGATGGGATCTTATATGAATACTCAGTAGCAGCACTTAGTTATAGAAACCGTATCAAAGAAGGAGATTTTTAATGTAAGACTAAACTTAATTTGTCAACCTGGAAGACGGCCATATGCCAAATCAATAATGACTTAGGTTAATCTTTATTGTAAAATATTTATTCAAAATAAAAGTCAACTAACAATACTGAGACCACCAACTTCGGCCGATTTCCCGTTACTTGCCTACAAGCTATATTTTTATGGGGTGGCAAATGCTAAGTGCGCTTAGAAATTCGTATTGTCAAGTATGACCTAACTTAAAAAATTCCGACTCACCAACCCACTCGCACCTTGCATATGCCACTTCCGCTGTGAGCAAAGTTGCTGACAGCGTTCATAGGAGTTATCCGTTAAATTTGAAATTATTCGTTACGTGTGGATAATATTTTTTTTAAGGAATAAGTGGAGATTTGCTTTAAATATATATAAAAATGAACAATGAAGATTGTTTGAAGTAAAATAAAAATATATTGAGCAAATTTTCGTCAGTTTTCTAAGAAAAATTTACGCATGAAATCGAAGTTAATGACATTCAAAAGCGCAAAATACGCAACCATGTTTGTCATAATAATTTTTTGGTATATAAAACATCTCATTTAGCTAGTTTTATTAACTAAAGAAATCAAATTTTTCGCCTTCTAAGAACATATAATTACTAACAAATGGCATTCAGTAATGTGAAAATGTGGTATTCCCAAATTATAGCACATTTCCCCACGGTTGTCGAGGTTGGCAGCATTTATTTTTGTATTTTTTGTATGTTTTTGCATGTCACACGGATTCTTAATTGACACAAAACCGATAGGAAAACAAAATAGCGAATTTGAAAAAAAAAAACTGAGGGGTCCAGCGGCAAGAGGATTGTGAGTTGGGGGTCTCAGTATGATTTGTCTATGGCTTAAAAGTTATGCTAGGGTGTTCACCAAACCCTATGCGTTAAAAATGTTATAATTGACGTTTGTTCGATCGCTGTTGGAATATGCGTGCATTGTTTGGTGCTTGTAAGAATCGAAGCTATACAAAAAAGATTTCTTAGGTTTACCTTTAGACGTCTTCCTTAGTCTGATCTTAGTAACGTACCCCCTTATAACAACTTATTGGACTCGAGTCCCTTGAGGTAAGGAGAAAGATGTCAAGAGTTATTTTTCCCCACAGAATACTTATTTGGGAGATTCAGTGTCCGGATATTTTAAGTTTTTTAGGTCTTAATGTTCCATAACTTAATTTGCATAAAAACAGATTCTTTTATATTCCTCGTTCTAGTACTGCTTACGATAGATCCTCCGCTTTAAATGGTTCAATGTTATTGTATAATGATTCTGTGTCCTTAATTGACATTAATATGACAATACCATTAATAAAATCCATCTTGTTCAATTTTTTCATAATTTTTCCTCAATTTTAGTCCCTTTTTTTGTTTGCACTATGGTACGTATTTCAAATTCAAATTCAAATGCCTAAAAAGGCCTAGTACCTTATTGACAAACAAATATATAAATGTAAATAAATATAAATAGTAAACCACAGCAAAGAGACATCCAATTATGATTAAAGCTGCTTCAAAAGCAAAACAAATTCTTAGAGTGCCAGAACATTCAGCGGGATCTGGTATTTAGGTATCATTTGTATATGATCTATTGGAAGATTGGTCAATGCTCGTTAAAGTTCAAGATTTATTCTTGACACAACTGCTTTTAATACCAGATGTATGAACACAACTTATGTTCTTCTTGCAAGGAAAATTTGCAAAAACACTCTTAACTTAGTTTGCGGACACCACATTAAGATTATTCTTCAAATAGAATTTAAAAGGTCTGAATATTCCTTTGCTTGAAAGATTTAAAGAACAGTTGAAAAAAGTTGATGAAACACAGTTTTCTGCCTGATGGTCAATTGGTAAAAAGGTAATGACAATCCTTGCCGATGTAAGGCACGGAATCCTGCTGTTTGGTTTGAAAGCCTTGAATATCATTTTCCTCGGGTAGTTTATAGAGATATTTGTAATTTTTTTTTTTTTTAAACTTGCCCAGGTGGGATTAGATCCAATCCTCTGACCTGATGAATAGCAAAACAGCAATAAATTATTTAAAGATAATATTGTTCCAACAACAAATTAAATGTAATGCTAAGAAGAAACGAGCTTTGTATACTTTATTGTCAACTGCTACAGTGATTCTTGGATCTCTGTCCATCTGGGGCAGAGACCTTGCCTTGCAAGCACTGTTAATTCTTTACTTCTTTAAAAGAAAAAAACTCAATTCATATAAAAAAAGCATGATGAGGCTGTAGCCGATATTGCACTTAATAAATTGTTGAACCATTAATGGCACAAATGAAGGATGGTCTGGTTTTTCTTCTTTTGACAATAGACTAGATGTTCGTCATCTTTCAAAATGTTGATTTTAAACATTTTGAAAGATGACGAACAAAAGGAAATAGTCAAAAAGAAATTATTCATCTAGGATCAGCGAAATTCACAAATTATATTGAAAATAACTTTTCATCTCAGCTTTTGCCACCTTATCAATGGGATTGTTGTAAAGTTTTGGGTTATCTGTAAGGTTTTCATATTTGGATCCAGTTCATTGGGAAGACTTACAGAGTGACTAATGGAAATAATTGGATCACTTAGACTACTCAATGATACAGCTCAAGGTGGTTATAAACTCATTTAGGAGATGTAATCGCAAATGACGAAAGCTAAAAGCAATTCCTATTAAACTCTAAACCTATCATGTTATTATTTTAATTTCTTCTTAATTCAAAACGCGTTACGATGACTACAAGTTTACTTATTTCTCCATGTTATGAATTTATTTATCAAAAATGTGTACTGGTTTTCGTATAGTTCAAAAGAGAATCACTTTGAAATTAAAAATAAACATGTTCATCTTATTTGTCGGATTAGTTCTTTATCGAAATAATTTGCCTAGTTTCCTATATATAACAGAAATTGTATGACATAACGCTATAATATTGTTCTCTCGATTTGTTTTAATTTACGTTACTATTTTCGATATTTTTATACAGGAAGGCATATATTCACTTTGTGATTACATTTGTAACGCCAAGAAGGAGTCGCCGGAGACCTCATAAAATACATATATATATTCTGAATCAGGATCACATTCCGAATAGATTTAGCCATGTCCGTCTGTCTCTCTGTTGAAAGCACGATTGCGCTTAAAAGGATCATCTTTTTATCGCCGTTAGGTTGGTATTAAAAATGGGCTACGTCTGTCAACTAGTTCTGGTACCTCCCATACAAAACCAATTTTGCATGACTTGTTTGCAGTCGAGGGTATCAAAGCATCGGCCAGGCCGATGATAACGTTTTACTTGTTTAAATTACTATTTAACATTTTATGGTTATTAATTAATTAGACGTAAACAAATATTTAGTTCTTATAACTAAAGTAGATAATGCTGTTGTCACGGTTAGGGCGAAAATTAGTAAACACTTGTAGTTAATATATAATAAAATAGTAAAAAAGAGTAGTTATAAAATCAAATATTAAAAAGTATTCAGGTCACTTAATGTTAAACATTTCCAAATATAAATTGAAAATAAGTGTTGCTGCAGCTTGGTATGTTCCTGATGGATGAAAGGGTTTTGGCAGCTTAAGCTCGATCTGAATACGATCTACGTCCGAAATATCCTCGATATCTAGTTAATAAAATGTTGATGCGTTTTCCTTGAAAAATCAAATTGGTACGAACGTACGCTATTAAAGATAATTTGTCCAACATAAATCTTTTTATCATACCTAACGAGGACGTAGGACATATCTTGTAATATATCATCCTCGCAGATACGATACTGCTGCAACACATCACCGCCCGGATCATCGGCATCGCTGTCAGCTTCAATATCGAACCCTATTGATTCATTGCTATCAGCTAAGCTGTAATGATCATTACCTTCATCAGAAGAAATCGAGATTGATTTCGTTTTTGCTCTTTTAGCCTTTTTTTTTGAGTAACATTGGGTTTAGTTTTCCGTACTATAGGGGTTTCAACTGTTGGGGTTGTATAGGTTCATATTTTTGTGGTATTGCTGTCAAAATTGTTGACTTCAAGAATATTGTGGAGAAGCCGGCTGGGAATCAGAATCGCCAGTGACATGATGTTTCTGGCTTGGTGTAACGAATTCGCTCTAAAAAAAATACCAAATTATTCAATATTTTCAGGGGTTGTATTGGGTTGAAAACTTGTATAAAATTTATTTCCGTGTCTTGAACAAAAAGTGAAACGCTATCCTTTCGGTGTTGTAAAACGTTATAATTATTAATTCGGTTTCTTATGTTTAAAGTTAGCAAAAATATATTCTATTTACAAAAGAAACTATTTACTTTGATTTTGACATTTGGCAAAAGTGTGGAACATATTTTAATGGCATTGCCATACGAAACAAAATTATTAATTTATTGAATTATTTAATTCTATGTTTTATATATATTTTTCTATCGCCAACATTCTCCCCCGCCGTAAACGCAGTTTTCAAACAATGATGTCATCAGTCCCTTGGATCGTAGGATTTCAAAATGCTGGTTGGTTGTCTCAAAGACATCTCTGGCCTTCTGCACTATGATGGTCGAACAATCTTATCTCATTTCATTTTACATGAAAAGACAAATAGCATTAGTTATATATAAACTGACATGCAAAAGAGTGACAACCACATAAAACATAAACAAACATAAAAAGAATTCCGATTGTAAAACAGGAATATCATTCTCTGCTCCATTTGCGCTTATTATTATGACAGTGGGCATTGTTTACTCTGATCCTCTTACACTCTCTTTCGTTGTTTACTGTGCTGGTAATGGGAGTTGTAAATCTGGTTCATTGATAACCGATGGCTGCAGTGTAGTGATTTTAGTTTCGTTTTTAATTATTATATTTTTTGTTGAAGTGTTGTGATGAAATGTTAGATGAGTTATTTTATTGTAATATATTTATAATTTTATTTTATTAATTTCAGCAGTGTTGTATTGTGTTGTGTGTTCATTCATAGTTTTCTTAGTTGTTGTTGTTGTCTTTTAGTTGCATTTAGCTTTTGTTTTTCGCGATCGCGTCGTGTGTAGTGTGTGTTTGTGTGCGTGCAAATGCGATAATAAGCGTTTTTTTTTTTTGTTTGTTTTCGATTAGCCCTTGCATATAGTGGACTGTGCTTTATTATTATTATAAATTTTTTTTTTTTTTTTGTGTGGGATAGCGTTCGTTGCATTATGTAGCGTGCGAGTGTTGATAGATGCCATAGGCTTGTGCAGCATTCGATAACTTGCCGGAAAATAATCGATAACGTCGTTCTGCCGGAAAATTATCGATAAATTTTGTATATGATTTCAGTTCGCTAATTCATGCTGAAATTTTATTATTTGTGAATATTGAGTGTTGTTAATTAGTTTATTTAAAATTAATTAGTATATTGTGTTGAATTTATTTGTGTTGGCGTTGGAATTAGATTTTTCTTGTATAATAAAGTGTTGAATTGTTTCTTAATTTGTAACGTTGAATGGGTTGGGTTGATTTAAAATTTTATTCTGTGTTGAATGTTAATTTTTTTTTTTTTTTTTTCTTATGTGTTGTGTAGTGTTTAAGATTGTAATGTAGTATTTATATCTATTTCGGATGTGTTGTTGGGTAGAGGGCATATTTTAGAGATCGGGCGTTTAAGTTCGGTGGTTTCAGTTTTTAGTGTAACTACTCGAATCAAATTGTCGTTTCCGGGATGTAATTTAGTAACACGGGCTAAACTCCATTTAAGTGGGGGGAGTCGTTCATCTTTGATGAGAACTAAGTCCCCTTCCTTTATTTTTGAATGGATGATTTCTTTCCATTTCGGGCGTTGTTGAAGCCGGGCGAGATACTCGTTACTCCACTGCTTCCAAAACGATTGTGAGAGAGTCTGCACCCTCTTCCATCGCTCCAGGTGAGAAATTTTCTCCAGCTTCTTATTATTCACCAAAATATAAGAAGCATGCGTAAAAATTTTGATAACTTTCTTGTACATTTAAATTCATTTGCTAACAAGCCTGATTGTATTTTCTTGTCGGAAACGTGGATATATGAAGATGAAGAGCATCTTTTTAGTATTGAAGGGTATGAACTTATACCTTGCAGCAATAACGAGTATGCAGCTGGCGGTGTTTTGGCCTTTATTAAAAGTGAGATAACTGTTGATGATTATCGTTATAATTTGCGTAGTTGTGATGTTTTAAAAGTGAAGGTAAATGACAAAAAGTTGACATTTTTCTGTGTGTATCGATTTAATGACCTATCTATGGCCAATAACTTGTTTTATGAGGAATTAGAAAATCTGTTATCAAGCGAGTCTGCTAATGATATAATTTTATTGGGTGATATCAACATCGATATTTTACAAAATTCTATTCTTGTAGACAATTATTTTTTCTTATTGTCATCTTATGGCTTAGAGTCTTGCGTAAACAAGCCAACTCGTATTTCAGACTCTTCTAGCACTTGCATTGACCATATCATGGTGCGTTTTTTTAATTCACAAAAATACCTGCTCAGCAGCTCTGTAATAGATTTGCAGTTGACTGATCATTGTATGACATGTTTGAGCTTTGAATGTATTTCTGATACAAGATCAACGTACTTACCTTCCAGTTCTACTTACGTTACAACTGATTATGTATCGCTTAATAATCTACTTCGTTCTGAACGCTGGGAAAACATTGTGAGTGATAGTGATCCTTCCAGTGACTACTTTACGTTTATTGAGACTTTAAGTAAATATGTAAAGCAATGCTCGACTACAAGAGTAAAGAGTGAGTCCAAATTAAAAAAACTAAAGCCTTGGATTACTGTTGAGTTACTTAAAAAAATTAAATATAAGAACAAACTTTACAAGAAAAAAGTCAAATACCCTAATAAGGCTGGTATCACTACTGCTTACAAACAATTATGTAAAGACATTTCTAAAGATGTTTTGTTGTGTAAAAACAGTTTCTATGTTGACAAGTTTCGTGAGATCAAGGGCGATTCAAAAAAAGAATGGAAGTTGGTTAATGAAATACTTAACAAATCAGCTAAAATTGATAAAATTCAAAGTTTGAAAGATGATGTTGCTATCATAACTAATCCTACGGATTTAGCTGATAGGTTCAATGGTTATTTCGCCTCTGTTGGTTGTAAAGTGGTGTCAGATAGTCGTTCTGAACTTACTAAATGCGAATGTTTATCTCATGATGTGTCATACTCTCAAAGCTTTTTTTTTGAACCTATAACATCTTTTGAATTGTATAAAATCGTAATCTCTTTAAAAAAATCGAGTTCTGCTACAGCTGATGGTTTATCAAATAACTTCGTAAAAAAAATAGTTTTTAATATTTGTGATATATTATGCGTTATTTATAATAAGAGCATTTTTAATGGTATTTTTCCAAACGAGCTAAAACAAGCGGAAGTAATTCCTTTGTTTAAGAAGGGTGATAAAACATCTACAAATAATTATAGACCGATTTCCCTACTCTCGGTATTCTCAAAGATTTTTGAAAAAGCAGTAAAAAACAGAATGATTAAGTTTTTAGAGAGAAACAATTTTTTTAGTGAATGTCAATTTGGGTTTCGTTCTGGGTTTTCAACTGAAGGTGCCCTCTTGAACTTCTGCTCTAATATATACAATGGCATTAATAACAGGAAATTAACTGCGGCTCTTTTTATCGATATAACAAAAGCTTTTGATACCGTCGATCACAAAATTCTTTTGGACAAATTGTTCAATTGTGGCTTTAGAGGAGAAATGCATAATTGGTTCCGTTCTTACCTATCTGCTAGAGGACAAAGGGTTAAAATTAATGGACAATTTAGCTCTTTCAGCAGCATCTCTTTGGGAGTTCCTCAAGGTTCTGTGCTTGGTCCAATACTCTTTTTAATATTTATTAACTCGCTTTTCTTACAAAAATACCGCTGCAAAGTGAATGCTTTCGCTGATGATATGGCATGTGCTTTTCATAGTGACTCTGTTTTGGATCTTTCTGCTGATATTAATCATGACCTGGAAGTATTAAGCCATTGGTTCAAAATGCATAAAATGGTAATAAGTGATAAAACCAAAATTATGTTTTTTAATGTTTCTGGTAAGGAGGTAGATTATGGTTCATTCTCTTTCCATTGTGCAAGTTGTATGAAATATAATCACTGTAAAGAAATCTGTAACTCGGCAGTAAACCCTCAGACATTTTTTGAGTCACGTTCATGCTCTGATAAATGTTTTGATATTGAGTGTGTCAAGTCATACAAGTACCTTGGGGTTCTAGTTGATTGGAAGATGGATTGGTCTGCTCATACGAATGCACTTAAGAAGTATCTTGTGGCTGCCACAAGGCAAATATACTTTTTAAAAAGCTATTGCTCACAGGAGCTTCTTAAATGTATTTATTATGGTTTAGTGCACTCTAAGCTAGAATATGGCATAGTTTCGTGGGGTGGAACACACAGCAATAAAATTAATCCACTTCTGATTTCTCAAAAACACATTATTCGTCTTATTTGTAATAAAAGTCGTCGACATGATAGTTTAATAATTTTCAGAAACATCAAAGTCCTACCTCTGAAACATTTGTATTTCTATAAAGTATTAAAAATTTTTTTCGCCAGATCTGGTTATTTATTAAACCGTTGCTCTTCTAACTATAACCTTAGAGTAAACAACCAACATCTCGCTTTAGTACCACATCACAATTTGCAATTTTTTTTAAATTTTTATACGTCAACTGCTCCAAGACTTTTTAATAACCTACCTAACTACATTAGAGTTATTAGAAATGAATCCACTTTTCTCAAAAAAGTAAAATGTTGGCTCTTTGAGTTGGATTATAAAAATATTAGTGATTTACTATTGGTTACCATTTAATTAGTTACTTTATTTTTCTTTTTTTCTCAATCTTTGCGCTCTATTTGTATCACTATTTCATTGTAAAAACTTAATTTATTTTTTAACTTGTAAAAAATGTCTTATTTATAGAACAATTATTCTTGTCGTAACCCCACTTCACTACTTTTAAAATATGTTTTTTTCATTATGATTGTTATTCTTGCTGCTTTCGCCTCTAGTTCCTTTGAACTATAGATTGCAGTTTCTTTATTTATTCATTGTGATAATCTTATTTGTTATATGTAGCTTTTTAACCTGTTTTAATGTTATGTACACAATGTATTAGTAAAGATAATAAAATTGAATTGAAAATTGAATTGATATTCCGGTTGTGGTGGTGAAATAAGAGGCTCTCCCACGAGAAAGTGACCTGGTGTTAAGACTCGTAGATCGTTGAAGTCATCTGACTGTGGACACAATGGTCTAGAGTTCAGACACGCTTCTACCTGGGTCAGAAGCGTAGTGAGCTCTTCAAAAGTCAGTATTTGGTTGCCAGCCACACGTTTGAGGTGAAATTTCACAGATTTCACTCCCGCTTCCCATAAACCTCCAAAGTGTGGGGAAGCTGGGGGAATGAAATTCCACTTGGTACCTTCGTTGGCTAGTACCTCTGCCACATTCCTCCAGTCTAACTGAGCTTCTTTAAATTGTTTTTGAAGTTCGCCGTTACCGCCTATAAAATTCCTTCCGCAATCACTAAATAGTTCTCTGCAAAGCCCTCTTCTTGCAATTAACCTTCTATATGCTGCTAAAAATGCTTGTGTGGTCATGTCGCTGACCAGCTCTATGTGTACAGCCTTTGTAGACATGCATACAAAAATCGCAAAATATCCTTTCAGGGTTTTGGCGTTGCGACCTCTCCAGGTTTTCACATCGATGGGTCCTGCGTAGTCCACTCCGGTGTATGTGAATGGCCTCGAAATAGCCGTCCGAGCTGCAGGGAGATTGCCCATTAACTGCATTAACGGTTTCGCTCTGAATCTGTAACAAATTTTGCAGTCGTGAATGTGCCTTTTGACTGCATTTTTCAGATTGAAAATCCAGAAGCGTTGGCGGATGTAGGCAATCATCTTCTCATTACCCCCATGAAGCGTTTTTTCGTGAGCGTCGCTAATGATACGCTTGGATAAAAGATGATTCGCTTTTAGAAGAATCGGGTGTTTTTTACTAAAGGGAAGAGTAGAGTTGACTAATCTACCCCCAACTCGCCAAATACCCTCTCCATCTTTGAACGGTGTCAGTGTTGTGTATCCTTTTGTGTTGTCTCGTTCTTCTTCCGTCGGAAACATCTCCTCCTGAGCCAGTCGTACTATTCGCGTAAGTGCCCTCTCAAGTTCCTGCGGCGTCAGTATGTCCGTGTACAGTTGAGAAGGCCTCCATTTGAGTTTGATACGCAAACAGTACGCAACTACTCGTATGGTTTTTTGTAGTGTTGAACAGTTGTTTAGGATTTCGTGAATAATACTCATGCCTTGGTTTTCCCTACAGTGATGAACCGTTGTAGCTCGGGCTTCTTGACGTGTCTCCAAACACGCTGGTTGTTCCGGAAATATGACACTCCATTGCTGCCTTAAGAACTCCGGTCCTTTCCACCACAGTTCATTGTCGACAATCGAAGACGGAAAGATACCACGGGACGCTACATCAGCTGGGTTCAACTCTGAAGGAACATGTTTCCAATTAGCATTACTGGTAAACTCCTGTATCTGGGATACCCGGTTGCAGATGAATGTTTTCCATTTTGACGGAGGAGCTCTAATCCAGCATAACGTGATGACTGAATCGGTCCACGCGTAAACATCCACTGCTTCCAACTTCAGGATCTTCGTCGTTTCATGAATTAACTTCGAGAGTAGTACAGCTCCGCATAGTTCCAATCTAGGAAGCGTTATGGTTTCCAAGGGAGCAACCTTCGTCTTCGACATCAGCAGGTGTAAGTGAATCTGATCGTCTCCATCTAAGACGCGGAGGTAAATCGCCGCAGCGTATGCCTTCTCCGAAGCATCGCTGAATCCATGGACTTCCAATTTCTTGATTTGTTTGTCAATATTAATCCAACGACGAATCTGGATCCTTTCGATTGCTGGCAAATCTTGACGAAAAGCTGTCCATTCTCGTTCCAGTTCTGGTGGTATGGGCTTGTCCCAATCCAGTCCTCTTCCCCATAACTTCTGCATCATTATTTTGGCCTTGATTGTGCAGGGTGAGATCCAACCCATTGGATCATACAGCTTGGCAATGGAGGACAAAATGGATCGCTTGGTAACTTTATCATCGCCGAACTCAGCCACCTGGAATACGAAGACATCAGGAATTGGTAGCCACCTGATACCTAGCGTCTTGACATCGGTAGTTTCTTCAAATGGTACCGACAGATTACCGCCTCGTTCATTCAACGAAATGTGTTGTAATATTTTTTCTGAGTTGCTTACTAGCTTACGTAAGTGAAAACCAGCACTTGCCAAAAGATCCTTTACATCCTTGAGTTTTTGTTGGGCTTCTTCAATCATATCGGCTCCACTGATGACGTCGTCGACATAAGTTTCCTCCTTGATGACGGTGGTGGCCAATGGGAACCTCGATGTTTCGTCGTCTGCTAGCTGCAAGAAAACTCGAATGGCTAAATACGGGGCTGATGCAGTACCAAAAGTCACCGTATCCAGACGATAGATCTTCAAATCTTGGCTCGGATTTTCTCTCCACAAAATCAGCTGGTAATTGGCATCTGCTTCGTTGACACGGATCTGACGATACATCTTCTCCACATCGCCAATGAAGGTAAATTTGTATCTACGCCATCTTAAAATAATGTCTATAACATTTGTGTGGATTTTAGGGCCAACCATCAACTTGTCATTCAAGGAAGAGCCAAAAAATGGTTTGAAAGTTGCGTCGAACACGACTCTCAACTTAGTGGTGGTACTGGATTCCTTGAAGACGGCGTGATGGGGTATAAAAAAATGAAAAGGTGACTTGAGAACCTCATTGGATTCCTCTACAAGAGTCATATGTCCGAGCTCCAGATACTCGGCCATGCATTTGGCATACTCTTTTTTTAAAATTGTGTTGGCTTGGAGTCTCTTCTCCAGTTGTAGAAAACGCCTGACAGCAGCTTGCTGTGTTGGTCCCATAGTCGGGTATTCTCCGCCTTTGAAAGGTAGACGGACTTGATAGCGGCCATCAGGTAAGCGCTTCGTATATTGCTTAAAATGTTCCTCACATCTCCTATCTTCCTCAGCCTCGTACTTCTCGAAAGGTTCTTCCTCAATCTCCCAGAACTTCTTCAAGGTCGTGTTGAGGTCGACTTGACTGAAGAAGGTTCGAACGGTGGTTGTTTCAGTCGACGGCACCTTACCCATGACTATCCATCCCAGAAGAGTCCTCTGTGCTATGGGGCCAACGCCCTCGCTGCTTCTTACAACATCTCCGAGAATGATTTCTGCATACATGTCACTTCCAAGTAACAGATCGACCTTTGCTGGAATGTTGAATGTCGGATCAGCTAACTCCAAACCCTCCAGGTAAGACCATTTATGAGAACTAGTATGTTGGGTCGGAAGGAGCCCAGTCAGTGATTTAAGCACTAAAGCTCGCATTCCACCTGCGTAGTTCGAGGTCCGTGATGCGATGTGCAAGTCGACGATCTTGTTTGTTGTTTCACTGCTGACCTCCCCCAACCCTCTTATGTTACTAAATGTCCACCTAGTCCGCAAGTTCAGTCGTTGCACAGCTGCTTCCGTTATAAATGAGGCCTCAGACCCAGTATCGATCAATGCCCTCAATGTTAAGTAACTGCCATTAGCAGCCTTCACATTTACTAAAGCGGTTGACAGTAAAACATGTGAATTCGTGAAGGCATGGTGAACTCTGAAGTTTGTACTTGTTGACGGCAAACAATCTTCAGTTCGTTGTTGAACCTCGGGCTGGTTAGGGTTGTATATTTGACCTTGAGGAACGTTGTTACATTGCGTGTTGGTGTGAATGTGGTAGTTGTTGCTTGTTGTACGTGTTTGGCCTTGGGTATGGTTGGTGTTGTTGGGAACGAATTGAGGTACATTAGGATTAAAAACCACTTGCTGATGCTCACCGTTTGTATTGCAAGCTGGCACGGGATGTAGTAAGGAATTATGTCGCTGATTGCAGTGGTAGCAACACTTCGAGCTTGGACATTTGTTTTTAAAATGACTATAGGCCAGGCAGTTTTCACATACCTTAATGTCAAAGACAACTTGTTTTCGTTGGCCTACGTCCATTTCTAAAAATCGCCTACACTCTTTCAACCGATGTTGACCCTTTTGGCAAACCTTGCAATTACGTTGCCGTTTCTGCACCTGCCGAGAATGGTAAACTTGAGTTGCGGATTTAGATTTGATAATAGAATTTGTGGTTGACTGCTGTTCCACAGCTTCCAGCGTTCGAAAACGACATTTGAGAAAATTAAAAAAATCGTTTATATTGGGAAGGTCCTTACTACTACCTAACTTCTCTTCCCACTGTTGTTGGGTTGTGTGGCATAACTTTTGGAGGATGACAAAAATTAAAATTGCATCCCAATGAATTACTGGTACCCCTAAATTCGACAAAGAATGAATGATTTCCTGGGAAGTATCTAAAATACGCTTTATATTATTAGATGTTTCGCTGCTCATGGAAGCCTGCCCAAAAAACAGCTTCAGTTGCGTGTTGACTAGCACCCTTTTATGGTCGTAACGCTCCTTCAGAATCTCCCACGCGCGTTCATAGTTTCCATTATCAATGGCCAGATGTTGAAGAAGTCTTTCCGCATCGCCGCTGATATTGCATTTCAGAAAATGCAGCTTCTGGATCTCCGAAAGTGTTGTGTTCGTATGCACTAATGACACGAACATATCGTGAAACGATCTCCATGACTCATAACCTCCAGAAAATGTTGGTAAAGTGATTGCGGGTAACTTCAACTCACTTGCTCTACCATCGCTGGAACTGCCTCCTGATATGGCTTCAGATTTGGTGGAAACCTTTGTTTCGTTGGACTTCAACTTATCCATGGCGTCTAGCACTTCCATCTTGTAATCTGCATACATTTCCCGGATCTCCTCGTACGCATTTTCCAAATCAGATAAAGTGTACCCCGCTTCCACATTACCCGTGCCTAAAATCTGCTGGTGATACTGCTGAGCTACTGACAACTGTTTGTCCATCATTTCGATTCTGGTTTTAAGATAATTTAATTTTCCTAGCCTCACTCTGTCTGCTTTGCCGAAATTGTCTTTATCTTTCTTCATACTTTGAAGAATATTCATTTGCAATTTACCATACGACATTGTAATTATGAAGAGTAATTATATGATATATGTATATATATATATTTATTTTTAGCAAACGAGATGGAAATGTGCAGCACTCACCTGCGGTTAAGTCTTAGCGGCAACAACAAAAATGAGTGGACAGCAATGTACAGATGAGATGAACTTCTTCGATTGAATTATCTTCTTCAGGACGTGTTGATAATTTGTAGACTTAAAAAACGCAACACACACTACACAATATCAGAAAAATGTAATTTATTTTAATTAAAAAATGAATTTTGCTTTGCAAATGTTGGTTTACAAAACGCTTTATGATAACTTTCTTTCAGTGCTCGAATGGACCAAAAAATGTATTGGGTTGAAAACTTGTATAAAATTTATTTCCGTGTCTTGAACAAAAAGTGAAACGCTATCCTTTCGGTGTTGTAAAACGTTATAATTATTAATTCGGTTTCTTATGTTTAAAGTTAGCAAAAATATATTCTATTTACAAAAGAAACTATTTACCTTGATTTTGACATTTGGCAAAAGTGTGGAACATATTTTAATGGCATTGCCATACGAAACAAAATTATTAATTTATTGAATTATTTAATTCTATGTTTTATATATATTTTTCTATCGCCAACAGGGGTGAATGCTTTAAGATGTGTTAGGTTTGATAACATTGGTATGTGCCATACTGTGATGGTCCTTCCTAGATTGTTCATAAGAAAGTCGTGCAAAGATACAGTAAAAATCTTTTAAACGGAGTGTAAACGAAAATGAATTGCATCAAGGCTGCAATGCGAAACATGATTGTTCAGCAACAGCAGGATTGGACTTTCAGAGGAGCATTTTGTATGATATTTAATATGAAAGAAAAAGCTTATGGACAGTGCTTAGTCATTTTACCTACACAAAGTCTATTCCAAAATGGTAAGACTCTATAGAGGATATACCTTAGGTGAAGAAAGGGCAGTAGTTATTCCTGTCTCGTCCAAATTATAAATGCGATGAGGTGGAAATGAAATCCGCTTATACATTTTGGAAAGGTTTGCAAAAAAACTCGTCAACAGCTTTTTTGGTGAAGGCATTGGCACGTGCCAGACTTGTGTTTTTCGGTTTCCTCAAACTAAAGTCTGGAATCTTTTTCATAAACCCTTGAATCCAATCCACACCAGCAGCTTTGTTATCAGTCCACTATAACGGAACAGGAAGATGGCTTGAGGAAGTTAATTCGAAAGCAAAGGGGCGGGCCAAAGTATATGTAAAGCCATATTGCAAGTTTCAACTTTGCTTAAAATAAGATGCTAGTTGTTGTTCTTGCAATGTAGTAAAGATTTGATTGCTGGAATACTTTGAGCTATATTGAGGTGTTCTTCCAATCGAAATATTTTCTGTGTCTATTGAAACAAATTTCTATAAGTTTTTCACTTCTTATAGCGTTCTCTTAAAGTTGTGCACTTTAAACCGTGAAACTTTGCAGCTGCGTTTATGAACTTAGTTTTGGAAACTTCGACTGTCTCGTCGCCGTATATAGTTAGGTCATCGATTTCAGGTCGATTACATTTTTTCGCATAGTTGTGTGGCATCTTCTTAGCCTTAAAATTGAAACACTGGATTTAGATCTGGGTTTTACTTCAGAAATCACTTCCTGGGCTGGATTTGCCATCCATCATTTAAAAGGCTTACCCCTGGTAAAAGTACCTATATGATGGCAGTGGTCTTGCCATCGGTAACAGCACCCAATAAGATGGTTTTGGCAGGCAAAGTCTCCCTAAAAAAATGGCTAAATCACCCCACATGCTGTTTTTCTAATAAACTATTCACATCCTTGTTGGAAACACATACCAATCAGATTTATTTGCTCCAGCAAACATTTTTTCAATTGCTATGTGTTACCAACAGTTTTTTCACAAAACAAAAGCATTCTAAATAATCGACAACTAACTACCTCAATTTATTGGTTCCAGTGGACAAAAAACACATACTCACTTACGGCCGAGAACTGTCAAACTTTGTCGGAACTTTGCACTTAGAGATGTTCAGTGAAAACCGATTTTTTAGATATCTTACACTTTTTTGGTTCGGAAAAAAAATCGATTGGTAGAGGTACCCCCTTGGCAAATGCACCGCCTTCTGCCCTACATTTTGAATGTATAGTTGTTCTTGTTTCATTTGAAAAATATGAAAAATGAATTCTTCCGTGATGACGTAGACACCGCTTTTTATAAGTGCGCTTCGGAGGCTTAACGTTGCAAAGACTTAGCGTTCTATGTTGTCGAAGGCCGTCAACTACTCAGGCAAAGAGTATCAATGAACACCTTCAAAGTGTCCATCATACTAAGGACCCTTACCAAAGGATCGCCGAGGAAAAGATAGCCCTTGGCTTCATCCAAGAACTATTTGTTATCAGCGGGCAAATAAAGGGTCTTGGGAATAAAGCAGTTGAGCAGTTGGCACTGAGACGAGCCAGTGCCAAGTGCGGCCTGCTTAATCGAAAAAATAACAACTTTCAATTCCAGAATTCATTACGGCGGCCCTACTAATAGAAGTACAAACTAAACGGGGTACACATTACATCGTCTGTGCCTCAGCGTACTTCCCCGGCGACGACACCAATATTCCGCCCATCGAGGTCCAAATACCATTCCACTTCTGTAAAGAGAGCAACCTGTGATGCAAATACACACAACAAGACATGAGGCAGCAGCGACAACAATAAGAGAGGTGGGAGCCTTTTAGAATTTCTAGTTAGTAGTAAAGGTGATATCTTACAGATGCGATACGCGAAGAGGTACTTGATCTCGCACTTGCCTGTGCATTTATATCTAATTTCATAATAAATTGACATGTATCTGATAAAGCATCGTTACCGCGTATAAGGTTTGATATACTTGGTCAATCCACACTTGCACACAATAGATACGATCCAAAGTCGACGGACTGGAATATGTATCGAGAACTTGTCATCTCAAAAACGGATATGTTTGTCGCACCAATTGAATTCATTTGGGATTTTGATGAGGCTGCTTACCAGCTCAACAACGTGTTGACAACCTCCTGCCATAGTAGAGTTTGATTTAACGTAAAGTTCCCAGGTGGAATGACCAAATAGCCAAACTTAGCAGGAAGGTTAGAAAACGCTTCAACCGAGCTAAAATAAACAAAATGTGGTACGCTCTCACAAAATACAGCTTAGAATTGAGACGATCTAAAAGGGTCTCCTGGGTCCTGGAGAAAATGCTGCGAAGACATATCAGATGTTATCAGATATGCCAGTGAGAGCTCGTATCCATAAAGCTCTGAGAAAAGATCATTCTAACTGTGTAGGCATACTTAAGAAAACAAATGGAACCTATACACGACGATCCGAACGGAAACAATCAAAACCTTACTTCAGGTTCATTTCCCGGGTTCAAGCCTCGGTGAATCACATGAAATCTCATACGAAATTGATCCCAGGATCTCTGCTTCTCGACGAAAAAAACAAGATTTTCAGTCCCAAAAAACTTCAATTTATTAAAGTGGCAAAATCAGATATATGCATTATTGCCCGGCGGGACTTAAATATTCCACACACCACGTAAAACATAGCTCCTATCTCTCACGTAACCTACATACCCACTGACGACAATCTATCGTTACTTGTGGCATACAAACCTACTTCAATATGGCAAGTATAAGTGGATGTAATGAATCTTATTGCTATTTGCTGACGTGAGAAAAATACCAAATGGCATCCGCTAAATTCGACAAATTTAACAATCCAGTTTCGAATTACACCTGCTTACTCCAGCGCCAGCATTTTAACACGACGACTACTTTTGTTTTTATGGTGTCTTTCATCCTTCAACATAAACGACAACTTGAACGAAAATAATCACCCTGGAGAAGGCCAAGTTACAACAGCATAGATTTGCTTTTATGTAAAGGCAAACGTAGACATTTTACTTTTCTCTCGTGCTCTCCTTTATCCAGCGACACCTCAGCTCAAACTGATGTCGGAGGACGATGGCATCATTTGAAAGATTACAGCTGGCAGCAGAGAAAAAGAAAAAAAATTTGTACCAACCAAAAATGAATAAATAAGTAATGTAAAGGGGGCTGCGCCGTACCCACCACGATGTCCCTTCTTCTTTACCATAACCGCAGCTCCTGTAATTGCCCGAGCTATAGCTCACTTGGGTCAAGAATATTCATGGTGGTGGCAAGCTTTTAAAATGACTGTGCTGAAAATTGGTGACACGTTTTGACAAATGGCTCAATTTTCACAGGTAGGATGACGATAGCTATAAGATGGGTCTTACCTTGAACGCCATACACAGCAGTGTTGCCATAATGTTATGATGGAATATCCCAGATTGACCGTTGAAAAATACCTTTTCGATCAACTTTATCATTTTTGGTTTATAGTTTTTTATAGTTTATAGTTTATTTATTCACATTCAAATTTATGTATTTACAAAAGTCTTACCCGCAAAGCAGAATGCTTATCTGCAGGTGGTTACAAACAATATTAAAATTGAAGTACATAGTTTCAGATTCCGTTTTTATCAGATTTTAGCTTAACATTATTACATTTATGAATATGTTTTAAGTCCAATTCAAAGTGAACAATTTAACAATCAAATTCAATAATTTTCCTACTGAACATAGTAAAAATCAAGCAAATATTTTTTCATTTCTTTTTTTCTTTTTTTAAAATTTAATAGGTTTATTATGTTTTGTGGGATTGAATTCATTGTTTTAGGAATCACGCATCTCAATTCACGTTTTCCGTATATATTAAAATGTGCAGGTACTTCAAGCATCCCCTGTGCTCGTCTTCTTGTGTTTTGGTTGTGTCTTATTGGCTAAAGAAATCTTGGATCATTCATGTAGTGTTGTAGTAACGTCATCTGATATATCGCATTAACGTCTAGAACTTTAAAACATGAGTTAGGTTGCCTAAGAACCTTAATAAGGCGATGTTGGATGTTTGATATCTTATCAAGATGTGATTTTGAAGCATGACCCCATGCCAGGATCCCGTATCTTATTCTGGATTCAGCAAGCGAGTAGTACACCTGTTTCTGCACATCGAGGTTAGAATATTTTTTGAGGTATACCATGGCGAAAAGAGCACTTTTCAGTTGGAGTCGTAGAACATTGATGTGCTGCCGCCAGAGAAAATGGTCGTCGATGGTGACTCCCAAGTATTTAATTGTTCTAACAGTTTCGATAGCTGAGTTGTTGGCTGACGTAGGGCAACGATCGTTTCTATGAAAAATATTGAAAGTTTCCTCGCACTTAGATGAGTGGCGTATATGCATTACTTTTGTTTTTCCAACATTAATAATTAATCCTTGGTCATGACACCATTTTGAAAACGCATCGAATTCTTCTTGAATTATTTCCAGGGCTGAGTTAAAACTTTTATGTTTAACGACAATAGCTATGTCATCCGCATAGGCATAGGCAGTACACCTTTTAAATAAACGCAAAAGCTCATTTGTATATAAAATAAACAAAATCGGGCCTAATTTGGAGCCTTGAGGGACACCAAATGATATTGGCCTTTCATTACTAACTGTATTCGACACTTTTACTCTAATTTTCCTGTCAGTAAGATAGCTTTTGATCCAGTTTGCTAGTGTTCCTCTTACACCAATTCTATTGAGACTTTCCAATAGCTTTAGATGAGTTAAGGTGTCAAATGCTTTGCTGAAGTCGACAAATATAACAAGCACATGCAGGTTTCTATTACGGGCCGCATTAACGGTATTAGTAAACTCTCCTAATAATGCTCCTGTACTCTTGTTTCTCTGAAACCCGTACTGATTCGGATGCAACAATTTATGCCTTTGAATGAAATTTATAAGCCGATTAACAATGACTTCTTCTAGGCATTTCTCAACTGCCGAAAGTATTGCGATTGGCCTATAATTCTCAAAATGTTTTTTGGTACCTCCTTTAAAGATTGGCCTAATGATTGAAGTTTTCATTAATTTTGGGACATAGGCTTGTTCAATACTACGGCTAATAATTGTTTGAATAATTCGCGCAAGAAAAGAGGCATTCATTTTTAAATCGATAGGTCTTATGTTGTCCACTCCGGAACCTTTTTTGCTGTCTAAGTTACATAGCATTAGAAATATTTCTTGTTCGCTCGGTTCTTCGATGAATATGCTCTGCTGCAGATGGAAGTTCTCGTGGTTCGACGTTTTTTCATTGCATATATGCATGATCGACGAAGTTTGATCAGAGAACTGACCTGCAAACTTCTCCACAATGACATTCAAATTATCGTCACTATTGCATAAATTGATTTTGATGACTTCATCAACTGAGGGTTTTTTTCTTCCTAAAAGATCATTAATTATATTCCATGTTTTTCTAGGATCGTTTTGGGAATTTTTGAATTTTTGTTTGTAGAAATTGGCTTTGGTATTTTGAATATTTTGGTTTACAAAATTTCGGAAACGCTTATATTCAGTTTCGTAACTTTGACATCTTGGGTTATTTTTCCATTTCCTATAGAGTTCATCTCTTCTTCTACACATTGCAATTATCTCGTGTGAAATCCATGGTTTTTGTTGGCGTTTTCGGTCGGCTGTCTCTATTTTGCTAGATTTAGCGTATATTCTGTTCATGACATTTACGAAATTATTATACAGAACTTCGACATCATCTTCATCCGTCATATTCTGCCAATTAGTCTGTTCAATAAGCTCATTAACTCGTTTTGAGTTAATATGTACAGTATTAACTTTTGGATTCGGTCGGTCATTGCTTAAGTCTTTAGTTGCGTACAAAACTGCAAAGTGATCAGATAAGTCAGTTTCAATAATAGCTGAGTGTATTTCAAGTTGAGTGATGCTGACATAAATATGATCAAGAAGAGTAGATGTATTTCTTTTTATATCAACACGTGTGGACTCCTTGATTACGTTTATGAGACCATTTGAGGCCATCATTTCCATATATCTTAGAACAAGTGAATCATTCCTATCATTAGTGTTTATGTTAATATCACCTAAGACTATGTTTTCTTTATTTTGATCTATAATTTCGTTGATTTCTTCAATAAATCTTTGGGCATTAAGACTAGGTCGCCTATACAGTGCATGAACGTATTTTTTTATTCCATTATGGGTTATTTCTAAATGCATGCCTTCATAGTTGACTGGTTTTGTAGGTATTATATCATAGCTAATACTATTTCTGATATATATCGCCACACCTCCCCCTTTCATACCTTCACGATTTATAAACTCTGGTTTGAATCCGTCGATGTTATAAAAATCATTTTTGTTTTTGGGGATATTTATTTCATTTAAAACTAGAATATCGACGTAACAAAGTATGTTTTCAAATTCTGCTAGGAAATTGTCCCATGTTTTTGTTATAGATCTTATATTAAAGGACACACAACAAAAATTCATTTTCATTAAATATTCTTTTTCAATGCCAGTAATGCCATGTATCACCCTAAAATTAACTTCAGCTACACTGTATTCGTTCTCACTGTCTTCGTTTTCCATGATTATATTATTTATTATTATTATTTTTTTTTTTTTTTTTTTTTGTTTGAGTGTATAGGTACATTAGTTGGACATTCTATTTACATCTTCACATGGTGCGATTTGTATAGTTTCCCCGGTTTCGTGTTTTTTTGCGAGTATTTTTCCCGTTGTTTCCCAAACAAATTTCCAATTGCAATCTCTCGCTTTGTTTTTGGCTAACCAAAGAAGGTGCTTATTTGTTTGTGTAAGGTGATTGTTTACATAAACAAGTGCATCATTTTCGGTTGCTGACGTTGCTTCGCAATTGCTTGCATTTTCTCTAATTTTTTTTAGTGCAATATTACGCATTGACTTTGCCTTCTTGATTATGTTTGTTTTGGTGGTATGATTTGCAAATGATACAATTATTGTTGATTTGATTGGGTTTTTTTTATTGGTTCGGTAGACATCAGAGATGTCCGTGTTGTTTAAAGTTATATCCATTGTCTTGCCTAATGCTTGGACAGTTTCAATAAGATTCTCGTTTTGTGTCGGTGGAACGTTTTTTATCTCTATGTTGTTTTTTAATAATTGTTGTTCGAGGGTATTAATTTTTGTTTCCATTGTGTAAATTTGTTGCTCCTTTTTCGTGTTACTTTCCTTTAGATCTTTGATTTCATTTGTAAGTTTGAGTAAAAGGTCGTTGTTAGAGGCCATGTGTTGTTTTATTTCATCGTACTTGTTTGCAAGAAATTCGCAGCTTGTGTTTATTTCAGACATCTCCTTCCTCATTTTCCGCATTTCAAGTAGGATATTGTTGTTTTCTACCAATGAACTAGCGCCTTGTTGTTGGACACCATCAGGAGAACTTACGCTTCTCATTCGTTTGGACAGTGGTTGGACCAGTGTACTTTCAACAGGTGTCGTTATTGGTACAGGAAGTGCAATGAGCTCCTTTCTACATGCTGGGCATCTCCATTCCTCCTTTTTAGCAGGTGCCATTTTCCGATAAGATCTTTCGGAGATAGTGGTGCAACCATAATGCATCGTGCGATCACATCGATAGCAGGTCACATAGTCACCATCAGCGGGGAGTTCGGACAAACATTCAGAACAGGAATCCATGTTGTACACAACAACAAACGTAAAAGTAAATGTGAATAAGTTTATATATACGAGTGTTTGTGCAAGAAAGATAGGAAATATATATACCAATATCTTATGGGGGATTGCTGTTTTTTTTTTAATAATATTATTAGGGAAAATCAAATAAAAGTTTAAAATATCAAAATAGGTTTAAATTGTTTAAGACGTGAAAGACACTGGCTATATTTTCACTATTGTTTTTGTTCAAGTCAATTGATGTAAAATTAATACTTGTTCACTTAAATGACAGATGCTCTCAATTTGAATGTCTATGCATCACAATTGTTCACGGTGGTTAGAATACACCCCTTAAAAAAATAAGCAAAATTTATTTTTATAAGACCGCCATTCTAAAAACAAGGAATGACCTCTCAACAAAAAAATATCTAGTACTTTAAATATTTTAAAGCAACTAAATCCCTCAAATCAGTTTGAAAAATATAAACGACGACGAACTAATTCCAGATGATTTTGTTTTGCCGCGAAGTGAGTAGATACCATTTCAATTGACTAGTGTTTGAAAATCTTGAAGCTTGTAACTATGAAAAAAAAAACCTTTTATGTCCCTTTATCCCTCGGACATATTAAAATTCGCATGAAATCCCTCAAATGGATAAATCCTTCAAAATTGCATCAAGAATAAGATCCACTGAACCAAAAAAGTGTGCACGAAGCTTTTCAATCCCTATACGATTAATTAATGAAGGCAGTTGTGCCTCACAACCCTGTTTTGTTATTTTTTTGGGACTCGTGTTCGAAACACTAAGAATTGATGTATTACCTTGAAGCTATTGCATTAGGTACGCAATGATGTTCCGCTACAATTTTTGTACTCTACGTATACGACTTAAGCACCCAACCAATATAAGGGTGATAAAAGGCAAGGAAGGGAATGATCCTTATTATGTTACGATGAGAGAGCTGTGACTTTGAGTTGAAATTCATTCCTACGGTATGTATAAGTGATACAAAATCTAACGACAGGCGTCTGTCTAAGAAGAAGTGCTCGAAGGACGAGTTCATTAATGGACCTATTGAGACCGAATATAAGCATTATACTAAACGTGCTTTTGTTCAGATTGAATTTGAAGAATTCGCTTGGCATTCGTAATGTAATGAAAAAGAACATTTTTCCACGCTGCGTATTAATGAACATTCTATTTTTGATTTGTATTCGAAGGAGTACCTCATTTGGTTTCTCTATACTGTACCCATGTAATAAAAAAAAATAAACAATTGATTGATTACTTCTGATTGGTTATTGAACGTGAGGCTGTGAAAGTGGTTGCATGAGACGGACAATATTTACATCGCAAACCAGTTGAGGCGGCTATAAGGATGATGATAATTTAATGGATAGTTTTACAGTTACAAGTTAACACCATACACAAATCATACTGAGACCCCCAACTCACAATCCTCTTGCAGCTGTCCCCCCAATTTATTTTCAAATTCGCCATTTTGTTTTCCCATTGGTGTTATGTCAATTTAGAATCCGTGTGACATGCAAAAACATACAAAAAATACAAAAATAAATGCTGCCAACCTCGGCAACCGTGGGGAAATGTGCTAGAGTTCGGGAATACCAAATTTTTTCATTGCTGAATGCCATTGGTTAGTTAGTATATATTGTTAAAAGGCGAATAATTTGATTTGTTTGGTTAATAAAACTATCTAAAGGAGATGTTCTATACTAGAAACTTATTAGCACAAATATGGTTGAGTATTTTCTGCTTTTGAATATCATTAGCTTCGATTTCATGTGTTAATTTTTCTTAGATAACTGAAGAAAATTTGCTCAAAATGTTGTTATTTTCCTTCAACCAACCAATGTTCACTTATTCCTATGAAAAAAATATTATCCATATTTAACAAATAATTTCAAATTTAACGGATAAAATTCTATGAACGCTGTCAGCAACTTTGCCCACAGCGGAAGTGGCATATACGAGGTGCGGGAAAGTTGGTGAGTCGGAATCAGTTCAGTTCAATCCTTGGTGACGATTGGTTTACTATTATTTGCGTTCTGTAGTAATTGCTTGTTAGAGTTTTCATTTATCTCAAGAGTGCTAGCTTTGACATTACAATGCCTTGTAAATGTGGACTAAAAGTTGACCGTCTCTGCTCTAAAATTCAGTGTGAAAATTGTAAAGTTTATTTCCATCAAAAATGTGTAAATATTCAAACAAGTGACTGGGCCTACATGCAGAAGAACAATGTACCATATCGTTGTGCATCTTGTGACAAACATAGACGTAATTCATTACGCTCACCGCCTCTCACCAATCTGTCTGGTATTAGTGCTCAGCTTTCCTCGAAGCCAATAGCAACTACAACTGATGCTATGTTGGACTCTTCAGCTTTCTCCCCTTTACCGGTGGATTCTCCACAAATCAACCTTCCTGCTACCGTCACACTGGACGTGTTATATAAAGAGATCATCTCTCTCCAACAAATGAACCGCAATGCTTTGGAAGAAATCAATGTACTCAAAAATGAAAACAAAACACTGCTGGATAGGGTCAACAAACTTCAGCACACTGTGAATGTTCTGCAGCAGAAACCGTTGAATAAGTGCATTGACATCATCGGTATACCAAATGTAGATAGTGCTAATGCGCTTAACAGTACTGTCAAGATTTTGCAAGAGGGACTGGATATAAACATAACGCATGCTGACATTAAATCGTGCAGTGTTAAATCAGTTACGTCGGACACGTCACTTCCCCTCACATTCAACGGCATACGCCTTTTTGCTTAGTCGGCATTTTGTCGGACAACGGCACTTTCCTTCCCCACACTCCCATTTAAATTCCACAACGGATTCCCACACCATTTTTGCATACATTGCAAAAACCAATCCTAAACGGATGCACCCCTTTTCCCCTCTACCTAACACGAGCACGGTTACTTGATACCAACAGGTAAACCGTGAGATAGATTAAGAAGTATTGTTAGACTTAAGATATTTTTTGAAACTCAGTTCCAATTCGACAACTAACCTGTGAGGTGCAGCCTAGCTCTGGACAGCGGCCTCATTTGTTAGGATAATATTAAACTGAATAATAAATAAAAATAAAGAATAAAAAAAAAAAAACTGTTTGTTTTTTTTTTAATACAAACTGCGATAAAGCAGATGTAAATGGCGCAGTCGGTACTCTCAAGTGCGCGATAATTTCGATAAAGAAAGTTAAGTTTCGCGGTTAGTTTTAACTATTCGACTTGAAATCGAAAAAATTCCGATTAAGGAAAAAGTGAACTTACAAATCCCGATTAAGGGAAGTGAATTAACAAATTCCGATTAAGGAAAAATCAGTGAAATAAAAGAAAAATCGAACAACCAAATCCCGACCAAGGGAAGTGAATTAACAAATTCCGATTAAGGAAAAATCAGTGAAAAAAAAGAAAAATCGAACAACCAAATCCCGACCAAGGGAAGTGAATTAACAAATTCCAATTAAGGAAAAATCAGTGAAATAAAAGAAAAATCGAACAACCAAATCCCGACCAAGGGAAGTGAACTAACAAATTCCGATTAATTAAAAATCAGTGAACACAAAAAAAAAATCCACCAAAATTAATAGAAGGCGCAACGAGCTATTCGACCAACGAAGGATGGCGCAAAACAATATCGAACAATGCCTAGTGGCATTAACACAGTTACTAGTGCAGGCAAACCATCCAACTAGCCTAAGGGCTCGAATCGAAAAGGAGATTCGACATCTCCCAACGTTTGATGGCAAACAAGGAACGCTGCCCTCATTTGCAGACTGCGTAACAAAAACACTTCTGAACTACAGAGAAGAAGAGAGGACACAGGTCTACGAACTAATTTTCGATACGAAGATCCAGGGACCAGCGAAGAACCTGATTAACATCAACCCTCCGGCGAGCTGGACTGACTGTCTGGCAAGACTGAAGAAACACTTCCGGCCCTCAAAGGACGAGATGGAAATAACTAAAAATATTGGAATGTTAAGAGTAAGTAGTATTAAGGAACTAGATGTTAAGCTAAGAATTATAATTGAAGAAATAACAGAATTCGCTGCTTTTAATGATAATGGCGAGTGTATGGTCAATATCTTTAATGGAATGCTTGTTCAGAAGGTAAAAGAAATCGCATCTAGCTCATTAGCATACGCGGTAATGAATAAAAATGATATAGCAGACATTAGGGAAATAGTGCATAATTTTATCGGACAGGACTCTAGCAATTTGAACTATAGAATGCTCAACAAAAACCCTAATAGAAGGCAAAATGATAGATATTACGACCAAGACAGACGCCAATTCTATAATAATAACAATAGTCCCACTACGTCAAATCAAAAATTCAAACGAAATAATTATCAGAATAATTATAGGCAGGATAATGGTGATAGGCCAAATAATAATTCTCAATGGAATTATAACCAAAGTAACAACCAAAATAATAACTCGAACTGGAACAATCATAATCCACAGCAAAGCAATTTTCAAAACCCTAGTTTTAATAGATCAAATCAGAGTGCCCAACAAAATTATAACCGTAGGAGCAATAATAATAATAATTCAGGTAATTTTAGAAATAATAGCGGAGTAGAACCGATGGACACTACATCAGGAAGTTACGCAAGACAAATTAATAACTTAGAAAACAGTTCGGATTTTCAGATAGACAGCCTCCAAGTAAACTACCCTATATAGTAGTAGAGACCAAATTTACTAAAATTAAGCTTAGGATACTCATAGACCCAGGTTCAGAAACAAGTGTCTTAAGACCAGGGATATGCCACCCTAAATGGCAGATTAAACTAAATAAACCAATAGAAGTGCGAACTACAAGCACTCCCATATACGTAAACAAGAAAGTAAGAATACCTCTATTCGAAGAATTCGGTTTGAACAAGACCGCAGAATTTCTAGAATTCAAGTTCCATCAATACTTTGACGGATTAATTGGAAATAATATTTTGCTACCCTCAGAAGCCATCCTCGATTACAAGAGAAAACTCCTTATAGTAGAAAGAAACGAAATCCCAATATTTTTTAACAAAAATGAGGAAAATTTCACAACAGAAACCTATGAAAAACAAGTCCCAGAACTAAACATTTATCACACAGAAATAAATAAAAGACCAATTCGTGATCAAATAAGAATTGACCACCTTAATAACGAAGAGAAAAGAGACATCAAAGATCTTATCTCCCGATACCCGTCGATATTCTATCAAGAAGGAAGCGACCTTTCCTTTACAAATGCGATCAAGCATAAGATAAAAACTGTGAATGAAATCCCCATATATACAAAAACATATAGGTATCCGGAAATACATAAAACCGAAGTAACGAAACAAATTAACGAAATGTTAGAGCAGGGTATCATTCGCCCTAGCAACTCTCCCTATTCAGCACCAATTTGGATCGTCCCAAAAAAACAAGACGCATCCAATAAGCAAAAGTGGAGGATCGTTGTCGACTATAGAAAACTCAATGAGTGTTCAATAGACGATAAGTTCCCCATTCCAAATATCGAGGATATCTTCGATAAGCTGGGAAAATCTCAGTACTTCACTACGCTCGATCTGGCGAAAGGTTTTCACCAGATAGAGATCGCAGAAGAAGATATTAAGAAAACGGCATTTTCAACCAACATGGGACACTACGAATTCGTTCGCATGCCATTTGGTTTGAAAAACGCGCCGGCAACCTTCCAGAGACTGATGAACTCAGTCCTCTGTGATTATATTGGTAAGATATGTCTAGTATATCTAGACGATATCGTTATCTTTTCCACAAGTCTCAAAGAACACATAAGTTCTCTTGAAAAGATATTCAAGAGACTCAAGGAAGTTAATCTGAAAATACAGTTGGACAAAAGTGAGTTTCTTAAAAAAGAAACCGAGTTTTTGGGCCACATAATTACCACAGAGGGAATCAAACCGAACCCTGACAAAATAAAGGCAATACTGGAATATAGAATACCCAGAACGGCAAAACAAATAAAATCATTCCTAGGCATTACCGGTTACTATCGTAAGTTTATTAAGGACTACTCCAAGGTGGCAAAACCTATGACTGCCTGTTTGAAGAAAGATACAAAAATTGATCTGAATAACATTGATTATATTGAAAGTTTTGAAAACTTGAAAACCTTGATAACATCAGAACCCGTTCTAAAATACCCGGACTTTAGCAAAAAATTTACACTAACAACAGACGCATCTAATTATGCGTTAGGAGCGGTATTATCCCAGGAGGGCCATCCAACATGCTTTGCAAGCAGAACTTTGAATGACCATGAAATCAACTACTCGACTATTGAGAAGGAGCTTTTGGCCATTCTTTGGTCAATGAACTACTTTAGACCATACCTATATGGACGCAAATTTACGGTTCGAACTAACCATCGACCCCTTGTCTGGCTGAGTTCACTTAAGGAACCAAACGCCAAACTCCAAAGATGGAAGGTAAAACTAGAAGAGTATAATTTCGATATCGAATATGTGAAAGGTAAAGATAATCAGGTAGCGGATGGACTATCAAGAGTAGAGGAATACCTTAATGAAAACTTCGAAATCTTAGATAACCAAGAAATAATAGCTAATAACAACAACAATGAAATAGTCTTGGATAACCAATCCATTATAGCCACTATCCACAGCGCTGATGAAGACAGTAGCGACTACATTCCTATTGTTGAATCACCAGTTAATCTGTACAAGACCCAAATAATATTGAACAACACCAATAATGCTAGTAACCACAAAACATACTATGCTTTTGGAAAAAAAAGAGTAGTCATAGAAGTAAAAGTCTTTAGCGAAAATCTCATTCTGGACATAATTAAAAAATGTATTCCTCCCAAAGGAATAGTAGGAATTTTCTCCAGGCATGATCATTTATTTGCAAAATTTCAGGACGTTTATGTAAAATATTTCAGCAAGAATAAATCCTTAAGATTCGTTAAGTGTAGCAAATTTCTGGGAGACCTCACAGACCCAGAAAAAGAAGCCCGTGTTATCATACAGACACATAATTCATTAAATCATAGGGGAGTAAATGAAACTTACGCGGAAATAAAAGACGTATATTACACCCCAAACCTAAAGGAAAAAATTCAAAAATTCATTAACAATTGCGAGGTTTGCAATAAATCAAAATACGAGAGACAACCATACAAAATTCCACTAAAGATTACCGAAACTCCGATCAAACCCAATCAAATACTACATATCGATATATGGTATGCAAATATTAATCTGATGTATGTAACAATGATAGATAAATTCACTAAACATGTTACAGTACAAGAGATCAAACATAGAACGTGGATGGCACTGTTAAACACATTGCAGTATAGATTTGCATCCTTAGGCATACCAGACAAAATAGTGACAGACGGTGAAACAGGATTTTCATCAATACTTATTAGGGAATTTTTAAAGGAGAATAATGTTGAACTTCATATAACCACCCCATACCATAAAACAGGAAATTCGGACATCGAAAGATTCCATTCGACTCTTAACGAGCATATACGAACATTCACAGCAGATGACAGTAACAAGGACACCTTGCGAAACAAAGTCCTAAAAGCTGTCACCATATATAATAAAACAATTCATTCCACAACCAAAAAAAGACCCATTGACTTTACAAATGGGACCGTAACAAACGAAGACTACCCCCAAATAATAGAACTAATTAATAAAAATAAGGAAAAATATATAGAAAAATACAATAAAAACAAAACCAATGTAGATTTAACAAAGGCAAACCACACCTATCTAAAGAACAGAAATAGTAACAAACTTAAACCTATTCACAAAAAGGAATATGTCGAGGTCTTAGACAAAGATCATGTTAGAGATAGTAAGGGAAGCAAGTTCTATAAAAAACAGGTCAAACGAATTTATAAATATGAAGACACTTAAAAATTTTCTTTTCTCTCCCACTCAGACAATTTTAATTGTACTTTTGTTGACAACAATGACAAACGGACAAAAAATTGATGTACAAGACTTAAACGCAGGACATGGATACATTACAGTTAGAGACGAAAAAATTCCAGTAATAATAAGCTATACGAAAATACTTCATAGCATAAATATAACCTCATGGACAGACAACTTAGACATCATACAACAAAATATTAATAAACTGAACCACAAAAACGAATACCCAACAGTTATACATAACTTTAAACTTTTATCAGAAGAAATATGTAATTTATTAGAAAATCATCATAAACAAAGAAGAGGATTATTCAACATTGTAGGAAAAGGCCTTAAGTACTTAGCAGGAACTATGGACTATGACGACGAACAGGAAATTAGACAAACTCTAGACATAAACGAGAAAAACAATAAAAATATTATTGACGGACTTAACGACCAAATAAAAATAAATTACCACTTCAACGAAGCTATCGACAACATAACAAGGCATATTAATGAACAACAACTAGAGATTAAAACCCAATTACAGAATTTAGGTAATGCAGTAAACAGAGAATTTTTAGAAATAACTAATATGCAGCATGCATTTCAAATACAATATGACATACAATTGCTAAGAGAACAAGTCAGGAAAGTAAAAGAGAATTTGCTGCTTAGCAAATTAGGAGTTCTAGGAAAAGATATACTGTCACCAATAGAAATTAAAAATTTCAACATAACAGTAAGTAAATTAAGCAATATCAAAAGCACCGCCATTATACATGATGAACAAATTATATTCATATTATTAATCCCAAACTATTCAAATGTAAATTTTTATAGAATTCTAATCGAACCAATTCCAAATAAGAATAATCTAGAATTAGTTACACCATATGAGCAATTCATGACAGATGAAAATTTTAACTACGAATATGTAAACGGAACAGCAAAATTTAAAGACTTAAAAATTATAAAGGACAATTGTATCTCTAATATCTTTAAAGAAAATCCTAAATGTAACTTTATAGAAAATAAGAACATAGAAATTAAGCAAATACAAAATAATATTATTATTACTAAAAACGTTCCTTATACACAAATTTTACATACATGTAATAATTTTACCTTAAATGTTATGGGTAATAATTTACTTAAATTTGAAAACTGTAAACTTAATATAAACAATATAAACTACGAAAACTTTGTAACATATGAAAACTTTATCATACCTAGCTTCAATAATGTAACTATCAACAAAATTGTAACGAACCTTTCTACAGAGGATATTCAAACGAAACATTTAGAAAACCGCAAGCTTATAGAGGAAATTAAATCTAGAAATATGGCACATTTATCTATAAATATTGGGGTCATGTTCATAATTGTAATAATTTTAATCGCATTAATTTTTGTTTTATTCACGAAAAATAAAGTTAATAAAACGAACATTAAAGTCGATATTGAAAATATAGATTCTCCGGAGCAGAATCCTAAGGGGGGAGGAGTTACGTCGGACACGTCACTTCCCCTCACATTCAACGGCATACGCCTTTTTGCTTAGTCGGCATTTTGTCGGACAACGGCACTTTCCTTCCCCACACTCCCATTTAAATTCCACAACGGATTCCCACACCATTTTTGCATACATTGCAAAAACCAATCCTAAACGGATGCACCCCTTTTCCCCTCTACCTAACACGAGCACGGTTACTTGATACCAACAGGTAAACCGTGAGATAGATTAAGAAGTATTGTTAGACTTAAGATATTTTTTGAAACTCAGTTCCAATTCGACAACTAACCTGTGAGGTGCAGCCTAGCTCTGGACAGCGGCCTCATTTGTTAGGATAATATTAAACTGAATAATAAATAAAAATAAAGAAAAAAAAAAAAAAAACTGTTTGTTTTTTTTTTAATACAAACTGCGATAAAGCAGATGTAAATAATCCATCAAAAGCATATCTACGGGAAGCAACTCCAACATCAAACCTGATTCAACAGCACGTATGAAGACGCTTGGTATTATTTGTGTGAAGTTAAGATCACTGGAGCTAAAGCGGAGCATTTTAACCAAGAAGAAGAAGGTGAAATTAACTTCGTTCATGTTCGACGTTGGCGATGGAAATGTAAACAAACCAATTTTCATCAATGAGAGTCTCACGAACTTCAATAGAATGCTATTCAAGAAAGCAAAGGAACTTCAACGAGAAAAAAAAATTGCTTATGTATGGGTTAGTAATGGGATTGTTTTGATAAGAAAAGAAGAAGGTGGAAAAGTTTTACGTATTTGTTCATTTGATGATTTAAATAAGTCATGTATCAATGTCCCTACTAGACAACCCTCTAATACGTGCATTGACCATATTTTCGCTAGGCTTGATTGTACCTCAAAATTGTATCTGATTAGTAGCATTGCCGACTTCAGAATCTCTGACCACTCAATGATCTGTCTTTTTCTGCATTCGAATAAGGTGCAAAGTATTGACAAACAAAATCCTTATTATTCCTCGAATATTAACGGTATTCTAAAATATCTAAAAGTTCGCTTATTACAAGAAAGCTGGACAAACATATGGGAAATAAATGATCCGAATGTTGCTTTTCAGATGTTTTCCAATGTACTTCACAGACATGTTGAGTTATGCTCGGTGACTACGCAAAGGAAATGCAAAAAATTCAACAAACTCAAGCCTTGGATTTCTAACTATCTGGTAAATAAAATTCATGAAAAAAATAAACTAAGAATAAAATGTAAAAAGCATCCATTTAATAGTCGTTTTCGTAGTGCTTACGATAAAATTTCTAAAGAAATTGCTGTTGAAATTCCTATATGCAAAGAAAGCTTTTACATTAACAAATTTCATAGCGTAAAAGGCAACATAAAAAAAGAATGGGGAATTGTTAATGAGATTTTTAACAGAAAAACCCCTACAGAGATACCTTCTTATATAAGCCACAATAATCGTGATATTACAAATTGTACAGAAATAGCCAATACTTTCAATTTATTTTTTACTAATGTTGCAGCTAAAACAATAAATGATGCAGGGATAAACACCGGTTCTAACCAATGTAAGGCCCGGTGTTCTAACAGAGAAGAAGTTGAGGTTCGAAGCTTTTCATATGAATTTATTTCTTCCTTTGAAGTGTATAAAACTATTATGTCATTAGACAACTCGAATTCCATCACTCACAATTCGTTTTCTAATGTATTTATCAAGAGTATTGCTTTCAATATTGCTGATATTTTGGCTCATATCTATAACAAAAGTATCTTTTGTGGTAAATTTCCGGATGCGTTAAAAATAGCTGAAGTGATACCATTCTTCAAAAAAGGTGATAAAAAAATGTTGAATAATTATAGACCTATCTCTATGCTTCCAGTGTATTCTAAAATTTTTGAAAAATTAATCAAAACTAGAGTTGTGTCATACCTTGTAATTATTTCTTTTCTTAGCAATAAGCAGTATGGATTCAGAGCCGGTAGATCAACGGAGGATGCACTTCTAAGCTTCTGCAGCATGCTATACGAGAGTGTCAACAGCAAGAAGTTAACTGCTGCTCTCTTTATAGACATTACCAAAGCCTTTGATACTGTTGATCATACCATCTTGCTAAATAAACTAAGCAAAGCTGGGTTCAGAGGGTTTATGCTCAAATGGTTTGAATCATATCTCACTAACAGAAAACAAATGGTTAGAATAGGTAAAACATTGAGTGAGAGCTGTGATATAAAAATGGGTGTTCCTCAGGGCTCTGTTCTGGGGCCAATTTTGTTTCTAGTTTATATCAATTCTATTTTCACTTTAAATATGAAAAAACTTACTGGGTTTGCCGATGACATAGGATGTTCCTATTCCAACAATTCCCTCTTAGATCTGACAGCCGATATCAACTACGATTTAGAAATATTGCGACATTGGTTCAGTTTGCATAAGTTAGTCGTTAGCGATAAAACTAAAGTAATGTCTTTCAGCATATCTGCTCGTAACTTGCAACTTCCAGTTTTCACTTTTCATAGTTCGAACTGCAACAACACTTTACTAAGTTCTGATACTTGCTGTAACCCTAGTTCTGTAGTAACGTTTAATACTAACAATAGCTGTTCAACGAATTGTTTTCTTGTTGAAAACGTACAGGTCTTCAAGTATCTGGGTCTTGAAATCGACAGTAGTTTAAACTGGAGCTCTCATACTACTTCTCTAAGGAAATACCTTCTAAAAACTACTAAAATACTGTACCATTTGAGGCTTTATTGCTTTAGAAAACTTTTGGAAACAGTTTATTATGGACTGGTGCAATCCAAATTGCAGTATGGATTGACGTGTTGGGGAGGTACATACAAAAACAAAATACAACCTTTGGTGGTAATACAAAAGCATTTACTCAGAATTATCTGGAATAGAAGACGCCATGAACATAGTTTTCCACTTTTTTTGCATTCCTTTATATTGCCTTTAAAGCATCTTTACTTCTATAAAGTCTTAAAAATATTTTTCTTAAGAAGTGGGTATTCCTTAAATCATGATCCGAATCTCTACAGTCTTCGTAGCTTTGTAAGTAGTCTTGCTTGTATTCCCCCGCACAATACTCATCTCTTCTTAAGTTATTACTCTTCTGTAGCACCGCGCATCTTTAATAAATTACCCATAGAAATAAGGCGTTCTCAGAATAACTTGTCGTTTATCAGAAAAGTTAAACAGTGGCTCTTTAACTACGACTTGGAGCAGATTTATAATTTATCTAATGTAATTATATAGTGACAAACGTTCGCCAATCATTGCAAATCACCCCTCTACACAATTTTCTTTTTAATTATAAATTGAATTTTTCTTGTTACACTGAAACTCGATACATTCAAAACTAGTTTTTAATAATTACAGAATGTATCTAACTATTCATTCCCTGATGAAAAACACTTACAATTTACTTATGATTTAAAGCAGTTTTCTTTTTTCTTTTTATTTAATTTCTATATAGTTAAGTAAATTGTAATTAAATATTGTATTAAATTCCAAGTAAGGTTACATTTGCCAATACGAATTTCTATGTAGCAATACTAGCGCACTTAGCATTTGCCACCCCATATAAATATAGCAAGTAACGGGAAATCGGCGGAAGTTGATGGTCTAAGTATTGTCTCTGGTTAACACCACGAATGTTAATTACAAATAATTTTCCCACAAACTTTTTGCCGACGCTATGTCTGGAGAGACTTCAAATTGCAGTATGAAAAACATTGAACGTGAAAAAACGAAATCACACATCCGTCGTATGGGCATATGACACTTGAGTGCGCAGGTGAAGTTTATAATTTCTTCCATTACCTCTATAAGCTTATAGTGATACTTGATAAACACCGTGCGATTAAAAATGTAGATAAGAATCGTGGGTAATTACCCATTGCCTGGTGTTGCGTTAAATATTACCGCAACAAGATCTTTTCCTACCCATACACTCAGGAAAAAAAAAACGAGATAAAATCAAGATAAAATCAAGATAATCAGTATCAGATCAAGCCTATCCGTTGAAGAAAGTCTGTTAAGCTCTGAAATTCTTAATCCAAGTGCAAAAATCTTACTTTGAGTATAGGTATGTTTTTTGATTAACCCTTAATTCTTATTTTAAGAGTGTTCTATAACTGTATTAAGAGCGCCTAAGCTTAAATTAAGCCCAAAAATTATGATTTTGGATCACTGTAAACTTAAAATAAGCTTAATTATTCTTAAACATATGATGAAGAATGTGTGAGCTTAAATTAAGCTGAAAATCATTTTATTTTTTTACCTAATTATCAGCAGTTAAGATACTGCTCCCTAAAGCCCAAAATAATTACTCTTGAAATAAACTTTCAAAAATTTAAATAAGAACAAGTTACCTTTATATTCAATTTTTTGGGATGCTTCAAGAAAGTCGTATCAAAATTTAAGATTACACAGTTTTATTTGACAAATTTTTTGTCAACTCCGTCACTTTCCTGTTTAAGAAAATAAAACAAATTATTATATTTTTAAAACATATTTATTTATTGAAATAAAAACGCTTATATCGACTTAAATCTTAAATATGTCTTTCCATTTTTTTAATTTTTCGAGAAGATTCTTTAGTTGTTTTCCGTCGTCATCTTCATCGGGGGCAACTTGTTGCAATGGATTATTAAATTGTTACGTGAATTAAATTGTCCAGCAAATACTTATAAATCAAAGCACTATTAATTTTTTTTTGTCACTTGCACTTTTTTCAATTTGGATTGAATGATCTTTATACTTTATCCATATTGCAAGTTTCATATTGTGCGGCTTAATTGGAGAATACAATTCTTGTATCGGTAATGTTTCGATCTTAGTTTGACTTGGTTACGTTTGATTCCAGAATATAAATTCGTATATCATGATCGTTTAGATCTTAATTGGTATGTCATTAATTCATCATGTAAGTTTAAGATTATTTCGGCTTGATTAGACAGTATAATTCTTATTCGATTATGTATTTGAGTGCAAAAAACATAATTCAGGTGATATCGTTCAGATTTTAATATTGCATAGGCTTGATTTAAAATTAAAATGCTTGATTCTAGATTTTAGCTTTTGTCTTAAGAATCATTCGACTTATTTTGAGATTCAGCACGTAAGAATGAAGATCATTAAGAATAAGCCTGATCGGACTAGAATTTAGCTTGCGATATTTTTATGAGTGTAGTCCCTCTTTTTTTGGGCTAATTTCTCGAGGACCTCGGATGTGGTCGTGCATCAGAGGCCCCCATCAGCCTCCGGACCACCTCCACAGAACCTTAAGGGTACAACCGAATACGTACTTATGGAAGTGACAAATCGGTCACAAGCAATCAGACGGGCGGGCTGAATGGCCTAGGGTGGAAGTTCCCGTTGCTTAGCTCTTCGGACGGAAGGGAGACTCGCACGAGTCGATAAGTCAGATGGTGAGCCTGACAGGCCGTCAAGAGTCTCACACCCACTCAACAGTACAAATGTGAGGTCGTCACAACAGAAAGAGTGGGGAAGAACGATCCCCTAGCAAATGCTCGACCGGGGGACGAAAGACATACCCAACACCAAGTTTATTAAAAGACACTCTTGGAACTACCACCACCACGATAGAGAGTCTAGTTCGATGTGAATAGGGAAGGCGATCCCTAAATTCATGCCCCGACGAAGAAGCAACGGGGGAGCAGCAGAAAGTGTAGGCGGACGGCCACGTAGAACGCACTCCAATTACAAACACCACAACACAATAGGCACTAAAACACAACGAAAAGCATCGTATTGTGGACGATCGCTGCAACAAAGACAAAACGAATCAAGACGACATCAACACTAAACACTAAAAATGCATTGCTGAATACCTAAAATGCATTTGTTTCCAATCTTCGGCAAATGTCATCATTATTTGACTTTTCCCTCGGGCAGTGGCAATTGCGCTTTTCCTTCTGTTTTCTCGTTTTGTTTCGCTTATCAATTTATTTAAAAAGTAGTTTGATCGAAGGATAATAGTAACGTAAATAATTATTGCAACACATTACCTACTTTTTAAAATATTACCTTCCGAAATGAATACGTATGAAACTTTCAATTAACAATGAACATAAAATGGCAAACTAATTTTTGAAAACTTTGATGACCAACCAATTCGTGGATCAAAACGAATACTTCACATTTGTTCTTGTAGATGCAGTTGAACGTCACCGTTTCACTTTGTTTCTTATACTCGAATATGAAAAACAAACGACCTTTGGAAGTGATATTCTGTCTAGTAGTGTTTTTCTTTTGTTCCTAAAAATGTCGACTTATCTGACAATAAGACGACTGCCTGCGTCCATTGGTGGCTTTGTCTATATTTCGCATCTCTGTATCCTGTATGCAGCTTATACTGAATTGCATTTCGCGTTATAGCATTAATTTTTGTTTTGCATCGCATCGAGTTCTTCTTAACTTCATAAATTCCGACTCACCAACGCACTCGCACCTTGCATATGCCGCTGTGGTCAAAGTTGCTGGCAGGTTTCATAAAATTTCATCCGTTGAATTTGTAATTATTTGTTAAATATGGATAATATTTTTTTCTAGGAATAAGTGAACATTTGCTTAAAATATTAAAGAAAAATTAACCAGGTAGATTGGTTGAAGGCAAATAACAACATTTTAAGCAACTTTTCTTCATTATTTAAGAAAAATTTACACACGAAATCGAAGTTTATGATATCCAAGAGCGGAAAATACTTACCATATTTGTCCTAATATGTTTCTATTATATATAAAACATCCCCTTTAGATAGTTTTATTAAACAAACAAATCAATGGCATTCAGTAATGTTAAAATGTGGTATTCCCGAACTCTATCACGTTTCCCCACGGTTGCCGATGTTGGCAGCATTGTATTGTATTGTATTGTAAGGAATAGGCCCTGTACACTGCGACCAGAAGAGATCTATTGTGTTGGCCTCTTTTATTCAACCCGGGGAGCTGTTGAGGCTCTTTATAAACCTCAGTACCCTTCTTGGTTCCATGTTTCCTATGTCTGCAGGACTTAAATACGCCCTTTGCATATGGATCATTCTGCCCCTGGCCACAGCAGGGCATTCGCAGAGTATGTGTTCCGTTGTTTCCTCCTCTTCTCCGCAGAGTCGACAGGAGTCATCGTCGGAAAGTCCCATTTTTTTGAGATGGTATCTCAGTGGGCAGTGACCAGTAAGATAACCCGTTAGTATCCTTAGATCTTCTTTGCTTAGCTCAAGTAGCTTTTTTGTCTTACTACGAGCTTGGCTTATGAATCTTTTTGCCTGCCTCTGTCCTTTGCATTCCGTCCAGTATTCGGCATGGTGGCCATCTTCCCATTTCTTGAATTTTGAGTGTACGTAACTTAAAAGTAACCCGAAGTAGGGCTCAGGACCAATGAGCAGGCGTGATGCGCCTCTTCTCGCCAGGCAATCCGCTCGTTCATTTCCCTCAAATCCTTCATGACCCGGTATCCAGGCAACGGTGACGATGCTGTCCTTGGCCAGATCCTCGAGGAGATTAAAACATTCTAAAACCAGTTTTGACCTGGCAGCATTAATTTTTGTATGTTTTTTCATGTCACACGGATTTTTAATTTGAATTGAGAGGGCCAGCGGCAAGAGGATTACAAGTTGAGGTGAGGGTCTCAGTATGATTTGTCTAATGTATTCATTGCATAATAAGGTACCTGGTACCCCTTTCAGCATTGATACTTTAAACTTCTTTTTACGTCCGGCTACAATTGCATAAACAATATTAACGTCCACCTCGACAATATAAATAAATATCTGAAAATGAACAAACTTGTATTAAAACTAATTGTATGATAATTAAATGAACAAATTGAAGTTTTGAATAAAATTAAATATCTTGCTGTCATGCTCGACGTATCCCTAAGCTTTAAATTATATTCGTAAAAAAGTGTCAAAAAGATCGGTTTTTTAAGAAAAATTAGGTGTAATACATCCACAAGTTCAGCTATCGCTGTGTAATGTATTGATTAAACCCCATTTGACTATTGTGCTAGTGTATTAGATATATGTCCTCAAAGATATAAAAGCACATTACAAATATTACAGAATAAAGCAATGAGAGTTATAATAAAAATGTAATAGATAAATGCCATTAGAGTTAGGATGGTTAAATGTAAATCAGAGTCTATAGTAATGACTGTGTTATTGGTGTATAAAATTAAAAACAATATGCTCTCTGGTTATTTATGTGATAAAGCACAAACCACCGGTGATGATTCATATCAACTGAGCAGTACAGGCAACCAACAAATACAGGAGATGCGAACGATTAGATTCCAGCGAAACATTTTTAAAGGATATAATAACCTGTCGAACAGTATAAAGAACATACATAACTTTAATGAGTTTTTAGGAGAAATTTATATTATATCTAATAATTGTCAATAAGAAAAATTAAAAAATATATTTGTAACATTCCACAGATATATAATTATAAATTAAGCTTAATAAACTACAAACAACAACAATTGCATCTGCAAACGATATTCGTTTGGCGCAAATTTACACAACAATCGAAATGAATGCACAAACAAAAGTTTGTGTCACTTTTTGGTTTTGTTTACAATTCGTCCACGACAAAATAGCATTTGCTGCAAAAACATATATTTAGGTAAGCCCTAGACAGGGTCTTAAATCAAAATTTCTCGTTTAAATTACGCAGCCCTTAACATTGCTTAAGCTCAAAAATTATAATTCGCATTTATCTGCGCAAGGGTATTTTAGAGACTGCGTAAAGTTAAGCAGACTCTACGCTGGGTTTTTTTAATAAGGCTGCCTAAGTCTAAGTCTCTTTTCACTAACATCTATGACTTGACATTCTTTCTACACATAATATTTTTAAGTGTGGTGTTTGACTAGAATCTGTATTTGTTTATCTAAATTTGCTTATAATATGGGTTTTATATAGCAATATTAGCAATTGGTACCTATTTCAAATTCTGGAAAATTATTTTTTAAGCCACTTATATGAAAATGAATAACTTTTTGAGGAGCTAATTTCTAATAAGCAATTGGACTTATTTCAGCTTCCAAATTTTTCTTGTACACCTCACAATTATTGCTACGACTATCATGATTAACATTTAAATTTAGACCTATTTGCTTATTCGCTATACCTATTACAATTATTGCAGTTGATTATAGATATCTTTATCACAGTTTCTTGAATCATGGTGCTCTCCACAATTGGCACAGACAACGTCATTTCAACATTTATTTTGTATATGGTTTGCAGCATTTGCAGCATCTGTTTACAGGCACATGATCATAATTCATAAACAATAAATTTATCTCAACCTATATTTATTTTTAAATACTTGATTATATCTCTATATTCCTCGTTTTCAAGTTCAATAACAGCTGTTTGTCGATTTTGTTTACACTGAAAAGTTGAATGCATTTATGATAGGCCTTTATTTTGTTTTGTTTTATTATTGCTTTTGCAAAATCTTCTTTCTCCCACTCAATATTAATTACAAAAACTAACCAGCATGGTTTTTTTTAAGTCAGGTTCAAATACATCATAATTTTCACTCAATTTCTCTCTAGCTTCTTTAACTACAACATTGCTAGAATCACTATTTTCGCAATGAATTCCTACAAGCTACAACGCCATCTCATTTTTCCAGAAAGCTATATATTTTTGTAGACACGGCAGTTGGGTTGACATTTTGTTTGGCAATAGGCCCAAACAAGGCAAAAGACTACCAAAACAAAAGAAAATAAAAAAAATTAATTTAAAAAAAAAAAAACAAAAAACCCGACTTATTGTAAAAAAAACAAATTAAAAAGATATAAAAAAGACCTATTTAAGTACCTACATATAATATTAATAAAAATAATAATAAAGGGTGATTTTTTAAGAGGTTTAGAACTTTTTTTAAAAAAAAAACACAAAAAAATCGAAAAAATGAATGAAATATTTATTTGAATCGATAGTTTGAACCTTGCAATTTAATGTTTAAAGATAATTTCATGCAAATGTTGACCGCGGCTGCGTCTCAGGTAGCCCATCCGCTGAGTCCAATTTTGGCATACTCTTTCACACATATCGGCCGGTATCTCACGAATGAATGCATGGATGTTGGCTTCCAGTGCGTCAATCGAAGCGGGCTTGTCCCTATACACATTAGCCTTGGCATACCCCCACAAAAAATAATCTAATGGTGTCAAATCGCACGATCTAGGCGGCCAATTGACCGGCCCGAAACGTGAAATTAACTGTTCACCAAACTCGCCTCGCAATTGCGCCATTGTTTCGCGTGCTGTGTGGCATGTGGCACCGTCTTGTTGAAACCACATATCATGTAAGTCAAGAACTTCCATTTCGGGCAAAAAAAAGTTTGTTATCATCGCTCGGTAGCGTTCACCATTGACAGTAACGCTGCGATTCGCATCATCTTTGAAGAAATATGGCCCAATAATGCCGCCGGCCCATAAACCGCACCAAACAGTGGCTTTTTCGGGATGCATTGGTAGCTGTTGCAATGCTTCTGGCTGATCTTCACTCCAAATGCGGCAATTTTGCTTATTTACGTACCCATTCAACCAAAAATGAGCCTCATCGCTGAACACAATTTTTCGATAAAAAAGCAGATCCTCGGCCAGCTTTCCAAGAGCCCATTCACCAAAAATTCGGCGTTGTGGTAGGTCGGCTGGCTTTAGTTCTTGCACCAGCTGTATCTTAAAAGGCTTTACGCCCAAATCCTTCCGCAAAATTTTCCACGTAGTGCTGTAACAAAGGCCTAACTGCTGGGAACGGCGCCGAATCGACATTTCGCGGTCTTCTGTCACACTAGCTGATACGGCCGCAATATTTTCTTCACTACGCACAGTACGTAAACGTGTTGGTGGTTTAATGTCCAACAAAGTAAATTTGGTGCGAAATTTGGTCACAATCTTCCGAATAGACTGCTCAGAAGGTCGAGAATGCCGATCATAAAATGGAAGCAGCGCGCGATGAACATTTCGAACCGAGCACGAATTTTGATAGTAAAATTCAATAATTTGCAAGCGTTGTTCATTTGTAAGAAGATCCATGGTTAAATTGCAAACCAAACTGAAGTTGTTTGACAGTGACACAAGGTACTAAACACACGTCAGCTGTCAAAACCGGTGTTGCCAAAACCAAACCAGCTAAAAAATCACCCTTTATTTCAATTAAAATAAATAAATTCGTGACTAAATCTATACACTCCTCAAGACAGCTATTTACTATAGATCAGAAAATTTTTTAATTTTTTTTTTTTAATTTTTTATTTCACAGTTCAGTGTATTCCATATCTTGCCATTTCTCACTGACATTTGTGTGACAATTGGGTTTATGTGAAACTCTGAATCATTTACATTGACATGTAATTGAAATTGAAACAAAAAAAACTTAACTGGTAATTATTAATTAAATGACAAATAAAAATAAATTTCATATAATTACAGAAAAGTAATTGATTTCTAGAAGTAATTGAAGCAAAACGCAGAATATGTAATTAATTTTTTAGGTAATTTACGACTTAAATTTTAATTCATTAGGTACTGAAAATTTTAATTATCTTAAATTAATAAAATAAATTTTCACCCCTCAACAGAACTAACATCCTTGAGGTTTTGTCTTCGAGGAGTGGATACAATAACTGGAAATAAGAACATTCTCTTTTCTTTCTTCTGATGCCGAAGATGTCAAATGAGTATTTGATGTCTCAAGTACTTTTGACACTAGTATCCGCGAAAGATTTATTGTACGTTTAGGAGTTTTATTACTTTCAGAAGAGTCTGAAATTTTCAAGTGTATTTACAATTTTGTATAGTAATCGAATCAATTTTGTTGTTACATAATAAATATCTTTTGTATCAGATTCATCCTCACCAAAATAAAAAGCATTTATTGTTGTAGTTTTCGGTGTTGATTCTAAATCAATGACAATGAAATGGTTTCTCCTACAATATCCATCAACAACTTTGGTGGCAACACTTTCAACCAGGTTAGTTTTACTGGTGTATGAGAAACTGATATAACAATGGCATCATAGGCTTCTTCCGACAAGGTAAAAAAAATTTTCGAAACGCTAAAAAAAACCTTTTTGCATTTGTTTAAGAATAATAAATGGTCCACGTTGAGCATTCTGTCTGTTTTTACTTTTAACGTCGCTAAACATGAAACGAGCATTCCAAAATATACCCCTTCTTCGCCTTGGTAAATAATCTTATATTTATGCAAAGGGCTTTATTACCTTGCAATAAATACGCGATATCAGTAACTGAAAAATACTGACATATCAGCTCTGCCCATAATTCATTAATTAATACAGCGCACAGGCCGAATTTGTTGTGACGTCAGCATGTCAAAATTTGTCTCGGAAAATGGCACGTACAATCTCGTAGCTTAACTTTAAGCATACCTACTTCTGCTTTCAAAATGTTTTTTTTTTTTGCCAACACTTGCGAAACCATTTAAATTTGTAAGCACAAAAGTTGCTTCTCTAAGTAGTATTCTTAATACTTTTAAAATGGGAAGCATTTGAATAACATTGCATTTGAATAATTGATACCCTATAGTGTAACTTCGTCCGGCTGATGAAACAAATTCATTCATACATTAAGAAAAAGTTTTTTTCTGTCAATAAGTTAGAATTAAAAAAAAAAGATTGATTTTCTAAATTGCTATTTGAATGGCTACGAAGCATATTTTCCATTCTTTTGGTTGACCTAATTTCATAAAGCTAATTAAAAACTGCTTAACCGTCATTTTACTTTGACTTACGGAAATTCTAATCGAGTGTAACAAGTCAAAAGATAGATTTTCAATAAGCGTCCCAACCGAACTTCAAGGACCAACTTTCAAGAGTGGCAGAAAATGATTTTCAAATCGAATTAAGCACAAGGAGCAAAAAAAATAAAACGAAAGTTCAACACTTCAATATTGCTCGCCATGCCCGCGCCACCCCAACAGACTTGACTTTGTCACACCCTTTGGCCAAAGCCCACGGTTTATTTCGTATTGAAGGCTAAAGTCAACTGTAATTAAAAACCTATTAGAGCTCCTTTCGAGTGCAATAAATAAAATCGCGTAATTCCCAGTTCGAAAGTAATTTAGTGACTCCCAAGAATATTCCCAACTAAGTCAACGTTTTATGGCTCATATCTACTTAGCTTAGCCCTGAAAGTGTCATTTCTATCCACAAAAATAGTCATCGTGCTGGATAGTGGGTCCCACAGGATACCTTTTGTTGATTTGGTGTACCGGCGGCGATGTGGCAAAAGGTACAAAAAAGCAGTACAAAGGGAGAAGAATAAACTAACGAACGAAATAATTTCTGTTCCTGAAACTGTACTGCTAAACGGGATCTGTGCGACAGCGTGTACTTTATCAAGAGCGCCAATGGTACTTTTATAACTTTCACATTCACAATGGTATTAATAATTGCAGGTAGAAAATTCAGGTAAGCCATGTTAATTAAATTTTAAACAAATTGTGCTCGGGTTATGGCGGCGTGTGGTTTGGACAGCGTTTCGCCATCAATTTGAAATATTCGAGACAAGCCCCGTGAGCAGTAAAATTTATGGAAGTTATTACGGTGGCACAAGTGGCGCTGTGCCCAACCAAATGCATTTTTTCCTCCCTTTTGAGGGCTGAGTCAGGGATATTAGCATTTCGTTAATGGTAGAGGGCATTTGCCTGTCTGCCTCGGGATTTAGAATAATGTTTTAATAGGGACGTGATGACAGTGAGGTTTTATGCAAGGGTCGGATGGAAAATAGCAGCATTTGAAATACTGCGATGGGAAATCTGTGGTCTAATCCCAACGCAATATATACTATTTACACATATATATATATATGTAAGAGTTAAAAGAGAAATATAATGTAAAAATGAATTTTGATACGATACATAAAGCAAAATAAAATAACATCTCATGGATACGCCACATAGTTTTCATTATTTCCGAATGTATTGGGTATATTAATATATGGGTCAATATTTCAAAATATTAATATTTTGAACCTCGAAATAGACTTTTGCTAATATAAACAAATTTAATAATTTTTCGATTACTCTATATTTAAGAATAGTTATTAAGCATTTTAAGCCAATGGGCAACCCAATTTAGTTATTTTTAACTGATTTTATTTTCCACGGGAATGACAGAACTACCATGGAAATGACAAATACCTATCATGGTAATGACGACACAGCATGGAAATGACCTTAACCTTATTAAAGCAAATTAAAACACATCTGCAGTCAGTTTTCTAAATAAACGTTTATTACAAACAAGCTACAAAAAAGGAACATTAGGAATTTCAGTCTTGTATTATTAAAATAAAAATAAAAATGTAGGTATGTAAATTAAATTTCATACTTTTTTAGTTCAGTACAGATTAGGAAACATTAATTTTGCGGGGGAATTTATAAAATATACGCTTTCCTCGCAGAACCATGATTGGTTTCGGTAAAATGGCCAAAATTTGTATAGAGCTTTTGTATGATACATCATCATGGTTTAGTATGAAAAGTTGATTTTGTTTTTCCTTGCAACTTTTAAAAAAAAGAACTTGAACATCTCCGACGTCGTCCATATTCGATTGGCAAATGGCAGCAAATACCTTTTTCTGTTTTTCTCCTTTTTTATTTTGTTTTTGCCCCTCCAAAGACACAAGCAAATGTGAACCGATTTTAATATTATTAATTTTATCTTCTTCCGTATCAGGTTCTGATAAATCCTCATTATTTGAACTATCGTATACGTCTTCAAACCGTACACGAACTTTTTTCTTTTGCTGCAACAGTAACGGACCATCTTCATCAGAACTTGAAGCGACAGTTGTAGTGGGATTAAAGTTTAATACTCCCAAGTGATGATGTTCACAATCAAACTTGCATTGGAAACAACTCAAAGATCGAAGCCATAGTCTATTCGAGACCACGTTTCCTAAAACTTGTGTAAATATTATATTTAAACTATGTTTGAAGAATATTTGTAATTTTAAGCTTACCTGATGTACTTTCATTGTTCCAACAAACGTTCTGATTACATTAGCATCCAAGTTTCTCTCAAATTGTTCAATTTCATTTTCATAGATTTTTAAAATTTTAATATTATGGCAGTTTGTATTGAGTACGTCAAATAGTATAGTGAAATTCGATATATCTTTGCCATGAGCAACATAACGATCAGCTGTTCTTTTGCAAACTGCACCAACACCATCAGCAGCTCCTTTTCCATGACCAGCTTCAAGATAGTTCCATGTAAAGTTTTTCAAATTTTGTTTTAAACGTTTCATTTGAGTCCCAAGAATGTAGAACATCGTTTTATTTTTGTACTGTGTAGCAGGGCCATCGCTAAGAAAATGAATCGTGTCCACTTCATTTGGAAGATCAGATAGTATTGGTCGAAGGTGGCACCATATTGCTGAAGGATTGTGTGCCAAACATTCGGACAGAGTGCAATAACTTTTTGGGACAATAACACCATTTATGTTTTTATAAGTCACAACGGTATTGCTGTTTTGAACCACCAAAATGAAAAGATTGTGCTTCTTCTGCGTATTTAAGGCTGTAGTTTTCACTAAAATCCATGTGAATTAAGCATTCGTTTTTCTGCAAACCTAACTTTAATTTTTTTATTTCCAGATACTGATGTAAGACCCTGGCTTGGTGCTCGAAGAACGGTGTTATTGTATTTTTGTATTCAAGAACAATTTCTTTAAGGGACATTGTTTTTAAATGCTTCGAGATTTTCGAAACAACTTTTTCGCGTTGGTTCTTAGCATCAAAAAACTTTTCTTTTAAAAATGCCCACTTAAAATATTCACCATTAGCTTCAGAATCAAACTCCTTTATTGTGACACATTTACCTTTGCATTCTTCGCAAGAACGAAGCAGACACTTTACTTTTAAATTCATTTTTATTAATTCATTATTTATACTTATATACTAGACAAAAACGATTAAATCTAATTTAAAACTAACATTTATCTTATTCTAGCCTACTGGCCCTTAGCGAGCGCTCTAAACTTAACAATATGCTTAAAACTATTGCCTTTCGGGCTTAAACGAAGCAGACACTTTTCTGTTACCAATGGACAGCTAATTGCTTTAGTTAAATCTTTGGTAGAGTTGTATTCAAGGATCTTATACTTAAATAAGGAATTGACAAGCAGATCCATATTCGCGTGTCGTATACATTTGCAGGTGTCTCTATCTCCAACTTTCATTCATTTTATCCAAAAAGGTCGGTTTTTGCAAAAATACGTGTAGCTAACAGAAAAATCAGGATGTTCAGCCAAAAATATTTTATGCAGGTTTTTGAGTGAATTTGTAAGAACACGTTTTTGTTGGGTTTGCTTAAATTTGGTTACGTATTCTTTTTTTCCAGCGCACATTCGACTTACATTATCCTGCACTAAAAACTTTTGGATCTGCTGTTTTTTTTTTGATACACACGTAAATTTGAAGAATCATATTTTTTGGGTTGTGGGTGCCAATTATTTAATATGGACTTGCAAAATGCTGACAGTTTATATTTTTTTATAATTTTTCCTATCACGGCATTTTGAATTATTTTTTTGTTTTTATGGTTGGAAATTTTATATTGTTGAGAAAGTTGGTCTTTGATGACTTCGCTGAAAACTAGTTTTCTTACCACTTCTGGGCTGGACGATAGAGGGTTTTCAGTGCAAAGATGTTGAATTCGAGTATTTGGCGATGGATTGCCTACAGTTTTCTTACTTTCAGCCGATCTGCGTCGATTGATATTCTTTTTAAAATTTTTTAGCTTTGACTTCAACGATTTGATGATTTCTTCCTGCTTTCGAATCCTTTGATTGAATTTGTATTGGAGTCTTCGCATTTTATTTTTATTATCAGCCTTTACATCAGCAACTTTTTCAGGAATTTGTCCTACCTCTAAAATGGGAAGATTCTCATTCATTATGACAGGGGATTCAGGTGGAGTGTTAGCTTCAATAAATTGTGATTCAGCTTGTTGATTTTTTTTGACATTCTCTTTATTTTGACGGTAAGTTTTTGTATTTTTTTTCCAATTTTTTCTTTGTTTCCGTTGTTCTCGTGCAGTCATATCTTTTATATTTTGTTTTCCTTTTTTTTTAAATATCTTTCTTTTTCTTTCTGCTGTCGATATTTTTCAGGATCTTCTCGAATTCTCTTTCGACGTTCACGTTCCTTTTCCGCGCGTAGTTTGTTTTTTTTATCATTTTCAGCGTTTTTCTTTACATTATTGCCAATATTGCGAGGTGCCATGATAAATGCAGATGAGCTTATATATAAACTTAAAATAAAAGTGAAAATATTTGATACATATATGTATCCTGAACAACATTAATGTCCATATTTTGTTAGGATATGTGTTTAGCATATTTTAGACGTTTGGCAAGACTGTGGACATACGAACACAAATGAGGGATAATACTCCATGATTCGTCGCGAAAATTAAATTTAAAGTTCGGATAGTTGTATTTTATAATAACGTTAATTTTTATCACCTTTTTTTTATTTTGATAGGTAGGGCTATTAATTGCAGTTCCATATGATGCAATTAGGTTTTACGTATTCAATTTTCTATACTTACGAAACATTTTTTTTTTCCCGAGGGTAGCTGAAAATGTTCCAAAGATACTATGAGAATAGCAAGCGCGTGCTCATAGTAGTGTCAGATTTTTACTGACTAAAAGCACCACCCTTGGATAGATTGTCAGATCTAAAAGCACCACCCTTGGATAGATTGTCAGATACTGCAAATAAGATATAACTTTCAAGCAATTTTTCTATCACGAAATATAAAACTTTTGACAGATTACTTTCCACTGAAAGATCCTGCATGTTCCGCAATTAGGACGCGCTTAATCCTTATCTTGCCAAGTCGAAGGGTTTCGTTCAAAACGACGCATTAAATTACTCTCATCCAATATTTGTCGGACTGTATTGTTGATATGTCCGATTAGTCGGTTTCTATGCTCTCGCGCGAAGCTTTCAAGCCATCGTGCCACACCTTATCAAAGTCTTGTGAGACGTCAAGGAATACGCTTGAGCATACATTTTTTTCTTCAAATGCTTTCTCGATTACGTCAGTAATTCTATGCACTTGGTCAATCGTCGAATGCTTGGTTCGGAGCCCAAACTGGTGGTCAGGGATAAGATTATTATCCTCTATAACTGGTTGTAGACGCCTTAATAATATCCTCTCGAAAACTTTGGATATGACTGGAAGAAGCGAAATTGGTCTATACGATTTTACTTCATTTGGTGGTTTTCCTAGTTTTAAAACCATAATGACTTCTGCAACTTTTCATTGGCTCGGAACGTGTTTTAACCTGAGCGCAGCATTTATAAGGCGTTTTTATTTTTAGTTCAGAGCACAACCTGAACTGTTATACAAAAAGTTCGTGTTTCTTTTTTAGCTCAGATACATCAGAGCTCAGAATTTGTGTTTCTTTTTTCTCTCAGAGCTTAATCAGAGCGCGCTCTATGAGCTCAGAATAAAGTGACTGAGTAGACTGAATATACAGCTGATTACACACTACAGGCACATTTGACAGAAAAAAAAAACAAGATAAACAAAACAATTGAAATGGCGGACGAACCTTGTTGCTCTGGACCAATTTAATAAACAACAATTAATAAATATTCAATTTATACATATACTTTATTACAAATGACAGCTATGTGCTCAAGTGTGTTTCATAATTACATCAGAACGATCTGAGTACGCTCGGTTCAGAAGCGCTCATAATGCTGGAGCTCAAAGAAAAACGCCTATAATATGTAGAAGCTTAATTAATGCTTTTCTAGGTAGAACTTTGAAAACTTCTCCGGTGATCAAATCATAACCCGGAGCTTTGTTAGGTTTTAGAGATTCGATTTCACGTTTTAGTTCCCTTAGTGTTGCATTTGTGAGTTAGTTATTAGTTATTAGTAATTCCGTCCCTCTATTGGTGACGAAAGCACGCTTGACCATCGTACCGTTTTAAGGTTTCTTCTAGATGGGCGGCAAAAACGTCCGATTTTTGTTTATCTTCCCTCGCCCATTCATTTTGATTTATTTTTATTGGCGGCGCGGGGATTTTGGGCCTTTTGGTGCCTTTTACAGCTTTCCAAAGTGTATAATTGGAATCTTTTTTCGCTGTTAAGCTTTCAAGGTAAGAACCTATCGCACGATTTTTAAAATCCTTAATAGCTGTCTTCAATAAATTGCACAAATAATTTAAATGTGCTTTATGTTGCGGAGCGCGACTCTGTTGCCATTTTTTACGCGCCTTCCTTTTTTCGTTGACCAATTCTTTTATTTCCGGAGGATATCGTATACCGTATTTGGCCGGCGTTTTTCTTTGGTTAGGCGTATTATTCCAGGAGGCGAGCTGAACGACCTCGACGAAGCGATCAACTTCAACCTGAAGCACATAAGTGGAACGCTCAGTTCAACATTCTCTTCAATTTCTTTTGTAAAGTTGTTTTACCAATTAATCTCTCTGGCTCTAGGTTATTGCCTAGTTAACAATGTTAAAATAATCGGTGAATGATCAGATGGCAGATCAAAGCTCTCTTCAACTTTAATGTGGTTGGTAGATATTCCTTTCACGACGAAAAAAAATTTCAGATCAGTTGTTTTGAAGTATCAGTTGGAGAGTAGGTCGGTTTTCCCGTCGAGTGGAAATCACAACTGTACTCCATACCTACCCCATAGAGCATTCTACCTTTTCGCGAGATGTATCTGGAACCCCAGAACGTGTGTTTCGCATTAACATCGCCGCCAATAATGAAATTTGGTTTGAGCGATTGAAGCAAGTTAGTAAAATCACTTTTTTCAAGCGCGGATCGTGGTGGACAGTAGATAGATGAAATTCTAAGAGTACGCTGACTGTTTTTTACTCGAATAGTGCATAGTTTCAAGCTCTATCTTCAGGTCTTCGTATTGTTCAATGCAGTCTTTAATAAACAATGATGATCCACCTCTCTCGTTTCCCGATGGGTGACAAGCGTGTAAATCATTATAGCATTTTATTTTTAGAAGTGGTCGCACCCACGTAAAAGGGGTTTCCGAAACCAAGCAAATGTCAATATCCTTTTCGCGCATGAGTTCGTCGAGCTTTTGTAAAAGTCCGTTTGCATTCCAAGTACATATTTTTTAATATTGGTCTTTCATTCATATTATATATGAAGTACGCGTTTTCCTTGAATTATTTTCGAGCTTAAGCAACCGATCGAGAATAATTTTATTTGTTTTGCTTTGTTCTTCAAGCTTCTCGAGAATAACTGAGAAAACTTGAGAAACAGGGCCTGGCGAAGTTTCAACGGTTTTTGGTTCTTCGAATGCCGCTGTGTGCACTCTGGCTGGTCGAAGGCCACTATTCGATGGCTTTCCGGATGGTAATTTTTGAGTAGGGTTTCTTTTGACAACAGAGGTCGAGGGCTTTTCTGCTGTCTCTCTTTCTTTGATATTTTTACATACAGGAACCGGAGGTGTTAGATTGCCTACTATCTCCTGAGCGGTCTTACGCTTAGTCTTAGTTAGCGGTTTTGATTTAGCAAGTTGGGGTTTAAGTAGCGCATCTCTCCGTTTTTGCAGCTCTTTAGCTACTTCGCAGCCTCTATAATTTGCCGAGGGCTTTCCCTTGCAATTAGCATAAGTTTGTTTACTCCACAGTCTGGGGAGAGGTGATTTCCGGCGCATTTCACACATCGCGGTTCTTTTTGGCAATACATTTGCGCATGATTAAATCCTTGGCAACGCTTTCACTGTGGAATTATTCTTACATTTCTATGCATGGGTTCGATTTTTACCACGATATTCATTATTGTTTTAATTCGGTAGATGTCTTCAAAATTATCTGACCTATCGAATGTAAGCATAAAGAGCGGAAGTCCACGCCTTACCAGGATATCCTCATCGACTTCTGTTTGTTGCTTCTACTTCTTGATGATATTAACGGCATCAAGAATTTTAAACCCTTTGGCTTGCTACAACACGATGTGGCCTTTCTGACTTTATTTCGAAAGTATACCACTGGATCTTATCGGTATTTAGCCTTAGAGACACTGCCCGGTAATCATCGTGGTTATCGACGTTAATTTTCCACGCATTATTCTTTAAAGATGTAACCTCAAATTTCGATGTTATCGTCCGTTTAAGGAGGTTATGCAACTTATTATATTCCGTTACCCCACCAACGTTTATTGGTGCGCTCGAAGTTGTTTTTCTTCCGGTTCTTTACGCCTTTGTTCTTTTATTGGCTCGCGCTCGACTTCGGGCGAAGAACCGGCTCTACTTTGCTTACTAGGTCTTTTCTTAGGGACCTGATTCGTGCTAGCTCTTCTTCGTCGGTGTGGTATTCCCGACTAGCTAAGCATGGTGGAGAAGATTCGCGTTCTTTCTGCAAATGATTGTTCCTTAGTACCTTATTTTCTTCTTTTAATATATCTATCTCTTTCTTAAGACCTTGATAGAGTAGGTCCATTTCCTTAAGCTTGATACGGAGTGCTTTATTTTCTCCCCAAAAACTTGTAATTTTCACTGAGACCTGTTTTTCACGCGCTGGTGCTCCCGGCGGACTTCTTTTCTCGGGGTTATTCGATCTAAATGGAGGAGATCGAGATACCCTTGAACACTTAATGAATCCGTAAAGCCGACCTCCGAAGAGGGTGGATTTTCCAGTAAAGATGGACTGCCACCTGAGGTAATTAATCTCTTTTTTTTTGTTCATTGCATTTTTTTGTATACACTATACGCTCAGTATACGGAGGTTGGATTTTAGTCACCTCTTACGACAGGCATGCCTACCTCGGGTATATTCATTCCCCTACCCGAAGGTGTAACATATAAAAACAGCAAAGAGTTTCAGTTGTGACGTTATTAGGATCAAAATATGACTTAATTTCCACAATTAAATTGTCTATTTCCAAACAACACTCATGGCAAAGAAGCAAACCTTTCATTTTTATCTTGTTTATTGAAACAAAAGATGTTTTTGTTTTTTATTAAAAGTAAAATTTATAAATGCATTTGTTTTATAATAATGGAAAAAAGAAGAAAAATAGCTTCTTTACTCAGAACAACATTAGGGAAAACATGTTAAAGATTGTTACAAGGTCTAATAGGTCCTTTTCTTCTTTTCCGCAAGTCCTGGCCTCTTGCCATAGGCTTTTTGAAGAGAAATCGATTTTATCCTTTTTGATAACTAGTACATCCTGAAAATCATGAGCATATGAATTTTTGAAAAAAAAAATATGAATTTGGTCAAGGGCGGATCCAGGGGGGGGGGCGCAGGGCCACGTGCCCTGTCATTATTAATCATATTTAATAATTTTCATTATTACGCCTTTATAAAAAGTATTTTTTGGTTGCTCCCTTTTAGCCTTGACAACCTTCGCATTATAAAGCCTGAAATTTGCCATGTTCATTGGACCCATTTTCGGTGCCAGATCCTTAATTTCATAAAAATCTTCATGACAAAGTTCGTTGACATTAAAAGGCTGCCCCTCTTTCTTCGCTGCTTTGATTGCGAAAATGAAGCCATCGGGTGATCAGCCCACTCTTCAACTGACGCTTGACCTGCCGTTCAATAAGGTAGTGAGCTGAGTCCCCTTCGTTTTGGGTATGACCTTTTATTAAATATTTGTAAGTTATTAGCCTAAATACATAAATTTAAATAAATTTATTTTTCTGCTGTCCATCACAACTATCCAATTATTCCAACTTTCGACATTTTTCCTTCTTTTAATACCTTTTTTGGGAGGACCAAAGTTAAAATATTTGCCTGATTAGATGAAGAGGCATTTCGTGAACTAGGATTGGAATTAAAAGAAGAAAAAGCCCTAGGAGTGCTTTCCAATGAAGCATCAGTATTACTTTCGGATGGCTTATAAACTTTGTCGTTGAGGGCATCTTTGCAGTCTTTAGTTGAAGATCCACTACTCTCAGATGGTGCAGAACTTGAGGAGGAGGGTCTTGATTGTGGAGACCTAGAATGGTTAACTAAAGTTGACGAAACGTTTTGATTTATACTATATCCTATAAGAGATAAAATCATAATGAGCAAATCTTCCAGAAAATGAGCATATAAAAAAAAATACAGGGCTCATTTAAAGGTAATTGAATTTTACTTATACCTATCGGATTTTGAAAGTATGTTCTCATCTATAAAAAATAGTTTTATAAAGGGGCATAATAAGAGTAAGAATTTAAATAAGGAGAGAATAGCATATCTACCTGGAACATTAAAATCTTCTTGAGGCAGTTTTTTGCTTTGATTGTTGTGCTTTCGCAAGCTCAACGAGTTGCCTTCCACGGGAATGCATTTGTACTTTTCTAAAAAATGTTGTACCTTGTGGAAAAATGGCATAAATTAAAATAACACCTAAGAATCTATGAACAATGTGATAATATTCACAACAAGAACGTCCCATCGAGACAAAGTCCGACAAATCGCGATAAGTTTTCTAGCAATAACGTCAAAAGACAGAATAATACAAATAAAAAGCCTTAATTTTAATTGAAGACTGTCACATTTCCGAATATTTCGTATGTTAAACTATCATTTTCTTTGTTCTATATCGTCATAACACAAAATAAATCGTTTTAAACTTACCTGTAGTAGAAAACAGTTTTATCACAAAAAATGACACTTTTTTAATAAAGCCTGAATAGTTCGCACTGAGTAAATGAAAATAAAACAGTATTCTCTACAAAAAATATTCAAAAGCGACAGTCTCCACAACGACACAAGTGCCCTAGACTCCTCAGTTTTTGGGTTGTAGAAATGACGTTCCAGTGAAAACTTTATAGAAATTAGGTTTGAACTGTATTATTAGGTCAAAAATCTTGTTTTTTTCAGTTATGACGGTGTTCTTTTTATTGAGCGATATTTGTATATAATTAAAGCAGACATTGCACTTACCACATCTTAAGCGAGAAAAACATGATGGTGAAGATCCATGGATTTTGGAGATTCCGCAATGCAGAATCGTGGTGATAATTAATGAATTAATGGCGACGGAATTGGAATTTTTCGCGGTTACATTCTACACTCTTTGCAAGCTGGTTTATAAACGCTTAGGAATTTGTTTCATCGCAGATCTTTTGTATTAATGCATCATCGATCAAGTGGTACAATTTTTCACACTTACTATGTAAAGCGTTCATGCCTCTTCCAACTTTTTAGACTCTTCTGCGTTGACAGTACCTTAAAGTATTGTTAAATCAAAGTGGTCGCCTTTTGCGATTGTATTTTCAATTGTTCCTTCAATGATGCCCTCCAAATTTAAACCATTTCTTCGTTCGAACAATCAACGAAAATTCTATATTTTTTGTATTTTTCGCGTGAGTCACTAATAAGCAACAAATTTTTCAATTTATGTTCTCAACGCTTTCAAATACATAGGTATCAATATTTTAACTTCTTGGGTAGAAGTTTTTCTATATTTTATAATATGTTATTTTATTTAATTTGCATATTTAACTTTAATTTACGAGACGCAGTCTTTAATACCTATTTTCTAGATCATCTTACAATGACGCGGTGGTACCATAACCCAAACTTTAATCAAACTCATTATATATCCGTCGAAAACTTTGCGCATTTCTGGCCAGAAAACACATATTTTCTTAAATATTTTATTTATCAACTAACAACGTTTACCATTTCAAAGACACGAACACGGGTATAATAAAAATGATTTCAATTGCGGAGACAGACTAAGTTTGTTCTACTAACAAATTCCCCAGCGTTTAAATGTCATACCTAAAACTCACCATTCCATTTGCATAGCAAATCGATTTCCAATGATTTGGCATGTAAAAATGCTGAAAACTTTCTAAATGCAAATTAAATAAGTATTCGGCTTCGTGACAGTTGGTTAACAGTTCATGTGTGTATATGCCAAGGATTGAAACCAGTGTGGTGGTGAAACAAAGTTTCATTTTGTACACCAGCACATAGTTGGGCGCTTTTTCCATAAACGTTTGCCTTAAGTTTCCAATTTCAATTTCAATCGGAAGCAGTATAACTTTCTTTCAGCCAGGTAGTATATCTCTCTGTTTTAAAAAAGAAGTTTTGTACGAAAGTTTAATTTGGCATTTCAGAGTAGAAAATCTGCTTTGAAGTCACCGATGTTAAATTATTGTGAAATTGGTTGAAGACTTGCACAAAAATCTCAAGGAATTATAGTATTATGTGAAACCCATTCATAGGTAATTTGGTACCACGAAATTATAAACTCTCTTTGTGTTTGTAATCTTGTACCACACATTAACAGAAATTCAGTTAGAGCTAAGTAAATGAATAAAATTGTACTTATATACATATATCTGCTTAAACATATCCCTGAGTTGTTAGATATTATTTACGGACGTCTTTTTCTGTGGCGATACTTGGTCAAGGAAGACAATGTACTTTGGTAATTTTTTTTAATCTGTGGCCTTTGGTATTTCTGTTTTAATCTGTGGCATTTGGCATGATAGCCAAATCGAACACGGAAAAAAGTTTAAGATCAAATCAAGAAAAATGAGCGCAGAATAACGAAAAGTGTGTCTAGTTTTAGAGTTTAGCTCAGGATTTACTAATTCATGACTTTTTTTTCGCAATTCTATAAATTGTACGAAGTGAAGATATTGACCCTCAAAAGTCGCGAATCGCTACTTTTTATTGTCAATGATGCGATCAAATAAGGAATACATATTGCAATAACCAATCGCAAATTGACACAAATAGTTATTAATTTGCTTTTGCTATGGATTGCGAATTGCAAAAATAATTCGTAAATTACCACTTTTGTGTTGTAAATTCGGATTTCCACCCTTAACAAATTACAACCATTTAATCTTGAATTGCAACTGAAAACTGTTGATTTGGGAACAAAAGGGGTAGATTTACCACTTCAGTAGTTGCAATTTACGAATTCGTAATGGTAAATTGAATCCTTTTTTTATCAATTTGCATTTCATATTTTGCAATTTACGATTCTTGAGTAGTGATTTGAGGCATCACCGTATTGTTGAAATTGTTTTATCGTGAAATTAGAAAACTTTATTCTCAATTTACAACTTATATATTATGATTTACAAATCAAAATTCGTAGTTTAATTATTTAGGTTGTTTTCGAATACATATTTAAAGTCATATTTCATAATTTGTTTCCTCCTGATATTCATGAAAAGCATACGACGCCATATCGTCCGGAGACAACGGGATTTGTCTGGGGTGGTTTTTCGGTCTATGCTGAAATTTAAATTACAAACAAATTATTTAGAAGAACTTGCCATTGATACGAACATTTACAATCGTTTTCAATTACATTTTTTTCGAATCCATTCCAATTTATACTTCTTTCTTATAGCGTGATGTACCTTCTGAAAAAAATACGAATTTATATACCTACTTCAGTTGTTTTTGTATTATTCAATATGTTAAGTACAAGATGTCTGTCTGTTGAAAGCACGATCAAAGGAATTGACATAAGTGAATGAAGTTTGGTGAAAGGACACAACCAATATTAGAAAACACATGTTAAAAACACGATTGCGTCGAAAAGACTTGAATGTCTGTCAAGTAGTTCTGGTACCTCCCATACAAAATCAATATTAGGCCCATGTGTCTCTCTGTCTGTTGAAAACAGGAAACAAATCGACATAGGCAAGTGCAATTTTGTGAGACAACTTACTTTTATTGTCGTCAGGTTGATATTAAAATTGGGCTATGTCGGTCCAGGACTTGTATGCAGTGCAGGGTATAAAAACATTGGCAATATAAGCACTTGTTTCTATCACTTTTACACCCTCTACTCTATGGGCTTGTTCGCCGTATATTGCACATGCATCGTCTTTGCTTTTACATATACCTACATCAGAAATCTGATTAAAACCACAACATTTGGAACATCTTTTGAAATCTTTTATTTGTGTTTCTGTTAACAATTCTCTCATAACATGCATACTTATATTTTCGGATTTCGCATCTCGCTCACTTTAATATCATTACCAGCGTTGCCGAAAGTACTCCCATTGGAGTATTGTGCTACTTTCAACACCTCCGTACTCCCGTACTCCTCCTTTCACATTCGTACTCCTATTTTTTTTAAAGTCCTAAAATATCTTTCACTTGCAGCAAAGTGTAACTTCAATATTAATAAAATTAATTCACTTCAAATTTAATGCAAATTTGGAAGCACTTTTATCGGGGGTTCGTTTCGCGACGATTTTTTGTGCACAAGAAAACGAAATCCATATTTCCGAATTGAGAAATCAATTAAACACTTCGGAAATCCTTTTTTGTTTCTATTAACTTAGTCTCAATTTAATTAAAGATATTATATATTCTTATTAGCACAGCTACTTTCTCTCTCACATTGAGTCAATGACAAACTTCAACACAAGACAAGATTTTGTTGCATAACCTGCAACGAACCAATATTCCTGCAACAGAGTCAGCAGCACTTGACATGTAATAAATGTGTTAGGCTTAAAAAAAATATGAAAGAGTGAACTCTTCTCTTTACTTTAACATTGAAAATAAGATATAAAATAAACATGTTTTCTGTTATGTCACTTTTATTTTCAAACAAAATGTGTGAAGGTCTGGCCAAACCATGCACACAAAAAAGAATATAAAACCCGAACAAATGATTGAAGATCTAAATGACGAAGGGATTTTAGGTAACACCGAAATGAAAATCAGGTTACTATTTCGGTTTGCAAATCAAATTCTTTGTTTAAAAATCAACTTAGGGCACTTCCTATCAGGTCGGTTTGATGAAGATTGAATTGTCGTCTATTCATCAGTACCGCTGGTTGCTGTTCGTCTATTTGTGTTATGTACATTATCTTGTTATATTTTTTTTCGTTCGTAGGGCAATGTCTGTCTGTCTGGCTCTATCACACCGATATGATAAAATAACGGGTTAAATCTATTGTCGAAAATCTGAATATTCGACAGCCATTGAATTATTATATATGGACTGCTAGTCACTTCCATAAAATCTCTGCCCAGAAAATGACGCCAACATAACTAGCGCTCGTGGTTCTATGCGAAAAATAAGTGAAACAAAATTACAATCATCTTGGATTTCTCCATAGAATGCTAGAGCCACCTATTGGGCGTGAGTGGATTTGCCAAATGAAACGGTTGAAATTCAAATTGTTGCGGCATTGTTTACAATAGGCCTTTTTTATTATGCTCACATGATCTGTATAGATCATTGATTTCCATGATATACAACAAAAGTTGGATCTTGTACTGTTGTATAATAATAAAAGAGGCCTAATAGATGGCATCTCGAAATTGTCCTAGTTTAAATAATGAACAATAGACGGAACCAACAAAATTTGAACAAAAAATCGTTTTTCATTGTCCCATAAAATGCACAATTTTCGTCTATTTATTGCGAATTAGTTTTTTATGTTGTTTTTAAATATTAATTTTAGAAATATGATGTAATAACACTTTAGCGTATATTTCAATCACATTTCTGATCAATAAATACTTATGGTTGTCAAGAATATCACTTTCAAGTACATAAGAATTTAATTCATGATATCAGAGAAACTTGAATCATATTGCAACCAATTATATGTACAACACTTAATTTTTTAATTTTAAATCTTTATTCAATTAATCGCAATAACACAGTCTTATACAAAACTATCTGCAACGAAATGGAAACGTCAGATGTGAGTTTCCAATTTATTCCGCTCCGAACCACGAGAGCTAGCGCTTATGTTGGAACCAACACGAAGTTGTCTACTAGCAGTCCATATATAATAAGTCAATGTCGACAGCCTATAGCAAATCGTAGGCTTCCCATTTCACATCTTTGTATTTTTTTTTTTTTTTTTGTTGAACGAGAATTCCGGAATATCATTTCTCAAACTGTCAGTTTTAGGGTCTGTTTGACTAAAATTCGCGTCCCGCGTTCCTACTATTGTAGTTAGGTCAAAAAGAGTTCATTATTCATTATAGTTATAGGTATCGGTTAGTTAGACAACTGTTTCTTAGTATTGAAAGCCGAAACAAACAGTTATGTGTTGCCAACATTTACTTCATAGCTCTTTCGAGAAAATCTGTTATTTGGTTAAAAGACAAGTCATACCAAGATTTACAAATCTAATAACTCTTTTAATGAAAGATGTGCCAAAGACTAGAATTTATTTTAAGATTTTGGTTAGTAACAAACACAAATTCAATACAAATTCCTAACATTGTAGGCCTTATAGATAAGTTACATTGTATATTGATTTATTTTTGCTCTAGTTCTAAAACACCTTAAAAAAATTATAAGCGACTTCCATGTCTCTAAACGCAAGAATGCGCTTGATTGTGATTAACAATGAAATCCATGATCGTTTTGAGATTTTTTTTGTTAAATCGTGGTATGATTACGTGGCCATTGCTCCAAATTTTCAATATAGAACAAAGCCCGATGTTAATATCGTTTCAAGATTATAATACTAACAAATATTACTTAAATGGTTTTAGTTTACATCATTAAAACTTAGAACACCAGATTGTGGTACCTCACACACACAAACAGACACATATGTCATCAAACAAATCTCCTTGGGCACCATGAATGGATTTGTAATAATATTGTCCTCAGATTAAATCGAAACATAAAGAAAAAAGACACCACATGTGAAGGGTTGGCCATCTAGTGGTTTCTTTTTAAATCATAGGTTATTTTGACACTGGTAGCTGTTTCCCGTTCGAAATATTGACAGAAAATAATATCAAACCTGCGCGGAATTAAATGAGTCGCTTAACGCTTGAACAACGTTGAGAAATATTGAAAACTTATTTCCAAAGTGAGTGCTATAGCCCAAAGAGTGCGTTTTTTTAAAAGAAATTTCTTCCGTAATGAAGCACCCACCGCTGTACGCAAGTTTGTGCATGTTTTTTTTTTATTGAAATTGAAGAAATGGATTTGGACGTCCAAAGGCGACTTTTTTTTTGCGGGGAACCGTGAAGGACCGATATTATGTCAACAATCCGAAAACGATTCAATCACTTGCACTTACCCGCTTTCACGACGAACAATATTTCATATCATGCAATATATCATACTATGAAAATTGCCCATGGAGACCGCAAATAGCATGCTATCAAAAAATTATTTCTATATATTACTTCAGCTAAAAGCATACTATCGGTCATATGATATGAACTGTCATTTTGAAGTTTGCCACTTGTTTCTTTTTCGCGAAATGACCGAGTGGCGAATAGAAGAAGTTCTTAACCCTAGAACACTAACCATGAGTCGAATCGACTCACAATGTACACATCACTGAGCATGCGCAGTTCGCTTTATGCACTAGCGCACTGTCGCGCCACCTAAGGTTCCACTGTTTAGTGCCTGTCGATACGCCGTGTACGTTGTGTCGCTGCTGTCAGCCTGGATCCTGTGACATCATCAACAGCAAAGGTAAGTGAGTCGAAATGACTCATGATTAGTAATAAGAGATTAATTTTTGTGTGAGTCGATTTTACTCATCGTTAGTAAAAGCAGGTATTTTTGTGAGTAAAATCTACTCATGGTTAGTAATAGTGTACTATCAATTGAAAATTTAATATAATCATTTTTCTGTTTATTTGATATTTGTTTTAGTAAACATGGCTAGAAGGCAGACGAATGAGCAAATTTTGTTATTACTAGAGGACGATAACTTAGAAATAAGTGATGTAGAGGATAATTTGGAGTACGAAGATTTCGACTCTGATGACAGTAATGCAGATCCAGATTACGACCCACAACCATTAGAAGAGGTTTATAGAAATATTCATGAAGATATTAGAGATACAGAGCTAGAGGTAAGTGAACCAAGACAAAAAGGAAGATTGCGGGGGCCCAGCAATGACCCTGGCCTAGCCGCTCAAACTTCAACTTTCACTGAAACAACAGCTCCTGAGACTTCAGCTGTCGCATTCAACTCGTCTGATTCCACTTCCAACATAATAACTTTTCCAGGGAGTACAGTAGCTGGAAAAAACGGGTTTGAATGGAAAACATCGTCACTTGTAATAGCAGGAACCAGGGCTCCGAGGCGAAATATTGTTCATGTTCAACCCGGACCTATTGGAGACTCTAGAAATTGCACTACCTCTCTTGACTGCTTTAGTGCTTTCATCACGGAACCTATGTTGTCCATAATATTGGAATCTACTAACATTGAGATAGAGACACAAAGGAGCAAGTACAAAACTCAAAATGCAACTGTATCCAATACGTCAATCGAAGAACTGAAGGCTTTATTAGGTGTCTTAATCTTGAGCGCAGCTCAAAAGAGTAACCACCTAACAACTGAAATGCTATTTGACCCAGAGTACTCGGGCAATCGTTATGTATCTACTTTGTCAAGAGAGAGGTTTTATTTTCTAATAAACTGCCTTAGATTCGATGAAAAAAATTCAAGAGAGGAAAGAAAAAAAATTACAAAATTGGCACCGATTAGCGAATTGTGGGAAATGCTTCTGAAAAATTGCCGTGAGAACTACAAGCCTGGGGCTTACGTAACTATTGATGAACAATTAGTAGGTTTCCGAGGAAAATGTTCTTTTCGAATGTACATTCCTTCGAAACCCGATAAGTACGGGTTAAAGATAATAATGATGTGTGATAACTCCACAAAGTATATGATTGACGCAATTCCATATCTTGGTAAAGGGACTGTACCAGACAAGACACCTGCTGGAGAATATTTTGTAAAACAACTCTGTAAAACAATTTCAAAGTCGAATAGAAACATAACTATGGACAATTGGTTTACAAGTGTCCCTCTTTGTCGTTCCTTGTTGAAAGAAGAGAGACTAACCATAATAGGAACAATAAAAAAAAAACAAAAAAGAATTTTTCAAAGAACTCACGGACATGGATTTTCAAAAAAGATGTGTAAAATCGTCCCTTTTCTTGTACCACGAAGACTTTTCGGCGCTATCATATAAGGCAAAAAAAAAACAAAATTGTACTGCTTATTTCTTCTGCTCATTTAGAAGGAATAATTGATGACAGTAATTCCCTCCTAATGATGATAAGTGATTATAACAAGTCAAAAGGTGCCGTTGACACATTTGATCAAATGTGCCACGGAATGAATGCTGGCCGGAAGACGAAGAGATGGCCACTATGCTACTTTTACAATATGATAAATATAGCGTGTGTTAATTCATATGTAATTTATTGCCATAACGCTTACAGGGCTAATAATAAACCCATTTCAAGGCTGCATTTCATGTTGGCACTTGAAAAAGAATTGACTCGTCCTTGGCAATTACATAGATTGAGTATCCCTAGTCTTCCTTCAAACCTGAAGGTGATAATCGAACAAACTTTGAAATTACAGAAATCAGCTCAACAGAATCTTTCCCAGGAAACTTCAAATGAATCATCAAAAAAAAAGAAAGTATTGTGGTTTCTGTAACTACAATAAAAGGAGGTATACATCTTCACAGTGTAGCAAATGCAAGATATACATTTGTGGAGAGCATATGACAAAAATATGCCATTCATGTAATTTGTAACTGACGATACCGATTGTTGACTGAAATATAATTCGAATTTTGTGAATTGTGATAAAAAATGTGAATGAAAAATGAATATACGCTAAACTATAAGTAAAGTACATTTATGACAAAAATATGCCATTCATATAATTTGTAACTGTCGAGCCCGACTGATGACTGAAATATCATTTTAATTTTGTGATTGAAAAATGTTTATTTTTTAAGTTTTTGATTACACTAAACTATAATTAAAGTATTGATGTTTTATAAAAACGAAAGTTGCTGAATTTATTTTGTATTTTTACTGTTTTACTTTGTTTAAATAAAAAAATTAATATTGAACAAAAATGCCTTTGATTTACGCAATTACACTTGTTTTGGGCATGGGTGAGTCGATTCGACTCATGGTTAGTAATAACGTACCTACAATTAGGGTTAGTGTTCTAGGGTTAAATTCATAAATAACTATCAAAAATTCGAGTGTTTATGGAATCAGCCGCATCTCTTTTACTATGATGACCACCACCGATTTCTGGATTCGGTGATTGTTTTGAGAAGAAGAAAAAGCAATTAGCAATTAGTATGAAAAATTCAAAATGCGCACCTAGTATTGTATGCATATATATATTTATTTTTACAGGATGACAGTGTAGAGTGTGCTACGGAAGCAGTGGAGACGATTAATTCTATTTGCATGGAAGATGGGTTCCAATCAATCCCCTGTTTATCGGCGGCACCATCACCATCACGAATCCACATCGAAATCGGGGAAAATAAAAAAAAACGTTCAACTCCAGCAATAAGTTAGATAGTGCGATTGATGCAATTGTTAACTTTGCCAAAGATGTAGAAGAGGATAATATTTACTCATTTGTAGAAAGTATTGCAACGCTGTTAACACCGGTGAAAGGAGTGGAAACAATGGGAGAAATCAAACAGTTAACTACCAGGAGAGTAGTGCAGTCCATGCTGTGTAGACCACAAAGTTGCTCGTCGTTATCTTTATCAGCGAGAAGTAGTGGCAGTGATAAACTGTACACAGCCTTGATTCTGAATTCCAGTTCGATGCTATTATAGTTTGGTTTTTATTTTATTCCATTGATATGGAACGTCAATTTCCGTGCTTCAAAATTTTCTTATATTTTTTCTTACTACACAAGCGTACCTGCTGTGTTGTTGTGTAGACAAAGTTGTTAGTGTTTCCGGGTGCTGGTGAAAGATTCGGAATCGGGTTGCGAGTCTCCCAAAAGCCATCTCGACTGTCGACCGCGCACGACTAAGGCGATAGCTAAAGACATCCTGAGACGTGTTTAAGTTTCTATTTCTATTAAAGGCTTTTATAAAATTACAATCCAAGCCAAATATGTCATGTTTTTTTTTTGCATTGGCCCTTTAAAGGTCTCGAAGGTGGGAAGTTGAGCTTTCAGGTTGAAAGTCCGAGACATAAGTTACAGTTCTTCAGCACAACATATGACGATATTCCGTTACCGTCCAAATCGATGTATAAAAATCTGCTGTGTGCATCAACAACAGCAAACAAAACGATGCTATAAAAAAACTCTATGTAATTATAATTATCAGATCCCGATTTTAGCGGAGCTTTGATACTTATATGTTTTCCGTCAACCGCACCTAAAGTGTCCGGGAAGTTCCATTAAAAAAAATAAAATCTTCAGCAACTGAAACCTTTTGTCTTGCGTGGTAGGTACATGTCTAAAGAAAATCAATTAAAACAATGAATATATATGAAAAGACATTAAAATACTTTTAAATATGGGCCTCCTATTGCGTTGTTTATAGCATTCAGCACTTCGGGTACAAATATAGAAATTGTCTTTCCAGAAATATAAGACAAAAACTCAAGAGGTCTGTATGAGTCGTCAGTAGCAATATACCTCAGAGTAATAACAAGCCCGTACACATTACTATCTTTTTTTTATTTCGGAATCTACCTGTATACGAATTAGAAATGACACTTTAATTTTTATAGGTAGCAAAACTAAAATTGTCATTTTACCAGTCCGAGAATATCCTCAAACTTGTTGATATTTATTCTGCAAAAGTTACGAAACTCGTCATCTTCTCACAGAACATCATCTTTCAATAAATGTAAAAATAAATAATGCATTTCCTTCTTTTCCAAAAATGTATTTACCCAAAACCTATGTTTTCTTTTCAAAGTTCGTGTCTGCAATTCTCTTAATTCCTTCAGGGGCTCTAATACGAGAACGCAACGATATGCTCCGTCCAACGACATTTGAACGAATGAAATAGTAAGATATGAAATGCCCACCCTACATTTTATTGCTTGCTATCGTTCTTTCTTTCTATGAAAATTGACAGATAGAAAACTATGAAATATTGCTCGTGGTGTTAAGGCCAATATCATTCAAGCAATCCGTGACATACAGCCCGAAACCATCAACAAGGTCTTGGAAAATTGGAGTGACAGAATGCGCTACTGCGAAGCCAGCCGAGGCAGCTACTTGAACGACGCTGTGTTCCATAATTAATGGATATAAATTTGCGCTTATACGCTGTCTCCACTTGCTATGAGTTCAGAGTACGCGATAGAGCATGCTTTTAATATCACAAGTAACACGCCGTCTCCACTTGCGATGAATTCAAAGCAAAGAACAATAGCAAACAAAAAAGCACATAGCAGAGCAGCTGTCAAATTTCGTTTGTTGGGCGTATCATAGCACACTTTTTTAGTAAAGAAGAAATGGGAAATGAGCACAAACATGAAAGTACCTTTAGCAAAAAAAAATGTAAATAATTCTTAGTTAGTTTTAAGGCTTGGTCATGTTTAATTTTCCAAACTTGAAGCGTTAACTGATTTATTCAAAATGAAAATTTTAAAATCCCGAACAGCAACCTTTGATTTAAAAATTAATTGACAGCAAAATGACAGCTTACCTGCCAACCGACATTATGTATTAAGAGTTTCTTTTTTAATCAAAAAATAGAAAATAACCCCCGAATTTATAATTAAAAATACTAAAGCTATACGCAATACTAAACATAAAGCAATTGGGTACTTATAAACTCACCGGTTGCCTCCATTTCCCTTCCAAATTCTCGCCTGTCGGAGTTGACTGCCTCAATATGGCAGTGGGATTTGTCCTGCTAGTTCCATATTGCTGGTCGTTCCTCCAAGTTTTTTTTTTTTCCACCGCATGAAAAGGGTTTCTCAATTTTTCGTTTTCATTTATTTATCACGCTATTGTTCTCTACAGTTTCCTTCGAAAAATTTATAATAAACACAACTCAAATGTTTTCCTCCGTTTTTTATGTCCAAAATGTTTATCTTCGATTTAATGTACCGGACATTTATTTCGCAAGCTAAATAAGTGGAGACTTTTCGTCAGGAAACTGCTTTGCTAAAATGCCTCGTTGAACTATATCTTTGTAGTAATTCTTTTATGGGAGACAAAATTTAGCGCGAGCAGTATACTTAACTTAAGGTTGAAAAGTCCGTAGGTCACGGTAGTGGACTGTTGGCTGTCAATACCATTTGATTACCTCAATGTCTGTGGGAATATTTTCTCCCAATTTTCAGATTAACCCTTAAAATATTTATTTTTATAGGTAAACGGCTGAGAATTGTTATACCAAGCGATTTATTCCTCAAATTGGCCCCACATTTTAACAACTCTTTCCAATAACATATATATATTTTATCTTCCGTAAATACAGGTAGTGTGGGTATGACGATGACGTGCAGGGAGCTGCCAAAATGGTTTTAAAAATTTCTCGAAACGAATAAATTATATAGTTCTTACATTGTGATTGTCGTGTACCGCCATGTAAAAGTTTAACAGATTGGCATTACGTTATGACCAATGCTCGAGGGGTTAAGAATTTTGAATAACGAAAAAAGTTTCTTAATACCCGCTAGTTCCCTCAGGACAAAGAAATGTGTACTGCACTAATTGAAGATGAGACTTTTCGTTTATTATTTTCTCAGAGAATTACTCTGAAAGATTGAAAAGTTATAACATTTATATACTTATAGGTAGGTCGAAAGCTACGAGCTTATTAAAAGTTTACTGGTCCTCAGATAATGACAGAACAATTTGCTACTAGTCTGATGAGTGGGTGGATGGAAATGAATGGAATTATAATATTGCTAATATTTAAACAACATTTGGTAGAACTGTTAAAGATGTTTCTAAATAAATAAGTTTCTACGCGAATGTCAAAACTTTTCTTACTTTCCAAATAAAAGTGATTCAGCTTCAAAAGTTGATTCCTTAGGGGATTGTTCGTCTTTCTTTATCGCATTCGTCTTATTCAGGTGTACAGGCACTTGACAATTACAAATTTAGCCATTTAATGGTAATTGGTATAGGTATATACCTACTTAAGATGTACACGGCTTGGATATATGAAGAGAAGCCATAATTTTAAGAAACCATTGGCACCGCTATACTCCAACAGCCGTATTAATAATTGTCGCATAACTACATGTTAGGCCTAACTATTGGCAAACACATTCGTTAAACTCAAATTGCTATTCACTTTGTCGCTAAATAAAAACTTCTTATCCTGACAGCGAACACCCCGGTGTAGAAATTGTCTTTCATTAATTGAACTATTTCAAAAATATTTAAGCCATTTGATGCACATACAAAATATTTCCTTTTTAAATCTGGCACCTGGCTACTATTTTATTTTTGTATACTGTCGATTTCTAGTTGAAAGTCACCTGCAATAGCGGGTGACAATACAAAAATCTATTAGAACGTTGTGAACCAGCCTATCAGTTATTTAATTTCATCGTATCGCTAATATTTATTAGTTTTAGATTTTTTTCAAGTAAGAAAGTAAGTAAGTTACTGCCATCATCCATAAGTGGAATAGTCAATGAGAATTCCTACCGTTAGTTAAGATTTATTTTGGTTTTAGAGTTCCGCATTGTTCGGGAAAAGTGTTCGCATAAATTACGTTCTGCTTTTGTTGAAAATGGAAAATGAAGAAATAAAATTTCTCAATAGTGCCCAACTGAAGAGGTATTATTTAGCTACGATATCGAATCCCTTATGAAGAACAACAAATATATTTTCGGAGAATTTTGCAGAATCTGGATTCCGACCAAGAAGATGATCAGCCTACTAGTGCTGAAACGGATGGTGAAATTGAAGATGAAAATATTCCGAGAAATAATGGAGAAGTATCAGATGCTGAAGTTGGAAAAGTCGAGGTGGAAATCAACAGTGACTCTGAAAACGAGGACGAAGGAATGAGCGATAGACAGAAAGAAAACGACGATAATGTTGTACAATTGGATGGATTATAGCCAAATCTACGGTGAATGTCAGCACATAATATCATTCGTGACAAATCTTTTATAAGACCAAAACCTAGCACTGGAAATTTGAGTGACGTCGATACGTTTTGTGAGCTGTTCAATTCGTCTATGCAAGACATTATTTGTACGCACACAAATAGAAAGGCCGATAAAGAATACAGCAAATTGAATAAGGCCAATCCCTCTAAAAAAGCTTTGGTGGATGAGCAGCTATTCCCTTTTAGAGGCCGAACGAAGTTCACACAGTATTAGTTTTGTACTAATGATTTAAGCCACAGCTTAAAACAAACAAACGCTTACTGTTATGTGCGTTGCAAATAATAATTTATCAAAGCCGGCGAAATATTGGATAAAGGTATGGTGGGCATGTGATTATGAAACGGCATATCCGTTGAACGGCCAGATTTACACCGATAAAATTGTTAAGGAAAGTTAAGGATTTGCTTGTTCCATACAAAAATACAGGCAGAAATGTTACGATCGATAATTTCTTTACATCACTTCCTTTGGCCAAAGAATTATTAGGCTGGAACTTGTCTATGGTCGGTTCTATGAAGAAAAACAAGCGCTGCATCCCTGCCGAATTCAAAGCTTCAAAAACTAGAGAAGTTTTGTAGAATGGTTCTGTGCTCATATGTTCCGAAAAAAGACAAGGCGGTAGTGCTTTTATCAACTCAGCATAATGATGACAGCGTTTCTGGGCCAAAACTAAAGCCATATATTATACATTTTTACAACGAAACTAAGGGTGCTGTCGACACGATGGACAAAATGTTGTCGCAGTATACCACGAAAATAAAAAAACATATCGCTGGCCACTTTTTATGTTTTTCAATATTGTTGATATTGCAGAGCTAGCAGTTTACATAATTTTTTCGAAAAACAATCGGTCGAGCAGGCGTAATGTCAGAACAAGCCGACGCACACAGGCGGATTTTCCCAAAAAACATGGCCAAAACTACAAAAAAAAAATTCTAATTTGTTGCTTCTTTTGCATGCCAAGTTGTTAACATATTACATGAGCATATTGTTTGAATAATCCCGCTATTTTTTTTGCTACCGTTTCGTTAGTTGATGCTTCTAAAGTGAGTGGTTGATTTGCATTGTTTTTTTTTTTAATTTTCTGTGAGAACTTATTAAAACAAATTATTATGGAAACTGTTGCTAGTGGTAAGTAGAATAGTTCTAATTCAAACTTTTTATGTAATTTGAAATGCTATGTAGATTTAAAAGGTGTCCAAAATAAGTACTTTTGAGACAAACAAAAAAATCGTAGTTTTTTGTTTCATAAAGAAAAAGTTCTGTTTTCCGGTGGAGTCTGGCAATATTAAATAGCTTAAAATTTAGCTTAATATATGCTTATTAAGGAATCACCACAAAAAGTTGCGATATTTTGCGATGTTGCAAGATATCGTCAAGTAAAGCATTTGAAATTACTGAAAATAAAGGGTTGCCTATATGATTTTTTTGTTTTTTTTTTTTTGCTTTTTTGCTACAGGCTCACAATCAAGTTTTATTTTTCTGTCAAGAAATCAGCTTACTGAATTCTTGAGAAGTTGTCCATCTCATGAATTTAAAGAAAAAATTATTTTTTTGGCAGAAAAAGTAAGAAGTTTCACTAACATTGATGCCTCAGAGGAAACAAAGAAAATGTTAACTAAGTTTGCATATGAATATAAAAGTCGATGGTTAGCCTCCTCAAGAAATAACGATGCTTTTAAAAATAAGAATAAAACCTGGTTGGAGCTTGAAATTTCGTTTCCACGCCGAGCCCATGGATTTGTTGGGCGGCCACAAACTGATTTTGCAGAGCTAAGTGAAAGATCCAAGAGGAGAAAAACTGAAGTTTTGCGTTCTGAATTTGAACTCGAAGAGTTATGCTATTCTGCTCAAATGCAACTTCGGGAACAAGGAAAATTAGATTCTGCTTATGTGATAAAAAACATATTTTTTTCAACTCCTACGCGCGCCGAGAAGTACCAATGGACAATGAAATTATTCCATACACCGCAGATCAGGCTTTATCAATACTTGTTGAGGCCAAATTAACCAAGTTCCAATACAATGTAATAAGGGATGCGGCCAAAGATCACAAAACCAATATTTATCCCAGCTTTGAAGCTGTTACCGAAGCAAAAAAAAATGTTACCCTCAGAACTTGAATATAACCGAGTCAGCCGCAGAATCGCACCTGCAAAATTTACTTGATCACACAGTTCAGCGTTTGTTCCAAGGCATCAAAGAGGTTATAGATAGTTTACATTGTAATGAAATGCGTAACCTTCACCTTATTTCCAAATGGGGTTCCGATGAAAGCTCAGGCATGAGCGAATATAAGCAGCGTTTTACAGACCCTAACATTTCAGATGCCAGTATTTTCTTAACCTCTTTTGTTCCTATTCAATTATTATCAGGTGACCCTAGCTCAAACAACAAAATAATATTGTGGCAAAATCCTCGTCCATCATCTACAAGACTTTGTAGACCAATCCGAATTCAATTTGTCCACGAAACAACAGATATAACGGTAAGAGAAGTGGAATATATTGAAAGCCAAATATCTTCATTGAGTGAAACCGTTATAAGTCTTTTAGACAGAAATGTTTCGGTTAAACATAAAATGCTACTAACTATGATAGATGGAAAGGTCTGCAATGCAGTAACCGAAAATTCGTCAACACAAAGGCGTTATTTGTGTGGGAATACTGCAAAAGATTTTAATAAAATGGATATAGTTCTGACCAAACAGGTTGAGGACAAGTCTAAACTGAGGTTTGGGTTATCATCCTTACATGCGTGGATTCGGTTTATTGAATGTCTAATTCATGTGTCATATAAATTGGTCATAAGACAATGGCAAGTACGTGGTGAAGAAAATAAAAAAAAAGTTAAAGACCACAAGAAAAGGATTCAGGAAGCATTTCGAAGACAAATGGGTTTATTAGTCGACAAACCGAAACCAGGTTATGGCAGCACAAATGATGGGAACACTGCTCGCCGATTTTTTGATGACTCTGCCACTTCATCCCAAATAACCAACGTAGATCAAGACATAATTAATCGCTTTGGGATAGTGCTACTGACAATATCTAGTGGCTACCCGATAAAAATAAATGAATTTAAGGAGTACTGTATTGATACAGCAAAGAAGTTTGTGCACCTTTATCCGTGGTACAATATGCCAACAACAGTGCACAAAATTTTAATACATAGTCCTGAAATTTTGTCGGATGCTATTCTTCCAATTGGACAGCCTGGAGAGGAAGCTCAAGAAGCCCGAAACAAAGACATCAAGCGTTTTCGAGAAAGCTTTTCAAGAAAGTTTTCAAGGCAACAAAATATGGAAGATATTTTCCATAACCTTTTGGTTTCTTCTGATCCATACATTAGTAGTTTAAGAAATATGAATCATAAAAATGTTAAATAATATCATTCTAAAGTTTTGCAGTTCCTAAAAGAACCAGAAATCGAGGAAACAGAGTTTGTCTCAGATTCACAACAAGAGCCTTAAAATGAGTGAAAATATTTTACTCTATTTATACATTATTAGCAATGAAACATTTTTTTAATTTTATTTACTACTTATTCAAATCAAATTTAAAATTTTATTATTTTCATTATCTTTTTCTTATTTTTCATACAATTTAAATTCTTTATTTTTTCGTGATTTTTTTGTAATTGTTCTAATATGTATAATAAAATTTTACAAAGTTTACTAAAAAAATGTTTTTTGTTTACTACTTACTTCTTCTGATGAATTTTTACAATAATTAGCTACCAAACACAAAAAAAAAATAATTTTGGCCATGTTTTTTTGAAAATCCGCCTGTGTGAGACGTAGAGAGTTCCTGCAATAGTTAGGTGAACATCTTTGCATTCCAGTGATAGACAAAGGAACTCTGATTCCAAGAGTTATGGGTAATTTTTCTACTAGAAGTGCAATAGAATGCATTTTGGCGCTTCCAGCACTTGAACTACAAGAACCCTTCATACCAGATGATCTGACGGATCGGGATGGATCTGGTCGCCCAACGCAAAAAGGGCAATGTTTTTTTTGTGCCGCAGTGACATAAGTCCCGAATTTCGATCGTTGAAAATGGGACACAAGTCCCGAATGAAACAAACAGTTGGAAATATTTTATATTTTATAAATGTTCATAAATTGATATATAAAACATAATTAACGAGAAAAAAAATCCAAACAAATTAAACAAACATTTTCAACAAACTATTAAACTTCAAACATCGAATTCAGAAAAGGACATAAGTGCTGAGAAAAGGCATTAAATCGATGTTTTTGAGAATTTGATCAAATAAAAATAAGAAAATCGCGCGATTTGTCTTCGGGACTTATATCCCTGCGCCGTTTTTTGTGCTACAGCGAGGAGAAAAGGAAGCGCCCCTCTAGTAAAGTTTGCGTACAGTGAAAGAAACCAGTTTGCCAAGTTCAAAGTCTTAGGCAAACAAAATGTCAAGATTGTCATACAAAATAATAAATTTTGTTTTGTGTTTTGGAACATATTAGTATTTGAGTACCTATTTCCTTTCTTATGTTCATTTTTATTTCTTGTAGTAATTTAACTTACTAATAATACCTATTTTCCATTTAGTTATAATGTAAATAAATACGAACTCATGAAAAAAAAAAAATTGTTTTATAACATTGAGCAGTATTTACTATAGAAACAAGAGATTCCAATTCAAATAGACACAAGGTTCTACTTGTGGGTGCATATTATCAATATTATCATTGGATTTAACAATCTTTGAAGTCCACAGTTGGAATTTGGGTTTTTCTCGGGATTCGAACCTGGGACCCCTCGCTTAGTAGTCCAACACACTAACCACTAAGCCACTGCGCCGACGTTTACAAATAAAACATTCAAAAATAAATACACATTTTCAAAACAAAATATGAAAAATTGTCTGTTGTTTTCCTTTATTTCCTCTTGCTTTTTTTTTCTTTTTCACTTGCCACAATTGAAATTTACTAGCCAGCTGTGATGACAGCCAATACGTAATAGTTTTAAGAACAATTTGGTTAGGTGGTGCCAGCTATTTTAGAGAAAACATCAGTTAGTTATTATATGAGTTATTTTCATTTATTAATAAGAAAATTTAACTAAAATGTTATTTAGTTAACTAGTTTTTTATTAATACGGCTGCAAATGTTTAGAATGCAGTATTTATATGTTTCAAAGCTAGACTTTATGAAATAACTTACTGGAAAAAAATAAAGCATACCTACTCTTTTTCGTTATGTTATCTTATGTTATATTATGTTAACCTGTTCAAGCAAAAGATGCATGGAAATAAATGAACGAAAATAAGCTCACATGGGAATTAATACCACCTTTAATGCAATATAAGTCCACGTTACAAAAGTGTACATAGTTCCTACTTATATTGGGAACTCCACTATGCTGTGACTATGAGCATTAAACTGAAGTCTTAAAAATGCAAGTGAGAATCAATTCTCTCTCGATTTTGCAATATAACAACATACTCCTGTCATGGTACACACCGAGCAGCAGGACACTTACAGTAATTGAACTGTTTTTGTTTCTTTTGTTAATAACTGGAAATTCAATAAAAGTCATTGTAAGTTTCAATATCGAACGAGCAAGTTATGATGAAAAATGAAATTGATTTTATTATGGGTTTAATAAAAAACAGTGAACTGACTACACAAACGAACGACAAAAAAATATACGAGAATATCGCGTTACACTTTCTATTCCAATAAAAATGTGAAGATAGTATAATAATAAAAAAAAAAACAAGTTAAGTGTTCAACAAAAAATAAAGCCCATCGAAAAAACATTTTCGATTAAAATGGGCGATTGAAGTAAATTTTAAAAGAATCGTTTCAAGTAGTCGTTGAATAAAAATAAAAATGAGAGTTTTTACCCTGTAGGTACGCTATCTCCCATTCAAAGGATACATCTCAAGCAAGGGATCCTAGGGCTGATTTTACTTATAGCTTCCTGGAAAGTGTACCTCCATTATGACCTCATTTGTGCGATCCATTGTTTCCACCATCTACCCCGCTCTATTTCGAATGAGTCGGATCTTAGAAACCGGATCCCTCGAGACATTATTTTATAGTCTTCTGACTTCAGATGTACACCTCATACTCAAGCAAAAGTCACTCCATGATACTCCTTTTAACGTCGTGCACGGAAAGAATTGAAAATCACCAATTGCTACATTTTGAGTTGCAATTCACGAATTATATCTTTGTCGCAAATTACAACGATTTTTTCTTGGATTGATATAAAAATCCGTAATTCGACATTGAAAACGGTGTAGAATACAAAATTCAGCTTGTTGAATTTTGCGATTAGAAGTATTAATTCGAGCTTCTTTTATTTGTAGTGATTTGCGATATTTTTTGGCGCAATTTACCACTTCAATGGGTCAATTTCTCAAGCACTACTTCACAATCGAAAACTGCAAAAAGTATTTGCTGATTTACAAACACTGAGTGATGAATCAAAGAAATATTATAATAATTTAGCACATGTAAATTGAAAACGTAAAATGACGTAGAGAAATCGTGAATTACAAAATATTTTTTGTAATTTCCATGGAATTAACTACCCGATGTGTGAAATTTTTGTGCGCACAGGCAGCCGACAAAAATGAAACGTCATAGCGTGTCCATGGTCCATGTAAATAAAGCCTTTTAAGTCCTTTCATTTTCTGAATCGACAGCTCCAACCATGCGCATTTGGCTTCATTAGAGTCAGACAGTCGGTATTCAATCTTTGCTTAAAGCAGTTCTTGTCGGGTCAAAGTTATTTATAAGTATAACTCATTCGTAGTGATAGTGAGTGTACTAACCAACAAATTGTAAAGAATTTTGGAATATATTTTGTAAGTACATATTGAATAATACAAAAACAACTGAAGTAGGTATATAAATTCGTATTTTTTTCAGAAGGCACATCTCGCTATAAGAAAGAAGTATAAATTGGAATGGATTGTAAAACATGTAATCGAAAACGATTGTAAATGTTCGTATCAATGGCAAGTTCTTCTAAATAATTTGTTTGTATTTTAAATTTTAGCATAGACCGAAAAAGCACACCAGACAAATCCCGTTGTCACCGGACGATATGGCGCCGTATGTGACTTTAAATATATATTCGAAAATAACCTAAATAATTAAACTACGAATTTTGATTTGTAAATTGAGAATAAAGTTTTCTAATTTCACGATAAAACAATTTCAATTTAATACGGTGATGCCTCAAATCACTACTCAAGGATCGTGAACTGCAAAATATGAAATGCAAATTGATAAAAAAAGGATTCAATTTACCATTACGAATTCGTAAATTGCAACTACTGAAGTGGTAAATCTACCCCTTTTGTTCCCAAATCAACAGTTTTCAGTTGCAATTCAAGACTAAATGGTTGTAATTCGTTAAGGGTGGAAATCCGAATTTACAACACAAAAGTGGTAATTTACGAATTATTTTTGCAATTCATAATCCATAGCAGGAGCAAATTAATAACTATTTGTGTCAATTTGCGATTGGTTATTGCAATATGTATTCCTCATTTGATCGCATCATTGACAATAAAAAGTAGCGATTCGCGACTTTTGAGGGTCAATATCTTCACATCGTACAATTTATAGAATTGCGAAAAAAAGTCGTGAATTAGTAAATCCTGAGCTAAACTCTAAAACTAGACACACTTTTCGTGATTCTGCGCTCATTTTTCTTGATTTGATCTCAAAAATTTTTCCGTGTGTCAGAGTAATATTCATCTCCTTCTTTTTCGCTTTATACTCATCCCATGATTCGGGTTCTCCCCTCCTCATGGCGTTATTGAAGGCTTCCTCACAGCCTTCTTTAGCTTTTCAAGTTTCCGGCACCACCAAGGCGCAGGATCTCGTTTTTCCACTAAAGAAGTTGTGCAAGCCATTCGGTACGCATCTTCAACAGCTGATTGCAGATGCTTCAGCTGTGATTCTACATGCCAAGTGTTTTTTGGTATGTTCAAGGCACTTTTTTATATCCGTGTTCTTCGGAATTCTGATATATTTCCGATCTTGTTTTTCTTTTAGATCCATGGCGAACACAAAGGAAATGGCTCTGTGATCCGACATTGAAGCCTGATTCATTATCCTGCAATTTCATACTCTTTCAATTATCTCGCTACTGCACATGGTAACATCGATCACTTCCATTCGCCTCACATCCACGAAGGTTGGCTTTCCCGGAACGGGCCCAGCTCCCGCCCAACTTGTGTTGATCCCATCTCAATGGTGTACATCACCTCGTCGCCCTACCGGGTGGCTTTCCAATTTGGGTCTCTTCCGATGATCCTTGGAACTTCACGAATAGAATCTATCTTCTGCTTGTCTAACCAACCTCGCTTCCTCAGGGCTGGGTCAAAAAAGGAGATCCCAGATCCTCTTCAATGGGAAAGAGACTGATTGGACTATACAGTTAAAGAGAACGGACACTTAGGTAAGGCTCAGCGATTTCGAGAAAATGATCTCAACTAAGCCAAAGCAACCAAGGGGATCATCTACAAACCAATAAATACTTTTATTTTTAAATAGCATATAAATCTTCGCGATGTATGGATTCTATTTTGAAGATTCATGGCGAGGACAAACCATCTAAAAGAGATGTAAATGGTAAGTGTTTGATAAATTCATAAACGTATTACTCCATTAAACGAATAAGAATAATATATATTTAATATGTATTAAAGTGGTTGACGCTATTCATGTGGAAGCAAATCACTATATGCACTTAAAAATATTGTACTAGATTTTATAAGTTCCATTTTAAATCCTGTTAGATGGGGCTTTAAGTTCCACTTTATTTTCTTGATCTAACCTTTCTTTCTCGTTACAACACTCGTCGAGGTAAGACATATAATTTTGGAAAAGAATAAAACCACCCCGAAACTTACACAACTTTTTTTTTTGGTATTTTATTTCAATTTCCTCCAATCTCAACCACGGCGAGACCCCATCGACAACCAGCGACTATAGGTGCTCCTCGAACGAAACCTAACAGACGCATTAATTAAAAATTTTGAATCACTTTACAACAGTTCAACTTGTTTGTCCAATGGTACTCCTCCATATACATTTTAAAGTTACAAAATTTCTACCGAGCACCGAGCACTTTCTTTTAGCTAATAGAACTACAAACCTAAAGATACTAAAGTTAAACCGGTTGCCTTAATAGATTTTCAACAGAACGTTTGAATGTATCACATTTAAGACATTTCCTGGTTCAGCATGCAAATAATTTGTCACATTCACACACATCCCGTTGAAAATCTCAAAGGACAATTGCTTTAACTTTGATATTCCTTAATTTGTATTTATATTAGCTGAAAGATAGCATATATACTTAAGTGCTCGGGGCTCGGTAGAAATTTTGAGTTTTGGATATTGAATGATGTAAATGATAACATCCCTGGTACTTTTAATTCACAGGTAATGCAAAGGAAATAAGTATTCCTTTGCAACCATTGCATAGCCACCAATCAATATACGTCAATATACAGGAGACTGTTTCCTCTGCAGAGCCCTCTACTCCAACACATTCGTCAACTCCGCTTTTAAAAACTTCGATTGCCTCAACATCTCATCGAACGGAGCCATATTCTTCAGGCGATCCGCTTAGCGCAGACGAAACCCCTGTCAACCTGATTATTTCTTTTGCAGATGTATCCTTCGACCAGGAGGCAGTGTTGTTATTCTTGGATAAGTGCATAAAGCTGAAGTAAGATCTGCGGAGTTGCAAGATTCACAGAAAGCACTGCGTACAGTACACTCAGGGAAAAAATGCAAACTAAAATGTAATATGTTCTATTTGATTTTACTTTATATATAAACTTAATAAAGAATATTCCTTTTCACGTTAAAACATATTTGATTTAAATACGCAATGCAATTTTAAATTAATTCAACGTAGATTCAAAGTGATACGTATTCACTTTTACATTTAAGCATGATTCCACTTCAAATCAAGGTGCATACGTGGTTAGATCAAATTAAAAATATATGCATTTAGAGTAGGGAAACCCTTTGAAACAATGCTATGCCACTTTGATTTAAAAATGTTCGTAGTCGATGCTAAATCATTCCGAAAAATATTTAAATCGAAGTGGTTTTCTTTGATTTTACTTTGTTTTTTCTCTGGGTGTATATAATCAAATCAAGGATAACAACAATGCAGAGAAGAGAACAGGGCGCGGGCGTATGTGTTGGCCATATATGGAGCAAATGTGCTCGACGTAGCTGATGCGCCTGTAGTATCAAGTTTGATGCTGACAACACCTAGAGGAAGCTGGTGGGAAACACACAGGTTAATTGAAGACTAAAGTTGGATGATGAAGGTGACGAAGACGAAGACTGCCAGGGAGGAATTGGCAATCGAGAGGAAAAAAGTGGAAATTGTAAAAGCCATGTTGGAAGAAATCAGTCGAATGTCTGAGGCATGATGATTTGGAGAGGGATATGCGGAGCAGGCAGCTGGATTTAGACAGGGGGCCGTTGGACTTCGAAGAGAAGAAGTACGAAGAAAGCAAATCCACAAGGTAGGTACCTACTTAAACAATATTTTTGCTTTTTTAATTTAGTAATAAACACTTTTTTTCCAGCAAATAAACACCCGCGTGCAGTACAAAGTAGTTTTAAGTAGGTATCTTAGTCTTAAGTTTTATAAATACATGTACAGTACATACATACGTAATATTTAATAATAATAAAAATGAATTGAAATAGAGACATTAAATAATTTCTCTTTAAGATCCCTGGATTTCTAGGTTGTTGACGTTGGAATGGCTGCTGCGGATCCGATGGAGAGGCTTCGGGGAAACTTTCTTCCAAAAAGTCGTCTCCGGTGATATCAGCATAATATTTATACAACATAATGTGGTTGTGTAGTAATACACAAACTGTCACGATATTGTTTGCCATTATTGGATTGGCAACATCAAGGTACTTCAACCTCCGGAAGCGTCATTTAAGCAGCCTAAATGCCCTCTCTATGCTGACCCTCGCACTGCTCAGTCCGGTGTAGATATGGGACTGTCTTTCCGTCAAATGTCCATTGTCTCTAAAGGGAGTTATGAGCTTTCTAAGTAGCGGATAAGCTGAATCTCCTTCCAGGTGAAAATCTGCAGGTAGCGCCTAACTGCTCACAGAGGGGGCTAATTCTGTATACACCCTTGTGTCATGAAGCCTACCTGGTGCACCGACATAGGTACATGTCAGTGAATACCGTGCGATGATCACATACGCCTAAAGAATAAACCAATTTATTATTTTATCGCTGACTAGATATCATATGTAAAGTTACCTTGCAATATTACAGAGTGAGTGCTTTTCCGGTTGTAGTAATCTGTGGTGTTTGCTACGGGCTGCTTTATTTGAATATGACAACCGTCAATGGCTGCAATGATGCCAGGTATATATCCACCGTTCTTTTCATTGAAAGCCTGTATTTAATTGTTCAATTACTTATTATGATTATCAAAGAAATGTCTGGAAGGTCATTTTACATACTGTAAAAGGTTCCGATGACATCTAATTTTTGGCAAAATGCTACATGTGCACGCTTTTGGAGTAGTTAAAACGATCGCCTTCAGGAAGTAACTTTCCTGCTTACTTACCATCCAAACTGTAAACAGGAATTTCTTTTCGACGTCTGTTATTCGCTTTGGGTTTCGTAATTTCTCCAAAAGATCCCATAAGCTAAAAATATCATTATTATTTGTATACCCTCCAGAGGAAGGTATATTCACTTCGTCATTACATTTGTAAAGCCAAGAAGGAGTTCATTCTGAATCGATTTAGCCATGTCCGTCTGTCTGTCTGTCTCTCTGTTTGTCTATCCGTCTGTTTGTCTGTTGAAAGCACGATAGCGCCAAAGCAATTGACATAGGCGAATGAAATTTGGTGAAAGGACTTTTTATCTCCGTCAGGTTTGTATTAAAAATGGGATATGTCGGTCAAGCAGTTCTGGTACCTGCTAACGTACTACCTCACATGCCTAACATTTTGCATGACTTGTATGCCGTGGAGGGTATCAAAGCATTGGCCAGGCCGATGATAACACTTTTACTTGTTTTCTTTTTTATTAAGTAAACGGATTACAGTAATAAATAAAATGGAATAAAGTGCCAATATTTGGATGGATTTAGAAGTAGATATATGAGTAGCTTATCTTCATTCATAATAAAAACGAGTAGGAAATTTCAGTCGATCCGGACAATCGAATGTAATTAAAAATGTCGATTCCCTGAGGATGAGCGGTCGAAGATTGTCGCTATTAGTGTGCGAGGCCTTGATGCACCACAAACTGTACACTGACCTAAGTAGCGTAGTAAGTAAGAGAAAGAAAAGTAGTTATAAGACTCTCACATGCCGCAAAACAGCCTCGACTCATTCGAAAATGAGAACGAAACTCGTCTGGAGTATACATCGGTATAGTTTCTTGCACGTAGTTTTGGTTGCGTTGTGGCTCTTCCTGCATATCAAACAAAGCTGGTTACCTCAATAGAACTGATGTGGTCATCAGCTCATCCATAACAAAAGATGTTGCCCGAACTATAATGAAATAAAGTTAATTCTAATTTGAAAGGAATATGAATAATAATTTACTTACGCAGAATTAGATCGTCGTCAACAACAGCTACAAAGAGATAGAGATTACCTACTTCTTGCTTTATTTCTTTTTTTATTATTTTTTTGCCGATATTTGTTCAATTTGACACAATTTTGTGAATAGAGAAAAATTATTTTACATCTATACAAGAAAAAAATCACGAATGTCAAAAAGTGACGTTCCCGACCATTCTAGTTAGTTTTCGCTTTCAGGTTACATCTTATCCAGACCAATCTAGTCGATTTAAGATAATTAGATTCTTGAATGCGGCCAATATGAACTGCACTCGCACAAGGTCAAATACTTTATGTCTACCTAAGGTCGTTAGTTCAGGCAACTAATATTCAGTCAAATATCTTAAAATCAGATTAAGATTAGAGTGTTGTCAACTTTTCAAAGAAGTAAATAGCGCAATTTAAAAAAAAATGTAATTAGTAAACAGTTTATTTTTTTAATTTACAAAAAAATTGACATCCAACTTTTTTGTTGATCATGCTCGTAGCTATATGTGCTGAAGACTGTTTTGCGAAAAGTTAATATTTAACACAATATAAAATACGCTCCTTTTAACTTTCGGTAATGATGTGCCCTCTTCCTCGATGCATGCTCAACTCTGCTAATACTCATCCACACACCGAACTCACTCCATCCAGATTCCAGCCAGTTTTATCTCAAAGTCTTTTGATTTCTTTGACAGATCTACTGGAAATTTTTCCTATAATACCACCAAACCTTCATATTCAATTCACCTATCGATTGAAAGAAATCTTACCAAAACTTATTAATAACTTTGACAATTCCTCGGTTTCATTGTTCGCATGAGCTTTATTAAATCATTTTTATTTGGTCTTAGATTATCCTTACACATTTCGCACCTTTCGTTTAAGAATAAGAAGTTTTAGATGTACTGAACTAGCATATTCCCAAGCATATGTTCGTGAAGTATGCATTTTTTATACATAAATTTATAGAAAGCCTAAGAAATTATATCCCAAAAGTCATAATTTTTAGGAGCATGTTCAAATTTCGAGTAGACAAATTGGCGATAGCCAGATCAACATGTTTTTCCAATAAACTATTTTAAAATAATAAAATTTACAATTTATAGAAAGCCTAAGAAATTATATCCCAAAAGTCATAATTTTTAGGAGCATGTTCAAATTTCGAGTAGACAAATCGGCGATAGCCAGATCAACATGTTTTTCCAATAAACTATTTTAATAGTGTCTAACATTACAAACACACCGAAATTCATCCCGTACTACATCCAGCAAAGTTATTTTCTTACATTACTCGTTATATTTTACAATATTTTTCCTAAACCATATTAGTTAATATAGCAATACTAACACTACTTTTCTATATGCCAACACATTCATTCACTACTCACTCTAAGATCATTTACCCCGAGCACATTCACCCATCGACCTTCATTTCATTTCCATTGCACACTATCTTTAACTACGTTGCACTTTCGGCAGCACATGCACGCCAAATTCTATCCACTCACCTTACACAAGCTATTTCACATAATCAGCACTTCCCGCTTCCCTTGGTTAAGAAATAGAATTAAGAATTTGTATCAATAAAACAGAATAAAATTACCAACCAAAGTGAACGGTCATATTTATTGACTTATTTTGTTCAATCCTATATTATAGTAAACATTTTTTTTTCACGCTCCATTTGACTCAACTTTTGAAAAAAAAAATTTATAATGAAAAAACGATTGACGAACACGCTCCTCAGAAAATTCTAAAGGTGATCGATCTCATTTTAGCAATCTGATAGTAAACATAACTTTTTTGCTACTTAGAATAACCGCGTGATTCAAGATTTATTTGGCTGACTCGGCTTTTGATGTCAAAGCAGCATAAAAGCAATCTTGAAAGAAGTTAGGCCGTGATTTAAGATCTATAGTTTTACAAATTTGTGTTAATTCGGTTTATTTTATCCGTGACAACACTAAAAAAAATAAATCTTTACGAACAAACCCGCACTACAAAAATTTCAGCCCCATCGGCTGCTTAAATCATATGCGCCTCGGATTCAGAGATCTTCCAATTGAAATCCTTTGGCAAACGAAGAGAACTACATTCTTCCTTGATCTTTTGGAGGATTAGTGGAATAAATTAATTTTATTTGACTGGAAAGTTGTGTTTCTGGTTGAGATATCACAAAATCCTGAACATTTTTGCTCTTACGTGTTGAGTAACGGGTCAAATGAAGCAATTTTAAAGACTTACATTTATTAATTACTAACACTTCCAGTGAGCAATGGTGTAGTAGAATGAGCGTTTTCATTTATGAGTTCAATTAAGACCAAACCACGAAACAGATTGTCAACCGATTCTCTTGATGCGTTAATACGCAGTCAGACCGACCTCACGGCGAAATTCATTCACGTTGTGTATTTAAAACTGAACCGAACTGAACTGATTTCATTTTTATTAATTTTCGCGCGTGGGGTAAGCGTGAAAAGTGCATGATAAGACTGCAAATCCTCCTAATTATTTTGCTATCTGGATGTCATTGGAAACTTTGACAGCTGCTGAAATCAATAATGGAAGAAGTCTGATATCTGGTCACTACTCACCCTTTATCATGCTTTTTTGTTTAGAAGCAGCATTTCTATATTTAACTTATAAATCATTCGATTTCTGCTGCATTTATTAGTGCCTCTAATGGAAAATCAATACGTGTGTTCCGTTTGTAGTCAGTTGTAGGTATGGACAAATTTTGCAATATTAACTAGTCACTGATCAACAAACTGAAATCTATAGTACGTTATGCCAGCGACCCCATTTTTTATTTCGTGCTATTAAAATGTTCAATATATGCAAATATTACTTAATAAAAGGCCATAATTAATATGCAGAAATGGAGATATTTGCTACATTTCACTCACCGACAATGCATGTGACATTCATATTTTATTAACTGTTCAATGGTGCGGATATCCGTTAACAGTTTATAATTATGTACTATTTTATGTCCATTCTTTTTCCGGACGCTGTAAATTATGTTGCCGCTATGTGACTGTTATAATTGCTGTAACATAAATCTATTTGCTTGTTTTGCATAATGATAGGATGTAACTGTTTTATTATGCCTGTAAAGAGTACTTTAGTATGTAATATGGTGATATGTACTCGTATTCATTGCAAATTGGCAGTTAAATTATTAATATAGGTACTATCAATAAACAATGAGCATCCGCAACAGTGATTTTTATTAAAAGAAGTCATTATTAGAGTATATGGGGCATAAATATATACATCAATATATATAATAAAATGATTTTTAGGACTCGAGGACTATTTTCTCGCAAACAAATGTAAGGGGCCTACAATGTCATGATGAATTTTTGGAGAAAAATGGATACCAAATATCATAAAATATTTCAAAAGGAGATACGTAGTTTTTGGCAACAGCTATAAAGAGATAGAGATTACCTTGGCTTCAAAAATTTTGAGGTGACACTTCTTGTATGACAATGTAAATATTGTTGAACCAATTCACAATAACTTGCATCGAGATGCATAATGTATTCCACGAAGTTTGGTGAGGGGGCTAACGAGGTTGCCACTTGCAACCGTCATTTTTTTGCTTTAGGGTTGTAAAGCCATCAACGGCTTCAAGTTGGAGAGTCTTGGGAAAGGTAAGGCGCAGCCATGACTTTCTTAACATTTTGGTAAAACCCAACCGCAGACATACATAAGTGAAGATGTTTTCCTCAAGATATTTCATTCCATTTATGTAATTTTTAAGGTTTGCCTCCAAAATGCTACTTGACCAGCTTTCAGACGGTCATTTTTGATTTCGAAATTACAAGTTTAAATGGGCTTATGGTCGTAGTCTTTTAAAGGCCTAACCGAAACGTTCTTTAGTTTTGTCCACTTAGTTTTTAATGAAATCTAGTTTATGTTTTTATATTTAAAATAAGTTGAGGGTTATAATAAAATAGTTTATAAGAAATTGAGGACTGATATATATTATTTTAAAAAAAAATAAAGCTAGAAAGTTATCGAAGGTTTTTTTGAATTTTCTTTACTTTTTTCCAAAGCAACATCTTTTCGGGATTTAGTTTTGGCCTCACAGAATCAAGAAAAATAATTGGAGCTATAAGCTTGAAAAGCTTAATTTTTTTGGACTCGACTGAAACGCCTAATAAATCAACCAATGTAGTTTTTTTTATTTAAAAGCTGTGAAATGGTATATTTTTTGTAAATTAATTTAATTTAAAAATTCCCTATACCTACAAAATACGTATAAAATAAGTTAAATGAAAGCATGTTGTTGACATTCAATTTGTCGCCGCCATATGACCATAGTTACGCATGTGAATAAAAATCATCATAGCTAGATTAGAATCTATTTGCGAAGGAATGCAATTTACATACCTACCCCAAAAATTAAGCAACTGTATAATATTCTTTCAATGATGATACTATGGAAAATATGTTTCGACATCAATTTTTTGTTCTAAATTATTATAGTGTAGTATCATTTAAATCATGAGTAAAACTTATTTTCAAAGGGGCGTGTTTTTCCTATATTCAGAATCTAGATGTCCCTTTTTCGTTTATACAAAAAAAGTTAAATATCTACCTGGCGAATATTGTGGTACGTTTCTTAGTAAGTACTACATACTTATAAAAGGTATGGTCGATAAGAGTAGTTTTTGCCATTATTTTTGCATTGATGTATGATCATTCCAAAATTGATTCAAATCGCTAAATGCAATTTCATAACACAGTACGTATTTGATAAACGGGAATTTATATTTCCTATATAATTAGAGAACAATTTGTTTAAAATCAATACATGGCTCTTAAATATTGAAAAGAGTTTTGCCAATATATTATTTTAAATAAAAATTGCAATGATTTATTTACCAAATATTCCGTCTTAAAAGGATTAACTATGCTTTTTGCTAATAATTTAGTGGACAGACATTTTTATTTCTTTTTGCTGCATTTATTTTATGACAATGTCAATTATAACTGTTTCTCATCCTTCATTTAGATTCGGGCTGCATTTAAAAAGGGACAAAATAGTTTTTCCTTGATGTGACATATCCAAAATTTATTTTCCAACGATTTAGACATCACATGGACTCTTAGGATTTGATGTTGACATCGACTCAAACTCTTTATTGTCATTTGTCCTTAAATTGCTTACATTTGGCTCAGAATACATTCCGGGAGTATTTTTACCTGACTCATGTAATCCACTCATTAAACTTGTGCTCAAATCTTATCTTACCAAGTCTTAAGTTATATTTTTCAATCAACTGCTGGCTTATATGCTGAGAAGTCATTATTAATGTTTCTATGTCGTTGTTGATTCTCAACAAAAGCACTGAAGAACTTATGCGTTTGCAGGAAGCTAGTTTCTCAAATGTCGCCAAAATTTTTAACAACATAAATTCTGAACATTATAAGAAACTAGCTTTAATGCACACAACACAAATTACACAACGATAATTAAGAAAAATTAATAAAAAGAAAACAACACCACGGAGGAAGAACCACACTGCAACGATAAAGGGCCGACAACTGTCAACTGTCACTCAATAAAATTCAATGATGGCCGAATTGTGCGTGAGCGAGAACCATCCATCGCTCTCACACACCATATGAAGATGTGGGGCATTGTTGAGATACCACACTGCAACGATAAATGGCCGACAACTGTCAACTGTCACTCAATAAAATTCAATGATGGCCGAATTGTGCGTGAGCGAGAACCATCCATCGCTCTCACACACCATATGAAGATGTGGAGCATTGTTGAGATACCCATACACAATGCGATATAAATCACCTACTGTCCGTGTGACAGAAATAAATAGGCCAGGGTGATTGACCTACAAAAAACAGCTGAGTGCTTCACATAAGCCATCATCAGCTAAAGAAAGGTTGATGGTACAATGGTAAAACCACTCTTGAATTCACTGCCAACGAATAAAGTTTTATCCCTAAAGAAAATCGGTGTTCGAATTTTTAATTCCTTATCCACAGTTAAAGTTTCAGTTTCCCAAACTGAATTGTTTCCCGCTTGAGAATCGTCTATTCCAAGCATAACATTTTCTTTTCCCGCTCAGCTCAGCGCGGAACAGTCGTTATCTTCATCTTTATAAAAATAAAAAATATACCTACGTTAAAAAAAAATGCTATTTACCGCAAACGATTTTGAAAAAAAAAACCTTCAAATTTCCATTCACTCAGTTTTTGGACTTGCTGAATATAACTTTTGAAATGACAGTAGTTTTAGTGGCTGATTAATCCACAGGTGCGGATGGTGTTTGCACTCCACTCTCATCGTTGAATATTTCAGTAATAATGTTTTCGAACTCAAACCTTGAACCAAGGTTTTCAGTCACGTTGATATATACCTAGTCCTGCCATAAGTTCTGTTACAACTTCAAAGTCCCATAGAAAAAAAAAGAGTAAACATATCGAATTAATTTTTTTTTATTTATTAGCCCACATTATTGGCTATTTGAAAAAAAATTGTTGATTCAAAATGGCCGCCTTTTGCTTACACACAAGCCTTCAAACGTAGTGGCCATTGGGCTATCGAGGTACGCACGGTATCCATGGATATCTCGGACGCTGCTTTGGTCAATGCTGTTTTCAGGCTTTCCAAATTTCTGTGGGGAGTCTTGCAGGCCATGTTTCCAGTTCTGACCACAAACCATAATCCAGTGGATTCAGATCTGGACTCCCCGAGGGCCAATCTTCGGCTGCTATGAAACCAGGAATGTTGAGCCTGAGCCACTCCTGCGGGGTTTTGGCTTTATGCGCTGGAGCAGAGTCTTGCTGGAAGATCCACCTGTTTCCGTTGTAAAGGATATTGGTCAAGCCTTTAACAACACCCTCTAGCACGTCCTCTTGATAGACCTTCGCCCCAGTTTTCAGGCCTTTTTCACAGAAATGGAGGGATGTGACACCTTGGTGGGACACCCCCCACCAAACCATTACGGACGCTGGATGATGACCTCGTTGAACCCTAGGAACAATTTTTTTCGCTTCCTTAGATGAAGTGGCATAAATCTTATCATTTTGCTTATTGAAAACTTCTTCAACGGTAAAAATTTTTTCATCCGTAAACAAAATGTTTTCATGGTCATTGGCCGCGTGCCACTGCAGAAGTCTCTTGCATCTTTCCAGCCTAATTTTTTTCATTTGGGGAGATAAGAGATGACCAGTGGACCGACGATAGGCTTTCATATGGGGATCGGCCTGAATCAACCTTGACATCGATCTGGTTGATATCTCCAACTCCTTGGACATTATTTTCTGTTTTCTAAGGGGATTTCTCCGAATTCGCTCACACACTGCCTTCACTACCGCACTTGTACGGACGACGCGTGGGCGACCACTTCTTGGCCTGTCATCGACTCTGGACATTTCGGAGAAACGATCAGTAGCCCGATAAACAAAATTTCTCGATATGCCGAGTGGTTTTAGCAACTCGAAAATTTGGCCAGCACTCTTCCCGCACTTATGCAACGCAATTAGCGCGATTCGATTTTCTTTAACGCCCCACTCCATGTTAGCAGATCGCAAGCTGAAACCAAACTGGCTAGTTTTCTTTACTACACAACGCATGCGTTCCGAAAAAAAGTTAACGGTTCTATTCCCGCAAGAAGTTGTTTGCAATAAGCGATGGAAATTGTGTAACAGAACTTATGGCAGGACTAGGTACAAGTTGTGTGGTACAACATTTTTAAATGTTTTTTTCAGTTTGTTAAAAAATTCTTTTTGGCTTTCCCGTAAGAAATTCTTAACTCTTTTATCAAAATGTAGTTTTAAGGCTCAGTAACTTTTACTACTAATTAAACTGATCCTTTCTTAAGATTTATTGAATAGGTATTTTTTGAATATTTTTTTTTAACACTGATAAATTCAATTTATTTGAAATTTCCTTTTTGGTACTTCTTACTGTTTTTAATTCAACAAAAATTCATGAGAACTAAAATCTATTTGGTGTTTTAGAAATATTATGAACTATCTTATCATTATCATTCCATTTACAGTACAATGGATTTAAATAGATTTTATATTAAACTCCTCAATATTTACGAATATATTTTCTGATATAACAGCTTTTGGTGAATGAATTGCATAACCACCGTAATGAGAAAGTTCGTTTACCAATACTATGACTTTCGAATCCTTTGCTAAAAGGAATATTTCTTGAATTTCAAAAATGCTTAATTCTGCCTAAACCATGTTAATATAAGACATTTTTTAAAAAGGCTGCCTTTGTATTTAATCTGTGTGAAAGCAAAACACTGTTGAGGCTAATGTTTAGTTTTGAAAAAAGTTTGCTCTCATTTTTGCTGAAAATTGTATGCTTTTTTGTCAAAATAAATGTTTTTCGGGGGTCATCACAAAATAAGAAAATTTTAGTTGGCATTTCTTAGCTAAAGTCAGCAAAATGTTCCTTCTCGAAGTGTTAACATTAGCGTACGCTTTAATTTCTTTATGCTTAGCCTCAAAGCGAAAACACCAGTTTCGGAGGACCAGAGTTTTCTATAACAGTTTAGTAATGAATCAATAAATGATGTTTCGGTTTAAAAGTATCGTTTAAAGAAGGACATAAGTTTCATGGTGTTCAGTAATTAACTGGCGGAGGAGCAAAATATCATTCTTACAAATATTAGCTCGAATATTTTTAAAAGAGTAAGACAAAATTTCCAGACACACTCGTCTTCTGGTATGATATCTCCTAACAACAAAGGAAATAAACGAATGAAAGTTTTCATTTCATTTGCGGTCATTTTCAAAAGGTAAATGGTTTTCTCAGTTGGGTTTTGAAAAATTTCTTACGTCTAATGAGCCATAGCTAAAATTTTGCTTCCGTACATTTAATTCTTACAAGGTAATGAATTTAATTTCGTGTGTATAACTATAAAGCCACAATAAATCGAACTTTTACAAGTTTATTACATTCCATTTCACTAATTTCTTGGTTTAGGTGATGATACGATGTTGATTTAAAATATTGAGACTGTATAAAACTTGCAACGCAAATATGATCAAGTTGCGAATATTTGTCAGAGAGTGGAAAACTGTAAAAAAGAAATACATATTTCACCCTCATTATACTTTAAAATTTGTTGTAACTTTTCATGAATCATCTTTATTTTCCGATGGATTTTCTATCGTTTTAATAAAAACGATAGAAAATATTTTATAAACTGAAATTTAAGTGGCACAAGTAATCCTTTTGTATTTTTCTCATCAAACACAGCTTCACCATTGTGAATGTGCATTACTGAAGCTGCCCTTCTACATAAGAATAACAATTTTACTAGGAAAAATGTTGGAGATATTCAAAAATTAATTCAGATACTTTTTGTCCCCCATCGCAGACCATTTAAAATGGTTTAGTGATGTCCATATTTCTAGATTTCGACTTAGAAGTTTTATCGATAACTTTTCAAATCCATTTGACTGTTGCAATTTTTAATGTATCTATAAGCGGCTTAAAAACAACGTTTATTTAGATGACTTAGTTTAATTTTCAATCAACAAAAGAGTAACTTCAGTAATGCACAATGGTCTACGTGTAATTTTTACCAATCTTCTTCTCCTTTGCGAAAATGCCGGCACCTGTTCCTTTTATCCATCTGTGTTAGATGGAAATTGACTTTCTTTTCGTGGGTTCATTTGTGTTTCATTCTGCCCTGTTCGAAAAAGGAGCAGATGAATGGTCTGTCAAAGTCTAGATCGGGAGACATATACTCAGAAGTGACAACGTTTTCTATGTATTTATTTAAGATCTGCGCATGCCCAAGTTGCAAGGGTTCCAAGTGTTTATTTGGCTGATGCTTAAAGCACTTTCGGCAGCGGATTCTTTCATTTATAGGTCTAGAGACTGGAGAATCGCCTTTAATCCAGATATTCTTTGTATTTTGGTCATTAACTTAAGATTGGGCGCTTTGATGACTGCTTGCCAACAGACTACGCTGCCATATGTGGAAAACATGAGAATTCAATATCGAAAAAAAAAACAACCGGCGATTTATTTGTTGTCATAGCGAAAAAGAATTATAACGAAGCAGACTTTGAATTTCAAATTGTGTCCGGAACATCTAAACAATTCATAAAATTCTTACATTATTTTGAATGACGAAATTAAAATGATCGACATCTTTGTTGTTTTCATTGTTAGACTCGTTGACCGTTTTCCAACTGAAAACGGTTGGGTGACCCTCGTGGATCGGAAACGAAAAAATCCGCCACACAATCTCGTTACAGTTCACGTACCTGCCCAATTAACAGCGAATCATATCATCATACTAATCATGAGGCTGTATCTCTAACACCGCCATTTTACTGCCTTTAGTCTTAGATTAATTTAATTGAGCAACATACCTCAACATTGATATGAGTCTTCACTTTCGACAAAAACGGGGGCACATCGTGAAAGTTTTTGAATTTTTGAATTATTCACAGGTGATCGACTCCGATTAAACGGAATCAATATATAAAAGTATATATTGAATCCACACAAATATTGTAATAGCGTCAACAAAAAATGGATTTCATAGTAAACTGTAAATAAATAATGAATGCAAGACACCACGTAATTATATTATGTATTACGATGTTTTGTTAGCAGAAGTTATGCCATTCGTCTTGAATGTGTTCGTAGATATAAACTTTGCATTTTCTTGAATAAAAAGTGATTTTTTTTTAAAAACCTGCCTATATCCTTCTCATTATTTTTCAGAATAAATTGAAAAATCGAGTAAATTGGTTGAAACCTATAATAGCTGTTTTTTTATTATCAGCTATGATCCATATAGATCATCGATTTCCATGCACTTACAACAACAGCACATGATCCTGCTTCTCATCGAGATCACGAATCATGATCTGAAAATTATTTCTACTATTTCCCAATAGATGGCTTGTTTCATTTTTAAATGTTGGTGTGTCTGTAAACGATAGCTACCTAGTTACGTTGCCAGACAAAAAAATTAAACACAAAATATTAATTGATTTTTTCCCGCACGAATTAAATCCCCATCCGTATTCCGCGTTATTTTCTTTTTATAAAGGTATGTTCAGACCAGCCAAACACTTGATAAACAATTATATACCTCCATGTTTTGTAAAAATTTCTAAAAATTTGCTGGTTTGGATCTGGACACAAAAATCGTGATGGGAAATCATTTTTGTTTTACAAGTTTAACTGCGGAAAGTGAGCGCTGTTTTTTGATCATTATTTATTTTTTTAAATAAAATAAAAAATGTCAATAAAAGCTTTGAATACCAATGAGAAAGTGATTCATTTAATACGAATATTTGAATTAAATCGTGTGTCACGTGAATTCCGAGACCAAAATTACAAAAATATAAACTTTACTCGCTGCTAATAACCCTACCACATTATTTTCTTCTAGTTGGACTAGAATAATAAAACTGAAATTTTAATAACTAAATTTCAGAAATCTTTTATAAATGTGTCCGATTAGATTCAGAAGCATTTCTGAAATGTTTCGCTGGTCTGGACACACCTTAATATGCCAAGATAAACGGATGTGCTAGCAGCAAAATATTGTTCATGTGTTGCATATTTGAACATAAAATACTAAATTTGTTTCTAAAAAATATGGAAAAGAAAAACTATTAAAATTTGATTCAAATATGGTAACACCCCCGACATTGCACGCGAAATGACATGTGCCTTGTGAGACGTCATGTTGAGCAGAATATTTGCAATATGGCTGGTGGCAATGTGAAGTTTGTAATACCCTCTATTATCTGTTTTGTTTTTTAAAGCAGCTGTTGCCACAACTCAAAAATTAAACTTTTCAATGATCCGTCTTGTTTAATTTTCGTGATCTGATCGGGATCAGATCACGGTGATAATAAAAAAACAGCTAATGAAATTTAGTCAATTTAAAATTATTTCGAAGAAAAATTGTTTGGATTGCAACAGTTTAATTTCGAAGAAAAATTATTTATATTGCAACAGTTAAATGCGTATTTCTCAATGTAAGGACAAAAGTTGATAATGACATAGGTACACGTATTGATGAAACTTGTTGAAGTTGAACAGTTTTGTCACCAATTTAATGGATTTCAACAAGTTTATTCAATTTGGAAAAAAATTAATACACGAGGATAGTACAAATTTCTTGGTAATTTAGGGGAATGTGGTGTTAGATTCAACCCGCCATACCAATAATCATTTTTAGTGTCCAGGCTCAATTTTTCGAATTCACAATGGCGAAATTTTCCATGCAAAATTGCACCTATAAAATATTGAGTGTGGAGGTTAAAAATGATTATTAGTAAGGCTCAACATATTTACGAGGACGTTGTAAAACTCAAATTATAATATAAGGAGCCGCTTAGAGCTGAAGTAGCTCTTTGCTCTAAATAATTAACTTAACTTTGGAGACACTGGCCTCACGATATTTGATGCATGTATTCATCAGAGATTTATCGGGATGAATGGATCGTCGTCGTCTTTCGTGGTCCGCTGTATCTTCCGTCCATCAAATGCAACAACAATTTTTTTTTCTTTTATAAATTTAAAATATATTTGATAAATATTGGAACTATTTATAACTAATAAAAATATACTTAATCTTCTCTAGATGCAATATTTTTATTTATATGAAAGAAATTGTTGTTAATATGTATTTCAATTTAAAGCTGTATCCTCAAGTTAAAATAAAAACAAACATCCTGGCTCTTATGTATATCGGTTTCAAAAGACCCAGAATAATGTTATTAAAGGTATCTACATAAGGATTTCCATTTCCTATTCGATAACATTTTTATTTCATGAACAATATTCATGATAGCGGATAATGCATGGATTATTTTATCCATACATTGACTACTCCCTGTTCAATGCGTTGGGTAATTGGGGGAAGCACATAAACCATAGAGTATCTAATAAATCCTTTAAGCCGCTGTCTATATATCCATTCTGATTCAAATCCGAAGGAAAATTCTTTACGATAGGAATGTCATTAATCTTATTCTCATGCGGCATACGTGGAGCAAGTGTGAATATCTACATGTGCACGCTGTATATTTGCCTTGTAAGTAATACATGCGCTAAGGTATATAACACAGTGGACATTGAAAATTTGGGTTGACAGCAATGATTAGAGATGTTGCGAATGAAGTTCAGCTGTCCTTATATATGGGTCAACTGTTGCTGTCACATTATTAAGATAAGTTTAGATGCTTGCCGTCCACACTGACTGTATCTACTTTGTACATGTCTGATAATGCTATTAGCTTTGTCTCTAACTGAGTACGTATAATTATGTGTAGTGTACGTGTTGCGAAGGACACTAGCTTGCGGTAATTACTACGCGTTTATATTGCAGCCGGAATTTAGTTCGGTAAACACAGCTGACAAGTTTAACCTGTATGGTGAATTTTTAATATTAACATAAATACGTTTACAAATATGTACATATGTACCTACACCCCATAGTTGATCAATAAATCTGTCAGAACCGATTTATAAATCTGAACGATTAAATGGACAGTATGTCTACATAAAACACATAAAAATCTACCGATGGGATAAAATATTCCTAATAAGTGCATCTCATCGCACTGGTGGTTATATTTTCAACTTCGAATGCACCTACATTCCCCTCCAAAAGCATTGACTTAAGATATTATTCCTATATATGGCTGAGGATAAAATGTGTTTTAGGTCCAAACTCATTAATACCGATAAGCCTGGCGTTCTCTTTTCTAAGATTCATGACAAAAGTAGAAGACCATTGTTTACGAAAATTAAAAAATCAACTTCCAAGCTAAGTTACAGAGCTATTGGCATACTCTCCAGAAGCGTTACAGCTAATGATCAACCGCCTCAGTAGTTACTGTAGGTTATAGAATTTGATAGTTAATTTGGATAAATCAAAGGTGATGGTGTTCAAAAAAGGGGGAAGTCGAATGATTTCAAATGAGAAATGGCATTACAGAGGCGAAACTATTGAAGTTGTGAAGAAATATAAATACCTCGGGGTACTTGTTACCAACAATCATCAGTACGGATGCTCATCTAGAGGAAAAGCTGGTAAAATCGAAAACAGCTATTAATGTAGCATGGAGGAGATGCTTTAGCAATAAGTACATTGCCATAGTGCTAAATATAAAGTTATTTTCTTCTTTTTTATTCAACACAAGTATGGGGATGTAAAAAATACGAAACTGTCGAGAAACTGCTACGATTTTACCTCAAAAGAACATTTCATCTTCCGCCCAACACGCCAAACTATATGCTAATGCTAGAAGCAGGTGTACAACCTCTTTTTACGAAAACGCTGAAACTCCAAGCGGATTATATAGTTAAGGTGCTTAGCATGCCGGATTACCGGCTCCCAAAAATTGCAGCCTTACAGGCTATACAAAGTAGATCAGGATGGTACAAAGAGTGGTTGGTATTAGCTCGAAAGTGTAATACAGATATTAATCACGATGATGTAAGGTGTTGGAAGAACCAGCTTTACAAAAGTGTCCAATATTGGAAAAAACGGGAAGCGATATCCTATCGGAGAAGTAATAACACTCCTCAACGATGTAAATGTTCCTATTTTGTTTAAATATTGTAAAATTACTCTACAAGAATATTATCAGGCAACTTTTGATAAATATTAATATGAATTCATTTTCTTTTTTTTTCTTTTTCATTTGCATACACTATATAAATGTATTGCCAATCAGACAGACGGCAATGCCATGCAAACTAATATAATTTATTTTATTTTATTTTGTAAACTTATTTTGTAATGAATTTATAAAATGCACAAATGAATTTAAATCTATCTGTCTATCTACAAAGGCTTATTATGTTTGTGGTCTTCAGATTGTCCCTTGATACAAAGTTAAATGGGGCTTACATCATTGACATGGCACCATTTCGTACAAGATGCCAACAAAATTGTCGTTTAATTCATATTTATTTACTCAGTTTTTACAATCAACAAAGGTAAAATAGTGTTTGATAAATCTTATAAAAAAAAACCCGCAGTTTAATTACGTAATAGTTTAATTATGAAATAAATAAAATCAACTTTTGAGATAACAAAATTGACGAATCACTAATTAAATTGGTTTTCATGTTTCAAGCGACATCAAATGGAACAACCTTCGTTGGCACTATGTTCTAAGTGACAACTGACAATATCAGTTAAACTAAGCGCCATGTGCAAATTTTTGTTCTCGTAGGATATGTTGCATAGTACAATTCTTTTCATATAATAGCACACAAGTTTTGTCGGTTACAACAATTAAGAGGGCATAACAAATATCAATACCCAGCAAATATGTCGGATACTACAATTTATATTTCTCTCTAGGGTCGTTTGTATCATAAGTTAAGTCATTAGCATCACTACTGAATCTTAATTGTAACCACATGAAAATAAAATGTAAATAAGAATTTTGAAAGTAGTAAACGTTGAATTGGATTGTATTATGAAAGCTTTTTAAATGAATGAATGTATTTCTCTCTCTATAATGCACTAATATACACTAGGGTGGAGCGTACAATTTTTTTTTTCGATTTTTATTTTCGAATAGCGTTAAAAAGTTGCACAATTACGGAAACTAACCTAAAAAAATAAAAAAAAAAAATATTTAACTTTTGTTAGCCCTCTACCACGACTCAAAGTGTTGCAAAATTGGCAAAAAATCCTTAATTAAAAGACGCCATGGTGTCCCACCACCTAAAATAATTTTTTAATGTAAAAATTTAAAAAAAAATATAAAATAAAAATCATAAAATTTGATCAGTATAATCTTTGCAATATGAAAATGGTTTTTTGTGTCTGCCGACCAGAATATCAGTTGTTGACGAGAAAAAAGGCTAATGCTCTGTTGTTGCACTTGTTGCGCGCTGTCTGGGTCCTAAATTGTTTTTCTCCCGCCGGTCATCCTAGACTTTTACTGAATATTATAGTTCGGTTCTGATCTGGTGTGTCGGATTTGCAATTAACACATAGTAGTTCAATTAGCTGCCAAGAAGCAACACGTTTTCAGTTTCACATCTCTTTATTTACCTCTTATTAAAATAAAATACAATAAATAATTGGCGCAACAGGTCCGTATGGACCCAAGCGTAGCTTCTCACAACCATTCGTCTTGTGTGAGCTTTTATTTTTGGGACGAATGGAAGGGATCTACAATTTTATGCCGAGTCCAAACGGCCAATTGAGAAGCTCTTTCATGACAGTTATACTCTCGGATGTTTGTCAGACGTTCGCGAGAGTTGGCGCAGTGAAAAAAACCTTAAGTTGGAATTTGGGTTTTTCTCGGGATTCGAACCTGGGACCCCTCGCTTAGTAGTCCAACACACTAACCACTAAGCCACTGCGCCCACATTTACCTGTTGAAGCGAGTGACGCGACAAGAATTGGACTGCCCTATCTTTGGAGCACTGGAAGAAACAATTTTGAGGAAGCAGAAAACAAATGAAAAGATTTTTAACCACCAAATTCCAACGTCATCACTTGAAGCAAAAACAAGACCGAGATCTCAAGACAGACACCTAGACTTGAGCAAATTATCTGTTATTGGTTGCGATGGTACAGCTACAAACACTGGATGGAGAAGTGGGGTTATCCGGCTTATGGAGTTGAACTTGGGGAGACCGTTGCAATGGTTCATTTGTCAACTACATACCAACGAATTGCCACTACGTCATTTATTTATTAAATTCGATGGAGCTACATTAGGAGCTCAACTTTATTCGGGACCCATTGGAAAGGCGTTGGAAAATTGTGCGGACCTTCCCGTTGTTGAGTTTTCACCAATCCCAGGTAACCTTGCTACTTTATCCAAAACTACTCAAGATTCCTTAAATATTTGTTTCAAATGTGTGAAGCTATAAGCAAAAGTTCCTGTCCTATAGATCTCTCCAACAGAAACCCGGGAAAAATGGCGCACTCGAGATGGTTAACAACTGCCAATAGGATATTGAGGCTTTATGTAGCCATATCGAATCCAAATGATAACTTGACAATACTTGCTAAATATATACTAAAAGTGTATGGTCCAGTTTGGTTCAGTATTAAAAAAGAAAGTTCATTTAAAAATGGCCCAAAGCATGTATTAAAGTTAATAAATTAGTCAAGATGTTTTAGTTCTGTTGTAAGGGAAATAATAGACCCCGTTATTCAACGCAATTCATATTTTGCACACCCAGAAAGCATATTGATGGCAATGCTAAACGATGAAAGACCACATATCAGAGAACTAGACTTGAAAAGAATCATCTCAGCTAGAAAAAAACGGCGACTTGGGGGTTCAGTCAGAATTTTTAAACTTCCAAAATTAAATTTTAGAATAAATGATTATCTTGATTAATTAATCTTGTCTGAATCACAAGTCACATCACCCCCATTGCTGGATAGAATGGGTGATCAGGAGTTGGAAGAACTTCTGCAAAACAAATCTTCAATTGACATGCTCTTTCCAAACTACCTTGTCACACTCAAGCTGTTGAGCGCTATGTAAAGATGGTGACCGAAGCTTCAACCACATTTTTACACACAAAAAAAAAATGATAACGTAAAAAATTAAAGATTTATGTATTGGTAGCTTTTTAAATTATTTATTATGAATTTTTAGGTCTCTATTTTTAAGTTTATATAAATTTCTTGTCCTAATAAAGCTAATATATATTGATTTTTGTTTTCTTATTTCATTAATAATATAATATAAAGGTATTTCAAACTTGTGGACGAATCTTTTCTTTAACAAAAAAAAAAACTATTTTTTTCAAAGCCTCAAAACTTTGAGCCAAGGTAGAGGGCTAAAGACATTATCAAAAAAAAAATGTTTAATGTCAAATTATTTTACTCATCAAAATGCAACGAAATGGAGATATTCGAAACTGATACATCAACTTTTTTTTCTCTCCATACATTGACGCTCCACCCTAATATACACTGATAGTGTATACTAAAGTCACAGTGCCATTTAAATGACTCGAAAAAATGGCCGTGTAACCGTACCTAAACAAGCACACTCTCTTTTTATAAGAATGTGTTTACGATTTCTGTCTGATGTCAGGTATCTAGTATACATTTTGGGTCTTAACTTACTTACTTCCTTAGGTGACGCGAGATAGGCCTGGGGGCTGGCGGCTGGGGCTCAACCAGTTGGTCTCAGCTGCTGGTCTATTTATTTGTAGCTCTAGCTTCATATATCAATTTTTTGTCGTTATCGTAGTAGTGCGCAGTGGCTTATGGTTTGCTGTGTTAGACTAACAGCACTCTATCAATGATTTGGTATTATGAGTATCAATTGATCATTTTTACCCCATTGTGAATGCTAATCAAAATATCATTGAGAATGGGTACTATTTTGAAGTTTGACGGATCTAATTGGTATTTGGTTTTTGTTTTGTGGCTGAAGTCTAATTTTGGTGAAATAATGTAAGTTGTTTTTATTAAACAAAATCCGCCTTTTTCTTAACAATTGTTTATTTATTTAGGAGTAGAGTGGTAAGCAATAAGAAACAAATCGGAAAATTGATTGAATTGATGGAAGAAAGTCCGGACCTCGCGAAGGGAATTTCATCAAAGCCAGTCCTTACCAGAAAGTGGGAAGCTATCACGTTGGAACTCAATAGCTTAGGGCCTCCAGAACGAGACTCAGCCAAGTGGCAAAGAGTAAGTGTTTTAATTTGCAAAAATTCGATGTATTTATTTATTGATATAACTATTTTAGGTATGGATTGATCAAAAAACAAAAATAAAAAAAAAACATCTAACAACAAAATTGAAATGACTGCAACTGGTGGTGGTTCCAGTAACATAAGCCGATTGACTGACGCTGAAGAAGCAGTCAGTCGTCTTATGCATTTCAATGACTGTGTAGATCCCCCAGGATTTGAATTTGGGTTGGAGGAACTTCCCAGTTTTATAATTGAAGATGATCTAGAGGACGAAGAAATGGTCGCAGTGCAGGCCGAAGAAACTGCCACAGTGCATTCATCGAATTCTAGTCACAAGAAATCGTCATACAAGCAAAAAAATGAGTGTAAAAGAATTGTCCTCTTGGAAAATCAGACGTCGGCGCAGGAAAAGTTTTATAACAATATGTCAAATATAATGAGTGGCATCGATACAAAATTGGAAACTATTGAAAAGAGTATTCGCAACACGGAATATTATGCAAAAAAAAAACTTACAATATAAAAAAAGAAAAAAAAAGTGAGGTGCTTAAGATTAAAAAAGAAAAGTTGCAGCTTTATAAAGAAAATATAAGAAATAAAGAGAACTACAGAAAAACCAAATTAAAACTAAAACAGCAACTCTTGGAAATTGAACAAGGAAAGCTGAATTCTTATGTTTCAGTTTGATGCTGTGTTATGTTTTGAAGACTGATCAATGAAACTTTGTGATTTATTTTAAGTTATTTAATGGATTTTATGATTACTTTTGAGTTTTGAGCTTTATATGATTTTTGCGATTGCTTTTTAAGTTATTAAATTCCCTATTAATATGTAATTAATATGTATGTATGAATTCTTTAACGATATTTTTCTTTTACTTTTTTATTGTGCCTCAAGGTAATAAAAGCAAACAAAAAAATGACAAAACTGCTGTTTTTTAATGCATTATTTTATTTAACATTTAATCGATTTGCATAAAACTTGCAATGGAATCCCTTATTCGGCTGCCTTCAGAGAATGTTGGGTTTGTAGGATCAGCTAACACATCACGGTTGCCAAGACTATTGTCGTTTTCTTCATCGAATATTTCAGGATTTTCCATTCTATACTTTACACAAATATTATGAAGAGCTGCACATACGTTAAATACTTGGGTGGCTTTCTTTGCGGTGTAGTGCAGTTCTCGCGCTTGCAATAGGCATCTAAATCTACTTTTTAAAACTCCAATAGTCCGTTCGACAATATTTCGACCCTGTGCATGTTTTCTATTGAAGGTTGCTTGCAGAGAATTTTCTGCAGCGTCTCTATATGGTGTAATTAGGTACGGTGAAAGAGGATATCCTCCGTCACCAAGAAGTCGAAAGTAGGTTCTTCCATTACGATAGTCCCCTTCTAACTTGACTTTTAACTGTGACACATTCCAAACATTTGCATCATGTGACGCTCCTGGATGTTTTGCATTTACAAACCGAATGTTCATTAAGTGATCACAAACCTTTAAATAAAAAAATAATAATAATTGCATATTGCCTTGGAAAAATATACTTACAAGCTGGCATTTATACTATAATAGCCCTTTCTATTGTAATACACATGCCGAAGGTCTTTTTTCGGTCCGATTATTTTCACGTGCGTTCTATCTACAGCCCCAACAACATTTGGAGTTCTACTTCTTTCGAAAAAGTATATTTTTGTCCGACGTTCTTCTTCCTGCGTGTAATTAAATCGGATCCATTTCGGACAAATGTACCTTTCCAAAACGCTAAGCAATTCACTAAGAACAACCGATACGGTTGGTTGTGCCATGCCAATCCGAAAGTCATTTCCAACGCTCAGTTGGTAGCTTCCTTGAGCAAAAAATTTTAAAACTGCTGCTAGTTTTAGTATAATTGGGATGGATTGCTGACTTTTAATAGGTTTGAGTTTATCCTCAATATCGGTCAACACTTCTACGACGGCTTGTTTTGATAGTCGGAAGTTCTGTACGAATCTGGAACCGAATCACATCAAGTAAAAAAAATAAATATATTAACTGCATCAACAAGAAATTTGTGGTTGATAGAAAATTTAATGAATATCAATTTATTTGACAACCGTAATACCAAGTTTACCGATAAAACTATTCACAATAGATCTTAAATCTAATACAATTCACATTTCATCAAAAATGTTGATAGATTGATAACCATAATACCGATTCGTTCATTGTGTCGATATGTATCAATTATTATCAAATATCGTGTTGATATTTGATAGCCATAGTAGGGCTGTAAAGCAAGAGTCCCAGGCTCGATCCCCGAAAAAAACCCAAATTCCATCTTAAGGTTTTTGTGCGCTGAGCCATCTCTCGCAAACGTCTGACAAACATCCGAGAGTATAACTGTCATGAAAGAGCTCAATTGGCTGTTTGAATTTGGCATAAAATCGTCCCACAGCACATATGAAAAAAAACAAACACATAAAACGAACGGTTGTGAGAATTTAGACCTGAGGTTCCTACGGTAGGGACCTGTTGCACCAACTATTCATATATTAATTTTTATCGCAGTTCTACAGAAACTCCTTATTTTCGATTTTATTATTTTTATTCTTTGAAATGAGTGCAATTCATTTTAATACGCGTAGACAATATTTTTATTTGTTGCAGTAGTATGGGGTAAAGTCGGGTAGTAGTTTAACCGGACCAATTTTTTTAAATGTGATAAGTGAACGTTCACAGTGATATTTTGAATACCAAAGGTACCGTGGTGAAATGGCATATCAGAATGTGGGGATATTTGGTGCCATTTCCAAATACTAGAAGTAACATAATAGCTACATCGATTTCCCGAACCAGCTAAGAAGAATACTGTGAAACCAAATGTAAGGTCTCAAAAAAATTTACTTTTGTCTAGCTTCGATAAGTCAGCATCCCAAAATAATTAATTCATTAAAGATATTGAAAGGAAAAAGATTCTGGAATATGACTTCTGAACGAAGCCAATGGTTTAATGGCATAATATGGCCACTTCCGGTGTAGCTACAACAATGAAATCATATAGGTCCCATTCTCTAATCTAAAACGCCTCAACCACATTGACTTGAATAGCCTTGAGGACCGCTGGGACTGGGAATGGGATACTGCGCGTCTCTTTACAGCTTCAAATTAAAATTAAAATACAAAAATATAATGTATGCATTTGAACGAACATAAAGAAAGATGCAGACAATTCTCATTGGAACTAAAAAAATTGAAAGCCTCCGAAGATGATGACTAGTTCGTTGGCATACCCTTAGCCTGCATTTTTTCAGGTCGTCGAGAAGTTGATTGTCCTAGGACAATGAATAGTACTAGTACTCCTGCTTAGCGGCAATCCTTTAGTTGTTGATGTTAGTGAATGTTTGGCAGATATTGCAATATCAATAAAAAAAAACTTATGATAAAAAAAACACACCTCTAAACGGTCCTATACCCATATCTCACATCTGATGTTAGGCATGTGTTTCCTTATGCAAAAAGCGGGCCTTCTCTAAAATGCACCAAGTCCTTCTGCTGTGTCACATTACTCTTTGCCAAAACAGTGACCTCATCCATACCTAAAAAAACAGCTAATGGATCGTTTTAAAAACGAATGACCGAATGTTTGTCCATATATACAGCGTCATTGTCTAACATTTCGACTGTCAAAGGCAGATCAATTTGTTCAGCTGTAATACGAAACCAATTTGTTTCGTGCAATACATACACTTCCCCGACTTCAACAATGTCATCGGCCATTGATTTCAGTCGGCATTTATGCTAAAACTAGAATATTCATTCTCGGGGATGGAGTTTCCGGCTGCTAAATTCCTCGTCCCAACCTGACCCAAACTTCCATTGGGTCAACTCAACATGCACACACAAAGAGAAGTGCCGCTGCTGAATAATTTATTTTATTGCCACATGGGAAATTCCGAACTCGAATCAATTTATATCGCTTTTTATTCTATTTTACTCGAATCGAACTTTTGGGTTCGCAGGCGCTGAGATTCATTCCGTTCCATTGTCGTCTCGTTGTGCTGTCCCTCTTCGGCCGGCACATTGAGTCATCCTGCAGGACTTATCGTTGAGAAGAGTGGAATTTGTTGGTCAGATCAGGACACCAGAGAAGTGTTCAAAATGTGAACGGAATAAATTTTCGAGTTACGTATTTTTCTTTGCAATGAATTCAAGAGTTTATTTTTTGGTATTCTGCTTTGTTCCTGGATGGATCTGGGAACAATGCAAAAAAAAAGTTTTTCCAGGAATGGAATTTTATAGATTTTTATATCCTCCTCGAAGTGATTGCGGTATATTTTTTTATATTTTTGTTGGTCCTGTTCTTCAGTCTTCGTTTTTTTTGTGCTATGGATGAGTATTGTGAATGGGAGTGACATAAAAATCCCGAAAAGTAATTTAATTTCGAAAGGACTTGATTTCCTGTGAAGAGTTGAAGGTATGTAAAAAAAGACTAAGTATTTGAATAAGATGCTTTTTTCCTACCTACCCCTTTTTTGTAGAAAAAGTTCTGTAAATGGATAACAAAAATCTGTTCATAATACTATTCTGCTCCAAGTCTAAGCACAGGGTGAAGCTGGGATTACTTCAAACATGGAAAACAACAGCGTCAGAAGTGTATTTAAATACATATGAGCTAAATTCAGTGCTGGCTCCAGCCAAACAAGAGCCCTGTGTAAGATTTACAGAAAGCTCCTTTTTTTTCATATTTGCACACATGCAAGTCTTTTCCATATCACCCAGGAGGTAGACCTTTAATGCGCTTTTTTTTTATAGAGGTTTCTTTTGCAAAAAGTCACATCCTCGTGAAAGAAATATACCTACACGAACAGGGTGAAATATTTTTAGGTTAGGTAGGTAAGAAATGAACGTGCATAGTTTAATGTTGGCACTAAGGCGGTGCCTTAAGCTATTTTAGCGTAGCACGCTTTGTGTTGCTGTATAAAGCGCAGCTCTGTGAATATAAAGGCACAAATGCCATAATTAATCCAGAGTCAAGACTATGTTCAAGACTTTATTAATCAACTTCATTCTATTTATACAAAATTCTTATTACTTATCCTAAGCAATAAGATATTCAAACAGCATAATAAACTAAATTTGATCCCTTTGGTGGGAGCGATGTACAAAGTGTAAACAATAACAAACACATGAACTCTTATGAACCTCTACGTAGCATGAATCACTGTCGATACCGATCGAATGCCACTTGACACTCCATGCTATCTAGGGCGATACAATAGCTGTTTTTTTTATTATCAGTGTGATCTGATCCCGATCAGATCACGAAAATAAAACAAGACGGATCATTGAAAACTTTAATTTTTGAGTTGTGGCAGCAGTTGCTTCCAAAAACAAAACAGATAATACAAGGTATTACAAACTTCACATTGGTACCAGCCAAATCGCAAATATTCTGCGACGTCACACAAGGCATATCTTATTTCGCTTGCAATGTCGGGAGTTCTACCATATTTGAATCAAATTTGAATAATTTTTCTTTTCCATATTTCTAGAAACTAATTTAGTATTTTATGTTCAAATATGCAACACATGAACAATATTTTGCTGCTTGTTTATGAAATTCTTCTGAAGCAAATCGGACACATTTCATACACATTTATAAAAGATTTCTGAAATTTAGTTATTAAATGTTTATGAAATATTTCAGTTTTATTATTCTAGTCCAACTAGAAGAAAATAATGTGGTAGGGTTATTAGCAGCGAGTAAAGTTTATATTTTTGTAATTTTGGTCTCGGAATTCACGTGACACACGATTTAATTCAAATATTCGTATTAAATGAATCACTTTCTTATTAGGTATTCCAAGCTTTTCTTGACATTTTTATTTTATTTAAAAAAATAAATAATAATCAAATAACAGCGCTCACTTTCTGCAGTTAAACTTGTAAAACAAAAATGATTTCCCATCACGATTGGGAAACTGTAAAACATTTCATTCATTGTTTTTTGTGTCCAGATCCAAACCAGCAAATTTTTAGAATTTTTTATAAAACATGGAGGTATATAGTTGTTTATCAAGTGTTTGGCTGGTCTGAACATACCTTTTTAAAAAGAAAATAACACGGAATACGGATGGGGATTTAATTCGTGCGGGAAAAAATCAATTAATATTTTGTGTTTCAGTTTTTTGTCTGGCAACGTGATTAGGTAGCTATCGTTTTCAGGCACACCAACATTTAAAAATGAAACAAGCCATCTAGTGGAAAATAGTAGAAATAATTTTCAGATCATGATTCGTGATCTCGTTGAGAAGCAAGATCATGTGCTGTTGTTGTAAGTGCATGGAAATCGATGATCTATATGGATCATAGCTGATAATAAAAAACAGCTAATGTTACGTCATGGTTCTTCGCGTTTAGTGTGACTGCATTGAATCACTACAATAGGGCCTAGTGGGATTTTTATTTTGCGATATTTTGAGTTAGATTCTCCTTGAAGTTGCAACGTTGTCAGTGATGTGAGTTAATGTGCAGGAAAAAATTCAGCGCACGAGCGCTGAATATTGTTATTTTGTGCTTATTTGAACAAGCTTTTGGTTTAAAGTGCAAATGCTAGTATTTGTTAAGGTAAAATTAATTTTTCTTTCCTAGCAATGCGCCCCCAAAACTTGGCGCCCTGTGTATTTGCACATCTTGCTCATATGGTTGGTCCGGCCCTGGCTAAATGAGATCATTATTTCATTAGCTAAAGTTTTAAGCTTTTTTTTTTCAAAAAGGCAATTTTTAATTTTTAAATTGATTCAACATACTGACTTTTTAATTTTTTAAGCATTTTACAAAATCTTTGCCAAAAAAAAATATATGTATGTAACCTCGGTCTTAAAGAAAGTGTTTCATCATTCAAAACTCTGTCCAATTTCCGAACATAGTATCTGTCATTCTTTAAGAAATAATTGCAGCGTCCACTTCCAGTAAGTGCAATGAAATTGAAAACAAATTTAAAAGCTGTTTGTTGTATACATAAAAATTGTTTTTGTTTATTTTTTTTATATTTGTGTTTAGTTTTTGATTTATTGTTCCACTTAACAAAAAAAAAAATTTTTTTTTGCATTTTTGGCTTTTGTTTAACTTAAGCATTTTTTCATCAAAAGTGGTTGGCAACGCGAACACTGGTGTCGGATCATTTGTAACAGAACACTGGTGTCGTGAATTCAACGGTTTTATCCCATCTCAAAAATGCCCAAATCATTTTTCAATTCAAGAACAAAAATGGGACAGGCTATTGAAATACAGGACTGCCACGGAAATACATGAATAAAAAAAGAATCAATATGACTGCAAGCTGCAACACAACAGGAGTCAAATGCAATAAATGCATAAGTCTTACATTAAATACGAAAGTGGTAACTTCCTTAACTTTTATCATATTAAGTTTAATGTTTGATTCATTTTTGAAAATAATATATAAAAACACACAAAGTTATGCCAAGTTTTTTGATTCATCACTTTTATTTTCCCACAAATTCTATGAAGGTATGGGCAGATCTTGTGATTGATTTATTACGAGAAACACTTCTATAGTGCAGTGGCTTACTTCTTAGTCTTAGGACTACTAAGCGAGGTGTCCTAGTTTCGAGCCCAGGAAAACACATTATTTCCACTATCTACGCCTGACAAACATCCGAGAATATAACTGTCATGAAAGGGCTTCTGTTTGGACTCGTCAAAGAATTTAGATCCCTTCCATTCGTGCCAAAAATGAAAAACTCGCACAAATATGGTTGTGAGAAGCTAGGCCTTAGGACATACTGCTGTCCCAACTATTCGCTTTTTAGTTTCACTTCTATCATTTTAAAATTTAAAAGGTATATTTGTGAAGTAGCCACCAAACGATAAAGAAATGAAGTCATAAACAAAATGTCATTGAACCTGATACCTCGCCTTTCGAGCCAACAGCTGGCCCGAGCAAAAAATGGCAAGCAAGTATAGGTAACTAAACTTATTGTTGGGTCTTGTTTTGTTTAAATATTTGTTGCTGGCTGAGGTTTTTGCAAAATCTGCTTTCAAACACTCAACAGAAATAAGATAAACTTAAAAGTGGTATTCTATATATACAAAATAAGTATGAAGTATCTGAAAAATAACCAAGACACATCTCCTATTACAGATTTTGTGTGTTGTGTTATGTTGAGCATCCCCAAGAAATAATAAGAATTCAAAACTGAAAGCAGAAATTTAGAAGAAGTTGGTTATTTGAACAACGTTGCGGCCATACCTAGGCTGTGTACGGAATTAAGTTTTTGGACGAATTGGCTTTGGTTTCTAATCGGGAAGGTTCAATAGGGAACGTATTAGGCCCACACTCCCAAAATGATATGCATAGTGATTTAACTGTTACTTGGATCTGTACGTATTCATTAAAAGTTGCAAAAATTTCAAACTAAATGCGGTCTATACTTAAATGTAATATTTATACACCTATTATTTATATGTTGTAGACGCTAAATTGGCTTAATGTTAAACAGCGTATTATAATGAACTGTTTTATATTTATATACAGAATACAAAATAATTTAATGATTGACTACTTAAACTTAAAAAAAATTGTCTCTTAGGAAAAATGTACAGCATTATTATTTAAGGAATAATATTATTTATTGTCTAATATAGCTTGTGGTGTCGATGGTAGTGGACTGTTAACAAAAATAAAAAGAAAAGAAATCGATTCCAAAAATTTAAACTTTTACTAACTGATGACTGTCTTCTTTGACAGCTGAAAAACGAACGCAATTCAGTACATAATACAGGACGCAGGACACACACTCGTGAGAGGACCGAAGGAGTGGTAATTCATGGTCGGTCGCCTATATATCGAAAAGTACAAACGTGTGCAGCCACCGCTTCGCCTCGTCCTCTGCTTCGTAATCTGCTTCGTTGCACTTAGACAATATCGAACAGTTATTATAATCTTAAATTTTTTAAGAATAAAAAAACTCAAAACATCCTTTTTTAAGGAGGGTTAAATTTATATAATAAGCTCCCTAATGAACGCAACTTTGTACAATTTAACACATTCGCTGCCATGCCATTTTTGGCAACATTTCTAAAGGTGAAAATGGAAAATTGTTGGACGTATTTTGACCGTTTTACTAAAAAAATTAACATACTTTCGTGCAGGCCACGTCATTCAAATATGAATGACACACAATGTTTCCACAATGGCCGTGTCATTCATATGTGAATGTCGGGACATGGACAAGATAAGGCCGTGACATTCAATAACGCACGACACTATGAACAAACTGAATAGGAATTAAAGAGCCTGGCCTCTGATGGTCATACCGGTGTGCTTGGTTTGAGCTAATCTGGAAAAATGTGGCTGTTATCGGAGGATGAAATTAGAATTGAAAATTTTTACTAATTTTACAAGAAATTAGAAGAAAAATAATAATAAATAATAATAATGAATAAATAATCAACAAAAAGAGCTACTTGTGCTCTGTATTGAAACACGGAAGGCACATTTGCGGCCGTCCAGGACAATCATAGCAAAACGTATATACCATTTTTCCTTTATTTCTGGCTGCTGAACGACCTTGCTCTTTCTTCAGTTTTGCATAACAGATGGAATACATTCTACGACTTTTTTTGCCATCCGGGTTAGTTCGTTGAATAAGATGATGAGTGCGGTTGACCAATAGTCTGCAAGTGTACCAATTTTTACAAGACCCATCCACATCATTAATCCAAAAAATTTTGTCATTTCCTTAGCGTCTGTGTTGGTCCACTCATTTATTCTGGCGTGTTTCATTTTTTTATTACCTGCTACTTTTTGCTCTGCAAATCTATTTGTTTCGGTGACAATGTGCTGTATTACCTCATTGTCTATCAGCAGATCAAACACTTCTAAAGGAGTAATATTTGATGAAAGCGTTTGTTGCAATCCCACTTTGCCGGTAAAGGGAAAAGATTTGTGTCTTCTAGTCAGTCCACTGGTCTTCTGCAATATTTTCATCGTTGTCGTCCTCCAGAAGGTCGTTAAGATCTTCGTTTTGTTCTTCAATTTCCAGCTGATGTAATATATTACCAATATCGTGCTCTTCTGTCTCATCATTTCCTTCTCCGTCTAATGATTCTTCTGGAAGCCATCCGGGATCCTCATAAGAATCATGAGCTGAAATCCTTCTCGCTTTCGTCATCGTTCTCGCTTGTTTCCTGCCCTACCAACTCCTCTAGTTCCTCACGTGTTAGCCTTCGTCGCTTGCTCATCTTCAACAAATATTCAAGCCTGCAATTCCAAAAATCAAAATCAACGGTCGGAAGAAAGTATTTATTCACCTTTTTGCGGATTGATATTTACCAGAAATGCTTTCACGAAATCGAAAAACTACAGAAATAGGAAACAACTGAACTTGCCAGTTGCTGATTTGCCAAGTCACTTTTGACAATTAGGCGTGTCGTACATATATGAATGTCATGGCCTACTAGGTAAAAATGTACCGTAATTTTCAAACAGGGCTTCGTCGTTCATATGTGAATGACGACAATTTCTGCGGCCTACAACTTCAATTTTTTCCAAAAAAAAATACGAAAATACATTGCAAATATGTTTTTATTGCAAAACAACTGAAAAAACACTCACAACTTTTGTTCACTTTTGATATTTTTTTTTGTAATATTCCTATGAAACATTTCATGTCATTCATTTTTGAATGTCGTGGCCTTATAGGGAAACGTACCTGGCATACACATATAAAAGACGTGGCCTCCACCAAAACATGAGTGTCATTCATATTTGAATGACGTGGCAGTGAATGTGTTAAAAGAGAAATTCCAATGTATATTAAAACGAATTATTACTGAACATTCTGTAATAAAACACGTTGGGCGCCATTGTTGTGAGCCTGAGCCGAGCAACCACTAGCATGCCGCGCCCTCCTCACCTGTACCGAAGCTGCCCCTGTGGCTCGACCCTGGCTCACAACAATGGTGAAACAAAAAATTTGTTCAAATAGCTTTAAATAAATTGCTAAATAAATATTTAACTAACTAATAATATATAACCTAATGCAACCTAGAATTGCAAAATGCGCAAGTTGCCGACACTTTCCAAAACGGCCAAAAACGGCGCTAACCCAGACTGTAATAAGTAAGTAGGATCCTACATTTTTTTTCTGAAGCATGATCATTCTCCAATAGATTATGGAATCAAAATAAAAGCATTAACTTGCATAACTACTTTTCAAGTAACGCTTGGTTTGTGCTTCAAAAACTGACATGTTGAGAAGTTGGAAAATGTTGCCTAGTTTATTGCAGGCTTATTTTATTGAACAAGCGTTATTTGCAATCTGTGCCAATGTTCTGTAAATATTAAATGTCTCACTAAACGATTTTCTCATCGAAAGCTTAGGACATTTTCTCTCAGTTTATATCGTTTTAGTGAAAACACTTTCACTGAACAGTATCACAGAACGAGAATCGACCTCCTGGCCCTGTACTCTTGCGATGTGCTCGTTTTTCCACGAATAAAATCGACTTCATCGCCTTTAGCTTCTCAACTACTCAAGACATTCCGGGTCATCTTTTTGTTGTGCTAAATTTTAAAACAAGTAAAACTATGAACATAATTCAAAGTACCTAATAAGAATAACTTATCAAGTCTCCGTATTCGTATTAGACATCGCCTTGTACTAGAATAGGATTCGTATAGTATGCTGTTCTTATATACTCTGGTCATTATTATTATTAAGTGGACAATGATTTATACTATACACTCTGTACGTAATACATTGCACGTACGTAAACACTGTATATTAGAGAAAACTAACGACATGGTCGTGTTCTTGTGAAATTAGCTTCGTGTTCGGTTAACAAAGGTGGAGACTAGGACTAGCATATTTGCAATTCGCAGGAAACATGAATCTAATAGGAACAGTGTGTGGTGTTATGGTATTTAATCGGCAAATTTATTGTTTCTGAAATGCGTAGGTACGAATAGAACATGCATTTTGGAAGTAGTATTGATATTTATGTCGTTTACCTACTTAATTTGTTCAATTGAATGCGCATCGCAAAATTTCCACTTTATTAGGAAGAGAAAAGGTGTGAACAGTAAAACATTTTTTTTTAAATTGGTCTATCTCCGAATATTTTTAATAAATCCTAGCAAAATTTCCAACTTATTTTTAAGCATATTTAACCATAATGCTGCAAAAGAAATTTCAGTGAAAGAACAGACAAGAGCAACACAACAAATTGAAACGTAGAAAAAGTCAAACTGTTTTACTGTTTATATAAACAAATTTCTTTAAAAAAAAGTAACAAGAAACAATAAGACAAAAAAAAACGAGCGTGCTTTAGACCACACGACTGAAGTAAAACTTCTTTAGCTCCATCTATATATACATATTAGTTTATACATTCTAATATATCAATTTTCTTCAATAATTTACTAGCTATGAGAGGAAGAGAGCAAGAAAATGGGCGCGCACACTGCTATCTCTTGCTCCTACAGTATGATAGAGACAATAGGCCACGGGTGCCACTTACAAAAAAAAACTCAAATTATTTTATTTGATTTTGCACAAAATTTCTTTAGCTGCTAGAAGACATGGGATCATTTACCTTTTTTCTTATAACAAACCTTAACAAATTAGAGTTTCATGTCTGTATATAAATAGTATGATTAATTATTATTATTCACCATCAGTCAAAAGAAAAAATGAGTGCATCTGTAATTTTTTGAATAGCGAATAAAAAAGCTTTATATGGATGGTGATGAAGCATATGCAAATAATGCAATTCGTTCACTGAGAAGCAGTAAGGTAGCATTTAAATGAGGTGATATCGAGTTCGCATTCTTGGTACATCTGCTCAAAAATTTACCATAACCACATAAAAATTACAAAATTACCAAAACTCAAAAAGCAAAAAAAATACCAAATTTGGTAGAAAATTACCAAAGTGGCAACCTTGCAATAGGCGTGTCTTAGAAATACGAAACGTAGCTGGCTATGAGAGAAAGAAAAGAAATTGTTTGCTCGTACCTCTCTCTGTGGCTCCTACAGTGTGATACAGATAATGGGCGTGCACTGCAGTGATACCAGACTTTAGAGGCAGGTTATCCCACTGTTTTACTCAAAATATCCCTTTTATATTATATTTTAAAAAAGTACTCGTGATTCATTTACAGACACATATGTCAATAATAAAAAAAAAGAAAATGAAAGCATTTAGATATTTTGAATGATTTGTTTCTAAACATTTAATTTGATCGTAGGTTGAATAATTTTTGTATTCTTAATGAAATGAGCAATTGGGAACAAAATTAGACAAATAAGTAAAATCCCTTTCTTTTTGTGCTATGAGGTCTGAAAAATCCCCTTGTCCCTTTTAACTTATTATTAGTGAGAAAATCCCGCAAAAAGTGATAAATTCCCCGATCTGGTATCACTGCTGCACTGTAGGATGTGTCTTTGATAATGAAACATAACTGGCTGGTAGAAAGAGAGAACGAAAATGTGGGCGTGCATCTATCTCTCTTGCCTCTGCAGTAATATTAGAAACGAAACATATCTCTCTCTCTTTTTATTTCACTTACTTAAACCTCCCTCTCAACTTCCACTCGCGATTTCCGTAACGATTTTGTGACGCATTCAACAGCTTACCCTCCAAACAACATTGCGATCATTTTAAATTCATAAATTATGTTTACAAAAAAAGAATAATCTCTTTAGGTTGCTTCCATCATAGCACTGGAAGCCAGAAACAACCGATGCCTTGTGGTAATTGGTGCGACCACATGGAGACGCATAGGATCTCAATATTCGCAATACCTTGATCTTCGTCCATCAGTCAATGGGATACATTTTAAGTTTCTATTCCTATTCTATTCAATTCGATGTTCAGTCTGGAAGGATCCAAGGGCGGCCAAGTCATCAGCGTAGAGCACCGGAAGTGTCCGTGTCCATTTTTTTTTTACGGTGTGGATAAAGGTTGTGCCTATCCTAAGTGCAAACTTTTATTTTGAGAAAAGTAAATACTACTAGACTTCATTGGTGCATAGCGCATCTGCAACTTGGCAATGGTTTTCGGGGCCTTTGATCAAAAGCCTGTAGCTGTTTCGATCAAAACTTTGCCCGCCGACTACCAGACGCTCACAATCAACCAAGCAGGCCTTACTCCATGGGTCTCCCTAAGTTACACCCCTCTACAAAGAACTCCAACTATGCTGCATACAGCATACAAGATAAAAACCAAATATCTGAACCTTTTGTCAAGCAAGTTACCTAGACCCATCATCTTTTTTAAAACTACACAAGTTATTACGTTTGTTCAATATACGAGACAGACACACCTTTATGGGTTTATCTTAACTTTCGAGATGAGTTCCATTTGAGGTGGAAACCACCTAAGTGTGAAATTGTGTCACCAAAGCGTTAACATATAGCAACGCAAGTCTTTCTACGATCCATTCGTATGTTCTCACCTCCGTAAAGCGATTTTGTGATTGAGTTTTCTATATACTTCCATCTACGAGGGGGTAAAAAAGCCACTATGAACCGCAAAACCCTATAAACGTTTCACTTATTTCGAAAAACCATAATCGATTGTGGCTGGCTGGTGCTATGTTTCACCATCCGCCTGAGTGTTCCGGGAACAACTTTCACTAAATCTTTACAAAGTATGAACTAAAAGCTGCAAAAACATGATGAGGGTAGAAAATCCGCAAATAAGGGCTGCATATATACATGGAACCACGTAGTGCAGAAAAAAAAATCTTTGTCGGTTTACAGTTAAACTCCAAAGCAGTAGCTTCACCTGCCTTGTGTGCTTGGGTTTGCCAATGACGGTGTGAAAGATTTACTGATAAAATTTCAAAAAGTGTACCCCGCAATCTCTTTAATATTCAATACAATGAGAAGAGTAATCTATTTCCTTATGGCTTCCGTTGAGCTCCATAATAACACTTCCAAGGATTGTGCATCCTTCCACGGGATTTTAATTGAAAATTAGAAAATTGAAAAGGTTTCACCACATTTCCTATAGGATATGGTTTTCGTGGTTACATAGGCGACGACACTTCAAACCGTTTGTCATTTTGGTATATCGTATGATAAGTTAAGTGGATGAATTTTGGGAAACCTTTCCTGCTGGAGCTAAATTGAAATGATCTCACCTTAGTTGGGATTTTTCTTTGCAACTGTGCTTTAACAATATTTCTCCTTACGACAGGTTCAACGACGCTAAGCCTTACCAGACCTATGATGTAAAAGTGGAAACAATTTCAACTAAATTAATGGCAATACTTTTCGGTGTAGGCTATATATTTTATGTCGGGTTATGTGAGCCGGATGGCAAATGCTACTGCATTCGACTTAGAGGTAATATAAATATTTAAACCAATTATCCTTAATATTATTTATAGATCCCTCGTTTGGTATGTGGTTTACCTACATATTAATTATTCATAAGCTGCAGCTGAGATAAATTTACAATAAAAAAATCAAATAAAAATCTGTTTAGCTTTTCCGTGTTAAACATGTCACTAAAACAACATAATTGAACTGCATTTTAGTTGCAGCGAATTCATACATGTTAGCTGTTCAATTAATAAACATTTCAACAATGTATTTATTTGCCTTAATTAGTTCATGTTTAAAATTATTCATAAAATTAAGTGCGTTTAATTTAAATGAACTGAAATATTCAAACAGATTTCTGTTTAAGTAAACAAGCTAAGCTAGATTTCCTTTGAACAAATGAATATGTGATCGATGTTGCATTGGCGACGTTCAAGTATCTTGTTTAGCAAGTCTGACAGCTTTCTCACTAGATCTATCTTGTTTTTGATTGGGGGATATCGGTCATATGAGCAGATGTTTCAGTTGACGTTTATGGAGGGGTAGCCGACGAATCTAGTCAAGAAATTCGTGACTGAGTACTAAGTTGACAGTTTATAATGGTATCCGTGACCTTTTGGAGGATGAGTGAAATACTCTGAAAAAAAAAAAACGAATATATCCTGTCCTCCCTCCCAATAAATAAGTTCTTGTAAAAAATGTGTAAATAAAACTACACTTAGAGTAAGAGTGGGTAATATGGACTACGCGGTTAATATGGACTACCAGCTTTTCTCCCAACTCACAAATAGAAACGATGTGGAATGTGTTTACATTCATGCGAAAGCTCCTTAAACATACCTCAGTTTCATTTCAGCCGTCGGCGAGAACGCGTTTGTGAGTTTTTTACAGTTTCTCGAAATTGGTGTTGCTGATTATTCGTAACGCGTAAGTGATTTTCTTTTTTCTACCATTAAAATGTAATTTTGTTGGTCCATTGTGCTTTCATATACAAAAAGTGAATGTGAAATATGATATTTGCAATAACAAAAGTTAATTAAGAACTACAGTTTTTTTATAAAATGATTGTTTTTTCCACATCAAGTGCTGTGGCTAATATGGACTACAGGTCCATATTATCCGCCGTAATATTATTAGAGGACCGATTTCACTTTTCTTGAGTTCACCTTATTGTTTGTAGTTTTTATTACCATAGGCCATGGAATCCAGACAACATAAAAACAGCGATTGAGATGGTGCGATCCAATACCTGTGGCTATTTAAAAGCCTCAAAATTAAACAATGTACCGAAAACTACTCTTCTAAGGCTGGCTTTACAAAAAAACGTTGATCCTAAAACCTTAGTTGGCACTAAATAAGGTCGCAGGCCAGTTTTCCCAGATAAATTTGAAAAGATGCTAGTGGAATATGTGTTGACAATGGAGTCAACATTTTTTGGGCTTACCAGAAATGATATTAAAAACTTAGCGTTCCAACTGGCAGAAAAAAATGGAATTCCCCATCCATTTTCAAAGGAAAACGAAGCTGCGGGCAAAGACAGGCTAAACTTGTTTTTAAAAAGAAATCCTAATTTGTCATTCCGGTCACCGACGGGAACATCCCTTGCCAGGGCAGAAGTATTCACTAAAGAACGTGTCCAAGAAATTTTTGACTTGCTGGAAAGAGATATGGACAAATATAACTATTCAGCAAACAATATTTATAACGTCGATGAGACCGGTATAAGCGTGTTGCCTTCTAAACTTCCAAAAGTCTTAGCATTAAAAGGAAAGCGGCAAATTGGTGCTCTCACTGCCGCAGAAAGAGGTGCCACCATCACAACAATTATCGGCATGAGTGCTGCTGGAACATTTGTGCCCCCGTTATTCATATTTCCCCCGCAAAAAGCGCAATCCACAACTTTTGAAAGGAGCAACACCAGGATCTATTTACGAATGTCATCCTTCCGGATGGGTTCATACCGATATTTTTACAATTTGGTTTGAACATTTCCTTGAACGTAAAGCCATCTGCTGAATCCCCAGTCACGAACATTGTTCTGGGTGCGAAAATTCAATATTCATTTGCGAATATTGTACTTCCTAAACAGGTTCGGTAATATGGACTATGTGGTCCAAATTACCCTCCCCTTTTTTTGTTTATGTTTTTGTGTTACTTTTTTATTTAATTTTTGTTATTTTTGTTAAAGACTGAATTATTTTTTTTTGTTATTAGTTATGTATTATAATAGTCCAGTTTATTTTTTAAAACAAATAGAAATGTGAAAACTTACATTATCTGTGTTTTATTTGCAAAAATAACATTGGTGGTCCATATATGCCTCCCTTACTCTATTCAGTAAATGGAAATCTGTCTTTTTATTTCGTTGCTAACATGTTTTTCAACGTTGATGCATGCGGTTAAATTAAAATGGGTTATTTAATGGAAAAAGTAAATAAATAAGCGAAATGAATAAAAATAATATATATAAATATATATATGTTATATCTACAAACATATTTATTGAAAGCATAAATTATTTTAACTCAAAGAAGTTCTATTTAGCTTTTCCAACTACAATCACCTAGAGAAAATAGAATTTCATTTGATTTAATAAGATTCAAAAGTCTTTTATTTTAAGTTCAATTTAAACAGATTTCCATTCAAAAATTTTAATTTAGATTTTGTTAGATGGACGTGGAAATCAGTTTAATTCAAATAGGTATCTGTTTATAAAATTTACAGTGAATACATTTATTTCAAACAGAAGACGAGTTGATCCAATTGAAAACCAACTTCAATGATGATTCAAAGTAATAAAGTAATTCAAGTTTAAATTAAACAAAAATTGGAGCAGTAGGGCTCCGGTTGGTACCACTGAGTGGGCAGTGGGGACACAGGGTTCGTAGCTATTCCGGCCCAGGTGTCGGAAGTATCGGTAGTAATAGTAGTGGTAGCGGTAACTATAGAAGTAGCATGAGCTTCGACAATCAACAAAGGCGACACCGAAGACAATAGCAACAGAGACAACAAGAACAGCGAAGACACGATAAAAGGCAGGACGCAGGACCGCCCGAGACTGAAGGCAGTCGTCGGAGCTTCCAGATGCATCATGTCTCAGCACCACAAGAGTGCATTTTCATTAGATTAGTTTAATTTTTAAAGTAAATAAAAATAATTTAATTCTACTGTTAAATAGGGCGTTTTGCTTTGGTACTTTCCGGACCCGGACATTCCCGCTCACAAGATGAGGCTTGTAGTGGGAATGAGCGAGTAAGTAGAAAGAAATTAGGGAATGGTCCTTCCATCTTCTTGTCAATTAAGCTTTTAAAAAATCGTTTAAAATAAGAGAAGTTTTTACAACAAAAATGCTATTAGAAGTTTGCCGCTAAGGTATACTAAAGATGATATGAATGGATCAAGTCTAAAAGCGTATGGGGAAATCGGAAGTTAAACAACCTAAACGCACGACCCTTGCAATAGATAGGTGGGACATCCAAAATGAATCCATGAATAACTACGCCAACCCCGTACTCAGAAATCTTTAAAGCTACGAAAGCTCTATTTAACGGTGTTGCTCTGTTTGACTGCTAATTTTGTGGCTATTATCAAACAGAGCAACTGAAATAAATATTTCAGCACTTGCAAGTTAGCTATTGTTACGGTGTACAGAACTAGTGGAACCTCTTTTTATGAACTCACTTCGAAAGCTGTCATGGACTCAAAAAAGTTTTTGGAGCTGTTAAGACTTTATTAGGTTACCATAGTCTATTTTAAGTCTAGGAAGATTTATAAGACCATAACATTTAACTTATAGAATGACTTCGGAGATCTAGGGAGCTCGCAACCAGTGATGCCAGATTCCAAGATATATCTTTTTCTTTCAAGATTTTTGAGCTTCAAAATATGCAAACGATTTCAAGATTTTTGATATCAAGAACTTTTTAAATCTAACAAATTAAAATAACCTATTCTATTGAAGAAAAACATTTTTTATTAATTCCATTATTATGTATAATGTGAGTCAAATAGACCCCACTCGCAACTTCCGTTTCACTACCATTTCCATCAACTCTAAAGAACGTATTTGATAAAATAACTGATGTAACGTGTTTTTGGGAAAATGATTTAGGAGTAAAAACAGCGGATGTAAACTTCGCATGTCCAGATTTTATTTTCAATATTTTATCTCTTCCACATTCCATTCCAAATGTTGAAATAATATTTTCTGGTGTAAATTTAAATAAAACAAAATTCGAAATCGTTTAAGTAATTTGAATCTTTACAAAGGATGTGTTACGCTTTCCGAAATTCTATGATCTTAATATAAGCAATAAAATTCTAGTCAATTTGATTCAAATACATATGTTCCAAAATTTCAAAAAGCATTAACTTTAATTTATGACCAAGTTTTTTTTATAGATTATTAGGTGATTTAAGTTTTAGTAGGAAGGTACTTCAAAATCTTAAAAAATAAGATTTTTTTTATTTCGGAAAAACAAGATTTTCAGTTTTTTTATCTGGGAACACTTTTAATAGGTACCTCAGCTTTCATAGAATTATTATCTTCAACTAGGAGAGAACTTTGATGCCTGAATTTTGAAAATCTGAAAGTCGAAAAGTTTCTTCTTTACTTCGGCTATCACTTTTGCATATATATAAATAAATAAATAATTGGCGCAACAGGTCCGTACCCTAGGCCTAGCTTCTCACAACCATTCGTCTTGTGTGAGTTTTTATTTTTTGGGACGAATGGAAGGGATCTACAATTTTATGCCGAGTCTTTTATTACAGTTATACCCTCGAATGTTTGTTCGAAGTTCGCGAGAGGTGGCGCAGTGAAAAAAAATCTTAAGTTGGAATTTGGGTTTTCTCAGGATTCGAACCTGGGACCCCTCGCGTAGTAGTCCAACACACTAACCACTGGTATATTGTTACATATTGAAATATAACATATTCACCACAGTTGTCGTTTGCAAAGCAAACATCAAGTAGTTTGCATTCGAACTCACTCCAGATAATTTGTCTTTCTAATATTATCTCCTTCCGAAGATAACTTTGGAGAGATCGCGTTTTATTGTAAGCTTGTATCGTACGTCCAGTATTGCAGTAAGTTGTTGATTCTTTTTAGTGAGTCTTACATATTCTATGTCAAAGCTAACACTTTGAATCTTTTTTAACTGACAATGAAAGGAAAAGTGTTGTTTTATTTTCTTAACTATTATTTAACTATATAGTTTATATATATATATTTTTAGGGGACATAATAAAATGTGAGAAATGGAGCTTATCTTCAATTAAAATTAAGCTTTTTTTCTCCATTTCACACATCGATATTATGTATCTACTGCTGTCTGAAATGAATGTGTTCAAGCTAAAACTGCCAAAACTCATTACCTTCATTTTTGCACAGCCCAATTGGTGATCCATGATGTACAAGTTTCGGTATTGCATGGTCATTGTGATCCGTCAAGTCTGCGCGGTAACGCATAACGATTTTGTTATTGGTATTAATCGGACTTCCCATCCACAGTACTCAACACATTATTTCCGAATATTACACAAACCACAAGGAGAGGAGAAATTCTAAAGAAAGCATAATCATATAATAATTTTTTTTTAAATATAATAACAGATTTAACTATTAAGTTTATTTAATATACACTCCACAGACACTGGTATTATATTAATATACAAAACAAGGACAATCTAATTAACTTTTTACGATGAATGGGAAATGATTGAGGCAAGAGTATAATAATCGGATGCCTCCTGATTAGTATCTGCTGAAATGGGTCTGTTAGGGAAACCCGTTTTATTCTTTCCATTGATGAAAAGGTATAGAATATCCCAACGGACAGAGGCAGGTAACAATTTCTTTTATTGAAAGAGTCCGGTGAGGCGTCCACCCACGCATTTGTATCAGGGCTTAATTTCCTAATTAAAATATATAATTTTTTTGCATCTTAAATGGCGTCAGACTTCAACCCTCTTAGCATATAATTAGATACTTAATTTTGATTGGAGCTTCTTTTGCATTTACCGTATACAGAGGTAAGATTAAGTCTTAGGTTCTGAAATTCATTGAAGCGATATCAAATTCCAAAACATCAAGGATTATCTAAGCTCTAGGATGTGCTTCATTATATGTTAATAAGTAAATGAGGCTGTTCATCGCATGCTTGTTCACAGGAAAAAGAGGTAAAATGTCAGTATCCCGCCACTAGAAATTTTCTCCGATGGGCGTAAAAACTTACAGCGCAAGAAGTGGAACTTAATTAAGTTCTAAGGATAATAAATGCGCAGAGATTAAAAATGGAAAACCCAGTTCTTAGTTCTTTTCATTACCCTCAGTGTTGTTGTTATCCTTGTTGTTGTTGTTATTTCTTAATGTCGACAAAGGTAAGTAAACATCTACACCCTCGTTCGTCTTCTCCTGTACTTTCGTAGACTAAGCTATGATCTGCATTAATGTTCAACATAATCCCAAAGCCCTAAGATAGCATGTCAGACAACAGGGAAAAGCCAGGACCAATGGTGTTGAAAATAATTTCGAAACTTGTGGGGAACTGGGTGGAGAATTAATTTTAAATATGAAAATAAACGATGAACGTTATATGCAGAGCTCAAAAGAAACCCTGTGCCGGTCCGGAACGAGTATAGTTGGACGTTGTTTTTGTATTCATGGCCCTGTGCTGATGGAAGGTGTAAGGAATCTTGAGGTGTTGTTTAAATGTTAGTTTAGAAGTTGAGAAAGACGTTTACAGAGAGGGAGTTTAACTTTTAAGTATATATATACCTCAGAGGCTATTTTACGTGCTAACATCTACCTATTTTACATTCTTAAAATATTTTATTTTAGTTTTAGTTTAGTGCTCTATAAATAAAAATGTGTACCATCCCCACTCGGTACTGTAAAAGGCACGATAAGTAAAGTAGTTAAGTAGATAAGTATTAAAATATATGGGTAGCTACTAGCTAGCGCTATATCCATATAAAGGGTGGGCATCATTGGTTATTTTGACACTGACAGCTGTTTCGCGCTCGAAATCTGGACGCATAGTCAGTATCATACCTCCGCGGAACGGAATAAGTCGCTTTACGCTCGAACAACTTTGGAAAATAGGTACTGAAAACTTTTTTTTATAGCGAGTGCTGTGCAGCCCAAACAGTGCGTTTTTCGAAAAGAAGCCCACCGTGCCTGCTGTACGCAGGTTGGTGTAAAAAGTTCGTGAGACTGGTATGCTACAGTGGAAAACACTCATGGTCTCCGTCGTTGTACGGTGCGCACAGACGAGAATGCGGCTGCGTAGCCTAGAGTGCAAGACTCCATTTTTCTTCGCAAATGAGGCTGGGAAAAACGTATCGGTCAACGGTGGGCGTTACAGAACCATATTAACCGACTATTTTTTTTACTGAAATTGAAAACATGGATTTGGACGACCTCAAGTTCATGCACGATGACGCGCCATGCCATACGATCTTTTGCGCATCGTATTCCCAAATCGTGTTATCAGCCGTCTTGGCGAGGCGATTTGGCCGTCTCGGAGCTGCGATTTGACCTCTTTGGACTTTTTTTGTGGGGAATCGTGAAGGACGGATGTTATGCCAACAATCCGGAAACGGCTCAAGCACTTAAGGCCAATATCACCCAAGCAATCCGTGAGCTACAGCTACAGCCCGAAACCATCAACAAGGTCTTGGAAAATTGGATTGACAGAATGCGCTGCTGCAAAGCCAGCCGGCCCAGCCACTTGAAAGACACCTTGTGTTTCATAATTAATTGTAATGTGTGATCTTACTAATAACGCCATACATGGAAAAAAAATAATTTTGTTAATTTTATAGCATTTTTAAAAAGAAACTTCTATTTGGCCCGCCCTGGTATGTTTCCGAATCCGGAAGACGAAACGGAAGTTATCACTACTGCTGTGATGCAGATTAGTGGCCTAAGAGGGTCAAAATGTAACTGCTTAAATTTCTTAACCGACATAGCATTCTACTAAATTTAAGAAATGACATAATAAACATAAAACATAACCATCATTCAAAGGTTCTTAAATTGTGATCTCAGTTTATAGCGCATATACATTTTTCATTTATACCTAGATTTAAGCAAGGACAACGTTTGCACTATAAGGACTAGTGCGCCGGCGCACATATAAGTATTTGTATTCAAACAAATCAAAAGTCGGAAAATTAAAGATGGCAACCCTTATTGTAAGCAACGTTTTTCTCCAAGCATAATACCCATTTCCAGTGCATCATCTGGCATCTGAAAATATTTTCCCCACTCTTCTATCTTGGCGCATTATTAGTCAGATACTAAAGTCACTGCCGTAGTTTCATTTATTTTTTATCAGCACTTACGTTCGTGGTATTTTTCCCTTTAAATACTTATTTTTTTGTGTGGTGAAAATGAGAAAAAGAAAATCATGTAATTATAGAAGAGGAATATATGATCTCTGTTTAAAAATATAATTTAATTTCTATCGTCTTTTGTAAGAAGTGTTCGTGAGCCCACTACATCTCCCATCACCGAGCGCCAAAGTTGACGAGTTGCGGGGGCTAACCTAACCTACCTTAAGATTTTTGGAAGTTAGTCCTTTTGTTAATGTGTATGGCATTATGCTGCAACCAACCATATAACTGTTCGTTGACGTCCGCTATATTTTTTAATACATACCTACCAGTTTAACCCTTTACAAATACCTACATACACAGGTACAGCGTATCTACTTCCGTTTTTGAACCGCTATTATTTTTGAACCAGCCATTCTATTGTATTGAAATTGAAAATCTATGAAACTTAAGTAATTTTTACCAATTTATGTTTTAATTTAATTGTGGTCTAGTGGCTCAGGAGCTACACGCTTCCAAAGTTGACTCCTTCGCAAACATATACCAGGGGTATCCGTGTATCCTATGTTTTATACTGAAATTACACATGTACAGAAAATAACGCTTTTTTGGTCCTCTTACAGTAGTCGTTATTATTCCTGGCTTACAGAGAGAAGTTAGACGGCAATATATAGTCAGTTTATCTCCCAAATTCTGTTGACCGTTACACACACACTTTATTCTCGAATAAACCCGAAAACAATTTTTATGATACTTTTGAAACTTATGAGAGAAAAGAGGAGGTAGGTAGGTACCTACCAATGTGTTATATATGCGAATTGAAATATTATGGATTACTTATTAGCTGCTTTGCGTCAGTAGCTGCTGAAACAGTGTATGCAGAACCATTTATCAAAAATGTGTGCTGTTGAAACTGAGTTGTTCAGGTTAGTTTCTAAATACAGGGTGACTATAAAAGAACGATGGGTCCAATTTCTGATGACTCGGTCCAATATGTACCTGTTTATTCCGGCAATAGTGTATCAAATGTTGGCCTCGACCTCGTCCAAATATGTTGTATAGCATCTTTTGATGGCTTCAAATCTCCTGGTACCTATGGGGTGTGCTCTGTTTTGCTGCAACAGGGTATAAAATAGCTGCCACCAACTTTGAAGAGAATCATCACTGCCTGTTTGGAAATGGTTTACATTTTCATAAAGCATGGCGTACAATTCGAGTGGCTTATACTAAAAATTGGAAAGAGACTAGATACTCTTGGAACTATAAGTCTATCTTCATTTTTCAAAAATGTGTGCCTTAGAAAGGCTGGTCGATATTCCCGAGCGCCGGTCTGCAAGTTATAAACACTCAATTGTACCTAAAACAGTAAGAGGAAATAAACACTAAAGATAAGAAACAACTCATCAGGAGATCTACAATAGAAGCATCCAAATAAAAATATCAAATACTCATAACAGATTTGATGATCAACCCTACACAAACAAGATAATAGCAGCTACACAAAGTAACCAACATGACCATAAACCCTGAAGATAGGGAAAACGACTCATCAGCAAAATGGGTATAAATAGCTACAACGCGGAAGGAGCGACACGGTAGTTGCTAGAAAGAGGATTCTAACGTTTGTCATATTAAAACTAAAAACTATTGTCATTTGTTAGAATAAAGTAAAAATTTATTTTTAATCATATAAATAAAGTTGGTGTAGTTCTGTTCGACTAAGACTGAATTTGACTGCATGTATTTCAATGCAAAAATCTTAGAAACTGCTCAGTATATTCTGGTGCATTTTTCACAGGCGTATAGAGGATACTTTGTTTCAACTCTATATCTCTATAAAATCCGGAAAAAAAATTGGACAAGAGTAATTTATTTTTTCGTCCCGTTTTGTTTTTTTCTTTGTCACGCTTTCCGTTCGAAAATACTGGGAGCATTTAAATATAGTTAAAAGCAGCTTATATAGGACATCTGCAGGTACAACTTAGGATATCCAATAACTCGATAAAAGGTTTTTAAATAATTAGGCAAAATTTGAAACATTTCTACGATTTTCACCTGCATGAGAAGATATGCACATTCATTCTCAAATCAAACATACTAACCGCGCAATATTTTGACATCTCTTTTAACCGTATTTTACTCCTGTGACGGAGAGGGAGACAGACAGAGGCAGTATGCTGTTTGGTGTGCTAAGAACAAAAAAAAAACTTAAAAGAAATGTCAAATATGTAGGAAAGGAATGTCAAATAGGTATAGGTATCAGTGATACCAGATCGTGGTATTATTACATTAGGGAAAATTCCTGATGATACACGTCGTACCTGTTTATAAATGCTATTTTCACTCAAGATGAGGCAGTAAATTACCCGGTCGAGTTTTTAAATAAAATTACAGTCAATGGCCTGGAATTAAAAGTTGGAGTTCCCATTATGTTGCTTCGCAATTTGAATCCCCTAAGCTTTGTAATGGAACCAGATTGTGAGTTCGTTGCAGAAAAACGTTATTGAGGCGTTAATTTTAACTGGAACTGGTAAATTGGTTATTACCAAGAATACAAATAATTCCCAGCAATTATCCATTTCAGTTTAAACGGATACAATTTCCTATTAATGTTTGTTCTGCCATGACAATCAATAAGTTAGAGGGTCAAACCTTAAGAAAAGCGAGAGTTGAATTAATTAAGAATTTCTCCAGCCACAGGCAGTTATATCTTATATGTAGCGTGCTCCAGGGTAAGTAATGCAGCAAATGTCACTATCTTAGTTGATAGAAACCAATAATATGGTATACAAAGAAGCGTTACATTAATGAAAAAAAAGTGAGCTAAATATTATAAAATTATTTTCATTGTCCAAAGAATATTAAGTTATTGCCGATTAGTCCAACGAGCATGTGCAATGCCATGAAGATAAAGGCAGAGTGGGCCCAGTCTACGGGATGATTTTTAGTACGGGTTCAAGTTCCTCACTTTTGCAAAAGGCTCTTTAAGAAATTTTTTTCCATCAACTGTTCTGAAACCACATTTTGCACGTGAGAAGCCGGGCGGGTACAGCTAGTTTTTTTTATAAAATTCCGACTAACAAATATAATTTGCACTGATAGTGCGTCCTCTATCGGAAAAGCAACATACAAACCTGTTTGGAAAGTCCTGTGAGACTGCGCAAAATAGTCTAGTTGCTAGAATCATAGAACGGGATATGGTATTTTCATTAAGAGGCTGCATTCTGCAGTAACTGCATGTGTGAACGTAGCAGACAACACGGCAATGGTAATGAATAAAACTTTGGTTGCAGGTGCGGACTGTGGACGGTGGTGGCGTTCTGTCTGCACTGCTATCGCTCACGGTATTTGACTCTGTGCTGTTTAACCTTAAAAGTACATCTTCGCTCAGGCATACGCAAATGTTTTTGCTATGTTCTATATGAGATCATGTCTAAAGGCCGTTTGACTCAGCCAGAGCTTAAGGTCATCACTATCCATACATCCGGCGAAATCAAAATGCCTATAGAATTTTCCTCAATACGAAACTTCTTGGGTAAAAGTTGAATATATATAAACATCTAATAAACTATACATTTTCTGGCGGTGTTAGCTCTTGGCAAGACATGGGATTTAAATGTCTTTTGGATCTTTTGCGGCTATGATAAGACCTTTTCAAGCTTATGCCTCGGTTGTTTAGTGGAGAGGGTTTTCGCGTAAATATGTGACTGGAAGTACTCAACCCACTATTCATAGAGCCTCTATTGCCTCTGTTTTTTTTTGCAGGACCCTTTTTAAGCGGAGATCTATGTTATTAAAATAGCTGTCGGATATATTTTTAGGAATAGGTGGAGGGTAGGAGTATTTGCGACTGTAGCGACAGTCAGGCTGCGCTTAAGGCCTTGCTCAACCTTGTAATCCGTCCCTGAACAGTTCGGAATTGCAGGACCCTTGTGAGTTCGGTTGTAAAGTTAAACTCTTTGAATCTTGTATGGGTTCCGGAAATCTCATTTCAGAAACTCGCATTGACCGTCACAGGCACAAATTCGATGTCTTGCTTATATGAACGCTTGCAGATTCCTTCTGTTTAATACTATATACTTTGTGCTGCTGCAGTGGAACTGTCATCGAACAACAACCACCAATTAAAACTATATATTCCACAATCTGCCATTTTAGCCACTGTCGAAACCGCTTCATCAGTCTTTTCAATCCACCCTTCTTCAGAGAGGCCAATTTTAGATTTCTCAGTCCCATTCATCCACTTCTATTTCTACTACGATACTGTGTTCCAAGTGATTTCTTCCAAAAATATCTAGATAATCTGACCTTGTTAGTGGTCCTTCTAGTTATAACGGAATTAGCTGTTACCACCTTACAAACGGGCGAGGTCCTGTATTCCCACAAACTCCCATGAACACAGGAATTCATAAAGAATCTGAGGGTTGTGAGGTGGGTGCCCTGACAACTAAGTGCGAGCAGGCATGCTAGCGTAATGCGCGACATATAGCTCGACGGAGGCGTGGGTTCTTGCACTTGTTGGCGGACTACCGTACATATAATTCATGCCTTGTCTACATTATAAAAAAAATTACTGCGAGGCGACAGACCCATCTGTAAACATATCTTTTGTGTTTGAATCAAATTCTATTAAGCGTCAGAAAAGCTTTGGTCGAAAATCGAGGAATATTGGGAAACCCGCGATGTAATTGGTCTCCTTGGCATAACCCTCCCTCATTTTACACTACCTTGAGGTAGTGCAAAGCATCCATGGCTATCACTTTGCCCTTATCATTGTAATAGCCCCTTAACCTGGCAATACGCATCCCTTACGAAATGCTTATGTGATCATCTCTGCCACATATCCACACCATCACACTTCCCCAGAGCACTATTCAAGTTCTATTCAGAATTCATCACCAAAATGTCTCACGCAAATAAAAATTTAATATTTAATGAAAAAAAAAAAAAAAATTTATAAATTTTATTCAAATGATTTGTTCCTATCCCGAAACTCCCTAAAAGATAGATCCTTTAGATCGTAGGCACAAGTGCTCCTATCGCAATCACACAAAAAATATAAATATATTACAAGGATATATAAAAGGTAACTAATGTTACAAATATACACTTAGTTTTGCCAGTATTAGTAAGTATATAATATATATATCAAGTTTCATTGGATTTTAGGTTTCTCAATAATAATTCTAGAGCTTCCTTGAGCAGGTTTCCCTTTTATTAATTTTTTTATATAATTGTAGATTATTTCAGGAAGATTACCATTCTCTCTCAAATTTCCTTACGTGTCGATAAGATAGATAATTACCATTACCAATTCACTCGCTCCCGCGATCAAAACTGACTCAATACAAAATCTATTTAAGTCACTCAATGACACACTAACAGCAAAATATAAACTCAGCTCGTTCAATAACAAAACAAAATAAACTGACTCACCCGATTTCTGGCACGCACTTTTCGCATGCGTTTTTTTTTTTTTCTTTTTTTTTTGTTTGACGACTTATTACACGAAGAATTAAAGTTGACTCCCCAATGGATGGTGTGCACAGCATACAGTGAAGGCTTGGGTATCTAAATTGTTAATGATGAAAAGAAACAAATTGCTTTGTAACTGACGAGCTTTACATTATAATCATATTAAATACTTAGCTTTTGCCTGAACAAATAACCTTGCGTATATACTTGCACGTTATTGAGAGAAAGTCTGAGCAACAGGCGCCTAAACCTAATGTCGATCTGCGGGATCGGGAAACGCGGATGAGAGATTTTCCTGTAAATCTCTATTCTTGTTGATGACTGGCTGCTTGTTTGGCTGCTTGATACAATGCAATGTGTTGCACTTGGTGATACCATACGCTAATGCAGCGGGTGGGGGTGTATTATTGCTGAGTGACAATCCACTGGTAGACCTAATGCGGCGACGAAGTTCTTGAACGGGTAAAAAAAATCAGCTGAATTTGGACGTGGCTGATAGAATCTTTTCGTGATGGTGGCGTTGGGTAGATTGATGGTATGGGTCGTTAGTGCGGCCACAACCATATGACGACTGATATTGCCTGAGGTATAGATCGCTGTCTGCTGATGACTGATGCCAAAAAAAGAGATATGCACTTTCCTTTTCACCACGCCGAACGGTGGCTTGTATTCTCAACATAGGTCGAGAGATTTTGTTGTTGGATCGATAAACACACGATCACAGGGAGAAGCGTGGAATACGTCTGGCTTTCGAGATCCGTAAGACATACACAGCGTGGTAAGTACTCCGAGTTATGCAGGAGGAGAGGAGATGCAAGGGGTATTTAAAAACTTGTTTTCAAATGCCTCTATGATGGTTATTTGACATAAGATGTAGGCGACGATCCCCCGCTATACTACCAGCTGATCGGATTTGGTACGGTGTGCACTTATGTGTCCCTTCAGCCCGCTTCGGCTGTCCAGAGATTTGTCTCGTAGGTGATATACTCGACTCAACTCACACTGGCGATCGGTAGGTGACGTTAGAAACCAAATTCTATTCAAGAAGCATTGAATTAATTCGTGCACTCAAACACAAGGAACAGGTACTTACTTTGGTGGAGATTAATACAAAATATGTATTTTCTTTGTTGGTTTATATAGCCTTTTAATGTGTCCAATATTACGCATATATATATGACAATATTAAAATTGCCATCTGCTTCTGATTTTTTTTTTTTTTTTTTGGCTCGAAACCACCACCTTCTTTGACGTCCGAGATGCGAAAGAGCGAATTGCTTTTCTCGTCGGATTAGGTCGCTAAGCTTAGCAAAAAAAGTGTTACTTCCGCCAATTTTGACGGCTTACAGCTCTGCTTTTTCGCGACTTCGTCTAGAATTCCATACGTATCATTTTCGTACAGGGTGGTAAATTCTCTTATGTGTAAACTTAATTTTACATACCTAATTTCAGATATTTTTTTTTTCAAGGAAGATAAAGAACGATAGGAGTTCGCCACAAAGCTTTTCAGTTTCGTGATCGGACGAGAATGAAAATGGAAAGAAATTCGGACTTCTTCTAATATAAGACAGTCGACCCACGTCTGAGATGAAATTGCAAACGACAGCTATAGTAAACGTCAAAAGAAGGAACTCTAATTGATCCTTGGCCCAAGTGGACTGATTTTCGTGGACCTTATTTCCGGATATCCTTGGCATGAAAAGTGCCTAGAACATTTCCGTTTGTGTCTTCCAGCTCATACAAATTGTTGCCGACTAATCTTTTGATCTTTGCCTTTATAAATTTAGGACAGAATTTAGCGTTTCTCTGCTTTGCTGCGTCGCTTAATACAAAATTCCTCTTGTATACTACTTGTCCTAGTGCGTAGTTGGAGGTTTTGCTCCTCGTATTATACGATCTCTCATAATTTTGGTGAGCTTGTTTCAAAGACTCTTTCAAGTGGCTATGAATTATGTTCATTTTCAAGGTCTTCGGTAAAATATCAAATTCCGCGTTATTTAACCCCTTAAGTTTTTTTAGAAGTAGGTAGTCGTGAGCGTGCTCAATTTTAGATTGCCCGAAAAGCGCTTCATAGGGCGACATTCCTATAGCCGAGTGGATGGTTGACCTTAGCGCACTAGCAATGGATTGAACATGTCTGTCCCAGTTGAGTTGATTCGGTTCGTTTTTGATATATGACCTAATGGCCGCCAATATTGAACGGTTTACCCGCTCACTAGCATTTGCTTGTGGTGAGTACGAAGCAGTCCTTACATGTCGTATTCCGTAAGCAGTCAACAGTTTTTGGAACTCTTTGCAAACAAATTGTTTCCCATTGTCCGACAAAATGGATTCCGGCACTCCAAATATTGCAAAGACCTGCTCCTGTAGGAAATTACCTACCGCTTCACTAGTAGCTTTTCTTATTGGCTGTATTAGGACGAATTTGGTTAACTGGTCGAGGCACACAATCATAAAGGCATTTCCCTTTCTGGTACTAGGATAGGGACCAAGAAAGTCGATACAGACGTGTTGAAATGGCCTATCCACTATAAATGCTTGTCCCATTGGCGGTCTGAGCGTCGAGTTGGGAGCTTTTGAAGTTTTGCAAACGCTGCACTCTGCAATGAACGCCTTCACTTGGGCCGCCATATTAGGCCAGTAGAAACGTTCACGAAGGCGGTACAGCGTTTTCGCAACCCCACCATGGGATGCTTTTGGCGGATCATGGGCCAAACGAATTAAGCGACTCGTTAGCGATGATGGAATCCAAAGTTTCCAAGTGCAATCATCCTCATGTGGAATACCTGTGCTATGTTTGACTTTTTTGTAAACAAAGCCTTCTGATACTTGAAGGTCAGGCAGTTGATGTTCATTCCCTACGATTGTTTCTATCAGTCTCGTGTATTCACTTGATTTAAAACACGGATCAGAAAGATCGATCTGTAGAACATCCAAAGAGTTTGCACCGACGGCTATCTCGGATACTATCTCATCGGCGCCATAGGCGCGTGAAAGTGCATCGGGTACAACATTTTGCGAACCCTTTCGATGTTCTATATCAAAATGGAAACCTTGAAGTTTTAGGCTCCAACGAGCGAGACGTCCGCTGAGGTCCCTTTGGTTCATGAGCCACTTTAGGCTCGCATGGTCGGTAATTATTTTGAATTCTTGCATTTCAATGTACGACCTAAACTTTTCAACGCCCAAAACCGCCGCAAGGCACTCCAGCTCTGTAACGCTGTAGTTCCGTTGCGCAGAGTTAAGCTTCTGGGAGTGGTAATAGATTGGCCTCTCAACACCATCTTCATCTTTCTGACATAAAACACAGCCAATGCCTGTACTGGATGCGTCACATAAAATTACGAATGGCTTATCAAAGTCGGGGTTGACTAACACGGGAGCTGAAGTTAGAGAAAGCTTAAGATCCTCGAAGGCAGCTACGGCTTCCGGACCAAAAACGAATGATTTGGCTTTTCTCAAAGTATCTGTTATAGGACTTGCACGCGAAGAATAGTCTTTTATAAAGCGTCTATACCAGCCGGATAGTCCCAAGAAACGTCGAACTTGCCGAGGAGTCTTTGGTGTTGGGAACTCTCTGATGGCTGAAATTTTATCGGGATCAGTTTTAAGACATCCCCCGCCCACTATGTATCCGAGATACTTTAGCTCTTTAAAGCAAAACTTTGACTTCTTCAGATTGATAGTCAAACCTGCTGATTGCAATCGCAAGGCCACTTGTTTCAAAGCATCTAAATGCTCTTCAAATGTTCCCGATATTATCAATAAGTCGTCTAAGTATACAAAGATATTTTGTTTCAATTGATGGGGAACCACTTTGTCCATTAGTCTGCACATGCGTTGCGCAGCATTGCAAAGGCCAAAGGGCATAACCTTAAATTGATACAGGGGTCTGCCAGGCACAGTAAAAGCTGTCTTTTCCCGAGATGTTTTCTCCAGAGGAATCTGCCAAAAGGCATCTTTCAGATCCACACTAGAAATGTAATGTGTTTCTGAGAGACGACTTAACAGGCCCTCTATATGAGGAAGTGGATAGGCGTCCTTTTTCGTCACTTGGTTTACTCTACGGGAGTCCAGGCATAAGCGGTTTTTTCCCGGTTTCCGCACCAAGACAACCGGAGAGCTCCAAGCGCTTCGGCTTTCCTCTATGACGCCCATTTCGAGCATCCTATCCAATTCATCATACATAAGGTTTTGCACTGCTGGAGAAACAGGATAGTGTCTTTGTTTCACTGGCTCAGCATTCCCTGTGTCGATATAGTGCTCTTCGAGGTTTGTTTGCCCTAACCCACATTGGGCGAAGGACGGAAACAAACTGATCACATTTTCTAGCTGCTTAGACTGTTTCACCGATAATTCGTGAACATCTGAATTGCATGAATTATCTTGCACTTGCCTGGACGAGATTTCTGACAGTATTTGAGGAGCTATTTCAAAAAGCTTCCAAAAATTTACGCCCAGATACATCTGTTGTTCCAATGTAGGAACTAAGAAGAAAGAGATTTCTCGCGTATTTCCCTTATAAGTGATCGGAGTTGTTATTTGTCCCACAATGGATTGTCGTTGGCCGCTTGCGGTTTTTACATTGGAAGAAAACCTTTTAAACGAAATACCTTCACGCTCTAGTAACTCTAGGCATCCAGAACCCAAGCAACTTATACTTGCGCCACTGTCCAATAAGCCAAGCATTTGTTTCCCGAAAATACCAATGCTCGCATATGGTCTTGGGTCTTCCGTACTACATAAGGACGTATCAGAGATTGCTTTATGGAGACTCCGCTTTGTTCGAAATCTTGTGTGCAGCTTTTGGATTCGAGCTGGAGGTTTGGAATTGAAAATTCGAGCGCGAGCTTCGTAATAATTAATCTGTCGCTCATGCAACGATTTGGGTTCGACTTTTGGGAAAGATTTCTCAGTTCTTACTTCAGTTCTTTTTAGAATAGATACATTCTTTGAAACATTTGGTATTGCCGTAAGATCTATTTGTAAATCCGGTGAGATGGGTAAATTAGGTGAGTTTGGTAAATCAGGTCGGTTTGGTAAGTCTGGTAGATTCTGTGGATTATGTTTTCCTATGAGTTGCGTTCCGGGTTTCTCGTTTGTGGGCAAAACTCCCCGGAATTCGGATCGCCCTGCATTCGGTTTCCCGAACAGTTAGCACATTGTGGTGTGGTCGTGTCTTCTAATCCGCATTTGAAGCAAAAAAGGTTGCGTTGTGGACAAGGACATTGTACAAATGAATGACCTCTTTGTTTACAATTCCAGCAAACATAAGAGGATGGGTCACGCTTAGCGCGCGTTACCTGTACAGCTTCTACTTCCAACAATGGCTCTTCGGTATAAGAAAGCTCAAGCTCATTAACCTGTCTCCTAAGATTCGGTTGTTGGAACTGTCTTGTTCGCAACCCATCACTTTGGTTAACATATTTCTCTATGTTTCTACATATGTAGACCATTTCTGGCAAACTGTTGGTGCTGTATGTGATGAGAAGTTCACCAATGCGGCGTTTGACATTCTGCTTTATCAAGTCAATGAGTTCCCCAGGTGTTTTAGGGTGATGAAGTCGGGTGTTCATTAACATGATAACGTTGTAGAAATCGTCGAAACTTTCATTACTACTCTGACGTCTATCGAACATTCTACGTGAAAGTTCAGAGTCAGTTTCGAGACTTCTGTACTGTTCGATAAGCGCCATTTGAAGAGAACGCCAATCAGCTGACGGGTTGGATTTAAGGTACATCCAGTACCAATTCTCTACTTGCCCAGAGACAAACAAATGAAAATGAAGAAAAATATCTTCCCACGAAGATTCATAGCATTCTTTTAGTCGGTTTAACCGAAATATGAAATCATCAACAGTCATGTGTTGATTATCAAATTTTAAACCCCATTTTTGGAACTCAATTGTCCTTTGGGAAGTAGAGGAAGGACGGTTCCTCCCTCTATGAGAGTCGGAGTTGAGATTCAACGCATTGAGCTGGTTAATAAAGTTGTGAGTATTCGAACTGAACTCCGCTGGAACTTGCTCTGGGTTATTATTAGGGATGCCTTGCTCATTCTCAATGACCGGTTGTCTATGACTTCTTTGAGGTTGGGGTCGATTAACGTCATATTCGACTGGGTTGCGCTGAGGCGTATTGGCTCGGAGCATTTCCTGAATAGTATCAGCTACTTGCCTTTGAATGACTTGAGTCTCTCTCTCGAATTCTTCTCGCCTTGCTTGCAAGTCTGCTGATCTACCTAGCCCTATCGTTGCTGTTACTACCTCCTGAATGTATTGAGATAGACTCTGATTCGCAAGAGAAGATTGTGCAATTGAAGGATTGAGCGAAGTTTCCTGTCGAGTACTATTTTGCGGATTAGGTGTTTCATTTTGCTGAATCGACGCATGGTTTTCATTATCTTGCTCTGATATAGGCTGATGGTGATTAGTAGTATCGCTAGATCTAGCCGGATTTCCTACATTATCTCTTCCATTTCCCCTTGATCTACGATTGGATCGTAAACTTCGAGTGTTTTGACTGAGATTACCACGATTCGCATTAGCAAATCTTGGAGGCATGATGGTATTTAAAGGTAAAGTTAACAAAAAAAAAAATGTAAATTTCTTTTATGTCAAACGATTAGTTGTTTTTTGTAATAAATAAATCCAGTGCTGGGGTGTGTGTGAGGTAAATGAATAAGCGCATTTAAGATGTATACTCCTGATTTCGAGCTTCCGAAAACCTTAAATTATTTGCAATTCGAATTGGTTAACCCATCGATATAAGTAAACATGAGGTAACTAAGCGCGAATTAAGAAAAATTGGTGTAAACTAAACCGAATCTCTCAGTCGCTTTCGTACCTATGAGTACCCATTTGTGCATTTAACTTAAAATTTCATCATGAGGTGTATCTAAATGGAATTCAATCTCATAGATTTGATTAAAGATATGCTTGTTTTCAACGAGAACTTTAACTTGACTGAAATGGAAATACATCCATGTTGGCTAAAACAGAAAGAAGGCGCTTCTGACGAAGTGGTGATATCATATGTATCGATGACTTCCGGCCGTCTTACAAACTGCGCAAGCGAAAAGTAGGAAATTCTTCACCTATTTCTAAATAGATCTTGACGCAACGTTGAATTATGGTTTTAAAATGAGCCAGCAATTCTCGGTCGTCGAAGAACTAAATAGTAGAGACAATTGAGGAAGACGAATTTATGCAACAGTAAGAACAGATTTACATCTTCTGGCCATATAATTCGGTAACCCATTTATTGAGAATAACATAATCTAGTTAAATGTTCAAGTCTTAATTGGTGGATGGTATATTGGTTTGTGCCCCACGTTGGGCGCCACCTGTATAACGGAATTAGCTGTTACCACCTTACAAACGGGCGAGGTCCTGTATTCCCACAAACTCCCATGAACACAGGAATTCATAAAGAATCTGAGGGTTGTGAGGTGGGTGCCCTGACAACTAAGTGCGAGCAGGCATGCTAGCGTAATGCGCGACATATAGCTCGACGGAGGCGTGGGTTCTTGCACTTGTTGGCGGACTACCGTACATATAATTCATGCCTTGTCTACATTATAAAAAAAATTACTGCGAGGCGACAGACCCATCTGTAAACATATCTTTTGTGTTTGAATCAAATTCTATTAAGCGTCAGAAAAGCTTTGGTCGAAAATCGAGGAATATTGGGAAACCCGCGATGTAATTGGTCTCCTTGGCATAACCCTCCCTCATTTTACACTACCTTGAGGTAGTGCAAAGCATCCATGGCTATCACTTTGCCCTTATCATTGTAATAGCCCCTTAACCTGGCAATACGCATCCCTTACGAAATGCTTATGTGATCATCTCTGCCACATATCCACACCATCACACTTCCCCAGAGCACTATTCAAGTTCTATTCAGAATTCATCACCAAAATGTCTCACGCAAATAAAAATTTAATATTTAATGAAAAAAAAAAAAAAAATTTATAAATTTTATTCAAATGATTTGTTCCTATCCCGAAACTCCCTAAAAGATAGATCCTTTAGATCGTAGGCACAAGTGCTCCTATCGCAATCACACAAAAAATATAAATATATTACAAGGATATATAAAAGGTAACTAATGTTACAAATATACACTTAGTTTTGCCAGTATTAGTAAGTATATAATATATATATCAAGTTTCATTGGATTTTAGGTTTCTCAATAATAATTCTAGAGCTTCCTTGAGCAGGTTTCCCTTTTATTAATTTTTTTATATAATTGTAGATTATTTCAGGAAGATTACCATTCTCTCTCAAATTTCCTTACGTGTCGATAAGATAGATAATTACCATTACCAATTCACTCGCTCCCGCGATCAAAACTGACTCAATACAAAATCTATTTAAGTCACTCAATGACACACTAACAGCAAAATATAAACTCAGCTCGTTCAATAACAAAACAAAATAAACTGACTCACCCGATTTCTGGCACGCACTTTTCGCATGCGTTTTTTTTTTTTTCTTTTTTTTTTGTTTGACGACTTATTACACGAAGAATTAAAGTTGACTCCCCAATGGATGGTGTGCACAGCATACAGTGAAGGCTTGGGTATCTAAATTGTTAATGATGAAAAGAAACAAATTGCTTTGTAACTGACGAGCTTTACATTATAATCATATTAAATACTTAGCTTTTGCCTGAACAAATAACCTTGCGTATATACTTGCACGTTATTGAGAGAAAGTCTGAGCAACAGGCGCCTAAACCTAATGTCGATCTGCGGGATCGGGAAACGCGGATGAGAGATTTTCCTGTAAATCTCTATTCTTGTTGATGACTGGCTGCTTGTTTGGCTGCTTGATACAATGCAATGTGTTGCACTTGGTGATACCATACGCTAATGCAGCGGGTGGGGGTGTATTATTGCTGAGTGACAATCCACTGGTAGACCTAATGCGGCGACGAAGTTCTTGAACGGGTAAAAAAAATCAGCTGAATTTGGACGTGGCTGATAGAATCTTTTCGTGATGGTGGCGTTGGGTAGATTGATGGTATGGGTCGTTAGTGCGGCCACAACCATATGACGACTGATATTGCCTGAGGTATAGATCGCTGTCTGCTGATGACTGATGCCAAAAAAAGAGATATGCACTTTCCTTTTCACCACGCCGAACGGTGGCTTGTATTCTCAACATAGGTCGAGAGATTTTGTTGTTGGATCGATAAACACACGATCACAGGGAGAAGCGTGGAATACGTCTGGCTTTCGAGATCCGTAAGACATACACAGCGTGGTAAGTACTCCGAGTTATGCAGGAGGAGAGGAGATGCAAGGGGTATTTAAAAACTTGTTTTCAAATGCCTCTATGATGGTTATTTGACATAAGATGTAGGCGACGATCCCCCGCTATACTACCAGCTGATCGGATTTGGTACGGTGTGCACTTATGTGTCCCTTCAGCCCGCTTCGGCTGTCCAGAGATTTGTCTCGTAGGTGATATACTCGACTCAACTCACACTGGCGATCGGTAGGTGACGTTAGAAACCAAATTCTATTCAAGAAGCATTGAATTAATTCGTGCACTCAAACACAAGGAACAGGTACTTACTTTGGTGGAGATTAATACAAAATATGTATTTTCTTTGTTGGTTTATATAGCCTTTTAATGTGTCCAATATTACGCATATATATATGACAATATTAAAATTGCCATCTGCTTCTGATTTTTTTTTTTTTTTTTTTGGCTCGAAACCACCACCTTCTTTGACGTCCGAGATGCGAAAGAGCGAATTGCTTTTCTCGTCGGATTAGGTCGCTAAGCTTAGCAAAAAAAGTGTTACTTCCGCCAATTTTGACGGCTTACAGCTCTGCTTTTTCGCGACTTCGTCTAGAATTCCATACGTATCATTTTCGTACAGGGTGGTAAATTCTCTTATGTGTAAACTTAATTTTACATACCTAATTTCAGATATTTTTTTTTTCAAGGAAGATAAAGAACGATAGGAGTTCGCCACATAGTTAGCTCAAACAAATGCATCCAAGGCGAGAACCAAAACAAAATCTTTTCCACCAGTGCCATTCGCAATTATTAATGTTGTAATGTTTTGGATTCAATTTCAGGATCTGAGTTGCAGTTTATTATAATCTACCAACGCTGCAAACACAGTAACAACAATCCAATGGTTCTAACTGGAACATAATACAGGAAAAAAAAACGAATAAAAATAATAAGGGTAGGTAATATGTAAATCATGTCAGAACCATGCAATTTTCCGATCAATAGAATATTAGCATTCCCCCAAATGAACTCCACACTAACTTCCTCTACTACAGCTTCAACTATGTCATGCAAAAATCTAAAAAAATAAAATAAAATGTGAGCATTTCAGTGGGTATATATCTACCCGAGGGAAAATTGAAAAAAAATTAAAACCTATACAGTCCTGTGAGCCTTTCAATTTCAGAATGTACATAGTTTTGCTGCTTTATTTTGTCCTCGGTGTTATTTTTGGGAATCGTTCGTTGTGCTTCCTATATGTTCTCTATTCTGTCTGCTCCCTTTTCAATGTGCGAATGTTAGTTTTTACTTTTGGCCGCAACTTTTTTTAAATTTTTGTTTTTTTTTCTGTTGGGTAATCTCCGCAATCCGCATACCCCCTTATTATACGCTCCTCGTCGTATTGCTTTCCTTCAACAGCAGCCTTTTACTGAATTATACTACCAAAAGAATTTATATACGGTTCCTGTTACTGATGCTGCCCGGTCTTCTGTACTATTCTTCCTCGACCCTTTGAGATGGCGGGCGGATGGGTTAAGAACGGGAACAAGAGCAGGAAAAAGAGGTAATGGATATGGAGCTGGTAACTTTAGCAAGTTTCACGCTTATCTAAGCAGAAACCGTAAATTCTCAATACACGATAATGTTGTATATCTTAATAGGTACATATTTATTTGCGGGTGTGTGTTCGAGCGCTTGTTTTTTGCTCCCCTGTGTTGGGTTGTGTTGTGTCAGTGTCTTGTTTTGAGTTTTATAGTTACATCGTCGACGGCGATTCCAACAACTGATTCCGATATAATAAATGATAGAGATCTACTTACACACTGGTGAAGATTTCACTAGAATGGCAATATACTGGTTTCATTGCATGGGGGGGGGGGGGGGGGTTTCGCATAAAGGCTGATTCGTGTGTATCATAGAGCTGGTGTATTCCCTTTCGTCATTTGTAGGAAATGGTCGAAAAATACAACAGTCATGCAAGCATGCAGCGAGTTGCAAGCCAAATTGTTGTAAGGCCAAATAAAAAATAAGTAAAATAAAGTAGAAAATCGCTACTTTGAACACTTTGTTAGGGGGGGTTGCGCTGAGCCAGACGCATTGTATTTTTAGATGTACAATAGTTCCAAGGTAAATAAGACTCATTCAAATCATGTAAGTGGCAATGGTACCTATAGACTTCATTAGAAATCTCATTTTTTGGTTTTAGTGTTTATGTATGTTTTGGGCATAGGTATAGCCGTCGCGGCTGGTTCGAATAAAAACCAGTCTGGAAGTCTAATTTGTGTGGGAAAATGGCAAATTCAAATAAACAAACATCGGTTACTAAACTGGCTTTCAAATTTAGCGAGTTCGAAAAAAAAAACATCTAAGAAAGTACTCTTTACATACATATTATATTAAAAATGTATACGGGAAAGCAAACGGTCCAATAGAAGTTATCATTATTTTTATTGACTGCTTTTTGTCACATAAAAGATTCTATCCAAAGTAATGTGTGACTAATACAAACTTGTTCTTCAATCTCGTCCTTTTGGCATCTAAATAGTTGCCGCCACATTCGTGTACGGGTGTGAAACTATATTTATTTTTAGCGAATTTTAATCGCAAAATAATAGTATAAAAGGTGGTGGTTGCGACCAGGAAAGTTCAGAGTTAAAACAGAGTTAAACTAGAGCCAATAAAAGGTTGCACCGAGCTAAGGACAGCGGACCTTTAAAATTTATATAAATAAAGGAACTAACTAAGAGTCGCAGACCAACTAAGACAGCGGGCTCTGCAGTTAAGTAAAATTAATAAAAATGGGTTTTATTTTTACTCTCTCCGTTTGATACTCTTCCCTCGTTTTACTGAGGAAGCACGAGTCAAACGTAACACTGGCATGAACAATTTATGGTGCTAAAACATCTCACATAGGTTAAGTAAGTTTCCGTAATTGTCGACTGACTACTTAAGATTTTGCCAAAATTTGTTTTGGCTTGCCTTCATACCTAAGTCTTAAGGAAAATTTTTGTTATGTTCTTGGGCTAAGAAAAAAATGGCCCTTGCAATTTCGAACATCCCAATCAAAGATTATATTGCAAGTGCACTCAAAAATTTCAAATGTAAGATTTCGGACGAATTTCAGTTGCAGTCCTTAACAGGACTTGATAAGTTAAATGTTAAAAGATGTTATGACTGTTGGTGATTCAACCATAATGTGAATATTTGTAAAAATAAATTTCAGTGCCCTAAATGTAGCGAGGAACATAAAGAAGGAGATTTCAAAAATGCAAAACTAAATTGCACGAATTGTCTAAAGGCAAAAGAAATACTTCATATTTCTCTGGGTACTGAACATGATACAAGAAATCACGACTGCCCAGTGTATCAGAGAAGAATAGAGATGGAAAGACAAAAGGTTAATTATTAGCAACCAAAGTTTGAATGTTCATATCTGAATATTCAAGGTTTAAAAAACAACTTTAAGGAATTAAGTAATTTAATATATGAAAATAAATTTGACATGATAATATTAACGGAAACGCATCTTGGATCCGAAAACGAAATAAAGGGCAGAGAAATACGTATAACATCGTATACATCCAAACAAAAATTTCCACTGTAAATTTTACAACATGTGGCAGTCAAATTTACATTAAGTTGTATATTTGTGTATTTAACAGCAAATGCGTTCATATTCACAATTAATTGTACATTTTACAGCGTTTGCTTTCATTTTAGCAATAAAATTGCCAAATTGATCGCAGTTTCTTGTTGTAAAATTTACACCACGTTGTCAATTTTTGTTGTTAAAAGTACATGTATGAATTGGTCAAAACAACAACCAAAATGCAAAATGGACATACAAAATTATGTTTCATTATGTTCATTACTTTGTTCTTGATGACTTAATCAAGTCTGGAACCAACAAGGCGAATTATCATAGTGCAAAGTTGTGCCTTTTTTTTTCAAATGAATTCTGATTTGGTTTTTTTGTCTGAATATGCTGAGGATGTGGCAGCAAGCATTGCAGCAACAGTTGAGAATAATCTCGTCATAGGGAACGCGGCTACTGAAAAAATATTACTAAATGGTCCGCCATCTAACTTTTTTTTAACTAGTGCTTATTTCGCGAATGGTAACACTTAGCTCATGTCTGATTTGACAGATAATTAGTTTTATCCTTCCGCTGAACGAATATGGTTGTGTATACGCTTGAACAACGCTGGGAAATATTGCGACATTACTTTGAAAATCATGGTAATGTTGCAGAATGTGTGCGAAAATTGCGTACGGATTTTGGAAGAAGAGAAGCACCGTCAGCTCCGTATGTTCGTTATCTTGTGAAAAAAGTGAAAGAAACTGGCATCCTCATCGATAAACCAAAGCGTGAAAAGCCAAAAACAGTGCGTACACCCGAGAAAAATGAAATTTTGGTCCAGAGGCCATTTTTCTTCGAAAATGCGCAAGGAGTGGCCATTACAGTCAATGGCAATCGTTATCAGGCCATGTTGAACGAATTTTTGTTCACAAAAATTGAAGAGGAGGATATTGGCAACATTTGGTTTCAACAGGACGGCGCTACGTGCCACACAGCCGAAGCTACACTCGATGTTTTGCGCCCTGTTTTTGAAGATCGCATTATCAGCCGTAGAGCTGATGTCGTTTGGCCACCGCGGAGCTGCGATTTGACACCGTTGGACTTTTATTTGTTGGCTGCCGTAAAAGACAAGTGTTACGCCGACATGCCAGAGACAATTGACGCTTTAAAGGACAATATTCGTGAAGCCATTTGTGAAATACAGCTGCACACAATCGATAATGTGCTTAAAAATTGGACCGATCGTGTAGGCTACTGCATGGCCAGCCGAGGCAGCCATTTGAATGAAATTATTTTCCATTATTAACCGGAAGGATTGTAATTTCAAATAAAAAAAGAACTTTGAGAAAATATTCAGTAGTTTTTTTTATAGCATTTTCAAAAAAAAAAACTTATTTGGCGGACCCTTTATTAGACGTGGATGTTTTTAAAGTGGTGGGCGATTTCAACGACTTTTAGTGTTGTGCCGTTTCTAGCACTTAAGTAATCTATACATTTGTTCGTATTTTGTGCGTTCGTTCGTCGCCTGAATGGCGTTTCTCGTTTAACTTGACCACATTATTCTTTTTTAACAAGGTCGTGGGCTCACTATACAGAGTTTACTTCTGATCAGATCGGAGTCGCAGCACATCTCCAAAATATTTCCGGACAGTGAACTTGGGTTGCAGCTGGAGTTTGAGGACGAGTTAATGAAGTGGAAAAAGGATGAAGTAAGTAGCATGATAAAATTTCATCATTACTAAAAAATCCAACTCGAGATAAAAATATGTCTATCTGTGTATTTATCTATCTATATGATTGTATGTACGTAGGTATGTAGACCCTACAACCTATATCACATTTTTTTTAATTTTCTCCTTAACTCCCTAAATGCCCAGTATGCTTACAATAGGATGTGACAATAATCACCACAGAATGGATTGAGGCCAGTTTCAGCAAGAAGCTCGCAAGAATCTTCTAACTTTAACTTAATTGTATGTATGTTAATTGTATGTGAATATATATTCAATAAAAAGAATTTCAAATTATTTGGTGTATGTTTTTCATTTTGAAGCATCGTTTTTACAAAGCAAAATTGTGTATATGAGACATAAGAGCTACAAATGGTATTCGTTTCTAGAAATCGAGTTCTAGGTTTTAAGACAGAAATTGCATTTTGACCGCAAGGTGTTGTGAATAATACAACCAAAATTCGTAGTTTTTACACATAAGTATTGTGTATTTTACAAAGTTTGCTGTAAATTCAACAACGGATGCTGTTTTATTTACAATTTTTCTTGTTGTAAGATCTACAACAAATGCTCTCATTTTGATAATTTGGTTAAATTATGTCTCTGTTAAATTGAAAGCATTGGATGTCGGGTCGACTATGACAATGAATGCAGTCGATTAAACAGCGGTTTTCAACATTTCTACATCTTTTTTTGGGTGAAAATCAATAAACTAATAGAACATCAATCGGGATTTAGAAAGAAATATTCATGTTAATCTGCACTTGACTATGTTAACTTAAGAGAAGATACATAACAAAACAAAAGGTTGCTTCTGTTTTTTGGATCTTAAAAGGGAATTTGAAACAGTTGATCGGAAAATATTGCGAAGGAAACTGGAGAGTTATGGGGTGAGAGCAGTTGAGAACCAATGGTTTGAATCATATCTAAACAATAGACACCAGGTAGTTAGATTTAATAACGAAATATCTGAACCTTTACTAATAGACTTGGGAGTACCTCAGGGATCTATTCTTGGACCAATTTTATTTGGTCTTTTGTATGTTAGTGATGATAATTTATGCAATTGTAAAAGAAAACTACTAGAAAATATAAAAAAATTTCAAAATATATCTTAATATAAATAAGCTAAAATTAAATGCAGAAAAAATCAAAGTAATGTTTATTAATGAAAATAATACAGGCTTACATTTGAAGAATTTGAATGTGTTGATGAAATAAAATACTTAGGAATAATTTTAGATAGCAAGCTTAAGTTTGAAAACCATTTTAATTTTCTTATTAAAAAATTATCTAGTAAAATCGGTTTCTTTCGAAGAATAAGATCGAAAATTAGTATTTCAATGGCTATAAAGATATATAATACCATTATAAGACCCCATCTAGAGTATTGCCCTACAATACTGTTCTGTAGGTATTCATGAAAAGTTACAAAAATTGCAAAATAAAGCTATGCGGTCTATACTTAAATGTAATATTTATACACCTATTATTTATATGTTGTAGACGCTGAATTGGCTTAATGTTAAACAGCGTATTATAATGAACTGTTTTATATTTATATACAGAATACAAAATAATTCAATGGCTGACTACTTAAACGAAAAATTGTCGCTTAGGAAAGATGTTCAGCCTTATAATTTAAGGAATAACCGTAATTTTAATCTTAAATTGTTTAAGAATAAAAAACTCAATACATGTTTTTTTTATAAAGGGCTAAACTTGTATAATAAGCACCCTAATGCTATTAAAAATGAGCGCAACTTTGTACAATTTAAAAGAGATATAACAATGTATAAATTAAAACGAATTATTAATGAAACTTAAGAAACGTCATGTGAAACAAAAAATTTGTTCAAATAGCTTTAACTATAATGCTAAATAAATAATTAACTAACCAACCAAAAAAACAGTGAAGACAGAACAATTTGAATCAGTCGCTTAAGATGATTAGACGCAATTGAGGGCAAATGGTTGCTAATCCAAAAGGACAATGTTATAGCGAAATAGTCCCCTGGGGAACCTCAACTTACTTGGAGTACATAATTTGTGGCATCAGTCATAGTCAAACCCCTACCTTATAAAAGAGGCTTTTTGGTTTACGCCCAGTTCAACCGCTGGACTGTAGGACAGATACAGATGATATATAGTAAGCAAGCATCATAATAGAGTATAAATGTCCATAAAAAGATATCTCTTGCCATTGAGTGATTTTTGAAATGACTTATCTGTAATAGTAATTTTAAAATGGTTGTCATACCTATTTGTGAAAGGAGTTACGTGTCTTATTATCTATCCATTGGCACTTTCTGTCCATCTTTTAAATTTGAAGGCCCTGTGTTGTAAGTCGGAATAAGAAGCTTCAGAAGAATAAAGAATTTTCAAAGTTTACTTGACAATTAAAAAACAAAACAAATTATATATAGATAAATTTTTAGGCCGAAAGGCAATAGTTTTAAGCATATTGTTTAGTTAAGAGCGCTTGCTAAGAGCCAGTAAGCTAGAAAAAGATAAATGTTAGCTTTAAATTAGATTTACTCATTTTTGTCTAGTATATAAGTTTAAATAATGAGCTAATACAAAAGGGTTAAAAAAAAGAACAATGTAGAGCTCAAATTGAAATAGCATGTTATATTTTGTATTTCGTTCACAAGCAGATTTTCGTCTTTATCATTCATATAGATAAATTTTAATTTTATTTCACATTCTAGAATTCAAAGCTGTCCTTCTATGAGGTGTTTATTTATATGGTTTACACTAAGCTTTTTTGGTAAAAGCGCTTATGCCATAGTTTCCAAAAAGACTTAGTTTTGCATTTACTGTATTGTGAATCTCAACCGATTTCTTTTCATCCAACATCATTGCCACTTTCGCATCAGATACTTACAACACACTTCCTATATGCGCAGAAAACTGCCACAACTGTTCCCTAAAATTCGCTTCCTTTCAACCCATGCGATTCTATCAAAAGCAAAAATATACACATTTTCTATCTTAGAGCGGACCTTTCATGACCGACGAAATAAAAACTGATGACTATATGCCATCCTTTGTGTTGTCAAACATAGTGGCAGCGGAAAAGGACTAAAGCCTTTTTCGCAGCAAACATCCTTTTCAAATAGACGTAGCTAAAAAGGGTTTTCAATTTCAATGTCGGTCGCTACGGAATAGGAAGGACACTGAATCTGAAAGAGCACAAAAAGTTGCAAGACTGCCACAGTGCCACGACCCAGTTCCACACACAGTGTGTAAATATCCCTTTAAGCCTGTGGTTATCCTACAATACCTAGCGTATACAAAAATGGAGAGGTTTCTGTACTGTAAATCTACACGTGTGCATGGCCAATGTCTATTGCTTTGTTTTTATAGCTGCCGGTGGAGACCGGTCACCCCCATCGACCGCTTCCAAAAGAAAGGGAACTTTCTATGGCCTAGGGTAATACGATGACATAATGATTATGTTCACATTTTTTCCTCTTTTGATATATTTATTTTTTTTTGTCATATACATACGTAAAAAGCATGCGTAGGAATGACAGTGACCCAAAAATTACATGGGTGGAAGAGGAAGGATAACTGAGGGCTTTACCGGAAATGTCAAGCCATTTTCATATAATACCAGTTATTCCACAAACAAGCCGTTCTTTTGCCTGTGTGTTGCGATGTTGATGAAAAGGGTGGTCATATCGTAGCGATGTTCATATGTACAGGAAACGCTATGTTGTAATTGTTATTGGTTCTCAAGTGACTTCGGGTGCCAATGAATGTATGCGTAAGCGTATACTTCACATGAATGTGTCGAATGAAAATCCCTTTGTATTTGGAATAAAAATTGTGACTCTCTAATAAAAAGCTGAAAAATTAGGGTACATCTGTGCAAAGCTAATTTTAGTTATTTCAGTTAGATCTTTGGGTGGGTGGATTAGTTTCAGATATGTGACACTTTGTTGTGCGACTACAGCTTGGATTTCCACTTTACCAAGGGATTTCGAGAATATTGCAAAATCACATTATTATCATAATGATACTGACCCATAAATGCGAAGATGTGGCTAGGTAGGGGCTCCAAACAAGGTGCCTAATTGACCCGATTTCTGTTTGGAATTAAAGAAAACAGGAATTCTTGCTTGAGTTGGGTTTTCCCAGGAGGTTTCTATTATCAAATTCTGTCTAAGACAAACTCTTTATCAGTCCTAGGATAAAAAAAAAGAAATTGTTACCTTTGTTTTCCAAATGTCTAAAAATACATCGAGAAAACGGTCCACAAAAAAAAAATTAAAAAGACACTGGAAAAATCCTCAACAAAAATTATTTTGTTTACTGATCGCTTTATCCACTGGACGTTTCACTTTTTCTTTTTATAGAAAACGTTTGGAAAAATTTGAAAACAAAAGTGTTTATATTTCCTTCCAATATTATATTATATACCGTGAGTAATAATTCAAATAGGTCCACAGCGAATATTGAATTTATTTCACATTTTGATCTATTGAATTTCGAACAAACACCTCCTTAAAAGCTTAGTAAAAACAAAAAGACCGAACAATCTTCAAAGTTTTACACACGATATTATTTATAAATATTTTTCCATTGAATGCAATTTTGTTTTTTTTTATTTCTTTTAGTCCGTTTATGGATGTTTGAGGATCTTCTCGTTTTCGAATGTTTTGTAGAGCTGAAGAACACATTCGGCCTTGCAAATAATCAACTTTGGCAGCTTACTCAAGGACTCCACATTTTTCCAGAATCCCTTTTCCAATAAACAATGCTAGCTGTAGGGTTTTTGGGCATTCTCGGGCATTGGCTAAATAAATCCTCCCTTAATGACATTTTGAAGAGGAGCGTTGCCCAACCACCCAAAATGGCGGATTGGAATGTCGTAATAGTAGGGAGTAAACCTTGTTGTTCAGCCTAAGCGTTTATTATTATTGGAGTTCGCCCAATGGTAGAAGTTCTACCAATGTTGAAACTTGGCTGATACACCAAATTTTGGAAAACAAATGACACACAGAAACCAAAAAAAAAATCCATCGAATATGTTGTGTTTAAGGCAGTTAAAGTGGTTCTTAACTCTTTGCCTTCGAATATTTATATTGCAAGATTTTATATAAGATAAACTAGTTTTAATAAATTGTAAATGTTTTCTGAGTCCAACAATGCAAATGGTTTTTAAGCACAAATTCTTACAAATGTATGCACCATAGACTAACCCATAGACTAACCAAACTAGACAGTCGACTGAGAGCAGAAACGGTACTTCTGCCTACAAGCTGCCTGTCCTGCAGCAAATTGCATACGTATTCGTGCCTGTACAAAGCAAAGGAGCGCCATTGATGCCGCACGCATATTTATGATATTTGCTGCAGGGACTTCATGTCATTCGGGCGGCCGTTATTATGGTGGGAAATGAAGTGTGTGCGACTGTGTTCGGCATACTTTGTGCCCATTAGTTATGCGGAGTTCACATCACAGTTCATTTTAAGAATTCTTAAAATTTACGAAATTGTTGGTATCAAAAGGAATTCCTGTTATAATTTCGTTACAATGCCAAATAAATTAATATAATAATATATGTCAATATCTAGCAGAAATCCATCTCATAATATTAATCACGGAAAATGAACTACCACGGTTTTTTCACTTTTGTTAAAAGACATTTTGTAACTTGAGGTTTTTTTTGCATATTTTAAGAAAATACTCTTATTTCCGTTGATTTTAATGCTTTAAATTTCGAAGCCATATTGAAAAAAATGCACAGTTTAGCGAACAAGGTTTTTTGTATGTCGTGGGGTAAAATATATTTTTTAGTTTTAGCATAATTTATAATCTGTAATTAGTATGTCAAATGTATACTTGCACAATAATATATGCAAGTATGCATTTGTTAAATTGAAAAAAAAATATGTTTACCTTTATTTTCCTCGTAACGATAAAAAAATGTTTTGATCACTTTTCGTATTCCAAAAAACACAAATAGTGCACTTGTTTTTGTTAATTAATAATTAGGAAGGTTTTTAAAAAATCTGTGCACATTTCAAAATACATTGCTTTAAAATTTGTAAAAGAATGATATGAAGGTATGGAAAACGAAATAAAGCGTGCGAATACCAACAATTAACAAAACAATTTGAATTCTTACTTTCGATTGAATACGCAAAATCTGAAATCGGAAATCAAAATGCAGAACCCACTTAAATACAACATTATATTAGGCGTGTTTTTTTGAGCTTCGTTTTCAGCAAAGCAAAGTACAGTAAGATTTTCAGCACACAAATTACAATAACTACTGCGAGTCTCGAAGTGTCAAGTAGAGCGTAGTTGTTGTAATTGCGTACTGAAAATCCTACATCACTCAAAAAAAAACAGGTCTATTGTCTTTTTGATAGAGTTGAACTTTTTTTTTTTGCTTTCCGATATTCATATTTTTTTGTTTTTAAAATAAGAATAGCATTTGTATTTTTGCTGTCCCTAAATAAGATTATTCAACAATGTTCAGTGTTATTTAACTACATTATTACCAATCATATATTGATGTTATACAAATATGGTGTTAAATAAACGAATTTGAAAACATTCACCGTAATAGAAATTTATACAATATCCATTAACATTTACTAATATTCGCTTTTGTCTAGTGGAAGCTTGGGTTTAACTTGCAAGTTGTTGACTCATTTTTGGAATAACCCCCAATGATTTCATTTTTGCATTTTGCTGTCAAACATAGAATTCATACAAACAAAATTAAAAATAAACTGAAATGGATGAACACCTTTTACTGCCGAAGATGGATGGAGGACAAATTAAGCTATCTAAAAAACCATACTCAACATTTACTTTGTTTACTTTTTTTGTTAAAGATTCATTTACATTTTGTTTGTTAATGAAATTCTGCCACACGACGGCCTTTAATACACGCATTCACAGACAGGAAAAAAAAGAAAGCGCGAGAGAGAGCTGTCATTCAAAATTTGCGGGGAAAATCGGATGGGTGCAGTGAAAGTCGACTGTCTAGTTTGGTTAGTCTATGGTATGCACAAAATTGAAAAACATCGCATTTGCGTTTTATTTCTAAACACAAGAAATATTATATATTTCTGTGATTTTCTCTGTTTCATATTGTTTAACCGGTTGTGCTTGCATTTTGATTGGTTTTCCTTTTTCAATAGTTTGTTAGTTACGCCTACGTGTCATTTTTCGTGGCAAATTTTGACATGCCGACGTCACAAGAATTCTGCCATTGATTGGTCACTCGTGTGTCTTTTGTGAGAGTGCGCTGCAACAGTCCGCGTGACCAGATGCTTGACAGGCGATCAGGTAGTGACAAATTTACCACAAATGTTTACGTCATATGACGGCGCAATAGCGTGGTGCGCTTAAATACTAAACAATAGGTAATAGACGACGTCGAACACTACACTAGTGGACCTAAGATAAATAGATTTTTGAATGTACCCATCAGCTTCCTTTGGAATCATATGGATTAAACATGGATTCCAATATGTACCTACTATGGAAACTGTGCCAGAGAAAAAGATGGAACCACAATCGAATTTTTCCAACCAAATAATGGGTCATATTTGATTGTTGCTACCTTCAGGTTTTACTAAATAATGTAATTAATATTATATTAGGCGTTTTTCTTGTTTAGTTCAGAGTACAACCTGAACAGTTATACAAAAAGTTCGTGTTTCTTTTCCAGCTCAGATACATCAGTGCTCCGCATTTGTGTTTCTTTTTTCGTTCAGAGCATGATCAGAGCGCGCTGAGCTCATAGCTGAGTGAAAATCAGATTACACACTTACAGTCACATTTCAGGGCAAACAAAATAGTTGAAATGTCGGACGTTGTACTGGAACTGAAGGTTAATAAATTTAATAAATAACAAATAATAAATATTCAATTTATACATATATTTATTTATTACAAATGGCAGCTATGTGCTCAAGTGTGTTTCATAATTACATCAGAAAGATCTGATTAAGCTCGCTTCAGAGGTCAGCTATGAACTAAAAAAGAAAAACGCCTATTATAGGTGAATGTCGGATAACAACGTTAGATGTCGCTTCGTATGAAATTTAATATTTTGTCAGAATAAAACCAACATCGTTATGGTACCAACTTGATAAGAGAATTGAGTCAGTCCATAGTTGGGATTAATAATGAAAACAACAGAATTTCAACTTGAAAGTGTTTTTTTCATTTAACCCCCAGTACCACCAATGATGTAATCACTTTAAACAACTAACCCGTTCGCATAATTCTTTTTCAAATATTGCAAAACAATCGTTTATTTAAATATATGTAAATATATATTCAAATATGTGAAAGCACCAACTTTTTGTTAAAAAAAGCTTTCATTGCAGTGCTTCCGCCAAGTGGCCCTTAAAGATACGAATGTATCAATATTCAACAGAGTTTGCGTTACTCAATAATGAAAAACAGGGGTAACGCTGAGCCTCCACCCGATGCTTAGCGATTTACTTCCAATTGTGCGCTCCAAGTTGGGTGAGGCCGCCATCTACTTGTGCGCGCTACCTAAGTGATGTTTTTTCTTAAGCATTGTCCATTATGTTTCTTGTATACTTACTTACTTAACGGGCTCCCGACCCGTGAAGAGTCTCTGCCTGAGACACTGTAGTCTTCCATCCTCTGCGATCCCGGGCACGTTGCTTCCAGTTATCCAGACCAAGCGCTCTGGCATCCGCGATGGCTTGGTCTTTGAAACGGAGGTTCGGTCTTCCTTGTCGTCTCGAACCTGGCGGCTGGGATTCGAAGATCCTCTTAGCTGGAGCATTATTGTCCATTCGCTCGATGTGGCCGAGCCAATGTAGTCGACGTATTTTGGCCTTTTGGACTACATCCACAGTTCGCGGTTGTATCTTCTCTTCCATTCGCCCTCCTCGCACACAGGACCAAAAATCCGCCGAAGAATTTTTTTTTCAAAGGAGCCCAGCATTAGCTCTCCCTTCCTGCTTATCGTCCAGCACTCGGCGCCATAAAGCAGAACTGGCAGGATAAGGGTTCTGTAGAGCATACATTTTGTCCTTCGAGTTAGGAGTGTTGAACCCAGTTGTTTTGCCACACCAAAGTAGCAGCGATTTCTTAGGGTAATTATTCGCCGGATCTCCACTCGGATGTCATTTGTGGAGTTCATGTTTACTCCGAGGTAAACTAACTACCTTAACTACTCCTTAACTACCTCGAAATTGTTGCTATCAATAGTGACGTTCTGCCCTAGGCGGTGGACAGATGCTTGTTTGTTTGTTGATAGCATGTACTTAGTCTTGTCCTCATTTACTACAAGACCAACGAATTTCGCCTGTTCTTCAATCGCCGTAAATGCCTCTATCACGGCACGCTGGGAGCGACCGATGATGTTAATATCGTCTGCATACCCCAGTAGCTGGACGGATCTGTTGAGGATAGTGCCTTCCGTGTTGACACCTGCCCTGCGCACTATCTGTTCCAGTACGAGATTGAAGAAGTTGCATGATAGTGCGTCCCCTTGCCGAAATCCGGTGTATGTTTGGAATAGTTCGGAGGAGCTACTTCCAAATTGCATGTTTCATCGCGTGTTTTCGAGTGTCACGCGACACAACTGAATCAGTTTTGCCGGGATTCCGATTTCGGCCATCGCCACATAGAGCTCCTGACGATGTATCATACGCGGCTTTGAAATCGATAATTAGGTGGTGTGTCTCGACTTGAAATTCGTTGATCTTTTCCAGGATTTGCCTAAGTGTGAAAATTTGGTCTAAAGTCGATCTGCCGGGCCGGAAGACACACTGCTACGTGCCGATTTGTGTGTTGCAAAACGGTTTAAGACATTCACACAGTACGTTGGATTGGATCTTATATGCAGGGATATGCCTCGATAGTTCTTGCAAGACATAGGATCGCCTTTTTTGTAGATGGGGCATATGGAGCTGATAGTCCAGTCGTCGGGAATGTTTTCTACCACCCATACTTGGTTGAAGATTTGGTGCATGCGCCCTACCAAAACATCACCACCGTATTTGAAGAGCTCCGCTGGTAAACCGTCACGGCCGGCGGCCTTGTTGTTCTTAAGCTTTTTTATTGCTAAGCTAACTTCGTCTATATTGGGTGGTGGAACTGATTCTTCATTGACTGGACGTGGGTTCTCTTCTTGCCCTATCACTCTATCTACATGATGCCCATTTAGCAGCTGCTGGAAGTGCTGATTAAACACATCTACTATTCCCTGCGCTTCAGTGACTAGGTTTCCATCACTGTATCGAAAAGCCTGCGTTCCGGTATTGAAGCCAGCAGCCAGTTGCTTAGCTTTCTTGTAAGACTTCCGGATGCTGCTTCGATCGCGGGACTCTTCGATCTCCTTGAGCTGGGAGACTGCGTAGGCCCTCTTCTTTCTACGCAGGATTTTCTTCTCCTCCCTCCTCCTGGCTCGATACTCTTCCCTCGCTGCCCGTGTTTTGCGCTGCAGCGTCTTCATATGCGCATTTTCTGTCACCTTTTTCCGGCGTACGCATTCATCATCATACCACGGGCTCTTTTTCTAGGGTGGCTGGTACCCTAAAGTGGTTTCGGCTACCTCTTTGATGATGTCGCGATACTTGGACCACTGGGTGTTGGCATCTGTGGTAGGTGAATGCAGTGCGGAGAGTTTCTCACTCAGTAAACTCTGGCTACTCCAGGTGTGCTAAGGCCAGAGACAATACTGAGACCACCAACTCCGACCGATTTCCCGTTACTTAGCCTACAAGCTATATTTTTATGGGGTGGTAAATGCTAAGTGTGCTTGTAGTGTTACATAGAAATTCGCATTGACAAATGTCACCTAACTTCAAAAATTCCGACTCACCAACACGCTCGCACCTTGCATATGCCACTTCCGCTGTGGGCAAAGTTGCTGCCAGCGTTCATAGAATTTTATCCGTTAAATTTGAAATTATTCGTTACGTTTGGATAATATTTTCTTTCATGGGCAAGTGTACATTTGCTTCAAATATTAATGAAAAATGAACAATGTAGATTGGTTGAAGGAAAATGCAAACATTTTGAGCAAATTTTCTTAAGTTATCTAAGAAAAATTTACACATGAAATCGAAGTTAATGATATTCAAAAGCAGAAAATACGTAACCATATTTGTCATAATAAGTGTCTTGAATATAGAACATCTCATTTAGCTAGTTTTATTAACCAAAGAAATCAAATTATTCGCCTTTTAACAATATATAATTACTAACCAATGGCATTCAGTTATGTAAAAATGTGGTATTCCGAACTCTAGCACATTTCCCCACGGTTGCCGAGGTTGGCAGCACTTATTTTTGTATTTTTTGTATGTTTTTGCATGTCTCACGGATTCTTAATTGACACAACACCGATAGGAAAACAAAATGGCGAATTTGAAAAAAAAAAACTGAGGGGCCCAGCGGCAAGAGGATTGTGAGTTGGGGGTCTCAGTATCGTTTGTCTCTGCTAAGGCGTGCAACGTCGATTTTTTCTTCTGGGCGGAACGCAGGACAAAAAATAGTAGTTGAACGAAAATCGGATGAATGAATGGAATCGTTCAATTTACAATCGAGTGAAAAAAAGTAGTTACTAACTTTTCGTCCAATTACTCTTTTCATTAGATAGTAGTATGAATGCCTTTTCATGAATGAATTTTCAACTATGTACTATCGAATAAGTCGAAAGTTTTTTTTTCGGGCCTATCAACACTAAATGTAACAACATTTAGGAAAGGTTAGGTTAGGTTTTGCATGGAGTCACAACACTCAAGAAATTCAACGAATTTGAAATTTATCTATCTGTTTCATAGGGTACAACTTCTAAACAATACAACACAAGCAAGCTGTATATAACGTTAGTTTATTCTTATCTCGCTTTCAGCTAATCTAGCTCTAGTTCGCCTCGTAGAAATTATTTAAGGGATGTTGTTTCTATCTACGGGAGTCAGTTCTCTCTCAAGCATTCGAAGCGCTAGATGACACGGTTCTAAAAACTAAATCACTTGTACAGTAAATTAAATTAATTACAGCAGATTGATTTAATATGGACATCGACGTGAGCTATTTAGAATTATTAAAACTCGCCTTCAAGTAAGTAAATGGTGAACAAAATACTGTAATATATTGTTGTCGTTCATGAAAAGTGGTATCAGCTTTGACCTATTTCTGACCATAGTACTTCAATGTTGCTCTCGTAAACTGAAAAATTAAAAAAAACAAACGTCTTCAGATCTAAGAAATATTAACTGTGCAATGCCATTTAGATACGAATCAATTCGCTATTTATGTAAAGTTGTTGACTCATCAAATTTATAAATAGTGCGTACAAGAATGTATTTGTTAAATTAAAAAAGTGTAAGTGAATTAGATTTGATATAAACATATCTGTATCAAATCTAGTGGTATACCTACAACCTACAAGTATTTTATATCTTATCAAACAAATTTTGCCATAATCTACTTTGTTTTTTGTGTTATTTGCTTAATATCAGTGGGTATTGGGATATATTTACATACTATCATATAAATAAAATTGGTGTAGTTCTGTTCGACTAAGATTGAATTTGACGGCATGTCTTTAAATGCAAAAATCTTAGAAACTGTTCAATATATTCTGGTGCATTTTTCACAGGCCTATAGAGGATACCTAGGCCTACAATATCTACTTTGTTTCAACTCTATATCTCTATAAATTCCGGAAAAAATTGGACAAGAGTAATTTATTTTTTCGTTTGGTTTGGCTTTTTTCTTTGTCACGATTTCCGTTCGAAAACACTGGGAGCGTTTAAGTTTAGTAAATACCAGATTATAGAGGACCTCTTTAGGACATCTTAGGATATCCAATAACTCGATAACTTAAAAGGTTTTTAAATAAAAAGGCAAAATTTGAAACATTTCTACGATTTTCACATGAGTGGGTAGATATGCAATTCATTCTCAAATCAAACATACTAACTGCGCAATATTATATTGACATCTCTTTTAACCCTATTTTACTCTTGTGACGGAGAGGGAGACAGACAGAGGCAGTACGCTGTGTGGCTTGCTAAGAAAAAAAGAACAAAACAATGGCAAATATGTAGGAACGGTTTGTTTGTCCTCTTTTGCTTACAAAATAAAGTGTCTAGAAGGAAATGTCAAATAGGTATAGGTACCAGTGATACCAGATCGTGGTATTATTACATTAGGGGATTTATATTAGGGAAAATTCCTGGTGATACGCGTCGTACTATTTATAAATGTTATTTGCAATCAAGATGACGCAATAAAATACCCGGTGGAGTTTTTAAATAGCATTACAGCCGATGGCCTTCTTGGTCACAAAATTAAATTAAAAGTTGGAGTTCCCATTATGCTGCTTCGGAATTTCAATCCCCTAAGCTTTGTAATGGAACCAGATTGAGAGTGATTTCGTTGCAGAAAAACGTTATTGAGGCGTTATTTTAACTGGGTCTGGTAAAGGAGATACGGTTTTTATACCAAGAATACAAATAATTCCAGCAATTATCCATTTCAGTTTAAACGGATTCAATTTCGTATTAATCAATAAATCACAGGATCAAACTTTAAGAAAAGTGGGAGTTCACGGGCAGTTATAGTTAATTATGTAGCGTGCTTCAGAGTAAATAATGCAGGAAATATCACTATCTCAGCCTATAGAAACAAAATTTCTAATATAGTATACAAAGAAGCGTTACATTAATAAAAAACTGAGTTAAATACCTATTATAAAATGATTTTCTTTTATTTTCATTGTCCAAAGAATATTAAATTGTTGGTGATTAGTCCAACGACCAGGTGCAATGCCATGAAGGCGGAGTGGACTCTGTCTTTGGGATGTTTTTTTAATACGGGCTCAAGTCCCTCACTACTGCAGACCGCTCCCTCGCGTTATACCTCTGCAATGTCTATCGATGATTTTTTTTGAGCGATTATCAAAAAAAATTGTGTGCCCTACAAGACAGCAAATTTATAAAAAAATGTTTCCATCAATTGTTCTGAAACCACATTTTGCACGGGCGAAGCCGGGCGGGTACAGCTAGTGTATACTAAAATTAGAACAAGAAAATCCGATTTGAATGCGACAAAGAAAACGAACGAACAGTGGCAGTGATGGCGGGTGTTAGTACGCTCTCTTTTATTTTATGTAAATGTTGTGAAGATTTTCATTAATCTGCCTTACTTAGGCCTGTAGATGGATAAATATTTTAAGCATTGAGATCACAAACAGTCCCAGTGTATACCTATATTTTGTTTTTCCCAATCAAGTTGCGTTTGTCCTCTTAATTATTTTTGAAAAAAAAAAAAAATTATTACATTGACGCATGCTTTTCTGCATTCGTTTCGAAAAACATAAACAAAAAAAAAATTACTTTAAAAAACCAAAAAACCCGACTGAAAAAAATGGAACTTAAAATGAACAAGACACATTTAAGTTTACCTAACTAATTGATAAATCGAAGACTATACCTACACAGCCTAGCAAAAATATGAGTACCCTCCGATAGCCAAATAGTTCGATAAACTTAAATTTGTCTTGTTCATTTTAAGTTCCATTTTTTTCAGTCGGGTTTTTTAAAGTATTTTTTTTTTATTTTATCTTTTTAGCCTATCCGGGGAAGAATACGAATCTAATGACACCTCTCTTCAAAATCGGTCAAGCCGTTTAGGCTACAGTGCGTCACGTAGGAACGTACATAGGATACTTACGAAACACCTTACCCTCCCTGTTTCCAGTCGGGTAAAAATAGCATGACTGTCTAGTCTAGTCTAGACAAAAATTTCGTATGTTTTTCGATTTTCACCTTTAAACTGTTATTTGTCAAGTCTGCATCGCTGCATCACGGAAATTATATGTAGTAGTCGCTTATGTTTGCATTGATAAATTGCATAGATACACAAACTGGAATTCGGTATTTATTCAAAGAAATCTTAAAGGACTACTTTGCGTAATTGTTTTTCGCGCAAATTTTTGTACGCGATTTCACTTATCGAAGACGATTTTCATGACTCTTCCTTTTCGAAAGCTGAATTTATCACAGCATTAATTAAAGGTAAATACATCAAGGCGGCTGGAATAGACAGAATTCCGAATAAATTCGTGAAGCATGCTCCGCCAGATTTTGTATCCTTACTTCTGAACTGCTTCAATAAAATATACCAGTCCCAAGATACTCTCCCCCTAGTTTCCTGTCCTCTGTAATTTTTCCTCTTTTTAAAAAAGGAGACGCCCTATAGTAAGTAATAAGGAATAGGACCTGTACACTGCGACCAGAAGAGATCTATTGTGTTGAAGCAAGTAACTACTGTGGTATTTCGTTCTTGAACGCATCTATGAAATTGTTTGCAAGTATGATATTCTGCAGACTTGCAGTCTGTGTGAACGAGAATTCAAAGATCAGTGAGCTTCAAGCCGGATTTCGTTCAGGTTACTCGACGGCGGACGAAGTATTTCTGCTCACAAACATTGCGGAAGTGTACCTTCAAAAAAAGGTGTATGCTTTATTTGTGGACTTTACAGCTACATTGATGGAGAAGCTCTGTTTTTTAAACTATACAAATATATTTACAATTACAATTCCAATTTACGCAAAGGATTCTATATGCGTTTGAGACGGTGAAAACACTCTCAGGCATTTAGCTTTTCAATGGGTTTAAGGCAAGGTACCCTTTTATTTACCCTCTTTATTGGTGACTTGTTTGTTCACGTAGGAGCAGTGAAAATTGCCGTGGCAAACATTCAGGGCTTATTGTAAGCTGATAACATCGTGCTTCTATCAGATTCTCATTATTAACTGCAGGAAACTATTGTCAAATTGGAAAGTTACTGCGAAACTTGGAACTTATCAGTAAATCTCAATAAATCAAACATAATGAAAGTAGAAATACATAAATAAATTATGAATAAACTTATGAAATCTTAGAACATTTAATTTTGAAAACTTATATTATAAATTTTTATATCTCTATTTAAACTAAACCTCTCATTCCGTTAAATTTGTAAACTCGATTTAGAGATTCACTTTATATGACTACTTACTCTTTTAAACTGTTTTAATTAAGCCAATCACAGCAAATAAGATTATTCTTAATGTGAAATTATAATTTATCCAATAAATTCAATTCAATTCAATGATCTTTAGAGCATGGAAGATATGCTAGTAACGAAAAATGGTACTACCGAGGACAGGAAGTGGAAGTGGTAAAAGAATTAAAAAAACACTAAGTCGAAGGCCGCCGTATGTGTGTCATGGATGAAACCACCACCACTCAGCAAAATACAAATTCAAGCTGTTGCGATAATGCTATACTCCGCTGAAGTGGTGGATGCCGAGAAATCTCTTCGATTCATTTTCTAACGTGTTTTCATTCTTCCCTTTACGACACCAAATTACATGCTTCATATTGAAACGGGAGTACCTTCTATGTTCATCGACTCGCTTCTCAAAATTCTTTAAAGTACTTCGAATGGGCCACTCAAGGTAATTGAACAGGATTTTAAAATATCTCATTTCAAATGAGCTTAACTTTGTGCGAACGGTTCTCTGGGTGATTCCATCATCCTAAATAATCATAAGACATAACTTAATAGAATTCAAAGAACACCTTTACTTACCGGTCTCCAAATAAGACGCAAAGTATAGATAGGACTTTATCCAGCAGCTTCACAATATAGGGAATATTATAGCAGACTCGAGATCGATCTAGGCGACTTATTTCAACGACAAACATTCCGCGCATATGATATTAACAATTTTTAGAGCCAGAGGGGAAATACTCACCTTAAATTTTATTTCTCATATTTCTCTTACCACTTGAATCTGCAATTTAACCCCTTACCATTCTAAACACATAAAGTGCTAAAAGTAATTTTTTTTTTTTTTTTTAATAAGATGATACTACACACATGCAATAAAATAAATTATTTATAGTAACCGAGTATTTAAAAAAGACTCTAAAAAAGAACAGTTTTGAAAAGTAGTGCTATTAAAAAGCAAAGCTCCTCGAACTATGAAAATTATCATGAACCTATGCAGTTTAAGCAACACCGGTTTTTATATCAAAACTAAAGGAATTACGTGAAGCAAATTTTCGCATTGGAAATATTTTCTTCGTTTTTGAAATGCAGAGCATCTTTTATAAAACCAAAACAATTAAATTTCTATATTTTGGCAATTAGAAGAAAACTTGAGTTAGTTTTGTATCACCCAGAGACAAATGATACTGATGATATTGTCTCTGGTATCACCTACGTAATGACACTTTGCCTACGTAATGTAACACAAACAAACCCATGAAGATTGGATGAAATTGAATAAACCTTAAAACTGCTCTTTTATAGGGATAAATCAAAGTTTGGCAGTGAAATCATTTGCCACGAATTTCCATCAGTGAATGCTTACTTTTTTCCGGATGTCAGCAGAGGCACAGTGTTTCTCTATCATCTTAGATAGCTGCCCAACTTTTTCGCCATCTGTCTTAATTCTTGCCGCTTCGTCAAGGCGGCTGCAATATTTGTAAGATTTCTACGTAAGCCGCAATCCAAAATATGTTATTATTTAAGTCCTTTGCTGAACACTTTTGTCCGTTTCAGCCGCCAGAAATCTTTGCACTAAAGACGTGACAAAAAAATGCTACGATGAGCTTTGTTGAAAAAGCTAGATAAATGACAAATCGATAGTCACCAAAAATGTTTGGTCTGTGTAGGCAGGGTTACATCTGTTCTTTTATGGTAGTTGCGTGCGAGTGGTCTGTTAGCAAATGCGTAGATTTCTTCAGTCCAGTGGTCTCTGTAGAAGAGATAATTAAAAAAACAAAACAAAACTCTAACGACTATAAAAACAATTAGTTTAGCAATATTTAGGTACTTACTTCCTCTGGCGGCCGTATAATTCGGGGTGAAGCAAGGCATCAACCAATCTGTTTCCCGATTTAAACCAGTCCTCTGATATCTAATTTCAGTTGCTCAATTTAAATCGCCTAAAACCTACTTGTGTGCACCATCCAAGGCTAGGGCTAGGCTAGACTTATGGAACACCAACATCAGCAAAGTAAAGCAAAGAAGTTTAAAGTAGTAAGTAGACGAATGACACAGTCAAATTTTGTGATGAAGTTGTGCAAACTGGCTCACATTGTACTGCGACTCGTCTTTTTAGAGTTCCGTAGCCAAATGGCAAAAAACGAAACCCTTATGGATTCGTCATGTCTGTCTCTCTGTCCGTCCGTATGTTACAGCCACTTTTTTCGAAACTATAAGAAATATACTGTTGAAACTTGGTAAGTAGATGTATTCTGTGAACCGCATTAAGATTTTCATACAGATATAGAAAAAAAAACTTAGAACTGAAACTCAAAAATGTCTATGGATAGGTCTTGATATTGAGCTTTCTAATATCATTTTATTCTAAATAGAATAGTTTGCGCGAGAGACACTTCCAAAAGGCTAAAATGCGACTGCATACAAGTTATGCAAAACTGGTTTTGTATGGGAGGTACCAGAACTACATGACCGACATAGTCCAAATTTAATATCAACCTGACGACGATAAAAGTAAGTCCTCTCACAATTTCACTTGCCTAGGTCGATTTGTTTTGACGATATCCTGTTTTCAACAGACAGAGAGACACATGGGTCTAATATTGATTTTGTATGGCAGGTACCCGAACTACTTGCGGACTTAGTCCATGTTCAATACCAACCTGACGACGATAAAAAAAAAGTCCTTTCACCAAATTTCATTCGCCTATGTCAATTCCTTTGGGCGCTATCGTGCTTTCAACAGAAAGACGGACAGACAGACAGACAGAGGGATATGGCTAAATCGATGCAGAAACCCACTAGTACTTGGGATGGATACCTTATATGAATGTCGGAAGCGTAGTGTAGGGTGCAGCTGTTGGAATTGCATGCTGCAAATTCTACTCAACTATGCTTCGCTGAGATAGATGTTCAATAGAGAACGCCTAATGTTAGCACAGACAAATTGCAACGCCCAACTACTTGTTGTACAGAAAAAAATGTTGGTTAAAGCAATAACTTATAAGTCGGATGGCACCAGTTTTATGTCTCCCACCATCACGATCTCTAACCATCTGTCTCCAGTATCGCACGCTGAGTTTGTTAAGGTCCCAAACTTCACTAAACTATAACTACTGTTAAAATGGTTTACCTAATAGCGAAGCGATAGGCAATTATGTATTTCTGAGCGGGCTTAAGCTAAAGGAGAAATACGTTTTGAATGGTTGCAACTTACTGTACAGCCATATTAAATGGAATTTAATTAATCATGACAATAAGCAGTATGCAATTAACCCGGTATAAAGATCAATGTGCAAAAATTAATTTAAATGCAGAGGTACCTCGATTGAGGAAATTAAACATCTTGTCAAATAATAAGTGAATCAAAGCAAGAATGTCAATAATAGCAACAACTTGATTCGTGCCAAGTGTAATTTAATATAAATCTCGTTGTCATGGGTATTACAATCCACGATTATAGTTGTACAGCGAATAATTTGTTGCATCAACCTGATTCAGCAATGACGCTGGAAGAACTTTGCACATGAACATTTCAAAATTTATGTAATTTTTATAGGTAAAAAAATATTCCAACTGAACTCCTATAGTAGATGTATCACTAAGAAAATGTCGGTACGAAAACTCGTACAGAAGACTAGTAATCAGACGATACAAAATTATGCTTTGAGTTTTATAAATTATAGCTTCCGATATTAACTGCATTTATCTATTTAAGTTTCTTTTCAATTTTTTAATGATCAACAATTTACGACATTTGCCTTAAAGTTTGTAATGAAGATGTAAATATTCTCGCCCTACTGGCATCCTTAAGACTGTTGAGATCATGTTCGTGATAAGGTAATGAACTAATTGCTCCACAGTTCTTCTCTGGGAGTTCTGTTTATGGGAGATCTGTTTCATCGACTGGGTCTCGACCCAATGATGTCCCAAGATCTTCATTCTTCTGCCAGCGAACGCTGGACATTGACACGGTATATGTGCCGCTGTCTCAGATTCCTCCAGGCATAGTCTACAGGTATCTTCTAGAGATTACACGGTCCGGAAACTTTTCTCGTAAAAGATCAATGGTTTCGTTGCTTGTGTTTTTTCACCATTTTTGTAGTGAATTTTAATAATTTCAATGCGTTGTTGAAGCGTGTATCGTTCCATTTTTAGTAATGGCGTAGTTTCTACTTGTCAAATGTCAAAGAATAAAAGCTTCAAAAGTGACAGCTACCGAAATAGCGGGTCATTGGCAATAACACCTCTATTGGAAAACCCTTTACATAAAGTATTTGGTATCTCAGAAAGTCGGTTGACTTTTCATGGACCAGATTCGGCCTAAGAGGTGTTAAATATTTCTAGAGACGAGTAAGGTTTGAATTTCTTTCTTTAATACCGTACTAAGCGGATTGTGAAATGTTGGCGACATTGGCGTGAAAGACACTGCAATAACTCGAAGGATAGGAGGATGTTAATCAGTTCGCTGAACATCTCAGCATGTGCTCCACAATACAGCAGGCAGAGTTGCATATATATCCCGAATTAATAGTAACATTTTATATTATGATGTTTTTCAATGCTCCTTTTACCTTTTTGTAAGCATCAAGGAGGCCAGTGCAGAGGGTGACATGCTTAATAGAGATTGATATTTCGATGAGGTGTTTGATTGAATGGAGAGCAAATGTTGTGACTGGGTTAGCAAGGTATACTATCGACTGATATTTTCACGTAGAGATCTACGATTCTCTCCACAGTTTTGAATATTTATTTATTTATTATTTATCTACAAGCCACTAAACGGTAACAGATATTTCAAATTACAATAAACTATCAAAATAAGTAAGCATACAATAGCATTGCCTTAAATTTATCACTTGATAAACACAAATCGATATTTCTACTCTCTTCATTGAAAGATATAAATGGTCTGGCAAGGGTTCAAGGACCAAGACCGAATTGTCCCAGATCACTATTCATTACATCTACTTAAAGTCAAGCGGCTATGGACAATTTTTTTTTTTTTTTATGTACCCATTTTTTTTATATACCCATGCCCAGTTGGCTGACACTGCGACCTGTAAGATCTATTGTATCAATGGGGAATAGTTAATCTAAGATAAGTCTTTAGTAGCAGCGTGAGCTATACCTGCTGGCGTACGAGTCTCTCTATTAAAGACACGTTTTCTTAACCAATGAAAAGCCGGACATTCACATAAAATGTGCTCAGAGGACTCGACATCCTCCAGACAGAATCTGCATTCTGTTTCCGGACAAAGGTTCATTTTGTTGAGGTGATATCTAAGGCCACAATGAACGTTGAGGAAGCCCGTTAGCTTTCTTATGTTATCCTTACTAAGGATTCCCTTATAGGAGTAAGGCTTAATTAATCGCTTGGATTGTCTTAGACCAGGGACATGTTCCCAGTGATCAAGACGAAGTTGTTTCTCCCAATCATTAATTTGCCTTAGCGCAGAAGTCCAATTGACTGTGCAGTAGGGTTCTGGTCCACAGAGAAGGGATTCTGAACCAGCCCTAGCTAATTTGTCTGCATGTTCGTTGCCTGCAATACCCTGATGGCCCGGTACCCACCCAAGCCTTACCTTGTTGTGTTTGGCGAGGGTTTGCAGAGCATCGTGACAGCAATTAACTGTTTTGGAGTCCATTGTATTGGATGCCAATGCTTGTAGGGTTACCTGACTGTCTGGGCTATGGACAATAGGTACCTGTACTAATTTCCAAGTTGACTTTTTATAAGATTTGACTGTCATTTTTCAGTTACAAATAGCGTTTGCCAGACGTCCCGGATTTAAGACATAATTTCAGTTGCGACTGACAAAAAAAAGACTTATCAGTCACTTATTTAAATAAAAATAATATTTACCTTATCTTATTATAATTAGTTTAGAGTTTTTATGTTATCCCGGGAGAAATTTGTCATTTTTGTCATCGAGCTGTGAGTAAAATCTGGCAACCATAGTTACAAATTAAATAAATTTTTAGGACAAACCTGACACGATGGGGAAGAAATGGTCTGCCCCTTTTCTTATATTTACATCCCTCCATGAAGCCCCAAAAGCTTATAGTTGCATTTAAATTGATGTAATGATAAGCGAAAGGAGCTCGTAGGTTCTGAATTTGGAAAAAAATAATGGAAAACGATTTATACAAATTTTTAAAATTAATCAAAATAATTGTGAATTTGTTTTCTTAGAGTTGCAGGTCACAAAATTCAGCAGTATACACTAACAACAAGCGAGACTTCTGTTGTGGAAACAACTGATGGAAAAGTCAAAGGAGTTAAGAGAAAAGCTCTCTATGGGGATTCGTATTACAGCTTCGAAAAAATTCCGTTTGGAAAACCCCCCTTAGGTGAGCTGCGATTTAAAGCTCCACAGCCATCTGAGCCTTGGGATGGAGTTAGAGACTGCACAACGCCCTGTACCAAGCCTCTTCAACAAAATTTTGTAACTGGCTACGTTGAAGGATCCGAAGATTGTCTTTACTTAAATGTATATGCAAAGAATGTACGTAACATATACATTGCCACATAGTCGATATGCTCAACTTGTAATGATTCTAATTTAGCTTATATCGGAAAAACCACTTCCAGTAATGGTTTGGATTTATGGTGGTGGATTTCAAGGCGGTGACGCTTCTAGGGATATCTACAGTCCCGACTATTTCATGAAGGAAAATATTATCTTCGTTTCAATTACATATCGTCTTGGACCACTCGGTATGTCATTTTTGTAGACATTTATATACCTACTGTTTTTAACTCGTATCTTCTCTTTTGTTCCCAGGTTTCTTAAGCCTTAAAGATCCAACTCTTAATGTGCCTGGTAATGCTGGCCTAAAAGACCAAGTACTTGCCTTAAGGTGGGTCAAGAAGAATATTAAATTCTTTAACGGGGATCCAAATAACATAACAGTGTTTGGAGAAAGTGCTGGTGCAGCTTCTACCCACTTTATGATGATCACTGACCAAACAAAAGGACTCTTCCAAAAGGCTATCATTCAGTCTGGAAGTGCGTTAGCCACATGGGCAACAACTCCATACAGTAGCTATCCCTACCGACTGGCCAAAGCTGCGGGATATAAGGGTGTTGAAAATGAGAAGCAAATATTTGAGTTCCTTAACAAGTGCGACGGGAAAAAAATGTTTTACGCCCAAAAGGACCTTCTCACCGAAGAAGAAAAGCAAAATCGCATTTTGATTATTTTCGGACCTGTAGTAGAGCCGTATGTTACAGAGCATTGTGTAGTTCCAAAGCAACCCCTGGAAATGATGAAGACCACTTGGAGTAATAACATTCCGTTAATTATTGGCGCATGTTCATTTGAAGGACTTTTCTGTATAGGTAAACAAGTTAATATTATTCCAAAAATGATAGATGTTATAGGAAAATGTATTTTCAAACATAGATATCAAGAAGGTTCCACATCGACTCAACACGTTGGGCGACTGTCAGTATTTAGTTCCACAAGATGTCTGCGATGATCGGAGCAGCACCCTGTGCAAAGAACTCGGTGTAAAGCTAAAACGTTGTTACTTTGGAGAACACGAACCCTCGATGGAGCATTTATTTTCTTACCTTGACGTAATGTGGGTTTCGAAAAGACATTTCCAACGTCGTTGACTTGACTTTTATTTGCAGCTGATGTCATACAAGCTTTTCTGGCATTCGATTCACCGGACAGTTCTTTCTCGAACAGCGTATGCAAATGCGCCCACCTATGTTTATCGATTTGACTTTGATTCACCTTTTTTCAATCACTTGAGGGTATTGAAATGTGGAAAGGATGTGCGAGGAGTTGGACATGCTGATGACTTATCGTATCTTTTCTATAATATATTTGCGACAAAGCTTTCCAATGATACTCCAGAATATAAAACTATTGAACGAATGACGGGCATTTGGAGTAAATTTGCCGCAACGGGTGATCCAAATATTGAAGCCATCAAGCCAGCAGTTTGGACTCCAGCTAAGAATGGTGATAGTCCATGGAAGTGTTTAAACATCAGTGAGAAAGTTGAATTTATCGATTTGCCCGAGGCGGAAAAACTGAAAGTATGGGACAGTTTATATAGTCAACAAGATTTGTATTAAATAGGATAGCTGATAGGTTGGTCATGGTCATGTACGATATTCAACTAATAAATTTATAACGATTTAAAATAGGACCTGCTCTGTAAAATGTTTTTCGTCTTTATGATTGACTTAATATAGGAGTGTCCAATTTTACGAAAACGAACTTTGTTTTCTAAAAATGACGTCGAAGTTCTGAGATCTTGTTCTATGAATTGCAGTATGACGTTGGAAATTTTCATATGGAAATGAGCAACAGAGTTGTAGGTAATGTGGTGAATTTTAATAATATTATGAGAGAGGTCCCACATTTTCCATCGTTATTTTAATAATGTGATAGCGTATGGGATACAGTAGTTGCCACCCATAACGGATTTTTGACTTTGAAGATGCGTTGATTTGTTATTTTAAAGGCGATTGTAATATCGTATACATTTATACAATGCTTAAGGAATTTTCTTTTAACTAAAAATTGAGTTTTCTATTTAAGGGGTTCCGATTTCGAATTAAATGAAAAACAAAATACATCAATCAAAAACTACAGAAGTTGGCACCCCTGTATAATAGTCGGCATTATAGGAAACTACAGTTGTTGGCACTCAAACACAATTATCAAATAAAAACTACCAATTTATTGAAATTTGTTTAATTCTCCGCCACATTCGCGCTAGCAGATGATACAGGATCAACTGCTCTGAATCTAAGTGACGGATGCCGCTTTAAAAACGCATTGAACCACCCTTTTCCTGGAATGTTGTCTTTTCCAAAAGGATGTTCCCTTTCATTTTGCTCTAGAAATTCCTTGACAACATTCAAAACATCTTCCTTTTGCTTTGGGAAACCTTTAAGCTGGCAAAGCTTTATCCATTTAACTATTGTTACCTCCTCCTCCTTCGTTAAAATTTGAGACGGGCCATGACCTGGTTTCTTAAAAGTGGTACCAAGACGAAACTAAATAGTTGATCTTGGTATACCGTAAAATTCCGAAGCTTTCTTCTTTGAAAACGTTCCGCCTTTTATTGCCGAAAGAGCTAGTGTTATCCTCATCATAACTTTTCTTTTGTTTAGGCATTTTCAAAAATCTGAAACAAATAACTGTCATTTACTACAGTTGTAGACACTGTGAAATGTATTTATTATTAGTTATTGGCAGTGCCAACAACTGTAGCCCCATATAAACAAGTTGTTGGCACCCCTGTCAACGATAGAACCTATTGATTTTTTTTGATACAGTTATTGGCACCCCTCTTATTTAATATACTAGCAAATAATTTCAATATTTAAACTTAAGTTAATAATATTTAATACATTGTCATTTGAAAAAGCAAGAGATTTTGTTATTACTTATAGAATTTTAAAAAAAATCTGTACTTACCAAATTTGAAGTCCTTATAAAAATTCACAAAATTTCGCACTAAAAGAAATTGCACTGATAGGTGTTTACACTTTGATTTACAAATATCGACAGCCTTTAACAAAAGCACATCAGGAAAATGTTATGAATTTATAATACTATTGGAAGAAAAAATTTGTTCTCCAAAGAAATATTTGAACCAGAGCAAATTGCTATTGAACACAGAGGTGCCAACAACTGTATCAAAAGAAAGGCGTGTCAACCACTGTATCCGTTACGCTAGTAGGAAGGATGCTCAAAGTGTCAGTTTCATTTTAAAGTTTGTGGGTACCACCAGTCGACATTGAACACATAATTTTTTGATTAGAAAAAATGAGAAAAGGACAAAACTGAGGTAATAGCGGAGCAAAGAAGCTGCAATTTGACTGTTAGATATGGTGATAGCGATTCTTTGCAGCAGACACATATTTGCATTTCACCTTACGTGCCTACTCACATCACCTGTCATAGCTTATCTACTTCAACGACCTATCAGAGCCAAAACTCCAAACTATCTGCATAAATATAGTCTTTCTCATCAACTAAACAACGTGTACTTGATGTGCATATTAAATACTCACCTAAGAATAACACAATCGACAACCAGGTCACGTCACTGTTGTGGTATTAAATAAAAGTACAAGGATAATTTTATCTGGAAGGATAAACCATACAGACACCTCTCTATCAAGCAAAGCGTTCACTTGCAGTCTATAGCATTGGAGGGCATAGATACTCTTTTGGTTATATTTCATCCCCGGTAATACAAATAATTGTCGGATTATGAAGTCTAAGTGCAAAACAGGAGACCGTTATATACCATACCCAAGGCATCTGTAATTATAAACTCATGCGAGTATAGGGAAAGGCCTCTGATATGAAAAGTAAGGGGGGCAATCAAAGTGCAAGTGGTTGTGTTTTTTTTTCAGTTGCTCTTAAAACCTAAATCTCTTTACCAGGATTTCTAATTATCGCACATTTGTTTAGTTACATTTATTGGTATCAACGTTGCCAGACGTCCCGATTTTGGCGGGACGTCCCGATTTTTAGCACAAAACTAAATGTTCCGCTTTCAATACATTTGCCATTTTCAAACTTTATTCAATACATCGCCCACCACAATGGCAAATAACAAGAAATTGAAAAAATATATCTTTCAGTAAGAGAAGGTCAATTTCAACTCATAGCTTAGTACACCAATGTTCATCATTGATACACAACGTCAACGGCCAACGTCTGTCTGATTTTAATCTTAATTTAAATAAAAATTTCAACGTCTATTTTGATTTTAAACTTAATTTCAATATAAAATAAAGAGATAAATTATTAAAAACTAGCTACTTATACTTTTTTTGTGTCCCGCTTTTCCTGAAAAAGTTTAAAAATCATGCTTTGCCCCAAAAAAAAATCTGGCAACGCTGATTGGTACACATTTAGGGGAAAATTAGGATGCCGAACCTAAGCCAACTGCCTTCAGTTGCCCACAGTTAGTTAGTTGTGATTCTTTTCCACATGCGCCCCTTAGGCCAGGTCCTCCTATACCGAGATGAACGCATAAAAATAAAGAACACTGAAGGTCGAAGCGTTGGTGTCAAACAACCAATGCAAATCTTTTGAATTTATCACTGGTCAAAATCGCTATGAATGGTTATAATGGACGTCCACTGTAACTGACTAAATTAGACTATTAAACCACATTAACACCTATCCAGTTAATAGTTTAATCTTTAAAATGGTTAACTATAAATCAAGGGACACAAATTTATATTTTTATACATAAAATTAAAAATAATTTAATACCTATAGTTATTTAAACTAGTCTCGCTTGTGGTCGACCATACCTTTTATAAGTGTGTAGTACTAAAAAACGTACCACGATATTCGATATTTATATTGTTGGTTTTATAAACGAAAAAGCGACATCTTGATACAGAAAAAAAGGCCCCTTTGAAAATAAATTTACGTCACTACGAAAATTTTGAGTAAACAATTTATGTCGAAAAACAGTATCCATAGCATCATCATTGAAATAAAATTATATTATATTGCATTCATTCGAAAATAGGTTCTAATCTAGGATGACTTTTACTATCATGCGTTACTATATGATAATATGGCTGGGACAAATTGAATGTCACAAGAATGTTTAGAATGATAAGCATACATACCCACAATTAATTTTCGAAAGATATAAGTTTCATTCTCCTCAATTCATAATAAATATACGTATTCAAATAATGATATACGTATATGTATATTAGGGTGTCCCAAAAAATTCAAAGTTATTTTTTTTTTTAATGCATACCCCCCAATTTTTTTCTTATTTTGTTAAAACAGTCGAAAATAAAATTTTATAGAATTTGGATCACAGGAACCCGTGCCGACTTGCAAAAACGTAACAGTACCTACTTCCATTGCATAATATAGGGCGAGCACACATTTAGTCGTCTATGTTCAATAATAATTTCTTGTTTTCTTGTCAATGAGCGTATTGTTTTAAGTTAAGAAACATGTCAGTGGAATTACGCAGTGCTAAAAAGGCCATATTTTTGGTAGGAGATGCTATTCATCAAATAACGGGTTCAAAACTTCCCTCCAACGGACAAGTTCTCCGAGTTTTTTTTTATAACATTCGCGAAGTAAAACTAAGTGTTAATCAAAGTGCAAATCTAGTTATACGGGAGTGTGTTATATTTTGGGAAAAGGCGCGAATACCCACAAAATCGACTCCTAATTGTGTTACAAAACTTAATAAGTTGTACCAAGTTTGGAGAGACTTACAAAAAAATGCAAACAAAACACAGGACGTGTTCAAGCGGCGTCAACAAGATTTTTCAAATAATTTGGATAATTTCGCACTAATAATACAATACTGTTGTAACTCAAAATGTGAGGTTTTTCAGAATCGGCGAAAAACTGATAGCTTACTCTCTGTCATAGATTATAAAGAAATGATAAAGTATTCATACACTTAATAAAAATAGAGAAATAGTCTATTTACCTATTACTTTAAATATTGCTGGTAATAAATATGTTTCCAATTTTTGATTTAGGACTGTATTGCCAGAACAAAGTTTTCAGAGAGATGAATTATTTTTAATTGTGTAATGACTCATAGTGTTATATCTTTTTTCTTTCTGGCACTATGCTAACGACAGTTTTATTTTCGTGTAGAGAATTGAGTTTTACGTTTGACTAATGATCTATCTCAAATTTGGCAAATTTTGAGTTACTACAGTATTGAATTATAAGTGCGATTTGTTTGATATTGCACACGCCGATGCGCTTCAATTGATGAAAATTGAAGAAGACAAAATTTTCTTGCAGCGCCAAAGAGAGCCTGGTCGACCCGGTTACCTTGCTGGAGTGGACAGAAAACTGGCAAACAAAGAGGAAAGGACGCGACTCCGGGCTATTAAAGAGGAAACCTGGCGAATGAAATATTTTTCAGCATCTACTTCTACAGCGTCGTCGTCACAAGAACCTTTACAAGATGATTTATCTTCCAGTTTAAGTGAAAATATTGGTTCACAGGAAGATTTGTCATTTGTGATCGAGAATACGCAACCCGACTACTACTTCTGCTACTATTTCTACTAAATTAGTAAAGCAGAATGATTTGGTAACTCCAAAATTATTGGCTGCATTAGACAGATGCCAGTTGAGTGTGAGAGACTCTGTGTTTATCCTTCAAGCTACAATCGAAGCACTTGGTCATAATGTTGATGATTTTCCGATCAGTAAATCATCCATTCAACGAATACTCACGGAAAAAAGAAAAGAGCGCGCGGAAGCAATTAAAGCAAATTTCCAAAATGAAGTACCCGGCTTTGTTACTGTTCACTGGGACGGAAAACTATTGCCTGCTCTGGATGCCCGAAAATGTAAAGAAGAACGCCTTCCTATAGTAATTTCGTATGGAAATAAGGAACAACTAATAGCTGTGCCGAAATTGGAGAGTTCAAGTGGCAAAGAACAGATGCAGGCTGTTTGGAATGCAATTCATGATTGGAATCTGGAAGATCAAGTACAGATTCTCTGCTGTGATATAAATGGTGCCTGTGTGCTCCTTGAGCAAAAACTTGACAGGGAAGTGCTTGTTTTTGCTTGTCGACACCACATTTACGAACTGGTGCTAAAAAGTGTTTTCGAAGCTAAAATCAGTCAAGTGACCACAAGCCCTGATATCCCAATATTCAAAAAGTTCAGAGATAATTGGAAAACCGTCGACCCAAATAAGATTCAGTGCTATAGAAAAAACGTGGAAAGATACCTAACTGCTTCCAAAATTGAAGATCTGCTTGAATTCTATCGCATTGAACTGACCAAAAAAATAGTAAGAGATGACTATCGAGAGTTAATAGAGCTCTCAATCATATTTTTAAACGGAGATAAAGAACGAAAATGCAAATTTAGCCCACAAGGTGCTATGCACCAAGCCCGATGGGTGGCAAGAGCTATCTATTCACTGAAAATAACGTTGCTGAGTTCTCATTTAAAGTTAACCAGCAAAGACAAGGCAGCTCTGCTAGACGTTTGCTTGTTTATTGTGACAATTTATGTCAAGCCATGGCTTCAATGTATTTTGGCAGTAAGAGCACCTTACCAGGATTTGTGCTTTCTGAAGTCATTGAAGTCTTACGAAAATATTGACAAAAGCATTTCGAAAGCAGCTCTACAGAAGTTCAGCCAACACTTATGGTATTTGACTGATGAAGCAGCTATCATGTCACTATTTGACGATGAGGTGGGCCAAAAACTAAAAGTTAACATTTTGAAGAATTTGTCGAAAGAAAATGTATCAACCCTTGGCAAACGATACATCCTATCGAATGAAGAACTTTGCGGTTCATTGTACGGTAAGTATGATATATTAATATTGTTATTATTAAAAGTTTTTTCTATAGTTATCTGTCTATATCTTATGTTATTTCACTCAACTTATGAATTTTTTTTTTATCTTTGAGAAAAACATAAATGATTTTATTTCAACGAAGAGTAAGGATTTGTTCTCTCGTCTCAGAATTGATGACAGTTGTCTTCGTGAGTGTCCTTCAACATGGGAAACAAACTCCTCTTTTCTAGATGCCAAAAATACAATTTCTATGCTAAGAGCAGTTAACGACACAGCAGAAAGGGCAGTTAAACTAATGCAAGATTTTCATGGTTTATTAACGGTTCAGGAGGAACAAAAACAATTTTTGTTACGTTGTGTACCAGAACACAGGAAGATCTACCCTAACTGTAAAAAAGAAACGTTAAAAAGAAAATATTCTTAAATAAAAAGTATTTTTAAAATACAATATATGATTCTAACAGGTTGGAATATTGTTTTTTTTTTTTTGGAAACAACATGAATTCTTAAAATCCCCCGAAGTAATCCAGTACAAATACGCACATAGTAACTAAATCATCAAGTCGGCACAACTTCCTGTTATCTTAGAGCTATAATATTTCATAACCGAGCTAATAGGACTAAATGGACAAAAATTGGAGGGTATGCGTTTTTGATATCCAAAAAAAAATGGTTTGTGTCATGGGACACCCTAATGTATATCTATATTTTATTATAAGTTACTTACGTTTTGATTATAATTGTTCAGTACAGTACAGTACGCGAAGTAGGCACAAGCAATTAAAACAACGGCATTGGCTCTCTGAATTTGCAACTAATCAAAACTGCATATAATTTGCAAGGCAACTAATAACTATACTACTACTACCTGGTAGCTGGCCGCATGCGATAAACCGATCGCAACCATATACACAATTTTCTTCATTGGCGGTGGTACTGGTTTGCAGTCATTCACGACAGAAAATGTAGGTAAAGGTACAATTATATAAAAAAAACTGTTTTTAAAACTGTGCATGTGAATCAACAACCTTGCCAATGATATTGTATTTTTCACGTGACTACGAATGTTTAAAAAACTAGCGTGTTGTATTCGTATGCCTTTACATTTACAGGTATATGCTCAAGCAACTACTATACCGTAATACGCGTCGCGCTTGCGCACCACGAAGCTCAGGCAGTGTTTCGTATTAAGTGTGTTGGTGTGTCTATATGATCACATGGTGATCGGTTGCTATGGAGGACTACAAGTGATTATTCGCAGTACAGAACCGCATGCCATGTGGGTCCATCGCATCATTCATAGAGAAGCACTTGCATCGAAGTTGAATTGAACTTGATATGAGAACCTGTTATAGAAGTGAAAACTGTAGAATATCTTTTACAACTCCATACATATTAAACAATAATAATCGGCCTTACCAATAATCAACTTTAGTCTGGCAGTTTACGCAGAGACTCCACACTTTCCAAAATCCCTTTACCAATAAACAAATATAGTTGCCAGAATATCGCTTAGTGTAGGGTTGTAAGGAATAGGCCCTCTACAAGTGTACACTGCGACCAGAAGTGATATATTGTGTTGAAGGGTTAAATGTTAATGTTCAGAAACCCATGTTTATCTAGGGCTCTGGCATTAAATAAATCCTCCTTAAATGTCATTTTCAAGAGGAATGTTGCCCAGCCACCAAAAATAGCGGTATGAAATTTGGTAATAGGAGCGAATTTAAATACACTGTTGTTCAGCCTGAACGTTTACAATCATAAACTAATTTTAGTAAATTGAAAATGTTTTCTGACTTTATTCGTTGGAATACAACAATGCAAGTTATTTTTAAGTTTAGCAAAGACGGCTTAGTGGTTAGTGTGTTGGATTACTAAGCGAGGGGTCCCAGGTTCGAATCCCGAGAAAAACCCAAATTCCAACTTAAGGTTTTTTCACTGCGCCACCTCTCGCGAACGTCTGACAAACATCCGAGAGTATAACTGTCATGAAAGAGCTTCTCAATTGGCCGTTTGGACTCGGCATAAAATTGTAGATCCCTTCCATTCGTCCCAAAAAATAAAAACTCACACAAGACGAATGGTTGTGAGAAGCTAGGCTTGGGTCCATACGGACCTGTTGCGCCAATTATTATTTTTTTTTTTTTATTAAAGACAAGTTTTTACAAATGCAGGCGCAAAATTGAAAAATATTGCATTTTTGTTTTATTTCTAAACACTTTAAAACATATTATATTTCGAATATTTTCATTAACTGAAATGTTTGGTATCCTTTTTTAATAGTTTGCAAGTTAAGAGTGCAGACGTAGTAATAAATAAATTTGATATAAGTTTAGGATGTTTCCAATACTTTCTGGAGAGTCGTCGAGAAGAGAATAAAATATGTGTTCACTTAAGATTGGACAGCTCATACCCGAATACCTACATTTTTCTACTCTCAGTACCTAAGGCGGCTCAGGTAGATATTTGGCTGCAACCAAACCCTCTTGAGACTTTCTAATGAATCGGTGGTTGGTGTGAAAAGATTGACTTCGGGGAAATCATATATATAAAATTGGTGTAGTTCTGTTCGACTAAGATTGAATTTGACTGCACGTATTTAAATGCAAAAATCTTAGAAACTGCTCAATATATTCTGGCGCATTTTTCACAGGCCTATAGAGGATACCTAGGCCTACAATATCTACTTTGTCTCAACTCTATATCTCTATAACTTCCGGAAAAAATTGGACAAGAGTAATTAATTTTTTCGTTTCGTTTTGCTTTTTTCTTTGTCACGCTTTGCGTTCGAAAATACTGGGAGCATTTAAGTATTGTAAATACCAGCTTATAGAGGACATCTGCAGGTACAACTTAGGATATCCAATAACTCGATAACTTAAAAGGTTTTGCAATAAATAGGCAGCATTTGAAACATTTCTACGATTTTCACCTGTATGAGAAGATATGCTCTTCATTCTCAAATCAAGTCCCTCACTTTTGCAGAAGGCTCTTTCTGAAATTTTTTTTTCCATCAATTGTTCTGAAACCGCATTTTGCACGTGCGAAGCCGGGCGGGTACCACTAGTATAGATATAAGAATTGTCAGCATTCAGCAAATAATAAATTTAGGAAGTTCTGGAGGAATAACAGGTAGTATGTGCGAATTCAAGATAAACACAATTCTGTTTTATTTAGTGTGAATTCATACAGGAGTACGCATGACAGTTTTCGCGTAGAAAAAGTCCGCGGGTTTATATTTTGCTGAATGAATTTAACGTTTTGTCGCTTTCTAAGTTTCCCGAATTAAGTAATATGAGCTATACAATTTTTAAAAGATCATTGCAAGATTTTACAAGCACTGTTTCGTTGCTTGGCAGATTGAAATTCAAAAACGGAAGCGATAGGTCCTTAAAACGCTTTTGACTTCCTACGTGAGTTTTTAATTTATTCTAAAGTCTAAAGTCTTTAGATCAATAAGCTTCGATTTTCATAATCAGCCTAACAAACTGTGTTCCGACACAAATTCAAGTCTTAGAAAACAAAGGAAAGTGGTCTATAAAAAGTCCCGAAAATTTTGTCCGATCGAAGGAGAGGGCATTACTGATTTGCACATTATATTTGACAGATCGGATATTTTGTGCATTTCCTATTTTGTGTTTTGTTGTTTGCTTTTATAATAAGCTTCAAAAGACCTTTGAAAGATATCTGTTGGGCAAATTAATTTGCTATTTTTATATTCTTTTTCTTAGAATACAATCCTCGTTCTGAAATAAAACATTGACCTAATCTTTCACTTAAACAAATTATGAAATTTGAATTCTGCGATGACAAAAAAATGTAATAGATTCTAAGAAAGTTGTCGCACTAGCAAATGTGGAGGTATAATTGTTTATTGGTACCGTTTCACTAGTGCTGTACATTTTCACTAAAGCTCGCAACCAGCTAATCGTTGACATTAGTGTTTGGTTATTAGTTAGACCGATTGAATTTATAATATTGTACAAGCATTACTGTCTAACTACGCTAATATTATGAAAACAGTGAAGGCATACTTCCTTTAGTTGGACATGAATTTATTAATCGATTACTCTTTGTATGCCTATACTATCCATTCTGAATATATGATCACTCTGATTTGTACTGTCAAAGCTTGTGTTTTATCCCTAACATTGTTATGGGCCCAGGGAAAAATAAAATCAGAGTCATCAATATTAATTAAGTCGATACGTTTATTGCACTAAAGTTTTCATTAATAGTTATGGCAAATTACCAATTAGTTTAAATTGAGCCGCAATAGAAGCGACCCACTGGTAAAGATGTAAGGAATGTGGTTGATGCAGAGATAGGGGGCAGAGAGGATAAAAAGACGAAATCAGATCTAATTTCGTCAATAAGTTCATCGGAATTAAAGGAGGTAAGAGGCTGTGTGACTTCGCATGATATTCGAGTAAAATTGCATAAATCACGAGGGCCCACAAGAAAAGCAACAAAAAAAAAAACTTATTTTTAATAAAATGTGTAAGGGCGAGGATATCCGTAAGTCATAACCATCTGTCTAAATTGTGTTCCGCGGTGGAAAAGCTAGCAGACATGCAATTAGATATTATTGAAGACCTTCTTTCAATTCTCGTATTGTATAATCTACCAGAATCATATGCAAACTTTAGGATTGTAATTGAGTCTAGGGATGAGCTGCCAAAGACAGAAATTCTTAAGGTAAATATTATAGAAGAGTATGACGCAAGAAAAACTAAAGGCATTGCCCAAAGTGGAACTCTTTTTGCTAAACAGAAGTATAACAGGCACAAAACAAAAGTATAAACGTAGATACGAAATATTCACATGACGGCATTAGGAAACCTTTGTGACCTATCCTGTGGCCGCATAGGTCACAAAGCAATTAGTTGCAAAGTTAGGTCAAACACATAAGACAAGTCTGCTATCACAGAAGAAGAGGAATCGTTTTCGGTAGAGCGACTCAAAGACGAAGCCTTATCAGTTGATGTGCGCAAAAAAAAACGTACTTGATATTTGGATAGTGATGCAACTCCCCACATGTGCAGCGATAAAAACAAGTTTTCTCAGTTCGACTATACGCACCGCATCTATTGTTGTTGGCAAACAAACAACCCACCATAATGAATGGTCATGGTGTAGTTAAAACTAGTACCTCTTATGGGAACGACGAGAGACTTGAGACACTATGTTTGAGCCAGATCTTAGGACAAATTTAATTTCAATTCCAAGAGTGACTGAGAGAGAATTTACTGTAAAGTTTGATAGGAATTAGGCTTTAATTAGAAATTGCAAAAATAATGTCCTTGGTAAAGCGAAGAGAAAGGATGGGTTGTATCATAAGTTAACACGATCGACCTCCAAGATCGATTCCCACCGTCGATTTCCAAATCGATTCCCACGATCGACGCCTTACAGGTTCCCACAGAGGACACCCGACTCAAACCAAATGTGCGCATCACGATAGGACGAAACCCGATCCAAGCCACTTGTACGCAGGACTAATGTGACGATGAATAATCTGCTCTAGATAATTTACGATCACCTACTTGACGGCGTCACCAATGCAACCAGATAACAACCCCAAATCACACACCACACAAAACATATAAATAGACAACACAACCAACAGGAGGACAGTTCAACCCTCAGCCTAAAACAGACCGGTCAGCAACAAACGGAAAATAGTTGAATGATAAAGTTTATAAAGTAAAAACTATAATTGAGTAATAAAGTTTATCAAGTCAAAAGTGGGTTTAAAATTAATTTCATATAACTGAAATTGCTTACGTTGCCCATGCCCTACTTACAACAGTGGCACGAGAAGTTTGGTCATCTCAATGTAAAAACATTTCGCGATATACAACACAATAAAGCTTTTGGTTTAACATTAGAAAAATCACGAAGAAAATAGTGGCTTTCAATGTGAGATTTGAATCGAAGAGAAACAGTGTAGGAAACCATAAACTAAGTATTAAATAGACCGTCGGCTTAGACAGGGAATTTGCCTACAAGGTGTTTTCCGTTGTACTATGTGCGAAAGTATGTGTGCAATGTTAAAGTAAATTAGCCGCACTCATACACTTGCGCATAGAAACCTGACAGTTCATTCAGCAGACCTGTGAGGTAGCCTACAAAGTTTTTGATATCGTGCCTTCGTAGATTTAAAATTTTGTTGGCATTTTTCTTGGCCTGTCTGAGGCCTGGGATTTCATGCCACTGTTTGATACACATGTTGTGTTCCCAACTATTGATAGTGGAAGTGATTGCTGATTTAGTAACGGCGCAGAGAGGTTCTGGTCCTATGAACGGGGTTCCTGACCCTTTCCTGGCCAGTTCGTCAGCTTTTTCGTTTCCTTCAATACCCTCGTGCCCGGGACCCCACCATATTTTGGTGGCAAAGAGTTTGAAGAGCATTGAAGCAGTGCGTGACTGATTTTGAGACAATTATTGGTGAGTTGGTGAGCTAAGGGCGTTTATAGCTGCTTTGCAAGGTTCTGCGAGTTGGGATGGACTGGCAGGCTTGCACATTCCAAAAGAAGTAAAATCAAATGGAAGCTTTCATTGAGAAAGTGTACAGTGGCCGCATTCAAGAATCCAGTTATCTTAAGTCGACTAGATTGGTCTGGATGAGATGTAACCTGAACGCAAAAACTAGATTGGTCGGGAACGTCACTTTTCCTACGTCAGCGAACTGTCAACTGTCAACTTAGTACTCAGTCACGAATTTCTTCACCAGATTCGTCGGCTACCCCTCCATAAACGTCAACTGAAACAGCTGTTCATATGACCAATTTCCCCCAATCAAAACCGAGATACATCTAATGAGAGAGCTGTCAGACTTACTAAACAAGATACTTGAACGTCCCCAGTCACAGTCACATAGCTTTCCATATTTATGGAAGTCCAGCAATCCGTTGTTACACACACGTTCCTTGCCGTTTTAATGATATCCCGAGTCTCATGAATGCACTGCTCGTTTTATGTATGAAGAGTCCTGGATATGAGATATTACATGTCTGTTCGGTAGCTCGTACGCAGGATTGAGTGCTATACCAAATCGGCGAAATGCAGTTTCCTCCCATAAGACAAAACGACTGAAAAGTCTTAGTAATTTAGTGTCAATTGTATGTTTGCATTTTGTCACTCGTTTTGGGAAGAATGCAGAAATATAAGTTTGGGGAGGAGAGGAGCTGCAGCAATATTACAAGCCTGGGAAAACTGATGAAGAAGTTGGCTGGAAATCCTCTGTATGCAGCTATAGATCGATTTGATGGAGTGGCCATGAGCGCTATCATAACCAGTGATGCCAACTAAGGCTTTTCAATGTCAAGTCATGAATTTTGTTCCTATTATGAATTTCTTCTGTGATTTATAATTTAAGTTTCTTTTTTATAAAATAAAAATTGTTTTTCCTTTATATTTGTGTTTAATTTTTGATTTAATGTTCCAGTTTACGTAAAAAAATTATTTTAGGCATTATTTTTTTGAAAAATGCATCTTTTTTTCGCAAATTAGGCATTTTTTCGTCAAAATTGGTTGGCAACGCTGGCTATAATTGTTTGTAGAGGGTTGTTTAAAAGGAATGCTCTTAATTGAAAGTAAAATAAAAACTTGAATATTTAGCTGCTGCCAATTCATATTTAAGCCTGATTCAAGGAATGTTACATATTTAAATTAATTTCCAGAGTGATAATTTCTTTGTTTGAAACAAATGTATTTATTAGAAAAAAAGTATTTAAAAAAATATTTTCTTTACTGAAACACCCTGCGAGTAATCAGTCGTACATTGGTTACCCATCCTATATTTTACAAAAAAAAAAAAACTAATTTTTCTTTCCACCTAACTACAAAGGGTCACTTGCGCACTTATATCTAAATCGAGCATCCCATGGATCTAGTTCAGCTGGTGGGAACCAGCATTTGTGTTTTATGGCGATATATGTATAATACTTTACTTTTTTGATCTAGTTTCTTTTTCATAAGGGAACCCCACAGGCGGACCAGTAGGAGTTCAGAAAATTGGAAGGGTTATGATCCCTATAATTCTGATCATAACCTCGTTGTTAAAATGGAGAGAAGAAGAATACCTGCCTGCGACAAGTGTGGGTTTTATTTTTTTTTTTAAATAATTTCTAGTATGCTGGAATGTAAATATGTGAAGAAAAGTTATGGAGGTATTGAATATTCAATACGAAGGCGATTCAGTAAGTAAAGCCTAAGACTGGCTTAATTTGTTTTTGCACGCGCAAAAGTACCTGTCAGCTCCAACCCAGGCCGATAAAACAATTACAATTGATAAATAAAACTATAGACAAACCATACTGAAACCCCCAACTCACAATCCTCTTGCCGCTGGCCCCGTCAATTTACTATCAAATTCGCCATTTTGTTTTCCCATCGGTGTTATGTCAATTTAGAATCTGTGTGACATGCAAAAACATACAAAAAATACAAAAATAAATGCTGCCAACCTCGGCAACCGTGGGGAAATGTGCTAGAGTTCGGGAATACCACATTTTTTCATTGCTGAATGCCATTGGTTAGTTATTATATATTGTTAAAAGGCGAATAATTGGATTTGTTTGGTTAATAAAACTATCTAAAGGAGATGTTCTATACTAGAAACTTATTAGCACAAATATGGTTGAGTATTTTCTGCTTTTGAATATCATTAGCTTCGATTTCATGTGTTAATTTTTCTTAGATAACTGAAGAAAATTTGCTCAAAATGTTGTTATTTTCCTTCAACCAACCAATGTTCACTTATTCCTATGAAAATAATATTATCCATATTTAACAAATAATTTCAAATTTAACGGATAAAATTCTATGAACGCTGTCAGCAACTTTGCCCACAGCGGAAGTGGCATATACGATGTGCGAGAAAGTTGGTGAGTCGGAATTTTTGAAGTTAGGTTACATTTGTCAAAACGAATTTCTATGTAGCAATACAAGTGCACTTAGCACTTGCCACCCCATGAAATATAGCTTGTTGGCAAGTAACGGGAAATCGGCCGAAGTTGGTGGTCTCAGTATTGTCGCTGATTAAAACGTTTGGGATTATTCAAGATCAAGATACTCCCCTGAATGGAAAACTCTAAATTCGTTTGATTTGATATTTCCTAAAGGTGTTATACTGAAGTTTATTCATGCATTAATGAAAGTCGTATAGATACCTACAAAGTATATATAAATAAATGCAGTTCATGTCGCATGACTGACAGCTGTATACTTGCAGTAATCTAAATGCACTTGAAATGATATGAACAACATTGACACTGAACAAGCAATAACGGAGCACGCATTACTGAACTAGTGTAACGAACCAGAACACAACTGTTTTATAATTCTGTCCGAACAACTTATCAAACATCGGAGTTGTTTATTCATACAAGACATTTTACAAAGCGAACAAAGGGAAAGTCCCAACCACAAATTCGTTATCTATTTGTCTTTTTCTGAGAAGCGCAAATGGAATCGAACTAGTTTGACCACTTTAATTCATTTTCAATTAGACATTTGATGTTGAATTTTGTTATAATACAGTCAGTCAGTTAATTGCATGTGGGTTTTGTGGAATGACATATTTTGGTGAAGATATCTAAGGTTAAGGCGAGCGACAAAATAGAATGACAGGGTACGCGGGTTCAGTTTAATGTAAGAGCCCGACTTCTGAACTGTAGCAAACATTTTGAATGTTCAAGCTGCAGAGATGATCAATTAAGAGGAAGAAAATATTCTCCACTATCTTGCCATCTTCTGTTGTATAGAATAGCACTTCATTAGAGCTTTATTTAAAGCTAAAATTGGTTTCAAAACGGACCTATTTCTGGAGTGGAATCCCCTAAAGTGATAGCTGTAGTCACCGACAATATAGTCGGTATTGGTGTACGGAGAAAGGTTACTGGTCTGACTCAACTTGTGCTAAAAGGCGTGACTATCCCGATCTCCGATGAAGTCAAATATCTGGGAGTAATCCTCGATAGAAAACTTCTTTGGTCCAAGCATGTTGAATCAAAAACCGTTGAAGCGCTGTCAACTTTCTGGCAGTGCAGAGGCGCTTTTGGCAACTCATGGGGCTTATCTCCTAAAAGGCTCCTTTGGATCTATACGGCAATGAGAAGACCACTTCTCTCATATGCATCGGTTGTATGGTGGAACAGGCTTTCGCGGAAACGTGTTACTGCCACTTTTGCCAAACTTCAAAGAACGGTTTGTCTTGGATGCACAGGGGCCTTCGCTAGCACTCCGGGCTCTGCTCTAGATGCTATGATGAACCTCCCCCCTCTTGATATTTTTATCATGGGGTGTACGCTGAAAACCATTTCTCGGTTAAAGAGGGGTGGCTTTTGGTACCATGCGCATTGGAATTTTGAGGAACTTCTGCGAGAATTATCCTTTGAACCCTGTCTTATGGATATGCCGTCTGACGCAATGACACCAAAAATCCTACTGCGACAAAACTACCACGTCAACTTTCCTCAGGTAACGGAATGGCTTCGGCCAGACTATGAGCCTGGGAAAGAATGCCATCGTGTATTCACGGATGGCTCCAAAACCAGACAGGGGTCTGGTTCTGGAGTCTTTGTGGAAAGCGAGAACATTAGACTACACTACCCCTTAGGTAACCATGCGTCTGTCTTCCAAGCGGAGATTTTCGCTATCTTTATGGCTATGCGCTATTTTGTGACAAACAGGTGGAGGGATAGAAGCATATGCGTTTGCAGTGATATCCAAGCTGCATTTAAAGCGTGGCTTAACCCTCTTACCTCGTCCAAGTTAGTGCTAGAACTCAAGTTTTCTCTGAACTTGGTCGGAAGGCTTAACACAGTGAATCTTGTTTGGGTCCCAGGTCACACTGGTATCCAGGGAAATGATGAGCTTGCCATACGGGGTTCAGAAGAAGCTTTCTCAGGACCTGAACCTGCGTTGGGTCTGCCTGCATCTGTGGTTGTTTCATCCATTGATACTTGGGTTTCTCGTGAACACGAGCGTCGGTGGCGTTACTGTGCTAGGTGTAGGCAGACCAAACGACTGCGTCCGGACATTTGTAAAAGGTCCGCGTCTTTCCTTCTGTGTCTTAGGAGAATCGACTGCAGACTGCTTGTGGGCGTCCTTTCGGGCCACCAAGCTTTTGCCAAACACTTAAATGTGTTGGGCTTGAGCGACACCACCATTTGTCCTGCTTGCGGAGAGGAATATGACACAGCGGAACACTTCCTCTGTAGCTGTCCCGCCTTTGCTCGCATCAGGTGGCGGATCTTTGGGGCTGATGTGGTGAGTGCTGAACATCTAAGCTCTTCATCACTGAAGCTCCTTCTCATCTTTCTTCGAAAGACGGGAAAACTAAGTACATTAATGTAAGGTGTCTGTTTGGCAGTACAATGGACCTGTAGTTGTGTCTGAGTGCTCCATCGGATAGTAACAAAACAACCTCCGACAAAAAAAAATAGAATACGCACTAGTGACAGTTCACTGCATTCTGTCAATTTCATCAGCGTATGTAAGTTACAGACTTTTGAAAGTTCATATGCATATCATGTTCTTAGAACAACCATTTTAAACAATTCGTATTACTTCGCATCGCCTTGCCTGAGTCCTTTTTCGACATCGAATGTTTTGCTGAGGTTGTTACCGACCTTAGTGCATCAGCGAGGTCTCTCTATCGTTAATCTACACACAGAGAGACGAGCTTTCCATGGATGCATTGCCAAAACGAGATAAATGGATATACTTCGACTCTTTATTCATATTCATGGACAAAAATATGTTCAAAATCGATGTTCTTAAGCTTTTTTTTTTCCAACGAACTAAAATTAAGTTCAAAGTCGTTATGACTTTATTTATTTTAATTACACCTAACGATCAGCTATCTAAGCTGTTAAATTCATATATCCTTCAAATAAAAATATAAGATTAGTTCGCATCGTGTCTTGCCATATTCGTCCTTTGAGTTTAGCATCGCCTTAACAAAAAATTAAACTAAGCCACAGCAGAAAAGAAAAATGCCGTGAATGTCGGCATGTACCACCAGCAGGGCAGTTTGCTCGCTTTATAAACTGTTGCAGGACAACCAAGCTTTAAGACTCTCTTTCTGGGAACATATTTCCTACAACTTTCGACAATTAAAGACCTGAAGAAACATCTATCTAAAACGTTAATTTTGAAACAAAAATATCAAAAAAGTGTCTTGATTCCACATGTACCTACTTCCTTAATTTTGATGGCGCTTACAGTGGACCACGGCCTCATGTATAAACTAATAAGTATTATAATTAAGAATACTAGTACTGATTGTGGTCGGAAATCGAACATTCCTTTTATAAGTATGTTAAATGTAATAGCTACTAAAAAACGTACTACCACAATTATTTTCGTTATTTACGTTTTTTTTTATTAACGAAAAGAGCGACATCCAGATATCGAAAAAAAATACGTAAATGAGTTGCTCCATTAGAAACAGGTTCTAATCTAAGATTTTTAATATTTGAATACGTTACTCTGGTAATAATGTCGCGACAAATTGAATGTCGCCAAAATCCTTTCAATTACCTGTTTTGTAAAGGGAATTCACAACTTAATTTTACCATCATTAATGGCGACATAAATCCGCATTCTCCTAATTTCATAATAAATACTTAAAAAGTGTACCGAAACTTCTGATGTTCACGTATTAATATAATTATACCTACACAATAAATAGTTGACGCAACTGGTCGATATAAGACTCTAGGCCTATCTTCTCATAGCCATTTAGGCTCAAAATAAGACCTTTCGGAATCGCTAAGCTGTCTATTAAATAATGTAAGCATTGTTAAGTCATTGCATGCACTTAACAATGTATATTTAAATAAGTAAATAAGCATGTTTTAGGTGTCAAAGTAACACTAAAATAAATGAAACTTTTTTATTATGCTCATAATATCATTATCAGTGTGATTTTCTGTGCAACAAATACATATAATGGATGTGTGGACATGGACATTGCTCATTACAAGTCAGTTAAAGCGCGTCACGTTGATTGATTTCTAATTGCAATAGAAAGCATATTTTATTGGTGGTTAATTTACTTCTCATCCATTTAGTGTACAATAAATCTTCTGACCCACTGTATTTACGACATACTTCATTAATTAATGATTGATACGCACACTTATTTTCCCGTTGCTTGCATTAACAAGAACAACAAGTATTTTCTGTATATTACGAGACGACAATGGTTGACCTAGAACTTCGCCACTACAATCTTCATCTACAATATGTACAATATGAGAGGTGAGAGCTTGCAAGCAACCCACTATACTGACACACAATTCAGTCACTCAATCTCTCAACCCAAAGCCAACGAGCAACAATGGCAGAAAAAGCTTCCCACTGTAATCACACTGGAAAATATTAATAGAACAAGTCGTGTTCGATCGCCGCTATGGCCTACGGGCGCCGACGACTACCACCGACAACGATGCGAATAAAGTAATTTAGCATGCTAAGCTACCCAAAGTTCCAGTCATAATCATCGGCTTCAGTTCAGTAGCTACCCTTGTGCAAGATAGCCGTAAAAAGGACAACACAAACTGTTCGTGTTTAAGTCCTTTACTGTTCCGATTCAGTGAAATATACAATACACGCTGCCTTTTGGGGTAAACCAGTAATCACTTTCAGGAATAAAAAACAAAGGACATTGAGATAAACCGACCGCAACAGTTACTATGGCAGCTTTTGATATTTCATTTGGGGATCAGTTAAAAATGGCTTTTAGGTGAGTAGCAACAACTTCCCAAAAAAAAAGTAATTTACATCTGTGTAACACACAATTGTTAGCCGTCACGACATGTATTTGTGTACCTAATAGGTGTAATTTGAATTATCCATGGGCGTTGGGCAGCACTCAATATTGCAAGGCATACCAACCCCATTCCCACAATTAGTACTAATTATTGTTAGTGGTCTACCTGCTGTTCCGGTCTGGATGCCTTATTAATCTCAAACATCTGTTACGACTCCAGGTCATAAATCTATTCCTAATTGAACTTAAGTGTCCTAACAGTGTTTAGCATTGATTATTTTCGCTATTATTATTTGTTTGGTTTGTTAAATTAGGTACGTATACTTCGCACCAAACGAGAAAGAAATCAATAACCATAAACCCAAATAGGCGCCGCTGTATACAAGTATAGCTGCCTTTAAAAATTGTATAGGTTAGTTAAGTGTAGGAGGCGGCTGTTGACATGTGTGCCCGATCATCCTGCACTAATTTGTGGTTAATACGAAACACACCCACAGCACCGCACCACCGTGAGAATCGTGAAAACAATCTAAGAGAACAACGCATTCTTTATGAATACTGGCTGTTATTCAAACAAACCTAGTTACACATAACATAAGCTTTCACTTTTATTGGCGGTATATTGAGATGGAGAACATTTTCTCGAGAGGTATAGTGGATAAGTGAAAATGTAAATTTAAATCTTTCTCTAGAGAGTTCAAAATAAATACTAATTAAAAATACCTAAAAATAAAAATATACAGTGCATATATTTATTTCGAAAACCATACGCAAATAAAATTGTGTACGCACTTGAAAATTAACTAAAGAAGACGTGAACAGATCTTAGATTAATCAAAGAATTGAATGTTAACAGAATTCCAAGTGCATCGCTAAAATTTGGAAATGATCCGATTTTTTTGTAATAAATTTGGCCCCAGTGCAAGCAATTATTTTGAACCCATAACAGAGTTTTAAAAATTACAAATAAAATTTTTTTACAGAAATATTATTTTTGTATTTAATAAGAAATAATAAAAAATAAAATGAGGGAGAGAACACTATAAAAAAGCAACTTCAATGAAAATACAAAAAAAACCCTCCGCCCGTTAATGTGAGGAACGTAATTAATCCGCGCATGCACATGCTGCCTCATGTAATTCGGTCAAAACAAGTTTTTTTTTTCAAAAGTCAAACTGAAGTATACCTATAACAATGTAGATGTATTTCAATTTCAATCGAACCGCAATGATTAATGTGTCGGTCAATATCTATTCCGCTTTTTCATTGAATTGCTTTATGGTACTTTTTTCGTTATATTCTCGGGCGCAGATCTTCGCCGAGAAAGCCGCATACAATTGACCATTTGAGAAACATGGGAATTTAGGGGTGATGCCACTAACAAACAGTGATTGTCCTTATGAATAATGAATATTGTCATAGCGAAAGCGAGACGCACAGGAAATTTATGACTATGTAAATACCATAGTCAAATCGTATAAGCCGAATCCGAGGAATGAGAACATCTTCCCCTTTTAATTTTTCTCTCAAAATCGTCGCTTGAAATTTATTTGAGATTCTGTACTATCAACGAGTCCCATTACAAAGTTTCTGTGCGTAGGTCGCCCAACAAAATTATAACTGAGCCAACTTTGATTTGTTTGACAAATTACGCAAATCCAATCCACTTGGCCGTTTTTCGAATCATCAACAAAAATGTTAAAGTCGATGTGCAGCGTCATCTGTTTTCCAACAAATATAGATACTAAAAACAGCATGTGCTAGTCTGCTGATCCCGATTGTGATGTTATCCATGTCCAAATTTGGACGATAGCAAGGTTTTCCTGTGACAATCTTTCTCAAAGTTGCGACATGTTCGACGTTAAAGGTTTGGCCTTCTCACTGTCGGCGTAATCGAATAAGACTGGGCACCGCGGATAACATAATTTTAAAAAATTTAAATAATTTTTTTTCTGTATTTGGAGTGGCACTCCCCGTTTTAATTTTCGCGACAAAAGCCTATGTCCGTCCTTGGGCCAGTACGAATCCTTCAAGCCCAAAATCGTAAAAATCGGACGATCCGTTCTGGAGTTATGAGTGTACACACGGACGTCACTTTCATTTATATAATATTTAGATTTTGAATGTACACAATAATGTTATCATAGCGTCAACAAAACATGGATTTAGCATAGCAATTCACTGTAAACTTTAAATAAATAATGAACGCAAGACACCACTTAACGTAGTATGTTTTGTAATTCGATGTTTTGTTAACAGAATTTATGTCATCTTAAATTAAATGTGCCCGTAGAAATACATTTTGCATTTTCTTGATTGAAAATGTAATTTTTTTTAAAAAGGTTTTATGTCCTTCTCATTGTTTCTCTGAATAGTTTAAAAGCAAAGCCAAGTAAATTGGTTGGAAATTACGTAAGTTATACATAAACGCACAAAATATCAAGTTCGTTTTATACATACAGATATAACTAAGAATACCCACCTAGAAATTAAAACTACAAAGAATCCATGATCATAGGTACAGACAAGAGTTTCCAAAAGTTAATCGATTATATACTAAATACAAAAAAAAAATATTTCAGCAAAATACTTATTGTTATCCTTTAGTTAGAGGGCTAAAAGAAGTCATCCGATGTTGTTTGGCTCTAATTTTTTTCTAAATGAGAAACTTCGATTCTGTTTTTTGATTATGTTTATTTAAACCTTTAGAATTTTATTGGTGAACTCGAGAAGATGATATCGGCCAAATGGGCGCCGTCACAATTGATTGCCATACGAGCTCGTTTTATGGGATCATTTCATCACTTCGGCGAAAACTTCGGGCGACAGATTCTCGCACTCGTGTCGAATGTTGTCCTTTAGGGGTTTTTGGGGTCTCGAACTTGTTCACGTAAACACGAGACTTCAAAAACCCCCCACAAAAAAAGTCTGGAACGGTTAAATCGGGCGATCTTGCGGGCCAGTGCAAATCGCCAAAACGAGAGATGAAGCGACCCGGGAACGCCGCCTTCAGAATATCGGTTGTGGCTCGCGCAGTGTGTGCCGTAGCTCCGTCCTGTTCTAACCACATGTCTTCCAGTCCTAATTCGTCCAATTTCGGCAGACAAAACTAGGTTAAGAAGGCCCTCTAGGGCGCACCGTCCACTGTTGTCGTTTGACCAGCGGCGTTCTTGAAAAAAAAAAAATGGCCCGATGACTCCTCCAGCGCGAACAACGCACCATGCAGTAACTTTGAGCGGGTGTAATGGCTCTCGTGCATTACTCGTGGATTTTCGGTGAACCAGAAGCTATAGTTTTGCTTGTTCACGTACCCGCTGAGGTGGAAATGAGCCTCATCGCTCATTATGATTTTGGTCGAAAGATCGTCCTCGAGATTGAGGATGGCTTGGGCTTGAATTGTGACGGCGCCCATTTAGCCGATATCATCTTCTCGGCTTGACCAATAAAATTCTAAAGGTTTAAATAAACATAATCAAAAAACAGAATCGCAGATTTTCATTTAGAAAAAAAATGAGAGCCAAACAACATTGGATGCGTTCTTTTGGCCCACCTGTAAAAGGTACCATGATCGATCACCTATCATTACGAAGAAGACGACACGACGAGTTCGCATTAGGGTGGGGGAGTACGGGATGGATATTATTCTCCAGCCCTTGGTTGGAAGTAGTAGACGTGGAGGCAACTGTTTTTCCTCTCTTTTTTTTTTGCGTACGTACAAATGGAGCGAGCTTAACAAATCAAAACCCTTTTCAGATCTTAACTTTTCTATATCGTCTAAACGAGTTTCTGCATATTTATGTAGGATGAGAGGAGATGTTTCGAATTTCGATGAAGTAGACAATGATACTGACTTCATGTGGGAACGGTTTAAAGATGAAAGGGTCTCGATTGTGACAAATGTTATTTAACATCGACCTTTTCCAATGTCGACAGATGAGGATGTTGCTACGTTAAATTCGCGTGGTGAGATGTTCGGCTGTCGTGGGGAAGGGAAGCTGATGACTTCGCGAATTCCTTAGAAGTGAATTTCTTGATTCACCTTGCTCTCCTTGGTCGTAACAAAGAACGGGTGCTAACGGTCTTTATGAGTTCTCGAACAGATTTTCGGTCGTAATTTCGGGGTGTGCATTTTATACTTGAATTGATGGAGGGAATCCTGTATCACTGCACCAACTCAAAGTATGACTGGTCACTGAGCAATTGATTAACGCAGTCGCTTAGATGGTACTCAGGCAATACGAATGGTTGTGAGAAGCTAGGCCTAGCGTACCTTTACGGACCTTTCGCGCCCACTATTTATTTATTTTATCAATGTTTACACCAACATGTTAAAATAAGTGGTGGCACTCCGGGAGTGCCGATAGAAGTGAAATACTTTTAAATAAACTGTTTTTTTATTCATTATTATAAGCCACTATTACAAATAAAATGACAACTAAGGGTTTCTCATGCCTTGTAGGCATTATTTCATTAGCTGAGGCTTTAAGGCTTGTTATATCCTGTACAGGAAGGTATATTCACTTTGTCATTACATTTACGCCAAGAAGGAGTCACCGGATGCTTTATAAAGTATATATATACTGAATCAGGCTCACATTCTGAATGGATTTAGCCATGTCCGTCTATCTGTTGAAATCATGTTAGCGCCAAAAGGCGAAAGGACTTCTTTTTATCGTCGTCAGGTTGGTATTAAAAATAGGATATGTCGGTCAAGTAGTTCTGGCACCTTTTTAATGTAATTACCTACCACCTCACGTGCCTAAAATTTTGCATGACTTGTATTTAGTGGTCTCAAAGCATCGGCCAGGATGATAACACTTTTACTTGTTTTTTTTTTTTTTAAAGACTTGTTTTTTTGTTTAAAATTTTTTTGATTCAACATACTGACATTTTAGTTTTTTGAACATTCTTAAAAAAATATTTTCAAAAGAAAAATTATATGTAAAATTCGGTCTTAAGAATGTGTTCCACTTTACAAAAAAAAAAAAATATTTTAGGCATTATATTATTGAAAAAGGCATATTTTTTTTAGTCAAAAGTGGTTGCCAACGCGAACACTGGTGTCGGAACATTGGTAACAGAACATCGGTGTCCCGAGTTCAATGATTTTATCCCATCTCAAAAATGCCCAACGCGCAAGAAGTTTTCACTTCCAAATGATGGAATATAATGTAATTATCGTAAAAAAAGTGTTTTATATGTTTATAACCTAAACGATTGCTCACCAGCTACTTAAATACGTAAAAATGTTTTCCTAATATGTTTCATATATGTGAAACATCTCCTGTAGAAAGTTTTATTAAGCAAACAAATCAAATTAATCGCGTTCAAACAATACATAAAATTTTTGTACTTCGCACCAGCGTTACCACTTCAAAAAAAAAAAATGCGAAGTATATTTGACCCAAAAAGTGAAGTAGATTCAAGAAAAGGGAAGTAGATATCAAAATCATAGTTTCAATGATATTTATGTTTAATTTCATAATAGTTGTTTAAATATAAAACATATCCAAAATAACGTTTCAAGATTTAACAATATTTTTTTTTATGAAAATAAAGTCTTCAGAAATGGTGTTCTTACTGCATCTTCATTATTTTTTTTTGCAAACCTTGATTGTTCAGAGTTTTTTAGAAAAAAAATATCATAAACGGTGCATGACGATATGTTTTATTAAATTATAATTTTCCATACCAATCTTCATTCATAGTCTTGATTATTTCAAAATATCTTTACATCGCGTTTGTAATAATTCTTTCAAATAAGGGACTTCACTTAAGAAAGAAGAAAGATATAAAGAATTTAAGAATAGTGCGAAGTAGGGAGCAGATCTTATTTTTTTTGGCAAATTGGGGGCTCAGTATGATTTGTCTGTATGGTGCTTTTTTCATGTATGGTTAAATTTTGTGTGTAATATTCGAATTCATTATATTGAATAAATAACGTTTTCTTGTTTTGTATAATCGGAGTTCTTCTAAAATAACACACCATTAGGAAATGGATCTGATATATTATGACGTTCGATATTTAACAACTATTGAATGAAAGGACGGGGCCTCTTTTTGTATCAAGTTAATCACCCCTATCGAGGTATCCGTTCGGAACGGAATTTTCTCCGATTTTAACGAAATCGGAGAAATTCTATTCGAGGTATAACTTTCGGAAAAATTCTCCGATGACATGTAGCACACATTGTCGCATTGCGTGGAACCGCGCTGTACGCTGTACATATTTTCCGAAGCTCTCCGACAACTTTTTGATGCGGAATATTTTAATGAAATAATATAATATAATAATTTTAATGAAATAATGAAATAAACGCGTTTATATGCTTCATTTATTTTGTTCCGAAACGGATACTTTGAACGCAATTTGACTTCCAATCAGATTTGACTTTCGTATCGGAATTTTTTCCGAACGGATACCTCGATAGGGGTGAATAGTTGAGAGAAGCCTTAACCTGAATAAGGCCTGTACCTGTCTGTACAATCTGCGGCAGTTATTTTAAAGTGCTGGAACTCACCTAAAATATGAAAGAAAAAAAAAATAAGTTGGTTACATAGAATTTTATTTTAAACTATATATACATATTATTTTTTGTAATATACATTATTTTTGATAGTTTATCATGCTGCGTGAGTATATATATTTTCTGATTCTAATAAAGCATGCAAAATGTTTTTTTTTTATTCACGAGCTGAAATGTTTGCTTGGCAACAACCCATACGCAAAACTGTTAATAAGTAGGCAACCTTTATAAATCCCGCTTGAAGACAGCGGTAATGCATACTACATACTTAGATTTAACGAAAGGCTTGACCATTATATCCTTTGGTGTACTGCCGACAACCACTGTAGTTAATTTACTTGCAATATATATGAGTATGGAAAGACTGGACTACACCACAGAATTTAACCCCTTCGGTGTATTCCACGGTTTTAATTCATAAAAACTGAAACGTGTTGCATACTCCCCCGGGAAGTTGCAATGGTAGGTATTTTTAACCACACTGACACACCGAAAAGAAATAAACGCTTGTTCTGTGGTCGGTTAGTTAATTACTTTACCACTTCTCCCAATTAATACAGTGCGGTGTTTTCCAAACCTCTGGAGTGAGTAATATTGCCGTCAAGATAATTGGTACTTTAGGTATACCGTATATATAGCTATTCATGTGATTGCCGAGATTATAATGGTATGCCGTATGCGCGATATAACATCGCTAAGTGGCTTTGAAGTGGTCAGTTGATTGAGACTGAATGTTTAGGTGCATAGTGTGTACAAATAAACTATCTTCACGTGACATAGAAATACAGGGTGGAATTGAAAATCCGTTGATGAAATTCTTTTTAGACTGCGGTTTTCCTTTTAGACTGTCTATTATATTTTGCCATTTCCTATTTTCTGATAACCGTGTGAGGTTAAATTAAAGTATAGCCCTCTCTTCTCGAGCGAGTTTTGTAGTTTTACAGTAGCAATTCTGTGGTCACAAGGCAAAACCTCTTTAGTCTGTTTTACTTATTGTTCGCAGGAGAGCAGTTTAAAGTTTTTTTTACTCTATTGACTCTAGTGACTTAAGCTGTTGTTTTTTTTTGAAATTGTGGCCACTATTTTAAACATATAAAGCTGAAAATAATTTACAAAATAGATTTGGGTACGCTGAATCTAATGGCATTAAAATCTCAATTTCGTCTAAAGTCGACCTAAGCGGTTTTACCTTGTGACCACAGAATTGTTATTCCAATACCGATAGGCCGGGAATGGATTTCAAGCAAAGCTTATCAGGAAATTATTAGGTATTTTATCTTTTATGATTTTAAAATGGGTTAAGCTCCAACAAGCCAAAACAAATGGCTACTCAGTTTAGTGATAGTAGGATAACTTGAGGTCAATTTTACCATAATTTTTTAAAGACATGTAGGGTAGCTCCAAAAATTATTTATAAATTTCAAAATTTGCAAATGTCTTTTTATAAGTTGAATATTTTAGATTGAACGGTAAAAAAGTTCCTCCTTTATAAAAATCGCTTCACCATTGTTGAATTTGTTTTCCATTTTGTCAAAAGTTGCCAGCTATCTGACAGTCATTTGCGTTTTATTCATAAAAGCATTAGACAAAGGAACATGGCCGCTGTTACTGTTTCAATTGAAAAATGCTGAGCTGTACTTCTTTTTTAACGTAAATTTTGTATTGAATGAAATCTGTCATTTAAGTTAAAATTTATTATTAATATAATTTATTTTATTTCTTAAAATTCATGCAATATTAGAATTTTCCGACATTTGGAAACCAAAATAAAAGAAGGACAGTGGACAAATTAAAATAGATACAAAAGGATGAAATTTGGGTTTTTCTGGGGATCGAACCTGGAACCCTTCGCTTAGTAGTCTAACACACTAAATACTAAGCCTCATACATTACATATTAGGGTTAGTTAAAATGGGGCACTACGCGTACGCGTATTATTGAAAAATATTTAAGAAATAACGAACATTTAGATGCAACAATTCTACTCGGCGTCGGAGACAAGACTTACAAATTTCAAGAAGCTTTTTGCAGGGTAGGTATACCCATTTAAAAAGTTAAAAAACAATAACTAAAGCCTTGTGAGTATATAGACCAAGCACATTGAAGATGAAGAGAGTTCGTTTTTCGATAAAAGCCCGTTTTCACCTTGATTAATCGTGGAGGTTATTAGTCGGTTCTATTATTAAAAAAAACAGCGTTTTCTAGTTATTTTAATCTTGCGTCTTATTGTCTAATTCGACATCAAATTTATTTTTATTTTCTTTATGCTCCACCCTGCATTGGTCTGATTGCAAATTCTTATCAACGAGTAATTTCTTGTTATCAGTGATGACTTGTAAAGCAAAACGAAGTCCACTACGATCGCAATAAAAGTAGGTACAAACATACTTTCAATATAAAGGCAAAATGCTCCCATGTTATTAAGATCCAATACAGAGAAACTACGAGCTTATTCAAGACTTATGATAAGAATGGTCAAAGTGCGCTGTTATTTTGTGTCTGCTACTTTTGAGTGATTTTAAGTTTATTCAAATCAAAATATGTTTAGGTTCAGATAAAACACTAGTTAATAGCTCAATCGATGTGCTATGCTTTCTTATGCATTTAGTCGCCATTATTAGGTAGGTAGCTGTTTCGATTTAATTTAGCAAAATTAACTTTCCTTCTGTTTATTGTGCTATTCGAAGTTGTGTTTGTGGATTGCCAGTGGGGAGAAAAGTTTAATGGGCGGTAGGCGAAAGCCAAAAGCAACTCTTTTGTTTTAAGAACTGGATAACTGGATTAGTCCTTTCCTTTAAAAAAGCTTAATCCCCAGAACTGTCAAAAAGTTCAATATCTAATGTGCTAACTACATTCACGAAGACATTTGAAGTGACACATCGACATCATGTTGAATCTAATCCGTTAATAGCACCTTTCTGCACATTGTTCGATACGCATATTCTAACGCTTTGTTCAAACTGCTGCATCACTTAGTTGATAAGGCGAACGATATTGACCAATAGTTCTCAAATACCTAGGAGCATATGGATTTATGGCTTAAATGGAAATTCAGAAAGAACCTATAGTTCACACTTTGTTAATATTTTGGTCAAATAAAACGCATTCTACTATAAACAAATACTGGCCGCATCAGTACATTACTTCAAGATCCCAGCCAAACTTCGAGGAATCACAATCCACAAGTGTATGTGAACGAAAGGGCCTTCAGTTTTATGAAGTACCTACCAAACATTGACCGATTTCAAATTTTAAACGAATGCATCAGTTTTTCAAATTATATATATTAGAACTTATATACTTTATGTTTGGGGTTGTGTTAATTACTTTAATTTGTATAAGCACAGTTAAAATAAATAGTATATTTAGTGGTACTTTTTGGTTAAAAACTGGGTGGTCAATGTTTCCCGGCCCTAAGTCGAACTTTGACCGCCTAATATCATTGAAATAAAAAAGAAATTTGGATAACGTTTCTTAACCGTTTTATTTTATTAAAAGGCAATAAATAGTTACAATATCTCTAAAAGTAGTAAAGGTACATGCACCTCCATTTTCGTTTTAAGGGCGCGTAAAATGCCACATCTAAAGGCTGACAAATGTGTGTTGAGTTTGTTGGTAAGCACACAAACCTAATGGTATTAGAAACCGCTACTTCCACTACCTCAACAGAAAAATGACTTGCCAAGTTATCGCCTATGACAACCACTTGCTCTAAGTGTCTTGTCTCCGGAATGAAGAATTAAGGAACCAGTCCCTAAATAGAACAACCATCATCATGCATCAAACAACCCTGACTTACTGCTGTTGAAGCGAGTTCTTGGGGGTCCGCCTTGAACCCATGATTCCTATAAGTGTGTAGCTTTGTACACAACATAATATGGTGGCAACAGTTTTCCACTTGCTGATCCACAAAACATAACAAATATGCTTCTCTTAGTGCTATCCATCACACATTTACTTGTCCCAGGCTCATCGCACAAATTTCTTTCGTCGAAGTTAAAAACTCTTTAACAAGAGTTAAAGAATAAGATATTATAAATTACTTTCCATCATTATCAAACTTAAGCTTATTTACCTATCTGCAGAAATCCATTCCCCATTTGAGGATTTCAAAATACGTTCTAAACTATCGAAGTATTTCCTTAAATCATCGGAGTTTATTTGGGCCTTGGAGGTCTTGATGTATTGACATTGCCTCATTGTCAGGATTGATGCATTTCGTACAAGAAATGATCTAACCCAATCAACACCTGGCATATTATTTTCGCCAAATCGATCCGTTTTTAGATTTGTGAAATCAAAATAATTTTTTGCTAGCAAACTTACAATTCGAAAATCGAAGGGAAACCCCCATTTGCTAACCGTTAAAAGGACATAAGCTATAGAATTTCCTTCATTATTTGAAAAGATCGTTGGTCTACCAATGTTCTTTGCGTGTTCATTTTTAAGGCGGTTGATGAGTGTTCCTTTCGCGATTTTTAACTCTTTCGAACATTATTAATCAATGTTCGAAAGAGTTAAAAATCCTCTGTTTTGTTCGTATAAGGTCTAGAGCCTTTTGCATATCTTCCTCGGTGGTGCTTTTGTAACGCCTTTTTGGTTTTATATTATTTTTTGGCGGCATGGCAAAAGCAAGATTAAAATTCTATAAAAAAAATACGCGGGAAAAGAGGTGGTCAATGTTTGCCAATAGTCATGTCTAACTTTGACCACCCGGTCAATGTTCAAATGAGGTCGGTCAAAGTTAGCCATTTTACTCGAAATATTGGTACATTTTAGTATTTCATTACAAAAATATTAAAAGTTTAAGAAGAACTACTCTAAAATATACTTTTCTGAAAGATAATTGATTCATCTACAAACCAGTACCAGTTCAAAATTTATCAAGTGTTTGGTAGTCTAGGCGGTCCTACCAAACTGAAGATCTTAGCTTAGTCGGACTTCATTTGGTGGAAAGCCTTTTTTTAATGTAGTTGCAGAGAAACTATGATATTTTTACGATCGGTGGCAGAATATAGCTTTCCTCCGACGGGGCTGAGCCAATAACCGCTCGGGTCACAAGTAATTACACCATCGCCATTTCAATTACAAAAAGGAATCATCAAATTTCAACGCAATCTGTGAGATAGCCTTCTAAGTTTAAAATGTATCTCTGTCCATTTACCGTAAAAGTTCCATCTGCCCATCACAAGGATGTTAAAGTCGACCCTAAAGCGAATCTAAATGAGCAGGAATAGTCTACATACGGATTGAAGTGAGATGCCGAGCTTGGTGTAAATCCTGATCCAAAGCCAAAGTATTGGCTTTCCTGCAAAAATTATTTCATGTCATTACCGGTTAAATAAGATTTCGGGTACATGAACCCTGTGGGTTATCGGCGTTTTCTAGACGTTTCGCATATCCTCAAACGATCTTACTAATAATCAAACACTTATGCTAAGCAGCTATTCTGCTTGCCAGATTTAGTAAAATGGTACACCACTAGTGAAACGGTACCAATAAACAATTAGACCTCCACATTTTCTAGTGCGACAAGTTTCTTAGACTCTATTTTTTTTTTTTTTTTGTCATCGCCGAATTCATATTTCATAATTTGTTTTCGTGAAAAACAAGGTGAATTGTTTACTACGGACTACTACTACTATTGAAAATTGATTTGCCCAACAAATATCTTTCAAAGGCTTTTTGAAGATTATTATAAGCAAAAAACAAAACACAAAATAGGAAATGCACAAAATATCAGCTGATCTGTCAAATATAATGTACAAATCAGTAATGCCCTCTCCTTCGATCGGACACAATTTTCGGTACTTTTTATAGTACGCTTTCCTTTGTTTTCTAATAATTCAAGATTGATTTCTAAGCGAATTTATATCGTAATAAGATCTCTTTCAAATTATTCAATAAACGGAACACAGTTTATTAGAATGCTTTGATTTATTCGTAGCCTGTTGATGCAAATCGAAGCTTATTGGTAGTCTAAAGATCACATTTGAATTATTATCAAGTGAACATTTTTGAAAGAAATAATAGCCTGTCATGTGTACTCCTCTATCAATTCACACCAAATAAAACAGAATTCTGTATATCTTGAATTCGCAAATACTACTTTCGCGTGGATTTTGCTGAATGCAAATGCATTTTCGTATCTATATTTTCCACGAAGTCAACCTATTCTCGGGGAACAAACTTCTTTTTCAAAGAGGGTTTGGTTGCAGCCAAATATCCAATATCCATAAGCCACCAAAGGTGCTTAGAAGTCAGAATTGTACAATCTTAAGTGAACACATATTTTATTCTCTTTGCGACGACTCCCAAGAAAGTCTTGGAAAGATCCCGTTACTTGCAAACTATTAAAAAAGTAAAGCGAATCAAAAAGCAAGCACTCGCGGTTAAACAAGATAAAGCAGAGAAAAGCACCAACGATTTCATTCAAAATATTCAAAAATATAATCTCTATACATAAAATAGTAGCGTGATTGAGCTGACAGACATCGTACAGGCCAAACCGCTGATTGTTTGTTCATGAATCTTTCAGGATATGTTCCACTAGCTGTGCAGACGCGCACTAAGGAGGGATTTTTTGATACGACCCTCCCTGCTCTTTTTAGAGAGGTTTTTCTGATACTCACGGACTGTTAGTCGTATAAACTTGAAATATTGTATGTTTATAGAAAATAAAAAATCATCGAATACCTAGTTCGCCTTTTTATTCAAAATTCGCCTTATAAAGGCTGAAAAAGAGGTCGCAAACTTTTTTATTTTAACATTACTTCACTCAACCTGCTTATTACATTCATAAAGCTTTGTCTATCCAAAAAAGCTTAAAATACTCTTTGACCAATACTTCCCCGAGTATTCTAAGCCATCATTTAAATTTCTGCTCCTTCCAGGGGATGAGCTAGAAGAAATTAAAGACAGATCTCATTTAATCAACAAGAAACTAAGATTGATTTCTCGATTGCCAGCCATACTTGGGGGGTGAGTGGGTTGAGTATATCGTACTCATGGAAAGCATTATGATGTATACACATACCTACACATACCTACAGCCACAGTGCGTTCGGTTTCTCAATGGTTAATATTTTTACGACTAAACGTTCCATATTCCATTCCGTATCGCTTTTGGACTTTGGGTTGTGTGCGGCGGGCATGCGAGTATGACTGAAATGAATAATAATCGCAGTCTACTCGACGTCCATAGCAATAGCAACCAATGCGTGAGCGCGTGCATACCTACATGGCTATTTGCTCTTGGCTGTGGGCAGGCTTGCCATATCTTTATAAGCTTATATCGCAATTTTTAGTAATTTTTTCGCAAGAAACCGCAAAATTGCAAAAAATGTATAGCAATAATTACAAAATGCTTAAAAATAAAAAAAATAAAACATCAAACTTGATTTTCACTTGATTTTTAATATTTTTGGTTAGGTAACAGAAAACAATAACAAAGAAAAACGAACAAATTAAAGTATTAGTATTTCAAAATGCAAATAGAAAACAGCGTAAGAAATCGTCAGAACAATGAATTAAATTGAACGGCAACGTCAAGATAGAAATAATATGAAAATGAGTGGTTTAGCATATATTTTTGATAAAGCAATAATAGTTGTATTCAGTCTTTTCAAATGGGAAGAATTTTATTGAATTAGTATTTAATTTTGTTTTTGATTAATAAAACAAAATATCGCAAACATCGCAAAACCGCGCGTTTTGCGATATATCGCGTAATATGGCAAGCCTGGCTGTGTGTTTGATGATTGGTGTTGGATGAATTGGTGAGGTCTGCGCGAGAAAATGTTTTTTCTTTTTCTTTGGATATGGAATGGATATGTAGCGTAACGCCTAATACTAAGTATCATTTGTGCGATCGACCTCATGCTATTTGGTGTATGCTTCGTAATTCCTTTTCGTTCTGCGAAACGTTTGGATTTACAGTGGGTGATCAAATTATTACGGCCACTATAAAAAAAAATTATTTTCAACATTTGGTTCGAAGAAATGGCCTATACTATATATACTATATTAAAAAACTCATTTCTAAACTATATTTTAACAAATAATCTTTAAAAATTATAAAAGTCGATGATTCAAATGTTTCCGATTTGTTTGGTAACCCCCTTTCTTAATGGACATCTCATTTCTTGTAGGTTGTGCTTTTTTGCTTTCTCAAATTTTTAAATTGCTTTTTTGGGAAAAATCAAAGCCTACTTATTTGAAATCGGTCTAATTTGATAAATATGTGTTCTGTGTTTATTTCAAAATTTCAATTTGTGTGCATTCGGTTTGAGATTTTTGTTGTGCTGTGAATTTTTTGTGAATTTTTGTTGAACGACGTGTTTTAATCAATGGGTAGACGAAAAGATCTCTTGACGGCAAAAATTTCTGAAATTAAGACTCTGCTATTGAACACAGATCTTTCGCAGGGGAAAATTGCAGCTGTTGCACGGGTAGCAAAGTCGTCGGTGGACATAATAAAAAGAAAAATTCGTGAAAAAGTCGCTCTTTCCCCAAAGAGAACCGGTAAATCTGGGAGAAAAAAAGCCACAACATCACGGGATGAGCGCAAAATTAAAGAAATTTGCGTCCAAAATCGGAAAAAGTCACGTAAAATTCTTACACATTTGATTCACGAATCAGGAATCAAAATATCAGACATGACAGTCGGACGACGCATTAAAGACATGGGTTTTACTTGTTGCCGCCCAGCAAAAAAGCAACTTCTCACAAAAACGATGATGGAAAAACGGCTTAAATGGGCAAAACTACACAAGGACTGGACATCAGAAGATTGGCTAAAGGTAATAACGCGTTCAGTTACTTATTAGTTGGCTTTCTTCGATTTATCTGGCAAATTTGTTTTCCTGTAGGTTTGTTTTTCTGACGAGTCGATAGTGCAGATTTTGTCGGATAAGGCCAAGTTTGTGAGAAGAAGACCAGACGAAAAATATAATATATGGTCTGGTCAGTAATTTGCGGAAAAGGTACTGCGCGGCTTTATATCGTTGAAGGAACCATGCGACAGGACCAGTATATTGAAGTACTAAGGACGAAAATGTTGCCACAAACACGTGAATGGTTTCCAAACGGCGACTATGTGTTCATGCACGACTCTGCACCTTGTCACAAGGCCAAAAAAGTGACTGCCTTTTTGGAGGAAAAGGGTGTGGAGGTTCTAGAATGGCCGGGGAACTCTCCAGATTTGAATCCCATTGCAAATCTTTGAAGAGGGAGTTAGGCAGAGAAAAAATCACTAATAAGCGGGAATTAATCGAAAAACTTATTGAAGTGTCGCACAGAAGCGATAACATACAAAATAATTGCTTCCAATGCATTGAAAGCATGCCAAAACGGGTTCTGGCGGTTATAGCCGCCAAGGGTGGTTCTACAAAATATTGATTTTTTTAAATTATTTTTAAACTTTATTTGTTAAAAAAAGTTCTGTTCAATAGTTTTTAAGTGCGTTCTTATAATAACAAAAATAAAGACAAAAAAAAAAATAAAATAAAAAAGTTATGTGCCTTTAAGTTTACAAAAAACATTTTTTTTCTAGTGGCCGTAATAATTTGATCACCCACTGTAATTTGATCAAAAAAAAAACATTCATTTAATTGTTTTAAGCTTTTTTGTAGTTCGGTTTATTAGGTTAAATCAAATTTGATTTGAATTTCAATTTATTTTACTTTTGATTTGAATTTGCCTTTAATTTTGTTTTGTCTTTAATATTAGATATCTACCTATTTAATTAATTTGTAGCACGTTCTTTTAGATAGACACCATTTGGAATGTTGATGAAGCCGTTAAAGAGTTTTTAAATTCCCTTAAACCATCGGGTACCTATTCCATACCATTGACTAACTCTTCGGAAGGGCACACCCGTAATGCTCCTTCGGAACTTAAAACCACCAAAACTATGTAATGACACTAGACTGCAAATCAAAGCTATATTGAAATTTAATCGAAGCTATTATATTGACCGGGGTTACTCAAGGGGAAAAAGTATTCGTGCCGCGCATTCCTCTGATACCTAATGACCTCTAATTTAACTTTAAGAGATTACAATTTCTCCTCAAAGTGTGAAGATCAATAAATCTCAAGGCCAATCACTGAAATACGCTGGTATAGATTTAAGGGAAGATTACTTTACGAACGGTCAGTTTTGCGAAGCTTGCTTTCGTGTAAGTTCACCCTTAAGTCTGGTGACATTACTACCACCCAATAAAAAACGTTACCTATAAAGAAATCCTTTGAGAAAGTAACAATTTTTTTAAAAAAATACATTTTAATAAAGTCCCAAGCGGACGAAGTCGCGGGTAACTGCTAGTATATTATATAGCTAGGTATACTTGACGTGTTTAGAAATAAAACAAAAATGCAACATTTTTCAATTTTACGCATATATTTGTACAAGTTTGTGTTTGCTTGACTTAAGAACCACTTGCATTGTTGTATGCCAATGAATAAAGTCAGAAAACATTTACAATTTACTAAAATTAGTTTATAATTGTAAACGTTCAGGCTGAACAAGTGTATATAAATTCGCTCCTATTACGAAATTTCATACCGCCATTTTTGGTGGCTGGGCAACATTCCTCTTGAAAATGGCATTTAGGGAGAATTTATTTACATATATTGCCCGAGATAAACATGGGATTCTCAACATCAACATTTAACCCTACAGTTAGCGATATTCTGGCAACTAGATTTGTTTATTCGGATTTTGGAAAATGTGAAATCTTTGCGTAAACTGCCAGGCTAAAGCTGATTATTGCTAAGGCCGAAAGAAAATAATCCATAGGTGTGAGATTAGAGGAGACCAGACGGCGGATCGATTAATTACGCGAAATTATGCTCTCATAGGAATAAATTGATGCTTATCAAATAAGTTTTACTGTATTCGTGTGATTTATTTCTATCGAATTTAAAACTCTCTGTTTTTCTCTGTGAGGAACATTTATGTAGTACGCAGCTTTCAACGACGAGTTCCAAGAGAGACTGGATGGCTCCGATATGTTTCCACCTATTCAAGGACAAAGCTCCGCTTGAATTTTACATAAGCGCGAGTTTCTCTGAGTTTGACGTAAAGTCTTGTTTTACGTCGAGCTTGATTTTCAATGATAGTTCTGCTTGAGTTTTAACTAAGTGATAAACCTCGGAGAGCTACATACGTGAAAAATGCACAAATGGCATCATATTAAGTGAAAATATACAATTAACACTAACTATAGCTTCATTTAACGACATTCTGAAGACAATTACCATTATTTATCTATCAAACCGGTTCAGCACAAGTGAAAAATTCAACATCAGAGCAATAAATCACAGACTAAATGACTCACTCCTTAATCAGCTAAGCTAACCATTAAAATTAAAATTAAAGTCTAACTCCAGTGTCTGGCTGATAACCAAATGACCGGCGTTTACTAATCAATGACCTTCAGCAAAGTAAACGTGCTCTTAATGAACATTGCAGTTGATATAATTCCTATCAGATTTGAAATGCAATGACACCGTTTTTCCAAACGAGTTATTATGTGTTAATTGAGAGCTATCCCTCTATAATTAGACGTTAAAAGTTGATAATAATGGGCTTTGACGTATTGTGTTGAATATACGCCACAAGCCCTGTTTTAAACTTTATCGTGAATGTGAAAGAGGTGTTATTAATGGCTAACATTTTGAACTCGTTGTATAGGAATGCTGTTTTTGTAAATATTTGTTTTTTTTTAGCGACAGCCAATTTGCCATCTGCTAGCTGATATATCGCACTTTTGTTTATCTCCTTTAGCATGGGTATAGACTTAACGAATAAAGTATACCACAAAGGTGGTATTTCTCATTAGTAGACGATATATCAAATTACGACATTTGGCTTTAAAGTTTAAAAAAAGAAGGAAATTGACTTAATAATTAGATGCAGCCGCTGAATAGCTATATGCAAGTTTGAAAATTCACAATTCAACGATTATAAAGCACAACAGAAGCAGCTATGCAACTCATACCTTTGAAATATAGACTGATTATACCATAAACAGGACACGGAATTTTCCAGACGATTATCGTCGAAACGATAGACCTCCAAAAGTTGCAAGTAAGTGCCAAAGTTACGAGTTTGAGACCTTAATCCATTTCATTTTCCACAAATGTAATGAAAGCTGACGATAGTGAAACAAATTCGGGCAGAATGTAACTTCTTAACAGCTGTTTTTTATTATCAGCTATGATCCATATAGATCATCGATTTACATACACTTACAACAACAGCACATGATCTTGCTTCTCATCGAAATCACGAATCATGATCTGAAAATTATTTCTACTATTTCCCAGTAGATGGCTTCTTTCATTTTTAAATGTTGGTGTGCCTGTAAACAATAGCCACCTAATCACGTTGCCAGACAAAAAAATGGAACACAAAAAATCAATTGATTATTGAATTAAACCCCCGTCCGTATTCCGAGTTATTTTCGTTCTATAAAAGTATGTCCAGACCAGCCAAACACTTGATAAACAATTAAACCTCCATGTTTTATAAATATTTCCAAAACCTTTATTAAAAAAAAAAATGTTTATCAAATGTTTATGAAATGTTTTGCTGGTTTGGATCAGGACACAAAAAAAAATGTTTGAAATGTTTCACAGTTTCCCAATCGTGATGGTAAATAATTTTTGTTTTACAAGTTTAACTGCAGAAAGTAAGCGCTGTTTTTCGATTATTATTTTTTTTTTAAATAAAATAAAAATGTCAAGAAAAGCTTGGAATACCTAATGAGAAAGTGATTCATTTAATACGAATATTTGAATTAAATCGTGTGTCACGTGAATTCCGAGACCAAAATTACAAAAATATAAACTTTACTCGCTGCTAATAACCCTACCACATTATTTTCTTCTAGTTGGACTAGAATAAAAAAACTGAAATATTTCATAAACATTTAATAACTACATTTCAGAAATCTTTTATAAATGTGTATGAAATGTGTCCGATTAGCTTCAGAAGAATTTCATAAACATTTCTGAAAATACCACAATATACCAAAATCAAGTGCTAGCAGCAAAATATTGTTCATGTGTTGCATATTTGAACATAAAATACTAAATTTGTTTCTAGAAATATGGAAAAGAAAAATTATTCAAATTTGATTCAAATATGGTAGAACTCCCGACATTGCAAGCGAAATGACATGTGCCTTGTGTGACGTCGCAGAATATTTGCGATTTGGCTGGTACCAATGTGAAGTTTGTAATACCTTGTATTATCTGTTTTGTTTTTGGAAGCAACTGCTGCCACAACTCAAAAATTAAAGTTTTCAATGATCCGTCTTGTTTTATTTTCGTGATCTGATCCGGGTCAAATTTATATTGTCTTAAAATTTCTGTCAAAGTGAGTCCATACTGAAACTATACACATAATATTATAATATTCGTATACCAACTGTCGAATATAATGAATGGAAGTTTTCTGAAGTCGAAACTCCGCCCAAACCCCCGGTCGAGTATATATAGTTACATCTTATTAATCAGTAAACTTTGCAAAATATTTGCAGCATGATTTTCGTCTTATTAGGATACTCCTTAACCTATGTTAAGTACTTAAAATAGTAACAAATTGATTCAGCTGAACACATGTGTCCGGTTGTCAGAAATTTTTAAGCATCTAATTTTTTAATATTTAGATATTTGGCAGTACGACAGAATGATGGTATTATTGATATTATTATATTGTAAGGCTTTGACAAACAAATTCAAAGCATTACCAATTCAATAAATCTTACTGTCACTTTTTTATTTAAATTATAAATCTATACCAAACTTGAGGAAACAAATGATAAATGTTTCAATGTTTCACTACATTAAATTGTGCTAAGAAATATATTTGCCTAAATCTCTGACTAAATGTCAAGTATATATTTAGGAGGCACATTTCAATTTTAACTATGGATATGCATTATGCAGCATGATAAAGTCGGTTTGTACAAAAGCTGAATTAGTTGTACACAAAATTAAACTAGGTGCCAAGTAAAGGCCTAATTTGCAACGTCTGACTCTGTGGCCACAATGGATGAGACAGAGTGTAAGGCAAGCACTGTAATAATTTAAGATTTATTTGAGGCTTAAATTCTTAATTCAAATGTATGATGTCAGATCGTCATGACTTTTTGATCCATCTAATATAAAGAAATGACAGGGAGGGAAATATGTTCTTATATGTTTACCCGTCAATGCAGCTTTTGGCTTTTATAATAAAATCCCTCACAAAGCTTTAGCAATATTCTTTTTTTATTAAAAAAAAACAAGTAGAGTAAGTTTGGCCAAAGATCGCGCTAACTGGAGAGGCGTATTGGTTGAGGCTCAGGTCCACCCCGGACTGTAGCGCCACCTAAGTAAGTAAGTAAGAGTAAGTTTGGGTAATGTGGAGAAGGCGGGTAATGTGGACCACCGCCATATCTCGTGTTCGGTCAAGAGTATAATATTATATCTGTTACTACACGTAAGTTAATTTATGTGGAGAACCAATTCCGGTCCTATATTCTTCTCGAAAGCTTATCGTTTTTGCGTAATACGGTATTTTGCATTTTTAGTGAGGTCGTTAATTATTTTGACGATGAATAAATCGTGTAAAATGTAATGAGAATAAGTTGCATTCCATTAGCTGTTTTATTATTCCGAGACATAATATAGTAATACTTTGGTATTTAAGGCAAGTTTAACAGTTCTGCTTTGTATTTATTTTTAATTTTTCTTTCTTGAAAACACTACCATTTCGGCTAATGATAGCTAATGAAGTCTAGTACTCCACATTAGCCGCCTATATTGCAGAGGTTTCTCTTGTGATGTTAATTTCAAGTTTTGTTTGCATAATTGAAGTTATTGTTCAATTATTTATTATTAAAATATTGACTTAAGTTATTAAAATGTATCTTTGTCTTGATCCATTTACTTCTGGTAGTGCGGAGTAGTACTCCATAATACCCGCGTAGAATGGTCCACATTACCAGACACTTTTGAAAATGACCAAAACTCTTCTAAACGTTTGCAAATATTTTTATTGTTTATGAAAAGTAATAGCTTATTAGCAAAGTTAATGTTGACAACAATATTCCAATGAATAAGAACAATAGCACCTCTTAACAAAATTAGTTTCTATATCAGAAATCTTTCAGAAAACAAGAAAGGTACTAAACATTACCCGAAGCTACTTTTAACATATCATATAAATAAAATTGGTGTAGTTCTGTTCGACTTGATTGATTTGACGGCATGTCTTTAAATGCAAGACTCTTAGAAACTGTTCAATATATTCTGGTGCATTTTTCACAGGCCTTTAGAGAATACCTAGGCCTACAATCTCTACTTTGTTTCAACTCTACATCTCTATAAATTCCGGAAAAAAATTGGACAAGAGTAATATATTTTTTCGTTTCGTTTTGCTTTTTACTTTGTCACGCTTTCCGTTCGAAAATACTGGGTGCATTTAAGTATATTAAATACCAGCTTATAGAGGACATCTGCAGGTACAACTTAGGATATCCAATAACTCGATAAAAGGTTTTTAAGTAAATAGGCAAAATTTGAAATATTTCTACGATTTTCACCTGCATGAGAAGATATGCACTTCATTCTCAAATCAAACATACTAACCGCGCAATATTTTGACATCTCTTTTAACCTTATTTTACTCCAGTGACGGAGAGGGAGACAGACAGAGGCAGTATGCTGTTTGATGTGCTAAGAACAAAAAAAGCCATTAAAGAAATGTCAAATATGTAGGAAAGGAATGTCAAATAGGTATAGGTATCAGTGATACCAGATCGTGGTATTATTACATTAGGGAAAATTCCTGATGATACCCGTCGTACCTGTTTATAAATGCTATTTTCACTCAAGATGAGGCAGTAAATTACCCAGTCGAGTTTTTAAATAAAATTACAGTCAATGGCCTGGAATTAAAAGTTGGAGTTCCCATTATGTTGCTTCGCAATTTGAATCCCCTAAGCTTTGTAATGGAACCAGATTGTGAGTTCGTTGCAGAAAAACGTTATTGAGGCGTTAATTTTAACTGGAACTGGTAAATTGGTTATTACCAAGAATACAAATAATTCCCAGCAATTATCCATTTCAGTTTAAACGGATACAATTTCCTATTAATGTTTGTTCTGCCATGACAATCAATAAGTTAGAGGGTCAAACCTTAAGAAAAGCGGGAGTTGAATTAATTAAGAATTTCTTCAGCCACAGGCAGTTATATCTAATATGTAGCGTGCTCCAGGGTAAGTAATGCAGCAAATGTCACTATCTTAGTCGATAGAAACCAATAATATGGTATACAAAGAAGCGTTACATTAATAAAAAAAAAATGAGCTAAACATTATAAAATTATTTTCATTGTCCAAAGAGTATTAAATTATTGCCGATTAGTGCAACGAGCATGAGCAATGCCATGAAGATAAAGGCAGAGTGGGCCCAGTCTACGGGAGGTTTTTTAGTACGGGTTCAGTCCCTCACTTTTGCAGAAGGCTCTTTCTGAAATTTTTTTTCCATCAATTGTTCTGAAACCACATTTTGTACGTGCGAAGCCGGGCGGGTACAGCTAGTCTAATAAATTTAAATCGGTTTGTCTAATTTTGACCTTAAAAATATCCATACGTCCCGAATTGTTTGACGTAGGTACATATTTTGAATCCATCATGTTGAATCACTGCCGAATTTAATAAAACGTACCTTCATTATAAACAAGAAAGTAGTTCCTTGCCTCCTATACTATGAGGAATAGAAAAGATATTAATATCTAACGTGTATAGATATACTTGCGTATTTTCGGGGGCTTAGTCTGAAACGCCAGCTTAGGAGTCCATCAGTCAAACGCTGTAACTACTAAATCATCAGAAGAACAGAAGAGTAAAATAACTACAAATATACCAACTATTTTGTCAGGGTTTTAGGCTGCGGCCAGTTTATTTATATATATTTATATGCTTTGCCTTCAGTGCTGATCTACGTGTGTAAACATTTACCTTTTATGATCAATCATTATTTTTATAACGTAACTACTCGTTATCGGCTAGGTAATAGGACTTATATTTATCTATCTATACACATACTTGGAAATAAACAACAAATCATAGGCACATAGGCACTGACAGGTGTTTCACCGCTCGAAATCTTGACAGAAAGTAAGTATCATAACTCCGCGGAACGAAATGAGTCGCTTTACGCTTGAACACAGTTGCGAAACGCCCAAACAGTGCGTTTTTTGATAAGAAGTTTTAGCCGAAATGAAGCACCCACCACGCCTGTGGAAGCAAGTTTGTGCATAAAGTTCATGAGACTGGTATGCTAGCCAACATGACTCATGACTCATGATACCCGTCGTTTTACGGTGCGCATTAGCTAGAATGTGGCCGTTGTAGCAGGGAGTTTGAGACTGGGGCTGGGAACAACGTTTCCGTCAACGGTGGGCTATGTTAACCAACTTTATTTTACTGAAATTGTAAATTGAATTGGAAAATTGGAGTCACAGAATGCGCTACTGTGAAAAAATTATGTTTTGTTAATTTTATTGCATTTTTAAAAAGAAACCCTGTATGTAGATCTTAAAATGGAAGGGCCTTCTTGCCGAAGCCGCACTGTGGTATGGCCTCTTTAAAATGAGCATATTGTGCCTTCCCTGATGAGGTCCTAGAGCCCACTTTTCACTCCGGAGGTATTCAGGAAAACGAGGATCTTCTCTGGAAGAATTTTAGAAAGGTTTTACGATTTCCTCGCCAAGGATATCTTTCCTGAGACGAAGGCGGGCCGGGCATTCCATGACTATGTAAAGAGAGGATTCATCACTCTCTCAAGTCTGCATGTATAGGGTACGGTGAGAGGCCAATGCGGCAAAGATGTTTTTTTCAAGAGGCAATGCCCACTGATTACTCCTGTTAGGATTCTCAGGTTCTTTTTGTCCGCACAACCTTTCTTTGACAACCTGTGTTCCCAAATTACGTTTTAAGGTTTTTTTTCCTCTACGAGTGCAACTGACGTGAGAAAATCAAGCCGTTCTGATTCCACATAAAATAATAGGTCCCTTTCATTTGTCCCAAAAAACAAAAGAAACAATGCGCCAACTATTTGCTAGCAGGCTTTTTCTAAGACTCTACGGATTAAAGGTTTAGGTATGGCCCAAAAGCAATGACGTCACAAAAGCTATGCGAATTAAATGTGTGAAATGGCTTGGAAGTATAATACGTGCCCTAGCCCAGATAGTATTTGGCTCTATGTATTTCAAAAGTATAACAATGCTATAGAAAAGCATGCGCAATTTGGAAATTGCTGGTTAGGGCCTTACTGAAAAGAACCAATACTTGACAGAGAATTAAATAGACCCCCGCACGCACAGCAATGAACAATTTTTTGTAAAAATCATATTTTTGTCTGTAAAAACTGGTCAATAAAAGGTAATTAACGTGTACAAAATGTAAAATATGTATAATTCATAACCTGAAGGGCCACAATTTTTTTAAACGTAGTACCATTCTTTCCAAAATATCTCACTTTTTTATCAGTTCTTAGCAAACTATTTTTTTACACGTAAAAGCCCGTTTAAGAAACATGATGTAGAAAACCGGAACAACATTGCTCACGGTTACGTCCATCATATCTGAAGCCTGCGTAAGATTTTGTATTTTTATTAATATAAAGTATAGTTACACGTTAGGTGATTAATTCCGGAAAAACATGCATTCCTCCACGAGATGGGAGACGTTACGTCTAGGAACCCCTGAATAAGTAATTTAAAGCGAACTACACCCAGAGAAAGCCCTGTGTAAAATTTACCTAAATCGCGGTATAAATCAACTTAGTCCTAAGGCCGTTTTGAACTTGGTAAGGAGGTAACTTACCTTATATTCCTAATGTAACCGAACATTTTTTAACATGTGTAAAATCAGCCTAGTCTTTGGTAACGGTATGCCAGGTTGTCTAAGGAGTTTTACCTTAAACCTAGGCTGAATTTAGCCTAACATTTTAATGTTATAATATAACGGCACATTCCGAAGCAATACACGAAAATAAATGTTGATTGGCAGAGTTGAACTAAGAAGAGTTACGTACGTCCTTGGGTGGATATACACTTATTTGTATTTAGGTTAAAATACCTTAGGCCCTTAGGCAATTTAGCCTATTTCTCATTACCCTAAATTTCATACAAAAATATTTACCTAAGGCAATTTTTCAAAGCATATTTCTCTGGGTGTACATTTGTGCAAAAAATCTGAACTTATTTCCCATTTCTTTCCTTATCTATTTATTGCACGAAATACATCACTCATACCCAGGACGAAGTCTGTTCCTATACGTCAAAATCAAAAGTAAAAGTTCAAAAAAAAAATAATACTTTCCGCGCGATAACCGCTTGATCCGGACACGCCTTCTAATCTTTGGTTAATGACGCAAGGCCGCCAAAAGTCATAAAAAATTAAAATTGCAAGCTAAATAACCTTGATTTATACCGCGACGTAATTAGGGTTTTTTTTTTAGCTTCTAATTTTAACTTACTTATTTAGAAACATATCTTTGCAATAAATAACAAGTGGACTTAAGACGCGTCAGACAACGAGTATTGAATAATGTCATGTTCCCAGCAAACTGAAATCTCGAGGTTTCGATGAACTTTTACCGTAACCTTGTAAGTCGTTCCCACCGAGTTGAAGTGAATTCAGAAGTCATAAGCTATCAAAACAGCTGTTTGTTGACGCAAAATAATAGTGTTGGAAAGAGGAATTACTAAAAATGATTTCTGAAACAATTTAGGTAATAATTAAAACATTTATAAATATTCCTCTTAACAAATATTACTTACCTTTTTTTGATTCAATTTCTTTTCTTCTTTTATTATTCCTTTGATTGTGACAATTGTTTTGGCGTTTAGTATTTTGACTTCCACAAATGAACAGAAAATAAACAAAAGTTCACGCTGTAGGCATGTACGGTTTGATAACGTCTCACGGACGGATGAACTCAGAGGGGTTTCACATAGATTTCGCTGAAATCCCGAGGTTTGGGAAAATTTTACGAAACCTTGCGGTTTCGTTTGATGGGAACATGGCATAAGACCGACCGACGATTTACTTCAGCCGACAAAAAGAATGTCACTATAGGGCATCCTTAATCTTAAGGGTCAGTTAGTGCGATATTTTATGAACTTCTAAAAACGAGCCTAGAACCAAAATACTAACAGCTAACCGTTTCTCTTCAACAGATATGTAAAGTTCAGGTCTAGACAGAACAGACTGCGTACCAGCGAAAAAGTTGTCGCCGAAACAGTTTATGGTAAAGTTCGTGGAGTAAAATGGTTTTCGGTATATGGCGACGAATATCTTAGTTTTGAAGGCGTTCCATATGCCAAACCACCTTTGGGAGAACTTCGCTTTCGTGCGCCACAGGAACCAGAACCATGGTCAGATGTAAAACGATGTACCAGGGTGCAAGACAAACCGGTTCAATACAATTTCATTCTTGACAGGGTTCAGGGCTCTGAAGATTGCCTCTACTTGAACGTGTACACGAAAGACGTAAGTTCTGCATCGATAATAATTTGATAGTACAATACAACATGAACCTTTCAGATAAACCCTTCCAAGCCACTACCTGTACTTGTGTGGATATATGGTGGAGCTTTCCAGATTGGGGAAGCCTCTAGGGATATATACAGTCCTGATTATTTCATGAAGGAAGATGTGGTGTTGGTTTCCTTGGCTTACCGTTTGGGGCCAATGGGCAAGTAACTACAATAGTTTCGACTGTTATAAAATATTCATCATGCTCTACGATACAGGTTTCATGTCGTTCTCTGAACCGGAAGTAGGAGTTCCCGGAAATGCTGGGCTGAAAGATCAAGTTCTAGCTCTCAAGTGGGTGAAAAATAACTGCTCGTTCTTTGGTGGCGATCCCAGTAACATAACGGTTTTCGGTCAAAGTGCTGGTGGTTGTTCGACGCATTATATGATGCTGACACAACAGACAAGAGGTCTTTTCCACAAGGGGATTGTTATGTCTGGCAGTGCAGCAGCACCTTGGGGTAATATTCCACCAAACAACTGGAGCTACAGACTTGCCAAGGCCGCCGGCTATACCGGATCAGACAAAGCCAAAGACGTCTGCGACTTTTTAACCAAACTAAAGCCAAGTACGATGTACAAACATACAGAAGAATTGCTGACAAAGAAGGAACGACACGAGAGGATACCGTACTGCTTTGGACCGACAGTTGAGCCATATGTCAGTGATGAATGTGTGATCCCGAAAAATCCAATCGAGATGATGCGAGAATCGTGGAGTAATGATATACCGATGATGATAGGTGGTGCTTCCTCCGAGGGATTGCTCTTGTTCTCAGGTAAGTTGAGTTGCAAACAAAAGAAGTGCCTTTCTCTAAATTTCCCATTTGCGTTAGCAGAGGTTCGTAAATTCCCCGATATGATCAATGAGCTGGGTAACTGCGAGAAAGTCGTCCCATTGGAACTGCATATTACAGAAGAAGAACGCAAACAGTTTGGTCTCAAGATAAAGGAAGCACACTTTGGCGACAGCGAGCCAACTTTCGAAACGCTTCTTCAGTACAGTGACGTGAGAACGAAAATACATTTCCAAATTCAATTCATAATGCGCTTTGGAATTTCAGCTTTTTTCCTATAAATACTTCTGGCATGGTATTCACCGGACGCTGCTCTCGCGTGCCGAATACGCGAGCGCACCAACGTACCTCTATCGCTTTGATTTCGATTCAAAGCATTTCAACCACGTCCGAATATTAAGCTGTGGTCGCAAGATCCGGGGCACCTGTCACGGGGATGACCTATCTTACCTTTTCTATAATGGTATTGCAAAAAAGCAAAAGCAACGCAGCCGAGAATACAAGACGATACGTACAATGATATCAATGATAATGAAGTTTGCCAATACAGGAAATCCAAATATAAGTCACAAAAGCGAATCAATTTTGCAGCCGGTAGCCAAAAACTCCCAACGGTTTAAGTGCTTGAATATATCAGACGAATTAGAAGTAATCGACTTGCCGGAGACAGAAAAATTGGAACTGTGGGACAGTTTGTATTCCAAGGAGCTACTGTACTAACGGAAAGAATTAGCTAAGCCGCTATGCATTTGGAATTTTGTTCTATGAACCTGAAGGTTGTGGGATCAAGAAAGTGATAGTCACCTATTATTAGCTATGTAGATGTAGATTTTTATAATAAAACAAAAGTTGACAACAAAAAAATGCTAAAGGTATTGAATTCTCATTAACCTAATCAGACTTGTGGGACATTGAAGAGTTTAGTTCAGTTAGTCAAACAGCTGGCTGAATTAATTTTTTTTTGCCTAGATTGCAAATCACGTGACGTTTTTGCAGTTGACGTTTATGGAGGGGTAGGTGATAAATCAAGTCAAGAATTTCGTGACTGATTACTAAGTTTATATTTCGTATATGTGGCTGAGGTGGGTAAATCGACGTTACCGACTAAACTTGTTTTTGTGCTCAAAGCGCACCAATTTAAACAAAAAGAAGGTATGGACTTGTTGGGTACATAGATACTAACTACAAGGTGCCGCAAAAGTTGTCACCTGACGTTCTTGGATGTTTTTTTTTTTCATAAAATGACAAACTTAGGTTCTTATTTTGGATCATGTTTATTGTATGTCTTAAGATTGTTTCCATTAAGTCGAGAAAATGATATTGGCTAAGTGGTCCCCACCAGAATTGATGACCATTCGGGCCTGACTTTTAGCATTTTCCAGTTTCTTGCCAGAACTTCTGGTCCGTGCACTCTTGGCGGCTATTATCTTTGAGAGCTTTAAGATCCTGAGGCTTGTTGACATAGTCGTCTGACTTAAAAAAAAACACAACAAATAGAAGCCGGGAAAGGTTTAATCAGGTGACCCTTAAATGCAGCCCTTAGAATGTGGCTCATTAAAAAAGGTATTCGGATTAAGGCTTTTCAAGCTTTTATAAGTTTAGAACTGTGCTTCCTTAATCCTACCGGCTGCGCCAATTGTTATGGATCACAAGATTGTTACACTTCGCAGCTGCGGACACCTTGCACGTTTTTTTTTGTATGAAACTTTTTCAAGCACACTTTTTGCAGTTCTTTATAGTATGGATGTCAAAGCATTTCAATTTTATTGAATTGCTTATATCTTATGTGATATGATAGAGAAAGATTTGTTTTTGCGTTTTGGGGTGAACAACTGTACTCCAGCGCGTCTCGTAGTCAACTCACTTTTTAAAATTGTCTACCCTGCCTTCGAACATAAAATTTGTCTGGCATCTGGCATTATCTTTTAAGAAGATATGCGACACCCTTGGGAACGCTGGCAGTGACCAGGTCACATATGAAATTTGAATTGAGGATGCTAAAGAGTATACGCTATATGAAATTAGTTTATTATTTCGTTTGCATTTAAGGTGGGAGAGATTAGTACGAAATAGGAGTTTTGCACATGCAATAAATTGGTGGACCCTGGGTATTAAGAAATACGAGTTATTGCATGCAACACAGTATTATGATTTTTTGTAATTAATTCTAGTTCGTTTTATCATTGTGCTGATTGCTCGAAATTTCCCATAAGAGAACAATTACAAAAGTAAATGATTTAGTCTCAGTGGTAGAAGTGCTAACAAAGAAAATGTGTAAATATGAGTGATCTCTTGGATTCTGTTCATGCCAAGCACAAGCATAACATTGTTTCTTTTGTATATGAACCTGCCCCTCCGTCGCCACCAATGGCATCAACATCAAGGGCGGTCTAGAAATCAACTGCTACTTCAGCATTCAAAATGTTAATTAACCAATAAATAACAGTGTGTGGGAAAATATTAAAAACAAACGCAATTAAATGGCTGTGGATACATGTGTATCTGTAATAACTTCTCAACAATCAATTCAAAAATGTGTCTCTAGTCTCTACAAAAGTGAACTTTGCTATAAACGAGGTGCAGTGCTTTAAACTGATTTAAAAGAAGCCCATTCTTCAAGATTTCGATTTGTTAACTTTTAAGTCAGTGTTCCTGCAGCCAAATTAACTTCTGCAAACAATTTAAACAATTGGCCGATGCCGATGCACTCGCAATAGCAGTAGTACAACAATAATGCTGAAATATTAATGCCCCCTACAACCAATATTAAGTCTCGATTTTAAATTTACGGAAGCTAAAAATTGCATTTTTTTATGGAAAATATAGCCAAGGTGAACTACTTAAATTTAAAGTCGAAACAAAAACTGTTTATTGGTAACGGCCAATGGGGTAGAGTCGCTAGTGGTCGGCCGCTTAAGGATTTTTCGTCAAAAATATATCACAGTAACAACAAATATTAATATTTTCGAATAATTCTTAAAATAGTTTATTTTTTATTCTTTATTAAATTCTTCGTCTGTAAAATGAAGAAAAAAATAATTATTCTTATCAGAAAATTGTTTATTTAGATTTTAGTAAAAAAAAAGTATTTTTTTTTCCTGTGGCCGTCCCCGTGTTTCCTGTTTCCGGCCATCTCGTGTCCCATATTCGGCCAACAAGTGAAGATAGGGCTTAAATTGTTTAATATTTTTTTATTTAAATGTGTTATTACAGAAAAGTTAAGAAAAAAAAAAATATTTATATTATTAAAAATAAATAAAAAAAATTGAATTAAAAAAACAGCATTTGAAAACAATTACCCACAAAATTTTCACAAAAAAAACACTAATTCAGCAATTTTACTAACGATTTGACAGTAAATTCACATAAAAACCTTCCCCGACAGAGCACAAGTCAAATGAGTTAATTTCTCGAGAGCGACTGAGCCTCGCAACAAGAATTTTGACACATTAATGAAATAGTTTAAGAAAGCAATTTAAGACCAAAAACTTCGAAAGAGAACTATATACAATTCACTAATTACAACGACTTTTCCGAGACGTGGCCGGTCACTGCGGAGGGCCGCAATAAAGCTTCTCTACCCTATACCTACTCGTATGTATATACAAGGTGGCGCAAAAATAACCTTCCGATGTTTTTTGGCTGTAATTTAAAAAAAAAATTAAAAACTTTGATTCTTCTTGTGGATTATTTTTATTTGGTCTTTTAATTTTTTTTACATCAAGTCGAGAATATGATGTCATGTAAATGGCCGCCGCCACAGTTGATTGTCATTTGAGCCCTTTTTATGGCATTTTCCATCACTTTGGTCAAAACTTCCGGCGATAGGTCCTCACATTCTTGACGGATATTGTCTTTAAGAGCTGCAAGAGTCTAGGGCTTGTTGACATAAACCCGCGACTTCAAAAAGCCCCACAAAAAGAAGTCTGGAGCGGTCAAATCAGGCGATCTTGCGGGCTAGTGCAAATCGTCAAAAACGACCCGGAAACACCGCTTTCAGAATATCGGTTGTGGCTCGCGCAGTGTGTGCTGTACCTCCGTCCTGTTGGAACCACATGTCCCCAAGTCCTAAATCGTCCAATTGCTGTAGAAAAAAATCGGTAAACATGGCCCTATAGCGCGCACCGTTCACTGTTGTCGTTTGACCAGCGGCGTTCTAGAAAAAAAAATGGCCGCGTCAACAGAGGCGATATTCTCGGCACAACGGGCGCTCCGGGGCCCGCCACTCTTGGCAACGTCTCGTGTTGTGCCAGTCTCTTCGAGGCGAGCGGCTAAACGTCACAGTGTTTCACCAGTAGGCGTTGGACGGCTAGGAAATCTGCGACGAAATTCACGTTGTGCCAAAGTCACCGACCGATTATTGCTCAAATAAATAGTCACCAATATTCCGCGTTCTGGAGCAGTGTAGCGTAACATTGCTTATTAACGTGTATTTCGCATGTGTTTACTACACAAATGTCAAAACAGAACTGACATTAGGGGCCAATCGCAAAATTTATAGCATTTTCTGATAGGAGGATTACTTTTGCGCCACCTTGTAATTATAAAAATATGGGAGCCACCTTGAATTTAAAAGCGATTTCCATTTCCGTTGCCATCGACGCATACAATTGTGATACATTTTTGCTTTTACCGAGACACGGCTCTACGGATATACTCGTATTAAGAAGGAAGAGTTTTTCGACGTTCCCTAGTAGGTATACTTTAAAAAATCGTCTGTTCGGCGAACCTATTTTCTAACTTCTTCAAAACATATTACATACGATTAACGAGAAAATTAAATGTGTTCCGTTTACTTGCATTACTATTATCAGCTCTCTTTGCATTTCGCGAGAAGTAGGTACCTGTACCTACAAATTAAACAGACAAAAGTAGCAAAAGAGGCCGGTGTTGGTTCGCCTAAAAGGGAGCTTCCCGCGTTATGCGAGCCGATTCAATAGTTACTTGAACTAATAGTGATTTCAACAGTTAGTCTTGCTGCAACTGTAATCATTAGCAATAGTAAAATTGCCACCCATTCAACACTGCCAGCCGTAAAGTAGCATCTTCAGGGGGCAGATTCCGTATAACAATAATCGTCGGGACGATATCGTTTTTGGAACTTTGATGATCATAAGAAGTTATATTCTGCCCGAGTTTGTTACACAATTGTCCGCTTTCATTACATTTGTGGAAAATAAACTGGATTAAGGTCTCAAACTCATAATTCTGGCAATTAGTTGCTACTTTTGGAGGTCTATCATTTCGACGATAATTGTCTGGAAAATTACCAGGGCACTCTGGTTTATTTTTTTTTAGAAATCTCCATCGATGATAGCCCATACCCAATACCACATAAGTACATTAACAAAAGTTTTTAAACCTTTTAAGGTTTAAACAAAATTTAAATTGGCGAGAATTTTGTTTCTCAAATCTATCTATTAAATTGCGACATCATTGATTGAATTTTTGAATCCACTCAGAGTATTATTTGCTGCATACCGAAAGTATGCAACTATTATTTACACAATATCTTTTAAATATATTTAACTCTAAAAGTATGCAATGCTTACTGTATTTGCATTTGTTTAGTACAATTCTGCTTGCTCTGTAAGCACTCATTTACACATTACATTATTTGCTGGAATAATACAATTTGACTTAAAATAGGTAACAAATGATGGTGAATAATTATTATTTAAATATGTTGGCTCAACAATAGGGGCCCAACGGTATACAAAGTTTGTTTTCTTAAATCTATTTTACACAAATTGCGGCTTCTCGGATTCGTACTCGTAACCCATGCATCTTTGTCAGGGTTGACAGCAGGATGTTCAAGTAAGTGTGTTGATAAATCTCTGTAGGCACTCCTCTACCAAATAGATTAATATTGGGCCTATAGTCAGTTTAAATTTGAAATAAAGCGGACGTTTGTAATTCGGCTTCCGTTTAGCCATAGTCTGATAGCAGACTGACTTCATATAGGTATTTCCGGTTATATTGGCCACGTGATTTGCAACTACTGAAGTGGTAAATCTACCCCTTCCAGTTCGCAAATGAACACTTTTGAGTTGCATTGGAATTTAAGACTAAATGATTGTAATTTGCTAAGGGAGAAAATCGTAATTTACAACAGAAAAGTGCTAATTTACGAATTATTTTTGCAATTTACAAAATTGGTAACTACATATTTTTGTCAAATTGCGATCGGTTATGGCAATATGAATTTCGCATTGCATCGCACTATTGATAATGAGTGTTGTGTTCGCGACTTTTGAGGGTGAATATCTTCACTTCGTATAGGTTCTAGAATTGCAAATAAAAAGTCGTAAATTAGTAAATCCTTAGCTAAGCTCTAAAACTAGACAAACTTTTCGTGATTCTGCGCTTATTTTTCTTGATTTGATCTTAAAATTCTTTCCGTGAAGTAGGTGGATACTTTAATCTTTCTAATAAATACATCAATAATAACCTAATTTTGTCTTCGCTGCACTTCAATAATTGTAAGACCTCGATACAGTACTTTAGACTCCAATTTGTCATAAAACAAATGTTCCGATATGACAAGTTGTGTTGCACTTTAGCAGTTCCAAACATTATTTACTCGTTATTTATTAAAACCATAGTCATTTCCAACAATCATATTTTCATCAATATATCAGCTGTCAGAATGACGGTTTGTTTGTTACCCCCTACCCTACCGGCTTACCTTCTACAAATAAGCTGGTAAATAAATTCTGACTCTGAGTAATCACTAAGTTTCGAGTTGAACATATTCTGTTTATCGGCCGGCATTTTTAGGTACCCTTAACACATTCCTATAGTATAAAGTGATGTATGTATCTGATTGTGTGTTGTAGATAATTAATGAAGCTTTTTCATTGTTATTGTTCCTATTTTCATAAAGTAAACTAGCTGACCCGGCGAACTTCGTTCCGGCCAAAATCGTTAATGTAATGAATATAATAATTCCGAGTATGCACATGCTGTTTCAGGAAATTCTGTCAGTTCAAGTTCTTAATTCAAAAGTTAAACTGAAGTACATAAATAACAATGTAGTTGTTTTTGATTGACGTGTCGTCGGCCAACATTCCGCCTTTTCATTTAATACAAAGCGGAATGTTTACCGACACGTGAGCTAGCCACATATGGGAATTCTAGATTGATGCTAAAACATACAGCGATTGTCTCTGGGAATTATTAATTATTGTCAAATCGAAAGCGAGACGCACAGAAATCTAAGGCGATTAAATACAAATGTCAAATCGTACGGGATATGCAGAATCCGCGGAATGAGACGAATTGTTAAGAATTTTAACTCAATAGGTCTGTCTCTTTACTTTTAAATCTTACGAATTTTTACGAATTTTTACTCAGTGCCGTTCCTTAACCCGAAAAATTCGTAAAACCGAGCGTTCCCCTCCACTGAGAATCTTACGAATTTTTACTCAACAAATTTCTTGGTGTAAGAATTGAAAAGGCTGTCAGTCACCTTACAATTAACAGCTGCATGAGTGCATTTGTTTTGATTTCTTGTGTATTAAAGTGATATCAATAGTCGAGAAAATAAAATTGAATGTTCTCCTTAAATTCTTTTCGAATGTGGCGACGAAATTCTTCCTCGCTGTACCTATCTAAGGAGTAAGAAAGGACAATCGCTTTTACGTAATTTTAAAAGGCGTGTCGCTTTTACTTCTTCTCTTCCAAAACTCGGATTCATGAAGAAGAATTTCGATTAATTCCGAATCACTTTCATCGTTAGGTAGGTAAATGAACTAATTTAGTTCGTAAATTAGCAAATTTTTCGAGTTTATATGATATTTTAACGACCACTTTTTTGAATTTTTGAATTATTTATCAGTCATTTTCATAAATTACTACAAAAGCGTTCCCTAAATTGTTCGTAAGTATCTCTCTGTGTGAGAGAATTTATCCCCACCACTGCCATTTTGACAATCTTTTCCATTCTTACTACAAAGGTAAAGGAACAGACCTAATGCAGTTCCTTAACTCAAAAAAATAGTAACAGAGAGCGTCATAGAGAGAGCAAGATATTACCCCTCCACTGAGAATCTTACGAATTTTTACTCAACATATTTCTTGCTGTAAAAATTGGAAAATGTGGTACCTATTTGGTCCTATTTGGGATCAGTGATGCCAAATTACAAGATATATCTTTTTTTTTCAAGATTTTTGTGCTCCAAAATATGTACAAGACTTTTAATCTGAAATTCATCAAATTTCAAGATAAATCTAACAAATTAAAGGAAACTTTTCTATTGAAGAAAACTACAATTTCCGTTTCACTAATGTTTCCATCAACTCTAAAGAAACATGCGTTTTAAAATATTTGTTAAAATAACTGATTAAACGTGTTTTTGGAAAAATGTTTTGGAGTAAAAACAGCGGATAGCGGATGGAAACTTCGCATATTCAGATTTTATTTTCAATATTTTATCTCTGCAAATGTTGAAATAATATATGTTCTGGTGTAAATTTAAATAGAACAAAATTCGAAATTGTTGTTTTAATTTGAATTTTTACAAAATTTGGTTCATTTTAATGAACCGAAATTCAATGATCTTGATCAAAGCAATGAAATTCTAAGTCAATTTGATTCAAATAAGTTCCAACATTTCAGAAAGCATTAACATTAATTTAGGACCAATTTTTTTTTTATATATATATTTATGTGATTTATGTATTAGTAATAAAGTTCTTCAAAATTGTATTTTGTATTTTTTTATATTTTGAACAAAATCTTGAAAAAAAAGATTTTTTATTTCGGAAAAACAAGATTTTCAGATTTTTTTATCTGGGAGCACTGTTTGGGATACGCGTGCATATGTTTTCATTTCCTCCTTATTAAATTGATATCAACAGGAGTCCAAATAGAATTGAGTAAACATCTTTTTCGAAAAGACGAAGTTCCTCCTCCTCCACGAGGGACAATCTCCTCTACGTAATTTTTAATGCAGTATTCCTTTTTCCTTTTCTCGAATGCTTGTAATTCAATCTTACTCTTAATGGTATTTAGCAAAAGAAGTTCGATCGATTAACTCCAAATCACTTTCATCGCTAGATGAATCAACTAATATTGTTAACGCATTAAAATTAGCCAAATCTTCGAGCTTATCAGACATTTAACGACTTTTCGTACCACTTTTTTGAATTTTGTATATTTCATCTTTCATATATTATTACGAAACCGTTCCCTAACTTTTTCGTAAGTGTCCCTCTCTGAAGGCGAATTTATCCCTAACACAGCCATTTTGACAGTCTTTTCTGTTCTTACTGCTAAAGTAAAAGAACAAACTTAACATCTTTGCCTTTGAATTTTCCCCTTAAAATCATCACTTCAATGACATTTGATTTGAGATTCTTCACAATCAAACGATTTCTATTACCTACTAAGTTACGATGCATTGAGGTTGCGCAAAAAAATTATAACTGAGCCGACTTTCAATTTAAAATTGTGCCGAAAAGAAATCAAATGCAGTTGGTTAACCTCATTCTTCACAATGCAATGCAAACAACGACTTTAGTAATATTTTTATTTGCAGGGAAGCGATGTCTCAATTCTTTAACTAATTTGTTCATGTAAGATATGCAAGTAGAACGTATTGTTTGTCATCACAAATTTTATCTTCACTTTTCATTTTATTTAAATCAGACTCAAATTCATGGCCTAAATAGGGATGTGGTAGTTAATGCCTAGTCATCTAAATCACAATTTAATAACACTCTTCATTTACGTAGATTCTTAGTCAATGTTTTAATTAAAAATACTATATCTTTAAAAATGTTTGTTGGATCTGCATTATTGGCTTGTAAAATCTTATTGAGACGCTGAACTTCACATAAGAAGTTTTTTTGAGAAAAATGAAATACAAATTATTCTTGTCGTCACCATATAAACTGCAAAAGCCCTGAGCCGCATAACACTTTTCGGTTCTTTGAACCACAGCAAAGTGTGTCTTTAACTCCAACCATTGCGCACATATTCGTCGTACTGCAACCTTTATTGACAACCACCTTATTTCACAAGCACGTGCGATTTGAAGTCTATCTTTTTATCGTTCATGGCTTAATAAACGCCTTTATAAATATACTGACAGGTACGTGATTTTGAGAACCAACTATAAGTTTCACTTACAATAAATTCAATATTTGGAGGTGAGCACTCTTTAGATGCGCGCGAGCCAGTTGTATGGCAAGGAATTAGTGTTAATGGCGGATTTAATTCTTTTAGCCTTCTATATACTCCAGTCCTGTATCCCACCATAACGGATGCGTTATCTGTCGCCAAACCGGACATTTTTGATATATCTAAATCGAAATCGAAACTCGTCGAATCAGAGCTAAACGATCATCTGCAGTACTGAAATTGACTTCAACCAGAGCTGGAAATGTTGTAATTATATTTTTCTTCACTGAACTAAAACATTTGATTACAACCCCTAAATATTTTTGAATAAAAATATCTGTAGCCTCATCCACAATAAGGCTGAAAAAACTGTTACCAATGTCTTCTCTTAGTTTGGACCTAAAATGATGTGCCAAGACATTTTTTATCACTGCAGTACATTTCGTTCTTATCAGCTGCATTCGACAACTAATTTGGTCGTCTTTATGCATGGCTTTCTCACAGAGTATAAGGTGATCAACTGATTTAATTGAAGAATGGCAGCAAATGTACAAGTAATATTTAGCTTCGGCCTTATTTGAAACTGTCTGCACAGGATTGTTTAAAGTAAACTTTGGAATTTTGATTCTTCATCCGAAATCTTTCATGGATCTTACGTGCTTTGTTGTTTGGCATGATGTTGTAAGCATGATCACTTTGGCTTTATGGAAGTCTTGTAAATTTTGAAGATAACTTTCTCTTGCCCTAGGTTGTCGTGTTCGACGAGTACCCAGTTCAGCGTTGCCGAAAGTACTGCCATAGGAGTATTGTACTACTTTCAACACCTCCGTACTCCGCCTTTCACATTCGTACTCCGATTTTTTTAAAGTCGTAAAATATCTTACACTTGCAGCAAAGTGTAATTTCAACAATAATAAATTTAATTCATTTCAAATTTAATGCGAATTTGGCAGCACTTTTATGTTCAAAACTATCGTCAAAAAGCGAATTTCCCTCTTTGTAGTTTGGTTTTTTTTAAACTGATTTTTTTTTATAATTTTTGTTTAAATAAAAATAAAAACGTCCGTACTCCTATTTTTTTTTTAAAATACTCCCCTTTTCTTTCTGTAGTACTCCGTAATAATATTTCTCTCCGGCAACGCTGACCCAGTTACTAAATTCATCTTTGCATTCCCTTCTAAATTTTTGTTGGTGGTAGTTCTTGCTCGTAGTTTTCCTAGAATTCTTTATTTGCAGTATATACAACAATTATTTCCTAGGCTTTAGGTTTTGTATTCAAAAACTTGGTAAAATAATTTAAGCTTTTCGCTCATTTCTGTTATATAGGCATACGTAATATTTACCTGTCCATTTAGGAAGCAACTTAAATTAAATTGAGACGCAATTTAATCGCAGTTGACTTTTGGATTGAATTTGTTTTTGAGGTCACATATTTTTAGTAATGCCAAATATCGAAAATGTTTATGGAAGAGTTCGTTATTTGTAAAGCAAAATATAACACGAATATGTTTTTATGGTGGGAATAAAGTTTTTATTTTAAAAATTGAAAATATGCTAGATTGCATATAGCATATTATTTTTATTCTTATATGGAATTTAAAGTTTAAATATAAAAATTGCTAGACCCCACTGATGCTGGGGTCCGACCAGAGCAAGTAGGGTGCGGCCTGCAAACCTAAGGCGCTGCGAACGTTCTCCAAGGTGAGTGCAAGGAAGCTAGCAGCACAAAGTTCTAGGCGGGGAATGGTAGCACCCCTGAGAGGAGCCAACTTGGTGAGCAGGGAAACTTCAACCTGTTCATGGGATGAAGTCGTCCGCAAGTAGATGACAGCGGCATAAGCTCGCGCGCTGGCATCGCTAAATCCATGGATAGTCGTAACATGCTGGCTGTAGTGTGTACATGCCTAACCATCGCAGTACTCGGACTCGATTGAGTGCAGAGAGAGCCCATTTCGAAAGAATGTCCAGGTGTGTTGTAGTTCTGTTTGGAGCGGGACACACCAGGTGATGCCCGCTGACCAGAGGGTCTGGATGAAGATCTTCCCAGCGACGATCACCGGCGCCAGAAGACCAGTAGTGTCGAATAGCTTTTCCACCTCGCTGAGCACCCGTCGCTTCGTTGGGGGTGAACCCATGGCTTCTACTTCCACCCGAAAGGAGAGCTCGTTCGCTGCCGGATCCCACCGCAGTCCAAGTACTGCTGCCGTCGGGCAGTCGATGACAAGCTCTGTGGAAATAGAAGAAAGGGAAACATCGTTAGACAGCAATATTATTACCTGTGCGCTATTGGAGTTCCGTTTGCGCAGTTGGAAATGTCCTGCCAATAGGATTGTGTTGACATCAGCGGCCAGACTGACCGCTTCGGCGACGCTCTCACAGCTCGTAAGAAGGTTATCGTCTGGGGTTTCCGTACGTCTTCCTGAGTTCTCCTCAGAGATACTTGTATCCAGCGCTATAGATACTTCCCACTAGACGGACGCTGCCCGGCTGGATAGCCGCCCGAAGCTTCTGCATCTTGTAGGCTATTGGGAGGTCGGCATTGTGTACTAGGCTCTCGAACGCATCCCTAAACGCCAGACAATTTTGTAATTTCCCGTCGAAGGTGGGAATCTGGATGGATTCCAGTTTGAGAACCATAATAATTTGGATCGGTATTGTAGGTCGTGCGCCCGTCGCTCTAGCTGGATCTGGATCTCATCAAGTACGGACGCGTATGGTGTCGTGGATTCTTTTGATTGCGGTGCAAGCCGCCGATCTTCGGATACTTGGATTTCTAGGAGCAAGTGAAATATATAATTTCCTCAATAGCGAAGTTTGGAAAATTTATAAAAAAATGAATCCACTGTCACCTTTTCCTAGGAACCTGACAAGCTACCTCTAAATATTTGGTATCTTTGAGTTCGTCTGTTTGTGCTCCACAAAATGAAATAGATTGTTACGAGTTATGCATTAAATTCACACATGTGGTAGTTCCAAATGCATTGTCGGAACGTTATTTATTTTTTTGCGAAACTAAGAAGCCAATTTGTTCTACCAAATTTTAAGGAAAATCGCTAAACACTTCACGTTGTCTGCTTACCTGTGGGGTGAACTGAAGATAATTATTTTCTACCAGCATTCTAATTGGGAACGTTTGTTTTTAGAAAACACACACCTGTTTCACTTTGGCGCATTTAAAATTCACGTTTATGAATAATTTTCACATTTTTCGCGCCCCAAATTTCTCCCTCCACGATTTTTTATTGTTTCATAAATGTATTTTTTGTTAAGCCTAGCACCTTGCTAATGGTAAATTGTATCTCCCGTACAAAAATATCTACAAAGATAAAATTTAGCGAGGCAGTTTAGCAAAACAGTATCCTGTTCGATAGGCCGATGAAAAGTCTCATTTAGCTCGCGAAATAAATGGCCGGCACATTAAATCGAACATAAATTTTGACATAAAATACTGAGGCAAGAGTTTGTGTTTCGTTTTTATGAATACTATGAATTTTTTTGGGGAAAACACAGAGAATATTTGCGTGAGAAATAAAAGAAAACGCAAAGCCAAACAGAGATATGGTTATAAGAGAAATCGAGATATTTATTTATTTACACATATACCCTATCAGAATAGCGATTTTTTTAAGATTACTTATGCTTTCATTTGGCTTCGAGTATCGAGGGTCTTTTGGTTAATTGTTCCATCATGCTAAAGAGGTATTGCAAAGTTTCAGGACATATGTGGAAGTTTGCTTTATAATATCTAGGGTTAGCTACCAAATTCGAGAATTATAAATATATTAATGACTAGCTGTACCCGCTCGGCTTTGCCCGTGCAAAATGTGGTTTAAGAACAATTGATGGAAAAAACAAATTTTATAAATTTGCCGTCTTGTAGGAGACACAATTTTTTTTTTTTTGATAATCGATCGAAGGAGAAATGATCGATAGACATTGCATAGGTATAACTCATATACACGGTACCGTGTATATGAGGGAGCGTCTGCAATAGTTAGGGACTTGAACCTGTATTAAAAACCCTCCCAAAGACTAAGTCCACTCTGCCTTCTTGGCATTGCACATGATCGTTGGACTAATCGGCAATAATTTAATATTCTTTGGACAATGAAAATGAAAGGAATTTATTTTATATAGGTATTTAACTCAATTTTTATTAATGTAACGCTTCTTTGTATACTATATTAGCCGTTTTGATTCAATCGGCTAAGATAGTGATATTTGGTGCATTACTTATCTACCCTGCGTGCTACATATCTGTAACTGCCCGTGACTGAAGCAATTCTTGCTAAATTCAACTCCCGCTATTCTTAAAGTCTGACCCTGTGTCGTGGCAGAACAAACATAGGAAATTGAATCCGTTTAAACTGAAATTGATAATTGCTGGGAATTATTTGTATTCTTAGTATAAATGCCGTATCTCCTTTACCACTCCCAGTTAAAATTAACGTATCTATAGCGATTTTCTGCAACGAAATCATTCTCAATCTGGTTCCATTACAAAGCTTGGGGGATTCAAATAGCGAAGCAACATAATGGGAACTCTAAATTTTAATTCAATTTTATGAGCAAAAAGGTCATGGGCTGTAATGCTATTTAAAAACTCCATCGGGTAATTTACTGCCTCATCTTGATTGCAAATGACATTTATAAACAGGTACGACGTGTATCACCATAGGAATTTTCCCTAATATAAATTCCATAATGAAATAATACCACGATCTGGTATCACTGGTACATAAACCTATTTGACATTTCTTTCTAGACAATTTTTTTTTTCAAAAAGCAAAACAGAGACAAACAAACCTTTCCTACATATTTGCCATTTCGTTTTTTTTTTTCTTAGCAAACCACAGCGTACTGCCTCTGTCTGCCTCCCTCTCCGTCACAGGAGTAAAATAGGGTCAAAAGCGATGTCAATAAAATATTGCGCAGTTGGTATATGAGAATGGATTGCATATCTACTCACTCACGTGAAAATCGTAAAAATGTTTCATATTTTGCCTATTTATTTAAAAAAACTTTTAAGTTATCGAGATTTTGGAGATCCTAAGTTGCACCTGCAGATGTGCTCTATAAGCTGGTATTTACTATATTTAAATGCTCCCATTATTTTCAACCACAAAGCGTTACAAAGAAAAAGCGGAACGAAACTAAAAAATAAATTACTCTTGTCCAATTTTTTCCAAAATGTATAGGGATATAGAGTTGAATCAAAGTACATATTGCAGGCCTAGGTACCGTGTATAGGCCTGTGAAAAATGCACCAAAATAATATTGATCAGTTTCTAAGATTTTTGCATTTACAAACATTCAGTCAAATTCAATCGTAGTCGAACAGAACTACACCAATTTTATTTATATGATGATAATAGGAAATTCGTTTAAGCTTTAAATAATCTTACGTCTGTTGAAAGTTGCGGGTTCTCATATTTTTTTAGATTATAAGGTGGTGAGGTTTAATTCTTTTTAATCTAAAATCTACGAATACTGTTTTTATTTCAGGATTAATATGCATCTGCAGATGCTCAAAATGACGAATTGCGTACTTTTTTAAATACTTCCGTTACAAGATCAATCTGCAAATCACGATGCATCATCATTTCTAATATACAATGGGGCATTTACTATTCCCGGAAGGACTTTGTTTTGGAATGTTTGTAATATTTTTACATTTGTTTGGCTTCAAAATCTGGTTATATAACAAAATTGTATTCTCAACGGACATTGTCGAATTATTTCTTAGCAATCAATAAAGTTTCCTATATCTAATATTTAGCTACTTTCTTTTTAACATGTATCTTCCATTTGTGATTAGCATCTAGATTCATAAGCAGATACTTAGCTGTGTTTTTTTATTTGGAAAATTGATATAGGTGAACTTTGACTCGTTAAGTTTAATTCGCCATCGTTGCGCCCAATCACATATCTCATATTAACTGCATTTTGGAGCTTTTTCTGTTGCTCTAGCCACGCATATATCCGTTGATAGAAGAGCAGTGTTGTCTGCGAATGTGGCTATCATCAGTCGAATTTGGTATATCACCATTATACAGTAAGTACAGGGTTGGTCCCAGAACACTACCCTGTGGAACTACTGCTTGTAGTTGTTTAAGTTCGGAATACGCTGAACCATAGCGAACTCTAAAGAATCTATTTGAAATATAAGATTTAAGTACCTATCTCATAGTACTGTCTATGAAGATTATACTCTAAGCCCCTATGCCAGACTTTATCAAAAGCCTGTGCAACGTCTAAGAATAATGTCGAACAAACTTGTTTCTCTTCTAATGATTTTTCTATAATATTAGTTATACAATGTACTTGGTCTATTGTCGAATGCATATTTCTAAACTTAAACTGGTGGGTGGGAATAAGCCTTCTTTGCTCAATGATTCTATCTAGCCTTTTAAGAAGAAGTTTCTCAACAAGTTTTGATAATACTGCGGTAAGAGTGAGATTGGCCTGTATGAGGCGACTTCTGATAGAGGTTTACCTTTTTAAGGTATAACTGTAATTTCTGCTATCTTCCAGTGATGTGGAACATATCTTAGTTTAAAGCAAGCATTTATTAAAAGCTTAAGTTTTAGCAATGCTATGAAGGGTCCTTCAAGATTTGAGCAGTTATTAAATCATACCTGGTGGTTTTCTATGCCTATGAATACATAAACTGAACTCCTCAAGCGAAACATAAGTTATTATGTCTTCATCTATTCTATCAAGGAATTCAAGGTGTTCGTTTGCCAAACTAGGTGGAAAACGTTTCAAAACATTTGTCTGATGTTCCGAAAAAAGTTTGACCTTTTCTTTTGGGTAGCCGATCCATTTCCCATCAGATGTTCTTAACGGGTGATCTTGCGCTTGAGGTCTCTTTAAATACAAGGTGGGCCAAAAGAAGTCATCCGATGTTGTTTGGCTCGCATTTTTTTCCAAATGAAAAACTTTTCATTTAAATCTTTAGAATTTTATTGGTCAAGTCGGGAAGATGATATCGGCCAAATGGGTGCCGTCACAATTGATTGCCACACGGGCTCGTTCTATGGCATTTTTCATCACTTCGGCGAGAACTTCGGGCGACAGATTCTCGCACTCGTGTCGAATGTTGTCCTTGAGGGCTTCTAGGGTCTCGGACTTTTTTACGTAAACACAGGACTTCAAAAAATCCCACAAAAAAAAGTCTGAAACGGTTAAATCGGGCGATCTTGCGGGCCAGTGCAAATCGCCAAAACGAGAGATTAGGCGACCCGGAGCGCCGCCTTCAAAATATCGGTTGAGGCTCGCGCAGTGTGTGCCGTCCTGTTGGAACCACATGTCCTCCAGTCCTAATTCGTCCAATTGCGGCAGAAAAAACTCGGTTAACATGGCTCCATAGCGCGCACCGTCCACTGTTGTCTTTTGACCAGCGGCGTTCTCGAAAAAAATGGTCCGATGACTCCTCCAGCGTGAACAGCGCACCATGCAGTAACTTTGAGCGGGTGTAATGGCTCTCGTGCATTACTCGTGGATTTTCGGTGCCCCAGAAGCGATAGTTTAGCTTGTTCACGTACCCGCTGAGGTGGAAATGAGCCTCATCGCTCTTTATGATTTCGGTCGAAAAATCGTCCACTTCGTCCTCGAGATTGAGGATGGCTTGGGCGTAGGTTACACGCGCTTGGCGGTCGACAGGCAGCAGCTGATGCACGAACTGGACTTTGTACGGGAACATGCGCAAGTCTTTAAACAAAATTCGCCTTATGGACGACCGGTTGATGGCTAATTGCGAATCACGGCGTCTGGTCGATGTTTCCGGCGACAGCTCGACATCTTCGTCAACAACGGCGATATTCTCGGCACAACGGGCGCTCCGGGGCCTGCCACTCTTGGTAACGTCTCGTGTGGTCTGGTCCCATACTCTTCAAGGTTGGTGGCCCAACGGCGCAGTGTTTGCGCAGTCGGTATCGGACGGCCGTCGGAATTCGCGCTGCACCAACACTTCAGACGAATTGTTACGCATAAAAATAGACACGATTATTCCGCGTTTTTGGGGAGTGTATCGCTCCATGGCTTGTTCACTTGTATTATACATCTGTCTAGTCCACAAATGTCAAAACAAATTTGACATTGGCGGCCATTTGCAAAACTAAGAGCATCTTCCAAAAGGGTGATCTCTTTTGGCCCACCTAGTATTTGGCAGCCTTCCAAAGGGAGTATAGTCTGTGACTTTGTCAGCTGTTAAGTTGCAAAGGTAGTTGGATAGAGATCTATTTTAAAATTTAATTGAATATAGTTCTATCGCCTGAATATCTTGTTATTTGTCATTTATTGCGAGCTCTTCTCTTTTCTAATATTAGTTCCCAAATATCTGTGGGATATTTTACCGATGCTTGTTTATGTTGTTGATAAATTAGTGTTATATCTTCTGCTGCCTGTTGTATATCTGAAATGAATTGTTCCACCATAGACAGATAAAATTTAGTGCGAGCAGGATACCTCCTAGGCTTTAGAATCAAAAAACGATACACGCGACGAACTTCTGCATCAGGGGAAACTATTACACAGCCATACGACTAGTTTTTGTGATAAAATTAGTTGATGAATATCAATCTAACATAAAATAAAACATACTAAATTAACAATATAGATAAATTATTATGGCTTACCTAGCATCGTCATCCGGGTCCTTAAAAGTACTTTATGATGAACTGCACACAATTCAACGAGCTTTTGCGTTTTTTTGTGAGAGGCTGGCCGTCGTTCATTTTCCTATAATAAATATTAATATAAGATATTGAAACAATTTATTGGAATATTTTATTAATAATTTATTTCTACTTAGGTACGTCTAAATGCCCGCGTAAATGAACAATTTGACAAAACTATTCAATTATCAATGACTTTCTGATTTTGAATTGTTCGAAAACTTTAATTTAAGAAATCAATTTAGCGTTATACGATACAACTACACTACACATTAAAACTAAACGACATATATGATTACAATGTTCTACTCGAATTACATTAATTTATGGTACTTAACAAAAGTTTGCTAAAAATGTTTTGATTTGCTTACAATTCATTATTTATTTATTTTTTTATATTGTCAAAATTATTCCTTAAATAAATCACTGTCCACACAAAATGTAGTTGTAACCAATAATTTCAAATTTAACAGATAAAATTGTATGAACGCTGCAGTAACTTTGCGCACTGCGGAAGTATCGTATTATGCAAGGTGCGAGTGTGTTGGTGAGCCGGAATTTTTTAACTTATTTGACATTTGTCAATACGAATTTCTATGTAACAATACTAGCGCAATTAGCATTTGCCATCCTATAAAAATGTAGATTGTAGGCAAGTAACGCGAAATCTACCGAGGTTGGTGATTTCATTATGGTTTGTCTATGAAAACAAGCTTCACTAGAATAATAACGCTCTTAAGCATTGGTCCCCATAAACGTTACGCTTGCGATGAAATTTTGTTAAAATTTTAATTTCGTACTATGACGTAATTGTGGCATATTGTCACAAAATTCGAACCGAAGATTGTCTTTTGATTTAAATCTCCCAGTCAAAATTAGCGCTCTTGTTCCTCTGACTTCCCCTGATTTTGCCCGGTTCATTTTCGTTCTCTTCGACAATGGGACAGTGCATATTCTCATTCATAAATCAATATTACAAACGTACATATCAATAGTTATTAATCCAAAAGCCCTGTCAAGTTCCCAGTTGTATTGTAATTAATTTTAAAACATATTCCTTCTTCTCATACATAGTGTGCAATGCATTGCATCACACCAATTCAATTGACGTTAAAATTAACTGCACTCGAGATCCAAAGAGAATCATCACCACACTATATGTCTTTCCAAAGTAGCTATAAATCACTCATATTGTTGCCAACAACCACATCCAAGATCCAACGACGATTTTCATTCATAAACATAACACCACACCAATACCATCTGTGCTTCTGTTTCTGGCTACTGGCCGACACGCACGCGGTACTCCTCAATCAAAATTCTGTACATAGCGATAACGATATCAAGCACACACAATTCGTTCTCAGTCAAGGCCACTTTATAAATTTTCGTAGAACTATTTTTGCTGTTGCTCTTAATACGAAACTGCTGCTGCTCGTGTATATTACTGCTGTATAGATACACAAAATATAGGGTGAGATAAAAATGGTATTAAAAAGCAAATTGCACATGGGCATGTGTAAAAAAAGTTGTCGTAGTAACAACAACTCTGTAAAAGGCGTCACGTCTTTTATTAAAAAAAATTAATTTTTGTCCCACAAATTGAGCACTCAACTTTTTGATTTACAAAAGACTTAAACCGCATCGCACGAGCACGGGGGTAAACATAATGTGTATCTGTATCTGTCAATTTAAAGCTTCTCAACCTAAAGCCGGGCTACCAATTTGCTATATATCTACATACCGATCATAATGGTAGGAACGGAAGGTTGTAGCTACTGTCGACAAAATGGCGACCATTATTTGGCCCCTAGTAACAAAATGTCACCTTCATTTTATTCCATACAATATTATCTAGACTAGATTATGCTAATAGTGAAACAATGTACAATAATTCGTAAAATAACTCAGGTCGTCTGTGATATTAACGTATTGCTTAAATAGACTTAAAAGCTGAATGTAAATACCGTGCCTTAAGACCGTATACATAATTCCTAAGAAGGCGAATGCGGGAAACTAAATTTTGGACGCTTTCGTTGAGTATCCGCCATTAGTTTCTGAAGTTTGTCAGTGTACGATAGATTTCAGCCAGCAATATTCGGCCTCGTTTGAATTATGACGGGATTTAGATCAGTATTTTCAACTGCTAACTCTCCGATTTGCTTGTCATTTATGCTGTTTAAACTGCATTTTCTATGAACACCTGACGATAAGTTTTTGACTTATCTTCTTCTTTACAACGTCAAGGCTAGATTTGGGAACAGCGAGCACCATGCGATATTTTTATTCCAAGCCCATTGCATTCTAACTGTTGATAAGTATTTTTAAATCTCGAAGAACAATGGCTCAATGTATGAGAAGACCTTTCGGCCATCCAAAGTATTCATTTCAATAAGATCATCGAATTTCTTAACTCCTCAGGCTGGTTGTAAGTTCCCTCATCGTCCTTCTTCCCCTTTATTTCTCAGGTTTCCGTGAGCTGTGGTCACAAAACGGCGCACTTAAACCAATCAACCAACCATGAGAAGAACTGTCAAAGTCAGTGCTTTGTTAAAAAAATAAACAAGAAACGATGAAATTGGACGATCTCATGCGGTCGAGACGGTATATCTTACAGTACTTCACTGTATAGACTGTAGGGTTACCAGATTAAAAAATACGAAAGAGGGGGTGCAACAAGTGTTCAAAAAGAGCGGCAACATGTTTTTTTTATTTTAGAACACCAGAGTCAAAAAAAAAGTGAAGTAAAAATAAGTTATTAGATACATATAATATGTAGTAAAATTTGGTTTCTAAACAAAAACTAAAAGAGAGACAGATGACAGTAGAAAACAAAAACGTAGAGGAGAACAACTTTAGCACGTGAAGTGAGATGCAGATCGTAAGTGGATGCATTCAGCTTTGAAAGTTTTCTGGCAATTCAAATGCATGTGTTCACGGAGAATCTATTTAAAAATATTAAAAAGTATTTTCCAAATTTTCAATTGACTGTTTTCTTTTATTGAATTTTGACTTAATAAGGTGGACAGTGATTTGTATTAGGGGGCACAAACAGAATTTTTGTATGAAAAAAGGGACTGTCCCCCTAAAGAGGGACGTCTGGCATCTCTAATAGACTGTCTATTGAAGCCCGACGTCATATAGCCCGACGCGCGCGAGATGCTAAAGTGCATTTTTCAAAAGTTAGCAACACCCCTTTTGGGTATTTTTTTTTTTTTTTTTTGATTATCAGCGGATACTATTAGATAGGTACATTTGCTAAAACTGATCTTGATGCCGTTCTCAAACTCCTATAGTTTTAGCCAGTGAGCTGCTAGCTCCGAAGGTCTTTCGTAAAACTTAGTTAATCTTACACGGAGAAAAATCGGTCATTTCAAAATAGGATGATGGTCATCTAAACACCAACTTACTTAAAACAACAAGCTTTCCTATGAAAAGAAATGTATGTCGTGTAAACAATATTAAATTAAAAATTAACTTCATTTCCTGTTTATATGAAATTTCTTTTTAAATTAACCCATCTTAAATTGTATAAAATGAACTGAATTCTAAATAAATCGAAGTGCTGAATATTAAAAAGTGAGAATCATTTTAAATTAAATAAAATTAAATATCCGCTTAAACCAAAAACACTTGGTGGTTGTAATTATGTTTTTGCAAGATTTTTCATGCACGGTAGAAGCATTGAAATGATTTCTCATAGAATGCATGTGGTGACCTTCTATATTAAGCAGATATCCACCTTAATTTGATATGATTCTGTTAGTTTCTGCATGCGCATTTCAACTTTCTGTTGCAACGCGGTCAGCGTCAGTCTCTTGCGTGATTTTTATGTGAGTGAATAAATCAAGAATGTCAGACGGTGACTTAGGGAATTTTGTTTTTGAACTAGTTTATTCAAACGCGAGTAATGAAATTGAAGGACGCCTTCTCAAATGAGCTCTCTCGGCAGCTTCGATTTTATTACCCCAAGTGCAGGGATTTGATGCAAATATTCTCTTGAAAATTGAATGAAATTAAATTCAACTCATTTGCTCACAGTTAAGCTTAAATTTATATTTAAAGACAGATTGGTTAGGTAATTGGCGCATTGCACAGGTACGTATTTAATGAATTTCATTTTTAATATTGGTATTGTGTGTGGTGAATTTCCAAATTTTTGTATTATTACCCTCTTTTTTTTCGGTTTAAAAGTTCACCTGATAGACCTTTCAAAGACCAAGTTTGTTTCAAGTTGGTTAGATAATATGCAGTCCTTACCTTTAACCCGAGTAGGCTAATGTTGCTGACTACGCGTAATAAGCTAAACATTCGTCGATCTGTACTAAAATATGTTTTTTTTATCTTTGTTTAATACATATGGTTCTATTTTTTTTCTGAAACATTAAGATTGTATTCCCAAATAAAAAACTTGATTTTACTAAGTATATTCTTCATTTTTTTATTATTAAGCAGTCTTTTAAAAAACGCAGCATTTTTCAGTCTAAAATGAACATGTCTTCACAATATTTAAAAAAACTGAAAAAAAAACATTCCTTCTTTGGCAATATAAAATTTATAATAACAGGTGATAAGAAAAAAAAATAAAGGAACTAATTTTTCTTTGCGTAAAATCCGCAAAAGTCAATTCGATGTTGACCACAAATTCCAATATTGCATTTAAAAATAGAAATACTGTTTTTACCTGCCGGACACAACAGTCTTTCGCAAGAACGCATCGGCGATTGAGTTAGTTGTTGAGCATAAGTTATTATGTGCCCGCGTTGAAAAGAGACAGGAAATTTAAGAATGCGACGTCGTCGAATCGACGAACATTAGCCTTCTAGGGTTAACATCTCCCTCTGAAACACTGTCAAATACTTTCAAATATTTTTTTTTTTACAAAATAACATTACATTACAAAACAACAACATTTTAAACAATAGAAAAACGACTTATTCCAATGCATCGTAGAGGAGTGCTTGAATATAAAAAAATTGTATTAACTTACAATTAATAAAACAAATCGCGGAAATTATTTTTAAACTTTTTCCAAATGAGAAAGAGGTATTATTTTTTTTCTGAAATTGTAGAACAATAGTGTAATGTAGTTACTTTTTCAGTAGACGAATTATATTAATAAGTTATTTTGTTATCAAACCACGCGGCTCCCTGGGAAACAGTTGTAGAATATTAAAGAAAGACACGCCACCTTCGTCTAGGCCATTTTAATAATCAGTAGAAAACATTAAGCAAGTTGTTAAGGTATTGGCCTCGTTATAATGATGACTTAGGACATTTTTGTTGGTAATTTATATATTCTGATGCATGTAATAAATTATAAGTTGTTATTTTTTTATTCCTACAGATTGATATTGATTTTTATAAGCGTGGTGTTTTGACAACTAAATCTTTAAAGTTATCAAATTTAGTTTATGAAATTGAAGATCTTCTACTATAAAATGAGGAACTTTATCTATTTGTAAAATATGGAAAATAAAACAATATTCAAATCATTTTTTTGGCTTTTGAAGTTTGAGATTTATACTCAAATTACTGTCCACTGAAAATAAGGTATTTGGATGGACCACCTATTCACTTTTATTTTTTAAATATCAGGCTCAACGGTATTCGTCCAAAACTTTATTTAAAAAAAAACTGTAAAAATTAATTAAAAATAAAGATTTTACAGCTTTTCTTAAAAGATATTATCACATTCTTTTTTCCATTAAAATGAGATATGAAAAACTTAAAGGTTAAAGCGGAAATAGAATGTCAAATTAACCTTTTAGTATTCTGAAAAGAAATAGATTTTCTATTAAAATAGAAGTAAACGTGTGATATTAACAGATATTAATAGTATTAGATAGGAATACACTTGAAATTAAATTGGGCTTCTCTCCTTCTTAGCCTGATTTAAGTCTCAAAAGAAAATGATTTTCTTATCAAATTAAACGGATTCTCTTAAAAACGAACTGCAATTCAAATACAAGGAATTAAAGTGATTTGTACACTTATGCAGAAATCCGCCTGGTTTAATACAGATTTTATTTGATTTTACCATGTCTTTTTCTCCGTGTAGGTTTTATGACAGAAAATGTGTGTTTTATTTAAGGAGTCTAACTCCTATACCACACTTTCGGCGATTTTTGTTAGAAGACATTTTTGTTAAATTCGAAAGAGGGAACACATTAGGCCTGTTATTCGTATTATTTATGCTTAGAAAAACTATCTACTCTTTGCATTCCCTAAACTTTGCTTTTAAAAAAATCACCTAACCGTCAAAACATTAAAACTTATTCAGAATGAGAACAAAATAAAACAAGAAGTGTCATTTTTGCTCCTATCATTAGAAGGCCTGTTCGTTGCCTTTGTTTCATAAATTAGTTACTTTCGATTGCGACAGGAACGCTGCCATTGACCAGCCGCTCACAATGAAAATCGGTTCTCAACAGCTTCCTATCAAACCGGTGAAATTGAATAAGAAAAGGTTGTTCACTGTAAAAATCATTAAACAAAATGTTAATGTTCAAACGTGGTAAGCCAATTACGAAACAGTTGAGCACTTGATTAGAGCCAATTTACTTTCCCACAATAAAATATGTATGTACCCACATGTGCATAAAGTTTAATTATTCGATAACATTTCGGTTCCATCTATAGGTAGTATAAAAACTTAAATCATCCGATTTTCATCTGCTCGTTCATCACGTTAAGTTTAAACGTTTTTACATATAAAGCACTTGTTACGTTCTGAAGCATCTTCTGCACACTCGACAACACAGATCCACTGTAACATTCCACATAGCAGATAGCATAGTGTCACCAGTCACCACAGAACTTGAACCAGTGATAGCAAATAGAATGATGAAAAAAAGCTCGCATATAAAAGGTATGTATCTCGCAAAGTTAGGTTCTAGATATAATCGAGGCGAGACATACACAAAATTTCTTCGATTTATAGCGGCGGCCGTCAGACAGCTAGAGCACAGGCATATAAGAAGTAAAGCTCAATTTGCACAGTACGCAAACGGCTAATAAATTTTTTTTTTCGACATTAGTTGCGGTATTGTCGTCTCTGAGTGAAGCGGGCGGGTAAAACAGAGAGCAATATTTTAAGTTTAATTCTGAAATAAAAAATATTGTGCAAGTTAAGGACCCGATCGTTCTTTTATGTGTTGGGTGTGAGTGTGTCAACGAACGTGCAAAATAATTAAGTGCTGAAATAAATTGTGTCCTCTGTAATTTAACGAGCACAATTTTGTGGAAGTGAAAAGACCTTCGCCTTTGCAGGACATCAAACAGCAACAACAACAACAAATCACCCCCAGTACCCACCGACAAGATGACTTCAAACCTGCCAGCATTTGACCAACTGAAGCTGGGACTAAAGTAAGTCGCTGCCTAAATCTAAAACCTTCCGATTAGTGATTAAGGTTATGGGTGCGCTAATTGAACTATTTTCAACAGGATGTTTTCAATGATAAAAGTTCCCCATCCTATATAGTAGTATTAGAGTAGTATTAGAGGAAAATAACGAGTTCTAAATAATTTCCCAGTCACGGTCATGGCGGGGGGCAGATGTGAGAACAATATGCCATGCAGTATGTGCTTGAGTGTTTCTTTTTGGGGACTTAATTACTGAATGATATTCTATTTTTCCGCTTTGGACGAGTGCCAGCAAAAACTCTGCAGAAAAATCTATATTTGATATCCACGTCGCGAGGGAGAAGTATGTTTTTATTTATTTCGCATAATGATGAACGGTTATTCACCAAAAATAGGGGAATTTAATGAGACAGATATTTAGCAAGTCTGTTGCCTTGTCAATACGAGGACGGATAATTTAAAGGACTTCCTAAGTGTGTTCAGTTTTGTATAACTGCATTTGTCATTTGACGTATTTTATTTGTTGAGAACGGAATGGAGGTCAAATATATTACATTAGTGTAACAACCTTGCACTTAATTTGTTGCCATTGTTTTTGTTTGAGTTTTCTTCTCAATGATGGATGCTTTCCTGCTGCATTTTCAGCTGTTTCCATCCATATGATAAAAGAGCTTTTATCTAAAATTTGAGTGCGGTGGCGGAAAATTGTTACTCGGCCTGTGAATAAAGCTTTTGATAGGGGATGTTTTACTCGTTACTCTTGTATGAGTTATAGATTGTACAAAAAAGTGTACGCTCTCATCTGGGGATGATTGTCAGTTCACCTACTTTGTGTTCGTACTGATACTAGACACCTTAATTGTTCTGTTGTTGAGTAGGTGGCAATTCATATGCAGGAAAGTTTTATAATGCACATATATCATATATAGGTACGGTAGGGGAATATGTAAAAGGCGCAGAAAATTATATTCCCTCATAAACGGTGCGTCAATCCGCGACAGCAAAAAAAATGTATTCTTAAGTAAATATGTCAACAAAACTAGATTTATTGGCATTGCTTTGTGTGATCCTTTCTATTCTAAATTATTTTGCTCTTTTCTTACACGCATGTTAAATTTGGATTTAACGCTACGTTGTTTGTGTCTGACTGAAAGTCAAAATTTTAAGTAGTATTCATTATGAAACAGGTTCAAATAGAAAATCTTTCAATAATTTTACTGTTTGGACGAGTTGGCACAGTGTAAAAAATCTAAAATTGTATTTTGAGTGCTTTCGGAGTTTCCATCACACTAATCATTGAGCCACTGCGCACAAATATTGTGTTCATTCATAATGTATTCGAGATATGCTACTGACAAATTATAAGGACTGCGGGTAAGGATTTATTGATGATTGATAATGTATAACCAAAATCATTTTTGTAGCAAAAATCTACGCCACGGATTTCCGACAGGCTGTCAAGAGGACAATTCTTAAGTTAAGTTTGTTCATTACGGGCTAAAGCGCAAGTCGCAATATCTGCCTTGAAGTGGATAGACCCACTAAAGAATCTTTAATGAAAGAGAGAATAAAAGAGCGCCTTTAAAGTCTGGCTTAGATTATTCTACAATTGAAAGGGTAGTCGGGTAGTAACTCGAGGCTTATATGTATATGATGTATTCCCTTCTCTTTTTGCTAAATCAATTTAAATAAAAGTACCAATCTCCAACAATAAGGTCAATGACCAAATACATATAAAGACAGACATACGCTACTGAGGAGAATTTTGCGACCAAATTTTTTTTAGTTAATCTTCTCTCATTGTAATGTCAGAATTGATTAACATTTCCGAGGTCGAAATTTTGTACGAATATAATATCTTTCTCTTACTACATAATCGAGAAAGTAAAAATACCTTAGGGTGTAATTTAAACACAGCACTCAGACATCAGTACAACAGAATAACCACAAATCGGTGATTTTTTAATACCACTCAATAGCGTCCTTTATCGCTTAGATGGTTGTAATCTATTTGAAGCTTTAGTATGACTATAGGCACAATGGCTTAGTGGTTAGTGTGTTGAACTACTAAGGGAGAGGTCCTTCAAAATTCTATCTTAAAGTTTTTCCCGGTGCGCCACCTATTGCGAACGTCGGACAAACATACGAGAGTATAACTGTCATGAACGAGATTCTCAATTTGCGGTTTGGACTTGGCATCCAATCTTTCCAAAAATAAAAAAAAAACACACATAAAACGAATGGTTGCGAGAAGCTAAGACTTGGGTCCTAACGGACCCGTTGCACCAACTTTTTTCTATTTATTTATATGATAATTGCTGGGAATTATTTGTATTCTTGGTATAAACACCGTATCTCCTTTACCAGACCCAGTTAAAATCAATCATCTATAACGTTTTTCTGTAACGAAATCACTCTCAATCTGGTACCGTTACAAAGATTGGGGGGTTCAAATTGCGAAGCAACATAATGGAAACTCCAACTTTTAATTCAATTTTATGAGCAAAAAGTCCATTGACTGTAATGCTATTTAAAAACTTCACCGCGTAATTTACTGCCTTATCTTAATTGCAAATAGCATTTATAAATAGTACGACGTGTATCACCAGGAATTTTCCCTAATATAAATCCCCTAATGTAATAATACCACGATCTGGTATCACTGGTACCTATACCTATTTGACATATCTTTCTAGACACTTTATTTTGTAAGCAAAACAGAGACAACAAACCTTTCCTACATATTTGCCATTTCTTTTGTTTTTTTTTTCTTAGCAAACCACACAACCTCTGTCTGTCTCCCTCTCCGTCACAGGAGTAAAATAGGGTTAAAAGAGATGTCAATATAATATTGCGCAGTTAGTATGTTTGATTTGAGAATGAATTGCATATCTACTCACTCATGTAAAAATCGTAGAAATGTTTCAAATGTTGCCTTTTTATTTACAAACCTTTTAAGTTATCGAGTTATTGGATATCCTAAATTGTACCTGCAGATGTCCTCTATAAGCTGGTATTTACTATACTTAAATGCTCCCAGTATTTTCGAACGGAAAGCGTGACAAAGTAAACAGCAAAACGAAACGAAAAAATATATTACTCTTGTCCAATTTTTTCCGGAATTTATAAAGATATAGAGTTGAGACAAAGTAGATATTGTAGGCCTAGGTATCCTCTATAGGCCTGTGAAAAATGCACCAAAATATATTGAACAGTTTCTAAGATTTTTGCATTCAAAGCCGTCAAATTCAATCTTAGTCGAACAGAACTACACCAATTTTATTTATATGATATAGGATAAAAGGTTCATTTCGAAAACGTGAGGCCCATATAACTCGACACATCATCGTGATCATTATTGCGCCGTACGTTATAAAACCTGTAACTATTTTTTGCACTACCTTATCGATTTCAACTTTTGTGAAAGTACAAATTCAATTGGGATCAAAAAAAATTGCTTGAAAATAAAACTGCTTGCGTTTCGAAGCTATTTGTTCCAAAACGTGACTCGGATCCGATTACGAGAGTAATAAAATGCTCTTCCCCTAGATCATGACCAGTTAAGTATATTTACGTACATCGACCTCAGTTAAGTCGTTAATTTTATAGTTTTCCTTTTTTTTCGAGTGTTTCCACGTCAATTTGTAATGTATGTTAGCACTGTTCCTTAATGGCTTTTTATTTGCTCATTGACCTTATTGTTGGAGATCGGTACTTTTATTTAAATTGATTTAGCAAAAAGAATGTCTGCCTGTACATACGCTACTGAGGACTTCAGCCATCAGCCTAAACGGCTGCCCGGACTTAGTTCAATCTTCGGATTTGGAGTGTATAGGCCTACAGTTCGGGCTCAATATTAATGGTACTTCCAATTCCAATGTTTGTTTGATTTGTTCGAAAACGGCTCCAATGATTTCAATCAAAATTTATATTTGAGCTTCGGTAGGTGAGGTTAATATGACTGCATACTCAGTTATTGGCTATAAAATCGAATAACGATTTTATTTTTATTCCAACTTGCGGTCGTTCAATTTCAGTTGAAACCGGTTTCCAAATAAAATTGTAACTTTTTACACCTATACATTTGATGTCAGCGAAAACTTAATTAATATCAACCATGAACATGGCGATGACTCATGTTTGTTAACCTATGCTGATAAATTACAACTTATCAAGATAAGTTGATTGATATCAACGTATACAATTCAATTACAGTTCCCACAAGACCATATTAGTCATAGGCGCACCCAATCACTTTTAAAAGAACTGATCGTTTATGATGTCAAAAGCCGCCTGGCAAACTTACTGCACAAATGTTTACACAGGTATATAGATACATATTTGTTTGCCCTTCGAATTTGTCATCGAACCAAAACAAAGCATTAAAATGTGATATGTAAAATAGAGAGACACGCGCTTTTCGCTTGAATCAGAACCATTTAAAATAAAAATAAGTAATTATTGGCGTGCTCTTTTTGTCGGTATAATATGTATATATATAGATAATTTTTGGCTTAGGTGATTAGATAATTGTATAAATTATCAAATTTTCACATACCTATTATAAGTCATGCCCATTCGTTCAGCTAGTGGGTAATTTTTCGTGAAATTGGGATTTTTTGCTCGTCGGTAACTACCATTAACTAATACTTATTATGTTCCGACTAAGAGTCACATGAAGACTATTAATGATCTGTTGGTAGGGTGATTAGTAGAAATAGTTGAGCCTAATCGGAAAATAATTCCTTTAAAGTCTTCTCGCAAAGCCATTTCGAAGGTGAACTCTTAAATAAAGAAAAATAATTATCACTTTCAAATATTCGGAGCAGTATTTATAATCAGTTTAAGTGTCCAATTTTAATAGTGGATTCATCGATGCTTTTCATAATATTGTGAAGCTTTATTATATCTTTTATACTGTTTCCCTTTCAAGGTTAGATATACGATTTCTTATGCTTCATCGAGCCATCATGTCCGTTTTTCGGGCAATATCCTCAGCATCAGGTTCAGCTCTTCCCCGATTGTAGATCACTAACTTTTCTTTACTCCAACTATTTTTTCAGTCGGCGTAGTTTCGCCAGTCGACTGCCTATTTCATCAATGGAAAGTTGTGCACATAATACTCCTCTCCGTTCCTCGTTAGAGAAGAAGTTCGAAGATTGTTCGTGTTCAAAAGTCCATAGAGTTGGCAAACCCTCTACCATCAATACCGGTTGTCCAGCAATAACTAGCGTTAGCGCTGCCTACTAAACTAACATTGATTTTAATTGATGTCAAAATAAGACTTTCAATATTTACAGCTGAGTAATCACAAACTGTATAAATTAGCGAACACATACATAAATGATGACAGCGTTATCGTTCCGTTGATCCCATGATCGCTAGAATTATGGTATTGAAAAATATACCATTCCTCGCCTTTTAATAAATATTCTGAATGTTTTCCAATGTTTCTAGGAATGTTTGCTATAAAACTGAAAAGTCATTAGTTAGTGATGACGTTAATTCCAAGCAAGTTTTGCCGCTAAGTCTTACCTGTAATTTCTTATGCGCCTACCACTCTCACTTTATGGAAATGTAAAGACCAGTAGGATTCGTAAGTTATTATAGCTCAAGTTAAATATTAACTCAAAATTTGCCTACACGTGATTATATTTATTAGATTGGGTTTGTGGGCTGACGATTACTATCTCACTATGGTGCTTAATGTTCAAAAACTAAGAACATATTTATCCCAACTTTGTAAAGCATTTCTACAACAATTATTATCAATATCCAGTAGAGTGTGGGTTTTCTTACGGAAAAAACACACAATAATTGAATTAATTGGAACAAAATAAAAAAAGCTATACGCAATTACAAATAAACTAGAATAGAAATCACATTCTACAACTTGAGATATATAAATGATTCATAATAAGTTCATATAAAATTAATACTCGTTTGTAAAATTTTAATGAGATCAATACCTATCAGTACACTAGACTAATTAATTGTTTAATTTTAGGTATTTATTGATTAAGTACGTACTGACTTTTTCTACTACGAGTATGTAACTATTTCCAAGAAGTCTTCCTCACCTTATACTCCCTCTTTCATCTACCTTGACTTTGTGGACATAGTTTGATAAATTGAACTAAAGCTAATCATACTAGAAAATAACACAAAACTCATAATTCATTGATAACCAACAATTATGTTTGGCAACAGTGGCATCATAAATATAGTACACAGAAAGGGAATTTATTCTATCATCAATCATACAACTTGTAAAAAAAAAAACATTTTTCTTAAAAGAAGTACAAGTGTCACCCAGAATGAAAGTGACAAGCGTCGTCATTGTGGACGTTCAAGAATCTAGTTTAAAAAGTCTGACAGCTAGCTGACTTGATGTGTCACAATTTTGATTGGCCCAGATCGGTCACATGTTTATGGACATTTATGGAGGAATAGCCGATGAATCTAGTCAAGAATCTCGTGAGTTGACGTTGGCACAGTAACGTTACCGACCAATCTAGATTTTGCGTTCAACATACATTTAGTCCAATCTAGTTGACTTAACATAACTAGATTTTTGACTAAGCCTATTCTGATCGATCTAAGGGAATACCTATTGGTCTTAACAGTCGGCTGTACCAACATCTATTTTTCGGCTCAACTTCGTTGAAACTACGTTATTGTCGCACGAGCTCCAATCTCCATGGAATATTTTTCGAATCATGTTTGTCAGTCGAACTCGTTATTTATTTGATATTATTAAGATAAAAAAAACATAAAAAAGCGGGAGAAACAATCAGAGACAATAATACAGTAATGCATTGACTGAGAAGTTGAATTTTAATTAATAGTGATCAGATGCATAAATGTTTCAACTTCACTGGAATATGCAAACCCGCAGCTTTTTTCTTAAAAGATTATCATTTTTTTTAACTACAACTCAAAGGTCGAGGGCGGCTTGGAGTTAATATTCTAGTAATGGAAAAAGATTAAGGAAAATGAGTTATGCAGACAATGTGTAAAAGAATAGAAAACGATCATACTGCGTAAACGAGTTTTCTAAGTCCGAACTTTTGTAGCTTGTATCATATTTGAATTATCGTCATTAAGCTTTCACTATATTATAAGATAATTTTATGTCTTAATGTGTAAGCATACAATTAAAATAAATGAAATGAAAACAACTCTATAGAACGTCTACGTAGGTAAACGTTCATCATGACGCGTGCAATTGAGGGAAGTCGCTGTACAAAACACTTTGCTTGGCAACAAGTTTTTGATCACTCACATACAACTTCATTCGACAGAAAACCACCGTGCGAAAGTTAGCAGTTCTTGCATTGCCATGTAAGTATCAGTGCCTTAACAAGTCCAGTTTAAGCTATTTTGTTACATGCCTCAGATTGCTATTTTGTATCAGGTCAGCGTGTATAATGGTTTCAGGTGTGTTTTGTCAGAACGGTTTTGTGAGTATATAGGCACACCCCTGTGTGTTTTTTGTATTCAAATCAAGATGTAAAGCGATTTCGTAATACAATAGGAGAGCTTTTCAATTGGATAACAATTTTCTTGGACTTCGAATTCTGTAGTTGATATAGCAGAACCCCCTGATAGGACGACATCCAATCGCTTTTGCCTTTAACGATTACCATTCAATCGCAATCAATGATCTTTAACAATGCGTTCTATTTCACTAATGAATGCAAACAAATCCTTTGAACTTGATCTGGTTCCTCACATTTGGCTGTCAAATTGCAAACTTAAATTAGGTGAATCTGCTACCTGTCTTGGTTTCATTATTAATCGCAATCTCTCGTGTTATAACCACATAAACAATGTAATTGGACGTATCTACGGTTGTCTCCGAAAACTATGGCTAACTGCGAGTTTCATACCCCCAGAAACTAGGCAAAAACTTGTTCGCCCCCTCATTCTACCTATGATAACGTACTCAGAAGTTGTTTACCCCAACCCAGACTCGCTATCAATGCATAAACTGCAAGTAGCTTTCAACGACGCAATCCGCTACATTCATGGTCTTCGCAGGTGGGATAGAATCTCTGCTTATGCGAATGATTTTCTTGGATGTTCTCGTATCTCTTACATAAATGCTAGGAACTGCATATTTCTGCATAAGCTTCTTACAACCAAGTCCCCTCCATACCTTTATCAAAAACTAGAATTTTCTCGATCTCATAGAACCATGAACATTAACATTCCTTCTCACAAATATCTTAACTCTTCCCGACTATTTTACATTAATGCAATCAGGCTATGGAATTCTTTGCCTTTGCTTATCAAAGGTATAAATAGATTCGCTCACTTTAAATCTGAAGTTATAAATTTTTTATCAGCACAGCAATAGGACCATTCTTTCTATCTCTTCTCATTTTTCATTTTGCCTTTCTCTTCCTGTCTATTTTTCTCTATTCTTAACTGTTTTCTTGTATCTAATCTTACTTTCTTCTCTATTAAGTTAGGTATAACACTGCTATTTGTTTCTTTTTAGTGTTAAGAACTTTGTTACTACATTCAAACCCTCTTTGTACTATAAAAGACGAAGTCTTACTGTACTTATAAATATTGTTTAATAAATTGAATTGAATTGAATTGAATTGAATATCTTTTGTTCAATCATTTTGAACGATGGAGGCAAGACTTATAGTGTTCTTGGAATTCATAGTTCAATGTCTAATGTGTGCGTACTTGTCTATTGACTGCGTCATGTCAGAATCACGTCTGATTTTTTGATTTAATAACTCGCAAGAATGTGTAAAAAGCCCTACAAATCCGAAAATACACACAATACAATTAAGCCTAAAAGAAGAATAAGTATACTAACCGAAGACCAAAGTCGTTATATAAGAAACACCATTACCAACTAGAAGAGCTCCGATTTACTGACCGCCAAACTCGTAAGCGATCGCTAAATTTCCACCTATAACCAGTCTATCTATCGATAAAAACCTTTGTTCCACACCCAAATTTCTGCAAATTTGACGTAAGCCAAAATTATATTATTAAACTTATGACTCATATGGCTAGTCGACGACTGCGGTATAGCCGCAGGCGTATACAATTTACTTTAAGAGGCAATTAAATAATTATATCTATAACTTGTGCAAGAAAAAAAAAAGTGCAGAAAAACTCGTAAAATCAATTAGATTGCCCACGAGACCATATTAGTCACACTTACTTCCTTTTCTATTCGAAGTGATCGTTAATAGTATAGATAATAATAGTGAATTGCCAATGTTATTAATTACAGAAATGCCGTTTCCATTGTTTGGTGTTTGCGTTTCGAATTCGACGTCGAAACAAGAATAGATAATGTATGCGTGTGTATTGTATAGGATTAGGAATATCTATCGTAAAACAGACAATCGTGGGTAGCTTGAGTTGTTGTTTTTGCTCAAGAAATTGAAAGTAATATATCTATTTTTGCCAATAGGTAGAACTTGCGTGTTGAGATAGTTTAATTGGCTAATTTTCAAATATCAAGTATAAATAATGTCTATTCGTTCGACAAATAGATACTATGTACTGTACCCGGGTATTTAGCACTACGATTTTCAAGGTTAGCGGTGTGTTGATTGCAAGTTGGTTCATACCATAAGCAGACTCAAAAAAAATCAGTTACACTGCGTAAGCAAATAGGGATAATTTAATTTTTCGAAGCCTTGTTGTCTTATAATTGTTTTATTTGTTCCATATCTATGTATATAGATTTTGGAGGTAAACAAACTGTATACTGTATACTGTGATGAAACACAAATATATAAGAAATGTCTGTTGTTAAATTTCGTGGAGTTGCCTGATGTGCTTTTGTAAAAAACAATTATTTTGGTAATTAGAAGTTTCGAACTGCAGCATCAAATTCATTATCAGATTCATATTATAACTGATCCTCCGTAAGAAAGAGATTTTTTGGAAATACTTTGACTACATCAGCCCAGGCTTAGAATTTAAACGACCATTTTCAGCGAAGAATTGAGGGATGGACTTATAACAACTCGCTATCCATTTCCATATATGCTGACGAATTAAAAGTGAGGTCATAAGTCTTCTATGAATCGCTGGGCACAACATAGCCTACCAGATTTTCCGATTAAGCCATTTGTGTAAAAGAAAAATTGTTATTATCGGCCCGGCCGATGCTTTGATACCCTCCACTGCATACAAGTCATGCAAAATTGGTTTTGTATTGGAGGTACCAGAACTACTTGACCGACATAGCCCATTTTTAACACTAACTTGACGACAATAATAATAAGTCCTGTCACAAAACTTCACTTGCCTAGGTGGATTCTTTTCGACGCTTTCGTGTTTTCTAATATTGGTTTTGTATGGGACGTACCAGAAGTACTTGACCGACATTTTCAATACCAACCTGACGACCATAAAAAGAAGTCATTTCACCAAATTTCATTCGCCTATATCAATCTCTTTGCTATCGTGCTTTCAACAGACAGACGGACGGACAGACAGACAGATGGACATGGCTAATTCGATTCAGAATGTGATCCCGATTCAGAATATATTATATGTACTTTATGAGGTCTCCGGTGACTCCTTCTTGGCTTTACAAATGTAAGGACAAAGTGAATAAACCTTCATATGGAGGGTATAATTAATTTAAATAACTAATAAAGTAATGTGTCATCTTATTTCAAATTTATATTTGGTCATTTCTTTATCCAATAAATCAGAATTTGTATCTGGCGCTCCGAAGTTGCCAAATTTGTATACAAGCCACATAAGATAGGAGGAACTAAGGTTAGGAGTGAATATAAGATAACTTAAGACGGTAGGAGCACCATAATTAATTCAAAACTAAAATCTGTATAAATACAAAGGACCTACGCCCTTAATACCAACCAAATTTTGAAATTTATTGACTTATACCGTTAGTTCAAAATAAGTTGTGTAGAAAACTAGCGGACCCGACTAGCGGACCCGGCGAACTTCATCTCGCGCCAATTTAACGCCTTCAGGTAAACTCCAGATTGATAATAAAACACAGATAGTTCAAATTTAAAAGTAATTTTTTTGAATGGAATCGAAATCAGTCGAGAGCGATATGATAAACAATGTTTTTCGATTTGTTTTCCAGCGCGAAAACAAACAACGAAGACGGTTTGCCAACACGCCAACAAGCAAAATACAGCTGCTCGTGCGAAAAACAGGGAAATTCGAGATTAATTCCACAGACTTCCAACGATAGGTCTTGCGATTTATTGATTGTCATCGCAAAAGCCAATCGAACGGAGAACTGAATCCGCTTGAATTGGAATGGAAGATCAGTTAGAATAATCGGTATTCGTGCGATAAGGACTTCCTCTTCTTTGAATTTGCCCTTGATGATCGTCGCTGGGATCACATTGTTCATCAATTTCTTGATGGAAAACGGCGTACCGTTGCACAATTTCGGATGATTCAGATTCCGCAACATGATCGATCCCACCTTCAGTTCAGCTGTAATTTATGCGGCGAAGTTCCTGGCACATCGAGCGAGTTCAAAAATTCCGTTGGACAGTTGGTCGCTTCATCCTCGTCGGTCGCGCTGTCAACGGATTTGTACGAATGCAGTTCTCCGCCATTTGACTTTGAATAATGAAATTCAAGCTATCGACCGACGTTCTTATTGCCCGTTCATTAATCCTATCGAGATTTTTATAAGTTCGTGCAATGCCGGGGAACACTTTGGTTATGAGTTCCTCCTTCGACGATGTGAACTCGCAAAAATTTGCCGGGAACGATATATTCCAGTCGAAAGATCAACAGAGATTTGGCCATTGCCGAGCGCCAGCAGTTGTCTCGAGAATTCAGCAGTCGATGGGTCGTTCTGCAAAGCGACTCTCATGTTCGTTCAACTTCTTGATATGCCGCCACAAAGGCGGTAATTTCAGGCATTCAGTAAGTTCATCGGCAGCAGTAGATTTCGGAATGACGGGAAGCGTATGACGAAAATCTCCGGAGGGAAATATCGAGGACCACCAAATCGTCTTGAGTCACCTCGTAAATCCTTCATTGTTCAGCAGATTGCATCTAAAGCTCGTTTAAGCGCCATCGTGCATTTATCCCAAATGATGATTTTGCATTTTCAATTTCGCTGTCGCCGAATTCTTGGTCATTGTGAGAAGATTCATCGGCAGCTTCAAAGCGGAATGTGCAGTTCGACCGCATTCCCACAATGTGAGAGCAATGCCAGAGGATGCAACTGCCAACGCAATTTAAGATCTTGACCGAATTGTTGCCAGAATCAATGAAATGACGAATGTCTTGCCTGTCCCACACACGTTTTTCTTCTCGGCATTCAACAGTGGTACATTTTTTCGGACAATTATAGTCTTGCTGACGTTACAATTCGCGATTGCATCGAACGAATTGGCGCTGGCACTCCCAATTTCGGCAGCAGACTACCGCAGAGGAGCATGCACATATCTTCGATCAGAACTAACACTTCGTTTCGCATCTCGTCGTTAATTTCAAGATCGAAACTCGAAGTTGTGGTGCGAACTCTGTGCGGACACCTATCCAATTGCCCAGAGCCTAAGTCAACGTATAACGTCATCTATCGGGTTGTGACATTGATTGCAGCCCAATGCCATTTATTATTTATTTATCGTTAACTTCTCCACCGAAAATGCACATAAAACGTCTTTTATCAATCACAGTAATTTCATAACTATCCGAAATTTTCCATACAAAACAAATTTTTACATCGTCCAAAATCATCAAATCATGCGATAAAACGCAAAATTTCATCATAAAAACAAATTCAATTTTTTTTAACGGAATTTTCCGAGTTGTCCACTAAGAATTTTCTATTTTTCCATTCGAAAAGCCATTTCGGAACAATTGCATACAAAATTTCATGCAAAAAATCAATTTTCGATTTTTCCAATTTCCCGACTTTTCCGGAGGGTTTTTCTAAAATTTTCTGAGTTTGCTTTAGACCAAACGACTGAGCTTAAACTTCTTTAGCTCCATCAAAAAAGCAAAAATTCCTTTCTTTTTGTACTATGAGGTCTGAAAAATCCCTTTGTCCCTTTTAACTTATTATTATGTGAGAAAATCCCGCAAACAGGGATAAATCCCCCGATCTAGTATCACTGCTGCACTGTATGACGTGCCTTAGATAATGAAAAGTAATTGGCTGAGAGAAAGAGAGAACGAAAATGTGTGCTCGCATCTATCTCTCTTGCCTCTACAGTAATATACGAAACGAAACCTAACTCTCTCTCTTTCTATCTTCATTAACTTATACCTCCCTCTCAACTTCCGTTCGAAATTTCCGTAACGCTTTCGTGACGCATTCACCAGCTTACCCCCCAAGTCAAGCGTGCCTAAAGAAGTATTACTTCAAAAATGTGAGCCAAATCGGCTCAGCCGTTTTTAATTGCTGAATTACTATACATTTTTATATAGATCGTTACGCTAGAAAGTGGATATGACCAAATGATAGAGAAGAAAAATTGACTTAAGTCTAACAAAACTTTATTTTTGACTTATCCGCTTTCTAGCTTTAATAAATTTATAAGTTTATTGAATATTATCTTATAGCGACCGATTCTGTCGTCATAAAAATATTGTCTATACATACTCTAGCAGAACATGAGCTCCTTTCGTCACCTTTATGCGTTTCTATCATTGAATAAACTGAATTGACAGTAGGTACCGTGAAAAGATAACCGGTTGAGACGACGGGTATGTTCTATTGCGACCTTTTGATCTATTGTTGGCCGACAGCGGTCAAATCTCTATTTCGACGTGTGAAAAAGGCCAGTGTTATGTTATGAGACAAATTAAGCCGAAAAGGCTAGTCTCTTGTGATGGGTTGAGTTTGTATTATTATTTGTTTGAACCTTTAGTTGACTGTGTTTCTATATTTATCAAATGTTCCCTGGGCCTATAGCTTTTAACAACCATTGAGGTAATTGTTGTATTTTGCTACGAAGGTTAAGAATTTGTATTATTTTGAGTACTTATGTCCATCGGTGGGTCAGGTAACTCAGCAGTTATCTACCCCCTATAGATTTTCAGTTGAACATCGTCTCATAACTACTGACACCACCGGCTGTCCATAGGTCGATATGTGACTTATTTTTTTCTTTTCCATTATTTGTACCTACATATTGTCATTTTCGTTTCGAGAATTCGAAACAGAATTAACAACGACACCCACCAAGTTGCCCACTAAAATTTCTAAAACAGTTCTTGTGCTTGTCACAAATTATTTGTTCCGTCATGGGAGGAATACAAAATAACACCTGACAATGCTACTTTCATATTTATTTACATCCAAAAAATATATACAATTCCTTTTGACACAATTTCAAATCAATTTCCGAATTAGCTACCCAGTTATATCAATTTAATTTTATCTTTTTAGCGAAATGTACAAAAAAACAGAACAAAGTACCCCAATCGAAATACTACTTTTACTGCGCGACTACATACTCGTTCCGTATTTGTAAATATTATAAACAAAATATGACTCGATTTGATCGGGGACGTGGTGCCTACCCTATCATGAAAACGATTGTATACATAAAACCGCTGTAGAGTGTAGATATAGATAAGTTGTTATAGCTTTATGAGGGAAATATTTCAGCAAAAAATAATGTATGATTATTATGTGCAACTGATTGCAGTGATATGTGCATCGGAGAGGTATTGCTAGTGAATGTATACGAGTAGACAGCTAGTATTTTATCTTTATAGTGGTACCTTACAAGCACGTGTTTTATTGAAAGGGGTGGTTAATTATAACTTGGCCGGATATGCGAACTCACACAACATAAATAGTTTCAATTGTTGAATTTTAAAATTAGATTTTCACAGGATGGCTCCTTCTGTAAAACTGAATTTTTTTTTGTAAATATGCCCACTTCCGGTGAACTTAAAAAATAGCGACTTGTCAGTCGTACTGACACAACGTATTAAATTCTGTTTCAAAACGATAAATTGGTATTTCATTTAAATATGTTCGTTTTCAAAAATATTTTAATACAGTTTTGCTTCTGTGAGGCTCTCGCGAGTGTCTAAAAAACACGATAGTACAACTATCAGTATCATCCATTCAAATTCGTCATAAACCTGTTTCACTGATGCCAAAAATAAAACACAACGAAATGGTTGCGAGAAGTGAGCACTGAGCACCTTCGATTTGATTTTTGATGTTGATTTATTTATTTTAAATACACTTACTCACATCCGGCAAAGCAGATGAAATCATTGAGTATTGAGTACAAACGTTCCGTTTCATTGTTAGTGTCTTTTTGACTGATTTTCTTTTCGAAAGCTCTGTGCAGTAAGTTTCCATTCTCATGACTGCATAAATGTGCATATCCAAGCCACAGATGTGCATAGTAAGTATGACTATTCTGACTCGTGAGCTGAGCAATATATAAAGACGTGATTAGATACTATGGGGGGTAACCACATTGCAAAGCCGATTTGGGGAGACACGTAGCTAATTGACTTCTGTGCGTTTGATTCGAGTCTAAAATTATTTAGACTGGAAATAAAGGCGCGGATAATAACTTCCCTTTTTCAATGGAACCAATTCTATGAATAGGAACTTTTTAACTTTTATTTTTTTAACCTCCTAAAGTAACATGAAGTTAGGATTGTCAGTGTTGTGAGAACCATATCAGATAGGCGCCGCCTCCCATTGCACATTCACTAATTAAGCCGATTTCTGGCGTTAGTGATGATGCTTACCAGGATGATCGCATGCTAGCCCTAGAGCCTTGTAGGATTCTTGGGCGGTTGCCTTAAACGCAGGATTTAAAAAAAAAACACAAAAGAAAAATATCCCAAGTTGCCAATTAAGATGGCCACTCAAAATCGCCCCTTATTGAATTGAGGTGTTCTGGGAAGTGATTTCTCAAAACAGTCATCGATGCCCTTGAAATGTGAACCGTGGCCCCTAAACCTAATTCATCAAGGGCACACGCTTGTTTCCAATTGTACATGATTGAAACTATTACCCTTCACTGCCACATTGTTCGTAGATGATCTGATGAGTTCTTCGTCTGGTCACAGTCGCGGTCTGTCTGCGTGATAAACAATTGATGTTCGGTTCGGGACAGGGCTCAAAATGGCTACCTACATTGAAGCGATTTCGGAAAGTGTGCTGGATTGCGATCCAGAACATCCATTCAAAAATCAGGCTACGATTCATCGCACATGATGGCGAATGACTTTTAATTAAACAAAACATTGAACAAGGCCCGTGGATTGATACCACTCCCACCGCTCTACGACACATACGGCCGGAATGGCGGGCATTTGAAAAAAGGAAGCTTTATTGCTAGCATTAGCAGTAAACTCTAGTAAATAATTTTTTGCACATCAGTCTGTATGACATAGACCTGGCCCTTCCCTAAAGACAATTTTTTGGTAATTGAATGTTATTTCTATTCGCACTGTAAATCCAAATAGATAAACAAACATTGGTGGCAACATGACAGTTTTGCTTCAAATTGAGGTTATTCAACACTCATGCAATGTTGGTGGTTGTCATGCACGATCATTTAGTTAATCTACTTGATAAACAATAACCGCATACTGATTAGGCTGAGGTCGTAAGCAAAAATCGAAAATAGCTTACGCTTATCGCGACAGACGCTAACTTGCACATATCTGTACGAATTTTTGATTACGCTCACCCTTTGGAGATTTAAATTTGCTAAGAAGTAAGTTAAATGCTTGCACTTTGAAATTTGATTTTGTAAATTATTAAATTCGGTGCCTTATTATTTTGTGATTGCGAATATGATGTTACACCGAAAGTTTAAAATGCAAGCATATCCGTCTTCGTTTCAGACAATACCAGGGTCGGCATTCTGTAAGGCGAAACGTTCACCTTTTCGTGTGCACGAACGATTTACTTTTGCATCTTAGAGCAAATCCAACGTTCCAACGTTTCGCTTTAGGGAATCTGACCAGAGGTGTAGCTGTGTAGTCGCACTCTTCGTTGACCGCAAAATTGTTGATATCCTCATTTTTCGACGAGTATGTAGCGTATTTGTAGCGCTTCTGACTTCCACATTGTCGTCGGTTGCCTTATTATTTGATATGTATTTAGCTAGGTGACAAAAACAGAAAACAATTTGGGCACTTCATAAATGCGAATAGGTAGTAGAAGTTTCATTCTGGTTCCTTAAAATTCAACCTACTCTGGAATGTACCTCTGTTTATTAGTTAACATGGTTTTCGATATAATTTTCCACAAAATTACTTTTAAGTTAAAGAATCATGTGACATAATTTTATTTTTACATATATTTATGTACTAAGATTTTCATTTCAAGCACATTCCTGGGATAAAGAGTACATACCATCTGGGTTTCTATCTTGAACCACATCGGTGTCTCTGACGAAGTCCAGCGCTCACGAAGAAAGCTATAATTGTCATTTATACCAATACAGTCTGTTCCCTGTACAGTTTATTTAAAGAAATGCGAAATGGTATCGGTATCCATTTGAGAAACTCGTTTGAATGCACGGAAAACATTTTAAGATCAAATCAAGAAAAATGAGCGCAGAATCACGAAAAGTTTGTCTAGTTTTAGAACTTAGCTCAGGATTTACTAATTCACGACTTTTTATTCGAAATTCTATAAATTGTACGAAGTGAAGATATTGACCCTCAAAAGTCGCGAATCGCTACTTTTTACTGTCAATAGTTACGTTTTCATTCAACCGTTTCAATTAAAAAAAAAACATTTATTTGTTTTTTTTTTTTTTTTTTTGTTCTTCTTTTTTTTTTATACGTTTATTTTTTATTAATATATATACATATTATTTTCCTAGAATCTAACTAAAGAGGCCGCTGTCCAAAGCGAGGCTGCACCTCTTAAGTCAGTTGTCGGAATTGAACTGAACTACATCAAATCATAATTGTTATAATGTTGGCTTAAAGCTAATGACAAAATGTGAACCATGCAGTAATGAATTATCCCACGATTTTTAGTTATATGATACGGGTTTTAAATATCCGCGTGCATGTTGGGGCGAGTGGAAGAAGGGGGCATATCCGTTTAGGATTGCATTTGCAATGTATGCAGAAATGGCGTGGGAAACCGTTGTGGGATTTACTTTTTGTAATAGGAGGTGTGGGGAAGGAAAATACCGTTGACCTACAAAATGTCGACTAGGTGAAATAACGGGGGGCGGGGAAAAGGGAAATGCCGTTATGTGCAAGAGGAAGTGAAGTGTCCGACGTAACTCAATGATGCGATCAAATGAGGAATGCATATTGCAATAACCAATCGCAATTTGACACAAATAGTTATTAATTTGCTATTACTATGGATTGTGAATTTACCATTTTTGTGTTTTAAATTCGGATTTCCTCCCTTAGCAAATTACAACCATTTAGTCTTGAATTGCAACTCAAAAGTGTTGATTTGCGAACAAAAGAGGTAGATTTACCACTTCAGTAGTTGTAATTTACGAATTCGTAATGGTAAATTGAATCTTTTTTTTATCAATTTGCATTTCATATTTTGCAGTTCGCGATTCTTGATTAGTGATTTGAGGCATCACCGTATTAAATTGAAATTGTTTTATCGTGAAATTAGAAAACTTTATTCTCAATTTACAACTCATATCTTATGATTTACAAATCAAAATTCGTAGTTTAATTATTTAGGTTATTTTCGAATACATATTTAAAGTCACATTTTATAATTTGTTTCCTCCTGATATCCATGAAAAGCATACGGCGCCATATCGCCCGGAGAAAACGGGATTTGTCTGTTGTGGTTTTTCGGTCTATGCTAAAATGTAATATACAAACAAATTAGTTACAAAAACTTGGCACTGATACGAACATTTACAATCGTTTTCAATTACATATGATATTTTAGATTCCATTCCAATTTAAACTTCTTTCTAATAGCCTTTAACTTTTTTTTGTATTATTCAATATGTACTTACAAGATATATTGCAAAATTCTTTACAATTTTTGGTAAGTACACTCACTATCACTACGAATGAGTTATACTTATAAATAACTTTGACCCGACAAGAACTGCTTTAAGCAAAGATTGAATACCGACTGTCTGACTCTAATGAAGTCAAATGCGCATAGTTGGAGCTGTCGATGCAGAAAATGAAAGGACTTAAAAGGATTTATTTACTTGGACCATGGACATGCTATTTCGTTTCGTTTTTCTCGGCTGCCTGTGCGCACAAAAATTTCACACATTGGGTAGTAATTCACACAAATATTTTGTAATTCACGATTTCTCTACGTCATTTTACGTTTTCAATTTACATGTGTTAAATTATTATAAGATTTCATTGATTCATCACTCAGTGTTTGTAAATCAGCAAATACTTTTTTGCAATTTGCGATTGTGAAGTAGTGCTTGAGAAATTGACCCATTGAAGTGGTAAATTGCGCCAAAAAATATCGCAAATCACTACAAATAAAAGAAGCTCGAATTAAAACTTCTAATCGCAAAATTCAACAAGCAGAATTTTGTATTCTACGCCGTTTTCAATGTCGAATTACGAATTTTTATATCAATCCAAGAAAAAATCGTTGTAATTTGCGACAAAGATATAATTCGTGAATTGCAACTCAAAATTTTGCAATTGGTGATTTTCAATTCTTTCCGTGTGTCTTTATTAAATCTTATAATCATAAATAGGTAGGTGTCGCATAAATTAGGTAAAGTTATAGAGGAGGAGTTTGAATTACACGTTTTTTTTTAACCAGAACCCATTTAGACCCACTTTTATAACGCTTACAGTACATGGTAGGACATGCAACTATAACAAAATCATTCGGATCTGTTGATGGATCTCCTTAGATCTGATAAGGGTAACATTGCTACATCTTCTAAGTTTGTTTGGGAGCACGGTATACGGAGCTTCCAAAAAAGAGTAGCGGCTGGGTAGTGACATATGAGATGTTCCACACACTCCTCTTAGTCTCTGCAACTTTTGCAGAAGTCATTTATAAAGATACCCAACCCTTTGGCCACGATTCCAGTAATGCAGTATCCGGTTACTACCCGATGAGTACTCGGATTTGGTTTCTATCAAGAGATATTACGATCTTTGACCGTTTAGCGCCACAAGGGGTGACACAAGCATTCTCAAATCTCAGGGGTCATTCTGAGAGAGATTTGTGCTTCTGCCCAAACGAAACCTCCAACCTCGAACGCAGCTCTGTAATGCATTTTTAGTACCTTTGGCAGACATGTCTCTAGATAGACTTAAAAGTGGTTTAGGTATCTCTATAATTACAGTAATTCCTATTTAGCTCTTTTTTTCAAATTAAGTCCAATCACTTCAACGAAGCATATATGCAGTTGAAATCCAAGATCACCTTATTTACGAAAAAGAGCCATTGAACTCCCCGACTGCCTTGAGCATTTATGCCATTGCTTTGAGCGTTAGATTGTCATCGAGAAAGAAAAAAAAGGTAAACAAACATAGCCATTCTAGACTTCTTTTCGCTAACTAAACAAACCTTACTCTCCCTTATATTTAACTGACAGTTAATACCATATAAAAATCCTATTCCCAGAAGAATATGAAAACCCATGGAGACCCATTCGTTGTCTCGTGTTGACTCAACTTGTTTGCTAGAAAATCATTTCGCTTATTAAAGCTTATGCCGGTGCGGCAAATACACACCACAAACAAATGTGAATTAATTTACATAATCGATTTTCAGGACTACAGTCCGTCAGTCCGCTTGTTCGTGATATGATAAATAAATAAACACTAACAAAATTGGGTCAATAGTGTGCCATCTGCGGAAAACTTACTTACGTGGGGGTGAAGGCAAACATTGCGTGTCTCAGTCTCCACCTTTGACAATTTCTGTCATTCATTGTGCCAACCCAAAGTAATCTAATAATATTAATGATTCAAAGAGTTTTAAGAACTCTCCATATCCATACCAACATAAGAGCTTCTCCCGCAATACCCAGCAGTAATTGACCACAATAAGCGCACAAATGTTTTTAAAATAACATTAATCCCAAACGTGATACAAACTAAATGCCTAATTGAAAAATTAAAGTCGTTTATTAATAATACCACATTCGCGCATTTCATCGTTGGCTCGTTAGCCTAGAATTGATTTAAATTGAGATAATTGGAAAAGATTGAAATTCTCTCAACTAAACTATACCCACATGTAACGTAGGTATACAGATACCTATACTGAAATTGACGCTGAGATGAGATCACATTCGGTAAAAAATTGATGTTTTATTAAAAATTGAAATTCTGCCTTTTTTCGCCCTCTCGCTGTATATTTATTAGCTTGTGTTGTGAGGAATTACGACAAAATTAATTAGAATGCTAATTTAAAGACATCCACCAACCATGATATTTATCTACCAACGAGTATGTTTTTTTTTTTTAGATAGCAACTTTTTAGGTTTTTGCTCTATAGAAATAGTGATTACCTCAATGAGGCATACTTATATGGTTCAACTAGGCGTGACCTGACTGAGCGACTTCGTTTTTGTTTTCAAATGAAGTCATTCTGTGCTCAATGATTTTTTTCTTTTTTTAGTGCGGCGATAAAATGCTGATGTTGTCTACATACACCCAACGTTAGATAGAGTTAGTAGGAAGTGTCTCTGTTATGTCAAGTAATTTGTTACGTAATCCGTAGATTACGTGATGGCGCTATAAACAGAAGAACTTTTTGAAACATGGCTGAGACTATATATATAGAATGGAAAGAAACTGTCTCGTAACAGGATGTGGGCTGGAACACTCTGCGGTTGCCACTCTTATCACATGTATAAAGTGGACCAGTTAGTTATGCTCAAATATAAAGCGAACCATAATTATTATCTACGCATAACTTCCTCAGACCTTGGGGTGGTGAATGGGATGCCAAATACTCTGAAAATAATAGTAACACATTAGGTAGCAAGGGAATAATATACTGCTACCGCTGTCCTCGTTTAATGTATTACTTTATACCTAGTATGGGCATGCACAGACAATGAAAACGAAACAATTAAACAAACTATAGCATTATATCCCTGAAGGGAATATTGAAATTAACAAGGCATTCTTCGAATTTTAACTACATGTACTTGCAAGTTTATGTTTATGCTTTGTGCGGTGATAGGCAGATGTTCGCTCTTTGTTTTGGAATAACATGAAGTGATGTATGTACTTGAGATTGGTTTTGTGTGGACTTTATGAACTTCTATTCGTTCGGAGATAAGTCAAATATCAACGTTCCGTCTTATTTTATGTCAAATAAGAAACACTCAAATAAAAACGCATCGCTTATAAGCAAAATATTGTAGACTTTGCTTCTTTTATCCGATCCCGAAGGAAAGAAAAATGCTATGTCAAGCTTTTAGAGCCCAGTCCAATTAGCTCGTCTGTACTGTATTAAGCTGTCCCACTAAAGTCAAAAAATATTTTAATACTAAGCGGCGCGACGAGCTATTGAGTAGACTACTTTAGAAATATCCTGTTTAAGTGTCCGTGTTTAATTATAAAGGGTTTTCCAATGAGAGGTGTTATTGTGAATGACCAGCTATTTCGGTAGCTGTCACTTTTGAAGCTTTTATTCTTTGACATTTGACAAGTAGAAACTACGCCATTACTAAAAATGGAACGCATTGAATTTCTTAAAATTCACTACAAAAATGGTAAAAATCTTGCAGGCACAGTTCGCAAAACTTAAGCATTTTTTGGTCGTCGTGGAGCACCTTGTCGGACCGCAATACAGAAATTGGTGGAAAAATTCGAGCTGTTGGGACAAGTTAGTGATGTTGAGACTGTTTGGTGCAGTTTATGGTCCGGCGGGGTCATTGGACCTTACTTTTTCGAAAATGAGGTTGGATCAACAGTTACGGTGAATGGATTGCGCTATCGAGAGATGATTAATGATTTTTTATGGTCTGGCCAACGTTTACTTTCAACAAGGCGGCGCTACGTGCCACACAAGCAACGAAACCATTGATCTTTTACGGGAAAAGTTTCCGGACCGTGTTATCTCTCGAAGAGGTGATCACAATTGGCCACCGATATGTTGTGATTTAACACCTTGCGACTTCTTTCTTTGGGGCCACGTGAAAGATAAGGTCTACACCAACAGCCCAGCGTCGATTCAAGATCTCAAAGATAAAATTCGTGAGGCTATCGCGGACATAGGGCAGCCACTCTGCGATTTGGTTATGGAAAATTTCATGAAAAGGATATGGTCCTGTATGCGTGCTCGTGGTGGCCATTTGGCTGATGTTGTTTTTCATTATTAACGGCATACCTTCCTCTTGATTATGAAATGAACATCTGATTATTTATCTCAAAAAATGGCATCTTTCTTTGAATACCAAAATAACACCTCTTATTGGAAAACCCTTTACATATCTAATTGCTTGTAAAATAAAATCGGCGCGCGGCTCAGCGAAAGAAGAATCACTCTTGCCGAAATACTATAAGTTATGGACTAATGATTTAAGCCACAACTCAAAGCAAACAAACGCTTACATTTATGTGCAGTGTCTACTTAGCATGCTCTTCTTATCACTAAGTTACCTCAAATCAAGGTCAACTCAGAGCAGCTGGCGTATGTAAGATTATGTAAAATTCAAGCGGAACTTTGTTGTTGGTGAGAATCATATAGATCCAGTCAGTCTCTCTTGGACCGCGTCGTTGACAGCTAGCAAAAAAGTTCCTCATAGAGGAAACAAAAATAGCTGCATATAAAAAGGGCACATAAATTATATCGAAAAATATATTAAAACGCTAATAAAATTTATTTGTAATGAATGTGTGTTTCAAACAATTAATTTATACAAGTACTCAATCATCGCTCTTCGATTGTATGTTGCAAAAGCATGGTTGCAAATCACTGATATTATAAAGGATTGCCCTGTTTGAATCATCAGAATGTAGCGAAGAAAACAAAATGAAAAATGTGATGGGCCTTAGAATGAAGTTAACCTGAGGCCTCATGATCTGTAAGCCGATAAATTTTCGCATCATAACTTAAGAACATTTTGTTTCAATTCATATCGTTTTAATGATAAATATATTGCTGTGATAATAACAGAACATGGGCTGAACTGGTAAAATAACTTACCCTGCAAAATGATTTAGGGCCGTTTGCTCATACGACTCTTAACGATTTAAGTTCTACTTTTTTCAGGGCATAAACTGTCACATAAGAGTTTATGTGGCACTTAAATTCGCTATTAGTCGTATCAGCAAACGGCCCTTAAATGCTTAAGTTTAAGATTCTTTGCAAGTATAGTTCAATTCATTGAACCAGTTTTTACTCCATCCACAATACCAACCTTGCGGAAGCATATTCAAAGCCTGAAATCCAACTTGGCAATTAAGTTCTGGAGATTCATGATACTGAATCTTTTATCTGTAACCTCAAAAGAAGGAAACTCCTATGTTTGTTGCTGATGGAATTTAAAAATCTGTTGCAGATTTTTACCCGCGTAACACGTACGATATCAATTTAGCGTCGGATTTTAAATCCTCGTTTTCTTTGTGGCTACCATTAAATCTGCTATCTAACAGAAAACCATTTACCCTAGAGCAACCTTCCGTTAATGCTCTGGATGTCAACTCCAAAATGTTTAAGAGATACCTCTATTGCCTTGAAGAGTTTGTTTTCTCCAAGATCAGTCATCAGTTTGAAAGTCCTACCTACTGGACGCGATGCGGAATAGTTTGCTTTAGATCGGCTTAGAAAAGTCGTTGCTATTTTCAATAGCTTGTTGGTCAAAAAAGTGAGTACGTACAATTTTTAATTGTGTACTTTGTATAACAATTTCACACTTAAAATATAATACCTTTTGTTAAGTGCTTTACTTTTTGCCCAACGTTTGTGGTGTTAAATAATGAAGTCATCGGTGAATGCACTTTAAGTTTTGAATCAGTACTGTGAAAAGAACATCGTTCAATTTTGGGTTAATTGACCCAATAAATATTTTTAGTGTCGATCCCAAATTTTAGTTGTTCACAGTGGCTATATTTTTTGCATATAAATGTCACAATTGTGAGCTTCCGTAAATTTAAAATCGATAGTAAAATAATTATCATTTCGATGCAATACAATCCGCTGGAATCATTACTAGCTGTGTATTTATGTGTTAAATTGTTTGTTAAGTGTTTAGTAATAAATAGGTTTATTTACTTAAAAAAATTATAAAGTAATTATTAGTGCTTAGATTGTGCTACATTACACTGCATTTTAAAGGCCCCCGTACTACCTTTTCTACCTCTGAGGGGGAGCGCTATCTTTTTTGGTAACCTTAAAATATGCTTAGGCAGAAAAATAAATTTAAAAGTTCTCTGCGAACTTGAGAAACGCTGAGTACCTTAGACTTAAGAAAGAGATAACGTCGATTCTGTTCCGTCCACAGCCAAATGATTCAAAATTCAGAATGACAATCGAGAATGAAATAAATGAGTGTATTATTTTTGAATGGTATTAAATAATCGGTCGATCCCCTAAAGCTATATTTGCAGTGAAAATTATTTGTTTGTCTAAAGATATTGGACAAATTTTGTTTCATATATTTATTTGCCGTACACTTTTGCATTCGAAAAATCAAACTTACATGTTCGCGTTTCAAATTCGAAATTTCTACTTTTAAGTCGGACATAAAACATGTTAAAAATAAAGTGCACGACTGGGTCGAACGAAACTTTTGTGTTCATCAAAATGTTGGTTGGTTGTTTTTATACTTTGTTAAGTAGGTAGGTAAAGAAAAGGTAAATAGAATATAGGAAAAGGAATATGTAATGTAGTGTAGAATAAAATTCCGTTTTGGGTTATTCATCTCATATAAATAACAATGTGAGTTTATATAAGTTGAAGCTGTCAGTTACAGGCAATTGTCGCAAGTTATGGTAAAAGAGTTAGAAGCGTCTACAGTACTTACTATTTTATAAGCTCATGCACTTTAGAATTCAAAGTGGTGCAGTGGTTTCTGTTTTCTGATCTGCTAATGCATATTTTTATTTTTGACTGAAATATAATAGTAACGATGAATGGAACGGAACTCTACGTGTCGGACCGATGCCTGTACATAGATATTTATGTAAGTTTTCAGAGATTTGTTTTTGAGTTTGCATTAGCAGTTATAAACCGAATGTGCCAATGAACGTGTATCGAAGTGGGAGTTCCTGATTTTATATGGAAGTGGTTGCAATTGTTTTAAGGTGCATATTTAACAATATTGTAAAAAGGGAAATATTTGCTAAAATTAAGTTTTGTTTACCTAACGGTTATTGCATTTTTTGGTAAGTGGGGAGATTATAAAAAAATATAGCATTGAATATGTGAAAATAGATCGGGAAATATAAATAATTGAAAAAAATGTTTGTTTTTTTTTTTCGAAAAAAAAACTAAGTAGATACGGGATCTTATTTCGGATACTGATTTTATCTTTAATATATATTTTGATCAAAATCTTTAGAGCGGTTTTTGTAAAATTTGGCAGACAAAGCAGTACGAAATATTGCAATGTTTAGTTTGAAAAATACTATTGTTGAAAACCGAGTACAAGCTATTGTTCGGGATATAAGCATTACTTGGTTTTTAAAGTTTTATCGAAATCGAAAATGGGATTTTCGAGATATGAGCAGTTTTTAGATTAAGCGTTTCCGGCGATTCCAATTGAAAATAAAGAACGCTTTAATTTTAAAAGCGTCAATTTTACTCTAAGTTTGCATTTTGGTCAGAATCGAATAGACTAAAGAAAACTATATTTTTCAAAAATCCATTTTACGTTAATACAGAGAAAAACTGAGTTTGCCAATAAGCTAGAAAGGACCATATTACCTTAGAAATGAATTTTGTTACAATCGTATGGACCGTTTTCGAGATATGTATGTCAAAATTTCAAAAGTACCCTTATTTATTTTTTTTAGAACGAGTAAGTAGGCAGTTATGTTAACCTCGCCTGTTTAAGATTAAATTTTGGCTGAAATCGTTCGAGCCGTTTTTGGAAAAAACTAACTGGTATGAAAATGGCAAGTACCTACGATTGATATTGAGGTTACCGTTAAAAAAAATGGCCCCGAACTGTAAGCCCCCTGAATTTTAAACTCGAAGTTTGAAAGAAATCCGGGCTGTCATTTAGGCTGTAGGCCTCGTGACATACGGACAGACAGACAGACGGACAGAATCTTGCGACCCCCTTTATTTTGAATTCCTTTATCATCGTAATGTCAGAATCGATTAATATCTCGAGTTCGAATTTTTGGACGAATATAACATATTTTATATAATACATAATAACGTTGAATGTCTCGCAACGCTGAATGAAGTCGCTGAGTTGGATGAACTGGTTTTTGGTGTTGGCGTTTCAGTGGAGCACATTGCACATATTGTAAATATATGTCTAAAATTGATTTTTTTCGCATCGTTATTCAGTAGCCCCGTTTGGTTTGGAATTCATCTGGAAGCTGTGACAGAAAAGAGGCCAACTCGACTTTAGAAACCAAGTTTTATTTGTATATTTAGATTTAATAGCATTACACCAATTTACTTGATTTGTATATGACAAAACTTGTCACGTATACGTATACTTAGGCTTTCAAAACGAGTTCCTGAATAAGATTGTTACTTTCCACCAGATGAAGGTTTGGCAAGTTACATCAACCTAGGCCATACATAATTAAAATTTATTTCTATAAAACTTCGCTTGAATGCTGTGCGATGAACCTGCCTGATACTAATTAATTCCAGCTCACAAAAATGTCGCAAATTTGTATATTGGTAAGCATCAGCCACTATCTATTGTGGGTTTATTATATAAAATGTTACCGCTCAAGGCCATACGCTTATTTTATAGTTTCTGATGTGTAGCACACTTTTAAAATACATCATCCGTTCCATATGCTCACATCACATAATGTTGGATTTTCTAAAGTTCAATGATTACTGGCTATGCTGATAGTTTTTCGAACTAGAACTGTAGAGGTTAACCCGGATATTCTCAAATAGAGTGCTTTTCGGAAACAATGGTTCGTATACATCTTAAGTTTATTTCGAACAAAACCAATCTACTCACACACAAACTGGAAAGTCGATCTAGATTCTAATCTCAGTCTGAAAGGAAAGTGAAGCCATTATTCATCCAAAACGCTGTCTGCATATTTTAATCTGATTGAAACATTCTAACAATCGTTTACCGTATATGAACAGGTGTTCAGTTGCGTATACGATAGGGCTGATTAAAACTCGCGTCACTGCGAATATGTATACTCACTTATGCATTCTGGTAAATTATTGGGATCATTGCGATCATATAATAAATATTACGGCTCGTTATCAACAACTAAGCAAATAATGTACCTACATGAGATTTAATAAGAATTGCTGCTATCAAGTAACAGTGAGCTTCAAAATATCAGTGTGTGCGACCTTTCTTATCTTAAGGCGTCAAAACACAATATCATTCTGTTGGCGGTGGTCACACGCCTGAAGACTACAAAATAATGATGCAATGATGGAGCTAACGATTTATGTTTTCTTTCGTTTTTTAGGATGGTCGATTTTAAAGTCCAACAGCGCCGGTACCGTACCAGTGAGAAGACCATTGTCAACACAATATACGGACCCGTTAAAGGTGTCAAACGGAAGTCCGTCTATGGAGAGCAGTACTTCAGCTTTGAGAAAATCCCATTCGCGAAGCCTCCGCTTGGCGACTTGCGATACAAAGCACCACAGCCACCAGTACCATGGACAGAGGTAAAGAGTTGTACGTCCATGGGCCCGAAACCGTTACAAAAGCATTTCGTCTTTCAAATGACAGAAGGATCAGAAGATTGCCTGTACCTAAATGTGTATACAAAAAACGTAAATATCACCGTGAGAAAAAAAAAACACCACACATATATTACAAATCTATTTTAATTCACAGCTTCAACCCAGTAAGCCACTACCAGTAATGGTGTGGATATATGGCGGTGGTTTTCAGTTTGGAGAGGCTTCCCGCGACCTCTATAGTCCGGATTATTTACTAAGGGAAGATGTCGTTGTGATTTCGATAACATATCGTTTGGGGCCTTTTGGTAGGACTTGGTAACTTTTACATTGAACCAAAGACTTATTCATTTGTTTATATGCAGGCTTTCTTTGTATGGAAGATTCAAAATTTGGAATTCCCGGCAATGCCGGACTGAAAGATCAAGTGATGGCCCTTAGATGGGTGAAAGAGAATTGCGCACGTTTTGGTGGCAATAGTGATAACATAACACTGTTTGGTGATAGCGCTGGCGGTGCTTCCGTTCATTACATGATGATAACCGATAAGACTAATGGCTTATTTCATAAGGGAATTTGCATGTCGGGCAATGCCCTCTCACCGTGGGCGGTGACACCACAACGAAATTGGCCATACAGATTGGCTGTGAAAGCCGGCTATACCGGCGAGGATAACGATCGTGATATATATCAGTTCCTTTTGACTGCTAAGGGTTCGGATATTGTTAAGGCTAACGAGGATCTCTGTACAGATGTTGAGAAACGTGAACGGATTGGGTTTTCCTTTGGTCCGGTTATTGAGCCGTACATAACAGAAGAATGCGTAGTGCCAACGAAGCCAATTGAAATGATGCGTACCACATGGAGTAACAGCATACCTATGATAATTGGCGGTGTTTCCAACGAGGGACTTTTACTCTATTCAGGTGAGTTTATTGTATAAAATGTGAAGATAGGAAAAATAGAATAATCCTAGTTGTGCCCTCCCGGCTTTGTCCGTGCCTAGGAATTTTGTTGCCTGTTTCTGGTATCCTCATCTAAAAGAAAACTCGTCCTACCTTTCGTATTAAGTGCCGCCTACATTTCGCAAAGTGCTTTGTTCAGACAATGTTTCGGATTTGTGTCGATAAATAGCTTTTTGAAAATTTATTTTGTGAGTGGAATGTGTGATGCCACTGCCCTGTGTGCGATCTTGACAAAATTTGAACTCAATCGGTTCGGTGAATTGAATGTTCGAATAGATTGAACACTTCAATATATCACATAAGTTGATTTCATCTAATAATGGGTAGCATACAAATCTCTTCCATGAAAACAAAAAAAAAACATACCTCAGTTCATCGCAAATCGCAATCGTTCAACAAATTTATATGATACACGAATTTGGGATGTTTTAAAATTATCTGACAGAGGGTGGGATACCTATGTTGGACCACGGCACGGCGAAATATGGTTTGAGATGTCAGCTCCCTCATTAAAAAATGTTTGCACATTGACGGGTATTAGATAATTGCGTGTCGTGTTGTTTTTGTTCTTTGTCCCTTCCTTATCGTCGGCGTTTGAAGTGAATATGAAACAGAGGTGGGCGATAGGTTAAGCTTGAATTTTTGTTGCGCTCACTCTTGGGTATAGTCATGAAGTTGTTTTGGACAACAGAGGAGATGTAGCCTTTCACCAAGAACACACACACACAACGAAACGTTAAAATGTGTAACATCAACCGTGCCCGTTGCGAGTGTGGTCATCAGTTTTCATTGTACTGAAGGAGTGGTATCTGGTTCCACCCCCGGAGAAAAACACAAATTACATCTAAAGTTTCTATCCACTGTGACACTTCTCATAAGGTTCTGGCAACAATTGAAACATTAACGGTCTTGACAACAAGTTTTTCAAGTGACAGATGGATTTTTCAACAAATTATATAGATATATATTACAAAAATTCTTTAAACTTGTTTGAACATGCTGCAATCACATATAATTCTCATCGTTTGCGCTAATTGTTCTTTGTTTATTTGATCAATCATCATTATATTAAAACGTGAACATCAAACGTTTCGGTACACTTTTCAAGTATTTATTATGAAATGAGGATAATAAAACTTATATCATTCGAACGGTACTGTACCATAGATGTGCACAAACCAAAAATCGTGGGTACATGTCCCATTAAGGGTGATAAAATTAAGTTATGAATTCCCCATACAAAACAGGTAATTGAAAGGATTTTGGCGACATTCAATTTGTCGCCGACATATTGCCATAGTAACGTATTCAAACATAAAGCATCTTAGATTAGAACGTGTTTCCAATGGAGCAGCTCATTTACGTAATTTTTCGATATCTAGATGTCGCTGTTTTTATTAATAAAAAAAAACTAGTGTGCTTTAGACCACACGACTGAAGTAAAACTTCTTTAGCTCATTCTAAGAATACAAGTTTAGTTTATACATATGAATATATCTATTTTCTTCAATAATTTACTGGCTATGAGAGGAAGAGAGCAAGAAAATGGGAGCGCGCACTGCTCTCTCTTGCTCCTACAGTATGATACAGACAATAGGCCACGGTTGCCACTTACAAAAAAAACTCAAATTATTTGATTTGATTTTGCACAAAATTACCAACTGCTAGAAGACATGGGAGATCATCCACCTATTTTCTTATAACAAACCCTTAACAAATTAGAGTTTCATGTCTGTATATAAATAGTATGATTAATTATTATTATTCACCATCTGTCAAAAGAAAAAAATGAGTGCATTCTGTTATTTGTTGAACAGCGAATAAAACAGTTTTATATTGATGGTGATGAAGCATAGTTATACAAATAAGGTGATGCGTTCACTCAGAAGCAGTAAGGTAGCATTTAAATGAGGTGATATCGAGTTCGCATTCTTGGTACAACTGCTCAAAAATTTACCATAACCACATAAAAATTACCAAATTACCGAAACTCAAAAAGCAAAAATATTACCAAATTTGGTAGAAAATTACCAAAGTGGCAACCTTGCAATAGGCATGTCTTAGATATACGAAACGTAACTGGCTATTAGAGAAACAAAAGAAACTGTGTGCCCGCACCTCTCTCTCTGTTGCTCCTACAGTGTGATACAGACAATATGCCTGCACTGCAGTAATACCAGACTTTAGAGGCAAGTTATCCCACGGTTATACTCAAAATATACTTTAATGTTTACAAAATAAATAAATTTATTATTTTAAAAAAGACTCGTGATTCATTCACAGACACATTTGTCATTTTATGAAACAGTTTAGGGAAATAAATAAAGAAAATGAAAGAATTTAGATATTTTGAATGACTTTTTTCTAAACATGAAAACATTTAATTTGACCGGATGTTGAAACATTTTTTTATTCTTAACTAGCTGTATGTACCCGCCCGGCTTCGCTCGTGCAAAATGTGGTTTCAGAACAGTTGATGGAAACATTTTTTTATAAATTTGCTGTATTGTAGGGGACACAATTGTTTTTTTGATAATCGCTCAAAGGAAAGTCATCGATAGACATTGCAGAGGTATAACGCGAGGGAGCGATCTGCAATAGTGAGGGAATTGAGCCCGTATTAAAAAACATCCCAAAGACTAAGTTCACTCTGCCTTCATGGCATTGCACCTGGTCGTTGGACTAATCAGCAACAATTTAATATTCTTTGGACAATGAAAATGAAAGGAAATAATTTTATAATAGGTATTTAACTCACTCTTTTATTAATGTAACACTTCTTTGTATACTATATTAGAAGTTTTGTTTCTATAGGCTGAGATAGTAATATTTCCTGCAATTTTTAATTCAATTCTATGAACAAAAGGCCCATGGGCTGTAATGCTATTTAAAAACTCCACCGGGTAATTTACTGCCTCATCTTGATTGCAAATAGCATTTATAAATAGTACGACGTGTATCACCAGGAATTTTCCCTAATGTAATAATACCACGATCTGGTATCACTGGTACCTATAACTATTTGACATTTTTTTCTAGACACTCTATTTTGTAAGCAAAACAGAGGCAAACAAACTTTTCATACATATTTGCCATTTCTTTTGTTTTTTTTTTTTTTTCTTAGCAAACCACATAGGTAGGGATGCCAGACGTCCCCCTTTAGGGGGGACAGTCCCTTTTTTCATACAAAAATTCTGTTTGTCCCCCCTAATACAAATCACTGTCCCCCTTATTAAGTCAAAATTCAATAAAAGAAAACATTCAATTGAAAATTTGTAAAATACCTTTTAATATTTTTAAACAGATTCTCCGTGAACACATCCATTTGAATTGCAAGAAAACTTTGAAAGCTGATTGCATCCACTTACGATCTACATCTCGCTTCTAGTGCTAAAGTTGTTCTCCTCTACGTTTTTGTTTTGTACTGTCATCTGTCTCTCTATAAGTTTTTTTTTGTTTTGAAACCAAATTTTACTACATATATGTATCTTATAAAAGTTATTTTTATTTCATTATTTTTTTATTATTTTTATTTTTTGACTCTGGTGTTCGAAAAAAAAAAAATGTTGCTCCCCTTTTTCAACACTTGCCCCCCCCCCCTAGAAAACTAACGATGTTCCCCTTTTCGTATTTTTTAATCTGGCAACCCTAATCACAGGAGTAAAATAGGGTTAAAAGAGATGTCAATGTAATATTGCGCAGTTAGTATGTTCGATTTGAGAATGAATTGCATATTCACTCACTCATGTGAAAATCGTAGAAATGTTTCAAATTTTGCCTTTTTATTTAAAAACCTTTTAAGTTATCGAGTTATTGGATATCCTAAGTTGTACCTGCAGATGTCCTCTATAAGCTGGTATTTACAATACTTAAATGCTCCCAGTATTTTCGAATGGAAAGCGTGACAAAGTAAAAGGCAAAACGAAACGAAAAAATATATTAATCTTGTCCAATTTTTTCCGGAATTTATTGAGATATAGAGTTGAAACAAAGTAGAGGTATCCTCTATAGGCCTGTGAAAAATGCACCAGAATATATTGAACAGTTTCTAAGATTTTTGCATTTAAAGACATGCCGTCAAATTCAATCTTAGTCGAACAGAACTACACCAATTTTATTTATATGATGAAATGAGCAATTAGGAACAAAATTTGACCAAAAAGTAAAATTTTTGTACTATGAGGTCTGAAAAATCCCTTTGTCCCTTTTAGCTTATTATCAGTGAGAAAATCCCGCAAAAAGTGATAAATCCGCCGATCTGCAACCACTGCTGCACTGTATGATGTGTCTTAGATAATGAAAAGTTATTGGCTGAGAGAAAGCGAGAACGAAAATGTGTGCTCGCATATATCTCTCTTGCCTCTAAAGAAATATTTGAAGCGAAACGTAACTCACTCTCTTTTTATCTCATTAACTTATATCTCCCTCTCAACTTCCGATCGCAATTTCCGTAACACTTTCGTGACGCATTCACCAACGTACCCCCCAAGTCAAGCGTGCGCAAAGAAGTATGACTTCAAGCGATACTTGTTTAAATAATAAGTTCTAATTTTGTTGTCAATATACAATGATACAAATTTATTCACTTACTTATTACGAATAGAATTTCGGGAATTTTTGACACTAGCTTTAGCCCACATAATCATATATATAAAATGCGGAATAATCCCATAAACGAATGAACTTTGCAGTAACACAATCACAAGTAATTACAACTGTTGTTGACAATAAGTTTCCGCAATTTCTAAACGTTCCTCGGTCGAAAGGGAACTACAATATGATAATGTAGGCTATAGCTAGTGTCAAAAATTCCCGAAATTCTACTGAAGCTCAGTCCAACGCTAGAAATGTGGCAGCAATACTATTATGGCAACATGTTATTCCAATCGTAATTGTTAATTGGCTTAAGTTGGATTACACCCATCTCGTCCTTTTGTGACTCTATATTAATTCTTTCAATGATGATTTGCCAAAGAAAAGTGACAACTGTCAGTGGTGTCATCTCTCTGTCAATAGAGAACAATCAATTGGCAAGCTATACCTATAGGACATCTTATCCACAAAATAAATTCCATTACCAATAGGTACTGCTTCTTAATTAATGAATCAAATTTTAAAATGTGAAATTGCTCATATAAATGAAAAATTAAAAAGACTTTTGGTGTAGACGTTTAAGTATGATAAGTGAGTTACTAACTGTATCTATCATTATTTGCATTTCATACTAAATATAAATATTTCCATTCTTATTAACAGATACAAAACGGAGTCCGAAACTTCTCAACGAACTCGGCAACTGTCGATTTGTAGTGCCTATCGAATTGGGAATGGATCGCGATAGTGAACTTTGCAAAGAGTACGGTTTACGCCTGAAAAAGACCTACTATGGAGATAAAGATCCTAGCATCGAAACCCTATACGAGTACCTGAACGTAAGCTTAAATAACCAACATCACTGCCAATGTGTGTGCTGATTTCGTGTTTCTTTCAGATGGTATCACATGAGTATTTCTGGTTCCCAATTTACCGCACAGTATTGTCTCGTCTTAAGTATGCTACGGCTCCAACCTACATGTATCGTTTCGACTTCGACTCGAAACACTTCAACCATCTGCGCATTCTTAGCTGTGGCAAGAAAGTTCGCGGTACCTGCCACGCTGACGATCTTTCCTATCTGTTTTACAACTCTGTGGCAAAGAAACTGAAAAAGCATACCATCGAGTATAAGACTATAGAAAGACTGGTTGGATTGTGGACACATTTTGCGGCAGACAGCAATCCAAATTTTGATACAGCGGCCACATTTAAATGGGAACCAGTTCGTGCGGATGAGAAAAGCCTTAAGTGCCTTAATATAGCGGATAGCTTGACAGTTATAGATTTACCTGAGGTGCACAAGTTACAGGTGTGGGAGAGCTTCTTCCCCGAGAATGAGTTGCTCTGAAGAGACAAGCGTGATAGTAGATAGAGGACATAGCGTTTACATGCTAGTGGTGGTATTGAATTTTCTTTTTCTTCTTAATGAAAGGAACATTTGCACTTTTTCGCATTCACTAAGCGATACTAAAATGCCACAAATACTAATACATAACTTGTTATAGATTTAAGTGATATAAAACTATAGCTTTACAAATCAAGCTCGAGGAAGAACAATCACCACAAGTTTGTCATTGGAGAGTATGTACTGTAGGATAGAGTATAAAATATTGAAGGCCATTATGACTTGTCCTTTTGTAAACACGAACGAATAGAATTGTGTAGTCAAATGGTAAATCTAAATCCAAACATATTTAAATTATTTTTTAGATTATACAAAAAATTGTTTATACAAAGGTTGTATATAATAGATATATCGTAACCATAAAACAATTACCTGTATTTATTATATGTTTTGCTATACATATATATATTTTGTTAAACACATTTATGTAAACTGATATGTAATGCTGGTACATACATATCTAGATAGCCATATAAATATTTATTTTTATGAACTAGTCTTTTGAGATGTGACTGCATGTAGCACGTGCAGCGACCGTATTTATGTACTGTAATGAATTATATATTTTTTCTAAATGCGACATTAAAGATTAAAATGTCAAAATTAGCAAAACTGTTTGATTTTATTTACTTAATTGGGGTAGTCATTTTGGGCATCAAGGATGTTCAAAAGTTAGACTGTTCTGTACGACCTTCAGTCAGTCAGCTTAATGACATATTAACTGCAATTTGCTTTTTTCGCTGTATCTGGGTGCCGAATTGTTATACGCTACAAGTCTTGATCGATGGAATGCCTTCTGACAACCCGCATCAATGTTAAACTCAGAACAAAAATGTTATACCAAAGCTCTACAAAATATAAGAGGTGTCTGCTAAGTATGATGTTCAAAAAATAGGGCACATGGCTAACACCAGATCTCCAAACTATCTACCAATCAAGATCGTCCATTTTAACGACATGAAGTGAAAACTCAAAAGTAGTAAACAAAATTTAAGCTGAACAAAGCTCCTGGAACTATTCGAGGCAGCGAAAGAAAACCTACTTGAAGTAAAATTACGTTGTGATTATCTATCAGTACTGTTATGTAATTTGTACACGTAAGTATTCCCAGGTCACAGCTAGCAGCAGACCAGCAATAAGAGAAGCCGCCGCACAAGTGTTTTTTGGTATACGTATAGGTACACCAACTTTTTTGTAAGATCTTGTAGGTTCTGGCTGATAGCAGTGAGGTGCCGTGGTGCTTTCAGTAGGATGTTCACTATAATTTCTACAGTAGTAAGTATTTTTTGTTCTATTCCAGGACACTACGAGGACGTGGAAAACAACGACCCCATTACTTAGTTTTCTTAGAGGTATATTTATTTGTTGTTTTTTTAACTTTTTCTATTGGAAAAAAATGTGCTTATTTAAGCAACTCTTAAATGATCAGATTACTTTAAAAGAAGCTGGCAAGGCCAACAGAAGACTTTGCTGATAGGAGGGCAACCACACAGTCAAAGCTTGGATGCATATTTTGTTTTTTTTTTCATGAAAGTGCTTAGTAAAAGATTAAATTAAATTTGAAAGGGGTGGGATTGACCGACCACAATATTTTTTTTTCCAATTTATCAGCTGAACTTAACTGCGAAAATGGTTTAGCAAGTAGCTTATCAATTAAAACAGTAGTAATTTCAAATATTCGAATTCATATGTTTTCACTGTGCAATCGCCTTCTATAGTCTATTCCATATTTATACAGTCAGAGGACCAGAATGAGAATGAAAAATTATTATTATTATTAATTATTTAAGCTTGTGCTTTAATGTTCTACAAAGAATAGCGCATACCAGGAGAACGGAGCCTAGGATCGAAATGGGACGCTGATCCTGGCTGTTGTAAGTTGTATTTGAATATTGTATCTTGCATGATCTTGTGTTGTGCTTGTTCTTTTTTCTGCACACAGTAAGCACTTGGCAGCAGTGTTGCCGCTTAGAGAAAAAATAATCCACTAGAATTCACAAAAATATCAAGCTCTCTCAGCTTGAAGTCAAAAAAAAAACATATAAAATAAATAAAAAAATACAACAATCAACAAATTCAAGTAAAGAAAAAAAACGTTTTGGTAAAAAAAATTAAAAATTGCAAAATTATTTCCAACTCAAAGATGTATCCATCTATTTCTAGGTTTGAAGTAGAGGCCTCGGTTATAAAGGGTGATTTTTTAAGAGGTTTAGAACTTTTTTTAAAAAAAAAAACACAAAAAATTCGAAAAAATTGCAATTTAATGTTTAAAGATAATTTCATGCAAATGTTGACCGCGGCTGCGTCTCAGGTAGCCCATCCGCTGAGTCCAATTTTGGCATACTCTTTCACACATATCGGCCGGTATCTCACGAATGAATGCATGGATGTTGGCTTCCAGTGCGTCAATCGAAGCGGGCTTGTCCCTATACACATTAGCCTTGGCATACCCCCACAAAAAATAATCTAATGGTGTCAAATCGCACGATCTAGGCGGCCAATTGACAGGCCCGAAACGTGAAATTAACTGTTCACCAAACTCGCCTCGCAATTGCGCCATTGTTTCGCGTGCTGTGTGGCATGTGGCACCGTCTTGTTGAAACCACATATCATGCAAGTCAAGAACTTCCATTTCGGGCAAAAAAAAGTTTGTTATCATCGCTCGGTAGCGTTCACCATTGACAGTAACGCTGCGATTCGCATCATCTTTAAAGAAATATGGCCCAATAATGCCGCCGGCCCATAAACCGCACCAAACAGTGGCTTTTTCGGGATGCATTAGTAGCTGTTGCAATGCTTCTAGCAGATCTTCACTCCAAATGCGGCAATTTTGCTTATTTACGTACCCATTCAACCAAAAATGAGCCTCATCGCTGAACACAACTTTTCGATAAAAAACCGGATCCTCGGCCAGCTTTCCAAGAGCCCATTCACCAAAAATTCGGCGTTGTGGTAGGTCGGCTGGCTTTCGTTCTTGCACCAGCTGTATCTTAAAAGGCTTTACGCCCAAATCCTTCCGCAAAATTTTCCACGTAGTGCTGTAACAAAGGCCTAACTGCTGGGAACGGCGCCGAATCGACATTTCGCGGTCTTCTGTCACACTAGCTGATACGGCCGCAATATTTTCTTCACTACGCACAGTACGTAAACGTGTTGGTGGTTTAATGTCCAACAAAGTAAATTTGGTGCGAAATTTGGTCACAATCTTCCGAATAGACTGCTCAGAAGGTCGAGAATGCCGATCATAAAATGGAAGCAGCGCGCGATGAACATTTGGAACCGAGCACGAATTTTGATAGTAAAATTCAATAATTTGCAAGCGTTGTTCATTTGTAAGACGATCCATGGTTAAATTGCAAACCAAACTGAAGCTGTTTGACAGTGACACAAGGTACTAAACACACGTCAGCTGTCAAAACCGGTGTTGCCAAAACCAAACCAGCTAAAAAATCACCCTTAGTTCTTCAATCAGATTGCGATTTTGTTGGCTGTCCGATTTTACTTATTAAAGCAGCTCTTGTTTATCACTTTTAATTGATTTCTTATTATATTTTGAAACAGGTACGGAGGTGACACTTTTTCCACATGGTTTGTAGTACCAGGGTTTGGGAGTAAAAAATCGCTAGAATTCACTAGATTTTATTTTAGCGACATCATTTTATTAAAAATAATCGGGAGTCTTAAAAATCCACTAGATCTACCGACAAACTCGCTAGAGCGGTTGTAACACTGCTAGGCAGGCAGGCACATCGCTCAAGCACGAGTACTTTTTTTGCCAGCACCCAGAGAAAAGCCTGTGTAAAATTTACCTAAATCGCGGTATAAATCAACTTAGTCCTAAGGCCGTTTTGAACTTGGTAAGTTCTAAGGTAACTTACCTTACATTCCTAATGTAACCGAACATTTTTTAACATGTGTAAAATCGGCCTATTTTTTGGTAACGGTATGCCAGGCTGTCTAAGGTGTTTTACCTTAAACCTAGGCTGAATTAGGAGTTACTTTACCTAAAGAAAGTGTCATCTTACACTGCAAAAATAATTGTGCTAAATTATGTTTACGGATAACATGAAGGAATCAAAATTTAGGTATTTTTTTTCCAAACACTTGATTTGGTTAATATGCTGGAAACTAAAGTAGCCAAATAAAATTTTACCAATTTTTGGTAGATGTACAGAGACATATTCATACCTTTTAATTCCATAGCCAGGCAAACTAACCTTACTCGTATTTCTTATGCTGGATGCTGTCAGAAATGTAATAAATATTAATGAAATGCTTTTTATATTAATTCATTTTTATATTTATTTTTTTTTCTGCTAATTTTGTTATACAATAAAATATTTATATAAATATAAAAACAGTTACATGATATTTATTCAGACTGTAGTAGCGTTGAAAATGCAATGTTAATATTTTTATTATCCTTAAATAGAAAACATACATTTGACTAGGTATACAAAATTTTCTTTGTGAAACATTGTTTAGGAACCGGTGTCCATTTTTCTTGGAAATTGCCTTAAGATCTATTAGAAAACTTTCTTAAACAATTGGCTTTAATTCGATTCGGTGTTTTTATATTATTTACACACATTAAACAAAAGGGATATTTCAATGCACTTACCTTAAACTTCTTCTTCGACAAACTTTTTCTCTAATGTTTTTTTGTTATTTGTGATTAAATTTTTGTTGGTAACTTTAAATTTCCACACTGTATTGCGCTGTACTGTTTTAAATGTTTTTATATTTCAAGAACTTATTGAACTTATATCACTGATTATTTTTCGTATACAAAATACGTCCACAAAATACAAAAGCCAGTAAAACGCATGCAACAAGCGAATATATTTTTTGGAGGATATAATCCCCTTAGATGTTATATATTTATTCCTTAAAACTAAGGAAATTTTGCATGGTCGGTGAAAATTTATCCGAAATATCAGCCTAAGCTAAGGTACATTTACCTAGTAACTAAGGTAATTTGCACACTGTTTCTGAATCTGACGGCACATTCCGAAGCAATATATGAAAATAAATGTTGATTGGCTGGTTGCAGGCGGCTTCTATCAATCAGTATGGTATGCAAAACTTTACCTTAGAACTAAGGGTTTTTATACCCGAGTATTTCTAAAAGTAAAAGCGGCTGCAGCCATTTTCGCTTATCTGAATAACGATTTACTGAACAAATCTGTTAAAGGAAACACAAAAGTTGCCACGGAATTTTTTCGAACTAGGTATCCGAAGATACTTAAGAGAAAATATGGCTTAAATAAAAAAATAATTGGAGTCTAATTCATGTTTCAGTTAAACGGAGTCGACCATATACAGTCTAAAAAGACATAACCATGTTTCACATCTTCCAATCCGCCCATTTAATATGTCGTTTATTAATTTTATAAAATTTCAATAGTCTTATATCCTGCATTTTTGTTAACATCCAAAAGACAAATTGTCTGCTATCCGTTCGTGAATTCACTCTCACGTTATTTACGACAACTAACTATTAAAAGACGATTTAAAAACGAAATCTTCTTACAAACACTAGAAACTAACATTCCCCAGTTCTATCATCTTCAAACAATTATTATTTAAACTTATTTAAAAATAAATATTGAATATCTAATTATGAAAACATATCTAAAAGCAATTTAATCTCCTTTCCTATTAACATGTTATTATTATAAATCTTGTATTAATTTTAAATCCAATATTTATGTTAAATTATAAACTGTTAATCTTTCACAGACTTATCAGTGAATTCTTACTGTGTAACCATGTAGTATACAATAAATGTTAATAGTAATTACAATAATAATAGGCTACTAAGCAACAACGTATACCTGAAGCGGCAGTAAGGTGAATGTGAGGTTGTCTTAACTCTAAGTTGAACTGGAATCGAACGATAACTACTGTCATTACAATACTAGCGTTTAAACCTGACATTGTGCAGATGAAAAGGACCTTGGAAAAGTGCATATTATTTATACCGGTTTATGTCAACATCAAGAGAACCTATGGAGAAAAAGTCAAGAAATATATTGAACTCGCACGTGAGATTAAATAACGAGAAAGTTTAAATAAAAACGCGTGGTGTCTTTTATTTAACCGAGCATAGAAGTAATAGAAAAAGATTAAATTGACGAGCTGAGGAAATTAAAGTGTGCAAATATTTTGTGCACAAAAGATCGAAAGCATTTATACCGATCACGTGCAGGATAGTTCGGAAAGTATAGATAGAACAACCATAATAAAAGTGACAATACACCTACCAAACTTTAATTACGGTCGTCTTATACCCAGCTCACTATAGATCTGGGGGTAAAGAGGCATGAGAAAAGAAATAATGAAATACTCAACAAAATTGTACAGGAATTTTTATTGTACCTATTTGTTCTTCAAAACATTTACAACCCTTGCTGCTGGATTGCTTATATGTACCTACCATTGCTCTAACATTCACAATCGTAGTCAGCCTTTCTTAATGGTTATTATTTGTAAGCTGTCTGCACAGAATACCTACCTGGGCGATCTTGGATTGAAGTTTTAAGGCTAATTTTTGCTTGACAATCAAGAAGGTATACATACTCGAACATATCCAACCAGAACAAACTGACGACAATGTGTAAACTGGTTTAATTTTTTTCGTTTTGAAACTCAAGGAAAAATTCAATGAAGTTGATTTATTCGACCGATAACATAGCCGTTGCTTGTATCGTCGCTTGCAATTGTCGCTGAACCTCAATTGTAGATATATTTGTAAATATTCACCAACAAATGTGTTGTACGAGTAGGAAAGTGGAATCACGTTTATAGCGGAGGCCATCTGCTGGTTTCAATGTAAATTAATGTAATTTGGGCACTGACAGATCAGATTGAAGTGACAACAACGTAGTGTCATCTCTCCCTCTCCAGCACTAAATTGATCGCTACGCTTGAATAATGTATTGGAATTTTGTAAATTTTGTAAAGCGAATGCGGTGCCGCCTCGACTTAAAAAGAAAATGATGATATTCATATAAAACACGAACGGAATGAGGGCTTGACGTTAAGGTTAACAGAAAATAGCTGTTGTTCGTGATATTGCATTGGAGATGGTTCTGATATTTATTGGTAAAGAGTTCCATACTTTTACAGCATAAATAAAAAATAAACAGGACGAATTTAGGTAGTTATAACGCGGTGGAATTAAACAAAGCGTTCTAAGGGAACGAGCAAAAAATAAGTACAAAGGAGTCTTAGTTGTTAATATGCTATGTAGGAATATACAGTTTCTGGCGTCAATATAATGTTTAAGGGTTGTACCCAATAGGCTTTTTGCCTGTTGGTCATATCTTCGTAGTCCATGAATATATCTTACCGTATCGTTGAAAGCAACTTGAAGCTTGCGCTGGGATAAGGAATCGACATTACAGTATACAACCTCAGCATACGTAATTAAGGGTAGGATGAGACTTATTACAAGTTTCCGTCTAGTGGCAATAGGAGTAAAATTTGCCACAGTTTCCTAAGACATCCATAAATTCTTCTTATTACGTAGTTTATATGGTCGTATCCTGATAAGTTAGAGTCAATAACAAATCCCAGGCTTGTAGCAATGTGAACAATCTTTAATTTGAAATCAGAGAGCACGACATCAGGTAAAGTTTGGATGGGTAGTTTTTGTTTAGATATGGGTATAACTTGAGACTTGTCTGGATTTAAAATTAATCCAGATACAGACCATAAATAAATACTGCAGAGGTCCTCATTTAGGTTGCTTACAAGTTCAGCTGTATTATTAAATGGCCTGGCCAAGTAGAGCTGAATGTCATCCGCACAGAGATGGACCGTTGTATTTTTACAGACAGATGGCAGGTCATTTATAATCATACAAAAGATAATAGGACCAAGTATGGAACCTTGAGGAACACCCTGCTTCACTGGCAGAAGAGCGGAAGAAGAATCGGAAGTTACAACTTTCTGAAATCTATTTGAAAGGAAGTTTTCAAAAAGTTTTACTGCACTGTTACCAAAACCAAAGAGATGTTGCAGTTTCCAGCAGAGAATTTTATGGTTAACCTTGTCAAAAGCTTTTGACAAATCAAGCAGACAAAGAAGCGTTACACATCCGTTATCAAACTCTTTTCTTATGTCTTCTAAGATATTAACCATCGCAGAAGAACAACTGTGGTTAAACCTAAAACCCGATTGCCCACCATATAGGAGGCTATTAAGAGATAGGTGTCCAATAACCTGTCCCGCTATGAGTTTCTCAAAGACCTTTGACAGGCACGGTAGAATACTGATTGGTCTGAAATCAGCAGCAGATGCCGGGGTGTTTTTTTTTTTTGCAACAGGCACAACTCGTGCTATTTTCCAAGATTTTGGGAAAGTTGAGGTGGTAATTTAGTGGTTGATAATATGGGTCAGGTGAGAAACAATATTGGGTAAAATCAGTTTTACAAATCGCATTGGTATCCCATCTTCGCCGATAGCATTTGATTTATCAACGATAAAAAAAAATCGAAACAAATTAAACAAACATTTTCAAGAAACTATTAAAACTTGGTCGTTTTACAAATAAATAAAACTTCGAATTATATTATCGACAGAAAGGACACAACAATTCATTTTTATTTTCAATTTAGCTTCGTGAAACAGCAACTACACATCTTACAGTGATTAAAAGGCTTTATGTTTCGAGGATTTTCGAAACAAAGACAGCAATTCAATGTTTCGTTTTCTTCGTGTTGTCCTGAGTTATTCAAAACAATTTCTTCGCTTTCATCTGCTGATGAATCAGAGTATTCAATGTCAATCATTTGGTTTGACTGACAATTTTTTTTATTTTTATTTGATCAAATTCTCACTAACATCGATTTCAGAAGTAGACATAAGAACTGGGAAAAGGAGAACACAAAATTATATGATTTTCATTTTTCCCAACTGCTCGTAGCTAATAGCTTTTTTTTTAAAGGTAATACTCAAAAACAACATCGAGATAAGGAAACCGGTTTGACTATTTGTTATAGCATTTGGAGTCGTCGCAGTGGCTTAGTGGTTAGTGTGTTGGACTACTAAGCGACGGGTCCCAGGTTCGAATCCCGAGAAAAACCCAAATTCCAACTTAAGGTTTTTTTCACTGCGCCACCTCTCGCGAACGTCTGACAAACATCCGAGAGTATAACTGTCATGAAAGAGCTTCTCAATTGGCCGTTTGGACTCGGCATAAAATTGTAGATCCCTTCCATTCGTCCCAAAAATAAAAACTCACACAAGACGAATGGTTGTGAGAAGCTAGGCTTGGGTCCATAAGGACCTGTTGCGCCAATTATTTTTTTTATTTGGAGTCGTCTTCTTAGTTTCTCTCGAGGCGTACATTTAGGAAATGTATAGTGGGATATAAGTCCCGAATTAATTTTTCGTCCCACTTAAGTGGGTTATAAGTCCCGAAATCAATTCGGGACTTTTGTCCCTGCGCCAAAATAGCGGAGCGCAGTAGATCACTAAAAAAATTCAGTAAATTACAATCTTCCGCAGCAGATTTTTTATTATACAAAAACAAATATCAATTGCTTATGTTTTTTTATAAACGTTCCATCAATAGTAAATTAAAATTTGCACGGCTGTTCAAGAGTAGGTTGAAAGTTGAATCGCTGCTACTGACGTCTATCAGTGCCCCCAGAGTAATATACACTACACCATTTTTTTCTTTTTATAGATTTTATTATTTTTTTTCTTTAGCACAGCAAACTATTTCGTTTGGTTATTAAAACTAGACTGACTGGCAGGTCAATAATCGCTTAACATGAAACCTAACATAATGCTTAAATATATAATACAAAATAACAGAGCAATACGCCACACAACTAAACACTCATCAGTCATCATCCACATCAGTATCAGATAAGCAACGCCACTCCATCTGCTTTGTTTCTTTGTTTCGCATATGCATATACCCAATTGCAGTTAGCGTCAAACATCGGCTGATGTTTGTACCGCTCTTCGAGAAACGGAAGGTTTCATTTGACCTACTTCCAATGATAATTCATTTGGGTGCAAGTGTACCCAAATCGTACTCAGGTTTATACATATTACATGTATGTAACTATGTAACTCCAGGTAAAAAAAACTCCCAAAAATAAATAAATAACTTCTCACATTGGATATACAAAGTCGCGCACGGACATCAAGCAATACAATGCAAAGGAAAGTAATAAAAATACAAAGAATATTAATTAATTAATAAAGTATTATTCGTCCTTAAAGTCATAACTTGGAATATGGGTTCGTTTCACAAAATATATAGATCATATATAGAAACATCATGATTTAAGTGCAGAGTTCAGTAAAATAAATGGTGCAGTAAAATAACCATAGAGATAGTCTAACCAAACTAGACGGTCAACTGAGAGCAGAAACGGTACATCTGCCTACAAGCTGCCTGTCTTGCATAAGATTGCATAAGTATTCGTGGCTGTACAAATCAAAGGAGCGCCATTGCTTATGCACGCATACCTACACAATCTTATGCAGGGGCTTCATGTTCATTGGGCGGCCATTTTGGTAGTGGGATTTCAAATTGGTTTGACTGTGGTCGGTACATTTTGTGCCCATAAGTTACACAGCGTTCACATCACAATTGAATTTAAGAATTTTTAAAGTTTATGAACAAATGGAATTTCTGTTATAATTTCGTTACAATGCCAAATACCTTAATATAATAATCATTTGTCAATATCTAGCAAAAATCATCCTTATAATAATAATGAGGGAAAAATTAACTAACACGGTTCACTTTAGTTAAAGGAGATTTTGTAACTTCAAGCTTTTTTTATATATTTTAAGAAAATGCTCCATCAATTATTTGATTTGAAATTTCGAAGTCATATTGAAACAAAATATTTTAACACAGTTTAGAGAAAACATTTTTTTTTATGTCGTGGCGAAAAATATTTTTTTAGGTTTAGCATAATTTATATTATGTATATAGTACCTAAAATGAATACTTGCACAGTTATATATGCAACTATATGTACCTATTGCTGTCAAATTTGTACAGTGTACACGCTTGGCTTTGTTTGGTAAAGACCATAATACAAAAATTCTCGTAGATCGCCCTATATTTATGTGAAATACTCAGAACAGTAAAAAAAATGTTTTGATCACTTTTTGTATTCCAAAAACACCTAGTTTTTGTCAATAAATAACTTTGAGAGGTTTATAAAAAAAAATCAGTGCACATTTCAAAATACATTGTTATAAAATTTGTAAACGAAATATATACACATAATAAACGAAATAAAGCGTGCGAATGCCAATAATTAACAAAACAATTATTTGTATTCTTACATTCGATTGAATACGCGAAATCTGAAATCGGTAAAAAAAATTGCAGAATTCACTTAAATAACACATTATAACTATTGTCTTTTTGTGTTTAACACTTTTCTTTTGCTTTCCGAAATTATCTCATACTTTTTTTTTTAAATATGAATAGCCTTTCCATTTTAACTGTTCCTAAGTAACTTTATTGGGCACTGTTCATTGTTATTAAACTATAGATTTTTTAATCGTATTTTAATTTTGTACAAATATGGTGTTAAGTAAACGAACCTAAAAACATTCACCACTTTCTTACATTTACTTATGCCTTAGTGGAACCTTGGGTTTAACTTACATGTTGTTACTTAATTTTTGGAACAAACCCCACGGATTTCATATATTCATTTACAAATTGTAAATTAAAAAGAGCGCTGGAGAGAGGGCTATCATTCAAAATTGGAGGGAAAATCTGGTAGGTGCACGGAAAGTTGTTTGTAGTGTCTAGTTTGGAAATAACGTCGAGCGAAACAACGCCGAATTCAAAAAATTGTGAAAGAAAAATAACGCCGAATTTCCATGATCGGTCTTATCTAACATTTGTAAAGTGAAATAAAGCCCAGTCGTCCTTATTTCGCTTTAAATTTATAAATACATTTAGATAATATGCACAAATATAGTTTTTATTTTGACTATTAACTATTCGGTTATTTTCTCAAATTTCTCTCTCAGTTATTTCAGCATTTAGAATTTGAGAATAATAAAATTAACATACAATGGCAATTTTCAATATTGTGGACATGGACATTTCATTTGTTTCTAGTAAAGGGTCAATCATTTTCCGGTTTCGAAAGTAAAGCTAAATAAAATACATACAGCGATACATTTTTGGCGAACATTTTATTTCCTTATATAGTTTAAATTTGGACTTTGCCATTGAGTGCGAAATATAATATCATTCAAATGGCCGCCTCGGGAAGAATCGCAACATGCAATCGCAACTTTTTCACATATTTCCGGCGGTATCTCGACCATAACTTGAGTAATGTTGGTTTTTAATGCGTTTAGAGTTCGGGGATTATTCGCGTAAGCACGGTCTTTTTTGTAGCCCAGAAAAAAATCTAACAGTGTCAAATTGCATGATCTTGGTGCCCAATTGACGTCGAGAAAACGTGAAATTAAGCCACGAGGTAACTTCTCACGCAATACAGCAGTAATTGGTCGTGTTGTATGGGGGCGTGTTATTGACGGGGCTTGTTGCCCCCTAGTAAGTTTGTTCGATTGTTAAACGATCCATTATCATAAATGGCAAACATTCAGCTGAGTTTGACAGGTGTCTAATACCAGCACTACCGACTTGAAACCACGAAATGGAGGACCCTGTATTTACTGCGCCTAGCAATTCTTAATCGAACACTGAAAAACAAAATGACTTATGTCTCCTAGTTTGGAGCGAAATAGATCCTCCACTGCCGTAGTAAAAAATGCTTGTATTTAACCACTCTATAAAAAACCGTTATCATATTTTGGCGCCAAAGTTACCCGGATTTTGGAACTCGCCGTTATCTCTCAAGGCACCGAAATAAATCCCCTATCATGGAGCAGAACGACTCGTGTAAATTTGTGTGATGTGGGATGTGTGGATGCTTAATTGCAAAGATATTCTTTCTTTTCAATATAACAAAGTTAAATATCTAGGCCTAACCTTAGACAGTAAACTCTTATGGAAAAAACATACACATGAGATAAACAGGAAGGCAACGCGGGCTCTAATGATTTGCCGGAGCCCAGCGGGAAAGTCCTGGGGATGTAGCCCGATCATCCTTAGATGGATGTATATTGCCATTGTGAGACCAATGATCACGTATGGAGCGATTGCATTGGTAAAAAGAACCAGTCTATCCACTACAAGGAAGACACTCAATAAAGTGCAAAGACTGGCATGTCTATGTATTACAGCGGCCATAAGAACTTGCCCAACTGCAGCTACGGAAGTGCTATTGGAACTGACCCCTTTGCACCTCGTGGTTGAGGAATGTGCAAGTAAAACGATTCTAAAAATAGCCAATGAAACAGTTTGATGCACTAGTCACAAAACACGCATTATTGGTCCTTCTTAGAGACGATACCATCAAAAGATTTGATTTCCAAAAGAACTTTGTTACAAAGCTCAGTAACAAGAAGAACTAGAATAACGAATCCACAAATCACAGACTGAGCAATAACACAAAAAAGTGGTAAACAGATGGGTCCAGAACTGATGAGGTAACTGGAGTGGGAGTATGCGGGCCTAGACCCAAATCTGTGGTCACAAGGCAAAACCTCTTAAGTCTGTTTTACTCATTGTTCAGACGAGCAGTTAAACGTCTTTTTATAGTACATTTACACCGCACCTAAATTCAACATTTTGGAAAAAAAAATTTCGAAATCCAGTTTGGCGTTCCCACTGAAACTTCAACATTTCAAATGACAGCTAGTGTCAGAATTCATTACTGATCTTTTTTTCTGTTTAGAAGTCAGAAGTGGTTGAACCTAAAGAAAATTTGTTTAGCTACGTATATTAATTTAAACATGAATTTAAGTGCTAATTAAGATGTATTAAACATATTGTTGACTCAATTTAGAGGTATGGAGTTCGCGATGTAATGTTATTGATTTGTTGACAGCTACTTTTTTTTGTCAGCGGGCTGAAAAGTCAATAAACGACGTGCGGGATTTGTAAAGAGGTATGTTCGATTTGGCAAACTTACAAATGCAGCGAAGAAATTCAACATTTCACTGAAATTCAACATTTGGAAATGTTGGAAAATGTATGGCGAAATGCTGGACATTTGGGCTGAAATGTTGAATTTAGCCGAAACGATGAATTTAGGTGCGGTGTGAATGTACTATTACTCTAGTGACTTAAGCTGTTGTTTTTTTTTTAAATTGTGGCCACTTTTTTAAAGATATAAAGCTGTAAAAATTTACAAAATCAAAATCTCAATTTCGTCTAAAGTCGACTTAAGCGGTTTTGCCTTGTCACCTTGACCGCAGAAATATTCTCAACCAATAGGCAAAGTACCAGCATCTTTCAGGCTGAAATCTATGCCATAGATAGATGTGTCCAAATCAACCTAGACAGAAACATAACCAACTGTGATATGCAATAATGGCTGCAATAATGGCACTCAATTCCAACATCATCAAATCCAAACTTGTATGGGAATGCCTACAAAAATTAAATGAATTGGGTAGGAGAAACAAAATAACCCTGCTGGGTGCTTGGCCACATGGGAATAGAGGGTAATGGAATGGCCGACTCCCTAGCAAGAAAGGGAGCATCTGAAGCTTTCATAGCTCCTGAACCGTTCTGCGGAATAGCGGATCACACCCTCAAAGAAGAATTTAGGAAACTAGAGAATGAAAACAGGGCAAGAACTTGGCATTAAGCTCAAGGCAGACTAAAAAAACTTCTGGAGCAATACAACCGGAAAAGATTCCAAGCTTGCATCGGCATGAGTAACAAAATAACCTCCGTATCCTAACGGGGCATTATAGACTCAAGGAACACCTCAGAATTCTGGGTATATCTGAAGAAGGTCTCTGCAGATTCTGTGATGAGTCAGAACACGTGCTGGGATCATGTGGGGCATTGACCCACAAAAGACTGAAGTACCAAGCAAATCATGTTATCGAAACACCACGGTAACATATTTACTGGACTGAGAGTTGATATGTTACTGTTTTCCATTATAAATCGAAAGTTCTAACATGTATATTGTATACAGAATACATTTTAAATTTCGTATAAACTACTACTGCAGAGGTCTCCGAAAGCATTCGTTACAAGCACACTTCTCCGAATTCTTATTTCGCCGGAAGTCTATCTAATCTAGTTTTATTGGTAACACCTGTGCACATATTTTATGCAAATAGAATACAAGCCAGTCTTATCACGAACTTCAACAAGTGGAATAATAAAGAGCAACCTATGTGCGCAAGTAGGTACTTCCATCCGGAATTTAAGTATACCTATGTACATACATATATTGGCCTCGAACAAAAAAAAAAGGCAAACCAAATCTCTTGATAATTTAATTGAGCCTCATTCGTTCTGAATTGCACGGATACTGTGGAAGGTAATTCTTGCTGTTTATAAATGCGATTAAAAAAAAAGTCACTTGGCGGCAGTATGACATCTGCTAACTGTGGTCTGTGGTTTATGCATGGGTAGGACTGCTATACTCTCGGAATTTTGTCAGACGACTGCGAAAGGTGGCACAAAGGACAACATTTTAACTGATTTGAGACCCTTCGTTTAGTTGTACCTCACACAGCCAACTGAACAACGGTGCACGCGTTTTATCTCCTTAAATTGGATCTCTTTTTCTATAAGTTTTTTTTTTCTTTTTAAGATACCTAATTTAAATAATAATTTTGGAGCATAGTTCAAGTTAAAAAGTTTCCACTTTTTACAGCAGATCAAAATTGACTTCCCAACGTTTGGTGACCAAATGCGAGTTTGGTTAATAATCCGCCAACACCCGTCCGTCAAAAGAGCCCCATATTAGGCCTTTTTTATTATGCTCACAGATCTGTATAGATCATTGATTTCCATGGTTTACAACAACACTACAAGATCCAAATTTTGTTGTATACCATGATATTATGATCCAATGATCTATACAGATCATGTGAGCATAATAAAAAAGGCCTATTGACGCGGTCAGCGAAAGTGTAGTGTATATAAGAACCCGAATTCGTCGCCCTGCGGTGACTTCAATTTGGTGAATTTTGCGTGGTGACTTGGGCCAGCATCCGTACATGTATTACAAATATGAAACAGCAATATGTAGGGCACACCGGCATGCTAAATTTGTTAAAAGATCCCGGTTAGCTGAAACAATTCCAAATATAATCGTATAACTCTAACGCATATGAAACAACGACAACAATCAAAAGATATCACCACATAGCTATTTTTTATTATTTATGAGTATATACATTGTGCAATTTAAATACCTAAAAACATTGCAGTTCATAATTACTAAATACCATAAAAATACATAATTTAATGACTATAGAAAATTATCTCCAAACGATCGACTCAATCCAATCGTTATAGTAGAACACGCGTGTATATACCGCCGGCACACCCTTATTACCACACCCTTGCCCCGTTGACGTTATCCCAATTACTGTGTACATACATGGATAGCTCGGATGAATGGCTTGCAGAGGACCACCGGAGTCTCCTTGACATGTGTCCTTATTGCTTTGACTGGACCCAGCACATATTTGGGTTCTAATTTTAACTCCGCTAGGTAGCTTTTCACTCACAGTATGGGCTTCAATACATTGATCATATGAAAACTGTTCAACATTCGCCTTTTGAAGATGGTCCGCCAAGCTTCCGGCAAACTGTTTGTGCCCCCAACCTGTGATGATTAATTGACTGATGTTGTTGTAGTTTTCATACGGCAGACATGCGGGCCGAATGTATGCATTCATTGTTACATCTTTGTCCAGCTTTACCAGTGCAATGTCGTTATATTTAAGGGAACTGTTGTATTCTGGATGAGGTATATGAGGTAATATTATGTTGAAGTCTACAGGTTGAGCATCATCGGTATCCGTTTTAATATTTAGGTCGCCAAGGCGGACGATGGTAAGGTCCTCGCTGGAAACAAAGGTAACATTACAGAATTAACATTCGCAATCGTCGCAAAGATACGAATAACCAACAACAAGTTATTGTAAGTAAAGTGCCAAGTTGCTACTCTACCCTGCTTTTAGAAAGCGTTTGTTCCCTCACTAGACACCCTGCCTCATTTGACTTCAACATACCCTCGAAGTTATAACAAGACAGGGTGTGCCTAGGTCATTTACGAACTAGATCCCTATACAATTTGTGTTCAGCCGAAAGGGCAATCATAGAAATTATGTAATGAAGCCTTAGTGGTAAGTTTGATATAGTATTTCTGTCATTTATACAAACATAAACAGCTAAAAATGCACCCGTCGTCAGTATAGGTCACAGGTGAGCAACCATTCAATAATTACAGCTACAAATGATTAAAAATTTTAAAATATATTACCAATCATTATCTACGAACTCAAAGCAATGAGCAGCTGTGAGAACATAGTTTGGGCTTATGAGAGTCCCTCCACATTTCCACTTGGGCGCTCCATTTTTATCCTTACATCCCAATAGCGCCATGTGGGGAAACTCCTTGGGAAGGGCATTCTCGCCATCAACGACCAAAGGAAATGTGTATTGAGAGCAATTCGATCTAGTGAAGGTAGTGGGAACTGCACCAGCAGTTGGTCTTATAAATGTAACTTCTTTGTCGAACATGTTTTTCTTATATTTCTCACATTCTGGAAAAAAAAAATATACGACACAAATGTTAATTAAATAAATAAAACATGCACGACTTATATGCAGTCTGTCTGTCTGTCTGTAGTTCTGGTAACTCCCATACAAAACCAATTTTGCATGACTTTTATGCAGTGGAGGGCATCAAAACATCGGCCAGGCCGATGATAACACTTTTACCTGTTTAATTGTCGGAAGGTGCATCATCGTCCTTGTCGTCGAATATATTGAATGCACAAGCGGGCTTACGTCGACGATTACGATGTGGTATATTTTCGGAAATATTTCCGAACTCGAAGGATGAAGTGCGCATGGTCTACAAAACCCTTATCTTTTCGGTTCTGCTTAATGGGGCCCAATGCTGCACGATAAGCGGGAAGAGAGAGCTAATACTGAGCTCTTTGAAAGAAACATTTTTGTTAATGTAATGAATATAATAATTCCGAGTATGCAAATGCAGCCTCATGTAATTCTGTCAATTCAAGTTCTTTCGAAAGTTAAACTGAAGTATTATAGCAACGCCGATGTTTTTCAATAACATTCGACCGACATTGCACTTTTTCATTAAATACCAACCGGAATGTTTGCCGACACGTGACCATTGGAATTCAAGATTGCACCCACAATACAGCGATTGTCTCTGCGACTCATTAATTGTCAAAGCGAAAGCAAGACGTACGGAAAATTTAAGACGCTTAAATACACATGTAAAATCGTACGGATTAAGCAGAGTCCGCGTAACGGAACGAATTCTTACGAAATTTAACTCAATGCCGTTCGAAATATTCGTAAAACGGATCGACATAGAGAGAGCAAGATATTACCCCTCCATTGATAATCTTATACTTTTTACTCAAAAAATTGCTTGGTGTAAGACTTGGAAAATGTGGTACCTGACGAATAACTAATGATTTGAAATTAGCCAAATCATCGAGTTTATCAGACATTTTAACGGCTTTTGTGTATATTTCGTGTTTCATATTATTACTACAGAACTGTTCACTAACTTTTTCGTAATTGTTCCTCTCTGAAGAAGAATATATCCCCAACACAGTCATTTTGATAGTCTTCCATTCCATTCTTACTACGAAAGTAAAAGAACAAACAACTTAACATCTTCGCCTTTAAATTTTCCCCTTAAAATTGTCACTTCATTGACATTTGATATGAGATTCTTCATAATCATACGCTTTACTAAGTTTCGTTTGAGGTTGCTCAACAAAATTATAACTTTTAATGTCAAATTGTGACGAAACGAAATCAGATGCAGTTGGTTAACATCATTCTCACAATGCACTTTCGATATATGTCTGACCGCACCCAATAGCAAGTCCGTCCAATGACTAAACGAAAAGAACACCTCCATATTGTGGAAAAATAAAATGCATTGCAATATTGACAGACGTCATTCAATGGCCCAAAATTAACGCACCGAAGAAAACCGAAACGCAGCTCAATTTAAATTGAAAGGTTGTGCATGTGTCCTTCGGTCTTGACGTCAAATAAGGTTCCAATAATATTAATCATCATTTGAACGAAGGGTGGCTCTCTCTACACGATTTGCCTCCATATGATCTTTCTTTTTGCGAAAACGCGTTTTTAGAGGAGGGCAAAATTAGACGATTGTCAATTCCGATGTGTTTGTCATTCCTTTGAATCGATATTTTTGTCCTTTCCATACAAAATTAAATTTTCAGGCATTTCCCCTCTAAAAAGAATATAATTTCTTAAATGAAATAAGGTTAGGTTAAGTTCGGGAAGGAGGCCATCAAAAGACCCATTGTATTCCCTTCATATATAAAGGGTAATTAAACTACTACTAAATCAATGAAAACGAAAGTTGAAGTCATGTTTAGGATTATAAAAAAAAATAATAATACAAAAATTAACCGCGATCCAGTATTCATCGTGGAGCAAATTAGCCCATTGTCATAACGGGTGGCGCACGAATCGTGCTACAAAAATAAAACGTAATAACTTTTTTTCTGTGTGAGTAATCGGCTTATTTTTTTTTTTATTTTGTAGATTACTATTTAGATTTATAAAAATGCATGCTTGGGATACGGAGAAAAGAATTTGGATAGTGCAACGGTACCATGCTTTGCAGTCCGTCATTTCCGTCCAAAGGGAATTTAGGCGGGAGTTTGGCGGTAATCCCCCGAGTAGATGGACCATTATGAGCTTTGTAAACATGTTTGCCGAATCTGGAAGCATCGCACGAAGGCCGTACCATCGAGATGCCAATGTTCGGGTTCAGGATACAATCGCAGCAGTAGCATCTGCAATACAGGCCAATCCGAGCGTTTCGACCCGAAACTTATCGGGGCAAATTGGAGTTAGTAGACGGTCATTACAACGGATATTTCATGACGATTTAAACCTGTTTCCGTACAAAGTCCAAATTACTAGCAAGTTAAACCCTCAGGATTTGCCTGTTCGCCTGGAATTTTGCCAAAAACTGATATCAATGGCCGAAGAAGACAACACATTGATCAATTGTTTGTTCATGTCTGATGAGGCCCATTTTGATTTTAACGGCAATGTAAACAAGCAAAATTGCCGTATATGGAAAGAGTCTAATCCAGAAATGCTCCATGAGACGGAACTGCACCCAGAACGAGTCACTGTGTGGTGCGCAGTTTCATCAAGGTGTATTGTCGGGCCGTACTTCTTTGAAGAAAACGGTGTAACCGTTACTGTCAATGGGGACCGTTATTTAAAGATGTTGAAGGAGTTTTTTTACCCAGAACTGCGCCGAAGACGTATACCATTCAACAGCGTTTGGTTTCAGCAAGATGGAGCAACTGCACATATAGTGAGACCAGTTATGGCGGAGCTAAACAAAAAATTCGCAAACAAATTAATTTCTAGGAACTCCACTCTTCGCTGGCCCCCAAGGTGACCTGACTGCACCAGACTTCTTTTTATGGGGTTATGTCAAGCAAGAGGTGTATAAAACGAAGCCCAGGAATTTAACTGAATTAATGCAGTCCATAACGACAATAATTGAGGCGATCCCAACTTCAACTCTTCAGGCCGCAATGAATAGTTTTTTGATCAGGTGCCGCATATGCGTGGGAGAGCGTGGAGGTCATTTGCGATCTATAATCTTTAAAAACAACTAACTATTTAAAATAAAATTTAATTTTCTAACCAATAAAAAAGAATAAATGAAATATATCGATTAAAAAAAAAGTTATTTGAATTTCTTATTGTAGCACAATTGGTGCGCCACCCTGATTAAAATGATCTCCATCCCGCAAAAAAACTGTAATTTTGAGAAATTAACCTCTGAAAGAATGCAATTTTTGATTTTCACGGTTTAACATTTCCGGGGTTGGGATATATATAAAAAATACAGAGTGAAATGTCAAAGTGACGCGACACTTAACGTCAAGAATTCGCGCATGTGTGGATGAAAGTTAATTTGGGGGGAAGTAGCGCCATCTGATATTTAACAATGAACAACGAACGAAGACTAAATTATTTGGATATTGTTCATACAAAAATACTAAAATCGCGTAAAAAAATATTGTGGGTTGGGGTAGGAAGATGATGATTTGGAGTTATAAATATTTGTTGATGCCAAAGCTAAAAAAAATACAAAAATAATTGTTCGTCAAAAATAAAAAGCAAAAATGTTGTGAATATGGACACCCTAATCACCTAGCGGTATGAAGTATACTTTATGCCCGATTCTTTTACCTACCAAATATACACAACAAATTCCATAAAAATCGGTCAAGTCGTTTCATATGAGTTCTACCACAAACGCCGTGAGACGAGATTTATATATATTAGATGATTAAAATGCATAAATTTTACCTTGCACGTATCTCTTGCCCAGATCGGCCACTACTGCGGTATCTTTAATGACCCGCCGTGCGCAGCATACGATTTCTTGATGATCTTCAAAACCACATTTGACGTATCTCAAACCCTGAAGTTTGAGTTGCAAGACATGACTGCAGCTATTGTCGCCAATATGCTGACAGGTCCCGACTAAACCATTTCTGTCAGTGCAAGTAGTTCCTAAAACGGATTTGCATGGTAATTTTAGTACACTTTTTAGTTCAATTGTCTTAATAAATACTTTTTTTTAAATTTACAAATACCATGTTTCGAGATTGGCAAAAATGTTAGCTTTAGAATTTATATTTATAATTAGGAAAAATATGTGTAATGTGCTGAATATTGATATTCTTTAAACCAATGGTGGATGACCTAAACACGAAGCGTAGCAGTCGTAGAATGACGATAAATAGAATAAGGTTTTCAAACCTGATAATCTACCAACTGCAACCTGGCACCTTGCAGAACGTCGCGGTTACGATCCTTGTATGCTTCACCTTGAACACCTATTTGGAAAAACAGTTCATTTTAAAAGTCCGTGTTCGTTTGGCGGTTGGAGAACTCGAGAACTGAATACGAGTTTCGAAAGGGGTAAAGCGTAACAAACCCGAGTGCAAGTCAGTACTGCTTCTTATTCAACACTTAAATTATTCTCTTTCACACACACAAGACACGAGCTCTTCTTTTGCACATAAAACGGGAAACATACAAATTTTGCTTTCAGAATATGTCTGTTTCTTACCTGGCGATTTGCAGTTAAACTTAAGTTATTTAAATGTCAATTAAAGTAAACTTTTTAGATTTGTTCCCACCATTGGTAAAAAAGAACAAATCTACCGTATGTAAGTACTTTCTATATCTACTTTAAAATTTATTTTTTATATTGAACAGATCCCCTCCTTATACTTTCATTGCAGGTGGAGTACATACCAAGAAACTGGAATTTGTTACTAATGTAACTTCTAGCAAGAGGAAGTCAACTACTTCAGGTAAAAAATCGTTAACGTTTAAATCGCATCGAACCTTTTTGATCGCATACCATAATACGCGTACGTCCAATTAAAGGTGTGATAAGAATTAAACCAATTTTGAATATCTGACTAGTGCCCGAGTGAAAGAACAGACGCAGTTTAGTGATTTGTCGTTTTTGCAATGCTCATTCAAATCAAACAACATTGCATAATTTGATAATCTTTTCTACTAACTAATGAAATAACGATAAAGCTTTTCATTTTGAGCCACTCTCGCAACACGATGTTTAAAGTCACTATACTTTAGACTTTAATGTATGTAGTAAACTTCTTGCGTTTACGATGTTACAAAAAGCAGTGATCGTATACCAACCTTTTAATTCAGATAAAACTAACTTTGGCGAGTGGAATATAGTAAAATAAAATGCGAGAAGCAAAAGTTGCATTTCAAACACACACTAAACTAATCAGATGACACTTCACTACAAACCATTAAAGCTGACTGCCTGGTCGATGAGCTGAAACAACAAAGTTGATGGGCACAGCTTCGGTTTACCTTCGTGTGAGTAAAGCCCAGATATATACCCACCTACAAACTCAAATACACGAATGTAAATTGTATAGCGGCAGGCAGATACTTATACTGGATTCACGAAAGTATTCGATCGCGCTTTGTATTGTTTACGCGAGCAAAGTAATGCCAGCACAAAAAGAAAAAAACTGAAATCAAGTTGTCCAAGCGCGACTTTGTTCGCAAAATAATATATGTTTTGTAGTATTTTCTTTCGAAGAGAAGAGCCAGTCTGTAAGTGTTATGTGCTATGCAGCTGATACCTAAAGGTAAATAATTTCCATCGAACGCAAGTTATTAAAGCAAAGCCAACAACAAGGGTCAACTTTGCATTCATTTCGAATGCAAAAATAAAAAGCTTTGGATCTATTTGCTTAACAAATTCTTCGAATTGTAATTAGGTGTATAAATATTTATATTTAAGAACAAAATAACCAATGAAATATTTCTAGTTGGCTATGTGCTGAAAAGCATGAATTAAAAAAAATTAGCGCCACATTAGCCAATAAGGGTCAATATCTTCTGTCCATATTTCCGGAAAGTGTACATTCAGACCGGCCGTACATTTAAGACAGCATACTATCGTGGTATCCCTGAGTATGGGGAATCTGGAGGACTGCTTGGAAAAAGCCCATATAGTTTCGGGAATAACAACCGCCCCATGATTGCGCTGTGATCTCAGATACAAGCGAGGGTCCAACCGCCTATCCGACGGCACACTGTCGACCGGTCACCTTCTCTTCGACCAACCTTATTAAACGTCTAACAAGGCTACTCAACGAAAGGGCCGATCTATTTATCATCGATTCTGACGTAACCGTTTACGTTTATTTTTCGGACGAGATGTCGGAGGAATATAAGCGAAGGTCACCCCTCATATATGAAGACATATCGTCCAGTCTCCTCTCTTCAATGGGTCGTTCGAGTATCACGGGCAAGGGGTAGACTCTACCGGCAACCTTTCCCTATACAAGGATAAACCACCCTGATTTTCTCAACGGTTGATTAAAGCCGTAGACAAATCGCAATAAGCATTTAGGCAGCAAAAATGAACCCACTAGCATGACCGGTCTAGTTGAACACTCTGGCCTTCTAACCAATTTTTTTTAAATTTTTTTCCTACACAGTATTGGTAAGTGAAGTGTTTTGTGTATATTTATTTTGGAAAGTCTTTATTTTGGTAAGTATTTGTTCATATCTCTCAGTAAAATAAGTAAGGAAGACTTGGTCCCAGGATCAAGTCGCCCAGAACATTTCATATTTATAATTTTGTTGAGTATTTTTATTATTAGGTACAGATTATGCCGCAAGTGTAAAAGCCAAAGGAATGCGATAAAAAGCGTCTCCCATTAGATGCCGAAAAACTGAGGAAATGCGGTTTGATATTCCCACGGAAAAATTGGCAGGAGCATTATGCTAAAAGGTTTACCCCCGCACAAGTGGAAACACTTTTCCTTCGGGTTGGATGACTGCCGTTAACTTTGTTAATTTTTTGCAGCATTTCAAAGAATTTACCAAGTTCTCTTTAGAATCCCATTCTTTAATAATTATGCATAATCATGACAGCCTTATAAGCATTGACTCATACAATTTTCACCGACGATGATTAACTTCCGTCTTATGTTACTGACAGATGGTTTGGCTGAAATTATGGAAAGACGAACTTTGAAACAAATCCAACCATTTTCCCCAGAAACTCAGAATGTTCCATTAACTCGAATTAATATAGGGGAAATTTTATAAAATAAAAATAAAAAGATGCAAAAACAAACTGCGATGGTAAAACGTAATATGACTGCGACTATTTCATCATCATCCGAAGACGAAGGCGAATTGCCACCAACCCCTGATTCGACATTCGATGATCTGAAGACCACAATCAGTCAGCTCGTTCATCTAGCTCAGAAAATCAAATGATGACTGAGTAACTGTGTAAGTCCACCAATCACATAATTTAACACCAAGCGAGTTATTATGCTTCTATTTAGAAAGACCAAGTCTACTCTACAATGGGATGGGAAGTCGCCCTTATACGGGGACACTTGGTTACTTCTGAAATTTTTTGAAAAAGAGCTAAAAGCATATCTTATCTAACTTATTTTGTTTGGTTAGCTTAAAAATACGATAAAAAAAACAAAAAGGATTACATATCCGTTAATTGAGAAGAAACTAAAGAGTCTTTCATTAAGGACTTGACAACTACTTTTTTAAATAAAATGCAAATTACTTGAAATACAAAATTTTATTGGCTTGAGTTACTATCAAAACATTTACGAATGCAATTTTACGGCCGCTATTTTTCGTTCAATATTGGCTCTGGGCAGTTAGCCCCATTTAAAATAAGTCTAGAGGCGTTAAATCATACGATATCGGCGGCCAATAGACGGGTCTGACTCGGGATACAACGTTCACCGAACTGAGACTCGATTGTTGTATCCGCTCTGTGGTTTGTGGCTTTAATTATTTGTAATCGTTGTCCCTTCGTGTACTTCACCATGATGAAAAAGTTGATTTTACTGAATATTTTGAAATTGACAGTTCGGTAATCGGTTTAAGGGTGCGTCAAGTCGCTAATGAGGTAACAAAAATCTAATTTGATATTTCTAATGAACTGAAAAGTATTTTTCCTTCATTCAGTTCTTGGATTTTATTAAGAAAATTACGCAATGAACAGACTTAGTTTCTGCTCCCGGCATCAGATCGATACTAATAACATCAAGGCTTTCAAATATTTTTTTTCACACGTGTCAACAGTCAGCTTTACTTTAGTAATATGTGGTGTTGGTGTGTCAAGAAAACACTAACTAGTAAACTGTCCGTCATGTGTCGTCTCGTCAGCAAAATTTTAGACGCACCGTAAAAAATCTATATCGCATAAGCTCTTTCTTTACTCTTAGCTTTGAGCTTTCCAACTACTGGCTGCAGCTGCAGATCGAATTGTTTCATTATAATTTCATTACAGTTGGGCGCTAGTTTAACATTCAGATGTGTAAATGATAAAATGAAAACATTATTCATTGCTGTTGTTTATCTCCGTGTTCACCTGATTTATTTAAAAGAGCTGAAGTTTTTCAATGGATTCAGGAATCAGGAACCTTTGAAATCGTATTCGAAAAGCAGCTACTCGTAAGTTGTCAATGGAGAACATTCGAGGTAAATCAAATAGTTATAATGATGATAATAAGAAGGATATATTTATAAATATATACATGTGTTCGGGCGTTTGAACAGTGAGAAAATTAACAAAGTTTTACTGCTTGTGATTACTAAAGTAAGTGCGGCAAATATGGCCCACGTGGGTAATATGGCCTACCACTGTATTTCCCAAACCTAAACATTCAAACCGGTTTAGTCTCTGTCTTTCGTGTCGAGTGTGGCGCAACGGGTGTGGAAGATATACGGTGCATTTTGTTTTCTTTACTTTCGTTGTAATTTTTTGGTAAGTTTCCGTAAGTGTTTTTACATTAAATTATGTCTTAAATTGGTAACTTTTTTCTTAAATTAAATAATGTTAAATAATTTCTTAATATGTGTGATATTATAATTTAAGAAAAAGTTTATGAAGTGTGTTGAAAATTAAAATGTGTGAAAAAATCACAGTGCGTTTAATATGGCCTACCCCATGTGTTGGTGATATGGCTTAGTAGGCCATATTTGACACGTTTTCTCGATTTTGCTATTATTTTTTTTATTTATTATTTTGAAGGCTGAATTGTCTAAACAAAGTCCAAAACCACGGAAGACTTGGCGGAAGGAAGACATGATAGAAGCCATATCGGCAATGAATAACAAAGTAATGGGATCTTTGAAGGCGTCCAAAACATATAATGTTCCGAGAACCACGGTAAGGCGATTGGTGGCAAAAAAAGAAGCACCATTGGAAGAAGTGGTAAGTGCCAAATTAGGAAGAAATACTATATTTCCACCAGAATTAGAAGATTCCTTGGTGGATTACTGTTTAGAAATGGAAAAAAAACTATTTGGCTTAACAAGAAACAATATAAAGTCGTTAGCTTTCCAGCTTGCCATTAAAAATGGGATTCCAAATCCATTTTCGATTGTCAAGGTAGTTGCAGGCAGGGACTGGCTTCGTTTGTACCTTCGACGACATCCATCATTGTCGTTCCGTCAGTTGATACAACAGAATCTCCTTAACCTTATGTGGAAAATCTTGCGCCTACCAATCCATGTGATATTGCGGGGGAGATGCAGATGGATCCAGATCCAAATGTGCCATCGACTTCAGCTTCAAATCCATCAACGACCTTTTTTACTCCACATGAAATTTCTCCTTTTCCTGTCCGGATCAAAAAAACTTCGAATCGTGGAAGAAAACGAGGAAAATCGGAGATCATTTCGTCATCGCCTTATAAAATGTCTGTGGAAGAATCCATTAAGTTAAGGGATGAGAGGGAAAAGAAACTAGGACATAAAAAGGATATGATAACAAAGGACGCATTAAAGAAGAAGGTAGAAATATCATCACACAGATCTTAAGGTAATAATTTGAATGCATCTTAAACTTTAATTTCAGAAGGTTCTTAAGAATCTGATGTTGGGAGGCGAACAAATCATACCGAAAAAAAAGAAACGCATTCGCAAAGAACAGTCTTCTTCATCAGAAAGTCATGACAGTAATTTCATTCCAGACGATGGTTCAGACCCAAGTCCCGATAGAAGTAATCAGGCAGATGCTAAATGCATCTATTGCTCGAGCTTATTCTCTGAAGATATGGGAGGCGAAGCTTGGGTACAATGCGTTGTGTGTACAATGTGGGCACATGATGACTGCTCAGGCAATGAAAAGCAATATTTTATATGTGAATTTTGCTCTTGTTAAAAAGTTAAAGTTCCTCGAAAAAACATTGCGTTAAATACGGCCCACCCTGGGCCATATTTAACACCAGGTGGGCCATATTAGCCGCAATTTTTTCAAACGTGAATTACGAAGTTCCTTTAAGTTTTTGTTTTTAACTTTTTTTTATGTTTGTTTTTTTAATTAAAGTTTCTTAAGACTGAAATAAAAATGATTTGCAAGACTGTTTAAAAAAAAAATAAATGAATTAGACTTAAATTTATGGTTTTATTTAAAAAAAACGCTTTAAAAATTCAGCAGTTAAAACAAACAACTGCTTGCCAAAAATTAAGTTCTTATATATATTTTTCACTTTGTTTACTAAAATTATTATTGACAGGTTTGACAACATTTTGATATAATTTCCCTTTGGGAAATTTCTGTGTGAATGGGTGCGTTTCGTGCACCTGCACTTGTTGACACAGGTTATCGTCACAAACATGATTTAAATGCTTACTGTTAATGCAATCGTGAACAAGAATTTAATGTGGAAGAACAATGCGTTTTCTTGGGCAAGCATGTATAAGCTGTGAACACGGAGAAAAGTGTAGATATGCGCTTTTTAACATTTTAACTACATACGACATACTTTGTGCAGGTTCTTAAAAAATGTTTTGCACACACTAAACATACCTACTATTAATGAAGATATATTTAAAAGTGCGTAACCATATGGCATACTTTCTAAAAGTGGGAATAATATTATCACATCTCTAATCGTACAGCTATGATTAAAGTGACATGGTAACCTGGGGACAGTTTTTAAAATTTTTAAATTACACATTTTTTCAAAAAGTCTAAGGTATAAAGAGTCTTTCATTAGCGACTTGAATACTTCAAACTTTCATTGTGAACGCACCCTTAAACCGATTACCGAACTGTCAATGTCAAAATATTCAGTAAAATTAACTTTTTCATCATGGTGAAGTAGACGAAGGAACAACGTTTACAAATAATTAAAATTTAGAACAATTTATCGCGAAATCATTTCCAACGATGAAGCGCATTTTTGGTTAAATGGCTTCGTCAATAGCAAAGTTTGCGTTACTGGAGAGGTTAGAACCCTCATGTCCTTCATGTAAAAGCACTTTATCCGCAAAAGTCACTGTTCGGTGCGGTTTTCATGCCGGTGGAGTCATTGCGCCAGTTTTTTTCGTCGATGAAAATGACATTGTGAATGGTATTCGCAACAGAGACTTGTTGAAACGTTATTTCTTTGATCAATTGCTTGAATTAGACATCAGTGACAAGACCGTGCTACAAGCCACACACAGCGGGTGCAACAATCGAATTATTGGAGTCTCAGTTCGGTGAATGTGTTATCTCGAAAACAAACCCGTCTATTGGCCGGCGAGATCGTGTGACTTAACGCCACTAGGCTTTTTTTAATGGGGCTACATTAAATCAGAGCCCATAATGAACGAGAAATAGCGACCGTATCGGTCGAAATGTGCGGCCGAGTCATCGAAAATAGAGTTCAACGTATCGAGCACTGCATACGTTACCGAGAATAAATATGTATAGGGTTTCCCAATAAGAGGTGTTATTGTGAATGACCCGCTATTTCGGTAGCTGTCACTTTTGACGCTTTTATTCTTTGACATTTGACAAGTAGAAACTAAGCCATTACTAAAAATGGAACGATACACGCTTCAACAACGCATTGCAATTATTAAAATTCACTACAAAAATGGTGAAAAAATACAAGCAACGAAACCATTGATCTTTTACGGGAAAAGTTTCCGGACCGTGTTGTCTCTCGAAGAGGTGATCACAATTGGCCACCGAGATCTTGTGATTTTACACCTTGCGACTTCTTCCTTTGGGGCCACGTGAAAGATAAGGTCTACGCCAACAGCCCAGCATCGATTCAAGACCTCAAAGATAAAATTCGTGAGGCTATCGAAGACATAGGGCAGCCACTTTGCGATTTGCTTATGGAAAATTTCATGAAAAGGATATGGTCCTGTATGCGTACTTGTGGTGGCCATTTGGCTGATGTTGTTTTTCATTATTAACGGCATACCTTCCTCTTTATTATGAAATAAACATCCGATCTCAAAAAATGGCAATTTTCTTTGAATACCAAAATAACACCACTTATTGGAAAACCCTTTATATGATCGAAGTCGAATTCCATTCTATGATGGCTCAGTTTTTAACAGAAATTACACGATTTTAAAATGCGCGTGGTTATCTTTCTCTCAGAAGCCAAGTATATCATTCTTTATTTGACACATGATACTGAACTGCATGCCGATGTACATCTTTTACACAACCTAAGGTGCATGTACAAGTATATTGCTTACAATTCAATAATTTTTTTTTTTAGATATCTCATGTCTCAATGATTACAAAAACTTCCAAACAGAGATTTTTCATCCAAACATTGACAAGAAATATTGGAATACATCCTACAAGTTCGTTAACATTATCATTAATACAAGCTCGAAAGTAATTTAGCTGTACAATATTTAACAGCTGCACTATGTCGCCATTAGCATTAATTAAAAAAAAAGAGAAGAGTTTCCGAAACCGATATCATTTTGAACCCGATTGTACTAATGTAGTCGGGATTCATAAAGGTTAATTTATTCTGGGATAGGAGTATTTAATCTCTGACACTCGGGAGCTTTTAAAAAATCGCTCTATTTAGTTCAGTTGTTTAAAAGTGAGAGGCTGCGAGAGGCTGCGAGAAGCTGGGGCTAGAGTCCTATTCGGACGGACTTTTTTGGACAGCATATCACAGATGGACGTTATTTATCGCAGTGTCATTTATTTCCCAATTGTTTAGTTTATTTTCAACATTACTGAACAGACCTACTATGTTGCGGAAATAGAGTGTTATTGTTAAATTCAAAGCTGATGTTTTTTTTTAACTTTTCTAAAGGGTCTGTGGAAATGAAAGTTCTGAAATTCAGCTCCCTTATCTATTACCCTGGATTAATTGCGGGTGCAGCGAAAGAAAATTGTCTCCGCTGATAAAATTGCCATTTGAACATTTCTATTCGGCATTTTATACTAAACTACATTGCGCAAAGTTTGTTTTTTCCTACAGTGAAATTTAGCTCCGAGAAATAGCGTTTGAAATGATTACTTTATTTTGCATGGGAGTTGCCGGATTTTGACCAAATTTGATATAAATCTTAAAATTTGATATATTTTAAAATTCAATGATTTTAAAATATACTTCCACAGATAGAAAACAAAACGAACAAAAGATTACCTACTGTTGAGAAATTCACAGACTCTTACAAATTTTAACGTAGCAAACGAATCTATACCTCTAATCTTGCAGACAAAAAAAATTACACTTTCGGTATTGTATCGATAAAAAATAAATAAATTCTTTAATATTTTTTTTTAAGTTGCACTGTTATTTGAGTCAATTGTGTCATCTTGTGCAATCGCCAGTCATGCACCTGTCACTTGTTTGTGTCATGGAGTTCTGTCAAGCGACCATGCCATGGATTGTGAGACATAATGGCAAATAACATGAAATGGACACTGTATCACTTGATACACACGCTTACAAATGACACATTGACAACCTGAGACTATATTTCTGTTTATTTGCTGACATTTGTGTAATCGTAGATTTAAAATAATGTGTATGGTTGTAAATTATCACCTTACAGTGCCATCGATGTACAATTTCCCCATAATTGTAAACAGTAAATTTGAATGCAGCACAAGCTCCGACGGGCAACAATCAACTGCGAAAATATGAATTATTGATTTAAAAATCGCTATACCTATATTAGAGTAATATTTTCTTAGTTTCAATATATCTACTTGTTTGCATGTTATATACGAGTAGTGCTGATCTTTACGTCAATCGACTGAGCAGCCGACTCAACTAGATGATAAGTAGCACTCTTCTATCATTAAGCACAGCGTACTGCTCGAGCTTAACAGTATATCCTATACAAAATTGACTACAGAGATAAAATTTAACGAAGAAGTAAAGCAAAACACCCATGTCCCGCATGGATGGGACATGCAACGTCGTCGTCAGGAAAACAGTGTGATATACCTACAGTGATCATATTTTAGAATTCCAAATAATCAATAAAAAAAGAATAATTTTTATCTATATAAATATAGAAGAGAGTGATGTTAGTTACTACGCTTATAACTCGAGAACGCCTGGACCGATTTAGATGATTCGCACCAATTCGGACTGGTTTACGGTAAGTTACCAACGAAGATATTTATTTTGTGAAGTTAGAACATCGGATAATTCTCAGTGTGCCGCGAGCCAGAAGATCTAATCTTTCTCATCGAACCCGTAATGCAAGTAGAGTTCGGAATATGGCCAGTCAATTGAATACGGAAATCGCACAAGAACAGCGCCGTGTTAGTATGGTCCGACTTCGTGCATCACAAACACAGGAAGAAGGACAGGCGGCAAATGAAACAACGCAGTTAACAATGAGGAATCGTCGAGCAAATCGAACAACCCAACAACGTGAAAAACTAATTCAACGCATAAGAAGAATTGCTTCAAGTGTTGATTTGAATCGAGAAGCGTTTCAATACGATTGCACAGTTGACTACAGCTCACATCCTTCCGTTCAGATCGGTCGATTGAAGGTTCTTTGAAACCATTGCAGTGCATTGAAGTTCACTGGAGAAACACCTGGATTGTGCTGTCTCAGTGGCAAGGTAAAGTTTTGGTAGCAAGCAAAATTATTATCTGGGACGAATGCACAATGTCGCATAAACGTGCGTTAGAAGCTCTGAATCGCACTATGAAAGATATGCATAGTGACACAAGATATTTTGGGAGTGCATTGATTTTACTATCAGGTGATTTCCGGCGAACACTACCAGTAATACCACGATCGACAGCTGCCGATGAGATAAATTCTTTACTCAAATCATTGACATTGTGGAGTTATGTGAAGAAACATCAGCTGACGACAAACATGCGAGTTGCATTGCTAAATGATCCATCTGACGAAATGTTCTCAAATCAACTGCTAACTATCGGTAATGGTCGTGTTCCTGCAATTTCGTCTCAACGAAAGAGGAGCTCATCAACAAAGTTTTTCCGAGCATCATTGAAAACCACAAGAACTGCGATTGGTTTAGTGAAAGAGCAATTTTAACGGCAAAGAACAAGGATGTGGATCACTTAAACTGAACAATTCAAAATCAAATAGTTGGTTCCCTGCATTTCTTCAAATCTATCGACTGTGTAACAAACGAAGACGAAGCAACGAACTATCCAAATGAATTTTTGAATTCATTAGATGTGCCTGGATTGCCACCGCACAGTTTACAATTGGTTCAGTCGTCCTCATGCTTCGCAATCTCAATCAATCAACATAGAACTATATTAATGCTATGAAATATACCTAAAACACAACAAAGTTCTGTATCAAGTATTTATTATTTATTCTAATCAAAGTCTCAGAGCAAACAGTGTTGGTGTAAAATTTGTGGCCACTGACCTCAAACCAAAACCGCTAAAGTCAACTTTAGACGAAATTCAGATTTTGATGCCATTAGATTCAGCGTACTCAAATCTATTTTGTAAATTTTTTTCAGCTTTATATCTTTAAAAAAGTGGCCACAATTTAAAAAAAAAACAAAAACAGCTTAAGTCACTAGAGTCAATGGAGTAAAAAAACTCTCAACTGCTCTCTTATGACCACAGAAATCATAAACTAACTATTAAATAGACTGACAGCTTCAGCCAAAAAAGAGAAATTGCCTACAAGCTGAATTTGACCTTGGATGTAGCCCAGTTATAATTCATGTATTTGTGCCTATGTTAATCAAAGGGAACTCAATCATACTTGAAAAAAAAACAGTCTACACTCTTCCGGTTCCGATTTAAACCACCATGTCGGTAGCCTTAGGTGGATTCTCATTTCAATATCGAGGGCTGTGTTGTAAACCATAGTTTTTCTAAGTTCAAGGTTGACACTTTTCGCTACTTTTTTATATAAATAGTTGTTCGATTTTCTTATAATTGAATAGAAATTAATGTTCAAATTACAGGATATAAAGAAAAGGAATATTTTTTAAGTTATTTTATAATGAATTTTGGATAGGTAGACATAATTTTTATGATATCGATATAAAGAAACTGTTCGCATGCTTGCCATAGAATTTCCTTTAAGTTTCGCAAATAATTTCTCCTTTCAAATTCCCATTTTTGTTTTGCTGATCGATTTGGTGAAACTATTTACAATAGCTTTAAACGAGATTGACTTACACTTAAAAAAGTGTACGAAAAATTACAAACAAAACATCAAGTAAAAAAATCGTCAGTTTCCTAAAAAACAAATTGTGAAGAAACAATAATAAATGTGCAGTCATCATTTTGCAACTTTATTTTACTTTTCACATAAATAATGACATTATTTTCATTCATAAAAACTTTTCAGTTGTGTTTTTTTTTTTATTAAAAACTAGCACTATTCATGTTCTTGGTTGAAGCAGTTGTTTTCAACTGGAATTTAATTATTTGTCTCAATTATTTAAAATGTTCAAATAAATTTTAATTGTTTTTTTTCCGCTATTAAATTGAATCTTCGTGAAAAGGTTATAACTCAAAAATCATATTTCAAATCATAATAATCGTAATCAATCCATTGCTGTTATTCTATTGACATTCCCGGCGAAATATTTGCTAGCATAAAAAAGAGACAACACGAAGACATGTTTGAATAAGCTTCATGAGCGAACGTGTCAAGATGTGATTGATTTATAAATAAAAAAAATTACTTGAGTTTGTCATTGAAACTTAATTTTGATTATTTTGGTGTGTTTCTTAGTTTTGAGTATTTCAATAACATATTTTTTCCCCAAAAACAACAAACGAAAACAGACACATTAATTGTAGGAACAAAAATATCTTCGTTTATTTCAAGGAATGCATTTTTCACACTTATTCCTTTATTTATTTATGTTGATTACATTAATAATTTTAAATTTTGTGGAATAGAATACAAATGTTAGCGTGGTGCAATAAAACAACGAATTTAAACTCTCAGAACGCATCCATCAGCTGACAGCAACTCACGAAATACACTAAATCTCAGTCAGTGTTCTTAGCACTCTCTCTTTATTTTTCCCACGAAGCGTGTTCATTTTTCCCTTTTTACTAAACTCAAATTCCCCCCATTTTTTGTATGAAAAAAACATGCTTTTAAAAGTAAAGTTTGTATTGTTCGGGAAGAAAATAACATTAAATAAATCTTTAGTATAAAAATCGAAGTTTGCTAACATTATAATCATAATTTTTGGTACTGGAAATTGTTGCTAAAAGCAAATCTCCTTTTAATGTACATTTAGTGCGTTGATTTTCGTAGTGAAATGTAGTTTGAATGTTTTCTTGTCAGATTGTTGATATTCCCACAATTTTGATGTTTTACGCATGGAAATTTTACCGAAAATTGAAATTCCCACAAAAAGGTAGAGATGCCACAATGTAGGAACACTGCTGAGTGTCAGTATTTTTTTTTGCTGCTTCACACGTATTCACCGACAGTAAAATAGCGAGCGGTGGGAGGGGCTCACATTGAAAACAATCTGCGGGGTAAATCGGGGAGACGTAGGAAAGTTGTCAGTCTTTTTAATAGTTAGTTTCTGACAGAAATACATAATTATTAAATCATTTATTGCAAATCATAGCAAATATTTTTGTGTTTTAGCATAATATAAGAATGGACGTGCACAGACAGCGATGAACTCCTGCAATATTTTTCGTATAACTTCGATGAATTCATAGAGGAGTGCAAAGGTACCGGTAAGACCCTGAAAGTGTATTTTATACGATCTACAACTTATCATTTAGCTTCATCATAGTTATAAATACCAAGATTAATTATACTTTTAAATAAGAGTTTTGCTAATGAATGGGAAGCAGTAGGAGTTGAAATGGATCAAGACAGAATAGATCAAGACGAAATCGATCAAAACGAGATGGAGATGGATCAAGATCAGATAGAGTCGATCGAAGTCTAGGAAATGGCCAAGGAATGCTCGGAGCTGGAAATCAAACTTAAGGAAGAATCTTAGTGCAACAGATAAAAGTTACATATCAGGTCGGGGTAAAGTGGTTTCTGCTAAGCGCATTCACACGAAAGCAGATTGCCTAAACGGCTGCAGGTTAAGATGTGATAAAATAGTTTCCGAAACCGAAAGAAAAGCAATTTTTAAAAGATTTTATAAGTTAGATTTGCAAGTCAAAAAACATTTTTTGTTAAACTACTGACAAGTATACTCCGGCCAGGAGACTTGTTATTCTGGCACAGCAATCAACTCCACCTAGAAAAAAATCTTTTAAATATTTTTTCGACGTAAGAAACCCTATAATTCAAGTTTACAAGGAGAACTTGTGTAGTGCACTCAAACAAAAATGATATACCTAACTGGAACACTCTCAGCTCAGCTCAGTTGGCAAGGAACACCCACAAAGCGAACAACACTAGATCATATTATCATTGAACCCGTGAAAGCTCATATTAATTCCTTCCCTACGTCGAGTCCCAATACTGTCGAAAACCCAGCAATAACAAATATTTGAGGCTCATCTCACACTAGCCGTAATGTTCGCTTGTACAAAGTGGAAAACGATGAGAACGGCGGTAATGTTAAATACATTGTGTATCGTTAAATTTTCAACACATTTTGACATGAGATCAATCACCTTATCTGGATCCACATTAATATCCGAATGAACAGATATCCGAATGAACAGATATCATAATCAGTGAGCTTAGTCCTGCATCCCCCATAACGCTTCGGGACACTGTTTTAATCCTTTTTATAGTTAAAAAGATTCTTTGAACACTTGCAGTGGTCACTGGACGCGTGACCAAAACCGTAAGCAAGCAGTTTATACCTCTAAAGTATTATATCACGCAATTTCAAAACGTGGGTAGAAAGAAAACTCGACGATATTTTTTCGCAGCCAAGAATGAAAGCTTTCACAGCTGACAACGAAATTGCATGTTAGCTTTTCCATATCGTTCACTCGCTCAACTGCAGCAAAACTAGGGAGATGAGCTTGATACGATGGTAGAACGTCTTTGTTGACCAAAAATCTGTCCGTAATACTTTGTATTAACGAATCTATGCATAGAATCAATATACACTCTAAAATAAGCTTCAGTAGATCAGTACAAGAGGTTTCTGGATTGAAACGCGTTTTTTGTTTCAATGAGGTTCTGGAGCTCTTAATTCAACTTGAAATAAGTCCCCGGCAAGTTGGGATGCGGATTGAAAAGCCTCTCTGAAAAAATTGTCATTTTCTCTGATGTTCTTAAGAGAATTCAGAATTTTTTTTGTGCAGTCGATTGCAGAAACTAAATCTAAAGATTTGCTCTGTAGGCAAACAGATAAGGGCAGCCTTAAACTGAATAGTTTTTCGCTTACAATGAGGCTTACTGTAGGAAACGCTTTTGGACCGCTGCCAAAAGTGTTGATGCTTTCGCAGGCATCGCCTACGATGGGCACTCTGGTGCGTTCGGAGGTGGCCACGTGCCTGCCTGGTGATCGCAAAGACTTCGGATTTGGAAATTGTATACGTTGGAGTATTATATGTATGTTCGTGGACCATAAAAAGAAATAACTCTAGTATAGGAATCGTTTTTTTTTTTTCTTTTTCTTTAAATAATTACGCAAACAGCGCAAACAAATCCCACGAATACGCATTAATAGGTATTTTTTGTATCAGTCATATAAAAATCCTTAAAAAAAAACACTTGCGTCTCATACACTCTGTAAATTTTGTGAAAATTGGATAGATATGCTTCTTATTAGTTGGGGAAGCTGGGGAAATTATTATCGAACTTACGTCAAGTGCATCTATATCTACGTAAGTACAATGTCATACATTTTCACAATCAAAATGTTGTTAATTTATTTAAAGCATGAATCAGATATAAATGACAACGAGTTTCACTGACATAAAAACAACTGGGAAAACCTTTCACAGTCAAAGGCTGTAAAGTACTTATATTTGCTTGGTATATTTTTCTATGTAGGTACATTCTGCGAAGCAAGGGCATAGTCCATCTGGATGATGACTTAAACGGGTATATGAGTGAGAAATTTAGGCACGTGCCCAGCATTCAATCTTCTTCTTATTACTTTGGAATTTGGAATTTGTTTCTATACTTCTTAGCTTGCCAGCCATTTGATATAAAACTCGCATCACAATAAGTCGTTCGGTCAGACAGCACACGCACTGATAAGACAAGCAACAAAAAAGTCTCAACAAAACATTCAGTGGGTCGATGTATATATTCTTAAAATCTTAGAGTTGCCCAAATATTTGCAAAACATTTTTGTTTGTATAAAACAAAATTCGAGACGTGTCAAGTAAAGATTTGTGTTTTTGTAACTGTGTATGAAACAGGATTTTGAAATTCGTTTCGCAATTCGGGCGGAGTCAGTTAAATGTTTATCAATTTCACTTTACAATCACGTTAACAGTGCAGAAGAATCAAAGTTCGTACAAGTTGTGAAAATTTACCAAAAGGCGGACTCATCGTATTGTGACTTCAGTTCGCAGCCAAGGCTTGGAGAGTAGATGTGTTAAAAAAGCATAACATACTAAATTTCAAAAGACAGATTCTCATAAAAGTCTCTAAGTATTAATTGTGGTTGCATAGGTGCAAAGATGAGTAACGATTCTATTAAACAATTTCTAATCCAATCGTAAGTATTTCCCTTGCAATTGTTAATAACTTTAGATGAAGGTAGTGTTTTACATTTTTTGTACATTCCAACATTTGCTTAATTTTTGAGTACTCCTGACCCTAGTGTTTGAAAAATTTATAAATTTAGTTTGTGATTTTCAAAGGCCAAAGTAATAATTAAAAACAAAAATGTAGGTAAGAATCGTGTTGTGTAAAATGCTCCCAGATATCTAAGGAATAAATAAGACGTAGATCGATTTTATTTTCATTGTTAAATTTTTCTGTCTGTCAAAAAGTTAGTTAAAATTTATTTTCAATTTAATGAATAAAGTAATGTTATTACGTGAATGTCTGAGAATCGAAATAATGGTACATTCTCTATAGGAGGTTCAATAGGACTTGGCAAAACATTGTTGTTGTTGATAAGCATTTAGTTTTGTTTTCTTTTTCATCTGTACCTATCTAGTAAGTTAGCTATGTTGGCATGTCCAGTAACCATCATCCTATCTACAATATTTTCATATAATACTATTATATAAGCAGTTGTCCTCTGTAAACACAAAATCGAAAAGAATCAGGCACTGTACGATACAAAAAGTGCTACTCGAAGGCTTTCAGTTTTTAATCGACTGCACAATGAATTTCCACGAGAAACACGCGGGTGATAAAATATTAAATAATGGTTCTTAATAATAGGGTAGGATCTTGTATTTTGCTCTCGAACTTTGCCGGGTACAAAAATTAATTTAAATGTTTATTACTCCGAAAACGTTTCGCCCCTGTAGACTTAAATACGCGTTGTTCAAATATTATTAGTTCGGTCAAACTTTTCGGGTTCAATATCAGAGACAATACTCAGACCACCAACTCCGGCCGATTTCCCGTTACTTAGCCTACAAGCTATATTTTTACGGAGGGGTCACGATTTGGTGCGTTTGTATTGTTACATAGAAATTGGTATTGACTAATGTCACGTCTCACGTAACTTCAAAAACTCGGAGTCAGCAACACATTCGCAAAAAATATGATCCACTTCCGCTGTGGGCACAGCTGCTGGCAGTTGTTCATAGATTTTTTTCCGTTAAATTTAAAATTTTTCGTTACGTGGGGATAGCTAGTATTTTTTTTTAGAAAGTACATTGGTTTAAAATATTTCTGAAAAATTGTCTTTGCAGAATGGTTGCATGTCTTAATGATATCGAAAAGAGGTACATTGCTGTGCAAATAAATTAAGGCAGGCAACATTTTTATGATTTTTTTTTATAAAATGTCATTTTTTTAAAATCAGTAATTTATATGGCCGCCTTTGACATTAATTACATCTTTCACTCGATTTGGTATTGATGAAACTAATGTTTCGCAATTTTTTTGTATTTCTTCGTCGTGAAACCACACTTCAATTATTGCAGAAATAAGCTTCTTTTTGGTGGTACAATCCCTTTTCCTCAGCCTTATTTTTATTATAGCCTACAGATTCTCTATTGGGTTGAGGTCAGGAGAGTTGCCTGGCCATTCGAGCACAGTAATATTTTGTTCTGCAAAGAATGCCATCATTTTTTTTAGAAATGTGTCATGGTGAAAGATCTTGCTGAAAAATTGCATTTCCGGTCGGAACTGTCTTTTCATGGTCGGTAAGATCATATGGGTTAAAAAGTCGGCGTACTTGATGCTATTCATCATGCCTTTAATCGGCTTTAAACTTCCAGGGCCCGAGGAAACAACCCCAAAACATTAATTTTGGGGGGGAGGGGGCGTGTTTAGTCGGCCACCAGTCGACGCTATGTCCCTTTGAAGATCACCGCTAGTGTTCCAAGGATGAATGACACTGTTACGGATTAAAGTCTTGTCATCGCGTTCAGTTGTCTTACGTTTTCGGCCACAATGCCCCGTACGAGCCGTTGCAATGGATCCTGTAGCCTTGTGCAACGATATGATCCTAGCAACACTTGATTTTGGAACTCCAACATCATCCGAAATCTTCCGTATGCTTTTGTCAGTATGTTCACTGTTCATGCAAAGCGATAATCATAGCCCTCTTCTCCATCGAAACTGCAACTTACTTTCGCAAATCCAAAAGAAAATGTTTGTAATAATAAATTTGCAAAGAACCTTACCAAAGTTTAAAACAGTAACGCGAAAATCATAGCCTACTTACGGTTATGTTTAAAAAACATGCCTGTCCCAATTAATTTGCACAGCACTGTAAATACATAACCATGTTTGGTCTATTATATTTCTTTAATCAGCTCGAACTCTTTGGGTGATAAGAGTGTGTACTTGTAACAAGACAAAAAATAATTTTTTAAAACATTTTCTAAATGGTGGTGGTCTATGCTTTGCTTGTTATTTAAAAACATACTGACCCAAAGCTGTGAAAAAAAAGAAAACATTGGTGAACGAGTATGTTATTTGCTAAAGAAAAACTGCCATACTGCCATATTTAAACAAAAAAGTCAAGAATTTGACAGGTTACCTGTGCTGTACTTTTAAAAGAGATACAGTTAGTTTGTATTATAGTTTTTTTTTTTTTTTAATCATCTACATTCACTTCCTTTAATACGGGTTAATGGTTACACCCGGGTTTAAGTGAGTTTAACCCAAGTCCATAATATTCACTCGTTAAACCCGAACATAAACCCAGTTTTTTTAAACTTGATAGCGTTTAATCCGATTGGATTTAAACCCAATCCGGAGACCGGTTTAAGTACTTTAACTCGGGTTAAAACTAAATTTCATAATATTGACATTTCTGCGCTCGCAAGAAATAAGAAATGTAGAAAAGGGGAATAGAAAAAAAAATGTGAAGAAACCAAAAAAAGACTTCATTCGTGAAATGGACAAAATTAATGTTGATGTCTTCGTCTTCAGAAGACGAATTTGTCGAAGAGCTGGCGAAACAGCAGCTGATGGTAAATTTACGTCGTCCTTGTCGTCGAATATATCGATTGCACAAGCGGGCTTGCGTCGACGATTACGATGTGGTATATTCTCGAAAATATTTTGTGCTGAAAAAGCGTCATTTTGAAGGCTACATTCGATGATTCGATAGAAATTTCGGCATAATTAAGACACCTTAAAACATAACTGGGCCCAAAACAAATGAAATCAATTTCCAAGTGACAAATAAAAAGAAAAAAAAAAATTTCATTATTTGTGAAAATTGACATTACGTGGCTTTAAAACGGATTAAAAACAGTTTAAAGCGTCTTAAATCCAAATTTAAGTCCATTTTTAATCCAGCGGGTTTTCAGTGAATAATATGGACATAGGTTTAAATTATCGGGTTTAAAAATTGCGGATTATTGATCGGGTGTAAAATTAACTTAAACCTGAGTTACAACCGGAGTGAATAATATGGCCATAAGAGTTTAAGTTCGAAATATGGAATACGGCGTTCATGAAAAATTATCACGAAAAAGTGTTTCCGGTGTATCTATGTATCTAAAGTATTTACAAAATCTTAGATGTCTGTACATGGTTGATTAAGCTACCACAACGTCCACGAGGCCATACGGGCTGACAAAAAAAAACAAACTCTTTCTTGAAATATTTAATTTCCAAACCCCGAATGTAAAGATTTGGTCGATAAGCTTTATTATTGTTATGTTAGCAGCATATCATTACAGAAATTGTTTCTGAGTTTTAAATCCGTTAACGTTTGACTCATTTTTAGAAAGATTGTGATGTTAAATTTTCCTATTTATATTTTTTTTTTTTCGGTCACTTTCGGACTTCAGGGCATTGTTCCCAGACTTTGAAAACTGTTTTCTCCTTTTTATATAAGCCAAAGTGTTAGTTTTCATCTAAATTCTAAAAAAAAAATCCTCTTTGTCAACCTCAAGGTTGTTGTGAAGTTGCTAATTTCTCCCCCGTTTATTACTAATATGTCGGTTTTCATACTCTTACAGCCGTATTTATTAGAATTTGCTAAACGCACCTAAACACCTGTATAGTTATGCAGTGTATAAGTATTTATACAGCCTTTATACATCCTCCCAAAAATTCTTATCTATAAAACATTTGCCCATGCATACTAGTTATACAGGGCTTGCGTCAAAAAAGGTACCTACTGAAAAAGGAGAAGTCTATTACATATATCTGTCCGAAAAGGGAAATTAAAAAAAAAGTTAGTTTAAAAAAACAAAAAAACTGTAAAAAATTGAAAAGATATGAACAAGACACATTCAAGTACCTATACCTAACTAATTGACAATCGTTCACGGACACATATCGACCACCACCGAATTTTCTTCATTTTTACAGATTTTATTGTTCCGTTATTGAATTTGTTTCTTGACAACTTTGTGCATTTGACATATTTATCAGTACTTGCCGTTTGAAATTCTCTGAGCTGTTTCGAGCCAAGAGAGGAAACGAGTGGTTCGTTATTTTGCTAATTTTCTGACATTTGTGTGAAAATTGTTTTTTTTTTTTGTTTCTCTTTAAATTTAGATTTATATCTTTTTGTTTAGTCTATGACACTCTTCAAAGTCGGTCAAGCCATTTAGGTCACAGGGTGTCCCGATGGAACGTACATAGGATACGCGCGAAACACATAACCCTCTCTGTGTGCAATCGGGTAAAAAGAAACATAGCAGCTTGTGAGAAATGCAAATTCGAATACAAATAGGAATTAAAAAATGGAAAAGTAAAAAGAAAAAGTTGTAAAATTTGGGACTCCATGATATGGTAGTGCCATTAAACCAAATTGGAAAACAATTCAAAACTTCTCATATCTGCCCATATTTCTTATAGAGGATACTTGTAGAATCTCTATCCAATTTCTTTTTGATTTAATTTAAAATAAAATGTGACAATTTTTTTCAGTCAATATGGCATTTCGATACTATTCCACCTCTATACAGGCACTAAACAACCTCCAAGCGCGTTTAGCTTACACAAGCTCTATACAATGTTGAATAATTTTTATAAATAAGGTTATAAAGGGTGCATAACTTTATACACTCCTTATACTACGTTTATAAATAAGGCTGTTAATTTTTATGGAAAAGATAGTAATTTTTATAACATTGGCCTAAACAGTTCCTTGTGTTATTTTTAAATAAAACATTTTCGGAAAGGTCTGAAAGAAGTTGTTTACTATCCTATTAATCCCAGATTATAGTACAAATTTAACTGGGTAAGAGTGTTATTAATTCGCTTCTCAAAAAAATTCACTTTATGCCCTATCGTAAAGACCCTATTATAAAATTGTTCCACGTTTCCACCTAAAGTAGCATATTACTTACATATAAATATACACAGATTGACTTAAACAATCAAATATTAATTTTCTGTCATCTTATAGGGTAAAGCAGTATCGCGCACGTCAGAAACAATTAACAACAAATGAGACAGTAGTTGTTGAAACCAATAAAGGACCAATAAAAGGAGCCAAATGGATTTCCCTATACGACGAACCTTATTACAGTTTTGAAAGGATACCCTTCGCAAAGCCACCGCTAGGCGAACTGCGTTTCAGAGCTCCTGTTGCACCCGATTCATGGAGCGAGGTTAAAGACTGCACTAAGATGTGTGAAGTACCACTGCAACAAAATTTTGTATTCAGCGCATACAAGGGAACTGAAGATTGCTTGTACTTAAATGTTTACACGAAACATGTAATTAAGCTCACCTTTGCCCCTTGGTTCAAACCACGAAAGACTGACATTTTTGTGTGTGTTTTTTTTTCAGTTGAATCCATCCAAACCACTGCCAGTTATGGTTTGGATTTTCGGCGGTAGTTTTCAGATTGGTGACGCAAGCCGCGATCTTCATGCCCCGGACTATCTGATGTCAAAGGATATTGTACTAATAACTTTAAATTACAGACTCGGTGCTTTTGGTATGTGAAGTGCACTTGAAAACGTGAGAAAATTTATTTATTTTTTTCTATTTATATTTGAAGGTTTCTTGAGTTTTAAGGATAAGGATCTAAACATCCCCGGCAATGCGGGACTGAAGGATCAGATAATGGGTCTGGAGTGGGTGAAGGAGAACTGTGCAAAGTTTGGCGGAGATGCAGAAAATATCACTTTATTCGGAGAAAGTGCTGGCGGAGCATCTGTTCATCTGCTCATGATGTGCCCCAGAGTTAAGGGGTTATTCCACAAAGCTATCATTAGCTCGGGCAGTGTGCTGTGCCCATGGGCCTGCCAGCCAGACTTAAACTGGTCATACAGAATGGCGAAGATTCTCGGATATCAAGGCGATGATAATGACGCCGACTTGTATAAGTTCTTGTCCAGTACTAGTGGGGCGAGCATCACTAAAGCTGCAGTCAAAACACCCACAGTTGAGGAGCTTCGCAATTCGATTCAATACGCGTTTGGCCCAGTTGTGGAGCCCTATGTCACAGATCAATGCGTTATTGCTGAAAGCCCTAAAAACGGTTTGAAAAATTCGTGGAGTAATGAGATTCCTCTTCTAATAGGAGGAAATTCGTTTGAAGGACTTTATTTTTACCCAGGTAAATAGGAATTATTGTGAACAAATTCTGAGTTTATTATTTCTTAGATATCATGGCTGATAGAGATGCGATGGTTAACCCTGACAACTATTTATATCTTGCCCCACAAGAGATTATCGCCGACCGAAGCAGCCAGAAGTGCAAGGATATCAGTCTCAAACTCTTAAAGGCTCATTTCGGTGATAAGAAGCTTAACAGCGAAACCATTATGGAGTTCTTGGATGTAAGTTTTCAATACAAACTGCAAAGGCATTTAGGAATAACTATTTTTCTATTGCAGTACCTCAGCTATAAAATATTTTGGCATCCCATCTACCGAACCGTGAAGGGTAGACTAGAATACAGCCAAAAGCCGACTTACCTGTACCGTTTCGACTTTGATTCAGCCTTTTTCAATCACATACGCACACTGCGAGTTGGAAACAAGTTCCGAGGAGTATCGCACGCTGATGATGTTGGTTACCTATTTTACAGTATATTTGGTAGTAGACTTCCAGAAAACAGTCCAGAGTACAAAACAGTTCAACGAATGGTTGGAATTTGGACCAGTTTCGCGGCGACTGGAGACCCCAATTGCGATATAATAAGTGAAGTTAATTTTAAACCAGTCACAAGGAACATAGAAGTTCACAAATGTTTGAATATATCCTATAATGTGGAATTCATTGAATTGCCTGAATTCAAAAAGCTTGAAATTTGGGATAATATCTACACAAGGGAGGAATTGCATTAATTTGTGCCATTATTTTGTATTATTTTAGTAGTGTAACCACTTTACTTTTTAAAACCATTTTAGAAGTAAGTCAAAGAAAAAATTATTTCCATCGCAAAAGCCCAGTTTAATATTTTTTTACTGAATACGATAACGTAGTAGATTCTAAGGTTGTGTAAATATAAGTTCTAACCTGACTCCCTCGTTCTGTAAAAAAGTGAAATGAAAATGTTTTCACCCTTTCACCGCAATTTCGATTCTCGTTCGACGAAAATGTGAAACCAAACTTCAAATATATTCATATGAATAATTATAATTTATTTTCACATCCTCATTTTGAAGTGAATGTTTTCAGTGAAAGATTGAGAATTCAGAACATGATATCGTACAACACAGTGTGCGATAGTTTATTAACCACGATAGTTTCACTTATTGAAAGAGAATCGGTTTTTAGTGAATCGAAAAAATGAAAGCAATGTATGAAAGCGATGTTATGTTTGTGAGTTTTATTTAATTTGCAATACAATAGACCCTACTACCGCTTCCAACGCGGCACATTTGGACAAAGTATTTGTCTTTCCCAATGTTTCGTTGCCCTTTGTCCCTTCCGAAAATTTTTCAGTCTGAAAGTTAATTAAAAAAAATGTAGAGAGGCCAGAGTAATAAACTACACCGGACCTGCTAGTGGGTGTCCGAAACAGTGTATCCTACATTTATGATCCTCCGACATCTCGTCCGAAGTGACATATACCGGTTGTGTCAGTATCCGTGATTTGTAGATGGGCCCTTTAATACTAAAATATAAAACAATCTTATTCCTTTTTAGATTTAATTTAAATATATTTGGGATATATTTCAACACCGAAAATATTTTTGTTTAATATTAATTTTTATTGGTTTTAAATATTACAATAAATATAATTGTCAAGTGTAGGCAAGTTCCCGTGCTCTTCTATCCCCTTTGAAAATAATCCTATAGAGTGCCACTGTGCTTCCTTTAGTAGGAATATTTTTCTAGAAATTTAAATGAAGAAGAACTTATGTATGCCCCAATTATGTTATTAATTATTCAGTCAATTACTTACTTTTGGAATGTAATACAGTGAAATTCGCGTATAGCGACCTCGGTTATAACGACGCAAACTCTGAGTCCCTTGATTTCACACCATATTTTCCATACAAATTCATTCTGATATAGCGACCTCGGATATAACGGCGATTCCGTATATAGCGTCCGTTTTTTTTACAACAATTTGAATTTTTTCCTAAAGCTTAGTATGCTGCTCGAGCTGAAATTTCGCTTCCATTCAAAATTCTCTCCAAAATTTAGCGGAGCTAAACTTAAGCGAACACATTTAGCTAAGTGGTACGCAGCTCGAGCTACATAATCAAACTTTCGTTTCAGAATGTACTTCTTGTGTCTGTCAAAATTTAGCGTGCCCATTTAATGGGTCGGCACATTTGTTCTGTTGCGGAAAAGTATGCAAGGATGAGCTTTTTTAATAGTTACATGGACGAGAAGCACCTAGAATCAGAAATAGTTGAAATAAGAGAGAATTAAATTTTTGAAGTTTTTTCACAGAACAGCTGTTTTCTGTGACACTTATCCACATCGTACTCTATGTCAAAATTTAGCTAGGACTTAAGCTGATGCTTGGAGAGAAAAGTTGGAGACCAGATAAAATTTAGTTTAGCTCGAGCAGCGTACTACGCTTAAGGATATAGCGACGAAATAAAAAAAAATCGTCTAGCTACATAGTTGCCTGTGCAAAACAACTACCGATCAGAGACAAATCATACTGAGACCCCCAAATCACAATCCTCTTGCAGCTGGCCCCCTCAATTTATTTTCAAATTATGTTATGTCAATTCAGAATCCGTGTGACATGCAAAAACATACAACAACAAAAATAAATGCTGCCAACGTCGGACACCGTGGGGAAATGTGCTAGAGTTCGGGAATACAACATTTTTTTTATTACTGAATCCCATTGGTTAGTTATTATAAATTGTTAAGAGGCGAATAATTCGATTTTGTTGGTCAATAAAACTATCTAATGGAGATGCTCTTTATACCAGAAACATATTAGGACAAACATGGTTTCGTATTTTCTGCTTTTGAATATCTTTAACTTCGATTTCATGTGTAAATTTTTCTTAGGTAACTGAAGAAACTTTGCTCAAAATGTTTTTATTTTCCTCGAACCAATTCATTTCTCATAAATTTGAAGCAAATGTATACTTGTTCATAAAAAAACGAGTGTGCTTTAGACTATATGACTGAAGTAAAACTTCTTTAGCTCCACCTATATATACATGTTTAGTTTATACATTCTAATATATCAATTTTCTTCAATAATTTACTGGCTATGAGAGGAATAGAGCAAGAAAATGGGAGCGCGCACTGCTCTCTCTTGCTCCTACAGTATGATACAGACAATAGGCCACGGTTGCCACTTACAAAAACAAACTCGAATTATTTTATTTGATTTTGCACAAAATTTCTTTAGCTGCTAGAAGACATGGGAGATCATCTACCTATTTTCTTATAACAAACCCTTAACAAATTAGAGTTTTATGTCTGTATATAAATATTATGATTAGTTAACCTATCTATATCTCAATATAGTTATAAACAGAAACAGAAACTATTGCGAAGTTCACCATCTGTCAAAAGAAGAAAAATTTTGAATAGCGAATAAAACAGTTTTATATGGATGGTGACGAAGCATATGCAAATAATGCAACGCGTTCACTCAGAAGCAGTAAGTTAGCATTTAAATGAGGTTATCGAGTTCGCATTCTGGGTACATCTTCTCAAAAATTTACCATAACCAGATAAACATTACCAAATTACCAAAACTCAAATAGCAAAAAAAAATACCAAAGAGGCAATTTGCAATATACCTGCACTGTGTCTTAGATACACGGAAAGAGAGGAAGAAAAGAAACTGTGTGCTCGCACCTCTTTCTGTTGCCCCTACAGTGTGATTAAGACAATAGGCCTTTACTGCAGTGATACCAGACTTTGGAGGCAGGTTATCCCACGGTTATACTCAAAAAATCCCTTTTATTCCTCACCAAAATATAAATATACATTTATCCCACGAAATATTACGTTAAGAAAACATTTTATGCATTATGCAATTATTTTTAAAGAGAAACGAGTAAGCTTCTTAAACGCTATGGAACAACAAAATCCCAAATCTTTTGGCTTGTGTTGAGCCCATCAGTGTATAAATATTTACTTGAAAATATCATCTGTTTCAAGTAGAATTACTAGATCGTTCTAGTTGCTCCAATGGGGTTCCGATACTCGACCATAAAAGTTTAGTTTGGTACACCGACGGATCAAAAATGGTTTCCGGAGTTGTAGCTGGAGTCTTTGGTCCCAACACCGAAATCTCGATATTCATGGGGATGTGTCCCACGGTTTTTCAAGCGGAAATCCAAGCAAAAGAAATATGCGCTAATACAATATACAGTAAAGGTATTAATGGCGCCATCATACAAATTTTCTCCGACAGTCAGGCAGCTTTACAAGCTTTAGCATCCAATACAATGGACTCCAATACAGTTAAGAGCTGTCACGATGCTTTACAAACCCTAGCCAAACACAACAAGGTCAAACTTGGTTGGGTACCTGGTCATCAAGGTATTTCCGACAACGAACTTGCTGACAAACTCGCCAGGGCTGGATCCGAAACTGTTCTCCATGGACCAGAACCTTACTGCAGAGTCAATTGGGCTACTGCGCCAAGACTAATTAATGAATGGGAACAGCAACTTCGTATTAACCACTGGGAAAATGTCCCTGGTCTAAGACAATCCAAGCGAAATCCTTAAACTCAGTAAGGATAACATAAGAAAGCTAGTGGGCTTCCTCACAGGCCACTATGGCTGAAGATACCATCTCAACAAAATTAACCTTTGTCCGGATACAGAATGTAGATTCTGTCTGGAGGATGTCGAATCCTCTGAACACATCTTCTGTGACTGCCCGGCTTATGACTGGTTAAGAATACGTGTCTTTAATAGAGGGACTCGTACACCAGCAGATCTAATGAACTCTGCTATTGAGGACTTATTGACCTTCAGAAGAGGTCACACGGTTTTCTTAGAATTACTTTTCCCCATGATACAATAGATCTTTCAGGTCGCAGTGTCAGCCATCAGGACATGGGATAATAATACAAAAAAAAAATGGTAAGATAACAAAGCTGATTTGCTATGGGCAGAATAGTGTTCTGCTCAAATGTTCGCATACTCCCCCCTTCGATTCTATTTTCAGCCTTCTCACATTCGTTTGAAGAAAAGCTATCATTTTGAGACTGCATTAGTTTCATAATCCATTTTTCTATTTAAAACAAAAGCGTTGATTTTTATTTTATTATTTGATAACGAAAGATTAGATCAAACAGAGAGCTCGGTCTTTAAATCAGAAGCTCTAGCTGTTTTTTTTTTAGCGTTAATAGTACTTCGATTGAACCCCGCTCTTATTTCATATCAGACTTCCGTTTTGAAGGCCACATACTTCAAGCTAAACGGAAAAATGATGTTACCTAATCAAATTTTAATATATAAAAAAACACGTTCCAGATAAATGGCTTAATATCTCTAAAAAATAGCCAACAATAACAAATAATAAATAAACGTTGAGGTAGCCTGACCCAGGTATATATTAATACATCAACACCTATAATAATTGCCCATACAATCGTTCTTTGTCATACATGCTGTCCCACACAGCTAATTTGTTGGCCTCAGGCAAATCGATAACCTTTACATCATCTGAAATATTTATACATTTCAAAACGCGTTCACTCTTAACCAAAGGCTTAATGTTAACATCACTGATAGCATCACAGTTGGGGTTGCTAGTTGCGGCAAAGCTCGTCCAGATGCCAATCATCCGCTCTAGTGTCTTATACTCTAAAGAATCCTTAGGCAACTTCCTTGAGAACGTATTATGGAACAGGTAACACATCTCGTCTCCATGGCATGCACCACGATATCCACTGCCACAAATAAGATTACGGATCAAATTAAAGAACGTGGAATCGAACTCAAAGCGATAGAGATATGTTGGAGCTGCACTGTGTTCCAGGCGGGACAAAACCGTGCGGTGTATTCCGTGCCAGAACATTTTGTATGAAAGAAGCTGAAACAAATAAAATGCTAAAAATGCAAATGGTCTCCCTTGCAGAGGAACTTACATCAAAGTACTGCATAGATGTGTTTTGTTCACATTCCTTATCTCCGAAATGTGCCTGCTTTATTCTAAGACCGAATTCCTTGCATTTATCACTTTCTCTGTTTAGATTCAAATCGAGAGGAACAAGGTACTCACAATCCTTGACTTCATCAAGGGTAATCGGTCTTCTTTTTATTTCTGGAATTATCAATATGCACATGAAATCGTTTTCCAAATTAAAGTTTAAATAACAATTGGAGGTTAGGTATAATGAGACGACCAACTTAGGCAAATTGAGAGTTACTTGTCTACAAGCTGAATTTGAACGCCTTAAATAAGTTAAAGAATTAAATAGATTCGTATTGTCAAATATCATGTAGATAACACCACTTTTGATGTTCGTCACTTACGTTAATTGAATTATTTTAGAGTTACTTGAAGTATTTCGAAAATATAAATATTCGAGGTTGGATAAAAACATTTCATTAGTTATATAAAGTCCAACTTCTAGATTCAGCATGTGTCTGCAAGAGGACTTCATTCATTGCGAATTGGGGATCTCAGTATGTCGTTGCTAATGCGACTTAAAGTCACATGACCCTAAACTGAATCACGCTCAAAAACAAGCGCAAGTTTTGATATAATACATTGAATTTGATTATATAAGATTTTGGTAAAATATTTACAGAAGTATTGGCATTCCCGTTATTTAGTGGATAAGAATTACTTATGTAATGGAAAATTAAGATCAGTCAATGACAAAGTTGTTACGCTATTATCAATGCCAGTCAATATTGAATCCCTTCTCAATTTCTATTGAAACTTCCATTATTTCGTAATGACCTCTTAAATCAAACTCAGCCCTTCATTTGAATTCATTTACCTGGAACGAATAGTAATCCCTCATCAGAGTTCCCACCAATCAACAGAGGGATGTCATTACTCCAAGTTGTTCTCATCAGCTCCAGTGGTTCTTTTGGAAGCACACACTCATCTGTTATATACGGTTCAACTACAGGAGCAAATGCAAATAGGATTTGGTTTCTCTTCTCGTCCTTAGATGTTATCTTTGCGGCCACCTTAACCATATCTGGACCGCTCGCTTTTGATAGAAATTCATAGACACTCTGATCCTCATCCGCGCCTGTGTACCCAAGTAAGACGGCTAAACGGTAAGGCCAATTGTTCATTGGTGGCATTACCCAGTGGCATAGTGCACTACCAGACTGCATAATAGCTTTGTGGAATAGACCCTTAGTTTGTTGGGATGTCATTAGGAGGTGAGTGGAGGCTCCACCAGCACTTTCTCCAAAAAGGGTAACATTGTTGGGGTCACCACCAAACCGCGATATGTTTTCCTTCACCCAACGAAGTCCTAAAATTTGATCCTTAAGTCCAGCATTCCCCGGAATGTTTAACTTCGGATCCTTTAGGCTGAGGAAACCTGTCATAAATCGATTCTATTACTGCAACATTGTGGACATTTATTACTCATAACCTACCAAATGGACCAAGCCTATAGGTGAGTGATACAATAACGACATCCTTAGACATGAAATAGTCTGGTCCATACAAGTCCCGTGTTGCTTCTCCGATTTGGAAACCACCGCCATATATCCAAACCATTACAGGGACTGGCTTTTCTGGATTCAACTAGAAAGAAATTTATTAGTTTCGAGTCTTCATTTCTCAGCGGTTTCTACTTACGTTTCTGGAGTACACATTTAGATACAGACAATCCTCGGAGCCTTTATACTTCTTGAATATAACATTCGCCTGTAGAGGTTTTTCGCAGGGTTGCGTACAGTCCTTTACATCCGTCCATGGCTCAGGTGGTATTGGTGCTTTAAAGCGAAGCTCTCCCAAGGGCGGTTTGGCGAAGGGTATTTTTTCAAAGCTATAGTAAGGATCTCCATAAACTGAGTTACGTTTCACGCCCTTAACAAGTCCTTTGTGGGTTTGAATTTGAACTGTTTCGCTTGTGGTCAAAAAACTCTGCTGAAATTTATATTCGATAACCCTGCAAATAAAGTGGTATGAAATGGATGTTAAAGGAAATTATTACCAAATGGTAACCTTGACGAATCTAAAAGTTCTGAATTGCCATGTTGGACTTCAGACTCAACCCACGAAGAATAAAAATAACTTACATCTAAGGTTTTTCTTCCCGCGACCCTATCTTTACTGGATATCCTATAAATATAGACAGGGCTTGAATAAAATAGCCCCATCTTGAGTCTCGACCAAACTTCTTACTGCCTTCATAAAATCCGAATATAATTATATTTCCCTTACTGCTCTGACTCAATGACCCTTTCATTCTTAAAAGAAAAAAAAAAATACAAGCTAACAGATCACAGGAAGGAATGGTTGTCAGAAGCTAGGTCCCACACGCCCCAATCGCGCCAATTATGTATATAATTGTTTTGTTTTGGGTCAACGGATTTAATGAAATCAAATGTTTAATACACCTTTCGAAAATTTGGAGAGCCAGCGATGCAACTTCTGGAAAAAACAAATTTTAAATAAAATTGTGTAAGAATGGTGAAAATCTGGAAATACATATAAAATTTTAAAAACAAACTACGTAATCTATTATAAATAATTTTGACGTTTTAATATCCATATTAAGATGTCATAAATTTATTTAATCATCTGATTTCAGATGTTCTAACTTATTTAAGAATTAAAAATATACCAGCCGACTTTATATCCTAAAAGGAAATATTGATGGTTCTTTTAATTACTCATTTTATACAATTAATATTTTTTTTGGCATTACATGTTCAACAAAAGCGAAATAAAGAAAGCGATTCCATATTCTTAATTGGAAAATGAAAATTTGGAAAATGAGACGAAGATATACTCCAGTTGGAGTCTTGGGTTATCGCTGATGCAGAATTAAGTAAAATACTCGTAAGTAAAGCGCTTCTCTTTAACAATATCTAATAGATTATATTATATATTGTCCATTTCGAAGTGAATGTTTTTTTTATTCAATTAATTCCAGAAAAACTAAATTACATAAATTTACGAACTAATCAATTTAATGAGTTTAATATGTTTAATAAACTTGTTTACTATGACGTTGTTAATCGATTAGTTAAATGAATACCTATTTCTGAAGTTATACGGAACACAAATTAGAAAAAAATAATGAGTCCGCTTAGCAATTATGAGAAGCACGAGAATAGACGGTGACAGAAAAATAAAAATCTATGCGTTTCATGAGTAGAAATGAAAAACATTTTGTAGGTAGATATCCCGAATCCTACTCGCTGAATCAATACTCTCTCTGAGGACAGTAGTTACACTACTTCATGCCTTTGTCAGAGAAAAAAATTAAGAGTGTCATTTTGTGTGTTTTTTTTTGGATTGAATCTAAAAAGTTACGAGAAACTTAAAATATTATAGTCAACGATCAGCAAAATATTCCGAAAAGTTGTGATTGATATTACAATCCGCCATCGCGCGGTATTCTCCTCTGAATTCATACAAGCTCGAAAAAAGCAAATTAAGTATCAAGTATCCTAGTCCAATCCAGATAGATTAATAATGTAAAAACAAAGTAGGTTTAGTTTGAGTCGAGAGCAAAGTAAGCCTCTAATTGCGTAAGCATAAAACGATCGTTTCGACGATGCTTCGTGTAACAACGAAAATACGACAATCGTTCAAACGATTGGACGAACATCGTTTAGTGTGGCTTCACGTTACTAATTCAACTGCCAAATACTGTCGTCGAAACGATTCGATTGAACGATGGCTATTTTGCAATCGTTTTATCGTTTTTGGTGCATTTTTCACTTTTAATTAGGTCTGAGAGAAGTGTAAAAAATATTTAAAGGAAGACACACACTTATAATTATAATGAATTTCATTTATTTGTTTTATAATTTCATACAATTTTAATGCAATCAGAAAAAAATGCATTCATAAAATTGCATTAATTGATTTTTTTACAATTCGCCCCTTACCTATAAAAATTCTAATACCTAGCTATCTATGTCAATCAATGACAACGAAGAAAAATAAACAAATTCAAGAAACAAACAAAAAAAAAACATTTTCCATATATTTTTAAATTGTTTACCCTCCAGAGGTACCAGAACTACTTGACCGACATAGCCCAATTTAAATATCAACCTGACGACGATAAAAGTAAGTCCTCTCACAAAATTTCACTTGCCTATAGGTCGATTTGTTTCGACGCTATCCTGTTTTCAATAGAGAGACACATGGGTCTAATATTGATTTTGTATGGGAGGTACCAGACCTACTTGACCGACATAGCCCATTTTCAATACCAACCTGACGACGATAAAAAGAAGTCGTTGCACCAAATTTAATTCTCCTATGTCAATTGCTTTGGGCGCTATCAACAGACGGTTAGGCAGACAGACGGACATTGCTAAATTGATTCAGAATGTGATCCTGATTCAGAATATATATACTTTATGAGGTCTCCGGTGACTCCTTCTTGGCGTTACGAATGTAATGACAAAGTGAATATATACCTTCCTGTGGAGGGTATAAAAACTGACATTTGAACCACCTGTTACTATGCATCTATTTCTTAACTTCGTACGCTATACATACCACATATCACTCATGATTTTGTTAAGGAAACTTTAAGAAAAGCGTGTGTAGGTTCGTTTTGTTTAAAACCCACAATTGGTTAGAATCAAGATACAGCGGCACATCCCCCCTTCCTTTTAGCCCTTACTTCAAGAAGTTATTTTGGATCAGAATAGCAAACAATCAAATTTACAGATAACGTACGTACTTGTCTATTAAATTTGTACTATTAAATCAAACAGGGATCGGTTCCGTATTTTTGTTGTACAACATTTTTTATCGAATCTTTTCTATACCACGGTACCCAGATAACTTACCTCACAACGAATCCTCCCGCTCACATAAAAGCAGAATTGATTCACCTTATAGTTCAAGCTTATCGTTTGCTCAAAGCAATTATGTAGTATAAATACCTATCTACCTATCAGGTACAAAATTTGTTTTATAGTATAATCTGTTTGCACCGCAATAGCCAATACTGAGCTTTGTACAAACCGAAAATTATACTGCATATAGGAGCATTTTTATCTGTGTATATAAATAAATTTTGCAATGTCATAACACCGATTGCACAAAAGTCACCATTTTCACAATAAAAACAATCGTCCAAATCCAATGCCAAAACCTTAACAACACAAATACCTAGTCACAATAAAAACACCTCTTCAACAACTAGCCAATAACGTAGTGCGTGATTGGGTTACGTTATCAAAGTTAAAAGACAATAAATCAGCGTTAGCAATAGCGTCGCTTAAATATTAGTTTTGTTTTGTTTTGAATGCTCATCAGATTCATCACGTATTGTCCATTTACTTTCGTTTTTTACTACGTTTCGCATTACAATAAAGCGAGCCCGCTCATACCCAAATGATAAAAAAAAACACCAACAAAACAGCAAAGAGTAAGACTCCCCATCAGCGAAAGAAAGACACGGCAAAGTAAAATTGAAATTATACATAATTTTCGTTGAAAGCGTGTGGAGAAAGAAACTAATATGATTTTTACCTCAAGAGAAGAAAAAAGAAAGTAAAACACAACTCGGACAGATATTGCTAATTGGTCTGTGGCCTATTATTAACCTCGTGTGTTGTTTACTCACTTAAAGGTCATTTTAAACATATCCAGGAAGCTAAGGTGTGCCATGATAACTTCACTTGTATTCGCGCGAATTGATAACAAGATCGATACACTAGTTCCAAGTTACTAAGTGTTTGTATAGCAGTCCGTACCGTGGCCACTGCCTGTGACTTTGCTGAAAACCCGACGCGAACTGAAGCAACGAGCTAACAAGAAAGCGGATTTAGCTAAGCGAAGCGGCAAGAGTTTTATGCGCCCGACACCGACACGATACAAAATAAACTACAGATAAACGAAATGACACTGGCTGCAACTTAAATATGGAGTGAATGTTTAGAACAGATGATAGTGGGCTACCAGCTATATCTGTAATGTAAATATTTAGGTTTACGAATCGCGATCGCGACGATCTTGATCATTTCACCTTAAATGTGAATGTGCACTTATCTACTCATTCAAATGACCAAATTCAATAACCGCTACGAAGCTATTATGATTAATCTTATTACACTAGTAAAAGATAGAAATGCTCACACAAAAAGTTATTACACTATCAACAGCAGCATGTGCACGTTGACACTCAAACTGTTACTTCGCTTCAATTCCGATCCGATGAACTATGTGAGTTCGTTGCTCAAAGTGGGTCGGAGAGAGTTCCATGTGGTGCGCATTGCGGTATAGCCTCTAGCTGGCAGCAGCAGTAGTGCTCTCTGCTCTGATGATGCCAATGCCAGTATTAAGAGAATGAATAAAAGATAGATATGAATATGACAAGCACAAGCATAGAGTGATAGAGTGACGCTGACCGGATGACGGTTGAGCTGACGACTTTATCGAAGATCAAAACCAGAACAGAAGCCAGCGCTACCGTTGTGCGAGTAATGTACCACCTTGAAACTTTTTTTTAGAATGAGATCACTTTCTATTAAAGGCTGTTAGGGCGATGTGAAATTTTCACTGGAGATTTTCGTAGAAAAATATATGCAGGGTGTCTGAGCTCAAAAAAAACATTTTTTTTTGTGGGTGTTGAAGATTTTAGCTGGAGGAAAAAAAAATTAGAACTTCACTTTTTGTGAATCAAACAATACAGAAAAATGTACTGGCTTACTGGGAGACATTCATCCCTGTCCAACTACAATATGTTATTGCAATTGCAATACAGGTAAATTCGGTCCCAGTTATGGGCATGCACAAGCACAATGCCAACCGAAATTCCAAAATAAATTAAAATGCATACTGAAATGGTTAAGGCTGTGGTTCCGGTGCAAGCGAATTCGCAAAGGTAGCTAAAGCCCAAAACACATGTGCAGAAATTCTGGATGCAGCACAGAATGCAGTGCTGCAAGTAAAACAGATGTGCAGAAAATTATTTGACATGCATTGCATCGGCTAATATGGCTACTATCATTCAGCGACTAAGCAGCTGATGTGTTTGCAACCAAAACAAAAACAAACACGATCAGCAAATGTCAAAAGCCGGTGATGCCAAATACTTGAAATTGCAATTCTTTTTCTCTTGTGTTGTGGTACGTTTGAATTTTGCAGCGAATTTAGAAATATAGACATGTTGCAGTGCCGCGGTGAGTGCAGAATTTACGTGTGCCCATATATTTACATATAAACATTGTTGTGTACTGAATGTCGTGCGAAATGGATTCAGAAAAGCTTATTTATGAATTTAAAAACCGAGCACTTTCTGCAAAATGATAGCTGTATTGTAATGAGATTTTTAATTCAAAAAGCTCTTTCCTAACAAAACTAGTTATTTTTTTACAAAACGACAACGACATTATTAAACTTCAAATCAATACCTCAAAACACGGCTATTTAGCTAAATTAATAATTCGATAACTTCGCCTGGGTGAAACTCGCTTACACCGGAACCATTCTATTCGCTCGAATAAAATCCGCTTGTACCGGAACCGTAGCCTGAAATAGTTGCTCATATGCACAAAACTATACTTCTCAACCACGCAAACTTAAAAATAGCCGAACTCTTAAATACTGACAATGAATTAGGATATTAAGTTCCATTTTCAGAAACGCTCTATCTGTCATTCCTTAAAAATAATTCCAGCTTCCACTTCCGGTAAGTGGAATGAAATTGGAAACAAATTTGAAAGCTGTTTGCTTTACAAATACAAAATGTTTTGTTTATTTTTTTATATTTATGTTTAGTTTTTGAGTTATTGCCCCACTTTACCAAAAAAAAATATTTTAGCCATTATATTATTGAAAAAGACATCTTTTTTCTCAAGTTAGACATTTTTCGTCAAAAGTGGTTGGCAACGCGAACACTGGCGTTGCAACATTACTAACATAACATTTGTGCTGCGAGTTCAACTCATTCCCTGCACTAAGCGACATCTACATCTCAGCTCTGCAACGGAGAAAAAATTCGCGCGAATTTTATACTTTTATTTTTTCAAATTCTCTGAAGCCAAGTCAATTTATTTGCTCAAAACACTTATTGAACACTTTAGAGAATGAAAAAACGAATTCTTCAAAGATATTCATCCATTCATGTGTGTAAGTAGTATTCATAAGCGAATATAACCCGCGTTTGTTTGCTCCTACTCTTATTTTTTATTTCTGTCTGTCTGTCTGTCAGGTCGGTATTGGAAATGGGATATGTCGGTCAAGTAGTTCGGGTACCTCCCATACAAAATCAATATTAGACCCATGTGTCTCTCTGTTTGTTGAAAACATGATAGAGTCCAAAAGAATCCACGTAGGCAAGTGAAATTTTGTAAGTGGACTTCCTTTTATTGTTGTCAAGTTGTTACTAAAAATGGGCTTTGTCGGTCAAGTAGTTCTTCCATACTCCATACAAAATTAATATTAGGCCTACATATGTGTCCCTCTGTCTGTTGAAATCAGGATATCGTCAAAAAAAATCGACCTATGCAAGTGAAATTTTGTGAGAGGACTTATTTTTATCGTCGTCAGGTTTATATTAAATTTGGACTATGTCGGTCAAGCAGTTCTGGTACCTCCCATACAAAACCAGTTTTGCATGACTTGTATGCAGTGGAGGGTATCAAAGCATCGGCAGCCACTGATGCCAAATCACCAAGGGGAGAAATTATATTTCTAGGATGTATTATATAATATGATGTTCTTCCAAATGTGCTACTTGTATAGATTTCCGCTGATTTTTACAACACAATGAAGTAGTCATTGGCAGGGGTTTCAGACCCAATATTTGCATTAAATCTGAGATCAGCCGGCGCAGGGTCATAAGTCCACAGGCCAAAAGTCCACAATGGACTTTTGACCTACCTAGGTGAGCCAAAAGTTCACATTAATTTGGGCCATAGGTTCACAATCTTAAAATGAATGTAGGCCAAGAGTCCACAATTATTCATATGACGAAAAAATAAATTAAAACAACTCAAAAAGTATGGGAATGTTTTATATTTAATGGTGTTCCTAAATATAAAGCATATAAAGCATATACAAATATGAATTATAATTGACAAAATGGGTTCACTTTTTAAAGCGAAATGGAATAATTCTTATAAATGGTGTTATATAATATGAAACACTCAATGCAGAAAATATACAAAATATATACAAACATTACACGTTAAAAAAATATCAAAACACACTTTTGCCTACAAAAAGGACATAAATTCTCATTTTTATTCCGTTTCGCTTGCTTGCTTGCTTGCTTGTGTCTCTAGGGTTTTGGAGGCAAACATCAGAAATGAGGTCATTACTAGAATTTTGAGCTTCGCTGTCAAGCTCATTGTCCTCTTCTTCATTTACTTCATCCGTTAAACGGTCGTCTTGTTCAATAAATGTTTGCCTCTTGCTATAAATCGTTGCCATTTGATTGATCATTTCGGTAAGGGTAATTTTGTCATTTTCAAATTTTATTGTAATACTCTGAATCAATTGGTTTCGATAATGGAACTTAGATTTTGGACGTTCAAACATTTCCCATGTTGCACCATCCATAGAAGAGTCAAAATCGACGGTTAAACTAAACTCCTCATCGAGTAGTTGGTCCACAAAATTTAAAAGAATTTCCTTTTTTTGGAAGCAGTTTCCCTAGCTTACCATTATAAGCTTCGACCATCCTTGTGGTTCGAAAGCTTTTTTTATAGACCGAGAAAGTGGCTCGAAACACCCTTAAAAAAAAATTATGAAAAATCATCTTCAAACGACTACGTATTTTACCTTTGCAATCCACTGCGTTCGCAAATATTCCAAAAATCATTTAAAGAATGAATGTCCGGTGGTTTCTTTGTGGTTTATTTCATATGCCCTCTGAATGTGCTCGGGATTCACAAGTGGGAGGACTAAAAACTTATTGAAAATGTTGTAAAACTTTTTCTCTTTTCGCAAAATTTGTAAGAAGTTTGGAATTTTCGAAGCCTTTCTCTTTATAGCACGGTAGTAGTGAAACCAGCACTTCGTATTTCGGAAGCTGGAAAAACATTTATCAACCCTTTCTTAAAGCTTGCTCAAAATCCAAAGTAAATGAAGCACGACAAAATTTAAATAAATTTGCTTCAATGTATCGGAAAGCATGTGTTGTGTATGTATATGCTCTTTCAGACTTCTTACTCATGAGTACGAAGAGAAAAGGATAAACCTATAATTGATAAATGGATGTATAAAGTGACAATTACAGTAGGTATTTTATTTAAACACGAAAAGTTTTTCAAAAAGCTTTTTCAAAAACAATTCGCACGAATTTTTCTAAATAACTTTATAAATTTTTGGCACAGTTCTCAAAGTTTTTCAAAAACAATTTATGTAAAAAATTTTGTTAATTGTGGACGTATGACCCACCATAGTGAGCCATAAGACCACAATCAGTGAGTCAAAAGTCCACAAGAATTTTGTATAGACTTTTGGCTCACCTACGTGGGTTATAAGACCACAATGGATTTGTGGACACATAACCTACCTAGGTGGGTCAGAAGTCCATTACGGACTTTTGGCCTGTGGACTTATGACCCTGCGCCGATCAGCCACAGTTAACAAAATTGTTGTATTTGGCATAGCATTCAAGAATTCATTTAGAAATAGGATTTATGATGGTCTTCTTTTGGAATTTGAATACAGATTTTCTAATGGAACTGAACTAGCAATACAAAAAGAGTTGTTTTACCAAAACAACAGTTTTGATGATGATTATTGCTTTCATTAACTTGATGAAAATTTATTTCACATCTGGCAGTAGGCAAATTAACAGAACCGCATGGAAACAGCCAAGATTACAATTGTTAGCTGGAACTTAATCACAATCTTTATGATTATTCAATAACTTAAGTAAAAATATTGAATTTCACACGGATTACCTATTGTTTTGAATACTGAGCCAAAGCAGGTACGATATCTCTTTTCAATAAAAAACACGTTTTATTATTTTTCAATAATTGCAGCTCGGAAGTCATTCAGTTGATTCTTTAGTTCCCGTTTAAAAACATTCAATTTACAGGTAGAGACAGACGCAGAAGTCCTCAACAGAAATGTATTTTTGATCATATTTCTATCTATATTGATGTGCTAAGAAAGCAGCTGTTTTCGTAATCATAAACATAAACTTTCGATGAAAAATGAATACCAGAGTTAGATGCCCTATTCGGTCTTATTCTGAATGGCAATATCAGCGACAGCAAGCACTTATCTTCTGTTGATCTTCCTTTAGTAAAATCAAATCAATCGGGTTTCTCCGTGAATAAAAAGACTCATCAATTTATTAACAAATACATAGGTATACTAATAAAAAAAATCTAACAAAAAGAAATAATAAACATACATACTCAGTTCAGACTGACCCAGCTATCCATTAACGCCCATCACATATATATTTCAATACAGTTGTTGTTTGTCATAAATGCTGTCCCACAGGGCTAATTTGTTGGCCTCTGGTAAATCGATGACCGACACATCGTTTGAAATATTTAAACATTTAAAAACCCTGTCGCTCTTGTCCAAAGGCTTAACGCAAATATCACTGATAGCACCACAGTTGGGGTTACTAGTCATGGCAAAGGTAGTCCAGATGTCAATCATCCGCTGTCGTGTCTTGTATTCCAAAGAATTTTTAGGCAACTTTTGTGCGAACATACTATTGAATAGGTATAACACCTCGTCTCCATGGCAAGCTCCTCGATATTCAGTACCGCAAATTAAATTATGAAAAACATTGGGCAATGAGGAATCAAATTCAAAGCGATAGAGAAATGTTGGAGCTGCGTTATATTCCAGGCGAGACAAAACCGTGCGGTGTATTGCATGCCAAAACAATTTGTATGACATGAGCTGAAAAAATACCATGTCACAACCACTATTGATCTCTCTTGCACAAGAACTTACATCAAAGTACTGCATAGATGTGTTTTGTCCACATTCCTTCTCTCCGAAATGTGCCTGCTTTATTCTAAGACCGTATTCTTTACATTTATCGCTTTCTCTGCTAAGATTAAGGTCAAGAGGGACCAGATACTCACAGTCCTTGACTTCATCGAGAGTGATCGGTCTATTTTTTATTTCTGGGAATGATACAATTAAATTGTTATTGAAATAATTTTCAAAATTAAGGTTTTAAGAAACTAAGGAACATTGATAGGTGTGTTGGACTATTGGCTACCTAGCGAGTAGGGGTATCCGATTGGACAACGAGAAAAGGGGAACTTTATACATTTTTGGGGGGACAACAACTTTAATGAACGTCAAAATGTTTTTTTAGCTTTGAGTTTCATATTAAAAAAAATGTATTTAACAAATTCGTTAAATGGATGTATAAAATTGTATAAATCTAATTTAATAATTCTTATAGAATTGTGGAACAAATTTATGTACCTAATTATGTTGCTTATGACATTGTTCCACAACTGCGATCACTGGGTATATGTAAGTTTTCCGGGTGGAGTAGAGTAGACCCTCCTTGCAGACCAATTTCAATGCCCTCCACTATAGAATAAGCAGAATCAACTACGGGTATGGACTATGAGTAGGGATTCGCTGGTTAGACTATTGAATTTTAGCAATTCTTAGGTGCTAGATTTAAGGAATATTATTCGAGTTCATTTTAGTCCAACTTTTCCTTTCAGTTTAATTCACTTACCTGATACCATAAGTAGTCCTTCATCAGAGTTCCCACCAATCATCAGAGGGATGTCATTACTCCAAGTTGTTCTCATCAGCTCCAGTGGTTCTTTTGGAAGCACACAATCATCTGTTATATACGGTTCAACTACAGGAGCAAATGCAAATAAGATTCGGTATCGTTCCTCATCCTTAGATAAAATCTTTCCGGCTGCTTTTATAATATCAGGACCGCTGGCCTTTGCGAGAAACTCATAGACTCCTTGGTCCTCATTCGTGCCAGTGTAGCTTAGTAAAACTGCTAAACGGTATGACCAATTGTTCATTGGTGGCATTACCCAGTGGCATAGCGCACTACCAGACTGCATAATAGCCTTATGGAAAAGACCCTTAGTTTGTTGGGATGTCATTAGGAGGTGAGTAGAGGCTCCGCCAGCACTTTCTCCAAAAAGGGTAATATTGTTGGGGTCACCACCAAACCGCGATATATTTTTGTTGACCCAACGAAGTCCTAAAATTTGGTCCTTCAGCCCAGCGTTACCTGGTATATTTAACTTCGGATCCTTCAAGCTGAGGAAACCTGAAAAAAATCGATTTTGATCGGTAAAATCCATTGTGAAAAATTATCCCAAAACCTACCGAATGGACCAACCCTATAAGTGATTGACACAACAACGACATCCTTAGCCATAAAATAGTCTGGTCCATAAAAGTCCCTTGTTGCTTCTCCGACTTGGAAACCACCGCCATAAATCCATACCATTACAGGTACTGGTTTTTCTGGATTCAACTAGAATGAAATTTATCAATTCCGAAGCTGGGTGCCGAAACGATTGAATACCTACATTTCTGGAGAACACATTTAGATACAAGCAATCTTCAGACCCTCTGTGCTTTTTGAACAGTAAATCCGCTTGGAGAGGTACTTCACAGGATTGGGTACAGTCCTTCACATCTGTCCATGGGTCAAGTGGTATAGGTGCCTTAAAACGATGTTCTCCCAAGGGCGGTTTGGCAAAGGGTATCTTCTCGAAGCTATAATAATATTCTCCGTAAACTGTCTTGCGTTTCAGGCCCTTAATGAGTCCCTTATCGGTTTGAATTTGGACTGTTTCGTTTGTGGTCAAAAAATTCTGCTGAAATTTGTATTCGATAACCCTGGAAATTAAGTGGTATAAAATGTATTGTGTTCAAAGAAAATATTGCTTAATTATTTTTCTTAAATAAGAAAATGCTACCTCTATTGATAAGCCATTTAACCCGTAGAGAATATAAGTAACATACACCTACGTTTTGTTTTGCTATCCGATGAAGGACATTTAAAGATTAATAAATGTATTGGGTACAATTGCCCTCATGCCGAGTCCAAACCAAACTTCTTTAAAAGGAACGCGAGTTATGTATACGTCAGCATCTCGACAGACAGATAAATACGATGCTATACTGTCTGAGATAGCCATTGCCCTTGACAGGAAATAACATGTAGATTTATATTACATACACTGCATTCCGCAAGTGTAATCATGAGCTTTCCCACACGGAACATAATTCGTAGAATTGCAGCAGATACATTTGTGAACGTTTGTTGTTCATAATTGCTGAATTGACATAATGATGTCTATATATATTAGTGGGAAGAATTCTTGAGGGTGAGTTACTCTGAAATCGCTAGATTGTACGGTCGTGTTAAGTTGTTTAAATAATGTTGTTTATACAGAATAAATACAAAAAAAAAAAGAACTAAAAAGTTTTTTTTTAATTGTTACCAATACGTAACATAAATAACTGGCGCAGTCGGTAGGATAACTTAATAAAAAAAAAAAAAAGTTATTCAGTGATACGAAAATACGTGCAAAAAAAAAAAGAAAAATAAACGAAAGTTATAATCGTTTGCTAAAAGTTATTCAGTGATCGAAAATAAACAAACGTTAAAATCTTTAAGTGTTAATTATATGCCGATAACAAGAAGCAGATCCAACATCTACGACCAGAACCGACCGGAACTCAGAATGGCAGAGATCCAGGAACTCCAGGCCCAACTCCAACACAGGGACCAACAACTCCAACAACTAACAGCAGCCTTCCAAGAACTCAGGGTGAAGGAAACCACCAGAGCTGACCGCGAACGAATTCTCAGGGAAGTGAAGCATATGACGACATTCATAGGAAATGGAGATGTCACTATTAACTCCTTTCTACAAAACGTTGAATATTATTTGTCAGACGTAACAAGTGAAAGCCTCAAGAAATACATGATTCGAACGATATTTAATGAAAAAATCCAGGGAGAAGCGAAGGAAACAATCATCAATATACAACATCCGGACGACTGGAGCGAAGTGAAATCAGCATTGAAACTAAGATACCAACCAGACACGGAGCCCAGCGACATTTATAAGAGGATAAACAATATAAGAATTAATAACGTAAGTGAACTAGCTTTAGAGATTCAAAATATTAAATATAAAAGTGACGAATTAAAAGTGTATTATGACAACGATCATTATATTGACCTAAGCACTGTAGATACTATGCTAATCAATACTATAAAAGAAATAACACAGGGTACTTTATTAGAAAAGATATATAATGAAACAGATTTGAATAAAATAATAATCGTGATGCGACAGCGCAGATACGAAGATAATTGCATAAGAGAGGAATTTAGAAAAAATACGAATGTTATCAAAGATAAGAGAAAATTTAACAACTTTAGATCTGAGAATAGAAATAGAATTGTAGACCACAGAGTTAATCATAGTAATCAGAATCCAAATAATTCAGGAAATTTTAATAATAATTCTGGCCAATATCGCCAACAGAATTTTGATAGAAATCAATGTCAGCAACAACAGAATTACAATAGGAACCCCCCTCAATATCAAAAACAGCCATATTACAATCGTAATTCGGGTCAAACCCAGGGACAGTATAACTCTAATAGGAACTCAGGTCAGCGTTATCAACAGCAGAATTTGTATAGGAATTCAGGGCAGCATCGCCAACCACAAAATCTCTATAGACAAGATGCAGAAGCAATGGAAGTAGATAATATTCAAAGACGAGTACAAGTAAATAATATAAATGAACAGAACCCACAACCAGGACACCTTGGAACACATTCGGGCCAATATTGCCTCCAACAGAATGTGTCCGAGCAAAGGTATGGGCCATGTTGTAATAACAATTCAAGGGAAAATCATGATGAAGCAAATACTTCATCGTTTTTTATCAATTAGCCTCGGAAGAACTACCAGTCATAGAATTCACAATAAATAAACGTAAATATTTAGCTTTGATCGATACGGGATCATCATTGAGTATAATAGATGATAAAATTAATAATTTCAAAACAATTGAAACCAAGCCAATTCATTTTTCCACCATAAACGGAAAAGACTCGATAAACTTGGAAGCACATACACCAGTGCCAGACGAGTTGAAAGCACCAGTAGGAACTCTTATACGGTGGAAGGTCAAAAGCCTACCCTACCGCAAATACCAATTTATTATAGGTACAGACTTATTAAATAAACTAAATACTTTGATAGATTTAGAGGACGGAACAATACGACTTAACGGACAGACAATTAAATTGCAAAACCATCCATACCAAACTGACGAAGTATGCACTTTAGAAGTAACTGACAATACAAGACATGTGAAACTAGATCATTTGAACGAAGAGGAATATAAAGCTGTTAAGGGACTAATGCGAAGATTCAGTACACTTTTTTTTAAAGAAGGTGATATGTTAACTAGTACTCCAGAAATCGAACACGAGATCAGAACAGTTACTGATCAACAAATAAATGCAAAACTATACAGGTACCCCCCGAAACACGAGGAGGAAGTTAGAAAGCAAATAGCGGAAATGGAAGTACAAGGAATAATAAGAAAAAGTAATTCAAAATATTCCAGCCCTCTAATAGTCATTCCAAAGAAGAGTGATAACTCGGGATTAAAGAAGTATCGTATAGTCATAGATTATCGAAAACTTAACAACGTAACTATTGACGACAAGTACCCACTTCCTAATATAGACTCTATATTAGATAAGTTGGGCAGGGCGCAATACTTTACTACAATAGATTTGGCGAAAGGATATCACCAAATCATAATCAAGGAAGAAGACAGAAAAAAAACAGCATTTGTTACACCTCATGGTCTTTATGAGTTTATTAGAATGCCATTCGGTCTTAAGAATGCCCCAGCGACATTCCAGAGACTAATGAATGAAATTTTGAGAGACTACATTAATAGAACATGTGTTGTGTATCTCGACGACATATTGATCTTCAGTACGACACTTCAAGAACATATTAAGGCAATTTCTGATATTTTCAAAGTTCTAGAATCAAAGGAACTAAAAATACAAGTAGACAAATGCAACTTCATGAAAAAAGAAACGGAATTTCTAGGACATATACTAACGAAAGACGGACTAAGACCAAACCCAAACAAAATACAGACAATTGAAAGTTTAGAATTACCAACAACCCAGAAACAGATTAAAAGTTTTCTAGGCATGACAGGATTTTATAGAAAATTCATTAGGGACTATGCCAAAGTGGCACAACCAATTACCAAATATTTGAAAAAGGAAACCAGAATTAATATAAATGACCCAAGTTACATTGAAGCATTTGAAAAACTTAAAACATTAATAAGTAGTCCACCAATCCTTAGGTATCCAAATTTTCAAAAACAATTCCATTTGACCACTGATGCATCGAATTATGCCATTGGAGCGGTCCTGTCACAAGACAGCCATCCTGTGTGCTTCGCATCAAGAACTCTCAATAACCACGAGAGAAATTATTCAGCTACAGACAAAGAATTCCTAGCAATTATGTGGTCAGTAAATTATTTCAGGCCATACCTCTACGGTAACAAATTTAAGATATTTACAGACCATCAGCCTATTAAATACTTGCATGCTAAAAATAAAGGAAAAGATATATCTCCAAGACACCAAAGATGGTTGTTAAAATTAGGAGAATATCAATTCGAAATAGAATATTTAAAAGGTAAAATGAATAAAGTGGCCGACTTTTTAAGTAGAATACAGACTAACGAGGACGTTATTTCAAAAAGGGGAGATAATTCCATAGATCCAATCGATTCAAATACTTTTCTTAATAATTCAGATAATAACGATTCAGATTTAGGGATGATGTTTAATATGGAAGAAGATGATAGTGATAATGGCGGAGATAACAATGAAAACGAGAACATCGACGAGGAATATGACAGACTAACAATGGCTACAATACATTCAGCACAGGAAGACTTATTCGACCATATACCAATAAAAGAAGAAATAGTGAATAAATATAAGACACAAATAATTCTCACTAACAATAAAACTCAGGAGGTAGAAGTAATCCATGAAAAAAGAATTATTTACATTGCTAATTATGACTTTAACAATTTAGGAGATATATTTAGACGATTTATTAAAAAGGGAATAACAGGAATATACTCTGAACTGTCAGATCACGAATACAACATAGTTCAAGAAAAGCTTAGGGAAATGTTTTCTAATGACAACCAAATAAAATTTATTAAATGTTCTTATAGAGCTCTAGATATAGCAACCGAAACGGAAGCAGTAAAACAAATTTCACTGTATCACATAAGAGAAAGCTTACACTCAGGCATACTAGAAACTTATAATCAAATTAAAAACAAAATCTATTTTCCTAAACTGTTAGAACTGATACAAATAGTAATAAACCAATGCGAAGTTTGCCAACAAATAAAATATGATAGGAGACCCATTAAACCGAAGTTTAACCATACAGAAACTGCAGACGATTTAAATCAGATAATTCACGTTGACACATTTGTCATTATGAAATGTAGTTTTCTTACCATCATTGATAAATTTTCAAAATTTGGAATTGCATACTATCTATCAGATCGAAATCACATCACATTAATTGAAGAATTAGAAAACCATTTTTCCAAATTCGGAAAGCCTAGCAAAATTGTTGCAGACAATGAATTCAATTCAATTCGGATTAAAGAATTTTTAGAAAATGAAGGAATAAATATCCATTTCACTAAACCTAACAGCCATACTGGGAACTCTGACATAGAGAGATTCCACAGCACCCTCATTGAAAAATGTAGAGTACTTAAGTTAAAAACAAATAACTTATCGATTAAAAGATTAGTGCAACAAGCCATTAGGAATTACAACAATAGAGTCCATTCAACTATTAAAACTTCACCATTTCAGGTACAGTGTCATAGAATAGATTTTGACAAAATTAGAAACAATTTAAAAATAGTAAAAGAAATGATTTTGAGGAAAGCAAATGTAAATCGAGAAAGTTATGTAGAAAACAGATCAACAGGATTTATAAAAAATTATAAGGCAGTTCGTCACAAACAACAGCCTAGATTTAAGAAGAGCAAACTGTCTAAAGTACACATAACTAATATAAAAAGACAACCGAAATTTGCAGCTCTTCATGACAATATTAATGCTACTAATGACAACATCGACTAACGGACTATTGAATATCAACGAGATACGAGACCAGACAGGATTTTCTCAAATAAGACTAAATAACCGGGACTTAGTGACAAAAACCGACATCATAGTACATCTGATCAAAACTCAAGACATACTTAATTTACTCGGAAACATTTCGACAAACATAGCAAAATTAGACGAAGGACACCGCGACCTACTTAATTTAGAAATTAAACATTTATCAAACAAAGTTAAAACTTTTATACCAAATAATCGAAAGAAAAGAGGACTTATTAACTTGATAGGTTCTGCACACAAATGGCTCTTCGGGACCATGGATGATGAAGACCGAGTCAGCATAGAAGATCATTTTAAAAGTATAGAACTAAATACCCACAATGCAATTAGTAATCTGAATCAGCAAATAGTCATTAACGATCAATTTGATAAAACATTTGACCAGTTGAAGAATATAATAGAAAAAGATAGAACGGTAATAGTGAATCATTTAAATGAGGTAGCAAGTAAAACAATTAACCAAAACTTATTTTATGATCAGCTTTTTAAGTTACAAATATTAAAAGATAAAATAGAACATATACAAGATAATTTAGCATCTGCTAGACATGGAATATTGCATCCTAATATACTGACCGACGAAGAAATACAGGCATATGAAATAGACTTAAATAAAATGAAATATATAAAACTAGGAGTAATTAATTTCGAAAACAATGTTCTAATGTTTGCAATAAAAATTCCAAAGGAATTCGTCAAAATTCAACTAAAAATGATTATAAAGGGTGATTTTTTAGCTGGTTTGGTTTTGGCAACACCGGTTTTGACAGCTGACGTGTGTTTAGTACCTTGTGTCACTGTCAAACAGCTTCAGTTTGGTTTGCAATTTAACCATGGATCGTACCATTTACCATTACCTAATAGAGAACAGAAAGAAATTGACTACCACAAAGAACTTGTATTTGATTATAATAATTCAACATATGTATACGAAGAATTGAAATATTTAAATGAATTAAACCTAAGTAAACATTGCATTTTCCAACAAAATTGTAAACTGATAAAAAAACAATAATACTGAAATAATAACATTAGATGACGAAACCATTATTATAAAAAATGCAAATAAATTAAGTATCACTCAAACTTGCGACGAAAGAAAATTAAATGTATCTGGAAACATACTTATCCATTTCAATAATTGTGAAATTAGAATTAAGGAATTTTATATGTCAAACCTAAAAGAATTCTTCCACGAACGATTTTACAGAAATGAAATACAGAAATACAGAAATAAATTAGCTGTGACATTTTTTATTTTTATATACTTTTAGTATTAAAAATAGTGTCAAATGCCACTTCAATTAGAAAGAAAAATATATTAACTATGGGTGGGGTGCCTCTTACATTACATTATTCGGAGAAATAAAACAAAAATAAAAGGATAAATTCATTTACAAAAGAAAGAAAATATAAACAAAATGTTCAAATATTAAATCTTAAGTTATACCAGATTGTTAGAGAGAACTGATTCTAAATCCGCGTAATTAAAGTCAAAAAGCCAATGCCTTACAGACTTTTCAAGCCTTCCAGAAGATGTTGCGACTCTAATTGATAGTGGTAGCTTATTAAAAAGACGACAAGATGAAACCAAATAAAAATTACTAAAAGCAGTTGTACGAGAAAAGGGTACAGATACAACATTTTTATTATCCTACAAATGAGAGTTTTCACAACTTTACTAATAAGATTACATTAGACGATATTGCAATAGAAAATATACAAAATCTTAACAAGATTGAAGAGTTACAATATCATAGAAATGTATCATACGGAATTAACTTCAGTTTAGTCACAATATTGGTTATTGTGATTGTAATAATTTTCATACGCATTAAAGTAATTAAAGTAAATAACAAAATTCAGGAGAATTTTAAAGTAAAGGAGGGAGAAGTTATGTATACGTCAGCATCTCGACAGACAGATAAATACGATGCTATACTGTCTGAGATAGCCATTGCCCTTGACAGGAAATAACATGTAGATTTATATTACATACACTGCATTCCGCAAGTGTAATCATGAGCTTTCCCACACGGAACATAATTCGTAGAATTGCAGCGATACATTTGTGAACGTTTGTTGTTCATAATTGCTGAATTGACATAATGATGTCTATATATATTAGTGGGAAGAATTCTTGAGGGTGAGTTACTCTGAAATCGCTAGATTGTACGGTCGTGTTAAGTTGTTTAAATAAAGTTGTTTATACAGAATAAATACAAAAAAAAAAAAGAACTAAAAAGTTTTTTTTTAATTGTTACCAATACGTAACATAAATAACTCGCGCGATTACACACTGAAAGAATTTGTCTATTGAAATTACCGAGAATATCCTTGTCTGCTTTAGTCCAAAGTTCGGCGTAAAATATTACTCCTACAGAATCTCCTTAGATTTTAGGGATAGTGACATTTCTCAACCAAACTGAATTGGAAAGTCGTAACATATTTACTTTTCTTTTTAAAGTTCATGATTTGTGTGTTGGCCTGTAAGTTTGACATAATTCTTTCAAGTAGGTGGGTATGATGTTGGCCACAGCCCATTAATTTGTCTAAGCTCTACAGCCTAATTTATAAACCCAGTGTGGAGTCTGCTTTTGCGCTATAAAATGCCCTTAAACAGAAAAATGGGATTTATAAAAATTTTAGGAATTTAGGCAACGTTCCTTTAGGATACTTTATGAGGAGTATAATTGCAAAACTCTTCTTTTCCACTTGTGAGTATTTATGAGTAGTTCATAGTTCAGTAAAACGAACAAAAAAAAAACTATCGATTTTTTTTGGTTTATTTAAAAGAAAACTTAACTAAAGACATAAAACCCCAACAGTCTTCAAAACCAGATAGCAAAAAAGTATATTTATCATTAAAAAAAAACCTCACAGAAAAATAAATGTAAAAAACAAATAAGAAAACCTATAAAGTTTTAGTCCTCGAGGGATTTAAGGAACACAAACATTATAATTTTAAGGCCTTACATACGAAGATCTTTGATTTCTTCTTGTTCTTCACAAACTTGACTTACAGGTTCTGTATCAAGATTTTCATTTCCATTATGAAGTAATGTTAACACTCATCAACATACTTAATTATAAAATAAAAATAATCTTATAAAACATTATTTTGGCTGCGAGCTTCCCAAAGATGTTTTCGAATTATTGCAACATGTGCGAATTTTTTTTTACAATATGAGTGAAAAACGAAAAAAAGGGTAAATTTATTTTTTGTGGAAGTTAATTCGTTCTTTACTTAGCTTTAACAAAGTGATTGTTTAGCATTTTATTTTTATTTTATTATAAAGAGTTTATACTGTAGTTTCGTTTTCCGCAGATTATTCCAATTTTCAACTTAAATTCCGTAGTAGTGCATAATGCTAATCCACCACAGAAGCTTAGTGTTAAATGCACCTTGGTCCATCTTGCTCCTACACGGTTCTAACGAAGACTAAAGCGTTCTTTTTTTATTAAAGATGCCACGGAAGCGAGTTGCGCAGCGGATAAAAGAGCCCCATTCAAAAGACCAAATGAGAGCAGTATCGATGGCGGAATGTCTATATTCGGAAGGCTAACAAAGAAGTTTGTCTTTCGTATCATTTTAAAAGATCCTTCTGTATCGTGGCCAACGAAGCGACTACAGTCCTTATATTTACAAATTCCAAGAATCTGTATAGAAAGTAAATATTCAATAATCTGTTCGCTTTGTTTAAAACGACTTTTATATCATTTGAAATATGTGTTTTATTTTTTAAGATGATAGGTGGTGCATTTTACACATACAACTGGTGCATTTAGTGCCTACCATGTTGCACCATGTACCATTTCCCATGTTTTGAACAATTCATTTTAACTTAAAATGTTTATATGCTATCAACAATTTTACTTTATACATATTTCCATAACAAATTCATAAATGTTAAAATACCAAACAAAAATAATATATTTAAAAAAAGTTATGGTCGTTTGAAGAAAGGGTGGTGCATATACGACCACGTCACCCTAAATGAGTTTTGATTTAAACCACTGACTGGAATAGTGTAGTTTCGAAAAAAAAACTTCACTTTTAAAGTACCTAGGTAACTACTCAAAAGTATAGGAAATAACAAGTTTTGATAATTAGCTAAATATTTATATGAGGGGCCTTCTAAAGAACATATAATAAAGTACACAGCTTTGAGGAGAAAAGCTTCTAAAACTTCTAAAAAAGAAGTATGAGAACAAATTCAAATTTACGTATTAAGTCCCGCTTATATAATTAAAGCATTTAATTTAATTAAAAGTGAAGCAACAAAAATGGATTTTCCTTATTTAACTTAATTTCTTTTTTATTTTAAAAGACAATGGATGTTACAAGTAAGTCACGAATTCAAAATTATTGAGATCGAATTTAAATTTAATATTATTTTTCTTCAGGAAACACCACTGATATTTTCCGTATATAAGGAATATATCATATAAGACCAACTAGTTTTTTGGAGGGCTATAACAGCCGCCTATGAAAAACACTGGTAAAGATGGGAATCTTATAAATGGGAAATTCAACATTTCCTGAGATTTCATAGCGGATATGGATGGGGAAACATTCGAAATGTTTGAGACTTCAAAGCCATTTTTTTTTCGAAAAAAGAAATAAAATTATTGAGTGCTTTAAAAAATTATGCGCTATTTTCGTAGGAGTCTGGAAGTGACTCTGGGGAAGATAATCATCTGCACGAAGATGCTACAAAGTGCTTCATATGTTTTGTTGACCGCCGTGATATTCTCTTCCTGCCATGTAATCATTTAAAAACATGTGAAGACTGTTTAAAAAAACAAATTGCGAAAAGGCTCCATAGTACTTTGTCCTTTTTGCAGAGCAATTGTTAAAAAAAAACCGTTGAAAATTTTCTTATAGATTCCCACTTAGTTTAGATTATACAGTTGGTTATATTAACGAAGAACGGAATTTATTTTAATTGTCTAATATGGTAATACATATCTTTATTTCGATATGTTGTTATTTTGTAAATTCAATTTGATTGGTTTGTTCTAAGACAATGTAGAAAAGTAACACATTTTAGTTTAAACGTTAAAAAAATGTTTTGTTTACTAAAATATACATTATACATGTACATAAATCTGTGGTCACAAGGAAAACCCGTAAAGTCTGTTTTACTCATTGTTCAGGAGAGCAGTTTAAAGTTTTTTGACCCTATTGACTCTAGTCACTTAAGCTCTTGTTTTTTTCTAAATTGTGGCCACAAAGTTGTGATATAAAGTTGAAAAAAATTTACAAAAGAGATTTGAGTACGCTGAATCTAATGGCATCAAAATCTCAATTTCGTCTAAAGTCGACTTTATGGTTTGTGGCCACAGAAATATTAAAAACTATAATTTGTATTTACCTGCTTAGAAATAAATAGTTTTTCTTGTATTGCTGGGAATTTACTTCACTTTTTTCTCTTGTCCTAGGGAAATAATTCCACTGACTTTTGAGTGAAGTTATATCTCACTTTGTGTGGGAATTTAGTACATCTTTGTTGGGTGAACTTATATTCCAATTAGGGTGGTTGTATTTCCCATCTGGAGTAAATTCCCGTGGAGTTATTTCTCTGCACCACATTCTGATACTTATCGTATAGGCACTTTAAAAAAAAAAAATGTAATTGGTGTTGGTTTGATTGCGCATTACTCGGCTGAGTATCATTCGATTTGAATGTGATTTTTTTTGTTGAATTCGTATTAAACAAGGTTGTGTTTAATGGAGCTTAAATTTCACCGGAAAGTGTGACAACGGTGAAAATCAGAAATATATACATTCATTTTGTATATTTTGCAGAACATTTTAATCTATGACAATCGGCTAAGTTTGTCTATCGCAAATATTTGATCGAGGCGAACTTTTTCACTATTTCTTTATTTTATGATAAACAGGACTTGAACTAGGTATTTCTATTTCATTCTCAAACAAAAAATATATGCGCAATTGATTTATCGGTACAGTGAGTCTGGAGGTTCATCAACACAAATTCACTTTAACCATCAAATGTTTTTCTTCGATTTGATAATTTTATTTATTATTCATTTGCGGAGAAAAAATTTCAATATTGTAAAAGACCTATTCGTGTTTAATGAATTGATTAATGGTTGTGACAATTTTCATGCAGGACTTTTCTGTGGTAGATTAATAATGCCTCGAATAAGACGTTCAAACATTGGAACTCGCAATAGAAGTACGAGGCTAGCCATTCGTTTGTATGTGCGAATGAAAGGAAGATCAGCGTGCATATTACAATGAACAATCACGTTAAGGAATGGCCAACATGCGTGTTTCCGCACGAAGAAAGAGCCCATCATACATGGAAGCAGAACCTGCAGTAAGCGCCACACGTCCCGTCCCGTAGTTCAAATGATGAACAAGATCAACGTAGCCTCAATCGAAGTGAAGAGCGGAGGACATGCGCGCAACTTTAAAATTTAAATCAAATTGCGTTTCATTAGACGCAATAATATAAAAATATATCCGGCAGTACGGTCTTTCCGAATTTTCATTATGTTATGTCCGGAATTGCCAGACATTTCGCAGTTCATACTTCCCGCGGCAAACTCCGAACGACCGTCACACAATACACCTCAAGGTTTTTCAAAACGTTGGTGGAATGGCAGAAGAAGGACTGCGGCATACATACATTGTAATGCTGATATTCAGTGTTTATTTCTTTGTAAAGCTAGAGGTAAGTTCATTATTCTGAATAATAGATACCTACTTTGAAGTTATGCAAATTATTGATGTTTCTGTAATTTTTGTTTGTGATTGACCGTTACATGTCTGCCTAAGCCATATGTATGTTTCCTTTGTTCTCAGAATGACTTTTCGGGGTTTGAGAGATCATGAAATCGTTGAAGAACTTTTTAACCATGATCACAGTGAGGGCGGCCTTGCGGATGATGACGACATCATTGACGATCCCGATTTTGAGTCCAAGACGGCGATTTTCCATCGGAATCGGATTTCCAGGTTGACAGTGAGATAGGTGAGCTCAGCATTGACCAAGCAATTGAGGATTTAGTACACGGTGATACAATTGTCGAGCCTCCAAACCCTTCTACACCAGTTTCCCAACCAGGCCCATCAGGTTCAGGACGCCGTCAAGGTAAGAAAAACTTAGTGTGTGCTTCAAGAAGAAAACTTTGGAATTGAACGACCACCAGTTTCGTTTCCCGGGTGATGAGGTCTTGGATTTAGGAACTCCGATTCAATTCCTTTTAAAAATATTTCCAAAGAAATCGACTGACGGTATAGCTGAACAGACGAATCAAATCAAAAGATCCCAGCAAGACAAGAGTAACAAAACACTGGCATAACTGCATAGGAACGCCAATAGTAAGGCAAACAATGCCAGGGAATACATTTGAAAAACAAAGACAATATCGTGTTTTTTGAGCTTCGTTCCCAGCAAAGAACAGCAAAGTAAGATTTTCAGCACACAAATACTGCGAGTCTTGAAGTATCAAGTGAGCGTAGTTGTTGTAATTGCGTGCTGAAAATCCTACTTTACTTTGCTTTGCTGAGAACGAAGCTAAAAAAAACAGGCCGTATATAATTCTGAAAACATTTCTCGCAAACACCTTGACGTAGTGAGATGTTTCAAGATCAGGCCAGTAGTCCAAAAACTAAATGAGGCTTACTTAAAAAGATACAATCCCAAAAAGCCAAACAAATTTGGATATAAAGACTACGTTCTTAGTGGTGGAACACGCGGGATAAACAGTTGGCGTCGGCCGATATTCGTCTATGCTGTGTTGCCATGGTGCTGTGTAAGTTGGGTACCAAATCAAATATAAAGCGCCGAAGGAATATTAAACCAGAAACATAAACAAAAAAAATCGTAAAGGTCCAGCTCAGGCCGGTATGGACGTAAAAGAGAATCTGGGAGGGTTCTACAATTTTATGCCGAGTTCAAACGGCTAATAAAGAACCTCCTTCATGACAGTTATGCTCTCAGAAATTTGTCAGATGTTTGCGAGAGGTGGCGCAGTGAAAAAAATCTTAAGTTGGAATTTGATTTTTTTTTCGGGATTCGACCCTGAGGCCCTCGCTTAGCAGTATAACACACTAACTACTAAGCCACTGCGCCCATAGGGAATGCGTTAGTACATGAAAATGTCTATCTTTGGCCAGGCACTAGATTTGTTGGTTCTTGGTGGAATTGGACTAGGAAACAAAATGGCTTAAAATGAACTAAGTAGAAAATAAACGAGTATTTGTTATTAATAACTAAAAAACAAAAATCGATCAAGCTCTCTGTTAAACACAACCAATAACAGCAGAGCAACTTGGTTAAATTCTACCAAGTGAATTGGCTAAGAACAACAGAGTAGGTTGGTTAAATTCTACCAAGTTAGTTTGTTATTTACGACCGAGAAAATTTGGAGGGGAAATTAATAAATCGGTTATTCTTAACCGAATTTCCTTAAACAAGTTGACACGGCTATTTTTAAGCCAGTAGACTCTGTCGGCGCAGTGGCTTAGTGGTTAGTGTGTTGGACTACTAAGCGAGGGGTCCCAGGTTCGAATCCCGAGAAAAACCCAAATTCCAACTTAAGGTTTTTTTCACTGTGCCACCTCTCGCGAACGTCTGACAAACATCCGAGAGTATAACTGTCATGAAAGAGCTTCTCAATTGGCCGTTTGGACTCGGCATAAGATTGTAGATCCCTTCCATTCGTCCCAAAAATAAAAACTCACACAAGACGAATGGTTGTGAGAAGCTAGGCTTGGGTCCATACGGACCTGTTGCGCCAATTATTTATTTTTTTATTTATTTTTAACTCTGTAGGGACTATATTAACAGTATTACTAAATAGTTTTTAACCGAAAGTTGATTGATTTTAAAAAAGTGAATTTTCTGCGTCTAGCAGTTGACAACCGCTAAGATTAATCAATATTACCAATGAATTGGTAAGAACTATTGTCAGATTTTAATAAATCAGCATTAAAATGTAAAGAAGTGAACAGACAAAATTTAAATTTCAAAAAGCTTAAATTACGAAAAATAAAAACAAAATATCTAAATCATAAACCAATTATTGAAATTGCTCCAGTCAGCAAAGGGAATGCATGCATTAAAACAGGAACAAACAGCAGCTCTCAGGAAAGTTTCGTAGTTGAAGTCATTTTTAGTTCGGTGTCACTCTTACTCTTCTTTCTTTATACGAAACCATTGCGTTCAAAATTTGATTGGCATCGCAAGCCTACATTTTGGGAATGATTTATAAAGACTGTCCAAAATATATTAACATGAAGCTAACATTTTTTTTTTCTTTTAACAACTATAGGAAGGGCTACAAAGCGAAGAATGCGAATAGATAATTATTAAATGAAATTATTTCACCGATCAAGAGATGTGCAATTTATTCGTCAAATAGCGATGTGCTAATATTTATTTTCTACAAAATAGTTTTACGTTATAGAATGTAAAAGCACGTATATCATTTAGAGTGTCGGGTATCACAGTCATAAACATAGTATTAAATAGACCATCAGCTCTTACAACTCTTACAAGAGAATTTGCTTAGGAGCTGGTTTCCGTGTTTCCATGTGGCAAAGTATGTGTACCATGTTAAAGTAAATTAACGGCACGCATGCAGTTTTTTTTTCTTCTTTTATTACACCTGCCGTGAGTGTTCGGACTTTACTGCAATTTTGGGAACAAAATATAATCTACTGCACCGGACTGACAATCTACAGCAATTTATGTGAAATTCGAAAATCTTAAATGAAAATTGAATATCTATATTTACACATTTTCGATTCTTAGTATATTTTTATAAGCCCATTGCAAATAATCAGTTGCTGGAAGCACTGTTTATTGATTCTGCAATCTATTACAATATATTTAAGAAGAAGCATGCACATCATGCCATCTCGTTTTCACTGCATTTGCCTTGCGGATACTGAAGTCAATTCTCAAGTGTGTCTTTCTCTGTTTCTAAATTTATTGTTGATGTTGTTCTTCTCTGTTGTCGGTTGTCTAATACTAAAAAATTTTAGGAAAAATATTTGAAAACTTCGTTTTTATCGCATTTTTTCTAAATTCAAAATCTACTGCAAGAAAACTTAATCTACTGCAATTTTTTAAGATCTACTGCGAAATTTTACAACTGAAGTCCGAACGCTGCCTGAAGTCATTAAGATTTCTTTTTTGCTGCGTCACATGTATTCACAGAAAGGGAAGAGAATTTTTTATTTTCAAAATTTTTGGGGGAAATTGGGTAGGTGCGCGGGAGCTGACGGTTCGTTTAATACTTAATTTATGGCCTGATCAGCAGTGGACTTCGCCCATCATTAGAATTATTTCTCAGTCGAAATGCTTCAAAGTCGGTAGAGTAAACAATAGCTGTTCAAGATGCAGTTGTTAATAAATTATACTTCAGTTTCATATTAATACCGGACACCGAAGTCTAAGTTACCTGCTCAACCTGCTAAGGTTGTTTACAACAACTCTTTATCGCAAACGAATGAACATACGAACATTAAAAAAAAAGAAATGCGAATACTGTTGCAGCTTTTAGGCATTTTTTGCTTCTCTGAGATCAATGTGGGCTTCCGAAATAGTGAAGATACTATAAAAGCTAAGTAGGTATGTGAATTAACACGATGGGTTCGAACCAGTCACATGCCTCTGACACAGAAACTCCTCAGACGTAATAGTCACCACCGGCTCAGATAACGCAGCTGCATCCAAATGACAGCTACTCGTCGTTGTCATCGATGAATACGTTAAAAGCGTGAGCTAGTAAAACACGACGAAGAGGAATGTAGTATGACAAGTAACTTTAAGTGAGCCTAATACTATGTTCCCACCAACGTAATTTAGCTGAAGTGATTTATAAATCCACAGAACTTTAAGTGATTTAGTGTGACTTTGACATTAGGTGTCCAACACCAGATAGTTATTTTTTTTGTTCTTTCTGTTTTTTGCCATACCTGCCAAGAATAAAACAATTTTTCAATTAATAAAAATATCAAAAACTCATCGAAACACGAACAAAATTAGAACATTGAATTTGAAATAATTTTTTTGACAGTTTTCTTTTTTTTTTGTTTGCTGAATAAAGTGCAGAAGTTAATAACAGGTGTGTTCGATTTTATTTTGTGTGGATTTGCGATGACAGATACGTAATTAAAAGTTAAACACATATAAATCACTTAAATATAAATCACGAAAATGTATGATAAATCACGTGATTTATGAACCCACGTTGGTGGGAATATGGTATAAGATTGAGCTCGCACTGAATCAGATACAATAATAATTAGGAAACATATTTTTGATAAATTATTCACTAAACTCAAACTTCAAACTGTTATTGGTATTTACAAAGAAAAGGGGACTGTGACAACTCTGAGCTAAATATAAGGGGACCTACTATGAAACTCTATAAGTAAGTTATGAAAGCGAAATTCGAACAGCTCTAGTACTGCCAACTCGTTTTCTCGGTACAAATTTTGTACTACCTTTTTCGAAAGTTCATGTCAAATTCGTTCGAATTCGCAAATAATCATTCTACATCAAATGCGCTTACGAGAAGGTCGATTTAAGAAGTTTTTTTTTTCAGAATGTGTGCTTTTTTTTGTCCCAGGGAATCATCCAAAAGTCCAAACACAAAAGTGTCACAGTTTGAAATAATGGTATTTAAAAACATACATAAACAAGTACATAAAGGCATCTTTCGAAAGGCAGAAGTTTTCAACAAAGCTGAAATAAAGTAATTTTATTGGAATAAACATGCCTTTAAATAAACACTCAATAAAAAAAACTTTTCTCGTTGAGCTCCATTATATTAGATTTGAACTAGTTCCCGATTTCCTTCAGACTCCTACCAAATTGCGACACTGTCCATGTTTATTAATTATTATTTATTTGTTTCACGATAAATTTTTTTTGGGATATACTAAACATAATGCGAGACTCGTTTGGGTTATGTCAAACATAATGCGAGAATCGTTCGAAAATCGCAAATATTTTGGCAAATAGTTTGGTATTACCGGCATTCGATTCTACTTTCATAGAGAGTACCTACCATTTGAAAGTAGAATCGCAATTACCTGTAGAATATAATCAATAGTTGAATCGAGTTTCATAGTAGGGCCCAATGATCTTATAAAGCTTCTAATAGAAGCTATAATATCCACCAAGGAAGTCTCTATCTCCGTGGATATTGCAACACTTTTACTGGGCTATGTCAGCTTACTTTTTGGGCTAACAACGTCTCTAAAAGAGCTTTCGTGTAGGTATATGGGCCCAAACTAAAATTTTTTTTTAAATGACCGTTATGTGGTCATTACCTCTCTAAAATGGTTCTATTAGCTGTATATACTGGTTGTACCAAAGAATTGTTTGTTCGTTCCAGTAGTTTTGGTTATTTCGCTGCAACCATATTACGGTTGGGCGATGGAATCATATCTTACTTTTAGTTTTAGCAGCTAAGAACTTAGCATCAATTAATTTACCAATGTCAAACAAATGTGGTGCATTTAACAGGCTATCTTAGCTCTACAGTTTTCTGGGTGCAAGATTTAAGGAGCAGCGGGTGTTCAACAATTGAATGTTTAAGTGGGCTGTAGTCTGTACTCCGAATGCTGTCCATCTCGATGTGGAGAATGGCTTGCTTCATCAGTAAACGAATCCCCATATTTGTTTACTTGTTTATCCAAACTTATGTACATAATCTTAATCAAAAAGTGTATGTGAACCATAAACCAAACACGAAGCTTCACAGTAGAGGCCACTTAAACTTTAAACAATCTAATGCTTACACTCAATGAAGTTTTAATTTCTTGATTTGGTGCATTCGTTTCGGATACTACCAAGTACAATAGAAGTTTAAAATCGTCTCTCCTCTTCCGAAATGATCTGCATCTCAAAATCAATGCTGGGAAAACTAGTACCTAGTTAATGTCGGAACTCCACCACCATTCCTATATATTAAAAGTTCGTTACGCCTTTAATGGTCTGTCTTAGCTATTGAATTAGCCGAGTTTTACGAATATGATTTTTAAGCAAAATATATTGTGTACATACAAACATCTTTAATAAACAATTTATTAAAAATGCCAAAATTCAAATTTTTTTAACTCCCCAAATGTATTACAAAATGATAAGGAACGTCATTGATATACACCTCATCACCTAAGATTATTATTTATTCATCGCCACTGATTTAAATATGTAGCTATCGGAAAGAAAAAATATTTTTGTTTGTATAATCTGCTGCCACCGCAAAAGCTAGTACTGAGCGTTTGGAACAACAACAAATTTTAGAGCTTCGCTATCGAAGCATTACGATTAGATAGAGTAGGAACAAAATTTGTAGTGTCATACTCGTAGTATACATTCAATCATTTAAATAAAATTACCAACAATAATACGTAGTCAAAACAGAAACACTGTTTAAGTTAAGACACCTATATAATTTTACGCTCCACAGAGAATTGCTTAGTCATTCTTTTAGTTAAATTTCAATTCAAGAATTAATATATCCGAACAAAATAATGACAACAAATTTTTGAATTTGTTGAATTGAAATTTTTGAACTTATTTGTAACCATTTGTATTTCCCAGAAAACCGCACTTGTTGACGATTTCTTGAATTCCTAAGAAAACCAACTGTTTCCAATTTATTGTTGTTACACACCAGTCTAACCGAGTGTTTTATTTTTGAATTATTGGACTTATAATATTATTATTGTTAATGTTTTTTTTTAAGGAAAGAGACGCTAAGACTTAATCCCAAAAATGTGAACTCACTTGTCTCACATCTAAATTCATTGGGCAATTTATTAAGTGAAGACGATGATACTGTGTACAAATTAATTTAAAAATTCTTGAATCACATACAAAATTACAGATACTGGCTCTCATATTATTTTCCTCTTTCACTCTTTCAGAGGCTATAGCCCCTATTTCTCAAAAAAAAATCTTCTTCGAAATAATGCTGGGGAACTACGCAAAACTGAGTATTCTCAGTGTTGTTTTATTTTAGGGTACTAGTCATAATTATCGTACTGATTACTCACTTAAAGGTCATTTTTAACGCATCCAGGAAACTAATGTGTAGCATAATTTCTTCACTTGTATTCGCACAAATTGATGACAAGATAAACTTCTAGTACAAAATTATTTGATCGATCTAATACAGCGTAGAGTTGGCACTGCCAGTCACTTCACTGAATGCCCGACACAAACTGAAGCAATGAGCTATAATAAAAGAGGATTGAGTTGAAGAACCTAACTAAAAGATAAAATAATTGACGCTAGCCAGGCACCGCCCTAGGAAATTTTGAGTTAATGTTTACATGGTAGTGAGCTAAGGGGCGAACAACTATATCTGTTAATAATAAAGATTACGACATGAGAAGTTTAGATTTGGATACAGATCTAGAAATAAAAAATAACATGTAACAAACTTCTGTTTAGGCAAGCGTTTCAATCTTAAATATGCATAAGTACTGTGTGAAGTGGGGTTACTTCACGTACTAAATTTTTAACTTTCTCGTATATTTAGTAAGAAAAAGGAATTATTTTATCATCAGCGTCATCCGGATCAGGTCCGCAAATACTACTGAAGTTCAAGCACTGATCAATAACCTCGTTCCCAAAGCTCAGAGGTAGTGGACCTCGACCTACCAAAGGGGTCTTGAGACATTAGAGAGTTGTGATTATTTTGGCACCCTTTCAAATTACTAACTAGCCTTGCTTCGCCAGAGTTCCACTTCTCAAATTTAAAACAAAATAATTAATTGTCTATGCAATTCATACTTCAACATTTATAATTATTGTAGATGTTTTTTTCTTTGTTTATGGTTGATTGATTATTGAGTTATTTTGTTTTCTTTTCCGTTTATAATCAGTATATTAATACGTGAACATAAAAAGTTTCGGTATACTTTTTAAGTATTTATTATGAAATGAGGAGAATAAAACTTATTTCATTGGAAAGGTACTGTGCCATAGATGTGCACACACAAAAATCGTAGGTATATGTCGCCATTAAGGCTGGTAAAATTAAGCTTTAAATTCCCCATATAAAACAGGTAATTGAAAGGACTTTGGCGACATTCAATTTGTCGCCGACATATTACCATAGTAACGTATTCAAATATTAATCATCTTAGATTTGAACCTGTTTCCAATGGAGCAGCTCATTTGCGTATTTTTTCGACGTCTAGATGTCGCTCTTTCGGTATAAGAAAAAGAAACATAAATAACGAAAATAATTGTGGTACGTTTTTTAGTATTACATTTTACATACTTATAAAGATCGATTTTCGACCGCAAGGGATACTAGTTATAAAAATATTACTAGTTGGTTGCGGTAAAACATAAAACCAAAACTTAAAGTGCTGCATACATTCCAGTGTTTCAGTTTTGAAACATTTTTTTTTTTATTATTTTTTGTTGCATATTTTCGGGAATTTGCCCTTTTTTTAAATTCAGTGCTCACATACAGTGAGGGCTATAAAAACATTATTATGAATTGTTAGTATTGCCAAGTTACAACTAACGAATTTCATAAGATCGTCACTTGTTGGATTTGCGAGCAGGCAGTCCAAATGAAATGCTCAGGTGTAAATGCTCGAGTAGTTGATGCTCTTGAGGAATCAAATAGCCTTCGATGGTTTTGCAAGACATGCAATTCGAAAAAAAACCGCTGATCTATATCTTATGATAAGGCAGAACAAACAAAAATGTTTTCTAGCCTTAATAGTGACTTTATTAAATAGCAAGAGAGTCTAGTAAAATATCAACTTTGAATTTGATAATGCGATAAATTTGTCTCCAAAAAATCAAACAAAACCAGTAAGACTACTAAACCTACCACTTCCGATCCTCAATTCAATATTGTACCTGTGCAAGAGCCTACTTTTTCCAATAAACCTCCTCAACTTAATCTTTTTAGTGACAGACCAGTAACTAGATCGTTAACCGTCGCGTCGGTTCATAGTTCAATAGTTCAATAGCTTCCATAACGGATGAAAGCGTTTCGGCCGATTTGGTTGATGATCCGTTACAATAATGTATCTTTGTTTCTAGACTATCATCTGAGACAACTGAGGAAATCGTATCGAGCTATGAGCGGAAAAAAATTATGGATATTGGTGATATAAAAGTTTTAAAGCTTAAATTTTCGTATAAGCGTCGTATCAGTTAATTTAAGGTCTTTGTTCCTGACTATCCGCCATACCAATAATCATTTTTAGTGGCTAAATTTATCGAACTCACAATGGCAAAATTTTCCATGGAAAATTGCATATTGTGACCTATAGAATATTTAGTATGGAGGTTAAAAATGAGTATTAGTAAGGTTCAATCGGCCTTACGAATAATCAATTTTAGTCTAGCAGTTTGCGCAAAGACTCCACACTTTCCAAAATCAGCTGATTTTAGTATAGCATTCGACTAAGTCAATTATGCTATCCTGTTAAAAAAACGAGTGTACTTTAGACCATACAACTGAAGGAAAACTTCTTTAGCTCCATCTATATATACATGTTTAGTTTATACATTCTAATATATCAATTTTCTTCAATAATTTACTAGCTATGAGAGGAAGATAGCAAGAAAATGGGCGCGCGCACTGCTCTCTCTTGCTCCTACAGTATGATACAGACAATAGGCCACGGTTGCCACTTACAAAAAAAACTCAAATTACCTATTTGATTTGATTTTGCACAAAATTACCAACTGCTAGAAGACACGGGAGATCATCCACCTATTTTCTTATAACAAACCCTTAACAAATTAGAGTTTCATGTCTGTATATAAATAGTATGATTAATTATTATTATTCACCATGTGTCAAAAGAAAAAAATGAGTGCATCTGTAATTTTTTGAATAGCGAATAAAAAAGCTTTATATGGATGGTGATGAAGCATATGCAAATAATGCAATGCGCTCACTCAGAAGCAGTAAGGTAGCATTTAATGAGGTGATATCGAGTTCCATAACCAGATAAAAATTACCAAAACTCAATAAACAAAAAAATTACCAAATTTGTTAAAAACTACCAAAGTGGCAACCTTGCAAAAGCCGTGTCTTAGATATACGAAACGTAACTGGCTATGAGAGAATGAAAAGAAACTGTGTGCTCGCACCTGTCTCTGTTGCTCCTACAGTGTGATACAGATAATGGGCGTGCACTGCAGTGATACCAGACTTTAGAGGCAGGTTATCCCACGGTTATACTCAAAATATCCCTTTAATGTTTACAAAATAAATAATTTTATTATTTTAAAAAAATACTCGTAATTCATTCACAGACACATATGTCATTTTATGCAACAGTTTAGGGAAATAAAAAAAAAAGAAAATGAAAGCATTTAGATATTTTGAATGACTTTTTTCTAAACATAAAAACATTTAATTTGATCGTAGGTTGAATAATTTTTTTATTCTTTATGAAATGAGCAATTAGGAACAAAATTTCACTAAATGTAAACCCTTTGTTTTTGTACTATGAGGTCTGAAAAATCCCTTTGTCCCTTTTAGCTTATTATTTGTGAGAAAATCCCGCAAAAAGTGATAAATCCCCCGATCTGGTATCACTGCTACACTGTAGGATGTGTCTTAGATAATGAAACGTAACTGGCTGAGAGAAAGAGAGAACGAAAATGTGTGCTCGCATCTATCTCTCTTGCCTCTACAGTAATTTTCGAAACGAAACGTAACTCTCTCTTTTTATCTCACTAACTTATATCTCCCTCTCAACTTCCGCTTGCAATTTCCGTAACGATTTTGTGACGCATTCACCAGCTTACCCCCCAAGTCAAACGTGCCTTAAGAAGTATTACTTCAAAAAGTTATTGAAATGAAAGTAAAGTTCTGAGGGTCACAACACACACGGAAAAAATTTAAAGATCAAATCAAGAAAAATAAGCGCAGGATCACGAAAAGTTTGTTTAGTTTTAGAGCTTAGCTAAGGATTTACTAATTCACGACTTTTTATTCGCAATTCTATAAATTGTACGAAGTGAAGATATTGACCCTCAAAAGTCGCGAATCGCTACTTTTTACTGTCAATGATGCGATCAAATGAGGAATACATATTGCAATAACCAATCGCAATTTGACACAAATAGTTATTAATTTGCTATTACTATGGATTGTGAAATGCAAAAATATTTCGTAAATTACCACTTTTGTTGTGTAAATTCGGATTTCCTCCCTTAACAAATTACAACCATTTAGTCTTGAATTGCAACTCAAAAGTGTTGATTTGCGAACAAAAGGGGTCGATTTACCACAGTAGTTGCAATTTACGAATTCGTAATGGTAAATTGAATCTTTTTTTTATCAATTTGCATTTCATATTTTGCAATTTACGATTCTTGAGTAGTGATTTAAGGCATCACCGTATTAAATTTCAATTGTTTTATCGTGAAATTAGAAAACTTTATTCTCAATTTACAACTTATATCTTATGATTTACAAATCAAAATTCGTGGTTTAATTATTTAGGTTATTTCGAACACATATTTAAAGTCACATTTTATAATTTGTTTCCTCCTGATATCCATGAAAAGCATACGGCGCCGGAGACAACGGGATTTGTCTAGGGTGGTTTTTCGGTATATGCTGAAATTTAAAATACAAACAAATTATTTAGAAGAACTTGCCATTGATACGAACCTTTACAATCTTTTTCGATTACATATTTTAGAATCCATTCCAATTTATATTTCTTTCTTATAGCGAGCTGTTCCTTCTGAAAAAAATACGAATTTATATACCTACTTCAGTTGTTTTTGTATTATTTAATATGTACTTACAAGATATATTCCAAAATTCTTTACAATTTGTTGGTTAGTACACTCACTATCATGAGTTATTCTTATAAATAACTGACCCGACAAGAAGTGCTTTAAGCAAAGATTGAATACCGACTGTCTGACTCTAATGAAGCCAAATGCGCATGGTTGGAGCTGCCCATGCAGAAAATGAAAGGACTTAAAATGATTTCTTTACATGGACCATGGACATGCTATTTCGTTTCGTTTTTGTCGGCTGCCTGTGCGCACAAAAATTTCACACATCGGGTAGTTAATTCCATGGGAATTACAAAAAATATTTTGTAATTCACGATTTCTCTACGTCATTTTACGTTTTCAATTTACATGTGCTAAATTATTATAATATTTCATTGATTCATCACTCAGTGTTTGTAAATCAGCAAATACTTTTTGCAGTTTTCGATTGTGAAGTAGTGCTTGAGAAATTGACCCATTGAAGTGGTAAATTGCGCCAAAAAATATCGCAAATCACTACAAATAAAAGAAGCTCGAATTAATACTTCTAATCGCAAAATTCAACAAGCTGAATTTTGTATTCTACACCGTTTTCAATGTCGAATTACGGATTTTTATATCAATCCAAGAAAAAATCGTTGTAATTTGCGACAAAGACATAATTCGTGAATTGCGACTCAAAATTTTGCAATTGGTGATTTTCAATTCTTTCCGTGCATCCTTTCTTTTATCAAGAAAAATAAATATTCTTGATTTCAGAAATGAGTAATTGATTTAAGAAAATTGTCTCTGATTTCTCATATATAATTAAGCAAACAGTTTCTTGGGTCAAAAAAACCTACAAACGATTCAAGAAAAAATTGGAAGAAAATAATTCTTAAATCAAGAAAATCTTTCTAATTTCAGTATTTTTTTTTCGTTCTTGACTTATGACATGAAAGTGTTACAAATAAGAATTATAATAACATGGCTGATGGCTATGTTTTATGGTTTACTAAATATAGTGGGTGTTAACTCATATGTTCTTCTAAAGATGTCATTAAATCAGCGCCAAAAAAGGCGCCATTTCTCTTGCACTTGACCTCATCACGCCCCAAATGGAAGAACGATTTACTTGGCCAACTTTACCTGCAAATCTCAAAGTTCTCCTCGGAGATATTTAAAAAAAAAACAGCAATTAGTTGAGCCCAATCGATCTGTAAATGGAAAAAAAATATGCGAAATATGTCCAAGGGATAAGGACCGGTAGACGAAAATTAGATGCGGCATGTGCCGAAACCCGCCTTTGCGGCGAACATAGCCGGTCTGTGTACCAAGAATGCCTGAATTCTAAACTTTTAAATATGTTTAAAAGTGTGTGATCCTAATAATAAAGAATTTATATTCAAAAGTCTTTTTGTTTTTGAAATAAGATGGGTAGGGTTTAAGGGTTAAGACACTACATCCAGTTTAGAAAATATTTGTTGTCCGTATTGTGTTTAGTTTTAAGCCTATAAATTTATTAGATTCCTTAAATAATAAGAAAAACTTTAACGGCAGTAATTGTAAATAAAATGTTACATTTTTCAACCGAATACAAATTAAGCCAAAAGGAAACTAAAACAAATTGCATTTCTAAAATGACACAACTCGGAAAATTACGTGTTCCACAAAAGGCGGAAAACTGCTCTGATTTTTTTGATTTCGTTTGAGAGGCCATTAGAGACGAGCACTCGCTGTATTTAATCGGCTCTAAAACTTTTTGAGATACGAGTTTAAAATGGCATAATTTCCATCAGCAGGCCTAATAATGAATCTAAGTTAATACATTGTGAAAACTTAAACAATTACCTACGTGTGTTTTTTTTTGTAAATCGTCAGGAAATATTTTAATGTGCAGGCAATTCTGTTAAATGAAGTGCTTTCTTATTCATGTTTATAAATATAATATGTACTACAAAAATTATACTATAATCTTCAATTTCCTTTAATGCGCTATTGTACATGAAAAATAATGCATACTTGTTGGTACCCGCGACTTCGTCTGCGTATAATCAGTACTTCGAGTAACTCATTAAAATATTTATATCAATCGGGTCAAAAACTATTCTATCTTTCAAGCCAACCAATTAGCCCTACACATTTAAATTCATTCTTAAAATACTCGGCAAATGCATTTTTTTCTTTCCAAATATAAATACCTATGATGAATTTTACTATCCCTAACTTGAAAAATAATTGGTAGATTCATCATCCACTTCCCTCGCACCAATCAGATTGCCAAAGCAAATTTTGAAATAAAATTCTCTCTTAAATTACTTTACCATAGCAAACACACTTTCCCATTCCACATTAGCAGGGAAAACAGCTTGTAGTAGGCAAATTCTCTTAAATTTTCTGAGCTTGCGGCAGCGTTGCCAACCACTTTTAACGAAAAAATCAATAACTTAAAAAAATTAATGCCTTTTTCAATAAAATAATACAAAAAATATTATTTTTAGGTAAAGTGGAACAATAAATCAAAGATTAAGTTCAAATATAAAAATAATAAACAGCTATCGAATTCGTTTCCAATTTCAATCAACTTACTGGAAGTGGAAGCTGGAATTATTTTTAAAGATTGACAAATAAATTGTTCGTAAAATGGGCAGAGTTTAAAATTGGAAACACATTCTTTACGACCGAGGTTACATATAAAATTCTTTTTTTGGCCTAATTTTTTAAGAATGTTTAAAAATATAAAAGAAAAAACATGAAAAAATTTAAATAAAAAAGTGCACTTTTTTTATAGTATCAGCACTCCTGAAAGCATTTCCTTTTTCTGACACTTGTTAAACCGCGATTCCCATACCCATTCAATTAATTTTTTTTTGATTCAATTTTTTAATTTTTTAAACATTTTTAAAAAATCTTTGCCAAAAAAAAAATTAAATGTAACATCGGTCTTAAAGAATGTGTTTCCACCTTCAAACTCTTTCCATTTTTAGAACACTCTATCTGTCATTCCTTAAAAATAATTCCAGCTTCCACCTCCGGTAAGTGGAATGAAATTGGAAACAAATTTTAAAGCTGTTTGTTGTATGAATACAAAATGTTTTGTTTATTTTTTTTATATTTATGTTTTATTTTTGATTTATTGTCGTTCTTTACCAAAAAAAATATTTTAGCACAACATTTGTGCTGCGAGTTCAACTTATTCCCTGCACTTAGCGACATCTACATCTCAGCTCTGCTACTGGACACTTACCTTCTCAAATTCGCGCGAATTTTTTACTTTCATTTTTTTCAAATTCTCTGAAGTCAATTTATTTTCTCGAAAAACTTATTGTTTTAACTTTAGAGAATGAGAAAACAAATTCCGCAAAGATATTCATCCATTCATATGTGTAAGTAGTATTCATAAGTGAATATAATCTGCGTTTGTAGCTCCTACTCTAATTTCACCAAATGGTTCTCAAAACAATTACACGAAATGTCTTGTAATATGGTAACACTCATTTCCCACATTAAATACAGTAGACTACAACCCAAACGAAAACGATATAGTGATGAAGTTTCCGGTGACACCATTAGGCGTTTTTCTTTTTTAGTTCAGAGCTGAGCTCTGAACCGAGCTCGAGCATTATGAGCGCGCTCTGAACCGAGCGTACTCAGATCGTTCTGATGTATTTATGAAACACACTTGAGCAAATAGCTGTCATTTTTAGTAAATATTTGTATAATTTGAATATTTTTTAATTGTAATTAATTAAATTGGTTAGCCTTCAGTTCCAGAACAACAAGATTCGTCCGCCATTTCAATTATTTTGTTTATCCTATTTTTTTTTTCTGTCAAATGTGCCTGTAAGTATTTAATCAGCTTTATACTCAGCCTGCTCAATCAATTTATTCTGAGCTCATAGAGCGCGCTCTGGTCATGCTCTGAACGAAAAAAGAAACACAAATTCTGAGCTCTGATGTATCTGAGCTAAAAAAGAAACACGAACTTTTTGTATAACAGTTCAGGTTGTGCTCTGAACTAAAAAATAAAAACGCCAATTAATGGCGTCTGTTGTTTTCTTTGAGGTATGATAGGGATAGTTGATACATCTATCTACTCTATCATTGTATATAAACATTTCTCTATGTACAATGACTCTATATACCCTCATTTTCGTTCCAATTTCACGAACACTGGTGTCGCAACATTGGTAACGCAACATTGGTGTCGCGAGTTCAATGATTTTACCCCATATTAAAAATGCCCAACGCGCCTAAAGAAGTTATCACTTCAAAAAGCTGCGAAGCAACTTATTTCAATCGATGACCAAATGACAATAAAAAACAATAACGTTTTGACAGAAGTTGTACCAACTTTGGGATTTCCCTATAGAGAAGTGGATGAGGGGAATAAAAGGGATGTAAGTTCAAATTCAGAGTCTCAAAATGTGGATAGTGTAAGAGTTCTGTGTTATTTGTTGCGAAAATGCACGAAAATTGTTTGAATTGCTTTATACAGCTTCCAGAAAAATACATGAGGAATAATAACCCTTATTCTGTGTCCAATTTGCAGACAAATTGTGACAAACAGCACACGGGTTTTTTGTTTAAAATAAAGTCATACTTTTTTGTTAGTTTGTGTTTATTATTATTTTTTTTTTATTTTTTTTTACCATAAAAACTTATTTTTATCACTATTTTCTCTCAAATAAACCTTGTATATTTATAGCACGTAAGTAAGACTATCGTCTATAAACAAAATTATACATAAATAGTAAATATATTTTTATCAGTTGGCATTATTTTACTCACTTAAAGTGAAATTATCCAAATTCATAGTTTGAAAGTGCAATAACACCAACTTGGCGTTATTGTGGCAGTGAAATAAGACCAACTGTTGAAAGTTGGCTTTATTACACTTTCGCATAGCGAAATAAGGTCAATTATTAAAAGTTGGACTAATTTCAATTGGTGTTATTTCATCGCACCATAATAAGGTCACAATTAAACAGTCAACAGCGCTGGTATAGTTGTACAGATTTTCAGGTTTTATTAAATCCCTATCACTGGTAATTCTAGTAATTATTCCTCAGTATTCATTTTCGCGTCTGACTCCTTAAAGTGAAATACGCAGGAGCTGTTCGATTTATTGTTCAAAAGTATCTCAATTTTAATTAAGCCATAAACGTTAAACTACCCTCCATCGATAACAATAAAATAAATTGATTTCTGTCGCACCCGAAACTACAGTAATCCAATTTGTAAGAGATGCTCGATTTTATGTCAGAAATCTCAACCCTATATCTAAATCACCTGCTAGCTGTGTCACTCCTTCCGTCCGCCTGTGGATAATTTTACATAAATACATGAAAGTTAGAACACGCTGGTGTGCTGAATAGTTTTAGGTCGGTCGCTCGTCGATACATTTACCCCGTGAAGCAGTGAAACTATTCAAATTTGCTTATGCTCACGGTATTCATCAAACTTTTATCTCAGAAGTGTAATAACATGGAAACTTTCTTCACACCTGCACTGTTATTATCACATCCCTTTCGGCGTATGGTTTCCTTTCTGTGCTCTGTGTGCCCCGGAATTGACGTTTATGCTTTAAGTTGTGGACGGACAAGAGAAATGTTACACTTTGTAGAAATACGCCGACGAGTTAATGAAATGCCAGAGACGGTAGTGGCAGTTGGAGCTAGTTGCTTCACAACAGCATATTTTGCTACTATAGGAATTGATGGTAGCTGGTCGAGGTTATCAGATTACCTACTGACAACAAGGTGCGGAAAGTGGAACTGAGGCGTAGCTTCACTCTTGAGCAAAAGGTTGGTAATAAATCTCTGAGAGTATGTATGTAAATATATAGGTATGTGCTCCTGCTGGAAAGTCATAAATTTTACAAACTTTATTACTCCTTCTCAGTTTTAGTATGCGAACGATTTACTATAGCAGTATTGTTGGGGTTGGTACATTGATAAATTAAGAATGAGACAGGTATGGTCTTTTGTTTATTTGTTCTCTTCAACTTCAATTAGCTACTTGCATGGAAAGAATAAAAGGATGGTGAGAGGGTTTGTGGAAGAGGGTAAATGGATAAAGGATGATCGCTCTACAGCTTCTCACATAAAGTTCTAATTAATTAATTATTTACGCCTATTCGGTCAAAGGGACATGCGGCTGATGAGTTTTTGTTTGAAACACGCAATCAAAGAATTTATGGGACAGGTGTAACTAAGGCCTAATTAATGACGGTCTCTTAATTTACAAAGCGAGTTACAATGGTATTAAGTTAGCTGTCAGGAAGCAATCGCTTTGTTGAAAATGCTTTACGAAACTTAACAAATTCTATATAATTGAAATACAAATTGGCAATTTGTAATCCGCTAAAACGGACTTGGCAGTTATTTACGATGAAAATACCAGGAATAGAAATGTACGGAAGCTTACCAAAGCGATGTCTAAATAAAAAGCGGAAGTGATGTCATTGTGAGGACATTAAATATTTGGTATGTTATAGAAACTATCAGCAGAGACCACCAAGAGACAAACAAGCTATATTTTTATGGGGTGGCAAATGCTAAGTGCGCTTGTATTGTTATATAGAAATTCGTATTGACAAATGTCACGTAACTTCAAAAATTCCGGCTCACCAACACAATCGCACCTTGCATATGCCACTTCCGCTGTGGGCAAAGTTGTTGACAGCGTTCATAGAAGTTTATCCGTTAAATTTGAAATTATTCGTTACGTGTGGATAATACTTTTTTTTAGAAATAAGTGAACATTTGCTTAAAATATTAAAGTAAAATGAACAGCGTAGATTGGTTGAAGGAAAATAACAACATTTTGAGCAAATTTTATTCAGTTATCTAAGAAAATTAACACATGAAATCGAAGTTAAAGATATTCAAAAGCAGAAAATACGTTTCTAGTATATAGAACGTATAAGTATTAGATAGTTTTATTGACCAACAAAATCGAAATATTCGCTTTTTAACAATTTATAATAACTAACCAATGGCATTCAGTAATGCAAAAATGTGGTATTCCCGAACTCTAGCACATTTCCCCAGGGTTGCCGAGGTTGGCAGCATTTATTTTTGTATTTTTGTATGTTTTTGCATGTCACACGGATTTTAAATTGACATAACACCGATGGGAAAACAATTTGGCGAATTTGAAAATAAATTGAGGGGACCAGCGGCAGGAGGATCGTGAGTTGGGGGTCTCAGTATGATTTGCCTATGACTATCAGCTCCAGTTAATTACAGGGCAGTAACCAGTGACGTTTATTCAAAAGTGCGCAGGTGTTTACTGCTCAAGTGCACACCCTATCCAAATCTATTATTATACTTCACTGAACTTAAGTTCATTATGAAACCAAAATCTGTTTCTTTGCAATAATATATATAGTAACTATTCAGTATTTGTAAATGAATAATAGAAATCAATACAAGATGTTAAAAAATGATATCCAACCAAAATCCAAAACTGCCTGTATCGATAATTCCAATTCACAGTCTGTCGGTTCCCAACAACTGGCTGTAAGGGCTAAAGGACCTTACGAGTCACACAAAATGACGAAAACAATAGTTGTCGTCAAGCAATCAAAAATCATGATGGCCGAAATATTGGAAGACAGATCCAAGGATAATGATGCAAGATCGCCATCGCACTCCAACAACAAAGAAATATTACAATTTGTAAATGTGTAATGATAGGGGAATGTAGAGCTAATGTCATTACTGTAAATAAGAAGAGGGCAATGACCCTAGTTGCGCACAGCTGACTGGTGTATATAATGCACCGAGATGACTTCAGAATGCGATCCTGAAAATTTAACTTTCACAAGAAGAACTATAACGTTTTAGAAAAAATAGGGTTATTTTTTTACTATTTTTACCAAACCAAATCTCCGGAATCAACTATTTCCTAATAAGGAGAGATAACTAATCGGCTCCAAACTCAACTCGTTTTGGAACACAGTCGAAGTAACTTGATGGTAATGAAACTTACCACCCCGATGGGTTCATCTGGCTTTAGAGCACCGTGGACAGACAAAATAACATACAAACAACAAGACAAAATAAAAACCATTTTCCCTCATACTGGTAAATCTACCTCGCTTGGTGTTCTCCCACAGCAAGCGCACCTTGTTGCAGTTCCGTTCCACCCGGCAAACACAACTATTGTGCTTGTGCGGTGTGACTACTGCCTGCCTAGCCTAGTGCGTGTGCGATTGTCTACTGTGTGCAGGAACAAGAACAAGCACAACACAAATTCATGCAAGATACATTCAACTACAACTTTAAACCGCCAGAACCAGTGCCCCATTTCCGCCCTTGGGCTTTATTCTCCTGTGGTGCGCTCTTCTTTGCAGAACCTTGACCTTGACGCACCAGCTGCAATTTCATATACCTAATTTTTCATTCTCAATCTGGTCATCTAAGTGTATAGATATGGAATAGAGAATAGACTATAAAAGTGAAAAAATATGAATTCGAATATTTGAAACTGCAACTTTTTTAATTGAAAAGCTACTTGCGAAACCATTTTTGCAATTGTTTTTTACCGAATTATTTGGAAAAAAATGATTATGGTCGGCCAACCTTACCCTTTTCATGTTTAATTTAATCTTTTATTAGGCACTTTTATGAAAAAATGAATCCAAGCTTTGACTGTGTGGTTGCCCTTCTATCAGCAAAGTCTTCTGTTGGCCTTCTTTTAAAATCATTTGATTTTAGAGTTGCTGTAAATAAGCACATTGTTTCCCAATAGAAAAAGAAAAAAAACAAAACAATAAATACTTCTACCTGCCTAAGTAATGGGATCGTTGTCGATCATGTCCTCGCAGTGTCCTGGAATACAACAAAAATACTCTATCTTACTACGGTAGAAAATATAGTGTACACCCTACTGAGAGCACCACGAGTAACGTGTTATAAGTTCACAACAAAATGAAAGCACTTATTACACTTATATAACAATACCAGCGCACTTGGCATTTGCCAACCCATAAAAATATAGCTTGTAGGCAAGTAACGGGAAATCGGCCGAAGTTGGTGGTCTCAGTATTGTGTCTGCAACATATGCTGGTTGCTCGTTAACAGGTGATAGATAGGCGCAAGCCTCTGAGTCATCCCAGTACTGCTGTATGGAGCAGAAGCATGGAGATGGAGAAGCATCAAGGGCGTATGTAGGTCTCCATGGGTAGCTTCGAACGCGAAATTCTTCGAGTTATTTTCGATCCCCTTTGCTTTGACGGACTTTGGAGGAAGAGATTTAACAGCGAATGCTACGAGCTGTACAGCGACATCGACCTAGTCAGAAATGTACGAATCATTCGTCTAAGATGGCTGAGACAAGTAGAGCGAATGAACTCCAGCGCTCCAACGAATGCCGCCACCTTAGTAAGTAAGTAGGGAAAACGGGGAATGTCACTTTCAATACGAACAAGAACAAGAAGAACAATTTTGTATAAAGAATTTGAATTGACCGAATAATACATGAAGCATGAAGCAGCATGTGTTGTGTTGTGCTCGGAATTGTTGTTTTCATTACATTGACGAACTTGGGCGGAACGAAGTTCGCCCGGTCAGCTAGTTAATATATAAAAAAAAGTTAAATCTATTTATCCTGGAATACACTAGTGTAGAACAATTTATGGTCTGTTACCAGCTGTTTAAAGAATAAATTGTTCTACTTGTGGGATGGGAAGCTAAGGCAGACCTTTTTATTATAAGAGCGAAGGGTGAGGATTAATCTGGTCAAAAAAGTTGCTTCCGGCTACCTCCTATAATAGCATTCCTGGTTGTTGGCATATGTGGTAGCTGAGGTCACAGTGGAGAGATGTGTACTCAAGCGCTCTGTGTATAGGCTCTGGCTATAAAAAAAGCCTGTGTTAAATTTACCTAAATCGCGGTATAAATCAACTTAGTCCTAAGGCCGTTTTGAACTTGGTAAGTTCTAAGGTAACTTACCTTACATTCCTAATGTAACCGAACATTATTTAACATGTGTAAAATTAGCCTAGTTTTTGGTAACGGTATGTCAGGTTGCCTAAGGAGTTTTACCTTAAGCCAAGGCTGAATTAAGAGTTATCCTTTACCTAAAGAAAGTGTTATCTTACACTGCAAAAATAATTGTGCTAAATTATGTTTACGGATAACATGAAGGCATCAAAAAATAGGTATTTTTTTCCAAACACTTGACTTGGTTAATATGCTAGAAACTAAAGCAGTTAAATACAATTTTACCAATTTTTGTAGATGTACATAGACATATTCATACCTTTTAATTCCATAGCCAGGCAAACTTACCTTACTCGTATTTCTTATGCTACCAGAAATGTAATAAATATTAAAGAAATGCTGTTTATGTTAATTCATTTTTATATTTATTTTTTTTCTGCTAATTTTGTTATACAATAAAATATTTATATAAATATAAAAACAGTTACATGATATTTATTCAGACTGTAGTAGCGTTGAAAATGCAATGTTAATATTATCTGGAAATAGAAAACATACATTTGACTAGGTATACAAAATTTTCTTTGTGAAACATTGTTTACGAACCGGTGACCATTTTTGTTGGAAATTGCCTTAAGATCTCTTAGAAAACTTTCTTAAACAATTGGCTTTAATTCGATTAGAAAACAATGTGTTTTTATATTAATTACACACATTAAACAAAATGGATATTTCAATGCACTTACCTTAAACTTCTTCTTCGACAAACTTTTTCTCTAATGTTTTTTTTTGTTATTTGTGATTAATAATATTGCGCTGTACTGTTTTAAATGCTTTTATATTTCAAGAACTTATTGAACTTATATCACTGATTATTTTTCGTATACAAAATACGTCCACAGAATACAAAAGCCAGTAAAACACTTTGCATGCAACAAGCGAATATATTTTTTGGAGGATGTAATCCCCTTAGATGTTATATATTTATTCCTTAAAACTAAGGAAATTTTGCATGGTCGGTGAAAATTTATCCGGAATATCAGCCTAAGTTAAGGTACATTTACCTAGTAACTAAGGTAATTTGCACACTGTTTCTGAATCTAACGGCACATTCCGAAGCAATATATGAAAATAAATGTTGATTGGCTGGTTGCAGGCGGCTTCTATCAGGTGGCTTCTATCAATCAATCAGTATGGTATGCAAGACTTTACCTTAGAACTAAGCAGAGTTACGTATGTCCTTAGGTGGATATACTGTTATTTGTATTAAGGTTAAAATACCTTAGGCCCTTAGGCAATTTAGCCTATTTCTCAGCCTATGCCGTACATAAATTGTGCTAGTTCTTGGTAATGCTATACCTGTCCAAAATATTCCATACAAAAATATTAGGCGTTTAAGGCAATTTTACACAGCATATTTCTCTGGGTGTGCTGATGTTCTAAGAATTCCATTTTTGAATTTCTTGCCCTGGGCGGTTCGCAGCTTCCTCTTGTTGGACAGTCGAGCTTTGTACTTAGCCGCAATATGAAAATGGATAGAGTCAACCTGAAGACAGGAGGCCGGATACGTTATACACCAAAGATGATTCAAACTAGATGGTCAACTGAGAGCAGAAATTACAATTGTACAAGTTGTCCGGCTGACACTGGATTTCCTTAGAATTCGTGCCTGTACAAATCAAAAGAACGCCATTGCTGCCGCACGCCTAATTAGAAAATCCTGAACTGGGACTTGATATCAATCGGGCGCCATTTTTTGGTGGAATTTCAAGTGGAGGCGACAGTGTTCAACATATTTCGTGCCCATTAGTTACACTTGGTTCAAACCCCAGTTCAGTTTAAGAGTTTTTAAAGTTTATGAAATTGTCGGTATCAAATAGGATTTCTGATATAATTTAGTCGCAATTCCACCTTAATATAGAAATAATCTGTCAATTTAAGATGCAAATTGATGCATTTTTCACTTTGCTGTATTAAATTATGATTGTTGTTGATTTATTACTTATTTAAATTTTTGTTGATATTATCCTTACTGATTTGCTCAATTGACAATTTATTATTTACTTCATTTCGGTTTTTATTTGGTTTTCTTCGAAACTTTCCCCGTGAATAATATCTATTTATTATTTATTTGAATCAGTCATCAGTAAACCCTAGTATGCAGCTGTTTCGTAACGAAAAATCGCATACAGAAGTGACAAAACGAAACCATGAGAGAAAAATTCACTCTCCTTTTCGTTCTGCAGTAGGCTGTTGCTGCGAACTGATGGAGAAAAGTCGGATTTTCTCCACTCTCTTTGCGCGCAAATTAATTAAAGTCCGAGAAATTAAGTGCTTGCGAAAATTTGACACTTGTGTGTTGCCAGTTTTTCATTTATACTGATTGAATTGTTTTTAAGGGCGGCTTAAAATAAAAACAGAAAACAACATAAAGTCATAATTGAGAGACTTTTTAAGTTTCCATTTTTCAGTGTTAACAAAAAAACATTTCGCTGGAAGGGGCATACCTGCACCTGCATACTTAGACAATATTCACAAGAAAGCCTAGTACGGACCTATTCCGGAACAAAATTTTCCATTGGTCTCCAAATGATCAGCGAATAGGCAGCGGAAAATGATTTGTGGAGAGTTTCATCAGCTGATACACAAGAAGCAGTGTTACCAGCACTGGTTAATTATATCAGATTTGGCTATTCCAACTTTTCACTGGCTCCTTAAAACTGACATTTGAGATTTTTCCTAATTTACGCAAATCACTTTAAACTTTGCCGATTTCTAGATATAGAAATAATCTGTCAATTTTTAGCAGAAATCCATACCACGACATTAATCAGAGAAAAACTAGCTAGCACGGACTTTTTGCACTTTTGTTAAAAGAGATTTTGTAACTTCAAGCTTTTTTGTGGGTATATTTTAAAGAAAATAAACTTTTTTCATTGATAGTGCTTTGAATTTGAAATTCATATTGGAACAAAATATTTTAAGACGAAAATAATTAAAAACGTTTTTTTTATGCAGCATAGCTAGCATAATTGAAAATAAGTAATTGGTACGTAACATGCATACTCGCACAATAATAGATATATTTAAATTTGTTAAATTCATTCGATATTTTTTTTGTTTTTAATATTGCTTTTAAATTTAAATATGTATGCACTTGAATTTTTCTGGTAAGGGCCTAAACCATAATAGAAAAAAATCGATATAAATACCAGTTGTATTGATCATTTTTCTGTTTTGATCATTTTTTGTATTTCAAAAACACATGGTTGGTTTAGTTGGCTGTATTCCCTGTTGCCTGACAAGGGAAAACACAAATAACGCTTGAAGGTCGTTTTGATACCACAACTAACGGAATCTGTAGATAAAAGAGTGAGAGGTATGTTATGGAAGTTGAAAACCATGCTGTGGAGTTGAGAATTTAATGATGTTATTGAAAATAGATACCTTGAATGACCGTAAAATTATAATAGAAAGGATTACCTAGCGCACTGGGTCTGGTTTTAGCTAGGACGGGACACTCACAAAGAAGATGGAATACTCTTACACTCTTGCTTGTAGCAGAACAGCTACGGCAGTGGCCAATTGCCATCGACATCTATTCTGGCACAGTTCGTCAGGTTCACCCACATAGTCACCGCACTTGATGTAAAGTGCGGGGTATGTACTTTCCCCGCTGCTGTGGTCACTCGTCATAGAGTGTCTACTGGCTAGTCTGTATAATCTAGGCTATGACGCACTCGGATATGCCGACGATTTAGCAAGTGTCATAAGTGGAAAGCTTTATGCTACCATTAATGGTAGAATGAGAAACGCTCTTAGAATGGTGTAATTCGGAAGGTTTATCCATCAATTCAAATAAAACTATTCTAGTTCCTTTTACCAGAAGGAGACTGGTCACCTTAGAACTCATTATTCGAATGGTATTTCTTTAAATTACTCCAACGAAGTAAAATATCTCTGAATCATCCTCGATATGAAACTGAATTGGAACCTACACATCAAGTCCGCCATAGAGCGTGCCTCTAGAGCCATGTGGGCCTGTAGGTGTCTGTACGGCAGAACTCGGGGTCTCAATCCCAGAATGATATATTGGTTATATACTATGATGGTAAGACCCATTATCTCGTACGAGGCAATCGTCTGGTGGCCGAAAGTACCTGAACGAACAACGGCAAACAAGCTTCAACGAATTGCCGGCCTCGGCATCACAGCACTTGAGGCATTATTGGGCTCTCACCACGGCAATTCTTCATTATGAAGACTGCTGCTAGAAGCGCCATTAAACTGCTGCTAGAATATAGGTTTAAATCAGCTGATCATGTGGGACATCTGAAACTACTTAACCTAATACCAAACTTGGACATGTTTTGCTCCATCCCAGAGACTATGGTTAGGGAGTACAGTTTCGGTATATTATACGAGGTAGAGCTACTTGAACGGGCTATTTGGGCCAATGTTGTTCCGAAAATGAACCAAAAAAGCTTAGTATGGTACACTGACGTATCGAAAATGGAATCCGGAGTTGGAGCTGGTGTCTTTGCCGCAGGCAACCTCAGCAAAATGAACCTCTGTCCGGAAACAGAATGCAGATTCTGTCTGGAGAATGTTAAATCCCCTAAACACATTCTCTGTGACTGTCCGGCTCGGTTAAGAAAACGTGTCTTTAATAGAGAGACTCGTACGCCAGACAGATATAGCGCACTCAGATACTAAGGACTTATTGACCTTCGTTAGGGAGGTTGCACGTCTCTTAGATCAACTTTCCCCATCGATTCAATAGATCTATCAGATCGCAGTGTCAGCCAACTAGGCATGGGAATTTAGAAAAAAAAAGTGCAGGAGGGATCCATCTTCTTTGTGAGTTTCCCGCTTTACGTATCCCAACGGATGGAAGACTTCCTTCGGATGAGAAACGCACAGAGCAGAGCCACGTCTGGATAGTTCATCGGCCCTCTCATTCCCTCTATGTTCCTTTTGCCGGAAACCCAGACGAGAGTGATCTCAGACCGATGACACGCTCTGGCCAGTGTCTCCACAAGAAGCTGGGATGTAGATTTGGTTGAAGCGACTGTCGACGAAGATACCTATTTTTTGTCTTTGTGTCGTTAAGTTAGTGACCAGTCCATATGCCTCCTTAATTGCCAGTAATTGAGCTTGAAAAACACTGGCTGCGTTTGGAAGGCGAAAGGATTTGGAATTGTCTAATTCTGTTAAGTAAACGCCAGCTCCCGCTTCATAATTCATTTTGGAGCCATGGGTATATCGAATTCGTTTACCAGCGCGTTCTTCTTCTTCGATTTTGATCTAGAGGGTAATCGCCCAGAGTTTTAGTTTTAGTCTGGGTACAGTATTGAAATCCCTACTTCTTGCGGTTGAGTTTCGGGTCAAGGACTCAAGGATGACCCTGGTGGATAAAGAAAGATTTTGGTTATTCAAGCGGAGAAGTGAGAAGCTTGGTATTATGGTTTTGAGGGTGAAAATCATCAATTCAGTTTTACTTGGGTTAACAGTAAGACCACAACTTATAGCCTAACCGCTAATCTTACTTAGTGCTCTTCCTGACACTAGAACAACCAAGTCATCCGCATACGCAACGACTTTGATACCTTCCCTGTCGAGTCTTGACAGGATTTTTGTTAAGTACCATAATCCGTAATCCATGTGAGGTGTTCTTCTGCTAACTGATTTGGTTAAAAGGGTGGAAGTGCTCTTCCTCAAATCTTAAGAGAGATTCCTGGATCGATTCAGTATGGACGTTATTGAAAAAAACACATAGGGTGCACTTGTTTTTGTTAAATGATAATTTATTAAGGTTTACAAAAAAAAAAAACTGTGAACAAAACATTGTCATAAAATTTGTAAAAGAATATTAATATATAGAAAACAAAATGAAGCATGCCAACAATTAACAAAACAATTTGGATTCTTACGTTCGATTGAGTACGCGAAATGTGAAATCGAAAATCAAATCGCAGAATCCAATAAAAAAACGCATTATATTGCCTTTCCGATATTACTACGTTTTTCTTTGTTTTAATATAAATATCATTTGCATTTTCACTGTTCCTAAGTAACATTCAACACGTTTCAATGTTATATTTTGATTCTCTACAAATATGGTGTTAAGTAAACGAATTTGAAAACATCCACCAATAAAACCCCAGGGTTTACATTTAAGCAGCTTTATGCAGGAAAAATCTGGCAGGTGCACGGAAGCTGACTGTCTAGTTTTGGATAGTCTTTCGTATACAGTTCGCGTAAGTATCTGCAGTCATCTACCCGAATAAGGCTACAACCACGGGAGTAGAAATTCAAGACTGACTTTGAATCTGTGGTTATGATTGGGGGGTGAGTACCGCCCGTAATAATATGCAAATTGATGCATTTTTCACTTTGCTGTATTAAATTATGATTGTTGTTGATTTGTTAGTTATTTAAATTTTTGTTGATATTATCCTTACTGATTTGCTCAATTGACAATTTATTATTTACTTCATTTCTGTTTTGATTTGGTTTTCTTCGAAATTTTAACCGTGAATAATATCTATTAATTATTTATTTGAATCAGTCATCAGTAAACCCTAGTATGCATCTGTTTCGTAACGAAAAATCGCATACAGGTGACAAAACGAAATCACGAGAGAAAAATTCACTCTCCTTTTCGCTCTGCAGTAGGCTGTTGCTGCGAACTGATGGCGAAAAGTCGGATTTTCTCCACTCTCTTTGCGCGCAAATTAATTAAAGTCCGAGAAATTAAGTGCTTGCGAAAAATTGACACTTGTGTGTTGCCAGTTTTTCATTTATCCTGATTGAATTGTTTTTAAAGGCGGCTTAAAATAAAAACAAAAAACAACATAAAGTTTCCATTTTTCAGTGTTAACAAAAAAACATTTCGCTGGAAGGGGCATACCTGCACCTGGATACTTAGACAATATTCGCAAGAAAGCCTAGTACGGACCTATTCCGGAACAAAATTTTCCGTTGGTCTCCAAATGATCAGCGAATAGGCAGCCGAAAATGATTTGTGGAGAGTTTCATCAGCTGATACACAAGAAGCAGTGTTACCAGCACTGGTTAATTATATCAGATTTGGCTATTCCAACTTTTCACTGGCTCCAACTGACATTTGAGATTTTTCCTAATTTACGCAAATCACTTTAAACTTTGCCGATTTCTAGGCTCCTTAGGTATTTATTTAATGCATACTGCCATTGCGGACGTACTCATTTTGTAAACGTCGTTTTCGATTTGGCTTTTCGGATTTCTGCTGCCAAATCGAAGTAAATCCGGGATTTTTCGTTCCGCAACAGGTGCGTACCCGGCATAAACTGTTTAGAAAGTTTTGGTTATTCAAAAACAGAACGTTGGCAATCGAAGTAGATATGCATTTTTTTCTAATAAATTCCTTAGGAGCCTTTTATAGAATAAATGACAATTTTCAGGAGCCAATGAAAAGTTCGAACAGCCAAATAAAAGAAAAAAAGCCAGTGATGTTAACACTGCTAATTCAGTAGCAGCTGATGGAACTATTTCAATTATTTCAATTTATTATTATTATTATACAATATAAAGGTACATTAAGATAAATATCTTTTATAGTACTTAGAGTTAAGACAATAAGAAAATAATTTCAATAATACAATAAGTTAATCTTATAATTACAATTAAGTTTATTATTAAGATATAAAATAAGATAAAGAAGAAAGGAGAGAATAGGAAAATAGACTAAGTATAAGCAAATAGAATAGATGACAGTACAAGTGAGGAGGAAAGTTAGAATGAAAACATTAGGATAGGTTTGAGAAATGAAGAAAGACTGAGTTTTTAAAACGATTGGCATTGGAGATGGTTCTGATATTTGTTGGTAGGGAGTTCCATAATTTTACAGCATAAATAAAAAATAAACGAGACGAATTAAGATAGGTGTAACGCGGTGGAATTAAACAGAGCGTTCTAAGGGAACGAGAAAAATTAAGTTTTTCATATAGATACATAGGAGTCTTAGTTTTTATTATGTTATGTAGGAATATACAGTTTCTAGCGTCAATATAGTGCCTAAGGGTTGTACCCAATAGGCTTTTTGCCTGCTGTGAAATATGGTCATATCTTCGTAGCCCATGAATATATCTTACCGTATCGTTGAAAGCAACTTGAAGCTTGCGCTGGGATAAGGAATCGACATTACAGTATACAACCTCAGAATACGTAATTAAGGGTAGGATGAGACTTATTACAAGTTTACGTCTAGTGGCAATAGGAGTAAAATCTGCACTTAGCCACAGTTTCCTAAGGCATCCATAAACCCTTCTTATTACATAGTTTATATGTTCGTATCCCGATAAATTAGAGTCGATAACAAATCCCAGGCTAGTAACAGTATGAACAACCTTTAATTTGAAAACAGAAAGCACGACATCAGGTAAAGTTTGGATCGGTAGTTTTTTTTTAGATATGGGTATAACTTGCGACTTGTCTGGATTTAGAAGTAATCCATTAGTTACAGACCATAAATAAATACTGGAGAGATCCTCATTTAGGTTGCGTACAAGTTCAGCTTTATTATTGAATGGCCTGGCCAAATAGAGCTGAACATCATCGGCATAGAGATGGACCGAAGTATGTTTACAGACAGATGGCAGGTCATTTATAAACATACAAAAGATAATGGGACCAAGTATTGATCCTTGTGGAACACCCTGTTTTACTGGCAGAAGAGCGGAAGAAGAATCGGAAGTTATAACTTTCTGAAATCTATTTGAAAGAAAGTTCTCAAAAAGTTTTACTGCACTGTTACCAAAACCAAAAAGATGTTGCAATTTCCAGCAAAGAATTTTATGGTTAACCTTGTCAAAAGCCTTTGAGAAATCAAGCAGACAAAGAAGCGTTAGACATCCATTATCAAACTCTTTTCTTATGTCTTCTAAAATATTAACCATCGCAGAAGAACAACTGTGGTTAGACCTAAAACCCGATTGCCCACCATACAGAAGGCTATTAAGAGATAAGTGTTCAATAACCTGTCCCGCTATGAGTTTCTCAAAGACTTTTGACAAGCACGGTAAAATACTGATTGGTCTAAAATCAGCAGCAGATGTCGGGGTGTTCTTTTTTGCAACAGGTACAACTCGAGCTATTTTCCAAGATTTTGGGAAAGTTGACGTGGTAATACAGTGGTTGATAATATGTGTCAAGTGAGAAACAATATAGGGTAAAATGAGTTTTACAAATCGTATTGGTATTCCATCTTCGCCGATAGCATTTGATTTAATAGCTGCAACACATTTTATGACATCATTTTCGCTAACAGATTCTATTTCAAAACCACGTTCTAACTGCAAGAGCGAATTATGATTATTAGAGAGATTGAAATTGATTTTCTCAGTATTGCTATCGAGAAAGAAGTTATTTAACACATCAGGGTCAATTTCACATTTTAAATTACTTTTTGCACGGGAAACACCAATTTGTCTCAGATTACTCCAGAGCTTTTTAGGGGGAAGATGAGTATTCAGTTTAGATGTGTAGTAATATCTCTTGGAATTTCGTAACACAACTGTCGAATGGTTTCGCATCGCTTTGTAAGCGAGCCAATTGGAATTACATGGACTATGTTTCCATTTGCTGTAAAGCTTATTACGAGCTTTGATGGTCGCGACAACTTCAGTTGTAAACCAGGGACAGTTGCTATTACGAACTCTTACTGTTTTGACAGGGACAAACTGGTTATATAACTCATTAACTACATCTTGGAAATAGTTTAGCTTGGCATCAGGATTAGGAAATGAGCGACAACCATCCCAAGGTGCCAGAAATGCGGCGTTTCTAAGGTCTTCCATATTTATTGACTTATAATCCTTAAATGAGAAAGTCAAAGGAGCAGGAAAGTGATTGAAGTTAATGTTGTATGTACAGAACAGAAGATCATGATCCGATATAAGATCAATTGAAAGCTGGTCGAAGATGATAACCGACAATGGGTCTGATACAATTGTCAGATCAAGGAGGCTAGGAATAGAATTTTTAGCAAAACGCGTTGGATAATTGACATTAATTATTTGGAGTCCTAAGGAGGAAGCAGAATCTTTTATTTGGAAGGCACGAGAGTCGTTTTTGAATAAATCTGCATTAAAATCACCACAAACTATTATGTGTTCATAAAGCGGCGAGAATTGAGAAAGAACAGAGAAAAACGGCTGAGGGGAGCAACTTCGGTCCGGGACATAGGCACAAGCAATCAAGCATTTAGTGCAACCATCATGGACCTCAACAATCAAAAACTCAGTGTCTAAATCAACCGATTTGCTTATAATTTTACATTTAAGGGATGATCTGCAGTAGATTGCAATCCCACCTCCGCAAGTATTAGTGACTCGATCATTTCTTGATATTACATAATTCGGTATATTATATTGTATATCAGATATAGCAGGCTTAAACCAAGTTTCACAGACGCAAACAACATCAACTCCAGAATCCGTAAACAAATATTTTAAATAATCCAATTTGTATAGGCTAAGACTACGAGCATTCAGGTGACAAACTTTAAAACCATCACGACAATTAGAGAGAACATTAAGCATTGTAAGCGTTGATTTTTTATCAACACTGTAATTGGAACACACTCTACTCATGTTTAGCAAAATAAAACAAACAAAAAACAAAAATGAAAGAAAAGTAAGTAGTAGACCTAGACAGTGAGAGAAGGATATAAAACAAAAAGAAAAATGAGAGCGAAAAAGAAAGAAAGGAAGAGAGTGAAAAAGAAGGAGGAGAAGAGCTAGTCAATAACAATTATTTAATAAGAGTAACTAAGTAATATAGAATACAATACGGTGAATTTAGTGATGAGTCACAGCAGCACCAGCAGAAACAGCAGCATCACGAGCAATGGAGTGGAGATCGTCAGAGCTATCGATGGAAAAGCTTTTTGCGTTGGCCGTCTTCTTCGCATACACAATACCGGACTTGGTGTAAACTGAGAAGAGTATTTTTTTCTTTCTTAAACCAAGTGCACTTTGTAAGAGAAAGCGCGACTGCTTGGTTAAGCTCTCATTTAAGTAGCAGCTGTCACTAGATGAGATACCAATATCTCTCAGCTTTAGCACGCTGTTGTTTTCTTTTCGGTAATTTGCAGCAGCTCCAAGAACAGCATTTCTTTCACGTGTGGAGCCAAATTTTATGATAATCGATGGTGGGGCAGCCAATGAAGAGTTGTTGTTAGAGTTATTTCGCCTTCTGGCACGAAAAACATCAACGATTTGGGGCGGAGTGCATTTAATGGTGTTACAGAGCTGCAGAAATATTTGCTGAAGGTTTTCCTCAGGCAGTACAGGAACTCCAAAGAGCACAGCATCACAAGAAATTTCTTTTCTCTCCAAGATGTTCACTTGTTTACGAAGAGCGAGGATCTCAGCACTATGCATATGAGCCGTGGAAGAGTAGTTTTCATCAATTCGATCAACTCGAGAAATTACGCTTGAAATCGCGTTGTTTAAACTCTCGAAGCGCTGAGCCCAACTTTCTTTAATTTCATCAATTTTTTTGACAAAATCAGATCGCATTTTGTCAATTTCCTCAGTGAAGCTGCGTTGTAATGATGCGGATTGTTTAGCCAACTGGGATTGTAGGTCTTTAATAGAGATCATTCCTTTGTTGTTGCCTTCGATAGATGGTGAGAGAGGGCCAATACGAGAAAAGAGAGCGTCCTTCTGAGTTTTGTTTCGTGTTATTATACTCGAAGTCGAAGATGAAGATGACATTATTTTCGCGAGAACAACTTTTGGTCGCAAAGAAAAGTAAATGCACAATTATAGGCGATAATACTGTATGGACCGGGAGTATTTTAACAAATTTCAGTCAGAGTTTAGAGGATTCGACTTTTCCGAGAACAAAACGTATGTACTACGTAGTAATCTGCTATTTCTCAGATTTAGCTGGACCGATCACGAAAAACACGTCTATTCAATGTGACATCACACTTACAAGTCCTGGAACTCTCCACAAACTATTTTCCTCTGCCTTTTCGAAACAGCTGTGTAAGTAAGAAATGGAACAAATAAACAAGTTTAGTATTGCACTACGACAAGCGGATGGCACCTACTACATAATGCATTTCAATCTGCCAAACAAAACATGTAATATTCAAATGGTTGTAGGATATTGAGTGCCCGACAACGAGTTAACTTTTAGTGCTTTTGTCAGGTGACTGTGGTAGATAGGTACACTTGATTTTATATTAGAAATGCAAACGAGAAGTCCATTTAGATAATCTCTTTTTTTGGCTCGGAATAAAATATGTGAGCTCAATTTCCTTACTCTTGGGTGCATATTTTTGGCACCGTGTTCCCATTCTATCATTCACCGAATAAATTTGAAAAATCTCTCCACAGGTACCTTACCTTAATCTGGGACCGTAGTTTGGTTTAGAATATATTTACTGCCAGGTTAAGCGGCTTACGAACATTTTAAACTTAAAGCATCATAATTTCCATGTCCATAAACAGGATTTTTTTTTCTATAAAAAAGGGTTTTTGGCATGAAATAGTTTTTGAATAATTTTATCTAAGCTGAAAAGAGCTTTATCCTGAGGCGTTTTAATGGCTGTTTTGACTTGTTTCGGTAAATCCTTCGTTGGACCATACATTAGTGTACTGAGGGAAAAGTTTGAATTGGTATGGGTACTCTATGACAAACACCACTCATGTCGTTTATATTGTGAGCCGAACTCATTGTGTAATCAAATTGCTTCGAATATACTATTTTCGGATAGCAGAAGTGTTAAAATATTGCAAAAGTTATTGTTTTTGAGTGTGAGCTGCCCATCAATGCATTAATAATTAAGTGTAATTATTTTTGCAAAAGGGTTCTTCAAAATTTTACAGGAAACAATTAAACCTTTTCTGTATTTTTATTTTGTAGAAATAAACGATATTTGAAAAGTATTTCCAACATACAAAATTATAGATTTTTACGGAACTACATATTTAATCAGATAATACATTTTTATTGCATATTACACTTTTGTTACCATGACATTGTCGCTTAATGCAATAACTGCTCAAGACTCACAAAAAAAATCCTGTGTCGTTTAATTCATTTTTAAATGTCGTTTCCACCTTTAAAATTATTAGGAAATGGAACACAAGTATGTGTATATAAACATAAAATTAATTATTAATTTGTGGATAACAAAATTGTAGGATTGCTAATTATTTGGATTTTCAGATACATCGTCTTCTTCGTCTGTTTATGGCTATTTATCTTCCTCCTTTCCGACTGTGTTGATTATTTCCAGATATTTCTAAACATATGTATTTACATTTTAGGAAACAATATTTTTCAATGACTTTCTATGTCGTTGCGTTTTGCAGCCTTGAAGTGTGTAAAATGTCAGGCTCATTAAATTCTTTATTGCATTTAACTAGCTTACGAGTTTGGATAAAATCCACTAAGTGCATAAAGTTGACTCCATGTTGCCACACTGAAATATATTGAATCAGATGATGACTTAAAAAATATAAAAATGTCGGGCTTAGATATTTTTAAATTTTGTTTATTTCTTGCGTTGGAAAATATATAAAAGACTTTTCATTCCAGTCACGAAAACCATTGTATCTTAATCCGATTTCTACAAATTTATGAGGCTTTGGAATTATTCTTGAACTAGCAGTCATAAGAGGTGTTATTTTGTTATTCAAAGAAAAATGCCATTTTTTGAGATTAATTATCCGACGCTTATCTTATAATAAAGAGGAAGGTATGCCGTTAATAATAAAAAACAACATCAGCCAATTGGCCACCACGAGCACGCATGCAGGACCATATCCTTTTCATGAAATTTTCCATAACCAAATTGCAAAAAGGTTCCCCTATGTCCTCGATAGCCTCACGAATTTTATCTTTGAGGTCTTGAATTACGCTGGGCTGTTGGCGTAGACCTTATCTTTCATGTGGCCCCAAAGGAAGAAGTCGCAAGGTGTTAAATCACAAGATCTCGGTGGCTAATTGTGATCACCTCTTCGAGAGATAACACGGTCAGGAAACTTTTCCCGTAAAAGATCAATGGTTTGGTTGCTGTGTGCCACGTAGCGCCGTCTTGTTGAAAGCAAACGTTGTCCAGATCAATACCATCCAACTCCGACGATAAAAAATCAGAAACGCGATTGTCCAAAAACATTGTAGATAACAATCGTTTTGAGCTTTTGTTTGAAAAATCGTGCGGTGATTCACTTTCGGTATAGTTGCCATAGAACATTAGATATTAGTAGCTGCGACTTGTGAACACGGTGGCTCAGTGGTTAGAATGCTATACTACTTGAGCGAGTGGTCAATTTTAAGAATGATAGTATACGAATAATGAACCCAATTTACCCCTCCTTCCTTTAACCAAGCGATATGTTCCGTATATCTACGGCCTTCTCAAACAAAGACCATATGCCACAAAATATATTCTTTAATGCTTGCGATTTGAGCCCACCACCCCAAAAGTGGTGGTACATTGAAAATGGTTGAGTGGTTTCGGAGATCGACAACAGCGCCACCTATGGGGTCCAAAACAGTCCTATCCACTAAGCTGCAACCAACCATACACGGAGGTCTATATGCTCGGAATCCATATACACACAAATCCAGGTATGTCCACTAAAATGCCTATAACCAATACACATACAAAAAACATATCTGCATAAAATCCTTGGTATTGACGTCACCTTTCATCTGAAATTTCCAGAAACAAAATCGGTTCACACATTACAGGGAACATTAATTATTTCAAACACAGTACGACTTATTTTTGTATATGTAGATAGGTAGATGAAAAACGAAAGGTGCGTCAGCGCCACTTGTTGAGAAATTTTCAAATTTTCTTTTTTCCAAAACTACCCCTGAATCAATACCAACAAAGCGACAAAAAATCATTCAAATCGGTCGAGCCGTTCTCGAGTTTTTATCCGACTAAAGAACAGGTATTGATTTTTATATACATAATAGCTGACCCGACAGACGTTGTCCTGTCTATAAAATTCGATTTTGAATAATTAATAAATGTTAATAATTATTCCAAAAACATATTTTTTATTATTCTAATGTTTTATGATAAACAACATTCTTGTTTTCATTTTGTGGCTCACACCTATATGAATAGTATATAACAACTGGCAATGTGAAAAACATAGATTTTGAAGATCGATGCCTCTTAGCGACTGTCGTGATTTATTTATCGAAATTTGCATTTTCAAGCTACCCGTACTGGATATTGTTTAAAGTTAAATGGCATTTAAATCGGAATCAAACGAATCTGTGGAATCAAAATGCCTTCGCGATTATACTTCCCTTTCAAAATTGTGGCTTTGATGACGTTGTTCATTAATTTCAAGTCGGGTGCCATTACAAAGACGTGGTTTATATTCCAACATAATTATTACCGATCCGATTTTTAATTGCAGATTACGAGGTGCTAATCCGGACAATTCCATTGAATTTAAGAATTCCGTTGGATAGTTGACAACATCATCTTGGTTAGTGACAGAATCAATAAATTTGTGTGTCATAAATTCGCCAGCTATTTTATTTTGGTCAATTTGAAAATTCATTTCGTTGCCATCAAAGTTTTTTGCATCCAATCGTTCACTCAACCAAACATGATTTTTATAATTTTGATCAATTTTTGGGGAAACCTTCTCGATGAGTTCGTTCTTTGATTCAGTAAAATGACAAAAATTGGTAGGGATGTAATGTATCCGCAGACTATGACCTATTTTGCCATTACCAATATCGAGCAATTGTTTGGAAAAATCTGCTCCAGATTGGTAGTTCTGCAATTCGACTCTCCTGTTTATATTTAATTTGAGCTTTTTAATCTATTTCCATAGACTACCGTCAAATGCCCTTACATTGACCGATTTTGAACTTTAAACGCAGATTTAACAGCTCTGTGGAGGATTATCTGCATAAATACAATTGAAGGCTAGGGGGACAACCACTCTTCGCCAATTTTCGGAAATTTGCAGAGATGCAATTGATTTGGAAATAGTTATTAAGAAAATTGTGATGGTCAATGTTACATCCCATTTGTTCCTAACATTGACCGCGCAATGTTTTTAACATTGACCACCGGCTAAATAAAGACAAACAGTTGTTGATTTCGTATTTTTTAATAAAATTAATAAAATTAAGAATTATTAACATGAAAAAGATCACAGTTACTTCGATTTAATTAAATGCATAAATACAGAAAACATGCAGACTTAATTAAAAAAAGGAAACTTAAAGAATTTTTATTACATAGATCAGGTACTTAATTCATTGTATATATAAAAACCAGTCTTGCTTATATATTATATTAACAAGGTTATTTAAAAAAATATTAAGTTTTAGAAGTAATAATTATCTTTGGAGCTGATCAAGACTTGCTGGGAAAGGTCTTCGACTTAAGAGTCATCATCACAATTGGAACCCAAGATTTCAATTTGGAGTGAACCAGTCCCAACTTGCTCATTAAAAAGCTCAGCGGCATCTGGTACAAGGGGATGTTGAGTGGTGGTAGCTACATCGTCATTCACAGCCACTGCTCCATCATAAGCATTTTCCACTTCAAGTGTTACATTGTAACCATCTATATCCTCAAGCATAATTCCAAGGCCTTGCTGAGTTTTGGCCTTTGTGCGCCGTTTTCGGATTGGCGATTTTCCAGAACCAAAGCGCAGATGTTTTAAAACTGCTACAACAGATTCTGCTACGTTTGACCGAATATCATCATTATTTATTTCGCTATTTGTTGAATCCCGTAAACGTGAAAGAACTTCGTTTGAATTAAAAGGCACTATACCACATTTCCTAAATACAGATATAAGGTTTGTGGATCGGTTTTGTGTGGTCACGCTTTCATCTATTCATTTTTTTAATGATGCCGAAAATGTATCTTTAGAAAGCGTTTGCGCTTTGTGCGTACGCCTGTCTTTCCACTCATCTAAAATTCGACGCCAAACTTTTTTAAGCGGTCCAAAAAAGGCGACATCCAAAGGTTGGCAAATATGTGTTGAATTTGGCAACAAACAAGCGAAGCGTATGTTGTTTTGCTGAGCACCTGAAACGACAGCAGGGGAAAAGTGACTTGCCAAATTGTCACCAAGAAGCAATAGGACCGCTTAAACTCCTCGTGTTCGGAAGGAAATGGTTTAAGAACCAGTCTTTAAAGAAAGCCCCGTCGAACCACCCTGACTTGCTTCGGTTGTACTTCGTTTTTGGAGGACCTCCCAATAACCAAGACGCCCATAAGTTTTCCGCTTTGTAAACAACATATGGTAGAATGAGCTCCCCTGCCGCAGATCCACAAAACATTATCGATATGCTAGACTTTGTTGAGTCCTTTATGTTTTCGGGGTACCTTACTCCTCTCTTGAAGACGCATTTTTTTGAGCCCGGATCATCGGAACGGTTTGTCTTATCATAGTTGAAAATGTTTTCAGTGGGTATGAACTCATTTTTCAGGGTTAGTGTAGTTTTCAAATTACTAAAAAAGTCGCCTACATGCTCATGACTGACCTTTGCTTTGGCCGGCTTTAAATTTTGCGATGCTCGAATACACAGTTCATGTTTGTGCCTTGAAAGGAATCCTTTTAACCATTTTCTGCCCGGCAAGTTACACTTTTTAAATGAAGGAACTTCACGTTTGCAGGAATCGAGATATTTTTTTCTGAGACATCTCAAATTATCCCCAATAAAAGGAAAGCCCCACTAACTTACTGTTATTAAAGAATTGACTATCTAAATTTCTTCCACATCTGAAAGTACCGTTGGACAACCAATTTTTTTTCCTCTTAGTCCTTTAATTCGGTTCATAAGGGTTCCCTGCGCTATTTTGTACTTTTTAGCACACGCGTTGATGCTTGATCTTCCATCTTTTATTTCTCGCAAAGCTACTTCAATATCCCTAGCTGAAGTGCTGTTGTAACGTCGCTTTTTGGTTGCTTTTGGCATTCTGAATCAAAAATATTTGAAAAAAAAAAGCTTGGTCAATGTTTTGAGCCCCTACAATGAGTATGAGCCCTAACCACTCGGTCAACCAATTAAAATATAGCTGTCTTTTTTTTAAATTCATTTTTAAAACGAATTAACAGCTTTTTTACACCAAATTCATATTTTTCTAAGAGAAAATATTTTAAATAACATACCTGATACGTTTTTTGCTGCACAGATTATTTTAGCTATATTTTACAAATAAAAGTTTCCCGCACTCGAACTTTCGCTTTTTGAACCGCACTTACTTTTTATCGACAGAAGTAACGTCTTTGCCAGGAAATCTGGTTACTGCTGAAAATGCCATCTGGAGAATAATAGGGCAACCAATTTCTGAAGAGAACAGTATATTTGTGCGCTTCATGTAGCGACTAGAGCGGATTCAAAAACTTTCCAGGTTTCGGTCAATGTTACAGACGCGGTTAATGTTCGGGTATTTGACGTACTTTAGACATGCGTTAATATCGTTGGCTGGCGTTGATCGTGGTACATATTACTGGTAATGTTTGGCGAAAATCACCTGCTAATAAAATCATTGCACCACCAAACCGCTTTTGGTTTTTTTTTCGTAAATCTTGCAACGTGCGTCTAATGCTTCTATTTTGTTGTTGATTTCGATTCCTGCTAATTTCATTCAGAGTTTCGCGTTGCTTGTCAGTTTGACTTGCTCTTGTATGTCTTTTACCATTGCGAGTTCTGCGGCTTAAGTTTGTATACGTCTAATTGCTGGCATTTTTAAAAACAAATATTAAACTGATCGACACGTTTTTCAAATCCCATAAAATTACATTAGAAAAGTTTATATTGTCAAAACACAACACACAGTTTCAATTTAATATTGTCGTTATATTTTCTTATTTTTCGCGCAATTTTCTTAATATTTTCGTTCAAACTTGAAACTTTCAGGATGTGTTCCACTAGCTATGTAGACGGCACTAAGAAGGAATTTTTCGATACGACCCTAACCGCCCTTTTTAGAGACGTTTTTTTCTGTTACTCACGAACCGTTAGTTGTATAAACTTGAAATTTTGTATGTTTATAGAAAATAAAAAAAACTATTTCGCCTTTTTATTCAAAATCGACCTTATAAAGGTTGGAAAAGTGGTTGCAAACTTTTTTTAACGTTACTTCACTCAACCTGATATTACATTCATAAAGCTTTTTTTCCATGGATAGCAAATATTTTCCCATTTTTTCCCTTTTTGACCTAGTCAAAATCCCCCCCTTGGTTAATTAAAAAAAAAAAACAGTTAATTTTCAATATTTTTATTAACAACAAATAAAAATGAGCAAAAAAATATTCTTTCTGCAGGAATTTAATTGGAAGAATAAGATAAACAGTCATTTCATTCCTGGATATACACACATAAAAAATTGGTACAATTTATGAAAGAAACAACATATAATTCATTTTATAATATCGCATTTTTTGTGTATTTTAGTATCTATAAAATAAGTTAGTAAAATGAGGAAAAAAATAACATTCAGCACAAATAATCTCTATATTAGAAAATGTTCGATAATTAGTAAATAATAATAATAAAAAATTAATAATAATAATAAAAAGAATAAGTCTTTAAGAGTACTAGCACAAATTAATATTTTAAATTCATTTATATAAATAAATAAAACTTAACTTAGATAACTTGTTTTGTGAACACAGAATAAGGTAGTAGAAATATGATATAGGGTTAAGGTTTTTTTTTTTTTGTAAGTTGTAAATTTCCCACAAAATCTTACTGACTTCTTATTACTTCCCCTTTTCCCACGAGACGCTTTCTTTTCATCGTAATTCAAATTATTTTTCTTTTAATTTCAATTAGCTTTACTTTATTTTTTTATCTTTAATAAAATATCTACCTATTTAATTACTTTTTAGTGCGTTCTATTAGATAGACGTTGATGAACTATCCGCTAGAGTTTTTAAATTCCCTCTTAACCATCGGGTATTACATACCATGGACTAACTCTTCGGCAGGGCACATCCGTAATGATTCTTTGGAACTTTAAACCACCAAAACTATGTAATAAGAGATTACAATTTCCCCTCAAAGTGTGCTTCGCTATGAAGATCAATAAATATCAGGTCCAATCATTGAAATACGCTGGTATAGATTTAAGGGAAGATTGCTTTACGCACGCTCAGTTTTACGTAGCTTGCTCTCGTGTAAGTTCACCCTCAAGTCTGGTGATATTACTGCCGCCCAATAAAAAAAACAAAAAACATTGTCTATAAAGAAATCCCTAAAACAAAACAATTTAAGTAACAGTTTTTCAAAAAAAGTACATTTTAATAGAGTCCCACGCGGACGAAGTCGCGGGTAACTGCTAGTAAATATATATATATTTTCACTGAAATGCGATACCTGAAATATCAAAACACAGCGTACAAAAAAATTAAATGCATTGAATGAATACATACAAAAAAAGTCATTCAATTCGATCCAGCCGTTTAATTGCAGTATAGATGAATAACCTAGATACCGACTGCAGCGCCATCTGCCGGGCTGATTTGTGAATCTAAACAATCCAGGGCGTCACCCAAACGCATACAAAAAAAATCTTTCAAATCGGTCCAGCCGTTTAGGGGGAGTTCAGTGACAAAAACACGTACAGTAGAATTATATTATATAAAGAAGATATAGAAGATTGAATAAATTTCAGTTTGATAATCCTATTCCATCAACTTCGCCCAAAAAAAAACGTAACAATTATGAATATAAGTTCCACTGTCGTAGACTATTTCATTATAAAATTAGAGTGTGACTTTTGCTTATACTTGCAATTTTTACACAGGTATAAGGTTTATTTATTTGCATTTATTTATTTATTTACAGTGTCAAGATCAAATCCCGTCATTTCGCTGGGTATATGACAGCTCCCAATACAAGAAATTTGTTATTACACGTGTTTTGCTATACACATATTTTGGTTAAACAGGAGACTTATTAGATTCTGTCCCAGCCCCTGGATAAATAATCAAACCTCTGTGGGCACAGCTTGCTGCTTCGGGCTCTTCTATACTTTAAAATGGACTTCTATTTCACTATTCATAGAGTCGTCGTGCCAGTATTTCTAAGAATTCGATTTCGATTGTGTTGACAAAATCAGTCTACCCTTAGACATTTCATTAATTTCCAATTGATTTACCTTAATCAATATTTTATTAACGATAAGCAAACCTTATTTTATTATTATAATTAGTTAAGGATTCGTCTAGCTCTTGACGCAAAACAGAGGAACCTTACCTACCTCCAATCTATTTCTGCTGCTGGTTTAAACGTTACAAAGAAATTATTTCATCAATTTGAATACCGAATAGCACCATCTGCAGTTGCAACAGTTCTACCACATTGAACTGTTTCGATATTTGGTATGTTTTCACTAAAGTTTGTCCTGAAAAAGGTACTAAGTGCACCTATTTTCGATGAAGCACTGGGCTTTGAGCTTAGTAATTCCATTTGACAATCACAGTTTATAGCGACTTCAGAATAACGTACAAATTTGTCCATTGCATAATCTACTTGGGTAATCGATATTAACATCCCAATATCCCACATTTCCAGACTTTTGATAATACTTGAGAGTAGTGCGTTTTGCAAGGATTTTCTCATACAGAATCCGATGATGTGGAACAGGCACCTATACGTAATCAAATTACGTGAGAGTATCATATTTTGCGTATACATGATTTGACAGACGAGAAAAGCTGACACTGGTGTTACATGTTACTCGAATCAATAAAATTGGCTTTGGGGCTTATCTCGTCCCTTTTGACTACGACAATACAAATGTTATTAAATATTGAATTAGCCTCAAGCCTATGATAAACATGCTAATCGAATTTTCCGAAGCAGAGACATCAAATTAAGCAACTTTTTGAATATTCGATTGGCTTTAAAATGTTTGGTCGTTTTTCATAGCAATTTAAAAAGTTAACTATTTCTTGGTGTGGGTGATAAAGATGTATGTTCAGAGTTTAAAAAAAAATTATCCATCATTTGTTACTGAAAACTAAGATGTACACATAGGATTATAAGAAAATGAAGTATTTTAATATTAGGCTACTATTCGCTTTATCTACTTCGCCCTTACGGCACAGTTGACTTTTATTTACAATCGTCTTGCAAAATCAAATATTCCTTAGTTCTACTGATGGTTGAAAAAAACCCTTGTTAATATAAATCAACGCCTTTTTATATTTATAATATATGATGTTTGCATTTAAAATCAAAAACTATATGCACACAACATGTCCTAACGCATTGGCAATACATATACATAGGTACAAGCTACGAAGCAATGAGGACCTTAGTATATAACTAAGAAGAACAATGAAAGGCCAGAGATCTTTACTTAAAAAAAAAGCGATTTCAGTTAATACATGTTTATTATTATAAAAAAACAGTGGCACTCCGGGACAGTGGTGCCATATCAAGGGATTAATCCCTTTTTGCGGGATTTTCTCGCTTAAAAAAAAGGTAAAAGGGACAGAGGGATTTTTCATTTTTCAAACCTCTTAGTACAAAAAAAGAGATTTTACTTTTTGGTCAATTTTTGTTCCTAATTGCTCATTTCATGAAGAATAAAAAAATTCTTCAACCTACGATCAAATTAAATATTTTCATGTTTCGAAAAAAAATCATTTAAAATATCTAAAGGCTTTCATTTTCTTTTTTTTTTATTTCCCTAAACTGTTGCATAAAATGACATATCGCTCATTAAAAAGAACGCCGTCATAACTCAAAAAACAAGATTTTATGATGCAGTTCTGTGAATGAATCACACGTATTTTTTTAAATAATAAATTTTTTAATTTTGTAATTATTGGAATGTATGCAAAAAAAGCCTTACTCCATTCTCAACTCAAATATTTTGTGGGACAAATATGGGATTTTATATATTTTGGAGAGGGATAAAATGGATTTTTTAGGTATAACCATGGGATAACCTGCTTCTGAAGTCTGGTATCACTGCTCCGGGAGTGCCGACAGAAGTGAAAACTTCAACAATTACGTGTGTATTTTTTGAAAATATTTTAATGTGCAGGAAATTCGTTTAAATGAAGTGTTTTCTTATTCAGTATTACAAACTACTATGTACTACAAATATTATAGTACAATTTTCAGTTTCCTTTAATAAGCGATTGTACATGTCGGTACCAGCGACTTCATTTGCGTAGTATTAGTACTTCGAGTTACTCATTAAAATATTTATATCAATCGGGTCAGAAACTATTCTACCTTTCAAGCCAAAAAATTAGCCCAACACATTTAAATTCATTGTAAAATACGCAGCAAATGAATTTATTTCTTAACATTCCCCGATAACATTATCCGATTCCCCCGCAAATTTTGAAAATTCTCTCTTAGATTTCCTATGCGCTATGACTGTAATCTTCGACTCTCTATAAGGCGTTGACTCTCTTTCGTGGCGTCGTTTATACATTGTAGAGTGTACGAGCTACGGCGCTATGGGCAAGATGAATGAAAGAAATCATAGTTCGTATACAACTGCGAATTTGAAATTTAATGTAGTAAAATTCAACTTTATCAACTGTTAATATTTTAAAAAAAATAAAAATGCAAAAATAAGCACCCCGAAAATCTCTTTTTTTGGCATTTCCTTTGTTAAGATTGGTTGAGTGTATCAACCGCAAGAGGTAAATATACTACAACAGAAACAAAAAAATATTATGGAATGGACTGATGGATGGATGGATTATTTGACATACAAAAATTACAATCTACTGCTTAAAACGAAAATTTACACATGCATGAAATATGAAGTTAATTTAATTGGTATTCTTTGAACTGAATACCAATGAAACTTATGAACATTGTTAAAAAATCTTTGCCAAAATTGAAATTAAATGTAACCTCGTTCTTTTAAAAAATGTGTTTCCGCCTTCAAGCCAAAGATAATGGAATACAGAGATATATATCTTTCCAGTGGAAAGGCGGCTTTCTACAAGCTGTTTTCCCGTAAAATTCATGAAGTCACGCACATATGCTCATATCTTTTCTAGTATATGTGAGTTCATGAATTGGACTTTAATGCAAGAATTCGCTATTCCGAAATGTATACTTCACTATTTTTCTTATTTTAATCGAAGCGTTAACAAAAACCCAACAAGTTTAATACCAAACACAAAACAATTGAACAGCGCGATGCCCATAAAACCAAAAGGAATGTTGGCCAGCCATTAGCAACATGCTTTTTTGTACCTCACACGTATTCACAGACGGGGGTTGAAATTACAAAAACAACAATGTAAACAAATGGGTTTTGGAGGGATAGACGTACGAAAGATATCCATCTCTTTTATTCATTCATCTCTGCTTCAAGCTCTGTCCATTTTCTGAACACTCTGTCATTCCTTAAAAATAATTCCAGCTTCCACTGGAAACAAAGTTGAGAGCCGTTTGTTGTACAAATGTACAGAATGTTTTGTTTATTTTTTTACAATTATGTTTAATTTTTAATTTACTGTCCTTTATTTTTTCAAATTCTCTGAAGCTAAAATTGCCCAACGTAAAGAATTTATCACTTCAAAAAATAATTGTTTTGAACATTTGATTAAAAAAACATTTTTTTTTTTTCAATTGTTATGTACTATTTTTTTTGATTGAATGAACAACCGATTTTTCAATTAATTATTATTATTATTTATTTTATATCATTCCGTTCATGGCGACATTTAACGCGTTCATTAGTTCGAAGAAGAGGTTTATTAGTTTAATTAACGAATTCAACGGTATTTGCTTGAATGTTTGTTAACATTCTTTAAATTGGAATAATGAAGATATTAATAAACGACTGTTCGTTGTCGCAACAAACGGGTTTTTGGACAAATAATATAATAATTGACGATTCATTGTCACAATGAATATATTTATTGTATTGACCTACCTTTTTTGGTTCAGTGTACCTATAGACTGTTCAATTTAAAGCCTCATTTACAATTTTTTTGTGTAAGTAATGATTAAAGGAAACACTCAGTCTTGTAACAAATTTTATTTCGCTTTAATTTTATTTTATTACATTTGTAATTATTCCTCTATGAGAAACTTATGTGCAAATTTTTGCACTTACCTGTGATCCTCTTCACTAACTAAATAAGACTAAAAAACTAAACTACTTAGGCACATAGGGGATATCTTCTTCTATGTTCGAGCAACGGGTGGTGCAGCTTTTAATTTAATCGCTGATAATTTTGCAATCCACTTGCGGTCATTGATGTGCATACTATGGTTTGATTTGATACGTTCCCATAACTTGTATTATAAATAAAATTTCATGTCATGTATGTCTTTGGCAAAACTTCTTGTTTTATTTTGGGCTACTTATAATAATAATTGTCTTTCGCATATAATAGATATGCCATTAAAAAGCAAACTTGCCAACATCTCATGCATCCTAATGATTTATAAAGGTTTTTCCAATAAGAGGTGTTATTTTGAATGACCCGCTATTTCGGTAGCTGTCACTTTTGAAGCTTTATTCCATGACATTTGAGAAGTAGAAACCTCGCCATGACTAAAAATGGAACGATACACACTTCAACAACGCATTGAAATGATTAAAATTCGCAAAACCAAGGCAATTTTTGGTCGTCGTGAAGCACCTTGTCGGACCGCAATACAGAAATTGGAGGAAAAATTCCAGCTGTTGGGACAAGTTAGTGATGTTTTGTAGCCTCTCCATCCTCAACGTGTGACTGTTTGGTGCGGTTTATGGTCCGGCGGGGTCATTGGACCTTACTTTTTCGAAAATGAGGTTGGATCAACAGTTACGGTGAATGGATTGCGCTACCGAGAGATGACTAATGATTTTTTATGGTCGGAGTTGGATGGTATTGATCTGGACAACGTTTACTTTCAACAAGACGGCGCTACGTGCCACACAAGCAACGAAACCATTGATCTTTTACGGGAAAAGTTTCCGGACCGTGTTATCTCTCGAAGAGGTGATCACAATTGGCCACCGAGATCTTGTGATTTAACACCTTGCGACTTCTTCCTTTGGGGGCACGTGAAAGATAAGGTCTACGCCAACAGCCCAGCGTCGATTCAAGACCTCAAAGATCAAATTCGTGAGGCAATCGAGGTCATAGGGCAACCACTTTGCGATTTGGTTATGGAAAATTTCATGAAAAGGATTTTGCATTTTTATTAAAAAAAATAAAAATGCAAAAATAAGCACCCCGAAAATCTCTTTTTTTGGCATTTCCTTTGTTAAGATTGGTTGAGTGTATCAACCGCAAGAGGTAAATATACTACAACAGAAACAAAAAAATATTATGGAATGGACTGATGGATGGATGGATTATTTGACATACAAAAATTACAATCTACTGCTTAAAACGAAAATTTACACATGCATGAAATATGAAGTTCATTTAATTGGTATTCTTTGAACTGAATACCAATGAAACTTATGAACATTGTTAAAAAATCTTTGCCAAAATTGAAATTAAATGTAACCTCGTTCTTTTAAAAAATGTGTTTCCGCCTTCAAGCTCTGTCCATTTTCTGAACACTCTGTCATTCCTTAAAAATAATTCCAGCTTCCACTGGAAACAAAGTTGAGAGCCGTTTGTTGTACAAATGTACAGAATGTTTTGTTTATTTTTTTACAATTATGTTTAATTTTTAATTTACTGTCCTTTATTTTTTCAAATTCTCTGAAGCTAAAATTGCCCAACGTAAAGAATTTATCACTTCAAAAAATAATTGTTTTGAACATTTGATTAAAAAAACATTTTTTTTTTTTCAATTGTTATGTACTATTTTTTTTGATTGAATGAACAACCGATTTTTCAATTAATTATTATTATTATTTATTTTATATCATTCCGTTCATGGCGACATTTAACGCGTTCATTAGTTCGAAGAAGAGGTTTATTAGTTTAATTAACGAATTCAACGGTATTTGCTTGAATGTTTGTTAACATTCTTTAAATTGGAATAATGAAGATATTAATAAACGACTGTTCGTTGTCGCAACAAACGGGTTTTTGGACAAATAATATAATAATTGACGATTCATTGTCACAATGAATATATTTATTGTATTGACCTACCTTTTTTGGTTCAGTGTACCTATAGACTGTTCAATTTAAAGCCTCATTTACAATTTTTTTGTGTAAGTAATGATTAAAGGAAACACTCAGTCTTGTAACAAATTTTATTTCGCTTTAATTTTATTTTATTACATTTGTAATTATTCCTCTATGAGAAACTTATGTGCAAATTTTTGCACTTACCTGTGATCCTCTTCACTAACTAAATAAGACTAAAAAACTAAACTACTTAGGCACATAGGGGATATCTTCTTCTATGTTCGAGCAACGGGTGGTGCAGCTTTTAATTTAATCGCTGATAATTTTGCAATCCACTTGCGGTCATTGATGTGCATACTATGGTTTGATTTGATACGTTCCCATAACTTGTATTATAAATAAAATTTCATGTCATGTATGTCTTTGGCAAAACTTCTTGTTTTCTTTTGGGCTACTTATAATAATAATTGTCTTTCGCATATAATAGATATGCCATTAAAAAGCAAACTTGCCAACATCTCATGCATCCTAATGATTTATAAAGGGTTTTCCAATAAGAGGTGTTATTTTGAATGACCCGCTATTTCGGTAGCTGTCACTTTTGAAGCTTTATTCCATGACATTTGAGAAGTAGAAACCTCGCCATGACTAAAAATGGAACGATACACACTTCAACAACGCATTGAAATGATTAAAATTCGCAAAACCAAGGCAATTTTTGGTCGTCGTGAAGCACCTTGTCGGACCGCAATACAGAAATTGGAGGAAAAATTCCAGCTGTTGGGACAAGTTAGTGATGTTTTGTAGCCTCTCCATCCTCAACGTGTGACTGTTTGGTGCGGTTTATGGTCCGGCGGGGTCATTGGACCTTACTTTTTCGAAAATGAGGTTGGATCAACAGTTACGGTGAATGGATTGCGCTACCGAGAGATGACTAATGATTTTTTATGGTCGGAGTTGGATGGTATTGATCTGGACAACGTTTACTTTCAACAAGACGGCGCTACGTGCCACACCAGCAACGAAACCATTGATCTTTTACGGGAAAAGTTTCCGGACCGTGTTATCTCTCGAAGAGGTGATCACAATTGGCCACCGAGATCTTGTGATTTAACACCTTGCGACTTCTTCCTTTGGGGGCACGTGAAAGATAAGGTCTACGCCAACAGCCCAGCGTCGATTCAAGACCTCAAAGATCAAATTCGTGAGGCAATCGAGGTCATAGGGCAACCACTTTGCGATTTGGTTATGGAAAATTTCATGAAAAGGATATGGTGATGTTGTTTTTCAATATTAACGGCATACCACCCTCTTTATTATGAAATAAACATCCGATCGTTTATCTCAAAAAATGGCATATTTCTTTGAATATCAAAATAACACACATCTTATTGGAAAAATGGAACTGATTACATTTTTTTTTTTATATTCTGAATGCAATGCTTTTTTGAAAAATAATCCGGTTCATGCTTATTTTTTTATTTATTTATTAGTACTTTGTTACCATGGATAATGAAATTTATTTTTAATTTGTTTGTTATTTTTTTTGCTTCTAAATAAGTGCAATTAAATTTCAGTAAATTGAAAATTTCTGAAAACTGTTTTTGCTGTCAAATTTTTTCTGGTGGCACCAAAATGGCACCCATTTGCCACTCGTTGCACGAAAAATAAAAATGTGACAACGCTGAATTGTAGAACTTGATTTATGCACTTTGTTTCTGTCTGTTCTGAAATTTTCTTTTATTTTGATTCCAGGTGATATATGTGGGTACTTTGTCATAGTTTAAAAAATGCCGATAATGCCAAATCAAAGGGGTAGGTAAGTCCCAAAACAGAGTTACCAGATTATGTTCGCAGCTTGACGGGCAAAATGACAAAATATGAAAACCAAAATCCCGGGATTGCAAATTCAAATATCATTTTTATGTTTTTTATTTAAATGATTGATTATTAAGTCTTTGAACATTTTGTATAACTATTCTAATAGGTAAAATTTTTTGGAATTTGCAATTTGTGAATCTTAGTCGCAGAACGGGAAATGCTGTACCTGTGGGACAACCCAAATTATGTCTTAAGTCCGAGACGTCTAGATTGGTACTGTTGTGTCTTATTTGTGGGGATATAGGGGTAAACCAATCAAACCGGCGACACATAGAAATTTTGACGGTAACGGTACCTACACTAAGACGGAAGCGGAAACTTTCAGTCTACATCTTGTCCCGCTTAGTATGATGGTGATCTAAGTCGCAATGGAGAGCGTGTTGCAGGTAGAAGGCCACCTGCAAGACATCTTGGGCGACCATATTTTGTTGATATCGGGGCACTTACACATTCTTTGAAATGGCAATGAAGTTGTTATATCTACCAAAAATGTGTATTTGTATTGATCAGTATTGTAAACAACCAAGGCGTTCACATTTCTCTCTGAGAACTATAGATATCTATATGGCCAATCAGTAGGGGCTTTAGGCAGGGGGTGTGCCAGCACCTGGAGGGCGCCGAGGTGTACAGGGCACTGCGCGCCAGTTTAACTTCATACTATGTCATTCAATTTTATGAACTTATCTTGTAGGTGTGAGTGTACTCAGCATTTATATACCACGACCTGCCATTTTATCTATGATCAATTTTAATTATGATACTAATGGAGATTTGTTGTGCAATGAACTTTTAGGTCTGCAACACTATCTCCACGGCAATCAGGTAGCACTAATATCAAAACATTTAATTTTATCAAAAAGCACAATCCCCAAGAGTTACATCCCAACACTTGGATATTCTGTTAACCATACCGTGGCCGTTTTTGCCTTCTACAATGTCTCAAACAATCAAATGTCGAAAAACTAGATTTTGACAGTTTCATCAGAGAAAATGCTGCCAAAAAGCTAGAAAAGCGATCAAATCAATCGAATATCAACTTCTAATTAAAAAAACCTAACCTACACTATCACCAAGAAAAACTACAAGTACAACATAATAATACTAATAAAAGCAAAGCCTCTGACAGTTCTTTCAACAATCAAAAAGAAAATTCGGAAAACGGAATACACACACTCATATCCTGATTTGGACACTTCACGACACTTATATGTTAAATTGGACCGTACAAAGACACAACATTGTGAGCATAATTTTAATCAAAACTTCTTTCCAGTCTGCCACTCAAAAGTCATGACTCTCTTCAAGGACATACACAAAAATCCGTTAACAAAAATCATAACTTTTGGCTATCTCGCTGCTGTTCTCTTTCCATATTCAGACGCTAGTGCACATACATTTATGATGAACCTCCAGCTCTATACTCCACTCCATCCGACACAGATATACCAACACACCCATGCAATAGCATTATCCTTGAGCTGTTAAATTCGAAATGAATTCTATGTGTATATGAATCTGTATATAGTGCAAGCGAATTCGTATCCATTTTTCATTTCGTTTCTTTTCCCAATAACGAGGACTCATAACAAAAATGCAAATTTTCTATCGCAGCGGGATTGAAAAAGATGGCAAAAATTAGAAACTTGTCGAAAGCCCGTCTGTTCTGTTCGGGAGAAAATGTTGTTGGAAAAATCCTCTCGAAAAAAATGCGGGCTAATTTTTAATACAATTCCATTAGGATAGGGTGCGAGTCGGGTGGCACATGAGAATGAGAAGTGAAAAAAATATATATGAATAAATGCAGATGGCTGATTAATTTTAAACATGTAGGAGTAATTCTCTGTGGGTGTACGTAGACATTTTCTTTTTTCAAATCATTGAAGCATTGTAGAGCAACCAATGCTATTCAATTATACACGAGAAGATACACATTTACCCGTGGAGATGGACGAGAAGAAGTATGTTTTTGGCATCACTTGGCGAACATATGATGCCAAAGGATGATAAAATGGATGAAATCTGTTGGTAAATTGAACAGCTGAAATCAGATTGACGGTAAATTGGCAGAGTATTTCTGTGATTGAAAACAGTAGGTATCATTCGGGATGTTACGTTTCGTGATTTATTTTCCTTTTTTTTTGAGTTTAATTTGATTTGATTTTCTGTTTCTCTGCAATTTCACAAATGAAGTGAAATAATTTGCTATTTGCCGTATTTGTTTGCTCTTGAGGGTAGCAGTTGCTTTGAAAGGTTGCATAATCTAATCATGTTTTCATTTATTGCCAGCATTGCGGCAGAAGAAGACGATCAATTTTGTTAACATTTCGCAATCAATGGTTTGAATATTGTTGGTACAACTTGAAAGTGTATTGTCATCTTTACTTCTGGCCTTCATCGTACTTTTCTTTTTAATAATAAAGTTAACAAAAGTCAATTAAGTTTGGTGAAAAAGCAGCTATTCACATTTTTAATGAATTATAATTTCATACTTGGCATTCATGTGGCAGTTTTTCGGTCGGCTTTTCGTCATTTTTGTGTACACTATGTTTGTTCTTCCATTGCTTCTTTCTAAAGAGTGCCATAAAATTCAAGCAAGTTTGAGATTGCCGCCACTTTTGCGGTAACTGAACATTGAGACTGGTTAAACTCGATATCGCGGCATGCTAACCGCTTGAAAATAAAACAATGTTGGGTCTAATAATATTTATTTGGACGAAAAGCCATGAGGATAGGTCTGTTGTATTGTCCGAAGTAGTGGCACTATTGAATTTGTCAGCCAAATTAACATAACAAATTTTGACCCTTTAGTGAACACATTAATGGAATTTTATCCCTTCCTAATTTATAAATATATGAATACTAGCTGACGCGGCGAACTTCGTTCCCCCCAAAATCGTTTATGTAATGAATATATGTAACATCCGAGCTGGGATTCGAAAAGATAAGACGCTATTCTGTTGAACTTTTTAATAAAATCACTATTTTATTCTAATAATTCACTTCAAAACAATATATCTTTAAACAATTCTTATCCGACCTAAACCAATCTCTATATACTTTACACTTCTTTATCTTCACAACCGATTACTATCTCGAACAATCCTAATCACTGTTTAAAAGTCAACTGTCTGTCCTCCCTCTGCCTTTTATCGGGAACTTTCTAGTGAATTGCGGTTCGAACCGAGCAAACTCGATGGTTCTAGACTTAGCTCACATAATTCCACTTATTTGACAGACTCGAGTCTCCAATTGAAAGTGCATCTTCTTTGGTAAATAATGGGTTGTTTACATTTTAGGTTCCACTCTACAATAAGAATTCCCAGTATGCACATGCTGCTTCACGTAATTCGGTCAATTCAAGTTCCTTATTCAAAAGTTAACCTGAAGTACGTATATAACAATAGGCCTGTTTTTTTCAGCTCAGATCTCAGCAAAGCAAAGTAAAGTAGGATTTTCAGCAAGCAATTACAACAACTACGTTCTACTTGACACTTTGAGAACTCAGAGTAGTTGTTGTGATTGCGTGCTGAGAATCCTACTTTATTTTGCTTTGCTGAGATCGAAGCTAAAAAAAACACGCCAAATGTCGATGTTTTTTTAATCAAACCGCAATGATTGACGTGTCGGCCAACATTCCGCCTTTTCATTTAATGTAGCAGAATGTTTGCCGACACGTGAGCTATCCACGTACAATCGACCATGAGAATTCAAGATTGATGCCAAAACATACAGCGATTGTCTCTACGATTTATTAATAATTATTGTCAAATCGAAAGCGAGACGTACAGAAATTTAAGGCGCTTAAATACAAATGTCAAATCGTACGTACTATGCAGAATTCACGGAATGATTACGAATTTTAACTTAATGGCGTTCCTTAACTCGCAAAAATACATAAAAGAGAGCTCCATAGAGAGAGCAAAATAATACAACTCCACTGAGAATCTTACGAAGTTTCACTCAATAAATTTCTTAGTGTAAAGCTACGATTACACGGCCATATTTTGCGTCCTTTAAATGACGCTTTGACATCAAAATCGCGTCACAAATCCCTAAGAAAAGGGCACACCAAATGACATGAATTTTGTGCTATTTAAATGACGAAAAAAAATTACCATGTGATCGCCCTTTAATGGCGCCTTCGACAAATGAGCAGACTTTTTAGCTCTTGCGTCATTTAATTGTCAGCCTCCAAAAAATGACTATACACGAAATTCATTGCATGCCATATTTCTACGCAAATGACAAATGACGCAGCATTTAATACGATGTCTGTTCTTTCGATTGGTGTTTTTCTCGTGGCGAAAGGACATATAAATTCATAAAATGGTTATTATTTGTTGTTTTTGTGGTTGTGTTGTTAGACGCAGTTGATATAACCGAAGCCAGAAATATACCTCAACAAATAATCGGATTGATTGGATGACATACGAAGGACATTGCGATATAGTTCAGGTTCTTCTGCGCGCAATTCAAGCAGTACTGCAGCACGAAATCCACTCTTCTCTCTGCGGCTCAACCACTTCTTTTGCCAAATGCTCCGCTTTCGTCGCTTTACCTCGATATCAAGATCGTCGTCACTGCTTTCCAGCATACATGCTGCCAAATTCGAAATCTCTGCAATTTCCACCATCATCTTATATTATTCGCCATTTTTAATTTATTGTAATATTTTTTTTCTTTTCACTGTTATTTAATTTAATTAAAAAGGTCATAGCACACGTAAGCGTCTTCGAAATAATACGAAAGGTGACATTTGTCATTTTGATGTGGCATGTCATTACCATGTTCGCTCGCCATTTAATATCATCCTTACGGAAAATTCTAAAAGCCGCGTAGTGTCCGTCATTATTGGGACAAAAATGACGATGATATCTACTCATTTCGTGTAATCGCCATTTTTTTGCAAATGACCAATGACGAATCGTAGCTTGAAAATCACTCTAATGCGACATTTTTTCCTGACGTCGCAGTGCCACCATTTAAATGACTCGAAAAAATGGTCGTGTAATTGCACCTTAAGAATTGGTAAATGTGATACCTGATAATTGGAAATTTGTTGTCCTATTTGCCATACTCGTGCATATGTTTTCATTTCCTGCGTATTAAAATGATATCAACAGGTGGCCAAATTAAATTGAATGCAAACCTTTTTCAAAAAGAAGAAGTTCTTCCTCCTCCACGTCCTCCTAGTACAAATTCTTCCACATACACATCGCCAGATGAATCAACTAATATTGTTAATAAATTAAAATTAGCCAAATCTTTGATCAGACATTAAAACGACTTTTCTTACCAATTTTTTGAATCTTTTATCTTTCATTTTTCATATATCTATTACTGCAGAACAGTTCGTAACTTTTTCTTAACCGCCCCTCTCTAAAAAAAGAATTGGTCCGCACCGCAACACAGCCATTTTGACATTCTTTTCCATTCTTACTACGAGAGTAAAAGAACAAACTTAACCTCTGATTTTTCCACTTAAAATCGTCACTTCAATGACATTTGATTTGAGATTCTTGACAAAACGCTTTCCGATACTAAGTAAAAGTTGCTGTTGAATTTGCGCAAGAACATTATGACTGAGCCGACTTTCAATTTCAAATTGAGCCGAAACGAAATCAAATGCAGTTGGTTAACCTCATTCTACACAATGTAATTTCGATAGATGTTTGAGCGCACGCAATAGCAAATCCGTTCAATTCAATTGGAATGACGAAACGAAAAGGATACCTTTCATATTGCGGAAAATGCATTGCAATATTGACAGACGTCACTCAATGGTATATTAACGCACCGAAGAAAATTATAATCGAGTTTTGAGGCATAACGAAACGCAGCTCGATTTAAATTGAAATGTGGTGCGCATGTCCTTCGGTCTTGACGTCAAATATAGTTCCGTTATTCTTGGTCATCATTTGCACGAAGGGTGGCTGTCACTACACGATTTGCCTCCATATGATCGGCTCTTTCTTTTCTTTTCGCGAAAACGCGTTTTTAGAGAAGAGCAAAATTTGACAATTGTCAAATCCGAAGTGTTTGTCATTCCTTGGAATCGATATTTTCTCAATCCATACAAAATTATATTTTCAGATACACCCCCCCCCCCATTTTCCCCACAATCCACCTCTGAAAGAATCAAATTTCTGATTTTCACGGTTAAAAATTTTCGGGTAAAAAATGCAGAGTGAAATGTCAAAGTGATACGACATAATCAATTGTGGATTTTTAAACGAAAAAAATAACTTGATTCTGATTAAAACTTTTCTTTAAATCCGCACTTTTATTATTTCACTGATTGAAATAGATTTCAATGAACAGCTGATTTTCGTTTCTCTAATTTGGAATCCAATCGTTTCACTGATGTTTTCGATTCTCTTTCTGTTCTCAGCTGTCAGTTTTGCTTTCAATGATCAACTCCAACCTCGAAACCTGGAACTGTTTATTGCACGTTGTTCTTTTGTTTTGGTTGTCTTTGCTTACCTTTAAGTTTTAAATTTAATTTAAAAATCAACAAAAAAGTGATATGAGAGAGTTCGAAACAAAATTAATTTTAGAAGTAAAAAATCATTGCTGCGTTTACGCAAAAAATACCTCGGAATATAGCAACCGTAATACCCGGGAATATGCATGGGTTGACATTGCTCTTGTTTTGGGGAGAAGGGGTAGGTAGTTAGTTGCTGAATGCCAAAAAAATGGTATTTCCTTCGAGACAGATTTCGGTCAAACAACAAAGAAGACTCCAACACTCCAAACGGGACTGCCTCAACTTCAAAACCGAAGTGGATGCATTCAAAATTTTAATACCTTATATATAGGTTCCGGAAGAGAACGTATTTATTAGACATATTATTAAAAATATAATTATATTCAAATGTTTATTTTTGCACAGCGATTGCGGCAACTATTCCGAGGAAACAGCAGAATTTGAGCGGGATTATGTGGACGACCCAACAAAACGCTTGGCAAAAGAAAACATGAACGTTCACTCAACCAAAGAAAAAAAAAACGAAAATGAGAATGAACTTGAGAGGGTCTTGGAAGCGATCAAAAAAACTGAAAATTTTCCAATCACTTCCAAGAAACCCATGGAATTATTTTTTGAAGGTGTGGCAAAGCAGGTGGAACACTTCTATACACACTATAAAAAAATGCTTTGACTTCCAGCAGAAGATTTTGCATATACTGGCCACTGATCTTGGCGAGGATCTGTCAGCTTTATTTTGTTGTGTTTTATATTATTGATCTGTTTTTTTTTTGTGATATTCTTTTAAAATAATACGAGGCTGTGCAGTGAATGCTTTTTTAGTTTAACAAGTTGGTTTATTTCAATAAAAAAAATCTACAAAAAAGCGCTTAACTTTCTTTATCATTTTTTTTTCAAATTTGTTGGTACTGAAACTCCACATTTCCTTCATTAACCACCAAATCAGCAAAGTTATTCCTTATTAGGTTGTTGCATTCTTGTTGTGTGATGAAAGAGTGGTTCAGACAAAAGGACGTCATTTGTCTCTTGGTGTGTTTGTTTAGCTTGTAGATAATTGTGCAAAATACAGTAACATAGTATCAACGGCTTGGCAACTACTGGTTGGACCTCAAGTGGTTTTAAGAGTATTCTCCAAGTGTGAGCAAGAATGCCGAAGGTACTCTCTACAATTCTTCTAGCTCTAGAGTGCCTGAAACAAGTTGCATAATGTATTTAATGTATTAAAAAATTAATTTATGTTAGTACCTATAATTATAAATCTGTTGATTGTTGGTAGGTCCAGATCCAGATTACGGTGTAAGCATATTATACCTTAAACCAAAAGCTTCATCGCCAATCAGGACATAGGGTTGAGATTCAGCTGTGTCCGGTAAAGGAACTTTGAGTTCTACTGGATTATTTATCCAACTTTTTCCGAAATATGAAGAAGAAAAAACTGTCGGATCTGCGTTCGAAGCTTGGGCCGCGATGCTTACCATTATAAATCGGTAGTTTGCATCGGCTACAGCCATGAGGATCGTTGAGAAGCATTTTTCGTAATTAAAATTGAAACTTCCCGAGTTGCCAGGAGAAAACATTCTTATGTGTTTCCCATCAACTGCTCCTAAACAATTAGGAAAGTTTCAATTTTGTAAAAAGCCATCGGCTATATCTTTCCAGTCCTTTAGGCTTTGAGTTGCAGGCATATAAAGCGCCTTCAGATGGAAATTGATGGCAGAAATTGTTTGAATTACACAATTCCGAACAGTGGTCTTTCCCATCAGAAAGCGAAAGCTAGCCCCAGTCGCAAAGAATCTGAAAATAGATTATTCATGAATGTATTCGTTAAAAAATTAATAATTTCAACTTTACCGCAAAGTTAAACAAAGTTTCTATTTTGAACTTATATAATCTTTTGGATTTCGGAACAAATTATTCTTGGGCCTTATATCATTATAAATTTTCTTTAATAAAAAATAAATAATAAATAAAAAACAAAATTAAATTGTTCTTTGTTCATTCGAAAATATTCATAAAACTTCATTGAAAACATTTCCAAACGATGCATTATTGTAAAATATTCTCCCTGGAGTTTTCGGGCTCGATACAAATGATGCACTTGGAACATTCGCTTTCGGGTACTGTAACTTTCTCTTTTTTTATTAAACTGAGCATTTTCAATAATAATAATATCATTCTATTTCTTTTATGCAATCCCATAATTCCGATTTAAATAGTCGTACTTGCTTTCCGATTTTTCGAGTTTTCTCTATTTAATTTGACTGACAGGTCCTTCCACTGACAGCAACTTTTCAATGATTGCTATAACTGACTTGTCAACAAAAGTAAACCATTATTCCACTGAATTGTTCCAATGATACATTTCAATGATATAACTGGGGCCCAACAAACCAAATCAATGTTTGTTCCATTTATGCCAATTCCATTCCAACGCATTACAATTTTCATTGCTACCAGTGTATTAATAAACCCCTATCTAAAGCTACATGCATCACACACTATTGCATTTGCGAAAACTTCACAATCATATGGGTGAAAGGAAGTAATAAATAGAGCAAGACTTTCTTTGTATTTTGTCTCTTGTCAATACCAATTTGTGATTGTCCTGTTTATGCCGCTTACCTTTTTACCCGACTGCACACAGAGAGGGTTATGTGTTTCGCGCGTATCCTATGTACGTTCCATCGAGACACCCTGTGGCCTAAACGGCTTGACCGATTTTGAAGAGTGAGGTGTCATAAGATTCGTATTCTTCCTCGGAGTGTCATAGGCTTAACAAAAAAGATATAAATCTAAATTTAAAGAAATACGAAAAAAAAAACAAATGTCACACCAATGTCAAGATATGAAATACACTAAAATATGAAATGAATTACGTTCTTATCGATTCACAATAGCATCGCAACTCATACCCAGCCAAGTTTCGAACCTAGCGTCATCTACATTTAAACTCAACATCGCAACTGACAACCAAAAATTGCATCATTGATTTTTAGTGGATAGTGTTACCATCAAACGAATATTATGCTGAGTGTTAGGTTCAAGTATATAGTCTAAATAGATATATTAGGTTCGTTCGCGTACGCGGTTTGAATCGAACGCAATCGATAAAAATGGATCGCAATCACACAAAGTCTATACACGTACTCATCAAAAATGACAGAAAAACAGAAAATTAGCAAAATAACGAACAACTCGTTTCCTCTCTTGGCTCGAAACAGCTCAGAGAATTTCAACCAGCAAGCAGAGACAAATGATACTGAGTGGGGGTCTCAGTCACAATCCTCTTGCCGCTGGCCACCTCAGTTTTTTTTCAAATTCGCCATTTTGTTTTCCTATCGGTGTTGTGTCAATTAGAATCCGTGTGACATGCAAAAACATACAAAAAATACAAAAATAAATGCTGCCAACCTCGACAACCGTGGGGAAATGTGCTAGAATTCGGGAATACCACCTTTTCACAATACTGAATGCCATTGGTTAGTAATGATATGTTGTTAGAAGGCGAATAATTTGATTTCTTTGGTTAATAAAACTAGCTAAATGAGATGTTCTATATACTAAAAACTTATTATGACAAATATGGTTGCGTATTTTGCGCTTTTGAATATCATGAACTTCGATTTCATGCGTAAATTTTTCTTAGAAAACTGACGAAAATTTGCTCAATATATTTCTATTTTACTTCAAACAATCTGTATTGTTCATTTTTAATACGTATTTTAACCAAATCTACAATTATTCCTTAAAAAAAATATTAACCACACGTAACGAATAATTTAAAATTTAACGGATAAAATTCTATGAACGCTGTCAGCAACTTTGCCCACAGCGGAAGTGGCATATGCAAGGTGCGAGCGTGTTGGTGAGTCGGAATTTTTGAAGTTACGTGACATTTGTCAATACAAATTTCTATGTAACAATACAAGCGCACTTAGCATTTGCCACCCCATAAAAATATAGCTTGTAGGCTAAGTAACGGGAAATCGGTCGGAGTTGGTGGTCTCAGTATTGTCTCTGCCAGCAAGTAATGATAAATATGTCAAATGCACAAAGTTGTCAAGAAAAAAATTCAAAATCCGGCTTAAAAATTAATTGCACAGAACAATAAAATCTGTAAAAATAAAGAAAATTCGGTGGTTTTCGAATGTTTTCCTAGAACGTTTCATATGTTGCGAAAAGGTAAGTTATATATTTATTTGTGATATGGATTAGATGCCAAAGATGAAAGTTGCTCAAGTCTATCCACGTACTTTGGCGTATATTTTCAGCTCTCTGAGAGAGTTTTGGTAAATTGTTTGAGTTTGACGGATTTGTAGTGGCGAGAAAGTACGCGAATAGACCTATTATTACCCGACTGGAGACAGGGAGGGCTATGTGTTTCGCGCGTATCCTATGTACGTTCCTTCGTCACGCCGTGTAGCCTAAACGGCTTGACCGATTTTGAATAGTGAGGTGTCATTAGATTCGTATTCTTCCCCGGAGTGTCATTAGCCTAAGATAAAAATAAAAAAAAAGTTAGTTTAAAAAACTAAAAAAAAAGAATTACAAAGATATGAACAAGACACATTCAAGTACCTATACCTTACTATTTGACAGTCGGAGGGTACTCAATACTCATATATTTGTTTAGCTGAGCAGGTATATAGTCGCCGATTGTCAGTCAGTCGGGTTTTTGGTTTTTTAAACTAACTTTTTTTTTAAATATGTACATTAAAAAAATCATATTAATTCTTGAAATTCCTACACAAAAAAAAATTGCATTTAGTCTAGAATTTCATTTTTGGTTTTAAATATAGTGCACATAATTTGAAAAAAAAAATTTGCGGTTTTTTTTTTTGTAGTAAACAGCTAAATCTGGGGGTTTTTCAGATTTTACTATGGGGAAATAATTTAAACCGTATGGCGTCGCTGCGCGAAGTGAGGGATCGTGACAGGGTTGCCATGAGACTAAAATGACAATTTTTGGTAAAAAAAAAATGTTCATGCGGAAAACTCTCTGTTCAAATAATCGAACATTACAGAATCGATTGACGAATCACAGTTCCATATGAAGCTCCGTTCCACAATCAAAAACTCCTTTCAACATTCCATTCTCAATTTATTTGCAATCAACTAGCAATTTGCATAATTTTATTGTCTGTTCAAAGACAACTCGCATCAACGTACCATCTCAAATAGGCAGACAGGCAGGAGGCCTCGCAAATAAACAAAAGCAGAAAGCAATTTGGCGAAATCTTTGAATGTTTACAGAATGTTGTGTCTATCTTTTGAAAAAGCCTTTTCTGCGCGGTATGAGTAGCGGACTCCCTCCCAAAATCAATCTGAATTTATTTTCCATTAACTTTTGCATTCAAAGTCGTTGCTATATTGCAAAGATAACCTATTCCACAATTTGGCGACAAATTTCGATAGATAACACAAATCTAAGCCATTACTTGACAGACAAGGAGCTGTGTAACATCTTCCAAACGATACGATATCACTTGAAGATGTTTAAATCAGACGTCAATTACATACACGTTGCGCATTAATTTGTAATTCCACCTGGTTCATGAATACGTAATTGGTTGCTCTCGTTGGGTAATTTTATTACGACCATCGCTCGCTGCCGCCAAGCCACCAACACCATTGTTATGCTTTTGCACGAAACGGATAATTAAAATCCAATTACCAACCAACGCCCTGCCCACAGGGGGAGGCGGCGGGCGCGAGATGCAGGTTGAAAATTTCTAAAACTAATTTACATTGCTTATAAAGTGCGGATATACACACACCACAGGGGTGAATATTCCCTCATATTTGCTTTATAAAAGCCATAAATCGGATATGTGTGAGGGGCTTGTCGTCGCGTGTAGATGTTTTAATAGAATACCTATTTCCGTACTAGTTGTAGGTATGCTGTGGAAGTGCGGTCTCAGTGTGGCAGACAAGGCATTTATCGCATCTTAAAAAAAAAAATTGACTACTAAAACGCTAGCCTAACAAGAGCAGGGGCATCTGAAGTTTACTCGACGCACAGACTTCTGTTCCCATTACCGTACTGGGGATATGTGGATAATTTATGGATAAGTGAGTTTGGATCCTTTGGATGTTTATCAGAAAATAAGGGGTGTATACCTACAGGATGTATAATATCCAACTGTTTACATGTTTAATGATTATTGCCCAGCTCTGGATAATTGTTCAGTTGCGTGCTAGGGTGGCGTGATATAATTTGACTGCTCTTGAAAGTATATTTACAGTAAATATTAGCCTTGCGGACAGCTTGGATAAACGGACAATTTCCTTAAATGGAAGCTATTAAATCTCTGCCTCCAAAGGTTGTCAACGATAACATTACCAAAAATCTCTGATTCTGCCAATAATATCGATTTCCAGTGAATGCAAGCAGTTGCACAGACTTTTGTAAGTGTAAGTGCGGGTTAAGAGTTTCGCGCAGTTTTCTCAAGTTCTTGGGTCTATAAGGCAGATGATCTAATCGATTGTCTGCAGATAATTAACCTCCTTGCAATTTCAAAACTATATGTATCCGATGCTCAATCCGAAAAAAAAACATATTGATCATTCGACGATGACAAAATCCCAAATGATGAAATAAGTCAATTCAATCGGTTGTCTATTTCCAAGTCTGCAACGAAATTACATCATCATTTGCTAAGAGAGCAAATTGACAGCAACCAATTATGATGGCAATTTCATTAGCGCAGACATACCGACCGCAGTAAATCTCACCCAATTCCAAATCGATTGACTTAGTAACACAAGAAGAAGTTGCCGTCAAGTTGTCAAGTGAATTCATACTGCCAGTAAATAATCCCCTTACAGTCGATGTATACTTGTTACTATTTTGCTGCTTAGCATCCAACCACCAAGACTTTTGCAACTCAATCAGACTGGCATCAAACGTTTATTGACGAACATAAGCAAAGTGATATGTCAGACTGGTAGGCAAGTTCAAAGGAGAGGATGAGTAATTATTGCCATAGATACCGATGATACCCACAGAGATACCATTCCAATTCCACCGGTTGCAGTTTTCGGTACAAATGGCGTTTGCGATGCATGTTTTATTGAACGTCCATTTCGGCAATTTAAGTAAACAGTACCGAAATGTGCAACAAAACTGTCCTCAGTCACTTCTGCTGAACTGAAAAGCTGGCAGCTTTTCTAGCTGAAAAAATACCAAACAAGTTGAAATCCCTTAAAAAAATAACAACAAATAGCTGCATGAGGACTACCACTATATAATTTAATGGGATATAATTTAATTGTCTGTCTGTCTGTCTGTCTGTCTGTCTGTCTGTCTGTCTGATTGATTGATTGATTGATTGATTGATTGATTTTACGTTGAATAAAGAATATCCCTTTTCACTTTTACATTTAACCCTAGAAAGCTAAGATTCGACGACGTCGCATTCTTAATTCTCTTTTCAACGCGGGCACATAGTAACTTATGCTCAACATTCTTGCGTTCTTGCGTTCTCGCGAAAGACGGTTGTGTCCGGCAGGTAAAAACAGTATTTCTATTTTTATTTATATTTTTAAATGCAATATTGGAATTTGTGGTCAACATCGAATTGACTTTTGCGGATTTTGCGCAAAGAAAAAATAGTTCCTTTATTTTTTTTTTTCTTATCACCTGTCATTATTAATTTTATATTGCCAAAGAAGGAATGCTTTTTTTCAGGTATTATTTTTTAAATATTGTGAAGACATGTTCATTTTTGACTGAAAAATGCTGCGTTTTTTAAGAGACTGCATAATAATAAAAAAATTAAGAATATACTTAGTAAAATCAAGTTTTTTATTTGGGAATTCAATCTTAATGTTTCAGAAAAAAAAGAGGTCTCCGGTGACTCCTTCTTGGCGTTACAAATGTAATGACAAAGTGATATACCTTCCTGTAGAGTATAGAGGGTATAAAAAACCACCTCTGACCCAACTTGGAAAGAGGCAGCGCCTCGATCGAATATGACCTGGATGAAGGAGTGGCAGCGTGTAGTATTTTCAGACAAAAGACAAATTGGAGGGTCCCCATGGCTATGCATACTACTTTCATGATCTTCGAAAGGAGGAGCATACCTTAAATCGACTGCACAGCCGTCCTGGTGGTGTTTCATGGTATTGGGAGCTATTACGTACTATGACATCATTTAATTACAATTTCTTACTCGTCGCATGGATGACACAGCATTTAATGATATATTAAAAACGGCTTTCCATGCAATCAAGAATATTTTTGTGCCCTTGGAATGGAAGTTCCAGCAGGATAACGCCCCTATCCACACCTCTAGGCTCGTAAACTCTTGGATTGAGCTCCAAAACGTGCCCTTACTGACCTGGTCGCCATACTCGCCCGATCTTAACATTATAGAAAATGTTTGGGGATGGTTGGCGCGAGTTATGGGATACGAATTTCGCACCTTTCAAAAATAAAAAAACACGTTTCGAAAATCAATTTATAACAATTTTATTTATCTTTTCTTTTTCTTATTTCGGTGTCTGTACACTGACCGCCAAATCTGGACTGCCGCTTAGCTGTATCCATTTCTCGTACCATGAGCTTGGCGTCTATGTGCAGAGCATTCTACAATTACAACATGTAACACTAATTTCCCCAAGCTCATTGGTATCAGCAAAAGTCTTATCTCCTGATGCAGGCCGCTCACAATGTGTTGTGTGTTATCTGTTGTTATGTTTGGTGTTATATTTTGTGTGGTGTACATAACTTCTCCACCCCCAGATTGAAGTGTAGGCTGCTCAGTTAAAATGAGATGAAGTCTGGGCAGCTGAAGCGATGTTGCGATGTTGCGATGTTGAAGCGATGCTTATGTATGATGGTTTGTCTTGAGGTTAATGTTGATGCATCAATGCTCTACTCGTATACATGTTGCTTGTACTAACATCCATTAGCAAAAGCGTTTTATCATCAACAAAAAAAAAAATTAAATTGCAGTGACTCATATAGGAATTGGGATCGAAAATAGGTATGGGGAAATTTTGTAGGGCAAATTATGTAGGTATACTTGTTATATTATTCGAAAAGCTATAATAATAATTTTAATATTTTTTTTTTTTTTTTTTTTTTTTTTTTTAGTAGGTACATATTATAGATTCATTAGCTATTGTGCGCTTATCAGAATTGAAAAGAAACAAGGTAAGAAAATATTAAGTGTAAGGATTTTGTTTTTGAAAGCATCTTCTATATGCGGTTTCTGGGATAGATACCGAAATATTGTATTCATAGTGACATACCACTAGCTAATCTTGCTAGTGCATTGCTGTTGTGATAAAACAGTCCTAACTTGTATCTTCCTCATTAACATTATGAATTAATTGATCAACACATTCTGAGTTAGAAATCTTATATTTACGTTTCCTTTTGATTTTGTTTTTATGGGATTTCCTATTTTTATTTATTGTTATAACTGTTACTTTTTTGTCGGACTTTACTTTTAATCTTTTTGCTCTGGGCGTAAGCTTATTACGTCTATTATTAAACTCATAAACCGTTTCGTTTTTATGAAATATTGGTGGTGTGTCTCGGTCCCTATTTAGTTTATCTATTATTATTTTATTATGTTTTTCTATTTTTCCTTTAATTTGTTCGTATAGTCTTCTCTGGAATTGTTGTAATTTATTTAAGTAATCATGTTCGGATTCGTAGTTTATGGATTGTTTGAACTTAGGGGTCCTGCCTGTAAGAAGTTCTATTGGTGTGAGGTTGGTTACTGAATGGATGCTTGTATTATAGGTGGTGAGGGCTTCATTTAAAACGTCCTGACATATTTGTTTTTTATTTTTCTCATATATTACTCTATAGATTTCTGTCAGAGTGGAGTGAAACCTTTCTACTGACGAGTTACCCGTGGAATTCTGAGGTGTCGTAATATGTACTGTAATGTTGTGTTGGTTGCAAAATTCTTTGAACAAACTTGAATTAAATTCTGTGCCTGAATCACAAACTATTTTGTGGGGAGTGCCGTGGTGAGCGAAAAATTCTCTTATAGATTGAATAATTTGTATACTGTTTCTTGCTGATAGGATAAAAGCTGAAGCAAACTTTGAAAATCGATCAATTACAGTAAGGATCTGATTATTGTGTATGGCATAGACATCTATGTGTAGGATATCTAAAGGTAAATCTGGTGTTTCTACTACTTCATACTTCACTTTTGGAGGGCGTCTATCATATTTTAATAACTGACATGTTTCGCAATTGTTAATGACCTTTGTTATTTTATTTTTCATATTTGGAAAATAATATGTTCGTCGAAGATGCTGCAGCGTTTCATTTATTCCTCTATGATTAGATGTTTCATGATAATCATTTATAACTTTGTCCTGGTCGTCATTATTAACTAAATCTGTTAGCTTTACTGAACAACGAATCAATTTAAAAATTTTACTGTTTGCGAAAAACTTCGCGTAAACGTTTTGAATTATTTTAAAAGTTTCATCATCAGTAAACACTGCTGTAAGCTTCTTTGGACTTAGGTGTTTTTTAAGAATCGTTGTTATTACTTCTTCCTCGTGTAAATTTGGTTGTCGAAAAATTGTACGATGCTTTGACTCAAAAAGTTTTTTGTAAATCATAGGTTGACGCATTACTTGGCTTGTCCTGGCTAGAACTAGTTGATCGGTAAACTCATTTAATGATCGTTCGGAAATGGGTATACCGTCGTCCAGATTTTCTTTAGCAGAGTGGACAGTCGAAAGACTAGAGCATTGTTCTAAATCAGATACATTATTTTCTAAAGACTCGTTTATATTAATTTCTACTCGACTCAATGCATCAGCATTGGTGTTTGCTTTACCTTTTTTGTAGCGAATCTCATACTGAAATTCCTCGAGTTTTAGACGCCATCTAATTAGTTTAGAGTTTGCATCTTTTAGCGAAAAGAGCCAAGTCAGAGGTTTATGGTCAGTAACTATGAGAAACTGACGTCCATATAGATAGGGGCGGAAGTATTTGGTAGCCCAAACAATGGCTAGTAGCTCCTTTTCTACAGTACTGTACTTGGTTTCTGTTTCTGATAAAGTACGTGACGCATATGATACTGGTTTATCGTTTCCAATAGGACCTTGACTTAGAATTGCACCAATCGCAAAGTTACTTGCGTCAGTAGTCAAATTAAATGGTCGTTGGAAATCAGGATATTGCAAAAGTGGATCGTTACTTAGAATATCCTTGCAATGTTCAAAACAACTAATATATCTTTGATCTAATTTGATTTCTCTTCCCTTTTTCAAACATTCCGTAAGAGGTTTAGTTATTTTAGCAAAATCTTGAATAAACTTTCGGTAATATCCCAGTAAACCGAGAAAAGATTTAATTTGCCTTGAAGTACGAGGAATAGGGAAGTTCTTTACTGCGAGTATTTTATCAGGGTTAGGTTTTACTCCCTGTGAAGTCACTATATGGCCTAGAAATGCGACTTCTTTGCACATAAACTCTGATTTATCCATCTGAACCTTCAGATTAAACTGGCGTAATTTAGAAAATACCTTCCAAAGATTTTCTTTGTGCTCCTGCAGGGAGGTAGAAAAGACAATTATATCGTCCATGTAGACGAGGCATATTTTTCCTTGCAAGTCACTTAAAATATTATCCATGACTCTTTGGAATGTGGAAGGGGCATTTTTTAAGCCAAACGGCATACGAATGAACTCATAGTGGCCGTTGTCTACCGTAAACGCTGTTTTATTTACGTCTCTGGGATCGATTTCGATCTGATGGAAACCAGAAGCTAAGTCAAGGGTTGTAAAATAAATAGATCTACCCAGTTTGTCCAAAATCTCTGTGATATTAGGAAGAGGGTATCGATCACCAATTGTCTTTTCATTAAGTTTGCGGTAATCCACAACCATCCGCCATTTTTGTTTATTAGAAGCATCCTTCTTTTTAGGGACAATCCATATCGGACTACTCCATGGAGAGTAACTTGGTCGTATGATACCTTGCTTAAGAAGTTCTTGGATTTGTGACTTTATCTCTGCCTTGTGAATTTCAGGGTATCTGTATGACTTGGTATATATCGGTATGTCGTCATTTGTCTTAATTCGATGTTTTATAGCATTTGTGAAAGAGAGTATATTACCTTCTCTGAAAAATATATCATCAAAATGGCTACATAGCTTGAAGAGGGTTTTTTTTTCTTCCGAATTTAAGTGATCTGTTCTAAGTATATCTGACAAATCTTTGCTTGGGATTGTTTCTAATTGGTCAGAATTGTACATTATATTAATATTGTTTACTTCGTTAAAACTATTGTAAAGCTCGACCTTTAAGGGTTGTTCTAGAAATAATTTCTGTTCTTGATCGGATAAATTGATAACTTCGATATTACTGTACCAATTTTCCGCTTTGTAAATGCCTTCAGGAATTTTAAGAAACGTATTTACAATAGTTGGAAGAACATAAATGTCACCCTTTTCAATATCAACTGGGAGCTTAGCTATAATTTTTGAATTTGGAAGAACATTAAAAATGTTTGATATGTAGTTTGGTTTGAAATGTAAAGGTATGAATGTGTTTTCTGTTTCTAAAAGCTTGTCTTTTAAATTGAGATTGGCTTTAAGTTGTTTCAAAACATCTAGACCTATTAAACCATCGAAATAGGAATGAAATTTGAAAACAAGAAATTTAAACTTCTCATCTGATTTAAATTCTTCAAATGCAGGGAGAGTTATCTGTCTATTTAAACTATATTTGGAAAAAACTGTATTTATTGAAATGGGTTCTATGATTTTATGCTCATTTAGGTTTGTTAATTCAGGGTTAATAAAATTTGCTGAAGCTCCAGTATCAATCAAAAATTTAAGTACTTTTCCAGTATGAGAGAGAATATTAATGTAGGGCAATATACCTGAACTATGTTTATTAATCTCAAGGTATCCAATTTGTTGTCCGAGGCAGTTTATTGAAAATTTCCGTCGTCTATTTCATTTTTTTTTTCATGATCTTGGTAATAATTATTGTTAATATCATCTATTGTTCCTTGCTGAAAAGGTAAATACTGATCTAGCTGAGAATAATATTCTTGGTCTGGGTATAAATTAGCAGGGTTATGTTGATTTATACTTAATGAAGATGTTGGGTTAGGGCAATCAGTTGGATATGTCTGTATATTATGAACCTCTCTGATCGAGTAGTCGTTACGGTTTGGAGTAGGGCTATTATTATTATATGCGTTATTGTTATGGCTGGTAAAGGTAGATGGTCGTGACATATTTGATTGTTGGGTTCTAGAATTCCGCGTGTTCCCGCTGTATGTGTCCATTGGAATAGGAATTGGTTGAGCGGTATTTATAGGCCTAATAGGAAAGGCATTTTGATTTTGCGAATTTTGCGGAAAACGATAGACATTTGGATTGTATAATTGTTTATTTTGTTGTTGAGGGTAATTATTTGGGCCTATAGGGAAAATATTATTGTTTGGAGAGATTGGTTGAAAAATTTCTGAATGAGTAAACATGTGTGGCCTTTGGTTTGAGTAAAAAGTGTTTGTATGATTATTGGTATTAAGTTGCTGGTTAGATAACTGTGTGTATTGTGGTCTAAAATGTCGAATATTCAATGTTGGGTTATTGTATTTCATGTAATATGAATTTTGTTCCTTTATGCAAAAGTTAAAGGCTTCTTGAAGGGTACTTGGTCTCATTGCTCTAATGGTAGACCCAAGAGGCTCTTTTAAACCGATTAAAAATGTATTCAAACACATTTCCGAATAAAGCATAGTTTTTGCATAAATAACATTAGGATCAACTTCATGAATTTTTAAATGGTTATTAAGAGTTGACAAAATCTCTATTATTTTAGAATAGAACTTTTCCAAGCTATTGTTTGATTGTTTAATTTGATGGAGATCCCTAATGAGCGACGTTTCATTCCGTTTGTCGGAATAGTGTAGGACTAGATTTGTTTTAATTTGTTGCCAATTTAATGGAGTTCCAAACATGTTCAAGACTTCGTTTGCTTCACCTGTAACTTTGTTCCGTATGGCTCTCATTATGATGCGACTATAAGTTGAATTTTGAATTGGTTCCATTACGCCTAAAATCTCTTCAACATTATTTAAAAATTCGTACAATAATCTATGATTACCATTGAATTGTGGAAGGTCTTTTATGGCATCTGGTATCTTTAGAGCATTAAAAATATAATTAATGGCTTCTAATTCATTCGAATTTGAATTGGAATTTGCCCTATTGTTAGTACATGTAACTGTTGGTACAGCTGCATTTGAGTTAATATTAGAATTGGTAGGCATTGAAGAAGCTACACCGTTAATTAAATATTGACTTATATTACTACTTATACCTAAGGCACCGTTTACATCGGTACCGTTTAACGATAAGTCATTTGCATCAATACTTCCTACACCTGTACCAGAAACTCCGCTAATGCTTGCGTTTAGGGCCATATTATTAAATGCTTGTTCCTCCTCAATATCACTATCTTGCACACAATAGGGTCTATACAAAAACGATTTTTTTTTTCGATTTGACTCTGATTTACTATTATTATGTCTTTTAGGCATATATTAAAGTATACACGGGATAGGGATGAAGAGTGAAGGGATGAGTTTGCAATTATAATCTTTTTTTCTGACTCACTACGATTCTGCTGGAATGTTAATTGTATGTTCTACCTGGGCCAAAGAATGAAAATCCTCCACGTTGTCGGTGTGCCCTGGTCCTCTTTGCAATCCACTTTACACCAATTTGCACTTGATGCGAGATTCACGTAAGTATAGTCTGTATTTTTTTTTTATTTTTTATATAGTTTTTTTTTTTGCAATATGCACTTGCACTTTATGACCAAAATATTTGTTTTTATGGATACGCGACCTCCGGATTGACAAAGTCTCGACTGCGCCAGTTATGGGATACGAATTTCGCACCTTTCAAAAATAAAAAAACACGTTTCGAAAATCAATTTATAACAATTTTATTTATCTTTTCTTTTTCTTATTTCGGTGTCTGTACACTGACCGCCAAATCTGGACTGCCGCTTAGCTGTATCCATTTCTCGTACCATGAGCTTGGCGTCTATGTGCAGAGCATTCTACAATTACAACATGTAACACTAATTTCCCCAAGCTCATTGGTATCAGCAAAAGTCTTATCTCCTGATGCAGGCCGCTCACAATGTGTTGTGTGTTATCTGTTGTTATGTTTGGTGTTATATTTTGTGTGGTGTACATAACTCGCGCAAAGTATACGAGTCTGGAAGGCAGTATCCAACTGAATCGGAACTCATTGAAGGAATAAAAAGTGCCTGGGAAACTATTTCACTCGATTATATAAAGAAATGATGACTCCTTACCCAACAGAATGAACGAGGTCATACTTAACCGTGATGGCACAACATATTATTAATTCTTTAATAAATGAGGTATAAATCTATGGAATTAAAATAGAAACTTAATTTAGGGGCATTCCCTGCCCATTTTCTTATGTTTACCGGCATTTTCTTGTGGGGGTTCTAATCAAATGTCGGGAAAATAAAGCGGATTTTTGATATTAGATTCTTTAAAATTCTGTTAAAATGTTATTAATGGAGTTACTACCGTAAATTTAATTTCTTTTGGTGCATAGTGTCATAAAATTTCATTGACAAAAATGTATTTCAAAAGTTTTCTTTGATTGGCTGATATTAAGCTCCAAAGATAAGAAGCATAGCGGGCGCTAATCGGTTGTCGGGCAGTGTATTGTATATGGTTATTAAAGCTTTAGCCACAACGAAAATGGGATTTTCGAGATCTGAGAATTTTCTAAAGTTAGCGTTTTCGGTGATTCGAATTTAAAATTATGGACGCAATAATTTTGTATCAATTTTACTCTAAGTATGCATTTCGGTCAAAATCGTTCTCACCGTTTTCTGGTAGGTAAACTAAAGAAAACCAATTTTTTTAAAAATGTTTTTTTTTTTTCAAAAATCCATTGAACGATAGATAATATTGATATTAAGTTAGAAATGACCGTATTACCTCAGAAATGAATTTTCGTTACAATCGTATAGACCGTTTCGGAGATATGTCTATATTTCAAAAGTTTCGTTATTAGAATCTTTTTTATTTTTATTTATTTTATTAAGTAATGTTAACTTTACCAACTTAGGCTAAAATATCAACTTTGGTTGAAATGATTCGAAAAAATCAAACTAGTATGAACATTTTATATATGAAGGTACGCTGAGAAAACTAAATTTAAAACTATGGGTACCAAACCCGAAAATTTGTTTCCTACCCCCATAACATAACAAGCATAGCCATCCATATCTTGGATGTTACACCCAAATCGAGGCTATTGTGGCCAATAAAGAGTTTCCCCAGCTCTTTAAGACGCGGTTGTTAACGAATTAAATTTAAATCGGGTATAAAGACCGTATACCAAAGTCCAGTTACCTGATAAGCAAGCTACGCTTGTTTACAACAACCCTTTATCAGTTGCTTCACCTAGCCATACGGCTATGACAGCTCTTTCTTGTACGGTTAAGTTCAGGGTAAAGTTGCTCTGGCTGATACAACAACAGACAACTGTGTTCTTTCTATTTATAACGACTGACTTGAGAGCTCTGTGTTGGTGAGAGCAATCCTTTCTTTCCTTTCTACTGTTATTAGTATCGAAGTAATCCTGCCGTTCAGAGGTGTTTTTAAGATCGTCTGGTAAGAATTTTTTTTTTATTTTCTAAACTTCCAAAGCTTATGATGTGTTTTAAAATAGTGAAAAAAAGATAGGTACTGATAAAACTTTTTGACTTTTACTTTTTTTTATTTTATTGGACAATATTTAGATTCCTGGCATTCCGTAGAATTCTATAACACCTAACGGGGTAGGTCTTAACACCGTTTTAAGAGACTATGACGGCTGTGAGCTTCATAGATTTCTAAAATGACTTTACAGGATGAATATATCTAGGGGTCTTATAAAGCTTTTATTAGGCTATAAGATCCACCGAGGTAGGCTCTTTCTATAAATTATTACAATATTTGTAATAAGTTATGTCAGCTTCCCATTTGGGTTCACAACCTCTCAATGAGGTTTTAATAGCTCTGTTTATAGGTACCACAAATCTTTTAACGGCTGTGACCGCCTTTCATGAGGCTCCGACTCCTCTGTACATTTGTAACACAGATCTTTGAGAGGCAGCCTTGACAACCCTGACCAGCCTTGCAAGAGGCTCTTACAGCTCTGTATGCGGGTCTGATAGCTAACTTGGATGTTGTCAAATGTATTTTGTTGGTTCCCGCAGCTCTGTTTAATGTGCTGTACCCATTTACTGAAGGCATCACACATTACTTTTGGTTATAGAAGCCACGAGGTTAGCAGTTGGTATACCTACATAAAAAGAGGTGGCGCATTTAGTAGGGCTATCGTACCTCTGTGGTTTTCTGAGTGATAGGTACCATTAATATTGAGGTTACCGTGAAAAAAAAAACCTTCCCCAAACCCCAAGGTATGAACAAAAGCTGAGCAGCCGTTTAGGCTGTAGGCCTCAGGAGAATACGGACAGACAAACAGACGGACAGAATTTCGAAATCCAGTTTTTGGAGTTCCTCTATTATCGTAATGTCAGAATTGATTAACATCTCGAGTTCGAAATTTTGTACGAATACAATAGGTATCTTTCTCTAACAACGTAAATATTAGAGAAAGTTAAAAAAAACTTGCGGAGCTTGTGGAAGAACGACAAGCAATATTTAACTTGCCGGACATATCCCTAAGCAATATTAAGGTATTCAGCTCCGACTGGCTCATATGCGAATATATCATGTTTAATAATTCTGCATACACTTATATTAAGTGTGGAGAAACGAAGTGGCGCCCTAATTTAGCATGAGCAGGATACTAGGCCTTCCAGTCGTTAATTTAATTTTTGCAAAAGTTTATTAGTAATAGAGTCTTTATAACGCCATTGGTGATGCTGGCGGTGGTCATAAGTTGTAAGTTTAACGTTTCCGTTATGGGAAGGGGAGAGTGGGGCACATTTGAACTCTGATTATAACATTTTACTTTTTTACTCTTTTTTAAAAGTTAATTCAATATTCTAACCGTGCATACCATATCCGTAAACGTCATTGACTTATTCATTCTCTCAGTTGTTTCTCACTTTCTCAGATTTATGGTTTTTATAGTTGTAAAGGGAAAAGTTAGTTGTGATTATTATGGATTTTTTTCCGAGGAAACCGCAGAGAACGTTAGCGTCATAAATAAAATAAAAACGCAAAACCAAAATACAAAATAATTATTTAGCGACCATTTATCTTTGGTGTGGAGAATCGAACTGGAGATTAGGGACGCTAAAATTTAGCGCGAGCAGGATACTAAGCTTAAGAGTGTTAATCATTTTTTGTGCGCTATTTTAAAACGGAAGAACTTTTTTACAATAACATAAGTTATTATATGTAAATGCCAAAAACGATGGCAAATTCGACAAAAAGAAAAAACATATGGTGCGCTGCGCACTAATAGTTATGATCATGAAATTATTTGAACGTTAAACTATATAAATAAATGATTAGTCATTCTTAAACATTCCGCCGCCCCTGAACGACGTTTCAGAATACAGGGAGAACTGCTGCTTTGTGGATTGGTCGGGTGAGATCGCCAGTTGCTGTTTTCACAGTGATGACGCGGACAAGCCCATCCTTCCCCGGTTGTGTGTGTGGATGACCTGGCGAAGTGCCAGGAAATACCGTCACGAGCAAGCGATTCTGCAATTATAGAGTTGTGGTTTTCAGAAAGAACTTGTTGGTACATTTCTGATAGTTGACGAGCGGCTCCACGAAAGTTTGTGCCGTTATCAGAGTAAAGGTGTGAGGGTTTACCGCGATACGCTCGATAAAAGAGGGTAGGCGGTGAGAAATGCGTCAGTTGTTAGGTCACTAACTAGTTCTAAATATATTGCTTTCGACACAAGGCAAACGAAAAACGAGATGTAGTCCATGGAAACACTGATTTTCAGTCCGATTTCATCTTCAGTACTATAGGTCCAGCATAATCACAACCGCAATACGCGAATGGCCTGGTTTGATGTATTCGTTGCGAAGGAAGGTTACCCATGAGCTGTGAGGTTGTAGACTTTCCGTGGCGAAAACATCGAATACATGAATGCGTTATAAAATAAAAAAATAAATAATTGGCGCAACAGGTCCGCATGGACCTAAGACTAGCCTCTCACAACCATTCGTCTTGTGTGAGTTTTTATTTTTTGGGACGAATGGAAGGGATCTACAATTTTATGCCGAGTCCAAACGGCCAATTGAGAAGCTCTTTCATGACAGTTATACTCTCGGATGTTTGTCAGACGTTCGCGAGAGGTGGCGCAGTGAAAAAACCTTAAGTTGGAATTTGGGTTTTTCTCGGGATTCGAACCTGGGACCCCTCGCTTAGTAGTCCAACACACTAACCACTAAGCCACTGCGCCGACATGAATGCGTTATCCTTCGAATTAAATTTCGACAGCCGATTATCCAAAATTCCTGGCAGAGCAGCGCGAAAAGGGTGGAGATTCCCAAGTGCAAAAACCGAATGTGACCGTCGAGAATGATTAGCTTTGTGATAGCACGACCTTTTGGGATGATTAGTGGATGATTCGTCTTCCAACGCGTAAGATATGCTCAGCATCTATAAAGGGAGATTCATTTATTATTTTGCAGTTTTTGGGAAGAGGACATGATCTCTTAAGTGTATTGATGTAGTCACCGAAATTCCGATTTTAAAGACACTTGATAATACGCGTTTTGGCTTCATATATCTCCTGGAGCTGTTTGAATATGCTTAAACTGTTTGTTTAACATATTTTAGGTACTATGAGGTCTGAAAAATCCCTTTGTCCCTTTAAGCTTATTATTAGTAAGAAAATTCCGCTAAAAGTGATAAGTCCCCCGATCTGGTATCACTGCAGCACTGTATGCTGAGAGAGAGAGAGAGAACGAAATTGTGTGCTCGCATCTCTCTCTCTCTTGCCTCTACAGTAATATACGAAACGAAACGTAACTCTCTCTCTCTTTCTGTCTTCACTAACTTATATCTCCCTCTCAACTTCCGCTCACAATTTCCGTAACGCTTTCGTGACGCATTCACCAGCTAACCCCCCAAGTCAAGCGTGGCTAAAGAAGTTGGTATTACTTCAAAAATCGTTTCCATAGGTACGCAAAAAATGAATGATTCAGGTAAAAATTCACATTTTTTATTTGCCAATCCTGAAGAGGAATTTGTTCGTTAATTTTGTAGGTGGTCGTAACATCGTTGTCAACAAAGTAACATTTGATTTTTAGTTGTCAGTAGGTTTTGATCATATTTATTGAAGCAATAATATTTTTTTTAATTTATTTATAATGATCTCAAGTGTACAACGTTTTTTTGAAAAGTGTTTCTTTTAAAATGTACCAAAAGTACAACAGAATTGGAAATACAAACTTAAAATCTAACAGACTGTCGGATAATTCCGACAGATCTGAAGCCTTATCGTAAGGTTGAGCATGAAGGGGTAACAAAAAACAAATCTAACTACCCCACCACATCATCTCTTAAGACTTGTTTTCTACCGACAATTTTTTAGAATTTTAAATTTTCAAACTATTGATACATCGATACTATCGAAAAATTAAACTGCCAATGTTTAACGAACACTGTGTACGTGTACAAAGCGGCGCTGCAAAGGAGGACAAGAGCTGCTCGTGAGCTCTACGTGCAGAAGAGAAGAGACGAACACCGGCTTCTAAGGAGAAAAAAGAAAGAGCATGAGAAGCGCGCGATCGAGGAAATAGAGAGATGTTACAACAGGAATGAGGTTCGGAAGTTCTACCAGAGGGTAAAAAGAACCTCACAAGGCTACAGAACCCGAACCGAAGCCTGCAAGGACGAACAAGGGAACATCGTAGTAGAATCGCAGTCGATGCTGAGGATATGGAAGAACTACTTCTGCAGACTGTTTAACGGCGATGACGACTTACATTCCGCTGTCAGGCAGAATGAACCGTTCAACCTGGACGATGAGGATCAACAATACCGTCCACCCGACTGGGACGAGGTTAAGATAGCTATATCTAAACTGAAGTCCAACAAAGCCGCTGGAGCAGATGGCCTAGCCGCCGAGCTGTTCAAAGCGGCAGGCGATGACTTGGTTAGGAGCATGCACCAACTCATCTGTAAAATATGGTCGGAGGAAAGTATGCCCGATGAATGGAACCTCACCATTGTTTGCCCGATCCTCAAGAAAGGAGACCCTCTGAACTGCGCCAATTACAGAGGTCTTCTAAACATTGCCTACAAGATCTTATCTGCCGTTTTGTGTGAACGCCTGAAGCCTTTCGTAAACAACCTGATTGGTCCATATCAGTGTGGCTTCAGGCCAGGAAAGTCCCACATAGACCAAATATTCACACTGCGGCAGATCTTGGAGAAAACCCAGGAACTTCAAATCGATACCCACCACCTTTTCATCGACTTTAAGGCCGCCTATGACAGCATTTATAGGGACGAACTATACAGAGCAATGTCTAGTTTTGGCATCCCTGCCAAACTCGTCCGTTTGTGCAGGATGACGATGGAGAATGCACGCTGCTCCATCAAGGTCGGTAAAGAACTTACCGAGACCTTCGATGTCAAAAAAGGATTTAGACAAGGCGATGCGCTGTCATGTGACTTCTTCAACATCGTTCTTGAAAGAATAGTGCAAAACTCAAACGCCAACACCAGAGGCACTATCTTTCAAAAGTCCGTCCAATTACTCGCATACGCCGATGACATTGACATAATTGGCAGAACGCAGCGTGATGTTAATGGCGCGTTTGTGAGTATTGAGACTGAGGCGGCGAAGATGGGTTTGGCGGTTAATGAAGGCAAGACGAAGTATATGCGGTCAACTAAAAAGGACACCCAATACCGACGGCTCGGACAGAACGTCGCAATAGACAGATATAACTTTGAGGTGGTTAAGGACTTTGTCTACCTAGGCTCCGCTATGAACTCAGACAACGACACCAGCGCTGAGGTTAAACGTAGAATTACTCTTGCCAATCGCTGTTTCTTTGGGCTAAGAAGGTAATTGAGTAGCAAAGCCCTCTCCCGAACAACTAGAGTGACCCTTTATAAGACCCTTATCATCCCAGTTCTGCTATATGGCGCAGAGGCATGGACGCTATCAAAAGCGGATGAGGTAACTCTCGGTTGTTTCGAGAGAAAAATTCTTCGTGTTATTTTTGGTCCCGTCTGCATTGACGGTGAATGGAGAAGGAGATTTAACGACGAACTGTACGGGCTGTACAGCGACATCGACCTAGTCAGAAGAGTGAAGGTCCAACGACTGAGGTGGCTGGGTCATGTAGAGCGAATGGACACGAATGCTCCGGCCCGGAAGATCTTCGAATCCATACCCGAGGGAAGGCGCAGTAGAGGAAGACCGCGACTCAGGTGGCGCACGCAAGTGGAAGGGGACCTTAACCAACTTAGCGTGCGAAACTGGAGACAGCTAGCTAAAGATCGCGCTGGCTGGAGACGCTTGTTGGTTGAGGCCCAGGTCCACCCCGGACTGTAGCGCCACCTTAAGTAAGTAAGTAAGTGTACGTGTACATTGTACGATCTGAGAGAACATTGTGGCAGGATTTGACATCATTTAAAAATGAACCGCTTTTCTGTAATAGCGAAAGTCAGAAGTACCCCATCATCGGAAGTACCCCACCTCACCCTACTAATAAGTCATCTGTTTCCTTCGCTTTGTTAGATTTGATCATACAAATAAATAAAAAATTCAAAATAAATCAATGATCCATATAGACCATGTCAGCATAATAAAAAAGGCCTATAGGAAAGCAACAACCAAAGTCATTTCATTGTCTTTGCGTTTACGTAATGCATTGAATCTGTGTAGTGTATATGTTCAATTATATTTAAGTATCGTATTTGAAAAGCAATTTACTGTCAGAGCAACGTGATAAAAATACGTGCCGCTAGATCATTTAATTCGTGAAGCAATGTAAGTCAGGAAAACAAAATGCATTTTCGAAGAAGAAAAGTATGAGATGCAAAATACCCTTAATATTTGCAAGGAAACTAATTGCATTGAAAGAAAGAAAATAAAATAATGCCGCTGAAAAGTTTTGTGCATATTGCGAAGCTTCCTTGTGTAGTTTTTGTGAACAACAGCGAAGAGAAGCTAAACGCATAAAATTGCACTCCGTGGCAATTATCCCTTTTGTACACACTTCTTATATACTCTTCGTCTTAAAGACTAATGTTGATGTTCCATGTGTTTGTTATCCCTTGGCGGGTGTTCAGAAATTCTTGAAAACTATTAAGTAAGTTTAAACTTGTAATCTTTTAAATAGGTAAACCCATTACTTACATATAAGGCCTTACTAATTACCATTTTTAGCCTTCCGCTTAGTATTTTGTAGGTCACAATATGCAATTTTGTATGGAAAATTTAGCCTGGATACTTAAAATGATTATTACAATCGCGAAATGTGTCCAGCACTATTTTGGCTCGCTGAAAGTAAACCAAATGATAGGATCCTTTATTGCATAGGACTTTACTTGTAAACAAAATGATAAAAACGTCCCCCGGGCAGAGCCACGGCATTTATTGTCTGCGCTGGGGTTAGGTCCGTAGCTGACCTTGGTTATTTTGATAATAAAACTACTTCTTGATACTATGTGTCTGTGTTGCATAACTTGTTTGGCTCACTGCAAAAAACCAATGTCTGTTTTTAGATTGCGGGACACACATTTTCTTTGTTCAAAAATTCTTTAAAATGAACAATTCGTATGTCTTCACTTATAATAAAATATGTAAACGCTTGCATCTATTGAAATATGTACATTCAACTCTGTATTTTATTTTGTCTTCCTCTTCCTCTTATTTTTCAAAAATTCAAACCAAAATACAAACCCAGTTAGTTATATGTGTTCTAACCCCTACTAACAAGAAATTTGACAATTCTTGTTCACTCATACGAAAATCACGATTTTCTGCGCGGTATGTATACTAGGTCATAGGAGAATACAAACACAGTGCCCCCGAAAGCGATGCATTATAAAACAAACTTGGAATTTGGGAATTCCTCCTCAGAATTCGACTTATAGAAGGTGACGCCAAATAATCTTTTCGAGTTATCAAGACATTCGAGTAATAGAAGTTCGAGTTATCAAATACAAATTACATGTAAATTTTAGTCTTGGCGCTATTGCCAACCTATTTTATTCGAGTTATTAAATATTCGAGTTATCGAAGTTCGACTTATCGAGGTTCGACTGTAGTTTATTTATGTACTTCAAGAAAAAAGAAATGGTGAAATAGTGATTTTCAAGAATGGATCCATGATGAATGGCGGAGCGCGGGCCTGTATCTATTCAGAAGAGCTGGAACTTGCCCGTCACATTAGCGTCAGGAAATACACTTCAGTATACCAGTCTGAGGTGATTGCCTTGCTTCATGCGTTGGACTACTTGCTTGAGTGTCAGGTGGAAGGAAGATATATCCTTATAGCCCTGGACAATCAGGCGGTGATCAGATGCATGGAACAAACAAACATCACAACATCATTGGCACTGGAATGTGTACTTAAGCTCAATAAGTGTTCATCTAAAAATGAAGTAACACTGACTTGAAATGAAAAGGCGGACTCCCTTGCAAAACAGGGGTCAACTGAAAAGTTGCTGGGACCAGAACCATTCTCTTCAATTGGCAGAGGAATGGTAGAACAGCTGATTCACAAATGGATCACGGCAGAACACCTGAGAAGGTGGTCAACCGTGGAACAATGTAAACAAGCTAAAATGGCAATAAAGTGGCCGGCCTGCTCCACTCAAAGAAGGGTTCTAAGTTTGAGTCGAGGAACATTGAAATGGGTGGTGGCTTTGTCTACAGGACATGGTAATTTCGGGTATCACTTAAGGAAAATGGGCCTTATAGAGGATGATACCTGTAGACTATGCCTGGATGAATCTGAGACAGCGGCACATATACTGTATCAATGTCCAGCGTTGGCTGGCAGAAGAATGAGGGACATCATTGGGTCGAGACCCAGTCGATGAAACAGATCTCCCATAAACAGATGCTAGCGCTAACACTAGGAATTAAGCCCAGAGAGGAACTGTGGATAAATCCAGAGAGTCTCTCTGAGTAAGATTTACAGTAGAGAGACGAACAGAGACCCGACAATGGTGGTCTGATTCGAATATCTCTCGAAATCTATATATATATATTTATATAGTTTATAAGATTCATAAAAGATCGTTTGCAAAATAAAGTTGAATAAGTGCTCCTCAGTCTTAACTTTGAATGGGTTATGACCATCTCAAAAGGTATATCGCAAAATCGTCAGTTTATTTCTAGGAAAGAACAAATTATTTTTGATGAAACCAAACAACAAATTCATAAATTATCATTTCAATATGAATCCTATTGTTAATGATTACTCGCATTTTTCTTTCCGACATTCTTCTAACTTTTCTAACTTCCTAAATCCTTTTTTTTTTATTTATAATTACGTTATTATTTTAGTACATTACGGAAGTTAACACGATCGGCTATTCACCTGCCGATAAAGAAGTGCAAGCGCCGCAGTTCGCAGCGCTTGCCCAACGGTAATGCGAGATGTCCCAGCGAGTCGCATTACTTGCATTTCCTGCACGCGCGGACGTGTTCGTGGGAACCAAGGCCAATGCAAGTCTAGATTTTAAGTATCTCATATTGTGACGATTAGTTCTAAGTTGGAATCAGAATTAGGAAGTCGCATTCTGGGACTTTAAATAAAGAAGTATTATAACGTGGTAATCGTGTTTAATATTAAAACGAACGAGTTAGGCCAACCGCAAGTTGGCGTTCGGTATTTTTTTTGGATCCTCCAAGAAGGATCGTTTTAACTCGGAGGTATGCCATCACCATAAACAGAAAAACAAAGGAAAGCACGCGAGTTTTTTTATGAAATATGTACAATAATTATTTAATACAATTTCGGGTGATTGGGGTTCTTAAAACGTAAATAAATTCACAGTCACAAAACTCACAAATCGCATCATTACAGAACAAGCGTTTCGACAACTTTATTTACAATGAAACTACGCAACATATCCAACGTGGCATAGCCATAGACTTGTGCATTCACAATATTGACTTAGGGCGCCTTGCATTAAAAAGCTGCATTTTGTTCTCCTTGTTGTACAGTCGCCATATTAATAGGCGTTAAAATCGCCGAGAAAAAAAATATATTATTCTAAAATAATTTTGAATGTGACAATGAAATTAAAATAAAAAATATGGGAATAATATTCTCATTGAGGATATTATATTTGTCGGAGCATGGTATGTACGGGACAGTACAGGAATGTACTGCACGATAAAACATTAGACTTACTGTAGTATTAATAATCAAAATGAAATCAGAGCAAGCGATTGAATTAAAAATAAAAAATTGAAAGAAAAATAAAACAGAAGAAAATAAAATATCAAGAATCAGAGACGACGATCCTCAACATGAGAGTAAATGGAAATTCTACATATTTAAATTATACTAGCTGTACCCGCCCGGCTTCGCACGTGCAAAATGTGGTTTCAGAACAATTGATGGAAACAAATTTCAGATTAATATTTGCTGCATTACATATAAGATATAACTGCCCTTGATTAATTCAACTCCCGCTTTTCTTAAAGTTTGACCCTCTAACTTATTGATTGTCATGGCAGAACAAACATTAATAGGAAATTAAATCCGTTTAAATTGAAATGGATAATTGCTGGGAATTATTTGTATTCTTGGTATAAACACCGTATCTCCTTTACCAGACCCAGTTAAAATAACGCCTCAATAACGTTTTTCTGCAACGAAATCACTCTCAATCTGGTTCCATTACAAAGCTTAGGGGATTCAAATTGCGAAGCAACAAAATGGGAACTCCAACTTTTAATTCCAGGCCATGGACTGTAATTCTATTTAAAAACTCGACCGGGTAATTTACTGCCTCATCTTGATTGAAAATAGCATTTATAAACAGGTACGACGTATATCATCAGGATTTTTCCCTAATGTAATAATACCACGATTTGGTATCACTGATACCTATACCTATTTGACATTCCTTTCCTACATATTTGACATTTCTTTTATGTTTTTTTTTTGTTCTTGACACACCAAACAGCATACTGCCTCTGCCTGTCTCCCTCTCCGTCACAGGAGTAAAATACGGTTAAAAGAGATGTCAAAATATTGCGCGGTTAGTATGTTTGATTTGAGAATGAAGTGCATATCTTCTCATGCAGGTGAAAATCGTAGAAATGTTTCAAAATTTGCCTATTTATTTAAAAACCTTTTAACCCTGCAGTCGTCGCGCGGTTTACTATTGTAGTCCACCAATGCAAAATTGAGAATTCCCGGAAAACTAGTGGTGGTTATTTTTTGTCTCCTTTAGTACTTACAGTTAAATAGTTTACGCGTGCGCTCAGTGAATCGCGAGTCCCGGTCGTGTGTGGTTGTGTCGCGAGAGCGTTGTGAAGTTAAGTGGAATACTATTGTAATCCGCGCGACGACTGATGTAAGTATTTTTGTCAAACTGTTTTTCTTTGTTTTTTCATAATTTCGAGTTATTACATAATGTCATAGCTCATGTACATGTTTTTTATGAAGTAAGGTACTTGAGTATTAATTTAGATGACATAAATTTGCATTCTGTGTGTATATTTTATATAAATATGTTTTTTTAGGAACATCATGGATCAAATACGGGATGATCAGATCCGTGCTTGGCTCAACGAAGGTAATGTAAATGCACAGGATTTTGACAACGATGATTCAACCTCGAATGATGAAGAAGATATTCTTGAGGAACCAAACCATGAAACTGAATCTGAGCAGGAGGATGAAATGACGGACGAGGAAATTACCGACAACGAGGAATCAGGACAAAGGAGAAGCAATACATTTTACGTTGGTGTGGATAATACTCGCTGGTCAAAGACTATAGCACCATATAGAGGAAGGACTCGAAGACACAATATAGTTTTTGTGCCTCCTGGACCCAAAGGAGTGGCTAGACAGAAAACGACAATTGATGACTGTTTATCTCTATACCTAGATGTTACCATGATTGATCTCATTGTCAAATATACTAATATAAAAATAGAGAATGCCATGGATAAATACGGAAGAGTAAGGGATGCTAAATTGACGGATGATGTCGAACTGAAGGCATTTTTCGGTATCCTCAATATGACTGGTGCTTTGAAATTAGGAAGAACAAGTTGCGATCAGATTTTTGAACACAATAATCATACTGGTGTTGAGGCAATTTACTTGAGGACATCTCACAACGATTCGAATTTCTGCTCAGACATTTACGATTCGATGACATTCGTGACCGAAGTGTTCGTGCTAAAATTGACAAATTGGCTCCAATACGGGAAATCTTAGTTTTGTTCATCATGAATTCTCAACAATATTTTATTCCAAGCGCCGAGATGACATTAGATGAACAGCTGCTTGCCTTTAGAGGACGCTGTTCATTCAAGCAATACATTCCTAGCAAACCTGCGAAATATGGTGTGAAAATGTTTGCACTTGTCGACGCTCACTATCCATATACATACAATTTGGAGATTTATCCAGGCAAACAGCCTGAAGGACCTTTCAACCAAAGTAATGAACGTTCTGAAGTAGTGAAGAGACTAACACGTCCTGTTTTGGGTAAGAACCGAAACATCACTATGGATAATTGGTTTTCATCACTCAATGTTGCCAAAGAGCTTTTCGAAAACCAGACAACGATGGTTGCTACCGTAAGGAGAGATAAAAGAGAAGTTCCAAAAGAGTTTCGAGTAGCCAGAGGACATCCTTAGTACAGTTCAAAATTTGGTTTTCACAACCCGTGTACACTGGTATCCTATGTGGCAAAACCAAATAAAGTGGTGCTTATTTTGTCCACGATGCAGAACGATGCGGTAATAGATGACAGCACAGGAGATAAACGAAAGCCTGAAATGATTACGTATTACAACCGCACAAAAAACGGCGTGGATCTGGTGGACAAAATGTGTTCGCTCTACGACGTGTCTAGGAATTCAAGACGATGGCCTGTAACTGTGTTTTATGATTTACTCAATCTAAGTGCTCTAAATGCTCCATGCATATATTCAGCCAACAAGAACTTTGAAAATATTATTCGCCAGGAATTTCTTATTTCCCTTTCCCTAGAATGGATGAAACCACTTGCTCACCGTCGAATACAACAGAAATCATTGCCTAGGGCTCTTGCATTCAAGATAAAAGACTTTCTAGACATTCCTCAAGCAAATATTCTGCCGTCAAGCTCAGCATCACCACGAAGAAGTTCTTTGGGTCGCTGCTATGAATGCGGAAAAGCACGCAATAAAAGCACTCGCCGGTCATGTACCGCATGTCAAAAATTCGTTTGTCCTGACCATTCCAAGTACATATGTTCATCATGCTTGGAAACAAGTAATTAGCTTATAGATTTTTAGTTTATTTAAGAACAGACCCGAATTTGAAACTAAAGTTCCTTTTTTTCTACAAGAAATCCGAAATTTTTTTTTTTAATTATTTTTTTTTGTCTTATGAAGTAATAATTTATGTTTTTTATCTTTAAGTAATATGTAATTGCAATTCGCAGCAAAATAAATTTGAAAAAATTTAAGCTTACGGGTTTTACTTTAATTTTAAAATGGATTACATATGTAATCCGCGCGACGACTGCAGGTTTAAGTTATCGAGTTATTGGATATCCTAAGTTGTACCTGCAGATGTCCTCTATAAGCTGCTGTTAACTATATTTAAATGCTCCCAGTATTTTCGAACGGAAAGGGTGATAAAGAAAAAAGCAAAACGAAACGAAAAAATTAGTTACTCTTGTCCAATTTTTTCCGGAATTTATAAAGATATAGAGTTGAGACAAAGTAGATATTGTAGGCCTAGGTATCCTCTATAGGCTTGTGAAAAATGCACCAGAATATACTGAGCAGTTTCTAAGATTTTTGCATTTAAATACATGCAGTCAAATTCAATCTTAGTCAAACAGAACTACACCAATTTTATTTATATGCTTTGATCAAATTATATTTTTTAAATTTTCATTAAAATTTTATTTTCTCGCGGCCCTAGCCGACACGAGGAATTTGCCTACACTGCCTAATGGATAGTCAGTCCCTGTGCACAAATGACACATGCCATAGGTGACGCGATTTATCATTTAGTACATTTGACAGCAGTTTATTATGATGCGTTTGACAATCGCATAATTAGTGCTCTGAAGTGCTCTGTCTGTGATGCCAGATTACAAGATATATTTTTTTTCAAGATTTTTGAGCTCCAAGACAAGATTTTTTACCTCTAATTCATCAAGATTTTTGTTATCAAGAATTTTTTAAATCTAAGAAATTTAAAAAAAAAAAAAAAACATTTTCTATTTAAGAAAAACATTTTTTTCATCATTCCATTATGTATAATGTAAGTCAAACATAGCCCATGCACAGTTTCTTTACAACTAAGCAATAAAATTCTCAAATTCTAATTGTAATTTAAATATGCATTTTATTTGTTCCAAAATTTCAAAAATAAAATATTTTCATTTATTTATGACCAACATTTTTTTATCGATATTTATGGGATTTATGTATTATGTTTGTAAAGGGTTTTCCAATAAGAGGTGTTATTTTGGTATTCAAAGAAAAATGACATTTTTTGAGATAAATGATCGGATATTTATTTCATAACAAAGAGGAATGAAATGAAAAACAACATCAGCCAAATGGCCAACACGAGCACGAGTTAGAGACTTTTGGTTTCACGCTGCAGCAGAGCACAAACTACGAGTCCCAAATTTTACATAGTCTTTATTTGTTCAATGCCAAATTTCAACTGACTGCAAGTCAGCAAGCAACGCTTTATCATAGGTATTTACATATTACATATTACATATTACATATTATATATTACATATTGCATATTAATGGAAAGTTACGCAAAGCTTCCCATAGCAACAGCGATTCGTGGGTGCTCGTCATCTCCTTCGCGGTATTGTTGAGTGAGTCTTTGCTGGGGAGATGTGCTTTTCGAGTGATGTAGTTTTGATCGTAACTCACGCATACAGGACCATATCCTTTTAATGAAATTTTCCATAACCCAATCGCAAAGTGGCTGCCCTATGTCCTCGATAGCCTCACGAATTTTATCTTTGAGGTCTTGAACCGACGCTGGGCTGTTGATGATCGGCCGGCTTGAGTTCTTGTGTTAACTGAACTTTATAAGCCTTAAGACCCAAGTCTTTATGCAAAATACGGTGTAATGACGTTTGTGGAATGCCCAATTCCAAAGAACGACGACGAATGGACAAACCTGGGCTTTCTTCAACACTTTGGGCTACAGCAGCAATATTCTCAGTTGCTCTTGAGCGACGTGCACGGGTTTTATTCTTCACATCACTAACTTGTCCCAACAGCTCGAATTTTTCCACCAATTTCTGTATTCCGGTGCTTCACGACGACCAAAAAATGCTTTAGTTTTGCGAAATGTGACTGTAAGATTTTCACCATTTTTGTAGTGAATTTTAATAATTTGAATGCGTTGTTGAAGCGTGTATCGTTCCATTTTTAGTAATGGCGTATTTTATACTTGTCAAATGTCAAAGAATAAAAGCTTCAAAAGTGACAGCTACCGAAATAGCGGGTCGTTCACAATAACACCTCTCATTGGAAAACCCTTTATATAATTTATACTACAAATTTTTCAAAAAAATAAATATAAGTCATATGTAAAGTATTTCAAAATTGTATTTAACATTTTCTCTTTTTATATTTTGAAAAAATCTTGAAGGACATTTTTTTTTATTGCGGAAAACAAAACTCTCAGATTTTTCATCCCGGAACACTGATCGTTGTACATTTTAATCTTATGCATGACCGTTCTATGAGTTGGGTCGACAAGCAGCGACTTTGAGCAGCACTTTGCCAACCATAACGATTTTAGCTGAAGTGAGCATTGCCTCTGACCGATAGCTCTTTCTATAGGCCGTCTTGAAAGTTCTCTTAAACTGGGTAACTTCTAGGACGGATTCCAGTTTGTTTTTTGTTTACCACTGCAGAAAGAAGTCAGTTTTTTAGGTTCAAACTCACTCAGGACTTAAAATAATGATGCACAGGCGTCCAATATTCCATCGGAAGATCCATTAAAAAAATTTAACTTTACATAATTGTATCATCCATCCACATAATAATTATCTACCTACACCAGCACAGCATGCTCGCATTTAATTGAACCAAGTTAGGACATTCGAATTAATGCGTTTGAAGCGTCTAATTCACTGCAATAGAAACTAATTAAATTTGCATTCAGCGCTCGTATTCTAAAATTCATTATACAAACTAAATATCTAATATTCGAGCAATTTTCTCTCATCCTGTTAGAAATAAATTCAAATTAATTTTTTATTTTTATTTCAAAAATTATTTTTATGGCCTCACCTGACGGTGTTTATGTGTCTGCACTGAATGTATACTACGTCCAGGTACAAACAACCCAGAGGTGCATTTTTTGTTGTTGGTGTGCAAAATGTGGTTGCGCAAACGAATTGTGTTGTCCTCGCTATGTAGTCCTATTTATTGAATTAGCATACAAAGCGAACCAGTGAATTGGATTTATTTGATTAGCCATTTATTGTAAAATGGGGTTAATTGAAAAACTTAATTATTTTATTGCATGTGGCAGACGATAGGTGTGGAAATTGTGGTCATAACAGAAGTAATTTCGATGCTGTATTGTACTGTTTCAACTTCAATATATACCTGCACGCACTGTCTATTGATTCCGTTCATACAGTACAAATACCATTATGCTTATATTATGTGATCCAACGCTGATGTTTCAATTACCACATTTGTTGGTATTTGCTCGTCGACAAAGTTTGCCTGTCATAAATTGCGGTCTTATTTTTTTGTTGCACAGTGTTAGGTGGGTTTATCAGACATCGATTCCAAATGTGAAAAATAAATTAAAACGGAATCATTTACACCTATATAACCTCATTAAAAATAACGCCAGCTTCATTAAATATAATACTAAAGTTAATATGTATTTATTAAATGAAACCATCTAGCATAGGGGATATTGCGTATGCAAATGCAAATACATGTACGTAAGTGAGGGCATCGTAAATTTATGGTTAACATTGGGGCTGTAATGTCAACATTTTTTTTGTTTCCCAAGCGAGTTCATCGTTAATATATAATGTGACCACTGCAGCTAAGTCATCTGCTTAGCCGCCCAGGATATTTTTTTCCGACATTCCCACTGCAATTACCTGTATCATTTTTAATAAAAAAAACAACATAGAACAGTTCTAGTTTGGCGCAGGGACATAAATTCCCCTAAAAAATTGTGACTTTTGTCCAACTCTTGCAGTAAATTAATCCCGAACTACGCTCGGGACAAGTTGGCTGACCCGGCGAACTTTATTTCCCGCAAATTCGTTAATGTAATGAATAAAGTTAATAATTCCAAGCATGCACCATGCTTCTTCATGTAATAGGTCAATTCGTTATTCATGAGTTAATCTGAGGTATAACAATGTCGATGTGTTTCAATCAATCCGTAATGATTGACGTGTCGGCCAACTTTCGGCTTTTTCACTGAATTGCTTTTTGATACATTTTTCGTCCTATTATATGTATGAGCGCATTCACACACATAGCAGAATGTTTGCCGACATAGGAGCAGCTACATACAATTCACCATGTGAGAAATATGGGAATTCGAGGATCAAGAAAGAGTTGTTGCAGAACATTTTGTTGTATTTCAAATTCAAACTAAATTCAAGTTTACATATTTCAAAAAAAAAAATGTTCGCCTCAACAAACGAGCATTCAAGTATGTATTGGAGGAACTAGAACAGAAACTTGGTCCAAATTTTTTATCTTCCTCAATCACTCCACACTAAGTCGGCTTGTAGCCGTATTAAGGTTTATGGGAGGAAATTAACTTTCAGCCTCAGTTAATTAAAAAAAATATTTTCTATTTTTATTAATTTTTTCATTTTTTCTAGTTAAATGAGAAAACATAAATGCTTAGTAATCGGCATTTATGTTTTTTAGGAATACGTCTATAGGATCGGGTGGATGATACGTAACTTGGGCGAAGGGGGATACCACCACGGTGTTAGTAAAGACCACTCAATTGGAATGGCACAGTCTTCATTTTCAGGCACGTTAAAAATGCTGCTGGATATTTTGGAAATATATATTTTATCCAGTCTGGATAAAATTAGATATTAATGATGCGGACAAAACACAGGCACAATTTGACTTCTACTCAAAGAGCAGATTTCCGGGTGTTTTTGTGTGCATCGATGAAACTCATATTAAAATTATCCCACCGGCTGAAGACAAATATTTGTACTACAACAGAAAAGGATATTATACAAGGCCAAAGTAATCCTCCTATCAGAAAATGCTATAAATTTTGCGATTGGCCCCTAATGTCAGTTCTGTTTTGACATTTGTGTAGTAAACACATGCGAAATACACGTTAATAAACAATGTTACGCTACACTGCTCCAGAACGCGGAATATTGGTGACTATTTATTTGAGCAATAATCGGTCGGTGACTTTGGCACAACGTGAATTTCGTCGCAGATTTCCTAGCCGTCCAACGCCTACTGGTGAAACACTGCGACGTTTAGCCACTCGCCTCGAAGAGACTGGCACAAGACGAGGCGTTGCCAAGAGTGGCGGGCCCCGGAGCGCCCGTTGTGCCGAGAATATCGCCACTGTTGACGGGGCCATTTTTTTTTTTTTGAGAACGCCGCTGGTCAAACGACAAGAGTGAACGGTGCGCGCTATAGGGCCATGTTTACCGATTTTTTTCAACCGCAATTGGACGATTTAGGACTGGAGGACATGTGGTTCAAACAGGACGGAGCTACGGCACACACTGCGCGAGCCACAACCGATATTCTGAAAGCGGTGTTCCCGGGTCGTTTTTGGCGATTTGCACTAGCCCGCAAGATCGCCTGATTTGACCGCTCCAGACTTCTTTTTGTGGGGCTTTTTGAAGTCGCGGGTTCAGCTCTTAAAGACAATATCCGTCAAGAATGTGAGGACCTATCGCCGGAAGTTTTGGCCAAAGTGATGGAAAATGCCATAAAAAGGGCTCAAATGACAATCAACTGTGGCGGCGGCCATTTACATGACATCATATTCTCGACTTGATGTAAAAAAAATTAAAAGACCAAATAAAAATAATCCACAAGAAGAATCGAAGTTTTTCATTTTTTTTTTTAATTACAGCCAAAAAACATCGGAAGGTTATTTTTGCGCCACCTTGTAGTATAAATGCCATGTTCGTTGGTATATTTAGCTTAGCACTTCTTTTAAATGCTCCTAAATCAATCTTTCTTAGATTTGCGATAGCAAATGCGTATACGCTTTCATCGATGCACGATATCCCGGATCAAACCACGATTCTCATGTATGGAATTTGAGTATTGCAAGGACTTTTTTTTGAAAGCAAATACCGCGAAGGAGAACGAAACACTTGGATTTTAGGTATGATATTAAACATATCTCAATTTGTATGGTAAATTAAGAAACACTGAATGTTTTTCCAGGAGATTTCGTATATCCTCTGGAGCCATGGCTTATTACTCCATATCGTTCGCCCGAGTTACGTGTTACGTGACTGTACACCGAAAGTCATTCTTATGAGAAACCGCTACAGTCTACTCCGCTTATCTGAAACGGCAATTTGCCACAAATTTTATTTTAATTATGCGGTATTTTCACTTATACGGACTTCGGATAACTGAAAAATTGTTGTACTTAACCGAAGTTCGAAGTTTTGTTAGCAATTCAACGAAGAATTAGGGTATGTAGTGAATCCGAAGGAAGGAGAATTAAAAACACAACTGAAATCGTGCTGTCAAAATTGACACACAATGAAGTTAGTGTCATAAGTTCAATGGACAAGTTCAGTTGACGAAATAAAAAATTTTACTAATGGGCGCGTTGAATAACTTTGTTTTAGTAATGCGGAGCTGAATTAATATAATTTATTAATTTCTGACGTATTAGTTTGTTCAGTTAACCGGGTTTTTCAGTTAAGCGGAGCTATTCGTATGAATTTTTGAAAAAAAAATGCTGCGTGCTAAATTCTGTTATTCAATTAACCGATTTTTTCAGTAAAGCGAAGTTTAGATAAGCGGAGTCGACTGTACCTGCATATGAAAATACCCAGCTCCAACAACAACAATACCTCAATCAACCTCTCGATAAAGCGGCACATGATTTTACTGATAACAGCCTAACAACAGACGCAGCTCATCGTCTATCTACATGATTTGTGAAGAATTTGTAGTCAGTGTTAACTTAAATTCCAAATAGAACGCATCATTGTTTTTTGTTAAATGTTTTTGTTTGTTTTTGTTCGAGCGATCGCTGCCGCTCGTAACTCCCGCAAGTGCGTTCAACAAACGCCACAGCAGAACTCGCAATATTGTAGAGAGGACTATTGGTGTCTTGAAAACCGATTTAGATGCATATTGGGGGCACGTCAACTGCATTGCTCACCCTGTAAGGTCGCAATGTTGCGTGCCCTTTGAATAACATATGCCTACACTTTCGCGATGATAGTAACATTTTTCAAGGTGAAATTGAAGAGAAAGAGGAAGAAGAAGCCGATGAGAACTCCGTAGTCACTACATCTACTTACCGTAATGTAGCATCTCGAATGAGGGACAACATATTGAGACCATTAACATAATTATTTAAAATAAATAAACTTCACATACTAGAACTTTTTTGCAGAATATTTAAAAAAATTACTTCATTGTAATATTTTGACGGAATGCCTCAGTTTTGGTGTAAAAATCGTTCTGGAGTTTAATTTGCTCCTTCAAAAGGCTGGCAGTATCTGTTCGTTGTGTGGTTGAAGGGGAATTCCACTGCATACTGATCCCACGATTGGAGCTCATGGAAACATTCGGTTGATCAGCTTCCTCTGAGTTTTCACCCAGCTCAGGGTCTTCTACATGGGCTAAAACTGCGGATGAGCTTTCCAGTCCAAATGTGGAAGTTCCTTTTATTCCGGCTGTTGAGGTTTATAAGCCTCTCAATTCTATGACGGTCCGGAAAGGGTCGCCTCCGGTACCTTTGCACTCTTTTTTATTTTCGGATAGTTTTCTTTTTATATAGGCCTTCCAATCCAACCAAACCTAAGTGTATTATTGAATGTAATTAATTATGAAATAATCTTTATCGTTATATTCTGTTTTTGTATTCGTTTTTCAACGATACTTGCGTTCTTGAAACTCCAAAACAAAACATTCTCATTGCCTAACTTACTTTTTTCCAACTACTGGTGTCTTTTGAAGGAGGTCCGTGACTGTTAAGTTCAGTCTTGAGTTGCTCTTCTTTTGGGCTCTTCGTAAATCTTTAAGCAATTCCAGGATTCTGCAAAAGCAGCTCCACCATTCTCTCGTACTGCAATCTGTTTGTTGAAATTTTTGACCTTTAATTGAATAAAAATGATAATTTTTCCATAATTCTCTAACAAACTAAAGGTTCTTGCATTTTTATTCTTTTTTGTTTGCGCAATACGAAAAATTAAATAGTTCGTAGATTTAAATGTCAAAATTCCGATTCATTCGGATTCAGTAATACCACTTTCTACCAATTTCGAAATTCGTAGCAAACATTTCCCCTACGACGGATTCTGTGATAGTTATTTTAGAGTTCGTAGCAGAATTCCGAATATGACGGATTCTGTGATAGACGTTATTATACCGGAACGAAATCAAATGCAGTTGGTTAACTTTACTCTTCACAATGCGATGTTACTATAGATATGTGACCCCACGCAATAGCTAGTTAGACCAATTCAATTGGAATGACGAAACAAGAAGGACACCTGTCAAATGGGATTTAGCAAGTGGATTAGCCACTCCACTTGGCGGTTTTTCGAATCATCAACAAATGTCAAAGTGAAGCATCATCTGCTTTCTAGCAAACTTAGATACTAAAAACGACATTTGCTTTTTGCTGATTCCGGTTGCGGTGTTTTCTATTTCGGTCTCCATTTTGGGCAACCTCACGTTGTTTTTGTGATGTGTTGCGCCATGCTAGCTCGATTATGTACGAATACATTCCGATCAAAGCCTTCTTCTTGATTTTCGTTTTCTCGAACAGTCGCCACACCTCGTGCATTACGACTGCGGCGTTAAAGGTTTGACCATCTCGGTGTCAGCATGATGAAATGCGAATGTGTATTGCCGAAATTAATGATTAAGGTAATTTTAAAAGTTTTAAACAATTTTTGTTGTATTTGAAGTGACATTCCCCGTTTTTCTATCCAGTTAATTTTTTTTTCGAAATGAGGTTCCCCATACAAAACTTCATTACCTATTCCAACCCCTTAAAGTTTTGTTTTCGCGACAGCCTATGTCCTGCCTTGGGCCAAATCGAATCCATCAAGATCAAAATCTTGAAAATCCAACGATCTACTCTCGAGTTATGTGTGCAGACACGGACGCCACTCTCTTTGATATTTATAGATTCTAATAATGTTCATAAGTAGATAAGATAAACTTAGTTAGCAAAAAATAAAATCAGTACAAACTAAACAAACATTTTCAACAAAATTTACAAATAAATAACACAAGAAGTGCATTTTATAATTGGTCAACAGACAACGACACATTTCTAACGATAGTTTGCTCATACAACTCTGAAAGATTTAAGTTCTACGTATAGGCTACTTTTTTTAGGGCATAAACTGTCACGTAAGAGTTTATGTGGCTTAAGTGCCGCTATGAGTCGTATCAGTATTAGTTTCGAGAAAGAGCAACTACAAATCTGGTTACATTATGATTACAAGGCTGTAAAAGTATGTTTCGAGGATTCTCGAAAACAATACATACAATTTTGACGTCATCCGATTAATGAATTTAGAAACCGTTGTTCTGGGCTTGTGTAGCTTATTTGTCAGAAGGTCAATAACATCATTTCTCTTTTCAAATCTACCCCGAGTAGGTATTGAAAAGAGTATATGTACATATAGTAAACTTACATGTTCGGTAAGGGCTGTTGTATTAAATTAACGATTGCCTACATCCAATCGATTGCAAAACATCAAAGGCGTCATTAATCAAAAAGTGTCAATCCGACTCAGGCAACAATGTTTCGATTAACTCAGAGATTTTAGGTACCAAAAATATGATGTAACCAAATTGATTTTTAAAACCGCGTGTTTATTAAACCCCATTTCTTTGTCATATCTAGACATGCCGAAGTTTGACTAAACATTATAGTTGGAAAATGTTTTCTTTTAACTTCCTTCAAATTGAGCGGTGCTTTTGGTAATAAAACACTTTGATAGAGAAATATTGAATCAAATGGTATGCGTCTGGCATTTTCAAGCGCTTTGCATCGAATATTGCACCTCATTTATTCAATGCCGATCAATCACCTTTAATCGCATTAATCAATTTTATTAAATCTTCCTGGTCAGCGTGTGGATGTAATGTATCGATTTTTTGTATTATTTCATTGGGCTCAGAATCAATTGCAGTTTTAATCAGAGACAATACTGAGACCACCAACTCCGACCAATTTCCCGTTACTTAGCCTACAAGCTATATTTTTATGTGGTGGCAAATGCTAAGTGCGCTTGTATTGTTACATAGAATTTCGTATTGACAAATGTCACGTAACTTCAAAAATTCCGACTCACCAACACGCTCGCACCTTGCATATGCCACTTCCGCTATGGGCAAAGTTGCTGCCAGCGTTCATAGAATTTTATCCGTTAAATTTGAAATTATTCGCTACGTTTGGATAACATTTTCTTTCATGGGTAAGTGTACGTTTGCTTAAAATATTAATGAAAAATGAACAATGTAGATTGGTTGAAGGAAAATGCAAACATTTTGAGCAAATTTTCTTAAGTTATCTAAGAAAAATTTACACATGAAATCGAAGTTAATGATATTCAAAAGCAGAAAATACGTAACCATATTTGTCATAATAAGTTTCTTGAATATAGAACATCTCATTTAGCTAGTTTTATTAACCAAAGAAATCAAATTATTCGCCTTCTAAAAACATATAATTACTAACCAATGGCATTCAGTAATGTAAAAATGTGGTATTCCCGAATTCTAGCACATTTTCCCACGGTTGTCGAGGTTGGCAGAATTTATTTTTGTATTTTTTGTATGTTTTTGCATGTCACACGGATTCTTAATTGACACAACACCGATAGGAAAACAAAATGGCGAATTTGAAAAAAAAACTGAGGGGCCCAGCGGCAAGAGGATTGTGAGTTGGGGGTCTCAGTATCATTTGTCTCTGGTTTTAATGTAGCATGTCTATCCCTTTTTTGCATACAACATTTTGCGCATACAACATTTATCATGAATAATACAACTATTTTTTTCTGAGCCCTTGCATGAACACAAATTGTACTACTGGTTTAACTTTCCATTTTTTTAATCGTTTACTTTGTCACTATGCAAGCTCGACTAGCAAACACTCGAAAAACAAAAATTGCATTACTTGGATTTCCCCCAACTGCTTGTACATAATAATTGATTTTTTTTTTAATTAATAGGTACTCAAAAACAAAATCTAGATAACGAAACCGGTTTGACTTCTTCGAGCAGTTGGAGAAGTCTTCTCAATTTGTCTCTTAGGCATGTGCTAATTTAAGAATATAATATTTAGTGAAACATAAGCCCTCAAATTTTTATTTTCGGTGGAGCGGGACATAGCTAAGTCCCGAATTCACTTGAATGTGTCTTGTTCATATATTTTTAATTCTTTTTTTACAGTCAGTCCGGTTTTTATGGTTTTTTAAACTAACTTCTTTGTTTGATTATGTTTATTTGAACCTTAAAAATGTTATTGGTCAAGTCGAGAAGATGATATCGGCCAAATGGGCGCCGTCACAATTGATTACCATACGGGCTCATTTTATCGCATTTTTTCATCACTTCGACGAGAACTTAGGGCGACAGATTCTCGCACTCGTGTCGAATGTTGTCCTTGAGGGCTTCTAGGGTATCGGGCTTGTTCACGTAAACACGGGACTTCAAAAAACCCCACAAAAAAAGTCACTGCAAATAGCCAAAACGAGAGATGAGGCGACCCGGGAACGCCGCCTTCAGAATATGGGTTGTGGCTCGCGCAGTGTGTGCCGTAGCTTCGTCCTGTTGGAACCACATGTCCTCCAGTCCTAATTCGTCCAATTGTGGCAGAAAAAACTCGGTTAACATGACCCTATAGCGCGCACCGTCCGCTGATGTCGCAGCGCACCATGCAGTAACTTTGGGCGGGTGTAATAGCTCCTCGCGCATTACTCGTGGATTTTCGGTGCCCCCAGAGGCGATAATTTTGCTTGTTCACGTACCCGCTGAGGTGGAAATGAGCCTCATTACTCATTAGGATTTTGGTCGAAAAATCGTCCACTTCGTCCTCGAGATTGAGGATGGCTTGGGCGTAGGATACACGCGTTTGGTGGTCGACAGGCAGCAGCTGATGCACGGACTGGACTATGTACGGGAACATGCGCAAGTCTATGACCAAAATTCGCCTTAGGGACGACCGGCTGATGGCTAATTGCGAGGCACGGCGTATGGTCGATGTTTCCGGCGACAGCTCGTCATCCTCGTCAACAGCGGCGATATTCTCGGCACAACGGGCGCTCCGGGGCCTGCCACTCTTGGCAACGTCTCGTGTAGTCCCATACTCTTCAAGGTTAGTGGCCAAACGGCGCAGTGTTGTCGGTTTCGGACGGCCGTGGAATCGGCGACGGAATTCGCGCTGCGCCAACACTACAGACGAATTGTTAAGCAACAAAATAGACACGATTATTGAGCGTTCTTCGGGAGTGTATCGCTCCATGGCTTGTTCACTTGTATTCTACATCTGTCTAGTCCACAAATGTCAAAACAGATTTGACATTGGCGGCCATTTGCAAAAATAAGAGCATCTTCCAATAGGGTGATCTCTTTCGGTCCATCTTGTACATCAAAATAATGAAAATCGCCTATTATAGTTTCAAAAGAAGCAATTCCAGCCAAATCCGGAAGCTAGTTGAGCTATGGGACAAAACCCAGACACTGCCAAAGTGTTGGTATACAATTTGGAGCTTCCAAAAAATCCAAAGAATATTGGGATAATTTCGCTGTTGAAATAAGAGGGGTGCGCAGGTTAACTTTATAATAGGAAGAATTGAGGAAGTGCACATAGATACGAATTTGTCTTTTATTTGGTCCAATAAATGCGAGAATGCTTGTTTGGTTAAACGAAAGTTGGACTCATTTTTTTTTGCGTTTAGCTAATTGAAAATCGTTGAAAGCATGCGAGCTTTGCGATAGTGTGGGACTTGAAGCACCCAAGGAAGTCATGATGTTACCATCCTACCTTCCAATAATCGCACCTCGCACCTCGTCATACTAATCAGCAATTTGGGTCTAATAAATGTACTTATGTACTTGCTATGTTATGTTTTAAGGAACTAACTTTGGTTTGTTACCTTTTGGTTTTTGATTTATCATCACTTTGTTCGTGTAATTATGCTGTTACAAATTATACTTAGGCCGGTTTTATTCACTCGAAGTTGAACACAACTTGGGGATTTTTATTTTCAACTTGCGAATTTGCTTTTATTCACTCAAAGTTGACTCGCTCAACTTTGAATATCCCGGAGTTGAGAAAACCGAAAGTTTGTCAACTTTGGGTTCTCTCAACTCCCCGAAATAGTAGAGGTTAGGAGGGCAAACTTGGGATTTTACGTATAAATTGATTTTTTTTGGGGGTTTTGACTGTTAGCTCTTCAAATCGAGTGACGAAAGTAATTGTTATTAATTAAAATTTGAAATAATATGTCGTTTAAATTATTTTTGTGCGAATTGGCCATAGTCTGATTCGAGGTTGGAGAATTGGAAAGGATAAGAATTTGGTTTGTGAGAGACGGCAATACAAGATAACACCATGCGCACGGACTTGAAAAATGGGACGACCATGACCTTATCTTTTATTTTCGTCTCTCAACGCGGACGACAATGATGGTGCTCCATCTTATAATGAATTCTTTGCCGTGCATCTGGAGAAGCTATTGTGCATCGCGAAAGAGTGGAAATTTATTGTATATTTTATTAAAGTCTGTGGTTTTCTTGTTCGATAGATCGTGTGAATTAAAGCAGTAACAAACTTGTGCTGGGAACCGCTGCAAACAGCACATGACTTTTTCGCGAAAGCAAAATTCCCTGGAACATATTAATTTTTATGTGGATATCTACTTCTTCAAACGAAAATCATGGACAAAGAATAAAAAATATACAAAGTATGCTTTGCCCATATCGAAAATGACATGCGAAATTCAAATCAAAAGTTGAAACTGACATATTTTGTGTCATCTGCCACAAATATCCCAGGGATATTTCTCAAACAGCAAGTAAGCCAACTTTTGAATTTCAACTGAGGAGTTGAGAGTAACAGTAGTGAATAAAAGCAATTTTCAACTTGCCGCTCAACTCTCCCATTCAAATCAACTCCGAAGTTGGTCAACCTCGGAGTTATCGGGAAATTGAACAAAAGTGAATAAAACCGCCCTAAGTTAAATAGTTCAAAAGGTACACACAAATCTAAAAAAAATATTCACTGAAATACTTCGTAAATTAAAGTGCTACATGTATTTAGGTACTTACAAATGGCTTGGAAGATCTAGAATCTAGAAGATTCGAATTTTCCCTTATACTTCGTCTCAATCTACACATACTAAAGCTATCTCCGTGCTCCATATTGTTGTCTTCAAAAAATAGATTAATATTGCTGATCATTTTGAAGGCACATACATTTTGTATTTTGAATGCTTTTTGTGTTGCCATAAATGTTCGAATTGACGTTTTGGTGCTATCATTTTCGTTTTTATTATTTTGGTAGCCTTTGATTTCTAGGCGAATGATTTAATTCGCCTACCATAATCGTACAAGTCGAGTGTTTCGACAATTAACTCGATTTACGCGAATAACTCGACTCGCTAATGATAATATTCCTATTAATATCGCTAAAAATTCACCCACTTCGAATTAACTAAAAGTAGCAAAAAAGAAAAACCCATGCCGGTATAATATGAGCTATGGTTAGCAAAAAATGCCGTTCAAATTCAACGTAAACCTGTGTTAGCGAAATAAAATTACGATCACACTTGTCTATAAACAAAAGGAAATGTACAAATGAACGCACCGAAAATTATCCAAAACACACGCTTATTTAAGTAAAAAGTGTAACGAAGAAAGCTCGAACTTTTTTGAAGCAAAGAAGAACTTTTTGTTTTGAAACTGATAGAAATTAAGGGGTTTCTTTTTTGCTTTTTTATATTTTAATTTTTATTTTTTTCAATTTTGTTGGCTTATCAATTATTGATCACCGTAATTACCGACATTTAAAAAAATCAACTAAATTGGGTGAAAATTACGGGCGATAGAGGGAAACATTACACTTTTTAAAAATATATGTGTGAGAACTTTCCAAATCCAAACCAAAATTTTTCAATTTACTTTTTGTTTTTACAATTATATAAATAAAATTTACATTATTTTTGAATATGGAAAATAGTTATCTGTTTAATTTTCGAATAATTTAACAACAAAAATAACAAAAACTTTTGGGGGTTCTGTTTTCCGTTTGGGCAAAAAAATAGGTGTGTTCCTGAATATTCATTAGTTATAGAAATTATTAATATTTTTTGGGTTTTTTTTCAACTTACTCTAATAACCTGAGTATCCTTCATTATTTTTCAAAACCCTACCAATTTCTGGCACATTTCGGGAGGAATGGAATACCATTCCTTTTGAACTGCTTCCAAGAGTTGATTCCCATTAGTGAAGAACTGACCCCTCAATTTTCTTTACAGTTCATCCCACAAGTTCTCAACGGGATTGAGATCTGAAGATTGACTTGACCATGAAACTACAGATGTGGTTTGATCCCGAAACCAATCTTTCACAATACCGGCTGTATGTTTTGGATCATTGTCCTGTAGGGAATGCTATCCGAGGGGCAATTTTTTCCTCGGAAAATGGAAGCATGACATTTTCCAATATGTCCCTATATCCATATTTTGTCATGATGTCAGCCCCATACCATTATGTTTCCTCCAGCATGTTTAACGGTCTTCAGTTTATAGCGAGGATGGTATTCTTTTCCTTTTGGTTGCCTAACGTTACGCCCACAATCCGAGGAGAACAAATTTATTTTTGTCACTCCACAGAATGTTCCGCCATTTTTTCACAAATTCAGGTCCATTCCAACTTCTATGGCTTAAGGCAAATTCTTTTCGGGACCTTACGTTCTTAGCTCTTAGGAGTGGAAGTTTTCTGGCGACTTTTCCTGGGAGATTTAAGTTCTGTAGTCTCCTGCGGATTGTGCGTGCACTGTTTCCATCCCCAATTTGTGCGCCTATAGTCCGTGATGAAACAAACGGATTTGACTTCGCTAAAAGTAAAATGCGGCGGTCAGTAGTAGCTGTGGTTTTTTTCGGCCTTCCTCTATTTTCTGTTTTTAATGTTGGCTTAAGAGCATTGGTTACGAAGTTCTGTGACCTTCCAAGGGCATCTGCTATAAATTTATAGCTTTTACCCTCACCCCTTAACCGCGAACTACTAGCCTTTCTTTCAGTGGACTTTTCGACCCATCTTAAAATATGATTTTACAAAAAACAAACTAACCTTTAAAGATAATCACTTTTTAATAACACTTTTGCAACAAATCGCTAAATTTAAACAATTTATTTAAGCACACCTATTTTTATGTCCAACTCTTAAAACGTACAAAATTGTATTGCAAAGAAAATTAATAAAATCCTTAGCAGTACACTTAGTAAATGCAATGCGCTTGGCGTCATACTAATGGAACTAAGCATTTCTTAATAAAAATGTATACTCTTGCAAGTCTTGTTAGCAAAACCACTCTTATTTAGCAACAAAAACAAATCAACTAGTAACAAAGCACTGCACACCTATTTTTTTGACCAGCTGTGTATATAATAAAGAGAAGAGATAGAGATAGAAAAGAGAAGAGATAAGAGATTCCAAATATTAATTTTACAAGTCCACATATTCATCTTAATAAATTAAAGACAAAAGTCTATCGAAATAAATGTAGGTATTTTGTGTAAAAAAAAACAATTAATTTATTAAATTTATAAATTCTTTATATAAATTAATTGAATAAAATTAATTTTATATTATTTGATTTTTTTCCCGTTTTAGAGCACAGATTTTACAAAAAAAAGTGCATTAAGGTAAAAAAAAAACTGTGAATATTACAGCAAAGGGTATTAATTTCTGCAAATCGAGTTGTAGATTTGACGATAGAAACTGCAATTTGGCTGTAAAGTTTTGTGTGCATACTTTTGTTCTGTAGTTTATACACAAGAAATTGCGCCGTACCAACAACGAATTTACAACAAATACTCTAATTTGATAATTTGTTTTTTTTTGCCTCTGTAAAATTCTGTAAAATTTGTGCAGTCGATTTATCACCAATTTTCAACATTTCTACAACAATTTTTTGTGGGTATATGTCCCTCTAAGGTTGGTAAGAAACTTAATAACCAACAAAATAAATTTCTCTATGCAAATTTACACAAACTTGTAATACCTATATTGACGTGCATATGCAATTGTGCATACGCTTAGAGAATATTTTCAAAATTGCCAAATGAAAGCTAAGCTTACCAACAAATTATGGTTTGAATATATTATGGCGTAATGAGTCGAACTTTAAGTAATGTGTTGCGATGCCGTCATACGAAATCATAGAGAGCCATCTAGGTAAAAAAATGTATGACCTATCCACAAAATGGCACTGTTAGCAACAAAACACAAAACTGGCTTGTGTCTGTGCAATTAATGCAATGAAATGAAATGCAATGAAAACAGCAGGCTATCAATTGTCAGAGCAATGTGTACAACTGAATGAACAAAAACGAATAGTCATCAAAACATAAAAAAAGGTTTTCCACATAACATAACCCCAAATCAAATTAGAAAACTCTCTACCCGCAGAAAAAACAACCAAATCATATTTACAGGAAAGCTTAGGCGACGTACCGTATCAGAGTGCCTTTAAAATGACCTCCTACAATGCAGTATATGTAGCTCTAGCCGGCATGGTTCCAATTAACCTGCTTACAAAAGAAACACGGGAAGAATGCCGCAGAGGCAGACACAACAATGACAACAAGAGATACCACTCTACAAGCAGAAATGGAATCACTCTGAAAAGGGAAGATGCGGACACACAGAATCATAAGGGTTGTGATCCAGATCCATACCTCGTCAAAAGAGAAAACGGTAAAAAAAAAATGTAAACTTTCGCTATGAAAACCACCCACCTTCAATCGTAGATACCCGTAGGAAAATTCGAAGCCGTTTTGGTTATTGCTTCGGTAATAGCTAATTAAGGACAGCGTTTACATAGATTAGAAGAATACTGTATGCAATTATTTTCCTATGAACAGATGAAATCGAGAAGAAACTTACGACCTGTGAAGTATCACGGAAGCATTGGCCAGCATATAACAGAGGCCGTACCAACAAACCTCTGCAGTTTTACAGGTTATCGCTATATAAGCTGGTAGAGGCTCTAACTTATCAAAACTTCCTAAAAAACCACACACTGAAGATAAATCTGAAAGATGACAACATATGTACAGGATACGAGGAGCTCCACGAAGACAGACCTCACTTTCTTAGTCACGGACTCTTTCACTAGAGGAACAGGATATGTGCATTGTGCAAGTTATAATTTCCAAGACTTAAAAGAATTTACTGATATCTTACTTTCTGATCTTTACAGGTTTTTTTAGGACATCATGATAGCTGGATGGCTGGACATGAAATCAACCACTTGCAACACCAAGTGTTAACCTCCACAAAAGGGCATAACAATATGTTCACAAGGATCTGAGTGTGGTAATGCAGGGCTAACCCTTCTGTACCAACCCATTATTATTATTTATTATTATTATTTAGTTGGTCTTGAAAAACATACACTGTATAAGACAAAAGAGTCTTAAAAATTAGTGAAGATTATAATTTTCAATTTAGAATTATGAAACAAGCCACAGAATAAACATTTTATGAGAGGAAAAAATAAAAGAAAGAAAAGGACAACTTAAAATAAAAGAAAAGAATTTAACAATTAAACTTAATAATATATACAGAATAAAAATTTTTATGAGAGGAAAAAATAAAAGAAAGAAAAGGACAACTTAAAATAAAAGAAAGAAAAGGAGAACTTAAAATAAAAGAAAAGAATTTAACAATTAAACTTAATCATACATCTCCATTATAAGTCCGACATAATTTAAAAGGATTGATTCTGGAAAAAAAGACTTAAGCTCGGTGCGGAACCGCCCAGTGCCGCCTGACCGTCTAACATGTCGTGGCAAGGAATTCCAAAAGCGGATGGAGTTTTCAAAAAACTGTCGTTCGGATGTAAGGCAAGAGAACCGCGGATGTGTAAGTTGAAAGGGTCTATTTGACGAACTAAAATTCAACTTGTTAAAAAGATAACTAGGCTGATTAGTTTGAATCACATTAGATAGCAAAACTAGGGATCTGAAACGAAGTAGGTGGTCAAAGCACATGTTATAAAGCGATTTCGCGTAGCTAGAGACTCGATCAAAACTTTTACGATTAAAAACATAACGCGCGGTATTGTTAAATGCAACATTTAGCTTTCTCCTGCTATTGGCATCACAATAGCAACAAATTTCGCACCCATAACTAAGAATGGGAGTAATGACGATTTTGCTAGCAATATTCGTGTTTTTAGGGGAGTATAATTATGCGACATCCATAGCTGACGTAACATACCGTACGCTTTGCCAACAGTCGCATTGATGTGATTACCCCATGTTAACCTTCTATTGAACACCATTCCCAAGTTTCTGCTATTCAATTTTGGAGCCACTAGGCATTATATCAGGAAAGTAGGAGATATCTAACGGCTTTTTACTTATCACAAGACATTTGGATTTTAGGGGGTTTAGAAAGAGTCCGTTCTTCTCTGACCAAGTGGATATCCTCCCAAGATCACTGTTGATAGAGTTTGCGCAGTCTTCTATCATTCCAAGAGGACAGCTTTGACCCATTAGCCTAACCTTAATTGACTGTTTGATCCTTTGAATTTGTCAGTCAATTTTCCATACACATTCCTTCTGAATTGCTTTTCCCCTGTGATGAACTGAATACACTTTGCTTTATCGTCAACTGACCAAGCGACTGCCACTTGCCCAACTGATGGATGAGCATAAACCATTGTTGGTCTCTCGAGCCTTCTTCCCACTGTTCAATGAATTATTGCCAACAACGACACATCATGTAGTATTAATGTAGAGCTACATGCTACTCTCTGGACACTACAGAGAAGCTCCAACCATTTGAATGAATATTGGATAATCATAAAAAACAATGTTGAACAATTACCATGCAGCCAAATACATTATGAACACGTGTTCAGCACTGCTGGCGATAGAGTCCATTATCCATTGTGATAATACTTCCTTTAGAACGTTCTTAGTTGCACCTGTGTACCTACGTATGCCCAACTATGGGGTGGACATCCAAGATGCTTATTTACATTCATCGTCTTTACCTGAAGAAAAGTTTTCTCACTTAATATTCACCTTGCAAACAATCAGCAACGTTCGCAGCCAGAAGAGCGCAAGGTGAAACGAGAAAACAATGATTCCTCGGCAAAATTCATTCTTAGGCTCGTTCAGCTGAACAAGGAAGAGCAAATACTCACCTCGAAACTTTTTAATTAGGACCAAAGACAACGAAAAGGCACAAGAACAGCAATAAAATCTGCAGGGAAACATCGCAGAGCAATACAAAAACTTCATACACACAGATGTTTTGTTGTCCCAAATTAAGATACACTCCGACAACGGCATCAGGGATATACCGAAATAACAAAAAGAACTTTCACCCGTACCATTATCAACGTAATTATATCCGTTTTCGTATATATGCCCGGTGGTTTTCTGCCCAAAAACATCAGGATCAAACCCAACCGAACAAAGCGATGAAACGCGGAGCAGTATAGGTATAGGGGGTTAACGATAATTTTAGGGTTAATTAAAGTTTCCTCAGAGAATGTTTATGGTAGAGAGGCATTGGAATATAGTAATTGCTGACGCTTGAGCACATCCTGACCGAAATACTTCTTGTTGTTGTTTTATTGGTTGCCTTTATGTTTTGTCGAAAAGTTAAGTGATGGGCCAAGAGCCGCAAAAATCAGGATACTCGTAGTCCCATTTGTGGTTTAATGTACTCAAGAAACGTGGAAGTTAGCGAGGAATGTGGGTATTTATGGAGTAGATTCTACAAGCTGATTGCTTGACTATTGGGTATTAATAGTTAAGTAGCCAATTAAACTTGAAAACTAGACAGGGATATTAAAATGTTCGGACTAGGCGTATATCACAGTTCAATTTAAATAATCTGTTTTGACCACGATAGAGTCTAGAAATTTACTTGAGAACAAATCCAATTACAATAGTAGTTGGTACAGATCTGGACAGCATTTTGAAGTGGAGGCATTACACTACTGCTGAGTATTTTTTTCGAATGTGTAGTCTCAAAAGCCGAAAGTCCATAATGGACTCACAAAAAGACAACCGTACTACTAGCAAAAATTTGCCTACCAAAAGAACACAAAAATTCACTCCTTTTTCGCTTGGCTGTCTCCACAACATTTTTTGAAATACCTACACTTCGCAGATCTTAAAATGATTGCAAGGTTGGAGAAGAGTGTCTCGTGTTTTTCGAAGACAAACTTCAAAAAAGAGAGATCGTTGTTCAATTTGTAGCTTTGTCTGCTCGTTTTCATCTCTCTCTTCTTTTTTATCTGGGAAATAATCTGTCGCCTTGATCGCATTCGTCAATAAATGTTTGTTTATAGTTATTATTGTTGCCAATTGATTTATTAACTCTGTATGGCTGATTTTGTCATTTTCAAATTTTAACGTTATGTTCACTATCAGCTAAAGGGTACCTCTATCAGGGGAAAAAGATGTATGCCTTCTTCGTGGATTTCACATCAGCATTTGATAGTATCGATAGGGAAGCAATGTTTTATAAACTATGCAATCTCGGAATTTCGTGTAAAGTAATTGGTATCCTTAGAGCTCTTTATGCAAAAGACTCGATTAGGGTCTGGGATTGAGAACATTTATCGGAGGAATTTAGTTCTACCATGGGCCTTAAACAAGGGTGTGCATTGAGTACCCTCTTATTCACCCTCTTTATTGATGACTTATTGGCGCACGTAGGAGGTGGAGTGACAATTGGGGAAGAAAGCATACCGGGTTTATTGTATGCTGACGACATCGTTCTTTTATCAGAGACACCACAAAAAACGATTGGGAAACTGGATAAATACTGTCACACATGGAACCTGTAAGTCAACCTCAATAAATCAAACATAATGATCTTCAGAAAAGGACATGGGAGATGCGCGAGTAATGAAAAGTGGAACTATCAAGGTCGAGAGGTAAAAGTGGTGAAGGAATTCAAATACCTGGGCGTGTTAATTTCGAGTAACCTTTGTATGCGAAAGCATGTCAAGCTTAAACTTCAAGAGGCCAAGACTGCCTTATGTGTTTCGTGGAAAAAATGTATTTCAAATAAAGCCATCCACCATTCAGCAAAATAAAAACTGTTTCAAGCAGTTGCGAAATCTATAGTGTTATACTCGACCCAAGTTTAGGGCTACAATTAGTATGAGGACGTGGAAAAATCTCTCCGTTACTTCTTAAAACAAGCTTTTGCTCTTCCTTCGTCTACACCAAATTACCTGCTGCACATTGAAACGGGACTGCCACCTATGTTTGTTGACTCTCTTAAAATCCACTTTGACTACATCCTCAAGATACTGCAAATGAAACCCTCACGTTTAGTCAACAGGATCCTAAAATTTATAATTGCAAACCAACTCAACTGTGTGAAATCCTGGAAAAACCTTTTTAATTCTCTGGGTGATTCTATGAATCTAAATATAGAAGACTTGATAATTTTCAAAAAACAACTCTATTTACTGGTCTCTAAATTGGACTCAAAATTTCGGCAAGCCAAAGCATCCCAATATAGGGAATATTATAGTAGATTGGAGTTCGATCTAGGAGAACTTAATTATTTTAACGATAAGCATCCTACCGAAATGATCGCAATGATACTAAGAGCCAGAGGAGAAATACTTGCTTTGAATTTTATTCCGCACAGGCCGGATCTTCCTGTACAATGTAAGATCTGCAACACTCACGAAAGAGAAAATATCGCGCATTTCATAGGGTCTTGCCATATTCTAAGAGAAACTCGTCGGAACATTTTCGGAAGAAGCAAATTGGAAGTTGAAGACGTTTTACAAATTCTAAACGGTATGGTGGAGTGGGAGAAGCTCTACAAATTAACAGAAAGTTTTTGAGTTAAAATTAGTCCACTTTATTTTTCTTTTTGTTTTGTTACTCAAGTAAAGTAGTTTGACTTACTTTTTTTACCTATCACTTTTTTCTTTTTTTTTGTTCTTTTTCTCATTTTCGCTCCTTCCTTTTTTTATTTTTTTTTAAATTACTATAATCATTCTTTTCAATTCAAAATCTGTTAATCTGACCGACGGTTTGTAAACCAGGTCCAAAAAAAAGTCTAGTAAATGTACTTTTGTAAACTGAGTTTAATCCAATAAAGTCTATTCTACTACTACTACTACTACTATTGCCAGCTCTCAAACTAGTATTAAAAAGTATTTTCCAATTCGTAAACTATACAAAAAAGCCCGACGGTTACCCCCTTTGCCAACTTAAATAGAAATAGTTTTTCACGTAAGTGCAAGGATAGTCGCATCCTCGAATTTACCTTTTCCACACCCTAAGTCCCTCTATCAATTTATTCGCTACCTGGGCCTCATTAAAAAATCGCTCTTGAAACGGTCCTATAATACAACCTCCCCATTGAGTCCGTTCTGAGCTTTTTAACGTGAATACCCCGAGGAACTAAGAGAAGCAGCAAACATTATTTGAATTCACCGTCTCCTCTCGTCTGAGGCTCCGTTGATTGGAATCTAGTTTTTTTAATACAAACACTCGAAATCGATGTTACCCCCGTCTCTTTCTAGTAATCCGGAGCAAGTATATGGCTTTAACCATACGGTTTTCGACAACAACCGTAGCACCCCCTGGCCTTAAATTCGATTTTCTTTAGAATTCTCGGCCCTTAACAATTTTTACTGTTACAGCTTGTATTAAGCCTGACAAATTGGAGTTTTTCGCCCACTAAATTGACCATGGAATATGGACAGTAAATGCGATTAGGTAAAACCAAACATAGGAACATCTGTGATGGTTGCATGATTACGTCACGAGAGTTGAGGTATGTTCACTTGGAACAGATTAAAATGTCCCCAAGTTTTAGTACACAAAAACCTAGTTCAGTGTACTCGGAAATGCTTCCATATTTTTTTTCTTTTATTTGGACCAAACAAGTACCCTCTCTCTCGATTTCGACTACACGTTGCTTTTTCGGTGGAGCCTTGGACCAAGTAACACCTAATATAATAAGCACACACATAAAGAAGAAATAAAAACCATACATACTCTCTAGTGAACCAAGAATAAAATAAAAAAATAAAAACATCTTAATTAAAAGTGAAAGTTAAAACTAAAGTAACTTAAAACTAAAACTAGTAACCCTCAAACAAACAGAAATCAACTGAGAGTAGTCCAAGAACATCAGTATAAAAGACAACTTCGTGAATTCCTCGACCGAAGAAAGATCGGGAGAAAAACCAACACATTCCTCATTTAAAGTGTGCAGTGAGCGAATTACCCGCTTAAATTCGGCGGTTATCAAATTTGCACAAAGGTATTGATTTTGCGAATTAGTTGCTCCGTTAATCTCTCGTGCTGTATAAATCATAATCGTTGATTTACCGGTACGCTCACCATCATTCAGCAAATAGTGCAGAAAGCAAAAGTCTCCAAGAGTCAAGCGTTGTCCCGCTATCTAATTCGTACGCTGATACACTACCGCATGAAGTATCACAGCAGCATTCCTTAGTTCCAGTATCATCGCCGGTTCATTTGCATCGTTTTGTGTTTTTGCTGTCCCAGTAGAATGTTTAGGTTATTTGGAATTATAATTTGCATTTAAATTTGGATTTTGTTAGTTAAATTAGTGCGTTAATATATATATAAATATATATCTTAAGTGCTGGAAAAGAAAATTGAATTTCTAGCAAAAGAAAAGTGGAATAATTTCTAAAATAATATCTAGTGTACCTAAGGTGATAATAAGACAACATAACAGTATACCGTTCATCATCCTCATCATTCAGCGATCAACGTCACCGTCAGGCCTGCCGAGCGTAAGATCTTTCCTTTTTTTTTCTTAAACCTATACATTTATTAAACATTTCTTATTATATATCTATCCTTATGATTGCATAAGCAGAATATATTATACCAACATATTTCTAAAGCAAACTTAAACTATATGAACTTAAACTACATAAATAAAACACCTTAGATCCATTATCGATATACATAACTTTCTTATATACATACATTTTAACGAAACAGCACATGCTTATATATATTGACTTATATCTAACACTAGTATAAACCTAAGTATAATGTTTTCTACCTATTTCTAAAACTTAAAATATGAAATTTACCGCAAAGGATTGGATTTCTAATAAATAATGTTAAAGTTCAATATGTTCTAAAGCTAGTGTTTGATTTGGCTGATGTAGTTTGATTCGGAATTGATAAAGTGGGGTGATGCAAAAGGGTGCTATTGAAGAATTTGGCGCCCAACGTGGGGCCCGCAGCTTAGGTTGTGAGGCTTCTACAGTAATTAGTTTCTTACCTTCTCGTGTTACCTTTTCTAAATTTTACATGCAATTTTGTCTAGTTTTTGGAATTACAAGTGTACTGGATTTAAGTTTTCTGGTAGCTTGTCCACCTAGAAAAATATAGCATCGGGTTACATAAGTCATTTTTGCGGATTAGTAAACCTATATTTTCTAGATTCGAACCGAAAATGTTCCTGCAGGGAAGTATTAGCCTCTTGATTTATTGAAATTGCGCTAACCATATGCAGTGTACAGATTTTAGGTCAATTCATTCAAGGGAATAACGGTTATATGGAATTTTCCATTGGGATTATTTCCGATGTACACCTATAACATTTCTCTTGAGCTTTTATAGATTACTTTCGTTGTTTTTTTTCTCAGTTGTTATATATTAAAGACATGAATCCAACTCTGTTCATACCTAAAACATTTGTATCACCCCCTGTCATAATGTTATCATTTGCATCAGCCAAAGAATCAAACCACATATTATATTATTGATATATGTACCTCATCATTCAACTTATTTTCACAATTTTTTTTCTAGTTTTGCGATCTATTATACCTAGGTTTAGTTACGTTCTTTTTTATATTTTCTTTTAAATTTCGATATCAAATATGCCGGTTAATCATAGTAATGAAAATATTGCGCAAGCTGTAGCTGAGGAAGAGCGATGTGCTATTTGTAATAAAAGCATTTTAGACCCAAATAATATGTCGATTACTCCTTGCAACCATAGGTTTCACAATGAGTGTATGTCTTCATGGTTTAAAAATAAATCTACCTGTCCGACATGTAATACTTCCTGTCAATTTAGTGAGTTAGTTTCAGGACCTAGTTCAAATTTAAACGATTCGATTCGCTCTCAAAGTACTTCGCGAGGAGCCATTTCTAAGCCAAGAGGAGGTCCAAGGACGCGATCAAAAACCGCTCGCTTTGATGCACTTGATTGGTCAATGCAGGGTCCAAACAATTATTCTCCTTCACCAATGCAAGGACAACAGCCTAGGAATTCTAATGCTCCGGCTAGTGCATTTTTGCATTTAGACCAAAGTCGTGTTCAAACCATGATTGATAATTCGTTGCATTCCTTTCAAACGCAGACTCTGAGCAGCATTCGTAATATAGTAGATGGAACAGTTACAGAGTCTTTACAAACGTTCTTTAATAATATGAATCTGAACAATGCTCGTCCGAACTCACCTGGCGTTCAGCAAGCAGTAACTTCGGAAGCACCTTCAAATAGACATGATCATGAGCAGAATAGTGCGAGTCATCAACTTATTACAGAAAGTCAATTGTCCAATGTATCTACTCAGTCATTCGCGATTAAACCTGAAAAGGTGTCGAACATCATTCTCAATTGGCGACTAAAATTTGATGGTTCTGTGGACACTCTACCAGTTGATGAGTTTATCTACAGGGTAAATGCCCTGACCACACAATCACTCAATGGCAATTTCGATGCTCTATGTCAAAATGTTCATACTCTGTTTGATGGGAAAGCCAAAACTTGGTTCTGGCGTTACCATCGCAGTGTTGGCTCACTAGATTGGGTTTCTCTTTGTACCGAACTCAAACGAAGTTTTAAAGACTATCGAACGGATTTTGACATAAAAGAGTTGATTCGTAACCGAAAGCAAAAAGACAAGGAATCTTTTGATGAGTACCTTGATGAAATAATGCTATTGTCTGATCGTTTACGCTCTTCCTTATCTGAAGAGGAGATAATCGAAATAATTCTTCGTAATCTTCAGCCTCATGTTCGCTTAGGACTGCTGCATCTGGACATAACCTCAGTCTCGCAATTACGTAAAGAGTGTCGTAAACGCGAAACATTTTTCCAGAACTTTAATCAAAATTCGATTTCAAACCGGAATTTTCAACCAAGGCGTTTCATCTCTGAAATCGAAAATAATCTGACGTGTAATCCTTTAGAAGAAATATCGTTCCAGAGCGATGTAACTATACCTACTTCAGGTAATGCAATCCAATGCTGGAATTGCGATGGCATAGGTCACAAATACGTTGATTGTGTGAAGGACAGACGTATTTTTTGCTACGGTTGTGGTGCAGTTTCAGTTTTTAAACCTAATTGTCGCAATTGTTCACATTCGGGAAACTCGAGGGTGGATGCCCCCAACAATACCAGGGGACATCCGAGCCGCAATCCGCGAAACAATCGGTTGTCATAAAGAAACCTGAGGATCAAAACGATCACAAAAGCTCGGATAATAATATGTTTCAAATCATCCCGTATCATATTAGATTGAAACAATACAATAAACTTAGATCAATGATTTTCGCGCAAGACATAATTAAACCAGTTCGTAGGTCAACTAGGCGTATACGTAACTTTTGGCATAATGTAAAATTAAATCGAAGAAAGCTTATTTCCTCCATTATTTCGTGCCCAAACGACCTTAGACCTTATGCCACAGTTACTCTTCTCGGCAAAAACTTCTTAGGACTGCTGGACAGTGGAGCCACAATCAGCTGTTTGAGTTCGTCCGCAGCCGATCAAATTCTTGGCTCCGGAATTAAAATTAAAAAATTTAATAGCTTTGTAAAAACTGCAGATGGTAAGCCGCATAATGTTGTGGGGAGTTTAGTGGTAGATGTTACGTTTCGCGAAGTCACTCATCCATTAGAAATTTTTATAATACCGAACCTTTCTCAAGATCTATATCTTAGAATCGATTTTTGGAAAATTTTCCAATTGGCTCCTGGAATTATCAGTGAAATAGACGATAGTGTTATTGACCCGAATGCACATTCTCTGACCATCACTCAAAAACGCAAACTTCAATCTGCAATCCAATCTTTTCCATCTTTCGAAGAGGAAGGATTGGGTAAAACCTCACTTATCGAACATTCTATCGATGTAAACAATGCCAAACCAATAAAACAACGATATTACCCCATATCTCCTGCAGTAGAAAAGTTGGTTGGTGAAGAAATCGACAGGATGCTTACATTAGGTGTTATCGAGGAGTCGCATAGTTCCTGGTCATCACCTGTTGTGCTGGTGCGCAAACCAGGGAAGGTGCGGCTATGTCTAGACTCACGGAAGGTTAACTCTCTTACAGTTAAGGATGCCTATCCATTACCTCACATTGAGGGGATTTTAAGCAGACTTCCTAGAGCGGAGTTTATCTCCAGCTTAGATTTAAAAGATGCTTTCTGGCAAATCCCGCTGGAGATAAATTCTCGCGAAAAGACGGCATTTACAGTACCTAACCGACCTCTATACCAGTTTACTGTAATGCCGTTTGGGCTTTGCAATGCGCCACAGTCAATGTGCAGGCTCATGGATAAGGTCATCCCACATACTATAAGAGAGCGGGTTTTCGTGTACCTCGACGATCTGTTGTTGGTTTCCGTGGATTTTGAATCCCATATTAAACTTCTGTACGAAGTAGCAATGCATGTTCGGAAAGCTGGACTTACGATCAATATCAGAAAAAGTAAATTCTGTTTAAAGCAAGTTAGCTATCTTGGATATATCGTTGGCAACGGATCCTTGCAAATCGACCCCGGGAAAGTCTCAGCTATAGCCGAATACCCAGCTCCGAAGTCCGTACGGCAGCTCAGAAGATTTCTTGGAATGGCTGGATGGTACCGGCGATTTATAGCTAACTTTGCTACCATTTCTACACCTCTCACCGACCTTTTAAAGACATCCAAAAGATTCATCTGGACAAGTGACGCGCAAAAATCGTTTGATGAATTGAAGGAGAGACTATCCTCCGCTCCATTCCTTTCAAACCCGAATTTTGAAAGGCCGTTTATTGTGCAATGCGATGCCAGTCAGTACGGAGTAGGTAGCGTTCTCGCACAGAAGAATGATTCTGGTGACGAAATGCCAATCGCATTTATGTCCCAAAAACTCAACAAAGCGCAGCGTAACTACTCCGTCACTGAACTGGAGTGCCTTGCTGCAGTACTGGCAATAAAAAAATTTCGCCCCTATATTGAGGGACATAAGTTTACCGTGATAACGGATCACGCAAGCTTGCGTTGGCTTATGAATCAAACAGATTTGAGTGGTCGCTTGGCCCGATGGGCACTAAAATTGCAATATCTCGACTTTGACATTCAACACCGTAAAGGCAGTGCAAACGTTGTACCTGATGCTCTATCGAGAGTGTTTTCCGAAAATTTGGATGAAATAGCTTGCGTTAACGCAGCAAGTGTACAACAGATTGATTTGTCGTCCCCTGCTTTTGATTCAGAAGACTATGTCCGTTTAAAGCACAATATATCTGAAAATAAAACGAAATACCCTGATTTTAAGGTTATTGAAAGATTTATTTATCATAAGACACACTTTTCATCAGGAAATCTTGAACAAGATCATCTGACTTGGAAGTTATTTATTCCAGTAGAACTAAGACCTGAGGTGATCCGCAATGCCCATGATGATTCCAAGTCGGCACATGGTGGCATAGCAAAAACTATCGAAAGATTACGAAGGTATTTTTATTGGCCAGGCTTAGTGATAGACGTTCGCGAACATATTCTTGCTTGTGAGACATGCAAGACCACCAAACACTGCACCCAAACAATGAGACCTCCAATGGGAAAATTACAAGAAATCGAGCGAATCTTTCAGAAGCTTTATTTGGATTTTATTGGTCCATTTCCAAGATCCAAAAAAGGTAATATGGGAATTCTTATTGTTTTGGATAGCTTATCGAAGTTCACTTTCCTTCATCCAGTGAAAAGGTTTACTTCAAAGATAATAATCTCGTTCCTGGAGGACCATATATTTAATGTATTTGGCACCCCAGAAATTGTGTTAACGGATAATGGTAGTCAATTCAAATCTAATGAATTTGAATCCTTTCTGACCAAACTCGGAATTAAACACCTTTGCACCGCTGTTCACTCTCCCCAATCCAATGCTAGTGAGCGCGTCAATCGTTCGATAAACGCTGCTCTTAGAGCATACATTAAAGACGATCAGAGGGAATGGGATGTGCATCTAAGCAGCATCAACTGTGCACTCAGAAATTCGATTCACCAAACTATCAAGCATAGTCCATACTTCGTTGTTTTTGGCCAACATATGCTAACTCACGGCTCAGAATATGACCTCCTGCGAAAGTTGCAGTCGCTCGAAGAACCATCTATGAGATTAGGGAAGCAAGACGACTGTGCGCTAATTCGACACTCTATTAAAAAAAATATTAAGAATGCTTTCGAAAATAATCAACGATCGTATAATTTACGATCGAGACCTATCTCCTATAAAGTAGGACAGGAAGTCTTCTACCGAAACTTTTCGCAGAGCGCCGCGTCCAAAAATTTCAATGCGAAGCTTTCACCAACATATCGCAAGGGAAGAGTTAAGGAACGATTAGGTTCCTGCTATTATGTTATCGAAAATTTAGTTGGAAAGTCAATTGGTACTTATCACGCGAAAGATATGCGCCCGTAAGATAACCATTTTTCAGATTTCATTCTTTCCGCAAAGCAGAATGGAAAGAAATCTGCTTTGTGATGGTTGCATGATTACGTCACGAGAGTTGAGGTATGTTCACTTGGAACAGATTAAAATGTCCCCAAGTTTTAGTACACAAAAACCTAGTTCAGTGTACTCGGAAATGCTTCCATATTTTTTTTCTTTTATTTGGACCAAACAAGTACCCTCTCTCTCGATTTCGACTACACGTTGCTTTTTCGGTGGAGCCTTGGACCAAGTAACACCTAATATAATAAGCACACACATAAAGAAGAAATAAAAACCATACATACTCTCTAGTGAACCAAGAATAAAATAAAAAAATAAAAACATCTTAATTAAAAGTGAAAGTTAAAACTAAAGTAACTTAAAACTAAAACTAGTAACCCTCAAACAAACAGAAATCAACTGAGAGTAGTCCAAGAACATCAGTATAAAAGACAACTTCGTGAATTCCTCGACCGAAGAAAGATCGGGAGAAAAACCAACACATTCCTCATTTAAAGTGTGCAGTGAGCGAATTACCCGCTTAAATTCGGCGGTTATCAAATTTGCACAAAGGTATTGATTTTGCGAATTAGTTGCTCCGTTAATCTCTCGTGCTGTATAAATCATAATCGTTGATTTACCGGTACGCTCACCATCATTCAGCAAATAGTGCAGAAAGCAAAAGTCTCCAAGAGTCAAGCGTTGTCCCGCTATCTAATTCGTACGCTGATACACTACCGCATGAAGTATCACAGCAGCATTCCTTAGTTCCAGTATCATCGCCGGTTCATTTGCATCGTTTTGTGTTTTTGCTGTCCCAGTAGAATGTTTAGGTTATTTGGAATTATAATTTGCATTTAAATTTGGATTTTGTTAGTTAAATTAGTGCGTTAATATATATATAAATATATATCTTAAGTGCTGGAAAAGAAAATTGAATTTCTAGCAAAAGAAAAGTGGAATAATTTCTAAAATAATATCTAGTGTACCTAAGGTGATAATAAGACAACATAACAGTATACCGTTCATCATCCTCATCATTCAGCGATCAACGTCACCGTCAGGCCTGCCGAGCGTAAGATCTTTCCTTTTTTTTTCTTAAACCTATACATTTATTAAACATTTCTTATTATATATCTATCCTTATGATTGCATAAGCAGAATATATTATACCAACATATTTCTAAAGCAAACTTAAACTATATGAACTTAAACTACATAAATAAAACACCTTAGATCCATTATCGATATACATAACTTTCTTATATACATACATTTTAACGAAACAGCACATGCTTATATATATTGACTTATATCTAACACTAGTATAAACCTAAGTATAATGTTTTCTACCTATTTCTAAAACTTAAAATATGAAATTTACCGCAAAGGATTGGATTTCTAATAAATAATGTTAAAGTTCAATATGTTCTAAAGCTAGTGTTTGATTTGGCTGATGTAGTTTGATTCGGAATTGATAAAGTGGGGTGATGCAAAAGGGTGCTATGAAGATTTTAGCACATGGTTGGGAAGGGCTAGGCGCGAGGACAATTTCATCTGAGTTCTCAGAACAGAGGTAGATTCATATATTCGTTTTTTTTTTAGGCATTCGGGTTAACTTAATAATTTTGGATTTCATTTACTTGCTTTGTTTTGCTTTATTGTCAATAGTGCACGCAATAATTAATTGGTGTGATGTGAGACCGGTGAAGGGTGCAAGAACCCCCCCCCCTTACGACGAGCTGGCATCAGAGCATCGCTAGGCGTGCACATCGCATCTTCTTCTCCGTCTCCCTTAGGGTCATTACACATCCGACGCTCCTGCTCAAGGTGATACCCACAACTGCGATATATTACTTAGCGACATAATTTAACTTCAATACGAATGATATGTTAGAGCTACGTAAGTTATAAACTATCTGTTGCAGTTGTGCAGTGTGCCTGTCGATTGGGCGAATATAGCCAGAATTAGAAACAATGCAAATTTTTTGAAGTATAACGACTATCGATCTTCACCAATGTGAGTAGTCTAAAACTGTTTTAGGTGACTCAAGTCGTCCCAACTCTCAAATTTCTCAATGCTTTTCAACCAGAAGTTGTAAAAAAGAACTAAAAAATCACTTATTACGGTTATTGGTAGAAATCGTTAAATCAGTCTTCTATTAGGACGTTACATATTTTCAACTGAGACTTTCTTAAGACTTGTTGGGTATTAGGTTAGGTTAGGTAAGGTTGAGTGGGGTTGTGAGATCGTCACAAAAGACCAGGCACCAAGACGGGCCCATCGCCATTCCCAGGGAACCATTACGGTTAAAAACCTAAGCCAAATTGCCCAAACAGTCAATTTCCCTGCAGAATTTAATTATTGATCCAACTCTGTTTGAGGAACCAACCTCTCCTAAGTTGTTAAAGAAGTACCTGCCTAGGTGCTGCCCTCTGGTCCGAGCAATTGCTTGACACTCGCAAAGAAGGTGGGAGATATCTTCCGTGACTTGTAGGTCTTCACAGTACCTGCATATATTCGTGTTAGCTAAGCCTAGTCTCATGGCATGCTTCCTTAGAAGGCAGTGTCCAGAGAGTATTCCTACTGTTAGTCTAAATGTTGGGTATTATGTGGTAAAACAATATTTTCCGTATAAGCAACCGTTGGGTGCAATGGCTTAGTGTGTTGGGCTACTAAGCGAGGGTTCACAGGTACGATTACCGGGAAAAAAAACTTCTAACTCAAAGTTTCTTCCCACTGCGCCACCTATCGCTAATGTCTGACAAACACTCGAAAATATAATAAGAGTTTCTCTATCAATTAGCTGTTTGGGCTCGGTATAAAATTGTAGATCATTTCCATTCGTCCCAAAAATGAAAAACTCACACAAAACGACTGGTTGTGAAAAACTGGACCAAGGATCCCTACGGACCTGTCGAGCCAACGATTTATTTACGTGTTTAACCTTTTCAATCTCAAGCTATTTTAGGTTCTTGGTAAAACGCGATTCAAAGATTCACAGGTGAAATATGCGAGACAAAATTTAGTGACCTGCTAAATTTGTCTACTCAACAGAATCTGAGCATTAAAGTTGAACAATCGCAAATAGGTATACTGATGTCGATGACTAGGTCAAGTGAGACTTACTATAATATATTTCACGTGTCAACGACAGTGAAGTGGACATCTGGCTGTTGATATTTTATCACACCATTATAATAAATCCAATGTTGAGCTTCATATGATAATCTTTACGATAAATGTATAGTAAGCTCTAGGTAAAACAGCATACATAAAAATAATTCGCAGCATGTCAGCTTATTTAAATTCTATTTTGAAATCAAACATATATCAAAGGTTGCTTCCGACCCTAACGAAGCGACAAATATGCACCATCGTCATCCGGCACTAACGAATTTATTTACTAGCATTGTCAAAACTATTGATATACGTTTAAAGTTTACTTAGTTCTGAGCTATACAGACCAAATGCTGTCATCGGTTTTGACTTTTTACAATTTTTTTTTGTAAATGTATATCAAGAGACTACATCATCTTATTTATAGACCCAAAATAGAAAAACCCATACACTTTTCAAATATTTGAAGAGAAATAGAAAGCATTTGAGAACAATTGAAATTCACGAGAACCACTTTACACCATCCTAGAAATCCTGTGATAGAAATTTAATATGTCCTGTTGAAAATTTATATAAGACAAACTTCTAACAAAGTACTAGGTATAGGTACGTGTTTTCTTTCATCCTCGCTTAGCTCTTTAGCCTTTAACGGATGTGATGCCATTACAACAGGAAGTATTGACAAAAAAAAAGGGAAAACACACGAAACAAAAGCAATACGTTAAAGAAAGTTCTTGCTGAAGGTACACGTTTATACGTATCCTATCTGTTTATGGTTTGAGCTGTTATTTTTTTTTTTTCTTTAGTGTGTTTACACGCTTGCCGAACATAACCGTATTACATGGTTGGTAAACACACGCTTTTCAATGAAGGTAAGCAGCAGTTACCCCGTGAAAACTTGGAATGAGAAAAACATAGTTAAAACTAGCAGAAAATAGAATTGTTTTTATCGGCATTTTACTGCGATGTGGGACATAAACATTAAACATCCTTCGAAGAACTAACCCGTAAAGTGGTATGGAGGATCTTAAAAATAAATTCAGGTATAAGCTGTGACTTTGTCGACACAAACTGTTTTATTAAAATGTGCTGTTAAATCGTCGTCCTCTTTCAGATACGGTAATCAAATTTTAATTGAGTGCTTTTGTTTGATGTTAAGATGTTTCTAAAGGGCTTGTTCTTCCGAGTAATCAATTTCTTGAATTTAATGGCAGTTTTATGTCAATTTGTTAAGTTATCCACGTGAATTGTGTCTTAACTTTATTGACTGCATAAAATCTCTTCCGGCTTCAGTGCGGTTAACTAAACAACATCGTGACTTAGTTGTTTTATATTTCCATCATAAAGCACTAAGACGATCGAATGACTTGGGTGTTATATCACATCCTTAAGAATCCTGCAACGAATTTCTGATTATCCAAATGTCAGCAGTGTAGGAATGAGTCACACAAACTTTTGAAAAAAAATGCTCATTTGACGTTGAATAAATATAATAGAACGTTCTTTCCTTCTTTTTGCCTCAATACACACATGTGTATACTGTATAGTACGTTACAATCAAGAGCGGACATGGACCAAATGAGGGAAAATCGAAATACATCGTATCCGGACGGGACTTTATTATATACAGCTGTATCTTTAAATAGCTTAAGGATCTGCTATAAGCTCCATAATTTAAAAATAACGTAGCATAAAAAATAACAATCAAGCAGCTTTGCGTTGATGGGCTAATTAAGAAAGCTGAAATTTTATGCAGAAGTTGCCTATATGATTATTTTTTACTAGATGTGATGAGTTGTTGTATACCGTCTAGCGCTTTGTGGTAAAATATTTTGAAATATCAAATATGGCTGCAGCTGGCTGTAAAGGATCTGTCATATACCCATTGTAATAATTGCTCTACTGCTAGATCGTCCAAATCTGTATTTTAGTTAGCTTTGACCTAGGGTATGAACTCGGAAAATCTGGTGTTTGCATTTCGATAGAGTGCCTATTTTTTTTTGTATACATAACGCTGAACATCCATTATACGGCTAAGGTGTCAATCCTACGATAAAAAGACGGAAGCTGAATTGGAGAGAAGAGGCTACGACTCACTAAACAGAAGTGGCAGGAGCCCTGGAGCTCGGAAGACAGAGGACGACGGACAGCGGGGCTGATCAGGAACGTGGCTGAGTGGAAAGACCGGAAACACGGTGAAGTAAACTATTACGTCACACAGTTACTAACCGTACACGGACATTTCAACGCCTTTCTCCAAATCGGTAAAAAGAACAGTCCAGCCTGTCAATACGGGGACTCCGAAGAAGACGACGTGTGTAATAACCTGTGTACGACGTTGAATAGAACCGTAACTCGATGTACCCTCACCCGGCTATGGCGCCCTGATTCTAACTCTTAGCACGTATGCAGTAGAGCGGGTAGTATAATAAAAAGCGGATTTGAACTCTATAGTAAAACGCACTTCTGCTCTTACTCTCGTTTGGAAAAAGAGTGCTTTGTTTATTTCAAATTCGGGGTTTATATACAGTTTTCAGTCTTAAAATCTATACCTACTTCGATTCTTGACCCCTTAAACCATTAACCATATTTATTGCATATTATGCATAATTCTGTGACGACTGAGGCACTTGAATTGTACCTATTTTAAATGTTACGCTTAATCGGCATATTGTTGTGACAGGCAAACGACCCTCATCGTTGTCGTTGCCTGCGCTCGGTAATATGAGCGTTTTTCATGTCGTCTGCCTTGCACATGTTTTTCGTGTGCAGTATGTGTATTAAAATATATTATGGTCAATGATTTATGGCATGCGCCGAGCTCAAGAAACGAAATAGTATCTTTAAACAATTAGTTAAGTGGTCGCTGGTGCGATCCCGCCACACCACCCTTCTAGGGGAAAAAGGAGAAATCTTATATTGTCAAGATTTCTTCTTTTACGCGCCACTTTTACAATAATGGGATGTCTGAACTAATTGTAATTTGTGAATTGTAGATTGGAATCTTACATTTTCTATTTCTCTATTTATACAAAAAAAAAATATTCTTATTATTCTTTAGTCCGTAAGACTTTTCCTTACATGTATAATATGGTACTTATAAGTATACTTTTTTCTAGTTTATTTCTCACTCTATTTTATAAAGTTATATAAATTCTGATTTCATCAAAAATTTTCTTTACATCATTCTACTTATAGTTATCTTAGTATATTATTTTATACAGTGTTTTTCTTTTATTACATTTTACTTTTTATTTTTTTACAAATAACATAAGAATTTTATATTTAATTTTAACATATACAAGGTGGCGCAAAAGTAATCCTCCTATCAGAAAATGCTATAAATTTTGCGATTGGCCCTAATGTCAGTTCTGTTTTGACATTTGTGTAGTAAACATATGCGAAATACACGTTAATAAACAATGTTACGCTACACTGCTCCAGAACGCGGAATATTGGTGACTATTTATTTGAGCAATAATCGGTCGGTGACTTTGGCACAACGTGAATTTCGTCGCAGATTTCCTAGCCGTCCAACGCCTACTGGTGAAACACTGCGACGATTAGCCGCTCGTCTCGAAGAGACTGGCACAACACGAGACGTTGCCAAGAGTGGCGGGCCCCGGAGCGCCCGTTGTGCCGAGAATATCGCCTCTGTTGACGCGGCCATTTCTTTTTCGAGAACGCCGCTGGTCAAACGACTACAGTGAACGGTGCGCGCTATAGGGCCATGTTTACCGATTTTTTTCTACCGCAATTGGACGATTTAGGACTGGAGGACATGTGGTTCCAACAGGACGGAGCTACGGCACACACTGCGCGAGCGCCAACCGATATTCTGAAAGCGGTGTTCCCGGGTCGTTTTTGGCGATTTGCACTAGCCCGCAAGATCGCCTGATTTGACCGCTCCAGACTTCTTTTTGTGGGGCTTTTTGAAGTCGCGGGTTCAGCTCTTAAAGACAATATCCGTCAAGAATGTGAGGACCTATCGCCGGAAGTTTTGGCCAAAGTGATGGAAAATGCCAAAAAAGGGCTCAAATGACAATCAAATGTGGCGGCGGCCATTTGCATGACATCATATTCTCGACTTGATGTAAAAAAAAATTAAAAGACCAAATTAAAATAATCCACAAAAGAATCAAAGTTTTTTATTTTTTTTTTTAAATTTTCATTCATTCATTTTTTCATTTCATTTCATTTTATTCATTCCAACTTAAAGTTAAAGCTTAACAATTTAATATTAGTAATAAATAATTGAGTTCATTAAGTGGAAGAAATAATCATTCAGTAACTATTTAAAGTTAGTGTTGAATGATTCATAAGTTTACAATTTTAAGAATTCACGGGACTGTAGTGGGGTAGAAAAATGTATATAGAAAAGAAATAAGAGAGAAAAAGCAATTAGAAAAAGATTACATCATTTAGAATAAGAATAAGAAGCTACTCGAGAAAATAATTTTAAGACACACATCGAAAAATTGATTCAATACTTATATAGTCGATATTAAATAACCATTGTCTGACCTTATTGAGAAATGAATGCAAATTGGAAGTTTGTCTTACAGCAATCGGTAGTTTATTAAAACATTTAGGACCAGTGATGGTAAAAAAACGACAAAATTTGGTTTTATGAGCAACTGGGACATTAACTAACGCTTGATTATTTACACGTAAGTTATAACAAACGGAGTTCCTGTTTATAGTGTTTCCACTTTGTTTGAAGAATTCTCTAAGAACTTTAAAAATATAGAGATGTCTTAATGGAAGAATTCTCAATTCTCTAAAAAGCGGCCAACAGTGTGCAAGGCGATTTCTACCACAAATGATTCTTATTAAAAATTTTTGAGCTTTGAATAAGGAATCAAAAGTATTCTCATAAGAACCTCCCCAAGCAGTTATTCCATACTGCAGCTTGGAGTTAGCAAGTGCGTAGTAAAACATAGATAGTACCTTACGAGAACAATACAGTCTGAGAAGGAACATTTTTCTTGCGACCAGTAACAGACCAGATTTAATTGTTTGTACATGAGAGATCCAATTCAAATTAAAATCAATTGTTACCCCCAAATATTTAAATTCCTTTACTGAATCAATATTAAAACATTTATTCGAGCATTGATAAATATCATCAAAGTTTTTGATTCCACAGGTATGTACAGGTAAACAAAATCTATCACAGTCGTGAGAATGAAAAATTATGTTAAAATCAATTAGATCACTTCATTTTGAAAGCCATTAATTTAGTTTTCTCACTAATAATCAGCTTGTGAAAAGCAAACCATTGCCTTAGTTTCTGCAGATCTTCCTCGATTTTAACTTTGCAGTCTACCAAAGTTTTTTCATTATATGCAAAAGCTATATCATCCGCAAATGCTGTGGGTAGTCCATTGAAGGTTTGATCAAAGAGTGAGTTAATATAAATTAAAAACAAAAGTGGACCAAGGACAGAACCTTGTGGAACACCATTCAATATTGTCAGTGAACTGCTAAAATTTCTGTTGATTTTAACAATTTGCTTCCTACCTTTGAGATAAGAGCAGAACCATTTATGAACATCACCTCTGAAGCCAGAGTTATACAGTTTATCTAGTAGCAAATTGTGATCTACTAAATAAAATGCTTTTGACATATCTATGAAAAGCGCCATGGTAGATTTTGAGTTATTAAACCCTTCATATAATGTGGTACATAACTTAAGTATAGCATCTTCTGTAGACTTACCAGATCGAAAGCCAAACTGATTGTTGGAGAAAAAATTCTGACCATCCAAAAACGAAATCATTCGACATTTCACAAGTTTTTCAAAAAGTTTCGAAAAAGTCGGAAGTAGAGAGATAGGTCTATAGTTTTGAACATCTTTACGATTTCCTTTTTTATATAGCGGTATAACTTCTGCACATTTTAATGCCTGTGGAAAGCATCCCTTGCTTATACAATTGTTATACAAGTAACACAGAATGTCACTTATATTGAAAGCAATTTTTTTTAAAAGCATATTTGTAACTTCATCGCTAGTACACGAACTTTTATTTTTTAAGTACATTATAAGTTTAAATATTTCTTCCGAAGTGATTGTATTAAAAACAAAACTGTTTATTGACCTGCTATCTACATTGATTGGTGAAATATTGTTGCACTGGCAAGAGTAATTAGACTCAGTAGAGGGCTTGAGGCTCTCTGAAACTTCAATGAAGTATTCGTTAAACTTTTTTGCTATGCTGCCTGAATCAGATAAAATAACTTCATCTACTTCCAAAGCATCAATTGGTTTTGGCTGTCGATTTTTTCCTAAAATATTGTCAACAATTCTCCATTCTTCCTTACTATTACCTTTGGCACAATTCATCTTATTGATATAAAAACAATCGCGTGTATCAATGATTTCTTTGTTTAAGGCCTTACACATTTTTTTATAGTATTCCTTTAGTCTCAAGTTTGAAGATTGCTTAGCGCACTGAATTCCTATTTTCTTTTTCTTTTCTATTTTTTTTAATAAAACTGTTGTCATCCATGGTTTAATTGTTTTGAAATTTTTACCATTTGTATCAGGCATGGAAACAGAAGTGCAGTCATCGACGTGTTTCCTTAAAATAGATAAAAAAATGTCATATGCAACCGAAGGATCGTCTTCAGAGAAGACTGGTTCCCAAAACTCATATTTTAAACACTCATTTAACATGCTATAATTTATACGAAGTCTGTCACCTAAGGATGGGGAAATATTAGCAGGTATTACTGTGCTTTCAATGTTTAGAGTAACCATATGATGATCAGTCAGTCTATAGTCATAAACATTTCCATGAAAACAAACTTGATTATTTTTATGCATTCGCATGAAAATATGATCAATGCAGGTCGTCGTTGAACTAGTTACCCGAGTTGGTTCATTGATAATACTTTTGAGACCATATGAAGCCATTAATAACAAATAGCTCTCAGTGTCTCTATCAGACTCATTTAAAATGTCAATATTAATATCACCTAGCACAATTAAGTTTTTTGCTTTTGTTTCACACAAAATTGAATTGAGTTCTTCGATGAAGACACTTTTACAATATTCATGCAATCTGTAAATGCAAAGTAACACATAGGTTTCATTAGCATATGCAATAGACAACTTCACTATATCGGCACTGGGAATGTTGATCAATGAACAATCACACCTAAAACCAAACTTGACATAAACTGCTACACCACCGGCTGCATAAGAATCATTACATTTTCCATAAAGTATATAACCCGGAATATTATAAAAATCTAACTCATTTTGGTAAATCCAAATCTCACTTAAAACAATTATAGTAGGTAGATTCGCGAAACTTTCGATGTGTGCTAACAGTGTTTGAAAATTTTTTCTTAGACTACGAATATTCTGATGTAAACAAAAGGTTTCAAAATTATTTAGAGAAGAGGAAAGAGAGGGGATGATTAGTGTTATGTTGGGACAGATGATAGAACTATTCAAGCTAGCAGAATTCATAGCTTATCAAGGTCAGCAATATTGTTTATTTTTATTGAAATATCACCTTCCTTCATTCGCATAAACACCGTACCATTCCTCGTCCACACATATTTGTATCCCTTTGTAATTTTCATCGATGCTGCAGCCTTAAACAATTGACGAGTGTGGTATGATCTGCTTTCATTTACATACATATTTTGTGGAACAGCATTCTTGTTGATCATCGTTGTCATCAGCTTGGGTTTGTGCTCGTTTTTCGCCTTTAATATCTTCTCTTTGCAAAAGCGCGAGAGAAGTCTTACTTGCAGTATGTTGATTTTTTTTGGAGAGTCATTAAACGGTTTTGTTGTTATTTTTTTCATCTGACAGTAATCAATGTCTTTCTCGCTCACATCCAAGTTCATACCTTCGCGGAACACTTTCATGGCAATTGCGGTATCGGAGATGTTGTTTGTGTTGGGAACATTGAAAATTTCGATGTTGTTAGCAAGTAGTTGCTGCTCTAAGCGATTGACTTTGGTCTCCAGTGATGCAATTTTTTGTGCAAATTACAGCCAAAAAACATCGGAAGGTTATTTTTGCGCCACCTTGTATATTTAATTTTAACATACTTCAAGTTTTTATGATTTTATATTTTATAATAGTTTTATATTTAATTTTTAACATACTTAAAGTTTTTTTTTATTTTATAGGAGCCTACATTTCATAATAGTTTTATATTTAATTTTCACACACTTTAAGTTGTTATCCTATGTTGAGCTCTTATATAATATATATATATATATGGCGGCTATGTTGGCGGCTGGCAGCTGCAGGGCGCCATAGCCGGGTGAGGGTACATCGAGTTACGGTTCTATTCAACGTCGTACACAGGTTATTACAACACACCTTCTTACCCTGCAGTAGATGGGAAACCGAAAGAGGAGAGCTGGAGAGAATTATCGGTACCATAACTCCAGAGAACATAGCCGAAAAGATGCTGGCCAACGAGCAGGACTGGAACCAAATCTGTACCTACGCCCAACATATTCTCAGAAGACTGAAAACAGAAGAAGAGCAATCCCGCGAGATTGAGTGAGACCGAAAGGATATATGATTACAGCCCCCCCGAAGTAATGCAAATAGAGGTTGTGGGTGGGTCAGAAACCGAAGGATCAGGGGGAGTTTTAGTTTACTTATACCTTACAAAAAGTGGAGTCGGACATAAGGCATTTCTCCTCCTTCCAACAGGAAAAAACGAAAAAAAATGTGTCAATCCTAGGACTACGGGAATCTAAATTGCCCACTGAGTTCTAAAACTATGTATACCAGAAAAATAACAAGTGTGACCTAGTTATGCGTATACGTGGCTCGTCGAAAATATATTTTAAATTGTTCAAAATAAACTCCCATTCAAATAAGTGTTGGCCAAAGCAAAACACACATAATAACTAAGTTTGTAACAACATTTCTACAGCTGATGGAGAACTTAAATGCTCAGCTTACAATGCAACGAGAACAAAAATTATGTACCTATTATGCTCTCAATCTTAACTGCAGCAGTTTAAGTGGCTACGTATATAATTTAACCACTTAAGCGTACTTAGTAGCCATTAACACTCACTCAATCTTTTTAAGCTGCACAATGAATAATCGTGTTTCACTGTTTCACCAAGAAGGACTCCTTAAGAAGGTGCAGACGCAGAGCTATGAATTGTGTCAGCCACCAAGGAAAATAAGAGAAAAAAAAAAGAATTAGAAATAAATGTATCAACCTCGTAAGGTCTGGGAGTGAATTATGGTTGCTGCACAAAGCTTGATCGTACATAATACATCTTTTCGCGGTCGACGAAATCCCACGTCGCGTCGTTCGATTGTGGTGAAAAATAGTCCTGAACTCTGAAACCGCATCAACGATACAGAAGACGACGACGATGTTCGTTGTGGCAGGAAATGTAATACAGCGAGAATGGTGCCACACCAACTAACCCCCTTGTTGCAATATGTATACGTTACGTATATAATACCTCACGGAAAATGTTTCTTTCAATTCGACAGTATTTATGGCTTCATGATAGTCGAACGAAACGTATTGGAAAATTGCAAATCACGTAATAGCGATCGTGGTCGGATGATAGTAACCATTTTTCTTGTTTCCTGTATGCTTTTCTTAGGTTAGGTTCGATAGGTAGTAGGTACATATTAGATGCACTGAAGTGGCGGATACACCTATGGGGGGGGGAAAAAGTGAAACAATTTAACGGATTGTACTTTGCGATTGAGCAATAAAGAATTCAGGTGTGCCATTGAATTGTGTGGAGAAATCGAATTGAGAACCGTAGCATGCAGCACGGATTCAGTTTCATATTACCTACCTATACAGCGGGTATTATGTTTTGTGTATCCTTTTTCGACTGACAAATTTGTTGGTTTTTTTACTGAGCTAAAAAACTATTTTCTTTAATATACATTTGCATACGAATTAGTGATATTCCACTAATGTTTTTAAAAGCCGCAAAAAATAGTAATTCCATATAGAGCCCTAGACATTGATGGCGACATATGTATCAATGCGTAGAATTGGGATTTCTTTCTTAAAGGTCTCACAGAAATAACCGAAATTGATTGTGCAGAAAACACAAAGAAGCAGCGGCACGAAGATCAGCAGCAGCTTAGCTGGGAAGGCATTTATTATCTAATTATCTAAATTTCACAAGTAATCACCAACAAGAAATCGACTAGGTCCGGTCGGCTTTCTCTATAAACCAATGTAGGGATGTTACGGTCGGAACTCGGCGGAGTCTGAGGCTGGCAAACACAAATTATTAAAATATAAAATTTGAAAAAAAATCCATTTTTATAGAAAATTTACAAAAAAAAAAAAACAAAATTGTATTGTCACTTCATAAAATTACAAGCTCTCAACTTCAACTCATGTTAAATAAATAAAAGAGTGAAAAGCAGTCGTCGTCTCGTCACCGATGGTGGTCCGAAAAACCTCCGATGTAATTATATCGGAACCGAAGTCGGATTCGGAGGTGCAATTTAAATCGGAGGTTCTGACATTTAGGATTCGGAGTTCGTAGCTCCGTATCATCCCTCAACCAAAGTAGAATATGGCCATGCGGCAATTATTGCTTCGGCCATTCGAACGAGTACACTCAGAGAAAAATACTATAATTTTAATACGAATTCCTTTTATTTTAATGTGTTTTTACTATTAAAATTAGTCAATGTGATTTTTGCTATTATTAGTATAGTTCAAAAACTATTGAAGCTATAGTTCCTTTATATAATTATTTAAATTATTTTATAACATTAAACCAATGGTGCATACAATTAAAGCGTTATAATATGTCCTATTATTTTAATTGGTTTCCCTTTTGTTTATACACTATTGAAACTATTGCTTTCCACATTCATTTTAAATGAGTACTATTAACTCAATGCGATAATGTTATAAATCAATTCTGCACGTACTACAGCTTTAAATTGTTTTTGTTATAAAAGTAATAGTTCATATAATTGAATCAAATTCCCAAATCGATACTTACATTTGAAAAATATTGAGACCAATACCTCGCTGAAAATAAAATTAAGCCCTTTTAAAAATGAATAAGCAAAAACCTTTTTTTTTTTTCGTTTTTAGCTTTAAGCTTTTATTGTAAACACATTTTCTAACAGTAAATGATAAAAACTTTGTTTTTATATACTTAATGTGCTTTCTTTCTCCATAATCAATCTCAACCTGTAAAAAATGTTTTCCCCATAAATATTTTTTTTTGAAATTACCAACAAATGGCCAAGACTCTGCTTGAAAAGTGGCCATCTTTTTAATGTGTTTCCACTGTCAGTCAAAATCTCTTTTCTTCCGTTCATGGCTCATTGTTGTGAGATAGCCAAATAATTGTGTCGAAATAGGAGGTTCTTAAACAGCAATTTTTTCAGCTTATGGGGCTTATGAAAATGAGTTGATTTGGAGTGTAAGAGGAATACCTCAAAGACAAGGAAATTATCTTACCAATCAAAGTTGTTTCTAATTTCCTGATTTTGACGCGTGCATTTACCGCTTTGTCATGAAGTTTATCAATAGAATTGAGTCCACGACCCCTTTTCTTTAACCCTTTTCCCCCTAGTGGTTTCACAGAGAAACCACATACAAAATAATTTTTCTCTTTTTTCCTGTTGGTTTCACTGCAAAACCAAGTCGATTTTAAGGAACTGTATCTCCTTCAAAACGGTAAAAAAAACGGTTTTGTCTGCTATGAGAGTGTCGAACGTGTTATACCGTGCACATAGTTTCATCGTTTTTGTCAGACGGAGTGATTTACGTTGTCGTGTGTATATATAAAAAAAAAGTGTTTTTTTCAGAAAATGGAAGATAAGTAAACTAATTAAATGTAAGAATTTCTTATTTCTTTGTTGAAGTAAATATTATTTGAGGTAATTTATAAGATCTGTGACATTTGTCAGGCTTTTTTAACGTGGTTTACCTATGAAACCACTAGGAAATAAACATTATTATTTTTTTTTAGGAAAAGAACATTTTTCATTTGCTGAGCTAGCAGCAATGGACGTGGATTAATTTCAAGTGTTTTTTGATGGAATACCATCGGATTCCATATCCGGAGAGCGGTGAAGAAGAACTGTCTGACCCCAAGACAAACATTGACAATACCGTACTTCAAAATCAACTATTCGACATAAACGCTATGGATATTATTTTTTCTGATGAAATGCAGCAAGAATGTGGCGAAGGATGGAATAGCGAAGACGATATACCCCTTTCTATTATAAGAGACAAAGAAAGAGCTTGTGATTACTGGTCATCTATGCCTCAACTAAGGAATAGTTACATATCTTCGCTTATGTCCAGAGATCGATTTGCGTGGCTTCTTGGGAATGTCCATATATATGATAATTTGCGACAACCAGAGAGAACATCTCAAGATTTCGATAAGCTATATAAGTTGCGTCCTCTCATCACGAAGTTATCAGAAACCTTTTTATCATCACTCAAGCCGTCAAAATTTCAATCAGTAGATGTGTCAATGGTTAAATTTAAAGGGCGCAGCTGTTTTCGTCAATATATGCCGATGAAACCCATAAAACGTGGATACAAAGTGTGGATCCGAGCTGATGAAAGAGGCTACGTTTCTCAGTTTAAAATATATACTGGAAAAACTGCCGCAAGTACTGAAGAAGGTCTTGGTTCACGTGTTGTCAAAGACCTTTCAAGAACTTTAGTTGGAAAAGGACACTACATCTACTTTGATAATTTTTTCAATTTCATCCAGCTACAGAAAGATTTACAAACTAATATGATCTATTCCTGTGGGACTTTTCGGAAAGGAAGAAAAAATGCACCGACCGATCTAACTGATGATAAGGAGTTACACCAAGGTCAATCTGATTGGCGGATAAGTAAAGATGGTCTTGCTTTTGTAAAATGGAAGGACAGAAAATCAGTGCATTTCTTGAGCAACTTTAATGATCCATCAGTTACTGGGACAGCAATGCGTATGCAAAAAGATGGACGCAAAAAGCAGATAGTTTGCCCAGAACTCGTAGATGATTATAACAAACATATGGGCTACGTCGACAAAGCAGACATGCTTAAATCCATTTACGAAATAGATCGCAAATCAAAAAAATGGTGGCATCGAATTATGTGGTATTTACTGGACATATCTCTTTTGAACTCGTATATACTATTCAATGAAAAGGCGGGTTCGAAATCACTTTCTCTAAAAATGTTTCGATTATCTGTTTGCTTAGGTCTTGTAGGAAGCAAACCATTGAAAATAACAAAAGGAAAACCAGGGCCAAGTTCTAATGCTGCTCATTTCAAAACCAAAGTGCCATTTGAGAAAAGGTTTGACAAGTGCGCTATGAGCGTAAATATGGAACGTCGCGACGCTGCGCTCACTGTAGTATAGCATCCGACCCTCATCGTAGAAGGTGGTCTTGCTCTTGCTGTGACGTTGGACTTTGTTTGAATGACAAAAAAAAACTGTTTTGCTTTGTATCACACGTTGTAAGAAAATAAATGGAGACAAATTATTATTAAAATTGTTGTCGAATTTTTTACTTAGTTTTCTCCTGGTTACGTGCTGGAACCGCTTTTTTAAGCAACAATAAAAGGTTAACATATTTCATTTTTTTTTTAAATATTTTAACATCACTAATGCAAGTTTCATCAAAATTTAAAATAAATATATAAATGTTTGAAAAAAATAAGGCCTCCGGGAACAAAGGGTTAAATAATAATCCTATTATAAAATGAAAAACTTTAACAAACAACAAAATAATATAAATAAATGAGGCGACACAAAAAGCTTAAACTACATTCTGGAGGAAAAACTGCTTTGTTTGCATTTGTACTATTAACTGCATCACCCATTTTCATTTGTACTTTTTGGTAGATAGAACATGCAAATAGCAACAAGTATGTATGATAAAACTAGTCATATCCTGCTTATAATATCAATATTTTAAAATATAGATTTTATCAAAATAATAACACAAAACACAGTAATAATTAAAAAAAACTTGCCGTTTACACTTACTATTTCGAAATTTAACTTAAACTGTAAAAAACACTTTATATCTATATATCCACAGTCCACACACTTAAACGTATACTGACAGAACGCAATCCGTTCAACAAATGTTAGGAAACAATAAAACATGGATTCAATAGTAAATCACATGAAAAAACAATTGTATGAACGATTACGATGATACTGATTTACCATCAAACATTAGAGTAAATGGTATAATCATATCAAAATAATAATATTGCACATGTGCAAAAGTCTATTATATCAAACTATTATATTAAATGGAGAAAACGCATTATTTTTCGTACCACAATGGGTTACACAATTGACTCAATAGTTCGAATGCAGCCAGTCTCAGTTAAGCTGAAAATCTAAAGTATTATACCATTCGAGCTATATGATCGTAGATTAATTTCAATAAGATTGACAATATTGAAAACTTATTGTATTATACAATTGGCGTTAATAAGGTAATACCTTTAATATTTAAGTGAATTTACTATTATAATTAATGTATATCTGTTTAGTTTAATAGTACCACTTTTGATTCTTAACAATAGTACAAAATCATACAAAAACTGTTACGTTAATGGAAAAAACCTATTATTTTACTTACTATTAAATCAATAGGCATAGCTTTGATTTTTAATAGGATTTTTTTATCTGAGTGTATATCCAGCAACGCCCTTGTCCAAAAACATTGTGCTTAATGATGTATTGGTGAACGGGCTTGTTTATTTGCAATTGCACGATTTTCATCCGTTTCATTCGCAACCGCTCGTAATAACCCACCCGTCTCGTATGTGAATTCATAGAGGGGCTATCACTCACAACATCGGCTGGAGTGCTGTAAAATGGATTACGCTGCATAACATAAGGGTTGACTGTCCATTCCGTGCCTTCAACATCTGACTAGATGGACAATGGTAAGGGAAATAGAGTTTAGGGTATGATTAGCCAAGTTTTCAGTTACCGTTGATATAGTTTAAGGCCCAGCTTAAGTATTAGGTTATAAGGCAGTAAGAACACCCCGTCCGAAGAGCTTTAGCCTAGCAAGCACAAGCATGCAGCGCCCTCCTTGTCTATCTCGAAGTTGACCCTGTGGTTCGAGGTTCGACCCTGGGTCACAACACATTATGTGTTTCAAAATTGTGTTTGCGTAGGTGTTTTTAGAAAACCTTTGTGACAAGCTAAATATTGGTCATTTAAATATTTTTGGTACTCTATATAACGTTGTCTTAAAATAAACAAAACGGTACATTAGCAAAGCACATAAGCATTTTCTCTTGTTTTAAATATATTTATACACATACCATAGAGCATAGTAATATTAAAATTGGTTGCTATACTTCAAGCTCCAAATGTTGACAGATATCTACCTAGTCCAGCCATAAATTCTGTTACAAATATAAAGCGGCATACGAAAAGAAACGAGTAAACATTTTGAATATTTTTTTTATGCATTTGTTAGATAATAATATTGGTAATTAAAAAAAAAATCACTCGTAATGATCACCTATTGCCTTAACACAAGCTCTCAAACGTGTTGGCCATTGAGCTATTGCGGCACGTACAGTTTCCATGGGCATCGTTGACGCTGCCACGGTGAACGATTTGTTTAGGCTCTCCAAATGTCTGTGGGGTGTTTGGCTAGCCTTGCTCTCGAATTCTGACCATATATACTATAATCCAATGGGTTCAGATCTGGACGTCCCGACGGCCGATTTGTTTAGGCTCTCCAAATGTCTGTGGGGTGTTTGGCTAGCCTTGCTCTCCAATTCTGACCATATATACTATAATCCAATGGGTTCAGATCTGGACGTCCCGACGGCCGATTTGTTTAGGCTCTCCAAATGTCTGTGGGGTGTTTGGCTACCCTTGCTCTCGAATTCTGACCATATATACTATAATCCAATGGGTTCAGATCTGGACGTCTACGGCTGTAAAAGCAGGAATATTGACCCTGAGTCACTCCTGCGTGGTTTTGGCTTTATTGAAAGACCCATCTTTCTTCATCAAATAGAGTATTAGTAAGCGTATTTACAATACCCTCTAGCATATCTCAGTGGCCACAAAGCATAACCGCTTAAGTCGACTTAAGACGAAATTGAGATTTTGATGCCATTAGATTCACGGTACCCAAATCTTTTTTGTAAATTTTTTTCAGCTTTATATCTTTTAAAAAAGTGGCCACAATTTGAAAAAAAAAACAATAGCTTAAGTCACTAGAGTCAATGGAGTAAAAAAACTTTAAACTGCTCTCCTGAACAAAGAGTGAAACAGACTGAAGCAGTTTTGCCTTGTGACCACAGATCCTGTTTTGAAACCTTTTTCACAGAAATGGAGAGATGTGACACCTTGGTGAGAGACCATTACGGAAGCGGGCTGATGGCCACGCTGAACCCTTGGAAATACTTTTTTCGCTTCCTTTGATGACTAAGCATAAACTCTAACATTTTGTTTGTTAAAAACTAATTCCATGGTACAAATTTTTTCATCCGTAAAAAGAATGTTTTCATGCCCTATGTTCGCGTGCCACAGCAAGAGTCTCTTGCATCTCAATGCCCTAATTTTTTTTAGTTGAGGAGTTAAAAGATGGCCTGTTGATCGATGATAGGCTTTCATGTGAAGATCACTCCGAACTGGCATAGACATCGATCTGGCGGATATGTTCAATTCCCTGGACATGATTTCTTCGAATACGTTCACGCACAGAGGGCGACCACCTCTTGGCCTGTCCTCCACTTCCGATCGATATTCCCAGAAGTTTTAGCAAATTAAAGATTTGGCCAGCACTCTTTCCGGTCATATGCAACGCTACAACCGCGATTCTGTTTTCTTTAGCACCAAATGCCATTTAATTGACTGCAAGCTGAAACCAAACTTGCTTCTATTCATTAGTTAACAATGCACATGTTAGGAAAAAAAAGTTAACGGGTTTATTCCAAGTTGAAATTTTGAGATATGGGAGCTGATAATTGTCTAACAGAATTTATGGTAGTACTAGGTAAATGTACATGAGAAAGAAAAATATTGCAATATTTAGTAAAATCAAAGAAAGTAAAGTCGCCTTAAAGTTGGTTAACAAAACAAACCTCTGCTTACTAACAATACGCTTCGAATTATTTTGACCAACAGTTGCTGTGCATTTTTTGAGAAAAACAGAAAAATGTCTGTACAATATTCTGGTAAAGTTTAGTTTTCTGTCTTTTACTATTCATTTTTAACAGGCTTTATATTTTTTCTGACATCGTTTTTAAACATAAATATACCAAGATTCAGTAGTTATTTTATGAGACGTGAGGTTAGATAGAGATTCGTTTACTTCTCATTAGATATTTCTAATATATTTGCCAAATGTGATAAGAGGTATGCTTAATAACTGTTGATGTTGATCAGTATTTGTTTATTTTCGTATTGATCCGCTATGGCTGCTCAAGGCAATTTAAATATTATCGGCAGACAGCGCAATATGTTATATTCTGACCTTTTTTGACTTTTTACATTTTACATTTGTCTGGCATAATATTCCTAAGTTTCTTTTATAATTTCCAAACAAAATTCTGTCATTTTTTTCCAAAACACTTACTTACTTACTTAACGGGCTGCCGACCCGTGAAGAGTCCCTGCTTGAGACACTGTAACCTTCCGTCCTCTGCGATCCCGGGCACGTTGCTTCCAGTTATCCAGACCAAGCGCTCTGGCATCCTAATAGCATTTCCAGACATACTGGTGGAGTAACGTTTTATATAAAACCAAAATGGAAGATAGAAATCTGGAGCAAATTCGCAATCGGTAAAATGGTTTGGTGGTTGGCGATAAAAGTCACTTTAAATAATAAAAATGTAATTCTGGCTGGAACTCCCAAATAATGGACTCCATATGACAAATGGTATTAGCAATTTGAACGAACGGGCAAAAAGCTTCTATCTTTCGCTGAACAAGGGGGTGCAGAAGATGGTGTCCAGGAGAATAATCAGGGGCAATAATGAGTGCAGTGGTTGGTTCAATCAATACTTATCCAACTTGAAAAGAAGCAAAATTCAATGTTATCGGATTGCTATTTGGGCGAACACTAGAGATGCCTGGAATAAGTGCAAAAACACACAAAATAAATATACGCAAGAATTAACATTAGCAAAAAATAATTATATTGCAAAAAAGGTTGATGGAGCTTGCAATCAAAAAGTAATGTGGAGAACAATAAAATCTCTTGTGTTAAGAGAAGAAAAAAGTGAAATAAAAAAAATGTCATATAACAAATTAAAAAGTTATTGCAAATACGCTGAACAATTTTTTCATTACAAGTGTCAACGAAATTAGCAATAATATTCCATTTAAACCCTATGCCAATCGAATAGCAAATATTAACGAGTGCAGTTTTCGATTTGAATCAATAGAAATCAACGAGCTAAAAGAAACGATGAAGAGTATGAATAATAAAAAAGATTTCAACCTTTTGTCAGATAAAATGCTGTTTCGAAGTTGTTGGGCCAGTCTTTCTTCATTAATGAATCACTTCGTTCTGGAATTTTTCCTGACTGCTGGAATGAAGCTACAGTGGTGCCTATCGAAAAGGTAAAAAACACAGATAAACCGATAGAATTTCGCCAAGTGAATATCGTCGGCTTAATAAGAAAACCTCGTAACTCCATTTTTGGCAAAAATTACTTTTTGATGCTATCTTATAGAAACTCAGTAGGCGCATTGCTATGGAAAACCTCGTAGCTCCTTTATAAGTTAAAATCACTTAAAAATCATCAAAATCAGAATAACATCGTTAAAACTTTCGTTCCTCCTGAAAATTCAAAATTTTGGAGTTACGAGGTTTTCTTATTAAGCCGACGATATGTTAATGACCGAAAGCAAAATTTTCGAAAAATTGGTTTTTAAACAATTAACCAGATATATTGAAACCAATACTCTACTATTGGAATATCAGTCTGGTTTCAGACGACAGCACAGTTATGAGTCGCTCTTAAATCTTGTGGTAACACAATGGAAAACAGACGTGCATGGTAAAAAGGTAATAGTGGCAATATTCTTGGACCTGCAGAGGGCGTTTGAAACTATATCCAGACCAATCCTCATTGATAAATTGTAGAACAATGGAATAGAAGGAGTTGAGCTGAACTGGTTTGCAAGTTACTTGACAAATAGACAACAAAGAACGCGAGTGGCAGAGCATATCTCAGAGTCGTTGACAGTAGAACTAGGAGTTCCTCAAGGGGCTGTTCTTGGAACGTTAATGTTCCTTATATATATTAATGATATAGGAAAGGTTCTTCAGTTCTCTGAAATCAGGCTGTTTGCTGAAGATGCATTTATTTTTGTATCTGGGTTTTCCGTGGATGAATGCATTGATCAAATTAATTCCGATTTAGCAAATATAACAAATTATTCAAAAATTAATAAATTAAAACTTAATACTAATAAAACTAAAGCTATGATCATAAATGCAGAATCAAATAAACAAATTTGTATTGATAATGTTATAATGGAGCATGTTGACGATTATAAGTCAACAAAGATGCAAGTGTACTAAACGCACCCACCCAATTTGAAATTTCCCCAAAGGGAAATTATGCGAAATGTCAAATGTCAAATGTCAGATGTAATATAATGTAAACAAACTTTGTGTATAAGAACGTTGGCTTCACAAATAAAATTCTAATTCTGTTTATAACGTTTTAATAAGCGGTGGTTTTTATTTTACGGAATTGTTTAAAGCGTTTTCTTTCTTATAAGAACAGTTGCAACTGCGAACAGTTTTGCTATTGTTCCATACTGAACAGAGCAAGTAAATGAAATTAAATACTTAGATGTGATAATTGATAAACTGTTAAAATTTGATAAGCATTTAAGCGAAACTTGTAGAAAAATTGCTCAAAAAATTGGATTTTTTAAACGAATAAGGCAAAAATTATCAATAAATACTTCGTTAAAGATTTATAATGTCATAATAAAACCGCATTTCGAATATTGCTCAACAATTGTATTCCTAAGTCAAAATCTATTTAAAGAAAGAGTACAAAAACTGCAAAATAGGGGAATGAGATGTATTTTAATGTGCAATATATTAACTCCCATCAGGCTAATGATTGACACTTTAAAATGGTTAACAATAAACCAAAGAATATTAAGGAATGTACTTTTATTTGTATTCAAAATGAAGAATAGCCATACGGCAAAGTATTTAACAAATCAATTAGTTTTCGTGTCAGATGTTCAACCATATAATCTGAGAAGCATAGGTGATTTTAGACTTGGTTTTTTTTAGAAATAATAAAACTCAGAATATTTTATTATATAATGGATTGAAATTATTTAATGGTCTACCAAATGAATTAAAGATTGAACGCAATATTAAAACGTTCAAAAGAATGTTAGCTTCTTATATTAAATTAAGCTATAATTAAGTTATTAACTAGTTATTTACCTTTTAAGAACAAATGTACCAAATTTTGTCAAAATAGCTCAAGCTAAATAAATCAATCTATCTATCTATCTAACTTCTTCTATACTGGGTGGTGGAACTGATTGTTCATTGACTGGACGTGGGTTCTCTTCTTGCCCTATCACTCTCTCTACATGATGCCCATTTAGCAGCTGCTGGAAGTGCTGCTTAAACACCATCTACTATTCCCTGCGCTTCGGTGACTAGGCTTCCATCACTGTTTCGAAGAGCCTGCGTTTTCCAAAATAGAAAACAAAAACTTTTTCACAAAAAGATCTGGCGTTATTTCCGGGACCAACTATTTCACACCTCCTTTTCCAAACTGAAAAGTTAATTACCTATTTTATATAACAATACAACATTTTTTTGAAAATACCTCTTTTTATTCAATCATTCATTTATTTCACGCAGTTTATTCTCCCGGGAGAAATTTGACCCTTCTATATGAACTTGCGTCCCATACGCGCGCCACACAGTTATCCGTATTTTCTATCTTTCCATTGTTGCCGTGCCGTGTTAATGGCTTAATGTTTGGCGCTTGTAGTGTTTGTACATCGACTGCAGTCACAATGTCAATATTTTGGCTTACGGGCTCTCTGATATCGAGACAGCCATATTCGCTTATGAATATTAAATAGTGTCATTCACTAACAAAGCTAATTAGCCTAAGTCAGCCTTTAAATGTGCATGGGGAGCTAACTAATAAGGACGTCTACACATTAAATTCAATTCAAATATAGGTCACGTATATCGCAATTCGCAATTAAAGTATTCCAACAACAGTATATATTTGTGCTCCTCTAAATCCCTGGTCGTAGTGGACCACATTAAATGCAAAATAAATATCTGTTCATATATCCCTCGGAGAGACCTGGAGCACGAAGAAATCCCTACAGGAATTTGATTAACACAAATATTTGGTAAACGTGACCAACCGCTATTTATACTCGTACAATGCGAATAGCTTCCGTGCATATATGGGTTTTTGGTCGTAATTTGCCACACTAAATTGTAAATTCAAATTTGAAAGTTTACTTTTACTATGCGTTTGCATTTTGCGTTTGGTTGGTCCTCGTACTTGTATTCGTAGACCGGATGCAGGAAAAAACAATGAAAGTCGATGCATTAAGAATTCAATTGATATAGCCAGTTTCATGTCTAATTGTAGCAGCATACGCGATAGATTGAACTTATTTTAGTAGGCAGCATTTTACTCCATTCTTTGATTTCCTATTAATTTAAAGAATATGGACACAGTGTGACATTTCGCTCCTATAGCGGGTTTAAATTAATAACGCTCAGAAATAAATATTTTTGCAAATTTGTTTTTACTTATTTTTATGAAAATTGTTTACAGAAAGGAATTTAATAAATTATATTAACATAGCTTTACAAGTTTTGACAAAAAATAACCAACAATTTGCACTTTTTTACTCGTTTGGTATGTCTAACAGTTGCAGAACTTCATGTTCAACAAATCTTTTTTTATTTTTTGGAATACATCTTATACACTTACCAAAAATGGATCTGAGGATATTAATAATCTATTCAGTAGGTCTGTGTTCGTGTCGACTCGCGAAGTTTTTCTGGTAAAAAGTTCCCTAAATTTTCTTTTTTCCTTATTCCTGGCTTCTTGGGCTTCCTCCGAAAGTTGGCCGATTGGAAGAATACAGGTGGCAATTATTTGTTTTCCATGAAATAAGACCTTGTGTAGACTAATTGGCATATAATACCAGCTATATTTTTTTAGATACAGTTCCCTTGTTTCTGTTGCAAAACTCTCGAAGGCATTTAAGTCAATTGGGAACCCTGACCCAAGAGCTTCTAAGATGATATGAAGCTTTTTGATAATTTCTTCGTCGATTCCTGTAATTTCGGCATTTTTGCTTCATTTCTGAAGAATCGTATAGCAGTGTTCCCATCATAAGTATTGCCTGACTGTTGAGTTGGCATATCAACCAATAAACCAGTTTCACTTCTAAATCTATCTTGGATTAATTTCCTTCTGGCTTTGACCTTTTCTTTACCATCTTGATTCCTTACCTGCCAAACTTTAACATCCAGTCTGTACGCGATATGAAGTATACAATCCCTAAAGCGGATCCAAGAGTGAAGGGGACTTAATCCGAAAGACATTGCTAGTTGGTCCACAGACTTTCTCGAAAGATTGGCTGGATTGTTCATTTCAAAAGGCTTTGCACCGCAAATGTAACAGGTTTGTGATGAAGATGTTATAGATGACGAAGCAGTACATATTTTACCGTCGATCATGGTAAGTAAAAATAGTGGTTTGACTAAGACATGAAAGCTTTCATCATTCATCTCAACAGGTAATTTGCTGTTGAATGGAATCTACTTCATGTTTGATCAATTCGGTTGATTCTTTTGCAAAACTCAATTTAATAGGCCTGCAGTACCTTGTTGATGATGGGGCTGGGTTTACTTTTACTAGCTTCTCCTTTTAAGAAATACATCTGGATAGGCACCATCGAGATACTGAAAAGATTTTCATCGAAATGAACACCCGATTCAAATTTTTGTTTGTATGGCTGTTGTTGAGCACCATCACAACCCCATTTTATTATCAGGGATATTTCTTTCAAACCCGTTTTGAAATCATCAACAGAACTTAAGACGTCTTTCTGAGCTAAACATAAACGCTTAACGCTATGATTTACTAAGCCCTGTAAACCACATTCAGCAGAGGATTCGCTCACAGTTATTGTTTAAAGCGAAACTAATTGTATCAAATTTCGAAAGATGGCTCGAATAATGTTGGCTGTAAATTATGACTCAGAAAATATAAAAAAAAAAGGAGAAACGATGTCGCCGAATTCCATTTATATACACGTTTTTTATTTGACAGCTGTCCCTTTTGACAGCCGGAAGTTTTTTTTACATCATGTATAAAAGTTATGATTTGACATAATTGTTATATGATAGGTATGACAGGGTGATTAAACAGTTATGTTATCGGGATAGCACTTTGTTCTAGCCTCTTTAATTTTGTGATAAAAGGGCAGTAAATTGGGAACAGTTTTATTTATTTTCTGGCGTATTATTTCATATTGATGAGTAGATAGCTGTGTGTCTTTTATCAGAGCTAACGCTTCATTTGCAGACATTGGCAAAAAGCCAGAAGTAGTTGTTTCCAGTGTTTTCATTCCTTCCTCTCTGTGGCTGGAGGATGAATTCTTTAAGTTGGGCTTTCGACCGCAAGATAATATTACGACTGAGCTGTACTAGAATTAAGTGTTTTTCCTTCTTTGAACCTTATTAACGATCAAAAATGACAAAAAAATTAATTGACTGAAATAAAAAAAATATACCTCTTTTCGGAGAGCATTTTGACAAATGCTTAATTGCGAAAGCAGTATTTCTTTTTCCTGCCTTTCTAAGGTTTAATTCATTTGCAGTAGCAATTTCGTTAGCGCTAAACGAATCTAAACGGGTTTGCACCTTTCTCTTCTTTCTTTTTTCACAGCATTCATCAAAGCTTTTTTTTGGTCTTCCTACCTTGTTTACACAAGATGAAGAAGGAATTTCATCTAAAACTGTTTGTGGTAGTGTTAGAGTTTCATTCAACCACGAACAATTAATGCTTTCGAAGCGATCTCGATGGCGACCACTTTTGGTAAACTTTTCGTCAAACCTCAAGCATAAATTTCTTAAAGTTGTCTTTTTTGACTTAATTTAGTCCTCAGAAAACGTAATGTTATTGAAGCAGCAAATAACAAAAGAAAAAACAGCATCAAGGCGCTTAATTTTGATCTTAGCAATCCAAACATCATAAATTTGCTTTTTCGTAATTTCGGTAGCCATGCTAAAAAATTAAAAATTTAGTATGGGTGTCGCACCTGTGCGCAAAAAGACAAAACATTTTTGTTACGTACATGCATGGCTCTACAACAAATACAGTTTTCAACGTAAACAACACTGAATAACTATACTTTTGCTCTATTGAATGCATATAACGCATAAATTTATCTTTAATTTTTGTTTCCTCTCCTCTTTAATTGAACACAAAGCACCCAATATCCCAAATCAACTTACCTTACTATTCAATAAGAATATATTTATAAAAATAAAACAAAACTTTCAATTACAATCACGCGAACTGCTTGAAAAGAAAATAACAAATCTTGCTCTCTAACCGACCTTTTTATGAATAATTGTACACAACTTGAACTTTGAGATAATTTTTTTCTGTTGCACATGCTTCTAACATAACAATTTGTTCACAGTTATTTAGTCGGAGGTGTAGGCTGCAAGAAAAGCCCTTTACATTTGTGACAGTCAAGTTTTTAATTAAATCCCGCTAAATAGGCAAATTGTCACACTAGGCGTTTTTCTTTTTTAGAGCTCGAGCTCGAGCATTATGAGCGCGCTCTGAGCCGAGCGTGCTCAGATTGTTCTGATGTATTTATGAAACACACTTGAGCACGTAGCTGCCATTTTTAATAAATGTATGTAAAAATTGAATATTTATTAATTTTTATTTATTAAATTGGTTATCCTTTAGTTCCAGAACAACAAAGTTCGTCCACCATTTCATTTATTTTGTTTTCCTGTTTTTTTTTTCTGTCTGAGTGACTGTGAGTGTGTATTCAGCTTTTTACTCAGCATGCTCAGTCAATTTATTCTGAGCTCATCGAGCGCGCTCTGATTATGCTCAGATCGAAAAAAGAAACACAAATCTGAGCTCTGATGTATCTGAGCTAAAAAAGAAACACGAACTTTTTGTATAACAGTTCAGGTTGTGCTCTGAACTAAAAAAGAAAAACCCCTACTGTGGGCGCCAGCAATTGCGTATTAAGATTGAATTTAAAGCATAAAAAGAACAAAAGTGTATCGAAATGAACCATTTGATTTTTTGATTTCCTCCGTGACTTTTTTTTTCAGTGTTGGCAAAATAATATGTAAGTTTATTTCTCCAGCGATATATTGCCAGAAATTTTTCCACTAAGAAAGCCGAATAGATGTCTGCTGCCGTGTTCTGTTTGTTTTGCAGATCGAAACCACCGCTATACTCGGACGATTATTTTTTTTTGCATCGATGGTTGGTGGCAGTGGTAATTTTCCATTCCTTGCACAAACAAAAATAACTGTCCGAGTAACAGTGGTCGTGACCAATGGCCAGAAGCAGCTGTGAATAACAATCATGCACCCACCGCCGAGGGACGCATTTTCTTTCGATTTGTTTCGCCAATAATTTAGTTAAAAATATTTTACAAAATTTTGCAACATATAGTGACATATACGGCGAGCTTGATGTTGTGTACTTCAATCTAGTCGTCTTCGGTTGGTGACAACTTTGGCATCGATTACTATTGCCGGTTTTTAGGGTCCATCCGGAGTGATCACAGTGAGTTGTTCGAACTTCGAAGATTTTTGTTCCCTTATCGGACCCATACCTATGTGAGCCTCCTTTGTTTATTGGACCCCTACCTATGTGACCTTCCTTGTAGTTGTCTGCTTCCTTGAGCCCAGTCCCATCGACGGAGCGATGCAGTTTCAAACTCCAATGCGCTTCTGCAAAGTATGTGTCCGTCCACTCCAAGGCGGGCTGTAGCCTTGTCGATTTTCACCGCTACAAGTACTTAAAGGTAGGAATGACTAAGCACATTCCTCTAAGTTAAGTTTCCTTTCTTAGAATTTCGTAATAGGAGCGAATTTAAATACACTTTTGTTCAGCTTGAACGTTTACAACTATAAACTAATTTTAGTAAATTGTAAATGTTTTCTGCCTTTATTCGTTGGAATACAACAATGCAAGGTCGGCTCAGTGGTTTAGTGGTTAGTGTGTTGAACTGCTAAGCGAGGGGTCCCAGGTTCGAATCCCGGGGAAACCCAAATTCCAACTTAAGGTATTTTTCACCGCGCCACCTCTCGCGAACGTCTGACACACATCCGAGAGTATAACTGTCATGAAAGAGCTTCTCAATTGGCCGTTTGGACTTGGCATAAAATTTGAGATCCCTTCCATACGTCGCAAAAATAAAAAGTCACACGAGACGAATGGTTGTGAGAAGCTAGGCCTAGGGTCCTTACGGACCTGTTGCGCCAATTATTTATTATTTTATTTTTTACTACAATTTTTAAGTTTAGCAAACACAAATTTGTACAAATGCATGCACAAAATTGAAAAATATTGCATTTTAGTTTTGTTTCTTAACACTTGAAATAAATATTTCGAATATTTTCATTAAATTAAATGTTTGATGTTTGGTATCGTTTTTAACCACTAGCGCTTGATTTTTGATTGGTTTTCCTTTTTTAATAGTTTGCAAGTTACGAGTGCATGCGTAGTAAAAAATAAATTTGTAATAAGTTTGGGATGTTTCCAAGACTTTCTGGAGAGTCATCGAGAAGAGAATAAAATACCGGTTCACTTAAGATTGGACAGCTCATACCCGAATACCTACATTTATCTACAACTTACTTTAGGTACTGACCTTAGTCGGCTCAGATAGATATTTTTCTGCAACCAAACCCTCTTTGGAAATGGAGTTTGTTCCCAGAAAATGAGAATTTCTAATGAATCAGTGGTTGCTGTTAAAAGGTTGATTTCGCGGAAATATAGATATAAGAATTGTCAGCATCCAGCAAAATCCCCGCGAAGTAATAAATTTTGGAACTTCTGGAGGAATAACAGGTAGGTAGTATGTGTGAATTCAAAATACACAGAATTCTGTTTTATTTGGTGTGAATTCATAGAGGAGTACGCATGACAGTTTTCGTGCATTTCCTGTTTTGATTTTTGCTTTAAAAGACCTTTGAAAGATATCTGTTGGGAAAATATATTTGCAATTTATATATTCCTTTTTTTAGAATAAAATCCTCGTTGTGAAATACACCACTGACCTTGTTTTTCACGAAAACAAATTATGAGATTTGAATTCTGCGATGACAAAAAATGTAATAAATTCCAAGAAAGTTGTCGCACTAGCAAATGTGGAGGTCTAATTGTTTATTGGTACCGTTTCACTAATGCTGTACAATTTTACTAAAGCTGGCAACCAGCTGATGGTCGACATTAGTGTTTGATTATTTGTAAGGACGAATGACTTGGTACCGGCTTATAAATCGTCTGGACGTGTGGGAATGGCTCGGGTAACGAGTAGCGGTGGCAGTGGCCTGGGACGTGCAAGCTGATGGAAGAACTTTTGCTGGGAAGTCAGTTCTTGTTGACGAGTTCGGATCGGCGGTCATTTTCTTTCTCTCTGTTCTTTCCTAATTTTTTGAAAAGAGTTTTTGTAATAGTATTAATATTTTATTTTCCGATACTTCTTTAATAAAACGAGTTTTTTGTAACATGGTGTTAATGTTTTTTTATTGTTCGAAACTACATGTATGAGTTCGCGGATGCGATAACTTCCATATTAGGTAGTCGTTTTTTGTTTGATCTATCGGGTATGAGCTGTATAGATGCCTTCTATATCAGGGCGGTAAGCCCTTGGCTGACTAAAGCATAGGGAAGTAGTCTGTTGCGGTGTCCTTGGGAGGCGAACATTTGCGATAAACTTTATATCTAGATAACTCCATTCTTCCGACCTTCTAAGAGTCGGCATCCTCTGTCCGGCTACGTTAAAGTGCCCCTTTTCAATGACAGTGATTTTCTGCTTGCACTTTTTGTTGATGCTGATTGTTGTGCATTTGGCGGGTTAAGAGATAATCCAGACCAGAGGATGCTAGGATGCCATAGGTATAGTCCAGCAGTATTTGGAGACTCATTGTTGTCGGTGCGCACATAATTATGTCGTCTTTAAAGACAAATGCATTTGACCTCTTGCAGACGTTCGATCACCATAAAAAATAGAGCCAATAGTCACCGCAGCTAGACTCTTTAGCTCTATTCCTTGTAATTTGTAATTACCTTATAATAAAATAAAATAAATAAATAAAAAAATAACGCCTTGCTCGACACCTCTCCTCGGTGTGATGGGTGTCCCTCCATATTGAGTCTTGTGGTCGAGTTCCTATAGATTTCCTCGAAATACACCGAAAAAAAAATTGATAAAACAACTGTAAAAATAACATTTTTGAGTTATAAAAGTCGTCCAACATTAAAAATATCACTATTGATAAGCTCACCATTTCATATCTATATTTATGAATTATCAATTAAATGCGAAAAATGTAATATCTACATTTAAATGCAGAAACTGTTTCCTAGTATTATTAATATTAAAATATTAAATCAATATTCTTATACCGATATTTCCTCATGATAATGTTACATTAAGCGGCGCAGTGGCTTAGTGGTTAGTGTGTTGGACTACTAAGCGAGGGGTCCCAGGTTCGAATCCCGAGAAAAACCCAAATTCCAACTTAAGGTTTTTTTCGCTGCGCCACCTCTCGCGAACGTCTGACAAACATCCGAGAGTATAACTGTCATGAAAGAGCTTCTCAATTGGCCGTTTGGACTCGGCATAAAATTGTAGATCCCTTCCATTCGTCCCAAAAATAAAAACTCACACAAGACGAATGGTTGTGAGAAGCTAGGCTTGGGTCCATACGGACCTGTTCAATTTCAATTTCAATTTCAATTATTTTAACCACCAATTATTTATTTTTTATTTAATGTTGCATTAAAAATGTTAAAATTAGATTTTCAAACTCGTGTTTTTAACTACCAATTGGATATTAAAAATATGGAATTAATATATTTTAAATTATTTTTTTCTACTGTTAATGTAACATTAAAAATATTGGATTCATATTTGGAAAAAAAAATGTAATATCAAAATGATAGCGAAAATATTAAATCAATATCTACTTCGTTATTGCTTTTACCTAATGTCAATGTAACATTGGAAATATTGTTTTTATATTTTTAATAATTGAATATTTACCATCTACCAATTTAATATCGAAAATTTTAAATCAAAAATTTTTTTAACTAGTCCCTAATTTGAATGAAGCATTCAAAATATTAAATTGATATTTACAAATACAAAATTTCAAATGTTGAAGAGTGATGCCAATACAATTTTAGAAATTGTATGTTCAACAAGAATTAAAGACATTATCTTTATCTACGTAACGTGATATTAATTGCTTGCTTTAAAGTTATTTAAAAAATTACCATAGAAGTAATTATTTAGTCCACAAATTTTAACGCACTTACCGTTTATTCATTGTTTATTTCTGAGAAAAAAACTTTTTATAGTTTGTTTTAAAGTATGTATGTTTATTTTATTGTTTTCATATTTATTTTTAGAAAGTACGAACAAAAACTAACAAGGATTTAAAAAAATAAAAATACGCAATGTTCTTTGTTAAGCTGGTTAAAAATTTACAAAACTTAAATATAAAATAAATGTATCACTTAATTTATGATATTTAAAAAAATATAAAAAATACACAATATTACAAAATTTATTTAAGAAAACAATTTAATTTCATATTATGCCTTAAACTTTAATAAACAATAACATTCAAATTTTGAAAAGAGTTTCGTTTATTCATTAAAACAATTTATTTCTTATTAAAGCTGAACCATCACAAATGTAATACAAATGAATTGGGGGACCAGTAAATAATTTTAAATCAAAAATTGTATAGACATTTAATTTAGAACCTACAAAATAAGATTGATAGTGCTCAGAAAACTTCAATATTTTGTATTGATGAGCTAAAACATGGGGCTTTCTTTTATTGTCCAGTAGCATTTCTTTAATTTCATATAATTCAACTTTACTTTGTTTTTTAATTGTAAGAAAAAAAAAACTTTGTATACAATGTTCCTCTATAAGTAATAGACTTAGCAGCCAATAGTTTCAGAGTACAATTGCTCAAAGTCCAGATCTATCTATAAGAAAAATAATCGTTTTTGCTTGCACAAACGTTTTGCTTCATACTTTTGCTTAGAGAACGAAAGGAATTTTTTTTTGCACAAAACAAAGAAAAACGGAAGCTATTTTATTGTGTTTCTCGTAAAAGACGAGAGAAGTTTCATGAAGTCAATATTCGCTTTCGCATGATTTCTTTAGTTTTCGGAAATGTAAAAATGGTTTTCGTTTCGTTTTTTAAAGAGTCCAAATCGGATAATCGTAATTATAATTCCACAATCCACACTACTTGTTATGTAGTGTATTTTTTTTGTTTTTAATATTCTAATAGTTTTGGTTTTCTGAATGAACATTAATCGAAGAACTTTTTGGCAAAAAGGGATCAGTACAACATTCGTACCTATTTTTCATAATTTTTCAAATCAAGTTTTACCATTGACATGTTATGGTAGGTTAGGCAAATGCTAAAAAAAATTAGATGATTTTGATTGCGAACATAAGTGCCGGTCCGATAGTATTATTTCTAACAATATTTATGGCACGATTTTTCGAGGAAATTATTGTCTAAATCTACACAACAAAATCTTGGAAGAGTCAGACTTTCTGTTTTGATTAACTTGAATTTGGAAAACCACAGTTTTATATTACTTTTTATTTTAAGAAGATATTTCTGTATCAAAAAAAAATAATTTAAGTATATAAATGCAATCTTAATAATTAAAATATAGAGTCGCAATTATCACATAGATATTAAAATGTGGATATAATTACTTTTCTTATCAAATAAATACTGAGAATGTTTAATATGACTTACTATTTGATAATCTTATTTCAATAGCAAAAAATATCATAAAAAAATTGATATTTAAAATTGATATTACAATGCTAAAATAAATCTTTTTTATAACATTTTTAATTTCAAGTAAGCAATAATATTATTAATATAACATTTTTTACATTTATCCAATATGTTTTACGGTCGATTTGATATGAAAATAGCAAAATGTAATTTTACTATTAAAAAAATTTCATTATAATATGGCCTTTTTTTTTAGTGTAGTTGATAAGGTCGGGTGTTAATTCGTATGACGGCAGGATTCCAAAGAACGTTTCGTGCGAAGCGGAGTCGAAAGCCTTTGCCACATCGATGATGGTGTCTCAGAAATGGGTACAATATCATTACATTCACTGCACATCTGTCTGTTGTAATGAAAGCCTCTTGTCAAGGATATGGATCGATTGCGTTAGAGAGTCTCCTAGCCAGGATGCCATTATACTACCTGGGGTTGAGAGATGGATTGTTTTGGATCGTTAATCTTCCTCTTCGCTCGAGTCTGTCTTTTTAGGCATTGAGGTTGTTTTCCTTTTGCCAAAGTTGTGCAGGCCTTCCCCACCACAGTATTATGTTCATAACTCAAAGTATATAATTTCAGAAGGACAGCTTTTAATTGGCGGACAGTCACTCCATCTCGGCCGGGAGATGTTGTTAGGTTAGGTTAGGTTAGTGGGTTGGCAGGACAAGAGAAACCTGTACGTGCCACCTTAGGTCAATGTAGATACGTGAACCTGTGAAAAACCTACGGATTGGTAAACCACCCCGTATTATTTACAAATTTAAGTAGATCGTTTATGGACCTGTCTGAAAGTTCTTCAAAATCCTAGAAGAAGTAACTACCAGTTACAAAGAAAGTGTAGGGTGTCCTCATACACGTCCTCCGTCCGACACCGACTGCGCAAACACTACGCGGTTTGGCCACTAACATTGAAGAGCATGGGACCACACGAAACGTTACCAAGGGTGGCCGGCCCCAGAGCGCCCGTTGTGCCGAGAATATCGCCGCTGTTGACGAGGATGTCAAGCTGTCGCCGGAAATATCGACCAGACGACGTGCCTCGCAATTAGCCATCAGCCGGTCGTCCCTAAGGCGAATTTTGGTACAAAGTCCAGTCCGTGCATCAGCTGCTGCCTGTCGACCACCAAACGCGTGTATCCTACGCCCAAGCCATCCTCAATCTCGAGGACGAAGTGGACGATTTTTCGACCAAAATCGTAATGAGCGATGAGGCTCATTTCCACCTCAGCGGGTACGTGAACAAGCAAAACTATCGCTTCTGGGGCACCGAAAATCCACGAGTAATGCACGAGGAGCCATTACACCCGCTCAAAGTTACAGCATGGTGCGCTGTTCACGTTGGAGGAGTCATTGGGCCATTTTTTTTTTTCGAGAACGCCGCTGGTCAAACGACAACAATGGACGGCCATGTTAACCGAGTTTTTTCTGCCGCAAGGACTGGAGGACATGTGGTTCCAACAGGACGGAGCTACGGTACACTCTGCGCGAGCCACAACCGATATTCTGCAGGCGACGTTCCCGGGTCGCCTCGTCTCTCGTTTTGGCGATTTGCAATGGCCCGCAAGATCGCCCGATTTAACCGTTCCAGATTTTTTTTGTGGGGTTTTTTGAAGTCCCGTGTTTGTGTGAACAAGCCCGAGACTCTAAAAGCCCCAAAGGACAACATTCAACACGAGTGCGAGAATCTGTCGCCCGAAGTCCTCGCCGAAGTGATGAAAAATGCCATAAAACGAGCCCGTATGGCAATCAATTGTGATGGCGCCCATTTGGCCGATATCATCTTCTCGACTTGACTAATAAAATTCTAAAGGTTCAAGTAAACATAATCAAAAAACAGAAAAGTTTTTCATTTAGAAAAAAAATGAGAGCCAAACAACATCGGATGTCATCTTTTGGCCCACCTTGTATTATTTCCCGTGTATTTGTTCAGAATTTGTGCATGTCCTGTCAGGCTGTGTTGCCAGTTTTTGGTCTGGCTTACACGAAGGGCGCCGTTTGCAGCAAATTCTTGTACAAAGAGGTCAAGGGGTTTGAGTGTGAGTGTAGCCTCTAGGCCTGCTGTGGGGCTGGTTCTCATTGCCCCTGTGGTGCCACTACAGGCCATTCTTTGAATGTTTGTCATGGTTTTTAGGTTGCGCTTGCCACCAGAATAAACCGCCATATGTTAGTATCGGTCTAACAACCGCTGTGTAGAGCCATATGACTATTTTAGGATAAGGACCCCATGTTCTTCTGAATATTCTATTATACAGGCATAGAATGTCGTGCATGCTTATTCTTACTTATTTGTCTGCGATGGGTATTCAAAGGACTCGAGAGAGAATATCTCAAGTCTCATTCTCAATATTCAGACAGATTTGGTCGAACTTTAGTGCTAAAAAAGGGCGACTTCTGTCTATAAAAAGGAATTAAATCAGCTCCCTTAGTTACTAAACCTCCTTTGCAGTTCCTTGGAGGGGATTATAGTTCTGACTTCTACTGTAATATAATAAGATCAATTGGTTTCAGTTCAACCAATCTCTTCTACTTTACTGATAGCAGATTACCCTTTCGGACCCGCTAAGAGAATAGATTTCATCAATCACCCTCCGTTTTGCTTTGGAAAGACACTGTAACAAAGAGGGGTCCGAACGAACTGATTAAGTTACCTCAATTTGCACTCTGCAAATAATTTTATTTAGTTAGTCATCTGCCCTTTCATTTAGCAAGCACCCGATAAGCCACCTACCAACCTACTTATTCCGTAAGTGAATTCAATTCCTTCCACTGCCGCGGGTTTCCTTTTTAGATGTACATACATTTATTCGTACCTAATTTCGATTACGGTAAAATCAGTACACCCGTCCACAACCATAGTCGAAATAATCGTCAGTAGACCAAAAGTCGCCTCTGACCCAGATATTCATATACAGACTTTTAAATGAGATATGCAGTTTAATTGAATATACAATTATCGAATGTCCCATATGCACAAAAATAATTATACCCATAGCAAGTGCGATTTAAGGACACAAAATGAAAAGGTAATAATTTTCTCTTATGATATGACAAGCACTTTTAGTCGTAACGATTTCCATCTCAATCGAAGTCCGCTTCAGTTCAATAACGCTATTGCCAAGTTAATTTCTACTTAATTCCAAATGAGAAGCAAACCTAAATTAAAAATCACGCTTCACGCCCTCCCGCCAAAACAAACCATTGAGAGAGTTATAAGCCCATAATCAACGTTGACAACTAGAGAACAAGCTAATAAATTACATCCGGTCGCCATAGAGGCGAGGCCACAAAATCCGCTCGCTTTACCCTGATGTAGTTTCCGCTATTTCGTTGCGGACTTAGGACGCACTTGTAATTCGATTCCTAAAAATTAGGCAGGAATATCCATCCATTCGCAAGTAACTAATAGCATGGCATTAAAATCGGGTACGAAATGCAAGGTATTATGCATTTGGTCAGGATGCCAATTAACATTTATTTTAGTTGCCGGTGCATTTGGCAAAACTTTCGACATTCGCCCGCCTTGGTCCTTTTAGTGATTGTCTGAATGGAATCGGAGGTGGGCGGGGGGGATTGGGTTGGGAGTGTATCAGGGGGCGCGTCGACATTCGAACCACTGTACAGTTCTAAGCAAAATAATGACCCACCAGAAGGCGAAGTTTGTTTGCATTTTAGACCTCAATGATAAATTGTCTGTCCCGAAGTATACTTATACGGGTCGAGAGTTAATGGAGCGAGCAGCCTAATGTGACTGACTATCGGGCGTTGTTGTGCTAATGCACTAAGTAGTAGTTGCAAACTGACAGTAGAAGCCATTTGTAAAATTGGCGGTTGGTGTGGATTTAACTGCTTAACTCTTAAGTGTGCACTGCAGAATGCAGTGTATACGTCCATGATTACTTGGGATGGTGGTCTTGTATGTTTGTGTTACTTAAATGCGTCTGCTATATTTTTTTTTTTAATATTTCGATTTGATTTGAAGTTACAATAGAAAAAGACCATATCGCGTCAAAATGAAAAAAAAAGTAAAAAATTCTCCTAAGCAAACGAAATGCAAATTTCTTATTTGACCGTTGTTAAAAAGCTCATCAACAGGATTTAAATTTTGTTTAGTTTAGTTGAGTATATTTCATCAAACAAAGTTACAGTACTTTAGTGATTGCTTGATATATACATCGTCGTGCGAGAATAACAAGGTCGCATGTGAAAAACGATGAATTTGAGATACAGCGAAAACAAAATTTCACACTTTTTTTATTGGAGCTGTAGTTTATTTTGTTCATAGACTAAATGCTTACGTGTTCATGTCATAAAGCCAAACAAAAATTCATCAAAATTTTATATCCAATATGTGCACAAACTTAATAAATGAGCTTTAAAAATCCACATAAAAATTCTTAAATTAATTTAAAGGCTTTCAAAAATTTACAAGACTCTTGTCTTACTTTGTAAGCGATTCTGAAATAAATAAATAAATAAATACGACTTTGTTGCTAAAGTTTAATTCCCGTTTTTGAGTTGCTAGGTTATATGTCGGACATACGACTTTAAACTAAAGATAACAGACGAAAAATTTCAAACACCCAAAAATAAATTGCAATATTAGAAATATTTTATTTAAAAAAACTGTAACTAAACAATAAATTAATTCAAAATTTGTTGAACAAATTGACATGAAAATTCATTTAATTGAAAAAAAAAAAAAAATAAATAATAAATAATAATAGTAGTAGGTAAATAATTTAAAGATTTAATTAATGTTTTAAAAAGCAAAGGCGGCAAAGGTTTTTTCCACTTCCGGCATAAACTTTAACATTGACCGAAAACATTTTATTTTTTGTTCCGACATTTCTGTGCGTAGTTTCAATTTTGTTGGGTTTGGTAATTTAAACGGGGTTGAGTTTGCTCTGGTAGAAATTTTAGTGTACTTTAAATCAACTTGCATGTATTCGGATTCCAAGTATGATGTTTCATATTGTACTGAAGTCAGGTTTTGAGTAAATTTTAAATTTGTTACCTTGAAATAAGGTATCTGCTTAAAACTTAACAGTGAAGAACAAGCTTGGAAATCAAAAAAGCCTTGAGCTTGCATTTGCGACATTTTCATTTTTTGTCCCTTAAATTTTGCCTTCATTAAAATTGGCATCAAGGAAATTGGAGAATAAAATTCTCTTGGCTTTAGGATTCTCTCCAAAACACTATGCACCGTGTCAATATCTTGAATGCAGGAGTGGCCAGGAGTGCAAAAGTTAATTTTTAGTCCCACGATCTGGCTGTTGGATTCCAAAAATAATAGTATAGCCAGACTCATGATTGAATTTCTCTGTTGAGGAACGCAGGAATCACACCAAAGAACGAGTTCTTTTATATCGGGGTTGTCAGCAATAACGGCCTTTAAAATTTTAGTTAATCCACTCGCAATATCGTTGGCCCTTCGACCCATCATTGTTTCGTTCCATATTGCACAATATACTTGCCCAGAGCTGGATAAATGAGCTGTGAGGTTGTAGACGTTCAATTTACTTAAATAGTAAAACGACCCAATTTCACTTTTTGGACAAGTTATTACGTTTTGTTCTTCTATTACGGCACTCTACTTTTTCTTCATTATGTCGTCGAAATTTGGCCTCTTCATATAAATTTGGTGTGAGGTTCCTTGAGTTTTCTGTCTATACATTTCTGCAATAGAAAGTCCGGGTTCAAGAAACTTTTTTGTAGTGCTTTGACGACAATAGTGAGACTCTACTAATTAAAGAAATATTTAAAAGTATATTTTCTTCTACCATCCGTTGTTTTTCCAGCTCTGCCTCCAATACATTCAAATTTTTCTGTTGTTGATGAAATAAATAATTTTTTTTCTGCGGCGTTCAAAGAATAGTATGCCTTGAATAACTGAAGTCTTTCCTTTTCCGTTACATACCTGCACTGTAACTTGCATGTAACTGCACAATTTTTTGTTGTTTTGATGGACTTAGCTTCAACATTTTTTTTTCTTCCCGAAACGTAGGCTTGACCAGCTTGATAACGAGCTCTACGTACGTTTGATTTCCACTTGCTAGAGTTTCGCTTCCCTTTTGTTGTTCTGTTGTTGGAATTGTCAATGACATCTATCACAATGCCCTCAGCAGTTATTTGAGCACCCGGTACTAGACTGTCGAAATCAATTTCAACTTCCGGCTGCAATTCCATTTTGCTAACCTACTTTTATACCAACGAAATTTATGTTATGTCCCTTTAAAAATTAAAATTAAGTAGTTCCTTACTTACGATCTCTTAAATTTACTAATTTTGAAGTGAATAACTCAAAATTTATTGTTGAAGGTCTAACTGTTTATTTGTAAAAATACATTCAATGCCTGCAACTGCTTTAACCGACCGAAAGAAATCACGTTTTTTACCGGTTGTCAATAATGGAATAACATAAATCAGAGCAACTATTTAAGAATAACAAAGACGTATGTAGTTAACATACGACTTTGTTACAATTTTTTTGTTTGAATTCTAAAATTCCATAGTTGTATGTACACATACGACTTTGATCTAAACATTCGGTGAATATTCTTTTAAAAACCTTGATTTTATGGCTTTTTTCCTTCTATAATATGTGCTGCTCTCTTGTAGAAAGTAGGAAATGCTTCTAAAAGGAAATTTGAACGTGTTTGCATCAAAATGTCAAATTTGAATTTTTTCGACATACGACCTTGTTTTCTCGCACGACGACATGTAATATAATAAATAAAAAAGCAAAAATAATAAAAATAACATTTAACATTCCCACCATTAGAATTGCTTCAGATTAATATCAAATTATTTTTAAATGAAAGTCTACTAAGACTAAAATCTATCATATCGCAAATTGTATTAGCTTCCCTTAAGCACCTAGACAATGTTTCATTGGCAGCGTAATTTGTTCTGTGATATGGAATCTTAAAAAAACAATCGGTTTCTAAGCAACCTCGCAGGCACATTGAAATTAATTAAGCCCAAAATATCGGAACAATCATACGTCACGAGTGAACATAATCTAAAGAGGCAAGATTCCAAATAATTTGCACCTTGTTCAATAAGAAGGCATATCAATATACCAGTGAAGCCTTTTCACTAATACTCATATACAGGACTCCAAATTGTACTACAATATTCAAGAGTAGATCTAACAAACGCAAAAAATAGACATTTCAAAGTGTGTGTATCACAGAACTCCTTTGAATTACGCAGAATGAATCCCAACATCGAATTACCTTTGGCGACTAAAAAATCGCTATGTTTTAAGAAATCAAGATTTTTTGTCAAAAATTACCCCTAAGTCTTTTTTAAAGGTCATAATTGAAAGAAATGTATCGTTTATTTTATAAGAAAAGTTAATAGATGAACGATTTCGACAAAACGTTAAACTTTGACATTTTTCAATATTAAGGTGTAAGGAGTTAATTAAACACCAATTTGATAATCTATCAAGATCTTCTTGTAATAACATATAGTCATGCTCAGATTTTATACACCTATAGACTTTCAAATCGTCCGCATACATAAGGCTCTCAGAATTTAAAAATACCTTCGAAATGTCATTGACAAATAACAAAAAATGGAGGGGCCAAGGTTAATTTTTCTTAGTTTTACTGCATGCCTGTCTAGTGTGGTGACCATATTATATTCATTTTATGCATTACTTTTAAACCCGGCTACTTTATGTTCATGAATGTTAGGTTTGGGTTGGGTTAAGTTGGGAGGGCAGTTTGCACCATGAGCAATTATGATAGTAATTACACCAGAGACTTAATTTTCGTTCCTCTTTATCCTTGAAGCTTTTGAAGAATTAATTTGTAAAGATACCTAGCCTTTGTGCCATATATCGATTGATGCAATGTCCGGTTATTACCCCGGTTTTTTTATTTATTATATTCTATCTTCCTGCGAAAGGCCAACTTCTTGTGAACGACGAGGAATTGACTGCCTTGGGCTTACCTGTACACTTTCATGGGCCACGGGAATGTTCTCTGAACGTTGGCTGATTTTTTAATGAACCGGTTATCTCGAATTTGGACACCAAACGTTGGAGAATCTTGTTGCTCCCATTTAATTTGATAATTTTTACCTTCTGGTCAATCGTGTAAGTTATCACCGTCGTCAGAGGCCAAGAACAAAAATGCGTGCATATATCTGTTCCCATAGTCTCGGTGGAAAGGATCATGTTGCACACATGCCGTTGCCACCGAATGCGTAATTCATACAAGTGCCCTTGTATTGTAGAAAGTTACTCAAACCCTTTTGATCTAACGGAAAAACATAAAAACCCTAGGAACGCCACAAACTCTACCTAAAGGATTTTTCCAATGCGTCACCTTTCGCAAACGTCTGACAGAAAGAATAACAGTTCTAAAAAAGATTCTTAATTTATATGAAGACTTGTAATTAAAAGAATCAGACAGCTTTATGTGCTTAGTTCATGACTTTAATTCAACGACTGACTAATATGTCTGTCACAATACATTGTTAGTACTTAACCTAAACCTAATACATGTTAGTAATATGTAGATAAATATTTTGCATGCAATAACTTAGATTTAATATCTTCCACGGTAGGAAATTGAAAATGCGGTCTATAAATTGTTTTGTTTAGTTGTTTTGGATCAAGACACAATCTTAATTCACCCTTGGGCTCAGTTACTATAACTTTCGGATTGACCCACTCTGAGGGGTCATATACCGGCACAATTATATTTAGTTTGACTAACCTCTCCAATTCTTGCTTTAACAGCGCATGCAGTTTAAATGGGACACTTCGGGCATATTCGATCGCAGGCATCACCTCGGGATTTAAACGAAAACTACATTTCACATTAAGACATCCAATTCCTTGAAACACATCAGAAAATTCATTTACAATTTGGTTGTGCTTACTAATTTCACTAAAACTATATAATGAGTTTATTTGTTTAACTAAATTAAGTTGGATACAGCTGCGTAGACCAAACACTGTTTGGCAATTCAAATCAATTATATGAATTTTTATTGATTACGCAGGGAATGTAGCTCACTCCTCTCACTATTTGTTTTTCACCACTAAAAGCTAACACGTTTGTATTAGAAACTTGTAAAGTATTTGTTTTAAGTCCAAGTTTTTGTATACGTTTCTAGTGACATTATATTTGTTTGTGCACCTGTGTCCAACTGCGCTTTGACATTTCTATGATTAATTTCTACACTACAATACCAATTCATTTGATGACGTATTTTCACTCTCCTGGTTGTCTTTGTCTAATTCAACGGCATTTACTGTTGTTACTGGTTGCTTTACACATCTGCGCGAAGTGATTTGGCTGTTTACTTTTGTGACATATTGCTCCCAATGCGGGACATTTGAATCGATGACGTTGACCGCATCGTCCGCAAGTGTCTGTTTTCTTTGTGTTGGTTGTCCATGTATTTTGCTTCTCCTTTTGATTGCTTTTGTTATTTGTGCTAGTCTATAGCGCACCAACAAAATTTGAAGAATTAGTGCAGCTTTCCAATTGTTTGGTTTGTGACCTTGAAATTTAAAGTAATTTAGAAATTTCGATTGCCTTCTCCAATTTGATGTTTCCTTCACTAAGTAGCCGTTCTTTAATATAACTAAAGGATTCATGCAGCCTGCATATAAAAATGTCTTTTACAAGTGCGTCCTTTAGATTTTTAAATTCGCAGTTTACACTTAAGATTTTGAGGGCTGTTACAAGATCCTCTATGGATTCGTTTGCTAGTTGACGGCGTGTAAAAAATGAATGCCGCTCCATGGAAATATTTGTTTTTGGGACAAAGTGTGTATCGAACTTTTTTATAAGATTTTCATATGTGATCTGGTCGATGTCCTCGTTGAACGAATTAAAAATGTCCACACTTTGTGATCCTATGTGGTGTAAAAGCATAGCTGTTTTACGCTTATCATTTTGTTCTTCTAGACCACTTGCACGAGTTATAATTTTATCTTCTTTAATAAAAAATAGAGCTCAAATTATAGTTTGTCTTTATTTTATGACTTACATGCTCCGACTGACTTAGCTGCCGAAAAACACATTTACAAAACTCCAAAAGTAATGTTAACATCATTTACATGACAACCGGCAACGGGTTATATTATAGAGAGAGAGTGACAGTAGAATATAAAGTAAATGATTACAACATTAAGAGTTACAGTTTTGGAGACTTATGTTTATGCTTAGATTAGAGTTTCCGTGTACTTTTATATAGTACTAAGGCAATATTTTGTAAAAGTGCTACATCCAAATAGTACGTTCTTATGTGTGCATCGTAACTCACGCATGTAAATTTTAAATTGGGTTTTCCACTTTGTCCATGCGCTCGCTAAATTCACTGATTGAAAGTTTATTGGCTGCATGCTAAAACCACTTGTCACTATTTCGGTTTCATTTCTTGACTCGGTTGCCATTTTTATTTTACCTTTAAATGGTTTTATTTTTTATTTTAATTCACATCTGACACCATTGTGAAGACTTGTAATTAAAAGAATCAGACAGCTTTATGTGCTTAGTTCATGACTTTAATTCAACGACTGACTAATATGTCTGTCACAATACATTGTAGTACTTAACCTAGTAATATAATTTGTACTTATAAACATACACTCACAACGATTTACACTTCGGTATTAAATTGTTGTCATCCTAATAATGAAAACTCACAAAAATGAGTGATTGTAAAAACATGCTAGACTGGGGTCCTATATGTCTATTATTGCAGTTTACAAGTTATTCAAAAGGGCTAATATAACCTAGCTATACTCGCACTGTTAATAAAAACACCGTTATCCCCGGCAATGTATCAAAGTGTACACGTCTCACAAAGATGCTCGACTTCCATTTGGTGCTTGCCGCAATAACTTTGATAATTTATTTACTAAGAGTAAATGTTTCCCAACTTTCAAGTGCATAGCAAGAGAAATAGAACTCGAAAAGGTTTCCTACCCACATTGAGGAGTGCCTCCGGCTGGCCACGGCAAGTGGAAAATGTATCAATCTTCAAACAGAACGACAGGAAATTGATTCACTATTGCCCAACAACTGGCAACTTATTGTTTGTTTGCTGCAGCTTTCAGAGAATATTTTATTTGTTCAGGGATAATTAATTACTTAGAAGCTTTAGCCTTCAGGATACTTTGGAAGAATATCATTCCACTACAAATTGAGTTTTCCAGAAGCAAAAAAAAAAAAAAAAGAAAAGAAAATGTAATGGTAAGCATTCATTACTGCAGTTGATGGAGTGATTGGTGGTGAGAAAATACAGTCCTAATAGTCTGTAATCTAGTACCAATTTCTATTATTATACGCAAAAGGTTTTACGCAAGGAACAGGGGTTGTGGTCTCCTGTGGCATTATTATCGAACGAAATCATATCCAATCATAAACGTGCGGCGACGATCATAAATTTGCTGCCAACGTAACTGGAAAAATGTCGGTAAAGTTAAATGGATGAAAAAATGTGGAGATATCATTGGGTCGCATACGGGAACGGGATACCTACTAGCTGATACTGGAGCGACAGAGAACAAAGACAAATGACTGTGCGAGAAAAGTTTCTATATGTTCCTGCAAGAAGAAGAACGTATATAATTGTGAACTCAAGTGCAAAGCTGCCTTCGGTTGCCAAAGTCAGAGAGTTTCTCCATATGCACACAGTCTGCCACATATAGCACCCTAATGAAGGATTGCAGGGAGCGGGCTATGGGAGCCTTATCCTTTGCTTGGTTGGTTTCGCGCAGACAGTGGCGACATGGAAATAGTATTATCATTTATATGAATTAATATTCCAACCAATGTGTTGGCATTTTACTTTTGAATTTTCGTGTATCTGTTGTGGGGATGGATGAAAAAGTTGCTTATTTATGCCTTCTTGTTCTCCACTTTATTGGACTATGCCAGTCATAAAGTATTTGCTTTGCATTTCGCTTATTCATTTATGAGAGTAGTTTTATATCGTCTTCGTATTTTTCCGCGTTCATTTATCATGTTATTAATGAGTTTACTAATGTAATTAATGATATTGAAAAAGTCCGTAGGGACCCTATTCGAATGTTTTTTTGTTTTTTGAAATACAAACGAAATTACGGTTTGAATATCCACATTGGAAAAATGGCATTAGTCTGAGCAAAAAGCGGAATATTAGGAATGGCAAGAGATTACAAAGTGGGCCTCAGAGGGGCTTGAGCTCGATCCAAAAAGGAACGCCTTCAAGACTGACACAAGTCTGTCATAGAGGATGGTTTTTTAGAGATAAGAGACTTGTGCACTATGGGTGCATGCTCAAAGAGATATGTCGCATTCCCTAGAGATTTCTTTGTAGGTTCTGCGGGTATGAAGATTATACAGGATGCTGCAAGAAAACTTGCTGATTGGGTTTTTGGGGTGGAGGGTGTCTCATTTTTTAGGAGACTTCCTGAAGTTTCATCTACGCCGCAGTCAGTCGACATCATGCATTGGACGAAGGAGCAACGCGCATTTGCCTCCGAGGCTTACTTTTCCAACGGTCGTTCTATGATTTCCACTCAACGTGCTTTCCGTACTCGCTTCAATATCCATCCCGCAGATCGTGTTTTTTCATTTTTCATCCCAAAACTCGATGAACTGGACCTTGGTGATGTGTGGTTTCAACAAGATGGGGCCACGGCCCACACAGCACGAGAATCGATGGATCTTTTGAGGGAACATTTCCCCGATCGTCTAGTCTCCTTGAGGGGCGACCTTACGTGGCCGGCCCACCTGATTTGGCTCCGTGAAATTTGTTTTTATGGGGTTACCTTAAAACTATCGTTTACACCGATCGGCATCGAACCTTAAATCATCTGAAGGACAACATTCGTGAAGCAATAGCAAACATACCCATCAAAGAGTTCAGAGGAGCTTCGAAAATCGGGTATCTCAGTGTATCGAAAACGGAGGCCATCACTTGTCCGATATCATTTTTAAAACCATGTAATGTAAAATTCAGTGTGTAACAAGAATAAACAAGTTTTGTAACGGTAGGTCCACACTTTTGGTTTAATTTCCTTTGAAAATCAGCAAGTTTTCTTGCCGCGCCCTGTAGATTCAGTTAAAGTTTGAAACACCGCTACAAGATCGCAAACGCTAGCTCTACATTGAACATTTTTATTTTCTTTGATATAAAAAATATATTTTCGAAACTCAATTCCAAGGTAAATACCAAACGTTTGTCATGGGCATTGCTTACTTACTTACTTAACATGGCGCTACAGTCCGGGGTGGACCTGGGCCTCAATCAACAAGCGTCTCCAGCCAGCGCGATCTTAAGCGAGCTGTCTCCAGTTCCGCGCGCTAAATTGGTTAAGGTCCCCTTCCACTTGCGTGCGCCATCTGAGTCGCGGACTTTCTCTACTGCGCCTTCGCTAGTGGATTCGAAGATCTTTTGACCTTCATCGTTGATCGTTGGACCTTCACTTTTCTGACTAGGTCGATGTCGCTGTAAAGCCCGTACAGTTCGTCATTGAATCTATTCCTTCATTCACCGTCACTGCAGACGGGACCAAAAATCACTCGAAGAATTTTTCTTTCGAAACAACCTAGAGTTACCTCATCCGCTTTTGATAGAGTCCATGCCTCTGCGCCATATAGCAGAACTGGGACGATTAGGGTCTTATAAAGGGTTAATTAAGTTGTTCGAGAGAGGGATTTGCTACTCAATTGCCTTCTTAGCCCAAAGAAACAGCGATTGGCAAGAGTTATTCTACGTTTAATTTCAGCGCTTGTGTCACTGTCTGAGTTCATAGCGGTAAATAGACAAAGTCCTTAACCACCTCAAAGTTATATCTGTGTATTGTGACGTTTTGTCCGAGCCGTCGGTGTTGGGTGTTCTTTTTGGTTGACAGCATATACTTCGTCTTGTCCTCATTAACCGCCAAATCCATCTTCGCCGCCTCAGTCTCAATATTCACAAACGCGTCATTTACATCACGCTGCGTTCTGCCAATTATGTCAATGTCGTCGGCGTACGCGAGTAATTGGACGGACTTTTGAAAGATCGTGCCTCTGGTGTTGGCGTTTGAGTTTTGCACTATTCTTTCAAGAACGATGATGAAGAAGTCACACGACAACGCATCGCCTTGTCTAAATCCTTTTTTGACATCGAAGGTCTCGGTGAGTTCTTTACCGAACTTGATGGAGCAGCGTGCATTCTCCATCGTCATCCTGCACAAACGGACGAGTTTGGCAGGGATGCCCAAACTTGACTTTGCTCTGTATAGCTCGTCCCTATAAATGCTGTCATAGGCGGCCTTAAAATCGATGAAAAGGTGATGGGTATCGATTTGAAGTTCCTGGGTTTTCTTCAAGATCTGCCGCAGTGTGAATATTTGGTCGATGATTGACTTTCCTGGTCTGAAGCCACACTGATACGCAACAATCAGGTTGTTTACGAAAGGCTTCAGGCGTTCACACAAAACGGCAGATAAGATCTTGTAGGCAATGGTAAGAAGACCGATACCTCTGTAATTGGAGCAGTTCAGAGCGTCTCTTTTCTGGAGGATAGGGCAAACAATGCTGAAGTTCCATTTATCGGGCATACTTTCCTCCTACCATATTTTTTACAGATGAGTTGGTGCATGCGCCTAAGCTGTTCAAAGCGGCAGGCGATGACTTGGCTGCCGCTTTGAACAGCTCGGCGGCTAGGCCATCTGCTCCAGCGGCTTTGTTGGACTTAGGTTTAGATATAGCTATATTCACTTCGTCCAGGTCAGGTGGACGGTATTGTTGATCCTCATCGTCCAGGTTGGATGGCTATGCCATCTGCTCCAGCGGCTTTGTTGGACTTAGGTTTAGATATAGCTATCTTCACTTCGTCCAGGTCAGGTGGACGGTATTGTTGATCCTCATCGTCCAGGTTGGATGGTTCATTATGCCTGTTCGGGCGTTGAACCAAGGAGTTACGGTTTGCGATTCAAATACTGTTTTTGAGAAAAAAGACGGCTTAAATATTCCGCAATTAAAAACCACCGCTTTCCACAACGTTATAATATTCAGTTTTTATTTTAAACATAAAACCATCCTTTATATACAAAACTTTTTTGTTAACATATTTTTAAATTTGACATTTGTCACAATCTGACAGAATTTCCCTTTTTGGGAAATTTTGTGGGAGTGGGTGTGTTTAGTGCACCTGCACTTTGTTGATGTTGAATCGTCAACACTGCCTGATAGCGGAATTTAAGTCGTCATGGCCGCTAAACAGTCAGCAGAAGTAGTTCTCCCATATCCTTAGCATCGACTGCGATTTTACTACGATATTCCCTTGTTCCTCCTTGTAGGCTTCGGTTCGGGCTCTGGGCATTGATCTTGATTTAATATTTAAGCTTCTTCCATAGTTCAAAATTGCTTACTTAAACAATTTCGATGCGCAGCTGCTCATACTGCCCTCATGCTCATGAGCATGACATTGACTGTCGCATATTAGGCGTAGACCTGCTCCTTGTTAAGTTTAGTACCGCCTTATTGGCAACGCTCTTTCTTTCTTTTGTTTTTATCTTATTGGTTTTTGGATATCTATGAAAGCTTTAAGAATGTACATACATATACAGGCCTATGAACCAAAACTATCATATAGCTACATATATTTTAGTTTATTATATATTTTTATTGAGAATGAAAAAACAAAATGTCCGCACTTTTATGTTTGTACAATAGTTTTTAAAATTTTTATTTATTTATTCAAATCTATCTACAGTCCGTATCATTTGGATAGCCTCACGCATTGTTTTTCTTACAATTAAGTGTTACCCTTACTTCCTTCATCCTTACATAAGGAATTATATAATGAGTAACAAGGTAAGAGATTGCTCTGCGAGACTTGAGAGGGATTTCAGGAATTCCTTAAATGTAAAGGGACTTTCGGATCCAATTTTGTTTGCAGTCACTCAAATTTAAATATTTTTTACCATTAGACTAGCAAACTTCGGACGACCGCCTTGACATACCGCACGATTTTTAAAAAAACAAAAGAAGTTCAAAACGATCATGGGCTTCATCGGGCTTTTGGACAATCGCACTTCTGGATGTAGGTACTCGGTCGAATGGCAAAAGCGAAGACTGCCGATTGCCCACATGCTGCTGTGGTTGATTTGGTTAATTGAGAAAATCTGACCGGACCAAACAAAAAATATAGGGAGATGGGTGTATGGGTTGTTTGGTCTTCCGGTGATTGGTTGTTAGTACGGACCGGTCTCCGGGGACTCTCGTCCAAAGTTGAGGAGTGAGTACCCCGTAGAGTCGTGTTTGCTTGTATTTTTGGCCATCGTAAGCTCCGGTACGTGTTCGTCCCATGTTCGGTGGTTATCCTGTACGTGTTGGGCAATCATGATCTTTAGGACTCTGTTCACTCGTTCAGTAGGGTTCTCTTGGGGAGCGGTGTATATGGAGCAGTGAGGTGGTGTTCGATTCCAATGCTGCTGAGGAATGTGTCGAAGTGCCTGCTGGTGAATTGTGCCGCGTTGACGGAAATAAACATTTTGGGGCAGCCGAACCGCGTGGCGATTTTTTTCTCGAAGAGCCTTGATCAGGCCGGCGGTGGTGGCGGCGCGTAGGGGGTAGCATCCACCCACTTGGTGAAGTTGTCTATGAACACCGGGAGCATGGTGTTCCCCTTGGTTGACCGACGTAATGGTCCCACAAAGTCCACACAGACGGTTTCCCATGGCGCGGTGACTTGGGTAGTGTACATCAGCCCGCTGGGTTTCTGTTGTGACGTTTTGTACCGATTACATGTATCGTAGTGCTTTACGTCTCGGGAGAGTTGGGGTCAGAAATGTTCTTTCTGGATCCGGTCGCGGGTTTTGCTGATGCCTAAGTGTCCGGCAGTAGGGTTGTCGTGGTGGTCCCAAAGGACCTGCTTATATCACTAAAATCGTACTAATTTGCGCGAATCTAATTTCTTATATCAGCACACATTATTTGTCACGTTAAGGGCAAGTGTGTTTGGTTTGTGTTCTTTTCTTGTGTTGTGAAGAATTAGCATTAATGATGGATTGTGTTAAATGCAATAGACCTATTCGTGGAGAATCGGAAGTTTCATGCGCGGGTATTTGTACCCAGTCTTGGGCATTGTGGTGGCAGGCATTTAGCAGTCTGGTTCCGGGGTCGGTCTGGGGTAGCGTGTCGACAACCACGATCAGCGCCCCCTTGCGATAACAAATGTCGAAATCATATTGCTGCAGTTCCCGATGGGTTTTCTAGGGAGTGTAGCCATTTTAGTGGTCAGTGATAACGGTGAAGTTCCATCCTTCCAGGTATGGTCGCATTTTCCTAATGACCCATAAAATGGCTAAGCATTCCGTTTTGGTCATGGAGTACTTATTTTCCAGGCCGGTCAACGTACGGCTAGCGTACGCGATTACTCGTTCCTGGTTGTTGAGATTCTGGAGTAGCACGGCTCACAATCCATCCTCACTGACGTCGGTTTTTAGGATGAACTGTAGTGTAAAGTCAGGGCAGGTGAGGATCGGTGATTCGGTGAGTTTCTGTTTCAGAATTTCGAACGTGGTCTGCTGGTTTGGGCCTCCAAGGCCCAAGGATGGTTCTTCTTGAGCAGAGTTGTTAGGGAGGCTACGATGCTGGAGAAATCCTGGATAACACGGCGGTACCAGGCGGTTATTCCCAGGATCCTGCGTAATTCGCGAATATTAGTGGGCGGGTTTAGATCTCGGACGGCGGCTATTTTGTCTGGGTCGGTGTGGATTCTTTGGTTACAGTAGACATGGCCGAGGTATTTCAACTCTTTAAAACACTTTTCTCGAGGTTTATTTTCAGGTTGTCATGTGGGAGGCGTCGTAGTACTTCTCCCAAGTGAGTGAGGTGTTCCTCGAAGGTGTTGCCGATGACGATGATGTCATCGAAGTAGGCGAACGCGTGGGGTTCCATTTCTGGGCCGATGATCTGGTCTAGGGTTCGTTGGAACGTGAGGGGGGCGGAGTGGAGGCCGAATAGCGAAAGGCGGGTGTCGTCCGACAGGTGTTGCAGAGTCGTGACGGGTTCGGCGCGGGAAAGGTGTACGTTAGCTTATGTCCGGCTATCGACATTCGGAAGTCGACTTGGTCTAGGAAGCCGATCCCCAGGATCATATCTTCGTGTAGGTCCTTCAGGTATGTGATCTCTGTGGTGATCTCCTTGGTGCCTAGACGTAAGGCTAGTTTGCAGTGCCAACAATGTGTATTTCGGTCGTAAGTTGTGCTTTTAGGGCGTTTGGTATCGGTGACCTACGGGGGGTGGGCGGTCGGTTGTGACGTTCCTCCGCCTTGATGTATTCATACTCTTCCGCGAGCTCCGTTAAGTCCTCGGCAGATTCAAAATCCTTACGGCGAATGTACAGCCGATATTCAGCCTAAGACCATCGTAGATTCGGTCAAAATTCGACTCTAGTCGTCGACGCGGGTGTTGTCATATGAGGTATTGCATCGAGCAGATGAAATCTTTTGCCCCCTCTCGCAGCCCTTGCCGTCGACGCATAATTTCTTCCTCGAGTTTATGTGTGAATCTGTTTGGCAGGAAATGCTTGAGGAAGGTCTTCCGAAATTCTCCTCAGTCGAGAAAGCGATAGCGGTGATGCGCAGCCATTCATGTGCTGTTCCCTGGAGTATCTCAGGTAGTGGCCGGAGCAAATGTTCGAGGGAGAAGTCATAGCATTGCGCAAGTTCCTCAAATCGTTCTAGAAAATCGAGGGTGTTGCCGGTGCTGTCAAATCGCGGTCCTCATTTGCACATGGTATTCATAATCTCGGCGTCGTAGCTGGGCATGACTCGGGATGTGTGTGGCCCATTTTCGACTGCTTGGGGTTCAGGCGGACCGACGAGTGGGAGCGGTATCTGCTGGGTCAGTATGTGCAGGGTGATCCCGGCGTCGTCCTGAGTGGTTTCCTGCGGTGCTGTCTGGGGTTTTGGTTCGGGGGTTGTTTCGGGGATCTCGGGTCAACTGTTCCCATAAACGTTGGGTCGACCGGTATGTTCGGGCGTCTTTGATATACCTTAGGCTGCCAATACTTTAAGAAGACTGTGGCAGATTGGAATACTTCCAATGCACATCCACAGGAGAAAGAGAAAAAGAAAGCGGAACGGATTGAAATGCTCACAATACCAGGTTCCTATAAATGGTTAATTCCGATAGTCTCTAGAGAGTGTGACTTGTAAACGTTGCGAAAATCTGCCGTGTTGTTGTTGTTGTTGTTGTTTCGGCTGCTGGTGTTGGTGTTGGTTTTCCTTGGTGGCGGTTGGTGGTTCTGGGTACTGGTGATAGTGTGAAATCGTCGGTGGGACCAGCGTGTCCAGTGGGGCGATCAGTGGCGATCAGTGGTGGTGGTTAGTAGCGATCTGTGGTGGTGGTCTTACTATATTGGATTTATATTACATTGGCGGTGACACATTTCATCAAATTGGTTTGATTTTTAATTATGCTTTATATACAAAACATAAAATGTTTGCTATATAATTCTAGTGTATTTTTTACAGCTAATTGCTGTATTTCGCTACCGCATCGTATAGTTATTAGTTCTTTCAATCCTGTAACCCAATACCAAATGAATATGTGGTACAATTTTGAACTTAATTAATAGCCGCCACTTGCTATCACGCTGTTCACATAATTACGAATATTCCCATACGGGCTGGGCTGCGGTTTAATAAATAAATACGAAGAACAGATAAAAAAAAAGGAAAAGCTACAGATACAGAACAATACAAAATCTAACTCATACCAACTCTGTGCCGGGTTATGTTAATTGTTGCATGCATGGATATCACCAAAGATACGCATCAATGAGCATCTACCGCCCATGCCGCGCCTATACTGAAGTTAATGCAACATTACAGTTCATTCATATCATAACTAGCTGCTTGATACTGTTGTCTGTCTACAATTACATTCGTGCATATATCTACATACGAAATGATGTTGTCCGCACTTCGTCTCATATTCACCGCACAGCTTGAACGCATTCCGCAATTTAATTATAAAAATTTTGCTGACAGTTAAAATGCAATCCTGCCCTTAACATCACATTTTTTTTCCTTTTTTTTAAGTATTTTCAGAATATAATTTTCTGCACTTGTGGTTTTGTTTGTACACTGATTACGAAAAATAAAAATAAAAATAGCTGCTCTTTAAATAAGGACGAAATAAAAATAACCTCATATGAAGGACAAATTGTAGGTATTGCATGAATAAAGGCCGGGACGTTGGATGTGCATTTTTTAGTCGGAATGTCTGCACAAGTATGGACTCCGACGGGTAGCCGTAAACGTTAGGGACATGGCTGCTCTTGCAATAACTGCGGAGTACTAGGTGTCCTTGTACGGACCTTGTTTGTAAGGAGTTACATATATTTTCTCTCCTCGTTCACTCATTTTGTATGCATTTCCCTTGTTTACATTGTTGATTCGGTTTGCGGGGGTTGTGTTTAATAAAAAAAAAATATAAATAAAAAAACTCTAACTGGACAAGGAGATAAATTAGTAGGATACGTAAGGACAAGTTATCAGGGAAAAGTACAGCTTTGTGTTTGATTAAAAAAAGTTCTCCTTTTTAGCTGTCAAGATTTAAAAGTACAATTTATATGACAGCGGGAATATTACCAATGATTTTCAAAGGAATGAACGAAAGGAATCGAATCGCCGGTTATTTCAAGGAAACTTCACCATCCTAAACGAAAAGAGTTTTTAACTCATGCTCTGAAATTAAGACGTGGGAAAAAAAGTCTAATTCCAAAATAAAATAAAGCTACATTTTTTTTTTGAAAATGAGATAAAGCTCCAGTGACATCTTTCGTTTGCTTTCTTTTTGTTTACAATTTTGAACAAATCAAAATAAAGCTCAAAAAACACCTTCATTATAGTTTTCAACTTATTTGCAATAAGGGAATTAAAAACTAGCCAAACCGTTGGCTATATCTGGAGAGCAATTTTAAGTCGCATTATCAAGGGCCTGATGCAAGGTATAAGCAATTCATTTATCGGCAAATCAGTTCAAACTACTAAATCTTGATGTATCTGCACTGTTTCACTTCATTCATTATTCAAATTTAAACATACTTCATCTTCAAATATCAACACAATCCTGTTACTTTCGTAACCTATCCTAATAATTCATCCTGTTCCAAGAGCATGATCTGATCTGATCCCGATCAGATCACGAAAATAAAACAAGACGGATCATTGAAAAGTTTAATTTTTGAGTTGTGGCAACAGCTGCTTTCAAAAACAAAGCAGATAATACAGGTTATTACAAACTTCACATTGCCACCAGCCATATTGCAAATATTCTGCTCAACGTGACGTCACACAAGGCACATGTCATTTCGCTTGCAATGTCGGGGGTGTTACCATATTTGAATTCAATTTTAAAAAATTTTCTTTTCCATTTTTTTAGAAACAATTTTAGTATTTTATGTTCAAATATGCAATACATGAACAATATTTTTCTGCTAGCACATCCGTTTATCTTGGCATATTAAGGTGTGTCCAGACCAGCGAAACATTTCAGAAATGTTTCTGAAGCAAATCGGACACATTTCATACACATTTATAAGAGATTTCTGAAATTTAGTTATTAAATGTTTATGAAATATTTCAATTTTATTTTTCTAGTCCAACTAGAAGAAAATAATGTGGTACGGTAGCAGAGAGTAAAGTTTATATTTTTGATATTTTGGTCTCGAGAATCTTTATCATTAGGTATTCCAAGCTTTTTTGACATTTTTATTTTATTTAAAAAAATAAATAATAATCAAAAAACAGCGCACACTTTCTGCAGTTAAACTTGTAAAACAAAAATGATTTCCCATCACGATTGGGAAACTGTGAAACATTTCATTAATTTATTTTTTGTGTCCAGATCCAAACCAGCAAAACATTTGATAAAAATTGTTTTGTTTAATAAATGTTTTAGAAATATTTATAAAACATGGAGGTATATAATTGTTTATCAAGTGTTTGGCTGGTCTGAACATACCTTTATAAAAAGAAAATAACACGCAATACGGAAAAATCAATTGATTTTTTGTGTTTCATTTTTTTGTCTGGCAACGTGATTAAGTAGCTATCGTTTACAGGCACACCAACATTTAAAACTGAAACAAGCCATCTAGTGGGAAATAGTAGCTATTAGTTTCAGATCATGATTCGTGATCTCGATGAGAAGCAGGATCATGTGCTGTTGTTGTAAGTGCATGCAAATCGATGATCTATATGGATCATAGCTGATAATAAAAAACAGCTAATATCGTGGCAGAATAACCCTCCAAGGAATTTGTATTCTCTAAAACTCCCTCGTCACCACAGTCTCTGCAAAGTTCTTCTAGGGTCAGTCACATTTACTTCATGTAGTACCGCAGGTATACATACAGAGTTTGATTTTGGGTCAATGTTGAGTTTACTTATAGTGTTCTGCATATGGCGTCCGTTTTGACATTGTTGAATGCTCTTTCAATGTCTAGGAATGCCGCTTAGGTGTACTCTTTTATTCTTAATGATTTTTTTTATTACTTTTATACTACTTTACTTTATTCATCTACCGAGCTTAACTCTAACAGATTTCGGATATAATATATGGTGATATAATAATTAAAAATATATAGTATAATACAATAGGTTTTAAGTAACTTAGGAATTAATAAATTAACAAGAAGCAAAATTTTATTATGATACATGAATATTTAAAATTACAGATTTAACTTTCTCTCTATAATCACACAAATCAATTTCTGTACAAACAGAATTGAATAAATTAATACATTTAGTAGTAGGCTCATTAAGACCATAATTGTAAATATGCCTAGGATTAAATAATAAATTTCTAGATCTGAGTATTCTTTCAGGTGCGTAAAACAAAAAATTCTCTAGAATTTCAGGACACTTTATGCGATAAGAAAACACATCATGAACAAACAATATACACTGAACATTACGTCTTTTCTCAAGGGTATCTAACCCTATAAAGAGGGTCTTTCATCAAGGTTCCATTTCAATTGAGCAATTACAAATCTTGTAAATGGCTTTTGCACTCTTTCCAACCGATTTATAGAAGTAAAATTGTTAGGGCACCAAATAATGGAGCAATATTCAAGAAAAGGACGAACAAGGGACATATAAACGGATTTAAGAGCATAAGGACTAGAAAATACGGCACATGATCGTTTGAGGAATCCAATCTATGCCTTAGCAACAACATAGTCAATGTGAAGTGAAAATGAAATTTTGGTGTCAAAAATCACCCCAAAGATCTTTAACTTCAGTTACGTTAGTAAGTGAAATTTCGGAAATGTTATATTGATAAATAACTGGAGACAAAATACGGTTAACAGAAAAGGAATGACATTTTGTAATATTCAAGGACAGCTGGTTTAGCTTGCACCAATTGACAACTGAGTTCAAATCGGATTGAAGCCTATTGCAATCGAAAATGCTTTTAACACGCAAAAATATTTTTAAATCGTCAGCATAAATAAGACAATGAGCATGCTGAGGCATAGTTGGAATATCATTGATAAAAATATTAAACAGCAGAGGTCCTAAGTGACTGCCTTGAGGAACACCCGATAAAACGTCAATAGGCCTCGATTGAGAAGAACCAATTTTAACAATTTGCTTCCTTTTTGTAAGGTAACTATAGATCCATTTAAGGAGGCTCGAGTGAATGCCAAATGATCTTAATTTAACGATGAGAATATTGTGACAAACAGTGTCGAAGGCTTTCACAAAATCTGTAAATACAACATCAACCTGATAACCTAATTCTACGGAATCGAAGAGGTATTTACTGAAAAGCATTAGGTTAGTCACTGTAGATCTACCAGATACAAAGCCGTGCTGGTGTGGAGTGATTTGTTCTTTAAATGAGAAATTGAGTTTGGTTGTCACAATTGACTCAAAAAGTTTTGGAATAGCAGAAAGTTTTGATATACCACGATAATTTTTTACTTTCTGCTTTGAGCCAGCTTTGAATATGGGGGATATAAATGACGTTTTCCATTCATCCAAGAATGTGCCAGACGATAGAGATAAATTGTAAAGAAGTTTTAATGGGAAGGATAACGACGATTTGCAGTTCTTTAGTACTTCAAAAGGAATCCTGTCAGGACCAGCACTTTGACAAGAGTCTAATGATTGTATGCCCTGCAAAACATCATCAGTGGAAAAATTTAATGATCCTAAACAAGAGTTAAATTCATAAGGATCTACTTGAGACCAAGAAACGTTAGAGTGATCGACATATACCGATTGGAAAAACTTTGCAAAGAGCTCACATGTTGAATCGATGCTACTAGAAACTTCACCTTCAAACTCCATGTTTTGGAGAGTGATATATTCTTTTTTTTTACTTTTCAAAAATGCCCAAAAACCTCTTGGATCTTTAGTTATTTTAGACTCAATGTTCATTATGTACTGTCTGTACAGAAATTTGTTTAAAAATTCATATTCACGGCGCAGCTGTGAGAAACGTTTTTTGTCCACTTCAAGGTTTGACTTTTTAAATTGTTTAAAAGACTTGTTTTTGGCCGTCTTCAAATTAGTCAAACGATGATTATGCCATGGCAGCTTAAAAGTTTGTCTATTCCTACATTTGGGAACAAACATAGCAAAACCATTCTGTAATATATTTAAAAATATTTGATTTACATCAGCAAGTTGCAATCCTGAAAAAATACTTGGCCAATCAATTGAGGAGAGATATTGATTTAGGGCGGTGTAATTTGCTTTTGAATAATTGTATTTAATATCATTGTTATTGCAGTGGATTAAACCCGTAGACATAAGAGAATTATATTGTATATATAAACAAAGAGCATCATGATTTATAGAATTTTTCATTAATGGGAATAACACTCTACCAACAGTGCAATTTACGTTATCGTTTACAAACACAAGATCAAGTAGTCTATTTAAAGAATTATGACAGTAATTTTTTTGAAATAACCCTAACGCAAACATGGAATCAACAACAGTATGTTCACAAACAGATTTCATATTAAATGGAATTAAACTCTCACAACGCAGTGTAGCGCAGTTTCTATAAGCTTTTACCTTTTATATAAGCGTGGTTGGCTTGAGATAGATCATCCGGGCGTAGCTTTCTGCGATTGTGGATAACTGTCAGTCTTTCTAAAGTTTTTATTATGAAGGAGGTGAGGCTTATTGGCCTGAAGTATTTGGCGTTGGCATAACTTACTTAGCCCGCCTTTGGTATAAAAATAACTTTCGCCTCTCTCCATAAATTTTCTTTATGAGGCTGCCAATGTATAACCCCCATTAGTTCCGGAGTGATGGAGTTGGCATCAAACATCCAAAAAATGTAAAACTATATCACGCACTATTTTTACGTATCTACGTGCATGTCATCCGGCGTTTCCCCCTACGTTTGACGAAAAAATGCCTAACTTAAAAAAAAGATGCCTTTTTCAATAAAGTAATGCCTAAAATATTTTTTTAGGTAAAGTGAAACAATAAATCAAAAATTGAACATATAATATAAAAAAATAAACACAAAACAATTTTTATTTATTCAACGGTTTTTCGCTACCAATTACTTACTAAGGGTATTCACTTAATCTCATAGTTTTATGCAGCTCGAAAATTCATAAATTGCTGCGGTGTTTTAAGTTAACACCCCTCGGAAATATCATTGCGTAAATAGCGTAAATCGACTGTCAGTCAATCTTTTCCCTTTGAGAAAAACAAAAACTTGAAGTTATGTTAAAAACGTAAAGCTTTCTTTTATGATAAAAATACTATTGGTAGCGAAAAACCGCTTTGAAGATAAAAGCACACAACCACATGCGTTGGATCTGCATTCTGTTGGTCAAGATCCCTGTCGGGTTTCATAGACATGTTACTGTAGTAATATTTTATGTCAACGACTGTCGGTTGTTAAACTCAGCTGTTATTATTATTTCCAAATTATCGAAATTCCGAAAGTAAGCGAAAAGAAAAAAACTTATTAAATTCTTGGAGAAATCGACTTATTTATATTGGAAGCATAAAAAAAAACTCTAGAAACAAACAACCAACAGGCGACTGTCTGTCAAAGTTTGACATTTTGTGATTTTGCGAAACTTTTCGCGGTTGATTTCCGAGCCTAAATCGTCGCGGAAAATTATGAGGTCTGCGTAAACTATTCTCCATATAAAATCTGACAATTCGTTTACGAGGTGGTAAATTTCTGCAGTTTACGCAGTTTATGAGGCTTTTACGCGTTTAAGTGAATACCTACCCTTACTGTTTTGGAATGGAATTCCCAAGCAAACGCAGTTGTAGGAATAAAAGGGCAACTTTTATTTGAAAGCACTAAAGTTGAACTCATCACACTTTCAATCGACATAAGATAATGGCGATTGCTTTGAAAATTTTTCAAAATTGAAGGTAGTTATTTAGAAATTTGGAGCAGCATTAGACCATTTTCTTATTCAGGAGGTTTACTGTATTCGGTGAAATATTTAGTCCGCTTTCGCTTCTGAGATTTACTAAAAATGTGCCCAACGAAACAGTTGAACTTAGAATAATGTAGGTGTAACCACCATCTTTTAAGACTTACTCTACAAAGGCTGGATATTAAAACTTTTTGAAAGTAATGTTTTGCAAAAATTAAAAAAAGAGAAAGAAAATAAAAAGACAGATAAATGACTCATCTGATGACAGAAAAATGTAAGCGATATAGAGAAATGAAAAGAAAAGGAATGAGGTTGCTGCTCTGCTCTTACACACTTTCAATAGGAGAATTTTTGTCTGAACATTTATTTATTTCTTTTAAATATGTTTCTGCATTACTTCAAGAGAAAGTTGGGAAGAGATTTTGTGATTTACCAATGAGTTTAGGTGGGGATTTTAACATCAAATTTGCAGATCATAAAAATCTACCATTTGGTTATTGATTTTTTAAATAGATAATTTTATTTAACGATGATCAATGATCGCAATCAAAAGTACTTGATCCAATTCCTTAATGATATATAAAACTACAATTGTAGTTTGTTTCCTATTTTAGTTTCTATAAACCTATAGTATCAGTTTTGGAATATACCTTGTAACGACCCGTCACAAAAAAGGGGCGGTTTACCACTACGCCACTGACTGGCAGCACTGGTCACCGCTGATCACCCCACTGGACACTCCCCACCAACAACGTGTCACCCATCACCGGTATCCAACCCCGCCGACCGCCGAAAATCGACACCAGTACCAGCAACCGAAACAACAACAACACGCAAGGCAGATTTGCACACCGGTCATAATTCACACTCACTAGGTGCCACGAATAGCATGAGTAACCACGGACGAGAGTCATTCGGGAGGACAGTACACTCAGCTCCGGGTGCAATACATTTGGTGTTGAACCTGTTCTCTAGAGACTTGCACTATTCTCTAAAATTTTGGCGGCCGAATTCTGCTATCAGAATTAGCCACTTATAGGAAACATGCTGCATTGTGAGCATTCCAATCCGTTCCGCTTTCTTCTCCTCTTTCCTCTGTGGGCGTGCATTGTGAGCATTCCAATCCGCCACTGCCTTCTCCTCCTTCTTCTGTGGGCGTGCATTGTGAGCATTTCAATCCACCACAAGTCTTCTCCTCTTTCTTCTATGGGCGTGCATTGTGAGCATTCCAATCCACCACAGCCTTCTTTCCTTCCTTCCAACTATCCCCCGTATTTCAAAAGGAAACCCTGTTTGTTAAGATTGATTTAAGATCGTTTAAAACCATATTACTTATGAAATTGCTTGTTAATCAAATAGATTTAAGACCGTATAACCAAATTGTTAAAAGAATAGGAAATAAAAGGTTAAATTGTACAACGCTCAAAAGTTTGTGTTTCTTTGGGGGCAACCCTGGACCCGACGAGTATACCGGAGATAAAAAAGCACATCACAACCTAATGACAATAATGACGATGATGGAAGAGTTGTTGTTGATATTATAGATGGAAATTCATTTCAAAGAATACCAATTAGTTAAATTTCATATTTCATATATTTGTAAATTTTCGTTTTAAGCAATAGATTGCAATTTTTGTATATAAAATAAGACGCATTATTTTTCATATACAATAGCGCATTAAATGAAAATGAAATTTTTTTTTGTTTGTTTAATTTTATTCATTATTCTCATTTACAAAATTTTTTATAAACATATCCTAACTGAACATTTTTGGTTAAAGAGAATAGTTTGTAGCATTTGTATTTATGAAGAAAAATAGAGATAATGCTACATTTTATATAACATAATAAATTGTGGGGTGAACAGAAAACATATTCAACATTATGTACATTCAAGAAAACAATTTCACAGATGTATGAAGAGACAATTTAAAGTATTTGAATCAACTTAAGAGACTAAATGCAAAACAAGTCTGAAAGAATAAAAACAAAACAAAGATCAAATCAAAACAAAGATTTCACCTACATCAAAAGCAAGAAGCTACGATTTTATACTTTTTAAGAACACTGATGCAATTCTAATGCTTCGTATATCTTCAGGGAGATTATTAAACAACTTACGCGAAACGATAGTGTAGGAGTTTCTAAAATGTGTAGTCCAAAAAGGTAGTGTAGAAACAGAGCGGGAGTTTAATCTTAAGTTATATGTGTCTAGTATAGGACTTTGCATATACCCGCATCTCATAAAAAATATCTTCAATAAAGGTAATAAAGGTGTCTTACTGGTAAAATGCCCATTTTTCGAAATAGTGCAATAGAGCCAAGCGTGTAGAATTACAGATTTGCCCTACAGCACATTTTTGAAGAACAATCAATTGCTGTAATTTATTTAGGTATGCACCCAAAAAGATTTGCTGAATTATATCCAATTGCAAGATCATCAGCAAATGCCTTTATTTTTCCCACAAATGGCTGTTCAAATAAAGAATTTATATAAACCAAGAAGAGGATGGGACCCAGAACTGATCCTTGTGGCACACATAACTTTATCTCCATCAAGTCACTTAAGACATTTTTTATTTTTACTTTTTGTTTTCTGTCTTTTAGAAAGGATTTAAACCAGTTATAGATAGAACCACGAAAACCTAAACTATGTAACTTGCTCAACAGCATGTTACGGTTGACCATATCAAAGGCCTTGGTTATATCAACGAAAAGCGCGCCGCAACATTTTTTGCCATCCATACCTTTTTTTATAAAAGAGCAAAAGTTCAGGAGAGCATCTTCTGTCGGTAAACCTGATCGGAACCCAAACTGCAAGGGACTAAAAAAATTTTGGTTAGGAAGATATAATAAGATTCTGCTTTTAATGATTTTTTTTTTCAAATATTTTTGAAATTGAGGGCGATAAGGAGATTGGTCTGTAGTTTTTAATATCTTTTTTGCTACCCTTTTTAAATAGGGGTACTACAACAGCTCATTTTAGTTGATCAGGAAATATTTCGGACAAAACACTCAAATTAAATATATGTGCTAAAACATCTACTATATTTAGCGCGATTTTTCGCAGCATAATGTTCGAGATACCATCATTTCCACAAGAGTGAGTATTTTTAAGGGAATTTATAGTTCTCCAGATATCCAAACCTGAGATAGGTTCAAAATAGAAACTGTTTCTACTGCCGCCACTGTTCGAAAGTCCATAGCTAGTACAACAGAAACAAGGCAAAGATAATTCGCTTGGAAATGAATTAACTCCGACCGTTGTAAAGTAAGTATTGAATAAAGTAGCTACGTCTCTATGATCAGAAATATCCGTGTTATCGTTTTGAAGCAATATTGCATTGGATTGGTTTTTAACTTTTCTATTTCCAATACTGTTTATTACATTCCATTCTTCTTTAAGGTTACCTCTAGATTTACTTATATTGTTATGATAATAATTGTCACGACTTAATCGAATTTCTTTATTAACTTTTCGACAAAAACTTTTAAAGCGGCATTTCTAGTTTGTGTTAAATGGATGTTTATGACATTTTTTTCTTAGTTTATGTTTGAACCTAATTTTTCTAAGCAGAATGCTGTTAATCCAAGGTTTTAATCTTCTTTCAGATTGTTTCTTACAAACAACGTAGGTTGAACTGCTGATCCGATTTTTTAAAATCTTTAAAAATACGTCGTAAGCACAAGAAGGATTCTGTTTAGCATATACTTCCTGCCATTCATCATAAAGCAATTCGAAATTTAATTTGTTGAAATCAATCTTAGCAACCCCAAATTCAGGAATACATTTATTTTGTTCCTTATTTTTTAAAGTACTAAACGCTATACCTGTCATGCAATGATCTGAAATTTGCAGATCGAAGACAATACCAGCACAATCATTAAGAGGAATATTTGAGAGACGTATATTTTTATATAATTTTTGTAGTAGCAGGTAGTTTATAATTATGAGCAAAAAACACTTGATTTAAAAGTATTTCCTGCAGAGTAAAATATTTCCTGACGATTCACATAATATTTATAATACACAAGTATTTGTTCAAGTTTATACTTCTTGCGGCGCTCCCGGAGTGCAACTGTTTGTTTGTTTGAAAATTTATTTTATTTTATTGATCATGTATTGCCATAAAAAAGTTGGAACAAAGCAATAAGCTTACCATTAACAAAAATACAGAGTTGGCTAATTTAAATTTCCTTGCAACAAACAATAACGAATGATTTATTTTTTGTAAGAAAATTAAAATGTAATACGTCCATGCAAACCGTTTTTTATTTTAAATTTTGATAATTGTAACATTTCATTCAGCACTTATCACCAATTTATTAATTTTTTTGTTTATTACTGAGAGCAAGAAGAAGTGGCAAATACGTCAAAATGATTCTGAGGATAATTTACAATTACAAAACTTAAACAGACTTTGTTTTTTGAATACTATCACTAGAAGGAGATATTTGAACCCTCTACTGCATGAAACTTCCCGAATAAACAAAAAAAAAACAATCGATTGTTTTAGATTTATTCTGCTATTACTAAACAATTTTTATTAAAAAAACTTTATTTTGTTTAAAAAATAAAAAAATTAAGCCATATATGGCTTCGTATGCATAAAGCGTTACATTCATTAACTGAAAATGGAAATATTAAGACGTTCATTAGTTGAATTTTTTGGCACATTAGATGATTTAAAAAGATCATATTTCATAACAATAAATAATTAAAAACAAAATCAAAAAAGCATATACAGAAAAGAGTTGTGTAAACTAAAATAAAAAAGCTATTCGAAAGCATAAGCACAAAAACAACGCAGTTCATAGTATCACATAAAAATTATTAAAAACAAAAACAACATAATTTATTCAATCACATAAAAAGTTTACCACAAAAAACAAAGACACTTCGTCTATTTTAACTGAAACTGGGTAGTTTCTCTTCTCGTTGTAACATAAATATACTTCACATTTTTCACAGAAAGTATATGGGCAATTATTTTGGCATATTTGCCGATTCTTCTGCCATTTGGGAAAATGGCCCAAATTATCCCTTCTTACGGATTGCAGTGGAAGATCTTGATGTCTTACGGGACGCTTTCGTTTTGGCGTACTAATCGATTCCGTATCCGTCCCTCGATCAGATCTTGGTGACTGATATTGGTGTTCCTGTAACAGATCCAGTAGACGGCCGTCCACGTTTTCTAGGTGCTTTGTTAGCTTTCCGTAAATGCTCAGATATTGCCAATTTGAAGTCATAGAGAGGCATATGGAAATCGTTGTCACGGCGCCAAAGAATCCAAGCGTTTATTGCACATAGATCTATCATATGGAAAAATATCTTTTTGTACCATTTTTTTAGATCTCAATGGGATTCTATAGAGTCCAAGCATTGAATCAAGTAAATCCACACCACCCATATATTTATTATAGATTTCTACAGCTTGAAGAGCAGGAACTGTTTTATATTGCTTATCCCTTCTGAAATATCGGCGTTTGCTGGTAACCAGTTCACTTACAACATAAGGCGACAACATGTTTACAAGTTTGTTGTCAAACCAAGATACCAAACTAAGTTTAACACCCTCGATTGTTGCAACTTTTTCAGTAATACTTTCCCGTCCCTGTTTCTTCATTTCCTTTTCTGATGGCATTTTAGAATTGGGTACTCGGTTTAGCCGAACTGTACCCAAAGGTAATAGTCCATTTTTAAATAGGTGGACTTCTAAATTTAGACTATTATACCAATTATCGAAAAAAATTTTATGGTTTACATTCCTTACTACTGTGGAGGTGAGCCTTGTTACGACGTTTCCGCTTACACCTTAGTCCGGCGCATCTTCAGGAAATGTATTGATCTGTTCTCCATCAAATATATCGAAATCGTAACTGAATCCAGATACCCCACTGAGAACTTGGTTTTTGTATCCCCACTTATGGGGCTTGGCTGGATTATACTGCTTAAGTTCGTGGCGGAACTTAGTGGGTATTATTTGTTCATCCACTGCTAGGAACTCCTCCTTTGGAATTAGCAGCATCCTTTCCCTTAATTTATCTAAAAGGGGTCTTACCATAAAAAGTTTGTCATATCCCTCTGTCCCAAATGGCTTAAAATCATTATTATTATTGATTTTATCTTTTAATGGTTTCCCATCTATTGCACGTCATCGTCTCGAAAACATTCCGCTGACCAACAGCTTTACCCCAGTGATGCCTCGATGAAGGTAGTTGGACACTTGACGTGTAAATTACAATGCCTATAAATTGCTCCATTTCGGTTTTTGTGATATTTACCGGCTTATTGATATCGTCTTCAAGTGCTTTACAGCAAATGTAATCAGATCTTCTGTAAAAAAGAACGAAAAAAAATCAGCTGGTGTCTTCAACGCTTTTACGCCTTCTGGCAATTCAGTAACTCCCATAAATTTGAAGTTTTGTTCGTCGTATGGAGTCAAGCGTCCTTTTTTCCAAAAATTTTTAGTTTTCTTTCCTTATTTTTTTGGGTTGAGGTTGAGACAACGACGGCTTCATTTTCGAGTTCAGACTCTGTATTAGTTTCATCCACTGTAAAGCAATCACTATCACCATTTTCAGGATTTAGTTGCGGTTCAAATTCCATATCAGAATCTGGTGCTAGATCGTCATCACTCATGGATCCATCCCCAGGAATGCAATTTACATGCAACGATTTACCATAGAATTGAAGAGGATCCATTGCTGAAGCAGAAAAAAAGTATTGAACACGGCGCCAAAGGATAGAAATTAATAGAAAGAAGCAGCCACCAATGCATACGAAGCCGTTAATGGCATTAGAAATAAAAACGCTCACAAAGCCATACTTATAATTTTTTTTTTCATTCAAAATGCATTAGTAACAATCAGAATTAAACACTTTTACCAAAATGTATTTCTTTATTCACTTTACTTACCAATTAATCACAGTAACTATCACTTAAAATAAGAATTTTTCCTGCACTCTCTTGCATGCACTTGATCGGTAGACTGAATTGCAAACATGTACATTCCTGCCGTCGTTGTTTGGCAGATACCTAGAATATTTATCGTTGTGTGTGATAGATAGGTTACGCTAACGCATCGCGTTGCAACTTGTTGATTTCGAATTACAGGGGAAGTAAAAATATGTCACGAAAATGCACAACCATAAGTGGCTTCGTATGCGATAAAGGGTTAAGTAGTATTTAAAAAAAATCCCAGCGGCTCGTTTTCTGTCAATTAAACCGCAAACCTTTAAATGCAATTTCCCGAAAACGTAAAAATGTCATATACGACAAACTAATTCTCGGGCGGCGTATGGCTCGTAGAAATTTTATACATTACCTAATATTTCAATTCTTAATTTCCTGATGATTTGTCGCACTGATTACAGATGTTCTATAGAACCTCTTGAACAATTTTTACGCGTTAAACTGTAGTTAAGCTTTTAAATATGTTGTTCAACACCGACATTTGACTTCTGAAAGCAACTCATTTTTGATAACTTTCAAAATTACTATGTTGTCAATAAACATAAAGCTCGAATTGGACCTCTCTTTATATTGTGCGAATCTCTTCCCATAAAAAAATACCGCTTGTGATTAAATTAAATCATTAAGGAATTGGATCAAGTACTTTTGAATTAATGTAGGTATCTATTTATACGATACTTCAATGGAAAAATGTCATTCGGAAATCAAAGTTATTCCTCAAAGTTTCTTAATATGAATAAAAAATAAAATCCCTTGGAAAAACCGCAAGAAATTCTCCTTCAAAATTACATCAGCATAGCTGTCAGACAACCCTACGAGTATCGTCCTAAAACCGCTACGGAAAACCGGTATTAACAGAAATTATATCCCTACAGCTACAGCAAAAAAGAGCCCAAATGAGTCCACCCGCATTAAGGGTAAAGTAGAAACAACATTAAGATTCAAAATCGACTCAAGAGAACGAACAAGAACAGAACCACTCCTTTGTCATGTAAAATACTGTGACCAGCTTCTGCTGTCAGCTTCCGTTGTAACGAGTGTAAAAGTAACAAAAAAAAATATATTATGTAACTTGTCCTCGGTTGATTATTCAGCCAGCATAGTGAAACCGCAATTTGTAGCACTATAGTATAACTTCCAGTCCACTGATGATGTCGTTCCCATTGCTGATTTAGCAGAAATCCTCGTGACATTCATTGCACATTATTTCCGTCGGACATGGAACAATTAAATTTCGAATGAATTCCCAATTGTTCTCCGCTTTGTTAATGGCCGCCCTCTCTTCAAAGCCCCGAAAAAAGATGTGAGGCCACATGAACTTAACAGATATTTTGCACTTTTGAATTTCATAAAATTTATTTGGTTTGAGACCAATTGGGTCAACATTTCGCTGTTGAGTTTGTCGGATGATTAAACAGTAATTTGAAAAGAAATATTCACCCCGACGGACTGGCTTAACTATGCATATTCATTAGAAGGCTGCTTCATATTCAAACTTATTGTTGTACCAACACATTCGTGACCAGCCTAGTAATAGAAATGGTTGGGTTAAGGACATTTGGCTACGCATTGGATCGATCGAGTGTATATACGATTATATTAATTTTCATTGTTAGGACAATTCTAAACGACGTCATTTATGAACATTCAACAGTCGAATAGGACAAAAAAACAATAGACAAAAATTGCATTGCATATATATGAATGGAAATATCAAGGTATACCTGTATATACCTATTTTTTTTTTTTTTTTTTTTTTTTAAATTTTATTTTATTCATGATAATGTTTTAACAATTTTATGAGTACCTGCGAAGCCTTGGCTTGTCTGCAGGAGATTATGTTTCTACAATTTGTAAATACAAAAGTAAGAGTAAGCTTAATAGTAAGAGATTATATAATTCAAAATATGTTTATGAGTAAAAAATTAATTATTACGATCTAAAAAGAATTGTTTTATTTGTTTTTTTCTAGTTTTAAAATTTTTTATATTTATTAGATCTCTAGGTAATTCATTGATTATTGAAGGAACGCTAAATTCAAGTTGTCGTCTACCATAATTGTTGTAGTTTCTAGGTATTTGAAGCATACCTTGGGCCCGTCGTCTGGTGTTTACTTGATGATCGACTGGTCGAATAAAACGGCTATCGTCGAAATACTCCAGTATTATCGTCATCTTGAAAATGTGCTCAACATGAAGAACTTTAAAACCTCTTTCGTTATTTTGCTGGTTAGTGCTTTTTAATTGTTTTAGTGCGGAGTTTTGAAGTCTCTGCAGCTTTTGGATGTGGGTTGCAGCTGCGTTTCCCCAAGCAAGTATACCATACCTAAGCTTAGACTCCACTAGGGCATAGTAAACTTGCTTTAAAACTGGTTCAGTAGCATGGTGCCGCAAATGAGATAGTGCATATAAAGCCTTCTTTAGGTCCATGCGTAGTTTATCGACGTGTTTGTCCCATAGAAAATGACAATCAATAATTACTCCCAGATATTTGTAGCTTTCTACTAATTCAATAGTCTCGTTTGCAGTGCTAGGGCAGGCGTCATTACTTAAATATATTCTGCTCTGTGTGGTTTTGAATTGTGGACTACGAATGTGCATCATTTTGGTTTTCGAAGCGTTGATTACCAAGCCGTTGTCGTGGCACCATTTTACAGCAGCATTGAACTCTTCTTGCATAATCCTCGTCGCCATGTCCAGAGACCTATGAGGGACCACAATTGCTGTGTCGTCAGCAAAGGCAAATGGAATGCTCTGCTTGAAGACGCGAAGTAGCTCGTTCGTGTAAAGGATGAAGAGAATCGGACCTAGTTTTGATCCCTGCGGAACTCCATATTGCACGTCCTTTTTCTCACTCATCACGTCCTTGATCTTGACGCAAAACTGCCTGTTGTGCAGATAATCCCTGAGCCAGTCAGCCATTACTCCTCGTATGCCAATCCTTCGTAGCGCTTCTAATAAGTTCTCATGGTTAAGAGTGTCGCTTTACTGAAGTCCATGAACAGAACTAGGACATGATGGCTTTTGTTTAAGCTTTCGTTGACACAATTAACGAATTCACCAAGCAATTTTCCCGTATTTTTGTTTTTCTGAAATCCGTATTGACTTTTGTGTATAAGAGAGTGTTTGTCGATAAAACTTTGTAATCTTGCCGAAATTACGCCTTCCAAGCACTTTTCTACTACTGGAAGTATCGAAATCGGTCTGTAATTGCTCAGGTGATTTTTAACGCCGCCCTTATAGATCGGCCTAACAACAGCAGTTTTCAGCGTTGACGGAATTTTTGTCTGTGTAAGGCTGAGGTTGATTAGTTTACATAGTATGGGAGCAAAAATGTCGGCATGTCTTCTGATATCAACTGCTCTAATTCCATCAATTCCCGGCGATTTATCTTCTCCGAGAGAACCTATAATTCTACGCATCTCATGAATATTTGTAGCTTTAGCAAAGATTGAGTTTTCTACACTTGCATTCCTATGATTTGACGTGATAGAGCTACAGTGATGAATGATTTGCGATGTCTGTGTAGAGAAAAGTTGTGCACATTCATTGGATAGTGTTATGATTTCTGTCGAAAAATTTTTAATCATCGTTTCGTCAATGTTCGACTTTTTCCTTCCTAATATTTGGTTAATTAATCCCCATGTCTTTCGAGGATCGGTCTTAAATTGGATAAATTGGTTCTTGTAAAAGTTTGATTTTTGAGCTGCTATCATTTTATTGGTCTTGTTCCTGAAACGTTTATACTCCATTTCATAACTTCTGTTCCCTCTATTGTTTTTCCACCTTCTGTATAGTTCATCTCTTTTCTTGCATTCAGCTATAAGATAAGGGGTTGTCCAGGGGCTATTTTTTCGTTTGTTTTGTAATGTTTTTGTGAAAGTTGATTTTTTATAGATTTCAACTAGTTTGCAGAATAGTTTGTTATATAGCGTATCAGCATCATCCTCGTTTACGAAGTCTTCCCAGTCAACTTCACAAATAAGCTCATTCACTCTGGCGTTAGATATATACGATGAACTAACTACGTGGTTATCTGATGATGTTAGCGCATCTGTGGTGTATAAGGTTGGGTAATGATCGGTGATACCACTCTCGATTACAGCGGAACTAATTTGTTTGTCTACTCTGCTTACAAGTATGTGATCAATTACTGATTTCGTCCCCTTCTTAGGATCTACCCTTGTATATTCAGTAATGACATTTAACAGTCTTAGCGATGCTAACATCTCCAAATAATCTTTCACATAGTTTGAGTTCGAATCACGAATGTTAATGTTCATATCCCCCATCACAATCATTTCTTCATTTCTTCCCATTTGTCCCAAATTATTTTCCATTTCATCAATAAATGCTTTTTTACTAAAACCTGGTGGTCTATAAACTCCAACAACGTATGTTGTAATATTTCCTTCCGTAAAGCTAATTTTAATGTTCTCATACGATTTAGTTTCCGAAGGTATTAGTTTATAACCTAAATTTTTCCGGATAAACATCAAAATTCCTCCACCTCTCTTTTTGTTCCTGTTTAGAAATTCTGGCACAAAACCATCTATTTGATAAAAATCCTTTTCATCATTTCCTATGTTTGTTTCTACTAGGACAATTATTTTTAATGCACTTAAAAAGCGACTGATACTTAAACAAAAGTTACTCCAATGTAAACGCAACGATCTTATATTAAAACATAGGTAACAGCAATTATTATTTTTTAATTCATTAATATTTACGCCGTTAAAACCTCGTATTATTTATTATCCCCTGGTGTGATTGTAATTCCAAAGGAGCAGTATCGATGAGGCAACTCTTATCGTTGTGTGGTGTCAATTTAGCAGGCTCCAATGAATTGAGAAATTCTACTGAATACTTAATTAATAGCTTGATCCTTTTTACCCGACTGCACACAGAGAGGGTTATGTGTTTCGCGCGTATCCTATGTACGTTCCATCGGGACACCCCGTGGCCTAAACGGCTTGACCGATTTTGAAGAGTGAGGTGTCATAAGATTCGTATTCTTCCCCAGAGTGTCATAGGCTAAACAAAAAAGATATAAATCTAAATTTAAAGAAAATCGAAGATAACCTAATTGTCACACAAATGTCAGTGAGAAATGTCAAGATATGGAATACACTGAACTGTGAAATAAATTATGTTCTGATCTATTCACAATAGCATCGCAACTCATACTCAGCCAAGTTTCGCACCTAGCGGCAACTCAACATCGCAACTGACAGCCAAAAATCGCATCTTTTATTTTTAGTGGATAGTGTTACCATCAAACTAATGTTATGTTGAGTGTTAGGTTCAAGTTTATTTAGTCTAATAAGATACATTAGGTTCGTTCGCGTACGCGGTTTGAATCGAACGCAATCGATATAAATCGATCGCAATCACACAAAGTCTCTATATACGTACACATCAAAAATGACAGAATAAGAGAAAATTAGCAAAATAACGAGGAACGAGTGGTTCCTCTCTTGGCTCGAAACAGCTTAGAGAATTTCAACCGGCAAGTACTGATAAATATGTCAAATGCACAAAGCTGTCAAGAAACAAATTCAAAATTTGTCTTAACCCTAGAAGGCTAATGTTCGTCGATTCGACGACGTCGCATTCTTAATTTTCCTGTCTCTTTTCAACGCGGGCTCATAGTAACTTATGCTCAACAACTAACTCAGTCGCCGATGCGTTCTTGCGAAAGACGGTTGTGTCCGGCAAAAAAAAACTGTATTTCTATTTTTAAATGCAATATTGGAATTTGTGGTCAACAATTTGCGCAAAGAAAAATTTGTTCCCTTATTTTTTTTCTTATCACCTGTTATTATTAATTTTATATTGCCAAAGAAGGAATGTTATTTTTTTTTTCAGTTTTTTTAAATATTGTGAAGATATGTTCATTTTAGACTGAAAAATGCTGCGCTGCGCTTTTTAAAATACTGCTGAATAATAAAAAAAAATGAAGAATATACTTAGTAAAATCAAGTTTTTTATTTGGGAACACAATCTTAATGTTTGAGAAAAAAAATAGAACCATATGTATTAAACAAAGCTTACAAAAACATATTTTAGTACAGATCGTCGAATCGACGAATGTTTAGCTTATTAGGCGTAGTCAGCAACATTAGCCTACTAGGGTTAAAAATAAATTGCACAGAACAATAAAATCTGTAAAAACAAAGAAAATTCGGTTGTGGTCCCAGAACTTTTCATATATTGCAAAAAGGTAACTTATTTGTATAATGTATTTGTGATATGGATTGAAGGAGCTGAAAGTTGTTCAAAGTCTTTGGCGTATATTTTCAGCTCTCTGAGAGAGTTTTGGTAAATTTTTTGAGTTTGACAGATTTTTAGTGTTTTGCTCGGGAAAGTAGGCGAATAGACCTATTAGGCGTTTTTCTTTTTTAGTTCAGAGCTGAGCTCTGAACCGAGCTCGAGCATTATGAGCGCGCTCTGAGCCGAGCGTGCTCAGATTGTTCTGATGTATTTATGAAACACACTTGAGAACGTAGCTGACATTTTTAATAAATGTATGTAAAAATTGAATATTTATTAATTTTTATTTATTAAATTGGTTATCCTTTAGTTCCAGAACAACAAAGTTCGTCCACCATTGCATTTATTTTGTTTTCCTGTTTTTTTTTTCTGTCAAATGAGACAGGGAGTGTGTATTCAGCTTTTTACTCAGCATGCTCAGTCAATTTATTCTGAGCTCATCGAGCGCGCTCTGCTAAAGCTCAGATCGAAAAAAGAAACACAAATCTGAGCTCTGATGTATCTGAGCTAAAAAAGAAACACGAACTTTTTGTATAACAGTTCAGGTTGTGCTCTGAACTAAAAAAGAAAAACGCCTATTGTTGCCCGACTGGCCACATGGAAAGTTATGTGTTTCGCGCGTATTCTATGTACGTTCCTACGTGACGCCGTGTAGCCTAAACTGCTTAACCGATTTTAAAAAGTGAGGTGTCATTAAATTCGTATGCTTCCCCGGAGTGTCATAGGCTAAAAAGATAAAAATAAAAAAAGTTAGTTTGAAAAACCAAAAAACCCGACTGACTGTAAAAAAAAAAAATTAAAAAGATATGAACACGACACATTCTAGTACCTATATCTTACTATTTGACTCAAAATTGTGCTCTGTCGTCCTATATTAATATTTATAAATTACTTTCGTATATGTTTATAATATATATCATCATGAATTATTGTTAATCATTTTGTTTTTCGGGTCATTTCTTCGTAGATTTCACATCACATGGCAACTCTCACAGTTCTCACTGGAACTTAGTACTTCCCACTCCAAGCCCTGAGCAAGCCGGAAGGAAAAAAAAACATAAGAGAGAATCAAACAAGAACTAAGTTTCATTAGCATCTAATCTCTCTCTTTGAATTAATAATTGTGGCTATATACGCCACAAGCTTAAGTTTTATCAATTTGAACGATATTTTGTCAAATGGATAAAACATTTACTACAAAACTTCTTTGTCAGATTAACAAAACACAATTTTCAGTTTAATAAATCCATATTGTATGAATTGAACCAAAAATCACTGTTTGTTAGCCAAACAAAATACAGATTATAAATACTACAAACATTCTGTTGAAATAAACATTTTTGTTTGCAGATTTGACATAAATTTTGTTGAATTAATGACACAAGTGCTAAAATGAAAAAAAATAAATACAATTTGAACAGGGCATCATTTCAATGCAATACTTTTGCTGGCGTCATTTATTATTTAACACGCGAAGTACAGTAGTATGGTAATGTGCATACAAATCAATTAAGAAACCGAGTTCAATATTTTAAAAGTAAATAAATCCGTTTATGGATGAGGACAGGAAAAATGGAAAACATGAAAACTACCCCTCAGACACAAATTCGTAAGAATTGCAATTTGGTAGTATAGGGTTGTCAAATATGCATATTATTATTACATTAAATAGATCAAATTTGACTTCAACACTTTGTTCCCGCATTCTTTAACGGAAACTGAAAGACGCAACTTTAAATAGTGAAGGAGATGACTACATCTGCGTAAAGGTAGCATTTTTTAATTTTAATAAATCTAATTCCTAACTTAATTGTTTTGTGTATAATTTATTAATACCTAATGCTATCTACATAACAATTTATTTGTTGAATCAACAAATTAAAATTATAGTTATATGAGATAATAATTCCATATAACCAGCAATATTCTTATAGATTCAACAAATGACAACATAACTTTATAGTACTGACAGATTATTTCTGTAATATCAACAATATTTGATTAAACAAAATGACAAACAATTTTGATGGTGTTATAACAATTTTTTGGTTAATTTATGAAAACGTTAAAGGTCAAATTGATAAATTTGTTCGCAAAAGCAAAAGCATTTTGGTAAACTTAACAAACAAATTATTTCATACGCACAGATAAACAGTTTTTATTACCAAAACATTTTTTTTGTAATCACAACAAAAGTTTTAAGACAAGATAAAACTTATTAAAATTTTGTCAGTTTGGTAGAAAGATTTTGTTGGACGTTTATCGACAAAAATTTTTTTTGAATCAAGTCAATCTCATTTTTAATAAATATACCAGGGTTTTATATTCAGTATACGGAAGACTCAATTTTTCAAATAGAGATTGAGATCTGGGAGTCGGGTGAGCGGACTGTCGACCCAATATCTTCGATTATATTTAAGGTACTATTTAGAATGGTTACTCATTTCATCTTCTCTTCCATGCCTATAAAAAAACCTTACGTTTTGCCTATCTCTACAAGCAATCTTTCCTTTTATATAAAACTCAACCTTCCTTCTATTGCCTTAGGACATCACGCGGTCGGCTCCCCTATATGGTAAGGATTAGAATTTTTTTATGTACGGATAACTCTCTGCTAAAAAGGTAAACTATCTTAAGTCCACTTAAGCGAATTTTTAATTTTGTGCAGTAAACTCGACAATTCAAAATGCATTGTTGGATCTTATCCTGGTACTTGTATCTACTTTGTACCCTGCGTTATAGAAAAACGAAATCACGCTCGATAAAAATGCGTATTAACATTTACTAAATTATCTTAAGTCCCCATAATGATATACGACTTGTAAAAAAATTATCTTATTTCAGTTAAGATGTTTTAGTCAAAACATAATTGGTATTTCCTGAAAACCTAAAATATCTTATTTCGATATAAGATTGTTTTGGTTGAAATATGACTGGCATTTCGTGAAAAGCTAAAACATCTAAGAAAACATCTTATAGCGGGCCTATTAACATAAGTTCAGCAAAAAAGAAAGATCTGGTGGACATGATAGATTTAATAAATAATAATTACCGCAAATTTTATTTAAACTTGCCAACCGAAAATGGACCAGATATCCACCCAGACTTAAGCGAAGAAAGTGATGAAAACTAGTTTTATTTTGTCTTAAGTAATGTAATTGAATTGAATGCAATTTATTTTCTTTTTTAACCCTAGAAAGATAATCTACGTCCACGAGACGTATGGCGCGGGACAATTGTGTGATAACTTTTAAATTCTAAACCGCAGCGCGTTGACTGTCTCAACTATATATAAAAAAATCATTAATTTATTTTTTTTGAACAGCATCTATATAATTAAATAAATAAAATATAAATAATAAGAAGTTCATATGTTTAATTAAATACACTAATTGGCGTATGAGACGTATGATTATCTTTTACGCTCTTTATTTTATGATTATCTTTCTAGGGTTAAGGGTTATTTTTAATGTTTGGTAAAAAGAAATATTTTATTTTATAACTTAAGTTTTTAAATTAAAGAAGTACAAAACATCTTATATTAATGATGTAATAATGTTTCATTAAACAAAACAACGACATTTGCACTTCATCTTTAGTCGATTTAAGATATTGTAAGTTCAAAGACCAGAGCACCAATGAACCGTAACTCTAACTGCTACATAAAAACTGTAATACTTAGGGGAAGGTCGTGTACCTCGGAACGATTTCAATAATCTAGCATTTTTCTCTTTTACTTCTTAACCTGTGCTAAAAAAAAAGAATTCACGCAGCAACAAAAACATTTTATCTCCCTAAAAAAGGTTTGAACTTATTGTTGAAGTGCATAGTTTTTAAGTAAAACATTAAAATTGATTAAGTTTGCCATCGTTCCAAGGTACACTTAGGTAGTGTACCTTGGAACAAGGGGGTGTGTACATTGGTACGGTTAAGATAAAAGTCTCAGATCTTTAGAAAGCAAACATAACTCCAGCTTTATTATTTAAAATTAAGTTAAAAACAAAACAACAAAAAATAAAAAATTATTAAAAATAAATTGTAGAAATTCAGGTTGACTTACACAAGAAAATTTCGTTCTTAAACCTTCTTGCCTCTTGCTAACTGGAAAATTTCTTCGATGGTCATTTCATCATCACCGCTGAAGTCCTCGTCGCTCCTATTTTCTATTGGCGTGGTATTTGCTTTCGCATGTCTGAATTTAGGAATTCGTGGAATCATCGGCAGCTCAAAAGTTTCATCATCGTCTGAGGACTCGTTCAAAACTTTTTTCTTCGCTGAATTTGGCTTTTTAGTGGTCTTGACTTTCGAGCTTCCTGTAGCAATTTCTTAATTCTCAGGAGTGTCCGTAAGAATCCTAGTTCTTCCCCTCTTTCTTCCACGTGCATTAGAATCCTTTCTTGGTGCAGCTTTTGGAAATGGCCTTATTTGCTCTGGTGATACGAAATTTATCGAAGGAACCAAATAATACTGCAGAGGTCGCTGTGGATGTTCCTGGTCTTTGTTCATCTACAATTATAAGGTCATTTGCATTTTCGGTGGGCATAGCAGCTGGTTTTTCAGGACATGGTCGATCCGTTACGAAGCTACTAAGGAATTCATCTTCGTTTTAAATATCGTGATTGAAGGGATATATTCCTGTTACTTCAAATCTTTTAACGATGTTTTGTTGTTTTGATGTTCTGATTGAATGCTTTCGGATAAGCCTGGCCGACAATTTGTGCTACATTGTAAATTGACATTGGTTCTCCTGGGTTGTTCAGCATCCATTCACTTGCGGCTTTGTTGTAGTAAGTTTTGTACGGTCCAAATACCGTTCTATCCAGAGGCTGCATTTTGTGGGAAGTATGCTGTGGTAAGGTATTCAACCAAGGCAAGTTCTTCTTCATCATTAAGCACTTTTTTGTGTGCAATTTCTGAATGGTATTTTAACGTTGCATCGCCAGATTTCCGATGCAGTTGAAGATGACGAAACAAAGTTGTTTTGGAAATACCGTGGTCTTTTGCAGCTCTGCCGATTGTTTCCTTATTGTAGAGAACATCGTGGATAGCTTCCTGTAAGGCATTTTCATCCAAAGGAGTTCTTTTAACACCTTCCTTGCTGCGAGGCATATTCAGACTGCGGCAATGAAAGAAAAAACGTAGATGAGTCATGGCGAAATAAAATCTCATTTTGTTTTTAGTAATGTGATTGTACCTTGGAACGGTCCAAGGTACAATTCAAGTGCCGTTCCAAGGTACAAAACATCGATATTTCTTCTTTAATCACTTTAATCTTTTAAATTCGCACTAAATCGGGCTTACCGTTTCTTATTCACCAACACAATACTATGCCTTATTCACTAAAAGCGCAATAATTCGATTCCAGCTGCTCTCAGCTGTACTACACGTTTCACAAAAATGGTTGAAAAAAAACTTTTAGTGTGCGAAAACCGGATTTTCTTGTTTTTTTGCACGTCCGTCGCTACCCGAGTATGATGACGGAACGAAACAAGCTGCAACATGAATGCCCTTCAGACGTTGTGGAACCTTTTTCTTAGAATAAGATAAAAATTTAAAAAACAGCAATCGTTCCGAGGTACAATCGTTCCAAGGTACATGACTTTCCCCTACTTCTAAGGTGGTATTAGTATGCAGTTAATGTGGATCACTGTCTTCAGTTACGAAAGTTGGTTTAAGTCATCTTCCGGTTTTGCGCTTTACTTAAAGAAATGTTTTCCTTCACATAGTTGTCTGTGTGTGACAGAATAGAAGACGGGTCGGAGCATTGGTCTGCTGCCCTTTCGTCCTATATGTCCCAGCCATCTTAGGCAAGTAATTCTCATTTTTCTGACTATATCGATCTCGCTGCATAGCTTATAGACTTTGCTATTAGATCTTCTCCTCCAAGGCCCGCCAACGTAAACTGGACTGAAAAGCCCCCGATTTTGCCTTCAAAACAACAACTGATGCTTTTGAGCCTTAGAGAAAGACTGTGATTTTGGGGGTATATTCTATGGTCGCCATAGTGATTCTTGAAAAAGCTGAATTGCCTATAGTTTAATGATACAATCCATTAATGTGTAAGAATCTTTGATGCTTTACCAAAGATAGGTTGTCATTTTCATCAGATTCCACATTTGATAATAAGAATTCGGGGCTTGTGTGCCCCGGAAATGTAAACAAAAGTTCGAAGAGTCGCCTCTTTCTTCCTGGTATTTATTTCGATGTCTTAACAAACCAAAAACGTCTAGTGCTAGTATCTTCTAGTATAACCAATACCTACTTCTTTTACACGAACTTGAATATTTAAAAATCACAGCCTAAAATATCTGAGCAAATACAAAACACCCAGTAAAAGTCCATAAAGACCGAAACTATTACATACGTTATTGCTCTTCCGACATGTTTAACTTTTCCCAAGCAATTCTCAATTCAAATGCAAAAATGGAAATACCATGTTACATTTACGGCCCGGCCAAAGTTTTCCTTATCCAATTTGCTGTTTTCCATTCCGGTACATGAAACAAATTTCTTCGGCCAAAACTTATTCCCTTCAGACAAAGAGCAGACAAACTGCAGAAAAATTACAAAAAATAAAAATAAACCAACGGAAAAGAATGTTGATAGAATACATGCATTTTGAATTTGTCCATTCGCCACCCACCCCACATACCTACATTATATATAATATCCAACTGCTGTGAGAATACAATTATAAGATTTAAAAACTAAAACAAATGTCTGTGCAAAAAGGATTACAGATTGCACTTTGTCCATTGTGGTGGTGTGATATGAATGTTGGCTTGACACTTAGACGGTTCTATGTCCCTTAACTTTTGACCTGCTGCTACCTATTTCTTTTTCTGACTCTTCTATTAGTTTGCTGTTGGACAAACTGCATTATATGTTTCGAACGGAATGAAGTCGTCGTATTCTACAAAAAAACAAACGACAAAGTAACATAAAACGTGTAATACAAAGGAGTAAACGAATATTATGCAGGAAATCCAGGAACAGCAACTTCTCGTTCTTCATTGCTGCAGCAAAAAGTGTTCAGCTAAGGCATTTGCTATGTTTCCTGCGACATCGGTGTCAGCCGTCCAAGGATAGGTGTTTTTGCCTGCATCTTTGTGTTCCTCTTTTATTTGGTGACTTGGATGGGGATTGCTAAATTTTAAATGGTTGCAGTACATTTCTTTTGGTATAGAAAGTACAACAACACTGTACACACAAAACAGTTTGTTGATCCGATTTTTTTGTTTTTTGCTTGGCGCTGTGATGTTGTGCAGCAAGGTAAGCTCTGTTGCTGGAAACACTAGGCAAAAAAAAAAGGGCAGCGGTAGCGGGCGAACTTCAAAAGCAAACTTTGCATTTGGCTAGGTACGCCACAGATAAAAGGCAACCACTTTGCATGTCAAAAGAAATAAACATTATTTCTAGGTAGAGATAAGGACTTCCGGGAGCACCACCCAATGGGAAATACTTTGGTGTTCGCTGTGTTGTGGTTTTGTGCGTGGGCATGAGCTTGTCCCGACGGTAGCCCTACCCTACGGTGTTGTTCCAGCTGTTTGTGAATGTTTTTTATACACTCCTTGGTATAGTTTCTACGTATGTAAGTATTTGTTGTTAAAATAGAACTCATTCCCATAGAATAGGTGGAACGTCTGCGGTTGATTTGAAGGCGAATGCGAATTGCGGTTGTTATCTACTAATTAATATCAACTACAGTTGAGGTAAAACAACTAGGAAATAGTTCAAATTGCTTCACTAGCGGCAGAACATTATGTTCACTATTTATAGTGCTGTCGATTGGAATGCTTTGAATTAAATTCGCGCAGGCTTTCACTGGTGTATTTCATGTGAATCAATTTAAATGCAGCCCTCTGATAACTATATTAAATAAAGGCTTAAAAGCCTGACTGGGAGAGGAGAATAATACTTTTGTGGTAACCCCGAAGTTTACATACAATAAGAGATTTCAAATAGGTCAATTCTAGCGAAAACAAAGCGACTCTCTTGTCCCACAGTTCACTAACTCAAGGTTTGAATAAAATTTTTTTTTTTTTAATCTAAACGTGGATGTTAATACAAATAAGAATAATATTATTTGTATTAACATATAAGAAGATCAGATCCGTAAGTAGATTTCATTGATGCAGAAACAAGTCTGTTCACTGAACCTCAAACGGATCAAATTTGACAATTAACGAAGCCATCAAGGAAAATGAGCTTTGTCGCTTAGTCCCGTGTTACACAATTTTTTTTTTTTTCACTTTTTAAGCTTTTAAAATGAAGTAATATAATAGTAGTACAAAACAATGAGAACGAAAATTCCTGTTTGGATTGAGTGCATACACATCAACCATTTTGATGTAGATATTAACAGAAAAAAGTCCACTGAGAATGTGTTAGAAATACATTTTGCAGCTGTTGGCAGTTTTTTTTTAACTTCTACATTGGGGACATCCGATTGTCCCCAATATAGAAGTCTGGACTAGATCAGCTTTGCCGTTGTTCGACTTAATTCGAAATTTGGCACTTTTTTGAGAGCTTTCACAATTTTGTGACGACCAGGTGAGTCAATAATAGTTTTGGAGTGTGGAAAATTGAAAATTTGTGTATTTACAGATAAAAAAAAATCAATAATATAAAACAGCAAATATGGATCTGCTAGATTTTTCGATGATCGCACTGCTTGGGTATCTTCGGTACGAAGCATGGAAAGCCAGTAGGAGAAGGGCGGAAAACCAGCAATGGGTCCGAGAGCTCAATTTGACTCGGGATGTGGATGTTTTCTTGCACTTAATTATGAGGCTATACAGTCAAAGGATCCGGAACTTATGATGAGAACGACGAAATAATTTATCGAGGCTTGTGGAGAAACGAAGTCCAACCTCTTTCACGAGCTAGGGCAATTGGTTCGAACTTTCCTTCGAGGGTAGCGTTCCAAATGAGCGATCAGTTAAAAGACTATTTATTTAATAATAAAACTTATGTTTTTTTTTGTGGTTTTTGTTTTATTTGTTTTGGATATAATGTAAAAATTCATCTTTAACATTTTCGCCAGAAGACGAATTTTGCTCTCCTCCGTCAATATCTTTAAAGTTATTAGTTCTTTTTCAGCTATATACACATTTCAACATGGGTTCAAAGTATACATACCTTCATCTCCTTAGAGAGCATGTTCATGAACATGTCTGTACTCGACTTAAACGAGCGAGTTGAAATACCATGAAAACAAATGCGAAAGTTGTACAAAGAAATGTGTTGTATTATGCAATTTATATGAAACAATTAACAAGCTGGTACTTAGCTTTGGTTGAAGATGTGGTGTCCGCTGCGGTCAAAATCTAAGTGACCGAGAGCGTCCAAGATCAATTGCTCGATGCAACAACGACGCTCTCGTCCACCCACAAGCTTCGCACAGCTCATGCAATTGTTTGTGTAAATAAATGTTACAGCGAAAGAAATAAAGAGATAAATTAGGAGAACATTGCACCTAAAATATATGTAGATCAAAGTGATTGATAACACTGAACACAAGTCGAAGAAGCAAATAATTACTAATACAATGTGACCCTAACTCAGCAACGATAAAAGGAGAGAATACAATAGATAATAAATATAAACGATTAGGAAGTAACAAGGAATTTATAATAAACGATTATTTTTTCAAATAGATTAACTAAAGTCATATATAGATGTTGATTGTTGATCTGAATCTCAAACATCCCGGCCCCCCTGGAACGAGTTTCAGGACACAGGTAAAAGAGCGAGCTTGTTGATAGGTCGTACGAATGTTCCTGCTGTAGTTCGAACTGTGGCAACTCGTACGCGTCGATCTGCGCCAGGGTTGACATGTTCGATTCGTCCTAGCAGCCACTTAGAAGTTGGTAGGTTCGGTTCCTTTATCACAACTAGATCTCCAGGTTTGAGGTTGGTAAACTTCCGTCTCCATTTAGGTCGTTCTTGCAGTGTTGTAAGGTACTCCGTGTGCCATCTCTTCCAGAAACCTTGGGTCATGCTCTGAAGATGATTCCAATGCGTCAAACGAGCTGGTGGAGTGTCGAGATGGCCGGGCTCAGGAACGGCTGTGAGAGGCTTCCCTACAAGAAAGTGAGCTGGAGTTAAAGGATTCAAATCAGAATCAGACATAGAACATAGATGACGAGAGTTTACAATGGACTCAATTTGACTAAGAACAGTATATAAGTCTTCAAAGGTTAGAATAGAGTTTCCTATTACACGACGCAAGTGCAGTTTGACTGACTTGACGCCAGCCTCCCACAAGCCACCGAAATGTGGTGCTGATGGGGGAATGAAATGCCACGCAATACCATCCTTTGCAAGAGCTGCAGCTATTGTGGCGTTGTGAGTTTGTGCCATAACCAATTTGTGCATCTCGGTTAGGCACGGACGAGCTCCTTGAAAATTCGTCCCGTTGTCACTGTACATGTTGGTGCACTTGCCGCGTCGAGCAATGAATCTGCGTAAAGATGCAAGGAAGGCATCAGTTGTGAGGTCACTCACCAGCTCCAAATGAATAGCTTTCGTGGACATGCACACAAACAATGCGATGTATGCTTTCGACAACTTCGGTTTTCGACAACGGGACAATTTGATGGTTAAGGGACCAGCGTAATCACAACCTGTGTTTGCAAAGGGACGACTGGGCTGGATGCGATGAAAAGGTAAATCACCCATGATCTGCTGGCTGGTAAGTTTTCGCTGCATAAAGCACGGCTTGCACTTGTGGATGATCTTCCGAATGAGGTTTCTGCTGCCCAATATCCAGAACTGCTGTCGAACGAAGGCGAATGTTTCCGATATTCCTGCATGTAGGTAGCGCTGGTGGATGTCTGTGATTATAAGGGAAGAGACAAGGTTAGTTTTCGGTAGAATGATAGGATGCTTTATGTTGAATGAGACATTTGCATGTCGTATCCGTCCACCGACACGAAGTAGTCCATCGTTGTCCAAGAATGCAGAGTACCTCAGAAGGTTTGATTTCGACGGAAGTTGGCTATTCGCTCGCAAATTTTGGATGGCATCTTCGAAAGCGGTGGATTGGACGAATTTTAAGATGAGAGTCCTAGCTGCGGAGATTTCTGCGTACTGCAAACTGCGATGAACACGAGCTGATTTGGGAGTGCGGCAGTCAGACGCAAAACGTAAACAATGTGAAACTATCCGTTGTAGGCGATACCAAGAAGAAACGTTTCGAATTAGTTCTTGAAAGACATTGCCTTCAAACGAAGTGACAAGCGAATGCCTTACAACTAGTTTTTCTTCCCGTTTTACTGACTCCGAGTCAGCTAGATGGGATGAAAGGGTTGATTTAGGCCAATGTTCTTCAGATGACAACAACCACGATGGTCCGGTCCACCAGAGATGATGGTGAAAAAGATCGAGAGGAAGTACTCCCCGCGAGGCGCAATCTGCTGGGTTGGATTGTGATGGGACATAACACCAAGAATGTCTGGGTGTTGTCTCTAAAATGGCTGCTGTCCGATTGGCGACGAAGGTTGTCCAGCGACGAGGGGGTGAGGAAAGCCAATGCAGCACAATTTCGGAGTCACACCACGCGAATGTTATAATGTTTTTACGATTTATCGACGACTTTACAAGATTCAACAACCGAGCAAGCAACAACGCACCACAAAGCTCAAGGCGGGGAATAGAGACAGGTTTGATTGGAGCCACTTTTGTTTTAGCCGCAACAATGGTAATATTCAGGTCTACGGTAGAGGATTTGGTACGGGCATAAACGACAGCAGCGTATGCTAACGACGAAGCATCAGAGAAGCCATGTAGTTCTATAGCTTCTTCGAATTGAAACACATGCCGCGGAACTCGAATCTGTTCAAACGATGGAAGCTGTTGACGATAAGTCATCCATCGTTTAGAGAGATCTGGAGGTAATGGGTCATCCCAACCCAATTTCAATTCAGAGGACCAGAGCTCCTGAAACATGATTTTAAATAAAATTACCGAAGGAGCAAGTAGTCCCAGTGGGTCAAAAATTTGGGCTATCTCGGAGAGCAGAGTTCGTCTAGTTATCGAAGGACATGGAGGAGTTGGAGTCATACGGTAGGAGAACACATCACTCGCAGGATTCCAAAACATTCCCAGTACTTTTACGAGAGATTGGGAACGTTCGGAGTCGACGAAGAAATACTCACAATCTTCAGGTCGTTGTTTAGCGAGAAGAGCCCAACAGTTGGAACTCCATTTTCGAAGCTGAAGTCTCGCCTCAGATAATAACTCGACAAGCTCTGATTGAATTTCCAGGAGGGTTTGAATAGAGTTTGCTCCCGTCATAACGTCGTCAACGTAAACATCGTTCTGCAAGATTCTTGCAGCATTAGGGTATTTCGACTGGTAGTCATCTGCGATTTGCTGCAATACGCGGACCGATAAAAACGGAGCCGAAGATGTGCCGTACGTAACAGTACGTAACCGATAGTGTTTAATGTCGTCACTTGTATTTTGACGCCAAACGATGCGTTGGAAATCAATATCCTGTTCGCGGACCCATATTTGGCGGAACATTTTAACGATATCGGCCGTAAACACAAACTGATGTTGCCGAAAACGCAAACATACACCTATTAAATCGCGTTGAATAGGAGGACCGATTAAAAGTTGACTGTTTAGCGATTGTCCATTCGAATCTTTTACCGAACCATCAAACACGACGCGTAATTTTGTAGACGAACTTTCGGGTTTTAGAACCGCATGATGAGGAAGGTAAAATTGTCTATCAGGTTCGGTATGTATTTCATCGCGAGGGATCGGTTCCTTATGACCGAGTTCAAGATACTCCTGCATAAATTTGGAGTATAGGTGATGCAATTCGGGATTACTTCGAAACCGACGTTCCATCGAATGTAAGCGCGAAACTGCGGACTGCAGGGTATCACCGAAACTTGGGGACGGGGTTTTAAATGGGAGAGAGACGATGTATTTTCCATCTGAAGAACGAGAGAAGGTCTTTTGAAAATGGTCTTCAGCTGGATCATTGAAAACACGATGATTTTGTTGAGAAGGTACTTCCTCCAACTCCCAAAACCGCTGCAGAAGAGCATCCACATCAATAGCAGAATGTAACGACGACAATTCAAATTCCGGAAGGTTTGAGTCGAAAAGCTCTCCTGAAATGACCCATCCAAATGATGTATTTTGTGCTATTGGTGTGCCTTGTGGTCCATCAATTCGCTCTGCCCGGAGAATAGACCACACCTTATCAGCACCCAAAAGAACATCCACAGAACTGGAGACGTTGAAGTATGGATCGGCCAGATCCAAACTCCGAATATGTTCCCATGTCGAAGCGTCGAAGGATTTTGATGGTAAATTCGAAGTTAATTTACCAAGAACGAAAGCATCGACTGATAAATGTGTTGAATTGAAGCGAGAAAGGAGTTTAATTGATATACAGCCCCTTGTATACCCAGCTTCCCGAGACGATAATCCCATCACAGGGATGCGAGAGTGTTTACGCGGAAACCCTAGCCGTTGTGCGAACGATTCAGACATGAACGATGATTGAGACCCCGTATCCAGTACGACACGGCAATCTACAAACTGTCCCCGGTTGTCTTGAAGTTTAGCAAGAATTGTTGGTAATATAGTTTGCTTTCGAAGGCTAAACTCAAGCGAATGGTTATTAACCAGTGGGTAAGCAGCTTTAGAAGTGGAGGGCAAGTCTGACGAAAAGGGCTGGAGCGAGACTGGCGATGTTGAAGTGGAGTTGGAAGCAGGAACCTGATTTGTATGTGAGGGCAACGACGGTGAAATGTTTCTATATTCATCCTGATGAACTAAGGAATGGTGACGAGCTTTACACACGCGACAACGAAACGATGACCGACATTTATTTGACGAATGACCTTTTCGAAGGCAATTGAAACACACCGAATTATTTTTTACGAATGTCCTCCGCGATGCAGTGTCGGTTGATATGAATTGCGAACACTGGGATAGGAGATGATCGTTTTTGCACATGGGACACGAATTGTTCTCAGAAGCTTTTGCTAAGTGGGCTTTTATTTGAACCGTTTGCTTACCGCGCGATGTGACGGAGCGATTGAGGGTTTGACACGATTCGAGTGCGTCACACCGTAGTTCGAGAAATTCAAGAAATTCGACGATCGTAGCATCATCGCGAGACCCCACTTCCTCTGCCCAAGCATGCTTTGTCTCATTATCGAGTTTGGTAAGTAAAAGGTAAATTAACCATGGGTCCCGACCATTTCTATCTAACGCATTTAGTCCGCGAATTACTTCGTCTGCACCGTCAGTAACTTTGCGAAGCAATTGGACATTTGAGGCACTTAAAGACGGAAGCGACAGAAACATTTGAACGAAAGATTGCACGATTAAATTCACCCGGTCAAAGCGTTTTTCAAGCTTATCCCAAGCCTCGATATAATTGGCATCCGAAATGGGAATATGTTTTACTAGATTGGCCGCATCGTCCCGCAAGAAAGATTTCAAGTAATGAAATTTCTGCGTCGCGGTGAGATTTGGTTTTGTATCGACCGAACCTATAAACAAGTCTTTGAACGATGGCCAATCTTTATAATTACCCGAGAATTGAGGCACTACAATTGGAGGCAAATTTACAGTAGAACACGTGCTAGGCGAAGAGTCTAATTTTTTTAGAAAGGTTGATTGCTGATCAGCGAGCTGTTTCAGAATAGACTCTTCTGGATCAGCTTGAACCGAAGATTGTCTGTCGCGAATGGCTTTTTTCAATCCCGCATGCGCCACGAAATATTTATCCTCATATATGCCGAACTCCTTTTCGTACTCGACGAGTTCGGCTTCCTCGATTATGGGCTGTAAACATTCGTTGTGGAGCGACGAAAATTCTGCCCATGCTTCGACTAACCTGCTTAACCGAATCTCTAACATCTCGATAGTGATAGAGTCGTCGATACATGCAACATAATCTGCCGCACGAGTCAAACACCCTTTGGCATTGCCGCGTTTTTGCCTCAAAGCATTCATATTCACCGACAAGAAGAAGAGTTCAATGAGACAACAAAAAAAAACCAAGGTCAAGTGCTAGCTTAAATGCACAGAATCACCTTAATGAACTATAGAGAACCGCACTATAATTCCAAAACGACACTGTCAAGAGGGAATTAAACGAAATAATTATAAAATGTATTTAATATTTTAATTTCCGTAAAAGCAATGCACGCACCAATTCGAACACGAGTTTTTTTTTATGTTCACAACATTTATTCGGCTTCAGAAGGACCAGTTTTATGTACTCGACTTAAACGAGCGAGTTGAAATACCATGAAAACAAATGCGAAAGTTGTACAAAGAAATGTGTTGTATTATGCAATTTATATGAAACAATTAACAAGCTGGTACTTAGCTTTGGTTGAAGATGTGGTGTCCGCTGCGGTCAAAATCTAAGTGACCGAGAGCGTCCAAGATCAATTGCTCGATGCAACAACGACGCTCTCGTCCACCCACAAGCTTCGCACAGCTCATGCAATTGTTTGTGTAAATAAATGTTACAGCGAAAGAAATAAAGAGATAAATTAAGAGAACATTGCACCTAAAATATATGTAGATCAAAGTGATTGATAACACTGAACACAAGTCGAAGAAGCAAATAATTACTAATACAATGTGACCCTAACTCAGCAACGATAAAAGGAGAGAATACAATAGATAATAAATATAAACGATTAGGAAGTAACAAGGAATTTATAATAAACGATTATTTTTTCAAATAGATTAACTAAAGTCATATATAGATGTTGATTGTTGATCTGAATCTCAAACATGTCGTTTTCATCCAGTCCCGGAGCAGACGGGTTAAAACGCTTTGAGAGTGCCTCCGACAAGTTCCTAAAGAATCGGAAAATCTGCTGGTCGGGGTCTTTGTTTGGTCTATTTGGTAATGTTGGCGTAACGGGATCATCGAGGTCATCGGGATCATCCTGAGTTGTCGCAAAAATATCTTGTCACTAGACTCATCAAAAACCAGTTCGTGGTTTCCAACTCGACTGAAAATATACGGATGTTATTTGTTTGTGGAACTGGAAGGTTATTCTTTCATTGTGGTAATAACTAAATATATGCGATGGGTCCGGTTTCCGAATACTTTCTACATTTTTTAGGAGGTGCAAAATCTTTAACTCAAAATCAAAATGCTCTCAGATTTAAGAAAAAATAAAATAACGAGCTATTTTCTAATATTTTACTTAATAAAAACATTAAATGGATGGATTCAGTTATGAAAGTTTGTATAACACTGCATATGCATGTGTTTACTGCGGCTGAAGCTGTTTTTTGTTTAGTAAAATATATATGAACAGAGGGAGTTGTCTGTATTTTGAATTTTGGGAGACAGTCTTTTTAAGACTGAAAAAATGTACTGTTCTATCTACGTATACAAACATAAGGTAAAAAACATATTTCCGCGGCAAGTTACTTGTTGGCGCGCCCAAGATTTGAATGTTGGCGCCTAAGATTTAAATCGTCCCAAACATAAAAGATGTCCATTGTCCCACTACATTGTAAACCATTCCCCATATTCACCACACACCCAAATTCTACCTTTCCTTTCAACTGAAATAAAGTTGAAAAAGCATTCGACAGTTGAATTTCAAACCGTACATACCGTACAGCGACTTGCTCAAAACAATAAAGTGAATTTAATAGTAATTATAACGTAAAGAAAGTTGGTGTTTTATTTATTTAAGAAGGAACTTTAATATCAAAGCAATAGGCTTTTTCAACTAAATTGATGTTTTGTGCACTATAAGTATTCTAATCGATTTCTTACCTTCCTGTTTTAAAAGATTCGTTTAAAAACTACATCAGCGGGTAAAGCTCCCAAGGTGCCAAATTCTTAGCAGCGCTACCAGAAGGTTGCTCTAGCTTTTTTTTCACGCACAAACCGATTCCGTAAACCTTTCCACCTTTGTTTGCATTCTGCAGCTAAAAAAAATAGATTCATATTAAAAACTGTTAAATTATTTTAAGGCAAAGCAATGTACCTGGCCTGTTTAAGCTGTCTGTCAATTTTAACACAAGCTGAATCGCGATTTACAACATTCTTGTATTTTTTGGACTTTGTATTGTACAAGAAATCGTGTTGTTTAACACAGGCGATTAAATTTTCTTCAAAATTCTCCATATTTTCATGATTCTCATTTTTTTGAATATTAAATATTAATATTTGAATGTCAAACCTTTCGCGCGTGAGAGTAGAGAGTAGATCTACTCAGGCGTTGCGTTGAACTTTACGATATTTACGATCTAAACGCCTGAAGTTGTATTTTGTTTGGTAGCATATGAACGCTTTGTTACTACATAATCTGTCAACGCACGCGCGCGTCAACGCAACATTGTGAATTCGGCATGAGCGTCACCAGGCGCTTTTGGAAAAGAATCATTTCGTATATTGATAAGTTGTCTTCGAACTTTGCCAAATGGAATCGATACACTTTCAGAGTGTTTGGCAGAAACTTCATCAAAAATATCGCGAATACCTTTTCGTTTAAGTGAACCACGAGCACATTCATTAACAACCTTCATTTTTGCCAAAACATCTTCTTGTGTGCTGTTATTATGTAAAAAACTTTGTTTTGGAATCCGAGCTAAGCATTCATTTTGAAAATCGATCACAGCACTTGCAGTACATTCTTTTACATAACAAAATATAACGCTTACACAACTTTGCATTGCATTTAAATTTATACAATTGTTTTATTTCTGGCATGTACAGAATCATACTTCCTTTCTTAAAACCCTTCCAGAATTCAAAAGAAAATACTGAATTACTACCACTTTCCATATTTACTAACGCTCATTGTTATACAACTTAACTTCGTTTTGCAAATGAAATGATTTCAAGCCAAGCTTACAGACTACTGTGTTGTTAATTCAACAAACGGTTAATTCTTCTGTTATACTGACCACTTTATTGTTATGTTGCAATCTTCTCGTGAGAAATCCGCTATTTGCAATTAAACATACAAAAACCATTTCGAAGCAACGACAACGCACTGAGATTGGTCTCCTCATCTTACTAGTTGGCGGAACTGTACGAAATGCAAGGTGATTTAAAAAAAAAGAACGAAAATAAACTGAAATTGTTAGGGGGAACCGAAAAAGTAAGAATTGTTGTTACTCCTCACTTTCCATTCCTGTATCCTACTTATATAGTTTGATATGCCGTATGTTGCAAATAATTTCGCCTTGCAAAAGATAAATAATTCCAAATTGGTCTTATTTCCCAACATTATTTGGCGTTATTTTACTTTGTTAAAGTTAAATAAGACCAACTGCCGAAAGTTGGCTTTATTACACTATTTAAAAGCGAAATAAGGCTAATTTTTAAAAGAATCACGGAACCCTTTCAGTCTATATTATAAAAAGTCAATGGTCCTCATTTTAGGAAATAAATTGGTTTGCAAATTTGTGGTTGTTTTGCAAAAAAAATTGCTACCCCTTTTGTAATAGATACACTTTTTGTCCGTTGTACGCGCAGCTGACAATTTTTAAACTTAAGAAAAATGTTGTGCCGTACGTGCTTTAGGATTGTTTTGTACGAAATTTGCGGAACTTTATTTTTCAAATAGAGTCGAACTTCGATAACTCGAACCACCACAAAAAAAAATTCGAGTTATCAAGTAAAATACAAAATTGATATAAATATGTACATATATGTATTTATTTGCGAATATATAAGACAAAAAAAGTACAGGAAAGGAACATATGTATTTATTATTTAAAATAGTCTGTTATACATTACTGAAAAGTATTTTTATTTCAATAGAGTTTAAACTATTATAAACAGAATCGGTTGTTCTTTCATTAGTCTTTAAATATACACGCAAAGTGCTTAATGACTTAGCAACCAACTCTTTTGAAGGTGGTTGAATCAAATCATCCTCCAAATCGTTCTCCATTACATCACTGTCGCTGTCATCGATATTGTCGAGCTGTGCAGATTCGGATTTACGTCTGACAATATCTTCGACAATATCTTCATCTGTGAGATACTCCGAAGTAACGATATCGTCATCCACCTGCAGAAAATCATCATACGTAACACCTTGTATATTTCTGGTAATTTTCCAAGCTTCAAATTCCGTCTGCAGTAGAATTTCTCCCTCATTTCTTTCATTGGAGCGTTCAATCATGAAAATCAAAGGAACTGCATCTTCTTCCTCCCACTCAGAATATTCACCAAAACCGGCTTTTTTAAAGCAATTGGAAATGTTCTCAGACTGAAGGTCGATATTCCACGCATTGGTTATTTCATCAACACAGTCTATCATAGTAATGTTAGTTTTTTTGTTTTCTTCAAAATCTTTTATGGTTTTTTTTCAAAATCCTACGGCGGTAATGACATTTCACGTTTTGTATGATGCCTTGATCAAGTGGTTGCAACTTTGATGTCATATTGGGAGGAAAAAAAATGAGTTTAATAAATTTTAATTTTTGTTGAATGTCTTTAGGATGAGCCGGGCAGTTGTCAATGAAAAGAATAATTTTTCTTCCCATTTTACCAAAATGTTTGTCTGAATTTGCCACCCATTCTTCAAAAAGTGCTCCTGTCATCCACGCTTTCGTATTTGCCTTATAGTCGAGAGGTAACCATTTAACACCTCGAAAGCAGCGAGGCCGATTGCTTTTACCTATTAAGAGCAGTTTTAGTTTTTCTGACCCATCTGTTTCGTCAGAACAGAAAGTAACATTTAACAATTAAATTATAATCAAAATAACGATTGTGAATTAACCCTAACAAAATTGAATTTGCCGCTCTGACGGCCATCTTTTTTAATAGAAAGAAAAATAGAAAGAAAAATAAGAAGAAAATAGGAAGAAAATAAAGTCATGACCAGTTGGAGTAAAACAATTGTCGCAGCAGCACGCGTTTCTTTTTTGTTTCTTTTCCCTTCTAATAATTTACAAAAACTCTTGTGAATTTTATTCATGGCGCCCGAGCAGGGACAAAATAAGTTCCTTTATTTAATTTTCAATTGAACCGCGACGTGTTAACGAACTCGCCAAATCAGTCCTTGAACCGCCCACGTTCCAGAGACGTCCATCGTTCCTAGACTCCCATTAAGAGACGCCCACAGCATTGCTCCTAAGAGGTCCGCAGCATTCCCAAAAGATCCAGCAGTCAACCTTCTCGAGACGACCAAGAAATTTCCTAGCGCTCTACTAGTGAAGGCCAATGCACTCTAATTGCAATTGTCTGCAGTTCAAAAGGGAAGTTGCTGCAAGGGAAGTCCCAACAAATAAAAAACAGGTACAATACAAAAATTGAAAGTGAATTCCATAAAATTAATAGCAAAGTGCATAATTATTCTTTTCGGTGCTCTAATTCGCATAAAGTTGGTTTATTAAACACAAACACTTTCAATTTTTGTCATCTTTCATTTTGTTGTACAACTTCTATAGTTACTTGTATGGTAAAACAAACAAAAGTGTTAAAGCTAATTATTCACCTCAATCAATCACGTTGCTGTTTGCTCGCCTGTGCTCCTGCTGCCGCCGCCGCAGCAGTGTCATCCCGCTATTCTGTGCATTTATTACCCGCTACATTCGAACCGGTACTTTCCCGATATCTTACATACCGTTTGAAAATAAACTAATTTTTCAACAATTTCGCGGTGTTTTGCATTAATAACTGGTGCAAATTAAGCTAACATTTGTGCGAGTAAAGAAAGTTGCAACCTTTTGCGTTAAATTTTTAATACCCTTTCACTATTAAAATGGCAAGCAAAAAGAGACAGACTTCTCCGAGTAAAATTAGCAACTTTGAACAATTAAAGCATCAAAGGTCGCTTATTATAGCGAATATTACCCGGATAAAAACAGTATTAGAACAGGAAACAATATCCCAAAATTCCATCGAATTAGAGTGTCGATTAGATATACTAAACTCGTATATCGATCAAGTAATGGTCTGTCAATCAGAAATAGAGTCGGCTGACCACCGTGATACATTCCGCGGAGAATTAGAAGACATTTGCGTTAGTACGAAGGCACGAATCATGTCAGTGTTAAATAAGAAGCGTAAATCTAGTGTCGCTGAATACTCCTTTAGTAATCCTTATCACTCTCGACTTCCGAAAATGTCTCTTCCTCAATTTAGCGGTAAATATGCTGATTACAAAAATTTTATCAGCCTATTCAAAAATTTAGTAGACAGCGACCCCACGCTTCCAGATATTGATCTGATCATCTGATCTCGTGTCTATCCGGTGAAGCTTTAGGAACAGTTAAAGCTTTTCAAATAACCGAACAAAATTATCCGAAGGCGCTGGCAAGTTTAAAGAAAGTGTATGATAACAATTGTCTGATATTTTTTGACAATATTTCAACACTATTCGATTTACCAGAGATTACCAAGCCATCGGCGTCTGCATTACGTAGCATGATAGATACAGTTTCAGCGCTGTACGATTCGCTTTTGTCACTGGGTGATGAAAAGAATATCACAAATGCTATTATTATTCATTTAGCGATGTCAAAGGTTGACACAGTCACGAGGTCTAAGTGGGAGGAGCAGCTAGATTATAGCACCATTCCCTTATGGAGCGACTGTGAAGCAGCTCTTAATAAAAGACATCAACACATTGCTGCTGAAGCGAGCCTCAACCTTCGACTTCCCAAGCCATGCACGCCTCTGCGTCAACTGATCAAGTTATTCTCGCTACCGCTGTTGTACGAATACAAGGCAAATCTGGGGAATATCTGTTAGTTCGAGCGCTACTTGATTCTGGCTCGCAAATAAACTTCGTAACTGAAGAACTAGCACAGAGGTTGAATCTTCGGAAAGAAGAAAAACATTTGAATTTAATTGGTATTGGAAAAGCAAACACTACAGTCAACAAAAAAATGCATGCAGTGGTTAAATCAAGGTTGAACGATCATACCTTCTCGGCGGATTATTGGGTCACGAGCTCAATATCAGCATATCAACCTGATCATGCTATAAATACAGCCAATTGGAACATTCCACGCAATATTGAATTGGCCGACCCATGTTTCCACAAGCCGCAAAAAATTGACTTGTTGTTGGGAGCCGAAACGTTCTTCGAGTTGTTGTCCGTTGGACAAATTAGACAAGGTCCCGAATACCCAACCATTCAAAAGACGCTACTTGGTTGGATAGTGTCTGGAAAATATTACAATAGTTCGAATTCACATAATAGAATTTGTAACATGATATGCCAATCCGATGAACTGCCATCTCTGGACAAAATTGTTCAGAAATTTTGGTCTTTGGAGGAACTTCCCGGTGAATCAAATAAAATTCTTACACCAGAACAACAAATGTGTGAAAAACACTTTGTTGAAAATACACAACTTTTGCCGACTGGCCGTTTTGAGGTGAAGTTAGCACCTCCTAGCTCGCTCGGATCCTCGTTTGAAATTGCCAAACGTCGGTTTCTCGCACTTGAGCGAAAACTTTTAAAGAATGACGACCCTTACATTGGGTCATATGTCACCGACAAATAATGAAATCCCGAATAGCCCGCACTACTTCATTCCGCATCAGTGTGTCTTAAGACCACAAAGCACAAGCACTAAACTGCGAGTCGTCTTCGATGCTTCAAGTCGTACATCGACTCAAATATTTATCTTTGAATGACATATTGATGGTTGGGCCAACCATTCAAGAGGAGCTGTTTTCGACCTTGCTCCGTTTTCGTACTCATAAATATGCTATGACGGCAGATATTACGAAAATGTATCGACAAGTTATGCTTGCTGAAGAGCACTCGATTTACCAGCTCGTGGTGTGGAGGCAGCATCCATCTCAACCACTCCAACATTTTCGTTTAAACACTGTCACGTATGGTACTGCATCAGCACCATTTCTAGCAATACGGTGTTTGAAAATGTTAGGCGATGCCCACGAAACCTCTTACCCGATAGGTTCAAGAGTAAATCGAAAGGATTTCTATGTCGATGATCTTCTGACTGGTGCCGAGGAACTGGAAACCCTTAAAATAATGAAGAAGGAAATACAGGAAATACTAAAACAGGGTGGATTTAAATTAACTAAATGGTATTCAAACCATCCAGCGTTGTACAATACTGAGGGTAATGAAAAGTCAATACATTTCAATGACACAGACTCAACGAAAACATTAGGGATCCAGTGGCTACCAAAGGAAGATATCTTTTGTTTTAGCTTAAATGAAAATTTCAATGATCTACGAGCGACAAAGAGAAACATTTTATCAGTTTCATCTCGTCTGTTTGATCCTATTGGATTGCTTTGCCCCATAGTTACCAAAGCCAAGATCCTGTTACAAGAACTTTGGATAGGTAAATTAGATTGGGATGAGTCGATTCCGTTGCGCCTTGATACCAGTTGGCAGAATTTCAAAACGAATCTGACGCAACTTCGCGAGGTTAAGATACCACGGTTTGTGGAAACTCATTCCAAGGCGAAAATTCAGATTCATGGATTTGCCGATGCTTCAATGAGAGCCTATGGTTGTTGTATTTACATACGAAGCCAGACAGCGGATGGTATCAAGTCGACGCTATTAACAGCAAAGTCCAAAGTGGCCCCTTTGAAGACAAAATCGCTTCCGCGATTGGAACTTTGCGCAGCGCATACTCTCTCCAAGTTGTGGATGAGGGTATCGGCAATGTTGAATCTTGACATCGAGTTGATAACATTTTGGACCGATTCCGAAATAACTTTACATTGGATAAAAACACATCCATCAACTCTTACCACCTTTGTTGCCAATCGCGTATCAGAAATCCAAGAGTGGACTCAAAATGTATTATGGAAACATGTCCCTACAAAGCAAAACCCAGCAGATATAGTATCAAGGGGTTGCAACGTGGATGAACTAAAAACTTCGATTTGGTTTAACGGCCCACAGTTCCTTCTAGATGACCCAACTGCGTGGCCAATAAATACACACATTAAGCTAACGTCGAATGAGGAGGCTTTAGAAAGACGAAAAACTAACGTCGTTCTAATTGCAGTCAAAAATTCTAGGAAATATTTTGTAGAGCTCATTGAAAAATGTTCGTCACACGCGAAATTAGTCAGGACATTTGTCTATGTAATGCGATTTATCAGAAAAACCAAGAAAAGAGCAGAAGTTTTCGAAACAGTACCAACGGCTAAAGAAAGGCAATTAGCATTCTTTAAATTAATTGAAATTATTCAAAGTCACGAGTTTCCCGAAGAAATTCATAAATTAAAACAAAATATCGCACTGTCGTCGAATATGCAAAAACTCAATCCATTTTTGCATGAATTCAAAGAGAATGATCATACATTCTTGCTACTTCGAGTAGGCGGCCGTCTCTTACACGCACCGATTGAGTTTGATGCCAAGTTTCCGTTATTACTGACGAAAAATACGAATTTTGTAAAAGTATATTTGCGGTATCTTCACATAAAGAACTACCATGCTGGTCCCAAAGCATTGGTAGCGCGACTTCGGGAAAGGTTGTGGCTAGTAAACGCCCAAGAAGCCTGCAGAAAGACAGTACGAAGTTGTGTACACTGCTTTAAGTATAGGCCAAAGTTGCTGACTCAAATCATGGGCAATCTGCCAGCAGACCGACTTAGAGCTCAGCGACCGTTTTTAATATGTGGCGTTGATTTTTGTGGTCCAATGTATACATCCCTTAGAATACGCGGTCGACTACCGTATAAAACATACATAGCTGTGTTCGTTTGTTTTACCTCAAAAGCTGTACATTTAGAAATAACTACTGATTTGTCTTCTGATTGTTTTATTTTTGCCCTCAAAAGGTTCATTGGTCGCCGAGGAATTCCCCAGAAGATACACTGCGACAACGGTACGAACTTCGTGGGAGCTCAGAGGAAGCTTCAAGAAGCTCGCGAGCAGTTCGAACGAGGAAAGGAAGCCATTCACCAATACGCAGCAGAGGAAGGGTTCAGAAGAAAATAGGAAGAAAATAAAGTCATGACCAGTTGGAGTAAAACAATTGTCGCAGCAGCACGCGTTTCTTTTTTGTTTCTTTTCCCTTCTTGCGTTATACATTCGGCGGAAATTTAAAATCGTATAATTTACAAAAACTCTTGTGAATTTTATTCACCATCCATGTTTGCGGCAATCATCAATGTAACTCTTTGTTTGCTGTGCTTTCCCCCATGGCACTTCTGGTTTTTAAAAGTCAAAGTGTTATCTGCGAGACATTTAAAAAATAGGCCCGTCTCATCTGCATTAAATACGTCCCTTGCTTGATAACCCTCCAATAAATAAGGTAAAAAAACAAGTTTCCATTTAGTACAGTCCTCGTCACTCACATCATTACTCTCTCCACAAGCCTTTTTATGACATTATGCCGTTCCTTTAAAAAAAAACTTTTAATCTGAAGGTACAGATTTTTGGTACATAAATGTGTGTACATACCTACGCTTCCAATTATCCAGCCAACCCGTGCTTGCCTTAAAATTTGGAAGTCCCAGTTTTTGACTAAAATCCAACGGTCTTTCTTTAATTAACCCTCCAGATATAGGTAAGTTCTGCCTCCTTGTCAATTTAAACCATTCTAAGACGGCTTTGTCCACATTTTCGTATGTTGGTTTTTTAAGTCTATTAGAATTTACACTTACAGCACCATTTTCGATTGCAGTGTCAATACTTTCTTTATTTTTTTAAATGGTAGACACTGTACTTGCCGGAACACGATACTTCACAGCCACATCTTTCTTTTTCGACCCACTTTCCGCCTCTTTTATAAGTTTACATTTTTCTTCAAGAGATAATGTTTTTAACGTACGCTTTACCGACATATCAACGTTAACAAATGTAATGAACTCTCTCTAAACAACTAACAATATCTACACACTCCACTGTTTATACGAATCTTCAACTCTGTGTTTTGTTTTGTCTTCCTCTTATTTTTTTCAATAATTCCAAAAAATATAGCAACTTGGAAGAAATTTGAAAATGTTTACTCACACATACGAAAATTACGATTTTCTACACGGTATGTATAAGGAACATTCAAACTCAGTGCCCCCGAAAGCGATGCATTATAAAACGAACTTGTTAAAACACGCAGAATTAGGGAATTCCCCTTCAGAATTTGGGATTTCCCCCTTTAGAATTCGACTTATCGAAGGTGACGCCAAATAATCTCTTCGAGTTATCAAGACATTCGAGTTATAGAAGTTCGAGTTATCAAATACAAATTACATACAAATTTTAGTGTTGGCGCTATTGCCACCCAATTTTATTCGAGTTATTAAATATTCGAGTTATCGAAGTTCGACTTATCGAAGTTCGACTGTATTGTATAACAATGAAAACCTGTTGTTCTTTCGTGTAGTGCTCCATTTTTTATAAACATTAAGTTTCACCGGCCAAACGGATTTTATTGGTTTCCAATGACAAATCTTACGTGAATTTTGGGCCACTCTTAATATAATAGCGTCGCTGTGTTTTCGCTAGACTTGTCCTAATAAAAGTTTGACTGTCTGCCTGCCCTCTATGCGATCCTATTTAGCATTCATCGGATTGCGATGAAACTTTGGTGAGTAGATTGCATTGTGCAAGAACTTCCGGCAAATTCTCATACAAAGAATAACAAGCTATATAACAATCCAGTTCGCCAAATGTAAGCGAGATTCGAAAGTAAGGCGTAACAGGTAACACTAACACATGTCATAATACAATTTTAGTAAACACCTCATTTTGGCTGCTATTGTATTGATACTTGGTAAATGGACATACCTATTCCTGTTGAAAGTGAGGTATTTCTGTTTAAAGACGTGCTTGCTTTCTTAATATAAGTTTATGTTTATTCTTTAAGCTCAGAATTACAACGGACTGGAGAAGAAAGCCAATCAAAAGATTGAGACCAGCAGGCATGTGTTGTTGTATAATATTCCTTTGTTACTACATGTTATGTATATTGTTATACTATGTAGGTGTGATTGCAAGAGTAATAGTGATCTAAATTATACATAAGAAAGTACATAATCTCTATTCTGAGATTCGAATCGAGTCGAAATGTATTCGATTTCCTCCAACTGACATTCTTACTTTCGATAGAGATTAATTTTTTGTTCATTTCTCCCCGCATTCTCAGTTTCGATTGCATTGAGTTAAATATCAAATTTTATTCGAGTTGAAATTTGTGGCCGAAAGTTTTATTTAAAAATGTAAGTTGAATTGTTGCTTAATTTTATCACGAAATGTATATAAAACGTATATTATGAACTAGGTAGCAACATTTGATCGTTTTATGAAAAAAAAAATAATAATAATTTAATTGTAATAACTACAGGTCGCAATCCAAATGGACGAACCAAGGCCAATTTGAAATGCTCATTAAATTAATGGAAACAAATCCGGACATTGCAAATGGTTTCAGCAGCAACAAAATTGATGCAAATACGTTTTGGAAGACGCGAATGAAAAATTTAATAGTTTGGGACCTCCAAGGTAACCGTTACTAAACTATTAACCGATTCGTAATTCCTAAATAATTCATTGATAGGCCTGGATTGACTTCAACGGAAATACAAAGAAAACACTAATTGAAAATGAAAGAAAAGAAAAAACAATCAGGATTCAACGACAACAATCTTGCTACATTTTCGCCTCTGGAAGAAGCTGTTATAAGAATTACCGCAATAGATAAGGCTGTTCTGGGAGTTAAGGCGCGTATTTTTGGTATTTTAAATTCATATAATTAGGTAGGCAATTTAAAAAGCACTTCCAAAGACGTTTCAGATGAGGGGTCTGATTTTTATTGCACACCGACATCTGTATCTTTCTTGCTCGTGATCGTGAACCTTATGATTTATTTATCCACCATTTCAAAGCTAAATAAGGTACAGCGTTTCGAGGTTCTGGGTCGTTCCCGCGGCCATGGGGATCTCTTTATTTTTTGGGCCATTTTTCATTGGGGCATAATTTCATGGAGCCGAAATAGACGATAATCTGATACCTAAATATGGAAATGGTTTCCGTAGCGTGACCCTTCCGCAATCTATCAACCTTTTTGGGACGTAGATCATCCTGGACTATTGCGCCGCTAAATCTTGCGCTAGTCCCTAACTCACAGACAAGCAGTTTCTTATCTATTAAGTACTCATTGCATCACTGATGCACCAAACACAAATCATTTCGAATGAACTATTTTAAAAAAAAAATTAAATTCATTTTCGATTATAACTTCAATTATCAAAATTTTATTTTGCCAAAGGTCCTACGTTCAAAATTATGTGCATAACAAATCCCTAAATAGTGCAACATAGCATTCGATATCTTAATCTAGAAATTATTTTAAATGTTATGGTTACTTCTTCATTATGTTATCGAAACAAAATTATAAACCGGTAATAATTATATCAATGTTTACTTTAAGTTTCATTTAATATTATTTCAATAAATAATTATCATTATGGTTTTTGCATTTTTAAATTAATTAATTTAACAAATTTGTTTCCTTTCATTACGTCACAGCAGAATTAACAATTAATCCTCCTATATTTATACAACCCTCGACTATTACTAGGTGGTGAATCTAGTAATCTAGCGTCGACTTTACCCAGAAAAAAAAAAACAATTGTAATTCGAAGAACTGCACCCAATGATCAAAACAGTGTGGAAAACTAAATTTTTACACTTTGCAATTTATACTTCTTCCATGAATTAAAAAATTAACCGTAGTAGACACTACGAGAAAAAATAGGAAAAAAAACATACAAATAGAGCAACATTTCAAAAAAATCGAATATTAAAGTTTAAGCAAGCGGCAATATAAAGTTCCCTATGAAAAAAACTAGTGTGCTTTAGACCATAGACAAATCATACTGAGACCACCAACTCGCAATGCTCTTGCCGCTGGCCCCCTCAATTTTTTTTTTTCAAATTCGCCATTTTGTTTTCCTATCAGTGTTATGACAATTAGGAATCCGTGTGACATGCAAAAACATACAAAAAATACAAAAATAAATGCTGCCAACCTCTGCAGCCGTGGGGAAATGTGCTAGAGTTCGGGAATACCACATTTTTACATTACTGAATTGCATTGGTTAGTTATTATATATTGTTGAAAGGCGAATAATTCGATTTTGTTCGTCAATAAAATTATCTAATGGAGATGTTCTATATACTAGAAACTGATTAGAACAAACATGGTTGCGTATTTTCTGCTTTTGAATATCTTTAACTTCGATTTCATGTGTAAATTTTTGTTAGATAACTGAAGGAAATTTGCTCAAAATGTTTTCATTTTCCTTCAACCAATCTATATTGTTTATTTTTCATTAATATTTTAAGCGAATGTACACTTATTCCTAAAAAAAAAAATATTATCCACGCGTATCGAATAATTTCAAATTTAACGGATAAAATTCTATGAACGCAGCAACTTTACCAAAAGCGGAAGTGGCATATGCAAGGTGTGAGTGTGTTAGTGAGCCGGAATATTTGAAGTTACGTGACAATTGTCAATACGAATTTCTATGTAACAATACTAGCGCATTTAGCATTTCCCACCCCATAAAAATATAGCTTGTAGGCAAGTAACGGGAAATCGGCCGAAGTTTGTACCGTTAAGTGTTATTCACATCCCAAAAACTCATCCCTAGATAATGATAAAATAAAAACAAAAAAAAAAAAAAAAAAAATACCTAAGAGAAAGAAAAAAGAAAAAAAAAAACCTGTTTATCCATTTTCTTGCATGCGAGACTGTCCGTCTAACACCCGCGAGTACATAACTCAGGCCAAACACATCAAAGAGCTACTGACAATCCCAAAAGCGGTACATATTGTCTATTTTAAATATGGCTTCGATGCCCCTTCGAATGGTATGATGCTGAATGTAACGGTTCGATGGTCCGAGGTGGTCTCACTTGCAAATACATAAATGCACCGGTTATTTTCGATCGCGTCACCGAGCTGACATATGAGCAAGGGCCAGTAAGAGTGCTTGGGAGAAATAAACAGAAAGCGTTCGTGCCTGGATTTGATTTCAACGTGCTTGCGAATCGCGTTCGAAGAAAGTAAACCTTAAACTCAAGACAATCAAGGTGCGGTAAATTCGATTACTCGGGTAATTTTTTTATTTGTGCGGCAATTAAATATCATTTTAGAGTGCGGTCAACTCGGGTGAATCATTTCCTACCTCCTATTATCACCGCCAGCGATCAGTGGATCAGTGTTTGGATCCCTGCAGGCTCCTTATTATCCAAAAAAAAAAAAAAGAATACAAAACGTCCCCCCACCTCCTGGGGGACTAATATGGAGATAAATTCCTCTGTGGATTGCGACGGCGAATAGCGGTACGGAGTGTCACTGGCCTGGCCAGAAATCTTTCCCGCGTATCCGGAATGGAAGTCTTCGAAATCGACCCAGAGTACCGAAAGGATAGGGGAAGCTCTTCTTCGCTCGACAAAACGAAATCAGTGCTCCAATTTCAGACACTATCCGTTTATTAATTTTCATTTCCTCTCGCTCATTAGAAAAAAAAAAACCCCTACTAATGAATAGGGGCTCGGTTTCTTTCGTTTTATTTTATTGCCTAGTTTAGATAATATTCTTTTATTACTAAGTTTGTCTAAATTTTCTTGCGTAATTTGTAGTTTCCTTTAATTCCCATCGTACTATCGATAGTGAATTTAGTTTAGTAATATATTCTGTACCTATATATACATATACCTATATATTAACGCGGATCCCGTAGTGTTAACTGGCTGCTAGGATATATGTATCCCCATTTTAAGAACCGGTAGAGAGGAGAGGAATGTGTTTTTTTTCTAGGTCAAACAACACCTCGATGGCGGGCCCTTCATCGAGCGGAATTTGGTTGGTAAGTTTAGACTTAATCCTCGTTAATATTACGATAAAGAAAAAAAAAGAAGACACGTTCCAAACCGGATCATTTTTTTTTGTTTCGAGGTATATATACGCTCGTTTCTATATACCCGTACTAACATATTTGATGTATGAGTATATGCATATATATAAATATGATAATGAATTTCGTTAATGAAAGAAAATCAGCAAGAAGTTAACTAAGTCTCTTTCAGTCCCCTTATATAATAGTATTTTTTTGGTGTCGTATACGACTATGTTCTTGCTGCGATTGAAATTTGTTAAGTATCATCTTATTGAGTTGTTAAAATAAAATGTTTAACTAGGATTATTTCAATCCGTTTTATTGAATACCCTGATGCGGGTTTAATTCCCACAACTTTGCCTGCGTAGGCTTTTGGTCGGTTCAGTGATGTGAAGAGGGGTAAACTTGTTGGGGAGTAGACGTTACTATCCTAGGGACAGCGGGTCTACTCTGGAAGGGAGGGCTAACTAAGCCAACAAGATCAGGGCTAAGGAGTAGAATTCAACCAAAACAGCATCCATTTTGATCTCACGCACGTTACATAATTTTTTTTGTAGAAGGAGGGTATTTACATGATGGATCGGTAAGGCAAAGAACACCCCCCACCCACTGAAGCAGCTGGATACCATAACGTGCTAACCGCCTGCATCGGCCCATCTGTCATTTTAATTTCCTTACGGGTTATATTTTCTTTTTGGGCTCATACCAGAATGTTACGTATACGCCCGGGTGACAGTTGATTCTCTTTTTTTATTTTTTTTTAATTTTATTTTTGGTCTATGTCATCTCACACTTCTTCAATACCTCGTCTTCTTACAAGTTGGTGGTCTCAGTATTGTCTCTGCTTTAGACAAAACGACTGAAGTAAAACTTCTTTAGCTCCATCTATATAATATACATGTTTAGTTTATACATATTAACATATCAATTTTCTTCAATAATTTACTGGCTATGAGAGGAAGAGAGCAAGAAAATGGGCGCGCGCACTGCTCTCTCTTGCTCCTACAGTATGATAGAGACAATAGGCCATGGTTGCCACTTGCAAAAGAACTCAAATTATTTTATTTGATTTTGCTCAAAATTACCAGCTGCTAGAAGACATGGGAGATCATCTACCTATTTTCTTATAACAAACCCTTAACAAATTAGAGTTTCATGTCTGTATATGAATAATATGATTAACTAACCTATCCATACTCAATATAGTTATAAACAGGAATAGAAACTATTTCGAAGTTCACCACCTGTCAAAAGAAGAAAATGAGTGCATTCTGTAATTTTTTGAATAGCGAATAAAACAGTTTTATATTTATGGTGATGAAGCATATGCAAATAATTCAATGCGTTCACTCAGAAGCAGTAAGGTAGCATTTAAATCAGGTGTTATTTAGTTCGCATTCTTGGTACATCTTTTCAAAAATTTACCATAACCAGATAAAAATTACCAAAACTCAAAAAAGCAAAAAAAAAAAAATACCAAATTTGTTGAAAACTACGAAAGTGGTAACCTTGCTGGATATACGAAACGTAACTGGCTATGAGAGAATGAAAAGAAACTGTGTGCTCGCACCTATCTCTGTTGCTCCTACAGTGTGATACAGGCAATATGCCTGCACTGCAGTGATCTCAGACTTTAGAGGCAGGCATATCCCACGGTTATACTCAAAATATCCCTTTTATGTTTACAAATTATTATTATTTAAAAAAATATCTTGTGATTCATTCACAGACACATATGTCATTTTATGAAACAGTTAGGGAAATAAAAAAGAGAAAATGAAAGCATTTAGATATTTTGAACGACTTTTTTCTTAACATGAAAACATTTAATTTGATCGTAGGTCGAATAATTTTTTTATTCTCAATGAAATGAGCAATTAGGAATAAAATTTGACTAAAATGTAAAATCCCTTTCTTTTTGTACTACGAGGTCTGAAAAATCCCTTTGTCCCTTTTAGCTTACTATTAGTGAGAAAATCCCGCAAAAAGTGATAAATCCCCCGATCTGGTATCACTGCTGCACTGTATGCTGTGTAAAATGTGTGCTCGCATCTATCTCTCTTGCCTCTACAGTAATATTCGAAACGAAACGTAACTTTCTCTCTTTTTATCTCACTAACTTATATCTCCCTCTCAACTTCCGCTCGCAATTTCCGTAACGCTTTCGTGACGCATTCACCAGCTTACCCCCTCAAGCGTGCCTAAAGAAGTACTACTTCAAAAAAAATAAAGTGTTTAGTGTAATTTTGATGTGGATTTTCCTTTTAAATCAAAAAGCACGCAAAGGGAATACTGCCAGTGAAACTTAGATTGGGTTAATCCATGATAATTGTCGAAAGACCCTTGAATCTATTAATATTAAATGAAAAATACCCAAATTTGGAAAAATTATAATTAGTGTCGCTTGACCGGGAAATATATAAATGAATTAGTACGTGATTAGAATAAACATGCAGATTTAAAAAAGCTTTAGGATTTTTCCACGCCAGTGACCAAAATGATGGTCTTGTGATAATTTAGGTTTAGCGGATTTGTTCGTCCAGTTACAATATTTTTATTTGCTTATATAACCATTTGTTGGGAAGGTATAGAAGGCTCCGGAGAAAATATTACCATCTAATTTTCTTCGTTCTATGAACAGCTGTTGAATTTATGGCTTTTATATATATTTTGTTGTGCTTTTAAAATTTCCAGATTTAACCATTTTGATTTAATTTCTTTCAACCGCGGGTTTTGGGTATATGCTTTAATTTAATTTGTTTATGCACGAAATATATTTTTATGTATGATTAAGACTGTTGGTGATCGCAAAAACCCATCCATTTTCCGACGAGCTAAGCTAGCACAAAGCAAGGCGTGCACTCGCGCTTCATCTGCAGTCATGACAAGAAAGTGCCCTCTTGCCATTCGAAAACATCAAATCATTACAAAAGTTCGTTCAATAAAAAAGGAAATTATTGAAATGTTCTCACCGATCAATGTGCTCTTTATCGTATCTTTACTGGAACAATATCCGATTTGATTCCGACGACACCTATGGATGATGTGCACAGCATTCATCGAAGCGTATTGTAGTTATTACCTAAATGGGAATGTAGAAACACAAGATGTGTATATTGAAGGAACTTTACAATATAAGACTGATAATATTTAGAGCGAATACTTAACTTTTGGGAACTTGAGTAAATGAAAAAAAAACTAACAAAAATTGCTGTAGCCTTACGTTCGCCTGGCACTTATAATGGGCACGAATGGTACGAGTGGATCGCTCGTTTGGATTGCTCGGTTTTCCTGAATAGGGTTGTCAACTTCGTTTCTCGTCGATGCATGTGTACATACGATTTTCTGTTGACACTTTCAAGGCCGATGATCGTAGCTGATAACGATCATCGACGCTGCTGCTACCTGCGGTTCGGATCGTTTGCAATGAAAACAATCGATGCAGTGGATTGAGTTGAATCGAAGAACTATGGACTCGCTGCAATCACAATGTTTAAAAGTGCGTTTTGTGGTGGATCGTAGGTTGGAATCGACTTGTTACATGTGCTGTTTTTCTATTATTGTGTTTGATTGGGGAATATGTGAGAATTCATTGTTCTGGATGGAGGGGTACGGGGAGCAGTGCACGGAAAAAATTTTAAGATCAAATCAAGAAAAATGAGCGCAGAATCACGAAAAGTTTGTCTAGTTTTAGAGCTTAACTCAGGATTTACTAGTTCACGACTTTTTATTCGCAATTGTATAAATTGTACGAAGTTAAGATGTTGACCCTCAAAAGTCGCGAATCGCTACTTTTTATTGTCAATGATGCGATCAAATGAGGAATACATATTGCCATAACCGATCGCAATATGGGTTGTGAATTGCAAAAATAATTCGTATATTACCACTTTTGTGTTTTAAATTCGGATTTCCTCCCTTAACAAATTACAACCATTTAGTCTTGAATTGCAACTCAAAAGTGTTGATTTGCGAACAAAAGGGGTCGATTTACCACATTAGTTGCAATTTACGAATTCGTAATGGTAAATTGAATCTTTTTTTTATCAATTTGCATTTCATATTTTGCAATTTACAATTCTTGAGTAGTGATTTGAGGCATCACCGTATTAAATTGAAATTGTTTTATCGTGAAATTATAAAACTTTATTCTCAATTTACAACTTTGTGAGGAGAGCCTGGGATGTCTATGCTTAAGCATAGGGATGGATAGTCCATTATTTGGCATAGCAGCTGAATGGCACGCTGGCATTTGCTCGGCTTAGCTCGCCGTATTTGGCGGGGAACTTGCTGCTATAATCTCTCACACAAAACAAAATTTTATAATTATGTCGTGCCAATGTATCGCAAGTATACGTAGTAGTGAAAAATTGCACACAAAAAAAATTAACATTGAAATGTTATTTTACACTCCTGAACTGAATTATTAGGTAATAATTGCGCTAGATCGGACCGCACTAGTTGCTGTTAAAAAAAAAAAAAAACGGATATACGTATATTACCAAATACCTATCATGATCAAGAACTACATCCTCTCTTTATGATGGCGCAGATATTGTGTCCATCACCTTGGGAAACCCTCCACTTATGCCACCCCTATTAGTGTCACACCATGTCATTAACTTCCCTTTACAAAATGTATTTGTCAACGACCCCTTTTACCAAGCCACATAAATCACCTTCTCTCAATTCATACTGATCTCACCTTTTATTTTATTTCCCTAGCACATATTTATAAGCCGATAGATCAAAAATAAAATGCACTCAAATGATAACACTCAATATCTTTTAATCGTATTTTTTTTACACATAATCAGAATTACGACATTCTATATGTATTTATGCAATTAGTATTCCCTCTATCTTACTACACTAACAAACATTTTTTTTTTTTTTTTTTTTTTTGTCTCCTCGATGTTGATGTGCACATTAACTTCCTAGGCTCACAATAATAAATTTCATTACCTAATTTACTAAATACGTATTTTAAGTAGGGGATACTAACGATTAGATTCCCCCCCTTTTTTTTTTTGTTATAATCTTAGGTTATTATTTTCTTGACAATTTGTATGCATCGATTACAATGCATTCAATGTTTGATCATCTTTGATTCAGTTTATACTTTAGTTTAGTTTAGTTCAGTTTCAGATTGTAAGTAAAGCTTATATTTCATTACTTTTATCCTTTCTTCTTTTAGATGCTTTTTCTTTATATTAAGTTTAATTTTACTCTTGCGTAGATTAGCTTTTAGTGTCAATTTTCTATTGTTTATCAATATAAAAAAAAATTATACAATTGATACATACTGTGTCGTGGTCGAGCAGGTAGGAAGAGCTGCAAGCGACTGCTGCTGCTGTTTGCATTTAGCCGAATGTTGTTCGTAGCTGGTGGCGAGGTGGAGATTTGTCTCCCGGTGATGAGCAGGGCTGAGATAAGCTGTGGCATTGTTTGTTGTTGTGACAATGCCGTGTGCAAGATGACAATGAAGAATGAGGATGGTAGAGTATCGTTTGGTTCGGGGGCTGCTCAGGGAAGAAATTTTGTGTGTATACCACAGCTTCTTAGATTTCTCCCGCGGTAGGTGGCAGATCAAGGAATTGGCGCGAATTTTGTGTGCTACTTTTTACTCTTTATGTAGAGCGAGAGTATTTGCTGTGGCGATCGTCAACTCTTAAGCGGAACAATGAGGGTGGGTAATTGTTTCCAATCAGAATCAGATTAGGAGATTGGAAAAGCAATTACCATATGCCATGTAATGTCGCTTCTCGAGAGAGATTTTGTACATCTGTGGATGATCAGATCAGCCATTATAAATTACATGAGTATGACGCAAAAAAAAAATTTACCTGTAGTGCTCAACTATTAGGCTTGTAACTTACAAAATAGTTGTCTTAGGCTTCAATAATCCCTGTCTCTCGTACAATAAACTATTGGTAGTTATTAAAAATAAAAATTAAATAAAAAAAAGGTACCGAACAGAGAGTCTTTTGGTTTTACCTTGGAGTGACTTCTTACTCGATCGAAGTTTAGAAAAGAAAGAAAGCCTAGCCGAACGGAAATAGCCTACCATACTCTGCTCAAGTGTCAAGTGCAATCATTGTCACGACCTCTACACATTGAATACGAAATTGTATCAAATTTTTAACGAAGGACTTGCCTTTGAATGCACTCGAAAGTGCAGGGTGGTGATTAAATTTGTATTCTTCTGCTCAAAGCATTTGCGTAGTAAAAAAAAATCAGATTTAAAGCGTATCTTGTTTAATATGCTTGTACAGAAGATACAGCTGCACGTTACAACTTATATCTTATGATTTACAAATCATAATTCGTAGTTTAATTATTTAGGTTATTTTCGAATACATATTTAAAGTCACATTTCATAATTTGTTTCCTCCTGATATCCATGAAAAGCATACGGCGCCATATCGTCCGGAGATAACGGGATTTGTCTGGGGTGGTTTTTCGGTCTATGCTGAAATTTAAAATAAAAACAAATTATTTAGAAGAACCTGCCATTGATACGAACATTTACAATCGTTTTCAATTACATATGATATTTTAGATTCCATTCCAATTTAAACTTCTTTCTAATAGCCCTACCTACTTCATTTTTTTTTGTATTATTCAATATGTACTTACAAGATATATTCCAAAATTCTTTACAATTTGTTGAGTACACTCACTATCACTACGAATGAGTTATACTTATAAATAAATTTGACCCGACAAGAACTGCTTTAAGCAAAGATTGAATACCGACTGTCTGACTCTAATGAAGCCAAATGCCCATGGTTGGAGCTGTCCATGCAGAAAATGAAAGGACATGAAAAGATTTCTTTACATGGACCATGGACATGCTATGACGTTTCGTTTTTGTCGGCTGCCTGTGCGCACAAAAATTTCACACATCGGGTAATTAATTCCATGGAAATTAAAAACAAATATTTTGTAATTCACAATTTCTCTACGTCATTTTACGTTTTCAATTTACATGTGTTAAATTATTATACGATTTCATTGATTCATCACTCAGTGTTTGTAAATCAGCAAATACTTTTTGCAATTTGCAATTGTGAAGTAGTGCTTGAGAAATTGACCCATTGAAGTGGTAAACTGCGAAAAACAATATCGCAAATCACTACAAATAAAAGAAGCTCGAATTAATACTTCTAATTGCAAAATTCAACAAGCAGAATTTTGTATTCTACGCCGTTTTCAATGTCGAATTACGAATTTTTATATCAATCCAAGAAAAAATCGTTGTAATTTGCAACAAAGATATAATTCGTGAATTGCAACTCAAAATTTTGCAATTGGTGATTTTCAATTCTTTCCGTGTGTTTGCACGCTTAGTGATGATGATTCGTCTCTCGTTCTCGTAACAAACTTGGGAGTGAGAGGATTGTCGGGTTGCTCAGCTTTTTAGTTAATTAGAAATTTTATGCCCTTCCAATATCGCTCCGGCCGGGGAATTGTGCGGGACGTGAGGTGGAAAGTAACAGGGAACTAATCAGACAAGCATGATGTACTGTTGCTGCACAATATGACACGTTTCGAAACTTTAGTTTCAGAGACGTGTTAATAGTAATACACACCTTGTTTTTCTCGGATCGAGAAGAGGATTAATATGATGGAGTTACACTCTCATTAGAGCACTTTAGTATTATTGAGGAAAACCAATTTTTTTTTGAAGTGATAACTTTTTTAGGCGCGTTGGGCATTTTTTTTTTCTGTGCCACTTTGCTTAGATTCTGTTGGACCGGTGGAAGTTTAAAACAAAAAAAGAACGTGCAAGGAGCTCAAAAATCGTCGAAAAAAGTGTTATGATCGAGTTTCGTACGTAACCCAAACAAATATATTCAATTCTTATTTAAACCATTCTGCAAGAATAAAAAAAAAAAACTCATGGAATATCATCTTCTGTCTCATTCATTACTTCATCTTAAGTTGACATAAGGCATAGTAATACAGTAAAAAAATTTATTATCTCGACTTAAGATGTTCGAAGTCCAATATAATCCAAATTGAAAATAAAGGCAAACTATCTTAAGTCATATATTTCTATTAACTCAAAAAGTATCAACTTAAATAGTTTAAAGTAAATTTAGGAAAACATTTAAATAAATTTTACTTCAAAAAACTTTTGATGTAAACAGATGTTTTGCGATTCCTCTTTTTAACTGTATTTCGGTTTCCTCAAAAATTGACTTCAGATATTTTGACTTTCCTTTCGAGAATTACCTAATATGTATATTTTTAAAATATGACTGACCAGGATACTAAGTTTGAAGAACTCCGTATACTATAAATTTGTGTAAGAAATTATAGGTACATAAAACCAACTCTGAGGTTGTCGTCAGCTAAAACTAAATCCTAAATGACTCCTATTTTACCCCATTCGTGGTTAAGTTTGATAGGCAGTTGACATTTAAATTAGGTACACAAACCACTGACATATTACCTCAGTCAATATTTTTGACAATTTCAAAACATGATTGTTTTCATTTCGCCACAGACATATTTTATTCGCCTGTCCGTTTTCCTCAGAAATCAAACTTTCCCCTGGCATCTGTAAACGAAAGCCCAGTTAAATATCAATCTTAATATTTAAAATTTGCTTTCCACTCTTAATCATACCACGTGATTTTATTTTTTCTGAAATCAGACAAAAATGCAGCAATCTGATATTCAGAGTCACTGACCCGTATCATATCTCCTTGACACCGTCCTATAAAATAAAAACAATAAAAAAAAAACCCAAACGGAAAAAAAGGGAAAAACTTCATCAAGCTGACATTCAACTTTCTACTTTCATGGACCAACTGGTGCCATCGAATATTGACATCTATGTAGGATCCTATACTTCATCGTCCTTATCCTTAGTTGCCTTTTTCTTTCGACGACCGTTATAGTTGTCAACTTGCCACATCATCACATTCCGCAAATATTTATCCACGAAAACAAAAATGAGTGAGGAATCCCTTAATGGAAATATATTGCAAATGTTTACCCTGTCTGCTCTGCTCCAGGCATCCCCAATCACTCTGACGCACCCTACTATCCCTCGAAAAGCAAAGTTCATGGATTATTTAAACACTTCGGAGGGAGGACGTTTAAATGGCCCTTCTAGAAAACGCCGCAAAAAAGTATTCACACTACTCTCAGAATCGAAACTTTGGCATGAAATTTAATGAAACAAAAAACTTAATCATCGCGGCCTCAATAAAGGATCTAATGACTACGAAGTAACCACAACAAATATAGATAAGATATTGATTGGTGTCCCTCGCGATCCCAGCCATAAAACCCAATACAACAGAATTAACAAAATGCCTTGCTGCCAAGTCCATTGGACTTTCGAACAGGAAGAGAAGTTAATTTGTTTTGTAAACTAATGAATCCTTTTAGGAGATGAAAGCATATATTGAATAATTCACGAGTATAGGTATATAGTAAACTATAGAACTCTACTTCTATGCTTCAAAATAGGGAAGACAATTTGTTTAACGTCAATATCGGATAAATGTTTGAGTGTCTTATGCGGCTAAATAACGGTTTCATGCAGCAGTCGGGGGTTACTGTAAAGGAAAAAAAGGATAAAAGAGGAGCACAAACTACTTCTTTGCTTAGCGGTGTAGAAAATTGAATGTTTGCTTCTAAGTTCATATATACTCTCATCCAGCGCACAGGATAACACAGCTCTCAAAGACTCACTGATGTGTCGAAGAACTACTCAGAGGTGAAGGCGTGGGTTAACTAACATCCTTTTGATCCGGAGCGTATCTTTATAAGTTTCTTCTCTCTAATCTATTCTAACACGACGATGTGGGCCGGTAATCTCGACTGAGGCAAGAGGCATTCGCGCTTCCATGCTCTTCAGCTATATATACTCGTGCCTAATTGTGTTTGTGTACCGCCATATATCTTATACATACTCAAAACTAATTCTGCCACTACCAGTCGAAATTGGATTATATGTATGTAGGTATATTGGCCTATTTTAAGTTTAGTGCCATTTCAAAGTGATGATTGGATTTCATGTCAGACTTGAGCACTACCGAAAGTTCGGAAGCCCGACAATTTATATTGACGATATCCAGGTCGATAATAATTGTCAGTAGAAGTTTTTTAAAACCTTTAACTTTGCTTTCTATTTATCCACGGTAATCGTTACAAAGGTCTTTCGTTAACGATTTAACAACTCAAAACTTTCAATGTGAACGCACCTTTAAACCAATTACCGAACTGTCAATGTCAAAATATTCAGTCAAATCAACATTTTCATCATGGTGAAGTACACGAAGGAACAACGTTTACAAATAATTAAAATTTAAAACCGAAATTCGGATTCGGTGGTCGTAACTCGTAACTTGAAGATCGTTAATGCCAATTTTCGGCCTTAATTCTCGTCGCAGTACACAAGCAAACGGCTTCGTCAATAAGCAAAATATGCGTTACTGGACGGGTAGATCAAACATGTGCTTCATGGAACTTTACTGTTTGGTGAGGTTTTCATGCCGGTGGCTTTATGGATTCTTTTTTTGTTTCGTCGATGAAAATAACCGTCACGTTACGGTAAATGGCACTGGCTACAGAGACATGTTGGAACGTTATTACTTTGAGCAATTGCATGAATTGGACATCAGTGATATGTGGTTCCAACAAGACGGTGCCACAAGCCACACAGTGGGTGCCAAAATCGAGTTATAAAAGTCTCAGTTCGGTGAACGTGTTACCTCGAGACACGGACCCGTCAATTGGCCGCCCTGTGATCTAACGCCTCTAGACTTTTCGTTATGGGGCTAAATTAAATCATTGGTCTATGTATGCTAACAAGCCGGCGACGTTAGACGAGCTCAGAGGCAATATTGAACGACAAATAGCGGCCGTATCGGCTTACAGTTCGGGCCCGTTTTTTGTTTTGTATGGTTACCTCAATATTAGTGGTACCTACTTCCCATATAAAATTTCCATACCAGTTTGATTTGTTCGAAAACAGCTCTAACGATTTCAACAAAAATGTATATTTAAGCTTAAGTAAGTGAGGTTAACATAACTTCATACTCAGTTTTCCGCTAAAAAAAAAAACGAATAACGGTACCTTCTTTTGAAATTTGGACATTCTATCACGAAAACGTTCAATACGATTGTAACAAAAATTAATTTCTATGGTAATATGGTCATTTCTAACTTAACGGCAAACTTATTTGTCTCTGTATCGTAACATGGATTATTGATATAAGTTTTTTTTTAATTTTAGTTTTCTTGAAAACGGCAACATCGATTTCGATAAAAATGCAAACTTAGAGTAAAATTGATGTTTTCAAAATTATTGCGTCCTTAATTTTCAATTCGACTCACCGAAAACGCTAATTTTAAAAATAAAAAATATCTCGAAAACCCCATTTTCGATTTAAAAAAAAAAAAACTTTAAAAACCTGGTTATACAATAACTTGTACTCGGCTTTCAGCTGAATAGTCAAGCAATAGTATTTTTCAAACTAAACATTGCAATATTTTTCAAACTAAACATTGCAATATTTGGTACTTGTCTCCCAAATTTTACAAAAACTGCACTAAAGTTTTTGATCAAAATGCTTATCAAGGATAATAGTATAGTATTTTAAATAAGATCCGTACTTAGCCTTCCGTCCTCCCACTGGGGTGTCGGATACCCCACAAAAAATTATGCACCGTGCTATTACCGTTACAATTTTTTTTTCGATATGCCATGTCTATGTAAATTCAGTTTCATATTTTCTGCAGTAGTAGCAGGCCGTTTCAAGCAATTTGAATTTTGTATACATATATAATTTTGCTATGACATTTTGTATTGGGTATTATACACCCCAGTGAGAAGTTCGTGTTAGTACTTTTTATAGTTTGTGAACAAACGTTTTTAATGTTATAATTTTGTATTATAGTTATTGATCCCAGCATTTGAATACAAATTGTTACGCAGAATACGAATAAATTGATTTAGCTAGTGCGAGGTTTGTTTAGTCATAAAAAAAAGTTTTGTTTTTCTGGGAAGTTATTGTTTTTTTCCAGAAAAAAATGGCATTTTTACGGGAAGAAGAAGTGGTAAAGCTTTTATTAGAGGCTGATATTTAATTAGAAGATGAAGAACCGGATTTATTTGCCGGTGATGATTCGGACAAAGATCCTGACTACATAGAAGAGCAGTCTGATTCCAAGAGTGCCCAGAGTGCGGTATAGGATAAACATGAAGAAACGCATCCTACTACACCGAAAAAACAAAGGTTGGCGGTACTGAAAGGGAAATCTGGCTACAAATGGAGCTCGGTTGCACCCGAGAGACGCGGTAGGCATCCGATGCGAAATTTGATGACCCATTTACCGGGCCCAAAGGGTGCAGCTAAAAACATTTCAACTCCCCTTGAGGCTGGGAGTTTACTTTTTACGGGCGAAATTCTATATAAAGTGGTGGTTCATACGAACAACTTATTGAAGGAATTTTGGGCAATGAATTTCAAAATGAAATGACAACCACATCCAACAATTTTGGAAAAATATACCCGTTGTAACTTCTGTGACAGGAAAAAAGACAGAAAAACAAAAAAAGTGTGTGTGACATGTCACCAGTCTATGTGCGAAGATCATCGCTCGCTGAATTGTGTGGAATGCGATAATTAAAAATTGCATTCCTTTACATGTATTGCATTTATTTAAGCACTCCGCTAACAATGGTTTGCAACAAAAGATTGCTAAAATTTTACGCATATGCTCGAGTAACATTTAAAAAAAAAAAACATAATATGTAAAATTTTTTTTTTTTAATAACTTCTGAGAAAATGGACTTCTATTTAAAACATATTTATTTATAATTTTTTTGTTATTCTTATTTATAAATCACTTTTTTTCTTTCAAAGGTATTTTTTTTTTTTTTTTTTTGAGAGTGAAATATTGTACATGTGTACATAGTAATTAAAACATAAAACAATTAATAAAAAAACATTTAACAAAAACAGTTTTTTTTAATAATTTTGAATCGGGGTATGTCACACCCCAGTAAGAGGAACGTGTTAGCAAAAATAGGTTGGAGGACGGAAGGTTAGTCAGTCAGTTTTCTATTACTTATATTTCCCGATCTATTTTCACAAATCTATGCTATATTTTGTGGGGAGATTACGCACTTCCGATAAAAATGCAATAACAGCTACTCAAAACTTTATTTTAGCAAATATTAACACAATCAGAAACTCCCACTTCATTTGCCCCAAACTTTTGATGAACGAGAAAGTTTCGTTCGATCCACTCGTGCACTTTATTTCAAGTAGTTACATTTTATTAAAAAATAAGTTGTCAAGTCCTTAATGAAAGACCCTTAACCCTTTATATAATTGGGTACAAAAATCATATTTTAAAGTGTCCCTCGGCTGCAGATTGGCAAAGCAGATTTTTTTTTAAATTTAAACTATGAAGACATTTGGGGGGTTTCTAACTCTTTGAACACATCATTGACCAAACCTTCAGTCAAAAGCATTTCGCAAACAAAAATTAATTTTAATATTTGTTTTTGTCTTTTGCGTTAACCATAAACTAACTATTAAATAGACTGATAGCTTCAGCCAAAATAGAGAAATTGCCTACAAGCTGAATTTGTAGCCCAGTTTGAATTCATGTATTTGTGCCTATGCTAATCAAAGGGGACTCACTCACTTGAAAAAACCAGCCTACAATCTTCCGGTTTAAGCCAGATGTCGCCATGTCGGTTGTCGGTTGTCGGTTGTCGGTAGCCTGAGGTGGACTCTCATTTCAATATCAAGGGCTGTGTTGTAAACCATAATTTTTCTTAGTTCCAGGTTGACATTTTTCGCTACTTTTTTATATAAATTGTTGTTCGATTTTCTTATAATTGAATCGAAAATAATGTTCAAATTACAGGATATAAACAAAGGAATATTTTTTTAAGTTTTTACAAAGAATTTAGGATAGAACTGCTGAAGCAGTTGTTTTCAAATGGAATTATTTAAAATGTTCTAAGAAATTTTAATTGTTTTTTTGTTGTTTTCAGCTTGAAATGGAATCTTCATGAAAGGATTATAACTCAAAAATCATATTTCAAATCACAATAATCGTAATCAATCCATTGCCGTTTTTCTATTGACATTCCTGGCGAAATATTTGCTAGCATAAAGAAGAGACAACGCGAAGACATGTTTGAATAAGCTTCATGAGTGAACGTGTCAAGATGTGGTTGATTTATAAATAAAAAGAATTACTTGAGTTTGTCATTGACACATCGTTTTGATTATTTTTGTGTGTTTATAAATTTTGGGTATTCCACTAACATATTTTTCCCCAAAAACAGACACATTAATTGTATGAACAAAAATATCTTCTTTTATTTCAACGAATGAATTTTTCACACTTTATTTCTTTATTTGTTTTTTTGTTGATTACATTCGCTATTTTAAATTTTGTAGAATAGAAAACAAATGTTATCGTGGTGCAATAAAATAAAGAATTTAAACTCTCAGAACGCATCCATCAGCTGACAGCAACTCGCGAAATACACTAAATCTCAGTCAGTGTTCTTAGTACTCTCTCTTTATTTTTCCAACGAAGCGCGTTCATTTTTCCCCTTTCACTAAACTCAAATAACCTCTTTTTTTGTATGAAAAAAAACATGCTTTTAAAATTAAAATTTGTATTTTTCGGAAAGAAAATAACATTAAATTAATCTTCAGTATAAAAATCGCAGCTTGCTAACATTATAATCATTATTTTTGGTACTGGAAATTATTACTAAAGGCAAATCTCCTTTTTATGTACATTTAGTGCGTTGATATTAATGGTGAAATGTAGTTTGAATGTTTTCATGTCAGATGGTTGATATTCCCACAATTTTGATGTTTTACGCATGGAAATTTTACCGAAAATTGAAATTCCCACAAATAGGTAGGTAGAGATGCCACAATGTAGGAACACTGCTGAGTGTCAGTATTTTTTTTGCTGATTCACGCGTATACACGACAGTAAAAAAGCGAGCGGTAGGAGGGGCTTATAATAGGCGTTTTACTCTTTTAGTTCAGAGCTGAGCGCGCTCTGAACCGGGCGTACTCAGATCGTTGTGATGTATTTATGAAACACACTTGAGCACGTATCTGACATTTTTAATAAATATATGTATAATTTGAATATTTATTAATTGTTGTTTATTAAATTGGTTAACCTTCAGTTCCAGAGCAACAAGGTTCCTCCGCCATTTCAAGTATTTTGTTTATCCTGTTTTGTTTTTTCTGTCAAATGTGCCTGTACGTGTGTAATCAGCTTTATACTCAGCCTGCTCAGTCAATTTATTCTGAGCTCATAGAGCGCGCTCTGGTCATGCTCTGAACGAAAAAAGAAACACAAATTCTGAGCTCTGATGTATCTGAGCTAAAAAAGAAACACGAACTTTTTGTATAACAGTTCAGGTTGCGCTCTGAACTAAAAAAAGAAAAACGCCTAATGAAAAAAAATCTGCGGGGTAAATCGGGGAGACGTAGGAAAGCTGTCAGTCTATTTAATAGTTAGTTTATGGCGTTAACTAACATAAGCGTGGACGTCCATTATAACGAATATCCCATATATCGAATTTGCGACATAATGAAAGCGTTTTCGATTTACATTAGTATCTCTTTTCAACGAATAGTGCCCATGATTTGCTATCCGATATACCGAACGTAGATATAAATTGGATTGAAAACCACGGATGTATGTATTTAAATGGCAGTTCCATCATCTATTCAATTTAACATTAAATAATAACGGTTAAAAAAGTATAACAGTTCGATCGATTTAACGAACGCACTCGATATAGTGAATGACATCAAATATTATATCAGTCGTTATACTGGACGTCTACTGTATTCAGTTTCGCATTAATACCTACTTATTTAAAAAAATATTAGTAAATCCTTTATTTCGGAGCAATTCATTTATGTCGGTGTTTACAGCAATTTGAAGAAGGTAAAATAGGCCAACACACTTGTCCGTTAAAAAAGAATAGTTGATTAAAAATATATATTATTCAATATCAGTAATTTGTACTAAAACCTTGATGAATTTGAATAATTCTCACGATTAGATTCAAGATAAAGTTCACAACATCTCTCTTAGAGCCTTAGTTTTCTGGCTGTTTAAGGGCATCGTCATTAGGTCTGCGATCATGATGTAACTTTTGATGTTTTTGCACCAATCATTTGTCAACATTGTCCTTTACGAAATTAATCTTGGTATCGTTATGTGTTTTAACATTTTACTGATTATCTCCTCTCTAATCATTTTCAGAACGTTTGCTTATCCTCCTATATGATTGTGGGATTATTATCCCTTTTTGCACCAACTTCTTAACCCACAAAAGGTTTCCGTCAATAGACAGTACAATTTAAACATACTCAACACGATCAATGTCGTTTTGTTTGTTGCTGTTCAAAATGCCTTTACTGACAGTTCCTTTTCCTCCTCTTCACCACCGGCGACATACAACTTCATCCTAGCTGAGATTGTTGTTTCGCGTTGCAGCAGAAGCTCCAGAGACAACCGACCAGTGGTATACACTACATCTTGATTTCCGCTGACATTTAAACAAAACCATCCAATCACTTTAACAGCCATCTCTTGTTCAGATTTACACTTTTTAAGCTTATTCTTATTTCTAACGGCTTAGCTTCTTACAGAATATATATTTCCGAATGTTTTATGGTGCCGATGACATCATCTTCAACACTTTCTCACAAGAATGACTGTTACCGTCCGAGTGCTTCTGCCTTTTCAACTCCTCCTGGATTGAATCAGTTATCGCAATAGAAACTCTTTCTTTCATCTGAAAATTTACTTCTAATTTTTGTGAATTGTTGTGTCGTATATATTCCAAAAAAATAAAGGCAGTCCACACAAGACTTCCTGTCAGCGTTGCCACAATGTGCCCGATCAGGCCATTTGGCCCTGTGTTCTTTTTTTTTGTCCCGGGGCCGACAAGTAATGGCCCAAATATCGTATTTTTTGTATTCCTTAAACAAAATATCCTAAAAAAAAAAACACTTTCGTATTTATTTACATCACAAACATTAGCAACAACCAAGTTCACAGTATGAAAGCGACAATTAATTCATTCATTCTGACTGGCATTCCATTTTCGTTTGTTCGCGTCATGATAATTCAACTTCGTATTTTTATTATAACTCAATATATATTTGTCTGTCACTTTATATTTATGTTGCCTTACAGGTCTTTTAACTTTTTTTTTTTAAAAGTTTTCTCTGAAGGGTATTGGCCCGCACCTTTTGGAAATGGCCCTATATTTTTTCTTTCTATGAGGCGGGTACCTTAAGCCTAGTACGGACCTGTTCCGGAATGAAATTTTTTGGTTTCTAAATGGACAGCGAAACATTTTCGAAAAGGCAGCGGAAAAAAATTTGTGGAGAGTTCCATCAGCTGAAGAAGAAGTAGCAGTGTTACCAGCACTGGGTATTTATCCCTGATTTGGCTACTCGATCGATCATAACCGCTAAAGTCGAATTTAGGCGAAATTGAGATTTTGATTCAGCATACTCAAATCTATTTTGTAAATTTGTTTCAGCTTTATATCTTTTAAAATGTGGCCACAATTTCAAAAAAAAACAACAGCTTAAGTCAGTAGAGTCAATGAGTACCTAAAACAGACTTTAGCGGTTTTTTGTGACCACAGAATTGTCATTGGGATTTATACTAATTTACGCTTAAGTCACTTTAAAGTTTGGCGATTTGTTCCTTAGAAATTTATAAAAAATATGCTCACTTCTAATGCGAACGTACTTTTTTTGTATAACTTTAACTTTCTTAGCAATTAGTCTTTTTCGATTAGGCATTTCAGATTTTGATCTGAGATTTCTGAATTCTGCTGCCAAATCGAACATTTAATCCGAATTTTACTGGTTCTTGTCTGTATAGAGTTGACCGCAAAAAAATGTTTTTTTCACTTGCAATCGAAATCCATTGTAATTGATTTTCACACAGTTATAGCAACCCATTTCAAAATAATTTAAATATTTAATTTATTTATAAAAACTCGTTTCCAAAAGCGTTTTTATTTTGTTAATATTGAAAATTTTCCAAATTGGCTTGTGTAAATAATTATGCCTGAATTTCAAGAAAATGCGATCTTTATATTTTAGTTTGGCTTTTAGATTTTTTAAATTTTGCTCCATATCCTTTTAAAACCTGGTAACACTGCAGTCAAATTTTCGGAAGCAATTAATGTCCCGGACAAAAATTGTGTGCGAAAAGAGAGTGGAGAATTGTACCCACTTTTACGTCATCACTTCCCAGCAGCTGCGTACTAAAAAACATAAAAGAAACCTACACACTTCTGGTTGCAGACGGATGACAGGTAGGTAGCCTGAAGTGGGTTATCATTTCGTTTTAAACTGTGGTGGCTGGTCAGTGACACTGATATTACCCCACCTCAAGTCAACGACATCGCTGCAACAAACAGCGACCATCTGCCGGTGACAGATGGAAAAGAGGGGAATGAGAATGAGAAAAAGATAGATATGTAATTTAAAACACGACGCCGGAGATGCGAGAAGAAAGAGGAAGCAATAATTTGGGAATTTATGCAGAAGAAACAAAAGTAATATTTGCACCTTTTTCATTTTTATTTTTAAAGTCACGTATGCCTCCTGGAGGAAGAAATGCATTTCCCAATGTGAATACGCGAAACAATTGCAAGAACTGTACTGATTTGAACGACACTGGACCAATGGTGCCATGTGATGTTTGTGGGGACTGGTTCCATGAGCGATGCGTTAAAGTTTCTCGCAAGATTAAGGAGGTTTCTCGCGCCTCACCGCAGAAAGCGCAATCGTGTTGCGCATCTTCGCAAATCAGACTAAAAAGCTGCATTTCACAGCACACAAATAAGGGATCTAAGCTCGCTGCGCTTAGATGAAGAACGTGCTCTAAAATATAGACGAATCGTGTTGTGCATCGTCGTGTGTAGGCGGCCTCTTCCTTCTGTTTTCAAAGAGTCCTTTGCCCTTTCAGTCCGATATGATTTTATCAAATTAATGTCTACAGATTCGTTCATGAGTGAGTCTGGAATTTGAGAAATCAAATCCGACTCCTGGACATTGGATGCTCCATTAATAAACAATTGAAGGTGGTCGCGCAAGACTTCCCACGACAAAAGTTCTTTTTCGTTTTCAAAAAAGAGTTTTTATCGAAAACTTTGCGGGTAAGTGGATTTTGGCAGACAGCAGTAAATGTGCTGCCTTTCGGCGGCCCAGAATTTGTATTATAGATTTTAATTCCGCTTAATTTGGTTGAACTATCCACCAGATCCACATTATGGATCGTAAGAGTGTTCAGAGCAAGGTCTGAAACGTCTAACGACCCCAAATGGAATTGTTTTTGCATTTCGTCGCACTGTTGAGTATTCTTATTTTCTTATTGTTGCTGTTAATTGGTGTTGCTCCTGCTCGCTATGTCCTAAATGTGTGGTTTTTTCCTCTATCCGGAACATTTTGGGCAGAACCAATCTGTATTACTGAGTGCACGTTTTAGATCCACATACGAAATCATACCACAATAAGCAGCTTTGACAGAGATCATTGGACTTTTTGGACCGATGTTCCTGTTTAAAGTTGCGAACGTGCTGCTTTTTGGTGAGCTTGTGCTGCTGCCTGCAAGGCAACCTGGAAGATTTCCAAATGGGGCAATCACAATACCCTGGTTCGGCTCTAATGTCGTTTCTGTTGACGAGGTCAAGAAAAAGGGACACAATTAGTTCGTTTCTTAGCAACCGTTTAATTCAAATGTTCACGAGAGACTAATTAGTTAATTGTATAAAAGTATGCATGTAATAAATACACAGATATATATATAAAGTATAACAGAAAAAATTCATTAAATTCCATTGTTGTTCAATTATATTCAACAGTTTCCTTTAAAATGCATGTGTCCAGTTTTGGCCGATTAATCAGTTTTTACAAAGGTAATCACGCCACACAAATTCATTTGTTCCAGTACTAGTTCACAGGCAGAATTTTGTTAGTACTTGGTGCAATTTTTGCTCGTCTTCGCTTGTGCCCGTCTTTTCGGTCGCTGGTCGTTTAAGAATTTGGTTTCCTGTTTTAAATTTTGTTTCACGAATCCCACTAAAGTACTGTTTTTGGGGATTACTTGTTTCAGTTTTGCATTCACTAACTCCAGTCGGTTGCTTGTCACGTTTTTCAAATTTCCCTCTGACATATTATATACAGTCCATTCGTTTTTGATTTTATGTCAGTTTTTGCTGAAATACTGCAGGACCTGGCCAGGGACCGCCTCCGCCAAATGCTGCATGTAGTTTTCCATATTATTCCTCTGATGAACTATACGCTAATTTTTAGAGATAACAAAGTGATGTTTCTCTTTCCACTTTAGTTATCAACATTTTATCCGTCGAGACTGCCCTAGAAAGTGATCTGAAAATGACGCAAGTATATAGCTTTTTTGGGAAAATTTGTTTCAACACATTTCTCCGCACAAGGTCCTTGTCTGTCATTAATCACTGCCCCGCCCATTTCCAACCTCTATTAGGAAAATCTCCGGCAACAGTATTTATATCGGCTAAACATTGGATGAATATAGCCAATTTAAAAAAAACCTAGGAGATATATGCCTCCGCCGACAAACAGAATAATTCAAAAAAAAATTCAAAAAAAATAAGAGCAGCTTTAAAAGTATGCGAAGAAGTTCTCTTCAAGTGTGTCAGAGGTGGTGTATTCACTTCCAGAGGAAATGGCAACCGTGAATGAATGTTAATTAAGTGTTATTTTATTTTTAAAATTTAACCCTCAACGACCCATACGTGGTACCTGGGGACTTTAAAAAGATATATTTTTTTTCGCAAACTTCCGATTTTTTTGAGGTTCCATGGCATCTCCAGAAAAACTAGAATTTCTTGGAAAAACTGAGAAAAAAAAGGAAGTTTTTTACCATTTTCAAATTTATGGCGTGAGTGTCCAGTACATTTGGAATATAAACATTTTTTTTTTTGTTTATATGATTTATTAGAAATATTCTTAGTACAATCCACGCAAATAACAAGAGCGGGAGAAGTATGCGGATCGCAAACAGGATTCGAAGAATTTTGGCAACGCTTCCGACACTTTCTATTGATTTCTTCATCATTATAGCATTTTTGCTCTTGCAAATCCTTGCACCTTCAAATGGCCGGCACTATGTCGTTCTTCGATTGGTTGTGGAAGTGATATGAAACTACTTCCGATTTTCGAGCCGAGTACGCTCTCCATCGCTGTTTTTATAAAATAGAATCGTGTTGTCAACGGGTCAATGATCCGAACTTGAATCGATGGAAAAAATATGCTCAATATGAATGACGTATGCCGCTAAACAAGTAGCATCAATTATATTGTAGAACGAGCTGTACCTACCCGCCTGGCTTCGCCCGTGCAAAATGTGGTTTCAGAACAATTAATGGAAACAATCTTTTTATAAATTTGCTCTCTTGTAGGAGACACAATTTTTTTTGATAATCGCTCAAAGAAAAATCATCGATAGACATTGCAGAGGTATAACGCGAGGAAGCGGTCTGCAATAGTGAGGGACTTGAGCCCGTATTAAAAAACATCCCAAGGACTGAGTCCACTCTGCCTTCATGCCATTGCACCTGGTCGTTGGACTAATACTTTAATATTCTTTGGACAATGAAAATGAAAGAAAATAATTTTATAATAGGTATTTAACTCACTTTTTTTATTAATGTAACGCTTCTTTGTATACTATATTAGAAGTTTTGTTTCTATCGGCTGAGATAGTGATATTTCCTGCATTATTTACCCTGGAGCACGCTACATAATTATCTATAACTACCCGTGAATTCAACTCCCACTTTTCTTAAAGTTTGACCCTGTGACTTATTGATTGTCATGGCAGAACAAACATTAATAGGAAATTGAATCCGTTTAAACTGAAATTGATAATTGCTGGGAATTATTTGTACCTATTCTTGGTATAAATATCGTATCTCTTTTACCAAACCCAGTTAAAATTAATATGTTTGATTTGAGAATGAATTGCATATTTACTCACTCATGTGAAAATCGTAGAAATGTTTCAAATTTTGCCTTTTTATTTAAAAACCTTTTAAGTTATCGAGTTATTGGATATCCTAAGTTGTACCTGCAGATGTCCTCTATAAGCTGGTATTTACTATAACTAAATGCTCCCAGTATTTTCGAACGGAAAGCGTGACAAAGAAAAAAGCAAAACGAAACGAAAAAATAAATTACTCTTGTCCATTTTTTTCCGGAATTTATAAAGATATATAGTTGAAACAAAGTAGAGATTGTAGGCCTAGGTATCCTCTATAGGCCTGTGAAAAATGCACCAGAATATATTGAACGGTTTCTAAGATTTTTGCATTTAAAGACATGCCGTCAAATTCAATCTTAGTCGAACAGAACTACACCAATTTTATTTATATGATAACGCCATCATAACAAATGATCATGGTTTTTATGGATTACGTAAAGATTAGACTAAATAAATCTAGACGAGTTGATAATGATGTCGAACGATATGGACCACCCGACAGGAAGCACCCTATTTTGAGTGTGTGCTATGATAATTTAAACAATTAATTTTACCAGCTTGACGAATCAAGTTATGCACCGGTGTTGGTGATGATGGTAGTGGCTGTCTGGCTGTCTCTTCCAAATTGTGGCATCATGTGTTGTGAAATCTTTGGGTTGTTCAGACTCGCTTTTTGCGACATTGGTCTCATCAGAATCATCAGACTCGTTAGCAATCTTAACAGCATTACTCAAGGGCCCAATTGTGTTCATGTCTTCAATATCTGATTCTTCATTGTTTCCTGGTAGCCATTCAGCAACAGCATCATTCTCATCGGCCGGGAATGGCTCTTCATCTGCGTCAGAATAAGTCTCACACAAATTACGAATTTGTTCTTTTGTCAACCTAATATTTATAAATACGTACGATAAAAATTAACAAATATCTCACAGCAACAATAAAATTGTCGATTGACACTTCAAATCAAAGGCTTACTGTTGTAATCGAGCACTTGCGCCGCTAGTTCCAGGGACTGCAATATTTTCAATCGCCCTCATATTGGTAAAAATAATAATTAATTTGAAACGCCTGCTAAAACACGACTAACACTCTGTTGCATATGCGTTTTGTGAGCCATGCTCGATATACCGCAATCACGATATTTTCGCTCACTTCCGCTCTGTTATCGTGTATCACTGCGAAGATCAAGCAGGAGAGAAAAGTACATACCTATTGATGTTAGCGTTAGTATTATTCTTGTAAGCGGTTGTCAAATTACGTACACTTCCTATAAACAAAAAATTCTAGAACAATTTCTATGTAAACCGCATCGAAATATATGGTCGTACCGCGGTACTAACTTTAGTGTGTAGATTTGTATGGGTCGTTGAGGGTTAACAAACCCTTGTTTTTTAATTAGTTCGAAGAAAACTAGCTGCCTTGCTCTAACAAAAATATGAGCAGATATTCGAAGAACCAAGCTGGTGGTTAGTTCCCATAACTACCCCAAGAAGAGCCGCATCAACAACAACTACGAGAACAACACCAACACAACAAGAACAACAACTCCCATGCCCTCCACAAAACCCGGCAGTCAAAGAATTGAAGAAGCTAATTGATTCATCGGGATCTAATGTTAGACGGATCAATGCCATCAATGAATTGATCCAAAGTTTCAAAGACGAAGAGATGGGTAAGAAAAGTAAACCATCCAAATTATGAGTCCTAAATAAAATTAAATTTTTTTAAGAACATAAGAATATTCAACAGTGCGACGAAATGCAAAAACAATTCCATTTGGGGACGTTAGACGTTTCAGACCTTGCTCTGAATACTCTTACAATCCATAATGTGGATCTGGTGGATAGTTCATAAAAATAATCCACAAGAAGAAAGTTTTTCATTTTTTTTAAATTACAGCCAAAAAACATCGGAAGGTTATTTTTGCGCCACCTTGTATAAACATACAAATTAAATAAAACAAGAAATTCATTTTTAGATTAAAATTAAATTAAAGAAATATAAATATTTAAGATCACATTCGTTTTAAGAAAAAAAAAAAAATGTTAAGTTAATAATAAAGGTAAAATAAAAGGATTTGTTAAGAAAAATCATTGCACGTTATATGCACCCAGATCAACGTCCTTAAAAAAGGTGAGAGTATCTTGACGATCCAGCTGGGTGTTCTTGCAATCGCCTTTTGCCGAAACTGCCCCATGTGCTTTTGTCGAAAGCGCTTTAGTAAACATTAATGTTTTTCACAAAACTCATAAAAGTAATTTTCTTAAATGTTATAAATAACTTAAAAATATTATAAATCCAATTATTTGACACTCACAACCAAGGAATTCCCATTCCAGAAAAAATTAAATTTCACTTACCTCGTGTACAGGAAAAATTACAGAATATCACTGAACAAATTTAAAACCGGTCAAACCACCACAACTGCTGAAGAAGAACTGTCATAGTTCGTGTACGATCTAAGAGAACATTGCAGCACAAGTTTCCATCAAACAGTTTATTTAGAAATTAACCGCTTTTCTGTAATAGCGAAAGTCAAAAGTACCCCGTCGTCGAAAGTACCCCACCCTACCCTACCCATATTTTGGATGGTTGGGCAACACTCCTCTTCAAAATAACATTAAGGGAGGATTTATATCCGAGAAAAACATGGCCTTCTAAGCATTATTATTGTATTTTAAACAATGTCCTTTTGTTAATTAAAACACTTTTCGCCTTTCGTTTCAATTCTTTATTTAATAACTTCTTCTCGTATTCAGCCGTACACATTGACTGACTTACACCCGCTTACAGCTTTATTCTCTTCTTCCTCTTTCGTTATCCTGACAAAATGATGTCAGTGTGGCCGTGTACAACATATACATTTGACCCTTCAGGTAGCAATATACTGCCAACAATATATTTGTTTATTGATACAGGGATATTGGACAGTGAGGAGTATTTGCGTATTTGCTCGACTAAAGCTGATTATTTGTAAGGCCGAATACCTTGATACTTATGTCTCGAAAGAATAATCAGAAACACGTTAGACACGGAGTCTAGTAAGTTATTTGAATTGACATGACTTGTCCATTGCTGCTGCTTGGTATGGGATATTTTCGGACATTATTGTTAACAAAACGATGCAGCGATTACCTAGCTATAATGAATTTAGGGCCGGTCTGTTCACAGCTGGTCAAATCCGTGGTTAAGTTACCACAGATTAAGATTAACCCATGATTTGAAATCTGTAATAACCAATGAGTGTTTGTTGAACGATTTTTTACTTCGGTCACCAAACCATAGCTTTGCGATAAATCGTTCCACTTTTCCAGTTCATTTGTCAATTCAATGATTGACCGAATCTATGGTTACATTGTTTTTTCCGGGTTCGTTTGTTTTTGATAAATACATTTTTAAGGTATTTTATGAATGAACAGGTGTTTTTTTTTAAAACTGATGAATAAAATCTTGTCTTTGTGAGACAACAAAAAATTGTTTAAAAACAAATCCGAATCAAAGCCACAAAAAATAACATTTTACAAACGTCATGTGAGTTCTTATTTGTCCTACAGACCATTTTGGTCGAAAATGAGTTATAAATGCCATCTTATATTTTCGGCCATGCTCTTTCGATTGCTGCAATCTGAATTGTCCTATCTCTTTTAGTTTTTGAAATAAAAAATTTTATTTTGTCCTACAGACCAATTTTTGTCGATGAATTTTATGCTTATTTGTCCTATATCCATTTTTGTATGCAGTAGGACAAATTTTATGATGGTATGATTATTATGCAAAGTTTGTGCTTAAATGTCCTACATCCAATGAAATATGGATATAGGACAAAATGAATATGAAAATTTAAAGATTTGCACGTTCGTGCTTGTTTGTTCTACATCAAAGGTCTGAAGTAGATTTTTCATACAAAATAACTCTGCGTATGGCCAGTTGCGCATCGTTTTTTGTCTAGAGAGGACGTGTTATAGAGGCAAAACAATTTTTCGTAAGTAGTAAACAATTTATTTCGTAATTTTGAATGGCATTAATTTAGTAACTTTTAAATAGAGAAAACAACTCAACACAGCTAAAAATGTCCTCTCCGCCTCCACATTTAGAAGCCGAACTTGAAAGTTGAGGCGCTCCAGTTCCTTGCCATAAAATAATATAATCACAATTTTTTCTAGGGCAATGTCTGACATTTTAAATTCATGTATATCAGAAAATTCGTCAGATTTACACTGCTTTAGCGATGATTCCTTTGCTGACCCGGACTTTATCCCACCTTCTCAAGCAAATACTCCAATCACACAGGTTGAGTTATTAAATCCTTTATCGGCTACAGAAGAGGAACCAAGCGGTACTATTGATCCTAATGCTGCTGAATCTACTTAAACCTCGTTCGGTGCTAGAAACTGCCCAACTTAAATAATATAACCTACTGTGCTATTTGGTATGAGACCCAGAGTGGTAGAACAGGGAACGATTTGGCAAGCGCATTAATAAAAATATTTAAATTTGTAATTCAGGACAACACCCAAATAACTAAAATTATCCTTTGGTCTGATTCATGTGTTCCGCAGAACAGAAATCGCATCACATCCCTTGCCTTATTAAAGTTTTTGGAGGATAATAGTAGAATACAGACTATTATACAAAAATATTCAGAACCTGGTCATTCAAGGATACAAGAGGTTGACGCTGTCCACAGCACAATAGAAAGACATTTGCGAAATGTAAAGTACTATAGTCCAGTGTCTTTAAATTAAAAAGTTACTGTCCATGGACTATGAAAACGTTCATTTAAAGGTACTACAGTGCCTGAAAGAGGACTTTCAAAATTAAAACTTGGCAAGTTTAAATTTAAACTTTGGAGCAATTAAGTACAGCCAAGCAAAAGAAATTATCTACTGCTCCAGTAATCTTGCAATCATTCAATACAAGACTGATTATGGAGAGTATGCTGACTCAATAACGGTCCCCATATTAGCTCCTCCGAGAAAGATGCGAAATATTCAAGAAGTTCCGAAATCATTGCCAATAGTTTCGTAACTTAATGCTCATAGAACCATTTCTAATGAAAAAAAGAAGGACATAATTTCTATTATATTAGTGATTTATAAACAATATGAATAAGAATTACGTTTTTGTTATGTTTTTTTTTAAATAATTTATTAAATTTAGAGAAAAAAGTTCCTTTTATTTATTTTTACTTTGTTAAGAAACTTTATAAACATTATATTATTATCGTTTATTTTTTTTAAACTCAAATAAAGAAAGAATTGAATTTCGATTTCAATAAAAATATTTGATATCCAAATTTTTGTATTTTACTGTGTGTCCTATATCCAATACGAATTCCACTGGAGACAATATTTGTAACTTTGATTTTTAATGTGTCCGTAACTGTATGGACAGGTGTCCTATATCCATTTCACTACTTTTTTTTAAACTCCATTAAATCAATGTTCAAAAACATAAAATGCAAAATGCTTTATGTATGCTTGGCCGAATATCCAATCTTTCAAAAAATATAAAAATCTCTGTGATTATGCTCAAAAAAATCAGCAAACCACCACTTTTAAGTTTAAAAACGCTCTCCTGAAAAGTTACGTTAGAGGTTTATAGGACAAATAAGAACTCACATTCATTCATATTACTTCATCCTTCGCATCCATTATTGTATTGGGAACCGTTACTCTTACCTTCAATAAAGTGGCGTGTACCGTATTCTATATATCTGTAAAACGTCTACGAAATTGACGAGATAGTTATATATACGTTTATTGCAACTATTATTCGTATTTCTTTTCCACAATATTGTACAAAGAGTTGTTGTGTATAGCAGCAACGTCAAAAAAAAATTGAACAAACGCAATTCCAGAAAATCATTGGTTAAATCTCATTAACCGCGCAAAATTATCGATTTCAATGGTTTAGTTAACCAAACCAACGATTCTCTGGTTAATATTTTGCTGAACAAACACATTCGATGATTACCAGCTGGAGTAATCGATGATCAAAGATAACCAAGATTGAACAAACTGGCCCTTAGTATAGTTTTTAATTAAACAATGTTTTTCATTAGTTGAACCCCTTCAAATAATCTTTAATTTGTCACTTTCGAAAGGAATTTTCTAAAACGAATGGACATTTTCTTTTATAACTCATATTTTTAAAGCTGGTCAAAAAAATTAATTTGAAAATTATCGTCCAATTTCTAAACTTTGTGCTATACCAAAACTTTTAGAGCTTATAGTTAAACAGAAAGTTTATTTTTATATAAAAGAATATATTTCTCCGTGTCAGCATAGGTTTGTAAGTGGTAGGTCAACAACTACAAATTTATCCCTTTTTACAAAACATGTATCTGATGCTTTAGAGTCAGGTTATCAGGTGGATGTAATTTATACTGATTTTCAAAAAGCTTTTGATAGTATTTGTATATCGTTACTTGTTAAAAAAACTAAAGAAAATTGGATTTCACTCTGCACTTCTTAAATGGATGTCCAGTTATTTAATAAATAGAAAACAAGTTGTAAACATTTTTAACTGCAAGTCATCAAAAGTAATAAGTGTTCCATCTGGTGTTCCACAAGGAAGCCATCTTGGCCCATTACTGTTTTTAATATATATAGATGAACTACCATTAATACTGAAAAATACAACTTGTTTATTATTTGCAGATGATTTTAAAATATTTTCCTCAGTGAAAAGCATGAATGATTGCATTAAGACACAGGATGATATAAATTCAATAGTAGATTAGTGTAAATATAATTTTCTTTCACTTAACGTAAAGAAATTTAATCTTTTATCTTATCATCGATCCGAGTTTGTCGTTCTACATGAATATACTTTATCTAATACTTCTTTAAATAGATTATCGGAAGTGAAAGATCTTGGAATAGTATTCGATGAAAAATTGAATTTCTCCTTGCATATCGATTTTATTGTTGCAAAAGCAAACTCATTGTTAGGTTTTCTTAAAAGAAATTGCTCCGAATTTTCCAATCCTTATGCAATTAAAGCTGTTTATACTTCACTTGTCCGTCCCCATTTGGAATATGCGTCAGTCGTATGGGATCCACAATACATAGTTTCAAAAGATAGAATCGAAAAAGTTCAAAAGTCTTTTACGAGATTTTTAATTAAACAATTAAATTGGAATTTGTCCGAAATACCGCGATACTCAGCAAGATGCGCTTTAATTGGCCGGCTTGTAAATAGTGTTATGTTTGTTTATGATATACTGTCTTACCATATTAAATGCCCAGACTTACTTAATCTTTTAAATATTTACGTTCCAAGAAGAAATATTTGTGGCAGACAATTGTTTTATATCCCGTTGCATAGATATAATTATGGTTCAAATGAACCATTTTCAAGATGTATGAGATCATTTAATGAACTAAAATTTAATTTAGATATAAGTCTTGAAAGAAATGTATTTAAATTATAATAGTAATTCAAAATGTTATATAGGTTAAGCTAAGCAATCTGTAAGAGGTAACTCGATAGATGAATAAATAAATAGATAAATAAATAGTAGATAAAAGCTGCAAATACGGCCCATGTTTCAATATGGCCCACCACAATATTTCACAACAGGAAAAGCATATACATTCCGCTATGCATTCCTATAGATGACAGATGTTTAGCCGAGAAGTAAAAATCTTTATCTATCGGCTAGCGCCTATGCTTCCGTTGGTAAATAAGCGGGAGTATAATATATTTTTCGTCTCTAATGCATTCTGGCTGACTGTTAAGTCTAAAGACAAGTGCCTAACATTAGATTTTCCTTAAATTAATAAACTAATTTCGCTAAATACTAACTTAAACAGAAAAATAAACTTGAATTCTTATGTGTATTTGAAGGAAAGTCGTTTTATTGTTACCACATTCATTTCATGCAGTTTAGCGCAACGGATGTGTGCAGTAAGGCACGTGGCAGATTTTTAATAATTAAATTATAATTTTTGGGTAGGTTTTGCTAAGTATTTTTTAAACTTTTTTTTGAAAATAGTTTAAAGTTTTTATAACATTATGTAGTGCACAAATTGAAATAACATTATGTGAAATACATTTTTTTAATAATTTATATAGTGTGATAATTAACAAAATAGGTGTTCCGATTATGGCATAATGGGCCATAATTTTGTTTTTAAAGAATTAATGGGTTTGAGAGCTACATAATCGCCAAAAAAACGACAGGCGTGGAACAAAGAGGTTATGAAAGCAGCATTAGTTGTCATTAAAGAGAAGAGGATGGGGTTCTTGAGGGCCTAAAACGACCTTGAGTTTGGTTGCACAGACAGAAAAACCAGTGGACGGTTTGGTGTCTACTAAGTTGGGCAGAAAACCCATCTTCCCTTTAGATCTCGAGGACTCTTTAGTGGAATATAAGATCATTTGCATTTAAAATTGCTATTAAAAACAATATACCGAGGCCTTTTTCATTGCAACAGGAAGCTGCAGGTAGAGTTTGGCTTCGGCTATTCCTTAAACGCCATCCATCACTGTCATTCCGTCAACCGACTGGAACGTCTATAGCTCGAGCAAAAGGATTTTCCAAGGAAAACGTCGCTATTTTCTTCGACCTACTAGAAACAGAAATGAAACCGTACAACTTTTCTCCAAACAACATAATTATATAATGCCAATGAAACGGGACTCTCGGTTGTCCCAGCAAAAAAGCCAAAAGTTTTAGCTATGAAAAGTCGTAAGCAGATAGGAGCTGAAAGAGGATCTTTAGATAATAACTTCAATTTTATGTATGAGCGCAGGAGGATCGTTTGTGCCACCGATGTTTATCTTCTCTTGGAAGAGGGACAATCCTTTTCTTATGAAAGGTGCAACGCCAGGATCAATTCGTTCCAATCATCCCTCTGGATGGGTTCAAAACAATTTGTTTACATGAAGGTTCAAGCCCTTTCTTGCAATGGTGAAACCTACTGAGTCGTCTCCAGTATTGCTCATAATGGACGGACCTGCCAGCCACACAAGGAACATCCAACTCATAGAAATGGCTAGAAATAATCGTGTTTTTATTCTTTTCATTTCCCCGCACTCTAGTCAAAAAATCCAACCTCTCGAAAAATTATTAATGGGACCGTTAAAAAAATATTTATACAGAGGGGATGGGTCATAAAGAACACGAGAGCCTTGACACATTTGGACATAATTGAGTTATTTGGAAGAGCATATTTGAAAACTCAGACTGGAGAAATATCAGTTAAAGGGTAAGCATCCACTGAAATTTTTCCTTTTGATAGGCTTATCTTCAAGGACCACGATTTCCTTGCTGCAGAGGAATTGTATGAAGTTCTAAAAAAATTAAGCGATCTACGTTTACTTGATGCAATTACTGCTCCAACTGATGAACCTATGATAATGCTATACCAAATCCAGTTGAACCTCAATTGCGCTTCTCAGAACCTTACTCTTCTCCTGCTATAAATTTAATTTCTGAGACAAACCAAATAGCAGCAAACTCATATGAAACAGAAGCTGACATCTCAGAACCTTCTACTTCTACTGGTATAAGATAATCATCGTATACATTTCTTCATGAAATTGCTCCTGTTCCTATCCGAGCTAAGACGATTTCATATCGAGGAAGAAAACCAGGAAGGGCAGAACTTATTTCATCATCACTATACAAACAGGCTCTCGAAGAAGCAAACGACTGGACTGGACATGGATATGGAAAAAAAGTCAGCAAAGTAGAAAAAAAGGAAAATGAAAGTTTTAGATAGGTTTAATAATTTAAATATTTTATAATTGTTAATTATTCCATAAGGTATACTCAAAAACTCACATTTTGGGGACATAAAGCGAAGCAACACTTCCCAAAGAAAGAAAAACCAACGTACAGAAGAACCTACTTCATCACAAAATGAAAACGATTTTATTCCGAACGATTTATCTGATGAAAGCGCTGATCGAACTAATCAAGAAGATGCTATGTAAATGCATTTATTGCTCTAGTCTGTATTCTGAAGACAAGGCAGGAGAAAAATGTGTTTGTCTATACCATGTGGGCACATGAAGATTTTTCAGGCAACGAAGAAAATAATTCATCTGCGAATATTGGTCGGCATAGATAGCAGTAGTAAGTTGTATTAATTATAGACAACCCTGATCCATATTTAACACAAGGTGGACCATATTAGCAGCACTCTATTTAAATGTGTTAAAATAACTTTCTTTTATTTATTTTAATTTTTGTTAAGCTGTTTATTTTAAGTTTTATGTGTACGAAGACTGATAACGAAATAATTTATTTATCTGTTAAAAAAAGAACAAAGTGAATGAACGTAACCACTTCCTTTTTGATTTACAAAAGAGTTGAGGGTGGGCCATATTTGGGACACTTATTCTAAATACTTTAATGCTGTGATTATTACTAAGAATATTTCACATAAAGAGAAGTAATGTAGACATTTTGTACCTACAAAGAGCTATTCAAGAGTTTTTCATTTATTGTCATCTAACTTGCATATTATTCATCAATTTGCTGTGTCCATCTCCGTGTTTTCTGAATATGGCAAACAGACGATGCAATTTCATCGTCGTCATATCTAATAATAATTATTATTCTCAGACAACAGAGGTATCTTCACTAGATACCAAGCACCTTTATCTACAATGCACAGCTTTGGTCTTGAAGTTTCCTTGAAGATATAGGTAAGAGGGTTTGCAAATTTAATTAACAGTCAAGTATGCAGATACGACTACAAAATAGTATCCACGGATTTGTGTCTGTGCAGTTTCTACGCGTTTGTGTTTACTTTTAATTTCATACTACCGTTTGAAGTCTGTTTTATGTTTTAAGTGTTGTTAACTTTGTTAATGTTTTCTTGTATCACTCTGGTCGACGTTCTTTTGCAAAGCACCCAACGAGTGCACTAAGAGTTCCGCTCCAAAGATCAACCAACTCGTTAGCATTGCCACTGCTAGGAATCCCAGCGCCGGTATAAAGTGTTCCATGTCGACTGTTGTATCTTTTTCCATCATTACTTGGCTGCATTGCGGCTTCTCGACGGACCACAGCTTGTCGTTGTAGGACATTAGGCCAGTTTCACGAAATCGTAAAGTTGCACTGGCAAAGTGCTCCTTATAAGGCGAACCATGCGGAACGGCTGAGCATGATGCGAATGGGGGATCCATTGCAATTTCCTGGAGGTCACAGAACTGCGACTCGGTTAGCCGTTCTAAAAGATTAGAAAATAGAATAAATTGTGTCAAAATAAATTATACTGATGATGACAAGATATTGAACACTTAAATCGAATATGAACTGATTACAGCAATATGTTTCAAAACAATATGTTTCAGTGTATAGTGTGGTTATAGCTACTGATCCAGATAGAGTAACGAATAATATTTGGGTTTCTCCAGTCGCCTCTACTACACGAAGAAAGGAGGTCCTTGCTATTTTTTTTTTTTTAAATTAAAAATGTGTATTTTCATATTTAATTGACTTAATTTTGGCTCCCGAAAACTGCGGCGGAAGAAATTATGCCAGTTTTTTTTTTTTGGGAAAATATGGCAGAAATAATGTTTGTTTTCAAATTTGAAAAAAAAAAAATAGCAGAATTTTGTTTGGAAAATATGCCAGAAACTGGCGCGAGCGGTCATCCAAACCGCCGTCCGGCCGGTAACCGCCTCCTCTCTAGCGTTTTTTTCCATTTTCCGAAATTGAAAAAAAAGGCAGAAAACTTTTTGAAAGAAGACCTGAAATTTCGGAACGATAGCCAGAAAAGGGGCCAGATTTGTATAAAACATTTTCCGGCGTTTTTTCCAAAAAAAAATTGGGCGTAATTTCCGGGATCTCTTAATTTTTAAAAAAAGTATTTGATTTAACGACACGTAATTGACGACGCATCGACAACTACGCTGCGCAACCATAAACCAGAGACAAATCGTACTGAGACCCCCAACTCACAATCCTCTTGCCGCTGGCCCCCTCAATTTATTTTCAAATTCGCCATTTTGTTTTCCTATCAGTGTTATGTCAATTTAGAATCCGTGTGATATGCAAAAACATACAAAAAATACAAAAACAAATGCTGCCAACCTCGGCAACCGTGGGGAAATGTGCTAGAGTTCGGGAATACCACATTTTTACATTACTGAATGCCATTGGTTAGTAATTATATAATAGGCGTGTTATTTTGAGCTTCGATCTCAGCAAAGCAAAGTAAAGTACGATTTTCAGCACACAATTTACAGTAACTACTGCGAGTCTCAAAGTGTCAAGTAGAGCGTAGTTGTTGTAATTTTGATCAACAAATACCTATGTTAAATAAACGAACTTGAAAATATTCATCCAGCCTAATAGAAAATTATTCAATGTTCATGAACATTTTCTAAAATTCACTTATGTGGAAGCTTGAGTTTAACTTGCATTTTGTTAACTAATTTTTGGATTTCATTTATGCATTTTGCTGTCAAACATAGAATTCATATAAACAAATTTAAAAAAGACTGAAATGTGAATGGCTGAACACCTTTTACTGCCGAAGATGTATAGAGAACAAGTAAGGCTATCTAAAATGCTTAAAGTTTACAAATAATGGGTACGACTGGATCGTATACTTCTCTTTTACTGCGAGTCGTCCGAACATGACAATTGGATTCAGAAAGGTAATATTGAAGTCTTTTATTGAATTCGGGGCTTAAATAAGTGAATTCGAATGATATATAACCACACAAATAATATTGGCCAAGTTTGCTCTTCTCCATTGAAAACGTACGATCAGTTGTAGAAAATGTAACTTTCACTTCGAAGGTATGAAGTGCGTGGTTGAATTGTTGACCTGTCTTGGTTGAATGTGCAAAGATGCTCAATCGGCGAATCCAATTGGGAGTTATTACTGGTGAAGCAATGTTACCACCATAGTCAAATCATGACCCCAAACTCGCAATTTTCTTGCCTTTGGTCCCCTCAATCAAACTCCCTTTATGGTTGCATATCGGTGTCATGCAAATTAGAATACATACGCAACGTGCAAAATATTCAAAAAATAAAATTAATACGTCTGCCAACCGTGAAGGAATATGATTCGGGAATTAAACATTTTATCATTATCAGGTTCCCACTGCATCAATGTACACCGCGTCCCCTTAAATGTCAAACAATACCCAAATTTAGCATTAATAAATTTAAAACCAATCATTTTACACTCCTGTCATGAAAGAGCTTCTCAATTGGCCGTTTGGACTCGGCATAAAATTGTAGATCCCTTCCATTCGTCCCAAAAATAAAAAACTCACACAAGACGAATGGTTGTGAGAAGCTAGGCTTGGGTCCATACGGACCTGTTGCGCCAATTATTTATTTTTTTTTATTTCATGTTCCTGACAAAACTGAATTAAGTTAAAAATGGATATCTGGCCATTTATGTAATCGCAAATGATGCTTAAAGTCTAATGCAAAATTAGCTTAATCCTTACGTATGTAAGGACTGTAACTTTTTAGGTTTTTTTTTTGCATATTTTAAGAAAATACACTTTTTTCCGTTGATTTTAATACTTTAAGTTTCGAACCCATATTGAAAAAATTTATTTTAATACAGTTTAGCGAAAACGTTTTTTTTTTGTGTGTCATGGGAAAAATATTTTTTTTTTAGTTTTAGCATAATTTATAATCTGTAATTAGTACGTTAAATGTATACTTGAACAATAATAAATGCAAGTATGCATTTGTTTAATTGAAAAAAATTATTTCGCCCTTTATTTTACTTGTAACGATAAAAAAATGCTTTGATCACTTTTGTCGAGACTTGAATTTAACCAGCGTTTTCATAATTCTCTGCCATGACAACTAATCATTTCCTTGTGTTTATTTATGTGTGGGAATACTGACAACTTTTGAATTCCAACGCCAGTATCTGTCACTCTTCAGTTTTTATACTTCTCTTTCGCTACTTATATTCATTCGTTAAATTATCTTAAAATAAAGCTCAACAACTTTTCGTATTCCAAAAACACAAATAGTGCCCTTTTTTTGTTAATTAATAATTTAGAAGAGTTTATAAAAAAAATCTGTGCACATTTCAAAATAAATTGTTTTAAAATTTGTAAAGAAAATATGTGTATAGCAAACGAAATAAAGCGTGCGAATACCAACAATTAACAAAAAAAAATTTAATTCTTACGTTCGATTGAATACGCAAAATCTGAAATCGGAAATCAAAATGCAGAACCCACTTAAATTCAACATTATATTAGGCGTATTTTTTTTAGCTTCGTTTTCGGCAAAGCAAAGTATAGTAAGATTTTCAGCACACAATTACAATAACTACTACGAGTCTCGAAGTGTCGAGTAGTGAGTAGTTGTTGTAATTGCGTACTGAAAACAGGTCTATTGTCTTTTTGTTAGGAGTTTAACTTTTTTTTTGTTTTTAAAATAAAAATAGCATTTGCGTTCTTATTCTTCCTAATTAACATTATTCAACAATATTCAGTGTTATTAAACTACAGAATTACCAATCATATATTGATTTTGTACAAATATGGTGTTAAATAAACGAATTTAAAAACATTCACCCTAATAGAAATTTATACAATATTCATGAACATTTACTAAAATTCGCTTTTGTCTAGTGGAAGCTTTGGTTTAACTTGTATGTTGTTGACTAATTTTTGGAACAACCCCCACGGATTTGATTTTTGCATTTTGCTGTCAAACATGAATGAACACCTTTTACTGCCGAAGCTAGGCTAAGCTATCTAAAAACCATACTCAACATTTACTTTTTTTACATTTATTGTTATAGATTTATTTAAAAATTCTTTGTTATTGAAATAGTGCTACCCGACGGCTTTTAATAGACGTATTCACAGCCAGGAAAAAAAAGAGAACGCGAGAGAGAGCTGTCATTCAAAATTTGCGGGGATAATCGGCTGGGTGCACTGAAAGTCGACTGTCTAGTTTGTTTAGTCTATGGTTGTAATTCTCGAATACCTTCTAGCTCCTAGCTTTAGCATGCCTCATCCAAATGAAATAGACCTAACACTGATCGGTGTATCGTCAATTTTCTTAAAAGCTCTGTTCAAATTATATGGAAAGGGAACTGCGTTTTATCTTGAAAAATAACTGTTTCGTCTTCCGACACAGCTAGGCCATGCTTAAATGTACAATTTTTGGGTTATTATGTAATATTCATGAATTAATAAAGTGGTTGCGGCAGCCCATTAGGTCCTCATAATTTAATTTATGCCCGATAAAACTAAAGAAAAATAACTTTAAAACAAGGAATAGTTATCGCGGCGACCGGGTTGTTGACAAATTAATGCCTGTGCACGGTTCAATTTGACGTTTGCAATAAAATCGGGTAGATATTGTTATCTCGCTCGCACCTTACCTGTTGTCTCGTCAACAAAATAGGTCTGCGTTCAGGTTCCAAGATTCAAGCCAATCTGACCGAAAGTCATGAACTGATCAAAAGCTGTGCAATATAGAGTTAGTTATTGTTATTTAGTGGTTAGGTATTGTTATTTGTTGGTTTCGTCATATCTATTTATTCGCATGTTAGTTTTATTGTATTATTTATTGTGATATTTTATTTGAAAGATTTGTTAGCTAGTGTCGATAAGTAGGTTTCCCTAAACGACTTACTGTGAACTGACCCGACTAAGGAATTGAGATTTCTTCCTTCCCTGTCCAGAAGAGTGGAGAGTTAGAAAGACACAAACGATGAGGCAGAAATATACAGGAAATATAGCTGGGAGCAATAGTAAAGGAAGAAGATACAAAAGAAACTTTATGAGGAAAAAGAGAAAAACTAATTTACAGGGGACACGTAGGAAAAAGTATTTTTCGGTCATATTCTATCGATAACCGATCGAGAGAGGTCATTGCCCTCAGCAGATAGAGGAACTAACCAGTTGAGTAATACAGTGTGGAAAAAAATTTCAATCAGGTATTGGGGATTTTTTTGTGAAAAATAAGAGCAGTGTCAAAGGCAAAAAACGGACACCAGAAGTGGGAAACGGACAAGAAGTCCAAAATTAATAATCAAGTGTGTGTTCAACGACCGATTCTGCAATCGTTACGCCAATCTCCACAATCCTTTGTTCCGGGGTCCGTACCATAAGGAACGTACTGAGCCCAACCGCAAGAACGGGCATTTAGCGGTATCAAGGCAGCGGTAAAGGCAAGGGTGAAACCAAGGCAAAGTTTAACCGGACGCTTTGAATCCGATAACCCGCATACAATGCACTCCAACAAAGATTCCCCGAACAAAGAACTCCAAATCCAGAGGATCCCCAAAAGTGTGACCGTTGAGGTATATTTTCTTTGCTACCAACTCGTCAAAGAGCGGTTACAAAAGGGGTGCTCCGCCACCAACCATTAATAATACGCCTCCCAAACTCCGCCGACGTTTTTGTGCAACGACACAATTCAGAGGAGGTGCTCCGAGGGACCACTTATTTATTAGGATTAACGTGATTTTTTTTATATTCTTTTTGTACGATTTCCTTCTGAAATCAATTGACTTAGAGTAGTTTTTTTTTAATTTTATTTTATTGTAATAAGGTTAGGAAGAGTTTCTCCACTTAGTTTTTTTTGTTGTCCGTGATAACCATATTTGGAATTTGCAGCAGTGCTGGTACCAGGACAACGGGGGATCGGGATAAAACCGTAAGTTTTAGATTTTAAGTTTTTTTGTTGGTTTTATATTATTTTATTTGAATTGATGAATTATTAATAGTTAGATAAGTCAATAATAAGCGCAGAATACGCTTCAAGATTCATTATTTGAATTAAATGAATTTTCTTATATAATTATAATACGAGTGTTTTGATCAGAATGAGGTCTGTGTAGAGCTTCGCAATCGGTGTGTGTGTGGCCGGACAGGCCGTCCGCGGGTGGATGGTCATCGACGTAACGCGACGGCGACGAACGACGACTTAACATGACATAGACGTAACGACCTCTTCTATGCAGTTTCTTGGAGTGTACCGGGAGGCAAATGTGGGGTTGCCATTCACAGTATCGGCCAGAATGGTAACCATCGGTTGTATCTACGATACAAGGGGAGCGTAGGCCAGCCTTTGCCATCGGCATAAGGCATGTCTCAGGGTTTTGACGAACCTTTGTCTCTGAGAGACCATGGGAAAGAGTGTCGCGCTTAGGGTATTATCTATCGTAGGTTAGTTTTAAGTTAGAATAGATGGTGAGTAGGGTTTAGCTTAAGTATTAGATTAGATTAGGCATAGTTTAGGCTAGTTAGGCTTAGTTTCGTGTGAACTTTCCCGCTTTCTCTCAAGGACATAGGCAAAAGTCTTTGAACTTTTCTTTTCCGCTCTATTCTCTTTTTAATTTATCTTTCCTTTTGTTCGTCCGGAGTCCATATAAATTAAAGTAACTTTCTATTTCTCTTGATTTTTTTTTATGGCATGATACAAAAGTGTGTTGAGCAGGAGGTGAGGGGGCAAGAACTGACCCCTTCAGGCGAGCTGAGCCGAGCAACCACGAGCGTGCCGCGCCTTCCTCACCTGCATCGAAGATGCGTCCGTGGCTTAAACCAAGCTCACAACAAAGTGTAAACCATAATAATAATAATGATTTTGTGATCGTAAAAAAGCATGTCTTTCAATGTCGTTTTGAATAACCGAATAGCAAAAACGTAGTGTTCCTGAAAAAGTTCTTGCAATTCCCCAATGATCTGGCGTTTCATAGCACGTGTTCGTCCTACGCATGTGCTCGAGTCTGTTCATTCGCTTCGGCGAATTCCTCTGGGGTTTTATTTGAAGGTGAAGCGCCAAATTCTAGTGCATTGCGACTGCGTGGACCAATGCTTGATCTTTTGATCTTACACTGAAAGCACAATGTCGAAAATTTCGACTTAAGATCCTCGAAGCAAATTTATTTATTCGCAAATGCACTGAAAACATTAAAAACGTTGAAAGTTTCCGATAGATTCACAACTTTCCCACTTACATTTGCACTTCAACCACTGGCAAAATCACAAAACTATGCGGACGACGGAACAATATTTAGATACCATACTGAAATGCTAAACACAAATCACTTCTACAAAGAACATAATCAATCAATTTAAAATAAGCACAAATGGTTTCCGATAAGAAAATCTGCGAAATCATCAAAATCGGGCAGAACTATTGATAAATACGATCTTACTGTATATTACGATCAAAATAGAATAAAAAGAAATTCCGCATTCTAAATGTATGGAAAATCAATTTCTAAGAGTTTACCAAATTCCCTGGAAAATTTCCTTGGGCACATAAATTTCCATTCTAGAAAACAAAAAAAAAATCAACTTTTACTATCTACTAGCATAATAGGGGAACGACTGTTCCTCCCGCAATGGTAAATAATGTTTACCTATTTGGTTTCATGTAAAGAATAAATAAAAGAATTACAAATTCATTAAATTGTGTACACAACCTTTTAATGTACGGTACGCTCTGACCAAAGCCACATGATATGCATAACCGCCTCTGCCGATCCTTTCCAATCCCTTCTCCAAAGGCAATATATTCATTTGAGGACTTTTCATTATGCGATGGACATAAATATCCTTTGCCATTTGGTTTGATGTGTTGATGAAAAATTCATAATTGTACGGGATATCTTCCATGCCGACGTCCAAGCTACTGTTGAACAGCGCTGGCATATTGATGATGGTCCTTGGAACATCTGCCAGCAGAGAGCCCACAATGAATGCTGAGTAGAATTGATATAGCATCACGGCGAATATGCAAAGTGAAATAATTAGCGTGCGAGTGGAAACCAATTGGAACATTTGGCTAGGCCCTTGAAGGAAGATCGCCTCCAGGATGATCAAAGTGAAAAAATCCAATTTATTCTCACTACAGCCGGCACTTCCGAAACGTTCATACTCGTGACGCATTGTAATTGCCATTAGGAGAATCCCAGTGGCGATGAATGCCAAAACGGCATACCATACGGCCGAGGTAAATGGTTGCAGGAATATATTGCGTATGGGCGATCTGCGTGGATGCCGAAATAAAAATCGAATTCTGTGTTCAGGAAAGACAGAAAACCTTATGATAAAAAAATGTGGAATTCAATTATGGATACACATACGTACATCTCTACATGCACTTCGGGGAGAAAACGTACAGCAAGGATGCGTTGTTGAGTGAACCTCAATGGCGATAATGAAATGGCTACCTCGCCGCTATCAAGAAGACCCATGACACCTGTCCAATTGCCGTCCTGTTGAATACCCCATGTATCGGTGATAACAACTTTTAGTCTACAGAATCAATAGAATTCGAGAAAAAATTCAGTTCGCTTTTAAAATACCTACCCGCACAAGACGGCTTACCGAAAATTGTAGATGTCCTGTAACATTTTGAGTAGATGGTAGGTTTTGCGCTGCATAGCATCGAGGTGCCTGTTGTTAAAGCTCTCTATGTATTCCGTTATTGGCGTACCCTTGGGGGCATCATTAATCTGCGAAATTGGAAATACTGTTATTATACAAATAATCCTAATCAGCATTCTTGCCAATTATTATAATGTAAAGGATAGCGAACAGCGAACCGCTACCAGAAAAGTTAAAGGACATAAAAAGCAAACATCTATGTGACAAGCCAGGTGGAATATTGCGACAAAAGGCAGATGAACCCATAAGTGAATATCCTCAGTCGAGGTCAGGGCAAAGAGAACAGACGGCCAATGTGGATTGTACTAATAATGTCATCTGTTTTGTTTGGATCCCTGGGTATATACTCTTTCCTAGGACACTGGCCATAAGTTTTCGCTTCCTATGAAATGTCAGTGGCATTCATATCGTAAAGAATGTGAGACTTTCCTTACTGTTCCCTCATTTCGGAGTTGTACGAATTTACTTGGTTTGTTGTGGGAAAAACTCGGACCGATTCTCCGTCAGCAAATTGGCCTCCTAGTGGAACTCTCCGGCTATCAAGGATCTCAAATTGATCCCAGCGTCAACTCTATAACGCGAATATTGTTGAGGATATATCTACAAAAGTGCTATCTCCTAGCTGTCGCATATTTTGCGGTAATTCACAGGAGCTAAACAATTGCGAATATTTGACCAATTCCCAAAATTAACAAGCATATCGATACCTTAATTCGCAAATCAGCTAACTCCAAAATGAGTTTTTGGTAGGGGTTTCCCCTTTAGCCTATTCCGCTTTTTAAAAAAAAAAATAACTCCAAAATATTCACAATTTTTTGTATAAATCGCTGTGCGAAAAACGAACAACTCCACCATATTCGGAAGGCGGGAAATTTGACAGCTAACTCCATTGAGGCGCCCATTTTGTATAGAGTCGTGACGTGATTACATTGTGGTCTGTGTTTATTTTATTTATTGTGCTTACTAAAATAATTTAACCGTAAAAAAAATTGTGAGTTCGTTGCAGATTGCTATAAGGTATGTAAAAACATTTAATATTATTACTTATTTTAGTTGTCTTACTTATGTTTAAGAGATTTTAGACTTGCCTAGGAGTTGGCCGTTTTGCCAATCACTACTTTCACTCTGCATTAGGAGTTGTATTTTTTTCGGTTGGCGTTTTCATTTGAAAATAACAGTTTTTTCTTGCAACTTTATTTGTTGCACGATGGTGTTATTGGCTTTAACTGCTAACTCCTGTGTCTTCTTATTTAATTGACTGCTACCTACACAGCAGTCAACTAGGGAATTTAGAAATTCCTTTGCACTTGCTGACTTGTTTTCTTTTTTCATGTAGATGTTGATGTCACGTGGCAAAAAGCTTTGTATGCTTAGCCTGAAGAAGGCACAGCATGATAAAAGGGTTGAAACAAACAATTCTAATCAGTGCGATAATTTACAAAAAGATGAAGTTACAGACAATGACGAGATAGTTCCTACAAATATTAGTATCTCGGACCATTGCGAATTAGTTGACGATGAAATTGAAGAAACTTTGGAACAAATGTTACGATCCAGCCCACACCTAAACGATTTTCCAATTTTAAGTCCAACTAATGAACCTACCACTGTCTTTGACCAAAGCGAAAATAACTATATCATTAACTTTGAGGCATCAGATATTAATTTATCTAATAATCAAATGGTCTTACTTTTTGATTCAACGCTAGCTTTACCTTTCAAAGAACCAGCTACCCCTACATCTATTGTACAAGTTAATTTGAATTCATTGGTTACAAAACTGGTTGACTACAGCAATTCAGAATCGGAAAATGATGAGCCCAAAGTTAAAAGAAGGAAGCGCTGTCAATAAAAAAAATAGAGAAAAAGGGAAAGAGTATTGTGGTAAAAAAAAATTGATGGTTACTGGAATAAAAATATAAAGAAGCTACAAAAGATGATGAAGCCTAGGTGTCGTTGTAGCGCAACAAAACTCGGCATTGTTAAGTGCAATGATATTTCAGACGATGAAAGAAAAGTACTGTTCAATCAATTTTGGAGTATGACTTGGGATCAAAAACGAGTGTTTATTCAAAGCTTAATTAAAGTTATTCACACAAATAGGCAAAGAGATAGAAAAGACCCTGAAGAGTCGAAACGGGCAAACACTTTGATTTACTACTTGAAAAAAGGTGACGATATGGTAAGAGTATGTAAAACATTATTTCTGAACACTCTTTGTATCGGAAAAACTTGCGTGTGGAGCTGGAAGGTCGGAAATGAAGCAAAGACAAATGAAACTATTAAGCAGGTCACAGAAACTCCCAAAAAACCTTTTGATAGAGAAGTTAAGACCTTTCACGAATTTTTAGACAACATACCAAAAATGCCTTCACACTATTGCCGGAAAAGAACTGCACAATTATATTTACAACCTGATATTGCTTCTAAACGTCAACTTTACGAAATGTATGTAAATCACTGCAAATCTCAAAATATTAATCCGTTGTCCATTGCTACATTTTCAAACACTCTTACTGTAAGAAAGATTTCTTTATTCAAACCCAAAAAAGACTTGTGTGAAACCTGTAACGGTTTTAAGATGGGTCATATTACTGATGACATCTATAAGGAACACATTGATAAAAAAAATGAAGCAAGGCAGGAGAAAGAAGCTGATAAGGAAAACAAGGAATTCGTGTTTACAGCTGATTTACAGGCAGTACTTCTAGCACCACGATCAAATGTTTCTTCCTTTTATTATAAAACTAAGCTTTGTGTACATAATTGGTGTATATATGATATGAAAACAAGTGACGTTTATTGCTTTATATGGAACGAAGCTGAAGGAGGATTAAATTCTGATGAGTTTGCTACAATTATTACAAAGTTTTTCATTGAAACTGTTATTCCGAAAATGGGAGATGATAACCGAGAAATAATTTTGTACACCGATGGGTGTACATATCAAAATAGTAACGTCATTTTGAGCAATGCGCTTCTGAACGTATCTATGTTATATAATGTAACTATAGAACAGAAATATTTTTTTAGGTTGGCCATACCCAGATGGAAGTGGACAGCATGCATGCTATGATTGAGAAAAAACTTAAGAATCAAATTATAAATGTTCCAGCAGAGTATATAACTGTTTGCAAGAAAGCGGAAAAGAGTAAAGCCTACAATGTTCAATACTTGACCTACACATACTTCAAAAATCTTAAAGAACTATTTTTTTATAAGTCAATAAGGCCCGGTAAAATGAAGGGTGATCCAAAGGTAATGTTTTCAAACCATTTACTTTTTTTTTAATTTTGACTTTGTTTTATTTTTCAACTTTTTGTGACTAAGGCTATTTATTATTTCTTATGTAATAATGCTAATTGATTTTAGGTAACAGACATAAGGGCACTAAAATATGCTCCTAGTGGAGAAATTCTACACAAGCTTCGATTTGCAGAAGACTATAAACTGTTGAGCCAAAGAAGAACAAAGAGGACCACAGATGCAATTTTGTGTGAGAATATATCCAATCTCTATAATGAACGAAGGAAAATAACTAAAAAGAAGTATCTGGATTTGCAACAACTGAAAAACACTATGCCTCAAGATTACCAAAATTATTATGAAAACCTTCCACACGAAGACTAAAATCAGCCCAACAAGTGGAAAATGTTCAGTAAACCTATTTTAGTTTTCATTATTATATTATTATTCTTTACTTACTTAGTTACTTATAAATAAAAATGACCTATGCTTTTGCTTTACTGTTTGAACTGCTTAAAATTTTACTACCATAAAAACGTTTAACTCCAAAGCCCATATAGTTCATAGAAAAAAAAAATCGGCCAACTCCAAAAACTGCTGTAGTTTTGTAAGCAACCCACGAAAATGTATAAAAAATAATCAAAACAATAGATTTAAGTAAAAGTCACCAACAGGATTTTCAATTTTTTTAAATTATGTAAAATAAATAAATGCGAAGGTTTTTAGTGTCCCCTGTAAAGTTTGTTGCTATGGAGTTAGCTGATTTGCGAATTAAGGTATCGATATGAGAAATGAAAGTGACGTTTATCATGATCATTGGAGCATAGCAATTAAATACATAATTTAAATAAGCATAGATCATAGCATAGTAAGAGTTAAATAACAAATAATACAAAAATAAATTAATTAAACGATGAGTCCTATTCATTACGAATATTGTAGATCTTTTGCTCTTTGGGAGCATATAGATATTTCATTCCTCCGCATCATGATTCAAAACAATATCTGATAAATCTGGTATGTTAGAGTCTATATTATGCATGAGGGCTGTTGTTACAAACACATGTTCGTCATAATGATTGGGTATCATTAGTTGGATTCTCGGTAACGGTAAATGGTATTTACAGCTGTTATACTATACATACTGCATGTTCTTAAGCTGTCTTACTTCCAATACTATTTACAAGAAGATGACACAAACGGCCTTGGTCAGAAAACATCGTCAGCATTTAAGTTCCTAGGTTAGAAGCAACAAAACCTTTACGTCCCTGTAAATGCGAATCAAATAAATAGAAATCACCAACTTTCATTACAAAAATTCTTTGTTCACTGTTGGAAACTTAAGCGCAACGGACCTGAAAATTTTAAAGCGATTAAGAAAAGTAAAAAATACGAGGAATCTGTGGTCTGTAAGGGGATAATAATTAGTGCACGATGGATGAGCTTTGCGGGAAAAGTGATCGAGGTTTCAGTCGTGTCGTGTGGATGTGTAGTCCGTCCCTTGTAGTGGTTTCTGCAAGAAAATCATTTACAGAGTTTGCTGCGAGGGACAGTTGACGGAATATGGTGTGTCTCTGACCTTATGTCGTTTTCCATTGGGCAAAAAGAAGCGTCCGGGAGAGTCCGGAATCGAAAGAATCACTTCTGAAACCGTTCCATTGGCACAAAAAATACTCTTCTGGTGATTCTGAGGAGAGAATTTCGCTTCTCGATTTGAAGTCAGAATGCACTCAAGAAGCCTTCACACAAGTGTAATTTATGTATTTTATACAAGTCGGCTGACAGCAGCCGTAGATTATTCTTTGGCATTTAACCAATACTATTAGGGATTCTTTCAGAAGCTGTTTTGTTGTTCCATAGGATTTCAGAATGAGTGGATCCCCGAGTGAAACCAATGGAAAACGACATTAACCTCTCTTACCAATGTCAAGAATGCGTTGAAATACCTTAGCAAATCTTAAATCAAAATGAGTCAATATTCACAGCAAGTCAATCTAAATATGAACTTATTATAGAAATATTTAATAAGAATCAAAAAATGTTTGCAGAGAAGAAAATATAATTATTAGCGTGATAAATAAGAGAAAAAGCAAAATCAAAATAGCCTTTTCATGTGATGAAAAAAAAAAAACTTGCGGGGCTTGTTGTTGTTGAGGAACAACCAGCTATGTGGAACTTGCAGGACAAATCCTACTGCAATATTGAGTCAGTAGTGGTAAAGCGTTGTAAGGCAAACTCAGAGGTACCAAGTAAGTAGTGGTAGTTCATCTGGATTCCAAAGAGCAGACTAGAAAGAATCTTCGTTTTCGTGATTTTGCCGATTTTATGCTGTTTCCGTGAACAAATTGATCTGTTTCTGGAATACCAGATAGGTTACCACTGAGTAGTTAGTATGTCTTTGTTAGTCCCAGCTCTACCAGATGGTATATCTTGTGTTGCATTTTTCTTTATATTTTCAAATTTTGTAGTATCTTAATGCATTATGAGTTTTTTATTAAATCGAATGAAATCGTTGTATATAAAATCAATAATATTTTAAATATTATTTCATGAATGTAGATCAACGTGGAAATCCCTGAAGGACTACCAGCAAGAAAAAGGCTAAGTCTAGGAGTGCTCCTGATGATATTCAAAGTGAAAGTGTCGATGACGATGTCTTGGACGACGAAAGTCAAAGTAGTGGTAGTTGGGAGTTTTCCGATTGCTTATCAGCTAAACTTATGTAATTATTACTGGAATATAACATGTTTGTCTTAGTTAAATACGTATTTGATTTTGGGTTAAAGGAAATCACCGTATGGATCCTAAGCTTGAAAGCTTGGCTTTGTTAACTAAAAGTGTCTCAGAGTTGGTGCAACTGAGGAAAGAGGAGAGCACGAACTTACGAACTTTACGCCTTTTGCTGACCTTGAGAGGATCTTAAGGCATCTGTCAGGCGGCGTTGTTGAGGAGTTAGGTCTTACATTCCACTAGCAGGCACTGCATGAGCTGAGAAATCAAATAAAAAAAAAGGCACTCCGGGAGTGCCGACAGAAGTGAAAACTTGAATAATTACGTGTGTATTTTTTGAACCGTCAGGAAATATTTGAATGTGCAGGAAATTCTTTTAAAGGAAGTGTTTTCTTATTCATTATTATAAACTACTATGTACTACAAAAATTATACTATAATTTTCATCTAACTTTAATGCGCTATTGTACATGAAAAATAATGCATACTAAAGGGTTTTCCAATAAGAGGTGTTATTTTGGTATTCGAAGAAAAATGCCATTTTTTGCGATAAATGATCGGATGTTTATTTCTTAATAAAGAGGAAGGTATGCCGTTAATAATGAAAAACAACATCAGCCAAATGGCCACCACGAGCACGCATACAGGACCATATCCTTTTCATGAAATTTTCCATAACCAAATCGCAAAGTGGCTGCCCTATGTCCTCGATAGCCTCACGAATTTTATCTTTCTTGAATTGAGGCTGGGCTGTTGGCGTAGACCTTATCTTTCACGTGGCTACAAAGGAAGAAGTCGCAAGGTGTTTAATCACAAGATCTCGGTGGCCAATTGTGATCACATCTTCGAGAAATAACACGGTCCGGAAACTTTTCCCGTAAAAGATCAATGGTTTTGCTACTTGTGTGGCACGTAGCGCCGTCTTGTTGAAAGTAAACGTTGCCCAGATCAATATCATTCAACTCTGACCATAAAAAATCATTAATCATCTCTCGATAGCGCAATGGAATGGAATAGACGAGGAATGGACAAACCTGGGTTTTCTTCAACACTTTGGGCTACAGCAGCAATATTCTCAATTGTTCTTGAGCGAAGTGCACGGTTTTTATTCTTCACATCACTAACTTGTCCCAACAGCTCGAACTTTTCCACCAATTTTTCTATTGCGGTCCGACAAGGTGCTTCACGACGACCAAAAAATGCTTTAGTTTCGCGAACAGTGACTGCAAGATTTTCACCATTTTTGTAGTGAATTTTAATCATTTCAATGCGTTGTTGAAACGTGTATCGTTCCATTTTTAGTAATGGCGTAGTTTCTACTTGTCAAATGTCAAAGAATAAAAGCTTCAAAAGTGACAGCTACCGAAATAGCGGGTCATTACACCTCTAATTGGTAAACCCTTTTGTTGGTACCCGCAACTTCGTCTGCGTAGAATTAGTACTTCGAGTAGCTGATTAAAATATTTTTTATCAATCGGGTCAAAAACGAATCTATCTTTCAAGCCAACCAATTAGCCCTACACATGCATTTATTTCTTACCAAATATAAATACCTATGATGAATTTTATTATCCCTAACTTGAGAAATAATTGGTAGATACTTCATCCACTTCCCTCGCACTAACCAGATTTCCCGAGCAAATTTTGAAAATAAAATTCTCTCTTAAATTACTTTACCATAGCAAACACACTTTCCCATTCCCATCCCCCATTAGCAGGGAAAACAGCTTGTAGTAGGCAAATTCTCTTAAGTTTTCTGAGCTGCGGCAGCGTTGCCAACCACTTTTAACGAAAAAATCAATAACTTAAAAAAGGATGCTTTTTTAAATAAAATAATACAAAAAAAATAATTTGTATGTAAAGTGGAACAATAAATCAAAGATTAAGCTCAGATATAAAAAAAATAAACAGCTATCGAATTTGTTTCTAATTTGAATCAACTTACTGGAAGTGTAAGCTGGAATTATTTTTGAAGATTGACAGATAATTTTTTTGTAAAATGGTTAGAGTTTAAACTTGGAAACGCATTTTTTAAGTGCGAGGTTACATATAAAATTCTTATTTGGCCAGATTTTTTTAAGAATGTTTAAAAATATAAAAAAAAACATGAAAAAATTGAAATAAAAAAAGTGTCCTTTTTTTATGGTAGCGGCACTCCTGAAAGCATTCCCTTTTTCTAACTCTTGTTAAACCACGATTCCCATACCCAGTCAATTCAATTCAATTTTTTTTTATTCAATTTTTTAATTTTTTAAACATTTTTAAAAAATGTTTGCCATAAAAAAAATTTAATGTAACATCGGTTTTAAAGAATGTGTTTCCACCTTCAAACTCTGTCCATTTTTCGAACACTCTATCTGTCATTCCTTAAAAAAAATGCCAGCTTCCACTTCCTGTAAGTGGAATGTAATTGGAAACAAATTTTAAAGCTGTTTGTTGTAAATATAAATACAAAATGTTTTGTTTATTTTTTTATATTTAAGTTTTATTTTTGATTTAAAGTCGCACTTTACTAAAAAAAAAATATTTTAGCACAACATTTGTGCTGCGAGTTCAACTTATTCCCTGCACTTAGCGACATCTACATCTCAGCTCTTCAACTGGACCTTCTCAAATTTTTTACTTTTATTTTTTCAAATTCTCTGAAGCTCAAAGTTAATTTATTTTCTCAACAAACTTATTGCTTTAACTTCAGATAATAAAAAAACAAAATCAGCAAAGACATTCATCCATTCATGTGTGTAAGTATTCATAAGTGAATATAACCTGCATTTGTAGCTCCTAATCTAATTTCACAAAATGATTCCCAAAACAATAATACAAAATGTCTTGCAATATGGTAACACTTATTTCCCACATTAAATACCGTAGACCAGAATCCAAACGATATAGTGAGAAGGTAAGTTTCCGGTGACACCATTAATGCCGTCTGTTGTTCTCTTTGAGGTATGATAGATCTGTTATCTGCTAGGACAATGACTCTACATATTATATACCCTCTCAACTTTCGTTCCAATTTCACGAACACTGGTGTCGCAACATTGGTAACGCAACATTGATGTCGCGAGTTCAATGATTTTATCCCATATCAAAAATGCCCAACGCTCCTAAAGAAGTTATCACTTGAAAAATAATAAAATAAAAAACACAAAATTGAACACATTGTTTTTTATTTAAAAAAATTCAGCTTTTTGCTGCCATGGAATAGACCCTAGAGGCGAGTTTTCCGTCATTATTCTGTCTGCTACGTTTGATGAAAGTACGTAGTTACATAATGCATATTCCGCAACTTTTTTCCTCCATTCACATTTGACCAAGCATCCAGGACTGTCATAAAAATCGACAGAATGTGGCGAACAATATGCAGCTTTAATAGTTTGTAACAAAAAATTGCGAATATGCGGTTAAAATTTTGTTAGACCTGTCTAGATTGCAAAACATTGTTCTCCTTTGGAACACAAAATTCCAAAGGCGTTTTCCACACAACGTTTGGCTCTGCTAATTCTGTAATTCTCCCATCTATATCATCTATATCTTATCCACACAAAAAACTTAACAGTTGAAGAACAATACTTTTTGAAACAAAAATTGCAATATGTGTCAAAGCAATGAAAACCTGCCTTTTTATTTGCGATCGCACACTTTCTAATATTTCTGATTACGATTTAAATCATGAATATTATCAACGGCAAAACTTAATTTTAAATTGAAATTGAAAGAAACCCCTGCATTCGGATTAGCATATTCAAATAAATTCGCTGATCCTTATTTTCACCAAAAAAGTTATTTTCATTCATAATGTATTTGAGTTGATTCAAATTGCAAAGAAAAAAAAAACTGTAAGTTCATAAAAAGTCCTGAATTTGATTTTTTACTTTTATCGAAGATACTTGTTGTTGTTTGTCTGCTTAATAATAAACTTTAAGGATCACCAACCTACTCGATTAAATTTATATTTCGAAAAGATTAAGAAATTTACTCAAAAACCTTGTTAGGTGGAAAAGTTTAAAATATTTTTATCGTTATCATTATAAACAAAATGTTGAAAACATTCTTAGCTTATCACTGTTCGTATATTTCAATAAGGTTTATTTAATAATAATGTTTTCAATTGCAATACTGAAATTAGGGAACTATTATTAGAAAAGAGAAGAGCCCGGAGAAAATGGCAAATGACAAGATATCCCGGCGGTAAAACTATATTCAATAGACTTAACAATAAACTTAAAAAAAGTATCAGTGAGTTTAAAAATAGAACTCTTACTAAATATCTTTGCAATTTAACTGCTGACAAAGTCACAGACTACTCCCTTTGGAAGGCTGCCAAATATTTAAAAAGACCTCAAATGCAAGATCCCCCGCTAAAAACATCTGATGGGGAATGGATCGGCGACCCAAAAGAAAAGTTCAAACTATTTTCGGAACATTTAACAAATGCTTTTAAACCTTTTCCAAGTAGTGTGGCAAACGAACGCCTTGAATTCTTTGATAGGATAGATGAAGACTCAATCCCTTACGTTTCACTTAAAGAGATCAGCACATGTATTCATAAGCTCTCTAATAGAAAATCGCCAGGTTATGATCTTATAACTGCTCAAATTCTGAAGGAACTACCCTTCATAGCATTGGTTAAACTTAAGCTTTTAATTAATGCTTGTTTTAAGCTAAGATATGTTCCATATCATTGGAAGATAGCAGAAATTATAGTCATACCTAAACAAGGTAAACCTCCATCAGAAGTCACCTCATACAGGCCAATCTCACTTTTACCTGTACTATCAAAACTTTTTGAGAAACTGCTTCTCAAAAGACTAGACAGAATAATAGAACAAAAAAGGCTTATTCCCACCCACCAGTTTGGGTTTAGAAATAAACACTCGACAATAGATCAAGTACATCGTATAACAAATATTATAGAAAAATCGTTAGAAGAAAAGCAAGTTTGCTCTACAATATTTTTAGACGTTGCTCAGGCTTTTGATAAGGTCTGGCATAAGGGCTTACAGTATAAACTTCATAGGGATCTACCAAGACAATACTATGAGAAACTTAAATCTTATATTTCAAATAGATTCTTTAGAGTTCGCTATGGTTCAGCGTATTCTGAACTCAAAGAATTACAAGCAGGAGTTCCACAGAGAAGTGTTCTGGGACCAACCCCGTACTTATTGTATACTAGGGATATACCACATACAAACGATGTGATGATAGCTACATTCGCAGATGACACTGCTCTTCTATCAACTCATGGATGCGTGACTAAATCCACAGAAAAGCTACAAAATATGTGACTGGGCCCAACGATGGCGAATTAGACTAAATTAAACAAAGTCCACTCATATCAATTTAACAAATAAAAAAATAACAAACGCTCCTGTGGTTATTAATAACCAAGTAGTTCCTTATTCTAACACAGCTAAGTATCTGGGTATGAATCTAGATGCTAAACTGAAATGGAAGGAACATGTGAAAAAGAAAGTAGAAGAGTTAAATATTAGGTATAGAAAACTGTATTGGTTGCTAGGACATAACTCGGAAATGTCCACTGAGAATAACATTTTAATATATAATCAGATACTAAAACCTGTTTGGACGTATGGTATCTAATTATGGGGTTGCACAAAGAAAACAAATGTACAAATAACACAAACTTTCCAAAACAAAGTCCTTCGGGGAATAGTAAATGCCCCGTGGTATATTAGAAATAATGACTTGCATCGTGATTTGCAGATTGAACTTGTAACGGAAGTAATTAAAAAGTACGCAATTCGTCACAATGACCATCTGCAGATGCATATTAATCCCGAAATAATAGACGTCTTAAATGTACGATATAATATTCGTAGATTAAGAAGAACTAAGCCTCACGAACTTATAATCTAAAAAATATGAGAACCCGTATTTAAATTGTAATACCTTCTTAAACGCAACTGAACGTTGAAACTAAAATCATTTGTAGATCTTTCTTTGATTGGTCATGATTAAGGAGGTGTTTTTAGTGCGGTTAGAGTCCCACACTACTCTGGGTTTCTAGCCCCATTGTGTCTTTCGAGATTTTCACCTTCAATAACAAAAAAAAAATTGCAATACTCATTGTTAATGATTTTAGGTCAAAAGCCGAGTTCATAAATTAGAAAATTATAATTCGTACAGTCTGATTTTAATCAATATTCGTACCTTGCTATTGAATTATCAACAAACAAAACACTTCAATTGTTTACAGTGGAATTGGATGCGTTCGTAAATATAAAAATGATGGATAAATGAATAAAAACAATTGTAGCAGGCCATATTGTATAATATATAAAAAGGCGAAGGAAAGTAGCTAAGAACCAGATTTACTAATTTACGCACAGCATATGCACTTGATTTTTTTTTTTGTTAGAAGATTGTGCAGAGGTACAATGCTGTGTGTAATTTGTTTTCCGATATGTTTTGTCCGGAAAATACGAATGAATTGTTTTTGAAAGTTACGGTAGATTGTGACAAATTATTAAGCAAAAGGTAAACATTATTCAGATTGGCAATGCTTACCAAATGAATTGCAAAAAAAAAAGTTGCAATGTTGGGTTTGAATATTCAATATAAATACGATATCATTATTTTAAAAAAGGAAATATACCTGTCTTATTGTGTAAGCCTTCAAATATCTACTTTAAATAATAAACATGATGACCCCAATCGCGACAGCCTTCATCATTATTAAAACTTTAGTCGAATATCAACTGAGCTTTTGCATAAGACCACAATAAGACCAGCTTGGTGTAGATAAGCAAACGCGTTCATCAAAAATATGACAAAAAGAAAAATGTTTTTTTTTTTAAATGGATTGTTGTTTGTTTCTGTTTACATAATAGAATTGTTTTCATCAAAATCGGTTTTCTTGGGCATTGAAGGGTCAACACGGATCTACATTGTCGGGTCATATTTTTTTAAAGGAAAATGATTTTTTTGTTTTGCTTTTTACACTTTGATTTTCACTTTTATGCAAACGGCTATTGCCATTACCTTTGTTGTTTTTTTTAAAGAGGAACATTAGACAAATTTAAAAAATAAGAGTTAGCTGCAAAATTTTTACAATTTGAATCTATTCCTATTTTGCTTTGTTTATGCCAAAAAAAAAGATACTTTTTAGGTGATCACCAGAATAGACTCCGAGGCTGTAAGTTTAGTTAGTGATTAGCTCTGCAAGTTGGAAGGTGCATTGTGTTGTCTCTCGCAATTTTCTACTAAATAAATATAAAATGGGTCGTGGTGCATCTCTAACTTCGGAGGAAAAAGGCAAAATACTGGCCTAAATCTCTAGAAGTCAGACTGTTGTCTCTCATTTTCTGAGAAATCCATCAAAATATGAAAAAGCCCGCTAGGAAAGCACTTACGGCTTGCGAAGAGCGAAGAATTCTCCGATAAGCCTCAAACTCAATGTGTTCCGCTGTCAAAATTCGACAAAATTTGTGAGTAAATGCAAGTATAGCACGTACGGCGAGTGATACGCAAAGCAAAACATCCAAAGAGATTGAAATTGAAAAAAAAAACACCGCTTACCGCCGTTCGTAAGCATGCTCGGTCTCTTTTTGCTCAGAGGCACATGACATGGTCTAGGGAATGGTACCAAATCGTTTTTTCTGATGAAAACAGCTTTAATTTGAATGGGCCACATGGTAATAACTACTACTTCCATGACGTAAGAAAGGAAAAACACTATTTAACCCATAACCATAGCCGTGAGGGGGGAATAATGGTATGGGGTGCCATCTCCTGCTATGGCGCATTCGAACTCCAATTCGTTTCAACTAAGATGAACGCCACACGCTACAGTGAGTTGCTCCAAACAGCATTTCCCCACTTTTCTAATATTTTTGGGACATTTTGGACATTTCAACAAAATAATGCCCCAATTCATACCGCTCGAGTGGTAAAGAAATGGATTAAGGACCGTATGGAGTGGCCTCCGTATTCTCCTGACCTCAATATAATCGAGAACGTGTGGGGATGGCTTTCGCGGAAATTTTATAAATTTGGCAGACAATTTGAAGACATCAATTCATTACAAAATGCCATTAAAAGCGCCTGGAGTGAATTATAGTTGGATCTTTTAAAGTCTCTTTACGATTCAATACCTAACAGAATCTATGAAGTGATTTCAAATAAAGGTGGCTATACACATTATTAATTAATTATAACATTATGAAAATACTGCTTAATGCTAAGTTTTTCTTGAAGATTTTGACATTTATATTAATTTTAAGTCACTGAGTCTATTTGATTGATCGAGAACAAGAGGTCATTTATTTAAGGTCATCCACAAAAATAAATATATACAAATTACCTTTTAACTTAGAACCCTGAATTTTATTTTGTTTATTAAAGAATTAAACACTGAGTAAATAAAAAATATATTTTTGCAAATTCTGATTGTTTTTTATTTAAAAAAAAAATATTATTCTATAAAAAAAATCTTGAGTATATTCGATTGATCGCAAGAGTATTTCTTTTGTATTTCTTTCAACTCAGTGTGGTTTCAGCAAGTTTGTGCAACAGCTCACACATGACCAGGCATGTTATGAAGAACCGGAGTGAACTTTTCCAAATAAACTGGTTTCCATTTATTTTCCCTTATACTGCACTTCCGTCCGTTGCACTGCTGATAGAACATCAGCACATTCACCTACCTTTTTATTTTCATAACCACTTTTATATCCAACTTAAATAGAAATATTATTATGTACCTGTGTAAGATGATTATAATAAATCATAATACAATTACTCACAAAAGTGAACAGTTGTATTTTATTCACTCTGAAAGGGAAACACCGAACTAAAATAAATTATTAAAAAGTATCAGTCAGTTTAAGCATTATGTGTGCCAGTGAGCAAGTTTTTGTTTAACTTGACAAAATGATTTTAAACCGAGTTCTTGTTGCAAAAACACCTGCACTCAATTCGTATATACACCAGTGTTACCACTTCTAGCACTCTTTAATATTTCTTAAACCTACCACATCTGCCAGTACACCCGAAAATATTTTCTCAAGAAAAAAAAAACATTCCGCGATACAAATAATCATTTTTAGTGTCTAGGCTAAATTTGACGAACTCAAAATGGCATTGTTTTCAATACAACATTGCATAATGTTGCCTGGAAAATATTTAGTAAAAAATTATTATTAGTAAGGCCCATTGTCGCTTTCTGTTGATTATATTTACAAGCACAAAGCATATTTCTCTTCTGTTTCGCTTAAACAGAAAAAAACTACACACAGAGGAATACGACCCAAACGCAAAATAGTTGGCCCGTTTACTCGTCTTTTAAAATTCGAAAAAAAGATTGGCACTCCAAAGTAAACAAACAAACTCAAAATTTATTTCGATATTGTGAAAATAATTCTTCATAAAATAATAACAGTTCATTTAATGATTAAATAAACGAAATTATTGTAACTCATATAACGCAAAATAGTTGACCCACTCTTTTATCGCCGCAAAAAAGTTGGCCTAATACAAAAATAACTGTCTTTTACCACTGAGTGACGTCACCTGTGTTTTTAATGACGGCTGTAATTCGACTTGGAAGAGTTTCTACTAAATTAAAGCGGTATTCAGGAGTTATGCCATTCCAAACTTCTTGGATCTTTTCCTTCAATTCATTCAAATTTTTAGCCGGATTTGTTCTTAATTCTTTTTTAATTTTTCCCCACAAAGTCTCAATTGGAGACAGGTCCGGGCTAATTGGAGGCCACGTTAGAACTGGAATGGTGTGTTCTCGAAGCCAGCTTTTTGCTTGGCTGTATGACATGATGCGCCATCTTGCTGAAATGTAAAACTGGCATCTTCTGTTTGCAGCCTCGGAATCGAAGGTAAAAGTTGGTGCTCTAGGTTATCTTGATACCTATTGGCATTCACAGTACCATCGATTGAAGCGAAGGTCACCTACTCCTTGAGCTAACATACATCCCCATACTATTACTGAAGCGGTAAATTTAGTTTTTCGTCTAAAGCCGAAATGCTTCGGCTGGCGTTCTTAAAACTCTTGATCGTGAGTCTCCAACACAAAGTTCGAATCGAGACACATCGCTCCATATTACACTCCTTCATTGCCTTAGCGTCAAGTTTTGATGATCACGAGTCCACCTTAAGCGCTTCTTTTTTTGCAAAGGAGTTAAAAGTGGTTTTTCTTTTGCCTAAGTGACGGGTTTTTAGAAGAAACAATTTTCTAAGTTAATAAAACAAAAACAATTTCAATTCCATTTTCTTCATTTCTCGAATGCAGGTGTCTCTTGAAACTTGCTTTTTAATCACATTTTTTCCACTCTAAGGTGATATTTGCTGTTGTGGCACGACGATCTTTCTTGAGAATTTTTCTTAAAGCCCTTCTGTTACGATCGATAGCAATTGATGGTCTTCCAGTTTTCCTCAGTGGGTTCACATTTCCAGTCTTCTGAATAAATTAATAGTGATTCGAACTGAAGACGTCGATAGTTCGAAATTTTTTGCGATGTTATATGCCGAAACATTTTTTTTTGTACGCTTTTATTATTAAATTACGTATGTCTTCCGATAAACACTTGCCACGCGCCATAGTGAACTTAGATTGCGACTGCAATCAGTGAATGCCTGACTTGAGACATCCGCACTTAAATAACGCCAACAATAAACGGTAAATGTCAAGAGACAAAGACATTATCCAGCTTAAGCCAACTATTTTGCCGCGAAAAACTAACGGGCAAAGAAAAAATGGGTTAACAGTTGAAATTTGTGGCAACTGTTTTAACTTATTGATTGCTTTGTAAAGAACACATGTTCATGGATAATATTAAGAAAAAAAAAATCAACTTTTTATTAATTATGCATAATAATAACGCATTTGAAAATGTATGTCATAAAAAATACAATACTAGGCCAACTATTTGGCGTTTGGGCTCGTACTAATAATCATATTTAGTGTCCTGACTATATTTTACAAATTCACAATGTCAAAATTTTGCAGATAAAATTACCAATTCTGCACTCCAAAATATTTAGTGTGCACCCACCAGCCCAAAGCAGATACACGATCTGGTACATCATTGATATTATTTTTATTTGATGAATTAAAATAACTAAATTCAATTTGGACAGGTTCTGGATGACGCAGAAATCTGACCAGAAGCATAAAATATTTGTGGATGTGTTGACTTCTTAAAGTGTAAGGTATTCTCTTATTTTTACCAACTGGCTACCCATTTTTACCAACTAATGAAAAGTTAAAGCGAGTGAAGTCAAAATCCATTTTGATGGAAAACGCTGAAAAAATGTAGGCGTGGCAACGAAAGAAATATGTTATATTGTTCTCAGAGTCTAAAGAAAGATTTCAACATCGCCTCAGTAATTTGCACGTTTTATTATTAACTAAAACATTTTCGCAAATATCTCCACCCCAGCTCCACCCAACGGTCCCAAATTTTGGCAGAGGCTTTCTTTTTATTTAAATATTATATGGTGTACATTTTAGTCGATTAATAAATAAGAATTTTTAACAAACGACCACCTTGCGAGTATAATACAAAAAAACAACAATCCGGGGCACCAAACAAAGATATTATGGTGTTAATTTAAGGTGGACAGTTTCATTGTTCAGTAGTTTAGCTGTGATGGTCAGAGCTATATTCGCAATTCGCATACACACGCTTGAAAAAATAATTATTTGATTTTCTTAATGTTGCAATTCATCGGACATCGGTAGATATATTAATTTTGGTTGATTCAAAAAGGGTTGTCAGATAATAATAAAAAAAAACGAGTGTGCTTTAGACCACACGACTGAAGTAAAACTTCTTTAGCTCCATCTATATATGTTCTTGTTTAGTTTATACATTCTAATATATCAATTTTCTTCAATAATTTACTGGCTATGAGAGGAAGAGAGCAAGCAAATGGGCGCGCGCACTGCTCTCTCTTGCTCCTACAGTATGATACAGACAATAGGCCACGGTTGCCACTTACAAAAAAAAAAACTCAAATTATTTAATTTGATTTTGCACAAAATTACCAGCTTCTAGAAGACATGGGAGATCATCTACCTATTTTCTTATAACAAACCCTTAACAAATTAGAGTTTCATGTCTGTATATAAATAATATGATTAATTATTATTACTCACCATCTGTCACAAGAAGAAAATGAGTGCATTCTGTAATAAACAGCGAATAAAACAGTTTTATATGGATGGTGATGAAGCATATGCAAATAATGCAATGCGTTCACTCAGAAGCAGTAAGGTAGCATTTAATGAGGTGATATCGAGTTCCATAACCAGATAAAAATTACCGAAACTCAATAAACAAAAAAATTACCAAATTTGTTAAAAACTACCAAAGTGGCAACCTTGCAAAAGCCGTGTCTTAGATATACGAAACGTAACTGGCTATGAGAGAATGAAAAGAAACTGTGTGCTCGCACCTGTCTCTGTTGCTCCTACAGTGTGATACAGATAATGGGCGTGCACTGCAGTGATGCCAGACTTTAGAGGCAGGTTATCCCACGGTTATACTCAAAATATCCCTTTAATGTTTACAAAATAAATAAATTTATCATTTTAAAAAAATACTCGTAATTCATTCACAGACACATATGTCATTTTATGCAACAGTTTAGGGAAATAAAAAAAAAAGAAAATGAAAGCATTTAGATATTTTGAATGACTTTTTTCTAAACATAAAAACATTTAATTTGATCGTAGGTTGAATAATTTTTTTATTCTTTATGAAATGAGCAATTAGGAACAAAATTTGACTAAATGTAAACCCTTTGTTTTTGTACCATGAGGTCTGAAAAATCCCTTTGTCCCTTTTAGCTTATTATTTGTGAGAAAATCCCGCAAAAAGTGATAAATCCCCCGATCTGGTATCACTGCTACACTGTAGAATGTGTCTTAGATAATGAAACGTAACTGGCTGAGAGAAAGAGAGAACGAAAATGTGTGCTCGCATCGATCTCTCTTGCCTCTACAGTAATATTCGAAACGAAACGTAACTCTCTCTTTTTATCTCACTAACTTATATCTCCCTCTCAACTTCCGCTCGCAATTTCCGTAATGATTTTGTGACGCATTCACTAGCTTACCCCCCAATTCAAGCGTACCTAAAGACGTATTACATCAAAAACTATTGTGTTTAATTCGAACAGTATCCAAAAAGTTCATAAATTTCTAGAAAAAAGTGTTCCATATCGATTTTTTGTGCCCGAAAAGGTACCAAATTAAATATGCTAAAAGTAACAAAGGTTATAAAGATTATTTTGAGTCGGTGTGATTGCAACTTTAAGACGCCAAGTTGAGATATTGCATCAAAAATTTGATGAACAATAATTGTACTACATTATGTTTAAAGTATTGTTTTTACTGAAGGTAAATCTCTGCTAACACTATTTTGCATAGCTAGCACGTAGGTATAATAATTTTGTATCCTAAATTTCACGTGAGACTATAATATTTATTTACCTCATGTCGAAAAAAATCGATCAAAATACGAGTATCTAACAATAAAGAGTAAATTTATGCCAAACCCAATTTGTTTTAACAATAAATCTCCATCAGCTCTATTTTAGCGGTCTGGCACAAAAAAAAGCATAACTCACCACAACACCGCCACTCAGAGTTATTCCAGTGAAATCGTTCCTGCGCTGCACTGTAGATTGCCAAAAATATGGCAAAATTTGCACGCCTTCATTTGGGCTCCAACTGCCTTTAACCGTGCTCTGCAACGCGGTGCCACACTGATGACACACTTTATACAAGTCATACAACCGCAAACTGTCCTCCCTGGGGTGCAAAATTTCCAACGACGCACGACGATGATAGAATTGAAATTTTCAAAACCTATTTCATGTTAATTGAATTTTCTGCATATCTTACTTTGGCACTTTTATGCCCAGCGTTATATCTGCATCGATATTTATCTCCATTTCCGCGAGAGTCTCCTCTGCAGTTGTGGTACTATTCGCTAGTATGAACCATGCCTGCGATGAATTGAACAAGCTGCTGGATGCCAAGACACGGGATGCCTCCGACTGACAGTCAATGTCAAGGGAGAGCCCAACTTTCGGGGCACCACGGTGGAAAAGGTCCTTGAAGGCAGCAATGTTCACTTCGGGTCGCGTTTGGTCAACGTTAAAGTATGACAACCAGTAATGTTTGCTTGAAATTGCTTTGAATTCCTCGTTGGGGAGAGCAGTACCGTCATTGCACATTATAATGATGCCATGAGTCAGGTGATTATGTTCAAGGAAATCACTGAAAGACTTAACGCGAAGAGAGGAGCACGCTCCCCAGAACAGTGGTGAGACGAATAAAAAACATCCCAACAACATTTTGGGTTTTTTTTCACATAAAAACGGTCGCGTCGTTATACTTCGCTTCAAATGAATGAAATTTACGGCTTGTGCACAAGATTTATACTCCTTAGCGATGGGGGCAATTAATTTACCTACACCGTTTGTGTCAGTCGTCGACGTTCTGACACATAATAGCTGGCAAAAAATGACACATTGGGTAATTTACATCGTGTAAAAGTGTCAAGCTTCCAGACACTTTGCGGACGATTTTTTCTTCTGTTTTCTATTGCGGCCAATTAAGGTGTCACGGTGTTCCACCAGAAATGGTGGAAGGACTTAAGAGTTGTGTTTGCTATGGATTTGAAATGTTTTGTCGTTGCTAGACACGGGGCGAAGCAATCAAATATGCAAAATGCAGTAAAGGGAAATACGGCTGTAATATTAATAAAGCTACATTTTTTTTTTCTGACGGTTAAAGATGTCATGTTATACAAAAAATGTAAGCACATCTTAAAATAAAAATTCGACCATCAGAACACACTTTTTGCAGTGAAAACTTCTTTACGCGTTGGGCATTATTGAGATGGGAATAATGCCCATAATGATTACATTTTTGTATTGTCACAACGCAATACCTTTGGACTTCAAACTTGCGTAAATAAAAGCATCTTACATAACTCTAATTGGCATTTGTTTCATACGTGTTCTGTAAGCAAAACAAGCAGAATAAGTTCTGTCCCATACATACATCCTATCATGCTTTAGCTCCTGTCTCCATTTCGCTCTATAAATAAATGTAAACTGTTGATCGCTAAGTAGTTTGATTTAAGAATGAAGTTCATATTCGCTTCCAGTGCTGAAAAAACACACACTCGAAATTGTTTCCAACAAAAATGTAAAAATAACAGGAAAAGTCGTTTGTATATACAGTCGCTTAATCCTACAAAACTACTCTGCACCACCAGGACTAAGAACCCCTCGACTATTGCCACACCGAAACCCGTTTATGCATAATACCATGAACCACTCATCGTTGGCCCGCAAATCACGGAATAATACTGCAAAAAAACGACTTCAGCACCATGATATTTACAGGCTGCAGGGTAAGCACTTCGGAGTTTAGGACACTAGTTTACGGGTACTGATCAGCAAATATTAGTAGTTCCACGAGCCAAATGATAAAGGAATTACGACACTATCTTAACTCGTCAAGTGACGGCAGTAGTCAAGAGGACAGTAAATATAGGTCAAATGAATATAACATATTGTATGCACAGCTTAGGCTTGTTAGTAGGTATTCGCGGTAAGTATAGCCGTAATGTGCGAATAAAACTGTGTTTAAGTTTAAGAGAAAACACTGAATGAGTGCATGTGCACATCTAGCCTATAAGGTCAGCCGACTTTTAGCGGGAAATTTAAGAAATGTGAAGCGGGGATGGTGGTCTTAATAAGTTCTATGTGTACTGGAAGAAAGGGGACGTGTTCCTATTCCTAAGGATGCAGATTGCCAATATTGACGCCTTTCGGGCCGCTTCAGCGATAGCCAGAACCTCCGCCAGGAGACACTACTGCTATCAGGTAGTCTGATGGACCAATGTATATTCAATTTCGCAGAGAATATGCCGGTTCCACAGTCCATCTTTGGACCCTCTGTGTAGATGGATATTGATTTTCTTATTGTGGGTTCATTGTGTGTTCCATTCTTCCCTACTCGGAAAGGAGCAGGTGATAGTCGCAAAAGTAAAAGCCTTGGATCTGTCGATTACGAAATTAGAATCAATGATTTTCTTTAACTTATTTAATTGTATTTTGAAGCTTAAGCAAAAAACAAAACACAAAATAGGAAATGCACAAAATATCCGCTGATCTGTCAAGTATCATTTATGAATATCTTTTACGTGTGCCTATAAATGGGAATCTATTTAAGAGCTGGCATTTAATTCTTTGGTTTTGGTCCATTGCCGATTTTACAGTAAGTAAAGAAATTATTTAAATGTTACCAAAATTGTGGGCACCATCGAAAGAAACATTATTCTGCGTTTCCCATTATGTTTTAAAATGGTGAGAACAATTTTCAAAAATTTTAATGTCAGCATTAAGTTAGCAAAAAGCCTCTTGTGCGATGTGATACCGACTATTGCAAATTACAATCAAATATAGATTTATGTGCAAATTAGATGCCAGATTTATGATGCTATATTATAGGAGAAGCGGCGGGTATTGTATGAGTTATTCTTATGTTGAAAAAATATTTAATTAATGAGTTATTTCTTTAACTGAGCTAAGTATACCATACGAGTTAGGAGGCAGTTACGAGTTTTTTTTTTGATAAACTTAGAGAAAAAACCAATGATACAAGGTGTTAAAAAATATAGTCAAGCAAAGTCTAATCACAAAACCTTTACAAATCCAAATGATAATTATAGGTCTCGTATGATAAAAATGAGGAAATTGTGGAATAATTGACTTCCAAGAATATGGCAGCACTGACCTCAACCCAATGGAGAAGATTGGGAAGCGATCCTGGGTGGGTACCTAGCTTTAACTTTTGGTTAGGAATTAGGTATCTGCCTTTTTAATACTCGATTTTTCTTCTATAGGCTACCATGGAGCTGGAAACATGAAATAAAAAAATGGATTCATCCGAGATGAATACTAATATATTACAAGAAATTTCTTCCCAGATTATGAAGGAAAATACACAAACCACAAATCGTAAGCTTTATTTTTAAGGTGTTAAACGAGTTAAAATTATTATTTTTACCATTTTACAGAACCTCACACTTCAAAAAGAGTTGAAAACCCTATAAGAAGCCCATCCATTTTTGAAAAATTCTTAAAATATCCGAAACCAATACAAAACTCCGTTCGAAGACAGAGGATGGAAATAGGCGGGGCCAAGTTGCTGATGAATATGTCCTTCATTGGTTAGTCGAAACGTTCCGACAGAAAAATGAGGATAGCACGGAGAACTTTACGTGCTTCATGACAGACAAGGGCCTTGTAGAGAAATGTCTTGAAAGAAATTTTCCCAAACAAAGCGATATACCTGTGCCTTTTTCACACGCTTAGATCATTTTCCATGGCAGTGTCGACGGATAAAATGGGGATAACTAAAGTGGTAAGAGTACCATCGCTTTCTTATCTCCAAAAATTAGCGTATAGTTCATCCGAGGAACAATACGAAAAACTATACGCGGCATTTTCAGAGGCGGTCCCTGGCCAGGTCCTGCAGTATTTTAACGAAAACTGGCATAACATCAAAAACGAATGGATGGTAACAACATGTAAGAGGGAAATTTGCAAAACCTGACAAACAACCTGGAGTCAGTGAATGCAAAACTAAAGCAAGTAATCCCCAAAAACAGTACGTAAGTGGGATTCGTGAAGAGTTTTTTCAAGTGGTACAAGTCCCATAAGATGGCATCAAAATATAGAAAAGGAAACCAACTTCTTAAACGTCCAGTAATCGAAGAGACGGACACAATCCCAGACGAGAAAAAATTTCGCCAAGTTCTGCAGAAATTGGCCTGTGAACTAATAATGGAGCAAATGAAATTGCAAAGACTGATTTATCGTCCAAAACTGGATATATGCATTTCACCGCAAAGGACATTAGTGCCGAACCAGGGTATTGTGATTGCCCCATTTGGAAATCTTCCAGGTTGCCTTGCAGGCACATTTTCACAGTGCGAAAGTACTTTGGATTGGAGTTGTTCGGTAGGGAATTGTGCACGACGCGATGGACGAAGGAACATGCTCTAGCAAACCTAAGGAACAACGAAGACAATACGATATCCGAAGAAACCATTTTTTTTTTAACAACACCGGTAATAAGTAAAATCAACCGACGGAAGTTTTGACTGTTGTGCAAAAGCGAAAGATGCTAGCCCCTGATGTAACAGAACTAAACTTGGGAAGTTTGGCATGCGGCAATGAATTTGAAGAGAAACGGAAAACACTGGAAAATATTTTAACTGCATGGAAACAGGGGCTCCACGTTGACATTAAAACTGCAGATCGTAGAAACACCGGCTGAGTTCATAAAAGTAAAAATGCGGCAGTACCGAAATGTTTGCGTTCATTAATGTAAAAAACCTGCATTATCTTTGCATGACGGCAGTTTTAGTTGCGTTCATATAATTAAAATGACAGTCAAATTGCGATCAACTCTACATTGAATTTTATTTTGTTGCCGAGTTGCAGGAAGAAGGCAGGAACAAATATGTAAGTAAAATAAATGAAGGTTTTTTTTAATAAGAAGTTAAAATATATTGTTTGTGTTTTATAGGAATGAAAGTGAACAAAAATTGTGGTCGGATGCTGACACATTATCTGGAAATTGTCCTATGGTTTTAAGGAAACTCTTAGTTCTTGGAATGTTTCTTGAAATCCTGTTCATTTTTATCAAAAGAATTCTCTGTTTTCTTTGAATTTTGCTTCTATATCTTTCAGAAATTTTTGTCTGAACACTTTCAAAATTAGATCCATTTAAGTGATTAAGAATAAGTCCTAAAATGACTCTTCTAATTGACATTACCCGTTTTTTATTTTGCCCACATGATCTGTATAGATCATTGATTTACATGGTTTACAACAACAGTTGGATCACATATTATTGTTGTAAACCATGGAAATCAATGATCTATATAGATCATGTGGCGATAATAAAAAACGCCTATTATTAAAGTTTTCATAAATAATTTTTTTACTGCCTACGGCATATATGAACTCTTTTTTGGAAACGCAAAACTAATTGCATTGAATCACTATTTTTGCATGGCATGTGCAACAATGTTGCAATTATGAACTCGCCCACCGCACCAAGCAGCAGCAGCAGCAGAAGCATAAGCCCACCAACAAGCAGCATGATCACAACGACAACCAGCAATACCCCAGTGTCAAAAACAGAAACTGCGACAGTTACGATAGATAAAATAACCACAGAAGAAATTAATATCCCAAAACCAACAAGAAAAATTGGCCATACTTCTGGTGATTTAAAACAACAATTAGAATTAAGAGGAAAACTGCCTCCGTCAACCCATTCGCAGCAAAAAATGAGAGTGATCAAAATCGAGAAATGCTTTCATCGCTATTACAGAACACAATATCAGATTTAACATTGAATGGAGAGCACATAATTAATGCCCAAGACCTGGTTTTACAAAACAAAGTTATCAAAGATGCTTTCACGGATGAAAGCATTAACCTTATGAAAAGTTGAAGTAAAACGGAAAAAGGATGGAGGAATTTATACCCGCGGAAGCTGTTATAACGTATTTAAAACAGACAGCGTACTCTGATGATATGATTTCATATTCGTGGTCCTAAAACGTGCACCCAGTAAGGTAAGAGAAAAAAACCCCAGAATTAGGACAAAGAGTAGATAGTCTAGAGCAGCAACAACATTTTAGAACAGCAGTCCAGAGCAGCAACAACATTCCAGAACAGCAGTCCAAGAGCAGCAGCAAATATATCCTTTTTTTCAGCATCAAGACCAATCTAGATCTAGAGGAGCAACAACATTCCAGAGCAGAAACAACATTCCAGAACAGCAGTGCAGTGCAGCAGAAATTATCTCCTTTTTTCAGCATCAAGACCAATCTAGAGCAGCAACAACATTCCAGAGCAGCAACAACATTCCAGAGCAGAAACAACATTCCAGAACAGCAGTGCAGTGCAGCAGAAATGATCTCCTTTTTTTCAGCATCAAGACCAATCTAGAGCAGCAACAACATTCCAGAGCAGCAACAACATTCCAGAGCAGAAACAACATTCCAGAACAGCAGTGTAGTGCAGCAGAAATTATCTCCTTTTTTCAGCATCAAGACCAATCTAGAGCAGCAACAACATTCCAGAGCAGAAACAACATTCCAGAACAGCAGTGCAATGCAGCAGAAATTATCTCCTTTTTTTCAGCATCAAGACCAATCTAGAGCAGAAACAACATTCCAGAAGTATTCTTTTCCTTTGTCTTTCATTTGCTTGTCCCTATCTCATACCTCTGAATCGTTTATCTTTTTTTCTATTGACTCGAGTGCTGGAATTTTGTCTCTGTTAGGTATATTAAAAAATAATTCAGAAGGTGTTTTCCCCGTCACTGAATGGGGAATACTATCATGGGCAGATCCAGGGGGCACATGGGCACGTGTCCCCCCATTATCAAAACAACACAGACACTTCGCCTATGTGCGAAAATAAAAGTCACTTTTCTAACAAACGATGGAAATCAAGACGAAAAATTACCCAAATCTATGTCTGCATATGCTAGAACCTAGAAATATTTATGTGAATCTTGGGGTGCGTGCATGGAATTTCTAGCCTTAAGCGCAAAGTCGTATAGACCACATTTTTAATCGTACAATTTGGCCGTAAAAAAAAAGAGTTACAAATTTGGCAACAGATGAAAGAAAATATTCCTAAGTCATCAGCAGAAGCTTATAAAAAAGCAACAGCTCTGCCAAAAATAAGAACCCTTTGTCAATTATTGTGCACATTTCATGTGACAACCAGCACTGCCGAACGATTTTTCTCCACCTTACGCCGGATAAAGACATCTTCGCAGCAATATGAGAGAAGATCGCCTGAATGGACTAGCCCTTATGCATATCCATCAAGACATTGATATCTCCAGCAGAAAACATAAAAGAAAACTGTCATTATTAATCATATAATTAAAAGTATTTTTTTTTTCTTTGTTATTCTTCAATGTCATTGATAAAGAATGAATCCCAAAAACAAATTGCAATGCAATATTATGGGGTACACTCTTCACCTATCTGGCCTTTGTGCCCCTCCCAGAAATAAATCCTGGATCCGCCCTTGAGTACTATTGTACATCATTAGATACTCCCAAAAAGTGTCTTTCAACCCCTTGGGTTCGATTTGCCCTATTTTCAAACGCTTCAAAATATCACGGTTTTGTCTTTCCACTTCCCCATTTTGTTGAATGCTATTAAAAAGTATGATATTGCACCGTTTTCAAAACTGCTTAAATTCTTCACTTATAAATTGTTTCCCGTTACCGGCTGTAATTGACACAAGGAAACCAAGCCTGCTAAAAATGTATCGTAACATATTTTTAATGTTGGAACTAGTAGTGCTTGAACAAACTTTTATTTCCTTATAAAGACTGTAGTAGTCTACTACAACGAAAAGGAATTCGCTTTTAGAAAGCGGTCCCATTAAGTCAATTGCGATATCAACCCATGCTGCGACCGGAAGCTCACGCCTTTTCAATGGAACTGGAGGATGTTTCATGGCGACCATTGTACACCCTTTGCATTTTTTAATTAGGTAGATTTTGGACATCTTTGCCTATTTCCGGGCACCATATCTTCGTTCTAGGCCGACCTTTCATAGCAACAATCCCTGGGTGACCTTCATGTGCTGCATCTAGGACATTTTTCTCATTTCGTCGGGTATGACAATTTTATTTCCCCTTAAAAGTATACTTTCGTAAAAACATAGCTAGATCGTCTTAAACAATTTTATACCTTTTTACCGAACCATCCCAGTCAATATTATAAATACCTTTCCCTACTTTAGTAATTTCAGGGTCAGATTCTGAATATCTACAAATGTCCTGTATGAATATAGAAACAGGACTTGATTGCTCTACCAGGTACATATAAGTATATCATCACCTGTGGGAATATAGGCAATTATTCTCGGGCCCTTTGTGTTGATTTGTATCAATACTGCCCCTAGCCCAACTGGACTTGCATCCGCAATAACTTGCGTCCTATCATTCACATCATAATATCCCAATGATATCGTTTTAGTTAGAGATATTTTAAGGTTTTCGAACGCTAAGTTTTGTTCCTTCAGCCAGAACTCTTTTATTTTTACATATTTCCAAGACCTTTTCTTAACAACTTCTTAAATGGCTCTGTTATTGTAGCTATGTTGGGAATCCATTTCCCGATAAATTTAACCGCTCTTCTATTGTTATACTCTGAATTTAGTTATACTTTCTATATATTTCTGTAAAGGTTTACAGCCTTGCGGTCTTAGCTGATGCTTCAAAAATTCGATCTGTTGAGCTTTGTAGATACATTTTTACATATTTAGCAAGACAATATTTCCCTTTAAGGTCATGAGCACTTGTTTTAATCGTTTATCGTGCTCTTCTTCTGTGCTTGCAAACACTAAAATATCATCGACGAAATTAATTGTGCCTTCACATGGAATGAGCATTTTCTCTAAAAGTTTTTGGAAAATTTCCGGGGCACATGTTATACGGAACATAAATCTTTTATACTGGTATAATCTAATTGGCGAAATAAATGCCATTATGTTACTTGAATCAGGAATTTCTACCTGATGAAACGAGTTTTTTAAATCCAGCTTCGAAAAATCGTGGCAGTGGGTGATTTTCGCGACTAGTCGCAGCATTTGCTCGCCTCATGTCTGCACAAAGTCATATTTCGTTATTTCCTTTTAAAATATGGACTATTGGTGATACTGGTCGACGGTCTTTTTGCTTCTTCAGTTACACTGCGAGTCATGAGATTATTAAGCAGGTATTTTTGAGAAGTAAAATCGTTATTTTTACCGTTACACGATGGATTAGAAAAAAACGACTACGGCAAATGAGAGACTATTTTGTTAGCAACAAAATATGAAATGAGTGTATAGGAGAGATTTAGCTATCGGAAATTTGAAGACAAATTATTGTAAATTGAGTAAAAAATACGCGGAAAAAATCGGGTCATTAGATTAGAAGCAGTGAACAAATCAACGATTTTTGTTTAGTAAGTATTTTTTTTTCGGTTTAAACAGAACATATTATAAAGTAATTGTTCTTGATCTTGAGTGTTAATAAAAATGGGAAAAAAATGTTAAACAGTGGAGGAAAGGGCTAGACTAGATGTTTATTGCTCTGAAGGCAATAGCCCGAAAAATAATGCGAAGTGATCATTGTGTCAGCAGTTATTTAAAATATATCAATCGGGTTAGAAACTATTCGATCTTTCAAGCCAACCAATTAGTTCCATTTTGGAACACTCTAGCTGTCATTCCTTAAAAATAACTCCAGCTGCCACTTCCGGTAAGTGGAATGTAATTGGAATCAAATTTTAAAGCTCTTTGTTGTATAAATACAAGATGTTTTGTTTATTTTTTTATATTTATGTTTTATTTTTATTTTAGCACAAAATTTGTGCTGCGAGTTCATCTTATTCCCTGCACTTAGCGAAATCTACATCTCAGTTCTGCTACTGGACACTTACCTTCTCAAATTCGCGCGAATTTTTTACTTTTATTTTTCCAAATTCTCTGAACCTAAAAGTTAATTTATTTTCTCAACAAACTTATTGTTTTAACTTAAGAGAATAAAAAAAACAATTCCGCAAAGATATTCATCCATTCATGTGTGTAAGTATTCATAAGTGAATATAACCTGCGTTTGTAGCTCTACTCTAATTTCACAAAATGGTTCCCAAAACAATTACACAAAATGTCTTGTAATATGGTAACACATAATGTTGACACCATCTGGTCTGTTGTTCTCTTTATCGGCAGCTAAAATTAGGGAGAAAGCTAATGTTCAGGCCAGCTTATCCACTGTTACCCGCACCATTCGCCGTGCTAAACACTTAAATCGCCTGAAATTAAAGAAAAAATCACCACTTAATGACGCAAGGAAGAAACAACGCTTGTGTTTCGCGAAAGATCACATGAGCTGGGATATGCAAAATGGAACGAGCACAAATAATTGGCGGAAGGTATTTTTTTCCGACGAAAAACAATGTAACATAGATGGTTATAAATATTATTTCCATGTCCTGAGGAAAGAGGAGCGGTTTTTGAACCGTCACCCTAGACCACAGAGAGCAATGCACTTGTAGATTCTGCCGTGAGAGGCTGCAAGCCAATGAATCGAGCCACATGTATATCGGCCAATTGTTCCGGACCGTCATACCGATCTTTCAGCGCCTGCCACACCTCCTCATAACCGCCGGTGTACATACCGCCCACCAGCGCCACTGCATCCCCTTGATCCGCCTCGCGCAACTTGCCTAACTTGTAGGCCACTGGAGCAACTTTCGAATGAATGAGGGTTTCAAATGCCTCCTTAAAAGCCTTGGGCACGCTGTCAACCGGAGCTGCCCGGGGTATATCGCTGCCACCATCTATTTCTTCAGCCTTCTCGATAAGAGCCAACTTCGCCAAGTGCCGTTGTACCGCTGCCTAGCCTTGTTCACCAGTCTCTCGACGGTATCCCACAGTTCAACATGGACCTCGATTTCATAATCGAGGTCTTCATAATGAAGTTATGGCTGCCCTTCGCTGATTCAATTCCGCCATAACCGAAATTAAATATAAGGAAGGAGAGCAAAAACAATTTACCTATTATTGTCCAACAACGATCGATGGTACGATGTGTCACAGTCACGCAACACGCAGTCGCCAATTTATAATGCCAAGCCAATACAATTTTTGCCACAGAATGTTCAACGGTGTATCGCACAGCGCACAGCCGTAATCAAAGCAGAGCAAGCGAAAAAGCAAGCCAACAAAAAATCACGCACACGTACTATGCGAAATGCAAATGCGTAGTATATAATCGCCAAGTAATGCACCCTACGCCACTGGACTGTATTTATTATTTTCTCTGTACAGTCACTGGCAGTATTTAAGTGAGCCACTTAAGGGTATTGAGTGTGTGGGCAGGCAATGCCACTGTTTTCCACGAAGGTATCACACCGTATCGTACAAGAAGTGTGTATGAATTTTTCTCGACGCGACGGCGCCACAAGAATACTCCCTTCTTTCAATTTACAAGTCGTAGATTTTTCTTCCACTCGCCACGATCACAATATATGCCACTTTTGATACAGGCCACGAATTTATTCTCTGTTATGAAGCCACCGCCACGATTGTTTGTCAATTCCAAAAGGTTCCCTGGTTTTGGCACCAAAAATGTTAGAATTACTTGCGGGTAACTCACGTCGAATTCTGAAAATATCCCAAATTAAAAATGAAAAACGCACGAGTATTAACGATCTTAGACTTTATTTGAGGAATTATTGCCATGTAGCTGCCGAACGGGTTGAATGTCGTCTCCATAGACTAACCAAACTGTCGACTGTCTGACTGAGAGCAGAAACGGTACTTCTGCCTACAAGCTGCCTGTCCTGCAGCAAATTGCATAAGTATTCGTGCATGTACAAATCAAAGGAGCGCCATTGTTACGGCACGCATACTTATACAATTTGCTGCAGGGTCTCATGTCATCCGGGCGGCCATTATTATGGTGGGAAGTCAAGTGTTTGCGACTGTGTTCGGCATACTTTGTGCCCATTAGTTATACGGTGTTCACATCACAGTTCATTTTAAGAATTTTGAAATTGTTGGTATCAAATGGAATTCTTGTTATAATTTCGTTACAATGTCAAATAAATCAATATAATAACTATTTGTCAAAATCTAGCAGAAATCCATCTCATAATATTAATCAGGGAAAATTAACTACCACGGTTTTTTTCACTTTTGTTAAAAGTGATTTTGTAACTTCAGGTTTTTTTTTTGCATATTTTAAGAAAATAAACTTTTTCCCGTTGATTTTAATGCTTTAAATTTCGAAGCCATATTGAAAAAAAAAATATATTTTAGCACAGTTTAGCGAAAAAGGTTTTTTTTTTTGTATGTCGTGGGGAAAAATATTTTTTTTAGTTTTAGCATAATTTATAATCTACGTAAAATGTATACTTGCACAATAATATATGCAAGTATGCATCTGTTAAATTGAAAAAAATTGTTCGCCCTTTATTTTACTCGTAACGATAAAAAAATGTTTTGATCACTTGTCGTATTCCAAAAACACGAATAGTGCACTTGTTTTTGTTATTAATTAACAAGGTTTAATTAATTAGGAAGGTTTATAAAAAAAATCTGTGCACATTTCAAAATACGTTATTTTAAAATTTGTAAAAGAATTATGTCTATAGAAAACGAAATAAAGCGTGCGAATACCAACAATTAACAAAAAAATTTGAATTCTTACGTTCGATTGAATACGCAAAATCTGAAATCGGAAATCAAAATGCAGAACCCACTTTAATTCAACATTATATTAGGCGTGTTTTTTTAGTTTCGTTTTCGGCAAAGCAAAGTATAGTAAGATTTTCAGCACACAATTACAATAACTACTACGAGTCTCGAAGTGTCGAGTAGAGCGTAGTTGTTGTAATTGCGTACTGAAAACAGGTCTATTGTCTTTTTGTTAGGAGTGTAACTTTTTTTTTTGCTTTCCGATATTCATATTTTTTTGGTTTTAAAATAAGAATAGCATTTGCATTCTTACTGTTCCTAATTAACATTATTCAACAATGTTCAGTGTTATTAAACTACAGAATTACCAATCATATATTGATTTTGTACAAATATGGTGTGAAATAAACGAATTTGAAAGCATTCACCCTAATAGAAATTTATACAATATTCATGAACATTTACTAAAATTCGATTTTGTCTAGTGGAAGCTTGGGTTAACCTGCATGTTGTTCACTCATTTTTGGAACAACCCCCACGAATTTCATTTATGCATTTTGCTGTCAAACATAGAATTCATACAATCAAAATTAAAAATAAACTGAAATGTGAATGAATGAACACCTTTTACTGGCGAAGATGGGTAGAGGACGAATTAAGCTATCTAAAAACCATACTCAACATTTACTTTTTTTACATCTATTGTTATAGATTTATTTAAAAATTGTTTGTTATTGAAATAGTGCTACCCGACGGCTTTTAATACACGTATTCACAGACAGGAAAAAAAAGAGAGCGCGGGAGAGAGCTGTCATTCAAAATTTGCGGGGATAATCGGGTGGGTGCAGTGAAAGTCGACTGTCTAGTTTGGTTAGTCTATGGTCGTCTCACGAGTGAAAGAACAAAAAGAAGGAAGAAAATATTGTGTGTTCTGGTCTATTCGGTCTGGTGCTTGCGTGTGTGTGTGTATGTGCTGCTGCTGGTTGCGTTACCATGCCATAATATTGAACAGCATCCTTTAAAAACGTTAATTGTTTTATATGTTGACATGAAACACATTCATCTTGTAGTTAGTTTATCTTTACCATAATTATTACGACGTTGCCAGAGCAAAACCTAGAAAAAACAGATGCCAATCTCTTTAGCCTCGACCATCGATTTTAGACCAGTACTAACATGACTTCGAATAAGACAAATGACATTATTTTTAAATCACCTTTTGTTTGGAAATTAGTTCTTAAACACAGCTTCGTGCATATTGCCTACCTGATAAATGTCATCCTGGAGAAAAAGTTTTCAACCACTCTCCTGAGCATATGCGGCTGTTTGTAATCAATAACGAAAATAATGTTGTAATAATGAAAATAATCAGGTGCCATTAAATCACAAGTTCTTGGACGACAATTTACAGATTTATAATATGCGAAATTATGCATTCATCGAATGTTTGCTTCAATAATTTGATTCATTCATTCCCTGTATGACAGGAAGCTCCATTCTCCTAAAAGCTGGAAGCTGTTGCCCATAAAAGCCCATATTTTTTTAAGAAATATTGTGTGATGTTTGGCGGTCCTCATTTCCACCGAAGAAGTATCATTGACATACAACAGGCAAGACCGAAAGCAACTGTACGGTTATTATACATAAATCCCTACTCAACATTCCTATAATCAAAAGGACCACCAGTTCTCACCATAGTTCAGTTTCTAAATAAATGTTCACTTTTTATAATAGATAACCGTGATCTTATTGACACCTCTGAAAAGTATTAGTTGCTGCAGAGCACTTAAGTAGAAGATTATCTTCTTACAAACAACTACTCCATGACGATGGCCAAAAGGACTGCTTGCTGTAAGGAGAAAGAAAACGAAAGATGCGAACGAGCCACTAGTCTTACCCACTTCACTTCGTGGCTCCGCCTAAGTTATTATCCGCCCTCCACGGTCGTCGGTAAACTTTTTCTCTTCACTGAATAATTTATGTAGGGGCACCATGAGTCCTGAAATTGCACGAGTCTCGTATTTGTACTCGTATTTAGACAAACTTTTCGGATGAATTTCTTGCAGTGTGAATGGATTCCCATTTATGTATATATACGTTCTTTGCTAAGCAAACAGCTCTTTCAAGCGATATTGAGTTATGATTTAATTGGATAAGTACTGCTACGAGTATATGTATAAATGTTATATTCAAGTTCATGCATTTGTATTGCACACTCGGCGGTCATGTTTCCTTTTAAAACAAGGAACTTAGCCTTCCCCTTGTATTCGCCCTCCTTGAAGCTCGAGTGTACTTTACGTTGTAGCACGTTAAATGTAAACTTACAAGCCAAACAGTGAACAAAAGGATTAAGTGAAATTGCAGAGGAAATCAACCGCAAAAAGGATTTGTGCGGTTGGCATTTTACTTTTTGCTTTCGAATGCTTTTGGAAATATCCGATTTAAAATTTATTGTCATATATCGATTGCTGCAGGTGGGAATGCTGTTGGAAGTTCGTGCTGTCGAGAATAAATGCATGGGTTAGGTCTCGATTCGATCACCAGTCGATTCATTGAATGATAGGAACCATTTTAGTTGTTTGCTTACAAAGCAGGTTGCAATGTTATCATGTGAAACTGAAAGCTGAATGTTTTGACTAACCAATGTGGTGTAGATATTTGTAGAGCACCTTACGACTTGGTAGAAATTGATAGGAATCTCTGTCTGAAACATTGCAGAATTGCAGCTCTTCTCTAGCGCGACGGCTTGGTTTGTGAAATCTTTCAGTCTCTCATATCGTCTCGAAACTGTCGCCTGGCCCAGTGTAGGTGAAGCTTTTTTTAGCCTTTTGGACATTGAGTTCGCAGTTCCATATCCTCTACTCCAGGAGCCCAGTATCAGCTCTCCCTTCCTGTCCTGCTTATCGTTCACAACTTGACAACGATGAGATGGTGACCGTTGATGTCAATGTCGAAATCGTCAGCACACCACAGTTCACGAACGTATTTTTTGAGATAATTCCATATTCCATAATTTCCTGCGTTCCATATTTCTGTTTGCTTCAGAACGAGATTTTAGGAGTCACATATATGGAGCATTTCCTTGTCGAAATTTCGTGCAAAAGCAAAGTTAAGACCCAATATGGTCTACATCTTCATCTTTTCAATATATTGAAGCAAATTTGTTGAAATTCAATCCAATGCATTTGGAAAGAATTACGAAAATGCATTAAGAAAACAGTCTGATGAAACTTTTCTCATAGTTAACGGCCTGTTTGTTTCGCTATTGCCCGCCTGTTATTAGGAAGGCGTCTCAGATAGCGGCATTTGTAAGGTCCCTTAAAAAGACCAAGGAACCGAACCGATGTTCTATACACCGAAGCATATAGTAAATACAGATGGACATGACAACACCCTAGAGAGGCTTATATAGAGCGCACTGCCTGGTTTTGTCTATAGGCTCGGGACACTGTTCCACTCCCGTTTAAGTCAGCGAAGCTACGGGAGTGGGTGTTATGGCGAATGTATCACACTTTTGCGGGGATAAGGATATACGATTTTAATTGTTGCGGAAGTAAAAGAGAATACAAAACAAGTAAAACTGTTATCATCGGCCTGACCGATGCTTTGATACCCTCCACTGCATACAAGTCATGCAAAACTGGGTTTGTATGGGAGGTACCAGAACTGCTTGACCGACATAGCCCATTTTTAATACCAACCTGACGACAAAGAAAGAAGTCCTTTCACCAAATTTCATTCGCCTATTTCGATTCCTTTGGGCGGTATCGTGCTTTCAACAGACAGACGGAGAGCCAAATCGATTCAGAATGTGATCCTGATTCAGAATACATATACTCCTTCTTGGCGTTACAAATGTAATGACAAAGTAAATATACCTTCCTGTGGAGGGTATAAAAAACACGAGAGAAATTGCAGCCGCCGATGCGCCAATGGGTTGAAAGGCGCTAATGGGTATGGCTTCACGAATATTGTCCTTTAAAGTCAATTGTCTCTGGCATGTCGGCGTAACACTTATATTTTACGGCACCCCACAAATAATAGTCCAACGGTGTCAAATCGCAGCTCCGCGGTGGCCAAACGACATCAGCTCTGCGGCTGATAATGCAATCTTCAAAAACAGGGCGCAAAACATCGAGTGTAGCTTCGGCTGTGTGGCACGTAGCACCATCCTGTTGAAACCAAATGTTGCCAATATCCTCCTCTTCAATTTTTGTGAACAAAAGTTCGTTCAACATGGCCCGATAACGATCGCCATTGACTGTTACGGCCACTCTTTGCTCATTTCGAAGAAGAATGCTTCTGGACCAAAATTTCCATTTTCTCGGGCGTACGCACTGTTTTTGGCTTTTCACGTTTTGGTTTATCGATGATGATGCCAGTTTCTTTCACTTTTTTTCACAAGATAACGAACATACGGAGCTGACGGTGCTTCTCTTCTTCCAAAATCCATACGCAATTTTCGCACACATTCTGCACCATTACCATGATTTTCAAAGTAATGTCGCAATATTTCCCAGCGTTGTTCAAGCGTATACACAACCATATTCGTTCAGCGGAAGGATAAAACTAATTATCTGTCAAAACAGACATGAGCTAAGTGTTACCATTCGCGAAATAAGCACTAGTTGAAAAAAAAAGTTAGATGGCGGAGTGTTTATATGGTGGAGGAAAAGTGCAACAGATAGCCGGTTGAATGCTACCGCCTCGGCCGCTCAGCTGGGGTGGGTTCAGGCTTGACGATGAAATTAAAATGATGTGTGCTGAAACGAAATGGGTACTTAACCTTTTTTTTTAGATGAGGAATATAATCGTTGATTCGATTATAGTGGGCGCCACACGATCCTTTTTAGAAGGAATTGTGAAACCTTACTGAACGACTTCCCGATGATGGATTTGCGACCCGAACTTGAAGAATTGAGAAAACAAATAAGAAGAATGGGTTTTCATTTGGTTTTAAAACTCCGTGATGAGAAATGGCGTTTTATTTAGCGAATTGGTTGGGTGGTGAGACAAAATAATGGTCGCCGATGAAATGGCCCACTATCGCTACTTCCCGAATTTCTTATGGCTTTTCTGAGATTTTATCGAAAAGACAGCCAAAGTAATGATATTTTTATGATATTTATGTATCCTAACTAACACGACTATATATGACTAGCTGTATCCGCCCGGCTTCGCACGTGCAAAATGTTTGATGGAAAAAAATTTCAGAATGAGCGTTCTGCAAAAGTTAGGGACTTGAACCCGTACTAAAAAACCTCCTGAGACTGGGCCCACTCTGCCTTTATCTTCATGGCATTGCACATGCTCGTTGGACTAATCGGCAATAATTTAATATTCTTTGGACAATGAAAATAATTTTATAATATTTAGCTCACTTTTGTTTATTAATGTAACGCTTCTTTGTATACTATATTAGCGGTTTCTATCGACTAAGATAATGATATTTGCTGCATTACTTACCCTGGAGCACGCTACATATAAGATATAACTGCCCGTGGATGAAGCAATTCTTGATTAATTCAACTCCCGATTTTCTTAAAGTTTGACCCTCTAACTTATTGATTGTCATGGCAGAACAAACATTAATAGGAAATTCAATCCGTTTAAACTGAAATGGATAATTGCTGGGAATTATTTGTATTCTTGGTATAAACACAGTATCTCCTATACCAGACCCAGTTAAAATCAACGCCTCAATAACGTTTTTCTGCAAGGAAATCACTCTGAATCTGGTTCCATTACAAAGCTTAGGGAATTCAAATTGCGAAGCAGCATAATGGGAACTCCAACTTTTAATTCCAGGCCATGGACTGTAATTCTATTTAAAAACTCGACCGGGTAATTTACTGCCTCATCTTGATTGCAAATAGCATTTATAAACTGGTACGACGTATATCATCTGGAATTTTCCCTAGTGCAATAATAACACGATCTGGTATCACTGATACCTGTACCTATTTGACATTCCTTTCCCACATATTTGACATTTCTTTTATGGCTTTTTTTGTTCTTAACACACCAAACAGCATACTGCCTCTGTCTGTCACCCTCTCCGTCACAGGAGTAAAATACAGTTAAAAGAGATGTCAAAATATTGCGCGGTTGGTATGTTTGATTTGAGAATGAAATGTATATCTACTGATGCAGGTGAAAATCGTAGAAATGTTTCAAATTTTGCCTATTTATTTAAAAACATTTTAAGTTATCGAGTTATTGGATATCCTAAGTTGTACCTGCAGATGTCCTCTATAAGCTGCTGTTAACTATATTTAAATACTCCCAGTATTTTCGAACGCAAAGTGTGACAAAGAAAAAAGCAAAACGAAACGAAAAAATTAATTACTCTTGTCCAATTTTTTCCGGAAGTTATAGAGATATAGAGTTGAGACAAAGTAGATATTGTAGGCCTAGGTATCCTCTATAGGCCTGTGAAAAATGCGCCAGAATATACTGAGCAGTTTCTAAGATTTTTGCATTTAAATACATGCAGTCAAATTCAATCTTAGTCGAACAGAACTACACCAATTTTATTTATATGATATATCTAACAAGTGCACATAAAAACACTGTACTTATCTGGCTTCCTTTGTCCCCAAAACCTGCCCTGGTAGGTAACGTTCTGTCTGTCCTGCCGCTTGTAGTTCCCTCCTTCCTCGCCTGTTCTTCTCCTTCCTTTCACCTTTTATTATCACTCCCTAACAATTCAAATTGGCTATTCAACTAATAGCACTTCTAACAAAATTAACTAAAAAATTCAATGCGTTATTCAACTAAAAGCGCTGTTCCAAATTATCTATAAATTTCTGTACGGTTTGTAGTCGAGCTGTCTCTTGCCGATCTCGCAGTTAACCAAAAAGTGATCGCCTTGCTTACTTCTTTTTTTTTTGTTTTTACCTCATACATACGTATTCGTTCAGCAAAACGGGAGTATCTTATTATCCGCGACTGCAACACTCCGTTTCTTTTTGGCGGAGGTTCGTGCGGTCTCCCGTTCTTGCTCTCAAACATACTGTTAACGTTCTTTGGCGAATTCGCCCGAGTATTAGGAATATTTCCCAAGCTCAAGCTGTTCACTGAACGCTTTCACTCATACTTTTCACACACTGTATTCAGTATATGAAATGTTCTGCTTTACATTTTCTATCCAAAATGTTAAAGACCTTAGCCAATTAACAGCTCGAGTAAAAATCGGGATAGAATTCGCGACATTATTCCCCCTAGCGGTTCTATCTTTTAATCCTATACCAAAAGCGAAAGGATTTTTCTTTAGCTCGGGACTTACAATGCTTGGGGAGACCCTGTTGCTATGTATGGAAAGCAGAGTCTTGGGGACAGAGGTTGCTGATCAATACCTATCTATTCGGTACTTTGGTTTTGTTTTCCTGTGATAATCACGTTGGCTGTCGCGCAGATTGGGGGGGTTGGGAATGTGTCATTTCTCACACATAACTTCTTTATGTTGGGGCCCTTAGCCACTGGACGTTGGGGTGGACATCTCGTACTTTCTGTTGTAAATAATTCGCATTGTCTTCCGTTTGTGGTTATATTTTGTATGCTGTGCCTTAGTTGTGTTTCGTATATTTGGATGTTGTGTTTGTATGTGACTCGCTCGTGATTTGTCTTCAATGTTATGTTTTCGTCGACAAAGATGTACTAGTGTGTTTTAGTATTTGAGTTCCTCGTAGGCCATTTTGGTATCTTATGTTTGGTTGTTTTGTCCACTCGCAATGCTTTCTGTATTGTCTCGCTCTCTCTTGGGACCGCCCGTCCCTGCCCGTCCAATTGGGCTGCTAGGGTATCTGCTTTTGCAATCCTCCCGAGGGTCACGGCGAGCATGATCGTTGGATATTTAGTATACCCTACAAGATCGACTATGGCACTTCCTCAAGAGAATAGCGGAAGGACGGGATGGTAAAAAAAGGGAATGGGTCGGAAGGTGGAAAGGTGGGAGACGACTACATATATTTTTTTTTTTGAACGCAACAAATGAAAAGCTTGGCTGCGTGAGTACGTAAAGGACAGTGTCTCTAACTAATTGACGTAATTCTAGACATCTGCACGTACTTTGGCCAGGATGTTCTTGGTGGAATTGTCGTACAGGTTAGCCAAATCTTCCTTGAAATGACTCAGCTCGTCAGCGGGAATAAAAATTTAACTTTTGGAACGGTAAGCAAATCTCAAGTCCAATTGTATTTTTTTGAGCTCAATTGTATTTTTTACTTTCTCGTATAAGTAGTAGGAGAAAGATATCGTTTTCGTACAAAATTTCGAATGATTTAAAGATGTTCATCTATTCTTATATCACGCAATTCTGTCTGTCAGTCTGTCTGCCCATCGGCTTCTGAGGTCTAAAGCCTACAGCTAAGGCGCATTTGTTTCACATTTGGTTTTTAGAGCTTGTGAGCTTAATTTTGCATGTCAATGTACAAATTTGTATTTTTCTCGAAAGCGGTATATGCGATTTAATTTAACACGATGGCTAACACCGTTTGTTTTTTAAAGTATCGTATATGACGAATAAATAGCTCAAGTCAATTTTTTAATGAATACGGTTACAACAATTTTATTCGCAATGCAATTTATATTTTTAAAATGATTCCGTCTTTCAGTAGGGAGTAGGTACTTCAAGCAACTGCTGGTATCTCAACGTTTTACTTACTTAAATTTTAGCATAAACATTTGTTGAAGAAGAGTAGTACTATTTGAAACAAAAATTAAAATAAAAGTGTCAAACCAATTAAGCCCTCCAACTTTATTTGCGATCACGTGCTTTAATTTTTAAAGAAATCAAATTGTAAGTTCACTAAAAGCCGGTATAATAATGAACTTTCACAATCACCAATCAATTCCAATTATGTTGAAAACAGTTTCGAAACGATCAACAAATTTACAGAAAAATCTTGTACGATCCTATATTTACAAAAATATTTTTTTCGTTATCATTATTATAATGAACAGAAAGTGTTAAAAATCTTAACCCAAACATCCGAAAATTAAATTTAAGCACTTATTATGGATAAACAAATGAAAAAAAAAACTGTACATTAAGATATTCGTATGAGTTGACAGATAAAGCAAGCAGAAATTTGAAAACGTAAAAACGTTTGTGATTTGTGGTCTTTTAGTTGTTTATACATGAAAGCGGAAGAATTTAGGCAAATTCACAAGGATGTACATAAAAAGTGGTAAGTTGCTTTACTTTATTAATTACCTAAGATAACAATAAGCATGTTGGAACTCGCCCCAGTGGGAACTATAACTAATTGGATTTGATCGATACCACTTTAGATTTGAATTTGAATTTGCAAGCTTACTATTTCCTAGCTTGAAGTAAAATTGAATGCTTTATTTTTAATGATTTACACGAAAAGCTGTCTTTTTTTGCCAATAGTCGTATCTGAAGTGTTTTGTTGCTAAGTGCTAAGTGTAAATATACATTTTTTTTTTCAAATTAAAAAAAAATAAAACACTTTTTATAACTTTTTCGAGGCGATTGTATTTTGTATTGAACTGTATATTAAAGCCATTCAAATAAAGAGCTTCTTTAAAGAATATAATTGTTCAAGTTATCTATTTACATATAACACTGAAAGGTCATTTCTGCAGGATAAGCATTTATTATAATTAAAAAATATCACATTACACTCCTCGCCACTTGAATAGGACACCCCTTATTTCTGCTTTCTATCGCCCACTGCTCCCGAGCCTAGTATGCTAGAGACTCCTTTTTTTTAGTTAGAGTTTACTTAATAGTTATAATTTGAACACATAGAAGATTTAATACTAAAGCTTTGAGTATAAACAAAATTAATACCAAAAAAAATGACAAAATACGATATCGGAATTTTGCGCCACTTGATAGGACACGTTAATGATAAAAAAACGTTTCAGGGAATTCCAATTAGGGAATTGGAGTATTTTAAATTAAAAAAAAAGTTTAATAGTGTGTTGAGCCACCTTTCCGCTCCAAAACTTCAAACATCCGGTTTGAATGCACAGAATAGTTTCGCGAAATCGTGCTCCAAGCTAATTCAATGACTTCGATTAGTTCGAGTATTACTGTCCTGATCCATATACTTGACGTGTCAACCATCCCAAGACATTTTCGATGATATTCAAATCCGGTGAATAGGGCGGCCAGCTTAATAGCTCCACATTTTGGCTCTCTATATACGTTTTAACAACTCGGGCTGTATGTATTATGTCCAAAAAGGTTATGAAAGCATGTAAATGCCTCTTTCAATATTGTGGTTGACAAATATCGTAATTTGCAGGTGCCATAATCAGAAATGGCCCCCACACCATCAAACCTCCAATTCTGCTATGCAGCCGGTCTAAATGATGAGTTTCTTTGAGGATGCGGAAAATAGTAGTTATAGGGGCCTTCCAAATTAATTTTTTTCTCGTCCGAGAAGACTACGCGATGCCACTCAAAAGTTCAGGTCACATGTGTGCGACAAAAACTGAGGCTTTGCGCTTTTCGAACCGGGTTAACGGGTGGCTTCTCCTTGATTTTCAGTTTTTTTATGTGCTTAGCATTGGAAATAACGACGCATAGTTGTGAGACTTGCCCACCACATTTTTCCTTGATTTTTGCCAAAGATTCGTGAGAATTTGACGCTATTCTTAAAATAAGTCGCCTTTCCGCACACTGTCTCTTTTAGTCTCGTTTCTTAAAAAGCTGGATATAACGTGTCGGCTCTTCTTGATTTTTTTAGCTATTTTGGGAAAAGATAGGCCAGCGTCCTTGTAAGCTTTGCGAAGAATAATTGTACAACGACAACGTGGAAAACTACCTTTATTTTGTCAGTCTGCTTTCGAGTTAAGAGCAATTGCATAGACACTATACAGGGTGTCCCATTCGAGGAGTGTGTATTGAAAAATTGTTTCCGTTTATGTACTGAAACTGATTGACATTTTCTTACATACGCAAGTTTAGTTTTACAAAATAAAATTGTAGCACCAACAAATATTTTTGTAAATCTTACATTTATTCGTTTTTGTTATTGCAATAAGAAAAAATATTCGAATTTTGTCAATTACATGACAAGCACTTTGTTGAATATGATAGAAAATTTGTTGAATTAAGTCGCATTTTTATAGAATGGGTTTTCCAATAAGAGGCGTTATTTTGGTATTCAAAGAAAAATGTAATTTTTTGAGATAAATGATCGGAAGTTTATTTCATAATAAAGAGGAAGGTATGCCGTTAATAGTGAATTTTAATAATTTCAATGCGTTGTTGAAGCGTGTATCGTTCCATTTTAAGTAATGGCGTAGTTTCTACTATTCAAATGTCAAAGAATGAAAGCTCCAAAAGTGACAGCTACCGAAATAGCGTGTCATTCACAAACCCACAAAAGTTTTATTTTCAGTGTATCCTGAAATCTGAGAACCCTCGATCAATAGGTAATCCAACACATTTCACATCAACCAAAATCATTACCCTATTATTTAATACTAAGAAAATTGTACTTACTTCACAAACTCCCAACGAGCCTGAAATTATTATTTCGAGGCACATTATCCCGTAATATGTCTTGAAAGTTGAGAATGTGGCAAAGAGTTTCTTCTCTTCATACTATACGTACTGACAATGACAAGGAAATCCACTGAGATTCATTAATTACATTGCAAACTTTCCTCATCAAATTAAATGACATTTTCCAAGCCCTCGGACAGGTATTCGAGCTGCATCCACCTTAAACTTTGTACATCTTCAGCTGTCTGCAAACCGAGCACAAGAGAACCACGAAAAAAGCTCCTCAATCTCACCACGCTCCGATTCTAATTCTCTAACGCACAAATGACAATTTGAAGATTTCATTAATTTATTTTGAGATTCCTCCCTACTGAAAGTTGCTGGGATATCCCTGAATGGAAATGGATACACCCCATTCAAGCGCCAAACTAAATTTTGAAACTTTTCCGGAACAACAATGTTTCGATGCTCCATTACTACGAATGTACAACAGCACAAGGCATCCTCCAATACGAAATTAAGTTGTACAAAACGTTCACGTTCCCAATAAAGTTTCAACAAAGTTTCCGGCATCCGACAGTCCCTGGACCTTCTATGCTACAACCCTTTCTTGGATGGCCCACTTCGCAGATGTAAGTCACAAATTTTGTTGTGGGTGCAACGAACTTCATTCCATTGAATGTGTTCACCCTTAGTAGTACTGCAATTTAAATTAAAACCGGGACATTCAAGGACTCTAGCGTGCACGTATATAAAAGAAGGCTTGCTCCAACCATCCACTATCGTTCTTTATCACATCCTCATTTCGCGGCGCTGCTGCTCGCTTGCAGTATAAGAGCGCTTGTAATGACTCTTGGCGGCGCGTTATGTCGAATCGAGAGAAACGGGAACCATTAACGGAATTACTAGTGCAGCAAGAGTGTGCAGGCATGGATAGGTGTTGGTGGTTGTTAAACTTTTTTTTTCTTTTTGACTACTTTGCACTTTATTAAAATATTTAACCTCCTTACCGCTTCCCACTTCCGTTAGCTAAAAGACTTAAACTTTTAATGTTTCATGATGCGTATACGAAGCTCTGGCCGGAGCATAAAGTATCTCTCAACAATGAAGTCGAAAGTAATAAACAACATTACGTATCGGCATCAAGGCATTTCGTGCAATTTTGTACAGCGGAGAGGCGGTTGTTTATCGATATTGACAGCTCGTGCCCATCAGCATGAATCTTGTATTTAAGAGAAGATAGTATTTATCTTTGCTAGAAAAGTTATTAATATCTGAGGCTGAAACGCATCTTCTTGTAACTAAAGAAGAAAGTGGTGAATTTTTGAAGCAATGGCAATGGAAACGAAATTATATAGAGAAGCCGGTTCCTAGGGTATAAATAAAACATAAATCAAACAGTCGTCCTTTAGGTGGGCATAGGAAGATTATGGTTAATTCAAATCCGGTATATTAAAGAGAATCGTAGGAGGATAGCCCTTGGCGATAAAAAGCCGTTGGCGGAAGTGATGATACACCTAAGGGGCGATTCTCGTGCTGTGTAAATATTTAAAAAGTCGCCAAACTAAAAACTAAGAACAATAAAATTGTGACACTAAGCTTATTAATGTTACACAGAGCTCCGTTAAAATACCAACTGTCGTTCTTTACAAAATTTGACGAAAACTTATTTTTACCCTATTTAAACATATTTAGCGCAGAGGAGTACATTGCAGTGCTTTTCTTCAGCTGTATTTAGTTTCAAGTTCTTAAAACTAAACTCCCGTTATATTCCTACTAGTTTCGTTCTAGTACAGGTTGCAATCAGTAGATAAAAAATGAAAGCCAAAATATCGTCGACAAACATGACCCTCTCAAAAAACGTGAGAAATGGATCGAATCAATGGACACGGTCAAAAATGCATTTGCAAACGATTCAGAAAACAATTTGGAAAACACTTAAAAAAAGTTAAGTTCAAAAAGTTAAAAAAAACGTGTCCAAAAAGGAGCAGAAAAATTCTTCCAAAAGCGCCTCACAAATGAGGCGTAAAAGGTAGGTAATGAAAAACGAACCCAAAAGGACTTTTTTTTAATTAAATCCCATGCCCTGAAGGCCTTGGAAAGATAGATTGAAAACCGCGTAATTGTCCGCGTCTGGTCAAGGATGCATTCGCCGAAATGATAGAGAAGAGAGAAAGCGAACGTAAATTAAATCTCAGACAATTTGTTGATGTTCTGTCCGGCCAAGAAAGCTGCTTGCAAAGTGAGACTTATCTCTATCTCTTCTTCTCTTCTCTCCTCTATATATATAAAACAAAGTGGCAAAAAGTGTATGTTTTCCTCTCTCGCCCGTAATTTTCAACCAATTCAGTTGATTTTTTTTTAAATGTCGGTAGTTACGGTGATCAATTGATAGACCAAACTAAATTGAAAAAAGAAATAATAAAACCCTTTTTTTGCTTCAAAAAAGCTATGACCTTTTTTCGTTTCACTTTTCACTTAAATAGGCGTGTGTTTTGGAAGAGTTTAGGTGCGTGCATGTGTGTACATCTTCGTTTGCTCATACTTCATACATAATTGTGAACGTAATTTTATTTCGCTAACACACGTTTACGTTACATTTTTTGCTAGCCTCATATAACGGCATGAGTTTTTCTTTTCCGCTACGTTTGAAATTTTTAAAAGTTAATTCCAAGTGGGTACATTTTTTGTGATATTAATGTTCCTATTTATCAGTGCCGTTGCCAGGATTTTGTTTCCGGGTGGGGCTTGCTTCCAAACCTTACGAGGAATTCTACAAACATACTTAAACTATTTTTACACACAGTTTTTCAAAGCAGAAGACGTCCGGATTTTTTTTTTACATGATATCAATCACAATATCCGATTGAACGGATATCATAGCAAGTGAGCTTAATCTTGCATTCCCCATAATGCTTCGGGACACGTTTTAATCCTTTTCATAGTTGAAAAGGTTTTTTCAACACTAGCTGCGGTCACTAGAAGCGTGGCCAAAACCACGCCGATATTTTTTCGCACCAAAGAATGTACAACGTAATTGCATTATCTTGCTCGCTCAACTGCTGCAAATCCTGGGAGAAGAGCTTAGAAAAGATGGTATGACATCTTCGTTGACCATGAATCTATGCAAGGAATCAGTATATAGACACTCTAAAATAGGCTCCAGTAGAAGAGGTTTCTGGATTGGAACGCGTTATTTGTTTCAATGACGTTCTTGGAGCTCTTAATTCAACTTCAAATAAGTCCTCGGGAAGTTGGGATTCGGATTGAAAAGCCTCTCTGAAAAAATCATCGGCATTTTCTCTGAACTTTTCTTTTCTTTTTTGACTCTTTTCCGAGTCGAATTATTTGCGTAAATAGAGTTAGTTATCGATTATGGTCGGCGAATTAATTGATTCGCCTAGAAATCAAAGGCTAAATAATAAAAACAAAAATGACAGCACCAAAACGTCAATTCGAACATTTATGGCAACACAAAAAGAATTTAAAATAAAAAATTTGTGTGGCTTAAAAATGATCAGCAATGTTAACAGCAATACTGAGGTATCATTAGATATGTGTATAGATTGGGACGAATTATAAGAGACAATTCCAATCCTCTACATTCCAGAACTTCCAAGCCATCTGTACACTCAGGGAAAAAATGCAAACTAAAATGTAATATGTTCTATTTGATCTTACGTTGAATAAACTTTAATAAAGAATATTCCTCTTCACGTTAAAACGTATTTGATTTAAATACGCAATGTAATTTTAAATTAAGTCAACGTAGATTCAAAGTGAAACGTATTCACTTTTGCATTTAAGCATGATTCTACGTCAAATCAAGGTGCATACGTGGGTAGATCAAATTAAAAATATATGCATAGAGTAGGGAAACCCTTTAAATTAATGTTATGCCACTTTGATTTAAAAATTTTCATAGTCGATGCTAAATCATTTTGAAAAATATTAAAATCAAATTTCTTTGATTTTACGTTGTTTCTTCTCTGGGTGTAAGTACTTAAATACATAAGGCACTTTAATTTACGAAGTAGTTCAGTGAATTTTCATTTAGATGTGTGTCCGACTTTCGTTTAACCAAAGAAGCATTCGTGCATTTATTGAACCAAATAAAAGACAGATTCATATCTATGCGCACTTCTTCCATTCTTCCTATTATAAGCTCAACTAGATTCTGGATTGGGATGGAATTGCTATATATACTTGTCCACAAATGGGTTTTATACATTTTTCTTGAGTTTTCATTTCTCTAGCTCATAAATTGCATTAGCCTCTGGTTTCACCAAATAGTTTTGTTCGCCAAAATTTGAAGCTTAAGGCGAATGACATTTCACAAATTCGCAAAACCGCAATAAGATAACTTTACATTCGCCAGCGGTTTGACAGTTCAAGCGAGTGCATTTTGTTCCATTCACTAACCAAATAAGTCATATTCGCATAATTTTTTGTTCGATTCACTAACGATAATAGCGCATAAATGTATTGATTTTTTTAATAACATTTTTTTCTCGCATATCAATGCTTCCATCTGATGTCCCATTCGAATTTAAGCGTCTTCGATTCCCTATTCGCCTTGCATTCGCCGTTACCATAAGTTGCAAGGACAATCTTTTCAAATGTGCGGTATAAATTTCTAAAATCCAGTTTTCTCGCACGGCCAACTCTACGTTGCATGTTCCCGAGTCGGAAAACCATCTGCACTATTTGTTTATAAAAGCGATGGATAAAATAGAACCAAGAATGTTGTTTACGTAAAAGCATCGCAATAATTTGTTTTTGCCTGGCGGGGCTCAGCTAATTGCAAATATCTTTTTTACAGGCAAAGAAACGCTAAACTTAAATTTGTAAATGACGCAAAATATGGTTTTCTATGCTGGTTAAAAGCAATATAAAAATTTCGCAGTGAGTCAACTACTGTCGAAACTTGAATTTGAGCTCAGTGACTTCTCGCACATTTTTTGAATACCAGTAACAGATGCTTGACTTGCTGCAAGGCTATCATCAACGAAATTCGACAAAAATAAATGATTTATAATAATAACAAAAATTAATTAAATCACGGATGCATCAATGCCTGTAGAATTTCAATTTTACCATATTTCTTGTGTGTCAGTGGCTGGATGTATCTGGAAACTGAAATGGAAACCGCAATCTGCAACCATTGACATTGTCGTCAGTTCTTTACATGCAACAGCCTTCGCAATGTTTTAATTTGTATTCCCAATCCCAACCCAATCAAACAGTAGGTACAACGTACAAGTACCGAACCGACATCAGATCTGGGCTATACTCGAATATCGATATACCCATATCGATAGTCAAACATATACACCGAAGCTCTCTGATGTCGAAACGAATTGAAAATAATTAATCAATTTCCGTCAACGTTGTTACCCCAACTCTTCATTGGACGGTAGTCTTTTTGAAAACACAAAGGAGAACATACAAAAAAGTATGTGTATACATAATAAAAAGAAATAAAGACGTGAATAATTTTAATTGCACTTCTCATCACGTTATTAGCCCTCATTAATATCACATCAGTAGCGAAAAATCAATTATGGAACGTATCCTGTGCCATAAAGCGTCTATAGCGTAATGCCACTGGTGCAGAAGGATGCTGTTTTATCATTCGATTGAGACTTCTTAGCGTGCAGTCTCTGTGGTCGTTTTTGTTAAAGGAGCGAATATGAAAAATGACAATATCTTGTCTAGACGAGAATATTTTTTGCCCTGACATACCTAAGTGAAGGTTCTTCTTCGACAAATGTTTGTCGTATTTACATACAAGTGCTTTATGTTCTATTATTCTGATGTGTACTACTCATATCATATTGCGCTCGCAAGCCCGTTCCAGACAATTTCCAAATGAGTCACGAGATTGTCTGATAGAATTTTAGAGAAGGAGTTCCATTCTTTTCTCACAGCGGATCCTTTTTCTCATTGAATATTATACTGAGTTATATTAAAGGGAGTATACCTACAGCTGGGGCACTTGCATGATGCATGTATGAGAAGAACATTATGCATGCCCCATCGCATAGAGCACATTAATTCTGACACAATCTTTGCGTCAGGGGTGAGCAAGGAAAGGCGACCCAGTAAAGCAGCATCATGTACATCGTTGCGCTTTTTCGGGCACACAATATATTTTTGTAATCAACATTTTGAAGGCCAACCATTTTTGTAAACCTGAAATAAAAAAAAACTTACATTTTATATATAGGTAGATGTGATTATTTATTATAGATAAACAGTTACCTGGTTATAAAAATCGGTTTAAAATAAATGCTTTACATCAATTGTTCAGAGGCAAGGTTAATTGGTAGCTGAGAGCCCCTACTTGTACCCTTAACTTTTGTCAGATTTTCTTTTGTGGCTTATTTATCTAAACATTGACGATGTTTGCATAATTCGTCCATATTTCAAAAAAATCAATTTTCAACAAAAAAAATTGTTTTTATTTTTCTACGGAGTTAGGCATAATCCGGAAAAACGTAATCCCGAGAGCCTAAAATCCCGTAAATTAAAAAAAACATGACACAAACAGTTCAAGTCTTATTTACAAAAACGATCCATGACAAAACAATATCATATTCATATTGCACGCAATTCCTGTGAGACAACACTTATTTCAGAACGCTCGTTATGTTCCGCCTAAATTTTTTTCTTCATCACGTAACTTTTTCTTAGATGTTGCGTCTCACCGGCAATTATTTTAGCCAAATATGTTTTCACACGGATTTACTCATCACATAAAAGAGCAATCAGTGAATATACACCAATATTACGCTAAATGGAATGGACAAGCACACACGGAAAAAATTATAAGATCAAATCAAGAAAAATGAGCGCAGAATCACGAGAAGTTTGTCTAGTTTTAGAGCTTAGCTCAGGATTTACTAGTTCACGACTTTTTATTCGCAATTCTATAAATTGTACGAAGTGAAGATAATGATAACTTTTTATTGTCAATGATGCGATCAAATGAGGAATACATGTTGCAATAACCAATTGCAATTTGACACAAATAGTTATTAATTTGCTTTTACTATGGATTGTGAATTGCAAAAATAATTCGTAAATTACCACTTTTGTTGTGTAAATTCGGATTTCCTCCCTTAACAAATTACAACCATTTAGTCTTGAATTGCAAATCAAAAGTGTTGATTTGCGAACAAAAGGGGTAGATTTACCACTTCAGTAGTTGCAATTTGCGAATTCGTAATGGTAAATTGAATCTTTTTTTTATCAATTTCCATTTCATATTTTGCAGTTCGCGATTCTTGATTAGTGATTTGAGGCATCACCGTATTAAATTGAAATTGTTTTATCGTGAAATTAGAAAACTTTATTCTCAATTTACAACTTATATCTTATGATTTACAAATCATAATTCGTAGTTTAATTATTTAGGTTATTTTCGAATACATATTTAAAGTCACATTTCATAATTTGTTTCCTCCTGATATCCATGAAAAGCATACGGCGCCATATCGTCCGGAGACAACGGGATTTGTCTGGGGTGGTTCTTCGGTCTAAGCTGAAATTTAAAATACAAACAAATTATTTAGAAGAACCTGCCATTGATACGAACATTTACAATCGTTTTCAATTACATATGATATTTTAGATTCCATTCCAATTTAAACTACTTCCAATTTTATTCAATATGTACTTACAAGATATATTCGAAAATTCTTTACAATTTGTTGGTTAGTACACTCACTGTCACTACGAATGAGTTATTCTTATAAATAACTTTGATCCGACAAGAACTGCTTTAAGCAAAGATTGACTACCGACCAGAGACAATACTGAGACCACCATCTCCGACCGATTTCCCGTTACTTAGCCTACAAGCTATATTTTTATGGGGTGGCAAATGCTAAGTGCGCTTGTATTGTTACATAGAAATTTGTATTGACAAATGTCACGTAACTTCAAAAATTCCGACTCACCAACACGCTCGCACCTTGCATATGCCACTTCCGCTGTGGGCAAAGTTGCTGACAGCGTTCATAGAATTTTATCCGGTAAATTTTAAATTATTCGTTAAGTGTGGTTAATATTTTTTTTAAGGAATAATTGTAGATTTGCTTAAAATATGTATGAAAAATGAACAAGGCAGATTGTTTGAATTGAAAATAGAAATATATTGAGCAAATTTTCTTAAGTTATCTAAGAAAAATTTACACATGAAATCGAAGTTCATGATATTCAAAAGCGCAAAATACGCAACCATGTTTGTCATAATAAGTTTTTGGTATATAGAACTTCTCATTTAGCTAGTTTTATTAACCAAAGAAATCAAATTATTCGCCTTCTAACAACATATTATTACTAACCAATGGCATTCAGTTATGTAAAAATGTAGTATTCCCGAACTCTAGTACATTTCACCACGGTTGCCGAGGTTGGCAGCATTTATTTTTGTATTTTGTGTATGTTTTTGCATGTCACCCGGATTCTTAATTGACACAACACCGATAGGAAAACAAAAAACTGAGGGGCCCAGCGGCAAGAGGATTGTGAGTTGGGGGTCTCAGTATCATTTGTCTATGCTACCGACTGTCTGACTCTAATGAAGCCAAATGCCCATGGTTGGAGCTGTCCATGCAGAAAATGAAAGGAGTTAAAAGGATTTCTTTACGTGGACCATGGACATGCTATTTCGTTTCGTTTTTCTCGGCTGCCTGTGCGCACAAAAATTTCACACATCGGGTAGTTAATTCCATGGAAATTAAAAAAAAATATTTTGTAATTCACGATTTCTCTACGTCATTTTACGTTTTCAATTTACATGTGTTAAATTATTATAAGATTTCATTGATTCATCACTCAGTGTTTGTAAATCAGCAAATACTTTTTGCAATTTGCAATTGTGAAGTAGTGCTTGAGAAATTGACCCATTGAAGTGGTAAACTGCGAAAAACAATATCGCAAATCACACAAATAAAAGAAGCTCGAATTCATACTTCTAATCGCAAAATTCAACAAGCAGAATTTTGTATTCTACGCCGTTTTCAATGTCGAATTACGAATTTGTATATCAATCCAAGAAAAAATCGTTGTAATTTGCGACAAAGATATAATTCGTGAATTGCAACTCAAAATTTTGCAATTGGTGATTTTCAATTCTTTCCGTGCATTCTCTATTTTACATTCAAAATAAATTAAAGAATCCCCCGATTTCGTTTTCGGGATTGTGTAGCCAAACATTTTTTTTACTATAATTTTATTTATTAATAAAAGTTAAAACAAACAAATTTCTTAATTTATTAACACATTTGCAAAATACATAGTTTATAATTAAAAAAAAAACAAGCTGTAATATAAAAATTTTGTTTTGTAACTCATAGTGTTCAGACGATTTTTTTTTTAAATCTATAGCTATTGGTTTTTATATAGCTTATAAGTTCGAAAATAAACACGAAAATGCATACATACATATCCTCGACTTTTACTGTCTTCAATTCCGTAGAATGGAAAAATCAAAATATTTGATTTGGTACAATCGATTTTTGGCCCTTCGAAGTATAGTTTTAAAAATAACTCGTCTTGTCACTAGTGCCAATGCCCTTCCAAAAGAGTCCTTCATATATTAGTGCGGGAGTACTCTTCCAAAATATACGCCGCTGCGCTCCTTTTTATATATAGGTATATTGCGCTAGACCCTTTTAGTCTAGCATACTACCTAATCCAGCCATAAATTCTGTTGCAAATATAAAGCGGCACAACAAAAAAACGAGTAAACATTTTGAATTGTTTTTTTTTTTTGGCATTTATTAGATAATAATATTGGTAATTTGAAAACAAACAAAAAATACATCACTCGAAATGACCACCTCTTGCCTTAAAACAAGCGCTCAAACGTGTTGGCCATTGAGCTATTGCGGCACGTACTGTTTCCATGGACATCGTTGACGCTGCCACGGTCAACGATTTTTTCAGGCTCTCCAAATTTCTGTGCGGTGCTCTCCAATTCTGACCACAAACTATAATCCAACGGGTTCAGATCTGGACTTCCCGACGGCTATATTAGCAGGAATATTGACCCTGAGCCACTCCTGCGTGGTTTTGGCTTTATTGAAAGACCCATCTTTCTTCATCAAAGCATATTTACAATACCCTCTAGCATATCTCAGTGGCCACAAAGCATAACCGCTTAAGTCGAAATTGAGATTTTGATGCCATTCAGCGTACCCAAATCTATTTTGTAAATTTTTTTCAGCTTTATATCTTTAAATAATTGGCCACAATTTCAAAAAAAACAACAGCTTAAGTCACTAGAGTCAATAGAGTAATAGTACATTCACACCGCACCTAAATGCATCGTTTCGGCTAAATTCAACATTTCAGCTTAAATGTCCAGCATTTCGCCATACATTTTCCAACATTTCCAAATGCTGAATTTCAGTGAAATGTTGAATTTCTTCGCTGCATTTGTAAGTTTGCCAAATCAAACATACCTCTTTACAAATCCCGCACGTCATTTATTGACTTTTCAGCCCGCTGACAAAAAAAAGTAGCTGTCAACAAATCAATAACTTTTCATCCCGAACTCCATACCTCTATATTGAGTCAACAATATGTTTAATACATCTTAATTAGCACTTAAATTCATGTTTAAATTAATAAACATAGCTAAAAAAATGTTCTTTAGGTTCAACCACTTCTGACTTCTAAACAGAAAAAAAGATCAGTAATGAATTCTGACACTAGCTGTCATTTGAAATGTTGAAGTTTCAGTGGGAACGCCAAATTGGATTTCGAAATTTTGTTTCCAAAATGTTGACTTTTAACTGCTCGTCTGAACAATGAGTAAAACAGACTTAAGAGGTTTTGCCTTGTGACCACAGATCCTGTTTTGACACCTTATTCACAGAAGTATAGATGTGACACCTTGGTGAGAGACCCCCCACCAAACCATTTCGGAAGCGGGATGATGGCCACGCTGAACCCTTGGAATTACTTTTTTCGCTTCCTTTGATGATATAGCATAAACTATATCATTTTGTTTGTTAAAAACTTCTCCATGGTACAAATGTTTTCATTCGGAAAAAGAATGTTTAGATGACATTTGTTCGCGTGCCACAGCAAGAGTATCTTGCATCTCTCCGACCTAATTTTTTTTTAGTTGTGGAGTTAAAAGATGGCCTTTTGATCGACGATAGACTTTCATGTGAAGATCACCCCGAACTAGCCTAGACATCGATCTCGCGGATGTGTTCAATTCCCTGGACTAGATCTTCTGCTTTCTTCGAATACGTTCACCCACAGCTTTTACTACCGCACTCGTACGTGCGACGCGTGGGCGACCACCTCTTGGCCTGTCCTCCACTTTCGACAATTCACTGAATAGACCAATAGTTCGATAAACGAATATTCTCCATATTCCGAGAAGTTTTAGCAAATTGAAGATTTGGCCAGCACTCTTTCCGCTCTTATACAACGCTATAACCAAAATTCGGTTTTCTTTAGCATCCCACTCCATGTTAATTGACGGCAAGCTGAAACCAAACTGGCTTCTGTTCATTAGTTAACAATGCACATTTTAAGAAAAAAAAGTTAACGGGTCTATTCCAAGTGGAAATTTTAAGAGACGGGCGCTGATAATTCTGTAACAGAATTTATGACAGTACTAGGTAAATACTCATGCATGTACCTTAGTATGCGTATGCCTATAGCTTGTAATAAGTTCATGAGGATGAGGACGGTGGCACGCTCGCGGTTGTTCAACTAAACTCATCGGGCGGGTCAGTTCTTGTCACCTGCTTCTCACGAATAAATACTGTGCCATTAGCAAAAGTAGAAGATCTTAAATTTATTTCTCCTTTGTAACACCTCTATATTGTTGGTCGTTTCTTTATAATAAATATGAGTGGCTTTTCTTCTAAATTACGAGAACTGTATATTGCGATAGATGCCTGCGATTATGACGTCATTGCTCATAAATACGAGTGAACTATTTGATGAGTCCGTTTTTGCTGTTTTTTACCATGATATATTTGATTTGAACAAAAGCCGTGGTGGGGGCGTGTTGATTGCTGTTTGTCGTAAATTGGCGGCTTTTGAAATTCCTATTGATATCGTTTTCGTGGAAGTCGTATTAACCCTTAAACCCTACCCTGGGGTCCATCGTGATGCATAAACTAAACTTTCGTGGATATTTTTTTAACTACAAACCACACGATGGCGCTATTCAAGCTAATCCTCTAATGTATCAGTAGACGTCTCGTCATTAGTCATTTTTAATTGCGTGTGCGGTGCAGTCGTAATTATAACAACCATAGACCCCAGGGTAGGAATACTGTAATATATTCGAGTTATAGGTATAGTGTACCCAGACGTACTAAGCGATGGCCCATGGTTATGTCTTCCGGTTTACTAAATATAGTGGGTGTTAACTCATATCTTCTTCTGAAAATGGCATTAAATCAGCGCCAAAAAAGGCGCAATTTTCTCAAAAAACTTGCACTTGACCTCATCACGCCCCAAATGGAAGAACGATTTACTTGACCAACTTTACTGCAAATCTCCAAGTTCTCCTCGGAGATATTTAAAAAAAGAAACGGCTATTAGTTTTGCCCAATCGATCTGTAAATGGAAAAAAAAAGTGAAATATGTCGAAGGGATAAGGACGGGTAGACGAAAATTAGATGCGGCAGGTGCCGAAACCCCCTTTGCGGCGAACATAGCCGGTGTGTGTGCCATGAATGCCTCGATTCTAAACTTTAAAATATTTTTAATATTAAACTACGTGTGTGATCTTAATAATAAATAATTTATATTTAAACGTCTTTTTGTTTTTGAAATAAGAACAAAAATATATTGGGGTTTTCTGGACCCCAGGGTAGCAATAGTGTTTCTCCAGGGATGTGTAGGGTTAAGGGTTAAATGTCAAACAAGTTCGTGTACGAGTGATTTTGCTAAGTTTGGAAATCCTGATTTGCTGTTATTTCTTTCCTATACGAATAGTACTGCGCCTGTATCTATATGATAAGCATCTACAAAATATCGATAGGGTCACCTCAGCTTTCGAGCACCTTTCTATTCATATTTGTGTTCTTGGGGACTTTAATTCGAGGAATCTCGGTTAGTTGTCGGATGGCACTAAAGTGCTACCGTATCGTTTTTTTCCGAAAGTTGAAAGGACTACTCTGGATTTTCTCCACTCATTAGATCTCTGTCAATTTAATAATGTTCGTAATTCTTTCAATAATTTGTTAGATCTTGTTCTTGCATCTGATGACATGAATGTTTCGGTAGATACTTGTTTACCATTATTAAGGAACTCTGTATCGCATAACATTTTTTATTATTTTAATCAAATCTTACGAATTATTAAGTGTTGTTTAATTTTATGTTTAAGTTTAATAGTTCTAACCTGAAGTTAATGAGTGATCAGTTTGCATTAGTGAACTGGGGTGATGAAGTTCGGTACGACTCAGTCAGGGTTGCCGTTAACTTAAAAAAAAAGTCACTAACTCGAACCTAAAAATCCAGTAGATATGCTAAAATTTAAAAAAAAAGTCACTAGAAAAAAATGTTCACTACCTACCAATAAAACAAAATAAATATTCAATTTTAACAACATTTTTATTTTGATCAATAAATAACTTATAAAAAAAAAAAACAAATTCAGTCTCAATGTTACAATAAAAAACAAAACAGTTTTTTAAATCACTGCAAATCAGAAATAATTAAATCGATTTCATCTTCATCACTACTTTCATTTACCTCAATATCGGAGGCATTTTCAAAATTATTTCTTAAGAGAACATTTTTAGAAATTTCATATTCATGACAACTTTTTTTTTGTATTTTTAGTTGATTTCTGATGAGCATTATTGAGTTCAAAGTTTTCGTTGACATTTTATTTCTTAACTTATTTTTAACTATGTTCATCATACTAAAATTCCGTTCCACTTCGGCATTTGAATGTGGAAGCGACATTACAGTTCGAGCAAGTTGGAATAATTCTTCATAAGTATTGACACCTGCTGCGTTTTTATAATGCGAAACTTTTCCCCAAAACTTTACGCTATCTTGAAGCTCTTTTCATTTCACAAAATTAATAGCCATCCATTGCTTTAAAATTTGTTCTATGTTTTCGTCCTGAAAACCTAAACTTTTTGCAAGGTCAATGATAGAACGATCTTTTACAGGTTTTAAAGTATTTTCAACTGATAGTAATTCCATTTTTGTTAAAGCATTGTAATTACTTTGAACCCTTTTCTGAACCTCTTTTATTAACTTTATAGCGAAATTTATGCAATTAGTTCTTATACGACTAATTGTATCGCTTGATAATTTCGATTCCGATATTTTAGATTCAAAAACATACCCTAGATATGGGTTTTATATCAAATGATCCTCAATTGCAAGGGTGAAATAGTCTTTTTCAGATTGTATAGCATCGGGGATAACAACACCGTTGCAGAGTGAACGCAGTAAAATAATTAAGGCATTTAAAAGTTTAAATGGATCACAATGTTCACCCTCAAACACTTTGATTGCCGTTTGCACTGTTGCCAATACACTTTTTAGAAAGAAAAGATATAGACGATAGCTTTCATCACTTAACATCGAGTATAATTGGTCTGCGGTGTAACATTTACTTTTTGTCACGCCAAAATGAAGCTTAAGTTCCTCCCACTGTCCTAAAATTCTAACAACAGCAGGTTCGATAGACAACCATCGGGTGTCACAAACTTTCAAAATGTTTAAAGGCTTTTCTCCACAGTTAATTAACTTATAAATTGTTCTATATTCGTCCTTACGTTTTGGTGAATGCGAAAACCAATTGTAACTTTCTCTAATGAGAAACTCTATGTTTTGCGGCAATGAATTTTCAGAAAAATGGCTTACTGCCAACTGAAGCGAATGGCACATACATCTGATTAAAACTAAGTTAGGTAAATTATGTTCTGTTTTAAGGATAGTATAAACACTTTTTTTCTCTCCTGTCATTACAGAAGCATTGTCCGTCCCGATGCCTACCATATTTTGAATGGGTATTCCATGGTTGTTTAAGCAGTTTATCAATGAAGAAACAATTCCTTGTGCATCACTCTTTTCCAAAAGTTCTAGCGCCAAAAAGGCAGAAACTATATTAGTGCTTGAGGTACTGAAATACCTAACTACAATTCCTAAAAATTTGTTGACGATAGCATCCGTTGACTCGTCAATAATAACACTATATTTTGTTGCATTATTTATCTCAAGCACGTTGTTACTTCTAAAATGAGGAGCCAAAACTTCATTGATTATGTTTGTACATTTAGTTCGATGTAGTTTTAAAGATGCTGCTTTTGAATCACGAAAGGCTTTTTTACATAACTCACTTAGGTGATCAATTTGTAAAATTGATGATGATGATGCTATAAAAAGTGCCAGCATACCTTCTGGTCGCAGAGTTGAAAGGTCTTCAATTTTCTTTGGAAATCGGATAAGCTGGTTTGTCGAAATAAGTTCTTCTTGGCTTTTATGTTTTTTAGTGGAGCACTGCTTCTTCAAATCTGCAAGTCTTGCATAAATCTGGATTTTACAAAAAGAACAAAAGGCTTTTGTTTGATCGTCAGCAACAGGTTTTATCCATGACCTAAACTCAAACTCATTTTCCCATATTGGCCTGTACTTTTGCACATAAAATTTCTTTTTTAAAGGTAGATCCATCGGGACTGGAAATAATATTAATATCTAGTCAAATATTGTAATTAACTACAAAGTTGCATGCCTACCTTTTTTGTTTATTTGGCAGCTAGCTCGCAAAATATTAATTTCCTTAGAAAATCTGCAATATAAGATTCACATTTCAAAGAAAGGAAAACGAATTAAAAACGCAAACTTACCAAGTTAAGCAAAAGTTTATTTCTTCGCAAAGCCAAAATCTCCACCCCAGCCGAAACAAAACAATCAACAACAACACGCAAAAAATCAAATTGAATATTGCAATTTGCAAGTGTCAAACTCGAATACCAGGGATGTAACATCACCAGGGGCGTAATAATTTAGAAAAACATGTTTTTGCAAAAAGTCACTAGAAAAGTAACTAGAATTTTTTAGTGACATAAAATAAATTTTTGTCACTAAACTTTTGAAAATTCCACTAGATATACCGACAAAGTCACTAAAACGGCAACCGTGGACTCAGTTACTTAAAATTGTAATGCTTTCTCGAATATTTTTTTCTTAATTTTTAATAATTCTGTTCCCAGAGTACGAAAACAAGTAAACTCTCATCCACGATGGTACAACCGCCGGTTAATAAATTCTACAAATGCTAAAAATAGAGCTCATAAATGTTTTAAAAAAAGCAAATCTCAATCAGAATATGTAGTATTTGTACGGTTGAGAATAGAATTTAGTTTTCTTTCCCGGTTTCTCTCGAACAAACATTCAAGCTTTGGAGAGCAATCTAAAATCCAACCCAAGGTGTTTTTGGTTATATGTAAATTCTAATCGGGCCAGTATTGTTTTTTTTTTCAACTATGAATTTTCAAGGTCAATCATCCAATAATCCCAGAGACATTTTGAACATGTTCGCAGCGCATTTTCAAAAACATTTATGACTTCTCAAGGGTAACTTCTTTGAAGGATGATTATTTCGATTCTTTGAAGGTCATTTTTGCGTCAAACTCTCTTGTATTTAAAAGATCAGAAATATTGCGGGCACTGAATGATTTGAAAATCAGTAAAATTGCTGATTTCTCCGGTTTTTACCCTGTGGTCTTAAAATCTTGTGCTGATTCCCCAGCTCCCCCTTATTCTCAATCTTCAAACAGTCTTTGGCTACTGGCACTTTTATTGATGCATGCAAAAAAGACCAAATGTTTCCTTTAGTAGGAAAAACTTTCTTGTCCTTTTAAGAAAACTTGAGTGTTATATGGTTTTTTCGGTCCATTACGTTTGTGGTTTAAATCGTACCTTTTTGGTAGAAAACAATTTGTTTCCATAGGAAATTTATGCTCAGATGAAATTAACGTTGTGTCTGCTGTCCCAGAAGGTAGTGTGATGAATTCTCAAGTTTACAAATATAAATTAACACAAATAATAGAAAGGATAATAAAAAAAAAATATGTACCTAGTGGCCGTAACGATGGCTCTAGGAAATCTAGTGCCTTCGTCAGTAATAGATTTCCGTTTTTAAACAAACCGTATACACTAACATGTTTGGGACCGGGAACATAAGCTAAAATCGTTGCTTGAGGCAACACGGTTGCCAACTCTCCTACAGGACAACTTCGTTGTATAATTCCGGTTACAGCACCGTAATATAAATATAATTTTGATTAAATGTACACAAAGTTTTAACGAGAAATATGTTCTGTTAAAAAAAGAGTAGACAGAGATTGGCATGGTCGTATGAGGTAGATTTTGCTACCTCAGAGGATATGAGAGTGGCCAGGTATCTTTGTGGCCACCAATATCGACATTTACACCTGAGAGGTTTGAGTACGTTCGATTATATCTGTGAGGAGTTTTTTTTTTATTGGCACTAATATTTAATTTTTTTGTGCATCCACAAGCGTGCCTTTAGCTGCTTAATAGGGACGGACAACATCTCCGTTGGTCACAACCACGACAGTAGCCTTCTTGGACCAATCCTTTTTTGTTATTTTTATTAATGACTTGCCAAGAATTCAAAGTTTTTGCTCTTGTCTTCTTATTGCGGATGATAGAAAGCTTTTTACAACAGTTTCTAGCCTCAGAGATTGTTTTCTATTCCAGAGAGATTTAGATGTTTTGTTTGAATGGTTTAATCTAAATGATCTACATCCCAATCTTGACAAATGTGCCACCATGTTGTATAATAGGATTCAAGATATTCTTATCCCCGAGTATCGTCTTGGAGACCAAGCTTTTAAAATTGCAGTTGAGTTTAAAGATCTTGGTGTTGTGTTTGACTCTAAACTTGCTTTTGTTAATAAAATAATGTCAAAAGCTAAATCTGCTTTAAGATTCAAGGTTCATTATATGTACCTTTAAAGACAATTATATATTTAAAGGTATGGTTCGACCGTGTCTTGAACATTGTAGTACTGTTTGGAACCCGTTTTCTGCGAAAAATATTAATATGTCGAAAAAGTTAAAAAAAACGTTTTGCGATTTGCATTGCGCGTTTCTTTTTGAACGATAATATTCACCACTCTTACCAATTTAAAATACAAAATGTTTGCTCTTGAGATTAGATTCTCTCGAAGTTCACCGTAGCACGCAATGTGTTTTGTTCGTCCGAGATTGACTCTATTCGTCCATTGGCTGTGGTAATTTACTTTGATTAATTTGTTTATATGCTCCCCAAAGGGTGCTCTCTCTGTTATTTGAAGTTCATCAATCATAATGGGGCCATTGGGCCAGTTACCTACATTTTATTGTAGAGGGTCATTCAGTTTTCGGTTTTGAAAGTAAAGCTAAATAAAACACACACAGCGGTACGTTTTTGATGAAAATTTTATTTCATTATAAAGTTTGGACTTAAGTGTTTTATAAAATATCATTCAAATGGCCGCCTATAGAAGATTCACAGAATCCGATTATTTTGAGGTAGTTTTTAACCACTTTTCCGCACATTTCGGGCGGTATCTCGGCCATAACTTGAGTAATGTTGGTTTTTAATGAGTCTAGAGTTCGGGACTATTCGCATAAACACGGTCTTTTGCGTAGCCCTTCAGAAAAAAATCTAACGGTGTCAAATTCCATGATCTTGGTGGCCAATCGACGTCGCCAAATCGTTAAATTGTGTTGTTCGAAAAATCGGTGTTTATTGTCTGTTGTTCAAACACACAAGAAGCGTATCTACGGCGTTGTGAATGTTCAGCAGGCTTTAATTCTGTGGTCACAAGGCGAAACCGCTTAAGTAAACTTTTGACAAAATTGAGATTTTGATGCCATTAGATTCACCTTACCCAAATCTATTTCGTAAATTTTTTTCAGCTTTATATCTTTAAAAAACTGGACACAATTTCAAAAAAAAAAAAACAACAGCTTAAGTCAGTACAGTAAAAGAACTTTAAACTGCTCTCCTGAACAATGAGTAAAACAGACTTAAGGGTTTTGCCTTGTGACCACAGAATTTTTGCATAATTTGAACTATATATGAGGTGTCCAATAGCTGCGAACCCCGGGAAATCGATAATATCCGATCATCAGCAACACTTGCACTTGCAACAGCAATATTTTCGATTAAGCGTGCATTACGATGATGCACAGGCCTTACGACATCAGTAACGCTTTCAATCTCTTTAAATTTCTTCACAATTTTACCGATTGCTTGCGTTCGATTATGACGACCATCATCATTGCATAATGCGCGAAAAGTTACTACGTTTGAATCACCACTTTTGTAATAAGTTTTAATAATTTTAACGCGTTGTTCGATGGTTAGCAGTATCGGAAATGGCAAACATTCAATTAATAATATCATGACACCTCAAATGACAGCTGAGTTTCAAATCAAAGCGCTACCAGCTTAAAACCACGAAATGAATGACCCTGTAGTTTGTTTAATATCGTTTATGAGCAGCTTGATTTCGTATTGCCTAGATCTAGATTTAAAAACTGCCTCAATGTCATTGAAGGCCACCTCTTTGTTCGTCTATTAAAAGTTCCGCTGATCAAGAAAAATCTTTCAGTTAAACTTACAACAGAGTGCATAAACTAACAGCCTCGATAGCTCCATAGTGATTATGATATCAACAATTGACCCACGGAGAAAAACAGATGAGTCTCTAAACTTCAAGAGCGATTATACGAGAAATACCCCCGTCTGTAATATATCCAAAAATGGACTCCACTGAAGGAAGGCTGTGCCTTGCTTTACTTACATCAAATAGTATCAACAGCGACGGGCTATAAATTAAAGCCCGTACAGCCACCATTATTCAAGAACTCCTTGTATGCACATTTGGGATGAGACTGAAGGGGGAAGGGCATCACGCGAAATTGATCCATGCCTAAAGAAATATTTGCTGACTCATGCATCAGAGTATAAGCACACAACTCTGTACAGTGATGCTTGCGGAGACCAAAACCCTTACTACACGAAATTGATTCAGTTGCATTTAAGATTATCGAGATTAAAAGATAGGATATGTTTTATCATTGTCCGCTGTCCGGGAGCGGAGATCTAAGCTGATAACTTTTAGGCCAAACATTGATATTTCCCCTAAAGGAATTGTAACATAAAATAAACTTGAACATAAAAGATTTGATATATAGCTTTTGGCAACAGCCTTTTTCCACAGGTAATAGTAATGCAAATGTTGAGAATTGCGATAACCAGAGACAAGTGATACTGAGACCCCCAACTCACAATCCTCTTGCCGCTGGGCCCCTCAGTTTTTTTTTTCAAATTCGCCATTTTGTTTTCCCATCGGTGTTGTGTCAATTAAGAATCCGTGTGACATGCAAAAACATACAAAAAATACAAAAATAAATGCTGCCAACCTCGACAACCGTGGGGAAATGTGATAGAGTTCGGGAATACCACATTTTTACATTACTGAATGCCATTGGTTAGTAATAATATGTTGTTAGAAGGCGAATAATTTGATTTCTTTCTTTCTAGCTAAATGAGAAGTTCTATATACCAAAAACTTATTATGACAAACATGGTTGCGTATTTTGCGCTTTTGAATATCATGAACTTCGATTTCATGCGTAAATTTTTCTTAGAAAACTGACGAAAATTTGCTCAAAATGTTTGCATTTTCCTTCAACCAATCTACATTGTTCATTTTTCATTAATATTTTAAGCAAATGTACACTTACCCATGAAAGAAAATATTATCCAAACGTAACGAATAATTTCAAATTTAACGGATAAAATTCTATGAACGCTGGCAGCAACTTTGCCCACAGCGGAAGTGGCATATGCAAGGTGCGAGCGTGTTGGTGAGTCGGAATTTTTGAAGTTACGTGACATTTGTCAATACGAATTTCTATGTAACAATACAAGCGCACTTAGCATTTGCCACCACATAAAAATATAGCTTGTAGGCTAAGTAACGGGAAATCGGTCGGAGTTGGTGGTCTCAGTATTGTCTTTGGCGATAACAATAAAGTCCTACATGCAGTTGTGCATGATCTGTTGTTTTTGCAGACGCGAAGCTTTATGTAGATAAAGATGTCTGATTTCATTCTTCGGTTTCGCGAGTAGTCAAAACTTCTGCCTGAAAAGAAAGTGTCTTGTACTCCGTCATTTATAGCGTGTTTCCGTCTGTTCCTATCTCTGACTGGTATTACACTTGTACGTTAATTCTGCTTTAGTCTTACTGGCAGTTATAGTGTTGGTATGTCCTGCATAATAACTCTTCCACGTTATAATGATTCTATTAGTCGCAATGCCGATTTTTCTGCCGTCTCCTTACAATAAATATCCAATGGTAGAATGAATTGCATAGCATGGTTTACATTAGACACAACAGTTGGAGTGGTCCGCAGGGCACTGTTCACACAGACGCAAGCCATTCCATTTGGTTTATATTAAGTAGGTTAGAGAGAGGTAGCTTATTTTGTAAGATGTGGCCACTAAATTAGTCTTTGTGTAGGTCTGCAAAATAGATCCCGTGGAGTCTGTGAGTCACATTAAATTGAGATCGCAGATCCCTGAAATTCAAATGCACCTGGTGAATTCGGGCAGCGTAATGGTAAAATGTAGTGATTCGTATAATTTTCCTCTGATTTTTACGTCCCGATTTCTAGTGGTGGCCTCAAAGTGCTGATCCTGTCTGTCCGTACTCGGATTTTTGTGGTAAGCAAAAAAGTTTTGACAAAAGTTGACTTCACATAATCGATCAGAGTTTTGAAAAAAGTGAACTGTCTGCGTACAATTAATAAATACCGTCATATTCAGTCAAGAGGACTGATAAAGAATTATGTACTTGAACTAATCCGATATATTTAAAGCTGAGATTAGTGGGGATTTTTTTGTGAGTGTTAAAAAATCGTTTTGGTTGAGCTCTTTATGACAAACGGCTTAACCGCCGAGATAGGTTACTGAGATAAGAATCTGCCCCCAGCTGTCTATGTCGAAGCAAAAGTCTGGCTTACCCTGTTCCTTAGCCTCAAATAATGATGGATTTACTAGACAAAGATGTTCTGATGTATTACTGAGACGTCAGAACTTCAGACAAAAATCCGAGTGGATGTTGGAAAAGCTTATCAATTCAACCATTCAGACTCGGGATGAAATTGTAGGTCCTTTTCAATCGTCCCAAAAATACAAACTCATTCAAAATTAATGGTTAAGAGTAGCTAGTTCCTAGCACCAAATGGCGCATTGCAAAACAACAACAGCGGCAGGTAAGCCCGGCAAGCAAACGAAGAAGCAAGAACGAGAAATGCGTCCACACGGGGAAATAGAGAGGTGCTACTACAGCAATGTGTGAAAGTTTTAATAAAAGGTAAGCGACTTGCCAACCTAGCTCGAAATGAAACCAGTAAAGATGAGTAAGTAAATATCATAGTTGAGACACTGTCGGCATTGGGGGATATTGTAAACCTACTTCTGAAGACTGTTAAATGGCGAAGACGACCGAAATTTTGCTGTCAGTCATATGGAACCATTCAAAATGAAAGATAAAAGTCAATACTACATTTGACATAACTAAAATGAAGTGGAAATAATAAATATAATATTCAAAATGGCTGCGGAAGTAAATTATTATATATATACTGTGTAATCACCTAACACCATTCGTTAATAAACTGTTTGGACCCTACCAGTGCGGTTTTAGGTCCGATAAGCTCACTGGTAGGGTCCAAGGCTGTGCAGAATGACTATGAAGAATATTTTCCGCTAAATGATGTGACAGTGATGTTACTTGCTCGGTATATATCATAAGTTATGATGAGGGATAGGATTTTGCTCACTTTACCTTTTTTTTTGTTAAGTATAACACGATTAACGTCCTGATGGTGCAAAATATATGTATTTTATTTTGCCTTTTCTTCCGTTATTGCCTTTTCCCATATTTTTCCTCTTTTTAGATTTTTCAAAATTATACAAACAAAAGACTAAAATATACAAACAAAAATTAAATTTACTGGGCCAGCGCACACGGGAGCAATTTTACCGCTGCGGGCATGATCGGGTTGGCCTTTTACTTTGCGAAAATGTGTGCATCAGTTTATTTTATTTCGTGTCGTTGTCTCATTGACTGTTCTGTTTGGAATGTGCTTAATTTGTTTTTAATTTTTTTCAATAACAAAAGGAGTTGAAAATTAAAATGCCTAAAATCGCGTGCAGAGAATCGCAAAAATTACAAAATTTTGTTTTAAAATTCGGGCGAGATGACTTTTCTACCGATGGAAAAGTCCTTCTGTGTAAATCGTGTTGTATAAAAGTAAACCACAAAAAAAAAATAAAAGCAAAAAGCAGTGGCATTGAAAAAAATAAAATAAAAAACACAATGGCACTCCGGGAGTGACAGAAGTGAAAACTTGAAAAATACGTGTGTATTTTTTGAATCGTCAGGAAATATTTTAATGTGCAGGAAATTCTTTTAAATGAAGTGTTTTCTTATTCATTATTATAAACCACTATTTACTACCAAAATTGTACTATAATCTTCAATTTCCTTTAATGCGCTATTGTACATAAAAAATAATGCATACTTGTTAATACCCGTGACTTCGTCTGCGAAGAATTAGTACTTCGAGTAACTCATTAAAATATTTATATCAATCGGGTCAAAAACTATTCTATCTCTCAACCACACCAAGTAGCCCTACACTTGCATTGTTTAAATACACAGCAAAAGCATTTATTTCTTACCAAATATAAATACCTATGATGCATTTTGTTATCCCTAACTTGAGAAATAATTGGTAGATACTTCATCCACTTCCCTCGCACTAACCAGATTTCCCGAGCAAATTTTGAAAATAAAATTCTCTCTTAAATTACTTTACCATAGCAAACACACTTTCCCATTCCCATCCCCCATTAGCAGGGAAAACAGCTTGTAGTAGGCAAATTCTCTTAAATTTTCTGAGCTTGCGGCAGCGTTGCCAACCACTTTTAACGAAAAAATCAATAACTTAAAAAAAGGATTCCTTTTCAATAAAATAATACAAAAAAATTATTTTTAGGTAAAGTGGAACAATAAATCAAAGATTAAGCTCAAATATAAACAAAAATAAACTGCTATCGAATTTGTTTCCAATTTCAATCAACTTACTGGAAGTGGAAGCTGGAATTATTTTTCAATATTGACAGATAAATTGTTCGTAAAATGGGCAGAGTTTAAAATTGGAAACACATTCATTACGACCGAGGTTACATATAAAATTATTTTTTGTCCAGATTTTTTAAGAAAGTTTAAAAATATAAAAAAAAAAACAATAAAAAATGGAAATAACAGAAGTCCCCTTTTTTATGGTAGCAGCACCCCTGAAAGCATTTCCTTTTTCTAACTCTTGTTAAACCACGATTCCCATACCCATTCAATTCAATTCAATTTTTGTTTGATTAAATTTTATAATTTTTTAAACATTTTTATAAAATGTTTGCCAAAAAAAAAAAATTAAATGTAAATCGGTCTTAAAGAATGTGTTTCCACCTTCAAACTCTGTCCATTTATCGAACACTCTATCTGTCATTCCTTAAAAATAATTCCAGCTTTCACTTCCCGTAAGTGGAATGAAATTGGAAACAAATTTTAAAGCTGTTTGTTGTATAAATACAAAATGTTTTGTTTATTTTTTTATATATATGTTTTACTTTTGATTTATTGTCGCCCTTTACCAAAAAAAAATATTTTAGCACAACATTTGTGCTGCGAGTTCAACTTATTCCCTGCACTTAGCGACATCTACATCTCAGCTCTGCATTTGGACACTTACCTTCTCAAATTCGCGCGAATTTTTTACTTTTATTTTTTCAAATTCTCTGAAGCTGAAGGTTAATTTATTTTCTCAACAAACTTATTGTTTTAACTTTAGAGAATAAAAATCAAATTCCGCAAAGACATTCATCCATTCATGTGTGTAAGTATTCATAAGTGAATATAACCTGCGTTTGTAGCTCTACTCTAATTTCACAAAATGGTTCCCAAAACAATTACACAAAATGTCTTGTAATATGGTAACACTTATTTCCCACATTAAATACCGTAGACCAGAATCCAAACGATATAGTGAGAAGGTAAGTTTCCGGTGACACCATTAATGGCGTCTGTTGTTCTCTTTGAGGTATGATAGGTCTGTTATCTGCTAGGTGTCGCTCTTTCTTAGTTGATACATTTATCTACTCTATCATTGTATATGTACAATACTATATACAATGACTCTATATACCCTCTCAACTTTCGTTCCAATTTCACGAACACTGGTGTCGCAACATTGGTAACGCAATATTGGTGTCGCGAGTTCAATTATTTTATCCCATATCAAAAATGCTCAACGCGCCTAAAGAAGTTATCATTTCACAAATCAAACCATTACATCTTATGTCACTGGGAGTGAAAAAAATGAGTTTAATGCAGATCTAACCGAAATGTGTTTGGCATGTGACATACCTCTATTTAAAGTTAACTGTCCACAATTCAAGGCTTTCTTTGGAGTAAAAAAATAAGGTCCAGACCAAATGTTTCTATAATTAAGTTTTTTTTTTGTCTGTTTGAATAAATGCTTTTATTTTGCCTTTTTTTATTTTTAAAGTCAACAAAATCCCATCCCTGATTCATAGCCAAGTAGGTATAAGCTCACAAGAAGGAGGTACCTACACAAAATCGACAAATCGCAACAGAGATCCGTAAAAAGGACAGCTCTATTTTAAGGATAGTTACGAACTTTATCTCCATCAGCTATGAACAGTAAACACTTGGCAAGGGTAATTTCTTTGGCCTAAGAACCCAATTGAGTGGAAGGGCCATATCAAGAAAAAGACTCAATATGCGAATCTGTCGCCCAATATTAAGACGGATTAAGACCGAATGAACATTACATCATCGTCACAAAGAGTCTTTGTTGAAATCCCGAAGGGCAACGCAGAAGTCTATCAGAAGATTCATTACAAGATATTAGATAGGCATTTCCACATAAAAAAAAACTCATAAATATTCTGATTATCGCCCCGCAAGTCGAATCACCAAGTTTTTCCTTACCCATAATCATATCCTTCCTCTACATCGTTTTTGAGTAAAATTGGATTTTTACTACCCAAAAATGTTCCGATCTAAACAAATGAATGTCCATACGATTATATCGATATAAACCGTCGCATAATTTTCATCCATAAGCATTTTCGAATAATAAACCAAAATCGTCTATGGAATTTGGCAGGACTACAAACTGGGTCGACCTTAATCCCCAACAAAAAAATATTTCGAAATCTTATTATGTGAGAAATTCCTAAAATATTTTATAGCCTCACACAGAAAAGCACGCCGCTCTGTTCTTACTGCTATATCTGTATAACCATAAATACTGTAAATTTCTCTTCATAAATCTCCTCGATTCAATCCTTTAACCCCTTGGATGGTTCCTCTATATCCCGTAACAAATGAATAGCATATTGAAAATATCAAAACGATGCCGATAAAATTTGATCCCGAAAAAAGGCATATACAATATACATATACCTTACATGTTGATACTGGCGTGTGCATGCATATAAAAAGATTGTATACTTTCGTATAGGTACATTCAGCAAGGATGTGTTTTCCAAGTAGCAACAAAAATGCACTACATTGCGTATCGATTATTTCGTATGTGAACGAACGTCACAATTCAGATTCGAGGTCCTTCACCTTAAGAACCGAACTGAAACTATGCGAAACATAGTTCCCAGCAAGCAAGTTCATCTCAGCTGAGCGATTTTAACATCGATGTATGTAGGTAGAATCAGGCGCTGGCAGAGGATACGAACGTTCAACTGAATCTTCGAATCCTTGTAATGGGTATATGAACAAAAATATCTAACGCCTGGCCCAAGGCTTCAAAGGGATATTCGCCGGCAAACGTGCGCATACACTTCGTATATACTCGCATACCTTGCAAGCATATATATATAAATATTTTTTTTAATAACAAACCATAAATAATGAAGCTAGCTGCCATATCTTCGCCTTCCGCAAGAGATTCCTCTCAATGGAGCTAGATGATAAATTACTCTTGGAGACTTTTCTGTTCCGGATCGCTAGGCATGCTTTCTGGATTTACCCCGGAATAGAAGTAATGGACATGCTACACTATACTATAATAATCCAGCTAGGTGGAGCAGAAGGCTTTGTTTTTACTAGGGGGTATGTTTACGTAGGATTCGGTATTGGAGTTGTATTTCTTCCAAGGGCCAATAAGTACGGCATTTTAGTGGGGCCAACTTAATCGAGTTTAGCATACGTTATACGTATAGGGAGAGCTGCAATAAATTGCTTCCATTTAAGAAAGCGTAATCTTGTGTAGCAGAAAATCTGTACTAATTGAAACATTACAATTATTTGGTAGTTTGCTTCCGTTTTCTTGTTGTGATGGGACAATTACCTACGTAGGTATTGTTCTGCGGTAAGGCAGGATTTCGTATGTAACGAGGGGATCATCTGATTTAGTTTTATCACGTCACCTGTTAATAGTTCGAGCTCAAAAATAAAATTACAAAAAAAAAAACAGTTTCATGTTTGAAGCAATATCAAATGGATCGACTTATAATGGAACAACGCTCCGAAATGATTAAAACAGAAAGAGCGAGACAAAACTTTGTTAACAATGGCAAATGCATTGTAGTTGCCATACTCCTTGTTTACTAAACGATGGCCTACTGGGAAAACGAGGAATGCGTGGTCTGCCGCAGAATTCACCTGTTCAAGGAGTCACGAAGAATCTTTCTCCCGAAATATCCGAAGAGGTTTTCATCCGTTTTTGACAGTTCATGCTTCTGCACCATACAGCAAGGACCGGGATGATTAGGATCTTACATACAAACCATAAACTAACTATTAAATAGACTGACAGCTTTCCTACGTCTCCCCGATACGCCCCGCAGATTTTTTTCAATATAAGCCCCTCCCACCGCTCGCTATTTTACTGTCGGTGAATACGTGTGAAGCAGCAAAAAAAATACTGGCACTCAGCAGTGTTCCTACATTGTGGCATCTCTACCTACCTATTTGTGGGAATTTCAATTTTCGGTAAAATTTCCATGCGTAAAACATCAAAATTGTGGGAATATCAACCATCTGACAAGAAAACCTTCAAACTACATATTACCTTGAATGTAAACGCACTAAATATACATAAAAAGGAGATTTGCCTTTAGCAGCAATTTCCAGTACCAAAAATAATGATTATAATGTTAGCAAACTGCGATTTTTATACTGAAGATTAATTTAATGTTATTTTCTTTCCGCACAATACAAATTTTACTTTTAAAAGAATCTTTTTCTCATAAAAAAATTTAGGGAATTTGAGTTTAGCGAAAAGGGAAAAATGAACACGCTTCGTGGGAAAAATAAAGCGAGAGTGCTAAGAACACTGACTGAGATTTAGTGTATTTCGTGAGTTGCTGTCAGCTGATGGATGCGTTCTGAGAGTTTAAATTCGTTGTTTTATTGCACCACGATAACATTTGTTTTCTATTCTACAAAATTTAAAGTAGCGAATGTAATCAACATAAATAAATAAAGGAATAAGTGTGAAAAATTCATTCGTTGAAATAAAAGAAGATATTTTTGTTCCTACAATTAAAGTGTCTGTTTTTGGGGAAAAAATATGTTAGTGGAATACTCAAAATTTATAAACACACCAAAATAATCAAAATGAAGTTTCAATGTCAAACTCAAGTAATTCTTTTTATTTATAAATCAACCACATCTTTACACGTCCACTCACGAAGCTTATTCAAACGAGACTGTCCTGATTTTTGAGTTATAATCTTTTCATGAAGATTCCATTTAATAGCGGAAAATAACAAAAAAACAATCAAAATTTGTTAGAACATTTTAAATAATTGAGATAAATAATTAAATTCCATTTGAAAACAACTGCTTCAACCAAGAACATGAATAGTGCTGGTTTTTAATAAAAAAAAAAAACACAACTGAAAAGTTTTTGGTAGACATTTTATGAATGAAAATAATGTCAATATTTATGTGAAAAGTAAAATAAAGTTGCAAAATGATGACTGCACATTTATTATTGTTTCTTCACAATTTGTTTCAAACTGAAGACTTTTTTTTACTTGATTTCTTGTTTGTAATTTTTCTTACACTTTTTAAGTGACAGTACAGTTGTCAGTTTCGTTTAATACTGTTGTTAATAGTTTCACCAAATCGATCATTAAAATGGGAATGTAAAAGGAGAAATTGGTTGCGAAACTTAAAGGAAATTCTATGGCGAAAATGCGAACAATTTTTTTATATTGATATTGTTTTAGAACGACACAAATTAATTAAAACTCTTCATTAAAATAAAACTTTAAAACTATACCCTACGAATTTAACAAAGTGCATACATATTAACATATATATTATGTTTGTCTAACAACACAGTTTTTCTTTGATTCTTGCCTACTCTCTTAATTCAGCTAACGTACATAAATCATGCATTCATTCATTCCAACTGTTTAATACTCTTTCTCTTGCTAACATTTTGTCTAATTGTGTGCATACATTTACTGCAATTTGATGCGATCGATGACTCTCGCTGGCTGGCTAGTAGGCACTTGAAGTTTTTTTTGGTGCGTACACTATTCCAACTATTTTTGGCTGGGTTATAGCAGGCCACCATGATCAACATTCCTCTCTTACAACTCATCACACTCGGTTAGACTATGAACAAGAATTTGATCTAGAAAGATTCTGGAGGCTAGAAGAAGTTTCCAGTGAACCGCCGTTGTCTGTAGAAGAGCAACTTGCTGAGGAACATTTCGCCAATAACCACATTCGTCGGCCAGATGGCAGGTATGAAGTGCAATTGCCCTTTAAACCCTCAACTCAATTAAACTTCAGAGATTCCCTTGGAACAGCTCTTACTCGGTTTCATTCAATCGAACGCAAATTGAATTCAAACAGCGAACTCAAATCCCAATACTCAGCCTTTATAAATGAATACATTTCACTTGGGCATATGGAAGAAATTCCTCCCAGTGATATTTTCCGATCCACAAAACAATCAAACTACTATATGCCTCACCATGCCATTTTTAAGAGCGACAGCACTACGACCAAAATTAGAGTTGTTTTCGACGCATCTGCGAAAAGCAATAATTCGAGATCACTCAACGAAACTCTTCTAGTCGGTCCAACTATCCAGCGCGACATTTTCTCCATTTGCTTAAGATCCCGTCGCCACATTTATCTTATGAGTGGAGATATTGAGAAGATGTATCGCCAGATCTATATTGCACGAAATCACACTGACTATCAGCGGATTGTTTGGCGTGAAAACCCAGATGAACCGCTGAATCATTATCGATTGCTAACTGTGACATACGGGACATCAGCGGCCCCATTTTTAGCAGTTAGAACTTTAAAACAACTGGCCATGGATTCATCACTGACACATCCCCGTGCATCTGCAACACTACAAAACGACTTTTATGTAGATGATGTCATAACAGGTGCGGACACTATTGAAGATCTCATCACCCTTCGCATAGAGCTGATTGATTTGCTAAAATCAGCTGGGTTTAACCTACGTAAATGGTCCACCAACTGCTGGCCATTGCTAACCTCATTACCGGACGATCAAAGAGAACTGTCACCAGTTGACTTTGAAGAGTCCAATTCAATTAAGATTCTTGGCTTGCAATGGTGCCCTTCGAAGGATTGTTTTACGTACAGGGTCAGGTTAAGCCCTTTGGGGTCCTGTTGGACAAAACGTCGCATACTGTCAGACGCATCGCGCATTTTCGATCCGTTAGGATTCCTTGCCCCTATTGTAATAGGCATAAAAATCTTGCTACAAGAGCTGTGGAGAAAACAACTCAAATGGGATGAAGAAGTCCCAGAAGGCCTGTCTCATCAGTGGATCACAATTCGAAACGAGTTGCATCTTGTGGAAACATTTTCGATCCCTCGAATAATGCTCTACAATAAGAGCGATTGGGAATTGTATGGCTTTTGTGATGCATCGTTGGATGCATACGCAGCAGTCGTCTATTGTCGCAGCGTAAATCCAGACAACACCATTTCAGTCACGCTTGTAGCTGCAAAATCAAAAGTTGCCCCTTTGAAGGTCCTATCACTTCCCCGATTGGAGTTATGTGGAGCCTTATTACTAACCCGTTTGCTAGACAAGATTAAGCTATCGTTACAGGAACCAGACATAAAAATATTCGCTTTTACAGACTCATCCATTGTACTGCATTGGTTCTCAGCCCCACCTAAAAAATGGTCTGTCTTCATTGGGAACAGGACATCTGAGATACTTTCATCGATTCCTATCAAGTCATGGAGCCATGTTCGATCGGCCTTTAACCCTGCGGATGCCGCTACACGAGGGATGTTACCCTCTACTCTATCGGATACTCATATTTGGTGGAAGGGACCCCAGTGGTTAAGTGAAGTTCGAACCAAGTGGCCTCTATCGGAATACCAACAGGAAGACATTGACGTAACTCAATTGGAAGAAAGGAAGGTATCTTCGCCACAGGTACTCATAACAAATATCAACACAAATAACTTACCCGTGCTTGAAGAGCTTTTGCACAATTCCTCTAACTGGCTTCGATCGGTACGCGTCACAGCATATATATTTCGATTCGTTCAAAACTCTAGACCATCTAAATATGCTCGTAAGGGACATACCCCCTCAACAGAAGACCTTCTCTTTGCAAAAACGGAATTAATCAAAAGTGCTCAATTTTCCTTATTTAAAAATGAAATCGCTTGTCTCAAAAATAATTCGGAGCTGCCCTCAAAAAAAAACAAACTCTCGTCTTTGTGCCCTTTCCTTGATTCCTTCGGTATTCTACACGTCGGTGGTCGTTTAGAATATTCAAACTTAAACTACTCCGAAAAACACCCAATCTTGCTTTGTAAATCACACCCAATTGCTAAACTCATCGTTGAATATGAACATAAAAAACATCTCCATTCTGGCGCCTCGTTATTATTTGCATTAACAAAACAGAATTATTACATAATCGGATGCAGAAACCTAGTTCGAAAGGTTGTGCATGATTGCACTACGTGTTTCCGCCAGCGACAAACCACTACCAATCAACTGATGGCAAACCTCCCCAGTGAACGAGTAAGATATTCGCGGCCATTCAGCAGAGTTGGCTGCGATTATGCTGGCCCCATCACTCTTCGTCTTAATTTAGGAAGAAACCCGAGGTTCGTAAAGGCGTACATAGCCTTATTCGTCTGTTTTGTAACCAAGGCTATACACCTCGAGCTTGTTGGAGACTTATCCTCAGTAAGTTTTCTTCAAGCATTGGATCGTTTTGTTGCACGACGTGGAAGGCCGTACGAAATTTGGAGTGACAATGCCACCAATTTTCACGGTGCAAAACGAATGCTGGATGAAATGTTTAAACTGCTGTGCAGTCAAAACCACAACACACTTGTCGCCGATCATCTATCAAAGGACAACATACAATGGAGATTCATACCACCCTCTTCACCACATTTTGGAGGCCTATGGGAGTCTGGAGTTCGATCTGTTAAGCTGCATTTAAAACGCGTCATAGGTGAAACAAAACTTACCTATGAGGCAATGTACACCCTCTTGGCAAAAATTGAGGCCCTACTCAATTCGCGACCAATGTGGCAAACATCTGATTCTGATCCTCTTGCCCTTTCACCTGCTCACTTTTTAATTGGTGAAGCATATACTTCTGTTCCCCAACCTGATAATTCTCATCCTATTGTAAATATGAAAACTAATTGGTCACTTTTGCAGGCAATGTTTCAAGGTTTTTGGAAACGCTGGCATAGCGAATATCTTACCTCCCTGCAGCAAAGACCCAAATGGAGACATTCGCAACCCAACCTGGAAGTCGACGATGTTGTTCTACTCAAGGAACCCAATCTACCCCCATCGAAGTGGATTCTCGGACGAATTCTTAAAACTCACCCCGGAGCAGACAACAAATGTAGAGTTGTAACCATACGTACAAAGTTCGGCGATTATGTACGACCTGCTGTTAAGGTTGCTGTTCTGCCTATTTCTGAAAGGCCTTAGGCTTTCAGGGGGGCTGGATGTTTTAGAACGACACAAATTAATTAAAACTCTTCATTAAAATAAAACTTTAAAACTATACCCTACGAATTTAACAAAGTGCATACATATTAACATATATATTATGTTTGTCTAACAACACAGTTTTTCTTTGATTCTTGCCTACTCTCTTAATTCAGCTAACGTACATAAATCATGCATTCATTCATTCCAACTGTTTAATACTCTTTCTCTTGCTAACATTTTGTCTAATTGTGTGCATACATTTACTGCAATTTGATGCGATCGATGACTCTCGCTGGCTGGCTAGTAGGCACTTGAAGTTTTTTTTGGTGCGTACACAGTCAACGAGATCGGTTGACCTCCTTTTTGTTTTCTTATGGCATTTTTTTTTTTGGATTTGTATATATGAAAATAAAGTTTATAACGTTTATTTGAAACAACACTCTTATTTTACACAACACTACACACTACACAATCATTCGGAACACATACAAAACATAAGGGAAAGTATAACACACATAAAACATACAACATTTATCCTAAAACATTATTTAACACAAAATTTATACATTGAACAATCACACATATAAAACGCAATCCTAACTCCAACCAAACTTAAATAGATATCATAAAAACTATGTCTACCTATCCAAAATTCATTATAAAATAACTTAAAAAATATTCCTCTTCTTTATATCCTGTAATTTGAACATTAATTTCTATTCAATTGTAAGAAAATCGAACAACTACCTATTTATATAAAAAAGTAGCGAAAAATTTCAACCTGGAACTAAGAAAAACTATGGTTTACAACACAGCCCTTGATATTGAAATGAGAGTCCACCTTAGGCTACCGACATGGCGGTTTAAACAGGAACCGGAAGAGTGTAGGCTGTTTTTTTTCAAGTATGAGTGAGTCCCCTTTGATTAGCATAGGCACAAATACATGAATTCAAACTGGGCTACATCCAAGGTCAAATTCAGCTTGTAGGCAATTTCTCTTTTTTGGCTGAAGCTGTCAGTCTATTTAATAGTTAGTTTATGTTCTCGAGTATTGTTCAATTGTATGGTGTCCTTCTTCCTCTATTGGGATAACACGTATTGAAAGAGTTCAAAAAGCTTTTACAAGATTTGTAGTCAGGCAGTTGAGGTGGAGAACTGATTCTCCTTCATATGCATCTAGATGTGCCTTAATTGGTCTTGATTTATTAGAAAAAAGACAGTCTGTTCAGTGCATATAGTTTGTTCAAGATATATTTTCATATCGTAGTAAGTGTCCACAAATACTTACCTACATTGGAACATTGGCATCTCGATGGTACGGCCTTCGTGCGATGCTTCCAGATTCGGCAAACATGTTTACAAACCTCATAATGGTCCATCTACTCGGGGGATTACCGCCAAACTCCCGCCTAAATTCCCTTTGGACGGAAATGACGGACTGCAAAGCATGGTACCGTTGCACTACCAAATTCCTTTCTCCGTATCCCAAGCATCCATTTTTATAAATCTAAATAGTAACCTACAAAATAAAAAAAAAAAAAGCCGATTACTCACACAGAAAAAAAGTTATTACGTTTTATTTTTGTAGCACGATTCGTGCGCCACCCTGTACTTTGAAATCTATATTCCAGAGAGAAGATTACGTCTACGTCATTTTTTTAACAATCCAAAACATAGATACGATTATGGTTGCAATGAATCCTTTTCTAAATGTATAAAACTCTTTAATTCTATATGTAATGAACTAGATAAAACAGTTTGGAATTTAAAATAAAATTACAAAATATTGTACATTGAATTGTTAGTAATCTGTAAGATTTTATATCCGTAGATGAATAAATAAATAAATAAATAAATATACGTTATACGATTTCCTTTGGTCCCGCTAGCACGTTCACCCCCATTTCAAACTTTTCTCTCTTTTTATATGGACTGCCATCCAGTCTTTTTTCAATTCAACAGCAAAAAAGCTTACTTCTGACTAATAGTGGAATTTGTATCGTCTTCAAATCAGTCTGCAGAAGTAATTTTAACATATCATTACCATTGACTGTGACTTTATTATACAAGGCTCGTCAAGTCTCTGTTCGGGTCCTGTTGCCTTGGCATTTACTTTTTTAGCAAAACTTTCAAGCAATATTCATGGCGTATCCAGCTATTTTTCGCTTTTTCTTCTAGATTTCCCCTTGAGACGTCGATGCGGCTGTGTAGGCGAGCTGTTTTTAGCGTTTTCATCAAACCAGGTCCTTCAAGAGGGATTTCGGACGAGATCAGTACATTAGTTGCTTCTTTTCTAATGGCTTATTGGGTCATCAATACCTCTAGTTGCTGGATACATATGACTTTGGATTCGGGAACACACAATAAGCAAATTAATGTCAAGTAATTTATTTCGATTGCAACCATCAAAAGTTAAATCTACTGCCTCCGCAGACATTTGGTTGCCCTGCCTTTACAAGAAACTTTTTTCCCGGGGTAATGGTATATTGTTCTTTTCTTCCATCCCCCTAGAGTCCTACAACACTCCGGATAATCCAAAGATTGATGTACATTTCAACAAAAAAAAGTCTTCTTAAATATTTTACAGCCAAACGAGTTTCCGTCTCTAAAGGAGCTGCTACTCTACTCCTACACTTGGCTAGTGTACCTTAACATGCACACTTCGACAGTAAAAAGAAGTGGGTGCGAAATCCAAGCTTATAAAATATATTTCTCGTCTTATCTTGTTGAAAACTACATAACTTTAATCTCTCAATCCCATTATGAATACCCTCTTCGCCTTCAACACGCTACACATAGATGTGTACCAGATGTAGGTAGACACTTGGTCATAACATATGCACATAAAGTTGCCGGAGATGAAAAATATCTCCGGCAATCATTATCAAAACTAAAGTACCATGGCCCATTGTTATACTGGTAAATAAATATTAAGCCTAGCATAGTACGGCTATATCTAGGCACACTCAATAAAGTCTCGTTATAAAGATACACAAAATACCAGTTTCAGATTATAATTTGAGATATTCAAATTCTGTTTGGTTTAAGTTCTAATTCCTTTGACGATGTGTAGGTAGTGTGTATACGAAACGTTCGAATAAATTTTGGGGGTGCGCAAATATTTAAACTTCAAACTTGTAGCTTGGTATTGGTATATTCTCCCTTTTTATTGCACAAGCAGAACTGTACTGTACTTAAAAGAGGCACACCAGCCACACATAACCTTCATCGGTAAGGAAGGACTAAGTTTTCAACGAAAGTTTGATTACATTTCTGATAACACACAAATGGGAGGGACCGACGAAAGGTGGCGCATTAAATTTTTTTTTTTGTTTATTCCATCAGACTCCTTAAGTTATCCCATCTAGAATGAATTAATGTTAAACAAAATATTTTAAATTGCCAGAAATCAGACCAGACAGACGAATAGGGTCAAGGGATGATGGGGTTACGAAATTCGGTTAGACGCGTTTGAGCGGCAATATTAATGTAATTTTTGGATATTTTCATCTACGAACGTGGGACTTGGAGAGGAAAAATTAATGGAAAATTTTAAGGAAATTGTACATCACTTGTCGGAAGTAGAATAAGGGAAAAATAATTAAAATGGGATTAAGTCTTACGACTTGGCTGTTATTTGTGCGGAAGTAATGCAATTACGATTTTGTGAGATCTATATGTATAAGTATCTATGTATGTTTTTATTTTGTGTTCAGCGGAAGGTTAAATGATTAGAAATTTACTATGTACTGTGCATAGCCAATGTCAGTCAGGTTGGATATGATAAAAAATTTGAGAAATCCAAAAACCCATTAGGCGGGAGGTAATTGCACGGACGATGAACACGCTTGGCATGCCACAATACTGTGTCTATATTCTACGGGAGAAGGAGAGTTTCTACAAACTTCTCGCTACTTGCACACTCTTAATCAAGCAAAACGGGAGTCTAATACGACTGAGGAGATTATTAGTAAGAGTATTATTAGGTAGTGCCGTTTGAGGCCGTTTGAGCGGCCTTCTTCCATGTAGGAGTGGTCTCGTCAACGAGATTGTTTACATACCCCTTTGACTTAAAATAATCCCATAGAAAGAAATTCAATTACCAAAAACTGGGACGCCCAGTCCACGAAAAAAAAATTCAAAATTTGACTGTGGAATTATGCCCTACTCAATTGGAATATAAGTCCATAATTTTTTCCAATAATGAGACATATTTCCACCATTTTGAATATGTTATTATAAAAAAAAACTCCAAACCCCACGTTTCAGACATTTTTTCTTACACACGGAAAAATGTTTCTTCTAAATTGGAAGTACAAGTTTCTTAAAACAAGAAAATAAAGTACGGTTATGGTCCAAGCCATTTATTTCTTCTTTTCAACATTTTCTGTGAATGAATCAAGAATGAGAGAAAAAAAGGAAAATTTAGAAAACAATTCTTGAATTAAGAAAATAATTCTTTAATACATATTCTCAAGAATTGTTTTCTTCCAATAAGAATTATTTTTCCTAAATCGTGCATAGGTTTTCTTGATCCAAGAAACTGATCGCTTATTGAGATATGTTACATTAAACAAATATTTCTTATATGAACAACTTTGGTCTATGATCAAGCAGAATTTTCTTGATCCAAGACTTGAAATCAAGAACTACTTTCTTATACCAACAACTTTTTTCTAAAATCCAGAACAATTATTGTTGTTCCCAGAAACAAATATTTGAATTTGAATTGTCTCCCCAAGAACATTTTTCTTACATGAAGAATTTATTTCTGGAATTCAGAAGAATTATTCTTGATTTAAGAAGGAAATTCTTAAATACGAAAATTTACCCCAAGCACTTTGTTGTTGCATCAATAAACTTTTTCTAAGATGTTGCAGCGTTATTTATATTCCAGAAACGATTTGTTAAATACTTAAGAACTTTTCTCTTATATCAATAACTTTTTTCTTAAAACATGTATTTGCACCATCGTATTCTTGAAATAAGAAAATTTAGATATTTCTTCTGCTATCGACTAGATACTTACTTCTTACTTCGATCAAATGTTCATCGAAATCAGAGAACAGTCAATAAAGAACTTCAAAACCAAGAAATGTATCCTGCATTAAAATATAATTTATACAGTCATATATTGTAAAATTGTGTATTACCTGAAATGAAGATAAATTGATTAGTAGAGTTGAAAGCTTTTACTTATTTTTTTATTTGGAAAAAAGGTTAAAGTTTTATTTACACAATCTTTATTTATGGAAATTAAGTGCTTATATATTCATTGCATTACATTCAAATATTTCTTTTCTTAAAATCTTTTCTTCCGTCTGGTAAAATACTTGTTATAAATGGTTTACTACATATTTCATCAATTTTTAAATTTCTATAATTTTCATTTTCCTCTCCAACAATCTCACAGCAAAAATGATCATCATGAGAGTCTATTATGACTTGAACCAAAATAAAAATATTTCTCTGAACAATAATGTTACAAATTCGGAATAGTTCTTCTGATATCAAAAGATTTCATGTAATCTGTTCCTCTATAATTTATTTTTGATGTTTGATAAACTTTAAATACACCAACCACAAAATTGGTCAAGTTTATATATAATAAGAAGAAAGATGTTTCTTATATTAGGTCCTATTTTCTTAATAAGAATTTGTTTCTTATATGCAGTAGCTAAAGAAGTAAGTTGAACGTCAGCAACAGTATATCGAAACAAACATCAAACATATATAATAAATAAAAGACCATAAATTCGATCTAAATTATGGTAGCATAAAGTCATATATGCTGGATATAGTTTTAATAATTTTTCTAAATTGCTGCAATTATTTTCTTGGAATTAGAAAATCTGTATGCGTTGTAAATAAAGGACAGATTTCTTATTATCAAAGAATTACTTCTTGACTTCAGAATATATTTATTTAGTTTTCTATATTATATTCGTTTCTTAAATCAAGAAATATTTGATCGTTTCGGTAAAATGATATTTTATTACCAATAAGAATCATTTTCTAGATCCAAGATTAAGTGTTTTAATACTATTAAATCAAATTCGAACAAAGAAGAATTTGCTAATTTTTTAATTTCCTCGATTCAAGAAACGAAATTTCTTTGTGTAGAAAATAATTTTCTTTCCGTGCAAAAATAACCATATAAAATTTGTTCAACTTTTTAGCTTTTACTTTTTAAATTTTCAAAAGCTAAAAGTCAATTTATTTATTAAAAAATGAAGTTTTTTTTAGCTTTCGAGAATATGAGACATTAAAAGAAAATAAATTAAGGTTCGCTTTTTTAAAAACAAAAAGAGTAAAGTTACAATGGGCGCTGATTACTTTTCTTCGTAATAAAACTTTTTCTTAGTTTGGAAATGAGATATTGGAAATTCGAGAAATTTAATTGAATTTTCGGGAGACTCCCGAAATATCGGGATTAGGCATCTGAATTATGAGCCTTTATTTATATTCTCGTGCAAAAATGCGGATGCGTGACGTTGTAAATCGAGTATAATGTTGGCGGCAATTCTACATCCATGGACGCATTAGGAAACTGAGCGTTAATCCTACAACATCCAAGAGCAATATTAATTTCTTATCACTTATCACAGCAAAGATACACAAAAATAACACCTACGGGCTTTATTTCTTCTTTATATTTCTATGACTTTTCCGTGTGGGCCTTAATTTTAACAAATGAACATACAAACCATTTAATTTTTCCCTTACATTTTATTATTATTTTTAAAATACATTTTACAAAATAGAAAATAAGAAAAAAAAAACTTAACATACTTATATTTAATTAATCCAATTTTTGGAACAGCATTTGTAGAAATACCTGTGGACCCCCCTGCTTGGGGTCCCTGTTTGGAGGTTGGATACGTACGAGTATATGCGAAGTTTTTTTTTTAAATAGATGCAAAAAATAATAAAATAAAATATTGCCTGCACCCAACCTCCCACCTGCTCCAAATCCAACTGTGATCCTAAGCAGGGAGTTTCATATTCCTACTACATTCGCATTCCACTGTTTATGCATCGTAGACTTACATAATACCTATGTAATGTTGTCGCTCCACGGTCAAATTCGACCTACTCTCTTCTTTATATTGTATTTTACGTAACAATAGTTTAGTAACAGTACTGTCGGGAATTTATTCGAATACAAAATAGTATCATTCTCTAGTGAGGGTCCCTATGCCAATTCTGAAACGAAATAACAACTGTGTGTGCACTTTAAAATAAGTAATAAAGCCCGTGAGTGTTATTTGTTTTTGTTTTTTTTAGATAAAAACCGCGGGCTTTAACTTCGCGCGAGTTATTTCATTGCATCATTTCGTACTCGTCGGAGTGACTGTCCATTGATTTAATGTTTATAGTAAAAGAAAAACCATCATTGGGGAGCGCTCGTTTTCTTAAGCTTCCATTTGGCTTTTCAGATTTTTTGTATTAAAAGTTTCAGCTTTTTACTTTTGTGGTTAAGTGGACTCCTTGGAATTTACTAGTTTGTGGACTTGCTGCTATTATGCTATACATAATGGCCGTGGCTACGTGGTTTGTATTGTCTTTTCTAACGATCGTCACGTATCAGGCTTTTGTGAATGATTTTAATTAAGGGTCCAAAAATTTACCGAAGCAACAGGAGACTGTTTTTGTTTTCCGAGTGCTGGAAAACCTCTGGCAGTTGCTCGGGTGCAAGCAAGTTTTGAGGAAAACCCTGAAACTTTCACCAGGCGATCTTCTGAGCAATTAGTGATATCTGTAGGCGGTCTTTGCAAAGAATTTTACGACAGTTAGCTACACCTTTGTCCATATAAGATTCAATTGGTTCATGAGTTCAACTGTGTGATTCAATGGGATTTCGAATTATGAATGGAGTGAGTGGCTCAGATTCAAATGGGGAACACACTTTTGTAGGACAACGAAGCTACTCGGTCGTGGAATACTGTTTAGTAGGAAGTGAATGTATATCTTTGATAAATGAGTTCAAAGTATTGTGTGAGCCGTATTCAGACCATATGCTTCTAGTCGCGGAGTTTGGTTCAGCCCCAATAGAAAGTGAAGAAGTTCGAGCGATACTTTTATTACCTCCTAAATTGTTACGGAGGGAGACAAATGCATTCAAGTACGGACTCAATTTTGATTAACACCTACACACAGATATTCATTGTTGCATTGGAGGAATTGTAGATCTGATTAAAAGATCGTACCCACTTTGCATTCATGTTCAAGGAAAAGACTCAAACCTTGACGAAGACAACGAATGCAAAGCGGCAAGGAAAAAAGTCATTCGGATGGCTCAAGACTTTTCGAAGACCAGGCAATCATTATTATAATAATTTCACGAGCAAACAAATCCTTTAAAAAAATCTGTAAAGGGAAAAAGAAAATTTATTACATCTCAAGCTAACTTTCATTAGGAAAGCACTTTGGTCGGCGGTAAAAAAGTTCAACAGCAAAACGCCCCAAATTGGCGCACAATTGAACGCGAATACATTGATAAACCATTTCTGAACACTTTTGAACCGAGCAATGGATACTTCTCAGCTCAAGTACGCAGCACCTTTTAATACCAATGACCAGTGGCGGCGACGCGTCATATTGTTCATTTTGTTCATGAACGCCTAACTTTTAGAGAATAAATATTTAAAATTCAAAAAAATGATTTCAGTTGTCCTCTAAGTCCTAACTACAGTCTTGTGCTAGTGTATTTCCCAACTCGTGCCACCCTCTCGAGAACTTGAGCCAAATCGTACTTCATAACCTGCGACTTTCCACTCATTCCGCTACTAACATCAAAATTTAAAAAAAATGTTTCCAATAACCACTTATCCCCTAAGCCCAACCAAACTTCAGTAGATTTCTTAGTGAATTTCCCAACTCGTACCAGTATCTTGTGCACTTGAGCCCATTCTATTCGTAATTCATACTTCATACCGAAACGAAAAACTACCCTGCTACTTGCGAAACTGCGACCAGCGGCTGCGACTGCGACTGCGACACGAATACTTTCCATTTCCACTCACTCGTTCAGATGAGTTGCAAACGAAATGTATCCATCAAAAATAAATGCTATAAAAAAAAGTATAACACACATGGTACCCACTATTTCGTTCAGCTCAGTTGTAAACGAAATCGATTATTTTGTATGACTACGGGTTTGTATGGGGTTCGACGTTCGAGTGGTGGATTTTGGGTTAGGGTGTTATCAAGTGGGAAGAAAGCATGAGTTATTATACCCATTGCTTTCACGTTCGACTAGTTCCAAAAGGCAATGAACGAAATGGAAAATTTGTATAGGATTTTTGAACAAATCTAAAAGGCTGGACTTAGAATATAAGTAATTTTTCGGTTTAAATCAAAAAAAAAATTAAGAAAAAATAAAATCGATGAGCTGAACGACTACACTATACTCACGCGTCGCCACTGCCAATGATCCTAGACGCAGAAAGGGGACAAACGTCTACCGCAACACTTTAAAGAAACTATTATATTTCCATTTCATAAAAAAGGCAATATAACAGATCCAACAAATTACCGAAGAATATCATTTCTGATTTGATCATATAACGCATTCACAAAACTTTTATGTAATCGCTTGTCAGATTGGATTAACAACAATAAAATGATAAAAGAATACCAAGCAGGGTTTCGAAAATGCTATTCAACGGTAGACAATATCTTCATCGATCAAAGAGCCCTAATTTTCAAGTTGTACAACGCCGGAATAAGTTACTGGTTTGGGAAGGTACTCGATAACATCTATGAACAAAATCATGCAACAGTATGGAGCGGAATCGAAACTTCGGAGTGATTTGAAACAGCATCAGGAGTAAGACAAGGATGTGCACTTAGCCCATCTCTTCGCGATGTACATAGACGACCTTGTAGACTTCCTTTCTGGAGAAATTGGGATTGCTTGTAAAGTATAAATGATTATTTTTGCTCCGACTTAGAGAAAGAAAACCACACGTCCTCTGTCGCTCGCAGTTGATTTTATTCTGCCTTCTTTCTGTTTGGTGTACAATAGGCTGGGCCACTATGGCGAAAAAAAGTGGTCGATTTCTTTCGAGCTGATTGCAGAAATAGTGCTAAATAATATCATGAAATCATAGCTAAAATAATGCTGTAGATTAAACATCATCTTATGCCTCCGGATTGGTTTTCAAAATATCGAAAAGTCTTATAAAAGAACTTGATTTCAGCAATGCGTACAAATACGTAGAAACCAGTACTTATATAATTAAACTAAACAACACAACAACGTTATATTTATTAAAAAAGAAGAATAAATGGGTCAAAACTAATGACCGAATATGTTGTCATGTCTTTTATTAGCTCGAAAATCTTTTTTGCTATAAAATTTTGGCATAGCTCTACGAGACTCGATTTGGGATTTTATAAAGCCTTCTCTGTCACTTCTATTGCTTAATTTGGTTGAAGCATCCGTTACAGTCTTGACTGCTCTTTCGACTGCTTGGGAATGGCATGGCAGATGTAGTAAGGGCAATTCGTTCGTGTGGAGAAGACAGATGATCCAGTATAACGGCCTGTTCAATCGTTTTTCGAGCAGACGAATAATGCCTGCTTGCTTACCAACGTTCACGTTTGTTCCGTCACACCCAACCGCTACTAAAGAAATTTCTTTTTTTGAACAGAAGTCGACGATATACCCTTTGAAGTGCCCGAATCTGGTGTTATATAGCCCAGGAATTTAGTCTCCGGCTCTTTTATTAATGAAATGTGCTCTTCAAGATTTTTCCATCCTTTTTCGATATAAACAACTTTTTATCCTTTCTTCCGTCGAAGAAAGTAGGTATATCGGTGACTTTAGCTCGCATAACGGCACATTTTCTAGTTAGATCTTGTTTCCAGCGAATCCGATTTTTATCAATAACTTCTGCGCTGGAAGCATGCACCACTGCTGAGGTGATTGCAGCCGCAGCTCTGTCAGAGACACCAAACCTATCACAAGTTTTCGAGAGCAACTCATAGTCTAATCTTTCAGAAGACAGTTTTTTGGAAGGAGTTCCCGATGGCTTGACTTGCTTCAGCTGTGGTTCGAATTCATCATCCGAATGCACTACTTCTGACTTAGATTCCGACGAAAAAGAAACATTAAGCTCTTGTGTGCTTTCATTTTTCACCTGAAACCTTGGGTTTTGCCCTAATAACTTTCGTTTAAACGTGTTTTGTAGTTTATTTGTTGTAATAGTATCAACGCTTCCAATAAACATTTTTCTTGTACTTTGTTGGTCGATCAGGAAGCTGTGTTCTCTTGCAGGTACTTTTTTTTCTCTACACTTAGAAATGTCCTTACATTTACAGGAAGAAATTTCAAACAAAACTTTACCGTGACGGCGAAATTCTTCCAATTTTTTCTTGGGTATTTTTGGGTGGGATCTTAGGAGGTTTTTGCATTTGAGATGATATGACTTTAACTTTACTCTGATTCCTTTGCGTTGAACAGTAGGGATTGAAGCCTTACCACATATTTCAGTAATTTTTGCCACTACAATACCTTCTATTTCTTTATACGTCGGTTCCTTTTTTGTGCAATGCTCGAGTTTAACTATAAACTGTAGCTAGACCACAAACTGAGGGGAACTGCCTAAAACCCGCCTGCCGAGCTACTTTGTGCGAAAGTATGTGTGCAATGTTAAAGTAAATAGAGGACTCGCATACACTTGCACCTACGAGCTTTGACAGTTTGTTGTGATTGGCTTTTGCATTCACAGACGTATCACAGATAGAAAAATCGAGAGAGGATTCTATTTTAAAATTTGCGGGGAAAATCGGATAGGTGCGAATTAAATACATTCGCGTATATTTCGTAATTAAAACAAATTATATTTTTTTAGGATTTTATAGTCCTGTTTATTTATATTTATTCTAATTATTATTTCAATTTTATTATCACCGAACTGTGGTCTAAGTCGATGTTATTTCTAGACTGCCTTCACCGCGAGTTCGTTTCTTATATTTATATCCTACTTAGTAATCTATGTATTTGGTTCAAATAAAATCTTTCCTTTATTCTTAATATATATTTTCTTATCTACTGTGTATTTAAATTATATGGTTAAGGGTCCTTAAATTGCGCGGAAGTCGACACGACAGTCTATTATAGTTTGTTTACAACTAAAGGGCGCGCGAACCAACTTTTGACGCGTTATTTTTCCCCTTTATTATTGAGGTAAGACAAAATACCATTCTATTTTATTAAATAGCACGCTTATTACTTGATTTTAAGTACCTAATCTTCATGCAAGAACTTACCTTCAAAACGTGAAAAAACTGTTTTTTTTTTTTTAATTGTGGCAACGATCCGAAGGCAGAAGGACTTCTTAGAATGTCATACGATTTTACATATCCCAATTTGAATTAATTTTGCAACCTTTCCACAATAAGCCTCTTGGAAAAGTTAAAAAAAGTAAAAACGGCCCAGCCTAGTACAATGTTTATTCATTTCAAAGAGAGTGATGCTAGCTGAATTGACTTGAGAGAAAATATATTAGAGTACAGTAGGCTACGAAAGTTTCGCGTTTATTGATAAACAAATGTTGCTACACTTGAGTGTTCATAAAGGCTCTTTTGTCGCAGATGATGTGGTAATTTTTGCATATTCGTCAGAATCTTTACAACTTATGATTAATCGTCTTTATTTTTACTGCCAATTATGGAATCTTATTATGATTTTTAAAAAGGGATCTGGTTACAGACTATGTGGAACTGGAATTTTAACAGCCAGCCCATCGAAACGGTGAAACAATAGAGGTATCTTGGAATGATTATTACTAATAATGTAAATATGAACCTGGAAAAGAAGTTTTTCAAATAATCTTGTTTAACTTTTTGTAAAATATTAAGTGTAAATATCATGTTGTAGCTGAGTCAGTTATGATGTATGCATCAACCGTGGAGAAATTGTTAAGGAATTTCATCAGAATAAACTTAAATCTACCGAGTACAACGTCCAATTATAGGATAAACATTGAAACATCACAACTATTCGCCAAAACATTGGAACTTCATCCGGACTACTAAAGTTCTAGAGATGCCTGATGACAACTTTCCAAAAATCATAGGAAGGAGGACGATTGAAAGGAGAAACCTGTGGTATAAACATGTAGAGGAGCGGCGCCGTACTAATAACAAATTTTAGTCTCGACTTTAAATGAACTGAAGTTCACAATTGCGAAATTTATATGGAAAATATAGCCACTGTGAACTACTTAAATTTAGAGTCGGAACTAAAAATGGTTATTGGTAGGGCCCGCTGACAATGTATTGCGGAATATCCAACTTCGTAGATGGGAGTGGTAGATACTCCAGTGATGTGCTATATAATGTCATTGCAAAAGCGGACGGAAATTACAGAAAAGAATGTCTTAATAGTGCTACATCATCAGTGCACAGATCTACATACAGTATCTTAAATCATAATTTGTGTGATGAGAACTACTTTTCCAATATCAACAGTAAAGAAATTATATCGTTCTTATTTAAAATGAGAGGAGAACTTTTAAAGCTTAACTATATTCCGCATCGTCCCGATTTACCAATCTACTGCAGCCTTTGTAATACATATATCAAAGAGGGAAGATGTTATCCACTTCATTGGCAGATGCCCTATTCTCAAAGAAATATGAAAATACTTTTAAGGCAGCGATACGAAATCGAAAGAAGACACTTTTGCACTCCCGAATTGTGAAAGCGACTTTACTAAACTTGTTTGCTATTATGAATCACCCATAATCTATAGGGAAACATTCGTATATGAGAACTTTTAATTTTATAAGATCGAAAGCAATTTAAAATTTACATATCCTAGATATTTATTTCCTCATTCTAAATATTTTAGTATTTATTAACACTTCAACATTTTTTTGTTATTAAAATTAGCAATGCCATGCTAATCGATTTTTTGTAACATAAACAAGAATTATAATAAATCAATCAATCAATTAGTTGTAACGGTGAATATGGTCTAGGTATACATGCTGTTCTAGGGCCACCCCCATATATATCTGACATAATAAAATGCAGTCAAATAATGATGGTGATGGGTGTTTCCGATCCTGGTACGAATGGAATGCTTTAAAATGGCCATGTTTTGATTATTAACAATAATTCAATTAAATTGGCTAGAGGTACCTGCGCTTTTTTTTCTCGAGCAACACGAGCAAATTTATAACGCACTTTTAAATTCAAAAGAAAAAAAAACACATCTAACAATTAAACAGTAGTTTCAATGGGTTTTGTGGGCAAATTCAAAAACCAAAAATTAAAAAGTTTTATTGTAACCATCTGAATCGATTCAGGAATCTCTCTTAGAATTAGGGGTAGAGGAGTCAAAAAAAGTCGCGAATCGCTACTTTTTATTGTCAATGATGCGATCAAATGAGGAATACATATTGCAATAACCAATCCCAATTTGACACAAATAGTTATTAATTTGCTTTTACTATGGATTGTGAATTGCAAACATAATTCGTAAATTACCACTTTTGTTGTGTAAATTCGGATTTCCTCCCTTAAAAAATTACAACCGTTTAGTCTTGAATTGAAACTCAAAATTGTTGATTTGCGAACAAAAGGGGTAGATTTACCACTTCAGTAGTTGCAATTTGCGAATTCGTAATGGTAAATTGAATCTTTTTTTTTATCAATTTGCATTTCATATTTTGCAATTTACGATTCTTGAGTGGTGATTTGAGGCATCACCGTATTAAATTGAAATTGTTTTATCGTGAAATTAGAAAACTTTATTCGTAGTTTAATTATTTAGGTTATTTTCGAATACATATTTAAAGTCACATTTTGTAATTTGTTTCCTCCTGATATCCATGAAAAACATACGGCGCCGTATCGTCCGGGGACAACGGGATTTGTCTGGGGTGGTTTTTCGGTCTATGCTAAAATTTAAAATACAAACAAATTATTTAGAATAACTTGCCATTGATACGAACATTTACAATCGTTTTCAATTACATATGATATTTTAGATTCCATTCCAATTTAAACTTCTTTCTAATAGCCCTACCTACTTAATTTTTTTTTGTTTTATTCAATATGTACTTACAAGATATATTCCAAAATTCTTTACAATTTGTTGGTTAGTACACTCACTATCACTACGAATGAGTTATTCTTATAAATAACTTTGACCCGACAAGAACTGCTTTAAGCAAAGATTGAATACCGACTGTCTGACTCTAATGAAGCCAAATGCGCATGGTTGGAGCTGTCCATGCAGAAAATGAAAGGACTTAAAAGGATTTCTTTACTTGCACCATGGACATGCTATGACGTTTCGTTTTTGTCGGCTGCCTGTGCGCACAAAAATTTCACACATCGGGTAATTAATTCCATGGAAATTAAAAACAAATATTTTGTAATTCACAATTTCTCTACGTCATTTTACGTTTTCAATTTACATGTGTTAAATTATTATAAGATTTCATTAATTCATCACTCAGTGTTTGTAAATCAGCAAATACTTTTTGCAATTTGCAATTATGAAGTAGTGCTTGAGAAATTGACCCATTGAAGTGGTAAATTGCGCCAAATAATATCGCAAAACAAATAAAAGAAGCTCGAATTAATACTTCTAATCGCAAAATTCAACAAGCAGAATTTTGTATTCTACGCCGTTTTCAATGTCGAATTACGAATTTTGATATCAATCTAAAGAAGTCATTAACGATATTATAAGCGACATTGGATTGGGCGCTGAATTCCGCGAAAAACCTTTTATGTGGAGAAAGATACAGGTGAAACCTTTTCTTTATGTGGAAATCTATATTTTATGTTAAACAATAATTTAAGCATGGAATCGATGACGATACAATATCTGTAAATTCAGAGGTAGCAAATTGGCAGAATCAAAACTGCAATTCAGGACCAGAAACACCAACTTCAAGCTTCAAATCAAGTAGTAAAATTGTAAGTATGATTCGGATAAGTTTTAAGTAGTTATTTAAGTAATATAAGTTTGTAATATGACGCGCTGTTTAGAATATTTTACACCTGTTTAAACTCAAACAATAAAAAAAGACATCTTGTTGCAAAAAAAATTGTTTTGTGTCTCTTTTATTTTTTTAAATTTTCATTACAGATATCGATCGAAATAAAAATAAAGAAACTAATTGTGTATATAGAAACATTAACGCATTTGAAACAAATTTTATTTAGTAAAAAATTGTTTTAAGGCACTTATTTCAATTCAATACGGGTCGTGTTTTCAATAAACGTGTTTTCACATTTATTTAATGTCGAAACTCCTCTTAAATTAAAGGACAATCCAAATTACTTTTAATTCGGGATATATGTATTAGAAATTAATTATTATTAATTTAATTTCAATAAAAAACGTGTTTAGTTCCAAATGCCTTTTAATTAAAGTCAATGCTGAAAGGCATTTGATTTGAACTGTCGAAACATTTAACCTAAACGCGTATTCTTTTGAAAAATAATGTAAAAAGTGTTTACAATACAGAATTACCCACATTCATTTGACGTTGAAAACGTATTTAAATGTATCAGTATTTGTACTTCGTTCGAATATGTATACATGATATTTGATTCTAAATGTCTTTTACATCCTTGGACTTATATTTGATTTAAATGCTTACAATATTCAAACTAAAGGCTGATACGTTTAAAAACTAATTCTTACAATGTTTCAACATAATATTTAACACTTTATTTCAACGTTGGTTAGAATTTAATTTAAACTGTGGTTTCAGTTTAAATAATGCTGATATCTGTTTTCTTTAAACATCAAGTTCGTTTAAAGTAACGTTGGAATATAATGAAAAACATTTTGAAATTCATTATGCTACCACTTTCACTTTATTTCAAAGTTGACTTAAATTAAATTTAAAGTATTTAGAATTTTAGATATTTATTTAAAGTGGCATGACTTTGATTTGACGATTTTCTACTTTAGAGCCAAATCATATTGATTTTACTTTTATTTTAAGTTGTTTTTAATGATTTTACGTGCTATTTTCTCTGAGTGTACGATCAAGTCCGACCGAGGCGCTCAATGTGATTCTCAATTTTCTGCCAGTTGATCTGCGTGTAGTGCAGTTGAAGGAATCTAACTGTTGGTCCGAAAGGCCTTATATGGCCACACCAGCATCCTACATTCCCTTCCTAACGGCATTGGTCGTATATCTACGGACTACATTGCACCCAAACTCAACTTCCATAAAAGCTTCTCTGTTAGATTCCCCTTTAGATTAGAATGGGAGGAGAATGCGGTCGTTAACGATTTCGATATACCCATTTTCACAGATAGTTCAAAAATGAGCTGTGGAGTGGGAGCGGGCATTTTCTCAGCAGAATAAGACATCTCCAAACCATTCCGCCTCCCTAACGCTGCCAGCGTCCTTCAAGCAAAAGTACTTGCAATCAAGGAGGCGTGTAGACTGCTTCTTAACATAACTACACCCAGAAGAAAAATAAGCATCTTAGTCGATAGTCAGGCCGCGGTTAAGGCTGTCGGGGCAACTAAATCGTCGTCGTAACTTGTTGTGGACTGCCAGGGAGAAACTTGCCAGGGATTGTCGTCTGTTTGAAATCACTCTCGTCTGTGTTCCTGGCCATAGGAATATAGAGAGGAATGAGAAAGCCGATGAACTTGCCAGACGTGGCTCTACTCTGTGCGTGTCTCAAGCGGATGAAGTCTTCCCTCCTCTGGGATATGTTAAGAGAGAAATCCTCCTGTACTGCACCTCAAAGGCGGAGACCAGACGGTTGAACCTGACGAGCTGTGCTATTTCGAGAACGATCTGGCCAACCTATGATGATGCCAGAATAAACAACCTCTTAGCCAGAACGCGTGTATATCAGTGGCCACAAACCATAACCGCTTAAGTCGACTTAAGACGAAATTGAGATTTCAATGCCATTAGATTCAGCGTACCTAAATCTATTTTGTAAATTTTTTCCAGCTTTGTATCTTTAAAAAAGTGGCCACAGTTTAAAAAAAAAACAACAGCTTTAGTCACTAGAGTCAATGGAGTAAAAAAACTTTAAACTGCTCTCCTGAACAATGAGTAAAACAGACTTAAGCGGTTTTGCCTTGTGACCACAGGTATGTCGCCAGACTAACGGCAATTAGTACTGGTCATTGGCCCTTAGGAGCTCACGCAGCCAAGCTTGGCATCCCCCATAACATCCACTGCCGAAGTTGCGCGGACACAAATAAGAGTGAAACAGTGTTTCATCTTCTTTGTGAGTGTCCGGCCCTAGCCAAAACCAGGCACAGTGCTCTAGGTCATCCCTTTTACGATGACCTTTCGGCCATCCAAAGTATTCTTTTCAATAAAATCATCAAATTTCTTAACTCCTCAGGCTGATTGTAAGTTCCCTCATCGTCCTTCTCCCCCTTTATTTCTCAGGTTTCCGTGAGTTGTGGTCTCAAAACGGCGATCAATTGCGTTATTTGTGTCTTTCCCTCGTACGGGAAATACGGCCACCTAAAACAACCTGCTTATGACAAAAAGTTTGCGTACGAATTCTTTTTTCGAATCCACAATTTCAAACGCGAATATACTACAAAGTTTCGAATGAACTTTGGTTTCAGGCAACGCGCGTATATAATCTGCTCCAATACAAAGTCCCGATTCCTATGGTGATAAGTACACATTTAGCAGTGGGTAAGAACCATCCATTAACAAATGAGCGAAGTTCTTTGATTTATGGTCAGTATTTATATATACCTTGCCGACGTACTACATACTTGCCTCTAATTTGCATAAGGCCATTCCTTTCACCTCATTAGAGAGCAGAAAAGAACAACGGCCAATAATTCTCGCTAATTAACGTCAAAGTAGTGCGCACATTCAAAACTTTAGCCCAAGAGAAAAACTTTTCCAACTATCCTTCAGTCATCACATCGAACCCCACCTGCCTAATTAGGAAGTTTTATTGTGTAGTGGGTTGTGGGCAAGTGGGTGAAGACATTTTCTTTAGCATTTCACGAAAATTGGTATCTCTGGCAAAATCATAAATTTCTTTGTCTCTCTTAAGTGGTTATATTTTAATTAAATACAACGAATGAACATCGTCGCGAACAAAGCGCATACAAATTTCATTAATTCACATAAAACCCTTCAGCGAGCAATTTCGCTCGCCGCCTTAAACATGGTGGCACTAATGCTAGTGCTTAAATGTGGGTCGGCTTGTATGGAACCACCATGGCTGCCTGCAGAATGCTGAAGGAGATTATGGCCAGTGATGGTCATGATGAAAGGAAGTGCTGTTAGCGAGTCAAACAGCGACGCAACATCATGGTATAAGGCAAAATGTACCAGTTATATATACACCAAAATGACAGTGAAGTGTGCTGAGACAAAAGGTCTTTTGTTTTTTTGCTGCGCTCTAGTATATATCTACCTACCTAGGTTCAATTCTCTGTTGATGTACTTGTTGGTAAAGGAAGATGATTTTTAAATTAATGGGAAGATTTGTTCGCAAATGACACGTGAAAAGAAAGTGAAATTAATTTGATTTTTTTTCTGTGTGGCCTTTAGAAAAAGTTTCCATTCAGGAAGATGTTCAAATTGGTGTTCTGTGAGAATGCTGCAGGTGACTTGAATCGTCACAATAAAAACATAGAATAACCTCAAGTAATGATAGCTACTGAGTAGACGTACTTTTTTGTGTCTGGTAGCCGCGTGCTGAGTTTAAATCGAACATAGTGTTATTAAAAGTTCAAACCACTTTAAGCGGCTGTATTAATAGTCATTTCCTAACGACATAAGTTTTTTCATTTACTAAGTACGGTGAATTGCTGCAATTAATTAATATTTTCAATAAGTTATGGTGGTTGTGCCTCTTTTTCCTCCATTTTTCACCAACTTCTTCACTCTCATGTCTCTCCCACCACTACGTTCCGGCACCCGTTCGTTAATAGGCAATAGTAAAGCTGAGATCTCCAAACCTATATCTCAGTCACCACTCTTGCTAAAGAAAAACACAAAAAGCAAGCACGAAGAGAGCTGTGCAAGTATACAAAGCCCCAGTACATACTCCTCCCTGTCTACATCTCTGCCGGGCTCCTCACTACCTCTGGTGAACATTCTGGTGGAAGAGGAAAGTGAATTGATAAGGTTTGATCACTCCTCCATTTCAAATGCTCCGGCTGGAATGCCCACGAATGAAACATCGACCAATATTCTACGTGAAAACTACAGCAACACAATGTGGAACATGATGGATCAACAACAACGTATTCAAAGTGAGTTCATAATAAACCTTCTATCGCAAAAAATCTCCGAAAGTGAGGCCAAAATATCGCATAATATTGATCAGCAAATAGTGGATTTCATTAAGTGCCATTAACAACAAAATAGGTCACTTTGAATCGTCACTTCTCTGTTCTAACACAGACATTGCTAACCTCAAAGTTGAGGAGATTAAATCTACACTCGCTGTCGTAAAAAACAAACATGTCTTTACCAAAGCACTCCTTGATGACAAATCTTCCGAGCTCTCCGACAAGAATAAAAAAGTGATGACTGTCACCAATGAACTAACCGTGGTCCAGAAAACACTTCACACACAAGAAAACAAACTGGTTGCATGTGATGCACTGCTCATTGGTATCCCGCACTCATCTGATGAAAATCTTTCGGCTGTATTTATAGTTCAATTTGCACCACAATCAACATTAAGCCGCCGTGTCTATTAAACATTTTCCGTACACGACCAAAACGTGTTTCGAACGACACCAGCATTATTTTAAAATTCAAATCACCATACGAGCGAAACTTCTTCCTAAAATCCGTTGCACTATTCCGCAAGGCAGAGACTAATGAACTTCACCTACAACACCTTGGATTCAATGCAGCTGGAACCTTCTCCATTCGTGAATGCTAATCAAAACATAACCAATGTTGCTGCGCTGAAGTTAAAAAAATGTAAACAACTCACAACAGTGTTCACCTCTCGCGGCCTTGTTTTTGTAAGACAGAACAATGATGCAGCAGCTGTGGTGGTCGACTCTCTTGAAAGCTTAGACGGCGTTGCCAGATCAATAAATGAAATTTCATCAAACTTAAATTAATAGTAATTAATAATAATATTTTTTCTTTTTCCTCTCTTTCGTCTTTCTTTTCTTTTTGTTTTATTATGTCAAATTTTTTTCTTAAATTCACCTAAAATACAAGTCTGATAAAGAGAGCTACTGTTTTTTTTTTACTTTTTAGATATTTATTACTTAGTTTTTCTTGCTTTCCTTCCTATAGTAAAAACAATACCTGCCTGAAGTTATGGATGTGAATGTTGGTACGATGGTGCGGGTTCTGCGAGGCCAAAATATTGGTCTTCACATAATATGTCATTTAAATGCTCAGAGCCTGTTGCCTAAAATTGATCAGTTTCGTGATCTATTTGAGGGTTCTGGCATTGATGTGGTATGTGTATCTGAGACGTGGCTTTGGTCTGACCAATGATCAATGATGTTTTCATTGATCTATGTGGTTATAAGGTTTTTCGATTTGACCGAATTGGCCGTATTGGTGGTGGGACAGCCATATATGTGAGAGATGGTATCAGATGGTATCAAGTGTTCCACAGCAGAAAGTAACTCCGATATTGATTACACGTTCGTGGAATTGGTAAGTGCTGATACTAAACTTCTGCTTGGTACAGCGTACAGGCCAAATAAATATATATATTATGGTACCTTTCTGACTAAATTAGAGCAAATCTCACTCGCCTGTCCCAATGTTATTTTGTGTGGGGACCTAAACAGTAACTTGCTGCGCGAAGTTCGTCTTCTTGAAGAACTAAATACTCTCAACTTAGCCTCTGTTAATACTACTGCATCGACCCACTTTGCTGTTGAGCCTCCAACATTTTTAGACTTATTTCTGGTTAGTTAGACAGTGCTATTATATGATCAACTTTCTGCATCTGGATTCTCAAAGCATGAGGTCGTATCTTCATCACGTTTGACTTTAATATTGTATCTGCCTCTTGTTATTTTGAATACCGTGACTTCAAAAATATTGATTACTCTCTTTTAGAGGATCATGTTTATAGTACAAACTGACACTTTGTATACTGCTTCTCTTCTCCCAATGACCAAGTCGAGTTTCTTAACTCCAATATTTTGAGTCTCAGCAGATACTAAACCCTGGTTTACTAATCATATACGCCTACTAATGCGTCAGCGGGACCTCGCCTATAATTGTTGGAAACGCTATCGCTCTGAAGAACATCGACGTGAATATTGTTCGCTTCGCAATAGAGTAGCTCTGGAGATTCTGTTGCGAAGTATTGGTTGCACATTCCTGACAAACAATGCCCACACCCATCCACGAAGGCTGCTTACCTCGATGACATTTAAATATATAAATAAACAAACAATAACAGTTAACATTTACTTGTAAAATATTATATTTTGTAATACATAAATTGGTTTAGTGTACGAAACGACTGTACAATTAATTCTTATTATTATTCGAATAAATTTATTATAACGTTGTGAACGCTTCGTCTTTTTTCTGTATTCTTGGTTTCTTTGTTCACCAATAAAAACACATGTCATTTACATTTTTGGTCCTTTTCGCGTCTAATTTATGTTAATTGTTTATTATAAACGTAAACTTATTGAACTTTGACAATAAATTCAGTATACAAAAAAAAAAAATATTGACAAAAAGTGTGGTTAGGAAGTGCAATACAAAGTGCAATTCATTTCTTGACACGTAAAACTTACATCCAATTTTAACAAACTTTAATTAATATAAATCTTAAATCTATTGACATTTGGTGTGTGTAAATCGTAATCTACGCGTCGTGTAATAAAAAAAAAATCGCCAGATAGAACAACCAGCTTTATCCAGAATCTGAAGGATTGAGGAAAAATTCATCTGTGCCGTTTACAACAACATTTTATACAAAAAACCTAGAAAGCAAGTAAGTTTTGCTTCTCTTACTACTTTTACACTAATATATACATATTTATAACCTAAATAATTAAATCTACGTGTTAACATGATGGATAAGAGTAACTTTAATTGCGGTATGTTGCAAAAAGTCGTTTTAACCACGCTGGTGAATTGCGTCACTAGCTTTAAAAACTCCACGAAGAAGCGTAAGCAGCAATCCTATGTTGCAAGTCGTCTTGATATGCTAGAGGAGAATATGCGTGTCGCCAGGCAATATCACGAGGCAATCGTCGGGGGCGGAAGGCTTGAAGGAGATCTGAAATTGGAAGAATTAGTGATCGTGTACGAGCAAATACAGGAAATTTACCTGGAGTATCGCAGCGACTTGCTGGAAGCATTGGAAAAATTCTCCCAGCCAACACCAGCTGCAAGTGCGACGTCTGGTGAATCAGCGGCATCCAGCAACAAAATTAGGCTTCGAGAAATCGATATTCCCAAGTTCAGCGGCTCGTACACAACATGGAGGTCTTTCCAAGGTCTGTTTCAATCCATGGTACATAACAACGCTTCGTTGAATGATGTTGATAAGATGCATTATCTCAAATCGTGCTTGCAAGGTGAGGCTGAGCGACTGCTACAACATCTACCTTGCGATGCGGGCAACTACGCAACGGCATGGGATTTGCTTACTTCGCGCTACGACCACAAACGTGTTCTAGTCAACGCCCAGCTGAAATTGCTTATCGGACAATCATCTTTATCCAAGGAATCAGCGAACGGACTGAAGGAGTTGTTGGACACATCTCAGGAGTGTGTTCACAGCTTGGCGAACCTGGGGTTGCTGGTAGAACACTGGGATGCAATTTTAATATTCGTCCTTCTGCATAAATTGCCAAATTCTACTCAGCAACTATGGGAAGAGAAGTTGGGGAACTCCAAGGAGCTGCCAACTTACAAACAATTCACCGGATTTTTGGAAACACGCTTCCGCACTCTTGAGGTAGTCGACCAGCAGGATCTGAAGGGGAGTTCCAGGCCTTGGGTAAGGGGTGATACAACTGTCAACACAAGGAACCGGTCGTATGCAGAGGCACCACGGGTTCTTTTAGCAAAGACATCTCCTAGGGAGACGATTTCCTGTAAGTTGTGTCATCAGGGTCAACATGCTATGAGAAAATGTCAACGCTTTTTAAACTTGAACCCCATACAACGCAAACAAACAATCAGGAATGTCAATGTTTGTGAAAATTGTCTCGGCTATAGCCACAATGTGCACGATTGTCCAAGTATTAAGTGTTGCTATTTTTGCCAACAACGTCACCATTCTCTTCTGCATGTCCACGATTTACAGACAAATTTCAACAACGAGAATAGCAATTATAACAACAACAACAATTATCACAATAACAACAACAACGGCCATATCAACCAGAATAGTAATTTTCCCTCTCAACAGCCCAGATCGAGTAATGCGCAATCAAATCAGGTGCGAAACGCACCTGTATTTCGACCATCGGAGGAACCACAGCCATCTACGAGCAGTCAAATCAACACCTTTTACTCACTCTCGCAACGGTCCAAAGTACTATTGGCAACAGCGATGGTAAGGGTGAGGTCGTCTGATGGACGCTTCCATAATTTGCGTGCTTTGATCGATCCCGGATCAGAAGCGACATTCATTTCCGAATCTGCGGCAGAGTTGTTGAGGCTTAAAAGTAATCGTACCATTGTCGAGGTATCTGGGTTGGGGATGGTCAGCAGCGGCATTGCACAAAATTATGTTGATATAACGTTTGCGTCGAAACATTCGACATTTGTGAGCACCGTCAAGGCGTTCGTTTTCAAGTCACTGACTGGGCTTCTTCCGACTCAGCAGATGATACCTGACAAATGGCAGCATCTTTCCGGTTTGCATTTAGCGGATCCCGATTTCTACGTTCCTGCACCAGTCGATTTATTGTTTGGAAGTGATGTTTTCGCCGAAATACTTCTTCCAGACATCGTGCGCAGTGAAGGCAGTGTAGCTCCGATAGCGCAGAAGACTCGACTTGGATGGATAATCTTTGGTAAGGTTCCAGCCGAGAATCCGCAACATGTACGAAACTTTGCACAGTTTACGGATCAGAGTTTCCAGTTGCAAACAATTTCGAAAAATGAAGAGAAACCTAACCAGATCAAAGATCCTGAAGAAGTAATTGTTCGCAAATACAAAATCAAAAGTTTGTCTAACGGGAACTATAGACTGAGTCTGCCATTGAAACAGTATAATCATTTAGCATTGACGTCCAGCAAGGAAAGCGCAGATCATCAATTTTCCCTGGAGAAGAGGTTCGTGTCGAATCCAAAACTGCAAGCAGAAGATATGGAGGAGTTAGATCTGGTGAGAAGAGATGATGGAAAGTTTAAGAAGGCCAGATTAAATAGATCGCTGTATTCAACCACATTGGTTAATCTATTTTGCTGGATTTCAACGTGCATCATCAATGCCAAAATTATGATGCAGCAACTTTTTTATCTAAGCGCTCACCACGATTGGAATGAGGTTGCTTGCAAATTGGCGAATTTAGGTACCGAATGGCATTTATTTCCTCCCGCTTCCCCTCATTTTAGAGGCTTATGGGAAGCCGGGGTGAAGTCGGTCAAGTACCAGTTTAAAAGAATTTTCGGCAATGAGAGGCTGACCTACGAGGAACTCAACACGCTTCTAAAAGAAATAGAAACGTGTCCGAATTCAAGGCCTTTATGCCCTCTGTCCGACAATGTCGATGACCTGGAAATCATCACGCCAGCACACTTACTGATTGGTGAGCCATTTCACACCATACCACAAGGGGACAACACGTTGCGAAAAATTGGTTACCTCGATCGTTGGAAACGATTGCAATCGTTTTTGGACTCGTTTTGGCATAAATGGAACACCGAATATTTATCGCGACTTCAACAACGCCCGAAATGGTTAAAAGCAGAAGAGGAACCGAGAATCGGAGACTTGGTCCTAATCAAGGATGAACGTCTTCCACCATCCCATTGGAGTCTAGCGAGAATACACCAAACGCATCCCGGAACGGACGGACTAACTCGGGTCGTAACAGTTAAAACAAAAACAGGATTCCTTAAACGCCCGATCGCGAAAATATGCTACCTGCCAACAAACAAAAACAACGAGGATTACACCCTAATATAAAATTAACCGATGAAAATTCTAATCTGAAAAAAAAAAAAAAAAAAAAAAAAAAAAAAAAAAAAAAAAAAAAAAAAAATATTTTCATATAAAATACAACATAACTACATAAAATAATATTATTAACAAATAAATAACTAGCAACCTAAACATATAATTACAGTCCACATTCAAACAAAACACAAACGTTGACAAAACAAATTATGTACTGTGTCAAACATGCAATTGCAAAACATCACATTCAAACAAAACTAAGCGTTCACAAACAATTTAAACTATGTACTGTAACAAACATGCAATTTAAAACAAAAAAAAATCTCGACATTTCACGAAAACAAACCGCGTCGTATCAAAAAACACGCAATAACCAAAATTTAACAAATATTTCTATTTACAATTAAAAAAAATATAATATCGAACACAACTATTGTTGTTATCGTTTATCGATAGTTATCGAAATATCCACAGAGTGCGAACATCACTAACTACATAAATGCAAAAACATAATGTCAAACACAAATATAAAACATTTTTTTTTTCTTTTGCGCGAACACACACACACTAATATAAATTCTGATGATAAAAGTACGGTAGTACGATTAACTAATTTACAATTCAAACCGAAATGCATGCATTCTAAGGAATATTTTGTAAAATGATAACTGGAATAGATTTTATCAACAATCCCATCCATCAATATCAACGCACACACATACCTGTTGATTGCACCTCCATACCCAGCCAGCAGCATAAAATTATTTTATTATTTTTATTCGCATTTACCGATGCAATTTTCAAAATAACGATCAAAACTATAACAATAATATTATAACTACACAAACAACACAAACACTGTACACACTTTTACAACAATACTTAACAATTATTTAACAAAAAAAAATAGATCACCGGCACCGCACGATCGCCATCGATTGCAAAAACAAAAACAAAAACCACGTCACGAAACTGGATTTGGAGTGGAGTACGAGACAATCAGTGCATAGGAGATGCACATTCGTTTCAATGTTTTTATATTTTGTGTATTACATCGTTATTATGTTTGTCTTTGTCTCTCTTATGTGGAAAACTTGTTATTTTTATGTCAGAATATTAATTGTCTCTCTCTTTACATGTAATTTGTGGAAGTGACGAAGGTCGGCAAAGTAGTCAAAATTGACGGGGTCGTTAGTGAGGTGGACGAATTTCATTAGCGTTAAGGCTGCACTACAATTTTCGCTAAAGGAAGTTTTGCGAACTACGTTCACGGGCGGGGAGAATGTTGCGAAGTATTGGTTGCACATTCCTGACAAACAATGCCCACACCCATCCACGAAGGCTGCTTACCTCGATGACATTTAAATATATAAATAAACAAACAATAACAGTTAACATTTACTTGTAAAATATTATATTTTGTAATACATAAATTGGTTTAGTGTACGAAACGACTGTACAATTAATTCTTATTATTATTCGAATAAATTTATTATAACGTTGTGAACGCTTCGTCTTTTTTCTGTATTCTTGGTTTCTTTGTTCACCAATAAAAACACATGTCATTTACAGATTCGGTCTGTAAAAACAAATATTTACTCCACCAAACTAAATGCTTCATTAGGGGGAACAATTCTGTGGAAGAATCTTCGGAAGATTGGTATGGGGAAGACTAAAGCCCGCTTAACACAAAATAAAGATCCTAATCTGCTGATTCAAGTATTTGTGTCATCGCACACCAACAGGCTGAATTTGTTATCTACACCTCAATTAGGAAACCCACCTCCTGTTGAATGCCCGAGTTTCTGCTTCACTGGATTGGTATGTGCAGATGTTGTCAAGAGCATACTATCCGTCAAATCTAAAGCCGTAGGTCTTGATGAAATCCATCCATCTTTTTTAAAAATTATCTTGCCTATAGTCCTTCCGCACATCACACACATCTTTAACACCGTACTTACTACTGGAGTTTTTCCAGATCAATGGAAATTAGCTAAAGTTATACCTGTACTCAAGACACCCAAGGGGACGACTTTAGACCAATATCCATGTTCTCCTTTCTATCTAAGGAATTTGAGAAAATCATTCAAAAACAAATTGTAAGTTTTCTTTCAACTCATAACATCCTAACTCCTAAGCAGTCTGGCTTCCGACAGAAACACAGCTGCACTTGGATGTTACTGAGGAAATACGCGAAGCTATTGATAATGGTAATGTCTTCTTCTTTGTGCTCATTGATTTCTTAAAGCGTTTGACACTGTTGACCACTCTTTCTTATGTCATAAATTATCACATACTTACAATTTTTGTCCTGGTGCTGTTAAGCTAATAGCATCATACTTGAGTAACAGAAAGCAAACCGTAGTGATGAATAATGTTTTTTTTTCCGGACTACTTGATGTCATAAGTGGTGTCCTTCAGGGTTCAATATTCTGGCCACTATTATTTTCACTCTATGTAAATGATATTCCTTCAGTCATACAACATTGTTTTTTTTCACATTTATGCCGACGACTTACAGCTAGTGTTCAGCTGCCCACTAGGTATTATAGAGAATGCTGTGCGTTGCATAAATGATGACCTTGCTCAAGTAGCGCGCTGGTCAGAAATAAACGGTTTGAAAGTCAATCCCAATAAAACGAAGTGTATGGTTATCTCGAAAAAAACCTTTAGATCTGTCATACTTTCCTTCAATCGCGTCCCAATTGAATATGTAAATTCTGCTAAAAATCTTGGCTTTACGTTTAATCGTAGCTTAACATGGGATAACCACATTAGCAAAGCTGTAGGAAGGACATATGGTATGCTTCGTACTCTGTGGGCTACCAGGTCTTTCACCCCATTGCAAACTCGAGCACTGCTTGCCAAAACTTTAGTGGTGCCTATGGGTGTGAGATTTATTGTAAGTGTAGCTATATATCTGAACGTAGGTTAACAGTTGCCTTCAATAGCATTGTTCGCTATGTCTTTGGACTGCGAAGATTCTCACGGGTATCGAACTATGCTAAAAGTCTATATAATTTGACTTTCAAGATACTTCTTGAATTTCGTACGCTTTGCCTTCTCTCGGATATTCTCTTTACGCACCAGCCCATATATCTCTATGAAAAAATTAGGTTTTCATCCTCTGACAGATCTGGCCACTTGATCCCTCCTCGCCATACTTCCTTGACTTTAGAGCGGCAGCTCTTTATAAATGCGATTCGGTTGTGGAATGCATTGCCTAAAAATATTAGAAGGATCGGCAACCCAACAACGAAGGGAATTAAAAGCTGCTCTCTCAGTTAATAACTAGCTCTCTTTCTCATAACTTGTTTATATTTCGTTATTTAATCATCCTGTTATTATATTTTGCTCTTTTCTCTTGAAATCTAGTTCAATCGAGTACACTCTGTTCTTGTAGTTATGCAACCTAATTTAAGCTTAGCACTATTTTATAAGTTTATATCTTACTGTGTTTAAGCTCCAATCATGAAATAAATAAATAAATAAATAATAACCTTATGAGCTGTCTGTGCGTGCTTATTCCAAAGGGTCCGTAAACAGGAATTTAACAGTATTTTCCTGGATGAAGTACTATAATGTACAACAAAACACCTTAAAAGAACTTTTCTATTCAAGACAATTCATTTTACGGAAGTATACTTTGCATATCCTCTTCAAGATCGTTGTAAAATAAACTATGCCTTGAATGCCTAAGGTGCTATTGAAAGTCGGTGGAAAAAAATAATTCAGCAGACTCTTTAATGGCAGCCAAATAATCCACCGTTCAACCTCGATGATAACAGTCAAAAGTTGAACATGGCCTGGTAAAGAAAGCGATATCTCAACTAAAGTCGAACAAAGGCTGAAGGCTTCTGTAGCGGATGCCATACCGATCGAACTTTTTAAATTAGCGCGATATATCTTGTAATAGGGTGCGTGCACCAACTTACCTGTAAAATTTAGTCGGATGTGGGCCTGAGCATGTTCGACGATTGGAAGCTCAGCCCCTTCCACAAGAAGGCAGATGCTCCGAACTATGCCAACTACAGAGGAAGAAAGTTAAGAAAATTAAAGATACTGTTAGCTATAACCACCCAAAACCTTTCACATTATCAGTGCAGTTTTAAGACATGAAAGTCAACCGCAGCGCCCAAATCTTTACTGTCTGGTAAATCTGAGAATACGCAGAAATTCCAAGTCGACATACACCATCTATCCGTCTTTAACGTCGTCTTCGATAGCATTATTTAGGGACGAATTACCGAAAGTCATACCTATCAAGTTATATTGCACCCCAGTAAAACACGCTGCTTCATCAAAGGAACACCACCGAACCGAAAACTGTACGAAATAGACCATCAGCTTCTGTACTCCATTTTTCCCCGCAAATTTTAGAAGAAAATTCTCTCTGTACTTTCCTGTCTGTACGCACATTTGAATGATCGCCACTTGGAGAAATTCCATCCATTTTATTTTTGTGGATTGAGCAGTGGTTCAATTAAAATAGCCTTTATAGATTCATGTACATAAGTGGCCATTTTGGTAGAAGTCTTATGACAGGATGCAAATGGGGTTGAGTTAGGTTGTTCACAGCAGTATCCTCGAAGCAGAGGTTCTGGCAGTGACAACAGCAGCCTGTGAGTTTGAGGCAAGTGCAATACCATCTGAGGGTATATGTCTTTCTTTATCGACAGCAAGGGAGCAGTAATATCATAAACTGCAACAGATAAAAATTCGAAGCTTGTAAGATTTTGTCGCGAAGAACGCAAGGTTTTTTGTACTCAGCACAAGGTATCGCTCTGCTGGGTTCTGTAAGATGAAGGCATTTCGGGAAATGAGAAAGCGGACGAAGGTTCGACAACTGTTTCAGAATAAGCTGATCCCTCTGTCAATATCCCAATTTGCACACTCAAGCTAGAAGCAGAATGTAAGGTCACAAGGACACATTAGATGGACTGCACTAGAAACTTGTCCTACCACAAGAATTCTATGGCCGACCTTCAAAGAAGAAAGAGTCTCATATGCAAGGATAAAAAATCTCTTTCCATCCTTCTGTAGAAATCATATTTTGTCAGAATACCACTTGGAGAAAATTCCTCTGTCGGAAGAAGAACTTTGCAGCTGCTGTAGTGATGAGGAAGCGCTTCCTATGTCAGTGCCCAGGTCTCCAGCACACCAGGTACAGATTCCTAGGGAGAATCTTCTTCCACGACCTAGACGAGCTTTATCAAATCCTTAGGTTGGTTGTTGTATGCAACACCACAGTGAGCAATTGATTACAGTATTTATAGACAGGGTTATATTGGGCATCACAATGGATCAATCAGTATTGACCTGAGTTTGGCACAGAGCTAGAAATCTAAAACCATTCCAGACATAGAAGGGGCTTTCAACAACGTACATAATGAAGCAACTCGAGAGTCCCTTACGGAGCTGGGGATAGAGAACCACCTTATTCTTTGAATTGTCTTTATGCTTATTATCAAAACAATTCAGTCAATACTAGAAAATAGAAACATTACCAAATTTGACAGCAGAGGTACACCCTAAGGAGGTTTTATCTCACCACTGCTGTGGCTCATACTATGTAGAACAAAACAGTCGTAATATTGGTCGTCTGCTCGTATATGCGGACGATATGGCGATACTGGTGTCAGGTTAGTTTCCTTCCGTAATAAGCGAAATTATGGCAAATGCTCTAGTGAATGCCAGGAGGTGTGGTCTTGGTGTCAACCTGAGCAAAACCGAAATGGTTTTTTTTCACCACTCAAATCAAAATACTCGACTTCACCCTTCTTCGCCTTATCGGCCAAAAGCTTTGCTTATCGACCATTGCTAGGTATGTAGGAGTGATCCTGAATCCCAAGCGCAACTGGAAACTCAACATCGAACAACGGGTCAAGAAAGCATGCATAGCTTTCTATGGGTGCAATAGAACATTTTGAAACAGATGTGGCCTACAACCCGAACCGACCATCTGGATGTAGACAGCTGTCATACAACCAATCCTCGCATATGGGTCAATAGTATGGTGGCCGGCTCTAAGTAAGGCTTACAACAGGAGGTCTCCAAGAGCAGTATTTGGGAACTGATAACCTTTTTAGATTCCACAGACTGGATCTAAACTCTCCTATTCGACAATCCTAAACAACCAGGTCAAATGAGTTGTGGTAACGAATCTGTTTCATCGACTCGGTCTCGACCCAATGATGTCCCAAGATCCTCATTCTTCTGCCAGCCAACGCTGGACATTGACACAGTGTATGTGCCGCTGTCTCAGATTCCTCCAGGCATAGTCTACAGGTATCATCCTCTATAAGGCCCATTTTCCTTAAGTGATACCCGAAATTACCATGTCCTGTAGACAAAGCCACCACCCATTTCAATGTTCCTCGACTCATACTTAGAACCCTTCTGTGAGTGGAGCAGGTCGGCCACTTTAGTGCAATTTTAGCTTGTCTACACTGTTCCACGGTTGACCACCTTCCCAGGTGTTCTGCCGTGATCCATTTGTGAATCAGCTGTTCTACCATTCCTCTGCCAATTGAAGAGAATGGTTCTGGTCCCAGCAACTTTTCAGTTGACCCCTGTTTTGCAAGGGAGTCCGCCTTTTCATTGCCTTCGATCCCTATGTGTCCCCGTACCCAAGTCAGTGTTACTTCATTTTTAGATAAACACTTATTGAGCTTAAGTACACATTCCAGTGCCAATGATGTTGGGATGTTTGTTTGTTCCATGCATCTGATCACCGCCTGATTGTCCAGTGCTATAAGGATATTTCTTCCTTCCACCTGACACTCGAGTAAGTAGTCCAACGCATGGAGCAAAGCAATCATCTCAGCCTGGTATACTGAAGTGTATTTCCCGAGGCTAATGTGAGGGGCAAGTTCCAGCTCTTCTGAATAGATACCGGCCCCTTCTCCGCCAACCATCATGGATCCATCCGTGAAAATCACTATTTCACCATTTCTTTTTTCTGTAAGTAATCCGTTCTCAGTACGAGTTTTGTGATTTCTTTCCATAATACGCACCCTTGTTATTCGATCAATAGGCATGTTCAGCTCCCTAATCTAGTTTTTGACAAGTTCCAGGATCTTCCTATGTCCATAGATCTTTCCTCGATTGTGCCATTTCGCATCTCGATGCAAACGAAGTGCACGTGTAATTCCTATACATGCTAATCGTTGAACCCTATCCAGGTGCTTCCTGACTGTTTTCTGAGAGGCTTTCGCCCACCATATAACCGAGGCGTACGTGATAATGGGTCTAGTTATCATCGTATACATCCAGTATGCTGACCTAGGCGAGAGTCCCCACCTCTGTCCACATACACGTTTGCATTGATGTAGTACCCTTTTTGCCTTCCGGACCTTCTTCTCAACATGGTAGTTCCAAGTAAGTCCAGTATCTAGATAGACTCCCAGATACTTAACCTTCTTAGTCATTTTTAGTTCCGATCCGAAAAGTGTTAAGGGCCGAAATTCCAGATTTTTCCTCTTCCTAGTGAAGACTATTAGATCTGTTTTCCCCGCATTAATGGAGAGCCCTTGTTCCAGACACCACCGCTCAACCACTCTGAGTGCGTTCCTCATGATATCTGCGGTGACGTCCATGAATTTGCCTCTGGCCATTATTGCTATGTCGTCGGCATATCCCACTGTGTGAATGCCCGTCGCCTCAAGGCTGTCGAGAAGAGAGTCCACAGTGATATTCCACAGTGTAGGTGAGAGAACACCTCCTTGTGGGCAACCTCTGCTAACCCTTCCTCTGAGTTTTGAGGTTCCCGTCTGAATATTAATCGCTCTTGTATTCAACATATTCTCCACCCATCTTACCACCAGTGGGTTAACCCTACGTTTTTCCAAGGCTTGTGTCAGACTTTCAAAGCATATCTTATCGAAGGCACCTTCAATGTCCATTATAGTGGTCATCGCAATGCCCCCGGTATTTAGCTCTTCCTCCGCAACGCGTACTACTTGATGTAGCGCTGTTTCTGTAGACATGCCTACCCTGTATGCATGCTGTCTACTATTAAAAGGATACGTCCTAAGCGCAGTACTCTCCATATAGTCCACCATCACCCTTTCCATTGTTTTTAACAGGATGGATGTTAGGCTGACTGGTCTGAATGATTTTGCCTCGATGTAGTCCTTTTTTTCCCGGTTTTGGAAGGAAGACCACATTTGCTTCCCTCCATGTAATCGGGATATAGCCCATTGCTAGGCATGCAACGTATATATTCCTGAGCCTTGGAGCAATTACGTCTATACCCCATTGAATTAGACCTGGAAATATACCATCCGGCCCCGCAGTTTTGAAGGGTGAGAATGTTTCTATCGCAGACTTGACCGCTTTTGGTGTCACGATCTGTTCTGCTTCCGTCCTGTCCATCCTGTTCGCTCCTTGTTTCCTTGGAGCCCAGGGCTGATCTGACATACTCCGTGATCTGATGCAATCATAATAAGCTGTACCCTTCAATTTGCTTGAGCCACTAATACTGGCACACACTTCCGAATTTTAGAAATTGGATTCCCAATAATTCTATTATGAAACATAAAAACACATCGCCCTAACCAACTTATTAATTTAAGTAGATATTTAAAGGCTAACACAATGAAATATATTACATCTTTTAAAATAGTGATAACCCGAATAACTTCTCTTTCAGTTCAAAATAAAGAACGCTGACTACCAAGAGAGGAACAACAAATGCACTAAGCCCTAAAGTACACTCACTTCCAAGACTTCTTTAGTTATTGAGCAAGCAAACTTTTGTACTCGCTGTCTGGAGACAAATTTCAATAAGAATACAACTTGTAGCAATTTAAGTAACACCCCCCTTCCTATCCATCAACTTCCGACTAACTAGCACCTGACGTGCGTTTAAGAGCCTCTTAACTTCTCAAATCTATCAAATAATGCCTACCCTACAGCGTATTTTCTCGCATCTATCAAAATATGACTTCCCCTGTTAATACACTTAATAGGTTCATATTTGTCTCCTCATCTTGACTCGAGACGAACAGCTTCGAGTTTCTCTCATGTCATCCATTACGTACGAGAGCAAAGAAGAAAAAGCTGACATTACAGCAAATTAGTGAATTTGTGCAATTTGTCATTCGAAGGGAGGCAAACAACATCCTTATGTCGTCAAATAGGAAAAGCAGCGCAAAAAAAAATACGTATTCCGATGACGGAGTATCATGTGGGCCTGTAACGTGGTACGAAAATTCCCAGAAGATCTGAGAACAAAATTATATGGAAAAAAAAAGGAAAACAAGGAACAACAAAGACCACAGAAACATAGATTTGTCTATGTCGCCAAACCCACAGGATAATGACAAGTCAAAGATGTGACTAACAAGTGTGCGTGGGTATATGCGAAGATTCGCATTAAAAATTTGTCGGCGTTGTTGACAGGACTCATGATGGACGACAGGATGAATATTGACTTTTGACATTCTGGATGGATTTAACAAAACATGGGAAAAATCCTCTTCTAACTTCGTGTGGGCGTGCTTCAATTTCACCACCAAAGCTGCTGTAATTAAGCGTGTTTGCGTTGTATATCCACACGCATTTGTTGTAGCAGAGAAAATGTGTTTGCTTAATAGAAATCATTTTTTCTTTCTTCAATTATTTTGGAATTCGATTCTTCAACGGTTATTAGTTAGTTAGGATTGATTGCGGCGTACTCAAAACAAATTTTAGTCTCGACTTTAAATTTTCGGACGCTCACAATCTCAAAATTTGTATAGCCACGTGAACCATTAAAATTTAAAGTGAAAACTATAAATGTGTATTGTTAAGTCTTATTCCAAGTTGTATCAGTTTGAATATTAACATGCAGGGCAATTTTTTTAACAATAGGACTGTTTTAAAGTATAGCCAAAATTTATCCTTTTAACAAAATCCCAGGGCAAAATGAAAATAAAATAAATATACAATTGGAATTTGTGAGAGTAAACAGTTGCTGTTAGTTATTTAGTTGGAGAACCCAATCAAATCTAAAACGACTAGATTTATAAAATGATAAGCAGTTTAACCGCCATATTATACACTCCCTTTAATCATGGCTACAGGTTACCCCCGGACTAAAGTGATTTTGGTGACGTGAAATAAAGCCAAACGAAATAAGGCCAAATTCCCAAAATTTGGCTTTAATTCGTTTTCCAAAGCGAAATTAAACCACATTTTTAGTTTGGCTTTATTTCGTTACTGAAAACGAAACAACACCAATTTGGCATTATTTCATTTACATTACGAAGTTGCATTGTTCACGAGAAAATAAAATGAAATCAGTCTGATAACAAAATAAATTATTTATTGGAAAAAGTAAAGTTTTTCTAAGTAGCAAAAATAACGTACAACTTTTTATACAATTTTTTTTATTATTCATATCATTACTTCCAAAATATTTGATCTATGTAACTTAAGATCAGATAAAAATGAATTAATAATTTTTGATATTATTTTAACAAATCTTGATTACTTTGCCTATGAAAAATTTGAATTCCAAGCTTTCTTTGCATCAAATTCAAAGTGTGTATTATTTTGTAAATGTAAAAGCTTCATTTCGGCAGTATAAAAGGACAGCCGAAATGTTGTTTATGATATAATTCTTTCGACCAGCGACTAGGTAAGAACTCCGAATTCTCTAAGGCCATTCCTAGGAGGTTCTCAGTGATTGCCTCCTAGGAGGTTCTCAGTGATTGCCTTTACGCTGCAATTAATCATTTGGTGGACTGACAAAGCCATTTCCGCAGTCATCCGCCAAAGTATTAATAACAGCGACGCTCTTTATTTTGTTTTTTTTTTTCAATTTGTACTACAATACATAGTTTCTTTTCAAATAAAAATTAAAATCGTTAAAATCGAGTAAAATACCCACGACCTCTTTATTTTTTCCGACAAGGATGAAATTCAAGGCTACAAACGCATTTAAGCAAAAACACATAATCTATATTGTCCAGTTAAAGAAAACAAAGGCCATAGTCAAAAATTCATGAAATGAATCAAAAATAATTATATATTAATGTACTTTTCGTTTTAGCAGTATACAGTTACCGAGTTTGGCACAATTTGTCTACAAATCGGAGGAAGGTTTCGCATACTTGTATGTTTAATATTTGTATAACAATTTAAGCAAAGCTTAAACTGATTATATGATTGTAACAAAATCAAACGCGGATTTTCCATACAAACAACACATACTACTTTGGTTGCATTAAAACATTTTTGCAGTTTTTCTTCGCATTCGGCTTCGTTATATTCCATCGAGTGCTCATACTGTTCTTGAAAATGATCGAAAGGAGGTAAATTATTATTTTTGTTCGAAACTTGCTTCAAAAAATCGTCAATGGATATTTTTTCGTTTTCTAGTTTTGCAGTAGCAAGTTCAATCAAAATGCTTTGATCTACATGTTTTTTTTTCGGCTGTCATTATGTCTCTGGAAACTGACTGATCTTCATCTAGAAGAAAATCGATGGATTTAAATAAATTTCCTTTTTGTTGTTTTTGCTAGTGGTGCGTATGCTATTTTTGTACACGGATATCCCATTCGAATGGTTTGTGTGCATGATATGAACAACATTTTTAATTTTACTAGATCTTCTTTTTAATGCCTGGGTGTAATGAAACCAGTAAGTATTTAATGATGCTGAAGGAAAAACATTTCTTAATCCGTTTCGCATAGCAGCCTCAAAATCAGTTGTAAACTCATTGGGTTTGAACGATCATGGGGTTCTCCGACCGTCAACCTCGGGACCTCTAGCTAACCTCCAAGTAAGGACTAGGTAGATCCTGGTTGCTGCGTTTGACCGATTGTCAAACGGATGCGAAAAGTTCGACGAAAAGATTAACCAGCAGAAACTTTGTGGTTGTGACAACGAATAGCGAGTTGGCGAATAAAAAATGCGGATTTCAACAAGAATAATAAATGCTTTATTTCATGGTGAAATAACAGGAAGATGAAATAACAGGTTTTCTTTTACTTGAGAGAGACATTACGTTATTTTTAAATGTTTAAATTATGCGGCGAAGGGGCACATGGATAAATTAAGTTTAAAATGATTTTGAAAAAATAATATAGAAATTCTTAAACTGCATTATCTTAAATTTAACTTACATGCTCGTTGTATGCAAAATGAACAATTAGTAGCTGCTTATAATCGCAAGCTGGGACGGTACTAAATGTCCCATCCAATAAATATTTCCTTGGAGTAGAGCTAGGCAGTTCTTTTATAGTCTTCGCAACCGTTGGTGAAATAAACACGGAGTATGAAAACTTGTCTTCGACAACTGTTCCTCTACAAAACTTTTCACTTTTTTCATACCTAGAACTCCCAAATTTTTCGAGTACATTTTCTTGCTTGACAATCTCAATTTTTTTGCTGTTTTTGGGACATTTCGAAAAGGCACTATTTCTAATGTTAATCAATTGTCTTTGCATTTTACCGAATGCAGTGAACTTTCCTGATCCTTCGCACATTCTTCATTAAAAACACTCCATTCTCGCACACCATTCCTTCCTTCTAAATTTCGCATCAACACACTTTCTTTTTATCGAATTTGCTAAGCTTAACTTTTTTCTAATGTTTTCTTGAATAGAATGCAAATGAGACATATTTTTAGGTACACGGCAATATTTAGAACCTTCAAAGTCAATTACTAAGATAAGGTTTGCTTGTTTTCTGGTAGCAAACATATCTTTTTATTCCACCTGCATTCGATTTATATCTATATAACTGGCTTATTTGGGGAACATAGATTAAATTACTTCGCTTTCTAAATCCTTCGCAAGATTCAAACTCAAAAACACGATTTTTTTATTACTCATTTCAAGTAGGGGAAGGTCGTGTACCTCGGAACGATTTCAATAATCTAGCATTTTTCTCTTTTACTTCTTAACCTGTGCTAAAAAAAGAATTCACGCAGCAACAAAAACATTTTATCTCCCTAAAAAAGGTTTGAACTTAGTGTTGAAGTGCATAGTTTTTAAGTAAAACATTAAAATTAATTAAGTTTGCCATCGTTGCAAGGTACACTTAGGTAGTGTACCTTGGAACAAGGGGGTGTGTACATTGGTACGGTTAAGATAAAAGTCTCAGATCTTTAGAAAGCAAACATAACTCCAGCTTTATTATTTAAAATTAAGTTAAAAACAAAACAACAAAAAATAAAAAATTAGTAAAAATAAATTGTAGAAATTCAGGTTGACTTACAAAAGAAAATTTCGTTCTTAAACCTTCTAAACTAGCAAGAGGCTAACTGGAAAATTTCTTCGATGGTCATTTCATCATCACCGCTGAAGTCCTGGTCGCTCCTATTTTCTATTGGCGTGGTATTTGCTTTCGCATGTCTGAATTTGGGAATTCGTGGAATCATCGGCAGCTCAAAAGTTTCATCATCGTCTGAGGACAAAACTTTTTTCTTCGCTGAATTTGGCTTTTTAGTGGTCTTGACTTTCGAGCTTCCTGTAGCAATTTCTTCCTTCTCAGGAGTGTCCGTAAGAATCCTAGTTCTTGCCCTCTTTCTTCCACGTGCAATAGGATCCTTTCTTGGTGCAGCTTTTGGAAATGGCTTTATTTGCTCTGTTGATACGAAATTTATCGAAGGAACCAATACTGCAGAGGTCGCTGTGGATGTTCCTGGTCTTTGTTCATCTGCAATTATAAGGTCATTTGCATTTTCGGTGGGCATAGCAGCTGGTTTTTCAGGACATGGTCGATCCGTTACGAAGCTACTAAGGAATTCATCTTCGTTGAAAATATCGTGATTGAAGGGATATATTCCTGTTACTTCAAATCCTTTAACGATGTTTTGCTGATTGAATGCTTTCGGATAAGCCTGTCCGACAATTTGTGCTACATTGTAAATTGACATTGGTTTTCCTGGGTTGTTCAGCATCCATTCACTTGCGGCTTTGTTGTAGTAAGTTTTGTACGGTCCGAATACCGTTCTATCCAGAGGCTGCATTTTGTGGGAAGTATGCGGCGGCAGAGTCAAAAGAACAACTCCATGTTTTCTGGCGAGATCAATGGCCTGCAGAGATATGTGGCTATCATGGTTCTCCATTATAAGCAAAACTTTTTCATCTGGTGTTGGCTTTGAATGTGCTATAAAATGTACGAAGAACTCAATAAACAGTTGCTCGTTTGACCAGCCGGAAGGATTAGCACCACCAATACACCCTGCTGGAGCACCGTTAAGCATATGTTCCTTGAAATGAACTCTGGGGAATATCAACATCGGCGGAACATGATTTCCTATTGCATTAATAGCCGCGACCATAGTGACATTTATTCCTCTTTCTCCCGAGGTCATGCTTCCTATTTGTTTTTCACCTTTGGCAGCTAAAACTTTCGGTGGGACGTGAACCGTTGAATTTCCAGTTTCGTCAAGATTGTAAATTCTACTTGGGTAAAATTTAAAACGGGAATAGCAATCTTCCAAATTGGTAAAAAATTGTCCCACATTGCAGCGGTTAAAACTGGTTGATCTGGAAAGGCTGGTCGACTCTGGCTTTCTGAGTGATAAAGTTTTGTGCCGTTTAAGAAAGCCAATCATCCACTCTTTGCCAGCTGCTTCGTTCTTTATCCACGACTCCGGAAGAATTTTTCCATTTGCTTTTGCAAAACTAAAGGCCAATTTGGTTGCATCAATTTTCGATAATCCATAATGCAGCTTTGCTGCTGTGGTAAGGTATTCAACCAAGGCAAGTTCATCTTCATCATTAAGCACTTTTTTGTGTGCAATTTCTGAATGGTATTTGAACGTTGCATCGCCAGATTTCCGATGCAGTTGAAGATGACGAAACAAAGTTGTTTTGGAAATACCGTGGTCTTTTGCAGCTCTGCCGATTGTTTCCTTATTGTAGAGAACATCGTGGATAGCTTCCTGTAAGGCATTTTCATCCAAAGGAGTTCTTTTAACACCTTCCTTGCTGCGAGGCATATTCAGACTGCGGCAATGAAAGAAAAAACGTAGATGAGTCATGGCGAAATAAAATCTCATTTTGTTTTTAGTAATGTGATTGTACCTTGGAACGGTCCAAGGTACAATTCAAGTGCCGTTCCAAGGTACAAAACATCGATATTTCTTCTTTAATCACTTTAATCTTTTAAATTCGCACTAAATCGGGCTTACCGTTTCTTATTCACCAACACAATACTATGCCTTATTCACTAAAAGCGCAATAATTCGATTCCAGCTGCTCTGAGCTGTACTACACGTTTCACAAAAATGGTTGAAAAAAAACTTTTAGTGTGCGAAAACCGGATTTTCTTGTTTTTTTGCACGTCCGTCGCTACCCGAGTATGATGACGGAACGAAACAAGCTGCAACATGAATGCCCTTCAGACGTTGTGGAACCTTTTTCTTAAAATAAGATAAAAATTTAAAAAACAGCAATCGTTCCGAGGTACAATCGTTCCAAGGTACATGACTTTCCCCTATTATTTTTTGTTCACTTCGACCATTCCTTAGAGCAAACCGCGAACTAATGAAGATATACTGATCGCAGAAATCACAAAAATCGGGAAAAAAAAGTGGGCTAATGGCTTTCGAAAGCGAAATGATGCCAAATTTGGAATTTGGCCTAATTTCGTTTGGCTTTATTCATGTCACCAGTTCAACCAAAAAACTAAACCCAAGTTCATAACATTTAGTCGTTAAACCAGAACATAAACCCAGTTTTTTTAAACTTGACAGCGTTTAATCCGATTGGATTTAAACGCACTCCGGAGACCAGTTTGAATACTTTGATCGGGTTAAAACTCAATTTCATAATAATGATATTTCTTCGCTAGCAGGGTGCGAGAAATTAAGAAAATTAATAGAAAATACGTAATGTAAGAGTTAAAAAAACTAATTGCATTCGTGAAATGGATAAAATGATGATGTCTTCTCCATCAAAAGACGAATTTGTCGGTGAATCAACGTCGTCCTCGTCGTCGAAAATGTCAAATGCAGAAGTGGGGTAGCGTCGATAATTACGATTGATTTTCGGAAATATTTTCGAGCATTTTGGAGGCTATATTCCGTGATTCAACTAATGAACTAAAGACAAAAATCGGTACACTACAAATCAAATCAATTTCCAAGTGACAAATAACAAAAAAAGAAATGTGAGTCTCCACTTAAAAAGGGATGGTCTTTTCCAGAATTTTCTCCAGTGTGAAAAATATATGTGCCGAATGCCGATTAGTGTGTTTCAAAACGACTTTAGACGCTCACATATTTGGAACCTATTAGAACTAGAACTAGAATATTTCACTGTAATGAAACAGGGTAAAATAGAATGAAACAAAGAATTATAAAAACTTGATATTCTATATTTATTGAAGGTAATATTAATTTAAACAATATTTGCTTAAACACGTGGGAGGAAAACTTCTGCTCGCCGTCGCTGTCTAAAAGCAAGAGACCGGAAAAGGCCAATGTGACAGCTGGAAAGCGATGTTTGACGAAGTGGAGAACTTGTGTTGTTGTGGCTCTGTTCGCTGAGAATGTTTGGTGTTAGATCGCCACATCACCATCAATTGTTTACTTCTAGCATATTTGAATTGATAGGGGCATTTGCCTCTTGTCATCATGTATTTCATACAAACACTTTGGATACATTTGAAATCTGCTCCATTAAATTTGTATATTTTATGCTGCTTTGATATTTTTTTCATATCAATGCATCGTAAATTGTTATTATAATGGACATCTGCTCATGGTTCAGACCGCATATGGCCATCAAAGTGAAACAAAAATACGTGTTTCGTTTCCGATAGTTTAATGGAACCTTATGAAAATTAAACACTTTTTTTAATTTTTTCCTGTGTTCGCCCTTGAACAATGCAAAAATGGTTTTGAAGTCTAGCAATCACTAATTTGTACAAATGTATGCGCAAAAGTTAAAAATATTGCACTTGCCTTCAAAAATATATATTTCAGTGGATATATTTATTAAAGTACAACTTTTTTTCCATCGCCTCGAATTTTGTTGTCCATCTATCGCATCGCATGTCGCATTACAGTCGGCCGTGGAGTGGGAATAAAGTGAAAGGCGCAGTGGTGCTTATAGTTCGCATTAACTGACCGTGACCGTGTAGCATTTACATTGGGAACGTTCAAGTATCCAGTTTAGTAAGTCTGACAGCGCTCTCACTAGATGTATCACGGTTTTGATTGGGGTAAATAGGTCATATGAGCAGCTGTTTCAGTTGATGTTTATGGAGGGGTAGCCGACGAATCCAATCAAGAAATTCATGACTGTGTACTAAGTTGACAGTTCGCATATGTGGCTCATATGGAAAATGTAACGTTTCCGACCAATTTAGTTTTTGCGTTCAGGTAACAGACCAATCTATTCGATAACTAGATTCTTCAATTCTTCAATAATAGAAGTTAGCCTACGCCTACCTATTTGTTTAGATTGTTTTACTGACAGTTATTCTTCCCTATTTTCGGGTAAACTTATTTTTAACCTTCACCTTATATATTTTGTATATCACAGTATGCAATTTTGAATGGAAAATTTAACCTGGACACTAAAAATGATTATTGGTATTTACAAAAATGCCTAAACGGAAGCATTCGTAGAACTCTGGTGAAGCAAGGCTAGCACGGGTCAACTAGTGTTAGGGTTGCCAGATTAAAAAATACGAAAAGGGGGACATCGTGAGTTTTCTATGGGGGACAAGTGTTCTAAAAGGGAGGCAACATTTTTTTTTTTATTTTTGAACACCAGAGTCAAAAAATAAAAATAATACAAAAATAATGAAATAAAAATAACTTTTATTAGATACATATATGTAGTAAAATTTGGTTTCAAAACAAAAAAAAACTTATAGAGAGACAGATGACAGTACAAAACAAAAACGTAGAGGAGAACAACTTTAGCACTTGAAGCGAGATGTAGATCGTAAGTGGATGCAATCAGCTTTCAAAGTTTTCTTGCAATTCAAATGGATGTGTTCACGGAGAATCTGTTTAAAAATATTAAAAGGTATTTTACAAATTTTCAATTGAATGTTTTCTTTTATTGAATTTTGACTTAATAAGGGGGACAGTGATTTGTATTAGGGGGGACAAACAGAATTTTTGTATGAAAAAAAGGGACTGTCCCCCCTAAAGGGGGACGTCTGGCATCCCTAACTAGTGTGAAAAGGTTAACTTTGTGCAAAATGTAACAATTGTCAGCACTCAGCAAAATACACGCGAAATAAAAAATTTAGAAACTTCTGGAGGAATTACAGTGTGTCCACGGCTTTATACTCTTCTGCAAGAATTTTAAAGTTTTTTCGGTTTCTAAGTTTTCCGAATTAAGTAATATAAGTAATTTTGAAAAGATCAAATTCTATTTTATTTTCACAGTCTCTATATTTTGCACTGCTTCATGGCTTGGTAAATTTAAATTTAAATACGGAAGCGATAGGTTCTTAAAGCGCTTATCGCTTCCTGCGTGAGAGGTGATATTTTTATTTATACTGCAATGAATTTGCAGGCTATTATTTCTATTTTCAAGAATACTCACTTGCTAATGATTCAACTGTGAACTTAAGACCACCAAACAAATTTTGAATTGCATCATCAGTCTACGAATAAATCAAGACATTCTATTCGTTGTATTAGAAACAACGACAGAGGTCAACGAAATAAAATCAGAATCTGTGGAGGCAATGTCAAATCGACGGGATATTTTGATCAATGTAATTCGAAATTTGGGTAATTAGCTAATTAGGGATTGTAGTATAGCTGTAGTTCATATTGATTCTTTTAATAGCATAAGCAAACCATTTGTTCATGATCTCATTTTCAACGATTTTAAAGCTTACTTTAAGGTAGACATGGGAGCGGACACTATTTCCATTCCATTTTACTCTACATTCATAAACTATATTCATTATTACATCACTCATAAACATACGTCTGAGAAACCCCTTACCTTCCTTTAAAAGTACTTAATCTTATTTACCCTCTACAACGATTTTTGCAAAAAAAAAAATAACATAGTTTAATTTAGCAAACATTTATTGAAAAAATTTGAAGCAAAAACCAGGAAATTCTTTCATTCGGCGCAATCTTGACACTCATTCTCGTAATGCTCCCCGCACTTGGGACGTTAACAGGTGATGCAGAAAAGCCTTGCCTTATGCTTTTTCTTGTAATCGCAGAAAACGCATTTTTTTTAAGTTGATTTTCGGAGTTTACTGGAAAAAATGGCAAGTATCACCTAAAATGATATCAAGGTTTCCTTTTAACGTTGGTACGCAACCAGGACGCTGTCAATTTGCGTGACATCTCTTTCGAAAATGCTCACATTGGATAGCAAAATAGTTGATAATAAACATACCTTAATATGCCACAAAAGTAGCATATAATGCGCATATTTTGAATTTCTGACTGTACGACATATTATGACACATTTGGTCGAGCGCATCTACTGCACCCTTCGTGGAATTCTAAAATTCTAATAGAATAAACAGTCGAGTCTCGTTAATTCAAACCTGCAATAATTCGAACCTCTCTATAATTCAAAGTTATCCTACAAAATCCCTTTGTATTTCGAACTAAATCAATAGGGTAGGGTGGGGTACTTTCGACGATGGGTCACTTTTGACTTTAGCTCTTACCGAAAAGCGGTTAATTTTTAAATAAACTGTTTGATGGAAACTTGTGCTGCAATCTTCTCTCAGATCGAACACGAACTATGACAGTTCTTCTTCAGCAGTTGTGGTGGTTAGACCGGTTTTAAATTTGTTCAGTGATATTCTGCAATTTTTCCTGTACACGAGGTAAGTGATATTTAATTTTTTCTTATGGGAATTCCTTGGTTGTGAGTGTCAAATGTTTGGATTTATAATATTTTTAAGTTATTTATAACATTTAATTAAATTACTTTTATAAGTTTTGTGAAAAACAATAACGTTTACTAAAGCAAAGGATGGGGCACTTTCGACAAAAGCACATGGGGCAGTTTCGTCAAAAGGCCATGCAAGAACACCCAGATGGATCGTCAAGATACTCTCACCTTATCTTTTTTAAGGACGTTGATCTGGGTGGATATAACGTGCAATGATTTTTTTTAACAAATCCCTTTATTTTACCTTTATTATTTACTTAACAATTTTTTTTTTCCTTAAAACGATTGTGATTTTAAATATATTTCTTTAATTTAATTTTAAACTAAAAATGAATTCCTTCTCTTATTTAATTTTCGTGTCTATAGATTTAAGATTTGTTTAACAATTTAAATAAAAACAGTACGTTCCTACTTATTGATTTTTTGCGTCATCTAAACTGAAGTCGAAAGTGCCCCACCCCGATGACGATTGTGCCCCACGATGGGGCAGATTCGCCTTTTTAGGGCAGTTTTAAATTTTTTTTTTTTTTTAAATTATAAGGGTGACGTTAACTTTTAAGAAATTATGCATTCTTCATAGCTTGAAATAAAAAAAACAGATTTCAAATATTTATTTGCGAAAGAATTTATTTCAAATCTGCGAAAAATGTGTTGAATCTGCCCCACCCTACCCTATATTTTTATGCACATGGTAATTCGTACGAAAAAATCATTGCTACGTAACAAAACGACATGTAAATTTGAACTCATCGGTGTCAAACACTCGACAATTCAAAGTTGCAGAGGGAAAGAGACAGGAACATTGTAAATACATTTTGAGACAAGTTCAAACTTGTATCATCGTACACGAGCCTTTGTTTTTCTTATGATTTGTTTGATATTTCAAACACTCGATAATTCGTAATATTGCATGAGTCCCTCGAGTTTCGAATTAACGAGAGTCGGCTGTCCTAGTCCTTTCTATGAAATTTTCGCACATTGTATAAGGTAAATATATAAAATATTCAACATTAAAAATTTGTAACATAAACATATGTACATCGGACGCAATTATTGTTTACTTCTAGTTTATAATAATGACAAGTTTAATACACTGGTCATACTCAGCCCCCATTTCTAGATAAATGTAGCAGAGGCTGAGTACTGGAAAACAAAGAGAATTTATCGAAATTCTTGCAAGAGTCAAGACAGTTTGAAGTATCCGTTCATTTTGTATACTCAGTTATGGAAAAATAAAAACTAACGTATAGTCTTCAGCATAAACTAAGTATTAAATAGACCGTCAGCTCAGACAACTTAAGAAAATGTTCCTTCATGTGTTACTAAGTATGTGTGTCATGTTAAAGTAAATTAGCCGTACGCATAGCACATAGAAACCTGACAGTTCATTTAGTTTTTTTTCTTTTATTACACCTCCCGCCATACGATTTTTTTTTATGCTTCATATGCATTCACAGATAGGCAATTTAAGAGAGAATTTTATTTTTAAAATTTGCGGGGGAATCGGGTAGGTGCGCGGGATCTGACGGTCTATTTAATACTTAGTTCATGGTCTTCAGTAGTCAGCCGGAAGGGGCTGAGCGTAGGATAATCATAAAAATAATGCCTCATAAGGTCAGCTCTCCTCTTAGTTATTTATCAAAAAATATTTTTAGAATACCACACACTTTTCTATCTGTGACCAAAAACTTACAACATATCTGTTAACTAAGAGATTAATATTTTTTGCTTTGGAAGAAAGACCAAAGGATTTACTATTGCGCTGTACTCTATATTCCAGAGGCTGACTTATGGCGGGAGCTCAACTAACACGCCATCACCCTCTACGAAAATCAGTAAAGAAGGGTTATGACAGTTTCCACGTTTTCTTAATTTGACCTACTTTACAATATTTTTTTTTACTCTGCACATTCTTAGATTAAAAATGTAGATACGAACTGAAATAGTTAACAAAACCAAGTAAACGTCAAACAGAGCAAGTGTGATATTTACTGATAAATCAAGCATGCAAAATATGACGACAATTCGGATCTGATGCTTTAACACTTTATTTCTATTATATACTAGCTGTGCCCGCAACTTCGTACGCGGCGTGAAACTATGTAATTTCCAATAAAAGAGATCATAAAAGTTCAATTTCAATACATTAAAACAAAGCGATAAACCAAATCTATTCACCTAAAACACCAATTTAAGAAATTTAAATTCAACAACGTAAATAATACAATTCCACTTCTAGCATTTTTCTTCCTGTAGGTAATATTAAAACAACCACTAAAAAAAAATCCTTAAACTCAATATAATATTTACACCACCATACGCCCATCATCGCATGTCATCAGCCACAGCCATCTGCGCATTTCCTCAGAAAAACATTGTCGCTGTTGATTACATCCACACCCACCTCGCATACTTCTCTTTCGTTTCACTTAATCGGAGAAAACTTCACGCAGTTTTTCTTGACATGTATGTGCTTGTGCTAGATACACCAGCCACCCACTCCAAAGCAGAACAGCGATCAAGAACAACGGTTGCTGATAATTTTCGATTTGAGAAAATAAATTTAGTTTTTTTCAAGTTAGATTTTGGGTTGTAGCTCAGCTTCTCGATGACACAGAAACCTGATTGATGGCTTAAAATAATTATGGAAGTGTTGGCTCTTATTGGTATTTTGTTTTGTTTGCATTGATTAAGAATTGTTTGAGTAAAAACCCAATTTGGTCAAAAACGCTCTCAAAAAATAGGCATGGCAATGAAAGGCTTAGCCTATGTCCTTTTCAGGATCTTAAGGGACATTACAAAAAAAGTTTCATCGAAATCTGTCCGGTAGTTTTCACACCAACCGTTAACACATGAAAACGGCTACAGTTTTATTATATGTATAGAATGGATAGATAGATATAGGTTGTTATAGTTAGAGTCATTGCGTTACTTTGACTTCTCACGTTTTTAAATTAAAATGTTTTTAATTGAAGTAAGCGGAACTAATAAATGTAAGAGTTTTCATTCATAATGCGTGTTTTCGGAAGTTAATCTTAGAAGTAAGTACTTAAATTCGGGTCGTGGATTTTCCCTCTGTGTAATAAGTTTCGAAAACTATAGGTATACGTATACAAAAGGGCATCCAAGTCGGCTTCCAATTGATAGCAGACTTAACGAGTTTATTCGGAGTGACTTGGTCACTTTAACTATACATCCTATATTATATTAAGGTCAATATAAGTCCCATAATTCAATCCTTTCCCTTGATTCCCGTATATCATCTAAGATTTTTGTGTCATTCGCTTCGACAAACAGTTGGCTTTGGTGCGCGATTTGCAAAAGCCATTAGCACCATCACTCTGGAAAATTGTGTGCAGTCATAACCATTTTAACCTCAAGCGACCTGACCCAAATCTCAACACACTCTTGCCGTCTTTTCGTTCTTTTTTCACAATTCACTTCAGTATTTTTTTTTATAATTTCAAGCGTTTCATATTTTTGTTTTTGTATCCAGGACGTGCCAAGTGAATGTATAATGAAAAGGAAATTTCAGATGCAGGAAAAGGAACAACAATTTATAAAAAGAGCTGATGGGGGTTGAAGCCGAGCTATAACTGAATATGAAAGGAAGTAGCACGGAAGGTTCTTGGATTGCGAATTCGGTCATCATTTGCTGGTGTGGAGCAAAAGAAAATTGTGGACATGGCGGTGTCGCACCAGTGTCGCGATTTTACTTTGAAATAAAAGCAAAGGTTAACGAATATCGACAGTTTTAGATCGTAAATTTAATGTGCAATCACTATTGCATGAGCACGTAGCTTTTTTAAAGCAAGATAGGAAGTCTGATTCTGGTTTTTTTAAGGCTCACTTAAACTCTTTCGCATACCCTGTTACGATTGTTTGAAATTACTAAAGCGGTATTGAAATTGTCTAAACTGTTTAACTGTTTGGATATCAAAAGGCTATGCTACTTAACACTTACAGTATAGGTTACTTTTTAAAATGTTGACGTGGCTATTAATGAGGTTTAATGGACCGCGAATGTTGCCGGGATGATTATGGTCTTATATAATATCTCCTTGGTCGTCTGAGGGTGAGCTTTAACTCTTAGAAACAGCCCGAATAAAGAGCAATTAGCAAGAGCAATTCGTTTAATCTCTGCACTCATCTTATTTTGCGAAACCCAGGTGGACAAAGTCTTTATCTACTTGTAAGTTGTATCTGTTCATCGTAACCCATGGCCCATATAAGTAAAGTTTTAAGCTGGGAAAGTCAACCATCAACTATATTTCCATGTTCCGATAGATCTCTGAAAAAGGAAAAAAAGGAATTTAAGATTGGTTGAGGTCGTGGTCCCAGGTTAGATACCCAGTAACACCAAATTTACATCCTAATTTCTTTTCCATTGCGCCAACGACTTTCAAACGTCCGAGACTATAGCTGTCCCGGAAAAGCTTCTTATAATTCTACCGGTAACAAATCAGCGTATACCGTACTCGTATATCTACATAAAACAAATTCATTACCTATTAAAAAATGTTTACTTGTTTGTTGTTCCTCGATCTAGTTCAGCACAACCCTAATAAAGGGTCCGCCATCTTACTTTTTTTTTTCAACTAGTGCTTATTTCGCGAATGGTAACACTTAGCTCATGTCTGATTTGACAGATAATTAGTTTTATCCTTCCGCTGAACGAATATGGTTGTGTATACGCTTGAACAACGCTGGGAAATATTGCGACATTACTTTGAAAATCATGGTAATGCTGCAGAATGTGTGCGAAAATTGCGTACGGATTTTGGAAGAAGAGAAGCACCGTCAGCTCCGTATGTTCCTTATCTTGTGAAAAAAGTGAAAGAAACTGGCATCCTCATCGATAAACCAAAGCGTGAAAAGCCAAAAACAGTGCGTACGCCCGAGAAAATGGAAATTTTGGTCCAGAGGCATAATTGGGCCATTTTTCTTCGAAAATGAGCAAAGAGTGGCCGTTACAGTCAATGGCGATCGTTATCGGGCCATGTTGAACGAATTTTTGTTCACAAAAATTGAAGAGGAGGATATTGGCAACATTTGGTTTCAACAGGACGGCGCTACGTGCCACACAGCCGAAGCTACACTCGATGTTTTGCGCCCTGTTTTTGAAGATCGCATTATCAGCCGCAGAGCTGATGTCGTTTCGCCACCGCGGAGCTGCGATTTGACACCGTTGGACTATTATTTGTGGGGTGCCGTAAAAGATAAGTGTTACGCCGACATGCCAAAGACGATTGACTTTAAAGGACAATATTCGTGAAGCCATTGGTGAAATACAGCTGCACGCAATCGATAATGTGCTTAAAAATTGGACCGATCGTGTAGGCTACTGCATGGCCAGCCGAGGCAGCCATTTGAATGAAATTATTTCCATTATTAACCGGAAGGATTGTACTTTCAAATAAAAAAAGAAATTTGAGAAAATATTCAGTAGTTTTTTTTTATAGCATTTAAAAAAAAAAAAGTTATTTGGCGGACCCTTTACATCTGTGGTCACGTCGTTCGTAATTTTGTGTCGAAATAAATTTCAGTGTTCTAAATATTTTAATATGAAAAGCACTATGATTGTCAACAAAATCCATCTGGAGCAATTCGTCTTTTTCATTAAAAACGATTTCATTCAGGAGGACTCTTTGTATATGACACTATAATGTTTATTCCATTCTTCACACCTCCGAACAGTGTTGGAATAGAAACGGGAACCAATTGTATATGCGCTTACGATTTACAAATACAAAAGGGATTACCCAAGTGTTCCAATTCACGATCCAGTTTTAAATGTTTCGTCCGTATCTAGAAACCAATTTTCCAACACACACATTAATGCTGCCATTAAAGTAAAGAATTCGTAATAACCATATTCAAGCCATAATAATATCCGTTCGCAATACCATCCTCAGTAACACTTTTTTTGAATGCACAGCACATGCATATGGAAAAACGAATGCGCAAGAATCATTGTTTGATTTTCCACTCTAGAACGCCCCGACACAGCCTTGCAGAAGGAGTAGTTCTATACACGGGACGCACGAAGGCGGACGTATATTTTATATTGTGCGCTTGTGGAATAAAGAACCTCAAGAGCTCCCCACAGTGAATCGCAACAATGAGGAAACCAAATAATAAGTATATGCATTGTTCGTTGGTTTCTAATCTCGTACTTGAATTTCGCTTTTAATGAGAAAACTCTTTTCCCGCCATGGTTGGGGGGAGTCATTGTAATGCGCAGCGATATGTGCTGCATCCACTTTATTCAACTTGAGCTTTCAATTTTTTTCCGCATTTTTTATTTTTTGTATTTTTGTAATGTTTGCGATTTAAATGAGCAAACCAGTTGTATTGTACGACCGATTGGGAATTGTAAACTTAGGGGTATATAAGGACCGGCTACAAATAAAATATTGAAGAGGATTCAATCCAATTATAAACGATAACTTGTATGAGGGTGAGAACTGGCTTAAGTCACCAATTTTTGTGGCATAGCACTTCATGTGCAAAATGAATCACGCAAATCAAACCAATTGATTTTTGAAGAGCATAAAACAATAACAAGCGCTAAGAATCAATTTCAATAATAGGTTAAAAAAAATATTTAGCGCAGGTTCGTATACTTTAGGCATAGTTTTTCACATTCCATTACTTTTGTTAAAGGTTTTTATTTTAGGGGCGAATGTAAGGAATCTAAACAATTTTAGGCTGATTGATTATTGATTGCCATACGGGCTAGTTTTCATAACTTCGGCAAGAACTTCGGGCGACAGATTCTCGCACTCTTGTGGAATGATGTCCTTGAGGGCTTCTAGAGTCGCGGGCTTGTTCACGTAAACACGGGACTTCAAAAACCCCACCAAAAAAAGTCTGCAACGGTTAAATCGGGCGATCTTGCGGGCCAGTGCAAATCGCCAAAACGAGAGATGAGGCGACCCGGGAATGCCGCCTTCAGAATATCGGTTGTGGCTCGCGCAGTGTGTGCCGTAGCTCCACATGTCCTCCAGTCCTAATTCGTCCAATTGCGACAGAAAAAAACTCGGTTAACATGGCCCTATAGCGCGCACCGTCCACTGTTGTCGTTTGACCAGCGGCGTTCTCGAAAAAAAAAATGGCCCGATGACTCCTCCAGCGTGAACAGCGCACCATGCAGTAACTTTGAGTGGGTGTAATGGCTCCCCGTGCATTACTCGTGGATTTTGGGTGCCCCAGAAGGGATAGTTTTGCTTGTTCACGTACGTGGAAATGAGCCTCATCGCTCATTATGAATTTGGTCGAAAAATCGTCCACCTCGTCCTCGAGATTGAGGATGGCTTGGGCGGAGGTTACACGCGTTTGGCGGTCTACAGCCAGCAGCTGATGCACGGACTGGACTTTGTACGGGAACATGCGCAAGTCTTTGACCAAAATTCGCCGTAGGGACGACCGGCTGATGGCTAATTGTGAGGCACGGCGTCGGGTTTCCAGTGACAGCGGCGATATTCTCGGCACAACGGGCGCTCCGGGGATGGCCACTCTTGGCAACGTGTCGTGTGGTTCCATACTCTTCAAGTAGGGATGCCAGACGTCCCCCTTTAGGGGGGACAGTCCCTTTTTTTCATACAAATATTCTGTTTGTCCCCCCTAATACAAATCACTGTCCCCCTTATTAAGTCAAAATTCAATAAAAGAAAATATTCAATTGAAAATTTGTAAAATACCTTTTAATATTTTTAAACAGATTCTCCGTGAACACATCCATTTGAATTGCAAAAAAACTTTGAAAGCTGATTGCATCCACTTACGATCTACATCTCGCTTCAAGTGCTAAAGTTGTTCTCCTCTACGTTTTTGTTTTGTACTGTCATCTGTCTCTCTATAAGTTTTTTTTTGTTTTGAAACCAAATTTTACTACATATATGTATCTAATAAAAGTTATTTTTATTTCATTATTTTTTTATTATTTTTATTTTTTGACTCTGGTGTTCAAAAATAAAAAAAAAAATGTTGCCTCCCTTTTAGAACACTTGTCCCCCATAGAAAACTCACGATGTCCCCCTTTTCGTATTTTTTAATCTGGCAACCCTATCTTCAAGGTTGGTGGCCAAACGGCGCAGTGTTTGCGCAGTTGGTGTCGGACGGCCGTGGAATCGGCGACGGAGTTCGCGCTGCGCCAACACTATAGACGATTATTCCGCGTTCTTGGGGAGTGTAAAGCTCCATGGCTTCTGGACTTGCATTCGACATCTGTCTGGTCCACAAATGTCAAGCCATTTGCAAAAATAAGAGCATCTTCCAATAGGGTGAAAGTGAAGAGGCTCCAGGAAATAACCCCCCAGAATTAATATGAAATAAATCCCCAAAATGTAGTAAGGGTGGATCCCCGATTATGGGGGTTTATGAGTCCCCAAATTTGACTAAGTCCATAATTTTGGGGACTTATTTCACTCTTATATTTTTATGGGAAATTCAGCTTTGATTTCATGCTCTACAGTGACTTTAACTCTTGTTAATTATATTATAAATGCGAAAATGGAATGTAATAATGGCTTTGAATTTATCAGTGGCAAAAGGAGAGGCAGCAAGCTTTTGTACGTTTTCGATTTCGATTTCAGTATAATCCGGTTTTAATAAATATAAGTGTTATGAAAAAAAATGTATTAATTTATTGCCGGACAACATTTTGCACAGAAAAAAAAAGTTACGTTGACATAATCATAACAGTGATAGTGAAAATATTTTTGAAGAATTCAAACTCTGAATATCTTTTTGAAGAATTCAAACTCCTTAATGTGATATAGGTATTTCCTCACTGACTACTTTTGGCCAAGTGTTCTTAAAAACAAAATTGAAAATTTGTTTTAAGAACGTGTCCGACTGAGTAGTTTCTTCTTCTTTTGATAGATCTGAAACATTTTGCATCATACTAATTCTCTTCACACTAGTTTCATCCTCTAGTGGCAATCTAGAGAACGCATCCGCATAAGCCATTAATTTACCGTTACGATATTCCACCTAGTAGTCATACATCGACGGTATGATTGACCACCGTTGAAGACAAGCTACTGCGACTCCAGAGGTTCATTTCCTCGGACTAAAAATCTCTTTTAGATCTTGGTGATCGATATAATCGGAGAGAGCTTCTTTATGGAGTTGCGAATAATTTTTCTCTGCAGTGGAGAGAGTACTAAAAGCGAATATCATGGGTTTTTCTACCCCTTTACATAAATGCGATAGTACAGCCCCCCACTCCATATGATCTTGCATCTGTGGCAACTACTATTGGTTTTGATGGATCATAGAGTTCCAAAACATTGTTTTTAAATATTAAGGATTTGTTATTTTCAAATGCCATTTGGCACTCCGATGACCAAACAAACTCAGTATCTCTTTTAAGCAATTTGTATAAATCTTTTGAATGAAACGATAAATCGGGAAAAAACTTGCTGTAATAATTTAGTAGCCCCAAATAGGATTGCAATTACGTTTGACGGTGCTGGCGCCTCAACAATGGCACGTATTTTTTCGATATTGGGACGCAATTGACCATGGTAGAGTGTATGACCGAAATATTGAACCGTATTCACGAAGAAGAAGAACTGACACTTATTCTTGTTAATTTGGACACTGTGCTCATTTAGCCGACTTAGTACACGCATCAGATTACTTTTACAGTCCTCATAGTCACAGTCCGCTATTAATATGTCATCCAAGAAACAGAACACATTCGTAGGGTTTTTCAATATTTGATCCATGACTGATTGGAAGGCAGACGGGACATTTTTCAACCCAAAAGGCAAACGTTGAAATTGAAATAAACCCTTTAAAGGTGTTAATCGTAATTAATGGTCGACCCGATTCTGACACTATAAGCTGCTGTATGCTCCTGATAAATCAATGACACAAAACATTTTGCAGTTTGCTAGCGAAGCAAATATTTCTTCGATTAATGGTAGCGGAAAATGTTCCGTCACAACCACTTGATTTAAAGTAACGCTGTTGGACTGCCCAAGAGCTATATTTGACCGGCTTTATAATACCCGTTCTTACTAACCGATCTAACTCATTGCTTGCTTTGTCTTTGATTCTAAGTGGGACAATGTAGGATTATGAAAAATTATAGTCATGCTTTCATTTAACACAATATCTACCTCGAAACCCGTAATCACTTGTGCTTTCTGTCATACTTTCTTTCATGAAATGTTTCATGATCCTTTTTGTATATAATGATAACTCTTTTTTTTTTTTTTTGCATTACATACATAATTCCTTCCACCATAGCTGTACTATAAAAGACAAAGTCTTAACCCTAGAGAGATAACCATTTTTCATGGTACGTTAAATATAACCATACGTCAATTCGACGTGTATATATTTGGAAGCACAAAATTTTGGATTGTGTATATAATATGTTTCTACAAGTGGCAATGTTGTACTATAAATATCATTGTGCTATAGAATATTGAAGTTTCTTTTCATTTTTATTAGGAAAAAAATATATACAAGGTGGCGCAAAAGTAATCCTCCTATCAGAAAATGCTATATTTTGCGATTGGCCCCTAATGTCAGTTCTGTTTTGACATTTGTGTAGTAAACACATGCGAAATACACGTTAATAAACAATGTTACGCTACACTCCTCCAGAACGCGGAATATTGGTGACTATTTATTTGAGCAATAATCGGTCGGTGACTTTGGCACAACGTGAATTTCGTCGCAGATTTCCTAGCCGTCCAACGCCTACTGGTGAAACACTGCGACGTTTAGCCGCTCGCCTCGAAGAGACTGGCACAACACGAGATGCTGCCAGGCGTGGCAGACCCCGGAGTAGCCGTTCTGCAGAGAATATTGCTGCTGTAGCCGAAGATGTCATGGAAGGAACATCGACCAGACGACGTGCCACGCAAATGGGTATCAGTCGACGATCTTTACAGCGAATTTTGGTACATGATTTGAAGATGTTTCCGTACAAAGTCCGGACGGTGCATCAGCTGTTAGCTGCTGACCGCCAATCGCGTCTAACATACGCTCAAGCCATCCTTAATCACCACCAAGAGGAAGATGATTTTCATCAAAAATAATCATGAGTGATGAGGCCCATTTCCATCTTAGCGGGTACGTAAATAAGCAAAATTTACGCTTCTGGGGCACGAAAATCCGCGTGTAACCCACGAAAAGCCATTACACCCGCTCAAAGTCACTGTATGGTGTGCTGTTTTCGCTGGAGGAGTCATCGGACCTTTTTTCTTCGAAGAAGTCGCGGGCCAAACGGTTACTGTGAATGACTTTTAAAAATCAACTTTTTGTAATTTGTATGTTATAGGATATATATAAAAGGAACATTAACAAAAAAATTATTCATCTTGCAATTAGGACAAGCGCTCGTCTTGTGCTCTCCACAAATGGGATTTTTGCATTTGTCGCACATCGACTTTGTCATTCTTCTTATTTTTGATGGACAAAATGCACAATATTTCCTTTTCCTTGGCTCAAGAACAGCTTCACATTGTGTAGGAGATTCGGAATGTCCTTTTGGTAAAATATCACTAATTGTTTCCTTTATATTTGTCGACAAAGTTGGTAATTGCTGTCTTGTTAACATCCATGGAGTCATCAAGCTATTGCTCTGTTTTTTCATAAAATTACGACGATTTAGGGGTTTGTCTTGCTTAGACGTTGTAACAATAAATAATGTATTCGTTTATAAACGCCATATTGAATATACCATAAAACATGGCCATCTGTTCGTTTTGCGGCTGCACGACTGCGAAGAACACATTTGATCGAACGTATCCACCCCGCCTTTAGTTTCGTTGTTGAAATGAATCATATGTGGCTTTGATGTCGTAGGATGAAACGTGCCACCTTCATCACACGATGACAGAAGATAGACAATTTTATTTGGTTTTGGTTTGTAAGACACTAAAGTCAAGGGCCCATCGTAACAGAACATGAATGTTCCGACACATCTGGAACGCATATTTTTCAGGGATCAGTGACATAAGTCCCGAAATCTATTCGGGACTTATGACTTACTTAAGTGGGACATTAGTCCCGAATTTCGATCGTTGAAAATGGGACACAAGTCCCGAATGAATCAAACAGCTGGAAATATTTTATATTTTTTTTATTTTTATTTGATCGCGATATTGAAAATCGCGCGATTTTTTTTATTTTTATTTGATCAAATTCTCGAAAACATCGATTTAATGCCTTTTCTCAGCACTTATGTCCTTTTCTGAATTCGATGTTTTTGAGAATTTGATCAAATAAAAATAAAAAAATCGCACAACATCGAGATAACGAAACCGGTTTGACTATTTGTTGTAGCATTTGGAGTGGTCTTCTTAGATTTTCTCTAGGCGTATATTTAGGAAGTCCCGAAAAATTAATTCGGGACTTATGTCCCATTTAAGTAAGTCCACTTAGGTGGGACATAAGTCCCGAAAAATTAATTCGGGACTTATGTCTTCGGGACTTATATCCCTGCGCCATTTTTCAGCTCTTCTGGTATTTCCCGTTTATTCGACCTTATAGTGCCAACTAAGGTTAAATTATATGGCGACCTCAGCAAGTTCTTTGCTAAAGGAATTGACGTAAACCAGTTGTCACAGGTCACATTTCTGTTACTACCATGAATAGACTTTGTAAGTTCCTTTGCGTAAAATTCACCGAGAGGCAATCCGTTGGTTTGAGTACATTTTCCAAGATATGGAACTGCATCAATCATATATCGTGTGGCGCTGTCACATGTCATTTCTACTTTTATTCTGTATCTATTGGGTTTGATCGGAATGTACAGTCGAACTGAGCATCGACCTCTGAAACCTCACAGCTGTTCATCTATTGTCACATACACCCCGGCGATGTAATTAGATCGACAATGGCCTATGAAGATCTCCCATATTTTTCTAATTGGTATAAATGTATTAGTAGCCCTTAGTTGTGGTCGCAAAGTTTTGTCATCCATACGCAAGCACCTTATCAGGAAATCAAATCTGTCTCTACTCGTGGTAGCTGTGTATCTATTTCCTGAATACGAATAATCAAATAGTTCATCCGCGGTCAAGTGATTGTCTTTCAAAGCCGCTGTCAGTGTCAATATGCCGATTATAGACCGAATTTCATCGCTGGTAGCTTTGAAGGTAGCGTTTACATCAGGCCTTGAAATCTTCAACTCCTCCACAATATCGTCATTTATAAATATATTGAAGCATTCTAAAGGATCATAAAGGCTTCTATTCATTCGAGTGGAACCTCTAGTTGTTGGTATGATAAAGGGTTTTCCAATAAGAGGTGTTATTTTGGTATTCAAAGAATTTTGTTGAGATAAATGATCGGATGTTTATTTCATAATAAAGAGGAAGGTATGCCGTTAATAATGGAAAACAACATCAGCCAAATGGCCACCACGAGCACGCATACAGGACCATATCCTTTTCATTCAATTTTCCATAACCAAGTCGAAAAGTGGGTGCCCTAAGTCCTCGATAGCCTCAGGAATTTTATCTTTGATGTCTTGAGTCGACGCTGGGCTGTTGGCGTAGACCTTATCTTTCACGTGGCCCCAAAGCAAGAAGTCGCAAGGTCTTAAATCACAAGATCTCGGTGGCCAATTGTGATCACCTCTTCAATAGATAACACAGTCTTGTGTGTGTTTTTTGACCATTTTTGTAGTGAATTTTAATAATTGTAATGCGTTGTTGAAGCGTGTATCGTTCCATTTTTAGTAATGGCGTAGTTTCTACTTGTCAAATGTCAAAGAATAAAAGCTTCAAAAGTGACAGCTATCGAAATAGCGGGTCATTCACAATAACACCTCTTATTGGAAAACCCTTTATTAGAAGCTGCTGTCCTGCCACTTGTTCTGCCTTTGGTAACCGTCCAACGATGATCGTTTTTGCCTCTAAGTGTTTCATGTTGCGTACTTTGAGACAACTTTTGCAGTAAGCAAGATTTCCACTGGTGGCGGATATATTCTATATCACTTTGCACGGCATCTTCGAGTAAATTATTTTCAGTTTCACTGTCCGATCCCTCGATCTCTTCATCACTCAATTCTCGCAATAAGTGGTTAATTTGTGCAATTTCTAAGCCTCGTGGCGCCATATTATTGTAATAATAAATCCTATGTTAAATCAAATAATGCTAATGTAAAATATTACATAATTTTTATACAAAAGTAAAAAAAAAACTAACGCCAAAGATTATCTTCGTCACTTTCATAGACTCACCTTCGTCGACTTTCACTGCACCCACCAGATTTTCCCCACAAATTTTGAATGACAGCTCTCTTTTTTTTTCCGATCTGTGAATACGTATATTAAAGGCAGCCGGGTGGCACTATTTCAATAACAAACAATTTGTAAATGAATCTATAACAATAAATGTCAAAAAAGTAAATTTTGGTTATGGTTTTTTATATAGCTTAATTTGTCCTCTATCCATCTTCGGCAGTAAAAGATGTTCATCCATTCACATTTCAGTTTATTTTTAATTTTGTTTTTATGAATTCTATGTTTGACAGCAAAATGCATAAATGAAGTCCGTGGGGATTGTTCCGAAAATGAGTCAACAACATGCAAGTTAAACCAAAGCTTCCACTAGACAAAATCGAATTTTAGTAAATGTTCATGAATATTGTATAAATTTCTATTAGGGTGAATGTTTTTAAATTCGTTTATTTAACACCATATTTGAACAAAATCAATGTATGATTGGTAATTCTGTAGTTTAATATCACTGAACATTGTTGAATAATGTTAATTAGGAAGAGTAAGAACGCAAATGCTATTCATATTTTAAAAACAAAAAAATATGAATATCGGAAAGCAAAAAAAAAAAGTTACACTCCTAACAAAAAGACAATAGACCTGTTTTCAGTGCGCAATTACAACAACTACACTCTACTTGACATTTCGAGACTCGTAGTAGTTATTGTAATTGTGTGCTGAAAATCTTACTATACTTTGCTTTGCTGAAAACGAACGTAAGAATTCAAATTGTTTTGTTAACTGTTGGTATTCGCAAGCTTTATTTCGTTTTCTATACACATAATTCTTTTACAAATTTTAAAGCAATGTATTTTGAAATGTGCACAGATTTTTTTTATAAACCTTCCTTATTATTAATTAACAAAACCAAGTGCAATATTTGTGTTTTTGGAATACGAAAAGTGATCAAAACATTTTTTTATCGTTATGAGAAAAATAAAGGGCGAAATAATTTTTCCAATTTAACAAATGCATACTTGCATATATTATTGTGCAAGTATACATTTTACGTCTAATTAAAGATTATAAATTATGCTAAAACTAAAAAAAATATTTTTCCCACGACATACAAAAAAAAAACCTTTTTCGCTAAACTGTGTTCAAATATATTTTTTTTCAATATGGCTTCGAATGCATATTGAAACAAAACCTAAAGTTACAAAATCTCTTTTGACAAAAGTGAAAAAACCGTGGTAGTTCATTTTCCCTTATTAATATTATAAGATGGATTTATGCTAGATATTGACAAATAGTTATTAAATTAATTTATTTGGCATTGTAACGAAATTAATGTGCATTGTGTTGATACTGCTGCTGCTGTTGGTGATGGCGATGCTGTTGCTTGCAATAATTTGGCTGCCGCTGCCAATAGTGATGAATTGCATGACGATGGCTCTGTTGATCGTGTTACTGAACCTTTTGTTGTTATTAACAATAACAATGCAAATATAAATAAGAACAAACGTCCCGAGGTTATTATAGGAACAAATGTGCAAAACAGTAATCTTCATGTGGTTCGTAAGTTAAAATGGTTTCACATCTCAAGTTTTCATCCCGACACCAATGAAGATGCAATTATTTCGCATGTTTCATCCAAACTCGAAGTTGCATCCCAATGTATATCTTGTTTCAAATTGAGTAAGCTTAAAGACAACCAGCTTCCACTTAAATTTGTGAACTTTAAAATTGGAGTACCAATGCAATACGCAAATATTATTTATGATGGAAATTTTTGGCCGAATGGGGTAAAGATTCGTCCTTTTACTCACAATCCAACAAAAAACTAAGCCCTGCTACTGCTGATGGTGGTGAAATCCTTAAACAACGTTTGAGAGTATATTACCATAATGCGAGTGGATGCAGAACGAAGACTTCAGATTTGTTTATTGCGTCTTGTCACATGGATTACGACATAATTATAATTACGGAAACATGGCTCTATAAGGATATTTGGTCATCGGAAATTTTCGACGAATCAATTTATGAAGTTTTCCGTAGTGATCGTTGTAAATCTGTTGAGGAGCGTGGTGGTGGAGTACTTGCTGCCGTTCAATTAACGGTCTCCGGGAAACAAATTCCATTGCCGAATTTAGATGCTGATCAAATTTGCTTTTCAGCTTTTGTTGGAAGCACACGATTTATTTATGTAGTAACTTATATTCCTTCGGGGAGTAGAATAGAGACTTATGAAAAATGTATTGAGAATTTTGAATTTGTAAGCCATTATTGTTCTGAAGCTGATATATTATGTGCCCTTGGGGATTTTAATATTGGCGATGTAAATTGGTCTTGGTCTGAAGATGATAATATGTTTATTCCATATAATGTTAAAAAAGATTACGAATTAACATTGATTGATTGTATGTTTTCAATAGACCTATGTCAAATTAGTTCAATCTTAAATTCGCAGAATAGATTATTAGATCTTGTTTTCATTAACATCAATGAAGTCAAAGCTAATGTTTCTGAAGCGCCATTTCCACTTCTAAATAACTCAGTTTATCATAAACAAATTATGTTAGAAATTGATTTGTATTCATATGTAAAAGCTAAACCGAGTTCAGTAAGCTCTCTTAATTTTTCTAAATGTAACTTTGTCGGTCTTAATGAGTATCTCAACTCTTTCAACTGGGATACGAAATTTGAAAATCTATGTCTACTTGATATATATAACAACTTTATTTCTCTACTTAGGGCCGGCTTTTCCATGTTTGTTCCATGCTTTATGAGGAAATGTAGATCCAACCCCCCTTGGTATAACAGACAACTCTTGCACTTAAGAAACTTAAAAAACAAAGCTTACAAGCAATTTAAAAAATCGGGAAACAGTACGGATAAAGTGATTTTTATCAAACTAAGGAAGGATTTTACTTGCTTAAATACATTTTTGCATAACATTTTCATTATTAATGTTGAAAACAATTTGAAACGAGATTCGAAGTCGTTTTGGTCTTTTATAAATCAAAAAAGGCGCTCGAAATGTTTGCCTAAAGAAATGTTTTATAAAAGAAATGTGTCCAATGACGCTAAGGATTCTGTCGAACTATTTGCACAATTCTTTAAATCAGTTTTTTCTAAATCTTTTATACCTAATTTGCCGGAATCATATTCATATCCTAAAATTGATTTTGGCCAACTAGCACTTGAGATTCAGGATATTGAGTCTGCTGTCTGTAGCCTAAAACCTAATCCTAAACCTGGCGCTGATGGCATTCCTGCAATAATTTTAAAAAAAATGTTGCAGCTCTATTTGCAAACCTTTACTTATGATATTTAATTTATCACTAGCATCGGGTTTATTCCTGGATGACTGGAAGGTCTCATTTTTGGTGCCGATCTTTAAATCTGGCTCTAAAAATGACATAGAAAACTATAGAGGTATTTGCAAACTTTCTGCTATACCAAAGCTTTTTGAATGTATAGTTAAAAACAAAATAAATTTTCATATTAAGGGCAACATATCAGAGTTTCAACATGGTTTTGTTTCGGGTCGTTCGACAACATCTAATCTGGTCCACTTCACATCTTTTGTTACAAATACTGTTGAAGGCATTCGACTCTGTAAACCATGTACTTCTGATAAGAAAGCTAAAGCAATTTGGATTTCACTCCGCTATGCTGAAGTGGTTTTCATCATTTTTGATTGGAAGGTTTCAGAAAGTCTGTCTTGATAACAATTATTCAAGATTAATATCTTGCACTTCTGGAGTTCCTCAAGGTAGTCATCTTGGGCCGCTCCTTTTTATAATATTTATTGATGATATTGTTCAACAGCTGCAATTTTGCCACTGTTTAATGTATGCTGACGACCTCAAAATATTCTTAAAAATTAATTGCTTAAATGACTGCTTAAAGGTCCAGACGGACCTAAACAATTTATCAAGATGGTGTGTCAATAACTGCTTAAAGTTAAACGTTCGAAAATGCTTTGCTATCTCCATAAGATCTCAAACGAAATATTCGCATACCTATTGTATTGATCTCATGCCATTAATAAAAGTTGACAAAATTAAAGATCTTGGTGTATTCCTTGATACGAAACTAACCTTTGTTACTCATATCGAGTATATAGTCGCTAAGGCTAATTCTCTTGTTGGGTTCATCAAAAGAAACGCGAAAGATTTCTCTGATCCTCACACATTTATATCGATCTTCAATACCCTAGTACGATCAATACTTGAATACGCCGATGTTGTTTGGAATCCAAACTATTTATCACATTCGGACCGTATTGAAAGAGTGCAAAGGCGATTTACCAAATATGTCTTCTTTAAAATGCGTTGGGATTTTCAGCCCTCTTATAAAGCTAGATGTCAACTATTAGGTTTAATGACACTTAAAGCAAGAAGGAATGCACATGACATAATGTTTGCGAGAGACGTACTGTGTTCACATATCGACAGTTGTACACTTTTGTCCATGTTTCCAATTAATGCTAGGGGAAGGGTTTTGAGGGATAGTCACTTCTTTTACCAACTGGGGCATAGAACAAACTATGGTCGGAATGAGCCAATTACTAGATGCCTTAATTCGTTCAATGTGGTAAGCAGACATATGGATTTTCATATTTCGAGAGAACGCTTCAAGAGCATTTTATTTAGATTGCTTTCAAACTAATTCCAAAAGTATTTTTATCTTAGTTTAAACTTAATGTATTATATATAAATTTAAATTCGTAGTCTGTAAGCAAAGCTTGTTGATGAAATAATAAATAAATAAATAAATAAATAAATAAATAAATTATAACAAGAATTCCATTTGATACCAACAATTTCAAAAACTTTAAAAATTCTTAAAATGAACTGTGATGTGAACACCGCATAACTAATGGGCACAGAGTATGCAGAACACAGTCGCAAACACTTGACTTCCCACCATAATAATGGCCGCCCGGATGACACGAGTCCCTGCAGCAAATTGTATAAGTATGCGTGCGGTAGCAATGGCACTCCTTTGATTTGTACAGGCACGAATACTTATGCGATTTGCTGCAGGACAGGCAGCTTGTAGGCAAAAGTACCGTTTCTGCTCTCAGTCGACTGTCTAGTTTGGTTAGTCTATGGTCACTTCGACGCATAGGATATATTTCGGCAGGTATGTATCTATAAAAGTAGTGCACTTACCTGGGCGGCACGTGCGTCTCCTGCAAGCTCTTTTGGTCGACTGAGTTGGCAGGAGTGGCGGGAGCAGTGACGCCATATATGCACAAATGACATCGAATTTAAAAAAAATTATTACGTCGATTCGACGTAGGTTATCTATCTAGGATTAATGTATACCTTGTTTGTATATAAATAAACTTAAACTTAAACTTTCAACGGCTTTATGGCGTTCTTAAAGTTTGTACTTATATACGATAACACACTGCCTGAATCTAATTTGATTGACTTTACCTCACTGGTTCCAAATATCTTCTCTCTCCAATTCGGTGTCAGAATATTTAGCCAAGCCGGACCAAGAAGTGGTATAAACTTTCTATTAGATTCAATGACAATTAGGTCTAACATATATTCCTTTTGCCCAAACTCGACACCAACCTTGATTTTCCCTTTGCAGACTATTCCTTCTCCTGTAACAGAACACAAATTATTATAGCAAGGCTCTAACTTAATATACGAAAAATATTTATTATACTCTCCTACTGCAATGATGGATGAACAGGCACCTGTGACCACTTTCATATCAATTTGTTGCTTTTCAATGGTAATTGACTTCATCACTCGGTCCAGTTCAACTGGCTGAACTTGATGTACTTATTGTACGGTGAACCTCCGACTGTTATTATTTGCAGTATTCTTTCATACCACCGACGTGTGACCCAACCGGTTACATCGAAAACGCTTCCCATTTACAACAGGGCATTTGCCTGAATCGTGCTCTCGGCCGCACCTAAAGCAGCTTACGTTTCGGTTTCGACTTGTGGTTTTTGAATAGGTTTGCCCTTTATTACGCCGAAACATTTGGATGAATAGCAAGATATTGCTTGTGAGACATTTAAGCGCATCGAGTACCACATATGGCACATTCAATTAATAAAACGATGCTATTTATATTTTGGTCCCGTTAGAACATTCAAAGGAAAACCACATTTGCGTAACGGTAACGATACCAGGTTCAGTCTGTCAGTAGAAAGCGATTCAGTGAAGTACATCGTGTGCATTTAATATTATCATTTGGTGAAGTAAAAATTGCTTTCAACTAAAATAATACTTAATAAATCAGTGAAAAGAATAAAATATTCCACAGTAAGTTTGCAATTAGTTATAATGAGAGCAAATTCTTGCAGAAATACCTAGCGGCAGTGAAGATGATATTAAAAGCGATAAGTGTGAAGAAGACGAGCCTTTGGAAAGTGCGGGCTATGTTTTTAACGAAGAACTGCTAGGAGCACTTCTGGGAGATGAAAATTTCATGGAAATAGAATGCCCTTTACTAGAGAATGAGCCTAATGCTGCTACATCCAAGTCATCTAACGAAAACTAAAGTGAAAACTACGAATTAAAAAATCACTTCGCGGTCACGGTTGCCTTTTTAGTGACTTTGTCGCTATATCTAGTGGAATTTTCAAAAGTTTAGTGACAAAAATTTATTAATTGTCACTAACAAATTTTATTATTCGAGTTTGACACTTGCAAATTGCAATATTCAATTTGATTTTTGCGTGCTGTTTATTGTTTTGTTGTTATTTTTTCATAAGTATTTAAATATTGCAAGTTTTTGATTTTTTGTTCAAAATAAAAATGTTGTTAAAATTGAATTTTATTTTTTCCATTTGTAGGTAGTGAACATTTTTTTTTCTAGTGATTTTTTTATTAAATTTTACCATATCTGGTGGATTTCTAGGTTCGAGTTAGTGACTTTTTTTAAGTTAACGGCAACCCTGTTCGCGGTAAAAAGAAAAACATAAGTATTCCTGCCGAACAGCTATCCGAACGGAATTAACCATATGCCCATTTTGGAACACTGTTAGACAAAGATGTAAATTTCCAAGTAGCACGTCAAAAACTTTTATAAATTGCCGAAAATGTGGTGCCGCTCTTTGTCTAAATAAACACAAGATTTGATTTCAAAATTTCAACGAAAAATAATTAAATCTATAAAGTTGTATCTATTGACAAGATCGCTAAAGTCATGCCTCCGAAGTAGGTACTTTTATTTTATTTTTGTAATATTTAAGACACTTGCTTGTGCCAAAATGTACCTATTTTGATCAAATGTAAATGAATTATTATTTTTAAAGCAATCGAAATATGTGTATGAATTATTTATTTATCTATATTTATATTTCTTATTTTCCTTTTTCCATTGAAAAGACCACTAATTATTATTATTAGATAGGTATTATTTATTTTGTTTTTAATAATATTGAAAACTACTTTTTGTCCCTAATGGACTTTGATCTAATGAATACTAAATACCATATTCGTAAAAATCCTCAATATTTGTATGAATTATTTATTTATTTATATTTTTTTATTTTCCTTTTCGTTATGAACATAATAAATCTATATTCAAAATAGCTATATTTTTAACTTATTTGAGTTGTTATGGATATTATCAAATGCAATATAAAGTAAGTTTTATTAAAATTAATTATTAATAATAAATGTAAATTTCGCAATTTAAATTTGAAATATGGTTTTTATTTTTAATTTCAAACGTGCTTAATGAATGGTGTGCCATATATGGCACAATTACATTTTAACAATTTTTCATTGTTTAAAATAATTTTTGTCGAAAATTATTAATGACAGAATGTTTTACGAGTTGTCGTAAGAAGAATGTAGAATCAAGAAGCAAATAGCAAACACGATTTTCCGAAAACGACGCGTGGGTTCCAGTATTTAGTGAGTAAACTTTTCGTCGCTTCATTACAATCTCCTTTGGAGATTCCAAATGTATATTTGGAATAATTTTGAAAGGACCAAAGATGAGAAGCATCTAACAGTTTTTTTAAAGATTGCATTGAATCATATGATACGATTAGATCATCTGCATTTTGCCTTTTTGGCTCAGATCGCTTGATGAATTTCAACGAAGAAAATATATCGATCGCGTTATTTGATGGGTGGGTAATTTAAGTTTGTGCCACAGGTATGCTTCTGTCAGCTTTAAATAGTATATATGGAATATTTTTGTAGGGAAAGTTTAAAAAAATGTGTAATATGTACCTATAAAGATTTTTAGGAATTTCAACAAAATTAACAAGCAATTGTAAGGCTTCAATCCGCGACGGCGGAAGAAGTGCGCTCCCTCGTATATTCGTAGGGAGCGCAAATTGCCACTCCGCGCCGCGGCCGTTCGTAGCAAGCGCGACGTAACGCGCCGCAGTTCTTTAAATACCGAGAATTTCTGTGACATGCAAAAACATACAAAAAATACAAAAAAAAATGCTGCCAACCTCGGCAACCGTGGTGAAATGTACTAGAGTTCGGGAATACTACATTTTTATATAACTGAATGCCATTGGTTAGTTATTATTAATTGTTAAAAGGCGAATAATTTGATTTCTTTGGTTAATTAAACCAGCTAAATTAGATGTTCTATATACTAGAAACTTATTATGAGAAAATATGGTTGCGTATTTTCTGCTTTTGAATATATTTAACTTCGATTTCATGTGTTAATTTTTCTTAGATAACTGAAGAAAATTTGCTCAAAATGTTTTTATTTTCCTTCAACCAATCTACGCTGTTCATTTTTCATTAATATTTTAAACAAATGTAAACTTATTCCTAAAAAAAATATTATCCACACGTAACGAATAATTTCGAATTTAACGGATAAAATTCTATGAACGCTGTCAGCAACTTTTCCCACAGCGGAAGTGGCATAATGCAAGGTGCGAGTGTGTTGGTGAGTCGGAATTTTTGAAGTTACGTGACATTTGTCAATACGAATTTCTATGTAACAATACAAGCGCACTTAGCATTTGCCACCCCAAAAAAAATATAGCTTGTAGGCAAGTAACGGGAAATCGGCCGAAGTTGGTGGTCTCAGTATTGTCTCTGGCTGTAAGTTTCGACTGACTTCAAAATTAAAATGGGGGTTATGGCTTGAGTTGAATGTCGACTATTAGCCAATCAAGAAACCGCTTCTATTAGTTTCAGTAGAAATACGCCACTCTTCGCGGCGGCTGATCTGCGAAGTAGTCTATTTTTGTATTCTTTTACAGAACTGTCTCCACAGCTCTGATGGTGGTGGTAGCCTTCAGCGACACCCATAGATTACATTTTGGAGTAAATTGATGATGACATAAAACTATGTACATTTATTATTCTTAAATGTAATAAAAACTTAAAAATACTAAACCAAAATCGGGGGATTTTTCCTAATTTTGGGGTGGCCTTTTCATACCTTTTCGGGGTCTTATTTCATCTTCGATTTTGGTAATAATTTCATAAAGAAAAATAATCGGTTCTCGTTATTTCGGCTTAGTTCAGCCGTCGTCTACCTGATGTATTTTTTTTTTGTATTTAAATAAAGTGTTTCTTAATAAAAACAATACAAATTAAGGAAACAATTCGTTATTTTAATATTTTTTTTATTCTTTAAGTTATATTTTATACATTAACTATTTTATGTCGTTTTCCATTGGGACCACCAAAAATCTTTTTCAGATCTCAGATTTTATGCGGCTCATGGAACATGCAACGAAATTGATCTGCTTTTGTGAATGGATTAGTGCGTTATTTGACAACAATATCAGCTGTGCAAATTGCATTTGTTTTTGGTAAAATCAACCATGGGAATCGGCTTGAAAAATGTTTCCTTTGTTGTAGATACAAATGGAGTAGTTTTGGTTATTCGTAGTTTCCAGATGATGAGGAAGACAATGAAGATAATAATTCCTCCAAAACTATGTCCATTGCTGTTTATGTATTTCTTTATTTTGGTTTTCACGAAACTTTGCACATTTGTTTTAAAACAAACTTCTTTATATGACGTAAAACAGCTGAGCTGTATTTGTGGTAGTATGTGTAAATCTGAAAAAATATCGAGATCTGCAAAAAGTGATCTGAATCAAAAAAAAGATTGATTTTTTTTTCCAATGGAACGCGGAAAGTGATTTAGATCAAAAAATAAGATTGATTTTTTGTCCCAATGGAAAACGACATTAGTTTCTTAATTTATGCTCTATGATAACCTGATCCACTACGACTGAAAATAGAAATAAGCTGCAGTGCTGTCAGTTGATTGCGATCTTCGTCAACGACATTTACTTCGAAAACAATTTATTGCCGGGGTGCGTCAAAGTCTGCTTATCTGTGAGCAAAAATGTTTGTGTTCTGCAATGTGTAACTTATACATGCAACAATATAGTCATTAAAAACCTCTCGAAACCTCTCAACCGATCTTAATGAAATCTTGTGGATGTGTATATTGATGGTTGCAGCTTGAAAGATAGGATAGTCTTGTACCCGATATGTGGCACTAATGTTGATCTTCGAACACTAAGTTACACACACTCTAATTTAATTGTTGGTAAAACGTAGAACGTTTGGTTACCTAGTTCATGTAAAACGTCAACTAGATTTATCTGGACTAGGTATTGATATAGGCATGCGTTGACTTGACAACTTAAATTGTTTCCCCGTTCTCAAAAATGTTCAACTGGAGATTCTTGTAAATCATGATTATCGTCACTAGCCCACGTATTTTTCATACAAATCGAGGCAGTTTCCTCGTACGTCCTAGATATTACGTGGGAAGCAAATGTTCATCAAATACTTTCCGTTAATATTGGCAACAGTTGAGTATTCTTCGTTTTATTTGTTCTTGAAGTATGCTCACATATATTTTTTTAAGCATTCATCAAACTTAAAGCAGACACACTTAGGAGGATAAGAATGCGACACTGTAGCGAAAAATCCTTGTATTCCACACTGGAGCACACAAGAAGCAATTGGTGTTGGGTGTTTTTGGCTTTTGTTCACCTGAATGCTTTTTGTTTACATTGTTGATGGGTGTTCATCCACCATGAAGCGGATGGGCGGATGGGCGTTGATTGTTTGCCGAGTTGATAGCTGGGGGTGCTGTGCTGCTAGTCTCGGTTAGTGGCAGAGTATTCAATTTGTTAGGCTGCTTACTCACTGTAACTGTGATAAATGCTTTGTTACGCTGCTGCTGCCGCCCTTGGCTGTAGTCACATCTTCGCAGCAGCCCCGAATTTGCCTGTTCTCGCTTGGTTAATGGACCTGTACACAAAGGCAAATGACTTGCTTAAAGTCCACATTCGTCAAAATTAGAGCAGTTTTGGTGTACGCCGAGCACGTTGTTTAAGTACGCTTGAGGAAGAGATAAAGTGTAAATTCCGCTGGCATTTTCCAATTACCTTTGGATATCCTATCGCCAAATTCGTCTCAACGGAGGGCTATAAATTATTCACTTAATAAATTCCCGCACAGTTTGTGTGCGATGACAATTTGAATATCCCAATGAAACAGTGTGCCTTGTAGAGGTGGTTTGATGTCTATGAATAACGAATAGGGAAGTGAGTAAAGTTAAAAATAAATTTACCTATTTCACCCAAAGACAGGTATGGTAAAGAGACGGGAAACGAAACCACGAACGCCAACGAGCATGGTTTTTCTTTATTTTCTCATTTAAATGCAGATTGCGCTTGTCTTAAAAAAAATAAGAAGGAAATTGCCCTTGTCAGATGTTTCACTGAAAGACAAATCAGATAAGTGTGTATACTACTTCAGTTGAGTGGAACTTTATTTTGCAATGATTATGGAAAAATTGAGATACACACCCCGCATACTTAGCACAAACTGCTGTTTAAGAAACCTTTTGGTTTGGGGGTCACGTGGAAAAGTTTCAAAAATTGTATATTTAACAGCATCAGCTATACAAAGGTTGAGAGAAATTGCGTCGTGGAAAACAAATAAATTGAATCCCACCCATACTGCGAGATGGGGGACAATATTTTCATAAATGACTCTCGTAGTAGTGTCTTTACCGGAACATGAAATCAGTTAAAATATGCCAGATAGACGAAGAGATAATATGTTGTACTTGGGGGACAAGAAGCGACTAAGAAAACTGTCCCGTCTTCTTTATAATGTACTCTTCAGGATTGAGGCCCCATCTTATATTTTCGCGAATGTCCGGGGGTTCATCTTTGCTTTTCTGACGTGTCATTTTCTAATTTGTGCTACATAAAGAAAAAAACAGTTGCTTCGGGCTATAGGGTGATGGCACGTTAGTTCAGCCCTTTCCAGTAGTCAGCCTCTAAAATACAAAGTAGAGCGCAGTAGTAAATGCCTATGTCTAACTTCCAAAGAAAAAATATCACTATCTTGGCTAATAGTTGTGCAAAAAATTGACACAATCCAGGTGGTACTTCGCGTTTAAAAAATATTAGTCCGTGTACAGTTTTCATAAGTGCAGGAAACGAGTGGCTTACCAAAACCAAAAAAATAGTGGAAGTGTATTTGTAAAACTGATATACAGTGGGTGATCAAATTATTACGGCCACTAGAAAAAAAAAAAGATATTTGTAAACTTAAAGACACATAACTTTTTTATTTTAATTTTTTTTTGTCTTTATTTTTTTATTATAAGAACACACTTAAGAACAGAACTTTTTTTAACAAATAATTTAAAAAAATCAATATTTTATAAAACCACCCTTGGCGGCTATAACCGCCAGAACCCGTTTTGGCATGCTTTCAATGCATTGGAAGCAATTATTTTGTATGTTATCGCTTCTGTGCCACACTTCAATAAGTTTTTCGATTAATTCCCGCTTATTAGTGATTTTTTCTCTGCCTAATTCCCTCTTCATGACCTCCCAAAGATTTTCAATGGGATTCAATTCTGGAGAGTTCCCCGGCCATTCTAGAACCTCCACGCCCTTTTCCTCCAAAAAGGCAGTCACTTGTTTGGCCTTGTAACATGGTGCAGAGTCGTGTTCATGCACATAGTTGCCGTTTGGAAACTATTCACGTGTTTGTGGCAACATTTTCGTCCTTAGTACTTCAATATACTGGTCCTGTCGCATGGTTCCTTCAACGATATAAAGCCGCCCAGTACCTTTTCCGCAGATTACTGACCAGACCATAATGCTTAGTGGATGCTTAACGCGTTCCACTACGCATTCTTTTTTATATTTTTCGTCGACAAAATCTGCACTGTCGACTCGTCAGAAAAACAAACCTACAGGAAAACAAATTTGCCAGATAAATCGAAGAAACCCAACTAATAAGTAACTGAACGCGTTATTACCTTTAGCCAATCTTCTGATGTCCAGTCCTTGTGTAGTTTTGCCCATTTAAGCCGTTTTTCCATCATCGTTTTTGTGAGAAGTTGCTTTTTTGCTGGGCGGCAACAAGTAAAACCCATGTCTGATATTTTGATTCCTGATTCTTGAATCAAATGTGTAAGAATTTTACGTGACTTTTTCCGATTTTGGACGCATATTTCTTTAATTTTGCGCTCGTCCCGTGATGTTGTGGCTTTTTTTCTCCCAGATTTACCGGTTCTCTTTGGGGAAAGAGCGACTTTTTCATGAATTTTTATTTTTATTATGTCCACCGACGACTTTGCTACCCGTGCAACAGCCGCAATTTTCCTCTGCGAAAGCTCTGTGTGCAATAGCAGAGGCTTAATTTCAGAAATTATTGCCGGAGAGAGATCTTTTCGTCTACCTATTGCTTAAAACACGTCGTTCCACAAAAATTCACAAAAAATTCACAACACAACAAAAATCTCAAACTGAATGCGCACAAATTGAAATTTTAAAATAAAAACAGAACACATATTTATCAAATTATACCGATTTCAAATAAGTAGGCTTTGATTTTTCGCAAAAAAGGCATTTAATAATTTGAAAAGGCAAAAAAACACAACCTAAAAAAAATGGGGTTACCAAACAAATCGGAAACATTTGAATCATCGACTTTTATAATTTTTAAAGATTATTTGTTAAAATATAGTTTAGAAATATTTTTTTTTAATATAGTAAGCCATTAAGGCCATTTCTTCGAACCAAATCCTGAAAATACAATTTTTTTATAGTGGCCGTAATAATTTGATCACCCACTGTAAGTAACTTCGGGTATTGTGATGTCGGGAAATGTGATATACTAGCTTATTTTCCGAAATAAACAATTCTCGACAAGAATTTTCTTGTAAACATGATGGCAACGGAGAAGAACACGTGCTGCAGCTTTTGGTGCGTTCGCGCTCATTGTGTTGTATGTCAGTGCATCGATATTGTCTCAGGTGTACAGACAACATTTTTTTGTGTGAGAGTTTTTTGTGATAGTTCAGAAAAAATTTGAGCAGAATTGGAAACTGAAGCAATAAATTTTGTTTGTGTGAAGAGAGCTGTCAGTATATTGGGTGAGTTTTAAATTCGATGAAGTATATTTTTAAAAAAGTCTCTCGATTGTTGCAAAAGCCAAATGCGGCTAATGTGATATAGTTAAAATTGGGTAAAGTGATATACTATAACACATTACCCACCAAATTATTAACTAGTAAAAATACGGTTATAATTCATTTCAGGTCATGCCAAAAAAAGGGGAGATTCGTAAATGCGATGCGGAAGAAATGAGAAAGGCTATTCTAGCAGTCCGAGGAGGAGAAATGGGTATACTTTTGGCATCGAAGACATTTGGAGTTCCATTTGCAACACTACAAAGATCAGCACGTAGTGATCAATCCATTAGCGATATTTTAGCCACGCCTTTGGGACGTAAGCCTATTTTTAGCCAGGAAATGGAATTGGAGCTGGTACGATACATCCGGGAAATGGAATCACGCTTTTGGGGCTTAACACGCGGGGACATTCGATCACTAGCATTCCAAGTCGCAAAAAGAAAAAACATAGCTTGCCCATTTTCAGTACTGAAAGAATGTGCAGGAAAAGATTGGTTGTATGCATTTCTTAAAAGGCACAAATCCGAAATAAGTATCAGGAGTCCAACCGGAACCTCAATAGATAGGGCAAAAGGCTTTAATGCTGAAAATGTGGGTACCTTTTATAGCTTACTGGAACAACAGTACGAAAAACATAAATTTTCTCCAACTCGTATTTGGAACGTAGATGAGACAGGAGTGTCCATTGTACAAAGTAGGCAACCCAAAATTTTGGCAGCGAAAGGAAAAAAGCAAATAGGTTGTATGACTTCTGCATAGAGAAGCTCTCTTATAACGGTGGTCAGCTGCATGAGCGCGGGCGGTTCTTTTGTTCCGCCTTATTTCATTTTTCCGAGAAAGAACCATTCTCCGGTTTTAATGAAACATGCTCCTCCTGGCTCGGATTCTGCTTGCCACATTTCGGGTTGGATACAAATTCCGATATTTACAAAGTGGTTTGACCATTTCTTGCGCTTCACAAGCCCATCAAAAGAGAACACTTTGCTACTCGTTTTAGACGGACATTACAGTCATACCCGAAATATTGAGGTTCTGGAAAAGGCTCGCAATGATCGTGTTATTATTATTATTGTACTCACAAAATGCAACCGCTGGATAGACGTATTATAACGACGAAATTAGGCGATTTATGCGCGAGCAGGGCCGGAAAATAACACAGTTTGAAGTTGTTGAACTTTTTTCGAAGGCCTACCTTAAATAAATCGAAATAAATGGATTTAAATGCACTGGCATTTATCCATTCGACAAAAATATATTTCAGGAGGTCGATTTTATCGCTCAAACAATTGAAGATTATCCGGGTGAGGAATCTGCTGTTTCAGGACGAGAAGCAGAGGAAATACTTGCCAATACAAGTAGTGCAGCTGAAGAACCAGTTTCTAGTACTAGCAGGGCAGCTTTTGAAAAGATAATAACTCCTTGCAGAGGTAAAAGATCTGTGGCAACTGTACTAACAACATCACCATACAAAACATCGTTAGAAGAGAGCATTAAGAACATCGAAAGACGCAAGAATAAGGCGAAGAGACCCATGATCGTAAAAACCAACGGGCAAAGCATTTACCAAGCTCAGACGACGATCCTTAGGCCGAAACACCACCTAACAAAGATAGTGTCTGTGTCTTTTGTAGCACATCTTTCCAAATGGATAAGAAGACAAAGGCATGGGTACCATGCTTGCAGTGCGATTTAGTTTGGGCTCACAACGAATGTCTTCCAACGCGACAAGCAGTTTTTGTATGTGAGTCATGTAAATTGCTTTAAGTAGAAAGTAAAGAAAGTACTTTTTCTTGTACTAAATAGATATTGAAGTTTTTAATTCTTTAATTTATGTTTCCTCTTGTTTTTTCTTATTTAATATTCTTACTTTTGTGAAAATAATAAATGAATTTGAATTGAATTTTAAATTAATTTAAATTTTAATTTAATTCCTTAATTTAAGTTTTCTCTTGTTTTTCTTATGTACTAGGTAATTGCTAATGTTCCTACTTTTGTTAAAATAATAAATGAATGCAAAATCCATCGTATTACAAGTGTTTTTATTCGGTTGGAAACTATTCGGGTAATGTGATATGGCATAGCACATTTCCCTAAGGTAGTGTATCACATTACCCGCCAATTTTATTAAGGGGAGTTACAGAGATTTTTTTATTATTATTATTATTATTATTTATTAACAGGTAATTAAAATTACAAGGTAACATAAAAGATTATAGAGCCTAGCTGCAGAGACTATTGGTTTGATTTTTTTATTATTTTGTAAATAGCTGCAGATTGGCTTACGCTGCAGAGTTCTGAAGACAAAATATAATGCGCAATGTATCAAAGAGCTATAATGAATAGTGCGGCAACAGCTATGACATAAAAATGTCGAATAATTGTTAGAAAACAAATACCTATATCACATTACCCGAAGTTACACTAAAACCGAATATATACTGAAGGTACCGTAAAATGGGGTGACAAGCAATACTTTGTTTTTTGTTTTGGCTGTATTTGCTGAAGTTTTTACAGTAGCTTCAATGTGAGTACACTTAAATATGAGTCATGGCTCCTTTTTTCATTGCTAGCCACCTCGTTGCTGTACAACAAGCATTTCTATTATATTTCAAGCAAAATACGCCATGTAGCGGGTCTCCCCGCCACTGGGTTGACTAGCGACGAGAAGGGGGTGACTAGCCACAGGAGAGGGGTGCCAAGCAACTACAGTAGGGTAAAGAAAAACAACGAGTGCAACAGTAAGACTTGCAACATGAAAAAAACCTAAACAGGTAATACGCAAAATTCAAAGAAAACATTTGTTTGTATTTGAAAACTCAAATTCAGTGGCATTTATTATCTTAAAAATGTTTTCGTCTAAAATACACGGAACACGGAAGACTACAAATAATAATACAAAACTAGACATGTAGACATAAAGTTGTTGTAAAAGATGCCGATGAATTTATTCTGAACTTGACACATCCTCTTCTATATATCGCGAAAACTCTGCAGGATCAAAATCTATATCCGCCATGCTGTCATCGCTGTTTACATCGAAGCATCTTTTACAAATAAACCCCAAGTCATCGGCTAACCTTAAACCAGAACACTTCTGACAAACAAACTTCTTACATATCATGCACCGTTGCCAGTTATCATTTTGATTCTTAATGGTATGACACACTCTGCACACTAAAATGTTTGAGGGCCCTGCTACTGAACAGTCGTTTATTGAATCATTTTCGTTTTGTTCTTCTACTAAATTCTTCATAGAGACATCTGCATTTCTAGTTTTCGCGTTGTCGTTATTTATCTTGTTCTTTATCTGATGTTTTAAATGGGATTTTTTATTTGTTACTCTTTTAACCTGGTCAATGTTTCCATCTTGATTTCCTTCAACGCTTTTACCTGGAGCTACCTCTAGTTTTTTTTTTTTCTTTTGCTTCGACGCAAGGGTAGTTTCCTCTGAGTAACGGAAAGATCTAAGCAAACTTACAACAGAATCTTTAACGATATTCGAGTCCTCGTCATCAGGTACTTGAGATTTATTTGGTAGTCGGTTTAACACCTCCTGCCTATTTATGGGAAAAATACCCGTCTTCCTGAATCCCGATATTAAATTTTGCTGTGCGCTTGGTTCAATTTTGGAGTATAGCTTACTCAGCAGTTGTGGAAAAACTGATTTTGGCAAAGAACTTTCCTTGCGACCTTCTTTGTTCTTCCACGTCGACAGAATGTCACGCCAAGCCACTTTTAGAGGATGAAAGAAAGCAACATCAAGAGGTTGGGTCAGGTCTGTTGAATTAGCCGGCAAAAATACCAAATGGACATCGAATTGCTTACATATATCGATCCCATCAAGCGAGAGGTGGCAACTTAAGTTATCACCGATCACAAATATTTTCCCAGGAGTCCGTTTAGCAGAAGGAATCAAAATGGTAGAGATCCAGTCTTCAAAAGTGATGATATCCATCCACCCTGATGAAGTTCTGTTATACCTTGATCCCTTTGGTCCGCCTGTCATCCATAGATCGTATAAATGCTGTGATCTATAAATAGTGTATGGAGGAAACAGATACCCTGAAGCAGTTCCAGCCATCATTAGAGAAATCGACGATTTTGACTGATTCATAACACGTTCTGGGTACTTTGATCCTCTTCTAGCTATAATTTTCTACCTGCCGGGATCGTCAGTCAAGTTTGTCTCATCGTAATTTATAATATTATCTGCTGGAACACCAGCCAATGTTATTTCCAAGTTATCAAAATAATTGTTAATTACCTCAGAAGATACAAGTGCTCTAGCCCGCTTTATATTTTGGGCATATCGCTCTGAAATAGAATCTTTGTGTCTTTTCAAGAAGCCATTGGCAAAATCAACTACTGGAAAATTATTTTTAAATTTTGGGCACTTGACTCCTTTCTTGTCCAGATACATCTTAACCAATATCCTCAAATCATATTGGTCCATTGGATAGCCCCAATCAGCACAAATGTTGATGTTTTGGACAATCAGTGTTTCCACTTCTGCACTTAGGATAGTTTGGCCCCCACATTTTTTGACATCACCTCGGGCATGCCGACATAAAACTGTGCAATCTATACTATGTTTTACAGCTACTGCTCTGAAAGATAAGTTGTTCAGTCTTTTGTCTTCTAGGGCCCTATCTATTTCTTCCTTAGAATATCTATTTCTCGTATTATTAATGCGAGGGTCTGGCTTATATGTTTTTGGCATTTTTATTTTATTTGATTGCAAAAATAGAACGACCAACCCTGATTTATTTTTTGAAAAAGATTTTATAAATTGAAAAAGACATATATCAGAAACTTTTTGGGTGCAATACGGAATAAGTAGGTATAGGTATAAGAATCTAAACAGATAGGTAGGTAATTCAACGATGGCATATCATTAAAACAAGTCACACAGACCTGGCTTTTATTATGGTGTTGCAATTTTCTTTACCCTAGTGTTGTTGCAAGTCACCCCGTTGTCGTCGCTTGTCACCCCTTTCTCGTCGCTTGTCACCCCATTTATATCAAAAAAATATGTAAGTTAGAACAAATGACTAAAACATATTGTTTAATAGAGTTAATCACTTACTTTCAGTCTTATTTCCCTTATAAACAAATAGGATTTGTCACAAACACAATTAAAATATCAAAGCTTTTATTTTTACCACTGAAATATATAAAGTTAAACTAGTCACAAAAAACACTTCAAAATTTCCTGATATTTAAAGGCAATTTGGCGCGAAAACAGATTTGACACTTGGTACAAGTGCTGCCAATTTCCTACAACAGTACGTCCTCTGTCGATACGACTCATAACTGTGTGCAAATATGGAATGATGTTGAGCATATAGTACCATTTTCCTTTTTCCTGAAGATTGTTGCTAGTCACCCCATTTTACGGTATGTGCATACATAATTATTATTATGATATTGACACTTTATTTATCCTGCTTCTTCTTTAAATTGTATTTTGTTAAATAATTAAGAGAGAGGCTGACCTTATGCGACATTATTTTTATGATTATCCTAGGATCAAAATTCTCTTTGTTAGTCAGCCCCCTGTTCACATAATAAGGAAATTGGTGTTAGTTGACAATTTAAAAATGTATTTCATTCGGGTATTTTTAAAAATGGACGTCCTTTTCAACAATACTCTGAAGAGCCACTAGCTGAAGCCTTAAATACAATACGCACAAATAAGTGGTCAATAAGAAAAGCTAGTTCGGAGTCCGTAGAGGCACTCTTCAAGACCGCATACATGGCAGAGCTGTCGAAAAGCATAGAAAAATGGGACCCGAGACCGCCCTGAGTGCAGTTGAAGAACAAACCCTGACAAACTGGCTGATAAATCGGGTGAAATGCGGATTTCCCCAGAACCCGACGGACCTTTTAAATACGGTTCAAACAATTATACAGGACGACAAAGAAGATTCAAAAATGGCCTACCAGGTAAAAATTGTTATTAAGGGTTTCTTAAGCGCCATCCGTCTCTTAGATCGGCTGATGGACTTTCAAAGGGACGAGCTATTGTTTTTGTTTTGTCTTAGTGCGATCATCTACATAATTCATTTTCGGTTATTGATGAAATGTAGATAAATGTTAGAGATGAAAAACAAATTGGTTTGTATACCTATCTTATATGTTTAACAACTTAAATTTTGTAATCTTTAAACTCCTGAAATTAAATACAGTCCAATGCACATCATCTACTTCCGGTTCAGCAAACTCTGCTTTCCATAAATACCTTTACTATCCAGATTTATTTCCAAAATCAGCCAAATCTGCTCGCGCCAAACCACTTCGCAGTATTTCATCCGTGGCATGGAAAGAATTTTAAAAAAAAAAAAAAGCACAAGAAAAAGTAAAAAAAGCTGAGGATATTGAACTTAGGAAACGAAATCGGTTGGAAGCCGAAAAAAAGACACCGACCGAAAGGGCAAGACAGACCAAAAAAAGAATCTCCAAAAATCAGATGCTCCAATTGCCTCCGATGTTGAGGGCAACGATTTAAAGAATATTGGCTCTTATATTTTTTTATGCATTTATTGTTTTTTTTTATGTTTCTATGTTAAAACACATATTATATTTATGTTATTATACCCTCCACAGGAAGGTATATTCACTTCGTCATTACATTTGCAACGGCAAGAAGGAGTCACTGGAGACCTCATAAAGTATATATATGATAGATAATAAGAATCATTCCAATTATAAATAAAGCACAATTCTGTGGCGCATCTTTTCGCGACGTCTCACACGAATCAACTGTCCGTTGAGCACACACAGATTTGTATTTTTGCTTCTCTTCTTTTCCCTCTTTTGATACCTCTCCCTTGGTATGATATCACTCTTCATCTTCGAACAGTGTGGCTTTAAAACTTATTTACTCAAATGTGTAACACTCTTTGATATCACTCTTCATAATGTAACTTCCTTACACCAATGTGTCATACTCTAACATATATTCTGAATCAGGATCACATTCTGAATCGATTAAGCCATGTAATTCTGTCTGTCTGTCTGCCTGTATGTCTGTTTGTCTGTCTGTCTGTCCGTCTGTCTGTTGAAAGCACGATAGCGCCCAAAGGAATCGACATAGGCGAATGAAATTTGGGTAAAGGACTTCTTTTTATCTTCGTCAGGTTGGTATTGAAAATGGACTATGTCGGTCAAGTAGTTCTGGTACCTCCCATACAAAACCAGTTTTGCATGACTTGTAAGCAGTGGAGAGTATCACAGCATCGGCCAGGCCGATGATAACACTTTTACTTGTTTTTATTTTTGTTTTTCTTTGTATTACTTAAGGAGAATTTAATAAAAATACGAACTGAAATGATGTAATTTTGAGGTAATACAACTGTACCCATATGACTGAAATAAATGTTCCTTTTGTTTTTTTACTATTAAATTCGTGACGTTGTTATTAAATATGGAAACGTTTGTTAATACTAAATGTTTTTGTTGTTAAAACGATCAAAATGTAGAATTGGTAATTGGGGCTGACTACTGGATACTTACGTAGCCGACTACTGGAGCTGAGGGGACTGACTACTCCCAAATCATACCTTTTTAACTTATTTTCTAAATAGTTTGCATTAGGTAGCTCATATACTTAATAAACTTAGTATTTTCGAATCTACAGACTTCAAACATTCAGAAGAACTAAATACTTAATGGATTTTTAAGGACCAATCAAACTCAAAAAAAAAGTTAAAGGGCTGACTACTGGTGCCATCACCCTAGCTGCTTGCGTTCTAAATTTTAGCACGCTGATCTTGCGGTGTTTGGTGACTGGTTCTGGCAAATTACTGATGCTAAGTAGTTATCTGTGTAGTCTGTTTATTGAAAACGGTTGCGAAAAGGTTCACGTTTAGGCGGATTCTATAAATGTATGAGTGATATCGAGAACCCACGACTTCTAATATTTCCTGTTCCAATATCGCATTGTTCGTTGAAATTCCAGGAGTTTTAAAACTCACAACCTATTTAAGTTGCGAGAAGGATGTCGAATGATAACAACTGACAACATCGTTAGAATTGTGCCGCAATTTGGCACTTTTATTTAATGGGAAACGATTCTAGAGCGAAAAAAAACGAATAAACAAATGCAGCCGACGCTGCCCGAGAGGTTACAGCATAAACTAACTATTAAATAGACTGACAGCTTTCCTACGTCTCCCTCCCACCGGTCGCAATTTTACTGTCTGTGAATACGTGTGAAGCAGCAAAAAAAATGCAATTCAAAGTGGCGGGAGTTGTATTAAACTACTGACACTCAGCTGTGTTCCTACATCGTGGTTTATCTACCTTTTTGTGGGGATTTCTATTTTGAAAAACTTTCCGTACGTAAAAGGAAAAAAACATCAAAATTGCGGGAATATCAACCATCTGACAAGAAAACCTTCAAGCTACATATCACCTTGAATGTAAACGCACTAAATATACATAAAAAGGAGATTTGCCTTTAGCAGCAATTTCCAGTACCAAAAATAATGATTATAATGTTAGCAAACTGCGATTTTTATACTGAAGATTCATTAAATGTTATATTATTTCCGAAAAATACAAGTTTTAATTTTAAAAGCTTGTTTTTTTTCATACAAAAATAGAGGTAATTTGAGTTTAGTGAAAAGGGAAAAATGAACACGCTTTATGGGAAAAATAAAGAGAGGGTGCTAAGAACACTGACTGAGATTTAGTGTATTTCGTGAGTTGCTGTCAGCTGATGGATGTGTTCTGATAAATTTGTTGTTTTATTTCACTTTAAAATTATGAATGTAATCAACATAAATAAATAAAGGAATAAGTGTGAAAAATGCATTCGTTGAAATAAAAGAAGATATTTTTGTTCCTGCAATTAATGTGTCTATTTTTGGGGAAAAAATATGTTAGTGGAATACTCAAAATTTATAAACACACCAAAATAATCAAAATGAAGTTTCAATGTCAAACTCAAGTAATTCTTTTTATTTATAAACATCTTTACACGTCCACTCACGAAGCTTATTCAAACGAGACTGTCCTGATTTTTGAGTTATAATCTTTTCATGAAGATTCCATTTAATAGCGGAAAATAACAAAAAAACAATCAAAATTTGTTAGAACATTTTAAATAATTGAGATAAATAATTAAATTCCATTTGAAAACAACTGCTTCAACCAAGAACATGAATAGTGCTGGTTTTAAATAAAAAATTGTAATTTTTCTTACACTTTTTTAAGTGACAGTACAATTGTCAGTTTCGTTTAATACTGTTGTTAGTAGTTTCACCAAATCGATCATTAAAAAAATGAAAAAAAAAAATGGGAATGTAAAAGGAGAAATTGGTTGCGAAACTTAAAGGAAATTCTATGGCGAAAATGCGAACAATTTTTTTAAATCGATATCATAAAAATTATGTCTAACTATCCAAAATTCATTATAAAATAACTTAAAAAATATTCCTTTTCTTTATATCCTGTAATTTGAACATTAATTTCTGTTCAATTAAAAGAAAATCGAACAACTACCTATTTATATAAAAAAGTAGCGAAAAATGTCAACCTGGAACTAAGAAAAACTATCGTTTACAACACAGCCCTTGATATTGAAATGAGAGTCCACCTTAGGCTACCGACATGGCGGTTTAAACCGGAACCGAAAGAGTGTAGGCTGGTTTTTTTCAAGTATGAGTGAGTCCCCTTTGATTAAAATGGGCACAAATACATGAATTCAAACTGGGCAAGGTCAAATTCAGCTTGTAGGCAATTTCTCTTTTTTGGCTGAAGCAGTCAGTCTATTTTATAGTTAGTTTATGGGTTACAGGTTGAAATGATAATTTTCTTCCAATCTGTCAAATCGGAAGCGAATGGGGAGGGCAAAAGAAAATATGTGAAAGTGCAACAAGCGACACGTTGATAGCGCGATTTTGCTAGTCAGCTGAGTGTGGGTTCGATCACGGTAGAGTGATCAATAATTTGAAATATGGACGCCACGCAGTCCTTAAAAAAGGGAGATTGCGAAACCTTTGGTTACGACGATTATCGACGATGACAAAAAAAAAATCGAAACAATGAATTAAAAAATTTCAATTATCTTCCCACAACAGGGAATTTTACAAGTTTTGTGGCTTCAATGGCAACGGATTTGGGAACGGAGAGCTGGAAGCTCTCAGTATCGGCGCAGGGACATAAGTACCGAATTCATTTTTCGAGACTTATGTCCCACTTATGTCCCAATATACATTTCCTAAATCTACGCCTAGAAAGAAACTAAGAAGACCACACCAAACGCTACAACAGATAGTCAAACCGGTTTCGTTATCTCGATGTTGTTTTTGAGTATTACCTTTAAAAAAAAAGCGCGATTTTTTTATTTTTATTCGATCAAATTCTAAAAAACATCGATTAAATACCTTTTCAAAGTTCTTATGTCTACTTCTGAAATCGATTTTGTGAGAATTTGATCAAATAAAAATAAAAAAATGGTCAGTCAAACCAAATGATTGACATTGAATACTCTGATTCATCAGCAGACGAAAGCTAAGAAAATGTTTTGAATAACGCAGGACAACACGAAGAAAACGAAAGATTGAATTGCTGTCTTTGTTTCGAAAATCCTCGAAACATACTTTTACAGCCTTGTAACCACTGTAAGATGTGTAGTTGCTGTTTCACGAAGCTAAATGATTGCAAATAAAAATGAGTTGTTGTGTCCTTTCTGTTGTAAACAGTTGTTTAATTTATTTGTAAAACGACCAACTTTTAATAGTTTGTTGTAAATGTTTGTTTAATTTGTTTCGATTTTTTTTTCTCGTTAATTATATTTTACCTATCAATTTATGAACGTTAATAAAATATAAAATATTTCCAATATTTGTTTCATTCGGGACTTGTGTATCATTTTCAACGATAGAAATTCGGGACTTATGTCCCTGCGCCCTCAATATCGCCTTACTCAACTGTTTGTCGTTGCGCGATTAAGAATCTCACCCGTTTGGAACAAGAACGAGAAGTTGGAACCCAAAGTGTTAGACAAAAAAAAAAAAAAAACTATGAAGTATATACACAATTTTCAAATGGGAAAATCCACCAAACTTGAAGAAACAACTAATTCACTTTGCGGGTTTTTGGCCAACGGATAACTTGCGATTAAATGACTCAACAGCTCGCGAAATTATTAAGTAGCCGTTAATGGCTACGGTTAAACACAACGGAACGAAATCTCACTCCACTATATTTTTCACAATTTAACCGAACTATAAGAATAACCTATCACACACTCACAAAGCTCTACGTATCTTCTTTTTTTCTCTCCTAAGGAGACCCCTCAACGTCCTCTGTAATAGGGTTGGTCAAAAGCTTCCATCTGCAACCACTGGATTAGATACAGTTTAATTATTTTCACTGCACCTTTCTTAATTTTTTTCTACTCAATTTTTTTTTCCTTTGTGAACACTCCATTCTTTTTTTAAACTTTTCTTGCGTCCTGTCTATCAGGCGGTTAACCAAAAAGTGAGTCAGTGGCGCTGACAGCTTATCACATCCAGAGCTCTGACAGCTTATTTTCTGACTATGATCCACATTCATTCTAGCAGTATTCACAAAAGCGATCTCGCGCTTTTCGATTAAACATCTTTGTGGTTGCTTAGGTTCGTCTTTACCAACCGCTACCAGATTAATTAATATTATTCTTATTATTTCTAAAACAACCCTACGAGTGGAAGGATATGTAATTCGCGACCCTCATACTAATGACGAGTGAGCTTCCGCGCAGAAAGTTTAAACTAACAAAACCCAGGTAGTTGGAAGTTATCGTTTACAATAATATTTAGTTATCTTCAATTCATATTTAGGATAGACACACGAGGCCTTTGGGCGATTAATCGTCGTGCATTGGGAACCGTCCGTCCACTCGTTGAGAGATTCCCGACCGTCCGTCTGGGCTCTAAGACATGCTGTTTTGTTATCGTCCCGGTGCGAACAAATTAAAATGGCTCAGGAATAGGAGGGATGGAAAGGACCAACGTTTTGGGCGTTAATTTTAACGCAATAAGTTTTTAGTTGGAAAAGGCACTTCGCGAATTTTTCAAAACCTGTGATTAATAAAAAATTTTTTTAAATATAATGTTAGGGTTAGTGTTAAGCGAGCTACAGCTAATGCTTGTTTTTTTGCTGGGACAAAACCGCATATCCCGGTCCAACTTTATTGAACCTAATCTGTAGCTATAAACGCAATTATACCAACAGTCCCAGTTTAAAACAAATTATTTTGTGAAATATCAAAGCAGACCGCTAGACGATGGTCTCTGCATGTTGGCAGAGAATAAAAAGCATTTTACGGAAATATGATGGCTATGGCTGCCAGATTTTACGCTCACTGTCGTATGATTTTTTTCAAATAAAAGGGAGTGGACTTGGATTCAGTCAGTGTATGGATCTTTGTAATTGTAATCAGTGTCCATTTGAATCTTACAATAGTTTGATTTTGTTTAGAGTCTGCAACATAAGTACGTACCTGGATTCGAGAGAAGAAGCTAGAGTTCTACGAATAATGGAAAAAGTTAGTACTGGCGAATCAGAGATTGATGACGATTTTGATAGTGATGATGGTAATCGAGATCCAAATAACGAACAAAACTCGAAACTTGAATCATCTGACTGTAAACAAGAAGCTTCTTTGCGCGGTGATGGCGGCGATGGTGCAGAAAACGAAACATTTCAGGAGGAGCATGAAGAAGAAGTTGTGCGTGACGAAACAGAAGGTGCAGGTATTGAGACCGATGACCAATGGTATGATGTTATTAATGATATTCCGATCAACCAAACCCAATGCGGTATGAAAATTGATTTTGGCGATGAGGCTCCAACTGCAAGGGAATGTTTCAGTAAACTATGGGACGGATCAATAATAAATATGGTTCTCGATTCCATGAAGAATTATGCATTTCGTTTCTCACACTCTAGTCAACCAAAAAAGCAAATTAAGAGGATACTGCACTATTAAACCATTTACTATGCAGGAGTTTGAATTTTCTTGGATTAAGCATTAAAAAAAGCCAGATGAAGTAACCTACCATCATGAAGATGTTTTCAATGGACCCTTTATACTACTCCCCAGTTTTTCACCATACACTTTCCGGAAGGAGGTAGGAGCAAATGATAAGGTAATTTAGTCGCTCTTATGCCCAAGAACGGACCTTTCTGACAAGTTGCAGAAACACCATTGCTGAGCAAACTGTTAACCATTTTCAGAATTACGTATTATCCTCCAGAACAGCTTTCGTTGGATGAGTCTTTATATTTGTTCCGGCGCACGTCTTAGGTTTCCACAGCACATAAAAGGAAGAAAGCTACGTAAGGTATCAAATTGTATATTGGATATGTATTGAATATGGTCATTTACAAAGGCAAAACTGACGCAAATGTGGATATGTCCAAAATCAAAGCGTGTTTGCTCTTATGCGACCTTATTTTTTTTACCGCGGGCATCACTTCTTTATGGATAATTTTTACAATAGCTTAAACCTCGCGAAGAAACTGCTCACACGAAAAACTCATTGTACAGGTATCCTTATAGAAGTAATTGCCGTGGGAATCCAAAAACAATTATAAATATGAAGCTAAAGAAAGGTCAACATACATGTAAGGAGCAGAATTTGTAAAATGTATGTCTCGAAATGAAAGGAAAAATGGGAAGTGCTTTGCATCACAACAAAATACCATCCGAAAATGGTAAGTGTTAGCAATAAGTTCAACCAAGTAAATCAGAAGCCAGAAGAAATTGGGAAATATAATGAGTTCATGCCCAGAATCGACAGAAGCGGTCAAATGGTCCCATAGAAAAAGCGTTAGGTGGTATATAAAGTTCCCTTTCACCTGCTTGACGTTGCTATATGGAATTCCTTTTCTACAATGAAGAAATTCAAAAGCAAAGGTACACTTCTCGACTTTTGAAATGACTTGATAAAAGAATTTCTCTGTATATCGCTGGATTTAGAATATGGAAGAAAACTGGTACAAACGGGTGCAAAATATGGAGGGAAAAGAAAGAAGACGGAAGATGTGAACCCCAAAGTCCAAATCCAAAATGAACAACACTACCCAAATCCTAAATATCCAAGCATGAAATGCCGACAGTGTTTGAAAAACAAAATCAGGAAGAAGACTAAGTACCTAAAACTAAGTACTGTAAAACTTTGCCAGAAAAACCTGCACTTTGCATTGTTCCTTGTTTTCAGCTGTTTTTTCGTTAATTCATTACATTTTCCAACACCGTTTGCGATTTAAACTGTCAGCGAACGTGTTAAAAATATCTTGCGAAAGTTCTTAGTTTGCAGAGTATCCTTAGAAAAGGCACTTTTTTCACCGCCCGTCAACCGGGTTACATTTTAAATGTATTTTTTTTTTTTTTTTGAAAACAAATTTTATTTAAGCTACGAAGTACTTTTTGCAACTAAAAAAAAACAAGAGTTGTATCAGTTGAATCCAAAATTAAGGTGTATACATAATAGCTGTTTTTTATTATCAGCGTGATCTGATCCCGATCAGATGTGGTAGGGTTATATTAGCAGCGAGTAAAGTATATATTTTTCTAATTTTGGTCTCGGGAATCGACACACGATTTAATTCAAATATTCGTATTAAATGAATCACTTTCTCATTAGGTATTCCAAGCTTTTCTTGACATTTTTATTTTATTTAAAAAAATAAATAATAATCAAAAAACAGCGCTCACTTTCTGCAGTTAAACTTGTAAAACAAAAATGATTTCCCATCACGATTGCGAAACTGTGAAACATTTCATTCATTTTTTTTTTGTGTCCAGATCCAAACCAGCAAATTTTTAGAAATTTTTATAAAACATGTAGGTATATAATTGTTTATCAAGTGTTTTTCTGGTCTGAACGTACCTTTATAAAAAGAAAATAACACGGAATACGGATGGGGATTTAATTCGTGCGGGAAAAAATCAATTGATATTTTGTGTTTCATTTTTTTGTCTGGCAACGTGATTAGGTAGCTATCGTTTTCAGGCACACCAACATTTGAAAATGAAACAAGCCATCTAGAGGGAAATAGTAGAAATAATTTTCAGATCATGATTCGTGATCTCGATGAGAAGCAGGATCATGTGCTGTTGTTGTAAGTGCATGCAAATCGATGATCTATATGGATCATAGCTGATAATAAAAAACAGCTAATGTGGCAAAACATATTTGACATTGAATAAAAAAATCATTCCAATAAGTCCGAAGCCACATTTAATCAATTTCATAATACGTATAAGAAATCTCGAAACTTCTACTTACCTAGAGGGCTTGACTGCTGAAAAGAGCTCAAACTACTCACTTTGGAAAGCCTTGAAGTCCATCAGGAAATCAAAAATGCACTCGCCAACAATAAAAAAAGCTAACGGCGAATGGGCAAAAGGAGACAAAGAGAAAGCGGATCTATTTGCCGAGCATCTAGAAGAAACATTCAGGCCGTTCGATGGACGACCTTTAAACGAAGAACCGATTGCTAATACGGGACCCGACATCTATAAAGTAAAAGCCGTATCTCTGTCCGAGCTTCGAATGACAATAAGAAAGTTGAAAAATAGCAAAGCTCCAGGATACGATCTAATCACTGCCGAAGTTCTAAAGGAGCTACCGAAAAGAGCACTAGTTGAGCTGCTGTGCATTATAAATGCTTCTTTGAGATTTTCATATGTTCCAAGACAATGGAAAGTAGCCGAAGTCATTATGGTTCCGAAACCAGTGAAGAATACAAATTATAAGAAATCATATAGACCCATTTCGCTACTGCCGATAATATCTAAGGTTTATGAGAAACTTCTGCTAAAACGATTACAACCAGTAATTGAGAAAGACGCTTGATACCAGATCACCAATTCGGCTTCCGGGTTCAACATTCCACAATCGATCAGGTGTATCGAATAACAAATGAAATTGAAAAAGCTCTAGAATGCAAAAAGATTTGCTCTAGCGCTTTTCTCGACGTATCGCAAGCCTTCGACAAGGTATGGCACGAAGGCCTTATGTATAAGCTAAGAACAATCCTACCGGAAAAATTATACAAAATATTGAAATCCTACCTTGAGAACAGACTCTTTCGTGTTAGACATGAGACTGAATTCTCGGAATTCAAGGAAATCCACGCCGGTGTTCCGCAAGGAAGCGTTCTCGGCCCAATCTTATTCCTGCTCTACACAAGAGATATACCACAGGATGAAGGGACCATCGTAGCAACGTTCGCAGACGATACGGCTATCCTCGCAATAGATGAGTCCGTCGAATCATCAACTGGAAAACTCCAACGGGCTCTTAATAAAGTATGCGAGTGGACAAAGACCTGGCGAATTGCCCTTAACGAGACCAAGTCGACGCATGTCAATTCCACGTACAAAAGGATAAACAACTTACCTGTTTTCATTAACTCGGTACAAATACCATACGCAAACGAGGCGAAATATCTAGGAATGACCCTAGACGCAAAACTTACGTGGAAGCCACACGTTAAGAAAAAGCGCGACGAGCTCGCAATCAGACTTAGAGAAATGTATTGGCTACTCGGAAGATATTCGAAGACAAGCGTATACAACAAACTGCTCCTGTATAAGCAAGTGCTAAAACCCTCATGGACATACGGTATACAACTTTGGGGTTGTACCAAACCAAGCAATATGGTTATAATACAAACATTCCAAGTGTATTATTTCTTTAACAAACATTATGTAACCAATGGTGAATTTAAACCTGGGACTTCAAAACGTGGCCGAAAATCCGGGCTACAGATGAAAGTCGCATAAATGCCATAAAAGATCATATTTCGAGCTTCCCCGTTATAGATTCCCATTATTGCCGGGCAACGACTTCAAGAAAATATTTGGAAGCACACTTAAATATACAAAGAATGTATGATTTATATAAAACAAAGGTTGACAATCCAGTCTCTATTGACGTTTACCGGAATGTGTTTAGCACGAGTTTCAACCTTTCTTTCTATGCTCCAAAAAAAGACCAATGCGACAAGTGTTCTCTTTACAAATCGAATAAAGAAATTTGCACAGAAGGTGAAAATAAACAGTACGAAAAACATTTGGAAGAAAAAAGATACACAAAAGCAGAAAGGGATAAAGATATCCAGAATATTGATAGGAGTCTTGCAGTTTTGTTTTATGATTTGGAAAACGTTTTTACCTTACCAGAAATGTATACTTCCAACTTTTACTATAAACGAAAATTATGTGTATACAATCTCACTGGTACGCTGATAATTCCTGGATGTGATAAAGTTACATAATGTGCTATATGGAATGAGACTGTAAGTGGGCGCTCTGGAAATGACATCGCCAGTGCGTTAATAAACATTTTAAACAAAATTGAAGATGATCATCCCTACGTAAAAAATATAATTCTCTGGAGTGATTCGTGCGTCCCACAAAATAGAAACAGAATTACATCTACTGCAATTTTTCAATTTTTGCACTAAAATTGAAAAGGTAGTTCAAAAATTTTGTGAGCCGGGACATTCTTGCTTACAGGAAGTGGATTGTGTTCATAGCGTAATCGAAAAATATTTAAGAAATATTGAAATACCCAGTCAAATAACGTTAATAAGGCTGCTAAAAAGAATGAATTCTCAAAACGTGACTTTAAAACTACTACAGATGACCCGGAAGGATTTCAAAAACTATGCTGTCAAATCTGAGAACTTTGTTTTTAAGCAGATTCAGTATTTTAAAATGAAATCGTTAATTTATAATAAATTTGAAATTTGTAGAGTGGGTACAAAGACATCATTTAAAGATCCGCTCTATATTTATAACGATTTCGCAAAACAAAATAAAGGACGATTTGCTAAGCTTACATCATCATCAAGCATTTATGATCCAAAGTTATGCTTAGCTCCAACTAAAAACCTAGATTGTAGTAAGAAAAATGATTTAAAGAGTATGATTCCTTTTTTAGAAAATGAAGAGGATAGAAACTTTTTCCGAGCAGTATTAAAGCTTTAAGTTATTGACTACTAAACATTTTGAATAATGTATTTTAATTTTTATTTTTATTTTATGTTCCTAATTGAATATACACATTTATGTGCTGTGAATTTAAAGTGATATTATTTTTGTTTTCTTAGTACCTATGTATTATAAACCCAAGTTTTAATGTTTTGTACAACAAAAAAAATTAATATAATAAATGTTTTGTTTTCTCATTACCAAAAAATATAGTGTTTTTTTTTTTGTTTCATTTCAAATTCGATTTGTTTTTTGTTTGTCGTATGTGTTAACATTTTGTCGTATGTGTTTGGGTGACAAACACATTTGGTAAAAACGTCACATACGACAACGGCATTTTGGGAAACATTGAGTCTTATTTCTTTCTAAATTAGAATATTGATCTGATTTTAACGTTATTCAGTTGACAAATGTTTTCTACCTAAGTCATTTAATTTTTAAGAAATTCTACCGTAGGATTTTTGAGAAAAAAATTGTTGAACTTTGATTGCGTTTTCCCAAAAGTAGTAAAATGTAACATACGACTTAATTAATTTATCCGAGCGACGATATACCAATCGCATATAAAAAAACTCAGTGGGCAAATCAAATCAAAGGAAAGGCAACATGTGATCCACCCTCTCAAATTATTCTAGGGACAAAAGTAAAAACCCCAGCTGAGTGTAGAGTTTATTTACCAACCGATGTCGCACAAAAAAGAAAAATTGGACGAGCTAAAAATTGTAATGAAAAGGATCCCACTCAAATAAGTGAAATAAATTAGCTTTTAGTAAATACATTAGTTACAAAAAAATATATGTTCGTATATAAATATTTGTTGTATACTTACCCGTTTGTGTATAAAAAACGTTGTGTGTATCTACTTAATATCTTGTTGTTTTTTTTTGTAATTAATGTTAAATAGAAAAAAATATTTTATTTATTTAATAATGAAAAAAAAATGATTTCAGGTACATCGATGGAAAATTTGTTTGGTCTTGTCTGAAAAAGATTATAATTTTTATCAATGATATTCCAACTATGCTTCAGCATGCTCATTGTCTTATTTATGCTGACGATTTAAAAATATTTTTGCGTGTTAAAAGCATTTTCGATTGCAATAGGCTTCAATCCGATTTGAACTCAGTTGTCAATTGGTGCAAGTTAAACCAGCTGTCCTTGAATATTACAAAATGTCATTCCTTTTCTGTTAACCGTATTTTGTCTCCAGTTATTTATCAATATAACATTTCCGAAATTTCACTTACTAACGTAACTGAAGTTAAAGATCTTTGGGGTGATTTTTGACACCAAAATTTCATTTTCACTTCACATTGACTATGTTGTTGCTAAGGCATAGATTGGATTCCTCAAACGATCATGTGCCGTATTTTCTAGTCCTTATGCTCTTAAATCCGTTTATATGTCCCTTGTTCGTCCTTTTCTTGAATATTGCTCCATTATTTGGTGCCCTAACAATTTTACTTCTATAAATCGGTTGGAAAGAGTGCAAAAGCCATTTACAAGATTTGTAATTGCTCAATTGAAATGGAACCTTGATGAAAGACCCTCTTTATAGGGTTAGATACCCTTGAGAAAAGACGTAATGTTCAGTGTATATTGTTTGTTCATGATGTGTTTTCTTATCGCATAAAGTGTCCTGAAATTCTAGAGAATTTTTTGTTTTACGCACCTGAAAGAATACTCAGATCTAGAAATTTATTATTAAATCCTAGGCATATTTACAATTATGGTCTTAATGAGCCTACTACTAAATGTATTAATTTATTCAATTCTGTTTGTACAGAAATTGATTTGTGTGATGATAGAGAGAAAGTTAAATCTGTAATTTTAAATATTCATGTATCATAATAAAATTTTGCTTCTTGTTAATTTATTAATTCCTAAGTTACTTAATTTAATTTTATTAATTCCTAAGTTACTTAAAACCTATTGTATTATACTATATATTTTTAATTATTATATCACCATATATTATATCCGAAATCTGTTAGAGTTAAGCTCGGTAGATGAATAAAGTAAAGTAAAGTAATTTTGGACAGCCTTCGATTGCTCGCGTCTTCAAAAGTCTGTTTGATGGACGGAACTTTTGAAGTAGTTCCATCCATTATGCGACAACTTTTTTTCTGTGCATTGCAAAGTGAAGGATGAATGGATGTTCCAGTAGTGTTCTGTATAATGAGTACAAAGTCGGAACTTCTAAAATGTTGTAACGAATACACTATCACTCTTGACCCTTTTTTAATTATATCGGAATTTGAAAATGCAAGCTACAAGTCGGCGCAGATTTTTTTCCCTAAAGCTAATTGTAAGGGGTGCTATTTCCATTTGGGTCAAATTGTCTATCGTAAAATTCAAAAGGAAGGATTAGCAAAAAATATGGAACAAATAAAAATTTCAGCATTCAAATGCGAATGCTAAAATGTTTAGCGTTTGTGCCTGCGAATGAAATTCGTGACTACTTCAACGCCTTGAGTTATCAATTCTGCGAAAGTAGTCAAAAAATTGGAAAATGGTTCGAAAAAAAATATATTGGTACAACCAAATCAAAACCTATGCATTCCCCGTCTTTTTGGTCATGTGCTGACCAAGTAAAACAAAGCTTACCCAGAACTCAAAACAGAGTTGAATCTTGGCATAGGAGCCTACAAGTTTAAGTTGGAAGGCCGCACATTGGCCTGTATAAATTACTAGAAGTTTTGGCTAATGAGTCAATTCAAGCTACTTGCCACGGAAGTGGACAAAGGGAACACGACACAAATTGCCATTTGGTATACCTATGATTTGGCGAGAGCCCAAAGATCATTCAAGTGACTTTTTTATAGTGAAAACGTGCGGATATAACAAAAAAAAAAAAACAAGTGTAAAATAGAATATCCTAGCTTACCATCAGCCATACGCCCTCATTCAGCTGAAATCCCAGTACCAGTTTTCAAAGAATTACCTTCTTTCGAAGTAAAAGGGTACGAGTATGGTGCAGATCGAAGTGAGGCCAACGATGAAGATTTTGAAATGGGAGATGACTGCATTCGTAAGGAATTTGATCAGAATGAGTTAAATGATTTGGCTCGGGATTTGGGACTATCTAAAAAGCCTTTAGAGCTCTTAGCATCAAGACTTTACGAGAAAAACATGCTTGAAAAAGGCGCTAAGGTATCTTACTTTCGATCAAGAGAAAGTGCATTTCTGCAATACTTTCGAAGTGACGGTGAATTTGTGTATTGCCATAACGTACATGGTTTAATGGAGGAACTAGGAATTCTAGCCTATAGCGCAACTGAATGGCGGCTGTTCATCGATAGCTCAAAGCGCAGCTTGAAGTGTGTGCTACTCTACAATGGAAATTTAATTGGTGCAGTCCCAATAGGCCACTCAGTCTGTTTGCGTGAAGAATATGAAGACATAAAGCCATTCATTGAGTTGTTGCAATACCAAATGCACAAATGGAACATTTGTGTAGCTCTTAAAATGGTAGGCTTCTTTCTTGGCCAACAACGAGGATATACCAAGTATCCCTGTTTTTAGTGTATGTGGGACAGCAGAGCTCGTGAGAAGCATTGGGTACAGTCGAATTGGCCGCCAAGATCTGAGCTCAAACCTGGTGATCCAAACATTCTACATCAGCCGCTTGTTGACAGAAAGATTATTGTATTGCCCCCTCGGCATATAAAAATCGGTCTCATGAAGCAGTTTCTTAAAGCTTTGCCAACTGAAGGAAACTGTTTCAAGTACCTCATTTCAGCATTTCCTAGACTGCCTTTTGAAAAGATAAAGGCAGGTGTGTTTGACGGTCCACAGATTCGACAGCTAATTGAAGATGAACATTTTATTGGGACAGTGACAGGACTTCAAAAAATATGCTTGGTTGGCATTCAAAAACCTTGTAAAAAACTTTCTTGGAAATACTCGAGCAGAGAATTACACAGAAATTGTCCAGCAACTTTTAGAGAGCTTCGAAATGCTTGGTTACAACATGAGCATCAAGGCTCATTTTCTGCACAGCCACCTTGCTAACTTCCCGAAAAATCTGGGTGCAGTCAGTGATGAGCAGGGAGAACGATTCCACCAAGATGTAAAGACCATTGAGGCACGGTATAAAGGTAGATGGGATGTACATATGATGGCTGACTATTGTTGGAGCATAAAACGAGATTGTCCAGAGAATGAACACTCCAGGAAAAGCATTTAACGAAGATTTTTACCTTAAAATGTATGTTTGCCGTTTAGTTTACTACTTTTCTGAATAAAATTATTTTCTTTGAACATTATGTTTGTTTATTGTTTCCTTTATATTCTATATATCCTGATGTCCTGAAGCTTAAAAAGCTGACGTGATAGACAAAAACTGAGGTCATTTTCGGATTTAGACGTCAACAATTACTCAATAACAAGTGTCAGATCTTAGTCAACAAAACGTGTGTTCCCCAGTGTTATTTGATAAACAAAACATATGTGTTTTATTCGATTCTTAGCATTCAAACTAGAAACAAAACACGAATTTACTTTTTATTTTCGAGATTTTTTCGAGATTAAAAAAAAAAATTTCAGATTTTTGTCATTCGAGATTACGTCATGATCCCTCTCTCTATATACCGTCAACTGCCCTAACATTGACCAGTTTTCAACTGCTTGAATTTCAAAGCTTTGCTTATAAATATCTACAATGTGCGACTTTTAGTTTATGGGGACTATCATTCTGAGCTATCACAGCATGATTTTACTAAACTAGGTCAATACCTATTGGATATATATAAGAAATAGCTCCGAATTCCTAACATTGACCAGAAAATGTACCATTAATATAGATTTTGGTATACTAAATAAATTATATGTACACATTTGTTATACAAAGCTAAAAAAAAATTATGAAATAGGTATTAAAGATAAATAAATTCAAGTAGCCATGTAGATACTTCAGGTAGTTATGTTAAATTTTTTATTTCATTTGTTTTACTATGTTAAATATGTTAACCCTAGAAAGCTAATGTTCGTCGATTCGACGATGTCGCATTCTTAATTTTCCTGTCTCTTTTCAACGCGGGCACATATAGTAACTTATGCTCCACAACTAACTCAGTCGCCTATGCGTTCTTGCGAAAGACCATTGTGTCCGGCAGGTAAAAACAGTATTTCTATTTTTATTTATATTTTTAAATGCAATATTGGAATTTGTGGTCAACATCGAATTGACTTTTGCGGATTTTGCGCAAAGAAAAATTAGTTCCTTAATTTTTTTCTTATCACCTGTTATTATTAATTTTATATTGCCAAAGAAGGAATGTTTTTTTTTTCAGTTTTTTTAATATTGTGAAGACATGTTCATTTTAGACTGAAAAATGCTGCGTTTTTTAAAAGACTGCTTAATAATAAAAAAATGAAGAATATACTTAGTAAAACCAAGTTTCTTATTTGGGAATACAATCTTAATGTTTCAGAAAAAAAAAATTGAACCATTTGTATTAAACAAAGCTAAAAAAACATATTTTAGTACAGATCGTCGAATCGACGAATGTTTAGCTTATTAGGGGTAGTCAGCAACATTAGCCTACTAGGGTTAAATATTGAAGGAATGAAACAAGTTCGAATCAGTTGATGGTTTATTCAGAACTAAAAACTAAGTAAGAAGAATTTGATATAATCAGGTCAAGTAAATAATGACAACATGTATATGTAAGAAGATTAAATTCAATCAGATGTTTGTTAGAATGAGAACAATAATATACGATTCATTTGCGTTGTACTTCACTTGTGAGTTCAACTTTCCAACACTCCTTCTCAACACAAATATATCGTTTACAATTTATACACAATTTTAATATAACTTCATTAATTCAGTAAATTTTAAATGCTTTGTTTTTGATAGATTTTTAGTAAAAATATCTGCTATCATATCGCTTGATTGTACATATTTCAGCGTAACTTCGTTGTTCTGTACAACTTCCCTTACGTGGTGGTACTTGATGTCAATATGTTTGCTGCGGGCATGGTACACTGGATTTTTTGCAAGATGATTAGCACTTAAGTTGTCTCCGTTGACAACGATGGGACAATCAGCATCAAGGAAGTCGATCTCCATCAAAAGTCTCCTTAAGTAGATGGCTTCTTTTGCCGCAGTAGACAGAGCCATATACTCGGCCTCATTGCTACTCAAGGCAACCGTATTCTGCTTTTTACTTTCCCAAGAGAAAACTACTCCAGCCAAGAAAAACACATACCCGGTGTATGATTTTCTATCCGTGTGATCTCCTCCCCAGTCTGCGTCAACGTACCCGTAAACTGGATGCCCTTGTTTGCTGTAATGGAGTTTATAATAATTAATCGTTTTGGCCAAGTACCTCAAGATATGTTTTGCCCCTGCTTCATGCTCGATGTGTGAATTCACATTTCGCTGCGCCAACTTGCAAACGGAATGCAAAATGTCTGGACGAGTCGAGATTGCCAGATACATCAACGAACCGACAATTGATTGATATGAAGTGGGGTCCACCTTTCTGCAGCTTTCACTATCACATTTTACTTGGTAATTAGCTTCCAGGGGTGTTGCGGCAGGACGACAATTTTCCATCCCATATTCCTTCAAGAGATTGCTGATATATTGCTTTTGGCACAAAGAAATGGCACCCGTATCTCCATCTCGTTCAACCTCCATTCCTAAGAAATGTTGCAATGGACCTTTGTCCACTACTTCAAAAGCATTTGCTATCTTAGTTCTGATGTTGGTTAAGTCGTCTTTCGTCGAACATGCTAAAACGATATCAACGTAAACAGCAATGAGGTTAAATTTACCTTCATAATTCATTTTGTATAAACACGGTTCATTTTTACACGCTATGAAACCTATACCCTTTAGAACCAGGTCTAGCTTCGAGTTCCATTCACGGCCAGACTGCTTTAGGCCATATATAGCTTTGTTAAGTTTTAAAACTCGCCCTGGAAACCGTGCACTTACAAATCCTTCCGGTTGATGCATATATACCTCGTCCTTCAAATCGCTGTTCAGGTAGGCCGTCGAATCATCCATTTGATGTAAATATAAATTCAATTCACTCGCTACAGCTAACAACATCCTAATTGTTGCGTAACGCACCACTGGTGAAAAGGTTTCGGAGTAGTTAACACCAAACTGTTGGCAACAGCCCTTCGCAACCAGCCTGGATTTAAATCGTTCAATCGTACCATCTTTATTACGTTTTAAGCTAAAGACCCACTTGCTGCCGATAGCTTTCTTCCCAGGTGGCAGATCAACTAATGATCCGGTGTTGTTTGCAGAGAGTGCTTCATATTCCTTTCGCATGGCCTCTATCCAGTCCTGCGCGTTCTCGGTTGCCATCGCCTCTTCTACAGTTTGCGGGATTTCGATCCCTGAGTCGATGTTCATCAGGTTCAGACCGTTGAACTGCTTTCGCGGACGGCCAGGCGCTCCTGTGCGAATAATCCTTGGCCTGCCTGGCTTTGCTCTAGAATTGTTATCCGTACAACTGGGTTTCTCTTTTTCGGTTTTGATGCTCGTATTTACATTCGTGTCTTCGTGGTTTTCTTTGTCATTGACGGTGTTCTTTGTGTCTACGTGGTTTATTTTTTCAGCGATGATGCTCTGGTTAGTCGCGGTAGTTATGTTGGCTGCCTCTTCTCCTTCTTCAACGGAATCGTCCTCGATGTTTTCACTTGAATACTCTGTGTTATCTAAAGAAAGAAGGTCAAATGAATTTTCATTGCTTGACTTGGAAATAATATTTTCATCAAATAAAACGTCTCTTCTCTCGATTACTTTCCGAGTTAAGGGATCAAACAAGCGATATGCCTTAGACGTAAGAGAATAACCAACCATAATGTATTCATTACCTTTTGGGCGGAATTTACTTGTAATTTTCTTATCTAAAGCTATAGCTGTTGCACCGAAAACCTTGAAATGTTGTACTGTTGGCTTAGTCCCGGTCCATATTTCATGTGGGGTTTTATCAACCAAAGCTTTCGTCGGAGACCTGTTTCGTATGTAGACAGCGGTTGCGATGGCTTCTGCCCATAGAGACTCGTCCATTCCAGCATGCAGTAACATGCTTCTTGCCATTTCCACTAGTGTCCGATTGGCGCGTTCAGCTACGCCGTTTTGCTGTGGTGTATACGGCACTGTGAGTTGACGCTTGATACCCTGTTCATTTAAATATATATTAAAATCATTACATACATATTCGGTACCATTATCACTGCGTAAAACTCTTATTTTTCTACCAGTTTGGCATTCTACCATTGCTTTAAATAATTTGAACTTTTCAAAAACTTCGCTCTTTGTTTTTAAAAAAATAGACAAAAATGTGTCGCGACATATCATCAATAAACGTGATGAAATATTTTGATCCTCCATTAGATGATTTACTAATTGGACCACAGACATCTGTATGAACTATGTCTAACAAATTTGTTGATCGATTTTCCGTTGCTTGTGGAAATGATTTAACACAAATTTTAGATTTCATGCATGTTTTACATGCTATTTCACTCGATATATTCAAAGGCTTAATTCCATTTTTTGTTAAATCATGCAAACTTGTAAAATTAAGGTGCCCGAATCTGTCGTGCCACCTTAATGTATAATCAACAGATGAATAAAAACATGCATTTTCTGAATTTTGAAATACAAATAAATTATTTTTTCTATGAGCTCTTACCACGACACCACCAGTTTTATCTTTTATTTCAGCAACGTTTTTATTGAATGACACAAAGAACCCGTTTTCCACTGCTCTGCTCACCGACATGAAATTGCTTTGCAATCCAGGAACAAATAGCACGTCTCTCAAGGTTATGACACACATAGCTGTTTTGACGATGACGTTACCTTTCCCAATTGCCTCTATAAAATTGTTTCCCGCAAGAATAATTTTCTCCTTTGTCTCTTCAAACGTATTGAACATACTGCGTTCGTTGCACATATGTGTCGTCGCTCCACTGTCTACACACCAACTTGATGAATTTAACCCTTTAAGATAGTGCTTTATATTTTGCAGTGTAATGACCTTTCTGTCCGCAGTTATAACACTTTCCGTTGACTTTAACAAACTGCTTTTTATTTCGATCTCCTTTTCCCTTTACATTATTAGCATTGGTGCGAGCTAAATATGCTTGTTCGCCATATATACTTACGGCATGTTGATCCCGTTGAGATCTTTTTTCTCCTTCCTCCAGAATTTTAACGCACTGAAAGTGGGCAAAGACTCACGTGCTTCTACTGCAATGACGAAAGGTTCGAAAGATTTGGTAAACTGGATAGCAATATAATAACCAGAAGTTCGTCGTTCATGATTACGTTAATTTGTGCTAATTTTTCCACAATGTTTGTGAACGCATTAATGTGTTGGGAGACGTTGCTATCCTCAGCCATACTTGCCTGTATTAATTGCTTGAACAGTGATACCTTACGTGCAGGTCCTCTTGGCTGATATATTTCACGAAGCGTTTTCCATGCTGCGGCCGCCGTGCTGCTATGCTTTATGTGGTTGATTTGGGATGGTTTTACACTCAGCATGATGGTCGCCAATGCCTTTTCGTTTTGTGAGTCCCATCTTTCAGATTCTTCAGGTTTCATACCCTCCTTCTTCTCGAATTTGCTGCTCACGATCTGCCATAACTCGGAGTGAATTAAAATGCTTTGCATTTGCACATTCCAAGAATCGAAATTACTATCGTCGAGCTTTTCAATTTGATAGAGAGAACTCATTTCGAGAATAAATCTGTTCTAAACTTATTAGAAAAATTTTAAGAAAAACTTATTTTACTTCTTAATATTATTGATCGATGGGTGTCTGGGCCCATAACCTATTGGAGGAATGAAACAAGTTCGAATCAGTTGATGGTTTATTCAGAACTAAAAACTAAGTAAGAAGAATTTGATATAATCAGGTCAAGTAAATAATGACAACATGTATATGTAAGAAGATTAAATTCAATTAGATGTTTGTTAGAATGAGAACAATAATATACGATTCATTTGCGTTGTACTTCACTTGTGAGTTCAACTTTCCAACATTAAATATGTTAAATAAGTTATATATACAATACACATATTTGTTATAAGTACAAAAAAATAAATAAATATATAATTTATTAAGTATTAAATATAAATAAATTCAGGTAGGTACTTTAGGTATGTTAAGAGCAAACTTTTAATTAAAATTAACATTAACAAAAAAAAAAAAAAACATTAACTATTAGATAGGTACTAGTAAGTGTATAGTATATTTAGGTACCTACCTAGGTAATTAATTCAGGTCATTAATAGCAAAAAATCAGTCGAGCATTCATGTTATAAATACAATAGATACAGTTCTTCATCACAGCTTTAAATTACTAAAATTAACTAAAACTATTTTAACATTTAAGCTGGTCATATGCCAATAAATTTTAGGAAAACAAAGAAAATAAAAATGCTTGTTTAGAGCTTGCAAAACTTTCTTAGATGGTGCGCAGTACTGCCTGGTAGAGTTCTTCGATGGAAGATTCACCGTCGTCCGAACCCACAAAATCAATTTGCAACTCCTGAGTTGCACCACTTGTGCTGGCAATGAGCTCTTCAGGATCGTCAGCATCTTGGCCAAGGCTTTCAGGTGAATTCAAATCTGTTACTTGGTTATGCTCTTGATTCATTGCTAACTTAACACCGCTTAAATCCTCTATTGTTATCCCAAGACCTGGCTGTGTCTTAACTTTAGAGCGCCGTTTGCGTGTTTGTGGAGATTCTTTTCCATACCGCAATTCTTTCAGGACAGCAATTACTGATGTTGACATGTTTGCTTGTACTGTGTTTACGTCCTGCATATCAGCATCTGAATTTGGTAAACGCGAAAGAACTTCATTTGGGTTGAATGGGAAAACCCCACATTTTTTGAAACCAGCTGCTAAGTTTTGGGACTTATTGCTTTCATTGAGGCACCCTTTAACTAATTTTTTAAGCAGTGCGGGAAAAGCATCCTTCGAAAGGAGTTGCGATTTGTGTGTACGGTTATCCTTCCATGAATCTAGGATTCGTCGCCATGCTTTTTTTATTGGACCATAGAAACCGACGTCGAGAGGTTGGTAAATATGTGTGGAGTTGGGCAGGAAACAAACGAATCGAATGTTGTTTGACAGAGCGGCGGCAACTACATCAGGGGAAAAATGGCTTACTAAATTATCCCCAATAAGCATAACGAGACCAGTTAAGCGTCGAGTATTGGGAACAAAATGATTTAAAAACCAGTCCTTAAAAAGAGTTCCGTCGAACCACCCGGATTTACTACGGTTGTATCGGGTTTTAGGGGGACCACCTTGCATCCAACTTTCCCACAAGTGTTCCGCTTTATACACCACATAAGGTGGAATAATTTCCTCTAGAGCAGACCCACAAAACATTATGCATATATTGGACTTGGTGGAGTCCTTAACATTTTCCGGGTACCTAACTCCTCTTTTAAAAACGCACTTCTTCGAACCGGGATCATCAGAGAGATTGGTTTCGTCGTAATTAAAAATGTTTTCTGGAGGTATCATCGAGCCTGACTCCAATGTCAAAGTTGTCTAAGGTTATCGAACAATTTTCGGACATCGTCTCTTGATATTTTGGCTTTTGACGGTTTTAAATTTTGGCTAGATCGCACACAAATTTCATTTTTATGCCTTTTTAAAAAACCCCTTAACCATTTTTTCCCTGGTAGGTTATTTTTAAATGTTGAATTATGTCTGCTGTCTACATCTAGATAGTTTTTTGTTAGGCTCCTTACATTATCCCCAGTAAAAGGAAATCCCCATTGACTAACGGTGATTAAAAATTTCACCAGTTCTTTTTCCTCCAGCCCTGAAAGTACGGTTGGACATCCGATTGCCTTCGTTCTTTTTCCATTTAGCCGGTTTAATAAAGTCCCCTTCGCTACTTTGTACTTCAAAGCACACTTATTAATCGATATTGACCCACTACGAATTTCATGCAGTGTTTTTTGAATATCTTCATCGGAAGAGCTATTATATTTTCGTTTTTCTACGAGCCTGGACATCCTGTTATATTTAAAAAATTGCAAAGAAGGAGAAAAACGAGTGGTCAATGTTTGGCTTCTCAATGGTATGTCGCGTGCCCTAACATTGACCAGCCGGTCAATGTTTGGCACCTTATCCAAATGAAAGGTGCCCTAACATTGTCCACTGGTCAATGTTAGGATCCAGGCGGTCAATGTTAGGAATTGTGATGCATTTGAATTGCTTTCACAAAAAACCGTATTATTCTAATTGCCTAGTGTTTTTATACACAAAAAATAAATTTTTTTTTTATAAAAAAAATCTCTAAACTGCTTACCTTATATGTTTATTGTGGTATACAAGCGATTGTTTAGGTATAACAGACCAAAGTTTGCACCGCACAAAACTACACTACTTTAGGACCACTTAGAACATTCCCGCCAAAACTCAGATTCAGTTGACAGTACTCTTTAGCGTATAATATGACATCTTTTGACTAATAGATGAACATAAAAAACCAAGAATTACTTTGAAATCGTACATAAACAACTAGCCAGAGTGTTTGAAAACATTTTCCTGTTTTTGGTCAATGTTAGGAGCCCGGTCAATGTTAGGGCAGTTGACGGTATATATTTGATAAACGCCATCACTATATTGATGAACTCCGTCATCAGAAGGCGTTTTTCTCTTTTAGTTCAGAGCACAACCTGAACTGTTATAAAAGAAGTTCGTGTTTCTTTTTTAGCTGAAATACATCAGAGCTCCGAATTTGTGTTTCTTTTTTCGTTCAGACTTCAGAGCATGATCAGAGCGCGGTCTATGAGCTCCGAATAAATTGACTGAGCAGGCGGAGTAAAAATCTGTTTACATACTTATAGTCACATTTGACAGAAAGACAAATCAGAATAAACAAAATAGTTGAAATGACGGACGAACTCTGTTGTTCTGGAACTGAAGATTAACCAATTCAATAAATAAAATTTAATAAATATTCAATTTATACATATACTTTATTACAAATGACAACTATATGCTGAAGCGTGTTTCATAATTATATCAGAACGGCCTGAGAACGCTCGGTTCAGAGATTTTTGCAACTATGCTATTTATATGATCACTCCAAAACAGTATGATGTTAGATATCATCTCTAGATTTTTAATCTTCGACACCATTTCAACTTGTGATCCATTTAACAGTTGGTAAGCTCTTTTTTTGGCAAGATTTAACAGCAGCTAGTTTTTGTTTGATCACTTAACCTTTAAGTATCCTGATCGCGCTAAATTTTATCTCCCATACAAAAATGTCTACAAAGATAAAATTTAGCGAGGCAGTTTAGCAAAGCAGTATCCGGTTCGGTCGTTAAATTCTTAACTTCGTATAGATGGGCTGATGACAAGTCCACAGTCTCCACTCATTTAGCTCGCGAAATAAATGTCCTTCATTAAAAAGTTTGTGTTGTATTTACTTTGGATTTTTTTTTTCTTTGAGGAAGCCGAAGAACACATTTGCGTGATAAATAAAAGAAAAAACTAAACCAAGAATTCCTTTCCATGCGATGAAAAACCAAAAAATAACTTGCGGGGCTTGTGTAAAAATCAGAAATATGGAGATTGCAAACAAATTCCAATGCAAATAGGAAAGGAACTGCCATGAAAATAATAAATGGTTTTAGTCCCATCTATATCATGTTTGATAATTTAGCGACCATTTATCTTTGGTGTGGAGAAACGAAGTGGAGACTTGAGACGCTAGAATTTGTCGCGAGCAGGATACTAAGCTTTAGAGCACCGAGTAAATTTTGAGACCTAACAGACGGAGACGGTACCATAGGACCCCCCAATTAAAGCGAGTTTTTAACTGTATTTAAGTTTATTTTATTATTTGTTATAACTTGAATACATTAAAAAATTTCATTTGGACAGTTTTTTTAACAAATTCTTTAAAAAAAATAACGGCGAACTTTTCAAGTTATAACAAAATTTGATTTCAATGTTTTAGAGAAAAAAAAATGTTTATAATGTTTTTTGGAAATACAAATTTCAACGCTTTTAACTTTAAGAAAAAATAAATAGTAATTCAAAAAAAAAACAAAAAATAAAATTGAGTAAAAATAATTCTGGTTATTCATGGCTAAGACAAATAATTTTTCTTTCCACTTTTCTATGCTCATTACAAATGAATTTAGAGCATATGGCGCACTTAAGTTTGGATTTTCTGTCTCGATTACGTGACAAAAAAAGCAGCACCCACGCTTTTTTCCTTCATTCGTTAAGACCTCTTCGTCGTTTCTAGAGTCAACCTCAATACCAACAGCCGCAATTGCACGTATCACATGTAGGATTTTCTTGACTTGTGGAAGATGTAGTCTCATATTAGGCTCAGCCAATTTCCGTCCAAGGGATAAAAGAAATATTTTTCTTCGTGCAGAATTTGAAATTTACCATTGAGAATTTTTTTCAATAAAAATTATAAATGCATTCATAGCAGCAATATCTAATACGTTTATAAAATTCCTGCAGGGGCAGCGGCTTGTTCGACTTCCACAAGAATATTCTCTTATAAGTTTGTCTGCGCTGTCTACTCCGCCTTTGGTTTTATTATAGTCCAAAACCATCAGAAATAGAGTTGTTTGCATGTTGAGAAGACAAAAGATGAACCTTTCGGTTTTTTTTTTTGTGGAATATAAGATACCATCGCAATTGATTTCGTGAACGCAAATGTTGAAGAATACTCAGGTCGATCCTTGTAAACTTATAATTCGTTAGGGGTATCTGTTTTATTTTTTCGAACCGTTCCAAGTAGTGTCAAGTTTTTAGTGATCAAAAACTCAGCTAAATCCACTTTAGTGAAGAAGTTGTCGGTAGTAATACCCATGCCGGAACCAAATAAAGGCTCTGCCAAATCTTTAACAACCCTTGTCCCTTGATTTTTTCCTGTAATTCCTCCGGGAAGTTTTCCTGTATAAACTTGCATATTATATAAATATGATATTTTGATATCAGCAGCAGCCCAAATTTTAATGCCGTACTTTCCAGGCTTGGATTTTATATATTGCCGAAATGGACACTTTCCGCGAAAGGTTACTAACTGCTCGTCAATAGTAACTTCGCCATAAGGGAAAAATGATTTCCGGCTCCCTGGTAGTTTTATCGTCGAATCTTATAAAGCGAGATATTGCAACAAATCGTTCACGCGACATTGCTGCAGTAAATATATTCCTTCGAATAGATTCCTCAGTGGTCCACATTTGCTTCACATGTTCACGTCTACAATGAAGAGCTCCCGCAGATATCAATATTCCAAAAAAAATGCATCCAGTTCGATAATAGTTACAGGTTTCCAAATAGTTTTTTTTTATGAGGGAATTTCTGATCCGGCTTATCAGAAACGCGCTGAGCCTCTTCATTGGTGTAGAATACGATTTTTTCCTTCATAATTGGAGTAATAAGTAGGTTAAAGGTTTCAATAATATCAGTTGCTGGGCTCATATAACTTGTAACACCCGGGGCCACGTTCAAAATGTTTCGAAGCAACCTGCGGGTTTGTGGATATGGCTTGCTTGACCAACCTCGGCCCGACTTTGCAACACACTGATCAGAATTTGAGAGAATGTCATCAAAAATATCAGCATCATAAATATTTGGCAGTATTTCATCAGCTTCCTCATTCTCTTCTTCAATTTCATCCTCTATTTCAGATACATCACCATCAGGCACGAAATTCACGTCATTTTCCACCAAATCTTCTTCTGAGTCACATTTTTTTTTTTTTTTTTTTTTTTTTTTTTTTTTTTTTTTTTTTTTTTTACTTTTGGAGAAATGCTTTACGCACCATAAGGAAATATCCATATTTCCCCGTGAGCCGGGCTCTCCTAGGGGATTTAAACCCTTGGCGTACCGGCTAAAACTCCAAAAGTGTCTCGCCGATCTCCCCCCTCGGGACTACTTGCGCATTACTTCGAGGGGGGTCCGTGTCTAAGTAGCGGGCTCGGTCATTTCCTCAGCTACCTCCTCTTGTTTTTTAATTTTCAGGATTTGGGTCAGATACGAGCTTATTTGCATCCACTGGACTTCGTTGTCCAGCATCTTCTGAATGATGTTGTCCTGGCTGATTTCGCCGACGTTTCCACTTAGTTCTTGGCGGAGGGATTCCCATCTAACGCACTCGAAGACGGTGTGGTAGACGTCGTCTGAAAACGAATCTCCGTATTGACAGGATGGGCTTCTAACTTTTCCTATCTTGTGGAGGAAGGCGTTGAAGTATCCGTGTCCGGTGAGGAACTGGGTAAGGTAATAGTTCAATTCACCGTGTTTCCGGTTACTCCATGCGTTTACGTCTCTGATGAGCCTCGCAGTCCAGCGCCCTCTACTTTCAGACTCCCAGCGTTCTTGCCACTTGCGTTGTATACGCGCTGTTGCTTCCGCCATCGCTGCTTCCGCTCCAATTTCCGTTTTCTTTTCGTATGCGTACTTTCGTTGTGCTGCAAGGAGGTCTATTGGTGTCACCCCCGCGATTACAAGAGCCGCTGGCTCCGACACCGTGCGGTATGCGCTCGCTATCCGTAAGGCACCGCGCCTTCTGAGTCACATGGATCGTCCTCACTTTCAGCTGTGTCATTCATCATTTCTTCTATTTCCGTTTGGTGCAAAAATCTTCGACTATTTGCCATTTTTATCTATAAAAAACAATACAAAAAAAATCTTAAAGTACGAAGTGGGGTAACTTGGGCCCCCTTTACCATGTAATTTCATTTTTGTTCTTGAAAAACTCGCAAAACTGTAAGATCACGTTGAATTTATATTTTGTATGGGAAAAAACTCGACTACCTAAAAAAAGAATTAAAAACAGTTGTTATTAAACGAAGTATGGACAAAAACTTGGACCCAAAGTCCCGCACTCGGTACTCTAAAGGTTAACTACTGATGCCAGGTCCTCGTTCATTTTTACCGCCACATCTTCAACAAGACCTACAGGAAAGTCGATATAGAGCTGGAGATCATCAGCATAAATGTGTAAGTTGCAATATTTAATGACAGATGGCAGGTCGCAGGTGATTAATAAATTGACAAAAAACTTGTCAATCAAACTTGTCTTATTTATTTATTTTAACGTACAATCTATTGTCAAAAGGACAAGTGTTGAGTGTACAAGTAATCTACCAAATAAATTTGCACAAATTTGTTGATGGGGAATAACATAAAAGAAAACAATGGCAACAATTTATTACAATTATTTTAAACGACAATGAGAAAAAAAAAGAAATAAAGAAATAAACACCAGACATTCAATAAACAATATTTATAAAAAAAAAACTATTTATGACTGAATAGTCTAAGGACAACAACCATTTCTTAACACCTTTCAAAAATACATTTTTATCCCTCCCACACCTAATAATATCTGGAAGTGAATTAAACAAACGGGGTGCGGTGGCATAGTAAAATCTTTTAAAGCATGCTTTATAAATTGTAGAAACAATTACTAAATTTCTAGTATTGACCCGCAAACTGTAGCTATCTACGTTTCTTACAAAGTAAAAACCCGAGTTTTCGAAAAATATTTTTAAGACTTTGTAGCAGTAAAGATGCCTTAGCGGAAGAATTTCAAGGTTTCTGAACAACAAAAGACTTGGAGTTCTCCGATTTACTTTGCATACAATCCGTATTGCATGTTTTTGTTTTATCAATAGTGGTTCCGTTTTATTAAAATATGCACCACCCCAACAAGAGATACCATATTGTAGTTTTGATTTTAAAAGACCATTGTAAACGAGCTCAATGATTGATTGTGGACAATATAGACTAAGGTGATACAGTTGCCTTACCACTTTATTAAGGTATTGTTTAAGATAAAGTGTATGATTATTCCAACAAAGCTTGTTATCTAACACTATACCTAAATATTTAAAATTGTCAACACACTCCACCCTGAAACAATCATTGGAACAAGATTTAAAGTTGTTGAATGCTATAAAATTATTATTAAGATTGGTAAAACAAGATTGTTTGCAGTGATAATAAATCGGAAAATCATCGCAGATATTACGTTTAATATCAAATATCATAAATTTGGTTTTATCACTGATTATGAGATTGTGTTTTATGAACCATTTTCTCAATAAATCGAGGTCGTAGTTCACATCCGCAAAAATATTGAACAAACTAGCATTTGAGTATGAAAGAGCAGTATCATCAGCAAACGCTGTAACTTTACCTTTGAAAGGTTGGACAAACAATGAGTTGACATATATCAGGAACAAAATAGGACCCAAAACTGAACCTTGTGGAACACCAAGTTCAATGTAATTCGGAGCGCTGAAAATATTTTTGATCTTGACCATTTGGCTTCGGTTTTTCAAATAAGACGCAAACCAATCGTACGTATTACCTCTAAACCCTATATTAAAAAGTTTGTCGAGTAATATTGTGTGATCCACCATGTCAAAAGCTTTAGTGATATCAATAAACAAGGAAGCCGGTATTTCTGATAAATTTAGACTGTTGTACAATTCGCCAGTTAATTTTAACAGTGCCGTCAATATACCTTCCATTCCTAAAACCAAATTGACAATCACTAAGGAAATGTATTCTATCTAGAAACGACAACATTCTTGATTTAATACCTTTCTCAAATACTTTTGAAAAAATCGATAGCAGAGAAATAGGGCGATAGTTGTTTAAAATAGTATTATCACCTTTTTTGTGGAGTGGCATTACTACTGCTGTTTTTAGAGAATGAGGAAAAATACCTAGCTGAATACTCTTATTAAATATAAAACATAAAACATCAGAAATTTGAAACGAAATTTTTTTTAAGATAGAGCTTGATATATTATCAAAAGAAGTAGAGTTTGATGTTTTAAGAGAACAAATTATTTTATGAATCTCCAGAGCAGTGAATGGTTCACAGTAAAAACTTATCTCTACGCAGAGGGATTTCCACTTTAAGTTCATTACTTAGATTTTCGAAGTACGTTTTGAGTCTCATATTATTTGGGTGTTTTCTCACACGAACACAGAGCTTACTTTTTTTTTGGAATTTTTTTAAGGAGTGATAGAGTCATCCATGGCTTCAGACATTTATTTTTGCTATTTACACTATTTATGTACTTGCTATTTGAAATGTGAAAATGTAGCTTATTAAGAAATAAATCGAATCCAATGGATGGATCACTTTCGATAAAAACATCTTCCCAAAACTCAAAATTCAAACGGCTTCTAAGAATACCAAAATTGATTTTTTCATATGTTTGACACTCAGTTGCTTTGGTACGCGACACATTACAACCAAGTTGAATACATGTTAGATTGTGGTCAGTAAGTTTCAGGTCATATGACGCAGTCTTAAACTCTATTAAATTACTACGGTGAACCCTTGCAAATATATGGTCCAAGCACGAACTTAAACGAGTAGGTTGATTCAACAAGGAGTCGAAACCGAACGCAGACAGGGTTGACAAAAATAAATCAACATCTGATGAGTCAGATAAAATATTAATATTAAAATCACCGAGCAAAATAATATAATACTCCAGAAACACAGAAAATTCTTCAGTAAAAGTTTTTGCTGTACATTTGTGCAATCTATATACACATATAAAACAATAGCAAATACTAGAAAGTTTGCAACTGAAACTAATTATGTCAGCACTCTGTAAATTATATTTTTTAATTTGTTTGCCTACTATGCCACTGTTAAAGAATACACCAACACCGCCAGCAGCATACAAATTATTACATGATGCATCAAATAAATAGTTAGGAATATTAAAATCAGAAATCTCATTTTCAAAAATCCAGATTTCAGAAACAAAAATTAAATCTGGTAAATGATTTAGGGATGACAAATGGGATAAAAATGTATCGAAATTCATTCTAAGACTTCGAATGTTTTGATGAATTACTGAAAACCCAGAATATTGTTTATTGATTGAATGATCTATACAATAGCAATTGGAATTTTCAGATAAAGAAGTGTTATTTATATTAGTATTACCAATAATTATTGAAGAAGATATACAAACGTTATCATTTAAATTGTGATTTAGATTATTCATATTAAAAAAAAAAAAAAGGAAGCAAAAAACAGCAGAAAGTTAATTAATAACACCCTGAGTTTGTAGATCTTCAAACGAACTTATTTTTAATACTTTTCACCTTCTTTAATTCTGATCAGTACAGATGAATTTCTCACCCAAACGAACTTGCATTTGTTATTACGTTTGAGTTCTTTTGCTTTATTAAGAAGAGATCGTGTAAAGCCAGTAAGACAATCATTCATGAGGATTTTCCTATTGCTGCTTTGTTTTCCATCACCACAGTTGTTGCTTTGTCCACCAAAGATTTCTTTTGATATTTTGTCTCTATTTGCTCGCATTTTCGCCATAACATTGTTCTTCCGTGAAAGCGATGAAAACGTCAAACGCACAATATTTGCCGATTTGCCTTTGCTAATTTCTTTCGTGCGTTTGACAAAGCACGATATGATTTCTTCTGGGACGCTCTTTTCCCCCAATGTAGTAAACAAGTGCTCCACTTTTTCTCTTGCATTGGACGTGGTTACATCAGGTAGGCCGACAATGTCTACAACGCACTGCTTCTCCTTCTGCTCCAGAACAAAACAACGTCTCCATATTTTTGCTGGCGTTCATTAAAAGGAAACTCATTGATACAATATAATGAACGAATAAATGCAAACTTTTTGACCATTGATGAACCGTTCTCCAATATGATGAAAGTGCACTCAACAACTTTTTTGTTAGAATCTTATAAGAAGACTATCTGTACCCGCCCGGCTTCGCCCGTGCAAAATGTGGTTTCAGAACAATTGATGGAAACAATTTTTTTATAAATTTGCTGTCTTGTAGGGGACACAATTTTTTTTTTTTGATAATCGCTCAAAGAAAATCATCGATAGACATTGCAGAGGTATAACGCGAGGGAGCGCTCTGCAATAGTGAGGGAATTGAGCCCGTATTAAAAAACAACCCAAAGACTAAGTCCACTCTGCCTTCATGGCACTGCACCTGGTCGTTGGACTAATCACCAACAATTTAATATTCTTTGGACAATGAAAATGAAAGAAAATAATTGTCCCTGCAGCACGCTACATAATTATATATAACTGCCCGTGAATTCAACTCCCACTTTTCTTAAAGTTTGACCCAGTGATTTATTGATTGTCATGGCAGAACAAATATTAATATGAAATTGAATCCGTTTAAAATGAAATGGATAATTGCTGGTAATTTTTTTGTATTTTTGGTATAAATACCGTATATCCTTTACCACTCCCAGTTAAAAATTAACGCCTATATAACGTTTTTCTGCAACGAAATCACTCTCAGTCTGGTTCCATTACAAAGCTTGGGGGATTCAAATTGCGAGCAATATAATGGAAACTCCAACTTTTGATTCAATTTTATGAGCAAAAAGTCCATTGGCTGTAATGCTATTTAAAAACTTCACAGGGTAATTTACTGCCTCATCTTAATAGCAAATAACATTTATAAATAGTACGACGTGTATTACCAGGAATTTTCCCTAATATAAATCCCCTAATGTAATAGTACCACGATCTGATATCACTGGTACGTATACCTATTTGACTTTTCTTTCTAGACACTTTATTTCGTAAGAAAAAAAGAGGCAAACAAACCTTTCCTACATATTTGCCATTTCTTTGGTTTTTTTTTTCCTAGCAAACCAGCGTACTGCCTCTGTCTGTCTCCCTCTCCGTCACAGGAGTAAAATAGGGTTAAAAGAGATGTCGATATAATATTGCGCAGTTAGTATGTTTGATTTGAGAATGAATTGCATATCTACTCACTGATGTGAAAATCGTAGAAATGTTTCAAATTTTGCCTTTTTATTTAAAAACATTTTAAGTTATCGAGTTATTGGATATCCTAAGTTGTACCTGCAGATGTCCTCTATAAGCTGCTGTTAACTATATTTAAATGCTCCCAGTATTTTCGAACGGAAAGCGTCACAAACAAAAAAGCAAAACGAAACGAAAAAATAAATAACTCTTGTCCAATTTTTTCCGGAATTTATAGAAATAAATAGTTGAAACAAAGTAGAGATTGTAGGCCTAGGTATCCTCTATAGGTCGGTGAAAAATGCACCAGAATATATTGAACAGTTTCTAAAATTTTTACATTTAAAGACATGCCGTCAATTTCAATCTTAGTCGAACAGAACTACACCAATTTTATTTATATGATCTGAAGTGATTTTCCTGAATTAAATTCAGTCTTTCATCACATTGATGACCGCAATTTTCATATTAGGCGCTTTTCAATTTTTAGTTCAGACCTGTAACCGAGCTCGAGCATTATGAGCATTATAGCGTAGTTGTAAAAATATTCCACCAGTAGGTACTTCTTACCTGTAGGGGTTAAAACAAGGCTTGTAAAAGCATTAATTATGCCTATTCTAAGCTATGGCTTTGAAATTTTTGCCGATTTAGAATCTGCTTCGCTACGCAAACAACAATCAGATTTGAATTCCATTACCAGGTTTGTCATTGTGGCCTCCGCAGGTTTGATCACATTTCCGAATAATCGAGACAGATACTCGTATGCAACTTACAGTGTTTTCTTCTCTTCAAATGCATTGCCTTTCTCGTAAAAATCATAAAAAGAAAAACACCAAATTACTTGCTTGACAAATTAACGTTTTCACTCTCAGGTAGTACAAACACCTGTCTAACAACGCGTTAGCCTTTTGAATCATCCCCCCTTTCGTTAGGAAAAAAATCGAAAATAGTCAGTTTTTATCTGCCGTTTTTTTCATTTTTATCACTGGATAGTTCTCAAGTAATTTAATCTTTTTGAATTAAAAAAAAAAATTAAACCATTCCTGGACCGTTCCAAAGTCTCGCTAGCTGTGTCTCTGGTTGCAATTGACATTTTATATTGTACAAAATTCTAAGGCTTCTCTTGTCAAGTTTTAGAACACATTTGATCAACTGCGCACTTAAAAACCATACCTATTCAACTTTCTTTTCTCGTTTATCGCCAACATAGCACAGTCCGCAATTTCAAATTTCAAATAACCGGTACTCAAGCAAATTAACAATTTAAATATTCATTTCTAACACAATTGCATACAGAAGTTTCATTCTAAAAAATTATCATCACCTGGTGATTGGCAAATAATTGACATTCCCCCTAACCGCCGCCCTAAATCCAACCTTTTGCATTGTCATTCTGATTGGAGCTTAGTGGGTGATTGTATTACGCAGTTTTCACACCATTTCACTCGAAATTATCATAACATTTTCCCTGACACTTAAACTACAAAATGAAACAGATACCGCATGCATTGTGCCCATAACTGAAGTTGACTTTTCCTTTTACTCCAGCCTGTAAGCACAGACGATGGACAAGGGGTGCCGGGAGAAAGCCCAAACGAGAAAATAAACGTAATAATGACACAATAAAAAGGACCAAGCAAGTGGTTAAATTCGCCCATTAGACCCCGAAATTGTTAGAGCATCACCAACGACAAAGTAACCGAACAATAATATAGAAATGCCAAATGCGGAATTGTCATCAAGGATCCACACCCTATCTACACCAGCACATCGACGAAGTTCTTTCTTTATTTCAGCTTTTATCAAAAACGACATAGCTTACGGCTGGCGGTGGGATGACGGGTGACGGGTGAACAAAACGACAATATTAGAGGAGAACTTTTATGACTACACCAACATAATCAAGATATTGCTTGCTCAAGGTAGAAACAATGGCAACCGGCAAAGCAGAAAAACAAAAATGGCAGTAATACGACACTCAACCCTGTTCAGTGGGTAGGTATCTGGTTTTGCCTATATAGCTGGCCACAGATATCAGGAAATAAATGGTTTTCGAAATCAAATTAAGGCATCCATTTTCGCATTAAATATTTGTTAGGATACAAGCTCCATAGGGATTCCATTTCGAAGCGCGCTTTCTCTCCCTCTTCTAACCGCACCTAGTGGTAAGGTACTTTCGGTGCTGCCGCCTGTATCTGATCGGGTTTCTAACGCAAGTTATTGCAATTTAGCGATTTGCACTTTTCATCGAAATTGAATTCCACGCGAAATTCCTACAATCCCTTGTGCGCAATGCATTTTTCGCAGTTTTATTTTATTCGGTATCTTCTTTTTTGAACAACCAAACTCTGCATCAGTAACACTCCATCTAAGCCTGCGAATCGGATAGTCAAGGATTTTTGGATTCTATCTACAAAACTTTTTGTGCGCGTTTTTGCATCGGTCTTTGGTACTTTCGTTTCGCTTTTAAACTTACAAAGCCATTGGAATGTTCGACAATTAAGTTGAAAATCCTTTGATCGTGGCTCGCATGCTATGGAACACAGTTATAAATGGCCTAGTGTGCTTCTTTGATAGAAAAAAGCCAACATGCCGATGTACGCGTATAGGATGAGGTGGTACTTAAAAATGCTCTTTTCTATTGGAAGTGGGACATGATATCCAGATGATGTTGTTGCAGCTTTCCGTTGCAAGTCATTGCAAAACACAATTTACAATGGCAACGGCAGTCTTGTTCCGGCGAATGGTCAGTTTGCATCGGTTTTCAGCTGGACTAAAAATGGAGCTCATGAAGGTAAATCGAAAATTTGACAAAAAATATTAGAAATTCCTTTCGAGGGTAAAGCAGCAGCATTCTGATGGAATGTTAGGAGCATCACATGGTCCATACATTCTGCGGGGTTCTCTTTGCGACCACTATAGCCGATAGTTTGAACTAATCGACAAATAGTGGCTCATTTTGATGGACACTGATGAATGCTTTGCGAAAATGTGTTTACCGTTGTGTTGTTGTTGTTGGGAAATCGATATAATATAACTAAAGATTTGCATTTTTTGACTTTAATTGCGTTTTATTATGTAAGCCTTGAGTGGATTCAGAAATTTGGAATGCAGTTATTTAAGTTAGGATATGCTTTATGCACCAGTGATTTTAAATAATTTCTTTCTATTGGAAATTAGAAAAAAACTCCGAAAAAAGACATTTTTGAGAAAAAAATAATTTCACTACAAACGATTTCGAATGCAACTAGCTAGTTTTCATTTTAACCCATTAACACCCAAGGGTATTACAAATAAAAAATATTTAATTATTATAGTATTTTCTGTTTATTTAAAGCAAAATTAGGATATTTACATAATAAAAACATTTAAAAAAATTGTCGGTTAAGAGTTATGAAGGTGTACTTTATTTAGTACAATGGGGTCATGCATACCCTTTTAAGTTTGATTTATATGAACATTTTTGAAGCAGTCTTTTCCAATACACAGTGTAACATTGCACATTTCGCAGCACCATTTCGATCTATTATGACACTGGCGACATCGTAGTTGGTTTGGGTTTTTTTTTCGGAAAGTGATACCCTGTGCTTTCAACAATGCTTCGTTGTACAGATAATTTAGGGTATCCTTGTTTTAATGTATGGAACCTTAGGTAATGTAGAGTTATTGCTCTTGTGAATTCAAGTAAATCGCCTTTGAAATTGTTTGTAAAAGCTTGTGAAGCTTCCATGCATTGGACGATGTAGATGAAATCATAGTTGTAAATAAGTTCCACCACCACTTCCTCCCTCTGATTTCAATTGGGTACATGTTGATAAATTGGTCATGTAGGTCGACTCCGCCCATATTCATGTTATAGTTTTTGAAAAGTAGAGGCTGGGGAATGTTAACTTTTTTCTTTTGCTCCTTGCTCCACCTCTTGACATTTTCACAAGATTCGATTTTGTCATAGTTTGTGGCCATTGTAACAATACTATTGTCCTTCCACTTAACAAGAAGCAATTTGTTTGTTTGATCAAATTGGTGGTCATAAGTTCCTCTGTTCTGTTTTTGAAGTTCTTTATTGTTAGGCAAAGGACATTTTTTTAACCGATTATCACGAGCGGTTCCTGTGGCTCTAAATCGCTTTTCCTTCAAAATCTTCATTAGTCCATAACTAGTAAAAAAATTATCAAAACAAATTGCATGATCACTTGGGCAGTCAATAGTCTTTAAAAGATCGAGGACCACTCTGGACCCTAACGGGAGTGATTTTAGAAAAGGTTTAACATTTTTAGCTCCACAGTATGTTTCAAATTGATACATGTAACCATCTCTGCTGCTCAGCATCCAATTTTTAAAGCCAAATCTTACCGGCTTTCCTCTAATAAATTGTTTGGAAGAATGTCGACCAAAGTATTTAACCATTGATTCATCAATGGACAAATGCTCGTGCATATATCCGCATTTCTGAAATTTTTGGCATAAAATTGTGCTGAGCGGTCGAAGTTTTGCCATTTTATCGTTCAAATCGAGATTGTTATTATTAGCAAAATGTATGAATCGTTTTATTTCTTGAAATCTGTTTCTAGAGCAGGAGCCTTTTTCCAATACATATATTCTCTTGCTTCAGAGTGGTAACCAGAAAATAACAGAATTCCAATGAAAACTCTGAGATCTTCTTCATTGAAAGCAAAGCTGTGTTGGTTTTTTTGTCCCGCATACAATATGGTTTGGCTTCCAATAAGTTGTCTTACCTCGGCATCAAACAGTTTTTCAAATACTTGAACTTCGTTGAGTCCAACTAGCTCTGAAGCACAGTTTTGGATTCTTTCCAAATAATTTTCTGTTCCTTGGATTTCCATTGTTGATGAAATAGACTTCGTCCAAAGTGGAGGAGCTATTGATTTTTTTAAATCGGACAATGGGATGTCATCCTCGCTGTCGAACCCATCATCACCTGGTAATAAAAAGGTCTCTCCAAATATCTCTACCTCGCCTGGAACATATTGTGGTATTCCTAATGTCTTCATGTTGTCTTCATCTATGTCCTCTTCATCCGTTACATAGTCCACCGGTGGGGGAATCACAACGATGTCAGCGTTGACTAACTCTGTATTATTCGATAGCTCATCTAGAGCGGAATCGAGATTATAGAAACGTTTTCCATAAAAATATTTGCTAGGAATCGCTTTGAAATCCATTCTAAAAACAGAAAATAAATGTGCATGCATGAGCCCACTGTACTTTTTAACGTACAACTAACTTTGGCTCTACTTACTTCAGTCTATATGTAATTAAGAATATGGAGATATATATTTCCCTTAACTTTATCTTTATTTTAAACTAATGTTGGAAAAAGAAATAAAATATTTGATTTCATGAATTTTTTTTCACACACAAACTTCTTTGATGAGAGCAAAATGGAAACTATTAAAAAGAGGCACTCTACAAATTCAATTTAAAATACACCTACTACGATTTAAAAAGAAAGAAATACTGGAAAAAATTTAAAAAGGTCTAGCCAATAAACAGTTTAAATATTTAATTTGAATTACAGAGCCTACTTTTATTGACACATTTAAAAACCGAATATATTTGTACTTTAAAAAGTACAGTGGGAGAGAATGGGTTAAAAGCTCAGGGGCCCTGCAATGAAACTCGATACTAAAGTGAAAATGTTCGAATTCGCAAAATCGCAACTCTGTAATTCTATAAGTAAGTTATGAAAGCGAAATTCGAACAGCTCTAGTACTGCCTGCCATTTTCTTGTTTTCATGTAAAATTCGGTCGAATTCGCAAATAATCATTCTACATCAAATGCGCTTGCAAGAAGGTCGATTTAAGAAGTTTTTTTTCTCAGAATTTAAGTAAATAAATTTTAAAAATTAATAATTCATAAACATAGTTACATGTATAATGTTTGGTTTTTTTTTATCCCGGGGAATCATCTAAAAGTCCAAACACAAAAGTGTCACAGTTTGAAATAATAGTGCAATATATGACCCGGCATGCAGATTTGTCAAAGGGGTATTTAAAAACATACATAAACAAGTACATAAAGGCATCTTTCGGAAGGCGGTAGTTTTCAATAAAGCTGAAATAAAGTATTTTTTTTTTACAATAAAAATGCCTTTAAATAAACACTCAATAGAAAAACCGTTTCTCGCTGAGCTCCATTATATTAGATTTATCTCTAATCCGCCTTCGTTCAACCTGTTGAACTTGTTCTCGATTTCCTTCAGACTTCAACCAAATTGCGACACTGTCCATGTTTATTTATTATTACAGTAGTCCCTCGATAATGTGAATTTCTCTAAAATGTGAATCGGCAAAATTTTACATTGTCATGTCTATAATGTGAACTTCCGAAATTTTCAACCTCTAAAATGTGAATTTTTTTGTAAAAGTTTTTATATTTCTCTTGCTCGTTTTGCGTGCGATTTTCGTTTTTCTTCTAAATTAATAAACATTTAAACTGTGCTTTAAAAAATCATTTTGTGTTGTTTTTAATAAATTTGAAAATCGTTTCAATCAGTTTAGTAAGTTACTGAAAAAAAGTTCCAGTAATGTGAATCCCTCTAAAATCCGAAAACGGCTTGTTTTAATTAGTTCACATTATCGAGGGACTACTGTATTTAATTGTTTCACGATAAATTTGTTGGGATATACCAAACATAATGCGAGCCTCGTTTGGGTTGTGTCAAACAAAATGCGAGAATCGTTCGAAAATCGCAAATTTTTTGGCAAACAGTTTGGTATTACCGGCATTCGATTCTACTTTCATATGGCGTACCATTTGAAAGTAGAATCGCAATTACCTGTCGAATAGAATCAATAGTAGAATCGAGTTTCATAGTAGGGCCCCAGAAGTGTGGGCGAAATTTTTTTTAAAACGAAAACAAATTCACTACAAACAACCACAAACGAATGTCTACCGAACTCCATTTCACTTTTTTTCTTCTAGAAAAAGTGCGGGCCAACTGAAACAAATGACAGATCCAGTTTGACAATTAACATTATGTTCTGAAAAAAAAACTTTTAATTGTTTGTTGCTGCAAAAAGGCGAAAAGAAAAAATATTTTAGATAATGGAGAGAGTAAAGACGAAGTTGATATCATGACTTTCCATTTTTTGACAGGATTTTCCCTTCGGAGGCGATTAAGTTTTTTTTGCATTCTCTTTATTTTTTTTCGATACCTACACACAGGAATAACAATTTAGCAAATTATCAACTTGACAAGGCTATACTTTACTCTGTTTTTCGTTTACAATAGGGTCAGGGTACAGATAAAATGCAAACGTGTATCGAAATTTTAGTCAGTATATTGTTGTAGTGCGACAAAAGTTGCACTTTCGCAGTTGCATCGGATCGTGAATAAACCTAGACTTAGAATACTATTAAACGTGATTCCGTATATCCTTTGCGTCCATGTTACCTATTACAGCTTAACCCTAGAAAGATAATCCACGTCCACGAGACGTATGGCGCGGGACAATTGTGCGATAACTTTTAAATTCTAAACCGCAGCGCGTTGACTGTCTCAACTATATATAAAAAAATCATTAATTTATTTTTTTTGAACAGCATCTATATAATTAAATAAATTAAATATAAATAAAAAGAAGTTCATATGTTTAATTAAATACACTAATTGGCGTATGAGACGTAGATTATCTTTTACGCTCTTTATTTTATGATTATCTTTCTAGGGTTAACGTTCTTCAACTACCGAACTTGAACGTAGATGTCATACCACGCGAAAGCAAGAAATTGCATTGGGCGACTGAATGGTGTATTGAAGTTTTCTTGTTTTGTGCATAGATCTCATTAATTGTTTACATCATTTCGGCATGTAGATTTGTAGATGCTTGCTTCATCCATTGCTTTTGTAAAGGCTGAATTATTATGATATTTTGTCTGACTTTTTCAGTTTTATCCGTATTAGCAATGATAACAGGCCAAATTGGGTCCTAACTCGTTCTACTACTACTGCGACTGCTGACTCTGGGGTACAAGTATCGTCATCCTCCTCAAAATTATTAGGCATGGAGCTTCTACAATGCTTCTACCACCCGTCTAAATTATAATATATCTGAGGTGATTAATTTGTTTCTTGACAGAAGCCTTTAGGTTAGGACAATCCCACACTGTTTAGAAACGAAATAAGTCTATGAAATAGAAAACAATACAAACATGCACAAACTTTCTTCCCATCCCATCGAATTAAGTTAAGAAGACAGATTTTTTCAATTAGCCTTGTTTTTGGTGTTGGTATTTCCAAATTAGCAGCCATAAATTCAACAAGCTTTTGCTTTTGAAATTGGAAATTTTTGAGCCCCCCCACCAACAAAATAAAATTCTAGTTATTTACGTTTTTTCTTTACATTATTTCTTACTTTTTGATTTTTTTGAAACCAAATTATCAAAATGAGAGCATTTGTTGTAGATTTTACAAAAAGAAAAACTGTAAATAAAACAGCATTCGTTGTTGAATGTACAGCAAACTTTGCAAAATACACAATACTTATCTGTATAAACAACGGATTTTGGTTGTATTACTCACAGCACCTTGCGGTCAAATGAGTACCATTTGTAGCTCTTTGGCCTCATATACCTACACAATTTTGTTTTATAAAATCTATGCTCCAAAATAAAAAACATACACCAAATAATTTAAATTTTTTTTTATTGAATATATATTCACATACAATTAAGTAGATTCTTGAGAGCTTCTTGCTGAACTTGGTATTAAGCAATTGTCCTCAATCCATTCTATCTCACATCCTATTGTAAGCGGCACTCCCGTAATGCATACTGGGCAGTTAAGGAGAAAATTTAAAAAAAAGGTGATATATGCTGTAGGGTCTACATACGTACATACAATCATATAGATAGCTAAATACACAGATAGACATATGGACGAACAGAGATTACATTTTTTTATCTCGAGTTTGATTTATTAGTAATGATGAAATTTTATCAAGCTACTTACTTCTTCCTTTTTCCACTTCATATCCAAAAAACTAAACTGAAGATAAAAATGCATGACATAGATTGTTTGCACACAACTGGCCATAAAGGAACAATAAAAGAAGACGACGACTGCAGATATATAGACAACGTTTCAACATATAAATATCTGGGACTCGTGGTTGATTACAACTTCAAATGGAATTACCACATTGAAGCACTGAAAAAGAAATTGTGCCAATCAGCATTCGCTCTCTTCCACCTGAGCAATCTCTGCACATACAGTGTACTAAAACAATGCTACTTTGGACTTGTTGAATCGCACTTAAGGTACGGCATATTAGCTCGGGGAAGAGCTTCATGCATGCAACAACTTCAAAGGGTGCAAACACGACTGCAAAAAATTGTGCAGAGAGCACACTGAAATGAACCAGTTAATATGCTAAATATCGCCAAAATCTATGAACTGGAATTACTAGCAACTTTTTACAGCGACAACATCTATAAAGTACAAACGCAGCAGAGAGTGAATACAAGAAGACGACAACAGCACATGTACCAAATTCCGAGGTTTTGGAATGATTATGGCCGAAGGACGTACAACGTGGCAGTCCCATCTGTATTTAATGAACTCCCAAGAGAATTTCTAAAACTATCCAGAAAAAAATTTGTTAAAAAAGCCAAAGAATTTTATATGTATTCATAAAAGACATAAATAATATGTATATGTAATTGTTATTAAATTATTTTTGTAAATATTGTTAAAATTAATTGATGTTAAAATATATTCTTGCACGTTAATTTGATGTATAACTTTTTATGAATTATATGAACTCAGCAATAAACAAAAGTATAACCAAAAATTGTAAACAGTCTTCTGCAGACAAGCCCTTAAGGCTTTGCAGAAAAACCAATGTAAACTAAATTGAAAAGAACTAAAATAAAAAATTGAATTGAATTGAATTGAATTGAATTCATTAACTCGTCCTCAAACTCCAGCTGCAACCCAAGTTCACTGTCCGGAAATATTTTGGAGATGTGCTCCGACTTCGATCTGAGCCGAAGTAAACTCTGTTTAGTTAGTCCACGACCTTGTTATGTAGTCAAGTTAACCCTAGAACACTAATCATGAGTCGAATCGACTCACAATGTACACATCACTGAGCATGCGCAGTTCGCTTTATGCACTAGCGCACTGTCGCGCCAACTAAGGTTCCACTGTTTAGTGCCTGTCGATACGCCGTGTACGTTGTGTCGCTGCTGTCAGCCTGGATCCTGTGACATCATCAACAGCAAAGGTAAGTGAGTCGAAATGACTCATGATTAGTAATAAGAGAATAATTTTTGTGTGAGTCGATTTTACTCATCGTTAGTAAAAGCAGGTATTTTTGTGAGTAAAATCTACTCATGGTTAGTAATAGTGTACTATCAATTGAAAATTTAATATAATCATTTTTCTGTTTATTTGATATTTGTTTTAGTAAACATGGCTAGAAGGCAGACGAATGAGCAAATTTTGTTATTACTAGAGGACGATAACTTAGAAATAAGTGATGTAGAGGATAATTTGGAGTACGAAGATTTCGACTCTGATGACAGTAATGCAGATCCAGATTACGAACCACAACCATTAGAAGAGTTTTATAGAAATACTCAAGAAGATATTAGAGATACAGAGCTAGAGGTAAGTGAACCAAGACAAAAAGGAAGATTGCGGGGGCCCAGCAATGACCCTGGCCTAGCCGCTCAAACTTCAACTTTCACTGAAACAACAGCTCCTGAGACTTCAGCTGTCGCATTCAACTCGTCTGATTCCACTTCCAACATAATAACTTTTCCAGAGAGTACAGTAGCTGGAAAAAACGGGTTTGAATGGAAAACATCGTCACTTGTAATAGCAGGAACCAGGGCTCCGAGGCGAAATATTGTTCATGTTCAACCCGGACCTATTGGAGACTCTAGAAATTGCACTACCTCTCTTGACTGCTTTAGTGCTTTCATCACGGAACCTATGTTGTCCATAATATTGGAATCTACTAACATTGAGATAGAGACACAAAGGAGCAAGTACAAAACTCAAAATGCAACTGTATCCAATACGTCAATCGAAGAACTGAAGGCTTTATTAGGTGTCTTAATCTTGAGCGCAGCTCAAAAGAGTAACCACCTAACAACTGAAATGCTATTTGACCCAGAGTACTCGGGCAATCGTTATGTATCTACTTTGTCAAGAGAGAGGTTTTGTTTTCTAATAAACTGCCTTAGATTCGATGAAAAAAATTCAAGAGAGGAAAGAAAAAAAATTACAAAATTGGCACCGATTAGCGAATTGTGGGAAATGCTTCTGAAAAATTGCCGTGAGAACTACAAGCCTGGGGCTTACGTAACTATTGATGAACAATTAGTAGGTTTCCGAGGAAAATGTTCTTTTCGAATGTACATTCCTTCGAAACCCGATAAGTACGGGTTAAAGATAATAATGATGTGTGATAACTCCACAAAGTATATGATTGACGCAATTCCATATCTTGGTAAAGGGACTGTACCAGACAAGACACCTGCTGGAGAATATTTTGTAAAACAACTCTGTAAAACAATTTCAAAGTCGAATAGAAACATAACTATGGACAATTGGTTTACAAGTGTCCCTCTTTGTCGTTCCTTGTTGAAAGAAGAGAGACTAACCATAATAGGAACAATAAAAAAAAAACAAAAAAGAATTTTTCAAGGAACTCACGGACATGGATTTTCAAAAAAGATGTGTAAAATCGTCCCTTTTCTTGTACCACGAAGACTTTTCGGCGCTATCATATAAGGCAAAAAAAAACAAAATTGTACTGCTTATTTCTTCTGCTCATTTAGAAGGAATAATTGATGACAGTAATTCCCTCCCAATGATGATAAGTGATTATAACAAGTCAAAAGGTGCCGTTGACACATTTGATCAAATGTGCCACGGAATGAATGCTGGCCGGAAGACGAAGAGATGGCCACAATGCTACTTTTACAATATGATAAATATAGCGTGTGTTAATTCATATGTAATTTATTGCCATAACGCTTACAGGGCTAATAATAAACCCGTTTCAAGGCTGCATTTCATGTTGGCACTTGAAAAAGAATTGACTCGTCAGCTCAACAGAATCTTTCCCAGGAAACTTCAAATGAATCATCAAAAAAAAGAAAGTATTGTGGTTTCTGTAACTACAATAAAAGGAGGTATACATCTTCACAGTGTAGCAAATGCAAGATATACATTTGTGGAGAGCATATGACAAAAATATGCCATTCATGTAATTTGTAACTGACGATACCGATTGTTGACTGAAATATAAATCGAATTTTGTGAATTGTGATAAAAAAATTATCTTTTTTTAAGTTTTTGATTATACGCTAAACTATAAGTAAAGTACATTTATGACAAAAATATGCCATTCATATAATTTGTAACTGTCGAGCCCGACTGATGACTGAAATATCATTTTAATTTTGTGATTGAAAAATGTTTATTTTTTAAGTTTTTGATTACACTAAACTATAATTAAAGTATTGATGTTTTATAAAAACGAAAGTTGCTGAATTTATTTTGTTTTTTTACTGTTTTACTTTGTTTAAATAAAAAAATTAATATTGAACAAAAATGCCTTTGATTTACGCAACAACACTTGCTTTGGGCATGGGTGAGTCGATTCGACTCATGGTTAGTAATAACGTACCTACAATTAGGGTTAGTGTTCTAGGGTTAAACGAGAAACGGCACTCAGGCGACGAACGAACACACGACAAACGAACTTGGCTTACTTACCTGCTAAAAACACTTATAGACAATGTGAAATTTCCCAACACTTCAAAAACATCCGCGTCGAATAGTCATGTTTTTTTGGTAGACGCGTTTCCTACGACAGGATTATTCTGAACTGTATCCTTATTTAAATTGCACATCCTCAGTATTTTCAGACAAAAAAAAAAACAAATCAGAATTCATTTGAAAAAAAAAAAGTCACAACTTTGCACTATGATAATTCGTCTTGTTGGTTCCAGACTTGCATGCAATATAAAGAGACTACCACAGTGCAAAAACAAATCTATTATGCTCTTGTTGAATCGAGATGGAGATATGGTATACTTACATGGGGAGGAGCTTCAGCAACTCATATTTTAACTTCAAAAAGCTCAAGACAGAGCGGTAAAATTACTAACGAGAAGACATAGTACATCAAACGGAGAGACGCTGATGAAAGTTAAAAATATTTTCGAGATGACAGCAGCGGTGGAATATTATGATGACTTACGCTTTAGAACACCAATCAACCACAAATACAGAACAAGAAGACGAGCAGAGGGTTTTTATGAGCTTCCATCTATCTCAAACGTTTATGGCAAGAGGCAACTTACTTACACAATACCCAACATCCTAAACAAACTCCCGCAGTTTTTAAGACATATTAACAATACAACTTGTAGAAAAAAAAGACTAAAACAATTTTTCCTTGAAGCAATAACTTAGATAATACTTTTCTTGCAATTATGTAAAAAAAATAAATAAATAAAAATAAAATATATATAAAATTTAGTAGGCTATACAAATAGAATAAATAAGTTCAAAATTCAAAACTTGTTCACATCAATGTTAAATTTTTTTTGTAAACAACCATCTGCAGATGAGCTATCTTACAGCTTCGCAGATATTTAAATATACTATGTACTGTAAATTAGAACTCATTAAAATTAAAATTAAAAAAAAATTAAAAAAAAATTAAAAAAAAAAAAAAAATTTATTCATCCATCAAAAATAAAGTATGAAGATAAACCATGAAAATAATCTGGCTGGCTGAAAATGGTTATAGATTTTAATGCATACGTTGTAAATTTTACAAGTCGTATACATACATTTTACAGCACTTTGTATGTTTGTTTTGCATTTTGGTTGTAGTTTCGACCAATTTATACATGTACATTTAACAACAAAAATTGACAACGCGCTGTAAATTTTACAACAAAAAATCTGCGATCAATTTTACAATTTTATTGCTGAAATGAAAGCAAACGCTTTAAAATTTACAATTATTTGTGAATATGAACGCATTTGGCGTTAAATACAGAAATATACAACTTATTGTAAATTTTTTGGGTGTTATTCTCTTTTATCATTTGTGATGAATTTCGACAGTTGAAGTGAATATTTTTTCGCTTTCTAAATACAGAACCTGAATATATCACATATTTCCAGGAATTTCATACCAAAATGTCCCATGTGATATATGTCGTTTTAGATTTGGCAAAAAGATAAATTTTTTTGAGAAAAAATTAATTATTTTTTTATTGAGATTGCTTTTAATGTTCGATTTGCCAACAAAATCAATCTGATTTTGATCTTTCTTTTCTCTTTTGAGAAATCTCTTCTTTTTTCAGATTTCACACATACTTTCACTAATACCAACGTGTATGACACACAGCGAATTGTTTATAGTTGGAAGATTGCTTTTTTAAATGAATTATTGATATTTCGATTTTTTTTATTAAATTATTTCGAAATGAGTTATTATAAATGTGTAAAAATCAATTGAAATGGATTTGCAGTGCAAGTGAAAACAAATATTTTTTGCGGCCAACTCAATACATACAAGAACCAATAAAATTCGGATTTATGTTCGATTTGGCAGCAGAAATCTGATATCAGATAAAAATCTGAAAAGCCAAATCGAAAACGACAATAGTTTTCGGTTCACACAGTTACAGAACGCGTCATGTGTATGTTTAAAGTACTATTTTTTAAAGTTTAAAATATAATATAATAAAAATGTAGGTAATATTCGGAAATGGGAAAGTCTTCAATTAAAATTAAAGCTTTTTAGTCGTATTGCTCTTTCTCGTAGGGGAGGGTGGGGCACATTTCAGTACTTTTTACTTTCAAGTGTCATAAAAACCTATGTTTTGGAATTTTTGATCCGTAACTTCTTTTTCTTTTAGAAATGGAAATCAGCTTTAGTTTAAACGCATAATTCTATCCGTTTAATGAAGATTTCGATTTATTATTATTTTTTGAATGAAGCAGGTGTTCAAAAGTGCCCCCCTGCAGGGCTTTATATAAGGGTTTATATAATAAAATGTTAACCTGGAATAAGACTTTACACTTTAATTAAATTATAAATAAGTTTTGATTTTTAAATGAGAGATAAAAAAAACTTAACATTGTAAGCAATATGCTTGTGCATGCACCTTTAGGATATAAGAGCAGTTCAGTGTCATGTGTCAAATAAAGAATTATTACCTGGCTTGTGAGAGAAAGATAACCACGCGAATTTTAAAATCTTGCAATTTCTGTTATAAAACTGAGCCATCACAACATAAATAAACTAGAATTCATATAACATTAACAAAAAAAAATCTTAAAATAGTTACACAAACTATAATTCACAGATAACTTTAGTTATATACATATAAATATAACGAAACAAACAAGTTTTTACATAAACGAGGGCTAGCCTCATGTACCTAACTGAAATTTAGAGAAGTCAAAAGCAAAAGTCATCTTTTTAAACATGTTCAAAACTGCCACGACTATTTCGTTCAAACCTGCAACAATGTGTGTTGTCACGAACAATTTAGCTTTAATAATTTGTTTGTACTCATATATAAGAAAAACTTAGCTTAATATGGTTCTTAATGAACCTTCGCCTTCGAAAAATATTTTTGTCCAAATAAAAAAGCTCACCAACAAATTTGTATACTCTTACAAAGAAAAAAAAAGTTGGAAATGCAGCATAAAAACATTCAACACGAGCTAGTTTCAAGCGACTACTGAAAAGATGGCCGAAAGCCGTTGACGTTTAAAGAAAACAATATTGCCAGGTTAAAAATTTAGTTTACGCTCTCAAATATCAGTTTAGCTGATACTCAAGTAGCAGTGTTACCACAACTGGCTATTTATATCTGATTTGGCTACTCGAACTTTTCACTGGCTTCTTTAAATTGTCATTTGGGATTAATCCTAATTGACGCAATTCACTTTAAAGTTTGGCGATTTTTAGGAGTTTATACTTCTATTGTGAACGTACTCTGTTCGTATAATTAAAACTTTCTAAACAATTATGTAGTTTTCGATATCCGAATCCGATTTAATAATTTGATATTAAAACTCGTTTCCATAGGGGTTTTTTTTTTCAACATTTTAACATTGAAAAAGGAAACTAGAAAAGTCTCCTCAATTATGAGTATGTGTTGTGTTGTTTTTTTTTTTAATTTAATATTGTCGTCTTTAAAAACAATGGAATCAAAATAATTGTGCCTAAAAGGAAAAATGTGCACTTATAAACTTTGTATTTGTGTTTGGCTATTTTTGGCTACAAGATTTTTGAAAACTTCCTCCATACCTCTTATAAAATCTGGTAACACTGCAGTACAAATGTCAAATTTTTGCAAGCAAATAATGTCAAATACTTGCATTGTGAGGGTGTACATTTGAAAGAAAGGCAGATTCTCAGTTAGGTTTTCGGTCCTGGCGGTAATTATTTTCAATGCAAAACATCCTTTTTAGTGTCTGTCGAAATTCTAATTTCTCACAGTGTCGCTTAGTCCCTTTTCTTATTTTTAATTAAACTATTCATCGTTAAACAGTTGGGGATATCGTGTTTAAAGAGAAACAAGAGGAGTTGACGGCAACTCCCAGGCTAAACCCGTATCTTAAAAAGGGTGTTGCCTCCTTTTCAAAGGGAATAGTGTTATTGCAAGGATCGCAATCACTGTATATAATAAAGTTCACGGATATTTCAATGTTAAGTCCTTGTTTCTTAAAAGCTATTGCCAGCTATCGACAGCATATAATGTAGCTTTATGTGGTCACCGGGTAGCAATTTATTTATGAGGTGGCTCAATGTTTGTCTTTTAACCTTTTTTTGAGCGTACAAATCGATCAAGGGTCAGGCGAGGTTTACGCCCTACGACATTTATTAAAATTTAAATTTGTTAAAACTTCAGCTTCAATTTCTACTGACTCACAGCTGACCGCAGCCAATATGCCTGTGCGTATTCTTCTTTGATGGTGACATTATTTGTAAATTTTAGTAGGTATAGAAAACTTTGAGAGTATTTTGTAGGCGTCACTAAAAATATTACATGTAATACGAGTAGAATGGGAAGGAGTTAGTGTGCTTCTAGTGGTCGGCTTTGGAATTTTTATAAATGGTTCCAAAAATCATGAAGGCTGGAAGCTGTATCCTGTTCCTACAGAACAGCATCGATTTAGAATAGTCACATCAATTATCTCGTTGTTCAGAGAAAAAAAAAATGAAGATAGGTGTAAACTCTTTTGTCTGCTCAGGCTGCGGAGTGGGTATACTTACATGTTATAGGATGGCAGGCAGAGTATTTTAGTATGGAATCATTTTGAAGGCTTGAAGACAGATTTTACAGTCTTCTTAAAATGATGCAGCCCATGAAGAAGCTATGCGCATAGCAATACCTGGACTTGAACACGCTGAGGTCAACCCAGACAATGATGCATACTACAAACAGCGTTACCACTTCAAAAAAAATGTGTTAAGTAGATTTTAACCAAAAAGTGTATTGGATTCAAGAAAAGTGAAGTAGATTTCAAAATCATAGTTTTAATGATATATTTAATTCCATATTAGTTGTATAAATATAAACATATCCAAAAAAAAAACCTTTTAAGATTTAACAATAATTCTTTTTATGAAAATAATGTCTTCATCCATTTTTTGCAAATCTTGATAGTTCAGAGTTTTTTTTTAGAAAAAAATATCATAAACGGTGCACAACGATATGTTTATTAAATTATAATTTTGCACACCAATCTTTATTCACATTCTTGGTTAGGTACTTCAAAATATATTTTCATCGCGTTTGTTATAATTCTTTCACATATTTGGCTAAACAGAACAAACCAAAAACCAAATGTATCACCTCTTTGACAGAAAATTAAAACAGAAAAGTAAAACAATATTCGTCGATATTGAGGGTGCTTTTGATAATGCGACATTTGATGTATGTGCAATGCAGCCAGACATCATGGTGTAGATGAAACATTGGTTTTGTGGATTAAAGCAATGCGTATGTACAGGACGTTGATTGCCGAGGCGTATTGTGGCAAATGCGACATGACTGGGGTAAACAGAGGCTGCCCTCAAGGTTGTGTTCCGTCTCCCCTCTTATGGTGTATGGTAGTAGACTCTCTGGTAAGGGCTCTCAACACACAAGCCTATGCGGACGATGTCGTCGTTCTGTCTGTCGGTTCAGACCTAAGGACTGTCTGCTCTCAGGCGCAGAGATCCTTGGGCCAAATCGATGATTGGTGTACAAGAAATGGGCTTCCAGTGAATCCTCTTAAAACTACTGGTGTTCTCTTCACGAGAAGGAGGAAGGTCACTGGTCTGACTCAACTTGTGCTAAAAGGCGTCACTATCCCGATCTCCGATGAAGTCAAATATCTGGGAGTTATCCTCGATAGAAAACTTCTTTGGTCCAAGCATGTTGAATCAAAAACCGATAAAGCGCTGTCAACTTTCTGGCAGTGCAGAGGCGCTTTCGGCAAGATATGGGGCTTATCTCCTAAAAGGGTCCTTTGGATCTATACGGCAATGATAAGACCACTTCTCCCATATGCATCGGTTGTATGGTTGAACAGGCTTTCGCGGAAACTTGTTACTGCCTCTTTTGCCAAACTTCAAAGAACGGTTTGTCTTGGATGCACAGGGGCCTTCAGTAGCACTCCGGGCTCTGCTCTAGATGCTATGATGAACCTCCCCCCTCTTGATATTTTTATCATGGGGTGTACGCTGAAAACCATTTCTCGGTTAAAGAGAGGTGCCTTTTGGTACCACGCGCATTGGAATTTTGAGGAACTTGTGCGAGAATTATCCTTTGACCCCTGTCTTATGGATATGCCGCCTGACGCAATGACACCAGAAATCCTACTGCGACAAAACTACCATGTCAACTTTCCTCAGGTAACGAAATGGCTTCGGCCAGACTATGAGCCTGGGAAAGAATGCCATCATGTATTCACGGATGGCTCCAAAACCGGACAGGGGTCTGGTTCTGGAGTCTTTGTGGAAAGCGAGAACATTAGACTACACTTCCCCTTAGGTAACCATGCGTCTGTCTTCCAAGCGGAGATTTTCGCTATCCTTATGGCTATGCGCTATTTTGTGACAAACAGGTGGAGGGAGAGGAGCATGTGCGATTGCAGTGATAGCCAAACTGCATTAAAAGCGTTGCTTAACCCTCTTACCTCGTCCAAGTGAGTGCTCGAACTCAAGCTTTCTCTGAACTTGGTCGGAAGGCTTAACACAGTGAATCTTGTTTGGGTACCAGGTCACACTGGTATCCACGGAAATGAGATCGCTGATGAGTTTGCCAGACGGGGTTGAGAAGAAGCTTTCTCAGGACCTGAACCTGCGTTGGGTCTGCCTGCATCTGTGGTTAGGTCATCCATTGATACTTGGGTTTCTCGTGAACACGAGCGTCGGTGGCGTGTCTGTGCTGGGTGTAGGCAGACCAAAAGACTGCGTCCGGACGTCTGTAAAAGGTCCGCGTCTTTCCTTCTGTCTCTTAGGAGAATCGACTGCAGACTGCTTGTGCGCGTCCTTTCGGGCCACCAAGCTTTTGCCAAACACTTAAATGTGTTGGGCTTGAGCGACACCACCATCTGTCCTGCTTGCGGAGAGGAGGATGACACAGCGGAACACTTCCTTTGTACTGTCCCGCCTTTGCTCGCATCAGGTGGCGGATCTTTGGGGCTGATGTGGTGAGTGCCGAACATCTAAGGTCTTCATCACTGAAGCTCCTTCTCATCTTTCTTCGAAAGACGGGAAAACTAAGTACGTTAATGTAAGGTGTCTGTTTGGCAGTACAATGGACCTGTAGTTGTGTCTGAGTGCTCCATCGGATAGTAACAACCTCCGACAAAAAAAAAATAAAAACAATAATAATTAACGTCAGAAAATTTTAATGAATTTTTTGTTTAAAGTGAAGTTTGCTGCAATTTATTCTTTTTAAATGTGAATCTAGGCTTAAATGAAAGAGTTTAAAAAAAAATTTGAAATAATTTTTTTTTTAGAGGTTGGTACCTACCTAGATTTAAGGATTTTTTTTATTAAAATAAGAGCGGATTAAATAAGAGATTGCTGTAGTGAAGTAGATAAAAATAATTTAAGAATAATGCGAATTAGGGAGCAGATTTTATTTTGAATTGAATTGAATTAAAGTGGTATCGCTGACTACAAGTATGAATCCGAGAAGATAGCTACAATAAATAAAATAGGTTTAAGAAACCAAACAATGTATACCGTTAGGCCCCTGTTGTTGAGCCAACACATATTAATATTAATTATTCATCACCAAACATTAAGTCAAATTGTGTAAACCAAAAGTTCAACAAAAGTAAATACAATGCAGAATTTGTGCATACAGATTCCTAGATCCTGATTGGGAGCATACTGAGCGTGAGCCTCTCTCATTAGGTAACCCCTTCTGTAACAACTCTTGGTTTACGATTTGACAGTAAAGATGATTGATAGTTGAAATACAATTTGAACAACAATAGCGGTCATTGACCCTGCAAGAGATGTTTGCGGAATGTAGTTTCTAGGTGTGTCGGAGGGTATTAAGAAAATAGCTTCGTTCAAGATGCCATCAGAGAGGAGATGAAGGCCTTGAATGCAGGTTGGCTTGGGGGACTCGGCTTTTTGGAACCGGTACATGTTGATGCGAAAAAACTCGCAAATTGGCTGTTAAAGCAGAGATTCAATATCTTGGAATGAGTTATGCAAAACGGTAGACTGTGGTCACAGATCTGCCATCAAGGATTTGGAATATTATTTGAAGAGTCCAAAACCAAACATGGCGCTCTTATTTACAATGAGAAGAACATAAATAGAGCGATCACTTTTATAAGGCCTTTTTTATTATGCTTACATGATCTGTATAGATCCCTGATTTCCATGGTATACAACAAAAGCTGGATCTTGTAAACCGTGAAAATCTATGATCTATACAGATCTTGTGAGCAAAATAAAAAAGGCATATTAGTTTCATTGCTTTGGACAGGGCTGCCCGAAGTCACCTCTGCGACTGTATGAAGGCCGGTAAGAGATGATTAAAGACCTGGTTAAAGAGTGAGTTCAATGGGTCTCTCGTGTTGTTAAAGTGGCCAGGGAATGTGAAAAAAAAAAACGTGGCAGATTATTTCAATTATAGCAGTCTCACATTAAAACATGCTGTGGTCGATTTACGGTTGGGGGATGAGCGCTTTCGTCCGTCAGTAGTATATAATACCTGATCATATGAACTTAAGATCAAGTTTCGCGTGGTAAACTCCGGAGAGTACTGCAGGAATTGACGTTTTATCGAGAGATATGTTCAGGAGACTGAACACAAACTCCATACAAGATGGATATTGTCAAACAGACACTAAAATTAAATCAAACCATGAAGGCAATTGGTTTTTATCAGCCTGAAGGTAGGCAAGCTCTTCTATTAAATTAATACGAACTGTCATTTGGTATATGGCTTAACACTTGGCATATTGAAATCCACTGAGAAATTTAAGACTAGAGAGTCAATGTGCTTTCAAGAGCATTTGCCTTTTTATACCCTCCGCGGGAAGTATATTCACTTTGTCATTACATTTGTAACGCCAAGAAGGAGTCACCGGAGACCTCATAAAGCATAAATCTTCTGAATCAAGATCACATTCTGAATCGATTTAGCCATATCCGTCTGTTTGTATGTTGAAATTAACACAGGCGAATGAAGTTTGGTGAAAGGACTTATTTTTATCGTCGTTAGGTTGGTATTAAAAATGGGCATTGTCGGTCAAGTAGTTCTGGTACCTCCCATAGAAAACCAATATTAGAAAACACATGCTGTAAAGACGATAGCGTCGAAAAGAATCTACCTACGCGGAATGGGTAAGTTAGCTCTTATCCTCCTGAAAAGCGCCTACAGTGGAACATTACGTGCTCCGTATCCTCTTCTTCGCCTGGGCATTCGGGGCAGAAAAGCTAGCTAGCGTGGCCGAATCTATGAAGATATTTTCGATAACCGGGAATCATTCCCGCAATAATACAGGCTGCTTCGTCCGAAATTGTTCGGAATCCGCTTATTGTTCTTATGGCGTAGAGCCTGTAGGCTGCGTTTGCCCAACTAACATTTTGTGTTAGGGTAAAGACTCCTCCACATAAAAAAAAAAAAAATAATAATTGGCGCAACAGGTCCGTATGGACCCAAGCCTAGCTTCTCACAACCATTCGTCTTGTGTGAGTTTTTATTTTTGGGACGAATGGAAGGGATCTACAATTTTATGCCGAGTCCAAACGGCCAATTGAGAAGCTCTTTCATGACAGTTATACTCTCGGATGTTTGTCAGACGTTCGCGAGAGGTGGCGCAGTGAAAAAAACCTTAAGTTGGAATTTGGGTTTTTCTCGGGATTCGAACCTGGGACCCCTCGCTTAGTAGTCCAACACACTAACCTCCACATACATATCAAAAAAAGTGTCTATACGCTACTCAGCAAGCCTGGCACAAGGGGAAGAGATAAGCTTTAGTGACCATCCAGAACTAATGACTCTTATCTCGGAACTTCCGGAACTTGACATGATCTGCACGGTAACTGACCACGGAGATCACTGAGAGAGAAGCATGGGTTAGCAATAACCCAGCACACTGCCAAAACGGCCTAAAGTGGTATACGGATGGTTCCAAGATGGACTCGGGGGTAGGAGCTGGTATACATGGACCAAATCGTTACGTCTCAATACCTATGGGGAAAAGCCCCAGTGCATTTCAGGCATAGCTCCATGCCATCACGGAATGCGCGAACCTTATTTACTCCTCAGGGATCAAAGGCGCAAACATCCATATCTTCACAGACAGTCAAGCAGCTATAAATGCCCTTAGCTCACCAATAATTGTCTCAAAATCAGTCATGCACTGCTTCATTGCTCTTCAAACTCATTGCTCTAGAAACAAAACCAAAATATGGTGGGTTGCCGGGCACGAGGGTATTGAAGGAAACGAAAAAGCTGACGAACTGGCCAGGAAAGGGTCAGGAACCCCGTTTGTAGGACCAGAACCTTCCTGCGCCGTTACTAAATCAGCAATCACTTTCACTATCAATGGTTGGGAACACAACATGTGTATCAAACAGTAGCACGAAATCCCAGGCCTCAGACAGGCCAAAAGAGCAATACTGCCATTCAAGAAAAATGCCAACAAAATTTTAAATCTACGAAGACACGATATCAAAAACCTTGAAGGCCAGGTCTCTACGGTTTGCGATACCACCTACACCAACTTCACATAGCTGACTAACCGGAGTGCCGACTATGTCTTGAAGAAGACGAAACAGCTGAGCACATCATGCGCGAATGTCCAGCTCTAACCAGAATTAGAAGGAAAGTCTTCTTCCGGGAAATACTAAGTCCAGAAGAATTGAAGAAGTCCTCTGCTGGAAACATCACCAGCTACATTAGGGAGGTAGAGACGCTGTTAACCTAAAAACAATTTTCCGACAATCCTGGCACAATAGACTTTCTAGGTCGTTGTCACTATTATTCGCCTTGGCGAGTCGGAAGTTAACAGAAAAAAAAACGAGTGTTCTTTAGACCACACGACTGAAGTAAAACTTCTTTTGCTCCATCTATATATACACGTTTAGTTTATACATTCAAGAGAGCAAGAAAATGGCCGCGCGCACTGTTCTCTCTTGCTCCCACAATATGATACAGACAATAGGCCGCGGTTGCCACTTACAAAAAAAAACTCAAATTATTTTATTTGATTTTGCACAAAATTACCAGTGGCTAGAGGACATGGCAGATCAGCTATTTTCTTATAACAAACCCTTAACAAATTAGAGTTTCATGTCTGTATATAAATAATATGGGTAGGCGCAGTGGCTTAGTGGTTAGTGTGTTGGACTACTAAGCGAGGGGTCCCAGGTTCGAATCCCGAGAAAAACCCAAATTTCAACTTAAGGTTTTTTTCGCTGCGCCACCTATCGCGAACGTCTGACAAACATCCGAGAGTATAACTGTCATGAAAGAGCTTCTCAATTGGCCGTTTGGACTCGGCATAAAATTGTAGATCCCTTCCATTCGTCCCAAAAATAAAAACTCACACAAGACGAATGGTTGTGAGAAGCTAGGCTTGGGTCCATACGGACCTGTTCCGCCAATTATTATTATTATATAAATAATATGATTAATTATTATTACTCACCATCTGTCACAAGAAGAAAATGAGTGCATTCTGTAATAAACAGCGAATAAAACAGTTTTATATGGATGGTGATGAAGCATATGCATATAATGCAATGCATTCACTTAGAAGCAGTGATATCGAGTTCGCATTCATGGTACATCTGCTCAAAAATTTACAATAACCAGATAAAAATTATCAAATTACCAAAACTCAATAAGCAAACAAAAATACCAAATTTGGTAAAAACTTACCAAAGTGGCAACCTTGCAATAGGCCTGCACTGTATCTTAGATATACGAAACGTAACTGTCTATTAGAGAAAGAGAGAAAGAAAAGGAACTGTTTATCGCAGTGATACCAGACTTTAGAGGCAGGTTATCCCACGGTTATACTCAAAATATCCCTCCCTTTATGTTTGCATTTTATTATTTTAAAAAAATACTCGTGATTCATTCACAGACACATATGCCATTTTATGCAACAGTTTAGGGAAATAAAAAAAGAAAATGAAAGCATTTAGATATTTTGAATGACTTTTTTCTAAACATGAAAATATTTAATTTGATCGTAGGTCGAATAATTTTTTTATTCTTAATGAAATGAGCAATTAGGAAAAAAAATTTGACCAAAAAGTAAAGTCCCTTTCTTTTTGTACTATGAAAAATCCCTTTGTCTCTTTTAGCTTGTTATTAGTGAGAAAATCGCGCAAAAATTGATAAATCCCCCGATCTGGTATCACTGCTACACTGTAGGATTTGTCTTCGATAATGAAACGTAACTAGCTGAGAGAAAGAGAGAACGAAAATGTGTGCTCGCATCTATCTCTCTTGCCTCTACAGTAATATTCGAAACGAAACGTAACTCTCTCTTTTTATCTCACTATCTTATATCTCCCTGTCAACTTCCGCTCTCAATTTCCGTAACGATTTTGTGACGCATTCACACAGCTTACCCCCCAAGTCAAGCGTGCCTAAAGAAGTATTACTTCAAAAATGAAACAAAATAACTAAAACTTCCAAAACGATACCTATCTCTGATACTCTGATGAAAACTGAAGTGACTGATTCAAAAGCGTGCGTATGCTCTTGTCAGACAACTAAATCACACTATTAGGGCCAAATGTGACCGCAAAGAAAAATGTCTCTTTTAAAATACCGAAAGTTTAAAAAGATTCGCTTGCGAATATATTTTAAGTGTTTTTAATTAAATTTCAAACAGTCGATTGAGTAAACCTTTTGCTTAAAGTCCAAAAACAAGTCTTTAATTTTCAATCAGTCTACATACCAAGGATATGCAGCAATTCACAAATTCCTCACAGGAGATTTTTTTCCATTTTAAACAGACTATTATAACCAATTTCCATATGCCAGAGCTACTTCCGTTTGCATTATTATCAAGCTGCCAAACGAATAATATTATTCTTTCAGCCATATTACAAATGGGAATACTCGTATGCCATGCAATTTAAACATACCGATTGATTCCGATGTTAGCACAATATATGAGCTAGATAAAATGTCTTCAATCCTTTTGCATTGACTATTATTTTATCCTTCTATCTTCGTTCGTTTGCAACGATTGCAAGCATGAGCTCTTCTTTTTGGACTCTGTCTCGTCGTCTTTCAGTTTGGATGTTTCAAGCTGCTGTACAAACTGACTTGAATCAACTCGAGTACTAAACGAGTTGGGGGATGCTATTGCAATTCCTTTCATGATTTCCCCAAGGAATTTGTTCTCTATACTTTTTTGTTAGATTACATTGATGTGAGAGTTGAATTGCCAATATCACGGATGCGTAATGAATTCAATGCATCCTTACAATAATAATTACTCTTTGAAGGGGCATGCATTTAAAAATAAACTCTCGATTTGAATTGCAAATTCAATCCTAAGATATTCTTTTAAAATTGCACAATATGGAACACTGCATAATAATATTCAGTTGTGAGCAGAGCACATTCGTGGAGCAATGTGTAGCAAGCGATTGGAAATTTGGATCCGTTTTGTCTCGTAAGTCGTAACAGCTGTCATCAGTATTCACCGGGAAAGAAACGAGTATGCTGTGAATATTCGGATGATTGGACTCTTCCCTCTTTTGCAAAATGTTTCCGAATGCACATATTGTATTTGATATTTGAAATTATTATTTCATAGATACCTACATTAATTAAAACTGCCGCTGGGAGTGTATTATGCATTATGTGCAAGGATATGCCATTAGGCTGTATTATCCATGGAAAGTGAAATGAAAATGGAAAAACTACCTCACAAAGTTGTACATAAATCCGACGGGCTGATAAACTGCTAAAAGCTAAATTTATTATTGTCTTATGTACATACTCTATCCTAACATAACATTTATCCTTACGACGCAATGTCTCATCAGTATACCGTATACGAGAAGATAAAACAAATTTACCAAAAGCGTATAGATATATTATGACTTAATAAGAGAGAAGGCATGATTGCTCTTATAAAACAAATTTCAAATCGTTCAGAATAAATGCAATTGCGATTACAGCAAACGACCGACGAATCCAAAAGAGTGTTAACCCTTTCGAGCAGATATGGTAAATAAACTGTTTTGTTATGTTTTATCATAACAGTATTAAGAGTTTTGGCATTTTATATATCCACGGTTGGAAAGAAGATTTGGGGGCGGAGGGCGGGGCTGGGATATACATGTCCCATCAGTATTCTCGGATGGGACATAATTGTCCCAGTCAGGATCTTATGCACACAAATCTCAAAAATGAAAAAAGAATTATTTTGAAACAAAATAAACTTTATTAGTAATTCATTCAAAAAATGAAATGTACATAGTTAAAAGAAAATATTCACAGCTAAGGAACTTCATAAAATTCATGTGCTGATGGAAAAACACAATCGGATTAATTATTTACAACTCTGACATTATTCGCAGATAGTTTTTGTCCGCCTCTCCCTCTTATTATCATTGCAACGTACTCAACGCCTGCGCATGGGAGTTTGTACTGGTAAATGCCCTTGACCAAATTGTCTTTATCTGCCAGATGTGTCGCTGTGTTGAATAACTGCCGTCTTCTTCCCTTCTTCAATTCAATTTTTCGCCGAAACTACCATAAAATCAATAAGTGGAGGTTTTTTGCGCCCTAATTCAGAGTTTGTTACCCATGTATTGGTACAAAATCGGCGACAGGAGTGGAACAAATTGTGTAAATTGAGATCTTGAGTTGATTTGTTCCGGCTTCACTTCTGGAAACTCTTCGTCCCTTGAGTCTTTTTCTTTACTGCCATCCTCACTACTCTCATTCGATTTCATATCGTAATCTGTAGACTCGTACATAACGCCACTGTCACTTGAAAAGTGTTCGTTCTCATTGGGATCCTCCAAAATATTGGTAATTGGGGCCTGATTTAATGGTCTTGTCATATTGGATCTAAAAATAATATATAATATTCCTGTAATACGTTTCCCAGAAACCTGACCGGACACTTATAGCCCAACCAAGAATACTGATGGGACATATATGTCCCGCAAACATGTATATGTTGATGTATATAACATCAAAACTACATCAACAAATATGTACTCACCAACTTCAGGTTATTGCAAGAACACTAACACAACAATTTAATTCACTTTTTAGTGATTTCCGAACTAATAAACTTATAATATTCACTAATTACACCCCGGCATGCAACTTTCATGTGCAAGAATTGGATTTGTTGTGACAAAAATGGAACATGTTTACTAACCTAAACCACATCTTTGTGAATATTTACTGTTGGTAATACCCCAAACTACGGATTGGGATCAATCTGCATCATTCTGCCGTTTAAATTTTGGAGTTAAGTAATTCTGAGAATATACTGGGATATATATGTCCCGTTCGGATCGAAAGGGTTAAGTACAAAAATGTAATTTTTAATGTGGTTTCGATTGGGCTTCTTAAGATTTGCTCTCAGATTTCAGGTTTCGTGTGTCTAATCGAATATAAAAACGTCACTTGCTCTTTTTTTTTGTTGATATTCGTGCGGTGCGAATATGTGTAGCCTTGGACACTTTTCTAAGCATTTTGCATTCACTGGTTAAAATTTATATTAAAACATTCTAAATTTGCGTCGAGATTGATTTGTAAACATTTCTACATAAATAATTAACAAAAATAGATACACCCGATGCAATGCATTTCTTTACAGTTGAATTGAAATTTCACGAAAACGTAAACGAAGTCCACTAGTTGTCAAACTTAAACGTACTTGCATTGGTAAATCGGAAGCAATTCTGTGCAAAAATCCAGATTCGCAAAAGTGCTCTGAAATCTGAAAAATATTGCTTTTTTGTACCAAACGAACATAAAAATTGCTCTGAGAGCAAAAAAAGTGCCATGAGAGCGCCCAATCGAATACCACATAACTTTCACATAGGTATTAACCCCGAACCAGAGATGAATGAATAAAAGAGATGGATATCTTTCGTACGCCTATCCCCCCAAAACCCATTTGTTAACATTGTTGTTTTTGTAATTTCAACCCCCGTCTGTGAATACGTGTGAGCTACAAAAAAGCATGTTGCTAATGGCCGGCCAACATTCCTTTTGCTTTTATAGGCATCGCGCTGTTCAATTGTTTTGTGTTTGGTGTTGAACTATTTTAGTTTTTGTTAAAGCTCCGATTAAAATAAAAAAATAGTGAAATGCACATTTCGAAGTAGCGAATTCTTGCATTAAAGTCCAATTCATGAACTCACATATACTAGAAAACAAATCAGCATATGTGCGTGGTTTCATGAATTTTTCGGGAAAACAGCCTTTCCACTGGAAAGTTATATATCTCTGTATTCCATTATCTTTGCCCCGAACTGTCAGCTGTCACATTGTTATATTTTTTTCCATTGACATCACTGTACTATTAAATGGCGCAAAATTAAAAATTATTTTGGGACACACTTTAACCCTCTGCGACAGAGGTATGACAGACACTATAAAATCGGAAAAGATGTATTGCGTCGTTATTTTTCAAATGTTGGCTCTCTTCTTCTCAGTACCTTTCTGTTGTATGCTCAATCGTGCATTAGTAGGCGTTTTTCTTTTTTAGTTGAGAGCACAACCTGAACTGTTATACAAAAAGTTCGTGTTTCTTTTTTAGCTCAGATACATCAGAGCTCAGATTTGTGTTTCTTTTTTCGATCTGAGCATTATCAGAGCGCGCTCGATGAGCTCAGAATAAATTGACTGAGCATGCTGAGTAAAAAGCTGAATACACACTCACAGTCACATTTGACAGGAAAAAAAAAACCAGGAAAACAAAATAAATGAAATGGTGGACGAACTTTATTGTTCTGGAACTAAAGGATAACCAATTTAATAAATAAAAATTAATAAATATTCAATTTTTGCATACATTTATTAAAAATGTCAGCTACGTGCTCAAGTGTGTTTCATAAATACATCAGAACAATCTGAGCACGCTCGGCTCAGAGCGCGCTCATAATGCTCGAGCTCGGTTCAGAGCTCAGCTCTGAACTAAAAAAGAAAAACGCCTAGTGTAACGCGATCAGTCGTGTCGTGTGCATGCATTCTTGTGTGAAGGAGGGTGTCTACTATTCAACCACGTTAGTGTTAAGGTATGTGTCTGACAAACAACCACCTCAGTGTAATAGTTATGTGTTGATAGTGTCTTCTTTTGTTATATTCAATTCGTTATTTGGTTCTCAGATGGCTCACTCAAGTAACAACCAAGGGTTTTCTAGATCTAAAAGATCATCGACTGGAACCTTTGTAAGTCACGACCACCTAATAGAACAGTGGTTCGACGAAGAAAGCGAGCACGAGTTCAGCGATTTTGACGATGAAGGTGATGACCCGAATTTTCAGCCAGAAACTGAGTTTTTAGAAGCTGACGAAGTTTCAGGTTAGGGAGATAATAACGAACTACTTGAAGAAGTGCCACATGTACCCACCACTGAAAATGTGCATCCAGAAACCTCAAGAGAATCATCGGGATATTATTAAGGTAAGAAAGGATTTATTTGGAATGGACAAGAGTGTCCCAGGACATCACGAACTGCAGCCCACAACATAATAAGATTACCTGGCCGCTTGCATACTCCTAATTTTGAAGGTTATTTTGAACTTTGGTCCAAGATTTTCGATCATTCTATGTTTGAATCTTTGGTGACTTTTACGAATCAAAAGCTCAACAGTTACCGAGCCCAGTTCAAACATAGCACTAGGGTAGAACTTATGGACACAGATGTCACCGAAATGAAAGCATTTATAGGTTTAATGTACTACTCATCTGTACTTAGGTGTAATGTCGCTGATCTTCGCATAATATTTGCCACCGATGGAACTGGTAATGAAATATTCCGCTGTGTTATGTCCAAATGGCGTTTTTCTTGTTTGGTCAACTGCCTCCGATTTGATGATTCCACTACCAGAGAGTGACGTCTGAAGGAAGATCGGCTTGCTTCAATATCAGATATGTTCCACAAATTCATTTTAAACAGCCAGTCGCTATATACCACTGGACCATACCTTTGTATCGATGAAATGTTGCTGCCATTTAGAGGTCGTTGCAAATTTATTATTTACATGCCCCAGAAACCAGCAAAGTATGGTATCAAAATTCAGTTATTGGTAGATGCCCGTACATACCACATTTATAATGCCTACATCTACCATGGTAAAAATTCGGATGGCATAGGCCTGACTGAACAAGAAAGAAAAATGGCAATACCAACTCAATCGGTTCTGAGACTTGCGAAAGTTGTCGAAAATTCAAACCGCAACATTACAGCTGATAATTGGTTCAGTTCGATTCCACTTATGGAAATATTGCTAAAAAGGGGACTGACCTACTTAGGTACGCTTAGGAAAAACAAAGCTGAGATACCACCATGCTTCTTGCCGAACATGAATAGAGAATTGGAGAGTTCCCTGTATGGTTTCACGAAAGACTATACAGTATTGTCATATGTACCGAACAAAAACAAAGCTGTCCTACTGATCTCTTCTTCCCATCACAATCGAGATATAGATACTGATACAGGAAAGCCAGTTATGATTGCAGATTACAATCACACCAATCAATATATTCTTGCAGGCACAAAACTCGTCGTTGGCCTATGGCAATTTTCCAAAGAATAATTAATATGGCAGGTGTTAACAGCTTTGTATTGTATCAAATGTGTGGAGACAGTGATGATAATATGAGAAGAGGTACTTTCGTTTTGAATATGGCGAGAGTATTAGCCCTAGATCACATGAAAGGCCGCGTATACAACGAAAGATTGCCAAGAGAACTGCGGATGACTGTCAGTAGAGTTTTGGGTAAAGATCTTCCCCCTCCACCACCAAGAGCTCAATCGATTCCACCAAGTGGAAGAAAACTATGCTCTATTTGCCCCACAAAAATAAAAAGAGTAACTAGATATTTTTGCTGTGATTGTTTGAAGCCAATTTGTCTTCAATGCTCTAAGCCGTAAAAACTGCCCAAAAAAAAATTTTGATTTTGAGTTTACACATCCTTTAATTGAACCAATGAATGGATCTCTTTTTTTTTAGTCTGACTACTATAAGCGTTAACTTTAATAAATGAATAAGTAAATGAAGAAAATATTTATGTTTTTTTTTTTATCTTTTTCTATGTGTGTAAGTTTTTTTTTTAAATTATTTATGTCATATTGTTGTTTGCCTTCATATGCCTTTTTTTATTTTATATATTTTCAAATAAAAATAATAACGCGCAGCATTGACTTTAAAATATAATAGTTAATAATATGAATTAAAAAGGAATTTTGAAAATACAAGCTGCCCAAATAGTGTCTGGTGGACTACCGCGTCAGTAGAGTTGTGAAAATTAGTTCACGTCAGTCGCATAGGGTTAAGTTAGAGAAAGATATTGTATTCGTAAAAAAATTTCTAACTCGAAATTTTAATCAATTCTGATATAAAGATGAACTAAAACATATCGGTTGCGCAATTCTGTCCGTCTATCCGTCGGGTCGTGAGGTCTACAACCTAAACCGGGTAGACGGATTTATTAAAAACTTTCCCCATTATGATACTTCCATGTGGTTCCAACGATTTCAATCAAAATTGATATTTGAGCTTCTGAAGGTAGAGTTAGAGTCACTGCATACCCAGTTTTTCGCTACAAAATCGAACAGCGGTACTTTTGAAAATTTAACTTAGTCAAAAACGATCCGAACGATTTTATGAAAAATACATTATTAAGTTAAAATGGTAATTCCTAAATTGACAGCATACTCAGTTTTTCTCTAAAAGATATCGTACAATAGTTTTTATTGGAAAAGACATTTTTTTTTTAAATTTGGTTTCCTGCTCTAACAATTTCAACGCATTGATATTTGCACTTAAGAATGCTAGATTAACATGGCTGCATGCCCAATTTTTTGTCAAAAAAAAAAATCGATTATCTAACGGCACTTTTCAAAATTGGACTTATGTCCAAAACTATACTTTTTTAACAAAAATTCATTCTTAAAGTAATAAGGTCACTTGAGAGCAAACTCAGGTTTTCTCAAAATTATCGCACAATGGATTATAAAAAAAACGTATTTTGAGAATCTTGATTTCTATAGTTTTACCTAATTGAAAACGGGCACAACGACTTTGACCAAAATGCAAACTTGGCGTAAAATTAATGAATCAAAATCATTGCATCCTTAATTTTTACCTAATTTTTGATTTGAATAAAACTTGAAAAGTAAATGCTTAAGTCTCCAACAATATATCTTTTACTCAGTTCTCAGCTTAATAGTTAAGCTATAGTATTTTTCGAACTTAAAAATTACAGTATTTGTTACAATTACAATATTGTCTGCATAATTTCGCTAAAAACCACTCTAATGATTTTGATCGAAATAAATATGTAAAATTATATAAGTACTCTAAATTAGATCCGGTACTTAGTTTTTCTCAAAAAACTCAAATTCACAAAAATGAAATGAAATTCCGAAAGTAATATTCACATTAACATAAAGGAGTATGAGTACCCATACTTTTACAGGAATCGACAATAGGTGCTGCTACATAATGTCATAATATTTATGGAAATATTCATTATGCCATTTCCATGTTCATGTCCATTGCATATTTAACAAGCTTCAAAAGGACTTATCGTCGGTGGACGGTGGACGATTGATGGACATTAGGTCTTGTTTACGAAAATTAATAATGTCCACACACATTATGTCCAATTACGAAACTATATAAAGTGCACGACTGGGTCGAACGAAACTTTCTTGTTCATCAAAAGCTTGCGTGGTTGTTTTCTTATTTTATTAGGTAGGTAAAAAAACTGAAAAACAATGATAGATAAAGAAAAGGAATAGTTTTAAATAAAATTCACTTTTGGGTAGTTCAATGTGAGTTATTAAAAGTTGAAGCTCTCAGTAAAAGGGAATTGTCGCAAGTTCTGGTTAGAGAGTTATAACTTATAAGTGCCTACTGTACTAATTTATAAGTTCTTACTCTTTGCAATATATTTGAGTACGAGGACAAGTAGTGTAGTATGAGTTTATGTTTTCTAATCTGTTAGGTCATGTTTTTATTTTTATTAGTAACGCTGGTATAAGGTGTCTATGAGTGGAGGCAGGGTTCGTGATAGATCTATATCTTGACATAGATGTATATTGTAAGACTCGAATTCTTTGAATATACGTTAGCAGTTATGAACTGAATATCCCAATTGACGTGTGTGGTGTGAAAATGAAGTGGGAGTTTCTGATTGCGGTTGGTATTATTTTAAGGTGCATACCTACTCAATATGGATAAAAGAGAGAAGTGTGTAATATTTGTATGAAATAAGTTTTGTTTAGCTGTTATTGCATTTTTATTTGAAGTGAAAAATTGAGATGATTACAAATATATACCGTAGATATGTGAATCCAAACGGGATTTGTCATTTTTGAGAAATCATTATTAATCTGATTTATACGAATTTTTTTAGAAAAACTAAGTACGGGATCTTATTTGGAATACTTTTATTATCCTTAATAAGTATTTTGATTAAAATAGAGCGTTAGAGCGGTTTTTTGTAAAATTCGGCAGACAAAGCAGTACTAAATATTTGGAATGTTTAGTTTCAAAAATACTATTGCTTAACTATTGAGCTCAAAACCGAGTACAAGCTATTGTTCGGGATGTAAGCATTACAAGGTTTTTAAAGTATTTTTTGAAATCGAAATGGGGTGTTCGTTTTTAAAATTAACGTTTTCGGTGAATCGAATTGAAAATTAAGGACGAATTATATTTGTAAGTCGGAATTTATAAAAAAATAAAAAAAGGAAATATGTAATTTTAAATTTTTACTTTATTCAACAAATGACAATAGTTTTTAGTTTTAATAGGACAAACGTTAGACTCGGTTTGCTAGCAACTACTGTGTCGCTCCTTCCACGTTATAGCTATTTATACCCATTTTGCTGATGAGTCGTTTTCCTTATTTTCAGGGTGTATGGTCATGTTGGTTACTTTGTGTAGCTGCTCTTATCTTGTTTGTGTAGGGTTGATCATATAATCTGTTATGAGTATTTGATATTTTTATTTAGATGCTTGTGTTGTAGATCTCCTGATGAGTTGTTTCTTATCTTTAGTGTTTATTTCCTCTTACTGTTTTAGTTACAGTTGAGTGTTTATAACTGACGCAATAATTTTGAAAAAATCAATTTCATTCTAAGTTTGCATTTTGGTCGAAATTGTTGTTGTCGTTTTCATGTAAACTAAAGAAATCGAAATTTAAAAAAAAAATGTTTTTTTCTAAAAATGCATTTTACGATAATACAGAGAAAAACTGAGTTTGCCATTTGGAAATGACCACATTACCTTAGAAAATATTTTTTGTTAGAATGATATGGACTGTTTTCGAGATATGTCCAAATTTCAAAAGCAATTTTTTTGGCGGGAAACTGAGTATGCAGTCGTGGTAACCTCAAATACTTAAGCTTAAATATCAATTTTGGTTGACATCGTTGCAGCCGTTTTCGAACAAATCAAACTGGTATGAACATTTTGTATGGGAAGTAGCAATAATATTATGGCAAAAAAAAAAACGGCCCGAACTGTTAGCCACCAAATTCCAAATTCTAAGTTTGAACGAAATCCGTGCAGACGTTAAGGCTGTAGGCCTCGGGACATACAAACAGACAAACGAACAGACGGACGGTCAGTCGCTCTTCAGCATCTATGGTGATCAGACGACTTTGATAGTGAGGCAGTGCAAGTGTAAGCAAAAGTAAAGTAGTGTTTTTGGACAACAATATCCAATAAGCCATTTGGCTCAGTGGAGCAACCATCGGCTCTGACGCAGAAGGAGCCCAGTGGGGGAAAACTTTTTTTAATAAATAAATAATAAAAACAAAATACAAGTAGAGGAAGTGCCGCAAGGCAATCACGCGATGGACACTGGCCAGCCAAAGGTCCCGCAAGATGATGCCCCGTTGCCGAAGCGAGTTGTGACAAGGCAAGCCACAGCAAAAGTGCAGCAAATGGGGACTGAAAACAAGCCAACAACAACAACTACAACAGCTACAGCAGAAGCAGTGCCAACAACAAGTGCAGCTGCAATAAAATATGTACAGTCGGTGGAAACAACGAAAGTTGAGAAAAGGCGAAGAAAACTCAAGCCCACGCCGAACTTGTCATACAAGCGAAAGACAAGGCCAAATGAGGAAGCGATGACGTCAGTAGCAACGTCATCTGCCCGAGAATCGGACGGCGATGATACAGATGGACTCAGCTACTCGTACGAGTCCGAAGGGGGCGAAGGTCGGTATGTCGGCGAAGGTAACTCATTCCAAGAGTTACTGGACGCCGTCGAAGACCAACAACAACAAGATGTCGAAGATGAAGAAGACGAAGAAGCCCAGCTCGATCGTCTGATCAAAGAGCTCCTCGCAAAAAGGGAAAAGTTGCGCCAGCAAAAAATTCTTCAGCAACAACAAAAGCTGAAGCAATTACAAGCTGAGCAGCAACAGCATAAACAACAACAAAAACTGCTAAAGCAGCAGCAACAACAAGCAATGCTGAAGCAGCAACAACAACAACAACAGAAAAAGCAGCCGGCACAGAAACAGCCGCTGCCACCACAACAACAACAGCAGCAGAAACAGCAACCACAGAAACAGCAACAGCAGTCGCAACAACAGAAGCAGCAACCGAAGCAGCAACAGCAGCAGCAGCAGCAGCAGCAACAGCAACAGCAGCAGCAACAACAACAACAACAACAGAAGAGGAGGGAGAAGATACCTCCAATAAATGTAAGTTATTTAGATATAAGTGATAGCATAAGATTATGTAGGCTAGTTACTAAGAACTTCTATATAAAAAGGCTTAACACCACAAAACACATAATAATGTGCACTAGTATGGAGGAGCACAAAAAAGTACGCACCGCTCTGGAGAAAGCAGAGACGGAATATTTTACATATACTCCAAAAGGAGAGAAACGGCAAACGGTGCTGCTTAAGGGTATCGACCCAGATATTAAAATAGAGGAGCTTGAAAAAGAGCTCAAAAATTATGAGTGCGACGACCTTAAGTTCGTGGGGGTCAAGCCGTTTTCCTCGCCTGCGGACAGGAGTGGTAGCCGCAAATTACCATTCTTTTTGGTGCAACTAACACCCAACAGCAAAATTGATAGTTTGAAAAGGATCAGATTCCTGTACTATCATGCAGTACGTTGGGAAAAATTAAAAAGGTCAGATCGCGTACTTCAATGTATGCGCTGCCAAAGGTTCGGGCACGCCGCAGCTAACTGTCATATGCAGTTCAGGTGCGTGAAGTGTAACAACGCCCACAAACATGGGGAATGTGCTTTAGGTAGCGATAGGGTAGAAGATCGAGGCCAGCTCTCGTGTGTACTCTGCAAGAGCTCAGGACATCCCGCTAACTTCAAGGGCTGTCCCAAGTATCAGCAGGTTAAACAGAATGTGCAGGCTCGAAAACAGAAGTCAGAAGAAGAGAAGGGTCGAAAGAGTCGCTCGTTCGCAAATTTTGTTGCACCCAATGTGTCCTTTGCCCAAATGGTATCTGGACCGGGTAGCACAATAACAAAAAGCGCGCCGAAGGTTCCTACACCGGAAGCGGATCTGGATTTGAAAACGATCCTCCTGTCATTGCACGGAAAGATCATTTCCAGAAACAATTAAATGAGCAAGCGGCTCGAATAGACGTTATCTATTCGACGCTGTTTGCCGAGTCTGCCGCGCCATAAATATGATGGGTACGCTGGATGAGGTAAACTTAAAGATCCTTGCGGTGAATGTTAATTCACTAATCCGGATCGAGAGAAGGATCAATCTTTCCAATCTGTTGGAAGCCGAAAAGCCAGATGTTCTTTTGGTTAGCGAAACTAAGCTAACTCCGAAGCGCAAATTAGGCTATAGAAATTACAATGTAGTCAGAAGAGACCGGCCCCTCTCCACACAAGGAGGGGGTGTCGCTATCTTAATACGTAAAGGCCTGCGCCATAAGGTCATATATAGCGGGGACGTGCGTAGGTTCCAGGTGTTGGAAGCATGCATCGTATGCATTCCCCTCAATAGCCAGAGGCGGGTGTATGTGGTGTCGCTTTATGCACCTGAATCTCCTCTTCGCATTGAATTTTTAAATGAGATCGAGACACTTTTTCGTTGCTTACAGCTTCAATCGGAAGATAATTATTACTTTTTGGGCGGATACCTCAATGCTAAACATGCGGCATGGGGAAATAATATTCCGAACCCTAGGGGCAACCAGTTTTACGACTGGTGGCGTCATAATATGATTGAGTAGAAACTCGAATTGTACGCGACGGATATCCCGTCTTTCCCTAGAGACGGTTCTTTCTTGGACTTGGCGCTAGTCGACGATAGACTAGAACTAACAAACAGTGATCTAAGCACGCGGAACTGTTTACATGCGGTTAAGTACGATAGTGATCACTACGGAATTGCTGCCGTAATACGGATCCCGAACGAGCTAACGGAGCTGGAGCAGTGGTCGCGCTTCTCCAGAGTGTTAAAGCGAGACATACGCTCATGCGAGATCGACCCACCGACAAACAGGAACTTAACGAACGATGAGATCGACAGTCATTTACGGCGAATGAATGTCGTCATCAAACAGACAATGGAGCGGACTATCCCTCGGGTAGGACGTTCCACAGACGAAGAACAAACTGAAAAGTATCGAAACGCGACAATCGATGCTCTGTACAGACATAAAAGTAGACTGCTCTCGAGGCTTAAACGGCTACACAGACAGTTTACCGACAGGAACGATCCCGAGTTAAGAACACTGAAGTCGATGATCAAAAACTTGAAACAGTTGATCACCGAAAATTACAGAAAATCTGTGAGTTTGTATTGGGGCAATAAAATTCGGGCTATAAAATCCAGTAGTCCGAATATGTTCCCACAAATAAATAAACTGTTCAGGCGGAAAGATCATAACGACATTTCATGTGTTCGAATACCTCGGACGAACGAGAACAGACAGACACTACTGACTGCTGGCATAAGTCCGGAAAGTGCTGACTCGAACGACGGTTTTTTCGTGGTCGAAGACCCGCAGGAGAGGGTGGATTTGATGGGAGCTTTCTTTGAGGCTGTGCATACGGTGAACAACCCTGTTCGCCGGAACCGCGACCTCGAGGAGAGGGCCTTTCTTAACCACTTTTATCTGCGGACCGAAATCCAAAATTGGCGATCCGAGAACAACGGTTTCACCGTGTTCAATGACGACAACCGTGCAAATGGCACAATCGCCGATGTAAATTCTCATCTGTTCGTGGGAAAGGATGAACTCCGGTGCATCTTTGAATCACTGAAGAACAAAAAGTCGGCGGGAGTTGACGGTGTCCCAAACGTCGTATTAAGACATCTGCCACTAGAGGCGATAGATATTTTCGCCACGCTATTTAACAATGCGCTGAATAATGCATATTATCCGGCGCAGTGGAAAATAGCGGTGGTACACCCTATCCCGAAAAAGGATAAAGATAGGACAAACCCTTCTAATCTCCGGTCAATTAGTTTGCTCCCGAATGTTAGCAAGGTATTTGATAAGGTCGTCGATAGATCTCTTTTAAGATGGGTTGAGGACAAAAAGATTATTCCGGACAACCAGTTTGGCTTTAGGGCGGGGCATGACACTATTCATGCCGCGTCGAAACTGGTCTCCGACATCCAGTGGAATAAAAGTAAGAACCAATGCACGGGTGCCTGCCTGGTCGACTTTGAGAAGGCCTTTGATACCGTATGGTTGGAGGGGCTCTTCTATAAGTTGACTAGAATGGGCATTCAAAAACCATTGCTATATATGATTTACGATATGCTTATGGGAAAGAAGTTCGTTGTCAAAGCTGGCAATGTGACTTCGAGCAGGGTTTTCGAAATTAAAAACGGCTTACAACAGGGAGCAGTGAATTCTCCGATCCTGTTTAATATTTACACAAGTGATCTGGTGGGTTCCCTCAGACATGCTATAGCGTACGCTGACGATTTAGTGGCGTACAGATCAGGAACAAAAATCGAGGTCATCAACATCCGTCTGCAGCGTGACTTCGATCAAATTAAGAGGTATTGCGATGATTGGAAGTTGAAAATCAATTTCCAAAAATCGGAAACAATCCTGTTCAGGACTCCATTGGCTGGGGCCTCTAGGTATACCAGAAAAAACTGGAGAAAATTAACAATTATTGGACAGCAGGGGCGGCCATTGGAGGTGAGAAACGTGGTCAGGTATCTTGGCATCTGGCTCGACCAGTATCTGTATTTTGACAAACATATAGATGCTTGTCTTGCTGGGGCTAGGAGGGCTTACGCTCTGGCAAGGAGACTGTTTCGCAGCAGTCAACTTGACACCAGGGTGAAGGTCATCTGCTACGTGGCCCTTATAAGGCCTATCATCGCTTATGGCTGTCCTATGTGGTTCAAAACAGCGCCGTTCTATATGGAAAAGATTCGGGTGTTTTGAGAGACAATGTCTCAGGGCTTGTCTAGGGTTGTTTAGAACTACCGAATCTCAGTACATAAAATACTATCCCAACAAGACCCTATACAATGGGGCCCGACTGAATAGGATTGACAATTTCCTTATTAAGGTGATTCGAAGGCACGTTGCAAGGGCGATGGCCAGTGATAATAACCTGATCTCAGGGGCTTACTACCCCAATTTAATGTACCACGAGAGTACGCTTCGGTCTGGCTTTATCCCGCCTGAGGCATTTCTTCATGTAGACATGAAAGGTTTAGTACAACAAAAAGATGGTGTGCCGGTATTATACCACAGCCACCGCGGCGCGAGGGATAAGCGGCTCATCCACGACGGGCACGCCGCCAATGCTCAGGAGCTCCTCCGTTTTAGTACCGCAATTGCGGATCGGGACAAGGTCGATACTCTAAAGCAGTTCAACGAATTTTGGTGGCTTGAGGAAGAGGTGAGGGTGGATACGCTCTCCCGGGCCGGTGCGCTACTTACGTAGCATCCTCCTTAGTTTTAAGTTTGTAGTCTGTAGTTTTGTAGGTTAAGGTTTAGAGTAGGGGGTCCTAGGGAGGGGCCGGGTTAGCCGGCATGAAAGAGTGCTTCCGAGACTGGACCGACGCTAAGGCCTCGCTCCAGTCTCGGCGGCGCGTATGTGCACCTTGTTGGCGGCTGTCTGGCGCCCATGGACGCAATCAGGAGGGTGACCTCCCTGATTATAGGTAGTTTAGATTAAGTAGCTTAGGTAGTCTTAAGTAGTTGTAAGAAAAATAAAATAATAAAGCATTCAAGTTTTTAAAAGTTTCTTGAAAATTAAAAAAACAAAACAAAATATATATTGATAGATTTAAGGCCGAAAGGCAATAGTTTTAAGCATATTGTTAAGTTTAGAGCGCTCGCTAAGGGCCAGTAAGCTAGAATAAGATAAATGTTAGTTTTAAATTAGATTTAATCGTTTTTGTCTAGTATATAAGTATAAATAATGAACTAATAAAAATGAATTTAAAAGGAAAAGGACGAACAGACGGACTGAATTTTGAGACCCACTTTTTTGAGTTCCCCTATAATTGTAATGTCAAAATTGATTAACATCTCGAGTTCGAAATTTTGTACTAATACAATATCTTTCTCTTACTACGCAATGGAGAAAGTTAAAAATAGAAGTAATGTCAATTGACATTATTTGTCAAAAGGACATAAATTAATAAGCAGGCATAATGTCCATAATGACATTATGTCACCTTATAATGTCCATAATGACATTATGTCACCTTATAATGTCCATAATGACATTATGTCACCTTATAATGTCCATAATGACATTATGTCACCCTACCATCGTTATATTGATCAATAGGAAGGTCACGTTTTTTTGTTCTGCAGTATGTATCGTAAGTTCATTCTCATTTTTAAATGGCTAAAGTAAGTATATTCTTGGTGAAATAGCAAATCAAATCTTTATTAGCGTGACAGTATTTATTTATTTAGTTTTTAATCCTGAAATGACGCAAAAAAAATATTGGAAAAAGAGCGATACATTAATCAACTTTAAGCAGGAGGCAACAGCCCATATTCGATAAGTGTCTGGGCGGTATTCCGCAAATGGATATACGTACCTAACATCCAACATTCTTTTTTAGATATAACTACCCAAATGTCAAAAGATAGAATCACTCATCAAATATCCGTTTTTACTCAAAAGTGAACTGCTTGATTTTACACAATTCTTAAATAACAATTAAACCCATTTCCGGAACATTTGCGGCTGTGCAAATAAAACGTGTTCCCGTACTATGGCTCAGCACAGACACACCAGTAAATCCATAATACGTAATGCCTGTTATAAGCCTCATTCAACCCGTACCCGTATTGCACGATTGAAACCCATCTGAAAGCAAATATTATTTATATTATCTATAAAATTCGGTCTCCAGCTTTATAACACACAAGTAGTATATCGTGTCTGTACGGGAAGCCAATACAAATATTTATCGTTCGTTCTGGTATGCACTTATATTATCCTCAGATAAGCTTTCACCACAACCACCACCCTTTAAATAATTGCAGCTCATACGAGTATATGGGGCTGAGAATGAGATAGTGACTTTTCGCCAACGGACATCGTTCCTTCTCTGCAATCTCTCGTAAATGAAGGACAGGAGCAGAGCAAACAGTCTGACGATGAAGGTTTGATTATTTTATTATTGTTGCATGAAGTTCAGTCGAAGTTCAAAGAACCTTAAAATACGCACGGTATCGCAGTCGTTGGCAATTTCGCTCTCGTACCATCGTCAGTGCACTTAATCAAAGGATATCAAAACAAAACACAGGCGAACATGCTTAGGTTATACTAGTCACCTTTAAATTATATCTATCACTAGGATACGTTTGCCTACATGTACAAGTATGTGTAGCCATACCAAAGGCATTGGATTTCTTCAAAGGCACTATCTAGTGTATGCGGTCGATACCAACGGGAGCTCCTTTCTGCAGCAATTTCAGGCTTCCAGCCTTTATGGCGAATGCGGTTGACATGAACGAGAATACTGCAATTAATTTTGCCGCCTGAATGCACACATTATAACTGGGTGACACTGTGGCAAATATTTGCTATTGTCTGGAGATTTATTGATTTAAATCGACAATAACCATATCAAGGAGAATCTGCATCTGGGTAAGATCGTTTGTCCCTGGGGAAACGTTAAATGTCTGCCTTTGAATTCATCGCAGATTGTATCATATTCCGAATGGAAGTTGTTGGCTTTGATTAATATAAGAATATATGCTTTGCCTGCCATACAGTTTCAACTGGAGTCAAACTACACAGATTTAATGTTCTGCACTTCCTATCCAGTGATGTTCTACCCATCTTACTTCACAGGCTTTTGAATACTGTCTGCGAACTGATTCATCGATTATATGGAAATATTTCAAATGGGCAAATATTAATTTGTTTCACACAAAACGCTACAGCATGAGTTAATGAAATTAGAAACGAGGAATTTCTAGTAAGTCAGTTCATAAAGGATTTGCTCAGTTAGGGAGAAGTAGGCAAAAGGATTTGAAAGTATAAATAAGTGATGGCGGAACATCGAGAGTTACAGCCCTATTACGGCTATCAAATATCAATTATTTGATATTTGATAACCTCTATCAATTCTTATAAGCAATAAGAAACAAATCGAAAAATTGATTGAATTAATGGAAGAAAGTCCGGACCTCGCGAAGGGAATTTCATCAAAGCCAGTCCTTTTCAGAAAGTGGGAAGCTATCACGTTGGAACTCAATAGCTTAGGACCTCCAGAACGAGACTCAGCCAAGTGGCAAAGAGTGAATGTTTGAATTTGCTAAAATTCGATGTATTTATTTTTTGATATAACTATTTTAGGTATGGATTGATTAAAAAACAAAAATAAAAAAAAAAAACTTACTAACAACAAAATTGAAATGACTGCAACTGGTAGTGGATCCAGTAACATATGCCGATTGACTGACGCTGAAGAAGCAGTCAGTCGTCTTATGCATTTCAATGACTGTGTAGATCCCCCAGGATTCGAATTTGGGTTGGAGGAACTTCCCAGTTTTATAATTGAAGATGATCAAGAGGACGAAAAAATGGTCGCAGTGCAGGCCGAAGAAATTGCCACAGTGCAGTCATCGAATTCTAGTCACAAGAAATCGTCATACAAGCAAAAAAATTAGTGTGAAAGAATTGTCCTCTTGGAAAATCAGACGTCGGCGCAAGAAAAGTTTTATAACAATATGTCAAATATAATGAGTGGCATCGATACAAAATTGGAAACTATTGAAAAGAGTATTCGCAACACGGAATATTATTATGGTTTGAGTTTATCCTCAATATCGGTCAACACTTCTACGAAGGCTTGTTTTGAAAGTCGGAAGTTCTGCACGAATCTGGAACCGAATCACACCAAGTAAAAAAAAAAATATGTTAACTGCTTACATATGTTCGTCCAAACACATTGCGTTTGATGCATCTCGTAAAGTCCTGCGTATGATAGCTTGTTCCCTCACACCTAATTCATCATAATGCCCGTCAAAAAATAACTCTACCGATGACATTTCGGTCTAAAGTTTTTTTTTTTTAATAATAGGCACAAGGAAATAATTTGTATGATTCGATATCAATAGAAATTTTGAACCGCCCGGATATTTGATATGTATCAACAAGAAATTTGTGGTTGATAGAAAATTTGATGAATATCAATTTTTTTGACGACCGTAATACCAAGTTTACAGATAAAACTATTCACAATAGATCTTAAATCTTATACAATTCACAATTCATCAAAAATGTTGATAGATTGATAACCATAATACCGATTCGTTCATTTTGTTGATATGTATCAATTATTATCAAATATCGTGTTGATATATTTTAATAGGGCTGTTAAACTTCTAACAACCGTGATCCTTGTAATGAATAGGTGGGTTTAATGAATAAATGAAATCGGCCTGCTTTGATACCCTCCACTGCATACAAGCCATGCAAAATTGGTTTTGTATGGGAGGTATCACAACTACTTAACCGACATAGCCCAATTTTAATATCAACCTGACGACGATAAAAGTAAGTCCGTTCACAAAATTTCACTTGCCTATGCAGATTCTTTTCGAAGCTAACGTGTTTTCATCATGTGTTTTCTAATATTGGTTTTGTGTGGGAGATACCAGAACTACTTGACCGACATAGTCCATTTTTAATGCCAACCTGACGACGATAAAAATAAATCCTTTCACCAAATTTTACCCGCCTATGTCAATCCCTATGGGCGGTATCGTGCTTTCAACAGACAGACGGAGAGCCAAATCGATTCAGAATGTGATCCTGATTCAGAATATATAGGTATACTTTATGAGGTCTCCGGTGACTTCTTCTTGGCGTTACAAATGTAAAAGTGAATAAACCTTCCTGTGGAGGGTATAAAAATTGAACAAGTCAATTGGTGGAGAGGTGTCGGACTCAATCTAACATTTTCATCCTTCATTTCATAGCACATCTTGAAATTTTATTTGGCCAAATCAAAGTTCTTACTTGGGGAAAGTAGTTGCTCTTATATAATATCTCTGCAAGTTGCCAGAGGGGAACAATAGAGGAATCGCATTTCGGCAACTTTTACCCGTCTCAAAATTTAGCAAAGCAAAAGAATCCAGCAGGAAAGCTTCGGCAAAGCTGATTTTATCGCTTTTTAGTAAGACCTCGAGTTACTTAAAATTTTCTAACTGTATAACAAGCTTTCCCACTTTCCCAGGATGAGTTTTCGTTTTACTGGCTATATGTTTCGAGTTGAAGTGATCCTGTGATTTTATTCACTGTTACTCAATAAAAGGTCCTTAGAACTCTGTAAATTACTTAGTCGCGTCTTTATGGGTGGACCTAGGCATTAATTGAGACAGCGTTCATTGAATTTTATCCGCTAAATTTTAAATTATTCGTTATTTGTGGATTGCAGTTTTTTTTTTTTTTTTTGAAAAATTGTACATTTGCTTTAAATATTCTTGAAAAATTAACAAGGCAAAATGTTTGTATTAAAATAAAAACATTTTTTTTGGTTTGATTTGATTTGTTTGTTTATTTGAAATAGAGTGGCTTCGTACAATTAAGAACCAAGTTCTTTTATTAGTACATAAGGTACGGGAGTATAATAAAATGACAACAATATTAATACATAAATTATAAATAATAATAATAACATTTAGGAAAAACAGAATACAATAAGAATTTAAAAAATAGATTTCGAATTTTTGAAAATACTAACAACTATAGGTATTTTTAAATTTTTAAATTTTACAATAAAAACAAAAAAAAAATTTAAGAGCAACATTTTGACCATTTTGTTTCCCAAACTCTATCAGATTCCCCGCGGTTAAAGATTTGTTTTAATTTTTATGTTTTTGAATCTCACACAAATTCTAATTAAATAACTCGATGGCAAAATTAAATTACGGAATTAAAATAAAAACTGTTGAGGGGGCCAGCGGCAAGATAATTGCGAGTTGGGGGTCTCAGTACGTTTTGTCAATGTTTGAAACCCTGCGCACTTCTGATCATCTTGAAGCTCATTTGTTGAAGATTTTTTTTTAAATAAATCCTCCAGCCACGGCCATAGGTGGCATATATTATGCCCTCAATTGTTGCATTTAGTAGGAGGTGCCCACACTCTGACACCGTCCTGCGAGCATATTGCCTTGAGCTCCTAAAGTGCAGCCGACTGTTAAAGTAGATGGCGATAATCTTGTTGGATATTGATCTCATCTCTAGTAACTCCGCAGCTTTGAGTACGGACAGCCTCATGTTTCCGGAAGTCTCAGATCCGCCTGTAAGTCCAACTCGCTGATCTAAATCATTTCCCCTCCAAGTTAAATTCCTATACTACTCCGCTCTGTCAAAGTACAATACAACGTCAAGTGTGTCAAAGTCTCCCAAGACTTTTATCTGCTTTGTCAGGCATGTCGAGCAATTATTCCTTCAAAATGGTGCTACATCCCATATAAAAAGTGCATTTTTGCTAAATGCACTATTTACGTTCAACCCTAAATCCGTGTTTGGTGCACTGAGTGCCCCAACTAAATTTCAAATTTAACGAAGTTGTAGTTCGCAGCCACCTTCAACATCCGGTTTGTTTGAAAGGCAAGCGCCATATTAGTACACAAATAAAAGAATCAAACTTGTGCTTGTGTGCATTAACCTACGGTTACCGTTTGAAAGCAAGTAGTAGATTTTGTGTTATGATGTACTCAGTGCCCCACAACACTCTCCTATGTTTCATTCAATTTTTAAATATGTAGGCATTAAATATTCGGATGTTCGGATGAAATATTGTATTGCAGAGAAAGAAATCGATAGGAAAAATTAGAAACGGGTTTGGGTTTATAAGTTTATTGGGCGAAGTCTTACCTCCTTGATGGGTTACAAAAAAGTGAGAAAAACTTAATATAACAAAATTGATCATATATGCTATGGTTTAAATTGATTGAGGGAAATTTTGAAAAGGGAAATTGATTTCAAAGAAAGGCCGTTCATCGCACTTCTCACCTAAACAGGTATTATCAATTTTTTTTAGTGTATAGTATGCGATTTTGATTTTTTAAATTACAGAAATCTTGTAGAAAATAGGCGATAGATAGATTAAGAAGAATTTATTTTCATTTCACAGTAATTTTGTAGGGTAAAGTAGCTGATTTTGAGGATACAAGGAGATAAACTAGGTAGTATACGATTTTTATCAAAAATTAAATATATATAAGATGTACTTAGGTTCTTTGGTTCGGCAGAAAAATAGAAAATATTTTGAGATTGCTGAATACATCAGCACACTGAGAGTTGTCTTCTGAAGAACGGGAGCGACTTGAAAATGAATTCGGAACCTTTTTTGGTGGCGATGGTGATAGTGATGAACAAAATCATGGAGATATTAGATGTTCCGACTTTCCTGTAGCTGCTGGGGCACAAGGTAGTGCCCATATTGTCAGAGTTTCACAATATGACGAAGACTGAGATGCTGTGTATGAAAATGAAGAAGATGAATATTCAGATGCCGACAATCCTGATTATGAACCGAATCCGTTGACTGACCTACGAATCGAACAGATGGCTGAAGAAATGCAGACAGAAGAAAGAATAGAACATTTGTCTTGCACCAATGATGAGGATTTTCAGGCCATCGAACCAAACCGAGGAATGAGGTATGTAGCTCGAAATAAAAAATTTAAACAAATCTGGTGGTCGCTGCCTAGCGAAAGAGAAAACCAAAGAACGGCTAGTGCAACAAATGAAAGAAAGCATCATAACCCCTATTGCTTAGAAACTTTTGAGCACAAAACGGATGCATTCAAGCGTGTCATATCACCGTCGATGCTTGAAACTATTGTCCCGGAGACCAACAGAAAAACTAAGCGAGCAAATGAACAGAACTGGCGAAAAGATTTGGTCAGAGCGAGATGTTGGCATGATACAAATAAAGCCGAAACATATGCGTTCATCACAAGTCTATTAGGCGTTTTTCTTTTTTAGCTCAGAGCTGAGCTCTGATCCGAGCTCGAGCATTATGAGCGCGCTCTGAACCGAGCGTGTTCAGATCGTTCTGATGTAATTATGAAACACACTTGAGCACATAGCTGTCATTTGTAATAAAGTACCTATATGTATAAATTGAATATTTATTAATTGTTGGTTATTAAATTGGTTAACCTTCAGTTCCAGACCAACAAGGTTCGTCCGCCATTTCAATTATTTTGTTTATACTGTTTTTTTCTCTGTCAAATGTGCCTGTAAGTGTGTAATCAGCTTTGTACTCAGCCCGCTCAGTCAATTTATTCTGAGCTCTGAGAGAAGAGAGAAAAACAAATTCTGAGCTCTGATGTATCTGAGCTAAAAAAAAAACACGAACTTTTTGTATAACAGTTCAGGTTGCGCTCTCAACTAAAAAAGAAAAACGCCTTTTATATGCTGGCGCAGAAAAATCTTCTTCCGTAGAAGCTAAGGATCTTTTTCATGAATCGCACATGCCATTTTATAGACCCGTTATGTCTTTGGAGAGATTCGAACAAATAACAAGGTTCCTTAGATTTGATGGCTCACGCACTAGACCAAGTCAACAGCGAGAAGATAAGTTGGCTGCATTTCGTTACATTTGGGGTTTGTTTCAGCATAATCTTACTCTATTCTTTCGACCATCCAAATAATTGACAATTGACGAGCAGTTGGTAACGACGCGTGGAAGGTGCAGATTCCGACAGTATATACCCAGTTAACCAGGAAAATATGGGATAAAGATATTTTGGATTGTGGATTCAATTTTAAATTATCCTCTTATTGGGGAAATATATTTAGGTACGCAGCCAGGACAACAGCGAGCCAAGAATAGTGCGCACGACTTGGTCCTTCGTTTATCTCCACGATACCTTGATAGTGGCTTATCACACTGGATAATTTTTTTACTAGTATTCCCATGGCAAAAGAATTGTGTTCGCGAAAAACAACGATAATAGGCACAATTCGATCGAATAAACCTGAGTTGCCCAATCAGTTCACTGATACAAATGAAGTGAAGTGAAGAGAAACTTATTCTTCTTTTTGTTGCGTCCCAGATTCGATGTGTGTAGTAAGCTAAATAACCCAAATACAAAGAAAAACGTCCTTCTGTTATCGACGGCACACGCTGATGAATCAATGCAACGACCAGGAAGCCTCTGATTATTATTGACTATAACGCTGCAAAAGGTGGAGTCGATACATTATTCGATCAAATGATCCGTATCTACTCGCAAAATAAATCGGTGGCCTATGACACTTTTCCATGTATAGTATGACAAATCCTTCGTGGTGCAACAAAACATCTAATAAAAGAAAACACTTTTTGAAATCATTGCCCACAGAGTTAGTAACTGCACATATTTAGAGGAAAATTCAAAAAGGATCTTTGCGAAAATCAGTGAAAACTGCCATTAGTTTGGTTGGTTTCAAAATTGAAACTTCTACTCCAGTGCTTCCACAAATACGTGTCAATAATATACGCCAAAGATGTATACCATGTAAAGTTGACCGCAAAGGATCAAGGGGAGACACGAAAACCACCGCAGTTTGCGATTTGTGTAACACCGCCACATGCTCTAAGCATTACATACGGGTATGTGAATGTTACTAAGTCGCAAATGCAGAGGATAAGGACAGTGGCGAACTGGGTATGGACATGGATATGTCACCAGCACCATTGAAACGCTCCAAGACACATTCTCCAGTTTGATAACAACTTCATTATAAGTATTTAGCCAATGTTTTTTTTTTTTAAATAAAGATACCCTCGTTATAAATACTCGCTTACATTTTTGATAGATATAGTAAAGGGGTGCAAAATGCCCCAAACACGAAAAACACGAGTTTCAACAAACACGGATTGAGGGTATAATAAATACGAGTACCACTTGTGCGAATCCGGGGTGGGTCACCATCGTCAATAATTGAAATAAAAAACATTATACTGCCCAAAATTCGTCTTCATCAAAGAAAAAGATTATCTGATTCTGTTTCGGTTTTTCGTCACTGTACCGTTCGTAATAAACTAACTAACAGAAAGACATTCAGCCCTCTTGCGGTTGTGAATAATCAATTGGTATTTGATATTTATCAACCAATTTCTTTAATCGGTATTGTGATTGTCAATTGTAAGTGAATAATTGATCCAGTGTCAATTTAAATTATTTCAGGGCTAAAACAGTTAGCAACAGAAACCAAATGAGCCGGTTAGTTGAGCTAATGGAGCAAATCTTGGACGTTGCCAAGGGATTGTGCTCGAAAACAGTGGCGCAAAAAAAGTGTTTTGATATCGCCTGATTGACACAATGGCAAAGGGTAAATTCAGTTTCTTCTTTTATTTAAATCATGTCATATTGTTGTGATAACACTTCTAGGTTTAGATCGATTTGAAATGCAAGACATAAAAAAAGAGAAGACACAGAACAAAATTAAAATTTCGGCAACTGGCGGGTTGACTGAATAGACTGCACAGTTTCAACAATTTGGAAGAGTCCATTATTAGAATGCTGGAAATTGAAACTTGCGTCAATCCACATGGCAAAGAATTTGGGAAGAGGATGAAAATCTGAACGAAGAGACTTCCTTCTTCTGCCATTTCGAAACCCGTATAATCTTCGTCAACCCACAATTCCACTGAACTCGTTTTAATTTGCAAATAAAATATTAGAAGCAAACCCAATTTTTAAAGTAAAATTTAAACATTTAATGTCAAGAAAGCGTATTTTAGTCAATTTCATTCACAATGATCACAACCTCTATCAACTGAGTTACACAATACAAAAGTATCAACTGATTGATACATTTTACCAACTATCAATTATATGGGGTAGAACTACTTGAACGCGCTAGTTGGGCCAATGGTGTTCCAACATTGAACCCAAAAAGCTTAGTCTGGTACACCGATGGATCGAAAATGGATTCCGGAGTTGGAGCTGTTGTCTTTGGACCCAACACCAAAGTATCGATACCCATGGGGACGTGTCCCATGGTTTTTCAAGCGGAAATCCATGCGATCGAAACTTGCGCTGATCTAATCTCCAAAAAAGGTATGAAAGGCGCAATCATTCAATTTTTTCAGACAGTTATGCAGCCCTACAAGCATTAGTTAAGTGCTGTCACGATGCTCTGCAAACCCTCGCCAAACACAACAAGGTAAGGCTTGGGTGGGTACCGGGACATCAGGGTATTGCAGGCAACGAACATGCAGACAAACTAGCTAGAGCTGGTTCAGAATCCCTTCTCTGTGGACCAGAACCCTACTGCACAGTCAATTGGACTTCTGCGCTAAGGCAAATTAATGTTTGGGAGAAACAACTTCGTCTTGATCACTGGGAACATGTGCCTGGTCTAAGACAATCCAAGCGATTAACCCTAGAACACTAATCTTTTTTTTTTGTCGCTAAACACTAATCCTCGCCTGGGAGGCTACTTTTGAAAAAAAAGCCTAATGAATCATTTAAAACTGTTATTTTTACCTTTTAAAAGTATTTATCATACTTAGCAAAACGTTACTCTTTTAGAAAAAAAAACACTAAATTTGAAGTTTTATTAGAACTTTAATAATGAAAACCTAAAATTAAAAAACACATTTTTGAACTTTTTATATAAGTGACGACTTCACAAAAAAAGGAAAAAAAATAATAATATCTTAAAAATTGCACATATACTTTGCAAAACCCAATAAATAAATAAAAACTCTTTCATAGCAAAAAAAATCAGAGCTGTATCACAAGAATTGTGGCCTCCACGTTAATTTAAAAATTAGCCTTTTTTAGGAACTCATTTCTCTGTACATCCGAAGCAGTTCGACGACCTATGTTCTAGGCAATAAGTACTGTTGCAATTTGCACATTTGTACACGCTCATGCGTCGTATTTTAGCAGGACAAAAGCTGCATACTGATCTCCTTCTTTTTTTAATCATCGGTTCTTCAGGACAAGGTGCAGAATCCTCATAAGCAGGCAAATTAAGCACTTCGCGTAAGGCTTCACGAACTCGTTTCTTCATAGTGGGGCGCTCTTCCAAACGTGTCCTCTGCCAATTTTCGCACAAATCATTGCTTAATCTTATCATAAAGTTTCTCCTATTCATTGGCTTGATTTTTTTGGCATAGCAATTGGAGACATAAAGGATATAGCTATTCAAAGCCGCCATATTCAACATACCGTAAAATACACACTGTGGCCATCGCCTTGGCTTACGACTACAGCTTAAGTGACCACACATTTGGTCAAATGTGTCGACGGCACCTTTTGTTGAATTGTACGACTCTATTACAGATGGTTTTTTTGACACTGGATCAATAGCTGGTTCATCGTGCATGGTCGAAAGAAGTTTTGTTTGTTTTTTGAGCTTTAGGTTTGAAGCTGACAAGGGTAAGCTTATCATGAAAGCCAAACATAGACGTTCCGACCAAACGGGATGTATTGTGTTTGAACTCTTCAGGGATTTCTTTTTTGTTACTCCTGATGGTCCCAAGAACGGTTAACTTGAATGGTTCAGCAAGTAACTGTTCAGCTAAAGGCACTGATGTAAACCAATTATCTGTTGTAAGATTCCGGTTGGTCCCATGTATTGTTTTTGTAAGCAGCTTGCAATAGTAGCTGCCAAGAGGATTGCCAGTAGCGGACGAGTCTTTGTTTTTTCCTAAATATGGGCAAGCATCAAACATATATTTAGTGTTGACATCACATGCTAGAACGATCTTTATTCCATATCTAGCAGGTTTGTTCGGTATATACATTCTGAAAGGACATCGTCCTCTAAATGCAAGAAGTTGTTCATCTATCGTGACATAGGAACCTGGATTGTATAGATCACGACATTGTTGGATAAATGTTTCCCATATACCTCGGATTGGAGCAAATCTGTCCTCCTTTTTTCTGTCCTCTCGGCTGCTACGATCATCAAAACGAAGACATCGTATGAGGAAATCAAAGCGTTCGTGACTCATTGTGGCAATATACTTAGATCCGCAAAGTGAAGAATCAAACAGTTCCTTACTTGCTAGGTGATTATTTTTCATCGCACCGGTTAAAAGTAATAGGCCAAGTAGTGCCTGAAGTTCTTCTTTTCTAGAAGTGGACACAGTGGATGTATGTACTTTATATTTTCCTGATTTGACCTCAATATCTTCATTAGTACGAAGGAGTATTTCGCTGATCATATCTGGCGTAAACAATTTTTCAAAACACTCCAATGGTTTTATAACATTCTTGCCACATTGTTTTGGTCCTGGCATAACATGAATTATATTCCTTGCAGCCATCCTGCCTGAACTTTGCCGAGATGAAGCTGGTTGCGATGACCAAATATAGTTGTTCTTACCTCGAGTAATGTGTGTCGATGGCGAAATGATGAGATGTTCATGAGGTCTATTAAAAGTTGAAGTTGATGGCGTGTTAGCATCACCTGGATCATCTACATCTATATTAGCCAACTCATGGTCAGAATCTAAATACGTGGGGTCAGCCAAACTATCATCAGAATCGAATTCTTGGATTTCCAAATTATCCTGATTTTCATTTTCATCGTCGGACAATTCTTCTAACCAATGGCTTATTTGCTCTTCATTGGAATTCATCTTTAAAAAATTAAATTTTCTTAATTTAATTCCATGCAAATAACATAAATATTACAAAAAAGTAAAATTAAAGACTTGAAAAAAACTTACCTTATACACTAATGCTCGCCTCTCAGGCGACACCGAACTCTATAACTGGGAAATTAACCACTGAAATTTTACAAACGTCCGCCATCCACCGCATCTGATTCCCAACTGAGTTGGCAAGGAGACAGAATAACATGGAAGTAGTATATTCTGAGAAAAATTCAGAAAACCGGTTGTGAGCGGCCTCACAGGCGAGGATTAGTGTTCTAGGGTTAATTAAACCTTACTCCTATAAGGGAATCCTTAGGCTCAGTAAGGAAAACATAAGAAAGCTAACGGGCTTCCTCACAGGTCATTGTGGCCTTAGATATCACCTCAACAAAATGAACCTTTGTCCGGAAACAGAATGCAGATTCTGTCTGGAGGATGTCGAGTCCTCTGAGCACATTTTATGTGAATGTCCGGCTTTTCATTGGTTAAGAAAACGTGTCTTTAATAGAGAGACTCGTACGATAGCAGATATAGCGCACGCTGCTACTAAAGACTTATTGACCTTCGTTAGGGAGGTCGCACGTCTCTTAGATTAACTATTCCCCATTGATACAATAGATCTTACAGGTCGCAGTGTCAGCCAGCTGAGCATGTAAAAAAAAAAAAAAAACTATCAATTGGTTGTTGACTGACAACCGCAATAGGGCCCTAGCTCTAAAAGATAACCTGTTGAATCTTTTTTTTTTAATTTTTTTGACTATCTGAGATGATTGCACCGTTTCTTAAAGCACTTTCGAATCATCTATATTTCCATTCCCTATTATTTATATTGCATCAATATCCTGAGCAATGTTGTGTTCCAATGTTTCCAGACCTGCAAGCCCATCGATAGCAATCGTGCCAAAGACTTCAAGTGCTCTCTCTTCAAACTCCTTAATTTTTGCATTTGTAGCAGGACCGCCACCAGTTGCTAGTCTGTGTACTTTTGCCTTTCGTGCTCGAGCCCGTAGCTGATGCTTCCAATGTCCTAACGTCTAAAATATGTATACATGTTATAACTTTCTTAATCGATTGCTAACATAAAACCATAAACGAAGTATAAATAGACTGACAGCTTTCCTACGTCTTCCCGCAGATTTTTTCAATAATTCCCCTTCCTCACGCTCTTAATTTTACTGTCTGTGAAAGTGAACCCGTATGAAGCAGCAAAAGAATGTTCTAAATGGCGGACGATGTAATAAAATACTGACACTCAGCTGTGTTCGTACATCGTGGTATTTATACCTTTTTGTGAGAAGTTAGATGTTCAAAAAACCTTCTGTGTGAAAAGTAAAAAAACACCAAAAATGTTGATATTCCCACATATATCCATGGGGACGTTCAAGTACCTAGGTTAGTAAGTCTGACAGCTCTCTGACCAGATCTATCTCGGTTCTGATTGGCGGAATTCGGTCATATGAGCAGCTGTTTCAGTTGACGTTTATTGAGGGGTAGCCGACGAATCTAGTAAAGAAATTCGTGACTGAGTACTAAGTTGACATTTCTTTTGTTTTCATCAGTGATTTTGAAAGGAAAAACTAAACAAATATAAAACCGAAAAATGTTTATCCAAATTGTCCATAATGGAGAGCAATACGCCCTGGATGCTCCTCCAGAAGTCTGCCGCAGGATACAAACAGGTAAATGAATTCGTAGTAATTATTTGCACTTCTAATAAAATAAAATAATTTCAGACAAATGCTTTGCTTCGCGGTATATGGATTCTGTTTTGAAGATCCAATGCCAGGACAAGCCATCTTAGATGCAAATGGTAAGTGTTTGTTAAAATTCAGTAACGTATTACTCCATTGGACAAAAAAAAAAAATATTTATTTAATATGTATTAAAGGGGTTTTTGGTTAACGCATTAATTGAAAATGTTGAATCACTTTACAACAGCACAGTTCAACTTTTTTGTCCAATGGAGGAGTAGAATACAGTTTAAAGTTAAAAAAAAATGCTACCGAGCACTAAAGTATATTTGCTATCTTTTAGGTAATACGAATACAAGCTTAAAGATACTAAAGTTAAACCGGTTGCCTTAATAGATTTTCAACCGTTTGAATGTGTCACATTTACCACATTTTCTGGTATCCAGCAGGCAAAGTTCAAACATCCCGTTCAATATCTCAGAGAGCAATCGCTTTAACTTTAATATTCCTTAGTTTTTATATACCTATATTAGCTAAAAGATATGTGGTTGACGCATCAGTTGAAAATTTTGAATTTTGGATATGGAATGATGTAAATAATACCAAACGTAATCCGTTTTATTCACAGGTAATGCAAAGAAAATTATTAATCCTTTGCAACCATTGCATTGCAATACGACCAACCAATTGCCGCTCACCAAAGTACCAACAACAGCTCCAGTATTTCCCATCGTGTCCTCTGCCGAGCCTTCCACTCCAACACAGTCGTCAACTCCGCATTGTAGTACTTCGGTTGCCTCAACATCTCATCGAACGGAGTCATATTCTTCAGTCGAGCCGCAAAGCGCAGACGAATCCCCTGTCACTGCTAAGAAATATTTATGCATTCTTTATTTACATAATTATATAACCACCACACTACACCACCACATTTTAAAAGAATTTCGACATCAATGTTCCGAAAAGATGTGTTAGACGATGATGAAGCAATGAGCATCTTAAACGGAGAAAAAGGATGGGAGATCTTATATGAATACTCAGTAGCAGCACTTCGTTATAGAAACCGTATCAAAGGAGGAGATTTTTAATGTAAGACTAAACTTAATTTGTCAACCTGGTAGACGGCCATAGGCCAAACCAATAATGACTTAGGCTAATCTTTACATTGTAAAATACTTATTGAAAATAAAAGTCAACTAACTAACTATAACCACCTGATTATTTATTTTGTAGATTTGGCCTTCGACCAGAAGGCAGTGTTGTTGTTTTTGGATGATGGCATAAAGCTGAAGGAAGATATGGTTAGTTGCAAGATTCGCAGAAAGCATGTGTTCGACAAAATTGCGGCGAACATGCAACTTCACGGGTATTCCTTTAGCTCCACCCTACTTGACAAAAAATTGGCAAAACTGCGCACCACCTGTAATAAAATTAAGGACAACAACAAGGCCAAGAAGAGGACAGGGGGCGAGCGTACACAGAAAGAATTGAAAATCACCAGTTGCAAAATTTTGAGTTGCAAATTCACGAATTATATAACGATTTTTTCTTGGATTGATATAAAAATTCGTAATTCGACATTGAAAACGGCGTAGAATACAAAATTCTGCTTGTATTAATTCGAGCTTCTTTTATTTGTGTGATTTGCGATATTTTTTTTCGCAGTTTACCACTTCAATGGGTCAATTTCTCAAGCACTACTTCACAATTGCAAAAAGTATTTGCTGATTTACAAACACTGAGTGATGAATTAATGATATCTTATAATAATTGAACACATGTAAATTGAAAACGTAAAATGACGTAGAGAAATTGTGAATTACAAAATATTTTTTTTTAATTTCCATGGAATTAACTGCCCGATGTGTGGAATTTTTGTGCGCACAAGCAGCCGACAAAAACGAAACATCATAGCATGTCCATGGTCAATGTAAAGAAATCCTTTTAAGTCCTTTCATTTTCTGCATGGACAGCTCCAACCATGCGCATTTGGCTTCATTAGAGTCAGACAGTCGGTATTCAATCTTTGCTTAAAGCAGTTCTTGTCGGGTCAAATTTATTTATAAGTATAACTCATTCGTAGTGATAGTGAGTGTACTAACCTACAAATTGTAAAGGATTTTCGAATATATCTTGTAAGTACATATTGAATAATACAAAAAAAAAATGAAGTAGGTAGGGCTATTAGAAAGAAGTTTAAATTGGAATGGAATCTAAAATATCATATGTAATTGAAAACAATTGTAAATGTTCGTATCAATGGCAAGTTATTCTAAATAATTTGTTTGTATTTTAAATTTTAGCATAAACCGAAGAACCACCCCAGACAAATCCCGTTGTCTCCGGACGATTTTCATGGATATCAGGAGGAAACAAATTACAAAATGTGACTTTAAATATGTATTCGAAAATAACCTAAATAATTAAACTACGAATCCCGATTTGTAAATCGTAAGATATAAGTTGTAAATTGAGAATAAAGTTTTCTAATTTCACGATAAAACAATTTCAATTTAATACGGTGATGCCTCAAATCACTACTCAAGAATCGTAAATTGCAAAATATGAAATGCAAATTGATAAAAAAAGATTCAATTTACAATTACGAAATCGTAAATTGCAACTACTGTGGTAAATCGACCCCTTTTGTTCGCAAATCAACACTTTTGAGTTGCAATTCAAGACTAAATGGTTTTAATTTGCTAAGGGAGGAAATCGTAATTTACAACACAAAAGTGGTAATTTACGAAATATTTTTGCATTTCACAATCCATAGTAAAAGCAAATTAATAACTATTTGTGTCAAATTGCGATTGGTTATTGCAATATGTATTCCTCATTTGATCGCATCATTGACAATGAAAAGTAGCGATTCGCGACTTTCGAGGGTCAATATCTTCACTTTGTACAATTTATAGAATTGCGAATAAAAAGTCGTGAATTAGTAAATCCTGAGCTAAGCTCTAAAACTAGACAAGCTTTTCGTGATTCTGCGCTCATTTTTCTTGATTTGATCTTAAAATTTTTTCCGTGTATGTGTTGGCCATATATGGAGCAAATGTCCTCCATATATGAATATGAGCTCGACATAGCTGATGCGCCCGTAGTATCCAGCTTGATACCCAAAACACCAGGTTCCTCTAGACAATCATACAGGCCAATCAGATCGTCGGCGGCGTTGGATGATGAAGATATTTCTCCTCGATATCGGCGTAATGCCAGCAGAACAGCCAGGGAGGAATTGATGGCAATCGAAAGAAAATGATGTCTGAGGCACGATGATTGGGATAGGGAAATGCGGAGCAGGCAGCTGGACTTGGGAGCAGTTTTACTTTGAAAAGAAGAAGTATGAAGAAAGCAAATCCACAAGGTAGGCACTTAAACAATATTTTTTGTTTTTTAATTTAGTAATAAACACTTTATTTCTTTCAGCAAATAACACCTGTGTGTATTACAAACTAGTTTTAAGTATATTTTTTATTTTTAGATTAAGTTAGTCTTAAGTTTAATTAATACATACAGTGCGGTTCATTTGAATAGACGCACAAGAGTTACGTTTTGAATTTTGATTTCTTTTCGTCTGATGTTGATCAAAGAGAAAATAAACGTATTCAGGAGAGAGGTACAGTTATATTGAGTAAAAGAAACATAATTTTAAATTTAACAAGAGTCCCATAAAGGTAGTCTCACTCTCCTTTTCCTATATCATGCAAAACTGCAAGCATTTTTTCGGTTCATTTGAATAGTCGCACACATAAAAAAGTTAAAAAACAACAAAACACTGAATTTTTTCGCAATATTTTTTTTTTCTTTTATTTATTTTAATTAATGTTGTGCCATTTTAATAGCGTGTACTGCCTCCACCGTTAGAAATAACCTCAAAAATTCCGTTTTTCAAAGAGTCATACAAACTTTGAAGATAATTCAAGGAAATCTTGGCCCAAGAAGCTTTAATCGCCGCAATCAGCTCTTGATTGTTTTGATATTGCTTGCCTCCTCTGTAAATTTCACGGACAAGCCATCCCCAAACATTTTCAATGATATTAAGATCAGGCGAATAGGGAGGCCAGCCCAATATCTGTATATTCTCATTGGCAATCCATTCTTTAATAACACGGGAATTGTGTATAGGCGCGTTATCCTGTTGGAATATCCATGAAATAAAGTTCCTTTATTTCCACAAAAGCCGTTTCTAAAAGAGCTTTGTAAGAAACCCCAGTCATTTTGTTGGAAACGATCACCAATTTAAAAGCACCATAGTACGAAATCGAACCCCATACCATTACTCCTCCTTGTCTTGAATGATGACGGTCTAAAAACATATTTTCTTTCCGGAGATCATGAAAGTAATAGTTGTAGCCATCAGGACCATCTAAGTTAAATTTCTTTTCATCCGAAAAGACAACTTTGCTCCAGTTTCTTGAGACCACTTCAACGTCCAAATCCCAAGTCATATGCAATCTTGCAAATTCAAGGCGCTGTTGCTTGCGTGCGGTGTTTTTTTTTTGTAGTTTTGTAAGCTTTAAGTGTGGAGCACTCACAATTACACGACGCACAGTGGATTTGCTACAAGAAACCCCCGCTAGTTCCCTGATTTTGTTTGTGGATTGAGCAGAATTAGATGCTAGTCTTTGAATTTTCCGCTTGTCTTGCGGTGTTATAACTTTTTGGATCCTTCCTTTGTAACTATTTCCATAGGATTCACCATTCTTGACAAAGTTTCTTATAACTCGTTCACTTCTGCCAATTTGACGGGCTATTTCGCGATTTGAAAAGTTCTCCGAAAGGTAAGCTTTAACTTGAGCTCTTTCTTCCAAATTTAACACTTTTTTTCTGCCCATTTTAATGAAATTAGTAAAAAAACAATTTGCCTCACTTTCTAATTAACTTTTTACTGCTCTTTGTCCAAGTACTTGATGCTAACTAATCAGTTTAACCGGTGCGACTATTCAAACGAACCGAAAAAATGCTTGCAGTTTTGCATGATATAGGAAAAGGAGAGTGAGACTACCGTTATGGGACTCTTGTTAAATTTAAAATTATGTTTCTTTTACTCAATATAACTGTACCTCTCTCCTGAATACGTTTTTTTTCTCTTTGATCAACATCAGACGAAAAGAAATCAAAATTCAAAACGTAACTCTGGTGCGTCTATTCAAATGAACCGCACTGTATGTACATAATCTTATATTTAATAATATAATAATAATAATAAAAATAAATAAAAATTGAGACATTACATAATTTCTCTCTGGATTTCTAGTTTGTTGACGTTGGAATGGCTGCTGTGGATCTAATGGAGATGCTTCGGCGTAACTTTCTTCCAAAAAGTCGTCGCCGCGAACATCAGCACAATCTTTATGCAACATAATGTGGTTGTGTATTATTACACAAACTGTCACTTTATTGTTTGTCATTATTGGATTGGCGACATCAAGGTACTTGAACCTCCGCAAGCGTCCTTTAAGCAGCGCAAATGCCCTCTGTATGGTGACCCTCGCACTGCTCAGTCGTTTGTTGAAATGGAAATGGGACTGTCTTTCCGTCAAATGTCCATTGTCTCTGAAGGGAGTTATTCCAAGTAGCGGATAAGCTGCATCTCCTACCAGGTGAAAATCTGCATGTACAATAGCGTCTAAATGCTCACAGAGGGGGCTATTTCTGTATACACCCTTGCGTCATAAAGCCTACCTGGTACACCGAAGTAGGTACATGTCAGTGAATACCGTGCGACGATCACATACGTCTAGGAAATAAACCAATTTATTATTTATCGTTGACTAGATATCATAAAGTTACCTTGCAATAAGATTACAGAGTGAGTGCTTTTCCGGTTGCAGTAATCTGTGGTGTTTGCTACGGGCTGCAACCGTTTCGCAATGCTTTTTCGTAGTCCGTTACGAATGAATTGGGTTTAAATTGAAACAAATTTGCTTCAATATATTGGAAGAGATGAAGATATATTTGTTCCGATTTGTTACTCATGAGTACGTAAATGAATGGGTAGACCTAAAAGAAGCGTTTTTACTTGGTAAAAAGTGCAATTACATTTGTACATTAACATTGCGCGAATTTGTTGATATTATTTTTATTTCAATGAGAAGAGTGCGAACTTTATGCTATTGGTTTTATTTCATTAGCTTTTCTTATTGAAATAAAAGTATCTACTAATAGCAACAAATTCGCACAAATTTGTTGCTATTAATTTCACAAATTCTTCAAACAATCTACATTCATATATGGATGTATTTAATAATTTAAAATGTTTCAGTATCGAATTTTAAAATATTAAATACGTACAGTTATGAATGTAGGTTCATCAATGCATACTCAAAAATTGAAAAATGTCAATGCATAATAAAAATAAAACGTAGGTAATTAAACATATATTTCACATCCAATTATTTTTTTATTACATACATGTTCATCATGAGCAAAGTGCACGATCAAAAGCTGCTTGTAGCCGCAAGATGGAACAACACTGAAAGTGCCATCCAATAAATATTCGCGGTTCGCTGTCTCTGGCAACTTTTGGATGGCAGTTGCAATTGTTGGGGACACGAAGATTGAATATGAAAAATTATCCTCCATAACTGTGCACCTATAGAAGGCTTCGCTCTTTCGGTATCGTGACATACCAAAATCATTCATTACATGATCTGTTTTAAATAAGTTCAACACTTCTTTTACAGAAACGGGAGCTTTGGGGAATGATTTGTTTCTAATGTTTATAAGCTGCCTTCTGATTTTCCCAAACTGAACACTTGAAGCACTTTCAATGTCTTTTGCACATACTTCATCAAATACTTCCCGAATCCCGCTTCTTTTTAATGAAGTATTTGCACATTCTTTTTTGATTTCACTAATAACTTTCATTTTCATTCTAATGTTTTCTGCGCTTGAATGATTATGCGCGGCACTTGATTTTGGGATTCGAGCCAAGTTTTCATTATTAAAATCAATCACAACACTAGCACTGCATGCTCCATTATAGCAAGTATACCGCTTAGACATTTTTGAGTTCATTTTAAACCTGTACAATGGTTTTATCTCAGGAATATAAAGGAGAACACTTCCTTTTCTAAAACCCTCACAAAACTCGAACGGGAATATTAAATCGCTTGCACTACTTTCCATTTCGCAACGTTGTTAAATGCGACTATCACCAAGCAATGAAATGTTCTCAGACTAACATCTGACCTTAGACTAACATGTGACGCAAATATTTACCTACTCATTTGCATTACTAACGGCAAAACATTTTTTTCCCTATTAAAGTACAGCTTCAACTCGCAACATTTGGCCTTATCTCGCTTTGGAAAAGTGAAATATGGCCATATTTTTCCCCATATGGCATTATTTCACTTTACTAAAGTGAAATAATGCCAAATGTTGAAATATGGCTTTATTTCACTATTGTAAAGTGAAATAAGGCCAAATCTGAAAATTTGGCCTTATTTCACTTGGCCTTATTTCACGGCACCCTTTATTTGAATATGGCAACCGTCAATGGCTCCAATGATTCCAGGTATATGGCCACCGCTCTTTTCTTTGAAAGTCTGTATTTAATTGTTCGATTATCTACTTATTAAGAATATCAAAGAAACGTTGTTAACTTGCCTGAGAAATCTTTTCATATTTATGTCTGGAAGGTCATTTTAGATACTCCTGTAAAAAGGTTCCGATGCAAGGGTTCCAGCACTTTTGGAGTAGTTAAATCGATCGCCTGCTGATATAAGAAACTTTCACGCTTTAAACTGTGATAAGAAATATAAGAATGAAAGTGTGTGCTCGTAAATATGGTGCGAGGTATTACTCGCATTTACACTTGGTGAAATTTTAAGTAAGGAGTATTGTTAAAAATGCAAACATCAGCTTCCAATTAATTTTTATCGAAATCAAAAATATCTTTTTCGAAATACGAGCCGTTGCTTAAAATACCGATATTGTTAAATTCGTGAGGGAAACGAAAAATGCAATCATTGCAAAAAATTTTAAAAATTGTACATGCATTTTGGATAAAATTTGTGTTTTCATGTGGCCTATAGAAAACAAGGAAAATAATTTAGATTATACGGTAGGTATACGACGGTTTAGAAAAAAAAGCGTTGATTGCCATTAAGTTAAAGATGACCATATTACCTTTAAAACATAGTTTTGTTAATCAGTCTTATTGTGAGTTTCGTCCGAAAAATATTCCACCCAAAAAAGTTGATATAAAGGGTGATTTTTTAGCTGGTTTGGTTTTGGCAACACCGGTTTTGACAGCTGACGTGTGTTTAGTACCTTGTGTCACTGTCAAACAGCTTCAGTTTGGTTTGCAATTTAACCATGGATCGTCTTACAAATGAACAACGCTTGCAAATTATTGAATTTTACTATCAAAATTCGTGCTCGGTTCGAAATGTTCATCGCGCGCTGCTTCCATTTTATGATCGGCATTCTCGACCTTCTGAGCAGTCTATTCGGAAGATTGTGACCAAATTTCGCACCAAATTTACTTTGTTGGACATTTAACCACCAACACGTTTACGTACTGTGCGTAGTGAAGAAAATATTGCGGCCGTATCAGCTAGTGTGACAGAAGACCGCGAAATGTCGATTCGGCGCCGTTCCCAGCAGTTAGGCCTTTGTTACAGCACTACGTGGAAAATTTTGCGGGAGGATTTGGGCGTAAAGCCTTTTAAGATACAGCTGGTGCAAGAACTAAAGCCAGCCGACCTACCACAACGCCGAATTTTTGGTGAATGGGCTCTTGGAAAGCTGGCCGAGGATCCGCTTTTTATCGAAAAATTGTGTTCAGCGATGAGGCTCATTTTTGATTGAATGGGTACGTAAATAAGCAAAATTGCTGCATTTGGAGTGAAGATCAGCCAGAAGCATTGCAACAGCTACCAATGCATCCCGAAAAAGCCACTGTTTGGTGCGGTTTATGGGCCGGCGGCATTATTGGGCCATATTTCTTCAAAGATGATGCGAATCGCAGCGTTACTGTCAATGGTGAACGCTACCGAGCGATGATAACAAACTTTTTTTTGCCCGAAATGGAAGTTCTTGACTTGCATGATATGTGGTTTCAACAAGACGGTGCCACATGCCACACAGCACGCGAAACAATGGCGCAATTGCGAGGCGAGTTTGGTGAACAGTTAATTTCACGTTTCGGGCCGGTCAATTGGCCGCCTAGATCGTGCGATTTGACACCATTAGATTATTTTTTGTGGGTGTATGCCAAGGCTAATGTGTATAGGGACAAGCCCGCTTCGATTGACGCACTGGAAGCCAACATCCATGCATTCATTCGTGAGATACCGGCCGATATGTGTTAAAGAGTATGCCAAAATTGGACTCAGCGGATGGGCTACCTGAGACGCAGCCGCGGTCAACATTTGCGTGAAATTATCTTTAAACATTAAATTGCAAGGTTCAAACTATCGATTCAAATAAATATTTCATTCATTTTTTCGAATTTTTTGTGTTTTTTTTTTTAAAAAAGTTATACCTTTATATGCATTTGATACATACCGTTTTCGAGAAAAATCTAAAGTTTAAAATGATCGAGCAAGAAAAAAAGGCTCTGAACTTTATGCCCACAAACTTTAAAATCGAGGTTTGAGACAAATCCGCCTACCTTTAAGTCTCAGAAACCGACGGACATAGAGACAAATGCACGAAATTGTGTGGCATTACATGTAATTGAGAAACATCTGAAAATCATTCGAAATTTTGTACGATATTGGTATCTTAATACTACTCGTATACGACAAAGTAAAAAATACAATTTAGACCAAAAACATACAATCGGGACTAAGATTTAGTTACAGTCCGCACACAGTTCATTTTTCATCCCTGGTTACGATCTGATTACTGGGGAACTTCTAAATGTTAGACTTAGAATATCATAATTTAAGCTTCTTTACATTATAAACGCCGGGATTACATAAAAAAATATTTGTTTATAAATGCATCAAAAGCAAGACCGAATTATACCTGCAACAATTGATGCTGTGCTAAGACTTCAATAACGTAAGGGTATAAGAAACTAATTCGCATTCTTTTGTTCATGCACTAACTAGTTACAAGAAAGTTCTAAAGGGTTTTCCAATAAGAGGAGTTATTTTGGTATTCAAAGAAAAATGCCATTTTTTGTGATAAAATATCGGATGTTTATTTCATAATAAAGAGGAAGTTATGCAGTTAATAATGAAAAACAACATCAGCCAAATGGCCACCACGAGCACGCATACAGGACCATATCCTTTTCATGAAATTTTCCATAACTAAATCGCAAAGTTGCTGCCCTATGTCCTCGATAGCACGAATTTTATTTTGGAGGTTTTGAATTGACGCTGGGCTGTTGGCGTATACCTTATCTTCCACGTGGCGCCAAAGGAAGAAGTCGCAAGGTGTTAAATCACAAGATCTCGGTGATCACCTCTTCGAGAGATAACGCGGTCCGGAAACTTTTCCCGTAAAAGATCAATGGTTTCGTTGCTTGTGTGGCACGTAGCGACGTCTTGTTGAAAGTAAACGTTGTCCAGATCAATACCATCCAACACCGACCATAAAAAAATCATTAATTATCTCTGGATAGCGCAATCCATTCACCGTAACTATTGATCCAACTTCATTTTCGAAAAAGTAAGGTCCAATGACCCCGCCGGACCATAAACCCCACCAAACAGTCACACGTTGAGGATGGAGAGGCTTCTCAACAATAACTCTTGGGTTTTCCGAGCCCCAGATGTGACAATTTTGCTTGTTGAAGAATCCACCGAGGTAGAAATGGGCCTCATCAGTTAAGATGATTTTTCGATGGAATTCCGGATCATTTTCATGCATTTCAAGGACACAATCAGCAAAGACACGACGTTGTTGATGATAGGCCGGCTTGAGTTTTTGTGTTAACTGAACTTTATAAGGCCTAAGACCCGAGTCTTTATGCAAAATACGGTGTAATGACGTTTATGGAATGCCCAATTCCAAAGAACGACAAGAAATGGACAAACCTGGGTTTTCTTCAACACTTTGGGCTACAGCAGCAATATTCTCAGTTGTTCTTGAGCGACGTGCATGGGTTTTATTCTTCACATCACTAACTTGTCCCAACAGCTCGAAATTTTCCACCAATTTCTGTATTGCAGTCCGACAAGGTGCTCCACGACGACCAAAAAATGCTTCAGTTTTGCGAACTGTGACTGCAAGATTTTCACCATTTTTTTAGTGAATTTTAATAATTTCAGTGCGTTGTTGCAGCGTTTATCGTTCCATTTTTAGTAATGGCGTAGTTTCTACTTGTCAAATGTCAAATAATAGAAGCTTCAAAAGTAACAGCTACCGAAATAGCGGGTCATTTACAATAACACCTCTTATTGGAAAACCTTTTATTTTAGAGAGATAATAAAGAAAGTGAATTCCTTTCAATAGTAACTGATTTCAATTTCCACAAGCCAGTATTTTAGAAAGTGCACAGCTTTCATTTGCCAACATTTTGTGAAATAAGTGGTGCTCTTTTGACTTCCACAAGAGCTGTCTTGAAAAATGCACAAATAATTCAAGAAAAGAAATACCACAACTGTTGACCCAAGGTCATACCTTTTCATCTAACTTTTAATTTACCACACTATACCTCTCCCCTAAAATGTTTCCAAAGATTCCCCACCAGTTATCGCTGTAATAAATACCAAACTCAAATCAACCTCATTGTCCATGCGGCATCGCGCCCAATAATCGTATACCCATTTAGGTAAACACAAAAAGCTTGAATATTTTAAATCAATCGTAAGCGTAAAACAACAAACACAATCAAGCCCAGCCACGCGAACCTCATTCATCGCCGCATAAATAATTAATTAATGCAAATGGCCAGACTCACTGTTGTCAAAAGAATCTAGTTTATTGCTTATACGAAAATAAAGATGCAGGCTGTAGTTAAGCACTTAGGTACGAGTTCAATCAATTGATTGAAGCGGCTGATGGAGCTTCTTTCCTCCTCTTGGTCAGAAATCATGTCTCTGCAGAACTTCTCTTATGATGGAGGCCAATTCCGGTTCAAGGTTGGCGTTTCTCAAACTCAGCGTTGAACCATGCTGTGGTACTGTCGCCTCGAAAGACACCGAAGGATAAGTTTGGATTATACTCACTCCGGAAGGTGACACTGGCCTGGACGAAATAGCATACTGCTGGACCCTCGCTGTGTGAACATGGTGTACATGAGCGGGCTGTCTGTGCAGAGTGCGTGCGGAATGCTGATAACACGCACTGTGAGTAACTGGCACCGAATGATGAGTGTGTTGAAATCCCGTACCATATGTGTTTAGCTGTTGCTGATGGCGATGATGATCATGGTACGAATTGGCGCGTTGGTACTGCGGGTAAACTACGGACAGGGGTTGCAACCGGTTGGCGGAATGATGTGCCTGATGATTGATTGCATGCACAGATCCAATTGATTGTCTGCTTTTCGGTTGAACTGCTGACTGTAATTGCAGCAGAGGATTAACGACCGTTGCATCATAATTTGGGATGTGCGAATGAACTGGCGCTTGAACATTGCGATGTGGATGCGCAGGTCCGGAAACCGCTTGTTGGATTGAAGATTCCACTGGAGGTGGAACCAACCCGACCGTATAATCCTTAATTGGGTTTTCCAACGTCGGCGGTAACAAGCTTCGCAATGGCGATGGTATCCTTTCGAGCGGGTTAAACGGCAGCTTTAAGTTTCTACTCTCAGATACGTCAGCGTTACTGTGTAACAGAGCGGAGAGTAAAAATGCTGTGATTAAATCGAGGCCCTGTCAGAGGCAAACGATTTATTAGAAATGCAATTGAACTAGCGCGACTTTAACCTTACCTTCATTTCAGTTCAGAGACTTGGAAACACGAAAATATCTGAGAGAATAAAGTTATATCTAAAGTGCGACCGGCCGTTCGGTGGGGTTTATATAGTCTTTTAGAGACGCAAACTTTTACGATGGTCCAAACCCGTTCCGTAGAAATTATGTTTGTTTCGGCACTGGCCGAATATGCTAATATATTCTATGATTTAGCGGAAGCTTTTTGGGAGTGTGATGCGACACACTGAACAAAATATAAAGAACAAGATAAAAATACAGGTTCTTAGGTAAACCCGAGTAAAATTGGGAATTAATCATCGATCGAGAATCAGTGCTGATACGTACATAAGTAATGATTATAATAAGCTTATATTCGCCTTAATCCAAAGAACGCTTTTATTTAACCTTATGTAGCTTTGTTTCCGACTCCCCAAAGTGTCTGGCGGACAACTCACCGACACACAGACAGTAATAAACAAGTTTGCGTATGAAATTGGTATTTTTCAATATTATTTTAAATTCATGAAATTAGTGAGCAGTAGTTCAAGGAACCACGTGTCTTATAACACGTGCTTTCAGCGGTACATCGTAAAGTTTTGATGAGTTATCCAATTTCAAGTTTTTTTTTTGTAAAATTTCTATTCTGGAAGTCACCAAATATTTCAGTTTGCTTGCTGGTTAGATTTTTTTCCCACCGAGGCAAGTGGAAATCTTTTAAAAGACACTAAAGGGTCCGCCATCTAACTTTTTTTTCAACTAGTGCTTATTTCGCGAATGGTAACACTAAGCTCATGTCTGATTTGACAGATAATTAGTTTTATCCTTCCGCTGAACGAATATGATTGTGTATACGTTTGAACAACGCTGGGAAATATTACGACATTACTTTGAAAATCATGGTAATGGTGCAGAATGTGTGCGAAAATTGCGTACGGATTTTGGAAGAAGAGAAGCACCGTCAGTTCCGTATGTTCGTTATCTTGTGAAAAAAGTTAAAGAAACTGGCATCCTCATCGATAAACCAAAGCGTGAAAAGCCAAAAACAGTGCTTACACCCGAGAAAATGGAAATTTTGGTCCAGAGCCATAATTGGGCCATTTTTCTTCGAAAATGAGCAAAGAGTGGCCGTTACAGTCAATGGCGATCGTTATCGGGCCATGTTGAACGAATTTTTGTTCACAAAAATTGAAGAGGACGATATTGGCAACATTTGGTTTCAACAGGACGGCGCTACGTGCCACAGAGCCGAAGCTACACTCGATGTTTTGCGCCCTGTTTTTGAAGATCGCATTATCAGCCGCAGAGCTGAGGTCATTTGGCCACCGCGGAGCTGCGATTTGACACCGTTGGGCTATTATTTGTGAGGTGCCGTAAAAGATAAGTATTACGCCGACATGCCAATATTCGTGAAGTCATTGGTGAAATACAGCTGCACGCAATCGATAATGTGCTTAAAAATTGGACCGATCGTGTAGGCTACTGCATGGCCAGCCGAGGCAGCCATTTGAATGAAATTATTTTCCATTATTAACCGGAAGGATTGTACTTTCAACTAAAAAAATAAATTTGAGAAAATATTCAGTAGTTTTTTTTATAGCATTTTCAAAAAAAAAAAGTTATTTGGCGGACCCTTTATTAGGAGGCTTATTCACCTGTAGTGTGTTAAGCGAGGGGTCCCAGGTTCGAATCCCGAGAAAAACCCAAATTCCAACTTAAGGTTTTTTTCACTGCGCCACCTCTCGCGAACGTCTGACAAACATCCGAGAGTATAACTGTCATGAAAGAGCTTCTCAATTGGCCGTTTGGACTCGGCATAAAATTGTAGATCCCTTCCATTCGTCCCAAAAATAAAAACTCACACAAGACGAATGGTTGTGAGAAGCTAGGCTTGGGTCCATACGGACCTGTTGCGCCAATTATTTATTTTTTTTTTTTTTACATTTTTTTACCAAATTTTCTGCCGCTACTTTGAAATGCTCGGCCGTTAGGCCATCTGCTCCTGCAGCGTTGTTGGCCTTAAGCTTGGATATCGCTTTCGCTTTGCTCAGGTGGAGGGAAATTTGTACTATAATTATCATCCTGGTTGAAGGGATCATCTGCGGAGCAGCGGATTGCCCTATAATTCTGTTTCGGTCGTCTAACTGTCTGCAGAAGTTTTTTTTCCTCAGCACCGGCTGTGAAACTACCACCGTATTCACATGCTCACCGTGCAGGGCTTTGTATCTTTGGGGAGATCTTTTTACGCTCTGGTAAAAATTTTGAATAATGCCTCCGAAATAGCATCCCGTTATAGATTCAAACGCTCGCTTCTCGTGCTCTTTCTCTTTCCCTCTTAGAAGTCGATGTTCCTGCCCTTTTTTTGTGTGTAGATCTCCGCTCTCCCAGCAGCTCTGGTTTTTCTCTGCAGCATTGCTCGATAAGCTCGTTTTTGGATGTATTTGTCAGCTAGTACTCCCCATTGAACCAGTTGTTTCGCTGCGGTCGCCTAGTTGAACCCAGCACATCGATGGCAAAACTTCTGGTGACACTCAGCACTGAATGCTATTTATGTACCAGCTAAGAGGTTAAAAAGCTCTAGAGGTCTCTTGCGACCTTGTGACTTCAAATCTTTTAGCAGCCTCCTTTGGGTGTTGTTGGGTGGTACATAGATATCCGCATACGTATTTATGTACTTTGACTACTATCAATTAGTGGTTCGAGTCTATGTGGTCCGACCGAAAATGTCGGATACCCAAAATACTGGGACACACGATTTGAGCGCAATCAATTTGATTGACTATTTCTTCTAGAGATCGGCAGGTCCTTTTGTGTATGCTGAGGTGTTTGACACGTATGCTGGCAGTGATAACATTTTGCCGAACGAACAGTCTTGGCACAGTAATTCGGAAGTAAGAAAATAAGTCTTCCAGTGAAAAGCATCAAATGCTTAACTGCGTCATTCTTTTTCTCTATTGGAACGTGGGTACAGATCAAAGTGTTGTTTCAAATTTGGCACTATTTTAAGTCTAGTCACAAATCCCAATCCAAATAACCGTTCCATGCAGCAGTCCACCACGGTTTACACAGCCTTACTTATAAACACTTTAAAATTCACTATTCACCGAGGGATAACTGAATACAAACAAATATTGAAAACGACGGTGATGAATGCAAACTTCGTCTGTACGAAACGAAACAACCGTCTTCATTTTGCGCCTCATTTCCATTTAAATTATTCAAACAGAATCTCTCTTATATTCATATTCGTTTAACAAGTGGCACAGCAGTTTTCAAATTCGTTTTAAGTCACGTCCAATTCGTATACACTTCCAGTGTAACTTCTAATATTATTGCCATGACATATTGTAACCTTGAAGGCACCCTCTGTCCCAGAAGAGTCTTATGTAAACAATAGCAGCGAGAAATCTTCATAATTCCGCTCACTTGGTCGCCCCCAGTCCTCAGATATTCACCCGAAATTTAATTTATTTATATAGCTCTTGGTTTTGGTTTTTCCCTCCCATCTTTCGAAATCTAATCGTTATTCACTCACGTACAGAGACATCACATAGAATTGAAATTCAAAATAAAGCCAATATCTGGCCCCCAAAAACCAAATCTTCCAGCGTGTATGTGTGTGTGTGTAACCCTTTTAATATTTAATTTTCAGCTGACTCTTATGCTCATCTGCCAAGACCCCATGCCATATTCCCCAAACACTGCTCAAAACCAAGACAGTACAAAAATCCGAAACACTCCCAGAGTATATGGTGTGGCATTGGAAAAGTTTTCAAATCATCGTCGATGACTTCTATTGGTTGGTTAGGTGCCCATGAAATATTCAATGCCACCTCGAGCAACGGCTTCGCATGAGGGCGACGACAACACGAGGTCAATAGCAGCACAGCCCTAACACAGTTTGGTTTGGTGTTCCGATCTGTGGTCGGAATTGATGTCAGAAAGATAGAATGTAGTTCCATTGGGGTGTCTATACCCGGAGAGGAATCTCAGTCGTTCGATTTATTTTGGGTGCGGGGTGCAAAATTATTAACTTGATATAGAAGGGCTTGGCGATTTCTATACATCCAGCACGACGACGACGGCATCAAATTTCAAACTTGACCCCAGATACCCAAACACTAGGGACATGAGTTTGTATTTTGTTTTTAGTATCCTGGAATTCATAATATGTACGATATTGAACTGGATTGTGCCCCCATATGTGTGGTAATCGCATAAAGGCCAAGTGCTACTAGACAATGGTGGCGGTGATAAGGCGGATGTTGTTTTTGAATTCCTAAGTATTCTGATATGAAATCGGATTGCTCTGGAATAGAGTAATAGGAATCAATATTTTTTTTATAGAGCCATTGTTCAATTCGGTCTGGTGAAACTGGAAATCGGCTGTTATTGTTATTGCTGACCAATACCAATTGGATTTCGATTTTCAGTCCTTTGAGGCTAAATTGGATGGAACTAATGTGAGTATGTTTCGTTGTTATGATCTGCAAAGTTATATTCTTTTTGGAAAAATGTTGGGATGGAGTTTTTTTCCCAATCTTAATCATACTTTTATTCCTTTAAAAATAAGCATGTATCTAGTATCAAGCCTTTAATGTTAATTTCTTTAAATAGCCGATTGTGGGGAACTCGTTATTTGCAATAGAAAGGTGACCTATGTCATAGTCTGAGGCTGATGAGAAGGTTGGGGAGTTTGGACCCAGTGTGAAGCTTTAGATCGATAGGGCTGCAAAAAGGTCAAGTGAAATAAGAACATCTATTTACAGTTGGTCTTACTTCATTTGGCTTAATTTCACGGCACCAAAAGCCAATCTACTGGAATATGCAAATCACTAAGTTGATAAACGACTTCAGTCGGAATTGCGCCGATAGCTAAGCGTAGGTACGATTTGGTCGAGCCAAAGCCTCTGCAGAACTGTAGAAGAATAAAATACTTAATAAACTGCCGCTGGGAGTGTATTATGCATTATGTGCAAGGATATGCCATAAGGCTGTATTATCCATGGAAAGTGAAATGAAAATGGAAAAACTACCTCACAAAGTTGTACATAAATCCGACGGGCTGATAAACTGCTAAAAGCTAAATTTATTATTGTCTTATGTTCATACTCTATCCTAACATAACATTTATCCTTACGACGCAATGTCTCATCAGTATACCGTATACGAGAAGATAAAACAAATTTACCAAAAGCGTATAGATATATTATGACTTAATAAGAGAGAAGGCATGATTGCTCTTATAAAACAAATTTCAAATCGTTCAGAATAAATGCAATTGCAATTACAGCAAACGACCGACGAATCCAAAAGAGTGTTAACCCTTTCGAGCAGGTATGGTAAATAAACTGTTTTGTTATGTTTTATCATAACAGTATTAAGAGTTTTGGCATTTTATATATCCACGGTTGGAAAGAAGATTTGGGGGCGGAGGGCGGGGCTGGGATATACATGTCCCATCAGTATTCTCGGATGGGACATAATTGTCCCAGTCAGGTTCTTATGCACACAAATCTCAAAAATGAAAAAAGAATTATTTTGAAACAAAATAAACTTTATTAGTAATTCATTCAAAAAATGAAATGTACATAGTTAAAAGAAAATATTCACAGCTAAGGAACTTTATAAAATGCATGTGCTGATGGAAAAACACAATCGGATTAATTATTTACAACTCTGACATTATTCGCAGATAGTTTTTGTCCGCCTCTCCCTCTTATTATCATTGCAACGTACTCAACGCCTGCGCATGGGAGTTTGTACTGGTAAATGCCCTTGACCAAATTGTCTTTATCTGCCAGATGTGTCGATGTGTTGAATAGCTGCCGTCTTCTTCCCTTCTTCAATTCAATTTTTCGCCGAAACTACCATAAAATCTATAAGTGGAGGTTTTTCATGTGCAAGAATTGGATTTGTTGTGACAAAAATGGAACATGTTTACTAACCTAAACCACATCTTTGTGAATATTTACTGTTGGTAATACCCCAAACTACGGATTGGGATCAATCTGCATCATTCTGCCGTTTAAATTTTGGAGTTAAGTAATTCTGAGAATATACTGGGATATATATGTCCCGTTCGGATCGAAAGGGTTAAGTACAAAAATGTAATTTTTAATGTGGTTTCGATTGGGCTTCTTAAGATTTGCTTTCAGATTTCAGGTTTCGTGTGTCTAATCGAATATAAAAACGTCACTTGCTCTTTTTTTTTGTTGATATTCGTGCGGTGCGAATATGTGTAGCCTTGGACACTTTTCTAAGCATTTTGCATTCACTGGTTAAAATTTATATTAAAACATTCTAAATTTGCGTCGAGATTGATTTGTAAACATTTCTACATAAATAATTAACAAAAATAGATACACCCGATGCAATGCATTTCTTTACAGTTGAATTGAAATTTCACGAAAACGTAAACGAAGTCCACTAGTTGTCAAACTTAAACGTACTTGCATTGGTAAATCGGAAGCAATTCTGTGAAAAAAATCCAGATTCGCAAAAGTGCTCTGAAATCTGAAAAATATTACTTTTTTGTACCAAACGAACATAAAAATTGCTCTGAGAGCAAAAAAGTGCCCTGAGAGAGCCCAATCGAATACCACATAACTTTCCCATAGGTATTAACCCCGAACCAGAGATGAATGAATAAAAGAGATGGATATCTTTCGTACGCCTATCCCCCCAAAACCCATTTGTTTACATTGTTGTTTTTGTAATTTCAACCCCCGTCTGTGAATACGTGTGAGCTACAAAAAAGCATGTTGCTAATGGCCGGCCAACATTCCTTTTGCTTTTATAGGCATCGCGCTGTTCAATTGTTTTGTGTTTGGTGTTGAACTATTTTAGTTTTTGTTAAAGCTCCGATTAAAATAAAAAAATAGTGAAATGCACATTTCGAAGTAGCGAATTCTTGCATTAAAGTCCAATTCATGAACTCACATATACTAGAAAAAAAATCAGCATATGTGCGTGGTTTCATGAATTTTTCGGGAAAACAGCCTTTCCACTGGAAAGTTATATATCTCTGTATTCCATTATCTTTGCCCCGAACTGTCAGCTGTCACATTGTTATATTTTTTTCCATTGGCATCACTGTACTATTAAATGGCGCAAAATTAAACCTTATTTTGGGACACACTTTAACCCTCTGCGACAGAGGTATGACAGAGACTATAAAATCGGAAAAGATGTAAATAATATCTACTTTGGTATTGCTTTTGTGAAAGTCGCTGTCAATTGACTGCTTCTTAATGAAAAATTGTGGAAAGACTTGAAGTCAAAAGATTGCAGTATCTTCTTCTTGATTGCTTGCATTTTTTAAAGTCTTCCCATTCTTTGGATTTAATGTATTGAAGACTTTTACTGTCTTTTGACTGCAATGCGAATTGTTTTGCTATTTAAGCGGTCCATCTCCGCCCGTTTAGGCAGGCGGGCAATTTTTAAAAATATATATCTTAAAATTAAAAAATAATGTCTGTCTGTCTGTCTGTCTGTCTGTCTGTCTGTTATTTAAAATGTCGGTCAATTAGTTCGGGTACCTCCCATACACAATCAATATTAGACCCATGTGTCTCTCTGTCTGTTGAAAACACGATAGAGCCCAAAAGAATCCACGTAGGCAATTGAAATTTTGTAAGTGGACTTCCTTTTATTGTCGTCAAGTTGTTACTAAAAATGGGCTATGTCGGTCAATTAGTTCTGGTAGCTCCCATACAAAATCAATATTAGGCCTATGTGTCTCTCTGTCTGTCTCTGTCAAAGAAAATCGACCTAGACAACTGAAATCTTGTGACAGGACTTACTTTTATCGTCGTCAGGTTTGTATTAAATTTGGACTATGTCGGTCGAGTACTTCTGGTACTTCCCATACAAAACCAGTTTTGCATGACCTCTATGCAGTGGAGGGTATCAAAGCATCGGCCAGGCCGACGATAACACTTATATGGTGGGGGTCAATTAGGGGGACACTTCGGAGGTTTGCTCCTGAATGCGTGAGATCAAATGTCTTTGGGGTCAATTTTCACTTAAATTTTAACTTCGTTGACATTGTCAATTAGTTCGGTGTGATGACATAAGGCCAAGCGATAAAAAATTTTTAGATTAATCCTTATGTCGCTTGACATTATATCACGGCACCATTTCTTTACCGTAAGCCAAGTACCTACCCACCATTCACAGACGTGGTTGGTTGATATTTTGCAACATATGACCAGTCCGACCCCTAATGGAAGATCATAAGTGCGGTAATCCGGGCAATTCGAATGAGTTTGAAAATTCATCATCTTGGCTAGTAACTAAATCAAATGATTTGTCATTAATTTACCAGCAATTCAGCAATATAGCATTTTCGCTTAACCAAATACGATTTCTGCAATTTTGAATAATACTAGAGAACACCTTTCCGATGAATTCGGTCTTTGATTCGGTGAACTGACAAAAACTGGGAAAAAATCCGGCGAACTTCGTGCCGCCTAAAATTTATTCCGACTTGGTCAAGTCGGTCCAAAGCAGAATGTTAGTATGCGGCAATTTTTCTTCTGCCATTCAACCGAGTACATCGTTATGAGTTCTAGTTCTTATTTGAAAAACCTTGCAGTGATTTTGCGGCGGTAGCTCGAAGCTTGCCTGAGTAGTAAGAAATGTTTAATTTCTGGCAATTTGGGATTGCAGGTGAACGTGATGAATAAGTGGGGTCGTTCGTAATGCCGCACATATGCTTCCTTCGCATATTTTTACAGATGCCTCGGCCCTGCAACGTTGTAAGAATTGTAGTGCTGTCGATTTGAAAGAAATTTATGATCTTCATTCAATTGCGGTCCTGCACAATTGCGGATTTGTTCTTGGATCTGAGTAGTGAAATACAAATGGAAGAATTGATCAACAGTGAAAAGTTATTCTGATTACATTATTGACAGATTGAAAGATTGCGCAGATGTCCTTCGCTTTTCACGTCGATTGATGTAACGTTGACTTTGATCATCATTTGAACGACATTCGGCTGTTATTACACGATCTGCTTCGATGTGATCGTATGTTTCTTCTTAAGAAAACGCGCCACGCATGTTATCCACTCATAAACGTGATTAAAACTTTTTAGGCAGTCCAACAATGAAGCTGACAAAAAACTTTATCTGCATTACAATAAATAATATAAGGATCTTTGCAGCTATAAGAGACATTTGTATTTAAGAAAAGCAGCTAAGAATCTTGTAGATAGTAAGGATTCAGAATCTTTTTGGTTTAATGTGCGGATTTTGGGAGGCCGGAGCAAGTCATCGTCCTTAAAATACAGTGTGGATATTCTTGCTAACTATTTTGAAAAACTTCTGCTAGCTGATCATAACCAGAGCTGTATTAGCTATGCACTCCAAAACATCTCTTTATCGGAGTTAGATAACAATGTCAGAGCTGCTAAAATCGCTTAACAAAATGAAAAATAATAAGGCTTCGGGGTCAGATGGTATCCCAATAGAATTCTACAAGAACTCAACTTCTGTATTCCTTGAACATGTTTTGCAGTTATTAAACGAGGAGAAATTCCCAAATAGCTTTCGTCTGGCAAATATATCTGCTATTTTTAAAAAAGGCGAACCAAACCTACCTGAGAACTATAGAGGCATTTCCGTGTTAATTTCGCTAAGAAAACTGTTTGCACAGATCTTATACCTCAGGCTCTCGAGTTGGGTGGAAAATAATAATAAAAAAAGTTGCTTTCAGGCTGGTTTTCGTGCTAATCTGTCAACAATTGATCAAATTTTTGCTCTCACAAGCATTGCAAGACGTTTCATCGACAAGAAAAAGCCATTGCTCCCTTTTTTGTAGACTTTAAAGCGGCTTTTGACACTATTAATAGAAGATCACTTTTATAAAAGCTTTCAGTAATTGGTCTTTCAAGAAAATTTATACGAGTTTATGAGCAGCTTCTTCTAAATACGTCTGCAACGGTGAAATAGGTGTTCCACAAGGCTGCATCTTGCGTCCGTTTATGTTCGCCCTGTTCATCAATGACGTTGAGAGCCACTTACCAGGAGGCTTCTCTTTTGGTGATATATTTGTCAAATTACTGCTATATGCTGACGATCTAGTAATTTTTGCCGATAACCCAGTGTCACTCCAACTTCAAATAAATATGTTGAAACAATTTTGTAATTCATGGAATCTTAAAATGAATCTACCGAAATCGAAAATTATGATTCCTAGACCACAAAATCGGTCTGATAGCAATGTAGGTAATTGGAAATTGGATGGTGCCGATATTGGAGTAGTCAGCGAGTTTAAATACCTAGACTTTACTATATCCCATAATTTGAGTATCAAGGCGCATATTAAAGACAAGCTTGCTAAAGCAAAATTAGCTATAAACACAATGTGGCCCCAGTTCTTTACAAGGACCTTCGTTGACCCAAAATCAAAATTCAAAGTTTTCAACGCTACAATTAACAGCTGCTTTTGTTATATATATGAAATATATGGGTATCAACAGCTGGAAGAAATTGAATCCGTTCAAAGGTATTTCTTCAAAAGAATATTTAGGCTACCGTCCAATACCCCCAACCACGCCATCCGGTCTACCTCATATATATGTTAGAAACTTGAAGGCTAATGCAGACTTCCTAACAAAAATCATGAAAAGACCAGATAGCAACATACATACAAAAATTTTACTTATATCCCTTCGGTGCGGGTATATTCCCCATTGAGTAACTGGCAAGCACTTGCTTCTGCTCATAATTTCACACTTAATTTGAATGCCAACAACAGAGACGAGTGGAAAAATAATTTTTACGACTGTATATCATTGGTAGATGAACGAATATATAACACGCAGCTCGAAAGGGCTAGAGAATCTGCATCAAGGGTTACTTACAGTCGCCTAAATTTGAGCTTGGGCAGTTGTAATTATTTTAACTTAGAACTCTCCGTCTCAGAGATGAGTTTAATTTTTAAATGCAGAACTGAAACCCTTGATCTCAATTTCAGGCCTCATAGAACTGACATTAACCCTATCTGCTCTCTCTGCAACCTTAATCAGAACGAAGATGTTTATCATTTTACAGCAGTTTATCCTATTCTACAGAAAATATGTAGGCTTAACTTTAATAAGAGTTTCTTGTCCCCTGAGGAATGTATTAGAGTGTTAAACGGTGAGAGTGGATGGAAGCTACTTGCACGATATTTAAATATGTTTTGAGCTAAACTAAAAGCCCCTTTTATGCATCTACTGGATGAGCAATTATCTCAAGTAAATTGTCCAATCTCAATTTAATTTTTTTTTTTTGTTTTAGCCAAACTAAAAGCCCCCTTTTTCCACCTATTCTGTTAACAATTCTCTTCCCTACCTTATCATTTATCTTTTTCTTGCATTATTCTGTAAAGACCGTTAACCAACTTATTAGTCATAATCATGTATTTATCTGTATATAATACGGAGCACGCATGCCAGTACATCGGGCACCATTTTCAATAAATCAACACAATTACTTGGGTTTGCAGACGACATTGACGTGATAGGAAGAACGAAGCGAGCAGTAACCGGTACATTCACTACTATGGAGTCAGCAGCAGGCAAAATGGGGCTGAAAATTAATGAGGATAAGACGAAGTATATGCTTTCATCAACAAAAGTCCAATCCCACCACCGACTTGGTCAAAATGTGACCATTGATAGGTATAACTTCGAGGTAGTCAGTGAATTTGTCTATCTAGGCACTGCTGTAAACTCAGGCAATAACATCAGCGCTGAAATCAAACGCAGACTAACTCTCGCAAATCGCTGTTTCTTTGGGCTAAACAAGCAATTGAGGAACAGAGCCCTATCGAGAAGAACCAAAGAGACGTTGTATAGAACACTCATCATCCCGGTCCTGCTATATGGTGCAGAAGCATGGACCCTGTCCCAATCGGATGAAAAGGCACTTGGAGTCTTCGAGAGGAAAGTTCTGCGTACGATTTATGGTCCGGTCTGAAGACAACGTTTGGCGAAGAAGATACAACGACGAACTATACGTGCTGTACAACGACATAAGCTTAGCCAGGAAAATTCGAATTCAACGACTAAGATGGCTGGGTCATGTTGAGCGAATGGACATCAACGCTCCAGCGCGAAAAGTCTTCAACGCCAAACCAGAGGGAGTCAGAAGCCAAGGTAGACCTCATCTTCGATGGAGCGACCAGGTAGAGGGAGACCTCCGACAACTTGGAGTGCGAAATTGGAGACGGCAGGCTAGAGATCGAGCCAGCTGGAGGGGTATATTGAGCAAGGCTTAGGAGCACCACGCTCTAGTTGAGCCAACATAAGTAAGTAAGTAATGTATTTATCTGTACTTAAATTTTTGAAATATCAGATCGCCTTCTCATAGAATGAATTAAGTTAACATCCGGCATGTATGTAAATGCTTTTGAAAATAAAATATATAATAATAATAATAATAAATAATAAACGTGATTGTTCATTGTAATGTGCATTCCTTTCATTCGCACGTACATTAGCCATTCGTCTCGTACTTCTATTGCGGGCTCCAACGTTTAATCGTCTTATTGAAGGCACGAATTTGGCATTTATAAAATAGACACCATATTGAATAATTCAAATTATCAAGTCGCTGAAAAACAGTTGATGATTCAATTAATATTGAATTAGCACAGCTGAACGACTATTTTCAATGAGCAGCGTCCCGATTTCGGCGCAACGTTTCGGTGTGAAGCGAATTATGATCAAAATTTCATCGAATTAACTTTTCAAAACATATGTGGTCTCAATTACATTACCTTATAAATGTCAAAGTTATTTAAATAATAAAATATATAAATAAAATAACTGTTTGCATACCGACATAAAAGATAGCGCACCCTGTACATTTTGTTAGTGCCGATTAATTGGATTTTCGTTGGGTTTTTTCTTGGGTTCAGCTCACGAAAAACGGATTCACCATGTGCACAGAATTTAGACGTAATTCACATGCCCTAGGTAGATGGACAATGGCCAATAAGATTGAAGACACTCTGTGGGGAAATCGTCCCCGTCTCAACACATACCACACATACGTTTCTAAATTAATTACCTCAATTCGTTAAATAGTCATCTACTTACCATGTATTAAAATTTATTATTTTAATATGTATTTGAAATATGAATTAATTAGATAATTATACCAATTTTAAAATTCAAATGTGGCGCCACAAAATAAAAGTCGGCCATCTTTTGCATATTTTATGCTGTACTAAAAATTACTCTTTTGTACTAAACCATGTGACAAGAAAACCAAATGTAGAAAATTAAATCACTATCGTTGTCAACTCCAATCGGAGAAGAGCTTTTTATTAATTTCGCGTCACCATTTTTCATTCGTCGTCTCGTTTTTAGCTAACGTCGCACTTCGCTTACGGTATTCAAACCGCTGAAATTGCATACTCGTCTTCCGCATTATTCCAAGACAGTAGTTTTTTCTACGCAGCAGTCGGAAAAGGCTCCGATTGAACACACTCTATTAGTCACCAAAAGTACAGTGGTAACTGCGTAAAAATGGATCCCAGCATATTAAAGGGTATAAGCTAAGAGTTGCGTGCTGCCACAAATTAAAAACAGACGTGGCATCCACGATATCAACAGTACCACATTATAGGTAGATATGGTAGTGGAGTACCAATACCATCTCTAAGTCCAAACTTTAGAAGCACAGAGATAGTTCGGATGTGTTTTCTTTATTGACCCATTGTGCAGCGGATAAGTTATCGAGGTAATGTTAATTCTATCTTTTTTTTAAATTATTGTCGTCATAGCCTATCCGTAGCCATTTCTCATGATTTGGCACAGATAAGACATAGATCTCATAGACCTAGATTAGCTAGAGAAAATCAATTTCAAGACGTCCTAAGCATGTGCGAAATTTAACTTCCTTCCACTTAATGTGAATGTTCCTGCAAGGGCTTATTAAATATCTAAGGTTACACTACCAAACAGTGCAATGGTACCTTATTCAAATCCAAGCAGTAATGATAATTATTTATTCCGCTTGCCAAAACAGTCGTAGTTTCCCGTTTCTAACAATTACAAATTCTTTAATGACATCACTCCCACTAAATGCAGCCCTGCACGTCCTTTTAGCCTTACAAATTATAATTGGAAGACAATTGAATAAAAATTATTGCAAGAAGTCGTCCTACTCAACTACGAGTTGAAATTAAGAGCCACCAACAAGTTTATTTCCGTCAGTGGCATGGCAAACTTGTTAATTACGAAACATGAAATCGCTTCCAATGTAATACATTTATCGCATCCAGAAACTTCACCTGCAAGGCACACATACACACCTCATTCTTTCTCAAAAGTCATATGTAAAGGCGCAAAAAAAGCACCTCTCACACTACAGTACTCCTCTGTAAGGAGGATGCTCCATTTTCCCGCATCCTTCGTAATAATAAAAAAAAAAATTATTGAAATAAATGATGCCATAATAAGTTTAAGGTTGAGGGTCCTTTGAATGGTTAATGGTTATGATAGGGTGCACGGTGGCAAAGCATAAAAAAAGGAGTACTAATTAATCCTTAAATTATATGCACAGGAGGAAACTACCAGGAAATCTTTTGTGCGAAGTAATAAATTCTCCCAGAGGAAAATGTGCAAAAGTGTGCGCAGTAGAACAAACTGAGTACCTATACACACAAGTAGGGTGCGGAGCACTACCCTTTCCCCCATCTTCAGTGGCGTGCCCGACAATATGGCACAATCTTTTGAATATATACATGGCAGACTTATGAGGTCCTTTACATTGGAACAGGTACATAAGAGAGGGAACACTGGGGAGGCTTCAGCATCTAATGACAAGAAAACTATGGAGGCAGCATAAATCAGCACAAAACTTCGATGCATATGTTCTCCTATGCCCGCAGAAGAAAAGAAGCAATTGTACACACACGTATGGAAATAGTTGGCTTGAGGGTACGGGTGCGGAATATATCGTAGAATGAGCTATGACTCTTTATATGGCCTAAATCATACTGCTGGTAGAGTTTTCGTGAATGCATGGCGGCAATTTGTGGCCTCCTAATGAATTCCTTTGAATTGTACTCGAGCGTCGTCGTCATATTTCATGTAGTTCACGGGGAGACGGATGCATAATTACATGTTACACTGGAGTGTGGCATATTTATGATAGCGTATGCAGGTGAGTTGATGGTGGGTGGGAAATTAACTATTACCCCATTTGTGGCGCAGTTTTTCACATTAATTAAAGACATAATAGCAGGTGTGCAAAAGAGGGAACCGCGGGGACGCAGGTGCACACATTTGGCGTATATACTGTATGCGATCTGATCCGAATGAGATTTGAGATGTGTGCGCTGCAAGTTTGCGAAATTTTGTGCAATCGCATGCTCAAATACACCCAATGCAGTCATTTCGGCTGGGATATGGTTTATTAATGTGCATCTCACATCTTTATTTCTTCAATGGGGTTGAATTTCCCGGAACTTAAAAGTACAAAGATTTAAGAACTGTATGCACTTTGCTGGAGGCGGCCTGTGGAACCATTGAAAGTTACCACGGGAGTTTGTTACGGGGATATTTTTCATTAGGTACACCTAAAGTAAACATTACAAGTACCCAGTTCCTAAATTTTTGATGCCAGTAGTTTCTTTTCAAGTTTGCTAACCCCTACAGGTAGTGTGTCCCACCATGGCATTAAAATCAAGTTATTAGAACTGGTCAAGTCAACCCAGAAATTAAGGGCGGTAGATGCCTTGGACAAATTTTCAAATAATTAAGTTATTGGTATGTTTATTCAATATCAAATCATAGATGCACCTTTGGGCGTTGAGCAACAAGGAACGCTTAAATCACCCTAAAAGCTTACTATAGTAAAAACGAGCTTTCATATTTTCTTGATTGCAAACAAAAAATCAAAATTAACAGTTGGCGCAACAGGTCATTATTATATTCAGTTGGCCATTAGTCGCTATGCCTTCCTTCTCGCTTTCTTAAGACAATCAGGCTCTCGGAAGCTCGCCATACGTCTCCGAGCGGTGACGCAGTGAAAAAAACCTAACGATGTTATTCGGGGATCGAACTTAAGACCACTCTCTCAATAGTAAATGACACTACCCACATAGCCAATACTGAACAATAATTGTTCCATTTTGCACGATCGCCAGTGACAAACATTCTTTCTTTCACACTCCTCTTCAATGACAGACGATATGTATATTTATCAAGCACTGCCTCACAATTATTTTCCAAGAACCAGAACAGAGCCACCGGCTTAAAAAAATGTCCTTGGTTCACGCCTTAACCAAAGACCTGAAATAAATCCCTCGACACTAATCACGTAATCACTAAAAGGGTACAGTGCAATTTTTCCAAACTCCATACCGCCCCCTCTTCCCAAACTCTGTCGCATCTTTTCATGCCGAAAAATCGAGACATCACATACATAATTGCCAACCATTTAAAACTGTTTTGTTTATAGTCGCTATCTGTGGACTTGTATCGTAATCACGTAAAGGATTTCCTACATTGCCAATGTACCAGACCAATGTATATTTTTCTTGAAAGGGACGAAAAATTAAGTGCACGACTGTGTCGTATGTTTGTGCACGTAAAACTCATTCGCTTCAATGCAAAAGTTAGACCAAAAGGTTTACAAAGCAATGAGTAACAGAAAGGCGACCGAAATAACGATTGGTAAAAATTGTTAGAAAAACTTGGGTACAGAAGAATTAGGGAGGTCACCTGCTGTTCAAACTGTGTTACATCGGCGGAGTCACAAGAAAGGCCGTATGTCTGTAATGCCAATCAAACTGCAGATAGGCTTGCAAATCTGGCATCGTAAACTTATGGCTTTCGTACGGTGGTTCCCAAGCTCAGGTTTCCCTGCGCAACAGCTAGCATAACCAACACTAGCAGTGCAGAAGATGTGAGGAAGAAAGTCACACAAACCACAGCCAAAGAATGCTGTGCATAGGACCTACTTACTTTGGTTGTGCTAAAATTCGTGTTCGACCTGGGCTTCCGGCAACACACCTCTCTATTTAGATCAGTCTTTGGCCGTCTACCACCAGTTGAGCACTCTACTTTGAGTTGACCCGTATGTGCGCCATTAAAGGCCTTTATTGTATTCGGAAATAAATGAAAAACAAGCACAATTTAGAGTATTATTCACTGGCCTGGTGAACAACATCGTTTGAGGTGATGTCATCCACTTTCACTGCTGTGCAGATCAAACGCAAGCTCAACACTAAGAAAATAACTGAAGGACGACATTGAAGCTGACGCACAATGCACGCAAGAAAGACTTTGAAAAAGCCGCGTTTCAGAAACATCGACCTTTCACCCAGCAGAGGAAGGCAAATCCCAGAATACCAGCTTTTACCAGGACGAAGGTTGTCACTTGCAGTAAGATGGATTCAGGAATCGAGATGTACTGTCGATGCAGTAAAGGCGGTAGTAGGGAAAAAATGGGTCGAATGGGACATCTAGACGGAGAAGAAGGGTTCGTAGGATGAAAGAGAGAATCTGCCAAGTTCCCAGATTTCAATCAGACACATTATGTTAAAAACGACGGGTGGGAGATCATTACGAGTGTGCAAAACGAGCACACGAGAGTCAAGCGACTAAGATGATTCGAAAATTTTAAAACAAATGCAGTCCTTCGAGAGAGTGCTGAGTAGGGCGCAGCGATGCGAAATAACAAGACATCGATTTTCTAAAAATTGTTGTGCTCCAAAATATGTACAAGACTTTTTATCTCAAATTCATCAAATTTCAAAATTTTTCACATCGACAATTTTCTAAATCTTACAAATTAAAATAGAAAATATTTTCTATTAATTCCATTATTATGTATGTGAGTTGAACAGAGCCCATGAACAACTTACGTGTTACTTACATTTTCATCAACTCTAAAGTAAGGAAATTATTTGTCGTATGTAAGATAAGTGATTGACATTTATGAACGATACTCGATTGAAGTCGATGCCACCTAACATATACACCAGAGACAATACTGAGACCACCAACTCCGACCGATTTCCGGTTACTTAGCCTACAAGCTATATTTTTATGGGGTGGCAAATGCTAAGTGCGCTTGTATTGTTACATAGAAATTCGTATTGACAAATGTCACGTAACTTCAAAAAATTCCGGCTCACCAACACACTCGCACCTTGCGTATGCCACTTCCGCTGTGGGCAAAGTTGCTGACAGCGTTCATAGAATTTTATCCGTTAAATTTGAAATTATTCGTTACGTGTGCATAATATTTTTTTTAAGGAATAAGTGGAGATTTGCTTAAAATATATATAAAAAATGAACAATGCAGATTGTTTGAAGTAAAATAGAAATATATTGAGCAAATTTTCTTCAGTTTCCTAAGAAAAATTTACGCATGAAATCGAAGTCAATGATATTCAAAAGCGCTAAATACGCAACCATGTTTGTCATAATAGGTTTATAGTATATAGAACATCTCATTTAGCTAGTTTTATTAACCAAAGAAATCAAATAATTCGCCTTTTAACAACATATAATTACTAACCAATGGCATTCAGTAATGTAAAAATGTGGTATTCCCGAACTCTATCACATTTACCCACGGTTGTCGAGGTTGGCTGCATTTATTTTTGTATTTTTTGTATGTTTTTGCATGTCACACGGATTCTTAATTGACACAACACCGATAGGAAAACAAAATGGCGAATTTGAAAAAAAAAAAACTGAGGGGCCCAGCGGCAAGAGGATTGTGAGTTGGGTCTCAGTAGGTATCATTTGTCTTTGATATACACCATTCATGTTGTGACGCAAAATCATATCTCAACAGAACGGATCTTTTTGAAATGTCAACTATTTCGCGACAACGTCAGTGTCAAATGAGAAAAAAAAACAAAGTGACACCTGAGAAACTTGTAGGAAAACAAACTAAATTTTATGTGGCATGAGATAGGCATAGATTTGATTTAATAAAAATTGACATAAATACTCTGAAATCGGATAAATATTGTTTGTTTTTTTTTTGTAGCAATCAAACATAAAAAGTGTCCTACCACATTAGTGTTTCTTAGAAGTAACTTAAATCTAGTAATTTTAAAGTGCATAATATATAACTTAATGAATAACTTTTCCTTATAAAATTGGAGCTATCTGCTTACGCAAAAGGCCTTGATGCGCTGAATAAAGTCCGCTACATAGAACTTAATATTTTAAAATTTCAATTATTATTTCATAACAACAAATTTGGTATACTCTGGAAGTGAGTGCAATAACAGTCAGAGCATCACCAAAGGCCAAGATCTTTTTGAAGCCGGATGGATTGAAGATGTTAAAGGTAGTCGTTTCTCACACATTTAAAACATGCGAATTGTTTAATAACTGTATGTTCCTACTTTTAGGTTCTCCATTCCCATCGTCTGGGTGAAAAGCCACTTGAGACTTGGGTGTTGGTAGATTTTAATGGTGAAATTGAATCTTACTTACTTACTTACTTACTTAGGTGGCGCTACAGTCCGGGGTGGACCTGGGCCTCAACCAATACGCCTCTCCAGTTAGCGCGATCTTTGGCTAACTGCCTCCAGTTGCGTACTCCAAGTTGGTTTAGGTCCCCTTCCACTTGCGCGCGCCACCTAAGGCGAGGTCTTCCTCTACTGCGTTATCCCTCCGGGTTTGAATCGAAGACTCTTCGGGCCGGAGCGTTGGTGTCCATTCGCTCTACATGTCCTAGCCATCTTAGTCGACTGATGCGTACTTTTCTGACCAGGTCGATGTCGCTGTACAGCTCGTAGAGTTCGCTCTTAAATCTCCTCCTCCAAAGCCCGTCAACGCAAACGGGACCGAAAATCAATCGAAGAATTTTGCGTTCAAAACGACCAAGGAGATCTTCATCCGCCTTTGATAGCGTCCATGTTTCTGCGCCATAGAGTAGGACTGGGATGATGAGGGTCTTATATAGAGTCTCCTTAGTGGTTCTTGACAAGGCCTTACTTCTCAATTGCCTTCTTAGGCCAAAGAAACAGCGGTTGGCAAGTGTAATTCTTCGATTGATTTCTGATGTGATGTCGTTGTCAGAATTTATAGCGGAGCCGAGGTAGACAAAATCCCTAACTACCTCAAAATTATAGCTGTCTGTCGTGACGTTCTGACCGATTCGTCGATGTTGTGTTTCCCTTCTTGTTGACAGCATATATTTTGTTTTGCCCTCATTCACCACTAAGCCCATTTTTGCCGCTTCTGTACTGATACTTGCAAACGCACCAGTGACAGCTCGCTGTGTTCTGCCAATGATGTCGATGTCGTCAGCGTATGCAAGTAGTTGCACAGACTTCTGGAAGATTGTGCCTCTGGTGTTGGCTTTCGAGTTTCGCACAATCTTCTCAAGAATGATGTTGAAGAAGTCACACGACAGCGCGTCACCTTGTCTAAATCCTTTTTTGACATCAAAGGTCTCGGTGAGATTGTTTCCGACCTTTATGGAGCAGCGAGCATTCTCCATCGTCATTCTGCACAATCGGACGAGTTTGGCAGGGATGTCAAAACTAGACATAGCTCTATACAGCTCGTCTCTATAAATGCTGTCGTATGCGGCCTTAAAATCGATAAAAAGATGGTGAGTATCGATCTGGACTTCTTGGGTTTTCTCCAGGATCTGCCGTAGTGTGAATATTTGGTCGGTTGTGGACTTACCGGGCCTAAAACCGCACTGGTAGGGACCAACCAGATCGTTGACAAAAGGTTTCAGGCGTTCACACAGTATGGCAGACAGGATCTTGTATGCAATGTTAAGAAGACTGATACCCCTATAGTTGGCGCAGTTTAGAGGGTCTCCTTTCTTGTGGATCTTCTTGTGGAAATTGAATCTGCTCACTGCAAATGTAAAGCCCGGACTTTTGGGATAGTGCTATTTGCTCTGGAAAGCATTTTTATAGAGACTTTATTGCCAATCCCTTAAGTTCTTTTAAACATATTCCTAATACATTTTGTTCAACTTCGCATATACACAAAGTTTACAAGGACATATATATTTCCTTTTGCTTTTGTAAATATAATTCTAATTCCTTAATTATATTCCAGCTTTCGGTAATGTTTTTAGGTAGTATTTTGCCCTTTATCATAGACTTTTAGGCATAAAACGAAATAAATCATGTCTACCGCCATATAAAATTTGGTTTGTTTTCCTACAAGTTGGTTTGACGTTTAAGTGAAAGAGAACGCACAGTTGTGAAAGGGATAGCTTCGCGAAATACTCTATTGTCCGAAGTTTGTGCCTCTCGCTCTTATTTGTTATCCGCCAAAACCAAAATCCGCATTTATCGCGACTTTAATTTTCATTTAACATAACAAGTTCCTGAGAGACGAAAGCGAGTGGAGACTGGAGAGACGAAGACGATAAGGCTATCATTTTGCATAATTCATATAACTTGAAATATTATTGTACTGTTTCCATAGAAATAAAATCTACTTATATTTTACGGCAAGATTAATTTCGAGGCTCTCATTGTAATGAACACATATAACGGTATTAATTTCTTTGATGTGTAGTGCTTATTTTTCGCTGCGATTTTGTTAACTTTCAGTCTAGGCATGAATTTGATCTTCTATATCTGCAAACAATCGGCGCAGTGGCTTAGTGCTAAGCGAGGGATCTCAGGTTCGAGTCCTGAAAAAAAACCCAAATTCCAAATTAAGGTTTTTTCACAGCGCCACCTCTCGCGAACGTCTGACAAACTTGTGAGAGTATAACTGTAATGAATGTTCTTTTCAATTAGCCGTTTGGACTCGGCATAAAATTGTAGATCCGAATCTGAATGAAAGCTAATGGTTGTGACAAGCTAGACCTAGGACCCGTACGGACCTGTTGCACCAATTATTAATTTTTGTTTATCTTTTGTATATCTGCAAACAATTACATATTGCGCAATGGAGAATTATATTTTTTTTTAAAACAGGTATGAATATTTTACATATTTCTTTATTTTTTTTTATAGAAAAAGCAATCCGCTTCTGGATCAAGAATCACAAAAAGAAACATAAGAGTGTGAGAAGCGTGAGAATAAGAATATGGCAAATATTTACCATATAAATATATTTTGAAATCTTGATATGTTCTATTATTATACGTTAAAAAATGAAAGCTTTCTCAAAAATATGTGTCGTCCTGGGAAAGAATTAAAGAATTCCAACCGTGGCTAAAGGAAGTTAAAATTCATCATATGTAGCTTACTGTGCTTGCTGCTCATCCTTCTTTCTGGCGTTAAACAGGATATTGTAAGACACTCAGCAACAACCAAGCACTTGAGCAATTCCCAACAAATAGAATTGAATCAGACCATTATGACGTGCCTTATAAAGCAAAAAAAAGGGTTGTGCTATGAATGCTGAATAGCTGCACTAATAGCAGAACACAATTTATGATTCAATTTAGCTGATAAGCTTGTCGAATTTATTGAAAACGCATTCACAGCTTTAAAGAATGTTTTGGGCGCATATTTATGTAATTTTAAACACAGCAAAGTTTTCGATTTGTGTCGACAAGTCCACCGATATATCAACAACGAAAGTTTTAACAATAATAGTTAGATTTTCTAATAATCTTAAAATACAAGATAACCTTGTTAATGCGAAATGTGTTTCAGATTGCCTCTTGGCGCTCAGGGCTATACGTCATCACTCAGTTCTACTCTGCTGGGTTCCGGGACACGTTGGGGTTGAAGGGAACGAAAAAGCGGACGAATTGGCCAGATACGGCTCTGACATGAACCCTCAACTAGCGGACGGAGAGGTGCTACCGCCTTTCAACACTGCTAAGACTTTTATTGAAGGCGTCACCGCACAACTGGCTAAGGAACAATGGAGCAACACCATCAGTTGCGTCATAACCCGAAGTCTGTGGCCTGTGATTGACACCAAAAGATCAAAGTGCCTAGTCTCCCTTAATAGAAGTCAGATCCGGATGCTCGTCGGGGTTTTAACCGGACACTGCACCATAGGAAACATGGCTAAAAGGCTGGGACTTTTTGCAAATGACTTCTGCAGAAGCTGCAGAGACGAAGAGGAAATAGAGTCGGTGGAACATCTTCTATGCCACTGCCCAGCTTTACAGGAACGCCGCTCATCCTGTATGGGAGCAAGGTTCTTCGAAAGTTTGGAAGACTTGGCGGGGGTACCTCTATCAGACATAAAACTATTCCTAAACAGATCGAAGTGGTTTTGTTAGCCACAAGTCCTTACATGTACAAACAGGGTACTCACAATGGGCCTTCACGGCTTCCGGGTGAAATTTGCATCGGCTGCAAAACTGCTCTCCCAACCTAACCTAACCTAACCTAAAATACAAGATTATTTATTTTCCTTAAAAAAAGCTACAGCAGCAGATGCGCGTTAACTTTATACCGCTGTAGTGGAAGCGTTTAAGAAAGAAAATATGAATTATAAAAAGAATTTAATTGGATACGCTGAACATGGGGGCAAGTAATTTGACGGAAAGCAACAATTCTGTAGCTACCTTATCTGCTAAAGCATAGGAGCGGTTATAGGCCTATAGTCAAATCGAAAAGGAGGCGTTGTCAATTATTTACGGCGTAAAGAAGTTCCATTGTTATTTATACGGCCGCACCTTCGAACTTCAGACAGATCACAAGCCTCTTACGGCAATCTTCAACCCCGGTAAGCAGATCCCCGAGATGACCATGCGCCGGCTACGAAATTGGGCTTTGACGCTAATGACGTATACGTATCAAATCAAGTATCGACCCACAGCTAAACATGCAAACGCAGATGCGCTGTCGCGACTTCCGGTTGGGCCTGATGTGGCTTTTGACAAGATCGATAATCAGCTACATAGAGTCAACAACTTAAGCTTAGAGGATTTGGACTGCAGTCGAATCAACGCTACCGTCATTGGGAAATTCACTGCGGAGGACAAGCTGCTGAAGAAAGTGCGTGGATTTACACAGAACGGATGGCCTGCTAACATCTCAAGCAGCGAAAAAGAGTTGAAACCATTTTACGACCGTAAGTTAGCCTTATCGACTCATAATAATGTTATTCTTCTGTGTTCAGACTATGAGCGGGTCATCATACCAAAAGCGTTGCAGTCCAGGGCACTATCCTATCCACTGGGGCTGTTGCAGGATGAAGCAGCTATCACGGCGGTACATCTGGTTCCCAGGAATGGACAGGGAGATCGAAAAGCTAGCAGCCAGCTTTACAATTTGTCAATCAGCAGCCATCGATCCACAAAGGGAATATATCAATTGGCCTCCACCGGAGGAGGCTTGGGAAAGAATCCATTTGGACTTTGCGGGACCTTTCTTTGACAAAATGTGGCTGATTTGCGTGGATTCTTTTTCAAGATTCCCATTCGTGGTGTCAATGGCCGCGGTGAAGTCAGAGCCCACGATTAGGGCGTTGCAGAGGATTTTTGCTATCGAAGGTCTGCCGAAAACGGTTGTGACAGACAACGGTACGCAGTTCACAGCGCAGCTTTTTAAGGATTTTTGTACATATCACTCCATTCAACATTGGAGAACAGCACCATATCACCCAGCTTCTAACGGGCAGGCAGAAAGGTATGTGAGAACTTACAAAGAATCGTTCAAGAAAATGATGGTGGATAAAAGGGACTCAGAAGCAGCAGTCAACGTGTTTCTAGCGACGTATAGGTCAACTCCGAATACGAGCTCGCACAGGTCTCCCGCAGAGCTCTTGCATGGGCGTCAACACCGGAACTTACTGTCGTGCTTCAGACCAGAAAATGGAAGGATTTTTGCAAGACAACAACCCAAATATCATATTACTCAAAAGGTATTAGCGCGCCAGTAAAAGAAATCCCGGAAATGGTCTAGGGGAGCCATCGTACAAATTTTGGGTAGCAACATGTATGGTATTCCAATTGAGGAAGGGTACCTAAGACGGCATCAGAACCATCTCGGTTATTAAAAAACAGATTCAACTTTCGCAGCTGTTCTCGTACCTGAGCCAAGTGTCGAACCGGGGCCTGGGGAAGGTAATGATAATGGTGGTAATAACGATTTTTCATCTTTCAGCCAAATCGTGGAGGAGGCTGAGGCTGTCAAGGGCGAACAAGATCAGGAGCTAAGGGACCTGGTGGGGCAGTCCAGAGAGGAAGAGAAGCAGAAGCGGACTACCGGTAACCCAGTGGAAGCGGTACCACCTATTGAGGTCAGAAGGTCCGAACGTCTCAGACAGAAGAAGGTGCGGTTTCAAAGTGGAAGTTGAATTGAATTGCACAGCCCGAAACGTTGTTATTGGGTGTGCGGGAGATGTTGTAATCTCACCATTAAATTATATTTGGTATAGTAATGTACCCACAATCTTGTTTTTGACTGTACACCTGTCATCAGGTTGTAACTATGTACAAGGTGGCGCAAAAATAATCTTCCGATGTTTTTTGGCTGTAATTTAAAAAAAAAAAATGAAAAACTTTGATTCTTCTTGTGGATAATTTTTATTTGGTCTTATAATTTTTCTTACATCAAGTCGAGAATATGATGTCATGTAAATGGCCGCCGCCACAGTTGATTGTCATTTGAGCCCTTTTTATGGCATTTTCCATCACTTTGGCCAAAACTTCCGGCGATAGGTCCTCACATTCTTGACGGATATTGTCTTTAAGAGCTGCAAGAGTCTGAGGCTTGTTGACATAAGCCCGCGACTTCAAAAAGCCCCACAAAAAGAAGTCTGGAGCGGTCAAATCAGGCGATCTTGCGGGCTAGTGCAAATCGCCAAAAACCACCCGGGAACACCGCTTTCAGAATATCGGTTGTGGCTCGCGCAGTGTGTGCCGTAGCTCCGTCCTGTTGGAACCACATGTCCTCCAGTCCTAAATCGTCCGATTGCGGTAGAAAAAAATCGGTAAACATGGCCCTATAGCGCGCACCGTTTACTGTTGTCGTTTGACCAGCGGCGTTCTCGAAAAAAAATGGCCGCGTCAACAGAGGCGATATTCTCGGCACAACGGGCGCTCCGGGGCCCTCCACTCTTGGCAACGTCCCGTGTTGTGCCAGTCTCTTCGAGGCGAGCGGCTAAACGTCGCAGTGTTTCACCAGTTGGCGTTGGACGGCTAGGAAATCTGCGACGAAATTCACGTTGTGCCAAAGTCACCGACCGATTATTGCTCAAATAAATAGTGACCAATATTCCGCGTTCTGGAGCAGTGTAGCGTAACATTGTTTATTAACGTGTATTTCGCATGTGTTTACTACACAAATGTCAAAACAGAACTGACATTGGGGGCCAATCGCAAAATATAGCATTTTCTGATAGGAGGATTACTTTTGCGCCACCTTGTATACCTATGTGTCATTTGAAATAAACCTATGAATTGTAATCTGGAATCGAAAGTGTCAACTCCTTTACTTTAACTGCCCAAATCCTAAAAATTGCCATCTATTTTAGAAACAATGTTGCGAATTTAACCTGTCATAAGAGTTCATGAGCTTGATGAGCACTTAAAAATATTTTTTTGGATTTGCTCGAAATGTAGACGAGATCGAAAATGCCAAAGCCATATTTGACAACTTCCCATAACCAAGTTGTATCTTTGTTTTTTTTTTTTTTTAATTATTTTACCTTTAATCAATAAACTGACAGGTATAAGTGAAGAACCACAAATTCACAACCAGCAATTAGAGTTGACAATTTTAGATTTTTTCTACAACCAGATTTTTGAAAACGCCTAGCTTCGAAACACTTAAGGATGAACTGAAATGACATTCTAGGGGTGGAATTTCAGGAAGAACTATAAATTGCAGGTTTATGTGATAGTGAGATGAACACATTTAAAAATAGTTGCTTCGAGTTCTATTTGAAGCTAGTATGTCAAATTTTAAAAAGATTTGATTTTAATAATCAAATTGTATAAAGTTTGTCTCTTATTAATCCAAGTGACATTATTAACAAAAATAAACATTTTCAAAATTTACTTCCACAACAAGCACAAGTAGGTACAAGCTGCAAACATGGAGTTTCGTCAAATTCGAAACATAAATTTCAACAAATTTGATGAAATACATCAGTTATTTGGGAAACAAATTTAGGAGTAAGAACAGCAGATGAAAACTTCGCATAACCAATCTTAAAGGGGTTTATTTTCAATATTTTATCGCTTCCACATTCCTCTGCAAATGTTGAGAGAATATTTTCGGATGTTGAATTGGTATGATCTTGATGTAAGCAATGAAATTCGAAGTCTTTTTAATTCAAATATGTGTAATAAAATATGTTCCAACATTTTAAAAAGGAATAACAATAATTTATGAGCAATAATTTATTTATAGATATTTACGTGATTTATCTATTAGGTTCCTCCAAAACTATGTCCATTGCTGTTTATGTGTATATATGTACCTACTATAATATTGTCGAAAAACTTAATTCTTATCAGTTTTATTAAAGCACATCAAAACTGTGTTTTATATTTCGAAAATAATACCGCGAATCGATTTTGCCAGCTATTACGCTATTTTTGTAGTTCTCTTGTGTTATGACTGTTTTTTTCAACACGATCTCCCAAAACCAAAACAATGGCAAAACCTAAAGGACTACATCATTTTTGAATGCCAAGAATCTGCCCTTTCATATTATTTTTAAATCGAGTTTTTTTTGTCAATAGTTTAAAAAAAAATACTTTAAAAGTATAAAAATTATCATTCTTTGGCGTCCAAGTTATGGTAGGTACGCATGTAGGGCTGTCAGATGAAATTTTATTAAAATCTGGACACCAGGACCCGAAAATCGGGGCGACTCGGGATTTAAAAAAAAGATGCATTACAAGCCCTTTTCATATGTGTTTTTATATCTCCAATTCCAGAATGAGATATTGAAAACTCTGCTGAGCATAACTCACACATCGCTTCTTGACCACGGATAAATTTGTTCCCACTGTTTTTTGTAGGAAACCAATCTTATCGCCGTGATTGTTTTACCAATTTGTATGTTTGAATTAGAGGAAGCCATTACTAGTAAATGCAATATAACAATTAAAGACACTATTGTATAGATATTTTAGTCAACTACTTACAGTAAAACAATATTCGTTACTGGAATTGAAAACACTACCACAACACTGCCACAGCATAGACTAACCAAACTAGACAGCCGACTTACCGACCTACCCGATTTCCCCCCTAAATTTTGAATGACAGCTACCTCTCGTGCTCCTTTTTCTTTCCTGTCTGTGAATACGTATATTAAAGGCAGCCGGATGGCACTATTTCAATAACAAACAATTTGTAAATGAATCTACAACAAAAAATGTAAAAAAAGTAATTGTTGGGTATGTTTTTTTAGATAGCTTAATTTGTCCTCTATCCATCTTCGGCAGTTAAAGGTGTTCATCCATTCACATTTCAGTTTATTTTTAATTTTGTTTGTATGAATTCTATGTTTGACAGCAAAATGCATAAATGAAGTCCGTGGGGTTTGTTCCGAAAATGAGTCAACAAGATGCAAGTTAAACCTAAGTTTCCACTAGACAAAAGCGAATTTTAGAAAATGTTCATGAATATTAAATAAATTTCTATTAGGCTGGATGAATGTCTTAAAATTCTTTTATTTAACACCATATTTGTACAAAATCAAAATATGATTGAAAATTGTTGATTAATGTTAATTAGGAAAAGTAAAAATGCAAATGCTATTCTTATTTTAAAAACAAAAAAAAAAAATAAAAATATCGGATAGCAAAAACAAAAACGGTTTAACTCCTAACAAAAAGATAATATATATTGTGATTTTAGATTTTGCGTATTCAATCGAACGTAAGAATTCAAATTGTTTTGTTAATTGTTGGTATTCGAATGCTTTATTTCGTTTTTTATACACATACCTACTTCTTTTACAAATTTTAAAACAATGTATTTTGAAATGTACACAGTTTTTTTTATAAACCTTTCTAAACTATTAATTAACAAAAACAAGTGAACAATGTGTGTTTTTGTTATAAGAAAAGTGATCAAACCATTTTTTGTTAGTTACGATCAAAATAAAGGGCGCTACGAGGAGTTTTGTATTATGGCCTTTACCAGAATACCAACATTTACAAAAACTTTAAAAATTCTTAAAATGAACTGTGATGTGAACTCCGCATAACTAATGGGCACAAAGTATGCCGAACACAGTCTCGCACACTTGATTTCAAACCATAATAATGGCCGCCCGAATGACATGAAGCCCCTGCAGTAGATTGTATAAGTATGCGTGCTGCAGCAATGGCGCTCCTTTGATTTGTACAGGCACGAATACTTGTGCAATCTTATGCAGGACAGGCAGCTTTTAGGCAGAAGCACCGTTTCTGCTCTCAGTCAATTGTTCAAATTTGCAGTTTTAGTTTCTGTCAATTACCACTTGACAGCTTATGAAATGACACAATGGATGAATGCGTTTAGAGAAAGAAATGCAATTTCCTATAGTCATTAAGGTCGTAGCATGTGTTACATTAAGGTCGTAGCATCTGTTAACATTGTTTAATTTTTTTTTCCAGAACATGTTCAATCAAAGAAGAATAAATAGAATTCAAATCGGGACAATTAGTAAATGCGGACAGTGTTGAAATATCGGGACTGTCCCGCCAAAAGCGGGACGTCTGGCAGGCCTAACGCGTGCCATATATTGAGTTACTGGAAAACATATTCGGATGTATCTACATTATATCTTAAGTATAGCGCGCTCTTAAGACATTAAAAAACATTTTAATAAACAAGCTCAGCTGCATAAATTCAGACCAACATTTTTTTGTTTATTTTTATGAGTAATGGAATATAGATATAAATATTTTTACCAAATATTTCGAGAGCGGTTTAATCAGATATCTTTTCAATAATTCATAATTTCTTAATAATATTTATGTATTTTTTTTTTATTTTTGCTGAACTTTGTTTCATAAATTTAAGGAAAATTTCCTTAAAACAAAAAACTAAACAAATTTGTACAGAGCATACCTAGAATAAATAAATAAGTACCTAAATAGTTGGATCAGTAGGTCCGTGGGGACCATAGGCCTAGCTTTCCACAATCATTAGTTTTGTGTGAGTTTTTTTAATTTTTAAAACGAATGGAATGGATCTACAATTTTACGCCAAGTCCAAACTGCTAATTGAGAAGCTCTTTTATGACAGTTATACTATCGGATGTTTGCCAGACGTTCGCGAGAGGTGACGCAGTGGAAAAAAACCAAAGTTGGAATTATGGAATACGGAGCATATTCTCCATTAAAGAAACTACGCGATGTTCTCTCTATATCCTTATAGTTGGAGAGTTGTTCTTAGATTACCAGAAATCGAAACTATAGAGAACAAGTATGATCCAATTACCAGTTGGCCAACAATAATTGATATAATACTATGCCCCAATTTAGTTAATTTGAACGAAACCAAGACTTCGCCTTAGGTAGTCAAATTGCTCGCCTGCCTTGTTGGTGTATAATGCTCATCCATGAAACTCACTTTCGACTGGCAGAGGCAGTGTCGTTGTCTACGCGACTGCCACCCTCTCGAATGATTCTCTATCCAGGAATTAAAGTGCATAAACACGAATTGCATTCAATTTGCCTCCCCCAATCTATACAGATACACAGGAGCAGCAGCTGCAGTAAGAAGTCCATGTAGCGTTCCCATCCTTAACACTCAACCTTGCCAACCAGTTCCGTCTTCCATATCAACACTGACTCCTAATATGCCAGCTGAATACATAATGACAAGGACTTTGAGGGAGGAAATTAATGCAATTGCGTCCTTTCTTTCCGTATATGCGAAAGGAGAAAGCAAGAGTGAGGAAGAAGTCGGCGACTACGACGACGAGGACGCCGACGAAAGGGCCCAACATCTGTGGGAGAAGGTATATGGAGTGAAGGAAATCCTTCCTTCAAAGGATTGATGTAGAAGGTTATTTTCTGCTTTACTTTTCCCTTTGGCAGTGCCGTTTACGCCATTTCTTCTTTTTCTGTTTAATTCCTGTGCGCCTTTAGTTTCCGGGGGATACCAGGGACAGGATGCGATAACTACTGGAATAAAAGGTAGCACTGTGCTACTGAGAATGCTGTTGATGTCGTTGTTGCTACTGCTTATGCTTACGGGGCTAACGCTATCGTCGAAACGAACAAAATGAACGAAACTAACGAAAAGGGCGAAAAGCAGTCGTGCTGTGAAGCTAAATTATGGAGCAAGTGGAACAACGATTTATGTGCGTCGGACTGGCTTTCAGTCAACTCAACGATTTAATTGCACAAAAGTTCCTATGGACTCTCTATGCTTTCTTCCCTGGTTTCTGTTCTCATTTCTTTCTTCTCTGTCGTTTTGCTTCCCTCCTTAACGGCAGCATATAATTTTTTCCTCAAGCTTTGCTATAGGATTATTATTTTCATTTTTTTTCGTTCTTTATATAGCTCTGTGAATGTTGGAAAAATCACATATTGAGGGCATCAATGCAGGATTTAATTAAAAGTCTGAACAGGACACACTGGGAGCGAATGATGACGGTATATGGTGTTTGAGGGATAAAGAGATGACAATAACCGAGTAAGGCGACGTAAGTCGAAAATGTAAAATTGACGGCAGCGTTGCCAGACGGTAAAAATGTTTCCACCCAGATAAATCTGAAAAACCATCAGATTTGGCTTATTATTTAAAAAAAAACACAAACTCTTTCTAAATGTTTTTGTACGACTTTAAAGAAGGAATTTCGGTTTTCCGAACGCTTTTGCATCAAATAAATACAATGGAAAATGTCAACGCATGTTGCATTTTGAAAAGCCCTAACGTAACTTTGATGAAGTTGTTGTTTATAAAATAATATTATAATTATTATAAAAACAAAACCATAACTTTTTCATAATGACACTGGCATTAGCTTTTTTTGAAAGACTTGTTTTGGAAACGAAAATAGTTCAAAGATACAGGGTGGCGCACGAATCGTGCTACAAAAATAAAACGTAATAACTTTTTTTCTGTGCGAGTAATCGGCTTATTTTTTTTTTTTTATTTTGTAGGTTACTATTTAGATTTATAAAAATGGATGCTTGGGATACGGAGAAAAGAATTTGGATAGTGCAATGGTACCATGCTTTGCAGTCCGTCATTTCCGTCCAAAGGGAATTTAGGCGGGAGTTTGGCGGTAATCCCCCGAGTAGATGGACCATTATGAGTTTTGTAAACATGTTTGCCGAATCTGGAAGCATCGCACGAAGGCCGTACCATCGAGATGCCAATGTTCGGGTTCAGGATACAATCGCAGCAGTAGCATCTGCAATACAGGCCAATCCGAGCGTTTCGACCCGAAACTTATCGGGGCAAATTGGAGTTAGTAGACGGTCATTACAACGGATACTTCATGACGATTTAAACTTGTTTCCGTACAAAGTCCAAATTACTAGCAAGTTAAACCCTCAGGATTTGCCTGTTCGCCTGGAATTTTGCCAAAAAATGATATCAATGGCCGAAGAAGACAACACATTGATCAATTGTTTGTTCATGTCTGATGAGGCCCATTTTGATCTTAACGACAATGTAAACAAGCAAAATTGCCGTATATGGAAACAGTCTAATCCAGAAATGCTCCATGAAATGGAACTCCACGCAGAACGAGTCACTGTGTGGTGCGCAGTTTCATCAAGGTGTATTGTCGGGCCGTACTTCTTTGAAGAAAACGGTGTAACCGTTACTGTCAATGGGGACCGTTATTTAAAGATGTTGAAGGAGTTTTTTTTACCCAGAACTGCGCCGAAGACGTATACCATTCAACAGCGTTTGGTTTCAGCAAGATGGAGCAACTGCACATATAGCCAGACCAGTTATGGCGGAGCTAAACAAAAAATTCACAAACAAATTAATTTCTAGGAACTCCACTCTTCGCTGGCCCAACTTCAACTCTTCAGGCCGCAATGAATAGTTTTTTGATCAGGTGCCGCATATGCGTGGGAGAGCGTGGAGGTCATTTGCGATCTATAATCTTTAAAAACAACTAACTATTTAAAATAAAATTTAATTTTCTAACCAATAAAAAAAAATAAATGAAATACATCGATTAAAAAAAAAGTTATTTGAATTTCTTATTGTAGCACAATTGGTGCGCCACCCTGTATATAATAATAATTTTCTTTGTCAAATATTTCTTTGGATGAGCGATCGATTATTTTAAAATAACACACACATTTTAAGGTTACCAAAAAGGATTTTAAAACAAAATACAAATAAAATGGAATTTTTAAAAACCCTGCATTTCCCCCTTAACAATTTTTCCCCCAGATTACCCGCCGTCGATCAAAAAATTTGGATGGAAAATCCCCAAACTGGCAACACTGATTGACGGTATGAGAGGTGATGGGAATTAGGTCTTAAAAAGACGAGTGTAAAGAAAATGAAAGAAACCGCAAAGAACAAAAGACGGAAAGGGGTAAAGATTACAGCGAAATTAAATTGCAAAGCATTTCAATTATGTTCTTGTATGAAGTGGCGAAATAAAGCTCAGAAAGGTGCACTGAACTCCTAAAAGTCCAAAATTGTTGGCTTCTTTCAAACAAATGGGGTGTGAAACAGTTGGTACCTACGACTTTAAAAATGTAAGGAAGTTTGTATTTTTACATAAATCTTGAATATATAGTCTGTGACTCTACTGCAATGTTTCTGTGTTCGTCTATACAACTGTATAGTCGAGTTCGTTTCCATCCGCCTTAGTATATTACTGAACCGTGACGGCCCTGGAAAACTTAGGAGAGTTCGAGCATCAATCATTCAATCTTCACGACCATACTTTAACTATGATCAAAATATTTTATTGCGCGTCTTGAAACTAAGGAACTATAATGATGTGTGGTTCTAACAAGAAGGGCCGCGGCCTACATAGTGAGTATTTTTGACAGAAACCTCACCCATCAGGCGGCTTATATTTTTGAGGTGAGGCTTTCGTTGAACCGTGCAAAAATTAACACAACAAGAGAACAACGGTGGCAAAGCTCATGCAGTTGCCTTTAATAACAGACAATAAATATATATAAATTTTGTACAGGCATAAGAGATCTGTATATTTATTGTATGTGCTTTAAGAGAATTAAAAGCATGATCAATATTCGAGGTTTTTTTTGGAAAACGTTGTACGAGTATTTTTCGGCAACAACTAAGAAGACTCGACGATGAAATAGCAAAACTGTTGCGGTAAGAAAGAGAATATTTGCAATACTGGTATAAAATTGACCAAGTACTGCAGCCATTCAAAATGTCATTAGCTTCATCAATCAACCTCCGTGAGTATGCAAATGTTTTTGACGCTCAGTCCGATGAAGAGTTCACCTTTTTTTCATTCAATTATTGCTCTTTTGTGTGCCTGGTATGTTTATTGAGAAATGAGACCTGACCAGAGGACTCAACATCAATATTCTTGCATTCGTTCCCTAGGTAGTTCTTACATACTTCAAGGCCAAAAATGGGTGCATTTTTGTTTCAATTTTTACAAGCTTACACGACTCTTCATTACGCAGAACATCCAAATGTACTGATCATGAGCAAAATCACCGGCTATGCATTTGTGATTTTTCTTCCAATCATTTCTGGCATCGGTGTACTGCTCTTGACTTCACCAACGACTGACTGCATGGCTTTTACGGTCGCTTGACTATTAATAGTTCTACAAGGTGGCGCAAAAACAACCTTCCGATGTTTTTTGGCTGTAATTTAAAAAAAAAAATGAAAAACTTTGATTCTTCTTGTGTATTATTTTTTTTTTTGGTCTTTTAATTTTTTTTACATCAAGTCTAGAATATGATGTCATGTAAATGGCCGCCGCCACAGTTGATTGTCATTTGAGCCCTTTTTATGGCATTTTCCATCACTTTGGCCAAAACTTCCGGCGATAGGTCCTCACATTCTTGACGGATATTGTCTTTAAGAGCTGCAAGAGTCTGAGGCTTGTTGACATAAGCCCGCGACTTCAAAAAGCCCCACAAAAAGAAGTCTGGAGCGGTCAAATCAGGCGATCTTGCGGGCTAGTGCAAATCGCCAAAAACCACCCGGGAACACCGCTTTCAGAATATCGGTTGTGGCTCGCGCAGTGTGTGCCGTAGCTCCGTCCTGTTGGAACCACATGTCCTCCAGTCCTAAATCGTCCAATTGCAGTAGAAAAAAATCGGTAAACATGGCCCTATAGCGCGTACCGTTCACTGTTGTCGTTTGACCAGCGGCGTTCTCGAAAAAAAATGGCCGCGTCAACAGAGGCGATATTCTCGGCACAACGGGCGCTCCGGGGCCCGCCACTCTTGGCAACGTCTCGTGTTGTGCCAGTCTCTTCGAGGCGAGCGGCTAAACGTCGCAGTGTTTCACCAGTTGGCGTTGGACGGCTAGGAAATCTGCGACGAAATTCACGTTGTGCCAAAGTCACCGACCGATTATTGCTCAAATAAATAATCACCAATATTCCGCGTTCTGGAGCAGTGTAGCGTAACATTGTTTATTAACGTGTATTTCGCATGTGTTTACTACACAAATGTCAAAACAGAACTGACATTAGGGGCCAATCGCAAAATTATAGTATTTTCTGATAGGAGGATTACTTTTGCGCCACCTTGTAGTATAGTGATTCCCCAAATCATCAAGGAGGTAACTAGGGGGCAGCGTTGCATCAAGACACTTGGCCACCAATTTTTTAAAAATTATCAAAATGGTCCCTTTTTCAGTTTAAACAATATTTAATTCTTTCTTGGACGAAAGAGAATGCAAAAATATGAAAATAGTGTTTTGTAATGAATATAAATTGTTGTTTTTTTGTTGTAAATACCTAAATGTCTTTGCTGTTTTTTTTTTTGTTGTTATATCAAAATTTTATGTGGGGGCCCCTTTGCTGCTATAGGGGGAGGTTGTCAGTAGACATCTCTTAGTACAGGATTTGTACAGGATAAATCGATCGCAAAGATTATTATAAAAGCGGTCCCATTGGCACGTCTAGCATGTTCAGTGCTCAACCACTTTACACATTCATCGTCTCAATGGCCTGCTTTTGCCATATTCAATTGCACATCGACTCTTATGTCAAACGGTAATTGGTATACAAAAGCCCAAAATTGCCATTCAAACATATTCGTCTGATGCCATACAAGTGCTAATCTGCACCAATAAAATATTCATCTGCACACATCTCTGGATTACCTTCACACGAACAAGAAGAACAAACAAAAAATAAGTGCAAAAAGAAAAAAAAAAACAGGTCTCTTAAGCCTTGTACACAAACCATGTGTGCTCTTTTTGCTTACACAAACAATCCACCCTTTGAACCAATGAATGCAGAAACTTCCACTTTCGAGTGGCAATCCACAAGAGTTAACCTTAACACAATAGGCCACACAATTCAGGTTTCTATTCAAAAAAGTTTTTTTTTTCCCTATGTGTAGGTACTCTGTGGGTTAAAGGATCCTTGAAGGATCAAACAATCGACTTACTAATTGGATAATAACGGTATAAATCGTATGCATAATTGTTACCGTTCCCCGGCCGCATATGCCAGACAGATACTTACTCGTATACATACAGAATACAGATAACATAACAACATCCTTGGGAACATGCCTTGCATATATTCGGCCCAACTGCCACACTCTGTGCCTTGGCGCAATAATTGTTTGATTTCAATTATCGTCACCGCAACTACACACGGAGCCAGAGAAAAATGGAGGATTTGAGTCAGACACGGCTAGCGATAGTGTAGAGCAAGCCGGTGGAACGCTCGGCAATTCATCATCGCAAAAATGGTTTCACATGGCGCGCACACCCTTAGGACAGTGCGCCACCTCCATGAATTCAGTTGAGATCTGGGCGGTGTATGCAAAAATAAATTAAGACTTCTGTGGCATTTTGCAGGATGCACACCACTCGTAGAGGGTTCTTTCTTCCTAGTGTTGCATTTTTTTTCCAACCATCACCGTGGAGCATTTGTGTTCGTGGTTACCAGGTTTTACATGGATAAGCGAGTGCTCTTGATGCCGAGGATTTGGCGGAGAGTGTTCAAGCACTTCCAATGCAAATGTGTTAGAAGCGTTTCTGGAATTGTGCAAACGACTTTTTACCCCATCGACATCCATTGTTAGATGTCATACATTAGTGGATGGGGTCGTGAGGGCTGCAGCGATGAATAGCAGCGGCAGCGACATCAAAGCACCGCGGCTGTAAGTGGCTCCATCTAACGACATTTCCATTTGGTATTCATCGTCTGTTCCGCAGCCTACAATGTGTAATTAAAGCGTTCCTGGTGCTCTTACAGCCCGCGCACAAGCGGGAAGAAACTATTGCATGCCTCCCATGGGAGCAGCGAGTGAGGATGGACCACTTGGAGTTGGCGATCATATTTCTGTAAACCGAAATCAGGAAAAGGGCTGTTTGAAATGTTAGATAGAGGATAGGTGCTTGAGACCAGTAGTATCCGTTGGCTGGCATGTCCTCTGACCTCGCCATTCAGCCACCGTAATGTATGGGTATTTATGTGGGTAAAAATGGAATTTATGTGGCTTTTGGCAAATTTAGAGGAATAACTGTGGGAGATTTTAATGTCTGTAAAATTGGTAGAGTAAATGGCAATAAAATATAGGGCGGTTGCTCGTAAATCTTGGTCTTGGCCGAATGCAAAAAAGCTCCATTGAAAACCGTCGGGAGAAAAAAGAAGAAACAGTCAATATAAATAACGAGGGACTCCTACAAAAAGAGGAGTAGTACTACGTTCGGCGGTTTGATTGGGAATGTTTCGAATTTATTTTCGTTATTTATTCAAATAACCAGACTGAGTAGTGCCCGCCTTATTTGGAAACTTTTTTAACATACTCAAAGGACACAGCCAGTGTTACTGTTCAGAATTGGTTTCCTTCTGTTTTCGGTTGCGGCATGGCGTACCTACTGCGTCGGAAAATAAGCTGAATGCATTTTTTACCCGACTGGACACAGGGAGGGTTATGTGTTTCGCGCGTGTCCTACGTCACGCCCTGTAGCCTTAACGACTTGACCGTACCCGGAGTGTCATAGGCTAAAAAACTGTATAAAAAAAAAAGAATTAAAAAGATATAAACAAGACACATTCAACTACCTAACTATTTGGCAGTCGGAGGGACTCAATACTCATATATTTGTTAGAATTTGTATGCATATAGTTTTCGATTGTCAATTAATTAGGTTCCTATAAGTGTGTCTTGTTCATATGTTTTCCTTTTTTTTTAACAGTCAGTCGATTTTTTTGGTTTTTTAAAATAATTTTTTTTTATTTTTTATTTACATTATGTGAAAAGTAAAAAAAATGCTGCTCCCATTTACGGTGGAGACTTGCTACGGTGATGAGAGTCATAGGGAAGACTAGCAGTGTCAAAAATGTTATCAAAAACATGTTTCCAGCCCGAACTATTAGTAAGTGTGATTACTGTACTCGATTGGCAAAAATACTCATTAACCCACATATCTACTAAGTATTTCATGCATTCTCCTCGCGGTTACCGTGATAATGATGGAAGACTTGAAGGAATTTTTTAAAGAAGAAAATGCCAAATCCACTTTCCCATGCATCAGATGGAATGTGGGGGCCTGTAACAGAACGCGACAAGTAGTTGTAGGACAAGAGAATTTCGACAACGTGTCAAAGATTGTGTAACACAAAACGACAAGTCCGAGAGCACTGCGACAACTGTCGCGATGAAAGATGACAAGTGGGAAATTATATAATTTCCCCCTTTCTGTAACAGAACACGACAAGTGTCAAGACACACTTGTCGAACTGTGGTTTAATGAGGACAAGTGATCTGAATATTGTCAAAAACTGACAAGTGCATGATTTGTGTAATTAACATATTAATTCTAATGTTACTAATTTACTTAGTACAGTCTACTCCGCTTATCTGAAACGGCAATTTGCAACAAATTTTATTTATTATTCGGTATTTTCACTTATACGGACTTCGGATAACTGAAAAATTGTTGTACTTAACCGAAGTTCGAAGTTTTGTTAGCAATTCAACGAAGAATTAGGGTATGTAGTAAAGCCGAAGGAAGGAGAATTAAAAACACAACTGAAATCGTGCTGTCAAAATTGACACACAATGAAGTTAGTGTCATAAGTTCAATGGACAAGTTCAGTTGACGAAATAAAAACTTTTACTAATGGGCGCGTTCAATAACTTTGTTTTAGTAATGCGGAGCCAATTAGTATAATTTATTAATTTCTGACGCATTAGTTTGTTCAGTTAACCGGGTTTTTCAGTTAAGCGGAGCTATTCGTATGAATTTTTGAAAAAAATGCTGCGTGCTAAATTCGGTTATTCAATTAACCGATTTTTTCAGTAAAGCGAAGTTTAGATAAGCGGAGTCGACTGTACTTACAATTGTGCGTTGCTTAACATTTTGCCAAAATACGTCCCTTACATACGTCCAATTCTTATTTTGCGCAACAACATTTAGGCTTTTTGCCAGGCTGTATAATTCCTTCCACTTTGTAAATTTATTTTCTTTTGTTCGGACACCACTGAAAGCAGCAAATAGGATATCTTTTCCTTCCCTTATTTTTTGTTAAAATAACACTTTTTTGTCATCCGTGATTTTTGCCATCTTCACATATAAACCACTTGTCGAAGAATGCCGACAAGTCAAGGGAATTTAATTCTTTTGAAAAGTGCAACGGTTTGCGTTCTGTTACAGAATTAATTTTTAATTGTCGGACAAGCATAAGTGGACAAGTGAATTTAGACTTGTCGCGTTGTGTTACAGGCCCCTGATGAAGTGTGAGTGCCATGAATCCAGTATCTCTTGATATCTTTTCGATGATGTACCTCATATGTCAAGAAATTACAACCGCTGTAAATAGATTCCTCGAATTGAAAGCATTTTTAGTTTTGAACAGGTATTGTAAATATTTTGAAAATATGTTAGGTAGGTACTGTTCATATATTTTTCTGGAAATAAAATAAAATTCGTTGTTTCATAAACATATGCTTTTTATCTGTTATTATTTTCACTGAATTCCTTACTAAAGGGAGAGTTCTATTTAACGTTATACAGATACGCAGGAAAAATACATGTAGATGAATGTGTAGTATAAAAGACAAAAAAAAATCCGATGTAAACACATTTGGTTTTGTTTAGAATTTTTTTTATTTTCGGCTTCATACATTCTACATTCTAGCATTCCAACATTTTCCATTTTGAAATTCTGGCAACTATAATCGCTTCGCAGGGCTTGTTAGCAATTTGTGTTCCGCTTTCTCTGTTGCTGGTTGAATATTGCATTAACCGCTTTTCAATCCCTTGTTCAATGGCAGACGCCGACTATGGTCGGCTTTTATTATTATTCTTTCCTATTCTTTTCTGATTTATAATAAAGAAGCTCTTTGTGATTCATACGGAAACCAAAACACTGCAACCGTATCTGAGTATTTTGTTTATCCCTTTTGTAAGGGACCTACAAAAGCTGCAATATAATGCCAAGTCAAAACGGCTAATTCAGAAGCTAATTGAGGTTCGCAAAAAAAGAGAGTGGGACAGATCTTAAGACGTTATTTTGTGTTTTTTATTGTTGATGGTTTCGGGCTGTAGCTCACGGATTGCTTGGATGATATTGACCTTAAGTGCTTGAATCGTTTCTTTACGGTTCCCCACAGAAAAAAGACCAAAGGTCGTCCAAATCCATGTCTTCAATATCGGTAAAACAAAGTCGGTTAACATGGCTGTGTAACGCCCACCGTTGACCGAAACGTTGTTCCCAGTCTTATTTTTGAAGAGTCTCACACATTCTCGTTTGTGCGCACCATACAACGTCGGCGACCATGAGTGTTGTCCAGTAGCATACCAGTCTCACGAACTTTTTGCACAAACTTGCGTACAGCAGCCGCGGTGAGTGCTTTATTTCGACCAAAACTTCTTTTCAAAAAACGCACTACACATCACTCACTTTGGAAATAAGTTTTCAATAGGCGTTTTTCTTTTTTAGTTCAGAGCTGAGCTCTGAACCGAGCTCGAGCATTATGAGCGCTCTCTGAACCGAGAGTATTCAGATCGTCCTGATGTAATTATGAAACACACTTGAGCACATAGCTGTCATTTGTAATAAATATATGTATAAATTAAATATTTTTTAATTGTTGTTTATTAAATTGGTTAACCTTCAGTTACAGAACAACAAGATTCGTCCGCCATTTCAACTATACTGTTTTTTTTTTCTGTAAAATGTGACTGTAAATGTGTAATCAGCTTTTCATTCAGCCTGCTCAGTCAATTTATTCTGAGCCCATAGAACGCGCTCTGATTATGCTCAGAGAGAAAAAAGAAACACAAATTCTGAGATAAAAAAGAAACACTAACTTTTTGTATAACAGTTCAGGTTGCGCTCTGATCTAAAAAAGAAAAACGCCTAATATTTCCCAATGTTGTTCAAGCGTAAAACGACTCATTTCGTTTCACGGAGGTATAATACTGACTTTCTGTCAAGATTTCGAGCGGGAAACAACTGTCAGTGTCAAAATAATCTATGAATTAAAAAGAAACCACTATAGATGGCCAAACCTTTATAAATTTGAAGCGTACCTGAACGCTGTCAAAGCTGAAACGCGAAACAGCAACTATCTATTTCTCACTGTTGAATAGAATTTAATTAATTTCTGTTTTTTTCTCCATCTTTTGTTCGTAGCGTTTTTTTTTCTTTGTACTCACTTTTCCAGAGTTTAATTTAATTTGTATTGATAAAACTAACTAGTTTTATTGAAGATTTTATGAGCTGCACCAAAGGAACAAACAAGCAGCCCATATAGTCGTCGGACAACATTTGACATAACGATGATAGAGAAATTAAAAAAACTGTGTCTGGCGATTCCGCCCATCTGTCTGTCTTCAATTTGGATAAATATGTAAAAGGTAGGTAATGCTGCTTTCCTAAACAATTGATTTTTGTACAATATCTTTGCAATATTTTTACAATTTTGTTTATTTAAAAGCTGCTCTAACCATTTTGATTAAAATACAATACTTAAGACAACATATAGGTATTAATAACAAGATCCCGTTCTTCGTTTTCCTCAAAAAATGTTAATAAATCGCTTTAGAAATATTTCCCAGAGCCAATAGTCTCTGCAGCTAGGCTCATTAAAATTAGTATTAACATGTATTTTTAATTACATTCTAATAAATAATAATACACGATACCGCACACTCATAAAAATATCGCAAGCTAAATTCTAGTCCGATCAGGCTTACTCTTAATGTTCTTTATTCTTACGTGCTCAATCTCAAAATAAGTCGAATGATTCTTAAAACAATAACAAAAATCGAATTTCAAGCTTTTTAATTTCAAATCAAGCCTTTGCAATATTAAAATCTTAACCATATCACCTGAATTATGTTTTTTGCACTCAAATACAGGATCGAATAAAAATTATACCTACTCGCCAATCAAGACGAAATAATCTTAAACTTACATGATGAATTAATGTTCATACCAATTTAGATCTAAACGATCATGATATACGATTTTATATTCTCGAATCAAACGCAACCAATGTCAAACTATGATCGAAACATAACCGATACAAGAATTGTATTCTCCAATCAAGCCACACAATGTAAAACTGGCATGATGGATAAAGAAAGTGCAATCTTCAATTTTGATCAGAAATTCTTAAAGTATTCCAAAAAATTTAATTTAAAATTTAAAATTTTTGAAAGTTTATTTCAATGGTAATTATTTTGGGCTTTAAAATAGCTGAACAATAAGGTGATTTTGAGCTTAATTTAAGCTCACACATTCTTAAAACTGTTATAGAAGAATCTTAATTTTTTTTTTTGTGTTGGGAATTCGCTGGAAATAAAAAATCATCGAAAGACATTGCAGATCTAGTACGCGAGGAATGCTTCTACAATAATGATGGACTTTAACTCATCTAAAAAAAACTCCCGGGGGACTGACATTCGCCATTCCGAATAAAATTGCACCTAGTCGTGCGACTAATCAACAATTTATTTTTGAATTATTTTATGAATTTAAGATAAAAATCCGCCGTTTGACGGATTTCTAGGCTTGTTATGTTTGAAAACAATAAGTGATTTCTAAGCCTTAGCTAAATCTTATAGATCAAGAGGTTTTATCCGTCTCAAAACAAAAAGTTCAATCAATCTTAAAATAAGAATTAAATCAAAAAACATACTCAAAGCAAGATTTTTACACTTGGATTAAGAATTTCCGAGCAGACTTCCGTCAACGGATAGGCTTGATCTGACACTGATTATCTTGATTTTATCTCGTTTTTTTTCTGAGTGCAGTTACAGTTCGAATGCAAATGCATTAAGAACCAATTAAAATGCCATATTCTCAGCAAATAATAATAAATAATCATGTTCTTTTTGTCCATGTTAGGCATGTACGCTAAAGTAACCTGCATCTAGTAACTGACTTACCAATACCAATATTCAACTTATGGTTTCTAACGGCCATGTTATTCAATCCCTTTAAAGCGGGTTGAAGGTTACACCCGGGTTTAAGTGAATAAACCCAAGTCCATAATATTCAGTCACTAAACCCCAACATAAACCCAGTTATTTTTAAACTTGACAGCGTTTAAACCCGATTGGATTTAAACGCCCTCCGGAAACCAGTTTAAGTACTTTAACTGGGGTTAAAACTCAATTTCATAAAATTGACAATTCTTCGCTCGCAGGGTGCGAGAAATAAGAAAAGTAGAAAAGTGAAATAGAAAATAAAAAGTAGAAGTAACTAAAAAATGGATTTTATTCATGAAACTAGCTGTTATTTATTATGTTATGTTATTATTATTATTATTATTATGTTATTTCCAATAAAAGAGATAATAACAGTATAGTTTCAATACATTCAAACAAAGCGGTAAACCTTGTCAATGTTAAACAATAAATTCAAACAAATCTATTCACCTAAAACACCAATTTTAGAAATTTAAATTCAACAATTCAACTTCTTGAATTCTTTACTGTAGGTATCAATGTAGGTAATATCACAACCACCAAAAACTAAAACCTTAAACTGAATATATATTTACACCTCCATACGCCCGTCATCAGCAATCTGCATTTCCTCGGCAAAACATCGTCGCTGTTGATTACATCCGCACTCATCTCGCTTACTTCTTTCTTTTCACTTAATCGGAGAAAACTTCACGCAGTTTTTCTTGACACGTAGCTATATGCTTGTGCGATGTGCACCAACCAACCAACCCACCCCAAAGTAGAACAGCGTTCAAGAACCGTTGTTGATAATGTTGTTGGAAGTGTTGGCTCTTGTTGGTATTTTGTTTTGTTTGCATTGATTAAGAATTGTTTGAGTAATGGCGATTAAAAGGCGGTAAAGTCAGAAAAATGCTAGGCATGGCAATAAAAGGAATAGCCTATGTCCTTCTCAGAATCTTAAGGGACATTTAAAAAAAAGTTTCATTGAAATCTGTGAAGTATTTTTCACGCCAATCGTTAACACATGAAAATGGCTACAGTTTTATTATATGTATAGAATAGACAGATAGATGGATAAAATGATGATGTCTTCGTCATCAGAAGAATTTTCGGAGAGCTGATGATAAATAAACGTCGGTCTCGTTGTCGAAAATATCGAATGCACAAACGGGGTTGCGTCGATCAATGTGTTTGATTTTCGGAAATATTTTGGAGGCTATAATCCATGATTCGACTAATGCACTGAAGACAAAAATCGGAACACTACAAATCAAATCAATTTCCAAGTGACAAACAACAAAAAAAAGTCATAATTTGTGAAATTTAACATTACTTGGGCTTAAAGCGGATTAAAAACGGTTTAAAGTATTTTAAGTCCGCATTTAAATTCATCTTTATTCCAGCGGGTTTAATACATGTTTTTCAGTGAATAATATGGACATAGGTTTAAATTGTCGGGTTTAAAAAATGCGGATTAATGATCGGGAGTAAAATTAACTTAAACCTGAGTTACACCCGTAGTGAATAATATTGTCGTGAGTCAGGCAAACACAAAATTTGTACAAATATTTACACGAACTTTAAAAATATTTTATTTTCGTTTTAATTCGAAACATATACAAAAATATATTTCTGTGCAAGGTGCAAGCGCGTGTTCTTCTCTTAACTCGGGCTGCCCAATAGAAGTTGAAATTTCAAAGTCGAAGCTATTGAAGCTGCTCTTTATTTAGCATTTCCCTAAAGAGAATATACTTTTCCCAATAAATATTTGATTAAATGAAATAATGAACGCTTTTCTCTTCTTGATTTTGTCTAACCGCTGTTTTTTTTTTATTGGCTTTCTTTGAAATTATTAAAAAAAATAAAATAAATAATTGACGCAACACACGTCCGTCTCGACCCTAGGCCTAGCTTATCACAACCATTCGTCTTGTGTGAGTTTTTAGTTTTGGGACGAATGGATATACAATAAATGCTGGGTCGAAACGGCCAATTGAGAAGCTATTTCATGACAGTTATACTCTCGGATGTTTGTCAGACGTTCGCGAGAGGTGGCACAGTGAAAAAAACCTTAAGTTGGAATTTGGATTTTTTCGGGATTCGAACCTGGGACCCCTCGCTTAGTAGTCCAACACACTAACCACTAAGCCACTGCGCCGACATTTGAAATGGTTGCATCATTGCATAATGTTCCAACTTACCGCATCCATATTTTGTTGGTTGTCCTGCACAAACAAAACTTAACTTACGTAGCTTTTTATAACCAAAACATTGAAAATTCATAATGCTTGGATTGATTTACGTAAAAAATGTGCGAGCAAAATATTTAGCAAATGCTCTGAGTCAGCAAAATACCCAGTGGCGGATCAGCCACGCAGCAAATGATACGGTTAAACTCAAAAAGAAACATTATAAAAAAATTATATCAACTTTATAAATTAGTTGCTCGGATGTCCCTGGCTCCATTCGCATGGAAAAGTGTTTATGTTAATGTTATTTCTCTGGCATACCACAATGTACTTACGTAAAAATTAACTTCCTCGGTTCGTTACTCAAATACGACGTAAACATAGAAACTAAGAAATTAGTATGTAATTCAATTTTTATTTTTTATTCAATTTGTGTAAGTTATTTAGTTACACAATATAATATAACAAATGTAATTACAAATGTACAGTCAGCAACCAACTTACTGAAATCTGTTAAATTTCCACAGACAATTTTTACTTCAATGTCGAATAGATAAATTTCAATGGGCCTTACTTGTAGACATTTAGATATAAAGCTCGATTCTGCCGTTGTGAGGCCTTACAAGTCTGAAGCTCTTGTGAGGTTGATTCCTTGTGAGGTTTGTTGTGATTCGATTTCATTTTTCGTATTCTGCGATAATGCTCACAACAAACCTCACAACAAATTCACCTCATAATGGTAAGATTTTAATTACCTACACAAAATTCTTGTTTTTTGTTAGCAAATTTATGTTTTTTTAGACTAAATACGCGAATTTCCGACCACAAATACGTTTTTTTAAGAACGCAATCATAATATTAACCATAGAACACTAATCCTCGCCTGTGAGGCCGCTCACAACCGGTTTTCTGAATTTTTCTCAGAATATACTACTTCCATGTTATTCCGTCTCCTTGCCAACTCAGTTGGGTATCAGATGCGGTGGATGGCGGACGTTTGTAAAATTTCAGTGGTTAATTTCCCAGTTATAGAGTTCGGTGTCGCCTGAGAGGCGAGCATTAGTGTTTAAGGTAAGTTTTTTTCAAGTCCATACGGACCTGTTGCGCCAATTATTTATTTATTTTTAATTTTACTTTTTTTTAATATTTATGTTATTTGCATGGAATTAAATTAAGAAAATTGAATTTTTTAAAGATGAATTCCAATGAAGAGTAAATAAGCCATTGGTTAGAAGAACTGTCCGACGATGAAAATGAAAATCAGGATAATTTGGAAATCCAAGAATTCGATTCTGATGATAGTTTGGCTGACCCCACGTATTTAGATTCTGACGATGAGTTGGCTAATATAGATGTAGATGATCCAGGTGATGCTAACACGCCATCAACTTCAACTTTTAATAGACCTCATGAACATTTCATCATTTCGCCATCGACACACATTACTCGAGGTAAGAACAACTATATTTGGTCATCGCAACCAGCTTCATCTCGGCAAAGTTCAGGCAGGATGGCTGCAAGGAATATAATTCATGTTATGCCAGGACCAAAACAATGTGGCAAGAATGTTATAAAACCATTGGAGTGTTTTGAAAAATTGTTTACGCCAGATATGATCAGCGAAATACTCCTTCGTACTAATGAAGATATTGAGGTCAAATCAGGAAAATATAAAGTACATACATCCACTGTGTCCACTTCTAGAAAAGAAGAACTTCAGGCACTACTTGGCCTATTACTTTTAACCGGTGCGATGAAAAATAATCACCTAGCAAGTAAGGAACTGTTTGATTCTTCACTTTGCGGATCTAAGTATATTGCCACAATGAGTCACGAACGCTTTGATTTCCTCATACGATGTCTTCGTTTTGATGATCGTAGCAGCCGAGAGGACAGAAAAAAGGAGGACAGATTTGCTCCAATCCGAGGTATATGGGAAACATTTATCCAACAATGTCGTGATCTATACAATCCAGGTTCCTATGTCACGATAGATGAACAACTTCTTGCATTTAGAGGACGATGTCCTTTCAGAATGTATATACCGAACAAACCTGCTAGATATGGAATAAAGATCGTTCTAGCATGTGATGTCAACACTAAATATATGTTTGATGCTTGCCCATATTTAGGAAAAAAACAAAGACTCGTCCGCTACTGGCAATCCTCTTGGCAGCTACTATTGCAAGCTGCTTACAAAAACAATAGGTACATGGGACCAACCGGAATCTTACAACAGATAATTGGTTTACATCAGTGCCTTTAGCTGAACAGTTACTTGCTGAACCATTCAAGTTAACCCTTCTTGGGACAATCAGGAGTAACAAAAAAGAAATCCCTGAAGAGTTCAAACACAATACATCCCGTTTGGTCGGAACGTCTATGTTTGGCTTTCATGATAAGCTTACCCTTGTCAGCTTCAAACCTAAAGCTCAAAAAACAAACAAAACTTCTTTCGACCATGCACGATGAACCAGCTATTGATCCAGTGTCAAAAAAACCATCTGTAATAGAGTCGTACAATTCAACAAAAGGTGCCGTCGACACATTTGACCAAATGTGTGGTCACTTAAGCTGTAGTCGTAAGCCAAGGCGATGGCCACAGTGTGTATTTTACGGTATGTTGAATATGGCGGCTTTGAATAGCTATATCCTTTATGTCTCCAATTGCTATGCCAAAAAAATCAAGCCAATGAATAGGAGAAACTTTATGATAAGATTAAGCAATGATTTGTGCGAAAATTGGCAGAGGACACGTTTGGAAGAGCGCCCCACTATGAAGAAACGAGTTCGTGAAGCCTTACGCGAAGTGCTTAATTTGCCTGCTTATGAGGATTCTGCACCTTGTCCTGAAGAACCGATGATTAAAAAAAGAAGGAGATCAGTATGCAGCTTTTGTCCTGCTAAAAAACGACGCATGAGCGTGTACAAATGTGCAAATTGCAACAGTACTTATTGCCTAGAACACAGGTCGTCGAACTGCTTCGGATGTACAGAGAAATGAGTTCCTAAAAAAGGCTAATTTTTAAATTAACGTGGAGGCCACAATTCTTGTGATACAGCTCTGATTTTTTTTGCTATGAAAGAGTTTTTATTTATTTATTGGGTTTTGCAAAGTATATGTGCAATTTTTAAGATATTATTTTTTTTTTCCTTTTTTTGTGAAGTCGTCACTTATATAAAAAGTTCAAAAATGTGTTTTTTAATTTTAGGTTTTCATTATTAAAGTTCTAATAAAACTTCAAATTTAGTGTTTTTTTTTCTAAAAGAGTAACGTTTTGCTAAGTATGATAAATACTTTTAAAAGGTAAAAATAACAGTTTTAAATGATTCATTAGGCTTTTTTTCAAAAGTAGCCTCCCAGGCGAGGATTAGTGTTTAGCGACAAAAAAAAAAAGATTAGTGTTCTAGGGTTAACGACATCTGACAGACATTGAATTCCCCACGCTCCTTAGTTTTTGTTATAGAAATATCTATTTTTTCCGAAATAAACGCATTAAATAATGTCGAAATATGGAAATGGCATGGAAATAGGGAAACAGTGTCTTCACATGCAATATCTTCATCACTTTTTGTCAGCCCTTATGAATTATGACTGATTTTGAGTGTTGCGACCTGCTCCATAGGAGATCACAATTTCGATTGTTTTTGTGAGCCTCACAAGTTGTGAGTTTGCTGCCAGAATTCGAAAACCTCACAAAATCAATTTCACCTCACCTTGTGAGGATTTTGTGACTAGTGAGGTTTGCCAGAATCGGGCTGATAGTTTCGACTCTGAATTTTAGTAGTTCACAGTGGCTATATTTTCAATAAAAAATTCGCAATTGTGAGCTTCCGTTCATTTAAAGTTGAGACTAAAATTTGTTATTGGTGTCGTGCAATATCAATTGGAATATTTTGACAGATCAAGGTAGGTTGATTTGCCGTTCCGTATGGGTATTTTTGGGCTTATGTGGTTTGTTAAATTTATGGTCGGACTTTTCACGTGAAATGAATAGCACAGTTGGCAGGCTTAACATTTACTAAAAACAAATTTTCGTCTAACCGTAGGTAATATTATTCAGAAAAGTTAGTTTGTAACAGTTTTGCTTTATTTAATACTTGATAACCTTAAGCAATTGCTTTTTCGAACACAATTTATTCATACCGATCTAAATAAAGGGCTTTCCAATGAGAGGTGTTATTGTGAATGACCCGCTATTTCGGTAGCTGTTACTTTTGAAGCTTATATTCTTTGACATTTGACAAGTAGAAACTACGCCATTACTAAAAATGGAACGATACACGCTTCAACAACGCATTCAAATTATTAAAATTCACTACAAAAATGGTGAAAATCTTGCAGTCACAGTTCGCAAAACTAAAGCATTTTTTGGTCGTCGTGAAGCACCTTGTTGGACCGCAATAGAAAAATTGGTGGAAAAGTTCGAGCTGTTGGGACAAGTTAGTGATGTGAAGAATAAAACCCGTGCACGACGTTCAAGAACAACTGAGAATATTGCTGCAGTAGCCCCAAGTGTTGAAGAAAACTCAGGATTGTCCATTCCTCGTCGTTCTTTGGAATTGGGCATTCCACAAACATCATTACACCGTATTTTGTATAAAGACTTGGGTCTTAAGGCTTATAAAGTTCCGTAATCACAAGAACTAAAGCCGGCCGATCATCAAAAACGTCTACGCCAACAGCCCAGCCTCGATTCAAGACCTCAAAAATAAAATTCGTGAGGCTATCGAGGACATAGGGCTGCAACTTTGCGATTTGGTTATGGAAGATTTCATGAAAAGGATATGGTCCTGTATGCGTGCTCGTGGTGGCCATTTGGCTGATGTATATTTTTCATTATTAACGGCATACCTTCATCTTTATTATGAATCCGATCATTTATCTCAAAAAATGACATTTTACTTTGAATACCAAAATAACACCTCTTATTGGAAAACCCATTAAAAGGTCAGTGGCCCCGCTTTTCGAACTTACCAAAAGTTATTTATATGAAATTTAGTGAATGCTTCGATTTTGAATTTTTTTCGAGTAAAAGCAATTGCTACGTTTTATTCATACTATACCATCAAATTTTTCTTATGATTTTATATAATACTAATCAAGAAACGTTTGTCGACCATACAAAAAAAACATCAGTAGGGATTTTCTTCAAATAAATTGAAATTGAAAGTTTACCACTTAGCTTTAGGTAATTCAAATGTTCAAAAAAAAATTCAGTATATAAAAATAAATATAAAAAATCTATCTCATTTGTTTTCTAATGTGTTCTTCATTCTATGCTGTTTGTTTTTTGTAAGATGCAAGTGTAAAATATTTTAGGTCTTTAAAAAAAATGGGAGTGGGAATGTGAAATGAGGAGTACGGATGTGTTGAAAGTAGTATAATACTCCTATGGGAGTACTTTCGGCAGCACTGCCTATATGACATTTCTTTATACACACTTTTTTTTTGTAAGCAAAACAGTGATAAATAAACCTTTCCTAACGCGTACTGCATCTGTCTGTCTCTCTCTCCGTCACAGGAGTAAAATAAGTATGTTAGTAGTTAGTATGTTTGATTTGAGAATGAAGTGCATGTCTACTCACTCAAGTGAATTTCGTAGAAATATTTCAGATTTTGCCTTTTTATGTACAAACCTTTTATGTTATCGAACTATTGGATATCCTACGTTGTACCTGCAGATGTCCTATATAAGCTGGGATTTACTGTACGTAAATGCTCCCAGTTTTTTCGAACGGATAGCGTGACAAAGAAAAAGCAAAACGAAACGAAAAAATAAATTACTCTTATCCAATTTTTTCCGGAATTTATAGGGATATAGAGTTGAAACAAAGTTGAGATTGTTAGCCTAGGTGTCCTCTATAGGTCTGTGAAAAATACACCAGAATATATACAACAGTTTCTAAGATTTTTGCATTTAAAGACATGCCGTCAAATTCAATCTTAGTCGAACAGAACTACACCAATTTTATTTATATGATTTTCATTACAGCTGTTATGTTAATAGTCCACCTAAATAAATAAAAAAATAAATGTATACAATTGTTTTATTTTTTTTTATTCACAAAGCATACCAAGAGGTATATAATTTTCTTTATATTTATTACTTAAATAAATACAATTTCTAATTATTTTTATTTTAGTGCATAGATTTCACAAAAAAACAACCAAAAAAATTGTGAATATGAGGCCAAAGAGCTGTTAAAATGAAAGCAAGTAGTATTAGTTTCTACAAATGGAGTTGTAGATTTCACGATGGAAATTGCATTTTGGCTGCAAAGTTTTGTGAATAATACAACCAAAATCTGTAGTTTATACACATAAAAATCGTGTACAGTAAAACTCGTATAAGTGCCTCACCTTAAAGGGCCCCGTTTTGGCACTTATGCAGGTTAGGCAGTTATAAAAAAAATCCGCTTGAGTGCACATAGGCACTTATCTCTATATTTAGAAGAATATTTAGAAATTACATTTCTGATTTCAAAAATGTGTACCTAATTAAAAGAATTTTTCAGGTAAATTTCAATAAAAGTGTACAAAATAAAAGGCAATTTAGCGGGTAAGGTAGTTAAGCGAAATTTACTTATAAGATGAGTTTTATATGAAAAAATCCTCAGAATTTTGGTTCTCAAATAAAGGTACTTATGCGGGTTAGGCACTTAAGCGAGAGGCACTTTTCCGGGTTTTACTGTATTTAACAAATTGTGTTGTACATTTAACAACGAATGCTTCTGCATTCACAATTTTTTTTAGTAGTAAAATCTACAACAAATGCTCAAATTTTCATAATTTGGTTGTAGAATGTAAAACCAGGTCTCTGTTAAATTGACACCATTGGATGTCGGGTCAATTATGACAATTAACAGCAGATTTCAATATTTCTACAACATTTTTTTTGGGTTTAAGAAGGACCTCAAGAAAAAACTAATTACGCTCACGGAAACTGGGTACTATTATTAATCCACTAAAAAAAATGTGGTAGTATGGTTTCTAGTTTAAATTAGCTGCCAAGACAATTTTGCCAACAGAAGGTGAACATAGAAAATTGTTGCTGTTGTTGTTGCCTGGTGCCTGGTGATTATAACAGTGTACTTGGATTGAGCAAATAGGGAAAAATACGGCTGATATTGATGTTTCAGGAAAAAAAAAAAACTATCACATCTTGTTTTGCATTTTGATATTTCATCCATGATATGTCATCCATTTTTGAATGTCATCGACACGTTCTTTTGATACACATATAAATTACGAAACATGAGTGTCATTCATATTTAAATGATGTGTCATAGTGAATGCGTTAAACAAATTGTAACAAGAATCTCTCCAGCCATTCAAAATGACATGTACTAAAACTAAACATAGGGATAGTTTGAAAATATTTGAAAGGCAGCTATTATTTGCTTAAAAATCAACAAACCTTCCAACTTGGCAACATACGACTACTGTGTCACTTTTTTCATCGTCTGAAAGCAAACTTTTACGTTTGAAGTGTCCATCTCAAGACTCGCTCGCTTACCCAATTCTTCCTACAAACCTCTCGTGTTGACCGTAAAACTTTCTTTTCATCCAAAAAATGCCACCTGCTTCAGCTTTGAATTGGATGCTCAACTATTGATCCATTACAAGATACAGCACCTGGTCATCGAAAACGTCTGAGTGACCTTCTTCTCGTGCACCTCATCTCGCATGTTCGAGCCAAAAAAAAAGGAATAAAAATCAATACCAGCAAAGGAGTACACAAATACTTAACGGTAAGATCCACGAACACTTGCAATCAATTTCAATTCTCTAGCCCAACTTGAAGGCATCCGAGTGAAACCGCTCCATCAGAAGAAATACGAATTAGAACAAGCAAACGGAAGTAAGAAGAGAAAAACACAGAAAAAGAAAAATAAACCTTTAAAGAACACCTTGGAAGTTTACTTTCAGCACCGCCACTAGCACCAGTGGCACACAATTTTCTCAAGAAAATTTCAATCAAGTAATGGCTTGGCTTCACCTCAAGTGCACAAAATTTAAAGTTGAAGAGTTTTTCTCCAGATCTAACTTCCACATCCTTGGAGTTTCAAAGATTTGCTTGCCCCCGCACCCTCCCTGTCCAATGTATTTATTTTCCTTAGCCTTTTCTTGCTTTGCTGGAAATTTGTGTCAGTTTCAAGTTTCTCAAGAAGAGGGGTACTGAGTAGCGAACTATGGCCTATCGCCTAAGGGAAGATGGTACCCAAACGACTTTTTGAAAATGTTTACCCAAAAGATATGCTATACATTATATAGGTATGCGTACGTAACCTACGTGTGCTCGTAGTCCTTCGGATTCATTTTTAAAGTTCAAAATTCACAGTGAGAGTAAAAATATGTGGCATCTTTTGTCATCGCAAGATATTATTGGAATGAAGCTTGACGGCGACTGGAGGCGGTGAAAAGGCACGATTAAGATGACTCCTCTTTCATTATTTAAAACAAGAAAAATAAACTTTCCTCACCTCTTTTCTTTATTCTTGTGAATCCGTGGGACTTGATTTTATTTCTTGGCAAGAGTTAAGCATTAAAGTGCCTCGGGGGAGAGGAAGTTTTCGCCGTCTTTTAAGGTCTGCATACGAATCAAGGCGGGGAAGTGGAAATTAAGAGATCGTTATTATCAGGCTGCTATGCCAATGCGAAGCACTCTGTCGAAACTTGTTTACTAGAGCTTTTCATGCGAGTGTAAAGGGGGTATTGATGGTGTGCTTTGGACAAAATTTAGATACCTCGGCTAAACCCGCGAATGCTAAGGGTACATAGGGAAATAAAATTTGCTGCAGAACGATGAAAGTTCATAAACTTTCGGCATAGTTGTTCTTTCTGGTAGAAGACAGTTTGTTTGTAAAGGTAATGTGATTTCTTTGTTAAGTGGGAATTTCAATAACTTGGTAATAGATCGTATTCCGCTGGAAGTTTTGTACATAGGATGTGCTGGATGGAAACGACCTCCTTACTTTGTTGCTTCAGTGACACTTGGAAGCGATTTTTGTATTGTATAGTATAATCGTAGAAAACATATACCTAACCAATGCATATCACCCTTAGTATGACAGATTATAAAGTCGGTTTGATTTAAGATAATGGTCAAATACGCGAACATTGACCGCGTCTGTAATATTGACCGAAACCTGGAAAATTTTTAAATCCGCTCTAGTCGCTACATGAAGCGAACAAATATACTGTTCTCTTCAGAAATTGGTTGCCCTATTATTCTCCAGATGGCACTTTCAGCAATAAGCAGATTTCCTGGCACAGATGTCGCTTCTGTCGATAAAAAGTAAGTGCGGTTCAAAAGGCGAAAAATTGTATTTGTAAAATATAGCTAAGATAATCTGTGCAGCAAAAAAACGTATCAGGTATTTTATTTAAAACTAGCTTCAGAACAATTGATGGAAAAAAATGTCAGAAAAAGCCTTCTGCAAAAGTGAGGGACTTGAACCCGTACTAAAAAACCTCCCTTAGACTGTGCCCACTCTGCCTTTATCTTCATGGCATTGCAATTGCTCGTTGGACTAATCGGCAATAATTTAATATTCTTTGGACAATGAAAATAATTTTATAATATTATCAAATATACCAGGGTTTTATTTTCAGTGTAGAACTATAGACGCTTTTAACTCTTTAACCATAACTTGCGAAAATTGCCTGTTCCTGACAGCTTCAACTTGTGAAAACTGACATTGTTATTTATATTTATGTACTGCATATCAGATAAATAACCCTAAAGTTATTTTTATTTAACACTTCATAGCTATTCCTTTTACTATTTTCTATACACCGTTTCCTTTATACAGCATCGGATTTCAGATTCTTACCTACCCACTTCATAAAATAAGAAAACAACCAACCAAACTTTTGATGAACTAGAAAGTTTCGTTCGACCCAGTCGGGCACTTTATTTTGAGTGATATAGCTACTACTCTCCCTGAGTGAAACCCTTTACAAAAAACCTGATTTGTCTAATAATAATTTAGACTCCGAATCTCACGATGAAGTTCTCATTTGTGCGTCAACTACAGTCGTAAGGAGGGCCAAAGTGAGGAACGTTAGAAAAATATATAAGGGTCCGCCATCTAACTTTTTTTTTTCAACTAGTGCTTATTTCGCGAATAGTTACACTTAGCTCATGTCTGATTTGACAGATAATTAGTTTTATCTTTCCGCTGAACGAATATGGTTGTGTATACGCTAAAAAAAACCCTGGGAAATATTGCGCATGGTAATGTTGCAGAATGTGTGCGAAAATTGCGTACGGATTTTGGAAGAAGAGAGGCAGCGTCAGCTCCGTATGTTCGTTATCTTGCGAAAAAAGTGAAAGAAACTGTCATCCTCATCGATAAACCAAAGCGTGAAAAGCCAAAAACTGGAAATTTTGGTCCAGAGCCATAATTGGGCCATTTTGCTTCGAAAATGAGCAAGGAGTGGCCGTTACAGTCAATGGCGATCGTTATCGGGCCATGTTGAATGAATTTTTGTTCACAAAAATTGAAGAGGAGGATATTGGCAACATTTGGTTTCAACAGGACGGCGCTACCTTCCACACATCCGAAGCTACACTCGATGTTTTGCGCCCTGTTTTTGAAGATCGCATTATCAGCCGCAGAGCTGATGTCATTTGGCCACCGCGGAGCTGCGATTTGACACCGTTGGGCTATTATTTGTGAGGTGCCGTTAAAGATAAGTATTACGCCGACATGCCAGAGACAATTGACGCTTTTAAGGACAATATTCGTGAAGCCATTGGTGAAATACAGCTGCACGCAATCGATAATGTGCTTAAAAATTGGACCGATCGTGTAGGCTACTGCATGGCCAGCCGAGGCAGCCATTTGAATGAAATTATTTTCCATTATTAACCGGAAGGATTGTACTTTCAACTAAAAAAATAAATTTGAGAAAATATTCAGTAGTTTTTTTTTATAGCATTTTCAAAAAATAAAAGTTATTTGGCGGACCCTTTCCTTGATAATTATTTTTTTTTTCAAGCAAAACAAATAAAATATCATATACATACTGCTATTTCTGACTCTTCTCTCCGCCGTAAAATGTAGCTTAAGAGGGGTAAAATGAATGTCAATACTTTGCACATTAAGTATCTTTGACATGAGAATCAAGTGCATATTGGCTTACCCAGCTGATATTCTCAGTAACATTTAAAGCTTTGCTTATTTATTTCCAAATTTCTTAAGTTATCTATCCCTTAATAGCAGATGTCTTCTATATGTTCGAAGTAGCTATATTTAATTGCGTCTTATATTTTTTAACACAAAGTCGGCCAGCAAAAAGAATAACAAAAGTTTCAGATTTAGGACACATTTTATGAAACTATAACAAAAGCTGAAGGAGACCCAGAATATTTATTAAAAATTATTTATTTACTATTTCGTTTGGCCTTATTTCAAATCACCATTATCTTCCAAATGGTAGTAGCTGACGATATGTAGTACAGTAGGGTGGAGCGATAATACATGAAGATTTTTTTTTTTTTTTTTTCGACGGCATAGCGATAAAAATTTGCCTTTCGGTGAGTTCATGAAACGCACAAAAAATTATTTACCTGGCTTAATGTTTTGAGGTGCCCCAACAGAGATGAAAGTCAGAAAAAAATTCAATTTTCGTGTAAATTAAAAAAATCAGTACAAACGCTTTTATTATGAAATTATTCAGTAACTAAATATTAAATTGTTTTTTTTTGTATCAAAAGAAGGCATTTGTTGACGCGAAAGCAGTCGTGCCCTAATAAAACCATCTCGTTTATTTTCTCCAAAAACTGCACTTGAAGCTTCTGTCACTAACTTGACGCAGCTCTCTACGGCTTGTGTGTGGCATGGGAAATCTTTAATGTTCTGACAGGTGGCGAGACCATCTTTTACAATAGCTTTCAACTTTTCATCAGATATATCTGTGGTCAGGGGAGGCTCAGTTATCTCACAGTCTTGCCACATAATAAGATCAAAATAACTTTGAGAATCAAAATTTAACGTAGGCACTTGAAACTTTCGAATTTCTCGAGCATTTTTTGTCCTCGCCTTCAAAATTCTTCGATATGCCAGCTCTCGTATTATTTCTTTTTCATCTCCAAGCATAGCAATAAGAAGATTTTCTGGGTGACCGAAATATCTATTTCGTTGGATTACCTTGTCAACGATTTTCTTCAAATTCGTGTCCAAATAGCGACTTTGACTTATGGTTTGCCACAGGTGCTTAGCTCCGTTTATACACGAGGGATTACATTTTATAGAAAACCACATTGGACCATAGACTCCCATTACGTATATGGCTAATATCACTAATTTTTCTTCGGGATCCGTTTTAGTGGCATATAACCTCAGAATTCGATTTGCTGTTGTAAGCCATCTAGAATGGTTAAGGGTTCAATATTAGCAAAATCGGAAGAAAAAACACCAGTGCTGATAGCAGTCATTATATCGTAAAGATATTTTTCGTCGGTACTCAAATTGTTGTTGGTGATTTCAGGTAATTGTGTAGGAATGACGGCAAATTGGTCTGTTGGCATTGTCGCACATTTTTGTAATTCGGATCCAATGGCACCTGAAAAGCATTTTGGTCCAGTAGTTTTCCCATCTAAATGTAGTAACAGATGTCGCAGTGGTAATTCATTAGAATGCAGCTGGCATATAAACCACTGTTATGGTTTATTAATTCCTTCTTCCATCAGACGAACAATACCACCCTTAAAACCTGTATTCACAACTGTTACATCGCAACCAACAGCAGCTATTTCACTCAGTTTCACTGATTTGGATTTCAAGTTAGTTATTATAGAATCTTTAATTCCTTTAGCAGTTCCCAACTCACTCGTGACATGCTCAAAAAAATTGTTTCCATGCTCCGATAAAATCACATAATGGTCTTCTACTACTGTTTTTCTATAAAATTTACCATTCTTTTGGATATTAACCAATGTTTTATCCTTTCTGCCATCAAAATACATGCCGCATAGGATTTTCTTGCGATCTGCATCCTGTAAAGCTGATCTGACCTTAGTTCTTGCACGACGCAACTTTGACCGATCAATGACACCACTTGGATCGTCTGGTGAAATAATGCCAACATCTTTTAGTACAGAAGAAGCTATAATAGCGCCGGCTCTATCAGAAACTCCAGTGCGATCGCAGGCAAGGGCTAATGATGGCAAATTTAATCTCTTTTTTTTTGGTGGCGGCGAAGCTTCTGGTTTTGGCGTTTCAGGGAAAAGATTAGAAGCTACGGTATCACTGGAACTATTGCTTTCCATTGTCGAGTCAACACATAAAGAACGAGAACAACACGGTTTGTCAAAATCAGTTGTTTTTGTGTTACGCAACATATTTTGTTCTTTTCTTTCTTGTTTTTTTTTTTTATTTCCTTCAGTTGCAATCACATCCACACCGCCTATCATCATTTTCCTTGTTGATCTTTGATCGAGTAAAAAATGTACTTCTTCTTTGGGAACACGGCTGTCTTTTGAACAATTACAATTTGATATAACTTGGCATTTGCAACTGCAAATATCAAATAATTTATGGGACTCAGTTACAAACTTATTAATTTTTTCTTGGTAGTTTTTGTTTGTTTGACGGCCTTTATAAGGTTTCATTAAGGTCCTATATTTGTCGTGATATGAACGAATAAGTTGATATATTCTCTTCAGGCCAACTGTTTGGAGCGACGCCTTTTGCCAAATTTCCAAGACTTCCTGAGCCAATCTTTCGGATATTTCATGAACAGTTGGCACTTTTGTGGTTTTTTCAGGCTTTAATTCATATTTAATGAACAGATAATTTTTCATAACCTCATTATAAGTAGGTAATTGAGAGGCGGGTAAATTCTCTGGTAAACCAAACACAGGACAGGTGGTCGTTTGTCGGGTTTTGACTTGAGACATTTTCAAGAAAAAATGTGTGCTTTTCTAAAATATTACAATAATTACTTCAACTGTGAACAGAAAATTGAAAATATACTACTTACATGAGGATTAATTCTTGATATTAGCCGAAAAATTCAAAGCGTTTCACAAAAGAAATAATAAACTCGCGAGTTGACTGAATGGCGGTTGAACAACGTTTGAAGAAAATTGTGAAATTACCTCTCTTACCCCACTACCCCCAAAATATTTAATGCATACCTACGGTTCAAGATCAATATTTTTTTTCATATTATACTAGCAAGCCAACACTGAGAATGTCATTTACCGTTAATACGATATTTGTGATTTTTTGACAAAATTCATCAATTTCTCCAAACTTAATGATGTTGGGGGCACCTCTAAACATATCGTGCACCAACTAAAATTTTAGGTGTGTATTTATGAGTTAATAGAGCAACTTTTTACAGGTATGCCAAAGCAATTATAAAATTTTTAAAAAATCGCTCCACCCTAATGTACAGGTGGCACGCGGCACTTGCGGTTTGGAAAACGACTCCTTGAAGAGGGGTGCTAAAGTGGAGAGGATGGTCCGCTTAGGGTAGGAGAAGCCTGTATTTCAAGGATATTCAGCCCAAATTCAGCAATCGAGAGGGGAATGAGCTTGATCTGTAGAGCCACAAGGGATTTTCTTCCTTGCGAACTTATCTGAATTCCCTTGTCTGAAATAATCCTCGACAGACTGTGAACATACAGTATTCGATATCCTTTTCGAAAAAACATAATTTCAAATTTATGAAATAAAAAATACAAGGGTTTGAACCATTTTCCATTTCAGTTTAAAAATACAAAAAATGCAACTGTAAAAGTAAATTCCATATCTAGCAGTTTTTGTAATTAAAAATTCAGCGAAAATATTTACTAATAAAGGGTGATTTTTTAAGAGGTTTAGAACTTTTTTAAAAAAAAAAACACAAAAAATTCGAAAAAATGAATGAAATATTTATTTGAATCGATAGTTTGAACCTTGCAATTTAATGTTTAAAAATAATTTCATGCAAATGTTGACCGCGGCTGCGTCTCAGGTAGCCCATCCGCTGAGTCCAATTTTGGCATACTCTTTCACACATATCGGCCGGTATCTCACGAATGAATGCATGGATGTTGGCTTCCAGTGCGTCAATCGAAGCGAGCTTGTCCCTATACACATTAGCCTTGGCATACCCCCACAACAAATAATCTAATGGTGTCAAATCGCACGATCTAGGCGGCCAATTGACCGGCCCGAAACGTGAAATTAACTGTTCACCAAACTCGCCTCGCAATTGCGCCATTGTTTCGCGTGCTGTGTGGCATGTGGCACCGTCTTGTTGAAACCACATATCATGCAAGTCAAGAACTTCCATTTCGGGCAAAAAAAAGTTTGTTATCATCGCTCGGTAGCGTTCACCATTGACAGTAACGCTGCGATTCGCATCATCTTTGAAGAAATATGGCCCAATAATGCCGCCGGCCCATAAACCGCACCAAACAGTGGCTTTTTCGGGATGCATTGGTAGCTGTTGCAATGCTTCTGGCTGATCTTCACTCCAAATGCGGCAATTTTGCTTATTTACGTACCCATTCAACCAAAAATGAGCCTCATCGCTGAACACAATTTTTCGATAAAAAAGCGGATCCTCGGCCAGCTTTCCAAGAGCCCATTCACCAAAAATTCGGCGTTGTGGTAGGTCGGCTGGCTTTAGTTCTTGCACCAGCTGTATCTTAAAAGGCTTTACGCCCAAATCCTTCCGCAAAATTTTCCACGTAGTGCTGTAACAAAGGCCTAACTGCTGGGAACGGCGCCGAATCGACATTTCGCGGTCTTCTGTCACACTAGCTGATACGGCCGCGATATTTTCTTCACTACGCACAGTACGTAAACGTGTTGGTGGTTTAATGTCCAACAAAGTAAATTTGGTGCGAAATTTGGTCACAATCTTCCGAATAGACTGCTCAGAAGGTCGAGAATGCCGATCATAAAATGGAAGCAGCGCGCGATGAACATTTCGAACCGAGCACGAATTCTGATAGTAAAATTCAATAATTTGCAAGCGTTGTTCATTTGTAAGACGATCCATGGTTAAATTGCAAACCAAACTGAAGCTGTTTGACAGTAACACAAGGTACTAAACACACGTCAACTGTCAAAACCGGTGTTGCCAAAACCAAACCAGCTAAAAAATTACCCTTTATAAGAAAGCGTAATATATCACCTCACTTATCTTCAGCGTAATCCACCATCCTTTGGGGGTGTTAATAACCCAATAATTCAATTTAATCTTGCACAGAGTTTCCGCCTAGCGATACACATGCAACAGCTCTTAATTCTGAAAAGCCACATACTCCACCGTTTGCTGCAGGCGATAATTTAATAAACCGTTTTCAAAATGTACTACATGCTCAATATACGAGTACTAAGCTCCAAACACAAACCACGACCGTCGACCTCATTTACACACGTGGTTAACGTGTGCCTCGCAGTCCTGTGTTGAGGACACAATAAAACTCTGCATCAAATTATACAACAACTGAGAACTGCAAGTGAAAGCACGCGACTCATTACCTGCGACGCTATTCCACTCCACGCTGTCACACTATAGAGTATCGCACGACCCACTGACGACAGACATACGCTATCCCATAAAAGTGTAACCCATTTTGGCAACACAAAAGAAGGGGAGTAATAAAAATAAAGTCATAGAGCTGTGACAAAACCGGGCAAGGAAGTTGCTCCTTAAATTTTGTCGCTCGACAAGTAGAGCAGCGAGTAAAGTTTCCGGGAAATTCAGAGAACACTCTTGTCATATCCGATACCCGATGAAGTCCACTGTCCGGTACGTGACCAGCCTCCTAAATACTTAATCAGAAAACTACCATCAGGGGGAGAGATGCCCAGGACAGAGCGGAACCGAAATAAAGGGTAGTTATGCACATAGCACATGCTCGTACAGCGGACACCCAGATTGTTGGTCGAAGTAAGTTCAAGTTGAAAATGGATGCAAAATTCTTATCCATGTCCACGTTGTGGGAAAAGTGGTTGGCTGGGATAGTGGTGATTTTAGCTGCGGTAGCCATATGCTGTGCATGGCCGTGGATTCATGTAAGTTAGATGCCAAACGTGAACTTGCTCAGCGCATAAACTATTAAAGATGGCATTAAAGTTGCTGTAGCTTGTTAGCGAAGTCAGCAACCGAATTGGAAATTAAAAATTCCTCTTTTATGGGACTTTGGTAATGAAGTCCGGGCTCACTGGCAATAAACTGTAGATTTCCTATTACAAAAATGATGTTACTGCTCCCGTATTTCGTTGCGTTTGCATATTCTCAACTTTTCGGTACACTGAGATTCATGCATAAACTCTTTGAAATTATGAGGTGAATCTCTCAGGAAACTGATAAAGTTAATCATTCTTAGGGATAAATCGGGCTAGGGTTCTTCTGCATCCGGTAAAGGTAGCATACCTACTAAATTTCGGAACTCTAATTAATATTTAGTTCCGCAATACAGTGTCATGCGGTTAATTCTTCGTTGTCGTTGTCGCTGTAGGTAGCATATTCCGAATGCAACTTCTTTTGTACTTCTGCATGTATAAATTGTATATACCGACATAGCTTGTGCGACTAAAGTTGCAATTTGATACTTGCCACAATTTTTTTTTTTTTTTACTATTTTGGCTCTTTTTTCAGTTGGAGAAGGCAAACATTTGACAGCTAACTACAAGGTGGGCCAAAATAAGTTACCCGATGTTGTTTGGCTCTAAATGTTTTTTTTTTCTAAATGAAAAACTTCGATTCTGTTTTTTGATTATGTTTACTTGAACCTTAAGAATTTGATTGGTCAAGTCGAGAAGATGATATCGGCCAAATGGGGGCCGTCACAATTGATTGCCATACGGGCTCGTTATATGGCATTTTTCATCACTTCGGCGAGAACTTCGGGCGACAGATTCTCGCACTCGTGTCGAATGTTGTCCTTGAGGGCTTCTAGGGTCTCGGGCTTGTTCACGTAAAATCCGGGACTTCAAATCGCCAAAAAGAGACATGAGGCGACCCGGGAACTCCACCTTCAGAATATTGGTTGTGGCTCGCGCAGTGTGTGCTGTAGATCCGTCCTGTTGGAACCACATGTCCTCCATTCCTAATTCGTTCAATTGCAGACTACTCTCTTAAAACTAACAACGAACATAATGCGCCAAAACGATATATATACTTATGCATTTACAAAATAATATAATATATTTACTAAGATAAGATGGAGCAAGCGTTGGAGACATTCCCATAGCAACAGCAGCTCTCTATATTAGCTTTGTGTATCCTATCAGCGTCAGCATGTCTTGAATGCAGAGAGTAATGCCACCGAATTTAGAGATGGTCCATACAATGTAGCATGATGTATTTGCTAAGATGGAATGCTAAGCAAGCGTTGGAGACATTCCCATAGTAACGATAGCTCTCTCTATTATGCTTTATTTTTTATGTCTTATGTAGTGTTGAGCGTTGCCGATGTTGGATGTTGCGCTGATGTAATGGGACAGAATGTAAATATTGGGGTCCATATCGTAACTCGCGCACCGTCCACTGTTGTCGTTTGACCAGCGGCGTTCTCGAAAAAAAAGGCATCGTCAACAGCGGCGATATTATCGGCACAACGGGCGCTCCGGGGCCGGCCACTCTTGGCAACGTCTCGTGTGGTCCCATACTCTTCAAGGTTGGTGGCCAAACTGAGCAGTGTTTGCGCAGTAGTTATATTAGATAACGAACCCATATCGATCCCAAATATATTCGCAGTCAGAAGTGCTGACTAAACAAACATTTAGTCATAAGTTATATTAGATAACTTATCAACCCATATCGATCCCAAACATATTCGCAGTCAGAAGTGCTGACTAAACAAACATTTAGTCATAAGTTATATTAGATAACTTATCAACCCATATCGATCCCAAACATAGTCGCAGTCAGAAGTGCTGACTAAACAAACATTTAGTTTGTTTATGCGACCACACCAACCGCATACACAAAATTATGGTATATAAGAAGAAGACCTCAAAATGAGGAGGAGATTCTGTTCTGTACTTCGAAGAGAGATAGACTTCCCCCCACCAGTGGTAAGGGGTCTTGATCTTTTATTTTAATAAAATAAAACATTATTTAACGAAATATATCTGTATTGTATTTTATTTTTTTTTGAAAACTAATCTGGCGCAGTCGGTAGGATTCCAATAAAATTTGCAAACGCATATTGTAAAAATATATGGAATCCAGTGATCGAACAAGTAACGCGAAATCGGTAAATATTCAAGAGAAGTCCAAAAGTAAATTGGCTTCAATATATATTAAATTCTCATAGAGAGAACCGAGTGTGATACTAAATCAGTGAAAGACCTTTTGATTAAAAGTAACTTCAGTGAAAAAAATAAATATCCAGACAATCAAAACTGGATCAAGTGCAGAAACAGAGAGATCTTCAACAACGATCTTATATCCACGAAAAGGATAAATACGAAAGCAGTGATAGTGAAAGTGAAGAGCCCATATTTATCAAAATGGCTCAACCAGCAGTGGGAGAAATAAATGACCAATCTATCGTTTTAAAGATGCTAGAGAAGGCTCCAAATTTCTCAGGTAATTCTAATGAAGATGTTATTTCCTTCATAGAATATATCGATTATGTTCACGTTCACCTTGCACCTACAAACATAGTTCTGGGAACACTCATCATAAAAAACAAACTTCAGGGAACAGCATTTAACACCTTACGAAGTATATTGAGTCCAACATGGCAAACAATTAAAACAGCTTTAATACAAGACTATGGAGTTCCCGAAACTTATGAGCAAATACTTCAGGACCTACACAGTATTTCAACGAGAGACATCCATCAACTGTATCATCAATGTGAAGAAATCCTCAACAAAATAAATCGTAAGAATAAGTTAGAAATAAGCTTAGTTTACGTCCCCTTAAATAATGAATCCATTGTTTTAAAAAAATTCATAAATAATTTGAGCTCTAACCAAGCGAGTGTTATAATCGCACAAAACATTAAATCCCTTAGGGAGGCTTACCAGGTTTTATTACGTTATAAAAATTTGAATATTAATACCAATGACTCGCCAAGAAACTATCCGATGCATTATCAGAAACCTTCTAATAGTAGCCAACCTTATAAACCATATTTCAATCAACAATATAACAATTTCAATAGAAATCAAATGCCCAATTCATTTCAGAGACATATTAGAAATGGACAGGTGCTTGGGAATCCCCAAGGTAATTTTAGATTCGGCTTTCAGAATCAACAGTCTTTTAGAAATAACCACAATAATAACTATCCTAGACAAAATTCACAACAAATTAGAAATCCAAGACCAGAGCCTATGGATGTTAATACAACAGAATTAGTACAAGAAGATGTAAATTTTATTCGGGAAACCGAAACACTTCCCATAATAAAAGTCACCATAAATAAAAAAATATTTTATGTTCTAATAGATACAGGCTCAACAACAAGTATACTTGATGAGTCCCAACTATTAGAAATTCCCAGAATTCCATTAAGAGTTCCTGTGAAAATCAAAACTTCTAACAATGAAAATATAATAACCAAAGAAATTATAACGGAAGTGCCCGTAGAGTTTAACGAAATAGAGGCAACTATGGCATGGAAATTAATGCAAATAAAAAATAAAAAATTTGTAGGCATAATAGGCCAAAATCTCTTGAAACCCTTAGGAGCTAAAATAGATTTAGAAACGGGGTATATTGAAATAAATAAAAAAAAAACTTATTTCGAAAATTATAAAAATCAAATTGGAATAAAATGTCCATATCAATATAATGAAATTCACACTTTAGAATATTGTAACTCAACGAATATGAGCCAATTATTTAGTGGAGAGTTCAGTGTAGAAGAAAAAGAAGAACTATGGAAATTTATTGAGGAAAATAAACTCATATTTTATAATGAGGGTGACAGATTAACTTCAACCACCCAGACAATACATAACATCAGGACAAAGCATGATAACCCAATATTCAGTAAAATATACAGGTATCCTGAGATACACGAAAAAGAAATCGAACGGCAAATAAAAGATTTACTAAATCAAAACATTATTCGAAAAAGTATTTCACCTTATAGTTCACCCATATGGGTGGTTCCGAAGAAAACAGACAATTCTGGCGAGCAAAAGTGGCGCATGGTCATTGACTACCGAAAATTAAATGAAATCACGGTCGACTTTAAACACCCTATTACTAATATTGATCAAATTTTAGATAAACTAGGAAGAGCTCAATACTTTTCAACACTAGACCTTGCCAAAGGATTTCATCAGATTAAGATGAATCCCGCAGACATTGAGAAAACAGCTTTTTCAACTTCATTCGGACACTACGAATGGTTACGTATGCCATTCGGATTAAAAAATGCACCTGCCACATTCCAGCGAATGATGAACGAAGTACTAGAAGGATTAATAAGCAAAATTTGTGTAGTATATTTAGACGACATCCTTGTCTTTAGCACATCATTAAAAGAGCATATGATTAATCTCAGACTAGTATTCCAAAGATTAAGACAGTATAATTTAAAAGTTCAAATCGATAAATGCAACTTCCTAAAGAAGGAAACTCAATTTTTAGGACATACGATTACCGCAAACGGTGTAAAACCAAATAACGACAAAATTGAGGCAATAGAAAGAATTCCACTCCCAACAACTCAAACACAGATCAAATCATTTTTAGGTATTACGGGGTACTATCGTAAGTTCATTAAGGACTACGCAAAAATAGCACAGCCCATGACATTTTATTTAAAAAAAAATAAAAAGATCAATATTAAAGATATTACTTATATGAAAGCGCACCAGGAACTAAAGAATGCTCTCCAAAGTGAACCTGTTCTTGTGTACCCGGATTTCAATGAGAAATTCACACTTACTACAGACGCAAGTGATTATGCTATAGGAGCAGTTTTATCACAGAAGGGACACCCAATAACTTTCATTTCTAGAACCCTTAACGTGCATGAAAGAAACTATAGTACCACAGAAAAAGAACTTCTAGCAATTGTATGGTCTGTGAAGTATCTGAGACCCTATTTGTACGGAAGAAAATTCGATCTTAAAACGGATCACCAACCGTTAAAATGGTTACAAATGAAAAATTTAGGCAAGGATATTTCACCTCGCTTGCAGCGTTGGATTCTTCAGCTAGGAGAATACGACATGAGAATAGAATACCTTAAAGGTACTTCTAATACAGTAGCAGATTTTCTGAGTAGGGAAATAAAAACTGAAGAAGTTAACGTTTTGGAAAACGAATCCGAAAAGGTTAATTTATCTGACTTAGACACAATACATTCACAATTAGAGGAAGCAAATGATCACTTCCCAATTAAAGATACAGCAGTCAATGTATTCAAACAACAGATTATATTAAAAACAGGGAGAGATATAAAAAAAATAAAAAACAGAATATTTATAGGTATAGAGTTACTAGACAATGACATGTCCAATGATTCCTTAATATCATTTATTGAACCCAAAGTGACCGGTATTTTTACAACCCTTGGTGAAGCAGAATACAATAAGCTCCAACAAAAATTAATATCCTTGTTCGGAACTCGTATAAAGTTCTACAAGTGTGAACATTTTCCCAGAGATTTGGAAACAGAAGAAGAAACAATAAAACAAATAAAATTATACCATGAGAATGAGACAGGACACTCAGGTATAGAAGAGAACTACAAAATATATTTTAAAAATTTACGAAATTTAGTGAATGATGTAATTAATTCCTGCAATATATGTAAACAGTCCAAATATGACAGGAAACCTATCAAGCCAAAGTTTTTTCTCACAGAAACTCCAAAAAACATTAATGAAATAATCCATGTTGATATATACCATATCGCCAAAACCAAATATTTAACCACCATAGACAAGTTTAGCAAATTAGCAACCTCGACATATATTCCGAATGCATCTCATGAAACATTAGAAGAAACCTTTGCCCAAATAATATCTAGCTCGGGAAAACCAAAAAAATACGTAATGGATAATGAATTCAATTTTCCTCGCATAACCGCACTTCTAGAAAAACTAAACATTGAATTTCATTTCACTAGAGTAAATTCTCATACTGGAAATTCAGATATAGAAGTATTCCATAGAACTTTAGCAGAAAAAATTAGATGTATCCTAAACGGAAAAACTAAACCCGATATTCATGAAATAAGATTAGCAGTTCATAAAGCAAACCTTTTTTATAACAATGCCATTCACTCAACTACAAAAAAGTCCCCATACGAAGTTCATTGTGGAGAAGTAGATAAAACAAAACTATTCCAACATATACAGAAGCATAAAAAGAATTTCATAAATAGAGGTAATAAAAATCGTGAAGATTATCTTGAAATAAGAGCCGATGGCTTCGTCAAAAATTCAAGAACAGACAGGCAGAAAACTGAGCCCCGCTACAAATTTGATAAACTCGAAGACCAACACATAACAAACATACAAAAAGAAAGAGTAACCAACTACAAAAATGATGACAATTTAATTAAAATGAATCAGCGAAACAGAAGAACACAGAATACAAATCGGAACCATGGACGACAGAGATAAGGATAGAATAGAAAATCAGTTAGGAATTAATATGAAAAATAACTTTAAATTAATAGAAAACAATAACAAGCAGATAAATATCAACGCTAATTTACAAAAGGCAATTGAAGCAATGCAAATAACCGAAAACCGAACAGTTAATGAAATAAATAGTTTGAAGAAAAAGTATGTGGAAACATCCGAGAGATTGATAATATTAGAATTGCAACGAAAGATAGACCAAATAAAAGAATTTATTGAAAAACTTCAAAACATTATATTAGCTAGCAGACTTCAAATTATGACAGAAAGCTTGTTAACATCAGATGAAATTGAAATTTATGAAATTGACTTAAATAAATTGAAAAATATTAAACTAACAGTTGGTGAATACACGGAAGAGTTATTGGTATTCATAATTCAAATACCAGATGAAATAATGACATTCGATAAATATTTAATAACGCCTATACCCAATGAAAAATATGAACAATTAGATTTTAAGCCTCAAATTGTAATAAAGATAAATAGAAACTTCTACATATACAAAGAAAATAAAAAGTTGAAACATTTAAGAATATATAAAAATTGTATTGATAACAATAACTGCTTAAAAGTAATTAATAAAGAACAAAACATTGTTACTAAACTAAGAAGGGGTACGTTATTGGTAATAAATAGTAACTTTAGATTAAATAATACATGTGATGAAAAAAAAACCATATCAATAAAAAGAAATATGTTAATAAATTTTAGAAATTGTAACCTCGTGATAAAAAATATTGAATACTCGAACAACAATAAATACATAATTCAACCTATAAATATAGATATGGAAAGTAATTTTAACATAACGAACGCTCAATATAAAAATACCAATATGAATTTAAGTAAAATAGACAATATAGATTACATTGAATCAAAATTTGTAACACAAAGAAATATAAACTATAGTATATCATTGACTACAGTCATGATCATAATAATAACAGTAACAGTCCTGATCTATATTGTCAAGAAGAAATTGTTTCAGGAGAAACAACCAGCTAATGGGAGGGAAGTTATATTAGATAACGAACCCATATCGATCCCAAATATATTCGCAGTCAGAAGTGCTGACTAAACAAACATTTAGTCATAAGTTATATTAGATAACTTATCAACCCATATCGATCCCAAACATATTCGCAGTCAGAAGTGCTGACTAAACAAACATTTAGTCATAAGTTATATTAGATAACTTATCAACCCATATCGATCCCAAACATAGTCGCAGTCAGAAGTGCTGACTAAACAAACATTTAGTTTGTTTATGCGACCACACCAACCGCATACACAAAATTATGGTATATAAGAAGAAGACCTCAAAATGAGGAGGAGATTCTGTTCTGTACTTCGAAGAGAGATAGACTTCCCCCCACCAGTGGTAAGGGGTCTTGATCTTTTATTTTAATAAAATAAAACATTATTTAACGAAATATATCTGTATTGTATTTTATTTTTTTTGAAAACTAATCTCAGTCGGTGTCGGACGGCCGTGGAATCGGCGAGACGGAATTCGCGCTGCGACAACACTACAGACGAATTGTTACGCAAAAAAATAGACACGATTATTTCGCGTTCTTGGAGAGTGTATCGCTCCATGGCTTGTTCACTTGTATTCTACATCTGTCTAGTCCACAAATGTCAAAACAGATTTGACATTGGCGGCCATTTGCAAAAATAAGAGCTTCTTCCAAGGGTGATCTCTTTTGGCCCACCTATACATGCTATACTACTATTTCAAAATACGTTAATCATTTCCAAAACAGTTACAACTGGAAACAATTTGAATATTACAATTAAGTAACATTTAAAGGTATAGAATACAAAAAAGTTGTTTTTGTTGATTGCCAAAAGAGGTGACATTTCTTTATTTGAAATCGTTGACATTGTAGTAAATTCGAATCAAGAGCTTTTCTTTATTTATTTTAAACATAAAATTATCATTTTTGATACTCATCTCCAATGTAATAGGAACATTTTTTATTTTTTTTTTTTTTTAATAAAAAAGAACATAAGTTTGTAAACTTTTTTATAAAATAAAAATTACAAATTGGAAATTTGTTTCATTAATTTTCCAGCTGTAGCGAATTAACATGACAACGAACGTCAATTTGATCAAGTGTCATGTATTTTATACAGGTGGGCATTGTTAACATTGCTAATAACACACAAAATTTTGTGTTTACAGGGCATAGATCATGTAGAGTCATCTGTTTTTTCGTGTAAATTTAACTTGATTAATTATGTAAACAGTTTTGTCTTAAATGAATGTTCACGTTAGTATAACCATTTTAAATGCTAATACTAGATACGAATGTCAAAAAAGTGTAGGTGCCGTGTTAGAGCAATAACACGGCAATTTGTGTTGGAAAATAAAAACAATGTTATGGTTAATTTCTGCTTGATTTAACAGGATTTTTTCTCTGAGTGTAGGATCTCTCTAGGCAGGGTTATAGTTCTTGCAAGACACAGAACGGCTTTTATGATAGTCGAGTACGCTTTCTTCAACCCATACTTGGTTAAAAATTGCCGCTTGCCATAAGACATCAAAGCCTGTGGCCTTGTTGTTCTTAGCCTTTTTTATAGCTAAGCTTTTGTTTTTCTCCAAAGAAGGTGGAAATTTTCTAGAAGACACTATGAGGACAGTCGCCGCGTGCTTATGGTACTGTCAGATTTTTACTCACTAAACCAACCTCCCACAAAATTGTTTCGTACTACAACAAAGTTATGACTTATCAAGCAATTTTTTTATCACGAAATTACCCACATTTGGCAGGCACCAATCCGGCGATAGTTCCCGTTCGTTCCTCAATTTTAATGTGGCTGACAATTATCGGGCCTAATACAGCTTAGCGAAGTTCCTTTATAAAGGGTTTTCCAATAAGAGGTGTTTTTTTTTTTTGTATTCAAAGAAAAATGCCATTTATTGAGATAAATGATCGGATGTTAATTTCATAATAAAGAGGAAGGTATGCCGTTAATAATGAAAAACATATATCAGCCAAATGGCCACCACGAGCAGGCATATAGGACCATATCCTTTTCATGAAATTTTCCATAACCAAATCGCAAAGTTGCTGCCCTATGTCCTCGATAGCCTCACGAATTTTATCTTTGGGGTCTTGAATCGACGCTGGGCTGGTGATGATCGGCCGGCTTGAGTTCTTGTGTTAACTGAACTTTATAAGCCTTAAGACCCAAGTCTTTATGCAAAATACGGTGTAATGATGTATTCCACAAACATCATTACACCGCCCAATTCCAAAGAACAACGAGGAATGGACAATCTTGGGTTTTCTTCAACACTTTGGGTTACAGCAGCAATATTCTCAGTTGTTCTTGAGCGACTTTCACGGGTTTTATTCTTCACATCACTAACTTGTCCCAGCAGCTCGAAATTTTCCACCAATTTCTGTATTGCGGTCCGACAAGGTGCTTCACGACGACCAAAAAATGCTTCAGTTTTGTGAACTGTGACTGCAAGAGTTTCACCATTTGTGTAGTGAATTTTAATAATTTCAGTGCGTTGTTGCACCGTTAATCGTTCCATTTTTAGTAATGGCGTAGTTTCTACTTGTCAAATCTCAAAGAATAGAAGCTTCAAAAGTGACAGCTACCGAAATAGCGGGTCATTCACAATAACACCTCTCATTGGAAAACCCTTTACATGGCGTCTCTTCTTGACCTATCACTCTCTCTACATGATGCTCATTTAGCAGCTGCTGACAATGCTGTTTATAAAACAAATACTTTTCCTTTCGGTTACTAGGTTTCTTTTACTGAAATTAGCAGCCTGTTATTTGGCTTTCTTTTAAAACCTCCGGATGCTGTTTCTATAACGAGACTCTTCAATCATCTTGCCTGGTATACCCTACACTGGTTTCGGTTAACTTCTTGATAATGTCGCGATACTAGCGACGCTGATTGCTGGCATCTGTTATTGGTGAGTACTCAGTGGAGAGGTTCGCACTCAGACTCTCAATAGGCTACTCCAGGTCGAGTGCCCAGCCCATAGAATCCATGGCATCTGTTGTGTCGACGGATCCATCAATATTGACGTATTCGACGGAACATGCAGTAGAGTAGTCCAAAACGTAATATTTTTCCCTATTCACCATACTCAAAATCCCTTTCAAATATTTACCTTGATACCTAGGCATTTTATTTTAAAAAAAATGCGCTTTTAAAAGAAAAAATTATATTTTACGGAAATAAAATCACATTAAATTATCTTTGGTAGAAAAATCGCATATTTTTAATATGATTGTGATTACCATTTAGTACGCATTTGGATTATGTAAATGCGATTTACATAAGCACTTTTTTTTGTGTACATTTTGTATGTTTATAATCATGGGAAATGCAGATATCAATTTTGATGAAATTTCAGCAAAGGTTTATAGTTTGAATGTTTTTTGCAGCTTTTTATTTTTTCCCATGGAAGGCTTTTCGGACTTCGAAATTCCCCCAAAAAGGGAGAAATCCCACGGTCAGCGTTGCCACTTCAAAAAAAGAGGAGCGCAGTAGATCACTAAAAAAAAATGCAGTACATTGGATCTTTCCGCAGTCGATTTTTTATTATACAAAAAAACAAAGATTAATTGCTTAAAACTGTATTAATGAACACATTAGTGTTTTTTTATAAACGTTCCATCAATTAAATTAAAACTTTGAAAATACTCTAAAAGCCCAGGAGAATCTGAGGGTGTCAAAGAAAAAAAGTGCAGTAGATTGGATTTAGTGGCAGTAGATTTATTTTTTGCGAAAAGTGCAGTAGATCTACTGCTATTGCAGCAAAGTGGCAACGCTGCCCACGGTATAAGAAAACTGGTGACAGCCAATGACAGTTTCTCTCACGCTCTCAATATTTCCATCAATGAAAGTGCTTCCTCTCCCTCTGTGAGGACGCAAGATGAAACTGACAGAAAAGCAGAAAGTAAACCTACTTTATCCGTCGCATCTGGTTATAGGTCAGCTTCCATAAGGGACTGTGTTTTCTATCAACCTGTCAATCGAATACGTTGCCGCAACGGATGCGACGGATTCTATGGGTTGGGCCCTTCGCCTTCAGATGTGTACGCCGGCGGTTAACGTCGAGATTCGTCTTCTGGGTGGTTCACTGGACCCAACAGCATATCGGTCGAAAATAGTTTAAGGGATTTTTCTGTGAAATGTTTACTACAACCTAATGCATCTCAAATTTAGTGGTGGCTATTTACCTGTACCTTTTATCCTAAGCGAAGGTCGCAGGGTTGATTCACGAAAAAACCCAAATTCTATCGTAATCTATCGTTTTTTGCACTGCACCACCTCTAGCGAACGTCTGACAAACATCCGAGTGTATTACCGCCATGAAAAAGCTTCTCAATTAGCCGTTTTTAATCGGCATAAAATTGTAGAGCCGTATTCGTCCCAAAAATGAAAAACTCACACAAAACGAATCGTTGCGGGAAGCTACGCCTAGGGTCCCTGAGGACCTTTTGCCCCAACTATTAATTAATTAATTTATAGCTAGGGCAGACTCTACCGTTGATACCTTCTAGGGAATTCGTTTGCTGCTGTCTGGAACAACACAACATTTCTGACTTCAACCACCATCCAAAAGGGTTATTTATCCAATATACAGTCGAAGTACCGCACATAGCAGATACTTGTATTTATATAAGAAAAGTATTTTGTCTGTGCCTACATATTGTACCCCCACATGCGTACACACCGAAGTAGTTACTAAACTCAAATCTGAAACTTGATAATTATGGCTATGGCCGTTTGAGCTTTCATTTATATTTTAGTAAACCATCAAAAAATTTTAATTCTGGCAATTAGTTGGAAACAAAAGAACTCAGATGCTTTTCAGTCAAATCTGGTAAAGCGAAATCGTTAAAATAGCATGACGACCACTTATTTGCAACCCCCACCCTAAGAATAAAAAAAATAAATGGAACAATGGTCTTCATCTGCTCCAAAGTATTAACCCCACATCGAATTATTGTCTCTTGCAAATGGTTTTCTTTAGCTTTCCTTTCGAAAATGGAAACTGTGAATTAAGCGACCAAAGGGGCCTATATAGTGTAGCACTATGGGAGAATTAAAATCTGGCCTTTGTTTTCACAATCGAATGGGAAATTTATTGACGGATAGGAAATTTTAAAAAAGGTTTCCTCCAGAGAACTAAACCAACAAAAAAACAACAACAAACAATGGTAACCGAGCAGACAAAAATTAACCCTAAAAGCGAGTGAAAGAAAAATAAGGATAACAGGAGATGTGAAAAATAAAATAAAAGTTACCCAGCCTTCCCGGATGGCGCTTTAGATAAAGGGTGTCTTCATTGATTTTATACTTTTTGGAACATATTAACTTGGCTAAGCCATTAATTGATGTTGCCAAATGCTTTTTAAGCTAAATTGAATTTGTAAATAGAAAGACACCGACACAAGAGGCGAAAGGGAGAAAGGGTGTCCTTTTTGAAGTAGTGGATTTATTGAGGATTTCTTTATTTTGGGATTATGCATTTTTATTTTGCGAAATGGTTGCTGAGAATATTTCAACGATAGAATATTGGTGCCTTGGAGATGGAGATATATACAATCTAATCCAGAGTTTCATCTATTTTCAACCAAGGCAGATGATCTTCGCTAAACAAACAAAAATTTAATTCAAGTGTTTTCTAAGAGAGCATAAATTAAGTAAAGTATTAAATAGACTTTCAGCTCCCGCGCCCCTGGTTGGTTGGTTGGTTTAGGTGGCTGTATTTTCCGTACTAGGGAAAGACTCAAATAACGCAATTGAGCGCCGTTTTGAGACCACAACCTGAGAAATAAAGGGGTGGAAGGACGATGAGGGAACTTACAACCAGCCTGAGGAGTTAAGAAATTTGATGATCTTATTGAAATGAGTACTTTGGATGGCCGAAAGGTCATCATAAAAGGAATGACCAGAGCACTGTGTTTGGTTTAGGCTAGGGCCGGACACTCACAAAGAAGATGAAACACTGTTTCACTCTTATTTGTGTCCGCGCAACTGAGTTCCAATGACCCGTACTAATTGCCGTTAGTCTGGCGACATCTACACGCGTTCTGGCTAAGAGCTTGTTTGTTCTGGCAACATCATTGGTTGGCCAGATCGTTCTCGAAATGGCATAGCTCGTCAGGTTAAACCGTCTGGTCTCCGCCCTTGAGGTGCAGTACAGGAGGATTTCGCTCTTAACGTATCCCAGCGGAGGGAAGACTTCCTCCGCTTGAGACACGCACAGAGTAGAGCCACGTCTGGCAAGTTCATCAGCTTTCTCATTCCTCTCTATATTCCTATGGCCAGGAACCCAGACGAGAGTGATTGCAAATAGATAACAAGCCCTGACAAGCGTCTCCCTGCAGTCCACAACAAGTTTGGACGACGATTTAGTTGCCCCTACAGCCTTAATCGCGGCCTGACTGTCGACGAAGATACCTACCCGATTCCCCCCGCAAATTATGAAAGTAAAATTCTCTCTTAAGTTTTCTATCTGTGAATACAAATGTTTAGCACCAACAAAAAAATCTTAATGGCGGGAGGTGTAATAAACGAAAAAACGAGTGTGCTTCAGACCACACGACTGAAGTAAAACTTCTTTAGCTTATTGTTTAGTTTATACATTCTAATATATCAATTTTCTTCAATAATTTACTGGCTATGAGAAGAAGAGAGCAAGAAAATTTCCGTGCGCACTGCTCTCTCTTGCTCCTATAGTATGATATAGACAATAGGCCACGGTTGCCACTTGCAAAAAAAACTCAAATTATTTTATTTGATTTTGCACAAAATTACCAGCTGCTAGAAGGCATGGGAGATCATCTAGCTATTTTCTTATAACAAACCCTTAACAAATGAGAGTTTCATGTCTGTATATAAATAATATGATTAATTATTATTACTCACCATCTGTCACAAGAAGAAAATGAGTGCATTCTGTAATTTTTTGAACAGCGAATAAAACATTTTTATATGGATGATGATGAAGCATATGGAAATAATGCAATGCGTTCACTCAGAAGCAGTAAGGTAGCATTTAAATGAGGTGATATCGAGTTCGCATTCTTGGTACATCTGCTCAAAAATTTACCATAACCAGATAAAAATTACCAAATTAGCAAAAATCAAAAAGAAAAAAGAAATACCAAGTTTGGTAAAAAATTACCAAAGTGGCAACCTTGCAATAGGCGTTTCTTAGATATACGAAACGTAAATGGCTATGTGAGAATGAAAAGAAACTGTGTGCTCGCACCTCTCTCTGTTGCTCCTACAGTGTGGTACAGACAATATGCCTGCACTGCAGTGATACCAGACTTTAGAGGCAGGTTATTCCACGATTAAACTCAAAATATCCCTTTTATGTTCACAAAATAAATAAATTTATTATTTAAAAAAAAATGCTCGTTATTCATTCACAGACACATATGTCATTTTATGAAACAGTTTAGAGAAATAAAAAAAAAGGAAAATGAAAACATTTAGATATTTTGAATGACTTTTTTCTAAACATGAAAACATTTAATTTGATCGTAGGTTGAATATTTTTTTTATTCTTAATCAAATGAGCAATTAGGAACAAAATTTTACCAAAAAGTAAGATCCCTTTCTTTTTGTACTATGAGGTCTGAAAAATCCCTTTGTCCCTTTTAGCTTATTATTAATGAGAAAATCCCGCAAAAAGTGAAAAATCCCCCGATCTGGGATCACTGCTGCACTGTATGATGTGTCTTAGATAATGAAACGTAACTGGCTGAGAGAAAGAGAGAACGAAAATGTGTGCGCGCATCTATCTCTCTTGCCTCTACAGTAATATTCAAAACGAAACGTAACTCTCTCTTTTTATCTCACTAACTTATATCTCCCTCTCAACTTCCGCTCGCAATTTCCGTAACGCTTTCGTGACGCTTTCACCAGCTTACCCGCCAAGTCAAGCGTGCCTAAAGAAGTATTACTTCAAAAAAATGAACGAACTGTCACGTTACTGTGTTCAAGTGTATGCGTGCAGCTAATTTATTTTAACATGGCACGCATACTTTCAAAAATAGAAACACGAAAAACAGCTTTTAGGCAAATTCTCTTAAGTTGTCTGAGCTGACGGTCTATTTAATACTTAGTTTATGTACGAGAGTTACCAGCTAAAATCGAATCACTCTCGAGAGTCCAGGAATGTTGATGCTGATTTGAAAAATCTCTTTACTCACTAATGATCTATGTCGCTAATACTATGTTCCCACCAACGTAATTTAGCTAAAGTGAATTATAAATCACGAAAGGCGTCTCCACCGAACTTTAAGTGATTTAGTTTGACATTTTTGTCGACTTTGACATTAGGTGTCCAACACCATTGTTATTCTTTCTGTTTTTTTGCCATACCTGCCAAGAATAAAACAATTTTCCATTGCATGAATTTAATAAATATATCAAAAACTCACCGAAACACGAACAAAATTAGAAAATTGAATTTGAAATAATTTTTTTGACAGTTTTTCTCTCTTTTTTGTTTGCTGAATAAAGTGCTGAAGTTAAGAACAGGTATGTTCGATTTTATTTTGTGTCGATTTGCGATGACAGATACGTAATTAAAATTTAAACACGTATAAATCACGTAATTATAAATCACGAAAATGTATGATAAATCACGTAATTTATCAAGTTGATTTAGCTAAATCACGTTGGTGGGAACATGGTATAAGCCTTCAAAGCTCAAATAACACAACAACTAAAGTCTAATGACCATGGACAACAAAGAGAGTTCTTTGAATGGATTATTGAATATTGAAACGTCAATGATGATCATTCTCACCTTGATGTCTTCATTAACCATAAACAAAATGACGAATTGGGAAATTAAAAAAAAACGCATGTGATTCCAACCCGGTCAGACATCGCAGTAGAGAAAGACCTCTCCTTAGACCGCAACCAACTTTGGATGCGCAACTGGAGGCTGTTAGATCGCGCTAACTGGATAGGCGTATTTGTTGATGCCGAGGTCCATCCCTATACATACACTGTAGCGCCACCTAAACAAAAGTAGGTATAGGTGATTGTCAAAAAACAAATGAATCTACAACCTGTATGTCTTTGTTACGAATTTTTGTCTGAAAGCCTCATTGGACTAGCTTTATTATTGTATACAATGGGTCTAAATACCTTTTTTTGAAATTTATTCTTCTTTAGTTTACCCAAAAACGGACCTCACAATTTTGACCAAAAGGCATACTTAGAGCAAAATCGATGTTTTTTTTTTAAAAATCGTTTTTAATTTGCAATTCGAATCATCGAAAACGTCAATTTTAGAAACAGGTCACAACTCTAAAACCCCATTTTTTATTGGAATAAAACTATAAAAACCAAGTAATGCTTACATCCCGAACAAAGTCTTATACTCAGTTTTTAGCTTAATAGTTAAGCAATAGTATTTCTCAAACTCCAAACAAAGCAATATTTGTTACTGTTTTGTCTGCATTATTTTACAAAAACCGATTTTGATCAATTAATTGGTAATTCTAATTATCTCATAGTTAGTGCCTCTCAAAAATTCGAATTAAAACATTTTCAAGTTTTTCTAAAAAATAACAACTCAAATCCCGATTTGTCTTCGTATATTTATGTTAAACTCATACAAAAGAAATAACAACAACGAAAAACTTCTTTTTAGCAAATATTTCTCATTACTTCTATTTTTTCATCCATATTGAATTATGCACCTTAAAAAAATTCCAACCGTTTTTAGTTGATTATAGTTCTCTAACCAGATCTTGCGATAACTGCCTGAGAGCTAAAACTTACAAAAATTCACATTGTCATTTGGGTAGTAATGCCACAATGATGAACGAGAAAGTTTTGTGCGGCCAAATCGGGCACTTTATTTAAACTTAACATTGCAATATTTGTTACAATTTGGGCGGCATATATCTCCAAAAACCGTTCTAACGATTTTGATCGAAAAATATATTAACAATAACATAAGTATTCTGAATAAGATTTTTTGAAAATTCTAAAATAAACTTTTTTTTAATTCGATATTAAAAACTACTTAGCAAATGCCCATCGGTGTTCACAGACGGTAAGTTTTTGTTTATTTCAACATCTTACTTCCAAAGAAAATCTGAATGATTTTTACTCTAAGTAAAAGGTGTTTTTTTAGAGGTATAGAACTTTAAATAGTGGCACCACTATTTTGTCCGGCTATTTTGTCAGCTGTCAAGTGATTTATTTTTAGTTTAGTTTATCATTTCAACATGAATAGATTGACGCCTGAACCGGTTCTCTTCGAAATACGTATCGCACTCTACGTCCGTTTTACGGTCAATACAATCGTTCATCAGAGCAATTAATTCGATTAACTATGGAACGTTAACGCACCACGTTTACTCTAAATGACAATACGCATCCACAGAGATGCTGTTGTCATTGCTGCTGTAGAGCACTGCATAGAGGAACCCCCAAATCAGTCTATCGGTCAATGGTGACCGCTATAGAGCCATGATTACAGAATTTTTCGTTCATCAATTGAACAACCATGATGTGCAGGAGCTGTGGTTTCACCAAGACAGCGCAACATGTCACACAGCTCGTGCCACAATTGATTTATTGAAGGTAACGTTTGGCAACCGCATAGTTTCACGTTTCGGATCCGTGAATTGGCCTCCAAGATGGTGAGACTTAACGCCGCTTAACTATTTTCTGTTGCGATATGTGAAATCACTAGTCTACGCCGAGAAGCCCGAAACGATTGACCACCTGGAGGACAACATTCGCCACGTTATTACCGATTTACGGCAACAAATGTTGGAATCGAAAATTGGACCTCCAGATTTGACGTCCGAGCCAGCCGTGGCGGTCATATGCCAGAAATCATATTTAAATTATAATGCCAGAAGATTATCTTTCGAATAAAGTAAATTCCAAGTCAATTTAAAAAAAAAACATTTTTGTTTTATTCCATTTCAAAGTTCTATACCTCTAAAAACAACACCCTTTATAAACCTCACATCGTTATTTGATATGAACTGCTTTGTAGCTGAAATGATTATGTTTAAGAGCACTTTATTTAAATATTCATATGTTTTTGTACAGTTTATTTTCTTTATAAATATAAAACTGTTGATATGAACGACAAAGCTTCGTGCGACCCAGTTGTGAACTTTATTTCTTCTTAATGTCATCAATTCACCCTTCACACGAATTTTTTAATGAAAGCCAATTCGTTCGCATTACATTTAATATTGCTTTTGTCCCAGCTCTTGTAAAATCCCTAGGAACAAAAAAAGTATCCCCGTATGAGGAAGATCTCAACACATTTGAAGTTCCATTGTATTTACATAAAGAGAATTCCCCAACAATTGAATGTTAATTAAGAAACTGCTCAAAGAAATGTCCATCCTTAAGCAGTGTACACTGTACAGATTGGCGAAACCAAAACGATCAACAAGAAGAACAACACAAAAGCAGAAATAAATTAAATCATTGAACAAACTCGTAGCGTTTCCAAATCCATTGTGTCTGCTGCCACAAAATATTTCTACGTGCTGTTAAGCGATGCCAGGCGAGCATAGCAAAAGGGTGAAAGCCCATACATCTTATTGTACGTACCTTTTATGCACATGTTCATAAGCATCAGTCAATCTTTGTCACCATTTATGCAGTTTAATTTCATGGTATGCCTTTGATCCTACGCCCAACAAAAGGAAGCCGTAGCCACATACTTCCCCAACCCTGGTGGTGGTGGTGCTGCTCTCCCTACATTGGATTGCGTTTTAATTCACCACAAAAGATCCTTTCAGATGATGAAAAGTCACAGTGGGAATTGAAAAGAAGATGGCGTATTTTAAAGTTGAAGTACGGTGTGTATGAAGGGAATACTTGAAGCCAGCCATCATTGGTGCCAACCACAGCAGAGCATCGGCTCAGAGAGAAGAGGATTTTCTAGAGCAGGCCCTTACGGAATTCATGACAACTATGGTAAACATTTTAATGCTTTCTTCAAGCCGTCATATGCGCTGCATTGTTGGAACAAAAGCAGTCGCTACATATACGTATACCAGCCACACATACGGCAGAAATAAAAATTAAATGGAAAAGCTACGGGTATTGTGCTCTGAGAAATGCACAACTGTGATCACAATGACTATACGGCACAACAGTGAAGTGGTATCAAGGACGCACGACGACGCCTAATGATATGTGTACATTTTGACGGCGGCTTCGTTGCATTTTCATAGCCACCAACGCCGAAATGATCCAACTAGATACTGCTGAGATTCCGGTTGCACGTTGCAAGGCGTATAAATGCTGCTTGGTCTGCGAAGAACTGAATTCGGTTTTCACAAAATGACTTTCGCGACGATCCACTTTTCACAAATGTCACCTAGATATGGAGATTACCTTGTCTTCTGTGTTGCTTCAGCCGCACACAATGTGAAGTCAAGCCAGTGGGAGTGACGGGTGCTTCGATGAAGGTGAGGTGGATGACGCTCTCTCCTATATGCACGTGCGGTGGGGATGTGATTTGCTCGAGATTACTGCATTGCACGTATGCCGCCAAAATGGTTTCGTGTCATTTATATATGAAGGTACGTATGCATGGGAAAACGTGAACGTATATACAGGTATATTAACGATTTTCATATCTCCGCGTCGAATCCTTTGAAGAGGACGGTCGTCAATTCGCACACGACGAGTGTGTATATGGATGCCAGTATATGCGCATTTGACATTTAGTTGTTGCACTTGCACCATCGCAATTTAGAAGATTGCCTTTTACTGTATAATGGAGAAGTTGTAGTAGAGTGGAACACTCCGTGTGAGTGCTCATTTTCAGGTTATTCGCTGATGTAGTTAGGTTCGTGACGTTATTCTAATTAGGACCCTAACGTGTTTGAAGTAGATTGGAAAGAAGCATGGCAGCAGGTGCAGTTAAAGTGTTTTCCTCCACAGCAGCTGATAAGAAGTTGTTCCTTATACGATTTAAGGAAGATTGCTAGTGTTCTTTCTTCTGCCGGATACGTAATTTTTAACAAACAAATTTGCGTGTCTATACTTAAAAATTATTGGTGTCTTTGAAGTGTTGTCTCTTTAATTACATATAGGTTCAATTCTTAATAGAAATTCGACAAATTTACAAGTTGGGGGGAGGAGATTATATGTTGTGATTGGGCCTGGTTTTTGGCTATAGCTACACACAGCTTAAATATTTTTTTGGTCAAATGTTTATTTGGTCAAAAAGTTTTTTTCAACTTCCAATGTTATGTCTTTGATACTTGGACAGATTTTCATCATTCATATCGTTTAGAAGGGAGCTGTAATAACCCTGCTTTTAGGCAAAATCAATCAAATGATTACTAGGTGGAAGACCATGAAATATGCACCCAATTTAAAACGACGGTCATCCTTGTTAACAGCAATAAAATTGGATCGGAAAGCTGTAAGGAAACACAAATATAAACCTGTGAAGGTGCAAGTCTGACTTGTAACTCCAAAGAGATTGACATGGATGTAATCTGAATCTTCAGCAAAGCACTGTCTCTTTTTTGCCTTCCCTTTTTTTAATAAAAGAACGAAAATTTGGGGCGGTCAAAAATTGTTGTAAACAAACTTTAATCTTCTGGCGCATTAGGTTGAAGAGAGATCTCTTATAGTTCTTCAATGCCTTTTTGTTTCTTTGATCTGCACACCAAATTTCTCAATCCCAGGCCATTAGACGTCTCTACTTAAATGAATCAAATGCGCAAATAGTCAACTTATAGCGTTTGATTACTAGAGACAAACGGCCTTACTAATAATCAAACACTAATGTCGACCATTTGCTGGTTTACAGCATTAGTAAAAATGTACAGCAAATGGGACTTTCTGACGATGACTCCTGTCGACTCTGCGGAGAAGAGGAGGAAACAACGGAACACATACTCTGCGAATGCCCTGCTGTGGCCAGGGGCAGAGTGATCCATATGTAAAGGGCGTATTTAAGTCCTGCAGACATAGGAAACATGGAACCAAGAAGGGCACTGAGGTTTATAAAGAGCCTCAACAGCTCCCTGGGTTAAATAAAAGAGGCCAACACAATAGATCTCTTCTGGTCGCAGTGTGCAGGACCTATTTCTTACAATACAATACAGCATTAGTGAAACGGTACCAATAAACGATTAGACCTCCACATTTGCTAGTGCGACAACTTTTTTAGAATCTATTACATTTTTTGTCATCGCAGAATTCAAATTTCATAATTTGTTTTCGTGAAAAATAATGTCAGTGGTGTATTTCAGAACGAGGATTTTATTGTAAAAAAAAGGAATGTATAAATCGCAAATTAATTTGCCCAACAGATATCTTTCAAAGGCCTTTTGAAGCTTATAAGCAAAAAAACAAAGCACAAAATAGGAAATGCACAGAATATCAGCTGATCTGTCAAATATCATATGCAAATCAGTAATGCCCTCTCCTTCGATCGGACACAATTTTCGGTACTTTTTATAGTACACTTTTTGTTTTCTAATCCGTCACGATTGATTTATAAGTGAATTCGTTTCGGAACACAGTTTGTTAGGCTAATTATGCAAATCGAAGCTGATTGACCTAAAGATTGAATGTTAGCAAGTGAATATATTTGAAAAAAGAAATAATAGCCAGCTTTTTTATTTTAGAATAAATTAAAAACTCACGTAGGAAGCTAAAAGCGTTTTCAGGACCTATCGCTTCCGTTTTTGAATTTCAAACTGCAGAGCAACGAAACAGTATGCTTGTAAAATCTTGCAATGATCTTTTAAAAATTGTATAGCTATTATTATTATTTATTTATTATTATTATTTTTATTTATTCATTATCACTATAAACTAGTTTACAATAGTAATTCTGCTTAATAATAGAAAGTGACTATAATAAATTCATTATCATTCTTAACTTAACAGTTAGTGTTCAATGATAGCTTATAAAAAAACAATTTGCATACAAAGGAATAACTGACGTGGGGTACCATCAGTTGATCTTCTGTTAAGAACCGATATTGAGAAGAATTTAAAGTATGTGAAGAATCTTATTGCCTTTTTTGTATTAAGTTTTTACTTCATAAGTATCTCCAGGTTGAGAGGGTTCACAGTAAAAAGATAGTCTTTAAGTGATTTCAAGAATGAGTGAAAGTTTTGTTTTGATCGTATGTATAAAGGGAGTTTATTAAACATTCTAATCGAGGAAGCTAAGTAAAAGTTCATAAAATGGGATTTGTGTACGCGTGGAATGTCAAATAAAGCCATGTTATTAACTCGTAAGCTGTAGATTGAAGAATTTCTAGAAGGAACATTACCGCTTCGTTTAAAAAACTCTTTCAGTACCTTAAAAACGTAGAGATTTCTCAGTGGAAATATTCGCAAGTTGATAAAAAGAGGCCAACTTTCCGCATAACGATTTTTTCCACACATAATTCGAATTATATGCTTTTGGGCAATCAATAGTGGTCTCAAAGTATTCATGTATGCACCTCCCCAGCTAACGATTCCATATTGGAGTTTCGAATGAACTAATCCGTAATAGAACATTGAAAGAACTCTTTGCGAGCAGTATGGTTTTAAATGATACATTTTACGTGTTACTAACGCCATATAAGATTTTAAATTTTGAGTTTGGACCTTCCAGTTAAGTTTGTTGTCAATGAAAACACCGAGATATTTGTAGGAATCAACTAATTCAACTTTGAAACAACTAGTTGTACATTGTCCGTTTACGTTGAAGTTATGCCTCCCACAGGTATGTAGTGGTAAGCTAAATTTCTGACAAATGCTTGAGTGAAAAATGAACTCGAAATTTTCTAAGACATCTTGTGATAGCTTGAAGTTCATTATTTTTGTTTTTTGACTGATAAGAAGCTTGTGGGTATTAAACCAGACCCGAAGTAATTGAAGATCTGAGCTAACTTTTGAGACGCATTCATGGAGCGAAAGGTCAGTGTACGTGAAAGCAATGTCATCTGCAAATGCACTACGATTGCCATGAAAGCTTTGAATGAAAAGTGAGTTAATGTAGATAAGGAACATTATGGGACCTAGCACGGACCCTTGTGGTACACCATTTTTAAGATTGAGTGATAGACTGTAAGACCCATTTACGAAAACTCTTTGTTCCCTTTCCAACAAATATGACCTTAACCATTCATGAGTCATACCTCTAAGACCAGCCCTATATAGCTTATCCAGTAATATTTGCAGATCTACCATGTCAAATGCTTTGGTCATGTCAATGAAGAGAGCCATAGTTGACTGACTTTTGTTAATACCATTAAACAGATCGCAACAGACTTTTAAGATTGCGTCTTCCGTGGATCTACCTGCCCTAAAACCATATTGGTCTACCGAAAAAAAATTATTTTTGTTTAAGAACGAGATTATTCTTGATTTCATTAATTTTTCAAAAATTTTAGATATCGTAGGAAGTAGAGAAATCGGTCTGTAATCACTTATACATTTGCGATTCCCCCGTTTAAACAACGGAATAACTTCTGCCTTTTTTAGAGACGTGGGAAACTTACCGCTGTTAACACTGAGGTTGAAGATATAACATAAAACATCGACAATTTCCCACGCAATTTTTTTCAATAGTATGGCAGAAATACCATCACTGGTGCATGTGTTTTTGTTTTGCAAGGACATGATTGATTTGAAAATTTCATAAGATGTTATCTGATGAAACCTGAAGCTATTACTTTGCATTACTTCTTCGGCTAAGCCCGATGCAATATTACAGTTGCAACTACTGGAAGGAGACTCGAAAGGTTCCAAAGTCTCAGAGACATTGACAAAAAAGTGATTAAAATGGTTTGCAATTGAGAGTGGATCCGATATCATTGAATTTTCGATCTCTATATGCGGAATATCATTTGACTTTTTTTTCCTATCTAATATGCTATTTACTAGACCCCATTCTTTCTTAGAATCTCCTCTGGATTGTCTTAAACGATTGGCGTAGTAAGTGTCACGTGCTTGTGCGACCAAACTCTTACTTTTTTTGCACAATTTAGTGTAATAAATTTTTAGACTTGTATTGCTTGGATGTTTTTTACATTTTTTTGGGAACTCATTTTTACGTTTTATATGATTTAATAGTCTCAATGTCATCCAGGGTTTTAAGAATGTATTGCGCTGGCTAATATTTACAACGGAAGTTGCACTATTAATATGATTTGATAAAATAAATATAAAACTATCGTATGACACAGAGGGATCATTCTCAGAAAAAACTGGTTCCCAAAATTCGTACCGGAGTTTTTCACAAAGATCTTGGTAGTCGACTCGAGTCTTTATCCTGTTCACGTTAGTTTTCCTAGATGCGATACCCACATGGCATTTAAGTAGACATAAGTGATGATCAGTAATTTTATAGTCATGCACTTCACTGAAGAAAAAAGAATTGTTATCCTTATGTAGGCGGAGAAAAATGTGGTCGATACAGGTATTTGTAGAGTCAGTTATGCGAGTTGGTACATTCACTAAACTTTTAAGACCATACGAAGCCAGAAGAAGCATATAATTTTCACAATCCGAATCTGAAACATTTAGTATGTCTATATTAATATCGCCTAAGACTATTAGATTCTTAGCTTTTGTATTATCTAGAACGGTATGCAACTCATCAATAAAAACGCTTTTTTGACAATTATGTAGTCGATAAATACAGAGCATAGTATAGCTTAGATTTTGAAAAAAGAAATTTACTTTTATCATATCCGCGCTTCTTAATTTGATTTTTAAACAGTCGTGCACAATACCACTTTTTATGTAAACGGCTATACCGCCGGCAGAATAATTTTCATTGCAGTTCCCAAAAGGTATGTAACCATCTATATTAAAAGAGCCAAATTCACTTTCATACACCCAAATCTCACTTAGAATAATTAAAATGGGCAACTTGTTAAGAGACTGCAAGTGCACCAAAAAATTATCAAAATTCATTCTCATACTTCGAATGTTTTGATGGATGCAAAAAAATTCTTCAATACATGGAGCATACATTTCATTATTTACATTATTTTTGTTTACATTGAAATGGAGAATGGGATTGTTTAGATTTAAGTTAACTACGCTCATTATGTCAGTTTCTTCAAATCAGAAGTACAAGTAATTTTAAAAGAAATATCACCCTCTTTTTTCCTCATATAAACAATCCCATTTTTAGTCCACAAAAATTTAAAGTTCATAGAATGCTTAACTGCTGCTGCTGCTTTGTAAAGTTGTCGAGAATTATATGTCAGGCTTTCGTTGATGTAAATATTACCAATTGCTGCATGAGCGCTGATGACAGTCGTTTTTAATTTTCCTTTCGCTTCATTCTTGGCTCTCATTATTTTCTCCTTCATGCTCCGAGCGATAAATTTGACGTGCAAAACGTTTCTTGTGTTGTTCACCGCTGCCAATGCCCTTGATTTAGAAGAAGATGCAACATCAACTGGTGGTGAGCGAAGTTTGATTTGTCTCATGTAACAGTAATCAATGTCCCCCTCACTGACATCAACGTTCAGTCCATTACGAAAAACTTTAAGAGCGAGTTCCGTGTTTGTTGTTGGTGTGTTGTTAGTGTTTTCGATGGGAACATTAACAGCTGATATTACTTAATTCGGAAAACTTAGAAAGCCACAAAATGTTAAATTCATTCAGAAAAATATAAGCCCGCGGACATTTTTCTACACGAATACTGTGAATCCTAAGGTATTGACAGTTGTAGAAAAATGTAGGTATTCGGGTATGAGCTGTCCAATCTTAAGTGAACCTTTATTGTATTCTCTTCTCGACGACTCTCCAGAAAGTCTTGGAAGCATATTAAACTTATATCAAATTTATTTTTTACTACGTATGCACTCGTAACTTGCAAACTATAAAAAAGGAAAACCAATCAATATGAAAATATTCGAAATATATATTTCAAGTGTTTAGAAATAAAACAAAAATGCAATATTTTTCAATTTTGTGCATGCATTTGTACAAATTTTCCTTTGCTAAACTTAAAAATCATTTGCATTGTTGTATTCCAGCGAATAATGGCAGAAAACATTTACAATTTACTAAAATTCGTTTATAATCGTAAACCTTCAGTCTGAACAAAAGTGTATTTAAATTCGATCCTATTACGAAATTCCATACCGCTATTTTTGGTGGTTGGGCAACACTCCTCTTGAAAATGACATTTAGAGAGGATTGCCTCGCCTGGCTTCGCAGTAGGCGCATTCTGTCACTCCAATTTTGCAAGACCTTGTTGATGGTTTCGGGCTGTAGCTCACGGATTCCTTGGATGATATTGGTCTTAAGTGAATCGTTTCCGGATCGTTGGCATAACATCAGTCCTTCACGGTTCACCACAAAAAAAGTACAAAGAGGTCAAATCGCAGCTTCAAGGCGGCCAGTTAACATCGCCAAGACGGCTGATAACGAGTTTTGGGAATGTTGTGGAATGCGCTGTATGGCATGGCGCGCCATTCTGCATGAGCCAGAGGTCGTCCAAATCCTTGTCTTCAATTTCAGTAAGAAAAAAAATTCGGTTAACATGGCTCCGTTGACCGAAACGTTGTTCACAGCCACATTTTCGAAGAAATGTTGTGCAATGAGGCCACCACTCCACAATCCGCACCAATTTGTCACTCTCTGCGGAGGCCTCTCAATAACGTGCGGGTTTTCCGAGCCCCAGATGCGGCAATTTTGTTTGTTAACATAGCCGCCGGGATGAAAATGCGCCTCGTCAGAAAAGATGATTTTTCGCTCAAAATCGTTTCTTTTCAAAAAACGAACTGTTTGGGCTACTCACTTTGAAAATAAGTTTTCAATATTTCCCAACGTTGTTCAAGCGTAAAGCGACTCATTTCATCCCGCGGAGGCGTGAAACCGACTTCCTATCAAGATTTCGAGCGGGAACAACTGTCAGTGTCAAAGTAAGCTATGATTTAAAAAGAAACCACTAGATGGCCCACCATTTATAGTAAATATGAGTAAGTAACTACTACCTTACAGTTATAGGCAACTTGCATTGGGTCGTATGACGAAAAACTATAATTTGCTTTGAGCTAAAGGTTGTAGCACTGGATCGTACAGTGCCAGCAATTCCCTTTTTTCGGTATGAATCTGCTTTCTTAACGTAATTTTAAGAATTCGAACATGTTTTTTTGTCTTTATCTCGAGTCTCTATTTGTTTTGTATGAGATCTGTCTAAACAAACGGAAAAATCAAGTAAATATACCTCACTCAAAAAAAAATTAAATTTCAAATTGACATTTTTGTCATATCAACTTCAATTTCATGCGAAAATTTCAAAAACTGAATAAAAACCTGTTTTTTTAATATTAATAATATCAGATTAATAATTTTCATAGCAGATTTACATTGAAAGCTTACATTTTTTGAAATTACGATTTACATTCCCATATTTATAAGCAATTTTAAATTTTGTATTATGTTATGTAATATAATGTTTAGAAGATTTTATGTTAATTGCACATTAAGCGTATTGTTGTGATGTTGAAAACGTAAAATTGCTAAGCTTCAATTTTAATAAACTTTAAAAATTAAAAACTAATATGATTTAATGGATTTTTAAAATTGACAAAATGTACTGTATATATGAGTCAAATAAAAATAAGTCGTAGCCCCAAAATACTGGTACCCAGGTGCAATTTTTGATATTACCAACATATTTGATATGAGTAATATAAAAAGGTAGTTGCTATCGAAATAAACGAGTTTGAAGCTGAAACTGCAGTTGCATTTGCAGTGATTTATTCCTAGTGATCAGTTCGTTTGTAGAGTGTTTTCCATGTTAACTTTAATGTGCAATTTTGCAATCAGTGTTATATTTAGTGATAAAAAAATATCTGTAAGAAAACAGTGATAATAAACATCAGTTAAACATCATAACCAGAGACAATACTGAGACCACCAACTCCGACTGATTTCCCGTTACTTAGCCTACAAGCTATATTTTTATGGGGTGGCAAATGCTAAGTGCGCTTGTATTGTTACATAGAAATTCGTATTGACAAATGTCACGTAACTTCAAAAATTCCGATTCAGCAATCGCTCGCACCTTGCATTTGCCACTTCCGCTGTGGGCAAAGTTGCTGCCAGCGTTCATAGAATTTTATCCGTTAAATTTGAAATTATTCGTTACGTTTGGATAATATTTTCTTTCATGGGTAAGTGTACATTTGCTTAAAATATTAATGAAAAATGAACAATGTAGATTGGTTGAAGGAAAATGCAAACATTTTGAGCAAATTTTCGTCAGTTTTCTAAGAAAAATTTACGCATGAAATCGAAGTTCATGATATTCAAAAGCGCAAAATACGCAACCATGTTTGTCATAATAAGTTTTTGGTATATAGAACTTCTCATTTAGCTAGTTTTATTAACCAAAGAAATCAAATTATTCGCCTTCTAACAACATATTATTACTAACCAACGGCATTCAGTTATGTAAAAATGTGGTATTCCCGAATTCTATCACATTTCCCCACGGTTGTCGAGGTTGGCAGCATTTATTTTTGTATATTTTGTATGTTTTTGCATGTCACACGGATTCTTAATTGACACAACACCGATAAGAAAACAAAATGGAGAATTTGAAAAAAAAACAGAGGGGCCCAGCGGTAAGAGGATTGTGAGTTGGGGGTCTCAGTATCGTTTGTCTCTGATCATAACATAACATAACAACATAAACATGAGCTATGCTAAAAATATAAAAGATAAACACTATCAAGAGTTATATAAGACCTTAAATGACGCAAATATTAATAAAAGTAACTTCACGAATTCAACGCATATGTATTTAAATTTTTAATAAAAACACGTATTTATAGACTAGAGGGACGGCAGGATTTATAGACACAGGGCTGTGTTGAAGCCGATTTCGAGATTTGTGTTGAAGAGAGATGGGAAAACAGTATAACTGTGCAAAAAATAACAATACAGGATGCAATTGACAGTAGCATTGTCCACATTAAGATAGTAAATGATCACTATCAGTCATACTCTGTAGGTTCCAATAGTACCTCCTTGAAAATAAAAGCTATTGCTGACTTTACAAGTCCTACAATTCCTCCATATCACAAATGGAATATGGAATATAATAAATAGGTACAATATTTTAAAATAAATTGTAATTATTAATTGTTTTATTACAGAAGACAAAGTCGTCTAAAATTTAGAATTACAAGGTGGGCCAAAAGAAGTCATCCGATGTTGTTTGGCTCTAATTTTTGTTAAATGAAAAACTTCGATTCTGTTTTCTGATTATGTTTATTTGAACCCTTAGAATTTTATTGGTCAAGTCGAGAAGATGATATCGGCCAAATGGGCGCCGTGACGATTGATTCCCATACGGGCTCGTTTTATGGCATTATTCATCACTTCGGGCGACAGATTCTCGCACTCGTGTCGAATGTTGTCCTTAAAGGCTTCAAGGGTCTCGGGCTTGTTCACGTAAACACGGGACTTCAGAAAACCCCACAAAAAACATCTGGAACGGTTAAATCGGGCGATTTTGCGGGCCATTGCAAATCGCCAAAACGAGAGATGAGGTTAACATGGCCCTATAGCGCCCACTGTCCACTGTTCGCGTTGGACCAGCGGCTTTCTCGAAAAAAAAAATGGCCTCGTCAATAGCTGCGATATTCTCGGCACAACGGGCGCTTCGGGGCCTGCCACTCTTGGTAACGTCTCGTGTGGTCCCATACTCTTCCAGGTTGGTGGCCAAACCGCATAGTGTTTGCGCAGTTCGTTTCGGACGGCCGTGGAATCAGCGAGACGAATTTGCGCTCCGCCAACACTACAGACGAATTGTTACGCAAAAAATAGACACGATTGGACAACATTTCTAACATAAAACTGATGAAATCTATATTAATTTATCATATCGATTACACAATTTTAATATCAAAAATCGATGTTCTCAATATTAAAAGTATCGTATCAATTTCAAATTTCTAATATTAAAATATTATAAAATTATAGTATCAATTCCACATGAATTCATTGTTAAAGTTCCATTCGAAACGTACGAAATTAATATCAAAATTAATATTAATACTTGAAAAGGAAAAATTATTATTTTTAGTGGAAGAATTTCAAATAAAATGAATGGATTCTGGCGCTCTTTTGATGGACGAAGAAAGGACGAAAGAACAGTTGGAACGGATAATTATACGGGACAAATCTAATATTATGGAAATAAGTGATAAAAGGGCCGAAACCCGTTTGCATAATTTTTTGTTTGCGTTAAATCAGCCGTTTTCATTTGTCCTTTGGAGAAACCTGGATGTGCACACATGAACTCTAACAATATTTTAAACTGTTTTTAGCTGTGAAAAGCCCGGTTCTCCTATCACTGCCCGACAACTGATTATCTTTACGGCTGCGGTTATTTTTGTTTTTTTAATTTGATGGATTGATTGGCCACACTCACTAGCTTTTATTTTGGTCCTTTCGGACTCATTTAACGATTTTGCTTTTCCCATATTTACTAAATTTAATTGAAAATTATTCATATTCAAATTTAAATAGAAAACTTTTATAAGAAAATTAGGACTACTTACACACAAAAATTAATAGTTAACCGTAGAGGCGCTATTCGGCTATCGCATTGCATTGATTTTTGTCACATTTGACATATAAAAGCAAATCAAAATAACAGTTTCCAGGACTCTACTACTTTTTTAGAGTGAGAGTAAATGGAAGACAGTGAAAAAAAAAACAAAAATGATTGAGCATGACACATATTCAGAGTTCCGAGTTATTTGCATTTACACTGAGAGATTAGAGAGGGCGGTAATCGATTGTCGGGCAGTGTACCCTAAAAATGATTCGGTCTATACATTTAAAAAAAAAAATATTCGCCAAATAGTTCGCAGTCCATTCTTCGCGTGACACGAAACAATTCGCTTTTTTCATAAGTATTTTGTTGGTCTTCCTGTACACAAAGAATTATTTAACTTAAATATTTATAAATAAAACATCGAAAATTCACAATGCTCAGATTGTTTCATGTTTAAAATGTGCCTACAAAATATTTTTGCTACGAATTATTCATACCGATCTGAGTATAAGGTAAGTGGCGCCGCTTTTTGAACATGTCAAAAGTTAGTGTTAGCTCAAATCAGTTTTTATTCATACGAAACGTAGCAAATTTGATATTTCTTTTGAGTAAAAGCAATTTTATTCATACCACTTATTGTATTAAAATCACACCCCAAGGATACAGAGTGTTTTTTTTTTTTCTCTGATCAACATAAAAGCTAGCTACATACTATGCATGCGCTTATAAATACAACTACCGCCAAGTTTTCCGTAATGATGATTTGATTGAAAAGAAAATGAATCAAAGAAAAATATATAATTGCAAGCCAAAGTTGGATACCAACCCAATACAATATACATACATCGATCGAAAATATCCAATAGCAGAATGAATTTAGTAAATCAACCGAACAAGAAGAAGTAATCATATTATTGGAAAATGTTGCATCAGTTCTCACTTCTCTTAGGATTGTATTCTTAACCATTCAATCTCTTGGAGCTGAATATCGAACACTACGAACATGTTTACGGGAGGAAGCCGCCCATTCCTTGTTAAAAAGTATTTATCTGCATCAACAGCAAAATGTCTAATTAAACTCACTTATTTCAGTCACTCAATTTAATAAGATATCAATTTTAGGCGACGGTTAAGACTATAAGCGAAATAGATATTACTTTGAAGTGCCATTGCGTTGTCTCTAAAGAATTTGATCAGACTAGACTTTCAGACTCAATGAAGCAAATCCTAAATCGTTCATTCCAGAGACATGTAAACAAACGTAAGTGAACCATAAACTAAGTATTAAATAGACCGTCAGCTCCCGCGCACCTACCCGATTCCCCCCGCAAATTTTGAAAAGAAAATTCTCTCTTAAATTTCCTATCTGTGAATACGTGTGAAGCAGCAAAAAATTAAATTCTAAATGGCGCGAGGTGTAATAAAATACTGACACTTAGCAGTGTTCCTACATCGTGGGATCTCTACCTTTTTGATGGAAATTAAATTTTTTTCAGAAACTTTCTGTGCGTCAAAGGAAAAAACATCAAAATTGTGGGAATATCAATAATCTGACAAAAAAACATTCAAACTACATTTCACCATGAATATCAACGCACTAAATGTACATAAAATGGAGATTTGCATTTAGCAACAATTTCTAGTACAACAAAAATGATCATTATAATGTTAGGAAACTGCGATTTTTATATTGAAGATTAATTTTGTGTGATTTTTTTTCCGAACAAACAATACAAATACTTTTGAAAGTACGTCTTTTTCATAAAAAAAATCGAGGTTATTTGAGTTTAGTGAAAAGAGTAAAATGAACACCCTAAGTGGGAAAAATAAAGAGAGAGTGCTAGGAACACTGACTGAGATTTAGTGTATTTGGTGAGTTTCTGTCAGCTGATGGAAGCGTTCTTTGAGTTTATATTCGTTGTTGTATTTCACCACGGAAACATGTATTCTACCAAATGTAGAATAGCGAACGAAATCAACATAAATAAATGAAAGAGTAAAGTGTGAAAATTCATTCGTTGAAATAAAATAAAATATTTGTTTCCTATAATTATTATGTCTGTTTTCGTTTGTTGTTTTTGGCGAAAAATTATTTCACCGGCGAATGTCGATGGAAAAACTGCAACCAATATAAAGAGAAAAATTGATTAAGAATATTAAAATTTAAAATATGTTTCAGGGGAAAGATATAAACATTTCTGTTCGGGTATAATTTTTGAGTTATAGAGTTTAGTATCGACTTTAAATTTACGGAAGCTCACAATTGCGAAAATTGTATTGAAAATAAAACCACTGTGAACTACTCGTAATAAGAGTCGAAAATATAAATGTTTATGTTTATTGGTAAGGCCCAATCTTTCCATGAAGATTCCGTTTATTAATGGAAAACAAATTAAATTTATTAGAAAATTTTAAACAAATGAAATTATTAATTATTAAATTACATTTGAAATAAAATGTCGAGAATATGAATAATGTGCATTTATAATAAAAAGAAAAAGTCTATAAGACACAATCAACGAAAATTTATTTACTTTAAAACGAAACTCAAAATGTATATAAGCAAAATTTGATATAAATATATTTGTTGATTTGTACCCTGATATGTCTCACGCATTTAAGTTTTGCTGCATACAATTTTCTTTCTATTCATACGAATAATGATAAGTAAACGGATATTTTTTTATTTTTGTCGATGATTCATATAGTTCATCGATTTCCATTGTTTACAACATAAATGTAAACATTCCGTACTATATACATTATCCTGGTAAAATGAGAGAAATCCTCTATACCTATACGTTTTAATAAATTTTGTACTAAATTCACCACACTACCCACCGTTTTCTTAACACGACCCGATGGACAATTATTTAAATTATTTGAATTTTTGCCAATGTTACCACAGAATGAACTGTCAGGCATCTGTCAGGTTCCTAGGTGCGAGTGTATGCGTGCGTCTAATCTACTTTAACATGGCACACATACTTTGCCACATAGTAACACGGAAAACAGCTTGTAGGCAAATTCTCTTAAGTTGAAAGAGCTGACGGTCTATATAATACTTAGTTTATGAAGTGAACCCTCTACTGCCATAAACTAACTATTAAATAGACTGACAGCTTCAGCCAAAAAAGAGAAATTGCCTACAAGCTGTTTTTGACCTTGGATGTAGCCCAGTTTGAATTCATGTATTTGTGCCTATGCTAATCAAAGGGGACTCACTCATACTTGAAAAAAACCAGCCTACACTCTTCCGGTTCCGGTTCGCAACCAATTTCTCCTTTTACATTCCCATTTTTTTTTAATTTTTTTAATGATCGATTTGGTGAAACTATTAACAACAGTATTAAACGAAACTGACAATTGTACTGTCACTTAAAAAAGTGTAAGAAAAATTACAAACAAAAAATCAAGTCAGTTTGAAACAAATTGTGAAGAAACAATAATAAATGTGCAGTCATCATTTTGCAACTTTATTTTATGTTTCACATAAATAATGACATTATTTTCATTCATAAAATGTCTACCAAAAACTTTTCAGTTGTTTTTTTTTTATTATTAAAAACCAGCACTATTCATGTTCTTGGTTGAAGCAGTTGTTTTCAAATGGAATTTAATTATTTATCTCAATTATTTAAAATGTTCTAACAAATTTCGATTGTGTTTTTGTTATTTTCCGCTATTAAATGGAATCTTCATGAAAAGATTATAACTCAAAAATCAGGACAGTCCCGTTTGAATAAGCTTCGTGAGTGGACGTGTAAAGATGTGGTTGATTTATAAATAAGAAGAATTACTTGAGTTTGACATTGAAACTTCATTTTGATTGTTTTGGTGTGTTTATAAATTTTGGGTATTCCCCTAACATATTTTTCCCCCACACATTAATTGTAGGAACAAAAATATCTTCTTTTATTTCAACGAATGAATTTTTCACACTTATTCCTTTATTTATTTATGTTGATTACATTCGCTATTTTAAATTTTGTAGAATAGAATACAAATGTTATCGTGGTGCAATAAAACAACGAATTTAAACTCTCAGAACGCTTCCATCAGCTGACAGCAACTCACGAAATACACTAAATCTCATTCAGTGTTCCTAGCACTCTCTCTTTATTTTTCCCACGAAGCGTGTTTATTTTTCCCTTTTAACTAAACTCAAGTTACCTCTATTTTTGTATGAAAAAAACAAGCTTTTAAAATTAAAACTTGTATTTTTCGGAAATAAAATAACATTTAATGAATCTTCAGTATAAAAATCGCAGTTTGCTAACATTATAATCATTATTTTTGGTACTGGAAATTGTTACTAAAGGCAAATCTCCTTTTTATGTGCATGTAGTGCGTTGATATTAACATTTTACCTAAAATAGAAATTCCCACAAATAGGTAGAGATACCACATATTAGGAACACTGCTGAGTGTCAGTAGTTTATTACAACTTCCGACATTTAGAATTGAAGTTTTTTTGCTGCTTCACATGTATTCACAGACAGTAAAATAGCGAACGGTGGGAGGTGTTTATATCGAAAAAAATCTGCGGGGTAAATCGGGGAGACGTAGGAAAGCTGCAACATTTTACCTATGGCAAGAATTAGAATTTTGTTCGGATACTACGTTTTAAAGTCAAATTCCCAATTGAATTGAATGATTTATATTTTTTTTTTGAATTGAAACTTAGCGGCGACTTGATATTGGGCGAGAATGAAGCGAGAATGAAGCGCGAAATTTCGTTCTAAGAGGTAAAAAAACAATGTTAACGTAGAGAAAAGGAGAAGGTGTGCTTTACATTTTAGATATCCAATATAGTAATACCATTGTATAGAAACCCTATAGTTCATTTGTATGAAAAGGACAAAAAAAAATATGAAGGGAACAGTGTAAACATTTTCCTAGCGACTCAGCAACAAAAAATACCAACGCAATTTCCACGGTATAAATAATTTATTTCCTTGATGGTTGTGGCCCTTCCTGTGGTATAAATCCGAGTGACCGAAAAATTAATTAGTTCGCAGCATTTGCTTGGAGTGTAATTAATTTTTTTGACTGAAACCGAGAGAACAAAAATGAGAATAAAAATAACATCTAACGTCGTAATACATACTTAATAAATAAGTTATGCGCAGGTACGATTGCTTTTAAGAGCTTATTTACTAGAATGAAACTTGATTTTGTATGGGAGGTACCCGAACTACTTGAATGTCGGTCAATTTCAATTTTAATACCAACCTGACGACGGTAAAAGTAAGTACTCTCACAAAATTTCACTTTACTAGGTACGTTCTTTTCGACGCTATCGTGTTTCCAACATGTGTTTTCTAATATGCGTTTTGTATAGGAGGTACCACAACTACTTTACCGACATAGCCCATTATTAATACCAACCTAACTCAAAGAAACTCATTAAAATATTTATATCAATCGGGTCCAAAATTATCCTATCATTCAAGCAAACCAATTAACCCCACAAAGGTACTTATTTCTTACCTAATATAAATACCTATAAATGGTGAATTTTAGTATCCCTAACTTGAGAAGTAATTGGTACGTGATTAAAACATGGATACCCTACTTCATCCACCTGACGCTTTGTTTTCGGGACAAAAAGTAGCCTATGGAATTCTCAGAGATCCCATCTATACCCTTACCAAAATTCATAAAAATTGGTTTTGCGGTCGTTGAAAGGTAACAATCTTTTTTTCGCATTTATAATATTAAGATTATTACACGGTTACTTTGAATTTTCTGTGCAAAAATGGCACGGGCTACGGCGCTAAAGGCATGATGAATGAAAGAAATTATTTCCTTGAATCATAGTTTGTACACAACTGCGTAGTTGAAATTTAATGTAGTAAAAAAATATTAACTTTTTCAATTATATTATTTTAATAATATTAAAATTTTTAAAAAAAAGGAAAAATGCAAAAACAAGCACCCCAAAATCTCTTAATTTTTTTTAACACGCAAGAAATAAATGTACTACTACAGAAATTTAATAGAGTGGACTGATGGATGGATGGATTATTTGACATACAAAAATTGCAATCTATTGCTTAAAACAGAAATTTACAAATGCATGAAATATGAAGTTCAATTAATTGTTATTCTTTGAACTGAATACCAATGAAACTTATGACACCATCAGCTCCCTCGCACCAACCACCACCTATTGCCCTCACAAATTTTGAAAATAAAATTCTCTCTTAAATTACTTTAACATGGCAAACACACTTTCCCGCATTAAGAGGAAACAGACAGCTTGTAGGCAAATTCTCTTAAGTTGTATGAGCTGGTGCCAGCGTTGCCAACCACTTTTAACGAAAAAATGCCTGACTTAAAAAAAGTATGCCTTTCTTCTTTAAAACTAATTCCAGCTTCCACTTCTGGTAAATAGAATGAAATTGGAAACAAATTTGAAATCTGTTTGTTGTATAAATAAAAATTGCTTTGTTTATTTTTTTTAATATATGAATGTTTAATTTTTGATTTATTGTCCCACTTTACCAAAAAAAATATTTTAGCCATTCTATTATTGAAAAAGGAATTTTTTTTTCAAGTCAGGAATTTTTTCGTCAAAAGTGGTTAGCAACGCGAACACTATTGTCGCAAAATGGTCTCATCCCAAGACAACTCATCCCCTGCGCCTAGTGACATAATACATCTCAGCTCTGCAACTGGAAGAAGGTAAATATCTTCTTACTATACACCCTTATCGTTCGAGTTGTAAGGCGTGTTTTTTTAGCTTCGTTCTTAGCAAACCAAAGTAAAGTAGGATTTTCAGCACACAAATTACAATAACTACTGCGAGTCTCGAAGTGTCAAGTATCAAGATCGTAGTTGTTGTAATTGCGTACTGAAAATCCTACTTTACTTTGCTTTGCTGAGAACGAAGCTCAAAAAAACAGGCCTGTACACCCAGAGAAAAGCCTTTGTAAAATTTACCTAAATCGCGTTATAAATCTACTTAGTCCTAAGGCCGTTTTGAACTTGGTAAGTTCTAAGGTAACTTACCTTATATTCATTATGTAACAGAACATTTTTTAACATGTGTAAAATCAGCCTGGTTTTTGGCATCGGTATGCCAAGTTGTCTAACAAGTTTTACCTTAAACATAGGCTGAATTTAGCCTAACATTTAACCTTAGGAATGCATAATTTTACTTATTTGAGTTTTTTGACATGTGTAAAATTAACATAGGTTTTGGGAACGGTATACCAGGCTTCTAAGGTGTTTTACCTTAAGCCTAGGCTGAATTAAGCCTTATCCTTAACCTAAAGAAAGTGTCATCTTACACTGCAAAAATATTTGTTCTAAATGATGTTTACGGATAACATGAAGGAATTTTTTTTCCAAACACTTGACTTGATTAATATGCTAGAAACTAAAGCAGCCAAATAAAATTTTACCAGTTTTGTAGATGCACATAGACATATTCATAATTTTTAATTCCATAGCCAGGCAGACTTACCGTACTCGTATTTCCTATGCTGATGCTATCAGAAATGTAATAAATAGTAATATTAATATTATATTTATTTTTTTTCTACTATTTATTTTTACAATACACAATTTAACAATTTAATATTTTTATAATCTAAAAAATGTTATATGATATTGATTGAGAATTGAAGTCGCGTCGCAAATGCAATGTTAATATTATCTTTTGACTAGGCATACAACATTTTCTTTGTGAAACATTGTTTACGAACCGATGTCCATTTTTGTTGTAAATTGCCTAAGATCTTTTAGAAAACTTTTTTTTAAAAATGGCTTTAATTCGATTCGAAAACAATTTTTTTTCTTATATAAAACAAAAGGGATATTTCAATACACTTACCTTAAACTTCTTCTTCGACAAACTTTTTCTCTAATATTTTTTTCGTTATTTGTAATTAAATTTTTGTTGATAACCTTAAGTTTCCACGCTGTATTGTACTGTACTGTTTTTAATGTTTTTATATTTCAAGAACTTATATCACTGATTATTTTTCGTAAAACACTTTGCATGCAACAAGCGAAAATTCTTTTAGGAGGATATAATCACCTTAGATGTTATATATTTCCCTTAGAACTCAGGCAATTTTGCACGGTCGGTGAAAATTTATGTGGAATATAAGCCTAAGATAAGGTACATTTACCTAGTGCACACTGTTTCTAAATCTAACGGCACATTCCGAAGCAACACACGAAAATAAATGTTGATTGGCTGGTTGCAGGCGGCTTCTATCAATCAGTATGGTATGCAAAACTTTACCTTAGAACTAAGCAGAGTTACGTATGTCCTTAGGTGGATATACACTTATTTGTATTAAGGTTAAAATACCCTATGCCTTTACGCAATTTAGCCTATTTCTCATTACCTATGCCGTACATAAATTGTGCTAGTTCTTGGTAATACTACACCCGTCCAAAATATTCCATACAAAAATATTTACCTAAAGTTTTTAAGGCAATTTAGCCTATTTTTTATACCTATGCCATGCATAAATTGCCCTATTTGTTGGCAGATTTATGTCTGTCCAAAAAATTCCATACACAAATATTTACCTAAGGCGTTTAAGGCTGTTCCAGGAGAGCTAAAATTGAGCGCCTCTCTAATGTTTCTCCCCACCACTTCGCTTAATTTTGACAGTGTAAGTTCCGTCAAAAAAAAAGGACTGTGTCGGTAAAGCTGATAGACTCTGTTCTGTTTTGTACTTCTAGAGCTCCCTCCTCAAAAACCTCTTCCTTTATTCCTCGTTAAAATATTCCATTTCTAAAAATAAATTAAATTAACATTCTCCATACTGTTAATTTGCTTTCGTTTGAAATTTTGTTGCGAATAGCCATATTTTCTCTGATCTATCAAAATTTAGCTGTGGAAAAATGTATTTTGCATTAATACGCTTACTTAAATTCTGTAGAGATTTTTCGTACAGTGGCTAACAAATTTAGCTTGGGCTACGTACTGCTTAGCTTAACTGCTTTGCTTAGTTTTATCTTTGGAGACATTTTTGTATAGGAGCTTAATTTAAGCGCGAGCACCATACCAGGCTTATGGTATTAAATGTGAGAAATAAGTGCTACCATATTAGAAGACAAATTGTGTTCGAGGTTGGTGGTGCTTAATTGTTTTTTGAAAACCATTTTGTGAAATAGAGTAGGGGTTACAAAGGCAGGTTAAAACAATAAGCTTTTTGAAAATAAAAATTGGCTTTAAGCTTCAGAGAATTTGAGAAAATAAAAGTAAAAAATTCTCGCCAATTTTCAGACCTAACTTAATGCTTAATACAGCGAAAATTAGTTTTGATTTCATTGCAACCATTGAACTTCGGGAGGTATAGGAATTCGAAATTTTCAGAAGTTGGACAGATTACATTGTTGGTCGTCTACGTTACAAACATCGTCACGCTGATTTATATCGATCCCTTTTTGGAGAGGCATGAGGTCTTCATTTACTACAATCCATCCGTTGTACCTTTAGCTTTCAACCCCATTGCCTGTCCCGTATAATTCTTTGTCCATCCTTAACTACATCTGCAAAGGATAATAACTCACATGTCATGTCCATGCTTTCTAGTTCATGTTTTTTTTCTTATTGACTAAATGATAACCACTCCTTTCTTTGTACACACCGACAAAAAAAGAATTGTGTCCCCAATACCTACTCTCCGAGCCCAATGCGGAAATCATTTCAAACTATACTCTCTCCGAATACAAATTGTTTAGGCAAACTTAATTGCTATCCTTTGTAAATTTACATTACAGAAATAACAACTGTGATATGCTTTCAAAAAATGCAACGCAAAACGGACGAAACCAAAACGAGGCGACAAAAGAATCATCCCTGACACGGCTTGTCATAATGAAAGGATAATTTTTGATTCAACGCCAGTCCAGTAACGTAACGGAGAACCATGCAAATGAACTGGGACAAAGGACTTCATTAAATTCAATTCCTTTATATATAAGAGAGGGCATTTCTTCTCGTTTCTGTTGGAGGATGTTTCCTCTTTACAAAGACGGAAGGAAGAACTATTATTATAAGCTTGAACACTGAAATTCGTTCCCTTTTGAATACAATCAGCCAAATGGCATCTAGTGCTAGGTAGGTGCGGAAAGTTTTCTTTCTATTTTTCCCTTTCCCTTTCATTTTTCATGTCCTTGCTCATTGTACTTGAGCTTTGCACTATTTCCTTTGCTACTACGTTTGTTTGTAGCTTCAGCTTCATTTTATATTGACGGCATTGCAAAAGCACTGCAAAATAAAAGCAAAACAAACATAAACAAAAATTATGGAACGGAGGATAAAAGAAATAATTTCGGATAAAGGAAATATGTCCTTTGATGCGGGACGAGTAAATAAATGCAATGTTTGTGTGATACAGCTGGTACGTTTACCACAAGTGACCCTCTGGCAAAGACGAACAAGTGATATATTGACAGTGGTCGGTTTAGGTGAGGGGGAAGGACATTCAGTTTTTTTTTACCTACAAGAATAAATGAACAGGGTTTCTTATTGTAAAGAAAACCAATTTTACCTTGTCCTTGTTCGGGTTTCATTTTTATGACATTAATGGAATGACCAACCATTTCTGTTCGACAGGAAGATACATCATGATGACTGATTTTTGTAAAATGCTAATCCCGTTTGAAGTTGTTTGTTTCTAATAAAACATTTTGTGATATTTCCGAAAAACCGATTAAGGGGGAGACATTGGGCAAAAGATAACGATGAGACGGAAACCGCCCCCGGCTTTTATGAGGGATCCGGAAATTCAAAATTAAAACTTATTTTGTATCTCATTTTTTTTTAATTTTTTTAAATATGGAATTTATTTTCATACTTTATTATTTCGTGTTAATCGAATCTCGAATTCTTCCGTCTCGGGCCGAAGTTTCTCTCGACTGCCATGGGTGCTAGGAACCTATTAGTGCAGGCGCCCGTATTCTTCTTAAGCTTATTTGTATAGCTAAATTAACGTCTTTAATACCGTGTAAAGGTGGTGGTTCTAAATTGATTGGGTGAGGTTTGTTTATGATGCCAGGCCCCTGTAAATGCTGCTTAAATGCATCTGATACTATTCCCTGATCTGACTGGGTTTCCATCGATGTTTCGAAGAACCTGCGCTCCCTCCAGCAGCCATTTCTTATTTAACCGCCGGATCTATGAAGTCAGATTTATGTGTCTTCCTCAAGATGGCCCTGTTTCTGAAGATGTTACGGATGAACCGTCAAAGTCGACCAGATGACGTGCCATGGAATTCGCCATCATACTCACGTCTCTGCAGCAGATTTAGGTAAAAGACTTGAAAATTTTCTATTACTGTGTGCAGACATCCCATCAAATTGTGCCTGCAGACCCCCAAATTAAATTAAGTTAAATTACTCTTGCACCCTTTTAAGCTTCTAAACGGATTAACGGATACTTAAACTAAGTAGTTTGCACTGAGAATTCACGTACCAATCATTTACTAGGAGCCATTGCATTTATTGCGCCATTTATGCCAAGGAAATCATGGGCGCCGCAAAAGCAACACACGATTAAGACCAAGTAAGACCAAATAGTGAAAAACAACGTACCAAGGATCGATGGCGGTTTCTGTAAGGGCAAAATGGAAAACATAAAACCAATACAAAAGAAACCTCCGCGATGGTGGGCACCTTAACGTTGGTTGTGTTTTTATAAGTGCGCTGGTGCGGAGGTTTAATGTTGCTATGCTATACTCAGCGGGCTATGCTGTCGGAGGCGTTAGTCGTCTGAGGGGTCACCCATGACAGACAAGCTGCTGGAGTAAACCAGATGCCTCTGAAACCGCATCAAGTTCTTACACTGAAAATAAAACCCTGGTATATTTATAAAAATGAGGCTTGATTCAACAATTTGTTTGTCAATATACGTCCAACCAAAATGTTTCTATCAAATTGACAAAATTTTAATAAGTTTTATCTTGTCTTAAAACTTTTGTTGTGATGATAAAAAAATTGTTGTGTTAAAAAATCGTATGCTTGTGCGTATAAAAATAATTGGTTAAATTAAAAATAATTTTGTTAATTTTACAAAAGAGATTTATCATTTCTACCGTTGCTGTTTTGTCAAATCAACAATTAACTGTTGCTTTTACAAAGTAATTTATCAATTGGGTTTCTCACTTTTTGTCAAATTAACAAAAAAAGGTCTAATAATATCGAAGTAGTTTGTCAATTCAGCTATTGCATTTTTTTACATCAACAGAAAGTATTTTTGATGGTACAGGAATAATTTTTCAGCACTGCCGTTGTGTTTTGTTGAATCTATAAACACATTGTTGGTTACATAGCAACATTTTGTCAGCTCGAGAAATTTTATTCGTTGATTCATCAGCAGAATTGTGAACAAGTGAAAAGAAATAATTCGTCATTTCTTTATTTATTGTTCTGTTGAATTAAATGAATTGTTTTGCCGATACGATTAATACTTACTTGCAGTTGTCCTTTGACTTCATTTTGAAGGTACGAAATACGTATTTGGATATAGTTTAATTAAATAAATAAATGATACGCAAAAAAATAAGTTTAATAATTAAATTTATTTAAAAATGGAATTACACAAATTATTCATTTTATACATTTATATATCTAATGTGTAATTTAATATAAAAAAATAAAGATACAACTGAAAGATATTTACTATAAATCACATTTTTTAATTTATTATTACTTATGTATGTACATACTTACGTTTTTAAGTTCTTACTTCGTTTTCGCCAAATCTCAATTTTCCGTTCTGCTGGTCTACTTTGCGTGTAGTGTTTTGTTGATCGGACAAAGCAGTTTTGTACTAAATGTTTAATCAGTTTGAGAAAATATTGTTCGAACTGATAAAACTTAAGCTGTATTGATAAATTTTATTTTTCATTGGAACAATTTTTTTTCAGTTCAACAAAACCATTTTTGTTGAAATTTTACAATGGAATTTTGTCAATATTACCTGGTATTTGATTTTCAGTGTATGTTGCTGTAGGGCCCCATGAAATGATGCCCCAATGAAAAATGCCCCCCCAAAAAAATAAAAAAAGGCGGCGCAAATTTATATACTAAGCAACAACAACATTTGATAGTCTAATTGGGGTGATTTTTCATTATTTTGGACTTTTTTCATTGATAATTTGGGGTAAAATGTTCCATTTGAAATCCTGAGCTGGCTCTTAATTTTGTAAGGCTTAAATTCAGTTCAGGTTTTCAAATATAACTTTTATTTTCTCAAATTTTCTAAAGTTCAAATTCGCAAGTTATATTTGAAAACCTGAGCTGACTCTTGATTTTTTTTCTTTAATTTTCTAAACCTTAAAGTAAGTTCAGGTTTTCAAATATAAATTTTAATTTTAACTTTAGAAAATTTAAGGAAATGAAAGTTAAAAATTCGAGCGAATTTCTAACTTTTATTTCCTCAAATTTTTTTTTTTAGTCAACATGTTGTGATCACTGCACTTTCGTCACTAAACTGATCGATTTGTACTCAAAAATTGAATTCTCAGGAAGTTATTTTGTCCTTGAAACAATTGACGCCGTTGAATCAATGGTATACTTCGCGCTTTTTATCGTAAAATTTTGTTTTGACACCAAAATAAAAAAATTAAAAACGGCCCCAAAAATATGCAAGAAGACCCCAAAACAATGAAAATACTTTCCAAACTCGTAATCATTTTTGTTGTTGCTTGCCATGCATTATTTTGGCGCAATTTTTCATTTTTTATGCTAATAATTTGGGCCCATTCTGCATTTATTTGGGGAAATATTGCATAAATGGAATGGGATCATTTTGCATTATGAAATATTACCCTATTTTTTGGGGCCTTTTTTTATTTTTTGTTTGCCATTTTTAAATGGGGCTTAATTTCATGGAGCCTTGCTGTAGGGCTACCAGAAGAACAAACAATTCGGGTAGCCCTGACGGTCAACATGTCGTGTGCCGCTGAGCCAAATGTGACCATAAGCTCTCGGTTTGCTCTTGAGCAATCGAACCCCCTGCAAATGGATGACGGTGTCATATGGGCTCCATCTATTAGTCAGGGCTGTGACAGATTTGAGCACAGGGAGCAACCTCATCATCGTTGACTCCCGTAGTGTAGTATCCGAGAAGTCGGGATGCTCTTCTATTGGGAAGAGTCTGGCTGTACTACAGGTTCAACAAAGTGGATCCGTACAACTTAGTAGTTTCGAAAACGAGGCTTTAAAAGTGTCTTACGCCAATGCGTAGACAGATAAAATGCTCTCATCTTAGACAAAGCCGCTATAAAAGACAGACCGATCTCTAAACGTGTAAGGTTGGAAGACAACACCCCCCGGCACCCTTAGTCAGGTGTCAAACCTAGTTAGGGTTTCGTTCCGACCGACTGGATTAAGCAACCCTTTTCTTCTGACCAAATGGTTCTTGGTCGGGGTGGTTAATGCTTATTTGCGCATATGGTGCTACCGCCACACATCGTCTGTGGTTTCTTTTCCAAAACGGTGGCCCAAAATGCCGAATTAAAGGCTTACACCTGGAGAGTTGTCAAAAGGGTAAAAGATGGTGCATTCCGCTCCGAAGACACCAAAATTGGCATGTGTCTGATGAAGCCTCATTATCAAATCACCAGCATATAAGGTTTGATATACCTGGTCAATCTATACACTTGATACGATCCCAAGTTGACGGACTGGAATATGTATCGAGAACTTCTCATCTCAAAAACGAAAATGCTTGTCTCACCAAATGAATCCATATGGAACCTTGATGAGGCTGCTTATCAGCTCAAAAATGTTTTGATAACTTCCTACCATGGTAATTGTGTCAGCAAAACCAGTAAACGTAAGGTTCCCTGATGGAATGACCAACTAGCCAAGCTCAGAATGAAGGTTAGAAAACTCTTCAACCGAGCTTAAATAAACAAGATCCGCCCTCACAAAATAGAACCTAGAATTGAGACGATCTAAAAGGGCTTCCTGGAGAAAATGCTGCGAAGACATATAAGAAATGCCAGTGGCAGCTTGTTTCCACAAAGCCCTGAGAAAAGATCATAGAACTGTGTAGGCCTACTTAAGAGAAAACAGATGGAACCTACACGACGAACCGAACGGAGACAATAAAAGTCCTCAGGTTCATTTCCCGGGGTCGACAATCCGTGAATCACACAAAAACTCACACAACATTGATTGTAGATAGTGTATCTGCAAGATTTTCAGTCCAGATAAGGTTAGGTGGGCAGTTGGCTCTTTCAAACCTTTTAAAGCCCCTTGTAGTGACGGCATATTCCCAGCCCAGAGGGTTATTGACGTCATACTGCCAAATCGTATAACATTAATTAAAGCTAATTACTATGGGGATACATTCCTTCCACTTGGAGACAGGTAAACATAATTTGTATTCGTAAAAATGGCAACAGGTCAAGCGAACTACCTAAATCATATAGACCTATCAGTCTAACATCATTTGTTCTAAAAACTATGGACAGATTAATTGTTGTTCAAATCAAGTCAGTTTGCGTATACAGAAAGGGCTAGTCCCCAAACGGGCTCTTCACCGTCTCGTCAAAAAGATAGAGGACAGAAGAAAGAATTGCCCTCGGCGCATTCCTAGATGTTGAGGGTGCTTTTGACCGAAGATTCAACAAACCAAACTCAACGTACGCGGCAATCGTCTGGTGGCCGAAAGTTCTTGAACGAACTACGGTAAACAAGCTTCAGAAGCTTCAACGGATTGCCTGCCTCGGCATCACAAGTGCTATGCGCACTTGCCCTACAACAGCACTATTAGGCAATTCTTCGTTATGAAGACGGCTGCTAGATGCGCCATTAAACTGCAGCTAGATTATAGGTTTAAATCAGTTGAACATGTGGGACACCTGAAAATACTTAACCTGATCCCAAACTTGAACTTGTCCTGCTCCGTCCCGGAACCCGGACACAACGGTTAGGGAGTACAGTTTTGGGAAGCTATTCGAGGAAGAATTACTTGATCATGCTTCATAAATGGGGTTCCGAAGGTGAACCCAAAAAGCATAGTCTGGTACACATAAGGATCAAAGATGGATTCCGAAGTTGGAGCTGGTGTCTTTGGCCCTAAAACCAAAGTCTCGATACCCATGGGAATGTTTCATTATACAAATTTTCTCAGATAGTCAGACTTAGCGCCCAATACAATGGACTCCAAAACAGTTAAATGCTGTCACAATGCTCTGCAAACCCTATCTGAACACAACAAGGTAAATCTTGGCTGGGTAACGGGTATTGCAGGTAACGAATACGCAGACAAACTAGCTAGGGCTGCTTCCGTATCTATTCTCTGTGAACCAGAACCCTAGTGCACAGTCAATTGAGCTACTGCGCTAAGGCTATTTAATGAATGGGAAAAACAACTTCGTCTTGAGCACTGGGAAGATGTCCCTGGTCTAAGGCAGTCCAAACGATTAATTAATCCTTACTCCTACAAGGAAATCCTTAGGCTCAGTGCGGATAATATAAGAAAGCTAGAGGGCTTTCTCACAGGTCATCGTGGCATTAGATTCTCCTCAACAAAATGAACCTCTGTCCGGAAACAGAATGTAGATTCTGTCTGGAGGATGTCGAATCCTCTGAACACATTTTCTGTGACTGCCAGGCTTTTCATTGGTTGAGAAAACGTGTCTGTAATCGAGGGACTCATACACCAGCAGATATTGTGCACTCTGTCACTAAGGACTTATTAACTTTTATCAGGAAGGTTGCACGACTCTTAGATTAACCTTTCGCCATTGATAAAATAGATCTTTCAGGTCGCAGTGTCAGCCAACTGGGCAGGCGAGTTTATAAATAAAAAAAAAAAACAATAACGTATTTCCTAAAACCATAAACATTCGATCCCTGCATGAAATAAAATCCGTCTTATTATGATCACATTTATTACCCTTCAAATTCCAATACCACTCCGCCGAAAGATATAACTCAACAAACGCCCACTTAGCACAAATGAAATCTATCGACATAAAACTTCGATTTTCACCGGAGAGAACTCAGTGTCTGTCTCACTAAAAGTTTAATATTTTAACAGTTTCAATAAAGTTCTTTGAACAATTGCACAAAAAAAAAAATCGTAACGATTCGGATGTCGATTTTCAGAGAAAAAATTCTATTTGCGAATTACCTTAACCGAAGTGCAGTAATAAAATTTTGTTATCCCCTGGGTTAAACAATTGATTTTCATGCGACCCACATTAGGATATTCATCCCCCCTCACTTTACCTACATACAATTTTTAAAACCATCAGCTGGAGAATGAAGTTTGCGAATTCGAAATCGCGCTCGATTGTCCGTCGATAGACGAAACGGAAATGTTAATGGTTCTAAAATTGACTTCGTCAAATGGACTCTGCATTTGTACAGTACAATGGTCTCCCTTTTTGGCGAATCTTTTCGGTGTCTACCTGTGACCATTACGTTATCAAGGATGCAGAAGAGCATTGGTTTTGATATCCTTTTTTCTTGATGAGAAGAGGGAAATCAAAATGGATTTTCACATTATTTGTCTCCACGTTCAGAGGTTGGCCAGGTAGAGGAGAAACACAGTCAATCGACCATTTAATTAAAAATGTGTTTGCTTATTGACCTGCATTTGCAGCGTTGCTGCTGTGCCATCTGTAAGTTTGCGCGCGGCCTGTGTACCTATTAAGGTGGAAATAGAGTTTCCTTTTTCGGTATTCTAATAAGGTCAAATCTGATCAGGGTTTTAGTATTATTCTGTTGGCATTGATGATTTTTTTTTTGTATTTAATGTGAAATGAGCGATTTTTGATTTAAATATTTAGATGTAGGTTCGAGGACTTTTAGTAGATACATTAAAAAATAATATAACCTTGAACAGGGCGTTGAAATGGAACCTATGGATGTTTAACGACGATAAAGAATTGCTTTTATCAACTTAGGTCATTAATCGCGTGGAATATTGACACTAATTTCTGTTCCATAGGTAGTTTGCACTTCAAGTTGATTGAGGAACTCTTTTAATTATAAGTATGGGCAGTTTTAAGCATTTAGTCGGTTTCTAATAAGTAAACTTTTACTAATATCGTGTAATCTGGCAAAATTGTTAAGCTGAATTCAGACGATTGCCATAAATAGATTTGCCAGTAAAAAAAAATTGTCCCAAATGTCCTACAACAGTGTGTGAACTTAAAAAAAATTTTATCAACCAACATTAGCAGAAAAGTCATTGCCAATATTTGTCAGACCGCCATCTGACAATGAAAATGGCAGGTATCTGTCAGTCGTCTGAAAACACAATTGCATCATTGTCAAAACCAGACGTTTAGGACATTTGAGGACTCATTTGCTATTGTCAGATGTGCTGTGTTTATGACATCTGACATATTTGTACGAACAGAACAAAGTTTTGATTTTAGTTTCTTTGCATTTTTCTGCCGATTGGTGATTTAAATAATTTCGAATACCGTAAAACAGTAATACTTTGACCAGTGGTAATAACTTTGACTGAAATCGATAAAACTTTTTGGTTAGTTCGAACACCATCTAGGTATTAGAATGTAGTGCAATCACTATAATTCAAAACTCAGGTAAAGGTTTTGGGGTGAAAATATTCAAACGGATGTCGAAACGGGCAAAAGTGTCAGTTCGAGTTTTGAGTGCAAATTTTAGCTCCCTAAAGAGGTTCAGTGTTTTTCAACAAAAAGCTTCGGATCTAAACTAAATATACCTAAAGTAAGTAGAACACTGTTTTCTCGTTTAATTAAGAAATAAATCGTGGCAGTTGAGCACATAGTTTACGTTTTATGACTAAAAATATGAACTCGTTCTTAAAATAAGTTAAATCGTAAAACTTTGACCGGCAATTTTCAACTTTGACCGGCAGTTTTACTTTGACCGGTAAAACTTTGACCGCCTTATATTTCACCACACTTGAATTATGGTCTGTTCATATTGCGTTTTCTTTTTATCGAAATAGGTGCTTTTAACTTCAAAAGCAATGTCGAAACAAAAAGTAACCAAACGAAGGTACAATAGTATCACAGATGAAAAAATTAAAGAGGCATTAGATCTTATTGAAAAGAACGAAATTTCAATAAATAAATGTGCTAAGATGTTTGGCATTCCCAAGGGAACATTAATAAACAAAATTCATTCAAGACATTCTAAGAACTTTGGAAGACCGCCTATCTTTTCTATTGCTGAAGAAAAAATACTTTCGAAGGCTATTATTACCACAAGCGAATGGGGCTTTCCACTCACCATGCTCGATGTGCAAAAATTAGCGAGGAAACAAAAAATCCACTTTGCTTAGTAAGGATTGGTTGTCAGGTTTCCTTAAAAGAAATAATGACCTTATTAGTAAGAGGAGGTGTCAAAACTTGAAACCATCAAAGGCAAAGGTGACTGCAGCTGATGTCATCATGTTTTTTACTCATTTGAAAAATACATTGCCTTTGGATAGCGGGCAATATATTTTTAATTATGACGAGACGAACTTGTCCGACGATCGCGGGTCTCAAAAGTGAATTTTTTAAAAAAGGTTGCAAGTACCCAGAGAGGATTATTGACAGTTCAAAGAGCAGCATATCTGTAATGTTTTGTGGTTCAGCCACTGGCGAAATGCTGCCCCCTTATGTTGTATACAAGTCTGAGCAACTGTGGGAGCAATGGATGCAAGGTGGACCAAGGAACACAAAATATAACAGAAGAAAGTCGGGTTGGTTTGATGCGGCCACATTTAACCCTTAAATGCATTGTGGCCCAGACCGATTTCTTGCCGATATATTGGCATACGAACAAAAATATTCATATAAGCGCATGGAGTGCCACATATGGCACATTCAATTAATACATTGATGCCATTTTTATGTTGGTCCCGTTAGAATATTCCAATGAAAAGTCCTTTGCGTAAGGCTGATTTCCGGTTCAGTCTTACAGTAGAAATCGATTCAGTGAAGTACATCTTGTGCACTTAATATTATCATTTGGTGAATTTAAAATTAGTTTTCAACTACAATAATTAAATCAGTAAAAAGAATAAAATATTCCACAGTAAGTTAGCAATTAGTTCTAATGAGAACAAAATTGTTTGTGCTATATATGGCACGAAAACCGTTTCTGAGGAAGAAGTTCTCCAAATTCTAGCTGAAATACCTAACGGTAGTGAAGATGATGAAAGCGATGAGTGTGAAACAGATGAGCCTTTGGAAAGTGTGGGCGATGTTTTGAACGAGAAATTGCTAGGAGCACTTCTGGGAGATGAAGATTTCATCGAAATAGAATGCCCTTTATTTGAAAATGAGCCTAATGCTGCTACATCCAATGCATCGGATGAAAATGAAAGTGAAAATTACGAATTGAACAAAAAAACACTTCGCTGGAAAAAGAAAAAGATAAATATTCCTCCTGAACAGTTAACATTTAATGGCTCAACTGAATTACCAACATCAGTAATAAATCTTGAGACACCTTACGAGTATTTAAGATATTTTATGGACGACGAAGCTACATTCAAAATTGTGGAAGAAACGAATCTATACATACAATCCAAAAATATAGGTGAATCATTCTCCGTTACGAAATATGATATTCTAAAATATCTCGGGATTCTTATCTTATCATCAGTCGGTAAGTTTTCAAATATGAGACTCTATTGGGACACAGACATCGGAATAGAATTAGTGAAAAACACAATGACGGTAAATAATTTTGAAAAACTTCGATCTGTACTACACTTCAAGATAATTCTAAGATGATAATAGACAAAACTGCACCTCAATTTGACAAGCTCTTCAAAATTCGCCCAATCGTTGAAGGTTTCAGAAGAAAGTGTTTCTCTATTCCCATGGAAGAACATCTTTCAATTGATGAACAAATTTGTGCACGAAGGTCAGCACCATTTGAAACAGTACTTGCCGCTTAAGCCCCATAAATGTGTTATGTGGGGTTTCTGGCTTTGCATATAATTTTGAAATTTATACCGGACTTGAAAATAACAATGCGACTTGCGAGCTAGTAGTAATGTTGTTGTGTGATTATGCCGAGAAATCCCACGAGGATGGAACTTTAAAATTTATTATGATAATTACTACACTTGTCTTCAACTTGAGCATTACCTAGCGAAACTAGGCATCTATTCATTAGGAACGGTGAGGCGAAACCGAATTCCAAATTGCAAACTCGCGAATGATGCAGAAATGAAAAAATGAAAAAAATTAAAAAAAAATAGCTAAGGGTGCATCTGTTGAATACGTGGCCAAGGTGTTGACATTGCAAATTAAATTTGGAAAGACAACAAGAGTGTCAACATGTTATCGACCTTTGTGGGTTCTGAACCGAAGACATTTATAAACAGGTTCGATCGGAAAGCGAAAAAAAATATTTCAATAAAGTGTCCAGCTGCCATAAAGGAATATAATAGGCATATGGGAGGAGTCGATTTAATGGACAGCTACATTGGAAGATCTAAAATTTCAATGAAATCAAAAAAATGGTACATGCGCCTTTTCCATCACTTAATCGATTTAGCCGTCATCAATGCTTGGCGTATGTATAAAAAAGCTAGCGGTCAGAAAAAAATGCACATGGATAGATTCCGAATTGAATTGTCTAAATCTTTGTGTAATATTGGAACGAGCTCTAGCTTCCCAACAAAACGTGGAAGGCCTTCAGGAAGTCCATCTGTTTCAGTTTTACACGCTGCTTAGAAGAGACAAGGACCTGCCGCTTCCATACCAAGTAAGGATGTGAGTCATGACGGAATCGATCATATGCCCATTTGGAAAACTGTTAGACAACGATGTAAATTTCCAAGTTGCACACCAAAAACGTTTATGTAGTAAATGTGGTGTCGCTCTTTGTCTAAATAAAGGTAACAATTGTTTTCAAAACTTCCACGAAAAATAATTAAATCTAAAAAGCTTAAAAAAAAAATGTTTCTATTGACAAGATCACTAAAGTCATTTTAAATGAATAATTATTTTTTAAAGCAATCTGAAATATGTGCCTGAACTATTTATTTATTTATTTATATTTCTTATTTTCTTTTTCCATTGAAAAGATCACTAATTATTATTATTATTTTGTAACAAACCTAAATATTTGTATAAATTATTTATTTATTTATATTTTTTGATTTCCTTTTTCGTTATGAACATAATAAATCGATGTTCAAAATAACTATATTTTTAACTTATTTGATTTGTTATGGTTATTGTTAAATGCAATATAAAGTAAGTTTTATTAAAATTAATTATTTATGTAACAATAAACGTAAATTTGGCAATTTAAATTTGAAATATGTTTTATTAATTTCAAACGTGCTTAATGCATGGTGTGCCATATATGGCACAATCGCATTTTAACATTTTTTCATTATTTAAAAAATTTTTTGTTGAAAATTATTAATAAAAGAATGTTATACGAGTTGTTTGTTACCATGGAACATTTTTTTTTTTAATTTTGAAAACTCATGCACTTAAGGGTTAAGGACTCGTTCCTTGACCATTTTGAAATTGTATTGCTGGGCGATAACCCCTCCAGCCATTTCTCTGTTGAGGTAATAGAAGCTGAACAGGCTAATATCCGATTTGCTTGTTTTTTACCGAACTCAACGCATTTATCGTAGCCACTTGATGTGGCTTTTTATGGGCCTCTAAAAAAAACATGGAGAGGAATCCTCAAAAACTCTAAGGAAGGTAAAACTTCGCAAATCTTAGCAAAAGATAAATTTCCCAAGTTGCTCAAAGAGTTAGTTAAAGAGTCACAAGGAGAAGGCAACGTATCTGTGAATCTAATTGCTGGATTCAAAAAAATGTGGAATTGTGCTGTTCGATCCTCAGCAGGATTTGAATAAGATTCCGAATGAAGCAAGTATGGAAGAGGCCTCTGACAACGTTTCCTCATGTGTCATTAACATGCTGAATGAAATGCGTCATGGCAAAGAAAGTACGTCCGTAAGGCAAAAAAAGGACAAAAGTTTAAGTGACACCGGGTAAAGGAGTAAGCGTAGAAGAGCTACAAAGGTGTTCGATGCAAAATTTGGCAGAAACTTCTGTTCCTGTTACTATTCTGTCTCATCCGCGGGCAGATCCTTTGTAGAGAATGAAGAGAAAATTGATGGGCTCTTAGAAGAGCGTCTAAGTCCTTCTTCATCATTGGAAGACTTAGTAAACGCGGTTCTAAGCACAAAGTAAAAGTTGGTAAGTACCGATATCTGTTTCTTTTGGACAAAACTCATATTTCTTATATAGATTCCAACCGAGGCAGTGCCTTTTTAATTAATATGGCCTGAATTTTTTGAACCTGCTAATTTATTTCTGTTTACTTATTACTTTTCTGGAAAACACAATGAAAGTTAAAAATGTTTGCCAATATATGTTCCTATAAAGAAGTATTTAAATTTTTTTATTTATTTTAATATTTAATTTTAACACTTGAAATATAATAATTCGAAACCAAAACAATGTGAATATCTGCTTTCCTTTTAATACTTTTACTATTATTATAACTTTGTAAGAGATGCTAATTTTTTCTTAAAAAAAGCGGTCAAAGTTAAAAATTTCAGAGTAAAACTTTGACCAGGCTGTTTTTTGTAAATAAATTAATGTGAACGAGTCTTTAATGTTCACTTCGAGTTTGTTAAGGTGGCAAGTATGGTCAGTTTTGTAGTCACTGTAAAGATTTATATTTTAAAGTCGGTCAAAGTATTACGGTTTTACGGGGACAAAGAATACGATTCAACAGCAATCGCAAGTGCATCTTTTTGTTCTATTTCGATTTGTTTTTCTATTGTTTCGCTTTTCTAAACAAAAACTTCACTACGTATATAGTTTGCGCAAACAAGTCCGTAAGAACCATAGGAACCTTCGCACAACCATTCGTTTGGACGAATGCAAGGTATCTTCATTTTTATGCCGAGTCCAAAGCCAAACGGCCTATGAAAAGCTCATTCATGACAGTTATATACTCTCGGATGTTTGTCAGACGTTCGCGAGAGGTGGCGCAGTGGAAAACACCTTAAGATGGAACCTAGGACCAGCGTTGCCACTTGTACTACATATGTAGTACTATGCTACATATTAGGCGGATTTTTTAACGCTGTACTACATACTACATCGTTACCCTAAAGTACTACATTTCTTAAAATCCGTCTAACCATATTACTTTTTTACGAACAACATTCCAAATTTCCCCCTTGTGTTTTTATAACTAAATTAATCTCGATTTAAAAACTTGGCATCACTCTAAAGTATGTGCAAATCTTCAGCTGAATGCTGTCCTTTACGACATGAAGTGTCTGTCTCTGTCTATCAGCTGAGTTAACAGCTGACAGACAATTTAAATTTGTTTGTTTATTGTGCTGCACCCACAACAACTGCAAATAACAAATGTGGATCGGCTTTTAAAAGTAGTTTCAGATTCGGACTCGGATACTGGGAGGTAACCTTCATAAGAGTATAAAAAGACAATAAATATATGCTAAATGAACTAATTATTATAACCAACAAGAACAAACATCGAATCCGGAAAATAAAAAGAAAACCCGCACATAGAAATATCGAAAGGAATGGGAAAGCCAATTTTCGTGGGTCGAATGTAGGTCTGGCAAGCCCTTTTGTCGCGCTTGTCAGAAGCCATTTGTTTGCTATGAGACTTCGCTTTAAATAGCGTTCGCCCAGGAGCTTATACTAGAATTTTATAGCACTATTTTTTTTATTTTTGGTTATTTTTTTGTGAATTTAAAATTATATTTTTGTTATGTCTTTGCTATTTACTTGTTTGTTACTTAATTTAAATGTCAATAAAAAAAAATGGGTAGGGGAAGCCGGGGCATATCGGGCCCCTTAAGTATTTTTGTAGATAAAATCTTCAAAAATATTTTTTTTGCCTTTGAAACATTTTTATAAGGTAATTGATATATTAATACGTGAGCACATAAAAGAAATATGAACAAAAAAATTTAATTCAAGATGTTTTATTGATTCTTAAATTTGATTGAATTTGCCCGTTGTGCCCCGACGCTGGGGCAGAATGGACATAGGTGGGGCATGATGGGCACAAAGCTAAATTGGGTTGCAACGCCAGCAAATATGGCTAGATTCATCGTCAACATCATCTTCTCCAGCACAAGAACAGTGCGCCCACTTACCACAGGCTCTGCAGGAAACCCATCCTTCCGTAGATTGAGAGTAAAAATACCCACAATAAAGGCACTCCTCGTCCTCCTCCTCGCTTTCAGAAGTTTCTTTATTCTTATTAATTTTCTTTTTCTTGTTGCCTTTTTTATTTTTCATCATGGGATGCTTTGACTTGGTGGATTCAGCTTCGAGCTCCGCCTTGTACGGAGAGCTTGTTACAACAGCAGTTTTTCCTCGGCGCTTAGAAACTATTTTTTTTTTTGCTGATGCTTTAGGAATAGCAAAAATTTGAGATGGAGAAAACTTTTGAAAAGAAGTTGAAGTCGTTGGCGCATCGTTCTCTGTCGAAACGGGGTTTGGGGATAACACCAAGGAATCTATTGATCTCGGTTCATCGGAATTGAGGGAAGCCATTGCGGATGAATTATTCGTTTCCAAAACAGGCTGTGGAGATATCATCAATGGATCAGTGGGTGTTGAGGATGGTGGAAGCTCTTCTGGTTGCAAATATGGGTCAACAAACGAGATCTCAAGATTCGGCAAATGAGTGGTTCCACATGGTAAAAAGTCTTGGTCTACAAATACATCTCGATTAACAGGCCATATTCCAGTCTTTCGAAAGCCGTTAATCGCGGTTGGCATTGTGGCAGCTTTTAAATAGGCATTACCGAACAACTGTCCTACTTGAAAGTGGGTAACTGTTCTTCCAGGATGTTGTCTTAGCCATTTCTTAACTTCATCTCCATAATACGAACTTAGGGGCTTCATAAAGGTAACATCCAGGGGTTGCAAGCGGTGAGTGCAATGTGGTGGGAAACACAACATGACCACACCACTGGCCCTTGCAGCATCTATCACTTCAACGCTCTTAACGTGGCTTGCATGTCCATCTAAGAGTAACAAAACGGGTTGGTCTTTTGTTGTCCGTGACCATTCAATAAACTTTTTGATCCATTTTAAAAACAACTCTTTGGTAATCCATCCATTTTGGTTACACTCGGCCCATGAATTTGGTGGTGTCCCATCCATTAGTTCGGCTTTCATCCTTTTTCGTGGAAAAATAAACATGGGTGGCATGTAGAACCATCAGCGCTCATGCAAATTTCCACTGTAAGCAGCTGTCCTCGCTCTGATGACGAAAGCGATCCTACCTGTTTTCTTCCTTTTGTTGCCAAAATTTTTCCCAGACTCTTCGCGACTGTTGTGATGCCTGTTTCGTCAACATTGAATATCCTGTTTGATGAAAATCCATGTTTTTCGACGCACTCTTCCAACAATTGAAAAAAGTTTCCGACAGCGACACGGTTAAATCCCATAGCTCGAGCTGCAGATGTTGCTTCTGGTTTTCTTAAGGAAATTGTTGCATTCCGTTTTAAAAAGTTGCGTGCCCAATCTTCTCCAGCCATGCGTGTTTCAGTGTCAAAATTATTTGCTAATCCATTTTTTTCGGCGAGTTCATAAGCTAGTTCTCGAAATTCTTTCATAGATAAGCCAAATAAACGCCCCTCCATATCTTTAAGATATTCGGCTAGCTCTTTTTCTTGAGCCACTGAAAACACTGGTTTAAAATTTCCCACTTTAGTTACAACAAGTGGAAGGTCCGGGCTTAAATCAGCTTTTTTTAGGAATCTTTGTAAAGTCGTTCGAGGAATTTTATGATTCCGGGCAGCAGACTTGCAACTCATTTTATTTGTTCTTACGTCTTCAACAGCTCGAAGCATGTGATCTACATTCCATTGTTGCCGGTCAGTCTTTCTTACATAATTTCGAACCATCTAAAAAAAAACATAATTAATGCTTAAATAAAATGACGTAAGTACAAGAAAAAATGAATGGGGCATGACGGGCACCCATGCCCATTATGCCTCGCCCATTTTGCCCCATAACCTATTCTTCTAATAATCTTTAAAAATTTCTTTTCAATTTAACAGTTTAAGACAAATAAAAGGATTTTTACAAACAACATTTACTTACTTTGATGAATAATGATGAATATAAAATTTATAATGAACCTTTGCAGAAAAAAAAACACACTTCACTTGGCACCAAAATAACTTCAATTGAATAAAAAACCTTCTATTGGCCAACACATAGCATACGTGCAACTTTTTATCAAAAAAGGGTTTTCCCCTAAATTGGCATCGGCATATTGAGGCAGACGGCATACTTTCAGACTTCCCACTTTACTCAACAGAGAAATATTGAGGGAGCCCGTTTTGCCCCGGGTGCCTGTTATGCCCCGGCTTCCCCTACTACATTTTGTTTGAAAATGCTACATTTTGTTAGCTAACGTACTACATTTGCTAAAGACTTTAGTGGCAACGCTGCCTAGGACCCCTCGCTTAGAAGTCCAACATACTAACCACCACCATAGACTAACCAAACTAGACAGTCGACTTTCCGTACACCTACCCGATTTCCACAGCTCTCTCGCGCTCTCCTATTTTTCTGTCTGTGAATACAAGTATTAAAGTCCGCCGGGTGGCACTATTTCAATAACAAACAATTTGTAAATGAATCTACAACAATAAATGTAAAAAATGTAATTGTTGGGTATGGTTTTTTAGATAGCTTAATTTGTCCTCTATCCATCTTCGGCAGTAAAAGGTATTCATCCATTCATATTTCAGTTTTTTGTTTTTATTGTGTTTGTATGAATTCTGTGTTTGGCAGCAAAATGCATAAATGAAATCCGTAAGGGTTGTTCCAAAAAGCTTCCACTAGACAAAAGCGAATTTTAGTAAATGTTCATGATTATTGAATAAATTTCCATTAGGCCAAATTTGTACAAAATCAAAATATTTTTGGAAATTTTGTTGTTTAATAAGACTGAACATTGTTGAATAATGTTAATAAGGAACAGTAAAGATGCAAATGCTATTCTTATTTCAAAAACAAAAAAATATGAATATTGTGTTTTGCATCTACAATCGAACGTAAGAATTCAAATACTGAGTAGAGTTTCAGACCAAAAAGACTTGTGGGTCATTTTTGACACTCAACTAAACTTTTCTTTGCATATTGACTACATAGTTGGCAGAGCTAATCAAATGCTAGGTTTCATTTTTCGAAACTCTAAAGATTTTAATGATCCATATACACTTAAAACTCTCTATAATACTTTGATTCGTTCGATATTGGAATACTGCTGTGTTGTTTGGAATCCTTTTTACAGCATTGCTGAATCTCGCATAGAGAAAATTCAAAGAAGGTTTACTAAGTATGCTCTAAGAAAGTTCGACTGGAATAATAATCTTCCAACCTACGACGATAGATTTTCCTTATTAAATTTGAAACCTCTTTCTAAAAGAAGGATTTATTATTCCGCAATGCTTGCCAATGACGTCTTAACTGGCCACATCGATTGTTCGTTTTTGCTGTCATTATTTAATATATATGCTCCTTCTTGTGTTCTTCGACCTAGGGAAAATTTTTTCTTTATGCCACCTAGACACAGAACTAATTATGGTCTGAATGATCCTATCACTATGGCTTGCGTAAATTACGATAAATACAAAAACCTAATAGATTTTAATATGAGTAGAGATCATTGTAAATCTGTAGTTTTAAGTAAATTATAATTTGTAACAATAATCGCATTCTTCATAAATTATTGCAAAGTAATCTAAAATAAGTTGTACTTATAAGATGAAATAAATAAATAAATAAATAAATAAATTGTTTGGTTAATTGTTGGTATTCGAATGTTTTATTTCGTTTTCTATACACATACCTACTTCTTTTACAAATGTTAAACAATGTATTTTGAAATGTGCACAGATTTTTTTATAAACCTTCCTAATTATTCATTAACAAAAACAAGTGAACTATTTGTGTTTTTGGAATACGAAAAGTGATCAAATTATTTTTTTATCGTTACGAGTAAACTAAAGGGCGATCTACGAGGATTTTTATATTACGGTCTTTGCCAGAAAAAGCCAAGCGCATACAAATTTGAAAGTAATGGTAAAAAATATCGAATTCATTTTTGAATTTAACAAATGCATATGAATATATTATTGTGCATACTAATTACATATTATAAATTATGCTAAAACTAAAAACTATTTTTCCACACGACATAAAAAAAACCTTTTCGCTAAACTGTGTTAAAATATGTTTAAAGCATTAAAATCAACGAAAAAAAGTTTTTTCTTAAGATATGCAAAAAAAAGGCTGAAGTTAGAAAATCTCTTTTAACAAAAATGGAAAAAAAACCGCGTTAGTTCATTTTTCCCTAATTAATATTATCTATGAGATGGATTTCTGCTAAAACACGCAAAAATTATGATCATACCTCAAACTGCGGGTAAAGAAACAGGCAGATACATGCGAGGTGTAAAAAAAATGCGTGTCAAGACGATAGTAATCTGTCTCTAGTTATGGTGATCAAAATTGGCCCCTAAATCACGTGATTAGGTAACGTAAGTTAAGAAAGGGTATCAGATAGTGAGATTTCATGATGAGCCACCCTGAGTTAGCTTTGCTGGTGGGTGAGGCAGAAAAAGCCTTAGGGCCATGTGGACCCATTGTGATGCCCTTGTTGATGGTTAGCCGATGTTGTTGGCAATGATGTTAGCTCCCTCACTCGACTTTGTCCAGCCATCCTGATGTGTTTATGAACCTGCAAAGATTAGATAAAGAGACATCCGAAAGGTCTTGTTTGCCATGGAAGTAGTATGTACTAAGTGTTCTATTCCTCAAGTGACAAAGACTTGGACATTGACAGAGGATGTGAGGTATATCCTCGTGTACCTCCTCGTCTCCGTCTTCTATCATACCGCATAAGCTTGCTAGTCCGACTTGGATTGTGTTCCAGCCATAGCTTCCGTGATATTTCGCAGGTAGTTAATTCTTTTCACCTGCTGCTGGCTTTCATGCGGATCTTATTTTCCACTTGTTCTCTCTCTCTCTCTGAGATTACAGAATAGTGGCTTGATAAATTCAATCGCTCGATCTTGATCCATAACAGATCCATTTCTTGCCAGCTCATCATTGTTTTTTGGCTTGCCACCAGACTAACGGCCATATTATTCACTCCCTTTAAAGGTTAAACCCGGGTTTAAGTGAGTTTAACCCAAAAACTAAACCCAAGTCCATAATATTCACTCGTTAAACCCGAACATAAAACCAGTTTTTTAAACTTGACAGCGTTTAATCCGATTGGATTTAAACGCAATCCGGAGACCGGTTTAAGTACTTTAACTCGGGTTGAAACTCAATTTCATAATACAGACATTTCTTCACTGGCAAGAAATAAGAATATAAGAAAAGGGGGAAAAAAAATGCAAGAAACTAAAAAAGGACTTCATTCGTGAAATGGACGAAATTAATGTTGATGTTTTCGTCGTCAGACGACGATGGTAAATCAACGTCGAATGTACAAGCGGGCTTGCGTCGACGATTACGATGTGGTATATTTTCGGAAATATTTCTTGCTGAAAAAAAGAGTCATTCTGGGGACTACATTCGATGATTCGATAGAAATTTCAGCATAATTAATGCATTTTAAAATACAACTGGGCCCAAAACAAATGAAATAAATTTCCAAGGATTAAAAACGGTTTAAAGTGTTTTAATTTAAAATTAAAGTTTAAGTTTAAATCCATTTTCAATCCAGTGAGTTTAATGCGTGTTCTTCAATGAATAATATGGACATAGGTTTAAATTATCGGGTTTAAAAATTGCGGATTAATGATCGGGTGTAAAATTAACTTAAACCTGAGTTACACCCGGAGTGAATAATATGGCCGTAAGCGTCAGTATTGGATGCACAATAGCCGTATTCATCCACTGAATTATTTTGGGGTTTGGTCCCCACCTTTTGCCGAAGATTCGATTTGAAAGCATTTGCTGCTTTTTGTACTCTTTCATTGACATTTATTTTCCAATAAAGCTTCCTACCTAAGATTGTACCCAGATATTTAGTACTCCCGGCTACCCAGAGGGATGTGCCCCCAATAGTTGGAGGATCGCCACCCTAAGGGCCTATTGCGATCCGTGGGGAACCAATTGCAGTAAACTACAGTGGAAAAACAAACGTAAACATTTTCTTTTGAAAATTACTCAATCTCTTCAGAAACTGAGTATAGTTCGTTTGGTCTATCTCTTCTAGAGTTTTAAGGAAGTACCTACCCATATACTTCATTCGTTTGCGAGTTATTGTCTCGCATTCATACAGTTTGTGTGTGATATCTTCATCAGCTTGCAGGTAGTTTTCAATCTGCAGGTTTTTCTGTGTGTCTGCCGTAGTCTTTATACAAGTATTCTTTTAAGGCAGTGCCCTGACAGGATTCCTGCCAAGGTCCTGAGTTGTTTCCTACCACTTCACGGCTTCCGGGTGAAATTTGCATCGGCTGCAAAACTGCCCTCCCAACCTAACCTAACTTTCCTACCACAAGTTTTGAAATTTCTCTAGAAATGTTGCCTGAAATCGACACGTATGCAGTAGACACATGTCTTTAGGGAGCCCTAGAGCAACCACCAACTACCTATACGGAAAACATTATACCTAAAGCTAAATTTTTGACAAACACCCTTTGCGTCTGCGACAAGAATTTCATTCTAACTTATTAAAGCAGAGCGGAATGATATTTATTTTGTTTTCCTACAGAGAAATTAAAAGGATACCGAAATACTTATGCATGCAAATTGCATATAGTATTTGCAGTGTTTCAGTATGAATCTAGCTGTGAAAAGAATTCATAAACTTTTATAATGGGGGTGCTTTCTACATCAATATCTATACAAACTCTAGACGCAGATGCCATGGTCATGTACCTATTCTGAGATGTGCTCATTTTACGTATTACTTTTCACTATAGCATGAATGAAAACAAACGGAGCTTTTCCAAAAAAATTCCCCCTATTCGAAGTTGGGGACATGCAAAAGCAACCCTCAGTGCGCAGGCCTCTCCCCACCGGAACTTCTGTTGCACAACGCTTGGCAAAACTTTGTCGCTGTCATCGGCAGGAGGCCAGTATTTCCCCTCCAACTGAGAGCTCCGGAGAATAAAAGACTCCACGATTCTCTGACACATAGGACAAGGGAAAAGTCCTTTCCTTCTGAGCGGAACATTTTATCCCCATTGACTTCCAGTAGTGTACAGATTTTTCCTTGGGCTAGGTTAAGAATGAAAATCTACAATGTGGGTAACTGGGCGAACCCATTCCTGGTGGCCGTTGAATTGGCCTCTACCAACAGCAGTGTGACGGCACTATACATAAAGCATGGATAAACAAGGCAATGGCACGATGTTGTGTACTTTTTCATTTCCATGCAATTGATTAAGCCGCACTGTGTGTTGAGAGGCCTTCAATTAACGTCCTTCATGATTTTTACATTACATTCTCTTCCTTTTTTGGTAAATTTTGTTGCAATTTTGGTACTCAAACCTCATTCAAGGTCGCGAATTCTGGGTGAAAGCGCCAGCTCCATTGGGGATCTGAGGGTAACCTATACACTAAACGGTGCTCATGAAATAATTATTTAGAATCGCTGGTGTTTTGCTGGACCCAGATTTTGTTTTCAGACATTGTTGTTGCTTTTCTTCCACAGTTCGTATACACGTAATTTAGCAGGTCCTTTAAATTGTCATCGTGCCAATAAAAATTCCAAAATATAGGCGGTGCCGGGGTCGTCGTCGTTGAGCATAATGATAACGCGTCCTTTGATCTTCTGCGTTTGCCAATGGTTTTCGTTGTTATTGTTGAGGGATAATTGATGTTGCGGCCCGACACTTCCATACATCGCTCGGCTGAGTTTTATGTTTCGTGGTGAATGTTATTAGCGCCGGAACTAACGAGCCTCATAAAGAATCGTCCTTTTTGATTTCCTAATATTATTCTTCCCGTTTGCCCGGGCATCCGCGAGGAGTGAATCCGATTAGGAAATGTTGGTTTGCACGATTAGTTTTCTGTCTGCAGGAGTGGGAATTGAATTGGACGACTTTAATTTCGCACAATTTAAAGGTTCTCTGTCCAGTAAGTAGGTCCGTTTTAATCTCTCTTTGTGTCCCATTTCAGTTGGGACATTCTGTTATCGATGGCAATAAAATGTAGATGATTTTGATGGGATGGGCGTTGAATATAAATCAAAACTTGAGCACTAGCAGTAGATGTTCGTCGTTGGAATTCTTACATTTAGTAAGTGGGAACGGTCTTCGATTTGCGTCGGAAAGTGTGGTATTGGTATAACAGATCAGGTTGAAATGACTGCGATTTGGAAAGTTTTATTGGCCAAGTGATATAAATCAAGTTAAATGACAAATTTAGCGACTAAAAAGATTGGAAGTATTCGCTATAAATTCATCTGGCAGAGTACAGACAAGACAGATTTTTAATTACATCTATCGAAGTAGAAAGTCGATTTATGGCGGCAGATTTTGTTAAGGACCTTGTGGCTTAGGGGCGCAGGCTATTTGCAGTGAAATAAATATTAATCGTATGGAAGAAGCCAGTTTTATTGTAGGACTTCATAAACCTTCAAAAAGAAATTTCTTTTCGCCAATTTGTTCTAATGTGTCAAGTTCTAGTTCAGTTGTGAGAAAGTAAACCTTTACTAAGTAATGTGCTTAGACCAAAAAATAGTAGTACTGAAATTTAATTCTTCACATCATTTGGAAGAAATTATTTGAATAGTGATTTATATTGCAATTTTGAATCACTACCCGATGCAATGGTCAATGGCTTAAATGCTTTATTTTCAATTGTCATCTTCAAGTCTCGATTTATAATACTGTTAGCTCAAATTGTCCAATATAGTAATTTAAGGCTCATTGTTCCGTTGACCGTAGGTTTTCCGATCGCCAAGCTTGGGATCTCTTTGAATCCTTTGTCTTGTTGACCGATTGTCAACGGATGCAGATTGTATTTTTATGTTAACTTGACCACAAGGGAATTTATCAACTTTGCAACTACAAGTTGAAGTTGACTGATGCAACGACGATGAGAGAAAAAACAAATCATACGATTTAAAAGACGGTTCTTCCCTTAAGGGTTTCAATTACGAAAAGGTCCTTTACTTCCAGTGTGTATTTATACAATAGTGCGTAGACGGTTTTTTAACTTTAGAGAGGGGCTACGCTACATTAAAATATTATGGCGAATTCAATTTACAAATTTATGGTGACTGGTCTAAATTGACCACCAGATTTGAATGTATGAACTGAAGAGTATACTAGTCTAATGCAACAATGAATCTACAGTACTATAATTCAATGTATCATTTTACATGATGAAGACGGTGACGATGAGGATGATTATTCTGTCCCACACTTATTATTGATATGGTTTATTATTATATTTGAAAAACATGCTAAAAAGATGCAATTGTAATTTATTAGTTGCCCTGAACTGATGGAAAAGTCAATTTATAAATGAATGTATTTGGAGACTTCTTGAAAGGCAGTGTATAGCCCGAACCAAACTACAGTTCTCAAATTAGCGCGCTCATATTTAAAAACCGATGGAAACATTTCCACTTACACAATTATTTCTGCATATTCCGCTCACTGTGGAACAAAGTTGTATTGACAATGCGCTTAACAGAATATCAAACATAAATGTGCTAATCGATTCGGTCCAACGCTGAGAGGGATATAATTTTAGTTAAAGAGTTACCAACAGTTCAATTCAACTCAATAAATAAAATAAATATATAACAAAAATAAAATAGGGAAATAAAATGCACCAGGGCCTAATCAGATCTTAATCAATTCAATTTAATTCAATGAATAAAATAAATATACAACAAAAATATAAATAAGTCAAATAAAATGCACAAGGGCAAAAACAAAATACTGGTCACACTCGGGGATCGCAGACAACTTCTGCCAGTAGACCTGATTTCTTGAAAATTCTTACTACAGCATTTCTTCTTTCAAGAAAATAATTCTGACTTCCTCTGATTTGAAGTTAGATTGGATGTGAGCAGAAAAGTGTTGTCGTTCTCCGGAATAGCCCTTAACAGGACTAGCGCAGGTCATAGTTTTTCATTGAGCAGATAATTTGAAAACAAAGTTGCTTCTTTTTTCATAAAGCATTTTGGAAGGCGGGCCGGAGTGACTGTCAGTATATTAGTATTCTCTCTCAATCATGCAGTATGAATTAATATGATCAGGTTACCAGCTTTGCTTTTGTAGAATTGGTAATATTTTTATTTTTTGCCATTGGTTATTGATTAAATGGTCTTTGTTATGGACATGAAAAAGAAATGTTTCATTCTATATCAGGAAATTCAACCCTTTTGCTTTGCTACGACTTCGTTAATAACCATTTTTTTATGATTTTAAAGTTTTATTGCCAGCACTTTTTAGGTAATATATTTCATAGCAGATGGTCACACTAATTACTTAGGTCGGCTGTAGAGGGGATTGTTTACATTTTTTTCGCACGTATTTTTAAAGGCGGGCCGGAATTGGATTGTTATCAGTCGTTCATTATCATCAATTGACGAAAGAAAGGGTGTTCCGTGTCTGTGCGTGTGGCAAATAATTAAAAGTAGTGAAATAGTAAAGTTGAAGTGCAAGTTTGCATAGTACCTACTACCTAAATAATTTTGAGGGGAATATTTTTAACTTTTTGAAATATGAATTTGAATAAAAATAACAAAAAATGTACCAACAAACAAAAATATTTAAGTGTAGCACACATGTGAATATATATGAATATATATTATATATAAAAAGTTCAATAAGAAACATTACAAATTGATTTTGCTTTTTTTTACGTCACACCCTGTACCACATTTTGAAATAGTTCAACTACTCTTCCATCCCTCTTTTACTAGAGCACTTTTAGTGCCGTCTATTTCTCGTGTATGTTTACTGCAAATTGAAAACTGATAAGAAACACGTGGAGAGTGTCCCTACTCATTAATGGATATAATCTGCCCACCACCGTTACCAAAAATTTTCCCAGCCTTAATGAAGAAACTTCTTTCAAAAATTGCAGTTTGACAAGTTGTTCGATTTCTGTTATTGTTCGTTATGTTTTTGTTGCTTCAATTTCAATTAATTAAAAAGGCAAAGAGAAACAAAATATATTACAGTTACAAATTGATAAACAATGAATTTTAGGTTTATTAATTTGATGTTAGAAACTCAGAGTAGTGTGGGACTCTAACCGCATTAAAAACACCTCCTTAATCATGTCCAATCCAAGAAAGATCGTCAAATGATTTTTGTTTGAACGTTTTTTTTTATTTAATTTATTATTTCATTATTGGAGCTTAAACACAGTAAGATACAATCATATAAAATAGTGCTAAACTTAAATTAGGTTGGATAACTACAATAACAGAGTGTACTCGATTGAACTAGATTTCAAGAGAAAAGAGCAAAAGATAATAACAGGACGATTAAATAACGAAATATAAACAAGTAATGAGAAAGAGAACTAGTTATTAACTGAGAGAGCAGCTTTTAATTCTCTTCGAAATGTTGTTGGGTGGCCAATCCTTCTAATGTTTCTAGGCAATGCATTCCAAACCGAATCACATTTATAAAGAACTGCCGCTCTGAAGTCAAGGAAGTATGGCGAGGAGGGATCAAGTGGCCAGATCTGTCAGAGGATGAAAACCTAATTTTTTCATAGAGATATATGGGCTGGTGCGTAAAGAGAATATCCGAGAGAAGGCAAAGCGTACGAAATTCAAGAAGTATCTTGAAAGTCAAATTATATAGACTTTTAGCATAGTTCGATACCCGTGAGAATCTTCGCAGTCCAAAGACATAGCGAACAATGCTATTGAAGGCAACTGTTAACCTACGTTCAGATATATAGCTACACTTACAATAAATCTCACACCCATGGGTAAGGATAGGCACCACTAAAGTTTTGGCAAGCAGTGCTCGAGTTTGTAATGGGGTGAAAGACCTGGTAGCCCACAGAGTACGAACCATATCATATGTTCTTCCTACAGCTTTGCTAATGTGGTTATCCCATGTTAAGCTACGATTAAACGTAAAGCCAAGATTTTTAGCAGAATCTACATATTCAATTGGGACGCGATTGAAGGAAAGTATGACAGATCTAAAGGTTTTTTCGAGATAACTATACACTTCGTTTTATTGGGATTGACTTTCAAACCGTTTATTTCTGACCAGCGCGCTACTTGAGCAAGGTCATCATTTATGCAACGCACAGCATTCTCTATAATACCTAGAGGGCAACTGAACACTAGCTGTAAGTCGTCGGCATAAATGTGAAAAAAACAGTGTTGTTTGACTGAAGGAATATCATTTACATAGACTGAAAATAATAGTGGTCCGAATATTGAACCCTGAGGGACACCACTTATGACATCAAGTAGTCCGAAAAAAAAACATTATTCATCACTACGGCTTGCTTTCTGTTGCTCAAGTATGATGCTATTAGCTTAACAGCACCAGGACAAAAATTGTAAGTATGTGATAATTTATGACATCAGAAAGAGTGGTCAACAGTGTCAAACGCTTTAAGAAATCAATGAGCACAAAGAAGAAGACATTATCATTATCAATAGCTTCGCGTATTTCCTCAGTAACATCCAAGACTGCAGTAGTGCAGCTGTGTTTCGGTCGGAAGCCAGACTGCTTAGGAGTTAGGTTGTTATGAGTTGAAAGAAAACTTACAATTTGTTTTTGAATGATTTTCTCAAATTCCTTAGATAGAAAGGAGAAGATGGATATTGGTCTAAAGTCGTCCCTTTGGGTGTCTTAGGTACAGGTATAACTTTAGCTAATTTCCATTGATCTGGAAAAACTCCAGTAGTAAGTACGGTGTTAAAGATGTGTGTGATGTGCGGAAGGACTAAAGGCAAGATCATTTTTAAAAAAGATGGATGGATTTCATCAAGACCTACGGCTTTAGATTTGACGGATAGTATGCTCTTGACAACATCTGCACATACCAATCCAGTGAAGCAGAAACTCGGGCATTCAACAGGAGGTGGGTTTCCTAATTGAGGTGTAGATAACAAATTCAGCCTGTTGGTGTGCGATGACACAAATACTTGATTCAGCAGATTAGGATCTTTATTTTGTGTTAAGCGGGCTTTAGTCTTCCCCATACCAATCTTCCACAGCATTTTTCCCCCTAATGAAGCATTTAGTTTGGTGGAGTAAATATTTGTTTTTACAGACCGAATCTCCAGAGCTACTCTATTGCGAAGCGAACAATATTCACGTCGATGTTCTTCGGAGCGATAGCGTTTCCAACAATTATAGGCGAGGTCCCGCTGACGCATTAGTAGGCGTATATGATTAGTAAACCAGGTTTTAGTATCTGCTGAGACAATTTTGGTTCTTACTGGAACATGTCTATTGTAAAGACTCAAAATATTGGAGTTAAGAAACTCGACTTGCTCATTGGGAGAAGAGAAGCAGTATACAAAGTGCCAGTTTGTACTATAAACATGATCCTCTAAAAGAGAGTAATCAATATTTTTGAAGTCACGGAACAAGAGGCAGATGCACTTGAGGAATATAAGCTTTGAGAATCCAGATGCAGAAAGTTGATCATATAATAGCACTTTGGCTAAGTCACTAACCAGAAATAAGTCCAAAGGTGTTGGAGGCTCAACAGCAAAGTGGGTCGGTGCAGTAGTACTAACAGAGGCTAAGTTGAGAGTATTTAATTCTTTAAGACGTTCAGTTCCGTTTGAGAAGGTATTACATTTGAATACGGGCTCTCATATATATATTTATTTTTTTTAGATTATAAGGTCGTGAGGTTTAATTCTTCTTAATATACGAATATTGTTTCGTACATTTAAGACGTCTTCTATTTTAGGATTAATTGTGGGGGACACCTTAGGAGTTAAAACTTATAGGTACTTGAGAAAAAAAAATATACACCCTATACTAAAAAAAACATTAGTCTGTATCCAAACCAAATGGAATTCCGCTGGTGATCAGCTGCGATTTTCTCGCCCATAATTTGACGGAAGCCATTACAATTCGCCGTCGCTGACTATGTTCTACTTTTGCCACCTTGCAACTGTCTTTCTTTTCCCAACCTGAGTCGAAACAAGTTCTACACGTGCAAGAAATTATCTCTAGTACGACATTAAACTCACAAAGGAAGTAATAATTAATTCGTTGATAAGCGGGACAATTTAGCCTATGCTAAATATCCTTATTTAAAGTGGAAAAGGTATATAAATTACATTTTGTGAGCATCCCAGAGAGAGTTAATCTATTTTCCAATAGTGCTGCAGCGTCATATGGACTCACTGGAAGCTTGCACTATCAGCTTTAATGCCTCCAATTTGACCAAACCTGGAAGAAAAACAACACGCTGATCGCTTCAAAAATCGTCCGAATAATAGTTGATTGATACTCGGCACTATCGTAATATATATAGTGCGAGATCTTATCAACCGCCACTCCACCACCAGGTATACACCAGAGACAATACTGAGACCACCAACTCCGACCGATTTCCCGTTACTTAGCCTACAAGCTATATTTTTATGGGGTGGCAAATGCTAAGTGCGCTTGTATTGTTACATAGAAATTCGTATTGACAAATGTCACGTAACTTCAAAAATTCCGATTCAGCAATCGCTCGCACCTTGCATTTGCCACTTCCGCTGTGGGCAAAGTTGCTGCCAGCGTTCATAGAATTTTATCCGTTAAATTTGAAATTATTCGTTACGTTTGGATAATATTTTCTTTCATGGGTAAGTGTACATTTGCTTAAAATATTAATGAAAAATGAACAATGTAGATTGGTTGAAGGAAAATGCAAACATTTTGAGCAAATTTTCTTAAGTTATCTAAGAAAAATTTACACATGAAATCGAAGTTAATGATATTCAAAAGCAGAAAATACGTAACCATATTTGTCATAATAAGTTTCTTGAATATAGAACATCTCATTTAGCTAGTTTTATTAACCAAAGAAATAAAATTATTCGCCTTTTAACAATTAATAATAACTAACCAATGGCATTCGGCGCAGTGGCTTAGTGGTTAGTGTGTTGGACTACTAAGCGAGGGGTCCCAGGTTCGAATCCCGAGAAAAACCCAAATTCCAACTTATGGTTTTTTTCACTGCGCCACCTCTCGCGAACGTCTGACAAACATCCGAGAGTATAACTGTCATGAAAGAGCTTCTCAATTGGCCGTTTGGACTCGGCATAAAATTGTAGATCCCTTCCATTCGTCCCAAAAATAAAAACTCACACAAGACGAATGGTTGTGAGAAGCTAGGCTTGGGTCCATACGGACCTGTTGCGCCAATTATTTTTTTAACCAATGGCATTCAGTAATGTAAAATGCCATAGTGTGTCAACGGAGCAGGAGCTGAAACCCCCCCCCCCCGCAACTGAAGTCCACCATCTCAAAAGCTTTACCGCCAGCATAAGCCATTATCGAGAGCATAATCACTATACAAGTTCCTGCATATAGTTGTGGTACATAGATAATTCTGTTGTACGAAGTCTGCTGGTAACGCCAAAGCTAATCCCATTTCTTCGCGTAAAGTCAGTCAAGCTGCAGTGCGAGTTCTAATCAGCTACTTCTGTGCATATATACTTACTCTCACTGCTTATCAGCTGTGCTTGCACAAGCTCCATACATGAGAAAAACACCAAGGCTTTCAGTCCGGAATAGAAGGAAGCAGACGTCGGTGTTATACTATTTTCCCACCAACGTAATTTAGCTAAAGTGATTTATAAATCACGAAAGGCGTCTCCACCGAACTTTAAGTGATTTAGTTTGACATTTTTGTCGACTTTGACATTAGGTGTCCAACACCATTGTTATTCTTTCTGTTTTTTTGCCATACCTGCCAAGAATAAAACAATTTTCCATTGCATGAATTTAATAAATATATCAAAAACTCACCGAAACACGAACAAAATTAGAAAATTGAATTTGAAATAATTTTTTGACAGTTTTTCTCTCTTTTTTGTTTGCTGAATAAAGTGCTGAAGTTAAGAACAGGTATGTTCGATTTTATTTTGTGTGGATTTGCGATGACAGATACGTAATTAAAATTTAAACACGAAAATATATGATAAATCACGTAATTTATGAGATTTTTTTTTTTTTTTTGGTTGCGCCTGGAGGTGAGTAATCTTCAAAAGATACCAATGGCCCGTACCATTGGTTATGCCCGATTCAGGATATATCTCGTCTGCCTACGGGCTAAACCTCACCCCTCAGAGAGGCACTATGAGATCCGGCCGCGAGCTTATAGTAGTATGAAATTTGTTCCTCTCATTTTTTATTTTTTGGTGATGACTACGACTAAGTTACCTTAACAAGTAGTTTACGCTTCTGTAGTGTTATTCACGTTTGGTAGGTAGCTTTCCAGCGAACGCACCTACTAATACCGTCATTACATGCGGTTTTTCCTTATGGCGCTAGGTCGAACGGTCTTGTTCTTTGTAGTCGGCGCTCAAGGTTTGTCACGTTAATTTATGAGATGATTTAGCTAAATCAACTTGATTCGGTTGGTGGGAACATGGTATTACCCGCAACATTGTGGCTCATCGTCCAACAAAGACAAAATCGTATATCATCACTTCGACGAACCCATATATCTATCCCCGATCCCTCGCTACTGCATTTTGATAAGCAAGTTTTTAGCACATGTTATTTTTTTATGCTACCGTACTATTTTGAAATATAAAAGGAAGGCTAAGTACCACCTAGAGAAAATTTGTGTAAAGTTCGTTCAGTGTTAATTAATCCTATAATTTGGCAGAGAAAATCCAAACTAGGTGTAATCCGAGAAAAGAGCAACAACGAAATCCATGTATGCTGTGCACAACATTCATCGGAAGGTCGAACCAAAAAAAGAAAAAAAAAGTATTAAACATCGGTGAGTCTATTTATTCCTTCTTATATACATACATTGAGCGAGCTATTTTGCTAGAACTTTTATTTAATAATCGATAGCTATAAGATCAGATAGATCATAGGTGATAAGCAAATACTACTTGAATTGGAATTAACAACAAGAATGAAGTACAAAGACAATTAACTAAACAATCAAAATTAATTCCTAGATAAAACTTAAAAGTTAATAAAACCTCTATTACAAGTGCTATTGAACTGCCTACTTATCAGACAGCTACATACATATAACTGATTGTTAAACACTGAAACTAAATACTAATTAAGCATATAAAACTATCCTTCAGGCATTTATATTTAATCTACACGAGATCCTATCCCCTTTTTTGATGTACGGATGAATTGGAAGCCTATTTAAGATGAGCTAAAAACCTTTTTTTTTACATTTACCTATGCAGTAGATATCCTCTTCTTATTTGTTTATTTTTCCTGTCTCTGAATAAAATTCCATACCCGAAATGAAAGCTCAGGTGTTTGGTGTCGCTATAATTAAAATGTATTGACCAGAGACAATACTGAGACCACCAACTCCGACCGATTTCCCGTTACTTAGCCTACAAGCTATATTTTTATGGGGTGGCAAATGCTAAGTGCGCTTGTATTGTTACATAGAAATTCGTATTGACAAATGTCACGTAACTTCAAAAATTCCGGCTCACCAACACACTCGCACCTTGCATATGCCACTTCCGCTGTGGGCAAAGTTGCTGACAGTGTTCATAGAATTTTATCCGTTAAATTTGAAATTATTCGATACGCGTGGATAATATTTTTTTTTTAATGAATTAGTGTAGATTTTCTTAAAATATATATAAAAAAATGAACAATGCAGATTGTTTGAAGTAAAATAGAAATATTGAGCAAATTTTCGTCAGTTTTCTAAGAAAAATTTACACATGAAATCGAAGTTAAGGATATTCAAAAGCGCAAAATACGCAACCGTGTTTGTCATAATAAGTTTTTAGTATACAGAACATCTCATTTAGCTAGTTTTATTAACAAAAGAAATCAAATTATTCGCCTTTTAACAACATATAATTACTAACCAATGGCATTCAGTAATGTAAAAATGTGGTATTCCCGAATTCTAGCACATTTCCCCACGTTTGTCGAGGTTGGCAGCATTTATTTTTGTATGTTTTTGCATGTCACACGGATTCTTAATTGACACAACACCGATAGGAAAACAAAATGGCGAATTTGAAAAAAAACTGAGAGGCCCAGCGGCAAGAGGATTGTGAGTTGGGGGTCTCAGTATCATTTGTCTCTGGTATTGACTATTGGAGATATAAATTCAGAATGAAATCGGTTTAGACGTCAAGTGCAATTGAGGAGTGAAATGCATGTAGTATATATCAGCGGTGACAGAAGCGAATCCTAAATGGTTATTCGGCTTTTGATTAGGGGCCACCGCAAGAATAAAGCGTCGCGATGGCCAAGGATGGCCACTATTCCTTTCAGGGTAGTTGGTTGTGGGAGGGTCACGCTTCGGGAACCGATTTACATCTCAAGGTTTCCCAAGGATATCCAGATCTTATACCTTTTTCTCCTTAAATTTTGAGCGGTTTAGTTAAGCAAGCGATCAGATAACTTTTCGTCCCTACACGTATCTCGTATAAACATTATTTTTCTTTGGCATGTAACAAAATCTGACGATCGTCCGGCACTAGGTTCAAGAACCCACGCCTCCGTGGAGCATAGCCGCACAGAAGCAAGCATGCCTGCCCGCACTTATATGCCAGGACAACCCACCTCTTGACTCATCGATTTCGTTATGGATTCCTGTGTTCATAGTGATGTGGATGGGATATAGCAAGCCATCGTTCATTCGGGAGGCGGGAAGAATTTTCGTTATATAATAAGCATCTGCAGACGCTCGCTGACGAATTGCGTACTTTTTAATTACTTCCGTTACAAGATCAATCTGCAAATCACGATGCAAGTCATTATTTCTAATATACCATGGGGCACTTACGAAGGACTTTGTTTTGGAATGTTTGTATCTATTATTTTTACAATTGTTAATAAAATTTTATTCTCAATGCACATTTCCGAATTATGTCCTTGCAACCAATAAAGTTTTAAATCTTTAAATCTAATATTGAGCTCTTCTACTCTCTTTTTCACATGTTCCATCCATTTGAGTTTGGCATCTAGATTCATACCCAGATACTAAGCCGTGTTTAAATAAGGAACTATTTGGTTATTAATAACCATGGATTCGTTATTTTTTTATTAGTAAAATTGATATGGGTGGACTTTGACTCGTTAAGTTTAATTCACCATCGTTGCGCCCAATCACATGTCTCACTAACTGAATTTTGCAGCTTTTCTGTTGCTTAAGCCAGGCATCTATCAGTTGATAGAAGTGCAGTGTCGTCTGCGAATGTATAGCTATCATCGTATTTGGTATATCGCTACATATTTGGTATAGCGAACTCTAAATAACTATTTGAAATTAAAGATTTAAGTGTCTCATAGTACAGTCTAGGTAGATCCCTATGAAGTTTATACTCTAAGCCCTTATGCCAGACTTTATCAAAAGCCTGTGCAATGTCTTAGAATAATGTGGAACAAACTTGTTTCTCCTCTAGTAATTTTTCTATAATTTTAGTTACACGATGTACTTGGTCTATTGTCGAATGCTTATTTCTAAACCCGAAATGGTGAGTGGGAATAGGCCTTGTGATTCTATCTAGCCTTTTGAGAAGAAGTTTCTCGAAAAGTTTAATCCTTATATTGCTGGATATTTAGTAGTGAATAACCCTCTTCCGGAGACTCGTGGCGTAGTTCCACTAAGAGTTCATCATCCACAAGCAATTTTTTAGTATCCTTTCTGGCTAGTGCTGAAAAATATCTTACTGACCTCGGCTCCAAATATGTCGTAGTACATCGCGTGGGGTATCCGTATCTACCATATTGACTGGTGACGAAGCTGTTGGTTTAATCGCACTCCCTCGTTCTAAGAAGCTCATGCTGTAGATTTCTGGTGCAGAAAATTACGGGTTCAACACTAGCGCCTTTGAGTTTTGCAATCCCCACCTAAATAGACAATACTGCGTTGCCTTTCGAACGACTCAAAATAATGTCAAGCATATATCGCGCTTATGGTCTGCAAAGATGGCCAACTAAAATACTGACAACAAGTCGATTAACATGCGGATACACAACTTGCTAAGGACATCAGCATACACCTCCCTTATTTGTAATTGGAATCAAGAATACAGTTTTAATTTACCAATGGATCAGTCGTGTTCTTCTCACGTAATACCAACTAATACGTACCTACATTCTGTCTTATTGTGCAGTTCTCCTTGCCATTCAAATGACGATAGAATATTTATAATGTTAAAAAGAAAACTATATTTCCAATTACTAGTGAAAAAAACTATAACGAATTTTTTGTATTCAATATATATATAAAAAAAAATCGTACAATTAATTACCTACCATTCTCTGAAAAACAGAAAAGGTTAAAGTGATATATGACGACTATGCGCGCTTGTATGTTTTTAACGACTTTATAACGTTATTGTTAAAATTATTAGGTTTTGCGGTTGCTCGCACGTAGGAAATTATGCTATCAATATTGAGTTTTTTCCCCGGTGTGGTTAGGAAATGCTTTTTCCACATTTTACAGATAACCCAACGATGACGTTCATATCGCAGGAAGTCATTATTTATTTAAAATGCCTGTGCATGCATTCTATGAGAATTTTTGTCCCCTGCAATTTATTGAGCTGAAAATGGAAATTAAATACAACAAGAAATTAATTCAAAAGAGACTCTGGCATAAATTAGCAATCAATTAATATGATGTCGTATAACTGTTACTCACTGAATACAGGGTGTTTCAGTTCGAAGCGCAAACAGCAAATTGGTGTAAGGCGGCTATTAACAAGTAATATCCTCTCGATATCGCTAGTGAAATAAAAAGAATTTCGAAAATATTTTAAAAGAGAACATTTGTAAAATGGCGTGAGTGTTTTATGTTCCTGTCTGTAGGGGAATGTCGCCCGGTGGTTGTCTCTTTGCACTCATTGTGAGCACTAACAGGGACGATATTGTTGTTTGCTTGGTCTCTGAAAAAATTATATTTTTGCTTGCTATCTACTCATTAACTGGATATGCGGGAGTGAGGCCAATCTTAACGTTTTTTACAACGTACCGCAGAAATATATTGAGAGTGTCCTGTTTTATCAGAATACAAAGAAACAAGAAACACCAGTGCATATTCGTTAGAATTCTAATTTAAACATACCGTTAGAGGAAAGAAGAGATCATGAAGGATGAGGAAAAGCATCACAACCATAAACGTCTGCATAATTCTGTTAATGGAATTGTGAGTATCTACATCCGTGCTGCAAAGCACAAACTGCCGAAACCAGATAACTTATACCGTTCTTTGGGCCGGCGCGTTGTTGAACGATTTGGGATGTCACCTTCCATCAACGTACCACTAGTAGCGCAAACTTAACTTCAAAATGTTCACAAGGTGAACATAAGCAGCGTTGCCACTTACTGCATTGGGGCACATTCGGCAAAATGACTTTTATTCCTATAAATGCAAAAATAATTATGTATGTGCATTGAAGTTCTACAAAATTGTTGATTATTCCAGTCTAAAGACTTAAAAAAAAAATATTTACACTCATGGAAATATCGCAAGCTAAATTCTAGTCCGATCAGGCTTATTCTTAATGTTCTTCATTCTTACGTGCTCAATCTCAAAATAAATCGAATGATTCTTAAAACAATAACAAAAATCTAAAATCAAGCTTTTTAATTTTGAATCAAACCTGTGGAATATTAAAATCTGAACCACATCACCTGAATTATGTTTTTTACACTCAAATACGGAATCGAATAAGAATTATACTCTCCAATCAAGCCGAAATAATCTTAAACTTACATGACGGATAAAGAAAGTTCATTCATTCCGATTGATCACGTGTTTTCGTAATTAAGTGTTTAAAAAAATAAAAGCGTGAAAAATTGAAAAAGTGATTTGACTTATGGGTATTTGTCTGGATATGCTGATTTAATTCATTTACATTTTTTTGTTTCTTATATAGCTCATATTAATTAACTGCTTAGATAAATCATCATATGCAATAGTATTAGGTGATTTTAATTAAACTGATGTTGTTTGGGTTGTTTTTTCTGATAATGACAAATATGTTCTTCCATTTAATGTCTCAAAAGAGAAGGAAATTCAAGTAATTAAAACAATGCTGGCCACGAATTTCCGTCAATTGAATGGATTTCCCAACGCTATTGGTAATGTGTAAGATTGAATTTTTATAAACGAAGAGATCGAAGCTTCTGTAAGCCGAGTTGATTTTCCATTGCTGAATAAAAGTATTTTCCATGATGCGTTGGAAGTTTCATTTGACTTGTCGGTTTTGAAATCATTGTTTGTTGGTATTAAAAGTGATAAGTTGGATTTCGCTAAAGCTGATTATAATGCTATAAACAATTTTTTATGCTCTATAAACGGGCAAAGCAGTCTTGGCTCTGCTAATTTAAACACTGCTTTTACAGAATTTAGAAAAATAATTGACCATACGATCCCTACATTTGTGCCGACTAAACGAATAATCTGTTCTAATAAGCCTCTTTTGTATAACAACAGTTTATCGAGACTGAAGAATGCTATTAAAAAAGACAATAAGTTGAGTAAATTAAATTTAAATGCGCGCAAAGATTTTTTGCGACTGCGAAAGGAGTATGAATTTTTAAAGAAATTTGTTTATAAGCAATACGTTTCATCAATGGTCATTTATAAACACAAAGCGAAAATCAATTAGTATACCATCAATTATTGGCGTTTTTCTTTTTTAGTTCAGAGCACAACCTGAACTGTTATACAAAAAGTTCGTGTTTCTTTTTTAGCTCAGTTACATCAGAGCTCAGATTTGCGCGCTCGATGAGCTCAGAATAAATTGACTGAGCATGCTGAGTAAAAAGCTGAATGTCAAATGTGACTGTGAGTGTCACATTTGACAGAAAAAAAAACCAGGAAAACAAAATAAATGAAATGGTGGACGAACTTTGTTGTTCTGGAACTAAAGGATAACCAATTTAATAAATAAAAATTAATAAATATTCAATTTTTACATACATTTATTAAAAATGTCAACTACGTGCTCAAGTGTGTTTCATAAATACATCAGAACAATCTGAGCACGCTCGGCTCAGAGCGCGCTCATAATGCTTGAGCTCTGTTCAGAGCTCAGCTCTGAACTAAAAAAGAAAAACGCCTTATGTCGTACAACGGAGTCAATACGGCAATCCGGATACGGCCAGTGTGTTTCAGGCGGAAGTACTGGCTATCCGCGAGGCCTGTCGTCAAATTAAATTACACCCAAACATAGATCCGAGGCAAAAGATAGGCATTTTCATTGACAGCCAAGCTGCCATTAAAGCTATCGCCTCAGTCAACATAACCTCAAAATTAGTATTAGAATGTCGCAAGGAGCTGACCTCGCTTGACCAGTTCAAGGTTACGCTGATTTGGGTTCCAGGTCATATGGAAACGAGCATGCTGACGAGCTGGCCAGGCGAGGCTCAGCCCTTCACTGCTCACTTGCGGAATCGGTTCACATACCGCTCGGAGCAGTCAAAGCAAAAATTTCCTCAGAATTCCTATCGAAGGCAAACCTCAGATGGAGGAGGCTGACGAACTGTATCACATCCAGAAGGTTGGGGCCAAACTACAGCATGGAAAAAACAACTCATCTTCTCAGCAAATCACGAAAAGATATTGCCAGAATAATAGCGATAACCACGGGCCATTGGCCAATAGGGGGACACGCAACTAGATTAGGCATCCCATATAATACACACTGCCGCAGCTGTAATGACGCAGCCGAAAAGGAAACACTCACTCACTACCTTTGCGCCTGTCCAGCACTAGCTAAGGCTAGACAGCGATCTCTGGGTAAACCCTTCTTCGACTCCCTTGAGGGGGTCTCGAAAAGTTATATTAGAGAATTGATGACCTTTCTGAACTCCACAAGCTGGATCTAAACTCTCCTTTTCGACAATCTTAAACAACCAGGTCAAATGAGTTGTGGTAACAAAACGGCACATAGTGCTATTTGGGTTTTTCTTTTCTTTTCCTAGTGATAATCTTAGTGAAATATGTAACATGTTTGCATCATTTTTCCAATCAAATTTCTTGAATGAAATAATTGATTGTAATTCATTACCTAATTGTGATCGTATTACTAACATAGGCTCTATTTCTCTTACTAAGGAAGATATTGTTCTTGAATTATCATCGCTTGATTCAAGTACGAGTATTCCGCCTGACAACTTCCCCCCCCCCCCCTGGTTTTTTAAGGCATGCAAATGTAGTTTAGGTCAACCGCTCCAGATTATATTTAACAAGTCTCTAAAGGCAGGTATTTTTCTTGATTGCTGGAAGCATTCTTTTATAACTCCAATTCATAAATCTGGGTCTAAGAGAATCATTGACAATTACAGACCCATAGCTTAATTGCAACTAGTTCCGAAAATATTTATAGTAGTAGTAGAATAGACTTTATTGGATTAAACTCAGTTTACAAAAGTACATTTACTAGTCTTTTTTTTTGGACCTGGTTTACAAACCGTCGGTCAGATTAATAGATTATGAATTGAAAAGAATGATTATAGTAATTTAAAAAAAAAATAAAAAAAGGAAGGAGCGAAAATGAGAAAAAGAAAAAAGTGATAGGTAACAAAAGTAAGTCAAACTACTTTACTTGAGTAACAAACCAAAAAGAAAAATAAAGTGGACTAATTTTAACTCAAAAACTTTCTGTTAAAATTTTATTTCTATATCCCAAATCTAGTCTAATAAATTTGTAGAGCTTCTCGCACCCCACCATACCGTTTAGAATTTGTGAAACTTCTTCAACTTCCAATTTGCTTCTTCCGAAAATATTCCGACGAGTTTCTCTTAGAATGGGGCAAGACCCTATGAAATGCGCGATATTTTCTCTTTCGGAAGATCCGACCTGTGCGGAATAAAATTCAAAGCAAGTATTTCTCCTCTGGCTCTTAGTATAATTGCGATCATTTCGGTAGGATGCTTATCTTTAAAATAATTAAGTTCGAAAATATTTATATATGGTAGATCAACTACTACCAACTTAGTCATATTCACTAATTACTCTCTTCATAAAATTGAAAATCGTCACCAGGTTGATTGTATTTATACAGATTTTTCGAAGGCATTTGACAGGGTCCAAAACAATGTTCTGTTAAAGAAACTTGAGATGTTTGGATTCCATTCTAGTATTTTAAATTGGATCGGCAGTTATCTGCGAAATCGGAAACAATATGTTAAGCTAGGATCCGCTCTGTCTAATGAAATTTTAAATTTCTCAGGTGTCCCCCAGGGAAGCCATATTGGTCCGCTCCTCTTCCTTCTTTTCATAAACAACTTGCCATCTTTTATATCCGAATCCAATTCACTTTTATATGCTGATGATTAAAAAAAAAAATTGCAAACAGATCTTAACCAAGTTAATGCCTAGTGTACTATGAATGGGTTACACTTTAACATAACAAAATGCTCTATTATGACTTTCAATAGAGTAAAATCTCCGTTCATTTTTGATTATAGTGGGTATTCAAGGAAATTTACTTAAAAGAGTTACTGATCAAAAAGATCTAGGTGTTATATTTGATCCTGAATTACACTTTCCGTTACACATAGATTACATAATAAGCAAGGCTAATTGTATGCTGGGTTTTCTGTGTCGAAATTCTAAAGACTTTAACGATCCCTACACTCTTAAATCACTTTTCAATTCATTAATTCGTTCTTTATTAGAATATAGTTGCGTAGTTTGGAATCCCTACTACCACAATGCTGAAGCTCGGATTGAAAAAATTCAAAAACGATTCACAAAATATGCTCTCAGAAAAATAAACTGGAGTAATGATATTACTCCTTATGAAGCAAGATGTGCGCTTATGAGTTTAAAACCTCTGGCTAAAAGAAGAACCTATTACTCAGAACTTCTTGCACATGATGTAATATCGCTCATATTGATTGTTCGCTTTTATTATCAATGTTTAGTATATACACTCCTTTTCGCATTCTTCGGCCTAGAGAACTGTATTTTTTTTATGTTTCTCGGCACAGAACTAATTATGGTCAAAATGATCCCATAACTAAAGCTTGTGTCAATCATAATTTATATAATAATTCAATTGACTTCAATATGAGTAGAATACTTTGTAAAACTGCTATAATGAATTCACTGTAATCTAATAATTAAATAAATATGTGTATAAAATATAAAATATGAATTTTTGTATTGATATTAGAAGTAGTCTAAAAATAATAACTTGTAAGACGAAATAAGTATTAAATAAATAAATAAATATTTGCTGGACAGTGCGGAAGGCAATTTAATTCTCGTGTCTAGCAATAATAATCCATTGTAACAAGTTGCCCCCGATGAAGATGATGACGAAAAACAATTGAAGAATCTTCTCGAAAAATTAAATAATGGAAAGACATATTTAAGATTTATCTAAGTCGATTTAAGCGTTTTTCTTTCAATAAATAAATATGTTTTAAAAAAAAAACTAATTTGTATTATATTTTTTAAACAGGAAAGTTGATAATAAATTTGACAAATAAAAATGTGCAATCTTAAAATATGATATGACATTCTTGAAGCATTCCAAGAAATGTAATATAGATTAACTTGTTCTTATTTAAATTTTTGAAGGTTTATTTCAAGAGAAATTATTTTGGGCGATTTAAGCGTTTTTCTTTCAATAAATAAATATGTTTTTAAAAAAAAACTAATTTGTATTATATTTTTTAAACAGGAAAGTTGATAATAAATTTGACAAATAAAAATGTGTAATCTTAAAATATGATATGACATTTTTGAAGCATTCCAAGAAATGTAATATAGATTAACTTGTTCTTATTTAAATTTTTGAAAGTTTATTTCAAGAGTAATTATTTTGGGCTTTAGGGAGCAATATTTTTACTGCACATATTCTAAGTTTATAATGATTTGAGATCACACATTCTTCATTGCGATATGTTTAAGAATAAATAAGCTTGTTTTAAGTTTACAATGATCTAAAATCAAGTTGTTTCATTCTTCGAATGAAGGGTTGGGTATGAAAACTCCAAAACTAAAATCCCCAACCTAAAATCCGCAAGTCAATATCCCCAAACCAAAAATCCCCAAATCCAAAATCCCCAATCACAAAATCCTTAAAGATAGATTGCGGCAAACATCAATTCTTAGATACACTCGAAATATTGGGAATCTATGTTTAAGGATTTTGTGATTGGGGATTTTGGATTAAAATTGTAACTCATTTTTCAATTATATTCCAGATAATAACCAATATAATATGACAACTTAAAAAATTATAACAAAAAGGACTTCAAGAAAGAAAAACTAACGAAAAATAAGAACTTCTTAACATAATGATATTTTATGTGATATAAATTGTAAATATTCCATTTTGCCGATAATCGGTCGTTTTGAAATTATTTTATTGGTATGTACAATCATCGTCATTTTCTGTGGGGATTTTGCATTTGCAAAACGTTTGGGGATTTTTCATTTGGGGATAGTCAATTCGGGTATTTTTCAAAGGTTTGAGGATTTTGCACTTCTGTATCCCTCGAATGAAATGACTTTGGGCTTAATTTAGCTTACACGTTCTTAATACTGTTATAGACCAATCTTAATATAAGAATTAAAGTTTAATCAAAAAACATACTCAAAGTAAGATTTTTGCACTTGGAATTTCCGAGCTTAACTTGATCTGACACTGTTATGTTAATTTTATCTTGTTTTTTCTCTGACTGCCATTTCGTATTTGTGTTGTTGGCTAACTCACCGACAAGAATAACTCTTGGCGGTCAGCAAAGAAGTATTTATTCATATAATAAGCTGTTACACATTACGGTCGGTTAGTGTGGCCTGACTTATGTATATATTTACATAGGTTATTAGTTGGTATTTACATTGGTGTTGCCGTTGCTTTAAGCAGCATCGATGTTGCCATTGAGTGCCGACACATCTCCCTTTTTCAGTATCCTGTTCGCTCGACGGGTTTGACCAGTCGACCGTATCGAGTCCGGTATCCCTGGTTATCGGCAGTTTTCGCAGTACCTGATGATGAAGGTTGCTCATCCAATGAAGGCGGCGATGATGGTGCTACTGACGTTGGAATGACTGACGTTGGAATGACTGTCGATGGAGATGAATGCGATTGCATTGATGTAGGTGAAGGTAGATCCGACGACGTCATTGGCGATGTCGGTTTCCTTGATGGCGAGACTAATGGTAATGATGTTAGTTGCGGTGTCCCTTCGTCGATCTCTGCTTCTTCAATAACTTCTCCAGCACGGCGAGCTCGAGTAAGATGATAGCTATTTCGGCGTAGTTTTCCAGAAGGGGTTTCGATGATGTAAGAGCGCGGGTGGTTAGTTTTCTCACGAACCGTTGCCCACACTCGTTTGTCACGAACCCAAACTAACTCCCCCGGAATCAGCTCGTCCCTCTGAATAGACCGATGTCTTCGGTTGTAGTTTTGTGCTTGCTTCTCTCTTCTAGCATCCTCCTTCCTTCTTAGATCGGTGTAATCGACTGCTGTTGCTGTGTAACGTTGAGAGGCCATAGGTAACGTTGACCTGATTCGACGGCCCATAAGAAGCTCTGCTGGGCTGTAGCCGTTGGATAGTGGGCTGGCGCGATACTCCAACAGCGCTTTATAGGGGTCAGCGTTCTTCTTGAGTTGCAATTTGGCGATTTTTACTGCAGCCTCGACGAACCCGTTGCTTTGTGGAAATATGGGACTGGATGTGATGTGGCGAAACCCGTAGTCCCTTGCGAATTTAGAGAATTCTGAAGTGCGCACTGGTTCGAACTGAGTGCCGTTGTCACTTCTAACCAACTCTGGTACTCCGTGGCGTGCGAAAATTGATTTGCAGTGATTGATGACTGCTGCTGACGTCAATCTTTCGAGTAAAGCGACCTCGAAAAATCTAGAAAAAAAATCAGTTATTATCAAGTACCATCGACCTTGACATTTAAAGAGATCCATAGCTACCCTTTGCCATGGACGTGTTGGAAAGTCCGATGGCATTAGTTTTTCTCGTACTCCTTTCATTTCTTGAATGCACGCAGTGCATCTGCTAATCATTTCGGCAATGTCTGCTGAAAGTCCAGGCCACCAGACAGATTCGCGTGCTCTGGCCCGGCACTTTGTTATTCCTTGATGGCCAGTATGAAGTCTCCCGAGGATGTCGTGCCGCATGGATGCTGGTATAATGAGACGGCAGCCTCGCATAAGCAGCCCGTTCTCGTTGGCGATGTCGTTTTTGACGGCGTAGTATGGTTGCAGAATTTTAACCAATTTGTTATTTTCTGGCCAACCATTGAGTGCATAATGAGCGATTTTTTGAAGAGTTGGATCGCGTTGCTGTTCTACCCAGATTTCTTCTAGCTTTGAGTCTGACGCTGGAGCATGAGAGACCACCAGCTTGATGTGTGCAGAAGTCTCCTCCTCTAGCTCGTTGTTGCTCTCCTTTACATGCAGAGGCTGGCGACTGAGTGCGTCGGCTGCAATTAGGTCCTTACCTGCCGTGTAGAATATGGAAAAATCGTATCGCATCATCCTCATTCTCAACCGCTGCAGCCGCGGTGTCAGATCGTCCAGGTTCTTCGTAGTGAAAATTGGCACAAGGGGTTTGTGATCCGTCTCTAGATGAAATTGTATGCCAGTAATAAAGTCTTGGAATCGCTCACAAGCCCAAGTGAGAGCCAATGCTTCCTTTTCGATCTGAGCGTAGCGTTTCTCACAATCGGTAAGCGTCCTGGAAGCATAAGAGATGGGTTTTAACTTACCGTCGTGTTGACGTTGGCGGATAACAGCTCCGATCCCGTATGATGAACTGTCAGCAGATACTACAGTTTCTTTGTTACTGTCGTAAATTGCCAACACGGGTTCACTGGTGAGGATTTTCTTGACTTGTGCGAATGAATTCTCTTGCGGTGGTCCCCAGGTGAATGCTCGCTCCTTCTTCAGTAGTTCGTTAAGTGGTTGCAAAATATCAGACAATCTTGGCGTAAATTTACCAAGATAATTGATCAGTCCAATCAAAATGCGGATTTCGTGTATGTTTTTCGGGCGCTCCATATCAACAATAGCTGAAATACGATCGCTGTCCGGATGCACGCCCTCTTCATCCAGAATGTGTCCGAGAAATTTAATGCATTTGACACCAAACTGGCATTTAGTTTCGTTGAGAGTCACTCCCGAGTCCTGAAGACGTCGCAGGACTAGACGTAGTCGTTGATCGTGCTCTTCAGATGAGCTGCCCCACACCAGAATGTCGTCCATTTGGCAAAGGATACCTTCCAATCCTCGGACTACGTTGGACATTCTTTTTTGATAGTGTTCTGGAGCAGAGGTGATACCGAATGGTAGACGGTTGTAGCAATACCTACCGAACGGTGTGATGAAAGTTGTCAGCAGTTTAGACTCCTCAGTAAGTTTTATTTGCCAAAACCCACTGTTGGCGTCAAGTTTACTGAAGAATTTCGCCCCTGTCAGCTGTCCTAGTGTGTGCTCGACAGAAGGCATTGGATGGCGCTCCCGTTTCACAAACTTATTTAGCCGCGTCAAGTCCAAACAGACGCGGATGTCTCCATTCTTCTTTGTAGTGATGACCATAGGAGCACACCAGTCCGTAGGTTTGTCCACCGGTTCGATGACCCCTTGGATCACCATATCGTTCAATTGTTTCTTAAGTTTGTCGAGAAGCGGAATTGGAACACGCCTAGGTGCGTATGTAGCAAAGGGCACGGCTTGGTCTTCCAGCTTGATGTTGTAGGGCTCTTGAATTGTACCTAGTCCACTGAACAGCTTCGCAAACTCCTTCTTCGGATTCACATTTGTGTAGTTTTCCACGTGGTTGATACGTCTCACTAGTCCAAGGTCCTCACACGCTGGTAATCCCAACAAAGGCTGTGCCAGCCCCTCTACCACGTATATTGTGTCCGACTTTCGCTCCTGCAAATAGACCAACTCACCTCGAAACATGCCTACAGTGCGTAGTTTGTCTTTGCTTGGCCCGCAAAGAATCTGGTCTGACGGAAGGAGTGTAGTCGTCTTAAATTTATTTTTAAATAAACCAAATGGAAGGGTGGTGACATCAGCTCCCGGGTCCAACTTCCAATTGATCATTACCTCGTTGACGGCGACTTCAGCTGTCCATCGCTTGCTGCGGTTCTTGGGATTGTTGAAGCTGCATATCGTTGAAACAGCTCCGAGAAACTTTGAGTCACGGAAGTCTGCTTTGGCTGCGACTTGCTTGACTGTTTTTGTTGCAAGGCAAGCACGTGCGAAATGACCTTGTTTGCTGCAATTATTGCAATTTGCGCCTTTTGCTGGACAGTCATCCCTATTGTGCCTCGTTTTACCTCCGCACCATCGACAACGCCAACCTTGATGTTCGCCACTTCTGCTATAGCTGCTGCTAGATTTAAGATTTTGATTATTATTTTTACCTATTTTGGATGTGACCCAATCCACTGTTTTCTCCTCTGTATCCCTAGCAAGGTCGCGCAATTGCCGCTTCACTGCTTCGCTTTGCCTCGCCTGCTGAACAGCCTTCTCCAATGTAAGAGCGTTGTCCATCTGAAGCTTTTCGGACAGTTTCCGATCTCTTACTCCGACAACAATGCGATCGCGAATGAGTTCATCGTGTAGCTGACCAAAGCTGCAGTGTTCGGCCAATGCATACAGAGATGTGATAAACGTGTCGACTGGCTCGCCTTCCTCCTGCTCCCTCGAGTTAAACACGGCGCGCTCGTAAATAACATTGCGCCGAATAACGAAGTGGCTGTCAAATTTGTCCATTACAACTTTGAATTTTTTTGTGTCCGCATCATTCAGCCCAAAGGAGAGAAGAATATCCTCCGCCTGGCATCCCATGATGTATATGAGGGTGTTAACTTGTTCCTCTTCTGTTTTGGCACTCAATCCAGATGCCAGCGTGAAGCGTTCGAACCGCCTCTTCCATTTTGGCCACTCTGAGGGTGTCGAGAAAGTGAAGGATTCGGGGCACTGTACCTGAAATTGTCCAACTGCTGCTGCTGGACTTTGCTGCTGTTGTCCGACTTGTTGAGTGTTGTCGTTAGCCATATTTTAATGGCAAAAAAAAAAAAATTTTTTTTTTTTCCGAAAAGAAAGACTTCTTGTCAAACTAGAGATAAGAAAAAAAAAAACAGGTTCGGCTTATCTCACGAGAAAAAAAAACACCGCTGCCACCATGTGTTGTTGGCTAACTCACCGACAAGAATAACTCTTGGCGGTCAGCAAAGAAGTATTTATTCATATAATAAGCTGTTACACATTACGGTCGGTTAGTGTGGCCTGACTTATGTATATATTTACATAGGTTATTAGTTGGTATTTACATTGGTGTTGCCGTTGCTTTAAGCAGCATCGATGTTGCCATTGAGTGCCGACACAGTATTTATGATGCCTTAAACTTTTGGTGGCGATTGTTTACCATCCGCTAGTACACACTTTTAGACCAAGAAATTGTTTCACTTTTAGCAGAAAACATAAACAAAATTGATAAATTATTGAATTTTGTGTTTAAATACTAGTTTTTAAGATTATTATAAATTTGGTATTGTTTATGTTATTTTCATTATTTATCTTGGTATTATTTAAAAAAAAAAATCTACTGCGAAAAATGCAATCTACTGCATTTGTTCCAAAGTCCTAAAGTGGCCAGCGTATACAAGTCCAAACCCAGCAAATAAAGCAAACAACGACCTTTCCTTGTTCAGGAGCACTCGTCACCGTTCGCAGCAAACAGAGAAGTCCCCCTTTTCGGTAAGCTACTAAATAGTTGGTGATAAGAAGGACTTTATGTTTAAAAAGACATAGGAGAAAGGCCAAACTTATTGGAAGAAACTCCTATTATCATGCTGACCCAACCCTTCAAACCCTTTGATCGTGTAGTGAAAAAGAAGATAAGCAGGCAAAATAAGTGGGAACAACTTTAGTTAAGCGTTAAAAATGTCCATAGCCGGATGGATGCTTGATTTCTGGACCAAAACCCTGTAGTAGAGCTGGTGCGTTCTGTATGGATGTTAATATTGTGGTTATATAGAAAATGGTGGTGACTGCATCAGGCTGAGGATCGATTATCATCAACCTTTAGCAAACATTCATCCAATCCAAGAAATACCATTAAAGATTAACAAGATACGTATCATATCCATTATACCGCGTGTTTGTCAATCAGTAACAGATCAATAAAGGCAAAAGTGCAACATTCGTCACTTTTCGTCTAAGATATATATCGTTTCTAGGTATGGATTTTAAGCGGTAGTATTATGTAAGAATGAGGTTTAAGCCTAAAAGACCAAGCTTAAAACACGCGGTAGACGTGTTTTGACGCCTTGACCAATGTTCCCACTGTTCCAGTTATGACACTCTGAAGCAAAGCCAAAACTTATTTCCTCTTTTAGTGTTTTTTTTCAGATTTGCAGGGTGTAGATTGCATGGTGCAATGCAAGGGGATATAAATACTCATAATGTCAAATATTTTTCGCAAAAGTCGGATTTTTGGTCTTATGTGAAAAAGTTTAAGAACTAGCTAGTTTCGTTTAAGAGGCGCTGTTCAAAAAGACTCTAAAGTGTACTAATTGTTTTTTTAAGCCACTAGAAACCTTCAGTACCAACTACGCCGCCAACTTCATAATGGAATCAGAATAGGCTAAAAACTTGAATAGGGCCGTCCGTAGGCTCTCACATACTTGTTAAATTTAGCAATAGGATATCAGATATTTTTATTAGGTACGTACTTAGATTCACATCGGCTTTGTAATAGAGCTGGACTTTCAATACAAATGATTTGTGACGCAAATTTCGATTGCAATTAATGATACGGCTAGCAGTGTTAAAGATTTTTATACCCTCCACAGGAAGGTTTATTCACTTTGTCATTACAATTGCAACGCCAAGAAGGAGTCACCGGAGACCTCATAAAGTACATATATTCTGAATCAGGATCACATCGATATAGCCATGTCCGGCTGTCTGTCTGTCTGTTGAAAGCACCATAGCGCCCAAAGAAATTGACATAGGCGAATGAAATTTGGTAAAAGAACTGATTTTTATCGTCGTTAGGTTTATATTAAAAATCGGCTATGTCGGTCAAGTAGTTCGAGTACCTCCCATACAAAATCAATATTAGACCCTTGTGTCTCTCTGTCTGTTGAAAGCACGATAGCGCCCAAAGGAATCGACATAGGCGAATGAAATTTGGTAAAAGAACTGATTTTTATCGTCGTTAGGTTTATATTAAAAATTGGCTATGTCGGTCAAGTAGTTCGAGTACCTCCCATACAAAATCAATATTAGACCCTTGTGTCTCTCTGTCTGCTGAAAACACGACAGCGTCCAAAAGAATTCACGTAGGCAACTGAAATTTTGCGAGAGGACTTACTTTTATCGTCGTCAGAATGATATTAAAATTGGGCTATGTCGGTCAAATAGTTCGAGTACCTCCCATACAAAATCAATATTAGACCCTTGTGTCTCTCTGTCTGGTGAAAACACGACAGCGTCCAAAAGAATTCACGCAGGCAACTGAAATTTTGTGAGAGGACTTACTTTTATCGTCGTCAGATTGATATTAAAATTGGACTATGTCGGTCAAGTAGTTCTGGTACCTCCCATACAATACCAGTTTTGCAAAACTTGTATGCATTCCTGGCCGATGGTAACACTTTTATTTGTTTTATTTAACATAACAAACTCATTTCTTTTGTCGTGTTTCTTTGAAATATTTTTATCCGTTTCGTACTAGAAAATGTTAGTTTTGCAGTAGACGTTGATACCGGTAGTGTTGTGGATATTTTTATCAACGTATTGATATTGTTATTTGGGAAAATTTTCTGTTCGACAATTATTCAGAAGTCTTATGATTATGTCCTCTACGTCTAAAATTTCTTTTTCACGTTTTCAACTAGAGGTGAACAGCATAAAATATTTGACAAAACACGATGAATTCATAAGCTATACTTATTCGATTTCGAATCAAGCAGCCTTGAAAAGCACCGAAAATCGTTTAAATATATTTTTTTTAATAGTTTCTCCTTCAAAGATCGAAGGTATTTTTCTTCTCTTCTTTATTCTTTGGTTACGATATCGGGCAAGCCCAGGCATTCACTTAATATCGAAGTCCAGACATAGATTGAATTAAATCTAATGATTGGCTGAAATCGGTCACATGAACAGCTTTTTCAGTTGATATTTATGGAGGGGTTTGTGTCATCGGAGAGCTTGGCAAGTGACATTTCCATTTCCGAAAGTTCGAAAAAATATAATTAAACAATTTAAATGTTTATACACGTGTGTCATAATGAAGTGCAATACGCTTCGGATGCTCCACCCGAAGTTTGCCACAGATAAATATAATTCGTAGCTGCAATAATGAGCACTTCAAAAAAAATCAGACAAATGATTTGCTTCCCGCTATTTTGACTCGGTTTGGGAGGAGGCCCAGGGCCAATATTACGAAGGAGTTGTAAATGGTTTGATAAATTCATCAATACATGTTAGGAATACCCAGCGGTTGCTCTTTAAGTTTTTCAACATTTTTTTGGATATTAAAGAAAGTATATAATAAAAACATACGTAATACGATTAAATACGATTAATTCACAGGCATGGCAAAGGAAACAAATATTCCTTTGAAAATAAATAATCCATTGCAATCATTGCATTGCAATGCGATCAACCCATCGACGTCGGCCAAAGTACCACCTTCTCCCCTGCCGAGCCATCTGCTCCAACACAGTCGTCAACTCCGTCACATATTACCTACTTCGCTGATTCAACGTCTGCTCCAACAGAGCCATATGCTCTGATACCAGTCACCTGTCACTGGTAAGATATGTTTATGCAGAAGAAGAGGAATATCTGCGAAGTTGCAAGATTCGCAGAAAGCATGTTTTCGGCAAAATTGTGGCGGAAATGCAACTTCACGGGTATTCCTTCAACTCCGTCACTCTTGACAAAAAATTGGTGACTATTCGAACTACATACAAAAACATTAAAGATAACAAAAATGTCAGAATGGGCCAGCTCAGTATAGCTGATGCTCCCGTAGTAACGAGTTTGCCACAAACAACACCAGCTTCCTCGAGGACACCATGCAGGCCAATTAGAAAGCAGTAATACGAGGGATGAAGTGATGACAATAGAACGAAAAAAAGGTGGAAATCAGAAAAGCTATGTAAGAGGAAATCAGGCGAATGTCTGAGGCAAAGGAGAGAATTGATGATTGGGAACTAGGGCGATACAGAAATGCGGAGCAGGCAGTTGGATTTCGAAAAGTAGAAGTACGAGGAGAGCAATTCTACAATAAGCAATATTTTTTTTAATCTAATATTAAACATTTTATTTTTTAAGCAAACAAAATCCATGGGCTTCCATAGCACGCGTATTTTCGTTTTAAAATAATATAATACAAACTAAATTTAAAAACGATTGTACAAACCCCTTCCTTAGAGCCCGTTGCACCTTAATAGCTACCTTACCTCTGGTGGGGGGTAGCTATTAGAACGAAAACAGTTTGTTGACCTTATTCTTTATCCGTTCTCCTATTTATATGGTATATTCAGCTTACCGTGCAATATTGCCGATATAGATTAGCATACAATATTGCACAGCTGCAAGCTGCAAAAACAAAACTTATTTACCTAAACCAAAAACTTATGGGTTATGACTTATGCAACTGGTTGACCCATCAGTTGTTTTGCGTCGCTTGTACCTTTGGTAGCGACTGCTGCCGGGCATTCATGGCAATTGTAATCAATAACGAAATTTAGTTTAAGATTGTCAGACTTACAATTTTTTTAGGAATATAAAAACGAACTAAAATAGAGACATGAAATAATTCCAGTCTTGTGGCTTTAATGCCAGTCTTCTCCGTTGATATCAGCGCAATCTTTGTTATGTGGTTGCAGCGGTACCGATTAGTCACCATTTGGCCATTTTCAAAACGAAACCCTTGGTTCGATGAGGAATGCCACCAAGAACGAGGCCAATCAATTAATGCTGCAGACAAGAACCAGAGCGGCTGAGAGAGCTGCCCGCGAGCTCGAGGGCAAAAAAGAAGGGAAGAACACCGACTTCGCACAAGGAAAAATAAAGAGCACGAGAAGCGAGCGGTCGAATCAACTGAGGGGCGCTACTGCAGAGGCAATGTTCGAAAGTTCTACCAAAGGGTACACCGATCCACCCAAGGATACAAGGCCCGAACATGAGGCTGGAGAGATAAGCATGGGAATACAGTAGTAGATTCACAGTTGGTGCTGAGGATTTGGAAAGAACACTTCTGCAGACTGTTAAACGGTGGAGATAGCCAACAACCCGCTGTCAGGCAGAATGATCTGTTCAGCTTGGACGATGACAGCTAAAACGTCCGATAGCGATATCCAAACTTAAGTCCAACAAAGCTGCTGGAGCGGATGGCCTTCCGGCCGAGCTTTTCGAAGCAGCGGAAGATGGCTTGGTCAGGAGCATGCACCAACTCATCTGTCAAATTTGGTCGGATGAAAGCATGTCCGACGAATGGAACCTCAGCCCCATCCACAAGAAAGGAGATAATCTGAACTGCGCCAACTACAGAGGAATAAGTCTCCTAAATGTCGCGTATAAGATCTTGTCGGCTGTACTGTGTGAACGCCTAAAGCCTTTCGCCAACAACCTGATCGGCTTATATCGGTGTAGTTTTAGGCCAGGAAAGTCAACCATCGACCAAATTTTCACACTCCGACAGATCTTAGAAAAAACCCAGGAATTTCAGATCGATGCTCACCATCTATTTATCGACTTTAAAGTCGCATATGATAGCTTATATAGGGACGAGTTATACAACACCATGTCAAATTTTGGCATCCCCGCCAAACTCGTCCGTTTGTGCAGGATGACGATGGAGAAATCTCGCTGCTCCGTCAAAGTCGGCAAGAACACCACCGAGCCATTTGATGTCGAAAAAGGTTTGAGACAAGGCGATGCGCTATCATGTACTTTCTTTAACATCGTTCTTGAAGCAATTGTACGAAACTCACAAGCCAACACCAGAGGTACTATTTTTCAAAAGTCCGTTCAACTACTTGCCTATGCTGATGACATTGACATTATTGGGAGAACGCGGCGAGCTGTATGCTGTCAATGAGAAATGACTCTCAACATCAGCGACTCGGACAAAACGTCACGATGGACAGATACAACTTCGAAGTAGTTAAAGACTGTCTACCTGGGCTCCACTATCACTTCGCAAACTGACATCAGCGCAGAGATCAAGCGAAGAATCACTCTTGTCAATCGCTGTTTCTACGGGCTAAGGAGGCATCTAAGAAGTAAAGCCCTCTCTCATAGAACCAAGGATAGAAGTCTTCGAATACACCCCTGAGGGACAACGCAGCAGAGGCAGACCCCACCTTAGGTCGCGCGCACAATTGGAGAACGACCTCAACCAACTTAAGGTCTGTTCCTTTACTTTTAAATCTTACGAATTTTTACGAATTTTTACTCAGTGCTGTTCCTCAACTCGAAAAATTCGTATAAAAGAGAGCGTCATCGAGAGATATTAATCCTCCACTAAGAATCTTACGAATTTTTACTCAAAAAATTTCTTGGTGTAAGAATTGAAAAGTCAGTCACCTTACAATTAACAGCTGATTTGAATTTTGTTGTCCTATTTGACATAAATGAGTGCATTTGTTGTGATTTCTTGCGTATTAAAGTGGTATCAACAGTCGAGAAAATAAAATTGAATGTTCTCCTTAAATTCTTTTCGAATGTGGCGACGAAATTCTTCCTCGCTGTACCTATCTAAGGAGTAAGAAAGGACAATCTCTTTCACGTAATTTTAAAAGCCGTGTCGCTTTTACTTCTTCTCTACCAAAACTCGGATTCATGAAGGAGAATTTCGATTAATTTCGAATCACTTTCATCGCTAGGTAGATGAATGAACTAATTTTGATCGTAATTAGCAAATTGTTCGAGTTTATATGATATTTTAACGACTTTTCACACCACTTTTTTGAATTTTTCAATTATTTATCAGTCATTTTCATAAATTACTACAAAAGCGTTCCCTAACTTTTTCGTAAGTGTCTCTCTCTGTGAGAGAATTTATCCCCACCACTGCCATTTTGAGTCTTTTCCATTCTTACTACGAAAGTAATGGGACAGACCCTTAGTGTGCGTAACTGGCAGCTAGCGAGGGACCGAGCTGGCTCGAGGGGCTTGTTGGTTGAGGCCGTGGTCCACCTCGGACTGTAAGCGCCACCAAAAGTCAAGTAAGTAAGATTTTTAAAAAAAATCTTCGTTTTCGACACTTTTTACAACATTGGCGCCTTTCAGGCCACTATTTCCATAAAATAACTCAAAACTGTCAAATAAATTATCCTTGCCCATATCGAAAAAGGATTTTTTCAGCAGTCCAGTCTAGTCTAGAGTCTAGTCTTGTTAAGCAATAAAGTAAATGCAATTTTTAAGTTTTTAAAAGTTAAATTAAATTTATTGAAAACTAGCTGACCCAACGGGCTTCGTCCCGTCTAACATTTTATGAAAATAGAATAAAATCAATTATTGATTTATTTTAATTACATTTGTTTTATCGAAATAAAAAACAATTCATTTCATATTTCAGAAAATACGAATTTGAAATTGGATTCGCTTAAATTCGAATGGCATATCGGTTGGGATCATTGGAATTTTCGGAATGAGAACTTCCTCACCTTTGAACTTTCTTTTTAGTACTATCCCGTGAATCACATTCCTCATGAGTTATGTGACTGCTAAGCGCGTTCCGTTGCATAATGTTGGTTGATTGAGATTGCGAAGCATGATGACCTTCCATTGTAAATTGTGCGGTGGCAAGCCATGTACATCTAATGAATTAAAAAATTCAGTTGGATAGTTCGTTGCTTAGTCTTCGTTTGTTACACAGTCGATAGATTTGAAGGAATGCTGGGAAACCAGTCCGAATTGGTGCCAATCATCGAAATCGGTCCAGGCGTTCTCGAGTTATAAGCGTAATAACTAACATCACTTTCTTTTATATATATAGATTTCATATTGTTGATTTATTTACCGGCACTGCGGCTTCTCAAAGGAGGCTGTTGTGCCTTTCCTAATTATTCCTGTAAGGATTTTCAGGTTGCTTTTGTCCAGATTAATCAGGAAGAGTGATTTCCTGGGGGAGAATTTGGGGAAAAATTGTCTAGTGCAATTCTGCCCATTTGATTTGAGCCAGACCTAATTGGATTATTCTATCTTTGTAAAATTGTCTTGCAGTATTATCGACTGAGTGTTTTTCCGCCTGCGACTGCTTTGGAAATTCCAAACGGAACTCATTGGGAGTGCATGTCGTTGGTATTTGCTGACTTTGACCAATTTCGTGAAATACAGAAACACAATTTGACGTCTATACAAGAAAAAATCAGAAAACGTTAAGAAGTGACGTTAACAACCAATTTAGTTCGACTTTTGCGATGAGGTTACATCTAGATTTTTGAATAGGCCCATGATTCAGTTTTGTAAATAAACGAATTTAATGCGAATGTTCTTTTTACACCTTTTGAGTCAGATTCAATATTTTCATAGTTTTGTGCATAACTGGTGAAGTTACAGACTCTTGGGGGACTGATGTTCCGTATTTACATAAATGTGCAGATATTGTAGACCAAAAAATCATCTTCTTTTTGCTATTACCTTCCTCAGGAGAATATGTCTTATCATAAACACACGAGAAGACGGTGTCATGATATCATTATGATATATCTAACATTATGGTAAAAATAAGATAACTTTAATCTCCAGACCATATTTATAAGAAGTAAATATTCAAAAAAACAATCCCACCTAGTGTCGATGCTGCTGATTTGGCCACACAAGATATACTCGTACATGAACTCTACAAATATACCTAGTGAATGTCCATTCAGCTGCACCCGTCTTGATCACTGCAAAACTCATGCATTCGGATAGTCGCTAACAATCTTAAATAAGGCTTTGTTCATCCACTTCAATACGTGTTTGTATTTCATTGCCAGAAAATCTGTTCCAAGAAGCTGTCAAATCAAATTTAATCCTGGACTGGAAACCTCATCGACAGATATATGATGTTTTCTCAACAAATCCTTATCCATTCAAAGAAGTAACTTTGAGGACTTTATTCAATTATCCTGCATATAAACACATCTGTTTATAAAATGCGTCATTTGCATTCAGATGGCAAACCAAATGTATACCTAAATGCGTGTGTTCGTAACAGCAGACGTCTTTGTATATGCCTCCACTATCTGCTTCCATTTTCTCCATCCACAACTTAAGTCTTTGGTTTTGTATCCTTTTTCACAAAGCATAGCTATTATAGGTACGTTTATATGCCTCCTCGTAATTTGAGCAGTAGGAAGTCCAAAGCAAAATCGCTTCCATGGTTCCTTTACCTAGTCAAGTGGAAAGTAGCCTTAAACTTTTTTTTCTTGATTTTTTTTTTCGTAAATATTTGTAGGAGGAAAAGGTTTTTCTTTTTGAATAAAAGCATCGGAGAATGTACACACACAGCTCCTGGTATGGTCTGGCTGTTAAATCTTTTATGTGGTGTGGCTAAGTAACGGATGCTTCTGCAATCGACAGGATAGCGAATTTTAAGCGAACAAAGTTTATTGAAGCTAAACTATACATTCCTTTGGCGTGCTCATATACGCTTGGCGCCGCCCGCCCTCGAGGCATTTTCAAATATTTCACACCTTATCCTTGTGAAGGGAAAGCGGGTGCATCTATTTGAACTTCACGCCAGAAGCATAAAGTTGGCGTAAACTTCCCATTCAAATAATTTCCCAAATAAAAAGTTTCAACATTAATTTTTCTATTTCATGGAAAATGCTATAGAATATTTTCGGTAGCATAATTTAAACTTATTCCTTCCGGTGTTGCCTTTATTAGTTATTACTTCTGTGGGTTGTAAATAAATTTGTATATATAAATCTGGAAAGCTTGAAGGTTATGTAAAAATCCAACGAGCCACCGCGAATCTATCTAACAAGGTTACTTATCTGTACCTCTACAATGGGTGACTTGGAAAATACATATTGTCGCGCGATATGACTTCGCAGAAGTCATATCTCATATGTATTACAAATTTCCTTTCCTCTTACATTCATCTCACTGTAAGATAAACTCGAATTTCTATGCTTAGCTATTCGATCAACCGGCTTTTCATTCCCGTTGCTCATCTGGCTTCTGGCATGATGTTACTTCACGCCTCGCTAGTCGCTACTTAGCGGATTATTTATTTCAACGAGATTTTTACGCTTTTACTGACTATGGATGCAGTTATCTTAGGATTTCTTAATCGGGCTTACTTACTAATAATCAAACACTAAAGTCGACCATTTGTTGGCTGTCAGTTTAAATTAAATTGTGCATATTTTTGAAATGGCACCAACAAAATTTAGAACCCATCTTTACGAGAACAAAGTCCTTTTGCTTTTTGTTAAATCTATTTGCTGTCAATCGATGTCAGATGTCAAATCAACTGTTTTTGCAGAGTGCAGCAGGTTTGTTTTTACCCGACTGCACACAGAGAGGGTTATGTGTTTCGCGCGTATCCTATGTACGTTCCATCGGAACATCCTGTAGACTAAAAGGCTTGACCGATTTTGAAGAGTGAGGGGTCATAAGATTCGTATTCTTCCCCGGATATAAATCTAAATTTAAAGAAAAACAAAAAAAAATCCTATTGTCACACAAATGTCAGTGAGAAATGTCAAGATATGGAATAAACTGAACTGTGAAATAAACTACGTTCTGATCTATTCACAATAGCATCGCAACTCATACCCAGCCAAGTTTCGCACCTAGCGGCATCTACATTTCAACTAAACATAGCAACTGACAGATAAAAATCGCATCATTTATTTTTAGTGGATAGTGTTACCATCAAACGAATATTATGTTGAGTGTTATGTTCAAGTTTACATTACATTAGGTTCGTTCGCGTACGCGGTTTGAATCGAACGCAATCGATATAAATCGATCGCAATCACACAAAGTCTATACACGTACTCATAAAAAATGACAGAAAAAAAGAAAATTAGCAAAATAACGAGTAACGAGTGGTTCCTCTCTTGACTCGAAACAGTTCAGGGAATTTCAACCGACAAGAACTGATAAATATGTCAAATGCAAAAAGTTGTCAAGAAACAAATTGAAAATCCGGCCTAAAAATAATTGCACAGAAGAATAAAATCTGTAAAAATAAAGAAAATTCGTTGGTGGTCGAATGTTATCTTAGAACGTTTCATATGTTACAAAAATGTAAGTTATATAGTTATTTGTGATATGGATTAGATGTCAAAGATGAAAGTTGCTTAAAGTACCTCGAAGTCTATCCACGTATCTTGGCGTATATTTTCAGCTCTCTGAGAGAATTTTGGTAAATTTTTTGAGTTTGACGGATTTGTTTTGTTTGGCCCGGGAAAGTACGCGAATAGACCTATTATTACCCGACTGGACACAGGGAGGGATATGTGTTTCGCGCGTATCCTATGTACATTCCTACGTGACGCCGTGTAGCCTAAACGGATTGACCGATTTTGAATAGTGAGTTGTCATTAGATTCGTATTCTTCCCCAGAGTGTCATTGGCTAAAAAGATAAAAATAAAAAAAAGTTAGTTTAAGAAACCAAAAAACCCGACTGTCTGTAAAAAAAAGATATCAACAAGACACATTCAAGTACCTATACCTTTATGGGCCGTAGGGTGTGGACTACGAGTCAACCCGGAGAAAACGGAACTCGTACTATTTAGTACAAAATACAAGATACCACCCTTTAAGCTGCCCAGACTTGCAGTAGTGGAGCTCTCCCTTTCGGAGAGCGCAAAATATCTTGGCACGATATTAGACAGGAAACTGAATTGGAAACTTAACATTCCAGAAAATAGTCAGTAAGGCTCATAATGCTCTGTTCATCTGTAAAAGGACAGCAGGTAAAAAATGGGGCATTACGCCGGCAATGTTATATTGGCTATACACTATGGTAGTAAGGCCCATAATTACTTATAGGGTTCTTGTTTGGTGGAAGGCCACGAACAAGAAGTACGTACGGGATATGTTGACCAGGGTACAAAGAACAGCCTGCATTGCCGTTATGGGTGCTTTACGTACCACACCAACGGCTGCACCTTTTACCACTGGACCTACAAATACAATCAAATGCAGGTAATAGTGCGCTACGGCTTACTAATTTAGGGCATAGTACTATTTTGAAGGAATCATTCTCTGATATCCCGGAGAAAGCGGATGAAAGTCGTGGTACACTAGATTTTGACACGTCATACGAAGTGTCGTACCCTGACAGACAGGACTGGCATAGGAACTTAGTCTTGAGGGAAAATGAGATCTCTATATATACTGATGATTCCAAAACCGGTGAGGGTACGGGGTCAGACATATAGACCAGCGAGTTGGACCTACATTTAGCCCTGAAACTTCCGGACACATGCAGTGTGTTCCAGGCAGAGATTCTGGCCGTACTCAATGCTTAACGCATTATGCTCGCTGAACCATGTCAGATTGAGTTGGGTACCTGGGCATTCTGATATTGAAGGTAACGAAAAAGCCGACGTTCTGGCTAACGAAGGAGCTGAGCTCCCACTAAATACAATAAGGGTATCAGACCACCTATGGCCATTGCTAGAAGAGTTGTCCTTGAGAAAACCTTGAATAAAGCAGCCACCAGATGGTCACAGCTAGAAGGACACAGTGTCTCAAAGGCAATGTGGCCCGTCTTAAATAGGAAAAAATCTGAAGGGTTACTAAATCTCAGTCGAACAAAGTTAGGACTAACGGTAGAAATACTCTCTGGTCACTGCCTTCTAAGGAAGCATGCCATGAGACTAGACTTAACTAACACGGATATTTACAGGTACTGTGAGGACCTACAAGTCACGGAAGATATCTCCCACCTTTTTTGCGAGTGTCAAGCAATTGCTCGGAGTAGAAGGAAGCACCTAGGCAGGCACTTCTTTAACAACTTAGAGGAGGTTGGTTCCTCTACCAGTGTTGGAACAATAATTAAATTCTGCAGGGAAATTAACTGTTTTGGCGATTTGGTTTAGGATTTTAACCGTAATGGTTCCCTGGGGATGGCGATGGGCCCGTCTTGGTGCCTGGTCTTTTGTGACGATCTCATAACCCTACTCAACCTAACCTAACCTAACCTAACCTATACCTTACTATTTGACAGTCGGAGGGTACTCAGTACTCCTACTCATATATTTGATAGGCAGTGTAGGTATATAGTCTCCGATTGTCAATTATATAGGTGTAGGTACTTGAATGTGTTTTGTTCATATCTTTTGAATTCTTTTCTTTACAGATAGTCATTTTTTTTAACAAAAGTGAACAAATGTATTTAATTGAAAAATGAATTTAAAAAAAAAAAAAACATATTTTAACGAATTTTATAGTAGTAGAGGGATCGGCATCCTCTCGAAGAATACAAAATTATAAGAAACGAAACGATGCATTTTAAAAATACGTCGAAAGAAAATTCTTTGGACAAAGAGTTTGTTTGTTTGTTGAGTTTATTAAATGGTGTGCGGTATTCGGGAAAAAGTTCATTAAAAATATAAACAGATTTGATAAACCGACAGTCCGCTTTATTGAGGGAATCGTTTGGGAAGTACTTGAACTCCACGGTCCACGGACGAATCTTTAAGGAGCACTTTCGGTGGAAACCATAGTATTCCTTGCAATACGATACGAAAGGATCCTAATAAAGCGACGTGATGTTGGTAGGCAAGGCATACAATATTAAATAATTAAAATGTTATGTATCAAAATGTTTTTAATTTTCTTTTGCATTTACACAATATTTTACAGCAGTCCGTAAGCAATTGTGTGAAAAGGTTTGCTCGAGCTTTGGAAAGTAAAATTGAAGAATTCATTAAATTTCAAATGGATTTAAATAGCCTTACCAGGAAGAAATCAGAATCTTACAGAATTGAACAATTTACACAATGTATAGGAGCAGTTGATGAAACACACATTTAAATGACACATCAAATAAAAAATCATGGTGGCGAATAGGAAGCTCGGCATAGCTGTAGGAAACAGTTTTACTGGATAAACTTACTGGAAAAATTGTCGAAGTTCATAATTTACAATAAGAAACACATGAATCTCACTCCAACTGTTGTATTACAACATGTTCATGGGCAAACCAAACCAGATCCAATTACTTGCAATATAAGCGTACATTCGTCGTGCATGCCACTCTCCTGTGGAACTCATTACCAACCAGATCTTTGAATGTACCCTTGCCCAATGCTGAAAAGTGGAAACTCGCGTCCAACTATCTCCACGCAGCATCGGCAGATTTTTTCTTTGTTTTTTCTTACGTTGTCTAATTTTACCTTAAGAAGTGACATTGATTTAGACTTTTAAAAAATAGTTGCAGTAAAATTGCTTCTTAAAACATAAAACACGTGTTCTACTCTTCATTTTGCGAAATTCTATTTAAGCTATGGATATGGTGTTCATCTGTGATCCTAATAAAAAGAAAACATTTACACCCATTACGTTTAAAAAAAGGGAACATTCGTAAAAAAAATAGAGAGCGAACAAAATTGAAAAATACACTCAAAAAACATAAAAAAAACATTTGTATTTAATATAAACCATTAAGAATTATGTTATGTAAATGGAAGCGTTAAGAAAATAGTACTAAAATTATTCAGTCTGTTCGTACATATTTATTTAAATCACGTTGTTTAGATTAAAAAAAAAAACTAAAAATAGAAAAATGAAAATTTCAAGCATAAATTAATAAGTTATTCCTAAACCGATCCTAGCCAATCTTCTTCCTCATTTTTATCACAATCATTATCCTCATATTTTTCCTTTTTAGATTTTCCAACATTTTTTTTTGACAAAATGCTTCCCTATTGTTGTACACTACGCAAAGAATCAATTTAACAGTTGAAATTTTTTATCTATTCCTCTCTTGTGTCTTGAGCGCCAATAAGAGAGAATATTCTTTCGATATCTGCATTTTACCCAGGGATTGCAAAAAATAACTCACCAACAGCGTTGCCGAAAGTACTCTCATAGGGGTATTATACTACTTTCAACACCTCCGTACTCCCGTACTCCTCCCTTCACATTCGTACTCCTATTTTTTTTTAAAGTCTTAAAATATCTTACACTTGCAGCAAAGTTTCAACATTAATAAATTTAATTCACTTTAAATTTAATGGGATTTCCCTCTTTCTAGTTTTTTTTTTGTTTTTTAACTGATTTTTTTATGATTTTTGTTTAAATAAAAATAAAAATATCTGTACTCCTATTTTTTTTTTAAATACTCCCCTTTTCTGGCTGCAGTACTCACTAATAATATTTCTCTCCGGCAACGCTGCTCACCAATATTAGCAAAATGTTCAGGATATTTCAGACTTTGAAAAAACATTGTCCATTTTTCTGCTGAACGCAATTTATCAAAATAATTTTATTTCGAATTTGCAACTCGCAAAACTCATCAAAACATTTTTACAATATTTACTTTTTTAGAATAAAGATAAATGACGACGCCCTGCCACTTTAAGTTAATTAAATTTTGTCCAAGTCAAAAGTGAAAACTCTTCCAGTTGAAAAGCCCATTTTTACAAATATTCAAATGATTTTTGATAGCATTTGAAAAAATCAGTTTTAAAGTTGATTGCTTCTGTTGAATTTTCTGTTTTAAAAGGCTATTCACAATACTTTTCACTTTTATGGGAAGGAAAGTATTTTCAATCCGTTTTTTTTAGTATCAGTTTCAAATCATTTAATATCGTCATAACATGTAGAATTGAGTTTTTTTCTGCCTTCATTTCTTTTCATTTTTCATAAAAATCAAATGTTATCGAATGGAGAAAAACGAAAAAACCTTACTCAAATCTGATTGGAAAAATATTTCAAAATGTTTGGCAGTAAACAAGCGTCACAAAATCGAGGAAACATTTCAAGCACTCGACTGACTGCAGGATATAATGAAAGCCAACGTGTACTTGAGTGTCCTTGAAGATTTTTGTGTGTCAACTCAGCAAAGGCACAAAATTCTTTTAAGGCTTCAGTTCTAAGAACTATTGATTCCACCTCAATATCCATGCACTCAAGCTTTCGAGGCATTTGGACTGGGCAACCAATTTTTTAAACTATGTTACAAGTATCTTCCGTGCGCATCGCGCCAAAGTTTATGTTGGTATTATCTGCTGAAAAAGCAATACATTTTTCCAAAAGACTGTGTTTACTTAAGCAAGGATGGTATAATTTGATATAGTCTCAGATGTCTGGTTTGGTAAAATGTCGAGGTGCACAAGATTTGTTTGAATACCATTTATCTTGGTAAAATATTTAATTAAAATGGAAAACATTGTAAAATTTTCGTGATTGATCGCAAATGATGGACATTCGAAACAGATATAAATTGCACTTTAGAAACAGTATTTAGTATTTATATGGCGCATTTGCTCTTATTTGTGTGTGACCCACTGTTATCTGTTTTGCAATAAAGATGAATGATTCGTTGAGCAGTCGTCTGAACGGAAACTGAAATTAATTTTTAGAAAGTGAAACGCCAGACTTCTTCAGCAGCTGCAATTTTGTCTTCAGGTAAATTTGATTTTTAAGGGAAGAAGCGTTGTAAAGGGTTTTCCAATAAGAGGTGTTATTGCGAATGACCCGCTATATCGGTAGCTGTCACTTTTGAAGCTTTTATTCTTTGACATTTAACAAGTAGAAACTACGCCATTACTAAAAATGGAACGATACACGCTTCAACAACGCATTGGAATTTTTAAAATTCACTACAAAAATGGTGAAAAAACACAAGCAACGAATCCATTGATCTTTTACGGGAAAAGTTTCCGGACCGTGTTATCTCTCGAAGAGGTGATCACAATTGGCCACCGAGATCTTGTGATTAACCACCTTGCGACTTCTTGCTTTGGGGCCACGTGAAAGATAAGGTCTACGCCAACAGCCCAGCGTCGACTCAAGACATCAAAGATAAAATTCGTAAGGCTATCGAGGACATAGGGCAACCACTTTGCGATTTGGTTATGGAAAATTTCATGAAAAGGATATGGTCCTGTATGAGTGCTCGTGGTGGCCATTTGGCTGATGTTGTTTTTTATTATTAACGGCATACCTTCCTCTTTTATGAAATAAACATCCGATAATTTATCTCAATAAATTGCATTTTTCTTTGAATACCAAAATAACACCTCTTATTGGAAAACCCTTAAGTTTCTAAGAGATGTTTCCAGCATTAAGAGTGGACTGGTGTTTTTTTGTTTATATATGCTGTTCTAAGTCGTATACCTGCTTTTATTTGGCACACAGTCGGTGATTTGGCAAAAGGTACATTGGGCATTCCATTTTGATTTTGAATCTTTTATGAAATATGGATATCTTTTTTGCAACTCGTCCGTAAATATACGGTTCGTTTTTCTTGCTACAGATGAAGAGACAAATATCGTCTACAGTAGCCCATACATTCGTAAATACGTGAATTACTTTCTATTTATATTTATTTTTGGAAAATTAAATAAAATTTATCTAAATAAAAAAAAGAAGCATTTATAGAAAAAAGAGAAAAAAACTAGATATGGGATAAAAAAGATGATGAACATGTTCTTCTTTCTTTTTCTTTTAAATTCATTTTTATTAATTCAATCTTTATACTTATATACTAGACAAAAACGATTAAATCTAATTTAAAACTAACATTTATCTTATTCTAGCTTACTGGCCCTTAGCGAGCGCTCTAAACTTAACAATATGCTTAAAACTATTGCCTTTTGGCCTTAAATCTATCAATATATATTTTGTTTTGTTTTTTTAATTTTCAAGAAACTTTTAAAAACTTGAATGCTTTATTATTTTATTTTTCTTACAACTACTTAAGACTACCTAAGCTACTTAATCTAAATCTAATCAGGGAGGTCACCCTCCTGATTGCGTCCATGGGCGCCAGACAGCCGCCAACAAGGTGCACATACGCGCCGCCGAGACTGGAGCGAGGCCTTAGCATCGGTCCAGTCTCGGAAGCACTCTTTCATGCCGGCTAACCCGGCCCCTCCCAAGGACCCCCTACTCTAAACCTTAACCTACAAAACTACAGACTACAAACTTAAAACTAAGGAGGATGCTACGTAAGTAGCGCACCGGCCCGGGAGAGCGTATCCACCCTCACCTCTTCCTCAAGCCACCAAAATTCGGTGAACTGCTTTAGAGTATCGACCTTGTCCCGATCCGCAATTGCGGTACTAAAACGGAGGAGCTCCTGAGCATTGGCGGCGTGCCCGTCGTGGATGAGCCGCTTATCCCTCGCGCCGCGGTGGCTGTGGTATAATACCGGCACACCATCTTTTTGTTGTACTAAACCTTTCATGTCTACATGAAGAAATGCCTCAGGCGGGATAAAGCCAGACCGAAGCGTACTCTCGTGGTACATTAAATTGGGGTAGTAAGCCCCTGAGATCAGGTTATTATCACTGGCCATCGCCCTTGCAACGTGCCTTCGAATCACCTTAATAAGGAAATTGTCCATCCTATTCAGTCGGGCCCCATTGTATAGGGTCTTGTTGGGATAGTATTTTATGTACTGAGATTCGGGAGTTCTAAACAACCCTAGACAGGCCCTGAGACATTGTCTCTCAAACACCCGAATCTTTTCCATATAGGATGGCGCTATATTGAACCACATAGGACAGCCATAAGCGATGATAGGCCTTATAAGGGCCACGTAGCAGATGACCTTCACCCTGGTGTCAAGTTGACTGCTGCGAAACAGTCTCCTTGCCAGAGCGTAAGCCCTCCTAGCCCCAGCAAGACAAGCATCTATATGTTTGTCAAAATACAGATACTGGTCGAGCCAGATGCCAAGATACCTGACCACGTTTCTCACCTCCAATGGCCGCCCCTGCTGTCCAATAATTGTTAATTTTCTCCAGTTTTTTCTGGTATACCTAGAGGCCCCAGCCAATGGAGTCCTGAACAGGATTGTTTCCGATTTTTGGAAATTGATTTTCAACTTCCAATCATCGCAATACCTCTTAATTTGATCGAAGTCACGCTGCAGAAGGATGTTGATGACCTCGATTTTTGTTCCTGATCTGTACGCCACTAAATCGTCAGCGTACGCTATAGCATGTCTGAGGGAACCCACCAGATCACTTGTGTAAATATTAAACAGGATCGGAGAATTCACTGCTCCCTGTTGTAAGCCGTTTTTAATTTCGAAAACCCTGCTCGAAGTCACATTGCCAGCTTTGACAACGAACTTCTTTCCCATAAGCATATCGTAAATCATATATAGCAATGGTTTTTGAATGCCCATTCTAGTCAACTTATAGAAGAGCCCCTCCAACCATACGGTATCAAAGGCCTTCTCAAAGTCGACCAGGCAGGCACCCGTGCATTGGTTCTTACTTTTATTCCACTGGATGTCGGAGACCAGTTTCGACGCGGCATGAATAGTGTCATGCCCCGCCCTAAAGCCAAACTGGTTGTCCGGAATAATCGTTTTGTCCTCAACCCATTTTAAAAGAGATCTATTGACGACCTTCTCAAATACCTTGCTAACATTCGGGAGCAAACTAATTGACCGGAGATTAGCAGGGTTTGTCCTATCTTTATCCTTTTTCGGGATAGGGTGTACCACCGCTATTTTCCACTTCGCCGGATAATATGCATTATTCAGCGCATTGTTAAATAGCGTGGCGAAAATATCTATCGCCTCTAGTGGCAAATGTCTTAATACGACGTTTGGGACACCGTCAACTCCCGCCGACTTTTTGTTCTTCAGTGATTCAAAGATGCACCGGAGTTCATCCTTTCCCACGAACAGATGAGAATTTACATCGGCGATTGTGCCATTTGCACGGTTGTCGTCATTGAACACGGTGAAACCGTTGTTCTCGGATCGCCAATTTTGGATTTCGGTCCGCAGATAAAAGTGGTTAAGAAAGGCCCTCTCCTCGAGGTCGCGGTTCCGGCGAACAGGGTTGTTCACCGTATGCACAGCCTCAAAGAAAGCTCCCATCAAATCCACCCTCTCCTGCGGGTCTTCGACCACGAAAAAACCGTCGTTCGAGTCAGCACTTTCCGGACTTATGCCAGCAGTCAGTAGTGTCTGTCTGTTCTCGTTCGTCCGAGGTATTCGAACACATGAAATGTCGTTATGATCTTTCCGCCTGAACAGTTTATTTATTTGTGGGAACATATTCGGACTACTGGATTTAATAGCCCGAAATTTATTGCCCCAATACAAACTCACAGATTTTCTGTAATTTTCGGTGATCAACTGTTTCAAGTTTTTGATCATCGACTTCAGTGTTCTTAACTCGGGATCGTTCCTGTCGGTAAACTGTCTGTGTAGCCGTTTAAGCCTCGAGAGCAGTCTACTTTTATGTCTGTACAGAGCATCGATTGTCGCGTTTCGATACTTTTCAGTTTGTTCTTCGTCTGTGGAACGTCCTACCCGAGGGATAGTCCGCTCCATTGTCTGTTTGATGACGACATTCATTTGCCGTAAATGACAGTCGATCTCATCGTTCGTTAAGTTCCTGTTTGTCGGTGGGTCGATCTCGCATGAGCGTATGTCTCGCTTTAAGACTCTGGAGAAGCGCGACCACTGCGCTTTTCGGTAATCGAAAGAACGCAATTGGTCGTACTGCTCCAGCTCCGTTTGCTCGTTCGGGATCCGTACTACGGCGGCAAGTCCGTAGTGATCACTATCGTACTTAACCGCACGTAAACAGTTCCGCGTGCTTAGATCACTGTTTGTTAGTTCTAGTCTATCGTCGACTAGCGCCAAGTCCAAGAAAGAACCGTCTCTAGGGAAAGATGGGATATCCGTCGCGTACAATTCGAGATTGTACTCAATCATATTATGACGCCACCAGTCGTAAAACTGGTTGCCCCTAGGGTTCGGAATATTATTTCCCCATGCCGCATGTTTAGCATTGAGGTCTCCGCCCAAAAAGTAATAATTATCTTCCGATTGAAGCTGTAAGCAACGAAAAAGTGTCTCGATCTCATTTAAAAATTCAATGCGAAGAGGAGATTCAGGTGCATAAAGCGACACCACATACACCCGCCTCTGGCTATTGAGGGGAATGCATACGATGTATGCTTCCAACACCTGGAACCTACGCACATCCCCGCTATATATGACCTTATGGCGCAGGCCTTTACGTATTAAGATAGCGACACCCCCTCCTTGTGTGGATAGGGGCCGGTCTCTTCTAACTACATTGTAATTTCTATAGCCTAATTTGCGCTTAGTTTCGCTAACCAAAAGAACATCTGGCTTTTCGGCTTCCAACAGATTGGAAAGATTGATCCTTCTCTCGATCCGGATTAGTGAATTAACATTCACCGCAAGGATCTTTAAGTTTACCTCATCCAGCGTACCCATCATATTTATGGCGCGGCAGACTCGGCAAACAGCGTCGAATAGATAACGTCTATTCGAGCCGCTTGCTCATTTAATTGTTTCTGGAAATGATCTTTCCGTGCAATGACAGGAGGATCGTTTTCAAATCCAGATCCGCTTCCGGTGTAGGAACCTTCGGCACGCTTTTTGTTATTGTGCTACCCGGTCCAGATACCATTTGGGCAAAGCACACATTGGGTGCAACAAAATTTGCGAACGAGCGACTCTTTCGACCCTTCTCTTCTTCTGACTTCTGTTTTCGAGCCTGCACATTCTGTTTAACCTGCTGATACTTGGGACAGCCCTTGAAGTTAGCGGGATGTCCAGAGCTCTTGCAGAGTACACACGAGAGCTGGCCTCGATCTTCTACCCTATCGCTACCTAAAGCACATTCCCCATGTTTGTGGTCGTTGTTACACTTCACGCACCTAAACTGCATATGGCAGTTAGCTGCGGCGTGCCCGAACCTTTGGCAGCGCATACATTGAAGTACGCGATCTGACCTTTTTAATTTTTCCCAACGTACTGCATGATAGTACAGGAATCTAATCCTTTTCAAACTATCAATTTTGCTGTTGGGTGTTAGTTGCACGAAAAAGAATGGTAATTTGCGGCTACCACTCCTGTCCGCAGGCGAGGAAAACGGCTTGACCCCCACGAACTTAAGGTCTTCGCACTCATAAGTCTTGAGCTCTTTTTCAAGCTCCTCTATTTTAATATCTGGGTCGATACCCTTAAGCAGCACCGTTTGCCGTTTCTCTCCTTTTGGAGTATATGTAAAATATTCCGTCTCTGCTTTCTCCAGAGCGGTGCGTACTTTTTTGTGCTCCTCCATACTAGTGCACATTATTATATGTTTTGTGGCGTTAAGCCTTTTTATATAGAAATTCTTAGTAACTAGCCTACATAATCTTATGCTATCACTTATATCTAAATAACTTACATTTATTGGAGGTATCTTCTCCCTCCTCGTCTGTTGTTGTTGTTGTTGCTGCTGCTGCTGATGCTGTTGCTGCTTCGGTTGCTGCTTCTGTTGTTGCGACTGCTGTTGCTGTTGCTGTTTCTGCGGTTGCTGTTTCTGCTGCTGTTATTGTTGCGGTGTCAGTGGCTGTTTCTGTGCCGGCTGCCTTTTCTGTTGTTGTTGTTGTTGCTGCTTCAGCATTGCTTGTTGTTGCTGCTGCTTTAGCAGTTTTTGTTGTTGTTTATGCTGTTGCTGCTCAGCTTGTATTTGCTTCAGCTTTTGTTGTTGCTGAAGCATTTTTTGCTGGCGCAACTTTTCCCTTTTTGCGAGGAGCTCTTTGATCAGACGATCGAGCTGGGCTTCTTCGTCTTCTTCATTTTCGGCATCTTGTTGTTATTGTTGTTGGTCTTCGACGGCGTCCAGTAACTCTTGGAATGAGTTACCTTCGCCGACATACCGACCTTCGTCCCCTTCGGACTCGTACGAGTAGCTGAGTCCATCTGTATCATCGCCGTCCGATTCTCGGGAAGATGACGTTGCTACTGACGTCATCGCTTCCTCATTTGGCCTTGTCTTTCGCTTGTATGACAAGTTCGGCGTGGGCTTGAGTTTTCTTCGCCTTTTCTCAACTTTCGTTGTTTCCAGCGACTGTACATCTTTTATTGCAGCTGCACTTGTTGTTGGCACTGCTTCTGCTGTAGCTATTGTAGTTGTTGTTGTTGGCTTGTTTTTAGTCCCCATTTGCTGCACTTTTACTGTGGCTTGCCTTGTCACAACTCTCTTCGGCAACGGGGCATCACCTTGCGGGACCTTTGGCTGGCCAGTGTCCATCGCGTGATTGCCTTGCGGCACTTCCTCTACTTGTTTGATGAACATGTTCTCTTTTAAAGGGATGCCCACCCTAGCTATGGAGCAAGATGCAAAAAAAAAAAGTTCTAAATGTTTCCCCTTTTATTTTCATTGCTAGTTTTTATCAACACTGCATGTTTATTTGTTTTTTTTTTTGCCATTAAATTTTTGAATAATAACATTTGTCTACTGAGTGTATGTGCAAGTTTAGCGAATTCTTTTCTTCTTAGAACTAAAAAGTTTTTTTTTTTGCGGTACAAGTGACTGGACCGTTAGATTTGTAGCTATGTGTTACTTGCCCCTGATGGCTCGTTCGTTTTTAGCAGAAGTTACATGCAAACGCTTGTCAGTAAACACGGCTTGTCAACAATTTTGGATTGACAAAAAACAGTTCCTCACCATCTACTGCTATGTTAATATATACGGCTATACATAACACTAAACTCAGAAAAAGATTTGTGCTGATAGCGGGAGAGGTGCTCCATTGTTCATATTAGATTATTTGTCCCTATTTCATTATTACTCGTATTATTACCCAATACTACAGGTAATCTTAAGTTTAATTTTTGGCACAATTTGTAAGTTTGAATTGAATCAGTCTTCGATTTGTTGGAATAAAGTATGGACACAAAAAAAAAAAAAAAAAGGAATTCCGATTTATTTCATAAAACTCATAAGCAATCTTGTATTTACGTTTCTTATTGTTCCGGAAATCCGATTAAGAAAATAATCTAAACCGGCTAAGGCAACTTCCACCTGCCACGTATTTATCTATAAAAAAAATCCTTTAGCCTACTGAGCAAACGCAATCTGGTGATGGACGCATAACGACCAGACTTAAGTCATTTTTCGCCCTACCTACCAAAGCAGAATGCTACGATTTGACGCTAAATTGGAAGACATTACTTTTTGCTCCATGCACCATGTTCTATGAATAATAAAATAATTTATAAACTCGAGAGAAAATATCCACCGCAAATGTTCAGGCATGTAAAGTCTCCACCAAATCTCTTGGTAAATCCCCACTGCCCTTCATTTATCGCAACAAAGTTAAGGTTACTCTTGTAAGCTTAATATAATCGTATTAAAAAACAAAAAGTTTCTACTACAGCATTTCTCATTAAAATGTGCGCTCCGCTTCTAAGTACAATTGAGTGACCTATGCTTTGCATTCTCTGAATGAGTTTCCCTTTCTCCTCGCCCCTTACCTTGTTTCAATTATTTGTCACTGCACGGCACGTACTGTTAATTGAAGTTGACAGGTTTTTTTTTCTCCCTTTGTTTGGGGAAAGTTATGATTTCAAGGGAGACTCACTGAAACTGAAGCGTGAACTCAATCGACCCAAATTTAAAATGTTTCCCCCAGAATGGAAAGTAGTCCTTCCGCTCCAAGTTTTCTTTTAAGAATGCATGCAATTTGCAAGGGAAAAAAAGTTTTCATCGAATTTGCTTTTGACTTTATTTTTCATACTTTCATGTTGAACTTTCGCTTAACATAACAGAGGGATGCTTTAAATTATGGTAAAATGGGAGGTATTTTATTTTCTTCGGGCGAAATGAAATACCTACTATCCTATTAATGACATCAATGTTGGTTTTGAATCTTCGAAGAGATTCATTGACCGATAGCAGTTATGGTCCTCTGGGGTGAATAGTTTAATACGAGATCCTATACACTGTGGAAACATCCATTAACTCATCCATGGGCTGGACCTATTCGGCCACTCCGTAAATCAATAACAGAAACGATTTCGACTGACCGAAGATATTATATCCTGAGCCCATACCGGAAAGGATGAGCACCTGGGGACAGGTGAAAAATGGTTACTTCAGCGAATGGGTTTGATCCAGTTATTTACTCTTCGCATTGATAGTGTGAGAAGGGCTGAAGTTTATTCTCTACTCAAAACCCAGCCTGTAATTAAGGATCAATTCATTAATTATCTGTGGTTATGATTCGCATGTGCGATTCCATTTATATTGGTTTTCTGAGTGGGTGAGTACTCTGAAATATATCATTTTCCTTTGCAGAGGGCGATTTTATGTATGAGGAGAGTGTGAGTTTTGAGGCTTTCGTTGGGAGAAAATGAATCAGCAAAAACACAATTTGTGGGAAGATTGTATTTCAAAAAATTATATTTCAATAAGGAGCTGATGGATACTTCGACTTAACGCTGCGAGAAGCGACTCGTTGCACGAATAACCCAATATTTGCGGACATCTCGTTTCTTTGTTCTTGCCAAACGGGTTCAAAAATCGATCAACACTCATAGGGAAATTATAAGCAGGTATTTTTTCCGCAATAATTCCGTCCTTCAACTTTTTCTACTGCACTTCGTTTTCCATACTAATTTTGTTACCTCCTGTTTCTTTTAGAAGCAACTATCTATCTATCTATTGTTGTAAGATTACATGGCTAAAAACGCCAATAACGAGGACTCTTCCCTCGATACTCCTACTTCCTCCGGTGTAATTTCAGTGGTATCAAATATTTTTATTTTGTGACAATGGTATTGAATAATTGAATCGTCGTAATGAAAAACTGATATGCGGCCTAAAACACCTTGTTTGTAAGACTGTATTTCTGGGGAACGACAATTGGCAAACAGCTCGCTCAATGATGAGCTGAAGTAAGTAATAAGACCTGTTGAGTCAACTTCTTAACACATTGACTGCCATGTGTGGTAGTTCCGTGGGTACCATGGCTATCAAATATACCTGGCATGTTTTCACTTTGGGCTGTGGCATTCAAAAACGGTAGCCACTACGAACAAATCCGTATGAGAATAAATTGCTTGGCACCATACAATGAGATAGACGTTTGTGGTTTGAGCAAATTTGGAATATTTAATCTTTTATACCCACAGTATATAGAAAACTAAAAGTAATTTTAATTAAAAAAAAAAACTCAATTTTATAAGATAATTCATTTATAAACTTTTATGTAATAAAAAAGATAATAATTCATTACATTTGAAGAGCTTAGCTCCAACTAAAAATACAATTCATAAGAAGGAAAACATTAGTTTAGACCTGGCTATAAATTATGATAGCCATGGCCCCTACTGAAAGAATTTGCATTAAAATGTCTTCAGGTGCCATACCTATCCTATTTGATAGCCAGGACTAAACTCGTCCTAGACGCCAGGGATACATTGCCAATAAATAAAATTGCATCCATTTATTGCTTTATTTGCCCAAAACTGTAAATAAGAAAATATTTTGTGTTGGCACCCCAAGAAAATTACCCAAAATTGCCTTGGCAGTCATTGTGTTAAGAGATGCTAGGCATTCAATTCAATTCAATTAATTCTTTATTCAAATATGTACAAGTCAGAAAAATTACAAAAATCCAAATTTTTTTAATAGAGCTAGTACATTCAGAATAGTTAGTGACATATATATTTGAGAAAAATAGAGATGATGTCACTTTAGATATAATATTTAACTTTGTGGGGTGTACAAAAGTGAATAAAAAGAAAAAGGATGAAGTTAAGATTAGAGAAATTACAGCAATTTAAGAAAGAAAGTAAAAGCAATCTTTACCAGGTGACAAAAAGGAACAAATAAAAAATAAATAAAAGAGAATAAATAAAAAATAAATAACAAATAAATAAAAGAGAATAAATTCAAACAGTATTGCTACTTAATCAACTAAATTAAGCAAATAAGCAATTCTTTTCTATATTATATAAATTATTATTACTATGCAGTATAGCGCAACAGCGTTTTGATTTCATCATGGTTGAAACCAAGGAGCCAACTTTTCGTTAGTTTTGTAAACGTTCGGAAATTTCTTATGGTTCGAATTTCAATTGGTAAGAAGTTAAAAAGTTTGCGAGAAACAATGGAGTAGAAGTTTCTATAACTTGTAGTGCGAAACGAAGGTAAATTCACAATGAAGGTCGAGTAGCTTCGTAAGCAGCGGAAGTCAGAAATCGGACTTTCCAGATACCCGCCTCTCATAAAAAATACCTTAAGAACTTTGAAATAGTAAAAATGTCGCAAAGGCAGAATTTTCAACGACCTAAACAGGTCCATAGTGTGAGCTAAACGACGAAAGCTACAAACTTTACGTATAGCAGATTTTTGTATAACTGTTAATTGCTGGAGCTTATTAAAATATGCGCCACCCCAACTACAGAGTCCATATTGCAAACTTGAATGGAATAAGCCATAATAGACCATTTTCATTGTGTCGGAAGAGCAGTACTTTCTGAGACGAAAAAAACAACGAGTAGAGGAAAGAAGATATTTTTTCAAAAGAGAAATGTGCGTGGACCAGTTCAAATTTTGATCAATAGTAACACCAAGGTACTTAAAACTATCAACGTTTTCTCAATTTTAAAGCAGTTAGGACTGCAGTCTGCGCTTCTATTGAAAGATGGATCATTTAGGCAGATGTCGTACGGCAGTTTATGACTTACACAATCATGGGAATGAGAAACTATTTCTGAGTCAGGAAACTCCTGTTCAGTTAGACTGAAATACATCAGTTTCGTTTTGCTACTAACAATTAGCCTGTTTTCTGCAAACCAGCATCTTAGTTGAGATACGTCATGGTTTATGTTAGATATTAATTCTAAAGGACTGACTGAACAAAAGGCAATACCAAGGTCATCGGCAAAAGCTTTAATTTTACCCAAAAATGGAAGTGAAAATAGGGAATTTATATATATTAGGAATAAGATTGGACCAAGTACAGAACCTTGTGGAACTCCCAGGTTATTCGTTTTAGGACTGCTTATACTGCTTCCAACTTTAACTCGCTGTATTCTGTCTTTAAGATATGACTCAAACCAATTGTAAATGAAACCTCTGAATCCGGCCTTATATAATTTATCTAGGAGAATAACATGATCAACCATATCAAACGCCTTGGTAATGTCGACAAATAGGCCAGCGCAGAAAAGTTTGTCATCTAAACCCTTATATAAAATAGAGCAAAAGTCCAGTAGAGCATCCTCAGTGGAATGGCCAGTCCGAAAACCAAACTGTAGGAGACTAAAAAAATCAACATTATTGAGATTGAGGCTAAGATTCTCGATTTAACTACTTTTTCAAAAACTTCGGAAATAGTAGGCAATAACGAAGTTTGTCTATAATTAAATGTGTCTGATTTATTACCCTTTTTAAGTAATGGAATTACTTACTTGTCAAAACCAGATAATAAAATTGGGCACAATTACAATTAAAAGAAATGCTTTTAATTGACAATCTTGTTAATTTGTGCGAAGAGAAATTGCACGGAAAAGTTCCATCAATAACGTTTTCAAAGAAATATCTGAAACATAAGCTAGTAGTCAGATATGCGGGGAGAATCCAAGTTAAGTTATTTTGGAAGCAATCACATACGAATATCAGCAAAGCTGACAATTTGAAGTTGGCTGTGAGGTGCACTTTATTTTTATATCATGGGGATATCGCTTATAAAATCAGAGTATATATAATAGATCTCGATTTTTTGCCGCAACAAGTTCTGCGCTCTATCCCTTCTTTTCTACCCCTGGTCCATATTTTTCTTGGGTTTTGTACTCGAGATCCTGGGATGTGGGCGGGCATCCGAGGCCCCATCAGCCGCCGGACCACCTCCTTGGAGCCTTAAGGGTACAACCGAATAGGTATTCGATAGTGACAGGCCGGCCACAAGCCATCAGACAGGCGGACGGAATGGCAGAGGATGGGTGTGTAGCCTGGATGTTTTTTTCCAGTATCGGTACTTTTTAAACTTATTCACAAGAAGGAACCAAACTATTTATTTAATAAAATTAATTTATGCTCGTCTAATCGATATATAGTATTGCGACCTGCCACATACACCTGCTTAACATCACGCAGGCAATTTTTCATTTATACTGTAAAACTGTGGAACAATCTTCCCAATCATGTGAAGTCTAAAGTTGAACGCAGAAAATTCCTTACTGTCTGTTTTGAACATCTTTCCAACTTGAGCTGATTTACCTTTTTCCTCTTTTTCTTTTTCATTTTTTATTAACTTTTTACTTGTCCTTGGTTGCGCATATATTTACAAGGTGGCGCAAAAATAACCTTCCGATGTTTTTTGGCTGTAATTTAAAAAAAAAAAATGAAAAACTTTGATTCTTCTTGTGGATTATTTTTATTTGGTCTTTTAATTTTTTTTACATCAAGTCTAGAATATGATGTCATGTAAATGGCCGCCGCCACAGTTGATTGTCATTTGAGCCCTTTTTAAGGCATTTTCCATCACTTTGGCAAAAACTTCCGGCGATAGGTCCTCACATTCTTGACGGATATTGTCTTTAAGAGCTGCAAGAGTCTGAGGCTTGTTGACATAAACCCGCGACTTCAAAAAGCCCCACAAAAAGAAGTCTGGAGCGGTCAAATCAGGCGATCTTGCGGGCTAGTGCAAATCGCCAAAAACGACACCGCTTTCAGAATATCGGTTGTGGCTCGCGCAGTGTTTGCCGTAGCTTCGTCCTGTTGGAACCACATGTCCTCCAGTCCTAAATCGTCCAATTGCAGTAGAAAAAAATCGGTAAACATGGCCCTATAGCGCGTACCGTTCACTGTTGTCGTTTGACCAGCGGCGTTCTCGAAAAAAAATGGCCGCGTCAACAGAGGCGATATTCTCGGCACAACGGGCGCTCCTTGGCCCGCCACTCTTGGCAACGTCTCGTGTTGTGCCAGTCTCTTCGAGGCGAGCGGCTAAACGTCGCAGTGTTTCACCAGTAGGCGTTGGATGGCTAGGAAATCTGCGACGAAATTCACGTTGTGCCAAAGTCACCGACCGATTATTGCTCAAATAAATAGTCACCAATATTCCGCGTTCTGGAGCAGTGTAGCGTAACATTGTTTATTAACGTGTATTTCGCATGTGTTTACTACACAAATGTCAAAACAGAACTGACATTAGGCGCCAATCGCAAAATTTATAGCATTTTATGATAGGAGGATTACTTTTGCGCCACCTTGTATCTAATGTTTTATTGTTTAACGTAAAATTTGTTTTCATTGTATTGTAAATTAATTTTTCTTTTATTCTTGACTATTGTTTACATAATTACTTCACACATTGTATTGTCATATCCAGTACTAATTATAAGTCTATCTTGATGTACAGCGTTTCATATTAATAAATATCAAAATGGGAGTTCCGGTTGCGAGTCTCCCTTCCATTCGAAGGGCTGCGCAACGGAACTCGAGGGATTATCAACAAGCACAGTCGGATGGTGAGCCTGACAGCTAGTCAGGAGACTCCCACCGACTCAACACTAAAAGTGTACCGACAGGAGGTCGGCACAGACGGAAGAGTGGGAGGAGGACGATCCCCTTAGCCAACACTCCACCGAGGGATAATTAGACCAACATCTGTAGGCGGACGGCCAATTACAAGACACTCTTCGTGAGATCTACCATCACCACCACGGTAGAGAGAGATTGGTTCGATGGGCATAGGGAAGACGATCCCTAAGTTTCGGCCCCGACGATGGAGCAACGGAGGAGCAGCAGAGAGTGTAGGCGGACGGCCACATAAAACGCACTCCCACAATAGAACGAACACCAAACACAAATCGTTCAAAGACGATCGCAGCACCATCATAGTGAAGGGGGACCAGAATTACGAGCGACACTGAGAACGAAAACAACAAATAATGACCACCACCAAAAATGCACCGAAATTAAGGCCGAAAGCCCACCCTTAATTCAACAATTTGTATGGAATGGCATGCTATAGCAAGTCTCATCCCCCAAATCTGCGCGTAAGTCCACCGAAATAGAGTAAATAACGCGGAAAATTTTGTAAACAAACAATACCTGATGGATTCCTTGTCAGCGAGCGGGAGTAATTGGGTTATCCCCCACCCGCTGTCCGGGTGGGGGATAATTGCGTCCACCATCATCCTTCTTTTTCTTTTTTTACTTTTAAATTAACTTTTAATTCGTGGGGAAAATGCCGGGTTGCAAATTCCTCCACGAAGTACTTTGTTTATTTACTATGACACAGCCATAGGGTCATAGAAATTATTATTATAGAAGGCTAACTCTGATAAAAAAAAAAGAGAGTCCGAAGTCGGCTGGCTAATCCATTTGTACTGGAAGGATCTTACCAAGGCGAATTCCAGTACGTTAAGAGAGGAATGATTGGAAATTATGAAAGGGCTAACGGGTTACGGTAGCGCATTGGTGTCGCAAAAATCTGACCGTTCTACCCGATAGTATTTATGTGTGAATGTGGTGGTTAATGGCCGTGGGAGGCATTGCTGAATGCCAACTTAAAGATCCCACCGTTGGGGTCTAATACCAGCGAATGTATGATAGAGTGTGCCAAGCGACTTCGGACCAAGACGAAGCCCTGGAAGTCACTTCTTGGCGGACCAGCATTAGCTCAAGATTAGAGGTTTTCTTTTGATATCGATTCTATTGACTTTGGCGTTGCAAAAATTAGCATTTTTTTTTTCAAGTACATAATTAGTGAGTAAATCGTGTAGGTTTTTTTGTAGTTTAAAAGCAGAGTAGTGGAGTGAGTTCCTGTGAAGAAAAAGAGAGATCCTGGATAGACGGGAAACGGGACAGAGGATTGTGGAGAGGTGCCAGAAGGGCATCAGAGGACAAAAAAAATCGAGGCAGGACAAGGAATCCAACAGACAAAAGATAAGTAGTGTGATTAGTTCAATTCGTTTGGTTTAGGAATTTTGTTGATACGTAATTTTGGTAGGCTTTCGTTCCGGTAAAATCCCGGAAGAAACGGGACGCGCGACCCAGTTAGTGATTATATATTTGTAATTTTCGAGACAACGCGATAGCGGCCCACGCCAACGGTCCAAACTTTTCGTTGTACACTATAAAAATAATATATACCTTGTTGTTGTGTCGTCACAACCGCTTCATACCGAATTTTTCACGTGAGGGTTCATCCTCAAACTCGTCCGTGTTTTCTTTTTTGGTTAATTAATTTTCAGGTTTCGTAATTTACCCACAATTACGTGGCGCCATTGAGAGAATTTTTATTACATATTGAATTGTCAAACGAAGAACGAACATAAAAAGTTCACACACTGATCCCGTCGAACCCACCCCTTTTGCTGAGCTAAGCCGAACGCAGCCCATTTTCAGGGTGGGAGTTGCAAAAGTTCGTGATCTCTTTGTAAGTACCCTTTGGCAATTGACATTTGTTCATATTGATAAAAAAGATTGCGATCTCGAAAGTTATTTAATTATAATAATTTAGATATATTTTTAATAAATATTTTTAATTTAATAAATATTTTTACTTTATTAGGTCCTTTTCGAGTTTGTAATATATACCCTATTTTTAATTTTTTAACATTCGATATTTTCTTCGGGCAATTTTTTTCTTTCTTTTTGTTTCGCCAAATAAATTAATTAAAAAGAAGTTTGATCGCGGTTATTATTATAATAATTAATTTTGCAACAATCTTAATATTGAATTAAAATCCCAGATGTACCTACTCGAACTTTTCAGATATCTTCTCGTTGGCCCTGGCTTACGTTATGGAAGAACTGATAATGTTTAGAGATCTTACTATATTGATTTTGTGACCGCTTTCGAGAGTATCTAGATAAGTTACCAAAAAATGAAAATAGTATCATTGTGATGGGAGATGTAAATATTTACTGGCTGAAATGTGATACATATGCACTAAGGATTTATCAAATAGTAAGAGACAACCCATTTAAACAAATTGAGCAACAACAAACAAGAATCACACCTAATTCGCGTACTATTATTCACGCACACACATACGTTTTCCGATTTCAACCAAACACAAAAACCATATATGAACCAATACCAAAGATGTGTGAAAGATTGGTTATAATCGGTAAATGCGTTAAGGCGTGAATCGGCAACAAACGAACACAATTTTAAGGCTCAATTTTTATATAATACTAGCTGACCCGGCAAACGTTGTTTTGCCATATGAATTATTTCTAAAATAATGAAAAAGTATAATGTATTCATTTATATTTTATTTAAGTTATACTTCTTTTGGCGCGTTTGGATGAGAGTACATTTTTTGTTCTGCGTGTGCAGAAAACGACAGGAAAAAAATAAAATAAAATTAAAAATATATATTTTTACTTAAATAATACCTTTTTGATTGATTTTAATATTTATCTTTCATCATTACAGCATTTTTATTATTTTAAATTTTTTTCTTACGCCAAAAAAGTATAAAAGTATTTGTAACGCCAAGAAGGAGTCACCGGAGACCTCATAAAGTATAAATATTTGAATAAGGATCACATTCTGAATCGATTTAGCCATGTCCGTTTGTCTGTATGTCTGTCTCTCTGTCGGTTGAAAACACGATAGCGTCCAAAGAAATTATCCTATGCGAATTAAGTTTGGTGAAAGGACTTTTTTTTATCGTCGTAAGGTTGGCATTAAAAATGGGCTATGTCGGTCATGTAGTTTGGGTACCTCCTATACAAAATCAATATGTGTCTCTCTGTCTGTTGAAAACAGGATATCGTCAAAACAAATCGACCTAGGCAAGTGAAATTTTGTGAGAGGACTTACTTTTATCGTCGTCAGAATGATATTAAATTTAAGCTGTGTCGGTCAAGTACTTCCGGTACCTCCCATACAAAACCAGTTTTGCATGATTTGTATGCAGTGGAGGGTATCAAAGCATCGGCCAGGCCGTTGATAACACTTTTACTTGTTTTTTTTATTTAGCATACCTTTTACGATATTTCTCTTTTGGAATAATACAGTATAAATACTCTTTACAGTAATAATAACAGCACTGCAAATTTATAATAAATTTTGTTGAGAAATACACGGAAATGATAATTGCGATTGATTTACAAAAAAAAACTGTAAGAAGTGAGATACAACTTATTGCAAGAGAGACAGGAGAACGGAAAAAGAACAGCGCAGATATTCATGGGTTCAGTCAGCCCACTCTAAGCCGAATATGCTTGAAAGTCTCTAAGGCATTTGCCTCGAAAAGACCTCTTTATATAAATATGCCAACACTGACTTTAGAACAAATTGATGTCATCTCGAAATTTAGAAGTATTAGAGGACTTGCACACAGAAATACGCGAATGGTGCTAGATTTTCAGAGTAGTTTTGCTTAATTAAGTGATTAGCTACTACATGGCAAAATTTTTTTTATGAATAAACATTTCGATTAAAGTCAAATTAACTCATTTGACATGAGTTAGTGGAGACACTGTTAATCTGTTGATAATGAATAAGGCTGATATAGATTAGCTGTGTTGTCAAAATCAGCAAATGACTGGCTAAACTTTAGAACAGCTAGAAATAACTTTAAATCAGCTGACTTTATAACACAAAAACAACAATCAGCTAGAGACCAAAAATCAATGTGGAGAATTATACAAGTTCTGAAAGAAACAACAAAAACAGTGCAATAAAGGGTGTTGTCTTTGAAAATGGCTTAGTGTATGATTGTAAAATTATGTCGAGTAAATTCAATCGGCCATACTAATAATCAAGCACTACTGTCGACCAATAGCTGGTTGCCAGCTTTAGTAAAAATGTACAGCACTAGTGAAACGGTACTTATAAAAAATAGACCTCCACATTTGCTAGTTCGACAACTTTCTTATGTCGTTTTCCGTTGGGCAAAAAGAAGCATCCGGGAGAGTCCGAAATCGAAAAAATCACTTCTGAAACCGTTCCATTGGCACAAAAAATACTCTTCTGGTGATTCTGAGAAGAGAATTTCGCTTCTCGATTTGAAGTCAGAATCCACTCAAGAAGCACTCACACAAGTGTAATTTATGTATTTTATACAAGTCAGCTGACAGCCGCCGTAGATTTTTGTTTGGCATTTCACCAATACTTTTGTGGGTTCAATCAGAAGCAGTTTTGTTGTTCCTTTGGATCACAGAATGAGTGGATCCCAATGGAAAACGACATTAGAATCTATTACATTTTTTTGTCATCACAGAATTCAAATTTCATAATTTGTTGTCGTGAAAAACAAGGTCAGTGGATTTCATTCTAAAATAAAGAATATATAAATTGCAAATTAATTAGCCCAACAGATATCTTTCAAAGGCCTTTTGAAGCATATTATAAGCACAAAATGCACAAAATATCAGCTGATCTGTCAAATATCATATGCATATGAGTAATGTCCTCTCCTTCGATCGGACACAATTGTCGGTACTTTTTATAGTACACTTTTTGTTTTCTAATACTTTACGATTGCTTTATGAGTGAATTTTTGCGGGAACACAGTTTGTTAGGTTGATTGAATGCAAATTGAAGCTTTTTGATCAAAGGATTCAGCAAGTGCTGAATATATTTGAAAAAAAGAAATAATAACCAGCTATTTTATTTTAGAATAAATTAAAAACTCACGTAGGAAGCTAAAAGCGTTTTAGGGACCTATCGCTTCCGTTTTTGAATTTCAATATGCCAAGCAACGAAACAGTATGCTTGTAAAATCTTGCAATGATCTTTTAAAAATTGTATAGCTGATATTACTTAATTCGGAAAACTTAAAAGGCCACAAAATGTTAAATTCATTCAGAAAAATATAAGCCCGCGGACATTTTTCTACACGAATACTGTGAATCCTAAGGTATTGACAGTTGTAGAAAAATGTAGGTATTCGGGTATGAGCTGTCCAATCTTAAGTGAACCTTTACTGTATTCTCTTCTCGACGACTCTCCAGAAAGTCTTGGAAGCATATTTTTTACTACGTATGCACTCGTAACTTGCAAACTATAAAAAAGGAAAACCAATCATAATGAAAATATTCGAAATATATATTTCAAGTGTTTAGAAATAAAACAAAAATGCAATATTTTTCAATTTTGTGCATGCATTTGTACAAATTTTCCTTTGCTAAACTTAAAAAGCACTTGCATTGTTGTATTCCAGCGAATAATGGCAGATAACATTTACAATTTACTAAAATTCGTTTGTAATCGTAAACCCTCAGTCTGAACAAAAGTGTATTTAAATTCGCTCCAATTACGAAATTCCATACCGCCATTTTTGGTGGTTGGGCAACACTCCTCTTGAAAATGACATTTAGGGAGGATTTCTTTAGCATATGCCTGAGATAAACATGGCTTTCTAACCATTAATATTTAACCCTGCAGCTAGCGATAATCTGACAACTAAATTTGTTTATTGGTAAAGGGATTTTGGAAAGTGTGGAGTCTTTGCGCATACTGCCAGACTAAAGTTGATTATTGGTAAGGCCGAATATTTATATGAACATAGCTGTATTACTAATATATCGTTCCAAGCTATTCTGAAAATATATTCATTTCGACTTTGATCACTTTAGATACTTAAGTTTTCTTTTTGTTTATTTATCCCTGTTAGGGCCGTTTGCTGATACGACTCATAGCGAATTAAGTGACACATAAACCCTTATGTGACAGTTTATGCTCTAAAAAAAGTACCCTATAAGTATTTAAGTAGATCTTAAATCGTTAAGAGTCGTATGAGCAAACGGCCCTTAGGAAATTTATTTCGTATATCACAGCCACCCCATTCGATATAAATAAAATGGAAAGAACTACCCAATGTCAGCCCAAACCGATAAACAAATAATTTCTAGACATCTTAAAGTATGTAACATATTAAGTTCTTTGACATGTAAGACGCAGCTAAGAACTAAATTTCAACGGCATTGACTTTATATTAAGCACTAGCGGGTACCCAACGTGCGGTGCTGAGCCTTAGGTCAATTTTCTGGGCCGATTTTTTCATTGAAACACTCTCGGAACAATACCGAACATTTTCTGAAAATTTGAGTTTAATCGGTTTGGTAGTTTCCGAGTCCGTAGCATACAGAGGTAGGTACTTAATTTACATTACATTACATTACATCATTACATTTGTAACGCCAAAAAGGAGTCACCGGCTACACCATAAAGTATATGTCTTTCATTAGCTTGACAACTTGAAATTATTGATGATGAATTGCCGCCAAGTCTTGTCGCCATTATTTCCCAATAAAATTCCTATAAAATGAAAACTTTGAGAGGTTATTGGATGAATATTGGATGAAATATGTCAAGATGATTAATTTTCGAAGCAATCTTTCAAGATGCATTAGAACTGGTGACTTTAACCTACCTATATCTTTATTCCTTAATTGGTTGCCTACTTGTTTGTCTAAAAACAATCCAATTATGCCAGGTGGACAATAAAGTTAACGGATAATTTATCCAAAATAAAATATACCCATCCCGATCTTTTGGCAAATATTAACAAATGTGGATTTGGTGTAAAAAGAAAAACTAAAAATTTCTCTGCCGATGCTGCAAATGATGTTTCCTCTTTAACACATACGGAAATAACACAGAACTGCAAATTCTTCACACTTTGTTGGGAATGTCGCGAAAAGACGATGTAGCTTCTGATTTAAAGCCTGGCGAAAAAAGAAGATTTTCAGAAAACTTGAAAAACGTGAGAGGAAATTTGAAAAATATTTTAATCCATTTACAAATAGCTGTAATGGATGTAATCTTCAAAATCTGCTTCAAAGACAACAGAAAAGTTTTTGCTCACAGTACGAGAAAGTAGAGCACAAAAAAGATACAAATTTATCTGTGAATGTCGAATGGATGAAATGTGGTTTGAAAAGACAATTTTTCAGAAACCGAAATTACGTCAGCTGGGGTTACTTTGTGCCTGCAGGATTACTTTGTGCCAAACAATTTCAATTTCACTTTACCAACACTTTTACATAGAATATGCCAATTTTTTCACTGTGGAAAGGTTTTGCAGTGATTCTCTACTATTCGTTAATTATTGCTTTGTTTTTATATTTTTGAATAATGACATGCGATTCAAAATCAAGTTTTTGTCGGAAAAGTTCTAATGCGACAAATTTCAACTAAAACCAAAACACTAAAATCGCTTCAACTCCTGAAGGTGAGTTATTTTTTTTTTATGATTTATGTGTGATGAGTAATATTAAAATTAATATAAGTAAAACCTTTTCAATAAAGGCGCAAGAATATGGGTAACTTTGTACCACCGTCCTTGTTGTTTCACTTGGCACAAAGTTACCCCCTGTGTATCGATTTTTTTTACCACATACAACGTTCCTGGTCCGAAGTAACACCGTACCTTTAAATTTTAAATTTGAAGGTTCGAGAATTGAGCCGAAATGCCTCGAAAATATATAAAAAAGATAATAGGACGGCCCTTCGGCAATTTCGCTTATGAAACATTGAAAAACACCGAGCAGGAAGTCCGAAGTGGACGAATTTCAATTTGAAAAGCGAGCGAAAGGTACGGTATTCATAGGAATACTCTAGGGAATAAATTAGAATATGCTTATTCAAATGTTCAGTGCCGAAGAAGTCAGAATTAATTAAGGACAAATGATTGCTACATCCACTTATGGTTTTCCAGTCGCTCCTCTTGATTACGACAAATCAGGGAGGAAAGAAAATCGTTTCTGGAACAACGGGCCTGACCCTGAATTGACCAAATCATTTATTAACCGACACAAATCTTTTTGATCTTTGCAGCGTCCCCGCAACATTTTATTAAAAATTAATTTTTTAAGGCTTTTAGCTTCTTTTTTTTTATCGTAAATAAAAATTGTTCAATTGTTTGTTTAAAATATGTTGTTTTTTAAATAGTATATGGGGTAAAATTCAACCAGACTTACATTTTGACAAGATTATCAAAGGATTTCGTCATTGATGGCTTGCTGTTTAAAATTGTATGTCCTTTCGTTAATTTGAAAACGTTTCCTTTATTGCTTAATGCTTAAGATCAAAATGGTATACCTTATTTTGTTTCTTTCATAAAGAAATAAAAGTATTTTTACAAAAACATCAAAACCTGGTACCCCAGGTAACCCCAGTTTAGGTACAAATTTTTCTTCTGAATATAAAACACTAAAAAAATCAAGGAGTTGAACTGAAATGGAAAAAAAAACTGATTGATCGAATTTTGCCTCTTAGCGTCCCAAAATTCAGTATATAAGAGAGATATTTTCCTCCTGGTTTCGGGGTTGGACTACGTTGGATTGTGTTCGGGCCTCGTAGTATTCCTCGGCGTCACCGTCTTCCATTCGCCAACTCTGCAGCTTTGTTTGACTCTCTACCTCGCTTATGCTGTCCGAAGGCCGCAGTAAACGTTGAGTAGGCAGACGAACAAAGGGGGAAAAAGGTACGGGAAGTGCGTTGCGCAACAACCCAGCAACAACAACAAGCGTAAAACAAGCGAAAAGAACCGATCAAAAAAAAACACGGCTTGTTATAATTTAACAAAAGAATGTTCTGTTTTATTTGTCAGAAAGGGAAAAAATTAATGTTTAAAAGGGAACAAATTATTGTGGCAATTCTGGCTGTAGTTGTTCAATCTTGAATGTAACGGGTTACTTATGCAGTCCTGGAACCGCAGTAAGCAATCCGTTTGTTTACAAAGAATGGAAAACTCAGCAGAAGCAAAAGGCAAAACTCAGATGTGGCACTTTTCGAGATGACGGTAGCGTAACCTTCGATCAGGCGAAATACCAAATGTGAGTCCCGATATGCTATTTGCTCTGGTTTTTATACTAAAATCTGAAAGCTTTTGGAAGAGCTTTTGGAAGAGCTTTTTATGTTTGTTTATTGTTTTGCTGAAAGAGCTTTTGGGGAGTGTTTGGTAATTTTAATTACTGCCAGTCAGTGATGCCAAGTTTGAATTTGTTTGTTTTATGTTTTCAACAATGAATGATAAAAGTATGTAAAGAACAAAAATAATTTCAATAAAAAAAAATGTTAAAAATAAATTTACCAAAAGAAACAATGTAAAGTATACAAAGAATGAACAATGTAAAGTATACAAAAATGATAATCATATATAATAAAAATGGTGGTGTTACAAGTAGACATTAGGGAAATTTTCAAATATCCGATAACACCTATAACACAGGCATTTGGGCATTTAGACGGGTCACTTGTTAAAACCGGTAAATCAGCATTTTAAAGACAAATGGAAAAACAGCAGAAAGCATTCCGCCAAATCGAATCGATGCACACCTGTTGCACACCTTTGACATTTGAGAAAATTTCAATACATATTTTTAAAAATATTTGCCGTATGAAAGCAAAAAATATTCATTCTGTATTTGGCCTAATAATATATGTTCAGTTCTCTCGGACTACAAGATTGATCGGACGTGTTTAACTGCTACTGTGTAAAATCTTACAGTTGTGCTATTTTATTTCTAAGTGTCCCACTATGGTTACATTACAGTGCCCTAGTTGTCGCCTAAATTTAGTTGACAATGACTTGTTAATTGCCAAAATTGATGAATTGCATAAAGAAATTATTGAACTGAAGGATTTTATTTTACGCTCTTCTTGAGATGTTTGGATTCCATTCTAGTATTTTAAATTGGATCGGCAGTTATCTGCGAAATCGGTAACAATATGTTAAGATACGATCCGCCCTGTCTAATGACATTTTAAATTTCTCAGGTGTCCCCCAGGGAAGCCATATTGGTCCGCTCCTCCTCCTTTTCGCATTCTTCGGCCTAGAGAACTGTATTTTTTTTATGTTTCTCGGTACAGAACTAATTATGGTCAAAATGATCCCATAACTAAAGCTTGTGTCAATCATAATTTATATAATAATTCAATTGACTTCAATATGAGTAGAATACTTTGTAAAACTGCTATAATGAATTCACTGTAATCTAATAATTAAATATGTGTATAAAATATGAATTTCTATATTGATATTAGAAGTAGTCTAAAATAAGATAAACTTATAAGACGAAATAAGTAATAAATAAATAGAAATGCTGTTGTTTTATTACAATTCAGTCAAATAATTACCTTTTTTCTTAATAACCAAACAGTGTATAGTTTACCGTATAAATTTTGTAGCGTTTTAACATGAGCAAAGATGTTCAGCTAAATCGCTTTATATATCTACCTTATGTACATCTGTTCACAATATTTCCCACAGCACGCTCACCACGCTTACTGCAGCGCTTAAGCTAGCGGCTACGGTTTGTTTCGTTGGCTTATGCATTTTTTGTTCTTGTTGTTTTCACTTTGCTGTGGGATATAAGCGGTACTTTGGTTTTGGTTTTTCATTGGTGAGTCGACAGATCGATAACTCGCTGTCTTTTCTGTACTCCGCGGCAAATAATAAAAGTAAAATTAAAATCTTTTGAAAACTTTGAAATTTTGAACACGAAGTAGTTAAACATAGTGCTTTGAAGAGAAATCAAAAACGACCAATGGATTTTATAGCAAGCTGGGGTCGAATTACCGCATCCGTTAGCGAACAATACGTAACTGAAAAATGTTGATTTGGTATGATCGCATACGAGATCGACTATCGAGTATCGAATTTTGGCATTCTGTCATCAGTGATTGAGTATATTTTCATACGGTAGGGCAGAGATGAATGAATAAAAGAGATGGATATCTTTCGTACGTCTATACCTGCAAAACCCATTTGGTTACAGTTTGTTATTTCAACTCCCGTCTATGAATACGTGTGAGGTACAAAAAAGCATGTTGCTAATGGCCGGTCAACATTCCTTTTGCTTTTATGGGCATCGCGCTGTTCAATTGTTTTGTGTTTGGTATTGAACTTATTTGGTTTTTGTTGAGGCTTCGATTAAAATAAAAAAAATATTGAAATACAATTATCGGAATAGCGAATTTTTGTATTAAAGTTCAATTCATTAACTCACATACACTATAGAAAAGAAATGTGCATATGTGCGTGACTTCATGAATTTTACGGGAAAACAGCTTTTAGGCAGCCGCCTTTCCACTGGAAAGTTATATATCTCTGTATTCCATTATCTTTGCGGTAGGGTTTGTGGTGTCGAATGGATGCATTTTAGGAGAGAAAATATAAGATATTTTTATTTTGATAATTTTACATTATTTTTAATTTATTAATTTTATTTAATTGTATGTCGAGCTTAAATAAAATTAATCCACTGCAAAAAGAGATTTTAGCGAGCTTTATGAGCCGTCACCCCGATCTTGCGAAAAATATTCTCACGTGCGCACAGGGGAAGGCCACTTACATCAAAGTATGGAATGAGTTAACCCAAAAATTAAACTCTAAGGGGCCACCAGTTAAAAATTCAAATTTGTGATTAACTGACCTCCTCATCCCAATTCTTTTCAAAAATTATATTTTCTGCACACAAGACTTCTTCCATTCCCTCACAAATGTTGGAAACAATTTTTGAGACTGCGCTTTGCGACATTCCGATTAAGTAATCGTTACCTGAAAAAAAAATTTTATTAAATTCTATAAGAAATGAAATGCTAGTGCATAAGTTAAACCATACCTACCAATAGAATTTTGATATCCTCCACTTCTTAGTAAGGACAAAGTTGCAGCTAATTGCAGTGGAGCTGGGACGGCGGTTGTGGTACTTCATCTAAAACGTATTTTATCCATAATAAAAACGAATGCACTCTTATTCACTCTGAATCGCTTAATAATACTGTAATCGAAAGCTTAAGTTATTTAAAATGGTCCAAGAAAAATATAATTTAATTGATTATACGTAGGTACGCAGAGTTTGGTAAGGATAAAGGATTGCTTTTATCTCTTAAACGCTTTCGTTCAATGGACTCGCCATGTCCATCTTCAGACTCAGAAGATGACAAGTACAGCAAATACTCCATTTAAGACTTTATAATTTATAAAGAAACACCAATTTAATTTCAAAACATTCACAGAAAAACAAGACATTTGACATTTGTTCGCCGTCAAACATGAATGTAGCAGAATTGTGCTAGTACAATTGGTACAATTTTAAATGTGCATTCGATACGTGACCATTCGTATGTGATCATTCCAATGTAGTTACTCGATCACTCGATAACGTATGCATTTCATTCACTCGATAACTGATGTGGTAATTAGACCCCAGATGCAAAAAGAGAATCGTTGAGTTTTTAATTGGGGAAAAGTGAAAAAAGTACTGTCCAATTTTTAATGAAAAACTGATAACTGTAACAGAGGAAGAAAAATGCTTCCTTTTCATGACTGAAAATGAGAATGTTTCACGAAACGAAATCAAAGCAAGAACCTGACGACAAGTGAAACGTCTTGGACTTATATTTTTGTTATCAAGGAGTTTTTCTCCAAATTCTTAAACAAAAATTAAGTGGTTGTATCAATTATTCCAAATTGGCATTTTGTCAGTATTTTAACTTCGTCCGGCAAGCCAAAAAGTTTTGGATCTTCATATTTTTATTCTTATTGTAATATCCTACTTTTTTGGAGAAATTGGTGCGGTTCCGGCGCGTGTAACAGGGTTTTGGCGGAACCTTAAACGTATTGAATATTGTACTAAGGGGTCATAATCTATTATTTTCCCGTAGATTCAAGTGGTTACACCAATTATTAATATTTTTCAGTATGGCGGATTTTTAATATGCACCCCTCCGCTGCCATACGGGCATATTTAAAATCATACGCCGTGACTTGGTGGTTAGTATACTGAAAACATAAATCACATCTTAAGGATCAACTCTTACTAAACATATAACCGGTCTGTGTAAGATCATTAAATCATCCGTTCGCACTCGACACAAAATTGTACAAGTCCTTTCCATTCGTCTCAAAATTAATCAATGCGGTATTGACTTGCCTCTGGTTCAGAAGTCAATTGTGTCACCATACAGCAGCGCAACTATTGCAGCTTCCGTCAAAGCTTACTCATGTAGAGGCCGGGTTTAGTCAGCAATAGCACTTGTCAAAGGGAGGTATATATCATGTCGTATCACCCTTTGAAGTCACACACCGGCTCTCAAATTCAAGTCACTGTCTGGGCCTGGGACATAATAAAAACAACGCATCTCAAAGATTTAGTTTTAGAGGGCCAAAAGTTGTAAACCAGCTAAAATCGACTCATTTTTTTACAGTGACTGACATATACCCTGTTGTCGTAAATAGGCATGTCAATCGAAACCAATTTGCCAACAGCTTAAAATGCAAAAATTGTTTCAATAGTCTGTAATAAATCCCCATCACAGCACCAGTACAAACTTTCTACTACACCTGTACAACTTTCAAGTTCGCTGAATCGGCGGAAAATATTTCGTGTAAGGAGGATTACCTGTATATGTCAAGGCGAGTAGTAGATAAAAACTATCAGGTTGCTCGTTAAGTTAACTTCTACCCAGTTCTTCAAAAGTCGCGAAGAAAAGTTCTGAATGATTTTCAGCGAAAGGATGGATGTAAACTTAAAAACAAAAACAATTCAGCTCAAGCTCTTTAGCAAGATATACATCAGTGTCTCACCGATCAATACATTTTGATTTATTTTTCAAAAATATATTTGACCCCGAACTTGTAGAATCCAATTTATTGTAGAAAATTCCCACGTTCATACACTTTTAAAGTTCGGCGCGGGCAAAAGATCGGCTATGCAGCTTTAGATGGCGCAAGAAATCACTCCCGTCAATTTGGTCACTTATAGTGTTAATATATCGTGGGACTTATCCCTGTTTTGTGTGAATTTCGTTGTCCAAAAAGCATTCCGTAGCAAAAGGAAAAAATCATAATTTTTTGCTGAAATTTTATCTAAGCGTCTACATCTCAACATAGTTATATAAACACACTAAATGTCCATAAACAAGTAAAAGTGTTACCATGCCCTGCATACAAGTCATGCAAAATTGTTTTTGTATGGGGGTTACCAGAACTACTTGACCGACATAGTTCAATTTAAATATCAACCTAACGACGATAAGAAGAAGTCCTTTCACCAAACTTCATTCGTCTGGGTTGTTTCCTTCCGACGCTATCGTGTTTTCAAACAGACAGAGAGACACATGGGTCTATTCATTTTGCATGGGATGCACCAGAACTACTTGGCCAACATAGCCCATTTTCAATACCAACCTGACGACGATAAATAGAAATCTTTTCACCAAATTTTGTTCGCCTATGTCAATTCCTTTGGGCGCTATCGTGCTTTCAACAGACAGCCGGACATGGCTAAATCGATTCAGAATGTGATCATGATTCAGAATATATATACTTTATGAGGTCTCCGGTGACTCCTTCTTGGCGTTACAAATGTTCTGACAAAGTGAATATACCTTCCTGTGGAGGGTATAAAAAGAGCTAATTTTTAGTACTAAAGGACATTATTTTAATGATATCGATATAAACAAATTGTTCGCATGTTCGCCATAGAATTTCGTTTAAGTATTGCAAATAATTTCTCCTTTCACATTCGCATTTTTTTTTTAATGATCGATTTGGTGAAACTATTAACAACAGTATTAAACGAGACTGACAACTGTACTGTCACTTAAAAAAGTGTAGGAAAAATTATAAACAAAAAACCAAGTAAAAAAAATTCGTCAGTTTCCTAAAAAAAATTGTGATGAAATAATAATAAATGTGCAGTCATCAATTTGCAACTTTATTTTACTTTTCACATAAATAGTGACATTATTTTCATTCATAAAATGTTGTGTTTTTTTTTTATTAAAAACTAGCACTATTCATTTTCTTGGCTGAAGCGGTTGTTTTCAAATGGAATTATTTAAAATGTTTTAATAAATTTTAATTGTTTTTTTGTTGTTTTCCGCTATTAAATGGAATCTTCATGAAAAGATTATAACTCAAAAATCATATTTCAAATCATAATAATCGTAATCCATCCATTGTCGTTTTTCTATTGACATTCCCGGCGAAATATTTGCTAGCATAAAAAAGAGACAACACGAAGACATGTTTGAATAAGCTTCATGAGTGAACGTGTCAAGATGTAGTTGATTTATAAATAAAAAGAATTACTTGAGTTTGTCATTGAAACTTCATTTTGATTATTTTTGTGTGTTTATAAATTTTGGGAATTCCCAAAAACAGACACATTAATTGTAGGAACAAAAATATCTTCTTTTATTTCAACGAATGAATTTTTCACACTTATTCCTTTATTTATTTATGTTGATTACATTCGCTACTTTAAATTTTGTAGAATAGAAAACAAATGTTATCGTGGTGCAACAAAACAACGAATTTAAACTCTCAGAACGCATCCATCAGCTGACAGCAACTCACGAAATACACTAAATCTCATTCAGTGTTCCTAGCACTCTCTCTTTATTTTTCCCACGAAGTGTGTTTATTTTTTCCTTTTCACTAAACTCAAAACATCTCTATTTTTTTATGAATAAAACATGGTTTTAAAATTAAAATATGTATTTTTCGGAAAGAAAATAACATTAAATGAATCTTCAGTATAAAAATCGCAGTTTGCTAACATTATAATCATTATTTTTGGTACTGGAAATTGCTGCTAAAGGCAAATCTCCTTTTTATGTACATTTAGTGCGTTGATATTCATTGTGAAATGTAATTTGAATGTTTTCTTGTCAGATTGTTGATATTTCCACAATCTTTATGTTTTTTTTCCTTTTACGTACAGAAAGTTTTTCAAAATTGAAATTCCCACAAAAAGGTAGAGATACCACGATGTAGGATCACTGCTGGGTGTCAGCAGTTTATTACAACTCCCGCCATTTAGAATTGCATTTTTTTTTGCTGCTTCACACGTATTCCCAGTCACAGACAGTGCCAACGTATATTGAAAATATTTGCGGGGTAAATCGGGGAGACGCAGGAAAGCTGTCAGTCTATTTCTACTTAGTTTATGTTTCAGACGAAAGAACCGCAAAAAAAAGTCTCTTCTCTTTCTTTTCTATCATTCTTTCAGGCTTGAATGACAATGTCCTTTTTTTTGCAGGTATTTTCATAAACAATTGCACCTTTCGGAAGAAATAAACATTTATTTATTCGTTCCAGAATGTGTATAAACAAACAATAAATTAGTCAGTCCACAAATTATCCTAATCGACTCCCTGACATTATCAGCAGTTAATCGTTCTTTATGTGCGAAATACAAAAGCACTCAATTGAGGATTCTGTATTCAAGGGTAACAACAACTGGCGCTTTTGCCCTCTATAAAAAAGCCTTTGTCAGAATGAGTTTTAAATAAAGCCTACATTTAAAACGACGTGCTGACTGAATGACTTGTAAAAATCAAAAAAAAAAAAATCGGTCCACATTGTAAATTAATTCAGCAGGAAAATATTTTCAGTTTTTCTAGGCACATTCGACATACAGTTGTTTATTCTCTACGCAATAAACATGAATGGTGAATGGATACCTGATGTAATTCGTGCATTCGCATAATCCCAAGCTTCCCCTTTTATAGTTGGGACTCAAGTCTTGAGGGGAAATAAGAAAAGTTTATTCAAAAAATAGAGAAAAGTACAAGTAATGTGTACACAAACTCACACGCTACACAGCTAAATCCAATTATATGCTCAAAAAAATCAGTCCTCTTTGCGTGAGAACTTTTGCTAGATAATGTGTACCGCGGGAAACTATCAGCAGCAGGTGCTAACGACAGATCACCTTCATAAACGATTTTTCTACAAGTTGAAAGATTTAACCCTTCGTCTACCGCAAAGACTTGAAGCTTTTGCCTTGCGTTCGGACTCATTTCATTTTGTTGGTACTTGTATATATATTTTTTATCGTGTGCACTTTGGTACGAGTAAATATGCGAGTGGTGTGGACGAGTGTGCTGTCTATTGCAAAGTTTGTGAAGTTACTTGAGGTAGAAAATTGTGACAGAACATTCACCTGTCTGCACTTTGGGAAAAGTGTCGGGGCGAGAAGAAAAACTTATTACAAGAATTTCACTTTGGAGAAGGTATGTGTCCGCATCCGGTAATATTAACATTATAGGATTGCACTTACTTTGATGAGGGTAAGTTAGTGTAATGAAAATGCAAGAGTTGTTTTTTTTTTTTGGTGCACAGTTTATTTTCCAAAATTGAATTTGATGTGGGGAATGGTGTAAAAACAAGTTTACGTTTGATGTAAAAAAAGGTGATATCGATCCATCAACCCAATAATCTGTACAGTAGTGATGGAATAATTAGCATTAGCAAAATTAATTCACGATGAAAATTGTTTTAGCATTAGCAGTATGAAAAGCAGTTGCTAAATTTGATGAAATGCTAATGCTTTTCTTTCTGCATTGTGTTGGATGCACAGAGAGTGAGAAAGAGAAGATGAAGATGCAAAATAAAACGACAACGTTCACTTCGAATTGTTGTGTGATATGCACGCAAAGCACAGAGTAAAAAAAAGGAGAAGAGAACTAAGCAGGCTTGTACAAAACGGAAATGTATTGAATATTGCGTTGCGTATTGTGTATACACTCACACCTTATGTTTATTTTCATTTGAAGTTGTTTAACTGTTCCGGCCTGGGCTCATTTGCATTCCAATGTATTGAATGAATAACGAAAAAGCAAGCTTTTTTTCACATTAGCAAATACACATTGACGACAGTGTGAAGTGAAATAGCATTATCTGCGTAAAACTTTGCGATTCACGTAATGCTATAATTAGTCTGCTAATTGTTTGTAGGTGTAAGAAGGGATTTTTCTGGTTGTTTTGTGAATTTTGTTTGATTACTCTTCCATGATTTAGAGATTGCTCGTAATCGTAAGTTAAAATTTGTGTTTAATTCAAAGAAGCTTCTATAATTATTGTGTTTTCGTTTCCCTTTTCAAAAAAAAGTATTTATCATAAATAAAGCGCAATGGCTTCTCGGATGCGGTCTTCCACTGCAATTTGGAACTTCTTCTCTAAAGTGGATGGAACTGATAAGATGGCTAGTTGTAATCAATGTTCAAAGCAGCTATCTTACCGGACATCTATTACTAATTTGAAAACTCACCTGAAACTAAAACATATTGGACACTACAATAGCTTTGCAACAGAATTTGAACCATCCCGGGAAAATACGATTACGATGCAGAGAACTGCGTTACCCCAACTTTCGGCCTCAACTTCTTCACAAGCTATCACAGCTTCACAGACAGAAAAGACTCCTCACGTTCAAGGCGAAAATGATGCAGTTCCAGCAAAAAAACAAAGAATGGGACAAAATGATATTCTAAGCTATGCCAGAAGGCCCTTACGTCCGGATGAGAAAAAACACATTGATGCCATGTTTTTAAAATTCATAGCTCGAACTTATCAACCCTTTTCCATCGTAGAAGAGGAAGATTTTATTGAATTTGTTGCAGCCTTAAATCCTAGCTACATTTTGCCCGGACGAAAAACTATATCTGAAAGATTGATTCCATTTCTTTATAATAGGTGTTTAGAAAACCAAAAACAGTTGATAAATGAAGAAGCAGTGTCTGTGTGTCTAACAACGGACTGTTGGACTTCAGCAGCTATGGACGCTTTTATAGGTATCACAGCACACTTCATAAATACGAGACGGTGGTGTTAAAATGCTGCCAGATTCATGGTGCACACACGAGCAACAATTTGGCATCAATTTTAAAAAATACGGTCCGAGATTGGAATCTTCAAGATAAAATTAATTTCTGCGTTACAGATAATGCAGCAAATATCATCGGTGCCATTAATGAAATAGGTTGGGATCACTGTGGATGCATAGCTCATAAATTAAATCTAATTCTTCAAAGTGCTTTAAAGCTTTTTGAGACTACTTTAAAAAAAGTAAGAAGAATCGTGAACCATTTTCGTTCCAGCTATAAAGCAAAAGAAAAACTTCAAGAGTTCCAAGTTAAAGTTATGGAGAAATCTAGTCCCTTAGTCCTTATAAACTCAGTAGTAACACGATGGAATTCCACCTTTTATATGTTACAACGTTTTATTGAATTGCAGGATGCGGTACGGGCTACCATACCAAATTTAGGTACTGATTTACCAGTCATCACAGTTGAAGAATGGCAATCTCTTAAGCAGCTCTGCCAAATTTTAAAACCTTTTGAACAAGCGACAAGAGAACTGAGCGCCGAAAAGTACGTTAGTGCATCCAAAGCGATTCCACTCATAAACGGTTTATTCGATGTGCTAGAAGAACTGAAGAAAAAAACTAACTATTTACCAACCATAACTAATTTAACAGACCACCTTAAAACAGAAATGTCACACCGTTTTGAGGGAGTAGAAACCAACCCCAATTTGGCGCTTTGCACAATTTTAGACCCACGGTACAAATTGACTATGTTCATTAAAGAAGAGTCTGCAGAAGCCATACGAAATAAATTAATTAATAAAGTGAAAGACATGATAGCCGCGGATCAAAAAAGTAAGGAAAACTCTGAAAACACCAGTGGCATTTCACAGAGTCTGAGTAATATCGCATTGGATGAGATAGAAATAGATCTATGGAGACGAAGAAATATGTTGATTGAGAAAAGAAAAGCTAGTCCAGGTCCAAACACAACTATATTTTCAAAGCAAGAGGTAGAATCATACTTACATGATGATTTCGCTGACAACTTATGTGATCCGTGTAATTGGTGGCGAACCAATGGATATAAATATCCTCATCTATCAAAGATATTTATTGAAAACTGTAATATGATCGCAACATCTGTTCCAAGTGAGAGACTATTTTCAAAAGCCGGTTATACAATTACAGATAGAAGAACCCGACTTTCTGCTAGCAAAGCCGAGCAATTGGTGTTTTTAAATGCTAACTTAAAAAATACCGATTACAAGAAGCTTATACCGTAATCCATATGTAATTATGTACATTAATAAACATTTTGATACTATGACTTCAAATAATTTATGTGAATACACAGTTTTTGAAAGCTATGTTAAATTTAAGTAGGAAAATCAAAATCTATCTTCACTTAGACTTTTTTTGATGATATTTCATATTAATTTAGCATTAGCATTTCACATGCTAAGTATGAAAAAATCGCATGCTAATTAAATTAAAAGAAAATAGCATTAATTTCCATCACTACTGTACAGGGAGGGCCAAATACAAGTTTATTTTAAAAAACGCAAGAAAATTAACAAAATTCATTTTTTCCCATGTACAAGGTGGCGCAAAAATAACCTTCCGATGTTTTTTGGCTGTAATTTAAAAAAAAAAGAGAAACTTTGATTCTTCTTGTGGATTATTTTTATTTGGTCTTTTAATTTTTTTTACATCAAGTCGAGAATATGATGTCATGTAAATGGCCGCCGCCACAGTTGATTGTCATTTGAGCCCTTTTTATGGCATTTTCCATCACTTTGGCCAAAACTTCCGGCGATAGGTCCTCACATTCTTGACGGATATTGTCTTTAAGAGCTGCAAGAGTCTGAGGCTTGTTGACATAAACCCGCGACTTCAAAAAGCCCCACAAAAAGAAGTCTGGAGCGGTCAAATCAGGCGATCTTGCGGGCTAGTGCAAATCGCCAAAAACGACACCGCTTTCAGAATATCGGTTGTGGCTCGCGCAGTGTGTGCCGTAGCTCCGTCCTGTTGGAACCACATGTCCTCCAGTCCTAAATCGTCCAATTGCGGTAGGAAAAAATCGGTAAACATGGCCCTATAGCGCCCACCGTTCACTGTTGTCGTTTGACCAGCGGCGTTCTCGAAAAAAAATGGCCGCGTCAACAGAGGCGATATTCTCGGCACAACGGGCGCTCCGGGGCCCGCCACTCTTGGCAACGTCTCGTGTTGTGCCAGTCTCTTCGAGGCGAGCGGCTAAACGTCGCAGTGTTTCACCAGTAGGCGTTGGACGGCTAGGAAATCTGCGACGAAATTCACGTTGTGCCAAAGTCACCGACCGATTATTGCTCAAGTAAATAGTCACCAATATTCCGCGTTCTGGAGCAGTGTAGCGTAACATTGTTTATTAACGTGTATTTCGCATGTGTTTACTACACAAATGTCAAAACAGAACTGACATTAGGCGCCAATCGCAAAATTTATAGCATTTTATGATAGGAGGATTACTTTTGCGCCACCTTGTATTGTTCCTTTATTAGGAAGAGCAAACATTCCCATTAATTATGGAACACAACGTCGGTTAAGTGGCTGCGGCGACTGGCTTCGCAGTAGCGCATTCCGTCACTCCAAGTTTCCAAGACCTAGTTGATGGTTTCGGGCTGTAGCTAACGGATTGTCTGGATGATATTGGCCTTAAGGGCTTGAATCGTTTCCGGATTGTTGGCATGGCGCCTTTCTGCATGAACCAGAGGTCGCCCAAATCCATTTCAATTTCAGTAAAAAAAAAGGTCGGTTAACGTGGATCTGCTCTGCAACGCCCACCGTTGACCGAAACGTTGTTCCCAGCCTCATTTTCGAAGAGTCTCACACTCTCGGCTACAGCAGCCACATTCTTATGGGTACCATGAGTGTGCTTCATTTCGGCCAAAACGTCTTGTCAAAAAACGCACTGTTTGAGCTACACAGCACTCACTTTGGAAATAAGTTCTCAATATTTCCCAACGTTGTTCAAGCGTAAAGCGATTATTATCGTCACATTAGTCCTGCGTACAAGTGGCTTGGATCGGGTTTCGTCCTATCGTAATGCGCACATGTGGTTTGGGTCGGGTGTCCTCTGTGGGAACCTGTAAGGCGTCGATCGTGGGAATCGATTTGGAAGTCGATCGTGTTAACTTGATACTGACTTTCTGTCAAGATTTTGAGAGGAAAACAGCTGTCAGTGTCAAAATAATCTATGTTTTTTCAAAAGAAACCGCTAGATGGTCCACCCTTTATAAAGTTGCTTTTCAAGGCGAATAATTTCTTACGGCTACGGATTTAAGTTGTCAATTTTCACTCAGAGATTGCAAATTATGTGGCTTATGATAGCGGGTGTAAATGAGATTATTTATATACACAGCTGGTCAACAAAATGGATTTTTTTCAATTTGTTTCTTGTTTTTACAATTATATTAATAAAATTCACATTATTTTTGAATATGGAAAATAATTATCTGTTTATTTTCCGAATAATTTAACAAAAACTTTTGGAGTTATGGTTTCCGCTTGGACAAAAAAATAGGTGTGTTCCTAAATAAACATTAATTATAGAAATTATTAATATTTTTTTTGTTTTTTTTTTAACTTACTCTAAGGATATTCATGTTATCCTCCATTATTTGCCAAAACTTTTTGGAGTCGACGTTGCATTGACCCTACCAATTTCTGGCACGCTTCGGGAGGAATGGAATACCATTCCTTTTGCATTGCTTCCCATAGTTGATACCCATTAGAGAAGAACTGACCCCTCAATTTTCTTTTCAGTTCATCCAACAAGTTCTCAATGGGATTGACATCTGGAGATTGCCTTGGCCATACAACTACAGAGATGTTTTGATCTCGAAACCAATCTTTCACAATACCGGCTGGATGTTTTGGATCATTGTCCTGTTGGAAATGTCATCGGAGGTGATGTCCCATATCCATATTTTGTCATAATGTTATTGACACGGAATATAGGACCAACACCACACCAGGAAAAACAGCCCCATACCATTATATTTCCTCCACCATGTTTAACGGTCTTCAGTGTATAGCGTGGATGGTATTCTTTTCCTTTTGGTCGCCAAACGTTACGCCCACAATCCGAGGAGAACAAATTTATTTTTGTTTCGTCACTCCACAGAATATTCCGCCATTTTTTTACACCTTCAGGGCCATTCCAACTTCTATGGCTAAAGGCAAATTCTTTTCGGGACTTTACGTTCTTAGCTCTTAGGAGTGGAACTTTTCTGGCGACTCTTCCCTGGGAGATTGAAGTTCTGTAGTCTCCTGCGGATTGTGCGTGCACTGATTCCATCCCCAATTTGTACGCCTATAGGCCGTGATGAAACAAACGGATTTGACTTCGCTAAAAGTAAAATGCGGCGGTCAGTAGTAGCTGTGGTTTTTTTCGGTGCCGTGACATAAGGCCAAGCGTCATAAGGCCAAATCTCGAAATTTGGCCTAGTGACGCTTTGCGAAAGTGACATAAGGCCAAATTCTAGCGTTTTGGCTTTATGACACTTTCGATTGCATACTTGATTTTGCGATACAATTCATTAACCATTGCTTATAGCCGCAAGAAGATACCACATTGAAAGTACCATCCAATAGATAGTTTCTTTGTGATGTGTCGGGTAGATTTTGGATTGCGGTTGCAATAGCAGGGGACAAGAATATGGAGTAACTAAAGTTTTCCTCAATTACTGTACTCCTATAAAAGGGATCGCTATTTTGGTATCTAGACATACCAAATGTACCCATGACAGTATCAATTTTAAATATATCCGACACATCTTTAGGAGTAACGGAAGCTTTTGGAAATGCTTGGTTTCGAATACGTATGAGCTGCCTTCGTAGTTTGCCGAATTGTGCCTGCGAATAGAGGACCCAAATATTTACAATGAGAACGAAAAATGTAAGGCTCTTTGCATCTATGTGAACATAGTTGTGTAACTCTTCTTTGACTTCTTATCCAAGAGGACAAACAAGAATGGAAATACCTGGGGATATATAAATTACTATATTAATAGATTAAAATAAGCTGTTTTATCGGCGGTGATTTGAGTACCATTTGGCTTTATGTCACTTTAGCAAAGCGACATAAGACCTAATGCGAAAATTTGGCTTTATGTCACTTTCCCGATTTGGCCTTATGACGCTTGGCCTTTTGTCACGGCACCGTTTTTTTCGGCCTTCCTCTATTTTCTGTTGCTAGTTTTGGCTTAAGAGCATTGGTTACGAAGTTCTGTGACCTTCCAAGGGCATATGCATATGCTATAAATTTATAGGTTTTACCCTCACCCCTTAACTGCTGAACTGCTAGCCTTTCTAGCGCAGATCAGTGGACTTTTCGAACTATCTTAAAATATAATTTAACAAAAAGCTTAAACAAAAATTGTGATAAAGTGATTAAAAAACAAACTAACCTTTAAAGATAATCACTTTTTAATAACACTTTTGCAACAAATCGCTAAATTTAAACAATTTATTTAAGCACACCTATTTTTATGTCCAACTCTTAAAACGTACAAAATTGTATTGCAACGAAAATTAATAAAATACTTAACAGTACGCTTAGTAAATCCAATGAGCTTGGCGTCATATCAACGGAACTAATCTTTTCTTAATAAAAATGTATACTGTTGCAAGTCTTGTTAGCAAAACAACTGTTATTTAGCAACAGGAACAAATCAACTAGTAACAAAGCACTGCACACCTATTTTTCTGACCAGTTGTGTACATCGCGCTAAACTAAACAGGGGCCTGTTTCATAGATCATACATTATACACAATGTATGATATAGACACTTCTGATGTATTATTTCTGTTTCATAGAAATGTTGTATGATCAACAGTCGTATGAGAGGAGAATCGACTGAAATTATTGGAATAATGTAATAATAATGTTTTAATGCAACAAAGTTTAAATTCATCATACATTTCATACAGCAATCTGTTTTGCTGTAAGTCATAAATATAAATTTGAAATTAAAAGGAAATGAGTGCTAATTAACAAAAAGGTAAGTTTTATATTCATTATTTGAATATAAGGATAAACTTTCAAGTTTGATTTTTTAAATAAGTCGGACAAGGAGCTACAACTGCTGGTGCTCCAAGAAATTCTTTCCCAAAAGGCGTTACTGTTTGGCAAATTTATAGGCACTACAACGACGAAGACCAACATCACAGAAAGATGGAAAAAAGGGGCCCGTTTGGCGATAAGCTTTGGGTTTCGACTTATTCCTGCTGACAATGACGAGGAAAAATTCAAGCGAACAACGTGGCAGAATTAGTAAGATTTAATTTGTTTCTTTTAAGCAATATAACGACAATTAACTAATTTTAATTAAAATTGACAAAAAATTATCTTATGAAGAAGACAGGAGTAGGTGGAGCCACCTGTTTAAGCACATCAACAATCAAGTATTATAAAACTATTCATTGATACTTTATTTATTAAAAATTTCACAACTACATTGTGAATTATAGAATGTCTACAGAAGGATGTCGTAGTTATCGTAGTTATCCAATCTATTCATAAATGTCAAACTATGGACTTGTCATTGTATAGAAGCACGTTGTTCTCTATAAAGTAATTAAACTGAATTCTTTTTCTTCTTCTTCATCTTTAATTGTACTCCAAAGAGGTTAGAGTAGCTTCAAAGAAAATTACAGAATTGTGGCTGACCACGATCGTACCAGGCAAACAGCTTAAGGACACCTATATAGAATTAGCTGTGGAAGCACAGTTGCGGTGTAGATTGTTGGGGGTGTGAGTACGTATATTGCGCATTGTTCCGTAAAAGAATGCTTCGTTGCCCGAGATTTTTGTTTAATCCTTTCAAAGGAGAGAGAATGAGACGGGGCATTAGGCAATACAATTGTAAGTTGAAAGAAAATACGATAGGCCAGTGGATAAAAAATGGTGGCTGCATCCTGCATATATTGTGTATTTTAGTAGCTCGCATGTTCTTCTGATCGTTGCTCCTATTCGTTTAGCACAAAAATCGAAGATGTCAAATGGGTGGATTGTAGACAATGGCCGCATTCAAGAATCTAGTTATCTTAACTCGACTAGAATGGTCTGGATGAGATGTAACCTGAACGCAAATCCTATGTAGCGGTTACACCTTCAAAACATAGATGGCAGGAGAAGTAGTAAATAGTAAAACTGTAACCGGAAGAAAGAGAAGGTAGATAGAAGTGGTTAACAAAAAACATGTACGTACCTAATTCGAAGATCGTATTATAGGGGGCGAAAGAATCAAGCCCATATCATACATTAATTATATATTTAAGTGACAAAATAACCAATATTAAGAGATTAAGCTAAATTGTAATGGCGGATGGACGCCAATAATGAATTCCAAGTGATAAAGTTATAAAATAAATTGTAACGGTACCCAAACATTGTGTGGCAAAAGAAGAAGGGAACCACACAAAAAAAGGCGAAAACGTCACTTTGCTACAGATAGATTCGTCGGCTACCCGTTCATAAAGGCAGGTATATTGTGTCGCCATTGTCACTCACATTCTATCATATTCATCTTCATTACTCACATTGGTGTTATGTGCGTGTGATTTTGTCATAACTCTGGATTGCGATTGGGTATTAATTTCAATTCTAGGTATCACCCATTTTTAAGTCTTCATACCTACATAAAATTGTTCAAATCCTATGCAGACTCAAGCTAATATGAACAGCAACAGGTCCTGACCTGAATTAATCACGAAAGTGGTCTTGGTAATTTGTTCACTCCATGATATAAAGCTATAATCGCTCAGTTGTGCCAAAAAATAGACGTATACTTTGGAATATGATCGTTGGACACCTATACTCAGGAAAAAAAAGAGATAAAATCAAGATAATCAGTGTCAGATCAAGCATATCCGTTGACGAAAGTCTGTTAAGCTCGGAAATTCTTAATCCAAGTACAAACATTTTACTTTTAGTATGTTTTTTGATTAACCATTTTTTTTTTTTCGTGTAGCTAGGTGAAAATCGTTGAAAGACATCGCATGCGAGCTTTGCGATAGTGTGGGACTGGAAACACCCACTAAAAACACCCAGGGAAGGCATGGTGTTACCATCCTTCCAATGATCGCACCTAGTCGTCAGACTAATCAGCAATTTTGTTCTAATATGTACTAATGTACTTACGTACAGTTTTAAGGAACTAACTTTGGTTTGTTGCCTTTTGTTTTTTGATTCATTATCACTTTGTTAGTGTGATTATGTTGTTACATATTTCTTTTCTTTTTACCTAGTTAACTAGTTCAAAAGGTTTTACTCTACGTAATCTTCTAACTAAATTAGTATTATTAAGTAATTGGACTACTTCTAAATTAGCATGGTTGCGAAGCCTAACTTCATGACCTTACGAACCTCGTCCTCTACCATTTCAATTTTTAGATCCCTATGTAGATCAGCGTTACGTACGTACCACGGCGCATTAACAATATTGCGTAATACTTTGTTTTGGAAGCATTGTATGCTTTGAAGGTTGGACTTACTTGTGCACCCCCATAATTGGAGGCCATATGTCCAAATTGGTTTTAATATTTGCTTGTAGAGAAGCAGTTTATTGTGAATTGAGAGGCATGAATACCTCCCTATGAGCCAATATATTTTAATGTATCGTAAATTTAGTTCATCACGTTTTTTCTTGACATGAGTTTTCCAGCGCAACTTTGCGTCCAAAGTCAAGCCTAAGTACTTAGCTGAGTTCGAATGCTGAACCACTTTATTATTTATATACACAGGTATGTGTTGTACGTGTTTATTTGTAAAGTTAACATGAACCGACTTCAGTTCATTTAATTTTATTTGCCATTTGTTGGTCAAATTAGATATATCATTTACTGTCCTTTGTAGTTTTTCGGTAACTTCCTGCACGGTTTTTCCTACTGCAAGTACAGCAGTATCGTCTGCAAAAGTGGCAACAGTAGTTTCTTCATTTTGTGGTAGGTCGTTCGTGTATAGGAGAAATAGTACACACTGCCTTGCGGTACTCCAGCTTTAATGTGTTTCAATGCTGAGTATTCATCTTCTTGTTTTGGAAGATATTTTTGTAGCTTACGGACTAATCCTTTGTGCCATACTTTATCAAAAGCCTGTGTTACATCAAGGAAGATGGTAGAGCATATTTGTTTTTCTTCTAAAGCCTTTTCTATTATATTAGTTATTCTGTGGACTTGATCTATAGTTGAATATTTATTTCTAAATCCGAACTGATGGTTTGGGATCAGTGTTTTTTCTTCTAGAATCGGATGCAGTCGTTTTAGAAGGATTTTTTCGAATAGCTTAGAAAGGATTGGCAGCAATGATATCGGCCGATATGACGTTACTTCACTGGGCAATTTGCCCGGCTTAGGTACCATAATAACTTCCGCGACCTTCCACATACGTGGAACATACCTTAGTCTGAACGCTGCATTTATTATCTGTGCCATTTTTTTCATACCTTTTTTAGGCAGTTTTTTTCAGAATTTCACCCGTTATTAGATCAAATCCCGGAGCTTTTTTCGGGTTGATCTTTTCTTTTATTTCTTTGGCTATTTCCCTAGAGGTTACTGCTGGAATCGATCTCTCGTCTTCACACATTTCTTCCATTTGTTGGGAATTATCATTATCGTCATATGGCTGGAAGACATTTTCAAGGTGTTCCGCGAATAGATCCGCCTTTTGTTTGTTTGTTTTAGCCCAGTTACCACTGCTGTTTTCCACTGGCGGAATGTATGCCGTTGGTCTTTTCATTTTTTTTGTAGCCTTCCACAGTGAGTATTGTGTACTATCATCGTTTGTCAGATTTGTAAGGTATCTTTCCATCGATGCATTTTTAAATTCTGCTATCTTTTTTCTGAGTTTATTGTTTAAACTATTAAGTCTATTTTTATTACTCGGAGCTCTTGTCAGTTGCCATCGTTTGCGAGCTCTTCTCTTTTCTGATATAATGTCGCAGACTTCTTTGGGATACACGTTTCTTTTTACTTTGCTATTTAGTTCGGGCGTTGCAGCCCATGCAGCCTTTTGTATAGCTAAGGTGAAGGACTGTACTTCGCTTTCTAATTGCTCTATTGTATTAATTGTTGTGGATAGTTCGATGCATTCACCTATTAGGTATCTGAAATATATCCAGTCAGTTAGTTTGTTTACTAGACGTGGGTTGTGATCCTTCATTATAATTTTATTACCAAGTGTAAGCAGCACAGATGAGTGATCTGAGTCAAGATCTGGCCCTTCCTTAACTTGGGTAGTATTTGAAGAAATATTCTTAGTTATGAAGAAGTCGACAACATCCGGGATTTTGTTCCTATCTGTGGGCCAGTAAGTAGGATTTCCCGTTGAATGGTAGTTAGCATTGGTTTTTTTAATAGATTCAAGGAGTTCTCTTCCTCTTGTATTTGTTAATCTTGATCCCCAAGATTTGTTCTTAGCGTTGAAATCTCCACCTATTATGAATTTATTTCCGAATTTGCGTAACAGGCATTCAAAATTGTTTTGTTTCAGTCTGTAGCTAGGAGAACAATATGCCGCTGCTACCGTTATCTGCCCGGTGCTTGTTTTTATGTTTACGGATTTGGCTTGTATTTCACACGACTGGTATTCTTCATCTTCATCGTGTTTAACACCTTCCTTAATTATAACTGCGGCCCCTCCTCTTGCTGCATTGTGAGGATGTGGGGTATGGTATGTCTTGTATCCGCGAAGCTTGTATTTTGTTCCAATTTTAAAATGTGTCTCGGAGACTAGACATATGTCAATTTTGTTTATATCGAGAGTCGCTTGTAATTCATCTTTGCGTTTCTCGAGGCCATTGGCATTCCATAACAAGATTTGTATGTTTTTAGCCATTATGATCTTTTAGGTACAGTTCTTTTATTACTGTTTTGTTTTTCAAGAAAAGATATTCTTTCCAGAATTTTCTTATTATTCTTTTCTATATCTTCCATTCTGTTAAGAATTCTTTGCATTATATCCTCCATAACATTGCTGGGAGGCTTGGGGGTTCCGACTGGTTTTGCAACGTTTGTCGAAGCAACATGTGCATATGTTTTTGGACCGGCTATGGGGCTTAATTTGTCATTTTTGCTTAAGGGTAGATTTCCTTTATCTCTATCCAATTTTTTATTAATTTTGGGCCTAGATTTCGGTCTCGAGTCTTTTTTGTTTTGTTTTTCTCTGTCTTTAATTGCGTCTATTTGAACAGGCTTTTGCATTTTTTTTTGCTTGTTGTCTTTTACCTGCTGTAGCTCTTTTGCTACTATACACCCTCTGTAGTTGGCTGGGTGTCTTTCGCTACAATTGGCGCATTTAGGGACAGCCTTTTTTTCCTTCCTTTGTTGTTTTAAAAAGCAAAATAAAACGTATTATGACTTTTAAATAAGTTGCCTTAATAGTAAAAAAAGTACTTACTTTTGTATATTCCCTTTTTTTTAATTCATTGCAAACCATCTACAACGAATTATTCTGATGTATGAATTGTATGATAAATTTGACGTTAAACTGCTGTATGATATGGGTAATAAATTTCTATGAAACAGAATCATACAACATTCCAATATTGGACTAGGAAAAATATATTGACGAACTGATTTTTTCAATGTTTGTTTTGGTAGTCTTATGTCGACACTAATGTCGACAGCCCGGGAACTTAAAAACGAAAAAAACGAGATGTGCTTCCTATGACACGTATGGGGCCTAACCATGAACTCAAGACCCTATATAACCTAGACCTACACGGTGCTGACTTTCCTCTTTGGATACGCCCGGCAGGTTACTAATAACAGATCCATTATAACTAAGCAGCTCTGGGTGCTGTTAACGCGTTTCTCTAAAATACCTAGACTTTAGCTACAAAGATAAATGTTAGTCAGGCATTCATGTCACACTACATTTATCTAGCCGCGGCTTGAACCTGTTTACGCGAATGCTATTAATCTTAAATTTTCATGACATAGATTCTGCTTTTTGACAGATTTTCCGTGCTTAACTATGACTAAGTACAAACCAATTTAAAACATTAGCGGAATAAAAAAAAACACAATTCACTACCAACAAAAGCAAACAATTAATTTACCTTAAACTTTTCATTATCTCATCTCCTAAACTCCCCACTTACGAATATGAACAAAATCTATTTTGTACGACATGCGAGAACCTATGCATACATCATCGCGCCACAGGAGGATATTGGACCCAACTGCGATATTATCGGCTCGCATTAGGATCTTCCTACAGATCGTAAAATATATCGAGGCGACCCATCCTATTTCATCGTTATCACTGCAACGAAGTGGTTTCTGTTTTTTTTTTTTTTTTTTGCTTTTATGCTCAAACGCCCTATTATCCACAATCTGCGACCATGTCGGTCTAGTCAACCAAGGAATGCGCGACCATTAAAAAAGGGGCAAGCTTGTAGTACCATTCTATGTTCGCCCCGAAACAGAAATATTTTGTCGGGTGGCGTACGAGGAACGGCGCACAGGGTGGAATTGAATGGAAAAACTTTAATTGCTCGCACTATTTGTACAACGGACCCCCTTGTACAAAAACCCCCAGCATCAGAAGACCCTTGCAAAGGACGACCGAGCTACGGTTTAACCCTGCTATTGCTATATAGCTGCATAGCTATTGTGGAGACTCAACCGTCTGATGGCCCCATAAACCACATAAACGCTCGGGACACTGGCAAAGGTTAAATTATCTACTGAATCATGTAATTTCAATCCACTCCCTTCATCTACTATAGGATGTTATGCCTGACCTCTTCGTCGTGAGCCAGCGTATAGATACATACTCGTTTCCCATTCCGACCAGCTCCATGATGGCAAATTAGCATAATTTTCCCGATAAGGAAATTCTTGGTGGCGCGTTTTAGTGGTGGCTGTACTTGGAAAAGAGTTCATAACACATGCGGCAGGGATATACTAGCGTCGCGGTAGACTGTGCCGGTATACTCTGGCAGCTGAAAGTAGGATAGGGGATACGAAAAAAATTATGCATAATGGAGGATTTTCTGCTGCTCTTGATGGTGTTGTTATTCTAGCTGCAAGTGCAATCCGGCTCCCACATCAGCGGACTGATATACTGATATATACTGAGGGAATTACTTTTTGTAAGTAATCTAAGGCTACGACCCCCGTTGCCCCAACCATTCGTCTATACTTACTCTGAGGCAGCCATGTGAATACGCACATGTCGTGTCCTGGCTTCCGGGACCGATGCCAGATCACCCCTTCATCTCCCATTGGCCCTTGTGTATTATTTATGTTAAATCTGCATAGTTTTTTTTTTGACACGTTTTCTAAGCAAACTGTACATATAGTGACAGCCTTTTGGGTATAATGCATTGTTAGCTCTTTTGCCAGTAATAGGATAAGTGCGCCATACGCTGCAGGCAATATAAGTATGCAGCTAAATAGCAGCAGACGAACGACTGCATTCAGCATTTAAATGAAGTCACTTTAGTCATTTGGTGCATTGTCTGGCTTTACATCCGTTCCGTAAAGCACGCCCATACATGCAACGACCCAACAAAAGCCATATGATATTCCAAACGGAAATATCAATAAAAATACACTCTATGAATTATTACTTACTTACTTAAGGTGGCGCTACAGTCCGGGGTGGACCTGGGCCTCAACCAACAAGCGTCTCCAGCGAGCTGTCTCCAGTTTCGCACGCTAAGTTGGTTAAGGTCCCCTCCCACTTGCGCGCGCCACCTGAGTCGCGGTCTTCCTCTACTGCGCTATCCCTCGGGTGTGGATTCGAAGATCTTCCGGGCCGGAGCATTGACGTCCATTCGCTCTACATGACCCAGCCACCTCAGTCGTTGGACCTTCACTCTTCTGGCCAGGTCGATGTCGCTATACAGCCCGTACAGTTCGTCGTTGTATCTGCTCCTCCATTCACCTTCTATACAGACGGGACCGAAAATTACTCGAAGAATTTTCCTCTCGAAGTAACCAAGTGTAGCCTCATCCGATTTTGATAGAGTCCATGCCTCTGCACCATACAGGAGGACTGGGATGATCAAGGTCTTATAAAGGGTCACTTTAGTTGTTCGAGAGAGGGCTTTGCTACTCAATTGCTTTCTTAGCCCAAAGAAACAGCGATTGGCAAGAGTTATTCTTCGCTTAATCTCAGCGCTGGTGTCATTGTCTGAAGTCATAGCGGAGCCTAGGTAGACAAAGTCCTTTACCACCTCAAAGTTATATCTGTCTATGGTGACATTTTGTCCAAGACGTCGGTGTTGGGTGTCCTTTCTTGATGACAGCACATACTTTGTCTTGCCCTCATTGACCGCCAAACCCATCTTTGCCGCTTCCGTCTCAATGCTCACGAACGCGCCAGTGACATCACGTTGCGTTCTGCCGATTATGTCAATGTCGTCGGCGTAAGCGAGTAGGTGGACGGACTTTTGGAAGATAGTGCCTCTGGTGTTAGCGTTTGAGCTTTGCACTATTCTTTCAAGAACGATGTTAAAGAAGTCACATGACAGCGCATCGCCTTGTCTAAATCCTTTTTTGACATCGAAAGTCTCGGTAAGTTCTTTACCGACCTTAATGGAGCAGCGTGCATTCTCCATTGTCATCCTGCCCAAACGGACGAGTTTGGCAGGGATGCCAAAACTAGACATTGCTCTGTATAGCTCGTGTCTATAAATGCTGTCATAGGCGGCCTTGAAATCGATAAAAAGGTGGTGGGTACCGATTTGGACTTCCTGGGTTTTCTCCAAGATCTGCCGCAGTGTGAATATTTGGTCAACGGTAGACTTTCCTGGCCTGAAGCCACACTGATAGGGACCAATCAGGTTGTTGACGAGAGGCTTCAGGCGTTCACACAACACGACAGACAAGATCTTGTAGGCGATGTTAAGAAGACGTATACCTCTGTAGTTGGCGCAGTTCAGAGGGTCTCCTTTCTTGAGGATCGGGCAAACAATGCTGAGGTTCCATTCATCGGGCATACTTTCCTCCGACCATATCTTACAGATGAGTTGGTGCATGCTCCTAACCAAGTCATCGCCTGCCGCTTTGAACAGCTCAGGCTAGGCCATCTGCTCTAGCGGCTTTGTTGGACTTAAGCTTAGATATGGCTATCTTCACTTCGTCCAGTTCGGGTGGACGGAATTGTTGGTCTTCATCGTCCAGGTTGAATGGTTCATTCTGCCTGACAGCGGGATTTTGTTCGTCATCGCCGTTAAACAGTCTGCAGAAGTAGTTCGTCCATACCCTTAGCATCGACTGCGATTCTGTTGCGTTAAATTTTACCGCAACAAGGTCTGCTCTCTTTCCTTTCTCTCCCTGCCCCTGGTCCCTCTTTTCTTGGGTTTTGTACTCGAGGACCTGGGATGTGGACGGGCATCCGAGGCCCCCATCAGCCTCCGGACTACCTTCCAGGAGCCTTAAGGGTGCGACCACATAGGTTCTCGTAGTGACAGGCCGGTCACAAGCCATCAGGCGGATGGGAGTTCCGGTTGCGCAGCCCTTCGGACATAAGGGAGACTCGCAACCGTCGATTAAGAAGGGACGCAAGTCGGATGGTGAGCCTGGCAGGTCGTCAGGAGGCTCCCACCGACCAACAGTACAAATGTACCGACAGGAGGTCGGTATAGACGAAGGAGTGGGGGGAGGACGATCCCTTTAGCCAACACTCCACCGAGGGATAACAGGCCAGCATCTGAGTATATAAAAGGGTGTGGCGGACGGCCAACACAAAACACTCCAAGATCTGCCGCAGTGTGAATATTTGGTCAACGGTAGACCTTCCTGGCCTGAAGCCACACTGATAGGGACCAATCAGGTTGTTGACGAAAGGCTTCAGGCGTTCACACAACACGGCAGATAAGATCTTGTAGGCGATGTTAAGAAGACGTATACCTCTGTAGTTGGCGCAGTTCAGAGGGTCTCCTTTCTTGAGGATCGGGCAAACAATGCTGAGGTTCCATTCATCGGGCATACTTTCCTCCGACCATATCTTACAGATGAGTTGGTGCATGCTCCTAACCAAGTCATCGCCTGCCGCTTTGAACAGCTCAGGCTAGGCCATCTGCTCCAGCGGCTTTGTTGGACTTAAGCTTAGATATGGCTATCTTCACTTCGTCCAGTTCGGGTGGACGGAATTGTTGGTCTTCATCGTCCAGGTTGAATGGTTCATTCTGCCTGACAGCGGGATTTTGTTCGTCATCGCCGTTAAACAGTCTGAAGTAGTTCTTCCATACCCTTAGCATCGACTTTGATTCTGTTGCGTTCAATTTTACCGCAACAAGGTCTGCTCTCTTTCCTTTCTCTCCCTGCCCCTGGTCCCTCTTTTCTTGGGTTTTGTACTCGAGGACCTGGGATGTGGACGGGCATCCGAGGCCCCCATCAGCCTCCGGACCACCTCCCAGGAGCCTTAAGGGTGCGACCACATAGGTTCTCGTAGTGACAGGCCGGTCACAAGCCATCAGACGGATGGGAGTTCCGGTTACGCAGCCCTTCGGACGTAAGGGAGACTCGCAACCGTCGATTAAGAAGGGACGCAAGTCGGTGAGCCTGGCAGGTCGTCAGGAGACTCCCACCGACCAACAGTACAAATGTACCGACAGGAGGTCGGTATAGACGAAGGAGGAGGCCAACACTCCACCGAGGGATAACAGGCCAGCATCTGAGTGTATAAAAGGGTGTGGCGGACGGCCAACACAAAAACACCCCAACGATTTACACAACAAAATAGTATGTGACAAGAACATACACAAATTAAGTTCGATGGGTGGAGAGACGACGATCTCTTTACGAATCACCCCGCCGCGGGAGCAACAGAGGAGCAGCAGAGGAGTGTAGGCGGACGGCCAATTAAAATACACTCTTCGTGAGATCTACCATCACCACCACGGTAGAGAGAGAGTTTGGTTCGATGGGCATAGGAAAGGCGATCCCTAAGTTTAGGCCCCGAAGATGGAGCAACGGAGGGGCCGCAGAGAGTGTAGGCGGACGGCCACATAAAAGGCACTCCCACAGTAGAACGAACACCAAACACAAATCGTTCAAAGACGATCGCAGCACCATCACAGTGAAGAGGGACAAGAGCGACACTGAGAACCAAAACAACGAAAAAATAACCTCCACCAAAAAGGCATCGCAATTAAGGCCGAGAGCCCACCCTAAATTCAACAATTTGTAAGGAATGGCAGGTTATCGCTAGTCTCATTCCCCAAATCTGAGCGTAAGACTACCGAAAGAGCTTTAATAACTCGCGGAAAATTTTGTAAACAAACCATACCTGATGGATTCCTTGTCAGCGAGTGGGAGTGATTGGGTTTTCCCATGTTGAGGGAAGGGTCCAACGCCCGATGTCCGGGTGGGGAATATTAGCGTCCACCATTATCCTTCTTTTCTTATTTATTTATTATTTTAAATTAACTTTTAATTCGTGGGGAAAATGCCGGGTTGCAAAATCCTCCACGAATTACTTTGCTTGGTTACTATGACAGATGGTCATAGAAATTATTATTATAGAAGGCTAACTCTGATAAAAGAGAAGAGAGTACGAAGTCGGCTGGCTAATACATTTGTACTGGAAGGATCTTACCAAGGCGAATTCCAGTACGTTAAGAGAGGAATGATTGGAAATTATGAGAGGGCTAACGGGTTACGGTAGCGCATTGGTGTCGCAAAAATTTGACCGTTCTACCCGATAGTATGTGTGAATGTGGTGGTTAATGGCCGTGGGAGGCATTGCTGAATGCCAACTTAAAGATCCCACCGTTTGGGTCTAATACCAGCGAATGTATGAGAGAGTGTGCGTGAGGAAGCCAAGCGACTTCGAGCCAGACCAAAGCCCTGGAAGTCACTTCTTGGCTGACCAGCAAATAGAGAGGTTTATTTTGAGACAAGCAAATTTTTGATTTTGGCGTTGCAAAAATTAGCAACTTTTTTTGAAATACCTAACTAGTGAGTAAACCGTGGAGGTTCCCTTTTTTTTGGTCTTTTTAAAGTAGAGTAGTGGAGTGAGTTCCTGGGAAGAAAATGAGAGATCTTGGAGAGACGGGGAGGATTGTGGAGAGGTGCCAGAAGGGCATCAGAGAAAAACAACAGAGGCAGGACAAGGAATCCAACAGGAAAGAAAGATAAGTAGAGTGTTGAAATAAAATCGTTTGTGTTAGGCATTGTTCGATAACCGTAGTTTTGGTAGTCTTCCGTTTCGACAAATTCCCGAAAAAGCGGGTCCCGCGATCCAGTTAGCAAATTAGATTTTTGTAATTTTCGAGACAACGCGATAACGGGCCACGCCAACGGTCCAAACATTTAGTGGTATATAATATATACACCTGCTTTTGTGTCTTCATAATTTCTTTTAAATCCTACCACCAAATAATAAAAGGCCGTGCTCCAACGGAGCCTTATAACGTGACTAAATATTTGTTGGTTTCTTTTTTTCCTTTATTCCATTAATTTCCAGAATTTGCGTGGTTTCGTAATTTACCCCAAAATTACGTGGCGCCCATTATTTTTTTTGCAGAAGGTTCATAACCCACGGTTTCGGAAAACCATTCAAATCACAGAGTGTGCATAGTGCGCTTAACGCCACGGAACCCATCCCCTTCGCTGAGCAAAGCCGAACGTAGCCCTTTTACTGGCTACGGTTGCAAATTTGTTCGCGATCTCTTGTCACCGATCTCTGGCAAGTGCCATTTTTTTTCAATACATTCGATATTTCCTTCGGGCAGTGGCGACTGCAATTTTTGTTTTTTTTGTTTTGCTTCATCAAATAATGTATTAATTAATAGTTTGATCGCGAATAGCTAAAACAAATAATTTTGCAACAATTCTACTACGATGTTCCGTTGTTCGTCCTTGCAGGCTTCGGTTCGGGCTCTGTAGCCTTGGGAGGTTCTTTTTACCCTTTGGTAAAACTTCCGAACCTCATTCCTGCAGTAGCATCTCTCTATTTCCTCGATTGCGAGCTTCTAATGCTCTTTCTTTTTTTTCCTCAGAAGCCGGTGTTCGTCTCTTCTCTCTATGAATTATTACTCAAGAAAAAAGAATGAAACATAAATAACCTCAATAAAAATAGAGAAGTGTATAGCGCTAATACAACAGGGTTAGTAAAGAACTCAAGAGCAGACCGTCACAAAACTCAACCACGAAATAAGTTCAATAAACTAAACAATCAACATTCAACGAACATCGAACAAGAGAAAGGGTCACTCGGTTCAAGAATCAAAAGAATCTAATTAGAGCCAGAGTATATCCATTAATGAGTAGGGACACTCTCCATGTGTTTTGCAGTACACATACACGAGAAATAGACGGCACTAAAAATGCTCTAGTAAAAGAGAGATGGAAGAGTAGTTGAACTATTTCAAAATGTGGTACAGATTGTGACGTAAAAAAAAGCAAAATCAATTTGTAATATTTCTTATTGAACTTTTTATATATAATATATATTCACATGTGTGCTACACTTAAATATTTTTGTTTGTTTGTACATTTTTTGTTATTTTTATTGAACTGTTTTAGAATAAAGTCAACCCGTACTCGGACTTAAAATTTGATAAGAAATTCCTTATTTTGATTTTTGCAACAATTGTAATGAAATTCATTTTTCAAAAAGTTAAAAATATTCCCCTCAAAATTACTTAGGTAGTACATATTTGGAAAACAAGAAATAAATTTTTGTTCAAGATTCTCTAACGAGTCTAAAAATTCTTGATTGGGCCGTGTCAATTTCGCATCTTCATATTCTTTAAAATCTGTAAAAAGGGAGGAAACGTTATGTTGCGGACTCAATTTTAACTCACACTTGTGGTTTAGGCGGTATTTTTTAAAATATAACCTGCGAAATAGTAGAATGCATTATCAATACCAAAGTTCTACTTACTTACTTACTTTAGGTGGCGCTTACAGTCCGGGGTGGACCATGGCCTCAACTAATAAGTCCCTCGCTAGCTGCCTCCAGTTACGCACACCAAGTTGGTTGAGGTCGTACTCCAATTGTGCGCGCCACCTAAGGTGGGGTCTTCCTCTGCTGCGTTGTCCCTCAGGGATGGATTCGAAGACTCGTCGGGCTGGTGCGTTGTTGTCCATACGCTCCACGTGCCCCAGCCATCTCAGCCGTTGTACTTTCAGCTTTTTGACTCAATCAGCGTCGCTGTATAGCCCATATAGTTCGTCGTTGAATCTTCTTTTCCACACTCCATCGTCACAAACTGGATCGAATATCACTCGAAGAATCTTTCTCTCAAAGCACAAGGTCCATGCTTCTGCACCATACAGCAGGACCGGGATGATTAAGGTCTTATATAGTACCTCCTTCTATAATCAGGTTCAGTTTTGAAAGCGTAAACCAAATTGTCCTTATTTTGTTTTTGTGGCTCCATCTGCACTTCAATGTCTGGAAGTTCCATGTTAGCAGTTGGCTCACAGTTTCCATGGGTATATACTTTGCCGAAAAAGATCTTTTAAATGACCAAATGAATGAATGGAAATGGAGTCAGCAACTTGTTATTTCCCCCTCGGTTACGTAAAACAGCAAATGTGTTTTCCAAGCAATCTTGATTAAGATTTCTTGTTAAAAGAAACTTAATACCGTCTTCTTTTATTTCTGTAAAAATGCCAACTAAGGCATTTATATTCTGTTGCCATCCTTTTATAAAACGCATTTTTTTTGTTACATTTCTAGAATTTTCATGAAAAGTCATATTTTCAAAAAATAAATTCATTTCATGCAAAAAAGTAATTTGTTCCGGGTTTGCGAAAAATGGCCTTCTGAATTTTTTGGATTCTCGAAATATAGATGAAATGAAAATATTAAATATCTTATCTATTTTGTCAATAAAATTTCAGCGGTATTAATAGCTGTTGAAGATACAGCACCGTGACTAGCTCGAGTAAAAATACCAGCTGCAACTGTTGCACTTATCGTTTGAGCAGCAAGCCTCACCCCCATCTTTTGGAACTTGTTGGGAAAATGTGCTCATCTGGGAGTCTTTCGAAATGAATTATTTTTCTCCCATAAATAAAAATTCACAACGTCTTTCCAATTTGCTTATCAACAGCAATATCGTACTTCATGAAATTTCGCCGAAGAAATGATTAAAAATAATAATACTGTTTAATAGTGAACTGTAAAGCGAAGAAACCGGAAAATAATAACGACCGAACTTTTTTGATGGGAAAAAGAGCGCTGCTCAAAAAAACCCATGTTTATTGCTGGCTGGTTTAAATTGAAGTGAATAACAAGAGAGAGGTACAGTCGTACGCGCAGTACGACGATACTCCCTCTATGCTGGCTGTGCTGTATGATCGCTGTCGACTACTGGCAGCGCTGTTCGGTCGGTGAATTTGTTGATTCTACTGGCAGTATACAGATCTTCTGTACTGGTCTCGAGAATTTCCCGCCGGCGCAATGGTCTATGGGACGAGTGTGCCAGCTAATCATAAGCAAGGACGGTTTAGTCCGGTCCGTCATGATACAAACCGAGACAGGACTAGCTGCTTATGATTAGCTTCAATTCAATTCAATTCAATTAATTCTTTATTCAAATAAGTACATGCATTAAAAGTTACTAAAATACAAAGCAAAATTTTAAATATAGCTAGTACAAATAGAATAGTTAGTGACATCTGTATTTGAGAAAATAGAGCTGATGTCACATTAGATATTATTAACTTTGTGGGGTGTACAAAGGTGGATAAAAGAAAAAAAGGATAAAAGATAAAATTGAAGAATTACTGTAAATTAAGCAAGAAAGAAAGAAAATGCAATCTTTATCAAGTGACAAAAAAGGGAAAATAAAGAAAATAAATAAGAGCGGATCAATTCAAACAATATCTACTATAGCTACTTAAATTAAGGAAAATTAGCAAGCAAATAAGCAATTTTTTTTTTTATTTATATAAAACTATACAGTATAAGGCAACAGCGTTATGATTTCATCATGGTTAAATCCAAGGAGCCAAATTTTTGTTAGTTTTGTAAATATGCAGAAATTTCTTGCGGATCGAATTTCAAATGGTAAGGAGTTGAAAAGTTTGCGAGAAAAAATGGAGTAGAAGTTTCTGTAACTTGTAGTGCGAAACAAAGGTAAATTGACAACGATGTTCGAATAGCTTCGTAAGCAGCGAAAGTCAGAAATCGGACTTTCCAGATACCCGCCTCTCATAAAAAACACCTTTTGAACTTTGAAATAATATAAATGCCGCAACGGAAGAATTTTTAACGACCTAAACAGGTTCATAGTGTGGGCTAAACGTCGAGAGCTACAAATTTTACGTATAACAGATTTTTGAATAACTATTAATTGCTGGAGCTTATTGAAATATGCGCCACCCCAACTGCAGAGTCCATATTGCAGTTTTGAATGGAATAAGCCATAATAAACCATTTTCATTGTGTCGGAAGAGCAGTACTTTCTGAGACGATAAAAACAACGAATAGAGGAAAGAAGATATTTTTCAAAGGAGAAATGTGCGTGGACCAATTCAAATTTTTGTCAATAGTAACTCCAAGGTACTTAAAACTATCAACGATTTCAATTTTGAAGCAATTAGGACTGCAATTTGCGTTTCTATTGAAAGATGGACCATTTTGGAAATTGCAGGTGTTGCTCGATAGCTTATGCCTAACACAAACATGTGAATGAAAAACAATTTCTGAGTCGGGGAGCTCCTGTTCAGTAAGACTCAAATACATCAGTTTAGTTTTGTTACTAACAATAAGCCTGTTTTCTGCAAACCAACATCTTAGTAAGGATACGTCATGGTTTATGTTAGATATTTTATCTAAAGGACTGACTGAACAAAAGGCAATACCAAGGTCATCGGCAAAAGCTTTAATTTTACCCAAAAATGGAAGTGAAAATAGGGAATTTATATATATTAGGAATAAGATTGGACCAAGTACAGAACCTTGGGGAACTCCCAAGTTATTAGTTTTAGGACTGCTTATACTGCTTCCAATTTTAACTCGCTGTATTCTATCTTTAAGATATGACTCAAACCAGTCGTAAATGAATCCTCTGAAACCGGCCTTATATAATTTATCTAGGAGAATTACGTTATCAACCATATCAAATGCCTTGGAGATGTCGACAAATAGGCCAGCGCAGAATAGTTTGTCATCTAAACCCTTATATAAAATAGAGCAGAAGTCCAGGAGAGCATCCTCAGTGGAATGGCCAGTCCGAAAACCAAACTGTTGGGGACTAAAAAAAAAAAAAAACTCGTCCCATAGACCATTTTTTGCGTGCACTATGATCAGCTGGCATACTCGTCCCATAGACCATTGCGCCGGCTGGAAATTCTCGCTTTTAATCAACACTAGCTGTCCCACTTTCAGGCTTTCAGGCTTTACTTCTCACTCCTCCACTTCCTTCGCTCTTGCAAGGTCACAAGATATTATTCACGCCATCTCATCCAAAAATGCTGCAACATCGCTTGCCGTTCTTTTAACATTTTAACCGCTTTCGTATTCGATGGCTCCATTGTAGGCTATCGGAGGTGGCAGCACTATTGGCTCGCCTACCAAGAAATGAGCTGGTGTTAGCGCTTGCATGTCCGCTGGATCATCACTTAATGGATGCAGTGGGCGTGAATTTAATATGCCCTCTATACTGATAAGCAGTGTTAAAAATTGTTCATACTCTAACAATCGCTGTCCAACACATTGAGTGTAAATGGTCCCGCATAATCGCATAATCGCTGGCAAGTCAGACATTAGCTGCTGTTCGAGTCGGTAATTATACCGTGCACAAATCACACATTTATGCAAATAGTTTTTTAGCTGGCTTCGCAACTTCGGAATCCAATATCGCTAACGGATGGATTACATCATTAAATGTACTCCATCATGTTTGTCATCCGATGCGCTTGCTCACTGCGATCCATTAGGTATTATCGCGGGATGACGCATTTCGTACTCCCCGCTTGCTCTGTGTAGTCTCCCACCAACACGTAGGAGACCATCGCTATTAAACACGGGTCTAAGAGACTCGATTCTTCTGGCTTCTGGCTAACATTTTTGCGAAGAATCTGACGCTCTTTTCCAGTAATCTGGATCTGCTAGTGGAACCTTGGATGTTCCCGCTATCGGCTGCACGTTTGCTTGCGGAGTATAGACTGTCCAGCTGGCTTCTTTTGGTAGAACCCAAAATTCATCATGGATGCATACGTTGGTTTCAAACCAAGGTGTCTTTCTTTCGCTGACTCGCTGGCTCTCTGACTCACTGACTCACTGGCTCGCTGACTCGCCTGCTCTCTGACTCACTGACTCGCTGGCTCTCTGACTCGCTAGCTCGCTGGCTGGCTGGCTATCTGACTCGCTGACTCGCTGGCTCGCTGACTCGCTGGCTCGCTGACTCGCTGACTCGCTGGCTCTCTGACTCACTGACTCGCTGCCTCTCTGACTCGCTGACCCGCTGACTCGCTGGCTTTCTGACTCACTGACTCGCTGGCTCGCTGGCTATCTTTCGTCGCTTGCAAGTTAGTTCTGTTAGTCAGTCACAATGTGGTCTCCTCCTTACGCTGGCTGTTTCGACTTTTAGCACCGCTGCTGGCTGATGGAGATCTCTGGCTGGACACAAGCAGCTGTTGTGCTTTTGCTCCCCAGGGCAGTGTGGACAACCGCTCTGGTAGCATTGCTGGACTCCATGGCCAATCTTCAGGCAGTTCTCGCAGAGGCCCCTGGTTCTGATGAACTCCCTCCGTGTCCTCAAGTTCAATTCAAGGAACTGCTGGCAGTTATATAGCTGGTGTTCTTCATTGCACACCTCGCAACGATAACGGCGAGGTATGGCTCCGGTGCTGGCTCTAGTCGCTGGCTTTATAATCTGGCTGGCTAGTCTCGCTGGCTCTTGGGTTCGCTGGATTGCCACACTCTGGCGGTGTCCGGCACGCTCACTCTGGAACTTGCTGAAGCGAGCTTCTGCCCGCGCTAATTCCGCTGGCCTGGAACGCTGGCTGTGGGGTTGGTGGATGATTGCAGCCGCTTGCTTGTCGAGAAACTCCAAGATCTCCTTTGTGGTCGGAGTCGCTCTGAGTGAAAACTAACTAACCCTTTCCTTACGCTTTCCTTTTATCTGGCTTTCCTTTTCGCTATCTGTGACAAAACGAGCATACGCTTTCCGGAATTTGTTTTCAAATTCATCGCTGGCTGCGCTATCCGCCTGCAGGCACGCTTTCGTGTTTTATAATTTTGCTTTCTCTCGAATTTCATTGTTCTGATAATTCGGTATGCTGGCTGAGCTGTACGCTACCTAACCTTGACATGCGCATGTCAGAAAAAATAAAGCTGGCCCTTGTGTCTGGATGATACACATGTGCTCATTTCTTTTCTAGTATATGTGAATTCATGAATTGAACTTTAATGCAAGAATTCGCTATTCCGAAATGTATATTTCACTATTTTTTTTATTTTAATCGAAGCATTAACAAAAGCCAAACAAGTTTAATACCAAACACAAAACAATTGAAGAACGCGATGCCCATAAAAGCAAAAGGAATATTGGCCGGCCATTAGCAACATGCTTTTTAGTAGCTCACACGTATTCTTTCATCTCTGATCTAAACTCACGAAGAAAGAGACTACATAGGGAAAACCGAGAAACAAAAAACACTCGTTTGCCACTGCTCGTTTTGCCACTTTTAAGCTTTCACTGCACACACCACACACATAGTAATTCACCTACTTCTTATTTTTGTTCATCTTTTGTACCTATAGAATTTAATTTAAATTTTCTTTGGTCGCTTGTGTGTCGTCATCCACCTATATATTCGCCCTACGAAGAAGGGAAAGGAAAAAGAGAAAAAAAAAAGTGTTTCTTCTCGCTGGCAGTATACTTATTTTTTACTCGCTTGCTCTTTTCGCTGTACGCAGGTGTGTAAGGTGTGCGCTTGCTTCGCTGTCTGTTGGGCGCTGGCTATAATTCACATCTGCCTGTGTTCCGCTATTCGTAGGCTATTTTTAGCTGGCTGCTTTCATGGGTGCAATTTTATTGCGTCTTTACAACTTTTTGCATTTTAATTGAATTACACAGAACTCTCATTGTTAGGGGAGAGGGGGGCACATTTGAACGTGGGGCACCTTTGAACAGCACTAATAAAATCTTATTAAATAAATATATGAGAGCGTAAACCAAATTTTTATCCTGGCAATATTGTTTTCTATAACCGTCAACAGCTTTCGGTCATCTTTTCAGTAGTCACTTGAAATTCGCTCGTGGTGGATGTTTTTATGCTGGTTTTCCAACTTTTTTTTTTTTTCTTTGTAAGAGTGTACACAATTTTTGGTTCCCTTTTTTTTTGTGAAAAATAATTTTCGAATTCAAAGGTTCAATTAGAACCATATTAAGGTAAGTTTTTTTATATATAAGTACAATAAAATTTTTAAAGCTAAATTGTTCTTGACAACACACGTTGGGGCAGGTTTGAACAAATCGGTCGGGGCAGGTTTGAACATGTTCAAAGGTGCCCCTACGTGTTTTTTTGTATATTCCTTGCCATGTGCATTGGAATTTGTTGGTGTTGTTTCTATCAAGTTCTAAATTATTTTCAGGTGAATACAATGGTGCGTAACTATAAGAAGAAAAAAACCACAGAAATTAACGAAGATGACGTAAAGAGTGCTATCACGGCAGTTATAAATAAAACAATGACCCTTAGAGGTGCTGCCAGTACTTACGGTATTCTGCCGAATACTTTATTTTATAGAATTAAGAACTATAAACAAAACAAAACTCTCCAGGGTCAAGATTATTCAAGCAATTTTTCTACAAGGCAAGTTTTTACCACCACTGAAGAAGACATGCTAGAGAAATATTTACTTCGAAGCTCAAGAATGAATTATGGATTAACATATGTTCAAGCTCGAACATTAGCATTTCAATATGCAACCCTTCTAAAAAAATGCCCCGATATTTGGACTGATAACAGACAAGCTGGGAGGGATTGGATGAAAAGCTTCATGAAGAGACACACCACCCTTTCTTTAAGGAAGCCTGAAAATACGAGCTTATCACGATCAACAAGCTTCAACAGGCACAATATCGAAGAATTTCAAACCAATTACCAAAGAGCACTTGGTAAGTTTAATTTTACCCCCGACCGTATATTGAACTTGGATGAAACAGGGGTGACTACAGTGGTCCAAGCCCCAAACGTAATTGCACCAAAAGGGCAAAAACAAGTTGGACAGTGTGTTTCTGCTGAAAGAGGCCAGTTGATAACTATGTGCGCTATTGTCAATGCAGTTGGTAATACAATTCCTCCAGTATTTATTTTCCCGCGAGCTAGATATCATGATAGTATGCTTACTGGAGCCCCAGCTGGTAGTGTAGGTTATGTTAACAGCCCCACAAGTGGTTGGATGACGGGAGTGCTTTTTATAAAAGAACGATATGATATTACTTCTAATGGACAATCATGAAAGCCATTGTACAATAGAAGCTTTTGCCGAGAACATGGTATCGTTCTAGTTACATTCCCCCCTCATTGCACTCATAGACTTCAGCCCCTCGATGTCGCAGTACTGGGACCATTCAAGCATATGTTATCCGTGGCGCAAAATGACTGGCTACTAAATAATCCTGCAAAAACTATAACAATACATGATCTTTCGGGTATTGCTAATACCGCTTATATTGCTGCATTTACACCTAAAAATATAGTTGCAGGGTTTTCAAAGCCAGGAATTTATCCTTTTTCAAGAACTGCATTCACTGACGAGGATTTTGAGTGCGCGGAGGTCACAAATAGAGAAATAGAAGTTCCAGTTGCGCCAATTATAAATACCGAAGCATGTGAAGCACCACGAGATGTTGAACCCTTAGTATGTTCTGTAAATAATGAATCAGGTGTTAAGTATTCAAATATGGATGATCGCGGTACTTTTAAAGAAAATGTTGCATCACCTGAAATCGCTAGGCCTTTCCCGAAAGCTGGTCCAAGACAAAATTCAAATCGAGGAAGAAAGAAGGGAAAATCACGGATTTTGACAGACACACCAGATAAAAATCAAATTGAGAATGCCTACAAGGAACGACAGCAGCGCTTAAAAAAATCAGGAACGCACTCTTTTAACAAGCGTTTAAAGCTAGATCAAGGAACTAAACGGGCAATCAAAGCTAAAAAGCCAAAGGAAATGGAATCGAGTTCGGACTCTGATGACAGTTGTTCGTACTCGGTGAATGATGACACAGATCTAGATTTAAACTTTGCTGATGATTCATCCATTGAACAACTTGATGCAGAGCACGAAGACGAATCATGTATGGATTTAAGTTACGACCATTTAAATCCAGGCGATTATATATTGGTGGAATGTTCCAATCGAAATAATAATAAGATATTAGGTTTTGTTGGCCGAATAAATGAGAAAGATGGCAACATGTACAACGTCAGCTTCTTAAAAAGGAAATCGGGTTCCTATAGGTGTTTCTATCCTGACATAGAAGACAAGTGGTCTGTTAGTGCCATAGAAATAAAAGCTAAGCTGCCATCACCTATTCATCCTCCAGGAACATCGAGGACAGCTGCGATGATGACTTTCGCTTTCAACTTCTCCAAATTTCAGTTAGGTTAATGAGGCTACTTGTTTGTTTGTAATATACAGTCTATTTACCTTTATAAATAAAGTTATTTGTGAATTTTAGTTTGTGTACCTATTTTAAGTTTTTTTTTTATCTCTTCTTACCTTATTAAATCGTGAATTCTGGTTTATTAATGTTAAGTTTAGTTTTTTATATCTAATTTAAATAAAATAAATAAATAAATAAATAAAAATAAAACTAATTTATAATTTAATTAAAGTGTAAAGTCTTATTTCAGGTAAAAAATGTGTAATAAAAACTGCCGTTCAAAGGTGCCCCAGCCTAATTCAAAGCTGCCCCACAGGGGGGGCACCTTTGAACATAAGGACCTGCTTCACTCAAAAGATAATAATAAATCGAAATCTTCATAAAACGGATAGAATTGTGCTTTAAAACTAAAGCTGAGTTCCATTTCTAAAAATAAATAGAAGTTACAGATCAATAATTCAAAAAATTAGGTTTTTATGAGACTTGGAAGCAAAAAGTGTTCAAAGGTGCCCCCCTCTCCCCTATATTGTGTTTCCAATTTTTTAGGCACTTCCCGACACGCTTTCACTACTTGCGTTTTATTACGCTGGCACTTTTTCGCTATCCCGACACGCTTGCACTAATTTGCTTAATTTTTGGCTTTTTCGCTATCCATGTGCCACTGGCTCAAAAATCAGGCTCGACATGGACCAAATGTATAATAGTGAACTGTAAAGCGAAGAAACCGGAAAATAATAACGACCGAACTTTTTTGATGGGAAAAAGAGCGCTGCTCAAAAAAACCCATGTTTATTGCTGGCTGGTTTAAATTGAAGTGAATAACAAGAGAGAGGTACAGTCGTACGCGCAGTAGCACGACGATACTCCCTCTATGTATTCGTATACAGTAACATATAAGTCTTTTTATTTCGTTAACTCGTATGCAATACGATAAACTATAAAAAATTGTTTATACAAAAATTATTTTTTGTATAAAAAAAAAAAACAAAAATGTTATGTCGGATGATGACATTGTCAGTATCTTGAAGGACGTCCCATCGGATCCGGAGTCTGATGATCAGGATGAGGCAATATCTATTGCTTCAAAATGAAGTAGATTTTGTAGCAGTTCCTTCTGATGGTGTTCAATTTCATCAATTTGATTGATATATAAATGACACCCGCACAGGTCGTCCTTCAATATCAGAACAAGCGAAGATAAACCATTTCAAACCGAATGTTTTATTGGAGAGCAGATATGACCAGTGCGCCCACACTTGCCAACATACGCTTCTTCCAGACGATATGCATATTGTAGTACGAACGTGAACCTCATCGTTCCAAATGGTGGTGCTCAGTCTGCCAAGAGTCAATTAGCATTGTGCTATTGTCAGCGGAGAAACATTGTTTTGCCAAATATCAATTCTTTGAACAATTTCTTTGTTTTATTTTTTTCGGAAAAATTTCAGTGAATGCCTATAGTGGTTTCTCAGAGAAACCACCAATAAAATGTTAATAATAGCCGAAAAAAGACAGCAATTTGTTCCTTGGTGAATAAAAAATTAACAATGTTGCATGAATCTATTTTTATTGTTTGTTCTTTTTTAAATTAATTCGATGGTTAATTAACAAAATCTCTACCGGGATCAAACTCACAACCAGCTGACTAGCCAAATCGCGGCATCAACTTGCACTGTCTCTTTTCGCCTTTGCAGTCGCTTCCGATTTGACTGATCGGAACAACATTATCATTTCGACCTGTAACCTCTCAGGCAGCGGCGGCTGCATTTATTTATTCGATTTTGTTTTTTACGCTCTAGAATCGTTTCCCATTAAATTAAAGTGAAACAATTTTCTAAAGTTTATGATACATAAAAGTTCCGCTTGCACTAGTTAACACCATATAAAACAGTGACGTGACTGACTGACAACGGACAGGCCAAAACCGTATAGTCATGAAGCTTCACTAGCTGTAGACACGCGCATTATGAAATACGACTCCCCTGCCGATTTAAGAGGTGCTTTCTCATAAATCTCGAAGTGTTAGTCGTTTAAACTTGAAAAGACAGCTGCTTCGCTGTTTTTCAAAATGGTCCCTCTATAAGGAGTTGAAAGATCACTTTTGCCGCTCTTGAAAGGCTTCCCTGTAAAAGTAGTAGCAAAGATGTATAACCTTACGTGTTAGTGGAAAATAATTTAAAGCACACCGGGAGGGAGATTATTTAAATGCTAAATTATAGTCCTGCAAGGTTATTTTTTGATAGAGCTCGTTTGCGCATTTCTTCAGCAACTTAAAAACGAAGTGTTCTATCTCTGTAAGTTTACTACGTCATAAATAATATTACACGTACACATCATTCCTCATTGATTACACTTCCAGTCTTTTGCGTACAACGTACAACATGTTTTGTTAAAGCCTAATCTTCTGGATAGAAATATTAGGTAAGGAAGCGAGCTGGCGTCGTTTGGCTAAAAAAAGAAAAGAAAAATTTCATAAAAAAAAAAAAAAAAAAATAGAAAAATAGAACGCATTTTTGTAGATCTAAATTACTTGTTTGCTCGTTTAACAAGTTAGTACATTATCATATAGGACTCTGTCAGATCACAGATACACACACTGTCAAGTTTCACCTTCGCTAGAGAGAAGAAATCCGAGAAAAACAAACTGGGCTCGGTTTAAGGAGGAGCTGGACAATTCTGTTAAAGCGCCACTCAAACTTAGATCAATACAAGGGCTAGAGAGGTCTGCTCAGGATCTGAGCAGTGTCGTTATCCATTGTTTTGAACTAGCGTGTCCAGTTACAAAAAACCCCTGTAGAAAACCGGTACCTTGGTGGAATACCGAACTGCAGTGTTTTCGCAGAGAAACCAGGAAGCTCCTAAGTCGGTCTTTAAAAACCAACTTAGAAGAAGACTGGAATCTGTATCGATCGAAACAAAAAGAATTTAAGAGAATAATTCGTGAATCGAAAAACGACTCTTATAGGAAATTTTGTGAGGAGGTCACATCATTAAGTGCAACCAGCAGGCTTGTTAAAGTCCTCAAAAGGGACAGACCAAGTAAACTGGAATCGCTCCAAAAATCTGATAATACCTACACTGAGACAAAGGCGGAGACTTTTAGTCCCCTGCTGGAGACTCACTTCCCGGGTAATCAGGTCACTACGTGCTATTCAGTGGTAGCGGCAACGGTGGCCACTCCTGAACAAGCAAACACCTCGCGGCGTAGCTGGTATATTGCATCCAGAGTGGTGACGGATGACGCCATCAAATATGCAATTGCATCTTTTGAAGGCTTCAAGTCACCGTCGCTGAAAAGAATTTTCACCGCTAGCTTGCCTATGGCCTACATACCTTCTACTTGGCGTATGGTTAAAGTCGTGTTCATACCAAAGTTAGTTAAGACTGACTGTCTTCCTGTCTTCCTTCCTGCTGAAAACTTTGGAGAGACTGGTTGAGCTGTACGTGCGCAATGTTGCTCTTCGATCGCATCCTCTTTCTGTGATGCAACATGATGCAGCGTGGAAAATCCTGTGAAACTGCGCTTCAGAACCTTGTTGGTAGGATTGAAAGTGCTCTTGATCGGAAGGAGTACGCGCTGGGCATTTTCGTCGATATTGAGGGTGCTTTTGATAATGCGACATTTGATAGCATGTGCAATGCAGCCAGACATCATAGATGAAACATTGGTTTTGTGGATTAGAGCAATGCTAATGTATAGGACGTTGATTGCCGAGGCGGATTTTGGCAAATGCGACATGACTGGGGTAAACAGAGACTGCCCTCAAGGTTGTGTTCCGTCTCCCCTCTTATGGTGTATGGTAGTAGACTCTCTGGTAAGGGCTCTCAATCTTCCTGGAACCTACACACAAGCCTATGCGGACGTTGTCGCCGTTCTGTCTGTCGGTTCAGACCTAAGGACTGTCTGCTCTCAGGCGCAGAGATCCTTGGGCCAAATCGATGATTGGTGCACAGGAAATGGGCTTTCAGTGAATCCTCTTAAAACTACGGGTGTTCTCTTCACGAGAAGAAGGAAGGTCACTGGTCTGACTCAACTTGTGCTAAAAGGCGTCACTATCCTGATCTCCGATGAAGTCAAATATCTGGGAGTTATCCTCGATAGAAAACTTCTTTGGTCCAAGCATGTTGAATAAAAAACCGATAAAGCGCTGTCAACTTTCTGGCAGTGCAGAGGCGCTTTCGGCAAGACATGGGGCTTATCTCCTAAAAGGGTCCTTTGGATCTATACGGCAATGATAAGACCACTTCTCTCATATGCATCGGTTGTATGGTGGAACAGGCTTTCGCGGAAACGTGTTACTGCCTCTTTTGCCAAACTTCAAAGAACGGTTTGTCTTGGATGCACAGGGGCCTTTCCTAGCACTCCGGGCTCTGCTCTAGATGCTATGATGAACCTCCCCCCCTTGATATTTTTATCATGGGGTGTACGCTGAAAACCATTTCTCGGTTAAAGAGAGGTGGCTTTTGGTACCATGCGCATTGGAATTTTGAGGAACTTGTGCGAGAATTGTCCTTTGACCCCTGTCTTATGGATATGCCGCCTGACGCAATGACACCATAAATCCTACTGCGACAAAACTACCATGTCAACTTTCCTCAGGTAACGAAATGGCTTCGGCCAGACTATGAGCCTGGGAAAGAATGCCATCGTGTATTCACGGATGGCTCCAAAACCGGACAGGGGTCTGGTTCTGGAGTCTTTGTGGAAAGCGAGAACATTAGACTACACTACCCCTTAGGTAACCATGCGTCTGTCTTCCAAGCGGAGATTTTCGCTATCCTTATGGCTATGCGCTATTTTGTGACAAACGGGTGGAGGAATAGAAGCAAATGCGTTTGCAGTGATAGCCAAGCTGCATTAAAAGCGTTGCTTAACCCTCTTACCTCGTCCAAGTTAGTGCTCGAACTCAAGCTTTCTCTGAACTTGGTCGGAAGGCTTAACACAGTGAATCTTGTTTGGGTCCTAGGTCACACTGGTATCCAGGGAAATGATGAGCTTGCCAGACGGGGTTCAGAAGAAGCTTTCTCAGGAACTGAACCTGCGTTCGGTCTGCCTGCATCTGTGGTTAGGTCATCCATTGATACTTGGGTTTCTCGTGAACACGAGCGTCGGTGGCGTGACTGTGCTGGGTGTAGGCAGACCAAACGACTGCGTCCGGACGTCTGTAAAAGGTCCGCGTCTTTCCTTCTGTCTCTTAGGAGAATCGACTGCAGACTGCTTGAGCGCGTCCTTTCGGGCCACCAAGCTTTTGCCAAACACTTAAATGTGTTGGGCTTGAGCGACACCACCATCTGTCCTGCTTGCGGAGAGGAGAATGACACAGCGGAACACTTCCTCTGTAGCTGTCCCGCCTTTGCGGGACATCTTTGGGGCTGATGTGGTGAGTGCCGAACATCTAAGCTCTTCATCACTGAAGCTCCTTCTCATCTTTCTTCGAAAGACGGGAAAAGTAAGTACATTAATGTAAGGTGTCTGTTTGGCAGTACAATGGACCTGTAGTTGTGTCTGAGTGCTCCATCGGATAGTAACAACCTCCGACAAAAAAAAAACATTATCATATTCATTGAATTGAGTTCATTAATTCTATTTTCCTTTATATTTTCGTTATAGCTCTTAAGGAATTAAATGGAATACAGAACAAATAATGAAACATTTTTTAAATACAGAACATTTATATTTTTTTGTATACAAAATAATTCATAATGCACATCGTCAAATACGGAACTATTCATTATTATAATGAACGGATGGACACAGTACCAATGACTGACGAAGGAAAAGCGACAAAACTAATTCTTGTGTTCAGCGTTCTAGTCCAGACATAACTATAGATATTTGAATTAACCTGTTCAATGAACTGTTATTTGAAAAACCGTTGCTGTAAAATGCGAAGCGAACAAAAAAGAGCACAAAATTTGTTTTGAAAGTAAGATTTATTTTTATTACCCTGTTTTACAATTTGTCTTACACATGTTCGTAAATGTGATTCAAATTTCGTCAAACGATTTAGGTAGATGAAATCTAACTAGGTAGGTTATTAAAGCTATCGCATTGGTCTTGTTAAAGGGTTACAGGGCGATGGTGCAAACAGAGAAGAAACTTCCAAAACACTCAAGCCAAAGTCGATATGTTGGTGTGATTCACTCTGTTGAGGCGATTGATATTGCTGGTTGGGATAGATCTCCACTTGTCCATGAGTGTTTCCGAAACAAAGATTATCGAATTGAACGGCAACTCCCAGTAAACCGTGATAGGGGAAATCACCTCCTTGGATATTTTCACTGTTATGGCCAGAGTCTGGTGAATATGTGACCTGTGGGCACCTCGTCTCGTTCAGTGTATGGTGACCAAAATTCGTCCAAGTAAGTGTTGGGCTGGGCGATTTCGATTTCATTAAGGAAATCTATAGTTAGCCTGATTGTTGATGCCATTTGAAGCAGTGCGCTCGACTACATTCTCCACAGATGTAGCCTTGAGGGAGTTAACAACTTGTTGTTGAGCGCCTTCGAGTAAGAAAATTGCTTTATGAACATCCGTATGCATAAGTTACTGCATGGTGCGCTGTTCACGCTGGAGGAGTCATCGGGCCATTTTTTTTCGAGAACGCCGCTGGTCAAACGACAACAGTGGACGGTGCGCGCTATAGGGCCATTTTAACCTCATCTCTCGTTTTGGCGATTTGCACTGGCCCGCAAGATCGCCCGATTTAACCGTTCCAGACTTTTTTTGTGGGGTTTTTTTTGAAGTCCCGTGTTTACGTGAACAAGCCCGAGACCCTAGAAGCCCTCAAGGACAACACTCGACACGAGTGCGAGAATCTGTCACCCGAAGTTCTCGCCGAAGTGATGAAAAATGCCATAAAACAAGCCCGTATGGTAATCAATTGTGACGGCGCCCATTTGGCCGATATCATCTTCTCGACTTGATCAATAAAATTCTAAAGGTTCAAATAAATATAATCAAAAAACAGAATCGAAGTTTATCATTTAGAAAAAAAAAATGAAAGCCAAACGACATCGGATGACTTCTTTTGGCCCACATTGTATATGGAAAAGTTAAGAAATAGATTCTGAAATCAAGAAATAAGCATTTGATGCTATGAATTTTAACTTGAAACTAGTACGGATTTTCTAAAATAATTGCACAGGCTTACATGAATTTTAAAATTCAATTAAAATTCAAAAAAAATTCTTTAAACTATCCCTAAACTGTCAGCTGTCAGAATGTATTTATTTTTTTTTTTTTGTTGGCAATACTAACCGCACAAATGGCGACAAATTCGAATCTAACATAAATTTTGAGTTTTTTAGTTTTTAAGACATCAGTTCCTGTTGCATAGGTAGATATTTACACCACCAACAGCTATAAATTGCTACAAGTGCATCATGTGCTCTAGTGAAGGGTCGGAAATACCAATTTCCAATGCCTTGTTGTAAAACATATCTGCAAACGTAAAGCTACAACTAAACATTTTTGGCTTCATGTTTTTCCAAACAATGCCTGTTGATGGGAAGTCCTCAAGAGAGCTTTTCACATCCTTACATAACCACATGCAGCTCTATATATATCATGGGCATTGGTACTGACCATTATGAGTATTTTCCGGGCCACGTCGACCTACTTACTCAATTGAGCATACCATGTGTACCAAAACTCGATATATACGTCCTGCTATAAGGGTAAATAAATGTCACTCAGTTGTCTGTGGCTGCACTTTAGAGCACATGCATTTTTGATCCTCTGACAAAAAAAAAATAAATTAAAAATTGAAAACCCTGGTATATAATCCTTTTGCTTAGTGCTTTTGAGACCCAGCGTCTCCTTTTCTACCGTTTCTATGGTTATGCCTTGCAAGTTGATTTCCCAGACAAAGCCAAACGAGATTACGGAACAAATTTAAGTTTAAATTTCCTCAAAATGCGCTGGCAAATGATGCTCCAGGAATATTACTAGATTAGACTGTGTTGCATCTGAGTGTGCAAAAACCCATTAAGGGTGCTTAAAGTTGGGTCTTTGATGCCATAAGCTTCTTGTCGTATTCTTCTCTTTCTCCGAACAATGCTTTTATGTGTGAATACTTGGAATGGGTTTTATTATACTTATTGGAAACCATCTAATATTCGAAAAGGCATTTGAGGAGACTGGGTATTATTTAAATGTTAATGGCAGTCGCCATATGTTTGCCTATGACTTAAAGTGCTGTGTAACTTTCCACTTGATGCAGACAAAAGGAAGCAGCAGATTAATGCAAGCTCATGTGAGGCGCGATTTTACATATTGATCATTTATTGTCGCTAGATTTTTATATTAGCTGAAACATTTATAGTGAGATAGGCAGCCCAGACAGCGAGGAATACTAAGAGTATGAATCGGAGAAGACAGCTAAAATGTATGTTACCGTTGGGCCCACATTAAAATATTAAGTATCCACCACCATTTGTCAAATTGAGATACATAAAAAAGTTTAATAAAAGCAAATGTAATCAGATAGAGAGATGTCAGGCAGATATGAAAGGCAGTTAAGGGAACAGAATACGCCCCTTCCACTTGTTGCAAAAATTATTCTAAGCTTCTTTAGAGCTTCTGACCGAAGGCATTATAGAAGCAATGAACTGTCATGCAGTTAACGGTTAACCGCTTGTGATTGGAACTCGTAGTAACTCCTAACTTACATATGGATGCTTTATAGAGGTAAAAATTAATTTCATATGAAATGAATCACAGCTGTCTAAAGAAACCATCAATTAATGAACCGGGGAAAAATGACAAAAAATATAACACTTTAGCATAGTGAAAAATATGCCAGTAATGTGATTTTAAATAAACACTTTTCGCTCATAAATAAATTAGGTAACATTAAATGTCTTGTTTACAACTTCGGTAAGCTGCAAGTTTATTGCAAGTCTAACGAAACTCTAAAATGTATCAAGTATTTCCGATTTACCACTACTATGACGAATTAGGGGGTAGTGTATTGAACCTACTACGCAAATAACAAGTAAAATGTAATGGAAATATAAACTGCATAAAAATTGCAAAAAGTCATTGAAAATATTTATTAATAAAGCTTAGAAAGCGGCTCGAGCAAAATTGTCGCTCCCATAAAAAATTCTCTCCAAAATTTAGCGGAGCTAAACTTAAGCGAACCCATTTAATCAAACTTTTGTTTCAGCATGTACTTCATGTGTCAGTCAAAATTTAGCGTGCGCATTAATGGGTGGGCATATTTTCTCAAGCTAAATTGTGACAGATCGTTGCGTATTTGTTGTTCTGTTGCGAAAAAGTATGCAAACATAAGCTTTTTTAATTATTACATGGACGAGAAGTAAATAGGATCAGAAATAGTTGAAATAAGAGAGAATCAAATCAAATCAAATCAAAGAAAGTTTTTTTTCAAAGAACAGCTGTTTTCTGTGACACCTATCCACGGTATACTCTATGTCAAAATTTAGCTAGGACTTTAGCTGATGTTTGCAGAGAAAAGTTGGAGACCAGATAAGATTTAGTTTAGCTGCTCGAGCGTACTAAGCTTTAGATAAAAAAAAAAATAAAAAAATACGAAAATGAAATATGTAATCTTTTTATTTTTTTTGAGGTTCTATAAAGTTTTGGTGATGCCCTACCGAAGTTATAATATATATATACAGTGTTGGCCAAAACTAAAACAGGATAAGATGTTGCCGTTTACTTTCAAAATGCTACGAATTCACCGTTTCTTTCTCTCAAGCTTGATTTAAGCAAAGGGAAAACAAGTAGTTTTGTTACATCGGCTTTGCATATCGAATATTAGAATTTATTTAAAAAAAGACATTTAATGGCGTGCATTAAGTTTCCCGAACAAATAAAACAAAAACTTTGTGTCCGATTTTAATAACGTCGAATCCGTTACATTTATTGCCAATAAATTTGATATAAGCCATACAGATATTTCTCGATTCCGCGACCGGGGAAATGTCCAAACGGTTCATAGTGGTGGTAGACCCCGAAAAACGGCCAGTCGCGAAGACAAAAGGATCATCAGATTAATAAAAAAGGACCCCTTCATATCGTCCAAGTGTATTCAAAAAGAATTAAGTTTAGATATCTCAAGTAGGACGATTCGGCGAAGAGCGGTTGATGGTGGCTTGTCGTCATATCGAGCAGTAAAAAAGCCATTTATTGCTCAAAGGAATCGACGCGCAAGACTTGAATTTGCAAAGGCACAGGTTCGAATCCCGAGAAAAAACCCAAATTCCAACTTAAGGTTTTTTTCGCTGCGCCACCTCTCGCGAACGTCTGACAAACATCCGAGAGTATAACTGTCATGAAAGAGCTTCTCAATTGGCCGTTTGGACTCGGCATAAAATTGTAGATCCCTTCCATTCGTCCCAAAAATAAAAACTCACACAAGACGAATGGTTGTGAGAAGCTAGGCTTGGGTCCATACGGACCTGTTGCGCCGCTTATTATTATTATTATTATTATTTAAACTGGATTGTGGCAAAATGGAGAACAGTGCTTTTCTCTGATGAATCCAAATTGAATTTAAAGGGATCTGACGGATTTCGAACGGTACAGAGACCAAAGGGGGAGCGACTAAATCCACATTTCACAAAGTCCACAATTAAGCACGGAGGAGGGAACATTATTGTCCGGGGATGTTTTGAAAGTCAAGGAGTCAGCCCGATTCATAAGATTAGTGGAATAATGGATCGTTTCGTGTACCGGGAGATCCTGCAAAGTCTCATGCTTACTCATGCTGAGGAGAATATGCCGTTGCGATGGATCTTCCAACATGACAACGATCCTAAACATACCGCAAACCTTGGCTTAATAAAAACAAAATTACAGTTATGAAGTAGCCAGCATAATCACCTGATCTCAATCCTATAGAGAATCTATGAGAAATTGTAGATCAGAGGATTGATCGTACAAAATGCTTCAATTTAGACTCGCTGCTCGAACAAGCTTAAATTTATTTATTTATTTTTATTTATTTATTTGAAATAGAGTGGCTTCGTACAATTAAGAACCAAGTTCTTTTACTAGTACATAAGATACGGGAGAATAATAAAATGACAACAATTTTAATACATAAATTATAAATAATAATAATAACATTTAGGAAAAATAGAATATAATAAGAATTTAAACATAGATTTCGAATTTTTGAAAAGACTAACAACTATTGGTATTTTTAAATTTTACAATAAAAACAAAAAAATTGAAGAGCAACAAGTGTGTTTTGTTTAATTTTAAATCTATATGCTTAGTTAATTTACCTTATTTATGCCTATTTTTGTGTCCAGTCTGATTTAGATATCCTTAAAATGATTGAATAGAGAAGCACTGAAATCTCGTGACCCTACCATACGTCTAATTACATAAGGCTGTGAATTCCATAACCTTATAGCATGAACAAAAAACAAACGGCTACTTTCTAAATAGCGATGAATTGGGGGAATTATATTTCCAGTTCTGGAAGAACAAGGAAACTGCAGCTTTTGGTATAAGTAATTTAAATAATTCAAATACTCTGAACGACTATAGACGATATCAGATGAGAAATTTGGATCAGATACACTGGGAGAGAAAGACGGTGTAGGCAAAGATGAGGAAGCAAAGTAATTGTTTAATGCATTTGGACTAATATCGATATTTTCAGAAATGTCCTTTTTACATGTTATACCAAGTTTTCGCAAATTGTTCCAAAGATCGCGGCTATTTAAGTTAACGTTCAGCTTAGAAGTATAAAAGAGTTGTTTCCTTCTACGTACTTCGGCGGTTGTATCATTTCGTAATTTGACAAATGTGGTCCAATTACCAAGTGAAGGATAACTTTTCCACCTATAATAAGCTTTGTCACGAAGTCTCATAAGCTTTTTCACTTCAAAGGAAAACCCAGGGCGTCTGGGATCTTTTACAATAACTTCTTTCATTGGGACATATTTATCGAAGAGCTCTGTAACCATAGATTCGAACAAAGCAACTTTATTGTCTACGTCAGAAAGGGTCCAACACAAGTCCCAAGGGTAGTTTGAGGCTTCGCAATGCAAGGCCTCTAGGTTAATGTTATTGAAGTTTCTAAATTTCAGTTTTTTCGGTGACTGATCATCATTCATGTGGTTATCGTAGGTTAGAAAAATTAGATCATGAGGAGAATTTAATTATTAAATATTACTGCGTTTTCGTCAGATACTAAAAAATAGTCCAAGAGCGAAGGACGGCAGCCACCTCTGTAATGCGTAGGCACAGAATTATGTGTAATACTAAGCCCACAATTTACGGCAAAATCCTGCATCGAAATTGATTTGATAACATTTTGCAGCAGATTTTTATTAAAATCTCCGCATAATATTATGTTTTGATACATTAAATTATAGTAGGACAATTCAGTCTCTAATTCTGTGAGAACAGTATCACGATGTGGAACGTACACACAGCCAACAAGACATTTCTGACTATTGTCAAAGATTTCAACTAACAAAAACTCGATGCCGGTTGAAGACGCATTCTTTTTAATAATGTCGCACTTAAACGAACACCTGTAATAAATTGCTACCCCACCACCCCTACTGTATCTATCACTCCGATGAATTTTATAGCCAAAAAGTTCTACAAGCTTATCACTATCGCCATCATTGTTTTCGCTTTTAGGAATCAACAACGTTTCAGAAACACATATTACGTCTACTTGCTGCGAAGAAAATAATTCTCTAAATTCATCTATGCTGGGTTTGAGACTCTGCACATTAATGTGACAAACCTTCAACCCAGAACAATAGTTTGCAAAAATGTTAAGCATAATACGACCGTTGCTTATATTGTTCATGCCATCTAACATGTTACTATCATCCATGCAATTGAATGAAACAGAAAGTATAATAGACGAATGATCTCAATGATTCTCTCCACAAACCATACAAAAACATCTCGGACACAAATACAAACAAACAAGAACAAAGCCAACAAAATTAGACTAGAAACAATAAAACCGACAAAGCATAACACACTTGTTGACCTAATTTTACGATATAAACAAATTAAATAAAGAAAAAATAAAACATATAAATTTAAAATATCAAAAATACTTAATTTCACTTTCATAATAATTTCAAAACTCGAAACAAATGCTCCAGCATAAATCGGTGATAAAGTTGGATATTCTTGATTTCTATAGACATCAAAACTTTCAAGAGAGTTGTGTTGGTAAAACGATTTTGGGCTCGGTGTCATCACGGCTCTTCTTAATGTAAACCAAACCATCCCGAGTTCTCACAGAAAAAATGATGCCCTCTTTCCGCAACCGAAGAGCATGACGTAGCAAAGAACTATTTTCCAGTGTTAAGCTCTCGTTGATGTAAATAGATCCGTTTGGAGAGATTATTGCTGACATCAGGCCCTTGAGAGTTTGCATTGATCTGCTCTAATGTCAGACCACCGTTCTCGCGAAAAGCTGCTAGCAGTGCACGTTGCTCCATGTGCGAAGAGAGGCGGATTAACAGCGGACTGTGGTCATCTGATGAGTTCGCTTTTAAGCGGAAGGCGTCAAAGTGCGGAGAAATTTGGTGACGGAGTTTATCTGCGATGCTCTTCACAATTGCGGTAGTGTTTTCACCAGGCCGCAGAGGAATGCCGCGCACAATAACGTCACGGAGGCGCTCTTTTCTTTTCAGGTCGGCTAATTCCTCTTTAATTTTTTTGTTTTCCTCTCGGAGCTCACTGGTTTCTCGTTCAAATTGCTGTACTTTCATCTCAAGAGAAGATATGGCGTCACTTAGTTTCTTATTGAAATTGCATTCGAATTCGTGCAACAATACTTTAAATTTGTCCATTAAACTAGTTTCGATTTCGCGAAAATGTGCATGAAGGGGCTGCGTTCTTTCGCCGGGTCTAATGGCTGGAGAAATTTGCTTCGTTGGATTGGCAGCAGCAGGGGATTTGTCTGGAGTAAACGAAGAAACCAAAGCAGATTTGCCTTTAAGTGCTTGCTGGCGTGTGGTTGACATTATCTTGCCAGTATTTAGGAAAAAACGTATTTAATTTCCGCACTCTTTAAATTGAGAAATAAGGGTTTGTTCAGCTAAAACAACTTTGAACTCAAGAGACTAATTATTTTGACTTTAAGATAAGTAAAGAGGTGAAAAATAGTGGCTTAAAGCTAGAGCGAGTTGAAAACACGTCTATCTACTCGACATTTACGTTATGTATAAATTGCCTGGAGTAACATCCCTACGCACATTTTTGACAACCATATTGGCTCCATGCCTCGACGATGTGCTGCAGTGATCAGAAATAATGGATACGCCACCAAATATTAGTAGAAAATGTTTTTTTTTTTATTTTTATTTATGAATTCTGAAATGTGCTTTAATTTTGTCCACTTAATTCTTAATGAAATCTAGTTTATGTTTATATATTTTAAATAAGTTAAGGGTTATAAGTAAGTTGTTTATAAGAAATTGAGGACTGATATATATTGTTTAAAAAAAAAATAAAGCTAGAAAGTTATCGAAGGTTTTTTTAAATTTTCTTCACTTATTTCCAAAGCGACATCTTTTCGTGCTTTAGTTTTGGCCAACACTGTATATATTGCGTAAAAACGAAAAAAAAAGTAAACAATTGAGTAAACTTAAGATTAAAATACAAATATTGATGGTAGAGTCGCATAACTAACATATAACATGAATTTTTTTTTTTTTTTTTTTCATCAATTAGAGCTACAAACTCAATTAGACAACTTAAAAACTATTATAATTATGAACTTAAAACTATTCCTGTGTTTTAAAATATTAATTGTTGTGATAGAGAACAGACATTATAAGATTCTTAAAAGAATCTCTAGAATAGTTTCCAAAAACATCAATGCGATCAATAACTAAATTTAATTCGCTGGTGCAACGTTCAATCGGTTCATTACTGCCATAATTCGTTCTGTGAAACCGACCTCGAAGATGAAATTTCATACGCAAATTCCTCCCAGGAAAGAAAAAGTTCATCCGCTCAAGTAAACAGGGGCATTTAATGTGGTAATTAATTACATCTCTTATAAAAATTATACAGAAATACTTGCGCCTATTTTCAAGAGTCAGCATATTAAAAAGAAGGCATCTGGTTAAGTAGGGTGGAGTTTCTATATTCCACCTAAGCTTTTTAAAAACGAACCTAGTAAAACATTTTTGCACCCTTTCTATCCTGTAGGACTGGTTTTGGTAGTAAGGGTTCCAGATTATACTACAATAATCTAATACCGATCTTACTAATGCAAAGTATAGAGCCTTCAGTGCGTAAGGATCAGAGAATTCTTTTGTATTACGCCTAATAAAACCAAGCATTCTAAAAGCATTACTCACAATGTAGTCAATATGAGGCTTAAAGGTGAGTTGTGAGTCCAATACAACTCCAAGGTCTTTTTTTTGATGTACTTTTTCAAGCTGGACATTATTAATTTGATAATAGGAGGATATTGGACTAAAGCATCTTGCACAAGTAAGTGTTTGACATTTAGATATGTTTAAATCTAGAAGGTTGTGTTGACACCAATTAGCTAGACTGTTAAGATCATCTTGAAGAAGCAAGCAATCTTCAGCAGTTTGAATGCAGTGAAAGATTTTTAAGTCATCAGCGAACAAAAGACAGGTGGAATTACGAATACAAGACGGAATATCATTAACAAAGAGGACGAAAAGCAATGGTCCAATGTGACTCCCTTGCGGAACACCTGATGTTGCAAAGATAGGCTCCGAAAGACAACCACCAATCTTAACATATTGAATTCGGTCTCTTAGATAAGACGATATCCAATCTAACAGAGGGGAGCCCAACCCAATACATTTTAATTTTTGGATCAGCACATTATGATTTACTCTGTCAAAAGTCTTAGCAAAGTCGGTGAAAATTATGTCAGTCTGAAAACCGCGTTCAAAGTTTGTTACAATTTTTTCGCACAGGATTGCTAGGCTAGTGGCTGTGGATCTACCTTGAACAAAGCCGTGTTGAGAATCGGATATGATTTCCTTGACAAAGAAATTTAATTTATTACACACAATCTTTTCCAAAATCTTGGGAATGACTGATAGCTTACTTATAGGCCTATAGTTAGTGACTTCACGCTTGGATCCGGCCTTAAAAATAGGTGATATGTAAGACACTTTCCACTCGTTAAGAAAATTGCCAGTCCTAAGGGATATATTAAAAATAGTACATAACGGTAAAGCAAGTGATGTAGCACATCCTTTCAAAAAAATGGGAGAGATACCATCTGGACCGACACCCTTTTTTACATCCAAACCTGTTAACGCACTAAAAACATCCGCTGGGCTTAACTGCAGATTTCCTACCGAGACCTGATTTAAAGAACTGAAATCTTGACGAATAACTCGAGAGGATGGGCAATACACGGATTTGAAGTAATTTGCAAAAAATGTGCAAATGGTGCCAGTATCGCTCGATTCCTCTTCAAGATATTGCATACAGTTTGGAAGGCCAATGCATTTTCGCTTATTGTTAATAAAGGTCCAAAAATGTTTACTATTTTCTTTGACTTTAGCCTCAGCTGACAATACATAACTACTGTAGAGAAATTTATTAAGATAATCAAACTCTTTCAGAGACTGCAAGTATTTCAGTTGAAGAAATGAGTTTTTTTTGTCCCGTTTATACAATTTATATGCCTTAATCTTTCGATTTTTTAAATTGGATAATCTTTTATTGAACCAGGGAGGATTAGAATTTGACTTGACTCCAAGAGTTTCCCTAGCGTGTCAGGCATACACAGAGGTCTGTACGCTGATGCAGAATCTGGGTCTCCTTTGCACTAGGCGTTGTTTCTTCCAATTTCTAGGGAAGACTCCATCTTCCAGGCAACTATTGAACATATTCAGTAGTAGTTGGGGGCATGAGTTGGCGATCGCCTTTAGCGCTTCTGATGGTATCCCGTCAAGTCCAGGGGCTCTTCTGTTTTGTAGGGTTTTCACTGCTGAACACAGCTCTTCTTCATTAAAGGGTGATATTTCCTAACGTTGGACCAATGTGGTGTCGAGGGGCCTAACGGGGTGAGTTGGGAAAAGCGTGTCCACAATACCCTTCATCTTTTCTTCGTCGAAAACAGGATTTCCTGTCTGGGCTCCAAATTTTCGCATAACGATCCTGTAGCCTAACCCCCAGGGGTCGTTGTTGATGTCTCGACGGATATCCTCCCACTTCTGTTTTTTGCTCGAAATGATGGCCTTCTTGAGCTCAGATCTTTTGCTTCTGTATTCCAATAGAGCTTCCTCCGTTGACTCAGCATGTCTTCTCCTTCCCCTAGTGACCTTGCGTCTGAGATGTAAGCATCTTCTGCGTAGCGCCGCTATATTCTCCGTCCACCAGTACACTGGGTCCTTGTTTCGATAGGTGCCGTTTTTTCGTGGCATAGAGGCGTCACATGCGAGCCATATTAGTTGCATCGTGGCTTCAGCTTTTGTTTCCGCCGATCCCTCCACTTGAAGTACGGCCCCTTTTCCGTCTTCTATCACTGACTACCCTGTGGTACTCCAGAGGGAGCCAAAAAAACTTAGAAACGGAAAATCTGAAAAGGACACTATACTTGCGATCTAATAAGTAAGATTTAATAAATGAAATAAAGCGCGGTGGAAAACCCATCGCTTTCAGTTTGAAGAGTATGATATTGTGAGAGATTTTGTCGAACGCGTTGCTAAAATCAGTAGCTACAACATTCACTTCCTTACCATTTTCCAAGGAAAATAATGTGTTAGAGAGGAAATCTGTAAGGTGCGTGTTTGTAGATCGACCCTTAAAAAACCCATGTTGTTTAGTGGAGATTATTGATTTGCAATGGAAGAACATTGTGTCATAAACGATGCTCTCAAAGAGCTTTGGTATACACGAGAGTTTAGCAATAGGTCTTTAATTAGATAAATCAGCCTTACACCCCTTTTTGTGAATGGGAATGATAAATGAGTCCTTCCAAAGTTTAAGAAAAATTCCCTTTGTAATTGAGAGCTGGAAAAGACAATTGCACTGCAATTTGTTTAACACATTTCTTTAAAACAATGGCAGGGAGACCATCTGGACCGGAGGAATATTCGTCCTTGAGAAGGTTAATTTTTTCAACTACTGAAGATGAGCTTATGTTAATAGATTTAAAAGAGGTTTGAGCGCAGCTATTCATGTAACTGAAGTAGTTCGGGTCAGGTTCAATGTCGTCGTTGGCAAACGCCCGGCTGAAGAAATCAGCGAAAAGGTTCGTGATTATTTTAGAATCTGCAGACGAACAATTATCGAATTTTAAGGTAGAATTATACCCATCCGATTTCCTTTTGGTTTTTATAAATTGAAAGAAACGTTTGGGATGGAAATCAGGTCATACTGCATGCTGACGACGTATTCGGAGTAAAGACGCCCACACAAAACTGAAAAGTTATTATAAACAGTAAGATAGTTAGAGAGGTTAGATGCAGATCTGCATCGGAGATATGTTTGTCATAATTTATTTCGTTTATTGCGAAGAGATCGCAATTCCCAGTTATACCATGGGGGGAGGGAAGAACAACTATTTTTTAGTGACAGGAATAGATTTAAGGAAACATTCATGAACTTGCGAGTAGAAAGTGGAAGTAGCAACATCAATGCTAACAGTTTTGTCATGAATAAAGTCTAAGTGAACATTGTCTAAGAGATCTTAAAATTTTTCAAAATTAGCTTTGCGAGAGTTAAATTTGCGTTGCCTCAAGGGGTCGGTCTTAAAATGTACACTGTCAAACTCAAAAGATAAAAACAGGGGAGGTGATGGTTGTCAAGTTTGGTAAGAAGGTGGCTACTCTCAATAACTACACCGTTTTCGGAATCAGTAGAAAAAATTAAGTCTGGCTGTCTACCTATATTGTTTTGGACACCGCTTAATTGATAAAGACCAGCAGCCAACAGCCGATCAGTGAATAAGGTTTCCCTTTCAGAGATGGCTATTTTGTGCATACGCTAGACGGTGATAAGACGAAAATGCTACCTGCTCTTCATAATTTTGTGTCGTCCAATATGAACTGTTTCTTGGCCTTGGATGCGTTGTTTACAAGCCAATCTGGTTCTGAAGATAATGATGTTGATGATGCTTGTTGCCAGGTTTGGTTGCTATGTAACTCGTACACAGTTGGTTGGTATGAGCATTGTATATAGAGAATGTTTATATACAATGGTATGAGGCAATGAGTTGGGATTTTTGTTTTTGCCCGTTCAAAGATCGATTGTGATCGATTCCGGTGGGTGTTAGGATTTGTTAGAGGACCAAAACTTTCGAGTTTGAAGTGCTTGTGTGCTGAGCGTTAGTTGGTGTTTTCTGATGACTTGTCGGTTGTCGCTCTCCGCTTTTCTTATTCTTTGAACAAGAATTGTCGTCAGATGTTTGATGGTCCCAAACAAACAAATCTGGTGGATGGACTATGAGGCACTTGCTTATCATAAGAGTCAGACAGGCTGTGCGTATTTGTAGTAGGGGAGAGTGGGGCACATTTGAACGTGGGTAACTTTGAACAGCACTAATAAAATCTTATTAAAACAATATTTGAGAGCGTAAACTAAATTTTTATTCTGGTAATATTGTTTTCTTCAACGTCAACGGCTCGCGGTCATCTTTTCAGTAGTCGCTTGAAACTAGCTCGTGTTGAATGCTTTTATGCTTCATTTCCAATTTTTTTTTTCTTTGTAAGAGAACACAAATTTGTTGGTGAGCTTTTTTATTTGGAAAAAATATTTTGCGTAAGCGAAGGTTCATTAAGAACAATATTAAGCTCAGTTTTTCTTATATATGAGTACAAACAAATTATTAAAGCTAAATTGTTCGTGACAACACACATTGTTGCAGGTTTGAACAAAATAGTCGGGGCAGTTTTGAACATGTTTAAAATGATGACTTTTGCATTTGACTTCTCTAAATTGCAGTTAGGTAAATGAGGCTACTCCTTGTTTATGTAAAGACCTGTTTGTTTCGTTATATTTATATGTACTAGTATCACTTGTGGTCGAAAATCGACCATTCCTTTCATAAGTATGTAAAATGTAATTTTCGTTATTTATGTTTTTTTTTAACTTTTTCCATTACGTAGTAAGAGAAAGATATTGTATTCGTACAAAATTTCGTACTCGAGATTTTAATCAATTCAGACAGTACGATGATAGACCAACTCAAAAAAGTGGGTGGCAAAATTCTGTCCGTCTGTTTGTTTGTATGTCCCGATGTCTACAGCCTAAACGGCTACCCCGATTTCGTCCAAGCTTCGCATTTGGAGTTTGGGGGCTTACAGTTCGGGGCAGTTTTTTTTTTTGCACGGTAACTTTAATATTAATATTTAAGCTTAAGTAGGTGAGGTAACCACGACTGCATACTCCGTTTTCCGCTAAAAATCGAATAACGATACTTTTGAAATTTTGACATATCTTGATAACGGTCCATACGATTGTAACAAAAATTAATTTCTATTGTAATATGCTCATTTCCAACAGTTTTTCTCTGTATTATCGTAAAATGGATTTTCGGAAAAAGTATTTTTTTAAATTTGGTTTTCTTTAGTTTACTTGAAAATGGCAACATCGATTTCGACCAAAATATAAACTTAAAGTAAAATTTATGTTTTCAAAATTATTCATTCACCGAAAACGCTAATTTTAAAAACTGCTCATATCTCGAAAACCCCATTTTCGATTTCAGAAAAAGACCTAGTATCTAATGCTTACATCCCGAACAAAAACTTTTACTCGATTTTCAGGTAAATAGTTAAGTAATAGTATTTTTCAAAATAAACATTGCAATATTTGGTACTGTTTTGTCTGCCAAATTTAAAAAAAAAAACGCTCTAACTATTTTGATCAAAAGGATAATAAAAGTATTCTAAATAAGATCCCGTACTTAGTTTTTCTCATGTCGGCGAAGTGTCTTAGTGGTTAGTTTGTTGGACTACTAAGCGAGGGGTCCCAGGTTCGAATCCCGAGAAAACCCCAAATTCCAACTTAAGGTTTTTTCACTGCGCCACCTCTCACGAACGTCTGACAAACATCCGAGAGTATAACTGTCATGAAAGAGCTTCTCAATTGGCCGTTTGGACTCGGCATAAAATTGTAAATCCCTTCCATTCGTCCCAAAAAATAAAAAACAACTCACACAAGACGAATGATTGTGAGAAGCTAGGCTTGGGTCCATACGGACCTGTTGCGCCAATTATTTATTTTTATTTTATTTTTTTACTTAGTTTTTCTCAAAAAAATCGAATAAATCGGATTAATAATTGTTTCTCAAAAATTACTGCAAAAATTCCGATTTGTATTCACATATCTACGGTATATTTTTGTAATAATCTCAATTTTCTACTTCTAATTTAAATGCAACAACAGCTAAGTAAAACTTATTTTTAACATATATAACCCACTTCTTTTTTTTACCCATATTGAGTATGCACCTTTAAAATAATACCAACTGCAAACAGAAACTCCAACTTCATTTTCACACCACACACGTCAATTGGGATATTCAGTTTATAACTGCTAATGCAAATTCAAAAACAAATCTTCTTACAATATACATCCAATCATAGACACCTTATACCAGGGTTACTAATCAAAACAAAAACATGACCTACAGATCTGAAAACAGAAACTCCTACTACGCTTGTCCTCGTACTCAAAAATCTTGTAAAGTGTAAGAGCTTATAAAATAGTTCAATGGGCACTTATAACTCTCTGACCAGAACTTTCCACATTGTTATTTGATATGTACTTGTACAGCCATATCAGATGAACTATCCAAAAGTGATTTTTATTTAACACTATTCCTTTTCCTATATGCTATCAATGCACTGTTTCTTTATGGGCCTCCTATGATATGGTAGTATTGTGCAAATTATACCAAATTGAAAAACAATTCAAAATTTCTCGTATCTGGCCATATTTCTTATCGAGGATGTTATGTTATGTTAAAGTGGCTCTCGGTGAGTGGAACACTTAGGCCGTTAATCGGCCCAATGTGCATACCACTGGTGATTAGGGGCTCCTTTGCTGGTTACTCGTTGTGAACCATTTACTTCCATTGGCAGCGCTGATGTAGCTTAGATCACTTAGATCATTGAGGAAGTAGTTTCCTAAGTAAGCCCTTCTTAGGTTGGATAGGGCAGGGCAGCTGCAGACGAGGTGGGTGACGGACTCTTCCTCTTCCTCATCCCTGCAGCTTCTGCAAAAGTCATTATGTGGAAGACCAAGTCTTTGCAGAACAGAACACAATGACCAGTGATGACATTGGCGACTAGTGAGAAACTGCGTCTGTTGAGACGCAGAATCTCTTTGGATCTTTTGGTATCTAGTGTTGGCCAAGTAAGCCTGGCAACGTCACAATATCCTAGATGTTTCCATCTGTGATTTGCTTTTCCTGTTGCGTCCGCATTGATAATTTGTTTAGCGTAGGACAGCGGTACTTGCACGTTGTGCAGATTAACACTATCAACGCCGGAGGAGCCTAGTCTAGGAAGTTCGTCAGCTGCACAGTTCCCTGGGATGTCACAGTGTCCCGGAACCCAGTAAAGGGTAAGGTTGTACTGTCCAGCTATCTCGTTAAGAGATACGCGGCAATCGTTCACCGCTTTAGATCTTATCACGCTGGATGCTAAGGATCTGATGGCAGCCTGGCTGTCAATATATATTACAAAATCCCTGTGTGATACTGCATTCATTGACAGCCACGCTGTGGCTTGACGAATAGCTGTGATTTCAGCTTGGAAGACACTACAGTGTATCGGGAGAGAGAAGGAGAGGCCCAGGCTCAGTTGTTCTGAGAATACCCCTGCTCCGATTCCCTCTAATGTTTTGGAACCGTCCGTAAAAATTGAGAGTGCTCCTTCGTGCAGGACATTATGGGAGTCCCATCGGGATTTGTCCGGTATTTCGTATTAAAGCCTTTTTCGAAGTCGATTTTCGTAGGCAGATAGTCAGTATTGGAGGGTAAGGGGCATGTCTGTGAGAGGATGCTGGCGTGTCCAGATGATAGTCCTCTCCAGTGCTTACCCTCCCTGAGTCTGATAGCCGCGTTAGCGGCGTATTCCTTGCTGACGATGTCTAGAGGAAGAAGATTAAGCATTACTTGTAGAGCGGCGGTAGGAGATGTCCTCAGTGCAGCCGTGATGCTGATGCATGCTAGGCGTTGAGTCTTCTCAAGGGCCTTCAGATTGCAGTTTTTGTCCAAGGCCGGCCACCACACGACGATGCCGTAAAGCATAATCGGTCTTATCACCGAGGTATAAAGCCAGTGCATTATATTGGGCTGGAGGCCCCATCTCGAGCCGACAGCCCTCCTACAGGAGTATAGAGCCACTAGGGATTTCCTAGAACGTTCGGCAATGTTTACCTTCCATAGAAGTTTGCTGTCTAATATTAGCCCCAAATATTTGGCACTTTGTACAAACTCGAGTGGAGTGCAGTTGAGATTAGGGGGGGGTTATAAGAGGAAACTTCATCCTTCTAGTGAAAAGAACTATCCTCTTATCGAGGATACTTTTAGAATATTTAAAATTTAAAAAAAAAACTCGACACATCTATCCAATTTCTTTTTGATTTAATTTAAAATAAAATGTGACAATTTCCTTTCAGTTGAAATTAAATTTCGATACTATTCCACCTCTATACAAGCACTAAACAACCTCCAAGCGCGTTTAGCTTATACAAGCTCTATACAACGTTGAATAATTTTTATAAATAAGGTTTTTGCGTATAGAGGCATTATAAAGGGGGCATATCTTTATACACTCTTTATAATACGTTTATAAATAAGGCTGTAAGAAAACAACCAAGCAAACTTTTGATGAACGAGAAAGTTTGGTTCGACCCAGTCGTGCACTTTATTTTTTATTAACGAAAAGAGCGACATCTAGATATCGTAAAAATATGTAAATGAGATGCTCCATTGGAAACAGGTCCTAATCTAAGATGGTTTATATTTGAATACGTTACTATGGTAATAAATGTCGGCGACAAATTGAATGTCGCAAACATCCTTTCAATTACCTGCTTTGTATGGGGAATTCATAACCTAATTTTACCAGTTTTAATGGCGACATATACCCACGACTTTTGGTTTGTATGTATGTATGTATGTATGTATGATATTTATATCTCTTAAAGTACTTATAAATATAATATGAAATACAAATCCATATAAAAAATTCAATATGTTAGAAATTACAAAGTAAAGTAAGAAAAAATCTTGTGGCATTCGATATTTTATTCAGATTGAGTTCAAATAGTGTTGAATGCCACTTCAAAAGGAACAAGACAATTATATAGGGTGGGGTATTAAACAAAACAAAAATAGAAATGATAGAAAAAACAATTTTTAGCCGATTTAATTCATTTAACATAATATCAATTTGTTCTCACTTCACAAAGGATGCAAGAATTTATGTAATCTATATAATAACATCAAAAGTTGAGGCAAAAGTTAGATCAAAATATTTTAAGTAAGAGAGTTTAAACTATAATAATCATGAGACCAACTTTTTACGCGCTTTAGAAAACATACGGACATGTGAACACATCTGATTTCTTCCGGTAGGACATTAAACAAAATATTATATACAACTGAATGTGAATTTCTATATGCGGTGGTTCGATAGTTTGGCACTTGTAACATATTAAGTGAGTTATTGCGTAGGTTATAGTTTGAGATTATACGAAAGTTACGGTTACCAGACTTCATAAAGAACGCTTTTAGAACCTTAAAACAGTATAAGTGACGAACAGGAAGAATCCCTAATTGACAAAACAAAGGAAAACTAGGATACCTACTAGGTTTACGACAAATTTTCCGGACAACATTCTTTTGCAAGACTAGCAATGGCTGAACTTTGTTTTGATAGCCACCTCCCCAGCAATTTATACCGTATTGAAGCTTAGAATTAAAAAGTCCATAATAAATTGTGGTTAGGAGCTTAGTTGAACATATATTACGAAGGTAATAGAAATGCCTTAGTGTGGAGATAAAGTACTTCTTCAATGCAATAGCGTGGGATGAAAATTTCATATTAGAGTCAAATAGGAGTCCTAGGTACTTAAATTCGTCTACATTCTCTATCAAAAAACAATCATCACTACAATTTTCACTAGTACAAAATAATTGACCAAGCACACTAGTTGCACATTTACATTGATATAATTTAAATTTTTTGCAATTCGGTGCATGAAAGTATACATCCGGTTTTAGATTAATAGAACCAGATAAATTAAAGAACATTAATTTAGTCTTAGGACTTATTACAATCTTGTGTTCAGCGAACCATTGTCTTAGAGTATGTACATCACAGTTTATATCAGAGATAAGATCTAAGGGACTGTTTACGCCATACGATAACCCAACATCGTCAGCAAAGGCAGTAGGTGAGCCTCTTAGATTGAGGTGGAAGAGTGAGTTGATATAGATTAAAAATAAAATGGGACCCAAGACTGAACCTTGTGGTACCCCAAGCCTGACTAATTGCGCATCACTTCTCGTCTCATTCAACTTTACTCTCTGTGATCTATTATTCAGATATGAATTAAACCATTTAAGCATAAAACCACGCACACCTGCACTTTCTAGTTTACTTAACAGAATTTTATGGTCAACCATGTCGAAGGCTTTGGTTATATCAATGAATAACGCAGCTGTACATTTTCTTTTGTCAAGGTTACCTATTATCTGAGAGCAGAAGTCTAAAAGTGCGTCCTCGGTTGATTTTCCCTTTTGAAATCCAAATTGAGAAGGATGAAAGAACATCGTCTTGTCTAAAAAGTTTACCAACCTAATTTTTATAAGTTTTTCGAAAACTTTACTTATGCTTGGCAGGAGAGAAATCGGCCTATAATTTCCTATTTCAGTTGGAGAGCCTTTTTTAAATAAGGGAATAACATCTGCACACTTTAGACCGTCAGGAAAAACACCAGAAAAAACACTACGATTGAAAACATCAGCCAATACATCCATAATGAAACAAGCAATATTTTTAAGGACAACATTAGAAATACCATCGACTCCAAATGAATTTGAGTTATTCAAACTGCCAATCACACTTAAAATCTCTGAGGAAGTTATAGAGTCAAAAACAATACTTCTACAGTGCCCAGAGTTTACATCACCAATAGCAGAACATTGAGAACATAGATTTTGAGTTTGTCCACTATGTAAATTAAGTCCGATACTTGAAAAATGTCTATTAAAAGCGTCAGCGATTTCACGTTTATTTGTTATTTCCTTATTACTATAACGTAGAACAATAGTTTTTTGAATGGACGATTTTTTGTTGAGAATGGTATTTACAACTTCCACTCTTTCTTAAGATTTCCTCTAGCTGAACAAAATTAAGCACGGTAATAAGAGTCACGGCAAATTGGTATTTCCTTTTTCAAATCAGCACAAGTCTTCTTATATTTCATTTTGAGAAATACATTGCTAGGGTTCTTTTTGCACTTTACTCTAAGTTTATTTTAAGTTGTTACTTTATTTAATAAATATTTTGATAGCCAAGGTTTAAGTTTATACATAGATTTTCTTGTGGTCAGAAAACTGCAGCTAGCAATATGACTTTTAAGAGTGGTTAAGAAATTAAAATATGCATTCGATACGTCACTACAGTTATAAACATTGTCCCAGGACTCAAAACACAACTTATTTCGAAGCCTAGTATAGTTTATTTTTGGCTTGCTTTGGTCACGTTTCGGTATTGGGCTATTGTTTTTGGATGTTACGCTAAATATAACGCCGGTCATGGAATGGTCAGTAATAAAAAAGTCATAAACACAATACTCACACTCTATGGAAGCAACATTTCGAAACCGTCCATATATATGGTCTAAACAAGTACCTGATACAGGCCTAGTAGTCTCATTGATGAAGTTAGTCAAGCCATTTAAAGCTAACACAGAAATATAATTTGATAGCGTAGGACTTTCATCTAGACAATCAACATTAAAATCACATACAACAATTAAGTTTTTGGATTTCTCCCTATCTAACACAATAGAAAAATCATTAATAAACATCGTTACATTAAACATCAGCAATCTATAAACACATAAAAACACAAACATTTCATTATTTATTTCGATGGACACCTTTAAGACGTCTGCACTAGGACAATCGACTTGGGAAACATTAATGATTTTATAAGTGTTCTTTATAAAGCAGCCAACGCCACCAGCTGCGTAATTTTCGTTTGTTTTAGCATAGAAACTAAAACCAGGCAGGAAGTAATCATTTTTTTCAACCTCATAGTTCCAGATCTCAGACACAAACACAATATCCGGGACACACGCAAACGAGTTAATATGTGCGACGAGCGCAGAAAAGTTTTTTATCAGACTTCTAGTATTTTGATGTACAATAAATAATTTTCATTTCAATTTCATTTTCAATTCATTGCAATATGAACTATTAGTTAGAACAGCATCATAGTGAGGTTTGCATTGGACAAGGAAAGAAGAGTTATCAATTAAATCAATTTTGGAATTCATAATATTAAATACAAAAGAAAAAGACAAGAAAAACAGACTCAAATGAGTGAAATATCACTAAATGATCTAATTTTTATTGAACCATACGTATTTTGTACCTTTTTTCTTTGCTATCTCTTTCGTGCTATGCTGCTTCCTTTGTTGTTCTTTCTGTTGCTTCTGCTTACATCCTCGTCGGAGTGGTCAACCACTTGTTTTTGTTTGCCCTCTTTGCCCGCATTATGCGTTGCTTAAATGTAAGGTTAGAGAATTTTACACAGATGATTGGCTTTGGCTGAGATTTTGAGCGCATTTTCTTTAACATAGCAAGCAACTCACAATTTCACAGTCAGCAACATCTATAGATAGGGCATCACTGAAAATTTGTTTTGCCTTTTCAATTGCATTGGTGTCATTGACATTTGTGACACCAACAATGTCTATAGAGTTAACTAGCGATTCTTGTTGTTGCCAATTTAATTTGGACTCTAGACTTTGCACTTTTTCTCTAAGCTCTACGTTCTCTTTTCTCAACTGGGCCAATTCTTGAAGAAAGCGGGTGTTACAGTCTTCCAATTTTGACAGTTTGGCATATATCATCTGGAGAGTAAATTGACTCTCACTATTGATATCACTGTTAGATGATTCTCTAATTGACTGCTGAGTGTTGGATTCTCCAGTTGGAAGAGTACCAGCTTTAGATTGAGCGTTGTTGTTGGTGCGCTTCTTGGACGTTGATGGCATTTGATCATGCAGAGAGCGTCGTCGTAAAACTGCACACTTATCGCACCGATATACATTGCCACTTAATTTATAAAATTCAGCATCATCTTTAGTGATATTCACACAATTTAAATGAAAAAAGCACTTGCAGTCACCACAATTTATTTTTTCAAGGCAATTGCGATCAATTTTTTGTTTACACACAGAGCAATTCATTTTGACTTATGGAGCCAATATTTCGTGATGTGTACACAGTATTACTTGCACATCAATGGTACAGTACCTTTCGAATGATATAAGTTTCTTTCTCCTCGTTTCATAATGAATACTTAAAAAGTGTACCAAACTTTTGATGCTCACGTATTAATAAATTGTGTTCAGCGATGAGGCTCATTTTTGGTTGAATGGGTACGTAAATAAGCAAAATTGCCGCATTTGGAGTGAAGATCAGCCAGAAGCATTGCAACAGCTACCAATGCATCCCGAAAAAGCCACTGTTTGGTGCGGTTTATGGGCCGGCGGCATTATTGGGCCATATTTCTTCAAAGATGATGCGAATCGCAGCGTTACTGTCAATGGTGAACGCTACCGAGCGATGATAACAAACTTTTTTTTGCCCGAAATGGAAGTTCTTGACTTGCATGATATGTGGTTTCAACAAGAAGGTGCCACATGCCACACAGCACGCGAAAAAATGGCGCAATTGCGAGGCGAGTTTGATGAACAGTTAATTTCACGTTTCGGGCCGGTCAATTGGCCGCCTAGATCGTGCGATTTGACACCATTAGATTATTTTTTGTGGGGGTATGCCAAGGCTAATGTGTATAGGGACAAGCCCGCTTCGATTGACGCACTGGAAGCCAACATCCATGCATTCATTCGTGAGATACCGGCCGATATGTGTGAAAGAGTATGCCAAAATTGGACTCAGCGGATGGGCTACCTGAGACGCAGCCGCGGTCAACATTTGCATGAAATTATCTTTAAACATTAAATTGCAAGCTTCAAACTATCGATTCAAATAAATATTTCATTAATTTTTTCGAATTTTTTGTGTTTTTTTTTTAAAAAAAGTTCTAAACCTCTTAAAAAATCACCCTTTATAATGATATAAATAAAGTTATCTGTGAATTCTAGTTTGTGTACCTATTTTAAGTTTTTTTTTGTTTAAAATAACAAAATTTAAAAATCAAAACTTGCTTATAATTTAATTAAAGTGTAAAGTCTTATTTCAGGTTAATATTTTAGTATAAAAACTGTCGTTCAAAGGTGCCCCAGCCAAGTTTAAAACTGCCCCATTGGGGGGCACCTTTGAACATAACGACCTGTTTCATTCAAAAATTAATAATTATGCGTTTAAACTAAAGATGAGTTCGATCTCTAAAACATGGGTTTTTATGAGACTCGGAAGCTAAAAAGGTGAATAAAAATATGAAAATGTCTCACCTACAACATTGATCTTTAAATTTTTATTTTGAAAGATGATAAAGGCCAATTGCCTTGAATAGTGTGCCAACAAGCGCGTATCAGTACCACTCCAGAAATTTCACCTGTGCCTATTTAAGCTGCAGAAATTTCTAATCAGTCAACTTGGAAAAAATTGATTCAGGAATCTTACCTTTGCTTACTTTTATTTGAGAGGTCGTTAATTAATTAATTAATTGTTTTAGAGGTGTTTCTTGTATTTTAAGAAGAGGTAGATAAAACAGTCTGTACTTTTTTATGTAAGAATGGATTGGCTCGACATCACCGCCAAAATAAAAAAAGAACAAAACCCGCCGAGCAGATCGAGCTAGTGCCACTCAAAGAACTTATTTTCGCGTTTAATTTGCTTCCTGTTCCACTTTGGGAAATTTTTCTTGCATTCAAAATGGTATTGGTAAGATTTCGATAAGGTGAATGTAGATGGAATAGTTGTAATATACTTTCTGACAGCCGTTACAACCCACACATACTATCTCACTTATTTTACGGTCTACTGCCTTAAAATAGCAGCGCAGCATTTTGTCCTTAATAGCCAGCTATGTTACAATGCTTATTATCGTCTGCACGGTGGGAGAACGCCACTGACACCGCTGATTCAGACCAAATGTAATATGCAACGCTATTTCGCTTCACTGCAAAATAACACATATCGCCTTACCCGTTTAAATTTATATTTTCACCAACCTCGCCCAAAAAAAAAAATAAAAAAATAAAATACAAAGCAAAAAAGTAAACGTTCAGCCATATCACTCCATCTGCAGAATTTTACTGTCCACCACTCGGTAAAAGCTGCGTATGCAAGTAGGCAATCATATTGCCACCACTGTAACGATTTATGAAGGCCATAATAGATATTCAATTTATTTTGCGGAAAAATCGCCAGCACTGTGCTGGGGCACACACGCAGCACAGCGCATATACCCGGTTAGCTGGCAGTTGTATTTCGAAAGATCGTCGTCCAAAAAACCGACTGGCACACAACAACATGGGATTCATTTATTTATGGACATGGACATCCCTTTAACATTTAATAATAAAAATAACCACATAAAGCGATTATCATTTTAATACATCAGATGTGCGATGTGCCACACAGTGTCATATCACAATGATAAATAGGCGGCAGCCCGCACCCTTTGACTTTATGGCAGATAGAATCTTTTTGCTGGGCTACTGCCTTTCCCTGGACCTGGTTAGAGAACAACAACGCGTGCCTGTGTTGCATTCGTATGGAGGGCGACATATGCTAAGCTTGGATGATGATGTAATTGTTGTTGCTATTGTAGCATTATTTTATTTCATATGTGACTTGCGTTGACATGGCCATAGGGCGGATAAGTGAAGTGGATATGTCATCGGATTTACTGGTCGTTTTAAGCCGCTTGTCCTTATGGCGGAGAGGATTCAAATATTTCATTCATGTAATCAACCGAGCCACATTACGATTTGGCATGTCAAGACTTCTCCGCTTCGAAGTTGTAACATGACAGTATAATGCAGGCATGTGTTGTAAATTACTGGCGCGCACAGTTAAATGGTAGTCAAAGGCATAAAGCTGAGGAAAATATGAATTTGTGTACGATAGGCTGTCATGCATAATAGACGGCTGCACTTATAGATCATATGTAGAGTGGATTCAAATTTTAATCTGCATTTCCGGGCGGTTCTTTAGCTAGGGTCCTATTTTTGAATTGTGCCAATTCTTCAAGTTATTACCTCTTCTGTAATCCTAAAGGGGACTTGCTATCGCCAGAGAGATTTGTTTAATGTCGGTGAACTGTGGTATACATACCGCTTAACGCTTTTTTAGATATTCTTAAGGAAACTTTGAAAAAAATCGCTGATGTGCACTCCTGCAACGAAATGTTCGCAATGCCCTAAGCCTGGTTGGTTTAAGTGGCTGTATTCCCGTCTTCTGACGAGGGAAAAAACACAAATAGAGCGTTGAGCGCCGTTTTGAGGCCACAACGAACGGAACCTGGAGATAAAAAAAGGGGAGAAGGGAGCTCAACACCAGCCTGTGGAGTTGGGCAATTTCATGATCTTGTTGAAATGGATATTTTTTATGGCCGAAAGGTCATCTTAAAAGTGATGACCTAGCGCACTGCGTCTGGTTCCGGCTAGGGCCGGACACTCACAAAGAAGATAAATCACCGTTTCACTCTTGTTTGTGTCGGCAATGGGCGTTATGGGGGATGCCAAGCTTGGCTGCGTGAGTTCCTAAAGGCCAATGGCGACATCTACACGCGTTCTGGCTAAGAGGTTGGCATCATCGTAGGTTGGCCAGATCTTCTTTGAAATGGCCTCATCCTCAGTGCTCCATATTTTTATGCGCTATTCAGGTAGATCATTGTTCGATATTGGGAAATTCGAGCCATAGTTTTTTTATTTACCCTTTAATTTTATGACTTACTGTTGGGAAAATATGTACCTGTTCACAGGTGGTAAGGCTTCCGCGTAAAACATTTTCGCCGGGTATAAAGTGTGAAAATCGATCGCAAAATATATGGCCTCATCATAGTGATCGCCAATGTATATAAAAAGAGCAGGGACACGGTTCTTTTGTATTTAGTCGCATTATATGCCGCAGGCTTAGGTAAGAAGTCTTAAACTGTTGACACGTTAATAAAGCTCTTAAGGCATTTTATACATTATACAATACTGCATTAAAATCGTCCTCGCTGATAGGTCAGTCCGGAAGCTTAGCATATCTTCTTTTCTAATATATAAAAATCTCGTGTCACAGTTTTAGTGTTTATACTCCTCCGAAACGGCCCGACCGATTTTGATGAAATTATTTACGTATATTCAGTAGGTCTGAGAATAGGTTTATAACTAATTTGTATACCGCTAAGGGCCGTTTGCTCATAACGACTTTTAGCGATTTAAGTTCTACTCTTAACGATTTAAGTTATACTTAAATACTTATGGGCTACTTTTTTCAGGGTTAAACTGTCACATAAGAGTTTATGTGGCACTTAAATTCGCTATGAGTCTTATCAGCAAACGGCCCTAAGTGTTAAAACAAATACAAATACAATACAGCCCTTAATTTTCACTCCCCTACCACTAAGCCCTACTTTTTAATAGAATTTTATATTTTTTAACAACGGTCGATAGCTAGATCAACTATCCCCGCGAGGCTTCAACCGCTGTCACTTATCACCCCGTAAACAGCACGGAGTAGGGATGGGAGCGTTCTGCTGTATCTCTCTCAATAAGCTGCATCTCACTTCTTACACAGTTTTCGGGAAAATTTCGGCCATTATTATCGTTTGTACATCGATCGCAGTAGTGACGTTATAAAAATGGATTGTGGTGTGTTCTTGTGCTTAAAACTTCAAAACGACTGTACCAAATCGGATACTTTCTTTTTTAGGTTTGTTCGTAATTGCTACGCGAAGGTTTAGCAAGAAAAAAAGTCTGAAAATTCTAAACAGGTGGCGCTGTAGGCGCACATTTCGTTTTTCAGTTCAATCTCTTATAATATATACAAAATTCCTTCTGGGTGAAACTCTCTGACGTTAAAACTCGATACCCCCTGAGCCAATTTTCATGATTCTATGTATTTGTTTTCTTCGTATTGCTGTATTTAGGCGGACTTAAAAGAATGATACTTTTGGACCCGCTGTTGTCCATCTCCGAAACAACTGAACCGATTTCAATTAAATTTTGTGGATACCATTAAAAAAAAAAGCAAACACTATTTCTAAAGTTATATAGGTAATTAAAATTATTAATGTACATTGTCCAAATAACGTACTTTGCGAAATGTGGGTGGGACTTAATACGAAATGCACGGGCAAAACCGGGTGTGTACAGCTATATATAAAAGAGACTGACATCCGTATGTGCACTGACAACTCCGAAACGGATATTTCGATTTTTACGGGATAGAAGTTTATGTGGAGAACCGTACTTTGAAAAAAATAGACTGGTAAGAAAAACGGGTAGTATCATTTACAATACAATACTGAAATTGAAAGCCGACTCACTAATAATTTGGTTGCGCAAACTCGAAGCATCGAAACTTTGTAACGGAACGCGTTTGATTTGATTGTGAAAATCTCAAATCAAATGTCATGCAAGCGACGATTGTGAGGGGAAATTCAAAGGCAAACATTCTCATTCCGTGGATTTCGCTTATTCAGAACGAATTGCCATTCGTATTTAAGTGTCTTTGATTTGCCGTGTGTCTCGCTTTCGCTATGACAATTAATAAGTAGCACTGAATATTTGTGACGTCAATCTTGAATTCACATGTTTCTCGATTGTATATGACGTGCTCATGTGTGGGCAAACCTTCCGCTTTGTATGTCGTGTACCGTAATATAACACAGAGGCGTCGGGTGAATTATTTAGATGGGTGTGCAATTCTTGAAAATTATATAATTTTTAAAAATATCAATTAATTGCGTGAAAACACTGTTTTCCCAGTTACTGTTTTCTCAATCACCATCTTCGACTTCACTTTCACTGATTGCTCTGATGTTATTGATATCTTATTTTATTTTTAAAATTAAATTTAAAAAAAAAACGTTCGCATTCAAAATCCAAAGCACCGCACATCGACTGTCCTCGTGCGCTGCTTGTTTTTGCACGGGCGTCGATGTAGTGCATTGTATAATTGACCAATGACGCTTTACGGAAACAGAACAGAACAGATACAAAAGAAAGGAAAATAAGAATACAGGCACAGAAAACCGTCGCACGAGTTCAATACAAGTTCATCAAAGTAAAGCGATTTTATGTACGGCGTGCGGGTGAGGAATGACGATGGGCATGAATACTGGATAAATCTTGTAGTGTATATGGTTTGCAGTTGGATGAATTTATTTGATGAAATCAACAAAACATGTGCACACACAGCGAGATTTCGTGCGAGTTAATTTTTTTTTTAAATTATGAAAGGAAAATTTGGAAGGAATATGAATATGGTGTAGGCTGTGTGAAGGATGTTTTATGGGTTGTGGAATTGTGCATATCATATTTGTGTGTGTTATTATTTTTACGCAGTGTTCGATTAGGGATTTTTTTTCCGTTAGAATTATTTAGGGTGTGCAAGGTGTGCATTGGACACCCTGACTAGACGCCACTGATATAACACTATGCTTGGCAACGGACTTAGGCCAACGTAACTGTTTAGCTTATAGCTGAAACATAGTTGCCTACATTGGCTTCTCCGAGGGAAACAGCGAAAATGCTGAGAAGACCGCTATTAAAAGGAGGCCAAAGGCCACTAGTAAGACTGAACAGAAAGATTCTCGAATAATTAATCCCAGGCTTGCCAGATTGGGCTATTTATCGGAAATGGAATTTTTTTTTGGTTTGGGCGACAATTTTTCTGTAACTTTTATATTAGCACTTTTCTTTACCTTAAACCCTTAACGAATTCTACAATTTAACACTACATTTAAATCACTGAACTTTCTCATTGCTTTTGCCATTTCATATCAACCACAACTCAGGAATGGAAAACGTGTTATAATCGTAACATTGAAGATAGTAGCTTCAACTTTGAAATACAAAATACAATCGCTCCTCAAAGAGTAGGTATTTATTTTAAGTTTGAGAAGTGCATACTCACACTCAATGTCCGTTAGCAATAAAACGTTTAAGATGCCAAGAAACCAACACTTAGTCTAAATTATTTTAAATAAAACATTAAATTTGGCATTAAGTTTTGGAACTAGTTAGATTGGAATCAGCTGACTAAGTCAAATCTAAAGTGACACCTGTCAAATGCAATTAGTTGAGGTTCACACTGGGATGAGTTCCAAGTTGCTGTTTCTAAACTAAATTAGTAAAGTAAAGTAATAATTATTACTTTCGGAACTGAGGGCTTTATGTGCGTGCATTATTTTTTTTTTGTTTTTAATTCCAAAAGTGTGACGCATTCATATATTAACAACTAGCAGTAACACAAATCAGAAACGTTTTTACCTTTTCAATTGCTTTATATGTGTAATGACCCTAAGGGAAACGGAGAGGAAGATGCGGTGTGCACGCCTAGCGATGCTCTGATGCGAGCTCGATGTATGGGAGGTTCTTGCATCCTTCAGCGGTCTTACATCACACCAATTATTTATTGCGTGCAGTATTTACATCAAAGCTATACGAAGCAAGTAAATGTAATCCAAAATAACGAATACATGAATCAACCTTTGTTCTGAGAACTCAGATGAAATATTCGTAGTACCCTAGACCACTTTATCAAATCCAAATCAAATAACATCAGCCAAATCAAACGCCAGCTTTAGCACATATTAAACTTTAAAATTATTTGTTAGAAAACAAATTCTTTGCGGTAAATTTTATATTCTAATTTTCAGAAACAGATAGGAAAAATTATACTTAGGTTTATATTAGTGTTAGATATAAATGTCGATACGTACAAGCATGATTGCTATTTCGTTATAACTAATCTAAGGTGTTTTATTTGGTAGTTAAAGTTTACTTTATGTATAATAGTGAACTGTAAAGCGAAGAAACCGGAAAATAATGACGACCGAACTTTTTTGATGGGAAAAAGAGCGCTGCTCAAAAAAACCCATGTTTATTGCTGGCTGGTTTAAATTGAAGTGAATAACAAGAGAGAGGTACAGTCGTACGCGCAGTACGACGATACTCCCTCTATGTATTCGTGTGCAGATACATATAAGTCGTTTTATTTTGTTAACTCGTATGCAATACGATACAGTGCCACCGTATAACGGAATTTGCTGTTACCACCTTACAAACGGGCGAGGTCCTGTATTCCCACAAACTCCCATGAACACAGGAATTCATAAAGAATCTGAGGGTTGTGAGGTGGGTGCCCTGACAACTAAGTGCGAGCAGGCATGCTAGCGTAATGCGCGACATATAGCTCGACGGAGGCGTGGGTTCTTGCACTTGTTGGCGGACTACCGTACATATAATTCATGCCTTGTCTACATTATAAAAAAAATTACTGCGAGGCGACAGACCCATCTGTAAACATATCTTTTGTGTTTGAATCAAATTCTATTAAGCGTCAGAAAAGCTTTGGTCGAAAATCGAGGAATATTGGGAAACCCGCGATGTAATTGGTCTCCTTGGCATAACCCTCCCTCATTTTACACTACCTTGAGGTAGTGCAAAGCATCCATGGCTATCACTTTGCCCTTATCATTGTAATAGCCCCTTAACCTGGCAATACGCATCCCTTACGAAATGCTTATGTGATCATCTCTGCCACATATCCACACCATCACACTTCCCCAGAGCACTATTCAAGTTCTATTCAGAATTCATCACCAAAATGTCTCACGCAAATAAAAATTTAATATTTAATGAGAAAAAAAAAATTTATAAATTTTATTCAAATGATTTGTTCCTATCCCGAAACTCCCTAAAAGATAGATCCTTTAGATCGTAGGCACAAGTGCTCCTATCGCAATCACACAAAAAATATAAATATATTACAAGGATATATAAAAGGTAACTAATGTTACAAATATACAATTAGTTTTGCCAGTATTAGTAAGTATATAATATATATATCAAGTTTCATTGGATTTTAGGTTTCTCAATAATAATTCTAGAGCTTCCTTGAGCAGATTTCCTTTTTATTAATTTTTTTATATAATTGTAGATTATTTCAGGAAGATTACCATTCTCTCTCAAATTTCCTTACGTGTCGATAAGATAGATAATTACCATTACCAATTCACTTGCTCCCGCGATCAAAACTGACTCAATACAAAATCTATTTAAGTCACTCAATGACACACTAACAGCAAAATATAAACTCAGCTCGTTCAATAACAAAACAAAATAAACTGACTCACCCGATTTCTGGCACGCACTTTTCGCATGGGTTTTTTTTTTTTTTTTTTTTTGTTTGACGACTTATTACACGAAGAATTAAAGTTGACTCCCCAATGGATGGTGTGCACAGCATACAGTGAAGGCTTGGGTATCTAAATTGTTAATGATGAAAAGAAACAAATTGCTTTGTAACTGACGAGCTTTACATTATAATCATATTAAATACTTAGCTTTTGCCTGAACAAATAACCTTGCGTATATACTTGCACGTTATTGAGAGAAAGTCTGAGCAACAGGCGCCTAAACCTAATGTCGATCTGCGGGATCGGGAAACGCGGATGATAGATTTTCCTGTAAATCTCTATTCTTGTTGATGACTGGCTGCTTGTTTGGCTGCTTGATACAATGCAATGTGTTGCACTTGGTGATACCATACGCTAATGCAGCGGGTGGGGGTGTATTATTGCTGAGTGACAATCCACTGGTAGACCTAATGCGGCGGCGAAGTTCTTGAACGGGTAAAAAAAATCAGCTGAATTTGGACGTGGCTGATAGAATCTTTTCGTGATGGTGGCGTTGGGTAGATTGATGGTATGGGTCGTTAGTGCGGCCACAACCATAAGGCGACTGATATTGCCTGAGGTATAGATCGCTGTCTGCTGATGACTGATGCCAAAAAAAAGAGATATGCACTTTCCTTTTCACCACGCCGAACGGTGGCTTGTATTCTTAACATAGGTCGAGAGATTTTGTTGTTGGATCGATAAACACACGATCACAGGGAGAAGCGTGGAATACGTCTGGCTTTCGAGATCCGTAAGACATACACAGCGTGGTAAGTACTCCGAGTTATGCAGGAGGAGAGGAGATGCAAGGGGTATTTAAAAACTTGTTTTCAAATGCCTCTATGATGGTTATCTGACATCCCCCGCTATACTACCAGCTGATCGGATTTGGTACGGTGTGCACTTATGTGTCCCTTCAGCCCGCTTCGGCTGTCCAGAGATTTGTCTCGTAGGTGATATACTCGACTCAACTCACACTGGCGATCGGTAGGTGACGTTAGAAACCAAATTCTATTCAAGAAGCATTGAATTAATTCGTGCACTCAAACACAAGGAACAGGTACTTACTTTGGTGGAGATTAATACAAAATATGTATTTTCTTTGTTGGTTTATATAGCCTTTTAATGTGTCCAATATTACGCATATATATATGACAATATTAAAATTGCCATCTGCTTCTGATTTTTTTTTTTTTTTTTTTTTTTTTTGGCTCGAAACCACCACCTTCTTTGACGTCCGAGATGCGAAAGAGCGAATTGCTTTTCTCGTCGGATTAGGTCGATAAGCTTAGCAAAAAAGTGTTACTTCCGCCAATTTTGACGGCTTACAGCTCTGCTTTTTCGCGACTTCGTCTAGAATTCCATACGTATCATTTTCGTACAGGGTGGTAAATTCTCTTATGTGTAAACTTAATTTTACATACCTAATTTCAGATATTTTTTTTTTTTTTCAAGGAAGATAAAGAACGATAGGAGTTCGCCACAACCGAAAACGGAATGTTTTCCTTTAGGCCTCCTTCTAGATGCTCGTTTCGCTGCTACGGTTGCCGCCGTCTTTCGCTTGCAGCTGGCTGCGCTGGGTGGCCACTTCTATACTGTTCGCTTGCTGCTGGTTACGCTGCACAATCCCGGCTGGCTGCGCTGTATGATCGCTGTCGACTACTGGCTGCGCTGTTTGGTCGCTGGCTGCGGTGAACTGATTGATTCTACTGGCAGTATACAGATCTTCTGTACTGGTCTCGCTAGCTGTCCTGTCTCGGTTTGTATCATGACGGACCGGACTAAACCGTCCTTGCTTATGATTAGCTGGCACACTCGTCCCATAGACCATTGCGCCGGCGGAAAATTCTCGCTTTTAATCAACACTAGCTGTCCCACTTTCAGGCTTTCCTTCTCACTCCTCCACTTCTTTCGTTCTTGCAAGGTCACAAGATATTATTCACGCCATCTCATCCAAAAATGCTGCAACATCGCTTACCGTTCTTTTAACATTTTAACCGCTTTCGTATTCGCTGGCTACATTGTAGCTATCGGAGGTTGCAGCACTATTGGCTCGCCTACCAAGAAATGAGCTGGCCTTAGCGCTTGCATGTCCGCTGGATCATCACTTAATGGATGCAGTGGGCGTGAATTTAATATGCCCTCTATACTGATAAGCAGTGTTAAAAATTGTTCATACTCTAACACTCGCTGTCCAACACATTGAGTGTAAATGGTCCCGCATAATCGACATTAGTGTTCAGAAACGCTTTTCCCGCTTGCACTCTATTCGCTGGCAAGTCAGATATTAGCTGCTGTTCGAGTCGGTAATTATACCGTGCACAAATCACACATTTATGCAAATAGTTTCTTAGCTGGCTTCGCAACTTCGGTATCCAATATCGCTGACGGATGGATTACATCATTAAATGTACTCCATCATGTTTGTCATCCGATGCGCTTGCTCACTGCGATCCATTAGGTATTATCGCGGGATGACGCATTTCGTACTCCCCGCTTGCTCTGTGTAGTCTCCCACCAACACGTAGGAGACCATCGCTATCAAACACGGGTGTAAGAGACTCGATTCTGCTGGTTTCTGGCTAACATTTTTGCGAAGAATCTGACGCTCTTTTCCAGTAATCTGGATCTGCTAGTGGAACCCTGGATGTTCCCGCTATGTCCCCTATACTATACTACTACGCCGGCCTCACTGCTCGGAATGCTTCTAAGCACTCAACATCAGAGGAGTACACGTCCTCCCCATGTTTCTGCCTACGCTCCCGCAGACGATCGTGAACGTCTGCGTCATCGTCCACTGTTGGAAAGTTCTGGCACAGCTCACTGAAAAACTGCTCTAGAGATTCCAGTGTCGTACCACAGCTCCATACCTTGGCCGCACCTACCAATTTTGTTGTTGCTGCCATCAGAACCAACCTCTCGTCTACCCCATAGATGCGTTGGATGTCCCCCACCTTCCTTATCCAAAGCTTTGGACGACAGTCCCGCAATGGCCTTAGGGTCGAACTGCGGCAACATATCCGCAACTTCCCGGACGGCGTATACGTTACGTGAGCAACACGCATCTGCCCTCGATTCGACAATTGCCCTCGGTGTACCGGCAACTGGCGGCATTTCCGTCACACGAGTCGTATGCTCCGAGTGGGCCGTCGCAAGTTCCACAAATTTAGCCCGCAGCTCATTACGCATCTCTTGGAACTCGTCGTCGACGGGTTTCGAATCCGTAGCATTCAAAAGCCGTTCCAGCAACTCCTCTTTCAGCCCGCCCTGTTCCAAACCCCGCTTCTTGAGCTCCTCTCGTAACTGGTCCCTGGTCATCGATCCATACTCCTCTTCCCGCTTCTCCCTAGTATCCATCGATTTATTCACAGATAAAGCCAGCAGGAGTCAAAGCAATCGTCGGCGGACCGAATAAAAAAAAAATACCGCAAAAATAATTACTCAAACAAAAAAAATCACCCGACGTGCATCTCTCCCGGCCACTGTTTCAATATTTTTGTTTTCCCCCTGCGTGATTGCTCTTATCCACGGTCACTGTAAATGTCCAGAAAACAACGGCACCGAGCAATCAATTCAGAATTCTTCGCCGAGCCGTACGCTCAACCAAAAAGACAAAAAAAATCCACGCACTGATTGTTGCTGTACGTTATGTGTGCTTTTTTTCCGATTTCCCGTTTCTTCGCTAGAAATTCTCGCGGCAGCTAGGCATACGAATACGATATCCAAGAAAAAAAACCGATAGTGGTACCGATTGGGCGTCTAGCTTTTCTTGTTTTCCTGTATCCCACTTCTGATCTGTGAAATATGACCGTCAACTCAATATCTTATCAAACCAAACGAAAGCTATAAAAAAAAAAAAAACAATAGGAAGTACTATGTAGTCCCGTCATTGAAAGCCTTCAAATAATTTTTTTCATTCGCATTTATTTTTAGAGAATGAAACCATTTAAACGTATTTTTTTTTTTTTTTTTTGTATCTTCTGGAAATTTCGGCAACGATTACCAACAGAGCTACGGCGGAGGACCAGCGAGAAGTAACTTTGGAAACAACAGATCGGCGCCATACAATCAGGGAGGCGGCGGCGGAGGTGGCGGCTTCCACAACAAGAACGCGGGTGGTATGGGTCAAAATGGAGGATCTGTGAAATATGACCGAGCGGAGCAACAACACAAATAGCAAAGCGAACCGAAACCACCGATGCAAAAGAAAAACACGACACCGTTCTGTTTAATTGATATTTTTATTGGAGAGCTTTCCCCCTCAACGACCGTTAATCGACTGACTTACAGTCTCCACAGCAGAACTATTTACAGCTTCGCATTACGATGTAACAGTTCGGCCATCCTATCATCGTTCGTGTCCTCACGATCGGCGTCCTCAGGGTCGATTGAGCATGTCTCCTCCATCAACTCAGCGTCATCGGTATCATCGTCATCATCCGAGGTTGTCACCTCAGCTACTACGCCCTCCTTCGGCAGCTCGCACCACGGTTTAATTTTGTCGGAGCTCATTACGGTATTGAACTTACGCTGATTACGCTGCATTCCGGGTATGTCTGAGGCAACATAACGGTCATTCGGCAGTACTCGTCCTATGATGTAGGGGCCACGGTAAAGCGGCTCTAGCTTACTGGACTCACCTGTTGCTGTCGCCTCGTGCTCGACTAACACGAGGTCATCCACCTCGTACTTGGTTGGCTTCCGATGTCGCAGATCGTATCTCCGTTTCTGGTCCGTCTGACTCCTCTCGATATACTGCAACGCCATATCCCTCCTTCGGCGCATTTCATCCGACCCGATTGGTCCGGTTTGCCCTAACTCCAATAGCAGCTTGTTACCAAGGATGTCCCTCGGAGTATACGCAAACAATAGCTCGTGTGGGCTCGCCTTTGTTGTGGAGTTCCTTGCAGTGTTCAACCCCCATTGTATTATTCGCAGCTGACCCGCCCAGTCCATTTGGGCAGATTGCGCACCTTTAGGCTGCAAGGACAGTCCTGTTACAGCGTTCCACCTGGCCATTCGCGCGAGGCGTTCTCACAGCGGTTCTGATGTGAAGCTGGCTAAATATTGCTGGCTTGTGTAACGCTGTGCATCATTAGATTCGGTTGCGCTCCCGAATCCAACAGTGCTCGCACTGGATTGGAAAGAATACCACCTGATCGTATTCTTACGGTCACGGTTGGCATTCATGCTGTCGTAGGCTGTGCTATAGGCTGGCGAAACGAATTCATATAAGTGGCAAACAAATTTGGGTTTATTTTATTTGAAAATAATGCATTTTTGCTAAATGCTGTTGCTTGCTCGTTGTTGGCTGGCCGGGTGGCTTTCTTGTTGGCTTGCTGGTTCGCTGGCTTGCTGACTATCTGACTCGCTGACTCGCTGGCTCGTTGACTCGCTTGCTCTCTGACTCACTGACTCGCTGGCTCGCTGACTCGCTGGCTCGCTGACTCGTTGGCTCGCTGACTCGCTGGCTCGCTGACTCGTTGGCTCGCTGACTCGTTGGCTCGCTGACTCGCTGGCTCGCTGACTCGCTGGCTCTCTGACTCACTGACTCGCTGGCTATCTGACTCGCTGGCTCTCTGACTCACTGACTCGCTGGCTCGCTGGCTCTCTGACTCGCTGACTCGCTGGCTCTCTGACTCACTGACTCGCTGGCACTCTGACTCGCTGGCTCGCTGACCCGCTGACTCGCTGGCTGTCTGACTCACTGACTCGCTGGCTCGCTGGCTATCTTTCGTCGGTTGCATGTTAGTTCTGTTAGTCAGTCACAATGTGGTCTCCTCCTTACGCTGGCTGTTTCGACTTTTAGCACCGCTGCTGGCTGATGGAGATCTCTGGCTGGACACAAGCAGCTTGTTGTGCTTTTGCTCCCCAGGGCAGTGTGGACAACCGCTCTGGTAGCATTGCTGGACTCCATGGCCAATCTTCAGGCAGTTCTCGCAGATGCCCCTGGCTCTGATGAACTCCCTCTGTGTCCTCAAGTTCAAATAAGGAACTGCTGGCAGTTATATAGCTGGTGTTCTTCATTGCACACCTCGCAACGATAACGGCTCTAGTCGCTGGCTTTATAATCTTGCTGGCTAGTCTCGCTGGCTCTTGGGTTCGCTGGATTGCCACACTCTGGGTGTGCCCGGCACGCTCACTCTGGAACTTGCTGAAGCGAGCTTCTGCCCGCGCTAATTCCGCTGGCCTGGAACGCTGGCTGTGGGGTTGGTGGATGTTTGCAGCCGCTTGCTTGTCGAGAATCTCCAAGATCTCCTTTGTGGTCGGAGTCTCAGAGCTACGCTGGAGCTCCCACTGCTTCGCTGTCTCGCTGTCCAGTCGCTCATGTAACATGTGTACGACAAACATATCCCAATGTTCAACTGAGATGCCTTGCGCGCGTAGCTGGCGCAACGTCTCGTGGGTGACGTTAGACATCCTCTGAAGGTCATCTGCTTTCTGGCTCGCTGGCAAAGCTGGCAGATTGGTGAAATGTCGCAGGAGCTCACGACAGATGGAGTATTTTTTGTTGTATAGTTGATTGGGTCGGCTCCAGGCTTCGAGATAATTCTCGTCCGTCAACTGCCACTCTCCCATTGTGCTGGCTGCCTTTCCTACCAAGGAATTGCGCAGGCGTGATCTTGTCATTTCCGTGGATTGCTGAGACTAATCTATCTCGGAACCCTTGCCATTTGGTGAAGGAACCATCAAATACTCCCCACGAATTCTTGATGTCCTGCATTTGGATCGGCAGTTCCAACTGTACTGATATTGGTGTCGGATTCGCTTTTATGGTGCTGGCTTGGCTGGCTCTCTGTCCTGCTTCTCGCTGGCTCCTCAGCGTCCCCAGGTGGTGCCGTAGGTTTGCTTTGGTGTCGCAATATAGCGACTCCGCTTGGATCCACCTGGTCTCTATTCCGGCTGTCTGCTCGCTGGCTGCGCTTTGCAAGAATTTGGCATGGGTCTTGCCTAGGTTTATCCATTCCTCCTCTAGCCTTTCAAGGTGGACGGTCAACCCTTCGCTGTCCTCTAGGGAAAACCCTACGCTCTCGATGTAGCTGGCTGTGCGTTGTATGGCATTAATTGCCACGGTAAACGCTGTCTCGCTGGCGGTGTTTCTGTCAAGAGATTGGCTGCGCTATTCCTTCTTCGCTGTAAGTGGCAAAACGAGTGAAAACTAACTAACCCTTTCCTTACGCTTTCCTTTTATCTGGCTTTCCTTTTCGCTATCTGTGACAAAACGAGCATACGCTTTCCGGAATTTGTTTTCAAATTCATCGCTGGCTGCGCTATCCGCCTGCAGGCACGCTTTCGTGTTTTATAATTTTGCTTTCTCTCGAATTTCATTGTTCTGATAATTCGGTATGCTGGCTGAGCTGTACGCTACCTAACCTTGACATGCGCATGTCAGAAAAAATAAAGCTGGCCCTTGTGTCTGGATGATACACATATGCTCATTTCTTTTCTAGTATATGTGAATTTATGAATTGAACTTTAATGCAAGAATTCGCTATTCCGAAATGTATATTTCACTATTTTTTTTATTTTAATCGAAGCATTAACAAAAGCCAAACAAGTTTAATACCAAACACAAAACAATTGAAGAACGCGATGCCCATAAAAGCAAAAGGAATATTGGCCGGCCATTAGCAACATGCTTTTTTGTAGCTCACACGTATTCTTTCATCTCTGATCTAAACTCACGAAGAAAGAGACTACATAGGGAAAACCGAGAAACAAAAGACACTCGTTTGCCACTTTTAAGCTTTCACTGCACACACCACACACATAGTAATTCACCTACTTCTTATTTTTGTTCATCTTTTGTACCTATAGAATTTAATTTAAATTTTCTTTGGTATATTCGCCCTACGAAGAAGGGAAAGGAAAAAGAGAAAAAAAAAGTGTTTCTCCTCGCTGGCAGTATACTTATTTTTTACTCGCTTGCTCTTTTCGCTGTACGCATGTGTGTAAGGTGTGCGCTTGCTTCGCTGTCTGTTGGGCGCTGGCTATAATTCACATCTGCCTGTGTTCCGCTATTCGTAGGCTATTTTTAGCTGGCTGCTTTCATGGGTGCAATTTTATTGCGTCTTTACAACTTTTTGCATTTTAATTGAATTACACAGAACTCTCACTGAATTTGCTTTGTAATTATTGCGCTGGCATTGTTATATTGTGTTTCCAATTTTTTAGGCACTTCCCGACACGCTTTCACTACTTTTTTATTACGTTGGCACTTTTTCGCTATCCCGACAAGCTTGCACTAATTTGGTTTTATTACGCTGGCACTTTTTCGCTATCCCGGCACGTTTGCACTAATTCGCTTAATTTTTGGCTTTTTCGCTATCCATGTGCCACTGGCTCAAAAATCAGGCTCGACATGGACCAAATGTATAATAGTGAACTGTAAAGCGAAGAAACCGGAAAATAATAACGACCGAACTTTTTTGATGGGAAAAAGAGCGCTGCTCAAAAAAACCCATGTTTATTGCTGGCTGGTTTAAATTGAAGTGCAGAACAAGAGAGAGGTACAGTCGTACGCGCAGTAGTACGACGATACTCCCTCTGTGTATTCGTGTGCAGATACATAAATATAAGTCATTTTATTTTGTTAACACGTATGCAATACGATACACTTTAGAAATATGTTGATATAAGGTGGGCCAAAAGAAATCACCCTATTGGAAGATGCTCTTATTTTTGCAAATGGCCGTCAAATCTGTTTTGCCATTTGTGGACTAGACTGATGTAGAATACAAGTGAACAAACCATGGAGCGATACACTCCCCTAGAACGCGAAATAATCCTGTCTATTTTTTTGCGTAACAATTCGTCTGTAGTGTTGGCACAGCGCGAATTCTGTCTCGCCGATTCCACGGCCGTCCGACACCGACTGCGCGAACAGTGCGCCGTTTGGCCACCAACCTTGAAAAGTATGGAACCACACGAGACGTTACCAAGAGTGGCCGGCCCCGGAGCCGAGAATATCGCCGCTGTTGACGAGGCCATTTTTTTCGAGAACCCCGCTGGTCAAACGACAACAGTGGTGCGCGCTAACGGGCCATGTTAACCGAGTTTTTTTTTGCCGCAATTGGACGAAATAGGACTGGAGGACATGTGGTTCCAACAGGACGGAGCTACGGCACACACTGTGCGAGCCACAACCGATATTCTGAAGGCGGTGTTCCCAGGTCGCCCGATTTAACCATTCTAGACTTTTTTTGTGTTTACGTGAACAAGCCCGAGACCCTAAAAGCCCTCAAGGACAACACTCGACACGAGTGCGTGAATCTGTCACCCGAAGTTCTCGCCGAAGTGATGAAAAATGCCATAAAACGAGCCCGTATGGTAATCAATTGTGACGGCGCCCATTTGGCAATTATCATCTTCTCGACTTGACCAATAAAATTCAAAAGGTTCAATTAAACATAATCAAAAAACAGAATCGAAGTTTTTCATTTAGAAAAAAAATGAGAGCCAAACAACATCGGATGACTTCTTTTGGCCCACCTTGTATAAATATTCATTCAAAAGGATATTAAAAAAAAAAACAAAGGAATGTTCAATTCATATACAGGTTTAAGCACAAAAAAAAAGATCTTACGCTCGGCAGGCCCGACGGTGACGTTGATCGCTGAATGCTGATGATGAGCGGTATTCTGTTGATTATTTTGTCTTATTTATCACCTTAGTAAGTGTACCACTTTCCACTTGTTTTTTTTTTGGAATTCACTTTTCTTTTCATCATTTATGATATGTATAATATATGTTTATACTAACACACTAATTTCACAAAATCAAAGGCAAACTATATTATTTAACAAAGCGATGTAGTAGAAAACGGCGATGACACTGGAACTGAGGAATGCTGCTGTGATGCGGCATGCGGGAGTGTGGAAATTGAATAGCGGGACATTGCTTAACTTTTTAATGCGGAGACTTTTGGCTTTCTGCACTATTTGCTGAATGTAATGAGTGTTTTTGATTGTAGCAGCATAAAGCGGTGGGTCAAATTATATATGATTCGAGCAGCAACCAAATAATACAAAAAAAAACAGTCTTCTAACGTTGCAAGAAAATTATTATTAAAATGTTACCCCGTTGTTTCCAGCTTGACGATCCAAAAAAGAAGAAGGCACAATACAAAAAAATCATCGCATGTTGACAAAGTCGATCATGATACATAAGAAAAAACCGCTTTACAGAGCATATTACAGAACATCTTATCTCACATATTGTAAGTAAATAGAAAACTGGTGCAAGCAAAGCAAACAATTATGGTTAGCAAATATTAGAAACAACAATAAGAAAGAATACATAGGGTATATTGATGATAGTGAATGGATATTAAATAATGAATTACAGGAAAATATGAACTTAATTATCTAAATAAGTCTACAGTTTTTTTTTTCTTTTTTAAACTTTAATTGAATCTCAAACAATGAGCGTACCAGTAAATAAAACGATTATGATTTTTAACTCGTTTATACTAATGTGCGGGGTTTTTGTTTTTATGGCGATGGGTTTGCGGAGTAAATAAAAAGTATAACCAATACCTTTGTTAGACTTTCCAGATTGCGCGATATGTCGCAAAACGCGCGGTATTTTTTTTTTTTTTTTTGGGGTAAAATTAAAATTTGCGATAACTCTTATTTTTTGCGATGTTTGCGATATTTTGTTTTATTAATCATTAAAACAAAATAAAAAAAAAAACTGAATACAACCATTATTGCTTTGAGTGCTCTTTCTTTGCCAGCAAGTAATGCCGTAGTGGAAAGAGCACCTCATACATGAACGCAATTAAAACAAAAAGCCTTTCTAAGATCCAAGTACAATTTTGAGATCCATTCATTCAAATGCAAAAAAAACATTTGCTGCAAGAATTTTGAACCAACCCCAGAAATGCTTCAAGCCTTCAACTCGAATATGTACCAACAATATTCCATTGAAGATGAAGAAGACGTGAACGCGTACATCGACAGCTTTTAAAAGGGTTGGGTTCGATATCCCGTTTTTTATAATCCCGATTCTTAAAATCCCGCTACTCAAATCCCCCTTTCTATAAACCCGCTTTTTTAAAAATCCCGCTTTTTAAAATCCCGGCTCTTATAATCCCGTTTTTTATAATACTGTTTCTTATTATCCCGCTTTATTTTAAAAAATCGCCGCGACTACTTTTTATTGTAATAGCGGGATAATAAGAAAATTAAAATAAATTAAGCAATGTGTTTTTCTGAAATGCAGTTTATTTTTTCTCTGCGAACAGCACCACCGATAAACTGCACCTACTTGTTTTTCAAGGTGATAATCGTAGCCGTCAACTATTAATTTTTTGCCACCTTTGTTTGACTTAACTTCACTTATAATATAACTCATCGCTGTCAACAGTTCTGCGTGCGCACTCAATCCAATAATACACAATATAAATTGTAAAATGTAGAATATAAATATAAGCAAAAACAAATGTTTGCTTACAGTAAAAACTAAAAACATTCGGATGCATTTTCCTTTTGGTCGAGTATTTTTAATATTTTTAAATATATAATAATATAATAAAAAAGCCCATATAACCAACATCTATTTTTTTGTAACAATATTTTGTAAAAAAAACGGGATTAGCGGGATTTGTCGGGATTTAAAAAAGTGAGATTATAATAGATCGGGATTTTAGCAGACGGGATTTTAGAACTTTTTTTTTCTGTATTTCTGAAAAGCGGGATTCCAATACTCTCCACTTTTAGAATAACTAAGTTACATAACTTGATCTTGCTGCAATACGAATTTGTTCCGTTTTCGTTGTTATTGTTTTCTGTTACCTAACCAAAAACATTAAAAATCAAGTGAAAATCATATTTGAAGTGTTATTTTCTTTTTTTTTAACATTTTAGATTTTTGCGAAACTTTTTTTGTAATTTTGCGGTTTTTTGCGAAAAAAATAACTTAAAATTGCGATATAGGGTTGTAAAAATCTGGCAAGCCTGACCTTTGTGCGAATTTGATAATCGCCGGTGTTCCGCGCTGAGTTGAGCGGGAAAAAATAGTTATGCTTGGAATAGCTGATTCTCAAGCGGTGTGGTGAATCAGTTAGAGGAACTGATTTGAGGAGGAAATGAAACGCGATTAAAATTCTGTTGGCTGTTTTAAAAAAAAAACTGAACCTTACTTTATTGCTGCTAATTAAAGAGTAGGTTCTGTTTTTTTTTAAAACAGCCAACAGAATTATAATCGCGTTTCATTTCCTCCTCAAATCAGTTCCTCTAACTGATTCACCACACCGCTTGAGAATCAGCTATTCCAAGCATAACTATTTTTTCCCGCTCAACTCAGCGCGGAACAGCCGTAATTAAGCGCTGCACACTTTTGATCTGTTTTTCTCCCGATCTTTTTTTCGGTAACTACACTGAACTGTGTTTTTTTTTACTAAAACGGGTTACACTTTCTTCTGCTCTATATCACCATAGCGCCACCCTCATGACGTAACCAAGTAACCATCACATATGTCAAATCATACAAATTTTTGATCATTTGTTTCGCATCAACGCCAACTTGAAGCTCACCTCTGGTGAACCAAAATGCTAGGTGAGATTTAGAGTTCACTAACAAACGAGGACTTTAGAGTTGAATTTTATTTTTTTAGTGTATATTTAATACACAATTATTTTTATCCATAATTTTTGCTTTTATCTAATTTCCGGTAGTTTTGTTAGAATGTTTTACACGTCCTGTGTGTAATGATATCGATATAAATATTTTTGTAATTTTTTGAGTAAAATTTTAAATCCTTTCGGAAATGGTTTTAAAGTAATTTTAGTTGATTGAACAAGTTGAAATTTAAATTCAGCTCTTTTAATGAACTTACAATTTGATTTATTAAAAAAAAAAACGAGTGTGCTTTAGACCACACGACTGAAGTAAAACTTCTTTAGCCCCATCTATATATACATGTTTAGTTTATACATTCTAATATATCAATAAGCAAAAAAAATTACTAAATTTGGTAAAAAATTACCAAAGTGGCAACCTTGCAATAGGCGTGTCTTAGATATACGAAACGTAACTGGCTATGAGAGAATGAAAAGAAACTATGCGCTCGCACCTGTCTCTGTTGCTCCTACGGTGTGATACAGATAATAGGCGTGTGAAAATGTACCAATGTACAAAATTGATATGAGTTCTTCATTCATCATAAATAAATAAATATGTAGCTAGCGCAGCAGCAAGGTTGCCAATTTGGTCATTTGCGTCCAAATTTGTTTTTTGTTTTTCACTTGGTCGCTTGGTAATTTTTTACTACATCTTGTCGCTTTTTCTGAAGAAATGTAAAAAAAGAAAAACACGAACTTATAACAACATATTAAACATATTAAAATCATAACTTTGTAATGAAAAAATCGAAACATATATGAATTACTTATTGCATTTACTTAATATTAATTTCTGTTCATTTAATAATTACATATTTCGAATTCTATAAGTTACACAATATGAATTCAAACGGAAAGTAAAAATTTTGTTAGCCACTGTAAAAGAACTGCGTGAACCGATTCAAAGCTCCCAAAGTTTAACAAATAGTTAAAAGGTTCTGGTATAAATACCGGCAGCCAAGACGGCGCGAACTGATATTTTCTGGCGCTTGGCGTCTTATGTGGTCGACGGTACACTACCATCACAGAAGAAAAAGTTGTCACACTCCAGCGCGAAAATAACTACTCTTTTGTCAGCGTTTAGTGTTGTCCACGACAGCATAAGCGAAGGGAAAGAAGGATTTTTCTCACATACGCCAGAATCGGCTTACGCAAAGCAATTTTTTCCTAACCGACATAATAAAGATTTAACGTAAAGAGAAATAAAAAGTTGTTTGATCGACGTCACCCACGGCCAACTCTCTGCGGAGTATAGGAGGTCCGTTACAAACTTTAATTTTCATGTTCTCATAAAATAAACGTGTTAAGGTAAACGCTCTGCTATGCATTAACCATTCACAAATATTCTTCATTTGATTTTGGCAAGAGTATTTTGGAAATTTTATTTTCAAGCGGCAACCGGGAAAGATGTAATTTGTGTTTTTCGGGGAATCGAATCTGGGGGCTATTCCCAAATACGCTGCGAATCGCTTTTGATGGCGGATTTGATTTTTTGTATTTTCAAAAGCGATTCATTTTTCATTCGACCATATGGAAGGCGAAAGAACTTTCCAAAGTCATTTTATCATTGCATTGACAGCGATGGGTGATTAGGTGACGGATTGCTGGCAGATTGTTTACAGACCCAATAAGAATGTAAATATTCAATAAAAACAAAAAGTTTAAAACTGCTACATTCATTGTACAGCAAAAAATATCGTATTAATTGAATTTATTATACATACATTTTTTAATAAAAACATACTTCCGTACAACATTTTGCTGCACTTGTTGAATTTTAAAAGGAGACTAAAGAGGTATCGGTATTGAATGTAAAAACAATAATGAACATGAAATTCATATCTTCTCTTTAAAATAAATGGCAGTGAGTCAACTTTCCCCTGAGGCCAACAAGCCCCGGTCTCCCCTATATTAGGATAATGGGGCCCCTATGACGTTGATAGAACACTATTTTGTATCATTAGACAAAGAAAGTAGATAAACAAGGTAAAATGTTTATTTTTATTAACAATCACATGAAACAAATAGATAAATGTAATATAAGCTGTTTTTTATTATCAGCTATGATCCATATAGATCATCAATTTACATGCTTTTACAACAACAGCACATGATCCTGCTTCTCATCCAGATCACGAATCATGATCTGAAAATTATTTCTACTATTTCCTACTGGGTGGCTTGTTTTGTTTTGTAGGTGTGCCTGTAAACGATAGCCACACAATCACGTTGCCAGACTAAAATGTTGATCGCCATTCATAACACAAAAAATCAATTAACATTTTTGCACATTCGAATAAATTTCACGTCCGTGTTTCGAGATCTTACTTTTTCGTTTTATAATATACCAAGATAAACAGAAATACTAGCAGCAAAAACTTGTTCATATGTTGAATATTTGAACATTAACTTGTAAATAAGTACCTAGAAAAAAGAAATTGAAATGAAAATTCATGCAAACTTGATTCATATGGTAACACTCCCAAAGCTGCTTATTGAAATGTCAAACGAGATAAAGAACAAATGTTGGTAAACAATGGAGAAAGCCGCAGATAAGTCGTAAGTTTGTTTTTTAATATTTTAATTGCTTTGATTAGAAAATAATATTTTTTCTTAAGTCCAAGAAGAAACTGGACGAAGGCCGAAACGGAAGCGTTTCTTGAGGCTTACGGCAGGCGGCAATCCGAATTTCTGCACACCCGGAAAAGAAATATGCCATGCAAAATGTTTTGGAAGACCTCCTAGCACAGGAAGTTCTGGTATGTATTTACATTTTATTTGTTTTTTTAAATGAAATTAACTGTTATTTATAATAGACGCAATACACAACTCGGGAGATGCTGGAAATCAAGCTTAAAAACTTGTTAAGAGCATTTAAGGCCACAAACGACAACAACAAAAGGACCGGGGAGTCGCCGAGCACAGCTCCGCATGAGGATAAAATGCAGGAATTGTTCGGCAACAGGCCCGAAATTCGCAATACCCACAATTTGTAGGGTAAACCAATAATTTCTCTACCGGTGAGAGTAAAACGAACTGCCGAAGAGCTGTCGTCGTCAGACAGCGAAAAAGAAAATTTAGATGTTCCACCACCCGCAACCACATCAACATCAGCCCAAAAAAAACGAGGTATTATTATGGTATTACATATTAGTTTCATAAAATGTTTCTGTTTTGCATTTATCTTCTCATCTTAAAAATTTGTAACACCGAATGCAAACCGACTGTTTGTTTTCACTTCGTAGAAAAACACTAGTGTCGAAACCAGTACCAAACTGGAACTTTTTTAAATAAAAATTTAAATATGCCAAAAAATTATATGCCATTTTGTTAAATGCATTAAATTTTGTATTGTTTTATTATCGTGATTTGATCCGGATCAGATCACGCTGATAATAAAAAACAGCTATAGTCCACAAAAGTAACTCTTTTAGCATTTACAGGTTAGTGCTTAAAAACCTATGTCATTTGAAGAGGAACCCTTCTAGATTTCAGATGGGCAAATCGTTAATCACTTCTTCAAAATCTATGTTTTTTAGCACATCAGATTCTATGAAAATCAGCGACAAACTGGTTAATATCTCTTGAAGCATCGATCGCGGGTCCATGGGCACTTGCCCAAAGTGCCCACTGGGAAAGAGGGGTCTGGCCATGACAAATAATTGTATAAAAGGCAAAGGTTGTGAACAAAAAGGCATTTTTCATTTAACTCTCCGCCCGATACTCTTCTCCCTTTGGGAAAGCACGGTATCGCGGACGTAACAGTAGTATTAAATCATATTTTCTCCATAAGTTTGACAATATTCTTCTAAGCCGCTGCAATTATTTTCTTGATACATTTTAGAATATCTATAGTAGATAAAAGTTAAGTTCAACATAGTATCAAATGCCTAATTTTTGATTTCAGAATATATTTTTTAAATTTTCTATAAGAAAATCGTTAGTTAAATCAAAAAATAATTGTTCGTTTATGATATTTTTTAACCAATAAGATTTATTTTATTGATTCAAGAATTTAATTTAAAATAGCTATGTAAAATTAAATTTAATTCATATAAAGAAGAATTTTGTAAGTTTTACATTTTCTCGATTTAAGAAACGAAATTTCTTTTTAAAATTGGGAAGATTCCAATTGCAATAGGCAGGCGAAAAGGGGCGCGGAAAGTAGGCATCTTTGAGTACCGAAATTTTGTCAGACATTAGTGCTTAAGTTACCTCTACAGATGTAAAGCGGGTCCATCGACGTCTTGGTCCTGGTTTTGATTTAGACAAAGTCCGGTTGGTAGCCTCAATTTGATATCCAAGGATTTATTTACAAGATAAACCGTCCTAATATATCATACTTCATCCACATAAGAATAGTTGATAATGCTACTTTAACTCGATTCTTTACATTCAATTTTATTTTACCTTTTATTGTTTTAGCTATTATAGCTATATTTATTATATTATATATTATATTTATTCACTGATATCCTTTATTTACTGTATTAACACTAAATAATAAATGATTAACAAGTCCATTTATTATTATATATCTTTCCCATTTCAAATTTCTAAAACCGGAATGTTTACTACTCTACGTATTCCTTGTGTGCCTTAAATTTCCCCTCGCAACAGATGACTTGTTAGCAACTTTCGCGATAATGTCAAAACTATTACTTGTTATTTTTAAAGTGAATAATAATAAATAATCCACGGGATAGCGGAACACTATTACTAAACGTCCATTACTTTGAAAATCTATTTACGCCATGTCATAAGCAGTGCTCCATGCTCCTCCCAAGGAACTACCCAAACATTTTCTTGTTTAAACCGTCGTCGGAAAGTCATTAATTTAATCTGTGTACAGCTTTTGTACACGCGTACGATATTAAAGTGCATTAAATATTTTGCAGTTTCATTGCTTTGAAGGAAAATTTGATGCCACAATAGGAAACTAAGGAATGGCGAGAATCCAAGAATCCTCTATGCTTTGCGTATACCCACAGGGGTCAAGCTATTAACTGAGATGGGTAAGCGAATTTAAATGCAAGCACAGCATGTTTAAACGTTTCGAGTTGCCAATACGAATGCAGACCGTAACCATACATAAAAGCATATAAATAGTTCTTCATTTTTCCTTATTTCTTGGTATCAAGTAAAACTTGATATATAGCTAGACAGCAAGCAATGAAAATCAGTTCTAGACACCGCAAACTCATTAATCAAAAAAGTATTTCATAGAAAATATCTTAAAATAAAATTAGATATAATTGAAGTACAATGAATGTTCAAATAAAAGATATAAAAAAATAAGAGTGTGCTTTAGTACACACGACTGAAGTAAAACTTCTTTAGCCCCATCTATATATACATGTTTAGTTTACACATATTAATACAGTAGTCCCTCGATAATGTGAACTAATTAAAACAAGGCGTTTTCGGATTTTAGAGGGATTCACATTACTGGAACTTTTTTTCAGTACTTACTAAACTGATTGAAACGATTTTCAAATTTATTAAAAACAACACAAAATGATTTTTTAAAGCACAGTTTAAATGTTTATTAATATAGAAGAAAAACGAAAACCGCACGCAAAACGAGCAAGAGAAACAAGAGAAATATAAAAACTTTTACAAAAAAAATTTACATTTTAGAGGTTGAAAATTTCGGAAGTTCACATTAGGCGTTTTTCTTCTTAGAGCTGAGCTCTGAACCGAGCTCGAGCATTATGAGCGCTCTCTGAACCGAGCGTACTCACATCGTTCTGATGTAATTATGAAACACATTTGAGCACATAGCTGTCATTTGTAATAAAGTATATGTATAAATTGAATATTTATTAATTGTTGTTTATTAAATTGGTTAACCTTCAGTTCCAGAGCAACAAGGTTCGTCCGCCATTTCAATTATTTTGTTTATCCTGTTTTTTTTTATCTGCAAATGTGCCTGTGAGTGTGTAATCAGCTTTCTACTCAGCCTGCTCGGTCAATTTATTCTGAGCTCATAGAGCGCGCTCTGATTATGCTCTGAGAGAAAAAAGAAACACAAATTCTGAGCTCTGATGTATCGGAGCTAAAAAAGAAACACGAACTTTTTGTATAACAGTTCAGGTTGTGCGAAGAACCCAATTCGAATACAAGACAAACAGCAGCACCAACAAGCTGCTGGTCAGACGAGACAGAGAAACACAGAAGAAAAACGAAAACTTACCCTGATCAACGCGTGACGATGACGAAACGAGGGACAGTTCAGTTGAATTTGAATATTAGGAGCGAGACGATTTACAAATTAGGAAAAGTCAAAGAAAAATGTAAAGGAAACTAAATTTATTATCATCTACCTGAATAAAAACTATGACATAAGAGAGAAACTGTGTTTTCGTCATCATTTCGAATCCTACAATAATTTTTTATAATCTTTCCATGAAGATCCATGAAAAAAATATAAAACCAAATTAAATTTATTAGAAAATTTGTAACAATCGACATAAATAATGAAATTACATTTTAAAACAATTGCGAGTATAAGCATTTAATGATACAATCAAAGAAAATGAATTTACTTTATTTTCTTTATTTTAAAAGAACGAAACTCAATAAATTTACGCACATTTATTATTGTTTTGCCACAATTTATTCTAGGAAACTGATGTTTTTTAACTTGATGTTGTTTATTGTTTAACAAATCGATCATTTTTACAAAACAGTCGAAATGTGAATGTGAAAGAAAAAAACTGTTTGCGAAACTTTTAGGCGAATATGCGAACAATTCTTTGAAATCGATTAATTCAAATTATATTTACAATCTACACATCCAAAATTCATTATGAAATGGTTTAAAACATTTTTTAGCTTTGAAGTAATACTTTTTTAGGCATGCTTGACTTGGGGGGTAAGCTGGTGAATGCGTCACAAAATCGTTACGGAAATTGCGAGCGGAAGTTGAGAGGGAGATAAAAGTTAGTGGGATAAAAAGAGAGAGAGTTACGTTTCGTTTCGAATATTACTTTAGAGGCCAGTGCACGCCTATTATCTGTATCACACTGTAGGAACAACAGAGACAGGTGCGAGCACATAGTTTCTTTTCATTCTCTCATAGCCAGTTACGTTTTGTATATCTAAGACACGCCTATTGCAAGGTTGCCACTTTGATAATTTTTTACCAAATTTGGTATTTTTTTTTGCTTATTGAGTTTTAATTAATTAATTAATTAATAGTAATTTTTATCTGGTTATGGTACATTTTTGAGCAGATGTACCAAGAATGCGAACTCGATATCACGTCATTTAAATGCTACATTTCTGCTTTTAAGTGAACGCATTGCATTATTTGCATAGCTATGCTTCATCACCATCCATATAAAACTGTTTTATTCGCTATTCAAAAAATTACAGAATGCACTCATTTTCTTCTTTTGACAGATGGTGAACTTCGAAATAGTTTCTGTTCCTTATTATTACTATATTGAGATATGGATAGATTAATTAATCATATTATTCATATACAGACATGAAACTCTAATTTGTTAAGGGTTTGTTATAAGAAAATAGCTAGATGATCTCCCATGTCTTCTAGCAGCTGGTAATTTTGTGCAAAATCAAATAAAATAATTTGAGTTTTTTTTGTAAGTGGCAACGGTGGTCTATTGTCTGTATCATACTGTAGGAGCATGAGAGAGCAGTTCGCGCGCTCATTTTCTTGCTCTCTTCCTCTCATAGCCAGTAAATTATTGAAGAAAATTGATATATTAATATGTATAAACTAAACATGTATATATAGATGGGGCTAAAGAAGCCTTACTTCAGTCGTGTTGATTAAAGCACATTCGTTTTTTTTGTGTTAAAAGCTCGTAATATTTTTTTGGAAAAAATATACGTTATCTATAGTCTTTTATTATTTTCATATAAAACTGGTGTGGTTGTAACATTTTTGAAACTGTGTGGAGTTTTAGATTTGCCATTAACCAAAAGCTTTCTTTTTTCTGTTCCCATCATATTAGCAGAGCAGACCATTGTATCCAACCCATAGAACAAACGAACTCTTTTATACCCAATAACTTCCCGAAATCGTTAGCCTTTTGCTGAAGTATTGGCCCGCTTATGAGAACGTTCATACTTATCTTGTCCTTAAACCAATTTAATAAGGCACTTCCAATGTCTACGAAATTTCCACTTCGCAATGTATTTTAATTTAGTAGAGCTCACCTCAAATTGAAATTGTTGACACAGTTGGTTGGGATACTCCAAATTTTTTACACAAATCAGAAATTGTTACGCCACTTTCAATTTTTAAAATAATGTTATAAATTTTGGGCAATGGAAAATGATTTTCGCTTATTTATTATTAACAAAACTATCTACACTCAACTTGTTTCAAAGAAAAATTAATACTTAATGAATGAACTCTTCGGAGATATGGAAATCGAACAGGGCATGCCATGAAATTATATGCACAGACCAGTCACTCAGTGGCTAAATGAAATTTAAAAATATGTATAGTATATGCATACAAAATATCGATAAATATTTGAAAACAGAATGAAAATAACAGGCTGTAGGCAAGTAAGAACATGTTTAAACAGTTTTTAGACTTAAATATGATAAATTTTCATCGCTATAACCGATTTCGTCGTTATATCAGACATCGTTATACAGATAGCAAATTACCTCGAGTTAAACGGATTTTTTGCCGGGACTTTGAAAATATATTTTTATATTCGCTTCGTAGCTATATCCGGTATTGTTATAACCGATTTATACGTATATATGGAAAGATATACCTATATAGGTATACAAGCAGGCCCTTACTAACGTTTGGCTTTTCTAAACCATATCACGGGGTGCTGGAAGTTCTACCATCTTCCCACCAACGTGATTTAGCTATCTCATAAATTACGTGATTTATCATACATTTTCGTGATTTATATGTGTTTAAATTTTAATTACGTATCTGTCATCGCAAATCCACACAAAATAAAATCGAACATACCTGTTATTAACCTCAGCACTTTATTCAGCAAACAAAAAAAATAAAACTGTCAAAAAATTATTTCAAATTCAATTTTTTAATTTTGTTCGTATTTCGATGAGTTTTTGATATTTTTTTAAGTTCATACAATGAAAAATTGTTTTATTCTTGGCAGGTATGGCAAAAAAACAGAGGGCCTTACCAATTAACATTTTTAGTTTCGACAAATTTCGCAATTGTGAGCTTCCGTAAATTTTAAGTCAAGACTAAAATTTGTTATTGATATCGCGCAGAAAGACTAAAAAAATAACTATCTGGTGTTGGACACCTAATGTCAAAGTCGACAAAAGTGTCACACTAAACCACTTAAAGTTCGGTGGAGACGCCTTTCGTGATTTATAAATCACTTTAGATAAATTACGTTGGTGGGAACATAGTATTTGGTAGTCTGGCAGCTCTGCAAATAATTTAAACCAACTTAAGAAAAATGCAATCGTTTATACATTTAGTTTAACTAGTATCGCTTGTGGCCGAAAATCGACCATTCTTTTTATAAGTATGTAAAATGTAATACTAATAATAATACTGTAACAAAAACGTACCACATTTTCGTTAATTTTTTTTTATTTACGAAAAGAGCGACATCTAGATATCGAGAAAATACGTAAATGAGGTTCTAATCTAAGATGATTGAATATGTTACTATGGTAATATCTGTGCCCACAATCCATAACCGCTAAAGTCGACTTTAGACGAAATAGAGATTTTGATGCCATAAGATTCAGCGTACGTAAATCTATTTTGTAAATTTTTTTCAGCTTTATTTATCTTACACTAGAGTCAATGGAGTAAAAAAAACTTTAAACTGCACTCCTGAACAATGAGTAAAACAGACTTGAGCGGTTTGCATTGTGCATTATATTCCTTTCTTTGCTTTTAATCTGTAATTTTTCTTTCTTGCATTTAAATTATATAGAATAGTTTTTGTGTTCACTACTTTTTTTTCTTCTTTTACCCTTTCTGTTTTTAAAGCTGTGAATTATCATATCATTGCTGCATTATTGGTTAGTTTCATAATAAAGTTTTCGAGTTTAATAGGATGTCTGGGCAATTCCTAAGTCATCTAACATTGTACGGAATAATTGTTCTACCACGGTTATGGTTAATGTGTTATCCAGATATATTGAGGGATTCCGAATTTGCTATTTAAATGCACGTAGTCTTAATCAAGAAAAGCTTGATTATCTGCGATATTTGTTTATTGACTCTTGTGTTGATTTTATCTGTGTGTCTGAGTCGTGGTTTAAGTCCGATATAAAAGATGAATTTTATAAAACCTCTGGTTACAATTTAGTTAGGAGTGACAGAGTGACAGTTACCATTGGTGGGGGCGTTGTTATTTATTGTAAGTCCTCTTTAACCTGCAAGCCTTTGGCTAACTCAAAAGGATCTATGGTCGATTTTCTGATTGCGGAAATATCTGATAAATATACAAAATGCTTAGTCTAATCTGTGTATTGCCCCAATCGGAGTACTTCTCCTGAACCATTTTTTTCAACACTCTCAAATTGTTCTGCCTTATATGAGCATATCATTATCTGTGGAGACTCTAATGCTGATTTGTTAAGACGTGATTCGCGTGCATATCAAATTTCTGATATGCGTTCTTCGTTTGATCTGTCGATTGTTAATTCCAATGCAATGCATTTCTCCCCAATTTCCATTCCTAGTCTTTTGGATCTAGTCATTGTTTCTGACAACTCCGCTATTCTACTCTTAGATCAATTGTCACTTGACGGCATCTCGGACCATGATTTACTTTTTGTTACCTCTCTTCTATCTAGAAATGTCTTAGGTTGTACTCCATACCAATTCTTAAATGCCCGTAATCTCATATTTTTTCACAAACTCCTTCATAGCAAAACTCCGGGATACCTTTACAATAGATTAACTTTTTCACGATCTCAGAGAACACTTAATATCAAGTTAAGTTTAAATATTTAAACTTCTCCCGTATGTTTTCCGTCCAATCTGCGAGGCTTTGGAACGATTTGCCTATACATATAAAACTGATTCGCAATTCCATGAACTTCAAATATAATACGTTTAAATACCTTTCACTTCATGATAATTTTAATTCTATCTATACTTACCGCTCACCCTGATTTTTGAATTTATTTGATAATCATTCTTTATCTCAGTTGTTACTTCTGCCTTATTCATTAATATTTATTCAATTTGTATAGATGCAATTAATGTTAGTACTATAAAAGACCAAGTCTTATTGTACAAATCAAAACTAAAGATGTTAATAAATTGAAATTGAAATTAAAATTGAAATTGACCACAGATATGTCGGCGACAAATTGAATGTCGCCAAAATCCCTCCAACTACCTGTTTTGTATGGGGTTTGTTGTGAGCCAGGGTCGAGCCACAGGGGCGGCTTCGGTACAGGTGAGGAGGGCGCGGCATGCTAGTGGTTGCTCGGCTCAGCTCGTCGGACGGGGGTGTTCTGTATGTCCTCATGTTAGGTGCTTGCCTGTTAGTTCGGTGGAGGGCAGCCTCCATGTCTTCGTAGTCGTCCTCTTTGTCCTCTCGCTGGCCGCTTCTAGCTCTCACGGAAAGAATTGAAAATCACCAATTGAAAAATTTTGAGTTGAAATTCACGAATTATATCATTGTCGCAAATAACAACGATTTTTTCTTGGATTGATATAAAAATTCGTAATTCGACATTGAAAACGGCGTGGAATACAAAATTCTGCTTGTTGAATTTTGCGATTAGAAGCAGAGACAATACTGTGACCACCAACTCCGACCGATTTCCCGTTACTTAGCCTACAAGCTATATTTTTATGGGGTGGCAAATGCTAAGTGCGCTTGTATTGTTACATAGAATTTCGTATTGACAAATGTCACGTAATTTCAAAAATTCCGACTCACCAATACGCTCGCACCTTGCATATGCCACTTCCGCTGTGGGCAAAGTTGCTGCCAGCGTTCATAGAATTTTATCCGTTAAATTTGAAATTATTCGTTACGTTTGGATAACATTTTCTTTCATGGGTAAGTGTACGTTTGCTTAAAATATTAATGAAAAATGAACAATGTAGATTGGTTGAAGGAAAATGCAAACATTTTGAGCAAATTTTCTTCAGTTTTCTAAGAAAAATTTACGCATGAAATCGAATTTAATGATATTCAAAAGCGCAAAATACGCAACCATGTTTATCATAATAAGTTTTTAGTATATAGACCATCTCATTTAGCTAGTTTTATTAACCAAAGAAATCAAATTATTCGCCTTCTAACAACATATTATTACTAACCAATGGCATTCAGTAATGTAAAAATGTGGTATTCCCGAACTCTAGCACATTTCCCCACGGTTGCCGAGGTTGCCAGCACTTATTTTTGTATTTTTTGTATGTTTGTGCATGTCACACGGATTCTTAATTGACACAATACCGATAGGAAAACAAAATGGCGAATTTGAAAAAAAAACTGAGGGGCCCAGCGGCAAGAGGATTGTGAGTTGTGGGTCTCAGTATCATTTGTCTCTGATTAGAAGTATTAATTCGAGCTTCTTTTATTTGTAGTGATTTGCGATATTGTTTGGCGCAATTTACCACTTCAATGGGTCAATCTCCCAAGCACTACTTCAGAATCGCAAATTGTAAAAAGTATTTGCTGATTTACAAACACTGAGTGATGAATCAACGAAATCTTATAATAATTTAACACATGTAAATTGAAAACATAAAATGACGTAGAGAAATCATAAATTACAAAATATTTTTTTGTAATTTCCATGGAATTAACTACCCGATGTGTGAAATGTTTGTGCGCATAGGTATCCGACAAAAACGAAACGTCATAGCATGTCCATGGTCCATGTAAAGAAATCCTTTTAAGTCCTTTCATTTTCTGCATGGACAGCTCCAACCATGCGCATTTGGCTTCATTAGAGTCAGACAGTCGGTATTCAATCTTTGCTTCAAGCACTTCTTGTCGGGGCAAAGTTATTTAAAAGTATAACTTATTCGTAGTGATGGTGAGTGTACTAACCAACAAATTGTAAAGAATTTTGGAATATATCTTGTTAGTACATATTGAATAATACAAAAACAACTGAAGTAGGTATATAAATTCGTATTTTTTTCAGAAGGTCTCGCTATAAGAAAGAAGTATAAATTGGAATGGATTCTAAAATATGTAATCGAAAACTATTTTAGAGGTTCTAATCAATGGCAAGTTCTTCTAAATAATTTGTTTGTATTTTAAATTTTAGCATAGACCGAAAAACCACCCCAGACAAATCTCGTTGTCTCCGGACGATACGGCGCCGTATGTTTTTCATGCATATCAGGAGGAATCAAATTATAAAATGTGACTTTAAATATGTATTCGAAAATAACCTAAATAATTAAACTACGAATTTGATTTGTAAATCATAAGATATAAGTTGTAAATTGAGAATAAAGTTTTCTAATTTCACGATAAAACAATTTCAATTTAATACGGTGATGCCTCAAATCACTACTCAAGAATCGTAAATTGCAAAATATGAAATGCAAATTGATAAAAAAAAGATTCAATTTACCATTACGAATTCGTAAATTGCAACTACTGAAGTGGTAAATCTACCCCTTTTGTTCGCAAATCAACACGTTTGAGTTGCAATTCAAGACTAAACGGTTGTAATTTGTTAAGGGAGGAAATCCGAATTTACAACACAAAAGTGGTAATTTACGAATTATTTTTGCAATTCACAATCCATAGTAATAGCAAATTAATAACTATTTGTGTCAAATTGCGATTGGTTATTGCAATATGTATTCCTCATTTGATCGCATCATTGACAATAAAAAGTAGCGATTCGCGACTTTTGAGGGTCAATATCTTCACTTTGTACAATTTATAGAATTGCAAATAAAAAGTCGTGAATTAGTAAATCCTGAGCTAAGCTCTAAAACTTGACAAACTTTTCGTGATTCTGCGCTCATTTTTCTTGATTTGATCTTAAAATTTTTTCCGTGTAACAAAAGAAAATTGCAATCTTATGCGGGCCCATCGATTGGCAGTATCACAGGAAATCTTGCAGAAATCGGAGAGTATAGTTTGGAAGGGTGCTTAGTTGGCGTAGTGTTGAAGGCATCCTTGCTATTAGCGCGAACCAGGTCGTCGAAATGGGTGAGTGCGTGCAATGCCCCTGAGCTGTTATATATTTATTTATTACAATGACTGGTTTCACTGCAAGATTTCATCTTATAAGTTGTGAAGGCCTTACAAAGATTTAGGGTTCAACTATTATACATAGCTACTGTACATAATTTACAAAGAAGGAATGTTCAAACCGAAACAATCGGAGCCGGCGAACTTCGAATTTAACGCCTATACTATGTACACTTAGTTCATCGGCAGCAGTCGATTTCGGTATGACGTTCCCGTCATTTGACGAAAATCTCCGGAGAGGAAAATCATAGCGCCACCAAATCGTCTCGAATCACCTCGTAAACCCTTCATCGTTCGGTCAACTGCCTCTAAAACCAAATCTCGTTTATGCGCCATCGTGCATTGATCCCAAATCATCATTTTACATTCTCGCATCAATTTCGCTGTCGCCGAATTCTTGGTCATAGTCTTTGATCAGAACTGACGCTTCGTTGCGCATCTCGTCGTTACTTTCAATATCGAAATTCGAAGTTGTGCGAACTCTGTGCAAAATGTCGGCGTCATCTCGCCTATGTATTTATCCCACAATGTATTAGGGTTCGACGGATGATATGTGGCTATGATGATCACAAACAATTTTTGAATCCGCCAAATTGCCTCGTTAGAACTCACGAAACGTAACGGTTGCCAGATATCACGCATTTGGCGGGACAGTCCCGCTTTTGAGCCAAGTGTCCCGCTTAAGGAAATGTCCCGCCAATGTCCCACTTTTTCGACATTTTCATTTTTATTTCCATATAGTCGTTTATTTCCCTTTTTTTTATATCTTGTCAACGTGATTTTTTTGTTCTGAGTTGACTAAATCTTATAGAAAGATATTACAACTATTATGTTTTCTGGTCTGAACGCTACCAATTAAAATTTCGCCGCAATTGTTATTGAACACACTCAGTTTGTTGTCAAAAAATAAACCTGCACTGTCACTTCTTGTCAGTAGGTATTTGGGCTCATTTATTGTTTATTTGTTTTTTTTTTAATTTTATTATATTACATTTGTATTTAAAAGTTACCGAGTAATATACAAATAAACTGCTTTTACAAAGCATTAATAAAAATATTGCTTTGTCTTTAATTTAAAAATACTTTTAAAATGTCCCGCCATGTCCCGCTTTTTCACATTTCTTTTATGGCAACCTTACGTATAATGTCCAAGTTGAAATTTCGTCATCTTCGGATCAGCAATGCCAAACACCGCCATGTCGTTACCTTTGTTCACATATTATTTGCAAACGTATTTGATGGAGTTGCAGTACTCAACATTGCAGTGGGTTGAGAACGTTTTCGACAAAAGCGGACAATAGGGGACGATTCAGCGGTTATCGACAACAACATAGTTTCCTTTTACTTTCATTACGATTGATCTGCCGTTTTTATCTGGAGAGCAACGCCGATACAATGTACATATATCCGTCGACTCCGCTGATTGTGACAGCCACCAACGGACGGGGAAAAAGCTTTATGCAATATTCGTTTTCCATAGACGTTGAGTCTGGGTTGTGGACTCCGCAAGGGCCATTGTATTGTATTTAAGAAATAGGCCCTGTTCACTGCGACCAGAGAAGATCTATTGTGTTGGTCTCTGTTATTTAACCTAGGGAGCTGTTGAAGCTCTTTATAAACTTTAGTTCCATGTTTCCTTTATCTGCAGGACTTAAATACGCCCCTTGCATATGGATCGCTCTGCCACAGCAGGGCATTCGCAGAGTACGTGTTCCGTTGTTTCCTCCTCTTCTCCGCAGAGCCGACAGGAGTCGTCGTCGGAAAGTCACATTTTTTTTGGAGGTGGTATCTTAGTGGCCAGTGACCTGTAAGATAACCCGTTAGGATCCTTAGATCTTCTTTGCTTAGCTCAAGTAACTTTTTGTCTTACTACGAGCTGGGCTTAGGAATCTTTTTGCCTGCTTCTGTCCTTTGGATTCCGTCCAGTATTCGAGAAGGTGGTCATCTTCCCATTTCCTGAATTTTGAATGTACGTAACTCAAAGGTAACCTGAAATAGGGCTCAGGACCGGTGAGCAGGCGTGATGCGCCTCTTCTGGCCAGGCAATCCGCTCGTTCATTACCTTCAAACCCCTCATGACCTGGTATCCAAGCAACCGTAACTGTGTTGTCCTTGGCCAGATCTTCGAGGAGATTGAAACATTCGCAAACCAGCTTTGACCTGATCGAATACGATCTTAGGGCCTTAAGAGCTGCTTGGCTGTCTGAGACGATGTAAATACGGGCACCTTTTGTGGGCCTTCTTAGGCATTCTCGGACAAATATCTCTATTTCGTATACCTCCGCTTGAAAGATGATTGGTGATTTTCCCAATGCCATAGCTCTTTGGAACCTAGGCCCATAGACCCCAGGACCTGTGGCATCATCTTCCATCTTAGAACCGTCGGTGTACCAGATTTGTGATCCTGGTGGTATTATGCATTGGTTGGTTCTCCAGGCACTTCTATCAGATATTAGTATCTTAAATTTCCTGGAGAAGCGAAGCTTTTTAAGCATGATGTCTGATACCTTGATCACAGGATCATCTTGAAGCATTTGTAGTACCCGAAGGTGTCCTGTGAGGTTTCCTGCTTTAAAATATGATATATCAGGGCACTGAGACCAGCTTCCTTCTTTACAGAAATATGCAGAGGCATTAGGCTGAGCATTGCTCTATGGCTGCAGTTGGACAAGTTTCCATACCAACGCATGCTAAGCGATAGATCTTGTTAAGTTTTTTTTTGTTTAAGTTTGTTCGATTTTTGACCACCATGATAACGCTGCATAGGTGATCATTGGTTTGATGATCGTGTTGAATGACCAATAGATCGTTTTTGGTCTTAAGCCCCAGGTTTTGCCGTAAAGGCGATGGCACATATAAATTACCTTTGTCGCCTTCTTGGTGACTTGATCAAGGTGTGAATTCCAGGTGAGGGTCTTAGGTTAGAGTGGCAGACCGCCTCAGGTGCAGCCTCACTTAGGCCAAAGAAGGCCCATTGTGATACCACAGGATCAGTGTTCTCACACTACCCATTGAACCAGCCGGAGCTAAGAATGAAGCGTTGGAGGCAATTAATTCCTATATGCAATTTCGGTGAGATTGTCGAAGAAGTATTCTCCGAGGTACAGTTTTCTACGGACTGACAGTGCTGGGCACGTGTAAAGAAGGTAAAGAATGGTCTCCTCCTCCTCCTCGTCCATACAGCTTCTGCAGAAATCATTTAAAGGGAGGCCCAACCTGAGGGCATGTCTAGAATTACTCCGCAAGGGCTATGGATCATGTTCGTTGTCACAACGGAATGCAACTCAAATGATCGAATTAATATGATGTGGCCGGATCTTGTCGAATATCCAAAGTAGAATGTGTGCGAAACAAATTTGAGCCAAATCGGCCCAGCCGGTCACAATTGGTGCAGCGCGAATTCCGTCGACGATTCCACGGCCGTCCGAAACCGACTGCGCAAACACTGCGCTGATTGGCCACCAACCTTGAAAAGTATGGAACCACTCGAGAAGTTGCCACGAGTGGCCGGCCCCGGAGCGCCCTTTGTGCCGAGACTATCGCCGCTGTTGACGAGGCCATTTTTTCCGAGAACGCCGCTGGTCAAACGACAACAGTGGTGCGCGCTAACGGGCCATGTTAACCGAGTTTTTTCTGCCGCAATTGGATGAATTAGGACTGGAGGACTTGTGGTTCCAACCGAACGGAGCTACGGCACACACTGCGCGAGCCACAACCGATATTCTGAAGGCGGCGTTCCCGGGTCGCCTCATCTCTCGTTTTGGCGATTTGCACTGGCCCGAAAGATCGCCCGATTTAACCGTTCAAGACTTTATTTTGTGGGGTTTTTTGAAGTCCCGTATTTACGCGAACAAGCCCGAGACCCTAGAAGCCCTCAAGGACAACATTCGACACGAGTGCGAGAATCTGTCGTCTAAAGTTCTCGCCGAAGTGATGACAAATGCCATAAAATGAGCCCGTATGGCAATCAATTATGACGGCGCCCATTTGACCGATATCATCTTCTCGACTTGACCAATAAAATTCTAAAGGTTCAAATAAACATAAACAAAAAACAGAATAGAAGTTTTTCATTTAGAAAAAAAGAGCCAAACAACATCGAATGACTTATTTTGGCCCACCTTGTATATGTTGATAGATATAGACAAGTAGGTTGACTATAAGCAGCCCGGCACAAGCCAGCTGCGAGATCCCACCCTACCGACCAGTTGGTGTTGTCCATCGGCAATATACAGAACGGGTGCTCCATTTTTTATTTCGGTGTGTGAATATTGAAAAACTTTAGAAAAAAAACAACCGATTTTCATGTATAAGGTATTTTTTTTAAATTCGTCCTTTATTTGGAATAGTTTTTGAATACACCATTAATCAATTGGGCGCTTTTATTGACCAAATGAAAATGTGCCCTTTTTGCTCGATTCCATCACATCGGGCGGTATAGCGATAATTTCGGCACGAATATTTGGCTTGAGCTCGTCAATGGTCAGAGGCTTGCTGGCGTATGCATTGCTTTTCAAATAACCCCACAAAAATAAGTCACAAGGGGCAAATGGGGAGATCTGGGTGGGCAGTCATTGTCACCATTTATTGACAGTACACGTCCAGGGAATTTTCGTCCCAGAAACTGCATTGTTTGACTTGCATTGCGGCATTGAAACGTCTTCAGCGTCTTGTACAGCGTCACTCTTTCGGCGCATTGTTTCTGTGTGCAGCGATTCATGGTTAAAAGTGTACTGAACTGACGTTTCCAAAATATGTCTATTTAAGTCAATCGGTCACAGATATTCAATGTGTATATACCGAAATAAAAGAATGCACAATCTCTAGACAATTAGTCGCTTCACCTAAGGTAAGGTCATGCTCAACATCGAGCAGTACTCATATGTATGTATCTCAGCCACCTTACCCATTTCATTCGAATCCACTCACAGAGAACTTTTCCCTCGAAGCAGCTAAGGTCATTTTTACCTGCTCTTCACAGGGTCACAACTGTAAATTGTTCCGGTCTGCCCAAGGCCCCGACGTTAAAGGTTCTCTCTTGTGGATGGTTGATATGTAACTATATGCTTAGGAAAAAGCGCGTCGCCTTGTTTAGAGCATTTCTGATACCGACTGTTTCGCTGGTATTCTTATTGACTTCACAAAGCAGGGAGAGTTCTTCAAAGCCATATAATTCACAGAGGCCGAGGATTCTGAAAATAAAAATTGTGCCGTAGCTGATCCCCATTCAACTTCGACGAAGTGGTGATGGGAGAACATATATTTAGGGCCACATTTTGACAGCAAGGTATGTAAGGAGGTTCGTAATTTAAAAAATATTAACCCTGGAAACATATGCCAAAGCACTTAGACTGGCCGACACGCGTATACTCAGGGTCTACGGTTACCTACAATCCAAAGATGAAGTAACACATTTGCACTGCACATGTGAGGGACTGTCGAGAAACCCCAGAAAATATTGACTTCCATTGAAGTCTATAATCAAAACATATAAGGTGTGTACTACTTGGAAATAAAAGAATCACAATTGATGAATGTATCAACGGGTTGCCGCCAAACTGACATCCAAGTACATTTTAAAAAAAACCTCGAAAAACGCAAGAATGTCAAATCGATACCCATTATCCATTATCCAAGTCCTTATGCACTACCAGCATTGATAGAGGCGCACGACTCAATGCTAGAATAAAAGAGTGACAATGGAGAGCACCCGTCGCTCCACTAAGGTAGGAAAAATATTACCTATAGTTCGAAACTCGCATCGAAAATAAGTTTGGTCTTGACTTTAACCGACTATCCCTTGCGTGTTGAGAATAAGGTTAAGTCCGCACTCCGCAAATCATTAAAAAAAACATTTGTAGCGAAAGTCTTACTTGCTTAAGACTCTTCTGACACACATCACTTTTTCCAAAACTTTGTTTTAACGAAGTTATAAATAGTGTCTTTCTTTAAATGAACTTTACAAAAAAATGTCGCACATACGCCCTAGTGACTCAGTTACAGTAGCCGTTCCACTGAAAAATTTTAAAAGCGAATTATTTCTTACGTCTGCATAGTTTCAGCACAACCCCGACGAAACGTTACGAGGGCGTGAGTATGTTTATCGCCCACCTCCGCTTTTTTACTTCGCGTTAATAACGAGTTCCAGGCAATTAAATTCTTTCGCCACTGACCATCTGACTTTGCACAAACGAAATAAGTTGTTATTTTCTTTATTTTGTTTTCGAATAACTTCTGATGCTTCCAACTTTAAACAAAAACCTACATATACTGACACGACTATCTGCCTTATTAATGTATTAATACAGCTGATAAAGTGTTGGTTCGTACTGCTGATGTTGATGCTGCCCTGTGAGCATTTAAATTAAATTTAAATAGTAAAGGGTTTTTCAACAGGGACGCTGCAAAAGTAGAGCGACAGGGACAGCAAACGACGCCGAATTTCTTACCGCTCTTTTGACATTTCTCTTCAGTAAGGTTTGCCATTTCACGATGGAAAGATATACGCGCCAACAACGAGTCGAAACAATTAAAATTTACTACCGAAATTCGGAGTCAGTGGCCTCAACGTTAAGAGCGCTACGTCCAATTTATGGTCGTCATAATCGTCCTAGCAGATCAAAAATTGAGCGTCTAGTGGAAAAATTTGAATCCACAGGCACAGTACAAAATGTTCCAGTGCCAGTGAGACAAAGAAGTGCCCGTAGTGTCGAGAATATTGCTGCCGCTGAGGCTTCAGTTGAAGAAAGCCCAGATGTGTCTCTCACACGTCGTTCTCAAGCGTTGGGCATCTCTATGACGTCGTAGTGGCGAATTTTGCGAAAAGATCTTGGCCTACATCCTTACAAGATTAAGGAACAAGAACTGAAGCCACTTGACCACCAGAAGCGTCGTATGTTCGTGAATTGGGCTGAAATGATTCGGATTTTCATCGAAAAATCATCTTCAGCGATGAGGCTCATTTCTGGCTGAATGGCTTCGTCAATAAACAAAATATGCGGTATTGGTCAGGTAGCAATCCACACGTACTCCATGAGTCATCATTGCATCCCGAAAAAAATACGGTTTGGTGTGGTTTATGGGCCGGCGGCGTCATTGGGCCGTACTTCTTCCGTGATGATCAAGACCGGCACGTTACTGTGAATGGGAATCGCTACCGAATGGCTGGGAAATGATAACCGAATATTTTTGGCCCCAATTGGATGATATGGACTTTTAGGACATGTAGTTCCAGCAGGACGGCGCCACAAGCCACACAGCGAATGTCACAATCAATTTATTTTAAGTTTGGAGAACGTGTTATCTCAAGAAATGGTCCAGTCGCTTGGCCGCCTCGGTCGTACTATTTGACGCCGTTAAACTATTTCCTGTGGGGCTACGTCAAGTCTATGGTCTATGCCAACAAGCCAGCGACGATTGATGAACTTCGTACGAATTTCGAACGTGAAATTGCAGCAGTATCGGCATCGAACGTACTTTCACAGGAATAAAGAATTTCATTGATATCCAAAACCGTTTTTGTTTTATTTAAAAAAAACTCTTGTAGCGCTCTTATTGAAAAACCCTTTAGAAACATTGAAGTAAGTCCACTAAATCTTACCTAAAGGGCGGATTTCATAGGCAGCAGTTCGCATGGCGAAAAATGTTTGTGACTCAATTAACACAGTTCACTTAGAAATTAAATTAAAGTTTTCTCAGGTCAGGTATTAAAAAAAAGAATAGTTGGCGCAACAGTTCCGTGATGACCCTAGGCCTAGTTTCTGGGACGAATGGAAGGGATCTACATATGTATGCCAGGTCCAAACGGCTAATTGAGAAGTTATACTCTCGTATGTTTGTCAGACGTTCGCGAGAGGCGGCGCAGTGAAAAAAAACCATAAGTTGGAGTTTTGGTTTTTTTCGGAGAAGGTTTTTTTTTGCGCCTAAGTTTACGATAACTTAGGCGCAAAAAAGTTTTTGTAGAGGGGTGGGAGATGCAAGCATTTTTCACTAAGGGAGAGGGCCGGGTGTCTTACGAAAAAGGACTATAGCAGTTCTGAAACCCAGTAATCTGTTCTTTTATGTTATTTTTAAATCAAGTTATTTTTTGCCAAATAAAAAAAATATGTTTGTATGTTGATTTAATCAATATTGTGGATTTATTTTTTTATTAAATAAATTTGTTTGTATTATTTACGTTCCCTATCAATTCTTAATTGATCACCCGAATTGTTTTATGTCATCTAGTTTTTTATTGAGAATTGCGAAAACTATTTGTTTGTGTTTATTTCTTAAATAAAATAAATTATTATTGACTTTTAGGGTATATAAACAAATTTAAGGGAAATTTGCATATAATCAACCTCGAACCAACCCAAAATGCAACAATGAACCAAAGCGGGGAGGTTGGTGGGGGAAACGTGCGCATTTCAACTTACAGTGGTAAAAATTTGGTGTCACGGATATTATCGTACTGGTTCCCTCTAAATACATACGCCATAACCAAATCTATTCAATGTCGTTTTTTTGATTATAAAAAAATAAACATAAACATCAAAAGTCGTGGAACATTTCTAACTATTTATTATAAAAGATTGTCGATCACAAATGATAATAGAATAATAATTTCTTGATTTTACTTCGAAAGCAACGAAAACAAATCTGAAATATAAATTCTGTACCTTTCATCCACGGGTACCTAGGGATTAAAGGAACTTTGCACATATGTACCTTACCTCGTACACACCCCATAATCCAACACTGAACTCAAGCAGGGGGTTGCACTGCTTTTTCAAAAAATCTGTTGACATTGCCACCTGCTAAGCGCCTACAAACAAATTAAGTATTTAATTTCACAATATATTTAAAAACCAGAATATAACATTTTTTTTTTTAATTATTTGCCTTAAATTTAAAGTTTAAAATTTTTTTTTTTCAATTAGGCAGCTGCCATTTAAGAATTCGAAAATGTCATTAGAAAAAAAGACGACACTTTCACAAAATTAATCTGAGACTTAATATTTTACAGACCGAATTGGAAAATGGAGAACCAATTAATTGTGCAAACCTGGGGTGGAATCGGCCAAGGTGATAGATGATAGTTGACAATCAAGGTGATTATCAAATTTACAATCGCTTTTTTGCGATCAATTTCTTGTGACAAATATTTAGGAGTCGCTTTAATACATTTGTGTCAATTTCATAAATATGCACCTCGGCTTCAACAACAAATAAATTAAATACATAAGCGGAAAAAGAATACTAAATATATTAAATAAATAAAAAACTGAAAAAAGTAAAATTTGAAAATTTATTTTAATTTCTTAACCTTTTTAGTATTCCAAAATCACTTACATTTTTCATAATAAAAAGAATTTGCACCTATCAGCTGCTCGAAATGACAGCGTCTGCAAGGAAGAGGCGTTTAAAACTCTAAGTGCTGCCAATCAGTTTTGTTGTGATCGCTTTACGCAGAGCAGGGAAGAGTTGATAATCAAAAACGACAATCAACTATCACCTTGGCCGATTCCACCACTGTAACACTATTGATGGTAGCAAACAGCACAATATTATTGAGTGGTATATTTATTTCAAACATTAATACCACAATTTATATTGATTTAATTTTATATACGAAAAATTGATATCTAAGATAACGAAAAAATAAAAAAATAAGTTTTACTCATGATTTACATTAGTAACTGACTCTATATCCCCCTGAATAAAAATATACAATTGCTTACTTTAATATCTCTTAGGTAAATTGTATTCCTTTATGGGTAAATGAGGCGCTCACGATAATTTCTATTTGAATATGTACGTTACTATGGTAATATGATGTCGACAAATTAAAGGTCACCAAAATGCTTTCAATTAACTGATATGCGATTTTTAATGGGTACTTCTTAACTAAATTTTATCAGTCTTTATTGTACATCTACAGTACCTTTCAAATGATATATGTTTCATAATAAATACTAAAAAAAGTGTACGGAAGTGTTTACGTATTAATATAATTATTATATTTAATGTTTTTGAAAACAATTAATTACCGCTTCCGATTTCTTGCATACTTCAAATTCAATATTTAATTTCAATTAAGATTAAGATTAATATAAATATCCATAAATAAATACATTATAATGGACAAATAAATGAGAAAAGGCTAAATAATGAAAAGCAGAAGGGAAATACGAATTTACGGAAAGCCGAAAAAACAAATTAACATTAAACTTATAGAAGCATTTAAAAATATATGGTACATTAATTTCAGAATTTTTCAAATCGAACAAATAATTAATTAAAAAAAATAAAAAAGTCCGTAGGGAGCCTAAGCCTAGCTTCTCAGAACCATTCGTTTTGTGTGAGTTATTTCATTTCTGGGACGAATGGAAGGGATCTACAATTTTATGCCGAGTCCAAAAGGCCAATTGCTCTTTCATGACAGTTATACTCTCGGATGTTTGTCAGACGTTCGCGAGAGGTGGCACAGTGGAACAAACCTTCAGGTGGGCATTTTTTTCCGCATTCGAACCTGGGACACTGCACCGACAAATAATTAAGTTTTATTAAATATTTGTTTTTTTTTCTATTTTTTAGTGCATGATATACGACTATAGAGGTTGAGAAATTCTAAACTACCTCAAATATACTGCTTTATATTGTGAGTGTTCAAAAAAATTTTGAAAAGTATTATTTTCAAGAGTTCTCGATTCGGCTCCTGTCCCACGTACATTTTTTTCTTTCGGGAATTATGATAAGGACTTATATCCCCATACCCATCTCTTTTACCCTCTTGAATAGACAGACTAAAATTGAATCACTTAGGTACTACTGGAAAGTGCAACAAAAAACAAATTTTGTTCGCCACATAAATATCGCTGACGTTTGCGTTCCTTGCAGCCAATATGGCCGATGTACATAATTTTGTTTGCAGAGCAAAAATCACGGTCTGACTTTTGTTGTAACATCTTCCAAGACTGTACTTCAAATATTTTCTTTAGGGAATGTTACAGTTAAGTGACGATGTGTAGGTATAATATACCCAATGTACATACCAATGCATAACCAATATTTATAGTGTTGCCAAAAAAAGAAACACAATTTTTCACCTTTATCATATTAATTTTTGAGATAGGACAAAGGATATGAAGGAGTAGATAACTTATTTCGTCCGCTAAAATGAACTTTCTTTCGGGAAATGTTTTTTCTTCTTTTTTTCCAGATTACGATAAAAAGAACCCGAAAAAAAGGAATTCATAGCTGAAATCCGGATGAGACGGCGAACAAATTCTAAAGGATTCACCAAGTGAAAGTGAAACGGACATCAGTTGAGTAATTTATGACTTGAGAACGTCTCCTCAAGAGGACGGACACATTCCCTTATGAATACATATTTCAAAAGCCCCTACACATGCATTCATGGGAAAATAAAAATAAATTTCTTCCTTGGTCAATTGAATCACACTTCTTTCTTTTTTTTTTGTTGCCTTGTCCCCAATTCTGTTTCCATCATAGCCCTTTTTTCTGTCTTTCCTTTGAGGCATCATTAAATGACTTTTTGGATTAGCCGTAGAGCAGTTTGTTCGTTAGTTTATCCCTCATCTTGTTATCCATTTTCATGGTGTGGAGAGATATAAGCCCTGGTGAGACAGAGGAAAGCTCTGCTCTTTCTTAATGTATATTTTGGGATGCAAAATGGAGCTACCAATAATTCTCGGTCCGTTGAACATAATGAATGAAAGGAGCGTAGCTAAGGGAAAACAAGTGGAAAACCGATATTGGTTATCGAACTCTGCAAGATAAAAGAAAATGTTGGTATGTACCAGCGCCAATGGACTGAACTTGGGGAATTCTTCTTGGGACAGTGTGTGCTGAGATTTAAATTATTATAGGTCATATGTTCGGACCAGTTTATGTTTTGAAATTAGCTGTACTACATACATACATATAAGAAAGTGCTTTTGAGTAGGAACTGCAAATTAGCTGATATCCTTAGATTTTGGGAACTTCAAACGAATGCTTAGAGCCTACAGGAGTCAAATAATAAAAGAATGATTAATCAGGGAATTGCAAATACCTTTTCTTATTCGTCGTCTTCGTATCCATTAAGAAAAAATACTTCTGTCTGTTTGTGTTTATAGCCTTTCGCAATCTTAATGGACTGTTATATCAATGGGTCCTCCTAGATCTGTAGGCTTCTAAAAGAGGTAAAAACGATATTTGGGATTACGGTGAAGGGCGGACCTTGCTATCGCATTATTTTGCTTCGGTTTACAACATTAAATAAAAAAATAAATTTATAAGACCTCATAAATCGGTTTATACCTTCCGGTCGCGCATGAGCTAGAAAGTTTGGCAGCATTTGGCAGAATTCACATATTTACGATAATTTTTAAAAATTTTAAATTATCCTCTTACCGATTGTAATAAATGTAATAGCTCCAATTATTTAAATCCACCAGCATCTTCCGGTCGCGCAAAAAAGGTTAAATGTTTAAAGTACAAATTATTTTAGGCCAATAGCAATATTTGTAAATACCTTTTTTTTTTATTGAAAAGAAACTCATATTAAGCAATTGAACATCTAGGGTTTCATTCATTCTTAGCTGCGGAAACTTTAAAATTTGATTTATGAGCGAAGTTATGCATTGTTGACCTTGGCAGGAGTGTCGTTCTGATAAAACCATCCCTAGAATCCGGACCGCAAACTTTTCCTGAGGCTTCTGTAACAAGTTTCACACATCGTTCACACATACAACATAAGTCGAATGCCTTAAATGTTATATCCCAACTGTGGACTGTGCCACTTTGAATATGTAATTTAATCTCATTGTCACTGCTATTTTGTAATAATGGGGGAGAAGATAAATCACAGTCCATCCATTTTATAATTTCAGAGTAATCTAGAGCCCTGAAATTCAGTTTTGGCGGCATGAACGTTCTGATAGTTTTTCGTTTTCGATCCAACTGTCTGGCCTTTAGGATTCGTCAAAGTTCGAGCTCTCTTAAGTGTTGTCTATTGGGTTGAGCCATGGCAAATTATATGTTTTGGATGGGCCAAAAAGCCATTTGGTTTTATAAAAGGGTCGACAATATTACGTAACACATCAGGTAGGTATCTTGAAGATTGTATTGGTACACAAGTTTTGGTCCAAAAAGACAAGAATATCGCCTACCAAAAATTTATTGCAATATGATTAAAAAAAGTTTAAGCGGTATAGGTTTGTTGCCATATGGCAGAAAGCGTGGATGAGCAGGTAAGTGTTGGGTTTGAAGAGGAGCGAGCACAGCTAACAGCAATTTTTGGGTGGAATCGGATAACCAAAAGCAAATTATTTTATTATAAGCTCCGCGGATCAATGGTAACGAATCCGGTGATCTGGTAGCATCCTAAATAGTTTTCATAAATTGCTTTGTTTTGTGTTTATCCACCTGTCAGTTGCACACATCGCTTAAAAAAAGACTAAGTGAGTATACAGTTCCCTTAAATATAAGGATTTTTTTTTGTTTAAGTAAAGTAACTTATAGTCATTTTGAGGAATAAACATTTTGTATAACGATATGGCAATGAAAATACAATGAGTTTACTTTAAAAGGGGCGAAATGGGATGAGGGAGTGCGGATAGGGAAGGATAATGCGGAGTTGGAGGTGAAAGGTGGCGAATTAAGGGGCTACTTAGGCGAGTATAGTAGCCAAGGTAGGGAGGGTAGAGGCAGACTTCTCGCAGCGTCAACATCACCTCGGCGCGAGAGACTGGCATGTTTTGTTTTTTGCTGCACGGATCAAGGGTCAATTCCCACACCCACCGACGGCAAAAACGGCCCAGCAGCAACATTTTTTTATCAACTTGAATTTCATATTTTACAATTTAAGATTCTTGAGTAGTGATTTGAGGCATCACCGTATTAAATTGAAATTGTTTTATCGTGAAATTAGAAAACTTTATCCTCAATTTACAACTTATATCTTAGGATTTACAAATCAAATTCGTAGTTTAATTATTTAGGTTATTTTCGAATACATATTTAAAGTCACATTTTATAATTTGATTCCTCCTGATATCCATGAAAAACATACGGCGCCGTATCGTCCGGAGACAACGGGATATGTCTGGGGTGGTTTTTCGGTCTATGCTGAAATTTAAAATACAAACAAATTATTTAGAATAACTTGCCATTGATACGAACCTTTAAAATCGTTTTCGATTACATATTTTAGAATCCATTCCAATTTATACTTCTTTCTTATAGCGAGATGTACCTTCTGACAAAAATACGAATTTATATATCTACTTCAGTGAGGGAGGAGACTAGAAATAGCTTATGAACGAAATGTCTTCGGATGTGCGACAAATGACCGATACAGTGTATCCTACGCTAGTAATTCTCCGGCATCTCGTCCGAAAGAAAAAAGAGGAGACGTGAGAATAGGGCCGATCCTTGTGGTCAAGGTGGAGGTGACCATACGACAGTTTACCTTCGGATAGACGGGTGGTACCCGTAGCGGTTGAACTATCGTCTTTCTCTTCTGGCAACTTATCAGATGAAGCAGATAAAGTTAGGCGTAGTAGTAGTGGCGATTGGATCCATCGGTCTATTAGCTGCGCGAAATTGTGAAATGTCTCAATTTAGTCAAAAGTTGAAACTGACTGAGTGACGGTTTCTTGCGGATAAATGAAGGGCAACCGAAGCAGTTTACTCCTCGATTACAATCTACAACAGCCCGTCTAAGGGGGACTTACTTATTATTTTTTTCAGCTCAACGAAAGAATTCTTAAAAAGGGGGGAGACTGCATTTTATCGATAGACACGATTTTTTAAAATTAATTAAGAATTCTCGGGAACAGCAGTAACAGCAGTACCTATAAAGCAGACCCAAGGTATACTGAGAGGTAAAGCTATAACCATCTAGTCTTGGAATACACGAACGTTTATATGAATATATTTTTGTTATTTATTTAAATTTATTATGTAGGTATTAGCAGAAACAAACCTCGCAAGACAGCAATTTGCAAATTCTAAAACAAAACATATTATCGGGTTTAACATTAACTTATAGGATAGTTCAACTTCAGTTTCGATAATCTTTAGTCAATCTTACCTTTTTAAAATAAAAACGTTTCAAAACCTTAGGAATTTGAAAAAAATTGTTTTGTCAAAACCTTTGAGCTTTTGACTGGACAAATTGATTTTAACCACGACTCTGAACACGTATGGCAACCCTAGACGGAAAGCAAATTGTTACATTAAACATTTTAGGGAATTATTTGCTCCTTATGCATTCATAATCATGTTTTAAGTCGAATTATTTGCAGTGAAGTCAGAAAAAATGTATTTTGGTCAAAAGCGCCCTTCTAATACTACGTATGTATATAGGTATATACAGGGTGGCGCACGAATCGTGCTACAAAAATAAAACGTAATAAATTTTTTTCTGTGTGAGTAATCGGCTTATTTTGTTTTTTTTATTTTGTAGGTTACTATTTAGATTTATAAAAATGGATGCTTGGGATACGGAGAAAAGAATTTGGATAGTGCAACGGTACCATGCTTTGCAGTCCGTCATTTCCGTCCAAGGGGAATTTAGGCGGGAGTTTGGCGGTAATCCCCCGAGTAGATGGACCATTATGAGGTTTGTAAACATGTTTGCCGAATCTGGAAGCATCGCACGAAGGCCGTACCATCGAGATGCCAATGTTCGGGTTCAGGATACAATCGCAGCAGTAGCATCTGTAATACAGGCCAATCCGAGCGTTTCGACCCGAAACTTATCGGGGCAAATTGGAGTTAGTAGACGGTCATTACAACGGATACTTCATGACGATTTAAACTTGTTTCCGTACAAAGTCCAAACTACTAGCAAGTTAAACCCTCAGAATTTGTCTGCTCGCCTGGAATTTTGCCAAAAAATGATATCAATGGCCGAAGAAGACAACACATTGATCAATTGTTTGTTCATGTCTGATAAGACCCATTTTGATCTTAACGGCAATGTAAACAAGCAAAATTGCCGTATATGGAAAGAGTCTAATCCAGAAATGCTCCATGAGACGGAACTGCACCCAAAACGAGTCACTGTGTGGTGCGCAGTTTCATCAAGGTGTATTGTCGGGCCGTACTTCTTTGAAGAAAACGGTGTAACCGTTACTGTCAATGGGGACCGTTATTTAAAGATGTTGAAGGAGTTTTTTTACCCAGAACTGCGCCGAAGACGTATACCATTCAACAGCGTTTGGTTTCAGCAAGAAGGAGCAACTGCACATATAGCCAGACCAGTTATGGCGGAGCTAAACAAAAAATTCGCAAACAAATTAATTTCTAGGAACTCAACTCTTCGCTGGCCCCCAAGGTCACCTGACCTGACTGCACCAGACTTCTTTTTATGGGGTTATGTCAAGCAAGAGGTGTATAAAACGAAGCCCAGGAATTTAACTGAATTAAAGCAGTCCATAACGACAATAATTGAGGCGATCCCAACTTCAACTCTTCAGGCCGCACTGAATAGTTTTTTGATCAGGTGTCGCATATGCGTGGGAGAGCGTGGAGGTCATTTGCGATCTATAATCTTTAAAAACAACTAACTATTTAAAATAAAATTTAATTTTCTAACCAATAAAAAAAAATAAATGAAATACATCGATTAAAAAAAAAGTTATTTGAATTTCTTATTATAGCACAATTGGTGCGCCACCCTGTAGTATACCAAAAACAAATATAGATCCTCTCCAATATTAATAGATACAAATGTGTATGTGTATTTAAGGCGATGATTTTTCCTTGTTTAAAAAACCTCCAAATTTTGCTAGCTTTAATATACAATTCCTATTCATCTATCTATCCAAAATTCCTTATATACATATAAAGGGTGATTTTTTAGCTGGTTTGGTTTTGGCAACACCGGTTTTGACAGCTGACGTGTGTTTAGTACCTTGTGTCACTGTCAAACAGCTTCAGTTTGGTTTGCAATTTAACCATGGATCGTCTTACAAATGAACAACGCTTGCAAATTATTGAATTTTACTATCAAAATTCGTGCTCGGTTCGAAATGTTCATCGCGCGCTGCTTCCATTTTATGATCGGCATTCTCGACCTTCTGAGCAGTCTATTCGGAAGATTGTGACCAAATTTCGCACCAAATTTACTTTGTTGGACATTAAACCACCAACACGTTTACGTACTGTGCGTAGTGAAGAAAATATTGCGGCCGTATCAGCTAGTGTGACAGAAGACCGCGAAATGTCGATTCGGCGCCGTTCCCAGCAGTTAGGCCTTTGTTACAGCACTACGTGGAAAATTTTGCGGAAGGATTTGGGCGTAAAGCCTTTTAAGATACAGCTGGTGCAAGAACTAAAGCCAGCCGACCTACCACAACGCCGAATTTTTGGTGAATGGGCTCTTGGAAAGCTGGCCGAGGATCCGCTTTTTTATCGAAAAATTGTGTTCAGCGATGAGGCTCATTTTTGGTAAATAAGCAAAATTGCCGCATTTGGAGTGAAGATCAGCCAGAAGCATTGCAACAGCTACCAATGCATCCCGAAAAAGCCACTGTTTGGTGCGGTTTATGGGCCGGCGGCATTATTGGGCCATATTTCTTCAAAGATGATGCGAATCGCAGCGTTACTGTCAATGGTGAACGCTACCGAGCGATGATAACAAACTTTTTTTTGCCCGAAATGGAAGTTCTTGACTTGCATGATATGTGGTTTCAACAAGACGGTGCCACATGCCACACAGCACGCGAAACAATGGCGCAATTGCGAGGCGAGTTTGGTGAACAGTTAATTTCACGTTTCGGGCCGGTCAATTGGCCTAGATCGTGCGATTTGACACCATTAGATTATTTTTTGTGGGGGTATGCCAAGGCTAATGTGTATAGGGACAAGCCCGCTTCGATTGACGCACTGGAAGCCAACATCCATGCATTCATTCGTGAGATACCGGCCGATATGTGTGAAAGAGTATGCCAAAATTGGACTCAGCGGATGGGCTACCTGAGACGCAGCCGCGGTCAACATTTGCATGAAATTATCTTTAAACATTAAATTGCAAGGTTCAAACTATCGATTCAAATAAATATTTCATTCATTTTTTCGAATTTTTTGTGTTTTTTTTTTTAAAAAAGTTCTAAACCTCTTAAAAAATCACCCTTTAAAATCAGACAACTCAATTAATGCAACACAAAAGCAACTCAGAAGCCATAATATAAACAAGAGCTTCCACCATTTTTGCGGTCAAAATAATCATATTGCAGTTATCGGAATTCACAAATCAAATCCATTATACAGAATATTGAATATTTGCAATACAAAGATAAATGATTTCATAAAATTATGCAAAATTTTCAATAAGTTTGAATTATTTACACAACCTCATTCGGTTTCACATACACATACGATACTGATCCCATGCAATCGAAATTCGCCTTGCAAATCATGTTATCATTGTTTTTCAATCAGTTTATATATGGGCTACAAAAACCACAGCTCTCGCATTCGACACCCAAGCCGGGGGTAACAAAATAACCAAACATCCCGCACAACCGCACCATGTACACAAACCAGACGTACTCTTCTATTATACAGCAAGGGAGACAAATACATCAGTTGCGACATGAATAATGACTGGCAACACATCACATCAGACCGTCATCTCGCAAATCAGAGATTTTCTCCTCAATTAGATTTATTTTGAAAACTCGCATTTAATTCTGGACGAGGCATGCGGGCGTTCTTCCTTCACCCTTACCCACCAGACTCACTCCATTCTTTTATCGGTCGATATTTAGTCGACAGTACTTATAGTACATCAATCAATGTCGAAGGCGAATGTAAATCATTATAGCATTGTTTACAATTGCACACAGCAGTTGGGTATTCGCACAGCACTCACTAGCACACACTAGAAGCAAAAGTATATTTGGCATCCGGTGGATCGACAGTTGTGTTGAATGAATTTGACTACCATAATCACATCCTGTGCGGGACAACTAATCATTAATTTGTGGGACCATAATTGTTGGGTGCCATACAGAAACTATACTCCCATCTCCCACTGGCACACATGTCTGACAATTAGAGTTTTGTTTGTCAGCCCGTGTCAATGGTTCGATTGGCATTTCATTGTAGTATACGTAGGTCTAGGTATATAATTAATTTCCTCCTCTGTAATATGTGCTATGTTTCCGCTGGCTCTCATATAACAAACTCATTAACAGACATTTTTCCTGACATCAGTTGAACTGTTAATGTCGGTCCAAATATTCCCTATTGACAGTGTCAAAAACATACATACGGTGTATGTTATCATTGCTACGACTTTCGAAAGACAATGTTTTTGTCAGTGTGTGAGTGGAAAGTGCCTTGCCAATTTAACAAGCATTGGGAACATCTCAATCTTATGTCGTGACACATACATAGAATATCTCTTCACTCGTTCCATTCGATGTGGATCTTTTGTTAAAAGATAAAGATATTTTTGTTCGAATTCAAGACATTAATAACTTTCGAAATTTCCCAAACATGGAACCTGAAAACCACCAACGATGTTTGAATTCGGAAGCTTCAGCAGCTGGACATATCTGTTTCAACCTTACTTTTTAAAGCCGACTGTTTGTAACCGTTGCCAACTTTCTCGTCGTAGGAAAACAGATATTATTTTTGGTCATATTATAGGCAGAGTTATTCATTGCGGTAGAAAATGGTACTCAAATGGCTCTGAAGGTTGAACGCAATAATGTACCTAGAACGGCTTTACTATATTTTTCAATTCAAATCGGAAATTAGTTTATACAAAATTCACATATAGGTATACTATACATTTTCAAACACACAGTTTTTATTAATTAAAAAAATATCACAAACAAAAACATATTTTAATTCACCATAAATTACATATATGTGTAGAAAGTGTCCGAAATAATAAAAAAACAAAACACTTCCTTTAATTACTTAGATCTATAAGAATATAATGTAACCACAACCCCCGACACTTGGTGAACGCACTCAATATCTGTAGCTCGAGTTGCGCCACCTAGTTGTTCTCTCTAGTTTTAAGTGATGAGGAAAAAACGAAGTAGCCGTGGCTAACTTCATTTTTTAAGAAGGAAATAAAGAGAAAAAGACACGAGGTTTTGTTCCACCATTAAATAAGTTTACAGATCTATTTTAATTCCGATGTTTTCTCTTTGGCATGTTTTCAAAGACTATCTTAATGACTGCCAATGCGACTATATCTCCGACACCGAACCCGGTGAGTGCTTAATAGAACGCCAACTCGTTTACATCGCCGTCCATGCCTCATATCGCCGTATCATGCCAGCCACCAGACACATAGACACTTAGCGTATTATATCAGGCCCACGCCCTTGCACACCAAGAGCACACGACTCCAAATCGCCAAAACGATAGAGATAAGGCGACCCGGGAACGCCGCTTTCAGCATATCGGTTGTGGTTCGCGCAGTGTGTGCCGTAGCTCCGTTCTGTTGGAACCACATGTGCTCCAGTCCTAATTCGTCCAATTGCGGTAGAAAAAACTCGGTTAACATGGCCCTATAGCGCGCACAGTCCACTGTTGGCGTTTGACCAGCGGCGTTCTCGAAAAAAAATGGCACGATGACTCCTCCAGGGTGAACAGCGCACCATGCAGTAACTTTGACCAGGTGTAATGGCTCCTCGTGCATTATTCGTGGATTTTCGGTGCCCCAGAATCGATAGTTTTGCTTGTTCACTCATTGTTGCTTGTTTTGCCTCATCGCTCATTATGATTTTGGTCGAAAAATCGTCCACTTCGTCCTCGAGATTGAGGATGGCTTGGGCGTAAGTTACGTAAGTTTGGCGGTCGGCAGGCAGCAGCTGATGCACGGACTGTACTTTGTACTGTGCGCAAGTCTTTAACCAAAATTCGCCTTAGGGACGACCGGCTGATGGATAATTGCGAGGCACGGCGTCTGGTCGATGTTTTCGGCGACAGCCCGACATCTTCGTCAACAGCGGCGATATTCTCGGCACAACGGGCGCTCCGGGGCCGGCCACTCTTGGCAACGTCTCGTGTGGTCACATACCCTTCAAGGTTGGTGGCCAAACGGCGCAGTGTTTGCGCAGTCGGTGTAGGACGGCCGTGGAATCGGCGAGACGGAATTCGCGCTGCGCCAACTCTTCAGACGAATTGTAACGCAAAAAAATAGACACGATTATCCCGCGTTCTTGGGGAGTGAACAAGCCATGGAGCGAATGGCTTGTTCACTTGTATTCTACATCTGTCTAGTCCACAAATGTCAAAACAGATTTGACATTGGCGGCCATTTGCAAAACTAAGAGCATCTTCCAATAGGGTGATCTCGTTTGGCCCACCTTGTATTTAAAAGATTTTTTGATATCGTCTGCATGTGTAGTGTAGCAAGTGTAGCAAATGTAAATACACTTGCAATGGAAACAGTCAAATGAAGGAGATGGCAACTAAACCCGATGCCAAACAAATGCGAAATTTCTGCTCGCAATTTCGTTTACACACCATTGATTTCGCCACACAAAACCGATGCATTGTTAGAAGCAAATCCAATTCCATTTTTCAACGGCACTTAAGATTCCGCAAAAATATGTCGTATTACATTAAAACTTCCATTATTTGACTCCTCAAGTTCAATTAACCCAACAAATTTTTCAATCACTGCCAAGGATTCCAAAAATCTAACGACATAGACCAGACATTTTTAAGTAGAGGGATCGGATGTCTCATCTATTCACACTTCATTTTTGCATGCGCAAGGAGTTTGCTCTATTTTCCTTTGAGAATGTGCCTAAAATATTCACATCGTAAGATTTTTTTGTCGGTATTTAATTATTTATGCGATTTTACTGTCATTAAATGTTATTTCCGAAAATGACCTCTCTCTATCCATTAGAACAAAAGATAAGCTATCTTGCTCACAAAACATAACCATCATGATCTCGGCTTTTATTTGCGAAAAATCGTTTGATTTGCTTGCTGACGATGAACATTCTTCGATGGTGTTTTTGCCTTTTCGTTCAATTTGCACCTATGAATTTTGGATACATCGTGTCATTTTAATTGGGTTTTGGTTTTTGTCAATGGCTTTGTACAAACGTTGCGCTAACTTTGTTTATTATTGACAGTTGACACTTAACCAATCGTAACCAATCCACTCTGCACGAAATTTTTGCACACGCTTCGGATTTTCCCCATTTTTATCAACCATTTCGTTTTCTAAATCTTTATAAAATTATGCTGAAGCTTTGCATTTGCTGCATTCTATTTTCTTTTGATAGAATTGCATCTTCTTCTGCGTCCACTACACTTAAAGGAAAATACACACAAATAATTAAATTGTCCTCGAAACACTACCAAATTACAAAACCAATTTATATTTTACGTTTAATCTCAAATTTACCCATTTTATTGTTATTTATGTTTTGATATCAAAATGTTTAGTCAGAGACTTAACTTCACAGTTGTTCAGCAAAGTAATTGAGAAAAAGAGGTGTATCCTGCGCGAGATTTCTATCTTGTAGTAGTCTAGTTAAAATTAATTTTGGACAAAAAAGAATATGTGTTATTGATATGAATTTACAAAAAGTAGTTCGCGGTTGATCCAAAGTATTACCGTACTCAGTTAGAAAAAATGTTCTAAAAACCTAAAAAAAAACACTACAATTGTAGCACGGGAGGGAACGCTGGCTCGAGCTATGCCACTTCTCAAGCTATGATAATAGTCGAACTCAAATATGTGCTCCTCACTGTTTTCACTTTTCTTTCAAACTGTGTGGGCTAACAGTTCGGGAGATTTTTTTAATTTGTATTTCCTTGCTATTTAGAGTTAAATTTTCACAAAAACCAACAACTAAATATTTTTTTTTATCTAAAATTGTGAAAAATGTACTGCCTTTTAAACAACTGCATATAAGATTTGGTAGTTTTGATTTTTTTTTACCAAAATTCTTTATTTACTAGTCACAATTCAAGTTAAAACTAACACAGCTAAAAATTAGAATTAAAACTTAATGGACATTAATAAAGAGTGCTATGGAAAAATGTATAAAACCCCACAGAACGTGAGAAAATGAAAGGGTAGGCCTTGTAATGTAATGTAAATGTTTATTAGGTAGATACTTCTTTCTACCGGTTAATAGTCACTGACTTGAAATTAAGTAAATTGCCTTAACAAACAGACGATGGCAAATAAAATTATAAAAAGAGATCTTGTCCCGAGTATTATTTAGTATTAGAATATGATATTCATTATCCTCTGGCAGGCGGAAAAGAAGTAAGCTCCTGTGAATATAACAATAAAATTGGCCTTTTGGGTTGGAGCCAGCGCCCAGACAAAGTTCTCATGGCTGTTAAAAAAATTAGAAACTGGGTCTGAAGACAATTACATCCTAATCTCACAATATTTTTATAGTATTTTAGAACTAGAATAATAGTTTTACTTATTCACGTACATTATACATTTATAACTATTTTTTACTACAGAGAACGACCCTTGCCTGAAATTTGGAATCCTTTTAAAACTATCACCCCAATTATCAGGGCACTCATTCCGTATGTTGATTATCACCAGACGATAGCGTTTCGACAATATCTTTGCTTCACATAACTTCAATAATCGTCTATCGTCCAGACGATATCGTTTTGACGATTGAACATTTGCTTCACGGAACTCAATAATCGACAGACTACTATCGTCAAGACGATAGCGTTAGCGCGATAGCTAAAGAAGTATCGTCTTGCACTGTTTTGTATATTTTGCAGACAATTGAAATCTTTTTCATGAATTTGAATGTAATTTCTTTAATGATTCCAAATATATATGTGTTTCCTGCCAATTCATCGCACATTTTATTTATATGGTGTTTTCCTTGGACAGAATTGGGTTTGTAGCCTTTTGCCAAGTCCAGATGTGACTCCATATATTCAATCAAAATTGCCATTTGCTTCGGCGCAGCTGACCTTAATAAAAACATGTTAGACATTTATATTATTAATCAAAAATTAACAAAGATTAACTAGGTATGTATTTACTTACATTTTGCAATTTGAGAATCAAATAATTCGCCGGCGCCAAAGACAAAAACCAAAATTGTTTAACAAATGTCATTTATGACAATTACGATGACGTCTAGTGCCTATTCCAACTACAGTTTGTGAGCTTCTGGGAGATACCGAAAGTTCTCAAACTTCGTGTGAAATAAACGATGGACGACACGATAGTAATGGAGTTACTTGAAGCAAATTAATGACGAGATCGTTGACTACTATCGTGCAATTATCGATCTCAGAGTTATGGAATGAGTGCCCAGAAGACTTGAGAGTTTATTTGTAGCCTAAAAATGAATGACAATGCAATGGTAATTTAAATTTAATTATGTGCTATTAAATTAAAAATTTATTAAAATAATTTTACTTGTTTCTCCATTATATTTTTAAGGGAAATAACAGTTGAACAGATTGACATTTTATTGGTAGGCAGGAATATCAATATTCTTTTGCAGATTATTTAAACCTAAGATTTGCACTTTATAATCTCATCAAGGTGTTTAAAATCAATTAAGTAATTAATTAATAACAATTAAAAAAAAAGTACAATGTAAAAAAATTTTCCTGAACTACACACAGCTTTTTAACCCCATTCAGATTGTAATGATCATAGCCAATAGAAATTTACATTCTGGGCTGTAATAATCATTTCAGAAATTAAATTTCTCTTCGCTATGCAAATCAGAGACAAATGATACTGAGACCCCCAACTCACAATCCTCTTGCCGCTGGGCCCCTCAGTTTTTTTTCAAATTCGCCATTTTGTTTTGCTGTCGGTGTTGTGTCAATTAAGAATCCGTGTGACATGCAAAAACATACAAAAAATACAAAAATAAATGCTGCCAACTTCGACAACCGTGGGGAAATGTGCTAGAATTCGGGAATACCACATTTTTTCATTACTGAATTCCATTGGTTAGTAATTATATGTTGTTAAAAGGCGAATAATTTGATTTCTTTGGTTAATAAAACTAGCTAAATGAGATGGTCTATATACTAAAAACTTATTATGATAAACATGGTTGCGTATTTTGCGCTTTTGAATATCATTAAATTCGATTTCATGCGTAAATTTTTCTTAGAAAACTGAAGAAAATTTGCTCAATATATTTCTATTTTACTTCAAACAATCTGCATTGTTCATTTTTCATATTTATTTTAAGCAAATCTACACTTATTCCTTAAAAAAATTATTATGCACACGTAACGAATAATTTCAAATTTAACGGATAAAATTCTATGAACGCTGTCAGCAACTTTGCCCACAGCGGAAGTGGCATATGCAAGGTGCGAGTGTGTTGGTGAGTCGGAATTTTTGAAGTTACGTGACATTTGTCAATACGAATTTCTATGTAACAATACAAGCGCACTTAGCATTTGCCACCCCATAAAAATATAGCTTGTAGGCTAAGTAACGGGAAATCGGTCGGAGTTGGTGGTCTCAGTATTGTCTCTGATGCAAATTCTTGTATGATTCACAAAGAACAACGGCTCAGGTGTCTCTTGATAAACGTACCCATAATCACACTTAGAGTAAGTGCTGCAAATATGGCCCATGTATGACATATGGCCCACCACAATATTTCACAACAGGAAAAGCATACACATACCACTATGCATTCATTACATTCATTTTCGAACCGGTTGGTAGTCATTGAAACGTGTTCAGTCTGGCTCAACAGATGTGTAGAGTAAAGCACGTGGCAGATTTTTCGTTATTATATTACAATTCAAGTGTTTTTTAATAAAATTTTTTGAAAATAGTTTAAAATTTTTATAACATTGTGTAGTGCTCAAATTGGAATATTATTATATGAAATCAAAATTATTGAATTGCTTATAAAGTGTGTGCTAATTAAAAACATTGTGAAAAACCCGATGTTTGTAATATGGCCCACCATAGGTGTTCCAATTATGGCACAGTGGGCCATATTTAACACACTATTATGCAAAACAATAACATGATTGTTTAAGTTTTTTTTAAGAATAAATGGCTTCGAGCGCTGCAGAACCGGCAAAAAAACGACAGGCGTGGAACAAAGATGATATGAGAGCAGAAGAGGATGGGGTTTTTGAAGGCATCAAAAGAATTTAAGGTGCCTAAAACAACCTTAAGGCGTTTGGTTGCACAAACAGAAAAGCCAGTGGAAGACTTGGTGTCTTCTAAGTTGGGCAGAAAACCCATCTTCCCTCTAGAGCTCGAGGACTCTTTAGTAGAATATGCGCTTTTGATGGAAGCAAAGTTGTTCAGTCTTCCAAGAAAAGACATACGATCATTAGCATTTCAACTTGCTTTTAAAAACAATATACCGAACCCTTTCTCATTACAACAAGAAGCTGCAGGTAGAGTTTAGCTTCGGGTATTCTTTAAACGCCATCCATCATTGTCATTCCTTCAACCGACTGGGATGTCTATAGCTCGAGCTAAAGGATTTTCCAAGGAAAATGTGGCTATTTTCTTCGACCTTCTAGAAGCAGAAATGAAAACCTACAACTTTTCTCCAAACAATGTATATATAATTCGATGAAACGGGACTTTCGCTTGTCCCAGCAAAAATGAAAAAAGTCTTAGCCATGAAAGGTCGAAAGCAGATAGGAGCACTCACTTCAGCTAAAAAAGGATCTCTTATAACCTCAATTTTATGTATGAGCGCTTGAGGATCGTTTGTGCCCACCGATGTTTATCTTCCATAGGAAAAGAGACAATTCTGTTCTCATGAAAGGTGCACCGCCGGGATCAATTCATGCCAACCATCCCTCTGGATGGGTTCAAACCAATTTGTTTACAAGATGGTTCAAGCACTTTCTTGCAACGGTAAAATCTTCTGAGTCGTCTCTAGTATTGCTCATAATGGACGGACATGCCAGCCACACAAGGAACATCAAACTCATAGAATTGGCGAGAAATAATCATGTTCGTATTCTTTCCATTCCCCCGCACTCTAGTCATAAAATCCAACCTCTCGACAAAACATTCATGGGACCATTAAAAAAATATTTGACAGGGGAAATCAAGCGATGGGTTATAAACAACACGAGAGCTTTGACCCATTTTGACATAATTGAGTTATTTGGAAGAGCATATTTGAAAACTAAGACAGGACAAATAGCAGCTAAAGGGTTTGCATCCACTGGAATTTGTCCTTTTGATAGGCATATCTTCAAGGACCACGATTTCCTTGCAGCAGAGGAAGTTGATGAAGCTCTAACAAAAGTAAGCGATCTTGCTTCTCTTAATGTAGCTACTGCTCTAACTGATGAGCCTATGATAGTGCAACCAAATCCAGTTGAACCCCAATTGCCCTTTTCAGAACCTTGCTTTTCTTCTGATATAAATTTAATCTCTGAAACAACCCAAATAGAACAACCCTCAGAACCTTCTACTTCTACTGGTATAAAATCATCTTCATATACATTTCCTCATGAAATTTCTCCTGTTCCTATCCGAGTTAAAAAGATTTCAAATCGAGGAAGAAAACCAGGAAAGGCAGAACTTATTTCTTCATCACCATACAAAGAGACTCTCGAAGAATCATTAAAAAAAAAAACAGGAACGAGAATTGAAGAAGCAAACGACTGGACATGGAAAAGAAATCAGAAAAGTTGAAAAAAAGGTAGATACAAATTCTAGATAGGTATTAAAATTAAATACTTTATAATTGTTCATTATTCCATAAGGTACTCAAGAACTTACATTTTGGGGACATAAAGCAAAATTCTCCACAAAAAGAAAAACCAGCGTACAGAAGAATTTACTTCATCGGAAAGTGAAAACGAATTTGTTCCAGACGATTTATCAGACGAAAGCCCTGATCGAACTAATCAAGAAGATGCTAAATGCATTTATTGCTCTAGTCTGTTTTCTGAAGACAAGGGTGGAGAACAATGGGTTCAATGTGTTGTATGTACCATGTGGGCACATGAAGATTGTTCAGGAAACGAAAACAAAAATTTTCATTTGCGATTTTTGCTCTGCATAGTAAGTTGTATTAATTATGGACCACCCTGGTCCATATTTAACACAAGGTGGTCCATATTAGCAGTACTTTTTTTAAAAGCGTTGAAATTACTTTCTTTTGTTTTTTATTTATTTATTTTTCGTTAAGTTGTTTTTTATGTTTATGTGTTTGAAGACTGATAACAAAATAATTTATTTATCTATTAAAAATAAAACAAAATGAATTAACGTAAAACTGGCTGTTTTATTTACAAAAAAATTAAGGGTGGGCCATATTTGGGATACTTACTCTACCTACTGACGGTTGTTTAGCAAAACTCTTGAGTGGTAGAGAATGTACTAAATCAGATCAGATACATATGAAAACTACAGTCCATTTTAAAATTTTATAGCAACTTTAAAGTTGATATTAAATATATGTTCGATCTACGACCATGAAATTTAAATCTTTTGTTTTAGAAAACAAAATACATATTTAAGAATGAAAAAGGAAATAAGCTTCTTCCAATTTTAAAAAGGAATCTCTAAATAAGTACCTTACTGAGTTTGCACAAACGTACCTACTCAAAGAAAACTATAATTGTAGCACAGGAGATGACACCACTCCGCATTTGGCTTAAAAAATGTTTTAAAACTTTTTCGGATACATAAATTCTATCCAATTTTGTTTTCGGTATCTTAAGTTTTGTCTGACAAATTGGGTTTGCAATTCCTAAGCTACATTTAAAGATTGATGATTACTATTAATTTCATGTGTTCCAAGAAATGCAAAATAATTTGTTCGTTTTGGCTATAACCGCGGCCTTATTTCCTGCTATGTGCGTAGGCAAGGGTGGGAGTTTTAGCGGTTTAAACCCAATTCGCCAGTCCCCCATTATTGGCAAAAAGTAATAAATGAGAAACATTAATAAAAAGCTCTAGGTGCGGTTTGAACGATCGTCGTGTTTACGCCTTGTCTGTCGAACAATGAAATTTATCGACAGTTGTTAGACATTTTATTCGACTCTCAATATATTCGCTCGAGCAACGAAACATGTTTTAAATGAAGTCACAAAATACACACAGAGATAGCACATTTGCGACAGAAACAGAATTAGCAAAGGAAATACTTTTTGTTGAAGCAACAGAATTTCGCAGCAAATTTTAGGGGAAAAACAAAATCAATTGTATCTACTAAATTAAGATATCCTAAACTGCATTCTCTAGCTCTTCATTCAGGGAGAAAAAAGAACCCAACAGTGAACTTTCGTAAAATCTTTTAAAGCGTGATTCCATTTATGAAGAACACGGTATAGAAGTGAAAAAAATCCAGACTTTCTCGACGACAAACTCGTCTTATAGGCATCGAAATGTGGGAAATAACAAAACAAAATGAACAATTTTTATGAAGCGTCCTTCACTTAACTGTTTGAGATATACGCTTCTATTTTAAATTGCTTTTTCCCTGAAGTGGGAATAAGTGAAGTTCAACTTTGAAGAAGACACGTCGCAGTGGAAAATATCAAAATTCGACGGAAGGTCTTAAAATATATCTTTTACAAACATCTATCAACTACTGTAAATAATCGCCCGCACGACAGAAAGTAGTTTTCTATCTTACTTCGCTGCCATGGATTCGCGTGTACCTTAGAGGTGTTGCCATAGAAATATTTGGAAACATCTACAATTATGACAAAAAAGATCGTAGGTACTTCACATTTTTATACCCTCCATAGGATGGTATATTCACTTTGTCATTACATTTGTAACGCCAAGAAGGAGTCACCGGAGACCTCATAAAGTATATATATTCTGAATCTGGATCATATTCTGATTCGATTTAGCCATGTCCGCCTGTCTGCCTGTCTCTTGAAAGCACGATAGCGCACAAAGGAATTGACATAGCCAAATGAAATTTGATGAAAGGACTTATTTTTATCGTCGTCAGGTTGCTATTGAAAATTGGCTATGTCGGTCAAGTAGTTCGGGTACCTCCCATACAAAATCAATATTAGACCCATATCGGTTGAAAAGACGATAGCGTCCAAAGGAATCAACCGAGGCGAGTGAAGTTTGGAGAAAAGACTTATTTTTATCGTCGTTAGGTTGGTATTAAAAATGGGCTATGTCGGTGAAGTAGTTCGGGTACCTCCCATACAAAATCAATATTAGACCCATATCGGTTGAAAAGACGATAGCGTCCAAAGGAATCAACCGAGGCGAGTGAAGTTTGGGGAAAAGACTTATTTTTATCGTCGTTAGGTTGGTATTAAAAATGGGCTATGTCGGTCAAGTAGTTCTGAACCAGTTTTGCAGTGGATGGTATCAAAGCACCGGCCACTTTTACTTCTTTTTTAATGTCGTTTTCAGATTTTGATCTGAGATTTAAGATAAAAAAATCGTTTCCTACGCAAAAATTGAATAATTCAGTTCAAAAAGCAATCCTTCCAACGATTAACAATTCGTAATCGCCAGCTGTGTGTCATACACATTGGTATTAGTGAAAGTATGTGAGAACAAATCGAGATTTTCTCAAAAGTGACTCAGATTAAGAAAAAAAGATCGAACAATCTCGATAAAAAAAAAAAAACTGATTTTTTCCCGAAAAATTGATCTTTTTGCCAATCGAAATCTTCATAAGTAACATTAAAAAAAAGTGCTGAATACGAAAATTATAGGATTCAGCGAAAGCGAGTGTTCAAAAAAATTGTTTTTTTTTTTTTTTAAAGAACGAAATATATTATTGCGAATGAAGACAAAATCTGAAGCGCAGATTTATTGAGATTTCTGGTTGTTAAAAGTCTTCAGCTAGATAAAGAATCTGCAAAATGCAGACAAATCTGCACGTATGGCAACGCTATCTGCGACCAAATAAAATGTATAAATGAGCTGTCGAAACTTGCGAGTATTCGTAAGAAATTTGTTGCTCTCAAATGAATTGATGAAGACGTTGATATTGATACACACAGTTTTTTTACATTTTTTTCTGTACCTCGGCGGGTTATTAAAAGGGATGATTGAAGGTCCAATTAAGTGAATTTCATAAAATTAAGATTGAAATAAAACAAAAAAAAAACCTTTTTACCAGCTATTCCTTTAAAAAAAATTCTTTATGTTTACAAAAAAAATTAAATAAAAAACTCCGATCAGAAAACGCAAATTCTTAAATTTGATCTTACTTTTCGGCTTAATGTTGACGAAGAGGGTTATGCAGTTTTAATTATCGCTGATCGTTTGGGGATCGCCAATGCCAGTAATTTACCTTGCGTTAGAGTGCGTTAGTTATATGTAGACCGATGCTTTTCTCAAAACTTATGTTATCCGCAAACTACATTAATTGTTCTGGTACTGTTATTCTTCTGGATAACTTATATTTGCATTTGATGATGACTGTGGATTTGGGGAATTCATATTAAATCTTTTGGGAACACACTTCGAGTATCAGGCACTATATATTGATGAAAATTGTACCATAAGATATGATTTTGCTATTTCCACTTTTCATCTAATAGACTAGTCTTAAACATTTTAGTCATGTTCGCAGCATATTATTTCTGTCACACGGGGCAATCATCATCTACGCAAACTACGAAAATCAAAGGGTTTTCGAGTTCCCTTGAGTCTCCAGATGAACGCACAGGATGTGCGACGGCACTCTATGTTTTAGACTTAACTCGTTCAGAACGTCAGTAAACTACCTACTGAAAGCAGAATCGGTATACATTTGACTAAAAGCTGCACAGGATTTTCTAAGTATTCGTGCCTGCACAAATCAAAGGAGCGCCTTTGCTGCCGCACGCATAATTACAAAATCCTGTGTGGGATTCGATGTCAATTGGGAGGCAATTTTTTGGTGGAACTTCAAGTGGGGGCGACTGTGCTCGGCAGATTTTGTCTCCATTAGTTGCGCAGGGTTCATATCACCACAATTCAGTTTATGAGTTTTTAACCCTAGAAAGATAATCATAAAATAAAGAGCGTAAAAGATAATCATACGTCTCCTACGCCAATTAGTGTATTTTATTAAACATATGAACTTCTTATTATTCATAATTAATTTATTTAATTATATAGAAACTATTCAAAAAAAATAAATTAATGATTTTTTTTATATATAGTTGAGACAGTCAACGCGCTGCGGCTTAGAATTTAAAAGTTATCACACAATTGTCCCACGCCATACGTCTCGTGGACGTGGATTATCTTTCTAGGGTTAAAGTTTATGAAATTGTTGTTGTTGACTGGAATACCTTATATTTTTTAGTCACAGTAACAAATACTTTGAAATTATACAGAAATCCATGTCATTATCAGAGAAAAATGAAAATTTTATCTTAAAATAGAATCAATAACTTCAAGACAAGTTTTCTTTGCATATTTTAAAGAAAATATGCTGCTTTCGTTGATTTTAATGCTTTTAATTTTGAAGAAAATTTTTTTTTTCTTATATTATAAAGAAAAACATATATTCGTTTCAGCATTTATTATCTGAAATTTTTGCGTAAAATTCATGCAACAAATTCAGAAGGGGGCGTATCGGAATCCCGCTTTAAAAAAATCCCGCTTGTTCAAAATTCCGATCTATTATAATCCCGCCAAATCCCGCAAATTCCGATTTTTTACAAAACATTGTTATCAAAAATATAGATGTTGGTTATATGCGCTTTTTTATTATATTATTATATACTAGCTGTACCCGCACGGCTTCGCACGTGAAAATTGTGGTCGCAGAACAATTGATGGAAAAAAATTTCAGAAAGAGCCTTCTGCAAAAGTGAGGGACTTGAACCCGTACTAAAAAACCTCCCGTAGACTGGGCCCACTCTGACTTTATCTTCATGGCATTGCACATGCTCGTTGGACTAATCGGCAATAATTTAATATTCTTTGGACAATGAAAATAATATTATTTAGCTCATTTTTATTTTATTAATGTAACGCTTCTTCTTCTTTATTAGCGGTTTCTATCTTTATTAGCGGTTTCTATCGACTAAGATAGTGACATTTGCTGCATTACTTACCCTGGAGCACGCTACACATAAGGTATAACTACCCGTGGAATCACTCTCAATCTGGTTCCATTACAGAGCTTAGGGGATTCAAATTGCGAAGCAGCATAATGGGAACTCCAACTTTTAATTCCAGGCCATGGACTGCAATTCTATTTAAAAACTCGACCGTGTAATTTACTGCCTCATCTTGATTGCAAATATCATTTATAAACTGGTACGACGTATATCATCAGGAACTTTCCCTAATGTAATAATACCACGATCTGGTATCACTGATACCTATACCTATTGACATTCCTTTCCTACATATTTAACATTTCTTTTATGGCTTTTTTTGTTCCTCTGTCTGTCTCCCTCTCCGTCACATGAGTAAAATACGGTTAAAAGAGATGTCAAAATATTGCGCAGTTAGTATGTTTGATTTGAAAATGAAGTGCATATCTCTTCATGCAGGTGAAAATCTTAGAATTGTTTCAAATTTTGCCTATTTATTTAAAAACCGTTTAAGTTATCGAGTTATTGGATATCCTAAGTTGTACCTGCAGATGTTCTCTATAAGCTGCTGTAAACTATATTTAAATGCTCCCAGTATTTTCGAACGGAAAGCGTGACAAAGAAAAAACCAAAACGAAACAAAAAAATAAATTACTCTTGTCCAATTTTTTCCGGAATTTATAGAGATATAGAGTTGAGACAGAGTAGATATTGTGGGCCTAGGTATCCTCTATAGGTCTGTGAAAAATGCACCAGAATATACATGCGGTCAAATTCAATCTTGGTCGAACAGAACTACACCAATTTTATTTATATGATTTAAGAATATTAAAAATACTAGACCAAAAAGAAAATGCATCCGTGTTTTTAGTTTTTACTGTAAGCACACATTTGTTATTGCTTACATATTCTACATTGTTTTTACGCATAGCAAAATAGTATATAATGCACATAAAAACCTACCTCTTGCTAACGGTTTTGCCCTTATCATTTGCTGCTTTAACAATAATTGGAGTTTGCGCCAATTTATATTGTGTAGTATTGGATTTTAGTGCGCACGCAGAACTACTGGCCGCGACGAGTTATATTATTATAAGCGAAGTAAGTCAAACAAAGGTGGCAAAAATTATTGAAGATTGTCATATTTATTACTTAAAAATTTATTTTGATATTATTTATTTCTTATTTTGTTACTTCATCTAAAAATGATAAATCTTAAAATAAACTGCATTTCAAAAAAACACTCATTGCTGAATTTATTTTAATTTTCTTAGTATCCCGCTACTACTACTTTTGATTGTAAAAAAAGTAGTTGATTTAAAGCGGGATAATAAAAAAACGGTATTATAAGAGTCGGGATTTTAAAAAGTTGTATTTTAAGAATCAGGATTATAAAAAGAGGAATAACGAACCCAACCCATTAATAATAAAAAAAAAAAAAAAAAAAAAAAATTTTTTCAGTTTGCACGATTGCTCTCAAATTTTACTATGTAATTTGGTTTTGTGCTTACTTTTTTTTTGGTAAAGACTAAAGACAATAATACGAAAGTCCTAGATCGCCCTTAATTTAATTCAAATACTCCGAAAAGTATAAAAATGTTTTAATCACTTTTTGTATTCCAACCGCATAGAGTGCACTTCTTTATATTAATCAATAATCTAGAAAGGTTCATAATAAAATCAGAGCACATTTCAAAATAAAAAGTAGTAAAATTTGCAAAAGAAACGAAATAATTATCCATGGCAACACATATCCCATTCCCAAGCATGCGAATACCAACTACATATAAACAATGCAATTTCGAGTCTTAAGTTCGATTTAACACTCGAAATGTGAAATCAAATCAGAGAAAGAGAGAGACCACATTATATTGCGTTTTTTTGAGAGTTGAATTTCAATACTGTTCAGTATTATTAATCTACAGAATTTCATATCATATTTCGACTTTGTACACATATGGTGCTACAGAAATGATTGTAAACACCCACCAAGCCTGATAAAAATTTTGGTTAATTGTAAATTCAGTGGATTTATGGGATTTACATTACATTTCCTAAAATTCACACAGGTGACCTATTGGAAACTTGTAGGTTAAACTTGTGCGTAGTTAAATTATTTCTGAAGAAACTCCCAGATCTTACATAAGGCAGCTGCCTGAATACTACTACTAAAAATGTAGTTCATATAAAAAAAAATGAAAGGCGAAAAGTGTCTATGAAAGAAGATTTCTTGGAGCCGAGAATGGATAGAGTACAAGTAAAGGTATAAAAAAAAATAGTATACTAAATAATTTTTCTACATTTATTGTTATAAATTTATATATAAACTCTTTGTTATTAAAGTAACTAAAATTGTTCCACCCAGTGTTCCCACACTTTGATGACTGCTTCCCCTTTTTTTTATCAGCAAAAGCTTTAGTTTTCCCGTAAACTCAAAAAAATCCCCTAAGAGAAATTTTCATTTGTTCTTCATATGAAAAAATTAAAAAAATATAACCTTTTTTTTTAAATAATCGTAGAGCATAAAAATATATATAATATACAACAATTTCCTTTTCCATTAGATTTAATATTTAAAAACGAGTGAATGCATTCAGATGCACAACATTTCTTAAGTAGACCTTTGATCGGCTATTTTCTTTCATGAACAAAAATATGAAAATGAAAATCGTTCGTAATAAAAAAATGTTTTAATTTTAATTTGAAACAGTTTACGTTTCACAGAGATTTTTTATTTGCTATCCTTTTTTAAGCTTGTTCCTCTGCTTCCACCCGTAGGCCATTTATTACACGTAATTAGACATGAAAAAAAATAACGCGAGAGAGAAGATTTTTCGGAAAAATTTTCCAGGGAAAATCGGGTAGGTGCACGTAAGCCAACCGTCTAGTTTGGATAGTCTTTAGGTTCGCTATCGACATTGAAACGCTTACTTTAACACAAGAAGCCTTAGAGAGAGCGAGTTTAAATGGGATTGAGACGTGCGTCGGCTTTATATTTTTTCTCTTCGCTTGTCAAGTATAGCGGTTGTTAAACTACTTTTCGATGTAAGGAGAATAACAAACGTGTGCTTTCTTTCTTCTTGTAGAGGGAAATCATCGGCTCGCGAAAAAATGTTTTAAATTTTCTGGAAGTCATTTATGTCTTTGTGGTTACCCCAGTTTCCGTTACTGTCTCTCTAAAACTATTTTCAGGAATTCGAAGATGTATATTGCTAGTTGCAACTTTATCATCTGGATCCTTGATGAATATAAAGAAACGTCGTTACAGCATATGCACATTCGCCTTTAATATTTGGCCAAATTGGTACTCCTCCAACTTCACCCACAATTCCTACGCAGTTGGGCATTTGACTAGATATATTTCGAAGTTTTCTTGAACCAACATTTATTGCGATCTGAATATGTCCACACAGCTCAACGTTCGCCTAAAGCCGTTTGTTCTTCATTCTGCGCCCTAAGGCAATGGGCGCCACTTATTTACATGCGCAAAAAGTCCTAGTGCGTTTACCCAAACCGTAACTTGGAAGATCCGCACTGAGTATTGCTTTGAATGTTGCCTTGTTCCCTCTTTAAAGAACACACTCCGCATTTCTATTAGAGACTCCATTCAATTAGTTCGAATGCAATGTATATAGGAACAACTTTTAACAAACTGAAATGTTTCACATAGCGCACTTATTCATAGCTTTGAACAGTTCTAAAGCTGTTTGACAGTGTCTAGAGTTTTTCTTTACCCCGCTGTAACAAGAAAACTTGTAAAGCACTCTACCATATTGGTTGGACATCCTTCCCTTTCAGCCGTCGCTTAAGGACTACCATAGCATTCCCAAAAACACTTCACTCCTTAACCCAAATTGAACATTCCATTCTGCATAAAACAGATTTCTGCATCTTCGTGAGTTATGACGGTCTCATAATTTACGGCCAAACTGTACATAATACTAAATCGCATCCCCTCTAAGACGAGATAAAAAATGAGACATTATCCCCAGAGCAAACAATGAGTGATGCACAAAACACTATACATAACACAGAAAAGGAGATGCATTTATAAAAATAGAACACAACACCAGTTTCAGTTCACCTATACAGATTTTGCTTCAACACCTTCCATCAATGTCCGTCTATCTACTGCATCAATAATGACAACTCACCAGGAAGAGATAAAAGTGACCCATCCCCAGGGGCTAGGAGATATAAAACTATTCGACGTCCAACAGATCAGAACCAAATGCCAGTAACAGGCCATCCAATCAACTTGCACCTGGATACAACCTCTCGTCTATCTGCTCGTACCTCAGAAGCTCAGTTTGATGGCGATATGGAGGATTAGTAACATATTTATGATATGCGACCCTGGAGCGGAATGCACAACCGAAGCACGTAGTCTTCTAGTATATGGAGGTATGTTAGTGCTGTATCCAGCCCATCATTTCAGCCTCTGGAAAGAACGGTTGGTCCAGCTTTATTAAGTGCTTACCAGACCGAGCGAATAAGGTACAGAAAGAAAACACCTCGTCCGTGTTTACTCGCGTAATCCTTGCACTGGTGGTACAAGAATGTGATTCGCATCCTTTTTTCGACAATCTGTTCTAAGTTCCACCATAGCGTGTCTGTGTGCTCATTTTTTCGGTGCACAAAAAAAAAAAATGTAGGACAGGATGAGAAATGGTGCCGGATCACAGGTGTTGATTTATGTGCCGTTTAAACTTTCGCTGTATCAGGTGTCATGTTTTTCACGCAGTAAATCGAGCATCTTTCAAAAGTGCAGCAAAAAATATTTATAGAATATGAATGTGCTCAATTCCTTACGGATGCATATATGTGTATGTGATGACGCAAACATACGAGTACCTCTAAGGATATTTCCCTTGTCAATCGATCGGCGAACGACGAGGACAAAGTTGGTGTGCTGCGCCGAGAAGTGAACATTTTCGATTAAATCACGTGTGAGCGTTGGAATAGATTTGGGGCGAAACGTTGTCGGGATTTGGAATTGTTTTTTCTGTTTTTTTTTTTTGGATTCAGTTGCCCTTGTTTTAGGCATTCTTTTTAATTGAGTTTGGGATGTAGAAATTTTCGCAAAGAGTGCATTGAATTGCTCTCGCTGTCCGAGCCTGCAGCTTTATTCGCAATTTATTTTGAAATTAAATTTTAAAATATGTATGCAGGGTAGGTACATATGTTTGAATGGTTTTCTTTTTTGCGTTTTTATTTTTTTTCACACGGATTTCAGTGCAGAATTGATAACGTCGCCGACAGAGTTATAGAAATAATTTAAACGGATAAAAAGAAACCATGGGGTTATTTGATCTGCTTTATGGGGTGTGGCATAGGGCTCAGGACTCAGGAGTGCATGGCGTATTAGTGCAGACTATGTATGTATTTGTACTGAAAATATTTCGATGACATTGAGAGACTTCGGCTATTTCGTCGCTTACTAAAATGACCCTAAAGTGGTTAATAAAAACAAAAGACTATAGAAACCCAAGGTTACCAACACTCAGGTCAATATTTTTGCCATCGATCAATTTTCTGAAGGATCTCAATTTATTCGTAGGTGGAAACGTTTTCGGCTCCATCAATCTTATAAAAAATTTCGGAATAGTGTTGTGCGTGAAATTAGAATTGCAAAGACACATTTCTATTCAAGTCGCTTGAATGTTAATACAAATTGCCGCAAATTATGGAGTGATCTTCGTGAATTAAGGTTTGGTGTTGTTCAAACAACGTCGATCGCGATGAACTTAATTGCCAGTTTTTATTAAATCCCCAACCTGGAAATTCAAGGGTATATGGCGAAAATGCATTCTAAGACCCCATCAACCCTACAAATTCATTTTTTGCTTTTATACAAGAGTGGGCAATATGAATATAGTTCAAAGCTTTTTGTCTGTAAAATCGAATGCAGTAGGACTTGATGGAGTTCATCCGATTTTTAATACCAATCCCTAAGAACTCAGCAGGCGATGAATTCAGACCCATATCGATCCTACTCTTTCTTTCTTAACCCGCCAATGGTGACGCAAATTTGACTTTGATCAATGGTGATGCCGGTCTCACGCACCGGGGTTTTCAACTGAAGATTTTTCGAACGTAGTTCATGTTTTTTTTTAATGTTATGGTCTTTGACAATAAAACAAAGATATTTAATCCATTTAAGCTCTTTTACTTCAATAATTAGATCCACGATTTTTTTTTTAATTCGAGCATTAAAAATAACAAAGTTTTTAGTAGTTCTCTTTTTAAAATTAATAAAAAAATAAAAAATCATATGCCCATAAAGATATTAATGTTTTTTCAATCTTTCAACATTCGGAACTTACATAAAATAAACAAATATTGGTATCCTTCCAATAGAAAAATAACAAATAATAATAATAATAAAAATACATCTCAAAAACTAAATTTCTTTAGGTAAACAGCTGCTACAATACGGCACTACGTGTTCAAGACACAAATATTTTTGACATTTATGGCAAGCGTACCTACTTGGTTTTTCTCTTTTTTTTTCATCCACACTCATAGCACCGGCCAATTCTTGAAGGACACGATGGTCCAGGTACATCATCTATACGTAAAATCTCCGACTGTCTTAGTCTCATTGATTATTATTTTACTTACATACACGGTGACACACGGTCTCACGCACCGGGTTAGTAAAAAAAATACACGTGTGCTCACTAAGCAGGTTCGACATGAACTGATGGTGGGGGACGTGCAATGTGGCAGCTACTCGAAATTGCAACAAAAAACAATAACCTATTGGTCTCACAGACCAATAGGTCATCATTGGCGGGTTAAGTTTTTGAACGGATGCATAACTGCAACTGAATGAGCACCTAGAATAAGTTGCTGGTTTCAGTTCAATCTGGGTTTCGTGCCAAACACAGTTGTTCAAATGCTTTGATAAGGGTGGAAGCAAACATAAGGGAAAAACTGGATAAAGACTATATTACCTTACTGATCCTTTTAGAATTTTCCAAGGCTTTTGATATGGTTGATCACTCTACTCTTGTTAAAAAGTTGGGCCACCACTTCAACATATCTTCCTTCGCTTTAAAGCTAATTGCTTCGTATTTAAGTGAAAGGCAGCTGGCTGTGTGCCTTGACGGTGTTCTATCAGAGTTTCCCTTCCAAGGGGACTTCTCTTATTCTCTTATTTTGCATTCATCAAAACAATTTTATGGCGATGACATTCAAATCTGTCGAAGTTGTCCCCTAGGCCTTATTGAAAGCTGCGCCAATGACGTAAATGAGGATCTTCAACGAATTTCGAATTGGTCATGGAAAAACAGTTTAAAGCTTAATCCAAACAAGTGCAAATGTTTAGTCATTTCGAAAAAGACGGTAGACATATCGTATTTTCCATCAATTGTGCTAAATAAATGTGGTGTCCAATGTATACAATGCGTTAAATGAAACAAGACCATAAAAGTTATAATATTCTGTTTATTCCACTAATTCGGTTTTATTGTAATCGCGATGCTCACTGCCTGCTATCTTGACTATGACTCCTCGGGTTTTCGGTTGGTTCTCTGTCTGTCCGTATGTACCGTTCGTACTGTTTGGTCTCTTTGTCTGTATGTATCGTTTGTATTGGCGTCTGCTCCAATCCCACATAAATGCTCAATTCAATTCGTAGACTCTTCAAAAAATCTTAGCGTGGTATTCGATAGAACACGCACGTGGAATAACCACATAAATATAATTGCGTGGGGGGCTTTTGGCGTTCTTCGTTCTTTGTGGACTGCTCAGAAGTGTACACCTCTAAAAACAAGGCTAGTACTTGCCGAAGATCTTATTATTCCTCTTCTTATCTACGGCTGTGAAATCTTTTATGATAGTTATGCAAATAGTAAAAGAAAGCTTCAAGTGGTATTTAATAGTACTATCCGATATGTTTATGGCCTTAGAGGATATGTTCACGTCTCACATCTGGCTAAACACTTGTTGGATATATCTTTTCAGGATTATATCGAATTTCGTACATTGATACTGCTTTTCACCATAGTCAAAACTAGCCATCCATCGTATCTCTTTATTCTCTACATTAAAATCCAGTTTTCAACATCCAACAGATCTGCCCAATTACACATACAACTTCGGGTAAATGTAAATCTACACTCAGGTGTATTAGACTGTATACGTGTGGTCGAAAAAATACCAAAAATTTCGAAATTCGTCGGGTCTCTTTTCGTCTCTCTACCACTGTAAATCTTACTCAGAGAGACTCTCTGGATTTCTCCACAGTTCTTCTCAGGGCTTAATTCCTAGTGTTAGCGCTAGCATCTGTTTATGGGAGATCTGTTTCATCGCCTCGGTCTCGACCCAATGATGTCCCAAGATCCTCATTCTTCTGCCAGCCAATGCTGGACATTGACACAGTATATGTGCCGCTGTCTCAGATTCCTCCAGGCATAGTCTACAGGTAACATCCTCTATAAGGCCCATTTTCCTTAAGTGATACCCGAAATTACCATGTCCTGTAGACAAAGCCACCACCCAATTCAATGTTCCTCGACTGATACTTAGAAGTGTATTTCCCGAGGCTAATGTGACGGGCAAGTTCCAGCTCTTCTGAATAGATACGGGCCCCCGCTCCGCCATCCATCATGGATCCATCCGTGAAAATCACTATTTCACCATTTCTTTTTTCTGGAAGTAATCCGTCCTCAATACGAGTTTTGTGATTTCTTTCCATAATACGCACCCTTGTTATTCGATCCATAGGCATGTTCAGCTCCCTAATCTCGTTTTTGACTAGTTCCAGGATCTTCCTTTGTCCATAGATCGCACCACGATTGTGCCATTTCGCATCTCGATGCAAACGAAGTGCCGTTTGGGCCGCTGTTTTCTTAATAAATAAGTCCAGCGGTAATATCCCCATGATGACCTCCAATGCGCATGTTGGGGTTGTACGTATTGCACCTGTAATTCCTATACATGCTAATCGTTGAACCCTATCCAGGTGCTTCCTGACGGTTTTTTTGAGAGGCTTTCGCCCACCATATAACCGAGGCGTACGTGATAATGGGTCTAGTTATCGTCGTATACATCCAGTATGCTGACCTAGGCGAGAGTCCCCACCTCTGTCCACATACACGTTTGCACTGATGTAGTACCGTTTTTGCCTTCCGGACCCTCTCCTCAACATGGTAGTTCCAAGTAAGTCCAGTATCTAATAGACTCCCAGATACTTAACCTCCTTAGTCATTGTTAGTTCCGATCCGAAAAGTGTTAAGGGCCGAAAGTCCAGATTTTTCCTCTTAGATCTGTTTTCCCCGCATTAATGGAGAGCCCTTGTTCCAGGCACCATCGCTCAACCACTCTGAGTGCGTTCCTCATGATATCTGCGGTGACGTCCATGAACTTGCCTCTGGCCATTATTGCTATGTCGTCGGCATATCCCACTGTGTAAATGCCCGTCGCCTCAAGGCTGTCGAGAAGAGAGTCCACAGTGATATTCCACAGAGTAGGTGAGAGAACACCTCCTTGTGGGCAACCTCTGCTAACCCTTCCTCTGAGTTTTGAGGTTCCCGTCTGAATGTTTATCGCTCTTTTATTCAACATATTGTCCACCCATCTTACCACCAGTGGGTTAACCCTACGTTTTTCCAAGAGTTGTTTCAGACTTTCAAAGCATATCTTATCGAAGGCACTTTCAATGTCCATTATAGTGGTCATCGCAATGCCCCCGGTATTTAGCTCTTCCTCCACAACGCGTACTACTTGATGTAGCGCTGTTTCTGTGGACATGCCTACCCTGTATGCATGCTGTCTTGCATTAGTAAAAAATTTAGCTAAGGTATTTAACGGTGAAAACTGGGTTCTACACCGGGGTGTATATCGTCAAGGCGAAGGTTAAGGTATCAGGATTGCGTTTACTTCGACGCAGAATCTCGGCCTTTCCCAGAGGTACTTTAGTCTTGCGACTGGCGGTGTTTGTATGTCCTTGTGAGGTGCTGGGTAGGACCTCAATTGTCGTCGAGACGCTTTTTGAAGTCGTGTCCAGTGAGGGGTCTTGGCCGCTGTCACCCGGTTGAAGAGAAGTGCTCGCTTCCTTATTGCATTTGAGGCAATGTTTTCCGCAAGCTTGCCTTCTCCATTCTCCTTACCGCGAACTATCTTCTCACTTCCCAGGCCCGTACAGGCAGTTGGCCCGATGCAACGCTTGGTCGGTGAGTGCGATAGATCTTGGGTGGGCTTCATTGACCGGTCGGTCTGCTCCCCCGCCGTACCCGTACGGGCAAGTGACCCGATGCAACGTTCGGTGTAAGGTTTAGACGTGTCCCTTGTCGCACATGGTGATGAGGTCGGCCTTTTCCTTGGATGTCCTTGCCGATCTTTGGAGCAGGCGGCCTAATCAACGCCTCTGCATACGTATCCCCTGCAGGAGCAGCTTCCGCCGGTGTATGAGCTAGTGGCCCATTCTCCATTGGCAGCTGTCCCTGCAGGTAGGTACGTGCATTGTGCAGTCTCTAGCGCCTAGTCGTTTAATTGGCTTCTGCTGTTGTTTATTTTACTACGTCGGCGCAGTGGCTTAGTGGTTAGTGCGTTGGACTACTAAGCGAGGGGTCCCAGGTTCGAATCCCGAGAAAAACCCAAATTCCAACTTAATGTTTTTTTTCACTGCGCCACCTCTCGCGAACGTCTGACAAACATCCAAGAGTATAACTGTCATGAAAGAGCTTCTCAATTGGCCGTTTGGACTCGGCATAAAATTGTAGATCCCTTCCATTCGTCCCAAAAAATAAAAACTCACACAAGACGAATGGTTGTGAGAAGCTAGGCTTGGGTCCATACGGACCTGTTGCGACAATTATTTATTTTTCTTGAGCAAATCTGGATAGGGTTGAGCTAGCGTTTGAGCAAGTGTCACTGACATCGAGAGTCAAATTCTCTGCGCCAGAGCCAGAAGCAACGCTTTCTCTGTCCCATACTCCAAGATTGGCGAAAGGGTTCAGTAGAAGATTTTCTTCTTCCTCAGTCAGCTGGTCCATCCGGGGATCGATGTTAATAGAGTCTAGAATACTCGATCCTTGCAAAGTAGACTCTTTTGTTTTGTTTCTTGGTTTTGTTCATTTTTGTTCCCACGAGTAAGGGGGAAGGAAGGTCGTTCTGTACTCACCCCCTGTATACAGAAAAGGTTAATTGAAGATGAAACTAGAGATCCCCAGGTATCTAGAGTTCACCGTTAAAAGACACATAACATTGTGCCATACATCCACTAGATCCGTTATATTCAGTCTAAAGTAGTGCCACCTCGTGCAGGATGTGGTTCTTCACCACATATAACGGTCTTAGGCAGTCCATTTAGGGATAGCCCCTGGCCTGAGGTAACGAAAAAGCCGACGTCCTACCTAAGGAAGGAGCGAAGCTCCCACTTAATACAATGTCAGACCACCTATGACAGTTGCTAGAAGGTTGTCCTCGAGAAAACCTACACTAAAGAAGCTACAAGTTGATCGCAGCTAGAAGGGCACAGGGTCTCAAAAGCGCTGTGGCCCGTTTTAAACAGGAAACAAATCTGAAGAATTAATAAATCTCAGTAGAACAAAGAGAAGATTAACGATAGGAATACTCTCTGGACACTTCCTTCTAAGGAAGCATGCCATGAGAGACTGGGCTTAGCTAATACGGATACAATGCAGGTACTGTGAGGACTTACAAGTCACGGAAGATATCTCCCACCTGTTATGCGAGTGTCAAGCAATTGCTCGGAGTGGAAGGAACCACTTAGGCAGGTACTTATTTAATAAATTAGAGGGGGTTGGTTCCTGAAAAATTATTGGGACCATAATTAAATTCTGTAGGGAAATTGACAGCTTGGGTGATTTGGTTTAAGTTTTTAACAGTAATGGTTCCCAGGGGATGGCGATGGGCCCGCCTTGGTGCCTGGTCTTTTGTGACGATCTCACAACCCCACTCAACCCAACATAATCTAACCAATGCGAATACAGATCGGGATTTGTGTAGTCATTTTTGAGAAATAATTAAAAAATTTATATATTTGAATCTTTCGAGAAAAACTAAGTACTGGACATAGTTTCGAATAATAATACTGACAAAACAGTAAAAATATAACTTGGAAAATACTATTTTCTAACTATATATTTAGCTGAAACCTGAGTATTAGACATTGCTCTGAATGTAAGCATTACTTGTTTTTTTTAAAGTTTTATCGAAATCGAAAATGGAGTTTTCAAGATATGAGTACCTATGTAGTTTGTTAAATAAAAATTCGGTGATTCAAACTGAAAATTAAGGGCCACAAACATTTTAAAATAGCAATTTTAATCTAAGCAAAATAGCCAAAAAAAATATAAATTCGCTATCATAATTATTGCCGTTTTCAGGTAAACCAAAGAACCAAAACTCAATTCAAAAAAAAATCCATTGTACGATAATAAAGAGAAAAATTGAGCTCGATATTAAGTTAGAAATTATACCATATTACCTTAGAAATGAATTTTCATTACAATCGTATGTACCGAGTACGCAGTCATGTAAACCTAACCTACAAAAGCTCAAATTTAAATTTTGGCTAAAATCGTTACAGCTATTTTCGAATTAACCAAACTGGTGTAATCATTTTATGTGGCAGGTACTATTAATATTGAGGTTACCTTGGAAAAAAAGGGCCCCCAAGTGTAGGCCCAAAGACTCCAAATCCGAAGTTTGAACCAAATCAGCAGCCTGTAGGCCTCAGGAGCATGGGGACAGACAGACAGACGGACATAATTTCCAGACCTACTTTTTTAAGTCAGAATTGATTGATGAAATTTGTACGAATGTAATATCTTTCCCCTACTACGTAATCGAGATAGCTGCAAATTGTGGGTATGTCGCCATTAAAGCTGGTAGAATTAAGTTACGAATTCTCTATACAAAACGCTTATCAGTTTATCAGTTATCAAATTACCATAGTAACACATTCAAATACAAATCACCTTAGAACCCCTCTTCCGACGGAGCGCCTCATACCCCTAAAAGTAAGCAATTGTATAATTTTAATTCTGGGTTCAACGATGTAACTATTGAAACGAACTTTTTCGAAATAATTTTTTTTAACATTCAAAGCTTCTGATAATTATAAAAGAAAGTGTCCGAAGCGATGTAATACCATAACTCGAGATTGGCCGAACCGATTTTGATGATTTATATTTTTTTGGAAAGGTATTTTCTCAGTATACGGTTTTTTTAAAAAAAAAAAAAAGGTTAACTAATCAAAATTTCAAAATGTCTTATTTTTTCTCAATTTTTTTTTTTCAAAACACAAAAAAAAGAATCAAATTTTAATGTATCATACCGTTTTTTTTCCTTTCTCAGTAGGGGTAATGCTTTAGTTTGTTTGGATATTTCAGTGTGAAAAACTATTTAATGAAAAAATGGACGAATATGCGAAAATATAACAAAAATGCTAAAATATGCCAAAAATATGCTGTACAAAGTGAAACATGCAGCAACAGATGTATAATTCACGTATCTTTGAAAATATCTATAGTTTCTGCTGATTGTTTAAATCTGGCGGGTTATTATATTTCAAATAATCCGGCAGTGTTTGCCAATTTGAATATAATTAAAATTGTCATGAACAAAAAACAAAAACAATTTTACATGTTTGGAGGTTCATTGGAATGATAGATCATCGAAAGACTTTCTAGTACGCAAGGGATGCTTCTGCAATAGTGAGGGACTTCAAACCGTTCTGAAAAACCGCCAGGGGAGACTGATTTTTGACTGTGAATTTATTTTTGAATTATTTGAAAAATTTGAAAGAAAAACTTGCAGTTTATCGGATTTCTGAACATTATTGTTAGAAGATGTTACCTAATTTCTTTGCCGTAGCTAATTTTGATAGATAAAGAGGTTTCAACCCCCCTCCCCCTTCATATCCTGATTCATTGTCATCGGTTGTTCGGTTGTTTCTAAGTAAACGTGGTTGAGAACCATACTTTTGGGCATTTGGGCAACTTTAAAAACTTTATATTTAACCATTTCAAAATACTTTTCAATGCATCAACCTAAAATCTTCTTGAGCTCAGTCTGCCTGCATAAATTTCTCCACGTAGATCTAGAAAAAAAACTTTTCACTTTCGATTTCACAGCACTCTTTGGAGAGCAGTGCAAATATATCTTCTCTCGAAAAGCGTAGCAGCCATTAGGCATAGAAGGTAGGGTCGATTTTCGACCACAAGGGAGGTACCTGTCACGAGACCAATAGGTACTTACCCTTACTATAATGGTACAACTAAAGTCAGATCTATAGTGGAAATTATATACGTAACACAATATATTTTATATGTTTGCTGAAAATTCAGTTCAAATTCGAAGCTTAATTCCATTCACTTAATGGGCAGATTTTTTTTTTTGCCACGTGGTTCCCTGTTATCACAGTAGGATGATCGCATCGCATTTTTTGCAATATAACTGCAGTATAGTTTACTTTATTTATTTGCATAATTTTTTGTTAGCAATCAATATCGAATAAAACTCACTGAGCTTTAGCTGAATTAAGAGTTTTTCGTCGCTATACCTACATCGATTTGATTTAAAGCGATTAATTTATTTGAAATACATACAAGAGCGTTGTATTTTTTATTAATCAATTATATCCTTCACGTTGTATAGTAGGGCTTAACTTTTATTTTATCACTTTAATCATTTGTTGTAAAATAATAGCCGCTTAGTGATGTATAAATGTGAAATACAGACGCAAGTGTCATATAATCAAATGAGCATTTTAATGAATTTGTAATTTATTTTGTCTAGAATTTTTTGGACGAGAAAAGAGCAATTAAGGGATTATACGCCGTCACGCATATCTACAATTTTATCAGGATTTTTTTTGAGCAGCATTTTGATTTAAATTCAAGCCGATTATTGACTGATGGCAAAATTTTATAAAATCCAGGCAGTTTGGGTTTTGGTTGCCTCTTTCACTGACGATTGGAGTCCACTAAGTAAAATGGTCGCATTTGTGAAATGAGTGTTTATTTTTGTATCCCTCGGCAAGAAAGACTACTGATGATGAGAGATGACTTAGAGACGTCATCATCCTTCACTTTTTTCACAAAACATTCCACGCACCTATGAATTGAATGTCTGTAAAGCTTAAATTCATATTAAATTCATTAAACAAATAATGGATAGTTGATCTGTAACAAAACATTTCAAAAAAAGCCTCAACATTTTTAAACGCATAAATGATTTGTTGAAGAAGGTGTCAAAACAGGACATTAAAAACGGGTTAAAAATATATAAAAACGAGTCTCAGAACGCATAAAGAACTAGTTTGGAAATGAGTCAAAAAATGCATAAAAAGACGCGTTGAAGAAGGCATCGACAACCAGGTCGAAAAACGAGTCAAAAACTCATCGAAAAAAGTGTTAAAACGCATCGAGGAACGAGCCAAAAATACAATAAAAAACGCATAAAAAACGTTTTCAAAACGCGTCGAAAAACAAAAATGAGAGATAGTAGTGAAAAATGAATGGGTCTGGTGGACTGCCTTAAGCATCCTATACGTACCCGCGGCCTTTACAGTGGATACGCGGGACTACAAATAACTATTTTATAAATTCGGCAAGCAAGTCGAGCTGCTCCAAAAACAGCAATTAAAACCAGACGATTGGATTGACGCAAGTACTAGTGACAGCAAATACGAAAACATGTCCGAAACCAGTATAAAAAAGAGAGTCCTGCAAGAAAATACAACTCTTTGTCATCTCTCTGGTATTATGGATTATAACACCTCGAGATAACACACAAAGAAAATGAAACACATCCTTTATAATCTGTGCAGAGGGTGTGTTGACGTCAGTGCTGCCATATTCTTGGAAGTGAGTTATTCTACAATTTGCTCATTTTTATGCAGACCTCAAATTATCATACAGGATTTGTAAAGGCTTTGTGCGGTGTTCGTGTTCATAACTAGAAAAAAAAGAATGTCTCGATTCATTGTATAGGGTTTTCTTAGCGGGACATAAACTTAAAATGAAATCATGTAAATAAAATTGGTGTAGTTCTGTTCGACTAAGATTGAATTTGACTGCATGTATTTAAATGCAAAAATCTTAGAAACTGTTCAATATCGTGGTGCATTTTCACAGGCCTATAGAGGATACCTAGGCCTACAATATCTAATTTGTCTCAACTCTATATCTCTATAAATTCCGGAAAAAATTGGACAAGAGTAATTTATTTTTTCGTTACGTTTTGTTTTTTTCTTTGTCACGCTTTCCGTTCGAAAATACTGGGAGCATTTAAGTATAGTAAATACCAGCTTATAGAGGACATCTGTAGGTACAACTTAGAATGTCCAATAACTCGATAACTTAAACGGTTTTTAAATAAATAGGCAAAATTTGAAACAATTCTAAGATTTTCACCTGCATGAAGAGATATGCACTTCATTTTCAAATCAAACATACTAACTGCGCAATATTTTGACATCTCTTTTAACCGTATTTTACTCATGTGACGGAGAGGGAGACAGACAGAGGAACAAAAAAAGCAGTAAAAGAAATGTCAAATATGTAGGAAAGGAATGTCAATAGGTATAGGTATCCGTGATACCAGATCGTGGTATTATTACATTAGGTAAAATTCCTGATGATATACGTCGTACCAGTTTATAAATGATATTTGCAATCAAGATTGGTGTATATTTGTCTGATTATGATCATCACTGCACACACTTAAACATCTACATACGCTCACATTAACATATAATGCGTCATTGGCGACCCACGGCTTCATGCAATCAGCTGCTGTTGACGTATTGTTCGGTCCCTCGTGCTGCCCCACCTTCCTAACGTCGTACCGGTCGTTCCTTTTCACCCTTACCACCTCATAGGGCCCGAAGTACTTCGCATGCAATTTTAAGCCCACGCCGAACTGTGTCCTCATTATTGCCACCAGGTCGCCCACCTTGTATTCTCGGGCCGCCTGTCTTCTCCGATCATAGGTGCGACGGTTCTCCTGCTGGACCTTCTCGATCTCTTCCCTAGCGGATCTTCTCAGCTCGTCCCGCGTCGTCTCGAAATTTTCCAATGCCGCTTCTTCTAATAGTTTCTTCAGTTGTTCGTCTTCTCTTTGCCTCATGTCCACCCCGAACATCAGACGGAATGGACTGTGCTTCGTACTCCTTGACACTGTGGAGTTTATCACCCGCTGGACGCGATCAGTGTGTTTATACCATTTTCTGGGGTCCTCGATTGACATCCGTGTAAGCATACCTATAATGGTGCGGTTCATCCTCTCCACCTGACCATTCCCTCTAGGTACGCCTGTTGTGGTCAGCACGTGCTGTATGTGGTTAGCTCCGCAGAATTCTTTAAATGCGGTTGCGGTGAACGCGGCTCCTCTGTCTGACACGATGCGGACTGGCTGCCCAAATACTTCGCCTTGCAGCTCTAGTCTCTTGATTACTTCTTCGCATCTCGTGCTCCGTACCGGATAGATCCACGTGAACTTCGTAAAGGCATCTACTACAACAAAAACATAATTATACAACTTACTGGTAGACGGGAGCGGGCCCATATGATCGACGTGATACGTGTGCAGTGGTACATCGCTCTTTTCTATTGGATGCAAATAACCCACCATTTTCCCTCCTTTCCTTGCTGCCAAAATGCACGCCACGCAGTTCGACAACACGTTCTCCACACAGCTTGCTAGCTTTGGGATGAAGTAATCCCGCTTACAGACTACCTCCACTCGTTTCGCTGATAAGTGACCCTGCTCATGGATTCCTCTCACTATCTCCTTTTGCATAGACTTTGGGATCACGAGTAGGTGCGCTCCCTCTTCGAACTTGTAAAGTATATCGTTCCGTCTTTCGAAATCTTTGTAGTTTCCCGTGGCTGCTATAACATTCAGAATTAATTGGCAATATTCGTCCTTACCTTGAGCCGTCTTTATCCGGTGTAGTAGACCTTCTTCTACTCTCATTACTACTGGGTATCGGCTTAGGGCATCCACGTGTTGCATTGTCCTCCCCGCTCGGTGTATCACTTTCATTGAGTACTCCTGTAGCATAATGGCCCATCTGGCCACTCTTGGACATAGGTCTCTCTTCGCCATTGTTGCCTCAAATGCCTTACAATCGGTTACGATAGTAAACTCCAGCCCTAACAGGTAAACTCGTAACTTGCTTAGACACCTCATGATGGCCAGTACCTCCAACTCGTAGCTCGTGTACTTCTGTTCTTGTGGTGTTGTCTTGAAACTTAAAAAGAATGTTGGATGTAGCTGGTCGTCGTCGTGTTTTTGTAGCACTACACCTCCATAGCCTACTATGCTCGCATCTGTATGTAACTCCGTATGTAGCTGGGGGTTGAACAATTTCAACACTGGATCCCTGCAAAGACAAGATTTCAATTCATTAAACGCTATTTTTTCTTTCTCCCCAAATTCGAATTTGTTATTTTTTCTTAGTAAATCCGACAACGGCTTCGCTATCGTCGAGTAGTCTTTAACGAATTTCCTGAAGAACCCCGTCAGCCCCAGGAAACTTTGAATGGATTTTACGCTGTTCGGTTCCGGATATTTCTGCACTGCCCTTACCTTCTCCTGCGATGGTTTTATGCCTCCCTCGCCTACGACGTGTCCGAGGAATTCCACCGACTTAGCTAGGAAATTGCACTTTTCCCACTTGATCTTCAGCCCGTACTCTTCGGCTACCTTTAGGACGACTTTCAGTTTCTCCAGCACTTCATCCTCGCTAGTTCCGTAGATGATTATATCATCTACATATATAAGCAAATATTCCTGCAGTATCAATTCTCTAAAAATCTGATTAATAAATCTCTGGAAGGCGGCTGGCGAGTTGCACAGTCCGAACGGCACCTTCTTAAACTCATACTGCCCATCCGGTGTGACGAACGCGGTGTACTTCCTGCTCTCTTCCGCTACGTCCACGTGAAAAAATCCGTTTCTTAGATCTAGAGTTATAAATACCTTGGCGTTGTGCATCTGCTCGAATACCTCCTCCATCACCGTCATCGGGAACCTATCCTTCACCACCTTTTTGTTCAGCTCTCTATAGTCGACGCACAGTCGATAGGATCCATCTTTTTTCTTCACTAGCACTATTGGGCTGGCGTATTCCGATCTGCTGGGTACTATTATTCCCTCTTCTAGCCATTCCTGTACTTGTTGGTTTACTGCATTTCTTTCTATCGGCGCCAATCTCCTTGCTCTTCTGTATACTGGGACTTCGTCCCTCAGTACAATTCCCATCTCGACGCACGACTTTGTAACATTCTTTGGTGCATATGACTTTATGATATTTGTGACCAATCCCCTATAGTCTTCGTTGCCCACTCGCAACTCTGGTTCTTCACTCTCCTTGTCGTCCTTCCTCGATTTTAAAGACATCATTTTCTTCCAAAGCGTAGCTGTTCTCCACTTCAGGATCCACTGGACTTATATTTTTTACACTCTTTATCTTACCTTTCTTTAGTTTGCCTTTAAAGTTAGTTGTAAGTTAGCACTGAATAAAGAAAGACCTCTTGTACCAAGTAGCCAAAGTGTTTCGTGTACTACAACCTGAGAAATAGCACAAAGATGAGGCAGTAAATTACACGATCGAGTTTTTAAATAGAATTACTGTCCATGGCCTGGAATTAAAAGTTGGAGTTCCCTTCGCTGCTTCGCAATTTAAATCCCCTAAATTTGTAATGGAACCAGATTGAGAGTGATTTCGTTGCAGAAAAACGTTATTGAGGCTTTAGTTTTAACTGGGTCTCGTAAAGGAGATACGGTGTTTATACAAAGAATTCAAATTATTCCCAGCAATTATCCATTTCAATTTAAACGGATTCAATTTCCTATTAATGTTTGTTCTGCTTAAGAAAAGCGGTAGTTGAATTAATTAAGAATTGCTTCAGCCACGGGCAGTTAAATCTTATATGTAGCTCCAGGGTAAGTAATGCAGCAAATGTCACTATCTTAGTCGATAGAAACCGCTAATATGGTATACAAAGGAGCGTTACATTAATAACAAAAAAATGAGCTAAATATTATAAAATTATTTTCATTGTCCAAAGAGTATTAAATTATTGCCGATTAGTCCAACGAGCATGTGCAATGCCATGACGATAAAGGCAGAGTGGGCCCAGTCTACGGGAGGTTTTTTAGTACGGGTTCAAGTCCCTCACTTTTGCAGAAGGCTCTTTCTGAAATTTGTTTCCATCAATTGTTCTGCGACCACATTTTGCACGTGCGAAGCCGGGCGGGTACAGCTAGTAGTAAATAATATTGGGCATAGCGGGTGCGAACTGGGTAAACTACAGCGCTTGACTAGATTTTTGAGCACCTTGTATCTTTGGTTTTTTCTCTAAGTTTATCAAAAAAAAAACTCGTAACTGCCTCCTAACTCGTATGTTATACTTAGCCCAGTTAAAGAAATAACTCATTAATTAAATATTTTTTCAACATAAGAATAACTCATACAATACCCGACGCTTCCCCCATAATATAGCATCATAAATCTGGTATCTAATTTGCAAATAAATCTATTTGATTGTAGTTTGCAATAGTCGGTATCACATCGCACAAGAGGCGTTTTGCTAACGCAAATTGGAATCGCAGAATAATGTTTCTTCGATGGTGCACACAATTTTAAATAATTTCTTTACTTACTGTAAAATCGGCAATGGACCAAAACCAAAGAATTAAATGCCAGCTCTTAGATAGATCCCATTTATAGGCACACGTAAAAGATATTTAAAAAATGTTGTTTTGCTTCTTGGGCCACTTTAACTTAAGAGTTTTCCCCAAACTCTGGCTGTTTATTACCAATTTATCGAAAAAAAAACGCAAAATTGTTCAAAAAATGAATTCAATAATTTTTCCGTAGATATTGCCTATGATAACTTTGACAGTTTCTTTCGGAAACTCAATTTACTAAAAAATGTTACTAGAAACGACTATATGCGAGTGTCCGTAGCTTTAAATAGACATTCACATACAATGAATAAAAACTAGCATTTGCTTTGAGTAAAGGTAGTGGGAAAGTAAAAGCACTTAGCAATTGCTATTGGATTATTGTAGCAATTGCTACGTTTTATTCACACCGATCTTAGTAGAAGGTAAATGGCTCCGCTTTTCGAACATATCAAAAACTTAAATCAGTTTTCATTAATACGAAACCTAAAAACGTTTTGACATTCTTTTGAGTAAAAGCAATTGCTACGTCTTATTTATACAATCCCATGTATCATATTGGCCGACAATGTTTGGACTTTAACTTTTAATTAATTAATTTTAATTTGATTTTGTAATAAACGTTCGCATTTAAGAACTTCGAGTACATATAATAGTAATGGATTAATATCTAGGCTCAAACGAAACGCTGTAATTGAAAAAACTTCCGAAAAATGAAAACGTTTGTTTGTTTCTCTAAAATACATAATTTATTTGCATAAGCGTTAAACGTAGAAAAGAGAAAGAAAGATAGAAAGGAACAGAACTAGTACATTCCGCAAGTAAATCGCTCAGTGGCAGAATTACCACTTAGGGTGATCGCAAGATATTTATGGTAATGCATAATCAAACAATTATCATACATTCTGCGTATGATAATGACGTCCTATCATACATCATACAAAACCTGAAATTATCATACATGTAGCATAATTATCATACGGTTGGCAGCTGTGGTTGACGTACACATGAAGAGACTCTTCCTTCGTCTTTGAAACGCCAGAAATAATAACGGCCTTGGGAGTAACATGTTCCAGAACTTAAAATAACTGTCTGACAATTTTGAACATGATTTGCTAATATTCGTTAACGCCAATGGATGCTAATTATTCTAAAGCGTATTTTATTAAGGACTTGACAACTTTTTTTTTTAAATGAAATGCAAACTACTAAAGATGTCTCAAAAAAAATTGTATTACTATCAAAAGATTTATGAATGGAATTAGACTTTGTTCATTTGTCCACCACGGGAACGTATGCAGCACTCGATACGTCGAACCCAATTTTCGCTGAATCGGCTTCACATTTCGACCGATGTGGCCCATTAAAGCCACCGGCATGAAAACCGCACCAAACAGTGACTTTTTGCGACTAAAGTGCTGTTTCATGAAGCACATGGCGGTTCTACCTTGTTAACCCAAAAATGCGCTTCATCGAAGATGATTTTGCGATGAAATTCTGCATTTTCTTCCATCATGTCTAGAGCCCAATTCGACTTACGTCGCTTCATATGATCAAGTGGCTTTATTTATTTATTTATTTCATTCATTCATCTATCGAGTTTCCTCTTACAGATTGCTTACTAATTTACATTTGTATTTACATTTTCAATTATTTGTAATTTAAATACATTTCTTTCAAGACTTAAATCTAAATTAAAATGCAGTTCATTAAATATTCTCATACATCTTGTGAATGGTTCATTACAGCCATAATTATATCTATGCGAGGGAATATAAAATAAATTTCTGGATCGTATATTTCTTCCTGGAACATAGATGTTTAAAAAATTTAGTAGGGAGGGACATTTTATATGGTAAGACAATATATCATAAACGAACATAACATAATTTACAAGGCGTCGATTTTCTAGAGTACTTATACCAACTAAAGCACATCTGGTGGAATAACTTGGCATTTCTGGCAAATTCCAATTTAACTGTCTAACCAAAAACCTCGTAAAAGATTTTTGAACCCTTTCAATTCGACTTTTTGAAACTGCGTAAAATGGATCCCATACAACTGATGCATATTCCAGATGAGGTCGGACAAGTGAAGTGTAAACTGCTTTGATTGCATAAGGATTAGAAAATTCTGAGCAATTTCGTTTTAAGAAACCTAGCATTGAGTTTGCCTTCGCAATAATAAAATCCATATGTAAAGAGAAATTTAATTTTTCATCGAAAACTACACCTAGATCTTTCACTTCTGATAGTCTTCCCAAAACCAAGTTTGAAATATTATAATCATATAAAACTACTGTTCTTGATCTAAAAAATGAGAAAGAATTACATTTTTTAATGTTAAGTGACAGAAAATTTAGTTTGCACCATTCAACTATTCTATTTTCACTTTGTACATTACGGCAATCATTCGTATTTTTTATGACTGAAAAAAGTTTGAAATCGTCTGCAAATAACAAACCAGTAGTATATTGCAGCAATAAAGGTAGCTCATTTACATAAATTAAAAACAACAAGGGTCCAAGATGACTTCCTTGCGGAACACCAGATGAAACATTTATTACTTTAGACGTACAGTTTAATATTTTTACTAATTGCCTTCTATTCAGCAAATAATTAGATATCCACTTAAGAAGGGTTGAGTGGAATCCAAAATGTTCAAGTTTTCTTAAAAGCTTCAAAATACAAATACTATCAAATGCCTTCTGAAAGTCAGTAAAAATAGCATCCACTTGAAAACCCGATTCAAGGGCATCAGAAACAAATTTTGTGAACAAAGTTAAATTTGTAGTTGTTGATCTACCACTTACAAATCCATGTTGATATGGAGATATAAGTTCTTTTATATAAAAATAAATTTTTTGTTTTACAATAGACTCGAAGAGCTTTGGTATCGCTGAAAGTTTAGAAATAGGACGGTAATTTTCAATTTTATGCTTTTGTCCTGCTTTAAAAACTGGAGTTATGTATGACAATTTCCAACTATCTAGAAAAATTCCCTTGGAAAGAGATAAATTAAAAATAATTTGAAGTGGCTTAGCAAGCGATAAACATTTTTTTATTAAAAAAGAGGGAATACCATCTGGACCAGAGTTTAAACTAGGGTTCAATTTTAAAATTCCTTCTATTATGTCATCGACAGACAAAGAAAGATGTCCTAGATTCATATTTGAAAACGAGATTGGTTCAACATCAATGTCTGGAATAACTGCAGCAGAATGGTCCTTATACACAGTCTCAAAAAAGGACGCAAAAAGATCGCATGTAGAAGATAAATCAGAAGAGGTTAGATTATTATATTCCATATTCATAAATACTCCAGAGTTTTGTTTTTTCGAATTTATAAAAGCCCAAAAGGCTTTTGGATTTCTTGCAATCTGTGATTGAGTATTCATCATATATTGTTTGTATAAAAAACGATTAAGAAAATCATATTCACGTCGTAATTGGATGTAACGATGTCTGTCGATTTCTAACTTTGATGTTTTAAATTTTTTAAAAGCTTTATTTTTAATATTTTTGAGATTTTTGAGTCTCCGATTATCCCAAGGTAATTTAAAATCTAACTTCTTATTAATTTGTGGGACAAATTTCAAACAACCATCATATAAATGTTTTAAAAAGTTGTTATAAATAAATTCAATTTCAGTTCCAGAAAGAATTATTGACCAGTTTAAGGTTACAAAATAATCATCTAATTCAAGATATTTCCCTTTTGAGAAATTTAATTCATTCTTAAAAGTATTAATTGTATTACACACAGGATTTTTATAAACTCTTAATATTATACAAATTGCATTATGATAAACAGTATTTCTCACCACCGGAAAAATGGCCTCACTAACTTCATAAGCTAATTTATTATATGTAAAAACTAAATCAAGAAATCTTTGCATAGAATTACAAACAGTATTTATCTGAATAAGATTTTGTGATAGCAATGAATCAACAATTAGAATTTCATAATCTTTCTTAACATTAAATGGAATCATAGACTTTTCATCTTCTGAATAATTCCAATAAATATCATATAAGTTAAAATCACCAAGAATACATGGAATTTGACAATCGGAAAGAGTTTCTATTAAATATTCAATATTATTTGCATGCATTTCATAAGTATATATAGGACTTTTTGGTGGTATATAACTTACAACAAAAACAATTTCATTATGCAAGCCTAAACCCTTACCTAAACTTACAATAACACACAGCTGTTCAATGTTATCATCATTTGTTCGAAGCTCAAACCGCTGACTTAAGAATTTTGAAGAAACAGCAATAAGTACTCCTCCTCCACGCTGAGTTGAATTATGATAACGATCAGAACGGTAAACATTGTAAAAATCATCAAAAAGTTCAGCTGATTGTATATGCACATGAAGCCAAGTTTCAGTGAGAACAATGACGTCATATTCATGCAATGATGCAGCGAGAAAAACATCTTTTGTTTTTGTTCTAATACCACCAGCATTTTGGTAGTAAACAGAGAGTGAGTGTGGAGAATAGTTTGATGATGACGAAAATGATGATGAAGAAAATGATGATGAAGACGGCGAAGATGAAAAGTGAGAAGGAAAATGTTGATGTTGAGGAGAGGCGATGACTTGATTGCGTTCAATAATTTGGTTTACTTGTTCAGGTCCTCTATGGGTACATTCTCTTTTTTTGGAAAAAAACGGAACATTTTAACATGTACGCTCTGCGGCCAATTTTCTCCCTTCAATGCACTATCGAGAGCTTCTGATGGTATACCAAGACGAAAATTAATATGAGTTAAGGTGCTCATATCAGAATTTTGTTTACACAACGGAACACAAGAAAGTTTGCTTGCAGGAACATTCAATTTGTTAGAAGCGTATGCAATGATAGCATCTGATTTTGTTGTTGGTGAGAAACGAGACAAATGTATCCATTTTAAAGCAGGTATCACCTCCAAATATGTTGAGGAGGCATCAATGCCAACTATATGCCGATCGTTTCTGCTCTTTGGTCTGCCTTTTATGGGGGGGCGCGGCAGAATTGCATTTTGTTGCATCGATGACACTTTAATTTGACTAGAGCACGGGTCAATAACCTCCACAGACTCACTTATATGCACAACGGTTTGTTCAGTGGAATTTATTTCGGCATCACTTTTTCCACTCTTTATACTTTGGTTTGTTGAAAGTTTTTTGTTTACCACTGCATTTCCTCCCAATTTGCTTTGTATTTGGGCAAAATCACTAGCCAAATTTAAGACTACTTTGTTTAAGTCATTTATCTTAGACACTAATGCAAGGGCAGAATTACTTGCACATGCATTACACTTCCAAGAAAGATTTATGCTTGACTTCACAATTTTAAGAGTATTTTCTGGCACAAGGGTACAAATGTCGTGAAATGTCTGTGAACACATTCCACCACAAATGACAAAATCCTTTACAACGATTTCATCACACTTTGCACATTTTTGAGCCATTTTATTCAAAATTAAATCACTTCGTAGAGAGTAAATAAAAGAAGATGTTGTTCAATTGATGACAGAATCAGAACTGGCTTTAGTTCTTGAGTCAGCTTGATCTTGTAAGGGTGTAGGTTAGGATCCTTACGCAAAATTCGCCATAATGTAGTTGTTTGCGATTACGTTGACCATTTAACTTTATTATATATACGTAAAATTATTGTGAAACTAAAATTAATGTATTTGTCTAACCTTTTCATCGTGAACCAATATTTTCTTTCATATACCCTATGTAATATTTCCTATATCATTTTTTTTTTGCTATAACACCTAATCCACTAATTCCCATATGCTATTGCAAAACATTGGGCAACGGGATGGGTTTACGCTTCGTGCTGTGGTGCAGCGAATTTTATCGCTCTCTTAGCTAATAACCACCAACCGCAAAGCATCATTCCCACAGTTTGTAAAGGTGTTGATCGTGCCTAAGAAAAATTATAAAATTTATTTATAACGTTTGGGAAATTTAGTATTTTATTATCTTATCGCTGAAGTTATTGATCAGTAGTCTCACTGGCACGGCAACATCAAGCAGCGAAAGCGAATATTCTCAATTTTTCTTTCACTAGACTATGAATTGCTTGTCACCTGGGACGAGAATTACGGCCGAAAATTGGAGTTAACGCTCTTAACGCGACCACCGACTAGGAATTTCGGTAGTAAATTTTAATTATTTGTAAACATATTGTTCCTTCAGTTCATGTACTTCACTATTTTGACAATGGCAGTTCGGTAATTGGTTTAAGTGTGCGTTCACACTGAAAGTTTGCAGTTGTCAAGTGACTAATGAGAGACCCTTTATAACATTGTTTAAAAAGGTTCCAGTCTAAGGGCCCTTTTTTCAATCGTAACATATTTCCGACTTCCTTAACATTTTGAGTGGAATATATATTCTTAGTTTTGAAACCATAACTGTAACTCCAAATGGAAGAGAAAGTTTTTGAAGAAGTACAAGTAGGCACGCTTGACAATGCATCACAATCTCGTTACGGAAATTGCGAGCGGAAATTGAGAGGGAGATATAAGTTAGTGAGATAAGAAGAGAGAGAGTTATGTTTCGTTTCGAATATTACTGTAGAGGCAAGAGAGCAATATGCACGCCCACATTTTCGTTCTCTCTTTCTACCAGCCAGTTACGTCTCCATATCTAAGACACATCATACAGTGCAGCAGTGATACCAGATCGGGGGATTTATCACTTTTTTCCGGGATTTTCTCACTAATAATAAGTTAAAAGGGACAAAGGGATTTTTCAGACCTCATAGTACAAAAAGAGAGGGATTATACTTTTTGGTCAGATTTTGTTTCTAATTGCTCATTTCATTAAGAATACAAAAATTATTCAACCTTCGATCAATTTAAATGTTTTCATGTTTAGAAAAAAGTCATTCAAAATATCTGAATGCGTTAATTTTCTTTTTTTTTATTTCCCTAAATTGTTTTATAAAATGACATATGTGTCTGTGACTGAATCACGAGTATGTTTTAAAATAATAAATTTATTTATTTGGTAAACATAAAAGGGATATTTTAAGTAAATATAACCGTGGGATAACCTGCCTCTAAAGTCTGGTATCACTGCAGTGAACGCCTATTGTCTGTATCACACTGTAGGAGCAACAGAGAGAGGTGCGAGCACACAGTTTCTTTTTTTCTCTCATAGTCAGTTACGTTTCGTATATCTGAAACACGCCTATTGCAAGGTTGCCACTTTCGTTTTTTTTGCTTTTTGATTTTTGCTAATTTGGTAATTTTTATCTGGTTAAGCTAAGTATCCTGCTCGCGCTAAATTTTAGCGTCCCTACTCTCCACTTCATTTCTCCACACCAAAGATAAATGCTCGCTTAATTATAAAACACCATACAGATGGGACAAAAACCATTTGTTCATGACAGTAAAAGTTATTTTAATTATTCGCGTACATACAATTTTCCAATTTCAAACGTTAAAGACAATACATTGTTTGAATCGTTCCAAAACAATAGATATAAGCAAAATTGAAGAAGATATCAACATTGCTGCAGCAGCAAGCAGAAGACGACACTTTCCTTCGTGTCGGGTAAACCCCTATTTGCATTGGAATTTTTCTGCAATTTCCATATTGCTGATCGTTCCTCCACAAGCCCTGCAATTTTTTCATGTTTTTTTTATCGCATGAAACGTAGTTTTTGGTTTTGCGCTCTCTTTTATTTATCGCACAAATGTTTTCTGCGGTTTCCTCTGAAAAAAAAAATCCAAAGTAAACACAATACAAATTGTTTCCTCCTTTTCTTCTGTCAAAATTTATCTTCGATTTAATGTACCGGATATTTATTTCGCGAGCTAAATGAGTGGAGACTTTTTATCGGCCCATCTATATGAAGTTAAGAATTTAGGGTGCGAACAGGATACTGCTTTGCTAAACTGCGTCGCTAAATTTTATCTTTGTAGACATTTTTGTATGGGAGATGAAATTTAGCGCGAGCAGGATACTTAGCTTTGTGGTAAATTTTTGAGCAGACGTACCAAAAATGCGAACTCGATATCACCTTATTTAAATGCAACCTTACTGCTTCTGAGTGAACGCATCGCATTATTTGCATAGCTATGCTTCATCACCCTCCATATAAAACTGTTTTATTCGATATTCAAAAAATTACAGAAATGCACTCATTTTCTTCTTTTGACAGATGGTGAACTTCGAAATAGTTTCTGTTCCTTATTATAACTATATTGAGATATGGATAGGTTAATTAATCATATTATTCATATACAGACATGAAACTCTAATTTGTTAAGGGTTTGTTATACGAAAATAGCTAGATGATCTCCCATTGTCTTCTAGCAGCTGGTAATTTTGTGCAAAATCAAATAAAATAATTTGAGTTTTGGCCTATTGTCTGTATCATATTATAGGAGCAAGGGAGAGCAGTTCGCGCGCCCATTTTCTTGCTCTCTTCCTCTCATAGCCAGTAAATTATTGAAGAAAATTGATATATTAATATGTATAAACTAAACATGTATGATGGTGCCAAAGAAGTTTTACTTCAGTCGTGTGGTCTAAAGCACACTCGTTTTTTTTATACCACCACCAACAGGCATCTTAAAACAACTCTCTCAATATACTACCCCAGACAGGAATTTCGAGAATTCTCTTGTCTATATTAAGATCAATGAAATTTCACAAGAAGCATCCAATATTCCAAAAATTGTTCGCAAGAAAAAACTTTCCGAGAAACGATACGAAAAGGATTTTACAAAAAAAAAAACTTTACATTATTTGACGTCTTGTTTCTTGTTTTTTTCCATCCGAAGTTTCTGAAATGTATTGCAGCCCAACTCTGGCCGTAGACTGAAACCGCCTTCAATTAAAAAATTCCACATCTCTGAATATGACAGCATGCGTTGATGGGTGTAATACGCATTACATCTTTCCATTCCATAATCCCTTCGACACCATTCATCTCGACATCGGATTTCAATAAAATTACTCACATCCCTCGACGTTCACTCCACATGCACACCCACGTCTATGCCGAGCTGCAGATCCACTCCACTTTCCATTCCTTTTTTTTTTGTTTCTAAACCGAGATGTTGAAACCAAAAGGATCAGGAAAGGGGTCGTGAGCGGGACAACGTGAAGAATGGAATCGTCTAAGTGGCGAGAGATGGTCTCAAGTTTGTCAAAAGGTTTTTGGGGAGATTTACAACCATTAAATGTCATCCTTTAAGTTTGCTGGCATTCAGAGAACATGACTTTGCAATTATGTTATTGTTCCGTGATGATTTATGCATTAGTTTGAAGTCCACAAGCACTTGTGATGTTTCTCTTCGTGTGTGCTGGAGCTCCCAGATAAGGAAAAGGCTACAGCTCTTGAATGGGTCTACGTGTAACGCAGACGTCGATGTGAGAAAGTATCCAGAGGTGAGGATGTGAAATGGAATGGTCAGGCAAAGGTGGACAGACTATGGAATAGGTAGGTATTTCGAATGCCTCCCAGCCTTTGCTAAGGTAGAGAAGAATTCAATTCCTTCGGTGGGAGCTCATGCAGGTGATACGTATGCAAATTTCCTTCATATTCTGGTTGCCTGGGTGGCTATATCATCTCACCATTTTCATAGTTTATATTGGGAACCGACCGAAGAATGTTTTCGGATACCATTGCAGAGGTTATTCAGAAATATCGAATGCTGACTGGCGTAATCTCCGTTTGTGCGTTGTGAAAACGTCTTGTTGGGAGTATAATTCACTTGGCTAGAACAGTCATCAATTATGAGTTTGAGCAGGGGTACGTAAGTACCTACTCCAATTGTTCTCAGGTGATTTCCATTTTAGTTGATCGTTTGCGGAGTCGTTATATTTTATTTGTATATTCGATGCTGCTAATAGAATTGGGGTACTTTGAGGATTCTCTGTATGAAGAGCTGAAGCAATTTTTTACGTCTTTCAGAAACTCACTGGGCACGGCTTTTGGCTTTTGTCTATTCAAGTTGGCAACATGACAGAGGCAAGTGAAATTAGTAAATGGCAAACTTTATTTAGATCAATGCGTTTTTCTGCCGAACAATGTACATTGGATCATAATCCATCATAGTTATTCTATAGCTAAGTTTGTGAAGAAACTAATTTTCTAGATGCGCCTTCCTACACAATTCCTTCCTGAACAATTGCAATGTGGGCTTAGAGAAATATTGTGATGGCCTACTCTTCCTCTATTTGTTTTTCATATTCAAGTTGTTGAACTTCTTTGGATTTGTTTTGATTGGGAATTAGTTTGGTTGGTCGAGCTATATCGCACTTTCCAAGATGTGTCCGTCCACGGCATTACTTGCATACAGAATTAACATGAAATATTTGTCCAAAGTACGATCAATCTGCGTCTTGGTATTCAATAAAGCCATTTATAGATTCTGAAATGGAGTCGAAGACTATTCGGCATAGGTGTCCATGTCCATTGCCTCGACTGGTTTGCATTTACTGACCACGTTTGCATCGTCGCTATGATACGTCCTAGGTTTGACAAGACTTCATTACTCAATTGGCCTTTTAGTTGTGGCGATTAGCAATCGTAATTCTTCACCTGCTTTGTAATGGGATGACTAGACGAGATTGATTGATTCCCTAACGGCATACCTTAACTTTATATTTGTCTATTATGATGTCTATGTTGCATGTCCCTTGTTATCGAGAGCATATATTTGGTTTTGCCCTCTTTGGCAAGCAAAACAACCACCTTTGCAGTGCTAAATAGACTGACAACTTTTCCATGTCTCCCCGATTTTCCCCTCAGATTCTTTCAATAATACCCCCTCCCACGCATTTCCGATTTGACTGGCTGTGAAAAACTGTGTGAAGCAGCAAAAACGGAAAAAAATTTAAATGGCGGAAGGTGTACTAACCTACTGACACTCAGCAGCGTTCCTACGTCGTGATACTTTTAGCCAACTTGTGTAATGCCAAAAAATAGAGAGAGCGGTAAGACACTGCTCCTGGGAGTAGTGTTTTTGGGGAGCAGGGACATCACTCCGGGGGACATAAATCCAATATGGACTTATGTCCCACAAAAGTGAAACTTAATTTGTGGATTAATGTCCCATCTGACGTGTTTCGTTTTTAAAGAAATGCTGTACTTGTTGCACACTGAAACTTCTCTTCTACTCTGTTGCAAAATTGAAGACACCTAATCATTATATTAATACGTGAACATCAAAAGTTTCGGTACACTTTTGAAATGAGGAGAATAAAACTTGTATCATTCAAAAGGTACATAGATGTGCACAAACCAAAAATCGTGGGTTTTAATGCTGGTAAAATTAAATTATTAATTTTACCAGCCTTATTAATATCTTGAACCCACTGTGGGCGGAAAGAACGAGATGCCCATACGCAAATGGGGGGTAAAGTTTGATGGCACACCGAAAACAATGTCCGTTGAAAGTTTTATTTTCCGCATAGAGAACCTCCAAAGAAAAAGCGGCATTTCGAACGACCAGTTGTTCTCCCAGTTCCACACATTAGTCTCAGGACCCGCAGAAATGTGGTACTGGCAATTTCTGCAAGAAAACGAGAGAGATGAGGGCCTAAATTACGATTTAAAAGCAGAGTTACTAAAGCAGGGACCATGAGATTTAAGAGCGATTATGGATAGGAGACAGCAGCCCCATGAGACATTTGACACGTTTTACAGCGACATACGATCGCTGGCCCTACAACTGACTTACCGACCACACGAACTTGACTAAGTAGACATACTTCGACAAAACGTAAAGGACAGAGTCGCGACGCTCATTTTCGGATGCTCCATCAAGAGCATTCAAGACCTCCGGGAGGAGTGCCGACGAGCAGAACGACATTTGACAGTTAGGGAACAAGACGGAATGTAATGGAAATTGAAGTACGAAGTGAAGACATTGACCCTCAAAAGTCGCGAATCGCTACTTTTTATTGTCAATGATGCGATCAAATGAGGAATACATATTGCAATAACCAATTGCAATTTGACACAAATAGTTATTAATTTGCTATTACTATGGATTGAGAATTGCAAAAATAATTCGTAAATTACCACTTTTGTGTTGTAAATTCGGATTTCCCCCCTTAACAAATTACAACCATTTAGTCTTGAATTGCAACTCAAAAGTGTTGATTTGCGAACAAAAGGGGTAGATTTACCACTTCAGTCGTTGCAATTTACAAATTCGTAATGGTAAATTGAATATTTTTTTTATCAATTTGCGTTTCATATTTTGCAATTTACGATTCTTGAGTAGTGATTTGAGGCATCACCGTATTAAATTGAAATTGTTTTATCGTGAAATTAGAAAACTTTATTCTCAATTTACAACTTATATCTTAGGATTTACAAATCAAATTCGTAGTTTAGTTATTTAGGTTATTTTCGAATACATATTTAGAGTCACATTTTATAATTTGATTCCTCCTGATATCCATGAAAAACATACGGCGCCGTATCGTCCGGAGACAACGAGATTTGTCTGGGGTGGTTTTTCGGTCTATGCTAAAATTTAAAATACAAACAAATTATTTAGAAGAACTTGCCATTGATTAGAACCTCTACAATAGTTTTCGATTACATATTTTAGATACCATTCCAATTTATACTTCTTTCTTATAGCTAGATGTACCTTCTGAAAAAAATTCGAATTTATATACCTACTTCTGTTGTTTTTGTATTATTCAATATGTAGTTACAAGATATATTCCAAAATTCTTTACAATTTGTTGGTTAGTACACTCACCATAACTACGAATGAGTTATACTTATAAATAACTTTGACCCGTCAAGAACTGCTTTAAGCAAAGATTGAATACCGACTGTCTGACTCTAATGAAGCCAAATGCGCATGGTTGGAGCTGTCCATGCAGAAAATGAAAGGACTTAAAAGGATTTCTTTACATGCACCATGGACATGCTATGACGTTTCGTTTTTGTCGGCTACCTATGCGCACAAACATTTCACACATCGGGTAGTTAATTCCATGGAAATTACAAAAAAATATTTTCTAATTTATGATTTCTCTACGTCATTTTATGTTTTCAATTTACATGTGTTAAATTATTATAAGATTTCGTTGATTCATCACTCAGTGTTTGTAAATTAGCAAATACTTTTTGCAATTTGCGATTGTGAAGTAGTGTTGAGAAATTGACCCATTGAAGTGGTAAATTGCGCCAAACAATATCGCAAATCACTACAAATAAAAGAAGCTCGAATTAATACTTCCAATCGCAAAATTCAACAAGCAGAATTTTGTATTCTACGCCGTTTTCAATGTCGAATTACAAATTTCTATATCAATCCAAGAAAAAATCGTTGTAATTTGCGACAAAGATATTATTCGTGAATTGCAACTCTTAATTTTGCAATTGGTGATTTTCAATTCTTTCCGTGTAGTTGTTTGGCATGACCAACTTCCGTTACAGCCTAACCATATTTTCCAAAAATTATTTTGAAGAAGGTCAAAATCGGAAATCGTATAACACTTTTCCGAGAATTAAGACAAACGATTTTAAATTTTGCGTAGAAAAGAAAATACACGGGAGAAGTTGCAGCCGCCGCTGCGCCGATGTGTTGAAAGTCACTAATGGCTATAAGTAGAGAAATGTCAAATCGTCGATGCAATTCGTCGGTGGTATATCGTGGGGGAAAAGTGCTACAGGTAGCCGGTTGAATGCTACCGCCTCGGCGAAATATTTCCAAATCTCAAGCTTTTCACTGAACGCACTCACACATACTTCTCAACCCAATGCATTCCGTATATGAAATGTTTTGCCAGTTTACAGCTCGAGTAAGAATCGTGATAGAAATCGTTCGCGACATTATTCCCCCTAGCGGTTCTATCTTTTAACCCTATGAGTAAAAGCGAAAGGATTTTTCTTTAGCAGTCGAGCTAAAGCGAAAGGACGGGATGGTAAAAAAAGGAATGGGTCGGAAAGGTGGGAGACGACCAAATATTTTTTTTGGCGCATTTTTGAATGCAACAATCGCAAAAAAAAAACAAGCCGCGAGCTTATTCTGTAACATTTGTAACTTTGACGTGCATTGTCTAAACAATGAAAAAAAATATGCGCGACAGAAAAACAGGGAGTGGCACTTCACATACAACAAAGTTTTTTGAAGCATTATCTTGACAATTATGACTGTTTAAGCCTTCAAATTTGGTAAATGGACATATGTTGCCTGTAAAGTGAGTTGTGCACAGTGTGGAGAGTAGTGCAAAAAGAGATGTTGTGTCTGAAGTTGTGAAATTTTGAATATTTGATGTCATTGTCCTAAAAAAAAATAATTTGAGATTTGTGAGTTTGACTTATTTTTAAAGGTCAGTTACACGTCCTTTCTAGAATAAAGAATATATTTAAGCAATGAAGCTTCTACGCAAGGGCTAGTCATGCCCCAAGTAGCAATTTTTTGACTATTATCCAAATTTAATTTAAATTATAGTCACCACACGGTATTATTGACTCAATTTTGTGTCGATAAAAGCATTCCAATAAGATGGTAACTATTTGACATTTTTGTTACAACTTCACGACTCAAAGGTACTAATATCTTATCTAATATCTGCTGTAGGTGTATATAGATGAAGTTCGTACAGCATTTGTTCTCACACACCATGCACCTTTTAATGTGGGTATGTAAGGATATTGTATCGAATCACTCATACATGGGTATATTGTGCACTCGTGTATGAGTCTTGCTCTCATTATAATAATAAATGTATGAGCAAGCTGGGACTCTCTTCTTCGAATGAGAGTAGAAGCAGTTAGTTGCTATCGAGAAACAGAGTTGTACAGACGTACAGGAGCGTACAGGAAAAAGATCAAGAATAAAGAATATTTAATAGTCGGGTTTTTATATATTTTCCCGACTCTAAAACGTCACGTGTTTTATTTCCGAGATATACATGGTCCATGTCGAGCCGGATTTAGAATCAATAATAAAAAAAAAAAAATAATAATAAAATAATATTTTTACTTGAAGTGTTCGAAGAAATGAAACGCGCAGTGTGATGTTCGTGTATAGTGTCAGTGAGTACAGGTAGAAAGTAGTACAGAGTACAGGCCCTGATGATCATTCATCATTCTTCGCAAACGTAGAGAAACCACAAATTATGTATATTGGCACATATACATAATGGCCTTTTGGGCATGCAATAAAATGACGACGAACATAAACTGCGAAGTGCGACGTTGCCGCTATCGAAGTGTACAGGTTTAATCATGTTCAGAGTCAGTTTGTTCCCAACAGCGGGAAAGCAACTCATAAACACATCAACTTACGAGAGAAATATTGTGACGAACAGTATTTTCATTCCCAAGTACAGGCTGCGGAAGAATAACCCTTTTTTTTTTTTTTTTTTTTTTGTGTTCTTTTTGGTGTTGTCTGGATTCACGCACACAAAAAACAAAAAAAAATCGCACAGTAACGAGTGAAGAATTCCGATGGTCGCCAACGGCAGCCGGTCGACGAGGTGATTAGTACAGGAAAACAAAGAAAAATAAGCAAAAACAAGCGAACGGCGCAAGAAGGTACAGGGTAAGTGGTTGCATATTGTTACTGTATGGGCATTATTAGTTGAGTGCTCAGCAGAGACGAACGAAGATAACAATAAATTAGCAAGTATAGAATAAGAAGAATAAACCTTTTTTGTGGGACAAAACTGGTGAGTACAGAATTTATTAATTAAATGTATAGGTTGCGTATGTGCAGTGTACAGGAAAGAAGTATAGGAAAGTGGTGCAAATTATAGAATTATTCAGTGTAAATGTGAATTAAATATTAAAGAGTGCTATCTGCGCGCGTCGATGACAGTCAAGTAATTTGATTCTTTTTTTTGTACGTACACAACTGCTGGGGCAAGTGTAGTACGGAGAAATATTGTCGTATATAGGTGTACAGGAGTAAAAATACAATGAAATTCTATAGGATACGTAGATGTACAGGAAGTATATAGTGATCACTATTAGGTAGGCAAGTGTATAAGAAGCAGGTACAGTGAGATTTGTTTATATGGATAGAAGGGTTTTGGTTTATACATAGATATATAGAGGTATGTCAACAGAGAGTGATGGCATAAGCGAACCGTAGATACGGAACAATTATGTAAACTAAAGCGAGAAAGAAAAGATGTTAAGTGTAAAGGATAAAATGATTAGGAAGCATACTTGTCAGGTGGCCATAATAATAGGTGGCTAGTATAGGAGGTTAGAATTCCACGCTCTAAAAGCTAGCACAAGATGCCAAAATGCTGAGTGATCGGAAAGGGTACAGGCTATGACATGTCAGTAAGGGTGTACAGGTGGAGCGAGTGTATAGAGTTATAGCAATGAGTCTATGAACAAAAGCACGTACAGGTTAAAGGATTGGGCAACCAAAAGCACGTACAGGTTAAAGGATTGTGCAACCAAAAGATGTACAGGTTCAAGGCAAGCCTCTCACAGCGAGTTGAGAGTTCGCAGTTTCACAGAGAATAATTACACCAAATAATTTGCATCCACTAAGCTAAGTTAGATGTTAGAGTACAGATCATAACGCTCCAAACAAGTACAGGTTATAATAAGACTCCTTTGTCTTCTTCCCCAAAAATAGACAAGAGAAGGATGACATCTAATCAAGCGAGAGCAGCAGCGCATGCAATCAGCATGGCGCGCAAGTTTGCAGAGTCTGAGGAGGCAGCCGCGATTTCGTACAAAAATGCGGAGCTGCGCCTCAGCACAGTACAGGAAGATTGGCAGAGCTTCTGCAAGCTGCATGAAGGTCTACTAGCCGAAGCCAAAGGTGAAGACATAGGCAACTGCATAGATTTGAAAGAATCTGTCAAGGATGACTATTTTCATGCGTGCACAGCGTTTGAGGACAGGAGGGAAGCACTGCGCCCCAGAGTACAGGACAACGTACAGGGTACAGGCATTCAGGTACAGGTGGACATGCCGTTCCTACAGCATGATCTGAAGAACACATGGGGTGAGTTCGATGGAACTTACACCAAGTGGTTAGGTTTCCATGATAGGTTTGCTGCGGCCATTCATCAAAATGACAAGGTCGCACCAGCCTACAAGTTTGCGTACCTCAAAAAGTCGCTCACCGGTCGTGCCGCCAGGACAATGGGGGAGTGGCAGCTGACAGCGGATAACTACAGCGAAGCCTGGGACCGTCTCAAGCAGATTTACGATCAGAAGTATCTGATCGGGCGCGACCATCTACGCCAATTGCTCAATCTCCCTGAGCTAAGCAGCAAGCCGTCAGCAAACGAGCTCCAGAGGATGGCGAACACGACGCATGAGGTCATGCGTCAGTTAAAGGCATTAGGACTACCCGTAGAGGCCTGGGACTTCTTCGTTATACACGTGTTATGTGAGAAGCTGGACCAGGAGACTGCTCGACAATGGGAGCTCCAGCGCGACTCAGATCAGCCGAAGTTGTCTGCAATTCTGGAGTTCATTGATAAGCAGGCGGCTGCGTTATCTAACGTAGTAGGTGCTCGTAAGAACATCAGTACAGGCCGTACAGAAGTAGAGAGGGTTGCTAAACAAGCTGCAGCCAGAGCAGGACCAGCTTCCAGGGGAAGAGTACAGGAGAGGGCAGCAGCCCCTAGAGACTTCTCGAGAAACACTGGGCGTCCTCCATGCGAGGTGTGTAAAGAAAATCACCAAATCTGGGAGTGTCCGGATTTCTGTGCTCTGTCGTTTAGAGGCAGGAAAGATTTCGTAGAGAGACGAGCAATTTGCCCAAACTGTCTAAAACATGGGCATAAGGAAAACAATTGCTACCAAAGAGGCTGTGCCCGATGTCCAGGTCAACCAAAGCACAACATACACCTATGCCCATCAAGGGAGGTGAATAAGCATGTGCTACCAGCCGTGCGCGTACAGTTGAAGGAAGAGGAAGAATCCCAGTACAGGACTCCAGCTCAACCCTCGAGCAGGGGCAAGGCAAGGAGGGCAACAGGCGACAGGATGAAGCAGGATTGACTAAGGAGAAGACAGTATAGGCGCGTACAGGAGAACAGATATCCAGCCAGTATAGACGTACAGGTACAGGCAGACAAAGATGAGGAGGAAGTAGAGGACGAGCAGAACCAGGTTTTATTCACAGCCAGGCTGCAGACGCTAAACAGCAAGATTGACGAGCTAAAGGTAGAGGAAGCGGCGTTGAGTCAGCAGCTGCAGAAATTGTCAAGAAAAAGAAAGGTACAGGAAAGTATAGGAGAAAATGTTCAAGATGTAGTGCCGAGGAAGTTAAGGAAAATAAATGATAAGAAATATGTACAGTCTGTTAGTTTCTCAGGGTATGAAAGCTCTTTAATTCCGACTGCCTTAGTCAAAGTTGCAGTCGATGGCCTAATGCATGGTCCTTTCCGTGCGATGTTAGACACAGGGTCCCATCTAAACCTGATGGTGGACAAATTGAGAAGGGAACTGAGGATCCCTACAAGAAAAGCCGCCGGTAGACTAGTAGGCATTGATGGCGCGCCGTTTACAATTACACGCAAGGCCACAGTAAAAGTATTCCCATGGTTCGCGTCAAGTGTATCAGAAACACACACGTCAGTTTCTGTTTGGTTCATGCCAGAGGAAAGTCAATGGCAGCCAATCCTGCCGTTTGGTACAGTACAGGTGAAAGGTAGAACGAGTACAGCTTCAGTCAGATATGCCGATCCGGAATATTTTAAACCAGGCCCGGTAAGCATATTATTGGGAGTGGATTTCTTTGCGAACTCCATCATTTCAGTATCCTCTAAGGAAGCTGATGGCACCACATCGCTGGAGACGTCGCTAGGTACAGTTGTTCTAGGAGGTGCCGATTGCGGAAATTATGACAATGCAGGCAATATTTGTACAGGCATCAGAATCAGTGAAGAAAACCGGTTAGACCAGCTGCTGAAAAGACTATGGCAAATGGATCAGGTAGAGGTATGTTCCAGTCGTACAGAAGAAGAGGAACTTGTAGAGAAGTATTTCGTACAGACGCATCATCGAGATGAAGATGGCGTATTTGTGGTGAAGATGCCACTGAAAGAAGGGTTTGAGAAGATGGGCAGTTCAAGAGAAACTGCGCTGCGCAGGTTTAGGTACCTGGAGAACAGATTAGAGAAGAACGTGCAATTGAAAGAAAACTACATCAAGAAAATGCGTGAAAGCATTCAGTTAGGTCATATACAGGTTGTGAACAGAAAGGAGAACACAGGCGAGGTGGTGTATCACATACCCCACCACTGTATAGAAAAGAAGTTTCGTATAGTCTATGATGCGAGTTGTCGTACAGATAAAGGTATATCCTTAAACGATGTACAGATGTTAGGTGAAAGGCTGCAGAGGGATCTACATGAGGTGACAATGCGTTTCAGGAGGCATCGCATTGCAGTATGCGGTGACATAAAGAAGATGTTCAATCAAGTTAGGCTCAGTAGAGATCAATGGGACCTGCAACGTATCTTTTGGAGAGAAGGCAGGCATCAGCCACTACGTGAATATTGGTTAACTGTCGTCACATTTGGGTTGACGTCGTCAGCGCATTTAGCAGTAAGATCGTTGGTACAGGCAGCAAGAGAAGCGCAAGCGGAGTTCCCAGAAGCAGCAGAGGCAATCAAAAATGACTACTACATGGACGATTGCACCACAGGCGAGTCAGACGAGGCTAAGGCGATAAAATTAGCGAAAGAGATGTACAGGATATTGAAAGGTGCAGGGTTCGAGTTATGCCAATGGAAGTCGAACTCCTCTAGATTCATGAAGGAGATGAATGCTGGCACCGGTGAGGCGTCATTGGTGTTTTCGGGGGAGGAGAAATCATCCATTTTAGGACTTAAATGGCTGATTGGTTCAGACCAATTTACATACGAGGTGAAAACACCAAAATTAGACGGCATCCTCACCAAGAGAAAGATTATTAGCTGCATAGCTCAGCTTTACGACCCGAACGGTTATATCTCGCCGGTTACGGTTATAGGCAAGATCATGATCCAAGACATTTGGAGATTGAGTACAGGATGGGATGACAGCGTACCCATAGATAGAGTACAGGTGGAAGGAGTTGTGGAAGGAGATAACTCTTTTGGAAAAGTTCCGTATAGACAGATGGTTAGGTACTTCAAAAGAATTAGACGTACAGATACATGGGTTTTGTGATGCTTCAAGCACAGCTTATGGAGCAGCCATTTACGTTCGTACAGTGCATTCAGATGGTGCAGTTACATGCAAGTTATTAGTGTCGAAGACACGTGTGGCACCGCTAAAGACGGTATCCATTCCGAGGCTAGAATTAGCTGCAGCTGAGCTGCTGTCCAGGCTATTGGTACAGGTAAAGGAGTCAATGGAATTACAAGAAGCAGCCTACTCTCTATGGTCCGATTCGACTGTAGTGTTGCATTGGATAAGGAAGCTGCCGTATGATTTAAAAACATACGTGGCGAATCGAGTCGCGTCGATTCAATCAAATACGGAAGTGAAATGCTGGCACTATGTCAGTACGAAGGAGAACCCAGCTGATTTGCTGAGTAGAGGTGTAAAGCCGTCTGCGCTAATAGACAACAGGTTATGGTTAGAAGGCCCGATATGGCTTCGGTCAGTACAGGCGGAATGGCCGACAAGAGACATTCTGAAGGGCACGTCAGTACAGGTACAGAGTGAGATGAAAGTGTTTGTTGTTACAGCATTTCAACCAATGTTGAGCATAAGTGCGAAACATTCAGCCAGTAGAGTATCACAGTCACAGTACAGGGTCCCGCTTTTAGAGTATAGCAACAAGCTAGAGAAGTTGGTCAATATAATCAGCTACATGACTCGGTTTGTGAACAACTGGTCGGTCAGGCCAACCTTTAGAATAAGAGCGAGTAGAGGTGGTACAGGTGTGAAAGAGCCAACGTTAGAGGAAAAAGCGTACGCAATGACATACATTTTGCGTAAATCACAAGAAGAGATGTACGGTAAAGAGATAGCAGCATTAAAGAACAGTACAGACCTACCTGAGAGAAGCAAGCTGGAGCCGCTTAAACCATTGTTAGATGTTAGAGGCTTACTGAGAGTAGGTGGAAGGCTAGATAGAAGCAACAATTCATATGAAATGAAGCATCCAGCCATAGTTCCTGATGGATCCAGATTAGCATGGCTACTGATAGATCATGCCCATCGCGCAACGAAGCATGGAGCAGTACAGGTTATGATGCAGTTTGTGAGGCAGAAGTATTGGATTCCGAAGCTTCGTAGTGAGGCAAGGAAATATCTGCACAAGTGTGTCATTTGTGCCAGATATAACTACAGGCTAGAGCATCAGCTGATGTCAGAATTGCCAGCTGACAGGGTACAGGCCGGAAAGCCGTTTCTGCATTGCGGTGTGGAATATGCGGGTCCGTTAGAGATGAAAGTCATCAACAGGCAAGGAGATCAAGTCACCAAGTCCAAATGTTGGGTCGCAGTCTTCGTGTGCTTGAAGACTAGAGCAGTGCACATCGACTTGGTGACAGATTTGACATCGTTAGCTTTCATAGCTTGCTATGAGCGCTTTATAGCACGTAGAGGTAGATGCGAACGCATGTATAGTGACAACGGGACTTCGTTCGTCGGAGCCTGCAACGAGTTAAGGAGAGCAATAGAAAAATGGTCGGATAAGGAGGCAATGGCTCATCTTGGTAGCAAGGGTACAGAATGGCGCTTCATGATTCCAGCAGCACCGCATCAAGGAGGGATCTATGAAGCCGCGGTAAAGTCGATGAAATATCATCTAAAGAGAGTAGTGGGTTTGAAGGTGCTTCCCTACGAGCAACTTTCAACCCTATTAGTACAGGTTGAGGCGATACTAAACTCAAGGCCGATTCATCCCTTGAGTGACGATCCAGAGGATGTACAGGCATTAACCCCGGGACATTTCTTAGTGGGCGAGCCGATGATTCTTCCGATTCCATTCAACACCAGTCAGCAGCCAACCACAGTAGGAGTAAGGCTTTGGAGAGATCGTCAGAAAATGTTAGGCCACTTTTGGGAGAGGTGGAGTACAGATTATTTAACCACTCTTCAGCAAAGGAAGAAGTGGCGTAGAGATAAGGAACTATTGAAGATAGGCCAGCTGGTCACATTGGCCAACGAAGGTTTTCCACCAGCACACTGGGCGCTTGGTAGAGTAAGCGAGCTTATCACCAGCAAAGATGGGCTTGTACGATCAGCAGTTGTGCAAACTGAGACAGGAAGACTGAAGCGTCCTGTACAGAAGATCTGCATAGTTCCAGTGGAAAGCTGTGATCATTAAGTAGAATGTATAGTAGTAATTCGAGTTATTCATGTATAGAGAATGTATAGTCATGTATAAGAGAATGTAAAGAAAATTATGAATTTTGCTGGCACTGTATCGAATCACTCATACATGGGTATATTGTGCACTCGTGTATGAGTCTTGCTCTCATTATAATAATAAATGTATGAGCAAGCTGGGACTCTCTTCTTCGAATGAGAGTAGAAGCAGTTAGTTGCTATCGAGAAACAGAGTTGTACAGACGTACAGGAGCGTACAGGAAAAAGATCAAGAATAAAGAATATTTAATAGTCGGGTTTTTATATATTTTCCCGACTCTAAAACGTCACGTGTTTTATTTCCGAGATATACAGATATATTATATGCCATTCCTCATCAAGCGTAAAGCATCTACACAGGGTGGTTTTAGGATGAATATCTTAAGAGTCGATACATGTAACTTCGACGTTTTTCGTTATTATTATACTAGCTGTACCCGCCCGTCTTCGCCCGTGCAAAATGGTTCCAGAACAATTGATGGAAACAATTTTTTTAAAAATTTGCTGTCTTTGATAATCGCTCAAATATTAGCAACAACAATTATTTTTTTGATTTTTTTTGATAATCGCTCAAAGAAAAATCGTCGATAGACATTGCAGAGGTATAACGCAAGGTAGAGGTCTGCAATAGTGAGGGACTTGAGCCCGTATTAAAAAAAACATCCCAAAGACTGAGTTCACTCTGCCCTCATGGCATTACACCTGGTCATTGGACTAATCATCAACAATTTAATATTCTTTGGACAATGAAAATGAAAGAAAATAATTTTATAATAGATATTTAGCTCACTTTCTTATTAATGTAACGCTTCTTTGTATACTATATTAACAGTTTTGTTTCTATCGGCTGAGATAGTGATATTTCCTGCATTATTTACCCTGGAGCACGCAACATAATTATCTATAACTGCCCGTGAATTCAACTCCCACTTTTCTTAAAGTTTGACCCTGTGACTTATTGATTGTCATGACAGAACAAACATTAATAGGAAATTGAATCCGTTTAAATTGAAATGTATTTGTATTCTTGGTATAAATACCGTATCTCCTTTACCACACCCAGTTAAAATTAACGCATCTATAACGTTTTTCTGTAACGAAATCACTCACATTCTGATTCAAATTGCGAAGCAACATAATGGGAACTCCAACGTTTAATTCACTTTTATGAGCAAAAAGACCATGGGCTGTAATGCTATTTAAAAATTCCACCGGGTAATTTACTGCTTCATCTTGATTGCAAATAGCATTTATAAATAGTATCACCAGGATTTTTCCCTAATATAAATCCCCTAATGTAATAATACCACGATCTGGTATCACTGGTACCTATACCTATTTGACATTTCTTCCTAGACACTTTATTTTGTAAGCAAAACAGAGGCAAACAAACCTTTTCTACATATTTGCCATTTTTTTTTGTTTTCTTAGCAAATCACACAGAGTACTGCCTCTGTCTGTCTCCCTCTCCGTCACAGGAGTAAAATAGGGTTAAAAGAGATGTCAAAATATTGCGCGGTTAGTATATGTATGTTTGATTTGAGAATGAATTGCATATCTACTCACTCATGTGAAAATCGTAGAAATGTTTCAAATTTTGCCTTTTTTTAAAAAACCTTTTAAGTTATCGAGTTATTGGACATTCTAAGTTGTACCTACAGATGTCCTCTATAAGCTGGTATTTACTATACTTAAATGCTCCCAGTATTTTCGAACGGAAAGCGTGACAAAGAAAAAAGCAAAACGAAACGAAAAAATAAATTACTCTTGTCCAATTTTTTCCGGAATTTATAGGGATAGAGAGTTGAAACAAAGTAGAGATTGTAGGCCTAGGTATCCTCTATAGGCCTGTGAAAAATGCACCACGATATTGAACAGTTTCTAAGATTTTTGCATTTAAAGACATGCCGTCAAATTCAATCTTAGTCAAACAGAACTACACCAATTTTATTTATATGATGTTTATCTTTTATTTAATGTTCCTCCAAAAGTATTAATTTCCAATTTAAATATTGTATTGAAAATTGTTTACTATAAACATTAAATAAACTTTTTAGTTTCCTTTAACTCGATGAGCTTTTTATAAAAAAAAGAAGAAACATTTAATTTGCTTATTATAAATATAAAAAAAACTTCTGTAAATTTCAGACGAGTTTTTCCTATTTAGGTTGCTGTGCGTTATGCTACAATTATATACTTTTTCGAGGACCCTGATACAATTTTGCGCTACTTTGTCCCTTTTGTTTAGTTTTAAAAGGCACTTGGCAAATTTTTCCAATAATTTAATTTCCGTTAATTTCCTAATAAATATGTTTAAAATGTAACGCGGTTGTCTATTGCAACACTATTATTAGTGTTAAGTGAGCCAATAATTGTGCAAACATTCTAAATTTGATCTTTTCATCCAACTTTTCAAAGTTTCTCTGTTTTTGCTCTTTTACAACATTGGTGACTTTCGGGCAACTTTTTCCATAAAAAATACTAAAAACTCTTGAATGCCCATGCTCATACAAAGTGGGGAGATTTAAATAAACTTTTCAATTTTCGATGCGCTTTCTGGCTTTTTACTGTTTGACGTTTTTTATTTTACCCACATGAAGTATATGGATCACTGATTTCTATGGTTTAAAAGAATAGTACGAGATCCAAAAGTTGTTGTAAACCATGGAAATCAATGATCTGTGTAGATTATGTGGGCAAAATCAAAAGCGCCTATTATAGTAGGAGAAAAATTAAAATGCTCTGTAATTTTACTAAATAAACTGTAATAGATTAAATTCGAAACATTTAATGAAGTGTGCCAAATAAAATTTTGGTGTAAAAATAGAAAAAATGTATGAAAATCTAGAATATCGTTTTTCTTAATTTTCCACTATTTTAACACCAAAATTCGATTATTTACATTACGTCAAATGTTATCAGCATTTTTTAATATATAGCATGTTACATAAATATGTTACTGATGTTATTCTAGAATTACCACAAACTTTCTATACCGATTTGGTACACATTGCAATATAGACTACAAACGTTATATTTATTTAGTTGTACATTCGAACAACGTACCTAAATTAAAACATGTTCACTTTATTATGTCGCTTTTAACTGAGATTATGAGTACCAAAAATTAAAACCGAAAACATTTTAAAATGTTCATTATCCATTTCGTTTTATTTTAACCAAACTTTTGTTGAATGTTCTTATACATTAACAGCCCGATTCTGCCTTTATGAGGCCTCACAAGTCACAAGGTTTTGTAAGGTTTCTTGTGATTCGATAACATATTTCGTATTCTCCGATAATGCTCACAATAAACCTCACAACAAATTCACCACACAATGTTTAGATTATATCACTTCAATTTTGTGGGATCTGAGAACGAAATATTATATCTACACCATTAATTGAATAAAGAAAAACAATTTTTTTAAGAAATTATGCGAAATATTGGCACTGAAATGTTTTAAAAACGCAGAAACTAAAATATTAACGACATTTTTCACAAATCATAATTTTCACATTCCTCAGTTTTTTTTTATACACATATCAATTTTCCCCGACAAGTTAATACATATATAACGTAAAATTTCAGGTTTGGGGCTTTGAATGCTTGAAAAAAGGGAAACAATGCCATCAAATACAAATATTTTCTATTTTGTGACTTGCTCCATAGGAGATCACAATTTCGACTGTTTTTGTGAGCCTCACAAGTTGTGAGTGTGCAGCCAGAATACGAAAACCACACTAAATCAATTTCATTGTGAGGATTTTGTGACTAGTGAGGTATCAGTGAGATTTGCGAGGCTCACAAAAACAATCGAAATTGTGATCTCCTATGGAGCAGGTCACAACACTCAAAATCAGTCATAATTCTAAAAGGCTGAAAAAAAGTGATGATGATATTGCGTGTGATGACACTGTTTCGTCATTTCCATATTTCCACATTATTTAATGCGTTTATTTCGGAAAAATATATATTTCTATAACAAAAACTAAGGAACGTGGGGAATTCAATGTCTGTCAGATGTCGTTAATATTATGTTTGCGTTCTTAAAAAACGTATTTGTGGTCGGAAATTCACGTATTCTGTCTAAAAAAAACATTGGTTTGCGTTATTAAAAAAAATGTGTTATAAATTTTCTATCAAAAAACAAGAATTTTGTGTAATAAATATCTTACCATTATGAGGTGAATTTGTTGTGAGGTTTGTTGTGGGCATTAGCGCAGAATACGAAAAATGTTATCGAATCACAACAAACCTCACAAGAGCTTGTAACTTGTGAGGCCTCACAAAGGCAGAATCGGGCTGTAAAAGTATAAAATCAATAGAAAGAATCATTTAATAAATATTATGACTTAATACTAATTAACGCCAACAAAAAAAAGATACATTTCGTCAAAAAATGTACATGGCAGGCAAATGGTCGCTTTTTGATTATAATTGGGATAAATTATCAACTCGAAACTTCTTTTGTTCTTTAAATACAATTTTGTGAAATACATAGATAAATAGAAGAGATAATGCTTTTAATTTGGTTTTACAACCATTGCAGTGATTTTAAAATTCCCTGTTAAAACAAAAATAATTTTGAAATAAAACGGAATATTATAAATACTCAATATTTCTCGAGCGCCTGAGTTTATTGCCACTACAACTTATTGATATTTGCGGTAAAACCGATTTTCGTTTGAATATTTTGTACTCGGGTACGAAGAAATGCAATTACTGAATTCACATAATATTACCTGCATTACCATTTTCCCGACATTGTCATCGTGTGGGTATGGTTATGTCCGTACATTTTTAATTGGTATCAGTATTTTTATTTCCCAACGAATTTACAAACACATGAAAGCAAATTTGACAGCTAACTAAAGTTCGGTCACATTTCGCTTGCAAGTCATACCCAAAAATACATTATGTTTGTTGTCCGAAATAGTAATTTAACGAGTTAAAACTTATTCCCCACTTTGGTAAACGTTCCACATAGCACTGGTAACCAGCTGCTACATTTTTGAAACAACTACTTTCGCGTTGTTGATAAAAATGTTCGTAAGTATCACAGATATGTTTAATTTAAATATGTTTGTAGTTGTTTCAAAAATGGTTTCACTGTTAGCATACAATATAATTGTTGATTTAGTTGTTAAATAACAATAAATGTGACAAAATTACAACTCAGGTATTTTACAAATAATTTGATGTCAAGTGTTTTTGATTTAACACAAATATGGTCAACAAATTTAAATGAAACAAATTTCTTATAAATTAAACATATTCGTAGTTTCAATACTACGATTAGTGTGCAATTAAGCAGAAAGATATTCAAAGTAGAATCATAAACATGTTAGAAGCTTCTGCGGACGCGTTAATCTAACAATGAAATGTTGAAGTTATCATGTTTCATATCAATCAAGCATAAAACATTGTTGTAGGAATAGATTCGTTATGAATGTATAACCAAAATGTTAGAACAATAATGTTATCAAGCATAAACGTTGTGAAACTATTACGAATATAGTCAAAGCACAAAAATGTTAAAGTAACAATGCTCAATTTTGATCCAGCATACAAATTGTTCGTCTTACGTACATGCTTCTTGCAAAAATATTCATTGTGCCGGAATAAGTGCGAGTGTTCAGATGTTGAGAAGAAGTTGAAGTGCTTGTAATTTGTTTATTAACGACGCTGTTTCTTTTTGTAGTTTAGTTCGGTGCGCGTAAAATCATCAGTCGATATAATGCACGATGTATCTGAGGGAGTATGCCATTACGACTTATGTGAACTCATAAATCAGTTTGTTATTCACGACACGTTTTTTAAATTAGATGTTCTAAACAACAGAACGAATTTTTTTAAATATGGTGAGTCTGAGTATCGAAACATATCGACTATAATAAAACCAGAGGATATAAAAAATAAAAAATTAAATATGTCAGCCAAGGAAATGTTGTCTTTGTGCCGTTTCTTGCCAATAATCATTGGTGATCTTGTTTCTAAAGAAAATAAACACTGGGAGTAAACCGTGCTCAATAAAATTATTGATATTGTCTTGAAGTCAAATTTTCAAAAAATTGATGTAGATACACTGGGAGGTCTTATATCAAAACATCACGACTTATATATTTCGCTCTTCAATATTAAATTAAAGCCTAAATTTCATTTTATGATTCACTATCCCTATGTTATGCAAATGCTCGGGCCTTTAAAACATTTTTGGTCATTTAGATTTGAATCAAAACATAAAGTGCTAAAAAGTTATTGTACTAACACAACATCTCGTAGAAATTTACGTTTATCTATATATATAAAAATGGATCTTGGTTTGTTCGGATGCTTAAAACTCGAAAATGACTGGACCAAATTGGATACTTCCTTCTGCGGATTTGTTCATAATTGCTCCGCGAAGGTTTAGGAAAAAAGAAAAATTCTCAACAGGTGGCGCTGTAGGCGGTCATTCCATTTGATAGCACAGTATATGTTCTTTGTGATTTGATAATTTGGGCTGTGTGGTCACGGAGGAGGGGCGGGGGGGGGGGGGGGCAATGAATGAACTAATGTACTGATAAAGAAGTTGTACCCTTTTGTAAATCAAGAAAGAAAAATAAAACAACATTTGAAAGAAAGTCAAATTAATTTTAAATAAAATTTTTAAATTTACTATTATTATTATTGTTTTGTTAGATCGTTAAGTGTTTTGTTCTATTTTTCCAGTTGTATTCAAAATTTCAATTGCACCCTTTTCGTTCGTTTGCTTTCTGTATTTTGGCTATTTCAAAGGTAAGTTAGTGATTTGTGAAAACTGCGTGCGATTTATAAAAAGTTATGATCATTTACAGTTCGATATTTGTTACGATGCCAAAAAGAGGTCATGGTCGGCGTTCACAGAATGCATCACGACACCGAAATGTCATAGCACGTCAAACGGAAGAGGAACGTGCTATTGAAAGGGAATCAGCACGAATCAGAATGATTCAAAATCGTACGCAGTCAGAAGAGATCAACGAAGCTTACAATGAGCAACAACGATTGAGAAGAAGAGAAGTTCGTGCTCGGCAAAGTGATGAAGCAAGGTCACAACGTGCGACTATTGAACGACAACGTTGGCAACAACAATTTATTCCGGGGAGCATTGAACGTGCAGCCTTTCGATATGACCCAAACATTCAATACAGTGAGCACGCATCACTTCAATTTGGTCAAATGTCTGTCGTTTGTCAGCATTGCAATGCAGTTAAATTTGAGAAAGAACCGCCTGGATTGTGTTGCGCGGGCGGAAACGTGAAATTGCCAGAGTTGCTTCCTCTTAAAGTTGGATCTGTCGTCATTATGCTAAGAAATCTTCATGCCCCGAAACTGTGCAATGGAACCCGACGGATTGTCATGAAGCTAATGAACAATGTGATAGTGGCAAGGATTTTGAAAGGGCTGTTCAAAGGAGAAGAATGCCTAATCCCGCGAATTCCCTTGAGTTCAAACGATTTGCCATTCCAATTCAAACGTATTCAGTTCCCAGTGAAACTTGCATTTGCGATGACAATAAACAAGTCACAAGGGCAGTCGCTGGAAGTGTGCGGCATAAATCTGGAAAAATCATGTTTTTCACACGGCCAGTTATATGTGGCATGTTCCCGAGTAGGGAAACCATCCTCACTCTTCATTTACGCTCCGGAGCAGAAAACAAAAAATGTAGTGTATCGTGCAGCTTTAAATTGAGTCATTAATATATTCTTTGTTTTAGATTTCAATAAATCTAATAGACTTTAAAGAAATTAATACTTGATTTTATTATATTTTCGCCAAATATTGGCCGGGACGAAGTCATCTGTTAAGTATCGCTAAATTTCGATCAAAGAAACAAATTTCAGGTGGAATCGTGAGTGCTTGAAATTAATTCAGTCAAAAAATATATTTTGGGCAAAACGAAGTTTGCCGGGTCAGCTAGTTCTATGTATAAAATCAAGTTTAATTTTTTCTCAAAGAATGATTTCTAAATCTGGAATTCCGGCAATGACATCCAATTTATCTAAAACTGAAATATTACTTAAAGGTCAATCTTATTTTCCAAAAATACAACACGTTTTTGCATATGTACATTTTCGAGAAGAATTGTGTTACACTGCGCTTACTCATTGTAAAATGCATTACAAAAATAATGAGTATGTTAGTATATCCACTTCGACAGCAAATATTTATCGAATAGAATGTTTATTAATATTTCACATCTGTCTTTATATTATTTGCGAAAAAATACAGGATACATCGATCATTTTAATGCATTCGAAATTTATAATCCAACTAACATTTATTATAAATATAAAATTAATGAATTTAATGGGCCACCTTTTCGTCTATATCCAAATCCGAATGGACAGCTATTTTCTTTTATAAATTTTTTTTAAAACTTTTACTATACTACAAAATAAAAATTGTAATAGGTAACTTTATAACTAAAGACTGTTACAACAAATAATTGTAATATTTATGAACTGAAAAAAAGGAAATAAATTATATTAAAAAAGGCATCAAAGCACAATATCGTTTTTGGTTTTTATTACTATTTTCAGGTAGGTGGCTTGAAAGATAACGTAAGTATGGACGTTTTAAAAGAAACACGAAACTTCATTTTTGATTAGCAATGAACATACTTCATCCATCAGTGTTACATGCTAAAGTAAGCATGGACATTTTGAAAGAATCACGAAAACCGTACAACGCTTTCATTGTTGATTAAAAATGATCCTACTTAATCAATCGTTAACCTATTGTAAATAAATACGAACGTCTTTCAACAACCACGAACACATTGCAATGGTTTATTTGTTGGTCAACAATGATCGTACTTAATCAATCACTCGCCGTGTTAATGTAATCAAAGACAATTTTAACACAAACATACGTATTTTTGAACAAACACGTTTAGGATCAAATTACCACTTTCGTCCTGTTTCTTCTAAAGGGTGATTTTTTAGCTGGTTTGGTTTTGGCAACACCGGTTTTGACAGCTGACGTGTGTTTAGTACCTTGTGTCACTGTCAAACAGCTTCAGTTTGGTTTGCAATTTAACCATGGATCGTCTTACAAATGAACAACGCTTGCAAATTATTGAATTTTACTATCAAAATTCGTGCTCGGTTCGAAATGTTCATCGCGCGCTGCTTCCATTTTATGATCGGCATTCTCGACCTTCTGAGCAGTCTATTCGGAAGATTGTGACCAAATTTCGCACCAAATTTACTTTGTTGGACATTAAACCACCAACACGTTTACGTACTGTGCGTAGTGAAGAAAATATTGCGGCCGTATCAGCTAGTGTGACAGAAGACCGCGAAATGTCGATTCGGCGCCGTTCCCAGCAGTTAGGCCTTTGTTACAGCACTACGTGGAAAATTTTGCGGAAGGATTTGGGCGTAAAGCCTTTTAAGATACAGCTGGTGCAAGAACTAAAGCCAGCCGACCTACCACAACGCCGAATTTTTGGTGAATGGGCTCTTGGAAAGCTGGCCGAGGATCCGCTTTTTTATCGAAAAATTGTGTTCAGCGATGAGGCTCATTTTTGGTAAATAAGCAAAATTGCCGCATTTGGAGTGAAGATCAGCCAGAAGCATTGCAACAGCTACCAATGCATCCCGAAAAAGCCACTGTTTGGTGCGGTTTATGGGCCGGCGGCATTATTGGGCCATATTTCTTCAAAGATGATGCGAATCGCAGCGTTACTGTCAATGGTGAACGCTACCGAGCGATGATAACAAACTTTTTTTTGCCCGAAATGGAAGTTCTTGACTTGCATGATATGTGGTTTCAACAAGACGGTGCCACATGCCACACAGCACGCGAAACAATGGCGCAATTGCGAGGCGAGTTTGGTGAACAGTTAATTTCACGTTTCGGGCCGGTCAATTGGCCTAGATCGTGCGATTTGACACCATTAGATTATTTTTTGTGGGGGTATGCCAAGGCTAATGTGTATAGGGACAAGCCCGCTTCGATTGACGCACTGGAAGCCAACATCCATGCATTCATTCGTGAGATACCGGCCGATATGTGTTAAAGAGTATGCCAAAATTGGACTCAGTGGATGGGCTACCTGAGACGCAGCCGCGGTCAACATTTGCATGAAATTATCTTTAAACATTAAATTGCAAGGTTCAAACTATCGATTCAAATAAATATTTCATTCATTTTTTCGAATTTTTTGTGTTTTTTTTTTTAAAAAAGTTCTAAACCTCTTAAAAAATCACCCTTTATCAGGGAACGTGTTTGCTTGAAAACGAATCACTTTGGCTCGTGGTAGTTTTAACACGAAATTGAAAATGTCGTGATTGGTTTTAGCAAAAATAACAGTCATTTTTTTCAAAACAAATTGACAATGTGAGATTTGTTGAAATAACAACGACCATTGGTTGACGCAAAATCAAACAAGCCTCATACTTGATTTTACCAACGTTTTTCTTTCGGAGATAGTACAATTTGAAAACAACAAATAAAAACACGAATAATTACTTTTAAGTAAATTAACATGAATTCATAACTAAACAATTCAGAAAAAATTAAATACATATAATACAGCTCGAAAAATAATCACAGAAACTAAAATTAATGTTACATATTACTAAGTTGGTACATAGTACCTCCTACAATCAAAAAGAAAAATAAGAACTATATTACATTTAAAAATTATTTTAGATAATGGTTGGCATTGTGATAAAAAAAAAGTTTTTGCATAGGTATGTTAATAAGGATTCAGCCGGATTATATACATTTCCCTGATCCCTGACTTATTCCTTGGACTGCAGTATTGCATCGACCGTATCAATATTCAAACTATTTCTTGTGTCATTTTTAATTAAATTTAAATTAAAAAAATAACGCTCAACAGTGGCACTGCTATGTGGGAGAATGCACAATGTTAACATATAGTTACTACATACAGTTTGTCAGGTTATAGTAACAACAAGCGTTGGGAAAAATATAGTTTAATAATTTTTTTATTATTATTTTTGAAGTGTGAGAAATTGTAGTACAAAGTACGCAATTAATAATTGTACGTACTCACGTTTTTGACAAACAAAATGTAGTACAAACGCTACAATTGTAGCAAGGGGGCAGCGCTGCTGGTAACAGTACGCATGTCGATAATCTATACTAAGTATTACTGCCACGGTTATATTTCTGAAATGTAGTAACACCGATGAAACTATAACCATCAATTTCTACTTGGGGGTATATTTTGCTAAGAGAAACTGTAGTCGATCGTTGAGTAGTCTATGTGGAAACCAGCTGAAACACATTTGGGAACTATTTTCTTCTAGCCTTCTTCAAAATGTTGGCAGTAATATTTATAAATTAAATGCCCCTATGGTTTTTAAAATTATTTAAATCACCTTTTTTGTGTACTGGAAAATTAACGAATTCGCCAAACATTGAGGTTTGTGCTTGTTAAGCTCCGTTTGGTGTTTTAGCTCTACCTTCTCTTCTAGAAAAGTATTTGGGTAGCATATACGAAACTCTTTCCTCACTTGGTGCCATTCAATTTTTTGTTTTATAAACAAGCGTCTCACTTCAGTAGATCTTGAACAAAGTAAGCTGATTCAGGGACTGTCACCCCTTATTGTACAGTACCTAATCCACAACGGTTACGACTGGAACACCTATAAAATTGAATGTTAATTCCGCTGGAATGTTACCGCTTGTGTTTAATAAATATATTAAAATTTTGAAAGAGCTTCATATGCTTTTTTTTTTTGTTTTTCGTTTCCATTAACAATTTTATCTTTTGAATGAATCAAGACATTTGACACGTTCCCCAATCCACTTTGATGATTTAAGAAAAATTCAACTAATTTATATCCCATTCGAAACGTCTATACAAAACAAACAAATTTCAATTGGCCTCCCTGGGCAGACACCAGACAAGTACCAGCATCAGAACCCACTTCTCCACGTCCGGGCAAAGTGAATATACATAAACCCATTCGTGCTATATCCGCCACATTCTGTGTAAAACTCCTACTTCAATGAGCTTTTATTGAAAAAGTTTTTACTACTGGAATTTGTATCTAGTTACTGGAATTCATTGGATTTATCGACGCATCTGCATAAAATTCCGCACGATTCGCTTGTATTTTATTTATTTTTTTTTTTTCAAAAAGGGAGTGAGATTCCGCTGAAAGCAATAGTTAAAAGGCAAATAAATTTTTATGAAAAAGAAAAAAACAGACAAAGTTGAAATAACAAGGGAACTGCATTATGACACTCAATTCGATCTCTCCACATGCCCTGCAATCAGCCATCGGGATAAACAGATGCAAGACGCATAATCCAAGCATTCTATTTCCTTCGGTATCGGGAATAATTTGCTCCTAGCGAAAAAAGACCAGTTTCCAACTACATGCACTGACATGGGGTGGTGCAATCGCATAAAATGTGCATCACCCTACCATTAGTCGCAACATCCACCACTTACATTTATTGAAAAATATTTTTCTTCGTTTACATCAACGCACATGGCACTTGGTGAAGTTTATTGCATCCTTAGGCCAGAGGACGTGCTCAAAATGATTCCAGCTATTTGCAATACTGCCGCTTGCTATATTGAACATACATCTATAGTACTGAGGTATACAAGTGTACACAGAACCCATTTTGCCCGTCCATATAAATCAAGAACGTATTTTAGCTGACCTAAGCGTCACTCAGTCCCAGTCTCACTTGAGTGGCAAAACACGAGAATGGATGCTTAAACGTCTAATTACTACCGACAATTTGCTTATTCCATTTCGCCCGTTCTAAGTTGCAATGCCTTTCAGTGCAAACGGCCTGCAGTGCCAATCCAAATCAAGAGGGAACCAGCAAGGACTCGTGCAATTTCGTCGCACCGCCCACACCGCAGAAGTGAGTTAATCTGTGTAATGGCGGGTCGACTGTAATGAGGTCGTGAGAATATTAAAATTGCGTGAGCAGTTGCTGTGTTGTTTTCGGCCGGGACGACAGACGCAGACTATTGGAATTTCCATTTTGAAACGACAAGAGCCTTTTGCGTGGCACTCGCTTTGGAAAGGTTCTTTTGTAGCGCATTGTGCTACAGGATTGTTTGCACACGAAACGCGGACGTGAGCGAATGGTGTGTTTGTATGGGTCATCGAACTCGGAGACGGAATTCGCAAAAGTTAAACGCAAGTGCGGCCCCAAACGTTAGATGAGATTCGGATTCGGTTGTGTACTGGAGGTTGTTTACTTGCAATTAGTTCAAAGTGAGGGAATTAGTGATTCTCTATTCCACTGACTTTGATTGGAGGTCTTGAATATAGGTTATTGCGGGGTTGGGGTCTGTTTATATTGATTTTCATCTGCTATTACGCGATGAGATTTGTTATATTTTGAGGGTGACGTAATTTAAATGTAAATCGCTAGCTTGTTAAGTGGAAGATTACGTGATTAAATACTTTATGAGACGTTTTGTTTAAATAAATCAGAAGTTCTGTAGGAATGCAGCAAAATTCTGTAAATTACTTCAAATCCATTCGCGCTATAGAACTGTATGGTTTATCCGTGGATTTAAACTCGCATCACGCTAACCCGATCTGAATGGGTTTTTTGAGAAAAGCAGATGAGTTTATATGGAACAGAACTTAGTACTTTATCGCAATCGGTTTGACGCACCCAACAAAAGTGAATATAAAACTACTGTGCCTCCGGGTTCCCACTTTGATACGATTGCAGTAGATCTGCAACCTTTTTTTTCAAAATTTAAGTCTATTGCCAAAAAAATGGAGTTGATTGCTTTTTTGCAGTACGCTTATATATATATATATTTATATAGATCGAAAAAATATAACAAACAAAATTTCTTTTTTTTTTTTGGTTGCGCCTGGAGGTGAGTAATCTTCAAAAGATACCAATGGCCCGTACCATTGGTTATGCCCGATTCAGGATATATCTCGTCTGCCTACGGGCTAAACCTCACCCCTCAGAGAGGCACTATGAGATCCGGAAGCGCGAGCTCATAGTAGTATGAAATTTGTTCCTCTCATTTTTTAATTTTTTGTGATGACTACGACTAAGTTACCTTAACAAGTAGTTTACGCTTCTGTAGTGTTATTCACGTTTGGTAGGTAGCTTTCCAGCAAACGCACCTACTAATACCGTCTTTACATGCGGTTTTTCCTTATGGCGCTAGGTCGAACGGTCTTGTTCTTTGTAGTCGGCGCTCAAGGTTTGTCACGTCCAGAGTACGGATTATTTCATTATTGCAGTGACAATGAATACGAGTACGAAGTTTGCGAGCAAAGTTAGTTACTTCGTTACTCACGGTAGCAATTCCTAGATCTCTGTGAATATCACTATTCCTTATATACCATGGAGCATTCACGATTGCTCTTAGCGTTTTGTTTTGGAATGTTTGTATTATAGTCATATTGCTTGGTTTGGTACTACCCCAAAGTTGTATACCGTATGTCCAAGAAGGTTATAGCACTTGTTTATACAGGAGCAGTTTGTTGTATACGCTTATCTTCCGAGTAGCCAATACATTTCTCTAAGTCTGATTGTGAGCTCGTCGCGCTTTTTCTTAACGTGTGGCTTCCACTTAAGTTTTGCGTCTAGGGTCATTCCTAGATATTTCGCCTCGTTTGCGTATGGAATTTGTAACGAATTAATGAAAACAGGTAAGTTGTTTATCCTTTTGTACGTGAAATTGACATGCGTCGACTTGGTCTCGTTAAGGGCAATTCGCCAGGTCTTTGTTCACTCGCATACTTTATTAAGAGCCCGTTGGAGTTTTCCAGTTGATGATTCGACGGACTCATCTATTGCGAGGATAGCCGTATCGTCTTCGAACGTTGCTACGATGGTCCCTTCATCCTGTGGTATATCTCTTGTGTAGAGCAGGAATAAGATTGGGCCGAGAACGCTTCCTTGCGGAACACCGGCGTGGATTTCTTTGAATTCCGAGAATTCAGTCTCATGTCTAACACGAAAGAGTCTGTTCTCAAGGTAGGATTTCAATATTTTGTATAATTTTTCCGGTAGGATTGTTCTTAGCTTATACATGAGGCCTTCGTGCCATACCTTGTCGAAGGCTTGCGATACGTCGAGAAATGCGCTAGAGCAAATCTTTTTGCATTCTAGAGCTTTTTCAATTTAATTTGTTATTCGATACACCTGATCGATTGTGGAATGTTTAACCCGGAAGCCGAATTGATGATCTGGTATCAAGCGCCTTTCTTCAATTACTGGTTGTAATCGTTTTAGCAGAAGTTTCTCATAAACCTTAGATATTATCGGCAGTAGCGAAATAGGTCTATATGATTTCTTATCATTTGTATTCTTCCCTGGTTTCGGAACCATAATGACTTCGGCTAAAATTAATGAATAAATTAATTTTTCTCGTTTGTTTAAATATTCGTTTCTGTTAACTTTGTACTGTTTATGTAATTTTTTGTCATTTACCTTGGTTTTGTTTGGAAACAAACTGCTGCAATATATTGATTTTTTTTAGAGATTCTACTGCGCAAAAAAAGTGCTTAAGTAGCAACACTGCTCTACCTTCTCTAAGATAGTCCAATGGCAAAGGAGAGCTACTTTCGTATTGTTGAAAAAGGAATTTCAAGATCATCTGAAGTAGATCTAAGGGTTTTTCTTTTGCAAAGATATGACTTGTAAAAGTTCCGGGATTTCATTTTAGAAAAAGCTGTCAGCGAGTGTTCCCTTCGAAATTTTTTCTTGGGAGGGGTACGAAAAGGTGTCCCAGGCTTTCAAAAAGGGTCCCATATGAAATTAAAGGAAAAAAACTTGATCGAAACAGTATGCCAAATGTTTACAATTTATTTAGAAAAAAATCATAAAAAATTTCAGGTGCATTACGTATCTACATTATGTCATGCAGAATAATTATCCATTTTATAAAAAAAAAAAACAAATATTTTGCTTGTTTATTGTAAACTAGCGGACCCTCGCCTGCTTTGCTATGCTTTAAAATTTTAATTTAAATAAATGTTGATGATATTTGATACGAATTTCTTATTCAAAGACATACCATTTTCATCAATAAATTTATATTAAATAAATCAATTTGAATTAATTTTACACTCTCAGGTTTATTTCCTAGTTGAAACTGAATTTTTTTAATTTTATGAATTAAAATTCGACAGAATTCACTCCCGATTGCCTTGCCAGAGAGGAATTTTCGTAACACATTAACCAGTTCACTGCCCGCTTCAAAAATTAAGTTGAGAGAATAAAAAAAAATGTTTGTCTTGACAACAGCGGCTCTTATCGGGTCTAAAACTATCCTATATTTTAAGGTGTAACCAACCATGCATATCCACAAAATTTCATTAAAATCGGTCGTAAAAATGTCAGAAAAAACGTGCCAAAAATTCGAGCGAAAAATTTTGACGCTTTTTTTTGAATCGTTTTTTTTCGCACGTTTTTTGACGCGGTTTGCACAAGCCCAATTATAATTTTTACATTTGTTTAATTATTCACAATAAAACAAATATCCATCCAAGCACAACATATCTTCGCCTTAATTGGATTTAACGATTGAAATATTCAAGGTTGGGGTCAAAAGTCTGGATGGGTCAAAATTCTTTTACAAAAATCTGCTTTCAAAATTCTGCTTTACAAAATTCGGCAAACGATAATGTTAAAAAGAGCTGTTTTTTTTAAAGAAGAGAAGGAGAGAACATTTTCTTTTTTAATATTAACTCCTCTTTTCTTAATTTTTATTTGTAGCCTTATATTTCCTCCTGGGAGGAAAATCGTTTATTTTTCTCCCGTGGGTATTTTTTTGAAAAACACGATTTCATTTTATTTTCAATTTAGAAATACGAAAGTTAACAAAAGAAGCGACTATTGATAGTTTTTAGTAAGACTGAGAAAAAGTCCGTGTCTGTCCACCAAACCATTAATCGCAGCGTAACAGTAATTACAACGAACCTCCTAGGAAAATCGTCCTAGAGTATTCGAAGATACCGAGTCGCTTGTCGAATGAATTTTGACAACATTTCGGATGTCCTTTTATACTGCCGAAATGAAGTATAACAAGAAAACAAATGGAAAATCAAAAAAGAGCCTATCGCAATACCGTATCCTTTTTGATTAGTGAAAGAATTTTTCGGTTCAGTAGTTCCGGAAATTGCCCGTTTTACAAACAAACATTACCTCTTTATATAATAGTGTGAAGTGTGATGTGATATAAAAAAAATGTGACCTGTGCCTTGATTTTTAGCGGTTTTTCCCGCAATTTTGGTTGCGGAAAGGATTCACGTATACGCGGATTTTATAAATATGGGAATGATATCGAGAAATGACAAATTCCAATATTTCCTGTTCTAATGCATTGTTCCTGGAAATTTTAGGCGAGTTTCCTTTACGCAACCTATTTAGGTTTTTGTGCACTAGGCGATAATTTGATACTTTTTTGAGGACCCGATTTGATCTTTAGTTTTAGAAGGCACTTGGCAAGTTTTTCCAAAACTTTAATTTCCTAATAAATTTGTTTGAAATGTAACGCGGTTGTCTATCGCAACACTATGATAGTGTTTAGTGAGTCAATACTTGTTTAATAGATTGCGAACATTCTAAATTTGATCTATGGTCCCAACTATTCATACAAATTTTCAAAATTTCTCTGTTTTTGCTCTTTTTACAACATTGGTGACATTCGGGCTACTTTTTCCATAAAAAATAATAAAAACTTTTAAATACCCATGCTCATACAAAGTGGGCGAATTTAAAGAAATCTCTCGGGCTTTTTTCGACGACTTTATCTTTTTGGCCATCAGTAACGCAGGAAAAAGTAAGACTGTCACATTGACATACATATCAGCTATGTATAGATTTGTTTATTCCAATTCTAATTCTTCGTTTTCACAAAACATAATGCATTAATTCAGTCTACGTAAAGAACTCGGTAGGACAACGATAGAAATTCAATTACGAGAAAGTAGTAGCTAGTGGGCACCAATGATACCAGATCGGGGGATTTATCCCTTTTTGTGGGATTTTGTCGCTTAAAATAAGCTAAAAGGGACAAAGGGATTTTTCAAACCTCATTGTACAAAAAAAGGGATTTTACTTTCTGGTAAATTATTGTTCCTTATTGCTAATTTCAAAAGGAATAAACAAATTAGTAAATCTACGATCAAATTAATTATTTTAATGTTTAGAAAAAAGTCATTCAAAATATCTGAATGCGTTCATTTTTTTTTATTTCCCTAAACTGTTTCATAAACTGACATATCTGTGTCATTTTTGTATAAAAAATTAAGAATAATGAGTTTTGGAACCGAGGTAAAGTTTTTTGCATACCAGTCATTTTCAAATAATTCATAAGATATATTTAATATATATGTTTTATTATTATTTTCATTTTAATGCCGAATGTTATTTTATGTCCCTTTTTGTAACGTTTTAAAAATGTGTAAGATGTACCTACATTTCTATTTTTCTATTATACACAAACGTATCATGTAAATGTATTTATTTTTGTAAGCTTGCATATAGTTAATGTATAATGTAATTTGTATTTGTATTTTTATTAATAATAAAAAGAACTGAAATTAATGAAATACATGTTATTTTTAAATTTAATATTCCAAGGATGAATGTGGGATTTTTTATATTTTGGTGACGGATAAAAAGGATTTTTTGGGGTAGAACCGTGGGATAACCTGCTTCTAAAGTCTGGTATCACTGGCGGGCACCTATAGATAGAATAAGAGAATATGAATTAAAAAGCTGGCAAAAAAATAAGAAGGGAATTGCTTGTTGTTAATGATTGGCGTAGTTGGTTAGCACTTTTCGATACACGTGGTGTAAATGAATATATTTTTTAATTACATATCCACATATAACAATAAATACAGCTGTAAGAAAATATTTTTTTAAGCAGGTCAATCACAACTGGTAACTCAAAAGGCCGTAAGGCCGCTATTGACCTACGACTTTTCCATTTGGTATACCATCTTCAAGACATGTATGAGGAATCCGGTATAATGTATTTTTATCGGTGAAAAAAAACGAAACCAAAAAGTAATGAAAAGATCAAAGACATTTAGAGCGTTATAAAGGTTTTATTCGAATCATCGAGAGTTTTAAAATTAATTGTACACTACTTTGGTACACTAGATCCAATTATGTATAATGTTTTATGTATTACAATATATATGTATAATGTTTTTATTTGTACATGTTTATAGTTTGTAAATAAATGTCAAAATGTGTTTACAAAATATTATTTGTCTGTATATAGCTGTCATCGAGGTGTCTTTTAATTATGGATGGGCATTGCTTGTTATAGGAATGTGCTTTTAATTACTTCGCAACACTGGGAGCTATTCAAAGGAAATTCTTGAGGACATGCACAGGACTCCACTACGATCGAATACGGAAGATAAAACGTCAGATTCATGTACAAGACTCAACAAAGAAGCCAAAGTCATACCGCTGGAAAAGTATATGGTCAGACTTGTCCAAGAAATGTTCGCGAATACCTCCAGCCATCTAAACCACTAATACGAAGGCTTACAGACCAGAAACACATCCCGGAGCATCGGTACCTTAAGCCCAGTATCCTGCTCGCGCTAAGTTTTAGCATCCCTAGTCTCCACTTCATTCTCCACACCAAAGATAAATGCTCGCTAAATTATTAAACATCATATGGATGGGACAACAGCCATTTGTTCATGACAGTAAACGTTATTTTAATTATTCGCGTAGGTACAGACATATTTCGAATTTCAAACTTTAAAGACAATGCATTGTTTGAATCTGTTTTGTCCAAAAAATTGTATTTTTAATGACACAAGGGGAAACTGTGTAAAATGAGTTATTTTCCCGTCGAAAATATTTTCTGTAAAAAACAGCGGATAAGTTTAAAGAAAATACACGGTAATTTCTAACAACGTTATAAAAGTTCGGGTTTTATTTCGGGAATGATTCACATATCGAAAAATGTTTGACATTTATGCCTTTTGTTTACATACATTTAGTGTAGACTTTTAATTGACAAATGTCAATTATATGTTTATGACTTATTCACAATATTATATTTTACATTTTATTGTATACGACACAATTTTACTTTATATAGAAAGCAAACAAATTATAAATCACTTTGTATCCGTACATAACAGAATCGTTAAAAAATAAACATGCTTATCTTTTCCATTTATGAATCCAAGAATTTCCAGAAATGATTATTTTCTTTTAATTATTTTAATTCTTCGAGAGAGACAATGCTCACTGTTTAATTATTTGCAGGAAAAATAACACTGATTGCTTTTTGAACCCACTTTTGATAACATAAAGCTGACCATAGGAAAAAACATTGTCCCTAAGATCAACCCCATTAAATTGAAAAGACTTACCCTGAGCCTTATTAATTTTTTGCTTTGCAAAATGTGCAAATTTTTATACATTTGACATATTTTGTTTTGTTGTTATTTTTGTAGGTAAACAGTGGTTCGTAATTAAATGCTGCCCTATAACCCAAAAACTGATTGACATTTGAAGTGTTAATAGATGCTTGTTGTTGCTGCGTTTTGAACCTCATTTCCATGAATTCTTCTCATTTGAACTTTGAACTTTTTTTTAGGTCTCAGTGTTGCTTGAAAAATTTGTCCTTCTTTTCGCCGTTATGTCTTATTTATGATAAAAAAAAGGAAAACATACTTACACTATATTTTCTTCTAAAAAGGGAAAATAGACCTTCAAAAATCATTTACATTTACATTTGTTTTTATTGAACTTTTTGTATATACAATTTGACTTCAGGCTGGATAACAAATGGTTGTGAACCATTATTCTTTAAATGTGTTGGCTCAGGAACAGGAGCCCAACGGTATACCATGTTTGTTTTGCTTAAATCTTTTACGTAAATTGTGGCTATCTTTTCGGATTCATACTCGCAGTATGCATCGTTCTTTGAGTTCACCTCAGGGTGTTCAAGTCCGGCTGTTAATGTTCGTTTGGTGTTTGAGATTGTTGATCATCTTCGTATTATCCTCCATGGTGGGTTGTCACGGTCGATTCGAAGAAGGGCAAGGTTGCCCTGTCCGTGTCTCTAGGGAATATCTCCCCGTTTAACAGAGCCAGTCGATTTAAGTTCTACTTAAATAGTTTTGGGCTACTTTTTTCAGAGCATAAACTGTCACATAAGAGTTTATTCGCTATGAGTCGTATCAGCAAACGGCCTAAAAGTCCTAAAATATCAAGTTTAATTTCAACATTAGTAAATTTAATTCACTTCAAATTTAATGCAAATTTTTTGCCATAGGTATAATATGAATCAAAATACCTTACTTTTTGCAAGGCCACTTGTATTTAATGTTTTTAATACATATCTTGTGCTTCAATAAGTTCCTAATTTGTATATAAAAAATAATAATTATATTTAATGCTGTCTGCTATAAGACAGACTTTGAGATATTTACTTACTAAGAATTAATAATTTATTGTAGCAGATACAATTATATTTATATACATAAAACATATATGTGTACAAAATTAATGAACAACTCACACTCACACTATGAAATTTAACACAAAAAAATTATCTCTTAAAATGTAAAGTTCAAATAAATGTAAAGCCAATTTGTAAAAGCTTTCTTCAGGGAGTATAAAAGGCACCACAGAAATCAGCTTAAGATTTGGTATACAAATATAGTGTTCCACTGCAAGACCATTCCTAGAAGGGTTCACTTTATTTCACTACCCTAGAAGTGTGGAACGAGCTGGGGGATTCCTGGCTCTTCCCCTATTAATTTACTTTAAATAATTATAAAAAATCTTTCTATATAATTTTTTTCTTCTTAAAACGTCATTTAAAAAGTAAATTAGTAAAACGAACACCCGACGTCTTTTCTTCATTCAAAAGGGAAGAGACATTCGCTCTACATTATTTATTTATGTTTTGTTTTTATCTAAATTTTTTTATGATTTTTGTTTAAATACAAATAAAAATGTCTGTACTCCTGTTTTGTTCAAAATACTCCCCTTTTCTGGCTGCAGTACTACCTAATAATATTTCTCTCCGGCAACGCTGCGTGTCTTACATAAGATTGCATAAGTATTAGTGCCTATACAATCTTATGCAGAGACTTATGTCCATCGGGCGGCCATATTCTGGTGGGATTTCAAGTGGGAGCGACTGTGTTTGGCATATTATGTGCCCTTTAATTACACGGCGTTCACATCACAGTTTAATTAAAGAGTTCTTAAAGTTTATGAAATAGGAATTACTGATATAACTTAGTTACAATGCTTAATAAAATATTAATTTTTTAATATCTAGCAGGAATCCATCTCATAATATTAATCAGAGAAAAATGAACAAAATTTGTAACTTCCATTTTTTTTTTTGTATATTTTATGTAGGAAAATAGTTTTTTTTCGTTGACTTTAATGGTTTAATTTGCGAAGTCATATTGAAACAAAATGTTTTAACACAGTTATGATACACATTTTATTTTTTATGTCGTTGGGAAAAATATTTTTTAGTTTTAGTATATTTTATAATCTGTAATTAGTACTTTAAATTAATACTTGCACCATAATCAAATATGCAAGAATGCATTTGTTAAATTCAAAAATGAAATCTACATTTTTATTGTTTATACTATTGCTGCCAAAATTGTACACGCTTGGCTTTTTCTGGTAAAGACCATAATACTAAAATCTTCGTAGATCGCCCATGTGAAATACTCGGAAAAGTAAAGAAATCTTTTGATCACTTTTTGTATTCCAAAAGCACAAAGAGTGCACTTGTTTTGTTAAATTAACAATTTAGAGAGGTTTATAACAAAATCAGTGTACATTTCAAACCACATTGTTCTAAAATTTGTAAATTAATTATGTGTATAGAAAACCAAATATAGCATGCGAATACCAACAATTAACAAAACAATATGGATTCTTACGTTGGATTGAATATGCGAAATCTGAAATCGGTAATCAAATAGCAGAATCCAATTAAATACCACATTTTATTGTCTTTTTGTTAGGGTTTAATCACATTTTTAAGTAATTGCTTTACGACATTAATACTTTTTTTTTTAAATAAGAATAGCGTTTTCATTTTTACTGTTCGTAAGTAACATTATTCAACACAGTTCAGTGTTATTAAACTTCAGAATTTGCAATCATATGTTACGAATGTTATCAAAAAAAAAAAAAATTATAATAATAATAAATAAATAATTATAGATGTCCTACCTTTCCACCTTTCCTACGGAACTAGTTCTATGTTTTGAGCGCGCTGTATTATCTTGTACTAAAAATTGTATTAGGCGTATATATCGTGCGAAACAATAAGCGGAAGCGAATACGAAAGAAACGAAGGTAGAAGAATGAGTAGACCACTAGCTAGAAAGTTCCGCTCGATAGTTTCTTTTTCATTGTTACGAGCACAGAGTTCATTTCCAGTCGGTGCTAACAAATTTTTACTAAGATTCCAAAGAATCGTAAGGTTTTGCTTTCTGGTTTTATATAAATATTTAAGAGAACCAGGCAAAGTATTTTAATTGAAAAAAAAATGTTTTTTGAGTGATAAACAGAAAAAAAATAATAGGAACTTTAAGCTAATGGTCGTAGGTAAGTCCATTTAAATTAATTCCCTACCATGGGATGCAAAATGATAAGACATTTTCGTAGCCAGCCGTGTGCATGCATATGATGCACAGATTAGAGCATCGATATTCTGCGTTCTGCTAATCGCCTTCTTCCCCCCCCCCCCAGTGTTCCGCTGGACAATACACTGAATAAAATCGATCAGTGCCACTGACTAAGCGCGGCCACGTGTCAACACAATCAGAAACCTAAACTACAAAAAAAAAAAACACGAAAAGCTAAGTTTCACTGCGGCGGCGAAAACCAAAGTCACCTCACCAGCAACATATTGCGAATACACTTGCCATCAATCATTGAAAGTTCACCTCTATTAAACTACCAGCAGCTGCAACACGAAACACCAAGCCAAGTCGCAACTTTCAAGCGGTTTGTAGTCGAGCCCCCCCATCCAGCATCAAACCCACCATCTCTTACAAGCAGTACTTGCCTCCATAGTCTAATCAGTTGACAAGGCAAGAAGCAAAACAGAAAACGGCTAATCGTCAAAGAGTATTGAAGCGAGTAATCTGCGCTTGACCGCTTTGGTATGGTAGAGTATATGATCTGTATGTTTCAACAGGCCAAATTTGAATTGTTATCACCAGATATTTGTTTTGTTTGAATTCAGTTGTGAGTGATATCTTAATATAATTTTTTTTGGAATTTGTGGAGTACTTAGAGATTTATACTTAAAGATCTAATTATTTACAATTTGCATGAACAATATTTTGGTAACCAAATATTCGCTATACACATATACAATAAACTATTTCCAATTTACATTCGAACAGATTCCGACGAAGGATTGAATACACATTTACACAAGCATTGACACCACAGACACACAAATAAAATATACTAAATTACAACAAGCAATATCCTAAAGAGGATCAAAATATGTAAGTCGTTAGTTACCCAATTATTAGAATTAACAATAAAATTTACAAAAAAGAATAAAAAAGGCACATATACTCGTACATTCGTACTCGTACGTTCTCAAACGTATAAATTTAATGATTAATGAAATAAAACAAGTAATAAATCTCTAAATACCTAAAATCTTACAACATTAAAGTAAATTTTTCTAAAATTTAAATACACAATTCATTCGTACATTGATATCTAACTTTTCCTTTCGATACATTACCTAAGAAAAATAGATTGAACACTTAATGAGTTAATTATAATATAATAATACGTGAATTTACACTACCTGTCGATGAATTTTGAAACAAATTACCTACCTGTTTAACGATCATGATTTTTTTTTTTGAAATAAGATACAAATTTTGAAATGAAAACTCTTAAGATTATAAATAATTTAAATAAATTTGTTAACTCAGATTAAACTAATATGATGGACTAATTTTAATTTCTTTGGGGCTGGAAACATGAGGACTTTCTTGACAATTTGTTAGTTTCTATTCGTTTTTAAATAAGGGGCAGCTAAGTCATATTCTGGGTATTTTAGTTGCCATAGGCGAGTCACATTAAGTGATTTTGGGATAGACGCTTTGTGATTGAGTGACTCTTTTCTGTATAGTACTTCCTAAGTACTGTAGATACAAATCTTGGCATGATCATTTTGTTCTTCGAGTTGCTGTTGGTATTAACAGCATTAAGAATCGCCCCTATCCGGCGAGTTAGACCGAGCCTTGCCGCAAGCATGCCAAGTTCAATGCTTCGTTAATATCCTAGACTGGTATCCTTGTCATCCTTCAGATGCGCAACACATATTTTGATTTTGTACAAATATGGTGTTAAATAAACGAATTTTAAAACATTCACTCAGCTTAATAGAAATGTTCATGAACACATCGTTAAATGTTAAAATTCACTTATGCCCTAGTGGAAGGTTGGGTTAAAATGCTTGTTGTTAACTCATCTTTGGAACAACCAACACGGATTTCATTTATGCACCTGCATGAATTTTGCTGTCATAAATAGAGTCTCCGGTGACTCCTTCTTGGCGTTACAGATGTAATGACAAAGTGAATATACCTTCCTGTGGAGGGTATAAAAACTGAACTGAATGGATGAACAGTTTTTGATGCCGAAGATGGATAGAGAACAAGTTATGCTATCTTAAAAAAAAACCATACTTAACATTTAGATACTTTCCTTACATATATTGTTATAAATCTATTTACAAATTGTTTGTTATTGAACTAGTGCCACCCGGCGGCCATTAATACACGTTTTCACATACAGGAAAAAAAGACCGCGCGAGAGGGCTGTCATTCAAAATTTGCGGGGAAAGGTGCACGGAAGCTGACTGTCTATTTTGGTAATTGGTATTTTCTTATACATTCACTGAAATAAGAGCATTTTAATCTGCATTAGAGAACTGAAATTGTAATTAACAAGATTAGTGAACAAATTGACAACTTACCCCCTCCTCCAGCTTAATAGTCAGCCTCATATTATATTTTGCAATGAGAGCTTTCGTAAGATCTTCCCTGACTTATTGCACGCCTCAATCACTTCTCTGCAAATACAAACCACCATCCATAGGTCACCGACACTCATGATTGCCTCTCCAATTGCTTGCAAAAATGTACTTTCCTTGTCCATCGGCACTGGATTCAAAACCATATACAAATAGAACAGTATCAACAGTTGGATGGCGCAAATTGTCGTCGAAGTCGAAATGACGATACAAGTTCTTAATTCCAATTGTCAGTATGTGCAATTCCGTGTGAACTTGGGCGATCTCCTGACCAACGACCGTCATGTTTGCGTCCCAATACGTAGTGGTACCTTTTCACACAGCATATTCATACCCTTCACCATTCGCGAAAGTCGATTTGAAAAGATACCCCGTATAGAGCATACCGAAACATACTTGTATACTTGTATAATTGATTTTCCACCGCGCGTTGGATACTCTGCAGTACCGCTGCCAATATGTAAGAAATCGAAGGATAAACTTTTTGACAGTAAATCGTAGCAAATCATCTTAGAACAGATAAGATTCTCAGCTTTTTGTAAGTGCTTACCAATTTTCTGAGCGTAGTGAATCTATGAAAGAAACTGTATGCGGCTTAGGTCGTTGAATAGGTCCTCGGCTGGAGTGCGGTGAGTCCATTGCAAGCTGCAAGTCCTGCAGTATTAAAATGGGCAGTAGCAAACAGAGTGCAATGTTCACAATAACCGAGTTTTTGTTTCAAGTAATAAATGTATCTGTTTGTCATTAGAAAGTTTGTTTACGAATGCATATTCGTTGGTATATTAACTTGGCATCAAAAGTTACACCAAGATCTACTTGTATTCTATTAACATTTATTCTTAAAATGTGGAAAAATATAATAAAAATAAACACATTTGTCGATGTGTAAGATTAATTCGTTAAAACAGCACCACTTATAAATAAACTATCAGAGAATGGCATAACATCCACGGAACAAAACTGGTTCAGATCGTATATCACTACGCGAACACAACAAACCAGGGCTAATGTTAACGTGTCGCCACCGTTAGTAGTTAAAATAGGTCTGCCGCAAGGAACAATTCTTGGTGTTATTCTTTTTCTGTTGTATGTAAACGATATGATAAAAGTTGTAATGCATTCAAGTTTATTACTTTTTGTGACCGAAGGTCTTTTGTATATCTGTGGAAGTGACATATAAATTCGGATTTAAGAGCTATTATAGTGAATGGTTGAAATTAAATCAGCTTATACTAAATACTGATAAGGCTAAGTGTGTCATTATTAACAACTGCTTATTTTTCGGGGGGTATCCCCGTTCCGTCTTGATAATGTGCAAATTTTTAAATTGTGAAATATCTTGGAATCATCCTTGACAATAAGCTTACACTATGTGATATTGATGTAGGAAAATATCTAAAAAAAATGGTAATCTAAGGAGAATAAGGCAATATGTATCACTGAGCTGTGCCGTCAAATTGTATAATGTGAAAATCTCATTTTAAGTATTATTGAAGCGTTTTATTTGTATTTCTACAACAACAAAAGAATAGTAGTCCCTCGATAATGTGAATTACCGATAATGTGAATTTCTCTAAAATGTGAATCGGCAAAACTTTACATTGTCATGTCTACAATGTGAACTTCTGAAATTTTCAACCTCTAAAATGTGAATTTTTTTTGTAAATGTTTTTATATTTCTCTTGTTTCTCTTGCTCGTTTTGCGTGCGATCTTAGGGACTAAATAACTGTTATTTTTCTCTAAGTTGTAAATACAGCTGCAGCCTACAGCGAGACAACAGCTGCCAAGTGTGTAGGAATGCTATATGATCAGTTCGTGGTTATATCTTTTCAGTCGGTTGTGTCTCGTGTGGTTCGTGTTTCTTTTTTTCGTTTTGTCAGTAAAATAAGATCAATTGGTACCTAATGGCATCCAAATAAAGAGTGCATCGATTTTTATCGATTAAAGATAAGTGCAAAATTTTACGCGAACTAGAGCTGGACATCCTGGATTTGCATTAGCTGAGAAGTATTGTGTGTCAAAATCAACGATTACTGGAATAAAATTAAATTCGAAGAAGCTGTTGGACCATTTTAAACAAACGGAATCTGGACCTGGGAAAAGGAAGACGCTAAGGAAATCCGAAATGCCTAAAATGGAAAATGCATTGTTCGATTGGCTAAAAAGCAAATAGAGAGCCACGTTCCAGTTTCAACAGATTTACTCTGACGAAAAGCAAACCAATTCAACTTGCAATTTAAAGAAGTTCGAAATTTTAAAGCTAGTCAAGGTTGGGTGTACAAATTTAAACAAAGGCATGGTGTAAGAACATTAAAAATATGCGGCGAAAATTTGTCATGTAATAAAAGCGCAGTTAATCCATTTTTGAAAAATTACATGAAACAATCCGAGAAATGAATCTTACACCACAACAAATCTATAATGCTGACGAAACCGGCCTATATCGGAAGCTTCTTCCTAGTAAAACACTCGTCTTGTTTACAGAACGTAGAGCACCAGGAAGAAAAACTAGCAAGGAAAGGATAACATTTTTGGCCTGCACAAATGCAACTGGAACGCATAAGCTCATTCCATTAGTTATCGGGAAGTCTAAATGCCCTAGAGCTTTTTCAGGATTCAAAGTTACACTGATTTATAGCAAAAACGCTTGAATGACGTGTAAAATATTTCAAAATTGGTTTAGTGAAAATTTTACTAAAGAGGTAAACACTTTACATATTGGAACTTTAAGATTTGTTTTTCTAAATTAAATCACATCCTAACATTAAACTAACATTAAGGTTAAACGATACCTAAGAGAAAATAGTAACGACTTTAGTAATGTACATAGCCTTAAGGTTATTTACTGCTCCTTAGTCAGGCCATACTTAGAATATTCATCAATTATTTGGGATTCACCATATGCCTTACACAAACTTAGACTCGAAAGAGTCCAGAAGAAATTCACGAGATACGCGGTTCGTAAATTATATGTGTTTGATGAGCTTCCTAATTATGACAGCAGATGCACTTTAGTCGGCTTGCAAACCCTCAGTTTCAGATGCACTGTAACTTCTGTCATGTTTGTTCGCGATATTAATAATTATCATATTAAGTCACCAGAATTGCTTTATCTTTTAAATATATATGCTCCCCAGAGGTCTCTGCGGGTTAGAAGCTTATTTTATACAGAAAGGCACACAACCAATTATGGTATCAATGAGCCTATTTCAAGGTGCATAAGCACATTCAATGATCTCTGCAATGAAATTGATTTTTGCTTATCCAGATTAGATTTTAAAAATTGCGTTTTTTCATTGGATTTTGATTAAGTTAATTTAATATTTGAAGTAATCTATAAGATTGAAGATCGGTAGATGACGCTAAGTCGCGCAACAAACAACAGTTGTGTAAAGCGTTACTGAGAGGTCACACTAAGAGAACGTAGTGTTTTGTGTGTCCTCGATGATGGTAATAAAAAAAAAAACAAAAAATAATTTGCCAAAAAAAGCATTGTTACTACTTGACAATGTAACTTGTGACTGCAATAAAGAAAAACTAGCTAGCTCTGATGGGGACATCACAGTGTTGTTTTTCCCGCCAAACCTTACCGCTTTGATCCAACCCATGGATCAAAATGTTATATTTAAGTTTAGTCAAGGCATACTACAAAAAAAGATTGCTCACTCAAATTATCGGTACTGAAAGTGAAGACATTACTGCTGAGATAAAAAAAAATACCTTGAGAGATGCTGTTATGAATTTAAACTTATCTTGTGAGCAGCTCCCCGCTTCCTCTATCGCAAAGTGCTTTAAATATAATTTAATTTACTGCCAAAAGAAGACAACTGGGAAGATGATGATTTAATTCCACTTATCCAATTACGAAGGACACTACCCGAAACTCAGCTTCAAGGAAAGTTACAAGAAATCAATGATCTCCTAGGAATTATAGATACCGAACACAACATGTCAAGACAAGAAGTTGGAAACTGGATCATCCTAGAAGGCATTGATGAACCTGAACAAATTGTCCTCCTTTGGTGAATGGAGGCGACGAAGTCACTCCAGCTGCTCCGAAAATAGCAAGCGATCCAGTGTACAAATACGCTTCTTGAGTACGCCGATCAAAATGAATTGGACGCAGAAACGATTTCCAGATTGCTGAAGTTAAGAGCAGAAGCAATAGAAAGATCAAATCAAGCTATTTGCCAGTCCAAAATAACAAAATATTGTACCAAAAATTGAGAATATCTCCATACCAATATCTATGGCGATATAAATGTTTTTTTGCTTTTTTTTTTAAATGAATAAAATTATTTTATTTTCGTTTTTCTTCTTAATTAATAAACATTTAAACTGTGCTTTAAAAAATAATTTTGTGTTGTTTTTAATAAATTTGAAAATCGTTTCAATCAGTTTAGTAAGTACTGAAAAAAAGTTCCAGTAATGTGAATCCTTCTAAAATCCGAAAACGCCTTGTTTTAATTAGTTCACGTTATCCAGGGACTACTGTAGTACATACCTCAAGCCTTGCAATGATAAACTCCCTAAATTGATTAATTGTAAGTCAATAACTCTTCGTGAACGCTATACAAAATTAACAACGGCACCTATGTGTCAAATTTATATCCGTTAAAATGTCACAACAAGTACAAATTGAAAAATTGTTTTTTTAAGCTAAAAAAATGTCTGTTTTATCTATAATAATGTGGGCATGTTAAATTGAATTGTGTTGCAATTGGTTTGTTTGAAGAAATTTAATTAAAAAATATGATAAAATCTTAATTCATTAATTGATTTAAAAAGTTTTCATAACGCAATCCAATCCAACGTTTCTAGTTCTAAAGTTTTTGTCTTTGGTAACATAGGCAACTCAGTAGTCCAAGTAGCTAAGAAAGACAGACCAAAATTTAGCACTGTGAATTGTTTTCTCTGTTGGAGCGGAATAAAGGAGAAGTATGTAATGTGCATGTGAGTATTTCCAACAGCAACAATATCTCGCTCACCTGCTGACTGTTGCTGAAGAAACCTTTTATTTAATATTCAAACGATTCAATACAATACAAATCAAAGTCCAAAGTCATACAGGGAGTTGCTCATAGGTAGCCTAGTCGTGCCCCATACCTTTGTCCGATTTTTCCAATAAATGCAGTCACATTCCCTAATCCAGCATTGGCCAAAACTGGAGTCACAATTCATAAATATATCGAATTTAGGTAAACCCTATAAAAACCCACAGATGCACTCTCAGGCTGAATCATGGCACAACACAAATAACGAAAAATCGTAATGAATGATACTCATCCACGCATTCAGTTACCACGAGTGTCAATAACGAAGACAATGCCTCTAAATTCCGTCCAGTCCATTTCGTTAAAAGTGTTACCCTATGGATGGCAAAACCATTCCACATATAGCGGTACGCGGGACGAGCTCTAACTATACATTACAATGTAGATGTCGATGACAGGCAGTAAGTAAATAAAATGCAATAAGCGAATTTCAATAAAACGGTGTTGATTTCATCACCGCCATTGTATTTACGATGACCCCTAAAGGCGCAGGATTTCCAATGCGACAATTTTACTCTTATTGCTACGAAAGAAACAAAACAAAAATTGCATTCTCTTAAATGCATACAGCCAGAGGATGGCAGCAGGATGCAATATCAATTCATAGTCACGAATGCCACACAATTGTAGCAGCAGTTGAAAAAGTTAAGCGGACGGGAAAAAAAAAAGCGGAACAAGGGCTTACACACTTTTCCGGTATTTCTCTGTTAGTGGGACAGCAGTGATATATGCTTTCATAAGGATTCGAAGGCAGTCGCCTTTCTTTTCCTTTTTTTTTGATAAAAATTATTGTTTCCTGGAAGCTGAAGTTTAACTTGTGAGACTAATTGAATGGCGGAGACCTTTCTGGTTTTAAAGTGTGATTTTGGTATTGATAAATAAAAGGCACTCAAAATATTATCGTTTGTATAATAAGACGTAGTGAAGAGTTTTAAATCTGAAAAAGTGTGTCACTGAAAATTGAAAGTATTTATTTTTGAAAAAAATGGCGGTTGCGAATTGTTGTTGCAAGCAGCATTTTCATCTGACACAATTGCCACATCTGAAGTGAATTCTCTTCAATTTTAATTCTTAACATTAAAGAAAATGTAGCTTCAACAATAATTGAAACTGAGATTCTTGAAACTGTGACACCGAAGCCTAACGTTAAAATTAATTTAGTCTTAAATGAGTCCCTACTGAGATCAAACTCGAACAAACTGCTAAAATTATAAGATTCTCTTAGGCATCTGGTAACTGGTTCATTACAACCATAGTTAACTCTATGATAAGGAACATGAAATAAATAGCGATTTCTAAGCATTCTAGGTGGAGCACAAAAACCAATTATAATGATAAAAGAAAAGGGCAGCCGATATGATTGTTTATCAAGTCCCGAGTGAACATAAGTGATAAATATTGCCTACGCTTAAAAAGGGATAAGATACCAAATAATTTGCATCTTGTATCATACGATGGCATTTCGATATTCCACCGCAATCTACGAACATCAACTCTAGTAGAACGTTTCTGGATCTTCTCAATTCTACTAGAATGTACTTCATAAAATGGATTCCATACTATACTAAAGTATTCAAGATTAGACCTGACAAAAGCAAAGAATAGACATTTAAGAGTATGTGGATCATGAAAGTCTTTAGAGTTCCGCAATATAAAACCCAAAATAGAATTACTCTTAGCAACCAGGAAGTCAATATGCTTACAGAAATCGATTTTGTATCTATGATACTGGGGAGAGGTTACGACCAAATGAAATACTTTGACATTTAGAGACGTTAAGGCGAAGGTCATTATTATGACACCACAAGGAAAGTCTTTTAAGATCTTCAGACTGAATATATCGGAACACCTTTAAATCATCAGCAAACGTCAGACAATTTAAAAATAGATCAGTTATGTCATTAATAAATCAAAGGAAAAGTAAAGGGCAAAACAGACTACCCTGAGGTGACATAAACGGGTGATGAGAGTACATCCTTTATACGAACATACTGAATACCATCCTTGAGATAGGAGCGAATCCAATCTAGAAAGTTGGCATAAAATCTAAGCCTTTTATGTATGGAAATTAAAGCATGGAGATTAACGCTGTCAAAAGCTTTAGCAAAGTCAGTATAAACTACATCACATTGTAATCCTTTTTCAAGGTTAGGTAGAGGTAGATCTACCAGCTACAAATCCATGTTGCAAATGGGAGATTACGAGAGGTGTAGAGAGATCGAAAATGTGTGCTCGCATCTCTCTCTCTTGCCTCTACGAAACGGAACGTAACTCTCTCTCTTTCTATCTCACTAACTTATATCTCCCTCTCAACTCCCGCTCGCAATTTCCGTAACGCTTTCGTGACGCATTCACCAACTTACCCCCCAAGTCAAGCGTGCCTAAAGAAGTTTTACTTAAAAAAAAACAATCCACACGTAACGAATATTTTCAAATTTAACGGATGAAGTTCTAAGAACGCTGCCAGCAGCTTTGCCCACAGCGGAAGTGGCATATGCAAGGTGCGAGTGGGTTGGTGAGCCGGAATTTTTGGAAGTTATGTGACATTTGTCAATAAGAATTTCTATATAGCAATACTAGCGCACTTAGCATTTGCCATCCCATCAAAATATAGCTTGTAGGCAAGTAACGGGAAATCGGCCGAAGTTGATGGTCTCAGTTTGAGGCATATTCTCTTAAGTTGTAAGAGCTGATGGTCTATATAATATTTAGTCTATGCCGTCAACCCAAATGTTAACTTTTATACTGGAATATTTCAAATCACTTCTAATGTTGTCGTTGCCCCGTTAAATAAAACGCTTTTTATTTTTAAGTTTTTGTGAGTATATTTCTTAATTTTTTTCCGCTCTCTCTTTTGTGTTCTATTTTTTTTTCGTATATTATCTTTTTAAATATCTCTAGGGAGATAAAGTTCTCTTTTTATTAAGGGCACAGTATCACAAATGGACACCCTAATGTCGGGTCGCTTATGACAACTCATGCAGTCAAATTAACAGCGGTTTTCAACATTTGTACAACAATTTTTTTGGGTGTTCCAGAAAACAACTACAAAACTAATTTGAATTTCTTCCCTACGAAAAATGTTCAACATTATGCCTACTCCTCCTAATACGGTCCTTGTAAGCCCATTGAGCGTTTGGTTAAATCCCTATTTTGATTTTGCGACCATTACATCCAAATTAATCATAACAAATAAGCTGTCAAATGAAAACGAATTTTGCGCTTTTATTTTTTTAAATACGAACGGCTTGTATTCACACGGATAGGTACACCGCCGAAATAACTCTGTTTCTAAACAGAAAGCATCATTATTGTGCTAACTGCCGAACTTAAACTCATTACCGTAACCACAAAGTCACACACTTACACCAGCTCCCAAAACAAATACCACAAATCACAACGTCAAACATATCAGCCAAACGAGGGGTCGGCAGTGAAAAACGCGTGCACACAATAAACCTCCACCTTCACACTGCAACTATACATACAGTGCAATCCAATTCAAATTAAGCCAAAACAAAGCGTCACACAATTAATTAGAAAGTTTCAAAGTCGCTTGTGCACTGTAACTGCATCCGCACACGAACTGAATGTCGGCGGCGGCTCCTACATGTAGCATGTAGCACAGCATATGGCCATTAATTAAATGTCAGTCGGCCACTTAAATTGTAATTACGGGAATCGACAGAAAAACGGCATTTTAATGAAATGCTTTACTCACTCACAGTCTACCCTACCCATGGCTTATATGCACAGATACACCATCCCCCTCTTCAGCTATTTGCTTGGCGTTGAAAAGCCAGCATTACGGCTACATCCTGTGCAAGCTATTTACCTACTCATTAAACATAATTTCCCGGTGCAAGAAAAACCATTAGTTGAAAAAAGACGCGCTTAATAGCTGACATGATGCATAAGTACCTCGCTCACATTTAACTTTAAACTTTATATCATCGACAGTAAGGGGATAAATCAAGCACACACACTTGCACATATTTGTGCACAGAATAGCGAATCATCCTGCCAGTGGTTCAAAGAAGCATATTACGGAAAAAGAGAAGCGAACTCAACACTTCCGCATCAACTTTGCCTCATTAAAAATTTTCAACTGAAATGATACCACATGGGAAAGCGGATATGCCTTGACAGTAGCTAAATTTCAGCAGAAATATGTAAGCGGTATGTGTGCATATATAGTGTACAATGTACATGTCAACTTTGTATACTAGTTGGCATAGTAATAAAGGCTTAAATTCCATCGCAAAGGGACAGAGCGTGCCTCGTGGGAGTTGAGACGAGCAATGCAAATAAAATTGGTCGTCAACATTCTAACTCATAATAGTGCACAGATAAAAACGTAATGGCACGAAATGGAGCTATGACCCAGGGGTAAGTGCGTCGGCCAACTAAATGGGGTTCAGTTTTCTGTTTGACCCCATAAGGGCAAGATGTCGAAAAGATTTTATCGTTGTAAACTATTTAAGAGGACCACTTTAAGCTGCTTAAATTAAGCGTCCATACCGAATGTCTCCAAACTCCAACGATGAAAGAGAAACATTTCATCTGTGCAGAGCGAGTACCAGGTGGTTGGTAGAAGCTGATGGGCGTCTCAACTTCGCACTATAGTCGCCGGGTACTCGCCTTGTCTATTTGGACACGACTCGCTAAACTTATAGGCGCGAGTGTTGAATATTATAAGGGTCAGACGCAATTCTAAGTTCATAACGTTCGCATACCCTATATCCGGTATCATACATAATTGTTAGCACTTAAGGTCTACGTGAGTGCGGATTCCAATTTAATTTTCCCTAATGCAATTCAATTCCATTTGGATTGCCCCCAAATATCCGGGGATAATATGATCCCCTCAAACTACTATTTGGGCACACAATTGACACATAAACCTGTGAGACAGGTACATTCGCCGTTAACTGGTTATCGGTGAACGCAACCTCTTTTTTTTAGAAAATTAAATTCCCCTCGTTACCGTATATAGCAAATGACAACAACAACAACAGCGTCCCTAATAGCCCGCCATTTGTCCCGACGAAATCCCTGATTTGCTATTAACAGCAGCACACAGGAAATAAATGTGAGCCATCTTCGAGAATTCGCTGCGGGTCCTTAAAGTCGTATTGATACAAATGGATTGTATTTTTAGCGCGCCCATAAATTCAACCCTCTAACCGTCACCTTAGAATGTTTTCAACTACATATACACAAATTGATGGTGTATTTTTTTTTTTTCCTTTATCGGAAACCCTTACTATAGGCCTATGAAGTTCGGGTGGAATTGGGGTGGGGTATATCGTAACGGAGGCGCCACCACACCTGCCTATATGCGGTGAAATTCAAATGGAACCCAGCCCACGTGTCGTCGGCACCGCCAACGATAAAATCTTTTCAATTCGCCCAGTTGACAATCTGATAAATTGTAATGGCTTATGCCTGAAGCGAATCAATCAAGTTCGAATGTTAAAATCTCAGCTCGCACCCGGTCGCTTATGTCCTCAATTTCGAATTGCCCCACTCCGTGGATAGCAGGGCCGCTTGGCAAACAGCAGGAGGTTAACGAGGAAATTTGGAGTAGTGATTTCGTAAATCGGTCAGGTTTAATGATATTCAGCCTGGCAGTGCGCAGAGACGTGTTGAAATTAATTTGAGGCGGTGCGTTGGTGTAGCGTGTAGGTACCACTAGCCCCTAAAGCAAAGAGAGTAAAGATTAAAGACGGCGTGCGGCATTTAAAAGGTATACACTGGCACTGGCACCCTCGTGCCTATGGGTGCGTGGCAGTTTTAATGCCACTATATAGTGGCAGCCTTATCGAAGAACGAGTATCGCAGTTTCGTGTAAGGATAATTGAAAGTTATTTGTTAAATGTTTGGGTTTGGTTGTATAGTGCTCACCTTTCCCGGCTACAGCGGTGATGTGTTTCCGTTTTTGCATATTAATTTTAATAACTGCTCGCCAACTTAATGTTTAAGTAAGGCGGTGGGCGTTCTAGTGTAGGTATACGTACGGAGCTATATAGTGTGATTTTGGTTTAATTTTCCTTGAAGGTATTTCGTAATTCGGGTCAAGAGCGTAGCGGTGCCAAGAAAGTGGTAAACTCGGTGCCTAGCCTGAATGGGATGTACAAAATTTCATCGGGCGAAGGCGCTTGGGACTTTTATGAAAGAGTAAGTGGTTCGCCGCTGAGGGTTGTATGTATTAGATAGATAAACACTGATTGGATTCTATGTGGCGATAGCAAATTTTATGTGTAAATACACATAAATTTTGCGTATTTCAATTCCGAACTCGAGTTGTCATGCTTATAAGCTTAGCAGTATGAAAATACCTATAAAGCTCTTTCCCAAATGACTGAATGAGTCGTTAGCACTAATGAGTGCAGACATGTTTGTATCTGAACATTTTTCAAAACTAGTCACTTTGGCGATAAGGCGCAGCTGCCGTTTGAATTCCTTTTTCAACCCACCCTGGGTTAAGGCATATTGGCGGAGTTTGACGGACGCCTACAGCCTTCTAACCAAACAGTATTATGTAGCTACTTAGAGCATCGGTTAATTAGAAATTTACTGTGGATGACAGAGGGAAAGTGTACATAAAATGTTCACAGTCTGCTTTTGGGTGAACAATTCTCGAAAGCCCTAGTCTGCTAAATCAGATATTTCAGATATATAACAAGTGCTGCGAAATGGACTCACTAAAAGATGTATGCTCAACTGTGGCACTTACTGCGGTGACAGCTAAAGACGAATCTGTTTTAAGTGGTAGACTTAAAGCCTCATTTGATCACATATGATAGTCGAAACAATGTTTCGACGGATGCCGCCCTAGGGCAGATTTTGTCTTAGGTCATGTATTGATAGACTATGCTAAGAAATCTGCAACTTTTGACAACTAAGTGGATGCCTCATAGCAATCTGCTCAAAGCTTTATCAATATCAACGACGATAACGTTTGGCCTGTTATATGTGTTTACATCGCCGTAGTAGACAATTACGATGCTGTATACAATACTGACATCTATCCGTTTTTCACGGAATACTCATTTTAAAGTTCCCGAAAATCCATCCCGCACAAATTGTATAAATCCTTTTTTTGACACCTACAAAGTTCCTAACGTATAAATTATTTTGCATTTGATTTGTGGCCAACATTAGACAGCACGGTCAAATATTATACACGCAAAAGCGAATGGGTCAACTCCAAAAATAACTAATTTGCATGTGCTCCTAGGTGATTGATGTTCTCTTAATTTATTGTGATAAATAAAAAATTTTAATAAGGAAACCAAAGCAAAAATGCATAATCAACGCAAAAAATGTTGCGTTGGGCGGGCATTAGTGATTTTAGCGATATAATAGTCAATTTGAAACCATCTAAGACGGATCCCGACAACAGTGGCGTGAAGCAACAGAAATATACGATTTGTGGTGACTAAGGCTAAGTCTAACCTCATTCGTTCCGAATAACTGTTCGGAAAAATACGTCGAAGAATATAACCTCAGATTCGGAGAATTTTCCGTTCCGACAAATACCTTGCTACGACAGATTTTGACTTGGGTCGCGTGTACACTGAACCAAATCGCGTAGTCATATTGACGAAAATATTTTGTTAATAATTGAAGAATCAATTATTCGGATCGACAATATTTCATAAAATTGTTCGTGTTATTGAAGATTTAATATTCAAAATAAATAACTTTTCTTTACTTGCTGTCCGATTTCGTATTGTATTCAAACCAATGAAATTTTGTTATATTGACAAACTGATGTTGTTAACAAAACGGTATCCTGTATGTGATATTGACGAAAATATGTTGATAATTTTCAGAAGAATCAGTTATTCAAATTAACAATTTTCCGTAAAATTTGTCTTCATATTGAAGATTTAATATTCAAAATCAGTAAAATTTCATCAAATGGTGTACTATTTATTATATTATTCAAGCGAATGAATTTATTTTCAAATTGACAAAACCGACATGTTTAAGGTTATACTGGCAAACACATTTTATGTACTTTTGATGAATCAACTATTCAAATCAACACTCTTATTTATCAATATTTCATCTTATTGAAGATCTAATATTCAAAAAAAACGAAATTTCTTCAAATGGCTATTGCTCAGTCAGAATCTAAATGATTCAAGAAAATTCTTCAATTCTCGAGTTTTGTGTTGATTAAGATAAAACCTGTCATATTCAAATAAAATAAAATTCTTCAATGTGAATAAATATTCTTAAATCACTGATTTGATTGAGGTTAAATATAAAAAGGGGAGAGTGGGGAGCTGTTTCAAAAATTCGATTTTTTTTTAATTTTCGTACAGTTGTAGCAGTATACAAATAATGCAAATTCAAGCATCGAAAACATTAATATGAAAATACCGTTTTCTCTAATTTGTAGAGGTTGATAATTTAAGGAAAATCAAACGCAATGGTAGGTACGCCTTTACACAAAGTTTAAAAGAAATCAATTAAACAGTTTTTAAATTTAAAAGAAATAGTTTGAAACAGTTCAGCCGTAATGAGAAAGTCGAGATTTAAAAACTAAAAATAAAAGAATGGAAAAACAATTATAAGACACTTTCTGAAGAATATATTTAGTTGAAATCATTGAAAATATTTTCAATAAAGTAAGCTGTACCATGCATCTAATATCATAAGGTCAGTATTGCCAAAGTTAAGTTAATTATTTTGTGTAAAGAGCTAAATCAGCTCGAAGCGACTCAGGCCTACATGAAGCTTGGCCCCAAAAACATTCCTTTTACCGACCGAACAGCAAACAGTTCGGCCTACAGAAGGTCCTCCGCTAAATCTAGAACTATTAGCCCGTAGAGAACTAACCGCTAACCTATATCTATTCCATAGGTAATAAGCGAAACTCCCTTCAATAAAGACAACCAAATCAGATGACCTATCAGTACATAGATACTACCTACCTACTTTTCAAAACTGCTCTGTTCTGCGCAAGTACCACTATTTTTGTCGGACAGAGTTTTCGCAGAATTTGAGTTTTACAACGTACAAGTAATTATATTGAATTCCCCACATTCCCCTAAATTACCAAAAAAATTTATTATTCTATATTATTTTCTTCACATTGACAAAATTGGTCAACTTGAATAATTTTCTTCAGGATGTTAGTAAAAACTTTTGTTCTCACGTTGATAAATACCCATTAAACTGTTGCAATCTAACTAATTTTTCTTCGTAATATCTTTAAATTTAAATAAATTTCAGTATATGATGTAAAATTTTATCTTCAACTCGACGAAATTTTCGTCATACCGAACATTTTCTTTAATTATTCAAATTTTTCATAATATTTTCTTGAATTTTTTTAAATGCAGGAAAACGCTTTCTTCAAATTAAAAAAGTTAATCAATTTGAAGAAGTTTTATTAAAATGTAAATATTTATTGTTGTGATAACTTTTATTCTTGAAAGTGAAGTGGTGCAGTGCAGATTAAAAGTATCGTTTCAAGCAAATTAATAAGGTAAGTTTTAATGATTGATTGCCCAAAAACACATTCGAATATGCAATACTTAATAATTTTCTTTCATTTCAGATCATCGCTGCTGTGCAGTTTATTATTAAAAATCGAGTTAAAACTTTAAATTATTTTTTATTATCCTAATTACTTTTTCATCATTATATTTAATGTAAACTTTGTAAACTTTTATTTATAACGTATTATTGTTACAATTACCTTATTATTCATTAAATCCATTAAATACTATAAAATTAATAATTAATTAACCAGAATATAAATAAAAAAATATATTTATAACTTAAAAATATTTAGTTGTGTTTTATTTGTTTTAATGGGCTTTGAAGAAAACAAATATATGGAATTTAAGAATATTTCATCAATTTCAATAAAACTTATTTGTGGAATTGAAAAATATTGTAAGATTGACAAAAAAAAATTAATCGTTAAACCAAAGAAAAATCATTTATTTAAAGAAAATAATGCATCATATTGAAGAAATAGATGTAGAATTAGAAAAATGATTCAGCTTGAATAAAGAAAAGAGTTAAAATGAATATTTGTTCTTCAATTTGAGGAAAAAATACGTTATATTGAAAAAGCGTTTATTAAACTAAGGAGTACTCTGGGTCGAATTGAAAAATTTTTCTTTTAATCTGAATTTTTTTTTTTCAAAGTGAGGAAACTTTGAAGTTAAGTTGAAGAATCAGTATCCACTGAATTTTACGAAAAAATAATTGGTCTTATTCAATGTGAAAATTTTTTGTGGATTTAACACCACAATGAAAAATTTTGTGCAGTTCATCGAAATGACAAAATTTCTTATATAGGAAAAAATGTTCGTTAAAACAACGGACAGGAGTTGCTGACCTTATATTGATCAACGTTTCTTCAATTCTACATGTTATTTTATCAATATGACTACTTAATTTGGTTCAGTGTATTGATTTCAATTTAATAAACATTTATAACATTTAATAAATTTAATAACATGAATTAATGCGCAAAATGATCAACAGCAGTTTAAAAAAAATGATATTGAAGTCTTTGGTCGCTTTCAATGCTGCCAACCGTACACTCCAGGGAAAAAACGAGATAAAATCAATATAATCAGTGTCAGATAGAGCCTATCCGTTGATGAAAGTCTGTTAAGTTCGGAAATTCGTAATTTAAATGCAAAAATCTTACTTTGAGCATGTTTTTTATTAACCTTTAATTCTTATTTTAAGAATGTTCTATAACAGTATTAAGAATGTGTAAGCTTAAAGTAAGCCCAAAGTCATTTCATTCGAAGAATGAAACAACTTGATTTTAGATCATTGTAAACTTAAAATAAGATTATTTAGTCTTAACATAACGCAATGAAGAATGTATGAGCTTAGATTAAGCTCAAAATCACCTTATTGTTCACCTATTAAAAATAATGCTCCTTAATAAAGCCCAAAATAATTACTCTTGAAATAAACATATATTTATATTTATATATTACTTTTTTGGATTGCTTCAAGAATGTCGTATCAAAATTTAAAATTGCACAGTTTTATTTGTCAAATTTATTACCAACTCCGTCACTTTCCTGTTTAAGAAAACAAAACAGATTATTATTTTTTTAAAACATATTTATTTAATGAAAGAAAAACGTTTAAATTGACTTAAATCTTAAATATGTCTTTCCATTATTTAATTTTTTTCTTCAGTTGTTTTTCGTCGTCATCTTCATCGGGGGCAACTTGTTGCAATGGATTATTATTGCTAGACACGAGATTTAAATTGTCTTCCGCACTGTCCAGCAAATACTAATAAGTCAAATCACTATCCATTTATATTATCACTTGCACTTTTTTCAATTTTTCACTCTTTTATTTTTTTTTAATACACTTAACTTTCTTTATCCATCATGCAAGTTTTAAATGCGACTTGATTGGAGAATACAATTCTTGTATCGGTAATGTTTGGGTTTTAGTTTGACATTGGTTGCGTTTGATTCGGGAATATAAATTCGTATAACATAGGTTAAGTTAGGTTAGGTTGAGTGGGGTTGTGAGATCGTCACAAAAGACCAGGCAAGACGGGCCCATCGCCATCCCCAGGGATCCATTACGGTTAAAAACCTAAACCAAATCACCCAAACAGTCAATCTCCCTGCTGGATTTAATTATTGTTCCAACAATGTTTGAGGAACCAACCTCCTCTAAGTTGTTAAAGAAGTACCTGCCTAGGTGCCTCCTTCTACTCCGAGCAATTGCTTGACACTCGCAAAGAAGGTGGGAGATATCTTCCGTTACTTGTAGGTCCTCACAGTACCTGCATATATCCGTGTTAGTTAAATCTAGTCTCATGGCATGCTTCCTTAGAAGTCAGTGTCCAGAGAGTATTCCTATCGTTAATCTTAACTTTGTTCTACTGAGATTCCTCAATTCTTCAGACTTTTTCCTATTTAAGACGGGCCACAATGCCTTAGAGACCCTGTGCCCTTCTCGCTGTGACCGTCTTGTGGCTGCTTTATTGGAGGTTTTCTCGAAGACAACCCTCTTAGCAACGGCCATAGGTGGTCTTATACCTTCGTATATCATGATCGTTTAGATCTTAATTGGTATGCACATTAATCCATCATGTAAGTTTAAGATTATTTCGGCTTGATTGGAGAGTATAATTCTTGTTCAAACGTGTATTGCTGCGCAAAAAATTATGCGGATGATATGGCTCCGATTTTAAGATTATTTCGGCTTAATTAGAGTGTAGAATTCTTATTCGATCCTGTATTTGAGTGCAAAAAACATAATTCAGGTGATATGATTCAGATTTTAATATTGCATATAGGCTTGATTTAAAATTAAAAAGCTTGATTCTAGATTTTTGCTATTGTTTTAAGAATCATTCGACTTATTTTGAGATTGAGCACGTAAGAATGAAGAACATTAAGAATAAGCCTGATCGGACTAGAATTTAGCTTGCGATATTTTAATGAGTGTGCATACCTCCCTAGTCCCTAGAAAGAAATTATAGAAGTCTTATGATCCTCGGTTTCGATGAAGACCGATAACCCTCCATTGTTCTAGTTCCGTCCGTAACCTCTCCTGCGCAAGGGAAACCGATTGCATAGTTTCATTTGCGTCAGTCGGCATAGGTACCTAGTGGATGTAATCTTCCTCGCGTGATTCCCCCTAAACTCTAAAGCCAGCAGTAAATAAACACATCGCTCGGTAATCGACAGATAGCCGTGAGGCCCATAAAAAGTATATCAAGAGGAGCAAGGCATCTATAACGGGTTTGGGCTTGCTAGGAAACTGCCCTAGGCGAGGTGAGTGATCTCATATTATTGACGTGTTCAATGTCGTTTTGAGGTTTCACCTTCGACATGCCTTGACCAAAGAAGCTATCAAAAATGTTGCTGCGATGTTTGACCTCGTTGGCGTTTAGGTAGATGAAACCCTTCAGCATTGTTTCTATCAGACCTTGTTAAAAGGTCAGTAAAGCCGCTCAGTTACAAAACTCTAGACTATAATTTAAGAACAAACAACCGCAGCTGCATGAATAAATATGCAACCACCGAGTACAGACCCTGTTGTGAGCCAGGGTCGAGCCACAGAGGAAGCTTCGGTACAGGTAAGGAGGGCGCGGCATGCTTGTGGTTGCTCGGCTAAAGCTTTGTCGGACGGGGAAGTTCCTGCTCCCCCCCCCCCCCCCCCCACCGTGTACCACCTGCTTAACAAACATTTTTATTCCATGCCATATTGAGTCAAAAAAAAAATTGAAGAGTGAAGGAAGCTACGTTATGCAGACCTCGGACAGACCAAATGGACTCTAATCAAGATTGGAAAGAAGGAAGGAGGAAAAGAAAGACTCAAGAACTTCTGCCACCACCTTTGAGGAAGACCGGGGAGGAACTCGCAAAACTAACTCTAACTATAGTCTAAACTTAAACTATTCTAACCTAGGAGTAAAACTAGACCCTAACCAATCCCTAATCTAACCTATATCTACGCTATTCGACTCCTAACATACGACATTGCTCATCCCCAGTGTATCTCTTAGATAGTGGTTCGCCATTAACCCCAGACATGCCCGATGTTAGTGGCAAGGGTCGGCCAGCCGACCTCATATCCATAAGGACACTTCCATGGCTATCTTCTTGGCCAAACACGATGAAAATAGCTCCTTAAAAGACACCCTCCAGTCACAAACTAACTAAGACACCACACGAGTAAGTTCCTGTCACATCCTGTCGTCTGGTTAGTAAACGTCCAGTCCTGTCATCGTGTACCTATAGAAAGACGGGCTTCCCAGAGCATCCACACACCGAGAGCGAAGGAATTAAACGCACATATTTAAATAATCAAACCAACTATAATTCAAATAAAAATCAAGGAGTGCCACTGTTATTTCTCTAAACAACAATATGCCTATCTTACCTTATCAACTAAATTAAAACCCAAAACCAAAAAGAAAAAAATTAAATGATAGGTATCTGAAGGATACTTATATGTAATTGCACAGAACTGCTCTTAATACTAGTTATACTACTATATCACTATGCTAAATGATTCAATCAATTCAAATAAAAAAAAAGAATTACTCACGTTTTACACGTCCCCCGTTGTCCTGGCGCCAGCACAAGAAGTTCCGTTTCGATGTTGATTCGGCTACCAAATATCTTTTTTTTCTGTCGCGCATAAAACTAACACTAACTAATATTTTAAGCAGGACTTACCCTAGCCTTACGTTACTCTAAAATCAATATAAAAAAAAAATCCAAATTGTAATCCAAGAAAACTAAAACTAAAAATAATTCTTTGTGGCACTACTGTACAAATAATCACTAATGATATTGTCCCTTAGTGGACATTGGTGTGAAAATCACTTTAATGTATTTGTTATGTGTTTGTTCGTGACAAATATCGTTCCTATTTTTTTTGTGTTTCCTTTTTTTTTTGTCCTGTTTAGTATCTCTTTTATGACTTTTATATGTTGAGCCAATGGGCAGTGGGTGGCACTATAAAAAAACTCCCAAAACGCCAGGCCGGTCACACCCAATTTTTGGTCGGCACGGTCTTGATCAGACGCGTCTGCCGAGAATCCCTTTGCGGACAGACAACAGCAGCTTGCTTAGCGATCGATTTTGAACCGGTCGGCCGGAGCAGAGTTCAAGGACACTTGAAGTGCAGGCCCAGAGATCCGTCCTATATGCGGTCGGATGACAACTCAATTGTATCTCTATATGAGTGGCATAAAATTACTTCCAGTTGAAAACCAAAAAAAAATGTCGCAATCACACACCTCTTCAGTGCACTTTTTTTCCTAATGAGCTTTAACCTTTCTGCCTTACCTTCCACCTTTATAGTTTTTTTTTTTTTTTTTATGTGTGACCTGCGATTTTAATTTTTCTTTAATTTGGTCTAAGTATTATTCTTAATATTTCAAACAGAAGACTCACCTCAACAGAAATTCTCAAAAAATCAAAAAAACGTTGCACAATTACTTTGCAAATTTTTCTATCGCAGTTATGCTCTATGACGGCTAATCAATTTGCAAAGACTATGAGGGCCGGTCAGTTAGTCGGTCGTTGCTCTTTGCGGTAGTCTTTTCCTATTCTTTTTCATTGCCAGCTGTACTATTTGCATGTGTTAGTGTACTTACAATTTTCTTTTCTAATCTATCCTTTCAATTCTCTTAAGGGAGAGGAGCATAGACTAACCAAACTAGACAGTCGACTTTCACTGCACCCACCCGATTTTCCCCGCAAATTTTGAATGACAGCTCTCTCTCGCGCTCTCTTTTTTTTTCCTGTCTGTGAATACGTGTATTAAAGGCCGTCGGGTGGCAGAATTTCATGAACAAATAAAATGTAAATGAATCTATAACAATAAAAGTAAAAAAAATAAATGTTGAGTATGGTTATTTAGATAGCTTAATTTGTCCTCCATCCATCTTCGGCAGTAAAAGGTGTTCATCCATTCACATTTCCGTTTATTTTTAATTTTGTTTGTATGAATTCTATGTTTGACAGCAAAATGCAATCATTTGGGGTTGTTCCAAAAATGAGTCAACAACTTGCAAGTTAAACCCAAGCTTCCACTAGGCAAAAGCGAATATTAGTATGTTAATGAATATTGTATAAATTTCTATTAGGGTGGATGTTTTTAAATTCGTTTATTTAACACCTTTTTGTACAAAATCAATATATGATTGGTTATTCTGTAGTTTAGTAACACTGAACATTGTTGAATAATGTTAATTAGGAACAGTAAGTATGCAAATTCTATTCTTATGCAAATATGCAAAAATAAGCAAAAAAAAAAAGTTTAACTCCTAACAAAAAGACAATAGACCTGTTTTTTGAGTTTCGTTCTCAGCAAAGCAAAGTAAAGTACGATTTTCAGTACGCAATTACAACAACTACACTCTACTTGACATTTCGAGACTCGTAGTAGTTATTGTAATTGTGTGCTGAAAATCTTACTACTTTGTCTTGCTGAAAACGAAGCTCAAAAAAACACGAATAATATAATGTTGTATTTAAGTGGGTTCTGCATTTTGATTTCCGATCTCAGATTTTGCGTATTCAATCGACCGTAAGAATTCAAATTGTTTTGTTCATTGTTGGTATTCGCATGCTTTATTTCGTTTTCTATACACATAATTCTTTTACAAATTTTAAAACAATGTATTTTGAAATGTGCACAGATTTTTTTAATTATTAATTAACAAAAACAAATTGCACTATTTGTGTTTTTGGTATACGAAAAGTGATCAAAACATTTTTTTATCGTTACGAGTAAAATAAAGGGCGAACTATTTTTTTCAATTTAACAAATGCATACTTGCATATATTATTGTGCAAGTATACATTTTACGTACTAATTAAAGATTATAAATTATGCTAAAACTAAAAAAATATTTTTCCCCACGACATACAAAAAAAAAAACCTTTTTCGTTAAACTGTGTTAAAATATATTTTTTTTTTTTCAATATGGCTTCGAAATTTAAAGCATTAAAATCAACGGGAAAAAGTTTATTTTCTTAAAATATGAAAAAAAAAACCTGAAGTTACAAAATCTCTTTTAACAAAAGTGGAAAAACCATGGTAGTTAATTTTCCCTGATTAATATTATGAGATGGATTTCTGCTAGATATTGACAAATAGTTATTATATTAGTTTATATGGCATTGTAACGAAATTATAACAAGAATTCCATTTGATACCAACAATTTCGAAAACTTTAAAAATTCCTAAAATGAACTGTGATGTGAACACCGCATAACTAATGGGCACAAGGTATGCCGAACACAGTCGCAAACACTTGACTTCCCACCATAATAATGGCCGCCCGGATGACATGAAGTCCCTGCAGCAAATTGTATAAGTATGAGTGCGGTAGCAATGGCGCTCCTTTGATTTGTACATGCACGAATACTTATGGAATTTGCTGCAGGACAGGCAGCTTGTAGGCAGAAGTACCGTTTCTGCTCTCAGTCGACTGTCTAGTTTGGTTAGTCTATGGAGAGGAGCTTAGCCTTTCAACTCTACAAACTATTTTCTGGTGTTATCGATCAATTGAGTTAAAATATACCAATTCCTGATACTAATAAATAATAAATTAAACCTAGAACATAAATATTGCACATAAAATATCACATTTTAAACTAAACCTAAATACGTTATTAGAATGACGAACCCTAGTTCAAAACATAACACTGCGTTCGATAACAAGTTATCGAAAGGTGGCTATAATTAGTCAAGTGCTTCTTCCCCTCATTGGTAAGGAACTCGGTGCTAGCGATCCCAAACTCACGTAAACAAAACAACAAAAGGAAAATGTGGAAACGAAATGTCATTGAGTTAACACGATCGACACGCGCAAATTCGACGGGTTCGGCCGCATCAGCACTTTCCCACGACTCGCACTTCACTCCATGCACTGGACACCGGATACACGCGCTGCATCGATTTGGCGACTCAGCACATTGGGCATGGCACATGCGGCTATCCACGGGCAGAGGTCTTTAGAATAAGTTAGTTCTAAGTTGGAATTTATGAGTCGGTGATTTCGAGCATTAAATATAATTTATAACGTTTTAATTGCCTTTTATTCAATTCGAACAAGTTGGACCAACCCAGGTTGGTGTTCGGTTTTTTTTTATACATCCTAAACAGGATGTTCTAACTCATTGACATGTCCGCAATCAAACGATGTTTTGGGTAATTTCAGTTGTGTTTATAAGTTGTTCTTACTTTTATATCATTTGTTCCCTTTTGTTATAGATCCTTTTATTGAGTTATTGTTTCAGGTGAGTAGTTATGCATTAGTCTTGGAGTTTGCTTATTGCACTTGCGCAGTGTCCAAAGGGCAAACTCCTAGCTGTAATCCGTTAACCTTTATAGTTTTTTTTTGTATTCTTTCCAGGTATGCCCCCGTAACAACCCTTGAAGTATTATCCCTCCTGATACCTAATAAAAACACTGTATAGGTCACGGAACTATACATCCACGCTCCCCATAAGCTCCATAAAACAAAACAGAGCTTAGCAAAGACACGCAATCTATGCAACGCATCTACATACAACTAGAGCCCCTTATCGTTCAAATAAATCATTGTCCTCGTATAGTAAAACACTGTGTGGATTTTAATTAAGCAAAAACCGTTCCGCCTGTCGATCGATTTAACGTCATTTTAATCTATGTACGAGTAGTAACCACCTTACGATAGTCAATTTGTACTGGAGAGTTCGCGCCAATGGCATTAATTAGAATATCCTAGACACATGGAGCACAAATAAATGAAAAGTAAATCCCCAACACGGAGACATTTCATCAGTGCGTTGTTTGTTTGTTCCACCCATATAGCAGCCTTAATCCGTTTATTCACCATGAGTTTAGCTCTAGGGGGACTATTTCTACGGCGGACCTACACAAACACATGCGGGTTGCACACGTATGTATATGTTGTATGTCCATGAAATTAACTTTTGAGGGAAAATTACCGGACGATGTCCTGTTGTTGTCCTAAAGGACGGAATTTGCGTTATTTCGTTGAGATAACTCCTGGCTTTGAAGCCGGAGCGCCAATACATACCCAACCATACCCATTACCCAGCCACCCACTTAACTGATTTGAAGCAGTTGATAGGTTAATTGAATATGTCTTTGATGTGCGTAATATGGCAAAACATTTGTAATTAAAGGCCCAAATGAAAACACTCTGTTTTAATTATTGCCACAGAACAATACGGCCGAAAAGCGATGTTTGTTGCGATAATATTGTTATATGTTTACTTTGTCCAAGTCAATGCGTTTGGCGTTGAGTTTATTTTAATTGCAAATTGATGGTAAATTTATGTTGACAACTAGAGACTCTCCGTCGTCGTACTTGAGGGCACTCGTGCCTTCTATATACTGTCAGTGGGCGAGTGCATGCGGGCCTGCTTTGTAATGAGCTTTTGGAGCGAACGTATAATACAGGAGCCGATACTACAGCTAGTGGTAGCTGATAGGCATGAAATTGCCAAACGATTTTCGTTTGTTGCCTGTTTACATATCGGTGTATGTCCGAGACTGAGGCTGAGCTGTGCCATTTTTTGTATAGGATAGACAGTAGACACTCATTGGGGATTGAGGATGAAAGCCACTATTGGAGGCGTAGAAGATACTACATTGAAGGTATTTTATACTACATTAAACGTATTTTACACGAGAATGCTGTATGGCAAATTGTATGTCGGCACAGTGGCTTAGTGGGTAGTGTGTTGGACTAGTAAGCGACGGGTCCCAGGTTCGAATCCCGAATTTTAAATCAAAAAAGTGAAATAAGAGTTGCACAGGTTTGTATATATAAAAATAAACTAAAGCTTATTTAAAACAAAATAGCATTTATTGAAGTGATAACTTCTTTAGGCGCGTTGGGCATTTTTGATATGGGGTAAAATCATTGAACTCGCGACACCAATGTTGCGACACCAGTGTTCGTGAAATTTGAACGAAAGTTGAGAGGGTATATAGAGTCATTGTATATAGAAAAATGTTTATATACAAGGTGGCGCAAAAATAACCTTCCGATGTTTTTTGGCTGTAATTTAAAAAAAAAAATGAAAAACTTTGATTCTTCTTGTGGATTATTTTTATTTGGTCTTTTAATTTTTTTTACATCAAGTCGAGAACATGATGTCATGTAAATGGCCGCCGCCACAGTTGATTGTCATTTGAGCCCTTTTTATGGCATTTTCCATCACTTTGGCCATAACTTCCGGCGATAGGTCCTCACATTCTTGACGGATATTGTCTTTAAGAGCTGCAAGAGTCCGAGGCTTGTTGACATAAACCCGCGACTTCAAAAAGCCCCACAAAAAGAAGTCTGGAGCGGTCAAATCAGGCGATCTTGCTGGCCAGTGCAAATCGCCAAAACGGGAGATTAGGCTCCCGGGAAATGCATCCTTCAGCATATCGGTTGTGGCACGTGCAGTGTGTGCCGTTGCACCGTCCTGTTGGAACCACATGTTTTCCAATCCCAATTCATCAAGTTGCGGCAAAAATAACTCGTTGATCATTGCTCGGTAGCGCTCACCATTCACAGTAAACGTTTGGCCCGCGACGTATTCGAAAAAAAAGGTCCGATGACTCCTCCAGCGAAAACAACACACCATACAGTGACTTTGAGCGGGTGTAATGGCTCTTCGTGGGTTACACGCGGATTTTCAGTGCCCCAGAAGCGTAAATTTTGTTTATTTACGTACCCGCTAAGATGGAAATGGGCCTCATCACTCATGATTATTTTTGATGAAAAATCATCTTCCTCTTGGTGGTGATTAAGGATGGCTTGAGCGTATGTTAGACGCGATTGGCGGTCAGCAGCTAACAGCTGATGCACCGTCTGGACTTTGTACGTAAAAATCTTCAAATCATGTACCAAAATTCGCTGTAAAGACCGTCGACTGATACCCATTTGCGTGGCACGTCGTCTGGTCGATGTCGACGGCGCTTCCATGACATCTTCGGCTACAGCAGCAATATTCTCTGCAGAACGGCTACTCCGGGGTCTGCCACGCCTGGCAGCATCTTGTGTTGTGCCAGTCTCTTCGAGGCGAGCGGCTAAACGTCGCAGTGTTTCACCACTAGGCGTTGGACGGCTAGGAAATCTGCGACGAAATTCACGTTGTGCCAAAGTCACCGACCGATTATTGCTCAAATAAATAGTCACCAATATTCCGCGTTCTGGAGCAGTGTAGCGTAACATTGCTTATTAACGTGTATTTCGAATGTGTTTACTAAACAAATGTCAAAACAGAACTGACATTAGGGGCCAATCGCAAAATTTATAGCATTTCCTGATAGGAGGATTACTTTTGCGCCACATTCTACAATGATAGAGTAGATAGATGTATCAACTAAGAACCAGCGACACCTAGCAGATAACAGACCTATCATACCTCAAAGAGAACAACAGACGCCATTAATGGTGTCACCATTATGTATTACCATATTACAAGACATTTTGTGTAATTGTTTTGGGAACCACTTTGTGAAATTAGAGTACACACATGAATGGATGAATATCTTTGCGGAATTTGTTTTTTCATTCTCTAAAGTGAAAAGAGTAAGTTTGTTGAGATAATAAATTCACTTTTAGCTTCAGAGAATTTGAAAAAATAAAAGTACAAAAATTCGCGCGAATTTGAGAAGGTAAGTGTCCAGTTGCAGAGCTGAGATGTAGATGTCGCTAAGTGCAGGAAATGAGTTGAACTCGCAGCACAAATGTTAGTAATGTTGCGTTGCCAATCACTTTTGACGAAAATACCTAACTTGAAAAAAAGATGCCTTTTTCAATAATATAATGGCTAAAATATATTTTTTTTGGTAAAGTGGGACAATAAATCGAAACATAAATATAAAAAAATAAACAAAACATTTTGTATTTATACAACAAACAGCTTTAAAATTTGTTTCCAATTTCATTTCACTTACCGGAAGTGGAAGCTGGAATTATTTTTAAGGAATGACAGATAGTGTTCGAAAAATGGACAGAGTATGAAGGTGGAAACACATTCTTTAAGACCGATGTTACATTTAATTTTTTTTGGCAAACATTTTTTTAAGAATGTTTAAAAAAATTCAAAAATTGAATTGAATTGAATGGGTATGGGAATCGTGGTAAGTATTAAATACACTAACCAGCCATGCCAACTAAGGCTTAAAGGCTTAAGGCTTCAAAAAGGGCACTTTTTTTATTTCAAATATTTATTATTTTGTTTTCTATTTTTAAATATTCTTAAAAAAATCTGGCCAAGAAAGAATTTTATATGTAACATCGGTCTTAACTGTCGGAAAATAAAAAAACACCAAAGAAAACCACGATAACATTTATTTTCTATTCTACAAAATTTAAAATAGCGAATGTAATCAACATAAATAAATAAAGGAATGAAGGGTGAAAAATTCATTAGCTGAAATAAAAGAAAATATTTTTTTGTTCCTACAATTAATGTGTCTCTTTTGGTTAGTTGTTTTAGGGGAAAAAATATGTTAGTGAAATACTCAAAATTTAGAAACACACCAAAATAATCAAAATGAAGTTTCAATGACAAACTCAAGTATTTATTTTTATTTATAAATCAACCACATCTTCACGACACGTTCACTCATGAAGCTTATTCAAACATGTCTTCGTGTTGTCTCTTTTTTATGCTAGCAAATTCTTCGCCGGGAATGTCAATAGAAAAAAGGGAATGGATTGATTACGATTATTGTGATTTGAAATATTATTTTTGAGTTATAATCTTTTCTTGAAGATTCCATTTAATAGCGGAAAAAACATAAAAAAAACAATTAAAATTTATTAGAACATTTTAAATAATTCCATTTGAAAACAACTGCTTCAGCCAAGAATATTAGCCTTGTTTTTTGAGCTTTGTTCTCAGCAAAGCAAAGTAAAGTAGGATTTTGCGCACGCAATTACAACAACTATGATCTACTTCACACTTCGAGACTCGCAGTAGTTATTGTAAATTGTGTGCTGAAAATCCTACTACACTTTGCTTTGCTGAGAACGAAGCTCTTCGAGACTCGCAGTAGTTGTATGCTGAAAATCTTACTTTACTTTGCTGTGCTGAGAACGAAACTCAAAAAAACACGCCTACAGTTGTTAATAGTTTCAACAAATCGATCATTACAAAAAATGGGAATGTGAAAGAAGAAATTGGTAGAGAAACTTAAACGAAATTCTATGGCGAACATGCGAACAATTTTTTTAATATCAATATTATTAAAAAAAATATCTATCTATCCAAAATTCGTTATAAAAACTTAAAATAATATTCCTTTCTTTATAACCTGTAATTGGAACATTAATTTCTATTCAATTATAAAAAAATCGAACAACAATTTATATAAAAAAGCAGCGAAAAATGTCAACCTAGAACTCAGAAAAACTATGGTTTACAACATAGCCCTTGATATTGACATGAGAACCCACCTAAGGCTACCGACATAGTGGTTTAATCCGGAAGAGTGTAGGCTGGTTTTTTTCAAGTATGAGTGAGTCCCCTTTGATTAGCATAGGCACAAATACATGAATTTAAACTGGGCTACATCCAAGGTCAAATTCAGCTTGTAGGCAATTTCTCTTTTTTTGCTGAAGCTGTCAGTCTATTTAATAGTTAGTTTATGGGCGCTACTGTTTTACAGTGGATTAGCAGAGAAACACATCGTTTCAATAGAAACATGTAAATAAAAGAGCGTCAGCTGTTGAAAAGAAGCAAAGCTGCAAAGAGTGATTTCAAATTAATTCTCTAAATGTTTATTATTGTGAAATATAAAGCGAAAATAGCAACTTATTGTCCCATGAATCGATCAGGTTGGGTTAGGTAAGGTTGAGTGGGGTTGTGAGATCGTCACAAAAGACCAGGCACCAAGACGGGCCCATCGAGATCCCCAGGGAACTATTACGGTTAAAAACCTAAACCAAATCACCCAAACAGTCAATTTCCCTGCTGAATTTAATTATTGTTCCAACAATGTTTGAGGAACCAACCTCCTAGGTGCCTCCTTCTACTCCGAGCAATTGCTTGACACTCTCTAAGAAGGTGGGAGATATCTTCCGTGACTTGTAGGTCCTCACAGTACCTGCATATATCCGTGTTAGCTAAGCCTAGTCGCATTCTTCCTTAGAAGGCAGTATCCAGAGAGTATTCCTACAGTTAGTCTTAACTTTGTTCTACTGAGATTTAGTAATTCTTCAGATTTTTTCCTATTTTTAACGGTCCACATTGCCTTTGAGACCCTGTGTCCTTCCAGCTGTGACCATCTGGTGGCTGCTTTATTCAAGGTTGTCTGGTACCCTTAACCATTGTATTTAGTGGGAGCTCCGCTCCTTCCTTAGCCAGAACGTCGGCTTTCTCGTTACCTTCAATATCAGAATGCCCAGGTACCCAACACAATCTGACATGGTTCTGCGAACATAATGCATTAAGCATTGTGCGGCAATTCCAGACTATTTTAGATTTTGTGGTATATGATTCAAGCGCTTTAAGCGCATGCGCATTATTGGATATCGATCTCATCTCAAGTACCTCCGCAGCTTTGAGTACGGCCAGAATCTCCGTCCGGAAATCTCAATGCAAAATGTAGGTCTAACTCGCTGGAGTATATGCCTGACCCCGTACCCTAACCGGTTTTGGAACCATCAGTATATATTGAGATCTCATTGTCCCTCGAGACTAAGTTCCTATACCAGTCCTGTCTGTCAGGGTACGACACATCGTATGGAGTGTCAAAATCAAGTGTACCAAGGCTTTCATCCGCTTTTTCCGGGATATCAGAGAATGATTCCTTCAAAATAGTACTATGCCCTTAATTACTGTTTTTAAGAAGGCCTAAATTAGTAAGCCGTAGCGCACTATTACCTGCATTTGATTGTATTTGTAGGTCCAGTGGTAAAAGGTGCAAAAACGCTTCCAGTGCAGCCGTTGGTGTGGTACATAAAGCACCCGTAACGGCAATTCAGGCTGTTCTTTGTAGCCTGGTCAACGTATCCCGTACATACTTCTTGTTCGTGGCCTTCCACCAAACAAGAGCCCCGTAAGTAGTTATAGGCCTTACTACCATTATGTATAGCCAATATAATATTGACGGCCTAATGCCCCATTTCTTTCCTGCTGTCCTCTTACAGATGAACAGAGCATTATGAGCCTTACGGACTCTTTCCTGGACGTTAAGTTTCCAATTCAGTTTTCTGTCTAATATCGTACCAAGATATTTTACGCTCTCCGAGAGGGAAAGCTCCACTCCTGCAAGTCTGGGCTGCTTAAAGGGTGGTATCTTGTATTTTGTACTAAAAAGTACGAGTTCCGTTTTCTCCGGGTTGACTCGTAGTCCACACCCTTAGGCCCATATTCTGGGCCTATTGAGGGCTGTTTCCATAAGCTCACTTGTCGTATCTAGGAATTTTCCTTGGACAGGCAGTGACGCTGAATCCTGCATTATTTAGTTCTATAAGTATATCGTCTATGACCAGCACCCAGAGAAGGGGGGTGATGACTCCTCATTGTGGGGTGCCTCTAGTAACAGATTTTCTTATTGAACTGTTTCCGAGGGTGGAATTGATATTTCTCATGAATTGAACAAGTTTTGTAAATTTATTTCTTAAGATTTTTTACATTATGATTTATGATCATTTACATTATTTTTTTTTTTTGCAATATGATGAAGTAAAACTTTTGAATAGGTACATTTGAATAATAAGTTTTATCAATAAATATTTATGGTTTTCTAGAATATCACCAACCTTTAATAAGATATCCTCTACGAAATATTCTGAAATATATATTAAAAAATATTTTCTAATTGCATAAACCGACCTATACTTAAGCCTAGAATGCTGTTCCAGGAAAGCTAAAATTAAGCGCCTCTCCAATGTTTCTCTCCACCACTTCGCTTAATGTGCGCTTAATTTTGACAGTGTAAGTTCCGTCAAAAAAAAAAACTGTCTTGGTAAAGCTGATTGACTTTGTTCTGTTGCTTTATTTGTACTTGTACAGCTCCCTCCTCAAAAACCTCATCCATTACTCCTCGTTCTAAAAGAAATTAAATTAACAACAACGAATTTCTAACCATTCTCCATACTGTTAATTTGCTTTCGTTTGAAATTTTGTTCCGAATACCGATATTTCTCTGATCTATCAAAATTTACCTGTGGAAAAATGTATTTTGCATTAATAAGCTTACTAAAATTGTGTAGAGATTTTTCGTACAGTGGCTAACAAATTTAGCTTGAACTGCGGACTGCTTGGCTTAACTGCTTTGCTTAATTTTATCTTTGGAGACATTTTTGTATGGGAGCTTAATTTAAACGCGAGCAGCATACTAGGCTTTACTTGTGAAATGTGACTATTTCTTTTGATGATGTGCCCAGTTGCCTATAATGAATCACAACCCACAACACAACACTTCATTTTAAAATATTTCAATGTATTTTTTTTAACTTTTTAACTCACTCAATATATGCAAACACTGCCTAATTTCGAATAATTTGAAAATGACAGTTAACTTGGTCGTATTAAGTTTACTTTGTTTTCCGCTGTAAAACTGTAGCGCGTTGTATTTTTGGAACATGCGTTAAGTTGCCTACTAGCAGTCCATATTAAAGTGTTTTCCAATAAGAGGTGTTATTTTGGTATTCAAAGAAAATTTTCATTTTTTGAGATAAATGATTATTTTTTGAGATAAATGATCCGATTGTCGGCGCAGTGGCTTAGTGGTTAGTGTGTTGGACTACTAAGCGAGGGGTCCCAGGTTCCCGAGAAAAACCCAAATTCCAACTTAAGGTTTTTTTCACTGCGCCACCTCTCGCGAACGTCTGACAAACATCCGAGAGTATAACTGTCATGAAAGAGCTTCTCAATTGGCATAAAATTGTAGATCCCTTCCATTCGTCCCAAAAAATAAAAACTCACACAAGGCGAATGGTTGTGAGAAGCTAGGCTTGGGTCCATGCGGACCTGTTGCGCCAATTATTTATTTAAATGATCCTATATTTATTTCATAGTAAAGAGGAAAGTATGCCGTTAATAATGAAAAACAACATCAGCCAAATGGCCACCACGAGCACGCATTCACGGCCATATCCTTTTCATGAAATTTTCTATAACCAAATCGCAAAGTGGCTGTCCTCGAAAGCCTCACGAATTTTATCTTTGAGGTCTTGAATCGACGCTGGGCTATTGGCGTAGACCTTATCTTTCCCGTGGCCCCAAAGGAAGAAGTCGCAAGATGTTAAATCACAAGATCTCGGTGGCCAATTGTGATCACCTCTTCGAGAGATAACACGGTCCGAAAAATTTTCCCGTAAAAGATCAATGGTTTCGTTGCTTGTGTGGCACGTAGCGCCGTCTTGTTGAAAGTAAACGTTGTCCAGATCAATACCATGCAACTCCATAAAAAAAATCATAAATACGGTGTAATGACGTTTGTGGAATGCCCAATTCCAAAGAACGACGAGGAATGGACAAACCTGGGTTTTCTTCAACACTTTGGGCTACAGCAGCAATATAATCAGCTTTTCTTGAGTGACGTGCACGGGTTTTATTCTTCACATCACTAACTTGTCCCAACAGCTCGAAATTTTCCACCAATTTCTGTATTGCGGTCCGACAAGGTGCTTGACGACGACCAAAAAATGCTTTAGTTTTGCGAACTGTGGCTTCAAGATTTTCACCATTTCTGTAGTGAATTTGAATAATTTCAATGCGTTGTTGAAGTGTGTATCGTTCCATTTTTAGTAATGGCGTAGTTTCTACTTGTCAAATGTCAAAAAAAAAGCTTCAAAAGTGACAGCTACCGAAATAGCGGATCATTAACAATAACACCTCTCATTGGAAAACCCTTTATAATAAGTCAATGCTTCCAACATTTTTGTCTTTTGAAAGTTCTCATAAATTGGAGAAATATTGAGATAATGAGAAAATCATACGATATTCGTACGGTCCAATAATGGGTTATCAATTCTTATTGTTTGTTATACTGATTCAGTTTTGTTCTCAAAAACTAAGCTTATTGTGTCACACCCTAAAGATTTCATTCCTGTGTTTTTTTTTTTAATTCCTGTATCATTTGATTTTTACATTTGTGGACTCAAAAGTGAAAATATATTCATTAATAAATTACGTAACAAATAAAAATTAACAAATGAACTGGAAAATAGAACGATTTGTCACAAATAGATGGGTTGGTGACCGAAGTGAAAAAAACAGTGAACAAACACTCATTGCTTATCATTGACTTGTAATCATCGGTTTTACTAAATCGATGGTAACCTAACCACAGGATTTGAGCAGCTGTCAACAGACCGGCCCTGAATCGATTTAGCCATGTCCGTGTGTCTGTTTTGACATAGGCGAATGAAATTTGGTGACAGGAATTCTTTTTATCGTCGTCAGGTTGGTATTAAAAATGGGCTATGTCAATCAAGTAGTTCTGGTACCTCCCATACAAAACCAAATTTGCATGACTTGTATTCCACTGCATAGTTGGTTATCAAAGCATCGGCCAGGCCGATGATAACACTTTTACTTGTTTTATTTTTCGAGCTGTTTAGGTTTATATTTCGTACGGTGGCTTTAATTCTCAGTATATCTTACAAAGACTGTCTGCTGATGCCTTTTCATCGATAACTGCCCCTGCTTACCTACTTTTTCTTTCATCCGGTGTTAACCATGCTGCAAAAGGATCCATATAGATCATCGATTTACATGCACTTACAACAACAGCAAGTGATTCTGCTTCTCATCGAGATCACGAATCATGATCTGAAAATTATGTCTACTATTTCCCACTATATGGCTTGTTTCAGTTTTAAATGTTGGTGTGCCTGAAAACGCTACCTAATCACGTTGCCAGACAAAAAAATTAAACACAAAATATCAATTGTTTTTTTCCCGCACGAATTAAATCCCCATCCGTATTCCGTGATATTTTCTTTTTATAAAGGTATGTTCAGACCAGCCAAACACTTGATAAACAATTATATACCTACATGTTTTATAAAAATTTCTAAAAATTTGCTGGTTTGGATCTGGATACAAAAAAAAATGAATGAAATGTTTCACAGTTTCCCAATCGTGATGGGAAATCATTTTTGTTTTACAAGTTTAACTGCAGAAAGTGAGCGCTGTTTTTTGATTATTATTGATTTTTTTTTAAATAAAACAAAAATGTCAAAAAATCTTGGAATACCTATTGAGAAAGCGATTCATTTAATACGAATATTTGAATTAAATCGTGTGTCAAGTGATTTCCGAGACCAAAATTACAAAAATATAAACTTAACTCGCTGCTAATAACCGTACCACATTATTTTCTTCTAGTTGGACTAGAAAAATACAATTGAAATATTTCATAAGCATTTAATAACTAAATTTCTTAAATCTCTTATAAATGTGTATGAAATGTGTCCGAATTGCTTCAGAAACATTTATGAAATGTTCCGCTGGTTTGGACACACCTTAATATGCCAAGATAAACGGATGTGCTAGCTGCAAAATGTTGTTCATGTGTTGCATATTTGAACATGAAATACTAAATTTGTTTCTAAAAAATATGGAAAAGAAAAATTATTAAAATTTGATTCAAATATGGTAACACCCCCGACATTGCAAGCGAAATGACATGTGCCATGTGTGACGTCACGTTGAGCAGAATATTTGCAATATGGCTGGTGGAAATGTGAAGTTTGTAATACCCTGTATTATATGTTTTGTTTTTGAAAGCAGCTGTTGCAACAACTCAAAAATTAAACTTTTTAATGATCCGTCTTGTTTTATTTTCGTGATCTGATCGGGATCAGATCATGCTGATAATAAAAAACAGCTGTTGTTTCTACAATCAGGTGCATAGCTTTCGCCTCGAACTATATTCAAGGGAAAGATTTTTGTTAGCAAATCGATTCGATGGGGATTGTCCTTTATAGATCGTTTTTCATATATCCATGATCTGGTTTCTTGCCCGCAGTTCCTTTCATATTTTAAATAATTTTGCAGCTCATTTTCTATGGCCTTTCTGGAACTTTATCTAAGATTGGTTTAACATAACTGCAGCAGGTACATTTACAGGAGCTCTCGACTAAATATGAATTGTGATTTGGGTTTTCTGAGATCTTTCCGTCCTCAACTTGGCTTGCGATCGGTGCTTATCCCAACACTCGAGATCTCCTTCTGAAAGCACCTGGTCCTGTTTCACTTATCGCAATTTGCCCCATTTGGAAGCCAAGTGATAGACACTGGTTCTAAGAAAAGGACCCATTATACGCTAAAAAAGTTTAGCTTGCTGTCCATTGTTTAAGCTCATCCTCCCCATTTAGTATGAAATTGTAGTCCGGACACGCCACCGGTAGAAGAGAGAAGTTACGTGATTTAAGTAAACATCACTGTTTACTTAAAATTCAGGTAATGTTATTGAAAAATACATTGCAGTTACACAAATGACTATCATACTCAGCTCGGCTGCTTAACAAAAAGCACCATGGTCCCAAAAACCCCGGCAACCTTCACACGTTTTAAAACAAACCCAGAGCTGCTATTATTTTAACGAAATGCTATACGTCCAACATCTCCCCGAATGCACAAATCTGAAAATCTGAAAATCCTTGTTTATGCACTCCGGCATAAGTGTTGAGCGCTAAATGTTTAAATAGCTTCGCAGCAACTATATGGCATTCGTGCGGGATCCCCAAGCACACCAACCTGTTAACTGCTCGATGCTGTTTTCCACGCCATGCCTTTGGTAAATAATTTCAGTCTCATGATAGCGCCGCGTTTCCCCTGCAAAAACTATGTGTTCCGTTACATCCACCACTGTTGCACATAAAAACTTAAAAGCTAAACTTGCACCCAAAGTGCATCCTCATCGCTTGAGTTTTTAATAAAAAATGATTAATGCGGCAAAAATATTCCCGAGAAGAATAGGATTCAAGTGGGGGAGGCACACCCATATTTGAACAGAATTTCACCTGTATTTGGGTGCGGGCACGAGATGAAAACATTAGAGAGTCGTATGCGGTGAAGTATACATGATGCTGCCACTGCTTCTGCCTTGCTGAGTCGGCTTCTTTTCAAGGGCCATCCTACAGCCACCACCTGTATGTAAGTGATTTTATCTTTCGTCCTTGTTACCATCCCATTGTTGTTGCTACTGCTTCCAGATAGGATTATTGAGACATTAAGAGGCTGTTGAGCTGTACGGTTAAGAAGCCGGTTATTTTGAATAAAAACATCCTTCCTTCTTGGTATACACGGTAGTCAGCTTAGACAAAGGCGAAATTGTGTGGGTGCGGGCAAACCAGAAGGTAAGTGCTGCCCTCCGGGTCCGACGTCAAGACCAGCTCACATGGGACAGGGAATAATAATCGTGATTTATGTGCTCTTTAAAATTATATGAAACCTTTGGAGTAAACAATTTCCCAAGATACCGCACATAGAAGGAGCCACGGTGTACATAGGTGTGTAGATATACATCGATGCGCTATTTTTGCAAGATCATTTCGAAAGTAGTTGCAACTTGAAAGTTTACCAACTTCCTTTCTAAGTCCCGTAGAGAATATATCTTTTCGCTTTTTCTTGCTAGGAGCAGAACCACAGCTCGCATTTTTATCCCCCTTTAAAGTGTGCGTTGGGAGTGGCAAAGTGTTGTGTCTTGTGTTATAATTTTTGAGCACACCTTATGCGATGAGCATAGATGCATCTCATTATTTAAAATTATTGCTGGAGAAATATTTTGAGTGCTCTTATGGGGTAGAGTTGCATTTTATGTACATCTTTTTGGCTCAAACACGCTATATGCTTGAGGTATTATAGAATGTGCAGTCTTTGAAGCAAATGGTATGTTTATTACGCTTTTGGTTGAGAACTTTCAGCTCGTGGGAAATTTAAGCATGCCTCATGGTGCTAAGTTGATGCTGCACAAGGGTATTGAATGATATAGAGGAGAATCGGCAGTCGTTTTTTCTATAAGGTAGATAACACAAACTCATGTGGTTGGCACACATTTTACACAGTTAGGAGTTTTTTGGTCGAAGGTATCTGGTGTGGGAATAAAAGGGTTTTGTATAAACTTCGATACACAGTGTCGTAGAACTTGCTCTGTGTCTACTATGGTGACAACAACCAGAGAGGTGCAATTTGGATTCTTCCGGGGGTCGAAGCTGAGACTTTTCGTTTCGCAGTCCATCATACTATCCGCACTGAGCCACTAGATCCCCTAGAAATGGATACCTATCAGTGAAACAAATCCCATGTTGCACATTTATCCCTGTAGCTCCGACATATTTGGAGCTGAGGTCAGTGAAGATTTTTCAGGACTAATAAGGGTGCTGAAACAAAGATGGTGGCGAATGAACCCTGTTTAGGCAAAATAACAACACACAGGTCAACGCATAGTGCTGACGATGCAAAACAACATAGACAATCATATTGAGTCAGCAGGCCAACGGTGTGTGCAACAACCTTGGGTGCTGACTAAGCTGTTATGATATTACTATTAATTCGTAGACTAAGGGCGAGTTAAAGATATCCTTCCCGGAATATCTAAAAAAAACGCGAACGCGTGCCCGAAGGCACGCCCACGGTTCGACTTACAATAGAAAAACTACCGTTCAACTTTTATACGTGATTTATGTTATATAGATATATAATACAATACAAGTCCACGACCGTACTCGTCCAGATCTCAATTAAGACTAAAACTTAAAACTATATCCATGCCATGGGTAGTCCCATCGCCCATGGCCAATCCGCTGAGTCGCCTAATTGCACGCAGCGCGTGTATCCGCCTGCATCGGGTGTCATCCACATTTCATGTCGTGGGAAAGTAATGCCGCAGCTAGTACCGTTGTTGTATATGGGACCTGGCCAATAACCTGCTGACTCAGTGGGAACAGGTTTGTGCACGTTGATATCTTTTTTGCAGGTGTGCATTACAGATGGTGATAACTCCTCCCTCCTTGAAAATCTACGGCCCGTAGATCTTAGGTGACCTCAGGGTCAGACTACTGCCTGCGATAGGTCAATGGATGAAACCGTTGGAAGGCGGGGTCTTGAGTATATCTTCCTCCAGATGATGAAGACGATTGATGCCACAAAGGTTAAGATTGCAGCTTCTGTAAGTATAGAGATTTTAAATTCTCGAGTTAGATTACCTAGGCGTTCTATGTTCCGAACGCTGATGCCGTGCACGTATCCCAAGTCAATCTCGCGGTAATGATTAGTGATGTTCATCATAGCGGGAGGAAGGGCTTGTAAGGCTGTAACCGTAGAGCTCGAAAATGTTCTACCCTTCAGCCGGATGCTTTCATTGTAGAGCTGGATTACGTATGTGCCTGAAAGAAATTTTGAAACATTGTTAGAGGTTAAATCACCATTGAAATTAGTGACAAAAATTGTGTCCTCTTTGATGAGTTCAATAATCTCCTCATTGTTAGTCTGGAAGCCACAAGTCGCTGATCCTCCTTTCAGTAGTCTAGAGACGCAAGCGTCCTCAGGAATTTTCTGCAGTGATTTGTCCTCGCAGATTGTCGAGTTTTTAATTGAAAGACAATTCGCTACGATGCCAAAGGTTTTTTCGTGATTGACTAGCATCTTCCTGAATTTCATCTCGATCTGTTTTCCCTCGATCACCGATGGCCTTGTTATAAGTAGGTTAAATTCCTCTTGTCCCACTTTTGGCATTGAAATAACATACAACAGCATCGATCCATTGGTGAAGATTGATGGTGTTCCATACTCGATTGCCTCAATTTCGTTGGCGTACGGGAGGGTCTCCAATTCGCTAATAACCTTGTTGATTTCCTCAGTATTTAGTAGGTTCGTGTTAATTAGGCCGCTCTTCGCCATCTGACAAGCCCTAACGATTTCGTTTATCTCGCCTTTTATGAGTATGATCTCGTCCAAGGCGTCCTGCTCGAATCTTCCAGAAATGCTGTCCTTGACCCCTTGCTCGTATCTGTCAATCACCAGGTTAATCTTGCGCGTTATATCTTTTGTAATGTCAATGAGTTTCTCGTTGACTTGGTACTGTTGATCGTTGTTTTCAATTATTCTTCCTTGACTTTTAAGTACTTCGTTCCAGTCAGAGGCATCAGGACTGCCAGCTACCCACTTCCAGGCTGTTCCAATCCAGTCGATAAACCTAGCTTTCCTCTGTGATTTGCCTTTCAGTAAGCTAAGGCGATCCCTTATCTGTTGCACATGAAATTCCATTATGCGCCTCCTATCCTTGTCCTCGATGTTGTTCGCTATAGCGTTAGTTACCCCGTCAACAAGGTTCTGAAACTGTGCCAGGTCAATGGTGTGTACTAGCTTGAAGCTGCCATCAACGATCCATCCGTGGCCCTCCTTGAAGGAGACTATGGGTGATTTGTAGTTGAAAATCTGGAATCCTTCGGCGACGGATAGAAGCATGAGTCTGTGAAATAGATACTAAGTGATGCAAGAGTGGAATCTCCTCGTTGAGTAAAAAATGACAGGAAGTCATATCAACGTTATAAACTTTTTATTTTAACTATCTATATGGACTTAAGGATAATATTACAAGTTATAATTAGTCTACTATATAATTTTTCTTAAATGTATAATGGAAAAATTCGATACATGCAATTAGCAAAATGATCAAATGATTTTTATTTTTTCTATTTCGACTTTCATTCCCCCTTTTTTTTTTTTTTTTTTCTTTTGTTTTTTATTTATTTCACATTTTTAATGTGTCTCTTATGGACTTTTCGTCCCGTGGAGGTGATAACTGTTATTTTGTTATCCCGAGCCACGATTTCCTTGCGGTATAAAGGCAAATTTTTGCCCTGTATTTTTTTATAAGCCGTATATATTATGTCACCCCTTCGAAATTTTTTTGGTGATGGCTTTTTGGCATTGAGCCGTCTATTGCATGATTCCTGTTTTTTTCTAATTTCCCCTCTCAATTCGTGATTAACCCTAGCACGAAAGTTAACCAAGTTCTGAAAATTTATCCTCGCGGTTCTATTAAAAAATACGTCCGATGGTTTCTTTTTTGTGACCGAATGGACGGTGTTGTTATATCTGTCGACTGATATGTTCATTATTTCCTTCGGACGCAAACCCTTATATTCCGCTTTCAGACAGCGATAAATCTCCAAAACCGTTGAGTGCAGCCGCTCTACTTGCCCATTTACTTCACTACGGTGAACAGGTGTTAAATACAGCTTTATACCCAACATACGTATAAAATTAAGAATGATTGGGCTGAGAAAACTGCGTTCATTATCGGTTACTAAGATTTTAGGCACCGTGAAGTAATGCAAGATTTTAGTGATTTTATCCCTAAGGTAAAGCGATGATTTATTTTTTATATGAAAGAGTTTGGCAAACTTTGAAAATTTATCGATGCAGCTAATGTATTTTTCGTTCTGCACCTCCCCAATATCCATGTGAAGGATTTCACACGGATATGATGGTATGGGGGTTGCCTGTAGTTCAGGGTCAGCCGGGTGCCTGTCGTACTTGTTTGCCAGGCAGATTTCACACGTTTTTGCATATTTCGTAACGAGACTGTTCATTCGAGGAAAATAGTATCGTTCTAACAATTGTAGCTTATTTTCCCTTGGGTTCCTGTGTGCCCTCCTGTGTTCCTCGCTAATAAGTTGCCACACCCTGTCTTCTTTCTTCACATCTTCTACTATCCTCTGCGTGATACGAACTTTGTAAGTTATGAAGTTGTTAAGATATACTTTTTGTAACATTCCAATATACGGTTCCGGTATCTTTATGCCGTTTATCAGATTCGGCCTCAGTTTTTCTTTAAGAATTTTTACTAAATCCGGCTCATTTAAATTTTCCTGAGCAACGAAATGTCGGGAATAACCAGGATGGGGATCTTCATATATACTTAGACCCTTCCCAGCCTTTATTATGACCTGATTACGAAACACATTGAGGGGTGCCTCAACATGTGGAATAAGATCAGAGCCATCCTGTTCTGCGCTATGCATAGTTCCGCTGGCTGAGTCAGTAGAGCCCTCCGACTCTGTAGCTGTTTCCGTTGATGAATCTGATCTCGCGCTAGCTGCCACAGTTTCCGTTGTGGAGTTGTTTTCACTAGCTGAGTCAGTCACAGAGCCATGTTCCACGTTATTCGAACTTGGTGCCGTCACAGGTCTAGCTGTGTCGGTCAAGTGATTCATCTGTACCTTAAGTCTCGAGAGAGCATCTGCCACGACGTTCGATTTACCTGGTTTGTAAACCAATTCGCAATTATACTCCTCGATGCGCGCTTTCCAGCGCTTCAACTTCGCGTTGTAGTTTCGATTACCTAACGCAAATGTTAAGGGTTGATGATCCGTGTACACTTTTATCTTCTTTGCTCCATAGAGGTATGATCGCAAATTATCGAGGGCCCAGACAATTGCCAGCATCTCCTTTTCATTCGTCGCGTAGTTCTCTTCAGTTTTGTTAAGGGAGCGGGATATGTATGAAATTGGTCTGTCATTTCCGGATTCCCCCTGAGACAACACTGCCCCTATGGCATAATCGGAGGCATCCGTTGTAAGGTTGAAAGGTTTGTTAAAATCGGGGAATGCCAGAACTTCTGATGAAGTCAATAGCGTCTTGAGATCACTGAATGCCCTAGTTTCTTTCTCGTTCAGAGTTATAGGTATATTCTTGGATTGATTAGCCTTAACCTGGGAATTTTCTCCTCTAGTGAGATTGGTAAGAGGCTTAGCCACATGGGCGTAATCTCGAATAAATTTCCTGTAATAGGAGGTCAGACCAAGAAATGATTTAAGTTCTTTCAGGTTCGAAGGGGGAAGGAGTTCTTGAATAGCTGAGACTTTTTTGGTGTCTGGCCGAATGCCGTCTGGAGTTATGATGTACCCTAGGAAATCAACTTCCGTTTTCATAAAATGAGTTTTTTCTAAATTAACCTTTAGGTTTGCTTCCTGTAATCGAGTCAAAATGGTTTCAATATTTCTTAGATGGCTCTCCTCGCTATCCCCAAAGATGATGATGTCATCTATGTATACATAACAGATTCGGCCTATGAATTTTTTAAGGACATCATCAATCATCCGCTGGAATATGGCGGGAGCATTTTTCAGACCGAAGGGTAGTCGGAGGAATTCATATTTCCCGTTCATAGTGGAGAATGCGGTTTTAGGAATGTCTGATGGCTTCATTGAGATTTGATGGAATCCAGAGGTAAGATCCAAAGTAGTGAAATATCTCGCCTTGCCAAGACTCGCTATTGTTGAATTAATGTCAGGTATGGGGTAGGCATCGGATATGGTTACAGCATTCAGGCGCTTATAATCAATTACCATACGGTATTGTTTTTCGCCTGAAGGCTTAGGTTTTTTGGGTACGACCCATATGGGTGAATTGTATGGACTCTTGGAGGGTCTTATGATTCCCTCTTTCAAAAGTTCGGCAATCTCTCTGTCAACCTCCTTCCTAAGAGGCGTCGGATACGGGTAACTTTTCGTGTATATTGGTTCACTTGTGCTTGTCTTTATTTCCGCAAGCACAGTGGTCCGGACTGTTTCATGATTGCTGATGGGGCCAAAAAGAGAGTTATACTTCCTAATAATATAATGTAGCTTGGATTGGGTTTCGCTCGGTAGATTCTTGTCAAGAGCAATGTTGACCTCCTTTGAGAATTTTTCTCTAAGAGGAATAACAATGTTAGGAGACAGTCTTAAAACATTTGCTTTTCTGTCGATTACCGCCTCCAGTTCCTTCAACGTATCATCCCCGATGATACCGTCAAAAGAAACCAGACCCGGCAGGACATAGAATGTCATTGCCGACTTGCTTAAAGAATCTCCCGGTAATGCAATGATTAATTTTGATGTTCCCGGCTGCTGAGTGCACGGAAAATGGTTTCTGGAGGCGCGTGGTTTTACTGGAGACGGACGGACTAATGAAATTCTTGTTCGCCCCCGTATCGACAAGGAATTTCAGTATGGTTCCGTTACCTATGCGATACCCTATATATGGTACGCTGGATGTCCGCCTGTCATAAAATTTACCTCATCTTCTAAGCTTTCGTTCGCTGTCTCGACGTATCTCTCGACCTCATTCGGTGATTCGGGCGATCCTTCGTCGAAGGTTTGCAGGCTGAACATCCTCTGCTGTTTCCGAGGGTAGTTCTCTGACCATGCGCGCCTTTTGAACTGCCTGTTGCCCTGCGGTCTATTCATATAGTTCACGTTACGTGACTAGGTTGACTGGTCGATATCCATCCTTTCGTGTGGCTTAGGGCCACTTGGCCTCGGCGGAATACCGTTTTCACGGTTGGGGGTGACTTGTGGTTGCTGATGGAATCCACTGAACCCTGGCCGCGGAAAACTCCTCTGTGGCAAGGTAGCCCTAACATCCTTTTTGAATGTCTGATTTATAGGAGCAGAAATCGTGTTCGGCACCGACGAAAGGTGTATCGCGTGATTACGGTAATTAAGATTTTGTATCTCCAGGCATGCCGAGTAGGCTTCCGGGAGAGTTTTAGGTTTCTGTATGATAAGCATCTTGGAGATTTCGCCGTTCTTGCCACGGATGAACACGTCCAAAGCCCTATTCCTTTAAGTTTCGACTAGGGCCGTGACTGTTTCCTGACTAAAGGTCTCAGTTTTAATTTTATTTATCATTAGTGATAATTGGTGGTTCACTGCGGCGTAAAATTCGTCTAGCTTAAGGGTCTTTTGAGATAATTGGTTGAGCTGATGCTCTAGCGTCCGCATGTCCCGCTTGTCTGCATAATGCAGCGAGAGACATTGTTTTATGGTCACCCAATCATTATCAAAAATGTTATAAGATACAAGGGCTGCGTTCGCAGTGCCCCTGATCTTCTGTCGAATGTGCTGAAGTATAGCACGATATAGGGGTTTTGTCTTGATTATGTCGTAATCACTCAGTATGGACTCGACGACATGAACCCATGATATATATTGGGTTGGGTCGCCTTCGAACGTTTGCAACTCCTTGACACAGTCAGGGAGTCGACTAATATCCTTCAAATCGGATTCGTTTTGGGGTACGCAAAGTTCAACTTGATCGCTGACAGGCACAACTTCCCGCACCTGGCCGTCCTCGAGCGTTTTGAGACGTGTTTCAAACGCTTTGAGTTGGGCGAGGATAGAGTTCACTGCGCCTGTTAGCTCGGTTAGTGACCTACTTACAGCATCCATATCGCGGAATAAATGGGTAACTTAGTTAAGGAAGGAAAGATAAATTAAAAAATTGTACTTATCTGTTTTATCTGCTTGGTTAACTTTCTAATGCCAATCACGTTCCCTTTTTAATATCCTTATTGGATTTTACCTATATTAGCACAATTATTGTTGTTAAATGATGAAATAAAAGACTGATAATTGGTTTACGTTATAATAAGGTCTGATCTAATTGACTGTTGAAGTGATAATGTCGATATTACAAAGGAAAAACTACATAAATTCTTGACATTTTACATTAATTTGACAACTGACAACAGCTGATAATATCATAATATAAACAAAAAACAATTGGTCTAAATGGGCAAGTTACATAGATTTAAATATTATTAATTGTAGATAATTGATCACAACATTCTCCCCGCCTGTGAACGATATGTTCGCAATTATCTTCCTCTGCAGCCGTCACGTTACGTTGTTCGCCTCTTTGCCAATCCTGATAATTATCTTCAGCATATTGTCATCTTGTAAATTCGTTTGTTTGCTCCAACTCACATGTAAATAGAGAGAACATTATAATACGGGAAAATGAAACATGTCAATGACAACAACTGAACACGGAAACTAGATCAATGAAAACAACAAATAACATGTTTATCTCCTTCCTTCCAATAACACACAATCGCTGACAAAAGTGCAAGCCTCTTGCACTTGCTGTAACTCGAGTAGTCGTTGGACGTAGTAAATTTGCAATATCGTCGCGTCGGTCGGTTGCAAATCTAGAATTTTTATTTTTAATTTAATTGCGTGTAAAGTCGGTTTTAGTTATTAAAATCAGTGTTTCGCATGTGCATAGATGGATTCAGGTGAGTTTTTATCATTTATAAACGTTTTTATATGTAAATTTTGTGTTTTTAAGTTCGCGAAAGGTAATCCCCTTTGATTACATTAGTTTGTGTGTGTGCCCATTCATCAATGAGATTTTCCTCTTTGTTGTTTCTTTTTCTTGTTGACTGGTTGCTTGCTGCTAGGTGTAGTGCGGTGTTTGGCTCGGTGTGCGGGTAGAGGGGGGATTTGGTGATTGTGCATTGTGTTGTATATGCAATTTGCATTTTGCCGTGAGTAGTTTGTTTTGGATGTTTTGTTAGCGGACTGTATTATGGTAGTGTTATTATTATTATTTTTATAATTATATTTATAATTAGATGTTGCTGGGTAGATGTTATTTGGTAAATAAGTGTTGTGCTTGATGATTTGTACAGGGTGTTTCGATATTTGTAATTAATGTTTTTTTTTTTTTTTGTTGAGTTTGTTGAATCGTAAGATTAGGTAAATGTTGAATTAAATGTTGAATGTTCATGTGAGTAATGAGTGCGAGTGTGATTTGCTTAAATGTATAGTAGAATATAAACATATATGATTTTGATTGCAGTGTTGAATGCGTTTGAATAAATGTGACATCCTATTAAAGTGTTGAGTATGATGCCAAGTGAGTGTTTTAGATCGATATCCATTGAGTGCTTAAGTGAGCTTGTGATATGATATCGTTGATTATATGTTTTGATGTGTATAATGCGAGTTTTGGTAATGAATGTAATATGATTGAATGCTTAAAGTGATTTTTAAATTTTGTTGTGAGTGCAGTGTCGTTCTTTAAAATGATTTTTGTGCATGTTTTGTTGAATGAGTGCTAGATTTTAGGTTGTTGTTAGATAGTTGAGTGTTCTGAGGTGCTTGTGTTAGATGGTAAGCGACATATTTTAGTAATGGGTCTCTTAAATTCTCCTGTTTGTGTTCTTAGTTTAACGACGCGTATTAGGTTGTCCGTTCCTGGATACAATACAGTGATACGGCCGAGTATCCATTTCGAGGGTGGTAAACGTTCATCTTTGAGTAAGACAAGGTCACCAATTTTGGGTTGTGACTCAATTTTTAACCACTTCGGTCTCTGTTGCAGTCGAGCCAAATATTCTCCGCTCCACTGCTTCCAAAAAATAGGAACTGCTGCTTGAATTCTCTTCCATCTATCTATATGCGATGCGTTGTCTAAGGATTGATCTGCTTGTGGGATGAGCTGAGCTGAAGAGCCTATTAAAAAATGCGATGGTGTTAGTGCAGAAAAATCATCAAAGTTGTCTGTGAGCGGACATAGAGGTCTCGAGTTAAGACACGCTTCTATCTGAGCTAGAAGGGTGCTGAGCTCCTCAAATGTCAAAATTTCGTTGTTGACGATCCTTTTCAAATGAAATTTGACGGATTTCACTCCTGCTTCCCATAGTCCTCCAAAGTGGGGAGAAGCAGGAGGAATAAAATTCCATTTTGTTCCGATGATTGCTGTTGTTTTTGCTATCTCAGTCCAATCGATGTTTGCGGCCTTGAGCATCTTCTGCAATTCAGTGTTTGCTCCCACAAAGTTTTTTCCGCAGTCGCTGTAGATCTCCGAACAAACTCCTCGACGTGCGGTGAATCTCCGGAAAGCTGCTAAAAATGCCTTGGTAGTCATATCACTAACTGCTTCAAGGTGAATGGCCTTTGTCGCCAAGCATATAAATATCGCGAAGTATCCCTTAAATATTTTTCCTCCGCGTCCCTTCCAGGCCTTTACCTCAATCGGTCCAGCGTAATCCACTCCGGTATGCGTAAATGGTCTCGAAATTCTTACTCGAGGTGCCGGTAAACTGCCCATCAACTGTTCCATTGGCCTCGCCTTGTACCGGTAACAGATGATACAGTGATGAATGTGCTTCTTTATGCTTCGCTTGATGTTGAAAATCCAGTATTTCATACGTAGAAATGCAAGCATTTGCTGGACTCCTCCGTGGAAGGTCTTATCATGAGCATCTCGAATAAGCAGTTCTGTAAGATGGTGGTCTGGCTTGAGGATGATCGGGTGTTGTTGGTCGTACTGAAGATTCGCATTCTGCAACCTACCTCCAACTCTTAAAATGCCTTTTTGGTCAATGAATGGATTTAGGGACCCAAAATGTTTTGTGAGAGATGGTTGTTTAGTTAGATCCGCAATTTCCTTCGCAAACATTTCGCTCTGAGCGAGCCTAATGCAAATCAGAGTTGAAGCCTGTAAATCTGATGGAGAAAGTGGTAATACGAGTTGTTTTCGACAAATCTTTTTGAGACACATTAATGCAATTCGGCGACAGTATGAAACGATTCGAATCAATTTCTGTAGATCTGAATGCTTGTAGATTTGTTTCAATAGCTCGTTCTTATTTTCAGTTGTGCAAAGTGTATGTGTTCTAACAGCTCGTACCTCTTCTTCTGTTTCCAATGCAGATGGTTGATTTGGAATAGCAAATATCCAACGCGTTTGTAGGTATTCCGGTCCCTTCCACCAAAGATTGTTATTCAGCAAGTTCGACGGTGTTGCTCCTCGAGAAGCTAAATCTGCTGGATTGTGTTGTGTGGGAACGTGTCTCCAAATATTGACGTTGGTTAACCTCTGAATCTCCGCGACTCTATTGCTAATAAAGGTTTTCCATTTCGATGGTGGTGCAGTTATCCAGCACAGCGTTATTGTAGAATCAGTCCACGCGAATTCTTCGATATCTCCTAAATGCAAAACCTTAACAACATAATTCAAAAGTCGGGCAAGCATAACAGCGCCGCAAAGCTCAAGCCGAGGAAGTGAAACAGTGTTCAGGGGTGCGACCCTAGTCTTAGACATAATAAGATGCGTGTGAATAATGTTTTGACTATCCAAAACCCTAAGGTACACTGCAGCCCCGTAAGCCTTCATAGACGCATCACTAAACCCATGCAACTGTAATGCCTTGTTTCCCTTTTCAGTTAAGATCCATCGTGGTATGTTGATTTTTTCCAGTGATGGTAGTTGTGATCGCAGCGCTAGCCATTCCTCCTGGAGCTGAACTGGAACTGGTGTATCCCATGTCAAACCCTTCAACCATAGTTTTTGTATGAAGATTTTTGCTGAAATCACGCAAGGAGATATCCAACCTAGTGGATCAAAGATTTTGGCAATCGTTGAAAGGATAGTACGTTTTGTGACGTCAGAAGACTCAGAATCAACCCACTGAAATGAGAAAGAATCGATAGATGGAAGCCATTTGATGCCTAATGTTTTGATGTATTTGGAAGATTCAAACGGCAGCACAAAATCCTTTTCGCGGTCTTGGGGGTTGACCATTCGTAGAACATCTTCGCAATTACTTCCCCACTTGCGTAAATTAAATCCAGCTGATGAGAGTAGATTGACAATTTCACTAAGCTTCTGTTTGGCCTCTGCTATTGTGTCTGCTCCACTGACCAAGTCGTCGACATACATATCCTCGCGTATCATCTGCGCTGCAGATGGATAATTAACCTTTTCATCATCAGCCAACTTTTTCAGCGTGCGAGTTGCCAAATACGGAGCAGAAGCCGTTCCGAAAGTCACAGTCTTCAACCGATACATCCTTATGGGATCCATCTTGCTCTCCCGCCAGAAAATTAGCTGATAATACGAATCTGCTTGACTGATCTTGATTTGCCGATACATTTTTTCGATGTCAGCCGTTAAGGTAATCTTGTACCTCCTCCATTTTAAGATGATGTCCATTATATCTGCTTGCGTTTTAGGTCCAACCATAAGATGTTCATTTAAGGAAGTTCCGTCTGTGGTTTTAAAGGCAGCATCAAAAACCACCCGCAGCTTGGTTGTTGTACTGGACTCCTTAAATACAGCATGATGTGGCACAACATAATGGAATGGTGATTTAAGAACTTCATCTCGACTGACATCTACTTCACTCATCTGATCCAGCTGTAAGTATTCTGCCATACAATTCTTATATTGTGTGTGTAGCGTTGGGTTGTTTGCAAATCTTCTTTCCAGTTGGTGAAATCGTTGTAAGGCTCCTTGCTGACTTGCTCCTAGCGCTGGGTGAATATTGTCCTTAACCCTAGAAAGATAATCATAAAATAAAGAGCGTAAAAGAAAATCATACGTCTCATACGCCAATTAGTGTATTTAATTAAACATATGAACTTCTTATTATTTATAATAAATTTATTTAATTATATAGATACTATTCAAAAAAAATAAATTAATGAATTTTTTATATATAGTTGAGACAGTCAACGCGCTGCGGTTTAGAACTTAAAAGTTATCACACAATTGTCCCGCGCCATACGTCTCGTGGACGTGGATTATCTTTCTAGGGTTAAATGGTAGGGAAACCTCAAAACGTCCTCCTGGCAGACGCCTAGTGTGTGATTGAAAATGTTGTTCACACTCCTCGTTTTCTGTTGTGTCGGATTCCTTAAATGGGAGCTCCTCTACTTCCCAGAATTTTCGGATCTGCGTCTCCACATCAAAGGTCTGAAGATGAACACGAACTGTTTCAGTTGAGGCTCTACCTAAAACAATCCATCCGAGGTGAGTGTTTTGAGCAATGGGAGCTACAGACTCAATTCCCCTAACTATTTCAGGCAAAACTACGTCGCAAAAGATGTCGTTGCCTAAGAGCAAGTCAACGTGGCCGGGCTTGTAAAACGAAGGATCAGCTAATTTTAAACCTTGAATGTGACTCCATTTGCTTGGGATCACTTCCTTGATGGGTAACAGACCTGTCAAGGTTTTGAAAATAAGCGCCTTTACTTCAGTGACGAAATCGGTTTGTGTTGATTTTAAAGTCAAGTACACGTAACTGTGACAAGATCCATTCTTTGAGTTGCCTAACCCTGTCACTTCTGTAAATGTGCGACATTTTCTTAGCCTTAGTTTTTGCGCAGCTGCTTCGGTGATAAATGTTGCCTCTGACCCTGGATCTATCAACGCCCTGAACTTAAAGAATTCTCCGGTAGAAGATTGAATCATCACAATGGCTGTCGCTAGTAATATTTGTGTGTTACTGTGGCCTGAAACGTGATAATTACGAGCAGACGAACTCGTACTAGCCTGGTCATGTGATGGATTAAGAGCTGGCGCGGATGGATTCACTTGGGTTGAGACTTGGTATGACTGACTGAAGGAACTGGGTGCACTAGACTGGTGAGTAGAGTAGTTTGGGTATGATTGAGTGGAAGCGGAATGTGTATCTGTTTGTTGTATGCGATTAGGCTTGTGTTGATTGTGTGAAGTAGTACCTTGATTATTGGAGTAATGCAAGAGTGAATGATGTTTTTGTTTGCAGTGGTAGCATCTATTTTGACTTGGGCATTGTTGAGATTTATGGTTGTAAGCCAAACAATTTTCGCAAACACCAAGCCGTTTAACCATATTAACTCTTGCATTCACATCCAACTTCAAGAAAACATAGCAGGAGCGAAGCGAATGTTGTCCCTTATGACAAACAGAACAATTGAGCATTTCCTTGTGAGTAGAATTGACATGCATGACCTTCTTCATTTTATTTTGATAATTTTGGAAAGATGTCCTTGAGTTGACCTTCTGTTGACATACAACTTCCAAAGAACGAAAACGGGTTTCCAAAAAGATCGAAAATTCTTTGAATGTTGGTAAGTTTTTACTCATACCTAACTTTTCTTCCCACAATTGTTGTGTAGGCACAGGTAACTTTTGCAGCAGTACGAAAATAATAATTGTATCCCAATGCTCGATTGGAACACCTAAGCTTTTCAACGAATGCAGCACTTCTGTCGATTTATCCAGTAAGCCCTTAATCGAATCTGCGGTTTCAGAATGGATCGGTGATTGATCGAAGAACGTTTTCAACTGCGTACTAACCAAAATGCGTTTGTGGTCATAGCGTGTAGTTAGTATTGACCATGCTTGATCATAATTGTCGTTGTTAACCTCGAGGTAATCTAATAAAGACGCAGCATTACCCTTCAAACACGATTTTAAGTATGTCAACTTTTCAATTTTAGACAAAGACGAATTATTATGGATCAATGAGACGAAAAGATCATGAAATGGACGCCAGTTAGTATAATCCCCAGAGAAAATTGGAGGAGTGATGGATGGAAGTCGAATATCATGCGAATGTGATGTTCGAGCGACATTGCTTGAATTAAATTCCTGATTTCTTGCTACTCGCGAATTTTCATGGAGACCCTCTAACGTGTCTAGTTCATTCAGAAGCACTGTTTTATACATGAAATAAGTTTCCATAACTTCATCGTATAATTCTTCACTTTCTTTTGAACCTTCTTCGTTATCCTCAGAATTCATGTCATCGTAATGATCACACACCTTTCGTAAATTATCCTCTAAAACGTTCAATCTACTAATCAAGTAGTTCTTAGTTCTAATATCAGCACTCACTTTTTCGAAGCTTAAGCTATCCTTGCCAATTGACTTGCACAACTTCTTAAATATTTTCATAGCAATCACACTCATTTTCAATAAATTTGTTCAATTTGTATATACGAATTATAAAAGGTAAGTAAAGATCGCACTCACTTTGAATATCCTTTAATAAATCGTTTGGTTTTGTATTCAGATACTGCAGACTCCACTGGCAAAAATGACGACACTCAAAAACTGTTGTAAACTGGAACTGTATACACATCAACGGTGCAAGACAACGGCACAGACTTCAACGGTACAAGACTCCAACGATGATAAGGAACGGTGCGTCAATCCAACGGTACGGTATTCCAACGGACGAGATTCCAACGATGTAAAAATAACGCAGCACAGTAAAACGTATATGGACGATTATTACGTATGCATTGAACATTAAGGACGTACTCACATGAATTTGTTTAAATGTTTTGTTTTGTTTACAGGAACTCGGACTCGACTTGGAAGAAACTCAACTTGGACAACCAATGAAACAGCAACGGGACGAAGAAATCCAACAGCTTGAACGGGACGATACTCCAACGGGATGAAATCCAACTGCAGATTGAACGGAACGATACTCCAACGGGATGAAACTGCAGCTTGGTGAGTCGATTACTGATTCGACTCCAACAGCAATTGTTAAATTCTTAATTTAGTTTTAAGCACAATCAATGAAAAAACTGGTTTATGCAAATTTATAAATTCGGCTCGAAGCGACCAAATGTTAAATGATGAAATAAAAGACTGATAATTGGTTTACGTTATAATAAGGTCTGATCTAATTGACTGTTGAAGTGATAATGTCGATATTACAAAGGAAAAACTACATAAATTCTTGACATTTTACATTAATTTGACAACTGACAACAGCTGATAATATCATAATATAAACAAAAAACAATTGGTCTAAATGGGCAAGTTACATAGATTTAAATATTATTAATTGTAGATAATTGATCACAACAATTGTAATATTTAAATTCTTAATCACTAGTGTTTCAGCTCTATATTTTTCCTTTTTCCTTTCCTGTAGCACTGAAGCTTTCCTTTTCTATTCCCGTTGTTGCACAAAAGATTTTTTGTATCTTTATTATATATATGTCAGTATTGTAGTTCTTAATTGGCTCGACACTTTTCTCAAAATTTTTGATATATTTTCTTGAATAGGAGGATTGATTCTCCTTGCTCTTGGCGTTATTACTCTGAGATTTTTTTCTTATCACTAAATTACTGTCTATTAGCACTTTGCTCACATTTGGGAGATCATTATAGTTCGTTTCTCCGTCGCGGTTATTCAATGATTATTTCCACGTCGCGGTCTAAAAAAAAAGAATCGTTAAATTAATCTAAGGAACCGACTTCGGAAGGATCGTGTTTTTCCCGTTTAGTCGCAAGCGTTTATGATTGCAAGCGACCTACTAGTGGCACGATTAACTTCACAATCTCATCCTTTTATCCTCTAGTGATCTTATCATGTTCCCATGGGTATGACAAAAGTTGTAGTGTTTCAGATTACAATAGTTAGTGTGTTCCCATGGGTACAGCAATTTGCACTCGATAGAGCGTAGTAATCTATAGTCCTGTATGAAAGGACACTACTATCACACAGATTAAGGATGCGATTTTGGAAGCCGGTCCCTGCTCGGGCGCCAGTTAAAGATATCCTTCCCGGAATATCTAAAAAAAACGCGAACGCGTGCCCGAAGGCACGCCCACGGTTCGACTTACAATAGAAAAACTACCGTTCAACTTTTATACGTAATTTATGTTATATCGATATATAATACAATACAAGTCCACGACCGTACTCGTCCAGATCTCAATTAAGACTAAAACTTAAAACTATATCCATGCCATGGGTAGTCCCATCGCCCATGGCCAATCCGCTGAGTCGCCTAATTGCACGCAGCGCGTGTATCCGCCTGCATCGGGTGTCATCCACATTTCATGTCGTGGGAAAGTAATGCCGCAGCTAGTACCGTTGTTGTATATGGGACCTGGCCAATAACCTGCTGACTCAGTGGGAACAGGTTTGTGCACGTTGATATCTTTTTTGCAGGTGTGCATTACAGATGGTGATAACTGGGCTTGTCTGCAGAAGACTGTTTACAATTTTTGATTATACTTTTGTTTATTGCTGAGTTCATATAATTCATAAAAAGTTATACATCAAATTAACGTGCAAGAACAAATTAACATTTTAACATCAATTAATTTTAACAATATTTACAAAAATAATTTAATAACAATTACATATACATATTATTTATGTCTTTTATGAATACATATAAAATTCTTTGGCTTTTTTAACAAATTTTTTTCTGGATAGTTTTACAAGTTCTCTTGGGAGTTCATTAAATACAGATGGGACTGCCACGTTGTACGTCCTTCGGCCATAATCATTCCAAAACCTCGGAATTTGGTACATGTGCTGTTGTCGTCTTCTTGTATTCACTCTCTGCTGCGTTTGTACTTTATAGGTGTTGTCGTTGTAAAAAGTTGCTAGTAATTCCAGTTCATAGATTTTAACGATATTTAGCATATTAACTGGTTCATTTCAGTGTGCTCTCTGCACAATTTTTTGCAGTCGTGTTTGCACCCTTTGAAGTTGTTGCATGCATGAAGCTCTTCCCCGAGCTAATATGCCGTACCTTAAGTGCGATTCAACAAGTCCAAAGTAGCATTGTTTTAGTACACTGTATGTGCAGAGATTGCTCAGGTGGAAGAGAGCGAATGCTGATTGCAACAATTTCTTTTTCAGTGCTTCAATGTGGTAATTCCATTTGAAGTTGTAATCAACCACGAGTCCCAGATATTTATATGTTGAAACGTTGTCTATATATCTGCAGTCGTCGTCTTCTTTTATTGTTCCTTTATGGCCAGTTGTGTGCAAACAATCTATGTCATGCATTTTTATCTTCAGTTTAGAGACAAATGATACTGAGACCCCCAACTCACAATCCTCTTGCCGCTGGGCCCCTCAGTTTTTTTTTCAAATTCGCCATTTTGTTTTCCTATCGGTGTTGTGTCAATTAAGAATCCGTGTGACATGCAAAAACATACAAAAAAATACAAAAATAAATGCTGCCAACCTCGACAACCGTGGGGAAATGTGCTAGAATTCGGGAATACCACCTTTTCACATTACTGAATGCCATTGGTTAGTAATTATATATTGTTAAAAGGCGAATAATTTGATTTCTTTTGTTAATAAAACTAGCTAAATGAGATGTTCTATATACTAAAAACTTATTATGACAAACATGGTTGCGTATTTTGCGCTTTTGAATATCATTAAATTCGATTTCATGCGTAAATTTTTCTTAGAAAACTGAAGAAAATTTGCTCAATATATTTCTATTTTACTTCAAACAATCTGCATTGTTTATTTTTCATATATATTTTAAGCAAACGTACACTAACCCATGAAAGAAAATGTTATCCAAACGTAACAAATCATTTCAAATTTAACGGATAAAATTCTATGAACGCTGGCAGCAACTTTGCCCACAGCGGAAGTGGCATTTATGCAAGGTGCGAGTGTGTTGGTGAGTCGGAATTTTTGAAGTTACGTGACACTTGTCAATACGAATTTCTATGTAACAATACAAGCGCACTTAGCATTTGCCACCCCATGAAAATATAGCTTGTAGGCTAAGTAACGGGAAATCGGTCGGAGTTGGTGTTTTCAGTTTTTTGGATATGCGGCGGACGAATGTGCATTACCTTGGTCTTCAGTGCGTTGATAATTAATCCGTGGTCGTGACACCAAGCTATCACTCTGTTGCAATCTTTTTGCATAAGTTTTTCAGCTTCTTCAACGATCCTATGGCTAACTATTATCGCTGTGTCGTCCGCATAGGCATATGCCGACTGTACTTTAACACCGACAGTAGATCATTGACGTAAATAATAAAGAGAAGTGGACCCAACTTTGATCCCTGCGGGACCCCATATTCAATCTTTTCATCTTCACTTACATGATCACCAATTTTATTGTTTAGGTAATTTTCAAACCATGCTAATATGTGTCCACGAATTCCAATCTTTTCAAGCTGTCTCAGGATTTGTTTGTGGTTCAGAGTGTCGAAGGCCTTTTTGAAGTCAATAAATAGAACTACTGAGCTGTGATTTTTGTCCAGGCTGTAGTACAGTTTGTTGGCGAAGTCTCCAAGCAGTCTATTTATACTTTTGCATTTACGGAAGCCAAATTGATGTTTGTTCAGAATATTGTACTTCTCGATGAATTCATACAGCCTCTTTGCCAGCACATCTTCCATTATTTTATCAACAGCTGATAGGATTGAAATTGGTCTGTAGTTTTTTTTTTTTCATCTTTTCGACCACCTTTGTGTATCGGTCGAATTATTGATTTTTTAAGCATGTTCGGAATTGACCCTTGCTCTATACTCATGTTAATCAGCTTTGTTAAAATTGGAGATAGAGTTAGTGAGTTATTTTTCAAGTCAATCGGCCTTATTCCGTCTATAGCCGCCGATTTATTGCCTTTCAACGAGTCGAGAATATTATACACCTCTGCAACAGACGCATGCTCGGCGTAAACGGAATGCTGTATGCTAGTTGATTGCCCGCAATAAAATTGGTGATTACATTCATGTACAGTGTTTCATATTTCTGCAGTTAGAGTCTTAGCGAATTTGTTGGCTAGTTCATTTATGTTCTTTTCTTTCGAGAAGTTATTTTTTAAGATGTCATCTAGATTGCTTTTCTTCTTGCCCCAAATAGAATTTACAAGTTTCCAAGTCTCCCTGGGGTCACTTTTGCAGCTTTGGAACTTTTGTTTATAGAAGCTAGCCTTTGTTCTTGCTATTTTCTTGTTTAGCTCATTTCGATACATTTTGTATTCTCTGTGGTAATCTTCGTTTTGCCTGTTGTTTTTGTACCGCCTGTATAGTTTGTCGCGTTCTTTGCAGTCGTTCTTCAACTCAGCGGTTATCCAACTATGTTCCGTGCTCCTTTTTTTTCTTATCACCGTTGATGTTGTAGTCAGGTTATTCATTGTCTCTTTGAATTTTTCATGAAGCTCATTTACATCTGTACACTCATTCAGTTCTTCCCAATTGAATTCTTGTATTTTTTGTGCCAGAAGGTGGCTCGAAATTTGCTTTTCTACATAAGGTTCTTTTTGATTTTCTGTGTCGCATGCCCGATGAATGGAACCTCAGCATCGTGTGCCCCATCCACAAGAAAGGAGATACTCTGAACTGCGCCAACTACAGAGGAATAAGTCTCCTGAATGTCGCGTATAAGATCTTGTCGGCTGTACTGTGTGAACGCCTAAAGCCTTTCGCCAACAACCTGATCTGATCGGCCCATATCAGTGTGGTTTTAGGCCAGGAAAGTAAACCATCGACCAAATTTTCACACTCCGACAGATCTTAGAAAAAAACCCAGGAATTTCAGATCGATACACACCATCTATTTATCGACTTTAAAGTCGCCTATGATAGCGTATATAGGGACGAACTATACAAAGCCATGTCAAGTTTTGGCATCCCCGCCAAACTCGTCCGTTTGTGCAGGATGACGATGGAGAAATCTCGCTGCTCCGTCAAAGTCGGCAAGAACACCACCGATTCATTTGATGTCGAAAAAGGTCTAAGACAAGGCGACGCGCTATTATGTACTTTCTTTAACATCGTTCTTGAAGCAATTGTACGAAACTCACAAGCCAACATCAGAGGTACAATTTTTCAAAAGTCCGTTCAACTATTTGCCTATGCTGATGACATTGACATTACTGGGAGAACGCGGCGAGCTGTCAGTGGCGCTTTTGCAAGCATCGAAACGGAGGCGGCGAAGATGGGTCTGGCTGTTAATAAGGACAAAACGAAGTATATGCTGTCAACGAGAAAGGACTCTCAACATCGGCGACTCGGACAAAACGTCACAATGGACAGATACAACTTGGAAGTAGTTAAAGACTTTGTATACCTGGGCTCCACTATCACTTCGCAAAATGACATCGGCGCAGAGAACAAGCGAAGAATCACTCTTGCCAATCGCTGTTTCTTCGGGCTAAGAAGGCATCTAAGAAGTAAAGCCCTCTCTCATAGAACCAAGGAGGTACTAAAGGGTGATTTTTTAAGAGGTTTAGAACTTTTTAAAAAAAAAAACACAAAAAATTCGAAAAAATTAATGAAATATTTATTTGAATCGATAGTTTGAACCTTGCAATTTAATGTTTAAAGATAATTTCATGCAAATGTTGACCGCGGCTGCGTCTCAGGTAGCCCATCCGCTGAGTCCAATTTTGTCATACTCTTTCACACATATCGGCCGGTATCTCACGAATGAATGCATGGATGTTGGCTTCCAGTGCGTCAATCGAAGCGGGCTTGTCCCTATACACATTAGCCTTGGCATACCCCCACAAAAAATAATCTAATGGTGTCAAATCGCACGATCTAGGCGGCCAATTGACCGGCCCGAAACGTGAAATTAACTGTTCACCAAACTCGCCTCGCAATTGCGCCATTGTTTCGCGTGCTGTGTGGCATGTGGCACCGTCTTGTTGAAACCACATATCATGCAAGTCAAGAACTTCCATTTCGGGCAAAAAAAAGTTTGTTATCATCGCTCGGTAGCGTTCACCATTGACAGTAACGCTGCGATTCGCATCATCTTTGAAGAAATATGGCCCAATAATGCCGCCGGCCCATAAACCACACCAAACAGTGGCTTTTTCGGGATGCATTGGTAGCTGTTGCAATGCTTCTGGCTGATCTTCACTCCAAATGCGGCAATTTTGCTTATTTACGTACCCATTCAACCAAAAATGAGCCTCATCGCTGAACACAATTTTTCGATAAAAAAGCGGATCCTCGGCCAGCTTTCCAAGAGCCCATTCACCAAAAATTCGGCGTTGTGGTAGGTCGGCTGGCTTTAGTTCTTGCACCAGCTGTATCTTAAAAGGCTTTACGCCCAAATCCTTCCGCAAAATTTTCCACGTAGTGCTGTAACAAGGACCTAACTGCTGGGAACGGCGCCGAATCGACATTTCGCGGTCTTCTGTCACACTAGCTGATACGGCCGCAATATTTTCTTCACTACGCACAGTACGTAAACGTGTTGGTGGTTTAATGTCCAACAAAGTAAATTTGGTGCGAAATTTGGTCACAATCTTCCGAATAGACTGCTCAGAAGGTCGAGAATGCCGATCATAAAATGGAAGCAGCGCGCGATGAACATTTCGAACCGAGCACGAATTTTGATAGTAAAATTCAATAATTTGCAAGCGTTGTTCATTTGTAAGACGATCCATGGTTAAATTGCAAACCAAACTGAAGCTGTTTGACAGTGACACAAAGTACTAAACACACGTCAGCTGTCAAAACCGGTGTTGCCAAAACCAAACCAGCTAAAAAATCACCCTTTATATAAGACCTTAAACATCCCGGTCCTGCTGTTTGGTGCAGAAGCATGGACCTTGTCAAAAGCGGATGATAACCTTCTGGGATGCTTTGAGAGAAAGATTCTTCGAGTGATATTCGGTCCAGTTTGTGACGATGGAGTGTGGAGAAGAAGATTCAACGACGAACTATATGGGCTATATAGCGACGCTGACCTAGTCAAAAAGCTGAAAGTACAACGGCTGAGATGGCTGGGGCACGTGGAGCGTATGGACAACAACACACCAGCCCGACGATTCTTCGAATCCACCCCTGAGGGAAAACGCAGCAGAGGAAGACCCCACCTTAGGTGGCGCGCAGAATTGGAGTACGACCTCAACCAACTTGGTGTGCGTAACTGGAGGCAGCTAGCGAGGCACCGGGCTGGCTGGAGGGGCTTGTTAGTTGAGGCCATGGTCCACCCCGGACTGTAAGCGCCACCTAAAGTAAAGTAAAGTAAAGTAAGATAAATGCACTTATCGCTTTTTTTCTTTTAATATTAAAGGCGGGAAAAGATAATACCAAAGAATTAGGGCATAAGGAAATAAAAGCTTGGGACGCTACCCACATCTAAGAAAACATAACAAATATTTATAAAGATAATCCAAATTTCAGAATCTAAAAAGATTAGGAAATAAAACCAATATTGATACTATTATTTTTATTTTAAGAGTTCAATTTAAGGAGTTGGCTAGTTTATTCAAATAGTCATACCAGAACAAGGATTGAACGTTTATTGTTGCTTAATTTAGAATCTCACCCAACCCCTAGACGACAATCCACGGCACTCATTTGATTCTAAGAATAATTCATATTATGAATTATTTTTCGTGATTTGTGTGTCAGTGAATTGACGTCTCTTCTTAATTTTTTGATTATGTACCTTACGCCTATTTGTGTCTACTGTGATCTATTTATTATTAATAACAGCATGTTCAATAAATCTAGGAGCCAATTTGTTTCTCCTGACATCTAGTTCATTTATTATTTCATTTGAATTGAAATCCGGAGGATCCTTGCGCTTTTCGTTAAGCATAGTTATTATATTCTGCTTATATGCTAAACTACGATCGCATATTAATTTACATAAAGCCTCGTATTTTTGTATATGTTCTCGTATGTATTGTTTTGGTTTGGTTTGGACGGAAATGGGATATTTGTGTGGTTATGGCCAGATATTAACTCAAATGGTGTCAGTTTTGTTGTCGAATGAATTGAATTGTTGTAGGTGATAACAGCTTCATCAACTATTTCACCCATTGGCTTGTTCTTATTCTGATTGTATAGTATTCGAACCAACTCAGTAAGAGTTGTCTGAAATCGTTCTATAGGAGAATTTCCAGTGGAACTCTTAGCGCATATTGTGTGCAAAATAATGTCGTAAATCTCTAAGAAATCTTTAAATATTGTCGACAGAAATTCACTTCCATGATCTGTAACGATATTTTTGGGAACACCAAGATGTTAGAAGAAGTGTTTCAAAGATTGAATAATATTGATACTATTCCTTGCACTCAATAAGTAGACACTGGAAAATTTACTGAATTTGTCAATAGGCGTGTTTTTTTGAGCTTCGTTCTCAGCAAAGCAAAGTAAAGTAGGATTTTCAGCACGCAATTACAACAACTACTCTCTACTTGACACTTCGAGACTCGCAGTAGTTATTGTAATTTATGTGCTGAAATTCCTACTTTACTTTGCATTGCTGAGAACGTAGCTCAAAAAAACATGCCTAATAATGGTTAAAAAAATGTTCTTTGTGGTTTCTGCTACTAACCTACCTACAAAATAAATTTCGTGTCGGTTTTTTTTTATGGGTAATGGTACACACCTAATTCTGTACCTTGGGACCTATTGCCTTAAGGTGTTTTATATCCTTAACCCTCTAATGCCTTATTTTTTGATTTGAGTGAATAAATCAGTATAGATCAGTGATTCCCAAAGTGGTCCAGGTGGACCCCCAGGGGTCCACGGGAGACTCGACGGGGGTCTACGTTGGCATGTCAAAAAATGGGGGTTCATCAGTTGTAAGTGACGAAAATTTATCCGGTTTCGATAGTAAAGAAAAATGTTTTCAGTTATGCATGGATCACAAATCCTGTTTATTTAGCATTAATTTCCTTTTTTTCAAACCTCCCTTAATTTGTTGTGATGAAATACGACTTGTGCTGTGCTTGTAATCTTGCATGAACTTGTTTGATTCCTCACCAATATAAAATAATACGAATGCTGCCAAGGACAAACGCTACTCATTTGTTTTTCGGAATTTTGAAAAGAAAAGTGTGAGTGAATCGATGTCAGTGTTTGCCAGTGCCGGAAAAGGTAAGTACCTATTTGTAAATTTGTTATGCATACTTCTATTTCATATTGTAATAATATTATGCAATAAAAATTACATACTGAAAGGGGCCATTATTTGATACTTCTTTAAAAGATGAGAAAGCCGAGAAAAGTTTAACTTTTAGTACTTATTATTATAAAATTATGTATTTGCCCGACTGTGGCGATTCACCAAAAGAGACCTACATGTTTGAACATATTTCAGTGCCCTAACAAATGCTATGTAGATGACTAAATATATTTTCATAAATGTATGTAGGTACCACTCGTAACGTAGGTACATCGAAGTTAAAAATAAATTATTAAAATCGTGGAGTTTTAATGTCAAAATATTCTTTAAAAGTATTTGCTTCTGAATTAACAGAAATGTATCAAAATATAATTAATCGAAAAATGTTAAGTATTACATTAAAATAGTTTCAGCCTTTTTGTAAAAACCTCTTTATCAGTTTTGCCGCTGGTATTTTTGTTTTTTCATTGCAATAATTAGTTAATCCTATCCTATTCTGTTAAAAAAGCCATATAATGGTAAAATCGCCTTATGATTAGGTACGAAAACAATTTTTTTTTCTGTACAGATAGGTAAATGATATTAAACATGGCTGAATCTAAGAAAAAATGTCGACAGTACAGTGTTGATTATTTGAAATTTGGCAGACAAACGATTGCCCATATGCCTTTTATGCAACAAAGTTTTGAGTAATGACTCTATGAAACCATCGAAGCTCGAAGATCATCTAAGAAGATGTCATCCTGATAAAATAGGCAAGGATTTAAAATATTTTCAAACATTGAAGGAAAAATGTGAAAAGAACCCCACCGTGCACAGTATGTTCGCTTCAACGTCTCAAAGTAACGATGATGGCTTGCGAGCATCTTACAATATCTCATTGCTTATAGCGAAATCTGGAAAACCGCACACGATCGGAGAACAGTTAATTTTACCAGCTGTTGAAGAGGTTTTAAAAACTGTTCTGCACAAACCTCCATATGACGTACTCAAAAGAATTCCTTTAAGTAACAACACTGTACAACGACGCATTGATGAAATTAGTTCTGATATTGAAAGCTTCTTGTGTAATTATCTGCAAACAACTCATTTTTCTATTCAACTGGACGAGTCAACTTTACCTGGTAATGAAGCATTGATATTGGCATATGTTCGATTTGTTATGGATGAAGAAATCCACGAAGAGCTACTATTCGCGAAAACTTTGGCGACGGACACTAAGGGCGAATCAATATTTAATGTTTTGAGTGATTTTTTTAAGCAAAAATCGATTCCATTTCAAAACATCATTTCGGTGGCAGCAGATGGAGCTCCTGCCATGTTCGGGCGATATCGTGGGTTTATAAGCCATCTTAAAAGAATCATACCGGAAGTAACTGCAATTCACTGTGTCATCCATCGACAGCACCTGGTAGCGAAAAATTTGAGTGACAGATTGCATCAATCGCTTCAATTTGTTATTAAAGCTGTTAACAAAATAAGAAGCAACGCGTTGAAACCCGATTATTTGCACAATTGTGCGACGAAAATGATGAAGACTTCCAACGATTGCTCTTACATACTGAAGTACGCTGGTTGTCGAAAGGTGTATGTTTAACGAGATTTTACTCACTTTTTGAATCAGTTTTTCTGAGTTTCTGGAAAGTAAAGATCCAGATTTAAGAGAAATCCTGATCATATTGAAAGCAGACATCGCATATTTGACAGATCTGTTCAAAAAATTCAATGACATTAATTTGCAGTTACAAGGGGACAGCTTAAATTTAATTAAAACGAAGAGTATAATTTCGGCTTTGAAATTTATGAAGCAAAATGTTAGTCGGCGCGAATTCTCCCAGTTTCCAAACTTATCACAGGCAGAATGTCTTGATGAGGATATTCAGACATACATTCAGCATTTAAATGCCCTGCATGATGACTTCAAAGATAGATTTGAAGATATTCTCAATATGGAAATACCACCATGGATCATAAATCCATTTGATGATACGGAAGTGTCGAATGTGGTATTACAAGAGGAGCTACTCGAGCTTAGCACCAATGAGGAGCTGAAGGTGAAGTTTAAAAAAGACTATCAATTATTTTGGCTGCAGGCAGAAATACCCGAAAAATATCCTGGACTGTGGGAAATTGCGAGAAAACTTTTGATAGCGTTTCCCTCGTCATACCTTGTCGAAAAAAGTTTTAGTGTCGTTACAAACTAATTAACAAAAAAAAGGAGCAGAATGAACATCACAGAACGCGGAGATTTGCGGTTATTCCTTACAAAACTGAAGCCAAATATTGATAATTTGCTGTCAATCCATAAAGTACATCCCTCCCATTAAAATTATGACCTTTTTTTAATTGTTGATTTGCATTGTTGAAGTTACGATACGTTATTCATGTTTAATTTTAGTTCTATGAAGTCTGTAATCGTATTATTTTAATAAATGGAACGTAAGAAAGTATACATTTTTTCTTTTGGAACTCAACCGCGACGCACATTTCCATCGTTAGATCTAATCTTCACATTTTTTGACGAGTCTTGGGAATATGGTAAAAATGTAGCAGCAGGGGGTCCACCGAAACCAGGTTAATTTTGAAACTGGTCTATAAGAAAAATAAGTTTGAGAACCTCTGGTATAGATTAATGTTCACACGAGAAGAACGCATTAAAATTCCAATTTTTAATATGTTGAAGTTTACACCCTGTACATGCAAAATTAACCATACCGCCTTGAGGCGGGCTTAGGTCGTTAGAGCAATAAAATTCGGACAGGGAGGTATACAAAATTAATAATTTATTTATAGATAATAATGAAAAATCAATACAAAAAATTTAAGAAAGGCTTATTTAGTGAGATTATTTTATTATTCACGTTGGTGAAACTTCAGGAAACACGATTTGGTGGTTGAATTGCAGAGATTTACTTTACATTTAGTACAATATACTTGTGTTTCTGACCCAAATCCCGGCAACTTACACGTCTTTTTGCCAGTTCCGTCGTGAAACATGCACCAGTGACTAACGTTGTCGTAACGAACATCATCTATTGGAATGTATGTTTTCTTCGGTTTCGGGGGCGTTTGAGCTGGCGATGATGTTGGACGACCTTTTGATTTTTTAGTCTCGGTGGAAACCATACAAAGTGCTTCTGCAACTTCTGAGCGAAAAACCGGCAGTTCGATCTTAACTCCTTTATTTGAGCGATGATAAAGAATATATGCATTTACCATGGCCACATCCAATAGATGGAAAAAGATACGGTTTGTCCACTTTCGAGTTTTCATACGTATATGATATCGACCAAGAAGACCATCCATGAGATCAACCCCGCCCATGTGTCGATTATATTCCTTGATGATAAATGGGCAGTCGATTTCAATTTGTTCTTGATTCATTCGATCCCAACGAGTGGATTTCGATGGTGGGGGTTCAAGTTTTCGTGAAAGAAATGGTTTCACACCAACGTAAGTCGAAAGCAATCGAACGATTTTGTTATCTACCCACAAAACGCTACTTATATCGATTCCGTAAGCGTTAGCGACGTATTCTTCAGAATAACCCCGATCAACTCTCTGTTCTGTCAATTCAGCATCTCTTGATAGTTTTATGTTTGGAACCCGATTCGCGCGTACTGTTCCCAAGCTGAATATTCCACGGCTTTTGAGATATGTCAGCAGGCCCAAAGAGGTGTAGAAATTCTCGAAATATACAATGTGATTTACGTTATCTGGGATTTTGGCAGACAATCTAATAACAACGTTCGACGAAGCTCCAAGATCGGGTGCATTTTCAGGAATCACATTATCGCCGGCGCCAGAATAAATTTCAAATGAATATGAATAGCCTGTGTGATCGCACAGCCCAAAGAGCTTGGTTCCCCATTTATGCGGTTTGGCTGGCATATATTGACGAGTTGGGTTTCCACCCATTTTCGTAGCGCACATCTGTTCGTCTACACAGAGACGATGAAGCATCGGAATGGACCCAAAGCGATTGTTGAAGTGAGTCACTAGTGGTCGCACTCTATGCAATTTATCGTGTCCAGGCTGGCCGTTTGGAATCGCCAAAAAATTGTCATTGAAGTGCAAGAACTGACGCATTTGTTCAAATCGCATTCGAGTCATTGTTGCTCGCACTGCTTCGAATGAATTTCTTCCCCAGTAAGAACGAACGTTGTGGTAGCGATATACGGACATGTAAAATAATATTCCTATAAATTTACGAACTTCTTTTTTTGCAGTGACAAATTTAGTATCAATTTTCTGCTGGCAAGCATACAAATTCATTTGATTAGCCAGTGACTCCATAAATTCATCCGTCACAAAGTAATTGAAGCAATCAAATGGTGTTTTCAATGCCTTAACTTCACCTGGCAGCACTTTCTCGCCACGGAAAACGACTTCATTTATGTACAGCTGCAGATTTTTTTTTCGCCACAACATCAATTTAAATTCAAGTGAATTATTTTTCAATTCATTTACCACACCTACAAATTGGCCTGTGGTCGAAGTTTTTGGGCCTTCTTCTTTTTCTTCTTCTTCCAATTCATTCGAGTCGTGCTTTCGTTTTCTAAACCGTGGTACAATTTTAGGCTCAGAAATATCGGAAACTGAAAGCGTCGATGGTATTTCGGCTGACGCTACATTTAGATCGCTACTTGCATCGACTGCAGAAATGACGTCACTTGAACTCACCAAAGAAATATTACTATTCAGCAAATCGTCTTCTACGCAAGTGAAACCTGGATCGAAAACATCGTCATCTTCGTCGAAATCAACTTCACCGTCAGTAACTTCCGCGATGGAAACTGAGTCCATAAAATCAGCAATTTCGTCATCTGTCATTTTCGGCAAGTTGTTCATAGTTCTACGCCGCGACATCGTGGAAATATCTGACCAAAAACACTTGAATCAGTAAGACGCGAATATGTGCAAAAAAAATATATATATTGCTAACTGCCTTTGCCCGCCTCTAGACGGGCGCAAGCAAACCGACATATTTTAGAAATGCAAATAAATGAAGACCCTAAACCTTTTTTATTATAATGTAGTAAACACTTACCTACTCACTGATATTTTTTTCAACTCTCTCTGATGAAAATTATTATATATGATAATCGTATTTGAAAAAAAATATTTATTTGCGTGCTTAAGTGGTCAACTTTGCATTCGAACTAATATAATTTGCAAACGGAACACATGAAATAGACGGGAGACATACAAATTCATAGAACGGCATATTGGCTATAAGTAGGCTGTGCATTTTTAAAAAATTGATTGTATCTACACGAGTTATGACGCATAAGGTATACCCTGCCTAGAGGCGGCCGGAGGCATTACATGGTAAGGGAATACGAGATGGATGCATGTTTTTGTAAAGAGAAATCATATAGTGATAGAAAGAAAGAAGAGAGAAAGGTCAGATGTTATTGACCATTAGCAAGGTAATCATAATATGATACGCAGCTATCAGGTTGGCCCAACCACAAACATGACTATCTCCTTGACTATCTAATGCCTGCTATTTTTGTAAGATAGTCCCAATACTATTTTTATAGAGAAGCTCACTACCTCAATTCCTCATTTCCAAAACCTCCATTTTCATTTCCATCACCTCTTCACACCAATTAATACACTTTAATCCATAATGAAGAAGATATTCGTTTCAAAATTCATTAGGTATATTTATTCCACAATAAAATAGAAATCTCAAATAAGAAGGAATCCGAAATAGTTGTTGTAATGAATCTTAACATCAGCGAGTTATAACAATGTACAAGTAACATTAATACTCTCTGTACAATTGTGCTGAATGATTATGCTCTCTCGAAGAGATGTATGATTGTGCTGTACTCAGCAGTGATGAACTTGATTAACGATGTGTTTAAGATAACACTAATTGTCATAGAGTCTCATTTATCGAATTAACAATGGATGATCTAACAAATGATTCTAGGAACGGATATATATATGTTTATATACTGTACTCAGTAATTAAACTTCAATTAATTTCCCAATATAGTTCAAGAATATGAATTAATATTGTGCATAGGATATATATAATAGATAAATTTTAATAGTATAGTAGATCAATTTTAGTTTTAATTGTGGATGTAGTGGCGCAAAAATAACCTTCCGATGTTTTTTGGCTGTAATTTAAAAAAAATATAAAAACTTTGATTCTTCTCGTGGATTATTTTTATTTGGTCTTTTAATTTTTTTTACATCAAGTCGAGAACATGATGTCATGTAAATGGCCGCCGCCACAGTTGATTGTCATTTGAGCCCTTTTTATGGCATTTTCCATCACTTTGGCCAAAACTTCCGGCGATAGGTCCTCACATTCTTGACGGATATTGTCTTTAAGAGCTGCAAGAGTCTGAGGCTTGTTGACATAAACCCGCGACTTCAAAAAGCCCCACAAAAAGAAGTCTGGAGCGGTCAAACCAGGCGATCTTGCTGGCCAGTGCAAATCGCCAAAACGGGAGATTAGGCGCCCGGGAAATGCATCCTTCAGCATATCGGTTGTGGCACGTGCAGTGTGTGCCGTTGCACCGTCCTGTTAGAACCACATGTTTTCCAATACCAATTCATCAAGTTGCGGCAAAAAGAACTCGTTGATCATTGCTCGGTAGCGCTCACCATTCACAGTAACCGTTTGACCCGCGACGTCTTCGAAGAAAAAAGGTCCGATGACTCCTCCAGCGAAAACAGCACACCATACAGTGACTTTGAGCGGGTGTAATGGCTCTTCGTGGGTTACACGCGGATTTTCAGTGCCCCAGAAGCGTAAATTTTGCTTATTTACGTACCCGCTAAGATGGAAATGGGCCTCATCACTCATGATTATTTTTGATGAAAAATCATCTTCCTCTTGGTGGTGATTAAGGATGGCTTGAGCGTATGTTAGACGAGATTGGCGGTCAGCAGCTAACAGCTGATGCACCGTCTGGACTTTGTACGGAAAAATCTTCAAATCTTGTACCAAAATTCGCTGTAAAGACCGTCGACTGATACCCATTTGCGTGGCACGTCGTCTGGTCGATGTCGACGGCGCTTCCATGACATCTTCGGCTACAGCAGCAATATTCTCTGCAGAACGGCTACTCCGGGGTCTGCCACGCCTGGCAGCATCTCGTGTTGTGCCAGTCTCTTCGAGGCGAGCGGCTAAACGTCGCAGTGTTTCACCAGTAGGCGTTGGACGGCTAGGAAATCTGCGACGAAATTCACGTTGTGCCAAAGTCACCGACCGATTATTGCTCAAATAAATAGTCACCAATATTCCGCGTTCTGGAGCAGTGTAGCGTAACATTGTTTATTAACGTGTATTTCGAATGTGTTTACTAAACAAATGTCAAAACAGAACTGACATTAGGGGCCAATCGCAAAATTTATAGCATTTTCTGATAGGAGGATTACTTTTGCGCCACCTTGTATATAGATGTTTGTGAATGGGCAACAGAAATGTTATCTACAGAAGGTAGTTTTATCGACTGTAATAGGTATGGCATTTGGGCCTTTGAAATTCACTTATTTTTTTTTTTTTTTGTCTAATCTTATTTCATAAATGTTATTATTATATTTTTTTTGTAGATATAGAATTCTTTTAATTTAACGGTAGATTCAATATATAGGATAATGAAATGCCAAACTTATAAAAAAAAACTTACAGTTTAACTCGATTTTGAGATTTGAGTTGTTAATTACTCCATTTATGTTGACCTTTTCGTTTTAGCTACCTGCAGACTCGTTGTGCGCACATCGTTCTGTAGATGGTAATTTAATCTGTTGTGGGAGAAAATTGTTTTTTTTCTTGATTAACCCTTATACCCTACCTATCCCTGGAGAAACACTATTGCTACCCTGGGGTCCAGAAAACCCCAATATATTAGTGTTCTTATTTCAAAAACAAAAAGACGTTTGAATATAAATTATTTATTATTAAGATCACACACGTAGTTTAATATTAAAAATATTTTAAAGTTTAGAATCGAGACATTCTTGGCACACAGACCGTCTATATTCGCCGCAAAGGGGATTTCGGCACCTGCCGCATCCAATTTTCGTCTTCCGGTCCTTATCCCTTGGACATATTGGACATATTTTTTTTTTCAATTTACAGATCGATTGGTCTCAACTAATGGAAGTTTCTTTTTTTAAATATCTCCGTGGAGTACTTGGAGAATTGCAGGTAAAGTTGGCCAAGTAAATCGTTCTCCCATTTGGGGCGTGATGAGGTCAAGTGCAAGTTTTTTGAGGAAATGGCGCCTTTTTTGGCACTGATTTGATGCCATTTTCTGAAGAACATATGAGTTAACACCCAATATATTTAGTTAACCGTAAAACATAGCCATCGGCCATCGCTTAGTACGTCTGGATACACTGTACCTATGCTTCGAATATATTACAGTATTCCTACCCTGGGGTCTATGAGACCCGGAAGTTGTTATAATTACGACTGCACCGAACGCGCAATTAAAAATGACTAGACGTCTACTGATACATTAGAGGATTAGCTTCAATAGCGCCATGTACGGTTTGTAGTTGAAAAAATATCCACGAAAGTTTAGTTTATACATCGCGCTGGACCCCAGGGTAGGGTTTAATGGTTAAGGATGCAATCAATAATAGACAATCAGTTTGGCTATTCTTACCTCGTGTTACCCTTTTGCCTACTTATATTAAAAGTTAACGTACAGTACATAATATTTGAATTTGGATATGAATATACTTAATCTAAGTTGAAAATGGGACGGTGTCTATGATGCCGATTCCAAGTATCCTGGTGCATATATGTATTAGTGGCAAAGATAATGTTTTGTTGGAACACAAAAAAAAACGGCGAATGGCCTGGTGGGTGATTCAGGTATTCGACTTGGTGCAGCGGGAAGCTTGTTGTATACACTGGATGCTGGCGACAAGCCGTATTGTTTGACCAGCACTGCGTAATAACACAAAATGACTGTATCAGCATGTGCGATCGTATGCCAATTAGCATGCCAGTGAGCAAAGGTCGCTTTGGAGAAATTCGGCGTTTCGTTGGATGTGGCTTGATTTCGCTGTTATAATACCACTTTTTAGTGTTCCGGCAATATCCTTACGGACGAATGGCTTTGCCTAGGTGGAGTACGTCGCTATGGTACCTCGTGGTCTTTGAGTACTAGGAAAACCAATCGCCTTACACATCAGCCTATCGTAGAATGATTGACACTTGTAAAAAAAATTGTATGGGTTATTACTTCCTAGCTTACCCGTTTTTGGTCGAAATAATTTTTTTTTTTTTTTATAAAGAGGAATAGAACAGATCACTGCTACAAAATCAAACCAAACTTAAGCACTGCACCTTGTTTTCTTTTTATTTTTTTTTCTGGTTAATATTTGTCACCGCCAACAATAGGATAGGCTAGATTTACGCCTCGCGCCGTATATATACTCGCGATTTAGTGCATAGCTTTATGTGGGAAAGGTGTGGTGGAAAAAATTAAAAATTTTGTTCGTACAGCGACTTGCTAAGGAGATAAACACGATAGGTGTTACCAGTTTTGAAAGTCAATGCCATATCGGCCGTCAACCAAATCAGCAAAACATTATTTTTGGGGAACAGAACTTGAGCAATATTTCAATGCAATTGCTACAAAGACTGGATATTGAAGAATGGGTTCATTGCATAAAAGGTTTTTACAAGTTTCAAAACAGCTCATATACCTTGAATCCAAGTTAATACCTTTATTTTTGGGAAGACACTCTGTCATAGGCTTTGTTAAGTTCGCGAAGTCCCGGATAAATTTGCGATAGTTCCCTAATAGGCCAAGAAACGATTTTATCTGTGTTTTTTTTTTTGTTTTAGGTATGGGAAAGTTTATAATAGCATTAATCTTTTCAGGGTTTGGTTTCACCTCCTCGGCTGTTACTAAATGTCCTAAAAATGATACCTCATTTTGAAGGAACTGTGATTTTACTACCAGGACTTTTAAATTTGCTTCACTAAGCCTACTAAAAACTGCACTTTAGTTTTCCATATGCTCCTGAAGTGATGTTGAATACACAATTATGTCGTCCATGTAGACGAGGCAACTTTTTCCTTGAAGATCCCGTAGCACATTATCCATAACGCGTTGGAATGTGGAGGGAGCATTCTTAAGGCCAAAAGGCATGCGAACGAATTCGTAAAGCCCATTGTCAACAGAAAATGCTGTTTTCGGGATATCCTGGGACTTAACCTCAATCTGATGAAAACCAGAAGCGAGATATAAGGTCGTAAAATAGACACTCTTTCCCAGTTTATCTAAAATATCCGTGATGTTTGGTAATGGATACCTATCGTCAATTGTTTTTTCATTCAACTTGCGGTAGTCAATGACAAGCCGCCACTTTTGTTTGCCATTGGCATCCTTCTTTTTAGGTACAATCCATATTGGGGAAGACCATGGTGAAAAACTATGTCGAATTATTCCTTGACTAAGCATTTCCATAATTTGAGTTTGAATCTCTTTGAATTTATGGATGTATGGGTCATTTCGTCTCTTATTTTAATCTCATGTTTTATTTTATTTGAAAATGTTAAGTCTTGACACTCCTGAAGAAATACGTTTTCATACTGTTTACACAGTCTGCTTATTGCCTTTTTTTCTTCAGAATTCAGATGATCTATTCTAGTTAATTTGTCGATACTAACGCATTTGGGATTTGGGTATCATAATTAACAGAAAAGTTGTGAAATTCTATATATTAGTTTTTATTCATGGATTGAGTTATTAATGGCTTCTCAATCACCAAACTAAGTGGAAAATCGGAAGTATTAATTACTTCTACTAGTGAATACCAATTCTGAGATTGGTATACTCCCTCAGGTATGATAAGATTATCCTTAATTAAAATGGGCTTAATATAAATACTACCAAACTCAGTATCAACAGGTGAATTATAAATTATTTTGCTTAAGCCTGGAACTGTATATGTTTTTGACATTAAATTTGGCTTATAGCTTAAACCTATCTCAACATTATTGGTTTCTATGTACGATTTTTGTATATCTATTCTCATACCAAGCTCCTTCATAATATCTATACCGATTAAACCGTCAAAATAATAGTGAAATTTAAATAAAATAAATAAAATAATGCTAAAATATTGAACTCTTTGAATCCCTTTAATCGTATTCGCTTATTAACTAGATGAGAATTGAAGATTAACCTTATTTCAATAGGATCAATGAATTCAATGTTTGCACTATCAGCAATATCTGGATTAACAAATGACTTATTACTTCCTGTATCTATGAGGAATTTTAGCTCACGATTAAAACAGTTAATGATAATATACGGCAGCAAGTAAGAATTGTAGTTATTTAGGTTTAAGAAACCTATTGGTTCTCCAAGGCTTGTAAACAAAAATTTTGATCGTCTATTTCACTCTCAGACCTAAAAATGTAGTTTGATGAAGTTGGTAAGTTCAGGCTATGGATTTTATTTTGTGGACTTTGATAGATATTACTCTGTCCTGTTGCTCCGAAATTTGTACCTTCTATGTTAAAAAACTGTTGTCTATGATTTAATGGTTTGTTGTTATTAAAATGTTTATTGCGGCTGTTGTTAGTATTTCCACTCAAGGTGTCCATAGGTTCTGGAGGAGGATATCTATTTCTATGTGAACCAGATGGATGTGCTGAATTATTTTGATTCGCCCTAAAAGATGGTTGACCATGTAAATTGTTTGAAAATTGTCTGTACGGTAGTTGTTACGTATTGAAAGTATGTCTATATTAAGGTTGTGAGAGATTATTGTTGTAAATTGGTTGTGGGGGTTGATTATAGAAATTTGGTTGTGGCCTGTTATAATTTGATTGAAAATGTGGTTGCGGTTGATTAATTTGGGGTTGGGTATTGTAACGTGTTTGATTAACTGAGAAATAAGATGCATTTTGTTCCATAAATAAAGAGCTTCTGCTAATTTACTTGGTCTCATGGCTCTTATAGTGGAACCCAATGGTTCTTTTAGACCCCATAAGAAGGGGTTTGATCTCATTTCTTCATACAGAATCTGTTTCGCTTCAATGACACTAGCCACTTTGTCATGTACCCTAATGTGATTTATCATAGTCGAAAGAATCTCCGCTACCTCGGAGTAAAACTTTTCTACAGTGCAGTTATTTTGCCTTGACTGATGCCAATCTCGAATTAGACTAGTCTCTTTCCGCTTGTCAGAATAATGAATTATTAAATTTGCTTTTACTACCTCCCAATCTAAAGTTGTCCCATACATATTAAGGACCTCATTAGCCTGAGCTACTATTTCATTTCTTACTGCTCGTAAAATTATTTTTATGTAGTTATCGTCTTTAACTTCAGACATGAGACTGAAAATTTCCTCAACGTTGCTTATAAAATCAAATACCAACCGCGGATTGCCGTCAAAAATGGGTAAGTCTTTCACAATATCAGGAACTCGAAGTGAGTTCAAAATGTCAGTTAAATTCTGAGTAGGTTCTGTAAGACTTTTCGTGTAAACGACACAATTTGCCACATGAAATAAAAAAAGAGATCAGTCGACTTTGAACGCTTTATTTAGACTAACTCTTAACAATCATCAGATAACTTATTATACCTTGTACATAGAAAGAACAAATGCGAGAACAAAAGACTTGTATGTACATAAACTAATACTATGTTCCCACCAACGTAATTTAGCTAAAGTGATTTATAAATCACGAAAGGCGTCTCCACCGAACTTTAAGTGATTTAGTTTGACATTTTTCTCGACTTTGACATTAGGTGTCCAACACCATTGTTAATCTTACTGTTTTTTTTGCCATACCTGCCAAGAATAAAACAATTTTCCATTGCATGAATTTAATAAAAATATCAAAAAATTACCGAAACACGAACAAAAGTAGAAAATTGAATTTGAAATAATTTTTTTTGACAGTTTTTCTTTCTTTTTTGTTTGCTGAATAAAGTGCTGAAGTTAAGAACAGGTATGTTCGATTTTATTTTGTGTGGATTTGCGATGACAAATACGTAATTAAAATTTAAACACATATAAATCACGTAATTTATGAGATGATTTAGCTAAATCAAGTTGATTTAGCTAAATCACGTTGGTGGGAACATGGTATAACGTTGAATATTTTTAAACAGTGTCGCAAATCATACGATCATACAGTTCTACTGTATGTATTTCCAAAGAATGCATTTATTTGAATTGAATTTCCAGATATACAGGGTGGCGCACCAATTGTGCTACAATAAGAAATTCAAATAACTTTTTTTTTAATCGATGTATTTCATTTATTTTTTTTTTATTGGTTAGAAAATTAAATTTTATTTTAAATAGTTAACAATTATTGTCGTTATGGACTGCTTTAATTCAGTTAAATTTCTGAGCTTCGTTTTATACACCTCTTGCTTGACATAACCCCATAAAAAGAAGTCTGGTGCAGTCAGGTCAGGTGACCTTGGGGGCCAGCGAAGAGTGGAGTTCCTAGAAATTAATTTGTTTGCGAATTTTTTGTTTAGCTCCGCCATAACTGGTCTGGTTATATGTGCAGTTGCTCCATCTTGCTGAAACGCTGTTGAATGGTATACGTCTTCGGAGCAGTTCTGGGTAAAAAAACTCCTTCAACATCTTTAAATAACGGTCCCCATTGACAGTAACAGTTACACCGTTTTCTTCAAAGAAGTACGGCCCGACAATACACCTTGATGAAACTGCGCACCACACAGTGACTCGTTCTGGGTGCAGTTCCATCTCATGGAGCATTTCTGGATTAGACTCTTTCCATATACGGCAATTTTGCTTGTTTACATTGCCGTTAAGATCAAAATGGGCCTCATCAGACATGAACAAACAATTGATCAATGTGTTGTCTTCTTCGGCCATTGATATCATTTTTTGGCAAAATTCCAGGCGAACAGGCAAATCCTGAGGGTTTAACTTGCTAGTAATTTGGACTTTGTACGGAAACAAGTTTAAATCGTCATGAAGTATCCGTTGTAATGACCGTCTACTAACTCCAATTTGCCCCGATAAGTTTCGGGTCGAAACGCTCGGATTGGCCTGTATTGCAGATGCTACTGCTGCGATTGTATCCTGAACCCGAACATTGGCATCTCGATGGTACGGCCTTCGTGCGATGCTTCCAGATTCGGCAAACATGTTTACAAACCTCATAATGGTTCATCTACTCGGGGGATTACCGCCAAACTCCCGCCTAAATTCCCTTTGGACATGGTACCGTTGCACTATCCAAATTCTTTTCTCCGTATCCCAAGCATCCATTTTTATAAATCTAAATAGTAACCTACAAAATAAAAAAAAAAATTAGCCGATTACTCACACAGAAAAAAAGTTATTACGTTTTATTTTTGTAGCACGATTCGTGCGCCACCCTGTATAACATAGCCAATATAGGTGCATGGATTAGCGTGACCCTAAATAAAATATGAGTCTCTTACAGTTACATTTTTGTTAAACCACTCAACTCTACTGAACTCTCAATTGATTTATTTATTTCGATAACGGTTTTATTTCCTTCTAAAAAGATAATATTCCGTTAACTTGTTGGTAATTGTCACTGGAAACCGCGATAGCTGCAAAACTTAGATTTCTAGAAATATCCGAGAAATTTAATTTAACTAAGTCTAACGCACTAAACTATATGGGTAACTTTCCCTAACTTTCGGTTTCTTGGATATAAGGAGATTAAGAGGCATAAGGGAAAAACGATAAATACAGATATCAGTATTGAACTCACCGGGAAAAATAATTTGCCAAAACAACTTCTCAAATAATTTCCGAGTTCTCATATGCTGTTAGGAGTAGTTCCTTTCGTAAAGCTGAAGGATTGAAATCCACCACATTCGCCAATACAATGATGTGTGCTTTATCTTAAATCCAAAGTCATTCACTTTTCACTAATTATTGATTCTGTTTTTTTTTTTTTTTTGTACTGTTTTATTTAATGTACTATTCTATTTGTATTTATTAAAATTTCATTCACTTATTTCATTATTTGAGAAAAAAAAATACATTTATTTTACTGAAAACTGTTTTTTACTTTTAATTTCTTATGTTCCACTTTGGATTTTCTATATCCTACCGACTGCGCCAGTTACGTGTTTGATAAATAAAATAATATTAAATAATAAAGCGTCTGTTTATTGTCACGTCTACAATCGACTAACTTGTTCAAATTTAAAACTAGTACGACCCAAACGCAAAATAGTTTACTTTCCGTCTTATGAAATTCAAAAAAAAAGATTGGCACTCCAAAGTAAACAAACAAACTCAAAATTTATTTCGATATTGTGAAAGTGTTAGACATATACATTAAAAAATAATTCTTCATAAAATAATAACAGTTCATTTAATGATGATTCTTTAGAATTTTTCTTAAAGCCCTTCTGTTACAATCGTTAGCAATCGATGGTCTTCCAGTTTTCTTCAGTGAATTCACATTTCCAGTCTTCTTGAATAAATTAATAATGTTTCGAACTGAGGACCTCGATATTTCCAAATTTTTTGCGATGTTATATGCCGAAACGTTTTTTTTTTGTACGATTTTATTATTAAATTACGTATGTCTTCCGATAAACACTTGCCACGCGCCATAGTGAACTTTGATTGCGACTGCAATCAGTGAATGCCTGACTTGAGACATCCGCACTTAAATAACGCAACAATAAACCGTAAATGTCAAGAGAGAAAGACATTATCCAGCTTAGGCCAACTATTTTGCCGCGAAAAACTCACGGGCCAACTATTTTGCAAAGAAAAAAATGGGTTAACAGTTGAAATTTGTGGCAACAAACATTAACTGTTTTAACTTATTGATTGCTTTGTAAAGAACACATGTTCATGGATCAAAAATCAACTTTTTATTAATTATGCATAATAATAACGCATTTGAAAATGTATATGATAAACAATACAATACAAGGCCAACTATTTTGCGTTGGGGCTCGTATACAATATATTCCACAATACGTTCTTGAGTAGCGGTTGTTGATATTGCACCGCTTATGCCGATAGCCCAAACTAGGTCAAGCGATCTTTGTGGTACAATTCCAATGCTAGGAAGTTTAACAGTTCTTCTTCTTTTTGGCGTTGGCAACCAAACCCAAGCCAAGCCAACTTGTTGTTAAGCTGATGTTTTTTGATGGTGTTGCTATGCACGTAACTCGCTCAGCGTTTGCACTTACGAACACTCTTTCTGATTTGGGCGTATGTGCTGCTCAATCAGGTAACTTACCATGGTGATTTGGTATCAGTGACTGAATAATAAACACCAGATTAGACAGGCCTCACCAATGTACTCGGTCGCCACAGGCTGCCAACATCGACCCATCCCAATATTGAAAAACCCAAAAGTTTACAATAAACAACTTACAACTGACTGTTCCCTGCTGAAAAGTCCATCCCGCGCCATATCGGTGGCTACAAAAAACAATTGAATAAGTTTACTCATTCGATTTCTTACGCTGCAACATTTTACTGACGACACTGCCCGCCCTTGTTGTGTACAGATATAGCGCACCTACGCTCTTTATACAATTGCAAAATTCATTAACGTATAAAAACTCTTTTATTTAATAACCGTCCACTTGCATAAACATGAAAATTAGATTGCAGCATTCTCTGCGCCAGCCAAAGCTACGATGTATAAAAACTTGACAACCCACCAAAGGAACTCAGGTAAACAAAACCGAGGCAAACCTATGCAACATCCAAAATGGAGTGCGAAAAAAAAAGTATCTCCATTGAGAATTAGGAACATACATTACACCCTACAATATCACCTGTGCGCCCACAAGATGCTCCGACAGTCGCGTTGCCTGGCACTCGTGATAAGTTTTGTAACGCTCCCTCTGAAGCTTCCCCCGACTACATTTGAGGTTTGCATATTTGTCGTGCATTCATTTCTTTCTGGTTCTCACTACCTCTCTCTTTTCCACGATGTGTGTATATGCGGGTGGTTTACTAGGCCCGCCTGAAATATTCATCGCATGTAATAAAGCACAAATGAAAAGAAAACAAGAAGCGACGTGGAGCAAGGGAAAACATTTTGCCGTCAAGTGCATGTGTTTTCCACCAAGGGATAAAAAGTTTCCACGTCCTGCACCAACAATTCCGTTCGCCTCGTGGCTCGCATTCGTATACAGTACAGAACCACTTGCAGTGGCTGTTCAAGGATTTGTCTCACTCAAAGGATTTGCACATACACCCCGTGTTTGGGCTGTACGTAGGAAATTCGTTCCGTTGATATCAGGACATGTGCAGGGGCATGGATGTAGTACCCACCTGTATCATCGTCGTCTGGCCATGTTGTTGAGTGTGCAGTGTGTCGTGAAGTGTGCTGCGCTGTGCGACCCAAGCTGTTAGATTCAGCTGACAATCATCCTGTTTTTCTATCGCCCAGCTCAGGTTGCCCTTGTCCTCCTTTAACATGTAGGTATGGGTAACTACCTGTGATGGATGTCGGTGTAGGTTTTTCAGTTGGTCTTTTTTTTGACGTTTTTACTCACTTGGGCATTATTTAGCGCAATGTGGACATAAGAATGAAATCTTCAGGCAGGACCTGTATGTTCAGTTTGCTCGTTACGATTGTGGGAATTCTGATTGAAATTTATGTGGAAAAATGTTGATAAATGGGATTGCAGAACGATTTCTAAAGAACCTGATTTATCAAGAGGATAATCTCGCGATACCCAACTGCAAAAACCTAATTTATTTTGGGAATGTTCACATTGTTACTACAGATGAGTATTAATGTATTGTGTTGTGCGAAGGTGTCATAGCTCCGCTGGGTAGGATGTACCTCGGCATCAAACAACTAGTACCTCCCACATTTGACTCCATCCATTTGGTATAGAGCTGCGCCCAGGCAGTAACTGCGTGTTGACGAGTAAAAGACTTGCATCATAAAGAAATGTTGGGTGTCTGCGAGTAAAGGAGAATGAGCAATGAAACTTTGAACTTAGATTGCTCAAAATGCAAAAAGTAATGGGCTATCAAAGAGCAACACTTCAGCAGATTGGATTGAATGTAGACGAATACGAAATGAACACAAATATAAACTGCAAGTTGCAAGAAAAAACTATATAAAAAGGACAAAAATGACAGCTTTCATCAGAAGGAAATGTGGTCAGCCAGTTGATTAAGATAAACACAATTGTTTCGGATATACATCAAACCGTTTTAGGCGTTCCACAAGGCCCCATTCTCGGTCCGGTGCTTATTCAGATTTATTATCAACGATATAATATTATGTGAAGTGATTAAGCATAGTAAAATATCTTTCACTGCTGACGATGCTATTAGGTTTGTGTTTGGTAAAAATATTGACCTATTGCGAGAAAATATTTTATATGGTTAAGTGTTAATAAGCTAAAACTGAACATTAATGAATCAAAATGCATTTTTTTTTGTCGGAGGTTGTTACTATCCGATGGAGCGAGCACTCAGTCACAACTACAACTACTGCCAAACAGACACCTTACATTATTGTACTTAGTTTTCCCGTCTTTCGAAGAAAGATGAGAAGGAGCTTCAGTGATGAAGAGCTTAGATGTTCGGCACACACCACATCAGCCCCAAAAATCCGCCACCTGATGCGAGCAAAGGCGTGTAACGACTCTTCACCACAAGGCTCGAACCGGACCTGATAGCACGCCTTGCTATGCGCAAGCTTAGCTCGTCGGAATGTGGGGAGGGAGTTCTCTGCACCGTCAAAGTTCTCGCTGTCGTCCACAAATAAAACTATTGCGTGCCTTCACCAAAAAAAAAAAAAAAACCCGACGGAACCGCGACAAGATGGTAACCACTTCACTATTTCTATATCTCTCTATTCGCGCAATCCTTTACTTCAACCCTTAATTGATATGAGAAACCAGGTGGATCGTTCCTCTTTACCATATCCCTCCTTACCAAATGCTATTCAGATTACTAACGTCTTCACTGGATGCCCAGACGAAATCACAACTCAACCTTAATCAACCCTGGTCCATAGGATCGTTAGAGAACGCTAAATATTCATTTTTATCTCATAAAATAAACATTTATTGAAAATAATCAATTTCATTCTTTTTCCAAACAAACCAAGAAACAATTAATTTTCATTTATTCCAAATTCAAAATCTATTTGTACTAATGTCATTTGCAAATTGTTACCGTTCCTAATGTCTATAGTAAACATATAATTATTAATTATGAATGCAAACTTTTGCCGGGGAAAGAGAAAAAAAAAACTACCAAAAAAATTAATATCAACAATTCATTGTACGCCGAAAAAAAAAACTTACGTGCACCAAAAAAAAATGTCTGCATATGAATTCAAGCTGATGCTTTTATCAAAACAAGTACTTAAACGGTACGTACCTTGTTAATCTCAGTCGACAGGCCTGGCGATGTAGATGCGCGATGCTGAAGATGTCAATTGTCCCTTCTTTTTACTCTTACTTCCCTATACCTCTAATTCTAATTCTGGTACACTCAAGATCACTTTCACGTTTTTGTTTCCTCTAAACAATCAATCTTATTTACTCGGAACGATATAGTAGTAACATTAGTACACATAAGACATAATTAAGCGGAATATACTTTACGTTAAGCAGAGTAATTGATCGGAGTAATTAAAACGCGTTTCCCGAGCAACAAGGACACTGAGCCGAAAATTAAATTAAATAAAATAGACCGTTCAAAGCACATCTGTATGTATATTGGTGAATGGTTGTAGTTTTGATACAGCACACTCGTCGCGATGCGATCGATATATTCAAACTGACCAGCAGGCAGGTTAACTGGTGCACGAGGAGTGCGAAGGTATGGTCGTATTGGCTGAGTGAGGAACTGAGACTCTTTACGGAGTAACGTGATCGCACTGGAAGAATTATGATGATGAGAATGGATTTTCCTCTTTTTTTCAGTCGGATGACAGGTGAGGGGGAAAACAATCAATTCCGCCACCGTCTCCAGTTATCGCACAAAACCGTAAATTGGTCCCCTAAATTTAAATTAATTATTCCTTAGGGACCTCCAAGTAAAGCACCGGAATTAATCAAAATACATTTTTTCAACCGAATTGAGTATGCCGAGCAAGATGTGATTTTTTGTTCCGTTTGTTAAATTTTTTTTCTGTAAGGTAGTGGCTGGGTAATTTTAACACTAACGCGTCTATTCTGACGTTATACATGAGAGTTTGACCACATAAATGAGCTGAGCAGTTCCTTTTACATTTCGGGAAACCTTGCCAAGCGTGTTCAGAACCGCGCAGTGCCTGATGATATTCCCGTTTAGAGAAAAAAACTGATCACGCTTATATACACCAGCCTGCCAATTAGATGTCTTTGACAAAGCTATCGGTTCATTTTCCATGTGTTCATTATAGGGGAAGAATGGGTTCGTTCGGGTCAGTTTATGGCAAGTAGCACATTTCTTCGAAAAGTTGAAACCAACAGTTTCATTACAGGCGGGACAGCTACAGAGGAAGTGTTCCGCTGTATCGTCTTCCTCTCCGCAAGCAGGTGAGATGGTGGTGTCGCTCAAGCCCAACACATTTAAGTGTTTGGCAGAAGCTTGGTGGCCCGAAAGGAAGCCCACAAGCAGTCTGCAGTCGATTCTCCTAAGAGACAGAAGGAAAGACGCGGACCTTTTAAAGATGTCCGGACGTAGTCGTTTGGTCTGCCTACACCCAGCATAGTCACGCCACCGACGCTCGTGTTCACTAGAAATCCAAGTATCAATGGATGACCAGAGATGGAGGCAGACCCAACGCAGGTTCAGGTCCTGAGAAAGTTTCTTTCGAACCCCATCTGACAAGCTCATCAGCGATCTCATTTCCCTGGATACCAGTGTGACCTGGGACCCAAACAAGATTCACTGTGTTAAGCCTTCCGACCAAGTTCAGAGAAAGCTTGAGTTCGAGCACTAACTTGGACGAGGTAAGAGGGTTAAGCAACGCTTTTAATGCAGCTTGGCTATCACTGCAAACGCATATGCTTCTATCCCTCCACCTGTTTGTCACAAAATAGCGCATAGCAATAAGGATAGCGAAAATCTCCGCTTGGAAGACAGACGCATGGTTACCTAAGGGGTAGTGTAGTCTAATGTTCTCGCTTTCCACAAAGACTCCAGAACCAGACCCCTGTCTGGTTTTGGAGCCATCCGTGATTACACGATGGCATCCTTTTCCAGGCTCATAGTCTGGGCGATGCCAATCCGTTACCTGAGGAAAGTAGACGTGGTAGTAGGATTTCTGGTATCATTGCGTCACACGGCGTATCCATAAGACAGGGGTCAAAGGATAGTTCTCGTACAAGTTCCTCAAAATTCCAATGCGCATGGTACCAAAGACACCTCTCTTTAACCGATAGAAGGTTTTCAGCGCACACCTCTCTAGAGCAGAGCCCGGCGTGCTACGAAAGGCCCCTGTGCATCCAAGACAAACCGTTCTTTGAAGTTTGGCAAAAGAGGCAGTAACACGTTTCCGCGAAAGCCTGTTCCACCATACAACCGATGCATATGAGAGAAGTGGTCTTATCATTGCCGTATAGATCCAAAGGACCCATTTAGGAGATAAGTCCCATGTTTTGCCAAAAGCGGGACTTATCGGTTTTTGATTCAACATGCTTGGACCAAAGAAGCTTTCTATCGAGGACTACTCCCAGATATTTGACTTCGTCGGAGATCGGGATAGTGACGCCTTTTAGCACAAGTTGAGTCAGACCAGTGACCTTTCTCCTTCTCGTGAAGAGAACAACCGTAGTTTTAAGAGGATTCACTAAAAGCCCATTTCTTGTGCACCAATCATCGATTAGGCCCAAGGATCTCTGCGCCTGAGAGCAGACAGTCCTTAGGTCTGAACCGACAGATAGAACGGCGACTTCGTTCACATAGGCTTGTGTGTAGGTTCCAGGAAGATAGAGAGCCGTTAGCAGAGAGTCTACTACCATACACCATATGAGGGGAGACAGAACACCACCTTGAGGGCAGCCTCTGTTTACCCCAGTCATGACGCATTTGCCATAATCCGCCTCGCCAATCAACGTCCTGTACATTAGCATTGCTTTAATCCACAAAACCAATGTTTCATCTACACCATGATGCTGCATTGCACATGCTATCAAATGCCGCATCAAAATTGCATGGTCATTAATAGTGCATTCAACGTAAGTTCAAGAAACTAAAAATCTCAGCGCTGTATTAGATAAAGAACTTAATGTTAATTAAATGGCTATTACACCACAAAAAAAAATGTCTTAAAAAACTTGGCTTTCCAAAAAGAATTCGGTAAAACATAACAATAATGTCCGCAATAAAACAATTATAAAACGCCGTTTTGAACATTGTTCTACAGTTCTACATGTGAGTTATACGAATGATCAAAACGGACTTTAGATCTTACAAAACAGAGCCATCAGAATTATCCTGAAGTGGAGATTTTATACCCCGATCCAGTGGATGTTGTCATGCCTACAGTGGTTAAGTTTTAAGACAGAGAATTACCTAAAATGCTGTATTTAAATTGAAGTGTAAAATTATTCCTAGTTATCTATTTATATTCAAATTTACAATATATACAAGATGTTCAACCATATAATTTAAGATCAATTTCAAATTTCCGATTGCTATTTTATAGATACCAAAGAACTCAAAACATGCTTATTTATAAGGGGTTTAAAAATATTAACAACGAATCAGTTTAAATAAAATTTAAACAGACATTTAGTTGAAAAATCTTATATATAAAAATCTCGTGTCACGGTGTTTGTAACCGTACTATTCCGAAACGGCTGGACCGATTTGTATGAAATTTGTTGTGTATATTTGGTAGGTATGAGAATCGGTCGTAAAGTATATTGCATACCGCTAGGTGATTAGGGTGTCCATGTCCACAACATTTTTGCTTTTTATATTTGACGAGAATTTTCTTTTTTAGATTTAGCATACCTTCCTACCGTTTTGTAATCGCGATTTTAGTATTTTTGTATGGACAATATACAAATAATATACGTGGGTAAAGCTGAAATCGCCAAATTGAATATATGACTTTTTTTTAAATTTTCCAACTTTTTTTTTTTTGGACTGTAGGAATATTTAGCTTTTTTTGCAAAATGAACTTTTTGAACTTTGACACATTTAGAGAAGAGCGATAAATTATTTTATGGATTGGGTTGATAGATATTGCATACACGCTTCTAATTAGCTATGTGGCATAGTGGGATTCGAACGGTATATATGACTTTTAAATATTCAACATTTTAATTTTTGTATTTTTTGCTTACTTTTTTGGTCTTAAAATAAACCTTTTACTTTTTGCAACAGTTAGAGATGAGCGACAAATTATTACATTCTATTAGGTGATACGTAATGAATAGACGCTTCTTTTGTTCTATATGGCTTTGTTAAATTGTAACGGAATCTATTTTTTTTAATTTTTCAAAATGTTTGTTTATGGTAGTTCTATCTTACCGTCTTTGGCCCATTTAGAGAAGAGCCACAAAGTATTTGATTTAGACAAATAGTAGCCTACAAATATACGCTTGTTTTAAGATATGTGTCATAGTTAAATTCGAAAGTCTTATTTTTGTATTAATTTTTTAGTAATCTAATTGATTTTCCTTGAAAAACAAAAGAGTTTTATAGCGAACAGACCGTTACAAAAAAAGTAAATTTGAAATTGTGGGCGAACGTCTTACCCGATTGGGAATATTTGTACATTTTCCCAGAGCGATTAAATCGGTGAATGGTATGCGCAAAAAAATCAAAAGTCATGTGGCGGTTCCAGCTTTACCGGTAAGCTAGGACCGCCGCAAAATCTCCCACTTCCCGAAGAGCGACAAAATACATCAAGAATAGAGCAATAAATAGCCTTTAAATCACATGTACTTTGTTTGGCGAAATTCCAATGTTCCACCGGTTCCAGCTTTAAGCTAAGTATCCTGCTCGCGCTAAATTTTAGCGTCCCTACTCTCCAATTCATTTCTCCACACCAAAGATAAATGCTCGCTAAATTATAAAACACCATACAGATGGGACAAAAACCATTTGTTCATGACAGTAAAAGTTATTTTAATTATTCGCGTACATACAATTTTCCAATTCCAAACGTTAAAGACAATGCATTGTTTGAATCGTTCCAAAACAATATATAAGCAAAATTGAAGAAGATATCAACATTGTTGCAGCAGCTTAAATATTTTCTATAGTAACAAGCAGAAGACGACCCTATCCTTCGTGTCGGGTAAACCCCTATTTGCATTGGAAATTTTCTGCAATTTCCATATTGCTGATCCCTGCAGTTTTTTTCATGTTTTTTTATCGCATGAAACGTAATTTTTGGTTTTGCGTTCTCTTACATTTATCGCACAAATGTTTTCTGCGGTTTCCTCTGAAAAAAAAATCCAAAGTAAACACAAAACAAACTGTTTCCTCCTTTTCTTCTGTACTGGACATTTATTTCGCGAGCTAAATGAGTGGAGACTTTTCCATCCATCTATATGAAGTTAAGAATTTAGCGTGCGAACAGGATATTGCTTTGCTAAACTGCCTCGCTAAATATTATCTTTGGAGACATTTTTGTATGGGAGATAAAATTTAGCGCGAGCAGGATACTTAGCTTTACCCACGTATTTTTTTGTCCCCATAAAAGGAACGCTTCCAGGTTCGATTATAGGATGAGAAACGACTCTATCAAATACACCCACCCAAATGAAAGTTTGGTATTTTTCGGGGTTTTCAGTCCAGGGCACCAACTTAAGCAGGGAATTCACCAGAAAACGCGGATATTTCACCCGGAATCGGGCCCTAAGGCCACGATTCACGAGATACATCAGAAATTGAGATAACAAAATCAAAAAAGGAGATAACTTAACACAAACAGTCACATTATTCACTCCCTTCAATCCGGGTTAAAGGTTACACCCTGGTTTAAGGGAGTTTAACATAAAAACTAAAACCGAAGTCCATAATACTCAGTCGTTAAACCCGAACATAAACAGAGTTTTTTAAACTTGACAGCGTTTAGTCCGATTGGATTTGAACGCACTCCGGAGTAGGTACTTTAATTCGGGTTAAAACTCAATTTCGTAATATTGACATTTCTTCGCCCGCAGGGTGCGAGAAATAAGAAAAGTAGAAAAGTGAAATAGAAAATAAAGAAGCAAGAAGCTACAAAAAAATGGATTTCAATTGTGAAATGAATGGAATGTCATCAAAAGACGAATTTGTTTGGTACAAGCGTTGCGTCGATGATTACAATGTGTTTGATTTTTGGTAATATTTCCGCGCATTTTGGAGGCTATATTCCATGATCCGAATAAATGTCGTTTTCATTGGGACCACCAGCTATTTTTTTCAGATTTCAGATTTAACGCGGCTCACGGAACATGCAAAAAAAATGGTCTGATTATGTAAATCGATTAATGCGTTTTTTGACAACAATATCATTGCATTCGTTTTTGGAAAAATCAACTATGGATATCGAGTTGAAAAACGTTTGTAGATACAAATGGAGTAGTTTCGGTGATTCGTAGTTTCCATATGATGACGCAGACAATGAAGATAATAATTCCTCCAAAACTATATCCATTGCTGTTTACGTATTTCTTTATTTTGGTTTTCACGAAACCTTGCACCAGAGACAATTCTCATCATTTGTCTCTGCTTTGCACATTTGTTTTAAACCACACTTCTTTAAATGACGTAAAACAGCTATGCTGTATATGTGGTAGTATGCGTGAATCTGAAAAAATATCGAGATTTGCAAAAAGTGATCCGAATCAAAAAAAAAGTGATTTTTTGTCCCAATGGAAAACGACATAAAAGTGTATAACGAAAGGGGTAGCAATTGTTTGCAAAGCAACCACAAATTTTCAAACGAATTTATTTTCAAATAGGTAATCTTGAAACGTCAAAAAAAAGCTGCCAGATGAAAAATATAATTTCAATACATTTTTAATGCATTTTTTTTATGTGTCTACATTAAAGAGTTGTTGTGTACGTAGACGTACTAACTAGTTATGTTCTAATTTTTCGTACCTATTGCTCTAGTTTCATTTAAAAAGTAGAAAAAATGTAGTGTCATACAGCAACTAAACTTTAGTAGTTGACAGTGGCAATATTTTCAAAACAAATTTTGCCGTAAACACGTTCCGGCGCAATTGTGAATCTAATCTTATACCTAATTCCTCACCGTGACTTGCAGTCCTTTGACAACCCGAAGCTGTCAACTGTCAATCAAAAAAAAATCGATGTAAACACTGCAAACACAAATCCTTTCCTTAAAAAGAAGGAATTACTGAATAAAATGGAGGAGGGGCATGTCCTGGACGAAGCATTTTCTGGTCATTTGATATAAAAAAAATATATTAGCAGCATAATTATAATCTTTACTTAATTATAATTCTTACAGATTTGATTGAAGAAATTATTTCCGAGAAAGCAACTGACAAAAAACCCACCAATGAAGAGCAAACGGATTTGAAATGTTTCCAATGTTTTAAAAAGTTCGAATCAGAATTTGATTTGCTGCATCACATTGAAATTGAACATTTCACACATAATTGTTCAAAATGTAGCAAGCAATTCCCCACCGATAAAAGACTTAAGAAACATTTAAGAGATGCCCATTTGTCTGGAAAATTTCCCTGTCCTCTATGTGGTATGTTAAGTTTGTTTTTTGTATACATACATCAAATACGCATGTTTTCTTATAGATAAAGTATTCACACGTAAAGATCACTGCAAGGATCACATATATACGCATTCCTCCAAACCTCTGTTTCCATGTAAATACGAAAATTGTGACAAAGTTTTCCGACAGTCTGGTCATCTTAAGCAACACGAACGTAGTCACACGGGTAATAACCGAAAAACATGTCCCTTATGCAATGAGAGTGTCGCACAATTGTCCAAACACTTAAATTCTCATTTCAAATTGAAGCAGCATTCGTGTATTACTTGTGACAAATCCTTTACACGTCGTAGTTATTTGTTAGAACACCAAAAGATGCACTTTGGCGAAACTGGATTTCTTTGTGATGAATGCAAAACGGAGTTCAGAACCTCAAATGCTCTGTACAAGCACAAGCGAAGTAAACATGGGATGGAGCGATACACTTGCGAACTACCTGAGTGTAGCAAGGTGTTTAATCGTAAGGATAACATGATATCGCACATGAAGCGTAGGCATAAGTTAATCGTAGAAACAGTTCTGTTCGATGATAACGCATTGATTTGAAGCAAGTACAAATAAGTGGGGTAGATTCACGATACCCCGACTATTTTATATATAAATGTATAACAATAATTGTTTGTTGTGACTGAAGAGTAAACGCAGTTTTAAGATTCGATGTAAGCTAATCGGTCTTTTAAATTCTCGATTTATTTTGCTGGATACTCGTCTTAGGTTAAGTCCAAAAACACATTTTCGATTTTTATTCAAGAGAGTTTTTTTATCTTTGTGCAATTTATTATTTTGTGGAACCAATTGCAAATGATGCAAGAGTGTGATTATTTATTTTGCTTTGCCAAAAGTTTACTAAAATATTTGACAATCGAATGTTTAGTTGATGGAATTGATATTTTAATTGAAGCATAGTTACAAACTACCTATACTATAACATTCCCAACCTTTCTTTAAACTTTATTGTGAGAATAGGAAACCTCGCAAATGATATTAACAATTTTGCGAGTCACCTTTTCTAGTCGAAAACCTGCTAATTTATTACATAGCTTTATTTATATATTTTTTTTAAACTCAGCTTAAGCTGTTATGAATTCTTTTATTTTATAAGTTATATATATATTTGCCAACAGTATTGGTGTCACTATTCAACTGCCGCTACAATGTTTTCATCGAATATTAGCAGCCAGTCATATTGTATTAGATAAAAAATCCAAAATAAAATTCAGGAATAAATGTACATGTGGCTGTTTTCGCCTCAGAACCTTTGTTTTGTATCACAATTGCATAATATGTAATAATTTTCTCGTAACCAAAAATGACAAGTGAAGACGTTATTTCTTTCTCTACACTGGAATCTTTTATATAAATTTCTAAAGAAGATAGGAACAATGGGATAACGCCAAGGGCATTATTGACTATTTAGTCTGTGTACTAAGTAAATGGGAAAACTAGTTGGGCGTAGGTCATCCTAGGCAGGATGTCCACGAACGAAAACAAAAAAAAAAAGGAAAAGTCTAAAACTAAGCAAGGACAACTCTGAAAAATCTTGGAAAACACCTGATCTGGGTGCCATTAGTTTATATGAGGTAAACCTTAAGATTTATTTTAATTTAACGTTTAACAGCAGTGCCCTAATCATAGCTTAGTGGTATGCCCCCTAAAACGGTCTATTGGGCTTAAACAAAAATCTCCAGAAGCTAATGTCCAATTATATTCCATTCTGTATCTTCCTGATAAATTGCACATCGCTCTTGTAATCATTTAGAAAGTAAAATCTCGAAACCAAGAGGTAGTCTCTGTCTGAGTGTGTCATTAAATATCAAGATATGTCAATGAATAGATACTCCCACAAAAGTATTATATAAATAAACAAATTTTCCATAAGTTTACTTAAGTCGTAATTTTATCAGCGAACTCTTTAATCAAATCGCAATAAGAGCCTCTTTTCGCCCATTCGAAATTTTGCGCTGCATTGATATACTTAACATTTGTAATAGAGCTTAAGTTGTCTGCGCTGTTCATCTAACGGTCAATGGACCGCGTACCACGTATCCAAATGACAGAATCCGTTCCTTACAGAAAAATATAAATTTGTGACTTTCCGTTGGGCAAAAAAATTAATCTCTGTTTTTGATTCGGATCACTGTTTGCAGACCTCGATTTTTTTTCAGATTTACAAATACTGCCACTAATACCAATAGATATTTTTTGCACAGCTGTTTAATGTCATTTAAAGAAGTTAGTTTTAAAAGAAATTCGCAAAGTTTCGTGAAATCCAAAATAAAGAAATATTTTGGAGAAATTTTTATAGTCTTCATATTCCTCGTCATCTGAAGGCTACAAAATACCAAAACTACTTCATTTGTATCTACAACTTGGGAAACATTTTTCAAGTCGATATGTATCCATATTTGTAATTATTCCAAACACGAATGCATTTTGAACAGCTGGTATTGAAAAAGCAGATCAACTTCGTTGCACGTTCCATGAGCCGCCTAAAATCTGAGATCTAAAAAAAAAAAATCTGGTGGTCCATTGGAAAAGGACATTACACTTGAGACATTCCTCCCCCTCTTTGCATACCTATTTGCAATTTTGCATTTCATGTGTTGCTAACAATTTTATTGCAATATGAACGCAGCCACTGACACAAAATACTACTACCTTCATTTTTTCCTAATGTAGTAGATCTTACGAGCTTAAAAAAAGAACCTTCCCTTGTACTGTAATACGTCATATGTGTGACGTTCATAAAACTATTTTGAATCGGTCTCATTTTTAATACTAAACTTGACGTCTGATCAAATTGCAGCATTTTGCGAAACATCTGTGCAGAACACTTTTGGCGCTGGTCCGCGAATAATTTCGGCAGATAGAAAGTTTCCAGTTAGTAATAGATCAATAAATAAATTGACATATTTAACATCAATAACAAACTAATATTTCCCTAGAAATGAGTTCCAAATCTTACTTCGAAACTCCTGAAGAGTCTGGTGGGAAACTTGCCAGAAAAGCCAAAGAATCGCCATTCATGATGATAGGTAAGTGTATTTAGAGATATATTTGATTCGCGTGTGCAATACCCACATAAAATCAAGATCAAGAACTGATTGAAAACGAATCACAAGGCGCCTGACCTTGACCTTTAAGGTGTTCCTCGTGTTCTCAATCTAATCACTGAAGTACTTTGGGTCGCATTCATGCTTCATCCCAAAATCGATTATCTAATAAAATGTAATTCACTATACACTTATTTCTGAGAAATCTGACGTAATATTTTTCAAGTCACTAGGCGGCTTGTGAAATCTTTGCAGAATGGATTGTTTCGTATGCAGGGTCAGGCGAAACTCGCAATTTCATGCTACAACTATTTGAGCGCTGGTTAGTTTTACATATATTATAACAATCACGCTCACGCGGCCGGAGTTCCTTTCAGTTGCTATAATTCCAGTCCATTTCAGGGAAATTTGGCAAAAACGTTGACCTTCGGTAACTATTTAAAGAAATCGCGAAAGTTCGCAGTTCGTTGTTCAATGGAAAGTTTTTTTTTTGTTCTTTGTCAGCTGTTTCCCCTGACTGTGTACGTCATTTATGATTAGTTGTAGAACTAGAGAAGCATGCATAGTTTACAGGTATTGAGATATGTTTAATTACCCACCTGTGGGAAAACTTGAATGCCTCAATTTTTATTTTGTTCAGTTCTTGGAAAATTATTTATGCGTTTGGTACCTAGATGTACAGCGACGGATACATATTATCCATTGATCAGGTAATTGTTTGCTCAACTTGTTTTAAATGCGTATCGCAGATCATTTTCATGTGCTAGGCACGTTGTGTTATCTGCAAAAAAATATTATTGCATAAGTGGGTGGCATACGTGTTTGAGCGTCTTCTCACATTTTTCAGTCGAACTTTGTTTTAAAAGAACATGCAGCTATCCAACTTCGTACTGCGATTAGTCAGTTACCTTATATAGTTGTTCCATCTGACATGTTGGTAAAATATTATATTAGTTTTACAGTTGGCTGCAATTCTACTTTGCATTACCGGAAAAGACTAAAAGATCTGACTGCGTGATGTATAGTCAGGCACAATGTTTGAAATTTTCTAAGTCTGTTGCTATTCGGACGTCTTTTGAGACACTTCAACAGTTTATTTCCGTAGACGGATGAGTAGTTACTTCTTTCGAACAAAAAAAGGGTTCTTTTTAATTCAGGCACCCGGATTTGACAGATATTACTGCACACTTGCATATTTAGTAATACGCTTCAAATAGTGTGTGAGGGTTTTTTTAACGTTTTCGTCTGATAAGTTTCTCTGAGTTTGGAAGATGTATGTGCTCTTAATTCTCATGCAATTGATTGCTGAGATTTTTCATAATTTTTGTTCACCAGATAATATAACTTAACAGTGGCTTAGATCTTTATTTGTTAGTATTCAATGCAGCTATATTATCAATATCCAAATCCAATGTGCGGGTTAATAACATCGATCCGGCAGTAGGGCGATTAGCCATTGTATGGTTCCATATCGATGGCCCCGTGCAAGAACATACTTAGTGCATCTATGCTATTTTTCAGAAGAAGCGTTTGAAGTTGTTTGAATAAAAGATTAGCGATCGCTTTAGGTGTTATCCTAATTGCAATATTAGCTCTATTTTCAAGGTTTTTGGTTCTTTGTATGAACAAAATTTAAAAAACAAAAGCACGATATGGGGATTCTGAATATATACCTAGTCCAGCCATAAATTCTGTTACAAATATAAAGCGACATAAAAATAAACGAGTAAATTGAACAGAATTTTGAATTGTTTTTTTCTTTCATCAAAAAAAAATACATCACTTGAAATGACCACCTTTTGCCTTAACACAAGCTCACAAACGTTGACGCTGCCACGGTCAACGATTTTTTAGGCTCTCCAAATTGCGACACCTTGGTGAGAGACCCCCCACCAAACCATTACGGTAGCGGGATGATGGCCACGCTGAACCCTTAGAATTACTTTTTTTGCTTCCTTTGATGACAACGCATAAAGTCTATCAATTTTTTTTTTCATGTGAAGATCACCCCGAACTGGCCTAGACATCGATCAGGCGGATATGGTCAATTCCCTGGACATGATCTTCTGCCTCCGAAGGGGATTTCTTCGAATACGTTCACGCACAGCTTTTACTACCGCACCCGTACGTGCGACGCGTGGGCGACCACCTCTTGACCTGTTCTCCACTTCCAACAATTCACTGAATTGACCAATAGGCAAATGAACATTCTCGATATTCCGAGCAGTTTTAGCAAATTAAAGATTTGGCCAGCACTCTCCGCGATTCTGTTTTGTTTAGCAATCCATGTTAATTGACTGCAAGCTGAAACCTAACTGACTTCTATTCATAAGTTTACAATGCACATGTTAAAAAAAAAAGTTAATGGGTACATTCCAAGTGGAAATTTTAATAGATGGGCGCTGATAATAATAATAAACAGAATTTAAGGCAGTACTAGGTACATAACTCAAAACCCCCTTGCACGGGGCCATAACCAAAAAAGCTCGGGCTCTACAGGCACACCTGCCAGTTAGATGTTCGACCCTCATACACATACTATTTGCAAATTATTCCAGATTACAGAGCTGTAATAGTTAATTGTCTGTAAATCATAATGCTGTCGATAGGGTGGAAAGAAAATGTTAACAATGCAATGCAAGTTCACAACGCAGATCTAGGTTTGCATGACAACTGAGGTGAAAAACATAATTCATACTATTAAAGCACTGAATGTGACTTTTGTTTAAAGAAAAACATAAAATTCGTTCCGAAATTGCGAAATGTAAATAAGAGGTTCTAATTTAATTAGATTCATATGAGAGAGTCATGACTAGTTGTTGAGCTGATGTTAATATGTTTAACAAAATGTACGTTCCACCTTTATCTCATCATCAGGTTGGGTATATTAATTTAATTAATTAGTGATCTATCATTGCAGTGTCATTTACACACACGCCTATTCGCTCGATTCGATTAAAGCGAAAACTAGTTAAAGAGGATCGCAAAGAGGAAACTTATATTTCTAGTTTTCCCAAAGGTTTATTTGTCCTCTTATTGAAAATCTTTTATACAATTTTCTTGTGTTCAAAAGGTCTGTAACGCTAATCCACGGCACGAGGGCAAGGATATAGGAGAGGTACTTGTGCACGTTGGTTTTAAAAGACAGTGGATTGTCATGTCTTATGAGGGACTAAGAAGAAAATCGTGTTGCAAACCTCGGTAAAACAACGAGAGGCAAGAAACATTTGTGACACCTTTTAGTTTGAGTTACTAGATTTTATGCAAAAGGTTAAATGACCTCGACTCTATTGTCCTCGAAAGTGCTATAAACAGCAGTAAACAGAGAAACCTACACAAGATGGTTTAAATAGCAGTCATAGTCGCAATGGCAATAGCAATATATATAATGTGATCGTTGTTTCCAAAATGTCTGTTTAATTTGCTTTGCACATTGAAACAGATGTAGAAGTTTTAGTATATTGATGGAAGCATTTTGCTGAGTTTTTTTTATAGGCTTAGTTGAGACAGCCAAGTTAAACCGAACTTGAGACTAAAGCTACGTTCATCATGATCATCCATATTGGCTGTTGTGTCCAAATTCAGCCTCACAATGTCTTGTCTTATATCGTTTTCCTCTGTTTTTTAGGTCCTCCTTTGGGTTCTTTTTAAAACTAGTCTTTTCACATGTATCACTAAAAATATTTTTCATTTGCGTAACTTCAACGGTCGACCCCAACAAGGTCATCAAAATGGGTCCACGAGGACCCAAGTGGGGTAGCGCAGGGTTTTCCCTGCTCTGCCCACCAGTTTACCTAACCTAACTCTACGTTGGATTTTGCTATTTTGGTTGTCTCTTGATATTCTGAAACAATGACCGTATTTAAACACATGGTCGATCTTGAATCATTTTTTTTGTATTCGGACTTCAAAACTGTTGATACATTTAGCATTTAACAAGTTTATGTATATTTAGACTGAAATTTATTTAGTTTATTCAATTTCGTCTATCATCTATAATAGGCGTGTTTTCTTGAGCTCCGATCTCAGCAAAGTCAAGTAGGATTTTTAACACGCAATCACAACAACTACTCTGAGTTCTCTAGTAAAACGTTGTTGTTGTAATTGCCTGTTTAAAATCCTTCTGAGATCGAAGCTCAAAAAAAAAACACGCCTAATGTCTCCCGGGAAGCGAAGGTGGATAAAATAAACTCGTTTAAGGCATATGGCCTTATCTTCTATATATATACAAAATGGATCGTAGTGTGTTCGGATGCTTAAAACTCGAAAACGACTGGACCAAATAGGATACTTCCTTCTGCGGGTTTGTTCGTAACTGCTACACGAAAGTTTATGTAAAAATAAAAGTTGGAAAATTGTCAACAGGTGGCGCTGTAGCCGCACATTTCGCTTTTTAGTTCAATTCAATTATCTTCTATAATGTACATAATTCCTTCTGGGTGAAGCTCTATGAAGTTATAAACTCGATAACCGCTGAGCCAATTTTCATGATTCTTTTTTTGTTTTGTTCGTATAGCTGTACTTAGGCAGACTTAAAAGATAGAATACTTTTGGAACCGACTGGTGGCACTCGACAACAACTCCGAAACTACTCAACCGATTTCAATGAAATTTTGTGGATGTCTATAGTTGGTTCCAGATTAAAAAGTTAGGATACTTTGCAAAAGATAAGTGGTATACGATAACTGGTTGCTGCACCTCCCATTCAAAAAATTCAAAATCAGATGTACAAATAACTAGTGTTGGCTCTTGTTTGTTTCAAATGTAGCAAGTACGGATATGGTTATCTAGCTTAATGCAATCCATTGACGTTAACTGCAAGCTTTTAAGTTTGGAATGAATTTCCTTAAAATCAAATATCTTATAAATGCACGTATCCGGGTCACACACCAAATTCGAAAACTGTTTCAATTTACTATTTTCAAGCTGGAATCCTTAATGGAATAAACAAGTGACCAGTTTGTGCGTCAATGTTGTATATAACCAAACAGTCGTTCTAAGAATAGGACTTTGTGTCAGTACTAGAAATGTCAGTTACAGGTTGCAGGAATTGTCTCAGTTTGCTTAAAGAACTTTGTTTGAACAGTGCACCGTTGGTTGGTTTAGGTGGCTGTATTTCCCGTACGAGGGAAAGACACAAATAACGCAATTGAACGCCGTTTTGAGACCACAACTCACGGAAACCTGAGAAATATGCACCATAAATCGACAGTTTCTTGTAGATAAATTATTCCAGAATATTGTGCTTATCATGAGGGACCTATCAATACGTAAGCTTAGTTTATTACATGTCTATAGAAGGCGCTGCAGTTCATGCTCAATCCATGACTAGCTACCTCCAGCTGCACAAGCCATATAAAGTTACCCACAATTATCTATTTTTTTCCTAAATGTCAGATTTTATAATGAACCTTATTCCTTTTCGTTATTTCAGGTTTGGCTGGTTTCGTTGCGGCAGGTCTCTGGGGTGCATACAAATACAAGACCCGTGGTACCATGAGCACCAGCGTGTTTCTAATGCAACTTCGTGTCGCAGCGCAGGGTACTGTGGTTGGTACCTTGACACTTGGACTTGCATACGCCATGGCAAAGGAATATCTTTTCGATAAGAAGACAGAAGAGTAATAATCATTGTATTATTTTTATGCTTAAGTTATGTTACTATTCGAAAACGTTTATTAAAAACAAACATGTTCGACCAGAGGTTATTAATACAACTTTTTAATTAATCATTCGCATTCATGTACATACCTGTTTGTTTTCATTTACTTTACCTTTTGTGTTTTTATGTTTATTTTCAGTTTGTCCATTCAAAAACCAATTGGCCACTAGTTGGAAATATGTATTTAGCATTTTCATTTCAATTTCTGAAACACATAAATGTATATTTAACACAGTATAATATGAAGGAAATAAATTTAAAGTCAAACATCCATGCTAAATGTGTAAAACCATCTCAACCAACCCAAAGCCAAGTAAAGGGTATACATATTTATTTTTGTGGAAGTAAACGATTAATGAAATAAGTAAATGTTGCTGTTGTGTTGCCTGTGATAATGACTAAACAAAGTAGTAAATACAAACAAGTACAACGTACTATTTGACAAAAGAAACAAAAAATGTGTATTTTTCATTTTATTTATTTAATAAAACAAAAAAAAAAACAAAAACTATCAATAAAAGTATATTCCTCTTTGTGGCAAAGCCATGTTGTTGTTTATAAATGTTTCACGCATGACAAAAGCTGGCCAGAGCAAGGGAGGGAACGGCATTTAGGACATTCCATCGAAACTAGAGTTCTCCCAGTGGTATAAATTCTAACACAATAGGAAGCCGGCTTATACAAAATATAAAAAAAAAAATAACCCACAAACTTCCCAACAAAATCAAGCGAATATATTTAGTTTAAAGCAGTGAAAGTGGTTCTTGACTATTTGCCTTCGCCTATTTATATATAAAATTCCGATTAACTATGGCAGCACTTTTACTGGTTCAGGTGGGCACTGTTTCAAGTCCGGGAAGACTTCTTTCAAGCATTTATGTGCAGGCTCATCAGAGATCCCATTTCTCAAATTTCAAGGCCACCTGGAATCCGGACAATGCTTAAATAATTCAAAATGTTCCTTCGCCTTTACCACCTAAAGATGTGAGAAAGGAAATGTAACACATACATTAAAAATAGAGGAAAAGCAGTGAGGATTGAAGTTTGACATTGTCTGTATTCATGCCTGAGAACCACTGATGTTGGTGTCTTATCGTAACCTCGCCGAAAGTAACCATAAAAGTCTACATAAAAGTGAGCTTGCAAAGCAAGTTCCGGTGTCATTGCATCGCATGGCATAACCAAAGGGAAAACATGACAGGATACCCTGGGAGTAAGCTATGAATGCAACATGCATCAAGGCTTATCGGTTCGCCTCCCCGCCACAGCAGTGTTTTCCAAGCAGAGGTCCTGGCAGTGACAACAGCAGCCCGTGAGTCTGTGGTAAGGGCAATACCACCTTAAGGACCTTCTTTATCGACAGCCAGGCAGCAATAAAAGCATTAACAGAAATAAAATCAAAGCCTGTGAAATGCTGTCGCGAAGAACTCAGTGTTCTTGGCACTCAGCATAAGGAATTGTTCGGCTGGGTTCCGGGACATGAAGGCATTCCAGGCAACGAAAAAGCAGACGAATTAGTTAGACTAGGTTCGGCAGCTGTATCAGAACAAGCTAATCCCTCTGTGAACATCCCGCCTTGCGCACTCAAGCTTGAAGCAGAAAGAAAGGCCACAAGAGAGGCGACCGCTAGATGGACTGTACTAGAAACTTGTCATAACACAGGAATGCTATGGCCAACCTTGAATGAAGCCAGAACCAGAACCGAGTCTCGTGCGAAAAGATAGAAAATCTCTTTCCACCCTCGTAGGAATTATAACGGGGAACAACACTCACAATATATGACGAAATTACCCTTGACGAAAGAAGAAGTTTGTAGAGGCTGCGCTGATGAGGAAGCTCGTGACATAGACGAGTTTTTAAGCACAAATATTGACAAGATAATGACCTCTATCAAATCCAGAGGAAAAAAAGGGCAAATGTAATAAAAAAAATTATGACATGAATTTTAGGTTCGACTGTATTCGAAGTTCATTATTGCCGATACGATGGTACAATTGGGAATGATTCATCGCTTCCTTGTTAGCTAAAATGATAGCTTTGCATCCAGCTGATTTGCCGTTTTCCATTCCTCCAGTTCATTGACCCATTGTGATTGCGGGTGTTTTGCCATTTGTGGTAGACGATTAGCAAAGTTCACCGCTTTGCTACTTCCTCCTGCACTGCGTGATGTTTGGCCTAGCATCAGTGAGAGCATATGTACCACCACATACAAGTGATGAGAGTGCTGGTCAGTGGGCGTCACCAAAGAATGCCAAAACATAGCATTTTTTTCCTATGCACTGTCTTCGACTGCCACTGTCATGATTTGCGTTGGGGAGTGGGTACTGCTTTACTTTCTGAACCCCCAATTTAACTAAGAATTTGGGATTCACGTTAAGTTTTGCCGTCGGCTGTTTGCTCAAATGTAGGCTGGTGTGGTTTCGTGTTGCATTGTTTTCATGCGTTGCAACAATGGGTAAGGGATAACCTTTTCCCCCAATAGGCATCACAATGGGTCAATATTGACCTGGTGGCACGGATTACTCCACGACAACCCACATACTTAACCTAACGCCAATGTGTATCGGTATCATCCGTCTTATCTATTCCAATTTCGTAATTTCGTAAATGTCCATTATTGAGTATTTTTTTTGAGTCTTTGTTTTTTTTTTACAAAATTGGGACGACACTGATCGTGGAACACCAGTTGTACCAAATGCCAATCCTTTATTTTACTGAATGAAAATTGTCTTAAGAATAATCCATTATACAAATACCAAGGTTTATTCGAGAATCTACTGCATATGGAAGAACCCTGTGCAGACCTGTGCCCACCAATACCGACCACAGATGCCCGAGAGGATGCTGAGTCCATAGAAACGTTTCTTTTCACCCTTACTAGCGTTATGTATTTGTTGAGACAAACCACTCAGTCATCATTTTCAAAGAGTTTCCATAGTTTCGTCGCCAATCTCAAGTTTGTATTACAAACGAACATGGTCTGAAAGTGGTCATCAATCTGCTACCACTGCACCAATAAACTGTTTCAAGATTAGAGAGACAAAAAGCCCAAACTTAGAACCCTTAAAAATGCACTGCACAGATCGTATCGGCAATAATGAACTTCGAATACAGTCGAACCTAAAATTCATGTCATAATTTTTTTCATTATTGCCGATACGATGGTACAATTGGGAATGATTCATCGCTTCCTTGTTAGCTAAAATGATAGCTTTGCATCCAGCTGATTTGCCGTTTTCCATTCCTCCAGTTCATTGACCCATTGTGATTGCGGGTGTTTTGCCATTTGTGGTAGACGATTAGCAAAGTTCACCGCTTTGCTACTTCCTCCTGCACTGCGTGATGTTTGGCCTAGCATCAGTGAGAGCATATGTACCACCACATACAAGTGATGAGAGTGCTGGTCAGTGGGCGTCACCAAAGAATGCCAAAACATAGCATTTTTTTCCTATGCACTGTCTTCGACTGCCACTGTCATGATTTGCGTTGGGGAGTGGGTACTGCTTTACTTTCTGAACCCCCAATTTAACTAAGAATTTGGGATTCACGTTAAGTTTTGCCGTCGGCTGTTTGCTCAAATGTAGGCTGGTGTGGTTTCGTGTTGCATTGTTTTCATGCGTTGCAACAATGGGTAAGGGATAACCTTTTCCCCCAATAGGCATCACAATGGGTCAATATTGACCTGGTGGCACGGATTACTCCACGACAACCCACATACTTAACCTAACGCCAATGTGTATCGGTATCATCCGTCTTATCTATTCCAATTTCGTAATTTCGTAAATGTCCATTATTGAGTATTTTACACTCGATGAGTCTTTGTTTTTTTTTTACAAAATTGGGACGACACTGATCGTGGAACACCAGTTGTACCAAATGCCAATCCTTTATTTTACTGAATGAAAATTGTCTTAAGAATAATCCATTATACAAATACCAAGGTTTATTCGAGAATCTACTGCATATGGAAGAACCCTGTGCAGACCTGTGCCCACCAATACCGACCACAGATGCCCGAGAGGATGCTGAGTCCATAGAAACGTTTCTTTTCACCCTTACTAGCGTTATGTATTTGTTGAGACAAACCACTCAGTCATCATTTTCAAAGAGTTTCCATAGTTTCGTCGCCAATCTCAAGTTTGTATTACAAACGAACATGGTCTGAAAGTGGTCATCAATCTGCTACCACTGCACCAATAAACTGTTTCAAGATTAGAGAGACAAAAAGCCCAAACTTAGAACCCTTAAAAATGCACTGCACAGATGGACTACGACATTGATGCACCCATCATCAACGATGTGGTACAATTATTGACAGGCAGCCAGCGATAAAAGTTGTTTCTGCAAGTGGAATCGAAATCAAGTTCAAAGCTTTCGGAGGAGCTCGTTGTTACTAGCGCCACAAATTCACATCGACCGCTGCTCGGTTATTGCAAAGATCAACGGCAGTCGATCAAGTCGCAACTTTCTGTTGCGAACGATTGGATCCACAATGCCTCCATTGACTAAAAATAAACTTGGCTTGCACCTGACACAAAGTTATGCAATAAAAATACACGCCATTACATTTTACATGTCTTGTTATTTATTTGAATGTATGCATGTCTATACATTTTAAACCGATTCATTTCAAAGCTGAAAACACAAGTAAACTGCATTTATACAACTGGAGCTGTGGTGGTTGCAGCCTGTTCCTCCTTGATGCGATCCTTCTTGAGTGGTCCCATGAAAGCCAATTTGTCGGCGGCAGACTGGAAACGACCATGACCCATTTTGGAGGATGTATCGATGAACTTCAGCTTGATTTGTTCCAAAGAAGCACGGCTGGTGTGCACTAACAGCGACTTACGCAAAGTAATGACGCGTTTCTTGGATCCAATGCAGCATCCCTTAAGCATAACGAAGTCATTGTTCACTTCGCCGTAATGGGGGAAGCCACCCATTGGGGTGATGCTCTTGTCAGTCAAATCGTATTCGGTTGACGCGTTGTTCTTGATGACCTGAAATAGAAATAGAATGTCAGTAAAACAAAATTGGTCAAGTCCAAACATGATCTGAATGAAGAGTTGTAGTCAGTCCTATCATTTAGATATCATGTTGGTATCAAAGAAATATTGAATTTTATGATGTCGGTTCTTGAATAGTGTCTCATCAAAACAGAGAATACAAAAAAATGCAACTATCGGTAAGCGTACCTTGCCATCCTTGGTGTGGATTCCAGCACCGATGCGGTAGATCTTCTTGTTGATCTCGGTACGGTGATGGTAGCCCTTTTGACCGGCACGTGCAACAGTGAAGGACACCCGACTTGGATGCCAAGCTCCAATACAAGCTACCTTACGCAGACCCTTGTGCGTCTTGCGGGGCAGTTTCTTTGTGTGCCAACGGCTGGTCACACCCTTGAAACCCTTTCCCTTGGTTACACCGACGCAATCAATGACTTCGTCTTGTCCGAAGACATTGGATACCGGGACGGCTTGCTCCAAGTGTTCCTTTACCCATTTAACTTTGTCTTCAATGGTTCCACCGTTCAATTGGATTTCCATGATGTGGGCCTTCTTTTGGCGTTGCTTGATCAAACGGATCTAAAGGGATACAAATACAAGTTAGCAAATCAAATGCATAAACAATTTTTTGTTGGAGAGATGTCCGTGATATGGTTTAACTGTACGATAATAGCCAGATAGGCTACGCACAGTTAGTGGAATATATCAAGAATCGCCACCCGAAGGGCAATTTGCTCTACGACGTTACGGAAGAACTGTGCATTGACAATCACAGCGTGTCCGTTTTTTAGACACCACGCCACAAGCTTTCACCCCCACTCCGAAGAGAAGAGACTACTGACGAGTTTTGCAGTGCCAAGGACGTCGCATAGTTTTACAAATCTTGGTTTGATAACTCACCTGCGAGTGAGCAATGACGCGGATGACCTTGCAGTAGCGGATCATCTTCCTGAAGTCATTTTCAATACTCTTCTTGCCAACATCGTCGGTCCACTTCTTACTGGCCTTGGAGAAAGCCTTCTTCTTGCTCTTGTACCTATTTGTTCCGAACACACGAAGAAAGTACATAATTTGAGTCCAATATGGTTTGACATTTTGTGATGTTATGAACAAGGTCCCGACACGCGTTCCAGTCTGAGAGACAAGCTAGAGTTCGACAAAAGAGAGAAAAGGGGAGCAAACCTCATCGCTGCACAAGTACAACGAGCGGAGATTACACTTCCACGCCGTGCTCGCTAATTTCAAGAAATAGTCACAACATCTTAAAGATGAGTACTACCCGCTCACACGACTACATGTTTTAGAAGCCCTCTCAAATCGATCGAAGAGCTTTAGTTATTCTCATTAGTTATGTAACAAAATGAAACGTGAAAGGAATGCGGTATGTATACACAATTTGCTTTTAGATTCGGATCAGAAGGAAGGCAGCAGAGATGGTACAGGGAGTATCGTCATAGGACTCAGATACCATCTTTCATCATTAGGAATTCAAGCAAAGTGCAACCATACATAAAAAAAACATGAGTTAAAAATGCTTACCAGTTCTTGTAGAAGCGACGACGGCATTCTTCAGACAAATGCTGAGCCCAAACGTTGACCAAAGCACGCAGACCAAATGGAGTCTCGATATAGCCGACAGCTCCAACAACCATCATTGGTGGAGTTTCCAATACGGTCACTGCCTCTACGACCTCCTTCTTGTTGATCTCTATAAATGATATGAAGCACGTGTTTAGTTGACTGCTTTCAAAATGATAAAATCTTTTCATAGGTGATAAAAGTCAGTCCGCCCTAGTTGATTTTAATCACGGTTGAATCATTTGTTTCTAACCATAAATTTTTAACTTTTTATCATCAGAACAGATTTAGAATTGGATTTGTGTAAACTGGACGACACTTACTTGATCCTGGACGATCAGCCTCGCGAACAATGTGAGTCATACCGGCTTTGTAGCCTACGAAACATGTAAGATGCACTGGCTTTGAGGCATCATCCTTGGGGAAAGCCTTCACCTTACCACGGTGCCTTGTCGACCTCTTCTTTGGGTAGAAGGCCATGGAACCATGGCGAGGCGCCGAAAACTTACGATGAGACTAGAAAAGAACACAAGATTTTGGTTAAATTTATTTGAAAATGCCATTTATTTCAATTTCGAAGGTTAGATTAAGAACACGTGGGATTTTCAGGAATTGTAGCACAAAATCAAAGCAATCACAAGAAAAGTACTAATCCCAACTTTTGGTTAGTTTAACAATTATGTTCATCAACAATTGATTAAACACTTTAAATAAATTACAAATTGAATTATTTTTCTCACCATTTTAAATTAATACAACGCGTCCTATCAGGTCAGACGACGATGAAAGAAAGACGGAATGGCGACAGATTTTTCATGAAGCCAGCTCACTGTTCTGTCATTTTGGGGTGTTCAGAATGATGGCCACTTAACTGATTCCGGTGGCCATGCTTCTAAGCAAAATAGCACTTAAAGGTGAAAACAGAAGAATACTTTTGTTGTTAATACATAGATGGAACTGTTTACTCATATATAGATAAAGTTTTGAAAAATTGTAAAGAATTAATTTCGCATCATAAAAATTATTTTGGCTCTCGGAAATTGTTTATTGCGTAATTACCTACGTTTCAATCAAATATTGAGATTATTACTTTTTTTATCAAGTTGACGACGTGATCAGCAACAATACTGACACCACCAACTTCGGCTGATTTCCCGTTACTTGCATACAAGCTATATTTTTATGGGCTGGCATTCGTATTAACAAATGTCACGTAACTTTAAAAATTTCGGCTCTCCAACACATTCCCACCTTATATATACCACTTTCGCTCTGGGCAAAGTTGGTTACAGCGTGTGTAAACGATATGTACCTAGAATCAGAAATAGTTGAAATAAGAGAGAATTAAATTTGTGAAGGAAGTTTTTTCAAAGAACAGCTGTTTTTGTGACACTTATCTAGGGCGTACTCTATAACAAAATTAAGCTAGGACTTTAAGCTTAGTACGCTGCTCGAGCTAAATTTTACCTCCTATACAAAAAACTCTCCAAAATTTAGCTGAGCTAAACTTAAACGAACCCATTTATCTGAGTGCTACGCAGCTCGAGCAAAATAATCAAACTTTTGTTTCCGAATGTACTTCATGTGTCTGTCACAATCAAAGATAATGGAATGGCGACAAACTAAATAAGTGGCTTTTTATTGAACTGCCAAAGTAAGAACTATTAGGTCACTCAGATTACTAGGGTTCAATTTCCAAAGGTATACGATGTCCTGCTCACGATTTTCATTATATTATCCTTTCTGAAAAGAATTACTTGTTTTGCTTGTTTTTAAATATTTACATTAATACCTACTCACAATCTTCTCCGATTTGGGGTTTCAGTTTCAGATTAGTCCAATCTGGTGTGGGAAACGATTCTTGTAATTTTGTTCTGCGAATACTAGTTCAATATAGGATCTATGTATGTGATTTTAAATTTGATTTGTTGTATTTATTTCACTTAAAATGTAAATTATTATGAGTATGAGAACTATGAAAAATAACAAATTGATAATAATAATAAACTTAAATATACTAGACAGCCACGATGCGATTGACAGCAAAAGAACTCACCACACTGAATTTTGATTGGTGGCCGGTTATTAATGTGTTTTTTTAGCTCACACGTATTCATAGACGAGGGTTGAAAATACAAAAACAACAATGTAAGCAAATGGGTTTTGGGGGGATAGACGTACGAAAGATATCCATCTCTTTTATTCACTCATCTCTGACAGAGATATATAACCTTCCAGTGGAAAGACGGCTGCCTACAAGTTGTTTTCCCGTAAAATTCATGAAGTCACGCCAATATGCTCATTTGCTCTCTAGAATATGTAAGTTCATGAATTGAAATTTAATGCAAGAATTTGCTATTACGAAATGTGTATTTCACAATTTATTTTATTTTAATAGAAACCTTAACAAATACCAAACAAGTTCAGTACCAAACACAAAACAATTGAACAGCGCGATGCCTATAAAAGCAAAAGGAATGTTGGCCGGCCATTAGCAACATGTTTTTTTGTAGCTCACACGGCGGGGGTTGAAATTACAAAAACAACAATGTAAACAAATGGCTTTTGGAAAGATATCCATCTCTTTTAATCATTCATCTCTGGTCACAATGCTATTCCGCCAACACATTCCATTCACCCCAAGTACATTTACCTTCCGGTCTACCTTAAATTAGGTACACAATATTTTTGCCTTACGATGCACTTCTGCCAGCACATTCCCTCCAAACTCATTCACCCATCAACAAATAATATTAATGAATCAACAATTCCCTTTCCCAATCTTTCATTACTAAAACAATTGTCTAGAATTAAGAATTGTCAAAAAAATAATTAAAACAAAATATTAAAACAGCAATCAACCAGTGCAGTTGTATTTATTTCGTATTTCGAAAAACATATTTTCGATTTTGATAAAAATTAATTGGAAGGTGATGTTTGTATTTTCAACAATATGTACTCTTTACTTAAAATTTTAACAAGTGTAAATGCAAGTAATACCTCCCAAATTATTTGCGATCACAAACTTCCATTCTTATATTTTTTATTACAGTTTAAATTTGATATCGACATTTAAAGAAACCCCTGGATTCGGAATTGCGTATTCAAGTAAATTCGCTGTTCCTCAAACGGTTATTTTCGTTTATATAAATGTATTTGAAACAGCTATATACAAATCTCAAAGAAAACATGAAATTGGCTTTCAGCTTTTGTCATAGATACCTGTTTATCTTAATAATTAACTTTAAAAATCACCAATCTACTGCAATAACCATAAAAATATTTCCGACAGGATTAACAAATTTTCTCAAAAATCTTGTAGCTAAGATGCAAAAGTTTAAAATAGTTTTATCGTTACATTATATGCAGAACCTTCAAATCAAGCTTAACACATTTCGTATATTTTAATAAGGTTTTTTTTATTTAATCGCTTCGTAGAATTTAGTTACTTACCTTATGCAATAAAAAAAAACATAAGGTTAAGGTACAACGATTTTGATAAATTTAAATAAAAATATTAATTATGTTATACATAAAATATACCTAATTTCAATATTAAATATAAGAGGTAATATTAAAAAAGTAGATTCATAGTTTTTTTTTATTATCATGAAATATTTATATAACTTCACAATATCACATACACTAAAGGCGGTTTTATTTTTTAGTTCAGAGCTGAGCTCGAACCGAGCTCGAGCATTATGAGCGCGCTCTGAGCCGAGCGTGCTCAGATCGTTCTGATGTATTTATGAAACACACTTGAGCATTTTTAATAAATATATCTGAAATTTTTATTAAATATATGTATAATTTGAAAATTTATTAATTTTTATTTTTTAAATTGGTTAACATTCAGTTCCAGAACAACAAAGGGCGTCCACCATTTCAATTATTTTGTTTATCCTGTTTTTTTTCTGTCAAATGTGACTGTGAGTGTGTATTGAGCTTTTTACTCAGCCTGCTCATTCAATTTATTCTGAGCTCATCGAGCGCGCTCTGATCATGCTCTGAACGAAAAAAGAAACACAAATTCTGAGCTCTGATATGTCTAAGCTAAAAAAGAAACTCGAACTTTTGGTATAACAGTTCAGGGTCTGCTCTGAACTAAAAAAGAAAAACGCCTATTATAGGCGTGTGTTTCTTATTTCGTTCAGAGCATGATCAGAGCGCGCTTTATGAGCTCAAAATAAATTGAATGAGCAGGCTGAGTAAAAAGCTAATTACACACTTACAGTCGCATTTGACAGACAAAAAAGGATAAACAAAATAATTGAAATGGCGGACGAACCTTGTAATTCTGAAACTGAAGGTTAACCAATTTAATAAATAACAATTCATAAATATTCAATTTATTCATATTTTTATTACAAATGACAGCTGTGCTCAAGTGCGTTTCATAATTACATCAGAACGATCTGAGTACGCTCGGTTCAGAGCGCGCTCATAATGCTCGAGCTCGGTTCAGAGCTCAGTTCTGAGCTAGAAAAGAAAAACGCCATATATATGGACTGCTAGTGAAATGTCACTTCCATACAACCTCTGCCCAGAAAATAACGCCAACATAACTAGCGCTCGTGGTTCTATGCGAAAAATAAGTGAACAAAAATGACAACCATCTTGGATTTATCCATAGAATGCTAGAGCCACCTATTGGGCGTGAGTGGATTTGCCAAGTGAAACGGTTGAAATTCAAATTGTTGCGACATTGTTTACAATAGATGTCATCTCGAAATTGTGCTAGTTCAAATAAATAATAATAGATGGAACCAACAAAATTTGAATAAAAAATCGTTTTTAATTGTCCCATAAATTGGACAGCTTTCGTATACATATTTCGAATTAGTTCTTATATGTTGTTTTTCATTATTAATTTTAGAAATATGATCTAATAACACTTTAGCGTATATTTCAATCACATTTTTGATCAATATATGCTTATGATTGTCCACAATATCACATTCAAGTACATGAGAATTTAATTCATTATATCAGAGAAACTTGAATCATATTGCACTATAATAAGTCAATGAGCTGAACAAACAAATTTTAATTTAAATTGGGGGATTCTTACCGACTTTATGGCATTGCCGACGCCGAGTTCAACACAAAATGTGACATTGGGCGCGTTTCATTGCCCGCTAGACGTCTATAGCACTTTTTGTGAAATGTCAATTTTTATTTATAGTCCCGCGTTTCGCCACCGTCTAAACTTTCTTGTCACACTGTATTTCGAAGTACCAACCGTCAACATTTCTGAATTAAAATGTAAATAAGGTGATTTGTAATAGTTGATAGTCACAATCACATGTTTTGCTCTACGTAAGATAATCACAGTGATAGTCGCTTTTTTCCGATCGCTTTTGTGTGACACCTATTTAGGTATCATTTTCATATAAATTTAAATACTATCTGGTGTTGCTAACATTTTGTATCAAATATAATTGAGCTTACAAATACAACGTAAGTATTAGTATTAGAACCTATATTTTCATTATGGTATCCATTACTACCTACATATTTGACTTTTGAAATTATCAAATACCAGCTGATATCAGCCACTTATCGGGTCAAAAACTAACCTATATTTGAAGCCAAATAACAATCCTACATGTTAAAGTACTTGAAAAGGTAACAATCAGGGTTACTTTCGCATTTATAATATTACTAAGGATTAGAGTTATATCAAGACTACCTTGAATTTTTTGTGCGAATGATAACAAAACCGTAGATGTAGACTGATTGACTTGACTATCACTTTACGGGACTCTATCCCAGATCAGTTTTGTTATTTTTCTTAAAGATCGAAGGAACTAGAAAACTCTGATTTCTTTGAAGCTTTTGTTAACCGCCAGAAAATTAAGTTCAATATTAACTCTAAATATTCTTAAAACAGTATTTGAAGCATACCAAAGATTAAATTTAATAAAAAAAATATTTATTTGTTTGTCAATAAGGTACTAGGCCCTTTTTGATATAAAAAAATTGAATTTGAAATAAATAGTCTAGTGCAAATTAAAAAAGTGACTAAAACTGAGGAAAAATTATGTAAAAAAAAATAATAATACAGAAACACAAACTAATTAAAATTTGAGCAATACAATTACAATTGGAAAAAATTGAACAAGATTGATTTTATTATATATTAATGTCAATTAAAGACTCACAATCATTACACAATAACATTAAACCATGTAAAGAGGAGGATCTACCGTAATTAGTACGAGGACGGGGAAATTAAAGAATCTGTTACTACTAAAATTAAGTGATGGAACATTAAGACCTAAAAGACTTAAAATATCAGGACAGTGAATCTCCCCGATAAGTATTCTGTGGAGAAAAACAACTCTTGACACCTTTCTCCAATAAGTTGTAATCGGGCTGAATAAGGGGGCAAGTTATTAAGATCAAACCAAGGAAGACGCCTGAGGGCAAACCTAAGATATCTTTTTTGAATAGCTTCGATTCATACAACATGAGTATTGTAGTATGGACACCACACAAGGGATGCATATTCCAACAGCGATCGAACAAACGTTAAATATACAATTGTTAGCGCATAGTGTTCGAAAATGCTCTATTGGCTTTTTTTGTGATATATTCATAGTGGTAAATGTAGGATAATTTACTATCTAACATAACCCCTAAATCTTTTATCAAAGATACACACGGAATTACATTACTGTCGAAGGAATAAGCGTGAATGAAAGGCGAGGCACGAAAGGAAAAAGTAATGACCGAACGTTTACTAACATTAAGGGAGAAGTAGTTTTTAGTGCACCACAAAACGAAGTTTTGGAGATGTGCATTCAATCTATCAAAACTATTCGAATCAATGCATGAAGAATATATTTTAAAATCATTGCCAAACATCAGGATATTGCAATGTGAAACAAATTTGGCAACATCATTAACGAATAAATAAATAAGAGCGGGCCTATATGACTTCCTTGAGGGACACCGGATGTTGCCAAGATTTCAAGTGTCATTGAAACTTAACAAATTGGTATCTGTTTCCTAAATAGGATAGGGAACCCTAAACGTTAAAGTTTGTAAAGAAGAAGCTTGTGGTCAACTCGCCTCCTCTTACGACTTTCACAAAGCTAACTTTCAAAAAATGTATGCCTATCTCAGTAGGTGCTCTTTCGATTTTTCCAACCTTTCCTTGAATGATGCTCTTTCCATGTTTTACAGAGAAGTATTTACCTCTATTTCTCTCTGTTCGCCATAAAACTTCATCCGCATCGCCCCCGTGGTATAGTAGAAGACTCCGTTCCTTACGAAACAAAAGAAACAAGTTATGGGCAGTTTTTCTTCGCACTGATTCTTCTTCTGACTATTCCAACTATCTCAGTACTTATCTTAATTTTACCCAGCTTTATTACTCTCTCTACCAACGCTATCTAAATGATGCACATACATATAAACGACCCTAAGTCCTTTTTCCAATTCGTTAACTATAAAAAAAAAAAATCCGACGGCTACCCTCCTTCTCACTCTTACGAAAATGTCTCATCCACCGACCCACATACCATTGCCAACATTTCCGCCACATTTTTTAAGCAATCCTTTGCCGATAACTCCTTCGCACCAGACCCCTCTTACTTTAGCTACCTACCTAACTTTTCTATTGGTCCCTTTCTCTCTCAAACTGTTGATCCTTCACTTATTGTAAATAAGTTACAAAAGCTCAATGATGAGTTCTCACCCGGCCCAGATAGTCTTCCAGTCTCTTTTCTTAAGAAGTGTTCTTCCAATCTCTCGCTTCCCCTTTCTAATCTCTTCCGTCTATCTCTTTTAAAAGGAGAATTTCCTCAGATTTGGAAAACTTCGTTCATAACTCCGATACACAAAAAAGGAACACAAAATGAAGTTACTAATTACCGCCCAATTGCTAAACGCTCTCATATACCCAAACTTTTTGAAAGTATTTTATACGAAGTCTTAAGCTTTCGATGCAAGTCTCTAATTTCTCCCCACCAACATGGCTTTCTGAAAGGTAGATCAACAACTACAAATCTCGTGGAATTTGTATCCTTTGCCCTATCAGCATTAGAGAGTGGCGTTTGAAAAAATATCTCATCAAAGAATACTCTTCAAACTGTCTGCCCTTGGCTTTTAACCTATATTGATAAAATGGATATCTTCCTACCTTGATAATCGCTATTATAGCGTTCGTTTTAGGTCCGCACTTTCTTCCTCCTTTTTAGCAAATCTGGTGTCCCACAAGGCAGCCATTTAGGTACCCTTCTTTTTATCCTTACTGTTAATGATCTCGAGAAAGTCATTAAACACTCGTCTCTCTCTCTCTATACAGATGATACTAAATTCTTCAAAATCATCTCTTCACCTCAAGACTCATGTCTCCTTCAACAAGACCTTGATCGTTTTTCGACATAGTGCCTTAAAAATTGCTTAGAGCTTAACATCACCAAATGCCAATCCATTACCCTATCGCGAAAGCGCAACATGCCCCATCGCCGACTCTACCTTCTCCATGGTCAACCAATTTCTCTCGTTCAGTCTCTTCGTGACCTTGGCATATTGTACGACAGGGAGCTAAATTTTCGTTCGCACATTGAGGAAATAAACTTAAAGGCCAACTCATCACTTGGCTTTGTTAAACGATGGTCTAAAGAATTCTCCGACCGGTACGTGACCAGATCTCTGATAACGTATCATTTGTTCGCCCCCTGGTCGAATACGCTAGCCAAGTATGGTCTCCCTTTCAACGTGTCCATATAGACAGACGTTTTTTTCGATTTGCTCTTCGGGGACTATATTGGAGAGATCCCCTAATCTTGCCTCCCTATCAAGTCCGTCTCAAACTTATTAACCTCAATACCCTTGAGGAACGCAGGGACGTAGCAGACATTCTCTTCATTCACCGTCTGCTCTCAGGCTTCATTGACTGTATGACTCTTTACAACTCTATCTTCTTCAACACTAACCCTCGGAATCTTCTATTTACCAATTCACCGCACCTCATATGGCTCAAACAAACCAATCTCCCGAATGCTGCGGAAGGTTATTTCAAACCTTACTGTTGTTGACTTCAACCGCAGTAGTTCCTCTCCCTTAAAACTGACCTCCTTCACCTTCCTTAGTTTTAAGCCCTAATTATTAGTCCTAGTTTTAAGTAGTTTTAATTTAGATTAAGTCATTGTATAGCTTGTAATAAGCCAAATAAATGGGGGTTTTGCCCCCACCAAAATTAAAATTAAAAATTAAATTAAAACTCGGCCAAACGCCTTACTGAAATCAGTGTTAATGGCATCGACCTCTTTACCCATTAGATATCTCACTAATAACTAAATTTGTAAACGAAATTAGTAACAGTGAATCTGTTTTTTACAAAACCATGTTGGTTATTGCAAATTAAATTTTTACAAAATAAAGATTTAACTTATCAGTCAAAACTATGGTTTGTTTTAACTTATTTTAATCACTAGACAATATAAAATTAGTGTTAAAAGGGAATTCAAAAACGACAATTAAACAATCAGTCAAAAAAAGTTGTTTATTCCCTTCTATGGTCTGAGACGGCCTTGACTACTTATGTATAAAAGACTACCAGCAACCCCACAAATTTATAAGTAAAATCCTCGTTTGAAAACTGTCAACTTGTTTATCTGTTCGAATACCTGCAAGAAAATATTAAAGAACACTCTTTGATACCGTTTTTTTATTTTTTTATTTCAACTTACTAAAATAATGTTTTATAAAAATGAATATACATGAATATGACAAAAAAAAAAGTGTGCAAATCTCATTTAACTGATATTTATTCGCTGACGCTCAATGTCGTATTAACATTTCCAACTATAAGATTTAATGATTGTCTTAAAAGCATATCCCCACTTTCAACCATTCTATCCATATTAGTCCAGAGTAATAAAAATACTACACCAAAGAAACAAACTTTAACCAACTGATCCATAATGTATAGTCGACGTAAAAGTTTCATTGCTCCTGGTAAAGTTGCTGCGCTTTCCCCAAGCATAAAAGTTCGCATACCATTGATGTATATGCGAATGTATTCCTCCCAATTTGTTTGCTCATCGCTTATATTGAATATCTCCTGATCAATGGGACTTAACTTTGAGCTCAGCTCACAAAAGCGATCATTTTTGAAGTCCCAAGTTTTTGTAGTATAGTACTGTAGTAGATTTAGACCGCCTGACAGTTTTTTCTGCACCTTCACTAAGCTGCAATGGAAATCATTTTTTAAAATAAAGTAGGAATTTGATCAAAAGCAACGACTTACAAAGGTTCTTTTCCAAAAAGGAATAAAAAGAAATCAATGAAATATGCGGGCAGGTAATGAAAGAATATCACGCAGAATAAATGTTCGTAGAAGTTTTTCTTGATCGAGCCATTGGGATACCATAGTGAAAAACTCAGTGGAGCCTCATAGAAAAAACGTTTGCCAGTTTCTATACTCTCACCCCATGTCATAAGCACCTTGTTAGATAGACAAACGTTAATAAAGTCTACACCATTTGACTGTTTGCTACCTCGATCCCAGCCAGCGGCGATAAGTGCGTTTATAGCTGTGTCGACGGGGATTATGGTTGCTGGAAAGTCTGGATTGCAGTGCATCGACCGAAGAACTCCTCTCGCAGCTCCAATCATAAGCCCAGTAGGCCCGTTGACACCTTGAATCCAGCCGGGCATGGGCTCCTTTAAAGCAGCAGTTACTGTGAAATATAGATAGGTAAATACAATTTTTCATTTGATTTGTTTTAAAATGTGATCTTGGCTACACACTTAAGCTAACTTAAAACTGAGGTGCAATCAGTTGGTCACTTAGAACTGAAGAACTTATTGAGTTTCTTCAAAACGAACACAGAAAACTTGGATTTAGCGTATCTGTTTATTTTCCGCCAGCTTGACAATCGTTTAAGCAATTTATATGATAAGAGAATAATACTGTTCATTACTTCCTTTCTTTTTTAATGTCATTATAAGTGTCGCGGGTGTAGGTTGCATTCCATTCGAAAAAGTACCTGGCTGTCTACCTAGTTCTGGATTTCAAAATTTTAATTTACCAACGAATTTACTTGGCAGTTAAAAAAAAATACTGCCAAGTAAACTAAATTATTGTTGATGAATCTGAAATTAATACCATGTTCAACTTGATTTAGCTAAATCATCTAATAAATTACGTGATTTATCATACATTTTCGTGTTTAATTTTTACGTGATGTATACGTGTTTAAGTTTTAGTTACGTATCTGTCATTGCAAATACAGACAAAATAAAATCGAACATACACAAATAAAATCAAACATACCTGTTATAAACTTCAGCACTTTATTCAGCAAACAAAAATAAAAAAAACTCGAACAAATTATTTCAAATTCAATTTTCTAATTTTGTTCGTGTTTCGGTGAGTTTTTGATATTTTTTTAAAGTACATACAATAAAAAATTGTTTTATTCTTGGCAGGTATGGCAAAAAACAGAAACAACAAAAAAAAAAGAACTATCTGGTGTTGACCACCTAATGCCAAAGTTGACAAAAATGTCACACTAAATCACTTAAAGTTCGGTGGAGACGCCTTTCGTGATTTATAAATCATTTTGGCTAAATTACGTTGGTGGGAACATAGTATAAGACTCTGCAATCTTATAAACTGCTTTTTGAGCACTTTATAGCAGTATAAATGATGCAAATTGCAAATTCCTGAATAGTAAAAACTGAGTTAGACTTAAACGCGGCTGTCGCATGCACAAACGCGGTTGGATTTTAATGAAGCAATACATCGTTCATAAAAGCAGTACGAAATCCTTCAAACGGCAATTTACACACATAATTAATATAACATATTAAAATGAGTGTAGGTCCTAAAACATCACACATCAAGGGGATGGTTTAGTATAAGTGCGGTTTTGGGCCCAGTAAGTCAACGACCGACCAAACACTCACAAGTTCAGATCGATCCTTATCATCTTTTTATCGATTCTAATGCCAAATATGACAGAATATATAGAGACGAACTATACGGAGCCATGTCTAGTTTTGGCATCCCTGCCAAATTTCTCAAATTGTGCAGAATGACGATGGGAAACGCTCGCTGCATCAAAAAGGTCGGAACGAGCCATTTGATGTCAAAATATGATTTAGATAAGGATTTGCGCTGTTATTTGACTTTTGCAACATCACACTTGCCGAAATTGTGCGAAACTCGCAATCCAAAACCAACCAGGGGCCCAATCGCTTATTCAAAACGCATGCGGCAACATAGTGCACCTTACTAATAATCATTTCTAACCTTCGGGCTTATGAAACTACATTTTTTCTCATTTTTTCCTCATATTTATCCTGCTGAAAAGTTAAAGGTGTGTAAAAGGGACTAAAAGTGTATTACGAGAGGGGTAGCAAATTTTCCAACGATTTTTTTCCAAATAACCTTGAAATGTCAAAAAAAAAAGCTGCCAGCAGCTGAAAAATGTAATTTCAATACATTTTTAATGCATTTTTTTTTATGTTTCTAGTAATTTTCGTTCTAAGTTTTCGTACTTCTCTAGTTTCATTTTAAGAGTCTGGAAAATGTAAAAATAAATGTAGTGTCATACGGACTTAAGGATAGGTCACTAAATGTAATTTTGTATGGAAAATTTTCCCATTGCCAGTTCGAAAAATTTAGCCTAGGCTATAATTGCGTAAGCACAAAACGATCGAACGATATCGTTTCGACGATGCTTCTACTTCGTGTAGCAACGAAAAAACGATAATCGTTGAAACGATTGGACGATGATCGTTTAATACTGCTTCACGTTACTAATTCAACTGCCAAATACTATCGTCGAAACGATTCGATTGAACGGTGGCTATTTTGCAATCGTTTCATCGTTGTTGGATTTTTTTCACTTTTAATTAGTTCTGAGAGAAGTATACATTTTTTTTTAAAGAAAGATACACACTTATATTCTCTTTGGAGGCGACTCACTCTTATCCTAGTTGTAAATGAATGCTAAATGCATATTTTTGGAATATTAAATAAATTTCATTTTTTTGTTTTATTATTTTATTAATTTCGAATGCAATCAGAAAAAAATGCTATCATAAAATTGCATTCATTGGTTCTTTTTGTACAATTCGCCTTTTAAGCCTAGTATGCTGCTCGCACTTAAATTAAGCTATCATACAAAAATCTCTCCAAAGATGAAATTAAGCAAAGCAGTTAAGCCAAGCAGTACGCAGTTCAAGCTAAATTTGTTAGCCACTGTATGAAAAATTTCTACAAAATTTAGGTAAGCGTATTAATGGCCGCATTCAAGAATCTAGTTAACTTAAGTCGACTAGATTGGTCTGGATGAGATGCAACCTGAACGCAAAAACTAGATTGGTCGGCAACGTCACTTTTCCTACGTCAACCACACATGCGAACTGTCAACTTAGTACTCAGCCACGAATTTCTTAACTAGATTCGTCGGCTACCCCTCCATAAACGTCAACTGGAACAGCTGCTCATATGACCGATTTCCTCCAATCGAAACCGAGATACATCTAGTGAGAGAGCTGTCAGTAAACTAGATACTTGAACGTCCCCAATGCAAAATACATTTTTCCACAGCTTAATTCTGACAGATCAGAGAATCTGAATCGGTATTCGGAAAAAAATTTCAAACGAAAGCAAATTAACAGTATGGAGAATGGTTAGAAATTAGTTATTGTTAATTTAGTTTCTTTTAGTAATGGAATATTTTGACGAGGAGTAATGGAAGAGATTTTTGAGGAGGGAGTTGTAGCAGTACAAATAAAGTAATAAGCGAAGTCAATCCGCTTTACCAACACATTTTTTTTCGACAGAACTTACACTGTCAAAATTAAGCGAAGTGGTGGAGAGAAATATAATTTTAGCTTTGCTGGAACAACATACTAGGCTTATCAATAAGAATTCTACTACCTAGCTATCTATTTTTGCCCAGTTCCATGTCAATCAATGACTACGAAGAAAAATAAACAAATTCAAGAAACAAAAAAATCAGTTTCCATACATTTTTAAATTTTTTCGGTGTCAGAGTTTGTTTACAGTCATGTTCAAACTGTTTAAAACAAAAACGATGAACGATTCGATTGAACGATGCGACGATGATGTTATACGAAGCAAACTAAAAACGAAATCGTTTTATTCAATCGTTTCGACGATAATCGTTTCAATAATTAGATACGCGATGAGAGTTCAGGCCACTAAAATTGATTATTTATTATTATTTTTTAGTATCGCGGAGAGTCACTTTGACTTTGTTCCTCAAATATCGCATAATATGTAAGAACAAAAACTCGGAAAACAAATTTTACCTACCTACTTTATACTTTTTATATTAGGTATTTAAAGAATCCACTTATTTCTAAAAAAAAGGCCTTTTTTTTTACTTTCTTGGGTTATTTGCAAAAGCAATGGCTACTTAGAGACTTTAAAATATAGCGGCTTTGAGCCATCACCCTCAACAAAAATGTCTTCCCAATGCTATCTATATACGTCATAGGTTAGCGATCGCGTCGTATAAGCCCTGGTCAGTCTGTGAATAGTTATGTTCACCATGTTTATTAGTTGCCACTATGCTTAAGCCAGAAAGCCGTAATGACCATCTGCTACAGTTGTGGAGTCCCTTTCTTTACGTTTTTTTGTCGATAAAATGAAACATGATTCTCTACTGAGAACAATAAATAAGTTCTTGGCGTACATAGGTTAGACTTAAAATCATTCTTCGATAGAATAAACTAGATAACCCCATGCGCCTTTTTAATAAGTATTTTGCTGGAACTTATGCAATAAAAGACACGATACACAATTACAATTGTAGTTTGAACATGACTTTGGTAACGCTGGATTACTCCCATCCAGTCCTATAGTATTTTTCCTTTCCTTTGTATAACTAAAAGGTTCACTTACCTATAGATGGGCGGCAGACAACGATAGGTAATTTATTGTCATACGTAGCCACTAGTCCTTCAGTTAAAGCTTTGCTATAAGCGTATGTATTAGGCAGTCCGTTTAGCAGTCTACAATATTAAAAAAAAAACCTTCCAATAACTATGTGGTTTCGAATTGAAATCAAACTTACCTAGGTGTTACCAGTTCCAATGATTTGTCATCCAAGGTACGAACCATCTCGAGTATTCCATACGGGTTATTCGGCGGAGCATATGCCCTCTCCTCCAATGTACTCTCGTTGCACTGACAGTATGATGTCGAAACATGAACTATTGCCTTTAGGTTGACTATCTTTTCGGCAAGCTGCATCAGCTTATGCGTCCCGGCTACATTCATCTCGATCATTGGTCGTAGGGGTTGGTCGAAACGAACATTTGCCGCACAATGGAAAATCACGTCTACATTGGTGATTAGCTCATTCATGTCACTCTCGGAAATTCCAAGGCGTTCCTCAAGTACATCGCCTTTAATTAATTTGATTTTATGCACGACATCGGGATTTTTGTCCAAAATTTTATCAAAGATCTGAAATGGTTATAATTAGCGTGTTAAAAGCCAGCACAGGACCATTCAAATTACAAATAATACTGTGAGAAACCTAGTTACTATGAGTAGTTAGCCGTTTGTCATAAGGTTAATAACCCGCAAGATAATGGATCTCACACTCGGAAACACGTTAGATATTGCACAACATCGCGTTGAAAGTAAAAGTGCTAGGTGTACTTACTTTGTCGCCAGATAAATCACTTCCACGACCACCTTTTAATTAGACGGCTGTGAAGTTAGAGTACGTATAAAGATGATATTTCGAAGCCGATTATATGGTATGTGCAATTAACCATTCGTTTTGCAATGCGAATACGAATGAATTACAGTCAATTGCGACAACCTTAAGAAGTAAAGTCGCGCGTTTAAGAATCATTACGCCTTTGGCAATGCAAATGGCTGATCTTTTCAAGAATTGAAAAATACTGATTTAATTATGCATACTTAATCAGCCTTATTTATAAACGTATTATAAAGAGCATAAAGTTATGCACCCTTTAAAATGCCCCTAAAAGCATAAACCTTATTTATAAAAATTATTCTACATTTTAGCAAATTCAAATAAATAACGCTGAATATAAAAGTACTCCAGGTGGGAAGCTATAAATCATAATTCTTGACTATAGTTAGGTAGGTATGCAATTTAAAATAAATTAATAGCCAAGTACATATTAAGGGAGGTTAAGCAGAATAAATATGGTAATGTTATTTTCGGATGACACTAATCACTCGATCGACGTGATAGTTAGTGTTTTTTTTATAATTAATGCACGAATTAAATGAAAAACGTGTCTCGTTATGAACCCTTTAAAATGTCCCTAAAAGCATAAACCTTATTTATAAAAATGATTCTACGTTGAGATTGTTAAGTGGCTGTATACAGATGGAATAGTATCAAAATTTCATTTTGACATCACATTATTGAGCGAAGAAGCTTCCCTTTTTAATTGGGATGCATTAGTTTCGACGTTTTCATATTAAATTATAAAGATTTTGCCCTCGATAATGTGTGAAAATATTGCGCTTTAATTCACATTGGGTCTTATGAATAAAAACTAGCATTTGCTTTGAGTAAAAGGTTTTAGCAAAGTAAAAGCCCTTAGGAAATGCTTTGAATAGGTATGAATAAAAATCTAGTTTGCTAAAGTAAGTTCGAAAACTCGAACATATCATTACTTCGCTGTACATGTCCTTGCCTTGCAATTTCTGTCAAACTTGACAACTTTCCGGTCTACGGTGGTTTGTTTATTTTTAATTTATTTTAAAATTTTTGAGCGAAAATCATCAAAAGTGGCAAAAAAAAACAAAGAAAAAGTGAAAATAAATAAATAAAAAAGAATAAAATATGTAGAGCGCAGAAGAGGACTATTTGGAAGAGCTTTATGGTAAGCAAACTCGTAAGCGCATCTATATTCGATTTTGAATTGACTCTTCTGAATTTTAGCAGATGATGAGGAATTTTCATCTGCCACGTCTACTCCCAAGAGTGATGAGTGTGTGTTAGTCCAGGCCATAGAAGCTGTTGAAAAGATTTTGCTTAGCAAATCCAAAACTCCAACTACCAAAACGTAAAAAAACAACTTATCGCATCCATGTTTTGTTTGGTTTTCCTGCACGAACAAAACTATATTTAACTATTTATAAACAAAACATCGAAAACTCACAATGCGTAGATTGTTTTATGTAAAAAATGTGCGTACAAAATATTTAGCAAAAGGTCTGAGTCTACTAAATAGCAGACTCAGAATTTGCATAGTATTTGCTTTGTCTGGTAAGTTTTATTCATACCGATCTGAGTAAAAGGTCAGTGCCGCCGCTATTCGAACATGTCAAAAGTTGTAACTTAGTACATTTACACCGCACCTAAATTCAACATTTCGGAAAAAAAATTACAAAATCCAGTTTGGCGTTCCCACTGAAACTTCAACATTTCAAATGACAGCTAGTGTCAGAATTCATTACTGATCTTTTTTTCTGTTTAGAAGTCAGAAGTGGTTGAACCTAAGAACCTTTTTTTTAGCTACGTATATTAATTTAAACATGAATTTTAGTGCTAATTCAAATATATTAAATATATTGTTGACTCAATATAGAGGTATGGAGTTCGCAATGAAAAATTATTGATTTGACAGCTACTTTTTTTTGCCAGCGGGCTGAAAAGTCAATAAATGACGTGCGGAATTTGTAAAGAGGTTTGTTCGACAAACTTACAAATGCAGCGACGAAATTCAACATTTCACTGAAATTCAACATTTGGAAATGTTAGAAAATGTATGGCGAAATGCTGGACGTTTACGCTGAAATGTTGAATTTAGCCGAAACGATGAATTTAGGTGCGGTGTGAATGTACTATAACTCAAATTGGTTTTTATTCATACGATATGTAGCAAATGGGGACGTTCAAGTATCTAGTTTAGTAAGTCTGACAGCTCTCTCACTAAGTGAATCTCGGTTTTGATTGGTCGTAATCGGTCATGTGAGCAGCTGTTTCAGTTGACGTTTATGGAAGGGTAACCGACGAATCTAGTCAAGAAATTCGTGACTGAGTACAAAGTTGACATATGCGAACTATATGTGGCTGACGTAGAAAAAGTGACGTTCCCGACCAATCTAGTTTTTGTGTTCAGGTTGCATCTCATCCAGATCATTCTAGTCGACTTAAGATGACAAGATTCTTGAATGCGGCCAATGCTTCGATTTTGACATTTCTCTTGAGTAAAAGCAATTGCTACGTTTTATTCATACGACCCAATATAATTGCCTAAAATATTTTTGTTTGGTAAAGTGGAACAATAAATCAAAAACTAAACGCAAATATAAAAAAAATAAACAAAACAATTTTTACTCAATATACCTACAATACAACAAACAGCTTTCAAATTTGTTTCCAATTTCCTTACACTTACTGGAAGTGGACGCTGGATTTATTTATTAAGAATGACAGATAAAGTGTTCGGAAAATGTAAAGAGTTTGAAGGTGGAAACACATTCTTTCAGGCCGATGTTACATATAAATTTCTTTTGAAAACATTTTTTTAAGAATGTTTAAAAAATTAAAAAGTCAGTATGTTGAATCAAAAAAAAACTAAAAACATATTTAAAATAAAAAAGAAGCCTTAAAGCCTTAGCTAATGAAATATTGCCTAAAATGCATGAAAAGGCTTTAGTTGGCTTTTTTTTTTTAATTTTTCAGTTTTAATATGCAAACGGCAACTAACCTATTTGTATTTGAATTGAAGTCGTATTTTTCACAAGCTGCTAGGGCTTTTTTTTCGACAGATAAATGTAATAGATTTCTTATTTTTATTTTATTATTAGGTATTTTTTCTGACTCAAGCCCTGTATAACAAAAATGCATGGGAAATTTTTTTATAAATAATAATTTTTGGAATGGTGTAAAAAGGTCGTATAAATACTTATACACTGCATAACTATACAATATACGTCTTTAGGGACATTTTAGCAAATTCAAATAAATAACGATGAATATAAAAGTACTCCAGGTGGGAATCTATAAATCATAATTCTTGAGTATAGTTAGGTATGCAATTTAAAATAAATTAATAGCCAAGTATATATTAAGGGAGGTTACTTACTTACTTAAGGTGGCGCTACAGTCCGGGGTGGACCTGGGCCTCAACCAACAAGCGTCTCCAGCCAGCGCGATCTTTAGCTAGCTGTCTCCAGTTTCGCACGCTAAGTTGGTTAAGGTCCCCTTCCACTTGCGTGCGCCACCTGAGTCGCGGTCTTCCTCTACTGCGCCTTCCCTCGGGTATGGATTCGAAGATCTTCCGGGCCGGAGCATTCGTGTCCATTCGCTCTACATGACCCAGCCACCTCAGTCGTTGGACCTTCACTCTTCTGACTAGGTCGATGTCGCTGTACAGCCCGTACAGTTCGTCGTTAAATCTCCTTCTCCATTCACCGTCAATGCAGACGGGACCAAAAATAACACGAAGAATTTTTCTCTCGAAACAACCGAGAGTTACCTCATCCGCTTTTGATAGCGTCCATGCCTCTGCGCCATATAGCAGAACTGGGATGATAAGGGTCTTATAAAGGGTCACTCTAGTTGTTCGGGAGAGGGCTTTGCTACTCAATTGCCTTCTTAGCCCAAAGAAACAGCGATTGGCAAGAGTAATTCTACGTTTAACCTCAGCGCTGGTGTCGTTGTCTGAGTTCATAGCGGAGCCTAGGTAGACAAAGTCCTTAACCACCTCAAAGTTATATCTGTCTATTGCGACGTTCTGTCCGAGCCGTCGGTGTTGGGTGTCCTTTTTAGTTGACAGCATATACTTCGTCTTGCCTTCATTAACCGCCAAACCCATCTTCGCCGCCTCAGTCTCAATACTCACAAACGCGCCATTAACATCACGCTGCGTTCTGCCAATTATGTCAATGTCATCGGCGTATGCGAGTAATTGGACGGACTTTTGAAAGATAGTGCCTCTGGTGTTGGCGTTTGAGTTTTGCACTATTCTTTCAAGAACGATGTTGAAGAAGTCACATGACAGCGCATCGCCTTGTCTAAATCCTTTTTTGACATCGAAGGTCTCGGTAAGTTCTTTACCGACCTTGATGGAGCAGCGTGCATTCTCCATCGTCATCCTGCACAAACGGACGAGTTTGGCAGGGATGCCAAAACTAGACATTGCTCTGTATAGTTCGTCCCTATAAATGCTGTCATAGGCGGCCTTAAAGTCGATGAAAAGGTGGTGGGTATCGATTTGAAGTTCCTGGGTTTTCTCCAAGATCTGCCGCAGTGTGAATATTTGGTCTATAGTGGACTTTCCTGGCCTGAAGCCACACTGATATGGACCAATCAGGTTGTTTACGAAAGGCTTCAGGCGTTCACACAAAACGGCAGATAAGATCTTGTAGGCAATGTTTAGAAGACTGATACCTCTGTAATTGGCGCAGTTCAGAGGGTCTCCTTTCTTGAGGATCGGGCAAACAATGCTGAGGTTCCATTCATCGGGCATACTTTCCTCCGACCATATTTTACAGATGAGTTGGTGCATGCTCCTAACCAAGTCATCGCCTGCCGCTTTGAACAGCTCGGCGGCTAGGCCATCTGCTCCAGCGGCTTTGTTGGACTTCAGTTTAGATATAGCTATCTTAACCTCGTCCAAGTCGGGTGGACGGTATTGTTGATCCTCATCGTCCAGGTTGAACGGTTCATTCTGCCTGACAGCGGAATGTAAGTCGTCATCGCCGTTAAACAGTCTGCAGAAGTAGTTCTTCCATATCCTCAGCATCGACTGCGATTCTACTACGATGTTCCCTTGTTCGTCCTTGCAGGCTTCGGTTCGGGTTCTGTAGCTTTGTGAGGTTCTTTTTACCCTCTGGTAGAACTTCCGAACCTCATTCCTGTTGTAACATCTCTCTATTTCCTCGATCGCGCGCTTCTCATGCTCTTTCTTTTTTCTCCTTAGAAGCCGGTGTTCGTCTCTTCTCTTCTGCACGTAGAGCTCACGAGCAGCTCTTGTCCTCCTTTGCAGCGCCGCTTTGTATGCCTCTTGCTTCGCTGCATGTGCTTGCCGGCACTCGTCGTCGAACCAGGGGTTTCGTTGTGGTGGTCGGGTGAAACCCAGCACATCAGAGGCGGCGTCTCTGATGGCTTTTTGGCAATGTTGCCACTGGTCTTCAATACTTGATGCTGGCTGCATAGGACCTCTTGAGAGATTGAGAGAGACTCGATCGGAAAAGGATCTGGTGATCTCTTGCGATTGTAGCCGTCCGACGTCAAACTTCCTCACAGTATTTACTTGTCTTGGCGGCGTTCGGGATATCCTGAGTCGTACCTTGGCTACAACAAGGTAGTGGTCCGAGTCAATGTTGGCCGCTCGGAACGTTCGGACATCCATAATACTGGAGGAGTGCCTTGCGTCGATCGCAACGTGGTCAATCTGGTTGACGGTTGATTGATCAGGAGATCTCCATGTGCCTTTGTGAATATCGAGATGCGGGAACCGTGTGCTGGCTATGACAACATTTCGCCCCGCCGCGAAATCGATCAGCCTAAATCCGTTGTCGGAGGTGGTGTCGTGTAGGCTGTACTTTCCGACAGTACTACCAAAGATGCCCTCTCTTCCTAGCTTGGCGTTAAAATCGCCTAAGACAATTTTAATGTCATAGCTAGGGCATTGCTCGTAAGTGTGGTCCAAGAGCTCGTAGAACCTTTCTTTGGTGTCGTCGTCTTTCTCCTCCGTGGGGGCGTGCGCGCATATTAAGCTAATGTTGCCGAATTTAGCCTTGATGCGGATTGTCGTGATGCGCTCGTTTACATAGTTGAAACTTAAGACTTCTTGCCTAAGTCTGGCGCCAACGACGAATCCACATCCGAATAAGCGCTGTTTTTGTTGCCGATAGCAGGCGCCGTAATAAATATCGCAGTTTTTCATCCTCTTTTTGCCCGGGCCATCCCATCGCACTTCTTGGATGGCGGTTAGATCTGCTTTATAGTGGTTCAGGGCTTCCGCTAATTGTTCGGCTGCACGCGGTCTGTTAAGGGACCTAACATTCCACGTACAGATCCGAAATTCGTTGTCCTTTAATCGTTTGCCAGGTTCGTCAACAGTAAGATCATCCGTATCCGAGGCTTGTTGATGCTTCGCAACTATGTCATTTTTACGTAGTCGGGCAGTTACCCCGGCGTACAACCCCCAACCTGGAGGACCAGGCCCTTTTTGCGACCCCTTGGACAAAAGGAGCCGGAATATTCCGGAGTCAGTAACCCACTGCGGGGATGTGAGAGCTGCCGTTGACCCATTAAGGGCTCTTCCGCCACCATCTCTATTTCAACACCCTGACTAGTGTTGAAAATCCTCAATGACCTCAGCTCCAAATACGTCAGAGTAGCCCATTGAGGTATCTGCCATGTTGACTGTTGACGCCACCGTTGATTCAGCTATGTAAATTCATCCGCCGTACGTCCTCTTTCTGAGGGGCTCATGTTAGACTTCTGAGACTCGAGCAGACAGTCAATCCGACAGAGCATTATAGTGTTGCTATTTTCTTCGTGTTCAACACTCGCGCTTATAAGTTTAGCAAGTCAAGTCCGGGTGGACATAGACCAGTACCCGGTGGTGACCACGGGGAGGTAAAATAAGCACAATTGGTGAGTGTGAGATAGTTGCGACACTGGACATCGCCAAGTTGATGCCAATCAGATGCCCATCCCTATTCACACAACACCCAACCAGGGAGGTTAAGCAGAATAAATATGGTAATGTTATTTTCGGATGACAGTAATCACTCGATCAACGTGATAATTAGTGTTTTTTTATAATTAATGCACGAATTAAATGAAAAACGTGTCTCGTCTTTAGGAACAAATATTCCGCATGTGTTTTTAATTTACATTTGGAAAACCCAGACAGTTTTACACAGGTAATAATAATTTTGATACAAACAAATGTACAAAATGTACGTAATGGATACTATAGTTATGTGATAAACCACTTATTCATTCATTGATTCATGTTCAATATACCGTCTTTCCATTACAAGGGTTGCGGGGTGTATAGGTTGCCGATCACTGAATCCCCAAACCAGTATAGGCAACATTTCGGAATTTATCTTAAGATCTTATTCTGGGCCTGGGCGTACGTAGAGAATGCTTGCCTACAGGCACGGATACCTTAGCACGCTTAACGTGCCCAAACCACTAAAACGTGAACCGTTCTGCTCTTAGACGTATTCTGGTCTTCTTCGTGAAGAAGAAGAGCTCAGCTCTGAACTAAAAAAGAAAAACGCCTAATAGAGTACCTACCTACTACGTCACAAAATTTGTTAAAGTTTTGCAAGTAAAATCCACAGAATTCAGTGGCGTGTTGCTCGGTCACGGGTGCGACAGTTCGACCCCTGGGGGGTGATTCTCAAATGTGCGGCGGATCGCTTTTGATGGGGGATTTTAATTTTTTTGGATTATATTTCCCAAAGAGATAGCTTGACAAATCTTCAGCATTGTTCCTTCCTTTGCTCGTGAATAAGAATCCGATACTTAAACTCCACGTTTCTAAACGGGACTTCTCTAACTTTTGCATTAAACAGGTGTTCTGGCGATGTTCGTCACTTTAGATATGTTTACGTTAACTTTCATCCCCGCTTCAATACAAACAAGTGCGCACTGAAGTTCAATCTAAGTGGGTTCAAGGATAAGTCATGACTGATTCCTAGGTTTTCCATAGCACTTGCAACGGATTGTCGGTTCTTCTCGTCTCACACTTGGGGCTAGAACTGAAGAATCATAAAATAAAGCTATCAGAATGAGGATTCTGGTAAAGCGAACATTTTTGTTCAGATATACGAACTTTGGAAGCATTTTAAACAAAGGAAGTGAGCCACTTACAATCAGCATACGCTTCAATTATTAAAGACCGACAAGGAGTTTTAGATAACTAGATTATATAAAGATCTGGGGTCGAATCGCGTCCTCCGTGAACGGATCGGCAATCGTACGAACAGCAATTACGTGATATGTCAGACGAACGAACGAATTGAGATTATGTCACACGAATGCTCACGGAACGTAATTTTTTGATTTGACGTAGTAGTTGTAATAGATGAAAATCAAGTTGGTAATAGTTCAAACGTTAAATAAATGTCTTTTAGAAGTAAAATTCCGAAAAAAATAAGTTTTTATATTTCACACATCATTTTAGAGGCTTCAATGGACCCAACGTTGTTATTTTATTTAAGTTCAGACGAAAGTAGTGACAACAATGAAAAAATTGTTCGCAAACAGCTAAGGGATAAGAGCAATTCCCTGTATTTACAAAGCAAAGCGTGAGTTCAATTGAAAACTATTTGTGGATTTATGTACACGGTGTATTTAATATAGATTTATTAAGCGGTTTCGTTTAAATAAAAAAGCATTTCAATATGTTTTTACGAAACTGAATATCTGTGCCCAATTATCCACGGCAGTACCTCCTGTTTTGCAATTAGCGGCGACACTATCTCTTTTAGAAAGTGGAGGACACCAACACACCGTCGGAGGTGACTATCTTGTTGGGATGTGCCAAAGCAGTGTACCCAAAATAGCTTCAAGTGTACTCAAAGAAATTGAGGACAAAATATGTCCTATTCACATATTGTTCCTCCCGGCGAATTTCTGCTTCAATTAACAAATTTTCTTCTTCCGTGATATATTTTTACGCCCGCCTCCTGTTCTTCGAAGCTTTGTTAAAAGATAGTTATTTTTTTGTTTGACTTTTGGTCTGCAAAAACCTTAAAACAAAAAATCAAATAATAAATAGAGATTCAATAAATGAAGAGTTTTTTAACCTTCTTCCACGCTTTTACTTCTTTGACCGAAGGTCCAACAGTATTTAATTTTGTAGCCAAGCTTTCCCACATTCTTATGGAAGTAGCTTTGCCTTAGCAAGTGTTTGGAAGTAAGTTTTTGGCCTAGTTCGGGTGATCTCTCATATATTCTGCCAAGATGATTTTCTGTGTGGAGTATATTTTGTTGCAATTTGTTCTAAAAATATGTTTTTTTTTTAAGTGAATATTTATGAACTAACATTTAAATAGATTTATTGTTATCAAACTCACATTTTTCTTTACTATTCTTCCCACAACACAAATTACGAACACTGAAAACTAATCGAATGACATTATGATTGAACGTATACGTTTAGGTATCCGTTCAGCCAAGTGGTGATGCCAAATTACGTTTACGGATATACGTTCACGTATGCGATAATGCCAAGTACACGTTTTACGAAAACGAGTTACTCGTTCACGGAGGTCGCGATTCCACCCCTGGTTGACAAAAAAACTGGTATGTATTGAGTGATCACACTTTTTCTGATCATCGATACCCCAATTTATCCTTGATGATGATCTTAACCTTCAAGGCGTTTCCCAAAAAAACCAACTGTTAAATTCTGATTACGGAGGACACACTTCTTTATGGCCTTAGCCATACAACGTGCAGAACCAGATGTCATTATACCATTCGGCTTGCACCTAACTTCGGATTAAATTCTACCAATGTTGGTAAATATCCTTAGAGCTTTAAGACCTATTCATCTCGTCCATAAGTATGTGAGCAGAAGTCAATGTATAATTATGATACACACAGCTGGTAAATGCTGCCACGTACAAGCAAGAGATCTCAGATGCATTAGTCTTTCTTAATTCTTAAAAGTAAAGTAGATCTGATTAATATAAAATTACGTAGCAGTCTTGATACGCAACATCTGTCTACAACTTAACATCCATAACGAAATCTGGAATTCAAATTTGTTTGTCGCAAACAAAACATCGAATTTTTGCAGTTTATTCATAATCGACAACATTGAAAAGCGTTCCACACACCAACGACTATAAAATTCGCTTGAACTTAACCTAAACTTATGATTCAATTGTACATATTCTGCATTCGCAGATACCTGTAACCAAATAAAATGTACCATGTGAATGGACTGTCAAAACTTGCAAATATTTTATAAATAGGTGTTCGCTTATCTACAGATTAATCGCTCTTAAGCTAAACATACAGAAGAAAACCTCTTAAATAAACGAACCTTTTTTTGTAAGGAACAATCTTTTAGTAGTTGTTATTAAAAAAGAACAAAAAAGCTAAAATTAACTATAATCCGGTTGGAAATAAGCAGTTGAAGTTCTTCCATCTATGTATGTCAAAATGATGAATGATCCCATTGAAGCCATGAGACTGATCAAGGATCGCATTATTTATTGATCGCTTTTAGTACGGACCATCAAAGATTTATAGTTGAGTGAATATCGGAGCAATTGGTTTGGTGTGATGCAATGAGGTGGTGCTACTCCGCTTTATAACTATTCATAAGGATTTTCTGGCCAGTGGCTCTGAGGTTCGTTTGCTGGACTACTGAGTAAAGGTTCACAGTCATATGTTCGAACCCTATAGAAAACACCATTTACATATTAAGGCATTTTTTCCACTCTCTTATGAATAACTACCCAAGAGCATAACTCTCCTGAGAAACTTCTTAATTTACCCACTCGGCATAAGACTGGAGGTCCCTTCCATTCGTGTACCTAAAAAATAAACTAACGAACTCAAACAAACGAATGGCTGTGAAATGTTAGGACTAGGGTTTGAATGGGGTTTGGATTCAGTGAATGCTAAGTTAAAGGCAGAAATAGAACTTATTTTACCACAGTTTATCCAACATGGGTGAGTCTAAGAACTGCAAGTGCCTTAAAGAGTTGTGTACCTAATTTAGTTGCATCTGCATGTTAAGTGACAGCGAAAGGCACACATTCAGCCAGTTGTCGTATTCAGTCTTACTTCATATTTAGAATTATATATCAGGTATATTTAAACTCAACTTACCATACATTTTAAGTACTCCTCCTTTCGGGCCACTGCAGTAACGCCTCTTTTTTCGCGGATCAGTAGATATAAGCATTTTAGGTCCTGACAATTGCGTAATAGTTTTTCGACTAAAACCATTCCCATAAAACCTGTGGAACCTGTGATAAGAATGCTCTTGTTTGCATACCAATCTGCTACAGTGGATCTTCCCAATGCATCATTGTTTATGATCATTTTGCTGACCCTAGTTTAATCGAATTTGTCTGAAACGATAAAAATCCTGTTATATATTTTTTTTAAATAATTGGTACGACATCTTTATATTATAGAAAAAAATAATTTTGTTTTTATAAAACAATTAATTTGTTAATCGTTGTATAATTTTGTGTGCAATTTCAGGTTTAACGTATACTACTTGGAAATACCTATAAATGTTGAGAATGTATGTAAGAGCAGACGGCAAAATATCTGTCCAATATCGTCTCAAATTATGAGGTCATTCACCATTAACATTTAAGAACTCTGACAGACTGCTCTGCGGTAAAGCAGAATTAAAATCAGTGGCGTGCTCGCTGACAAAAATAGAAATAGAAAAGTCTATTTGAGAAGAAAAATTTCAGACTTTCGTGATCAAAGAGTTGACGCCTTCTGGTGATTGACTTATCTGCTACCTACCAGCAAAATCATCAGTAGGATAGTAAAATTGTATTGAGGTATTGCAATGTGAATACTAATGTGACAATTGATGATGGGTTAAGGGGGATATATGCGATCAGTAATGTTGCATTGATTTGAAGCTTCTACTGCTTTTACTCAGCTTTTAGTGCTTCAATTGGTACCAAATATAATAATTCATCACAAATAATTTAATATTCCAAAACATGCTAATTTTTTTTCTTCTAACGATCTGTGTTTACTCGTTTGTACTTTGTGCTTTGACCGCATTAAAAATGATCGCGTTTGTCAATTAACGTGTTTTTTTTCAATGAGTATAAAAAAAACCCGCCAGGTGCTCGATGAACTGCAAAAGAAATCACCCTATTGGAAGATGCTCTTATTTTTGCAAATGGCCGCCAATGTCAAATCTGTGGACTAGACAGATGTAGAAGGCAAGTAAACAAGCCATGGAGCGATACACTCCCCAAGAACGCGGAATAATCGTGTCAATTTTTTTGCGTAACAATTCGTCTGTAGTGTTGGCGCAGCTCGAATGACTACTCTGATGACTACTTTTAGCCCACCTTGTATAAGATATTTGTGTTCGATTAGCAGGTATTTACATATTTGCTGAGATTGTCCTCTTCACGAAGAGGTGGATATTTACCGATTTGTTTCAATTCGTATATAAGACAGTATTCTGCAAAATTTCATATCAAAATCATATAAGAGCACTCCTAGCTTTCTGTACAATAGATGCACAGTTCTAATAATACATTCAAGTATCTGAGCTCAAAATTGCGAAATTCCCATGGAAAATAAAGCCATTGACCTTTTTAGTTTCGACTTTAAATATAAGTAATTCCAAATTGTTATATTTTCTATGAAAAGTTTACAATAATTGTAGCTTTCGTAAATGTAAAGTCGAGACTAAAATTTGTTATTAGCACAGCGCATTGTGAATTACTCCAACTTAATGTCGGAACTAAAGTTTATTGGTAAGGCTCCTTGTCTATACGATCATAGGAATGAATGTATCCGCAGCTTTTGCAATTATCCATGACTTCTGTATATCAGCACCCAAACGGTTTATTGTTCAAAAATGCCAAGTGATGTTATATCGCAGGGAATTAGTCAACCTCACTGCAATTTAAAATATCTCTGTCCATAGAAAAAGGGTTTTCCAAATTGAACACTAAAGTTTATATGCATTTGAACTCTGTGTCCCCAGAATGCGTAAGACGTAATCTTAGAAGATCAAAAACCAGCATATTTTGGTCTTGACTCATACAAATTCTAAACCAGAACCAGCAGAAGGCAACGAAAAGGGCTTATGAGCTGGCCCGCTAACGATCAACAACTCTTCTCATTGGCCCAGAAAATTTTTATGGACCACCAAGCAGCTACATTAAGGCAAGGAAGCTATAAATGATATCCTGAGTTAAGATACCATAAATCAGACAGACTGACAGTCAGACCTCATGCCGTTCGATCGATAAATATCATTAACAAATTAAGACTCGTTTCAATTTCCCCTTTCCCCTTACGAACTAGTCCTTGACGCTTCCAAGTCTCAGCAAAAATGTCCTCCACATGTTTAATTCGACTTAGCTCTAACTCTAAGTGAACTCACCATAAACTACAAATGAATACTTTTCCTTATATGCCCACGCTAAATCTTCCCCGTCAGTGTACACTTTGTGTCTGTTCCATAGTTAATGAGCAACCTACTTATAGTTACATAGCCTAATTATAGTTACATAGACTAATTTTGCATGCAACTGAAAAATAAACAAATCTATAATAATGGCAACTAAGCCAAATGCCGTTACACCCATACAAAACATTATTCGCAATTTTAAATGGACTGCCGCATTAACTAAATATCACCTGCCATTAGTGTATACGACTGTATACATAAAACTCTACTTATTCATCAAATTCTCGTTGTTGCACCATGTAAGTGTAAGATGTAACTTAAACTTAAATCACTTCATACTAGGCGGGCCACCTTCGGAAGGCAACTTTCGCTTTTACTTGCTTTTGTGATTTTCCTGATCGTTGTGCTTATCAGATTCAGCTGCTCTGTATGTACAATGTCAAGTTATTGTCCATTTATCTGCTTCCTCGATTCGCAAGCCTTAAGTTTCACAGTATAACAGTTGCATTAATGACAAGCGCAATGGCCCACTTTGGATCGGTTGGTTTTTAAGGTAATTTAATCTCAACTCAGACTCCGTCATCTGCTGCATTGCATAAGTGCACTGTGATGCCGATTATACTGAAAGTGAATTCCGGAGACTGCGATGCGTCAATGTTTGCACGCGATCTTGAGACGAAAATGTAGTAACAGCAACAACTGGATATCGTTCGTAATTATTTGACAGAATGAATGTATGCACTTTAACGTTTTAGACTCTGTCAATGTTCTTTGTTTTTTTTTTGCTTTTGAATAAAGAAAAAGAGTGACATTTGAATTTACTATAAAACATGACTAAATACAGAAGTATTTTTGAGTACAAACTCCATGTAATTACGGATCAATTATATTGTTGACTACCCAATAATCTACCAGAAAACACGGTGTTAACCAGAATTGGCATGACTTCGAACGATTTTGAGTACATATACCTCAAATGGATGTAGCCAACCCACTAATGTCGATAACATTAAACGCAAATAAATAAATCAGCTTATTAACAGGTAAATACGCTTTGTTTGATATAGCATTAGATGTGAGCACACACTAGTGCTCACTGTACATTCCAATGACTAAACATATTCTGATATCATCTCTACTGTTCGGCGGGTATACCTGTTCACATTACATACTTTTTAGTTTTGTGTGGGAACGGAAAAACTTACAATGCCTAGTGCAATATAATTACAGAAAAAAAAACTTCCACAGTGTCCACATGGAACTCCAAGCCCACAATGCGGAAAACACGGAAATGCAATATGGCGCACTTTTGATATGTTTAGTGTGTAGGACAAGTAATACATTTGAACAAGTTGCTTAATTATGTTTTTGCAGTGCGCTCGAATTAAAAAAACCAAGTCAGATTTTTAAAACATTTGTATTGTTGATGTTAAAAAGCATTGTACCTGTCACACCCAAAGTATCACACTATTGGACGGTAATTGGTAATTGGTAATAAGTACAGAGAGGTTAAACGGCTACACCTTGTATAATTACATGCAATGTAATGGCAGGTGGTTGTGTGGTGTTCCCATAGTTATTAAAGCGAGCTCTGTTTGGTTCCATGTAGGTAATTTGTTAATTTCAAATTAAGTAGGCATAAAAACATAATTCTTTCAATGGAACGATTCTTATTATCACCATGGGGTTACATTTTTTTTCAGTTGCTTTAAATGGATAAGAGTCGATTGAAATTAACTCATCCGTTAAAAAACGGTGCACCTAAACGGAGTCGTAAAATCTTTCGGCCTTAAGTTTATTACGCTGATCGAGCTAAACTAAATTTTAGCTGCTCGCCAACTTTTCTCTCCAAACATTAGCTAAAATCCTAGCTAAATTTTGACATAGAGTACACCGTGGATAGGTGTCACAGTTAACAGCTGTTCTTTGAAAAAAAATCCTTCAAAAATTTAATTCTCTATTACTTGAACTATTTCTGATTCAAGGTACTTCTCAAATTAAAATAATCCACAACAGATCAACATTACACAACGATCTGTCACAATTAAGCTTGACAAAATGTGCCGACCCATTATATGAACACGCTAAATTTTGACAGATGAAGTGCATTATCAAACAAACGTTTGATTATTTAGCTCGAACTGCGTACCACTCAGCTTAATGGGTTCGCTTAAATTTAGCTGAGCTAAATTTTAGAGAGAATTTTGTATGGAAGCGAAAATTTAGCTTGAGCAGTGTATTCAGCTTTACCAATAATCCACTTTGGTCTGGCAGTTTAAGCAAAGACTCTACACTTTCGACCAGAGACAATACTGAGACCACCAACTTCGGCCGATTTCCCGTTACTTGCCTACAAGCTATATTTTTATGGGGTGGCAAATGCTAAGTGCGCTTGTATTGTTACATAGAAATTCTTCAAAAATTCCGGCTCACCAACACACTAGCACCTTGCATAAGCCACTTCCGCTGTGGGCAAAATTGCTGCCAGCGTTCATAGAATTTTATCCGTTAAATTTGAAATTATTCGTTACGTTTGGATAGTATTTTTTTTAGAAATAAATGTTCATTTGTTTAAGATATATATGTAATTCTTAAAATAAATTGTCTTCGTCTGTAAAATGAAGAAAAAATTAATTATTCTTATCAGAAAATTGTTTATTTAGATTTTAGTAAGAAATGTATTTTTTTCCTGTGCCCGGCCCCTTGTTTCCAGTTTCCGGCCACCTCGTGTCCCATATTCGGCCACCCAGTAAAGATAGGGCTTAAATTTTTTAATATTTGTTATTTAAATGTTTTATAACAGAAAAGTTAAGAAAACTAATTATTTATATTATTAAAAATAAATAAAAAAAAATAAATAAAAAAAAAAAAAAGAAATTAAAAAACAAAATTTGAAAACAATTACCCACAAAATTTTTACAAAAAAAAAAACACTAATTCCGACAGCATTTTAACTAACGTTTTGACAGTAAATTCACACAAAAATCTTCCCCGACAGAGCACAAGCCAAATGAATTAGTTTCTCGGGAGGGACTGAGCATTCGTAACAAGAATTTTGACACATTGAGGGAGAAGTTTAAGAAAACAATTTAACTACCAAACACTTCCAAATAAAACTATAACAATTCACTAATTACAACGACTTTTCTGAGAGGTGGCCAGCCACTGGGGACGGACGCAATTAGGCTACTCTACCTATCTGTTGCACAAAATAATTTGCGATTTTTATATTTATAAAATCCTCGTTGTGCAAAAAACCATTTACCTAGTTTTTCACGAAAACAGATTATGAAATTTGAATTCTGCGGTGACAACAAATGTAATAGATTCTAAAAAGGTTTTCGGACTAGGATATGTGGAGTTCTAATTGTTTATTGGTACAGTTTCACTAAGTTGTACATTTTCACTAAAACTAGTATGGGATATGGGAACAAGTTCCTTATTTGATATCTGTCAACACAGGAATGTCATTTCGGCAGCTTAAGCCCGTATAACACAATGAAACTTTTTTTTTGCATTTTTCATGCTTTGAAATTGAAACTAGAGCAGTACGAAAAATTAAAACAAAAATTCCCGATGGGAGTGAGTGCATACAGACCAACCTTATTAATGTAGACATGTCAAAAGAAATGCTTTGAAAATGAATTCGAATGAAGAAAGCTGCTGTTAGCTTTTTTTGACATTTCGTGATTATTTAAAAATAAATTCGTTTGAAAATTTGTGGTTGAATAAATATGATAAAAACGAGAGAGAAAAATTTAGCTATCTTATTCTTTTGATCATCACAAAAATATCAGGACCATAGGTATAAGACTGTGCAAATAACAACAAAAAGACCAATAACCTTATTGATCGCTTTGATTTAAAGTTTGTTTCCCCCGGTAATAAACCGACCTAACTGTCTCAAAATTGTTCCTTCCAAAACAACAGGAAGATATATCAGTCCTCATGCCATAGTTTTTCTAAAACCCTGATCCCTGAGATTCTTTAACTTTTTCTCTTCTTTGACTGGGGCTTTACTAAAATGCAAAGTATATTTAAGCATTCTGGAAAATAACCATCTATTCTGTTTTTTTCGTGTTATTCGAAGCTTTAACACAGACGGGTTGAAACCTTCCGATTGCGCACTGAAGTTCTGCCTTTGAGGGACCAAGCCTGACCAATTCATTAGCAAAGAGCTAATAACTTATCCTTATAATATACCAATTCGAAAAGTCCTTCGCCAAGTCTACACTGTAACTGATTTAATCACGTTTAGCCGAACACTGAACAATTCGGGTCAATTCCATACCTTCTCCAAGTCTATAAAACGTGCCTAGAAGGCTCCTAAACTAAGGCATCACTCTTATAGTGAATAACATAATCATATTGATTCGACCACAGCTTTTTTATGGAGACTTAAGTGACGTAATCTTCTATGAGCAGATGAAATTCGTGACTGAGTACTAAGTTGACAGTTCGCATATGTGGCTGACGTAGGAAAAGTGACGTTCCCGACCAATCTAGTTTTTGCGTTCCCAATCTTTTGAAAAAATACCCTGTCTGCCTGTCATTTCAGGATTGCAGTAAATTGATTGACAAGTCCGCAGACAACTTATAGGCAGTTCTTAATTTTCATCTGAGCTAGCAGTCTTTTATAAGTAGATAGTTTGGGACCAATATATGTGAATGCTTTAGAGAGCCAACACTACCTTTAATATTCTAAGCTATTTAAATGTTTTCTGCTAAATAGCAAAGTCTTACAACTTACATGATCAAATTAAGTTTATTTTACCAAATCGAAAACTATCACCAACCATTGCTCTTGATCGTGGATCTGGTTCTTCTTTTTGTGAACGCACATCGATAGCTGTGAGTTGTGTTTGCTATCTGAGCGGAACGAAAGAGAAGAATACGATATGTTCATGTGAATGTATTAGCAGCGACAATGTTTTTCTGAAGAAATGCGCTCAAAATGTCACTCAAAATTAAATAAATAATGTGAAATAAAAAAAATTGTTTCTGATATTTCGGCTATACATACTGCAAAAATATCCAAAATATCTTATAGGACCTATATATATTCCGATAATATTTACAAACACAAACTTGTTAAAATAAAATCATTTTATACACAGGAAGTATTTAGCGATGTTAGGTAATATTCAATAGTAATAATTTGACATAACGAAAATTTGGAAATGTACAATAACTTAACCGAGGTGGAAATAAATCATTATATTGATTTTTTTATACGATGAAACCATAAGGAATTAAGACGGTAATAAAGTAAGAAATACTGAGCGATAGATTTGCAAATAAATAAGTTAGTTACGAGAGTAATTTAGCATAAATTATTAGTTAAATAAATAAACGAAAAGAAGCGGTAGGGTATGCCTATACAATACAATGCTATATACAAACTTGTGAATATTTTAAATGGTGCTTAGAGTATGGCAGAAGTGAATGGCCTCATATAACTACGAGTATAAATAGGCTTTTCGATGCTAATCAGAATCTCAAATGCGAATACATACAATCTTCAAGGCATATTGAAACATTTTTGATGCAAGGAAATAAATAAGTGAGGCCTTGTATAGTCTATAAGTTATCTAATCTTTTTAGTAATCATTCTTAATCTAACATCTCTAAGAGAGAGAATACACTTTAAATGACTTAAAAGAGAATTTTTGAATTTTTGTAGGTTGCGTTGTTATTAATGAAAAATATAATCCTTGTCAGTTCGTTAAAATTAAGGTGGAATTAAAAATTATTATTGTTATCGAGCAATTCATTTACCAGAGTTATTTCTGCTTTGAATTTTTTGATATTAACAACTTTATATCATTAAGCCTAGTGCGCACCTGTTCCGGAACGAAATTTTCCGGTGGTCTCCAAATGGACTGCGAAAAGGCAGCGGAAAATAGATTGTGTAGAGTTCCATCAGCTGATACACAAGTAGTAGTGTTACCAGAACTTGCTATTTATATCTGTTTTGGATACTCGAACTTTAAACTGGCTTTTTAAAATTGTCATTTATCCTAAATTGTGCTTTTTACTTTAAAGTTTGGCTACTTTTAGGCTCCTTAGGAATTTATTTAATGAATACTAATATTGCGAACGTACTCTTTTCGTATAAGTAAAACTTTCTAAACAATTATGTAGTTTTCGATTGAGTATTTCAGATTTCTGTTGCCAAATCGAATTGAATCCGAATTCTATTTATTCTTTTGCGTATTGAGTTGCCCGCAAAAAAACACTTTTTTCACTTGCACTGGAGATCCATTGCAATTGATTTTCACACATTTATACAAACCCATATCGAAATAATTTATTATTAATACTCGTTTTAACATTGAAAAATGGAAACTAGAAAAGTCTCTCCATTATGAGTATGTGTTGTGTTGTTTTTTTTTTAATATAATATTGTCGCGTTTAAAAACAATTTAATCAGAATATTTGTGCCTAAATAGTTGCACTTTTGATTTTTGTATTTATTTGGCAATTTTTGGCTCTAGGATTTTTGAAATTTTCCTCCATACCTCTTATAAATCTGGTCACACTGCAGTACAAATGTCAAATTTTTGGAGGCAAATAATGGGGACGTTCAAGAATCTAGTTTGTAAGTCTGACAGCTCTCTCACTAGATATATCTCGGCTTTTGATGTTTCAGTTGACGTTTATGAAGGGGCAGCCGACGAATCTAGTCAAGAAATTCGTGACTGAGTACTAAGTTGACAGTTCGCGTATGTGGATGACGTAGGAAAAGTGACGTTCCCGACCAATCTAGTTTTTGCGTTCTGGTTACATCTCATCCATTCAATGTCCCGGACAATAAATTAAATGTGTGCGAGAAGACAGTGGATAATTGTACCAAACAATCTACTACAACTACCCACTTTTCCGCCATCATATCGCAGCAGCTGCGTACGACAAAACGAAAAGAGAGCGAATTCGTTCATAATTTTTGCCATTTTTTCATTTTTGTGTCTGATTTTTCGTTCCGAAATAGCTGCGTACCGCCCATTTCCAAATACCTGGACTTAGAAGTCTTATTTTGTTCAGTTATATACTTTTAGTGGCCCAAACAAAAAGGAAATTTACGGGGTAATTTATATTTCTTTGTGGTTGAACCTGGTTACCCACATGCAAATTCTTGGCTTTAAAAATAACAAAGAAATTTATAGGTTATCTCGCTATTCGGTTTATGAAGCATAAATTTCGTATAAATTATCGCCTCTTGATAAACTAGTTTATACGTACGGTCATTGATTAGCTTAATTTAATTATAGATGAGCGATAGGCGGTACTTAAAATAATCTTTTACTGTAAGATGTTGTAATGTTGAGATTGATCTTGATGCTAACTGCTTTAATTTAATACAACCTTTGGCGTTTATTCAAACTGGGCATGTGGAAATCTTCTTCAAGATGCTATGATGGCTGTCGTAGCATGCGACATTTTTACTCACTAAAACCACCCACCACTAAAAGATAAACATATGTTTCGTACTATAGGAAATTAATTACTCAGCTTCGTTTAATAATAATTATGATCGTTAAATAGGCAACTTTCTGACAAGAAATTTACTCAGTTTATCAATTTTATGTAATTTTGTATATGTCAGACATCAAATTGGTGCTTAGTCTTTGGAACACACGTTGTTGACATTAAATGCCAATTTCGATAAAAGGTCTTTAAGAATGTTGTTCAGTTCGGTGTTTGAAAGCGTTTGCTTCAAATACCATACCGTCATAAACAAACCGCCATACTAATAATCATTTTTAGTATCCAGGCTAAATTTTGCGAACAGTAGCGAAATTTTCCATACAAAATGGCATATTGTGACCTACAAAACATTTAGTGTGAAGGTTCAAAATGATTATTAGTAAGGCCCAAAGAAAATAACAACACTGCTAAACAATAAATGAATAAATCTTAAATGTCTTAAAATGAGCCCCTCTTTGGTAGTACATATGGCGATCAAAGCTTTAGGTATGGGATGACAGTGCTCACATCCCCAAAGAGGGAAATTGCCTCCAGAATATCTAATGTTCAGTTGACAGTGAAAAAATCCAAAAATCGCACATGGAAAAGCTTAAACGTTCCATTAATTATGAGAACCGGTATGACTGGCTAGCTAAAGGGTTATTTTTCTAGTTTTGGCACCTCTGCTAAACACTTTAGGTTGTGTAGAATTACGATTAAGAACGCTCACTGCTCTATTAGCATCAGATAAAATCTCAGTAAAACTTTTATTGTCAAAAGCGGACTTAGGCAAAGTGCTGCGCCGTAATGTAATGTAACTTCATTCTTGAAGCATTTGTACGAAACTTGTAAGTTGTAAACCAACACAAACCATGGGCACAATTCTTCGTAATTTTGTACAACTAATTGCATACATACACTGATGACTAAGTATCATTGGAAGAACATAGTGAGCTGTCACTGGCGCCTTTGCGCAGGGAAGTAACTTGATGGGCACATGGGAAATAATTTCATCTCGAATGAGAAATAATTTGCTTGGACAATTTGAAAGCACCGTTTTTGTAATAAAACTGTATCAGTCGACTAAGATAAGAGAGCATCAGTGAATGTGAAGGTATTGGACCCCAATGTCGTCAATACCAACCCTGAGGGACAAAATATTAAACAAACCTAATCTTAGGTATGTCGGCGCAGTGGCTTAGTGGTTAGTGTGTTGGACTACTAAGCGAGGGGTCCCAGGTTCGAATCCCGCGAAAAACCCAAATTCCAACTTAAGGTTTTTTTCACTGCGCCACCTCTCGCGAACGTCTGACAAACATCCGAGAGTATAACTGTCATGAAAGAGCTTCTCAATTGGCCGTTTGGACTCGGCATAAAATTGTAGATCCCTTCCATTCGTCCCAAAACTAAAAACTCACACAAGACGAATGGTTGTGAGAAGCTAGGGCCCATACGGACCTGTTTTTTTTTTAATCTTAGGTATGGCGCGCACAAATGGAACACGGCCTCAACAACTCGAAGACTCTGCCAACCGGAGATCCCGGACTAGCATAACCTTTATGGATAAATAAAATTAGAATAAGCTCCAAAATCAAATAAAAAAGTAACGACTAGAGACCGGATTATATTCATTTGCATATTTTGCTCATTCTCATTGGTTATGGCATATTTAACTTAAAGTGTAGTGATAATGCATATTTTCGTTAAGACCATATTAGTATGAAGATTCCCGCGAGACAAAGTAGGCCGATCTTGTTTTGTGACACATACGACAACGCACGACACTCTTTTTTTTAGGCTCAGTTATTGAATCAGTTTATTTTTGTATTTATTTGTACAAAGCTTTGTGGATAGCTGAATATCAACATTGACGTATGTTGTAATAGACCGAACTTCGATTACCTCTGAATTTAATATCCTCGATACTTACTAATCCTTCTGCACTGAACATTTATTTTTTTTTATGTTTTCTTGATCTTTGTTAAATTGTCCAACTACATGGACTCGTGTTTTAATTCTTTGCTGCGTTTTTCCAAATATTTAATAACGTAGGACGGAAAGTAAATATATATAAAATTTTTCATGTACAAAAATATATAAATAGACCAGCAGTTCAAGTCAAGTCTTCATATTGCAGAATTGCAAAAGAAAGGCCCATGGCAACAACTTCTAACAGCGGAAAGTAGCAGTAACTCCTCTTCAAAAGTCAAACAAAAAAAAAATATGAATCATGGACTTATGCGAAGCTATGCATGTTTTTAATATTCCTCTTTACAAACTTCCAAATCCTACCTTCAAGGCTTTTCTGCGAAAATATTGCTTGAATCAAAATATGCCAGACGAATGAACACTGCGCAAAAACTACATATCAACAATTTACCTATATATTCTGGAAGAAATACGCAATGAACTCAAGGATAGCATTATTTGGATTTCAGCTGACGAAACAACCGGCAGTTGTGGACCTTTACATTACAAATTTAATTGTCCGTGCATTAAAACAAGAGTCATCTGCTTCCTATTTGGTACGATTCACATTTGCAAATGTGAATAAGCTGATCTCGTCAACTAAGAAAGTGTTTCCTAAGGCATCTGCTCGCATTAAAGCGTATTAAGAAAAGCTACCGAATGTGTCTTTACCTCCTGAACCAGTGGTAACTCGTTGGGGAACATGAACTGAAGCTGTTCTCTTTTATAATGAACTTTTAGAGACCATGAAAGGTGTAGTAAATAGCTTCGATAGTACGGATGGCGTGGCAGTTTGTCTGTCAAAGGAAGTATTTAACGACTATAACATTAAAAAAAAACCTAGCTGTGATATGCACTCATTTTTCTCTTATGCCAGGAAGTATTAAGAAGTTCGAAACTCAGGGCTTAGCATTGACTGAATCTATTCAGATAATAACAAAAAATCCGCCAAATAAGCTCCGAATTGCCAGAAACATTCCTGAGAAAACTAAAAGAAAAGTTTGGGAACATTTTTTGAAAAATACCCAGGCCTTAAATAGTTGTGTTAAATATTAACGGGAAGAGTGAACTTTTGACAACAACAATAAGAGTGCTAACATAGCACCCAAATTCAAATACTGCCCAGTCACCTCAGTGGATGTGGAACGGTCCTTTTCCACGTATAAAAATATTTTAAGTGATAGAAGATTGTTCACATTTTCGCGATTAACAAAATGTTAAACAATTCTTAGTTAAAAATGTTATTGAGCTATTTTATTCAGCTTTATTTTGTATTGAATTTGAAATAAAAAAAACTGTTGCTATTATTTTCGAATATAACGTTGTATATTTTGTCCCATTTTACGCATATTTGAAGCTTTTTATGTTTTATGTATTTTTATGTATTCACCTACAAATATTTAAATTAATATATAAACCGCTGTTTCATTTCATATACGGAAATGGTGGTATAAAAATGTAGTCGTTGTTAAGTCCGTATGACATTAAATTTTGCTTTAATTTTTTACTCATTTTTATCACATTAAATCATGTTGAAATGTCAGCTGCGTGTTAAAGCGACTAAAAGTCTATTACGAAAGGGGTTTCAGTTGTTTGCAAAGCAACCACAAATTTTCAAGCGAATTTATTTTCAATTAATCTTGAAAAATCAACATGTCAACTATTGTTTTGTTAGAATATTAGTTTAAATAAGCTATGTATGTTTAGATACCCTAAGTACACGGTTTTGAGTTTCATAAAAAGAAATGCACCCTGAAGCTTTTTTACTGGCTTGGTTATGTTTTAAGTCGAGTACACGATATTCTACACCTACTTCTAAGGGGGAGGAGATTTGTGAATAATGTAAAAAAGTAGTTAAAATTTAGCTCTATGTTGCTAGCAATGTAATTAATTTTCAAAGTGAATTCATTTATTTTTTAGAAATGTTTCTGGTAACACCAATTTGAGATATTTTCGTATTTTTCTATTTAGAAAACACACAACTTGTACTTTCGATTACACAAGTAATAAAAATAACGCAATTTTTGTCAAAAATGATGCTCAAAAAAAAAGTAAAACAAAAGTATTCGGCACAATTCACCTTATGGATCAAAATGCACACTTCATTGTTCAAACGAAAGAAATGTTAAAAAAGAAGAAAAACAATTCGAATTCATGTCTACAATTTTTCTCAAATCGAGTTGCTAAATGCTTACAAATTTATTACTGATTGAGAAACTTCGTCGAATGCGCGTGTTTATCTTATTACTAACACATACATTGAATTAGAAGATCGTCGCCGAAATCCAAGTCATTCCAGATGACCAAAGACGTCAATGTCCGATAGATTCTGACATCTTTTTATATGACTAACGAAATATGGTAATGATTCCAATTTCATAATATTTAACTATGTGGCTCCAAGGGTATTAGTTTTTAACACTCTTATGCGCGAGTAAAGGGTAAACTCACCGTTAAATTTTTGACGTTTTGCCTCACAATTTATGTTTGAAAAACTAGCACGTTCCTATTTCTTGTTGTTTTATTAATTAACTCCAATTAATTAATTCTTACTTATATCACTTTTTGTATAATTTTTTTTTAATTAAAAAAACAAAAATTTTTTTTACACTTATCTATGAGTTACAATTCGATCATACACACATTGATTAGCACGTTTACCAACATACGCGAAATCACTGCGACCACTTTGAACGATATAAAACTGCCAATACTATGCGCAGGGACTTGCACCACCTTTCGAAAAATGAAATGTCTCAGACGAAGTTACAGCGGGAACTGAAATCAAATCTTCAGGGGTTTGTGATCATATAGAAGATACAGATATTTACTCCAGCACATAGTGCGATGCTGATCGGAAAAAAATACCTGATATAGCATCAGTACCTACAAAGACTTTATTAACCCCACTGTAGTTGGAGGGATTTTTGTTAAAGCCGCAGTTGAGTTTAAACTGTAAAGTACTGTGTAATGTGTGCCTCTCCCTCGTCAATTACATACGCTCTCTTTGTTCTCTCTCTTAGGCATAGGGTTATGCTAATGCTAAATGATTTTATCCGCTCGTCGTTGTTAGCTCTCACTTTGATTGAGCAGAGCAGAGGCTATACCATTTTGTGTTAAGTTTGGAAGCACAACAGGCAAAGTTGCTGCTGGAATCTGTGTGTGTCGCTAGGTTAACCGGATTTCAATTGGATTTGTAGCGAAAAATTAAAAGAACTATTTCTGTTTTGAACTTCTTGCAGTTGTAGGTATATCGGACTTACGAAATTTATGCGATGGCGTATAATAATTAGCTGCATGTTTTCTTTTAAATATTAAACAGACAGCTATGTTTTCAAAATAGTTTGCACCAAATACTCGTATCGAATAAAGCCTTCGGTTTGGGTGAATAACAAGATTTTGGATATTGTGCTAATTTGTTGGGTGTGTTGTAGTATTTGCCCAATTCACCTTAGAACGTTTATTTTTGTAGTCTTTCTGCTTTGGTTGTTTATTTGCAAATGGTTGGCTTTCATGTTTCAAATTAACATATTTTATACGAGCTCTATTTACTAAGATGATATATAGATGTTTCAGTATATTCCTGATGATTTCGATTTCAGTTAAATCGCATTCATCTCTACAGAAACTCGTATGATTTATAATTTGAAAATAGTCGTTCCTATTTGAATCAGGTAATTGTTTACCTTGAGACGGTGAATAAAGTAAATAATGACATTAAAGAACCGATATTTATTTAAATATCCTATCGAAGATATTTTATACGAGTTTTGTTTCATTTCGGGTTTGCATAATTTTATTCTTGACGGTTTTGATTTCAGGCAAATCGCACTCAGATCAACCAGAACTGATAGTTTATTATATTTGCGAAAGTCGCTCATATTTGAGACAGGTAATTGTTTATTCTGAAATAAATAAAATCTATACAGGGGAATCAATATTTTTTTGAATTGCAGAAGGTATTTATTCGTCCTATTTTAAATTGGTAGGTGTCGTATTTGACTTGTTGAAAACCCTAACAATTGGTACAGCTTACAGTTCGGGGGGTAGCAGAGTCTTAATTCCAGTTGAGCAGTTTGGTATCCAACTACCTTCAGTTATGCATTCCATTATATTTTAGTGAAACCTTTTGTTGGGCAAAAACTTCAAACTGCGGAAATTAAATCCGATGAAACGACAGATTGAAGCGAAACTTTTTATGACTCGATGGGAAACGGAAAAGTGACTTATCTTTGGGAATAAATTTAAAATACTAATGACACTCAAATTGAAATAGCACGGACACGAAATGCGGAATTAGCTTTGTTGTGGAGTATTCCCAGCAGAATTTGTTATTTTTTTATTTGTTATTATTTATTTAATAATTATCTTGTTAAAGTTATCGAGGTTATAAGGAAGTGACAAATACTATTAAGTACTGAGGAGTGTAAATCGTGCATAAATCAAATTTTCTGTCATGTAAAGTATACAAATACCGACTACCACTGTGTGCAAATTCAAAGAAATGAAAAATATATAATATTTTGAGAAAGCTGTCAAGCTTTTAAAAGGGTGCCATAGGAGTAAGTCCTAAACTTTCAAGATAGCTGGATTATTTGTTTTGGATTGGGCACGCTACAAGTTAGTAGCCAAAGGTACGTTCTTAATGGGTTAGATGCTGATTCACTAACAATAATAGCTCTTGGAAAAGAACTCTATCACTCGGTATATTTAAAATATACGGTACGAATCTCATTTGCAGGTTCGCTGAGCTTACCAATAATGACAATCAGCTCCAGCGATAAGCAAGAGCATTTTAGATCAGTATAATTTTTGTAACAAGTCGTAAAAAAATGCAAATTGCGTCTTGTGATTTTGTGAAACAAAACATGGTAGGTATCCATAGACACATTTGGTGCTGTCGAAGTTTGAAAAGCTCTAACTGGACAAACCGGTTTTGTTATTGTTTATGCTGGATATGATCTATATATGTAAAAATACAAATTAATGTATTAGGGCTATTCACGATTCGGTGTAACAGACCTAGTAAAATTGCGAAATTTTATTTTTTTTATCAGATCGTGAACACACTTTTTCTCACCATTCCAGTTCCAATGATTACCAAACCCAAGAAGAAATAGAAGATGTCAATACACGCACAGGAAGACAATTTAGAAATAACTTTATTTTAAAATATTTTTCAAGGTAAAAAAGGGAAACAAACAAAAATTAAATTCACTCGTCATTGCTGTTGTTGTCCTTTTTTAATATTTATGTTGACCAGTTTCAGTTTTCTAAGCTGCACTTTTTTCTTAAGGTCAAATAATAAAGACACTTCCAAGTCTATTTGATCAATCCTTTTTTGCAACAGTTGCTCACTGAGGCTTTTCAGCTTTCCTATGTTGAATTTCATGCCGGAAGCTTTTAAATCTTCCGAAATTATTTTCAATGCTTCGCGGTATAAATCAACTTAGTCCTAAGGCCGTTTTGAACTTGGTAAGTTCTAAGGTAACTTACCTTATATTCCTAATGTAACCGAACATTTTTTAACATGTGTAAAATCAGCCTAGTTTTTGGTAAGGGTAACGGTAACGGTAATTTTACCTATTTTAATTTTTTGACATGTGTAAAATTAACCTAGTTTTTGGTAACAGTATGCCAGGCTGTCTAAGGTGTTTGACCTTAAACCTAGGCTGAATTAAGCCTTATCCTTTACCTAAATAAAGTGTCATCTTACACTGGAAAAATAACTGTTCTAAATGATGTATTTTTTTTCCAAACATTTGACTTGGTTAATATGCTAGATACTAAAGCAGCCAAATAAAATTTTACCAGTTTTTGTAGATGTACATGGACATATTCTTAACTTATAATTCCATAGCCAGGCAAACTTACCTTACTCGTATTTCTTATGCTGATGCTATCAGAAATGTAATAAAAATTAAAGAAATGCGTTTTATCTTTATTCTTTTTTCTGCTAATTTTGTTTTACAATATAATATTTATATCAATATAAAAAGTGTTATATGCATTGTTAATATTATCTGGAAATAGAAAACATACATTTGACTAGGTATACAAAATTTTCTTTGTGAAACATTGTTTACGAACCGGTGTCCATTTTTGTAGTAAATTGCCTTAAGATCTTTTAGAAAACTTTCTTAAAAGATTGCCTTTAATTCGATTCGAAAACAATGTATTTTTATATTTTTTACCTTAAACTTCTTCTTCGACAAACTTTTTCTCTAATATTTTTTTTGTAATTGTAGTTAAATTTTTTTTGTTAACTTTAAGTTTCCAATACAGTATTGCACTGTACTGTTTTTAATGTTTTTATATTTCAAGAACTTATTAAACTTATATCACTGATTATTTTTCGTTTACAAAATACGTCCACAAAATACAAAAGCCAGTTAAACACTTTGGATGCAACAAGAGAAAATATTTTTTGAGGATATTTTATATCACCTTAGATGTTATATATTTGCCTTATTTTACATGGTCGATGAAAACTAATCCGGAATATCGGCTTAAACTAAGGTACATTTACCTAGTAAACAAGGTAATTTCCACACTGTTTCTGAAACTAACGGCACATTCCGAAGCAATACACGAAAATAAATGTTGATTGGCTGGTTGCAGGCGGCTCCTATCAATCAGTATGGTATGCAAAACTTTACCTTAGAACTAAGCTGAGTTACGTATGTCCTTAGCTGGATATACACTTATTTGCATTTAGGTTAAAGTACCTTAGGCCCTTAGGCAATTTAGCCTATTTCTCATTACCTATGCCGCATATAAATTGTGCTAGTTCTTGGTAATGCTATACCTATCCAAAATATTCCATACAAAAATATTTACCTAAGACGTTTAATGCAATTTTACACAGAATATTTCTCTGGGTGTTTTTTGCAATTATGTTTCTGTTATTTATTTTGGAATCCAGCTCTGCCACGTACGGTGCTAATGTATCTTTTAAAATCTCATTCTCCTCCATGCGTTTCTGAGAAAAAATGATTACGACAAATGTTTTCCTGTATTCAATCGCAATTCGACTTAGGTCCATTACCTTACATTAATTTGAATAAAAAGATTTTAATAAAATGACTTATAACCTTTTATCTGTCAACTTCAAATCAGTTCCTGTAACTGCAACTGGCCATCAGATGTTTCTTGTTGATAAATTGCAAGTAAATAGTTTCGTATTTGAATTCTGGTTAGCTTCAAAAGACTATAATGTCATTAGCGATAAAATAACAAATATTTTATTAAAAAAACATTTGTTGGCAAGTGGTAGATGTTTTGGGTTTCGTGTTTAACTTAAGTGTCACCAATGGATATTTCCCTCAATATCTTCAATGTGCTGAGGTAATTCCAGTTTTCAAAAAAAAAAAATAATAGAAAAGACGTATCAAACTATTTACCTATATCTCTTTTACCAACTTTTGCTAAGCTTCTCAAAAAGCTTGATTAAGGTTAGAATGCTACATTTTTTGGAACAAAATGAGCTCTTTTTTAAGAATCAGTATGGGCTTAGGTCCGGGCTATCAACAGAGGATGCTATTCTCAGGGTTATATGATAGTTTAAATAATAATCAATCAACAATGGCCTTGTTCACTAATATGACAAAGGTATTCGATATGGTTAACCACCAGATTTTACTAAATAAGCTTTAAAATGCTGGATTTAGAGGAACTATTCACAGCTGGTTTTTGTCAGCGCAGTGGCCTAGTGGTTGAATGTGTTGGTGTGTTGGACTACTAAGCGAGGGGTCCCAGGTTCGAATCCCGAGAAACCACAAGTTCAAACTTAAGGTTTTTTTTTCACTGCGCCACCTCTCGCGAACGTCTGACAAACATCCGAGAGTATAACTGTTATGAAAGAGCTTCTCAATTGGCCGTTTGGACTTGGCATAAAATTGTAGGTCCCTTCCATTCGTCCCAAAATTAAAAACTCACATAAGACGAATGGTTGTGAGCAGCTAGGCCTAGGGTCCCTACGGACCTGTTGCGCCAATTATTTATTTATTTTATTCACAGTCGGTTTAAGATATACTTAATTAATAGGCAACAAAAAGTTAAAGTCAATGGGATCTTTAGTGAACTCGTGTTTTGAAAAATGCAGTCCCTCAAGGTTCTGTTCTGGGACCACTTCTATTTTTGATATATATAAACTCGCTTTTTAATCAGCAATTGTTTGGCTTAGTTACTGCTTATGCGGATGATATAACGTTCACATATTCATTTCAAAGCGAGTTCGAATGTATTGCTAAAATTGCAGGGGACCTAGAAAAATTAAGGTTGTGGTTTGCCGCTCATAAGTTGATTATTGGTGAAAAAACAAAACTTTGAATCTTTAAAACATCTAATAGTGTTTTGTTCGATTACAATCTTTCATGGGTATGACTGTCAACGATTTAGTCTACCGCTCTATACTTGTGGTAAAAGTAATTTTTATAGTAACAACTCATGTTCTAACAATTGTTTTAAAATTGAGTCAGTTAAGAACTTTAAATATCTAGAAGTCTTCACAGACAATCATTTAAACTGGAAGGATCATATCCAAACTTTAAAATCGAATATTAATCTGGTTGTTCTTAAACTGTATCTTATTAAATCTTATTGCTCCAATTAATTATTATTAAAGTTTTATTTTGGTCTAGATCACTCTTAGTTGCAATATGTGTTAAGATAGTAAACTCAAATTGTGTTTGCACCACAAACATTTAATACTTGCAGATGTATAGTCATCTCTTTTCATGTAGACGACATATCTGTTACTTTTACTTTTTTTCCATTTTGTGATTGTTTAATAAATATATCTTAATTGAATCGGTTGAGTATTTTCATTTCTGGTGATATAGATCAATTTGAGCTTCCTTTTATTTTGTCATCCTATCAATATGGAATTGTTAGTTGGGCTGGTTCGTATCTTAATGCTCTTAGACCTGTTTTGATTGCACAGAAGCATTCATTTAGTCCGTATAATTTCTAGATGTAATCCTCGCACTCATAGTTGGTCCCTATTTTAAAAGCTTCACATTTTACCATTAAGACATTTGTATGTTTTTAAGGTACTCAAGGAATTTTTTAAACAAAGCGGAAATATTCCAAGTAGAAGCAATCAAGCTTACAATTTACGACATAATAATATGGCTTTTGTTAAAATACCAATTGCACGTACAACTCATTTTGCAAATTTTTACAAAGATAATAGCCCCTATTCTATTTAATGAGCTACGATATTTCATCCGAACAACTTATAACCTTAATGTATACTTACATTATTATTATATAATGTAGATCATGCTAGCATTGAATCATTATAGAGAATTTTATCTTAAAAAGTTAACATAGTAAGACTATGGTATTTTTAATTATTGTTTACTCATAATTAACCTCTTCATGGAGTTTTGATTTTATTGTTAATCGCTATTTTGAATTATTACTTATGGTTTTATTTACACATTAGTTACTGATTGTCACCCCACATCAGAACTTTAGTTGAATTTGTTATTACTAGCGATGAAGTGTCGTTTAACACTAATTTAGGGCATTTGTCCCTTAAATTAAAAAAAAACGATAACTATGTTAATTATTCATTTAAATATAATGTGTTATTAAAGTATTGTTATTTAAGCTGTAATGAAATGAATAAAATAATTAATCAATTAATCAATCAAAAGTTCAGAATAGTGAAACAACAGAATTGGGTCACAATAGCGAACAGACTTTGACTTTTGTTAAATTAAAATTAAAAACATGAAATTATAGATGGAACTTAGAGTTGACTAACAAAATAAGACTATTCTATTTCTGAAAAAATAAATGAAAAATTTGCTTTTAATTGTTTATTATGCCGAAAAAAGGCGAAAACAAATATTTTAAATAATGGAGAGAGTAAATACGAAAATGATATCATTAAAAACAACTTTTTCTGACCATTTTTTGACTGGATTTTCCCTTCGGTGGCGCTTACGTTTTTTTTTACATTCTCTTTATTTTTTCCATAGCTACACACAGGAATTTGCAATTTCGCGAATTGTCGACAAGGGTACACTTTATATATAGATAAAGTGCAAAATTGTAGCGAAATTTAAGTCAGTATATTTTGTAGTTTTAGTGCGGAAAAAAGTTGCACTTTTGCACTTTTACAATGATACAAGACCAGTTGAATTGGATCGTAAATACCCTTATTGTGTGCCGATTTTGTTCCTGGAAATTTTTCATGAAAGGTATTTATTCATGAGTTATAGGAATTTTAGTGAACATACCTGGTATCTGTGCGTATGGTGCATTTATATCGTCTTGTCGATCACTCAACCGAGTTCAATGAAATTTTGTGGATGTGCATGGTTGGTTGCAGCGTAATGGATAAGATGGTTTTGGACCCATTAGGTGGCGTTTTTTTCGATATGCAAATGTGTTTTCAATTTTAATTAATTAATTTTCAACTTAAATTTTGAAGTAAATACTTCTATGGGCATACTGGAAGTGGGCAGTGTGCTGGTAAATGTTTAAACCAAGCTTGTGTTTCCACAAAGAATTGAACCTGAGACTGAAATTTAAAAGCTAGGTCTTACACAAACACTATAGACTAAGTTGGAACCACATGAAAACTAGATTCAAATAAAAACTCTATGAATAGAGAACGTTGGATTGGATTGCGTAATGGACCAAAAAAAATTTCCACTGTAAATTTTACAACATGTGGCAGTCAAATTTACAATAAGTTGTATATTTGTGTATTTAACAGCAAATGCGTTCATATTCACAAATTATTGTAAATTTTACAGCGTTTGCTTTCATTTCAGCAATAAAATTGTCAAATTGATCGCAGTTTATTGTTGTAAAATTTACAGCGCGTTGTAATTTTTTGTTGTTAAAAGCAGAGACAATACTGAGACCACCAACTCCGACCGATTTCCCGTTACTTAGCCTACAAGCTATATTTTTATGGGGTGGCAAATGCTAAGTGCGCTTGTATTGTTACATAGAAATTCGTATTGACAAATGTCACGTAACTTCAAAAATTCCGACTCACCAACACGCTCGCACCTTGCTATGCCACTTCCGCTGTGGGCAAAGTTGCTGACAGCGTTCATAGAATTTTATCCGTTAAATTTGAAATTATTCGTTACGTGTGCATAATAATTTTTTTAAGGAATAAGTGTAGATTTGCTTAAAATAAATATGAAAAATGAACAATGCCGATTGGTTGAAGTAAAATCGAAATATATTGAGCAAATTTTCTTCAGTTTTCTAAGAAAAATTTACGCATGAAATCGAATTTAATGATATTCAAAAGCGCAAAATACGCAACCATGTTTATCATAATAAGTTTTTAGTATATAGAACATCTCTTTAGCTAGTTTTATTAACCAAAGAAATCAAATTATTCGCCTTTTAACAACATATAATTACTAACCAATGGCATTCAGTAATGTAAAAATGTGGTATTCCCGAATTCTAGCACATTTCCCCACGGTTGTCGAGGTTGGCAGCATTTATTTTTGTATTTTTTGTATGTTTTTGCATGTCACACGGATTCTTAATTGACACAACACCGATAGGAAAATAAAATGGCGAATTTGAAAAAAAAAACTGAGGGGCCCAGCGGCAAGAGGATTGTGAGTTGGGGGTCTCAGTATCATTTGTCTCTGGTTAAAAGTACATGTATGAATTGGTCAAAACAACAACCAAAATGCAAAATGGACATACAAAATGCTGTAAAAAGTACGAACAACTTGTAAAATGCACAACATATGCATTCAAATCTACAACCATTGTCATTTGATACTGCATTGAGTTGTGAATTTGACAGCTGCTCACTAAACAGAGTTTACTTCTGATCAGATCGGAGTCGGGGCCATCTCCAAAATATTTCCGGACAGTGAACTTCGGTTGCAGCTGGAGTTTGAGGACGAATTAATGAAGTGGAAATAGTAAGAAGTAAGAAGCTTGATAAAATTTCATCATTACTAATAAATCAAACTCGAGATAAAAAAATGTAATCTCTGTTCGTCCATATGTCTATCTGTGTATTTATCTATCTATATGATTGTATGTACGTATGTAGACCCTACAGCATATATCACTTTTTTTTTAATTTTCCCCTTAACTCCCTAAATGCCCAGTATGCATTATGGGAGTGCCGCTTACAATAGGATGTGAAAATAATCACCACAGAATGGATTGAGGACAATTGCTTAATACCAAGTTCAGCAAGAAGCTCTCAAGAATCTACTTAATTGTACCTATGTGAATATATATTCAATAAAAAGATTTTCAAATTATTTGGTGTATGTTTTTTATTTTGAAGCATCGATTTTACAAAACAAAATTGTGTATATGAGGCCAAAGAAATCGAGTTGTAGGTTTTAAGACAGAAATTGCCCGCAAGGTGTTGTAAATAATGCAACCAAAATCCGTAGTTTATACACATAAGTATTGTGTATTTAACAAAGTTTGCTGTACATTCAACAATGGATGCCGTTTTATTTACAATTTTTCTTCTTGTAAAATCTACAACAAATGCTCCCATTTTCACAATTTAGTTTTGAAAAGTACAACCATGTCTCTGTTAGATTGAAAGCATAGGATGTCGGGTCGATTATGGCAATGAATGCAGTCGATTTAACAGCGGTTTTTAACATTTCTACAAAATTTTTTTTTACGGGTGAAAACTTTTTAAATGAATGAATACACTCATCTACTACACTGTATTAAGATTACCTATAACATTATAAGAATTTGTTTTTTGTTTTAATTAAATTTCTTAAATTCAACTAGAACACAATTCAATTTAACATCCACATATAGGGAGAGAAGTTTCAAGTCAGGAGTGTGGTGTGTGGCCACAAGCACATATGTATTTGTAAATTAATATTTTAACGCCTAGCAAATCAGGTGGGGGTTCGCTAGTATTAAATAAAAATAACAACAAAGACTGTGGTGAGTATCGACAGATGGGATCTATCGATATTAGTTGGAAGCCACGGGTGATCTCTTCTGCGGCCTTCTTTGGAACATGTATTAAAATCGAACCCCGAGCTCGTCGTTTGCTCCTACCAAAGACACAATGTAAAGTAAGATAGACGACTAAACAACTGCCCCTCTTAAAAACACAAGGTAAAGTGAGATAGACTACTGAACATCTATCGACAAAAATTATTTTCGATTTGTGTTTAAAAGTTGAAAATACCCATTGCTATTATTGTTGACTTTTGTGTTTATACCGGTGCCGTGAAATAACGCAAAATTCCAAAATTCGATGTTATTTCTCTTTTATAAAGTGAAATAACGACGAACATTGCTTGTGAAATAAAGCTTTTACAAAGTGAAATAATTTTGGAGTTCGGCGTTATTTCACGGTACCGTTTCTAGTATATTATTGCTGTCTTTTGTTTCTGAGTTTTATAATGTTTCCTTTTATTTTTTTAATCGATTAATTTTAATGAATCGACAAAAATATTACAAAAAATACTACACTATTATTGAATTATTTAATAAACAAATCATATGTTTTCACTCATCTGTAACAATTTTCTTCGCGAATAGAGAGAGATTTCTTGTCAATGCGCCGTATTAATAACAAATTTTAGTCTCGACTTTAATTTTACGGAAGCAAAATTTGTATGGCAAATATAGCTATCATATTTCTTTTCCGTCCAAAATCAGCTTTTCTTTTGGCGTTTCAGGATTAATGTTATTGGCTTACATCTTTATTATTATTAATTACTTATTGGTGAACGCCATAACCTTGCTCCATCTTTGACTTGCAAATACGGAAATGTTTCCCTTGAGGCATTCACTATTCAGAAACCATTAGTATCCATTACTTTGAATGTTTCCTCCATTTCTAGAATGAACCTCTGCCTCTCATAACAAAATATTGGCTTTCTTAAACATACTCCTTTCATCTAAATTTTTTTCAGTATAATATAACCGTTTATCAAGGGTATGTTGAGTTCCTTAATAGGTACTTATTGATCGCTTTCTCATTTTTCATTCCTCGATACTAATAATCGTTTTTAGTGCCCAGGTTAAATTTTTGGAACTCACAATGGGTAAATTTTCCTTCCGAAATTGCATATTGTGAACTGTAAAATATATAAGCTGAAGGTTAAAGATGATTATTAGCAATGCCAATTAACTTTTCATTTTATTTCTAACCAGCCCCTGCAAAGTTAAGATATAAAGTTAAGATAAGCTAAGAGATCGTTTCACCAATATTTCGCTCATGGCTATGCTAGTGCTTCCAAGTATTTATTTACTACACAATATGTTTGTAGTCGGTGTCAGTACAAATCAGTTACATATATATATAAAGTATTCCATAGAGCAACGATTTGACACGAATTTATATAAAGATAAAGTATGTAAGCCTGCGTATAGTACCTATACCTACAATACCTTCAGTACAGAATCCGTTCTGGTCTTTTTGTTAGTTTGGTTGAAGGTAATGCCTTAACATCTGAAGGTCGGAGAAAAAAGAATTGTAAGTCATTTCAGGTTTACCCACGTACCAACGCTGAAATAAATTGAATTAAGTACGCCAAATGGTATTAGGCCAAAGGAATAGGTCAATTGGGCAATTTAGTAAAATGACTAGTTGGTTCCAAAGCAGTTTATTTTATTTAAGTTCTTAGTTATTTTCTTAACAAATCCCACTTCCGTGATAATTACATCAGATTTATTTGACAAATGATTCTCTAAAAAGGCCAAAGAGATAATAATTGTAAATATTGCTAAGATAGGGAAGCAAAGGTACAATTGAGTCAATAAGAATAACTGAGTGATCTCTACATCATCGCCGAATACTTTCGGCCAAATTGTTGTAGTTACATAAGTGCAAACAAAATGTGGGCGGACACACATATCTCAACCCGCTGTATGCCCTTGAATGGTTCTTTTGATTTGTGTGGAAAATCTAACAGAATGTGCATCGCCTTGCACATACAAAAAAATAGTTTGCGAAACAGGTCCGTAGGGACCCTAGGCATATCTTCTCACAACCATTAGTTTGGTGTGAGATTTTCATAAGACGAATGGAAGGGATCTAGAACTTTATGCCGAGTCCAGCTAATTGAGAAGCTCTTTCATGACAGTTATACTATCGGATGTTTATCAGATCGAGAGAGGTGGCGCAGTGGAAAAAAACCTTGTGATGGAATTTAATTTTTTTCGGGAGTTGAACCTGGGACCCCTCACTTAGTAGTCCAACACATTAACCACTAAGGGCAGTTTGCTGATACGACTCATAGCGAATTAAGTGCCACATAAACTCTTATCTGACAGTTTATGCCCTACAAAAAGTAGCCCATAAGTATTTAACTAGAACTTAAATCATTGAGAGTCGTACGAGCAAACGGCCCTAAGCCTTGTACCCTTGTACCCTATGTGCGGATTAAATGTCAGAGTCTTTGACATACTCATATAGTACGTTTCATTAAGCTACTGTACAGGATGTTAAAGCTTAGTATCCTTCTCGCGCTAAATTTTAGCGTCCCTAGTCTCCACTTTGATTCTCCACACCAAAGATAAATGGTCGCTAAATTATCAAACATGATACAGAAGGGACAAAAACAATATTATAATATTATGATCATTGCAGTTCCTTCGTGTCGGGTAAAACCCTATTTGCACTGGAATTATTTTGCAATCTCCATATTTCTGATTTCTCCAAAAGCTCCGCAAGTTTTTTTTTTCCTTTTTCATCGCATGAAAAGGAATTTTTGCTTTTGATTTTTCTTTTATTTATCATGCAAATTTTTTTTTGGCTTCCTCCAAAACAAAATCCAAAGTAAACACAACACAAACTCTTTCCTTCTTTTTCTTCTGTCAAAATTATCTTCGATTTAATGTACCGGACATTTATTTCGCGAGCTAAATGAATGGAGACTTTTCATCGGCCCATCTATATGAAGTTAAGAATTTAGCGAGCGAACAGGATACTGCTTTGCTAAACTGCCTCGCTAAATTTTATCTTTGTAGACATTTTTATATGGGAGATCAAATTTAGCGCGAACAGGATACTTAGCTTAAAGCTACAGGATCAAATATTGCTAGAATAAAGAAATTAACCTCAAGATCATAGTCCTAAGTGAATATACCTCAGTTATTTATACGGTTTCTCTATATATCTTCAACGAATGTATAATATAGAACACAATATATAGGTATAGAGTAAGACCAGCGATTGAACCTATATAATTATGTAATATTTACAAAAAATTCTAACTAAATATTTTGTAGGTCACAATGGCTAATTTTGTATGAAAAATTTCGCCATTGTGAGTTCGTAAAATCTAGCCTGGTCACGAAATACGATTATTACTATCGCGCCGTGTAATTAGTGAATCAAGCATATGTTAGGCAGCTATACAAAACAACGCCGTTTTATTATGGTGAATAATTGACTCAATTACTGAACAATTTGTTTTGTTACTCACTGTAGAAGTCTGATATTGGTTTCGAGGTGCATTTGTTTATTCTAAAGCCCGGTTTTTACTTGGAAGAGAAATTTTCGTACAAACAAAGTTCTTATTTCACAAATATATATAAATGTAAATTAACATTACGTTTGAATTAATGTATTTGTAGGTTAGGTATTGTTAAATGACAGTTGGTCTTGTCCGTGGCGCTGTGCCTTTGGTAAATAGTTTGCTTTATAAGTAAAACGCTAAATTTTCCTATCCGAACAGTTGCTATATCTGTTTACAAAAAAACTGCAGAAAAAAATGAGTTTCTTCCAGCAAATTCTTTCATGGACTCTGTCAACTAGAAAAATCCATACCTTTTATTTAGATGATATTAAGGTTTAAATACAGTTTCTCAATAAACGTCTGCGTGACATTTGCTTTCTTCCAATGTTCAATCAAGAGACATTTTCTGTACACAACTCGATATCATTACTCTGATATATATTTATTAGTTATTTGTGAACAATCGGTATAAACTACGAGTATCTTTATATTAATCGCCGACAAAATTTCTTGCAGATCATATTAACCCTACTTAAAGAAGACCGATTATATTTTTTTTTGTACCGAATTGAAGCATGCCACTCATAGATCCGTCGAAAGGAATACAAAAATCAAAAAAGTAGGTATTTGTATAATAGGTAAAATAATGTTTTTAAATTACTTCTTTTTATCATCGTTAGGTTGGTATTAAATATGGGCTATGTCGGACAAGTAGTTCGGGTACCCCCATACAAAAACAATATTAGACCCATGTGTCTCTCTGTCTGTTGAAGAAACTATAGCGTCCAAAGGAATCAACCTAGGCGAATGAAGTTTGGCGAAAGGACTTATTTTTATCGTCGTTAGGACGGTATTAAAAATAGGCTATATCGGTCAAGTAGTTCTGGTACTTCTAATACAAAATCAACATTAGGCCCATGTGAAAACAGGATAGCGTCGAAACAAATCGACCTAGGCAAGTGAAATTTTGTAAGAGGACTTACTTTTATCGTCGTCAGGTTGATATTAAAATTGGGCTATATCGGTCAAGTAGCTCTGGTACCTCTCATACAAAGCCAATTTTGCATGACTTGTATGCAGTGGAGGGTATCACAGCATCGGCCAGGCCGATGATAACACTTTTACTTATTTCGCTTTACGAAAGTGAAATAAAGCCATATGGGAAAATATACCAATATTTCACTTTTCCAAATTAAAATAAGGCCATATGTTGCGAGATGATCTATACGAAGCTGTATTTTAACAGAAAACAAATTGTTTTGTCGTTAGTACAGACAATTTGTAAATGAGTAAATTTGCTTAGCACGTCATATGGTATAGATTTGGTGATAGTCGGATGATGTAACAACGTTGCGAAATGGAAAATAGTGCGAGCGATCTATTATTATTATAAGTCCGTCCATACTTAATTGTAAATTGCACGCGCAGGGCCCTTTACATTTAGATATTTTACTCTCCTTGCGACACATAAAAGAGTCTTGCGATAAATTAAACAAAAAAAGGAACACAGCAGCGCTACCGCAATTTTTTTTTTTTAAATGAGAATGAAAGCAGACCCAAACTGAAAAAGGGACCCCCGCATAAAATACTTATATAGCAACACAGAAAAAACATCTAAAGAAGTGCCCGTAGTGTCGAGAATATTGCTGCCGCTGAGGCTTCAGTTGAAGAAAGCCCAAATGTGTCTCTCACACGTCGTTCTCAAGCGTTGGGCATCTCTGTGACGTCGTTGTGGCGAATTTTGCGAAAAGATCTTGGCCTACATCCTTACAAGATTAAATTGCCGCAAGAACTGAAGCCGCTTGACCACCAGAAGCGTCGTATGTTCGTGAATTGGGCTGAGCAACAACTTGAAAATGATTCGGATTTTCATCGAAAAATCATCTTCAGCGATGAGGCCCATTTCTGGCTGAATGGCTTCGTCAATAAACAAAATATGCGGTATTGGTCAGGCGGCAATCCACACGTACTCCATGAGTCATCATTGCATCCCGAACAAATTACGGTTTGGTGTGGTTTATGGGCCGGCGGCGTCATTGGGCCGTACTTCTTCCGTGATGATCAAGACCGGCACGTTACTGTGAATGGGAATCGCTACCGTTCAATGATAACCGAATATTTTTGGCCCCAATTGGATGATATGGACTGGGAGGACATGTGGTTCCAACAGGACGGCGCCACAAACCACACAGCGAATGTCACAATCAATTTATTGGAAACCAAGTTTGAAGAACGTGTTATCTCACGAAATGGTCCAGTCGCTTGGCCGCATCGGTCGTGCGATTTGACGCCGTTAGATTATTTCCTGTGGGGCTAAGTCAAGTCTATGGTCTATGCCAACAAGCCAGCGACGATTGATGAACTTCGTACGAATTTCGAACGTGAAATTGCAGCAGTAGTGGCGGATTTATGCCTCAAAACCGTCGAAAACTGGGCTCAGCGTCTGGACTTCTGCAAGCGTGCCCGTGGTGGCCATGCAAAAAATCGAGTTCCATACATAATGGCATCGAACGTACTTTCACAGGAATAACGAATTTCATTGATATCCAAAACCGTTTTTGTTTTGTTTAAAAAAACTCTTGTAGCGCTCTTATTGAAAAACCCTTTATTTATGACAACAAAATTTAAATGGCAAAAAAATGGTAAATTGGAGAAAAGCTTTAACAATTTCATTTGATCAAAAATGCGCTTAATAAATATATTCAACTCCTTTTGGACGGACTATAACAACTTATTAATAAATAAGTGTTGGTTTGATTCCCTTTCATTTATAAAAAAAGTACTAAAATAGTGTACGGAATCTTTGGATGTGCCGATAATTTATACCGAAAAAGACCTCGCAAATAATCAACCCTATCGAGGTATCCGTTCGGAACGGAATTTTACGAAATCGGAGAAATTCCATTCGAGATATCCGTTCCAACGTCCAACAAAACTTTCGTAAAAATTCTCCGATGACGCAAATAGCGAACCTTTTTCGCATTGCGTGGATTGAACCTTTTTGACAGCTACACGAACACGGCACATTTTTTCCGAGGCTCTTTCGACAAATAATACTAATAGTATCGCTTGTGGTCGATTCTTTTATAAGTATGTAAAATGAAATACTAAAAAACGTAGGTACCACAATTGTTTTTGTTATTTACGTTTTTTTTAATAACGAAAAGAGCGACATCTAGAAAAAATAGGTAAATGAGCTGCTCCATTAGAAACAGGTTCTAATCGATGTTGATTTATATTTGAATACGTTACTATGGTAATATTATGTCGGCGACAAATTGAATGTCGCCAAAATCCTTTCAATTACCTGTTTTGTATGGGGAACTCATAACTTAATTTTACCAGCCTTAATGACGACATAAATCCACAATTTTGTTTATTTCTGCACATCTATGGCACAGTACCTTTCGAATGATATAAGTTTTATTCTCCTCATTTCATAATAAATACTTAAAAAGTGTACCGAAACTTTTGGTGTTCACGTATTAATATAATGATAATGATATTATTCCCGTTGGAGCGAATTTGTCGCTATTATTATTATTATTTTGTTTTCATAAGAAAAAATTATGTAGGCAAATAAATAATAGCATAGGTAAACCATGGTAAAAACAAATAGAATCTCTATTAAATTAAGCGGATCTCTGCATGGTTTTTTGCTAAGCAGACTCCCTGCTAAAAATAAGTGTACAAATCACCTTAATTCCTTGTATGTGTATTGAAGTTCGTTTTTAAGAGAATCCGTTTAATTTGATAAGAAAATCATTTTCTTTTGAGACTAATTCATGCTAAAAATAAGTGAGGCCCATGTTAATTTCAAGTGTATTCCTATACAAATACGATGCTTGGCGCTTTAATATCGCACGCTTAAGCCTAGTATCCTGCTCGCGCTAAATTTTAGTGTCCCTAGTCTCCACTTCATTTCTCCACACCAAAGATAAATGCTCGCTAAATTATTAAACATCAGATAGATGGGACAAAAACCATTAATTCATGAGAGTAAACATTATTTTAATTATTCGCGTACATACAATTTTCGAATTTCAAAAGACAATCGTTCCAAAACAATAGATATAAGTAAAATTAAAGAAGATATTATCATTGCTGCAGCAGCTCAAATAATTTCTATAGTAGCAAGCAGAAGACGACTCGTTCCTTCGTGTCGGGTAAACCCCTATTTGCATTGGAATTTTTCTGCAATTTCCATATTGCTGATCGTTCCTCTACAAGCCCTGCAATTTTTTCATGTTTTTTTTATCGCATGAAACGTAATTTTTGGTTTTGCGTTCTCTTTTATTTATCGCACAAATGTTTTCTGCGGTTTCCTCTGAAAAAAAAAATCCAAAGTAAACACAACACAAATTGTTTTCTTAAGCTTAGTACGCTGCTCGAGCTAAATTTTCGCTCCCATACAAAATCTCTCCAAAATTTAGCAGACCTAAATCTTAGCGAATCCATTTAGCAGAGTGGTACGCAGCTCGAGCTAAATAATCAAACTTTTGTTTCAACATGTACTTCATGTGTCTGTCAAAATTTAGCGTGGCCATTTAATGGGTCGGCACATTTTCTCAAGCTAAATTGTGGCAGATCGTTGTATATTTGTTGTTCTGTTGCGGAAAAGTATGCAAGGATGAGCTTTTTTAATTATTACGTGGACGAGAAGTACCTAGAATCAGAAATAGTTGAAATAAGAGAGAGAATTAAATTTTTGAAAGAAGTTTTTTCAAAGAACAGCTGTCTTCTGTGACATTTATCCACAGCGTACTCTATGTCAAAATTTAGCTAGGACTTTAGCTGATGTTTGGAGAGAAAAGTTGGATACCAGATAAAATACGAGTTACGAGTTTAGCTCGAGCAGCGTACTACGCTTTATGTCAAAATTTATCTTCGATTTAATGTACCGGATATTTATTTCGCGAGCTAAATGAGTGGAGACTTTTTATCGGCCCATCTATATGAAGTTAAGAATTTAGCGTGCGCTTTGCTAAATTGCCTCGCTAAATTTTATCTTTGTAGACATTTTTGTATGGGAGATAAAATTTAGCGCGAGCAGGATACTTAATTTGACATTCTATTTCCGCTCCGTTTTTCATATCTCATTTTAATGGACATACAATGACAAATTAACCTTTTAGTTTTCTTTAAAAAGGATGTGATATATCTATTAATAAAAGCTGAAAAATAATTGTAATAGAAGTTTTTTTTTTTTATTAGAATAACGTTTATTTTCAATTCATTTTTACATTTTCTTTAACCGTCTTTAAATAGAATATATTCCTTGAAATTTAAGCTCAACTGTAACCAAATGAGTTGAATGTCATTTCGTTCCATTTTCAAGAGAATATTGGCATCAGCTCTCTGCTCTTGGGGTGATAAACTCGAAGCTGCCGACAGACCCCATTCGAGAAGGAGTCCTTCAATTTCATTACTCGCGTTTGAATATACTAGTTCATAAACAATATTTTCTAAGTCACCGCCGTCCGACATTCATTTATTTTCATAGGAAACCTTCTTGTTTTAAGTAGGTTGGTGTTTACATGACCATCATCATATTTTGAAATGACCGATTTTTCTCCGTGTGTTTTTAGGTTGTTTTACACAAATTTCGGAAAAATACATGAAAGATAACCATCCAATTCTGTGCCCAATTTGGAAACAAATTTATTGCTAAAATGACATGACATAAATATTATTAAACATTCCTTATTCCTATTTGTTTGCTTTTGGGGAACTGGACATTTAGTCATTTACAAAAAAAAACTGTTATTATAAACTGCTTGTTTTATATGATTTTTACTGAACACGTTAAGAATTAGAATTTTTGGGATGGAGTACTTATACGTTACGTATACATATATATACACATAAGCAATTAGATAATCTACATATACATAAAAAAGGATCTACCTGTGTATGTTTGTATAGCTACATTAAAATTATTAACTGCAAGATAGAAGAATTATTATTAAGCTGAAAATTACATTCAGAATAGCCACATTTGGCTATGTTTCACTTCTTTAAAGTGAAATAAGATAATTGGCCTTATTTCACGGTACCACCTGGTACTAGTACACCTAATTGCAAGACTTAAGAATGCGGTAGCTTATTTGCATTAAAAAGTAATCTTGGCTTCTACAAAAACATTTCCAAATGCGCATGACTACCGGCAAAAGTAGTTTGAGCAGGAATGTAACACATGGATATGACTCATAATCTCTCTTGAAAGAAGTAGAATGCAACGCACGATGCAAAACCTTCACAAAATAATTATGTGGGTAGATACAAAAAGGATAAAAGAGCTGATAAATAAAAAGTGATGACTGTATCGCATGAACTAGGTCTTGTGCAAGGTGGGCCAAAAGAAATCACCCTATTGGAAGATGCTATTATTATGGCCGCCAATGTCAAATCTGTTTTGATATTTGTGGACTAGACAGATGTAGAATACTAGTGAACAAGCCATGGAATAATACACTCCCCAAGAACGCGGAATTATCGTGTCTATTTTTTTGGGCAACAATTCGTCTGTAGTGTTGGCGCGGCGCGAATTCCGTCTCGCCGATTCCACGGCCGTCCGACACCGACTGCGCAAACACTGCGCCATTTTGGCCACCAACCTTGATGAGTATGGGACCACACGAGACGTTGCCAAGAGTGGCCGGCCCCGGAGCGCCCGTTGTGCCGAGAATATCGCCGCTGTTGATGAGGCCATTTTTTATCGAGAACGCCGCTGGTCAAACGACAACAGTGAACGGTGCCCGCTATGACTGCGCGAGTCACAACCGATATTCTAAAGGCGGCGTTGCCGGGACGCCTCATCTCTCGTTTTGGCGATTTGCACTGGCCCGCAATATCACCCGATTTAACCGTTCCAGACGTTCCCGTGTTTACGTGAGAAGCCCGAGACCCTAGAAGCCCTCAAGGACAACATTCGACACGAGTGCGAGAATCTGTCGCCCGAAGTTCTCGCCGAAGTGATGAAAAATGCCATAAAAAGAGCCCATGGCAATCAATTGTGACGGCGCCCATTTGGCCGATATCATCTTCTCAACTCAACTTGACCAATGAAATTCCAAAGGTTCAAATAAACATAATCAAAAAACAGAATCGAAGTTTTTCATTTAGAAAAAAAATGAGAGCCAAACAACATCCGACGACTTCTTTTGGCCCACCTTGTATAAAAGTGACAAACAGTCCATATAGAACTTCATGCATACAATTTTAGCACGTTCAATAATACGAAAGAGTATTTAAGGAATTCTATCTAAGGTTATTGTTAATCCTTAAAATTTAAGGATTTATTACCATTAGAGTATTAAATGGGAGTAGATAGTAAAGGTTTGTCGAAGGCTTTTGATTTGGTCAATCATTGGTCTTCTTCATCTCTTAGGGCTAAAACTCGGCTTCGATTAAATGTTGGCATACCGAAATTCTTGTTTTTAAGGTGTTACCTTGTGTTTTACCCACATAAACTCTGTTTCCAAGAGATATTAAAAGTTGTCCAAAATTTCAAAACAATTGACCCTAAATAAGACCAGAAGTGCTTAAATCTGATAAAGAAAGAGCATACGAAATAGAGAGGTGAATAATGTTCCGAAATGTTATTAAAAGATTAAAACAACAACAAGAAATATAAATATTAAAGTATAGTTACCGACACTAGCTGTAGATATTGGAAAAACAAAAACTTGATAAAAAGTTACTAATATTTGCATCAAGTAACATATGGAACCGTATACAAGATAGCCTCTTGCAATCACCGGAAAAAAAGCTCCTTAGCAAAGGAGGTTTAGTGAGGTTTATTTTCTGACAAGGGTAGGAAATAGAAATGCCTTTCTGCCGTTTTTCATTGAAGATCTGAGAGAATTGCTCGAAATTCAGTAATGGTCTAATGAAATTCGTTGGAGCACTTATGCGATATCATAATGTGAGATTTTGTTTCCAATTGATACTTGTTTTTTTTTTGTTTTCTATTTAATGTAGAAAACAAAAAAAAACAATGTTTAAATAGGCCAAATCCATATATTCAAATTAAAGTTTCCATTTGCACGCAAAATCTGAAATTTTTCTAGTGTGAGCAATTATTTAAAAATATTCCGAACACTTCTGTCGTGTTAAGAAAACTGGAAGGAAGTGCACTTTTTTCAATGAAATATTGGAAACATAGAAAGAGCACTTCTAGATTCGCGCTTTTGATAGAAAGGACAATTCTGTTCTTCAATGGAAAACGATATAACTGCATTATATCTATACGCAGAATTGACTGTGAAAATACAAAACTAATCAAATTCCAATCACTTATAAAGACTCTGATGATGAATTCGTGGCTGTATTCGAAATTAATATAATTCCTATTAAGGCTATTGAAACAATAACAATTACGATAACAAGATTTGTTATTGTAATTCTCTTAACAATAATTAAATTCGGAGGCATTTAGACAAAAGATTTCCTTGACAGAATTTGTCATTCGATAAGCGCGGATCATTGTTGCTCTTCCCATTCAGTGATCATCTGAACTTTGTTATCGAGTCTAAACCGGTGAAGCAACGCAGTAGAAAAAGATCCCTCCTTATATGTGGCTGGAAAAATAGAAAGGAATTATTCAACTTGAATTGCGCAAAATGAGTTGTAAATAATGAACAGTGATAAATGCTATTAAAAATAGCAATCCAAACTTTGCAATTAGCTCATTAGAAGCACAAGTGAAGAAAGTAAACTAAGCCTTACAGCAACCATCCAGTTGAGAGATCCTTCGTGGCATGGTTTCCTCTTGGGGACCCAGTTCCATCTACTAACATGATTAAATTCTTTTAACCCAAAAGGAACATTATTCTACAACCACGGCCTGACATTCATTGATAAACTGAATTCTGTAAATACATAAGGTGATGATAAAAACAAAATACAGCCCGTAAAAATTGGATAGACTCACATATTGTTTTTTTTAACTAACTGTTTTGAGAGCTCTTTAATGTGTATACTCAAGGAAATATGCATTGGGAGACAAGCTAAGAGCTAGAGTTTCTGAGAATAAGAGAGCTTTCAACTTTTTTTTAAAGTTAACGGGACTTTTTGAGCTAGTTTTGAATGCATTCATTTGATATGCATTTTTTTTTGTAACATTAGAATACCCTCAACTAACTTTCTTATTCATTGTAAGCGAGAATTTAGCAGCGTGATCATCGGAAACCTATCGGGAGTGGTAAACGGTTTATTTCTTGTGTTTATGATCTGTTTAATAGTTTAAATGGGTAGAAAAAAATCTTTAAATGCAACGGAAATTGCTAAAATAGAAGCTTACCATGAGCAAAATCTCTCTAATCCGGCTATAGCTAAAAAACAGTTATTTAAGAAATCCATTATTTTACGGAAAACATTACAAAGCCCGTACTTCTACTGTACTTTCAAGGCGAGAAAGACAGCAAATTATGAGGTTAGCTTCCAAATCAACCCATTCTCTAAGTAAGATTAGACACGAAGCTGGGCTAGAAGTTAGTTGAATGACCATAAGTAGAGTTATTAAGAGTGCCGGAAACCTAAAGCGTCGTCTGAAACTAAAACAAAAACACCACTTAACAAAGCGCGAAAACAACAGCAGCTTAGTTTTGCAAGATCGTACATGGCTTCGAACACTGATGGTAGCAGTCACTTAAACGATTGGCGGAAAGTGATATTTTCTGATGAAAAGAAGTTCAACCTCGATAGGCCCGACGAATACAACTATTATTTCCATGATTAAAGAAAAGAAAAATTGTTTTTGGACCGTCACCACAGCCGCGAGGGAGGAGTTATGGTATGGGGCGCCTTATCATATTATGGAACGATCGATTTGGCTTATGTGAACTGCAGAATGACGGTGAATGATTTGAACATCTTCGAAAATGTGTGGGGTTGGTTGACACGAAAGGTGTATGAACGTGGGAAGCAGTATACCAACAAAGAGGACCTTATTAAAGGTATCAAAGTGGCCTGGGCCAGCATTTCTCTTGATCTTTTAAAATCATTGTATGATTCTTTAAAAGACCGCATTTTTAAAGTAATTAAAAATAAGGGAGATTGTACTAAAATAACTGTAAGCTATAGTATATAAATAAAAATACTTTTCTTAAAAAAAATTATTTGGTTTTTATTTTAACTAAAAAAAAACAAGATGAAGCAATTCTATTGTTACAAAAAAAAATTGCATTTTAGTGAATCAAAACGAAATAATCTCAGAAAATTCCGTTAGATTTTCGAAACTATTTGAAACTTTTCTTAGTCTCAAGACCTACCAAGAAAATGTAGGACTTTCAACCCAATACGCAATTACATGTGTAATATCAAAAAGGTACAAACAAAAGATAATTTAAAAATAAATTATGTGTGAGGCTATCCATATGTTACGGACTGTACTACGAATTTGAAATACACAAGTGCATTTTGTACAGAAAGATTATCTATCATACGCTGTGATTCACTTCCCTCACAATTTTACACACATTCATTTATTTACTTTGCAAAACTGGACTCGCAGTCGCAATCTTGTTTTTAAATCACAAAAGAAAAAGTGCGTTCTCATGCAGTATAGCGTTGACCCGTGTATTAAAGAAGACCCACCGGTTATTTTCAAGGACATAGTTGATAGTTCCATTAGCCTCTTCATACTTCCAGTTAAATTGAGTCGGTAAATACAAACAAAACCAGGAAAATGATATAAAGATCACAAGGCTTAACTTGGCTCTATATAAGTTAAAAACAAGAAAAAAATTAATAAATAACTTTTGTAATAGTAATTTGTATTAAAAAATGTTTGCAATAGATCATGCACCTTTGGCAAACTCATATACAATAATATAATAACGTGAACACATGAAGGCCAACCCAGACAACGATGAATACTACAAGTATTAATCCGAGTTCCGAGAAAACAGCTATAATTTATGTAAAATAGATTTAAAAAAACAAACATTGTATACACATTTAAATATATTCACCATTATGCTAGTGAAAGAAGTGGACACGTCCGTGGTTAGTACCAGTGTTGTTAACTCGTGGGAACTTTAGCTTTTCGTGGGAATTAGACCCCGTATCGTGGAAAAAAGGGAAAAAGTATTTTGTGGTAAATTCGGTTAACTTGAAAAAAAAAGATATACCTACTTCAATTTCACATTTAAACTTACATACGAGTATTCAGTGTTCAGAAAACAACCAGATCTTAATTGCTTGTTATATAATAAATCTACTACAAAGAAAAAACAGGTACGAGTAATGCCACATATTTGTTTTCTCATTCTTCGAATTAAATTCCTTAGAGAATATTTTTTGCCCTTTTTTAATACACTTAGATAATTTGTTGTTTAAAACATTAACTGTCCGAAGGAAAAACCATCCGAATGACATACGAACACTGGTTGGCACTATAATGCTCTTTATTTTTTATTGCCAGGTCTGTTGAGGGCATTTATAAACATTTACGGCCATATTATTCACTCCCTTTAATCCGGGTTAAAGGTTACACCCGGGTTTAAGTGAGTTTAACCCAAAAACTAAACCCAAGTCCATAATATTCACTCGTTAAACCCGAACATAAACCCAGTTTTTTAAACTTGACAGCTTTTAATCCGATTGGATTTAAACGCAATCCGGAAACCGGTTTAAGTACTTTAACTCGGGTTAAAACACAATTTTATAATATTGACAGTTCTTCGCTCGCAAGAAATAAGAAAAATTGAATAGGGGAATAGAAAAAAAATGTCAAGAAACTGAAAAAAGACTTCAGTCGTTAAATGGACGAAATTAATGTTGATGTCTTCGTCTTCAGAAAACGAATTTGTCGAAGAGCTGATGATGAACAGCAGCTGATGGTAAATTAACGTCGTCCTTGTTGTCGAATATATCGATTGCACAAGTGGGCTTGCGCCGACGATTACGATGTGGTATATTCTCGAAAATATTTCGTGGTGAAAAAGAGTCATTTTGCAGGCTACATTCGATGATTCGATAGAAATTTCGGCATAATTAATACACCTTAAATTATAATTGGGCCCAAAACAAATGAAATCAATTTCCAAGTCACAAAAAAATATGTCATTATTTGTGAAATTTGACATTACGTGGGTTTTAAACGGATTAAAAACGGTTTAAAGTTTTTTAAATCCGCATTTAAATCCATTTTTAATCCAGCGGGTTTAATGCGTGTCTTTCAGTGAATAATATGGACATAGGTTTAAATTATCGGGTTTAAAAATTGCGGATTAATGATCGGGTGTAAAATTAACTTAAACCTTAGTTACACCCGGAGTGAATAATATGGCCGTTACTGTGACTACATAGTAAGGCAGGTGTGCACAACCTATATTACATCCTCCCATCTTTAAAGTTAAATATTTTAGCAAGCAAGGTACAACTTCCTTTCATTGAGTAGGTATGTATATAGTTGATAAATTTTTAAGTGAACTTAAAAAAAGTATAGAAGTAGTAGTATGTTAGAATTCATGAATGTATAATATAATGCATGCAGCATGCATAATAACTGAAGAATGTTTACCCCATTTTTTATCAGCAAGGCCAATAACTTATCCCTTAATTCGAAATTTGCTTTCTTTTTATATGACAAATTAAAAAACAATATCAAGCTTTAACATAAAAATATACATGCTATGCAAATATCGGATAGCTAATTCTAGAAAAACCTAAAATAAAATAACACTTTAATAAATAAATTCATAAATCACAAAAATTCTTATGTAGTCGTTCGATGGGCTGGTTTCTTTCATATTTAGTGTGAACATTTCGTTCTGAGTAAACTTTAAAATTTATTTGTAATGAAAATACGTTAATATTTTACTTTTAAGCAATTTTTTCCCCTAGTATTTTTTTTTTCGCCTGCATATTAATAAAACTTATTTTATCGTTTCAGATAAAAACATAGTTGTTAATCTACAGACACCGACCAGGCGACCACGAATGTCACTGAGAGTCCAAGGGAAATGGAACAAGCTGCCAGAAGCGGCCGGTTTGTTAAACATGTTAAAAGATTCAAATGTGGCTACTGAACTCCCCGCTGACGAACATTCGAATTATACTCGTATACGAACACAGTCTGTGACCACTGTATGCAAAATTGCAACCCTCTGTCACCACGTTGGAATATTTTCCGATTTAAATGCTTTTTGTTGACTTTAGAGTTGAACATCTTTTGATCGACCTTTTCGACTACCATTCGTTTGGATCGAGAATTTAGTATCGGAATTGTGGCTCGAGTTAACCGGCTCATCAATCTTTGAATATGTGAATCCATTGTCTAGCGGTGTGTTACACACTCAGCGCAAGATCGATACCGGTATTATCACTTGATGATCTCTTTAAGAGTTTTCTTGCTTCCTGAACGTATCTCGCGACTAGGCCATTCGTTTGTGGGTAATACGGATTTGATGTCTGGTGAACGAACTCAAAAATCTTAGACAAGTTCTTAAAGGCTTTGGATGCGAATTGGGGACCGTTGTCGCCATTAAGTGTAACCGGTATCCGCCGGTTGTCCGATTTCTGAACTTATTTGCTAGAAAATATGACATCATTTTTTTTTTCGACTCAGCTATTTTTAGTCGCCTTATTCTCCTGATTGCATTGTCATTTGTCAGTATATAATAGTTCGGTTATTTCTAAGTTAATGTGGCTGAGAAGGCTACTTTTATGCATTTGAGCAACCTTTTCACTTCATCTTCAACCGAACCGAACTGGGGCCCATAGGTCCATACTAAAGTGTGTCCCATAATCCACGAAAAATGTAATTATAGATAGAAAATACAGATTGTTAATTAGAATGCTTAATTTTTTTTATATATTCATAGAGTATACAGATTCCATACAATCAAAATGCAGAACCCACTTAAATACAACATTAGGCGTGTTTTTTTATACGGAATAGCACATGGGATAAATGGCCGCGACGGCTTTGCTGGCAAGTACGTAGCTACTCTTTCATAGAAATTTGCTATGACCGTTTCGCATAAATGTGGCTGAATTTCCTTATCATTATCCCAATTTCCTATTTAAAGGCATTAGTGGTCGTGGGCTTGGTTGCATAGACCTTTGCCTTAAAAAAAAAGAACAAAAAAAAAGTCCAATGTCGTTAAATCGCAATCGATGGCCAATTCTGAACGCAAAAACGGCCGATTACACGATAAAGAACTCATGCAGTAATTAATATGTTTCTCTGGCTGTATGGCATGTGGCACCGTCTTGTTGAAACAACATGTTTTCGCATCCATATCATGTAATTTAGACATCAAAAACTGGGTTATCATGTCACGATAACGAGCATCATTAATTGTTACTGCTGAACAGCCGAATTGATGTTCCTCTGATTGACTCTCAGCGGACTCTTGCAAACTTCTTTGATGTTTGCCGATGAACGACTTATGGCAGGACACCCAGAGTGTTTAAGATCACTAATTGATCCAGTCTACCTGAATTTTTCAATTATTCTCTTCACAAATGATAGTTTTAAATCACTATGAAGACCATATTTGGGACGAAAACTGCGAAATGCAGCTGATAAATCTCCATTATTTTTAAAATATTTCTCAACAATGAAATTTCGTATTGCGTTCCATTTTTTACTAACCCCGTCAGCTGTCATATTTTTATCTTTTTTCTGTTGGCATCAATGAAGTGGCGCAAAATTAAAATTTTGGGTGAATTATGGGACAGAATATGCTTATATAGTAATAACTTATTGTAGTTGTACAGAAATGAATATCTTGAAGTTCACAATTAATTTTCACCAGCTGTTTTCTTTTTTAGTAAACTAAGAGTGTGTAAGTTGAATATTAAAGTATTTTTGTTTTATAAGTAGCCGACAGTCTCCTTAAACCACTTGCATTAATTTCTTCACGAAAATTAAAAAAAAAAAATATTTCACGATGAGAGGGGTGAAAATGTCACTTCACTCGAACAGCTAGCCAGTGGGGACGTTCAAGTATCTAGTTTAGTAAGTTTGACAGCTCTCTCACTAAGTGAAAAGCGGTTTTGATTGGTCGAAATAGGTCATGTGAGCAGCTGTTTCAGTTGACGTTTATGGAGGGGTAGCCGAATTCGTGACTGAGTACTAAGTTGATAGTTCGCGTATGTGGATGTCGTAGGGAAAGTGACGTTCCCGACCAATCTAGTTTTTTCCGTTCAGGCTACATCTCATTCACACCAATCTAGTCGACTTACGATGACTATAATGCGGCCAGTGCCAGCTTTTAGAAAATTTCCACATGGGACCAAACACTTTTCGTGAGCTTTTCTCGTTGATGAAACTAAATTTGTCTCCGATACAAAACACAAGACCATCTGATGGAATAACTCGCTATTGTTAAGGAGTAAGTACCTATTGCACAATGTTTCTCATATTGCTTATAGATATTTAGCGAGTGGAAGTATACCAGGATATGTACCTTCACTATACAGAACTAGCAGGCAGGATGACGTTTGGGTCGCACTGTGTGATGATTTATACTGCATTTTCACCATCCAATACATTCCAAACTCGAAAAACTAAAGGAATGCTTTATGCCGAATACTAAACAACCGTCTGACTGAAAGGGACATCATTACCTACCTACGACGCAACAATATGCGTGATACGTATTTTGGTCGCGCATCTTGTTTACGTGGTAGGAATTATAGGAAAGCTCCGCATTTTGACAATTATTTATTTCGTATAACGAATTGATGAATTGTTTGTTTAATTTGCTGACACTAAATCTGGTGTCAGGTAGTAAGGGGTTAAATCAAAAAATCCCGTTTTCGGATATTTGTTGGAATTAAGTCAATATCTTTTTCTCTTTCGTTTGGTCATATAGAAGTTATTTTATACAAATGGTATAAGTCAGGAAGTTTTTAAAATTGTTTGCTCTTAAGGGTGTAAGTGGACTTAAGTTCTTTGTATTTATACCAATTTTATATTTTGAATTATACCAATTTTATATTTTGAAATAATGAAGTTGCTCCTAAGGGCTTATGCCACATGTAAAAATTGAATAAGATACCTAATACTTTACTGCTGTATTTATTTGAATTAATTTAATGTTTCCAAATTTTCTTAATGAACTAAACTGAATTATTAATATAAACAAAAATTTGTTTTCTCGGCTTAAGTCCTTAGAAAAAACTTAATACCTGTTATGGTAACAAAGAGATAAATGACTCTGAGGAGATAAGTCATTAGAAATAGGTCAACGGCCTATAATCTTATTACAGACGAGTGTTTTGATGATTGTTTTGCATCATTCATTTTCCGCAAATAGAATATCTGGATTTACAAAAAAATGTTCAATCTTCAATCTCATTTTGCGGAAAACTACTATTTCTATTTCTGAACCCCTTTCTACCTGAAACTAGAGTTACCACTCTCATTACACACTGTAACATTGATTTATATTACTCCTAGGAATTTTATAAAGTTATATTGATGGCCATAGCTGATGGAAACTATAAATTTATTTATATTTGTAGTATGACATGCGATAAATTAAAAAATGTAAAAAAAATGTTATCTTTATATTTTAATAATTTGTATTTCTTAATTTTTTAGTTCATCGTGTTTTTGCGAAGTGAATCTCACATTCAAATCTTCTACAGCGTCCTCTGGCAATTTTTGAACCGTTCGATCCATGTTCGCAAGCATTGCACATGCGTCATTTGACCCTCTTAATTCTAGGTGCACTAGTATTGTTACATAGAAATTCGTATTGACAAATGTCACCTGTTATGTATCTTCAAAAATGCCTGCTCACCAACACACTCGCACCTAGCGTATGCCACTTCCTTGGGGGCAAAGTTGCTGGCAGAGTTGATAGAATTTTATACTTTTGAACAGCTGTTTTTCTGTGACACAGCTCTCTTTAATATGTTAAAATTTAGCTAGGTTAGCTTATGTTCGGAGAGAAAAGTTGGAGAGCAGCTAAAATTTAGTTTAGCCCGAGCTTTCCAGTGCAAGTGAAAAACAAGTATTTTTTGTGATCAAAAAGAACCAGTAAAATTCGTATTTGTTGATCGAATTGACAGCAGGAGAAATCTGATGTCTCCGATCAAAATCTGAAAAGCGAAATCGAAAACAACATGAGACATCGTATTTATTCATTTTATCATGAACATCATTGAACATACTCATTTATTGAAAAATCTATCTATCATCCGCCAGAGCCCCTATGCCTACCAACTGTCACTAGTCAGCTGTTTAAAAGCGAGACAGCGTTATGCGAAAAAATGTGTGCATTCGTTGCAAAGTTAAATTTGTTGATTTTTGTTTTTTAGTTTTATTTTAGAAGCTTTCAAAATCTATGATTCCTGTTACCCACCACCAATTCCCGCAGAATACAACAGTACGAAAAAACAGGGAAACTCGAATCTTTAGCAGAGATTATTTGTTGAGCCAAAACCACAACTTTATTGTAGGTGAGGTGCTAAAAAGTGAATTTTCATATCGAATATTATATAATTAACGTTCTGTGACCATCATTTATTGTGATTGTAGCTGCATTTTTCCCGACAATTTATGCTTTCATTGAACCGTTCACTATATCGTCATCATGAATTGTAGCTGACGAAATAAGTAAGACCTAAATGATTGTCACTATGGGGCATACTGGCGATGATGGGAAGAATTCCCCAACAGATAGCATTCAGACACAAAGGGTTATATCCTTTGATTGGCATGAATTTGCTTGTGGCTGCGGTGCTGCATTTGTCAATCTCGGATTAACATACCCCATTTATAAAGTAATATTTCGCCAAATGCTCCATGGAGTTAGAATAACCTCAGCCTTTGGCCAACTACGACACGAAGGATTTACTTATCTATACCGAGGTATTTTCCCACCTTTAGCACAAAAAACTATATCGATGTCAATAATGTTTGGAGTGTACGATGGCACAAGGCACAGTTTGGTTGATGTGTTTCACATGAATAACTATTTAGCAAAAATATTAGCTGGATTAGCGGCGGGGACATTTGAGGGGGCGTTACTGCCTTTCGAACGAGTTCAAACATTGTTGGCAGATTCGAAATTTCACCAGCATTTCAAGAATACATCGGGCGCATTTCGGTATGGTTTACCCACCAAATGATATTTATATTTCAGTAGAAACCAATCTTATTCTGTTTAAGGTATGTGCTAGCGAATCACGGATTTTTGGAGTTATATCGAGGAATGCTTCCTGTTCTATGCCGGAATGGGCCTTCCAATGCAATGTTCTTTGTATTGCGCGAAGAGGCTAACATACGGATACCCGAAGACGTAAGCTTAAATTTAACAATTTTTTTTATTGTGTGCGTCAGTCAGTGTGAAGCGTTCTTTCAAGGGTCAGTTTACAACCTACATATTTACAGTAGTGAATCCTGAGCCATTCTCTGGCAACACTTATGAATTATGATTTTTTTTTTCTTAACATCTATTTTTATAAATTTCGCCAAACAATCAATATCCAAGTTCCACTTAAGATAACAGCGCTTTGAAAAGCTGAGTAGGCCACCAACATCAGCAGCCTTGTTGGGTTTAAGCTGGGACATCACTATCGTTTCTTTTTGTCCGGTCGGACGGTCTAGTCTATCATCCTGTCGGCGGACTGTTGTCACCGTAGAAAATCCCTCACAGATTGAGTCTTAAACTTTCCGCTCCAGAAAAATAATATTCTTTCACTAACCAAAGTTAGTTATGAGGTCAATCCAAAAGACAAATGTAAATGTCACAGACTTTAAATTGTATATTGCAACGGGTGAAATTTGACTTCTTTGCTAAGTCTTAGTATCGATTCCTAATTTTCTTCCTATATATTAATATTAAACTAATCATAGTTATTTTCGATTGATGCAAACTCAACAAAATAACTGGCATAACTACATTTTGTATACTTCAATTTCAGGCTTCTCTGGCTTCCCGTACAATTCAGGAGTTTATAGCTGGTGCAGTCATTGGTGCATCTATTAGTACACTGTTCTACCCACTCAATGTAATAAAGGTATCAATGCAGAGTGATATGGGACATAAAAACGAGAAAATGTGGACCGCATGCCAAAGGATATACCACGAGCGTGGTAGTCGGATTTCGTACTTTTATCGTGGGTGTGGTTTTAATACGTTTCGATCGTTTATGAGTTGGGGCATCATGAACACTGCATACGAAAAAATCAAGGAACTGATTACATGAGTGGCGAGCTAAATAGTGTGATAAAAATTCGGGGCATTTTTGTTTATGCGGAAGACCTTAACTTTTATGTGCGTATTATACGCTTTCCGTTATGGGTTATGTTTGAAGTTTGACACAAAATTTGCAATATAGATCCAGGATCGACAGACGTAGACGCGGGTCGCATTGCGGCTGTTTTTTTTTCTACTACTTGGTGCTCTTATCATTTAAGCTATAAAATATGAAGTGTTGTTAATAGTACAATTGTATTTAAATACATGATTTGAGAGCGCCTGGTTTGATGTGCTGTAAGCATAAGAAATTGTGTTTAGCTTAGTACAATAGTGGTAACTAATTAAAGTAGGTGTTGCCACCCCACAACTGCATCCGTATGCACTTCTCTGCTGAAAAGACTACTTAAGAAAGGAAATTTCAGCTAAGTACTGTTTTCTCATTAGGCTTCCTTATGTGCATGTGGTACTTTCTTACCTATCGCTTTGCTGATTGTTTATGCAATAAACTCAACTATTTGACACTATGTTAGATACTCAACGAAAGTACCTGTTTTCTTTATAACTTACAAACTATGCTCAACGCTTAGAAAACAAACCCTCAAATTTAAGGTTTTCCGATAATATAAAATGTAACCAATATTCGCGTGTATTATTTAGAATAGCTATGAGAAGAAATAGGTTTTGGCACACATTATATCAAGCCATTTTCATCCATAGAACTAGAATTTTAGGGGAGTGTATAAACTAATGTATGTATTTATTTTAGATATTGTTGTTTGTTGTTTAAATGCCGTTGCCGGAGTCCGAAGGAAGAATGTTCCTTCAAGAACTTGATTGTTGTATAATCAACTAAGGCTTACACTTTAAGTAGATTTTGACGTTGCATTTATATGTAATATACTTTCTCGCTATACCACTAGTTGTTAATGTTCTTATTCGGATCAAATTCATCATGTTAGCTCTTATCCTATTTTTCTGACTGAATGAATTCTTTTTATAAACGTAAATAACAAATGCTTGAAAATTGTAATAAAGACGAAAATATAAACTAGAACGATCGGGTTTAATTGCCAATGTTTTTCTCAGATAATAAAGTAAAGCGTAACCCTGGATAATTTTCACTGCACTACCTCTATCTTCCATTCGGTCCAAAAAAGAGCGCCTACTCCGTATGGACCTGTAGTAGTACCAACTTATTTTTTTAACCTAACGCTTGGGTTCGTTAGAGACATCAGTTATAGAGGTGAGCTACCGTAAAATGAACCCACTTTATAAGAAAAAGTAAACAAGAAGACCTCATAAAATAAAGACCTCAGTTTAGCAGATCAGTGGGTAAAAAAAAAAGTTGGCGCAACAGGTCCGTAGGGACTCTAGGCCTAGCTTCTCACAACCATTCGGTTTGTGTACGTTTTTCATTTTCACAACTAATGGATAGGAATCTACAATTTGTATGCCGAGTACAAACGGCTAATCGAGAAGTTCTTTCGTGACATTTAGTGTAAATTCATTCATGCAAATATTGGCATCCCTTCCAACGTCAAGTGTTCATTATTGCAAAGTTGATCAAACTTATACGCAAATATAACGAAAAAAAGCATCACAGAAATACCTGATGCGCTGTTGATTCGCCGGCAAAAAAGTAAGAAAAATGTCGGAAGAGAAAGAAAAGTAAGTAAATAAAGATTTGTATCCATACATACATATGCTTTTTACAGAAAAATTTATAAATTTTGTTGATTTTGTTTGATGTAAAAAGTGCGTTCTAAAACTCAAACGTCATATTCAATCAGCATCGCAAATAAGCAGTGATGCCGCATGACTGCGCAAATGTTTGACGTTTCTGAATTTACACTTATGTCGTTTTCCATTGGGGCAAAAAATCAATTTTTTTTTGCTCTAAATCACTTTTCGCGTTCCATTGGGAAACAAAATCAATCTTTTTTTTGATTCGGATCACTTTTTGCAGATCTCTATATTTTTCCAGATTTACGCATACTACTACAAATACAGCACAGCTTACGTCATTTAAAGAAGTTTGTTTTAAAACGAATGTTCAAAGCAGAGATGAATGAATAAAAGAGATGGATATCTTTCGTACGTCTATCCCTCCAAAACCCATTTGTTTACATTGTTGTTTTTGTAATTTCAACCCCCGTCTGTGAATACGTGTGAGGTACAAAAAAGCATGTTGCTAATGGCCGGCCAACATTCCTTTTGGTTTTATGGGCATCGCGCTGTTCAATTGTTTTGTGTTTAGTATTGAACTTATTTGGTTTTTGTTGAGGCTTCGATTAAAATAAAAAAAATAGTGAAATACAATTATTGGAATAGCGAATTCTTGTATTAAAGTCCAATTCATGAACTCACATATACTAGAAAAGAAATGAGCATATGTGCGTGACTTCATGAATTTTACGGGAAAACAGCTTGTAGGCAGCCGCCTTTCCACTGGAAAGTTATATATCTCTGTATTCCATTATCTTTGGTTCAAAGTTTCATGAAAACCAAAATAAAGAAATACATAAACAGCAATGGACATAGTTTTGGAGGAATATTTATCTTCATTGTTTTCCTCATCATCTGGAAACTACGAATCACCGAAACTACTCCATTTGTATCTACAACAGAGGAAACATTTTTCAAGCCGATTTCCATGGTTGATTTTACCAAAAACAAAGGCAACTTAAACAGCTGATACTGTTGTCAAATAATGACTAATCCATTTACAAAAGCAGATCAATTTCGTTGCACGTTCCTTGAGCCGCATAAAATCTGAGATCTGAAAAAGATTTTTGGTGGTCCCAATGGAAAACGACATTATACCCTCGAATGCTTGTCAGACGTTCGCGAGAGGTGGCGCAGTGGAAAGAATACATTAAGTTGTAAATTCTATTGTTTTTTTTTAGTACCTACGCAGTTCAATACAAATTTAAATAGATTTTGTTCCTCACTGTAGGCACCAAAGTCTTTTTCCAAATTGTGGAATTATGGTGGCCGCCGGCTCTGATGGTTTACCAGCGGAGCTCTTCAAATACGTTGGTGATGTTTTGGTAGGGCGCATGCACCAAATTTGACTCCTGATCATATCAGTAAAAAACTTTGAACATTTTATGATCTATTCTGCCATTTAAAACTTTCGAAAACTCTCATACGTTTTATAAGCCTCGTCAAAAGTCTAAGACTAATTATTTTAAAAATGCAGTTGCAATTTGTAAAATAGGTCTGTTTTGTTGAACACAAGTATCTAAAGCAGTCACATTAGGCATAAACAGGCATATTCTGTTTTGTGTTTCAACTTAAACTTTGATTTAATATTTTAACCAGAGACAAATCATACATAGCGTTTCAATTGAGCTAGGATCCGAAAAGATAAAACGCTATTCTGTTGAACTTTTTTAATAAAATCATTTTTTATTTTGTATTACATTATTCTAATAATTCGCTTCAAAACAATATTTCTATAAACAATTCTTATCCGACTTTAACCAATTCACTGCATACTTTACACTTCCTTATTTTTACAACCGATTACTATTTCGAACTTTACCAATCACTGTTTAAAAGTCAACTGTTTTATCCTTGTTCTAAAATATGCCCTTTCGGTATGTAAATTTCTAGTGAATTCCGGTTCGTCTCGAACAAATAAGCTCATGCTTGTATACTTTTCCGCAACAGAACAACAAATACACAACAAAACAGTCACATTTAGCTTGAGAAAATCTGCCGACCCATTAAATGGGCACGTTCAATTTTGACATGCACAGTACAGAAGTACATTCTGAAACAAAAGTTTGATTATTTAGCTCAAGCTGCGTACAACTCAGCTTAATGGGTTCGCTTAAGTTTAGCTCAGCTAAATTTTGGAGATAATTTTGTATGGGAGCGAAAACTTAGCTCGAGCTGCGTATTAAGCTTTTGCTGAAAAAAAAACATTTATTTTAAAATAATGCATTTCATTATAATTTAAGCTTAGTACGCTGCTCGACCTAAATTTTCGCTCCCATACAAAAATCTCTCCAAAATTTAGCTGAGCAAAATCTTAGCGAACCCATTTAGCTGAGTTGGTACGCAGCTCGAGCTAAATAATCAAACTTTTGTTTCAACATGTACTTCATGTGTCTGTCAAAATTTAGCGTGGCAATTTAATAGGTCGGCACATTTTCTCAAGCTAAATTGCGCCAGATCGTTGTATATTTGTTGTTCTGTTGCGGAAAAGTATGCAAGGATGAGCTTTTTTAATTATTACGTGAACGAGAAGTACCTAGAATCAGAAATAGTTGAAATAAGAGGGAATTCAATTTTTGAAAGAAGTTTCTTCAAAAAACAGCTGTTTTCTGTGACATTTATCCACAGCGTACTCTATGTCAAAAATTAGCTAGGACTTTAGCTGATGTTTGGAGAGAAAAGTTGGAGACCAGATAAAATTTAGTTTAGCTCGAGCAGCGTACTACGCTTTAATATAAAAATTCAATCCCAAATGCGTAAAATAAGAAATTCAGCTAAAAAATCAATCCTTCAAACGATAGACAATATTCGTAACCATGAGCTCTGTGCCATAAACATTGGTGTTAGTGAAAGTATATGTAAAATCTTAGAAAAAATTGAGATTTCTCAAAAGTGATCTGAGATCAAAAAAAAGATTGATTTTTGTGGCAAATCAAACATGAAAAGCAATCTCGATCATAAAACAATTGATTTTTTCTCAAAAAATCGATCTGTTTGCCAAATCTAAAACGACATAAGCGAACCCATTTAGCTGAGTGCTACGCTCGAGCTAAATAATGAAACTTTTGTTTCAGAATGTACTTCATGTGTCTGGTAAAATTTAGCGTGTCCATTTAATGGGTCGGCACATTTTCTCAAGCTAAAGCGTAGTACGCTGCTCGAGCTTAACTAAATTCTATATGCTCTCCAACTTTTCTCTCCAAACATCAGCTAAAGTCCTAACTAAATTTTGACAGAGAGTACGCCGTGGATAAGTGTCACAGAAAACGGCTGTTCTTTGAAATAAATTCCTTCAAAAATTGAATTCTCTCTTATTTCAACTATTTTTGATTCTAGGTACTTCTCGTCCATGTAATAATTAAAAAAGAATAAGCTTGCATACTTTTCCACAGCAGAACAACAAATACACAACGATCTGGCGCAATTTAGCTTGAGAAAATGTGCCGACCCATTAAATGCGCACGCTAAATTTTGACAGACACATGACATGAAGTACATTCTGAATCAAGAGTTTGATTATTTAGCTCGAGCTGCGTACCACTCAGCTAAATGGGTTCGCTTAAGTTTATCTCAGCTAAATTTTGGAGAGAATTTTGTATGGGAGCGAAAATTTAGCTCGAGCAGCGTACTAAGCTTAACTTGTGATAGATTGTTGTTCTGTTGTAGATACGTATGAAAGGATGAACTTCTAGATGCTAGAAGTACCTAGAATCCGAAATAGAATTTCAATTATTTCAACTATGGAGGGAATTAAATTTTTGAAGGAAGATTTTTAAAAGAACGGCTGTATTCTGTGACACTTAACCACGTCGTACTGTCTGTCAAAATTTAGCTAGGACTTAAGCTGCTGTTTGGAGAGAAAAGTTGGATACCAGATAAAATTTTGTTTAGCTCGTGCAGCGTACTATGCTGTACAATTTCAATTTACTATTGTGAATGCGCTTATCACAGATAATCACCGGAAACCATGTTGTATGTTGGCTTACCTGATTGGTTGTGGAAATGTCAAAACAAATTTTAAACCGGAGCCAACTTCAGATTTCTTTCTTTTTGACGTGCACTTTGTAAAAAGCGGTGTGTATATTTCTATAGAAAATCGCAAAAATTCTTAAACATCCGTTAATTTAACATAAAAATCGTTCAATTATCTAATCCCATATATTTGTAGCAATGTGAAACGTTAACCATTTTTTCGTTGATCGTTTGGAAATTTTGCGATATTTCATTTGTGAAATTTGTTGACATTTGCGATTATTGTGTCTTATATTATATATCTCTGTTCCAGCTTCAATATGACTATCCGACCAGCATACAGGCCAAAAATTATTAAGAAGCGCACAAAGCACTTCATCCGCCATCAATCGGATCGATATGCCAAGCTTTCTGTGAGTTAAAAATGTTCGTGCGACCACTATTCTGATTCTAATCGTTTGTCTTCCATCAATCATTTCAGGCTAAATGGCGTAAACCAAAAGGTATCGACAACAGAGTTCGTCGTCGTTTCAAGGGCCAATACTTGATGCCAAACATTGGTTATGGTTCCAACAAACGTACCCTCCATATGCTCCCAACCGGCTTCAAGAAGTTCGTTGTCCACAATGTCAAGGAACTGGAAGTTCTGATGATGCAGAATCGCGTATACTGCGGGGAGATCGCTCATGGAGTATCGTCGAAGAAGCGCAAGGAAATTGTTGAACGTGCCAAGCAACTGGCGATTCGTCTAACAAATCCAAATGGACGTCTGCGTTCACAAGAGAATGAATAAGCTAATAAGTAGATTCCTGTTTTTATATTTAAATAATATCAGTACTTGTGCACACAATTACTATCATCGAACGCCAATACATGATGAAACAAAAATTTGAAAAACAATTTGCTAGTGTTTTGCTTTTATTTGCGAAAGAAGTTGCTCATAATTTGATAGCACTATAAGTGGGGTGACCCGGAAATAAATGTTGTATTGAGATGGACTTCGTGGGAAGAATCGGTGAGTGGATGTTGCGGTATTTAAGTCTGATTGGATTACCGTTCAATCTTTGGTTAAGCAAATTTTCGATAGAGTTCTTTAGTGAGGTTTTGTTGCTTCAACCATGTCCATAGATTTGAACTGATTCTATGGATATTGGCGTATTTCTGAATGCCTTGTTCGACTGCGCATTGGTACCCAATCGTCTACCTCCACGAAGACGTTAAAAATTGTAGTCATTCAGCAAAGTGCTCAACAAAGATTTGCAAGGCATTGAATGGGAGCCCAAACTAAACTGCTTGTTCAGCATCGAGTGCGTCAACTTTTCGTCCTGTAACTTCCGTGCGAAACGAAGCTACCCACCCTTTTGCGATAACTCGAAGGTCTTGCTGCAAAAATGTAGAGATCCGTCTAACGCTTTTGTCACTGCTTTCAAAAACCTCGTGTGTTACTGATTTCGAGTTGTTGCCGTCGTAGACAAAGTATGAACTGCCGTAAGGTTTACTTCGCGGGGCAATTAGCAATTATGCTAAAAGTATATATATATATTTATTTATTGCTTAATACAAGCTTAACAAAAAAAAAAGTAAACAATCGAGCAAACTTACGATTAAAATACAAATATTGATGGTAAAATCGCATAACTTAACATATAACATGAATTTTAAATATAATTTTCGTTGGTAAGAGGGAAATGGGATATTCAAGGTTGAGGCAATTTGTGAAGCGCGATTTTAAGAGCTGAGGGCCCACTCTGCATCTCGTTTCGAAAGTAAAATTTTTCGAAAATGAACTTGTTTTACTCTCTATTTCGAAAGCCGAATGAAATATACTACTACTCCGATTCAGAATTCCGAAAGTATTACAGAGTACCAACTTAAAAAAGGAACGGAATGCAATTTCGAATAGGATTGACTTTCGGAACGAAATAGAGAGTAGGGCCCCTGATTTGGTGCAGTTTATGTCAAAAAAGTTGGGAAACATATTTGCTTTGCAAAGCATTCTTGTTCAAAGCTCGTGCTGGCCATAGTCAGTACGGTGATGGGGAAAGCGGAAAAAGGGAATTGAAACGACGAGGATTAGTGTTCAACGAGATTTGATGCAGCATATGTGGGTAATCTATGTTTCCTGATAGTAACTAATGAATAAAAATTATATCAACGATATCACGTCGAGTTTTAAGAGGTTGTAGATCGAGCAGCTTTAAGCGATTCTCGTATGAAGGTAAATTGTGAGGGTCATCCCAATCAAGCCCACGTAAGGCAAAACGAATGAATCTACGCTCGACAGCTTCGATTCTCAGAATGTGTACCTGATGGTAGGGTGACCACACCTGGCTGGCATATTCAAGAAGTGGTCTTACAAACGTCGCATAAAGCGATTTAGTGACATATGGATTAGAGAACTCCTTTGATCACCGTTTAACAAAGCCGAGTGCAGAGTTGGCTCTGCTAATAATGTTATCGATGTGAAGGCGAAAGTTAAGTTGAGCATCGCAGATGATGCCCGGATCACGAATAGATGAAACAAAGGAGATAGACTCGTTGTTAATAAGATAGGATCTTTGAGGCAGCGGGTGACGTTTGCGAGAGAATGTAATAGCTTGACATTTTTTCACGTTAAGCTCTAAACGATTCTGTTGACACCAGGTGTAGAAGGTCAGTGAAGTGAGAGTTAGCCGTGTAAGATATTTGTTTACAGAATCTCATATCATCTGCGTAAATCTGCAGGTCAGATAGTATTATGACACATCATTTTTTGTCAAATTAAAGATCAAAGGTCCTTGATGACTACCCTCTGGTGTACCATACCAGAGGGCGCTTAGAAACAGAAAATCTAAAAAGGACACTACTTGTGATCTTCTAAGTAAGACTTAAGGGCCCAACCCATAGAATCCGTCGCATCCGTTGCCGCAACGTATTTGACTGGCACTTAGATAAAATACACAGTATCTTATGGAAGCTGACCCATAAGCAGCGCACGTGCCGGATGCGACGGTTAAAGTAATGTCGTTTTCCATTGGGACAAAAAATCTATTTTTTTTTATCTAAATCACTTTTCGCGTTCCATTGGGAAAAAAATCAATCTTTTTTTTGATTCGGATCACTTTTTGCAAATCACAGCTGTTTTACGTCATTTAAAGAAGTTGGTTTGAAAGCAAATGTTCAAAACTCCGTGAAAAGCAAAATAAAGAAATATATAAACAGCAATGGACATAGTTTTGGAGGAATTGTTATCTTCTTGTTTTTCTCATCATCTGGAAACTACGAATCACCGAAACTACTCCATTTGTATCTACAACAGAGGAAACATTTTTCAAGCCGATTTCCATGGTTGATTTTACCAAACACAAATGCAATTTGAGCAGCTGATTTTGTTGTCAAATAACGCACTAATCCATTCACAAAAGCAGATCATTCGTTGCATGTTCCATGAGCCGCATAAAATCTGAGATCTGAAAAAGGTTTTTTGGTGGTCCCAATTAAAAACGACATAAGTTTACTGCAAAAAAGTACATATCAAGGTAATTATTTAAGAGGGAATTTGAATACGGTGAATAGGGAAATATTATTACGTTTCGTGGGAAATACGAGGACAGAGTACTTAAAACCTGGCTGTCACCGTATGCGACGGATTCTATGGGACTGCTCGTTCCGTCGAATACGTCAATATTAACGGATCCGTCGACGCAACGGATTCTATGGGTTGGGCCCTTTAATCCGTGAAGTAAACCGCGGTGGAAAGCCGATCGCTTTTAGTTCGAAGAGTATGATTTTGTGAGAGATTTTGTCGAACGCTTTGCTGAAATCAGTGGCTACAACATCCACTTCCTTACCATTTTCCAATGCACATAATGTGTTAGAGACGAAATCTGTAAGGTGTCTGGTTGTAGATCGACCCTTAACAAAATCCATGCTGCTTAGTGGAGATGATTGATTTGCAATGGAAGAACATTGTATCGTAAACGATGCTGTCAAAGAGCTTTGGTATACTTTACACCCCTTTTTGTGAATGAGAATGATAAATGAGTCCTTCCAAAATGTAGGAAAAATTCCCTGCGTAATTGAGAGCTGGAAAAGACAAGAAAGGAGCAATGCAATTTGTTTAACACATTTCTTTCAAAAAATGTCAGGGAGACCATCTTTGCGCTTGCCACCGTTTGGCTCTTCTGATTTCTCAACTCCTCTCAGCTAGCTCTTCACAGATCTGCAACCAGTCAGTTGTGACCTCAGCATATGGCCAAGAGAATATAACAGTTGCCATAAAAAGCTGAAGACTTCTTAAATTCAAATTGGTCTTCTAACAAACCTCTCGGTTATACTCTGTCACCCCTAGCAATCTTCGCATAGGATATGTTATAGTACAGGTATATGACTGACGAATACACCTGTTACCACACTGGCAAAGTGGTTTTCCAACAACCGTAATTGCTACGCTATAAAGAGACAAAACAAATCATATACAAAATCAACAACTTATTTACAAAAAAAAAGTGAAACTTTATTTCAATTGGTCTGGTTTTACAACAGGAATGCTCAATACACTTTACTTCCAAGCCGTCATCGTCTCAATTAGCTTTTCACGAGGGCCATTCCAGGATGTTTTCCACGCTGACTTACTATAAGCTTCATTGCATTTCGATATTTTTCTAAGAAAAGGCAATGGAACTACAATTTCTGTTCATAAAAAACCAGCAGGCCGAGTAGACAAAAAATTGGGACCCATTGCTTACAAACAGCGAAGTTGTTTGTACTTCCGGCGACCTACTTCTTTTGCCTTCGAAACGAAACACATGTGAAAAGTTACGTTGTGTAGAATGTACCTTATAGCATGCAGAAAACTATTTTTATAAATTCACACGAATGTAATCAAATATTTTAGCTGTCAGAATACCAAATAAACTCAGTCAACTGAAGAAATGACATGGTGCTCCTCAACCATATGCAGGTCCAAATTATGCTGTGTGACAAACACGCTGTCGCATATAATACAGGGCAACTTTTCTATTTGTTTCTTCTTCCTTGAAGACCTGTTTTTATGTATTGATTGCGGGTCAACGTTGTGAGTTTTCAAATGTACCTTGAGAGTGTACTTTTCTGTAAACATTTTTGCACACACTTCACAGGGATACCTAGGCCGATCCTCCTGATGCGTCACCATATGGTGTTTGTACGTTCTCATCGATTTGAATGTCTGGTCACATTTATCGCAAACCAGCGGCTTCTCTTCGGCATCATGAATCATCCTATGATTATATAGCAGGTTCGGTTGAGAGAATCTTAGGCCGCATTTTTCACATTGGAATTTCTTTTTGTCCCAATGCATGTGCATATGTCGAATAACGTGCGAGCGTCGAGAATACTTCTTGGGGCAGTATCTACACTCGTTCTCGGTTTTACCTTCATGAACGTTCATATGTAATTCCAGATATTCCTCATCTTGGCGTATAACTCCACAAATGTAACACCTCCTCGCATGAGAATTCAGGTGCGTGCGTAGGCAATATTTTGAGCTTAACTTTTTACCACAAATTGAGCACAAATATGGTCGTTTTGAGGGATTCGATGAGGAATCCATTGATTCATAGCGATCAGCAACATTCTTTTCATTATCAACATTGATATCGGTATAACCACCGTCGTCGTCATTGTCCGACACAGGTTCGATGGATTCGACGTTTTCCTGTTTGATAACAATTTCGCTGCTTTTAGTCAAGCTATCAATCACATTCATTGAACTTTTGAACAGCTTTGTGAGTTCGGTTTGGTGTTTGAGCAATTGAATCATTACCTTATCATATTCAACCAGTTTTTCATAGCACAGATCGCAGGTGTAGGTTACGTTTGCGTCCGTAAATTTCACTGTCATTTCAATACATTTGGCGAGGTGATATAGAACGTCTTTAATAGATTTCTTGGACATGTTTACATTTGTTGTATTTATGTCCTTAAAATCAGAAGTGGAATCGCTTTTTCGAGTGCACAATATGCATATTGGTGTGATAAAAAGGCACTCCTCCATATTTTTAAATGTCTAAAGTACGTAAAATAATGAGTATGACTGTCCCTTATTGGTCTTAAAGAATTTATGTTTCAAAAATATACTAAATATAAAATAATTATAATGAACTGATATCTAGGTACCTATCATACATAGGCTAATCAAACTAGACAGTCGACTTTCAGTGCACCAACCCGATTTTCCCCGTAAAGTTTGAATGACAGCTCTTTCTTGCGCTCTTTTTTTCCTGTCTGTGAATACGTGTTTTAAAGGCCGCCGGGTAGCGGTTTTTCAAAAACAAACAAGTTGTAAATGAATGTATTACAGTAAAAGTAAAAAAAATAAATGTTGAGTATGGTTATTTAGATAGCTTAATTTGTCCTCCATCCATCTTCGGCAGTAAAAGATGTTCATCCATTCTCATTTCAGTTTATTTTTAATTTTGTTTGTATGAATTCTATGTTTGACAGCAAAATACAAAAATGAAATCATTGGAGGTTGTTCCAAAAATGAGTCAACAACTTGCAAGTTAAACCCAAGCTTCCACTAGACAAAAGCGAATTTTAGTAAATGTTCATGAATATTGTATAAATTTCTATTAGGGTGAATGTTTTTAAATTCGTCTATTTAACACCATATTTGTACAAAATCAATATATGATTGGTAATTCAGTAGTTGAATAACACTGAACATTGTTGAATAATGCTAATAAGGAACAGTAAGAATGCAAATGCTATTCTTATTTTAAAAACAAAAAATGTGAATATCGGAAAGCAAAAACAAAATGTTTAACATAAAGACAATAGACCTGTTTTTTTGAGCATCGTTCTCAGCAAAGCAAAGTAAAGTAGGATTTTCAGAACGCAATTACAACAACTACGCTTTACTTGACACTTCGAGACTCGCAGTAGTTATTGTAATTTGTGTGCTGAAAATCTTACTTTGCTTTGTTTTGCTGAGAACGAAGCTAAAAAAAAACGCCTAATGTTGTATTTAAGTGGGTTCTGCATTTTGATTTCCGATTTCAGATTTTGCGTATTCAATCGAACGTAAGAATTCAAATTGTTTTGTTAATTGTTGGTATTCGCACGCCTTATTCCGTTTTCTATACACATAATTCTTTTACAAATTTTAAAAGAATTTATTCTGAAATGTGCACAGATTTTTTATAAATCTTTCTAAATTTTTCATTAACAAAAACAAGTGCACTCTTTGTGTTTTTGGAATACGAAAAATGATCAAAATATTTTTTTTTTCATTACGAGTAAAATAAAGAGCGGTCTACGAGGATTTTTGTAAAGGGTTTTCCAATGAGAGGTGTTATTAAGAATGACCCGCTATTTCGGTAGCTGTTACTTTTGAACCTTTTATTCTTTGACATTTGACAAGTAGAAACTATGCCATTACTAAAAATGGAACGATACGCGCTTCAACAATGCATTGAACTTATTAAAATTGACTACAAAAATGATGAAAATCTTGAAGTCACAGTTCGCAAAACTAAAGCATTTTTTGGTCGTCGTGAAGCACCTTGTCGGACCGCAATACAGAAATTGGTGTACAAATTCGAGCTGTTGCGACAAGTTAGTGATGTGAAGAATAAAACCCGTGCACGTCGCTCAAGAACAACTGACAATATTGCTGCTGTAGCCCAAAGTGTTGAAGAAAACCCAAGTTTGTCCATTCCTTGTCGTTCTTTGGAATTGGGCATTCTACAAACGTCATTACACGGTATTTTGCATAAATACTTGGGTCTTAAGGCTTAACACAAGAACTCAAGTCGGCCGATCATCAACAACGTCGTGTCTTTGCTGATTGGGTCCTTGAAATGCATGAAAATGATCCGGAATTCCATCCAAAAATCATCTTGACTGATGAGGCCCATTTACACCTCGGTGGCTACGTCAACAAGGAAAATTGTCGCATCTGGGGCTCGGAAAACCCAAAATAAGAAAGATAAAGTCCACACCCAGCGTTGATTCAAGACCTCAAAGATACAATTCGTGAAGCTATCGAGGACATAGGGCAGCCACTTTGCGATTTGGTTATGGAAAATTTCATGAAAAGGATATGGTCCTTTGATGTTGTTTTTCATTACTAACGGCATACCTTCCTCTTTATTATGAAATAAACATCCGATCATTTATCTCAAAAAATGTCATTTTTCTTTGAATACCAAAATAACACCTCTTATTCTAAAACCCTTTATTATGGCCTTTACCAGAGAAAGCCAAGCGCATATTTTTCCTCACAGATTGTATAAGTATGCGTACGGCATCAATGGCCGCATTCAAGAATCTAGTCATCTTAAGTCGACTAGATTGGTCTGGATGAGATGTAACCTGTAACTTTTCGTTCGTCATGCACATACTTGAACTGTCAACTTAGTACTCAGTCACGAAATCCTTGACTAGATTCGTCGGCTACCACTCCATAAACGTCAACTGAAACAGCTGCCGACATGACCCCCGAGATTCACTTATGTCGTTTTCCATTGGGACAAAAAATCAATCTTTTTTTTTTATCTAAATAACTTTTCGCGTTCCATTGAGAAAAAAAAATCAATCTTTTTTTTGATTCGGATCACTTTTTGCAGATCTCGATATTTTTTCAGATTTACACAAACTACCACAAATACAGCACAGCTGTTTTACGTCATTTAAAGAAGTTTATTTTAAAACAAATGTGCAAAGTTTCGTGAAAAACAAAATAAAGAAATACATAAACAGCAATGGACATAGTTTTGGAGGAATTATTATCTTCCTCATCATCTGGAAACTACGAATCACAAAAACTACTCCATTTGTATCTACAACAGTGGAAACATTTTTCAAGCCGATTTCCATGGTTGATTTTACCAAAAACAAGGGCAATTTAAACAGCTGATATTGTTGTCAAATAACGTACTAGTCCATTTATAAAAGCAAATCAATTTCATTGCACGTTCCATAAAATCTGAGATCTGAAAAAGATTTTTGGTGGTCCCAAAGGAAAACGACATTAGTGAGAGAGCTGTCAGACTCAGAGACAAATGATACTAGGCTAAGTAACGGGAAATCGGTCGGAGTTGGTGGTCTCAGTATTGTCTCTGGTCAGACTTACTGAAGTAGATACTTGAACATCCCCAATGGCGCTCCTTTGATTTGTACCACAGACAATGAAAAATACGGCTAACTTACATCGATTCCGATTGATATCATTTGTAGTCATCTGGTATAAATTGTCGTCTGCAATGTGATTCAATATGTTTCCACTTTCCAGTGGAAAGGCGGCTGCCTACAAGCTGTTTTCCCGTAAACTTCATGAAGTCACACACATATGCTCATTTTTTTTCAAGATATGTGAGTTCATGAATTGAACTTTAATACAGGAATTGGCTATTCCAAAATGTGTATATCACTATTTTTTTATTTTAATCGAAGCCTTAACAAAAACTAAACAAGTTCAACACCAAACACAAAACAATTGAACAGCGCGATGCCTATAAAAGCAATAGGAATGTTGGCCGGCCGGCAACATGCTTTTTTGTAGCTCACACGTATTCACAGACGGGCGTTGAAATTACAAAACAACAATGTAAAAAATAGGGTTTTGGGGGTATAGACGTACGAAAGATATCCATCTCTTCCATCACTGTTGTAGGCAGCCGCCTTTCCACTGGAAAATTATATATCCCTCTATTCCATTATCTTTGTTTGGGATTTATTTACTAGCTACTTCGTTCAGAATTCTACAAACCAGAACCAGAATAGGTAGGTCCATATAAAAGGTTTTTGAAGATTTAAGCGTAGTACGCTGCTCGAGCTAAACTAAATTTTATCTGGTCTCCAACTTTTCTCTCCAAACATCAGCTAAAGTCCTAGCTAAATTTTGACATAGAGTACGCTGTGGATAAATGTCACAGAAGACAGCTGTTCTTTGAAAAAACTTCTTTCAAAAATTTAATTCTCTCTCTTATTTCAACTATTTCTGATTCTAGGTACTTCTCGTCCACGTAATAATTAAAAAAGCTCATCCTTGCATACTTTTCCGCAACAGAACAACAAATATACAACGATCTGCCACAATTTAGCTTGAGAAAATGTGCCGACCCATTAAATGGCTACGCTAAATTTTGACAGACACATAAAGTACATGTTGAAACAAAAGTTTTATTATTTAGCTCGAGCTGCGTACCACTCAGCTAAATGGGTTCGCTAAGATTTAGCTCAGCTAAATTTTGGAGAGATTTTTGTATGGGAGCGAAAATTTAGCTCGAGCAGCGTACTAAGCTTTAACAAATAATTTTTGTCTTAAAGGACTATTCATATGAGAGCGAATAATAGACGAATGGCGAACAAATCAATTGAACTGTATTAATGAATTGAAAATTGCTATTTGTTCTACCACAAAAGCACTTTATTTAATTAATCTTACAAAATGTCAATTGTTTTAAATATCAAAATTTACAATCAAAGCAATTTCCCCGCGAATAAAAAATTCTTGCCGCTAACTATCACACTTTATTCACAATCCACATAAAACACAATACAAAACGCGATACACAAACCCACGAATTAACAATTTGTTCGAACTTAACCTTTAAGGACCATTCACATGAGAGCGACCAACTACCTATGAACGAACGAATATTGGCAAATTTTGACATTCCATTCACATGATACTTTTTATTCGGTCGCAGATACCCGCGAATCCAATGACAGTCGTCGTCATTTGTTTCCACTTTTTGAATAAAAAAAAACTCGACTATTGGAGGTAGCGACTTTCTATTTAAGCTAAGTATCCTGCTCGCGCTAAATTTTAGCGTCTCTTCGTCCTCTTCGTTTCTCCACACCAAAGATAAATGGTCGCTAAATTATTAAACATCATATAGATGGGACAAACCATTTGATCATGACAGTAAACGTTATTTTAATTATTCGCGTACATACAATTTTCGAATTTCAAACTTTTAAGACAATGCATTGTTTGAATCGTTCCAAAACAATAGATATAAGCAAAATTGAAGAAGATATTATCATTGCTGCAGCAGCTCAAATAAGTTCTATAATAGTAAGCAGAAGACGACACGTTCCTTCGTGTCGGGTAAATCACCATTTGCATTGTTCTTTCGCAGCCATATGTGAGGGTTGGAATAACGAGTTTCTTTGCAAGAAGTAATCGTGTGCTTAGAGGCGTATAGTGTTGTGAGGACCATAACAATCGCAGTATACCATAAATTTTGCCTACTTCCGGTATGCGTATCCCAAGATAGTGACCTATTAAATAGCATTCCAAGATTTTTTGCCGTTTCAACATATTGAACGGTCGAGGCGTTTAGACGAATTTCAGAAAAATATAATAGATCGACAGGCTTCCTACTAATCACTAAACATTTAGATTTTTGAGGATTGAGAAATAGTCCGTTCCTCTCCGCCCACACTGATATTCTTTCCAAATCTGTGTTAACTATACTTGCGCAGTTTTCAATCAAGCCAAGAGAGCAGCTTTTAATTAATTGGACATCATATGTATAGAGGATGAACTGGCTAAGGACGGGAGCTCATTGACATATAGTGAAAAGAGCAGAGGTCCTAGAATGGAACCCTGGGAAACCCCCTGGTTATTGGAAGATATTCAGATAACATATGGCCAATCGCAACAGCTTGTTCTCGGGACCTTAGATAGAAAGACACTAATCTAGGGGCCGATGTAGAAAACTGGTAGCTGTGTGCTAATTTGTTGCACAAATTATGGTGATCAACGGTTTCGAAAGCTTTTGAAAAATCGAGAAGAACTAAAAATGTTGCTTGCCCATCATCTAATGCCTCTCTTATGTCCTTTACAACATTCATAATTGCGGTTGTACAACTATGGTATTGGCGGGAAGCCGGATTGCACTGTAGATAAAAGTTTACGTGAGTGTATATGGGCATTAATTTGCTTTTGCATGATTCGTTCAAACACTTTAGAAAGGTATGGTAGAATGGAAATAGGCCTATATTCATGTTTATTTGCGCTCTTTAGGATTGGTAGAACTTTCGCCAGCTTCCAATGGAATACTAGTTGTTAACATGGTATTAAAAATGTGTGTAACAGAGGTAAGTATAATTGGTAGGGTGGCCTTAGCAAAAACTGGGTGTATTCCATCAATACCGACCGCTGTCGATTTAATGGATAATACACTTGCAACTACGTCCGTTTGTTGCGGCTACCTGCAAAAATAAATTAAAAAGTCAAGCAAGCAAGTGACACTGGTAGGGATGGTGTTACTCACTTTTGTCGGTGGAACGCACGGAATATCCGGCCGAAAAGGGATGCCCGGTTGCGTTTCTTTTCCTTGATGGTCGTAATATCTTTATATCTAGGGGAAGACGATAGCAAAATTTAAACAAAAACAAAATAAAACAATACAGAATAACTCACCCAAATCATGTCGGCTACAGCAGGAACCGAAATCAGAGTTTTTCAAATTTTTCCGGTAATAAGAGTGGGATAGTGCGAATCCAAACACAGTATCCGAGGTAGTAGAATGGGAAATTGGGGGAGAAAGGAGTAACCGCCTCCGATGATAGGCCGATTTGTGCTCGTGCCATTCTTTTGCCAACATCGACAGAGGTCATTAATGACGCAGAATATAAGGCAAAGCGTGTGGAGTTTTTTTTTAAGTCCTCAAAGTGAGGCAGTGCGCGATATTCGAAATCAACGTTATTATTATTATATTGTAAGTGGCTGCGAAGGCAAATAAAAAAAAGGATTCTCCTCGTAAGAATTCTCTTACCAAAAAGGAGGTGAGTCAAAGCATTTAATTATAGATAGGATAAGAATTAATCAGTGCTCTGATCACACTTTCCGAAACATAAATTAGGGCGGATTAAGCGTTTGTGGAAGCCCACCCGAAAGCAGACTGCAATACGAAGCGCCTAAAGTCGAAATACGCACCGGTCTGGCGGGGGACACTCGATGCGAGGAATTAAGGAGATTGATCATTTTTTTTTACAATACGTTTTGATTATTACGTGTAGCAAGCTACACTATATATAGTTAATTATGAAAAGTATAGATATAAGGCTATACGTTGTTCGGAAGAGGTGATAAGGTTGTTTTAAGATTTGATTGTTGGAAGAGATAATTTTTTTTTGGCGTGAACCTTTGTTGTAGTGATTTAAGTGATAGTATGTAATAAGCCCAGTTTGACCCCCGTTGTTTAGACGTATTCGTTGTATGTCAAAAATAAAGATTAGAAGATACCTACATAGAGCTCTGTTTAGGTAGGAAACGTGTCGCGGGTTAGCGTAAGGGGAGGACATTTTTCCCCCATGAAATTTTGTTGTTTACGGGGCCGAGCCCTACTTAATCTGTACTTGCCTTTTTCTGTTAATTTATATTTGTTTTTGTTGATTTTTTTTTATTTCCAAATTTGCTCACGAATGAATAAATTAAGCCACACCAATTAATCTTTTCTTTTATGAGGAGTGTTGCTCCACTCACTGGAAATTGAGGATGAGTCGGTGAAGAGGTTTTTTTTAGGGGTGTAATGGGGTAAGTTAAATCCCTTTCGGCGCCGACGGTGTGATCGGACGACAGCATTTCCAACAAAGGGGAAATTCAAGCATCGGCCCCGAATTTTCAGGAGGGGTGGGAATGGCCAGCGCTGTACAACAACCACAGCGCCCCTCAGTGCGATGAAGGTCCGTCCACTTCTGTGGTGAAGGTAAAGTAAGTACCTGTGTGTTTTTTTTTATTGGCATGTTTATGTGTCGTAGTGGGTTAGGTCCAGCGGTGGGGAGCAAGAACAACACAATATTCCGGCGAGCTGAGCCGTGCTGAACAAGCATGCCAAGCTCTTCGCTCTCGATAGTCCTTCCCCTTTCTACTTCCGCTCCCATCCATTGTTCCTATCCACTTCCTGTTCCGAGTCCCTTTTCAACTCCAAAATCCTTCAAGATCCTATTACTAACCACATTACACGTTCTATCTACACCAGAGAACTCGAATGCTCGTTCATTTGAGTTCGGAGGACTACTTTGGGGTTCGGAAGTGCTTTGAGATATTTGATTCAGAACTGGAAAAGGAAGCGTTACAAAGTTCTGATTGAGAGCATTTACATCAATATTAGTATCAAAGCCTGTGTCACTTTTCCCTTTACCAATACCTCGCAAATTTTTCCAAAGTTGTCGACTTTTCATTGCTGGGTTTAATTTATTGCCATAAAATTGTTTTTTCGCAGTACGAATTTTAGAAACCACCAGATTGCGTAGTGTATGGTAAAGACGTAGATGGACATCTAATCGAAAACGTTTCCAAACGTCGTGGGCTCGATTACGTTGTAGCATGATAATACGAATTTCGTTTGAGAACCAGGGACATTGGTCATGTTTAGCCAATTTAACTTTAATAGGAACATGATTATTAAAAAGTGTGTTAATATTCCGTGTAAGGAACTCAATTTGATCACAAGGACAGGACATATGCAATACTTGCTCCCATTCGACATCTCGGGCGCTTTGCTCCAAGCTTAGGTAGTTAATATGATCGAAATCTCTGTATTCGTAAGATGCTTCAGGCAAAATTATACTAAAATCAAAGGTTAAATATATTAGGTCATGCCTAGACAAAGCAGGTGCTGACAGTTGATCATATAATAATATAAATTTAGTATCACTAACAAAGAAAATGTCTAAAAGTGTACTCGATTCAGAGGAAAAATGTGTGCTGAACGTTATGTTGGCCGGGAACAAATGTATCCTCATACCCCGTACAATAGAGCTCTCATCTACTTCCGACTCCAGACTTACACTTCAAATTGAATGGTATGCCTTTACATATATAAATTGCCGATCCACCCCACCTCTTCCAATTCTATCACCACGAAAAAGCGTATAACCATCCACACTATAGACACTGTCCTTAAAATTACTATTGAACCATGTTTCCGAGATACAAACGGCATCAACCTGAGAACCCACAAACAAATCCTTAAACTCATCCATTTTTGAATGCAAGCTTTGTGCGTTTATATGACAAACCTGCATACCAATCTTTTGGTCAGAGACAATACTGAGACCACCAACTCCGACCGATTTCCCGTTATTTAGCCTACAAGCTATATTTTTATGGGGTGGCAAATGCTAAGCGCGCTTGTATTGTTACGTAGAAATTCGTATTGACAAATGTCACGTAACTTCAAAAATTCCGACTCACCAACACACTCGCACCTTGCATATGCCACTTCCGCTGTGGGAAAAGTTGCTGACAGCGTTCATAGAATTTTATCCGTTAAATTTGAAATTATTCGTTACATGTGCATAATATTTTTTTTAAGGAATAAGTGGAGATTTGCTTAAAATATATATATGAAAAATGAACAATGCAGATTATTTTAAGTAAAATAGAAATATATTGAGCAAATTTTATTCAGTTTTCTAAGAAAAATTTACGCATGAAATCGAAGTTAATGATATTCAAAAGCAAAAAATACGTAACCATATTTGTCATAATAAGTTTCTTGAATATAGAACATCTCATTTAGCTATTTTTATTAACCAAAGAAATCAAATTATTCGCCTTTTAACAAAATATAATTACTAACCAATGGCATTCAGTAATGTGAAAATGTGGTATTCCCGAATTCTAGCACATTTCCCCACGGTTGTCGAGGTTGGCAGCATTTATTTTTGTATTTTTTGTACGTTTTTGCATGTCACACGGATTCTTAATTGACACAACACCGATAGGAAAACAAAATGGCGAATTTGAAAAAAAACTGAGGGGCCCAGCGGCAAGAGCATTGTGAGTTGGGGGTCTCAGTATCATTTGTCTCTGCTTGGAGTAGTGTCGTATCATTTAGGGAATATACCGGACACTATACGGTTCTCCGTGCAAATTTACTGGAATAAGCGGCTTTTATTGGGTACCACTTATTTTCACACTCGATTGCCGATTTTTATCTTTGTTATATACGTTTCTAGATTTTAAAACCGCCTTCGGTTAATTTTTCGGCGGCCACCAATGTATCGACTTTTAGATGACCGCCAACACCAATATTAAGTTGTTCACTTCCGCCTAACAGTATGTTATGTTTTATAATCCCGCACATAAGTGGATATTATATTTAAAAAATCAAAATCATCCCAATGATTGTTATTATCATATATACAATTATTCTCCCAAACAAAGTAATAAAGTAGTTGTATGTTCACTATACTTTGTCTTGTTTTTTTTTTTTTCTTTATGAGACGTTGTGTCTCTGACCACTTTTCGACTATTGAAAATAGATCTCGCAAAACCTGATTGATTGTCCTCTTTGTAATATTTATGCCCACAAATACCTCTATTTCTTAGATCTTTCGATGCTACGTCCAAGTCCAAGTTTCTCTGATATGATGAATTAAATTCTCATGTTCTTGAGTGTGATATTCTTGAAAATCATAAGTATTTATTGATCAGAAATGTGATTGAAATATACACTTAGGTGTTATTACATCATATTTCTAAAATTTATAATGAAAAACAACATAAAGGACTAATTCGCAATAGCTATGCACCTACCTACCATGTGTTTACATTTGGCTTTGACGTCACTGTGCTATTTTTTCTATAATATGGCAATGGAACTTACATTGACATTTGCCAATTGTGATAATTTGCCAAACGCACCCATAACACTCATCCACAGATGGAGAATGGCGTCGGTTTGTATTTTATTTGTTTATTTTTAATTATTTATTTATAATTTGTTTTGCAGGTGGGTGTTACAAACACAAACGTTTAACATCATATATAATTTTTATCTGTATGTGCCAGATCGTTCGGCGCAGTGGCTTAGTGGTTAGTGTGTTGGACTACTAAGGGAGGGGTCGCAGGTTCGAATCCCGAGAAAACCCAAATTCCAACTTAAGGTTTTTTTCATTGCGCCACCTCTCGCGAACGTCTGACAAACATCCGAGAGTATAACTGTCATGAAAGAGCTTCTCAATTGGCCGTTTGGATTCGGCATAAAATTGTAGATCCCTTCCATTCGTCCCAAAAATAAAAACTCACACAAGGCGAATGGTTGTGAGAAGCTAGGCCTAGGGCCCCTACGGACCTGTTGCGCCAATTATTTATTTTATTTATTTTTTATTTTATGCGCCAGATCGTTAACAAACAATTTTGTGTACTTTTTAATCGAATAAATAGATATTAGGGTTATTCACGATCCGATGCAACTGGTCTCTCATCATTGCGACAGTGCAACTCTTTTTCGAACTACAGCAACACAAAGCAGCAGAACAGCTGAAATTGAGCGAAAACTAAAATGTTAGCCGAACTTTTACATTAATCACGACATTAATACATTCTCAAAATTTATTAATTTTATGTAAGTCTGTCATGATTTTTTCACTAAATATTTTTTGCAAATAAAACAACAAATTGTGTTTGTGTAAATTTATTTTATCCTTTTTTTCATTTCATAATTCAAATTATTAAAATTATAAACAATTGTCCTTAGGTACTTATTATTATAATCAATTTTAGTTTCGATAAGAAAATAAAAACACAAGACATAAATCAATTCAATGCGAAGAGTGCATTATTGTAAAAATATTACTCATGGTCTAATTATCAACCAAATTGGTTTAACAATATTATGATCCCATCTTATATTTCTAAATATAAAATGATTGCAAAAATGTTAAGTATTAATTTAAGGACAAGTGTATAAATAACCTCTTACTTTTAAAATGGAATTATATAGAAACATTATTAAATCAAAATAAATATCAATAAAAATCATGAATGCAATCGAGTACAATCAAGACGATGTACCACATTCCACAATTGCATCTCAATATTTACGTCTCTGGATGTACCAAACACTGATTGTGCTATATGGTGTGTGAACGCATCCATTTGGGAACATTTAAAATTACGTTACGTGCCATGGCTCTAAAAATTACAGATTTATAGAGAATTTTATTTCAGCACAGCGAATAAAGTCAATTATTTCGTGTTTCTACTAATTTGTGTGCATTTAGCGTATGAAATATATGCATTAAATATAAATAAATCAATTGGCATTTCCATCACCTAATGTTTAATAGAAATAAATAGTATTTTAATGGTGTCAATCTGTTCAGATCAAAGTTTTTGAACTTTAATGTGGATTGCAAGTGCAGTAATACATTTTAAAAGGCTAAAGATATATGTATAAAAAGTATATACTCAACCTTTATATAAATAAGTGCAAATATGTACCCTACTTTTAATATAAACTCTGTAATCAACGAAATAAAAACTCGTCTCTCAAAATCATTTCCATTTATTTGTAAAAAGTGTCTCATTTCCACAATTCTGTGTGCCGATTTTAAAATTCCGTCCCTCGATGACATTTCGTTACGTTTTCGTGTCCCTAAGCCGTCGACCCATCTGACATTTTGTAGCCGTGTCCCGAACGTCGTGCGAAGCGAATATCGTCAGCCCTTAGCAAAACCACGGAAAACTATTCTTAAGATTTCTTAAATAAATAGATTTCGTATGGTTTCTTCTTTAGTTAAATTTTAAGCAAAGAATTATATGTTACACACATTCAATTGCATGTGCAATTTTAAGTACATCCATTGATAACGATATACCTACTTACTGATGCGATAAGTGCCACAGACAGAGAGGACAACGCTGTTAGCCAATTACAAGCCTTTAAACACTTGCCGTAGATTCTGCTAAAGGAACGCGACTATGTTGTGCTAAAGTTTAATAAACATTGCAATTTTTTCTTGAAATTGTCGACACCAAATGAATAATTTCGTATAGCTGTTTTAAAGAAATATGGCAGACGACTATAATCTCACTAACATTAAAAACAGGTGCATATTATGCCAACAAAAATACATCAAACAAAGTAATTTCAAAAATATCAAATCAACAAATATGCATACATCTAACAAGTCACTTAAAGACATTCTCGCTCATCTTGGCAAATGCATAAAAAGAAAAGTTAAAATAGTTCTGCCAGACAACGCTGGCATCTGTCGTTCATGTTATGAAATACTGGCTGAATACGATAAGCTAATGCTTACACTGCTTTCGCATCAAAAACGTCTTTCAAGAATGCTAGAGACTTCGATGGAAATTAACATGCACTACGAGAGTAAAAGCGATGAATTCATGAAACACCCATCTGATATAAAGGAGGAGTTTGATGACAGCTTCGGCAACAAAGATTCAAATCATAGCTATAATGATGAGCTCAATGATAACCGCCATGACAATGAAGATTTAAATGATAACAATGACGGTGATGAATCTAAAAGCGATGCTTCAGACTCCGATGCTCCGAAATCATCTGCATATTATTGCCCAGAATGTGATATAAATCTGAGCTCCAAATTTGCTCTAAAACAACACGAAGAGAGTCATGCTAAATCCTACAGGTGTGAGATATGTGGTATTGAACGTAAAAATGAAGAATACCTTGAATTACATATGAATATCCATGAAGGTAAATCGGAATTTGAGTGCCGATACTGCACGAAAAAGTACCGTCAACGTGGAAGCGTCATTCGGCACATGCACTTGCACTGGGACAAAAGAAAATTCCAATGTGAAAAATGTGGACTAAGATTCTCTCAAAAAAACCTATTGGACAATCATATGATGCATCACGATGCAGAGGAAAAACCATTGATTTGTAGTTTGTGTTGCCAGACGTTTAAGTCAATAAAAACGTTTAAGCGTCATTTGGTCACACATCAAGAAAATCGGCCTATGTACCCATGTGAGGTATGCGGAAAGAAGTTCACAGAAAAGTACACCCTTAAGGTGCATTTGAAAACCCACAGTGCTGCTAGTGACGAAGCTCCGCATGAAGTAAAAAGGTGTTCTTCCAGACGAAAAAAGATTGTTACTCAGAAAGAGCTTCCCTGCATCATATGCCAAGCCGTGTTTACTGCAAAGGATATTTTGGAGAAACACATGGCTGCCGAACATGATGTTATTGGTCCAATTTTTATTTGAACCAGTTAACTGCATCATAGTTTCGAGAATTTATGTTGTTCATTCATTATCCAGCGGATTCATTATTTAAATACCTGCTAAAATGGTAAGAGTACACAGAATTTCTATTTTGGATATCTCTGACGCGACTTTCATTTCAGGAAACCATAGAGAACAGCTGAAAGAGGCACCGTTCAACTTGTTAATTGTTTCACCTGCTTTGGAACAAAGAACAGGCCTTTCGCGCAAGAATCGAACTGCGGATCACATCGTAGCGCTCCAAACAGACGGCATAGACAACTTCCTGCCTTAAAATTAAAGTAGCTGTCTATTGTGTCATTCTGTACGATTTGTCGACGAATCTCTTGGTTTATGATTTTTTTGACTCTTCGCTTTCTATAGTTAAAAACGTTTCATCTATTATTTCTCGCCTTATGTAAGTAGGTAATGGGTGTACAGTAAATTAATTATAAATTATTCGATACACATAAGTATGAGTTAGTAAATAACGTAAACATAAGTACCTTGTAAGTTGAAAAATAAAAACTCGTCTTTCTATCAAACAAAATGTCTGCAGATGACGTTTAAAAAGTAAAAATACGTCGATTTAATTGCTTCAAGCATACCGAACCAATAAACAATAATACTTCAGCCAAGACGATTTTTAAACGAGATTCGGAAGCTAGAGCGCTTGCACTGGATAGAGGATGGAAGGTTAATCTGTTTCAGGCAGTCTACACATTGATCGGAAGCCCGTTAAGTCAGGAAATAAAACATAGAATAATGAGACGAATGTCGCGGCACTACATATGTGCAACGATAACGTTACCGTGTTTAATGTACTTATACAACATTTTTAAACAGCGACAAAATACAAAGGCAGTGAAGAGTAGGATGACTCCATATCCTCTCAGCTCTTACAGAACTCTTTGGAAAAGAAAATTCAGAATAAATGGATGCAAATAATATTCAACACCTTTATTGTTTTAAGAAATTAGTCTTAATTCCACGTCCTTGTACGTAGATATGTGTTGATTTTCTTGTATTTATTCATTAAATACGTCAACATACTTTTGAATATATAAAACTAAGATTCAGCTAATTCAAATAAAAACCTTTATTTGACCAATGACATCATGTTCTTCGGCCATGTGTGCTTCCAAAATATCTCTGGCACCATAAACTGCGTCACATATGATGCAAGGATACTCCTGTATTTGTTTTTCTTTCTTTATTTGTGTTGAATGAAGGCTCTTTATCGCTTCAGAATCTTCTTCATTAAGCCCTTTGTGGGTTTTCGAATGTATCTTGAGCGTGTATTTCTCGGTGAACTTTTTGCCGCACATCTCACATGGGTACATAGGCCGATCCTCGAGATGCGTGATCATATGATGACTGAAAGTTTTCTTCGATTTGAATGTCTGACCACATTTATTGCAAACCAACGGCGTTTCCTCCGCTTCGTGATGCATCTTATGGTTGTATAAAAGATTAGCTTGCGAAAATCTTAGACCGCATTTTTCACATTGAAATTTCTTCTTATCCCAATGCAAATGCATATGGCGAATAACGTTAGAACGCCGAGAATACCTTTTCGGACAGTATCGACATTCATTTTCGGATTTGCCTTCATGAACATTCATATGCAATTCCAGGTACTCCTCATCTCTCCGAAAGACGCCACAAATGTTACATTTTTTTGCTTTAGCATGTGCATCCAGATGAGCACTTAGAGAAGATTTTGAACTTAGTTTCCTTTGACATATTGAGCATTGGTATGAAGTAACTGAAGAATTTGTTGAAAACTCTTGTGTAGTATTATGCCATGGCTCTTCATTACTATCATAATGATAATCGTCATCAGATACACCTTGCATTGATAAATCACTTTCGTCCTCCTCTTTCTTGACAAAATCGTCAAGCGTATTTATCGAGGTTTCTAGCATACTTGAAAGTTTTCTTTGATGCACTAGCAGTTGAAGCATGATTTGGTCGTATTCAATCAGCTTTTCGTAACACGAGCCGCAAACGTATGAGTTGTCCTCAAGAAGAACTTCCGTTTTAATACATTTGGTAAGGTGCAGGAGAACGTCTTTAATGGACTTTTTAGATGAGTGAACATTTGTTGTTTTGATGTTCTTGAAGTTAGCGTTTGCATCGTATTTTTGGCGGCATAGTAAACACCTAAATGTAAACAGATAGTCCTCTGTCATTGCCATATATTTGCTTTAATGATATTTCACTTTATTTTTGAAAAATTTAAACTCCTACTTCGGAAACTTCGATTTGTTTAATGTCCAAATTATTGTTTATGACAGTTTCTGTTGTGCACAGATAGGCAACTAAGAGAGATAAATGACTTTCTAGTGGAAAATCTGTTGGCTAAAAAAGTGTGTGAGTGTGTGAATTCGCCGGGAATATGACAGGCATTTCGTAAATTCGCCTCTTGAACGGGCATGTTCATTAGAATATTTTTGTCGCTTGACAGTTGTTTAATAGTATTAATAAGTTGGCAGCTAGTTACTACTCAAATTAAATTAAAAAAAGGATTAGGGCCGATTGTTTAATCTTCGTTAGCTTTAATTTTAATTCTTTAACCTTGAGTGGTTTGAAAAGTTATTCCCTAGAAATCGATAACTAGACGGTTTTAAAGAGGTCTACGATATTTCATAAATTATTTTCGGCAATATTGTTACATTTTAAACATATTTATTTAGAAATGACAGCTTTTGAAAAATGTACGAAGTGCCTTTTCAAACTAAATAAGGGACACAATAGCAACAAATTGCACCAGGGTCCTCGAGAAAAGTACCAAATTGTTGCACAACGGTCACAACCTACATAGCAAAGATAATGAAATACAGAGATATATAACTTTCCAGCGGAAAGGCGGCTGCCTACAAGCTGTTTTCCCATAAAATTCATGAAGTCACGCACATATGCTCATTTCTTTTCTAGTATATGTGAGTTCATGAATTGAACTTTAATGCAATAATTCGTTAATCCGAATTGCGTATTTCATTATTTTTTTTATTTTAATCGAATCCTTAACAAAAACCAAACAAGTTCAATACCAAACACAAAACAATTGAACAGCGCGATGCCCATAAAAGCAAAAGGAATGTTGGCCGGCGATGAGCAACATGCTTTTTTGTAGCTCACACGTATTCACAGACGGGGGTTGAAATTACAAAAAATTGTTGGTATCAAATGGAATTCCTGTTATAATTTCGTTACAATACAAAATACCTTAGTATAATAATCGTTTGTCAAAATCTAGCAGAAATCCATCTCATAATATTAATCAGCGAAAAATGAACTAACACGGTTTTTTTCGCTTTTGTTAAAAGAGATTTTCAGGTTTTTTGTTGCATATTTTAAGTAAATACCCTTTTTTCCGTTGATTTTAATGCTTTAAATTTCGTAGTATTACTGAAAAAATATATATCTTAACACAGTTTAGCGAAAACGTTTTTTTGTTTTTTTGTATGTCGTGGGGAAAAATATTTTTTAGTTTTAGCATATTTTAGAATCTGTAATTAGTACGTAAAAACTTTGTATATACATTCCTATAGTAGCGCCAAGAAATGTAATAAATATGTTGTACTAGTATCCCACAGAAGCTTTGGCGCTTCAATCGCTCAATAATGAAAACTGGTTTTTGTCCTTAATTGATTTAGACGGAGCTTTAAGTTTTTATCGGTGTTTCGTCAAAACAAAAGCTATATTCGAGCGAAAGTAATTGATGTGTTAAACAAAACAACAGTAATATTTTTGCTGTTTGTTCTAGAGTTGCGCGAAATGATGGAACTTAAGAAAATATGCTCAAAATGTTTGCATTTGCCTTCAACCAATCTACTTTGTTCATTTTTCATTAATATTTTAAGCAAACGTACACTTACCCATGAAAGAAAATGTTATCCAAACGTAACGAATAATTTCAAATTTAACGGATAAAATTCTATGAACGCTGGCAGCAACTTTGCCCACAGCGGAAGTGGCATATGCAAGGTGCGAGCGTGTTGGTGAGTCGGAATTTTTGAAGTTACGTGACATTTGTCAATACGAATTTCTATGTAACAATACAAGCGCACTTAGCATTTGCCACCCCATAAAAATATTTAATTCTTCCGCCCCGATCACTATCTAAGATTTGTTACCAAATGTCTAGATCCGTCAACATCGCAATGCAGTATTTTCAGCTGCTATATAAGTATGTTGGTAGATTATGAAGCGGGAGAGCTTTCGAGGGGCTCTGGCACTGCGGCTTCTTATTTTAAAGGAGCCTATTGTGATAATTCAATTAGCTGGATTTTATGACGTGCTCCCCGCATGAATGCGTCCATCTATAAGTTTTTTTTTTGCCCGATTTGAGTAGGGTTTCGAGAGAGTCGACTTTACGCGAAAATTAAAATCTTGTCTCTAAGTTTTAATACATTCGACTTATGGGAAATTCGACTTAAGGACGATCGACTTATGGAGGTTAGACTGTATTAAGTTTTTGTAAATAAAATTTTTTTTTCCGATTATGTGAGTAGGTAGGTACCTACCTTTGTTTTGAAAAATGTTTTTCAAATTGTTTGTGAATTTTTAGATAATCCTTTTCATATTCTTCTGTTGGAATAGTTAGGCAGCCAAACTCTGAACTGGTTTTTGTTGTCGAATAAGCTTCTTGTTGTATTAGTACCAAGTTTTTTCTATTATCAGCTTCTTGTTTTTCTGTTAGCTATCGGGTGCAATGTAAACATTTTAATTTGCCTTTCAATTTGTGACCCGAGAATCCTACGAAATACATGCATCCATTTCGTGTTAGTTTTGCGCAATTTTCCTTTTAGATCGAAGTTATACAATTATTATTTGGTATAGTTAGAATTAAGCTGATTTGTCTCTTCTTTTTCCCATTCTATTTCAGGTGGACAAACAGTTACTACGAGGTCATTCAAATTTGAAAAGTCATAATCGAAATCATCTTCTTTTGTAGGTTCTTAATATGGGAATGTAGGAATATGGTTTCTGTATTTGCTATATCGTATAAATATATTTCACTACATGATTTTGGATTTGACCCTTTTTTCAAATTTGTCCTCACATTTCTAACAATAGGCGTGTTTTTTTGAGCTTCGTTCTTAGCAAAGCAAAGTAAAGTAGGATTTTCAGCACGCAATTACAACAACTACGTTCTACTTGACACTTCGAGACTCGCAGTAGTTATTGTAATTTGTGTGCTGAAAATCTTACTTTACTTTGCTTTGCTGAGAACGAAGCTCAAAAAAACATGCTTATTGTCACTTTTATAAAGACTTAAACTATTTGCGGTAGCTTTAATAGCAGGAAGTCAAAGTTCACAATTACCAAACCGAAACTGAAAATAATTTGTATTAGATAACTGCGCTATTGATTATCTACCTACTATCTAGGTCATTTACTTACTCTAATACAGGAAAATAATTTATTTACATTAACCCGTAAACCCTATCCATCCCTGGAGAAATACTATTGCTTCCCTGGGGTCCTGAAAACCCCAATATATTTTTGTTCTTATTTCAAAAACAAAAAGTCGTTTGATTACAAATTATTTATTATTAAGATCACACACGTAGTTTAATATTAAAAATGTTTAAAGTTTAGAATCGAGACATTCTTGGCACATAGACCGGCTATGTTTGCCACAAAGGGAGTTTGGGCACCTATCGCATCTAATTTTCGTCTTCCGATCCTTATCCCTTGGACATATTGCACATCTTTTTCTTCCATTTACAGATCGATTGGGCTCAAATAATGGTTGTTTTAAAATATGTGCGAGGAGAACTTGGAGATTTGCCGGTAAAGTCGGCCAAGTAAATCAGGTTTATTTATTTATTTATTTATTTATTTAATAAATCTACAAGCCGCTTAATGCTAACAGATATTTCAGGTATATAAATTCAAAAAAAAAATAAACATAAAACAGCATTGCTTAAATTTCTCTCTAGAGAGACATAAATCAATATTACAACAAGCTTCATTGAAGACATAATTGCTCTAGACAAAGGTTCATTGCAAACGTACTTAGTTCTGTGCATGTTTTCAAAAAAAAAAAAAAATAGATAGGTACCATTGAAAGAAGGCGTGGACATTTAATGCTATAGCTTAATATATCTCTTACAAACATTACATCATAAATGGCTCGTCTCGACTTTAACGACTTAATTTCAAGTAATTTGCAGCTAGCTGAATAATCTGGGCGGAAATTCCAACGCATTTTAGAAAAAATTATCCTTGTAAAACGCCTTTGTATTTTTTCAATGCGATCAGAGTGAGTAGTATCGTTCTTCCATTTGGGGCGTGATGAGGTCAAGTGCAAGTTTTTGGAGGAAATGGCGCTGATTTGATGGCATTTTAAGAAGAACATATGAGTTAACACCTACTATATTTAGTAAACCGTAAAACATAGCCATCGGCTATCGCTTAGTACGTCTGGATACACTGTATCTCGAATATATTACAGTATTCCCATCCTGGGGTCTATGGGACCTGGAAGTTGTTATAATTACGACTGCACTCCACGCGCAATTAAAAATGACTAATGACGTGACGTCGTCTACTGCTACATTCGAGGATAAACTTGATATCGCCATCGTGTGATTTGTAGTTGAAAAAAATATCCACGAAAGTTTAGTTTATGCATCGCGCTGGACCCCAGGGTAGGGTTTAAAAAAAAAAAAATAATTGGCGCAACAGGTCCGTATGGACCCAAGCCTAGCTTCTCACAACCATTCGTCTTGTGTGAGTTTTTATTTTTTGGGACGAATGGAAGGGATCTACAATTTTATGCCGAGTCCAAACGGCCAATTGAGAAGCTCTTTCATGACAGTTATACTCTTGGATGTTTGTCAGACGTTCGCGAGAGGTGGCGCAGTGAAAAAACCTTAAGTTGGAATTTGGGTTTTTCTCGGGATTCGAACCTGGGACCCCTCGCTTAGTAGTCCAACACACTAACCACTAAGCCACTGCGCCGACCCCCCAGGGTAGGGTTTGGGGGTTAAAATTTACAACAGAATAATCTACAACGCAGGAACCCTTAAGTGCACAAATGATGGAACAGAATTCTGAGTCGATCCTGCGATTAACAACTATCCCTTGAAAAATCCATTATAAATTAACAATATCCAAATTACACCTATCCGCTTTTTCATTCAAAAATGTATGCATGAATATAAACGATGTTCTGGCTTTGCAGAACTTACTCCGTTTCACAAAATGGTTTCCCAAACAAATAAGCCACCACTCCTTGGAACAATAATAATTGTCTTGTACATATAGAAGCAACCCCATCCCCAACACAAAATACGATCCGATACAATACAATACAACAATAAGGGTGAGTCGTGAGAAGGAAAGTGCACAGGTTAGGTTTGAGATGCAGATGGTGTTCAGGTGGGTGTCTTGGCTGGGGATAAGTTGTCCGGCGATGAGTTGCGGTGACCCCCTCCTTTTCGTTTTGCAGTACGCAGCTGCTGCGAAATGATGGCGGAAAAGGGGTCGGTTTTCAGCAAAATTTCGCACCTAGCGCTATCTACATCTCAACTCCACAACTAAAAGCCAATACTCGATAAACGAGTATTATGTTTAGTTTTAGAAGTTTCTTAAGTCTAAATAAATACATTAGCTAGTGTAATTCGGAATAATATATGGGCGAAGGAAGGAGGTAGAGACCAAATTTATGTAATGCTAGGAGGAAGATAAAAGATAAAATGCTTCATCTTTGTTGTACCTGAATGGATTTATAAGATTCGAAGATTGTAAATATTGTGATGTGGAATGTAGCGTGGAACCTTAAAGGGGTGAAATGTTAACAGCCCTGTGTCACCAAACATGTTCCACTTCCAATTGGAGACTCGAACCTGTCAAATAAGTGGAGAGTTAAGTGAGCTAATTTTCGAACCAACGACTTTGTTCGTGACGAAACGAAGTAAACTAGAAAATTCTCGATAGATGGCAAAGTGGATGTAAAAAGGCAGAATTGAGAACAGGAGGGACAGTTAATTTTTAAACAGTGATTGGTAAAGTTCGGAATAATAATCGACTGTGAAGATAAATAAGTGTAAAAGAATCAGTGAATTAAGTGATGCGTTGAAATCGTTCAAGAATTGTTTTGGTACTTAATAAGTGAATTATTAGAATAATTCTTAAAAGTGAAATAAATAGTGATTTTATAAGAAGAGCTTGACAGAATAGTGCTTTATCTTTGCGAATCCCAGCTTGCATGTAATAATATTTCATTAATTTAAATCTGACGCTAACACAATACGTGTTTTGAGAAAATAAATTGACCCTTGGCTTCAAAGAATTTGAGAAAATAAAAGTAAAAAATGCATTAGAATTACACTCAAAGCTCTATTTAATGCGAAGAAGGTGTTATCTATTTAAAATAAAGAGCTAGTGCAGACCGAAGCATAGGGTCTTAAGCAGAGCACCTTTTCAAAACATTTTTGTTACAGGATACATAAAACCTTGGGACTTCCTGGATATATATTTTCAGACGACTACAACTTACAACAATCCTAGTGAAGAACTAGGACCTACCAAGTAATTATATCGGTCGTTTTGGTTTTTTTTTGAAGGTTGAAACTGTTGTAAAGCACACCACTTGACGCATACCAAACACTTTACAACTTCTTACTTTGTATGCAGGATGTTTAACTCAACGATCAATGTTGCAACTTTGTAACAACATATTGACTGTCCCAAATAAATATCCTCCCAAATTGCTATTTCAGCTTGCCGACCATAAACAATGTTTATGTATGGCTTTTTCTTTTCCATTTCTTTTAATTGCTCAATTAAGTGCCCAAATCAATTAACTCATCATGCTGATGTCGCACTTCGCTCACCATACGATCACTTTATGCGCGACAAAGTAACATGAGCTGCTTGACTTTGCCGGGAATTCCCTTCGGAATATACTTTGTGTATATTACTCATTTTTACCCGACTGCACACAGAGAGGGTTATGTGTTTCGCGTGTATCCTATGTACGTTCCATCGGGACTGTGGTCTAAACGACTTGACCGATTTAGAAGACTGAGGTGACATAAGATTCGTATTCTTGCCCGGAGTGTCATAGGCTAAACAAAAAAGATCTAAATCTAAATTTAAAGAAAAACAAAAAAAAAAACAATTGTCACACAAATGTCAGTGAGAAATGTCAAGATATGGAATACACTGAACTGTGAAATAAATTACGTTCTGATCTATTCACAATAGCATCGGAACTCATACCCAGCCAAGTTTCGCACCTAGTGGCATCTACATTTCAACTCAACATCCCAACTGACAGCCAAAAATCGCATCATTTATTTTTAGTGGATAGTGTTACCATCAAACGAATATTATACTGAGTGTTTGTTTCAAGTTTATATAGTCTGAATAAATACATTAAGTTCGTTCGCGTATAAATCGATCGCAATCACACAAAGTCTATACACGTACTCATCAAAAATGAAAGAAAAAGAGAAAATTTAGCAAAGCAACGAGTAACGAGTGGTTTCTCTCTTGGCTCGAAACAGCTCAGAGAATTTCAACCGGCAAGTACTGATTAATATGTCAAATGCACAAAATTGTCAAGAAACAAATTCAAAATCCGGCTTAAAAATGAATTGCACAGAACAATAAAATCTGTAAAAATAAAGAAAATTCGGTGGTGGTCGAATGTTGTCCTAGAACGTTTCATAAGTTGCAAAAAGCTAAGTTATATATTTTTTTGTGATATGGATTAGATGCCAAAGATGAAAGTTGCTCAAAGTAGCTCGAAGTCTCTCCACGTACTTTGGCGTATATTTTAAGCTCTCTGAGAGAGTTTTGGTAAATTTTTTGAGTTTGACGGATTTGTAGTGTTGGGCTCGGGAAAGTACGCGAATAGACCTATTATTACCCGACTGGACACAGGGAGGGTTAAGTGTTTCGCGCGTATCCTATTTACGTTCCTACGTGACGCCGTATAGCCTAAACGGGTTGACCGATTTTGAATAGTGAGGTGTCATTAGATTCGGAGGGTCATAGGCTAAAAAGATAAAAATAAAAAAAAGTTAGTTTAAAAAACCAAAAAACCCGCCTGACTGCAAAAAAAAAAGAATTAAAAAGATATGAACAAGACATATTCAAGTACTTATACTTTACTATTTGACAGTCGGAGGGTACTCAATACTCATATATTTGTTAGGCTGTGTAGGTATAGTCTCCGATTGTCAATTAGTAAGGTTATTTATACCTTGAATGTTGTTCATATCTTTTTAATTCTTCTTTTTACAGTCAGTCGGGTTTTTTGGTTTTTTTATTTCCTCTTTCTTTTGTTCGTTCGATTGAACCTTGCTTTGAACACTTCAAACGAGGTTTCTTCGATTTAATTTAGGGAATGACGCGGCACTCAGTTCTAAGCAGTCACCAGGCTCGTTTCCAATATCTTGGATCGTTTTTCAACATCTTGGCTTATTTTTCCTAATTCCCGTACTCCGTTCAAAATAATCTTAAAAATACTTAATTCCTAAGACTTGAACAATATAATTAGTGCTACAATAATCAAGTATCATTGTTTAAAAATATTTAATTCCAAAGAATCGAACACTATAATCAGTGTTACAATAATCAAGTGTATAGTTTAATAAAGTTACAATTAAGATATCATTGTGTTTCTTTTATTTGGACATACCAGCAACACCATCAGGGTAAGACCCAACTGAGAGTAGTACCTCTCAGTATAAAAGACAAAAAGCACTACAAAACTCTGATAATGATGTCCCACGTCGGCCGGTGCTCAAACCTACTCCGCCCACTCAAACCACAAAGTCATGGCCACTGTCTTCCCCAACCGAAACTCTGTTTTATTAAGTTAAAACAAATTCTGATGCAATCATCATCAACTTTTCAAAAAGTAATAAAAACAGCATGGAAACCGTTCCATCCCCGGATAAATCACAAATTGATTGTCAATTGAATCAGAGCATCTCAATTCTAATTGCCGTCCAACCTTACAATTAATTTAATCTATACCTCATCTGTGAACCACAAGCACATTTCCCTCACCTGCGAACCAGAGCTAATACCATTTGTGCGTGTGGCAAACATGCGCAAAAAGAACATTCCCTTGTCAGAGTGTCTAAATAATGTTTACGGGTTTTATAGGCAACATCTTACTACGACTGTATCTGAAAGCAACATCCTATATCAATTTTCGATTCCTGATATCAGTTGATTATTTACACTCGAGGATTCCGGTCCGGTGTTCGCATGCTGACGGGCTGCATCTTCGAGGGCATATCTCCTGCAAGTGCTAGATATAAATAATAAATAAATTAATGGCCATATGAATAATAAAGATAAGTTTGCAGAATGTTGTATACAAAATAATTTGTGAGTTCATTGCATGGTACTGGTATTAGTGGTGATTTGTTAACAGTTACATATCCCTTTCCATTTAATTGTACAACTAGACATTTTAACGGTCTGCGTGTTTATTTATGGCCCGTTTCTGGGCCGAAGGACTTATCATTTTTTTGTTATAAATACCCATACGAGTTGCTCTATCGAGTTGTCTAACTGTGCTGCGATTACCACTAAATGCCTCTAGTTAACTTGTTGCTACTACTGAGTATGGCACGCTCGCGATACTAATGGCGGAGGGAAATATGTGATTTTTTGTTTGCTTGTTCGTATTGAAATCAATGGCATAATTACCGCTATTAGTTAAGTGACTTCAAAGCACTTCCATTTCAGTGGCGCGGCATCGTCGTCGTGTCAAATGAAATTATTTTGTGGACAATTGGATCAATACGAAGAGGGGGGCAATTTTGTTCGAAGCTGTATCTGTATCCCTGCGGTTAGGTGAGAATACTCGCTATCAAAGGTGGAACACGTTCGTTTCAATAGGCAGTGAGGATTTTCAAAGAATACGCTGGTGGAGTTAATGCAATCACCGAGGTAAGTTTTATTATAAAGTTATGTCGGAACACAGAGCTGCTTTTATTACATTTACTCAGTGTGTCGGTAATGGAAAGTTGTGGTACTTTGGATGTGATAAGATTAACTTGACTCACATTATTATACTCATGTCACTGTTATTTTAGTTAATTATGAGCTAAAGTCGCTTTTACTGTTAACTAATGGATTTGGGGGATGGTGTGATTTGATAAATTTCTGCCAAGAGTGCCCTTGGGTTTTGCCTTGGCTTTAAAGATGGATCTATACTGCGGATAATAAATTTCCTTCTAAACATAAACACAACAGCAACGCTAAATGTGGATAAGTGTAAATATAAGTATCAACCAATTTGCACTTGGCCTATTAAGTGTATGGTGGTACAATAGAAATAATTTCTATTCGGTATACTGGGCGTATACTTGTTTTGTTTTTTATAAAGTATTAAGTTTAAGTGTGTACCTACATATATATATATACTCGCACGAGAACTACAATCAAAAGGGGTTTTCCTTGGAAATCCAGGGATGCTAATGGAGAAAGCACTCACGATGAAACCAATAGCTTTGCAGACAAAAATTAACTTATAATTTGATTTTGCGGTCTGGGGATTTTTAGAATAAGTTTCGATAGCACACCAAATTTTAAAGTTGCGTATACAAAGTACGTAAAAAGATGTTAATTCTGACTTTGCGATTATAGGGGGTAACAAAAAATATATGAGTATCGCAATTCCGTCCGTCTGTCTGCTTCTGATGCCAAAACGAATGGACGAACTTATTTCATGATTCGTATTTGGTGTTTTTCATGCGTCCTGCGAATGAAGGACTGAAACTATCAAGAGCAGTACTTTAAAAACTACTTTTATCTCGAAAACCTTAGGGGAAAACTTTAGTTTTCACTATTAACAAAACATTTAAATGAAGTTTCAGTTAAACAGTTGGACTCAACATTCCAGTATGTATTTTCTATTTTGATATTTTAAGTGAAACTTTTTTAGGGCATGCTGGAGCTGGCGAATAAACTGCTGAATGTGTTATGGAAGCATTACAAAAGTGAGCTTTTCGCACGAAACTTAAAAGGGAGATATAAGTTGGTAAACGCAGTAAGAGAGAGTTACGTCCGCATATGTAGTACACAGGGCAGTCCTATGGACTAGTCTACGATTCACCCCACTCGTACATTAGATCTAACATCTAGAGCGTAGACTTATAATCCGTGTAGGGGCAAGAAAGAGCGGTGCGCAAAAATAACACTTTATTTTTTAAATAGTCTGCAATTGACGCACGCAAATGTGTACTGACTTATAAGTTAAAACAAAATTTTAGCAGTATATTTACAGTAGGTACACGCCGCTTTCGCTCTCGTTGATTTACTGATGGAAATACAGATTTACATACACAATTGGTGCTTCTATGATACTAGAGTAATTTAGTTAATATTTTCTGAAGATTAATGATTCAAATTCCAATTTGAAACCACATAAAATGTGACTTGGAAAAACTTAACAATTTTCAATTTGCACGTTAAGCTTTTCTATCCTCATAACAATGGTTTGTTAAATTTTTTTTACACTTGTAGCTTTTTGGTACAGAAAGTGGGGAAATTCAGAATTTCCCACTTGTTAAGGTTTGCTTGTACAATTGTTAATTGTTAATTGTTAAATTCACTTGTAGTTAACCATTGTTAGTTGTTAAAATTCGCCTGTTGTACAAGACTTGTAGTTTTGTGGTACATGCCTCAGTAAATCAACGAGAGCGAGTGCGGCATGTATACCTGCTGTAAAAATAGTTTTGTTTTAACTTAAAAGTCAGTACCTATTAGCGTGCGTCAAGTACAGGGCACTCATTCCGTATGTCGATTATCACCAGACGATAGCGTTTCGATGATAGCTTTGCTTCACATAACTTCAATAATCGTCTATCGTCCAGGCGATATCGTTTTCACGATTGAACATTTGCTTCACGGAACTCAATAATCGACAGACTACTATCGTCCAGACGATAGCGTTTGTGCGATAGCTATAGAGGTATCGTCTTGCACTGTTTTTTATATTTTGCAGATAATTGAAATCTTTTTCATGAATTTGAATGTCATTTTTTTTTAATGATTCCAAATATATATGTGTTATATATGTGTGTCCTGCCAATTCATCCCACAAATTATTTATATGGTGTTTTCCTTGGACAGAATTGGGTTTGTAGCCTTTTGCCAAGTCCAGATGTGACTCCATATATTCAATCAAATTTGCCATTTGCTTCGGCGTAGCTGACCTTAATAAAAATATGTTAGACATTTATATTATTAATCAAAAATTAACAAAGATTAACTAGGTATGTACTTACATTTTGCAATTTGAGAATCAAATAATTCGCCGGCGCCAATGACAAAAACCAAAATTGTCTAACAAATGTCATTTATGACAATTACGATGACGTCTATTCCAACTACAGTTTGTGAGCTTCTGGGAGATACCGAAAGTTCTCAAACTTTGTGTGAAATAAACGATGGACGACACGATAGTAATGGAGTTACTTGAAGCAAATTAATGACAAGATCGTTGACTACTATCGTGCAAACGATTATCGTTCTCAAAAATAAAATGTTCTTTTTCGATTCAGATGAAAGTGGTGATGAACAACAACATCGCGTGTTTTAAATTTATAGACCCCATAATAATTTTGAACCTGACGAAAATATATTTCCCAAAAATTGCTTATCCTTTATTTTCGCGGGTTTTTATTAGCAAACTTTGCTTGCCAGCTAAGCCAATTACACATCGTCTAGCCGTCACGGAAGCACTTGTACAAAGAAGGAAAACATTTGTATATTTAACAAGTGAAGTGGTTTTCTTTTGTGGTACAGTAATTATAGTTACTTGTTAAATCAGCATATTTAACAAGTGCCTGTAGAATTGTTAAATTGTAGTTTTGTGGTGGGTGTGTGGGGTCACAAGCACACTTTCTATTTTTTAATGTCAATTGAAATACTGTTGCGAAAATAAAAGTAGGTGTATATTTTCTAAATAAGACTTCGTATATTGATTTAAAAAAAAACGAAAATAATGGTGCTAAGACTGTTAAACCCGACAACTTTAAAATTCAGAAAATACTTACGAGCTTTCTTCGACAATAATAGGAATGCTTCAAAACTTCCACTTCTCTTACTCTCACACACTCTTTAATCTCTTACAGCCTTATTTATAAACCCAGTGTATAGTCTGCTTAACTTTACGCACGCACCCTCTAAAATGTCCTTACAGGAAAATGCGACTTTTAAAAATGGTTCGAACATAAGCAACGTTACTTAAGGGCTGCGTAATTTAAACGTGAACATTTTCGTTTATAGCCTGCATAGTTATGTAAGGGTCCGCCAAATAACTTTTTTTTTTTTTTTGAAAATGCTATAAAAAAAAAACTATTGAATATTTTCTCAAATTTTTGAAAGTACAATCCTTCCGGTTAATAATGGAAAATAATTTCATTCAAATGGCTGCCTCGGCTGGCCATGCAGTAGCCTACACGAACGGTCCAATTTTTAAGCACATTATCGATTGTGTGCAGCTGTATTTCACCAATTGCTTCACGAATATTGTCCTTTAAAGCGTCAATTGTCTCTGGCATGTCGGCGTAACACTTATCTTTTACGGCACCCCACAAATAATAGTCCAACGGTGTCAAATCGCAGCTCCGCGGTGGCCAAACGACATCAGCTCAGCGGCTGATAATGCGATTTTCAAAAACAGGGCGCAAAACATCGAGTGTAGCTTCGGCTGTGTGGCACGTAGCGCCGTCCTGTTGAAACCAAATATTGCCAATATCGTCCTCTTCAATTTTTGTGAACAAAAATTCGTTCAACATGGCCGGATAACGATCGCCATCGACTGTAACGGCCACTCCTTGCTCATTTTCGAAGAAAAATGGCCCAATTATGCCTCTGGACCAAAATTTCATTTTCTCGGGTATACGCACTGTTTTTGGCTTTTCACGCTTTGGTTTATCGATGAGGATACCAGTTTCTTTCACTTTTTTCACAAGATAACGAACATACGGAGCTGACGGTGCTTCTCTTCTTCCAAAATCCGTACGCAATTTTCGCACACATTCTGCAACATAACCATGATTTTCAAAGTAATGTCGCAATATTTCCCAGCGTTGTTCAAGCGTATACACAACCATACTCGTTCAGCGGAAGGATACAACTAATTATCTGTCAAATCAGACATGAGCTAAGTGTTACCGTTCGCGAAATAAGCACTAGTTGAAAAAAAAAGTTAGATGGCGGACCCTAAAATGTTTCGAAGTTTTACTAGAAGTTATATCTAGTGAATATGAAATTGATGACGACAAGGAAACAAATAAGTTATATCTTCGACATTATGCCTGCAAACATACATAAGCTTCTTGTGCTTCTTGGACATAATTCAAGCTTGCATATTGCCTCTTGGGCAGTTATCCGAAGAAGCCCAAGAAGACAGTAATAAAGAATATAGAAGATTCCTGGAGCACTACAGCCGAAAGTCTTCAAGAATAAATTCAAATAGAGATGTGCGTAGTAGATTTTTACTTTCTTCGGATCCCTATCTATCGAGCCGGAGTACAATGCTGCATAGAAAAAGAAATCCACTCCCAATGGAGAGCATTTCCCTGTTAAAAGCTCCCGAAGAAATTTTAGATAGGTAGTTCAGATGAAAATTAATTTGAATCCGATTAGTGAGAATTGGAATAAAAATAAAAAAATATATTACGTTTCAAGCTCGAAAGTTTCTTAAAATATATTGTTTAAGTTTCATTCAGTTTTTTCAAAGATTTTTATATATATAAGGGCCGTTTGCTCATACGGCTCTTAGCGATTTAAGTTCTACTTAAATACTTATGGGCTACTTTTTTCAGGACATAAACTGTCACATAAGAGTTTATGTGGCACTTAAATTCGCTATGAGTCGTATCAGCAAGCGGCCCTAAGACTTTGAAAGGGGTAAAGTAAACTTAAAATAAAATACGTTAGGATCTGAGCGAAATTTTTTTATAAGACATTAAGACAATGGATTCAAGTATCATTTTATAGGTAAGTTCCAAATTATTAAATAAATATGTACCTAATTGAAGAGACAAATATAAAGAAACAATATTTTCAATCGTGAAACAAATAAAGTTCCACTAAATGTGTCAAATAACACACTGTGCGTCGTAAGGGAATCTATACATACACAACACATACAGATGTTCATCCCTTAATTCTGAAGTGTGTATTTTTCAATGAAACTTCTTTTGTTTAAGACTTATTTCAGATAACATAATTTTTTCTGAAGCCTGTTTTGGGCAAAGTCACTAAAAGCTACAAACCGCCTTATTGTATTTATGCATATACCTGTGAGGGTGCATATCACGAACCCTACTTCCAACACATGCACCTAATTCCAGTATTTCAATGCAGTATAAAAACATCGCCCGAAAAATAACCCTCCTTACTGCACTTTTATACTAACAAATTTTGTAACGTCCTCAACCTATTGCCGTCGTTAGTAGTTAACAGTATTTATATTCCGTAAGCCCTTTATTTTTGGCTTTTGCAATTATATATACTGTACATAATAATCTACAAGACACATTTGTTGATAACACTAAAGCTAAAATGTCTAACCTACATAAAAGTGACAGTTCATATATGAAATAATGGGGACTATTGTGTATCAGTTTCGATTGGCCTAGCTCGGTCACAAAAACTGTTTTTCAGTTGACGTTTATGGACTGGTAGCCAACGAATCTAGTTAAGATTTGGCTTTTCAGATTTTGATCTGAGATTTCAGATTTCTGCTGCCAAGTTGAACATTAAATCCGAATTTTCTTGGTTCTTGTTTGTATTGAGTTGGCAGCAAACAATTTTTTTTTTCATTTGCAATTGATCTTTACTCATTTATAATAACGCGTTGCCCACTGAATTAGCTGGACTTCTTGAAGTGGTATACCCGCATGAATCCGTCCATCTACTAGTTTTTTTTTTGCATTTTTATGGCATACAAAATATTGGGGGCGTGTACCCCCAAATCATTTTTTTTCGCTTAAATTGTTATCCTCTTCATCCTTCTAATTACCCCTCCACTACATATGTTACCTACCAATCTTGAGTACATCGTGTTCAGATGAATCTAGTCAACTTAAGGTAGGGTAAATTGTCCCACGGTGAACCATTTTTTGTTCGCCTTTATTTACGGCCATATTATTCACTCCGGGTGTAACTCAGGTTTAAGTTAATTTTACACCCGATCATTAATCCGCAATTTTTAAGCCCGATAATTTAAACCTTTGTCCATATTATTTACTGAAAAACACGCATTAAACCCGCTGGATTAAAAATGGATTTAAATGCGGATTTAAAACACTTTAAACCGTGTTAAACCCACGTAATGTCAAATTTCACAAATAATGAAATTGTTTGTCACTTGGAAATTGAATTCATTTGATTTGGGCCCAGTTATATTTTAAGGTGTATTAATTATGCCGAAATTTCTATCGAATTATCGAATGCAGCCTCCATAATGACTCTTTTTCAGCACGAAATATTTTGCATTATCTTTGGGCTTCGAATTTTAAATTTAAGTAAAAGTATCGATGAAATAAAATTTGTAACACGCATTTTTTACACAATGAACCACCAGTCAGTTAACAATAAACTAGAGGTGAAAATCGATTAAGGACATAAATTAAGGCCCAAAAAAGATGAACAGAATGAGCCAAAAAACAAAAACAAAACTATGTACTAACGAAACAGCAACTTTATTTTTAATTTAAGAACACATTTGGAATGCAAGAATAAATAATATTTAACAAAAGTAAAAAATAACTTATTTCAGTATAAAAGAGAAACATAAAAATTATTAATTAATAAACGAATAGGAACATTGATTGTAAAAAGGCGATGTTGCAATAAAATAAAGTATTGATTTACAGAATATTAAAGCCGGAAAAGTCGGTATTGAATGAGTACAATGAATTTTGTAGCCTTGAACTGCTACCATGTTCGATGTGTGTTGGTAATACCATTTCTACGTCCCATTTAAATACTGAAGCTAGGTCAGGAACATCGGGCAAAGAAAATATGTATTGCTTTTCACTTCCTTCTTAAGTAACCCACTTGATATTCGTCACCTTGTTACCTTTGATAAATACCTAATGCCTTTTGGTGCCAATATTTTTGGTGGTTTTTGGACTGTTGTTGTTGATGTTTCATCCAAATTAAAAATTCTTGTTCCATTTGAAATATGTGTATGACGTTTTAAAGCATTTTCCAAATTGTCAAAATATTTTCCAACATTGAAACGGTTAAATCCTGATGCTCGTGCTGAGCTGCAACTCTCTGCTGATCTTAGAGTCAAGTTAGGATGCCTTTTACGAAAAGACCTCAACCACTCAACGCCTGCAATTTTATCCCAGTCAGGATTCAGGAATGTTTACTTTATTAAATGTTGCCATTTCGTAAGCCAATTTTTGGCATTCTAAATTTGACAATCCATAAAACAAATATGCAGAGCTTTTGAGGTAACTAATCAAGCTAGCTTCTTGTTCTTCATTAAATATTAGATTTACGGTGTGGTTAGGAACTAATCTTATTCGTTCTCCTTCGTTTATACTTTTCGTTTTTTCATAATATCGCCTTAAAGTTTGATACGGGAGACCTTTAACAGCTTCTCTTATGCCTTTCCATCTCCTTATAAACTCAATAGCAGTCTTCATTTGTTCGTTTGTTTGTTAGTGTGGCATCCTATTTGGCGAGGTTTTTTGGTGCGTGCCATATTTTAACTGCCAAAAAGAAAAAAGATTGTATTTGACTTAAGCCAGGTACACAGTGAACCGTGGCTCACTGTGGACCAATTATATCTGGTTCATTGTTGGACGCAATAAGTCGTGGAAAATAAACCAAAAAAAAATAAAAAATTATTGCCTAGATCTTAATAATTCACTGTTTAAAAACAATTTTGGTTAATACAGTTCAGAAATAAATAGAATGATATTCATAAAACACATCACCTTTCCAACAGGAACAAAAACAAAGCGAACGATTTTTTTTACATACCTGTCAGAATTGAAATAACTCAACACAACCTTATACCGACGAGCGCACAATTTCAACCATAAACTAAGTATTAAATAGACCGTCAGCTCCCGCGCACCTACCCGATTCCCCCCGCAAATTTTGAGAAGAAAATTCTCTCTTAAATTTCCTATCTGTGAATACGTGTGAAGCAGCAAAAAACTAAATGCTAAATGGCGGAAGGTGTAATAAAATACTGACACTCAGCAGTGTTCCTACATCGTGGGATCTCTACCTTTTTGATGGAAATTCAATTTTTTTCACAAACTTTCTGTGCGTCAAAGGAAAAAACATCAAAATTGTGGGAATATCAATAATCTGACAAAAAAAACATTCAAACTACATTTCACCATTAATATCAACGCACTAAATGTACATAAAATGGAGATTTGCCTTTAGCAACAATTTCTAGTACCAAAAAATTATCATTATAATGTTAGGAAACTGCTATTTTTATATTGAAGATTAATATTGTGTGATTTTCTTTCCGAACAATACATATACTTTTGAAAGTATGTTTTTTTCATAAAAAAATCGAGGTAATTTGAGTTTAGTAAAAAGAGTAAAATGAACACCCTTAGTGGGAAAAATAAAGACAGATTGACAGAAGAACACTGACTGAGAGTTAGTGTATTTGGTGAGTTTCTGTTAGCTGATGGATATACTAAGTTTATGATTTCAACTGGCTGGTAAAATGAAAATAAATCCAGTAAGTGTTTGTTTTCTCTTTTTTTTGTTTTTTTTTTTTTTTTGTATGCACAGCGGATGTGAATATTTGAATGGTTCACTGTGGGACCTGGGTCACCGTGGGACAGTTTACCGTAACTAGACTTTTGAATATGCCCACTGTTTGTTTTGCAAAATTTGATTTGGCGACGATTTTGAGGGGAGAATTCAAAGGCGAATCGTCTCTTCCGCAGATTCTTCTTATTCCGTTCGATTTGACATTTGTATATAAGCGCCTTAAATCTCCCGTGCGTGTCGCTTTCACCATGACAATAATTAAAAATTAGCGAGGACAATCGCTGTATGTCTGTGGCACCCATCTTGAATTCCCAGAGTCAATTGTATGTGGCTTTCTCTCGAGTAGGCAAACATCCCGCTTTGAACATGTACACACCCGAGAATAGAACGAAAAATGTGCCATAAAGCAATTAAACGAGAAAGCGGAATGTTGGCCAATCATGGCGTTTTGATTGAAAAACATAAACATAGTTATGCTTCAGCTCCACTTTTGAATAAAAAACTTGAATTGAGCGAATTACAAGAAGCGTGTGCGTGCTTGGAATTATTACTTTCATTACATTAACGAATTTGGGCGGTACAAAGTTCGCCGGGCTAGTTCGTTTATTATAATGTATCATAATACAAACTTCATTAGTAATTCAAGACACATGCTACAAAATTAACTTACTGAAGTTAGTGGACATCGACATAGTAGCTGTTGTTTTTGGTAAAACGACCCCGCCTTCATATAGTTTAAGAATGTCCCTAAAAGTGGATGTTCAGCCAAAGTGTACACAGAATCTGAGACCCACAACTTCAGACTTCAGAGTATGAAATTTAAGGAATGGATTCCGACAAAAATTGAGAGAGCCAGCGACAAGAGGATTGTGAGTTGCAGTTTCAGGTGTATATTGCCTCTGTTGCATACTTTCAGCAGTGATTGTGAGGTTCATAAGTCAATATAGAGTGTGAGACCATTCATTGGATAAAAGTCCTAATATTTGGAGTTTACTACCGATCACGATTTTTTGACATTATACATAATGCAATGTTCGCTTTTTGAACTACGTGAAAATCCGAATTTCACTTGCTGGTCTTCGAGTGTTTGGAATATTTATTATTCAATATTTTCAATATTTTTTGACTTTTATTTTAAGAGATTATTTGAGGCGTGCACTTATTAATATTTTTAATTTAATAATTAAGGAAAATAGATTAACCCGATGTAAATATTCAGACGCTGTAAGAAAAAAGCCTATACTGGTTTTTAAACTCAAACATACTTAAATTGGTAAATTTCAAAATTTCTTAAATCCAATCCAAAAAGTTCGCGTTTTTGTTTCAATCGAACAGATCTGGAACAATCAGGTCCGTCAAAAAGAACTCGGGCCCGGGACTGAAAAATGCCGGACTGTTTGAAATGGCGGTTGAACCTAGTTTTTCTGGCATTGAAGGTAAACAAATTTAATAAATAACAATTAATAAATATTCAATTAAGGCATATAATTTATTACAGGGGTTAAATGTATAAACAGCATGATCCAGCATGAGGTGAATACTTTACAACACACAGTGAACTCAATGCAGCAAAAGCCCTTACTCAAGTGCATTGATATAGTTGGCATACCAACTGACGACAAGCATAATGTATTGAATACTGCCGTAAAGCTATTAGCAGAAGGTGTGGACAATAGTATTACTCATGATGACATCAAATCCTGTTATACTAGAACAGTAACTGCAAAGAAGCAAACACAAAGCGTAAACAATAATTCTGGACCAACATCTCCGCCAGCGAGAACGATGAACATTATACGTGTAAAATTCAATAGCTTGGAATGCAAGCAAAAAGTACTTGTTAACAACCGTAGGAAGAAGCTGTCAACGAATATTCTTGGTGCAGAATTTGGTAATAAGCCTATATTCATAAATGAAACTTTATCAACTTATAATAGATCATTGTTTAACAAAGCTAAGCAAATTAAGGTAGATCAAAATTTTTCGTTCTTGTGGGTCAGAAATGGGGTTATTTTATTAAGAAAAAAGGAAGGAGAAAATGCCGAAGAATTTCTTCTTTTGAGACAACTTGTCTTAAGTTATGGTTAATATACAAATGAATCAAATTGAAGTTCCTTTAAATAGTAATTTAACGTCCCTCTACAAACATGACAAAGATTTTTATGATGTAGTATATAAAGCTAATGTAATAGAACACAATTGGTTTATTATTCACCAAAATATTAGAAGCATGCGCAAAAATTTTGATTTATTTTTAACACATTTGGATTCATTCCTAAAAAAGCCGGATTTAATTTTTCTCTCCGAAATATGGATTTATGATCATGAAATTTATTATTTCAATATACCTGGATACAAATTTTACCCAAAATGTAACAATTCATATGCAGCGGGTGGTACTGGGGTTTTTGTATGTAATAGTTAAAATGAGAATTGTGAGATTTTCAGCCCTGATCTAATAGGGTCTGATATGATAAAAGTTTCGTGCTTTAGAGATGATATCAAATTTGTTTTTATGTGTTTTTATAGACTTCACGAAAAAAGTAAGGATGTTTTTCTTGACGAGTTATCTTCCCTTTTGTGTGATGAAGGCTCAAGAAATTTTTTCATTTTAGGTGATATGAATATAGATCTTTTACAAGAATCTGTAATAGTGGAAAAATATCTTACGTTAATGTCTGCAAGTGGGTTGGAGTCTTGTATCAATAAACCAACAAGGACTTCCGGTAGAACTGAAACTTGTATTGACCATATTTTTGCTAGGCTGGATCTAAATGCAAATCTCTCTTGATAAGCACAATATCAGATTATACAATTACGGATCACAGTATGACGTGTCTTTTTTTAAAGAGTGACACAGCTAAACACTCTAAGAATATTGTGCCTGATTATTTAACTCAAACAACCAATTTTAATTGTCTTAATGCACGCTTGCTACAGGAAAACGGGTTTGGTATTATCAAAAAAAAAGAAGAGGTAAACATAAAAGACTTAAACCTTGGATGTCAGATTATTTATTACAGCGAATTGCAGAGAAAGATAAACTACGGGCAAAATGCAAAAAACAACCCAGTAACACACATCTAACCAAAATGTATAATCAAATCAGCAAAGAAATGGCCTCTGAAGTTTCTATCTGCAAAGATAACTATTACATAAACAAATTTCACTGTGCGAAAGGTAATATAAGAAAGGAATGGGAAATCGTCAATAACTTGTTTAATAAAAATGTCACTTTTGATGGACCTTCTAAAATAAGATTAAACAATAGGGACATCACTAGTTCAGTAGAAATGACTAATGCCTTCAATGAGTTTTTTATTAGCGTTCCGATCACTACTCTTTCTGATGCTGGTTATGATACAGCGTCTCCAATTTCTTGTTCGGAAGACTGCCATAATAGTGAAATTAGTCAAAAAAATAGTTTTTTCTTTGAACCAATCTCTTCTTTCGAGTTGTATCGAAGTATCATGCTGCTGGTCGACTCGAATTCTGCTACGTTGAATAGTTATTCAAGTGCTTTTCTAAAGAAAATCTGTTTTAATGTTGTTGATGTCTTAGCACACATTTTCAATAACAGCGTTTATTGTTCTATATTTCCGGATAGAAAATAGCTGAGGTCATACCGATATTCAAAAAAGATGATAGGACAAAGCTGGATAATTACAGACCGATTTCTCTTCTTCTCTTCTCCAAAATCTTTGAAAAGGTGATAAAGCGCAGAGTTGTCGCATTTCTTGAAAAACAATTATTCTTTAGCACAACCCAATATGGCTTTAGAGCTCGAAAATCAACGGAAGATGCACTTCTTAATTTCTGTGGTCAGGTGCACGACAGTTTAAATTGCACAAGAAACACTGCCGCTCTTTTTGTAGATATCACTAAAGCCTTTGATACTGTTCTCTCCTATTGCTTAAATTGGAAAAGTCTGGACTCAGGGGCTTTATTCTAAATTGGTTCGCTTCATATCTTAGAGATGGGAAACAAAGGGTTAAGATTGGGAATTCTTTCAGTGAAAGTCGAGACGTTCGGATCGGAGTTCCACAGGGCTCTGTTCTTGGTCCTCTATTATTTATAATCTTTATAAGTTCTATCTTTAACCAACAATTAAAGTGTACTCAAACTGGTTTTGCGGATGATATTGGGTGTTTGTACTCAAATGTGTCTGTACTGGATTTGACTGCTGATATTAACCATGATTTGGCAATACTAAGACATTGGTTCGGTGTGCACAAGCTAGTTATAAGTGATAAAACTAAAATCATGTTCTTTAACCTACCATCGCTAGACAGGCACTCTCCAACTTTTATCTTTCATAGTCTTGATTGCAAGAAAATTAATTAGTAATTATGTTGCAAATTACAGACAAATAAACTCAAATGCAAAAAGCCTGACCTGCTCTTCAAAATGCTTTCCCATTGAAAATGTCAATGCTTTTAAATATCTGGGTTTGACTATTGACAATAATATGAACTAAAGTATACAAACTTCCTTACTAAAAAAATATCTTTTAAAAGCAACATATATTATGTATCGTCGGCGCAGTGGCTTAGTGGTTAGTGTGTTGGACTACTAAGCGAGGGCTCCCAGGTTCGAATCCCGAGAAAAACCCAAATTCCAACTTAAGGTTTTTTTCGCTGCGCCACCTCTCGCGAACGTCTGACAAACATCCGAGAGTATAACTGTCATGAAAGAGCTTCTCAATTGGCCGTTTGGACTCGGCATAAAATTGTAGATCCCTTCCATTCGTCCCAAAAATAAAAACTCACACAAGACGTATGGTTGTGAGAAGCTAGGCTTGGGTCCATACGGACCTGTTGCGCCAATTATTATTTTTTTTTTTTTTATATATTATGTATTACCTAAGGAATCTATGCTCCCAGAAACTTTTAGAAACAATTTATTATAGTTTGGTACAATCTAAGTTGCAATATGGGCTCGTATGTTGGGGTGGTACTTACAGTAATAGTTTACAACGCCTAATCGTATCTCAGAAACATATACTAAGGTTAATATGGAAAAAACAACACCGTGAACATAGTTTGTGTTTGTTCCGCAAATCAAAGATACTTCCGCTTAAACATCTTTACTTTTATAAAGTCTTAAAAATATTTTACCTAAGAAGTGGAAACTTACTTAATCAGAATTTAACTACCTATGGACTTCGCAGCACTGAACGATGTCTTGCTATTATTCCACCTCACAATACTCATCGCTTTTTACATTTTTACACCTCAGTAGCACCCCGACTATTTAACAGGTTACCTTTCGAACTTCGAAGCATAAAAAAAATATGTTCATTCAACAGATAAGTTAAAAAGTGGCTATTTAGGTTTGACTTCATTGAAATAAATAACTTAATAAAAGTAATTATATAGCGTAGCTTTTTTTATCTTGTACGAAATTTACAAATATAGCATTATCAGTTTATATAATCTTAATCACCCCACAACAATCGTATTTATCTTAAGCTATTAATTTCCATAAATTGAATTAATGCATCCGTCACTAGTTTTTTTAACTAAACGATGTATCCTATATTCCTCAACGATCATTGATGTTATATCTTTTAAGTATATATATTGATTGTTTAATTATGTGCTCATTGCTTGGAATAACAATGAAATGAATTGAATTGAAAATGAAATGAAAAAAAAAACAGCATGATTGTTATGCTTATTAGTTCAATAAAGGACAACTTCGAACACCTAGAAAATAGAGTCAAAAAGATTGCATACCAAGATATTGCAAAAACAATACATTCGGCATAAGTCTATCATATGAATAGGTAGTCTCTAAATGGAAGGGACTTAAAAAACCATATAAGTAATTTATGGAGAACAACAAAACAACGGGTCAGTCGAGGAAATCGTGGGAATACTACGATTTTATTGACGATATACTCTTAAGAGCCTCGGAAATTAATCACCCAGCTGTCCTTTCAACTGAGCACATAGCCGTTTTCGAGTGCGATCCACATTTAGCGTACATCGAATTTGAAAATGAAGTACAAGACCCAGAGCCAACGTTTTCCACTAATTTCCGAAAAAGAAACGCAGTGCAGAGGAAGAGAGAATGGATGTCAGCAACAAGTTTTTGGATTCAATTTTTTTGAAGTGAAGTTTTTTTTTGTTGTTGTTTCTGTATTATTAATATGTTAAAATAATATTACTGAAGACTGATGTTATGCAGCATTAAAAGTGTAGTCATTTATATAGTATGTAGTTTAATAAATTTTTATTTCTTAAAACAATAAATTCAACAAACTTTCTGTTTTTGACTGAGCAGATTGTATATCAGTGACTACGATCATCCTCAACGAACTCTACTACAATAAATTCATCATCATATCATCGGTTTGTTAATATTATACATTATACACATAATAAATAACAAGAATAACATGAACCGGAAACAGGACATCCAATATATATCTGCTATATATAGCTCCCTATTTGATAGAAAAACCTAACATTAGACTAAATTTCAATTGAAGTGTTACACTTAAAGTGGGTTCATTTTCTGTCTATCAATTTTTGTTTTATGCGCTGTGCTAAATTTTATAGTATTGTTCTTTGGTTAAGCAGTTTGACTTTTTAAATATTGTAAGTTTCACGTTATCTCCATTTTTGTACCTTTTTATAATTTATGTTTAACAATAAAGATACCCTGAAGAAGGCAGCAATCCCTGCCGAAACGTCGGGAAAAAATCAATGAACTAATACAGTTTCATTCAAACGCATATGACCAAAAATGGCGACGGATATAACCATTTCCACAAATCACATGTAAACATTATATTATGTAAAATTTACGATGCAATAATATATTTGACTATTGAGGTCTGTTTTAGGGAATCAATATGGAACAGTCTTCGAATTCTGTCTTTTAGTAGACCAAATTGGCGCAGTGGCTTAGTAGTTAGTGTGTTGGACTACTAAGCGAGGGGTCCCAGGTTCGAATCCCGAGAAAAACCCAAATTCCAACTTAAGGTTTTTTTCGCTGCGCCACCTCTCGCGAACGTCTGACAAACATCCGAGAGTATAACTGTCATGAAAAGCTTCTCAATTGGCCGTTTGGACTCGGCATAAAATTGTAGATCCCTTCTATTCGTCCCAAAAATAAAAACTCACACAAGACGAATGGTTGTGAGAAGCTAGGCTTGGGTCCATACGGACCTGTTGCGCCAATTATTAGTAGACCAAATTCACGATCGATTTGGAATGAATCCTGTTGAAAATGTTGTGCTGTTCTCTTAAATGGCCATTATTTGTACGGGGTTACTAGCCACTGTTTTATTGGATAGGCTGAATCTTCCAAAAAATGTCACATTCTTAATGAAAGTAGGTACAAGATTGCGATATTAAATTGTACAATCATTGTGATGGCTGATGGGATCGTGATGAAAATTATTTTCATTATAAGCAAATGAAAATTATTTGTCAAGATTCTTCTCCATCCCTGTTTGTGTAGTTGCATTTTTGATGTAATTGGTCGTGGCAACTGTTAAAAGTTATTCATTATCATCAGCATTCCCTATACGCAATATTGTTAATCACTGTTTAATTGTCTTCAACTGAAGATCTTTTGAGCCATTGTAGTTGTGTATTCCTTTTAATTGACATTCATGTTGAAATTAACGTTATAACTGAGCTGAATTACATATTTACTAGAATTACCAATAATTAAACCAGATCGTTTCTTTTCATAGTAACAGACATGGTTGTACCCAGGATTTGCTGTGTAGTATAGTGTATCTGGTATAAGTTTACTCATGGACTCATGAACTGGAACGGGGTTATGCAATTAATTTTTGCTCAGCCGAATGAATATTCTTGTCTTGTTTATGACTTGAAAGACCTAATTAATGCCCGTAAATTTGAGGTATCGTAGTGTGGGTGTGTCGATGTGAACATTGCGATTTCCTTCCGAATAAATATTCTCGTTTTGCAAACTTATATTAATGGCAGTAGAGTTGTTGGGGTATCTGAGTATTAATTCAGTAAAATATAACGTCGGAATAAAAAACGAGTTAATATTTGTTGTAGCGGTTATTTTTGTAATCGGCAATGCCTCCCGAAAGTTAACAGGCCATAAATACACAAACGGCTTTACCAATAATCAACTTTAGTCTGGCAGTTTACGCAAAAATCCCTTTACAAATAAACAAATATAGTTGCCAGAACATAGCTAACTGTAGGGTTAAATTTTAAAGTTGAGAAAACCGATGTGTATCTCGGGCATTAGTTAAATCATCCCTTTGTAATTTTGAAGAGTAGTGTATGTGTAGCCCAACCATCCAAAATAATGTTTTTGAATTTGGTAATAGAAGCGAACTTAAATACGCTGTTGTTCAACCTGAGCGTTTTTTAATTATAAAATTATTTTAGTAAATTGTAAATGTTTTCTGATTTGGCAAAGTTGAAAAACACAAATTTGTACTAATGTATGCAGAAAATTGAAAAATATTGCATTTTCTAAACACTTGAAATATATATGTACCTATTTCTGGCTTTTCTCTGTTTTATCTTGTTTAACCGCTAGTGCTTGTTTTCATATTGGTTTTTCTTTTTAATAGTTTGCAAGTGACGAATGCATGCTTGGATAAAATAAATTTCATATAAGTTTGGGATCTTTCCAAGACTTTCTTGAGAGTCGCCGCAAATATAATAAAGTTCACTTAAGATTGGACAGCTCATACCTGAATACCTACTTTTTCTACAATTCTCAGTACCAGGTAAATATATGGCTGCAACCAAACCCTCTTCGAAAAAGAAGTTTGTTCCCCGAGAATGCAAATCAGAAACAGTACTGAGACCACCAACTTGGGTCGATTTCCGGTTACTTGCCTACAAGCTATATTTTTATGGGGTGGTAAATGCTAAGCGCGCTAGTATTGTTTCATAGAAATTCGTATTGACAAATGTCACGTACAGCGCTGCCCCCCCAAAAGAGATCAAAAATGCAGTACGGGGGCTTTTAAAATGCAGTACAATATGAAAAAAAAAAAAAAAAACAAATAAAATCCCGAATAATTACTTTATAATGATTTTATAAATAAACATGAATTCAAACAATTAAGAAAAAATTAAATGCATATAATAACAGAGCTCGAAAAATAATCTCAGAAACTAAAAGTTAATATAAGCAAAATAAGAACTATATTACATTCAAAAATTATGTTGGATGACTTAATCAAGTTATAAGAACCCAAAAAATACATCGGGCAGTTTACATTTACCCCTTCCGTGTTTACATTTCCCCCATAGTTTAAAAAAATACTGGGGTAAATGGGGACAACAAATTTCTGTTCTCTTAGAGCTAGGAGCTCGCCGATGGGGTAGAAGTAAACAGGCATGAATTTCTGGTAATTTATTTGCTTGAAAATTGCGAACGAAAGCCGAACAACAACTGAATTAATTAAATTTAAGTTAGAAAAATAACGCTCTGCAGTGGCACTGCTATGTGGGAGAAAGCACAATGTTAACGTGGAAGTAAAACTGAAAAATTGTAAATGCTTTGAGTTGAGTCAGAGATGATGGATATCTTTCGTACGTCTATCCCCCCAAAACCCATTTGTTTACATTGTTGTTTTTGTAATTTTAACCCCCGTCTGTGAATAAGTGCTACAAAAACGCATGTTGCTAATGGCCGGCCAACATTCCTTTTGCTTTTATAGACATCGCGCTGTTCAATTGTTTTGTGTTTGGTGTTGAACTTTTTTAGTTAAAATAAAATAAATAGTGAAATACACATTTCGGAATAGCGAATTCTTGCATTAAAGTCCAATTCATGAACTCACATAATACAGAAAAGAAATGAGCATATGTCCGTGACTTCATGAATTTTACGGGAAAACAGCTTGTAGGCAGCCGCCTTTCCACGGGAAAGTTATATATCTCTGTATTCTATTATCTTTGGTTGAGTCTGTTGCGTTTACATACAGAAGTCAGTTTGTAGTAACAACAAGCGTTGGGGAAAAATATAATATAATAATTTAATTTATTTATATTTATAGATTGATTTATCAATGATGAAAATCTCGAATGTTGGTGTGGTTTTAGTTGGTGTGAACATTTTGACTAGAAGGAAAATATAGATATAAGACTTGTCAGAACTCAGCCAAATCTACGCGAAATAATAAATTTAGGAACTTCTGGAGGAGTAACAGGTAGTAGTGCGAATTCAAGATATACAGAATTTTGTATTATATTGGTGCGAATTGATAGAGGAGAAAACATGACAGCTTTTTTGTAGAAGAATGTCCATGGCTTTGTATTTTTGTCGGTTTTTAAGTTTCCCGAATTATTTATTACATGGTATACGATTTTTAAAATTGTATTTATTTTCACACTTCCATCTACTTTTGCAAGCATTGTTTCGTTGCTTGGCAAATTCTAATTTAAATGGAAATGGATTAGCAGCCTATTTTCACCTGCTAACGATTCATATGTGATTCTGGACTACCAATAATCTTTAATATGCATCATCAACCTACGAATAAATCAAAGCATTCTAACAAACTGGGTTCCGTTTATTGAATAATATGAAAGATATTCTATTACGACAGCAATTCATTGTCTATTTTTTTGCGTAACAATTCGTCTGTAGTGTCGGCACAGTGTGAATTCCGTCTCGCCGATTCCACGGCCGTCCGACACCGACTGCGCAAACACTGCGCCGTTTGGCCACCAACCTTGAAGAGTATGGGACTCTTAGCAACGTCTCGCTAAGAGTGGCCGGCCGCGGAGCGCCCGTGGTGCCGAGAACATCTTCGCTGTTGACGAGGCCATTTATTTTTTCGAGAACGCCGATGGTCAAACGCCAACTGTGGGCAGTGCGCGCTATAGGGCCATGTTAACCGAGTTTTTTTTTGCTGCAATTGGACGAATTAGTACTGGTTCCAACAGGACGGAGCTACGGCACACACTGCGCGAGCCACAACCGATATTCTGAAGGCGGCGTTCCCGGGTCGCCTCGTCTCTCGGTTTTGGCGATTTGCACTGGCCCGCAAGATCGCCCGATTCAACCGTTCCAGACTTTTTTTGTGGGGTTTTTTTAAGTCCCGTGAAGCCCGAGACCCTAGATGCCCTCAAGGACAACATTCGACACGAGTGGGAGAATCTGCCATAAAATGAGCCTGTATGGCAATCAATTGTGACGGCGCCCATTTGGTTGATATCATCTTTTCGACTTGAGTGGTTCCAAGGGTAACCACTTCGACTACAATGTTACAGTGCAATTACTGAGAGATGTATTTCCATTACCAAGGTATGGTAATGTCGAATGGGCTCCACGTTGGACGGTTTCAACAGCTCTGGATTTCTTTTAGTGGGATATATAGAGCAGGGTTTTCGCGAACAAACCAGAAAGCAGACACACTTGAGAAACTTTAACAAAACAAATGTAATGAAATCAATTAAACGCCAGTTGAACGTGTGAAAATGTGATCAAAAATGGGCCCGCATTTGTGTGGCTAACAGGAGCGGACATTTAGCTGGCTTTACTATCCTCCAAAATTTTGATTTTGATATACTTGGTACGAAAAATATCGCCTACAAAAAACCAAAGTCGTGTGAGTTTTAAATGAGTTCCATGTTTCCTTTTCCTACTAGTTACCAGGTATTGAATTAGTTCGATGGTCCAATTTGATCATTTTTGTAGCCCAATAGCTTCCAACAGGCATGTGGATTTTGTATGGGAGGTACCAGAACTACTTGATCGACATAGCCCATTTTTAATACCAACGTAAATGATAAAAAGAAGTCCTTTCGTCAAACTTCATTCGCCTAGGTTGATTCCTTTGGACGCTATCGTGTTTTTAACAGACAGAGACACACATGGGTCTAATATTTTCAACATACAGAAGGACAGACAGACAAACAGACATACGGACATGGCTAAATCGATTCTTTGCCTTTGAAAATTAACAGCCGTATTAATAATTGTTGCGTAACTACATGTTAGGCCTTACCTATTTTATAGAAAACATCAGTTAGTTGTTATATGAGTTATTTTCATTTATTAATAAGAAAATGTAACTAATATGTTATTTATTTAACTAGGTGCTAGTTTACATACGAGTTGGAGAGTAGTTGAGAGTTTTTTATTAATACAGCTACCTATAAAACTTTAAAATATTTTGAAAAATTAAAAATTTAAATGTGCTTCATTTTCGGCAGTATAAACAGACAGCCGAAATGTTGTTTAATTCATATTTATTTCTTGCAACCAGCGACGAGGTAAGAACTTTGAATACTCTAAGGCCATTTCCTAGGAGTGATTGCCTTTACGATTAGTTATTTGGTGGACAGACAAGGCCACTTCCTCAGTCTTCCTTCAAAGTATAAATAACGACGCAACTTTATTTTTATACTATCGTAATTTCGTTTATGCCATCCAATATTATTATACATCTCGAATAAAATACCCGCTACCACTTTTATTATCCTCCCAGGAGGAAATTCAAGGCTACAAGTTTGAGTTCTATATTTGTAATAAAAAGAATAATGTTCTAAAAATAGAGAGTACCGTTAATTTTCTCTTTGGAAAAAGTTTACTGACTTAATACAATACAGTATTTTATTTCCGGTCTTTTGTATTTGGGTCAGCGATGCCTAAATACCCTTCTTGATACCAATCAAAAGTAACCTACTCATTTATATAGGTACGGACGATACAACCATAGACAAATCATATTGAGACCCCCAACTCGCAATCCTCTTGCCGCTGGCCCCCTCAATTTATTTTCAAATTCGCCATTTTGTTTTCCCATCGGTGTTATGTCAATTTAGAATCCATGTGACATGCAAAAACATACAAAATATACAAAAATAAATGCTGCCAACCTCGGCAACCGTGGGGAAATGTGCTAGAGTTCGGGAATACTACATATTTTCATTACTGAATGCCATTGGTTAGTTATTATAAATTGTTAAAAGGCGAATAATTTGATTTTGTTGGTCAATACAACTACATGGTTGCGTATTTTCTGCTTTTGAATATCTTCAACTTGGATTTAATGTGTACATTTTTCTTAGATAACTAAAAAAAAATTGCTTAAAATATTTTTATTTCCCTTCAACCAATTTACGTTGTTAATTTTTTATTAATATTTTAAGCAAATGAACACTTATTTCAAAAAATAAAAATATTATCCACACGTAACGAATAATTTAAAATTTAACGGATAAAATTCTATAAACGCTCTCAGCAACTTTGCCCACAACGGAAGTGGCATACGCAAGGTGCGAGTGTGTTGGTGAGTCGGAATTTTTGAAGTCAGGTGACATTTGTCAATGCGAATTTCTATGTAACAATACAAGCGCACTTAGCATTTGCCACCCCATAAAAATATAGCTCGTAGGCAAGTAACGGGAAATCGGCCGAAGTTGGTGGTCTCAGTATTGTCTCTGGATACAAAATCCTGTTGTCTATGTAACATGACAGATTAATTAATCACAAAATTTTGTACTTAAAATCAAAACCATGTTTATCGAACTAAGTTTTCCCATCCACCAAGGACATTGACCACATGCGTGTAACGAAATAATTATCGCCCTTGGGCTTACACCATATCATTGTACATATATACATAGTTTCAATATAGAATGACCATATCGACCATATACCAGTTGCCCAAATTATCCAAGTTAATTCCAATTCCGCCTACAAGATTTCGTTGTGTCAATTTATTTCAGTGCAGTGGGACGAATACCGAAAAACAAATTTTGTTTGCACATATGTCCTACGCAATACTTATGTATATGTAACAACCTTTTTGCAAAGTAGGTATTCTTGTTTGTACAGAGCATTTTTCGTGGCGTCATAGCGCCCTACCAAATTCAATGTTTAACTTTTTAAATTGAAACTTTTTACTTTTAAGTGTTTATTGTAACTTTTTCGCTTTTGGCTGGGCATACAGTTTTTTGTTGAGGAAATTTTGTTCTACCTTTCTTGCTTAGCTCATAATCCTCTTAAATGGATACACAGGAAGACACAGCCTCTTGTTTTTGTTGCTTTAAAACACTATTATAGTCGACACGGAATACTCTGCCTGACATGTGTTTTTAAGTAGTTTACATCCAGAAAGACGTTGTCACGAATATAAACTGATGTCTCCGTTTTATTGATGAACTTAGTTTGTGAATTTGGACACTGAATAGGCAAGCAGTGTGCGTCTGTTTGTGTAGCCTTTTTGGAATGGACGTATGTACCTATAATTTCTATACATTGGTTTTCTAAATCCAATACATATTTACGAATTTGGTTTTGTTAATTATCTCGTCCATCGTAACAATACTCGTGTAGCAAATTTAATTCTCTACAAATTCAGTGTGATCAACGTTTTGTTTACAATCGATTTACTTATACTACTACGCACTCATATTCATAATCTTTTGTCTTATCAGATTCAAGTTTAAACCAAAGCATTGCTGGATGATTTTTGAGCAAATTGTGCTTTAATCCCTGTCCTCTCAAGTGGAATCTATGAAAATGGTGTTAACTCCCTGCTGAATCCCCAAAGAAATTAAGGAGGGTTTATTTCACCTTTGTTTGAAAATAGAATAAACAAAAGGATCCATATATTCACGGGATTGTAAAAGCTTTTATGTTCTGCATCCCTAATCCATATTATACACGCATGCCAATTTTTTGTGGCCTCATACTATTTTCACTTGGTGTTGACGAAGGAGGGTAGGTAAAGGGGTTGTGTAAACTCTTCAACAGGTTTTTTTTTGTATATACCATTTTCACTACGGGGGATGGACGTAATCTTCTTTGTTTGTTTGGTCAAGTAGTATCCTACTGAAAAATAGGATTTAAATGTGATTCTTCAGCCGCAACGGGAATTAACGACTTTGTTTGTTTTGTGTCGTGTTTAAGTTTTCACCTCATCGTTTAGGAAAATTAAATTCAAATTAAAACAAGTAAAAGTGTTATCATCTGCCTGGCCGATGCTTTGATACCCTCCACTACATACAAGTCATGCAAAATTGGTTTTGTATGGAAGGTACCAGAACTACTTGACCGACAAACACAAATCTTACTAAGCCCGCGCCAACTTCGCCCGATTTGCCTACACATATATTTTTACGGGGTGTCAAATGCTAGGTGCGGTAGTATTGTTACATAGAAACTCGTATTGACTAATGTCACGTAACTTCAAAAATTCCGGCTCACCAACCCACTCGCACATAGCATATGTCATTTTCGCTGTGGGCAAAGTTGCTGACAGCGTTCATAGAATTAAATTCGTTAAGTTTGAAATTATTCGTTAAGTGTCGATAATAATTTCGTTTAAGAAAAAAGCGTTCATTTGCTTAAAATATTTATGAAAAATGAACATTGCAGAATGGTTGTAGGAAAATAAAAATATTTTGAGCAAACTTTCTTCAGTTATTAAAGAAAAATGTACACATGAAAGAGGTAAATAAATAATCATGTTTATCCTAATATGTTTCTTATATTTAAAATATCTCACGTATATAGTTTAATAAACCAAACAAATTAAATTATTCACCCTCTAACGATATATATAAAAACTGACCAATCAGTAATGTTAAAATGTGGTATTCCCGAACTGTATCACATTTAGTGATGGGCACTATCGAATGAATGCTACAATCGATAGTTAGTAATACAATGAATTCGACTATCGAATGATTTTTTTCATTAATTCGTTCAGTTTAAATGAGTAAAGCCAATTTACCTTCTTTTTTTTAGGATCTCAAATACCTACAGCCCAATTACCATTTTTTCGGATTTCTTTGAAACGAGTAATTTGCTAATTAATTTACAACCTTACAAGTTAGTAATGAAAAAACAAAAAATTTATATTTTAAAGTTAAAGTAGTAGATTATTTAGGAACATTAAGTGAATGAAAAAAAATATAAGTTTTTTTTAAAATAGAAATAGAAACAGAAAGTAAACATACACACATTTGATGAATATCGTTGGAATTAGAACTAATGGGAAATTCGAATTTTTGTTACAATTTCTAAAATTGCATAATAGGTACATAATATATTATTGGTAGTATTTTGAATATTATCTTAGACTATTTATTTGAAATCATTTACTTTGAGAAGCATACAGTATGAAAAATGGAAATAGAAAAGTTTACAAAAAAAATCAGGCATCCACTTACAGTCAAATGCGAACGTTATTCATCAAAGAATAAACACTCCAATTAAAAATCAAATCAAGAACAATCACGTTAAAAGTTAGAATATAACTATTAAGCACACAACAAAATAATCACACAACTATCGAATAATAGAACAACATCTGAAGAATTCAAACAAAGTGCATTATAATAATAGGTATATTTTTATTATACGCACTTCTAATAATTATTCTATACAAATTGGCTATTGCTATAAAAAGCAACATATCGATAGGAAAAAGTAAATCGATCAAGAAAGCGCACCCACTATCAAATGAAAATGGGAAGTTGAATGAACGAAAAGTTGAAGGAATGAAATCATTCATTCAAACCTACTATCGAATGAAAATAGTAATTGAACGAAAAATTGAATGAACGAATTGAATCGTTCAAACCTGCTATCGAATGAAAAAAGTAGTAGTTGAATAACTTTTCGTTCATTACTATTTTTTCAGCTACTATCGAATGAACGAATTTTGAGCAACTATCGAATAAGTCGATAGTTTTTATTCGATAGTCCCCAACACTAATCACATTCCTGCATTCCTGTTGACAGCATTTTTTTTTTGTTTTTACGTGTCACACGGTTCTTATTCACATAATAGAAAAGCAAAATAACGAAATTTGAAAAAAATCTAAGCGACGAGAGACTTGCTAGTTCACAGTATGATTTGTCTATGATTATTACAATATATTTAGCCATAGCGATGTATCCGTCGGAACGGAGAATTCGCCGCAACGCAGACTCATCCGGATGCTTCCATCCCATTCGAGGTATATCCGTTGTCTGACATAAGAGTTATTTTTATTGCGTATAATTATCAAAACTTCACTGCAAATTGTAAACGTGAAGCTGTCAAAAATTTCAATTCAAAAAGCCGTTTCGATGGATGGCCCGCTAGGGTAGATTGTTTGGATACAATTACAGGGTCTTGATACATTTTTGGTAATATCTCTCTTGCAGATTGGTGTGTATTAAATATTTCCTATAAGAAGTTTATTTGTAGGAACGATTTTTAAAATATTAGGAATTTCAGAATTGTAGAGCTAAAGTTAAGCCCCAAGACTTACACTCGTCAGATTGAACAGTTTTTGTTTCAACTTTCAGCGCTGCAAAAAAAAGGAAAGTAAAACCGGAACCACATAATGCCTAAACTAATCAAGAATAAGGCTATACGAAAAACGTAGTGTAATTAATCATATTAACGCGTTTGTAATATGAACAAATAAGCCTACAGTGAAACTTTTGCTTTCAAGGTATATAGGAAAAACGTTTGTGCGAAAATGTGGCATCTTCTGAAAACCTTGTGAAAATTGAATTGGACGGAACTGAAGAACCTTATCTTGTTTAAAAACTTTACTGAATACATGTACAAGGTGGCGCAAAAATAACCTTCCGATGTTTTTTGGCTGTAATTTAAAAAAAAAAATGAAAAACTTTGATTCTTCGTGTGGATTATTTTTATTTGGTCTTTTAATTTTTTTTACATCAAGTCGAGAATATGATGTCATGTAAATGGCCGTCGCCACAGTTGATTGTCATTTGAGCCCTTTTTATGGCATTTTCCATCACTTTGGCAAAAACTTCCGGCGATAGGTCCTCACATTCTTGACGGATATTGTCTTTAAGAGCTGCAAGAGTCTGAGGCTTGTTGACATAAGCCCGCGACTTCAAAAAGCCCCACAAAAAGAAGTCTGGAGCGGTCAAATCAGGCGATCTTGCTGGCCAGTGCAAATCGCCAAAACGGGAGATTAGGCGCCCGGGAAATGCATCCCTCAGCATATCGGTTGTGGCACGTGCAGTGTGTGCCGTTGCACCGTCCTGTTGGAACCACATGTTTTCCAATCCCAATTCATCAAGTTGCGGCAAAAAGAACTCGTTGATCATTGCTCTGTAGCGCTCACCATTCACAGTAACCGTTTGGCCCGCGACGTCTTCGAAGAAAAAAGGTCCGATGACTCCTCCAGCGAAAACAGCACACCATACAGTGACTTTGAGCGGGTGTAATGGCTCTTCGTGGGTTACACGCGGATTTTCAGTGCCCCAGAAGCGTAAATTTTGCTTATTTACGTACCCGCTAAGATGGAAATGGGCCTCATCACTCATGATTATTTTTGATGAAAAATCATCATCCTCTTGGTGGTGATTAAGGATGGCTTGAGCGTATGTTAGACGCGATTGGCGGTCAGCAGCTAACAGCTGATGCACCGTCTGCACTTTGTACGGAAACATCTTCAAACCTTGTACCAAAATTCGCTGTAAAGACCGTCGACTGATACCCATTTGCGTGGCACGTCGTCTGGTCGATGTCGGCGGCGCTTCCATGACATCTTCGGCTACAGCAGTAATATTATCTGCAGAACGGCTACTCCGGGGTCTGCCACGCCTGGCAGCATCTCGTGTTGTGCCAGTCTCTTCGAGGCGAGCGGCTAAACGTCGCAGTGTTTCACCAGTAGGCGTTGGACGGCTAGGAAATCTGCGACGAAATTCACGTTGTGCCAAAGTCACCGACCGATTATTGCTCAAATAAATAGTCACCAATATTCCGCGTTCTGGAGCAGTGTAGCGTAACATTGTTTATTTACGTGTATTTCGCATGTGTTTACTACACAAATGCCAAAACAGAACTGACATTAGGGGCCAATCGCAAAATTTATAGCATTTTCTGATAGGAGGATTGCTTTTGCGCCACTTTGTAGAAGTGATATTCGCCTGCAATTGCTCATATCATCTTTTGAAACTTTTTTAAACAGTGGATCCACGTCCGCACATTTTTGATCCCCAGGGAATACTCGTAGCATACTAAAAATATATAACAGTAAAGTATAACTGATAGTACATTTACATTATCCAATCTAAGCCGCCGACTCTATACGATTCTAAAAATTTTGAAATCCTATTTTGATGTTCGATTTGTCTCTCTCATAATGCTTTAATTTACAAGATGACGTTTGCGGTAGGGACTGAACAATGTTCGTAAGCCGCAACATGTGCGTTTAGTCAGCTTGGTCCCTATCTACCTGCCACCAGTTACGAACTATAGGCTTTGACAGACACAGACCCCCAGATCAACCTGAAAAAAAAACAGATTTGGCTATTTTTTCCATAAAAAATTGTTTAATTTTTTATTTCACTTGGTAGCTCATTAAAAAATTGTAAGCCTCGATATAAAATATTTTGCGTTCTCGAGTTTTTACTTAATTTACTTAACGGGCTCCCGACCAGTGAAGAGTCTCTGCCTGAGATATTGTAGCCTTCAATCCTCTGCGATCCCGGGCACGCTGCTTCCAGTTATCCGCGATGGCTTGGTCTTTGAAACGGAGGTTCGGAACCAAGCGGGCTGGGATTCGAAGATCCTCTTAGCTGGAGCATCATTGTCCATTCGCTCGATGTGGCCGAGCCAATGTAGTCTTGGTACAGCTCATAGAGTTCGAGGTTGTCTTGTATCTTCTCCTCCATTCGCCCTCCTCGCACACAGGACCAAAAACCCGCCGACGAATTCTTCTTTCGAAGGAGCCCAGTATCACCTATCCCTTCCTGCTTATCGTCCAGAACTTGGCGCAATAAAGCAAAACAGCAGGATAAGTGTTCTGTAAAGCATATATTTTGTCTCGAAGGACAACCAACCGAAGTAGCAGCGGTTTCCTAGGGTAATTCTTCGCCGAATCTCCACTAGGATGTAAGTTTGTGGAGTTCATGTTTACTCCGAGGTAGATAAACTCCTTAACTACCTCGAAATTGTTGCTGTTGTTGTTGAAATTGTTCTGTATTAGGCGGCGGACAGATGCTTGTTTGTTTGTTGATAGCATGTTCTTAGTCTTTTCCTCATTTACTACAAGGCCAACCAATTTCGCTTCTTCTTCAATCGCCGTAAAAGCCTCTATCACAGAACGCTGGGAGCTACCGATGATGACAATATCGTCTGCATACCCCAGTAGATGAACGGATCTGTTGAAGATAGTGCCTTCCGTGTTGACACCTGCCCTGTGAACTATCTAAGAGATTAAAGAAGTCACATAATATTGCGTGTCCTTGCTGAAATTCGGTGCAGATGGGATGACGTTAAAGTGCTATTCCCAACAACCTTCACAATAAATATTTTTTTAGGTCACAAATGGGTGATTTTATATGGAAAGTTATGATATTTTGAGTTCGTAAAATCTAGCCCGGACACTAAATACGTGTATTAGTTTCGTGCAATGTTATTATTTTGTTACCACTTTGTCGTTGTCATTATCAGCCAGGTTAGTGACGATTCACCGTGACGGAAACCCGATTGGTTATCTTTTACCAATTTTGTATCACACATATAATTTGTAAAATTGTTCAAGCGCAAATTTTTCAATTATTGTTTCCAGAATCGGTATCATATTAATCGGCCTAAATTTTTCGGAATCAATAGAACCAGCTTCTTTAGGTAGGTATTGTAATAAATACCGATTCCTTCAGGTTATTTGGAAAAACCCGCCATTATATGACTCGTTCACGATTAAAAGTATTATATGGCCACCAATATTAAAGCAATCAATGAACATCTTAATATTCAGATTCAATGCATTTTTTGTATCCATCCTTTTGTACACCTTTAGTCATTCATTTGTGTTTATTTGCTTGGATTTATTTTCTAAATGTGGTATGTTGAAGTTAACACAGCTGTTATTATATGTATTTATGGAGATACTGCGTGAGTTTATACTTTCGATAAAATTCGAATTAAATTTACTGACAATTAACTGTTTATAACTTTCCAATTTAGCGCTGAAGCGAACCTCACTGATTTCTATCTTTTGTTCTTTTAACACCAGGTTTTTTCACATAGAATTGTGACTCGATTTAATTTTGTTATATATATAATTCTTTTTTGCACGACACAATGTATTTTTGAATATGTTACGCACATACAGAAATCCCAATCTATTGGTCTATTAAGTACACTTGCTTTTCGAAAATATTGAATTTTTTTCCATTTGAAGGCATTCAGTTCTTCCGTAAACCATTTGGTATCACTTTGCTTAACAATTTATTTATGTTAGATGTAACAAAGTTGATATTTCGTTATCACACTGTAATAAAATTGATCTCATTTTATACTCAAAAGGACTCTAAATTGTTTTTTGTTGTGTTTAATGCCCAATTCACAATGTCGCGTTGACATGCGCGTGCAGATTATGTAGAAACAAAGCGTTCATATGCTGCCACACAAGGGATACCTACATAATACACAAGTGCAAAATCCCCACCTTTTGAAAAATACCCGAATTGACTATCCCCAAGTACAAAATCCCCAAATGAAAAATCCCCAAAGGTTTTGCAAATGCAAAATACCCACAGTAGATGACGATGATTGTACATACCGATAAAATATTTTCAATACGACCGAATATCGGCAAAACGGAATTTTTACAATTTATATGACATAAAATATCATTATGTTAAGAAGTTCTTATTTTTCGTTAGTTTTTCTTTCTTGAAGTCCTTTTTGTTATATTTTTTGAATTTAAGTTGTAATATTATATTAGTTATTATCTTGAATTTAATTGAAAAATGAGTTACAATTTTAATCCAAAATCCCCAATCACAAAATCCTTAAACATAGATTCCCAATATTTCGAGTGTATCTAAGAATTGATGTTTGCCTTAATCTATCTTTAGGGATTTTGTGAATGGGGATTTTGGATTTGGGGATTTTGGGTTTGGGGATATTGACTTGCGGATTTTAGGTTGGGGATTTTAGTTTTGGAGTTTTCGTACCCAACCCTTCATTCGAAGAATGAAACAATTTGATTTTAGATCATTGTAAACTTAAAATAAGCTTATTTATTCTTAAACATATCGCAATCAAGAATGTGTGATCTCAAATCATTATAAACTTAGAATAAGATTATTTATAATGAACAATGTGTGAGGTCAAATTAAGCTAAAAATCACCTTATTGTTAACCTATTTATCAGCAGTAAAAATATTGCTCCCTAAAGCTTAAAATAATTACTCTTGATATAAACTTTCAAAAATTTAAATAAGAACAAGTTAATCTATGTTACATTTCTTGGAATGCTTCAAGAATGTCATATCATAATTAAAGTTTGCACAGTTTTATTTGTCAAATTTATTATCAACTCCGTCACTTTCCTGTTTAAGAAAATAAACCAAAATTATTTTGTTTTTTTAATTTATTGAAGAAAAACGCTTAAATCGACTTAAATCTTAAATATGTCTTTGCATTATTTAATTTTTCGAGAAGATTCTTCAGTCGTTTTTCGTCATCATCTTCATCGGGGGCAACTTGTTACAATGGATTATTATTGCTATACACGAGAATTAAATTGCCTTCCGCACTGTCCAGCAAATATTTATTTATTTATTACTTATTTCGTCTTACAAACTATCTTATTTTTAGACTACTTCTAATATCAATACAGAAATTCATATTTTATATTTTATACACATATTTAATTATTAGATTACAGTGAATTCATTATAGCAGTTTTACAAAGTATTCTACTCATATTGAAGTCAATTGAATTATTATATAAATTATAATTGACACAAGCTTTAGTTATGGGATCATTTTGACCATAATTAGTTCTGTGCCGAGAAACATAAAAAAAATACAGTTTTCTAGGCCGAAGAATGCGAAAAGGAGTGTATATACTAAACATTGATAATAAAAGCGAACAATCAATATGAGCGGTAATTACATCATGTGCAAGAAGTACTGAGTAATAGGTTCTTCTTTTAGCCAGAGGCTTTAAACTCATAAGCGCACATCTTGCTTCATAAGGAGTTATATGGAGTTATACTCCAGTTTATTTTTCTGCGAGCATATTTTGTGAATCGTTTTTGAATTTTTTTCAATCCTAGCTTCAGCATTGTGGTAGTAGGGATTCCAAACTACGCAACCATATTCTAATATAGAACGAATTGGATTTGGGGATATTGACTTGGGGATTTCAGGTTGGGGATTTTAGTTTTGGAATTTTCGTACCCAACCCGCCACACAAAATACAACTTTAGGCGTTGGATAGACTTTAGATCGTAAATATCGTAAGATTCAACGCGACGCCTGAGTAGACCTACTCTCTATTATCACGCGCGTTTGACAACTTTAGAATTTCGAATTGTTCGATTTGAGGTCATAGAATGTGCCGTTGATAGTTGGAGTAGCACAGAATCACTAATGTTTATCACACACATGTTTTAAAAAGCAATATAATTTTTTTTTATCAATTTTGGAGAATCCCTTTTTAGTTTTTGCACAAAAATTACAGCTACAAGAAAAAAGAGAGTAGACTTGATATTTGAATTCTGCTCTCAAAACCAAACCGAGCTTTAAGTCTGTCATAGGGTAAGGCGAGGAGGATTTGACGAAAGGAGGATTTGTCATTTCCAAATATCCTTTGACACATTATGCGCAGAGTGCGCAAAAATCAAAACAAAGAGTGCCTGGCGTGATATGACTCCCTCATATGAATATGTCACTTGTGTCTCTGCGTTTTTAGTAAACACACGTGATTTTTGTTGGTGGTGAATTTTTTTGTTACTTTGCTATTTTTTCTTTTCGGATAAAATCTTTCTGCGCCAAGTTTCTTAATTATACGAAAAGTTATAACATCTTTCAATAAACCAGTGTTGACAATAAGTATACGGTTTGGTAGAGTTTGTTCCAGAAATTTGGTAAGTTGAAAAATAATATTCAATGTGACAAAAGGAGGATTTGACAACTGAAAAGTAGGATGATTTGACAAAATGTCACATCCTCCTAACGTTTTTTTTTTTAACGATATTTAGTAGATAAGTAGTTGAAGAATTAAATTTGGACATAATTATTTAGGAAAATATGCCGAATATCTACAAAAGAAAATATCCTGATAGGGTTCTTGACGAAGAGGCTCTGAGACAATCATTGAAGGATATTCAGAGCAAGATTGAAACGCCGCTCGGAAATACAATATTAACCGAACTACAATTATATATCGCCTTAAGCTTTTGTCGGAAAATCGTGTTCCAATTGAGCTTCAGAGCAAGACAAGTATTAAATATTCTGTTGGCCAAATCTTTACGACTTCGGAAGAAGCAGAGCTGACGGAATATTTTAAGAAATGCTCAAATCTTCATTACGGGCTTACGTTTGATATGGCGAAACGATTCGTTTACGACTATGCCATAAAAAAACAAAAAAAAAAAATGCCCTTCTTCCTGGGATAAGGAGCAAGCAGCTGGAAAAGTTTGGCTGTTAGGGTTTATGAGGCGAAATCCGTCCATAAGTCTACGGAAACCGGAGAATATAAGCTTGGCTCGTCTTCGCGCTTTTACGAAAACTGCTGTGACGGATTTTTTTTGCAAGCTTAAGGGTGTTGAAACATTCGCTTAAGCCCGAAAATATATATAATCTTGATTAAACTGGGCTAACAACGGTCATGGACTCAATTAGAGTAAGTTGTAAAAGTTTTTGTAGAAAGAATGTATTGTGTCGCTAAAACCACTAACTTTTGTAGATCATAGCACAAAAGGGCAAAAGAACAGTATCGCAAACCGCTTCAGGTGAAAGAGGCACTTTAGTGACAATGGTTGCAATCGTCAATGCAGCTGGAAATCATACTCCTCCTGTCTATGTATGTCCTCGAAAGAAGTCAAATTCTTTGTTCATGAAAGGCGCCGCGCCTGGAGCCATTGGTTTGTTTTCTGACAGTGGCTGGATGACATCAGAAATGCACCTTAAAGTTTTAGAACACTTACAACATTTTTCTAAGTGCTCAAAAGAAGATCCCATTCTCCTTCTTTTGGACAACCATGCCTCACACTGTTCGCTGGATGCTATTTTGTACTGCCGCGATAATGGTATTATTTTGCTATCTTTCCCACCGCATACATCTCATCGTCTGCAGCCTTTGGATGTGGCCGTGTTTGGGCCCTTTAAGCGACAGTGCAAGGTATCATTCAACAATTATTTGGTCAACAATCCGGATATACCTACGGGAATCACCATATATGACATCCCAGCACTTTCATCTCAACCCTTTCTCAGAGCATTCTCTCCAGAAAACATTACGAAGGGATTTTTATCAACAGGAATTTCACCTTTCAATTCTGATATCTTCGAGGATAGTAAGTTTTGTCAACCTGAGGGATTTGAAGAAACCATGGAGTCAACTGCTGCTTCCTCCATAGTTCCATCAACACCAATTGTATCCTTTAACAACTTTGCTACAGCAGTGCTTCCAATATCAGAAGCCAATGAAGACGAATCCGCTTGTATAGTCTCTGCATATCAAGCTCCATCGCCGTCAACATTAATTAGCGAACTACTTCATACAACACCTGAAGCTATTCGGCCATTCCCAAAATTAGGGAAAAAGAAACACACAGGTCGCCCAGCGGGAAAGTCCCGGATACATACTGATACTCCAGAAAAGAACCGTTTAGAAGAACTTGCAGCCAAAAAGAGCCTTAGGATGAAAAAGCTGAGCATCCCTAAGGCAAAAAAACATAAAGTTGTGAAACGGGTGCTCCATGATTCTTCTAGTGAAGATTGTGATAAATATAGCCTTAGGGATTCGGATACATCACTACAATGGCAATGCAGCGATAACGAGGAAATTGAAGAAATTAAGTTCAGCAAGCATGTTGCCGCCAATCCTGGAGATTTTGTTCTCATAAGATTTAGGGATAGAAAAGAGTTCTTTTACGTTGGATTGGTAGCAGCTGTTGAAGAAAATTCCGATTTACCATATACTATAAAATATTTGCGAAGGCAAAGCAAGTCCAACATTTTCTACGAGCCAATAGTGGAAGATGTTAAACTGGCAATGTCAGTGGACTTGGTAGCCAAACTTCCAAAGCCTGAACAAATGCCAGGTACCCCCAGATCAAAGGAAAAGATACGATTTAACGTAAGCTTCGCAGATCTCGACATACGTTGAAATACCTTTTAAAACCGTTAAAATACATTTCAAATACATATCTTTTTTAATTTACAACATAAGTAATGAAATTGAAGCTTTAATTTGCAAGAAAAACCTTTGCCACAACAGTGTTAACCTTTCAGCATTTTATTAAATAAAATTTGTTTGTTCTTTATTAATATATTTTTGCATTTTAGTAATAAATTCGAGACTGATAAATCCTCCTGCCATCTGTCAAAACCTCCTATGAATCTGTCAAATCCTCCTACAAAGTAGGAGGATTTGTCACTTGCTCAATATTGGTTTTGAGCTTAATATCATAAAACCCTTTTTGATTATATTATTGTAATATAGACAATATTGAAGTCAAATAACTAAGGAACATCTCCTACTACGAAATTGTAAGCTATCGGGTCAATGCTGGTTCCGAAGTGTGAAAGAATATTTTTGTGTCAAATCCTCCTCGCCTTACCCTACTCTACTCTCTCAACGCGCATTATTCGCTTTAAAGCAGCATTTTGTTTTACAAAATTGTTACTTACTAACTTAAGGTGGCACTACAGTCCGGGGTGGCCAGCGCGATCTTTAGCTAGCTGTCACCAGTTTCGCACGCTAAGTTGGTTAAGGTCCCCTTCCACTTGCGTGCGCCACCTGAGTCGCGGTCTTCCACTACTGCGCCTTCCCTCGGGTGTGGATTCGAAGATCTTCCGGGCCGGAGCATTCGTGTCCATACGCTCTACATGACGCAGCCACCTTAGTCGTTGGACCTTCACTCTTCTGACTAGGTCGATGTCGCGGTACAGCCCGTACAGTTCGTCGTTGAATCTCCTCCTCGATTCACCGTCAATGCAGACGGGACCAAAAATCACTCGAATTAGACTAGAATTTGTCTCTCGAAACAACCCAGAGTTACCTCATCCGCTTTTGACAGAGTCCATGCCTCTGCGCCATATAGCAGGACTGGGACGATTAGGGTCTTATAAAGGGTCTCTTTAGTTGTTCGAGAGAGGGCTTTGCTACTCAATTGCCTTCTTAGCTCAAAGAAACAGCGATTGGCAAGAGTTATTCTACGTTTAATCTTAGTGCTGGTGTCATTGTCTGAGTTCATAGCGGAGCCTAAACAGACAAAGTCCTTAACCACCTCAAAGTTATATCTGTCTATTGTGACGTTCTGTCCGAGCCGTCGGTGTTGGGTGTCCTTTTTTGTTGACAGCATATACTTCGTCTTGCCCTCATTAACCGCCAAACCCATCTTCGCCGCCTCAGTCTCAGTACTGACAAACGCGCCATTTGCATCACGCGGCGTTCTGCCAATTATGTCAATGTCGTCGGCGTACGCGAGTAATTGGACGGACTTTTGAAAGATCGTGCCCTGGTGTTAGCGTTTGAGTTTTGCACTATTCTTTCAAGAAAGATGTTGAATCGCCTTGTCTAAATCCTTTTTTGACATCGAAGGTCTCGGTGAGTTCTTTACTGACCTTGATGGAGCAGCGTGCATTCTCCATCGTCATCCTGCACAAACGGACGAGTTTGGCAGGGATGCCAAAACTAGACATTGCTCTGTTAAGCTCGTCCCTATAAATGCTGTCATAGGCGGCCTTGAAATCGATAAAAAAAGGGTGGTGGGTATCGATTTGGACTTCATGGGTTTTCTCCAAGATCTGCCGCAGTGTGAATATTTGGTCAACGGTAGATTTTCCTGGCCTGAAGCCACACTGACAGGGACTAATCAGGTTGTTTACGAAAGGCTTCAGGCGTTCACAAAAAAACGGCTGATAAGATCCTGAAGGCAATGTTAAGAAGACTGATACCTCTGTAATTGGCGCAGTTCAGAGGGTCTCCTTTCGTGAGGATCGGGCAAACAATGCTGAGGCTCCATTCATCGGGCATACTTTCCTCCGACCATATTTTACAGTCATCGCCTGCCGCTTTGACCAGCTCGGCGGCTAGGCCATCTGCTCCACCCGCTTTGTTGGACTTAAGTTTAGATATATCTATCTCCACTTCGTCCAGGTCGGGTGGATGGTATTGTTGATCCTCATCGTCCAGGTTGGATGGTTCATTCTGCCTGACAGCGGGACTTAAATCGTCATCGCCGTTAAATAGTCTGCAGAAGTAGTTCTTCCATATCCTCAGCATCGACTGCGATTCTATTACTATGTTCCCTTTTTCGTCCTTGCAGGCTTCGGTTCGGGCTCTTCAGCCTTGTGAGGATCTTTTTACCCTTTGGAAAAACTTCCGAACCTCATTCCTGCAGTAACATCCATCTATTTCTTCTCATGCTCTTTCTTTTTCCTCCGCAGAAGCCGGTGTTCGTCTCTTGTCTTCTGTGCGTAGAGCTCACAAGCAGCTCTTGTCCTTCTTTGCAGCGCCGCTTTGTATGCCTCTTGTTTCGCTTGTGCTTGCCGGCACTCGTCGTCGAACCAGGGGTTTCGTTGCGGTGGTCGGGTGAAATCCAGCACATCAGAGGCGGCGTCTCTGATGGCTTTTTGGCAATGATGCTCACAAACGCGCCATTTACATCACTGGTCTTCAATACTTGATGCTGGCTGCATAGGACCGCTTGAGAGATTGAGAAAAGGATCTGGTGATCTCTTGCGATTGTAGCCTTCCGACGTCAAACTTCCTCACAGTATTTACTTGTCTTGGCGGTGTTCGGGATATCCGGAGTCGTACCTTGGCTATAACAAGGTAGTGGTCCGAGTCAATGTTCGCCCCTCGGAACGTTCGGACATCCATAATACTGGAGGAGTGCCTTGCATCGATCGCAATATGGTCAATCTGGTTGACGGTAATTGGTCAGGAGATCTCTATGTGCCCCTGTGAATATCGAGATGAGGGAACTGTGTACTAGCCACGACAACATTTCGCCCCGCCGCGAACTCGATCAGCCTAAATCCGTTTGCGGATGTGGTGTCGTGTGGGCTGGACTTTCCGACAGTACTACCAAAGATGCCCTATCTTCCTAACTTTGCGTTAAAATCGCCTAAGACAATTTTAATGTCATAACTAGGGCACTGCTCGTAAGTTTTGTCCAAGAGCTCGTAGAACCTCTCTTTGGTGTCGTCGTCTTTCTCCTCCGTGGGGGCATGCGCGCATATAAGGCCAATGTTGGCGAATTTAGCCTTGATGCGGATTGTCGTGAGGCGCTCGTTTACATAGTTGAAACTTAAGACTTCTTGCCTCAGTCTGGCGCCAACGACGAATCCACATCCGAATAGGCGCTGTTTTTGTTGCCGATAACAGTCGCCGTTATAAATATCGCAGTTTTTCATCCTCTTTTTGCCAGGGCCATCCCATCGCACTTCTTAAATGGCGGTTAGATCTGCTTTATAGTGGTTCAGGGCCTCCGCTAGTTGTTCGGCTGCACGGGGTCTGTTAAGGGACCTAACATTCCACGTACAGATCCGAAATTCGTTGTATATCGTTTGCCAGGTTCGTCAACAGTAAAATCATCCGTATCTGAGGCTTGTTGATGCTTCGCAACTACAAAGGTTTTACGTTGTCGGGCAGTTACCCCGGCGTACTTTTTTACAAAAATTGGTGCTTGCGTGTTTTGGCGTTTAAAATCGTAAAGTTTCGATAAAGCGTGTCAAAGCGCGCAGACGCACGCACGCGCTTAACGCGACATTGTGAATTCGGCATAAAAATGTCAATGAACTTTCTGTCCTTTGATATATGTTTTTAAACAACAGCCACTTTAACTAAAATTGACTGTTATTTCCGGCACTACCTATGTCCGCACAAATATTTCTTACCTAAGGAGATATAACGAGGTCAATAATTGTTGAGAACTAAACCGCCAGGATGACTGCTTATGCGCTGTCGCGTCGTATAGTTCGGAAGACTTATTTCACTGTCACTAATGTTGTTTGTCAAATGAGTTTCCGTAATAGCAAGGATATCAAGTGTATTATATTTCACTAAGAATTTAATTTCTTTAAACCACTAATGGTCGCATGTATGATCCCCGGAAATCACAAATTCTATATCAAAATTGTTTCTACTGCGCCATCTCTCGCCAACGTATGGAAAACGTCCGAGAGCACAACTGTCCTGGAAAAGCTTCTCAATTCAGTACGTTCTTTCCATTTGTTGAAAAACAAAAATTCACACAAGCAAATGGTTGTAAAAGACTAAGTGTCCTATACGGACCTGTGTACTAACTTTATTTATTTGTTTTCGCTTTCTTTACCTATATTAGCTTACTGTCTAGTTCGTTGTCGAGGGCTTTCAAATGAATCAATTGAAAATCCGCTTATATTCCGTCAAACGATCCACTAACCCTATTATGGGCACAACCTACGATTTCGATGTAATCGCACATTCGCTAAGCTTGATTACGTCCATGCAATCCTATTGTAGTCCGCCTTAAGAGTATGATTTTCAACCGATTCAGTTGTATTTCCTTTGTGCACTCTTTATGTCAGATTACTGGCCGTGTCGTGTGACACCTTGGCACTTATCCCGTAACTTTTCAGACGATTATCTCCGAAACGATAGACCTCCAAAACGAGCGACTAAGTGCAACAATTAAGACTTTGAGAGCTTAATCCAGTTTATTTTCCACAAACGTAATGAAAGCTGACGATAGTGTTAACAATTCGCTTACATTATAACTTATTATGTTCATCAAAGTTTCAAATGCGACATTGTCATAAATAAGGAAACAAGGGGCTATGTGACACCATACCGGTTAACTAGACAAATATATTTGTTGCGTGGTGTGTCTTTACACATACGATTCATAAATCGTCATGTTCGTAAAACTACGTGACCCACTTTAATTATAGATGATCTGTGAAAGGATTCTGACTCTTACTCGGAAAAAAAAAGATTTACGTTTAGGTACACACAAGTACAAAACGAACTCAAATGAGCAAAGAAGAATAACTCTCTGACAGGTTTATTTACGGAGAACAATTTTCATCTTGAAAAATTATTCAAAAAAGGATACTCCTACGACGCACAGCGCAGACTGAACATAATTTGGGCTTGAATTCGACTGCACGCGTCGTTTATTTAATGTTGACTTTAGCCTTAGCTGAGCATCGATGTTATTGATTACAAATCGAGTTCCACTCCAGTGCTTGTGTCTTTAATATTTAGGTACCTAATCGAGTAGAACAATCTGTATAATATTCCCTTGTTAAATATTTCTAAAATTCCACATCTTCCCACTCCTGGCCTGGAATGTGTATAAAACAAATCTAGCATAGGTCTAGTGATTATAGACTCACGTCCTGGCTTTTTTACTATCGAAATATCCATCATAAGGTATCGAAGACTCAACTAACCGATGGATACGAGCCATGCTGGAAAGTGGAGTTATAACACCGTCGTCAGGAGGAGTGGCTGTGTCTATGACAGCAGTCAAAGGCTGCCCCCAAGGAGGAGTACTTTCCCCCTTGTTCTAGTCACTCGTCATAGACAGTCTATTAGTCAGTCTACATAATATAGGTTATGACGCCATAGGATATGCCCAAGGTATATACAGGGTGGCGCACCAATTGTAGCACAAGAAGAAATTCAAATAGCTTTTTTTTTAATCGATGTATTTCATTTATTTTTTTATTATTGGTTAGAAAATTTAATTTTATTTTTAATAGTTAGTTGTTTTTAAAGATTATAGATCGCAAATGACCTCCACGCTCTCCCACGCATATGCGGCACCTGATCAAAAAACAATTCATTGCGGCCTGAAGAGTTGAAGTTGGGATCGCCTCAATTATTGTCGTTATGGACTGCTTTAATTCAGTTAAATTCCTGGGCTTCGTTTTATACACCTCTTGCTTGACATAACCCCATAAAAAGAAGTCTGGTGCAGTCAGGTCAGGTGACCTTGGGGGCCAGCGAAGAGTGGAGTTCCTAGAAATTAATTTGTTTGCGAATTTTTTGTTTAGCTCCGCCATAACTGGTCTGGCTATATGTGCAGTTGCTCCACCTTGCTGAAACCAAACGCTGTTGAATGGTATACGTCTTCGGCGCAGTTCTGGGTAAAAAAACTCCTTCAACATCTTTAAATAACGGTCCCCATTGACAGTAACGGTTACACCGTTTTCTTCAAAGAAGTACGGCCCGACAATACACACTGCGCACCACACAGTGACTCGTTCTGGGTGCAGTTCCGTCTCATGGAGCATTTCTGGATTAGACTCTTTCCATATACGGCAATTTTGCTTGTTTACATTGCCGTTAAGATCAAAATGGGCCTCATCAGACATAAACAAACAATTGATCAATGTGTTGTCTTCTTCGGCCATTGATATCATTTTTTGGCAAAATTCCAGGCGAACAGGCAAATCCTGAGGGTTTAACTTGCTAGTAATTTGTACTTTGTACGGAAACAAGTTTAAATCGTCATGAAGTATCCGTTGTAATGACCGTCTACTAACTCCAATTTGCCCCGATAAGTTTCGGGTCGAAACTCTCGGATTGGCCTGTATTGCAGATGCTACTGCTGCGATTGTATCCTGAACCCGAACATTGGCATCTCGATGGTACGGCCTTCGTGCGATGCTTCCAGATTCGGCAAACATGTTTACAAACCTCATAATGGTCCATCTACTCGGGGGATTACCGCCAAACTCCCGCCTAAATTCCCTTTGGACGGAAATGACGGACTGCAAAGCATGGTACCGTTGCACTATCCAAATTCTTTTCTCCCAAGCATCCATTTTTATAAATCTAAATAGTAACCTACAAAATAAAAAAAAAAAATAAGCCGATTACTCACACAGAAAAAAAGTTATTACGTTTTATTTTTGTAGCACGATTCGTGCGCCACCCTGTACAATAAATGGTATGATCTTCCGAGTTGAAATTTGACGTTCTGCTTTGTTTACATTTCTATGCATGCAAGTAAATCGCCAAATGTTGTTTTGTCTTGATAATAAAATAAAGAATAATTATAAAGCTATGTGTACCAAGTGAATATGATGGACTGTCGGTAAAATGTGCATTTATTTATATTTGTTTAAATTAGTAATATTTTTACTTCCTTGAGGCTAAATAATGATCATTTCATAACTAAAGAAAGCATAACCCTGCAACTTTACTGCAGCTACTGGCTGATACAATAAAGAATATCAACAAAAAATAATGAACGAGTATTTATATTTAATGCATAGTTTTATTCCATTTTCTTTTTCTTGAATTTATATTTTCCAACGCATCTTTGTTTAATATACGAATTTTGAAATACATTTTGCAGCCGAAAAACAGTTTTTTTGTTTCACAGTCTAGTTCAATCGTTTCGGCCATTATAAGTAAAGTTTTTATGTTATTCGGCCCCAATTTCAATGACGTTGAATTATATTCGTTAAAAATATCATCAAGCTGCTTGAGAGTATCTATAAATTTTGCATTCGGTTTTTGCAATCCTCCCTCTGTCACTTGATCCGTCCATGGTCAAAGATCCAGACAGTTGATTCTCGCAATATGTTTCCAGCAAATTCGGAATCTTGGATTTAAGGCGGCAGATAATGTAACCTGCTAGGTATTCTAATGCGTCATACTCCAACTCAGTCATATTCCTGTCAACTGTTGATTCTCCGATATCAGCTACTTCGTCCACAAGGCTTGTGAGCAAATTCGATGTTATGATCGTTTCCGAGTTTAACTCAGCATCAGAGGTATTCAACGCATCTTTTTCTTCATCTTCGTCATATTGACTTGGAATAATGCCATCATTCACATCCATTTTCAGTTGTTGACTGACATCAGACTCTACATTTGCAGACTGTGAAACAATGCTTTCATTTCGTCCTAATATGTAACTTCGGAGACGATATTTAAATTGTAACGCCGTGGGGTGATCATAAAGTCCTCCTTTCGCCCGCATCACACCGAAGAAATTTTCCAAAGGATCTTGATTCAGGCGGTATGTCAGGAAATATTTGATCTGGTACTCTTGTTGTAGGTCCTTGAACATCATGCGCAGGGCACTGACGTTGGTGAGTATTCCTTGCTGAAATGGTATTAGTGATTTATGGTTTCCAATTCGCATTGTTCTTATAGTAAAATCTATTAGGTTCGACCTCTAAACCAAATGCTGCCTTTCTTGGACGCTAGTCAATCCTTGGAGACCTTGTGTTGAAAAGATCAAACCAATCATTAACCTGTCAGAAATGAAATTGCGTTAAGATATGATAATTGTAACTAAGTATTCAAAATTACTATCTCTTTACATAAAACAGATAACTCTTGCAAATTTTTAGATTTAGCCAAACCTATGGTACCCAGTCTATTTAATGCGCACGAATTTGTGTGCGAAAAAAGCTGCGTTGCAAATTTGACCTTTTGACTTTTTCCTGCTTTTACTGTGAGATGAGTGTTTGTTAAACTACTTGATATTTTGAGATCAGTGAGAGACTGTTTTGCCAAAAGTTCTTCAAGCGGCTCCTTGGTTAAATGTTTCCCATCAAGAATTACTCCAGTGTCCAGGAAATGATTCCGGAGTAATTTAATTAAATGCGGAGTGTCACTTAAGACATAAATCTTTTTTTTCTTGTCACTGGGATGGAGAAAAACGGGTTGGCTTTCATTTATACCCATTTTTCGGCCGAGTCCTCGGTTACCCCCTCCCAAATCGGAAACTATGGCGACAACGTGATATTCCATTTAGTGAAACTTCTTGATTATGGTTTTAAACATTCCTTTTGTTAAAGCAGAATCGTAGTTATAGTAAATTGGCTGTTTCCAATTCTCAAAAAGCCCTCTAGCCATTACGACTTGCACATAATTAGCGGGTGGTAAGAGAGTATGTATCGGTTTTCTTATCGTATTCATATGTCTTCATTTCATCTGCCATGAGGACGCAGACTTTTTGAAATGCAGACAGATTTGCATTTCGCAACAAAGCAAACACAGAGCTGAGAATACCAGGGTTAATTTGAACTTTTGATGCCCACTTTCTTAAAGTAACAACGGCTGGCAGAGGATATTTTCTATTCAATAAAACCCTATACGCTTTTGGATCGCTTGAATAAATTGCAATGGCTGAAGATATGTCGTTGACTTCCCATTTAATCCTTTTTCCATTTGTTTGCAACTTCCTTCGTTGCCCAGGCGTAAATATGTCATCTATGCATTTACTTTCCTGTCTAAGAAAATTAACTTCTTTCTTTAGACTCTTATTTTGTTGAATTAACTCATCCATTTGTGTAATGTAAATGTAATTTAACTTAATGCCAAATAAATTCTATCAATTAATAATAATTTACCTCAGAACTGTCTCTCCTAAATTATCGGTGTTAGTAGATTTGTCGAGTCGTGATACACTTACTACCGCTGATACTTCCTGTGTATCCGCAGTTGTTAAAGTTTCTTGAAGATTTTCAAGTCCTGTTTCATCAACAATATTTCTGTTGGGAACATTTTTGTTAACAATTGAGGTTTTTATTCGTAATAATTAATCTTACAAAATTTCCTCGACTGTTTTTCTTGCATCTCGCTTATTTTTCCTATCTTGGCGCTTACTGTCGATATCGGCTACAGATAAAGGCAATTTTTCAGTTGGAACAGCATCCGATTGTAGCCTTTTGCTGTTCTTGGGGAAGTAATGAAGCATTTCATGCATTAAATTCCGAAAATATTGGCCAGCGGTAAAGTGTTTGGGGCACATAAATGCATTTTTTGTGTTGAATGTGTCTTATCTGCCGCACTTAAAAAGCCACATTAAATTTACACCAAATAATCACAAAAATAAATGTTTTTATATTTGCCGCCAAAAAAATCCACTAAACAAAATGTCAAAACACGATACAGGTGACGTAAATTTATATGAGAGAGATGGAAATAGACATGAGCAGTATCATACTATTATATTCTATATACCTTCGGATATGCCGACGATTTGGGAATTGTCATTAGTGGTAAGCAATGCGCTACCATTAATAGTAGAATGACGAATGCTCTACTACATGTTTTAGTATGGTTTACTACGCAGGGTTTATATATAAATCCTAACGAAACTATTGTAGTAGAAAGAGACTGGTCAATTTAGAACCCATTATCCTTTATGGAACTACATTAAATTACCCCAACGAAGTAAAATATCTCAGACTTATCCTTGACAAGAAACTCAAATGGAACTTACACATCAAGTCCGCCACAGAGCGTGCCACAAGAGCCATGTGGGCCTGTAGGTGTCTGTACGGCAGAACTTGATCCCAGAGTGATACACTGGATATATACAATGATTGTAAGACCCATTATCTCGTATGCGGCAATCGTTTGGTGGCCGAAAGACCTTGAGCGAACCACGGCAAACAAGCTTCAGATGCTTTAACGGATTGCCTGGGATTACAGGTGCAATGCGCACTTGTCCAACAACAGCACTTGAGGCCATTATTGGGCTCTCACCCCTGCAGTTCTTCATTAGGCGTTTTTCTTTTTTAGTTCAGAGCGCAACCTGAACTGTTATACAAAAAGTTCGTGTTTCTTTTTTAGCTCAGATACATCAGAGCTCAGATTTGTGTTTCTTTTTTCGATCTGAGCATAACCAGAGCGCGCTCGATGAGCTCAGAATAAATTGACTGAGCATGCTGAGTAAAAAGCTGATTACACTTATACATACACACTTCAGTCACATTTGACAGAAAATAAAAAACAGGATAATGGCTGAAATGGCGGATGAACCTTGTTGTTCTGGCATTGAAGGTAAACATATTTAATAAATAGCAATTCATAAATATTCAATTTATGCATAAACTTTATAACTTTATAACTTTATTAGTTTAATAAAGGAAAACTTCAACCGCCTGGAAAATGGAGTAAAAAAAAATGCGTACCAGGAAATTGCAAAAGCAATAAATAATGCATTCTTTTTAAATCTAACATACGAGCAAGTAGACTCAAAGTGAAAAGGACTCAAAAAAAACATATAAAAAAATTAAGGAGGACAATAAAACAACGGGTCAGTCGAGGAAATCGTGGGAATACTACGACATGATTGACGATGTCCTATTTAGAGCTCCGGAAATTAATCCCCCAGCCGTTCTTTCTTCTGAGGACATAGCAGTCTTCGAGTGCGATCCACATTTAGCTATCGTCGATTCGGATAATGAAGTGTACGATCCAGAACCAACCTTTTCAACTAATGTCCGTAAAAGGAAGCGCAGGAATACAGAGGATGCGGCTGAAAGGCGGCATAGGGAGAGGATGAATGCCAGCAACAGGTTTCTGGAAATTTTTCAAAAAAATGGTGGACAAAATGTGAGCCAGCAGGGAAAACCAAATTATTTTTGAAGTGAATTTTTTGTTTTGTTTTTGTTTCTATTTAATATGTTTAAATATTATTACTGAAGACTGTTAGTTAGTATTAAAAGTGAAGTCATTTATTTATAATTTTAATAAACTGTTTTTTTAAAACAATGAATTCAGCAAACTTTCTCTTTTTGACTGAGCGGATTGCATTTCAGTGGAATCTGTATCGTGGTCATCCGCAATAAACTCGTCTTCTAATACAGTGAATTCATCATCCATATCATCGGCTTGTAAGCATATAAATATTATGTAAAATACACGATGCAATAATATATTTTACTATTGAGGTGGGCTTTAGGGAATCAATATAAAACAGTCTTCGAAATCTGCCTTTGAGCAGACCAAATGCCCGCTCGATTGTCACTCTGCATTTGGAATGAATCCTGTTGAAGATTCTGCGCTGTTCTCTTAAATGGCCATTATCCTTGTACGGGGTCAGTAACCACTGCTTTAGTGGATAGGCTGAATCTCCCAATAAATGTTGGTTTTCGTTGATATTAAAGTCACCTAAAATTAAAGTTGGGTTTTTTTTTTATGATCTATTGTTATTGTAAATGAATTAACTATTACCTGAAGTGATTTTATGTATTAATCCAGATCTTCTTAATAGTAGTGCATCATGAATAGAGCCTGCTTCGCCGGTGTAGCAGTATAAAAACTGCATTTTGTGGTTACATATACCTTGAAGTAGGACTGAATGAAATCCTTTTCGATTAATTAAGAGTTATGCGAAACAATTGGGGCTCGTATTGGTATATGTGACCTGTCGATAGAACCAATAATTCCTAGAGTTATAAAATGAATATTTATATATACGTAGGTATAGTCGTAACCATATCTTTACCTCCAAGGCGAGTTTGCCTGAAATAATGTGCGGACGTTCTGGCAGCTTCTTCTGCAGTGGGCCACCGAATGTATCTTTTGGATCTATTTAATAGAATTAAATTGTCGGAGTTATTGGATACAATTCTCCAAACATTAGCAATGCACACACCAAATCTGTCTGCAATTGATCTATAATACGAAAGTGGTTTTAGTTACGTAAATCATAATGTAATTACATATAACATACCTCATACATTCTGGGTTTCCTAGATACCACAAGGTTATCATTAACTGCTTCTCTATCAGCGTCGACTCTCTCCCTGGCCCGTATTTATGCTCCTCAATAGCGTGTAATTCAACACATAAAGTCTCAAATACATCTGGATTGATGCGAAAATGTTGTTTAAATGTTTTATCCGAAAACCTTGGAACAACATCTTCCGAATAGTTTTTATTTCTTTCAATTTTTCTCGAACAATTTGTTTCAGAATATTCGTCCTCATCTTCGTCGAAGAACAAGTTAAATGCTTCCTTCAGAACAATTAGCTTATCCATTTTAATTATTATTTTTCTTTTTTTGATTTACGAAAACTCGGGTAGGTAGTCCGTCGACTTCAAAATAAAAAGCTGATCACACTATGCATACATACAGTCGCATTTGACAGATTGTGCTCAAGTGTGTTTCATAAATACATCAGAGCGATCTGAGCGCGCTCGGCTCAGAGCGCGCTCATAATGCTCGAGCTCGGTTCAGAGCTCAGCTCTGAGCTAAAAAAGAAAAACGCCTATTATGGAGATGGCTGCTAGATGCGCCATTAAACTGCAGCTCGAATATAAGTTTAAATCAGATGAACATGTGGGACATGTAAAAATACTTAACCTAATCCCAAACATGGAAATGTTCTGCTCCGTACCTGACACTATGGTTAGGGAGTACAGTTTTGGCAAATTATTTGAAGTAGAATTACTAGGTGTTCCGACACTGGACCCTAAAAGTTAGGTCTGGTACACAGACGGATCAAAAATGGTTCCCGGAGTGTCTTTGGACCCAATACCAAAATCTCGTTACCCATGGGATTGTGTTCCACGGTTTTTCAAGCGGAAACCAATGCTATCGAAATTTGCGCTAATATAATTTCTAGTAAAGGTATAAAAGCCGCCATCATTCAAATTTTCTCCGACAGTCAGGCAGCTTAGCGTCCAATACAATGAACTCCAATACAGTTAAGGGCTTTCACGATGCCCTGCAAACCCAATCCAAGGTCAAACTTTGCTGGGTATCTGGTCAACAAGGTGTTGCAGGCAACGAACTTGCGGACAAACTAGCTAAGGCTGGTTCTGACACCGTTCTCCTACTGCGCTAAAATAAATTAATGAATGGGAACAACAACTTCGTCTAAATGATGTCTAATCCTCTGAACACATCTTCTGTGACTGCCCGGCTTTTACTTGGTTAAGAAAACGTGTCTTTAATAGAGAGACTCGTACACCAGCAGTTCATGAACTCTGCTACTTATTGGCCTTCATCAGGGAGGTCACACGTCTCTTAGATTCACTTTTCCCCATTGATACAAAAGATCTTTCAGGTCGTAGTGTCAGCCATCAGGGCATGGGATATATATATAAAAAAAATCCATCATAATGATTCTTGAGAACGACAGAAGAAATATTCCTAAAAGCTAAATTTACCTTAAACTCGACAGAGTTTTCTCGGTATGTGGCACAGAAGAGGATGGGCGATATTTCCTTGAGCAAGTGCTTTGCATAAATAAATACATAATTTAGGCTGTCGATGACAACGTTGACGATGCTGATGTCTACCATACAAAGAACGATGTGGCGAATAAATGGTATACGCATGAGTGAAAATTGATTTGAACATTTCAAGTCAACGCTAGACTGGCTCATTCATATTTTATCTGCAAGGCCAATGACTTACGGCAGGCGATGCTCTTGTATTTATTTATTTATTCGCCCTTTAAATTCTCATTTGCTTTCCATTACGTGAATTTGATACATAAAAATATGTTTGACTTTTATATGACGCACGGCCCATGACGCATGAGTTTACCTATTTCAAATTGAAAGGCATATATGTATAGACAAATTCGCTTTAAAGTGAATAATTGGAAGGGTAGTACAAATGTTGTGCAAAGTGTTTAAAATTAAATGTTTTTTAACACATGTGACAACTTTCTACATTACGTTTACGAGTGCTCGTAAGTCGTAACTATGAAAGTTATGCAGAAAAACAAATTGAACAGTGTTTCCTAATTGGATCACGCTTTTACGAGGCGTTGAATGATTCTTAGAGTCTGAATTTGAACCACACACCTAAAGAAATACTGTAGAGATTATCTCCCGGCTTCCCCTGTATATACACTCGTTTAATAGAACCGTTGTAAAAGTTAACTTTGTGATGCATGTGTTGTGTTACCGAAAATGACAGTTGTTTCCGGTAATGGTTTTCTTACTTACAAATATTTATTTATATTGCGTTACAGCCTGGAGTGGGTCTAGGACTCAATTAAAACTCTTCTTTAGTTAGTGCGGTCCTCGTCTATCTGACTCTAGTCGGGCTTTTGAAGTTGATTGAATTCTCCCTCAGTGTTGTTTGAGAATCGTATATTTTCTCGGTTCAAAATCGTATCTGTCGTATTTTCTAATTTTACGAGTACAAAAAACGCGTTTAAGAGCGTAGAGGTCATTAGGTTTGTTTAACGTGGCAGCACTAGTGCGCACTGAGAAGTGTCAGTTAATTTTCACGCCTGTCAAAAACCCTGCACAACCCTGAAAATTAGGCTTCTATATCGAACGCAAAATGTTGCCAGTTTTTGACATTGACATATATTTATCTTCTGGTAACACTTTTTTCCGATTATTGTTAAAAATGGGTGAACTCATTTCAAAATTTGACTTTGCCATATTGCAATTAGTTGATAAAAGCGTTCGGAAGATAGATGATGAGTTTGAAAATGAATAACAGCTAGCGAAATGACAGCAAACTCATCACTGAATTCTTGCCCCGACGAATGAACTGGGGTCAGTTCAGGGCACAACTGGGGTGCCCTAGAAGTCATGTAAAACGCAGGTTTTCAGTAACAGGGCGAGTTCAGTGCTATCTCGAACGTATTAGGGTCAACCCAGTGCGCACTAGTGTGCTGTTGTTGTTTCATCATAATTTTTGGGTTAAGCTCACATAAATCCGGGTGTAAACTTTAACCCGGATTAAATAATATGGCCGTAAAAGTAGCCATAGGCAATTTAACATAACGCAGCAGTAGCATTGGAAGTTTGGCTACTGCTATCTAGCCTATCACGCAAAAAAAAAACAAAAAAGGGTATGCTCGGAAATCGATGCCGGCAAAGGGATGTGTTGGTAAGGTAAAGTCGTATTAAATGCAGTTCTAAATTTTTGTGGGTTCTTTTTCTGGAATTGTATTTTATCGAGTCGTGTTTCGGTTTACACATTGTATTTAATGTTTGTATAATATCGGAACAAATCGTAAAAATATTTACGAAATCGTAGAAATTGGGGCGAAAAAAACAAAAATCGGAGCGTCGTATCAACCTTGCATAATCGTAACATTTACGATAAATACGATCATATAACAACGTTGTTCTCCCTTCACTTTTTGGCGCCACCTTATCCTTTATTTAGCTTTATCCGGATATAATATCTGTCCTGGAAAAACTTCTCAACGCAGCTCGTTAAACTTGAAATTGAATCGTAGATTTATTTCATTCGTCCCAAAACCTAAACAATTAAAAACACAAACACCGACGTAATTTCTCTTGGAATAGGGGGACCACTTAAATATAAAAATGAAGATCCAAGACGGTTTAAATGTCGCTAAAATCTTTTCATCGTCAGATGATAATCAAACTCGCAGCTAAAAAGGTTCCTGGCTCAAGAGGTTTCACTTGTCATTCACATTTAAACTGTCGGAGAACATTTTCCGATGCATTGTAATAGCAGAGAAAATATATTATTTTCAGTTTTCTTTTCAAAATTTTACATTTTTTTTTGACATAATTACTAATAATATGCAATTTTGTATTGAAAATTTAATTGTTAGTTTGGGAAATGTAGCCTGGACACTAAAAATGATTATTGGTATGGCGGATAGACATTTCGATAGTTTCCAAACCAATTGGATTTAACTCACATCAACGAAAGCTTCACATTTACTAACTACAATGGCAAGCAACTAAATTAAATTATATAAAAGAACATTCTCTTATTTCCACGTTTCACACATTTAATGGAAGGTTATACAAATACATCCGTACTGCAACTGCAATAAAACAATCTCCTGTCCTGTTAAATTCAACTCAAAATCTGAGAAATGCGATCGGTTTTGTCTTTGATGTACGAGAAAACAACTCCACATTATAGCTGCAAAACGCTTGACGCTTTATTATCGTTATATTAATACGTGAACATCAAAAGTTTCGGTACACTTTTTAAGTATTTATTATGAAATGAGGAGAATGAAACTTATGTCATTCGAAAGGTACTGTGCCATAGATGTGCACAAACCAAAAATCGTGAATATATGTCGATATTAAGGCTGGTAAAATCATAAACTAACTATTAAATAGACCGAGCTCCCGCTCATCCACCCGATTTCACCAACAAATTTTGAAAAGAAAATTCTCTCTTACGGTCATATTATTCACTCCGGGTGTAACTCAGGTTTAAGTTAATTTTACACCCAATCATTAATCCGCAATTTTTAAGCCCGATAATTTAAACCTTTGTCCATATTATTTACTGAAAAACACGCATTAAACCCGCTGGATTTAAATGCGGATTTAAAACACTTTAAACCGTTTTAAGCCCACGTAATGTCAAATTTCACAAATAATGAAATTGTTTGTCACTTGGAAATTGATTTCATTTGATTTGGGCCCAGTTATATTTTAAGGTGTATTAATTATGCCGAAATTTCTATTGAATCATCGAATGTAGCCCCCAAAATGAGTCTTTTTTTTTTTTGGGTTAAACTCACTTAAACCCGGGTGTAACCTTTAACCCGGATTAAAGGGAGTGAATAATATGGCCGTTAAATTTCCTATCTGTGAATACGTGTAAAGCAGCAAAAAATTAAATTGTAAATGGCGGGAGGTCTAATAAAATACTGACACTTAGCAGTGTTCCTACATCGTGGGATCTTTACCTTTTTGAGGGAATTTAATTTTGTTTTCACATTATTTCTGTGCGTAAAAGGAAAAAAAAACATCAAAATTGTGGGAATATCAATAATTTGGAAACTGCGATTTTTATATTGAAGATTAGTTTTATGTGATTTTCTTTCCGAACAATACAAATACTTTTGAAAGTATGTCTTTTTTCATAAAAAAATCGAGGAATTTTGAGTATAGTGAAAAGAGTAAAATGAACACCCTTAGTAGGAAAAATAAAGACAGATTGCTAAGAACACTGACTGAGAGTTAGTGTATTTGGTGAGTTTCTGTCAGCTGATGGATGCGTTCTGAGAGTTTAAATTCGTTGTTTTATTTCACCACCGAAACATGTATTCTACAAAATGCATAATAGCGAATGTAATCAACATAAATAGATAAAAGAATATAGTGTGAAATATTCATTCGTTAAAATAAAATACAATATTTTTTTTTGTTTGTTGATTTTGGCGAAAAATGACTTCACCGGCGAATGTCGATAGAAAAACTGCAACCAATATAAAGAGAAATTGATTAAGAATATTAAAATTTAAAATATGTCTCAGCGGAAAGCTATAGACATTTCTGTTCGGGTATAATTTTTGAGCGCGTACAAATTTAGTATCGACTTTAAATTTACGGAAGCTCACAACTGCGAAATTTGTATGGAAAATAAAACCACTGTGAACTACTCGTAATAAAAGTCAAAAATAACAATGTTTATTGGTAAGGCCCAATCTTTCCATTAAGATTCCGTTTATTAATGGAAAACAAATTAAATTTATTTATTCATTTATTTAATTAATGAAATTACGTTTGAAATAAATGCGTCAGTCGAGAATATGAATAATGTTCATTTATAATCAAAAGAAAAAGTCTAATAGACACAATCAACGAAAATGTATTTTCTTTAAAATGTAGTACGGGAAAGAACGAAACTCAAAATGTATATAAGCAAAATTTGAAATAAACATGTTTGCTGATTTGTACCCTGATAAATCTCATGCATTTAAGTTTTGCCGCGAACAATGTTCTTTTTATTCATACGAATCGAATTCATAATTATTAGTAATCTGATATTTTTGAAGTAATACTTCTTTAGGCACGCTTGACTTGGGGGGTAAGCTGGTGAATGCGTCACAAAAGCGTTACGGAAATTGCTAGCGGAAGTTGAGAGGGAGATATAAGTTAATGAGATAAAAAGTGAGAGAGTTACGTTTCGTTTCGAATATTACTGTAGAGGCAAGAGAGATAGATGCGAGCACACATTTTCGTTCTCTCTTTCTCCCAACCAGTTACGTTTCATTATATAAGACACATCATACGAGGTACCAAATCGGGAGATTTATTACTTTTTGCGGGATTTTCTCACTAATAATAAGCTAAAAGGGACAAAGGGATATTTCAGACCTCATAGTACAAAAAGAAAGGGATTTTACTTTTTGTTCCTAATTGCTCATTTCATTAAGAATAAAAAAATTATTCAACCTACGATCAAATTAAATGTTTTCATGTTTAGAAAAAAGTCATTCAAAATATCTAAAATGCTTTCATTTTCTTTTTTATATTTCCCTAAACTGTTTCATAAAATGACATATGTGTCTGTGAATGAATCACGAGTATCTGGTTATGGTAAATTTTTGAGCAGATGTCCCAAGAATGCGAACTCGATATCACCTCATTTAAATGCTACCTTACTGCTTCTGAATGAACGCATTGCATTATTTGCATATGCTTAATCACCATCCATATAAAACTGTTTTATTCGCTATTTACAAAATTACAGAATGCACTCATTTTCTCCTTCTGACAGATGGTGAATAATAATAATTAATCATATTATTTATATACAGACATGAAACTCTAATTTGTTAAAGGTTTGTTATAAGAAAATAGGTAGATGATCTCCCATGTCTTCTAGCAGCTGGTAATTTTATGCAAAATCAAATAAAATAATTTGGTTTTTTTTTGTAAGTGGCAACCGTGGCCTATTGTCTTGTATGAGTGCGCCCATTTTCTTGCTCTCTTCCTCTCATAGCCAGTAAATTATTAAACAAATTGCTATATTAATATGTATATATAGATGGAGCTAAAGAAGTTTTAATTCAGTCGTGTTGTCTAAAGCACACTCGTTTTTTTTTTATCTTAATAAGCGTTTTTTTTTGTATTTTTGTCGATGATTCATATAGTTTATCGATTTCCATTGTTTACAACATAAATGTAAACATCCCGTACATACATATATATAGATTATCCATGTAAAATGAAAGAAATCCTCTATACCACAGAATGAACTGTCAGGCATCTGTCAGGTTTCTATCTGCAAGTGTATGCGTGCGGCTAATTTACATTAACATGGCACACATACTTTGTCACATAGAAACACGAAAAACAGCTTGTCGGCAAATTCTCTTTAAGTTGAAAGAGCTGACTGTCTATTTAATACTTAGTTTATGGTTAAAATTAAGTTATGAATTCCCCATACAAAACAGGTAATTGAACGGATTTTGGCGACATTCAATTTGTCGCCGAAATTATTACCATAGTAACGTATTCAAATATTAACCATCTTAGATTAGAACCTGTTTCCAATGGAGCAGCTCATTTACATATTTTTTCGTTATCTAGATGTCGCTCTTTTCGTTAATAAAAAAAAAAGTAAATAGCGAAAACAATTTTGGTACGTTTTTTAGTATAACATTTTATATACTTATAAAAGGAATGGTCCACAACCGATACTAATTATCATTATTTTCTGTCTTTAGGTATTTTCTGTTGTTTTGTTTTTTGTTTACTGCTCTCTTACGGCCATATTATTCACTGCGGGTGTAACTCAGGTTTAAGTTAATTTTACACCCGATCATTAATCCGCAATTTTTAAATCCGATAATTTAAACCTATGTCCATATTATTCACTGAAAAACACGCATTAAACCCGCTGGATTAAAAATGGATTTAAAACGGATTAAAAACGGTTTGAAGTGTTTTAAATCAAAAGGTAATATCAAATTTCAGAAATAATGACATTTTTTTTTGTTTGTCACTTGGAAATTGATTTCATTTGTTTTGGGCCTAGCTATATTTTAAAGTACATTAATTATGCCGAAATTTCTATCGAATCATCGAATGTAGCCTCCAAAATGACTTTTTTTCAGCACGAAATATACTCGAAAATATACCACATCGTATTCGTCGACGCAAGCCCACTTGTGCAATCGATATATTCGACGACAAGGGCGACGTTAATTTACCATCAGCTGCTGTTTCATCAGCTCTTTGATAATTTCGTCCATTTCACGAATGAAGTCCTTTTTAAGTTTCTTGCCATTTTTTTTTCTATTCCCCTTTTCTACTTTTCTTATTTCTTGCGAGCGAAGAAATGTCCATATTATGATATTGAGTTTTAAGCCGAGTTAAAGTACTTAAACCGGTCTCCGGATTGCGTTTAAATCCAATCGGGTTAAACGCTGTCAAGTTTAAAAAACTGGGTTTATGTTCGGGTTTAACGAGTGAATATTATGGACTTGGGTTTAGTTTTTGGGTTAAACTCACTTAAACCCGGGTGTAACCTTTAACCTGGATTAAAGGGAGTGAATAATATGGCCGTTAAAGAAAAAAAATCGAATAGTTTTTAGCTTTTTTCATTTTTATCTCAAATAATTTAATTTTGAATTCCAAATTTAGTTTTTTTTTGTTTGTTAAATTCCAGCATCTAAACCAAATTATACATATTCAAATACATATACTCTACCTGTACTATTTTAAGAAATTATTCTCAATGTACAGCGATCATTTTAAATAAATAAATAAATAGAGTTAATCAAAGGTAAAACATACCACACCCCCCTTCCCGCACCAACTCGCAATCCTTTTGACGCTGACCTCCTCAATTATTTATTTATTTTTTTTTTTTTTCAAAAAAACGGCAGTTTTGTCTGTTTTTTTATTTTAGGTATGAAGAAACACAAACAAAAAAAAAATAAAAAAAGATGCTATCAACCATACCATAATTTTATCCGACATAAGAAGGGTAGCGTTTTTCGCGTGCATGTGTGTGTATATCCGTCGCATTGTGACCTTTTAACGGCTTGACCGATTTTGAAGAGTGAGCTGTTATGAGATTCGTATTCTCCCTAGTGCCATAATATAGTGGACGCTTAAGGAGTCCTAGCGTTATAAACGGAGTTACAACATTATAAACTCTTTGGTTCTTACTCTCCGACTGTTAAATCTAATTGTGAGTTGGATTGTATTAAGAAATTTAATTTAAAAACCAAATCTTTATAATATTATCTTATATATATGTAAATAGGCGAAGGGAAAAAGTTAAGAACCACTCTCACTGCCCTAAACACAACATGTTCAATTGATTTTTTGGTGGTAATATTCTGCAAAGATGCAGATGATTCTACACAGATGTGTTTAGTTTGTTTTCCAATATGTTGTGTATGTGCAAGGTAATTCTAGTAATCTTAATACAGCGCAGTGGATAAGTGCATTCATTTGTTTAAAAAGTTTTCACATCGCAATCGAATCCAACATTTTTCGTTTGCATTTTGTTTTCCTGTGGTTACAACTTAGAATTAATTTAATAAACTCAGTAGTCCAGTATCTGTGTAAGACGTAGCTTATAAATTTCACATTCTCAGATTCAATTCCTGGTTGAAACTGAAGATTTTTAATTTTATGAACTTGAATACGAGAGAATTCACTTCCGTTGCCTCGCCAGATCACAATTTTCGTCACACATTCACCAGTTTACTACCCAGCTAAAGCGTACTCATTGCAGAATTCACTTTAAAAATGATGTTGAAAGAATTAAAAAAATATATATATATCTCGACAACAGCGCCACCTATCGGGTCCAAAGCTATCCTATTTTTTAAGATGCAACCAACCATGCACAACCACAAAATTTTATTGAAATCGCTTGAGTGGCTTCAGAGATCGATAACAGCATCACGCATTACAGAGAACATCACATGAGATTACAGAACGCATATTTCGCTTTGTTAAGGCGGGAGGGGTATAATACAAAATGGGAACAATTACAATAAAAGACTAGTCAGGAATTTGGTCTTTCAAATTATTTTTGAAAATAAATCTTTCTCATTTAAAATCTAGTATCTAATAATACTCTTAAATAAAAATTCAAATTTGACAGTCAATAACAAGACGACATGGTACAAATAGTAGTACACCATACTTAGAAGAAGAGGTCAACTCGAGGCCACTTACTGTTATTACAAACTACCCGCGACTTCGTCTGCGTAGAATTAGTACTTCGAGTTACTCACTTAAAATATTTATACAGGGTCATTAATTTCGTAGTTTCAAGTTGGTGGCGCTGGCATTTCACGCCTGTCAAACTCAGCTGTTGAATATTTGCCATTTACGATAATGGATAGCTTAATAATCGAACATTGTGTTAAAATTTTGAAAACTTCCTACAAACTTACTACAATACGGGGCAACAAGCCACGCAATACGGCCAATTATTATGGCTATAAGTTTGTGAGAAGTTTCCTGGTCGCGTAATTTAAAATTTTGGCGACGTCAATTGGCCATCAAGATCATGAAATTTAACAACGTTAGATTTTCTGTGGGGCTACGCAAAAGACCGTGTTTACGCGAATAATCCCCGAACTCATTAAGACAATCCTACCCCATATAATAAGCTGTCTTCACATATTGTCAATTTCTGTATCGTATCATCTATTTTTTCTCGATAGTTGGAAGTTAGCTAAAAGTATTCTTGTATAAAAAAAATCTCACCCATCTCTGGAAATTTATTTAGAGTTGGCAACTCTATAAAAAATCTTGGAGAAGATCCTTCTTAAGCAAATGTCGGGTTATCTGGATCAGCATAGTTTGATGTCTTCTGTCCAATCTGGTTTTCGAGCCCGTCACAGTTGTGCTTCAGCTCTGACAGAAATTCACTTGACGGTGCTTTGCTTGCTTCACTTCTCCGAGGCTTTTGATAGAGTGAACCATGAAGTATTGTGTCAGAAACTCAGAATGTATTTTGGCTTTAGTAAAAGTGCGCTTTATAAGTAATTACTTGTGTAATCGTTACCAAAGACTTGCACATGATGGAAAATCGTCCGAATTTAAAGCGTTACGTACGGAAGTGCCTCAGGGAACAATATTTATATTTATTATTTTGTTTATATATAAATGATCTTCCCAATGTTTGCTCGAATGCCTCTTTACACCTTTATGCTGACGATGCCCAGCTTTACTTGTCTAGACCAATTGGACTGGTGGAGGACCTCATTGTTAGAATAAACGAAAATCTTTCGAACATTTATAACTGGTCGATTAACAATGGGTTAAACCTCAAACCAGGAAAATCTCAAATGATTTTAAATTTTAATATAAAAAAATATTGCGATATCAGTGAACTGCCACCCATATTTTTTAACAATACACAAATTAAGTTTGTCGATATTGTTACGAATCTGTGTTTAAAGATAAATCGGTTGTACACAGAAATTTCTTTCGATAAAATATAGCAACTTTAATTGTGAATATAGTCAAAATTATTATTTTTAATATATTGAGGACTTAGTTCAACAAATTTATACTTTTTTGACATAAGCCGTTTTACCCAATCAAATATAAGTACATTTTGCATCTTAAGTCACTTAAAATACTTTTTAAATTCAATAACTAATTATTTTGAAAACTTAAGTCGACTTAAGAACGACGAAGTCGCTTTTTTTCTTGAAATAAAAAATCTTAGGTGCACGTAAGCTTTTTTGCTACAACGTCAATCAGGGAATTAATTCAGGCATAAGACGTTTTACTACAATTTTTTGAACACTTTTTTTCAAAAGAAGGGAAATATTGGTACTTAAGCTAATTTGACTTTTCAAAAAATAGGCAAAAGCTGTTTTACCTTATGCAATGCACTACAGTTGATGGATTAAGCTATTTTACAAACAGTTATAACTTCCACATTAGCTATTTGATTTTTTTCACCTTGCTTGGCTTAAGGAGAACACAATTCAAATAACGATAAACATCTAAAACAACTCAAGTCGACTTAAGATGTTTTACCTTTTAGGCACAGAGTTCATCTCACTTATACCTGCATAACTGTCCGATCTCTACTCTACTCGTTCGTCTATTGTCCATGCATATAGCTACCTGTAATAAAAGGAAAACAATAGTTTTAGCTCTAGTCAAATGCTATAAACTAAACATTCATATGAAATATACGTGCATAAATGCAACATAACTTTGCCGGCATATGCAACAGGATTACGCCGCGAAGCCCCTAATCATTGAAAAATACAGATAATACAAAAGCAAAAGATTAGAAATTAATTTTGTACCAGGAAAATCACATAAATAATAAAGAAAAATATAAAAGTAATACTTACCCCTGCAATTTTGTCATTGTATATAGAGGCTAATGTTTATATCCAATGATTTTTTTCATGTGTAGCATTTTTTTTTTTTTTTTTTTGTTGAAATGTCAAAATAAATATGTTGAACCGGTTGAGTTCAGGCATTGTATATATACACAGTCTCTATATACAATGGTTCAGGTTCAGGGATGCATTGATGAATGAACGTTTAGATACATGTTGCCAGGTTTCGGCTGCAATGTTGGTTGAGTGAATTTAAAAATTCAAAGAGCAGGACGTTGAGATGGGATGAAGAAGGTAGCATGATCACTAGCGGCTACTCCAGAAACGGAAAGTTGGCCAAGTATTTGTGGCAATATTTGGGGCAATGTGGCATTGTTGGTTGCAGAAGCGGAAGAGCTGTTTCCTAACTGAAACCATTTGTGATGAGAACAAAGCCAAGGCTCCCCATAAATTGCCATAGTGCCAACATTTTTTTTGTGTATTATAAATAATTAGTCCTGGATAAGCAAATAGTTTTAAGAAATGTTATACTGTTTATTGTGGTGAGTTTAGTGAATTTATGTGCGACGTAGGTTTTTAGTAATTTTAGTAAAATTTAATTAGATACACTTCGCTCTGGATAGATATCAAATGGCGGTCATTCACTTTGCCCATACACCATATACGAAGGAAGCCGTGAGCGCCAACTAAAAAAGGTTTGGATTACCTGTCCGGTATCGAAGCTAGCCTTTGCAGTTCAGGGATTTTGCGGATAATTGACAGCGCCAACCGACACAAATTGAGTGTGAAAGTCAAAGTGGAAGTGCCTGAGGTGAAAACACTTTTCACCGTGACACCAGCCAAAATCAGCATTCCCACCTTAACGTCACCAGGTTTGGTAGCTTTAGTTTATATTTTTTTTTTGTTAATTGCCAAGAGTTTTTTAACTACGACAAAAGTGGATTCCGATACTAAAATCCACCCATACACCCCACCACTGCAAATAACGTTCCGCGAAGCAAAATCCCAGAAGTAAAAGTAACGTCACAAAGAGTAAAAACTTGACAAATACAGTATCTACCAGGAGCTTTGCGAATTTTTAAGGTTTTTATTTATAATTGTTTTAGTTTTAAGTGGCGTGAGTTAGGTTTTAATTTTTTTTTGTGATTTTTATTTTGTTTTAAATTAATATTCTAGTGTAAATTTTAAAGTATCGGCAAAAAATTAAATTTCCTTGGTCCGTTCTGTCTTCGCGTTCGCTTTAGTGTTTTTTTGTTTTTTTTTTTTATTATCCCCACCACTCCCAAACTGAGCTCACTCTGGGTAGGTGAAATAGGTAGTTTTTGTTGTGACCATGACCTGCGGGAATTTAATTAAAAGATATCTTTCCTTTTAGTTTAAAGAAAGTTAATTTTTTATGTAATTTTGTTGTTTTAATTTATATTTGTTTATCTCTTTCGCCAATCTTAATAATTTGAATGCTTAAAATTAATCTTAGCTTAAATAAATGTGCTTATCCAAGCTCAAAATGATAGTCCTCGGTTTTATTCAAGCGCCCAGACGCTTGATGGCTCATTAAGTTAAAATTCCAGGGAGTGTGGAAGGGTGGGTAGCTGCTGTCGGTCAGTGGCTTGCTCTGGTGAAGATGATGTGGTCGTCATTGGGGAAGTTCACAACTGGCCGCCGAACTTCCAGGTAGGTTGGAATAAGTGATGGCCGCGCTGAATACCATCGACAGCGCCATCTCTGTGTGGAAATGTCCGTCTACGTCTGACATAATAATGTTATATGTTAGCGTAGGCACGATATATGTTTTCCCAAAAATTTTCGCATACGTTTATCTGTCAAAATCTCAAATGCGATGCGAAAAACTCAAAAACTTTCAATTCTCGAAATCCGTATACGGTGTACTCGTCTGCCTTTTCCATGCGGATTTGCGTCTCGCATACGGAATTGTGAGTTTGACACTCCAAAGAATGCTTTGTTTTTTGATTTGTGTGTGAGAAAATAAGAGTCAAATTAAAGTAAATCAAACAATTTAAATGGAAGCACTTACTGAATGATATCCCTTCCCATTTGGAAATAGTGTCATTCGTTAAAAGCAGTCTTGGAACTCTCGGATAGTCGGATGTATTTCGATTTAGCCTAACTGATTCATTGCCAATCAAACAAATGCGGAGGTCATATCGCCCAAAGTAGCCATTGCGAAAACACATAAATGTTCATTAAACAAACATACATTAGTATGCTTCTTTTTTTTGTCAATCAAAAACAACAATGCCCTACCAATTCAAATTCGAATATATTTTTTTTTTTACAACCTGTTAAAATGGTTTACTTGACGTGCTCTCTCTAAAATTCTACCGCATTCGAGAGGTGAATATACGTTTTGGATATATCAAATTGGAGCTAAAAAGTTAAAAAATGCTATAAAAACTATTTTGATTAATTTGTTTCTTTGTTATTAGGGTAGAACTGGGTAATACCGGTCATTTCAATAAAAACTCAAATAAAACGAAATTCGTTCTTTAAATAATACTTTGACTTCACTTTTTAATAAATTCATTTTTTCTATTATTATAAACATTAATAAAGCTAAATGAACTAAACGGAAAAAAGTTGTAATAAAAAAAAGGTCTAAAATGACCGGGACTAGACGCATGGTCGGGTAAATCCGGTCAACAATTCTGGTAATGGCGGTCATTTATGTTTTACAATAAAATACAATATTTAAATTATATTAGTATTTATTTTTAGTTTTCGCATAAATCGCATATGTAGCCAGATGGACTGTCCCAACCTGAGCATTCAGCGTGAGCCCAACCTGCACATCTCGTTGTTGCGTCCAAATTCTACACAAATTAAACATTTGTTGCTACCATCTCCTAAAGAGTCATCAGAGTTATCATCCACAATCATTCCAGCGCTAACATCAGACTCGGATGTAGACTCTTGAAGAATCTTTTTCGTCACCTTCCGAACCGCTTTTCTTTTCTTATCAGGCATTGGCAATACCTTTTTGTCCTTCTTTTTTTTTGGTAGCTGCTCTTTTAAGTTCTTTTTCTTCCAAATTTTGTTTCATGGATCCCTGCATTTCCTAGTCTGATTAGCCACCGTTTTTTTTTGGCACTGGGAGAAGATCTTTTATGGTTTCGTTCAAGGCAGCAAATGAAGTCGATGGGGCCGAAATGGGCAAATTTTCCAAAGCTTGCAAAACAGGGTTTGGAGTTTGTTCGCTAACTAGTTCGATGAATTTAATAACTTCTTCTGTTTCGTTAAGTAGCGTTTCAGATGGAAGGAAGTCTTGATCAGAAAAGACGCACGGATTGATCGGGAAAATTCCAGTTGCTCTGAACCCAGATTCTCCCTTGGCAAGAGACTTGCCTTACTTGTAATGATGTACAACCATAAAAAATTTTGGCGAGATGTTTGATCTGTGTTGCAATTTCATTTTCCTGGCCTTTGTTAAAAACAGTGTGTCGCACCAGAGATGGCTCATCTGTCATTTCCAAAGGCCACAACTAAACTAAACAAACATCTGTCTGGTATGAAAACAATCTTCGGGGGCGCTAACACATGCAAAGAGTTGGTGAGTCAATGTTCCCATTCTCGAGATACAAGGGTGACCGGTATTACCGACTGACCGGCACTACCAAGTTTACCCTACATTTTCTTTTGCTACTTCTTCTTTTCCTTCTATTCTCACTCTCCTATTCCATTAGTTTCATATAAATCTCTTTTAACTTTATTTTTATGTTTACACATACAAAAATTTGCACTAAAAAACAGTACCTATGTCTTATTTGTACTGTTTTTTTTATAAATAACAATAAAAATAAAAAAAATTAAAACATTACTCAAGTTATTGCCGAGATACCACCCGAAATGTGCGAAAAGTTGATTAAAAATTACTTCAAAAGAATCGCATGCTGCGGACATTTGAATTATATTGTATTGCACACTTAATGGCAAAGTCCAAAGTTTATAATGAAATAAAGTTTTCATCAAAAATGTATTGCTATGTGTGTTTTATTAAGCTGAACTCTCGAACCCGAAACGTGAACGACCCTTTATTACTAACTTAATTGAAGTTTTATCAATTATATACTACGTTTATAAACTGCCGACAGATCCTTGTTTTATTTTAAACTAGCTATACCCGCCCGGCTTCGCACGTGCAAAATGTGGTTTCAGAACAATTAATGGAAAAAAAAATTCAGAAAGAACTTTCTGCAAAAGTGAGGGACTTGAACCCGTACTAAAAAAACCTCCCCTAGACTGGGCCCACTCTGCCTTTATCTTCATGGCATTGCACATGCTCGTTGGACTAATCGGCAATAATTTAATATTCTTTGGGCAATGAAAATAATTTATAATATTTAGCCCACTTTTTTTTTATTAATGTAACGCTTCTTTGTATACTATATTAGTGGTTTATATCGACTAAGATAGTGCATTGCTGCATTACTTACCCTGGAGCACGCTACATATAAGATATAACTGCCCGTGGCTGAAGCAATTATTGATTAAGTCAACTCCCGCTTTTCCTAAAGTTTGGCCCTCTAACTTATTGATTGTCATGGCAGAACAAACATTAATAGGAAATTGAATCCGTTGAAACTGAAATGGATAATTGCTGGGAATTATTTTTATATTCTTGGTATAAAAACCGTGTCTCCTTTACCAGACCCAGTTAAAATTAACGCCTCAATAACGTTTTTCTGCAACGAAATCACTCTCAATCTGCTTCCATTACAAAGCTTAGGGGACTCAAATTGCGAAGCAACATAATGGGAACTCAAACTTTTAATTCCAGGCCATGGACTGTAATTCTATTTAAAAACTCGACCGGGTAATTTACTGCCGGTAAACTGCTATACATATTTGACATTCCTTTGACATATTTGACATTTCTTTTATGGCTTTTTTTGTTCTTAGCACACCAAACAGCATACTGCCTCTGTCTGTCTCCTTCTCCGTCACAGGAGTAAAATAAGGTTAAAAGATACGTCAAAATATTGCGCGGTTAGTATGTTTGATTTGAGAATGAAGTGTATGTCATGCAGGTGAAAATCGTAGAAATGTTTCAAATTTTGCCTATTTATTTAAAATTCTTTTAAGTTATCGAGTTATTGGATATCCTAAGTTATACCTGAAGATGTCCTCTATAAGCTGCTGTTAACTATATTTAAATGCTCCCAGTATTTTCGAACGGAAAGCGTGACAAAGAAAAAATCAAAACGAAACGAAAAAATAAATTACTCTTGTCCAATTTTTTCCTGAATTTATAGAGATATAGAGTTGAGACAAAGTAGAGATTGTAGGCCTAGGTATCATCTTTAGGCCTGTGAAAAATACACCAGAATATACTGAGCAGTTTCTAAGAGTTTTGCATTTAAATACATGCATTTAAATTCAATCTTAGTCGAACAGAACTACATTTATTTTATTTATATGCCAAGCAATGAAAACTTATTGAACCTTATCAACGAACATTTCTAGTTTCGACCTTAAATTTTAGTTCAAAATAGATGAATTTTTCATACAAATTTTGTAATTGTGAGCTTCCGTAAATTCAAAGCCGAGACTAAAATAATTTTTTATTATGGCGCATTAACAAATCGCACCAGAGAAGTACAACTTCTACCGCGAGTACATAATAATACTTATTATATAATTAAGATAATTTTTAGCAAACAAATTTAGGGCAAAAGTTTAGTTTACTTTTTGTTTTAAGTTGTTGCCCAGAAATTTAACTTTAAGGTACCGGTCGTTATTTTATCACAAGGCAATAACAATAAAGCGGAAAATTTTCAATTACCATTTTCAGTTGAAGGGCCTATTCCTACCACCTTTTGCTATCGAAAAGAGAGGTAAATGTATTACAATGTTTGCACTTATATAATTTATTTATAGACCCAATTGAAGTGGGTGCTGTCTACCTTGCCACGACCCTCTTTCCCGATATTCTCTTATTTGCCATAGTTTCACTTTTATTGAATGTATGCGTGGCTAACAGATTGTGTCATGTTATCACTTTGAGCTAGCTATTTATTTTTTTTTATTTGCTCTTGCCTATTTCGGGCCAGAGAGCATTAATATTGCATCAGATTTGTATAATGTTGGCACCCGTTTTTTACTATGTTCGCAAAGTAATATGTTATCTTTGATGTTTGTCAGCTACATACGCCCCACCCCACCCCTTGCTATACGTACTATGTTTCTGATTTCCCATTTCCAATAATAGAGCACTGTGGGCTGGCACCCAGGTTTTATTTATTCTGTCTGTTTAGAGCATGTAGATCTGTAAGGCAGGTGCCACGTAATATACCAACTATGTCTGCCTCGCTGTCACGGAAGACATTCTCTTGTGGTATAGTATGCTATATGCACTATACCATTGCCTAAGACGTAGATGGCGAGAACTTGAGTTTGTACAGTGTATACGGACTTTCCCACTCGTAAACAACCTTTGAATCATCGCTAATTGCTATATCCGAGCTGACTTCATACCCTACCAGGCACATTGCTACCATATGAAAAGTATAATTAGCTTCGTTACGGATAGAATTAAAAATAAGGGACTAGGCTTCCATTATGCATTATATTTTGACATCATTCCTAGAAAATCGTATCATCACCTCAACAAGTTTTATCACTTGTAACGGATGTTCATAAAAATATAATGATAGAGTAAATAACTTATTTGTCACCCTATATAAAATCCGGAATTCGAAAGTTCTACTTTCAAAAATTATATCCATTTTGTAAGCGGAACCAGAATTTTTTTTTCTCTTCATTTTATCGCTGCCTAATTTTCTACCAACTCACAATTAGTTGGTCATTTCTTTCGTGACCGCCCGGTGAAGCAGATTTGTGCAGTCAATGTGCCTCTTTACCCGATCATCGCTTCTTCCCGAAAACGCAATCTCCATAGAGATTTCTTTTGGAGAATCCGCACCAAATAAAAGAGAATTTGGTAGAGGGATTTTCACAAAGGAACCAACCATACGTCGAAATATCTCCCGACCCCCAACACGCTTTTGGAGGCTTATCCATCCCAACTCGGCTCAGGCGTGCTTCGAAACACCGAGCTCCGAGCTGTTTAGTCGCTGTGCTGCTACAGTAGCTCACCAGCAGCATTTCCTCACAGCTAACACCGATCGTGCATTAAAAAGTGCAGGTGCTTCGCTCGATTCGGGAATTCGTGCGGGGTCGGTGGTTGTCGAGTGTGCGGTGTGCGAGCTTCCAATTGGGTTTCAGGTCTACGGGTTCGGTGAGGTATACTGTGCAGTGTGTACCCAGCGCCCTTACCTGCTTATCAATCGATAACTAACAGTGAAAGTCCTAACTAGAGTGAAAGTAAATAAATAAAACAACAAAATAGTTAAAATAACCTACCTAACGTAACAAAAAAAATTTTGTTTATATTATCCGATTGGTTGCTATCCCACCCTAAGAAAAATTTTAACTAGCTAAAAATGAAAAGTGAATTTTATATATACCTAACTATCTGTACCCCCCCCGGCTTCGCCCGTGCAAAATGTGGTTTCAGAACAATTGATAGAAACAATTTTTTTAAAAATTTGCACACAATTTTTTTTTGATAATCGCTCAAAGAAAAATCATCGATAGACATTCCAGAGGTATAACGCGAGGGAGCGGTCTGCAATAGTGAGGGACTTGAGCCCGTATTAAAAAACATCCCAAAGACTGAGTCCACTCTGCCTTCATGGCATTACACCTGGTCATTGGACTAATCATCAACGATGTAATATTCTTTGGACAATGAAAATGAAAGAAAATAATTTTATAATAGGTATTTAACTCACTTTTATATTAATGTAACGCTTCTTTGTATACTATATTAGAAGTTTTGTTTCTATCGGCTGAGATAGTGATATTTCCTGTATTATTTACCCTGGAGCACGCTACATAATTATCTATAACTACCCGTGAATTCAACCCCCACTTTGTTTAAAGTTTGCCCCTGTGATTTATTGTTTTTCATGGCAGAACAAACATTAATAGGAAATTGAATCCGTTTAAACTGAAATCGGTAATTGCTGGGAATTATTTGTATTCTTGGTATAAATACCATATCTCCTTTACCACACCCAGTTAAAATTAACGCATCTATAACGTTTTTCTGTAACGAAATCACTCACATTCTGGTACCATTACACAGCTTGGGAATAACAACATAATGGGAACTCCAACTTTTTATTCAATTTTATGAAAAAGGCCATGGGCTGTAATGCTATTTAGAAACTCCACCGGGTAATTTACTGCCTTATCTTGATTGCAAATAGCATTTATAAACAGTACGACGTGTATCACCAGGAATTTTTCCTAATATAAATTCCCTAATGTAATAATACCACGATCTGGTATCACTGGTCCCTATACCTATTTGACATTTCTTTCTAGACACTTTATTTTGTAAGCAAAACAGGACAAACAAACTTTTCCTCCATATTTGCCATTTCTTTTGTTTTTTTTTCTTAGCAAACCACACAGCGTACTGCCTCTGTCTGTCTCCCTCTCCGTCAAAGGAGTAAAATAGGGTTAAAAGAGATGTCAATATAATATTGCACAGTTAGTATGTTCGATTTAAGAATGAATTGCATATCTACTCACTCAGGTGAAAAACAAAGTAAAGTAGGATTTTCAGTACGCAATTACAATAACTACGCTCTACTAGACACTTCGAGACTCGCAGTAGTTATTGTCATTTGTGTGCTGAAAATCTTACTTTATTTTGCCTTGCTGAGAACGAAGCTCAATATAACACGCCTAATATAATGTTGTATTTAACTGGGTTCTGCATTTTGATTTCCGATTTCAGATTTTGCGTATTCAATCGACCGTAAGAATTCAAATTGTTTTGTTCATTGTTGGTATTCGCACGCTTTATTTCGTTTTCTATACACATAATTCTTTTACAAATCTTAAAACAATGTATTTTGAAATGTGCACAGATTTTTTTATAAACCTTCCTAATTATTAACTAACGCACTATTTGTGTTTTTGGAATACGAAAAGTGATCAAAACATTTTTTTATCGTTACGAGTAATATAAAGGGCGAACTATTTTTTTTCAATTTAACAAATACATACTTGCATATATTATTGTATTATTGCAAGTATACATTTTACGTACTAATTACAGATTATAAATTATGCTAAAACTAAAAAAACATTTTTATTTATTTTTATTTATTTATTTATTTATTTATTTAATTTCTTTATTTCATTAATAACTTAAAGTTATACAAAAGTTTAAAACAAAATTCAAAGATAGATATACAAGATAGTAGAGCATTTAAGTTATAAACTGAAATAGTTTTGTACATTCAGTTGTCAAATTTAAACAAGAGGCGAATGTACAGTACATACTCAATGAAATTAAGATTTATTTATCGATGGGGATGCGATAAAAATAGATATAAATTCAACTATCAAAAGAAAAAAAAAAATATATACAACAAAAAGAAATCATACCAAAGGATTCAGTAAATTGCCAATTTCAGCGTAGTTTAACGAGAAAAGCCAACATTTTACATTTTTAAGATATACGGATTTAACTCGCTCACATCTCAGACTTGAAGGTAAGTTATTGAACAAACGCGGAGCAGTAACATTATAGAAGGTGGAAAAATGCGATTTATTGATTGTAGGTACATTGACGAGATTACTAGTGTTGACGCGCAGATTACGGTTTTCATAAACCCTAGGAGAGTTGTACCCGGATTTTTCAAAAAATATTTTTAAAACTTTATAGAAGTATAAATGTCTCAATGGAAGAAATCCAAGACTTTTGAACAGTCCAAAACTAGAAGTACGACGGTTAACTTTACACATAATACGAACAGCGTGTTTTTGTTTTATTAGCAAAGGCTCTAATTTATTATAATGTGTACCACCCCAACAAGCTATACCATACTGAAGTTTAGATTTGAGAAGACCATTATAGACTGTGGCGTCTACCTGCAAAGGTAAATTAAGTAAAGCAAGCAATGGACACTAATAGGGATGGGGTTAATCACTTTTGTCGGTGGAACGCACGGAGTACCCGGCCGATAAGGGAAGCCCGGTTGCGTTTCTTTCCCTTGATGGGTGTAATATCTTGATCTCTAGAGAAAGACGATAATAAAATTTAGGCAAAACAAAATAAAGCAAAACAGAATAACTTACCCAAATCATTTGCTGCATGCGGCTGCGAGTAATTTTTTTTGTTTTTGTTTTGAGTGACGTTTACCATTCAGCAACAAAAGCATTCACAATAGGGCTAGGCTAAAGAGGGGATTGAGAAGGCGATTAAGTTCACAGGTAGATGGAGCGGATATGGATATCTTGGGTGTAAAAATTCGGTTGATTAGGGGTGCTGAGACCGGCTACAGCAAGAATCGAAATCAGAGTTTTTCAAATTTTTCCGGTAATAAGAGTGGGATAGTGCGAATCCAATTACAGTATCCGAGGAAAACGGGTAGTAGAATGGAAAAATGGGGGAGAAAGAAGTAACCGCCTCCGATGATGGGTCGATTAGTGCTCGGGCCATTCTTTTGCCAACATCGACAGAGGTCGTTAATGACACCGAATATAGGGCAAAGCGCGTAAAGTTTTTTTGTAAGTCCTCAAAGTGAGGCAGTGCGCGATTTTTATAATCAAAAGTATTACATCGCTAAAAGTAATAGTTAAAAGCGAACAACATTCACCACGAAGATTTGGCCAGCGTCTGGGAAGGCCAATAAAATAAGAAAGGAATTTCATCGTAAGAATTCTCTTACCAAAAAGAAGGCATTAATTGCGCGTGGCGGTCATAGACAGACTTAAAAGTCGTGGCCGCCCGATTTTCTTGGCCACGGTGCGCAGAAGTACATGTAGTACACGTCCGTTGACCATTTTGACCTTCAACGAATATCCGAACAGGCGTCTGGCGCGGGTGACATTTTTAATTCCCGCGACCACGCTTGCCGAAGCATACGATAGGCCAGATTAAGCTGACGGCGATACGAAGCGCCTAAAGACGAAATACCCGTCGGTCTGGCGGGGGACACTCAAGGCATTACGCAGATTGACCATTTTTTTTTTTTAACAAGCCGTCTTGATTATTACGTGTAGCAAGCTACGCTATTTATAGTTAGTTATGGAAAGTGTAGATATAAGGCTATACGTGTTTCTAAAGAGGGGATAAGGTAGTTTTAAGAATTTGATTGTTGGAAAAGATAATTTTTTTTTGGCGTGAACGTTTGTTGCAGTGATTTAAGTGATAGTTGTAATAAGCCCAGTTTGACCCCCGTTGTTTAAACGTATTCGTTATATGTCAAAAATAAAGTTTAGAGGATACCTACATAGAGCTCTGTTTAGGTAGGAAACGTGTCGTGAGTTAGCGTAAGAGGAGGACATTTTGCCCCCATGAAATTGTTGTTGTTTACGGGGCCGAGCTGAACTTAATTGGTACTTGGTTTTTCTGTTAATTTATATTCGTTTTTTTTTGTTGTTAATTTTTTTTTATTCAAATTCGAGCGAGAATGAATAAATTGAATCCTATCTGAGGATGTTCTTTAAGCCACGCCACTTGATCGTTTTTTTTTTTTATGAGGAGTGTTGCTCCACTCACTGGAAAGTGAGGATGAGTCGGTGAAGAGGTTTTTTTCTCAGGGGTGTAATGGGGTAAGTTAAATCCCTTTCGGCGCCGACGGTGTGATCGGACGACAGCATCTCCAACAAAGGGGAAATTCCATCATCGGCCAACGAATTTCCAGGAGGGGTGGGAATGGCCAGCGCTGAAAAACATCGACAGCCCCCCCCCCCCAGTGCGGTGAAGGTCCGTCCGATTATTTGATGAGGGTAAAGTAAGTACCTGTTTGTCTGGCATGTTTTATGTTTTGTAGTTGGTTAGGTCGAGCGGTGGGGAGCAAGAACCACACCATTCCGGCGAGCTGAGCCGTGCTGAGCAAGCATGCCAAGCTCTTCGCTCTCGACACTCCTGTCCCTTTCTATTTCCGTTCCCATCCCCTGTTCCTATCCACATCCTGTTCCGAATCCATTTTCAGTTCCAAACTCCCACGATATCCTTCGCTAACCGGATTACAAATGGCGCCCAACGTATTCGCACGTCTTATGTCCTTTATGTAGTCGTTAGTCCACAGTTGATTCAGTTGCCAGCATCAGCGCACTCGTAAGTCTTCGAATGGGAAGGTTCGTGAACGTACCTAATTGAATCGCGACGAATAACGTTGATGCTGACAACCGAACCAATTGGAACCTGTAGTTTTTGTCGGCCCATATTCCTGCTGTTAAATGTGAATTTTACTTTCCTATCTAAACTTTGAATTTCAAATTCCTATTAGTATTGTCAATATATAGAATTACGAGTATAGTGACCTTGTCATGATTCTATTGTAGCATGTTGCACTGTCTCGTCCGTAGCTTTCTTCAGTGTGTTGAACGGAACGTTTCACGTCTGCCAGCAAATCTAAATGGTTGTTTGGTATTGCGGTAACGGGAAGGGATACAAAATGTAAGTCCGTGTTCATCGATGTTACTATTTCACCACACTGAGGGATAAAATACTTTGTCCGTCTGCAGTCTACACAGTCCAGATGCTGTTGAAGGATCCCACCGTCATAGATTCGCCAACCACGTCGTCGAAGACAACTACCCCCAACGCACCCCTACTTCGATGATAAATACAATTCAATCAAAGTGAATTTTCGAGTGTCCGATTCATAATTTAGAGTTGTCAGAATAATCCAACTCCAGAAAAAAAAATAAAAACGCTAAATCGTAAATTTTCGTTTGCATACCCCGTTTATTGAAGGTTAAGAAGGTTGTATATTACATATATGAATATATATTATATTATTATTATAGGTATATACGATTTCGAGTTCTTAGGTACTATTGTGTTAGGTTGTTTTTTTTTTTTTTTTGGTTTTGGTTTTGTTTTGTTACAGTTTATATATATACAATTAATTTATTTCCTTCATTTACCTTGTTTTTTTTTTGGATTTTAGGTGTTAGTCTTGCTATAGTCGTTTATAGTGTAGGTTCATCGTTATTATATTGGGTTAAGTCGTCGTCTCATATTTTTTTTGCGTTCCTTTTGGTAGAGCACCGGGAGGATGAAATCACAGGAAAAAGATACGATAAACAGACGTATAAGAAGAGAAACAATAGTAGATAGCAACCGAGTACTTACCCGGTCTCACAGTTTACGCGTAGCCCAAGAGTTGAACGAAATGTCAGTTCAACGCACTCCCCCAGCCAAAAGCACGACCGAGAGCGGGCCGCCTCCGGTTTCTTCTCTCCCAATACCTCGATCAGGGCCCAAGAATTATCCGCCTCCAGCATTGCCGCTGACTCAAACGCACTGTCCCCCTCCAGTAGGTCACCAACAACCCGATCTACCCCCACCACATGGGCAACTTCCATCCAGTACAGGTGCGATCAGTCGTAATACCAGTTCCTCCGAATCTGTAGCCGCTCCCTCGTTTAGCAGCATAAGTGAACAGGGTGCCGCCGCGTTAGACTACACCGAATCCAGTTTCAGGACCCTCCAAGCCGCCGTGAGTCATCAAGATCTCTCGAATATGGCGGGGGCAATCCCCGTTCAAACCGACCTTGGCACCTTGAGTATCTCAGCAGATCTGAAGGCTTGCATCAACATGGCTGTGGGAAGCGCCTTTTCCTCGTATCAAAACTCTTTAAGAGAGGACATTTCACAAAGCCTAAGGGAAGAGATGAGGATTAATTTTTTGAATTTTATGCGGGATATAAATGTTGTTACCCGTCCAAATCCGCCATCCGAAGTGTCGGTGCTAGGCCCTTCAGCCCAGGCAACCGGAATTCCTTGGCCAACGACCAAACAGCCGACGGTACCCATGGCGCAACCTCAGTCGGATCCAGCGTCGATGCCTTTTAGCCAGACTGAGGCTCCACCATCGATCCCACCCGTAAATGCTAATACGATGCTCCCGTCCAATCCACCCCCAAATCATTCCACGAGCCGAAATAATGGTCCCAGAAGATCCGGGCATAGTCGGGCGTATCACCACACGTATCCCCCTGAGCAGGTACCGCACTCACAGATGAGGCAGCCTCCTCTGGCGTTCTCTGGTCACCCACCGCGACCTCCAGATTCATACGTTCAGGCTGGTCCCAGAGGCCCAATTAAAATCGATAAGTGGGGAATCAATTTTGAGGGTAAACCCGAAACGCTCACAGTCGAAGATTTCGTGTTCCGTCTCGAAACGTTGCAGCGTCAATATGACTGCTCTTGGGATGAAATCTTAAGAGATTTTCATCTGCTTCTTTCGGGTACCGCTTACGAGTGGTACTGGCAATTCCAGCGTACGAACTATCGCCCCGATTGGTTGGTATTGCGCGATGCCCTAATGCGACAATTTCGTAATTCGAAGGCCGACTTCGAAATTATGCGCGACCTCATGGATCGACGTCAAGGCACCTGGGAGTCTAGCGACGATTTCTTTACCGCCATCTCAAGATTACGATCGCAGCTCCGAGTGCCGATTCCGGAAAGCGAAATGGTGACCATTTTAAAACGGAATCTCAACGAGAGAGTGGGCCGATTGGTGTACCCAATGGCCATATTCACGCTGGACCAGCTTAGGTATGCATGCAAGGACGCAGAGACTGCGTTCCCAAACCGAGATGTTCCCAGACCGCACAGACCTCCCGCTCGATACGCGGCGAATGAATTGAACTACCACGACGAAGTACCTTATGATCCCGAGGAACAGGTTTCAGTACTACATTACGGTGATGCACCCCCAAATGCTTCTCGTAGATACGCCAACGGGCGAATGATGTGCTGGAATTGTAGGGTCGACGGCCATTCGTTCGTAGATTGTCCGTCAACGATACGTAACATCTTCTGTTACAAGTGTGGCCAGGAAGGCGTAATCACACCGCGGTGTGTACGTTGCAATCCGGGAAACCGAACGCAGAGCGCGATGTCGGCGGGGGAATCGCGTTCGACACAAACCCCCAATTAATAGGAAGGGAAGAAAAGGAAAGCCAAACGGAAGAACGGCTCAGTTCTCCAAGAAGCTCCGAAATTAAAATACTGCAACGAGATCCAGGGGCAATAGTAGAGTATAAGACAAATATGGTAGAGATTAAACCGTTACACATTAGGATGAAGAATTATAATACAGTTAGGGATAGAATTTTCAAGGGAGGACTATCAGGCCCCTCCAAGAGAATACTTAAAACAAGGGAAAGATACAGGCGCAGGAAAGAGACCAGGAAGTTTTTAGCGGCCAGCGTAATAGACACTGCCGTAGATCCTAGGCCATATGCCCAAGTAAAAATTGCCGGAAAGTCGATGCTAGGTCTTTTGGACAGCGGCGCAAGCATTAACATTCTCGGGAAAGATTGCTTAGAATTAATCGAAACCTTAGGCATACCACCAACGCCATGCTATGCCAACGTGAAAACAGCTGACGGGGCAAACCAGTCAATAGTAGGGAAAGTGCAGGCCCCAGTCGAGTACCAAAATCTAAAACACGTCGTCAGCTTCTACCTAGTTCCAAGCCTTAATCAAGAACTATACCTCGGCGTCGAGTTTTGGAAAGCGTTCCAAATCGCTCCGCACCTCATAAGTGCCATCTCGACCCCCCCCGTTTTGGCCGACCCCAATAAGCACCATCTGACATTTGAGCAGCAGTCGGAGTTGGAAGCGGTCAAGCGAAAATTCCTCTGTTACACGCAGCACGGATTGGGAAGAACGCACCTGGAAGAGCATGTTATCGATACCGGAGATGCGGCCCCCGTAAAACAGCGTCACTACCCCGTTTCCCCAGCAATACAAGCCCTTTTATACGAGGAGTTGGACCGAATGATCAGTCTCGGCGTTGTGGAAGAGAGCGAGAGTCCGTGGAATTCACCCGTAGTCCTGATACGAAAGCCCGGGAAGAATCGCTTTTGTCTTGACTTTCGCGGGGTGAATGCCGTTACTAAAAAGGACGCCTACCCTCTCAACCAAATCGACGGGATTGTCAGTCAGCTACCCGATACGTACTGGATGGCCAGTGTAGACTTAAAAGATGCTTTTTGGCAAATACCGCTGGAGAAGCGGAGTAGGGAAAAGACGGCATTTACAGTTCCGGGAAGACCCTTGATGCAGTTCACGGTCATGCCTTTTGGGCTATGTAACGCGGCCCAAAGGTTATGCCGACTAATGGATAAAGTAATTCCAGCACGTTTGAGAGACCGCGTCTTCGTGTACCTAGATGATTTGCTCATCATAGGTCCGGACTTTCCGACCCTGGTCACCCTGTTGGACGAAGTCGCTAAGTGCCTGCGCGACGCGAACCTCACCATCAACTTGAGCAAATCCAACTTCTGCTTCAAGGAATTGAAGTATTTGGGGTTCATAGTTGGTGGTGGGAAGCTCAAAACCGATCCGGCTAAGATCGATGCAATCGTGAATTTTCCGATTCCAAAAAACCCGAGACAGGTACGAAGGCTTCTCGGTCTAGCAGGGTGTTACCGTAGGTTCATCCGAGATTTTTCCAGCTTGACCGCCCCTATTACGGACACGCTTAAAAGGAAGCCGGACAAGTTCCGAATGACGGAGGAGGCGTTAGAAGCGTTCGAAAAGATGAAGCATGCTTTGACCACGGCTCCGGTGCTTACGCACCCGGATTTCGCTCGGCGTTTCTACATCCAATGCGATGCCTCAGACTCTGGAATCGGGGCGGTATTGTTCCAAAAGAACGACGAGGGTGAGGAATCGCCTATTTCCTATTTCTCACAAAAGCTGAGCCAATGTCAAAAAAATTATAGCGTGACGGAGAAGGAGTGTCTGGCTGCAGTCAAAGCAGTTCAGAAATTCAGGCCATATGTTGAAGGGATGGATTTTACCATCATCACAGACCACTCCAGTTTACGCTGGTTGATGGGTCTGAAAGACTTGAGCGGCAGACTGGCCAGATGGAGTCTTAAACTCCAAGCCTACACCTTCAACATCGAGCACAGAAAAGGCACGCTGAACGTGGTTCCGGACGCTCTTTCCCGACTACACGCTGATGGCCTAGAGATAGAGAAATTGGTGCCCCTTATAGACTTGAACTCCGAGGAATTCGACTCGGAAGAATACCAGAGTTTGATCGCCACCGTCATTGAGAACCGAGATGAGTTACCCGACCTGAAGGTAGAAGACAACTTCGTCTACAAACGGGCGTTAGCGCCCGAAGGAGCGGAGCCCTTGGTTGAGCACACCTGGCGACTGTGGATACCCTCTGGGTTGACCGAGGCCATAATCGCCGGAGCCCACGAGCCTCCGCAGGCAGCCCACGGAGGTGTGGCAAAAACACTGCACCGTATACGACAGTACTTCTACTGGCCCAACATGACGGTTCAAATAAGAAACTTTGTCGCTACATGTCAAACGTGCAAACAGTGTAAGTCATCCAATCAAGTCACCCGTCCACCGATAAGTAATAGTTTTTGTACCGATCGCCCCTTTCAAAAAATTTATGTTGACTTCTTAGGACCTTATCCGAGGTCAAAAGCCGGAAACGCGTACGTGTTCGTGGTGCTAGACCACTTGTCAAAATATGTATTGCTGAAACCCCTTAGAAGCGCCAACACCTTAAGCGTGATAAAATTCCTGCAGAACGACGTTTTTGACATGTTTGGGGTGCCACAAATCCTGCACTCCGACAACGGCAAACAGTTCATGGCCAAGGAGTTCCAAAGCTTCCTAGCGAAATATGGAGTTCGTCATTTTCGCACGGCTAATTACGCCCCACAATCCAACGCGTCGGAGAGGGTGAACCGAACGCTATTAGCCGCGATACGTTCCTATCTGAAGGAAGATCAACGTGATTGGGACTTACACCTCAGCAACATCGCGTGTGCTTTGAGGAGCTCAGTGCATACCTCGATTGGTGTATCTCCATACTTCGCACTTTTCGGTACTAACATGATGACGCACGGGTCGGGGTATGAACTAGCGCAGAAGCTAAACGCTATAGAAGACAGCGAGATGTTCACGCTCTCCCGGCGCCACCGATTGGAATGTGTGCGTAACCAATTAAAAGAGAACATCCTAAGAGCCAACGAACGAAGCGCGAAAACCTATAATGTGCGAACCAGGAAAATACGTTTTCTACCGGGACAAGAAATCTACCGACGAAACTTCGTTCTAAGCGACGCGTCTAAGCATCTCGCGGCTAAGTTATGTCCCAAGTTTCTCAAGTGTCGGATAGTAAGAGAGATCGGTAAAAATATGTACGAAATAGAAACCCTCGCGGGAAAGAAAATAGGCGTTTTTCACGCTAAAGACCTAAAGCAATAGAGGCCCGAGACCGTTGGACCAAGGACTGTGCAATCTTCATGTAAGCCCATCTGTGATAGGACACGCTACTCACTTCATAGTATTTGGTCGTTCCGTTGTTAGTTAAGGGCTTTAGGTACTGCATTTGCAATATATGGTGAAAGACGTATGTATTATTGATCTATTAATGTAGTATCGTAGGTTACTTATTTATTTATTTAGGGATTTATTTACGCGCTTATTGGGTATTCGTTTAGTTAGATATTAGGTATTTATTTATCTATCCTTGTAGTCATTAGACAATAAGTAGTTAGTCGCGGATGTGAACATCTATTATTTATTCATCTATGTTATGTATTCATCGATATAATTTATCTATCTATGTTATTTATTTATCTATGTTATGTATTTATCTATCTCTGCTATGTATTCATCCATATTATCTATTTATATTTGTTATTTATCCACCTATAGTATTTGATTATCGATATTATTTATTTATCTAGGGGTTATGCCTCCATGTATGTATATATTTGTTAATTATTTATAGGCCTATTTAATTACGAAGGGTGCAGAACATTGGCCCAACAATACCACTTAATGGAAAAAGTCGTAGAGCGTATTTAAGTATTTTGTTTGACTAATTTATTCTTCCGTATTTAAGGTCATAAGTGTATATACGTAACTATTAAAGCATGCGCGAAGTACTATGTAGACTCACCCCGACGATGAAATGATGGTGGACATAAGTCCTACCTTCCGAGCGAAGAGGTCCAACCACGGGACCTATCGGCTCCTCCTCAACGCCAGAGACCTAAAGGATAAAAAAAAATAAAAAAAAAAAAAAGGAAATCAATAATGCTGGCGATATTGCCTATAGAACCCTGTAACCAGCAGGAACACTGACCTTTAAGAGCGATGCCCGGCTGAGAGTGGGATTCTTCCCCACGTCGCTAACTACTCCAGTCTAAAGGTATCCGTGGCCACCACCTCTGGCATTATTTGCATTCCGCCAGCGGGGGTGTTTTGTGGCGTCTACCTGCAAAGGTAAATTAAGTAAAGCAAGCAATGGACACTAATAGGGATGGGGTTAATCACTTTTGTCGGTGGAACGCACGGAGTACCCGGCCGATAAGGGAAGCCCGGTTGCGTTTCTTTCCCTTGATGGGTGTAATATCTTGATCTCTAGAGAAAGACGATAATAAAATTTAGGCAAAACAAAATAAAGCAAAACAGAATAACTTACCCAAATCATTTGCTGCATGCGGCTGCGAGTAATTTTTTTTGTTTTTGTTTTGAGTGACGTTTACCATTCAGCAACAAAAGCATTCACAATAGGGCTAGGCTAAAGAGGGGATTGAGAAGGCGATTAAGTTCACAGGTAGATGGAGCGGATATGGATATCTTGGGTGTAAAAATTCGGTTGATTAGGGGTGCTGAGACCGGCTACAGCAAGAATCGAAATCAGAGTTTTTCAAATTTTTCCGGTAATAAGAGTGGGATAGTGCGAATCCAATTACAGTATCCGAGGAAAACGGGTAGTAGAATGGGAAAATGGGGGAGAAAGAAGTAACCGCCTCCGATGATGGGTCGATTAGTGCTCGGGCCATTCTTTTGCCAACATCGACAGAGGTCGTTAATGACACCGAATATAGGGCAAAGCGTACATCGCTAAAAGTAATAGTTAAAAGCGAACAACATTCACCACGAAGATTTGGCCAGCGTCTGGGAAGGCCAATAAAATAAGAAAGGAATTTCATCGTAAGAATTCTCTTACCAAAAAGAAGGCATTAATTGCGCGTGGCGGTCATAGACAGACTTAAAAGTCGTGGCCGCCCGATTTTCTTGGCCACGGTGCGCAGAAGTACATGTAGTACACGTCCGTTGACCATTTTGACCTTCAACGAATATCCGAACAGGCGTCTGGCGCGGGTGACATTTTTAATTCCCGCGACCACGCTTGCCGAAGCATACGATAGGCCAGATTAAGCTGACGGCGATACGAAGCGCCTAAAGACGAAATACCCGTCGGTCTGGCGGGGGACACTCAAGGCATTACGCAGATTGACCATTTTTTTTTTTTAACAAGCCGTCTTGATTATTACGTGTAGCAAGCTACGCTATTTATAGTTAGTTATGGAAAGTGTAGATATAAGGCTATACGTGTTTCTAAAGAGGGGATAAGGTAGTTTTAAGAATTTGATTGTTGGAAAAGATAATTTTTTTTTGGCGTGAACGTTTGTTGCAGTGATTTAAGTGATAGTTGTAATAAGCCCAGTTTGACCCCCGTTGTTTAAACGTATTCGTTATATGTCAAAAATAAAGTTTAGAGGATACCTACATAGAGCTCTGTTTAGGTAGGAAACGTGTCGTGAGTTAGCGTAAGAGGAGGACATTTTGCCCCCATGAAATTGTTGTTGTTTACGGGGCCGAGCTGAACTTAATTGGTACTTGGTTTTTCTGTTAATTTATATTCGTTTTTTTTTGTTGTTAATTTTTTTTTATTCAAATTCGAGCGAGAATGAATAAATTGAATCCTATCTGAGGATGTTCTTTAAGCCACGCCACTTGATCGTTTTTTTTTTTTATGAGGAGTGTTGCTCCACTCACTGGAAAGTGAGGATGAGTCGGTGAAGAGGTTTTTTTCTCAGGGGTGTAATGGGGTAAGTTAAATCCCTTTCGGCGCCGACGGTGTGATCGGACGACAGCATCTCCAACAAAGGGGAAATTCCATCATCGGCCAACGAATTTCCAGGAGGGGTGGGAATGGCCAGCGCTGAAAAACATCGACAGCCCCCCCCCCCAGTGCGGTGAAGGTCCGTCCGATTATTTGATGAGGGTAAAGTAAGTACCTGTTTGTCTGGCATGTTTTATGTTTTGTAGTTGGTTAGGTCGAGCGGTGGGGAGCAAGAACCACACCATTCCGGCGAGCTGAGCCGTGCTGAGCAAGCATGCCAAGCTCTTCGCTCTCGACACTCCTGTCCCTTTCTATTTCCGTTCCCATCCCCTGTTCCTATCCACATCCTGTTCCGAATCCATTTTCAGTTCCAAACTCCCACGATATCCTTCGCTAACCGGATTACAAGACTAACTTTAAAATTGGCAAATCACAGTATTGGCTGAGATTATAAATCTGTCTAACAACATTGTTTAGATATTTTTTTAAGTACATAGTATGCTCCAACCAACTGAGCTTATAATCCAAAGTAATACCTAAGTACTTAAAGCTGTCGACGCGTTCAATTAGAAAACAGTCAGCAGTGCAATAGGCATGTGAATCCCCACGACATATAAAAACAAACGTGTTCGCTAAACTGTGTTAAAATATATTTTTTCCAATATGACTTCGTAGCAATTTAAAGCATTAAAATCACCGGGAAAAAGTTTATTTTCTTAAAATATGAAAAAAAAAAAAAACCTGAAGTTACAAAATCTCTTTTAACAAAAGTGAAAAAACCGTGGTAGTTCATTTTCCCTGATTAATATTATGAGATGGATTTCTGCTAGATATTGACAAATAGTTATTATATTAATTTATTTGGCATTGTAACGAAATTATAACAGGAATTCCATTTGATACCAACAATTTCAAAAACTTTAAAAATTCTTAATATAAACTGTGATGTGAACACCGCATAACTAATGGGCACAAATATGCAGAACACAGTCGCAAACACTTGATTTGCCACCAAAATAATGGCCGCCCGGATGACATGAAGTCCCTGCAGCAAATTGTATAAGTATGCGTGCGGCAGCAATGGCGCGCCTTTGATTTGTACAGGCATGAATACTTATGCAATTTGCTGTAAGACAGGCAGCTTGTAGGCAGAAGTACCGTTTCTGCTCTCAGTCGACTGTCTAGTTTGGTTAGTCTATGTTTCAAACATCCACCGGATTTCGGCAAGGGGACGCGCTATTATGCGACTTCTTCAATTTCGTACTTGAACAGATAGTGCGCAGGGCAGGTGTCAACACGGAAGGCACTATCTTCAACAGCTACTGGGGTATGCAGACGATATTGACATCATCGGTCGCTCCCAGCGTGTCGTAATAGAGGCTTTTACGGCGATTAAAGAACAGGCAAAATTGTAGTAAATGAGAACAAGACTAAGTACATACTATCAACAAACAAACAAGCATCTGTCCACCGCCTAGGACAGAACGTCACTATTGATAGCAACAATTTCGAGGTAGTTAAAGAGTTTATCTACTTCGGAGTAAGCAACGACTGCGTCCGGACATCTGTCCTTTCGGGCCACCAACGTTTTGCCAAACACTTAAATGTGTTGGGCTTGAGCGACACCATCATCTGTCCTGCTTGCGGAGAGGAAGACGACACAGCGGAACACTTCCTCTGTAGCTGTCCCGCCTTTGCCCGCAGGTGGCGGATCTTTGGAGCTGAAGTGGTGAGTGTCGAACATCGAAGCTATTCATCACTGAAGCTCCTAATCATCTTTCTTCGAAAGACGGGAAAACTAAGTACAATAATGTAAGTTGTCTGTTTGGCAGTACAATGGACCCATAGTTGTGTCTGAGTGTAGCATCGGATAGTAACAACCTCCGACAAAAATAAAACCCTTCAGACCCATTTGAGTACCATTTTCTACCGCAATGCGAACTGTGGCTAACGACTGTTGTGTTTTATTTAAAAGACGTCCAATAGGTTTTAAGCTTAGTTTATTATAATTCATTAATTTCTTTATGTTAATTCAGTACGTGGTAAAATTAGGAGTAAGCGAGTACATTCGCAGTCGGGTAACTAGTTCACGAGACTGACGGACTTTTACAGTTTCTCATGTGCAAAAGACACGTTAACGAGAACAAAGAGAGCTAGTAAATAATAGGCATATAGAATTCTTAATACATAACAACGACAAGGAAGGGGACCGCTGCATACACCACCTTTTATAAACAAATAACATACATTACGAAAGCTCTTCTCCTAATAAGCATAAAAAGGGCATGCACATGCACGCCCAGAACTATTGCCGATTTTGTCTGCTCGATCATTGACGAAGGTTCTCTACCGTCTGAATCGGAAAGCAAACAGCTGCGCTTATAACGCCTAATTTTCCCGCTTGTTTTCATTTTGCTCGCATTGCCTATTATGCGCTACTGCCGTCCCACACACAAACAACATAGCGTTAAAGAGATTGGGAGCAGAGCGTAATAATTTCCAAGCTACTGTATTTAATTATTTTTTTTCCAATAAAACAATCTTTTGTAACTATTTTTTTTTTTTAATATTTTACTCTGCGTTTTATTGTTTTCTTTAAACGGAATAAAGTTGGTGTTTTGCCTATTCAATCGTTACTGTAGTCTACGGACAGCATAACCGTGGTAGAAAAATTCCCAACTCGCGTTCTACCCTTGCACAACCACTTCCCCGCTCCTGCTGAGCTCAATTCACTTGTTACAACTGCACATTATTTCATTAGGGAACCTTATTGACTCAGTTCAACTACGAGCTAACTGAGGTACATTTCCCATCCTACCATGCCGTAATTTCCCATTTAACAAGTTAGGGCAATAACACATCCGTTAAAGCACTACATACATATTGCTCATACATACTTCCTTTTCTTTGGGCTAAACAATGTCTAACTGAAATATACACGCATTTCATTTCAGGTAACAAGGGAGGTGAGGTGTTGAACTTATCACGTGTGACGACGACACAAAGACGACAAGGATACAGGTTGACAAATACAATAAACTGAGCCAACGTGATTCGTTTGCTACGTATGTGTATATACAACTCCGCCTTATAAACCCGATACATAACCATCAATTTCGGACGAACATCATCAAATTATCTACCCGTAACACTTTTCCCTAAGTAACTTTTCCTGTTGATAATATTTCGTGTCAGCTGTACCCGGCCTTCTTCAAGCAGAAACTTGTCCATCCTTTACGTTCGGTACGGCATGTCTAGGAAATAAGAAAGGAATGGCCCAACAGGGAAGTTAAGCTCAGGGAAAGGTAATTGCCGACACTGTGCCTTGTTTATATAATACAGTCCTGATGGAGATGTCATCTGTGTCAATTTAAAATAAGTATCTTCACATAATATACATTTACAGGGCATCCTTTAAGCTGGCGGCCAAATTGAGCGAGAGAATTGGGATGCCATTAAAATGGATCAAATCGCTAACGCAAAGTAAGTGATTAGAAAACTGCTACGATTTAATTGTCATTTGGTTTTTGATTTCAATTTTCTTTTCCTAAATCCTGAAATGTGTCTTCTGTTGGTGGTGAGGATAAAATGTGTCCCCCTTATTAGGGCAGCTGACCCCATGTCAACATGGATTACTTAAATCTTTTTAATTCAATTCGGTTTATTAATACAATTAGTGTAAATTGGACTGCATTTTCCCCAAAATCCAACATATTTTTGTTTGTTTTAAGCATACTTTAAATCTGCGTAAGAAAAATTACACAGTGTGTTAGATAGAAAGAGAAAGAGGAAATGTAGAGATGTTACTGCAGGAATGTGGTTCGGAAGTACTACAAAAGGGTAAAAGGAACCTCCCAGATTATAGAGCCCGAACTGAAGCAAGGATAGACACTGGAACATCGCAGTGTAATCGTAGTCGATCCTGAGGATATGGAATAGGGTGGGTCACTCATATATGGAGAAAAAAAAATTGCCAGTTTTTAGACTTTACGGGCACAGTAAAAAAACGGTGCAAAATGGTAGGTATAAACAGATAATAAAGTTTGGTAGCAACCAGAATTATTCTTCTGCCTCCGGTTTGACATGCAAATTGTCAAAAATGTGGTTAAAAAAGGCTGAACGGCATAACATAAAAATTTGCACCAATCAACATTATTTATAAATAAAAAACGTAAAGCAATAGTATTTTATGTTTATTTAAGAGAAACTGAAGAAAAAATATATATAGTAAAGTTATTGTATTGAAGGGTGGTTTAGTTGGGGGAAAAATCTTTTTTACTGTCAAATTTTGGAATTGCTCTTCTCGATTCTATCTGGGCTTTAATAAATCCTTCCCTGTTTGATTTATTGCCTAAAGTAGTTGAAGCTTCAGTCACAGCTTTGACTGCTCTATCTACGACTTGTGTGTGGCAAGGAAGACGTAATAACTCCAGTTCTCCTTCTCCTTTTTGCCGAACAAACAATCGAAGATTTTCTTCAGTTAGTGATTTTAAAATAGGTGGCTCAGCAATATTTTCTTGCCAGTTCAAAAGGTCATAATATGTTGATGCATTTAAGTTTACCTTTGGCAACTGAAAAAGACGCAATTTGTTAGATGTTGCTGATCTAGCTTTCAAAATTCACGAATTTGCGGCCGAGAATCTGTTAACATTGCAAGCAATAAGTTTTCCGAATGTGCAAAATAGCTATTTCTTTGAATTACTGGATCGATAACGGCTTTCAAATTTGTCGGTAAATATCTGGTTTTTTTCGATGAGTTTAAAAAAGTGTCGCGATCCATCTTTACAGCTGGGTGGGTTTTTATGGAAAACCATACCGGAGCGTAAACCTTGACAATATATGTTGCTAGAGTGATTAGACTTGCAGAGGAAGTCTCAGTTGAAACGTTCAGACGGAGAATCCTATTTGCACGAGTTAGCCATCGGGCATGGGACATTTTCCCTGGTGATTTGTATGCCAAATCGCTGGGAAATATACCCGTTGAAACTGTTTGAACTATTCTGTCCAAGTATTTCTGCTCTGTGCTAATATCTTCAGCAAAAAGTTCCGGTAAGTTGGTTGGAATTGGTTGAAACTGAGTTATAGGTCTTTCTTCACAGTTGTCAAGTTCTTTACCAATTGTCCCTGAAAATGTTTGTGGTCCAGACGTACTGCCATCAATGTGTTGAAATAGATGTCTAAATGGCAGTTCATTCATATGCAATAAACAGATAACCCATTGTAAGGGTCTATCCAATCTTTTTTCTAGCATCCGTATGATACCTCCACATTTCCCAACATTTACATTAGTTCCGTCCCATCCAATTGCAATCAAATAATCCATTGATATATTCTCATTCGAGAAAAAGTCAAATATTCCTTGTTCAATAGACCTGATACAGGCGAAATGTAACCTAGAAACTTCGACTCAGGTTCTTTTATCAAAGAAATATGCTCCTCAAGTACATGTCGCCTATCATGTTTTCCATCTTTTTCAGACTTTGAACTTTTCTTCTGATTTCTTTGGTTAATAAAACTAGCTAAATGAGATGTTCTATATACTAAAAACTTATTATGACAAACATGGTTGCGTATTTAGCGCTTTTGAATATCATTAACTTCGATTTCATGCGTAAATTTTTCTTAGAAAACTGACGAAAATTTGCTCAATATATTTCTATTTTACTTCAAATAATCGGCATTGTTCATTTTTCATATTTATTTTAAGCAAATCTACACTTATTCCTTAAAAAAATTATTATGCACACGTAACGAATAATTTCAAATTTAACGGATAAAATTCTATGAACGCTGTCAGCAACTTTGCCCACAGCGGAAGTGGCATATGCAAGGTGCGAGTGTGTTGGTGAGTCGGAATTTTTGAAGTTACGTGACATTTGTCAATACGAATTTCTATGTAACAATACAAGCGCACTTAGCATTTGCCACCCCATAAAAATATAGCTTGTAGGCAAGTAACGGGAAATCGGCCGAAGTTGGTGATCTCAGTATTGTCTCTGCTGCTGATGCAATAGCTGCTCCTGCCCTGTCTGATACTCCAAATCTATCGCATGTTTTTGATAGAAGAGCATAATCGACTGCAGCTGTAGTATTACTCTCTGATTCAACCCTTGGAGTCCCGGACTGATATTCAAATGGTTCTTCAAAATCTGACTGAAAACATTCGGATGCAGATGGGCTACTTAACTTGTCCGAGCATATTTCGGCCATTTTTTGTTGTTTGCTCTCCGATTTTTCTCTTAACATCTTTCGTTTTAGCGTGCTAGTAATATGTTTGATTGCGACAACATCTATGCCAACAATCATCATTTTTCTAGCTGTTCGTTGATCTGTTATAAAACAGTGTTCTCTTGTGGGAATTTTTTTATTTTTAAGACAAGTGTATTTAACAAAATCTCGACACTTGCAAGCCGAGATATCAAACACCACTTTACTTTCAAGACGAAACTCTTCCAATTTATTTTTAGGTATTTTAGGGGGCGACTTGAGAAGCTTTTTGCACTTTGAATGATATGTTTGTAACATTACTTTCATTCGTTTTGGTTCTACTGTAGGAATAGAAGATTTCGCCCATACTTCTATTAGTTTCGCAACAACAATAGCTTTTATTTCTTTATATGTTGGCTCTTTTTTAGTTTCATTCTCATATTTCATCCTGTGGCGGTTCCATTCATAAAATTTCATCACATCTTCATAGGTCGGCAATATGTTATCTTTTAAATCACTTAACTCACCAAATAAGGGACACTTCCAACTATTTCGAGTGCGTTCCATTGCGTTGATAGCTCAAATAAATGACTGTTCTCTATTATGCAACGCGACACTGACCGATTAAATGATGAATCGTAACTAAAAAAAAAACTAATGAAAATTTAAATTAATGACTCTGAAAAAGTATTAAAAAATTATCACCTTTTTTGAAACTTCTTTTGCAATCCGGAGGCAATAAAACTAAAAATTATTTTATAAAACTTTATAAATAAATTAATCACACTATTTGGCACTGAGCCGTTTAAAACAACGAAAAAAAAATTGTTTGACCCACCCTAATATGGAAGAACTACTTCTGCAGACTGTTTAATGGCGATGACGAGCTTAATCGTCCACCCGACTAGGCGGAGACTTGGTTAGGTGCATGCACCAACTCATCTGTAAAATATTTTCGAATATGCCCCGACGAATGGAATTTTAGCACTTTTTGCCCGATCCGCAAGAAAGGGGATCCTCTGTACTGCGCCAATTACAGAGGTATCAGTTTTCTTAATATTGCCTGAAAGAACTTATCTGCCGTGTTGGTGTGTGAAGGAAAGTCCACTAACGACCAAATATTCACACTGCGGCAGATCTTGGAGAACACCCAGGAACTTCAAATCGGTACCCACCACCATTTCACCGGTGTTAAGGCCGCATTTATAGGGACGGGCTATATATAGAGCAAAATCCAGTTTTGGCTTTATTGGCAAACTCGTCCAATTGTGCAGGATGACGATAGAGAATGCATGGTGCTCCATCAGGGTCGGTAAAGAACTCACCGAGACCTCGTTTTTGAAAGAGTAGTGCAAAACTCAAACTCCAACACCCAAGGCACGGCGCAGTAGAGGAAGACCGCGGCTCAGGTGGCGCACGAGTTACATACCCATTAGAACCCAACAACACCATACCAGCACATTTGGAATAATATCATATTTTCTGTTCACATTCGCTATTTTCTCTAATAAAATATACTCATATTTCATATCCTCCAGTCACAAATAAATCCGTTCTCAAGCTGCAAACAAATGCAGCGTCAACATTAAAATTATATGAAATCCATGTTAAAATTATTATTGTAGTTGTCCTTCGTTTCCAAATAAAGTTTAGAGGCGGGAGCTCTGCAGAAATTAAATTTTGTTTTTATAACACCGGGAAACGATCTCTTAACTCACGCAAGTGGTAGGGGACCTCAACCAATTTAGCGTGCGAAACTGGAGTCAGCCGGCTAAAGATCGTGCAGGCTGGAAACTCTTTTTGATTGAGGCCCCGGACTGTAGCGACATCTTAAGTAGGTAAACGTGAGGTATGTAAAAACGATCTTTAGAGATGTAATCTTAAGATTAAATCGCATAAATAAAATAGGTGTTGTTCTTTTGGACTTATATTAATTTTGAGAATATTTTTTTTTGTTAGTATCCGGCTTAGATATCGTCGCTGTTTATGAAAACCGGCATAGCTCGAAAAATGTTTGTTTTTCAGTGGAGCAGTTTAAAGATTTCGAACCAGAACATTTTTTGAATACTTTACTTTTTTCAAATGTTTGGCATTATTTTATTCAAAAGTCGCATTTTATTTGGCTATTTCGATACATTGTTAAGTGAAAAATAAAAATAATCTTCGATAACGAACGGAACGAGCAGTCCAATATTTCGACTCTTGCTTTATTTAAAATTTTTTCTATTAAATTTGATTTAACAAAGTACAACTTGTGTAGCATTAAATTCTCGTGAAGTTGTTTCACAGTTTAGATACCTCGCTTGTTGTGTTGTGTTTATTTTTACATGAAAAGTGTTAACAAACAATATAATATTCTATTTCAAAACATTTTTTCTGTGTGCATACATATTTGAGTGATATATTTAATCACCCATCTCCTTTCATCACATTCTTTTATAAGCTGTCCGTCTCGTTTATCCCGCCTACACTAAAAGTTCAAAACGGTTTTCATATTCTTTAACCTGCAACAACATTCAACAACTGCCTTGAGTGAGAAAGTGGTTCCATCCTTTTCTATCATTTCGGAGTACACCTGTATTCTTCCTACTTCCTCCACCGTGTGAGTACAATTTTTGGGTGTATGTTCTGCCATCAATAGCAAGTTTGATATTCACCACATTTTTGTTTATGCTTTTATCTTCTCCACACACCTCATCTCATCATTTTCATCAACCACATCATCTGCTGTGTTTTAATTTTGGTTGTTGTACCATCTACGGAGTTGCCAGATCATGAGTAACCCTGATTGTTACATTTGTAAGAAAAACACAAACGATGTGAGCGTTTCGTGTGGAATTTGTCTTGAACCTGTTCATGCAAAATGCATTGGCCTAAAAGGAAAAGATGCAGATAAAATCATCTCTACTCCTGGTCTATGTTTTTATTGTGAAAAACATCGCAATATCTCACCTGATGTCCTTCACTGGAAACTAGTTAAGGCGCAAAAATGTATTAAGAATATTGCATCTTTATTTGCCGAACTACAGGAGACGTTGGATTTTGATTCTGCAAATATTGATAGAATGCAGAATAATTTTGCAAATATTGAGAATACCTTGCACCAACAATTACCTCAATCTAAGGATCTTATTGTTAATTTGCTGAGTCCTTTACAACTTCATGAGCCTTTACGAATTTTGCCAACAGAGAATACCAAGGAATCTAATAATATTATTCACCAGCAGCTGGGCAATGATATCTCAGTACGCCCAAACACTGAGGCCCAACTTATCCAACCGAAACGGATTTTGCGGTCAAACTCAACCACTTCAGTTGTGATTCCCAGTGTGGAAGTCTCATTGGACAAATCATCTTCATCTTTAACACCTGTACCATCTACATCACCCTCAGCGCCTATTGTTTGTAACCAGCCTGCAATTAATGTAGCTGTTAATCCGCTTGCTGCTAGTAATACACGTTTGGTCGTTTCATCAGCAGGGGTTAGCAATTGTGACACCTCTTTGAGAGTTGTGCCTCCACCTTTTGCCGTGTTTTTAGCACGTTTACAATATGGAACTAAACCAGTGGACATTATCAACTTTATAAGAAGCAACGGCATTGACACCGATGCTATCAGATGTCACAGCCTTACACCGGAAAACCTGCCGGACCGAATATCAGCCTCATTTAAGTTGCTCGCTCCCTCAGATATTGGAAAGGTCTTAGTAAACCCTAATTTTTGGCCGAAAAATATGATTGTAAAGGAGTTTACGCATCGCCCTAACAACTCGAACAGGAAGCCAAAAAACTTAACGAGCTTGCATTCTTCTACAAAAATGTGAGAGGGCTAAGGACAAAATGTACGAAATTCTTGTTAAATGTCTACAGCTCCTCATCTGATATCATAGTCATCACAGAAGCTGGATTAGATGACAGCTTTTCCGATGCTGTTATTTTCCCAAACTATTTTTCTGTGAATCGTTGTGATCGATCACCTAATAATAGTTCATTTGAACGATTTGGTGGTGTTCTTGTAGCAATCAGAAAAGATTTAAATCCTAAGGAACTAAAACTTGACGATTTCTCGGATATCGAAATCTGTGGCAGTAAATTTGATCTCGCCTCATCAAAAGTTTTCATCGTGTGTGTCTATATACCTCCTAGAACACTGCTTTCCGTAGTAATTAGATACTTGGATGCCATTCGCTATGTTGAAAATCTTACAACCGCTCATGACAGACTTTATGTCTTCGGTGACTTTAATCAACCCAAAATTGATTGGACTGCCGGAGATATTGATTGCACGTATCTTACCCATGCCAATACCTTATCACCCATTGAGGCCGAGATCATCGACTGCTTTCAATCCATTGGACTGTTTCAACTAAACCCAATTAAAAACCATCAGAATCGCTCGTTGGACCTAATATTCTCCAATTATAACGATGATAGCTATGTTTCTAGAAGTCTAACTCCGCTGGTTCCCGAAGACACCTATCATCCATCATTATATTTGTTTTGTCATATAGAGTTTAATATTTTAAATATTTCTTCTTCTTATAAGTTTGATTTTAAAAATGCTAACTATAATAACATCTGTAATGAGCTTTATAATTTTAACTGGAGTCCATTTTAATTTTTTGATTTTGTCCCAGTTGTTGAAATTAAAAATTTTATAAATGGTATATGTCCTTGGGATAATGATGAAACACGTAGACTTAAAATTCTTAAAAATAAAGCGTATAAGAAGTGGCGCTCGAGTATGTCGAATGATGATTGTACTTTATATCGTCAGCTTAGAACTGAGTTTAAGACCTCTATTCACCTAGCCTACTCTGCTTATATCAATGATGTCGAATCAAAAATCAAATCTTCGCCTAATTTATTTTGGAACTTTGTTAATTTACAAAAGAATAGTGATGGTTTTCCGGCTTCTTTCACCTTTGATGATCAGTCTATTGATGATCCCCGTATTATCTGCAATAACTTTGGAGCATTTTTTCAATCAGTGTATTCAAATCCCTGTTCAGTTATAGATGAACACTTTTTTTCTTACTTAGGTGCACCACATTCCTCTATTTTCAGTCACATTGATTTTCCCGAAGATATGATACTGAGTAAACTTGGAAATTTGGCTCTAAATTTCAATCCTGGACCCGATGGTATTCCAGCAGGTTTTTTAAAAATGTGTGCCCTTCCTTTACATTCCATTCTTTGCCATATATTCAATGTATCGTTGAAGACTGGTATCTTTCCTTCCCTATGGAAAAACTCTTTTATTGTACCAATATTTAAATCCGGTAGAAAAAATAATATTGAAAACTATAGAGGGATATGTAAACAATCGTCCATCCCTAAACTCTTTGATGAGTTGGTGACTGATAAGTTAAATTTTTTTTGTAAAAATTTAATTTGCAATAACCAACACGGTTTTGTAAAAAACAAATCCACTGTTACAAATCTTCTCATTTTTACAAATTTTGTTATTAGTGAGATATCTAAGGGTAATCAGGTCGATGCCATTTACACTGATTTCAGTAAAGCGTTTGACCGAGTTGACCACAAGCTTCTTCTTTACAAACTTGAACGTTTAGGTTTCCCTACTTTGTTTCTTAGATGGCTATCATCCTATTTAAGAAACAGATACCAATTTGTTAAGTTTCGAGGACACTTATCGAAAGAAATCTTGGTAACATCCGGTGTCCCTCAAGGTAGTCACATAGGCCCACTCTTATTTATTTTATTCGTTAATGATGTTGTAAAATTTGTTCCACATTGCAATATCCTGATGTTTGCTGATGATTTTAAAATATACTCGTCATGCACTGATTCGAATAGTTTTGATAGATTGAATGCACATCTCCAAAACTTCGTTTGGTGGTGCACTTAAAACTACTTGTCCCTTAATGTTAGTAAATGTTCGGTCATTACTTTTTCACGTCGTACCTCGCCTTCCATTCACGCTTATTCCTTCGACAATAATGTTATTCCACGTGTAACTTTGATAAAAGATTTAGGGGTTATGTTAGATAGTAAACTATCCTACATTTACCACTATGAATACATCACAAATAAAGCCAATAGAGCATGGGGAATGCTTAAACGTTATGCAAGGGTCTTCACCGAACCCTATGCGTTAAAAATTTTATATTTGACGTTTGTTCGATCGCTCTTGGAATATGCGTCCAGTGTTTGGTATCCATACTACAATACTCATGTTGTAAGAATCGAAGCTATTCAAAAAAGATTTCTTAGGTTTGCCCTCAGACGTCTTCCTTGGTCTGATATTAATAACTTACCCCCTTATTCAGCCCGATTACAACTTATTGGACTCGAGTCCCTTGAGGTTAGGAGAAAGGTGTCAAGAGTTGTTTTTCTTCACAGAATACTTATTGGGGAGATTCTCTGTCCTGATATCTTAAGTCTTTTGGGTCTTAATGTTCCATCACTTAATTTGCGTAATAACAGATTCTTTTATATTCCTCGTTCTCGTACTAATTACGGTAGATCCTCCTCTTTAAATGGTTTACTGCTATTGTATAATGATTGTGCGTCTTTAATTGACATTAATATGACAATACCATTAATAAAATCCATCTTGTTAAATTTTTTCCAGTTGTAATTGTATTGCTCAAATTTTAATTAGTTTATATCTTTTTTATTTTTTTTTCACAACTTTTCCTCAAATTTTAGTCTCGTTCTCGTTTGTACTATGCTACTTATTTATAATTTCAAATTTTCATGTCTAAAAAGGTCTAGTACCTTATTGACAAACAAACCCTAGAAAGCTAATGTTCGTCGATTCGACGACGTCGCATTCGTAATTTTCCTGCCTCTTTTCAACGCGGGCACATAGTAACTTATGCTCAACAACTAACTCAGTCGCCGATGCGTTCTTGCGAAAGACGGTTGTGTCCGGCAGGTAAAAACAGTATTTATATTTTTATTTATATTTTTAAATACAATATTGGAATTTGTGGTCAACATCGAATTGACTTTTTCGGATTTTGCGCAAAGAAAAAATAGTTCCTTTATTTTTTTTCTTATCAACTGTCATTATTAATTTTATATTGCCAAAGAAGGAATGTTTTTGTTTTTCAGTTTTTTTTTTAAATATTGTGAAGACATGTTCATTTTAGACTGAAAAATGCTGCGTTTTTTAAGGACTGTTTAATAATAAAAAAATGAAAAATATACTTAGTAAAATCAAGTTTTTTATTTGGGAATACAATCTTAATGTTTCAGAAAAAAAAAATAGAACCATATGTATTAAACAAAGCTAAAAAAAACATATTTTAGTACAGATCGTCGAATCGACGAATGTTTAGCTTACATATTAGGCGTAGTCAGCAACATTAGCCTACTAGGGTTAAATAGGAAAAATGTATGGTAAGCTTGCAAATCTTATTAATTTTATTTATTTATTTATTTTTATTTATTTATTTATTTATTTATTTATTTATTTATTTCAAAGAATAGGTTCACAGTAAGATTACATCTTATAGTTTGTGAAGGCTTTAAAAGATTTAGAGTTCAAAAGCAAATTTAACATTAGATAGATGAGGACAGACTACATATAATTAATTGGAAGTTTACATAAGAAAATTAATAACAAAATATAATATTTGACAAATCTGTTAGATTTATATTTATGTATCACTGGCCAAGTGTAAGGTAAGTTTTAAATTTTGCTACCCCTTCTAACTTGTGTCACTTTTCCGAAAAAAATTCACGATGAAAAGTTAATCTTTTTTTACAATTTCTGAGTTAATTCATCATAGAGCAATGAAAAACCAAAATAAAACAAACAGCGTTTTCGGTAAACGAAATTGATTTATTAACAAGAACTCATTATTTTTTTGTGTAGTTATACATGTTTGCTTTTTCTAATAGTTAATTCATATTTCGTTTAATTTTTTTGTAGTTTGTACTTTCAGTTGAAACTTATATAAAACCTTAAAATCTAATTTTAAATTTACGAGTAACAAAGTTTTAAGAAAAAAAATTTAACTTTGAGAAACTTAAAAGTCAAACAGTTCTTAGAACTTTTTATTCAAGGTACTTATTTTATTTACTTAGAGAGGATATATTATTTTTGTACTTATTTTTGTACTTTTTCGAACAAAAAGCTCAGTTTAAGAACACATTTTTTTAATAATAAAATAATAAAATAAACGTTTTCTTCTTTCTTCTATAATAGATGCGAAATAAAACTTATTTAAGTAAGATCCGCATTTACAAATTTTTATAGAATTCACTGTAATACTGTGGGAATAGATTTTTCTCAAGTAGGGTAATCAGTCTTTTCTTTTTTTTTATCCACAATGGGCAATTTACCAAGTGCTACCATGCCTCCAAAAAGCTCTGTTTCTACTTTTTCAACTACTGTTCGAATAGCACGCGTCGTTACTGACAATGTGTTTTGAAAGAAAAACTTACAAACTCGAATTCGTTTCTCCTTTACTTGGAAGAAAAAGCATTGGTTTTTTTTCGAGGTGCCAGTTTTGGTTCTTCCCTTATTTACCTGTATTAAGGAGTAAGAGGTTGCATACTTCGAGAAAGAAATTCTCTTTGCCTTTGAAGATCTCCCAACTTCCAATATTCGGAAAAAAATGCTTTTCTCTCTTCCTCCGTAACTTTTCGAAACTGGCTGGCCCAATTTGTTTTTCGCGAACAGTTTTTTTTTACTTTGAAACCGATGTATAAGACTTACCAGAATTTCTCAGATTTTTTGCCACGTTTTTTACCCATCGGCTGGGGATAAGCTTTACGCTTCGGTTTTTTTGAAGAGCATCAACTGCAATATCTGCTTGCAATTGCTAGTACTGGAGTGCTTCTTCCCTTTGTCAACCTAGTCGGGGTCAGGTTCAGAATCATCCGCGGAAAAGTCTTCGTATGAACTAGATGATATCTCAAAGTCCAACTCTGCAGCTCGAGAGGTAGACGCGACAGGCACATCTTTGTTTGGCGGAGTTTCCGATGTTGAAGCGTAGGAAATTTTGACAAAACCACACCATCGGCAAGTGCGGTAGCTAAAACTAAAACGCGGTTAAAAAAAAAATGTAAATAAACCTGTGTAAGTTTTGCTTCCATGAAGAATTGTAAACCAATTTTCACCTAGATTTTTGTTTTCATGATTTACATCATTGAAGCTGCTTTTAGCTCTGGGGGTCAATTCCCGTTCCGTGATACTGTGAAATGAAAAGAGTTTTCACAAGTTCACACTGAATTCGATTCTCGATCCATGAAAAAATAAAAACAAATGTCAGAATTTTTTCATATGATAAGTTTTGTATCACAGCAATTTCATTTGTGAAGAAGTGTGAAAACGTGATGGATACAAAAAATAAACGGGGCTTCCGAAACCCAAAAATAATATTAAATAGTTTTTCTTGAGAACAGGCCCGATTTAGCCAAGAACAAGTAATTAACATAAATATTATATTCTGCGTTGAAAATTTTAAATCTCAAAAAAATGATATTAACAGATTTACATCAGCTGAAGATGCTCATACCCACTTTATTTCTAGGAAAAAAGAACACAATATTTTTGTTGAAAACAAAACAACAAATTGATAAATCACCTTTGCTAAATACGACGCCTATTGTTAATAATTACTCGTATGATTATTCCCGACATTATAATTATAAAATATATAAAATGAAAACTCAACAAACAAACTGATCTATTGTCGTTTTCTATTGGGATTTTTTTTGATTCAGATCACTTTTTGCAGATCTCGATATTTTTTCATATTTACACTGATACAGCAGAGCTGTTTTACGTCATTTAAAGAAGTTTGTTTTTAAAACAAATGAGCAAAGTTTTGTGAAAACCAAAATAAAGTAATAGTAATACATAAACAGCAATGGACATAGTTTTGGAGGAATTATTATCTTCATTGTCTTCCTCATCATCTGGAAACTACGAATCACCAAAACTACTCCATTTGTAGCTACAACAGAGGAAATATTTTTCAAGCCGATTTCCATGGTTGATTTTACTAAAAACAAATGCAATTTTAACGGCTGATATTGTTGTCAAATAACGCACTAATCCATTTACAAAAGCAGATCAATTTCATTGCATGTTCCATGAGCCGCATAAAATCTGATCTGAAAAAGATTTTTGGTGGTCCCAGTGGAAAACGACAAGAATGAAAACAACAAGCGCACAAATGACGGATAGGTGACAGCATTTATCATTTAGTACATTTAGACAACTGGTGGATGAGTTCGAGAATCGCATTAGGTGTGATCGTGAAGTGATAAAATGAAAAGCTGCTGTGAAAACTGAAATGATAAATTATTTTTCATTTCACAGTATCACGGAACGGGAATTGACCCCCTGGTCAACTTCAGTAATAACTGTGCACGCTGCCACATTATTTATCTGATTTAAAAAAGTATTGAGTTCTAACAAAATATTTTGTAGAAAAATGACATTATTTGCTTAAAACACGATGCAAATATAATTTTTTAAGATATGTGATAAAGTATTTTAAAGAAAAATGGCATAAGTCATAAAAAGGTCCATGAAAAAAACAAAAATTTAAAATTTATCAAGAAGAGCGAAATAATTCGTTTTAATACAAGAAAAAATGTATGAAAGGGCACTTACCTTATAAAGAAAACGGACGCAACTACAAATACTTCTTTTTTCAGCTAACTTTGGCAACAATTCACCCGCATAACCAAAAATAAGTCACTCCTCCACACAAAACATTCTCTTCTGTTCTCTTTGAACATCTGGCAGCTAGTAAAGTTATGCCTATGTTCCAAATAAAGGAACAATGAAATGAAACGAAGTGAAAAATGGCACATTATCCATCTAGCGGGATTTTGAAGCATTATAGTTATGGCGATTTTACAGAAATGTAGAGAATTTTTTTCTGAGTTTGCTGGAATAATAAACTAAAAAATAAAGTTTTTCGAGTTATGCCGGTTTTCTTAAACAGCGACGACATGTGAAAGTTGGGTGTATATGGAATAGGCTCTGATCGGCATCAACTTGGCGATGCCCAGTTGTTGAAAATATCTCATACGCATCAATTGAGCTTATTTTAACTCCTCGTGGTGGCCACCGCGTACTGTGCTTGTCCTTCCGCGCAAGACTTACTAAACTTATAAGCGCGAGTGTTAAACACGAACGGCCGTACTAATAATCAAACACCAATGTCGATTATTAGTGAGCTGTCAGTTTAAATTAAAATGTACAACATTTTTGAAATGGTACTAATAAACAATTTGCCCTCCACCTTTACTAGTACGAAAACTTTCTGTTGAATCTATTACATTTGCTCTCAAGCGTTGTCAGATGTCAAATCATCTGTTTTTGTTTTCATGCTGTAAGCAGTAAGTTTGTTTTTAATAAAAGTTAATGAAGGTATCTTATTGAAAATGTTTTTAAGTCGGGGCGGAGATACCCTATAAGGACCCTATATTTGTTGAAGAATCTGCTATCCATTTTTAAAGCATAACGAACGAAACTTCTTTGGTCACTATAGGTTTGTTTATTAATGTTGGTGTGTAGTATTTGGTAAAAAGTTTATTAAAATTATTAATAAATTTGATAAACCGACAGTCCGCTTTATTGTGGAAATCGTTCGGGAAGAACTTGCTCTACGGAAGAGCACTTTCAGTGGAAATAATAATTCATTGTTAGGGGAAGGATCCGATCAAGGCGACGATGGTGAGCATACAAATTTTAATAATAAAAAGTTAACGTATAAAATGATTTGAATTGTTTTTTTTTTCTTTTAGGTGATTTACACAATTTTTCAAAACAGTCCATCAGCAAATGTGTAAAAAGGTTTGTAAGGCTTTTGGCGAAATCACAAAAGTCGTATTGGGAACGGATTACTTCCAGAAAAAAGAAATGGTGAAATAGTGATTTTTACGGATGGATCCATGATTGATGGCGGAGCGGGGGCCGGTATCTATTCAGAAGAGCTGGAACTTGCCCGTCACATTAGCCTCGGGAAATACACTTCAGTATACCAGGCTGAGATGATTGCTTTGCTTCATGCGTTGGACTACTTACTTGAGTGTCAGGTGGAAGGAAGAAATATCCTTATAGCACTGAACAATCAGGTGGTGATCAGATGCATGGAACAAACAAACATCACAACATCACTGACACTGTAAGGTGTACTTAAGCTCAATAAGTGTTCATCTAAAAATGAAGTATCACTGACTTGGGTACGGGGACACATAGGGATCGAAGGCAATGAAAAGGCGGACTCCCTTGCAAAACAGGGGTCAACTGAAAAGTTGCTGGGACCAGAACCATTCTCTTCAATTGGCAGAGGAATGGTAGAACAGCTGATTCACAAACGGATCACGGCGAACGCCTGAGAAGGTGGTCAACCGTGGAACAATGTAGACAAGCTAAAATGGCAATAAAGTGGCCGTCCTGCTCCACTCAAAGAAGGGTTCTAAGTATGAGTCGATGAACATTGAAATTGGTGGTGGCTTTGTCTACAGGACATGGTAATTTCGGGTATCACTTAAGGAAAATGGGCTGTGTCAATGTCCAGCGTTGGCTGGCAGAAGAATGAGGATCTTGGGACATCATTGGGTCGAGACCCAGTCGATGAAACAGATTTCCCATAAACAGATGCTAGCGTTAACACTAGGAACTAAGCCCAGAGGAGAACTATGGAGAAATCCAGAGAGTCTCTCTGAGTAAGATTTACAGTGGTAGAGAGACGAAAAGAGACCCGACAATGGTGGTCTGATTCGAATATCTCTCGAAATCTATATATATTGTCATATAACTTTCACTATTTGCCCTAACAACATATTTTCCATCTTGCTACTCTTGTCGTTTTCTAAACAAACAACAAGAGTGCAACATCAAATTTGACTCAACTACTCTCTCTCTAACTTTTTTCTTCTGGAAAGATAATGTTAGAGAGTCGAGCTAGTCACGACTATAAAATAAGTACGTGGGTCTTTTTAAAAAGAGTTTTGATTGAGGGCAGATCATTGGATAATTTATAAGAAAGTGTACAAGTGTTATTAAACAATTAAAATAAATAAATAAAATCATAATTTGTTTCTTATTAATAAAAGATTAAAATATATCTAACTGGCGCAGTCGGAAAACTGTTCGGTTAGAAAAGTGTTGGTAAAAAGAAAAAGAAAACATTTCGTTTGAAATAAAGACTCGGCATGTAATTGTTATTATATTACATTGATAATATAAAACACAAGTAATACCATAACCAACTAGTGGTTTCTTCATAAAACGTGCGCGATTCAATTCAACATACACAAAAAAAGAGTAGTTCGAAAACAACTCTTACCTCTTCAAACCAGCTATACCAAGCGACGCTTAAAACCAACCACCGATAAGAAGCTCTCTAACGGAAAGCTAAGCAACGTTTTAAACGTGAAGCGAAACGAGGCTACACTTCAAACCATCCAACTCAAACCAGCCCTACCGCAAAGCAACGCATAAGCGACAAGAAGGCAAAACAACATCGTGGACGACTTCATCTGTGGTGAACAACGAGAACGAATTTGACTTGAAACGATTGGAGCGTAGCCGAAGTAATTTTAAGTGAGTCATGAATATCCAAAATCCAGTTGAAAAATTTAGATTAGTATTAGATTTAATAAGTAAAATTCCAGAATACAATGGTTGTCGTAATAGCCTGATAGATTTCCTGGACAGGGTAAATGTATTGATACCAGTTTTAGAAACTTTTGATACCAGTACCCAAGAAATTCTAACAGGTTACATTAAAGATAAAATTGTTGGAAAGGCTAAGAATGAGCTTCAGAAACATGGCAGATTAAGAACTTGGTCAGCGATAAAAGATGTTCTTAAAAACAGTTTCCGAGAAAAACTCTCGACAAATAAATTAATAGACAATATTAGAACAACTCGAGTTGAGACAACTATTGAAGATTATTATGACAAAATAAATAGTTTTCTCAGCAGGATAAATAATTCCTTTTTAATTGATAAATTGATAATGAGCAAAATGATCAACAAGATTTAATAGATTCAAACAATAGAATTGCCTTAGAATCTTTTAAATATAACTTGCCAGAACCAACAAAATCTATTATTCTAAGTCGTAACCCACATTCTCTCAATGACGCGTATAAAATAGTAGTTGAAATTGGTCACCAGCTATCTGGGCCAAGTGTTGAAACCGAGTTTAGACGCAGGGATCAAAGGCAATTTTATGGTCAAAGATACGCTCATCCAAACAGTAGGAACAATAATGCTAATAACCGTTTTCAACAATTTGAGTCAGTGACACAAAACACGAACTACTCACCAAGACAAAATCAAAACATGTATTACACACAAAATAACCAGCAAGGACATAGTAATAACAACGCACAAAATAATAATTTCCGACAAACCAACATACAAGGTGGTTATTCACGACATGATAATAGCTATATTCAAAACAATCAGCCACGACAAAACAATAATTATACACAAAGTAACCAATCACGACAATCAAACCGATATAGACAAGACAATAATTCAGAACCTATGGACATTACACATAACGAGAGCAATCCCAGCAACGAATATCATTCGCAAAATCACATAAATTTTCCAATGCACGCACAAAACAACTATAGTTATCAAGACGCACATAAGAGAACTTAGATTTATAATTGATAGCGGTGCTGAGTATAGCATCGTAAATCAACATGTATGTAACCCAAAGTGGCAAATACCAACAGCGAATCATACCCTTAAAGTTCTTGATCGTCATATTAAAACAAATGTAGAGTTTAGAGTCCCTTTATTTAGTGAATTCAATAAAAAAAATTATTTCGTAAATTTCGTAGAGTACTAGTTTCATAATTTCTTTGACGGCTTGATAGCAAACAATATACTCGTGCATTTAAACCCAATTATTGATTACAGAAACCGCTCTCTTATAACAGACTACGCAAAAATACCAATGTTTTTGAATAAAGAAGAAGAAGAGTATGCAAAAGGTTGTCAAAATACATGTCTAGATGTTTTTCAAAACGAAGATTTTGAAACCGAAATTTCTGACAAGGTTTTTACAAAACATTTAAATAGCACCGACTTTTCGAAACTTAATTCTTTGCTTTATTCATACAAATCAATTTTTTACAAAGATGGTGAGAAATTATCATTTACAAGCAAAATAAGACATCATATCAAAACTAAAAATGACATTCCAATTTTTAGTAAGCTCTATAGATACCCGGAAATACACACAGAAGAGGTCGATAGGCAAATTTCGGACATGCTGCGACAACAGATAATAGTACCAAGTAATAGTCCTTACAATTCACCCATTTGGGTAGTCCCCAAAAAGGACGATAGAAATGGACAGAAACAATGGCGGATTGTAATTGATTATAGGAAGCTGAATGATCAAACAGTAGAAGACAGATTTCCTATGCCTAATATTGATGATCTTTTCGACAAACTTGGTAAATGTAATTACTTTTCGACCATAGATCTCGTTAAAGGTTTCCATCAAATTGAGGTGGAAGAACGCGATAGAGTAAAAACCGCTTTCTCAACGAAGAGTGGTCATTATGAATTCCTCAGGATGCCGTTTGGGCTAAAGAATGCTCCAGCGACATTCCAGAGGCTAATGAATGATGTACTAAAAGATTTTATCAATAAGATATGTGTAGTTTACTTGGATGACGTTCTCGTATTTTCCACCAGTTTTGAAGAACACCTCGTATCACTAAAAAAAATATTTGAAAAATTAAGGGAATTTAATTTAAAAATCCAAGTAAACAAATGTAATTTTGCAGACCTGTCTACCTCTTACTTAGGTCACATTGTGGTAAATAATGGAATTAAACCCGATAGCAAAAAAGTTAGTTCAATAAGCGCGATGAAATTGCCATCTACTATTATAAAGGGCATAAAACAGTTTTTAGGAATAACTGGATACTACAGGAAGTTTATGAAAGATTACGCCAAGGTAGCATACCCAATGATTCGGTACTTAAAAAAATCCGAAAAGATTAATGTGTCCGACCCACACTATGTACAGGCATTTAATACCTTAAAAACGTTGCTTACAACAGACCCTGTTTTAAAAAGTCCCGATTTCAACAAAACTTTTGTGCTGACTACAGATGCATCGAATTATGCATTAGGAGCCGTACTTAGTCAAAACGGCCATCCAGTTTGTTATGCTTCCCGCACTCTTCAGAAACATGAACTGAGCTATTCGACAATCGAGAAAGAACTTCTTGCTGTCGTTTGGTCTGTTGGCTATTTTAGGACCTATCTATATGGTAGAAAGTTCACAATATGCACCGACCATAAACCCCTTATTTGGCTAAATGGTATTAAAGAGCCAAATTTAAAACTCCAACGTTGGAAAATTATTCTCAATGAGTACAATTTCGACATGGAGTATTTAAAAGGAAAGCAAAACTGTGTTGCTGATGAACTTAGCAGGTATATCGATTAGGGATATAGGGACGACGCGGATCGGAATAGTAACGAATCTGTTTATTTAGGAAATCTTTTTAATAATGAGGCGACGTGTAATGGACACGGCGATAACGATGAAGTTATTTTCTCAAGTACGCCAAATTCTAAAGCCAGTAACAATGAAATAATGTCAACTGATGCTACTGTCCATAGTGCAATGGAAGATGACAGACGACACACCTATAAACATGTATAAAAACCAAATCTATTTATCTTATGGCACAAAAGAAAAGATTTTTATCAAAATTATACACAAAAAAATACAAAATCATGTGCAACTCAAAAGGGACGGTAATAACCTAATAAATGTAATGAAAAGGCTACTAATTGATAAAGGTCTTATTTGCATATATTGCGAAGATACCCCACTGTATCAAGTTCATATTTTTCAATGAACCAAAATCTTAAACTATTGAAATCAAGCATTAGGCTAAAAGACATTACTGACAAAAATTAAATATTAAACATAATAAAAAAACAACATATAAGCAAAAATCAGAGAGGAATAAGCGAACTATTTTACGAATTAAAGAAAATATATTTCTTTCCAAACATGCAAATTGAAATACAAAAGTTTGTTAATAACTGTGATATTTGCAATATAGCGAAACACGATCGGCACCCAATTAAGACAGAAATGCAAATCACAACACCACGGTATTTCAATGATATCCTTCACGTATAAATTTGGTTCCCAGAGAGAAACAAGATGTACCTAACAACAATTGATAAATTCTCGAAATATGCAACAATTCACAAATTAGAAGACAGGAACTGGTTAGCCATCCTCAAGGCTATTAAACAAAGAATTCAATTTTTGGGCAAGCCAAACAAAATTGTATCGGATGGTGATACTTGCATTTTGCACACAGCTGTTGAACAGTTTCTAAGGGAGAATAATATCATTATTCACAAAACAACTGCATCACACAAAACTGGGAACGCCGACGTTGAAAGATTGCATGGTACACTAAACGAACACCTTAGAATTAGGAACGCAATGAAAGATAGTTCGGACATAGATGACAAATTATTCAACATAGTCAGTATTTACAATAACACCATACACACCACAATAAAATGGAAGCCGTTGGACATTATTTGTAGCAATCTTAGCCGGAATGATATCAAAACTCTAGCAGAGAAATTTAAAAATGATAAAGAAGCAAGGATAGCCATCAGAAATAGGGAAAAAGATATCAACCCGAATCGGTGTTCAGATATTGTTCAAAATAGAACAGTGGTGAAATGCCAACCGAAGTACAAAAAATTAAATACCATTACAAAAGAAGGCAATTATGTGGTGGACAGATCGACGAAACGAAATACAAAGTACTATAAAACGCAGCTAAAACGTACATATAAGCATCAAGGATAAGAACAAATATATTTTATAGTTTTACGATCATACCCAGTCCATTTATTTTCTCTCGTTTTTTTTCTTTCTCGTAATTTTGCCATTTTGACTGTTGATGAACTTGTGGCTCTTGTTTTCTTTTTCTTTCCTTCGGAATCTCTTTTCTATTAAAAAAGATTAATACCTTGTTAAGAATCTACGTGAACAGTACCTAATTTTAATTTCAAATTTCTAACGTTCACAGCAATTTGCTAATTTTGTGCCTAGTCTATTGTTTCCGAAAATGATACGTTACTTTTGTGCTGGTTTGATATCTATATAAGGCGTTTTTCTTTTTTAGTTCAGAGCACAACCTGAACTGTTATACAAAAAGTTCGTGTTTCTTTTTTAGCTCAGATACATCAGAGCTCAGATTTGTGTTTCTTTTTTCGATCTGAGCATAATCAGAGCGCGCTCGATGAGCTCAGAATAAATTGACTGAGCAGGCTGAGTAAAAAGTCACATTTGACAGAAAAAACAACAGGATAAACAAAATAATTGAAATGGTGGACGAACTTTGTTGTTCTGGAACTGAATGTTAACCAATTTCATAAATAAAAATAAATAAATTTTCAAATTATACATATATTTATAAAAAATGTCAGATACGTGCTCAAGTGTGTTTCATAAATACATCAGAACGATCTGAGCACGCTCGGCGCAGAGCGCGCTCATAATGCTCGAGCTCGGTTCAGAGCTCAGCTCTGAACTAAAAAAGAAAAACGCCTATAGGTGATAAACAGATTTAGCTTGAGCCGCAAGCCGTAAGGAGTTGTCATTTGAAGGAGTGCGTTCACAGGTTCTGGGTTAGTTCGTTGCTGGAATTGAGAAGCATGCGTTCGTTAGGTGAAAGTTGTCGGCAATACAGTGCGAACAGTCATATAATTAGGGCACCTACGTAGGTTACAACATAATGAACTTAATTATTGGGTACTGCGTAGTAATTGACTGGCTCAAAAAAAAGTTATAATAGTTTTAATCATCTGTCTGGGAATGACATAATAGGCATTTATATTTGATTTGATTTGATTTGATATAAATAAAAAAAAAAATGTTATGTATTCAAAATAAAATAAATTTAAGATAACTTAGCTAAAGAAGTATTGTAAGCCGTATTCATATTTTGTATAAACACCACCCAATCAATTATTAATGAATAATGTTACTTTGTAACCTCATCCTTATCATTATACTGGTATTGAAATGTTAACGCGTTAATTTTTGGGGACCAAAAATCTTAAAGGGGGAAGGTGTTATATAACTTTCACTATTTGCCCTAACAACATATTTTCCATCTTGCTACTCTTGTCGTTTTCTAAACAAACAACAAGAGTGCAACATCAAATTTGACTCAACTACTCTCTCTCTAACTTTTTCTTTTGGAAAAATAATTTTAGAGAGTCGAGCTAGTCACGACTATAAAATAAGTACGAGGGTCTTTTTAAAAAGAGCTTTGATTGGGGGCAGACCATTGGATAATTTATAAGAAAGTGTGTTATTAAACAATTAAAATAAATACATAAAATCATAATTTGTTTCTTATTAATAAAAGATTAAAATATATCTAACTATATATATAAGGCTTTTGGCAAACAAAATCGAGGAATTCATTGAAATTGAAATAAATTTAAACAGAAACTTACAGAATTGCAAAATTTGCCCAATGCATAGGAGCAGTTGATGGCACACACATCACAAAATAAAAAATCCTGGTGGTGAATTTAGTGCTCGGCATGGGTGTAGAAAGCAGTTTTACTACATAAACGTACAGGTAACATTATCTCAGAAACACTTGAACCTTCATGTGGGTATATTGCGAAATATAATATTGTGGACATAGTGGGCTTTTTTTTTTTTTGGTTGCGTCCAAAGGATATGTAATCGATACCAGTAGTCCGTACTATCTGGCATGCACGATTCGCGGGATATGTTTCTCCAGTGCCACTAAACAACACCCCTGTACTCTTCTACCACTCTCCCCCCGGGACTGCCGTTAGGTATTACTTCTCGGGGCTGGTTAGGAACTCATCCTAAATCATCTACGCCCGCCACTTCGACCCTTCTTAGTCTTTCGGCTCTTCAGTTCGTTTTGTACGCTCGTTATGTATGAACATATTTCCAACCAGTCGCCTTCTGACCTCAACATATGGTCTATGAGATGCTGCAAAATGGGTAAGTTCAATCTTCCCCCTGAAAAACGTCTGCAGTGGAACATTACGTGCTCCGTATCTTCTTCTTCGTCTGGGCATTCGGGGCAGAGAGGCGAGCTATCGTGGCCGAATCTGTGAAGAGATTTTCGATAGCCGCCGTGCCCGGACAGGAACTGCGATGTTTGGTATCAGTTTGTGGGTCCATCTGCCTTTTGCCGTGTTATCCCACCGGACTTGCCACAGTGCTATAGATGTTGCCCTTTCTTCTTCTTTTATCCTTCTCCTTACGATGATCTCTTGCCGGTTGACTGTTAGCCTAAGGTAGATCCTTTGATTTCGTTGGCGAGAATGTCGATGGGAATCATTTCCGCAATAACGCAGGATGCTTCATCCGAAATTGTTCGGAATACGCTTATTGTTCTTATTGCGCAGAGCCTGTATGCTGATGAGAGCTTCCTTCTTTGCTTCGTTGTAAGAGCCCCTGCCCAGACCGGTGCAGCGTAAAGCAGTATTGAGCTGACCACTCTGGAAAACAGAATCCTTCTGGCGTATCCAGGTCCACCGACGCGACGCCCTTTTGCTGGCGTACTGGGCGTGCGTTTTAAAGCTTAACCTGTTGTCGACAATTACTCGTTAATTAATGACTCCTTTGATCTAGTTATTTGATTTCCAACACGAAAATTTGCATATTCCACAGTTTTTCGGCTGGTTATCAAGATAGCCTCGGTCTTGTGGCCACCTAGTTCTAGCCCTGCAGACTCTAGCCAGTTGTTGATTCTGGCGATTGCTTCATCCGTGGCGGACTTTATCCCGTGGATATGTTTGGCCACAGTAACCACAGCGATATCGTCGGCAAAGCCTATAACTTTAACTCCGTTGTACATTATGTTCCACAGGAGGAGTCCAAGAACCGACCCTTGTGGTACTCCCGCGGTGACGTTGTAGTACTTAACGCCATCGTCAGTATGGCACCTCAACTTCCTGTCGGTAGGGTAGTTTGCTACTATATTCAGCAGGTAGTACGGCGATTCCATACTGGCCAAGGATCTCCTAATGCATGACCAGCTTGCCGAATTGAAGGCATTTTTAACGTCAAGAGTCACAACCGCTCAATATTTCTTCGTACCCGGTCTCCATCTTTTTTCCCCGTATTGCTTCAGCCGCTGTATCTACTACCGGCTTATTGGCATCGAGTATTCTTCGCTTACTTGCCATTTTGTTTTGCGCAGGAGTGAGTTACTCATAAAGTGATATCTATGATAGACCCCTTACCTGCTTTCCGAAACGTGTTTTCGCACCATTGTTCGCCAAACTTACATTTAGTGTTGCGAATGCTTCTAGTAGAGCTCATCCCCTTGCGTCCGTTATCCTGCTGCCCCATTCTGTAGCCCATGCATTGAAATCGCCAGCAATTATAATTGGGTGTTTTGCTCGCGCGTCAGCTACAATGTCATCCAGCAGCTTCAGATAAACCCTAGGTGTTAGACTAGGGGGTGCGTAGCAACTATAGAAGTGGATGCCGTTTATCCTAGCAGTTACGAAGTAGTCCGCTGGCCCACCGACTTTTTGCATGGCGTGGCTTCCACAGGTCCATATCGCTGTCTTCTTTGAAATATCATCTATCCAGCTACCACCATCCAAAGATTTTTAGGGCTCACTAATTAAGGCAATATCTATTTTTTGTTCCCTTGTCATCTGCACCAGCAAGTCTTGCGCTGCAGCACAGTGGTTAAGGTTTATCTGGACGACCTTCATCATACTTGGTTCGTCAGGGCCTTCTTGAATACTGAGCATTGGCCACTACCAGCCACGTGTCCAGCGCTATCAGGCTTGTCCTCTTTGCACCAGAAACATAGAGGTTTTTTTTGCACAAGCCTTGACAATGTGACCTTCTTCCCCACATCTTCTACAGTGCTTGGATCGGTCATGCTCGCTCTTGTAGTGACGTGCCGTGTGCCCGAATTCAAGGCACCTAAAGCATTTAGTAAGCACTAAACGCACTCGTATGCGGCAGTATACCCACCCAATCTTAATCCTGCCCGACTTAAGCATCTTATTTGCGCTGTCTACTGACAACCCAATCGTCGCGACTTGCGTGTCTCCATAGGCCTTCCTTAGGTTCAGGACTTTATGGCCTCGCAGATATCGCTCTTGGTGGTGACCTCGTCGATGTCCTTGATTTCTATCGTGGATCGGTGTGCATTAGGGTGTCCCTTATATGGGCTAAAAAAAAAATCAGAATTTTTTCACGCATACCCTTCATTTTTTTTCTTAATGCCAATACTAACTTCGATGCAAAATATTTTGCTCCTGGGATGATGTTAACACGTGCCGACTAGACAGCAAAGTCAACATTGAAAATCTGTATAAAAAATTCAGGAAAAAAAATTTTTGCCTGCTAATATTTCATTTCAATTTCAACTTTTTATTAAATAATTATACTAAACACTTAAATAAGAATAATTAGTAAAAAAAAGAAATTATTGCGGATACTTTCTCTTCAAAACTTCTTTCTTGCAATCAGGATATAACTTCCTGTGCTCTTTCACACAACGAAGAAGGAATTGTTTTTGCTCTTCTTCAGCTGTCAGAAGTCCGTGAAAATCCTGCATTAGTTTGACAGCTCTTTCAGCTTTATCGTTCACTACCTTAAGAGAAAGAACCATCCTTTTGGCTTCTAAATAGAAAACATTGGTCTCCCACGAAGATGGCCTTTCTTGAAGAAAGTTTTCATTTATTTTCAAGCGAGGAAATAAATGTTGACTCTTGGCCGACACAAAATCATCCAACGTTTTATCTAAATGAAATAAAAGAACATTTTCAATCATTAATAAATAGAAAACAATTATGAATATTCAAAATTAGCTAACCTTGTATTGAATTGCACATTTCTTCTTTCGATGGAACGTATCTTTTAAGATAATGCGATTGACTTTCCTTATTAAAGTTAGCCACCATTTTTGCTTTTGTGTTTAAGTCCACAGTATCATCAAATAAAGATAAAACTACAGCCTCTTCGGTCAAATAATATAGATGTTGACACAATTTTTGAAAGGCTGCTTTCGAAATCGACTCGTCTACTTTTTCATAATCTTTCAATTTTTTCAGAAAGCATAAGTCTTGAAAGGGTGCTTTTGCTGCCGAACTGCACTGCAACCATGGTTTAACATAAACCATCACAATAAAAACACAGACCTCTTTCAATCCGGCACTATCTTTTTTTGTCAATTTAAGAAGCGAGCGTAGCAAAAATATTTTTAAAGCATAAATTGCTCTTGCCATCCATCTCGCTTGATGCATTGCATCTGGGGGCCTGATTTTTAGTTGCTTATCGACATCTCCTCCTAAGAATATTATTGAAAGTTCAATAAGTTCGCGGTAGTCATTTCTAACAATTGGTTTTCGTAGATCCCCAAAGTAAAAACTTAGAATTTCGGTAATTTCGTTGTCATTAAAATTCTCTTTAACAATGTCAGCACCGGTTTGAAAATTGTTAGTGTCAATATTTTTCCATTCATCTCGAAACTTTTTAAAAATAGGTATTTCTGGACTTATTGTTACTTGGTGGACCTTCTTTTCGAAGATACTTTAAGCACGAGCTCATACATATGATGCCGACAACCAAAAAGGACTAACTCTCTTCCTAATTCCTGTTCGAAGAGCACGCATGCTCCATTAAAGCGACCTGTGTTAGATGCAGTTGTATCGCAACACATAATCTGAACTTTATCATCCAAGTTCCATTCTCTAATCGCTCTAGAAACAGCATTAGCTTGTTCTTTACCAGAAGAATTTTCCAATTTTGGCACGGATAGAAGTTGTTCCCCATCTCCAAAGTAATAACAATAGGAAGTCGTTCTTCCTTAGCACTCCTTACATTCAAGCCAGGTAACAATTTTCCATCCCAGTGAACAGTAACAACCTCCGGAATATTATTTTGAAAATAGGTTTTAATGTTCTCTGCCCTTTCTTTTCTAATCCGTGTCCGCACGCGTTGAATCGATGACTTATTAATTGGAAAATCCTCAAAGTTAAGCCCTAGAGCCTCCACTGTAGCCTGAAGTATATAAACAGAGTCTCTTATGCTCAACTGACATCTGTCTAAGGCTGAGACTAATTTTGGAGTAACAAAGTCCTTCCTTCCTCGTTTTGAGATTGCCTCAGATGACGGTTTAGGAGCAGTAGGAAGACCTTCGCTGCTTTCGTCGGAGCTTGTAAATATGTCCTGTTCTTCAGGAATTAAATCCTCCAACGACGCTGAAGAAGTAGATGGTATTGCCGATGACATGTACTTACTACGTTTTTGTTCTTCTCCTAATCGCCTTTGTCTTAACCTATCTTCCTTTTCAGCTTGTTCTTTATCAAAACCCGCTAAGCAGCCCGGTCGTCCTGGCTCTCTCTGACGCTGTAAAAAGACTATGTCCTCTTCTATTTTAATTTTTTGAAGAGAATCAGCATGAGCTATGTCAAATATGTTATCCAAATCGTCCTGGAAATCAGCTTCTCGTTGTTTATGCACCTCCTGGGTTTTCTTTGAACTTTTTTGCAGTTCTCTCCAAGCTTGATACAAATTTATAAGCTTCTTCACAGAGTTGGGTAGTGATTTTGTAGGGATTCTTGCCTTTTCCCAAAAAATAGTACACTCGCGAATAACAAGATTGGCACTTTCGCTAACTGTCAATATAACTTCCCGCATATTAAAAAAGAAAACTGCAAGAACTTGTCGATTTGACGGTAATTTAGCACCCTTTATTTGGTGATTTACATCTCCCACTAAGTAAATGCTTTTTGTGTTGCTTCTTAATTGCAGTGACATCTTTAATCGATTAAAAAAAACTAGTTTACCGTTTAAAAACTAAAAATGCAATAAAAATTTCTAGGCACGTGCTACTATTTCAGTGTAACTTGTACTGACATGTTTCGATCGAAGTCGGCACGGGTAAACATGATCCAAATGACCTAATTTTTTTTTTGGTTATAAAACGATAAAATAAATAAAATAAGAACATATAAAAAAAAAAAATAATTGGCGCAACAGGTCCGTATGGACCCAAGCCTAGCTTCTCATAACCATTCGTCTTGTGTGAGTTTTTATTTTTGGGACGAATGGAAGGGATCTACAATTTTATGCCGAGTCCAAACGGCCAATTGAGAAGCTCTTTCATGACAGTTATACTCTCGGATGTTTGTCAGACGTTCGCGAGAGGTGGCGCAGTGAAAAAAACCTTAAGTTGGAATTTGGGTTTTTCTCGGGATTCGAACCTGGGACCCCTCGCTTAGTAGTCCAACACACTAACCACTAAGCCATATGCGTTAAAAAAAAAATTGTCGAAAAATAAGGGACACCCTAGTGTGCATGCTCAAACATTTTGCTGGCACCGTTTAGACTATCGGAACAATTAAACTTAGCTGAGAAGCTAAAATCGAGCGCATATAAAGACATGAAATCATGTTGAGAAGCTTTTCGGTCAATTAAAAAATAAATTTCCATCTTGGAATTCAAGTAAATTATGAAACAGCTAAAGCTATTATTGTTGCAATAGCTACACTACACAATATTTCAAAAGATCGGTCAAACGGTAACCATATCTCTTATTATTCAAAATTATGTCTGTTATTTATTTGAATTTACAGGTTTCCTTACAGATTTGTTGCCTGTTTCACATCGATATAATGACGGTATGAGAGAACCAGAGTCCGAAAACGATGATCCTGACGATCCCGATAGAAGTATAAACATCCCAATAAGTTCTGCCAGAAGAATGTCCGGAAGCGAGTACATATCGCGCTTTATCCGCAGATACTTCTCAACTACAGAATAATAAAACACACTACATTTAATTTAAGAGTTATTTTTTTCATTATTAAACGTCGATATAACTAAAACAAATAATTGAATAAATAGATATTAGAAAACTAAATAAAAAATTCTTTTGGAAAAAAGCGTTTCAATAATTTAAAAATTAAATAATAATAGGAAGATGTTGAAATAAAATACATCATTGCAATCATGCCCTAATTGATAGCTGACAACTTCACAATTGTCTCTTTCCTGTCAAACCAAAATTGTCAAAAACTTACTTCTCTACTTCCCTTTCCGTATTCTTACTCTGAAGTCAAAGGAAGTCTTAATAAATTAATCCGGAAATAAAATATAAATCTTTCGTTTTTCTTAACAGAAGAAAATCAGAACGGTCTTTCCTCATTTTTAATTTTCATGCAGAGCAAAATTAATTTTTTCGCCTGCCCCTTGAGTTTGATTCTCTGGACTTCTTCTTTGAGGTTCATAATAATTTTTGACTTAGCTCTTTCCTCCTCTATTTGAATAATGCGTTTTCGTAATAGTTCTTCCAATGTTACAGACGAAGGAAAAACATGCATTCTTTTATTAGTGGTTGTAAATACTCTCTTCCGACTTCGGAACCCAATGGTGTTTCGATCAGAGACAATACTGAGAACACCAACTTCGGCCGATTTCCCGTTACTTGCCTACAAGCTATATTTTTATGGGGTGGCAAATGCTAAGTGCGCTTGTATTGTAAAACATAGAAATTCGTATTGACAAATGTCACGTAACTTCAAAAATTCCGACTCACCAACACACTCGCACCTTGTATTTATATGCCACTTCCGTTGTGGGCAAAGTTGCTGAGAGCGTTTATAGAATTTTATCCGTTAAATTTGAAATTATTCGTTACGTGTGGATAATATTTTTTTTAAGGAATAAGTGGAGATTTTCTTAAAATATATATGAAAAATGAACAATGCAGATTGTTTGAAGTAAAATAGAAATATATTGAGCAAATTTTCGTCAGTTTTCTAAGAAAAATTTACGCATGAAATCGAAGTTAATGCTATTCAAAAGCGCTAAATACGCAACCATGTTTGTCATAATAAGTTTTTAGTATATAGACCATCTCATTTAGCTAGTTTTATTAACCAAAGAAATAAAATTATTCGCCTTTTAACAATTTATAATTACTAACCAATGGCATTCAGTAATGTGAAAATGTGGTATTCCCGAATTCTAGCACATTTCCCCACGGTTGTCGAGGTTGGCATCATTTATTTTTGTATATTTTGTATGTTTTTGCATGTCACATGGATTCTAAATTGACATAACACCGATGGGAAAACAAAATGGCGAATTTGAAAATAAATTGAGGGGCCCAGCGGCAAGAGGATTGTGAGTTGGGGGTCTCAGTATCATTTGACTCTGGTTTCGATTTCTCTGTTGAGTAGAAAGGATGGGTTGTTATTATATTTTTCCCATGGAATGTTGAAAATTTAAAGATAAATACTACAATTCTGGCAGAAATTTGGTTTCTTGGGATTGACAATTTTTTGGGTTACCTTATTTGCGCAGTACATTCCACCACTTGTTTGGCTTTGAATGATTTTGTTTTTGGATATATTCGATCTCGCACTTTGCTTATATCTATTCCCTTGTTCACATATTTGTTTGGAATTGAAATAGTGTCCAATAGCGACAAACCCACAACGTACATGCTCCTAGACATTGAATTTTGTATGATCATTTGGCAGTTTTTTAACAAATATTTCTACTAATGGTTTCACTAAGCTTGGCACTTGTTCCTTCATGTCTGGGGTCCAGTTTGCTGATCTTGGTCTCTTTTTTTTGTCGTTTTAAGTTACAAACTCCCACGATAAACAAAAGCCAAACTGATCCCGTCAACAAACGAAAACAAATAATAATCAAATCTGTTCGTTGTGTCAGATCTAAGTTCTGTCAATGGCACTGCTGTTGCCAATTTGCTTCAAGTGTCTATGTATGGATATATGGAATATGCTCCTATTATTTAATACGATATTTTTAGAAAATGTTGATGATATGAATACCTACAGTCCGTTTAACTAAAACGCCAATTTGCGCAATTATTTTTTCACTTAAGTCGAATTTTCTTTTAAGCGAATATCGGATAATGGAAAAATAAAATCATTTAACAGAAGTTTGGACTAAATTTCAAAACTCATTTCACTTATCCAGCTTGAATATAAAAAAACAACAGACTAATTTTTAATATGTCATGATTTTGTAAAATAAAACTCGAAACAAAACGAAACATTAATAACGTGTAAATAAAGCAAAACAAACAAGTGAAAACAAATGATTTCAGGACTGATTGGAGCATTCAGTTATTATACGTGGGTTGCCAAATTAATAGGGACAGTCATGGATTTTAATCCGTATCAAATTAATGAAAATCTTATGTCTATATTGATAAATAGTTATTTTATTATTAATATTGGTTATTATTACATAAAATAAGTAGTTAAAGGGTATTTTTTGAATTAACAATCTGTAAAACCAGACCTTAATGCGAAGGAACTACAAAAATTACATATAATCAATATTTTGTAACGTTTCCTTTTGCCTCAATAACTGCTTGAATATGTTTCGGCATGCTATTGTTGCACCTAAACTTTATTGATTCAAATATAGTCTACACTTTTTTATAGCAGTTCATTTATTAGATAAGAAACGTAATTCAATTCAATTAGTTAGATTAAAATTATAATTCTTAGGTTAAAGTATTATGTGTTACTTCTTAAGTGGTCCGTAATCGACTGACTCTCATCATTAATGTACAAGCATGTTCGTGAGAGTTTGTCTAATTATATATGAATAGCTGACCCGTGCTCGCCTTGCTTCGCCAGAGTTCCACTTCTCAAATTAAAAATAAAATAATTAGCGTTATACAAACGAACTCCGCGAAATTTTCTGATAGAAAAAGAACCATTAAATCGGTTTAGCTTACTATAAGTGTAGCCAGAAACAAAGGACGAACGTTTAAGTGTTTGGCAGAAGCTTGGTGACCCGAAAGGACGCCCACAAAGAGTCTGCAGTCGAATCTCCTAAGAGATAGAAGGAAAGACGCGGACCTTTTACAGATGTCCGGACCCAGTCGTTTGCTCTGCCTACACCCAGCGAAAATCTCTCGTCCAAAAGACGATCTCCTTGTATATTACATTTGCTGCTGCCCAGACAGTGTTTTGAGCATTAGCATCGCAATATAAGATAAGACCTATCTTTTTGGACTCGCATTACTCTATGAGCTCAACAACAGCCTTTGGTGGTGGAGGAGGTAAAGTACGCCGATGCAACGACGAAGGTTTCCCAATTGCCGTTTGCATGGTAAGTAATAGTTGCAACAACCAAATCTTGGCAACAGAACCGTTCGATCATCGTGAGGGCAGATACAATCAACTCAGGCCACAGATGCGATTTTTCCACACCCACGGTTCTTGGATGGATGTTATGCAGTTCTTTGTTCTACGGACCGCAAGCCTACTACTTAAAAGAGCAGTAGCAGTCTGGCAGTGTTGTAGGTTTATCTGAGTAAACAAAGTGGATGTAAACTCTGGGTTACGACCACTATTTGCACTATTTGGCCTTGAAATGGAAACGATTCCTACGAAGATGCAGATAGGGACGCATGTCGTACCTAGACTTGATGATTTCGGCAGAAGCCATGTCTACGCTCATAACCAGAGAGCTTCCATCTTCATCGTGACGGTTTTTGCTTTGCCTGTGAAAACGGACAATCAAGGCTTTTGTGTCGAGAACAGAATTCTGGGTATGCAAACGCTTTAGCGCAACCGCCGATTTCCCCAGTTTCCTAGAAATCCATCAGACGACACGCGTAAGCTTGGGTGGCTTGTAGACCTCAAAAATTGTGGTCCAAAGGGGAGGGCGGCACCATACTGCTGACCCATTCAGAGGTTTGCTGCGAGGAGGTTTTCACCATGAAAGTTCCGTCCTTTTACTCTATCTAGCCCTCTACCTGGATACAAGCATTCGTTGCCGTGACAAGCTCCAAAAGATGGGCTTTGCAATGTACTCTGCATCACTCATGCTATTATCATTGTCTGCTTTCCCTATACGAACTGCTAAAGAAGAGACAGCAGCGTCCTTATAGGAGAGCCTACTATCTCGCACCTTAGCTCAATAGAAGCACGCATCTTCTTGCTTTTCGGTTTGGCAGAAAAGGAGGTAGTGCCCAATCCAAGGGGTTGGTTAGCTTCAGTTGGTGATACCTCCACCGACTTGTTCCTTTTCAAAGGCACCGCCGAAGAGCTGAGAGACGTACTTGCGGTAAAGATTCTTTGCGCCGCAGATCGAACAGCTTCCTCCTTTTCCTCTTCCGCTGTCCCTTAGACAGGCTCAGCTCAAGGCCCGCCTCTTCAGGAGCCTGTTCAACCATAGAGGTATCCCGAGTCTTACCATCAATGGCAGTGCATGGGTAGCAATTTGCCGAGTGAATCGGACATAGAGTCGCAAGAGTCGCTTATGGGTTCGAGTATGAATGTTGGGGCCTCCAGAATCCGTGCCCCGCCGTAGTCGGGAAGACTACGGATGGATATAAGCTATTGCCATTACCACCTGGAGTACAATTCCGTTTTTTTCTCCAATCATAGCGTGAGTTGAGAGTTAACCACCTGGAGTACAATTCCGTTTGTTTCTCCATTCATAGCGTGAGTTGAGTGTTAACCACTGGCTCCTGTGGGTTAGAATACACCAACAGTTTGGTTTGACTAATGGCTTGAGACCGGCATGCTACTTCCGTAACAAGGCGGTACTAAAAATCATTTTTAGTGTCCATAAAAAATTGCATATTGTGACCTACAAAATATTTAATGTGGAGACTAAAAATGATTATTAGTAAGGCCCTTTATGTAGAAGGTCAGCTGGTATAATGCGAAATGCGACGCAAGACCGACAGAAGAGTTAAGTACCCACGTAAAAAAAATATTTATATTGTCTTAGACAAGAAAAAATAACCACTTTATCTACCTCTGCTCAGCTCATTACAATGAAATCTCATTAAAAATTGAATGGCAAATAATTCTTCTCAGCTGTTTTTCTCAGGGCTTAAGGGCAAATATTTAGTAAGGCCCACTCTTGGATAGCTAAGAAAACTCTACGTAAGATCTGAATAATTTCGGTTCTGCTGTACAGAATTTCAAACTCTTTCAAAAGTGGATGAAGATTTCCCTGACCTTTCAAAAATGAAAAAAAATATTCCTTCGTTAGATATTCGGTCCTGCTTGTGTTGACACTTACATTGATGATGGCAATAACACTTTGGCTCGCAAAGTCCTCACGCGATACCAATAACAGATTTTAGTCTCGACTTTAAATTTCCGCAATCTCACAATTGTCAAATTTATTTGGAAAATAAAGCAACTTTGAACTACCAAAACTTAGAGCCGAAACTAAAAATGTTTAAGGCCCCTCGTTTCTTATCCGGGGGGCCAACGACAGACAAAAGTCGCCTAATGTAACGCGCAGAAGTGGGGAAGGACCTTAACAACTCGAAGTTCGCAACTATGGCGGCAAACGACGAAGTGGGTTATAAGCTTAGGTCCTGGTTAGCTTTGAATTGTAGTGCGGCATAAGTAAGCAATTAATCGGTCATGGAAGCTCAGAAATAACCTGTACTTTCCGAGAACTCCAATAATGGTGATGAATTGTATTCGATGAGGTCATCGAAAAAAAACACTGCTTAAGGCATGTGTGCATGAGGCTATTTGATAAAAAAATCAAATTCCACAAATTTGTCACCAGATTTCTCTCCTCATGTAAGACTCGCTTTGAAAACGTTAAAATCCATACCACAGTGCCTAAGTCAATGAACACAGCACTCATGCCATTTACCCTCTCCAAATGTATTCAAATCATAATCGTTTAATGTAAATATTGATAGCTGTTTGCAAAATCCATATTTGCGAACGGTAAAATTTTTGAAAAATCTTAAAACCAAGTTTTAATCCACCCTTAAGCAAAAGGAATCACGAAAGTCACCCTCTATAAATACACACAATACATGCATGTGCAAACAATTCTAAAAAAATGTGTCTGAATATTACCTTGAGGAAATTCTGGATAATGGATATGGAATACGGGATGCCTGAAGACATAAGCACCGCTGTCGTTGTCCCTGTAAAGGGTAAATTATTAAAACACGCAGAATGTTATATCGATTTTATATCACGTGCAGAGTGTTTTTTTAGATTGATGATGACGAGGGCATCAAAAGGAGGCACTCAAAAATCGGCTTAAACCGTCTTATCCGTATGTACGAATAGGTGTACCTAAGTATTACGGCATTCGACTGCACCTTAATATATTCGGTGAAAATGCGCATTGGCTTAATAATAATTATTTCAAAATGTACCTTAGCCTGAATGGATGATTTCGCAGTCGAATATCGAATGCAAGGAGCGAAATTTGGTCCGTTTAATTCATTTTGCACATTTTGCCACTGCAAAAATTTAAAACTGCAGTTGCAACTGCGACAGACAGTAAACATCGGTAAGATTCGATAATGAGAGAAAAGCCGCAGCACATGCCTTTAAAATTGGACAGGCCGCTGAGCGCATTTGGGCCAATGTTTGGATACCGCATCGGCGTTATTGATGCAGTTTGCTGTATGTGAAACATTACAATTTAAGTATTACCTATTCGGGGGTGTAATGCATTGGCAGTAAGTGGTGGCAATAATGTCAAATGTGTAACAGTAAAAAACAGTTACTACAGTCTGTTTAGTGACTGTGAGCTAGTGGCATGAACCTCCACCAGTCAATTCAGGCAACCACAACCACACATTTTACATTTTTTTTTTACACATTTATTACAATTAATTACAGTTATAAATAAAAAAAATGGAATAAAATTAGGACAAACTATAATACATTGTTAAAAAGGATGTAAAATGTTTTGTTGCGGTGGGCTGATTTGCCGACCAGGTTCAAGGCACTCTGTGAGCTGCATAGACAAACACAGAAACATTTGCCAGGAATTGGGCCGAAACTCCTTCTACTTCTTGTTTCATGAGACTTTTCTAAACTGCTTAGTACGAGTATGTACTGCCCAAATTTACAAAAATTCCAGAAAACAGAATTTTTTGAATTTGTTAACCCCAATAAAAAAGGAAAAGGAAAACATGTCGCTTTGAAGCTAAGAAAAAAAAATCGAAGGAAGCCCTGTTGACTGTCGATTTGGAAATAAATTGTTTTGCATTTCTGCATTGCAAATACAGTCAGGCGATTCCAAGGTTTAGTTAGTTTTACCCGAAGCAGTATGTATACATAACTAGCTGAACCCCCGCCGGCTTCGCCAGACAAAAAAAAAACTTTTTTCTAGCAATTTAAATAAAAACACGAGTGTTTTAGACCACACGACTGAAGTAAAACTTCTTTAGCTCCATCTATATATACTATTCATGTTTAGTTTATACATATTAATATATCAATTTTCTTCAATAATTTACTGGCTATGAGAAGAAGAGAGCAAGAAAATGGGCGCGCGCACTGTTCTCTCTTGCTCCTACAGTATGATACAGACAATAGGCCACGGTTGCCATTTACAAAAAGAACTCAAATTATTTTATTTCATTTTACACAAAATTACCAGCTGCTAGAAGACGTGGGGATCATCTACCTGTTTTCTTATAACAAACCCTTAACAAATTAGAGTTTCATGTCTGTATATAAATAGTATGATTAATTGTTATTATTCACCATCTGTCAAAAGAAGAAAATGGATGATGATGAAGCATATGCAAATAATGTAATGCGTTCACTTAGAAGCAGTAAGATAGCATTTAAATGAGTTGATATCGAGTTCGCATTCTTGGGACATCTGCTCAAAAATTTACCATAACCAGATACTCGTGATTCATTCACAGACACATATGTCATTTTATGAAAAAGTTTAGGGAAATAAAATAAAAGAAAATGAAAGCTTTTAGATATTTTGAATGACTTTTTTCTAAACATGAAAACATTTAATTTGATCGTAGGTTGAATAATTTTTTTATTCTTAATGAAATTAGCAATTAGGAAAAAAATTTGACAAGAAAGTAAAATCCCTTTCTTTTTGTACTGAGAGGTCTGAAAAATCCCTTTGTCAAAAAGTGATAAATCCCCCGATCTGGTACCACTGCTGCACTGCATGATGTGTCTTATATAATGAAATGTAGCTGGTTGAGAGAAAGAGAGAACGAAAATGTGGGCGTGCATCTATCTCTCTTGCCTCTACAGTAATATTCGAAACGAAACATAACTCTCTCTTTATTTATCTCACGAACTTATATTTCCCTCTCAACTTCCGCTCGCAATTTCCGTACCGATTTTGTGACGCATTCACCAGCTTACCCCCAAGTCAAGCGTGCCTAAAGAAGTATTACTTCAAAAATTAAAACATTTACGTAAACAACATTATTGGTTATTTTTTATCCATCGCTTGTATAAGCAAAGTGTATATTTTGAAAGATTGTCCTTGCTACTTATTAATGGTAACGGCGAATGCAAAGCGAATAGGGAATTAAATACGCTTAAATTCGAATGGGACATCAAATGAAATCATTGGTATGCTGCTAGGAGTCAAAACTTTTTGAAAATGTTGAAAATATTATTACCCCAAAATCTATATATTTATGTGCCTATTATCGTCAGTGAATCGAACAGAAACTCTTGCGAATGTGACTATTTTGTATTATGGTTATCGAATTGAAGAAAATTCATTCGCCTGAACTGTCAAACCGCTGGCGAATGTAAAGTCGCCTTATTGCGGTTTGCGAATTTGTGAAATTGCATTCGCCTTAAACTTCAAATTTTGGCGAACAAAACTCTTTGGTGAAACCAGAGGCGAATCCAATTTATGAGCTAGAGACATGAAAGAAAATGTATAAAATCCATTCATGTAGAAATATACGTGCTGGCCAAAACTAAAGCACGAAAAGATGTCGCTTTGGAAAAAAGTAAACAAAATTCAAAAAACCTTCGATAACTTTCTAGCTTTATTTTTTTTCTTAAACAATATATATCAGTCCTCAATTTCTTATAAACAATTTTATTATAACCTAACTAGATTTCATTAAAAACTAAGTGAAGTAATCAAGAATGTGAATAAAGATCGGTACGCAAAACTATAAATTAATAAACATATCGTTGTGCATCGTTTATGATGTTTTTTTTTCTGAAAACTTCGAACATTCAAGATTTGCAAAAAAAATTGTAAAAATGAAGTGAGAAGACTTTATTTCCATAAAAAAACAAAATATTGTTAAATCTTAAAACGTTTTTTTTTTTGAAAACCCTTAGATTTTGCAATTTTTTGATGTATGTACAATGTGAATTCATATTTCAAGATTTAATAAGAAAAACTTAGCCAATAATTAAAAATAATCAACTTTTAGAAAAAAGTCCTAAGACATAGTTGTCGTTGTCTTCATTTTTGTTTTTGTACATCTGGGCCCTGATCCACAAAACAAATGATCAACTTTTCACTTATCAAATTGTTCGTCAATTTGCAAAACTTTATGTTCCTCAGAACTAAGGGTTTTCCAATAAGAGGTGTTATTTTGGTATTCAAAGAAAAATTCCATTTTTTGAGATAAATGATCGGATGTTTATATCATAATAAAGAGGAAGGTATGCCGTTAATAATGAAAAACAACATCAGCCAAATGGCCACCACGAGCACACCATGAAACCGCACCAAACAGTCACACGTTGAGGATGGAGAGGCTTCTCAACATCACTAACTTGTCCCAATAGCTCGAATTTTTCCTCCAATTTCTGTATTGCGGTCCGAAAAGGTGCTCCACGACGACCAAAAAATGCTTTAGTTTTGCAAACTGTGATTGCAAGATTTTCACCATTTTTGTAGTGAATTTTAATAATTTCAATGCGTTGTTGAAGCGTGTATCGTTCCATTTTTAGTAATGGCGTAGTTTCTGCTTGTCAAATGTCAAAGAATAAAAGCTTCAAAAGTGACAGCTACCGAAATTCAACTATTCAACGTAGCAGAATTCGAGTCGACCAGCAGCATGATACTTCTATACAACTCGAAAAAAGAGATTGGTTCAAAGAAAAAACTATTTTTTTGACTAATTTCACTATTATGGCAGTCTTCCGAACAAGAAATTGGAGACGCTGTATCATAACCAGCATCAGAAAGAGTAGTGATCGGAACGCTAATAAAAAACTCATTGAAGGCATTAGCCATTTCTACTGAACTAGTGATGTCCCTATTGTTTAATCTTATTTTAGAAGGTCCATCAAAAGTGACATTTTTATTAAACAAGTTATTGACGATTTCCCATTCCTTTCTTATATTACCTTTCGCACAGTGAAATTTGTTTATGTAATAGTTATCTTTGCAGATAGAAACTTCAGAGGCTATTTCTTTGCTGATTTGATTATACATTTTGGTTAGATGTGTGTTACTGGGTTGTTTTTTGCATTTTGCCCGTAGTTTATCGCTGTAATAAATAATCTGACATCAAAGGCTTAAGTGTTTTATGTTTACCTCTTCTCTTTTTTGATAATATGGAACAAAACTCAACATGGCAATCTAAAATGTTACAGAATATATCGAATGCAATAGAAGGAGGTATATACCAAACCAGTTTTCCTGTAGCAAGCGTGCATTAAGACAATTAAAATTGGTTTTTTGAGTTAAATAATCAGGCACAATATTCTTCGAGTGTTTAGCTGTGTCACTCTTTAAAAAAAGACACGTCATACTGTGATCCGTAATTGTATAATCTGATATTGTGCTTATCAAGGAGAGATTTGCATTTAGATCCAGCCTAGCAAAAATATGGTCAATACAAGTTTCAGTTCTACCGGAAATCCTTGTTGGTTTATTGATACAAGACTCCAACCCACTTGCAGACATTAACGTAAGATATTTTTCCACTATTACAGATTCTTGTAAAAGATCTATATTCATATCACCTAAAATGAAAAAATTTCTTGAGCGTTCATCACACAAAAGGGAAGATAACTCGTCAAGAAAAACATCCTTACTTTTTTCGTGAAGTCTATAAAAACAAATTTGATATCATCTCTAAAGCACGAAACTTTTATATATCAGACCCTATTAGATCAGGGCTGAAAATCTCACAATTCTCATTTTAACTATTACATACAAAAACCCCAGTACCACCCGCTGCATATGAATTGTTACATTTTGGGTAAAATTTGTATCCAGGTATATTGAAATAATCAATTTCATGATCATAAATCCATATTTCGCAGAGAAAAATTAAATCCGGCTCTTTTAGGAATGAATCCAAATGTGTTAAAAATAAATCAAAATTTTTGCGCATGCTTCTAATATTTTGGTGAATAATAAACCAATTGTGTTCTATTACATTAGCTTTATATACTACATCATCACAGCTCACGAAACAGAAGTGACAAGAACGCTGGAGCTCGGAAAGCAGAGGACGATGGACAGCGAGGCTTATCAGGAACGTGGCTGAGTGGAATGACCGGAAACACGGTGAAGTTAACTATTACGTCACACAGTTACTCACCGGACACGGATACTTCAACGCCTTTCTCCACAAGATCGGGAAAACAAACAGTCCAGCCTGCCAGTACGGGGACTCCCAGGAAGACGACGCGCATCATACCTTCTTCGCCTGCAGCAGGTGGGAATCCGAAAGAAGAGAACTGGAGACGAATATTGGTATCATCACTCCAGACAACATAACAGAAAAGATGCCGGCCAGCGAGCAGAACTGGAACAAGATCTGCGCCTACGTCCAACGCATTCTCAGAAGAAAGAAAAGAGAAGAAGAGCAATCCCGCGAAACAGAGTGAGCCCGAAAGGGCGTATGATTACAGCCCCCCTGAAGTAATGCGAACAGCGGTCCCAGGGGGGCGGGTCAGAAACCGAAGGGAAGGAGGAGTTTTAGTCCGTAAACCTGTAAACCTTGTACAAACGCGTTGTACAAATGGGAGTCGGACACACGGGGATGGTCAACGCCAAAAAGACCTCCCTACGGTGCACAAAGCATTTCTCCTCCTCCCAAGAGGAAAAAAAAAATATATATATATATACTACATCATTAAAATCTTTGCCATGTTTGTAGAGGGACGTTAAATTACTATTTAAAGGAACTTCAATTTGATTCATTTGTATATTAACCATAACTTAAGACAAGTTGTCTAGATCCTCAAAAGAAGAAATTCTTATGGGATTTTCCCCTTCCTTTTTTCTTAATAAAATAACCCCATTTCTGACCCACAAGAACGAAAAATTTTGATCTACCTTAATCTGCTTAGCTTTGTTAAACAATGATCTGTTAAAAGTTGATAAAGTTTCATTTATGAATATAGGCTTATTACCAAATTCTGCACCAAGAATATTCGTTGGCAGCTTCTTCCTACGGTTGTTAACAAGTACTTTTTGCTTGCATTCCAAGCTATTGAATTTTACACATATAATGTTCATCGTTCTCGCTGGCGGAGATGTTGGTCCAGAATTATTGTTTACGCTTTGTGTTTGCTTCTTTGCAGTTACTGTTCTAGTATAGCAGGATTTGATGTCATCATGAGTAATCCTATTGTCCACACCTTCTGCTAATAGCTTTACCGCAGTATTCAATACATTATGCTTGTCGACAGTTGGTATGCCAACTATATCAATGCACTTGAGTAAGGGCTTTTGCTGGATTGAGTTCACTGTGTGTTGTAAAGTATTCACCTCATGCTGGATCATGCTGTTTATCCATTTAACCCCTGTAATAAATTAATCTCAACTTTTCATATAATTTTATCATTTTACCATTTTAATGAATAATATTGTACTTGAATTATACTTTATAATATTATATGAAATAAAATGTATTATCTATCTATCTATCTATCTTCCTCTGTACTGCGGTTCCTTTTCGGAAATTAGTGGAAAACGTTGGCTCTGGGTCTTGTACTTCATTTTCAAACTCGATGTACGCTAAATGTGGATCGCACTCGAAAACGGCTATGTGCTCAGTTGAAAGGACAGCTGGGTGATTAATTTCCGAGGCTCTTAAGAGTATATCGTCAATAAAATCGTAGTATTCCCACGATTTCCTCGACTGACCCGTTGTTTTGTTGTTCTCCATAAATTACATGTTTTTTTAAGTCCCTTCCATTTAGAGTCTACCTGTTAATATGATAGATTTATGCCGAATGTATTGTTTTTGCAATATCTTGGTATGCAATCTTTTCGACTCGATTTTCCAGGTGTTCGAAGTTGTCCTTTATTGAACTAATAAGCATAACAATCATGCTGTTTTTTTTTTTCATTTCATTTTCATTTCAATTCATTTTTATTCCAAGCAATGAGCACATAATTAAACAATCAATATATATACTTAAAAGATATAACATCAATGATCGTTGAGGAATATAGGATACATCGTTTAGTTAAAAAAACTAGTGACGGATGCATTAATTCAATTTATGGAAATTAATAGCTTAAGATAAATACGATTGTTGTGGGGTGATTAAGATTATATAAACTGATAATGCTATATTTGTAAATTTCGTACAAGATAAAAAAAGCTACGCTATATAATTACTTTTATTAAGTTATTTATTTCAATGAAGTCAAACCTAAATAGCCACTTTTTAACTTATCTGTTGAATGAACATATTTTTTTTATGCTTCGAAGTTCGAAAGGTAACCTGTTAAATAGTCGGGGTGCTACTGAGGTGTAAAAATGTAAAAAGCGATGAGTATTGTGAGGTGGAATAATAGCAAGACATCGTTCAGTGCTGCGAAGTCCATAGGTAGTTAAATTCTGATTAAGTAAGTTTCCACTTCTTAGGTAAAATATTTTTAAGACTTTATAAAAGTAAAGATGTTTAAGCGGAAGTATCTTTGATTTGCGGAACAAACACAAACTATGTTCACGGTGTTGTTTTTTCCATATTAACCTTAGTATATGTTTCTGAGATACGATTAGGCGTTGTAAACTATTACTGTAAGTACCACCCCAACATACGAGCCCATATTGCAACTTAGATTGTACCAAACTATAATAAATTGTTTCTAAAAGTTTCTGGGAGCATAGATTCCTTAGGTAATACATACATGATATATGTTGCTTTTAAAAGATATTTTTTTAGTAAGGAAGTGTGTATACTCCAGTTCATATTATTGTCAATAGTCAAACCCAGATATTTAAAAGCATTGACATTTTCAATGGAAAAGCATTTTGAAGAGCAGGTCAGTCTTTTTGCATTTGAGTTTATTTGTCTGTAATTTGCAACATAATTACTAATTAATTTTCTTGCAATCAAGACTATGAAAGATAAAAGTTGGAGAGTGCCTGTCTAGCGATGGTAGGTTAAAGAACATGATTTTAGTTTTATCACTTATAACTAGCTTGTGCACACCGAACCAATGTCTTAGTATTGCCAAATCATGGTTAATATCAGCAGTCAAATCCAGTACAGACACATTTGAGTACAAACACCCAATATCATCCGCAAAACCAGTTTGAGTACACTTTAATTGTTGGTTAAAGATAGAATCTATAAAGATTATAAATAATAGAGGACCAAGAACAGAGCCCTGTGGAACTCCGATCCGAACGTCTCGACTTTCCCTGAAAGAACTCCCAATCTTAACCCTTTGTTTCCCATCTTTAAGATATGAAGTGAACCAATTTAGAATAAAGCACCTGAGTCCAGACTTTTCCAATTTAAGCGATAGGAGATCATGGTCAAACAGTATCAAAGGCTTTAGTGATATCTACAAAAAGAGCGGCAGTGTTTCTTGTGCAATTTAAACTGTCGTGCACCTGACCACAGAAATTAAGAAGTGCATCTTCCGTTGATTTTCCAGCTCTAAAGCCATATTGGGTTGTGCTAAAGAATAATTGTTTTTCAAGAAATGCGACAACTCTGCGCTTTATCACCTTTTCAAAGATTTTTGAGAATACCGGAAGAAGAGAAATCGGTCTGTAGTTATCCAGCTTTGTCCTATCATCTTTTTTGAATATCGGTATGACCTCAGCTACTTTCAATCTATCCGGAAATATAGAACAATAAACGCTTTTATTGAAAATGTGTGCTAAGACATCAACAACATTAAAACAGATTTTCTTTCGAAAAGCACTTGAATAACTATTCAATGTAGCAGAATTCGAGTCGACCAGCAGCATGATACTTCGATACAACTCGAAAGAAGAGATTGGTTCAAAGAAAAAACTATTTTTTTGACTAATTTCACTATTATGGCAGTCTTCCGAACAAGAAATTGGAGACGCTGTATCATAACCAGCATCAGAAAGAGTAGTGATCGGAACGCTAATAAAAAACTCATTGAAGGCATTAGCCATTTCTACTGAACTAGTGATGTCCCTATTGTTTAATCTTATTTTAGAAGGTCCATCAAAAGTGACATTTTTATTAAACAAGTTATTGACGATTTCCCATTCCTTTCTTATATTACCTTTCGCACAGTGAAATTTGTTTATGTAATAGTTATCTTTGCAGATAGAAACTTCAGAGGCTATTTCTTTGCTGATTTGATTATACATTTTGGTTAGATGTGTGTTACTGGGTGGTTTTTTGCATTTTGCCCGTAGTTTATTTTTCTCTGCAATTCGCTGTAATAAATAATCTGACATCCAAGGCTTAAGTCTTTTATGTTTACCTGGAACAAAACTCAACATGGCAATCTAAAATGTTACAGAATATATTGAATGCAATAGAAGGATTGTTTTCCCTGTATACACCAAACCAGTTTTCCTGTAGCAAGCGTGCATTAAGACAATTAAAATTGGTTTTTTGAGTTAAATAATCAGGCACAATATTCTTAGAGTGTTTAGCTGTGTCACTCTTTAAAAAAAGACACGTCATACTGTGATCCGTAATTGTATAATCTAATATTGTGTTTATCAAGGAGAGATTTGCATTTAGATTCAGCCTAGCAAAAACATGGTGAATACAAGTTTGAGTTCTACCGGAAGTCCTTGTTGGCTTATTGATACAAGACTCCAACCCACTCGCAGACATTAACGTAAGATATTTTTCCACTATTACAGATTCTTGTAAAAGATCTATATTCATATCACCTAAAATGAAAAAATTTCTTGAGCCTTCATCACACAATAGGGAAGATAACTCGTCAAGAAAAACATCCTTACTTTTTTCGTGAAGTCTATAAAAACAAATTTGATATCATCTCTAAAGCACAAAACTTTTATCATATCAGACCCTATTAGATCAGGGCTGAAAATCTCACAATTCTCATTTTAACTATTACATACAAAAACCCCAGTACCACCCGCTGCATATGAATTGTTACATTTTGGGTAAAATTTGTATCCAGGTATATTGAAATAATCAATTTCATGATCATAAATCTTTATTTCGGAGAGAAAAATTAAATCCGGCTTTTTTAGGAATGAATCCAAATGTGTTAAAAATAAATCAAAATTTTTGGGCATGCTTCTAATATTTTGGTGAATAATAAACCAATTGTGTTCTATTACATTAGCTTTATATACTACATCATAAAAATCTTTGTCCTGTTTGTAGAGGGACGTTAAATTACTATTTCAAGGAACTTCAATTTGATTCATTTGTATATTAACCATAACTTAAGACAAGTTGTCTAGATCCTCAAAAGAAGAAATTCTTATGGGATTTTCCCCTTCCTTTTTTCTTAATAAAATAACCCCATTTCTGACCCACAAGAACGAAAAATTTTGATCTACCTTAATCTGCTTAGCTTTGTTAAACAATGATCTGTTAAAAGTTGATAAAGTTTCATTTATGAATATATATATATATATATTACCAAATTCTGCACCAAGAATATTCGTTGGCAGCTTCTTCCTACGGTTGTTAACAAGTACTTTTTGCTTGCATTCCAAGCTATTGAATTTTACACATATAATGTTCATCGTTCTCGCTGGCGGAGATGTTGGTCCAGAATTATTGTTTACGCTTTGTGTTTGCTTCTTTGCAGTTACTGTTCTAGTATAGCAGGATTTGATGTCATCATGAGTAACCTACTCTCACCTACTCGAAAGGAGATCACAATTTCGATTGCTTTGTGAGTCTCACAAGTTGTGATTGTGCTGATAGAATACGATAACCTCACAAAATCAATTTCACCTCACCTTGTGAGGATTTTGTGACTTGTGAGGTCTCAGTGAGTTTGCCAGAATCGAACTGTAAAAGGGTTTAAGGGATTTTTCAAACCTCGCAGTACAGAAAAAAGGAATTTTTCTTTTTTGTTCCTAATTGCTAATTTCATTAAGAATACACAATTTTGTCAACCTACGGTCAAATTAAATATTTTCACCTTTAGAAAAAAGTCATTCAAAATACGTGAATGCGTTCATTTTTTTTTTATTTCCCTAAACTGTTTCATAAAATGACATTTCTTATGAAAAATCAAGAATAATGAGACTTGAAACGGAGATAAAGTTTCTTGCATAACAACATATTTATTTTATATTGAATATTATTTTCATTTTAATGCCGAATGCAATTTTATGTTACTTTTTGTAACATTTTAAAATTGTATAAGTTGTAGATACCTACATTTCTATTTTTGTATTATATACAAACGTATCTTAATATTTAATCTTATTTATTTTTGTTAGCATAGTTAATGTATAATGTAATGTAATGTATTTGTTAATAATAAAATAAACTGAATTTAATGAAATAAATGTTTTTTTTTTTTTATTTAAAATTTCGTGGGATTAATGTGGGATTTTTTTATATTTTGGCGAGGGATAAAGGTAATTTTTTAAGTATCACCGTCGGATAACCTGCTTCTACAGTGTGGCATCACTGCTTGTGTTCGCTTGCTATTATTATCAACCAAAATATGCAGTGTGTGTGACTGAAGCACATCAGAAGAGTGTTACCAAGTGTCAATGAAAGGATATCATTAAGGGTTTTTCTTTGGATTTTGTCAAATAACTTTCGGTTTTGGTGCTTTTGAGAACGAATTATTATGTGGGCGTTGCCATTCGGTTTTTGAATGTGGTCTTTTAGAAATAAGGTTTGAGGTGTTGTCGTGAGGTGTTTTAATGCATTCATTTCATTAACGCAACAAGTGATCATAAGTTCGTTGTAATGATTTTTTTTTGGATATCGTATTAAATATTCGTTAGAGCATATTTCTGCATATTTGGCTAAAATGCATATTTCACTTTGTGTTTGTAGATCATATTATTTTTGGCATATTTTAGCATTTTGTTATATTTTTGCATATTTATCTATTTTTTCATCAAATAATTTTTCACACTGAATTATCAAAATGACGAAGCAGCTTAACCTATACTGCTTATTTTAGGTATTTGGGTTTTACCGCATCCGGTCACTCCTCCCCAGTAAAGATAATGCCTTAAAAGGACTTTAGGATCATTTTTTTGCTAATGTTTCCGCGAAGATCTGCACTGCAGGGTGATATTTTTTTAACAAATATGTAATCTAGGATTACGGTGATATATTTTTGGTTTTAATTTTTTTTCGTGTTACGAAATTTTTATTTTTTGTTGGAAAACAAACTAAAGCGATTACCCCTACTGGGGATACCCTTAAACAGAAGCGAATATTAGAAAAGAAAAACTAAAAAGATAAACGGAACATAATTATTTCAGCAATATTTTTATTTTAAATTGGAAGATGGTAACCCTAATAGTATTGCTCTCTGAGTTATGGCGAATGTGAGAGCTTTAAAGAGGGACCGATTTATGTAAGTCATTGCAACCAGACTGAGAGAAAAACATCCCATCTTTCCTGTACTGAAAATTTTTGTTAGATAGAGTATAGTTATAAATATAAATAGCCTTAGATAGAAGCGACATCCGAGAGATTGTCAGGCAATGGAGCTCGCCATCGCCAGACCTGACAGCCTTTTACTACCTACAACCATTTTAAAAGCCTCGAGTGTTCTACATCTACACCAAAAATTATAATCTTTTCGCTTAGTAAAGTTATAACTTTTTTCATTTATAGAGTTTACAAAAAGACGTCATCAAACTCTGCTCTTACCCTTTATATGGGTAGCCGAGATCTAATGTCCACCGATGGAGTGGTTGATCCTCTAAGGGGAGTAATAGTCGTAGATCCAAAGTTCCTTTGTAGCCAGAAGATTTATGGGCAATTGACTCTTACTTTTCGGTAATGATCTTTGTTGTTCAGTCTGAGAAATATCTGATAATCATTTCCATTTTCTTTCATCGCTATCCATATAGTTATGGTAGGGAGGACGAAGAGATAATGGGACTGAAGTTTTGCAATGAAGTTGCTGTGGCATTGAAACAAATTTGGCCTAGAATGAATTACGACGGAGAAATGACGCTGTTACAGGTGAGTTTGAGTATTGACTTTATTCAATTAAGTGCTGTTGATGGAATGTTTCATTTTTTCAGCAAGCCTTAGTGGATAGATTAGGTGCGGGTGCACATCCTTTTCAAATTGATATTGGAAGTGTAGCAGCAGCGAGTGTGCAACTACTGCCTGCGAAAAAATACAGTGGAGACCCGATTGGGACGAGTTACGATGTTAGAATATTTATGAGTAAATTTCTAATAAAAAATAGTAAACAGCACAAAAAGTTTTTTAATAATATTTTTTCCTCTTTAGCCGATTTGACAGACGAAAAGCTGCAGGGAAAATCAACAGTAAGGTTGGGAGTTCGGATCATATACAAAATTCCAACGAATTTCCAATCAATTCAGCAATCCAGCTTAAGCTGCACATCAGTGCCGAAGAGCAGCTTTCGTACACGCCTATCGCCCAAAATTTGTAGACTGCACACCAGAAGTAAGCATCAGGATGAGAGAAGTAAAAGTACCACAGCTATAAATGCTGTTTCCAATTCAACGACATCAGTAAATGTGGAGGCTGTGGAGGAACGACTTAAGTCGAAATTATTTCAGATGGAAGAAGAGGTTTGTTTGAGTTTGTTGTGTTGTTTTGTTGGTATTTTATGGATATCGTGTTTGCTGTGCGCTGTGCACTCAGGGATGCGGTTGGTAAGATTGTTTTCTAAAATGTCTTCTGAGTAGATAATGATTGACCACCTTGTCGGGGACCTAAAAAGGAAAATTTTTCTGGATTGGATTGGGTAAGGTTACCATTAGAGATGTGTAGCCCTATATCACCTATGCAATAGGCTATTATATTAACTGATCCAATTGAACTATTCGAAGTCATCATTTAAGCTTTGACAAATTTGACAATGTTTTGCAATAACAGCAGGTACTGAGGCCTACGAACGTCGCAAATCAGCCGTTCGGACTCGGCATATTTGTCACAAAAATAAGAACAAATAATGGTTGTAAGAAGCTACGCTAGGTTACCTATATGAATCTGCTGCGCTATATATTTATATTTATTTATTACCTTTTTGTTTACAATTTTTATATTCAAACTAGCCACTTCGTTCGCGTCGTGAAACTGTTTAAACAGTTAAGTTTCACTATATATAAAAACTTGGCAATATAAAACAAAAAATCAAACAAATCTATTCACCTAAAACACCAATTTAAGAAATTTAAATTCAACAATGTAAGTAATACAATTCAACTTCTTCACTTCACTTCACTTCAACTCTTCACTTCTTTACGTAGGTAATATCAAAACAACCACTATATCAAAAACCTTAAACTAAATTTAAATTAACTCACCTATATCGTCTTCACTTCTTGTATTCTTCAATTCTTAATGTATGTATTAATGTAGGTAATATCACAACCACCAAAAGCAAAAACCTTAAACTCAATATATATTTACATTCATCATACGCCCGTCATCGCACGTCATCAGCCATCTGCGCATTTCCTCAGAAAAACATTGTTGCTGTTGATTACATCCGAATCCGAACTCACCTCGCATACTTCTCTTTCGTTTCACTACATCGGAGAACACTTCAAGCAGTTTTTCCTGACATGTACGTATGCGATGTGCGCCAGCCACCCACACCAAGCCAGAACACCGAACAAAAACAACTGTTGCTGATAATTTTCGATTTGAGAAAATAAATTTAGTTTTTTCATGCTAGATTTTAGGCTGTACCTCAGCTTCTAGATGACACAGAAAGCAGATTGATGACTTAAAATAATTATGGAAGTGTTGGCTCTTGATGGTATTTTGTTTTGTTTGCATTGATTAAGAATTGTTTGAGTAAAAGCTAATAAAGTCAGAAAAAAAACACATTTTGGTTTACCAAAAAATAGGCATTCCTTTCATTGGAATAGCCTATCGCCTTCTCAGGATCTTAAGAGATTTTTCAAAAAAGTTTCATCGAAATCTGTGCAGTAGTTTTCACACCAACCGTTAACACATGAAAACGGCTACAGTTTTGTTAATATAGAATATATAGATATGGATAAAAAAGGAACGTTTAGATCATGGTACTCCAAAACTGAAGTGTCGGCTGGATTCATTAAAAAGTCATTGGATGTATTAGGTATAAAAATTACATCATAAGAAAGAAGAAATAAGAAACTAGTCGCATATCTCATGAAGGCTAAAATGGCTATAAGGATGAAACACATTCAATTTAAAAAGAAATACGTTTGGCAACACCAAAGATTTACCTACCGTGAGAAAAGTATTAGTGGGATTGAACGAAACATGGAAATAAAATTCGGTAAATAACATTAAAATCCAATTCTAAATTTGAACATAAGGTGTCCGTAAAGAAAGTCTCCTAAATAATTAAATTCAGGCAGAACTTTTGACAAAAACGATGTCACTGTAAATTGCGTACAAAATGTATTGAAAATTAATTTTAACGAATTTTCCGAATTCCCTTTAAAATTTTCCAATTTACTCGCAACAGAGAAAATATAGCCCAAAACGGACGATTCGTTTTTCATTTATGGGCGTTCTTACGGATACAACTTTGCTTATATATACAGATTTGAATATCGTTTTCCATTGGTTTCACTCGTGGATCCACTCATTCTGTAATCCAATGGAACAAGAAAACTGCTTCTGATTGCATCCAAAAAGAATAGTTGAAATGCCAACAAATAATCTACGGCTGCTGTCAGCTGACTTGTATTAAATACTATATTACACTTGTGTGAGTGCTTCTTGAGTGGATTTTGTTTCTGACTTCAAATCGAGAAGCGAGAAGCGCTGTGGGCAAATCTGCTGACAGCGTTCATAGAATTTTATCCGTTCAATTATTAATTACGTGGGAATAGTATTTTGTTTTTTAGGAATAAGTGTAAATTTGCTTAAAATAACCTAACCAATGGCATTCAGTATGTATTCCATGTCACACATCACACGGATTCTTTATTGACATAACACTGATAGGAAACAAAATGGCGAATTTGAAAATAAATTGAGGGGGCCAGCGCCAAGAGGATTGCGAGTTGGGGGTCTCAGTATGATTTGTTTCTGGTGAAAACCTTTTACCAGTGCAAATTTGATATAAAATTCTAGTTCGCTTCCAATCAGAAAAGAAGTCCAGCATGAAACTAACCGAAAGATGTCTGTAAAAATGTTGGCAGATATATGTTAGTTCTGCATTCCTTTCGATCCTGATGGGACATATAAGTCCCTGCCAATGTATAAACATACCTAATATGAAGAAAATGTACTTTAGATAGGATTTATATGTCCCGTCTCGTAGTTCATAATCAAAATTACGGTAGAATATTGTTTACGCGCCATTTCGGCTACGCATACCCATGTCTTTGTGGAAAACGTGTCAGCAAGTCGGAGGTAAAATCCTGTTTACGGAAGTAATTGTGTAAAATTAGGTTGAAATAAGGTTCATAAAAGGAATATATTTGTGAGTTATAATATTTGGAATATTAGGGAAAATTTAAAAATAGGTAAGAATAATTTTGTTAAGTATTTTTATTGTTTTATGCATTTATATATGCTCGGGACATATATGTCCCATCAGTACTTTTTGTTGGGACCTATGTGTTCCAGTTAGGTGTCCTTTCACATTTTTTACGTTTATTAGGTTATTAGATATCGGTACAATATGTCAACGCCACTGAAGCCAAATAAAATCAATGAGATATTGGAAGAAGGAAGTGATGACGAGCATTTTTCTGGCGATATTGAGAATGAATATTTGCCGACTGACGTTGACCTCGAGATTATTTCAGAGGAGGAGACGGACAATGAAGCAGAGATGCCAGCTCAAGAACTACGACAGGATGAAACATCTGAAGACGAGGAATTGGAAGAAGAGTCCGAAGAAGAAGTAACCATAGCTAAGGGGACCACAATTTGGTCCACACCGGACCCACATTTCGAGCCAAGGAAGACAGTAAGTAGCTATCGGATACCTAGCATAGGCCTAGAGTTTGCGAGGACTGACCATCCGTTGCAAATTTATAAAATATTGTTCCCCGAAAGCATGTTTATCCGTATAACCCAATGTACAAATGAGCGTATTGATATAGTTTGCAAATTAAAACAAGCCCAATGTAACTTAAAAATGACTTACATTGGTGAGATGAAAGTTGTTATTGGTTGCATGATCATCATGTCATACAATCATCTTCCAGCTGTTCGGAACTACTGGTCAAAACACAAATCAATGGGAAACGAAGCAATAAAGTCGGTTATTTCTCGCGACCGTTTTCAGATGTTGTCTTCGTAAGATGTATTTTACTTCCACCGAAAAGCCAGAAGATGCAACGAGGTTATATTATTACGTTGAAGACATAGTCCAATGCTTGAAAAATCGTTTTATGAAAGCCAGAATGGAAGTAAGTATGACTAAGTTCAAGGGACGATCGTCAATGAAACAGTACATGCCTCTGAAACCCACAAAACGGGGAACAAAAATGTGGCTCAGGTGCGATGCACTGACTGGTTATACTTACGACTTCAAGATTTACTGCGGTAAGGAACATGAAATCGTTCGAGGAACTTTAGGTGAACGCGGTGTCATCCAACTAGCCACCACACTAAAAGAAAACATGATGTCACTCTTTGCTTTGACCGATTTTTCACCAGTATCAATCTGCTTGAAACCCTGTAATTGCCGCCTTGGGAACTGCCATGGCTAACCGCAAAAAACTACCAGTGATAAATCAAAATCTAGTGAAGGGTGAACACATTTTCCGAGCCAGCAATTCTGGAATTATGTTTACTAAATGGCATGACACTAAAGAAGGTATCGTCGTCAGTAATTGCCACAACGCTGGCACAACGACAATAACCAAAAAATTAAAAAATGGTCAACAGATAAGTGTGTCGTGTCCAGAAATGGTAAAATTTTATAGAGAGGTAATGGGAGGAGTAGACCGAGCAGACCAAATGTCAGGATTGTATGAGCTTGACAGGAAATCGACAAAATGGTGGAAAAAGGTATTCTACCGTCTTCTTATGATGTCGCTTGTCAATTCCTGGGTCAAACACTCCCAATTGGGGCGCAAAAAAAAAAAAAAAAAATTGGCGGAACAGGTCCGTATGGACCCAAGCCTAGCTTCTCACAACCATTCGTCTTGTGTGAGTTTTTATTTTTGGGACGAATGGAAGGGATCTACAATTTTATGCCGAGTCCAAACGGCCAATTGAGAAGCTCTTTCATGACAGTTATACTCTCGGATGTTTGTCAGACGTTCGCGAGAGGTGGCGCAGCGTAAAAAACCTTAAGTTGAAATTTGGGTTTTTCTCGGGATTCGAACCTGGGACCCCTCGCTTAGTAGTCCAACACACTAACCACTAAGCCACTGCGCAAAAAGACTCCATATATTGACTATCTGATAAACGTAGCCGAAAATTTAATTGAAGAGGGAAAAGCAACGTCAAAAAATCGGCGCCGAAGCCGTTATGGAAGGAAGAATGGACCAACTTCATCACATTTACCGGTACAAGGCAATACGCGCAGGCGTTGTGTGTCCTGTTGTCAAAAAGGGAAGGAGAAGCGGACTAAGACTATATGCTAAGAGTGTCAGATTCCACTCTGCAGTTTTTCATTATACTGCTATTTGAAGTGAATGTGAATAAAGTTTTGTTTTCTGTTCATTTTCTTTCAATTTCATGGATCAATAAAAAAACTGATTTTGTATTTGTTTGTTTGCATTTGTTATTACATTTTTTTCAGCACAAATTACTGAATGGGATATATGTGTTCCACCCAAAAATACGGATGGGACACATTTGTCCCATCACCTCCCACCACCCCCTGATATCTAAGTTTCAAATTTAGACAGGAAATAGCTTAAACTCATTTTTCTGAATAGGGGAAACCTAAGAAAGAAGTTATATTGGTCTCTGTACTCATCCGGATCGAAAGGGTTAATAGATTGTAGTTTTCTGACAAGTAATTTATGGGAATATCTTGGACCGAGCTCCGTATACGCATACGCAAACTATTTTTGAGCATTCGTCTACTCTGTACCAAAGATAATGTAATACAGAGATATATAACTTTCTGTTGGAAAGGCGGCTGCCTACAAGCCGTTTTCCCGTAAAATTCATGAAGTCACGCACATATGCTCATTTCTTTTCTAGTATATGTGTGTTCATGAATTGAACTTTAATGCAATTATTCGTTACTCCGAAATGCGTATTTCTATATTTTTTTTATTTTAATCGAATCCTTAACAAAAACCAGACAAGTTCAATACCAAACACAAAGCAATTGAACAGCGCGATGCCCATAAAAGCAAAAGGAATGTTGGCCGGCCATTAGCAACATGCTTTTTTGTAGCTCACACGTATTCACTAGATCAACCCCACTAAGTCTAATCCTAAGTACCCAGACTTCGCCACCAAAGCGATGCTTAAAAATGTCGTCAAACTGCGTAAAGGACACGGAATTATTCCCCACCAACATCTAATAAAAAATGAACCACCACCAATCTGCTGCATTTGTAGTAATCCTTTCAATATGGAAGACATAATTGGGGACTTCTACCTATCACCAGATGAAGCAAAGAGTCATCCAAAACAAACATTGTCAACATACAAAAGGTTCGTTCGGTTACTTTTTTGCAATCGTAAAATTATAAAAAATCTGCTATGAAACTGTGCGAATGCGACCACGTACTGAGAAAATTGGAAAAAATGCGACAGAAATCCATTACCCCTCTTTTCATTTTTTAGTAATTGGGGACGTTCAAGTATCTAGTTTAGTAAGTCTGACAGCTCTCTCATAAAGTGAATCTCGGTTTTGATTGGTCGAAATCGGTCATATGAGCAGCTGTTTCAGTTGACGTTTCTGGAGGGGTAGCCGACGAATCTTGTCAAGAAATTCCTGATTGAGTACTAAGTTGACAGTTCGCATATGTGGCTGACGTACAAAAAGTGAAGTTTTCGACCAATCTAGTTTTTGCGTTCAGGTTGCATATCATCCAGACCATTCTAGTCGACTTAAGATGACTACATTCTTGAATGCGGCCATTTTCTACTCGCCGAATTTCGATTTACTGAAAAATTAAAACTCACAACTATGTGACAGCTCAAAAGTTTGACAAGTAAAACTCTATTTATTTTCGTCTTCAACGATAGGCGTGTTTTTTTGAGCTTCGTTCTCAGCAAAGCAAAGTAAAGTAAGATTTTCAGCACACAACTACTGCGAGTCTCGAAGTGTCAAGTGAGCGTAGTTGTTGTAATTGCGTGCTGAAAATCCTACTTTACTTTGCTTTGCTGAGAACGAAGCTCAAAAAAACAGGGCTGATGTCGGAGGAAGATGTTGTAATTGAATTTTCTCCCAGAACATATGAGCGCATTCAAAATGTTAAGTTTGATAGGTATTTAAGTGCCCAACCCATAGAATCCGTTGCGTCGACGGATTCGTCAGTATTGACGTATTCGACGAAACGAGCAGTCCCATAGAATCCATCGCATACGGTGACAGCCAATTTTGATGAAATTTCAGCAAAAATGTATAATTTGAATTGGTTTTGCAGCTTTTTACTTTTTCCCATGGAAGGCTTTTCGGACATCGAAATTCCCACAAAAAGGAAGAAATCCCACGATATAAGAAAACTGTGTATGTATGTATGCTGTGTATTCTATCTACCTGTCAGTCAAATACGTTGCCCCAACGGATACGACGGATTCTATGGGTTGGCCCTTTAGCTTATAATAAATTCAAATCCAACTTATTTTATAGATGCTGCATTTTACGATAATGTAAAAATGACATTACTTAAACTTTTTGTAAGGTCCGGTCAGGAACTTCTCTTGAAATTGAGAGATTTTTGACGTTTTTAATTTTTCTATACTGAAAGTACACGAACGAACCTGAATTAAACTGTCATTTAAAAACATAAAGATAGTCAACAAGTTTACTTGAAATATACAATATCACTTTGTAATCCCTTTATCATCTCTTTTTACTATTTTAAAATTGAGCCGAAGCCTCTGCAGCTAGCGCTCGTTAAACTTGATATTAATGACACTGATCTTGCGGTCATATGTCATCCACCAGATATTTCAACTCTGTTCGCTAAGACTGCTTCCCTTGAAGAGGCCATTCGAAGAGGACTAAAGGTCTGTCAGTCTCAATACATTTATCAAAATCTAATGCAATCAATTGCTTTCATATTTTATTTGGATGATTGTTTAACGCTCGAACGAGGCAGTTGTCGAAAGAACGATATTCAAGTAGAAACTACGCGAAACAGACTCGAAGATAATTTGTCCAAGAAGAAATTGTTTCCGGCTTCAAACGCTAACGATTATACGGACAATAATTATGCCTTCTTTTTTTATACTTCGGAAGTCAAACGTTGATTCCATTCGGATGAAAACACCTCGTTTTCAGTATATTAAATTAGTTTTTATTTTAAAATCAATAAAATTATGTTCGTCTTCAGTATCCTTCATCTGATATTTCTATATCATAGTCGGTGTATTGTGTTTTTAAAATATTCCTCGATTCTGCATGGTCAGCTTTGCCAAATCCCTTAAAATAAATTATTTGGCTTATTTAACTAAATGGGTCGTGATCAAATTTGTATTATTGTTTTACCTGTGAGTAGCCATATACCTTGATAAGTTTCGCTCCGGGATTATGTTCAATGCGTCCGCCACCTAAACATTCTGTACCCAGGCCGAGTCCTTTGCACGATGCACTTGCTCTATCGTAGATATCCGCTAGAAAAGGAAAGAACCAAACCAAAAGAATATTTTATTTAGCAGTTATACATAGATGTATTTTTTTTTCTCATTTCCTATGAACAGGGACCTGAGAGTTTTATTGAGAAACCATTTCTGTGGACCGAGGGAAATGTTAGTCTTAAATCATCACTGGACAAATGTGCGTACAAGCACGGGGAAGTTGTAAGCGTAAAGGTTCAAATAAGGAATAGCAGCCGTAAAGTGGTGCGGAAAATCCGGGTAATAATAAAAATATCCACTTACATCCTGTTAAAAAATGTTATTTTTGTTTTTTTTTTGTATGTACATTCCTTGTAGATATTTGCTGTGCAACATGTGGACGTTTGCATGTTTAGCAATGGAAAATTTAAGAATATTGTTGGGGAAATTGTGGATACGAATCATATCAAAGCGAATGATACATTCAGCAACACGTATACGATTATGCCGACGATTGGTGAGTGTTTTAATAATGAGAGGAGCATAACCATTTTCCAATTCATCTCCCGAAGCAGTTATAAAGTCAAAGATGAATTCATGTGGTCCTTATCAGAATTAATGATGGCTTTCGATGCAGACAGAATAACCTTATTTACTTTAAATTTCTCTCGACTTGTACTGTTTATTTATCTTTAAACATAATTCACTTAAAGTTTTGTGATAAATAAACATTTTTCAATTCTAGGCTCCACCAAAAATTGGATTGCAGTAGAAGCGATATTTCCTCATACACACCCATCAGATCGCCCTGCTACAAACAACTATAAACTTGCATCCACCACTTTTCAAGAGACTCTAACGAAGGAACGAAATGTCTTCGCAATTTATGTGACCTACTATATTAAGATAAAGCTAACATTAAGTGCTCTAGGCGGTGATATGTCTCTGAAGCTACCATTCATTCTGGGCTATATAGGAGAGGGACAAAATCCAACTGAAAGCCGAAGGAACTCTTCGAAACTACTTGATGATTTCATTCCGAGACGAACTCCGACAGTTAGAAGGAATTCTAAAGTAAACAATGATTTAACGGCTACTGATAGCCGTGCATGTGCAAGCAAGCCCCAGGACATTGAAGATGAAGCTACTTCAATACACGCTACCTCTATTAAAGTGGATATCCACAGGAATAATTAGTAAATAAGATAAACGTAAACTAGTAAAATGTGTACCTAATGTTTGTGTTAATTACTTTCGAATTTATAAGGCTGTTGTTAGAAGCAGCAAATCACTTGTGTAACTTATGCAGGCATCAATTGTCGTTAAATAAATTAACTCTTACCAAATACATTTTTACCTATAATAAACAAAATGCGTTATTTCGGTTTAATTCTACTTACAATGCCACTCCGCATCCGAGTACCCACGGACGATTTTTTTACTTGGCTCACTTCCATCGGCCTGTTCCTTGCCGTACACTTTTATAAGGACATATTTAAAAATTCCTTCATCTATTTCAACTAGTGGCACAGCTTCCAATTTGGCATCAACCATTTTGCATAGAGTACGAGTTGCTGGAAATGAATTTAATTATTTCTTTAATAGGTACCTATATACATTTTTTGAACAATGTGCAGGACTCACGGAAAAATATTCGTCGTTGACAAGTTAAAATGCGCACAGCTGATTTCAGCATTATGGATTGTACTAGATTTGACATTTCTTTGAGTTCGCGATGCCATGCCACGGTTACCGTTTTAGTGACTTTTCATTAAAAAATTCTAGTATTCGAGTTTGACACTTGCAAATTGCAATATTCAATTTGATTTTTTGCGTGTTGTTGTTTTTTTTTTATAAGTTAACATTATGTATTTACATATTGTAGGTTTTTGATTTTTTTTTCAAAATAAAAATGTTGTTAAAATTTTATATATATATTTTTTCTCATTTGTAGGTAGTGGACATTTTTTTCTAGTGACTTTTTTTTTTAATTTTAGCATATCTGGTGGATTTTAAGGTTCGTGTTAGTAACTTTATATAAGTTAACGGTAACCCTTTGCCATGCTAGGAATCTTATGCGTTTTCCATTGGGACCCCCAAAAACTTTTTCAGATCTCGGATTTTATGCGGCTCATGGAACATGCAATGAAATGGATTCTTGCGTTATTTGACAACAATATCAGCTGTTCAAATTGAATTTGTTTTTGATAAAATCAAGCATGGAAATCGGCTTGAAATGTTTCCTCTGCTGTAGATACAAATGGAGTAGTTTTGGTGATTCGTTGTTTCCAGAAGATGAGGATGACAATAAAGATAATATTTCCTCCAAAATTATAATCCATTGCTGTTTATGTATTTCTTTATTTTGGTTTTCACGAAACTTTGCACATTTGTTTTAAAACAAACTTCTTTAAAACTACATTTACACCATCACACATTCCTAACACGGAAGATTAAAGGGATGCTACATACTAAATAGCCTTGTGACTGAAAGGGACGGCATTACCTAACACGCAAAAAAACGTGACACGTTTTTTGGTCGGCCATCTTGTTTACGTGATAGGAATTATGGGAAAGCTATGCATGTTGATATTTTTATAGCGATGGCTCACGGAATTTCGCTTTCCTATAAAACAAAATGGCTTTCGGAAGTAATGAACGGAGAATTATTTATTTATTTCGTATAACTGATTAATGAATTGTTGGTTTAATTTACTGAAACTTATTACCACTCTCATTTCACTTGTTTTGAATCACAAATAGAAATGTTTTCAAGTGATTGCAGAAATGTTGTTCGTCGGAACTTGTGTTTGTTTCCGTTTTACGTATCTATAATTATGTGTTGAACATCCATGATACTTTAAGCGTCTGATTTGTGATCTCATTCTTACGCATTCATTAGCATTGAGTGCTGACAAACGGATCTCTCGGTCCCGTCTCGTGCAAAAATGCGCGCGTGGGATGGTGTAAATGCGGCAAAATGACGTAAAACAGCTGTGCTGTATTTGTGGTAGTATGTATGTATCTGAAAAAATATCAAGATCAGCAAAAAGTGATCCGAATCAATAAAACATTGATTTTTTTTCCCAATGGAACGCGAAAATTGATCCGAAAAAAGATTAATTTCTTGTCCCAATGGAAAACGACATTATTATTTGATTTTGCTACACACTAATTCAAGTGAAGAAGTGGATCAAATGATACAGTTTATAATACATTTCTAAAACGGAAGATTAAAGGGATGCCATGAACAATAATAAGCGTCCGACTATATAGGCCGTCCATCTTGTTTACGTGGTAGAAATTAAGGGGAAGTTCTGCAGGTACCTAATGTCGTTTTCGATTTGGCTCTTAATATTTTGATCTGAGATTTCAGATTTCTGCTGTCAAAACGAAAATAAAACCTGAATTTTATAGCTCGTAAATAAAAATTGATCTTTTTGCCAAATCAAAATTATTCTATAAAAGCTACCAGCAGCTTTCCCACAGTGGAAATGGCACATGTTAGGTGCGAGTGGATTGGTGCGTGACATTTGTCATATTGAGACCACCAACTTCAGCCGTTTCCCTTTATATATATAGATTTCGAGAGATATTCGAATCAGACCACCATTGTCGGGTCTCTTTTCGTCTCTCTACCACTGTAAATCTTATTCAGAGAGACTCTCTGGATTTCTCCACAGTTCTTCTCTGGGCTTAATCCCTAGTGTTAACGCTAGCATCTGATTTCCCTTTACTTGTTATATTTTTATGAAGAGGCAAATGCTTAGTGCGCTAGTATTGTTACATAAAAATTCGTATAGACAAATGTCATGTAACTTCAAAAATCCGGCTCACCAACATGCTCACACATAGCACATGCACCTTCCGCTTTGGGCAAAGTTGCTGGCAGCGTTCATAGAATTTTATCCGTTGAATTTGAAATTATTCGTGAAGTGTGGATAGTTATATTTTTTTAGGAATAATTGTTCATTTGCTTAAAATATAAAAAAAAAAATTAACATTGGTTGAAGGAAAATAAAAACATTTTTTTCAAATTTTCTTCAGTTGTTAACTAAGAAAAATTTACATATGATATCGAAGTAAATAATACATATTCAAAAGCGGAAAATATGCAACCATGTTTGTCACAATATGTTTGTAATATAGAGAACATCTCGTTTAGATAGTTTTATTAACCAAAAAAATCAAATTATTCGCCTTTTAACAATATAATTATAATAACTTACCAATGGCATTCAGTAAAATAAAAATGTGGTATTCCCGAACTCTAGTACATTTCTCCACGGTTGCCGAGGTTGGCAGCATTCAATTTTGTATTTTTTGAGTGTTTTTGTATGCCACACGGATTCTTAATTGACACAACACCGATAGGAAAACAAAATGATGAATTTGAAAAATATTGAGGGGCCCAGCGGCAAGGGGATTGCGAGTTACTGGTCTCAGTATGATTTGTCTCTGGTTTTGGTATTCGATTAGATATACATACATAGACGAAATCTGAAATTGTAGAGCGAATCTGAAGAACCCCAATCCACATAAAATGCCTATCCTCTTCCATCCGAACTCGGATTCGAAAAGATAAAACGCCATTCTTTTGAACTTTTCTAATAAAATCGTTTTAATTACACTATTTATTCTAATAATTCACTTCAAAATAATATTTCTTTAAACAATTCTCATCCGACTTAAACCAATCACTTAATTCACTAGATACTTTACACTTCTTTATCTTCACAAACGATTACTCTCTCGAACATTACCAATCACTTTTTAAAAGTCAACTGTCCGCCTTTGTTCTTCAATCTGATCTATTATACCCGCTCCGCCATCTATCGGGAACTTTCTAGTGAATTCCGGTTTGTCTCGAACGAACTCGATGGTTCTAGAATTAGCTCACTTAATTCTCCACTAAAGCTTAGTATCCTGCTCGCGCTAAATTTTAGCGCCACTATTCTCCACTTTGATTCTCCACACCAAAGATAAATGGTCGGTAAATAATTGTTTTGTGTTTTTTTTTATTTATCACGCTAACGTTCTCTGCGGTTTCCTCCGAAAAATCCATAATAATCACAACACAAACTTTTCCTCCTTTTTTCTTCTGTCAACATCTTCGATCTAATGTACCGGACATTTATTTCGCGAGCTAAATGAGTGGAGACTTGTCATCGGCCCATCTATATGAAGTTAGGAATTTGCCGAGCGCACAGGACAGAGATGAATGAATAAAAGAGATGGATATCTTTCGTACGTCTATCCCTCCAAAACCCATATGTTTACATTGTTGTTTTTGTAATTTCAACCCCCCGTCTGTGAATACGTGTGAGGTACAAAAAAGCATGTTGCTAATGGCCGCCCAACATACCTTTTGGTTTTATGGGCATCGCGCTGTTAAATTGATTTGTGTTTGGTGTTGAACTTTTTTAGTTTTTGTTAAGGATTCGATTAAAATAAAAAAAATAGTGAAACACACATTTCAGAATAGCGAATTCTTGTATTAAAGTCCAATTCATGAACTCACATATACTTTAAAAGAAATGAGCATAGTGCGTGACTTCATGAATTTTACGGGAAAACAGCTTGTAGGCAGCCGCCTTTCCACTGGAAAGTTATATATCTCTGTTGGCACTATCCTGTGCCAAAGATAATGGAATGCAGAGATATATAACTTTCCAGTGGAAAGGCGGCTGCCTACAAGCTGTTTTCCCGTAAAATTCATGAAGTCACGCACTATGCTCATTTCTTTTAACATGTGAACATTTTTTTCTAGTGACTTTTTTTTTTAATTTTAGCATATCTGGTGGATTTTAAGGTTCGTGTTAGTAACTTTATATAAGTTAACGGTAACCCTTTGCCATGCTAGGAATCTTATGCGTTTTCCATTGGGACCCCCAAAAACTTTTTCAGATCTCGGATTTTATGCGGCTCATGGAACATGCAATGAAATGGATTCTTGCGTTATTTGACAACAATATCAGCTGTTCAAATTGAATTTGTTTTTGATAAAATCAAGCATGGAAATCGGCTTGAAATGTTTCCTCTGCTGTAGATACAAATGGAGTAGTTTTGGTGATTCGTTGTTTCCAGAAGATGAGGATGACAATAAAGATAATATTTCCTCCAAAATTATAATCCATTGCTGTTTATGTATTTCTTTATTTTGGTTTTCACGAAACTTTGCACATTTGTTTTAAAACAAACTTCTTTAAAACTACATTTACACCATCACACATTCCTAACACGGAAGATTAAAGGGATGCTACATACTAAATAGCCTTGTGACTGAAAGGGACGGCATTACCTAACACGCAAAAAAACGTGACACGTTTTTTGGTCGGCCATCTTGTTTACGTGATAGGAATTATGGGAAAGCTATGCATGTTGATATTTTTATAGCGATGGCTCACGGAATTTCGCTTTCCTATAAAACAAAATGGCTTTCGGAAGTAATGAACGGAGAATTATTTATTTATTTCGTATAACTGATTAATGAATTGTTGGTTTAATTTACTGAAACTTATTACCACTCTCATTTCACTTGTTTTGAATCACAAATAGAAATGTTTTCAAGTGATTGCAGAAATGTTGTTCGTCGGAACTTGTGTTTGTTTCCGTTTTACGTATCTATAATTATGTGTTGAACATCCATGATACTTTAAGCGTCTGATTTGTGATCTCATTCTTACGCATTCATTAGCATTGAGTGCTGACAAACGGATCTCTCGGTCCCGTCTCGTGCAAAAATGCGCGCGTGGGATGGTGTAAATGCGGCAAAATGACGTAAAACAGCTGTGCTGTATTTGTGGTAGTATGTATGTATCTGAAAAAATATCAAGATCAGCAAAAAGTGATCCGAATCAATAAAACATTGATTTTTTTTCCCAATGGAACGCGAAAATTGATCCGAAAAAAGATTAATTTCTTGTCCCAATGGAAAACGACATTATTATTTGATTTTGCTACACACTAATTCAAGTGAAGAAGTGGATCAAATGATACAGTTTATAATACATTTCTAAAACGGAAGATTAAAGGGATGCCATGAACAATAATAAGCGTCCGACTATATAGGCCGTCCATCTTGTTTACGTGGTAGAAATTAAGGGGAAGTTCTGCAGGTACCTAATGTCGTTTTCGATTTGGCTCTTAATATTTTGATCTGAGATTTCAGATTTCTGCTGTCAAAACGAAAATAAAACCTGAATTTTATAGCTCGTAAATAAAAATTGATCTTTTTGCCAAATCAAAATTATTCTATAAAAGCTACCAGCAGCTTTCCCACAGTGGAAATGGCACATGTTAGGTGCGAGTGGATTGGTGCGTGACATTTGTCATATTGAGACCACCAACTTCAGCCGTTTCCCTTTATATATATAGATTTCGAGAGATATTCGAATCAGACCACCATTGTCGGGTCTCTTTTCGTCTCTCTACCACTGTAAATCTTATTCAGAGAGACTCTCTGGATTTCTCCACAGTTCTTCTCTGGGCTTAATCCCTAGTGTTAACGCTAGCATCTGATTTCCCTTTACTTGTTATATTTTTATGAAGAGGCAAATGCTTAGTGCGCTAGTATTGTTACATAAAAATTCGTATAGACAAATGTCATGTAACTTCAAAAATCCGGCTCACCAACATGCTCACACATAGCACATGCACCTTCCGCTTTGGGCAAAGTTGCTGGCAGCGTTCATAGAATTTTATCCGTTGAATTTGAAATTATTCGTGAAGTGTGGATAGTTATATTTTTTTAGGAATAATTGTTCATTTGCTTAAAATATAAAAAAAAAAATTAACATTGGTTGAAGGAAAATAAAAACATTTTTTTCAAATTTTCTTCAGTTGTTAACTAAGAAAAATTTACATATGATATCGAAGTAAATAATACATATTCAAAAGCGGAAAATATGCAACCATGTTTGTCACAATATGTTTGTAATATAGAGAACATCTCGTTTAGATAGTTTTATTAACCAAAAAAATCAAATTATTCGCCTTTTAACAATATAATTATAATAACTTACCAATGGCATTCAGTAAAATAAAAATGTGGTATTCCCGAACTCTAGTACATTTCTCCACGGTTGCCGAGGTTGGCAGCATTCAATTTTGTATTTTTTGAATGTTTTTGTATGCCACACGGATTCTTAATTGACACAACACCGATAGGAAAACAAAATGATGAATTTGAAAAATATTGAGGGGCCCAGCGGCAAGGGGATTGCGAGTTACTGGTCTCAGTATGATTTGTCTCTGGTTTTGGTATTCGATTAGATATACATACATAGACGAAATCTGAAATTGTAGAGCGAATCTGAAGAACCCCAATCCACATAAAATGCCTATCCTCTTCCATCCGAACTCGGATTCGAAAAGATAAAACGCCATTCTTTTGAACTTTTCTAATAAAATCGTTTTAATTACACTATTTATTCTAATAATTCACTTCAAAATAATATTTCTTTAAACAATTCTCATCCGACTTAAACCAATCACTTAATTCACTAGATACTTTACACTTCTTTATCTTCACAAACGATTACTCTCTCGAACATTACCAATCACTTTTTAAAAGTCAACTGTCCGCCTTTGTTCTTCAATCTGATCTATTATACCCGCTCCGCCATCTATCGGGAACTTTCTAGTGAATTCCGGTTTGTCTCGAACGAACTCGATGGTTCTAGAATTAGCTCACTTAATTCTCCACTAAAGCTTAGTATCCTGCTCGCGCTAAATTTTAGCGCCACTATTCTCCACTTTGATTCTCCACACCAAAGATAAATGGTCGGTAAATAATTGTTTTGTGTTTTTTTTTATTTATCACGCTAACGTTCTCTGCGGTTTCCTCCGAAAAATCCATAATAATCACAACACAAACTTTTCCTCCTTTTTTCTTCTGTCAACATCTTCGATCTAATGTACCGGACATTTATTTCGCGAGCTAAATGAGTGGAGACTTGTCATCGGCCCATCTATATGAAGTTAGGAATTTGCCGAGCGCACAGGACAGAGATGAATGAATAAAAGAGATGGATATCTTTCGTACGTCTATCCCTCCAAAACCCATATGTTTACATTGTTGTTTTTGTAATTTCAACCCCCCGTCTGTGAATACGTGTGAGGTACAAAAAAGCATGTTGCTAATGGCCGCCCAACATACCTTTTGGTTTTATGGGCATCGCGCTGTTAAATTGATTTGTGTTTGGTGTTGAACTTTTTTAGTTTTTGTTAAGGATTCGATTAAAATAAAAAAAATAGTGAAACACACATTTCAGAATAGCGAATTCTTGTATTAAAGTCCAATTCATGAACTCACATATACTTTAAAAGAAATGAGCATAGTGCGTGACTTCATGAATTTTACGGGAAAACAGCTTGTAGGCAGCCGCCTTTCCACTGGAAAGTTATATATCTCTGTTGGCACTATCCTGTGCCAAAGATAATGGAATACAGAGATATATAACTTTCCAGTGCTCATTTCTCTTCTAGTTTATGTGAGTTCATGAATTGGACTTTAATGAAAGAATTCGCTATTCCGAAATGTGTATTTTACTATTTTTTTTATTTTTATCAAAGCCTTAATAAAAACCAAACAAGTTCAACACCAAACCCAAAACAATTGAACAGCGCGATGCCTATAAAAGCAAAAGCAATGCTGGCCGGCCATTAGCAACGTGCTTTTTTGTAGCTCACACGTATTCACAGACGGGGGTTGATATTACAAGAACAACAATGTAAACAAATGGGTTTTGGGGGGATAGACGTACGAAAGATATCCATCTCTTTTATTCTTTCATCTCTGGCAGAGATGTTTTTGTAATTTCAACCCCCGTCTGTGAATACGTGTTAAGCGTAGTACGCTGCTCGAGCTAAACTAAATTTTATCTGGTCTCCAACTTTTCTCTCCAAACATCAGCTAAAGTCCCAGCTAAATTTTGACATAGAGTACGTTGTGGATAAACGTCACAGAAAAAAGCTGTTCTTTGAAAAAACTTCTTTCAAAAATTGAATTCCCTCTTATTTCAACTATTTCTGATGCTAGGTACTTCTCGTCCACGTAATAATTAAAAAATCTCATCCTTATGTACTTTTCCGCAACAGAACAACAAACATACAACGATCTGACACAATTTAGCTTGAGAAAATGTGCCGACCCATTAAATGGCTACGCTAAATTTTGACAGACACATGAAGTACATGTTGAAACAAAAGTTTTATTATTTAGCTCGAGCTGCGTACCACTCAGCTAAATGGGTTCGCTAAGATTTAGCTCAGCTAAATTTTGGAGAGATTTTTGTATGGGAGCGAAAATTTAGCTCGAGTAGCGTACTAAGCTTGAGCTACAAAAAAGCATGTTGCTAATGGTCGGCCAACATTCCTTTTACTTTTATGGGCATTGTGCTGTTCAATTGTTTGGCGTTTGGTATTGAACTTTTTTGGTTTTTCTTAAGGATTCGATTAAAATAAAAAAAAATAATGAAATACGCATTTCGGATAAGCGAATTATTGCATTAAAGTTCAATTCATGAACTCACATATACTAGAAAAGAAATGAGCATATGTGCGTGACCTCATGAATTTTACGGGAAAACAGATTGCCGCCTTTCCACTGGAAAGATATATATCTCTGTATTCCATTATCTTTGATACTGCTTTGCTAAACTGCCTCGGTAAATTTTATCTTTGTAGACATTTTTGTATGGGAGATAAAATTTAGCCGAGCAGGATACTTAGCTTTATTTGACAGATTCGAGTCCAGAGATGAATGAATAAAAGAGATGGCTATCTTTCGTACGTTTATCCCCCCAAAACCCATTTGTTTACATTGTTGTTTTTGTAATTTCAAACCCCGTCTGTGAATACGTGAGAGCTACAAAAAAGCATGTTGCTAATGGCGGGCCAACATTCCTTTTGTTTTTATAGGCATCGTGCTGTTCAATTGTTTTGTGTTTGATATTAAATTTGTTTGGTTTTTCTTAACGCTTCGATTAAAATAAAAAAAATAGTGAAATACACATTCCGGAATAGCGAATTCTAGCATTAAAGTTTAATTCATGAACTCACATATACTAGAAAAGAAATGAGCATGGGTGCGTGACTTCATGAATTTTTCGGGAAAACAGCTTGTAGGCAGCCGCCTTTCCACTGGAAAGTTATATATCTCTGTATCAGAGATGAATGAATAAAAGAGATGGATATCTTTCGTACGTCTATCCCTCCAAAACCCATTTGTTTACATTGTTGTTTTTGTAATTTCAACCCCAGTCTGTGAATACGTGTGAGGTACAAAAATGCATGTTGCTAATGGCCGTCCAACATTTCTTTTGCTTTTATAGGCATCGCGCTGTTCAATTGCTTTGTGTTTGGTGTTGAACTTGTTTAGTTTTTGTTAAGGCTTCGATTAAAATAAAAAAAATAATGAAATACGCATTTCGGAGTAGCGAATTATTGCATTAAAGTTCAATTCATGAACTCACATATACTAGAAAAGAAATGAGCATATGTGCGTGACTTCATGAATTTTTCGGGAAAACAGCTTGTAGGCAGCCGCCTTTCCACTGGAAAGTTATCCATCTCTGTATTCCATTATCTTTGCTCTGTATTCTTATCTTTGTTCGAGTCGCCAATTGGAAGTGGAACTTGTTTAGTGATTAATGGGTTGTTTACATTTAAGGATCCACGCCACAATAGCTTTTCAGAATGCGTTCGATTGTGGATTAAAACGCATTATTTGTTCACTCCTATCGAGGTATCCGTACGAAAAAAAATCCAATACGAAAATCAAACCTGATCGGAACTCAAATTGCGTTCGAAGTATCCGTTTCCGAACAAAATAAATGAAGCATATAAGCGCGTTTATTTCACATTAAAATATTCCCCAGCAATTTATCGGAAAAAATGTTGCAGCGTAGCTGTTAAAAGTAAGTGGTATAACGCGGTTCCTCGCAATGCGACAATGCGTGCTACTTGTCATCGGAGAAAAAGCATAAAAAATGTAAAATTGCCCCAAAATAATAATGAATTACTAACTTTTATTTCCTCAAATTTATTATAGTTCAAAAAAGTTATATTTGACAACCTGAACTGACTTTAAGCTTTACAAAATTAAGAGCCAGCCCAGGTTTGCCGGGACTTGCGGGCAAATATTCTTTTTTGCCTTGTAAGTACTTAAAAGTTTGCTCTGAGTGCGACTTAAAATTGATGGCCGAGGCAGTAGCGGTGGATAACAGACAAAGCTTTAAGTGGCCGTATTGCAGGCAAAACGTCGAAAATACAATTCAAACTTTTATTTAAAATAATAAAGAACGTTACAAACAATTTGTTTCTTTTTATTGAATATTCGTTGTAATTTGGGGCTCTTTTGAATTTGGGGCCTATTTTCTTTACTTTGGGGTGATATTTCATTAATTGCAAATTACTTTTTTCGTTCATTCTAAGAAAAGGCCCCAATAATATTACATTGTGTTATAATTTCGCAAACAAAAATGAAATTTTACCCGAAATTATCAATGACAAAAGGCCCCAAAATAATGAAAAATCACCCCAATCAGATTATCAAACGTTGTTGTTGCTTACTATATAATTTTGAGGGGCCATTTTTCATTGGGGCATAATCTCATGGAACCGTTCCGAACAGTTACCTCGATAGGGGTGGTTATGATTTTTGATCCAGAAGAATTATCCAAATCGGTTTAGAAAGCCTGGGTCACACGGACCATTACATTGCCATTCTCATTCTATATTCATCCGAACCTTAGTGATACCTGCAGTTTCCGGACGATACCAAAACCAATAAACAAAAATACGATTTATTGTTATTTTCCATTTTTTCTTTCATTAATTATATTTGCTTTTGTTTTCGTTTTCTTTTTTTAATTTAAAAATAATAAAATTGTATATATAATATTTTAAGTTTTGTCCATTTTTGTTTTAAAAAAATATCAATGTATATATAAATAAATAAAAAGATGTATTTTTATTTCATTTCTTTCATCTGGTTTTTCTTTTACTTCACGACACAGTTTCATGTATATAATATATATTTTTATTTATATGTTAATTATAATAGTATCATAATAATAATAATAAAATTAATAAAATTTTGTTTCGGTTAGCAAGTAAAAATTAAACATATTGTTAATTGTAAAAAAATAACATTAATATTCCTTTTTGTTATCATTTCATTGTTTAATTAATTATAATTACGTTTTGATTATTTCTCAAAATGAATATCATTTTGTTAACATTATTGGACTTCAATATTATTAACAAAACTTATTGCAGGCAGTCCGTCTTGCTCATAGATACTATAAAATAAAACAGAACAAGAAAATAAATAAATAATAGAGACGACGTAGTTAAAAAAGACAAGAAAAAAAAATTTACATTTACTTTTATTTTGTTGTTTTAAGATGCGCTTTGCGAGGAAAATTGTTAAACACATAATTTAGCACCATTTACCACAATTTTTTTTGGACGCTGTTAACAATAAGTTTAAATCAAAGAAATATAGTAGAAAATAGAGCGGACAAGTTGATTTTCCTAATATTTTGTTTATTATTTGATTTTCATTTAATCCCTCAATGTAAGGGAATGAACCAATAAGAATGTATTTAAGACAATAGACAACGCATTAACAATGGTGTTACACATACGAACATATAGAAAGATAGTGTGCTGGAAAACAACAAACCAAAAAACTATTATCGAAAAAAATTAGCTGTAGTGCAAAAAAGGCATTGACATTATCCATCATCCCTACGTCTGTACCTTGCTGATAACAGTACATTGTGACTCATTAATCTGGGCTACTTAACCGTTTCAGCGGTGGGCATTGAAGAATCTTGCCACTTGCCGGGTTCTTAGATAATTCCAAATAAATTCTTAATTCGAAAGAATAAGAAAAATATTTGATCAGACCCTATTCCTGACAAAGGTGAAAGTAGCAATAGCGTTATTTTCAAATTATTGTTTAATTTGGTATTTGATTGGGCTTCTTCAGATTCGCACTCAGATTTCAAACTTCGTGTGTCTAAACAAAAACATAAAAATGTCACTTGCTATTTTTTTGTTTGTTGATATTCGTGCGAATATTTGTAGCCTTCTGCACTTTTCTAAGCGTTTTCCATTCACTGGTTAAATTGTATATTAAAACATCTGGAATCGCCCAGATTGGTTTCATAAATAATTAACAAAAATAGATCCTCCCGATGCAATGCGTTTCTTTGTAGTTGTCAAACTCAAATGTACTTGTATTGATCTGAAACAACTCTGAGAAAAAAACAAGATTCGCGAAAGTGCTCTGAAATCTGTAAAAGATTGTTTTTTTTTCGTACCAAACGAACACAAAAAGGACCTGCAGCAAAAAGGTGTTCTGAGAGTGCCCAATCGAATATCACATAAGAGTGTGATCTAAAACTCATTTGGTCTACTTTCACCTTCCTTATGGATTTATCAGGAAAGAGATGAAAAATGTTGTTATAACAAGGTCAAATAAGATGGCAATCTAAAAAACTGCCTTAAAAACAACAGACGGTTCTATAATTTTTCGAAAATGAACGTTTTGTACTCTCTGGGCCTTACCAATAAACATTTTTAGTTTCGACTTTAAATTAAATTAAATTCACAGTGGCTATATTTTCCATTCAAATTTCGCAGTTGTGAGCTTCCGTAAATTTAAAGTCGATACTAAAATTTGTTATTAGTTAGCGCTCTATTTCGAAAGCTGAATGAAATGTACTACTACTCCGATTAAGAATTTCGAAAGTATTACCAATTTCGAATAGGATTGACTTTCGGAATGAAATAGAGAGTAGGGCCCCTGGAGGTGACTTCGGGCCACCGTGTCTTTCAATCAGTAGCTCTTGGGCGGGGAAATTTTATGGCAAAGCGGAGTGGAAACATGTCAAAAGAAAAAGAGGTTGATGCGGAATCTGTTTACTTGTTACAAACATAGAATCGGGGTCTGGGTCGTATCAGTTCAAGAATGTGTTTTCATTGAACTGCGGCAGTGCTCTTATCAAATTGCCTAATTGAGTATACCTACTATTGTTGATGACAACACATCATCAAAGCTGCAAGTTGTGACGATGCCCAATAATTGGACGCAACTAGTAACGATAGTCCATACACATTCAGTAGCACTGATATTGTCATTGGGATAATTTGGATATCGTCGGGAATAGGAAATCGTTAGTATAAGTCAACACAGTCACCGGCTGCATGTTTACATACAAAAATTGAATGGATTCGTCTTAACAATACGAAATTCTTGTTTCAACTTAAAATTAAGGTTAAGTCCCCATCACGATCTATGGGAAACCAATTCGATCTCCTGAAAAAATTCTGCCGTTCGGAACAGAAATAAAATTAAAGGTCCCTTCCATTCGTCCTAAAAAAAAAACAATGGTTATAAGAAAATAGGCCTAGGGAACCTATACGGACTTGTTGCGCCAACTATTTATTCATGTATTTTGCTTGGTTGAATGTCATTGCAATGTCAATGGAAATGCGAATCTGACGAATTGGTTAGACGAAATGCATCCGGTACAAATATACCCAATAATACAACGTCAATGTCGTTGGATCCACTAAGAAAGTCTGAAACCAGACTTCTTAGACACAACATAACCATTCGGCATTTGGTAGGCATGTTTAGTATACCCTATAACGATTTCGGCAGAACCTGGATTTCCATAAACAAGAATATCATAGCAGATATATATGGGTAAATAATCACAGCATTTAAATGTTTTTACTTAGCGTCAAAAGTGTACACCGAGTATGATCGCATAAATCGACAGTTTAACTTATGGATACTGAATTGATACCTAAAAAAAAATAGTAAAGTCCATTAATGGATTAACTCTCAAAATAGTGTTCTGTGCAAATTTCCTCAACAAAATCGCTTACAAGCTACTGAGTTAGTTTTCATTTCTTAATTTCTCTATTTTTCCATACGAAATTTAGATTCCTAGGCATAGTACGTTGTTCGGGCAGACCAATAGTTCACTTGTTCTCCAATTGTTATCGGTTAAGATTGGTTAGGTCAAATACATTTATTACTTATAAACGAATTACTGTAATCCGACGGGAGTAATCGATGAAAGCTACAAGTATTTTTTCCTTCCGAAAGTCAAGAAAATAGGTAGCAGGACAGATTGTAAACTCACCTTGTTAGCGTTTAGAACATTTTTTTTTTTACTATGAACAAAGGGGCAGACCTGAGCTCTTGTGACTCTAACCGAGGATATTTAATTGTATTAAAACTGAATGGGGAAAAGCCCCTGACAATTTCCCTTGGCAAATAAAGTGAAACTTCAGTTTATTATAAATCAAAAAACAACAGCAATATTTTTCGTAAACAAGAATTTACTGACTGTACCGATGTTTCTTATTGCTTTCCCGCTATCAGCTAATTAACAGAAAACGAGGTCTTCTAAAGTAAAACTATTGTCATAATAAGTCCCTTCGTTCGTTCGAAGCAGTAGAAGGCTCATAGCTTCCGTTAAACAAAAGAGGAAAACCTGGATTCTTAATTTTGTTTTGAGACACGCTTTTGTTACTAATTTGATTCTTTATGTGCACGTATACGAAATCGTCTTTGTATTCTGGCCTGAATTTCTAAGGGCTACGGTCAATTAACACTGGTGGTAGGTAGTGGGTTGAAGGATAAAAGATTATTCGGAACAACGCGTTGGCTTTACAGCAGGGCATGGAATACCAGTAAAAAAAAGACTGAAATTATTCAAAAGCTTACTTAAGTCTTACAGCTCAAGCGACAAGGCACCGTTTTTCAAAAGTCGGTTCAATTGATAGTAAAGAAGGCATGGGTTTACCAGATAAGGAGGGCTAAAACATTAAGAAGGCACACCCCACATCTACTTTTTAACTTTATTTTCCCGTATAAATGCCGATTATTACAAAGATTTCTTGCCAATCGCTGCTTCTTTGTGCAAAGAGGGAGTTGAGTAGGGAGCCCTATCGTGAATATCTTAAGACATTCTAATCTTGATCACCTAGTTCGCTTCAAGAGATAAGTTTTTGTATGAACATTACAGCGACATTGATCTGGTCCAAAAATCAGTGGTTGAAGATGGATGAACTGAAATGACCTGGCGCGTAGTGTTCGAGGAATACCTCGCCAGAAGTAGCCAAAGAGGAGCTAGTATGGAAGTTAAAACCAATAAAACACAATTCATTGACAATAAGATCTGCAAAGTGCGTGAAAAAAAACAGAAATATGTGCCTACCTCGGTATTATTGGCTGCTTGTATCCAAATATTTGGAGTGTCGCTTAAGAGAGTGAGTAATTGAAGCCGCAGTGCCAGAGCCCCTTGAAGTCTCTCCCGCTCTTTCAATCTAATCCAATCTTAGGGAATGTTACGTACAAGTAGTAGTGATCTTCAAAATAGCTACGAGTATTATTAGAATTGGTTGTTGTTTGCACGAGAACAATTCACGCGGTCTTAATGCTTTGCACATAATTGATGCGTGGCTTATTTCTAAGTTTTCGAGGTTAGATATTTTCTATCAAGCTTTCCATCGAAACTGCTAGACATTCTTTGTACTATTCGACTCAATTACATCAACCAATGGAGGAATTTACGTCTACCACGAACAGCGTACTACAGCTTTAGTGCCAAAACAATTCAAAAATAAACTACATTGTGTGTTTTCGTTTGCAAAAATATTTGCAATGCTTTTTGTTTGTTTTATCTAAATAAGTGTGTGTTTGCTTTTGCATTTTTCGTGTATATTGTTTATACTTATTTTTTTTTTTTATTAATTTGCTGCTTATCAATTACAAAACGTTTTAGTATTTTTTGTTGTTTCGTTTTCTCTTTTTTGTTTGTTTTATTTGTGGCTTTGTTTTCGTTTTTTGTTATAAAATTTAAAAAATACAACTTTTTACAATTCTTCATATTAATAATTTGTTTATCACTAAATATTATTTTATTGGTTTTCCTTCTTTTTTTTTGTTATTTGCGATCGGTTTTGTATTATTTTTGTTAATATATAAATTGCATGTTTTTTAGCTGTTAAATTAATTTGTGTTTTGTTTGTTGTTGTTTTTTTTTGTTTTTCTTGGTATTTGTTTATAATTTATGTGTAAAAAAACTGACTAAAAGAAACTTAATATCTAATCGGATGGCTTTACCAGACCCATCACTTTGCCTTCGAACAAAGGCAATATATCCGAGTCATTAACTATTTCCTCCTGGATAACTGGACTATCGGGATCCTCGCAATGGGTTTTAAAAAAGAATCTAAAAATGTTGACCGGTATAAAAAAAGATGTGTAAATAAATGTTTGGTAGATGCGTTAACAAACCTAAAATTCCCCTTCTTCGGCAGATAGTCCTTAAACTGTTTCAATGTTGGCTGAGTACCAGGAATTTTAGATCGGTATGGATATTCCTCATCACAGAACGAGAAAACAACAGTAGTCGTTTCCTGTGGTTTAGCTGGCAACGGTGGTGGTGGTGGATGATGTATACTGCTACTGCCACTACTACTGCTGCTCATCGATTGAGCCTGCATAGCTGGCAAAGGATGTTGTTGTGAGTAACGACGAGACCGACGGGTCTCGTCTTCCAGTCTTCTTTTTGCCTCTTCTAATTGTGAGGCGGTACTTGAACCAGATCTCCCGCTGCATACAATTTTACAATCAGATTTATCAGTATAACATGGAAGATGTGTGCGCACTTACCTGGCATCTTTGTACTTCATAAGAGTATCGGCTGAGATTAGACTAATTCCACTATCAGTGTATATGGAAGGCCATTTATTGGTTAGCTTCCTTGAGGAGGAACTATGATCGGGCATTGACTTTGAGTGTTTCATTGAATGCCCACCTTAAAAGTAGGGAAGGAACATTTTAAATAACAGTCATTGTGAATACAGAAACAGGGTACATACTTAAACTAATGGCACCATCGCTTAACATTCCTGAATCGTGTGTTGTGCGCCTTCTCGTTGGCAATGGAGGGCACGGTGACATTGTACCTGGTGATCGATGTGGCGTTTGATCTTTCCATACACGTGAGACATGCTGATCGAGAATGTCCTGATCGTTGTCTTCGTCGAGAGCGAATTTTTCGCATATCGCTTGTGCAAATGCACGATCACTGGCAAGCCTGTCACTCGATGGAATGGGTTCATCCGAAAAACGCTAAAATAAACGATATTGTGGTTTGATTAAAGTAAAAGTAAAGCTTTGTTTATATTCAAGTCCAACGAAACAATCACAGCTCATCATACAAAAAAAATGGTCTAGAACAACACACTAACCAATGAGCGAGCCCTGCGCATTTAGGAAGAGAACTGTAATATTAACAGATGGAAGCAAAAACAATACAAAATGCATTATAGGTACGCATATGGAATAGATATTGCAAAGGGTTTGGTACAGTACACATCGAAGTCCAAATTAATTTAATATCTTACGTCGCATGTTTTTGAAGTAGACTTAGTGGGACAACTCAAAAAGTCTTTGAATTTTGTAAGAATTCCTTTGGTTTTTTTTGGACTAAAGAACTTATTTGCATATAATTTTCAGATTTACCAATACAAGTGCGTTTGAGTTTGACAACTAGTGGAACTCGTTTTCGTGAAATTTTTCTACTGCAAAGAATGCGTTCCGCAACGGGTGGAACTATTTTTGTTAATTCATGGTGGACTCTCTTCTCGACAGCCTTGACAGCCTTGAGGCGACGGGCATTCACAGTGGGATATGCCGACGACATAGCAATACTGGCCAGGCAAGTTCATGGACGTCACCGCAGATATCATGAGGAACGCACTCAAAGTGGTTGAGCGGTGGTGTCTGAAACAAGGGCTCTCCATAAATGCGGGAAAAACAGATCTAATAGTCTTCACTAGGAAGAGGAAAAATCTGTAATTTCGGCCCTTAACACTTTTCGGATCGGAACTAACAATGACTAAGAAGGTTAAGTATCTGGCAGTCTATCTAGATACTGGACTTACTTGGAACTACCATGTTGAGGAGAAGGTCTGGAAGGCAAAAAGAGTACTACATCAGTGTAAACGTGTATGTGGACAGAGGTGGGGACTCTCGCCTAGGACAGCATACTGGATGTATACGATGATAACTAGACCCATTATCACGTACACCTCGGTTATAGGGTGGGCGAAAGCCTCTCAGAAAACCGTCAGGAAGCACCTGGATAGGGTTCAACGTTTAGCATGTATAGGAATTACAGGTGCAATACGTACAACCCCAACATGCGCATTGGAGGTCATCATGGGGATATTACCGCTGGACTTATTTATTAAGAAAACAGCGGCCCAAACGGCACTTCGTTTGCATCGAGATGCGAAATGGCACAACTGTGGTACGATCTATGGACATAGGAAGATCCTGGAACTTGTCAAAAACGAGATTAGGGAGCTGAACATGCCTATGGATCGAATAACAAGGGTGCGTATTATGGAAAGAAATCACAAAACTCGTATTGAGGACGGATTACTTCCAGAAAAAAGAAATGGTGAAATAGTGATTTTCACGGATGGATCCATGATGGATGGCGGAGCGGGGGCCGGTATCTATTCAGAAGAGCTGGAACTTGCCCGTCACATTAGCCTCGGGAAATACACTTCAGTATACCAGGCTGAGATGATTGATTTGCTTCATGCGTTGGACTACTTGCTTGAGTGTCAGGTGGAAGGAAGAAATATCCTTATAGCACTGGACAATCAGGTGGTGATCAGATGCATGGAACAAACATCACAACATCATTGACACTGGAAGGTGTACTTAAGCTCAATAAGTGTTCATCTAAAAATGAAGTATCACTGACTTGGGTACGGGGACACATACGGATCGAAGGCAATGAAAAGGCGGACTCCCTTGCAAAACAGGGGTTAACTGAAAAGTTCCTGGGACCACGACCATTCTCTTCAATTGGCAGAGGAATGGTAGAACAGCTGATTCACAAACGGATCACGGCAGAACGCCTGAGAAGGTGGTCAACCGTGGAACAATGTAGACAAGCTAAAATGGCAATAAAGTGGCCGTCCTGCTCCACTCAAAGAAGGGTTCTAAGTATGAGTCGAGGAACATTGAAATGGGTGGTGGCTTTGTCTACAGGACATGGTAATTTCGGGTATCACTTAAGGAAAATGGGCCTTATAGAGGATGATACCTGTAGACTATGCCTGGAGGAATCTGAGACAGCGGCACATATACTGTGTCAATGTCGAGCGATGGCTGGCAGAAGAATGAGGATCTTGGGACATAATTGGGTCGAGACCCAGTCGATGAAACAGATCTCCCATAAATAGATGCTAGCGTTAACACTAGGAACTAAGCCCAGAGGAGAACTATGGAGAAATCAAGAGAGTCTCTCTGAGTAAGATTTACACTGGTAGAGAGACGAAAAGATCCCCGACAATGGTGGTCTGATTCGAATATCTCTCGAAATCTATATATATATATAAGTATTTATCTTTTGGTAACACTTTTTTCCATTTACCGTTAAAGATGAGTGAACTCAATTCAGTTGATAAAAGCGTTCAGAATATAGATGATGAGTTTGAAAATGAAAAACAGCCAGCGAAATGACAGCAAACTCAGCACCGAATTTTTGCCCCGACAAATTAACTGGGGTTAGTTCAGGGCATAACTGGGGCGTCCTAGAAGTCCTGTCAAACACCGGTTTTCAATACCAGGCCGAGTTCAGGGCTATATCGAACGCAATAGGGCCAACCCAATGCGCCCTAGTGGGCCCACGTCAAGCAAACCTATTGTAATTTGTGTGCTGAAAATCTTACTTTACTTTGCTGAGAACGAAGCTAAAAAGCACACCTTACATACGATATGTTTGTTTGTTTTAAGTGATTTCTATAAAGTCCTTTTTTGGTCAATGAATATTAGAACTGATTTTTATTGCATGGTGTCTAGCTAGTAGCTACATAATTTATTTCACTTTATACGAAGAAATCAGAAAATAGAATAACTATTCATATGCGATATGTCCTTGAAAATGTAGCGAAAATATTCTACCTGTAACCAAAAAAAACAATTGCACCAAAGCCACCACACTCGATAATGAAATGATAACCCACCTCAGTGTACCTGAAGTGTAGGCTGTTTTTTCCCCCCTTTTTATTCACCCTTATCGAAGTATCCGTTCGGAACGGAATTTTCTCCGACTTGTACGAAATCGGAGAAATTCCAATAGGGTAGCTCGTGACGTCATTGACACTGACAAAAAGAAACAAATTGACATCTTGTAGGAAAAGAAACTAAATTTTATGTGGTGGGAGATAGGCACAGATTTGAATTTAATCAAAATTGACATAAATGTTATGAAATCGGATAAATATTGTTTGTTTTTTTTTTTGTAGCAATCAAACATAAAAAGTGACCTACCACATTAGTGGTGGAGTCAGTGGCCTCAACGTTAAGAGCGCTACGTCCAATTTATGGTCGTCATAATCGTCCTAGCAGATCAACAATTGAGCGTCTAGTGGAAAAATTTGAATCCACAGGCACAGTACAACATGTTTCCGTGCCAGTGAGACAAAGAAGTGGCCGTAGTGTCGAGAATATTGCTGCCGCTGAGGCTTCAGTTGAAGAAAGCTCAAATGTGTCTCTCACACGTCGTTCTCAAGCGTTGGGCATCTCTGTGACGTCGTAGTGGCGAATTTTGCGAAAAGATCTTGGCCTACATCCTTACAAAAATTGATGCAAGAACTGAAGCCGCTTGACTACCAGAAGCGTCGTATGTTCGTGAATTGGGCTGAGCAACAACTTGAAAATGATTCGGATTTTCATCGAAAAATCATCTTCAGCGATGGGGCTCATTTCTGGCTGAATGGCTTCGTCAATAAACAAAATATGCGGTATTGGTCAGGCGGCAATCCACACGTACTCCATGAGTCATCATTGCATCCCGAACAAATTACGGTTTGGCGTGGTTTATGGGCCGGCGGCGTCATTGGGCCGTACTTCTTCCGTGATGATCAAGACCGGCACGTTACTGTGAATGGGAATCGCTACCGTTCAATGATAACCGAATATTTTTGGCCCCAATTGGATGATATGGACTTGGAGGACATGTGGATCCAACAAGACGGCGCCACAAGCCACATAGCGAATGTCACAATCAATTTATTGGAAACCAAGTTTGGAGAACGTGTTATCTTACGAAAAGGTCCAGTCGCTTGGCCGCCTCGGTCGTGCGATTTGACGCCGTTAGACTATTTCCTGTGGGGCTACGTCAAGTCTATGGTCTATGCCAACAAGCCAGCGACGATTGATAAACTTCGTACGAATATCGAACGTGAAATTGCAGCAGTATCGGCCGATTTATGCTTGAAAACCGTCGAAAATTGGGCTCAGCGTCTGGACTTCTGTAAGCGTGCCCGTGGTGGCCATGCAAAAAAAATCGAGTTCCATACATAATCGAACGTACTTTCACGGGAATAAGAAATTTCATTGACATCCAAAACCGTTTTTGTTTTATTTAAAAAAAACTCTTGTAGCGCTCTTATTGAAAAACCCTTTATAATCCATGAAAATGTGTTCTTTACAAATCAATCAATAAGTTAAAACAGTTAATGTTTGTTGCCACAAATTTCAACTGTTAACCCATTTTTTTCTTTGCAAAATAGTTGGCCCGTTAGTTTTTCGCGGCAAATAAGTTGGCCTAATCTGGATAATGTCTTTCTCTCTTGACATTTACCGTTTATTGTTGCGTTACTTAAGTGCGGATGTCTCAAGTCAGGCATTCACTGATTGCAGTCGCAATCAAAGTTCACTATGGCGCGTGGCAAGTGTTTATCGGAAGACAAACGTCATTTAATAATAAAAGCGTACAAAAAAAAACCTTTCGGCATATAACATCGCAAAAAATTTGGAAATATCGAGGTCCTCAGTTCGAAACATCATTAATTTATTCAAGAAGACTGGAAATGTGAACCCACTGAAGAAAACTGGAAGCCCATCAATTGCTAACGATCGTAACAGAAGGGCTTTAAGAAAAATTCTCAAGAAAGATCGTCGTGCTACAACGGCAAATATCACCTTAGAGTGGAAAAATGTGAATAAAAATAGACACCTGCATTCGAGAAATGAAGAAAATGGGATACAAATTTTATACAGTAATTTTTAACCAAATTGGTTTTTGTTTTATTAACTGTTTCTTCTAAAAAACCGTCACTTAGGCAAAAGAAAAACCACTTTTAACTCCTTTGCAAAAAAAGAAGCGCTTAAGGTGGACTCGTGATCATCAAAACTGGACGCTAAGGCAATGGAGGAGTGTAATATGGAGCGACGAGTCTCGATTCGAACTTTGTGTTGGAGACTCATGATCAAGACTTTTAAGAACGCCAGCTGAAGCATTTCACCCAGACTGCTTTAGACGAAAAACTAAATTTACCGCTTCAGTAATGGTATGGGGATGTATGTCAGCTCAAGGAGTAGGTGACCTTCGCTTCATCGATGGTACTGTGAATGCCAGTAGGTATCAAGACATCCTAGAACACCATCTTTTACCTTCGATTCCGAGGCTGCAAACAGAAGATGGCAGTTTTACATTTCAGCAAGATGGCGCATCATGTCATACAGCCAAGCGAAATATAAGCTGGTTTCGAGAACACACCATTCCAGTTCTAACGTGGCCTCCAAATAGCCCGGACCTGTCTCCAATTGAGACTTTGTGGGGAAAAATGAATAAAGAATTAAGAACATATCCGGCTAAAAACTTGAATGAATTGAAGGAAAAGATCCAACATGTTTGGAATGGCATAACTCCTGAATACTGCTTTAATTTAGTGGAAACTCTTCCAAGTCGAATTACAGCCGTTAAAGATAGTTAACCAAGTTGATTGCTTGGTACAATTATCCACTCTATTTTCGCTCACGTTTATTTTCCGGGACATTATTTGCTTGCGAAAATTTGACATTTGTACTGCAGTGTTACCAGGTTTTATAAGAGATATGTAGAGAAATTTCAAAAATCTTGGAGCCAAAAATAGCCAAACACAAAAAGTGCACATTTTTTGCAATTCTTTAGGCACAATTATTCTGATTACATTGTTTTTAAAGACGATAATATTATATTAAAAAAATAAAAAACAACAACACAACACATACTCATAATTGAGAGACTTTTCTAGTTTCCATTTTTCAATGTTAAAAATGTTAATAAAAAGAAACGCCTATGGAAACGAGTTTTAATTTTAAATTATTTCGAAATTGGTTTGTATAAATGTGTGAAAATCAAATGCAATGGATGTCCAGTGAAAAAAATTGTTTTTTGGGAGCAACTCAATACGCAAAACAATAAACAGCATTCGGATTCAATTCGATTTTGGAGCAGAAATCTGAAATACTCAATCGAAAACTACATAATTGTTTAAAAAGTTTTAGTTCCAAAAAGTATTCATTTAATAAATTTCTAAGGAGCCTAAAAATCGCCAAAAGTGAATAGCGTAAAGTAGGATAAATCCCAAATGACAGTTTTGAGAAAAATTCGAGCAGCCAAATCAGATATAGTTAGAGAGTGCTGGTAACACTGCTACTTGTGTATCATCTGATGGAACTCTTCACAAATTATTTTCCGCTGCATTTTCGCAGACGTTTCGTTGTCCATTTGGAGACCACCGGAAAATTTCTTTCCGGAACAGGTCCGTACCAGCCTTTAGTCATAAAACGAAATAAATCATATCCCCGCCATATAAAATTTGGTTTGTTTTCCTACAAGTTAGTTTGACGTTTAAGTGACGCACAGTTGTGAAAGGGATAGCTTCGCGAAATACTCTATCGAGGTATCCGTTTCGGAAAAAATTCTCCGATGACACGTAGCGCACCTCGTCGCATTGCGTTATACCGCATTTATGTCACTTACTTTTGACAGCTACACGGAACATTTTGTCCGAAGCTCTCCGACTACTAATTGCTGCGGAATATTTTAATGTAAAATGAACGCGTTTATTTGCTTAATTTTTGTTCCGAAACGGATACCTCGCACGCAATTTCATTTCCGATCGGATTTGACTTTCGTATCGGAATTTTTTCCGAACGGATACCTCGATAGGGGTGATTAACATGATACATAAATTGAAACTGGGCTATATCCAATGTCAAATTCAGTTTGTAGACAATCGTCTTTTTGTGCCGTTGCTGTAGCTGTCACTTTAATACTTAGATTATTAAAATAACAGAATTTGTTAAAATTAAAATGCACTCTCCAAAATTTGATATTTAAAAAAAATGTCCTTTCAAATAAATTTAGAGAATAAAAATCGTAGCTATCGTTAATTTTATAGACAAATAATTAAAAGCTTACTTCTAGTCGTGTACGATCTTCCAAGTCTTGCTTTCGTTTGACCTCTTCTAATTTTGGAATTAGCAATGCAACCAGTTCCGATGTCTTCAGTGGACGATGTTCATTCGAATGCAGTCGTTGTGTTCGCGGGATAACCTAGTAAGTATATCAAACCGAATAAGTAATAAGTAAAAATTAAAAAAAAAAAAATTGCAAACCATACTTGAAAAGTATTTGTTTCCTTATTGGCTAAAGCGCTTTGCCGTATTGCTTTACTTTCTGAAGAGTTGTGTCTTCTCTGAATATAAGGACGACCATCCCTATAAAATATAAACAAATAGAAACATAGATCAATCTGAAGGTTAAACACAATTATAACAGCTTTTAACACTTTACTTGCTACGTAAACATCTATGCTAAAAAAACATTGTTTGTATGTGCAAGAATACTTACATCGAACAACTGGAGAGCGACATCGTATCGGAATCTGTTCGTCCGCCGGAACTTACACTTGCTCTTTCCGAGTCTACCCTCGAGTTGGGCATGTATGAGGTGCTTGGATTTGCTGTATACACATAACCATGGGCTCTACATGCAGGAAATATTTTTGATCGGGATATTTTTTTTTTTTGTTTTGTTTTGGAGAGGATTGAGTGGATGAATTTGTCCATGCATTTCCAAATATATATAAATAGACGTAGGTATATATATTCATATTTTTTGGCACACAAAAAACAACAATACACGGCAAATTGCATTCAGTTATACATTATATTCAGGTGTGTGATATGATGTGAATGTTGTGCAGAAAATATTGCAGTTTGCAGTAAACGCATATATTTAATTGTTTTTGTTTTTGTTTTCGTGTACAGACATAAAAAAACATAAAAAAAGGAAAGAGAAAAAATGTAAATAAATTAAAATAAACAAAATCAGTAGAAAAAAGAGATATAAAGGTAACGACAATGATAATTTTACAGAAATTTGCAATGCTGTTTTAGATATTCACACAACTAGCTTTTAACAACGATTTATGCGACTATAACATACGAATTAATTATTTATAAAGCTGTATGATAAAGTGATATGAACAAGTATTGCGCAAGAAACTTCCAAATTCCATGCGGAGATATGTAGCCAGCCTCCCCTGTACACAGATTACATTTGTGGACAGAATCAGCGAAATATAATTAACTAGTCTACTGCTAAATATGAGATGACTTGAAAAGTGATCGATTGCGAATGGTCGGAAAAACACAGACTGAAGTGCTTGCTTATTTTTGGTCAAATACATTGGGTTTTTAAACGGCAACCGATATTTGTCTGCAGGATACCCGTTAAACAGTCTTATTGTCACATTCATAAAGAAATGCGGTCAAAAGGAACTCGATAGAGGTGTAGAACACAACGTAATTCAATCATCTCGGCTACATATATGTATGTTATGTTTACTTTCCCTCAGAATAGTGGACCTCCACTAAATATGTGCAAGAAGAGGAAAACGAATGTCATGGCGATGAATAATTATAGCGTCGAAACAAAGATCATCAGTTCTAGTTCGTTGTATCAAGTTATCATTAGTGGTAGAAAGACCAAAGAGCTCTACACGTCTCTACGTGTCTCAAAAAAGGCGAAACCGAACTAAATGTCGGGAGAATTGGGAAACCGATGTCGGTGCGTGGAATGATGTCTAAAGTTGGGCGAACCATTGTATCAAATTTAAACAAGAAGGTTACGTTGTAACCAGTCCAAAGTTGAATCAGTGCTGTTTATGAGAGCAGCAGTTGGAAGTTCGGCAAGAAGCTGAGCCTGCGGTTCTACTATATATTCAGTTGGATTTACGTCGCCTTTGAATCATGATACAAGCCTCTTTGACAGAGAAATGATTGTGTTCAAGTGGGTACTCGCATACCATACGATTAGTTTTGATGAGAAAAATAAACGCATATCTATAATATATATATATTGAGTGCAGTAGTTTTGTTTAGGAAAATAATGGGTTCCGACGAATTAACGAACGACCGCTGAATGTATCGTCAGCAACATACGAAAAATAGAAAGGAAAGTCGGAAGCCTTTCAAGGTCAACGTGACTTATATGACTTTGCTAAAAATGAACTTTGTCCTGTGACTCTGTTACCACATGTGAAAACGACATAATTTCATCAGATATCGAATAGATCTTGCCTATAACCGTTTAGGATCTAATGAAGAAAATTGTGGTGCAATGTCTAAACAGACCAAAAGCCAGGTAAGACAATCTTGGTCGTTTCAAAAACAAAAACGTTTCTTAGTTTAATCTTTGTAGAAATTCAACAACTTTAAATTATTTACAGACAGGTAGAGCGACTTTTCAACTCTTTTCCACGGCGCCATCTTGTCTAAGAATGAAAAAAATATGTAAGTTAAACAACCCAACTAACTTGGTATGCGCAACTGGCGGAAAATATTTTTTCTAACTTGAGAGGTTTGTTCGTTGATGCCAAATATCGAATACCAACATATTAAATGCAGTGGGAGACGTATTTTAAAACCATATATGTATAGACGCAGCAGAACATTGCTCCGGCTCCGTTTCGGGTCACTGGGAACTGGGATATATATTATCGAAGGCCTAGCCTTGAAGTTGTGACAAAAGAAGAGAGGCTCTTCCAGGGCACTGTTCCAAAAATACATTCGTAATAGATAGATCAAAAACATAAAAAAAAAAACAAAATATAGAAATCATAGCTTAACCGAATGTCGTGGCATAGAATTTGTTTATTTCTGTAATTAACAAAGAAATCATTTTCCAGATGGTTATCACTTGAGACACATGACACAAATGTACATATTAGCATGATATTCACATGAAGAAACATTTTTAAGCAACATGAAAACTATTTACAAAATGGAATATGAAAAAGAAGAAAAAAAATAAAACAATTCTATTCTCTAGAGCAGGTAATTTAAATGAAAACTCACCCAGGAGGTCGAATTTCCAGTCTTCTTTTCTGTGTCGCCAATAGAAGGTCCCTTGTCAGCCGCATTGGCATATCGGCCGACATCCGCCCACCCTCGACACGTAACTTTTCAAAGTCATCACTGATCGATAACTCTGAGTCCTCATGTAGCGTAGGAAGAGTTGAGCTGCGTGGAAGGGTATCAGTTGCACTTACAGAACCACTTGAGCTAGCCGAAGTTGACGGACCATAAACACTACCGCTGGCACTACAAGTACCAGCGGGTGCACCACTTGTGCCCGGGGCTAAAGCGGCCATCGGGATAAGAGTTGGATTTTTCGATGAAGCACCCCCAACTACTCCACCGTTGCCATTTCCACCCCCGCTAGCACTGCTGCTACTCCCACTGGTCGATGTAGCTCCGCTGAAACGTTCTTGAGCGGCTGACATTTGCTGAATGTACTCAATGTACATTTCCGAACCCAAAAACGTAGGATAGATGCGTTCGTTAATTGTCCTTTCGACATCTTGCTGCAGGGGGTCGTAGATCTTCGGGCTAAGTTGAATTTCATTTTTAAGACCCGCCTTAATGGTGCGTCGCAGGTCTTCCGAAATCGAGAGTTGACTCTTCCGGAGAAATCTATAAATGAAAACACTTAATACTTAATACGTTTTTGTAAAGTGTTACATGTGTTGTAGCTCTAACCTGTATATAGCCCCAATGATTTGCTTCACCTTTTCCGGGTCTGATTGTTGTTTCAGACCTTCGCAGGCAAAGTAAAAGTTTAAATGATCATTGTAAGCGGGAGCCTCCTCTTCGACGTACTTTTTGAACAGCTCAACACCATCCCTATCTTCGAGAAGATACGACAGCCTTAGTGCCCAGTTCAGATATGATGGCGGGGAATTTCTTAAGCTTTCCGAGACCCCTTCGGTCATCTAAAAAAAAATTTAATTAAGGATGCGTGTTTTTTTTTGTTTGTAATAAGTAAAAGCCATTTAAAACGAACCTTTTTAACGCGACTTTCTTCTCCGGGAACAGGTGGTCTTGGTCCACTACACTCATTATCTTCATATTTCTTAAAACCTGGCGTATGGCTCATGCCAAATACTAGTTGGACAGATTCAGCTACACACACGTACAGCCCGATTCAATGATAAATTGTATTAATGTGGATGCGTTGTCCTTATAAAAATGTCTTTGTGGAATAGGCTTTCGCTTTCAAAAGACGACTATTTGGAAATGATAGTTATTTAATCTAAGAAATGCATTTGCTTGTTTTCCAAATGTTGTTGTGGTTGTTTCTTTTTACTAAATGTGTTTGTTGGTTTTTAATTTAGTTTGTTTACTGCCTCGCGTAAACGTTATTCATCGCTAATGGTCGTAGTATTATTAACTTTATGATATAGATTAATTACTTAGCTTAAAACAAAATAATACGTTGTAAGTTCTTCTTCTCTTTTTTGATTGGACATTTATAAATATAAATATTAGCAACGATTTTTTTTTCTAATTTACAATTAAAAAAATGGTGTCCAACATTTTAAAAATTCTTGGACATGGAAGATTTTTTTCAAATATATTTACTTTATTTTGGAAGGCATACAGACAAGGCCTGAAATGAAAGACAAGAACAAACATGCATTGGTAAATTAATATCAATATGAGTTAGGTATCTATTATAAATATAATGTATTCTTCTCAATATAATTAAATGAAACACGTCTGTCTTTTATTCCCTTTCTGAGCTTTTATCCGATCTGAAAATTAGGGACTTTTGATTATTCGTCTTCTGAGATTGTTCTTAGACATGTACGAGAGGCACGTGGCATGGCAATTCTTAACACAACACAAAATCCAGAATATCTTTAAAGAATTGACCTGAACTCACAAACAGCAAAAATGCCAGATTGGAATGTTTGAAGGAATACCTATATGTCCTTTACAATATTCAAATTTACTGCAAAAAAACAAATAAAACGTAGGAACAAAAAACCAAATAAAGCCAATAGAGCATGGGGAATGCTTAAACGTTATGCAAGGGTCTTCACCGAACGCTATGCGTTAAAAATTTTATATTTGACGTTTGTTCGATCGCTCTTGGAATATGCGTCCAGTGTTTGGTATCCATACTACAATACTCATGTTGTAAGAATCGAAGCTATTCAAAAAAGATTTCTTAGGTTTACCCTCAGACGTCTTCCTTGGTCTGATATTAATAACTTACCCCCTTATTCAGCCCGATTACAACTTATTGGACTCGAGTCCCTTGAGGTTAGGAGAAAGGTGTCAAGAGTTGTTTTTCTTCACAGAATACTTATTGGGGAGATTCTCTGTCCTGATATCTTAAGTCTTTTGGGTCTTAATGTTCCATCACTTAATTTGCGTAATAACAGATTCTTTTATATTCCTCGTTCTCGTACTAATTACGGTAGATCCTCCTCTTTAAATGGTTTAATGCTATTGTATAATGATTGTGCGTCTTTAATTGACATTAATATGACAATACCATTAATAAAATCCATCTTGTTAAATTTTTTCCAGTTGTAATTGTATTGCTCAAATTTTAATTAGTTTATATCTTTTTTATTTTTTTTTTCACAACTTTTCCTCAAATTTTAGTCTCGTTCTCGTTTGTACTATGCTACTTATTTATAATTTCAAATTTTCATGTCTAAAAAGGTCTAGTACCTTATTGACAAACAAACAAATAAATAAAATCTCACATTATGAGGAGCTTGTTGTCTATAACTATTGCAAGAGTGCTCCAAGGATTGCTGGTTACAAGTTAGGCAGAAGCTATTCGCACGTCGTTAGGGACACGGCTACGGGGCACGGCTACGGTTAAACGCGGCAAATAGGGCTAATGTGGATCGCTTCGCTCGCTTAAAGGGATCTAAACTCCAGTATTTCCTGTACGTTTTAAGGCCTAACTTATTTCTTAAAATACAATTTTTAATGAAAGTACTATTACGTTACATCAAGTATACGTAGCCGTGTCCCCAAGCCAGACAAAGGTCAGTAAGAACAAAAATCACGGCGGAATAGCCACTTCGTACTTGGAACCAAAAATACCTTTTGCGAAATTAAAATTTTGACGAGAAGAATAGCCGGTGAATGTTGCAAAAAACTAGATTTGTTTTATGCCGCACCAAATTCGACAGCAGTGATTTAAATTAAGCATTTAATTAAAAATCAAATAATGTTAAAAAAATGTGCCGCCAGTGCGGTCGAAAGTTTCACTTGCGTGTCGATAAATATACAGAGTTTTATTAAGCAACATAAAAAGTTTTATAATTTTGATTCTAACTTGAGAAAAACACTTGCTACAATTTATAATATAAATTCCAGCCTCGCAAAATGTTGTTAACTTGCTGCAAAATCGTGAAAAATTACTGCGATCGGTTTGTTTAGAGGACGAGTAGATACTTCAATTCCAAGTGACAGGTTGATTGACCACCTGTCAGTGCCAATGCAAAATATCAATCAGAGATGAATGAATAAAAGAGATGGATATCTTTCGTACGTCTATCCCCCCCAAACCCATTTGTTTACATTGTTGTTTTCATAATTTCAACCCCCGTGTGTGAATACGTGTGAGCTACAAAAAAGCACGTTGCTAATGGCCGGCCAACATTCATTTTGCTTTTATAGGCATCGCACTGTTCAATTGTTTTGTGTTTGGTGTTGAACTTTTTTAGTTTTTGTTAAGGCTTCGATTAAAATAAAAAAAAAAATAGTGAAATACACATTTTGGAATAGCGAATTCTTGCATTAAAGTCCAATTCATGAACTAACATACATATACTAGAAAAGAAATGAGCATATGTGCGTGACTTCATGCATTTTTCGGGAAAACAGCTTGTAGGCAGCCGCCTTTCCAATGGAAAGTTATATATCTCTGTATTCCATTATCTTTGATATCAATTTAGTAGTTTGAATTAAAAATGTAATCGAAACACAGGATGCCTTATTTTCGGAAAAAATAACAGAATGCATTTGTAGCCATAGAATAAACGTCAAAAATCTGGTAAAAATATTAAATTATTTTTAATTGTATCATTAAAAAAACATTTTTTTTTCCCAAAATCAATTAATTTGGAATACATGGTGTCGCTGTATATGATTATTATTAATTTATTAATTTTAAACAAGAGCACGTCGTGGATAAGTGTCACAGAAAACAGCTGTTCTTTGAAAAAAATAACTTCTTCTAGGTACTTCTCGTCCATATACCTAATGATTAAAAAAGCTCATGCTTGCAACAGAACAACAAATACACAACGATCTGTCACAATTTAGCTTAAGATGTGCCGACCCATTAAATGGCCACGATAAATTTTGACAGACACATGAAGTACAAGCTGATACAAAAGTTTGATTATTTAGCTTGAGCTGCGTACCGCTCAGCTAAATGGGTTCGCTTAGATTTAGCTCAGTTAAATTTTGGAGAGAATTTTGTATGGGAGCGAAAATTTATCTCGAGCAGCGTACTAAGCTTTAAATTTTAAATTATTCGCTACGTGCGGATAGTATTTTTTATTAGGAATAAGTCTACATTTGCTTAAAATATTTATGAACAATGTACATTGGTTGAGGGAAAATAAAAACATTCTGTACAAATTTTCTTCACATATTTCAGAAAAATTTACACATGAAATCGATGTTAATGATATTCAAAAGCGGAAAATACACAGCAATGTTTATCCTAAATATGTTTCTTGTATGTAGAACATCTGCTTTAGATAGTTTTATTAACCAAAAAAATCTAATTATTCGACTTTAAAAAATATATAATAACTAACCAATAGCTTTCAGTAATGTTAAAATGTGATATTGCCGAACTCTATCTTATTTCCCCACGGTTGGCAGCATTTAGTTTGGTATGTTTTTGGACAACAAAATGACGGAATTTGAACAAAAAATTGAGGAGGCCAGCGGCAAGAGGACTGCGATTTTGGGGTCTGAGTATGATTTGTCTCTGGTAGCAACAGCATATTGTTTTTATCAATCTCAAGCAATGTCCACACGAAATTCGTAGATCACATGAGAAGTGGACTTTGAATCGCTAAAATACAAGGCAAGTACATTGTACAAAAAAATACACGTAAAACCCACTTTAAAAAATATTATGAACTAGTTTTAAATTCAAATGTAGTACGTACACATGCATTATCAAAAGCATTTCTTTTAGATTGATCTGACAATTGCGATTTTTGCTTCCAAAATACAATCCTTATACTCGACTTTTGATGTAAAGGGTCTTTCATTAAGGACTTGACAACTTATTTTTTAAATAAAATGCAAATTACTTGAGATATCTAAAAAAAAAAATGTATTTTTGAATTACTATTAAAACATTTATGAATGGAATTCGACTTCGTTCATATGTCCACCACGGAACGTATGCAGCAGTTTATACGTTGAACCCAATTTCCGATGACTCGGCTGCACATTCCGACCGATACATCCGCTATTTCTCGTTCAATATTGGCTCTGAGCTCCTCTACCGTCGCCAGCTTGTTGACCAATTATTTAATGTAGCCCCATAAAAAAAGTCTCGGCGGTTAATAGACGGGCCGTTTCTCGAGATAACACTTTCATCGAACTGAGACTTCAATAACTCGATTGTTGCACCAGCTGTGTGGCTTGTGGCACCGTCTTGTTGTAACTACATATCACTGACGTCCAATTCATACAATTGATCAAAGAAATAACGTTCCAATATGTCTCTGTAGTGAATACCATTTACCGTAACGTCACGGTCATTTTCATCGGCGAAAATGCATGAAAACCGCACCAAACAATGACTTTTGTTCTCCCCTGTTCAGTATCGCATATTTTGCTTATTGACGAAGCCGTTTAACCAAAAATGCGTCAAAAATTGGCGTCAACACTCTTTAAGTTGCGACCATCAATTCGGAATTTCGGTAGTAAATTTTAATTATTTCTGTGGCAACAAGGAAAAACAGCATAAGTCGACTTACGTCAAAATTGTGTTAATGTTACGATCGGATGCACAGTACCCTGTTCTATACGTCAATTTTTTTTTTCATTCAAATATCTCTTATGGTTGCTTAGTTATGGATCAGGAAAAAACGCATAAGTCATTTACCCATATTGAAAGTCGAATCTTTAAACTGCGCTCCTGATAAATAACAAAAAATGACTTATGCTGTTTTTCTTCGTTGCCACAGTTTTGTAAAGGTTATTGCTTCGTGGACTTCACCTGATGAAAATTTGATTTTACTGAATATCTTGACATTGACAGTTCGGTAATCGGTTTAAGGGCGCGTGAAAGTTTGAAATTGTCATGTCGCTTATGAAAGGCCCTTTATTCATCAATTTGACTATTGCGGCGGACATCAGATTGGAATTTGTTATCGTCCATTTGAAAATGGATATAAGTAATACTTTAACTCTATTGTATTACTTATGAATTTGAATCAGATTGTCAAACTCGGTTTAAACTTCGAAAATATATTTCCTCAACTCGACTACGATTGATATATTTGTGAAGTTTGCGTATTTCAATTGAAAAACTTTGTTCACTGATCGGAATATTAATTAATTTCTACAAATTTGACAAATGAAATCTATAAGAAGAACGAATTCAAGCAAATTTAATTGCCAACGATAAATGTTGATAAACACAATGCGCTGCATTAATAACAAATTTTAGGTCACAATTGCAATATTTGCATGGGAATTATAAGGGTCAATGCGCCTTACATCATTTTTAGCCTTCAACGTAAATATTTTCACGCCAATTATTGTAGTTATATGTGGTTTACTCTTTGTTTGAGATAAAATTTGCAGTTGATAGTTCAGGCCATTCTACAACATATGGTCTATTCACCAACAGAACATTGTCCTTTATTGTAACCCAGCTAGGTATATATTGAAATAATTGAATACCTCCCTCTGTTTAACACTAGTCCCAAACCATAATTGACAGCCAACAAAAATTCCTAAAACCAAAATTAAAGTTGAAGAAAAATTATTACCATCTACGAATAACTTAATTACCGCTCTACGTTATGAAATAATTTACTGCATTATAAGAACAGTGACTACGAAGAATGCCAATTCAAAAATCTGAATGCATACAATGATTATTAAGTCAAATATTAAATAAGGCTAATGCACACCCGCATATATTATGGAGACGTAACGAAAATGCTGGCAATTAATTTTCAATAAATTTCGATTTTTTCGCTCTCAACTTGACCGGCATTCTTTCCATATAATCGACGACTCATAAAGAAAAAACAAAACAGCGTCTTCGTCGAAATAATAATATAATCCCGAAAACGTTTTCTTACAAACGGCGGCGCATAATTGAAAAATGTTCAGCCACAAAGAAGCAGACGAAGAGAACAAAATCGGCACACAAACAAAATTTAACAATGCGCAAATAAGAAATCGAATCGCGGCCATTTTGAGATGGTTTTTGATTGGTTGATGAAATCGACCAATGTGATATCCTGTACATAGCAGAGAAGGACAATGCTCCATTTTGTGTGTACACACAAAAGAAGAAATAGAAACGAACGAGCAAGGGATAACCAAAGCAACAACATTGACGAACTAAAAATAAAAAAAACACCCTAGCCCACAACCAGCATGACGTGACGACACAATGATGACGAACGAAATAACAGAGAGGGCGCGTCTTTTACACACAAAAAAGGATGTAATACAAATGCAAGTGAGTTTTTGATGTTCCTTGATGAGGATATCATCTCTCCTTCTGACGATTATACATTTTGACGTAATAACCGACGAGCGGCCATTGTTCAAGTACAATAGATACAAGAATATGTTTTATACTTTTGAGGCATACAGTCATAGAAACAAACGCTGCAGGAAACTTCTACCACAGACAATGTATTATCTGTGTGCTGTCATAATGAAGGGAGACGAGGCCAGCAGTACAACACGAACAAGCTAAAGCCTTGGAAAACAAACAAACCAAAGAACTGGATATGTGCCCGATAGATATAGAAAAAAAGCTCCCTTAGCCATTCCCATTATGCACTTTAATTTAGAAAGGAACTAAGCCATTGTTTGGCCATTCGGCTGGCGGTAAATGATACGTTGCTTTCTTTCATCTGTCTCTATTCTTGTGTTAACAGCTCTTTTCTTCCTTATTATGTATAAGCTTAATGGCGTATGCTGTTAAACATTTACTTTTTAGGACTTTGCTTTTAGCTTGTATATAGTTTCGCGGCATTTAAAAAAGGTGCTTTAGATAATGGGTAAGTCGTTTCATATTGCGGCCACCCTTATTAGTGCTCGTAGCTAGGTGCATATATATATTGTATCTACAAACGAGAAGAATAGATAGATAGAATTATAAATAGGTATAGAGTAATCGATGAGTTATAATAAGACAACAATTCAATTAGTCCGATCCGAACTTAACATTTCGAAAACAAAGTGCACCAACAAAGTTCGGAAATCTCTAAGTTCCTACTGTGAACTTTATTCTGCATTGTTTTCGACTTAGTCGCCAGCTCCATGCATAAACCGATCAAGAGTCACAGTAATTTTGTTTGATAGCTAAATTGGACGAAATGTCCTGCATGGATAAAAAGTAGGTATAGGTAAGAATATAAACAGAGCTGGGACTTTGTGCAGACGCCCAGACACCTATCTGCATAGACAGATAGATAGGTGAGTAATTTTATCTTCGTCAAAAGGTTGGCGTGAAATCGTAGTAGGTATTTAAGAAAAACTTTTGAGGTGCTTGGCAGTGTTGGCTTTTTAAATCAATAATTTAAGATAGATAGAAAATTTACATCTTGGAGAACAATTATTGAATATTTACATAAACAAAATTAAAACATTAAAGGTACAAGAATAATAAATTAGAAAAATGAGACATTCTGTATTTTACGATTTGATTAATAGGAAAACAGTGATGAATGTCACTTCAAAGGCCTTACAATTACATGCAAGATTAAAAACAAACAGAATTAAAAGCAAGTTACACTTACATAGGTTAAATTTGCCATTTAAGATATGAAAATTATAAAACTAAAAGTTTAATAATGACGATTCGAGACAGAAACAAAAATTAAAACTAAAAATTAAACCAGAGTTCAGTAACCAAGAAATCGACAATAAATGATTCTAAATAACCACAGCGGACGTTAAATGGACATTTTTAATAAACAATCCAGATACCACTGGATATAGTCCTAATCGGTACTTGGAGTTTGTTAAACAAGCGATAAGAAGAAACAGTATCAAAATTACGTAGGCAGTGGTACGAAGATTGGGTACAGGTAACATATTAGAAAATTTTCACGTTATTAATTATGAGTTGAAATTAGACGAAAATTACGATAACCAGGCTTCAGAAAGAAACTTTGAAGCGGGAAAAATTCTCATGTCACAAAACAATGGTTAACTAGGAAGACATATTTTTCTTAACATATTGACAAAGTTTTCTAGAGACAGCAAATATGAACCTCACCAACAAGCAATACCGTATTGCAAATAAGAATAAAAATTCCATTGTATACATATTTTAGCTGTATTTTGGAACAGAAATTTCGCAAGTAAAATGCGGCGCAAAATGAATCATCCAATCGGAAGATGTTCTAATTTTTGCAAATGGCGTCGTCCGTCAATCATATTTGACATTTGTGAACTAGTATAAAACAGACAAGCAATGGTGCGCTATACTCCGCAAGAGCGTCGAACTTTTTACCAATAATAATCGGTCGGTGGTGTTAGCGCAGCGTAAATTTTGAATCATTATGAGCGACGAGGCGCATTTCAACTTAAGCGGTTACGCCAATAAGCAAAATCTTCGTTTCTGGGGCACTGAAAGTCCGCACGTGGAGCACGAAGAGCCATTACATCCGGTTCGGCGGGAATGATTGGGCCGTATTTTGTTGAGAACGCCTTCGGCAATACGGTCACTGTTACTGGCGGACGCTACAGGGCCAATATAAACGATTTCTTACTGCCGGAATTGGATCAGCGTTGTTTGGTGAACAGGTGTGTTCGAGAAGACGGTGCAACCGAACACACAGCACGAGTCACAAAGGATATTGGGAAGGAAGCGTTTCCTGGTCGCGTAATCTCCAGTTTTGGCGATGGCCCGCAAGATCGCCCGATTCAACCATGCCAGACTTAATTTTTTTGTGGCTGCTTGAAGTCCGGCTTTATGGCAACAAGCCTGAGACAGTCGCAGCTCTTAAGGAGAATTTTGAACAGGAATGCGAACAGTTATCACCGCAAATCTTGCGGGAAGTCATAGAAAATGCGATAAAATGGACACAAATGTGTATTAACACTAGCGGCAGTCACTTGACGGATATCATTTTTACCACGTATTTCCATTACTCAAAATATATTTTTTTTTATTTTGTAAAAAAGTGATTCAAAACCAAAATTGGATGATTAATTTTGCGCTACGCTGTAGAAGAAATGCCTGAGTGTATATCGAAAGCACTGCCTTAAGGTTAGGTTATATGTGATTCAAGAACTCATCCTGGAAGCAGGTATTTAATTTTGAACAGGAATGCGAACAGTTATCACCGTAAATCTTGCGGGAAGTCATACAAAATGCGATAAAATGGACACAAATGTGTATTAACACTAGCGGCAGTCACTTGACGGATATCATTTTTTTCCACGTATTTCCATTACTCAAAATATATATTTTTTTATTTTGTAAAAAAGTGATTCAAAACCAAAATTGCATGATTAATTTTGCGCTACGCTGTAGAAGAAATGCCTGAGTGTATATCGAAAGCACTGCCTTAAGGTTAGGTTATATGTGATTCAAGAACTCATCCTGGAATCAGGTATTTAAAACCATCCACTTGTTCAATTACAAAACATCTATCACTACAATTTATGCCGTTACAAAAGGACAAAGAAGAATAACTAAATACATAATTACAATTTATATCTTTGGCAATCAGGCGCATGAAAAAAAACATCGGCTACCACCTTTGGTAACGAAGGCAAACTGTTAAAAATAAATTTAGTTTTGGAGTTAATTACTAAATTATGTTCAGCGAACCATTTTCTGAATAGGTTGAGATCCCAGTTTTTGTCCGAAATTAAATCTAAAGGACAATATAGGAAAAACCAACATCATCCGCAAAAACAGTATGTGTACTTTGAAAATTTAGCGAAAATAGTGAGCTAATATAAATTAAAAACAAAATAGGTCCTAAAACTCAGCCTTGTGGTACACCTAAGTTAAAGAATCTATTTTCGTTTCGTATGTCAAGCTTCACTCTTTGTGACCTGTTCCCAAGATAAGTCCTAAACCAGTGAAGCATGAAACCACGAAAGCCAGCCTTTTTCAATTTCCTCAACAGGCAGTTATGGTCAACCATATCGAGGCCTTTGGTAATGTCAAAAATACAAACCAGCTGTATATTCTTAACCATCGAGGGTTGACATTCTTTGAGAGCAGACCTGTAGAAGTACATCTTCAGTTGATTTTCCTTCTTGAAAACCAAATTGGACTGGACTAGAAACCAAATTACTATTGAGATAATTCACTATTTTACTTTTTATTGTTTCTCAAAAGTTTAACTGAAGACGGAAAGAAGTGAAATTGGTCGATGATTAGAAAAGAGAAGTTTATGACTATTGAAGAAATATAACTAACTTTCATCATACGTGCAAAGTATGGACCCTGCAGTACATAAGGATCAGTATTACGCCTAATAAAACTAATCATTCTAAATGCATTACTAACATTGTTGTCAATATGAGGCTTAAAAGTGAGTTGTGGATCCATTTTGACTCCAAGGTCTTTTTTTAGATGGACTATTTTATATTGGACTTTAAAAGAGATTGGACTAAACTAATTCTAATTCTATGTACTTTAATATGGTTCTATATCGTCTCAAAAAATACTGCCAAATGCGGCACTCGATGGTGATTTTCTTTCCAGGATTTGTCGAAGGAGGAACATTTTATCGACTGTGGACTTTCCTGGCCTCAAAACAAACAGATACAGGCGTGAATGAGGGATCAGATAAAATCTCGTATGCGATGTTAAGGAGGCTAATACCTAAGTAATTCGTGCAAATTGTGGAAATTCACAACCTATAAGCAGTTTGTATTGGAATAAGTAGTCTGTTGCTTGTAAAGTTGAATATTTTGAATCTTAAAAGTGAAATAGGAAGTTGTATAGATTGGTTGAACTTCAATAGATAGAATAACTGGAGAATATTATTTGTAAATTCTACCATTAAAGAATGTACGATGGTGGGTCAATAATAAATATAATACGATCAAAAATTACCGACATACAAACTGTTTATTTAATTAACGACACAAACGCAACAAAATATTATGGTCGAGTGGATTGATAAGTAATCCTTCCTAGCGAAAAATACATAAGACAAAGCCCTGCTCAGAGATAAAGCTGCAGAAAAATGGGAACAGTTGTGTAAAACAATTAAAAATGGCCCGCCTATTAAAAAAAATTACTGGATCGAAAAATGTCTTATAAATGTATTGTTTGTTATACGAACGTTGTACTTGATATCTCACTTTTTTGACATTGGCAGATTACAAACACCGGGCGAAACAAAACTGTCAATTCCATTTCCAATGCACATCAATTTAATAAACAAATCATTTATCGGGCAGTGTAAGAGGATCCGAACAATCTCGAAAATTTTTTCGGATTGCTCTTAAATTGACACATTTTTTCACAGCTCTGGCATCACTATCGCTTGCTATTAATAGATTATTCGCCAGCATATGTTTTGTGAAATACAAATTTGTCACAACCACTTATTAAACAACCAAAAATAAAACCAATAGCATTCGCTGTGTTCCTTTCGCATGAAACGGAAATGTCTTTCGTTATTGGAGTTACATGAAGCAAAGAAAACGAAAACGTCAATGAAATAGTTTTCGCGCAAAGGAAATTTCCTTTCGTTTTCGAAGTTACATGTAGCAAACCGTTCGTTTGAACGAAAACCATTGAACGTTTTCATCTTACAGAATACCACCCGTGAGTTACGCCCGGAGTGAATAATATGGCCGTAAGCGTTTAAAAAAATAAAAGAGTGAAAAATTGAACAAAGTGCAAGTGATAGTAAAAATAGATGGTGATTTTACTTATGAGGAAGACAATTTATTTCTTGTGCATAGCAATAATAAACCATTGCAACAAGTTGCCCCCGATGAAGATGACGACGAAAAACAACTGGAGAATCTTCTCGAAAAATTAAATAATGGAAAGACATATTTTAGATTTAAGTCCATCCAACCGTTTTTCTTTCAATAAATAAATACAGTGGTGGTCCAGTATAACGAATGCCGATATAACGAATGATCGATATAACGTACACTTTTTTTCAATTCCATTGGTGTCTCTATATAACGTATGAAAAAGGGTTTGACATTCGATAACGAATGTTTCTGTTATACATATCTTTGGTATTATAAGGTTTACATTTTACATTACATATGCAATGTACTTTTTGCTAACTTCACTGCAGAGGATTTGGAGTCTTGGAACAATGCTGAAATATTTCTTGCAGAAGATAGTCGTACCAGCACATTTCAAGAAAATGATGTTATTGATGTTGACAATGATGAAGATGATAACTCCTCAGAAACGGGTCCAAACTCTGTTCAGAAAATAAAACATACCGATGCGGTTGAGAATTTGAATACGCGTATAAAATAGGCAGAAGAAAACAACGTGAACATTCCAAATTATTTGTCCTAAGAAATCTTCAGGAAAAAAGCTGTAAATTGCTCTGTTCAAAGCTCACGAAAAAAAAAAACGTTTATTGGTGATTTATTTTCAATCAAAACCAGACTTTTTTGCTTTTTTTTACTTTATGAATAAATAACACGAATGAATATAAACAATATTTGCACATTTTATTTAACGTTTCGTACAAGTAAAATGTGCTCGATATTACGAATTTTTCGATTTAACGAATACGCCTGGACATTATATCATTCGTTATAGTGGACCATCACTGTATGTTTTAAAAAAATAATAATTTGTTTTATTTTCTTAAACAAAAAAGTGACAAAGTTTATAATAAATTTGACAAATACAACTGTGCAATCTTATATTATGATATGACATTCTTGAAGCATTCTAAAAAATTTAATGTAAGGATAACTTGTTCTTATTTAAATTTTTTAATGTTTATTTCAAGAGTAATTATTTTGGGCTTTAGGGAGCATTATTTCTACTGCTGATAAATAGGTGGACAATGAGGTGAACTTGAACTTAATTTAAGCTCTCTCACATTTTTCGTTGCGACATTTTTAAGAATAAATAAGCTTATTTTAAGATTACAATGATCTAAAGTCAAAAGTCTAAAGTTGGGCTTAATTTAAGCTTACACGTTCTTAATACATCAATCAATCTTAAAATAAGAATTAAAGGTTAATCAAAAATCTTAGTCAAAGTAGGATTTTTGCATTGGGATTAAGAATTTCCGAGCTTAACAGACTTTCGTCACCGGATAGGCTTGATCTGACACTGATTATCTTGATTAGATCTCGTTTTTTTCCCTGAGTGTAAATGGTTCGTCACGTTTCAATGTTGGCAGCCTCTGGCGGCAATGTTGTTTTGATGGCATCTGTCGAATCTGGTGTTTATTATTCAGTCGCTCATATGTTAAATCACTATGGCAAGTTCCACGATTAAGCAAATGATGTGCAAACGTGGGACCTATTTTACTGCAGACGCTGTGGCCCATCAAAGTCGACTCTCCAGCATTGGTGGTCAATTTCGAGACAACCGGTTGGGTAAACAATTTGCCAACACCCACCCGTACGTCAAAGGATAGCCATATCGACCAAGAACATTGCCGCGGTCCGTGAAAGTGTACAGGAAAACCCGAGGCAGTCAATTTCTCGACGTGCACAAAAAGTCGACTATTCGGTTTCGCAGACTTCAGCTTGACGAATTTTTCGTCGGTAGAAGCCGATAATTAACTGACACGGGATCTCAAAGTAAATGACCATCGATAGCGGGTCATTTGGACGTAACAGCGCTTGGAGAAGGCCCCAATTTTGTGAAAAAAAAATTATCTCTAGTGATAAGCCGTATTTTCAGATGACTGGTTAAGTTAACATGGAAAATTGCCGGATGTGGGATGATGCCACCCCGTACAAGGTTCACAAGGTGGCAAGGCATTCATAAAAAGTTACTGTTTGGTTCGGAGTTTGGGCCGACGCGACGGCGTCATTGGTCCGTACTTTTTCTAAAATGACGATGGTCCGGCCATCATCATAAACCGCGAGCCCTACAGAACGATGAGGAGGTAGACGACATTCAGTTCCAGCAGGAGGGGCTACGTTTTACACAGCAGACGTCATGATGAACGATTTGAGGGTATGGTTATCTCTCACAGAGACGACGTAAAATGGCCATCAAGATCGTGCCCTGCTAGAATTTTTCCTGTGGGGCTTCCTAAAGTCGCGGGTCTAAGCCATTAAGCCACAATCGACAGATGCCCTTGAAACCTTCATGAACAATGCGTCAGATTCATATAGAAAATTGGAACGCTAGGATCCCTGCCATAGTTAGAAGTGCGGCGCACATTTGAACGATGTTATATTTCATACGGCTTCATATCTAAAGGCATACAAATATGAGCCTTCAAAAAAAAAAAAAAAAAATCCTTAATACCCTACACAGAGCATTTTTTCTTTCGTTTCAACATCAATATATTCTTATTGCAACCCCTTGACTTTAGAATTTGAAGGATGATTAAAAGCCCTAGGCAAATGTTAACCTTTCCTTGTCAGATTTGAAATATGAATTTGATATTTATATTTGAACACATACAAACAGTTTTCTTTTGTTGAATATAATTTCCAAATTATGTGAATTAAACTGCAACAGTCGATTCCAAATGCATCGCAAGCTCGTTTACCTTATGTTCTTCTTTAAAAAAAAAAAAAACAAATATTTCTCATAACAACGCATCCTAAATCAACAATAGAAATTTGATATGGGAAACAATCGAAAACCAAATCATATTCATCCCAAGGGCCAACAAAAAAAAAAAAAAAATAAATTCTTTACAACATAAAATTCTATCAATATTTCACGCTCCAATTGTAATCCTCTTATAATTGAGTTGCAAGACCAAGGATGAAGGAAAGAAACGAACAAAAAATAATGCCGGCACATGATTGACAGCACAACCTCAATAGTTTCGCAGAACAACAAATCCTCAATTAACCAACACAAACAAGAAGTACTTGTGTGCACATCTCAAACGTACAAAAAAGGGAAAACTGCAGCGCCAGCGGAAAATGATCCCTCGCAAGGATCGCTTCTGCAGATTACCGCTCAAGTGTGCCAATATAGTGCACCTACAATCTCTGGCATCGTTTTAATTGGAAAATAGGAGCACAGCACAAGTAATTGGCCATCTTACATGCGCTTATATGACGACGCCCCGCTTTCGAGTGTGTGTGCAGCAAAACAATTAGTATCTCTTAGACCACTTAACTACGAACTTGCTCTAGCCGACAAGCCTACACTGCTGGTAGGTGCAATGGTATAGATATATATACATATATATTAAAAGTGCACAGGCATTAAGCAACACGTGAGTCTCACCTGAATACGATTAACCAACAGAGCACTCATCTTCTCCGCATCGCGCACCGCAACTTAAATGTACACGTGAGAACAGGGATTGTAGCACACAATACAACTGGTGACAAATTAATGAGAAATAAGCGAGCAGCCAAGAAGTCCTTGTCGATATGTATACAGACGCACTGAATAGTAATGGGACAATGTTACTCACAGAAAACCGACGACATGCGACGCGTCACTTTGTCTATTGTATTAGGGATTCCCGAGGATTTTGCCGATCCTTCTAGATATTCGAGTGTTCGTGCTCACCGCAAAGGTTCTAAGGACTCAATGAGGACACAGGGTACCGACAATCGCAAATGACAAACGCCGAATGCGACTTTGGTGGTGACGCACATCACAAAGCTGAAAAGTCAATCCCTGTCCCATTCTGTCTGACGACGGTGGAAATATATGGTTTGTTGTCACGTGCTATACAGCAGGAGGATCTCCTTTTCTCCTTCGTTTTGTTGGGTGCGCGCTGTTTTTCTGGACAAAGGACACAATTATCGTCGGCATAAGATGCAAATACTTGCAAAGAAAAACTTTCCTACCGGTATTTTGATTCTTTTGTGCGAAAAAGAGATAGACTCTGATTAAAGAGCGTTTTCAGGCTAAACAGCGCAAGTGCACTTTCACAAATGCACTAATGATTTTGGCATGTAAAACATACATACGAAAAGTTTCGTCTATACGGATACACACAGCCATCCCCAAGCTGTGTTCGTCATGTAGCGTTACATAGAGAGTTAATTTTATAAGGATGATGAAAGGATATGGACGACTGCTTGTCGTTATGCTAGCGACTTGAGGGGTGGTGGCACTGATAGATGGTGGTGGTTTGGTGTGCCGTTTGATGTTGCAGAGGCATGGCTGCTGGGACAACATACAAGCAATGAAAAACGAGAAAGGAGTGATTTGGGTTTCGCTTTGAAGTACTACTCGTTTGGTGATTGTGCGGCGCCATTTTGCATGTCCTGTTGATTTAATGGGATTTGAATTACACTAATGGCTATGGTTGTTAGAGAAGAATGCTTTGTGGATTGCATCCATGGGTTGGCCTTTTTTCCTCTCTCACTCACGACTTTCGTATTAATGAACGACACTTAGATAAAATGAGAACCAGTATACGAAGCCTTTATGAAGTGAAATACAGCTTTCATGCATATATACGGATAGATTTCAGGCTTTTCAAACAACGATTGATTCTTAATGCCATAGTTTTAATTCTGCTGTAATAAAAAACGAAAAAACGAGTGAAACAGACGACGAAGCCTCAACTATATATACACTCCAGACAGCTGTGTGTCAGATGAAAAGTTCTGCACTCCGGCCGGCACCTCGTTTTGAAATAAATTAAGTCCGTCTAGTCAGAAAAAATAAACTTGACCTATGAGTGGAAAATGTTTTTGTTTAAAAGTTTTCGTATTATTTTTTTAATTTAATTTTTCCAAGGCGCTTTTCCGTGCGCTATGGCGTATGCAAGAGAGAAAGTTAATAGGGACGATGAACAGAGGCAACATTTTTATGTAGTTGAATTGATGCGGGACTTGAAAACGAGAGTGTTTTTGAAGGCGCTGTGTTACTGTGAAACATATACGTATACTATAGTTAAAATATGCTTAATCAAAAGGGAATTCTTTGACTCTTTTGAAGGGTTTTTCTTATGTACGGTGAAGTCTTGGTGTGGCAGGACCTTTGCCGTTGCTTTTCTGTATGCTATTTGAATGGAAAATTAGGTTTGGTCTAAAGGATAGGGTAAACGAGGGAATGATTACTTCCTGTGACAGAATTAACATTATTTTCAAATTGCTTTTACATGATGTAAGTGTTACTTTCAATTAGGCTTCCTCCTTTTGTGAGAATGGAACTCCTATTCAGCGCTTTGTTATTCCGTCCCAATTTTGGGTGGAAATGTCCTCTTATTCGTCCTTACGCAATGCTTTAAAAAAAAATTCTTAAAAAACTATTTAGTTAAAATATCAGCAACAACAGCACACCATTTAAAAAAAAATTTATCTGACTTTTTTGATAAATTGTTCAATAAATTATCAAGAATTCAGACCGTGGAAGTCGGTCTACTGAAAAAACAAACATATGTTCATAATATAGACAGGAACATATTTGTTTAAATTATAAATCATGCATTGTGACGAAATTCGATTTCAGTGATCTTACAGAAAGACTTTGGTGCCTGTGAAAAGCATTTTTGACCAAGTACCAACATTTTAGCTATTTTTCCGTTTGCAAACCTTTGGAAAAATAAAGCTAAGAAAACAACAAAAACAAAAAGCAAATATATTCCTTAAAAAACACTTCAGGAGCATTGAGCGTCCCAATCATCAACTTTAAAATTTTGATAGATACAGAATATTTTAGTGGGCTAAAAGATATCACCAAATTGGAAGATGCTCTTATTTTTGCAAATGGCCGCCAATGTCAAATCTGTTTTAACATTTGTGGACTAGACAGATGTAGAATACAAGTGAACAATTGTATTTTTTTATATTCAATCGGCTGTTCTCCACTAATTTCCATGAAGGTTTTTTTTTTTTATTTTCCTTGAAAGCAGTTTTAGTGCAAATTGGTGTTTGAAAAAAAGGACATAAATAAAATATTTAAAAGGCAAATTGTCTTAAAAATTCTGCTGGATTGTACACTACACGAGATGTCAGATTTCACGGGCAATGTCGAGTTCACGTTTAGAAAACTGTGGAAAATACTTGTGACCAATCAGCTGTTGTTCTCAACAGCAAAATTTTTGACAGCGTGGACAGCATTTTGTTAACGAAACGATTGTCCTCTAGATCAAAGCTATTAGTAGAGACAAGACTTGTCTTACAAAGCAACTGTTTTGCTGCGTTTTCTGTTCTTTGCCGTGATGCACGGTTAAGACGAATATTTCCTTAGCGCACTCAAAGCTTGATGTAACCTTAAAAACTAATGGTCGCTAAACGATAGCTATTTTACTAGCGTATTTCAATTTATTGAATTACTTTAATTTACTGAATTACATTGTCAACTAGTCGATAGAGGCAAGTTAAACTTAAGTCAACATTTGCATACAACATTTTTAAATGGAGTTCTACATTAAATCCACAGTTATATCTGTCAACCAATTGTCAGATTGCAAGCTTTCAGTGTAATTTTTATTCAGTAGTCTTTACAATCATATAGACAAATCATACTAGCAAGAGGATTGCTAGTTGGGGATCTATCTTCCTCTTGCCTCTCGCCCCCTCAAAATATATATTTATTTTTTTTTCAAATTTCGCCATTTTGTTTCCGTATCGGTGTTATGCCAATTAGAAATCGTGTCACATGCAAAAACATACCAAAAATACAAACAAAAAAAATAAATGGTTTTGTGCGCCAAACTGTGCCAAACGACATAATAGACCATCTGAGACCGCTATTCACCGTATTCGTGGTTGGCAACTGGCATTTGATCAGTTGTCTTATCAAAAAATTGTGTTAAGCGATGAGTCTAATTTTTGGCATTTATTGTCACATTTAAGGCGAATATTACCCGCATGAAATTATGAAAATGTGTTACGCTACGAAAAACGCACAGTATGGTCGTATCAGTGGAATTATGTAGTCATCTGAAGTCGCTATAAAAAATGTTTCTATCAAGAGTATTCGCTATAGAGCTTTAAGTAATGCTTTTTTCGTTACCCGATTAAATGAAATGACGAGGGGAATGTGGTTCCAGCCAAATAGCGCTACATGTCATACCTATCACAAACGAAACTATCAACTTATTGAATGAAACATTCGATAAAAGCATAATTTTTCGTAATGTTACTATTGATTATTTTCTTTGGGGATATGTAAAATCTTAATTCTATGCTTACAAATCTAACACAATCGTCCCGTAGAAAGCCAGCATTATTCGTGGACAAAGGGCCACAAACGCTTAAAAAAAGTGGTGAAAAATGTTGTCTCTCTGCTGACATCATCAGATCCAGCTGCGGTGGGCATAATGCCCCAAGTTGTATTAAAATACTAATTGCTCTCGATCGAACACAAATGAATGGCTACCTAAGGAAATTTCGTGTTTATTGCTCAAAATCAAAGTTAATGGCTTTAAAAGAACATAATTCCTCATTTTTTTTAAATCAAATATCTAAGCCGCATTTTTCGTGAATTCAGCCATAATGAAAAACATTTATATTAACTCACTGATGTTTCCCCCACCCATGCATTACTTTTTGAAAACACTTGAACGGACCTAGAATGCGATAATCCTGCGAAAATAAGCAAATGTCCTTTTTTTGTAGGTACAGTTAAAGGAAGGTGCTTATCTGGTATCAGTTGGATAGCAGAAATTCCCAATCGCCTGGCATGTGAGGATGAAAGATCCACCAAGAAATTAATATAAACGGATAAACATTACAAATTAACTTAGAAACTCGGCGAAAGATTTGCGAGTATGTAGGAAATTACTATACGAGAATGGCAACCATATAGATCATATACAAAAAAAGACACCAATAAATCACAATCCTCTTGCTACTCTAAAGTTTTTTTTTTTTTCAAATTCCGCAATTTTGTTTGCCTATTGGTGTAATGTAATATGTAATGCCAATTAGAATACGTGTGGGTGTGACATGCAAAAACATACAAAAAATACAAAACTAAATGCTGCCAACCGAGGGGAAATGTGCTAGAGTTCGGGAATACCACATTTTTACCTTACTGAATGCCATTGGTTAGTTATTACAGTTGAGTAGTCGCTCGATAATGTGAACTAATTAAAAAATGACATTTTAGAGGGATTCACATTACTGGAACTTTTTTTCAGTACTAAACTAATTGAAACGATTTTCAAATTTATTAAAAACAACACAAAATAATTTTTTAAAGCACAGTTTGAATGTTTATTAATTTAGAAGAAAAGCGAAAAACGCACGCAAAACGAGCAAGCGAAACAAGAGAAATATAAAAAACTTTTACAAAAAAATTCACATTTTAGAGGTTGAAAATTTCGGAAGTTCACATTATAGACATGACAAAGTTTTGCCGATTCACATTTTAGAGAAATTCACATTATCGGTAATTCACATTATCGAGGGACTACTGTATTATGTTTTGTTGGTTAATGGAATTTTTGAAGTTACGTGCAGGGTTAGGAAAAAAAATAAAATCTACTGCACTGTTCTACAGAATTTGGGAAATCTTAAATCAAAATTGAATATATTTACACATTTTCGATTCTTTGTCTATTTTTATAAGCCCATTGCAAATAATCAGTTACTGGGAGCACTGTTCATTGATTCTGCAATCTATTACAAATATATTTTAAAAGAAAAAGTGCATGCCATCTCGTTTTCACTGCAAATGCCTTGCATCTTTGACTTATTATATATAGACTGCTAGTAGACAACTTCGCGTTGGTTCCAACATAAGCGCTAGCTCTCGTGGTTCGGAGCGGAATAAATTGGAAACTCACATCTGACGTTTCTATTTCGTTGCAGATAGTTTTGCATAAGACTGTTTTATTGCGATTAATTGAATAAAGATATAAAATTAATAAATGAAGTGTTTTATAAATTGTTGCAATTTACAATATGATTCAAGTTTTTCTGGTGTGATGAATTAAATTCTCATGTACTTGAATGTGATATTCTTGAATATCATAAGTATTTATTGACCAGAAATGTGATTGAAATATACGCTAAAGTGTTATTACATCATATTTCTAAAATGAATAATGAAAAACAACATAAAGGACTAATTCGCAATAAATATACGAAAATTGTGCAATTTATGGGACAATGAAAAACGATTTTTTATTCAAATTTTGTTGGTTCCATCTATTATTAATTATTTAAACTAGCACAATTTCGAGACGACATCTATTGTAAACAATGCCGCAACAATTTGAATTTCAACCGTTTCACTTGGCAAATCCACTCACGCCCAATAGGTGGCTCTGGCAGTCTATGGGTAAATCCAAGATGGTTGTCATTTTGTTTCACTTATATTTCGCGTAGAACCATGAGCGCTAGATATGTTGGCGTCATTTTCTGGGCAGAGATTGTATGGAAGTGACATTTCACTAGCAGTCCATATATAATAAGTCAATGCCTTGCATGAACTGATACTGTTTCTAAATTATTTTTTTTTGTTGTTCTGCTCTGCTGTCGGCTGTCTAATACTTATACATTTAAAAAAAAAAAAAACTATTTGAAAACTTCATGTTTATCGCATTTTATCTAAATTCAAAATCTACAAACATTCTACATTGTTCATTTTTCTTAAATATTTGAAGCAAATGTACTCTAATTCCTACATAAACCACATGTAACGAATAATTTCAAACACAAACTAGTGGCAATTCGTTAAAATATAGCTTGTGAGGTCATAGTGAAGGCAAATTGGCCGAACTTGGGGGTCTCAGTGTGGATTTTCTATGATGGCAACCGTAGCGAAGTTCTTAACCTAGAAAAACTTTAGAGCTAAGTACAGCGTAATCGAAATGTTCAATTTAAACGCTCTCTCGGCAGATATTGCATCAGCTTTTTGGAGGTGGAGGCGTTACGTTTCAAGCGTGCTTCTAACTCTTTCCCAACTGCACTCTCACGGCAACTACTCGTATTTTATTGTAGATTTAGTTCTTGATTTGATGTTTATGTGTTATTTGTGGAAATTGCTTTTCCGTCGGCTTTTTTGGTCATGAGTCTTTAGATGAAACTAAATTAGTTCCGTAAGCTGGGGTTACTTTGTGCCTGCATTTTTAGTTTGTGCCAACCGTGCCTTTTTACATTCAATTTAATTTTATCAATACTTATGCACATTTTTTCACTGTGCAAGGCAGCTGCAAATCCGGTGATTCTCTAACATTCATTAATTGCTTTGTTTTTATGATTTTGAATACGGAAATGTGATTCAAAATCAAGTTTTTGGCGGAAAAGTGCTAGTGCGACAAAAATTTCATCTACAACCAAAAAACTAAAATCGCTACGGAATTGAATTGTGGGTTATTTTTCTTTATGATTTATTTGTGATATATAATATTAAAGTTAATATAAGTTAAACCTATTGTTTTAATTTTTACGCGCTCTTTTCAATAATGTCGCAAGTTCGTGGGGTAACTTTGTTCCACCGTCCTTATTTGTTTCACTTGGCACAAAGTTAACCTCTGTGTGTCGATTTTCTTTTCAACATTTAACGTTTTTGATCCAAAGTAACCCCTTACTTTTTAATTTAAATTTGGTTGTTCGAAAATTGAGCCGAAATGCCTCGAAAATATATAAGAAAAAGATAGAAGGACTGCAATTTCAGTCAGGAAGCATTGAAAAACGTCATGCAGGAAGTCCGAAGTGGAAGAATTTACCAGGAAGAAGATTTGATACAAATTATCAAAAGCTTTTACGACAAATCAGGGAGAAAAGAAACTCGTTTCCGGAACAACAAGCGTGGCCCTGATGATTTGATTTTTGATGATTTTGTTTTCACCGGGTAATGCACTGGCACAGAAAATATAACAGAAACTGATATTTTGGTCAGTCATTCCATCCATCAAAACAGTAATTTTGAAATATCAAATATGTGGAACCGCATGGATTCATATAAAAGAATTTAAAGTGTCTATTACAAATCTATGATCCATTTTGTCTGGCCATACTCTAAAAAAGATTTCTTATGTGCCAAATGCCAAATGCATTTACGAGTGTTATATAAGTCCTTGTCCCACCTCACATTCATTGTTACGAGTATAAGTGCCCACCCACAAACCCCCACACGTATGGACCCTTGAAGCTGAAAAGAATTTTTCTTTTGATATAGTTCATATCAGTATGGAATACATTTCAGAACAATTTCATAACATTCGCACGAATTGTTTCGATTTCTCTTTGATCCGTCAGAGCTTGTGAGTGAATGTGGTTTCCCTTTGAAACCATATTGCATATACGAATGCTTGAATGCTTCACAAAAGACGACATCAATGCATTCCTTCGAATGTGAAAGAATCCATTCAGACAGATAATTGAATTATTTCTAAACTGCAAGAATAGTTTCTACGAATCGAATTTTTCATTTGTTTTGAATCAAAAAATGTATGTGCATAATAAGGCAACGTGTACTCACCGTGAGAAAAAAACAAATATTAATTGTGGACCGAAATGTGAGTTTATAACAACAAAAAACAACGGGATCAACAAATTAACTTCGATTTCTCCTTCTACTCCAACTACTGCTCCTGTGTTGTGTTTTTTTGATTATTTAAGTAAACGTATTAGAGTTCCTCTACGTATATGTATATAACAAACAAATTTAACGATATTTCATTTAAAGTATAACAAATAAAGCATCAAAAATTCCACTCGAAACGTATGCACATTTAACTTGTTTTGATTTAATGGCTAAAAATTAATATTAAAAAATAATCATTCGTTGACATTATTTATCGAACTATTATGTTTTATGTGAGTTGTTTTTTTTTTCTGCTATTTTACTAGACCTAGATAGAAGATTAATTAACAAGAACACATTCTTTTTTTATTTTTAAATTAACTACTTCTTTTCTTAGCTTTTCGGTTCATATTTTGATGTGTGGAATTATATTTTATTATATTATTCCTCTTTCTGATGTCGGTTTGTTTTACGCGATTTTCGATGAGTTATTAAAAGAATTATTTAATGTTCAGAAAAGAGAACATTTTGTTGTGGTTGTTGTTGATTTTCTTTTTTTGTTTGTTATCCAAAAGGTAGATTCGTTGTCACGATGTGTTCTTCGTCTGGTTAATAACAATCTCTTCAATGCATTCTTTTGAAAATCTGAAAGAAAGAGAAGAAAAGATCGTTTTAATGTTGAATTTAATGGTTTGGGAAGGCGGCTTCATTGATGACAAAAATGTGTAAGAAATTATAATGAGCCCATCACTGGGATTAATGGTATATTAAATGTAAATTATTATCGAAAATTGAGCGCATCTCTGTCAAGGATAAATGAGAGTTCTTTCAATGTCGTTAAATTGCCAAGATGTCTAGGCCATGTGGAAAATATTTCCATTTAAAAAGACAATTTATGGTAATTTGACGGTGCATAATTCAGTTTGAGAATTTATAATTGACCATACATTTTCGCAGTGCACATTAACGGTATGCGTTTGAAGTTGATTTTTTAAAATACATAACTTGAAATGATGAGTGGGGTAACGCACAAATCCCAGACTAACAGGCATGCATCGGAGTAGATACCATTAGGAACGACAGAAGCGATTTTAATGCTTAAGCTTAAAAGGTGTTGCTCAGTTTTATGTGAAGAAATTGATTAAGACCCTGAAAAGGCTGCAGACACAGACAGTAATATCCTGGAGAATAACTTCAATACTCACTTCCGAATAATTATGTATATTGCCACGGGAAAGCAGTAGTTAAGAGGAACGTTCATTTGCCTTAAAAATAGTATACCGTTAAGGAATTCAATTGTGGTACTGTCGGCTATTGTAGGACGTAAGTTGGAACTTGAAGCCCCATTTTTCTTTGAAGCTATTAGTACATAATATGGCTATATCACTTTCCCCATAATGCCCTTCACTTTTGAAATGTATTCAGAAGGCGGATGTTCAGTGTTTGTATTTAGCTAATATAGACTTATATCACTAGCGAAAGATGCAGGCATACACTACGCAAAAATATCCAACGGTAGGTGGTAAAAACGATTTTTCGTTCCAAGGATACTGCCGCAATAGAATTTTTGCCGATCGCGTCTTCCTTAACCTCAAAGCAAACACATCAGCAGTATTAAGTGCAGAGAATCTGTGACAACATCGCCATAGATGCCCGGGGTTTCACTAGGTGGTAATTACGAGACCGTTGGTTCGATAAGGAGTACCGCCTGGCACATGCACCAAGCCTGTAAAAAAGCTGGAAAATCAGAGTTTCAATTTTTTTTTAAATGTCCGATGAAGTATTAGCATATGCTTATGACGTGGACGTTACCGTAAGAGCCCAACGATCTGCTAGTGGCTCGTTTAATAGTGGTAGAGCTGAAAGCCTCTGTAGCTAGTGCTCCCTTTTTATACATTTGTATTAGTTAAAAATTTATTTTTATGCTAATAATATAATAATATTAATAAAAACGGAGGCGGCGAAAATTAGAAAGAAAAAAGAAATTAAGCGAACGATTTACCCTTGCCAATCGCTCTTTCAAGAAAGCTTTGCACCTTCCAAATGAAGACGTTTCTCGCTGTATGGTGGAGAATCAATCATCTTAGCCGTAGGAATCCTTCTGGAACGCTTTAAGAGAAAGATGCTTATTATATTCCGTCTAGTTTGACAGAGAATTAGATTCAATGACATGAAGAAATTTTCTAGCTATACCTAAAGATCGCAATTGAACCGGTCAAAAAGTGAAGCGTATGAAATGAACAACAATGCACCAGTCCGAAAATTGTTCAAGTCCACTCCTGACGGAAATGATTCGAGAGCGATCTTTATAGTAACTTGGTGAGCGAAACTGGAGTCTGCTAGATGAAATAGCTTGTTGGTTGAGGTGTTTGGTTTGAATAAATTTAAAAACTAATGCAAGAAATTGACTGCGTTTTCTTCAGTTGTATTGAAAAATGTCCAGATATACAAGGTGGGCCAAAAGAGATCACCCTATTGGAAGATGCTCTTGTTTTTGCAAATGGCCGCCAATGTCAAATCTGTTTTGACATTTGTGGACTAGACAGATATAGAATACAAGTGAACAAGCCATGGAGCGATACACTCCCCAAGAACGCGGAATAATCGTGTCTATTTTTTTGCGTAACAATTCGTCTGTAGTGTTGGCGCAGCGCGAATTCCGTCGCCGATTCCACGGCCGTCCGACACCGACTGCGCAAACACTGCGCCGTTTGGCCACCAACCTTGAAGAGTATGGGACCACACGAGACGTTGACAAGAGTGGCCGGCCCCGGAGCACCCGCTGTTGACGAGGATGTCGAGCTGTCGCCGGAAACATCGACCAGACGACGTGCTTCGCAATTAGCCATCAACCGGTCGCCCCTAAGGCGAATTTTGGTCAAAGATTTGCGCATGTTCCCGTACAAAGTCCAGTCCGTGCATAAGCTGCTGCCTGTCGACCGCCAAACGCGTGTAACCTACGCCCAAGCCATCCTCAATCTCGAGGACGAAGTGGACGATTTTTCGACCAAAATCATAATGAGCGATGAGGCTCATTTCCACCTCAGTGGGTACTTGAACAAGCAAAACTATCGCTTCTGGGGCATCGAAAATCCACGAGTAATGCACGAGGAGTCATTACACCCGCTCAAAGTTACTGCATGGTGCACTGTTCACGCTGGAGGAGTCATCGGGCCATTTTTTTTTCGAGAACGCCGCTGGTCAAACGACAACAGTGGACGGTGCCATGTTAATCGAGTTTTTTTTTGTCACAATTGGACGAATTTAGACTGAAGGACATGTGGTGATATACTACCCGGTTTTGTTTTTGTTTTTTTTTTTTTGGGCAGGCGTTTAATTTAAGATTTTCTGGAACTACCTAGGCGTACTAAGCTTAAGCATTCAATTAATAATAATAATAAAACAACTAACTACAATTAGTATACTACTGATTGCGTCTATGTCCAAGGATATGTTCTATGTAGCAATTTGATTTATTTGCTGACAAGGAAAAAATGTCCATCGGAGTCTATTCACAATCTCGGCACCACATACATTTCTTCGCTCTTAGGAGTCAGGAAATAAATAAAAGTGAAAGGAAATATAAAAAGGCATTGACTTATTATATACAAACTGCTGTAGCCAACTTCACGCATGTTCCAAAAATACAGACGAGCTACTGTTTTAAAGCGGGAAACAAAGTAAACTTCAAAAGAACGGGAACGGGCCTAGTTTCATTACAAATTTGCAATGTTATATCCGTTAAGAGAGAAAGTACTAATAATAGGATTTGTTAGTGTTTCTAATTTATTTATTTACCTATAGCTATTTGTATCTTTGTATAGCGTTGGCACAGTAAACAAAACAAAATTAACGTCTTAAGGTTTTTTCCACTGCACCACCTCTCGCGAACGTCTGATAAACATCCGAGAGTATAACTGTCCTGGAAGAGCTTCACAATTCAGCTCGGCATAAAATAATTGTAGGTCCCTTCCATTCGTCACAAAAATAAAACCGCACAAAACTATTGGTTGTGAGAAGATAGATATTTATTTATTTATTTTTATACCCTCCACGGGAAGGTATATTCACTTTGTCATTACATTTGTAACGCCAAGAAGGAGTCACCGCCCACCGGAGACCTCATAAAGTATAAAATATTTTGAATCAGGATCACATTATGAATCGATTTAGCCATGTCTGTCTGTCGTTGAAAGTACGACAGCGCCCAAAGGAATCGATATAGACGAATGAAATTTGGTGAAAGTACTTATTTTCATCGTCGTCAGGTTGGTATTGAAAATGGGCTATGTCGGTCAAGTAGTTCGGGTACCTTCCATACAAAATCAATATTAGACCCATGTGTCTCTCCGTCTGTTGAAAACACGATATCGTCCAAAGGAATCAACCTAGGCGAATGAAGTTTGGTGATTGAGGAATTATTTTTATTGTCATTAGGTTGACATTAATAATGGGCTATGTCGGTCAAGTAGTTCTGGTGCCTCCCATACAAAACCAATTTTGATGACTTGTATGCAGTGGAGGGTATCAAAGTATCAAAGCAAAGCATAACAACACTTTTACTTATTTTATCTTTGTTTAACTAGTTGTTAGCTAAACAAACAAAAAGATCATGGTAGGTACTTCAAAACTAAAGTGACGGCTGGATTCACTAGAAATTCATTGGATGTATTGGATCTAAAGACTACATCATTAAAAAAATAAGAAACTAGTCGTATATCTCATGATGCATAAAATGGCTATAAGGATGAACATTCAGTGGGATGAAGTTAAAAAGAAACACAATTGACTGCAGCACTAATTTTATTCAAGAATTAATTTGAAATTACTTTTTGTAGCTTTGCATCTTTTGAATAAATGACGCTCTTTTGTTTACACGTTACAATGTAAATGAATCTCTTCGGACAAAATTTCGGTCTATTGTTTACATGTTTCTATGGTATCGAACTTTTTTTTTTTTTGAAAAAAATTATCGCTGATGTTGAGAAAGGTATTCTCTTTATTATGAAATAAACATCCGATTATTTATCTCAAAAAATGGCATTTTTCTTTGAATACCAAAATAACACCTATTATTGGATAACCCTTTAAATTTCGTGGATGGAGTTTGTATAATGTAACTTATTGGGTTTTTAATTTATGAAGTGTCATATTGGCGAAGCAAGGCGAGCGCGAATCCGCTGAAAGACTATAATATGAGATATTATATATATAACAACATTTTGTGAAGTACCTCACAACCGCTAGCGAACTTGCTTTTAACTTGTTAAATTTCCTATACAAATCTCATATAAACTGATTTCACAAATACAAAAAAGAGAGAATATCCCTCATTTGCTTTGGCAATATTTTAATAAGTTTCATTTCATAAAATTCTACACAAACTGACTGCGTTATTGAGGGAAAGATTTCATACTTCTTTCCATTTAAAACCCATTGGTGGACGGTTAAACGGTCCGAGTTAGATAATTCGTTTTAGAGCTCAAAATTGGCACTAGTGTCACACCTTCATTGTTTTTTGAATCATGGTTTTGCCTAAAATTAATACATACCTAATAACAATTTAAAAAATAATAATAAAAAGGGCTTTTATTAACAACACGTGATCCTGCTTTTGATCGAGATCACGCATAATGATCTGAAAATGTATTCCACTATTTCTGGCTACGTTGTTTCTTTTATTCTCGAATGTTGGTGTGCCTGTAAACCCTAGCCACACAATCGCATTGCCAGACTAAAAAATGGAACACAGAAACTCAATCCATTTTTTCGCATTCGAATAAACTCCCCGTCCGTATTCCGAGTTATATTTTTTTTCCTTTTAAAGCCAAAAACTTGATAAACAATTATATACCTACATGTTTCATAAATATTTCGAAAACATTTAAACAAAACAATTTTTATGAAAAGTTTATGAAGTGTTTCGCTAGTCTGCATCTGGACACCAAAAAAAAAATTATGACAGTTTCCCAATCTTGATGGGAAATAATTTTTGTTTTACAAGTTTCTCTGCAGAAAGTGAGCGCTGTTTTTCGATTATCATTTTTTTTAAATAAAATAAAAATGTTCAGAAAAACTTGGGATACCTAATGAGCATGTGATTCATTTAATACCATGATTTGAATTAAAAAGCGTGATTCCCCAGACCAAAATTACAAAAATTAAATTAAGTTTACTCGGTGCTAATAATCCTAGGTACCACATTATAATAAATAAATTTCAGAAATCTTCATAAACATTTATATTTCTGCAATTCTGGTCTGTACACAACTTAGGCTGGTTTTATTCACACAATTCGTTGACTCGCTCAACTTTGAATATTCCGGAGTTGAGAAAACCGAAAGTTGGTCAACTTTGGGTTCTATCAACTCGCCGAAATAGTAGAAGTTAGGAGAGCAAACTTGGGATTTTACGTATAAATTGATATTTTTTTTGAGGTTTTTGACTGTTCTCTTCAAATCAAGTGATGAAAGTAATTATTATTAATTAAAATTTGAATAATATTATATCTTTTAAATTATTGTTGTGAAAATTGGCCACTCGAGCATTGAAGAGGATGGAGATGATAAGAATTTGGACTGTAAGAGAAGGCAATACAGGATAATACCACGGAGACGGACTTGAATAATGGGACGACCATGATGGTGCTCCATCTCATAATGAATTCCGTGCGTCTGGAGCAGGTATTGTGCATCGCGAAAGAGTTAACATTTATTGTATATTTTATTAAGCTCTGTGATTTTTTTGTTCGATAGATCGTGTGAATTAAAGCAGTAACAAACTTGCGGTGGGAACTGCTGAAAACAGCACATGACTTTTTCGCGAAAGCAAAATTCCCTCGAAAAAAAAACTTAATTTTTATGTTTCTCAAAACTAAAATCATAGACAAGGAATAAAAAGTATACAAAGTTTTCAAATTCAAAGTTGAAAATGCCATATTTTGTGTCATCTGACACAAATATCCCAGGGATATTTCTGAAATAGAAAGTGTGCCAACGGTTGAATTTCAACTGAGGAGTTGAGAATTGCCGCTCAACTCTCTCTTTCAAATCAACTCCGAAGTTGATCAACCTCGGAGTTATCGGGAAGTTGAACAATAGTGAATAAAATGGCCCTTAATAGGCGTTTTTCTTTTCTAGTTCAGAGCTGAGCTCTGAACCGAGCTCGAGCATTATGAGCGCGCTCTGAACCGAGCGTACTCAGATCGTTCTGATGTAATTATGAAACACACTTGAGCACATAGCTGTCATTTGTAATAAAGTATATGTATAAATTGAATATTTATTAATTGTTGTTTATTAAATTGGTTAACCTTCAGTTCCAGAGCAACAAGGTTCGTCCGCCATTTCAATTATTTTGTTTATCCTATTTTTTTTCTGCCAAATGTGCCTGTATGTGTGTAATCAGCTTTATACTCAGCCTGCTCAGTCAATTTATTCTGAGCTCATAGAGCGCGCTCTGATTATGCTCTTTTTTTTTAACGGAATATTCGAACATAAAATACTATGTAAATAAGTTTCTAAAAAAAATATGGAAAAGAAAAAGTATGCAAATTTGATTCAAATGGTAACACCCCCGCACAAGTGAAATGTCATGTGCCTTGTGTGACGTCACATTGCGCAGGTTAATTGCAATATTCTAGTTGCGTGAAAAAATGAAATGAAATTGTTTTGCACCCTTACACCGCAATTTCCATTCCCGTACTACGAAAATGTGAAACCAAACTTCAAATATTTACTTCACATATTTATATAGCACGGCAGATTCTAATTTGTTTAAATGCAACTAAGGTTAGTATGAACATCATTGCGCAAGATCTTTGAGCAATCGAACTAGCTAGAAACATAAAAAAAAAAAACAAATAAACGAATGCAACAAGTAACAAGTTGTAGACAATTGTCAAAACTGGTCGGCTAGAAGTCCTGGCCAATGGAGCTCTTTATACGAAAAACCACATGAAAATTGGTAACATTGAAAATTTGAATCGTCAGGAAATATTTTGTAGAAAATACTTTTAAATGAAGTGTTTTTTTTATTCATTTGTAGGCGTGTTTTTTTGAGCTTTGATCTCAGCAAAGCAAAGTAAAGTAGGATTGTCACCACGCGATTACCAAAACTACTGCGAGGGTCGGAGTCTTGTTGTTGTAATTGCGTGCTGAAAATCCTACTTTACTTTGCTTTGCTGAGCTCGAAGCTCAAAAAATCAGGCCTATAATCGAGTGCTGAAAATCCTACTTTACTTTGCTGAGGTCGAAGCTAAAAAAAACACGCATATTATAAACTACTACTACTACTAAAAAAAAAAACAACGGGGGCAGCTAAGGCTTTAAATATGTTTTTATTTTTTTTTTTTTTGATTCAACATTTCAACTTTTTAATTTTTTTAAAAATTCTTAAAAAAATCTGAAATCTGTCAATTAATTGGAAACAAATTTGAAAGCTGTTTATTGTAGATATAAATAAAATTGTTTTTGTTTATTTTTGTATATTTGTGTTTAATTTTTGATTTATTGTTCCACTTTACAAAAAAAAAATATTTTAAACATTATTTTAGGCATTTTTTCGTCAAAAGTGGTTGGCAACGCGAACACTGGTGTCTTAACAATGGTAACAGAAAACTGGTGTCGCGAGTTCAATGGTTTTATCCCATTTAAAAAATGCCAAACGCGTTTAAAGAAGTTTTCACTTCAAAAAACATCATTAATGACTCTGAATTGATGGATTTGAGATCGATCTCAAAGATCTCTGACTAATTTAGTTGCGATTAAAATTTGTTTATGGCAGGTTCAAAAAGAAGTAAAAATATTTTCTGAAAGTGAAAATCAGAGAGTGGTTTTAAACAACGAATTGTATGAGATAAGTAGAGTAAACTTAAAGAAATTCAAAATTCACTAGAAAAATTACATTTACCATTATTTAGTGCAGACCAATATTATCACCAACTTTTATCCGAGTATTGGGCCCAGAAAAATGTTAAATTTTTGGTGATGCGTTCATCATTTGCCCATGCGTGGTGGTTGCCCCCAAAAGCAGGTATTGATTCAGCTGACGACATTCTTCACAAAACTGGTCAATTTCCATTTTCTGAAAAACCCAATTTTGAACAACATTGTGCTGAAATCTTGACGGTCCCAAGTCAAGGGAAACCGAAAAACCAGGCTTAATCATTTAATGCATATCAAATCCAGGACTGGCTAACATCCTGCTTTCAGATTGAGATCTATCTTAGTTGAGTTCGCAACATAAAATTTAGCCCGCTTGGTATACATTGTTTTAACTTTCTCGTTCACTTAGTAAGAGATAGATATGTATTGTATTCGTACAAAATTTCGAACTCGAGATTTTAATCAATTCTAACATTAAGATGGTAGTGGAATTCAAAAAAGTGGGTCTAGAAATTCTGTCCGTCGGCACCTGAAGTCTACAGCCTAAACGGCTGCCCAGTTTTGGTTCGAACTTCGGATTTGGTGATTGTTTTGATTTGATTTGCTTGTTAGCCATTTTATTAACGGTACTTCCCATATAACGGATTTTAAAAAGTTTGATTTTTTCGAAAACGGATTTCAATCAAAATTGATGATTGAGCTTATGTAGGTGGAATTAACGTCGCTGCATACCCAGTTTTTAAAAATCGAATAAGGGACTTTTGAAAAATGGACTTATCTCAAAAACGGTCCCTATGATTTTAACAAAAATTCGTTCTTAGGGTAATGTGGTGAATCCTAAGTTGATTCAGAGTCGGCATTCTGTAAGGCGAAACGTTCAAACGTTTTTGTGTACGATTTACTTCTGCAACTTAGAGCATTTTAATGTTTTTTTTAAATAATCGTTTAACAGATTTTTAAAACAAAAAATGTTTCTTATAGTTTACTTGAAAACACAAAACGATTTAAAAAAAATGCAAACTTGGAGCTAAATTGATATTTTTAAAATTATTGCGTCCTTCGTTTTCCCTTCAAGTCACAAAAAACTGAACTTTTAAGAAATGCTCATGTTTCTCCCATTTTCTTTTTTGAGAGTCTATAAAGAGTACCTAAATTTGGCACAACATTTTTTAACCAGAACAGAGAAAAATGATTTTTACAGAAAGCTTAAGCCTCACATTGTTATTGGATTGTATAATGAATATTTTTAAGCCAAAAGTGCACTTTATTCTTATACGAGTATATAGTCTTATGTTTTCTGTACGGTTTATTTTATCTTGTATCGCTTCTGAAGTTTTATGTATAGGTATGATGCCAAATAAAATAAAAAGCAACTAACCAAATTGTTAATTTCAATGAGAAAGTTTCGTGCGACCCAGACGTGCACTTACATTTTTTTTAAATGTTAGAAATATCTCCGGAATACGAGTAGGTAAACAAATTGAACTCATCTTTTTGCATACTATCCAATATCATTTTAATCGCTGTACACAGGTTGCTACTTAAGCCATCTCAAGGCAACATCAATAAAAATATGTCAAGTTTGACATTAGACGTGTTTTTTTGAGCGTCGATCTCAGCAAAGCAAAGTAAAGTAGGATCTTCAGCACGTAATTACAACAGCTACGTTCTACTTGACACTTCGATACTCGCAGTAGTTGTTGTAATCACGTATTGAACATCTTACATTACTTTGCTTTGCCTGAGACACTGTAGCCTTCCATCCTCTGCGATCAGTTATCCAGATCAAGCGCTCTGGCATCCGCGATGATGTTTCCATCTATGAGTTGCTTTTCCTGTTGCGTCCGCATTTATGATTTGTTTAGCTTAAGACAGCGGTGCCTGCACGTTCTGCAGACTAACACCACAACGCCGGAGGAGATTGTATAACTTTTAAAAATGGTTCAACTGTATGTCTCGTTTTGACATTTGTGAAAAGAAACAAGTCGACAAGCCATGCCACGCTATACTTCTCAAAATCGCGGAATATACGTCATTGATTTTGGCACAAAGTGAATTTTAGCGCAGATTTCTCGGCTGTCCAACTTCATCCATTACAACCACTAAAGGTCCGCCACTTACTTCGAACAGGATGGGGCAACCGTTGGCGCGCAAATGAATATTGTAAAGAATGCTCGTTACAATTTAGAGATGTGAACTCCCCAGCAAAATAGCCCAAATTGACCGCTCCGGGCTTCTTTCTTTGGGTTTTTTTTTTTTTTAAGTCCATAAACAGTTTATGCAGTCCATAAACACATGACCAAGATTTCACTTTACCACTCATCTCCAAAATGCAATAAAAAAAGGACGTATGTTTATTAGTCTAATAGTTTAGCGCTGGAATGTTGGCAGCCTGTCCTATGTTGCAATTCTTGGAAGTGGTAGGTACACAAGACAACCAATCAAATAACAAGATACACAAGCAAACGCCGGGGGTTTTCGTTGAATTAAAAATGACGAACAATATATTTGCGGTAAATTTTAAACGATTCATTTTTTTGAAAGTTTTTAGAAATTTTATGGAAAGATTTCAATTTGTAGACTGCAATAATTTTACAATAGATATATATATAATACACCTGTAAAATGTGAGTCATGTAAATAATTACTGTATATTTCATATGATACTCTAAGATTTAGTTGTTATTTTGAAATCACATCCAACGCCTAGTACCTATGTAATGTAAATATAGACACTCTGCGAACAGACCCATATTAGACAAGGGTGGCAACATAAAGTGTTCTCCCTAGGTGTTCAGAAGTGAATATTTACAATGAATACCTAGTATGAGTCCTCGAAGTGTCAAGTAGATCGTAATTGTTGTAATTGCGTGCTGAAAATCCTACTTTACTTTGCTTTGCTGAGGTCGTACCTATTAAATCTTCTTACTTTTCTGACTATAAATTTGCGCCATAGCTACCTTCTGGTTCCGTTAATAAAAAAAAATTAAGAAGCCTTTTCTGCCCAAACATTATTTAAGATCTGTTTTTTGAAAAGCTGTACAACTTTGCCTTAGCAAAATATATGGCATAACATCGAAATACCATTCCAGGTATTATGGGTATCCATGGCTTTGTGGTGTATTGTATTAAAAACGATGCCACTACCTGACGACCATTGTGCTTTGAAGCTGTAAGGCAACGGGTTAGTATCAGTCTTGTTATTATTCTAATATTTCTGTTCCAAGGATGGGTCTAGTTATTTTTTGTGAAGCTAATCAATTGCAATTTGCTGGGTCAACCATATTCTGGACGTCATTCTATCAGCGAATCGCACCCTTTGGTTGGCTCTAGGTTATATTTGGTAATGTGTATTTAGCCATTGACCGACTAAATATCGATTTACGTAAATTCGAGCTTAGTTGAGCAAATCTGTCAAAATTAAAATCAAACTACTGTGCCTAAGCTATCTCGCTCAACAGGATTAAATGAATCTCTTTTCAGTCAGAGCAGATGCATTCGAAACTGTGTTGGTTTCAAGGTACCACTTGGAAAGAAAGGTTGGTCCAACTATATATTCCAAAAACTTTTTTTCTACGTAGTTGAAAATGTTTGACATACAGCCATCATTAAGGGCGTAAGAAAGGTAAACACCTAGTACAATTTTTCTGTTTTTGTCCACCTATTGCATAGTTCGCTCGTGCACCAAATTATGTTTTGTACTAGGCTTATATATTGCACACTGCTACCGGGAGAGGTTTATTCTGCCGCCTGTTTCTTTAACACAGGCAGTTGCTAAGAACTTTAGCAAACCTAAGTGCTATTAGGAGTTCCATGTCCCATATTTTCTCCTAGCTCAAAAAAGTTATTTCCATATAGTGTAATATGTCTTCTGCCAGAGCAGCGAACAGATAGTGTGTATTCCGTCATCTCTTAACACCCTGAAGCCTTTTTAGCATGTATTTGACCCTGGGAATTGGTGGGGTATTCAGCAATCATCTGACTCAAACAAGATACCTGGAATAAAGATTCAATAAATATATGAATGATCTGTTATCTAGTGATTATTATCTAAGACCAGATCATTAAGAGGATCACAGCAGTCCCAAACCGACTTTGCGATTAGTATGGTTTTAGGCCTTAAAAGCTGTCTGACTGTCCGAAACGACTAACATTCTAGCACCGAATAGTGCGTCTTCGAAAGCACTTTCGAATACATTTCTATACCTCGCATATCCCTTCAAATATGTTAAGCGATCCTCCAGTGCTCTTTGAATCCCAGGCCCATAGACACCAGCACCGATAACATAACTTTAACGTTAGGTCGTAGTTGTTCCAAATGTGATTTTGGTGGTACTACCTACTTGAGCGCTTTACGAGTTCCAAATATTGGGGAGCTTAAGGCTCTAATTGCCCCTATTTTAACAAATATATATGTAGAAGCGGAAGAGTAGATTCTGTAGAAAACAAGACGGCCTACATTGTCTCCCAGCTCAGAAGATGCTCAAATAGTAAACCAGTGGCTGGTTGTGGGGATTGATGATTTGACAGAGCGCTGGGCTGAAAAATCATTTCCGAGGACTGCCCTATAACATTCATATGTCCTATGTAAAGGGTGATTTTTTAAGAGTTAAATTTTTCAGGTTGGCAGCACTGGTTAGTAATGGCGTCGAAACGTCATCTGTCAAAGTGAAAAGTTTTCAGTATACTCTCAACTCTGCCATTTAATCATGGAAAGCATAATCTAACTATTAAATAGACTGACAGCTTCAGCCAAAAAAGAGAATTTGCCCACATGCTGAATTTGACCTAGGATGTAGCCCAGTTTGAATTCATGTATTTGTGCCTATGTTAATCAAAGGGGACTCACTCATACTTGAAAAAAACCAGCCTACACTCTTCCGGTTCCGGTTTAAACCGCCATGTCGGTAGCCTGAGGTGGAATCTCATTTCAATATCAAGGGCTGTGTTGTAAACCATAATTTTTCTTAGTTCCAGGTTGACATTTTTTGCAACTTTTTTTTTTATAAATAGTTGTTCGATTTTCTTATAATTAAATAGAAATTAATGTTCAAATTACAGGATTTAAAGAAAAGGAATATTTTTTAAGTTATTTTATAATAAATTTTGGATAGATGGACATTCTTTTTATGATATCGATACAAAAAAAATTGTTCGCATGTTCGCCATAGAATTTCCTTTAAGTTTCGCAACCAATTTCTCCTTTCACATTCCCATTTTTTTTAATGAACGATTTGGTAAAACTATTAAAAGCAGTATTAAACGAGACTGACAACTGTACTGTCATATATAAATAATGACATTATTTTCATTCATAAAATGTCTACCAATAACATTTCACTTGTGTTTTTTTTTATTAAAAACTAGCACTATTCATGTTCTTAGTTGAAGCAGTTGTTTTCAAATTGAATTTAATTATTTATCTCAATTATTTAAAACGTTCTAATAAATTTAAATTGTTTTTTTTTTTTTTGTTTTCCGCTATTAAATGGAATCTTCATGAAAAGATTATAACTCAAAAATCAGGGCAGTCTCGTTTGAATAAGCTTTGTGAGTGGACGTGTAAAGAGGTGGTTGATTTATGAATGAAAAGAATACTTGAGTTTGTCATTGAAACTTAATTTTGATTATTTTGGTGTGTTTCTTAATTTTGAGTATTTCACTAATATATTTTTTCCTCAAAAACAACAAACCAAAACAGACACATTACTTGTAGGAACAAAAATATCTTCTTTTATTTCAACGAATGAATTTTTCACACTTTATTCCTTTATTTATTTATGTTCGCTATTTTAAATTTTGTAGAATAGAAATCAAATGTTATCGTGGTGCAATAAAACAACGAATTTAAACTCTCAGAACGCATCCATCAGCTGACAGCAACTCACGAAATACACTTAATCTCAGTCAGTGTTCCTAGCACTCTCCATTTATTTTTCCCACGAAGCGTGGTTATTTTTCCCTTTTCACGAAACTCAAATTACCTCTATTTTTTTATGAAAAAACAGGCTTTTAAAATTAAAATTTGTATTTTTCGGAAAGAAAATAACATTGAATTAATCTTCAGTATAAAAATCCGCAGTTTGCGAACATTATAATCATTATTTTTGGTACTGGAACCTGTTACTAAAGGCAAATCTCCATTTTATGTACATTTAGTGCGTTGATATTAATGGTGAAATGTAGTTTGAACGTTTTCTTGTCAGATTGTTGATATTCCCACAATTTTGGTGTTTTACGCATGGAAATTTTACCGAATATTGAAATTCCCACAAATAGGTAGAGATGCCACAATGTAGTAACACTGCTGAGTGTCAGTATTTTTTTTTGCTGCTTCACACGTATTCACAGACAGTAAAATAGCGAGCGGTGGAAGGGGCTTGTATTGAAAAAAATCTGCGGGGTAAATCGGGGACACGTAGGAAAGCTGTCAGTCTATTTAATAGTTAGTTTATGATGGAAAGACTTACAAACGAGCAACGATTGCAAATTATTGAAATTTATTATAAAAATTTGTGCTCTGTGATAAATGTGCACCGTTTGTTACGATCAAATTATGGTCGTCAAAATCGACCTGGTGAATCCGTTAACGGCGAACGATATCGAGCGAGTTGCCCCAGTTGGCTGAGTTGAACTTGGTTGACATGTGGTTTCATCAAAACGGTGCCACATGCCATACAGCTCGTGAAACAATGGAAATGTTGAAGGATGAATTTGGTGAGCAGCTTATCTCTCGAAATGGCCCTGTGAGTTGGCCGCCAAAATCATGCGATTTAACGCCTCTTGATTATTTATTGTGGGGTTATGTAAAGTAGTTAGTCTGTGTTGACAAGCCGAATACGATTGAAGCCTTACAGGATAACGTAACACGCGTAATTCGTGGAATATAGGCCGAGACGCTCGAAAAAGGGATGCAAAATTAGACCTTCCGAATGGACCATTTAAAACGGAGCCGCGGACAACATTTACATGAAGTTGTCTTTAAAACGTAAACGGCAAAGGCCCATTTATCGATTAAAATAATATTTGAGAATATTTGATCCAAATTTGGGTGATTCAAAAAAAAAAAAAAAACTACTCTTAAAAAATCATCCTTTATATATAAAACCTGTGCATTCAAAGAAGTATGAATACAATTTTTATGCTTAATTTGCAACACACTCATCGGCGTGTATCAGAAAGGTCATTTATTCAGTTTTCACAAAAAGTTCTTTATAGCGTCGAGTGTTGAACTATAAGCAGGACTGGTAAGCTAAAACTGGGCTTTGATGAATGACAAATTTATGGTACTTCGTAGGAACAGGGCAGAGGGTAGCAATCGGGCAATACTAGAATTTCCAATTTTGGAAGATACCGAATAAATTTTCATTCAGGACTTTTTCAAGCATTCTTTCTTAACGCATCTGTTGAACTCAGTCTTTTATCACATTTGAGATGCTTTGACACCTTGACTGGATAAAAAGACAACTTCTGTTGTTGCGAAAAAAACCGCAGTTTTTTTTTAGCAGTCAGTCAATGTCAATTCAGTTTGCTGAACTGAGCATTGATTTAGAATATGTAATAACACAATGTCCTGTATTATTTTCGAATTAGGATATTACAAAAATGAATTGCACTGAGCAATAATTTATACTGGATTTATGCTCTGCATTTCATCAAGAGTTCGTATCATTTGCTACGAGCTGTACGTTTTATGCAGTCCAGAATACCACTCTATGGGTTCTACCCAAAATCTAAAAATCAAATCTTTTCTTAAAATTGTTCAACGATTTGAGACTACAGTTAAGATTATTCTCCTATTGGAAAAACAAACCATTATGGATGTCAGTGCAACTGGTCTAATGGAAAGTAAGTGAAGTATCTTAGAGAAGAGTCCGCTGGACACATCTCCCAGTAAGCCAGTTTCAAAATTGTATTGGTTGAACGGCGATTTTATTATTTCGCGTAACTCACAAAGTGATAGAAATGGAATAGGCATAGGTCGGTGACTAGCGTTTCGATACTGAATATGTGGTCCTAACATATTATTTTCAAATTGGTTGCCACTCACTGCAAGGTGTTTGCATACTGCAATTTGTGGTACAGTGGATGCATTTTTCCTAAACAAACTGGTGAGCTTTCTTTTGTGAAAGGAATATCACCAAGCTCTCTGATAATAAAACTATTCAAGGAGAGAAATATTAGTGTTGACATCAGAAAATCTATACATTTTAATTATCGTCGACCGGGCGATGGGCAGACTATGGTATATGGTCTTTCGTGACGATCCCACTAGCCCACGCAACCTAACCTAACTAAATAGATACTTAGACGACAATACTGCAACTTATCTATCAATCCATCAAGAAAATGTTCTCCTCAACATTGACTGCACGTCGGCGTCGAAATAATGCATTCTTAGATCAATTAAATATGCAAATAGTTCTAGATATGGTCTAGCCAAGTTAATCGGCCTTTGAACGAATTGAATTGATCTACCATCTTGTTAAGCTATACATAACATGAGCGACACCGATTCCTTCAAGTTTTATCTATGTACTTGGTAGTTTACTTAAAAATTTTATCGGGAACCACCTAGTCTTTGTTGAAATTACAGCTAGTCCTACTGGCTGAGTAATATCTCCTGAGCCAACACCATGTGTCATCCAGTGTGTCAGCTACACTCGAGCCTATTCTAACCCCTAGATTTCTCTTCTCTTAATATAACAACAATGTTACGTAGATTATCCCCCAAGTGTGGAAAATATCTTCTCAGGCCTATTCTGGTACGTACAGGTACGTACGATTGTGCATGTAGATACTCAGAAATCTAGAAAAGCCAGCCATAAACATACCTATCCTGCTAGTGCCCTAAACAGAAGAAAAAACAAATAGAAAACATTAAAAACTAGTGATTACAAATATGAAAATCCATTTATTACCTTGACATGTGATTGCCTGCTGATATTACCCCTCGTTTTTGTGTTTTACTATTGCTTGGCCAGTCGAAAAGCTCTGCTAGTTTCATTATTTTCCATTCAAAGAACTTGAATTTATCCATTTAGAATGATGATTCAAATAAACATTCGCTTATTTATAGCTCCAACAATGGATTTTGTGTTTCTAGAGGAGGCACTATGTATTTACATCGAAAAATGAAAAGGAGAAAAAAAAAACTATTTTTATCCATTTTTCGAAGCTCATATTCATAACCTTGAAAAGGGAATTTTTGTTACCTTCTTGGTGAAAACCGGTAAGTGAACATTTAATTTACACATACACTGCCATAATAGGCAACGGATTTTTCCATCAGCTCGAAATTGGTAAAAGGACACATTTAAATAAACAAACAAAAATCACCATGAGGCGAAAAAGATGAAAGCAACCACAGAATCAATTCAACAGTATCGGCAACTCCCAGTCGAAATGGAAAAACAACGACGAAAATTCAGTATGTAGGTAATAAAGTAAAAATTAAAGGAAACATAGCCTGTACAAGGTACAACTGAAAGGAATGCACGAGCGCAACGCAAACTTTTTTAAGGTGTGTGTCATTTCATCGCAGTTGTTGTCGATTTCGATTTCAAATTGTATACAACTGTGCAATGCACATGTGTAATGCTACGGTGTACCTGCCTGCACTAGTAGTATGACAGACTGAACCAGACGGAACACCTCTCGAAGGACACCAATAATTATGCCTACGGAGTTGGATGCAGGTGCGGAACACTTTTAATTTTTTGTTATTTCTTGTTGTTGAAAACTCTCACTCACCTTTGATTATTTCTTTTTAACATTTCTCTCGATCTGTTTTTGTTGCTTCTTCGGTGATTTTCCCTTGGAAATTAAATTGAAAACATAAAATGCGGACGGGTAGGTTGCAAACATAAATAAATAATTCATTTTGATTCTTCTTCGCTGGGTGTAATCAACAACATTGCACTTTTGTTGGTGAACGACGACAAACTGCTGCCAATCATCATCGAACAAACGATTCCATTTAATGAGTCGCTGCTAAATTCCATAATAACTTTTTTACATTTTAATATAATGGTCGACACTGGCATATCGCGTAGATGATGAGATGATTTCCCAAAACAAGCCACAAGGAATGAGAGAGAGAAGACTGCGATGGCGATGATGATGTTGGTTGGGTCTTGGGTGCTTGATGGAAGAAGGCAGCAGCAGCAGCAGAAGCACCAGCAGCCCTGCAAAGTCACTCAAACCATTTCACTTTTTTCTCGGTGCAAAGATCAATGCTTTGCATTTGTTAATACAAATAATTAATATAATTTAATTTTCAATTAAAATATATAAAACACAGTTGCACGGTTTTGTGGTTCACAATTTTATGTGTTCCCTTTTCTGCTTATTGCATTTCGCGTTCACGCACGCAGGTATATTCTTGTTGTTTGTGTTAGTTAGGACGTTTTATTCAGATATGCATTCGGTATTTTCTTTGGGTTATTAGTTGTTTGGGGTTTCGGATTAAATTTTATTGTTCTTTTTTAAAGCAATGATTAACGGAATATTGATATACGTTCACGGAAAGCTACACAAACGCGACACCTTAAATAATTTTCTTTTTCGTTTTTGAGTGTGTTGCACTTTGAGGTTATGTCAGTTTTTTTTTCTGAGGAATTTTATGACAGCGAAGTTGGATGCGATTGGTTGTTTTCTTAATAATTTGTTGCTCAAATTCCGAATTGAAGGTAGATATGCATTGTTTTTATGTCAAAATGTATAGAAATGCATGTACAAATTTGAATAGAGTAAATATTTACCCATGGAAATCAGTTATCTAAAATATCTGTCATTTTCGAAGCTTATGTCGAGATTTTTTATAATATATGCTTTCTCGAACTGAGCACATTCGACATTAGTACCGTTATGACTAAAGAGATGGCGCTCGTCATATGCATCTGAGCCAAGAACCTACGCAGAAAGGAGCTGTGTACAGAATCAAATTGTTTACTGGCGAATGCAATTATGGAAGTCCCCACCATAAATAATAAAATGTTTTCCTTTCGTATTCGTTGATAAAACACAAGACTATGGTGTTTTTGTTTGAAGGAACTTTATGGCATGGACAATTTTAGGAAGTTAGAAGTGGAAGTGACTTGATTTAACCGTTATGGTTACTACCCCAGCCCCTGATTTCCCACAACGATTATCAAAATTGCCCCTTTTTGCATAAGTCGCTGTCAGTAAAGCCCCATTCAATTTTAATGCGTACCTAGTTAAGACAACCTTAATTTGTGTTTGCCTGGGATCAAACCTGGGGCACAGCTTAGTAGTCAAGTACACTTACTCCTAGTTCCACTTCGCTAAAAATGAATTGCCCTAAAAGTATGTACCGAGTTTCTACTTTACTTTTTTTTTTGTTGAGATAGATGTTCATTAAAACACGCCTATCCCTATTTAGAGAACAAAATCAACGTTTTCAGTAAAACTGCAATCAGAGTTGAAACGATAGAAGACATAAGTCATTCCAAGGCAGTGTCTTCTGAGCGTCAGATAGTGCAGAAACTCCTTTTAGCCGGCCACCTGTTGATAATATGGGGCGGTATGATAGAGGAGCTAAACACTCAAAAATGGGTGCCTTGGATTGCTGAGAGGTCATCATAGAACGGCTTACCCAATGCTCACTGCTCAGAGTCTTGTTTCGGCTATAGGGCTGAATACTCTCAAAGAAAATGAAACACTGGTTCATTCTTATTTGTGTTAGCGCAGCTATGAATTTAGTCTGTATGCTTTAATATGCTGTTAGCAGTACTTATAGAGAAACTGACATTATTGGCTCTGAGTTGAGTACCTTCTTTGTTTAAGTGAAAGTTTTATTTCCAACCACTATATAATATTCCATAAATACTATCTACGGCACAAGGTCAAGGCCAATCACTCCTTTGATGTGGTATGACTGTGCTTCTATTGCTAGTTATAATTATGAGGCTTGCTCAGGTGAAATGCAACCTCAAATTAAATAAACCAGGTTACGTAGAAATTGTGTTTTGTTTTATTTTGAAATTATAAACACTCGAGCGAAGCCGGGCATGTCTATACCAGTCACACATACGTACCTATTACTGATCAAAATTAACGCCTTTAACCTAAAATCGTAAAGGTAATACATTTTGATAGTTATCATTTATCACTACAGCTTTAAATGAGTAATATTACGGGACAGCAGAAAAAAAATATAAAAATAGTGATTCGCGATTGTTTTTATTGTTATACCTTCGCTAGAGATTAGTTAAAATATATGCGTCAAAAAAAAAAAAACACTCACTTCTGTTGGCAAATGTGTTTATTTAAAAAAATAGTTAATACCTATTTGATTTAATATTTAAAAAAATATATTCTGAAGATTTCTTTGTTCATTTTGCTCGTCTCTGATAACTATACGATGGATGATCGCGTTTTAGTGTCCAACAAAAATCTGCAAGCATCATCGGCGACCATTTTCCTTGATATCTATCTTTTTTCCATTGGCCATGATGTCTTGATGAAATCTTTCCGGTGTTCGTCATTAAAATGGGAATGAAGGAAATGACAGAAATAACAGTCCGTAAGATGATATTTTTTGTACCCTCCAAATCGCAGGCTTAGAAAATGGCATTGCTGGTTGAGTACCTTTAGAACATCATCTTAAATACTGTACCTACGCGGCTGAGTTCATAAAAGTAAAAATGCAGCCGTACTGAAATTTTTGCGTTCATTAATGTAAAAAACCTGCATTATCTTTGACAGCAGTTTTATTTGGGTTCATATAAGTAAAATGACAGTCAAATTGCGATCAACTCTGCATTGAATTTTATTTTGTTGCCGAGTTGCAGGAAGATGGCAAGAACAAATATGAAAGTAAAATAAATGAAAATTAAATAGATGGTATATCCAAAATAAATGAAGGTTTTTTTTATTAAAAAGTTATAATATATTTTTTGTGTTTTATAGGAATGAAAGTGCACAAAAATTGTGGTCGGATGCTGACACATCTTCTAGAAATTGTCCTATGGTTTTAAGAAAACTATAAGTTTTTGAAATGTTTCTTGAAATCCTGTTCATTTTTAGCAAAAGAAATTCAGAAATGTTTGCATGAACACTTTCAAAATTAGATCCATTTAAATGATTAAGAATCAGTCCTAAAATGCGTCTTCTAATTGACATTAATAAAGTTTTCATAAATAACAACCATCTGTCACTGAAAGAAGATAGATAAATTAAAAATTTCTTTCATTTTTTTTTACTGCTTACTGCATATATTAACTCTTTTTTGGAAACGCAAAACTACTGCAAAGTAGCAGTGTTTCTGTTCATATTTGCATTGAATCAATATTTTTTTGCATGGCATGTGCAACAATGTTGCAATTATGAACTCGCCCCACATCTTAAACATAAATAACTTCGTGCCCAAGGTTTGTTAATAGTTTTGGGAACGTTGAATACAAATTGTAAATGTTATTTAGTAACTGTGTAGGCCGTTCTCGATATGAACTTGAAGTAACCTCTCCAGTCTCCACAAAAAAAAAAAACAAAAGAGATCCGGTGATTTTGAGCATTTTCGATTCAAACATTTCAATGCGATAGTGTTGCTTCATTGGTGGGTGCAGGGAAATAAATCCACGGGAATTTACTCCACATATAGTGGGAAATAATTCCACTTTTTCCATGTGGACTTATATCCCGTACTAGAAGTGAGAATCAGTTCCACTTGTTTATGAGAATCTACTCCAGTTTACAAATACGGAACTATTTGTCATGTGATCATCAGTACCACTTCATTGTTGGCCTTCTATAATGTTTTTGTAATACCGGGATTGTTACGGTACTTTTATGTATTGTTATTGAAAATGTTGTAAAAATGTAAAACATTTTAACTTTATACTCTTGTATGACTCAGTCTGGTCTTGATTGTGGGCGAAGAAAGTGAATTGTAGTAATAATGGAAGGTGGAATATAATTTATTACCGGTTTAAGAAGAAATAACAGATTAATAACCGTTGCCGAAGAAAAACAAATATAAATAAAGAAATAGGAGAGAAAAAATTGTTCTCGGTATTGTTGCTACTACGGCGGCATTTGTAAAGCCGCTGTTCTTATAGATGAAGACACGAAGACTTCGAAAAAATTATGTGCATCATCCTTACGCGGATCCAGAGCTTGTTGTGGAAAAAATTAAATTTATCAATTCGATGAAAGATAATTGCATAAATAAACCGCGAAAGAAATTTTTAATGACGCTCGAATGGAAATGGATAATGAGTCGGTTAAAGTAAATTTCAAAAAAATAAAAACAACTCGTCGCCTGGATAAAATATTGTATTGTCGTAAGTGCAAAATTGAGGTTTTCAGTTTTTAATGCAGTTTTCTTATTTGAATTTTTATCTACCTAACAGTGAATTCCGTTTTTTATATCTTTTTTAGTTTCCAAGATAATCAGCTTGCATTTTGTGGTATGTGCAGGGTTACTAACAGTTTGAGTTATTACTTGTCGTATGTGTAGCAAAAAGCTGCATTATGGTATGTCCAAATATAAAAAGGGTCTACAAACACATGGTTTTGGAAAATGGATTTACTTTCACTATTTTCATGGCGTCCACAATTTCGAATTCAATTATAATTCCAATTTCTGCGATCCTGAACAACGAACATTTTTCATCGACGGTACTTTCAATATTGTGCCCACATCTTATGGTTATAAGCAATTACTAATAGTACATTTTGCATAGGCTGACATAAACGTCAGTCTGGTTATTTAATTTTACAACAACAATTTTCATATCTGCCAGTAAAAGACACGAGGACGCTCAAAAGCCTTCTTGATTTCAAAAACTTTATACACATTTATATTTATTTAAAACTAATTTCTGGTTTTGGAGAAAAAACTACTAGTTAAACATCGCTTCTTAGAACTTGAAAGATTATTTGAGAAATGGTATTTATTTTTTGAGCTGTTAAAGCCAATTTTCTCACTATTACTTAATAAGCTCAAAAAATAAATATTTTTTTTAATGCTCAAAATATCTAAGTTTTAAATCTTCTTTTCAGTTTGAGAGCAAGACCTTCAGTTTCTGTCATTTGATTCTAATGTGGTTTTCGATTGGGCTTCTTCAGATTTGCTCTCAGATTTCCGATTTCGTGTGTCTAATCGAACATTAAAACGCCACTTGCACTTTTTGTGTTGATGTTTGTGCGGTTCGAATATATGTAGCCTTCGACACCTTTTTAAGCGTTTTCCATTCACTGGTTAAATGTTATATTAAAACATTCGAAGTTTGCGCCCAAATTGATTTCTTATAACATTTGTACATAAATAATTAACAAAAATAGATCCTCCTGATGCAATGTATTTCTTTGCAGTTGAAAAATTTCACGAAAACGTAAACAAACTCCACTAGTTGTCAAACCCAAACATACATTGCATTGGTAAATCTGAAGCAAATCTGAGAAAAAATCCAGATTCGCTGAAGAGCTCTAAAATCTGAAAAAGATTGATTTTTTTTCTACCAAACGAAGATACAAATTTCTCTGTGAGCAATAAAAGTGATCTGAGAGGGCGCAATCGAAAACCACACTATTCTTCTTTTTCTTATCTGCGACCTATATCCATTCCTTTTCATATTACAAGAAAGACACAAGAAATGTATGTCCATCTATTTAAATTTTTGAACAACAATTTATTTGAAATTCGTCCAACGTCGTTCATGACTGTTTACGAACAAGCTTTGCGAAATACGCTGGAGCATTTTTTTCCTGGGGCTACAATTAAGTGCTGTTGGTTTCTCTACACACGTGCCCTTAGCATTAAAAATACAGGATCTTCTAACAACAATGGGGAAAAAAAATCAAACGTTTCTAAAATGTTCAAAAAGCTTTTCGCATTGCCATTGTTGAGTCCAGATAACATTGTTAAAGCGTTTGATTATTAAAGGCTGAAGCGACACTACTGCACTACGAGTGCACACGGATGTTTTCTGAAGTTTTTAGACTGTTTAGATGATGAAGAGTACAACTACACAAGGGATTTTTTTGCGGCTATGGATAGACAAACATTTCTCTTATTTGAAGCTCCAAAACCATATTCATAAAAAATAACATAAATATTTCTGAGTTTTTACCGCAAATTATAATATATCTTCGACAATAATCCAGTTTTATTTGAGTTTAGTGACGAACTGTCTACCGACGATAATCTTGAAAAGAACGACGGAAAAGATAAATGTTTATACAAGGTGGCGCAAAAATAACCTTCCGATGTTTTTTGGCTGTAATTTAAAAAAAAAAATGAAAAACTTTGATTCTTCTTGTGGATTATTTTTATTTGGTCTTTTAATTTTTTTTACATCAAGTCGAGAATATGATGTCATGTAAATGGCCGCCGCCACAGTTGATTGTCATTTGAGCCCTTTTTATGGCATTTTCCATCACTTTGGCCAAAACTTCCGGCGATAGGTCCTCACATTCTTGACGGATATTGTCTTTAAGAGCTGCAAGAGTCTGAGGCTTGTTGACATAAACCCGCGACTTCAAAAAGCCCCACAAAAAGAAGTCTGGAGCGGTCAAATCAGGCGATCTTGCTGGCCAGTGCAAATCGCCAAAACGGGAGATTAGGCGCCCGGGAAATGCATCCTTCAGCATATCGGTTGTGGCACGTGCAGTGTGTGCCGTTGCACCGTCCTGTTGGAACCACATGTTTTCCAATCCCAATTCATTAAGTTGCGGCAAAAAGAACTCGTTGATCATTGCTCTGTAGCGCTCACCATTCACAGTAACCGTTTGGCCCGCGACGTCTTCGAAGAAAAAAGGTCCGATGACTCCTCCAGCGAAAACAGCACACCATACAGTGACTTTGAGCGGGTGTAATGGCTCTTCGTGGGTTACACGCGGATTTTCAGTGCCCCAGAAGCGTAAATTTTGCTTATTTACGTACCCGCTAAGATGGAAATGGGCCTCATCACTCATGATTATTTTTAATGAAAAATCATCTTCCTCTTGGTGGTGATTAAGGATGGCTTGAGCGTATGTTAGACGCGATTGGCGGTCAGCAGCTAACAGCTGATGCACCGTCTGGACTTTGTACGGAAACATCTTCAAAACTTGTACCAAAATTCGCTGTAAAGACCGTCGACTGATACCCATTTGCGTGGCACGTCGTCTGGTCGATGTCGACGGCGTTTCCATGACATCTTCGGCTACAGCAGCAATAATCTCTGCAGAACGGCTACTCCGGGGTCTGCCACGCCTGGCAGCATCTCGTGTTGTGCCAGTCTCTTCGAGGCGAACGGCTAAACGTCGCAGTGTTTCACCAATAGGCGTTGGACGGCTAGGAAATCTGCGACGAAATTCACGTTGTGCCAAAGTCACCGACCGATTATTGCTCAAATAAATAGTCACCAATATTCCGCGTTCTGGAGCAGTGTAGCGTAACATTGTTTATTAACGTGTATTTCGCATGTGTTTACTACACAATGTCAAAACAGAACTGACATTAGGGGCCAATCGCAAAATTTATAGCATTTTCTGATAGGAGGATTACTTTTGCGCCACCTTGTATATTATTTGTTTGGATCAACAACGCAACATCCTTTTACAGCTGCTGTAATCATTTGAAAGTTTGCGAAGATTAGCCCTGTTTTTTTGAGCTTCGTTCTCAGCAAAGCAAAGTAAAGTAGAATTTTAAACACGTAAATACAACAACTACGCTCACTTGACACTTCGAGACTTATTATAGGTGTGTCCTGAAAATCTTACGTTACTTTGCTTTGCTGAGAACGACGCTCAAAAAAACACGCCTATTGTTTCAACAAAATCGCTAAGAGTTCACGCACTTCAATTCTTTGCCCATTTTACAGAACAATCGCTGTTAAAGTTTATCTATAAGTAACATATTATCTGTATCTTTGTTATAAAATTAAATTATTTTAAAACTAAATTTGATAGGTATTCAGGGCACTCATTCCGTAATTTTTCAGACGATTATCGTTGAAACGATAGACCTCCAAAAGTAGCAACTAAGTGCCAAACTTATGAGTTTGAGATCTTAATCCAGTTCATTTTTCACAAATGTAATGAAAGCTGACGATAGTGAAACAAATTCGGCCAGAATAAAACTTCGTATGGTCATCAAAGTTTCAAAAAAGATATCGTCCCGACGATTATTGTTATCTGGAATCTGCCTTCAGATCAAAGAATAATGCCTTTAATTTGTTTATAAAAATGCTTTATTAAAATTGTTTAAAAAAAGGAATATACATATATAAAATACATTCAAGACTTTCTTTCAAATCAATTGCGGGAAACAACTTCATCAAATTTCGGGTAAAATTAATAAAATTAATAGAAAAAGTGGACTTATTTCCCAATATTTGTGGAGTAAATTCCCATGTGGATTAAATTCCCGTGAATTTATTTCCCTGTACCGTACTTACAAGTACCAGTCTTATTATGCCCTCCACAGGAAGGTTAAAGGTTTGTTATTACATTTGAAACGCCAAGAAGGAGTCACCGGAGACCTCATAAAGTATATATATTCTGAATCAGGATCACATTCTGAATCGATTTAACCATGTCCGTCTGTCTATCTGTCTGTCCGTCTGTCTGTTGAAAACACGATAGCCCCCAAAGGAATTGACATAGGCGATTGAAATTTGGTGAAAGGACTTATTTTTATCGTCGTCAGGTTGGTGTTGAAAATGGGCTATGTCGGTCAAGTAGTTCGGGTACCTCCCATACAAAATCAATATTAGACCCAAAGAAATCAACCTAGGCAAATGAAGTTTGGTGAAAGGACTTATTTTTATCGTCGTCAGGTTGGTATTGAAAATGGGCTATGTCGGTCAAGTAGTTTGGGTACCTTCCATACAAAATCAATATTAGACCCATATGTCTCTCTGTCTTTTGAAAACACGATAGAGTCCAAAAGAATCCACGTAGGAAAGTGAAATTTTGTAAGTGGACTTCCTTTTATTGTCGTCAAGTTGTTACTGAAAATGGGCTATGTCGGTCAAGTAGTTCTGGTAGCTCCCATACAAAATCAATATTAGGCCTATGTGTCTCTCTCTCTGTTGAAAACAGGATATCGTCAAACCCAATCGACCTAAACAAGTGAAATTTTGTGAGAGGACTCACGTTTATCATCGTCAGGTTTATATTAAATTTGGATTATGTCGGTCAAGTAGTTCTGGTACCTCCCATACAAAACCATGACTTGTATGCAGTGGAGGATTTCAAACCATCGGCCAAGCCGATGATAACACTTTTACTTATTATTTTTTTATTATGTCCAATTTACGATAGTTTTTTCGATATACCGTCATAAATTAAATTATGTCAAATTTATAGTTTATCATTAATTTAGATATTTAATACTCTATAACATTAGAGGTACTGAAAATATATAAAGTAAAGAAGCGGCAAAAACCCGTGTTGACCAGTGTATTTATTTAATTTGATTGTACATACAAATTGTGGTACATACAAATAAACGTTTTTAAAAAAATACACGAAAGGTATATAGATATAGTCTAACCTAATCCAATGTAGTTTTTATCTCGCAATGAACAAAAAAGCCGAACAATTCAAAGTTCATACTCAAGTCGTCATGAATGACTTTTTTGAGCTTGGTCTTCTCTTACGGATATGACGCGAACAGAACAACAACCCCAATCACCACCACCATCGCATGAGTCAGTTAGGTAGGGTTAGCTTTTGTCAAAGAAATTTAAATCAATAAAAAGCGGGATGGAGTTCGTCATTAAGGTAGACTTCACAAAATGAAAAAACAATTCAAATTACGCGGCTCTTTGTACCCGTACCCGTACATCATACAGATACAACATGGCTGTGTCTGGGCTGGTTTGATATGGCTATGGTTGTTAGTTGTTAGCTGGTTTGTTACTTTCAAACTCGTGGAGTCAGATGTTAGAGACAGAGACAGAGTGGTAGATACGTGTATCTCAATTCTCAATACTTCCCGGTTCGTGGCGGTAGCGGCAGTTGAGTTCGGTTTGTTTAATCGTTAAGTTGTGTTGCGTGGTTACCAAACCGTGCCATCGATTGAAAACAATAAATAAATGCGATTTAACTGCAACCGAAGTTATTGCATTTATGACAATATAATGCACAAATATTCCGGCTGAATATTTTTCGAATCTGCATTCTCAATCCAAATCCCACCAAAGGATAAAAGGAATATCTACAATTAAAATGACATCTATAATGAACAATGACACAGAGGTAGCTATGCGAAGATGAACTAGACATTAAAATGTTTTATTTTTGTTTTTATATTGTAAAAAAAAATAATTGCATGCAATTGTGTTCTGAATTTAAACGATAATGACAGCTTGATGAACGGATAAAATATTCTAGTGCTAGTGTGTTCTGCATTTTTTATGTGAGAAAAAGAAGGATGTGGACAAAAGAATGCCACAAACTTTTGTTAGTACATTTTAAATATGTATAATTTCTGAGGATTGCGTCATGGATATTCCCTGTATGGATAGCTCCTAAATATTTAATAATACATTTCCGATATATATTTTACAATTGCATGTAAAACATGCATTATGGGAAAAATTGCAGGAATGGTTATGTATGGTACGCATTGTGGTTTGTTTGCTTCAAAAAAACGGTCAGTATATATGTAGCAAAGAGTTTTTTAAATTTTACTGAATCAGTGAAAGCGAGCAAATTATGTCACTACATGATAAACGTAGCGGTTTACTATTAACAAATTCCAGTTTCCATTTTAAATTTGCGCATACACTTACAATTTTGAAATTTCTGTGGAATATTTATGGCAGTTGTGAACTCCATAAGATTGAAGGATGTCTAGTGCCTCAGTAATAACTAATAACTAATAAGCTTTATATATTTATTTACCATTCATTTTGTTGGGTCACAATAGATCGAGTTTTGAAGTAATACTTCTTTAGGCACACTTGACTTGGGGGGTAAGCTGGTGAATGCGTCACAAAATCGTTACGGAAATTGCGAGCGGAAGTTGAGAGGGAGATATAAGTTAGTGAGATAAAAAGAGAGAGTTATGTTTCGTTTCGAATATTACTGTAGAGGCAAGAGAGATAGATGCACGCCCACATTTTTGTTCTCAGTTACGTTTCATTTTCTAAGAGACATCCTACAGTGCAGCAGTGATACCAGATCGGGGAATTTATCACTTTTTGCGGGATTTTCTCACTAATAATAAGCTAATAGGGACAAAGGGATTTTTCAGACCTCATACTACAAAAAAAGAGATTTTACTTTTTGGTCAAATTTTTGTTCCTAATTGCTCATTTCATTAAGAATATAAAGATTATTCAACCTACGATCAAATTAAATGTTTTCATGTTTAGAAAAAAGTTATTCAAAATATCTAAAGGCTTTCATTTTCTTTTTTTTTATTTCCCTAAATTGTTTCATAAAATGACATATGTGTCTGAGAATGAATCACGAGTATTTTTTTAAAATAATAAATTTATTTATTTTGTAAAACGCCTATTGCAAGGTTGCCACTTTGGTCATTTTTTTTTGCTTATTGAGTTTGGTAATTTTTATCTGGTTATGGTAAATTTTGAGCAGATGTACCAAAAATGCGAACTCGATATCACCTCATTTAAATGCTACGTTACTGCTTCTGAGTGAACGCTGTGGCGTCTACCTGCAAAGGTAAATTAAGTAAAGCAAGCAATGGACACTAGTAGGGATGGGGTTAATCACTTTTGTCGGTGGAACGCACGGAGTACCCGGCCGATAAGGGAAGCCCGGTTGCGTTTCTTTCCCTTGATGGGTGTAATATCTTGATCTCTAGAGAAAGACGATAATAAAATTTAGGCAAAACAAAATAAAGCAAAACAGAAGAACTTACCCAAATCATTTGCTGCATGCGGCTGCGAGTAATTTTTTTGTTTTTGTTTTGAGTGACGTTTACCATTCAGCAACAAAAGCATTCACAATAGGGCTAGGCTAAAGAGGGGATTGAGAAGGCGATTAAGTTCACAGGTAGATGGAGCGGATATGGATATCTTGGGTGTAAAAATTCGGTTGATTAGGGGTGCTGAGACCGGCTACAGCAAGAATCGAAATCAGAGTTTTTCAAATTTTTCCGGTAATAAGAGTGGGATAGTGCGAATCCAATTACAGTATCCGAGGAAAACGGGTAGTAGAATGGGAAAATGGGGGAGAAAGAAGTAACCGCCTCCGATGATGGGTCGATTAGTGCTCGGGCCATTCTTTTGCCAACATCGACAGAGGTCGTTAATGACACCGAATATAGGGCAAAGCGCGTAAAGTTTTTTGTAAGTCCTCAAAGTGAGGCAGTGCGCGATTTTTATAATCAAAAGTATTACATCGCTAAAAGTAATAGTTAAAAGCGAACAACATTCACCACGAAGATTTGGCAAGCGTCTGGGAAGGCCAATAAAATAAGAAAGGAATTTCATCGTAAGAATTCTCTTACCAAAAAGAAGGTGAGTCCAAGCCTTTAATTATACTCGTAGATAGGATATTTATTAATCAGTGCTCTGAATAGGCATTAATCGCGCGTGGCGGTCATAGACAGACTTAAAAGTCGTGGCCGCCCGATTTTCTTGGCCACGGTGCGCAGAAGTACATGTAGTACACGTCCGTTGACCATTTTGACCTTCAACGAATATCCGAACAGGCGTCTGGCGCGGGTGACATTTTTAATTCCCGCGACCACGCTTGCCGAAGCATACTATAGGCCGGATTAAGCTGACGGCGATACGAAGCGCCTAAAGACGAAATACCCGTCGGTCTGGCGGGGGACACTCAAGGCATTACGCAGATTGACCATTTTTTTGTTAACAAGCCGTCTTGATTATTACGTGTAGCAAGCTACGCTATTTATAGTTAGTTTTGGAAAGTGTAGATATAAGGCTATACGTGTTTCGAAAGAGGGGATAAGGTAGTTTTAAGAATTTGATTGTTGGAAAAGATAATTTTTTTTTGGCGTGAACGTTTGTTGCAGTGATTTAAGTGATAGTTGTAATAAGCCCAGTTTGACCCCCGTTGTTTAAACGTATTCGTTATATGTCGAAAATAAAGTTTAGAGGATACCTACATAGAGCTCTGTTTAGGTAGGAAACGTGTCGTGAGTTAGCGTAAGAGGAGGACATTTTGCCCCCATGAAATTGTTGTTGTTTACGGGGCCGAGCTGAACTTAATTGGTACTTGGTTTTTCTGTTAATTTATATTCGTTTTTTTTTTTTTTGTTGTTGATTTTTTTTTATTCAAATTCGAGCGAGAATGAATAAATTGAATCCTATCTGAGGATGTTCTTTAAGCCACGCCACTTGATCGTTTTTTTTTATGAGGAGTGTTGCTCCACTCACTGGAAAGTGAGGATGAGTCGGTGAAGAGGTTTTTCTCAGGGGGGTAATGGGGTAAGTTAAATCCCTTTCGGCGCCGACGGTGTGATCGGACGACAGCATCTCCAACAAAGGGGAAATTCCATCATCGGCCAACGAATTTCCAGGAGGGGTGGGAATGGCCAGCGCTGAAAAACATCGACAGCCCCCCCCCCCCCCCAGTGCGGTGAAGGTCCGTCCGATTATTTGATGAGGGTAAAGTAAGTACCTGTTTGTCTGGCATGTTTTATGTTTTGTAGTTGGTTAGGTCGAGCGGTGGGGAGCAAGAACCACACCATTCCGGCGAGCTGAGCCGTGCTGAGCAAGCATGCCAAGCTCTTCGCTCTCGACACTCCTGTCCCTTTCTATTTCCGTTCCCATCCCCTGTTCCTATCCACATCCTGTTCCGAATCCATTTTCAGTTCCAAACTCCCACGATATCCTTCGCTAACCGGATTACAACGCATTGCATTATTTGCATATGCTTCATCACCATCCATATAAAACTGTTTTATTCGCTGTTCCACAAATTAGAATGCACTCATTTTCTTCTTTTGACAGTTGGTGAACTTCGAAATAGTTTCTGTTATTGTTTATAACTATATTGAGATATGGATAGGTTAATTAATCATATTATTCATTACACATGAAACTCTAATTTGTTAAGGGTGTTGTTATAAGAAAATAGGTAGATGATCTCCCATGTCTTCTAGCAGCTGGTAATTTTGTGCAAAATCAAATCAAATAATTTGAGTTTTTTTGTAAGTGGCAACCGTGGCCTATTGTCTGTATCATACTGTAGGAGCAAGAGAGAGCAGTGCGAGCGCCCATTTTCTTGCTCTCTTCCTCTCATAGCCAGTAAATTATTGAAGAAAATTGATATATTAATATGTATAAACTAAACATGAATAGTATGTATATATAGATCGAGCTAAAGAAGTTTTACTTCAGTCGTGTGGTCTAAAGCACACTCGTTTTTTTTATGGCAAATTAAGCGGTTCTTTCTTGCATTGAACCGGGGAACCAGCAATTTTTTTAAAGTTAATTTTTAATATGAAAGGGAACCTTTTAAATAATACAGTAATTTAATAGCAAACGTTTTCCTTATAAAGGTGTGTCTCTACGTCCCCCCCAGATGCGTTCGAATTGTGGAATTTTCTATTATTAATTATTTATGAAAAAAAAAAAATAATATTATATCTTCTTACAATCATTTGTTTGGGTAAGTTTTAATTTTTATTTCCTGGAAATAAACAAAAACCTATTTAACTCTGATAAATGTATTCACCTTGTAATTTCATGTATTACTGGAAGGCTGACGTGGCTATAAACAATTTTCAAACAGGCAATACGTTAAAAATGTGCTGCAGGCTCTTGATCTTGATCTACTTGTTGTAGGCCGCAGATATTCTAAATATAAAGAAAAAGAATTTATCTCCAAATGAAAGTGACCTTGTCGATTAGTTACACAAAGAAGAAAGAAAAAGAAACTTTATTGAAAGACAAAACGTTTACACAGAGAGTGCTGCCAAATTATGTTTTTACTTACAACACTACTTATCACAAAATTAAACTTAAGTACTTTTACTTTGTTTTGGTAAGCTGTTTCTAATTTGTGCAATTGATTTATGAACGTTTACTGTTAAGGCTTCGTAAATAGTTTGTTGATCACTCTCCGAAGGTGCAATGACTTAAAAATCTGTTTATAACCGAAGTTTAGTCAAGTCGTGTCAAGTCATCCAAAGGATTGACAGCAGCAAGTCTGTTTCCATACTTCCTTTTCTCTAAGTGCATATGTACGAAGCAATGCCGGTCTTCCACTACGTGCGCAACTCATGTTTCAATTTTTTAAAACAGTTTATTCCACTTAGTTGAAAAATATATAATTTTTAGGGTATATATATATAATAATTAGGGCAGTTGACTCATTAAATTGTTGCATGAACCCGAAAACTTGTAGTTGAACAACGATCTCCAACCTCCGGACTAATTTGTTGAATGTTTTTGATTTCTGCGGTATGCACACCACACAAGTTATTGAATAATTTTTAAGAAATTCTTACGAAACGTACGAATAGTCCGTCCAGAGACAGAGCTATATTTGTTGCTTATCCTTCGCACAGTCCGATTGACACCATATGATCCATTATTAAATAATGAGGGGAACAAAATTGCATTTTTTATTGATTTTAGAAAATAAATCTACCTGAATGCAAACTGTCCTAATTGCGAATATCAAGTTGTATATTGACACTTTTGGCGAATATATTTCTCTTTAGAAGTAGGGGCAGAAAACGTACTAGACTATTGGGCTCAGTATTTTTTTTGATAGAACGCAAAAATATGCGGTTTATTCTTCTCTATATTTTTGTTATTAATAGTAAACGCTGACAAACCAAAAATTCGTCTTTAAGACGTGCCAAATTAATATGGTAATAAAAGCCAACCGTAAAAAAAACGATTTGAATTTAGTCACGTGCAGCATTACATTCTGTCCGTTTAGCAATTTACCAGTCACGGCGATATTGCTTTATTTCCGCCAAACTGCATAATTTTATTGCAAACAGCTTCGAAATGTGAAATCGACTTGAAATAAAATCTGAACAAGTTTGCATCGCAGCCACTATACTCATATAGTAATGTTTGAGATGATTTCAGATTCAGTGACCGCTACGCCACAAGAAAATAAAAAAACAAATTTAATTAGGTTCGTATTTGGACATTTCGTATTTTGTTAGTTGTGCTTGTTGAGTTGAATTGAGTGTATAAAGCAGTATTTCGTGTTAGATAGTATGCATTGATATTATAACAACGAAATTGTATCTACTACTATGCAAGAATGAACAAAACTAAGGTTGTGGGAAGTTTGCATGCTCTGAAAATTAAATTTTATTTAAACGATGAACATATACCTAATTGCTCAAATGTTTTATTGATTAGATTATAAAGAAAGCCATGGCTAAACTGAAAAGGTGCAAACACCTAAAGTATCCTTCTATTGTATTTTAATTCTTATACGATGCGTCTGTAGTCACATTTCGCTTTAGAGTCTTGATCGACTAAATAAGCAATAGTTCTTATTCTCGAAATTTTTTCAAAGTAAGTAGCATTCAGAAAACACCATTGCCACATAGAAAGCGAACTTTCAAGAACGTACACAGTACACACTAAAGGAATTCTAGAGTCCCTAGAGCTAAGTATAGAACACTGTCTAAGTCACGATCATTTTGGGCAACAATAGGCGTGCTTTTTAGGGATCTGTGTCAGCAAAGTAGAGTAGAATCGTTAGCATATCAAATTTACATCCTACTTAATCTTTTTTGAGAGAATCACACTCCCTATTTAACCCAAGTGAAAGTATACGTTGACAGCAGCAGTTTATTTTGGAAACTTTCTGGTGACGTGAGCGAAAATTCCTAGTATAGTGAATTACTAAAAGTATAGACGCAGAAAAATTTGACTATAACCGTTTTTGGCTTTACATAGGTGTTTTTTATTAATTTTCGCAACGGATTATACTTTTCCCGAAACGCAATGGATAACACATTCAGTTTTTGTACATGAACCAAAAAATTGCTCTTGTTTTATCATGACTGAGAAGGAAGAGAACAAAATAAGCGTATAACTGGTTCTCACCAAACATATATTTTTGTTTTTTCCATTGAGAACTAAATAATCTTTCTTATAAATGCAATTGCTTTTTAATTAAGACAAACATGAACGAAAAAAATTAAATTTAAAAACAAAATGTTGTAGCGTCTAAACAAGTGAACCGCACTGTATGTAGACGTGCAGTGTACTGTTTTCTTACATTATTTTTCGAAATTTTTACGTTTTAGTTTTATTTTTAAACAATTTTTGATTTTTGATATTTCTTTTGATTATCTATTTTTTTTTTTTTTCCCATTTTCATTAAAAAAAAAACACCAAAATTGGCACTTTACCCCTCAATCTGGGTCAGTGATGGGACTTCTACCACTTAAGTGGTATTTCTAGCACTTTTTACACTTTCGGAAATTCGACCAACCTGAACTGAAAATCTACCACCTAATAATAATTCTTTTCCATCATTGTATTAAATTGAAAATTGTACCCTACCCGCCTTACTTTTACCCATACACACTCAGCTATCAGTATTTTTCTCTGAGAATATCATCAGCAAAAACTTCCAGTCCAGTACACTATTTACTGCGCTAATATTTTATTATTTAACCGTATTTGTGCCAGGGTGTTTTGCTATGCGTTTTGACTTTTTGTGTTTAATGATGAGTTGAATCTATGGCGTTTTTTCTGTAGTTTTTTTTATATTGCCTAATGCATTTACCTCAAAAGATTTTAATTTTTAAATTCGTAAAGCGAAAATGCGTAAATCCTTGGTTCCTACAACAAGTAAAATGTAAATTAAATTTTTTTAATTGTGTTTTCCCTAATTGCTTGCATTTTTTTAGTGCAACTGCGCTCTTTACATCAACATCTTCTCATGTGCCGGAAAATTTTGTTTTCTACTTTTTATAAGGCTATCTACCATCGCTTCGCTTTTCTCAAGTCCCATCACTGATCTGGGATCACTGCTGTGGAGTTGTTGGACATTCAAGAGTTTTTCCTGAGTCTCTAAACATTTCAAAATCCTATATGCTTCCGGATATCGCGAGTGTTTTGCAGACGGAACTACTTGCTATTCGATCCGATTCAAAGCAAAACTACACACAAATATAACCCCGAAGTAAAATATAAGGTTTGTTTGACGTGGGCCCTAGTTCATACTAGTGCGCACTGGGTTGACCCTAATGCGTTCAAGATAGCACTGAACTCGCCCTGGTACTGAAAACTTGTGTTTGATATGACTTCTAGGGCACCCCAGTTGTGCCCTGAACTGACCCCAGTTAATTTGTAGGGGCAAGAGTTCAGTGCTGAGTTTGCTGTTATTTCGCTAGCTGTTATTCATTTTCAAACTCATCATCTATATTCCGAACGCTTTTATTAACTAATTGCGTTATGGCAAACTCAAATTCTAAATTGAGTTCACTCATTTTTAACAATAATCGGAAAAAAGTGTTACCAAAAGATAAATATTTGTCAATGTCAAAAACTGGCAACATTTTGCGTTCGATAAAGAAGCCGAATTTTCAGGGTTGTGCTGGGTTTTTGACAGGCGGTAAAAAACAAAATTTTCAAATTTAATTTTGTTGGGAATTTTTGTTTTCGATTGACAAAATAAAGAAGTACTAATGTATGTATGTTTAATAAACATTTATGTGCTTTCGCAATGGCTATTTTGGGCGGTATGAGCTCCGCATTTTTGATTGGCAATTAATCAGTTAGGCTACACCGAAATATACCGGACTATCCGAGAGCTCCAAGACTGCTTTTAACGAATGACACTATTTCCAAACATATTTATTGTCAATGGGAAGGGATATCATTCAGTAAGTGCTTCCATTTAAATTGTTTGATTTACTTTAATTTGACTCTTATTTTCTGACACACAAATCAAAAAACAAAACATTCTTTGGAGTGTCAAACTCAGAATTTCGTATGCTAGACGCAAATCCGCATGGAAAAGGCAGACGAGTATAATTCGAAGAGAAATTCTCGTATATGGATTTCGAGAATTGCAAATTTCAGTTTTTCGCATGGCATCGGAGATTTTGACAGATAAACGTATGCGAGAATTTTTGAGAATTGGGGTCCAGGCTAAATTTTTCTCACTCTCAAAGGCAAATACAAAATATTTAAGGTGAAGGTTAAGAAGGATTATGAATAAGGCCCATAGGGTTTTTTAACCTTCGCACTAAATATTTTGTAGGTCACAATAGATAATTTGATATGGACACTAAATATGATTATTATCTAGTATCGCACAATGGCAGTTAAGTCGTTTTTACCTAAAAATTGTACTTGAATAACGAAATAAACTGTACACGCTTGATCAGTTCATGTTACTCAGATTTGGGTTTCAGGGCATAGCCATGGTTATGAAAAGAATCGCGGTGATGACGGCTGAATTCCAGAATTTTTACGCCGCTAAAAGAATTTCGCCGTTCATCTGGTCAAAACCGGTCGGTTAAATCTTAATTTGTAATCACAGCATTGTGTCATACTTGAAACAGGGTACCATATATGATTCATTTTTCAAATTGTTATTTAACATTAACGATATACACTTATATATTCATTAGCTTCATCCAACTGGTGCAACACATTTTAATTAAACAAAAGACTGCTGAATGTGTTACTGGTATTTTGCTGTATGTAAAAATGTTTCCATGAATATTTATGTGTATACTATTGTAACATGCATACTAGCACTTTTGCAACGTTTGTCATCAATATCACACGCCCCAAGGCCCAACATGAATAAAGAAACATTTCAATTACGCTGAAAGGCAAAGATAAAAACAAAAGAATGTTCATTCATTTTTACAAATATGTTTTTGTATCTGGAACGTGTTGGTGAAAGATAAACCAATCTCATGCCAAACCCAAAAACCCACAATAATGAGTCTCTGTCTATAAACAAAACGAATCTGCCCCCGTAGTTTGCATTTATGTGGTTTTCCATTTAGACAAAAAATCAATTTTTTTTTTCGATTCGGATCACTTTTTGCAGATCTCGATATTTTTTTCAGATTTACACATACTGCCACAAAATACCAATATTCCTTTCACAGCTGTTTCACGTCATTTTAAGAAGTTTGGTTTAAAACAAATGCGCAAAGTTTCGTGAAAACCAAAATACAGATATACATAAATAGCCCTCGGTATAATTTTGGAGGAATTATTTCAGATCAATCCCGTTGCATGTTCCATGAGCCGCGTTAAATGTGAGATCTGAAATAAATATCTGGTGGTCCCAATGGAAAATGACTTTAATCAACTGTTAATCTGATTAAATTCCGAGTGGGCATGACAAAGGCAATCGTTAATTGGATTTATCAATCGTTTGTTAGTTATATAATCATATACTTAAATGATAAATACTTAACACTGTCGGCACCTTATCTACGATACGACAGATTCTAAAATGTCTTCGCACCTCGCACGTAAATTATTGCTCTTTTAGCAAATATGGGAGGATGAGAGAAACTGACATGCTGGTTGAATAAATTAAGAATAAAGCGCATTCATTAGGTTCGTTCGTGTACTTTCCGCATAGAAAAATGAAAAACGTCAAATATCAGAAATCGAGAGAGAAATCTCTCAATTACAAGAGAAGTTTTCTTACAAAAAGTTTAAGAACTGTCATTTTGACATCATCGTTAAATGCAGCATCTACGGAATAAGTTGGAATTGATTTTTTTATAAGCTAAATATCTACTAAACTGAACATTTTGAATGCGCTGATATGTTCTAGAAGAACATTCAATTACAACTTCCTCCGACATCGTTGAAGACGAAAATAAATAGAGTTTTACTTGTCAAACTTTTGAGCTGTCACATAGTTGTCAGTTTTCATTTTTCAGTAAGTCGAAATTCGGCGAGTAGAAAATTACGATAAAAATGAAAAGAGGGGAAATAGATTTCTCTCTCAATTTTCTCAGTAAATTTATAATAATTTTACCTTTGCAAAAAAGTACCCGAACGAACCTATTGCTGGCAAATTTGGAACAATGGAAGTTCAATAAATGTTGTATGTGTAAAAATTATTTTATGAGTTCGTTCCTTAACTATTTCAAAGCTTCGTTTCTAATGTGGTTTTCGATTGGGCTTCTTCAGATATGCTTTCAGATTTCAGATTTCGTGTGTCTAATCGAACATAAAATCGCCACTTGCTCTTTTTTGTGTTGATATTCGTGCGGTTCGAATATGTGTAGCCTACGACACTTTTCTAAGCGTTTTGCATTCACTGGTTAAATGTTATATTAAAACATTCGAAGTTTGCGCCCAAATTGATTTCTTCTAACATTTGTACATAAATAATTAACAAAAATAGATCCTCCCGATGCAATGCATTTCTTTGCAGTTGAAAATGTTCACGAAAACAAACCAACCTTAAAATAGAGCTGAATTTACTTATTAGAAATAATTTTTTTTTACTTAACAACCGATTTTTTTTGTTCTTATTTCCAGATGAAGTCAATGGACGCGAACCGATATGCGACTAAAAAAACCATTGCCCAGGGCATGCTGGACATAGCCCTATTAACAGCGAATGCATCACAATTAAAATATATTCTTCAAGTTGGAGAACAGCATCAGTTCTACAAACTGATGCTAATTTTAATAAGCCTTTCAATATTCTTACAGGTAACTAACGTATGTATGCTTTTGCGTACAGCGAGTGCTTTATTTCACAACAATATTACAATGTTATCAGTCTAAGCCCCTATTACTAGATCTTGAGCAAGAAATCAGAATCAAATTAAAACTACTTTTCTGCCCTTTTGTGCTTTTAGAGCGAAATTCAGGAGCAGCCTTTTTAGGTTCTCAATGTAAATGGAACTACGGGCTTGTAGAACCAAGTAAAAGTATTGATGAATAACTTTCGCGTCGGGTAAAAAACGTTCCCACCTTTCGCTTAAATCTAGCTGTTAGAATATAATACTGCATCGCATTATGCACATGACAAACGAAACGCAGCTAGAAAAGAGAAATCCACTTCCGGAAATCAATGCTAATAAAGGCTAAAGTGATGTGGACATTCTACCCAATTTTATAGTTGTAAATAGGAAGCAATAAAAAATTTCATTTTTCCAATCACTTGCAAACGTTGCCATTGAGCTACGATTACACGTGCCATTTTTCATGGCAAATTTTGACATGCTGACTTCACAAAAATTCAGCCATTCGATGGTTTGTCTTTCATGAGAGAGCTCTGTGACAGCCCCCGTGACCAGACGCTTGATAAGCGAATATACGTAGTGACAAATGTTAACGTCATAAAAAGTTTTAGTATATTTTATAAGCTAACAATAAATTCCACGAAACAAACAATTTATCATCAGTTATGCTCTTCCGAAAGCAGGAATGAGAAATTCCAAAACTTTTACAAATTCGTATCGTAAACAAAATGGCTGACGAAAAAACTTAAGACAGTGCTGTCCCTTTCAGTCAATCGTCTATTTAGGAGGAAGATATTATACATCCCTTTGATTTTCAGTGATAGGTTTCCGGTGTCCGAAAATTGTGTCCACTTTTAGGGACCAACATTTGTTTCTACCCGTATCATTTTACTTTAAATCCTTTTAAACACAAAACCAGATTTCCGCGATTTATTTAACAGAACGATTTTTTTTCCTGCATGGCAGTTGTTCGAATTATTTCCGAACTCATTCTTTTATGGTAGTTTATATCATTGTTGCCAGATTGGACGCTTTGTCGAATTTTAAGCTATATTTTTTCTTAAAAAACAATAGAAATTTCTTGCACGAGCGCCCAAAACAATTTTGGGTTATGTATCGATTTACAAATTTTGTTTGTTTTATTCCTTCACAAAATTAGAAAAAATAAATATTTTCGAACACACCCGCACTTTTAAAACTTGGCAGCACTCTTGCAGTCAAGTGACATCGAACAGTCGTTCAACTTGCAGGCACACCAATTTATTTTGCAGGCCTTATGATTTGAAAAAAGCCACAAAAGCCAAGGGGACATTCAAGAATCTATAGTTATCTTAAGTCGACTAGATTGGTCTGCATGAGATGTAACCTAAACGCAAAAACTAGATTGGTCGGGAACGTCACTTTTTCTACTTCAGACACATATGCGAAATGTCAACTTAGTACTCAGTCACGAACAACGATAATGGAATACAGAGATATATATCTTTTCAGTGGAAAGGCGGCTGCCTACAAGCTGTTTTCCCGTAAAATTCATTAAGTCACGCACATTTCATTTCTTTTCTAGTATATGTGAGTTCATGAATTGAACTTTAATGCAATAATTCGCTTATCCGAAATGCGTATTTCATTATTTTTTTTATTTTAATCGAATCCTTAAGAAAAACCAAACAAGTTCAATACCAAACGCCAAACAATTGAACAGCGCAATGCCCATAAAAGTAAAAGGAATGTTGGCCGGCCATTAGCAACATGCTTTTTTGTAGCTCCACGTATTCACAGACGGGGGTTGAAATTACAAAAACAACAATGTAAACAAATGGGTTTTGGGGGGATAGACGTACGAAAGATATCCATCTCTTTTATTCTTTCATCTCTGGTCACGAATTTCTTAACTAGATTCGTCGGCTACCCTCCATAAACGTCAACTGAAACAGCTACTCAAATGATCGACTTTAGCCAATCAAAACCGAGAGACATCTAGTCAGACAGCTGTCAGACTTACTGAACTAGATACTTACTTGAACGTCCCCAATTGCAGAACATAGAAGTCAAATGTAAGTGGGAAATATACAAAAAAAATAAATAAATAAATAATCGTTAATAAATTGGGAAAATTTTCAACGATTTGTTTAATGTTTTGGCGCTTAAAGCAAACTAAATTCTGGCAGCCCTGGTTTCTATTCACATCTTTTGTTTGATTTCCAAGAGAAACTCTGGAATGAGGAAACAAATAATTATCTTTAGTTATCTGATTTGCTTACGTTTTCTTTTGCTTTTGGGACTTAATATTCTGTAACAAAAACATTTCTTTTCAAGTTATTATTAAACACCCAAAATGTATAATAACTTTCTGCTTAGAAATTGGAGTTTGTGAATGTTTATTTTTTATATCATCATAAGGAAATCAATCAAGGATAATTTAGCGCAATGTATAACATCTTACCACGTATTTACCCATCATTATTATCAAACAAATATTAAGTAAAAATAACTAGATGTAGAAAGTTAAATAAATGAAAACTTAGTCTAATTAAATTTTTATTGGTTCACAAAATAGATTGTATCTGGCGTTCTGAGTTTATCACTGAGCCTCTTGCGTGATTGTCGAATGCATATGCCCGAATTTCATGCATCAGCTAATTTTCTTAATCATGTTCGAACTGCGTTTGCATTTATTACTGCAATGTTAAATTTATTTATATCGGCTTTTGATTCACGTTTGCCTCCCCCAAAGGGAGATTTTTTGAATAATATTTAAAAACAAAAGTTCAAAACTTGTATTTAGTAATAGTTATTGTCGAAATTGTATACTTAAATCATTTGATCTTAATAAACAGTGTTTTAAATTTAATGTTGTAGTTTTTTTATTTCAAAATTTCCTTCCTTATACTCACATAACTTCTAGGGTTTTGAAAAAAAAAAAAAAAAACAGATTTAAACATCACCTTAAATTGTTGATCTTTCATAAAATATTTATACTGTATGTTCGAAAAATAAAAAAGAATAGACCAAAAACTGCTATTACTAGATTGAAGTTAGTATTTACCACATTACTGAATTTACAAAATCCACATGAAGTAGTCATTATTGAATAACTTATCCAGCTCTGATTCTGCTTAGTTTGTTTACGGTTGCTCCTGATACTAACAGTGTTTTAGTTAAATTTTATATAAAGCAGACAATTATTTTAAACCTTCATGTTAAATAATCTATGCCTAACTTTATATGGAATATTTTCATTGTGAGTTATTAAAAATTAACCGGAACACTAGAAATTGCGCATTATATAGCTTACCTATATAAAGTTAGCTATTCTGACTCACGAAATATTTAAGGTGAAGGTTAAAGGCCATTATTTGTGATGGGAGGTGAAATGTTCTTATTCTGCTATAATTGCCCTTATTGAAGCCGAAAGTATTTTATTTTCATTAGAAAGTTATTCCAGGCTCCAATGTCGAATTGTGTCTTCCAGTCGTTGCTAAAGTAGGAGAAAGGAAATATGAACACGAGCTTAAACGGAGGTTTTCTTCTAAAGTAACGCTATCGTCCGGGTTAACTTTGTCCTAAACCTTAACCAATATGGCTTCTAATAAGCGTGTTAACTGCGTCCAGTTGGGCACTCCAAGTTGGTTGAGGTCCGCATTAACTTGTGCCCAAGTTGACTTATTTTGCCTCTTTTGGCGCAATATTTCCAAGCGCGCTAAGTTTAACTTAAACTTATGATGTCAATATTATATCAGCACTAGCAACTAATTGCACTCAGACTTTAAAAAAACATGAGTTTCCATTTTTGTTCCATTTTTGCAAGTCTGATGTTGAAGAAGTAACACCACAGCGCATTACCCACTTTACTAAAATACTTTTTCAACATTAAACGTAAGACTTTTTCAGAAATTCTCCATCGTCACTCCATTACTCACACTCCAGTTTGGCAGTCAATACGGCAGAAATTTTCGGTATATTTTTAAAGAATCGCTGTGCACTCACCTACATACAATGTCAAAATGTCAGATTGAAATGTTGCTTGTGTTTGTGTTGTTATATGATCCCTAAATATGCAATTATGAGTGCAAATGACTAAAATTGACTAAAATTGATTTGACCTAATAAGCCAACATTTATATTCATTGTCGAAAACAACAAAAAAAGTAGCAACGGAAAACCAAATCTCACATATGATGTGCATATGGTGTCTACCATTATTGCAAAACGCGGTCCAATGAATTTCATTAAAAAGTGTACCTAACTCTGAGTTTCGGGTCCATTCTCACTGATTTTCCATGAAAAAAGTCACAAAACTAGAAATACCACTGTCAAATGCGGCATTAATGGCGTTTTTCTTTGAGGATCCGCAAGAATTGCCGCGAAATTCAGAATTGCTCCTTTCAATGAAATTCGTTGGAGCGCTTTTGGAATAGTGGTGGACACCATATGTGAGAATTGGTTTTCTGTTTTTCTTTTTCGTTTTCTGCAGTAAATATGAATGTTTTAATAGGCCAAATCAATATATTTCAAATTTAGTTTACATTTTGCACGCATAATTGTATATTTTCGGATCATAAGCGACAAATTTGTTTCTAATAACACAACAATCATTTCAATCTGACATTTTGCTAGTGTGTGTTTTGGTGAGTTCAGGGCAATTCTCTAAAAATATTCCGGACACTTCTGTTGTGTTAAGAATTGACCTGAAAGTGCACTTTTTTTCAATGAAACATAGAATACATCGAAACATTGACTTGTATGGACTGCTAGTGAAATGTCACTTCCATACAACCTCTGCCCAGAAAATGACGCCAACATAACTAGCGAAATAGAAGTGAAACAAAATGACAACCATCTTGGATTTATCCATAGACTGCTAGAGCCACCTATTGGGCGTGAGTGGATTTGCCAAGTGAAACGGTTGAAATTGAAATTGTTGCGGCATTGTTTACAATAGATGTCGTCTCGAAATTGTGCTAGTTTAAATAATTAATAATAGATGGAACCAACAAAATTTGAATAAAAAATCGTTTTTCATTGTCCCATAAATTGCACAATTTTCGTATATTTATTGCGAATTAGTCCTTTATGTTGTTTTTCATTATTCATTTTAGAAATATGACGTTATAACACTTTAGCGTATATTTCAATCACATTTCTGGTCAATAAATACTTATGATATTCAAGAATATCACATTCAAGTACTTGAGAATTTAATTCATAACACCAGAAAAACTTGAATCACATTGCAAATTGCAACAATTTATACAATACTTCATTTATTAATTTTAAATCTTTATTCAATTAATCGCAATAAAACAATTAATGCAAAACTATCTGCAACGAAATGGAAACGTCGGATGGGAGTTTCCAATTTATTCCGCTCCGAACCACGAGAGCTAGCGCTTATATTGGAACCAACGCGAAGTTGTCTACTAGCAGTCCATATATAATAAGTCAATGCATCGAAAGAGCACTTCTAGATTTGCTCTTTTCATAGAAAGCGCAATTCTTTTCTTCAATCGAAAACGCCATAAAATTGATAAAAAATTATGGTGACCATTGACGATATTGAAGTTTCGTTCATCAGACATTAATACTTTCTTCCGACTTTAAAGATGAAGAGATGTATAATGCGTCAGAGAAGTCGCCTACCCTTGTCTGTTCCAGTAGTCTTCACAGTTAAACGAATCGGTTTTTCCATGTCCTCATTACCACAATATTTTCTTGTTCATCTCCACAGTTCTCTGTTGGTGTCTTGTTGGCTTGGAACATAATTTTTACCTTTTGGTAAGACTTCAGAAAAAAGTATCCCGAAGTAACCCTCTTTATTTCGATGATCGCGCACTTTTAGCTCTTTCTTTTTCGTCTGAAGTCTGGAGGGACCGACTTAAAAATGCGACTTTAACTGCGTGACTGGGGTAGGTATATCTTTATCTCCAGGGACAGAACTCTATTCGATGAACAAATCTGAAAATTAAAATTCTATAACAGTGATTGACATTAGTATTTTCCAAAGTAAATCTGCATGATCGACTAAGTTTGATTGCACAATTTTGCATGTTATATAGGTTGTAGCTTGTAGGTAGTACTACCCGTTACTTGCTGACCATCTTTGATGTAACCTTATACGCCATCTCGAAATAATGAATTTTATACCTTAAATGGGACACAAATGAATATTTAACGCCCGCAACAGGTTATCGAAGCAATTTAATTCGCCGTCTTGCAATGTGAACGCGTAAACATTGTACGCACCCAAGTGTTTCATTAGCCTGTGACATAAGGAAATATTAAATTACTTACACCAATATTTCTTAACTTTTGAATTAGTTTCTAAAACCCCTTCCATTCACTTGTTTTTAGCTTCTGGTCGGAATTTTGTTTGTCATCATTGGAAGTTTAAACATCAATAAGAAGAAAGATCAAACCGCCGCAATAATACTGAATGATGTTATATTAGTTAAAATCTTTATAATATCTATTGTTAATGTGGTAATTTCTGGATTCGGAATAGAGTATTCATCGCAACCTTTAAGACTTCTCGATCGAGACAGTAAAGAGCCGTAGATTTTAGTACATATTATAAGTTAAAAAATTAAATTTACCTTTTTTAAAAGGTACAACATTTTGTTTGTGTGCACTGATTTTAAATGATATTACAAATAAAGTTCTTTAACAGAATATAAAGCTGTGTTTTATTGTATACACAGGTGGTGACTGGGTTCCTGCTTACGGTCCAATCTCTAGTAAGCCTGCATAAATCTGAACATCAAAGAAACATAGCAAATTTGCTTAATCATCTTATTGTTGCAATGGTTTTTTTGACTGTTTTTTGTGATGTCATGAAGATGAACTTTGGACTTGATCCTGCAGTTGCTGTTTCAAGTGCGACTGCACCATAATACTTTTTTTCATGTTTTATGTTTAAAGAAACACCTTTAATAAAGGAATAAAGTTATTCAATATTTTGAACCTCGTATTCTTATAATAATAGTTTTTTTTTTACCTATATGAAATAGTTTCGGTGGTTCGTCAGTGGATAAGACAGGTAAGTAACGATACTCTTAATTGCGTTACAATGTGGATGGACTCCGTCATCTGCCCGCAACCAATATGCCCTATATCCCTGGCAAGCTTCTTGAGCTCCCCTTCGCATCGATATTGCTACACTGGGGGAAAAACACTTTAAACTCCTGAAAAAAAAAAACACTTTAAAATTAAAAGTTAACATGTATGAAATTTACATGTTACAATTTACATTTCTTACGTCAAAGCAAATAATTTAAAACTTTAAAGAGAAATCATTTAAATTTAAAGCTTCTCACTTTGTACTCACTGTTGTACTCTTAAATTGGAAGGAAACACTTTAAATTTAAAAACTCTGTTGTTATTATTCTGTTTAAATACAAATTAAAAGCATTTTCTTTTACTTTTAAATGTTAAAGTTTAAAAATGAAATCTTTTCCTTTTAACTTTCGCAAATATTTGTTTTTTTTTACATAAAACACTTTAGATTTGCACACTTTAAATTTAAATATGCGAAATTTTGATTTCAAAGTGTACTTTTTTCCTCAGTGTATGTTACATATTCTTCGGGATGGGAGTCAAAAAAACTGTACATGTGGGTTATGTAATTGATGGAAGTCAACGACTTCACTCGGGAACTACGGTATAAATGCTACCCTAGGCAAAGGGATAAAACAAACTATATAAGTCGAACTCGAAGTAGTCATGTCGTCCATTTAAACACAAAGTGACGTAACTGATATTTACCAATTTTACAGGAGAGCAAAAAATAAAGAAGAGAAGGATTTCCCTTCGTAAAAGTATGTTGAAATTTTTCGGGTTTTCTTACAGACCAAATGTTTTTATTATTTAAAAAAATATTTGGAACTGGCATTTTGTCTTATTTTCTGAGTTATTCGTGCTTCTCAACAATGGGTTTGAGATACCAAAGAACTTGCTCTTACAAGTGGTTTTATGTACTATTCTCAAAATGGGGTTTTTGTTACTTACGCCCCTTTGTATTTCAATATACCTATAGAGGGAGAATGCTAAGTAAAGAAAGTCTTGGACTTTGGAGGCTACCATTCTGCATTAAAAAAACATACTTAACGCCACGGTCATGTAGTGTAATAGGCAATAGGCATACCACAAATGGTCATTTTTTCAATGAAATAGAAAACATAGAAAGAACACTCTACAGTGTGATTCGATTCAGATAATAGGCGTGCACCGCAGTGATACCAGACTTTAGAGGCAGGTTATCCCACGGTTATACTCAATATATCCCTTTTATGTTTACAAAATAAATAAATTTATTATTTTTTTCATTTAATACCATGTTCCCACCGACGTGATTTAGCCAAAATGATTTATAAATCACGAAAGGCGTCTCCACCGAACTTTAAGTGTTTTAGTGTGACATTCACGTCAACTTTGACATTAGGTGACCAACTTTCAATACCTATCTTAACTATTAAAGTGCAAAAAGAAAATTACTTACATCAAATTAAAAGTTAAAATGAGTTCAAATGCTTTGGAAATCATTTCCATCTATCAAAAAAAAGCCAAAAATGATATACCTAAGCATTTTCAACCAGAAGAAATGTTCTCCTAAAAAAGCATAAAAAAAATTCGTTAATAATAGGTATGTTCGATTTTATTTGTGTGTGTTCGATTTTATTTTGTGTGGATTTGCGATGACAGAAAGGTAATTGAAATTTAAACACGTATAAATCACGAAAATGTACGATAAATCACGTAATTTATGAGATGATTTAGCTAAATCAAGTTGATGTAGTTAAATCAGGTTGTTGGAAACATGGTATAACTTATTATTAGTGAGAAAATCCCGCAAAAAGTGATAAATCCCCCGATCTGGTATCACTGCTGCACTGTAGGATGTGTCTTAGATAATGAAACGTAACTGGCTGAGAGAAAGAGAGAACGAAAATGTGTGCTCGCATCTCGCTCTCTTGCCCCTACAGTAATATTCGAAACGAAGCATAACTCTCTCTCTTTTTATCTCACTAACTTATGTCTCCCTCTCAACTTCCGCTCGCAATTTCCGTAACGATATTGTTACGCATTCACCAGCTTACCCCCAAGTCAAGCGTGCCTAAAAGGTATAACTTCAAAAAGATTGATTTTTTGTCCCAATGTAAAACGACATAAGTGTGTGTGTCTTTCTTTAAAAATCTTTTTTACTTCTCTCAGACCCAATTAAAATTCAAAAAAATGCACCAAAACCGATAAAACGAATGCGATAGTATTTGACAGTTGAATTAGTAACGTGAATCAACATTAAACGATGATCGTCCAATCGTTTCAACGTTTATCTTTTTTGCGTTGTTATATGAAGTAGAAACATCGTCGAAACGATGTCGTTCGATCGTTTTGTGCTTACGCGATTAGAGCCCTGGTCGCGTAATCTCCAGTTTTGGCGATTTGGAATGACCAGCAAGATCGCCCGATTTAACCATCCCAGACTTCTTTCTTTGGTGCTACTTGAAATCGCGGGCTTATGCCAACAACCCTCAGAAAATCGCAGCACTTAAGGAGAATAATGTCGTTTTCCATTGGTTTCACTCGGGGATCCACTCATTCTGAAATGGAACAACAAAACAGCTTCTGAAAGAATCCATAATAGTATTGGTTAAATGCCAAAAAATAATCTACGGCTGCTGTCAGCTGACTTGTATAAAATACATAAATTACACTTGTGTGAGTGCTTCTTGCGTGGATTCTGACTTCAAATCGAGAAGCGAAATTCTCTTCTCAGAATCACCAGAAGAGTATTTTCTGTGCCAATGGAACGGTTTCAGAAGTGATTTTTTCGATTCCGGACTCTCCCGGACGCTTCTTTTTGCCCAATGGAAAACGACATAATTGACAGGAATGCCGAAAATCTTGCGGAAAGTCATGGAAAATGTCATAAAACGGGCACAAACTGGCGACAGCCGACATCTTTACCACTTAACAAAAAAAGTTGTACAATCACAATAGTTATTTTTAATTTAGTAAAAAGTAATTCAAAAACAAAATTAAATGATTCATTTTGCGCCACCCTATATTTTGGTCAAATAGGTTATGTTATGTATTCTGATATACCTACTACCAGAGACAATAGGTCTGTTCCTTTACTTTTAAGTTTTTAATTTAATTTTTATAACGAATTTTTACTCAAGAAATAGTACATTTAACAGGTGATTTGAAATTTGTTGTCCTATTTGACATATGAGTGCATTTGTTTAATTTGCTGCGTATTAAAATGGTAGCAACAGGCGGAAAAATAAAATTGAATGTTCTCCTTAGATTCTTTTCGAATGTCCAGACGAAATTCTTCCTTTCTGTAAGGAGTAAGAAAGGACAATCGCCTCCACGTAATTTTTAATACCGTGTCGTGTTCCTCTTCTCGAATTCTTTTAGTTCAATCAGTACAAACTCTTCCATATACATACTCGGATTTGTGAAGAAGTTCGATTGATTCTGAATCACTTTCATCGCTAGGTAGATGAATCAACTAATTTTGATTGTAAATTAGCAAATTCTTCGAGTTTATACGATATTTTAACGAATTTTTGTACTATTTTTTTGAGTTATGTATCTGCCATTTTCATAGATTACTACAAAACGTTCCCTAACTTTTTCGCTAGTGTCTCTCTCTGTGAGAGTTTTTATCCCCACTAATAGGTAAGGTACTATGATTTGTCTCTGGTTATTATCGTCGTACTTACTTATTATGATATGAATAATTAAAACAGGAGCAAATATGAAATGAAGCGCACACCACGTCTGCTGCACGCAAGTTTTAGCAAAATGTTCATGAGACTGGCTTTACCCGTGAACAAAACGCACGGTCCCCATTGCCGAAAGGTGCGAAACCACCGACAAGCAGACTTGCTGTGGCCGAGACTGAAAATGGAGCTGAAAACGATATTTCGATCAACGGTGAGTGCTATACAGAGCAGTGATTACGAATTGTCTGTGCTAGAATTGATGAAATGGACCTTAGCAGGATGGCGCACTAAGCGACGCAGCCCATCACTTGTGCGTCTAATTGAGGTTGCATGTTAAATATTTGGAAAAAAACGCAGCAAAGAATTAAAACACGAATCCAAGTAGTTTGACAATTGAATAAAGAGTAAAGATTTATTCCAGTTCAGCGAGACAAGAGATAAGCAACATAAGTGTTTCGTTCAGAAGATTCAGTAAATATTGAGGATATAAAATTCAAATGTAATAGAAGTACGCTCTATTACAACATTGCAATGTTATGCTAATAATCCAGAAACGATTCAAGCCCTTAAAGGGAACAAAGTCAGATCCATTAATGAGATAGAGCCAGACATACAGCCCTATTCTGCTATTCATCGGGGGGATTTTTCTTCAGTTTTCACTGCACGCTATTCTACTATTCATTCGAATCGAATGTGGATTCACCTCGTTAGTGTCGGTAACGTGGGTAATACGGGTAATACTGTGCGGTATTCTCTTATTCAAGTGAACGCATACATTCTATACAATTCAGATCCGCATGTCAAATGTTGCGGATTTGAAATTAAATGGATCGTCTTTCTCGTTTGTGGTTGATAAAATGTTAGTAAAAAGTGCATTATTTCGCTGTGGAGGTGGAAGATTCGATTCAACAGTTTTCAATACGTAATAAAATGTTTTTTTACTTAAGCGAAAGTTTTTGACAAACCTAAGGTTTTGAAATAATAGATTTATCTATTAAAAATAAATCAACTAACGTTTCATCCGTCAGTTTCATGGTAACTTTTTTGGATTTACTAACGTTTCTGCGAAGTTCTCTGTTTGATGATTCTCTTATTCCACTGTTTGAAGGTGGGAAAAAAAAGTCCAATACTACCCATACAAACTTCTTATGGATTTCACGTGAACAGCTGTTAACTTGAATGACAAATTCGTTTGGATAATGTAGTTCCAGGTATTCAGGTTTGCTTTTATGATGTTGTGCTTGAGGAGCATAACATGGACTTAAGTAATTTGGTAGAAGTGAACGATGTTCTACTGCTCTGGTGGCCCGATGGATAGCAGAATGGAAAGGCAAAGTGAAAGGGAATCGAATATACGATTCACGTGAATAGCAGAATAGGGCTGATATTCAAAGCCCCGCAGCTTTTCTAAATACGGCTGTATTATCGAAAATTATTCAGGTATTCCTCGGATTACATGGGTCACCTTCAACTCGAAAAAGACTACTTAATCTCTAAAAACACGCAAATTGTTTAAGAAGTCCAAGTTTATACTGATTGATAGAAAATTGAAGTTAGCTCGAAGTTAATGCCCAATAAATCGATAACTTTTTTAGATAAAGTCTAGAGCTGCCATTATTCAAAAAACTCATTAAATCAAGTTCACTTCAGCATTTGGGGAACTAATGAGGTATTAGTGAGCCTTGCTAGAATAGGGGCTCTAAAGTCAAAAACGTTTTAGCAAGTGGATAGGTCAGAACAGGGACCGAATTATCACATCCGTGAACGAGCAATACGTCACGGAATAATGTGAGTTTCACTTGCATTGCAAAAAAAAAAACAATTCCGTCACTATACTCTGTTCATTTTATATTTTCAGTACAGGCCTTATGGGAAGCTCTTTTTTCTACCAATGGTGCCTGTAGATACTCTCACGGCACTCAATCACAATAATTGCCACTGAAACAAAAACTAAGCCACTGTCTTACAAAGGAATTGTTGTTGTGATTTACGAAAAACCCACCCAATTTCCTTCAAAGGCGCATACATCCCACCATGACCAGTCTGCCACACAACTGCTGTCAGAATCATAGACAAATCATACTGAGACCCCAAACTCACAATCCTCTTGCCGCTGGCCACCTCAGTTTTTTTTCAAATTTGCCATTTTGTTTTCCTATCGGCGTTGTGTCAATTAGAATCCGTGTGAGCATCAAAAAATGTGGTGAATTTCTTTTGAGGAAAGTCTATTGATATACATGTTAAAAAATGAAAAAGCATTGTCTCTGGTCAGAATGAGGATGACGACGAGGGTGATATTCTCGTGTGTGGTATGCGGTTGCTATTTTATCACAGAAAATAAACATGTGTGGTGTTGGTTTGTGTTTTAAGCACCTCAGAAGAGTGTTATCATATTTATTTGCAAAAATACCATTACGGGTTTTTCTATGCATATTCTCACAGAACTCTCGGTTTTGTTGCTTTTTAAAGCTTTTGAGAGCGGATAAATGAATTTGATTACTTGGGATGCTGCCATACAGTTTTTAGGTACTCCTTTAATTATTTTGTATATCTGAAGGATCTGTTAATATGCATTTAAACCATTTTTTCGATTTTGTCTTTTAGATATGAGGTTTATTCTCGAGATGTTTTTTAGGGCTCTTGATTTTACCTGGGTAATACCCATCTCAACCCCATAAATGCGGGTATTACCCAAGTTCGCAGTTAACCGATATTTGTGAGAGAATTATGCCAATTTATAGTACTCACTATGGCAGCCATGTGAGAGCTTTAAAATGGAGACAGCTTATTAAAATCCATAATAGTAAGGGTGAAAGGCAAATAGCCTGTCTTCCCTGTACTGAAAATATAAATTGAACAGAGTATAGTACTTCTTCAAATGTTGAACTAGTGCGACCGCTGGCTTACAACTTAATCATAATAATAAATTACACTCAACATTGTTAGGAATAAATAACTATATATTTGAAATTCGTCTTTTTCTTTCAATTAAAATTTGCATACAAAGTTAACCAAAAAAGTTAAAAAAAGAAACATAAAAAAATAAAATAATTATAGAGTTTTTCCGCGTCTACAACTCTACTGGCTCTGAAAACTCCATTCAATATTCATTCGCAGTTACCATTGAGTATTAAGAATGCAAGTTACTAGGTTTCTAGCTCTACGTATAACATTTCTCTTACAAAGCAAGGTACAATCATTAAGCTGTCCTATTGTGCGATCTTCGTTTGAGAATACTTTAAATGCGAATGTGTGTTGTTTAGTTGTTTGACTTTATTTTGTATTAATTAGAAAAGGAAACATATATAAAATTTGCTGTTTAATCCTTGGTCTACTATTATAAATAATGCGAAATTCTCCAACTATTGTGACTAAGTCACAAAGGAAAACCGACTTTTGATATACGAGTAGTAATTTGAATAATTTCTTTTCATTTTTGTGAATGGTGACGCACCTACGACTTGTCATTATAAATTTTACATTTCGGGTTTGAACGCCCAACACATTTATAGCAAAGCAAATAATGACAACAGAGGAATAAAGCAGACGGTAGGTAGTAATACAAAAAAAAATAAATAAACTAAAAAGTCTTTCTATGCACAGCCCGTTGGCCCTCTTCTTCGTACTCTCGTTTTGAGATCCACATTTTCTTGAATGTATCCAGAGAAGCCAGAATAGAACCTCCCATCCATGTCGAGTAGAGACGTTCTTGGGGAGCAGCAATCTGAAATGAAACACGCAAATGGCTTGAAGATATTCATGGGGAATGGTGAAGTAGTGGCCTACGCGAATTTTCAAGTCCTTTGCTGTGTGTTTTTTCATCTCCGTTAGCAGCCTATCACCAAAGCCTTTGAACAATGTTGAACCACCGGATAGAACGATGTTCTGATAAAGCATCTTTCGCAAATCCATATCGGACTTTTCGATCGAATACATAAGTACATCTTGAATGCCCTCGCACTCCTCACCTAGGAGGTCGGGTCTGAAGAGAACCTCTGGCGCTCTAAACCGTGCTGGGCCAATCTAAAAAAATGATTCAAATTCAGAAAGGTTCGCATACCGAAGACAATCCAATATACCTCGAGTGTCTTTCCATCGGGTAATGTATAAGCAGCCTTTTCAGTTTCGATGTTTTCTTCCTTCTGTGGATTACTGGCCAAGTAGCAAACTTTCTCCTTGATCGATCGCACGATTTCGAATTCCGCTGTTGAGCGGAAATTGAAGCCTTCCTTTCGTATCAATGTTCGGAGGTATCGTGTAACATCTCGGCCAGCGATATCTACACGCATAATACTGTGAGGCATTGCGAATCCTTCGTAGATAGGAACAGCGTGCGTTACACCATCACCAGAATCTAAAACCACGCCTGTTACGCGTCCAGTTGCATATCTGGAATGTTGCAGAGTAAAATATATTTATATTGCATTCAGTGCTGCGCGTATGATTTTGCATACAAACTGAGGACCGCTTGCATGGAAACGAAAAGTGCTGGTGCATTGATACCCTCAAAGAAGAACTCGGCAGCCTTTTCGCGATTCCTCCGAGGGTTTAGGGGAGCCTCTGTAAGCAACACGGGATGATCTTCTGTGAATGTTGCTAGTTGTTCCTGAAAGTAAATTTATTTTAGAATAAAGATGGACTTCCTATGGGAGATGAAGTAATATAGCAGACAATGAGAACTAAAAATGATCCCATTTTTGCACTTTATAATAGAAATTGTTTGAGTACTAACAGTCCCGAGATTGGTCTACAGTGTTCAATTGGCAGCCAGTTCCGTGCAAGTATGCTGGGCTAACATGTAAACCCCTTGCATGCATGGTTAGATTTTTGACAGGTTATGTGCAGATAAACAGTTTTTGGAGGGCGCAAACTACTATCGACAACAGAAGGAGCCTTAACACAGCTGGAACCAGCATTTTTAACTTTCTGCAATTCCTTTCTACTACCGACGTACGGAAATATTTGTTTTACGTGCAGAATATTCAACAGTGTGGCGATATAGACGGCTTTGTTAATCGGAAACCTACTCCGCTATGGAACTGCTATAGATCGCAGCGCAGGTTCGTTGCAAGTACATCGACTAATTACTTTGAATCGAAATCAGTTTTAAAATCTGAAATCTTACGACTAATTTTAGAGAGCTCTCAAGCTCATCTCTTAGTTTCAAAGTAGATAAGATGTTGAGCAACTATAGACGCATATGAAAGGATGACAAATACCAATGAAACTGGTGTTTTTAGTTTTCTGGAAGACCAAGGAATCAGCACCTCTTTTTTCTTTTTTTTTCGGAGGTTGTTACTATCCGATGGAGCACTCACACACAACTACAGGTCCACTGTACTGCCAAACAGACACCTTACTTTATTGTAAAGGGTTTTCCAATGAGAGGTGTTATTGTGAATGACCCGCTATTTCGGTAGCTGTCACTTTTGAAGCTTTTATCAGAGATGAATGAATAAAAGAGATGGTTATCTTTCGTACGTCTATCCCCCCAAAACCCATTTGTTTACATTTTTGTTTTTGTAATAGCAACCCCCGTCTGTGAATACGTGTGAGCTACAAAAAAGCATGTTGCTAATGGCCGGCCAGCATTGCTTTTGCTTTTATAGGCATCGCGCTGTACAATTGTTTTGGGTTTGGTGTTGAACTTGTTTGGTTTTTGTTAAGGATTCGTTTAAAATAAAAAAAATAATGAAATACGTAGCGAATTATTGCATTAAAGTCCAATTCATGAACTCACATATACTAGAAAAGAAATGAGCATATGTGCGTGACTTCATGAATTTTTCAGGAAAACAGCTTGTAGGCAGCCGCCTTTCCACTGGAAAGTTATATATCTCTGTATTCCATTATCTTTGCCTTTATTCTATGACATTTGACAAGTAGAAACCACGCCATTACTAAAAATGGAACGATACACGCTTCAACAACGCATTGAAATTATTAAAATTGACTACAAAAATGGTGAAAATCTTGCAGTCACAGTTCGCAAAACTAAAGCATTTTTTGGTCGTCGTGAAGCACCTTGTCGGACCGCAATACAGAAATTGGTGGAAAAATTCGAGCTGTTGGGACAAGTTAGTGATGTGAAGAATAAAACCCGTGCACGTCGCTCAAGAACAACTGATAATATTGCTGCTGTAGCCCAAAGTGTTGAAGAAAACCCACGTTTGTCCATTCCTCGTCGTTCTTTGGAATTGGGCAATCCACAAACGTCATTACACCTATTATGCATAAAGACATGGGTCTTAAGGCTTATAAAGGTCAGTTAACACAAGAACTCAAGCCGGCCGATCATCAATAGCCCAGCGTCGATTCAAGACCTCAAAGATAACATTCGAGAGGCTATCGAGGACATAGGGCAGCCACTTTGCGATACGGTTATGGAAAATTTCATGAAAAGGATATGGTCCGGTATGCGTGCTCGTGGTGGCCATTTGGCTGATGTTGTTTTTCATCATAAACGGCATACCTTCCTCTTTATTATGAAATGAACATCCGATGATTTATCTCAAAAAAATGACATTTTTATTTGAATACCAAAATAACACCTCTTATTGGAAAACCCTTTACTTAGTTTTCCCCGTCTTTCGATGAAAGATGAGAAGGAGCTTCAGTGATGAAGAGCTTATATGTTCGGCACTCACCACATCAGCCCCAAAGATCCGCCACCTGATGCGAGCAAAGCGGGGCTGCTACAGTGGAAGTGTTCCGCTGTCGCTCAAGTCCAACAGATTTAAGTGTTTGGCAAAAGCTTGGTGGCCCGAAAGGATGCCCACAAGCAGTCTGAAACCGATTCTCCTAAGGAGAAGGAAACACGCGGACCTTTTACAGATGTCCGGACGCAGTCGTTTGGTCTGCCTACACTCAGCAGAGTCACGCCATGGACGCTCGTATTCAGGAGAAACCCAAGTATCAATGGATGACCTAACCACAGATGCAGGCAGACCCGACGCAGGTTCAGGTCGTGAGAAAGCCTTTCAGAACCCTGCCCGGCAAGTTCATCAGCGATCTCATTTCCCTGGATACCAGTGTTTCGACCGAAACAAGATTCACTGTGTTAAGCCTTCCGACCGAGAGATGGTTTTCAGCGTACACCCCATGATAAAAATATCAAGAGGGGGGAGGTTCATCATAGCATCTAGAGCAGAGACCGGAGTGCTACGGAAGGCCCCTGTGCATCCAAGACAAACAGTTCTTTGAAGTTTGGCAAAAGAGGCAGTAACACGTTTCCGCGAAAGCCTGTTCCACCATACAACCGATGCATATGAGAGAAGTGGTCTTATCATTGCCGTATAGATCCAAAGGACCCTTTTAGGAGATAAGTCCCATGTTTTGCCAAAAGCGCCTCTGCACTGCCAGAAAGTTGATAGCGCTTTATCGGTTTTTGATTAAACATGCTTGGACGATTTAGCACTGGAGGACATGTGGTTCCAACAGGACGGAGCTACGTCACACACTACGCGAGCCACAACCGATATTCTGAAAGCGGTGTTCCGGGGCGTTTTTGGCGATTTGCACTAGCCCGCAAGATCGCCTGATTTGACCGCTCCAGACTTCTTTTTGTGGGGCTTTTTGAGGTCGCGGGTTTATGTCAACAAGCCTCAGACTCTTGCAGCTCTTAAAGACAATATCCGTCAAGAATGTGATATCGCCGGAAGTTTTGGCCAAAGTGATGGAAAATGCCATAAAAAGGGCTCAAATGACAATCAACTGTGGCGGCGGCCATTTACATGACGTCATATTCTCGACTTGATGTAAAAAAAATTAAAAGACCAAATAAAAATAATCCACAAGAAGAATCAAAGTTTTTCATTTTTTTTTTTTAAATTACAGCCAAAAAACATCGGAAGGTTATTTTTGCGCCACCTTGTACCATACACCATAAGAGGGGAGACAGAACACCACCTTGAGGGCAGCCAGCACCTCGCTGGCTCTAAAGTTGTCCGTACAAATTGAATTACAACCCTTATCCGCTCCTAATCGCAGCCGCAACCGACTATTTAGTATTTTTGGCATTTGTTTCTTGGTTTCATCGCGTGTGTGGATGTATCCACGAGATTGGGCTGGTAGTAGAATATGCCATGGAATTGTGACAAATGAAGTCATCACACGGACAAAAATAAATAAGCCTGTTAGGTAATAGAGATACCACAACCGAATGCTTGTCTCCTTGTAGTGGTGTTGGATAGGTTTCAGGGTTTGCAGTAAGGATAGTGGCACACAGAGAGAGCACAACTTGCCTCCCATTCTGATGTCCAGTGGGGCTAACTCAGGATATCACAACGACGAGCAAGAACACAGGCAACTGGGAGCGCAAAGAAAAAATAGATTTCTGCATCATTCGGGATGTAGTTTCCAACAATATTCAGCCTAAGTTTGAGATTCATAGCGTATTCTTCTTCACAATTAACTAGTACTAAGCAAATTTTAGAATGGGTTTTGATTAACGTAAGTGAAAACAAAATTACTTACTTTGCTGTATATGTAGCTCCAAATGCGCTCCATGTCATTCCAATCTGTAACAATTCCATGTTCCATTGGATATCGTATGCTTAAAAGTCCCCGGTGCTCTTCGGCTTTTGGTCCAACAAAAATATCACCTTCCAGAGCACCGGCCATTACCCGCACATGTTTCGGCCGACCAATGCTTAAAAGAAAAATCACAATTACACCACTGGTCATCGTGAAAGCACTACTTGCTGTACTTACTAGTTTGGAAATCTGCATTTTGGAATATGCTCACCGGCAAAACCGGCCTTGATAACCCCAGAACCCTATGAAAAATCAAATCAAATAGCACATAAATATTTCAGTCAAACGCTCAAATTATTAAGCTGCGCATAAATCATGAAAACCACCCCGATTCCCCGGGTGGACATGCTTCTCGTATCCAAAAGCTCACGTAATCAACGCAAGGCGATTCTGGGATTCGCGCCAAAGATCGGTCTGTCCGTTGTTGACTACAAGCGAGACGAAGAAATAGATAATTTCTATATTTCCTGTCAAAATCAAAGAGACTTCTATCGAGATCCGTACAGGAAGGTGCGAATGAATCCAGACTTCCTTGTACAAGGCCCATATGGACAAAGGGAGGATCGCAATACGACCATTCTGGGACAGCCTTTCCGATCGGTGATTGAACGTCATCCGATTATTTATCCGCTGGCCCAACAACCACTTGAATGTATGGAAACCATCAATTTGTCTGGGACATTTAACAAATTTTCTTGTCGCAAATATAAAAGGTAAATGAGTTTACGCAATGTGCGGTGTTTTATTGCGAGTTGGAAAAAATATGCCGATCTTCTAAGCATTAAAGCTTCCGTGGCAGATGAAAGTAGAAAAATTTAGTCATCTTTTTACTGGTAAGGCAACCATCATCGTTGGGGGAGACGCAGAGCGTATGATGTCATTTGGAATTTTTTTTGTTGGCTTGCAAGTTACACGACCGCACCTTGATTTTTAATAATTTTTACAATGAATTTTATTATTTTTCATAACTTACATTATCAATAACAACAGGTTGATTGACCACGACATCATAGGGTTCCATAATTGTTCACAAATTTATTATTTCCTTTCTAACAAATCGGTTCTAATTTAGTTCTTTTCTTCAATTGTAAAGAAAAAAAGCTTTCCCGAAACCACGGCCAATCAAAGAGTTGACAGCTTTCACTTTGACAGTTGTTCAGTCATCGGTTAAATGCAGTGAAGTTTGTGGTGGTTTAATATATTTGAGTTGCCAATCGAAAGTAGATCTAGTATTCCGAAGAGTACAATTCACAGTGGAAACATAAACCAAAGATAATCGAATACAGAGATATATAACTTTCCAGTGGAAAGGCGGAAAAGCTGTTTTCCCGTAAAATTCATGAAGTCACGCACTTATGCTCATTTCTGTTCTAGTGTATGTGAATTGAACTTTAATGCAATAATTCGCTAATCCGAAATGCGTATTTCATTATATTTTTTTATTTTAATCGAATCCTTAACAAAAACCAAACAAGTTTAATACCAAACACAGAACAATTGAACAGCGCGATGCCCATAAAAGCAAAAGGCATGTTTGCCGGCCATTAGTAACATGCTTTTTTGTAGCTCACACGTATTAACAGACGGCGGTTGAAATTACAAAAACAACAATGTAAACAAATGGGTTTTGGGGGGCTAGACGAAAGATATCCATCTCTTTTATTCTTTCGTCTCTGACATATACCTACATCAACAGATATAATAAAAAAGTCTACAAAAATACAATATAAATTATGCCAAATAAGTGTCGTTTTCCATTTGGCATTGCAGATTTGATCTAAGGTTTTGGATTTCTATTGCCAAATCGAACATTAAATCCACATTTTATTGGTTCTTGTGTGTATTGAATTGACAATAAAAAAATGTTTTTTTTTTGGAAATCCATTGCATGTATTTTTTGGAAATCCTTTGCAATTAATTTTCACACATTTATACCAGAGTATTTCAAAATAATATAAAAACTCGTTTTCCAAACGCAAAAGTAAAATTTTGGTCCAGTATTGTATAACTAATGAAATAATGTCCAGTGTATTCGTTAAATTGAAATTCGTAATATCGAAAACATTTTACTTGTACGCTAAATAAAATGTATAATTATTGTTTATATTCAAAACGTTTTATTTTATTTATTCATAAAGTTAAAAAACAAAACTTAGAACCATAGGTTCAGATACATTCAGAGTTTTTAGGCCAACAATAAGGAACATTTTTTATTGCTCTCTAGTTCCAATAGTTCATGGGAACAGTCCTGTGGAATGCACACTGTTGGTGTGCTAAAATTGGTATGCCCATGAACACACCACAACCATCTGTCAAATTTGCGTTGTTTATGTTTTTTCTTTTTAGTTCTATTTAGTTTTCGTCTTTGAAATTATTTAGTTTAGTTATTTTATTGATTTGGAAAATTGTTCTGTAGTTCTAATGGCGACTAATCCATCAATCGCAACAAGGCCAGATCCTCCGCCTGGGTTAAAAGCTCTCATCAATCACTGTTTGGTTGTATACCCAGATCAACCAAATCCACTGCAAGTGACCACCGTTCTCAAATACTGGCTTGGCGGTCAGGATCCTTTGGACTACATTAGCATGTATCTTAATAAGGGCGACAAAGATCGCGGCATTCCAGCCCACTGGCATTATATTAGTTTCGGATTAAGTGATTTACACGGCGATGGACGAGTGCATGTCGTTGAACCACCAATTGATGGAGTCCGAACTTCTGGAATCGGATTTGAGCTCACATTTCGTCTTCTCAAAACTGATACGGATTCTGAATGTGTAAACGAAAAACAGGAACGCCCTCCCACATGGCCAGCTAACCTTCTACAGGCTCTAGCTAGGTACTGCTTTCAAACAGGTAATCGGTTCTACGTTGGTGACAATGTGCCTTGGCGTAAGGGCTTAAATGGTACCAACTCAATAATTCAAAATATTCTGCTGGCTCAAGATCCACAACTTGGAACATTGGAATCACCCTTTGGCTCTGTAGAGTTTTGCCAAGTTGTTGGTGTCACGGAAGAAGAAATCGAACAAGCTTCTCGATGGAATGGGAAAGGAGTTCTAAATTTTTTAATGCAAGACACGAAGACAGGCGGCGACTTTCTTATTACTGACATGAATCGCTCTCAGAGCGTCTTTGAACTCTTCCCAGAGACACTCTTAAGTCTGCAAGATGATTTGGAAAAGCAGGGATCCGACTTGGCTGGAGTAAACGCTGACTTTACATTCCGTGAAATTCCAAAGCAGAACTTTAAGCAAGAAATCGATTCGGAGAGCTTGAACGAACAGTGCCTTTCGCAGGAGAACAACAAACCAACTAGTAATGTCATCGGAGAAGGCAATGAATTTCTGCAGTCGATGTCGGTGTGTAATTCGTTGCAAAAATCGTGTCCAGTCGATTTTCAGCCCAATGCTGCAAACTGCATACCGCTAGATGGTATAGAAATAACTTTAGCTCCGTATGCGGCTAAATTTTTGTTGCTGTCGATAAAGGATCGCATTCGCCATGGTAGACACTTTACGTTTAAATCACAGAACTTGGCGCTAACATTTGTTGCCGAAAGTGTGACCGGTTCTGTGGTCACCAAGGAGTATCCCTTCGGAGTTCTCGGCTATTGGATACAAGTTATGATTACAGACGATTTGGTAACGAGAATGATAGAAACATTCCAAAACTCACTTGATCCCAGAAACGAAGTAACAGAGAAGCTTGAGTTTGAGTTTCCTGACAAGAGTTTGAAGATCATTATTGCAAATCCACTACCGTCATCAGTTAATTTGGAGAAAATGGGAGTAATTTGATTTCTTTTATATTACTGTAATGGCATGTATTTAACTTTGCACTTTTTCTTTTTATAATCAATCGAACAACTAATTTTAGCACAACAATAATGTGAATAAATATTTTTATATCCTAGTGCATTGAGTTTAAATTTTTTCCTGGGAAGTTAACAACTTCTTTTGGAAAGCTGTTGACAGTCGTTTAGGTTGCAGACTGACTGCAGAAACCCGTATATTTAATGAACATTCCATACGTAAGCGAGTTAGGATTTTAGAACCAAAAGATGAACCTATCATTAGTAAAAACTTTGTGGGCTTTTTTGTATGTACTGCAAAAATGTGGATTCGACACGAATATTTCACTATGAAGTTGTGGCATTGTGGACTACTTTAATTGTGCTCTTCTCATTAATTGATCTCGTCCATGATGGCCAAATAGGCTTTGTATTCGAATGAGCTGACAATTATGTCGGTCGCTTCCAATGGATCGTATAAGGAACACGAACCCACATGAGGTACTCAATGTGGAGCATCTTATTTCCTGAACGGAGTATGGTTCATGCTTTTGTCACACAAGATAATGTTGGGCTTTGTTGAGGACTGCAACATTTAAAATAATAAATGGAGAAATGTGATGTACAACATAGGTAGGTAGGTAGGTAGAAGTGGCGGCTCAGTTTTGAACCCAAGTAGCACTGATGTGCCTTTTTGTTAGCACGACTCGTGTGACCTAAATTGTGATGATTGTTAAGAGTGTGATGCATTCTGTACTTATATCCAACCTGTGGAGTTGAGGAAACGGATTATATCTAATATCCCTTTACCCGAAATGTCGCTAAGGTCGTCGAAAAAAGATTGGTTCAGTGTCCGCAATCTGGCTGTTGCTAGTGCCGGACATTTGCAGATGGAATGGAAGAGAGTTTCTTTCTGATTAGTATTTCCACAACTGCGGCAATGAGGGTTGTGTGGGATCCTTGGCGGGTTCTGTTTAGCAGGTTTCTTGTTCTATTTTGATGGTATGTAGGCCATATCTTCCTTGGCGATTGGCTTTCTGCAGGAAATGTGAATGAATTTGTTTAATCAATTTTATTGGTTTGGTTACGCAACTTAATATGATTTCACTCTCATCATTTGTTTGCCGCTAAGGGCTCTCTCATTTTTGTCCCTTGACCACTCCTAGGGGAACTTGGACCCTTGCCGCGAGTGAGCTGTGTAGAGCCGACCCCCGCCTTGCCAGATCATCTGCACGTTTGTTACCTACTATATCACTATGCCCTGCTAGTGTGACACTGAAACTTTCGCCCAGACGGGCAAGCTTGTTCCGGCACTCCTGCAACAGCTTAGAGGACATGGTAGCCGATTTGATGACGGCTTGGCTATCTAAAATGATAGCAATGTTTTGTTTGTGCGTTGTGTCACGCCCTAATTGCGCACAGGCTTCTCTAATAGCCAGTAATTCAGCCTGAAAAACGCTGGCAAAATCCGGCAAACGATATGATACTGATATATTCCGCGATTTTGAGTAGACCCCGGCCCCCACACCGCAGTTCATCTTAGATCCGTCAGTGTATATGACCGTGTCGAAACCATGCACTACTTCGTTCCTCTTTCACTGAGCTCTGGAAGGGAAACTTACCTGGAAGCCTTTCTTTAAATTAAGTTGTGGTGTGATGTAGACGGTTGGAAACGTGACCGTGCCATTTGGTAACGAGTCCAGGATGTTGCTGTGACCATACGGCGTTGCACTCCAGCACCCAGACTCCCTGGGTCTTATAACGCTGCATCTTTGATGTGTAGGTCAAGAGGTAGAAGGTGCAGGAGCACAGTAAGGGCATCCGTTGGAGCCGACCTCATTGCACCCGTGGTGCCTATATTGGCTGTTCTTTGCAGTCTTTTTAGTTTTGTAAGGTTATAGCCTTTACTCAACGCGGGCCATCATACGAGTGAACTATAGGCGAGAATGAGACACACAACGGTTGTGTACATCCACAAGGTCATCTTTGGTTAAAGTCCCCACTTCTTTCCAAAGGTTTTGCTGCAGGCGTAAAAGGCAACGCACGCCTTCCTTACTCTGTGTTCGATGTTTTGTTTCGAGTTAAGTTTTCTAGCAAGCATGATACTTAGCGCCGGAGGATAGTGTGAGTGGTTAACCATTTAGACGGGGAAGGGTAAAATCGGGTATTTTGGTTTTGATAGTGAACTGCATCAGTTCAGTTTTGCTCGGGTTGATGACGAGGCCGCAGCTTGCAGCACAGGTGTTAACCTTTTCTAGAGCGGCACCATAATTTCGCTAATCACGGAGGGAAACTTCCCTGACACTAGTATCGCGTATCGCCACGTCATCCGCATACGCGACAACTTTGGCTCGATTCCTGTCAAGTTTTACAAGTATTTTGTTTATAACCATTAGCCAGAGTAAGGGAGAAATGACGCCGCCCTGTGGCGTTGCTTTATGGGCAAATTTGGTTAAGTGGCTGTTGCATAGTGTTGCCTGAATAGTTCTTGTTCTGAGCAAGAGGCCATCCATTGACTAATAATTTCCACTGTGCCCAGCTCGATCAGAGATTCAAGAATTGCTTCAGTGTATACTTTGTTAAAAGCTCCCTCTATGTCTAGAAAATATGCTAGGGTGTATTCTTTATAGTATAGGGATTTTTCAATTGCCCGCACTACCTCATGGAGAGCCGTTTCCGTAGATCCCCCCTTGAGATAGGCGCGCTGTGATTTGGATAGCGATGATTCTTATAAAAAGCTGCACATGTGGATGTCTAGGACACGTCTTAAGTACAAAGAAGGTTAGACTAATTGGTCTGAGGCCCGCGTTTGCCTACCTTCGGTATAAACACCACTCTAGCGCGTCTCCAGGAGAAGTGTTACACACAGCAACAAACCGAAAACTTCTAATTGCAGGGAATAAAACGTTCAAATTTTAATTTTAACTTATGTCGTTTTCCATTGGGACATTTTAAAATATTGATCAACTAGGCCATGCAGTACTTGGAGATCCATTTGATTGTGGTTGATGTGCAGCGGTGTTCCTTTGTCTCGAATGCCATCATCTGTTGGTCCATAAATTAACCACCCCAACTTAGTTTTGGTTGCTACCGGTCCTTTGGCTCTTTCTGCTCTCTTTTGTGGCACTCCTAAATGGCAGTTGTCAATGCCAATCAACAATTTCGGTACGGCCGTGAAGTAATCATAAACTGGTAAATTTCACAGATGTTTTAACTTTGCCTGTAAAGCTTCTAATTGTAGTGATTAGACTGGCAACGATAATTTCTTAACTGTTCGCACATGCTTGAGATGCGCGGCCTTTCAGCATGTGACCACCATAGACAAATCATACTCTTTTCTTACACTGGGGGCAACTTACCTCCGAGGCATGAAGCACAGTATTTTTCGACTTGATACCCTTTGGCTGCGATGAGGAACCTTGGGCATTCGTTAGAGTCGGCATTATACTGACTATTCGCGTATGGTTGAACGTGATACGCAAACCGTGCCCACTCCATTCTCTTCTGAAGTAATTCTTCCAGTAGAGTTGGGTTGTTTATGTGCTGGCTGGCATCCGCAGACTTTAGAAAAGCAACTACATTTTGTATCTTGGTGGCGAATGGAATCAACTGATCCATTTGACTCTCCTCAATAGCGTGAATAGAATGTACTTTGGTAACTTGGCTTTTGGCCAAATACTCCGGTCGTCCGAACCTGAAAGCCAACTGATCAATGACTTCTGGTACATTCAACGGATGTATTAAAAGTGATTCAACCGCTGCCTTAGCCTCACCTTGAAGACATTTGCGGAGTCGCATAGTGTTATAGAGGTGTATAGTTAAATTCAGATGTTGTTTCCTGAAATGTCGAAATAAACAGCGGCCACTCTTCTGCCCTACCACTGAACTCTGGCAAATCATAAAATCGCCTTTGGGAGTTGTGACAAACATTTGTTGTAGATGTGTTTGCATACATTGTAGGTGGCATCCAATAATTCACCGGTGGTGTCATAAACGTAGTCGTTGCTGGTGGTATTGGTGCACACCGACACGTGAAACACGTCGCTCAAGATTTATATTATTCGTGCTTTTATGTTGTTTAATTACGTATTTATTTTTTGTTTGTAAATTCTAATAAAAGCAGTGAATCTAACAAGGCTTTAACTTTTCAATTCATTGACTGCCTTGTAAATCCACAGTACCATGTGCGGCTTGAAACACCAATGCCCAGTTTTTGACTAGCGAGTCTTCAGCAGAGAATTGAAACACTGAGCAGAGATGCCATTTTGAGGGATTTATCCCTTTTTGAAGGATTTATCCCTTTTTGAGGGATTTTCTGCAAATTTTAATATGTCCAAGGGATAAAGGGACATTTTAGCTATTAAATGGATTTCCATTCATAGTTACAAGTATCATATAATAACGATTTTCAAAGAAACAGTCTTATGTCGTTTTCCATTGGATTCAATCGGCGATCCACTCATTCTGTGATCCAATGGAACAACAAAACTGCTTCTTATTGAACCCACAAAATTGGTGAAACGCCAACAAATAATCTACGGCGGCTGTCAGATGGCTTGAATAAAATACATTACATTTGTGTGAGTGCTTCTTGAGTGAATTCTGACTTCAAATCGAGAAGCGAAATTCTCTCCTCAGAATCACCAGAAGAGTATTTTTTGTGCCAATGGAACGGTTTCAGAAGTGATTTTTTCTATTCCGGACGCTTCTTTTTGCCCAATGGAAAACGACATTACTGGGAGCAATAACAGTGGTGAGAGAACTCTAAGGATTTTTAAACGCCCTCTCTCCCTACTTTTTCGGTGCGGTATCATTTCTCTCGGTTTGTTCCGTACCTACGGTACGTAAACGTAGTATTAAATCGTTTTTTACTGCCTGCGGTGCGTATACAATTAAGTTTGGGGACAAAGCTTAGTATCCTGCTCACGCTTAATTTTAGCATCCCTAGTCTCTGTAATATCTGTAAAGTTGGCACCATTGGTGAGTGTAGAGTGGAGACCATTTTAAGTTAAAGCTTAGTATCAGAGATGAAAGAATAAAAGAGATGGATATCTTTCGTACGTGTATCCCCCCAAAACCCAATGTAAACATTGTTGTTTTTGTAATTTCAACCCCCGTCTGTGAATACGTGTGAGCTACAAAAAAGCATGCTGCTAATGGCCGGCCAACATTCCTTTTGCTTCTATGGGCATCGCGCTGTTCAATTGTTTTGTGTTTGGTATTGAACTTGTTTGGTTTTTGTAAAGGATTCGTTTAAAATAAAAAAAATAATGAAATACGTAGCGAATTATTGCATTAAAGTCCAATTCATGAACTCACATATACTAGAAAAGAAATGAGCATATGTGCGTGACTTCATGAATTTTACGGGAAAAGAGCTTGTAGGGAGCCGCCTTTCCACTGGAAAGTTATATATCTCTGTATTCCATTATCGTTGCTTAGTATCCTGCTCGCGCTAAATTTAACGTCCCTAGTCTCCACTTCGATTCTCCACACCAAAGATAAATGGTCGCTAAATTATCAAACATGATAAAGATGGGACAAAAACTTTATTATGTTCATTGCAATTCCTTCGTGTCGGGTAAAACCCTATTTGCATTGGAATTATTTTGCAATCTCCATATTTCTGTTTTCTCCACAAGCCCCGCAATTTGTTTTTTTTCGTTTTTTTCATCGCACGAAAAGGAATTTTTGATTTTGCTTTTTCTTTTATTTATCATGAAATGTTTTTTTTTTCGGTTTCCTCCAAAACAAAGTCTAAAGTAAACACAACACAAACTCTTTCCTCCTTTTTTCGCGAGCTAAATGAGTGGAGACTTGTCATCAGCCCATCTGTATGATCAGAGAAAATATCGGTATTCGCAACAAAATTTCAAACGAAAGCAAATTAACAGTATGGAGAATGGCTAGTTCAACAAATAAAATCGTTGTTGTTAATTTAATTTCTTTTAGAAATGAAATATTTTAACAAGGAGTACCTGAAAGAGGTTTCTAAGAAGGGAGGGAACGTACACTGTCAAAATTTAGCGAACATTAAGCGAAGTGGTGGAAAGAAATATTGGAGAGGCGCTTAATTTTAGCTTTCCTGGAACAGCATACTTCGCTTAACAATAGCTTATTTAATATGGAAAATTTTGCTACCTTAAGTTCCAAAAACATAGCCTGAACCCTAAATATGATTACATATTAGTAACGCGCAGTAATGGAAATTAAAAGCGTACCCCAAAAAACAATAACAAAAGTTATTTTAGCTAATAGAACGCCATGCGACTCCCATAGGGGGACTCTTATACTTTTAAACTTACATAGACGGCTCAACAGTTTGGAAGGAACCAAGGCCTCATCATAACTTTTTTCATTCATTACAAGCACCTAATCAGACGAAGTAAGGCCGGCTTCAATTTTTGTGTTACCCGGATCTCATATGTGAATAGACGAAGATCGTTTGACAAATTCCTGTGCAAAGTAGAAGTAGTTGTGGATAGGCAGGCTACGCCAGAATTGTCACTTTCAGTCACACTCTCACTGTCTCACATACGGCGGCGGTATTTTCAGCTTAACTTGACAAATTCGTCAATGAAGCCTCTACAGCTTTCTAAAATAACTTGTGAAGAAAACAAATAAATTCAATATTTTATGAACTAAATAGTTAACTCAAAAGTAAAATCTTCATATTAGTTTTAGGAGCGTATCAATTTATAAGAACTATTTACTAACCTCACATGTTTTATCAGAAGGCACATGGCAAGAATAGTTAAACATTGCCAGGTGGCGGGAAATCATAATATTAATGTCCATCTAAAGTCTCCTGACACTTTTTTAGTATTTGTTATGAAATAAGGACAATGATTTTTATATCATTCGAAAGGTACTGTGCCATAGATGTGCAAACTCGTGGGTTGTGTCGCCATTGGGGCTGGTGAAATTAAGCTGAGAATTCCATCGGCTACAGTCGCCACAAAACGCATATCGTCGCCCCCAAATTACCATATTAACGTTTTCAAATGTAAAACATCTTAGAACCTGTTTTCGATGGAGCGCCTCATTTACCCATAAAGCAATGCTGTTTATCTACCCCTAAAAGCAAGCATTCAGGTGAATCCCATTTATAGAGTGACGATCTGTGAGGTGTTGACCAACGAACATTTTTCGACATAGATATTTAGAACCCCCAAAGTTCCCCTATACTTTTTTTGTATTTTTTATAAAAAAAGGAATGAAAATAATATTTACATATTTTGCAAGGGTAGGGTCGAATTTCGAAAACCAGCGCGACTAGTTCAAAATACAGTAGTCCCTCGATAATGTGAACTAATTAAAACAAGGCGTTTTCGGATTTTAGAGGGATTCACATTACTGCAACTTATTTTCAGTACTTACTAAACTGATTGAAACGATTTTCAAATTTATTAAAAACAACACAAAATGATTTTTTAAAGCCACAGTTTAAATGCTTATTAATTTAGAAGAAAAACGAAAATCGCACGCAAAACGAGCAAGAGAAATATAAAAACTTTTACAAAAAAAATTCACATTTTAGAGGTTGAAAACTTCGGTAGTTCACATTATAGACATGACAATGTAAAGTTTTGCCAATTCACATTTTAGAGAAATTCACATTATCGGTAATTCACATTATCGAGGGACTACTGTAATATGTTGAGTGATCATGCTTCACACACCTTTAATGAAGAGTGTGTTAATTTAACAAAGTAAATATAAGTACGTAGCGTATGCTCAATCCACGATAATAAGTAGACTTTTTTAATATTCGCAATTTCGTAATCGTACTTGTTTTCCCTAGATCGACTTTTTGTGTTGTGCAATTCTACTTGTCGGTTTCTCAAGGGGGTTATATTTATGATACTACAGGGCAAATGCAAATTCATTTATTTTTATCAGAAAATCCACACAAGGATTGCTTGTTAAATGAGTTACGGAATCATCATGCTAAGGGATAGGATGATGTAACCAGTGGTGATGATAATGAAGCTTCCAAAATCCATAACAATCGTGTTGTGGTTTGGCTTTGGAGGCGTACATATTCAGCAACCATACAGGAGGTACCTACATCATGCATACAAATACCGATTATTTTATTATTAATTTATTTTTTATAATATATTAATATCCTATTAACTAAAATTATAGCTTACATCTTAAGTGATTTATGTACAAGTAACTGTTTCTCTTAATAAAATAGATTACACCCTGTGCTTTAGTCGAAATCGTGCATTATCATTGCTGGTTAAATTGAAGTGATTAGTTATTAAAATTAAGCTTGTTCGTCTTTCTCTTATGAATCATCACCTTCAGCAACACTTTCGCCATCCATCGAATCATTGCAAACCGAAAGATCCGATTCGGATGGTTGACGATTGCTTCCCATTTGTCGTATATCCTCGCAATTATTATTTTTGATTTCATCCTCGTTGCCCGACGGCAATTGTGTCTGACGAAGAAGCGCCAACCGCTGTTGGGTGATTTCCAAATGATGTTTCCTCCACTTTATCCTTCTGTTTTGGAACCACACTTTCACTTGTGCTTCAGTCAATTGAAGGGTGTGCGCCAAATATAGTCTTTCTGGCCCCACCATGTACTGTTGTCGTTCGAATTCGGCCTCGAGTCTTTCTAATTGTTCGGGGGTGAATATCGTACGCACTCGTTTGTTTTTCAGAGTTGACTTTTTGCCAATGCTTTCTGAAAGGAAATGAAAAATGCAAGAGAATTTTAGAGTCTGCACATAAGAATTGTATGGAATATAAAAATAGTAAAAAATAACATTCACAATATCACAGGAGTTTCATATTGTTCATAGAACTATTATGATGTCGTGATGCATGAATAAAGCTGGCGATGTTAGCCTTTAAGACAAATGTGTTACTCGGATATCTTTGGGTCTATAGAACTGCCAAAGTGAGCTTAGGTGAGTCGCAGGTGCCTTAGTAACTGAGGCATTTCTTTTAACGCAAGAGGAGCCTAGTTTAGCAAGTGTGTCCGCCGCTCAATTGCCTGTTCAAACACATCAATGACGAGAAAATCCCATCATGAAACACACTACGATTATCCACCGTTGGGAAGTGACGAATGGCAGCTTGGCTATCCATATATCTTACAATAACTCTCGCCTTGTGTCTCTCTGAACAGTGTATCGTATTTCAGGCGAAAGTGAAGTGACAGGTAGATTTTAGATATAACCTAATTGACTTATAAACTTCTTTCTACAAGTCGAAATAAAAGCAAGCTTCATTGCGAGAGCAGGATCTGTATGGACGAAGACAAATAAGAAACTATTTCTATCCTCCTTTTGTACGAAACTGACAACTGTACTGTCACTTAAAAAAGTGTAAAAAAAATTACAAACAAGAAATCAAGTAAAACAAATCGTCAGTTTCCTAGAAAACAAATTGTGAAGAAACAATAATATATGTGCAGTCATCATTTCGCAACTTTAATTTACTTTTCACATAAATATTGACATTATTTTCATTCATAAAATGTCTACCAACAACATTTCACTTGTGTTTTTTTTTATTAAAAACTAGCGCTATTCATGTTCTTGGTTGAAGCAGTTGTTTTCAAATGGAATTTAATTATTTATCTCAATTATTTAAAATGTTCTCATATATTTTAATTGTTTATTTGTTGTTTTCCGCTTTTAAATGGAATCTTCATGAAAAGATTATAACTCAAAAATCAGGGCAGTCTCGTTTGAATAAGCTTCGTTAGTGGACGTGTAAAGATGTTGATTTATAAATAAAAAGAATTACTTGATTATTTTGGTGTGTTTATAAATTTTGGGTATTCCACTAATATATTTTTTCCCCAAGAACAGACGCATTAATTGTAGGAACAAAAATATCTTCGTTTATTTCAACGAATGAATTTTTCACACTTATTCCTTTATTTATTTATGTTGATTACATTCGCTATTTTAAATTTTGTAGAATAGAATACAAATGTTATCGTTGTGCAATAAAACAACGAATTTTAACTCTCAGAATGCATCCATCAGCTGACAGCAACTCACGAAATACACTAAATCTCAGTCAGTGTTCTTAGCACTCTCTCTTTATTTTCCCCACGAAACGTGTTCATTTTTCCCTTTTCACTAAACTCAAATTACCTCTATTTATGTATGAAAAAAACATGCTTTTAAAAGTAAAATTTGTATTGTTCGCAAAGAAAATAACATTAAATTAATCTTCAGTATAAAAAGTAAAAAAAGTTTGCTAACATTATAATCATTATTTTTTTGTACTGGAAATTGTTGCTAAAGGCAAATCTTCTTTTTATGTACATTTAGTGCGATGATATTCCCACAATTTTGATGTTTTTTTTCCTTTTTCGAAATTGAAATTCCCACAAAAAGGTAGAGATACCACGATGTAGGAACACTTCTGAGTGTCAGTAGTTTATTACAACTCCCGCCATTTATAATTGCATTTTTTTTTGCTGCTTCACACGTATTCACAGACAGTACAATTGCGACCGGAGGGTGGGGCTTATATTGAAAAAATTTGCGGGGTAAATCGGGGAGATGTAGGAAAGCTGTCAGTCTATTTAATATTTAGTTTATGACGATTATTTTCCTACGCAGGTCCCTAACACCCAGTGCTCAAGGAACGACTACACTCATGGAACTATGATAGCATTATGTAGGCTTATGGCCGTATCACTTTAGTCCGGGTTAAATTTTACACCCAGATTTAAGTGAGTTTAACCCAAAAATTAAATCCAAGTCCATAATATTCAATCGTTGAACCCGCATATAAACTCAGTTTTTAAACTTGACGGCGTTTAATTTGATTGAATTTAAACTGCACTCCAGAAACCAGTTCAAGTACTTTAACTCTGGTATAATTTCAATTTAATAATGTTGACATGTTTTCGCTGAACAGAGACATTTTGGAGGCTACATTCGATGATTCGACAGATATTTCGGCATAATTATTGCACTTTAAAATATAACAAGGCCTTAAACAAATGAAATAAATTTCCAAGTGACAAACAACATAAAACAAATGTAATTTTTTGTAAAATTTCACAGTACGGAGGTTTACAACGGGTTACAATCGGCTTAAATTGTTTTAAATCCGCGTTTAAATCCCTTTTTAATCCAGCGGGTTTAATTCATGTTTTTGAGTAAATATTATGGATATGGATTTAAATTGACGGATTAAATGGTCAGTTGAAAAATTAACTTAAACCTGATTTACACCCGGATGAATAATATGGCCGTTATTGTTATGATTTGATTTGTACTGTACGTTGAAACTAATGTGGTTTGCCATTGGGAAATAAATCAATCTTTTTTTTTTGATTCGGATCACTTTCTGCAGATCTCGATAGTTTTTCAGATTTAAGACTAGTACGGACCTATCCCGAAACGAAAAATGTTCGTCCTGCAGTAAGCAGCTGCTGCGAAATGATGGCGGAAAAGTGGTTAGTTGTAGTAGATTGCTTGGTACAATTCTCCACTCTCTTCTCGCTCACGTTTATTGTCCGGGACATTATTTGCTTGCGAAAATTTGACATTTGTACTGCAGTGTTACCAGGTTTTATAGGAGATATGTAGAAAAATTTCAAAAATCTTGGAGCCAAAAAAGCCAAACACAAGTACAAATATCAAAAGTGCACATTTTTTGCAATTCTTTAGGCACAATTATTCTGATTACATTATTTTTAAAGACGACAATATTAAATTAAAAAAAAACACAACACACACTCATAATTGAGAGACTTTTCTAGTTTCCATTTTTCAATGTTAAAAGAAAAGAAACGCCTATTAAAACGAGTTTTTATATTAATTTATTTCGAAATCGATTGGTATAAATGTGTGAAAAACAATTGCAATGGATCTCCAGGGCAAACTAAGAAAAGTGTTTTTTGCGGGCAACTCAATACGCAAAAGAACCAGTAAAATTCGGATTCAATTCGATTTGGCAGCAGACATCTGAAATACTAACGAAAACTACATAATTGTTTAGAAAGTTTTAATTATACGAAAAGAGTACGTTCGCAATAGAAGTATTCATTTAATAAATTCCTAAGGACAATTTTAAGAAGGCAGTGAAAAGTTCGAGTAGCCAAATCAGATATAAATATCCAGTGCTGGTAACACTTCTACTTGTATCAGTTGATGGAACTCTCCACAAATTATTTTCCGCTGCCTTTTCGCAGACGTTTCGCTGTCCGTTTGGAGACCACCGGAAAATTTCGTACCGAACATAGTTGATTTTTCCAAGAACGAATGCTGCTGACTTTGCTGTCAAATAACGCACTAATCCACTTACAAAAGCAGATCAGTTTCGGTGCATGTTCCATGAGCCGCGCAAAATCTGAGATCTGAAAAAAAATCTGGTGGTCCCAATGGGAAACGACAGAAGACCCCTCGCAAAGTATTTTGTTACACCCAGCAAAATATCACATGTCAAATACAGAGTGACGCAAAAGAAGCAAACCGGTTTGAATAGTCTATAGACATCTTCTTTATTCCAATTTGTTTGTTTTCATATTTAAGATTCGCCTAAAGACGACTTGGGAAATTAAAAATTCAAAACAAAATAAAATCAAATATTATTCTATATTATTGTTCTATTGCAACGCGCATATCGATAACAAGTTGCAGTCTTTGCGGTTTTCCTCTGGCTAAAAGACCAAAATCTGCTCGAACTAAAGAAAGTGCTCAACGACTACAGGATATTGTGTACCAAAAATTCGACAACTTCAACAAGGAGCCGTTGGAAGCATCAAAGCAAACTCCCTGTTTCAAAATCGAACCAGTATAAACATTTTTTTTAGCGAATACGTTCAATAAAAAGTATTTTTCAATTCTACAATGTGGAATGGGATACTCTTTTTGCATATTATTATTTACTTTTTTTAACGTAACTATGCGGTAGTCATATAAAATCTTTCCTGTTTTCCTACAAGTATTTTATCTGTCACTTTTTCTTATTATTTGACACTGGCGTTGTCAAGTACTACTTTATTTTGATGATTTCGTAGATTTTCTTTAAGCTAATAATTAAGAATTGGATTTTTCGGTTATTTGTGAAACATTGAGTATTTATGTATACAAAGTGGATTATTCAATCTGTCATTCTGCAGCATTCGCAACTTGCATCATCATAGGTAGGTAAATACATAAAAGAAAACGTTTCGTGAATTTCACCGTTGGCTCAAAATTAATCGTAAATGCTCTAAATTATTTCAATCAAAAAATCAATTGTTGGTGGGTCAAAGTTCGTCGGGTCTACTACTTAAATAGGCCGGATTTTGAGCAAGTAATTACAACAACTATACGCTCTACTTGAATTACAATTTACAATTATGACAAAAAAAAATCTGCAATGCAGATTTCATTGGTAAAATCTTACTTCACAATAACAAAAAAAAAAATAGAACTGAACACGAAAATAATAGCATACAGCGAAAGCAAGTGTGCAAAATATTTTGAAATTATTTTTTAAACAGAACAAAATATATTAGATATTCGGAATTCCGACAAAATCTGAAGCGCAGATTTCTGGACGTTAAAAGTCTGCAGTTAGGTGGAAAGTCTGCAAAATGCGAAGGTTTTCACACTTAAGGCAACATTGCTTCGAGAATTGAAAGTTACTTAATCTTACTTTACTTTGCTTTGCTGAAATTGAAGGTCAAAAAACACGCCTAATATACGAAATAAAAAAACAATTTTTCAATTTAGGCTCTCTTCAGTCGATACTTGTGAATCAAATCGTAAACACCTATTAGTGATTTTTTTTTGTGTAAAATTTTGTGAATCTTAAGCTCGATTTTGTTTTGCATTTTTTCTGCTTTTAAAATGAAACAAGAGCAGTACGAAAAATTAGAACGAACGAAGAACCCTATTGGAAGATACTCTTATTTTTGCAAATGGCCGCCAATGTCAAATCTGTTTTGACATTTGTGGACTAGACAGAGGTAGAATACAGGTGAACAAGCCATGGAGCGATACACTTCCCAAGAACGCGGAACCATCGTGTCTATTTTTGAAGTTATACTTCTTTATGCACGTTTGACTTGGGGGGTAAGCTGGTGAATGCGTCACAAAATCGTTACTGATCGTTTCTTATATTACTGTAGAGGCAAGAGAAATAGAGATTAGAGCACTCATTTTCGATTCTCCACACCAAAGATAAATGGTCGCTAAATAATTATTTTGTATTTTGGTTTTACGTTCTCTTTTATTTATCTGCGGTTTCCTCTGAAAAAAAAATCCATTTCATCGGTCCATCTATATGAAGTTAAGATTTTAGCGTGCGAACAGGATACTGCTTTGCTAAACTGACTCGCTAAATTTTATCTTTGTAGACATTTTTGTATGGGAGATAAAATTTAGCGCGAGCAGGATACTGAGCTTAATAATAAGCTAAAAGGGATAAAAGCGATTTTTCAGACCTCAGAGTACAAAAAGAAAAGAATTTTACTTTTTGGTCAAATTTTGTTCCTAATTGTTCACTTAATTAAGAATAAAAAAATAATTCAACCTACGATCAAATTAAATGTTTTCATGGTTAGAAAAACGTCATTCAAAATATCTAAATGCTTTCATTTTCTTTTTTCTATTTCCCTAAACTGTTTCATTAAATGACATATCTGTGAATGAATCACGACTATTTTTGAAAATAATAAATTCATTTATTTCGTAAACATTGGAATGTATGCAAAAAAGCCTTACCTCATTCTCAAATCAAATTTTCTCTGTCAGTTTTGTATGAAAAATCAAGAATAAGATAGATAGGTATAATTTATTTCTATAAATTCAATACAAAATACTTCGTAAAAATTTTTATAATTGCTTTAAGTATAGAATTTAAGAAAAATAGAGACATCCTGTATGTTGTGCACTGAGTAAAAAAATAGTGTTGAATGCCACTTCAAAGAACTAATACAAATTTCAAAAATTTAGTTTTGGGTGGAAAATTAATTAGAAAACGTATTAAAAGTATTGCGTTTTGTTTCAAAAACATTTAGCAAAAGGATATAATAGAAAAAAAAAATTAGCACAAACAGAATAAAAAAAAATGGAGTAAGAACTTTAGAACTCAACTAGAATAAAAGAAGCAGATTATTTTAAATTCAAGCATAAGTACAAAATATAATAAATACATACATAATTCGTTAGAACTAAAATTTGAACCAGAGTGTCTGAAAGTATAGATTCTAAATTAACAAAGTTAAAACTGAAAAGCCAGCATTTTGCATGCATTCCAGCATTACAGGCGTTGATAACAAACTTATTGACTGAGGAAGTTTATAAAATAAGCGGTATGAGGAAACAGAATAAAAATTACGATACGCGGTAGTACGAAAACTTGGAACAGATACCATATTTAAAAAGTTTCTACGTAGATTGTAGTTAGAAATTAACCGCTAATTACGATTCCCAACTTCATAAAAAAAAAAATTTCAAAACCTTAAAACAGTACAAATGAAGAACTGGAAGAATTTTCTGTTCACAGAACAAAGGAAAACTAGGATGTCTGCTTTGTTTGCGGCATATTTTCCGTAACATACATTTCTGCAGGATTATTAATGGTTGAATTTTGTTTAAATAAACACCTCCCCAACATGCAATACCATACTTCAAATTACAGTGAAAAATACCATAATAAATTGTTTTTAGGAGCATGGTGGAGCAAATTTGTTGCAAGTAATAGAAATGTTTAAGTGTGTAGCGAATTTCTGTGTGACTTGAAAAGCTCATTCTAGCGTCTACGGTAAGCCCCAGGTATTTAAATTCGCAAACTCTTTCAATTGGGAAGCAGTTATAACTACAACTAACATTGTCACAAAAAGAAGAGCTAGATCTGCAGTAGCAATTTAAAAGTTTATATTCTAAGCACTCAGGTGCGTGTTATGAAACAGTTGCTTCCAAACTGTTTAAGGATGATAAACTGAAAAACATGACTTTAGTTTTTGAGCTTAGAACCAGATTATGTTCAGCAAACCAGATCCTTAACAAATTTAGATCCCAATTTATGTCAGAGACTAGGTCTAAGTGACTATTCAAGCCATAAGAAAAGCCTATATCATCTGCAAAAGCAGTTGGTGAGCCTTTAAATTTAAGTGCCAACAGTGAGTTGATATAGACAAGAAACAAAACTGGTCCTAAAACAGAGCCTTGGGGTACTCCCAAATTGAAGAACCTAATTTTGCTCCTTATCTGACCTATCTTCACTCCTTGCGACCTATTTATTAGGTAGGGTAGAAGGGGGAGGCTTGGACACATGGGAGGATTCGTCACACGAGTGTTTCGTTGCCACTTTAATATCGTTCTCTCCCGTCCTATGCAAAAAGCGTTACTCCAACCAGCCCGACTGCAGTGTAAAAAATACTCATTGATATCGAACACGTGAAATTGAATAGACGCAAAAACCTGTTTCGCAGAGAAAAATTATTGTGATATATAGTGTGTGTCTTCCGAAATATTGTGACGATTTGTGGGGGTTTTTTAAAAACTTGAAATTGTTTACGGTACCTTTAATTGTATTTATATTTTTTAAAAAAAATTAGAAATATTAATGACTTTTTCCGGTTACAATAAAAAAAGTGCTTAAGGGAGGACTCGACATTAGCAAACGGGAGGTTTCGGCAAAGTGTCGAATCCTCCCTCTTGCTTTTAACTGCTTGAAATCCATTTTTTTTTAGATTAAAAATGCCAAACTTTTATAAAAGGAAATATCCCGAGAAATCCATCGATGAGATAGATATGGAAAAGGCCTTATCTGACATAATTCAAAAAGTTGAAACACTGTCAAGTGCAGCCAAAAAATATGGTTTGAAAAGGACAACAATATTGTCCAGAATCAAAAAACAGCATCAGGAAATTTCTAGCTCTCCCAGGGAATATCAGTCTAAGTTCTCCTCAAATCAAGTGCTCACATCGGTGCAACAAAAGGAATTAGCGACATATTTTAAAAAGTGTTCTAATTTGCATCACGGGCTTACATATGACATTGCACGAAGATTTGTGTTTGAATATGTCCGTCGAAACAATTTGAAACGGTCAGACAAATGGGACGTGGAGCAAAAGGCGGGAATGGATTGGCTGAAATGTTTTATGCATCGAAACAAAGATTTAAGTTTACGCAAGCCGGAAAATACTAGCATTGCACGTATTTTTGGATTCTCCAAAGTAGCTGTCGACGTTTTTTTCGATAATTTGAAGAACGTCTATGCGAAATATAACTTCGCCTCTGACCGAATTTATAACATAGATGAAACTGGAATAAGCACTGTGCTTGATTCTCCAAAAGTAAGTTTTTAAACCGTTTCTTTTCTTTGAAAAAACTTAATTTCATGCATTATAGGTCATTGCTGAAAAGGGAAAGGGAAGAGTTTCACAGGCTGCTTCGGCCGAGCGTGGAAGTTACCATGGTTGGAATCATAAATGCATCTGGTAATCATATTCCACCAGCTTACGTGTTCCCCTGTAAACGAATGAATCCAAACTTTATCAAAGAATCCATTTCGGATTCATTACCGCTCCTAGCTCAAAATGGATGGATGAATGCCGAGCTGTTTGTTGATGTTCTCGCCCATATAAAAAGTCACGCTCGCTGCTCGAAAGATGATCCAATTTTGCTTTTAATGGATAACCATGTCTCCCATTGTGGACTATACAGTATATTACTTTGCCGTGATAGTGGAATTTGTCTTCTTTCGTTTCCTCCACACACATCGCACAAATTACAACTTTTGGATGTGTCTGTTTTTGGGCCTTTTAAGCAGTTTTGCAAGCAAACGTTCAATAACTTTTCGGTAAATAACCCGGGAATGAAAATCGATATTACCGATATTGCTCGTCTTACAAAAACTCCATTTATGAGAGCATTTTCACCAGACAATATCGCAAAAGGATTCTCTGCAACTGGAATTTTTCCATTTAATAATTTGATTTTCCCTGAATCGGATTTTTCACAAAGTGAAACCGTAGATGATAGTCACGTTGACATTGTATTTGGACCAAACTATTGTCAGCTTGATATGTCTTCAGCATCTTCAAAAGGTCAACCTATAAGAACTCAGGACTTCGTGCAACAACAACAACTATCATCTATAGCTTCACAAGAGAGCATGCTCCATCCACAATCAGCCGTTTTGTCGCCGAAAATCATTCGTCCACTGCCGAGAGTTTTAAAAAGAAAAGTGGTGTATAAAAACAAAGGCAAATCAAGAATTTACACTGATTCGCCAGAAAAGATACGCATAGAAGAGCTGCGAAATACAAAAAATCATAAGGTTCAACAAAAAAAGCATCAGCATTTTTGAGAGAAAAGAACAACAAGCAAAATTACAGGAAAAAAATGGCTGATTCATCTTCTTCAAATGAAAGTCAAGCTTTTAGTCTAACGGGCTCTGATAGGTCTTTAAATTTGTCGGAAGAGTCTACGGAGCTTCCAGAAATTTTGGATATAGGAACCAAACTAAACATCACAGAAGACAAGTTTGTGTTGGTAAAATTCACCGATAAAAATGATTTCTACTGTATTGGACTTGTCACTGAAGTTACCGACTCTGCGTGTGTCGTTAAGTTTCTCCGACGACGGGGGAAAAACGAAATATTTTGTTGAACCTCTAATTGAGGGCAAATCATTGGTTTTGAAGCAGGACATCGTTTTACTTTTACCGGCACCTCAACATCCAGCAGGCACTTCTCGGGCACAGAGCAAATACATTTTTTCTATAAATTTTTCTAACTCAGATGTTCGCTAAGTGCATTTTTTTCATGAATAATAAAGTACAATTTTTCACTAATTAAAAAAATATGTTGCATTCGCATTTATTTACTTATTTTGCAATTTTATATGATCAAATACACAACATTGTCATAGCCTCCCAATCTATGTCGAATCCTCCCTACATATTGACGAAGTCTCCCTTATGATGGGAGGTTTCGACAATTTCTCCATAGTTGGTTTTTTAGTCATAAGTTGGAAAAATGTGCAAAGATCCTTCTAAATCTTTTTAATATAATAACAAATAACCCTCCACTTCAAATGAATGCGAACAGATATCAATATCTCTTTTGGTTAAAAAACTAAAATTAATAGACTGTTAGGGTGTCAAAGCCTCCCCCTCTACCCTAAGTCTTAAACCAGTCAAGAATGAAGCCACGAAATCCAGCTTTTTCTAGTTTACGCAACAAAATATTGTGGTTGACCATATCAAAGGCTTTGGTTATATCGATAAATAGCCCAGCCGTGCACTTTTTCAAATAAAAGCTTGACATTATTTGACTACAAAATTGTACAAGTGCATCTTCAGTAGATTTGCCTTTCTGAAAGCCAAATTGATTCTCATTAAAGAATTTACTTTTACTTACGAAGCTCACTATCCGATTTTTCATAAGTTTTTCAAAGATTTTGCTGAAAACAGGGAGAAGTGATATGGGCCTGTAATTACATATTTCACTAGGAGAACATTTTTTAAATAAGGGAACAACATCCGCGCATTATATCCCATCTGGGCATCTGGAAAGACGCAGCGATTAAAAATATCTGCTAAAACGTCCACTACGAAACATGCATAATGAGACTTGAAACCGAGATAAGGTTTCAAATAATTATTAAGATATTTATTTTATGTTAAATATTATTTTTATTTCAATTCCGAATGCAATTTTATGTTTCTTTTTGTAACGTTTTAAAAATGTGTAAGATGTACCTACATTTCTATTTTTGTATTATACACAAATGTATCTTATTTATTTTTGTTAGCTTGCACAGTTAATGTAACTTGTATTTGTTAATAATAAAAAAGAAAGAATTTAATAAAAGAAATGTTTCCTTAACGTAATATTTCGTGGGATTTTTTATATTTTGGCGAGGGATAAAAGGTATTTTTTGAGTATAACCGTGGGATAAACTGCCTCTAAAGTCTGGTATCACTGCAGTGCAGGCCTATTGTCTGTATCACACTGTAGGAGCAACAGAGACAGGTGCGAGCACACAATCTATTTTCATTCTCTCATAGCCAGGTACGTTTCCTATATCTAAAACACGGAAGGTTGCCACTTTGGTAATTTTTTACCATATTTGGTATTTTTTTTTGCTTATTGAGTTTTGGTAATTTGTGTCTGGTTATGGTACATTTTTTAGCAGATGTACCAAAAATGCGAACTCGATGTCACCTCATTTAAATGCTACCTATAGATGGAGCTAAAGAAGTTTCACTTCAGTCGTGTGGTCTAAATCACACTCGTTTTTTTTGTGTATGTTCCTTTTATGTGTTAATTTATAAATTTAAATTTAAAAAAATTATATAAGACCTATACTTCTTTAGATTATAATTTTCTTCAAATTGATCTTGACAGTTTGAATTAAAGAAATAAAAAAATAACGACATTTTTACTACAATACATAACCGCAAAAGGACGATGGGCCTTTTTGATTTTTTTTCTTTTGTTGGCTTATTTCAATCCTAACTAATCTGAATTTCATAAAAAAAAAATGTTTTCCTCGAGATGCAATACAAAGCCGTCATGAAAGGGTTAAAAGTAAATTGGTACTTTCTTTAAACTTATTAAAGACTTTTTTAAGTTTGAGAGAAACATTTAAAAAAAAAAGTTTTATCGAAATCTGTTCAGTAGTTTGAACGGAAGGCAGTTCGTATCCACAAAGATCGAATCCACATTCAAAAGGACCAACTTTACAATTTTGTTGGTGGTTTGGATGTAACTGAAGACAATGTTGCAACTGCAACAGAGGTACGTACTTCAGGGGAGTTAATTCGCAATTCTCCATGTCGCTAAGCCATTCATAACTAAATGATCTTGAAGAACGAACTAGTTCAGTCAAGAGATTCGAATTAAGAAGACAATTTTTGTGTCACTTTTGTCAGTGGTGTTTTTCATCGGCAAATATGCAACAAATCCATTAAGGATATCCACAGTTTGGAGTTCACGTGCCTACTACTAAAGAAAAAAATTGTAACGCGTAGAACTTACCGCTTTTGATTTTATCCCTCTGAAATCCCATATTAGCCTGCTGCTGGGCATGATGCTGATGCAATTGTTGTAAGCTCTGTAAGGCGGACGGAGCATTGACGGCAGCGGCAGCAGCTGCTGAAACTGCGGCTGCAGCTGCTGCATGATGTCCGAAAGCGTTCAATCGCATATGTCCGGCGTTTGGCACGCTATCGCCTACTCCCGCCACCGATGACGGCAAGTATCTATTAACTACACTATTCACCGAATTCATAGTATCACATTCGTATTTATTTACACTGCCACTGACACTGGTGTTTGCCTGAACATTGGTGTTGTTCTCCACATGGCTGTTCCTGGGCTGGTGATGGCTGTTACCATGATTGTTGGTTATTGATAGATTCATAACACTATTATAATCCTTGTGGCTATTGTCTATTGCGCTCTTTTGGAGCCCTAAAATAGCTGCTATGGTAAAGGATTTGCCCACATCCAGGGATGTATTGCTATCCAAGTGTGGCGAACTGTCGATGTGGTGATTGTGGGTCATATGTGGATGCTGGTGCTGCTGGGCATGTTGCACGCTTGTTGAGTTGTGTAATGCCAGGAAGTGCGTTAAAGGATTTGGATGATATTTCGACGGATTCTGCAGCATTATAAATGTTGTCTTTCAACGAGCGCTGATTCGTGCGTACTGCTGATGCCAACTCAACTTTTCATTTACGGTCAACAGCCGTTCCAGACACACTCTGCAATAAAAGAAAAGAAATGTCATTCAAAGAAAAGTGCATATGGTAAGTGTGGTGTATATGGATGAAGGATTAGTCGTTGCCGTGGGGGGCAGAAAGGTACCGGCGCGTATCCATACGAAACATGAATGCAAGACAAACCCCTCGTTGTCTATACAGTGGGTTCATCATTCTGGCAAGGTAATGGACACTCGGGTGTGGCTACTTGTGTGTAATTGATGCCACTTAATGGTTTACGCACTCAATAGCCTCTTCCTTAATGCAACTCGCTTCGTTGAAAATCTGCTCTAAAAATGGTGTAGCTACCAAAGACAATTAACTTTCCGGCAAGCAAGAAATGCAGACTGGCAGCAATGCCTGTCATTTAGTTTGAGTTTCTTAACTGCATTCAGCATGTACTTGGCAGTTTTAGAGACGCTTTTATCAAATGCCCTCTTCGGCCGTGCAATCAATTCGGATCGAATCTTCCGGCAATTGATTCCCCAAGTGGACTTTTAATTACTACCCTTGATATCTGAAATCAGGCAAATGCCAACTAATTGCTGCAGATATGCATGAAGATAATCAAGCTGCAAGTGACAATAAGAATGTGAAGCTGGTAAGTAGGTGCATATACGTTCAGGTTCGGCATGTGCGTATTAATTCCATGTGGTGTCCAAGTGCATTATGAGGTGAGTGGTATTGCATTCATTGCATTTCATAATTGTTCTGAATGGTGCAGTGTAGGCCGGTATTGTATTGCAGTTGACAACACCAGGTGTAGGGAATGTCTTCTGGTGTAAATTTACTCTAAAGTCGATGACTGGTACTCTCTTGTCGAGAATCAGAAAAATGATGAATGAACCTCGTTGTGGTTGAGGCTTCAGGTAGTCACTAGTCACATGAATTAAAGAACAATTGCGTTTAGAGAGCAGTTAATATGATATGTAGTTGTAGGTACATATTATTATGTATACCTGACCTGGATACAGAAAGCATATTGGAGTACAAAAGAAATATATGAGTTGGACTTTCTCTGCATTTCTCCAGAGAAGATGTACTTCTATGTAAAATGACTTCAAATGTAGAAGATTTTTCAAAAAAGCGCAGTAGATTGGTTGCTTTATTTAAGAAAATTAACTACATTTAATGTATTTAACTGAGACTTTATATAAGATAATTGATTTGAATAAATTTCAAAAAATACAGCACGAAATTGACTCCGAGCATTTTGTGAATACCTTTTTGTTCCTAGCTTAGGTTCACTTTGGCCAATCGGTTTTTTGTTATAAAAGCTCAAGAACGTATGAAATTTCAAGATTAAAATCGCCTTCACACGTTATCCTGAAGATGAACTAAGATTCGCTGTTCGTTACACTTTATCTGCTGTTAATTATTTTTAACCGTTCGCTTCTCGAAGGTAAGTTTCTCACTGAGTGGAAAGCATCGTTTCTCGTTCCTAGTCATAAGTCTGGTTCTAAAAATAATGTTGAGAACTATCGAGGTATTTGTAAGCTCTCGGCAATTCCTAAGCTTTTTGAGAGCCTAGTTAAAAACAACCTTGAGTTTTTAACGAAAGAGTGTTTATCGGAAGCGTAGCATGGTTTTGTATCTGGTAGGTCCACTATCACCAACTTGGCTTCTTTCTCATCGTTTACTCTAAACGAGTTAGAAAAAAAACGTCAGGTGGACGCAATATATACTGCCTTCGACTCGCTCAATCATTCTATTCTCTTTGAGAAGCTTCAAGCCTTTGGAATTCACTCTGAAATGCTTCGCTGGATTACATCCTTCCTAATTGGTCGCGTTTAGCGAGTAAAAATCGGAACATCGCTTTCGAAACGTATTAACTGTACATCTGGTGTTCCGCAAGGGAGCCATTTAGGTCCACTGCTTTTTATTATTTTTATAAGTGATACCGTGTCAACGGTCAGATATAGCCAATGCCTACTATATGCGGATGATTTAAAATTATTTTCATCTATTAAAAGTATAGAGAGCTGCACTTTGATTCAATCTGACCTGGATAGAATAATTGATTGGTGCAACGTCGATCGCTTAAAATTAAATATAAAGAAATGCAATGCAATCTCTTTCGAATATAATTATACAATTAATGCAATTAAATTAAACAGGGAAAATAAAATTAAAGATTTAGGAGTCACGCTCGATACGTCTTTCTCGTTTAAATATCATATTGAATATACTGTCGCGAAGGCCAATTCTATTGTTGGCTTTATAAAACGTAATGGAAGGGACTTCAGAGACCTATTTACTTTACTTTCGCTATTCACTGCCTTAGTTCGGTCCTTCCTTGAATATGCTGATGTGATTTGGAATCCTGCATTCTCAACCTATTCTGATCGCCTTGAAAAAATTCAAAGGCGATTCACTACATTCATTTTTTATAAATTACACTGGGAAGCCTCTCCAAATTATAAGGCAAGGTGTTTATTTCTGGGCATTAAATCTTTGAAATCGCGCCGTCATATTCATGATATAATGTTTGTCAGAGACTTGCTATGCTTTCATACAAGATGTTCTGTTCTGCTCTCACCGATGCCAATATATGCACCGATGAGATCTTTGAGAACACGGCATCTCCTCTTAGAAAAAAATCATCGGACAAATTATGGCCTTAATGAGCCGATAACAAGAGCCATTGCAGCTTTCAACAGCGTTTGTACAGATATAGATTTATCTTTGTCGAGAGACAGTTTCAAAAAGAAATTATTGTACATATTTATTTTCTAACAAATTATATTTTTAATTTGATTCTTTACTTTTACTTTTATTTTCCAAAATCTGTTATTTGTATTGAACAATTGTAGATGAAATAAATAAATAAATAAATAAATAAATTATCATATAAGTCAAATCATAATATAAATACATGAACATCAAAAGTTTCGGTACACTTTTTAAGTATTTATTATGAAATGAGGAGAATAAAACTTATATCATTCGAAAGGTACTGTGCCACAGATGTGCACAAACCACAAATCGTGGGTATATGTCGCCATTAAGGCTGGTAAAATTAAGTTATGAATTCCCCATACAAAACAGGTATGGCGACATTAAATTTGTCGCCGACATTATTACCATAGTAACGTTTTCAAATATAAATTATCTTAGATTAGAACCTGTTTACAATGGAGCAGCTCATTTACGTATTTTTTCCATATCTAGATGTCGCTCTCTTCGTTAATAAAAAAAGAAAAACATAAATAACGAAAACAATTGTGTTACGCTTTTTAGTATTACATTTTACATCCTTATAAAAGGAATGGTCGAGTTTCGACCGCAAGCGATACTAGTACAGATATACAGTAGTGGTCACGAATTTAGCACACATCACACCGTTTTATGTGTTTTCAAATTTTCTGCAGTTCTCTTTTCTCAACCGACTGTAAACTTGTGTTTATCTGTTGATATTAATCACTCAAACCAAATTCCGTTATTTTTCCGATACCATTCTACTTTAGTTTTGTAAAATGCGTAATTTCTGTCACTGCAGTCAGTTTTATTCTGGAGACGATTTTAGCACAATATTAACTTGCTCTTATATTTGCGTTTTTTTAATAAATCGGAATAAATTATCAGTTATTTATGCATTTCCTTGTGATAAGTTTCAAGTTTATCAAAAAAGTGTTATTAGGTATGGCAAAAGGTCGATGGTGTTGAGAGGAAAAGAGAGCTCTTATTTTGTAAATGAAAGCTATAGGCCGGAAGGTTGCAGAAATATTGCTATTGCAGTGTTCAAGGAAGATGGTATACAATGCTTTATATCATGTTGAAACTTATGAGGTCACTAAAAATGTGAAACAAGTTCCTCGAGCTAGGAAAACGACACCAAAGGAAGACCAAATAATTCATTGGACTTCAGCTAAAGATCCTTTTAAAAGCTCCAGCATCATACAAAACGAACTGTCATCTGAATATGGTATCAATGTTTCGTCAAGGACTATAAGGCGCCGACTTAATGAAAAAAAATTACGTGGATGCATAGCACAACAAAAACCGCTTGTATGAAAAAAAAATTTGAGGGCCAGGATTGACTTCGCTAAACACCACCTTGCCAAGCCACTAAGTTTTTGGAAAAATGTACTTTGGAGCGATGAATCCAAATTCTGAAGGTTCGGATCAGATGGGAAAAAATATGTATGGCGTCCTCAAAACATGCAGCATCACCCAAAGTACACTCTTAAAACAGTTAAGCATGGTGGTTGAAGTGTGATGGTCTGGGGTGCTTTTTCCTCCAATAATAAAAATTGATAGCAAAATGGATCAACACATTTATAATAACATCATTGTAAATCACATTATACCATATGCAGATGCCAATTTACCGATATTGTGGCGGTTCATGCACGATAATGACCCTAAGCACACTTCTAGGCTAGTGGAGAGTACCTTAGAAAATAATAAGATTAACGTGCTGAAGTGGCCTGCGCAATCACCCGATTTGAACCCGATCGAAAACCTTTGGAACGATGTTGAACACCCAACAATTTATCCGATTTGTGGAAGAAAATTCAAAGCGCCTGGTATATACCATTCCAAAGAGACGTTGCGAGGCATTGGTAGAAAGCTTGCCTAGAAGATTTACTGCAGTGATAAAAAATAAAGGATTTCCTACAAAATACTAAATAAAGTAAAGTAGAAATAAGGGTAAGTTGTTAAAATAAGTTATCATTTTTGAGTATAATCTAGTCAAATCCGTAAATGTGCTAAATTCATGTCCAAGGTATACTCGTATATTGTTTCAATATAATAGTATGTTCTTCTTTTTTTTGCAGGTACAATATATAATTCTGTTTTATAAAAATACGAAGGCTTACTTATGTATGTAATATAAATATATGAATAGAAAATGTTTTTATCATATAAATAAAATTGGTGAAGTTCTGTTCGACTAAGATTGAATTTGACTGCATGTATTTAAATGCAAAAATCTTAGAAACTGCTCAGTATATTCTGGTGCATTTTTCACAGGCCTATAGAGGATACCTAGGCCTACGATCTCTACTTTGTCTGCACTCTATATCTCTATAAATTGCGGAAAAAATTGGACAAGAGTAATTTATTTTTTCGTTTCGTTTTGCTTTTTTCTTTGTCACGCTTTCCGTTCGAAAATACTGGGAGCATTTAATTATAGTTAACAACAGCTTATAGATGACATCTGCAGGTACAACTTAGGATATCCAATAACTCGATAACTTAAAAGGTTTCTTAAATAAATAGGCAAAATTTGAAACATTTGTACGATTTTCACCTGCATGAGTAGATATGCACTTCATTCTCAAATCAAACATACTAACCGCGCAATATTTTGACCTTATTTTACTCCAGTGATGAAGAGGGTGACAGACAGAGGCAGTATGCTGTTTGGTGTGTTAAGAAAGAAATGTCAAATATGTAGGAATGAAATGTCAAATAGGTTTAGGTATCAGTGATACCAGATCGTGGTTTTATTACATTAGGGAAAATTCCTGATAATATACGTCGTACCTGTTTATAAATGGTATTTGCAATCAAGATGAGGCAGTAAATTACCCGGTCGAGTTTTTAAATAGAATTACTGTCCATGGCCTGGAATTAAAAGTTGGAGATCCCATTATGTTGCTTCGCAATTTGAATCCCCTAAGCTTTGTAATGGAAGCAGATTGAGAGTGATTTCGTTGCAGAAAAACGTTATTGAGGCGTTAATTTTAACTGGGTCTGGTAAAGGAGACACGGTTTTTATACCAAGAATATAAAAATAATTCCCAGCAATTATCCATTTCAGTTTAAACGGATTCAATTTCCTATTAATGTTTGTTCTGCCATGACAATCAATAAGTTAGAGGGTCAAACTTTAAGAAAAGCGGGAGTTGAATTAATAAAGAAAAAATTGCCCGTGGAGTTTTATCTTATATGTAGCGTGCTCCAGGGTAAGTAATGCAGCAAATATCACTATCTTAGTCGATAGAAACCGCTTATGGTATACAAATTATATTAATAAAAAAAAGTGAGCCAAATATTATAAAATTATTTTCATTGTCCAAAGAATATTAAATTATTGCCGATTAGTCCAACGGGCATTTGCAATGCCATGAAGATAAAGGCAGAGTGGCCCAGTCTACGGGAGGGTTTTTAGTACGGGTTCAAGTCCCTCACTTTTGCAGAAGGCTCTTTCTGAAATTTTTTTCTATCAATTGTTCTGAAACCACATTTTGCACTTGCGAAGCCGGGCGGGTACAGCTATTTTAAAATAAAACAAGAATCATAATTTTCGTTTTCTTTGATAAGATGTGCTAAATTCGTGACCACTACGGTATGTGAGAGAAAACAAGATTCGTCTAAACAAAGTGAAAGGTCTTGGATTTCGTTAAAAAGCTGTGAACGAAAATCAAGCATCATAAAGTATAACATGAGCATTTTTATTGCTAAAGCTCAGTATCCTGCTCGCGCTAAATTTTATCTCCCTAACAAAAATGTCTACAAAGATAAGATTTAGCGAGGCAGTTTAGCAAAGCAGTATCCAGTTCGCTCGCTAAATTCTTAACTTCATATAGATGGGCCGATGACAAGTTTTCACTCATTTAGCCCGTGAAATAAATGTGCGGTACATTAAATCGAAGATAAATGTTGACAGAAGAAAAAGGAGGAAAAATTTGTGTTGTGATTATTATGGATTTTCAGAGGAAACCACAGAGAACGTAAGCGTGATAAATAAAAGAAAACGCAAAACCAAAATACAAACTAATTATTTAGCTACCATTTATCTTTCGTGTGGAGAATCGAAGTGGAGACTAGGGACGCTAATATTTAGCGCGAGCAGGATACTAAGCTTAAAGCCTAGTATGTTGTTCCAGCAAACCTAAATTTAAGCACCTATCCAATGTTTCTCTTCACCAGTTCGCTTAATGTTTGCTTAATTTTGACAGTGTAAGTTCCTTGTTTCTATATTTGTATTTCTACAGCTCCCTTCTTAAAAAACCTCTTCCATTACTCCTCGTTAAAATATTCCATTTCTAAAAGAAATTAAATTATCAACAACGAAGTTCTTTGTGTTCCATATGAGGGAAGCCGGGGCATAACAGGCACCCAGGGCAAAACGGGCTCCCTCAATATTTCTCTGTTGAGTAAAGTGGGAAGTCTGAAAGTATGCCGTCTGCCTCAATATGCCGATGCCAATTTAGGGGAAAACCCTTTTTTGATAAAAAGTTGCACGTATGCTATGTGTTGGCCAATAGAAGGTTTTATTCAATTGAAGTTATTTTGGTGCCAAGTGAAGTGTGTTTTTTTTTCTGCAAAGGTTCATTATAAATTTTATATTCATCATTATTCATCAAAGTAAGTAAATGTTGTTTGTAAAAATCCTTTTATTTGTCTTAAACTGTTAAATTGAAAAGAAATTTTTAAAGATTATTAGAAGAATAGGTTATGGGGCAAAATGGGCGAGGCATAATGGGCATGGGTGCCCGTCATGCCCCATTCATTTTTTCTTGTACTCACGTCATTTTATTTAAGCATTAATTATGTTTTTTTTTAGATGGTTCGAAATTATGTAAGAAAGACTGACCGGCAACAATGGAATGTAGATCACATGCGTCGAGCTGTTGAAGACGTAAGAACAAATAAAATGAGTTGCAAGTCTGCTGCCCGGAATCATAAAATTCCTCGAACGACTTTACAAAGATTCCTAAAAAAAGCTGATTTAAGTCCGGACCTTCCACTTGTTGTAACTAAAGTGGGAAATTTTAAACCAGTGTTTTCAGTGGCTCAAGAAAAAGAGCTAGCCGAATATCTTAAAGATATGGAGGGGCGTTTATTTGGCTTTTCCATGAAAGAATTTCGAGAACTAGCTTATGAACTCGCCGAAAAAAATGGATTAGTAAATAATTTTGACACTGAAACACGCATGGCTGGAGAAGATTGGGCACGCAACTTTTTAAAACGGAATGCAAAAATTTCCTTAAGAAAACCAGAAGCAACATCTGCAGCTCGAGCTATGGGATTTAACCGTGTCGCTGTCGGAAACTTTTTTCAATTGTTGGAAGAGTGCGTCGAAAAACATGGATTTTCATCAAACAGGATATTCAATGTTGACGAAACAGGCATCACAACAGTCGCGAAGAGTCTGGGAAAAATTTTGGCAACAAAAGGAAGAAAACAGGTAGGATCGCTTTCGTCATCAGAGCGAGGACAGCTTCTTACAGTGGAAATTTGCATGAGCGCTGATGGTTCCTACATGCCACCCATGTTTATTTTTCCACGAAAAAGGATGAAAGCCGAACTAATGGATGGGACACCACCAAATTCATGGGCCGAGTGTAACCAAAATGGATGGATTACCAAAGAGTTGTTTTTAAAATGGATCAAAAAGTTTATTGAATGGTCACGGACAACAAAAGACCAACCCGTTTTGTTACTCTTAGATGGACATGCAAGCCACGTTAAGAGCGTTGAAGTGATAGATGCTGCAAGGGCCAGTGGTGTGGTCATGTTGTGTTTCCCACCTTTATGTTACCTTTATGAAGCCCCTAAGTTCGTATTATGGAGATGAAGTTAATAAATGGCTAAGACAACATCCTGGAAGAACAGTTACCCACTTTCAAGTAGAGTTGTTCGGTAATGCCTATTTAAAAGCTGCCACAATGCCAACCGCGATTAACGGCTTTCGAAAGACTGGAATATGGCCTGTTAATCGAGATGTATTTGTAGACCAAGACTTTTTACCATGTGAAACCACTGATTTGCCGAATCTTGAGATCTCGTTTGTTGACCCATATTTGCAACCAGAAGAGCTGCCACCATCCTCAACACCCACTGATCCATTGATGATATCTCCACAGCCTGTTTTGGAAACGAATAATTCATCCGCAATGGCTTCCCTCAATTCCGATGAACCGAGATCAATAGATTCCTTGATGTTATCCCCAAAGCCCGTTTCGACAGAGAACGATGCGCCAACGACTTCAACTTCTTTTCAAAAGTTTTCTCCATCTCAAATTTTTGCTATTCCTAAAGCATCAGCAAAAAAAAAAGTTTCTAAGCGCCGAGGAAAAACTGCTGTTGTACAAGCTCTCCGTTCGAAGCTGAATCCACCAAGTCAAAGCATCCCATGATGAAAAATAAAAAAGGCAACAAGAAAAAGAAAATTAATAAGAATAAAGAAACTTCTGAAAGCGAGGAGGAGGACGAGGAGTGCCTTTATTGTGGGTATTTTTACTCTCAATCTACGGAAGGATGGGTTTCCTGCAGAGCCTGTGGTAAGTGGGCGCACTGTTCTTGTGCTGGAGAAGATGATGTTGACGATGAATCTAGCCATATTTGCTCGCGTTGCAACCCAATTTAGCTTTGTGCCCATCATGCCCCACCTATGTCCATTCTGCCCCAGCGTCGGGGCATATCTACAAAAATCCTTAAGGGGCCCGATATGCCCCGGCTTCCCCTACTGTTAATTTTCTTTCATTTAAAATTTTGTTGCGAATACCGATATTTTCTCTGATCTGTCAAAATTCAGCTGTGGAAATATGTATTTTGCATTAATACGCTTACTTAAATTCTGTGGATAGTGGCTAACAAATTTAGCTTGAACTGCGTACTGCTTGGCTTAACTGCTTTGCTTATTTTTATCTTTGGAGACATTTTTGTATGGGAGCTTAATTTACGCGCGAGCAGCATACTATGCTTAAGGATCGAATTGTAAAACAATATTTCAAAGAATGGAATTTTTCTGATTAGTGATTATGTTAAGTTTTTTTTTAAAACAAATAAAACAAATTTGATATTAAAAAAAAATCAATCACCAATATTTTTTTTTGTTGCAAAGAATGCTTTTTATTATAACTTCGATAAGAGCGAGTCGCCTCCAACGAAACATAAGCGTGGGTCTTCCTTTTAATATTCTCTCATACCTAATTAAAACTGAAAACAATTGCAAATAGCCTTCATTAAATCGAATCGTTACGACGGTTATCATTTTTTAGTTGTTACACGAAGCATAGAAGCATCGTCGAGACGATGTCGTTCAATCGTTTTGTACGTTTCACCAAATTTAAATTCGTTTTCCATTAGGCTATTCAGATTTTGCTTACAGCTTTCAGATTTTTTGTTCCCAATGGTACGATCACATTTTTTTTGCATTTGTGCTCTGTAAAATAAAGTGCACGACTGGATCGAACGAAACTTTCTCGTTCATCAAAAGTTTGCTTGGTTGTTTTCTTATTTTATTAGGTAGGTAAAAAAATCTGAAAAACAATGCTAGATAAAAGAAACATTGCATAGATAGAATATAGCAAAAGGAATAGTGTTAAATAAAATTCACTTTTGGGTGTACAAGTGTACATATCAAATAACAATGTGAGTTTTTAAAAGTTGAAGCTCTCAGTAAAAGGGAATTGTCACAAGTGCTGGTAAGAGAGTTATAAGTGCCATTGTACTATTTTATAAGCCTTTACACTTTACAACATTTTTGAGTAGATACGAAGACAAGAGTAGTAGGAGTTTCTGTTTTCTGATCTGTTGGGTCATGTCTTTATTCTGATTAGTAACGCTGCTATAAGGTGTCTATGATTGGAAGCAGGTTTCGTGATAGATCTATATCTTTATATAGATGTACTATATTGTAAGAATTCGGATATATTTTTTTGAATATGCGTTAGCAGTTATAAACTGAATATCCCAATTGTCGTGTGTGGTGTGAAAATGAAGAAATCTCTGATTGCGGTTGATATTATTGTTAAAAAAAAGAAGTGGGTTACATTTGTTAAAAATAAGTTTTGCTTAGCTGTTATTGCATTTTTATTAGAAGTGGAAAAATGATATTATTACAAAAATATACCGTAGATATGTGAATACAAATCGGGATTTGTGAAGTAATTTTTAAGAATTGATTATTATCTAATCTAGTTTATTCGAATTTTTAGAGAAAAAATAAGTACGAAATCTTATTTAGAATACTTTTATTATCTTTCGTAAGCATTTTGATCAAAATCGTTAGAGCGGTTTTTGTAAAATTTGGCAGACAAAACAGCACTAAATATTGCAATATTTAGTTTGAAAAATACTATTGATTTACTATTTAGCTGAAAACCGAGTACAAGCTATTGTTCGGGATGTAAGCATTACATTGACATCGAAAATGGGGTTTTCGAAATATGAGCAGTTTTTAAAATTAGCGTTTTCGGTGAATCGAATTGAAAATTAAGCACTCAATAATTTTGTAAACATCAATTTTACTCTAAGTATTGACTAAAATTAAAATTATTCCTACCGTTTTCAGATAAACTAAGGAAGACCGAATTTTAAAAAAATGCATTTTTCAAACATCCATTTTACGATAATACAGAGAAAAACTGAGTTTGCCATTAAGTTGGAAATGACCATATTACCTTCGAAATTAATTTTTGTTACAATCGGAAAACTTACTATGCAGTTATGTTAACTTCACCTACTTAAGCTTAAATATCAATTTTGGTTGAAATCGTTACAGCCGTTTTCGAACAAATCAAACTGGTATAAACATTTTGTATGGGAAGTGACATTAATACTAAGTTTACAATTCCTAAGTTTGTAGGAAATCCGGGCAGGCGTTTAGGCTGTAGGCCTCGGGACATACAGACGGACAGAATTTTGCGACACACTTTTTTAAGTTCCTAGCATCGTAATGTCTGAATTGATTAACATCTCGAGTTCGACATTTTGTACGAATACTCTTGCTACGTAATGGAGAAAGTTAAAAATTCAGATATATTGAAATGTATATAAAATTCCATTCATTTATGTTTAAATATCCGTTTTAGGGGCAAAATTTAAATTTTCGTCAGACTTTTCGTCTTTAAACGTACTTACTCTTCAAAGTTTAGCAAATGTTAAATGTCTTGGTGTTATTGAAAGTAGGAATGTGACTAACATATCGAGTTTCGAAAAAGTTGCCTAAGTCTCAAAAAAGATTGCTATTAAATAAGAGATGTTCGGATTTCTAATTTAGTAAATTTAACAGCAGACTAATACTATGTTCCCACCAACGTAATTTAGCTGAAGTGATTTATAAATCACGAAAGGCGTCTCCACCGAACTTTAAGTGATTTAGTGTGACTATTTTGTCGACTTTGACATTAGGTGTCCAACACCAGATAGTTATTTTTTTTGTTCTTTCTGTTTTTTTTGCCATACCTTCCAAGAATAAAACAATTTTTCATTGTACGAACTTAATAAAAATATCAAAAACTCATCGAAACACGAACAAAATTAGAAAATTGAATTTGAAATAATTTTTTTGACAATTTTCTTTGTTTTTTGTGTGCTGAATAAAGTGCTGAAGTTAATAACAGGTATGTTCGATTTTATTTTGTGTGGATTTGCGATGACAGATACGTAATTAAAAGTTAAACACATATAAATCACGTAAATATAAATCACGAAAATGTATGATAAATCACGTGATTTATGAGATGATTTAGCTAAATCAAGTTGATTTAGCTAAATCACGTTGGTGGGAACATGGTATAACTTGATGTATTTCAGTTTTTACTGGACCGATGGGTCACGTGAATAGTTTTTTTCAGTTGACGTTTACGGAGGGTTAGCCGACAAATATAGTCAAAAAAATCCTGCCTGCATACTCTGTTGACGTTAAGAAGTATCAAAATTCAAAATAAACTACGAGAATGTAACAACAATTCATTTAGGGCCGTTAGCTGCTACGACTCATACCGAATTAATTGTCACATAAACTTTTATATGACAGGTTATGCCCTAAAAAAAGTAGCCTATAAGTATTTAAGTAGAACTTAAATCTTTAAGATTCGTATGAACAAACGGCCCTTAAACTAGTAACACGCACGTACTTGTATACGTTATCTTTTTGACGTTTACATGAACTCGTTATCCGAACGACCCCATTATTTCATAAAAACATAACAAACTTTTGATAGATCAAATGGATTAAGAATGTGATATAGAAAAAAATAATTGTATAATAGGAACAAAATCACCAAATGTAGGTACTTACTTTAAACTATAAAAAATAATTAAACATTTAACAAGATGTTAGGAACAAACATTGGAGAGGAGATTAATTTAGGCTTCTATGAAACCAGAGGCCATAAACTAACTATTAAATAGACTGACAGCTTTAGCCAAAAAAGAGAAATTGCCTACAAGCTGAATTTGACCTTGGATGTAGCCCAGTTTGAATTGATGTATTTGTGCCTATGTTAATCAAAGGGGACTCACTCATACTTGAAAAAACCAGCCTACACTCTTCCGGTTCCGGCTTAAGCCGCCATGTCGGTAGCCTGAGGGTGACTTGCATTTCAATATCGAGGGCTGTGTTGTAAACCATAGTTTTTCTGAGTTCCAGGCTGACATTTTTCGCTACTTTTTATATAAGTAGTTGTTCGATTTTCTTATAATTGAATAGAAATTAATGTTGAAATTACAGGATATAGAGAAAAGGAATATTTTTTAAGTTATTTTATAATGAATTTTGGATAGATAGACATAATTTTTATGATATCGATAAAAAAATATTATTCGCATGTTCGCCATAGAATTTTCTTTAAGTTTCGCAACCAATTTCTCCTTTCACATTCCCATTTTTTTTTAATGATCGATGAGGTGAAACTATTAACAACAAACGAGACTGACAACTGTACTGTCACTTAAAAAAGTGTAAGAAAAATTACAAACAAAAAGTCAAGTAAAACAAATCGTCAGTTTCCTAGAAAACAAATTGTGAAGAAACAAAAATAAATGTGCAGTCATCATTTTGCAACTTTATTTTACTTTTCACATAAATAGTGGCATTATTTTCATTCCGAAAATGTCTACCAAAAACTTTTCAGTTGTGTTTTTTTTTATTAAAAACTAGCACTATTCATTTTCTTGGCTGAAGCAGTTGTTTTCGACAACGAATCTAAACTCTCAGAACGCATCCATCAGCTGACAGGAACTCACGAAATACACTAAATCTCAGTCAGTGTTCTTAGCATTCTCTCTTTATTTTTCCCACGAAGCGTGTTTAGTTTTCCCTTTTCACTAAACTCAAATTACCTCTATATTTTTTATGAAAAAAATATGCTTTTAAAAGTAAAATTCTTATTTTTCGGAAAGAAAATAACATTAAATAAATCTTCAGTACAAAAAACCGCAGTTTGCTAACATTATAATCATTATTTTCGGTAATGGAATTTGTTGCTAAAGGCAAATCTCCTTTTTATGTACATTTAGTGCTTTGATATTCATGGTGAAATGTAGTTTTTATGTTTTCTTATCAGATTGTTGATATTCCCACAATTTTGATGTTTTACGCACGAACATTTTACCGAAAATTGAAATTCCCACAAAAAGGTAGAGATGCCACAATGTAGGAACACTGCTGAGTGTCAGTATTTTTTTTGCTGCTTCACACGTATTCACCGACAGTAAAATAGCGAGCGGTGGTAGGGCTTATATTGAAAAAAATCTGCGGGGTGAATCGGGGAGACTTAGGAAAGCTGTCAGTCTATTTAATAGTTAGTTTATGCCAGAGGCCATACATACTTAGACTGAGACCGACAACTAGGGATGCCAGACGTCCCGCTTAGTATTGGACTGTCCCACTATAGGCGTTTTTCTTTTTTAGTTCAGAGCTGAGCTCTGAACCGAGCTCGAGCATTATGAGCGCTCTCTGAAGCGAGCGTACTCAGATCGTTCTGATGTATTTATGAAACACACTTGAGCAAATAGCTGTCATTTTTAATAAATATATGTATAAATTGAATATTTATTAATTGTTGTTTATTAAATTGGTTAACCTTCAGTTCCAGAGCAACAAGGTTCGTCCGCCATTTCAATTATTTTGTTTAGCCTGCTCAGTCAATTTATTCTGAGCTCATAGAGCGCGCTCTGGTTATGCTCTGAGAGAAAAAAAAAAAACACAAATTCTGAGCTCTGATGTATCTGAGCTAAAAAAGAAACACGAACTTTTTGTATAACAGTTCAGGTTACGCTCTGAACACTCGCAGTCACATTTGACAGAAAAAAAAAAACCAGGAAAATAAAATAAATGAAATGGCGGACGAACCTTGTTGCTCTGGAACTGAAGGTTAACCAATTTAATAAATAAAAATTAATAAATATTCAATTTTTACATACATTTATTAAAAATGTCAGCTACGTGCTCAAGTGTGTTTCATAAATACATCAGAACAATCTGAGCACGCTCGGCTCAGAGCGCGCTCATAATGCTCGAGCTCGGTTCAGAGCTCAGCTCTGAACTAAAAAAGAAAAACGCCTAGTGTTCTGGGTCTCTGAACTCAAAAAGTTAGCCATAACATAAAATATGAATTCAAATACTTTTACTTAAACCAAATCGTACCTATTACAACCAAAAAAATGCACCCTAACTAAAATAAAAACGTTTTTTTTTCACTTCAAATGCAAAAATGTCCCGCCAGCTAATTTTTCAGATCTGGCATCCCTTCCCCCAACTCGCAATCCTCTTGCCGCTGGTACCCTCAATTTTTCCCAAAACCCACCATTTTGTTTTTCTAGGGGTGTTATGTCGACTAGAGTCCGTTCAAAGTACACAAAAAAATGGTATCAATCAGCAGCCAACTGTGGACTGAGCCAGAGTTGGTAATATCACATTTCAACCCAACTAAATGCTATATTGTATTAATTGTAATTGTATTAATTAATTTAATTTGTTTAGTTAATAAAATATATAGAGATGTTTTATATTCTTAAAACATATTAGGGCAAACGTATTTTTCACTTTACGATATATTTAACATCGATTATGTGTCCAAATTTTGTTGAATAATTAACTAATGAAAATTTGTTCAAAATGTTACTATCTAATTATTTTTTTACAAAAAACCTGCATTAGTATTTGTTATAAATATTTAAAGCAACAAATGTCCACTTATCCATAAAAATAAGATTACTCTCCAAATTAATTCAATTGTAACGAATAATTTCACATTCAACGAATACAATTTCATGAACACTTTGCTCACAGTGCAATAATGACAACGTTTAGGTGTCACGGAATTTTCGAATTAACGTGACATTTGTCAATATGTATTTTTACGTAAAAACGCTAGCGCACCTAATCTTTGCCAGTGTGTAATAATTCAATTTGGACAACTCTGCTTGCCAAAAATAATGTTCCCAAGGTTGGCAGGTAGGAAGATAGTTGATGTACGATGTGTTTGGCGAGGAAAAATGTCACAAGTCTTTTTTTTTTAATATCGTTGTCGTTGGCCAGACCGTTATTGCTTGCCAGTGGTATAGCAAATCCTTGAAGGACGTTCTTCCATCTCATATTGTTTGTTTATTTATTTATTTGTTTATTTGAAATAGAGTGGCTTCGTACAATTAAGAACCAAGTTATTTTACTAGTACATAAGATACGGGAGAATAATAGAATGACAACAATATTAATACATAAATTATAAATAAAAATAATAACATTTAGGAAAAAACAGAATACAATAAGAATTTAAACATAGATTTCGAATTTTTGAAAAGACTAACAACTATAGGTATTTTTAAATTTTTAAATTTTACAATAAAAACAAAAAAATTAAGAGCAACAAGTGTGTTTTGTTTAATTTTAAATCTATATGCTTAGTTAATTTACTTTATTTATGCCTATTTTTGTGTCCAGTCTCCTTTAAAAAAAAAAAAATTATTGAATAGAGAAGCACTGAAATCTCGTGACCCTACCATACGTCTAATTACATAATGGCAGTGAATTCCATAACCTTATAGCATGAACAAAAAACAAACGGCTACTTTCTAAATAGCGATGAATTGGGGGAATTATATTTCCAGTTCTGGAAGAACAAGGAAACTGCAGCTTTTGGTATAAGTAATTTGGTTTATGCCGTGATATTAAGTTACCTAGGAATAGACAGTTACGATAGTTTAGATAGTTTCGCAGAGAACATCCTACGATAATATTGCCTTACACTAGCTATAGATCTGTTCCGGCAATGAGGCCACTTAACAACTAGCACTAGCTACAGGGGCAAAAGTGAGGGCAGTTAAATATAAGTTTGCTTCAAAAAAGTCTCAATGAATATTTTTGAAATATATTTTTTTTTAATAATTCCAATTCAAATTTTTGTATGTTGTTCGGATTTAAAACCTTCTGAAAACCTCCCAGGTTTGCAATAAACTTAATTCTAAAAAGTTGGGAAAGAGTAAGTGTGTATCAGGTTTTCATACTTGGAAGACGCCTACTATAGGCAAAATTAAGGAAAGTAAGCTAAAAGCTAAAAAAAAAAGAAATAATTAGTTGGCGCAACAGGTACATAGGGACACAAGTCCTAGCTTCTCACAACCATTCGTCTTGTGTGAGTTTTTTAGGACGAATGGAAGGGATCTATACAATTGTATGCCATGTCCAAACGGCCAATTGAGAAGCTTTATCATGACAAGTATGCTCTCGTCTGTTTTTTTCAGACGTTCGGAGAGGTGGCGCAGATACATTCTAGTATCTCGGTCTTAAGCTTGTAGGTGGTAGGAAGCCTTCAAAAAACATTTGTTACTTAGTAAAAATAGTTACTTTGTTGCTTTGTCAAAAAGTCACTACCTCAACAAACATACACTCAACCTTCTTCGAAGGATATTTTTAGTCTTGGGGCTTATACTATTTATATATAAACCAAGGAAAATGTTCAATTTGATCAATTGCTCGTTATCTGTCAAATACAAGACCGAGAACTTATCAGCAAGGCTTGTATTTATAAGTCTCAAGTAATTATTTTTAAAAAAGGAGGTGCAAGGAATTGCGCAAATGAAAAATGGAAATTTAACGGAGAGTTTATCCAAGTGGTCAAGGAATACAAATATTTATGAGTCCATTTTACGAGAAGTCTTAATATGGAGAGACATCTTAATGAGAAATTGACCAAGTCAAAAACTGCTATTAACGTGGCTTGGAGGAAATGCTTTAGCAACAAATTTGTCGCGCATAGTAGCAAGTTCAAAGTTTTCGAAGCGGTGCCGGAATCTATCCTATTGTACGCATCACAAGTTTGGGGTGGAAAGAGGTATGATACGGTGGAGAAACTCCTGAGGTATTACCTAAAGAGAACATTTCACCTACCATCGAAAAAGCCGAATTATATGCTTATGATAGAAACAGGCTTATCGCCACTCTTTATAAAAACCCTTAAACGGCAGGTGGATTACATTCTCCAAGAGCGCAACATGCCTAATTATCGATTACCAAAAAAAGAGATGGCCTATACTGTTGAAAAGAAAATTGGATGGTTTAATGATTGGTTGGAACTGGCTAGTGGTTATGGTATAGAACTATGTCTGGAGGATTCATCAACCACTTGGAAGCCGCAGTTGTACCAGTTTATTGCTCAGGTGGACGAAAAGATCAGAGAAGAAATCGTGAATGAAGCAACAGGGTCACTCCACAGATCAATCTATAGCCAATTGTGTCATAACCTGCAGTAGAGAAACTACTTTCGGCATGAGTACGCTACTAATGTCATAGCATCAGTATTGAGGCTACGTGGAGAGCTCTTGAAATTAAACTACATTTCTCACCAGGGATGATTTACCGTCAATATGTAGTTTATGCAATAGGGAAGAAAGGGAGTACATATTCCATTTTGTTGGCAAGTAACCAATACTGCGTGAAACGAGAAGGTCTATTCTTGTTATCGGAGGATCAAGTCATAGAAGTCCTAAATCAGATAAATGTGGCGATACTTACTAAGTACTGCAAAACTGCTCTACAATATAGGGAAAATATTATAAATGAAAACTTTTAACAATCCATATTGAATATTTTAAATCTATGTTTTGTCAACCCGGCAGACGGTATTGCCATGTCAAATGATTTTATGTTAATTAACTAATTATTGTTGAAATATTTATGAAATTAATAAAATCTAAATCTAAATCTAAATATAATCTATAATCTGGTTTCGAGTTGAGAATCATGCATCAATACTATGTTTCGTGAACTTTGTCAGCCGTAGCATTTTATTGTTAAGCAATCTATAATCACATTACCTCTACTCAAATTTTTATAAAATGCTTTATGTCGTAATAAAAATAGATCAGGTTCCAAAAACATTTTGGAGCGCATTTTATAAAACAGGCGTTACGAAATAAGCCAAAAGTATCTCAACAACTACAATTAACTGCAATGTTCACTAATTTAAAATAGTGTCTTAAATGCTAACTCGGGTTTTAGAGATCGAAACGCTGCTTTGTGCTTCTATTTTTTTCTTTCAAACTGTAAAGTTTGATATAGCTTTTTTTTATCAACTTTCAAGGGAATCAGCTGCCCTTTTGATGTAGGTGCAAGATCACAAAACTTTTTAGTGCAACCGTTTTGAACCCACGGCAATTAGTTCGAACTAACTCTGCATATTCTTCGGTTGAGCAAATAATGTCATATGTGGGTTTCAAACAAGAATTGTTTACAAAGAATTGGATTTGTAGAGTGCCATTACTGGAATTCAACCATTTCTACAAATTATTTAGAAGAACAGTTCAAAATACAAACAAATTATAAATTATTTAAGGCAAAGTTTGACGTTGTCGATTTGGAAAGCATTTTCAATTGCTTGGGCATGTTTCTCTGAAATATTCGGAGAGTGGGTTGCTTCTTTGGCGTCAAAGGCTTTAAATTTGTTTTTCCTAAATATTTCTTAAAAATACTTTGTATGTCAACCAAATATTATTTAAACATTTTCAAAAATCCCTTTTGAAAATGTTGAATGATTTGTCATCTCTTTGATTTGAAAATTTAAAGTTTCTTACTTAAATCGTATTTGTTACGCTCAACTTTTGACCAAAAGTCAATCACCTAATACAATAATTGTCAATTCCAAGTTGCCAGTACAAATTTGTCAGAAAGACATCATGAAAATTCATTCCCGTGACAATTTAAACATGAAACGAGAAAACGGGCAAAAATGCAACATCGATTTCAGTTCTTGCAGTTTATACAAGGCCAAAATAAAATTGAAGAACCAGTTCGAAAATGTGTTGAGTTGTTAATGGCTTCAAATAATATCTATTCCAATGCCGAAAAGAAATAATTTGCCAAAAATGGTTTCAAAATTGCTGAAAATAAACTTAAACAATATGTTCTGAAATCTAAAAACACTACTTAGGGCCGGTTTGTCCAATCTTGGTTAACTTTAATCATCGATTATTCCAGCTGGTAATCATCAAATATGTTTGTTCAGCAAAATATTAACCAGAGAATCAGTGGTTTGGTTAGTTAACCAGAGAAATCGATAACCAGCTGATTTTGAGCGGTTAATCAGATTTAACCAATGATTTTTCTGGAATTTTGTATGTCCAAGTTTTTTTTTTAATTTTGACGTATTTTTTATACGCACCAACAATATTGTATGTCGAGAAAACTATACAAATAAATACAATAAATGTATATATATCTAGCTCAAGATGGAGTACGAATTAAATATGTCTCGTCAGTTTCGTAGACGTTTTAAATTGACAGATGTAAAGAATACGGTACACGTCAGTCTATTGAAGCTAATAGTAACAGTCCCCACCACAATAATAGATTCGCATCTATGTAAGATGCAGGATGATGTAAGATTATTTTCAACATTTTTAGCCGATGACAACTCTCATAAATTGAGATAAAGCGCACTCATAGAGCAAATATTGAAAGAATGAGAAAATTGCGACGGTCGTTAAATAAATTGAGATGATCCATTTGTAACATTTTATTGGTTGTTCCTTTAATTCGGTTTTGTTTAAAAAAAATGCTTATTGTCTCACAACAATAAGACTTTATAAGGAATTACATTTTTAAATAACGCTTGTATCATATTTGATTATGACATTCCTTAGCTAAACAAATTTTGCGTTTAGTTAGATTACTGAAAATAAATACATTAGTAAAATACCTTAAGAAATTATTTATCAAAAACAAACGAACCCGGAAAACAAAAAAATGTAACCATAGATTCGGTCAATCACTGAATTGACAAATAAACTGCAAAAGTGGAACGAATTGTCGCAAAGCTATGGTTCGGTTACAGAAATAAGAAATCGTTCAACAACCACTCATCGGTTTTGGGTAACCGTTAATTAGGTTTAAGTTATTTTAACACCAGACTATTTAATCAGCATTTTTTTTAAATTCGACAATTTAAATCTATATGCATAATATTCACTCAAAAACATGCATTCAACCTGCTTGATTAAAGATGCATTTAAATGCGGATTTTAGATGACTTTAACCCCATTTTTTAGCTTCTTGCTTTTTTTTACTTTCTATTACACTTTTCAACTTTTTTTATTTCCTGCGCCATGCGAGCAAATATAATGAAATTGAGTTCTAACCGGAGTTAAAGTACTTGATCTGGTCTAAGAAGTGCAGTTGAAATTCAATCGGATAGACGCCGTCAAGTTTAAAAAACTGGATTTATGTTCGACTGAATTTTATGGATTTCGACTTTTTGGGTTAAATTCACTGTAAATTCTGGGTGTAAACTTTAACTCGTAATAAAGTAAGTGAATGATATGGCTGTAATTCAGTTTTAAAAGCAAATCCTTTCCGAAATTGCAAAAAAAAAATGTTTGTCATTTGTGTAACAATGACCAAATTTATGAAAGTCAAAATTTGTTGCAAAAGACGTGCAAGAAATATTCTTTAAATACATTTATGAACACAATATTTTATAAGTGTAAATGTAATTTTAATAGCTGTGTTAAAAATGAACTTGACCCTGTTGAAAATTTTGCATTTTGCGGACCTAAAACGGACTCGGGGCTGACGCTATTTATCTATCTATTTGGAAGCTTGCAAATGGCCTTCTAGACAAATTAACATTTTTTTATGTTCAAACAATGTCTCAATATAAGAAATAATTCTTTTCTAAACCGTCTTAGATACGGAACTTAAATTCCACGCAATAGCACTCTTATAAGACCCCACAAGCGACAATAATCGTAAGGTACATCCACAGGCGAACAGACTGATATCAAAATGTTTATAACATTCGTCATACTTTATTTATTAACTTAAATGAGAACTATTTTTCTACGGTTGTACTTAGTAATATATAATTAAAATCATTTGCCAGCCATTTTCCTAAAATCTTGCGACAAAACGAAAACACTTGTCATTTTGGCTGTCATTTTCATTTTATACTTTTAGGAACATAAGTTTCACCTGTCATGGCAGCGATGATGCAGGTCGGTTACTAAAATGATCGCAAAATTTGCACGACATAAATTTTTTTGTATTATGGTGAACTCAACCAATAATGTCCATCTGTGTTGGATGTGAATGGCAGATAGTTTCCGTGAAATCACCACATACGACTAGGAAACAATTTGCTGTAACATATTTATTATTTTTTTGGCAATAAACACACCTTGGTTCCCAAATGTAATTAAAATTTTCCTACACTTTTTTTTAAATCTACGGGCAGGTTTGGGAGAAAAATAATAAATTTAACTTTGGTTGGGTTTTTTTTTAGAACCAAAGGCAAATGTTTAATGTGGCGATATTTTCTTCAGGCGGCTGATTGTCCAAAACATATTTGGTTCCCGCCTTATTTGTCTATAGAGATCGGTGTTTTATTATGTTTTAGTATGCAACGTTTAAGTTTCTATTATCTGTCTGAAATAGGAAAACAATGCCAAGAGCTGCAGCCTGAGGTGGGGATCATTTTTATTTAAATTTTTGTCGAGAAGGAATTTTCCAATACCTAGGTTAGAAATATTACCGTCAGCCGTGCCGCCGTACAGAATGTTTCGCCGTAGGTGCTTAGCAAATGGATAAGCCAGACGATTTGTAGGACAACAACTTTAAAGCATTAACTTCATGTTGATAGCAGAAACATATAGGCGCCCATTTATCTTTGTAAAAAATCCTGTGCGGGCTGAATGCGGTCCATATCTTCTGTGACAGCCAACTAAGAATGTTAACTGCGAGAGAATCTACATGGAAAGATGCTAAAACCAGACAAAGGGAACTATGCGTCGGAGTCATGTCCATGTGTTAACGTACCTATCTAAACCCAATCATGAACATTGACATGGATCGACACTGCATCGGTACCTCAAATATTAAGGTGTTCCTTATACGTTATGTGCGAGTTTCTTCAGCAAAATAGCGAATGAATCTCTTTTCGGCAGCTTGCATCCACAATCTTATTTATGTATTATTAGGAATGTTTTTTTGAGCAAAGCAAAGTAAAGTAGGATTTTCAGAACGCAATTACAACAACTAAGCTTTACTTGACACTTCGAGACTCGCAGTAGTTGGTGTAATCGCGTGCTGAAAATCTTACTTTACTTTACTTTGCTTTGCTCAAAAAATCACCACTTATGTTGGAACAAACACAAAATTGAAAACCGGAAACTTAACGTTGAAACGAAAGTTACAAAAAGTCGTACATTTTGATTTTGAAATACCTATGTTTATTTCATTCGAAAAGTCGATAGTAAAATTTATATAAAAACATTGAACCAGTTGCTCACTGGTGAAAAATTATGGGTGACCAAAAACGAAAAAAACCCTCAGTTGAAATTCAATCCATAGAGATTCCAAAAATTCTCTCTAAAACTGCAAAGACGACGGAATATTTGACATAAGTTACTTACGTCCGAATTCATCCAAACATTTTATAAATATTTCATATGTTTTAATAAATAAATAAAATAAAAAAACAAACAATTATATTTTATCGACGGATAATCCGAGTCCGTGAAGGTGTTATGATTTGATTATGTAAAACCCGGTACAAGAAAGTATTACAAAGTATCTCTTAAACTTAAAATCATCAATTTTGGTATACATACACTATTTAATTATTACTATCCCTTGGTTATCCAAATGTGATCTTAGTACACAAATCCATGACACTTTGATGTTACTATATTTAAACAAAATTTCTTATAAATCACTGTCACTTTAGTTTGATTTTTTCCTTTCCAAAATTTCTTTATAATATTCACAGAATTTATGGTCACTTTTGGCACTTGTTTCGATTCGAAAAAAAGCTATTATTAAAAAAATTTATCCACGACCGAAATTTGTGTGTTCACGTCTGCGAATCCGCTTGTTGACTGAGTCGGAAATAATGGAACCCGCAACAAAACAGATGAATATTAATATTCCTTATGTATCTGTACATGGGAAGCACTTATGTATTTATGATTTGAACAAACTCGGATTATGCACATCATCGTTGTGTCATCATCATCATCATCGTCATTGTCGTCCTCTAACAGCAGCAGCACCACCACCACCATCACCTTCCGCAACTGAATGGAAAATATTTCGCATCTCTGAATTTAACCATCCACGTCGATTGTCCAAAAAAGCGGAACTAAACATCGCAATCGAGCTTCAGCTTCAGTCAATGCAACACCCCTTAAAGAGAACTCCATGCGTGGTGAAAATGAAGAGGGATGAGGATTGAGGATTCTGATGGGATGAAAACAAAATGGTTTAACCTATAAAACCTCCTGGTGAGTATATTGGCCATAGTTTGATATCAATGTATCCTGTAGACATATATTTTCACAAACCACCCACAAGGGCCAATCATTCTGGCTAAAGGACTCACCACCATATCTGTACCTTGAGCACACATACACACCATGCCTACCCCATGTGAATTAAAGTGGGTGGTTTTCGTATGGCACGCACATTTCAATCATCATTAGTGCTAATGTACCCACAAAAATTAGGGGTGCTTAGCTCTTGATTTAGCTCTCTAGAACCGGTCGGAACGATGAGGCTAATGTCTGCCGGCGTGATTGTGCGCGGCTTTGTGCTTGTGTGGGTGGTTATGGCACTTAGGGCCGGGGGCCAATCTCAAAACGTATTACTGTGCCGATGGTGGTATGTGCTGTAGTAGTAGTGTTGGAGTTTTCTTTGTTCATTCCATTGTGTTTTATTTCGAATTGAGGTTTTCCACCCTCAAAAAACGTCTCTGTAGTTGTATAGTGTTTTACCGCAAATTCAGATTTTCGTTCTCTTTTGCACTTGGTCATGTTTGAATACAGTTTAGATGATGGTTTTGTTGTAGTTGTGCATCAGGCAGCCATTTAAGTTGGGGGTTAAGTTGTTTTTTTTTCGTTTGGTTTTGTGGAGCCCTTTCTGTGATAAAATTTCATTTTACTTGGCTGAAGGGGGCGCTTCATTGTTTTTCTTTTTTAATGGGGTGCTCCATGAATGGGTTTTACATATAATTGTGCATGTGTGTGGAGTAAGCACAGGGATGTTATATGCAGAGTTGCGAAGCTTTTTCATACTTTTGTGTTCAAAATTACGACTTTTCTGGGTCTTTTTCTTTTGGGTAATCTTTTGGTAGTATGATGTTCTATGTAGCAAGCGCTTTGTTCTGTGAGGTGGAGGAATACGTTTACAGTTCATGCAAGATTATCAAGTTCATATTTTCAAGACTTTGATGTAGTCCTTCCATCAATTTGTATATATTACTTGTTTAAGAAGTCTACAGATTCCGAGATGAAAAACCGAAAATGTTGTTATTGTAGACGCACCGATTTATCATGCGATTTGGAGGAAGGGGTCTTAAGGAGCCCATCGGGGTGATATGTGAAACTCTTACGCAGATCTTCATAAGTAACATAAGTGCGTTGAATCGTCTTGAGTCTTTTAAAGCACAATAATACAACGTTCTTGCTGAGATGCACGATCTCATGCAGAGGCGAACGTGTTTGAAAGGGCCTTTGATTCTTTTTGCTCACAACGAAGTTTTGGCTATCACCGCCGTTAAAAAGTCAGCAAGTGATTTTTTTTTACTTTTTTACTTCAGTATTCTCACGATTATCGCTACAAACTTCTGTTCTGTTCTTCTGTGACCTTGCATCCTTTGGAAAGATTTTATTACCCTTTTGTAGAACTTCCGAACATTGCTTTTGTATTGGCATCCGTAAACTGCTTTCACCACCTGCTTCTCGAGCTTTGTCTTTCGATTTGATAGCTCGGTCCTCCTCGCTTCTTTTCGTTCGCAGATTTTATGGTCAGCTATATAAGGAGCTCTTATTTAAGTCTTCAGCATTGATTGGCATGCTTGCTTCGATTACATACAGATTTTCTTCGTATTGTTGTTGTGGCTGAAGTGCTCGAATGACGTCTCAATGACGTTTCAATATACGACCCAAACGCAAAATAGTTGGCCCGTTTATTTTCCGTCTTACGAAATTCGAAAAAAAAGATTGGCATTCCAAAGTAAACAAACAAACTCAAAATTTATTTCGATATTGTGAAAGTGTTAGATATATACATTTAAAAATAATTCTTCATAAAATAATAACAGTTCATTTAATGATTAAATAAACGAAATTATTGTAATTCATATAACGCAAAATAGTTGACCCACTCTTTTATAGACGCAAAAAAGTTGGCCTAATACAGAAATAACTGTCTTTTACCACTGAGTGATGTTACCTTTGTTTTTAATAACGGCTGGAAGAGCTTCCACTAAATTAAAGCAGTATTCAGGAGTTATGCCATTCCAAACTTCTTGGATCTTTTCCTTCAATTCATTCAAGTTTTTAGCCGGATTTGTTCTTAATTCTTTTTTCATTTTTCCCCACAAAGTCTCAATTGGAGACAGATCCGGGCTATTTGGAGGCCACGTTAGAACTGGAATGGTGTGTTCTCGAAACCAGCTTATATTTCGCTTGGCTGTATGACATGATGCGCCATCTTGCTGAAATGTAAAACTACCATCTTCTGTTTGCAGCCTCGGAATCGAAGGTAAAAGTTGGTGCTCTTGGATGTCTTGATACCTACTGGCATTCACAGTACCATCGATGAAGCGAAGGTCACCTACTCCTTGAGCTGACATACATTCCCATACCATTACTGAAGCGGTAAATTGTAAATTTAGTTTTTCGTCTAAAGCAGTCTGAGTGAAATGCTTCAGCTGGCGTTCTTAAAACTCTTGATCGTGAGTCTCCAACACAAAGTTCGAATCGGGACTCATCGCTCCGCCATTGCTTTAGCGTTCAGTTTTGAAGATCACGTGTGCACATTAAGCGCTTCTTTTTTTCCAAAGGAGTTAAAAGTGGTTTTTCTTTTGCCTAAGTGAAGAAACAATTTTCTAAGTTAATAAAACAAAAACCAATTTGGTTAAAAATTACTGTATAAAATTTGTATCCCATTTTCTTCATTTCTCGAATGACACCTGTCTCTTAAAACTTGCTTTTTAATCACATTTTTCCACTCTAAGGTGATTATTTGCCGTTGTAGCACGACGATCTTTCTTGAGAATTTTTCTTAATTTTTCAGATTATCCAGATGCACGACGATCTTTCTTGAGAATTTTTCTTAAAGCCCTTCTGTTACGATCGTTAGCAATTGATGGTCTTCCAGTTTTCTTCAGTGGGTTCACATTTCCAGTCTTCTTGAATAAATTAATAATGTTTCGAACTGAAGACCTCGATATTTCCAAATTTTTTGCCGAAACGTTTTTTTTTTTTGTACGCTTTTATTATTAAATTACGTTTGTCTTCCGATAAACACTTGCCACGCGCCATAGTGAACTTTGATTGCGACTGCAATCAGTGAATGCCTGACTTGAGACATCCGCACTTAAATAACGCAACAATAAACGGTAAATGTCAAGAGACAAAGACATTATCCAGCTTAGGCCAACTTATTTGCCGCGAAAAACTAACGGGCCAACTATTTTGCAAAGAAAAAAATGGGTTAACAGTTGAAATTCGTGGCAACAAACATTAACTGTTTTAACTTATTGATTGATTTGTAAATAACACATGTTCATGGATAATATTAAGAAAAAAAAAACAACTTTTTATTAATTATGCATAATAATAACGCATTTGAAAATGTGTGTGGTAAAAAATACAATACTAGGCCAACTATTTTGCGTTTGGGCTCAGTCTTTTTCCTATTGCTAAGTTTACTTATTTATTGCCAAATCACCAAACTTTGTGGCAGACGCGGCGGCGATTCAAAGTCGACTATCCAACACCTGTAGCCGAATTCGAGACATCCGGTCCAGCAATCAATTAGACACCACCCGTACGTTAAAGGATCGGTTGAGAACATTACCGCGGTTCGTGAAAGTGTAAAGGAGAGCCCGAGGCAGTCAATTGCTCGCTGTGCATAAGAAACCGGCCTTTTGAAGCCTTCAACTTGGCGAATTTTGCGTCGGAATTTATACTTGCACCCGTATATAGGATCCAACTAACCTGGGAGTTCAATGGTATTGACCATAGACAATGCCGTTTGTTCACTGACTGGAGACTTGACTACGTAGCGTTTGAAATATTAAGACCCCAATTTTCACCGAAAAATCATCTGCATCTTTAGCGACGAGGCGCATTTTTTTAAGCATTTTATTTACAACTTAAAATATATATTTTTATTTACATACCTAATAAAATACAAAAAATAATATCCTCTTTTTTAATTAATAAAAAAATTAAATCGTCGAACTTTGAAATTTCGAGACGAGTCCCGGAATATGAACATAGTGTCCAGATGTGTTTCCAAATCCAATTGATCACCCTCTAGAGGCTACGTGCCAGAGAGCAAACGCCAGATGGACATTTGCATGAACATTTTGTCATTTTGAGAAGTCGCTGCGACATTTAAACGATGTTATATTCCGTACAAAATTTCGTTAATACCTAACACACAGCTTTTTTAATTAACATCGACCTGTATTGAAAAACTGTTTACATTTGGGAGGCCTTTTGTATAACCAACCATACAGATCGTTATCAAGTTCCGAAAGATCTGGACGATCTCTAATAATAACTTTAGTTATTATTGAACATGCTGAGCTGGGTATTGCAATTTATCTGGGATGTTGTTTAGTTTGATTATGTCTCTTATTGTAATAAAAGCAAAGTTTTCGGAGCACAAGAATAAAGAACCACGGCTTACAAAGTTGAAAAAAAGGGAAGAAGTTTATTTAAAACAACTTGACAAGAAAAATGATTGACAGATAAGATTTGAAGAAACCAAAGGAGTTGCCAGATTTAATTTTAAGTTTTACTCTATTACAATACTCCCACAAAAACGCAAAAAATTCAATTAGATCAATTGGCAAACTCCAAACCCACTCCCTGAGCACAAAAGTCATTCTTCTGCTTCGGAACCGCCTTCGTGAAGAAGTCTGCTACCATCTGATTGGTGTCAATGTAACTTAACTTGATGTTGCCTTCATTTACTTCACGCCTCACGAAGTGGTGTCTGACATCAATGTGCTTATTTCGCGCTCGATATGCATTTAATGCTGCAATATTAAGCGCACACTTGTTGTCGCAGTGTATAGTAGGTGTACGTATGCCACCCCTAAGCTCTTCTACAAATCGTTTTAGCCAAATTGCCTCCTGCGATGCTGCCGATAGCGACATGTATTCGGCCTCAGCTGTTGAAAGCGCGACCGTGCGCTGTTTTTTGGAGTTCCAAGAAATAGATGCTCCTTGTAGCATGAACGCGTAGCCGGTTGTTGATCGCCTCTCATCAACGTCTGATGCCCAGTCTGCATCACAATAGCCAATGAGTTCTGCATTACCGCCCTTTTTGAAAATTAGTTTTGCTTCTGTTGTACACTTTAAGTATATAAAAATACATTTAATTGCTGACCAGTGGGGCCTAACAGGGTTTTGGTTGAATCTGCTGACTGCGCTTACTGCATACGCCAGATCAGGACGCGAAACTTGTGCAGCGTACATCAAACTCCCAACTGCTTCCTGATATGGCACATCTTTCATCGCTTCGTGTTGTTCTCGGGTATGTGGACACATCTCTTTTGACAATGCTTGATTATTATCCATCGGTGTTGATATCGGATTACAGTCCGTCATCCGAAAACGCTCCAAAATGTCTCGTACATACTGATGCTGATCAATCGATAATCGTCCATTAGCTCGATCGTGATGAACTTGCATCCCCAGAATAAAGCGCAAATATGGAATAAGACAAATGGTGGAGTCAGGAAAAATAAAAATTGGTTGGGTGATTTGTCGCATTCGCAAGCGTAAATCACTTACTAAATGCTTCAGATAATGGATTTTGGTCACACAGCACGTAAAAGTAAAGTGCACCGCTCCAAGCAGTGTAGAAAATACGAAGAAATGGGCCACAACTCCAAAAAGGCGTTGACTTACATAAAACCATGAAGATTGCCCAGATTAACCTGAACCACTATGAGGCGGCACAAGCTTTGGACATCCATCCAGCTAACTATAGAGGATGTTTGGTTGCAAAGGAATGGAACTTGCTAAATATAAGAAAAACAAAAGAAACCACATAAAAGCTCCAATAAAGAAGCACAAAAGGCCAAAAATGACTTACAAAAGAGCCCACAAAAAGAACAAGCGAAAGATCAAGAGCCATCATCGAAAAGATGTCAGTACTTAAAAAGTTTGTGTTTTTTATAATTTTTTTTTTGCACAGGACTTTTGTTTATTAATCTTACGGGTTGGGACCATGACCCCCAAGGAACTCTTGGCGACCCGACAGTTTGGAAAACACTGATGTAGAGGATGGTCTCGTTAACGGAGTCTGTGGTGTGTTAAAATATATTTCAAAAAATATCAAATTCGTTTCGTGTTTCCTCTTGTACAAGGTGGGCCAAAAGAGATCACCCTATTGGAAGATGCTCTTATTTTTGCAAATGGCCGCCAATGTCAAATCTGACAGATGAAGAGTACAAGTGAACAAGCCATGGAGCCATACACTCCCCAAGAACGCAAAATAATCGTGTCTATTTTTTGGCGTAACAATTCGTCTGTAGTGTTGGCGCGGTGCGAATTCCGTCTCGCCGATTCCACGGCCGTTCGACACCGACTGCGCAAACACTGCGCCGTTTGGCCACCACCCTTGAAGAGTATGGGACCACACGAGACGTTGCCAAGAGTGCCCGGCCCTGCAGCGCCCGTTGTGCCGAGAATATCGCCGTTGTTGACGAGGATGTTGAGCTGTCGCCGGAAACATCGACCAGACGCCGTGCCTCGCAATTAGCCATCAGCCGGTCGTCCCTAAGGCGAATTTTGGTCAAAGACTTGCGCATGTTCCCGTACAAAGTCCAGTCCGTGCATCAGCTGCTGCCTGTCGACTGCCAAACGCGTGTAACCTACACCCAAGCCATCCCCAATCTCGAGGACGAAGTGGACGATCTTTCTAACAAAATCGCTTCTGGGGCACCGAAAATCCAGGAGTAATGCCGAGGAGCCATTACAACCGCTCAAAGTTACTGCATGGTAAGCTGTTCACGCTGGAGGAGTCATTGGGCCATTTTTTTTCGAGAACGCCGCTGGTCAAACGATAACAGTAGACGGTGCGCGCTATAGAGCCATGTTACCCGAGTTTTTCTGCCGCGATTGGACGAAGTAGGACTGGGGGACATGTGGTTCCAACAGAACGGAGTTACGGCACACACTGCGCGTGCCACAACCGATAATCTGAAATCGGTGACCCGGGAACGCCTCATCTCTCGCCTCCCCCGATTTAACCGTTCCGTCCCGTGTTTACGTGAACAAGCCCGAGACCCTAGAAGCCTTCAAGGACAACATTCGACACGAGTGCGAGAATCTGTCGCCCGAAGTTCTCGCCGAAGTGACGAAAAATGCCATAAAACGAGCCCGCTCGCAATCAATTGTGACGGTGCCCATTTGGCCGATATCATCTTCTCGACTTGACCAATAAAATTCTAAAAGGTTCAAATAAACATAAGCAAGAAACAGAATCGAAGAAAAAAAATGAGAACCAAACAACATCGGATGACTTCTTTTGGCCAACCTTGTATATTAGCAGAAGCAACAACAATTCACAAGAGTCAGAGTCAGACATATAACTCAGTGTGTATTGATTTTAGAAATAGCAAGAAAATTAAACGGTCTATGGCATATGTGGCTTTAAGTAGAGTAACATCTTTATCCGGTTTATACATTTTGGGCAAATTTGAACAACCAAATGTGTCGGCAGAAGAAGTTTCAACACTGGTTGAACTCGCACGTTTGAGAACTAATGCAAGAATGCAATTCAATAATTTAAATAAAAGAAAAGAAACAATTGTGTGTTGCCAAAGTGTAAGATCACTGAACAAGAACATCACTTCTTGTTCTTATATTCGCTGAATCTCATACGATATTAACTGACGCATTGAATATACAGGGCTATAAATAATTCTACCGATCAGACCAGATATACCAGTATAAGGAACGTGGACCAACAGGGGTAATATGCTTCATTAAGCAAATGGACCAACAGGGGTAATATGCTTCATTAAGCAAATTTTGTCAGCTACTGCTTTGGAGTCAACGGAAGTGGATATAATAACACATAAGCCGAGTCATATCCAGTTGGAAATTACACGATATAAAGGGTTTTTCAACAGGGACGCTACAAAAGTAGAGCGACAGGGACAGCAAACGGCGCCGAATTTCTTGCCGCTCTTTTAACATTTCTCTTCAGTAAGGTTTGCCATTTCATGATGGAAAGATATACGAGCCAACAACGAGTCGAAATTATTAAAATTTACTACCGAAATTCGGAGTCAGTGGCCTCAACGTTAAGAGCGCTGCGTCCAATTTATGGTCGTCATAATCTTCCTAGCAGATCAACAATTGAGCGTCTAGTGGAAAAATTGAAATCCACAGGCACAGTACAAAATGTTCCCGTGCCAGTGCGACAAAGAGGTGCCCGTAGTGTCGAGAATATTGCTGCCGCTGAGGCTTCAGTTGAAGAAAGCCCAAATGTGTCTCTCACACGTCGTTCTCAAGCGTTGGGCATCTCTGTGACGTCGTTGTGGCGAATTTTGCGAAAAGATCTTGGCCCACATCCTTACAAGATTAAATTGACGCAAGAACTGAAGCCGCTTGACCACCAGAAGCGTCGTATGTTCGTGAATTGGGCTGAGCAGCAACTTGAAAATGATTCGGATGTTCATCGAAAAATCATCTTCAGCGATGAGGCTCGTTTCTGACTGAATGGCTTCGTCAATAAACAAAATATGCGGTATTCGTCATTCAGCAATCCACACGTACTCCATGAGTCATCATTGCATCCCGAAAAAATTACGGTTTGGTGTGGTTTATGGGCCTGCGGCGTCATTGGGCCGTACTTCTTCCGTGATGATCAAGACAGGCACGTTACTGTGAATGGGAATCGCTACCGTTCAATGATAACCGAATATTTTTGGCCCCAATTGGATGATATGGACTTGGAGGACATGTGGATCCAACAAGACGGCGCCACAAGCCACATAGCGAATGTCACAATCAATTTATTGGAAACCAAGTTTGGAGAACGTGTTATCTTACGAAAAGGTCCAGTCGCTTGGCCGCCTCGGTCGTGCGATTTGACGCCGTTAGACTATTTCCTGTGGGGCTACGTCAAGTCTATGGTCTATGCCAACAAGCCAGCGACGATTGATAAACTTCGTACGAATATCGAACGTGAAATTGCAGCAGTATCGGCCGATTTATGCTTGAAAACCGTCGAAAATTGGGCTCAGCGTCTGGACTTCTGCAAGCGTGCCATGCAAAAGAAATCGAGTTCCATACATAATGGCATCGAACGTACTTTCACAGGAATAAAGAATTTCATTGATATCCAAAACCGTTTTTGTTTTATTTAAAAAAAACTTTTGTACCGCTCTTATTGAAAAATCACTTAGTTATCGTTTCAGCATATAAATCTCCCTCAGTCACATTTGGCGATTTTCAGGAACATATGAGCGAATTTATGAAGCAGATCCAATACAATTCGGAAATGAAATTGGTTGTAATTGACGATTTTAATATTAATATATTAAACTCCACCGAAACTTTTCACTACAATTTATTACGGAAATGGAATTAAAATTCCGCGTTAAGGTCAGATGCATCAACAACGGAAAATATTTCGCAGATCGACGTTATATTCTCCAACATAACGCCATTAGATTGTGGAACATATGAAAGCTTTTTTTGAGACCATAGGTAAACGCATATTTTTTCATTACTAATTCTATTGCTAAATATATAGATTTTTTATTATTATTTGTTTTTATATTAATCCATTAAACAGTAAATAAAATTGTTATATATTATTTTTAGTTCTTAATAAATAAATAAATACAATAAGTAATAAGTAAATTAATAAAAAATGTATTTATTAATTAAGGGGCAGGCCTAATGGGGATACCTCACTAAAAAAACGCGCGTTGATAGTCTACCTCGTGGGTAAGGTGGAAATGCCCAAACAATGATTATTAAAATAATATTTAACATAACTTTGAAGTTAATATAGGCTCCATGATTATGCAGCAAATCTCATTGCAAAACTACTTGGGAATACAAAAACTCTGTTTTTAATTATTAAAAATTAATACCCTGAAATTGAACTTATATATAATATATCTATACAATATACATACAGTGTTGGCCAAAACTTAAGCACGAAATGATTTCGCTTTGGAAAAAAGCCTAAAGAAAATTCAGAAAACGTATGATAGCTTTCTAGATTTTATTTTTTCTAATCAACATAAATATTTGTCTTCAATCTATAACAAACAATTTAATTTTTACTCTTAACTTTTTTTAAAAATTACGAAATTAATCACAATTCATCAAAAAGTAGGTGGACAAAACTTAAGCACATGCACCCTGTATTAGGAATAACTCACCCGTGTTTAGTCAATTTTATTGTTTACTTCCAATATGCTACAATTTTACCATTTTTCGTCCTTAAGCATGCTCTTACCAATGAGAAAAAACAAGTAATTGTGTCTTGTGTCATCGGCGTTGCAGATCGGTTATTATAATTAAAATAAAAAAAAAAGAGGTAATATCAGGCGCAATAAGTATTCCAAAAGAAAAAAAAAAATAGTGTCTGATTTTTATAGCGGTGAATCAGTAACATTAATGGCCAATAAATTTGGAATAAGCCATTCGGTAATTTCCCGCATAATAACTCGACACCGTGTCGTGGAAATGTCGAAACGGTTCATAGTGGCGGTAGACCCAGAAAAACCACTACTCGCGAGGATAAATGGATCATCAGGCTAATCAAAAAGGACCCCTTCATATCGTCGAGATCTATAAAAAATGAATTAAGCTTAGAAATCTCAAGCAGGACAATCCGGCGGAGAGCGGTGGATAGTGGTTTGTCATCATATCGAGCTGTAAAAAAACCCTTTATTTCACAAAAATTCGACGTGCAAGGTTGGTGTTTGCAAAGGAACATTTGGACTGGACTGTGGCAAAATGGAAAAGGGTTTTAATTTAAATTTAATTTAAAGGTTTCTGACGGTTTTCGAACAGTACGGAGGCCAAAAGGGGAACGATTTAATCCCCGTTTCGTAAGGGGCACAGTTAAGCACGGTGGAGGCAATATTCTTGTCTGGGGATGTTTTTTTCGGTCAAGGACTTGGGCCAATTTACAAGATTAATGGCATAATGGATCGTTTCATGTATCGGGAGATTCTTCAAAATGTCATGCTTCCTCATGCTGAGGAGAATATACCATTACGATCGATCTTTCAACATGACAACGATCCTAAACATACCGCTAATCTTGTTAGAGATTGGCTTAACGAAAGCCATATTGCTGTTATGAAGTGGCCAGCACAATCGCCTGACCCCATTGAGAATCTATGGGAACTTGTAGATCAGAGAATTGACCGCACGAAGTGCCCTAATTTAGACTCCATGCTTTAACAAACTCAAATTGCCTGGCATAATCAGAAAAAATGGCTAGCCACCAAATATTAGCAATAAAAAATATTTTTTGGTTTATTTTATTTATGAATTCGAAAATGTGCTTAACCCTAATCAGCCCAAGTCAATTTTCTCCCTAATCCACTCAGGTGGTGACCCAAAGTCACCATATTAAAAAATATTATTCAAAGCTTTTTTTTAATTTTATTATTTATAACTAAATACTAACTCCATTTGTAATGTGTTTAATGTATTATTTTTTTATTCGGTTAATTTATTTTTAAGGTACAAACTTGGCATACAACAAATTTTTCTGAGTGTTCGTTGCAGATGCTCTTCTTGCATTTACAACATATTTGTTTTGAAGCGCGTCCTTTATCATGAGAACACAAGTAACACCGTTTCCTCTTTCTAGACGTGTCAGCTTTGTTGTCTTCAAAATTCTTTGCTGCTGATGGCACTATTTTACCAATAACATGCTTTAGTGGCCCTGATAAATACCTAGTCTTGCGGCGTAAAATGTGAGGTGTAACTAATCCCATTGCAAGATCTCTGAGAAATAGTGGTCTTGCTTTGTGCTTTTTAGGGGCATTCCAATTTGGATATGTTTTCATCCAAATCACATATGCAGCTACACCCGTTGCATCAATGAGGTTGTGGAAAATTACAATGGGCCACCTGTTTGACTTGCGTTTGACTGAAAATGCATGGCACATCTGATCCAAAGTATCAACCGCCCCTTTAGTTGAGTTGTAAAACAAGTTAACTTCTGGCTTGTTTTTCTTGTTGATGTCCATTTTTTTGGTGTGATGCATGGTTGATAAGAACAAAACTGATTTATTTTTTTTTTGGGACATAACTCACTAATAGCATTCTTTTTCTGAACCCAAATAAACTTGACTCCAGATGCTTGCTTTTATTGGGAAGAAATTCTTTTGGAATGCATGCTTTATTTTTTCTTAGAGTTCCAACACTGGTGAGACCTCTGCTCAACAAATGATTTGCCAGATGATATGATGTAAAAAAATTGTCAAACGTTAGATTGCGGTTAGATCCAGAGTAAGACTCGGAAAGCATGAACACCACATTCTCCGCTTGATTACAATCTCTTTTATTCCCTTCCTTTCCAAGGTAAGGAATACCAAACAATGGATAACATGTAGAGCTATCACATATCCACCAGATCTTCATGCCATATTTATCCGGCTTTGAAGGAATGTATTGTTTGAATTTCACTCTTCCTCGGAAGGGGACCAGTTGCTCATCAATTGTAAGGTTCATACCAGGCACATACATCTTCTTCAAATTTGTCATAACAGAGTTCCATAGTTCCCTTATTGGTGCAAATTTGTCTCTCTGTCGTCTATCTGATCTAGTTGAAGTGTCATCGAATCGTAAATGTTCCGAAATTTTGGCGAACCGATTCTTTGACATTGTTGCCCTGAACACTGGATGGCCATGAACTTCATCCCAGAATTCTGTAAAATCAAAAATGCCTTCTTTTTTAGTTCCAGCGTAAATAAGCAGTCCTATGAAACTTCTTATTTCAATGACGTCAGTGAGCTTCCATTTCTGCCCTTCTTTTTCTGTACCATGGCAGTTCGTAAATTTGGTCTTATATAAGACCAATAATTGTACTATCAAAAAAAAGAAAAGTCGAATGCATCACTTACGTCGTCAATATACTTTCCAGGCGGTAAAACAACTTTATCTAATTGGCCTCTAATAATGTTATGACTCGCCGATCTTCACTTTCGTCATTTACTTCAAAATCGTTATCATCACTGTCCGAGTCAGCTTCAATCGCCATTCTTATATCCTCTTGTGTAAGAATTTTTCTTTAAGCCATTACTGCTTGAATGTCAATCTCTATAATATAACAATATAATTGTCTTATACATCTTCTATAGTCCATGAAAAAGCCTACCTTTCAATATTCATAAAAATGTAAGAACACAAACTGAGCACAAAATATTTGAACTGAATATCCTGTGTTCTGATGACACCTGGTGCAAAGCGAAAAAAAATTAACGAACTATAAATAAAGTTTCCCGTTAGTAACTATGGCAATTCAAGCCACCTAGCATAAAAGAATACACAAGGCATGCTTTTCCGTGTATTCTTTTATTTTTACAATACAGGTGACTCTGAGACACCACCTAGGTGGATTAGGTTGGCAAATAAAAATAGCGGTATATCCATTTTGCAGTAATACATTCTTCAATGAGTGCGAAAGGGATTGCTTTTCAAAAATTTGTGAAAATTACTCTCGAAACTGAAACGGTGACCCAAAGACACCGGGTGGGCGGATTAGGGTTAAGTTTTTTCCACCTAGTTTTTGATGAATTCTGAATAATTTCGTAATTTTTAAAGTAAGTTAAGAGTAATAATTAAATTGTTTATTTTGTTAAAAAATAAAATCTATAAGGCTATCATACGTTTTCTGAATTTTCTTTAGGTTTTTCCAAAGCAAAATCATTTCGTTCTTAAGTTTTGGCCAACACTGTATATTCAGCATGGTAAAATTGTGCTACCTTTTTGATGTACTTCGCTTTAAATTGTATATCTAGTGGTAAATCGAGATATGTCGAATGCTTAACTAACACGAGTTAGGTTAGTAAGCCTAATTAGATCTTGAGTGTGACATAGAAAAAAAGATTTGCTGGAATGGCTTTGAAATTCAGTCAGACTCGCACTAAACGAGAAAGTTTCGTTCGACCCAGTCGTGGCAGGCACTTTATTTCTTTAAAAACTTGCCATATTCTGTCTAAAACTATAGTTAATTAAATAATAATAATAATAATTGGCGGAACAGGTCCGTATGGACCCAAGCCTAGCTTCTCACAACCATTCGTCTTGTGTGAGTTTTTTTTTTATTTTTGGGACGAATGGAAGGGATCTACAATTTTATGCCGAGTCCAAACGGCCAATTGAGAAGCTCTTTCATGACAGTTATACTCTCGGATGTTTGTCAGACGTTCGCGAGAGGTGGCGCAGCGAAAAAAACCTTAAGTTGAAATTTGGGTTTTTCTCGGGATTCGAACCTGGGACCCCTCGCTTAGTAGTCCAACACACTAACCACTAAGCCACTGCGCCTACATAGTTAATTAAATACCTTCATTATAATGCAACTTAAGTGATAAGTGATAGATTCTGACATGTCACGAAAATCAACGAGCAGAAATCAGAGGTAACAACAAGTAATCTTATCATTTACATACATAACATTCAACACTACATACATACATAACATACTTATGTTTTATATTTAAAATTTCTTAAAATGTCCAAGTTCACATTTACCTTACCTTGAATTAATTATACATTTGCCAAGCAAATATGAAAATCGTTGGAGTTACGAACATTGTTCGTAGTCCGTACAAAGGCTTGGTAAATAGTACGAATGGCGTTCGTAAATTCACAATTCAAAATTGGTAAGATGGTAACTTTAACAATGCCAATAGTAATTCGTAGAAATACGAAAATACAGCCATTCGTCGATTGTACAAAGGGTTGGTCCATATAGTACGATGGTTCGTACTTTCACAAATGACGGTAAAATGAGTTTCGATAGTATACCGAGCATTGTTAAATATTATCATATACATATATCGTAATTGATACGAATTGCTTACTTTACAAGGCGATATTTAGCATTATACGAGTATTAGGTCTTAAATACGATGTTCTACGATTCTTATCCTGGGTTACAGTTTCGATCCCTAACGATTGACGTAAGAACAACTTATTTAGTCTGTTAATGCAGAGGATGTGTAGTTCGGATTCAGAACTACAGTGAAACTATAATGGTTTCCGGATCGCTAATACCAAATGTATGTTTAAATCACGAAAGCCGAAATTTTCCCGAGAACTGTATTCCCATATAGTATGGCTTTTTATCATTTCACGGAGACAGTTGTTTTGTGTTTTCATTAAATGATGAAAGCACATTACCAATTGACCAAATTTTAAGCGTTTTGCACATTCAGAGCTCTTGAATTACGTTTTTCTTTCAACAAATATGTTGAGCAGTATTTTACCAGCAAAATAAATACTCGTATAATCCTGAAACCTTTTTATAGTGTAACATCTTACATGCATCTTACCAGCTCCTTCCATTCCAATGCGAGGAAATATGGTACTTGTAACATAATGACCATCGGCGTACTTAGCATCGAAGAGTATTTACTGATATAATTATAATTATAACTCTGTTTAGAGCTAGTTACAATTGGGGATATATTCCGGCCACTTGGAGACAGGTGAACGTAATTTTTATTCCTAAAAATGGCTATAGGCCAACTGAACTACGTAAATCATATAGACCTATCAGTCTAACATCATTTGTTCTTAAAACAATGGAAAGACTAATTGATGTTCATATTAGAGGTCAGGTAATAATATCTAACCCTTTACACTCAAGTCAGTTTGCGTACAGAAAGGGCAAATCCACTGAAGGTGCTCTTCTCCATCTTGTCAAAAAGGTCGAAGACGCCTTTCCACACAAGAATATTGCCTTGGGCGCATTCCTAGATGTTGAGGGTGCTTTTGACAATACCGGATACGACTCGATTGCTAGGGCAATCAGAAGTAAGGGTATCGAAGACTCGACTAACCGATGGATTCGTGCCATGCTGGAAAGTCGGGTTATTTCATCCTCGTCAGGGGGTGTGGCTGTGACAGTGACAGCAGTCAAAGGCTGGCCCCAAGGGGGCGTGCTTTCCCCGCTGCTGTGGTCACTCGTCATAGACAGCCTACTAGTCAGTCTGCATAATCTTGGTTACGACGGCATCGGATATGCCGACGATTTAGCAATTGTCGTTAGTGGAAAGCTCTGTGCTACCATTAATAGTAGAATGAGAAATGCTTTATTGCATGTTATGGGATGGTGTAATACGGAAGGTTTATCCATCAATCCAAACAAAACCATTCTAGTTCCTTTTACCAGAAGGAGACTGGAACCCATTATCCTGAATGGAACTTCATTAAATCACTCCAACGAAGAAAACTATCTCGGAATCATCCTTGATAAAAAACTAAATTGGAACTTACACATCAAGTCCGCCACAGAGCGTGCCTCTAGAGCCATGTGGGCCTGTAGGTGTCTGTACGGCAGAACTTGGGGTCTTAATCCCAGGATGATTCATTGGTTATATACTATGATGGTAAGACCCATTATCTCGTACGCGGCAATCGTCTGGTGGCCGAAGGTACTTGAACGAACTACGACAAATAAGCTTCAGAAGCTTCAAGGAATTGCCTGTCTCGGCATCACAGGTGCTATGCGCGCGCACTTGCCCAACAACATCACTTGAGGCCATTATTAGGCTCTCACCTCTGCAGTTCTTCATTATGAAGACTGTTGCTAGATGCGCCATTAAGCTGCAGCTAGAAAATAGGTTTCATTCAGTTGATCATGTGGGTCATCTGAAGATACTTAACCTTATACCAAACTTGGACATGATCCGCTCCGTCCCGGACATTATGGTTAGGGAATACAGTTTCGGTAAATTATAGCAGGTAGAACTACTTGAACGCGCTAGTTGGGCCAATGGAGGTCCAACATTGAACCCAAAAAGCTTAGTCTGGTACACCGATGGATCGAAAATGGATTCCGGAGTTGGAGCTGGTGTCTTTGGACCCAACACCAAAGTCTCGATACCCATGGGGACGTGTCCCACGGTTTTTCAAGCGGAAATCTATGCAATCGAAACTTGCGCTGATCTAATCTCCAAAAAAGGTATGAAAGGCGCAATCATTCAAATTTTTTCAGACAGTCAGGCAGCCCTACAAGCATTGCCATCCAATACAATGGACTCCAAAACAGTTAAGTGCTGACACGATGGTCTGCAAACCCTCGCCAAACACAACAAGGTAAGGCTTGGGTGGGTACCGGGCCATCAAGGAATTGCAGGCAACGAACATGCAGACAAACTAGCTAGGGCTGGTTCAGAATCCCTTCTCTGTGGACCAGAACCCTACTGCACAGGCAATTGGACTTCTGCGCTAAGGCAAATTAATGATTGGGAAAAACAACTTCGTCTTGATCACTGGGAACATGTCCCTGGTCTAAGACAATCCAAGCGATTAATTAAGCCCTACTCCTATAAGGGAATCCTTAGGCTCAGTAAGGATAACATAAGAAAGCTAACGGGCTTCCTCACAGGTCATTGCGGCCTTAGATATCACCTCAACAAAATGACCCTTTGTCCGGTAACAGAACGCAGATTCTGTCTGGAGGATGTCGAGTCCTCTGAGCACATTTTATGTGAATGTCCGGCTTTTCATTGGTTAAGAAAACGTGTCTTTAATAGAGAGACTCGTACGCCAGCAGATATAGCGCACGCTGCTATTAAAGACTTATTGACCTTCGTTAGGGAGGTCGCACGTCTCTTAGATTAACTATTCCCCATTGATACAATAGATCTTACAGGTCGCAGTGTCAGCCAGCTGGGCTTGGGTATATATTGAAATAAAAAATGTACTGATAAACTAGTCGAGTCCGGTAATACAATAATCGGAATTTGGCGATTTCGAATCTTCGTTGGGACATTTAGCAGGGTTGCCAGATTGGGCGCTTTGTCGTATTTTGGGCTATATTTTTTCTTAAAAAAAAGATTAAAATGAAAAAAATGAGCGCCCAACACAATTTTGGGCTACATATCGTTTTACAACTTGTGCGTTAATTTTTTTTGTGCTGTTGTTCGTTGCCACTTTAGCTAAAGTTTGTCATAATTTCTTGATCTTTCGATATCCAACCACCAAACTGCAAACATCAATGGTATTTTTATCAAAAATCGTAATAAATACCCATCGTTTCGAACTCACTTTTTATTATTATCGTTGTGAAGCATACGCATACTGTATAAGCTCTCGTAGTCGATCTTACACCATGTTCCCACCAATGTAATTTAGCCAAAGTGAACATTAGGTGTCCAACACCAGATAGTTCTTTTTTGTTGCCATACCTGCCAAGATTTGATTTTTGATTGTATGAACTTAATAAAAATATCAAAAACTTGAAATTGAATTGGAAATATTTTTTTTTACAGATTTTCTTTCTATTTTGTTTGCTGAATAAAATGCTGAAGTTAATACCAGGTATGTTCGATTTTATTTTGTGTTGATTTGCGATGATAGATACGTAATTAAAATTTAAACACATATAAATCACGTAAATATAAATCACGAAAATGTATGATAAATCACGTAATTTATGAGATGATTTAGCTAAATCACGTTGGTGGGAACATGGTATAACAAATGATTTAGCTAAATCACGTTGGTGCGGACATGGTATTAATCAGCTTCAATTCGTCTTACATACAATAAATTATTATAAACAATTAGGTTAGTACTAATGTTAATATTTATATGAACATAGCTGTATTACTAATATATCGTTCCAATCTATTCTAAAAATGTATTCATTTCGACTTTGATCACTTTAGATACCTTAGTTTTCTTTTTGTTTATGTATCCGTTAGGTCCGTTTGCTGATACGACTCATAGCGAATTAAGTGCCACATAAACCCTTATGTGACAGTTTATCCCCTTAAAAAGTACAAAAAAAAAACCCGCACTTTTAAAACTTGGTAGCACATTTGCAGTCAAGTGACATCGAACAGTCGTTCAACTTGCAGGCACATCAATTTATTTGGCAGGCCTTTTGATTTGACACAAGCCACAAAAGCTAATTGAAGAAGATAGAAGTCAAATAGAAGATAGAAGTCAAATAAAATTGTGGTAAAATACCAAAGAAAAAATACTCAATGAATTGGGAATATTTTCAACGATTTTTGGGCTTCTTTCTGTGCAACGATTTTGGGCTACATTTTTTTATGGCTTGGACGTTTAAAGCAAACTAAATTCTGACAACCCTGACATTTAGAGCAAGTGTAGTTGGGTATGTATGAATCGGGTAGACACTGATTGGCATCAACTTGGCGGTGCCCAGCTGTTGCAACTTTTCATGCATATCAATTTATTTATTTATTTAAATCTACAAGCCGCTTAAAGCTAACAGATATTTGAGGTATAAAAATGAATTAAAGAAAGTACATATCCAGAAGCATTGCCTTAAATTTATCTCTAGATACACATAAGTCAATATTACTGCAAGCTTCATTGAAAGATATAATTGCTCTAGATAAAGGTTCGTTACTCCCATATTTAGTTTTGTGCGCGTTTTGAAAAAGAAAATCTCTAGATCTTAGTAATCTAGCAGGTACATAGATAGGTACGATTGAAAGAAGGGGTGGACATTTAATATTATAACTTAATATATCTCTTACAAACATTACGTCATGAATAGTTCGCCTCGATTTTAATGATTTAATTCCAAGTAATTGGCATCTGGCTGAATATTCTGGGCGGAAATTCCAACGCATTTTGAAGAATATTAGTCTCGTAAAACGTCTTTGTATTCTTTCGATGCGATCGGAGTGAGTATTAAACGCGGGATTCCAAATGACATCGGCATACTCAAGAAGCGATCTTACCAAGGAGAAATATAAAGATAAGAGGGCATATGGATCTTTAAAATCTTTACAGTTTCTGTTAATAAAACCGATGGCAGAATTCGCTTTCAAGACAATATAGTCAATATGATTTTTGAAACAAAATTTTGAATCGAGAACAACGCCTAAATCTTTGATTTTATCCACCCTACAAAGTAGATTAGTGTCAATGACGTAATCAAATTGTGAAATCGAGATCAATTTTGAGAAGGTTATCAAATTACACTTCTTTATGTTAAGCTTTAAATCATTGAGGTTACACCATTCCGAAATAGAATTTAGATCTGACTGAACTAGGCGGCAGTCATCTATGCTTTTAATTTTTAGATACAGTTTTAGATCATCGGCGTATAATAGACATTGGCAGTGCTTGATAGCCAAAGTTATATCATTGATAAAAATTGTGAAGAGCAATGGATCTAAATGGCTGCCTTGGGGAACCCCAGATGTGCATTGAATCGATCTGGAGCAAACATTGCATATGCGTACTTTTTGTGTTCTCCCAACAAGATAAGACGATAACCATGATAAAATCTTCGAGTGAAAACCAAAAAGTTCAAGCTTTTTCAATAGTGTTGCATGATTTACTGAATCAAAGGCTTTACTGAAGTCGGTATAAACTGTATCGACTTGATATTTGTTCTCAATAGCGTTGACAACATACGATGAGAAAAGTGCCAAGTTAGTGGTAGTAGACCTACCAGAAACGAAACCGTGTTGAGCAACTGATAAGAACTCTTTAGTGAGGAACTCAAGTTTGTTTGTGATAATGCTTTCAAAAACCTTAGGAATTGCGGATAACTTGCAAATTCCTCTATAGTTTTCGACATTATTTTTCGGTCCAGACTTTAGGATAGGAACAAGGAATGAAGTCTTCCATTCTTGAAGGAAGATACCCTCAGAAAGTGAATGGTTAAAAATATTAAGCAAAGGGAAGCAAAGGGAAGCAGAGAGAGTCACAACAGTAACTAAGAATTATAGTTGGGATGCCATCAGCCCCAGCAATAATATATATATATTTCTAAATGTTCGAAAGAAAATGACGTGAGTTTGCTGTTTTACCACGAAGCAAAGAATGCAATGGCTCTGGTGGCAATGAAATGGTGGTAATTTAACCTTGCCACTAAGACAGCACAATCCAGGCTTTTCTCGAGCGAACTTCAATGCACGGCAATGATTGCACACAACCTCCATTGGGCCAATTTGAACGGAACGATGCGAGCTGTAGCGTTTCATTACAATTGCACAATTGACTGCATTGAAATTGTAGCGTTTCATTACAATTGCACAATTGACTGCAATTGTAATGAAACGTTTCCACAATTGACTGCAATTGTAATGAAACGCTACTCGATTCAAATAAATACTTTAAACACTTGTTGTTACGCGTTGATTTCGATTTTCACGTTGATGAGTTGTTTGATTTGCTCGACGTCGGGCCATACTAACACGGCGCTGTTCTCGTGCGATTTCTTGTTTATCCATATTCAATTGATTGGCGATATTCCGAACTTTACTTGCATTACGGGTTCGATGCGAAAGATAAGATCTTCTGACTCGCGGCATTGTGAATAACACTGAGTGCACAAATGTCATAACCTCACATAATAAACATCTTCGTTGGCAACTTACCGTTTGAAAATAGAATTCCACACCAAAATGAGCAATCAGAATAAACAGCGAGTTCGAATTGATTTTAAAAGTATAACCCACCTAAAATTTTTTTGCGATGCGCACGCAATCACAAAGAACATAACCATTCACAATGTGCATACTTCATACAACTGAATTCAACTCTATGAAATAACTTTTTGCTGGTAATTTTCACACAAAATCGTTTCAAAACATATGTTCGTTCGCGTACGCGGTTTGAATCGATCGCAATCGCAAGAAAATCTATACACGTACCCATCAAAAATGACAGGAAAAGAGAAAATTAGCAAAATAACGAGTAACGAGTGCTTCCTCTCTTGGCTCGAAACAGCTCAGAGAATTTAAACTGGCAAGTACTGATTAATATGTCAAATGCACAAAGTTGTCAAGAAACAAATTCAAAATCCGGCTTAAAAATGAATCGCACAGAACAATAAAATCTGTAAAAAGAAAATTCGGTGGTGGTCGAACTTTAAAATAGGTAACTTATATATTTATTTGTGATATGGATTAGATGTTAAAGATGAAAGTTGCTCAATGTACCTCGAAGTTTATCCACGTATTTCGGCATATATTTTCAGCTCTCTGAGAGAGTTCTGCTTAATTTTTTGAGTTTGACAGATTTGTAGTGTTTGGCTCGGAAAAGTACGCGAATAGACCTAATGCATTAAATCAAATTGAATTACAATAACTGTCGAAAGCTGAAAAATTTGAAAAAAAAAATGCTGAAAAATCGCAACGCACGTCTGCACAGCACAATAGTATGCTATGGAAAGACTGTGCAAATGAATCAGTTGTCGAAAGTTGATGCAAAAACATACTGGCAATACCGAATCAGCATTTGAAATCATGTTCGTTTTTAATGTGTGACAAAAAAAATGCTACAAAAACAATTATCACACAAATTTGGTGCAAAAATTGTCAAAAACGTCGCAACGTAACGTAAACATAAACGTCATCTATCATGAAGATGGAGTCGTAAAATCTAGAAACTGTACTTTCGTATTTTTGGAAAAATTTAAGTTGTGTTTTGAAACTTCCCAATATAGACTAACCAAACTAGACAGTCGACTTTCACTGCACCCACCCCGATTTTCCCCGCGAATTTTGAATGACAGCTTTCTCTCGCGCTCTCTTTTTTTTCCTGTCTGTGAATACGTATATTAAAGGCCGCCGGGTGGCACTATTTCAATGCCAAACAATTTGTAAATGACTCTATAACAATAAATGTAAAAAAAATAAATGTTGGGTATGGTTTTTTAGATAGCTTAATTTGTCCTCTATCCATCTTCGGCAGTAAAAGGTGTTCATCCATTCGCATTTCAGTTTATTTTTAATTTTGTTTGTATGAATTCTATGTTTGACAGCAAAATGCATAAATTAAATCCGTGGGGGTTGTTCCAAAAATGAGTCAACATCATGCGAGTTAAACCCAAGCTTCCGCTAGACAAAAGCTAGTTTTAGAAAATGTCCATTAATATTGAAAAAAAAATTCTATTAGACTGGGTTAATGTTTTTAAATTCGTTTATGTAACACCATATTTGTACAAAATCCAAATATGATTGGAAATTCTGTGGTTTAATAACACTGAACATTGTTGAATAATGTTAATTAAGAACAGTAAAAATGCAAATGCAATTTTAAAAACAAAAAAAAAAATAAAAACATCGGAAAGAAAAAAAAAGCTTAAACTCCTTACAAAAACACAATATATAAAATGTGGTATTTAAGTGGGTTCTGCAATTTAATTTCCGATTTCAGATTTTGCGTATTCGCACGCTTTATTTAGCTAATTCTTTTACTAATTTTAAAACAATGTATTTTGAAATATGCACAGATTTTCTTATAAACCTTTCTAAATTATTAACTAACAAAAATAAGTGCACTATTTGTGTTTTTGGAATACAAAAAGTGATCAAAACTTTTTTTTATCGTTACGAGTAAAATAAAGGGCGATGTACGAGGATTTTTGTATTATGGCCTTTACCAGAAAAAGCCAAGCGCATACAAATTTGAGAATAGAATAGTAATAGTATACAAAATATAACGAATTTAACAAATGCATACTTGCATATATTATTGTGCAAGTATACATTCTAAGTACTAATTACAGATTTTAAATTATGCTAAAACTAAAAAATATTTTTCCCCACTGTGTTATAATATAATTTTTTCAATACGGCTTCGAAATTTACAGCATTAAAATCAACGGAAAAAGTGTATTTTCTTAAAATATGTAAAGAAGAACCTGAAGTTACAAAATGAAAAAACCGTGTTAGTTAATTTTTCCCTGATTAATATTATGAGATGGAGTTCTGATAGATATTGACAAATATGTAATTATTATATTCATTTTTTTGGTATTGTAACAAAATTATAACAAGAATTCCATTTGATACCACCAATTTCAAAAACTTTAAAAATTCTCAAAATCAACTGTGATGTGAACACCGCATAACTAATGGGCACAAAGTATGTCGAACACAGTCGCACACACTTGATTTCCCACCATAATAATGGCCGCCCGAATGACATGAAGTTCCTGCAGCAAATTGTATAAGTATATGTGCGGCAGCAATGGCGCTCCTTTGATTTCTACAGGCACGAATACTTATGCAGGAAAGGCAGCTTGTAGCCAGAAGTACCGTTTCTGCTCTCAGTCGACTGTCTAGTTTGGTTAGTCTATGCTTCCCATCCTTACGATTTTGATCTCAAGATCAGACTAGGAACAGCGTTTGTACTATGTACCGAGCCTTTGTACCATAAACTAACTATTAAATAGACTGACAGCTTCAGCCAAAAAAGAGAATTTGCCTACATGCTGAATTTGACCTTGGATGTAGCCCAGTTTGAATTCATGTATTTGTGCCTATGTTAATCAAAGGGGACTCACTCATTCTTGAAAAAAACCTGCCTACACACTTGCGGTTTAAACCGGATGTCGCCATGTCGGTAGCCTGAGGTGGACTCGCATTTCAATATCAAGGGCTGAATTGTAAACCATAGTTTCTCTTAGTTCCAGGTTGAAATTTTTCGCTACTTTTTTAATATAAATTGTTGTTCGATTTTTTTACAATTGAATAGAAATTAATGTTCAAATTACAGGATATAAAGAAAAGGAATATTTTTTTAAGTTTTGATTTTTTTTTGATTGATTTGATTAATACTTTATTTCATACATACAATGAGTTCAGAATACAATTTTTTAATACAAGTTCATTAAAATCTGGGTATGAAATAGTTACGTACAATCTTTTGTCAAAGTGACAAGAGTCGAAAGTACTAAACAATTTACGTTAAACATTTAATAATAAAAAAATGTTGAAGGGGAATTACAAATAGAAAACATTAGCAGAAAAATATAAAAACACCGGTTGCGTCATCTTCCATCTTTGAACCGTCAGTGTACCAGATTTGTGATCCTGATGGTATTATAAATTGGTTGGTTCTCTAGGCACTTCTATCAGATATTAGTATCTTAAATTTCCTGGAGAAGCGGAGCTTTTTAAGCATGGTGTCTGATACCTTGATGACAGGATCATCTTGAAGCATTTGTAGTACCGGAAGGTGTCCTGTGAGGTTTCCTGCTTTAAGATTTGATATATCAGGGAGCCTAAGGGCACTAAGACCAGCGTCCTTCTTTACAGAAATATGTAGAGGCGTCAGGCTGAGCATTGCTCCTATGGCTGCTGTTGGACAAGTTTTCATTGCCCCCGTTATACCAACGCATGCTAAGCGATATATCTTGTTAAGTTTTTGTTGGGCCGTTATTTGTTCGATTTTTGGCCACCATGATAACGCTGCACAGGTGATCATTGGCTTGATGATCGTGTTGTATGACCAATAGATAATTTTTGGCTTAAACCCCCAGGTTTTGCCGTAAAGCCGATGGCACATATAAATTGCCTTTGTCGCCTTCTTGGTGACTTGATCAAGGTGTGAATTCCAGGTAAGAGTCTTGTCTAGGATTACTCCTAGGTATTTTACCTCTCCTGATAAGTTGATAACTTCATTATTCATCTTGATCGGTTTCAGTTCTAGTTTTCTCTTTCTTGAGAATGGTGTTTGAGGGATTTATGGTCAATCCTTTGTTCTGACACCATCTGTAAGTTAAGTTCAGGGCACTTTGCATGATCTCAGATATCGTGGAGTCATGATTGCCCCTAACAGTGATTACTACATCATCTGCATAACCTTGTAGTATGTACCCCGATTGTGTGAGGTGGTCTAGGAGTTCATCTATGACTAACGTCCGGAGAAGAGGGGAAAGTACTCCCCCTTGAGGACAGCCCCTAGTGGCCTTAACAGTCTTTTGTGAGCCTCCATACGCCAGATTAATGATTCTGCTTTCTAACATGTTTAGAACCCATTTTATGATTAGTGGGGCAATGCCTTTCCTTATCATGGGTTTCCTTATGGCATCAAAGGAGGTATTGTCAAACGCTCCCTGGATGTCTATTAAGGCACATAGGGCCATTTCTTTTTCTGCCAGGCCTTTTTCAAACGTCGTTGTTTCTGCTATCATACAACAATTTACGGAATGAGGATTGATTGGAAATATTGGAATGCTGTATGATTCTGTTTCAAAGACATTTATTATACTCTATGCAATAAATTATTATTGTAAGCAGCTCGAGTATCGTGAAAGGGAAATGCGTTTAGGAATTAAGATTCCTAAATACACAGCATCTCTTTTCGTTCCGTCGCAATCATCAAATGAAGAAGATGATTAGCACCTAAGTAAAATAGAACTAAAACTTTATTTGAGTATTTTTTTTATTGAAATATGTCAATAAGTTGAAATGGTTTAAATAAGTTCTTAGCGCCTCCACTGCATCTCTGTTATCATTTTAATTTTCGTCTGCAATTCCCCACCATCTTCTTCTTACACATTAAAATCCTCATCCAATAAAATAATGTTGTTTTCTTTTACCATCCTTTTCCGAATGTTATACAGTGTGACACAAACATTGACAACATTCGCACAACTAACAGCCGTCTTTAAATGAAGCCCATTTGAGCAAGGAAAAATTTCTTTCAACTTCCAATGCTACATTCAACAACTTGTCGTGTTTAAATGTGTAAAGAGTGGTGCCCTTCGACAAATGATTGCTCATTAACTGATAATATTATGCGCCAAGCGCTCAAAAACGGCCGCAAGAGGAATATAAGTGAAAGAAAATTTTACTTCAGGTCGCACAAAATTGTTTTTTTCTGAAAATTTCTTGAATGGCATGAACTATGCACTCGCGACGAGATACAAAAGGAGACTAAACAGGTATCTGTATTAAATGTAAAAACAGAAAAAGGAATAGACATGCAATTCATCTCTTCTCTTTTAAAAAAATAATTCGCAGTGATTCAACTGTCAACTGCCCCTGAGGCCAACTAGCCCCGGTCTCCGCTACCTATCCACGTCCATCTAAATACTATTATTTTTAGACGTTTGTTTCAGTGTTGACAGCTGATTTGTCTCCATTTGCATGGCCCTTGGGCCTCACTAGTAATCATTTTTAACTTTAAAGCGTAGTACGCTGCTCGAGCGAAACTAAATTTTATCTGGTCTCCAACTTTTCTCTCCAAACATCAGCTAAAGTCCTAGCTAAATTTTGACATAGAGTACGCTGTGGATAAATGTCACAGAAAACAGCTGTTCTTTGAAAAAACTTCTTTCAAAAATTGAATTCCCTCTTATTTCAACTATTTCTGATTCTAGGTAGTTTTCCGGAACAGAACAACAAATATACAACGATCTGACACAATTCAGCTTGAGGAAATGTGCAGACCCATTAAATGGAGACGCTAAAGTTTGACAGACACATGAAGAGCGAAAATTTAGCTCGAGCAGCTTACTAAGCTTAATACTAAAGGGTTTTCCAATAAGAGGTGTTATTTTGGTATTGAAATAAAAATGTCATTTTTTGAGATAAATGATCGGATGTTTATTTCATAATAAAGAGGAAGGTATGCCGTTAATAATGAAAAATAACATCAGCCAAATGGCCACCACGAGCACGCATACCGGACCATATCCTTTTCATGAAATTTTCCATAACCAAATCGCAAAGTGGCTGCCCTATGTCCTCGATAGCCTCACGAATTTTATCTTTGAGGTCTTGAATCGGCGCTGGGCTGTTGGCGTAGACTTTATCTTTCACGTGGCCCCAAAGGAAGAAGTCGCAAGGTGTTAAATCACAAGATCTCGGTGGCCAATTGTGATCACCTCTTCGAGAGATAACACGGTCCGGAAACTTTTCGCGTAAAAGATCAATGGTTTCGTTGCTTGTATTTTTTCACCATTTTTGTAGTGAATTCTAATAATTTCAATGCGTTGTTGAAGCGTGTATCGTTCCATTTTTAGTTATGCCGTAGTTTCTACTTGTCAAATGTCGAAGAATAAAAGCTTCAAAAGTGACAGCTGCCGAAATAGCGGGTCATTCACAATAACACCTCTCATTGGAAAACCCTGTAAATACATCTCCAATTGTCATAGATATTCTGTTCATCGACGGTCTAGTCCACAGTCGCGCTAAAATTGCTGTACCCGAATATGGTTCGGGATAGGGGCCTTTGGACTCTAAAGAGTCAAAAGTCTAAAGACCTACAGATTTTTCAACTGAGGACTGCCATACACCCCAGTTCGATTATTATACTCGCACCGTGCTGACTTATTCTTCAAACTCCAACGCTAGATTTTTTGTTCACCCCTGAACTAACTGAACTGAATCGGCTGAGGTGATAGTTGATTGTCGCTTATTTGATTGTCGTTTTTGATTATCAACTCTTCTTCGCGCTGCGTAAAGCGATCACAAAAAACTGATTGATTATTGGCAGCACTTAGAGTTTTGAACGTCACTTCTTTGCCGATGCTGTCATTTTGAGCAGTTGATAGGTAGGTATTCGAAAAAATAATATTCAAATTGTTCATCTGTGAAAAATGTAAGTTAATTTATTACACTGAAATGTTAACAAATAACAATAAATTTGTTTGTTTTTTTTAGGTCTCAAGCAAATAAAGAGCAAATTCGCATTCTGTCTAAATATATGCAACAAAATCCGGACTTGGCGAGGTCATATAATGCTCTTTCAAGCACTGCTCGGACAGCCCAGAGACAGCAATGGGAAAAACTTGTGAGGACTTTGAACACAAATGGACCGCCGACAAAAACTGTTGCTGAGTGGAAAAGAGTAAGTAATGAACATACACACCAATTGTTAAGACTAAAAATTTATAAAATTCTAATATAGATTTGGACGCTACGCAAGTATAACACAAAAAAAAAATTAACGCACAATAAAAATTCCATCAAAAAAACCGGTGGCGGTCCATTTGAGTTCAAACCTTTAGACGAGACAGAAGAGGCAATAGTTGTTGCCTGCGGAATGGAAGCATCCGTAAGCGGAATCAAGGACTCGTTGAGTTTTGGCAACAAGGCAGAAGGTACACCTAAATATTTGTTAATACAATATTAATACATATATACCATTTTCATTTGCTTAGAAAAAGAAACCAATGAAAACTCCTGTGGCTTAGATGACAGTATTGAACATCTCCTTGAGCAGCTCAATGGAACACCGGAGCAGAATATTTTACAGGACTCAACATTTATAAATACACCCATCCCTTCAACCCCTAAGAGACGACAAACAAATCTTAATGAAAATGAATATCAAGATATTCTGCAGCAGCAAATAGATATTCAAAAAAAGTTTTTTGATAATCAAATGGAGAATTTTAATAAAGCCAACGAAACATTAGTGGATATTCGGGATTGCCTAAGACAGTTGTGTGAGGCCAAAATTAATCAAACGGATTCGCAAAACTGTTTTAAAAAAACAAGAGCTTAAAGTCAGGCGGATGGAACTGGAGGTGGCTAAAATTGCCAATGATTTAAAACTAATGGAGCTTAACAACTTCAAGCCCAAAACAAAGTGATATGTATGCATGATCTCATCTTTCTATTATAAGCCTTAGTTTTTATATTACTTTGCAATAATACTCATATGTACCTACCTAAGCTTTATTTATTTATTTATTTCATCAATCAAAGAAAATCAAAATCAAAAATAAAAAAAATCAAAAAAAATCAAAAATCAAAATCAATCAAACATTTAGAAAAGCAATATACTATTTAGTTTATAAAGTTTGTTTTTGCGTTAAATAAAAAGCAATTTGTTAAGATTTGTTATTTTTCGTGTAATTGAAAAAAAATCACATTTTTACAGCACGGCGATTAGTAGAAATTTGCAAATAAATCGTCTCTTATGCTATCGCGAATTCTTCTACCTTCTCCAATCTCCAGTTTGCGGTGTTTGCCGGGGATAGTTTGGGGAAATGATATTTTCTCGTTCCAGATAGGGTACGTTGTAGGCGAGGCATATGTTGTGCAATGCAGCGCAGACATTTACGACAACTCTCTTCGGACTATATCTACACTTCCGTTCTTCAAGTATTATACGCCATCGACCTAAACAAATTAGATTTGCATTTAAGTTGTTAATAATATAAAAAAAAATACTTACCTTTTAAACGACCGATGCATCGTTCTACAATACTTCTGGCCTTCGAATGAACTACTTTAAAGTGTGATTCGGGGGAATCTTCACTAACGCTTCTATACGGCGTCAGTAGGAAAGGCTCTAGTGGATAGCCGCTATCACCTTAAAAAAATATGTTGCAATACTTAAAAACTTATATATAAAATATAATATTACCAAGTAGCCATGATGAGCTCCTTCCCTTGTATAGAATCTCTTTCTAATGCATTTCTTTCTTCACTTTGCCGCCATACAAAGCTGTCGTGAGCACTTCCCCCATATCTAGCATTTATAGCCAAAATTTGTGTGTTTTCATCGCAAATCTGGAATATTTAATATGCATTTACATGTGTAGATTATTTTGAAAAACGATGTTTTGAGTTAAACTTACAACCATGGCATCTATGCTATGCCTTCCTTTCCGATTGAAGAACATATTCTCATTTTCCGTTGGCCTTAAAATCATGATATGAGTTCCATCAACGCACCCTATAACTGCAAAATGTAAAGGGCAATTTAAGGATTAATATATATTTTATATTGCAAAATAATAAATTTTATATTTTTCAAAAAAATATGATTTTGTTGAATCCTTTGGTACAAACTTAATCATCAATGGACAAAGTATTGAGTGCATTTTTTTAATAACTGCAGCAGTGATTTCAGCTACCGTACTTTGTCCCATCGGTGCAGCCCAGTCAGCCCCAACTTGTCTTTGATAGGCACCAACCCCAAGAAGATTTAAAGTTGCAGCCAATTGAAGGATGGGTGGAACATGCGTTGACCTTATTCCAGTAGGCAAATCAAGCAGTTGCAAAATAAACACAAACGCTTCCTTTGATAAGCGAAAGTTTTTCAAAAATCTAAAATACAAAACAATAAATGCTTACAATCAATGAAGAATATTTATAAATATGCATTCTTACATCGGGTTTGGAAGTTCCGAGATATTTGCTTTATTTCTCAGGTTTCTTCTTAAAACTTCGACATTTTTGTAATTATTTCCTTCATTTTCATCTCTGTTTGAGTTGTTGAAAATTGCCAATGAAGTAAACATTGCACTTCACAAATTTTCCAATTTCACCTAATGTTTTTTATTTTAATTTATTAAATAGTTATTCTTTTTTCACGAAAGTATTAAATTTATTTTGAATTGAAGCCGAGGTGCATACCTACGAAAATGACAAAAATATATGAAAGCGACACCTAAATAGCTGTCACATGAAATTGATCACAAAAAAGCGATTGTCAATTTGATAATGACCTTACGTGGACGTAAAGCGATGATTTTGATTGTCAACTATCAGCTATCACCTTAGCCGATTCCACCCCAGCTAAGATACCCCTTCTATAAAAATAAAAGGAATGATGTGAAAGTAGAGTAAATAAGTTTAAAATATCTAAAAACCAACACATTTCCACAAACCACACTTGTTATAATTGCACACAAAACAATCTAGTAAACAACCAAAATCATTCCAGGGTTATTTTTATTAAACACAAAATGATTACCTAGTAAACAGCAATTTATTTTTCATAATAGTAGTTGTTGGAACTACGAAAAATATTATTAATATTGAAATATACAAGCAGCCTTAATTTATATTGTTACTCCTCAAATCTTTTCGTTGAAACATAAAATAGAAAAAATAAATTCTAACTAAAGGTAATTTTGATGGCAGGTAATCTCGTTAGATTTGATTGTTTTATTGTTGTGCCGACAACAACGAGAGAGAGAGAGAGTCCTTAACAAATTTCCTAGTCATAAGTACCTACCTACACTCGGCAACGAAACCAATTCTAAATGAATTTATTTATTTTGTTGTTCGCGAATCATCAAATTGCAATTAAAATCTCAAAATTGCCGGAGAAAAACAAATAATTTTCTAATTAGTTTGCTTTTCGGATGCAATTCTATCCGGCAAGTGGCCAGCAAAGTACGCTACTCGTTATAGCAACCGCACAACCCTCTCCTCCTTTTCGAATATTTTCAAATATTTTGCCATCAATCAAAGTTAGCCAACATGAAAATATGCTTTTCATTTGGATCCTCGGTTAGATAGATATATAGGTGCACGGGCACACTGCGATATGAGGTGCACCTCGAAGTGCTCCTATTTCGGATTAATTCATGTTTCCCATCGTCCTAGCATTTATTATATATGTAGACACATGTATTTGCAGCGTTGAGTTGTAGCCCGAAATTAGTTTAGCTAAAATCCAAAACAATGTGTGGTAGATGTTCTCATCATCATTCCCAATACAAGTGGCCATTGCAAAATTGCTTTCATATACCTAAGGGTATACGAATTTCTTCTCTAAACTGCAATTTTAATTGCAAAACATAAATGAAAATTATTATTAATTCATTGTGCAATGATTCGAAGTGGATTCGAAACCAATGGTGGATGGTTATGACCGGTTCGATTTGGAAATGTTGTTTCCACTGCAATAATTGAGGTAAATTTTGATTTAGAAAACCAATCATCTCTAAACACAATCAGGATGTGGGAACATTTTTTAAGAAGGCCAACTACTGTATGGCAGCTGTGAGTGTTTACGTCTATATGGTCTGTTCGATGATCATGGTATCTTATACAATCGAGCTCGGATAAAGTCACATCGCGTAATGACACAATTACATAACACTTGGTTCTCGCGTTTAAAAAAAAAAATAATTGGCGCAACAGGTCGGTATGGACCCAAGCCTAGCTTCTCACAACCATTCGTCTTGTGTGAGTTTTTATTTTTAGAACGAATGGAAGGGATCTACAATTTTATGCCGAGTCCAAACGGCCAATTGAGAAGCTCTTTCATGACAGTTATACTCTCGGATGTTTGTCAGACGTTCGCGAGAGGTGGCGCAGTGAAAAAAACCTTAAGTTGGAATTTGGGTTTTTCTCGGGATTCGAACCTGGGACATCTCGCTTAGTAGTCCAACACACTAACCACTAAGCCACTGCGCCGCGTTTCTCGCGTTTGCGAATGTTTTTATTTTTGGGACAAATGAAAGGGATCTAGATCAGTCCGAACGACTGGATTAAGACGCTTTCTGAAGATAGTTATAATCTTGGATGTTTTTCAGACACTCTCGATAGTCGGAACAGTGGAAAAAACCTTAAGATGTAATTGGTCTTTTCCGTGGATTCAACCACACACGGACCCGTTTTCGCCTTAAACATCGTAGTCCAATTTTTTTTTGAACTTGTTTTAACAACTACCTGCAGATAATCACTTTGATTTGCGGGTAAAGATATTTATACCAAACGAAAATGGTACCTAAAAAAAAAAACAATATTTTTAGGTAAAGTGGAACAATAAATCAAAGATTAAGCTCAAAAAAAAAAAATAAACATCTATCGAATTTGTTTCCAATTTTAATCCACTTACTGGAAGTGGAAGCTTGAATTATTTTTAAAAATTGACAGATAAATGGAAACACTTTCTTTTAGACCGAGGTAACATATAAGATTCTTTTTGGTCAGATTTTTTAAAAATGTTTAAAAATATAAAAAAAAAGAAATATAAAAAAATTTGAAATAAAAAAGTGGCCTTTTTTATGGTAGCAGCACTCCTGAAAGCATTCCCTTTTTCTAACTCTTGCTAAACCACGATTCCCATACCCATTCAATTCAATTCAAATTTTTTAATTTCTTAAACATTCTTAAAAAAATGTTTGCCAAAAAAAAAAAATGTAACCTCGGTCTTTTAGAATGTGTTTCCACCTTCAAACTCTTTCCATTTTCCGAACACTCTATCTGTTATTCCTTAAAAATAATTCCAGCTTCCACTTCCGGTAAGTGAAATGAAATTGTAAACAAATTTGAAAGCTGTTTGTTGTACAAAATGTTTTGTTTATTTTTTTAAATTCATGTTTAGTTTTTGATTTAATTTTGTCAAAAAAAAAATATTTTAGCAAGTTAGGCATTTTTCGTCAAAAGTGGTTGGCAACGCGAACACTGGTGTCGCAACATTATTAACACAACATTTGTGAAGCGAGTTCAACTCATTCCCTGCACTTCGCGACATCTACATTTCAGCTCTGCACTGGAAAAATTCGCGCGAATTTTATACTTTTATTTTTTCAAATTCTCTGAAGCTAAGTCAATTTATTTTCCCTTTTTAGAAAATTATTTTTAACTTTAGAAAAAGAGGACGAATGGTCACCGTAAGCATGATCCATGACATAAACTTAATGTTAAGTAGACCGACAGATCCCGCGTACCGACCCGATTGTCCCTGCAAATTTAAAAATAAAATTCACCCTCAAAATCCCTATCTATGAATACATAGAATTATAAAAATATAATTCTAAAGGTGTTATAGACGAAAAAAAAGGATTGAACTGTCAGGTTACTATGTGCAAGTACTTGCATGGAAAACAGCTTTTAGGCAGTTTCTCTTATGTCGTTTCCCATTGGTTTCACTCGGGGATCCACTCATTCTGAAATCCAATGGAACAACAAAACAGCCTCTGAAAGAATCCACAATAGGATTGGTGAAATGCCAACAAATAATCTACGGCGGCTGTCAGCTGACTTGTATAAAATACATAAATTACACTTGTGTGAGTGCTTCTTGAGTGGATTCTGACATCAAATCGAGAAGCCGAATTTTCTCCTCAGAATCACCAGAAGAGTATTTTTTCTGCCAATGGAACGGTTTCAGAAGTGATTTTTTCGATTCCGGACTCTCCCGGATGCTTCTTTTTGCCCAATGGAAAACGACATTAAGTTGTCTGAGCTGGCGGTCATTTAACAATGTCTGCTAATGCATTTGCAGATGGAAAGATCAATCAAAAGGTCATCTACCTTGTTGTAGCCACAGAGGTGAGGATTATCTATTTGTAAATTTTTATGATACCTGCGTGAAGCCAAAAGTAAGAAAGTATTCATCTGTCAAAAAAATATTCATATTTAAAATGTATACTCTTCAATAAATGAAATGCTTTTATTCAGCAAAGTAATAGCTAAAAGAACAATTAATAAAGTTTTTCAAATTTCAAGGCGGAATAAAATGTTTGTGACGCACGGAACAAAAACATTTTTCCCTTTTCACCGAACTCGACTCTATTAATAAAAAAATTGTACTTAAGTAAAATTTGTATTCTTTGGAAATAAACTCACATTAAATCAACCAATAGTATAAAAGTCGCATTTTGTTTATATTATAATAACTATTTTTTGGTACAAGAAATTTTTGCTAAAACATAAATCTCTTTTCACCCGACTGGACACCAGGGTTGTCAGAATTTAATTTGCTTTATGCGTCCAAACCATAAAAAAATGTAGCCCAAAATCATTGCCCAGAAAGAAGCCCAAAAATCGTTGAAAATATTCCCAATTCATTGAGTATTTTTTCTTTGGTATTTTACCAGAATTTTATTTGACTTCTATCTTCTGCAATTGGCTTTTGTGGCTTGTGTCAAATCAAAAGGCCTGTTAAATAAATTGATGTGACTGCAAGTTGAACGACTGTTTGATGTCACTTGACTGCAAAAGTGCTACCAAGTTTTTAAAGTACGGTTTTTTTTTAGATTTTTTTTTTGTTTTTAGTTTTGTGAACTAATAAAACAAAAAAAATTAACGCACAAGTTGTACAACGATATGTAGCCCAAAATTGTTTTTTTTTCATTTTTATCGTTTTTTTAAGAAAAAAGATAGCTACCCAATCTGGCAACCCTGCTGGACACACGGTTTTCGCGCGTATCCTATGTACGTTCCTAGGTGACGCCGTGTAGCCTAGACGGCTTGACCGATTTTGAAGAGTGAGGTGTCATTATATTCGTGTTCTTCCCTGCAGTGTCATAGGCTGAAAAGATAAAAATAAAAAAAGGTCAATTTAAAACACCAAAAAACCCGACTGTCTGTAAAAAAAAAGGATTAAAAAGACATGAACAAGACACATTCAAGTACCTCTATCTATACCTAACAAATTGACAATCGGAGACTATATACCTATACACAGCCTAACAAATTATGTCAATTAGTAAGGTGTAGAGGTACTTGAATGTGTCTTGTTCATATCGCGTAAATCCACTGTCAAGTCGATTGTCAAACTCAGCTGTTCAAATTATTTCCAACATTATTTGTTTCGTTTTGCAACATAAACATTTTCATTTTCAGTACTCAAACTAATTTTATTTTACTATATATCCTCTGGAAACAAACAAACAACAGACGACTTATGATGATTTTACGAGGTTAAGTGAATACCCTTATCATATAGATGAAAAAAAAAAACGATAAATGTTCATGACACATATCAGTCTACGTCATTTTAATTATTCGCGTAGTTAGAATTTTCGAATTTCAAACTTCGAAGAGATCCCAGTATTTGAATATCTCCAAAACAATGGACATACAAGGAAAATTGAAGAAGAAAACAATTATCACTGGTGCAGCAGCTGAAATAATTTCTACAGTAGCAAGCCGAAGATGAGCCCTTAGTGTTGCGTATATGAAAAAAAGACGTAAGTATATTTGAAGCTTAAAGCTTAGTATCCTGCTCGCGTGTCTCAAGTCTCCACTTTGTTTCTCTACACCAAAGGTAAATGGTCGCTAAATTATCAAACATGATATATACACCCAGAGAAAAAAACAACGTAAAATCAAAGAAAACCACTTTGATTTAAAAATTTTCGTAGTCGATGGGATAACATTAATTCAAAGGGTTTCCCTACTCTAAATGCATATATTTTTAATTTGAATGTAAAAGTGAATACGTTTCACTTTGAATCTACGTTGACTTAATTTAAAATTACATTGCGTATTTAAATCAAATATGTTTTAACGTGAAAAGGAATATTCTTTATTAAAGTTAATTCAACGTAAAATCAAATCAAATATGTTTTAACGTGAAAAGGAATATTCTTTATTAAAGTTTATTCAACGTAAAATCAAATAGAACATATGACATTTTAGTTTGCATTTTTTCCCTGAGTGTATGGGACACAAACCATAATGTTAGGCAAAAAGGTCTTAAGTCAAAAAATACATTTTGGGCATTTGATTGGGTTTAATTAAATTTTCAATTTGGTTTTACGAAAAACTGCAGTTTCTGACTTAAGATCTTTTTGCCTAACGTCAAAGAATTACAATTTCGAATTTCAGACTTCAAATTCATAGCAATATTTAAATATCTCCAAAACAATGGATACAATAAAAGTTGAAGAAGATTTATATTATTATTGCTGCAGCAGCTTAAATAACTTCTCTAGTAGAAGTAGAAGACGACGTTCCTTCGTTCCTTCGTGTCGGGTGAAACCCTATTTGCATTAGAATTTTGCTGCAATCTAAATATTTCTGATAGTTCCTCCACAAGCCCCGCAATTTGTTTGTCTTTTTATCGCATGAAAAAGATTTTTTGTTTTTCTGTTTTCTTTTATTTATCACTCAAACGTTTTCTTTGGCTTCCTCCAAAAAAATATCCAAAGTACACAACACAACTTTTTCCTCCGATTTGTATGTCAAAATATATCTTTTATTTAATGTACCGGACATTTATTTCGCGAGTGGAGACTTGTCATAGGCCCATCTATATGAAGTTAAGCATTAAGCGAGCGAACAGGGCACTCATTCCGTATGTCGATTTTAAGCGTTTCGACGATAGCTTTGCTTCACGTAACTTCAATAATCGACTATCGTCCAGACGATATCGTTTTGACGATTGAACATTTGCTTCACGGAACTCAATAATCGACAGACTACTATCGTCAAGACGATAGCGTTTGCGCGATAGCTAAAGAGGTATCGTCTTGCACTGTTTTGTGTATTTTGCAGACAATTGAAATCTTTTTCATGAATTTGAGTGTAATTTTTTTTAATGATTCCAAATATATATGTGTTTCCTGCCAATTCATCCCACATTATATTTATATGGTGTGACAGAATTGGGTTTGCAGCCCTTTGCCAAGTCCGGATGTGACTCCATATATTCAATCAAAATTGCCATTTGCTTCGGCGTAGCTGACCTTAATAAAAATATGTAAGACATTAATATTATTAATCAAAAATTAACAAAGATTAACTAGGTATGTACTTACATTTTGCAATTTGAGAATCAAATAATTCGGCGGCACCAAAGACAAAAACCAAAATTGTTTAACAAATGTCATTAAGACAATTACGATGACGTCTAGTGCCTATTCCAACTACAGTTTGTGAGCTTCTGGGAGATACCGAAAGTTCTGAAACTTTGTGTGAAATAAACGATGGACGACACGATAGTAATGGAGTTACGTGAAGCAATTTAATGACGAGATCGTTGACTACTATCGCGCAAACGATTATCGTTCTCAGAGTTACGGAATGAGTGCCCAGGATACTGCTTTGCTAAACTGCCTGGCTAAATTGTATCTTTGTAGACATTTTTGTATAGGAGATAAAATAAGCTTTGCTAACTTATGCGATTTAAGTTATGCAAAGGATTATATTCCTAAATTTAAATACAGTTCATATTAGCTTGTTTACTTGCCTTGCAGCACCTGTTAAATAATTCATCCTTCTGTGAAATATTTATATAGACTTAAAACGACTGCGTGCCTTTTCAATTAATTTGATTTCTGTCATATTTGTTTAATATTCCATCAAAACCACATAGAAGCCACAAAATTATCCTACATACCCCCGTGTCCGTCATGTACATATTCACTGAACTCCCAGCAATACATAATAATTTGATTATGGAACAAAAGGGCGGAAAATATACAAATATGTATACAAGTAAGGACGAGAGGGAAAAAATATTATGAACGCATGCGTTTCTTTTCCGAATTACAATGTAAAAATGCCGTCCTCTTCAAGCATCCTCCGGCTGCCGTTCGGTTGGTAATTTTGCAAAAACGGATGAATAAAGTAGGAATAAATCAATTCCCCCTTATATGTGAGGGGGCTGCTGCTGCTAGTCATAGTCACCCTCGTCAACATTATTATACACTACACGGAGTGTAAATGCGAGTGCACCCCCAATACCTTCTAAGGCAATTTGACGAACTATGATTTCCAATGGGTAGCTAACAAAATGGAGAAATTCATCCATTTTATTTTTTACTTCTATACAGGAGTAGCAGGTATATGGTTATACACTTGGCCAGGGAGAAAACCAATGACACTGTTTTCTTGGGTACCTCGGCGGTGTAAAATGTAATGACGCAATTTAGTTATAATAAAAATAATATTGATTTGAGGAAGGAAGGACCAAGCCTCATAATTTCCATTGGGAACTTATTTACACGCTAACGCAGACAAGTTGGTAATTGAGCGTTTGAACTTTGAAGTACATTATGTAATCGGATCATAATAATACATAGATCAATTGAGTATTTAATCTATATAGTAATAATAAAATTATATGCTTATTTTTTGACTTGAATTTTCTAAATCATCACGTTAAAATTCCCCCGCGATCCATATGGATCCTTCACGCATAAAATATAGCTTAATAGAAGAACGTTAATTACTTAATAATTAAACAACAAATTCGTACTTTTTTTTTCTTCAAAATCGAAGACGCATTCAGACAATATTAGACGAATTTAAAGTTTTCTGAAAGAGAGCTGTGTTAGGATTCTGTAAAAAGCGAAACGAAAACCACTTTTGCATTTCAAAAAACGTATGGTAGATACAAATCACGGGAAAGCTAAAATTTGTATAATGTTAATTTAATTGGCTTCGTTTTCTTCTTCTCGTTCGCAATGGTTTAAGAATTTGAATCTGCAAATGAGCAGATTAGCTGTCAAATGACCAAAATGACAGGATTGTCAAAACTGTATAAAGGGTAGTTCGCGACAACGTCAGTGTCAAATGAGAAAAAAAAAACAAAGTGACATCTGAGAAACTTGTAGGAATACAGACTAAATTTTTTTTTTGGCGGGAGATAGGCAGAGATTTGAATTTAATGAAAATTGATATAAATGCTCTTAAATCGGATATATATTGTTTGTTTTTTTTCGAGCAATCAAACATAAAAAGTGACCTACTACATTAGTGTTTGTTAAAAGTAACTTAAATCTAGTAATTTTAAAGTGCATAATATATAACTTAATGAATAAGATTTCCTTATAAACTTGGAGCTATCTGCTTACGCAAAAGGCCTTGATGCGCTGAATAAAGTCCGCTACATAGAAAAAAATTGAGATGATCGGGAAAGAAGGTTGCTTAAATTGTCAATTATTTCATAAGAACAAATTATGTATACACTGGAAGTGAGTGCAATAATAGTCAGAGCATCACCAAAGGGCAAGATCTTTTTGAAGCCGGATGGGTTGAAGATGTTAAAGGTACTCGTTTCTCTCACATTTATGTGGTACTGGGAAAGCTTATTAAAACATGCGAATTGTATGACAACCATTTAATAGCTGTATTCCCATCGTCTAGGTGAAAAGCCACTTGAGACTTGGGTGTTGGTAGATTTCAATGGTGAAATCGAATCTGCTCACTGCAAATGTAAAGCCGGCCTTTTTGAAACATGTTCTCATGTTGGGATAGTGCTATTTGCACCTGAAAGCATTTATAGAGACTTTATTGCCAATCCCTAAAAGAGGACATGTATATTTCGTTTTGCTTTTGAAATTTTTAATTCGAATTCCTTAATTATATTTCAGCTTTCGGTAATATTTTGCCCTTTATGATAGACTTTTAGTTTCAAGTTGAATTTATTTGGTAAAGTACAAATAAGAACAATAGTCTTTTATAGTACATTAAAGCTCAAGAAAATATACACTAAAAATTACGTTAAATTTAATAGCGAGCAAAGTAAATATAAATAGAAACATTATTATTCGCGAAATATTCTACTGGACTATATGACCAAAACTACCAACGTGGTCATATTCGCCTTGACGGTCATTTAAGGCATTTGTTACAAATGTTGTAGTACAAAAAAGACAACGAAAATGAAAATAAATCGCAATTCCGCGAAACTTAAACACCGATGACAGTAAAATAATTCTTGTTCCGTCAAATATGCCAGCAATCCCTTAACGAAATGTCAATAAAGTGCGTATGGTCATATAGGGCTTTATACTGGCATTCGTGCTCATTGTCCGATTAAAATATATGCTATTTGGGCATTTTTATCTGTCAAATTCAGCCTGGTCATATGTGGCATTTAGGGTCATTAGAGCATATGAGATATGCCCATTACATTGTATGACCATATTTTGACAGGACAACTATCAGAAATTGACGTTTAATGACAACTTGGCATACAGTTTAATTTCACCTTAACAGCTGGCCGCTTTCAATTTAAATACTTCGTTTGTTGATATTTTGGTCGTAACGAAAAGTGAAGGAAATTTAAAGAGAAGAACTGATTATCATATTAAATATGATTTTTGAGTTATAATCTTTTCATGATGATTCCGTTTAATAACGGAAAACAAGAAAAAAAATTGAATTTATTAGTAAATTTTAAATAATTGGCATAATTAATGAAATAATAATGAAATGTCTCCAAAATTGACTTTGGAATAACTTTAAAAATATTCCCTTTTTTAGATCGTACAATTTGATTCATTGCCGTTTAATTATTTCGTATGTTTGTTTTAAATAGTTTCTATGAAATTTTGATCAATGAATTTGCAGTGTTTATAACTGATTTTTTTGCATGGTGCGTAGCTACATAATTAGTTTCACTTGATAATAATTAAAATCGAACAACTATATTTCTATAAAAATGTAGCGAAAATTTTTAATCTGGAACTAAGAAAAACTTTTATTTACAGCACAGTCCCACCTCACGCTCGAAATTGAAACCATTCAGGCTACCTGTCATCCGGTTTAAACCGGAAGTTAGGCTGTTTTTTTTGTCAAGTATGCGTGGCCCCCTTTGATTAACATGGCACAAATACATGAATTCAAACTGGGCTACATCCAAGGTCAAATTAAGCTTGTGGGCAATCCCTTTTTTTCGGCTAAAGCTGTCAGTCTATTTAATACTTAGTTTATGACAACGCTCAGGGAAGAGATAAAGCCGCAAAAAAAAATAATGAAAACAGTTCTGTTAAATTTGTAGGTAATGAAAATAAACCGCCCATAAAATAAAATTACTTCATGGAAAAAGGTTTTATACAAGGTGGACCAAAAGAAGTCATCCGATGTTTTTGGCTCTCATTTTGTTTCTAAATGAAAAACTTCGATTCTGTTTTTTGATTATGTTTATTTGAACCTTTAGAATTTTGTTGGTCAAGTGGAGAAGATGAAATCGGCCAAATGGGCGCCGTCACAATTGATTGCGATGCGGGCTCGTTTTATGGCATTTTTCATCACTTCGGCGAGAACTTCGGGTGACAGATTCCCGGGGTATCGGGCTTGTTCACGTAAACACGGGACTTCAAAAAATCCCACAAAAAAAGTCTGGAACGGTTAAATCGGACGATCTTGTGGGCCAGTGCAAATCGCCAAAACGAGAGATGAGGCGACCCGGGAACGCCGCCTTCAGAATATCGGTTGTGGCTCGCGCAGTGTGTGCCGTAGCTCCGTTCTGTTGGAACCACATGTCCTCCAGTCCTGATTCGTCCAGTTACGGCAGAAAAAACTCGGTTAACATGGCCCTATAGCGCGCACCGTCCACTGTTGTTGTTTGACCAGAGGTGTTCTCGAAAAAGAAATGGCCCGATGACTCCTCCAGCGTGAACAGCGCACCATGCAGTAACTTTGAGCGGTTGTAATGGTTCCTCGTGCATTACTCGTGGATTTTCGGTGCCCCAGAAGCGATAGTTAAGATGGAAATGAGCCTCATCGATCATTATGATTTTGGTCGAAAAATAGTCCACTTCGTCCTCGAGATTGAGGATGGCTTGGGCGTAGGTTACACGCGTTTGGCGGTCGACAGGCATAAGCTGATGCACGGACTGGACTTTGTACGGGAACATGTGCAAATCTTTGACCAAAATTCGCCTTAGAGACGGCCGGCTGATGGCTAATTTCGAGGCACGATGTCTGGTCGATGTTTCCGGCGACAGCTCGACATCCATTTCAACAGCGGGCGCTCCGGGGCCGGCCACTATTGGCAACGTCTCGTGTGGTCCCATACTCTTCAAGGTTGGTGGCCAAACGGCAAAGTGTTTGCGCAGTCGGTGTAGGACGGCCGTGGAATCGGCGACGGAATTCGCGCTGTGCCAACACTCACGGAAAGAATTGAAAATCACCAATTGCAAAATTTTGAGTTGCAATTCACGACTTATATCTTTGTCGCAAATTACAACGATTTTTTCTTGGATTGATATTAAAAATCGTAATTCGACTTTGAAAACGGCGTAGAATACAAAATTCTGCTTGTTGAATTTTGCGATTAGAAGTATTAATTCGAGCGAATAACATTACAACACAAACAACCAACAAACATTTATTATGGTAAATTTCATTTGTTTTTCTAACGAGTATTGTTGGATTTGCAAAATCTCCGGCCTTTTTTCTATAATTTGGCGCTATTTCATTGCACCGTGTGTTCTTGTTTATAAAAGGTTTTAATAACACCACCACATGTTTGTGTTTCCAAGGAGAAGTAAAAACTTAAATTTAATTTGTCTAAGAGGCGTGTTTAAATAATAACTACAAAAAAGAGATGAAATAACATAAATTCATAAATGAAATAGAAAAATATGTAACAAAAGATATCATTGGTCAATTTGCATACTGGGTAAAGCAATTTAAACAAAGGCTGCAACAGAATTGTGCGTTAATTTTCACAACATATGACACAACGTACGCTAAATCATCCACATTTCACTTGAATTTGTATTGTCAAACTTAAGTTTCATCATCGTATTCTGTTTTTCTTCCAACAGGTCATTGTTTTTATGCATCATCTGGTTTTAGAAATCATCAATAATTGATATCAGCCTTTTATGAGTCTCAATTTTCATACTGTTTGTTTTTTTATTTCTCTTAAGCGGTTCAAATATATAAAAAAAATCCCACCAAACTTCCTTGACTTTTAACGTTCCTCATCCTCATGCAGTAAACAATCACCAAATTTAAAAAAGATTCCTTGTTTTACAAGCTTTTGGGTTAGACGTCTCTTATCACACTCTAAACAAAGAACATGCAGTTGTCAGCGGCACAGTAAAGAACCAAAACGATTCTGGTGTTTTCTTAAGAAGTTATTCATTATTCGGTTTCTGAGGGGCTAAAAACAAAAATTTATTAGTCCACCACGGTAAAGAACTTCTTAAATAAAAAAAAAAACGCCTCTTATATCCGTAATGGACTGTACCTTTTTACCAGACTGCCCACAGAGAGGGTTATGTGTTTCGCGCGTATCCTATATACGTTCCATCGGGACACCCTGTGTCCTAAACGACTTGACCAATTTTGAAGAGTGAGGTGTCATAAGATTCGTATTCTTCCCCGTAGTGTCATAGGCTAAACAAATCTAAATTTAAATAAAAACGAAAAAAACACAATTGTCACACAAATGTTTGTGAGAAATGTCAAGATATGGAATATACTGAACTGTGAAATAAATTACGTTTTGATCTATTCACAATAGCGTCGCAACTCATACCCAGCCAAGTTTCGCACCTAGCGGCATTTCAACTCAACATCGCAACTGACAGCCAAAAATCAGAGAATTTCAACCGGCAAGTACTGATAAATATGTCAAATGCATAAAGTTGTCAACAAACAAATTCAAAATCCGGCTTAAAAATTAATTGCACAGAACAATAAAATCTGTAAAAATAAAGAAAATTCGGTGGTGGTCGAACGTTGTCCTAGCACGTTTCATATGTGGCAAAAAGGTAAGTTATATATTTATTTGTGATATGGATTAGATGTCAAAGGTGAAAGTTGCTCAAAATAGCTCGAAGTCTATCCACGTACTTTGGCGTATATTTTCAGCTCTCTGAGAGAGTTTTGGTACATTTTTTGAGTTTGACGGATTTGTAGTGTTTGGCTCGGGAAAGTACGCGAATAGACCTATTATTACCCTACTGGACACAGGGAGGGTTATGTGTTTCGCGCGTTCCTACGTGACGCCGTGTAGCCTAAACGGCTTGACCGATTTTGAATAGTGAGGTGTCATTAGATTCGAAGTGTCATAGGCTAAAAAGATAAAAATAAAAAAAGGTAGTTTAAAAAACAAAAAAAAAACCCGACTGACGGTACAAAAAATAATTAAAAAGATATGAACAAGACACATTCAAGTACCTTACAATTTTACAGTCGGAGGGTACTCAATATTCATATATTTTTTAGGCTGTGTAGGTATAGTCTCCGATTGTCAATTAGTAAGGTATAGGTACTTGAATGTGTCTTGTTCATCGGGTTTTTTTGTTTTTTAATCTAACTTTTTTTATTAATTCATTGCTTGCTGAACATATATCAGAAAATATTAGTGGACTCTCCATTTTTTCGAATTTTAATATAAATCCTGAGGACACAAATTATAAGGGCAAGAAATTCTTGAATGGCTTTGCTTTTTTATTTTTTAAAGAAGCTAAAAATTCAGCTATTTTTCTAACCGCTCGGCAATAATGCAACCAGTTTAGGTGGTACCTACATTTTGCAGTCGGAAATAATTGTTTAAGGGCCTTACCAATAATCATTCTTAGCCTTTAAACTAAATATTTTTTTATTTTTATTATAAAAAAAAAAAAAAAATATAATTTTCTATGGAAAATCTCCCAATTTTGAGTTCGTAAAATATAGCCTCTGCACTAAATATGATTATTATTATTAGTAACGCATTAAGACTTTTTCTAAGGGCTATTTCACAATCCGAAGCAAACGAGTCCGCTCGAAATTGGAATAAATTCCTTTAAATGAATTGGAGAACATTAACCATTACTGTTATAAGCATGGTGGTAAATACTTTTGGACTTGTCACTCTGGGAGGTTAAAAATACTTAAACTTGTAGATAACTATTTTTTTCTAAAATTATAATTTAAACTCTGAAAAAAAAAAGATTTTAATACTAAGGGAAATTTGTGGCTATATTTCGATCCACTGAATGTCATAAAAATTGTAGGTAAAATAGGTTGACGGCTTGATCATACGATGAGTTACCAAGACAGTGCTTTTAGCGTTAATTTTAGTGCCCAAAATTCCAAATTTTATTGCTTATGTTGCACACCGCCTTTTTTTTTCTCTTCCTTTGAATATCCAGTTCATTTCTCTTGAAATGTAATGCATTCTTCTGTTTGCCTATTCGCTAATTTAAGTATTGTGTAGAAAACCAAAATTAGCAGGCATACTGACTTCGCTATACACAGATATCATTAAATCAGATTTGTTTTTCATAAAACCAAGTTTAACGGAGGTAGATCATGTCAATCTCAATGTTGCCTTTCAGTGTAAAGTCGCAGATACATCCAAGCAATAAACTTAACTAAACCTTTAATTAGAAATATAGTTCCTCATTGAACAATTTATAAACCGTTCAAAATAATAAAAAGGATATTTTAGATATTATTGATCTCGCAAAACTATTTAATCGTGATAATGAAAAGCTACAAAGGGTAGAAACGGAATGGAGAAACCTAGCATATAAAGGGTCCGCCAAATAACTTTTTTTTTTTTGAAAATGCTATAAAAAAAACTACTGAATATTTTCTCAAATTTCTTTTTTTATTTGAAAGTACAATCCTTCCGGTTAATAATGGAAAATAATTTCATTCAAATGGCTGCATCGGCTGGCCATGCAGTAGCCTACACGATCGGTCCAATTTTTAAGCACATTATCGATTGTGTGCAGCTGTATTTCACCAATGGCTTCACGAATATTGTCCTTTAAAGCGTCAATTGTCTCTGGCATGTCGGCGTAACACTTATCTTTTACGGCACCCCACAAATAATAGTCCAACGGTATCAAATCGCAGCTCCGCGGTGGCCAACAAAATCGGCATCTTCTCTGTCGATCGCAGGTCCACTTAGCGAAGCGAAAACGCATTGGATGGTCAGTTGGCTTCAACTCCTGAACCAATTGGACTTTGTATGGCGTCATACCAAGGTCTTTATGCAAAATTCGTCTCAATGATGTCTCCGAAATGTTCAATTGTTGAGAACGACGGTGAATTGATGTTGATGGCGCTTCACGCACACTTTCTGACACAGCAGCAATTTTCTCGGGTGTACGCATTGTTTTTGGCTTTTCACGCTTTGGTTTATCGATGAGGATGCCAGTTTCTTTCACTTTTTTCACAAGATAACGAACATACGGAGCTGACGGTGCTTCTCTTCTTCCAAAATCCGTACGCAATTTTCGCACACATTCTGCAACATTACCATGCTTTTCAAAGTAATGTCGCAATATTTCCCAGCGTTGTTCAAGCGTATATACACAACCATATTCGTTCAGCGGAAGGATAAAACTAATTATCTGTCAAATCGGACATGAGCTAAGTGTTACCATTCGCGAAATAAGCACTAATTGAAAAAAAAAAAGTTAGATGGCGGACCCTTTATTAAGTGGCAATCAAAAACTACAAAAGATTTATGACTAGAAAAACATAGCTATAGGCATTCAGTAGGTGAAAAGCCTTTCGAAAATATTTGCGAATTGGCCTTAAAATTACTACCTTTGCCACGCTCAAATGGAGATGTGAAAAGAGTTTTTAGCCAAATGAGTTTAATCAAAAATAAACCAAGAAATGAAATTAGTTTTGATATGTTCCTGCTAATTAAAGCAATTCGTTTTGGAATGAAGGAAAACATAAATTCTTGTAGCACTTAAACCATTCTTGAAAATGTAATTCGGTACTTTGTTTAAAAAAATTTATATGTAAATATGTACCTAATTTTTTAAGCTTTATTGAAGTATTTATTTTTATTTCACTGTACCATCGCCATATGACTGAATATGAATAAACTTTTGTCATTGTGGTTTTTCTACTTTAATCTACTTTGGAGCAGTTTTAAAAATATGACAGTTTTGGTGCCCCAGAATTCAAAATGAACGCTGAAAATTAAAAAAAAACGGTGCTCAAACACCAGAATGATGTGGCAACGCTGGTCATACCTCTTAAATACATATTTTCTACTCTACGTTATATTGAAATATATATAAACAAACTTACGTACTTTCTTACATGCTCATGCGTAATATGAACAATGAGCAGTTGCTTGAAGTCACAAGTTAAAATAATATTGAATGTGCCCTATACCAAAAATGTCGGAGTGCTATGCCCGGTAATTTATCGAATGTTCTTGCGATTTAAGAAGGCATACACATTCATTCGTGTACGCGGTTTAAATCGAACGCAATCGCACAAAATCTATACACGTTCTCATCAAAAATGACAGGAAGACAGAAAATTAGCAAAATAACGAGTAGCGAGTGGTTCCTCTCTTGGCTCGAAACAGCTCAGAGAATTTCAACCTGCAAGTAAAATATTTCAAATGCACAAAGTTGACAAGAAACAAATTTAGAATCCGTTTTAAAAATCAATTGCACTCAAAAATAGAATCTGTAAAAAAAGGAAAATCCAGTGGTGGTCAAATGTTCTTTCAGAACGTTTCATAATGTTGCAAAATAACAGGTGGCGCAAAAGTAATCCTCCTATCAGAAAATGCTATAAATTTTGCGATTGGCCCCTAATGTCAGTTCTGTTTTGACATTTGTGTAGTAAACACATGCGGAATACACGTTAATAAACAATGTTACGCTACACTGCTCCAGAACGCGGAATATTGATGACTATTTATTTGAGCAATAATCGGTCGGTGACTTTGGCACAACGTGAATTTCGTCGCAGATTTCCTAGCCGTCCAACGCCTACTGGTGAAACACTGCGACGTTTAGCCGCTCGCCTCGAAGAGACTGGCACAACACGAGACGTTGCCAAGAGTGGCGGGCCCCGGAGCGCCCGTTGTGCCGAGAATATCGCCTCTGTTGACGCGGCCATTTTTTTTTTCGAGAACGCCGCTGGTCAAATGACAACAGTGAACGGTGCGCGCTATAGGGCCATGTTTACCGATTTTTTTCTACCGCAATTGGACGATTTAGCACTGGAGGATATGTGGTTCCAACAGGACGGAGCTACGGCACACACTGCGCGAGCCCCAACCGATATTCTGAAAGCGGTGTTCCCGGGTCGTTTTTGGCGATTTGCACTAGCCCGCAAGATCGCCTGATTTGGCTCCAGACTTCTTTTTGTGGGGCTTTTTGAGGTCGCGGGTTTATGTCAACAAGCCTCAGACTCTTGCAGCTCTTAAAGACAATATTCGTCAAGAATGTGAGGACCTATCGCCGGAAGTTTTGGCCAAAGTGATGGAAAATGCCATAAAAAGGGCTGAAATGACAATCAACTGTGGCGGCGGCCATTTACATGACATCATATTCTCGACTCAATCAGGAGGGTGACCAATCGAGAGATTGCTCACCTCCCTGATTATAGATAGTTTAGATTAAGTAGCTTAGTCTTAAGTAGTTTTAAGAAAAATAAAATAATAACGAATTCAAGTTTTAAAAAAGTTTCTTGAAAATTAAAAAACAAAACAAAATATACATTGATAGATTTAAGGCCGAAAGGCAATAGTTTTAAGCATATTGTTAAGTTTAGAGCGCTCGCTAAGGGCCAGTAAGCTAGAATAAGATAAATGTTAGTTTTAAATTAGATTTAATCGTTTTTGTCTAGTATATAAGTATAAATAATGAATTAATAAAAATTAATTTAAAAGAAAAAAAAAAAAAAAGATATTCTCGACTTGATGTAAAAAAAATTAAAAGACCAAATAAAAATAATCCACAAGAAGAATCAAAGTTTTTCATTTTTTTTTTAAATTACAGCCAAAAAACATCGGAAGGTTATTTTTGCGCCACCTTGTATATTTATTTGTGATATGGATGATATGTCAAAAATAAAAGTGGCTCAAAGTAGCTCGAAGTCTATCCATGTACATTGGAGTATATTTTCAGCTCTCTGAGTGAGTTTCGCACATTTTGTTTAGTTTGACAGATTTTTGGTGCTTTCTTTTTTTTAGTTAAATTCTTTTGCTTTAGTGATCAGTTCAATGTTATGTTACAGAGCTCGAAAATAATTCTTAACCTTTATTTTCAAATGGTTTCTTACTGATAGATATTAAATTCGGCTTCGACATTAAGGTCTTGCTCTGAGATATATTTATGTACACTTACCTTTTCGATCTTTGGTTGATCGTTATTTTTCAATTTTGAATATCGTCGGCTTAATAAGAAAACCTCGTAACTCCATTTTTGGCAAAAATTACTTTTTGATGCTATCTTATAGAAACTCAGTAGGCGCATTGCTATGGAAAACCTCGTAGCTCCTTTATAAGTTAAAATCACTTAAAAATCATGTTGTTTATATCTCCAATGTAGTCAAAGTTCCTGAAAAACCTCGTAACTCCGACAAATTACTGAAGAGCAATCCTCGTAACTCCTGCTTATAATATTCAAAACTCGTAACTCCACTATCCAACGGTATAAAAGTTGTATGAAAAAAGGGGAAATCCCAAATTATTTAAATTTCAACTGTTAGTGCGTTATTTGTATACAGTTTTTAGTTGCTGTTATAGTTCCGGTGTAGTGAGTCAAGTATAGAAGTGTTAAAGTGAAAACAAAAATAGTAAAAATGTCTTTACCTGCATCGTCAATTTTAAATATTTTGTAAGTATAAGCAATGATTTATTTCCCTCTTTTTAACAAAATATATAAATATTTCTACATAATATTTACAAGATTGGAAGAGGATCAACCGAAAACTGATGAAAATGAGAATTGCCCAAATAAATCATCATTTCTGTAAGTTTCTTCTCATTGTACAGCATCAAATCTTAGACATCTTAGATAATCTCATTTTCAAATAAATTTCTTGACGGGAATATTGAAAGCTTTCCAACTAACAAACAAATTTTAGTCAGCCCAGATATTGGAGCTGTTAAAAATGGAGCGACCTTTAACTTGGAAGAAGTAGAGGTAATATATATGGATGTGGACCAAATTGATGCGGATAATTTTATACTTCATTCTGGTTTGTATAAATAATGAAAAAGGTAAGGATGTCCAAGTAAAGCAGCAAACACATGAGCAGACGGGACCTGAAGTTTTGATTACCACAAGCGTTGAGAATCCTTTGGAAATGGAAATTAATAAAACACCTCCGCCTAAAGAAAATAGTGGCGATCTCATGCTTATGCTCATGCTCATGCTTTAGAACAATTCATAGATTTACCATCGCCTAAAATGAGAAGATCTAAAAGGCATCACGTCAAGGAATCTAAATGGTCTCAAAACAAACAAAAGCGTAAAAGAGAGTTAGGCTTGGAATACGATTCCAAGAAAAAGGAAGAACAAAAGTGGCTTTATACAGTTGATAAACCAAGTCGAATCATCAAGCCACGGTGCAATTGTTCGGGAAATAAGAAAGGAATTATGAAATGCTTTTTGTTCACAGAAATTGAAAGGGGTTTTGGTCAAGAACATGGTCAGAAAAAAAATTGTTTGTTTAATTACTTGTTGATATTACCGATACAGAAAGGCACCGTGATAGAAAACAAGAAAATGTAAGCAGGCGTAAAGCTACGGCATACTATCACCTAAAAACTAATAACGAGAAGCTAAGGGTGTGTAAAAAATGTTTTTAAATACACTTTCATTGGGCGAGTGGTCAGCTTTAAATTGGGCGATAAAGGATACAATGGTGGATGTCGAAGTTGCAAGAGATGATGAAGAATTTGTTAGTAGCAAGTCGGCATCAAGAAAAAGTCTTTACGAAGAAAGGAAAAAATGCTTGTTGGATTTTTTCAACTCTCTTTCAAAAATGGAATCCCATTACTGTAGGTCAAGTTCTTCCAAGATGTACTTAGAGACAAACTGGCTTTCGAAGACAGCCGTATTCGAATATTACTCCAAAGAATGGTGCAAGCTAAAAGACATAGCTCCTCTTTCAATTGGCGCATTTATGCATGAGTTTGAAGACCAGAATTTGAGCTTGTTTTCGCCAAAAAAAGACAGGTGCGAAACTTGTGGAGCCTTCGAATCTAAAAATATAAGTGAAGAAATATATAACCTGCATAAACTAAAAGCTAATGAAGCACGAAAAGAAAAAGAAGCAGATAAAGAAAACCCCAATTTATCTGTTTTTACAATGGATCTTCAATCGGTGCTCTTGAGTCCTAAGTCTAATATTTCTACGATGTACTACAAAACAAAATTGGTTGTACACAATTTTACCCTTTACGATCTAAAATCAAAAGACGGATTTTGTTTCCTTTGGCATGAAACTGAAGGAAATGTAACTGCTCAAGAATTTTCCACAATTTTAACCAACTTCATTTCTACACAAGTAGAAAGTGGTGGTCCTAACCATTTTGTTTTATACAGCGACGGGTGCACTGTTCAAAACAGAAATGCCACACTGGCCAATGCATTGCTTAATGCTTCACTTTTACATAAAATAACAGTCGAACAAAAGTTTTTATGTAAGGGTCATACCCAAATGGAAGCAGACTCAATGCATTCATGTATTGAACGAATTGTAAGGAAAACTGACATTAACGTTCCGGCTGATTATATAAATATCTGCAAGAGAGCGAGGAAGGTTAACCCGTATAAGGGCAACTACTTGGATAACACTTACTTTCGATGTTTCGATTCGGTTTGCTTTTATAAATCAATAAGACCCGGCAGAAAAAAGGGAGATCCCTGTGTCACTGATATAGTAGCACTTAAACACTTTAATGGTGATATTTTCTATAAATCGAAATTCAGTGACACTTGGAATATTTTACCAATGAGGCGAGAAAAAACATCAACTTTCGTTCCTGTGGATAGTCTTCCTCAACTGTACCGGGAGAAAATCAAAATTACAAAAAGAAAGTATGATGATTTTCAAGAATTAAAAAAGTCACTTCCCAAGGACTTTCATGAGTTTTATGACAACATACCCCATCATAACAAATAAAATTCTTGTACGTACTAATTTATTATATTTTAAAATTAACTAAATGAAGCGTTTGTACCTACTAGCTTCTGAACTACTACTAGTTTTCGATAACACTTATTAAGAAGGCAGATGGTTTAGTTTAGCAGCAAACCTCATAACTCCAAGGGTAGAATGAAAAAAACTCGTACCTCCAGTAAAATAAATATAAGTACTCGTATTTAAAAAAAAACGTTTTTGTTTAGGAACATGCTATTTTTTTTATTAATTTATGATATAGAATAACATCGTTAACTACAAAGTTGAGCTTGGTAACAAACTTTCGTTCCTCCTGTAAAATTCAAAATTTTGGAGTTTTCTTATTTCTTAAGTATTTTTGTCCACAAAAATTAAAAGAAATTGATCAAAAGAAGAGCTCATTTTTCGAAAATAAGTAAAAAACAAACTCAAATCTGAAATTGACTCGAAGTCCAACCAATGTGAGTTCAAAAATCTTTGGATGTTAGCTTCATTTTATCAAAAAATTAAAGGATATTTTTGAATCTACTGGTAAACGATGATGCGCCGTCGCCACTGAACGTAGGAAATTATCGAATAATGGAGAATGACAACTACCAGAGATGGGCAACAAGAGATCGCGAACAAATTTTGCAACTACAGGCACTGGGAGGGCTGCGTTCAGCTTAGCTCAGCGAAGGGATGGGTTCATCGTAGTTTATTAAATATCGATTGATATTTAGTTCCATTGATATTGTCGTTATATAATGCCCAAAACACATGTGCAGAAATTCTGGATGCAGCACAGAACGCAGTACTGCAAGTAAATCAGATGTGCAGTTAATTATTTGACATGCATTGCATCGGCTAATATGGCTACTTTCTTCTGCCGACTAAGCAGCTGAAACAAAAACATACACGATCAGCAAATGTCAAATGCAGATGATGCCAAATATTTGAAATTGCAATTTATTCTTCTGTTGTAGTACGTTTGAATTTTGCAGCAAATTTAGAAATAGAGACATGTTGCAGTGCAGAGTGCAGAATTTACGTGTGCCTATATCCATACAAACATGTGTATTCTAATCTTGTTTTGGGCATAAAAGGAAAAAATAATGGGCTCCACGCAGTTTTCGGAAATTGCGAATCCTAGAAGGGATAAAAATTATTCTGAACGCACGAACAGGAATATAACCACCGTTGAAGAAAGTGAAACAAGTTGTGAAGCTCGTTATAAGAGCTCCGTTGGAGCGCGGTCTTTTATTAAAAAGTATTTGTCTTTGAAACCAAATATGTGGAAAGCAAAATATTATAAAATAACGTCGTTTTGATTATAAATTGAATTGTTTGGACAGTTGAAATGGTCCGATATCACGTTGTCTCGAATAATCTAAAACGGTACTTATGGGTCGCTTTTCCCGCTTTCCTTGGGAATTCCCCGGAACGAAAGCCTACAAACGTTATTTCCATAATCACTCTACTTATCTTTTTCCTCAACACCTGTTGGAATCGCTGTCCTTTTTTGTCTTCGATGTCCTTCTGACACTTTGTCCATCCTTTGTCTGTTTAGCTTCCCCCTATTCGGTCCGATTTTGATTTAGATTTTAGGAAACAGGCTATTTAATATATAAACAGCTACTTTTGAATTCTTCAGCGCAGTATCTTCGAACTCTATATTAAAACTAATTAGTACATAACTCCCTGCTACAAGATTGAGAGAACTTTCCCCTGTCGATTTGGTAGAATTTCATTTTGGACAAATTGAGTGACAATAAAATATTAAAATGCATAAATACAGCCAAGCTAACAAGATCAACAATAATAAATTCAGACAAAGCTCCACTTCACAGTAATTATTTATTGAATTAAGGACCAGTGCTGAGGGCCCCGAGTATCCTTTATTACTCGATGATTGATGTTAAAAGTGAGCAAAATGAGAATCATTCCCCAAGCCAGATCTGGTTCGAAATCCATTTAGATACGCTCAAAATTAAATACCGTGAAACCCTAATCGACGTTCACCTACTCTGAACAAGCAAAAACGACAAAAAAAAACCACCTGCATCATCCTCATGCTTGAACCAGCTTGTAAATAAACCACCCCCTGGGATTAGACATGGATATCAATAGGCTTGAAACAAATTAATGTCAAACATACTGAAATTCATGCCGAATTATATGCCTCGTAATGTTGCATTCATACTGTTCATATTATCCTGCATCCCCTGCGAGAAGAAATTGCGATGACAACATTAAACAAGGGTCATGGTATGAAGAAATGGTCCTCTAATGTCACCACTGCTTGTGGAAGGGTGAGTTAATTTGTTTTTCAATTGCATTTTTATGCATTCGTTCATTATCCGTCAACCCTCATTTTTTTGCCGTCGGGGATGACTAGATAAGCTGTGAACACGTGTTTGCTTTGTAATAAAATTTGCTAGTTTCCGATTTATTACCATGTCGCTAACTACTGGCGATGTGGTACTTCAAAGATCACAGACATTCCGAGATCTTTGGCAAAATTTCAATTTGAATCCACTTAACCAAAATGAAAACATTTTTCACAATCATTATCGAAAGATTGTCACTGCGCTTATTGACAAAACCAGTCAGGGGGGTAGGGTAGTATATTAAAACAACGAAAACAAACTGTATGCGTACCATCTCCCACTTTGTATTCATTAAAAGGGTTATAAGCCGACCGTCCATGTGCATCACAAACAGAAACAGATTTTTGCCATGGCAACCGGCATCATCCAGTGGACACGGGTCAGTTTGTCCTGTCCGGTGCTTACTCGTTCTGCTTTTTCCCGGAAAATCCCAAGAACTTAATCCAATTTAGTTGGATTAAAATTGATACATTTTAATTGTGTTGTTTGATTTTAATGAAGCCGGTCTGATCAGACAGAAAAAATGCACAAATCCTCGAATGCTGCCCTGGCGAATATTTATTTAATTGGAAGGATTTGTTTCATTAAAAAAATAACACTGATAGCTGCATACCACCACCCCCAATTATGATTATTTTGCTAATTGTTTCCTGATACAAGACATGTCACTTTATCTCTCCGCGAAAGATTGAAAACTCAATCTACCGCATTCCATGCCATTCCTCCGGCAGATTTTCTAATTGATGGGAATTTCTGCTCGTAGAACGGAAGGTACACATTACACTACACAACAGAAGGAATTTCGTGTAAACTCTGCAAATGGGGTAATTATTTAACCCTCATCATGGCCAACGATTTCATTTACTCTTGGAAAAGGGTTGATACAGACAAGCAGGTGCTTTTCCAGAAAATGTACCTATAGAATGAATTCCGAGCAAATAAGGCGGTGTCTGCTGTCTAGTTAATATAAACGCTAACGTTCTAATGGACATTCAGGGTGAATATTATAGAAATAGATTTTGTTTATGTTTTCCATAACAATAAAGTAAAATAATTAAACCGGGATTAGGTAGAGTATAGGCATTCAAATTAGCGTGACTACCTCGAAAGGGGTGTGAGCAATAAGGATGGAGAAAACCAAAACTCACTTCTGCAGACTGTTAAACGGTGGAGACGACTTGGACTTGGCGACCAGGAAGAACAAACCATTCAAACTGGACAATGAGCGGGTCTACATGTGATGTCTGATACAGTGCAAGTCCTTTGAATTTTAGTTGTTTAATTCTGTCTCCTGCTATCTAGGTTTCCTGAACTTAGGCAATGTCTATTTGTGTATTCTCTAAGACGTAGCCACTTTTGTGATGGAGATTTATTTGGATTATTATCACTAAGGGTTCCTTGTTTGATTTGGGTGCCGAGTTGGCAATTGGCCTAAGCTTGCGTTGAGTAATACCGACGCCGAAAAACCACTTCCGTACATGATTTGTTGTACTCCTCTGCGTAGGCGATAAACAAAAACAGTCGGGACGTTCAGGTATCTAGTTTAGTAAGTTTGACAGCTGTCTGACTAGATGTATCTCGGTTTTGATTGGCTGAAATCGGTCATATGAGCAGCTGTTCCAGTCGATGTTTATGGACGGGTGGCCGACGAATCTAGTCAAGAAATTCCTGACTGAGTACTAAAAAAATATAATCTAATTTCTATTCTTAGCTAATTTTTATAGATCAAGTGTTTTTATCCGCCTTAATCTCCTGATTACATTGTCTGTATTTAATAATTCGGTTATTTCTAAGCCAACGTGGTTGAGAAGCCTACGTCTGTGCATTTGAGCAACCCTTTTAGCCTCGTCTTCATCTGACTCCACTTGACCTACACATGGAAGAATGTGCTTCCAAAAGTGCATTAATGATTAGCCAAACTAATACCTGGAATCCATGCAATTTTGGCCGCGCACAAATTCTAGGGAAATACGTTGGAAACGTTGTCACTTCTCACTGTATGTGTCCCCATCTGAACTTTGATAGACCATTCACCTACTCTTTTCCGAGTAGAGATGAATGGAACACAGATGAACCCACAAAGCGGAAATCGGCATCCATCTACACAGATGGATCAAAGATGGACTGTGGAACCGGTGCCGGTATATTCTGTAAGTAATTAAATATACACTGCTCCATCAGACTTCCTGATAACAGTACAGTCTACTCCGCTTATCTGAAACGGCAATTTGCCACAAATTTTATTTCACTTATGCGGTATTTTCACTTATACGACCTTCGGATAACTGAAAAATTGTTGTACTTAACCGAAGTTCAAAGTTTTGTTGGCAATTCAACAAAGGATTAGGGTATATAGTAAAGCCGAAGGAAGGAGAATTAAAAACACAACTGAAATCGTGCTGTCAAAATTGGCACACAATGAAGTTAGTGTTCAATGGACAAGTTGAGTTGACGAAATAAAAAATTTTATTAATGGACGCGTTCAATAACTTTGTTTTAGCAATGCGGAGCTGAATTAGTATAATTTATTAATTTCTGACGTATTAGTTTGTTCAGTTAACCGGGTTTTTCAGTTAAGCGGGTTTCAGTTAAGCGGAGCTATTCGTATGAATTTTTGAAAAAAATGCTGCGTGCAAAATTCGGTTATTCAATTAACCGATTTTTTCAGTAAAGCGAAGTTTAGATAAGCGGAGTCGACTGTAGTGTCTTCCAAGCAGAGGTTCTGGCAATCGCGGAAGCCGCCCGAATGGTATCATTGTTGGCAATACCACGTAATCATATTACCATTTTCATTGATAGCCAGGCGGCTATAAAAGCAATTTCTGCTATCGAAATAACATCCAAGCTGGTACACCGCTGTCGCGAAGAGCTCAAGGTTCTTTGATCGCAGCACACTACGAATCTCTGCTGGGTCCCTGAACACAGTGACAAAGCCGGCAATGAGAAAGCTGACGAACTGGCGAAAAAGGGGTCTACAATGGATCATGGCAGTCGATCAAGCCTCCACTCTGTAATCTCAGAGAACGAGTGGAGAACAAAATTCGTATGAAAACCAACAACAGGTGGGAAAAACTAACTACCTGTCAAATATCTCGGTAGCTTTGGCCAGTATATGACAGCGGCCAAACTATCAAACTTTTACAGTTTGACAGATCATCGCTGTCTAAGTTGGTAGGGGCTCTAACTGGTCATAATTTCCTAAGAAACCACATGACGAAACTAAATTTCAAGGATGATGATATATGCAGAGGCTGCGGAGACGAAGAGGTCCTCACTTCCTCTGTCATTGCCCGAGCCTCTGTCACTTGAGAAATAAAACACTTGGAAGCTATTATTTCCATGACTTACGAGAACTTTCAGATGTCACACTTTCGCATCTTTACAGGTTTTTAAGAATATCAGGATGGCTGGACGGTATCGGGTAAGACGAGCCGAAGAAGGAGAGCCATAAGCTTACCATCTACAAACCAACGGTTAACCCCCTAAGGGCATCACAATGGGTCCACAAGGACCTAAGTGTGGTATAGTAGGGTTAACTCTGCTCTACCAACTCGTAAACTTAACCTAACCTAGCCTCGTCTTCAACCATTTCAATATTTAGATCTCTATGTAGATCGGCGTTACGTATATGTTCGAAGTTGCATTGACTATGTTCCTCAGTACTTTATTTTGGAAGACCTGCATTTTTGTATATTTGTTTGGTATGTGCATGCCCATAACTGGAGCCCATAGGTACATAAGGGTTTGAGAATTTTCTTGTATAGCAATAACTTATTGTAGTTGGACAGGAATGAATGTCTCCCAATACATTCTACTGTATCGCATGTTCAACTCATCTTCTTTTTTTTTTCTTCACATGAGCTTTCCAACGCAGTTCAGCGTCTTCTACAGTCATGCCTAGATATTTGGCAGTATTTTCGTATTCCACTACATTGTTTTTAATGTATATTAGAATGTGGTACGTTTTTATGCGTACAATTAATTTGGACTGACTTTAGGTCATTTATGTGGAATATACTTTGCACATCTGTTTTACTTCGTTTTAAGAAGTTTTCTTTCAAAACGCAAAGTTTCGAGCAGAGACAATACTGAGACCACCGATTTCCCGTTACTTGCCTACAAGCTATATTTTTATTGGGTGGCAAATGCAAAGTGCGCTGGTATTGTTACATAGAAATTCGTATTGACAAATGTCACGCAACTTCAAAAATTCGGGCTTACCAACACACTCGCACCTTGCATATGCCACTTCCGTTGTGGGCAAAGTTGCTGAAAGGGTTCATAGAATTTTATCCGTTCAATTTGAAATTATTCGTTACGTGTGGATAATACTTTTTTTTACGAATAAGTGAACATTTGCTTAAAATATTAAAGAAAAATGAACAACGTAGATTGGTTGAAAGAAAATGCAAACATTTTGAGCAAATTTTCTTCAGTTATCTAAGAAAAATTTACACATGAAATCGAAGTTACATATTACATATTCAAAAGCAGAAAATACGCAACCATATTTGTCATAATAAGTTTCTAGAATATAGAACATCCCATTTAGCTAGTTTTATTAACCAAAGAAATCAAATTATTCGCCTTTTAACAACATATAATTACTAACCAATGGCATTCCGTTATGTAAAAATGTGGTATTCCCGAACTCTAGTACATTTCACCACGGTTGCCGAGATTGGCAGCATTTATTTTTGTATTTTTTGTTTATTTTTGCATGTCACACGGATTCTAAATTGGCATAACACCGATGGGAAAAAAAATGGCGAATTTGAAAATAAATTGAGGGAGCCAGCGGCAAGAGAATTGTGAGTTGGGGGTCTCAGTATGATTTGTCTCTGGTTTCGAGAAGACCAAAATAAAGAAATACATAAATAGCAATGGATATAATTTTGGAGCAACTTTTATCTTCATCGTCTTCCTCATCATCTGAAGACTACGAATCACTGAAACTACTCCATTTATCAGCGGAAATATTTTTCAAGTTTTTCAAAAAAAAAACAAATGCAATTTGAACAGCTGATAACTGTTAAATAACCCACTAAGCCATTTACAAAAACAGATCAATTTCGTTGCATGTTCCATGAGCCATGTTAAATCTGATATCTGAAAAAAATATCTAGTAGTTCCAATGGTAAATGACAGTAGTCTAATCTACCCTCTTTTTAGTCCATTATGAAATAGGCTTTATCGCTGTTTGAAGATTTTTTGTAGCTATTTCGACAGTTGCTTCCATGTGAAGTACAGCAATGTCATCTGCAAATGTTGCTGTAGTGGTTTCTCCGCTAGTGAATAATAGGTAAAGGACTTAACCTAGAACACTGTCCTGCGTGGCACCAGCTTTAATTTCTCTTAATGTCTCTCTCTGTCTCTTCTTTAATTCGATTTGATATAATGACTCCAGAATTGTCGAATACTGTTTCGGCAGCTGTTTTTGTAATTTGTGGATCATTCCTTTATGCCAGACTTTATCGAAAGCTTATGCTATATCAAGAAAGATTGTAGAGCACATTTTTTTTAAATAAGTAAATACCTAAATTATTTCATAACTAAAAATAATTTTTAAATGAAAAGAAACAAAAGCATTTAATTTAGTTTTAAGTAAAATAAAAAAAAGTTCTAACCTAATTATTATTTGTTTTTTTAGAGAAAACTTCTTTAAAAATTTGTTTTCCTACTTTTTATCAGTGTAAGATCTCTTATTATTCTTTCAGTATCGATGGTCTCTGTGATTTCCTGCTCTATAGACATAATACGCAGACTAGATAGCCTTAGAGTGCGCATTGTGAACCTTAAATAATTTTTAATAAGCTTAAATTTTGAGAAACTCCTCTCACACACTACACACACAACTTCTAGCGAAAAAATGAGAAAAAGAGTATTTTCGAATTCAGATGTTGTGTGTGTGCTGCACAGGGTTGTCATTTCTGATTAAATATAGTTGTATACTAGGGAACAGTGTTCATTGGATTTTGTTGTTAAGCAACAAAAGGAATGATTACTGTGAAGCAGTGTCAGAGACAAATCATACTGAGACCCCCAATTCACAATCCTCTTGCCGCTGGGCCCCTCAGTTTTTTTTTCAAATTCGCCATTTTGTTTTCCCATCGGTGTTGTGTCAATTAAGAATCCGTGTGACATGCAAAAACATTCAAAAAATACAAAAATAAATGCTGCCAACCTCAGCAACCGTGGGGAAATGTGCTAGAGTTCGGGAATACCACATTTTTACATAACTGAATGCCATTGGTTAGTAATTATATGTTGTTAAAAGGCGAATAATTTGATTTCTTTGGTTAATAAAACTAGCTAAATGAGATGTTCTATGTACTAAAAACTTATTATGACAAACATGGTTGCGTATTTTCTGCTTTTGAATATTTTTAACTTCGATTTCATGAGTAAATTTTTCTTAGAAAACTGAATAAAATTTGCTCAATATATTTCTATTTTACTTCAAATAATCTGCATTGTTCATTTTTCATATATATTTTAAGCAAATCTCCACTTATTCCTTAAAAAAAATATTATGCACACGTAACGAATAATTTCAAATTTAAAGGATAAAATTCTATGAACGCTGTCAGCAACTTTTCCCACAGCGGAAGTGGCATATGCAAGGTGCGAGTGTGTTGGTGAGCCGGAATTTTTGAAGTTACGTGACATTTGTCAATACGAATTTCTATGTAACAATACAAGCGCACTTAGCATTTGCCACCCCATAAAAATATAGCTTGTAGGCTAAGTAACGGGAAATCGGTCGAAGTTGGTGGTCTCAGTATTGTCTCTGGCAGTGTTACGGCCATATTATTCACTCCCTTTAAAGTTACACCCGGGTTTAAGTGAGTTTAACCCAAAAACTAAAACCCAAGTCCATAATATTCACTCGTTAAACCCGAACATAAAACCGGTTTTTTAAACTTGACAGCGTTTAATCCGATTGGATAACTCGGGTTAAAACTCAATTTCAGAATATTGACATTTCTTCGCTCGCAAGAAATAAGAAAAGTAGAAACTAAAAAAGAACCTTATTCGAGAATTAGACGAAATTAATGTTGATGTCTTCATCGTCAGAAGACGAATTTGTCGAAGAGCTGATGAAACAGCAGCTGATGGTAAAATAACGTCGTCCTTGTCATCGAATATATCGATTGCACAAGCGGGCTTGCGTCGACGATAACGATGTGGTATATTTTCGAAAATATTTCGTGCTGAAAAAGGGTCATTTAGGAAGCTACATTCGATGATTCGTACAAATTTCGGCATAATTAATGCACCTTAAAATATAACTGGGCCCAAGACATATGAAAAAATTTGCAAGTGACAAACAACAAAAAAAAAGTCATTATTTGTAAAATTTGACATTACGTGGTTTAAAACAGTTTAAAGTGTTCTAAATCCGCATTTAAATCCATTATCCATCCGTTAAAACACGCATTAAGTGTTTTTCAGTGAATAATATGGACATAGGCTTAAATTATCGGGTTTAAAAATTGGGGAATAATGATCGGGTGTAAAATTAACTTAAACCTGAGTTACACCCGGAGTGAATAATATGGCCGTTAATGCTGGTAAACCTTGTTAATAAATTCGTTGGACTGAAAAAAGAATAAGTTTTTTTAAATTTTATATATTTGAAAATTGTAACCGCTCCAAATTGCCGCCCCTAGCAAAGTGCCGCCCGGGCCTGTGCTCCCTTGCCCCCTCCCCCTCGCTATGCCACTGGCCACAAAGAAATCGGCGGAGACAGTACATCCGCATTTTTTGATTGTGATGACCTACGGTTTCTGGATTCGGTGATTGTTTTAAGATGAACAAAAACCTATTACCCAATGGTATGAAAAATAAAAAATAAAAAATATATTTACAGGATGAAAGTGTAGAATGGGCTAAGGAAGCATTGGAGACAGATTTCAATGATACCGTTTGTATGGAAGATGCGTTTTTGGGGGAACAACCATCACCTTTACACGTGTTCCAATAAAGTCCTGTATATCGGCGTCACCATCAACATCGAAATCAAAGAAAATAGAAAAAAAAAACACAAAATAAGCTTTATATTGCGATTGAGGCAACTGCCAACTTTGCAAAAGGTGTACAAAAGGAAAACGTATATCTAACCCCACATTTGCGAAAAGTATTGCAACACATAACAGCAGTTAACGGGAAATCCAACAGGTGACTAGCAGGAGAGAAGTGCACTCCATGCTATCCAGAGCCCAAAATATTCGCCATTGTCTTCATCAGCGAAAAGTAGTGGAGGTAATAAGTTGACATCTTTTGAATTTTCTGAATGTGTATTTGCCCTTTAGGTATATTTTTTTTTCTTTGTCTGCAATGCTCTAACTCTTTAGGTTTGAAATAGACAAGACAAGAATTAGTTGTTTTTTTAGTGTAGGTCCGTGTTTTGAATTTCCTTACATAAAAACGACGACCGACGACAATTGTAGAGAAGCGAATAATGTCCAAATAAAGCAAAAAGAAAACAGCAGTTTTTCCTTAAACGAACGACTTTATTTAATATTACCAGGTGTGGTGCTGTCGATGTTCCAAAGACAAAAGAGAACGAGTCAACATCTATCTATCATGCATGATTAAATGAAACAAAAATATAGCGAGAACAATAACTGTAGCATAGTAAATACATAAATTAAGCAAAGCAAGAGAACAAAATCAAAAATTATGTTATACAATTTTTATAGTACAATTGTTTAGAAAATGGGCACATATTAAATTCAAATAGCCGTATTAATAAAAAAAACCCGCAACTACTCTCCAATTCGTATGTTACCTAGCACCTAGTTAAATAAATAACATATTAGTTAAATGTTCTTATTAATAAAAGAAAACGACTCATATAACAACTCTCCCTACTCTTAAATAGCTGGCATCACCAAACCAAATTGTACTAAAAACTGTTACATATTGGCTGTCCTCACGGCTGGCTAATAAATTTCAATTGTGACTAATCAAAAATAAAATAAGCAACAGAAAATCAAGTAAAACAACAAAAAAAAATACATATTTTCTTCTGAAAATCTGTATTTATTTATGAATGTTTTATTTGTAAACATTGTCATACGGTGTTTTCGTTATTTTGTTCACTTTTTTCGAGTTGGGGCTATGGTAACCGAACCTATGGTAACCCTAACATTATTCACATTATTTAAGAACGTTGAGCCATTTTGTTCCACAATTTTTCAAATTTAAATTAAATTTATTTGTCATTTTGACGAGAACCATGTTTTTAACGGCCATATTATTCACTCCCGGTGTAACGCAGGTTTAAGTTAATTTTACACCCGATCATTAATCCGCAATTTTTCAACCCGATAATTTAAACCTATGTCCATATTATTCACTGAAAAAACACGTATTAAACCCGCTGGATTAAAAATGGATTTAAATACTGATTTAAAACACTTTAAGCCATTTTTAATCCGTTTTAAGCCCGCGTAATGTCAAATTTTACATATAATGATTTTTTTTTGTTTGTCACTTGGAAATTGATTTCATTTGTTTCGGGTGCAGTTATATTTTAAGGTGTATTAATTATGCCGAAATTTCTATCGAATCATCGAATGTAGCCTCCAAAATGACTCTTTTTCAGCACGAAATATTTTCGAAAATATACCACAAGCTCGCTTGTGCAATCGATATATTCGGCGACAAGGACGACGTTAATTTACCATCAGCTGCTGTTTTATCAGCTCTTCGACAAATTCGTCTTCTGACGACGAAGACATCAACATTAATTTCGTCCATTTCACGAATCCTTTTTTAGTTTCTTGCCATTTTTTTTCTATTCCCCTTTTCTATTTTTTTTTATTTCTTGCGAGTGAAGAAATGTCAATATTATGAAATTGAGTTTTAACCCGAGTTAAAGTACTTAAACCGGTCTCCGGATTGCGTTTAAATCCAATCGGGTTAAACGCTGTCAAGTTTAAAAAACCGGTTTTATGTTCGGGTTTAACGAGTGAATATTATGGACTTGGGTTTAGTTTTTGAGTTAAACTCACTTAAACCCGGCTGTAACCCTTAACCCGGATTAAAGGGAGTGAATAATATGGCCGTAAGAGTTATTGACTCACTAACAGACCTCCTACCGTAAGTTAGTTATGTGGAAGTTACGAAACGTTAGTTATGTTCTAAAAATGCTTATTAATAGCAATTTGAGTTTAACGAATGTGTTTGCCAATAGTTAGGCCTAACATGTTGTTACGCGACAATTATCAATACGGCTGAAAGAGAGTTGCTCAAAAAATAATTTACCTAGCGTGTGTTTTGCAACTAGGCAAATTATTCCAAAACAGCCCGTTTTATTCTTAAAATTGGCAATAAATATGAAAATTTAAGTTTTTTTTTTCCCCATTAACATGAAACGTCACCACCCGTGACGCATAACTTTTTCAAACTTCGCAGCAAAATATTATAACAATGATGTTCTTGTTTCCGGAAAATTAAGGAATTGGTTAACTCCGTTGCTTGTTTTTTTTTTTAATTAATTCTAAGGCACACAAATGTCCACTTGAACTTCTATGAGACGATGAAAAATTCGGAATCGAGATTCAAGCTATTTATTTTTTATTTTAAACTTATGACTTCAGGCCGACACTCAAATGTAAAATTAATTTCTATATAAAATAAAAATGCTAAACGAATTATAGCAAATTAACTATGTAAACAATACAGGGCCAATACCGATGAAGGCCTGAGAAGTTGAGTTGAATAAATTTGGTTGTGTTCATTACATACGTATAAAAAAACATGCATATATTTATATACATCTATAAATTTATGAAATTAAATATTTTTTTAAGAAATGAATTAAAGAAACAGAGGTCATTTGGGTACTCTTTTGTATTTAATTTAAGAAGCTTTCTCTAGTTAAATATTTAAAAATATCAACCAACACTTCATTCAAACACCTTACCGATAACATACGGGGATCGAAGAATTAAACCTTTCCGTCTGAAAACCACATACACCGCCAGCCGCTAGAATTCTTAAAAAAAAAAAACGCTCACAAGCACGGCGATCAGCGTGCACACAACTGAATGCAACGACGAAAACGATTGTCGTTTATGAAACACGCTTGAGCTGTGTGCGACCTAAGATGTACTTCTGTGATGAGGGAAAAGCTAGGGCGTTCGCTGAGGCTCTCTCGCAGGTAAGCGGGCCTCTTGCAAATCTTGTTATACGCGATTGATTTTTTTTGCTGTTTATTTGATGCGCTAGCGGTGGTTACCAAGCAGAGTGCTGCAACGATATAATATTTATTCAATTTAAATTATATTCACCTTCTTTTCTTACTTGTGTTTCCAGTTGGGATGCTGCTACACAAACGATGTCCTAATTGAATTAAAAACATATTTTACCGATATTAACGAATGAATAATAAACATTACGTGAGTATTTTAATCTGCTTCACTTATATGTATTTAGGTATCAACAATTCATTTCCCTTGATTTAAAAATTTCGACACGTTTGAATACATTGCATAATACTCCCGCTGTGAACAATTTTCAAACAGAAAATTAATTGATGTATTTTAATAAATAAAACTCACTTAACCAACTTGTACAGTAACAGTTATCTATCGCCTTCCAATACAAAAAAAAATTATTCTCATTGAAATATTATGCAAATTTATTATATTATTTATTGTTTTTTATAGACTACAAATTTTCTTCGCGAGCAGTCGCGAAAGTATTTCTTTTTCATTAAAGCTTAGGGGAGAGTGGGCACCTTTGAACACCCTGTGGAGCAGCTTTGAACTAGACTGGGGCACCTTTGAACAACAGTTTTTATAATAAAATATTAACCAGAAATAAAACTTTACACTCTATTTAAATTATAAATGAGTTTTGATTTTTAAATTAGAGATGAAAAAACTTAACATAAATAAACTGGAATTCATAAATCAGGAAAAACATGTGACATAAACAAAAAAAAAACTAGGTACACAAACTAGAATTCATAGTTAACTTAATTTACATAGATTTAATAATTTACCTACTCTACATATAACGAAACAAACTAGTTTTTACATAAACGAGGAGTAGTCTCATTAACCTAACTGAAATTAAGAGAAGTTAAAAGCAAAAGTCATCATTTTGAGCACGTTCAAACCTTCCCCGATAATTTCGGTTTAACCTGCCCCAATGTGTGCTGTCTCGAACAATTTAGCGTTAATAATTTCTTTATACAAATATAAGAAAAACTTAGCTTAATATGTTTCTAAATGAACCTTCGCCCTCCCTCAACTAAAAATTTGTATAGGTACTCTTACAAAGAAAAAAAAAATTGGAAATGCAGCATAAAAGCATTCAACACCAGCTAATTTCAAGCCATTGACGTTTAAGGACAACAATATTGCCAGGATACAAATTTAGTTTACGCTCTCAAATATTTTTTTAATAAGGTTTTATTCGTGATGTTCAAAGGTTCCTCACGCTCAAAGGTGCCCCACTCTCCCCTAATACCCTGCTCGAGGTAAATTTTAGCTCCCATACAAAACTCTCTCCAGAATTTTTGGCTGAGCTAGATTTAAGCGAATCCCTTTAGCCGAGTGGTATGCAGCTTGATCTAAACTTTTTTTTAGACTGTACTTTATGTATCTCTCAAAATTTAGCGTGCCCATTTAATAGGTCGGCACCTTTTCTTAAGCTGAATTTTGACAAATCGTTGTGAGTTTTTTTTTATAGCTGCAGAGTACAGACTAATTCGACTCCTACCTACTTAATAATCTGAAATGGTTGAAATAAGAGAGAATTGAATTTTTGAAGAAAGTTTTTTTCTTAAAGCTTAGTACGCTGCTCGAGATAAACTAAATTTTATCTGGTCGCCAACTTCTCTTCAAACATCAGCTAAAGTCCTATCTAAATTTTGACATAGAGTATGTTGTGGATAAGTGGCACAGAAAACAGCTGTTCTTTGAAAAAACTTCCTTCAAAAATTAAAATCTCTCTTATTTCAACTACATATTTCTTATTCTAGGTACTTCTCGTCCACGTAATAATTAAAAAAGCTCCTTCTTGCACATTTTTTGCGCAACAACAAATACACAACGATCTGCTACAATTTTGCTTGAGAAAATGTGCCGACCCATTAAATGGGCACGCTAAATTTTGACAGACACATGAAGTACATTCGAGCTGCATATCACTCAGCTAAATGGGTTCTCTTAAGTTTTGGACATATTTGGTACGGGAGCGAAAATTTAGCTCGAGCAGCGTACTAAGCTCAAAGAACAACTGTGTTCTGTGACACTTATCGACGTCGTACTCTATGTCAAAAATTTAGCTAGGAGGGGGAAACCAAGATCGGTATAGTATCTTCGGCGTTGATTTTTGCTGTAACCAAAGCACTTATTTCACAAATTTTGGTTTCCTTAAAATTTAGGTTGAGCGCGGAAATCCATATTAGCTTAAATCTTAAGCTTAGTACCCTGCTCGCGCTAAATTTTATCTCCCATACAAAAATCTCTACAAAGATAAAATTTAGCGAGGCAGTTCAGCAAAGCAGTATCCTGTTCGCTCGCTAAATTCTTAACTTTATATAGATGGGCCGATGACAAGTCTCCACTCATTTAACTCACGAAATAAATGTCCGGCACATTAAATCGAAGATAAATGTTGACAGAAGAAAAACAAAGGAAAGGCTTGTGTTATGATTACTGATTATTATGGATTTTTCGGAGGAAACCACAGGGAACGTTAGCGTGATAGAATAAATAAAAACAAATACAAAATAAGTATTTAGCGACCATTTATCTTTGGTGTGGAGAATCGAAGTGGAGACTAGGGACGAGCAGGATACTAAGCGTCGCGCTAAATTTGTGCGTCCCTAGTCTCCACTTCGATTCTCCACACCAAAGATAAATGGTCGCTAAATAATTAAACATGACATAGATGGGACAAAAACCATATGTTGTGACAGATGTCAGTAAACGTAGTTTTTATTATACAAGTAATTCGAAATTCAAGCAATACAATTTTAATATCTAAATAAACAAAAATGGACACATGACAAATTGCAGAAGATGTTACCATTGCTGCAGCAGCTGAAATCATTTCTATAGTAGCAAGTAGAAGACGACCCTTTCCTTGGTGTCGCGTAAATTCGTATTCGCAAAACAGAAAAACAAAAGGCCGATTTGCAAAAGACGAAAGATTATTTTAAATTTAAAAAAAAAATATTTTTCATTAATATTAACTTCTTTGTAGTTCTCGAATTTGGTAGCCAACTCTCGAAATTTTAAGGAGAATTTCCACATGAGTCCTGAAACATTCCAAAATCTTTTTACCATGGTGGAACACTTACTATTGCCCAAAAGAAACTCGAGGCCAAACAAAAGCATAAGTCCTTGCTATTGTTATAGAGTATGTATAAATAAATAAATATTTCATTCGCGACGAGACTCAAGATACTTCTTCTTTAGATATCTCGCATGTAGAACAATTCAAATACATTTGGCATCTGCCTATAGAATAAGCAAGCAGTACTTTGGGAGAATAATCGATGAAGTTTGCTCTGCCATAACCCAAGTATTGAACGCTGAAGTTCCAACGCTAAGTAAAACTGAGTTTGTGAGAATTGCAAACGAGTTCAATGCAACGTGGAATTTGCCAAATTGTTTGAGTACTTTCGAAGGTAAGCACGTTGCCATAAAGTGTCCAAAAAAAGCTGGAAGCTTATTTTACAATGATAAGGTATATTCATAAATAGATGGTTCTAGATGGTTTGTCTTAAAAAATCATATTCGATTTTTAGGGATTCCACAGTATTGTGCTGATTTCAATAACAGATGCCAGCTACAAGTTGGTGTAGCTTGATGTTGGTACATACAGAAGTGAGGGTTATGCAAATGTTCTCAATGCATCTATACTCGGAAGAGATATTTTGAAAGCCAAATTGGCATTTCCGGAGGATATAGAAATTGGGCCACATAAGCTTTCATATTTCTTTGTTGCAGATGATGCATTTCCTCTTAAGAAAAGGATTATAAAACCGTTTGCACCCAGGAAACCAAACAAGTTGTAGGATGAAGAACGCATCGCTAATTACAGAATTAGCAGAGCCAGACGTTGTGTGGAAAACGCCTTTGGAATTTTGTGTTCCAAATATGGATCTGCTTAGGGAGAACAATGTACAGATTCCAAACTTCGATCCTCCAACTATTGAGGGTACACCCCTCAAAGTAGCTGGGAGTGCTAAATATCTGGGTATAATCTTAGATAGGAAACTTAGCTGGAAAATGAATGTTAATGAAAGAGTAAAAAAAGCCGCAAACGCTTTTTACGCATTTACGAATTACGAATTTTCGGCAAAAGGTGGTGACCAAACCTCTATTGTGCGTCCAATACTCACATACGGAAGCTTAGTCTGGTGGCAAGCCACAAATTAAGTATCAAATCTCAAATTAATGACCAAAATACAAAGACTAGCGTGTATAGGTATACAACCAGCGCAAAAAGGACAACATACACGGCTGGAATGGAGGCGATCCTCAACCTCACACCGTTAGACCGTATATATGCAAGAATCTGCAGCCAAAAGTTCCTCCAAAAGCTGGAAACCCTACAAAATGGGACACGCAAAGATTCTGAATAACTTCGTGGGAAATGCTGTCACTTCCGACTACTTGTCTCCCTATCTTGATTTCGATAAACCATTCTCTTGCTATTTTCCCAGTAGAGAAGAATGGAATACAGATGAACCCACAAAAAGGAAATCGATATCCATCTATACAGATGGATCTAAGATGGACTGTGGAACAGGTGCTGGAATTTTCTCTTAAGAATTGAACATACATCACTCGATCAGACTACCTGACCACAGTAGTGTATTTCAGGCGGAGGTTCTGGCAATCGCCGAAGCTGCCCATATGACGTCAATGTTAGAAATACCAAATGATGATATTACCATATTCAATTATTCATTGACAGCCAGGCGGCTATAAAAGCAGTGCCTGCTATTGAAATAAGGTCGAATCTAGTTCGCCGCTGCTGCGAAGAGCTTGTGGTTCTCGGCTCGCAGCACACCACGCAATTAATGCTGGATCCCTGGACAGAGGAGCAAAACCGGCAATGAGACGGCTGACAAACTGGCAAGGCATAGATCTGCTATGGATCAAGATCGTTCGATCAAATTTATTAAAACACCACTCGGTAATCTCAGAGAGAGAGAGAGTGGAAAATAAGATCCGCATGAAAGCCAATAACAGGTGGAAAAAATTAACTACCTGCGAAATATCACGGAAACTATGGCCGGAATTCAATCCGAGTCAAACAAACTCATGCGGTTTGATAGAACGTCGCTGTATAAACTGGTAGTGGCCCTAACGGGTCACAACTTCCTAAGAAACCACACAATGAAACTGAAGCTCAAGAATGACGACATATGTAGGGGTTGCGGAGACGAGGAGGTACACGAGGGCACACGTCACTTCCTCTGTCAATGCCCAAGTCTTTGTCACTTGATTCATGAACTTTCGGATGTCTCTTTATCTGATCTCAAAAGAGAAAATATGCAAGACTACAGAAAAAAAAGAAAAGGAAGCTGGAAAGCCAAAGTAAAGAAACAGATACGGAAAAAAACAAGTTTTTAGATGCGAGAAATTCGAAGGGGAACTAACCTAAAGTGTAGCTCAATCAGCTTTTTTATTTACAATGAGGCTATTGTTTAGCTGAACTTGCTTCCCAAGTCATGCTATAATAATTAATAAGTTAACTTGCCTCTCAAGCCTTGCTTTAAAAATAATAATTAATGCAAACAGCCCTTCAGGCCATATTTGGTACAATTTGTAATAATCTAGTACCATTTGCCTAAGCGGCGTGCTTTTGATTTTCCTGGGATACACTTCCTGGCATTTTTGTCATCAGAATTTTAGACACTTTTGCTTCGACCGTCGGCACCACCACTCAACAAGATCATCAAATATTTTATTTGTTTTATTTGTATTTTAACAAATTGCTTTCGGGAAGATTCGTTTGTCGGTCTAAATTTCTCTTGGCTGGATCAGACAGCTATATTTATAGACTTTATATGTGATAACTGATAACTGTCTAGATTAAGGAAACGTTTAATTTTTTATTATATGTATATGTGTTATTTTTCACTTATTTATATTAAAAATGTATACCTATGTAGGTACCTGAATTTTTATTATTTTATATGATATTATTTTACAAGTCTTAAAAATCGAATTTATATGAACAAGTGTTATTTATTATTTATTTTTTGGTGGGCAAAATCGCATCGTCACCTCCACGCGGTGCCCGCTGGATAGCCGAAAGGTGAACTAACGACGAGCGTTGGATCCACCGGATCCATGGGTGTAGATACCTGAGTTTCCGTCTCAGGAACTAGGAGCAGGAGAAACGACACGCTCTGAAGATCCACCCACCAACACGATCTACACGTCATGCACAGGCCTCACAAGCCGGTCATGAAAGGGAAAACTCATTGTGATGAAAAATGCAAATTATGCCTCGGATGACCAAACCAACAATGTTGACGACCCCCCCCCCCCCCGCAAACGAAAAACGGACAACGATTTACGCATTTGCACATGGAACGTACGCACACTTAACAGGCCGCGCAAGGCCGAGCAGCTAGCCGAGATCCTCGCCAGTTTTAAAGCTGATGTAGCAGCCCTCCAGGAGATGCGATGGGATGGACCGGGCCTGAGAAATACAGGAGACTGTAATTTCTACTATGGGAAATGCCACCTTGATGGGAGATCGCGTTTGTTTGGATGCGGAATCGCTGTCAGAGGAAGACTAAGGCAAAGAGTCCTCAGCTTTGGCGAAGTCAGCGAGAGAGTGACAACGATCCGCATAAAGGCCAAATTCCACCACCTAAGCCTCATAAGCGCCCATGCCCCTACAGAAGAGAAAGACGACGCTACTAAGGAAAGTTTCTACGAGCTCCTCGCTAAAACTTATGAGCAGTGCCCCAAACATGACATTAAAATCCTCTTGGGGGACTTTAACGCCAAAATTGGGAGGGAAGATATCTTTGGTATGACGATCGGAAAGCACAGCCTGCGATTTTGCAGCGGGGAAAAATATGGTGCTGAGTAGCACGCGGTTCCCACGTCCAGACATCCACAAGGGCACATGGCGATCCCCAGATGGTCGAACCTGCAACCAAATCGACCATGTTGCGATTGACGGAAGGCACTCCTCCAACATTCTGAATGTCCGAACATTCCGAGGAGCAAACATCGATTCGGACCACTATCTAGTCGGTGCAAAACTTAGAGTACGCATCTCCATGGAAGCTCTAAGACGAGCACCAACTACGCCGAGGAAATTCAATGTTGGACGACTTAAATCGGAAGAGACCGCCGCTGCCTATGCCGACCGCGTATCCCTTGAGCTTGCGAGAAATCCTTCGTCAAATGATATGAGCCCGGAAGACCAATGGCAGCTATGTCAACAAGCCATAAGAAGTGCTGCGTCTGAGGTATTGGGCTTCTCAAAACCTCCCCCCAGAAACCCCTGGTTCGACTCCGAATGTGCTCAGGCAAACAAAGCCAAAACGGAGGCATACAAGGCATGGCTCCAGAGAGATACTAGAGCCACCAGAAATCTCTATGTCGAGCGAAGGAAGGATGAGAAACGCTTACTCAGGAAGAAGAAAAAAGAACACCAGCAACGCGAAGTCGAGGAGATGCAGAGATGTTTTCGCAGAAAAGAGGTGCGGAACTTCTACAGAAGAGTGAAACAGTTTACATCAGGGTTCACAGGCCGCCCTGGGCCCTGCAAAGATCAGGATGGAAATACCATAGTGGAAACGCAGGCGATGTTAACCATCTGGAGAGACCACTTTAACCAGTTGTTAAATGGCGATGACAGCCAAGATCCCGCCCAAGATCAACGCGTCTCAGTTAATCTAGATGACTACCACGATCTACAACCGCCCGACCCAAGTGAAATCAAAGGAGCCATTACCAGACTAAAAATGAACAAAGCAGCTGGGTGCGATGGTCTACAAGCGGAACTCTTTAAGCACGCTGGAGATGACCTGGTTAGGAGCATACACCAACTCATCTCCAAAATATGGTCGGAGGAAAGTATGCCCGATGAGTGGAATCTCAGTACCATCTGCCCGATCCACAAAAAAGGAGACCGCCTACTCTGCGCCAACTATAGAGGCATAAGTCTTTTAAACATCGCCTATAAAATCCTTTCCAGCGTTTTATGTGAACGTCTGAAGCCGTTTGCTGATGATCTAATAGGTCCTTACCAATGCGGCTTCAGACCTGGAAAATCTACCACCGACCAAATTTTCACATTACGCCAGATCCTGGAGAAGACCCAAGAATATAACATCGACACACACCACCTGTTCGTCGATTTTAAAGCAGCCTATGACAGTGTTAATAGAGCTGAACTGTATCGTGCTATGTCTAACTTTAGAATACCTGCTAAACTGATACGCCTTATCAGAATGACGTTGGAGAATGCTCGATGCTCCGTCAAAATTGGTAGAGACTCTACTGAACCCTTCGAAACCACCAGAGGGCTTAGACAAGGCGACGCACTGTCATGTAGCTGTTTTAACATTGTGCTTGAAAATGTAATACGGAGCACTCATGCCAGTACATCGGGCACCATTTTCAATAAATCAACACAATTACCTGAGTTTGCAGACGACATTGACGTGATAGGAAGAACGAAGCGAGTAGTAACCGGTACATTCACTACTATGGAGTCAGCAGCAGGCAAAATGGGGCTGAAAATTAATGAGGATAAGACGAAGTATATGCTTTCATCAACAAAAGTCCAATCCCACCACCGACTTGGTCAAAATGTGACCATTGATAGGTATAACTTCGAGGTAGTCAGTGAATTTGTCTATCTAGGCACTGCTGTAAACTCAGGCAATAACATCAGCGCTGAAATCAAACGCAGACTAACTCTCGCAAATCGCTGTTTCTTTGGGCTAAACAAGCAATTGAGGAACAGAGCCCTATCGAGAAGAACCAAAGAGACGTTGTATAGAACACTCATCATCCCGGTCCTGCTATATGGTGCAGAAGCATGGACCCTGTCCCAATCGGATGAAAAGGCACTTGGAGTCTTCGAGAGGAAAGTTCTGCGTACGATTTATGGTCCGGTCTGCGTAAACCATGAAGACAACGTTTGGCGAAGAAGATACAACGACGAACTATACGTGCTGTACAACGACATAAGCTTAGCCAGGAAAATTCGAATTCAACGACTAAGATGGCTGGGTCATGTTGAGCGAATGGACATCAACGCTCCAGCGCGAAAAGTCTTCAACGCCAAACCAGAGGGAGTCAGAAGCCAAGGTAGACCTCATCTTCGATGGAGCGACCAGGTAGAGGGAGACCTCCGACAACTTGGAGTGCGAAATTGGAGACGGCAGGCTAGAGATCGAGCCAGCTGGAGGGGTATATTGAGCAAGGCCTAGGAGCACCACGCTCTAGTTGAGCCAACATAAGTAAGTAAGTAAGTTATTTATTATTTATGTTATAACTACATTGGTCCCTTTTTAAAAAAAAAAGTGTAGCTGAATTCGTATTATTTTACTTACCTACCAAAATTGTATTTTTCGTTTACAAGTTTCGAAAATTGAATTTACCTGAACTATTATATATATGTTATGTCTATAATATACATAATACCAAAATAAAAATGTGTTTTTATTAAATAAACGATTTAAAAAGAGTTTATATGTTTTACTTATTTTGTAATTGAACTTTTTCAAAATCAAATACTGACGCAAAAGTGGCCGACTACTGAATTTTGTTGGCCGGGTACTGGTGAAATTTCACTTTTTTTCAAAAAATTAATTTTAATTTTAGTTGCAAGACAATTTTATTTAACAATATTTTTTTCTTGACCAAAATTGCCCTGAAGTGAAGTGAAGTACAACAAAATAGAAAAAACTTGTTTATATGGCCAGGTGAATTAGTTATCACGGATCAAAGTACGAAAAAGTGTTAGGTGGCCGATTACTGGTACATCTACCCTAATACTTATTGCAGATTGACGTTCATTTTTATAAAAAACGATGTTGAATATTTCCCAAAAATTCCGGACACAAATTCTTTGGGGACCGATAGAAATCTATAAACTGTTGTTCTGTTGTTTCTTCAAAGGGATCTCGAGAGTTTCTAATATTTCTTCTAATAATAATTAATTTTCTCCTGCGAAAATATCAACGACAAACACACAAAATAAGTTAATTAGAAATAATTTAATATAAATATACCGATTTTGTCGTGTGCGTCTCCTTAAATCACGTTCATTTTCATTTTTTTATAAATAAAAATTCCGACAAACAGAATTCAGCTCAGTCGGCTGACAAAAAATATTTCACTCAGCACATTCAAACTCACAGCACATTGCGGAATCGCGTGAACTGCGATTGGTGTACATGGGCAGTGAGTGTGAGTTTTGTTATGAGTGTTCACTCTTGCGGAATTGGGCCCCAGATCGGTTCTATAATAGGCGTTGATCAGAGCACAACCTAAACTGTAATACAAAAAGTTCGTGTTTCTTTTTTAGCTCAGATACATCAGAGCTCAGAATTTGTGTTTCTTTTTTCTCTCAGAACATAATCAGAGCGCGCTCTATGAGCTCAGAATAAATTGACTAAGCAGGCTGAGTATAAAGCTGATTACACACTTACAGGCACATTTGACAGGAAAAAAAAAACAGGATAAACAAAATAATTGAAATGGCTGTTGCTCTGGAACTGAAGGTTAACTAATTTAATAAACAACAATTAATAAATATTCAATTTATACATATACTTTATTACAAATGACAGCTATATGCTCAAGTGTTTTTCATAATTACATCAGAACGATCTGAGTACGCTCGATTCAGAGAGCGCTCATAATGCTCGGCTCGGTTCAGAACTCAGCTCTGAACTAAAAAAGAAAAACGCCTAATGTTGACGAAACAGGTTTTTCTATTGTTCAAAGCAAATAAAAATATTAGCTACCAAAAGAAAGCGACAGATTGGTATTTTGACCTCCGATGAAAGGGGCTCGCTTGTAACTTTAGTATTAGCTATGAGTGCTGGTGGTCAGTTCGTGCCACCACTTTTTGTCTTCCCTAGAGAAAATGAAAATGTGCAGTTAATGAAAAATGCTCCGCCTGGTTCAATCGCTGCATTTCACCCGTCGGGATGGATACAACTTAACCGCTTTACCAAATGGTTTCAGCATGTCATTAAAAAAATGCAACCGGTTGAGGAATTGCCACGCCAGTGTTATTAATATTAGACGGACATTTCAGCCACACTCGGAATATTGATGTGATTGAATTTTGTGGCTATAATTTCGCTGCCGCCTCACTCAACCCATAAAATGCAGCCTCTTGATAGATCTTTTGTGGCACCTTTAAAATCGTACTACAATGACGAGTGACGAAGTAACACTATATGACGTTGCAGAACTGTTCGCCAAAGCATATTTATGGTGTCAAACAGCAGAAATAGCTGCTAATGGATTCAGATGTTCAGGCATTTATCCTTTTGACCCACATATTTTTACCGAAGATGATTTTATTGGTGCAGGGAAAGTTGATGAAGATTTAAGTGATAAAGCTTCAAAAACTCCACCGAGGACCTCCGGAAAAAACCTCGAACTATACTGTTTCTCCTTGGGACATAGCCTCGCCAGTTGACATAGATAAAAAAAAGAATAAAAACCACACAAGCTGCTGTTATAACAGAGACGCCATATAAACTCGCCTCAACCAAAAAGGATATTTTAAAAACTTATAGCATCTGTGGGAAAAAAATTGTTTAAAACTGCAACTAAAATTAGAAGTGTTCAACAAAAAAAAAGAAGATCATAAATTACCATCCAAGCAACCGAAATACAAAAGAGATTTGCCAAACGAATCTTCTAGCGATTCTTCGGGAAGTATTGTTGCGGATGACAAAAGCTCAGATGAAATAGGCTCAGATTTCGATGCTGAACCTCGTGAAGGCGTATTTTGCAATGCATGCGACAAAGCATATCCTGATGGTCTATTATGGGATAGATGCATTCAATGCAGTATGTGTTTAAAAAGTATTTAAAAACAAAATATTTATGTAAATATTGTGAAAATTCATGAAAAAGAGAACAGTTCAATTCTGGGTAATGGAATATTCCATATTGCACCCAAATTTTGGTAGGGTAGGGTGGGGTACTTTCGACGATGGGGCACTTTTGACTTTCGCTATTACAGAAAAGCGGTTCATTTTTAAATAAACTGTTTGATGGAAACTTGTGCTGCAATGTTCTCTCAGATCATACACGAACTATGACAGTTCTTCTTCAGCAGTTGTGGTGGTTAGACCGGTTTTTAATTTGTTCAGTGATATTCTGCAATTTTTCCTGTACACGAGGTAAGTGATATTTAATTTTTTCTTATGGGAATTCCTTGGTTGTGAGTGTCAAATGTTTGGATTTATAATATTTTTAAGTTATTTATAACATTTAATTAAATTACTTTTATAAGTTTTGTGAACAACAATAACGTTTACTAAAGCAAAGGATGGGGCACTTTCGACACAAGCACATGGGGCAGTTTCGGCAAAAGGCCATTGCAAGAACACCCAGTTGCATCGTCAAGATACTCTCACCTTATCTTTTTTAAGGACGTTGATCTGGGTGGATATAACGTGCAATGATTTTTTTTAACAAATCCTTTTATTTTACCTTTATTATTTACTTAACAATTTTTTTTTTCTTAAAACGAATGGGATTTTAAATATATTTCTTTAATTTAATTTTAATCTAAAAATGAATTTCTTCTCTTATTTAATTTGTATGTTTATAGATCTAAGATTTGTTTAACAATTTAAATAAAAACAGTGCGTTCCTACTTGATTTATTGCTTCGTCTAAACTGACGTTGAAAGTGCCCCACCCGGATGACGATTGTGCCCCACGATGGGGCAGATTCGCCTTTTTAGGGCACTTTAACATTTAATTTTTTGAAATTATAAGGGTGAAGTTAACTTTTAAGAAATTATGCATTTTTTTAGTAAAATAATCATAGCTTGAAATAAAAAAAAAACAGATTTCAAATGTTTATTTGCGAAAGAAGTTATTTCAAATCTGCGAAAAATGTGTTGAATCCGCCCCACCCTACCCTAATATGGAATATTTCTTATTACCTACACATTTTGTAGAAATAAAATAATAGCATTTCTTACATAAAAATCCATATCTCAAAAGTGGTAGGTTTTAATGTTCTGGAAAGTTTGGTCTATGTACCTGAACAAACATCAGTCACTTTAAATCGCTTGATGGGTAGTTTGGTCCAAAAATGTAGATACAATTTCAGAATAAGAAAGATGTATTCCATATTACCCTAACGTGGCACTGGCTCGTCTCGTTTGTAAATAAACTCACCTGCTATATTTCCAAAACCATTTATATGTCCGCTGATAACCCATGGTTCTTGTATGAGGCCTAATCTTTTGATAAGGACGCGCCCTTGGAGGTTCGCCTGTAATACCTTAAAGGTACTCATTGATCCTCTTTGAAGGATCTGACTTGCCTGAGTAGTTGGGCTTTTTGCCCTCTCCTCTGCGGCAAGCAGTCCGATCACGGTTCCAATTCTAAAACACAACAGACAGGTTGGCAAACGCTAGACAGTTTTGTTATTGCTTTCAGATTGATTTATTTGATGTCAACGACGATATTAATGTTCATCCACCTTACCCTATTTAGCTGTACATCATAAAAAATTCAAAGTTAAAAAACTTTATCTTATGAGATAAAACTCAAACTAAAATATTGTGCATTACAAAAATAAAACAAATTTATTCAATTCAACAGAAAAAAAGATGAAAGAAAATTCTACATGAATTTTCCACAAATATTAATTTTACACAACTACAAAGGCCCCCCGATCTACCTACACCTATAAGCGACAGGGGTGTACGCCACGGATGAAGGAAGCCGGCTTCCTGCGATTGAATCCTAATAAGGGTGCACAACCGGAAAGCACTGACTTATCCAATTGTGAGCATAAAGCCCGCACTTGACGGGGAATTTTCGGCATTTACCTTTTGATATATACACGAGACGGTTCTTTTTTTTTAATAAAAGAATGTTTTTAATAATTCTACCTCTCATAACCGATTTTGACTTGCAGCCATTTATGGTTAGTACATGAAACCGAAAAGTTTTCCAACCAATCGTTGTGGTTTCAGGGTGAAATGGTATCTGTAGGATTTATGAACCCCAAGAGTTATTTTTTTTTTTTTGTTGTTTGTTATCCTGTTCATACCATTACATCGGCATTACAGGTCTTGTATCGGCTCGAATGAAGTTATGTGCTGTAAGAACTGTATAATATTGAAGTATACCTACCCAAAATAATGTCAATCTAATATCTTTGTACTTATGTGTACATTTTCATTGCTTTTGGGTATAGGTACATGAAAAGTTGTTTTAGAAAGTGAGCCGCGCGCAAAGGAGTCGATATGCGGAACAGTGCCAATCTTTTATATGCGCCCGCTTTTGCGGGCTTAAATATATTATTTTATGTTGTTGATGGTAATTCTGGCTCACAAAAGATCTGTGGAATTTCAGGAATTTCAATTAATTCCCATAATTCCCCTTCAAAGGGGGAAGGTCTACAGTTTTGCTCTTACTGGCGCAATAAGGTTGGAGTATTATAAACAGAACACAATTTATGTTTTTATACGCTATAGCTAGACCATTGTATAGAGGAGCTGGTCTTTCGGGAAAAACGGAAACATTACGTTGGACGCTTACATTTTTTGGCAAGGATACACCATACAGGGGTGATTTCAATTATTTACACTTACTTTACAAAATGTTACAACGTTGGCAAGCGATTACGAGCATAATTTATTGGACAAGGACGACGAAGACAGCGGAGGAAGCTTATTTAAATTGCACTTGGGTTGTGTGGAAATGGAACAGAGATTAGGTTCTAGTAAAGTGAACAATTATGCTGAGGGGTTGGCTTTTTGGTTTTTGTAGTGAATCTAAGATTGTGTTTGTTAAAGATTTCTGAAATTATTAGGTTGTAGTGAAGGGGGGGTTGGGAAACTGAGACAAAGCATAGCAACATTTCAATTATCAATCGTATGGAAATTGTAAGGATTTGATATATAAATTAAAACCCACGGACTTGTGCTTAGTATTAACTGTCTTTGAGGAAGATTGTTAGGGTGCATAACTTGTTAACTATCTAGTATAAATGTACGAAATAGTTTATGGTTAGATTAGGTTGGCGCAAGGCTGGTGCTTTCGCATCGCACTTTGGTCAATGCTAATTTATTCTCATATCCATATAGAGGGCCTGTGCAATCTTCCCAGTTTCGCTGATAAAAAATTAGACCATCCTAACAAGAGGGTCATCGTATGGTATCCTATAGTGTGCTTCTTCATCAGCACAGCCCCTACACCATAAACTAAGTATTAAATAGACCGTCAGCTCCTGCGCACCTACCCGATTCCCCCCGCAAATTTTGAAAAGAAAATTCTCTCTTAAATTTCCTATCTGTGAATACGAGTGAAGCAGCAAAAAATTAAATTCTAAATGGCGGGAGGTGTAATAAAATACTGACACTTAGCAGTGTTCCTACATCGTGGGATCTCTACCTTCTTGAGGGAAATTAAAATTTTTTTCACAAACTTTCTGTGCGTCAAAGGAAAAAACATCAAAAATGTGGGAATATCAATAATCTGACAAAAAAAAAAACATTCAAACTACATTTCACCATGAATATCAACACACTAAATGTACATAAAATGGAGATTTGCCTTTAGCAACAATTTCTAGTACCAAAAAATTATCATTATAATGTTAGGAAACTGAGATTTTTATATTCAAGATTAATTTTGTGTGATTTTTTTTCCGAACAATACAAATACTTTTGAAAGTATGTCTTTTTCATAAAAAAATCGAGGTAATTTGAGTTTAGTGAAAAGAGTAAAATGAACACCCTTAGTGGGAAAAATAAAGACAGATTGCTAAGAACACTGACTGAGAGTTAGTGTATTTGGTGAGTTTCTTCAGCTGATGGATGCGTTCTGAGAGTTTATATTCGTTGTTGTATTTCACCACGGAAACATGTATTCTACCAACGTAATCAACATAAATAAATGAAAGAGTAAAGTGCGAAAATTCATTCGTTTAAATAAAATAAAATATTTGTTTCCTATAATTATTATGTCTGTTTTCGTCTGTTGTTTTTGGCGAAAAATTATTTCACCGGCGAATGTCGATGGAAAAACTGCAACCAATATAAAGAGAAAAATTGATTAAGAATATTAAAATTTAAAAATTCGGGTATAATTTTTGAGTTATAGAGTTTAGTATCGACTTTAAATTTACGGAAGCTCACAATTGCGAAAATTGTATTGAAAATAAAACCACTGTGAACTACTCGTAATAAGAGTCGAAAATAAAAATGTTTATTGGTAAGGCCCAATCTTTTCATGAAGATTCCGTTTATGAATGGAAAACAAATTAAATTTATTAGAAAATTTGAAACAAATGAAATTATTAATTATGAAATTACATTTGAAATAAAATGTCGAGAATATGAATAATGTGCATTTATAATGAAAAGAAAAAGTCTGTAAGACACAATCAACGAAAATTTATTTTCTTTAAAATGTACGGGAAAGAACGAAACTCAAAATGTACATAAGCAAAATTTGAAATAAATATATTTGCTGATTTGTACCCTGATATGTCTCACGCATTTAAGTTTTGCTGCATACAATTTTATTTTTATTCATACGAATAATGAATAGTAAACGGATATTTTTTTATTTTTGTCGGTGATTCATATAGTTCATCGATTTCCATTGTTTACAACATAAATGTAAACATCCCGTAATATATACATTATCCTGGTAAAATAAGAGAAATCCTCTATACCTATGCGTTTTAATAAATTTGGTACTAAATTTACCACACTCCCAACCGTTTTCTTAACACGACCAAATAACGGGCAATTATTTGAATTATTTGAATTTTTGCCAATGTTCCCACAGAACAGTCAGGCATCTGCCAGGTTCCTAGGTGCGAGTGTATGCGTGCATCTAATCTACTTTAACATGGCACACATACTTTGCCACATAGTAACACGGAAAACAGCTTGCAGGCAAATTCTCTTAAGTTGAAAGAGCTGACGGTCTATATAATACTTAGTTTATGCCCTACACAGATCGTCGCCACTAAGATCGATCTTAACCCTTATGTTACTATAGAAATTTACATTTGCTTTACAGAGTACCCGGGTACTCATAAAATAAAAAAATAAAAACGAGTGTGCTTTAGACCACACGACTGAAGTAAAACTTCTTTAGCTCCATCTATATATACATGTTTAGTTTATACATATTAATACGTCAATGATTTTCTTCAGTAATTTACTGGCTATGAGTGGAAGAGAGCAAGAAAATGGGCGCGCGCGCACTGCTCTCTCTTGCTCCTACAGTATGATACAGACAATAGGCCACGGTTGCCACTTACAAAAAAAACTCAAATTATTTGATTTGATTTTGCACAAAATTACCAGCAAAATTACCAATTTTCTTATAACAAACCCTTAACAAATTAGAGTTTCATGTCTGTACCTTTATAAATAATATGATTAATTAACCTATCCATATCTCAATATAGTTATAAACAGGAACAGAAACTATTTCGAAGTTCACCAACTGTCAAAAGAATCATTCATTCATTCTGTAATTTTTTTGAATAGCGAATAAAACAGTGATTAAGCGTAGCTATGCAAATAATGGAATGCGTTCACTCAGAAGCAGTAAGGTAGCATTTAAATGAGTTGATATTGAGTTCGCATTCTTGGTACATCTGCTCAAAAATTTACCATAACCAGATAAAAATTTTCAAACTCAATAAGCAAAAAAAATTACCGAATTCGGTAAAAAATTACCAAAGTGGCAACCTCGCAATAGTGTGTCTTAGATATACGAAACGTAACTGGCTATGAGAGAATGAAAAGAAACTGTGTGCTCGCACCTGTCTCTGTTGCTCCTAGAGTGTGATACAGATAATAGGCGTGCACTGCAGTGATACCAGACTTAAGGGGCAGGTTATCCCATGGTTATACTCAAAATATCCCTTTTATGTTTACAAAATAAATAAATTTATTTAAAAAAAAATACTCGTGATTCATTCACAGATACATATGTCATTATATGAAACAGTTTAGGGAAATAAAAAAAAAGAAAATGAAAGCATTAACATATTTTGAATGACTCTTTTCTAAACATGAAAATATTTAATTTGATCGTAGGTAGAATCATTTTTTTATTCTTAATGAAATGAGCAATTGGGAACAAAATTTAACCAAAAAGTAAAATGCCTTTCTTTTTGTACTATGATGTCTGAAAAATCCCTTTGTCCCTTTTAGCTTATTATTAGCGAGAAAATCCCGCAAAAAAATATCAGTCTTTATTTATCAAAGAACTAAGGATAGATTGCTCAACATTACACCTGCCAAATGGTACTCAAACATTCAAACACACAGTGTCCTTCATAGATTAGGAATGCGAATTATTGTTACTTTCGCATATAAGAAGGCAAATGACTAAAATGACATTGAGGATTGAGCTGGTTTCTCGGGACAGTTTAATACGACCTTCATCATTCCAGTCCTGCATTATGTAATGAGGAGGAGGAAATTTAACAGCAATCTCTACGAGCTGTACAGGGACATCTATCTAGTCAGAAAAGCAATCGGTTCGACCAAACTCTACAAGCTGCTTGTTGCCTACGAAACTATTTAAGAAAACCAAAAATTAATACAACCGCTGCACCCGTTGACAGTTGGCACAGCGTGAGAAAAGCACTTTCTTTAGATGAAATTTTCAGAGAAAATACAAAATACAATATTGGACAAATTCTCGTTCATTCATTTTATTTAATATTTAATATTTGATTAATCGAGTATTTTAGCAGGACATCTCGAATAAAAACCAAAAATAAAAATGAGAAATTGTCATACCTCATCGATTGTCCGTGTGTGCGAAAATATATTGTATGATACTGTTTGTTCCGTTGAATACTATAAAGTGTACGTATCCGTCAACGCAACGGACTCTATGGGCTGCACCCTTAGGCCTTATTAATTGAATATGTACGTATTTTTAGGTAAATGTCACTAGTTGCACTCAAGTTCCAGAGGTGCATATGGCGTCCTAGGCCACAAGTTACTTGACGTTTTTGCGAATGTAAAAATCATTTCGTTGGTAAACTCATTGCGGGTCCTGTACACCTAGTTGACCAGCTCATTCAATTGTTAAATAGCATCATACCCTTAAGCGTAGTATGCTACTAAGTGTCGCAGAAAAGAACTTTTCTTTGAAAAAAACTTTTTTCAAAAATTGAATTATCTCTTCTTCTGCGCCATCTTAGTCGCGGTCTTCCTCTACTGCGCCGTCCTTCGGGTGTGGAGTCGAAGATTTTCCGGGACGAAGCACTCGTGTCCATTTGTTCTACATGAAGCAGCCACCTCAGTCATTGAACCTTTACTTTTCTGACTAGGTAAGGTACTGAACAGCCCGTACAGTTCGTCGTTGTATCTGATCCTCCATTCACCGTCTATGCAGACGGCACCAAAAATGACTCGAAGATTTTTCCTCTCCAAACAACCAATAGTAACATCATCCACTTTTAAAAGGGTGGGTGGCCTCTGCGCCATAAAACAGGACTGGGATGATTAGGGTCTTATAAAGGGTCACTTTAGTTTTCCGAGGGAGGGCTTTGTTACTGAATTGCTTTCTTAGCTCGCCGAAACAGCGATTTGCAAGAGCTACTATCCCTTTAATATCAGTGCCTGTGTCATTGTCTGAGTTCACAGCGGACCCTAGGTAGACAAAATCCCTAACCGTTAAAAAGTTATATCCAAAGACAATACTGAGACCATCAACTTCGGCCGATTACTTGCCTACAAGTTATATTTTTTTAATGGGGTGGCAAATGCTAAGTGCGCTAGTATTATTACATAGAAATTCGTGTTGACAAATGTCACGTAACTTCAAAAATTCCGGCTCACCAACACACTCGCACCTTGCATATGCCACTTCCGTTGTGGGCAAAGTTGCTGACAGCGTTCATAGAATTTTATCTGTTCAATTTGAAATTTTTCGTTACGTGTGGATAATATTTTTACATTTGTTTAAAATATTAATGAAAAATGAACAACGTAGATTGGTTGAAGGAAAATAACAACATTTTAAGCAAATTTTCTTCAGTTATCTAAGAAAAATTAACAACTGAAATCGAAGTTAATGATATTCAAAAGCGGAAAATACGCAACCATGTTTGTCATAATAAGTTTTTAGTACATAGAACATCTCATTTAGCTAGTTTTATTAACCAAAAAAATCAAATTATTCGCCTTTTAACAACATATAATTACTAACCAATGGCATTCAGTTATGTAAAACTGTGCTATTCCCGAACTCTAGTGCATTTCACCACGGTTGCCGAGGTTGGCAGCATTTATTTTTGTATTTTTTGTATGTTTTTGCATGTCACGCGGATTTTTAATTGACATAACACCCATAGGAAAACAAAATGGCGAATTTGAAAAAAAAAAAAATTAAATTGAGGGGGGCCAGCGACAAGAGGATTGCGAGTTGGGGGTCTCAATATGATTTGGCTATGGTCATATCTGTCTAAGGTGACGTTATGTCTGTGATGTCGGTGTTGGTTGTCCTTTTCAGTTCACAACATATTATATACTCTGTCTTGTCCTCATTTACCGCCAAACCCATCTTCGCCGCCTCATTTTCAGTACTCACTGGTCACAGACGCGCCATTTATATCACCATGCGTTATGCCACTTATGCAAATCTCGTCGGCGTACGCGAGCGGCTTTGTTGGACTTAAGCTTATATATAGATATTTTAACTTCGTCTAGGTCGGGTGGACGGTATTGTTGATCTTCATCGTGCAGGTAGAATGGTTCATTCTGCCTGAGAACTGGATTAAGTTCGTCATCGCCGTTAAAAAGTCTTCACAAGTAGTGCTTCCATATCCATATCTTCACTTCATAACTTACTTACTTACTTAGGTGGCGCTACCGTCCGGGGTGCACCTGGGCCTCAACCAATACGCCTCTCCAGTTAGTGCGATCTTTGGCTAACTGCCTCCAGTCGCGCACTCTTAGCCCCTTCCACTTGCGCGCGCCACCAAAGGCAAGGTCCTCTCTACTGCGTTGTCCCTCCGGGGGAATCCAAGACTCTTCGGGCCGGAGCGTTGGTGTCCATTCGCTCTACATGTCCCAGCTATCTTAGACGACTCCAACGTACTTTTCTGACTAGGTTAAATCTCCTCCTCCAGAGCCCGTCAACGCAAACGGGACCAAAAATCACACGAAGAATGCGTTCGAAAAGACCAAGGAGCTCTTCATCCGACTTTGATAGGGTCCATGCTTCTGAGCCATAAAGCAGGACTGGGATGATGAGAGCCTTACTAATCAATTGCCTTCTTATACCAAAGTAACGGCGGTTGGCAAGTGTGATTCTTCGCTTGATTTCTGAGGTGATGTAATTTTCAGAGTTAATAGCGGAGCCGAGGTAGATAAAGTCCCGAGCTACCTCAAAGTTAAAGCTGTCTATCGTGGCGTTCTGTCCGATTCGTTAATGTTGTGTATCCCTTTTTGTTGACAGCATATATCTCGGTTTGCCCTTATCACCATTCACCACTAAACCCATTTTTGCCGCTTCTATACTTCACTTCATAACAGTGCAACTATTAATATAAATAAATAAATGATTGACGCAACAACGAAGGCCTAGCTTCTCACAACCATTCGTCTTGTGTGAGTTTGGAAGGGATCTACAATTTTGTTCCGAGTCCAAACGGCCAATAATTGAGAAGCTCTTTCATGACAGTTATACTCTCGGATATTTGTCAGACATTCGCGGGAGGTGGCGCAGTGAAAAAAAACCTTAAGTTGGAATTTGGGTTTTCTCGGTATTCGAACCTGGGACCCCTCGGTTAATAGTCCAACACACTAACCACTAAGCCACTGCGCCAATTAGATAACTTGAAAATCTATTTTTGCTTTTGAATTTCTGTTTTAATTAAACTAAGTCTATCCCTTCATTTGATGCAAATCTGTCTATTTCCTCTCAATTTTATATCAACTTTGTTCCGTTCGCTGAAATTGTCACTTAACGCAGTTTTGAAGCAGAAAACAAAAATCGCAAAGACATATGCTTTTGCTCTTCACTTCAATAATAAAAACACCATTAGTTCAATTTTACTGCATTATTTTGAATATCACAAAACACTTTTATTTAAAACAAATAACAAAATAAATTACTGATGCCCGAACTTGGCATCACTTCAGTGGTACCAATTCCTATTTCATTTTGCACCTCACCACACCATTTCATTATTCACCACTGCACAACAAAAAGGAATGAAGAGAACTGTCAAAATATATGTTTTCACACATCAAGGTTTTCCTTCACACACGATTATTCCATAAAAAAAAAACGCGACGTCGAATCTGTCTCAGATTTTCAATTGGTATTTTCGCAGTCGTATATCGAATTATATCTTAATAGTTATAGAACACGATATTCCCCGCGATTCCAATAACATTATTCCTCTTCGATAAAATCCCTCAGAACCCTCGTAGTGCAGTTTTGAAAATTCTCTACTTTCGCAAAATGTTCAGCCAGCGCATACGAAAAAAGTGATGGAGCGAAAAAAATAACGTAATGGCCACAAAGAAACACCTTTCCCTTCCTGCTGTTGCCAACTCCATTCAGAGCTCTTGCCTAGTTTTTGCTTTTGGTAAAAATTTATTAATGCGTGCGTGATTCATATGAAAATGCAATTTTTGTAATTTCTCTCGGTGACACCCCCAATCGACTGCTAAAAAAGAGTGCTCTCCTATATGCTGTGTTGTGCTGTGCGTACATATGTATATTCGGTTGTATACACTGCAATTCGATTGCTCTAAATAGGAAGTATACACGAGAACAGAACATTTTGACAAGACGAAGACACGAGCGTGAGAAAGACGAGTTGTCTAGCACCGCGGACGGGGTGAAAAGTGTCATTGGTTAAAAATGTCCAGCCGTAACCGGACTATATTGAATGTGAACTTGGACGCTGCCATGGCGAACGATCCACTTCGTGAGCTATTTGAGGCGTGTAAAACGGGCGACATAACAAAAGTCAAAAAGCTGATCACTTCACAAACAGTGAATGCCAGGGACACTGCTGGGCGGAAGTCGACACCATTGCACTTTGCTGCGGGTAAGCTTGGCGAATTTGATTTGAATACCAGAACGTGTTTGTTTGTCTTCCACATTCTTCAAAGATTAAATTACCAATTGATTTTCTATCAGTGTACATAGATCGATAAGGGACTTCATCGATTTCAAAACAGTGGCTTTCGCCAGCGCTTGAGGTTTTATCGGTAATGGAAACTACCAATGAGGAAGTGAAAACTAATACCTCTCTAGTTTCACAAATTTCAAATAGGTATGTGTGAGGTTTAGGGAAACAAAGTACCAGATTTCACTCATTATCAAAACAAAAGTAGGTACTTATTTACCGAGTAAAGGTCAAATACTGTTTGAATCAAGTTTGTTTAGAATAAGTAGTTAGAAGCAACGCCAATAGGTTCTGTTGCTTATCAAATATGGGTAAATTACACACCTTGACACTGTTAAGCTGACCTTACTCATGGTCATGCGTTGCTTAGCATCAATAAGTTGAATTGATCGTAATTCCTCCCCTATCGCAGTGGTTTTTATTTTATGAACTGCTTACTAATCAGGCAACGTCAAAACCATAGACGAGCTGTGAAACTTTAACTTTCTAGTTTCATGGAATGGCATCTATTGTAGAAGACATGTGAACTTTGTAACAAAAAAGACCTGCAGTCTAATGTCTATCAGTAGATCTACTTTGGAATATTAGCTCCGTCGTGGAAATAAATCGAATAGGCTACCAACCCTTATCGTCGCTCTTAGAAAAATGATTTCAAGTTTCAAGTTTATTATCTTAACTAAAACATATTGTATTCATACATTTAATGAAATTGAGGGGGGCCAGCGACAAGAGGATTGCGAGTTGGGGGTCTCAATATGATATTCATACATTTAAACAAATAATAAACCTACGAATAATACAAATTTCCAAAATGAATTAATGAAGAAACTGCAATCTATAGTTCATAAGGAAGTAGAGGCGAAAGCAGCTAGAATAACATTAAAATAACAATACAACATTAATTTAAAAGTAGTGAGAAAAGAATTGTACAGTATATTTGTTACAAATTTAGAGTTATGTATTTATATTATTACAATGAAATCGTGATAAAAAAATTGTTTGCGCAAAAATAAAGATAAACAAAAAAAAAACAAGAACTAATTAAATTCGCACGTTGAAAACAAAAGTGACACTAAACAAAAAACCTCATTTTTGAATATGGCCGATTAAAGTTTTGGACAATGGGCGATAGCTACAAAACAAAAGTTTAAAAAGTTATGTTACTTGGCCAAATTAAAGTATCACTTATTTTTGTGAAATTGAATTTTGAGATTTAAACAAAAAATGATGGATATATAAGAAAAAAAGGTCCTTTTGATAAGGTTTGGTATAGTGCCACTTTTTGTTTAATACTGTTACGTATTTTCTAATAAAACCGTTAAATTATACAGATTTAAAAACAAAAAAAAAAGGTTAAATACTTCAAAAATAAACAAAAAGGATTTTTTTATTAATCAAATATTACTGTTTACAGTGATATCACAATAAAAAAAAAATATACAGTCAAGTTAAGCATAAAAATGTGAACTAAAGTTAAAAAAGAACTCTAATAATAATTAAAACAAATTTAATCCAAGAAAACCGGCACTAAACTAAATATGACACTTATGAAATCACTTATCTGAATAATAATAACTCTAGCTTAAATTTATATCGACATTATGCGAAAAGTGCCACTTTATCACTTACCTCGACATGAACTCCCTCCAACGACCAGACCAGAATAGCCGAAGTTTCGTTTTATCTTTTACCGATAGAGTGATTTACGTCAAAGTAATAAGTGACACTAGTGACCTCTTACGGAGATTAGTCCAAGTATCAGGAAGAGCATCTCTACAAAGGATGTGTTGTTTATATCGGAACCTAGATGTCGCTCTAACTCAAAAGTGTAAGATTTTGTATAGTGCCACTTTTGTTTTCAACGTGCGAATGGTAACCCATAGTAATTCATTTACATTTTTATAATTTAAACCAAAGAGCCAACATTTTACTTTTTTGAGAAAAGTGGATTCATTTCTAATAATTCTAATGCTGCTAGGTAGATTATTAAAAAGTCTTGGAGCAACTGACGTATAAAAATTTAAAAAAAATTGCAAATTGTGATGTGGTACTAAAGCGAGATGTGGATTGTTTACTCTAAGGTTATAGCTAGAAGAGCAACGGTTCAATAAATAGCCAGATCTGGAGAAAAAAATCTTTAATACCTTATAAAAATACAAATGCTTCCGAGGTAGGACTTTGAGGCTTATGAAAAGTGTTAAACTATCATGTCGACGACTTTAATTACAAACAAGACGAATAATATGTTTTTGGGAAATTAATTTCATTGCTGTGAATACCACCCCATGAAACTATTCCATATTCAAGTTTAGAGTGAACTAAACCATAATAAATACAAGTAAGAAGTTCTCTTGAGCAATAGGATTTTAAAAAATACATTTGCCTTGTAGCGGCCCTAAGATACTTTTTGATTGTCTCCGTATGAGCAGACCAACCCATCTTCCAACCAACCAGCACCCCTAGGTACTTGTATGACTTGACACACTCAATATCAAAACATTCCACGGAGCACGAAAGTGATTCAAAAAAATGTCTGTGGGTCCTCTGACGAGCTACAGATTACTCTACTATGATTATATTTGCACAATGGAAAGAGAATAATCCATAGTCTACCTCCTTACCAGAAACATTAAAAAAACATAATTTTGGTTTTATCGCTTATTACCATTTTATGCATTTCAAACCAATGGCTTAAGACTTCCAAGTCATGATTAATATCTGCAGAAAGATCCAAAGCAGAGTCACTTTGAAAAGCACATGCCATGTCATCAGCGAACGCAACGGTATTTTTGTGACAACAGCGAGTTAATAAAGATTAAAAAAAGTAATGGACCAAGCACAGAACCCTGAGGAACACCCAAGGAGACGCTTCTCAAGGAGCTTAATTCTCCACTAATATTAACTCTTTGTCCTGTATCGGATAAGTAGGAACGGAACCAATTATGCATTATGCCTCTAAAACCACAATTGTAGAGCTTGTCTAAGAGTATTGTGTGATCGACGGTATCAAACGCTTTTGTAATGTCGATAAAGAGAGCCGCAGTTAATTTCCTATTATTAATGCCATTGTACATATTAGTGCAGAAATTTAAGAGGGCAGCTTCAGTTGAAAAACCAGAACGAAACCCAAAGTGTGATTCACTAAAGAATTTGTTTATTTCAATACTACTGATTTAAAGGGTCCATACGGACCTGTTCCGCCAATTATTTATTTTTATTTATCTGTAAAAAAAAAATAAAAAAATGAAAAACCAAATTTTTTTTTTACAAAAACAAAACAGCCTCTTTTTAATCCAATTATAAATGCTTATAAATTCAAGTTTCAAGTTTAATTTATTTGGTAAAGTACAAATAAGAACAATAGTCTTTTATAGTACATTAAAGCTCAAGAAAATATACATTAAAATTACATTAAATTTAATAGCGAGCGATGTAAATATAAATAGAAACATTAAGTGAAAATTTATTAAATGCGCGAGAAAAAAAAAAAAAAAGAAATTAACTTTAACACGTATTGGAGGGGTGTTGGGATTGGTCTAATAAAGAAAGGACAAGAATGGAGAAAAATTAGAAAATAAGAAGAGTAATAGAGTAAAAGAATAAAAACATAGATTACATTAATGTGCAAAATGTGCAAATAGTGCATTTTTAAATTTTTCGGCTCCAATTATTTGTTTGACGGTGACAGGTAAAGAGTTCCAAAGTCTGGCAGTGTGGACAAGAAAGAGGCGTGAAGTATTCAAAAAATTAGATGAAGGCGTTATGAGGTTGAAAGTTCGCGGTGACTGGACAAATTGAAGTTTCTGGAATAGATATTGTGGTGAACGGTTATGTATTATTTTGTGCATGAATACACAGCACCTAATTTCCCAATAATGTTGTAATGAACAACCGAGGACATGTTTGTGGTAGACAGACACATGGTCATATCTTCTAATTCCAAATGCATATCGCACCATATCATTAAAAGCAACAAGTAATTTGTGCGAATAATTTTGGGTATACCACTATGGCGTAATCAAAGATAGGCATAAGCAAAGACTTAATCAACCTAAGTCTTGTATCTACAAGTGTAAGACTAGAATACAGCCAGAGTTTTCGTAATCCTGCATAAACACGCGCCACGATGAAATTTGCATGGTCGATAGCGGAAAGGGATCGATTCAACTTGAACCCAAGGCTTACAACTGTATCGTAAAACTCAAGTCTGCAGGAATTAAGATAACCAGGCGGCATCTCTTCAGTATCATACAGCTTTTTTGAAATCATAACTAATTTAGTTTTAACCGGATTTAAAATCAGACCATTACTTTGGGACCACTTTACTATTGAAGAGAGATTAGAATTGAATCTAGCGACGAGATCTTCCACCAATCCAATTGGTCGAGAAAGATATATCTGTGCAGCATATAGATGTATAGATGCGTGCCAGCAAACTTGTGGTAGGTCATTTATATAAAGGCAGAACAGGATTGGGCCAATAATTGAACCCTGAGGCACCCCGGCGAGAATACGTGCTGGCCGAGAATATTTATGTACAGCAAAGACCTTTTGAACACCATTCGAAAGATAGCTCCTAATCAGATGCGCTGAATATTCGCTTAATCCAAAGTACAGCTTTAATTTCGTGCATAAAATGTCATGGTTTACCATGTCAAAGACTTTTGAAAAGTCAAGCAAGCATAGCATTGTAAGGTAGCCCTTATCATACTCTATTCTAATATCGTCAAGAACTTTGATCAGTAGTGTTAGTTATTCTATTATGCGGAACCAGTAAATACCCTGAAATGCCGTAGATTTTGTCATAATCGCTTTCATTATCCAGTGTTTTAAACCACGTTTCACTGACACAAATAACATCTACTCCCGAATCTATAAAAGTATGTCGAGTATAGTCCAATTTAGACAAGCCAATACTGCGAGCATTAAAGTGGCATACCTTTAAACCATCACAAGCATTGGATAAGATGTTAACTAACGTTCGCGCCGCAATCCTATCACTCACACCAGATAAAATCCCATTATGGATCATCAAAAAATAAAATATATATACCTATACCATCAACAAATAAAATTAAGGAATAAAAACAAAAAGCTTCATTAATTCTATTTGAATAAGTTTAAAATAAACATAAATAACAGTTTTTAACAAAACAAAAAATAATTCACTTATATAAACAATAAAAACATAAGAGTTTTAAAAATAAAAAGAATTCAAAATAGTAATTATAAAAATAGCAAGTTTTATGTAAATATTGAATTAAGCTCCTCGACGGAAAAAGTGTCCCTTTTGGAAACCTGTGTTGGTGGTTTAATAGGCCCTACAACATCGCTCCAAGGGTATGTAAGTTCATCTCTTTGAGAGGGCCATTTCCAGAGCTTAAGAGATCTGCGCATAGAGTTGATGGTGACCGCTTTTTCGTCGAATGAGACGAAACTTCCTTGTATAGTTCCTTGGCATTTCTAGATAAGTAAAGTAGCAAGTTTTCAATAAATATAAACTTAAAAGTACAGTAGGTAACAGTTTTTAATGTTTTGGGATTACTTTGCCCCAGGAGCAAAGTAACCCCAAAATTAAAAAAAAAATGCATGGCCACACAAAAAAAATGCAATAATTATTATTTATTTATTAAACCAACAAACGCCATGCGTAAAGTATTAACAAAATAATATTATAAATAGAAAATCTGTACTTTCTTTGTTAAGGCTCACACAACTATTTGCACAAATCAAATTTTCCACTTAAAAAATTCAAAAAATATGCCACTTGAATTACACAGTCCAACTGCTGCCTACCAACTGCCGCCAGACGGTGCGTTGCAACATGTGGCAGATGTATATGCGTATGTGTATACATTACGGTAGGTTCGGTTTATAGAATGTAACATGTCTGAGCGTGAATCAAGAAACCAACTCTTTTCATCGGTGGCGCAAAGTAACCCCATGTTACGGTACATAATCAGTTTTGACAAAAGTCGAACAGGAAGGTAAATACTTTGAACTAGTATCAGAATCATATTCGAAGCTCAAACACGTCATACAATGATCAGTCAACTGCAAATCTATAACAGAGCTGCTGAGATGGAATTTTTGTGTGTTAAAAAAACGAACCATAAAATGGTCAATGCAAGTGCTACTAGAATCTGAAATGCGAGTTGGCTTTTTTATGCATGACTCTAAGTCATAAGATGACAGTAAAACAATATAATTATCTGCATGAATAGAATTTTGTGAAATATCAATATTGATGTCACCTAATAAAATTATATCATTAGAAGACTCGCTTGATAATAGATTTTCCAATTCCTCAAAAAAACAAATTATTCGCCATAGATAGATTATTAAATCGATAAACGCAGAAAAATGTTAACTTTTTGTCATTTACATTCACTTTTAAACATCAGAACTACGCAAATTATAACGATAATCTACAACACATATCTCACTTTTAATAAAAGCCAAAACACCGCCAGCTGCGTACTCATTATTGCTGCAAGGTATAAGTTCATATCCTTCAATACTAAAGAAAGACTCTTCTTCTTCATATATCCACGTTTCCTACAAAAAAATACAATCAGGCTTGTTGACAAATGAATTCAGATGTATAAGAAAGTTATCAAAATTTTTACGCATACTTCTAATATTTTGGTAAATAATAAGAAAATTGTTCAAGTATTTCTGGTTAAAAACGAGATCATGGGAGTCAACGTCTACACAGTTGACAGAGGGAAAATTCCTGGAATGAAAGTCTTATCACATCATTCTAAGATAACAAAAATAAATCTATCACTAAAAAAAGAGGACTCAACATCAATTCCCGTCAGAGTCATAAAAGCATATAGGTAGCTTTATTTAAGTTATAAAAAAAAAAACTATTTCCCTATTCTCATTTCAATAGCGAGGTCCTTACTGATTGTGGCATTCTCCATTTCCGAACAATTTCGAATCAATGTTCCGACAACATAAACGTCGTCCAAGTTGTTAAAAAATGTTAGCAATTTCAAAGAGATAGATTTTGCCCGAGAAATTAATTTTAGAAACTGCTCGTCAACCTGTCCAACATTTCTTATGGCACCATAAACCTCCAAAACCAGGGTCCTCCCGGTTTTGGAGGTTTATGCTGCTTTGTCATAGAAACATTTGAATTTCCACAATTAAAAGAAATGTCAGCGAAATTTTACGACTGCACGAAAATATTGTGCACGTTTTTTAAAACATATAATAGGTTAGAGGGACAGTTTGCATTATATGCGATTTCACGCAGAAGCCATAGAGGCCCATTGTGATTACCCTTATATAGTTCATGGTAGGACATGGAACTACTTATACCATTCGGATCTGTTGATGAATCTTCTTAGATCTGACAGAGGTATCATTGCTAGATTTTCCAAGCCTTTGAAGAAACGTGCCCCCAAACAAGAGAAGCGGCGTTCTGGAGGGCTGGGCAGTGACACAGTTTCTATTTCCTCTTCGTCGCTGCCACTCCTGCAGAAGTCATTTGTTAAAATGCTCATGATTGTTTCCAATGATGGAGTGTCCAGAGCATTCGAATTTTGTTTCTGTCAAGAGATGTTAGTATATTTGACCCTTACCGTCAAACTACGAGCTATGATGCAACCGTAAGTGATGTTCCATCGTTCTTTTGGCGTTATCAATAAAGCTCTTAGATGTGTTAAAAGCTGGAAGTACTTGACTGTCAGCTAATAGTATGTCCAATGTCCAAAGCTACATCTGGCCAGTTTATCTGCTGCCTCGTTCCCTTTCACACCAACATGTCTAGGAACGCAGCATAGCAGTATTGAGTAATGAATTTATCGCTCTTAATGCCGAAAATCACTGACTTTCAGATTCTGAGTTTACCAGAATTGGAATTGATCTCTGCTTGGGTGTCCAAGCAAAGGGTAGTATCCATTGCTGGTAGTTCCCTCAGTAAGACAGTCTGAGCCGCTTTCTCAACCGCGTAGATCTCTGCCTGGAAAACTTTGCAGTGATTTGCCAGTCGGTATAATTGACTGCAATACCTAGTACTTCCGAGAAGACTCCTACTCCTTTTCGATGCTCTGTCTTTGAACCATCTGTGAAGATGCGAACACCTTTTATGACAGTACTCGGTGAAAGCCAGTCCTGCCTGTCCGGTGTTCAGACTTTAAATTTCTTGTCAAAGTCATACTTTGGTTTCTTGTAGTCCGTGAGTGTCATAAGACCGCTCTGATCAAAGCTGTCAAGCATGCGCGAGTGACCGAATGATTCGGGCTTCCAAATTTTGTCCTCTCTTAGTATAAAGCTCGATTGGTGGTAGGTTCAGCAGCGTTTCTAGGCCTATACAAGCGATCCTCTCTACCTTGTTCAAATTCTTAAGGTAGAATTTAGTGTTAAAAGCCTCCCATCAAATGACCGGCCCATAGGTCTTACAATCACGGTGTTCATCCAGATCACTATGTTCGGTTGCAAGCCACATGTCTTCCCGAAAGCTTTTGTGCAGTTGTAAAAAGCTTTTAGTCCTTTCTTCGTTTTCAGTTTAATTTGGAGTTGAATATGAAACCCAGGTATTTGGCTTCTTGTGAGAGATTAAGAATTCGACGATTCCGTCCTTTCTAATAAATGGGTCATTACGCATTGGATTTCTATACTGAATCATTTGGCGATTAATGCCCATAACACATGTGCAGAAATTCTGTACGCAGCACAGAACGCAGTGCTGCAAGTAAAACAGATGTGCAGAAAATTATTTGACATGTCTTGCATCGGCTTATATGGCTACTGTCATTTACCGACCGGTGATGCCAAACACTTGAAATTGCAATTTATATTCTCTTGTGTTGTGGTACTTTTGAATTTTTCAGCAAATTTAGAAATAGAGACATGTTGCAGTGCTGCGGTGAGTACTACTACTAATTAATTTTCGTTTGAATTACAATTTGCCAAGCAAGAAACAGTAATTGCAAAAGTATATAATATATGGAATGTGAAAATAAATACAATTTGATCCTTTAAAAATTGAAAGCGGTTGACATTTTTCTACTGAAAAGCTGTCATGTGTACTCCTCTATGAATTCACCCAAATAAAACAGAATTCTGTATATCTACTACCTATTAGTCCTCCAGAAGTTACTAAATTTGTTGTTTCGCGTGAACACAAACCAAAATCACACTAACATTAGGCCTTTTTTATTATGCTCACATGATCTGTATAGATCATTGATTTTCACGGTTTACAACAAAGCCGGAAAGCACATCACTATATCTGGCCATTTCATTCAATAAGGAACATGTGCAGACCTTCTTTAAAAACTTAACTACCGTCATGGAAAAGTACCAATTTAAGCCACATCGCATTTATAATTTAGATGAAACGGGTGTCTACCGTCCTTTCCAATCCAAAAGTAATTTTCCTAATACATTATGTATTCCGCTTCCGAAGTGTGAAACGTCTCTATTTTTAGGTGATCGCTGAGTCAAAAACGAAACAAGTTGGTCAAATTGTGTCACAAGAGCGTGGTGAGCTAGTAACATTTGTTAGCATTATTAATGCTGTTGGTTCAGTTCTCCCCCCAGTCTACATTTCCCCCAGAGTAAAGTTCTAAGATGTTTTTTTTAAACGGTGCTCCAAATGGAAGCATGGGACTGTGCAACAAAAAGTGGATGGATGACCGCTGAAAGCTGTGTAGAAACGCTGAAACATTTGAACACTTATGCAAAGTGCTCCAAAAATGATCATATTCATCTCCTACTTGATAACCACACGAGCCATGTATCCATTGAAGCTGTAAACTATGCAAGAGACAACGGAATAATAAATTTGTCATTTCCGCCACATTGTAGTCACCGCTTGCAACCCCTTGATAAATGGTTTTCCAATAAGAGCTTTTATTTTGGTATTCAAAGAAAATGTAATTTTTTGAGATAAATGATCGGATGTTTATTTCATAATAAAGAGGAAGGTATGCCGTTAATAATGAAAAACAACATCAGCCAAATGGCCACCACGAGCACGCATACAGGACCATATCCTTCTCATGGAATTTTCCATAACCAAATCGCAAAGTGGCTGCCCTATGTCCTCGATAGCCTCACGAATTTTATCTTTGAGGTCTTGAATCGGCGCTGGGCTGTTGGCGTAGACTTTATCTTTCACGTGGCCCCAAAGAAAGAAGTCACAAGGTGTTAAATCACAAGATCTCGGTGGCCAATTGTGATCACCTCTTCGAGAGATAACACGGTCCGGAAACTTTTCGCGTAAAAGATCAATGGTTTCGTTTTTTGTTTGGCACGTAGCGCCGTCTTGTTGAAAGTAAACGTTGTCCAGATCAATATCATCAAACTCCGACCATAAAAAATCATTAATCATCTCTCGATAGTGCAATCCATTCACCGTAACTGTTGATCCAACCTCATTTTCAAAAAAGTAAGGTCCAATGACCCCGCCGGACCATTAACCGCACCAAACAGTCACACGTTGAGGATGGAGAGGCTTCTAAACAATAACTCTTGGGTTTTCCGAGCCCCAGATGCGACAATTTTGCTTGTTGACGTAGCCACCGAGGTGGAAATGGGCCTCATCAGTCAAGATGATTTTTCGATGGAATTCCGGATCATTTTCATGCATTTAAAGGACCCAATCAGCAAAGACACGACGTTGTTGATGATCGTCCGACCCATGTCTTTATGCAAAATACGGTGTAATGACGTTTGTGGAATGCCCAATTCCAAAGAACGACGAGGAATGGACAAACCTGGGTTTTCTTCAACACTTTGGGCTACAGCAGCAATGTTCTCAGTTGTTCTTGAGCGACGTGCACGGGTTTTATTCTTCACATCACTAACTTGTCCCAACAGCTCGAATTGTTCCACCAATTTCTGTATTTCGGTCCGACAAGGTGCTTCACGACGACCAAAAAATTGCTTTAGTTTTGCGAACTGTGACTGCAAGATTTTCACCATTTTTGTAGTGAATTTTAATAATTTCAATGCGTAGCTGAAGCCTGTATCGTTCCATTTTTAGTAATGGCGTAGTTTCTACTTGTCAAATGTCAAAGAATAAACGCTTCAAAAGTGACAGCTACCGAAATAGCGGGTCATTCACAATAACACCTCTCATTGGAAAACCCTTTATATTCGTATACGGCCCATTTTAAAGCGCTTTAAAAGTGTCTTTTCAAGATCGCCTAACCGCCAAACCAGGGTCTCCAATCACAATTTATGATAGTGCCGAACTATCTCGGACTCCATTTTATAATGCATTTACTGCTCGCAACATTAACTCTGGGTTTAAGAACTCGGGAGTATGGCCACTGAATACACAAATGTTTAATGATGATGACTCTGCAGCTTCAATGCCTTTTGAACCTGTCGGAAAGGGCGCTTTGGAAGAACTTTCTATTCCAAGTCCAGGGGAGAAATGATCAATCGGAGCCTAATGCTTGCAATGATCCCTTAATACCCCAATCAGATCATGACACCCAAAAGCTCAATGCTGCCATAGAAAGTGTTCGTCCATTTCCAAAGTTTGTTCGAAAAAATACTAGCAAAAGAATTCTGGCTAAATCAACCATCTACACAGATACACCGGACAAAAATAAACTTTTGGAAAAATTTAATGCAAAACAACCGAAAAAGAAACAAAATTCAAAAGCTTTTCCAAAAAAAAAAAATTCATCGGACTCTGAAATAACTGTGAATTTAAATGATACATCTGGCGGGTCTAACTTTTGTGAAGATTTTTCATCGGATGATGATGATGATGATCCGCAAACTTTACAAGACGTTGATGAACTCAAGGAAGGATAATTTGTTTTATTGAATGCCGACCACAAAGGACGTCCGATTTATTTTGTTGGAAAGATAGTGCAAGTCGATAGCCGATATGTCTTTGACAAACATTTTTTAAGAAGGTCAGCATCGAAGGCTTTAAGCTTTATATATCCACTCATTGACGATATCTCCATCGTTTCACGAAATGTGATAAAATATATTCTTCCTGGTCCAGTTGATCTACCAGGAACATCTCAAGCTGCATCTAGATACACGCTCGACACTGATTTAAGCAGTTTCGTCATTCGCTAAATTATTTTAAATAATAAAATTTCATGTTTATACCTACCCCACATGAGTTTAAGTTTTGTTAACACGACCTCAAGGGCGGGGCAGATGTAAACAAATTACTTTGTTTTTTAAGGGTAGCAATTTTTATATAGATTGTGACATATTTCTAAATATTTTATACAAATCGAAGGCCAATTAATAGTGATAAGTTAATTTTTGTTCAAAGTCCCGTGATAGTTAAAGCCCCAAATTTATTCTGCGATCAAACTTCCAAAATTCGTTTAAACCATCCCCTACTCCCCCTACAAGTACATAAATAGCCCTGGATATAATTTTGAAGGAATTATTAACTTCAGTGTCTGGAATCTGGAAACTACGAATCACCAAAACTACTCCATTTGCAGCTACAACAGAGGAAACATTTTTCAAGTCGCTATCCATAGTTAATTTTTCCAAAAACGAATGCTATTTGTGCAGCTGATATTGCTGTCAAATAACACACTAATCCATTTACAAAAGCCGATCAATTTCATTGCATGTTCCACGAGCGGCGGAAAATCTGAGATCTGAAAAAAATATCTTTTGGTCCCAATGGAAAAGTACATTAGCGACATTCTGGCAACTATATTTGTTTATTGGTAAAGGCATTGGTGGAGTCTGCGGAGTTGCGTAAACTCCCAGACTTAAGGCCGTATGTCTTGGATCCGTTGATAAGGACTTTAAGTCTCAACTGGTTTCCTTGGTTATCTTGCCTGAGACTTGATGTTTTGGTATTACGATCGTGAGGTTCTTTCATCACCCGCCTCCCGTGATCTTTACTTTCCTTCAGCCTTTCCTTTCCTCGCGAGTTGCAGCACTTTCCGCATTTGCTTGTCAATATTCTTCACTAAACTGTCGCGATGAATATGATGGCTTGGACGCATCGAAACATATAGCGATCGCATTAATTCCTGCTTAAGTTGAACTTTCCTCAACAGTGTAGAAACGAATCTCTCCTGGATATGATACGCAAAAGTCAAGTAAAGGACAGGGAACCCTTTTTAACCTACGCGTAATATCGGTCCCCTTAACTGAATTAATATCGGTATCGCAATGAACCTAGTGTAGAACCCTAAAGAACTTTTTGGCACTTGCAGTTTTAGTATATACTAGCTGACCTGGCTTCGCCAGCGCATTTTAATTTAAATCACAATTGAGTGTGACTCCCTCTCAATCTCATGCGCCACATTCACTCTACTCGACTACGCATGTCATATGTCATATCATATATTCATATATTCTCCAATTCAATTTTATTAGGAGAGCAAAAACAAAAAACAACAAAAAGCATAAAAGAAATAAAGAAAAAGCACACATCGGACAGCGACAGCACAAAAGGTACAGAGAGAGAAACAGATTTTGTCGCACACATACAAAATTTCCTCCACTCAACGCTGCGAAACTCCAACGAACATTTTACTTTTATGAATTTGTATAAAATTTATAGTTTATTGCTTATTGTTCAACTTCAGGATAACGTACAAAGATGACTTATATCTTAAAATCTTGTACGTAATTGAACTTTATTTAAAAAAAAAACATCCTATTTCATTTGGATGAGTCATTCCAAAGCTAGAAGCTAGAAGGCATTCGAGAATTACAACTTTTCTTAGATATCAGCTTATATCTTCGCTTCCGGGCAGCGGACATTAATAAAACATATCCTATCTTTTAATCTCGACAATTTTCAATGCAACTGTGAAAACCGGAATCAATTTCGTGCAGTACTTTTTTAATCTATTCCGGGCAAACACCTTACGGCCGACAAAAAAAGTTACAGTTTTATTATAGTAAGGATTACACAGTTTCGCGTCGAGTACGAAGTTGCGGGCCCAGCTAGTCAAACAATAAATTAAACAAACCTATTCACTTAAAACACCAATTTAAGTAATACAATTCAACTTCTTGAACTCTTCACTTCTTCACGTAGGTAATATCAAAACAAAAACCTGAAACTAAATTTGTTTTTACACCAACAATAAATCAAACAAATTAATTCACCTATATCGTCTTCACTTCTTGAATTCTTCAATTCTTTACTGTAGGTATCAATGTAGGTAATATCACAACCACCAAAAACAAAAACCTTAATCTCAATACAGTCCACGACGGATATAAGAAACACTCATATAAAAACACTTCGCTTATAAGAAACGCATGTGGAAACACCGTAGACTTTGTTTCTTTTAAACGTTTTCGCATATAAGAACAATTCGGATATGAGAAACAATTTTTTTTAGATTTTAAAGGTTTCTTATATCCGTCGTGGACTGTATATATTCACACCACCATACGCCTATCATCGCACGTCATTAGCCGTCTGCGCATTTCCTCAGAAAAACATTGTCGCTGTTCATTACATCCACACTCACCTCGCATACTTCTCTTTCGTTTCACTTAATCCGAGAAAACTTCACGCAGTTTTTCTTGACATGTAGGTATGTGCTTGTGCGTGTGCACCAGCCACCCACCAACCCCAAAGTAGAACAGCGATCAAGAATAACGGCTGCTGATAATTTTCGATTTGAGAAAATAAATTTAGTTTTTTCATGTTAGATTTTGGGTTGTAACTCAGCTTCTAGATGACACAGAAAGCTGATTTATGGCTTAAAATAATTATGGAAGTGTTGGCCCTTGTTTGTATTTTGTTTTGTTTGCATTGATTAAGAATTGTTTGAGTAATGGCGATTAAAAGGCGGTTAAGTAAGGAAAAAAACACGTTTTGCTCACAAACGCTCCCAAAAGATAGGCATGGCAATAAAAGGAATAGCCTATGTCCTTCTCAGAATCTTAAGGGACATTTCAAAAAAAGTTTCATCGAAATCTGTGCAGTAGTTTTCACGCCAACCGTTAACACATGAAAACGGCTACAGTTTTATTATATGTATAGATATAGATATAGATAGATATGCGTAAGGGGTCATGCAACTAATTGCACAGAGCCTACTAGAGGGAGTTTCGGCAATCTCAAACTTTTGCCAAACCAAGTTTGAAGCAATGAATAGTTTTGTATCCAGATCAACAGAACATGTGGTACGACTTTCTATGGAATTAAAACACTACAACCAAATCGATTTTTCTCCATTTAAACAAATTTTGTACTGTCACAGGTTGTAACAATATTATTCAAGCATATGGCTGTTAAGCTGTCTTGTAAATAGGCAACTCTTATGTAGATCTGATTTCGGACTGCCGAAGTAGGAAAGCCACGACTTAATAATTAACGTAGTGAACTTGAAAAGCTGTACACTTGAATTTCAACACAGGTTTTTAAAATGCGCCTTTGGACGGTCCCACCGTGTAATGCAATGGAATTTGGGAATACATATTTGTAACCCTTTCCAACTCGCTGGGGTATGATTAGTCCTTGCGAGTTGAAATGATATGTCGCTCGCTTCTGCATTGCATAATGCAATTTGTTCTTAAACTTCTGTGCAGCAGCTACCACATAAAGGCTAAATATTCTCTTTTATAAAACACTTTAACGCACACGAACCCATAATAATATTATTTCGGGCTGATGAACTTTCTCCTCTGAACTTGTTCAGCGACAAATTGAAATTCGCTCCCCAAAACCAAAATAAATCGCTCATGGGAAACATGATACGTGAAAAAAAACCCTGAAACAGAAAATCATGATAGGTAAACCTGTCATGAATACTCCCCCACCCCCCACGCCCACATACGCATAACAACAGATGTTTGGAGAGGACGAACAAAAATCAATAAAACCCACTGCTCGCATGAATGAATCCTTTTTACAAGATCGCACATATTAGTTGACCTAATTAGTTGCGATTGTGTTCTCCAGCAGTGGGGTGAATCCTCTGTCGAATGTGTGCATGGTTCTGTGCAGTGACCTTCACACAATGGAATGGATGTTAAGTGAAATCTATTGTAGCGATGGGCAAGTCAACAGCTAATTGCGACCCAACAAGGCGACTGGCCTAGTTTGCCGCTGTCCAAAACGTTTATTATTCCACATGCATTCGGTGTGTAAAAGTTTCGCTTTTATTTAAATCCCATGCAGTTAGAGTTAAGAATTTTAAAGCGAAGCGCTTAAGTAAAAGTAAAATCGTTTCTGTAAAATGCAAATTTGTTTTTTTTTTTTATTTTTTGCCGCCAACCACTGTCGTCGTAGAGGTGGCTTTGCTGCTGAGTTATGACTACTCACAGTTCGGTCTATGGCATTGGTCAGAGAGCACAAAAAGTTATTTCCTAAAAAAGTGGTGCAGTTAAATTGTCAAAGTGGCATTTGTTTCTGTTTTGGAAATTCCCTGTCGGGGTAAATATACGAGCGAAGAGTTATTTTGAAATGTTTCCACTACCGAAAGTGAACACTCATGTGTTGTGCATGTGAATATTTGTTATATATGGATATCTGGTCGATGTACATTCATATGTGCATATAAATAAATCATCCACAACTTGAGCGGCAAATACAAATATGAATATGTGAATAGTTGGCGTGTGAATGATTTTATAATTATGCAATTGTACCTAGTTGTTGGTAACAACAATTGCTAAGACTAGTGCTACTAACCCAGCAGCCATATGAGCGCTTTGAAATATCACCGATTTCGTGATAGCCTCGTCTTTATGCATGTACGAGTATATGGAGTGCAAAACAGATTTTTGTTATTTCATTTTTGTTGGCATTTATGTAACACAAAAAGCAGTGTTAATGACTTTTGAATGAACTGCTCTTTATTATTAGGTGTTTCAATGAGTGTTTTGTTTTTTGTATGCAAATTTTTAACTTGTGGTTAAAAATAAATGTGCAGACTAGATTATTTTTTTATTTTATTTATTTAGACTAGATACTAGAAGGTTACTGCTGGGGTCACTGGGTTTCTTATTTGACATATGGAAGGTCTGGTTCTGCTAAAATAAATTTGTGAGCAAATTTTAGTGTGTAAATGAAAGAATGAGTAGAACTGATAAATTATTTCTGCACAAACAGTCCAAACGATTTGATGAATTTGCTTCAAACCTTATAGCTGCGGTCTGTGAGGTCACATCCAAGGTGGTTTTTGTTGTTAGCTGTAAGTCCTTGTTTGCAATTTGTTGCAGTTTAAGCATCATCTGACTAGTTAGGTTTAGACCTGGAGGTGAAATCGGAATTTTTAAATGAATATCTGAACTTAACAGTGCTTCCTATAAACAGACTAATGCCCGGTTTTTGAAGTAATACTTCTTTAGGAACGCTTGACTTGGTGGGTAATACCAAATTTGGTAAAAAATTACCAAAGTGGCAACCTCGCAATAGGTGTGTCTTAGATATACGAAACGTAACTGGCTATGAGAGAATGAAAAGAAACTGTGTACTCGCACCTCTCTCTGTTGCTCATACAGTGTGATACAGATAACAGGCGTGCACTGCAGTGATATCAGACTTTAGAGGCAGGTTATCCCACGGTTATACTCAAAATATCCCTTTTATGTTTACAAAATAAATAAATTTATTATTTAAAAAAAATGCTCGTGATTCATTAGCTGTTTTTTATTATCATCACAAAATCGTTACGGAAATTGCGAGCGGAAGTTGAGAGGGAGATATAAGTTAGTGACATAAAAAGAGAGAGAGTTACGTTTCGTCTCGAATATTACTGTAGAGGCAAGATAGATGCACGCCCACATTTTCGTTCTCTCTTTCTACCAGCCAGTTACGTTTCATTATCTAAGATACATCCTACAGTGCAAGAGTGATACCAGATCGGGGGATTTATCACTTTTTGCGGGATTTTCTCACTAATAATAAGTTAAAAGGGCCAAAGGGACCTCATAGTACAAAAAAAAAGGGATTTTACTTTTTGGTCAAATTTTGTTCCTAATTGCTCATATTTCATTAGGAATAAAAAAGTGATTCTACCTACGATCAAATTAAATATTTTCATGTTTAGAAAAAAGTCATTCAAAAGATCTAAATGCTTTTATTTTCTTTTTTCCCTAAACTGTTTCATAAAATGACATATGTGTCTGAGAATAGCTGTTTTTTATTATCAGCTATGATCCATATAGATCATCGATTTACATGCACTTACAACAACAGCACATGATCCTGCTTCTCATCGAGATCGCGAATCATGATGTGAAAATTATTTCTAATATTGCCCACTAGATGGCTTGGTTCATTTTTAAATGTTATTGTGCCTGTAAACGATAGTTACCTAATCATAGATGGAGCTAAGTCGTGTGGTCTAAAGCATACTCGTTTTTTGTTCAATCTTGGTTATCTTTAATCATCTGTTATTCCATCGGCAATGAATTTCGAAAAAATTCCCCCCGGAACAAATTGGTATCGTGAACAATACTTCCACACGGAATTTGATGAGACTCCCCCGGAATATTTCCTTTGTAAATTTGCAGGTGGAAATTCAAAATGTAAGCAGTTTCTATGGGAGTTTGAAGTCTTTTACGTTTTTTTTTCTTTATTTAATTGAATTGAACCGAAAATATAAAAGTGGCATATGATTGGCATTATGTACTTTAAAAAATGGAGAGCAGCAATTTTTAAACATAGACGTATTTTGTTTTAAGTCCATTTTTCAAAGAACCGCTGGCATGCACTCAGATTGACGATGGCTGGAGTTTTTTGGTTTTTTTGATTTTCGTTGTTCATGTTTTTCTTGCATGCCTTGTTCTTTGGCTAGCAATCTAAATGCTAAGCTGTGCTTATTAGTGAATATCACTTCAATAAATCGAATGCGAGTTTAATAAAATAAGGATAAATTAATAAATAATAACATTAACACAATTTTCTATTTAAAGAAATATATTACCAAAATCTCCTCAAATATGAGGATTGAATTAATTGCGATTGACAACCGTCAACGCCTTCATAACTTCGGGAGAAATAAATTCCGATGGCGATTCACGATACGAGGAATATTTTCCATGGAACTACAAATTTTCGGGGGTAATTTTATTTCCTCGGAATTGCCCTGATTGAAAGAATGAGAAAATTGAGACTGTCGTTGAATAAATTGAGATAATCCATTTGTAAAATTTTATTTGTTGTGGCTTTGATTCGGATTTGTTTTTAAAAAATTGCTTATTGTCTCACAACAACAAGATTTTATTTTTCAGTTTAAAAAAAAAACGCCTGTATCATTTAATTATGACATTCATAAAATACCTTAACCATTTATTTATCAAAAACAAACGAACCCGGAAAACAAAAAAAAATTTAACCATAGAATCCGTCAATCACTGAATTGACAAATAAACGGAAAAAGTGGAACGATTTGTCGCAAAGCTATGGTTTGGTTACCGAAAAGAAAAATCCTTCAACAAACACTCATCGGTTATCACAGATTTCAAATCGTGGGTTAATCTATATCTGTGGTAACCGGACCACGGATTTAACCAGCTGTGAACAGAGAATAAAACGTCCCAGTCATATAACATCTGTTGGCAAATTGAATTGTTTATACCCACAACACGCAGTATTGTAGTAATCTAGGAATGTTTATTTGTGTTTGTGCGCCACAAATTGCAGGTAGCCTGATATCAGGTATCGCAAATTCTTACCACACATATACAATCGCTGCGATAATTGTTGTTTGTTATTTTTTTTTAATATAAATATATTTCGAAACTCCCCCATTTAAAGCATAGGTTTGTAGGTACATACAGAATACTTGGCCAATGTTGGTAGAATGTTGAAACAAAGTATGAATAAAAATATATCCTTTTGAAAAGCAGGTCATGGCCTTGTTATTGTTTTGTGGTCATTGTTCCTTATCGACTGGCAATTTATCTTCGTGCTCATTTGTTAACGTAAATGACTGCCTTTCTTCTCATACCAGAGAGACAATGTTGACAGTGTTAACATTAAAATAGAAGAGTGTTGGGTACATGCTTCAGTAGTGCTCATTCATCGCTTGCGGATGATGGGTTCAATGTACACGTTCTACATACTGCACGTATGTTTTGTGTGTTTATTGCTTTTGGGCCTGTTAAGCTTTTAGACGTTGCTATACATATGTATCCAATTACAAGAAGTTTTGAAATCATATTTCCTATCACCGTGCGAGCGTGTCTAATGGATTAATTATTACGTTGCAAATACTTAGCTGGCGGATATTTGTCGTGCAGTGGTTATACTGGAGACGAGACTTGTGGTCTAACATTTGCTTCGCTTTTGTTTTCAATGAGAGAGTGCTGTTGCTGGTACTTTTTCACAACACGCGAGTTCAATGTCACTCTGCCTCATGGGAAGTAATAAAGCGGATCGCACTTTTAATTTCTAAACACATAACGACTGTAATCGAGAGTTGCTATGTGAAACGTTGTGATTACAACGATTTTCAACACCAACAAGGAGCTACTAAGTCCGTCAACAAGTATCTGTCGGAATGAACAATGAGATGAATTAAAATGCATACGATTTGATTGAAGACTGTTTTCACCTGTTTTTATCAGCGAAATCATTAGTTTTCCCCTTAATTCGTAAAAAAATCTCCTTTTTTCTCCTAAATGAATTTTGCAATTTTTTTGATATGAACAAATTAAGAAATAGGATCGGTTAGGGTAAATGGGGACGATTTTTGCATTTTTCAAAGACACATTTTTTTTCAGAAATATATAAAATATTAATTTTTTTTTAAACTTTTGAAAACGGATATTATATTATAATATATAAGATCTTGCACATATGATGACTTAATCAAGTTATAAGAACCCAAAAAAGACATAGGGCAGTGTTTACATTTACCCCCTATAGTTTATAAAAATACTGCGGACAGCAAATTTCTGTTCTCTTAGAGCTAGCAGCTCGCCTATGGGGTAAAAGTAAACAGACATGCATTTCACTTTTAAGTTAAAGGTCTTTTTCAGGACTAAAATTGCGAACGAAAGCCGAACAACAACTAAAGGGTATTGCATGCACCGGTGTCGAGACACTTCAAATTCATAATTTTTTTATGTGTGGGTTCCGAGAACTATATTTAAAGTGTGAAAATAACGGCCGTTTACATTTACCCTAACCGACCCTATAATCATTTTTATTAGCACGCGTAAAATAATCGTAAACCATAGAAAGACATAATATTATACAAAAATTTCCTTTTCGGTTATGCTGCATTTACATCATCACACATTCCTAACACGGAAATTAAAGGGATGCTAAATACCAAATAGCCGTGTGACTGATAGGGACGGCATTACCTAACACGCAAAAAAACGTGACACGTTGTTTGATCGGCCATCTTGTTTACGTGATAGGAATTATGGGAAAGCTATGCATACTGATATTTTTATAGCGATGGCTTACGAAACTCATTATTAATCTCATTTCACATGTTTTGAATCAGAAATAGAAATGTTTTAAATTGATTGTAGAAATGTCGTTCGACGGAACTTGTGTTTGTTTCCGTTTTACGTATCTATAATTATGGGTAGAACGTCCATGATACTTAAGGCGTCTGATTTGTGATCTCATTTTTACGCCCCTTTATTAGCATTGACTGCGGACAAACAGGTCTCTCTGTCCCGTCTCGTGCAAAAATGCGCGTGAGTTATGTGTTTGAGAAATAAAATAGTAATAAATAATAAAAATAAAAATTATTGTCACGTCTTACAATCGACTGACTTGTTAAAACTTAAAACTAACATACCTACAATATATTCCACAATACGTTCTTGAGTAGGGGTTGTTGTCATTGCACCGCTTATGCCGCTAGCCCAAACTAGGTCAAGCGATCTCTGTGGTACAATTCCATTGCTGGGAAGTTTAACATTGCTTCTTCTTTTTGGCGTTGGCAACCAAACCCAAGCCAAGCCATTAGCTGGTGTTACTAATGGTGCTGATGTTACTAATGGTGTTGCTATGCACGTAACTCGTGCGTGATAGTGTAAATGCAGCATTAGACAAACGAGTGAATGCATTCAGATCAGGGTTCGGACTTTACTGCAATTGCAGTAGATCTGCAGCAATTTTAGGAAAAAAATAAAATCTACTGCAGTACTGCGCTCAACTGACAATCTACTGCAATTTATGTGAATTTTGGAAATCTTAAATAAAAACTGAATATATTTACACATTTTCGTTTCTTAGTATATTTTTAAAAGCCCATTGCAAATACATAATCAGTTACTAGAAGCACTGTTCATTGATTCTGCAATCTATTACAATATATTTTAAAAGAAAATGTGCATGCCATCTCGTTTTCACTGCATTGGCCTTGCATGAACTGATATTGAAGTCAAGACTCAAGCACGGTTGCCGCTTTGGTAATTTTTTTTTTAGTTTTGGTAGTTTTTAACTTTTTGAAAATATGAAGACGAACTCCATTTAACCTCATTTAAATGCTGCGTTACTGTTTCGGAGTGCTATGAATTCTACACTTTTCTTTTAGTTTCTCTGAAGACATTTTTACACTGCCATGAAGTTTTCTTATATTATGTTCGTAAATCAAAGAAAGGTCTTAGGATAGTGATAAGACATTTTCACAAGACTATTTATATGATATTTTTTACTCATTGTGTGTTTTATCGCCGTATCGAAATTTTTGGTAAATTTTATTTTGGTTTGGTATTTTTTTTTTTAATTTTGTTAGCTATTTTTTTTGCAAGTGGCAACCGTGGTCTCAAGTGCGTCTTTCTCTGTTTCTAAATTTATTGTTGACTAATACATTTTAAAAAAAATATTTCAAAAATTAATTTTTATTGCATTTTTTCTAAATTCAAAATCTACTGCTAAAAAAGGGAATCTACTGCATTTTTTTTAAGATCTACTGCGAAATTTTACAACTGAAGTGCGAACCCTGATTAAGATACACAAAAATTCTTACATAGACGTTCGATGGGCTGTTTTCTTTCATGTTTGCTATGAACATTTTTTCGTTATGAAAATACATTCCAATTTTATTTTTAAAAAGTTTACGTTTTACGGAGATTTTTGATTTTTTCGCCTTTTTTAAAGTTTGTCCCGCTAAAATAGGCGCTTTTCCCCTAAATCTGGGACCGCTGGTCCCATAAACTCATCTGGCTTGGTCTCTCTCTATTTCAATCGACTATAGATAACCTTCATTTCACAATTCTTCTCTTTTTTTATCACGACCCCTTTAGCATATGCCCAAACTAATCTGAGGTATCTTCTACGAAACCTTATACCATGTTCCCACCAACGTGATTTAGCTAAATCATCTCATAAATTACGTGATTTATCATACATTTTCCTGATTTATACGTGTTTAAATTTTAATTACGTATTTGTCATCGTAAATCCACACAAAATAAAATCGAACATACCTGTTCTTAACTTCACCACTTTATTCAGCAAACAAAGAAGAAAGAAAAACTGTCAAAAAAATTATTTCAAATTCAATTTTCTAATTTTGTTCGTGTTTCGGTGAGTTTTTAATATTTTTATTAAATTCATGCAATGAAAAATTGTTTTATTCTTGGCAGGTATGGCAAAAAACAGAAAGAATAACAATGGTGTTGGACACCTAATGTCAAAGTCGACAAAAATGTTAAACTAAATCACTTAAAGTTCGGTTGAGACGCCTTTCGTGATTTATAAATCACTTTAGCTAAATTACGTTGGTGGGAACATAGTATTAAGCTTTCACTGGAATTTGCAAGCCTTTCATTTTTCCCGAATCAACACGGCATTCTAAAATGTAGATCAGCTACTGCTCTCTTTAAGTTCGTGTCCTCTGCATTATCAGGCTTAGTGATAAAGAAAAAAGAAAGCGAATTACATCAAATGATTCCAGTAAAGCTTTTAATGAGACGATCCGTGTAGATACTTACTTATCCTTTGCAAATTGTGAATGAAAAGGTATTGAATGATGAATCTCCCAATTAGCATAGATTATTAATAAACTAGATCGCCAGTGCAATCACAGCCACCGGAAATGCCACCTTTTGGCGTAGCTCAGCCTGGGCTCAACGTTGTTGAACGAACTTCATTATTTTGTTTCAATTAAAATTCAATTATTTATGTTAAATAATTATAAGTCAGCTTTATTTTCTCTGTATACTAATTTCCCATACAAAATTAATTTTCCAGGTATTCTTCTTTGTTGAGATTCGCTCGGCTCCCTCACTCACACTCTCTCTTGCATACGCTGGAATACGACCCACACGGTGCGACCTTATGTCGTTTTCGATTTGACTTTTCAGATTTTGATCTCAGATTTCTGCTGGAAAATCCAACATAAAATCCGAGTTTTATTGGTTCTTGTGTGCATTGAGTTGAGTTCCATTAGGCGAGCATTATGAGCGCGCTCTGAACCGAGCGTACTCAGATCGTTCTGATGTAATTACATTGCTGTCATTTGTAATAAAGTATATGTATAAATTGAATATTTATTAATTGTTGTTTATTAAATTGGTTAACATTTCAATTATTTTGTTTTTCCGTTTTTTTTTTTCTGTCAAATGTGACTGTGAGTATTCAGCTTTTTACTCAGCCTGCTCAGTCAAATTATTCTGAGCTCATCGAGCGCGCTCTGATTATGCTCAGATCGAAAAAAGAAACACAAATCTGAGCTCTGATGTACCTGAGCTAAAAAAGAAACACGAACTTTTTGTATAACAGTTCAGGTTGTGCTCTGAACTAAAAAAGAAAAACGCCTATTGAGTGAAATCCATTTGATCAATTGATTTTACGCCAAGAATGAATAATTCAGTTAAAAAAGCAAACCTTCCAACGCAATTCGTAACCGCCAGCTATGTGTCATACACATTGCTATTAGTGAAAGTATGTGCAAATCTGAGAAAAAAATCGACATTTCTCAATCAAACAGATCAATCTTTTTGAGAAAAAATCAATTTTTTTTTTGATCGAGATTTGCCACAAAAATCAGTCTTTTTTTTTATCTCAGATCACTTTTGAGAAATCTCAATTTTCTCTCAGATTTTACACATACTTTCACTAACACCAATGTTTGTGACACACAGCTGGCAGTTACGAATTGTTTATCGTTGGAAGGATTGCTCTTTTAGCTGAATTTCTTATTTTGCCCTTATGGGATTGAGTTTTTATATTTAATTATTACGAGTATTGTATTGTATTGAGTTGGCAGCAAAACATTTTTTTTTCACTTTTACTATAAAAGTTTAAAAAAAATATTTGAAATGGATTTCCAGTGCAAGTGAAAAAAAAAATGTTTTGCTGCCAACTCAATACACACAAGAACCAATAAAACTCGGATTTTATGTTCGATTTGGCAGCGGATATCTGAAATCTCAGATCAAAATCTGAAAAGCCAAATCGAAAACGACATAAGTATTAAATAGACCGTCAGGTCCCGCGCACCTACTCGATTCCCCCCGCAAATTTTGAAAATGAAGTTCTCTCTTAAATTTCCCATCTGTCAACATATATGAATGAATCAACTGTCAGGTTTCTTTAACAAGTAACACGGAAAACAGCTTGTAGACAAATGCTCTTCAGTTGCCTTAGCTGACGGTCTATTCAATACTTATTGGGCTTCTTCAGATTTCGTGTGTCTAATCGAACATAAAATCGTCACCTGCTCATTTTTTGGGTTGATATTAGTGCAGTTCGAATATGTGTAGGTGTAGCCTTAGACACAAAATGCTTTTTTTGCATTCACTGGTTAAATTTTATATTAAAACATTCGAAGTTTGCGCCCAAATTGATTTCTAAACATTTGTACATGAATACTTACTTACTTAAGGTGGCGCTACAGTCCGGGGTGGACCTGGGCCTCAACCAACAAGCGTCTCCAGCCAGCGCGATCTTTAGCTAGCTGTCTCCAGTTTCGCACGCTAAGTTGGTTAAGGTCCCCTTCCACTTGCGTGCGCCACCTGAGTCGCGGTCTTCCTCTACTGCGCCTTCCCTCGGGTATGGATTCGAAGATCTTCCGGGCCGGAGCATTCGTGTCCATTCGCTCTACATGACCCAGCCACCTCAGTCGTTGGACCTTCACTCTTCTGACTAGGTCGATGTCGCTGTACAGCCCTTACAGTTCGTCGTTAAATCTCCTTCTCCATTCACCGTCAATGCAGACGGGACCAAAAATAACACGAAGAATTTTTCGCTCGAAACAACCGAGAGTTACCTCATCCGCTTTTGATAGCGTCCATGCCTCTGCGCCATATAGCAGAACTGGGATGATAAGGGTCTTATAAAGGGTCACTCTAGTTGTTCGGGAGAGGGCTTTGCTACTCAATTGCCTTCTTAGCCCAAAGAAACAGCGATTGGCAAGAGTAATTCTACGTTTAACCTCAGCGCTGGTGTCGTTGTCTGAGTTCATAGCGGAGCCTAGGTAGACAAAGTCCTTAACCACCTCAAAGTTATATCTGTCTATTGCGACGTTCTGTCCGAGCCGTCGGTGTTGGGTGTCCTTTTTAGTTGACAGCATATACTTCGTCTTGCCTTCATTAACCGCCAAACCCATCTTCGCCGCCTCAGTCTCAATACTCACAAACGCGCCATTAACATCACGCTGCGTTCTGCCAATTATGTCAATGTCATCGGCGTATGCGAGTAATTGGACGGACTTTTGAAAGATAGTGCCTCTGGTGTTGGCGTTTGAGTTTTGCACTATTCTTTCAAGAACGATGTTGAAGAAGTCACATGACAGCGCATCGCCTTGTCTAAATCCTTTTTTGACATCGAAGGTCTCGGTAAGTTCTTTACCGACCTTGATGGAGCAGCGTGCATTCTCCATCGTCATCCTGCACAAACGGACGAGTTTGGCAGGGATGCCAAAACTAGACATTGCTCTGTATAGTTCGTCCCTATAAATGCTGTCATAGGCGGCCTTAAAGTCGATGAAAAGGTGGTGGGTATCGATTTGAAGTTCCTGGGTTTTCTCCAAGATCTGCCGCAGTGTGAATATTTGGTCTATGGTGGACTTTCCTGGCCTGAAGCCACACTGATATGGACCAATCAGGTTGTTTACGAAAGGCTTCAGGCGTTCACACAAAACGGCAGATAAGATCTTGTAGGCAATGTTTAGAAGACTGATACCTCTGTAATTGGCGCAGTTCAGAGGGTCTCCTTTCTTGAGGATCGGGCAAACAATACTGAGGTTCCATTCATCGGGCATACTTTCCTCCGACCATATTTTACAGATGAGTTGGTGCATGCTCCTAACCAAGTCATCGCCTGCCGCTTTGAACAGCTCGGCGGCTAGGCCATCTGCTCCAGCGGCTTTGTTGGACTTCAGTTTAGATATAGCTATCTTAACCTCGTCCAAGTCGGGTGGACGGTATTGTTGATCCTCATCGTCCAGGTTGAACGGTTCATTCTGCCTGACAGCGGAATGTAAGTCGTCATCGCCGTTAAACAGTCTGCAGAAGTAGTTCTTCCATACCCTCAGCATCGACTGCGATTCTACTACGATGTTCCCTTGTTCGTCCTTGCAGGCTTCGGTTCGGGTTCTGTAGCCTTGTGAGGTTCTTTTTACCCTCTGGTAGAACTTCCGAACCTCATTCCTGTTGTAACATCTCTCTATTTCCTCGATCGCGCGCTTCTCATGCTCTTTCTTTTTTCTCCTTAGAAGCCGGTGTTTGTCTCTTCTCTTCAGCACGTAGAGCTCACGAGCAGCTCTTGTCCTCCTTTGCAGCGCCGCTTTGTATGCCTCTTGCTTCGCTGCATGTGCTTGCCGGCACTCGTCGTCGAACCAGGGGTTTCGTTGTGGTGGTCGGGTGAAACCCAGCACATCAGAGGCGGCGTCTCTGATGGCTTTTTGGCAATGTTGCCACTGGTCTTCAATACTTGATGCTGGCTGCATAGGACCTCTTGAGAGATTGAGAGAGACTCGATCGGAAAAGGATCTGGTGATCTCTTGCGATTGTAGCCGTCCGACGTCAAACTTCCTCACAGTATATACTTGTCTTGGCGGCGTTCGGGATATCCGGAGTCGTACCTTGGCTACAACAAGGTAGTGGTCCGAGTCAATGTTGGCCGCTCGGAACGTTCGGACATCCATAATACTGGAGGAGTGCCTTGCGTCGATCGCAACGTGGTCAATCTGGTTGACGGTTGATTGATCAGGAGATCTCCATGTGCCTTTGTGAATATCGAGATGCGGGAACCGTGTGCTAGCTATGACAACATTTCGCCCCGCCGCGAAATCGATCAGCCTAAATCCGTTGTCGGAGGTGGTGTCGTGTAGGCTGTACTTTCCGACAGTACTACCAAAGATGCCCTCTCTTCCTAGCTTGGCGTTAAAATCGCCTAAGACAATTTTAATGTCATAGCTAGGGCATTGCTCGTAAGTGTGGTCCAAGAGCTCGTAGAACCTTTCTTTGGTGTCGTCGTCTTTCTCCTCCGTGGGGGCGTGCGCGCATATTAAGCTAATGTTGCCGAATTTAGCCTTGATGCGGATTGTCGTGATGCGCTCGTTTACATAGTTGAAACTTAAGACTTCTTGCCTAAGTCTGGCGCCAACGACGAATCCACATCCGAATAAGCGCTGTTTTTGTTGCCAATAGCAGTCGCCGTAATAAATATCGCAGTTTTTCATCCTCTTTTTGCCCGGGCCATCCCATCGCACTTCTTGGATGGCGGTTAGATCTGCTTTATAGTGGTTCAGGGCTTCCGCTAATTGTTCGGCTGCACGCGGTCTGTTAAGGGACCTAACATTCCACGTACAGATCCGAAATTCGTTGTCCTTTAATCGTTTGCCAGGTTCGTCAACAGTAAGATCATCCGTATCCGAGGCTTGTTGATGCTTCGCAACTATGTCATTTTTACGTAGTCGGGCAGTTACCCCGGCGTACAACCCCCAACCTGGAGGACCAAGCCCTTTTTGCGACCCCTTGGACAAAAGGAGCCGGAATATTCCGGAGTTAGTAACCCGCTGCGGGGATGTGAGAGCTGCCGTTGACCCATAATATTTGTACATAAATAATTAACAAAAATAGATCCTTCCGATGCAATGCCTTCCTTTGCAGTTGAAAATTTTCACGAAAACGTAAACAAACTCCACTAGTTGTCAAACTCAAACGTACTTGTATTGCTAAATCTGAACAAATCTGAGAAAAAATCCAGATTCGCAAAAGTGCTCTGAAATCTGAAAAATATTGCTTTTTTTTTGTACCAAACGAAGATAAAAAGTGCTTAGGAGCGCCCAATCGAATACCACATTAGTTTATGGTTCAAAATATATTTACTCCATTCAGAGTACCTTTTCGTTTTGTTGATTATCTTTAAACAAAATTAAAATAAATGAAAAGGAGACCAAAAAAATTAAAGAAAGGATGAAGTATTTAGACTTCTTCGTGGGAAATCAACCCAAAACAACAAAAGAACAAGGAGTCGTAGATAATGGTTTGCCTACTTTTCTTATTTGCAATTCACTGAGATTCTTGCTAAGATTTTGGGGCTTAGCAGGTCAAACAAATTTGTTTGATTCACGTTGGGCTCTGGCCATAAACTATGCTCGCAGAATTTTCAGTGTTTATAAGTGTTGAGTTACTCCAGCAAAGTCAATCAAGTGTTCCAGCAAACAAAGGTTCTCTAAGTCGGGGGTTGCTATAATAAAACAAGGTGGTGGTGGGAGAAACTGTCGTATTAAACTAGGAAACACCTGGAAATTATTATTTTTTTTTTTCGGTAAATACATTGCAAAATTACCACGTAAACCATTGAAGTAAGCAACGGCCCTGCTCGTCTACGTCGCAAATTTCTTTCACTAGCACGCCGAAGTAAAGAGTATTTGATTCAAATGACTCCAAACGGCAAATAAACAAATGGAGTTATGTTAGGAAAAATATATCGTTCAAATGTTCAGCACGGCTTAGTTCATACTGAACCTCCCGATCGCCATTAGTTTCGTTGTCCAACATTTGCGGAAAATTGCGACTCATAAGGCCATAAACTATGCTCACCTTGCTCATGCTGAAGAACTTAAGGTCCGACATGCCCCAAACTGCACCACACAGTGAGTTTCGAGATGCAACTTAATTTTTATCAATTTTTAACCCAAATCAAAGCCCAAAGGGCACGATTATCAAACTTCTATCCCAACCCGTGATCGTTTGGCCCCAAGTTTTCCTTCAATACAAATCTGAAAGGATTATGTTCCAATTCCTTTCGCAAATTTCTACATGTAGACGTTTCAGAAAGTCGCAATTGTTGCGATCGTTGTGTAAAATCGTAGAATTGACCTCTTCTGCAGAACTGGACGCCGCAGCTGCGATATTCTCTACATACTTATCTAGTGTGTGGCTTACGACAGCCTTTTTTAAGAAAAGTTATGTACATCTAGGTCTAGTTTTGACATCCCTGACAAACGCCGAAAATGTTGATGTCAAAAAGGTGATACATTATCTTGTAACTGCTCCAACACTATACATGAACAATTTGTACGAAAGTTAATAAGCCAACAGAAGTGTATGCTCGGATGACCTTTGCATAGCTCTGCGAGGTGTCACTAGGATGATTGCAAATGTGGTAACCACGAATACATGAATCATCAACGGAAACCCGCACAGAAGTAGCCTAACGTTCGGTGAAAAATACTCAGATTACTGAGTCATACAGAACCCATTTGAACCAATAAAATTGTTGACAAAGGCCTTAACACCAAGTTGGCTGCCGCTGAAGACACAAAGACTCAACTTCGAACTGTCCTGTATCGTCCAAGTGTCGCGCATGTCTCCCTAGCTTGTTATGAAACCTAGTGTTGCCTATCTCATCGGAACTGGCTTCAAAGTAGTCATGAATGTCCGCTGGCCTAGAATTAAAGTACGCTCAACCCAGCACTAATTCATAATTTAATTTTCTTCTTACAGGATACGGTCGTCGTGAAGTAGTTGAGTACCTGTTGAACAACGGCGCCTCCATTCAAGCTTGCGATGAAGGTGGCCTTCATCCATTGCACAACGCTTGCTCATTTGGTCATGCCGAAGTCGTACGTTTGCTTTTGAAAGCAGGTGCTAGTCCGAACACGACAGATAATTGGAATTACACCCCACTCCATGAGGCCGCAAGCAAGGGAAAAGTAGATGTCTGTATTGCATTGCTGCAACATGGAGCCAATCCGAATATTCGCAATTCGGAGCAAAAAACTCCACTCGAACTGGCTGATGAGAACACAAGACCCGTATTAACTGGAGAGTATCGCAAAGATGAACTCTTAGAGGCTGCCCGTTCTGGAGCTGAAGATCGTCTGCTAGCTCTACTGACACCGCTTAATGTCAACTGTCACGCTAGCGATGGACGCCGTTCGACACCACTGCACTTGGCTGCTGGATACAATCGTATAGGAATAGTGGAGATTCTCTTGGCCAACGGCGCAGATGTACATGCCAAGGACAAAGGTGGACTGGTGCCACTGCACAATGCCTGTTCGTACGGGCATTTCGAAGTGACCAAACTGTTAATCAAGGCCGGTGCCAATGTGAATGCAAATGACTTGTGGGCGTTTACGCCTTTGCATGAGGCCGCATCTAAGAGTCGTGTAGAGGTTTGCAGTCTGTTGTTGAGTAAAGGGGCCGATCCAACCCTGTTGAACTGCCATAATAAATCCGCAATAGACTCTGCTCCGACGCGTGAGTTAAGGGATAGAATTACTTGTAAGTTACAAAATGATTGAAGCACGATCCTTACTTCAACTTGTACACTTTCAGATGAATATAAGGGCCACTGCGTGCTGGATGCGTGTAAGAAAGCAGACATCGCTAGGCTGAAGAAATTCCTCACTTCCGAAACGGTGAATTTCGTGCATCCATACTCGGGAGACACGCCATTACATGCTGCCGGAGTTTCTGTTGATCCCAAAAGAAAACAGGTAAGACACAGTTTTGCGCAGACAGCAACGATTTGTTTATGTTTTTCCTTTAAATCGCAGGTTGCAGAGATCCTTATCCGGAAAGGTGCTTTGCTCAACGAAAAGAACAAGGCATTCCTAACACCCCTTCACTTGACTGCCGAACATTTGCATTACGATGTCATGGATACGTTGCTAAAAAACGGTGCCAAGGTTAACGCTTTGGATGGACTCGGTCAAACTGCGTTACATAAGAGCGCCCGAGACGAGCAGGCATGTCGTCTCTTGCTGTCTTATTCCATTGATACCAGTATTATCTCTCTCGAGGGCTATACTGCCGCACAATTAGCATCGGAAAGTGTTTTGAAAATCCTCAAGGATCCCCCAGACACTGAGACACATCTTCTAGAAGCAGCTAAAGCAGGTGACTTGGATACTGTCCGAAGAATTGTGCTCGCCAATCCGCATACCGTCAACTGCCGAGATTTGGATGGTCGCCATTCAACGCCTCTGCACTTTGCGGCTGGATTCAATAGAGTGCCAGTTGTGGAGTTTCTTTTGGAACACGGTGCGGAGGTGCACGCTGCTGACAAGGGCGGTCTGGTTCCCCTACACAATGCCTGCTCTTATGGGCACTTTGAAGTGACTGAATTGCTGGTGAAGCATGGTGCCAATGTCAATGTAGCTGACCTGTGGAAATTCACTCCCCTGCATGAAGCTGCGGCCAAAGGAAAATACGACATAGTGAAGCTGCTTCTCAAGCATGGGGCTGATCCGAGCAAAAAGAACCGAGATGGTGCCACGCCTTCCGATTTGGTCAAAGAATCAGATCACGATGTCGCTGAGCTTTTAAGGGGAAATTCAGCACTGTTGGATGCCGCTAAGAAGGGCAATCTTGCACGAGTACAAAGACTTGTAACGCCAGAGACTATTAACTGCCGGGACGCACAAGGCCGTAACTCTACACCACTGCATCTAGCTGCAGGCTATAACAACTACGAGGTGGCCGAGTACTTGCTAGACAATGGCGCCGATGTGAATGCCCAAGACAAAGGGGGTCTGATCCCTCTACACAATGCATCGTCCTACGGTCACCTGGACATAGCTGCTTTGCTAATCAAACACAAGACTGTAGTGAACGCGACTGACAAGTGGGGCTTCACACCATTGCACGAAGCCGCTCAGAAAGGACGAACGCAGCTTTGTGCTCTACTCTTAGCGCATGGCGCCGATTCTTACATGAAGAATCAGGAAGGCCAAACGCCAATTGAGTTGGCAACTGCGGACGATGTTAAGTGTCTGCTTCAGGATGCCATGACGACTTCTTTGGCTGCTAACTCCGCGCTCAGTTCTTCCCAAACATCACTGATCAGCAATTCACCTTCACCTGCCCCAAGTAGTGTACCTCCGTGCACTGTTCTATCGCCGACCACTGAAACTGTGACACTGCCATCGGGTGCCTCGATGACCCTGAGTGTGCCCGTGCCGCTGATGTCTACGCGAATAAGTCCAGCCCAAGGTGCAGAGTCAAACGCACAAGCAGACATGTGCGAGGAGGTTAGTGATCCAGATTCAATCAACAATGTTGCCAGCTTCCTTGTTAGTCTGCAACTAGATCATTTAATTGAACTTTTCGAAAGAGAACAAATAACTCTGGAAATTCTCGCCGAGATGGGACATGAAGACTTAAAGCAGGTTGGCGTATCTGCGTACGGATTTAGGCATAAAATTCTTAAGGGCATCGCGCAACTTCGATCGACAACAGGTAACTATTTTTTTTTTGTCCTCGAGCCTTAGCACACATCTGATACTGTTCTCTCTTTAGGAATTGGAAATAACTTGAATCCAGGAACTCTTTTAGTAGACTTACTGCCGGATGATAAGGAATTTGTTGCTGTCGAAGAGGAAATGCAAGCTACGATTCGCGAACACCGCGACAATGGTCAAGCCGGAGGCTATTTTATTCGATACAACATCATTAGGGTAGGCGGTAGTAGTTTATCACCAAGCTTACTTACAAAATGTTCTACTGCAGGTACAAAAAGTGCAAAATCGTAAACTCTGGGAAAGATATGTGCACCGGCGGCAAGAGGTATCTGAAGAGAATTCATTGCAAGCTAACGAACGTATGCTCTTCCATGGAAGTCCCTTCATTAACGCCATCGTACAGAAGGGTTTCGACGAGAGGCACGCTTACATTGGCGGCATGTTTGGAGCTGGCATCTACTTTGCTGAACATAGCTCGAAGAGCAATCAGTATGTGTATGGAATCGGCGGAGGAATTGGTTGTCCATCGCATAAGGACAAGTCATGCTATGTTTGTCCAAGGTAATTGAAACAGTAACAGAATCGCACAAATGTTGCTCCTGTTATTGGCGTGTGAGTAAAAACAATTCTTCACAAAAATTGTACCGAACTCACATATCAAGTTTGTTTCCAATTGCAAATCTTAACCTAGATGTTGCTTCTCTTTTGTAAACGTGACATTTCTTTTTAGGTCCATCTTAAGACGCTGAGGAGATATTTGCAGATACCCAAAGTCCCTTTTAGTTGTACGGCCCTGTCTGATGTTTACAGGTATTTGAGGGTATCCGCATGGCTACACAGCGGCTGAAACTCCAACGGTTAAACCCAAAAAGGGCACTACAATGGTTCCACGAGGACCTAAGTTGTTGTATGATCACCATGCTCTACCTACCTGTTTACCTAACCTTACCTGGTTGTACGGCAGCACGTAGTCTTTTATATTGCCAGGGGTCATGGCAATATATCACATCTGAATGCCGTTGTGAAATCACTATAATACGGCTTTGTTTTATGGCATCTAAGGCGTTTTTTTTCTTTTTAGATACTTCTCTCGGGAAAGGCAAACGGACCACTCTTCAACTGCTCCCCGAATTTCTTGCAGATAAGCGATGAAACATTCGCTTGGCCTGCAGTCTTAGAAATGTGATACCCTCACGGCTTTCAAATAATCGGATGTGCATTTATTTTCCTTGTCATTAGTTTGTCCTGTAGAACACTAATAAATCGCATTCCGAGGGCAGCGACTGGCAATGTTTGAGCTTGGTTTATAGAAAATGAAGAATCGTTTCGGATTGAAGTACCTCTTTGCTCTAAATAGGTTCCTAGCTTGTGATATTGGATAAGTGGTTCTGGCTTCTTCCTGCCGAATCGACTGTGAATCCAAAAAGGTGCATGAATTCCTTGGGATGTGTGGGTAGATTTGTGGTACCATCAATGGTGAGCTGTTGCTTCTGTAAATACAACCAAGTTTTTTTCACTACTTGCTCGCATCTGTGTAATGTAGGTGCATTCACGGGGAAAAAGAAGATTTAAGATGCCGTCATTAGTTGGGCTATAAATATTATTATTCGTTGAGTATTGTGAAAACAAAAATGGAGTTGAGAAAAATATAGCTCTTTTGCAAATCAATCTGCCAAGAAAAATGTTGTTGTGGCAATCCATTGGAGGTTATCTTGCTTAGTGGTGCTCTACGCCAGACCCGGACTAAAGCCTTTCTTCGGTTAGCACTTGACAGCGTTCTTTTGCCCGCTGATGCTGTGTACCCTCTGTAGTACTCCACTTCCGTGTTGCTGGGGATATAACCCCTCAAGTGAGCCTTAAGTGAGCTCAAGCGTTTACTACAAGGTGGGCCAAAAGAAATCGTCCTATTGGAAGATGCTCTTATTTTTGCAAATGGCCGCCAATGTCAAATCTGTTTTGACATTTGTGGACTAGACAGATGTAGAATACAAGTGAGCGATACACTCCCCAAGAACGCGGAATAATCGTGTCTATTTTTTTGCGTTACAATTCGTCTGTAGTGTTGGCGCAGCGCGAATTCCGTCTCGCCGATTCCACGGCCGTCCGACACCGACTGCACAAACACTGCGCCGTTTGGCCACCAACCTTGAAGGGTATGGGACCACACGAGACGTTGCCAAGAGTGGCCGGCCCCGCAGCGCCCGTTGTGCCGAGAATATCGCCGTTGTTGACGAGGATGTTGAGCTGTCGCCGGAAACATCGACCAGACGCCGTGCCTCGCAATTAGCCATTAGCCGGTCGTCCCTAAGGCGAATTTTGGTCAAAGACTTGCGTATGTTCCCGTTCAAAGTCCAGTCCGTGCATCAGTTGCTGCCTGTCGATCGCCAAACGCGTGTAACCTACGCCCAAGTCATCCTCAATCTCGAGGACGAAGTGGACGATTTTTCAACCAAAATCATAATGAGCGATGAGGTTCATTTCCACCTCAGCGGGTACGTGAACAAGAAAAACTATCGCTTCTGGGGCACCGAAAATCCACGAGTAATGCACGAGGAGCCCCCTTAAAGTTACTGCATGGTGCGCTGTTCACGCTGGAGGAGTCATCGGGCCATTTTTTTTTTTCGATAACACCGCTTGTTAAACAACAACAGTGGACGGCGCGCGCTATAGGGTCATGTTAACCGAATTTTTTCATCCGCAATTGGAAGAATTAGGGCTGGAGGACTTGTGGTTCCAACAGGACGGAGCTATGGCACACAATGCGCGAGGCACAACCGATATTCTGAAGGCGGCGTTCCCGGGTCGCCTCATCTCTCGTTTTGGCGATTTGCACTGGCCCACAAGATCGCCCGATTTCACCGTTCCAGACTTTTTTTGTGGGGTTTTTGAAGTCCCGTGTTTACATGAACAAGCCCGAGACCCTAGAAGCCCTCAAGGACAATGTGTCGCCCGAAGCACTCGCCGAAGTGATGAAAAATGCCATAAAACGAGCCCGTATGTCAATCAATTGTGACGGCGCCCATTTGGCCGACATCATCTCCTCGACTTGACCAATAAAATTCTAAAGGTTCAAATCAAAAAACAGAATCGAAGTTTTTCATTTAGAAAAAAATGAGAGCCAAACAACATCGGATGACTTTTTTTTTTGCCCACCTTGTATAAGTAAACTCGTAAAAAACTCCAGTCACAACTTACGGATATGGTTGGTCACCTTGATTAGTTCGTTTAATAAAAACACATCCATGTCTGATTTTCTTAGTGTTGGCTTGCTTCATTTTATTATTACTTCGTTGTTTACGCATCAATTAAAATTTGCTTTGCAGTGCATTTAATTTTGCAGTTTGTGTTATTCGAAAATTTCTTTGATTTATATTCTGCGGTTTTAAAAATTATTTCTCTTTTGTCGATGGATTTATTTCCTTTTCGTCTGCTCGCTATTGTCCAATGCCAACATCGTTTCCCTTGACTTTTACATAAATCAATTTTTTCCACCCCACTCAATCAAATTTTCCTTTTTAACTGTCAGACAATTGCTGTTATGTCGAGTGGCTCTTGGAAAATCATTCCTTCAATATAGTGCAATGAAAATGGCTCATGCGCCGCCAGGTCACCATTCCGTCATCGGTCGCCCATCTGCTGGAGGACTACACTTTGCAGAATATGTGGTCTACCGTGGTGAACAGGTATTTATTTGTTGCATTTCAAACTTCAGTATTTATTTTTTGTCAAACTCAAACTTCCAGGCGTATCCCGAGTATTTGATTACATACCAAATCGTCAAACCCGAGGACAGTAGTAGCGGCAATGAGGAATCATCAAGATGATGGATGCCCTCTGTCGGCTCAACGCCAACTTCATCACCAGCCAATCAACAGCAGTCACAGCAGCAACAACAAACCCCGCAACAACATCAAAGTCAACAACAATCCACTCCGCAGCAGCAGCCACAATCACCGCCAGTCCAAGCATCTACATCCCAATCGCCACATCCAATAGCCGGCGATATATCGCTCTCATCGTCGAACTCCTTCTCGTCCGTCGACACCAATCAGACTCTTTTAAACGGCTTCACCGGTATTGTAGCCGCATCGTCCGTCATCAACAACAATCGATCATCATCTGTTTCGAATGGAACAAATCGACCGTATCGCACGAAATACAGCCAATTCATGATCATCACTCCAGCAGTCTCGATTGATCGAAATTTCGACAACGAAACTGGTGCTCCCGCTGATAATGATGTCGATGAGTCATGCTACTACAATGGCAACTACTTTCGCATGAATTTACTCAACAGTAACGATAGCAGTGGCAACGACAGCAGTGACAGTAGTTTTCGTTCAAATTACAATTCAACTCTGCACAACAGTCGGCATCATTTGCTGTCGAACAATCCGCATGGCTTCTACACTTTCTCATCGTGGCGTTGGTGTACGCTTATTTGTGCGGCAATGCGTTGCTTTGGCGGAAGCCGCAGCTCGAATGTTCCCTACAGTTCATCATTCTCTCAACGGCCATACAATCGAAATGTTCGCGCCACCAGGCAACGTCAGTCCGCGTTCAATCATTTGCCCACATTTACGCCGCGCAAGACTCGTGATCACATGAATAACATAACATATGAATTGTGACGACGATCAATTCCTTCAATCGTTTTGGTGTTTGATGTTATACTTCAGCTTTTTAGCTGTATTTTTGATCTCTTCTATAAAACGACGCCGATAATTGTACGAATTGTCGGTGTTGTGTTTGTCGTGTTTTATAATCAGCTTTTAAAAATACATTATGGTGTACATAACGTAGAGAGTATCGTACACGATTTGTATGTGTCTATAACTAAAAAAAAGTACGCTCAACAGGGGGGAGTAATAGAAGGATTGAGTGGGGTTTTGGTTTCATGGAATGTTTTTGGCAGATTATTATCTCGCAGCCATAGTCACACCTTATGCACCGTCGAAAACTGAGTTAATTAAACAAAAAAAAAACACTGCAATTATTTTCAATATGGAAAGGAGACTTGTAATAATTGGAGTAGGAACGAGTAGTTTCCAAGTTAGACTAGTCTGGAAACTAGCCTTTTCATTTGCCTTTAGACTTTTTCCCTACTCTAAATACATGCAAATTAAACTTGCAAAAACTATATAAGTGAGCTGTTAATAATATTTGTCCAACTTATTTATTGGCAGCCTTTTTTACCTGAATTTCAGTTTAAGCTTTATAGTGTCATTGCGCGGTGTTATTAATCGATTTAAATGATTTTCATAAATGGAAAGATCTTCGAGAGATCTTTGCTTTGACACGAGATTGTCATGTTCCCGCTTAAGCGTAAGTCTATTTTGTGGTTATTCCTTTCAGAAGTCGAATAGCTCTTGTACGCCCATTGTTTGTCGGCTTGTCTTCAACCGAGTTTTATACAAAGCCATCCCATTGAGTGGAAGAAGTTAAGGACGTTCAAAAGTGAATTTCCAATTTTGGCAAATGCATGGTCTGGTGACGAGCTTTCACAAAGCAAATTATACAAGGTTTTCTGTGCAACCAGTTTCCTTTGAATGGAATACTATGCTTGGCAGCGTAATTGCCAACTAACCAGTGGCCTATTCTACCTACAAGGCATCCAATCATTGAATTTCATATTGGAGCCAGCAGTGAAGATCGAGATGTCGTTTTTCGCAAAAGTGCATAAATGCAATCGGTCACTGACTGTTCAAGGTGCTTAGCCATATTAATAGTATCCAATATTTAATGCAAGCTCTTCAGAAAAACTCCCTTTTCTAGAAAATAGCGTTGTTTTTTTTAACCAAAAATAGAAAAGCTTTTTTTGCTTATTTTATCTTTGATGTTTAAGTCTAATATTTTTTAATATGGACTATCTCGTATGACTGTTTGTTAATGTGGTTTTCGATTGGGCTTCTTCAGATTTCGTGTGTCTAATCGAACACGAAATCGTCACCTGCTCTTTTTTGGTTTGATATTAGTGCAGTTCGAAAATGTGTAGGTGTAACCTTCGACAAAATGCTTAGAAAATTTTGCATTCACTGGTTAAATTTTATATTAAAACATTCGAAGTTTGCGCCCAAATTGATTTCTAAACATTTGTACATAAATAATTAACAAAAATAGATCCTTCCGATGCAATGCCTTCCTTTGCAGTTGAAAATTTTCACGAAAACGTAAACAAACTCCACTAGTTGTCAAACTCAGACGTACTTGTATTGGTAAATCTGAAGCAAATCTGAGAAAAAATCCAGATTCGCAAAAAGTGCTCTGAAATCTTTTTTTGTACCAAACGAACATGAAAATTGCTCTGAGAGCAAAACAAGTGCTCGGAGAGCGCCCAATCGAATACCACATAAGCAATAAAGCTGCTTTCGCCATAATACCGATATCGTCACGACATTGCCCCTCTCAAAAGCCAACAAGCACACGTCAGTAATATCTTGTCCCGCAACTTCATACCTTTGATAAAAGCATTGGGCCCTTGAGAAAAATGCAAAACAATCAAACTCATTACCAATGTTTTAAAAAGAGAACCACATTTATGTTGGCGATATGCAAAAGTTTTTTTTTGTTACCTATCTTATGTATATTATTTTAACTGTCACTTAACCTCTATTGTGTCATAATAATCATCATATTCGGTAGTCTGCAGCTGCATCACAACCCTCAGTGAAAGTTTATGCCCATACGTTCGACCATAAAACGATTTTATAAATTTGTTAAGTTAGCTAATGTGGAAGCTTCTGTTCCCTTCCGTACGTAACATGTTTTCATATACTTTTCGAGCATTTAAAGTTGCCTTCTACGAATATGTAGTCCGACTTTTTATTTCTTTCAAAAAATGTGCAATATATTTCTTCTTCCACCTTCTAGAATCTATTTAATAATTTCCCCACCAACTAGAACTCTTCTCAAGAGCGTATTTTGAATTCGCAACTAATATCAATATAGCTGTGAATATTATGTGTGCATACCCTCTTCCACTGGTTGTCTTAATTAAATTTCTTAAAAACCGATTACACGTGAATAAAAACAAATCAAATAAATTACAAACCATACAAATAATAAAGTATATATATTTAAAAAAAAAACAAACACAATTCACAAAGTGTGTTAAATTTCGTTGTTTTTATTTCTAGTACGATATATATTTGTTTTTAATATGAAAGAAAAAAAAAACTTTTTTACCAATCTATTCGAATTCTAAAACGTTGTCACTTAGTTTGGCTTTATAATTTGTTCTTTGTTACTAGATATGGCTTGTTATTGTTGCGTTCAAAAGAATTTCGGATAATATAAAAATTTATAAAGCAAAACAGAATAAATAAAAATAATTAAATATACCTCAAGAAAAAAAAACGGAAAACTTAAATCGGATAAAAAATTATATTAATGATCTTTGTATTGTATTAGTATGTAATGATTTTAGGATATTTCTTCAAATGATACTTATATGCATTCGTAATTTAAACACATAAATATACATAAATATTTGATTTCTCTTTTTCGATCATTGATATATAGATATACTACCAATTAAGTGAGACATGTATTCAAAAGATTATACAATTGAACAAGTGGAATATTATAATATGAATAAACCAACAAAAAAAAAAAGAAAGAAAAGAAAGCCGACTTCTGTCAAATAAAAATATAAAAAAGTAAGAACACGTTTTGTTTTATGTATTGGCACGCGGGGAGCCAACCACTGACAATGACTATTTGCTAACAATCACATCGCAGAGGGGTAAGGCAGCCTTAGATACACCCCGGTTCACTTGAATAAAGGCAACGATGTCATAAAACAATTTTCTTATTTTTTTTACAAAAAACTAGGAATCAAAGTGGAACAAAAATTAAAGAATTTAGATCTGAAAGTTTACAAGACCAAACAATTACAAAAGCTCTTGACAGTGAGAGGAAACCGGACTATAACCCGTTTTTTTTTATAAAAACTGTCGAAAATGCAAGCAATTAAATCGGTTCACAGGAATAAAGGCAAAGACAATAAATAAGAGAAATATACAGTTTTTGCTTTTGTTTATTAATTTTTTTGATAGTTATTATAAAATAAGTATAAATTAAAGAAGTCAGTAATGTGTATGGCCACCTTTTTTGGAAATCACCTCATAGATGCGGTCTGGAAGTGAGTCGTACAGTGATTTTATATAATTTAGAGAAATTTCGGCCCAAGCTGACTTTATACTCCAGAGAAGTGATTCTTTATCGTTGTACTGCTTTCCGCCTTCGTAAACTTTACGGGTAAGCCAACCCGAAACATTTTCTATAATGTTCAAGTCTGATGAATATGGTGGCCAATTCAATATTTTTACGTTTTGGCTTGCAACAAATGACTTTACTATACGAGCTGTATGGATTGGTGCATTGTCCTGTTGCAGAATCCAAGGCAAAGATCCAAATAACTCGTTAAACTTAGGAAAAGCTGATTCCAATATCCCTTTGTGGGCAACTCCCGTCATTTTTGTGCACTGAAAATTTAACTCGAATGCTCCATAGTAGCTGATCGCACCCCAAACCATTACTCCACCCTCTCGGCTGTGATGACGGGTTAGAACCCGTTCTTCTTTCCTTAAATCATGAAAGTAGAAGTTATACCCATCCGGTCCATCTAGATTAAACTTTTTTTCATCCGTGAAAATAACCATTCGCCAGTCATTCTTAAGAGTACTTTCTCCTATAGTCCCGGCCATATTTTCTTTAGCAAATTGCAGTCGAAGCTGCTTACGCAAAGCATTGAAAGGAGGTTTTTTCACCAACTTTGACCGCTTCAGATTGCTGTCACTCAGAATAACACGTCTAACAGTGGATTTGCTGGCATTTACACCGGAACGGAATTTGATTTTTGATATTGAATCACTGGAATTAGAAGCGCAGCGAATGATCCTGCGCCTATCAGCTGCTGAAATCACTGTAGAAATTCTTTCCATAAGAATCCGGATTCTTTAAATAATTATCAAGTTGGGCTTCGACCAATTTTTTTCGCGATGCCGCGGTTTTAACAACCTTCAGAGTGGTACGCATCTATTTTTCGTTTTTCGCATGCAGTTAAAGAGTTACTTTTGCCCATTTTTGATAACAACTGCACAAAACTTAAATAAATTAGTTCAAACTTCACTCTACAATAATTTAGCACAGATTTTTCTAACAAAATTTCATGAATGCTTTTAATTTCGCAACTGCCTTTATTCAAATGAACCAATTTGTTTTCCTGCATTTCCGACTCTGTTTACGAACTTTATAAAGTCCCGTTAATTTGTACAGTAAAATTATCTTCGTTAACGTATTCTCCTGAGCAATTCTCAATCTGTTATTTTCACTCTCTGTTGATAATTTTATACCAATTTTACAGTCCAAAATGCTCTGCTTTAGGAAATAAAAGTGTTGCCTTTATTCAAGTGAACCGGAGTGTAAGTCAAAAGACTAAAGCTTTCTAAATCGATGGAATACATGTACGACATTTACCTATTATCGTTCGGCAATCAATTATAATGGGAACGTCGATTTTCTTTGCGAACAAATCGCCTTTTAATGTAGTTATGTCTGGCGACCTTAAATATTCGACCGAGGCCAATATGCGGCCAAGACAGCAAAAAGCTGAATTACAAAAATACTGTCGCTTTTGATGCATTTTTGGTCAAGCCAACCAGAGATATGAGAGTCTTTTAATTATCTTATGACTGTTCTGTCTGAACGGGTGAAAGTTTTTATAACTATGCAATAGCAAAAATATATAAATTGTAAACATAACGTTTTACAGTACATCAAATAAAATAAAAAGTAGGTACATCAGTTTCTTAGCATAAAGAAGGTAAAAAAAGGTAAACAAAAAATAAACTTAAGAAACATAACGAAAACAAAAATAATTATCTTAATTTAATATTAAATAACCATATGACTTGGTCATCAAACTACGTACTATATGTCATTTAGCACTGACTGTGATCACAATGAGGGCAGATAAAGGTCTCGCGCTCACATATTTTAACAAATTTATATTTATAATTTTTTTTAAATACAAGTTTTATACTAATATTTACAATGTAGAGCAATATTATTAGGCAACATCAAATTCATTTATTTACCGCGTTACAGATAAATTTTATAGAGAAAAACAAAAAAAAATTTTTCACTTTTTGCACTGGAAAACACTTTTTCTATTTCTCACCAACCAGAGAAAAGTGATGATTTTGAATTTTTGTGTGCAATTAACGCGTCACTGTATCGCATATCTACACTTTACAATGGAATTTAAGTAAATAATTGAGAGTGCCTCAAGTCTCCCATAAAAAAAAAATGTTATAGTAATACAAATTGTTTATTTGTGCGTATGATTTTTTTTTTGTTAAATTTACCAAAATGCTATTGATTTTGCGAAGAAATTTATCAATTTGGCCTATATCTTTCTGTTAAATTAACAAAAAATTACCATAAAAATTGTTTTTCATTTTGTTAAAACAACAGAAAATATTGCCGATACTACAGAAATACTCTCTCTTTTGTTGAATCTATAAGATTATTACTTGTTATATAGAATTATTATCTTAGTTCCATAATTTTAATTTATTGATTCAACAAATAAATTGTTATGTAAATAGGCAGCATCATTATATTAATACGTGAACATCAAAAGTTTCGGTACACTTTTTAAGTATTTATGATGAAATGAGGAGAATAAAACTTATATCATTCGAAAGGTACTGTGCAATAGATGTGCACAAACCGAAAATCGTGGGTATATGTCGCCATTAAGGCTGGTGAAATTAAATTATGAATTCCCCATACAAAACAGGTAATTGAAATGATTTTGGCGACATTCAATTTGTCGCCGACATATTACCATAGTAACGTATTCAAATATAAATCATCTTAGATTAGAACCTGTTTCCAATGAAGCAGCTCATTTACGTATTTTTTCCATATCTAGATGTCGCTCTTTTCGTTAATAAAAAAAAACAACGAAAATAATTCTGGTACGTTTTTTAGTATAACATTTTATTAGGTAGGTACTTAAAAAAGGAATGGTCGATTTTCGACCACAAGCGTTATTTGTTAGGTATTAATAAATGATACGCAAAACACATAATTAGCAATAAGATTTATTAAAAAAAGGACCTAAAGAAATTTCATACCTGCATTACATTATTTTTACTGGCCAGCATGGAAAATATCAAAACGTGCATAGTTATATAAATTTAAAAAATTTAAAAAATCTATTACTTTTAAGACACAATGATAGCAAATACCTTTATCTAACTTAAAAATAAAAAGATCCGCTATACCTTAAACACCGACAACGATGTAGATGTAGTCATCTCCTTAACTATTTAAATTTGCGTCTTTTACGGCCATATTATTCACTCCCTTTAATCCGCGTTAAAGGTTACACCCGGAAAGTGAGTTTAGGCCAAAAACTAAATCCAAGTCCATAATATTCACTCGTTAAACCCGAACATAAACCCAGTTTTTTAAACTTGACAGCGTTTAACCCGATTGGATTTAAACGCAATCCGGAGACCGGTATAAGTACTTTAAATCGGGTTAAAACTCAATTTCATAATATTGACATTTCTTCGCTCGCAAGAAATGAGAAAAGTAGAAAAGGGGAATAGAAAAAAAAATGTTAAGAAACTAAAAAAGGACTTCATTCGTGAAATGGACGAAATTAATGTCTTCAGAAGACGAATTTGTCGAAGAGCTGATGAAACTGCAGGTGATGGTAAATTAATGTCGTCCTTGTCGTCGAATATATCGATTGCACAAGCGGGCTTGCGTCGACGATTACGATGTGGTATATTCTAGAAAATATTTCGTGCTGAAAAATAATCATTTTGGAGGCTACATTCGATGATTCGATAGAAATTTCGGCATAATTAATACACCCAAAACAAATCAAATCAATTTGCAAGTGACAAACAAAAAAAAATGTCATTATTCGTGAAATTTGACATTACGTGGGTTTAAAACGGATTAAAAACGGTTTAACGTGTTTTAAATCCGCATTTAAATCCATTTTTAATCCAGCGGGTTTAATGCGTGTTTTTCAGTAAATAATATGGACATAGGTTTAAATTATCGGGTTTAAAAATTGCGGATTAATGATCGGGTGTAAAATAAATATACTCCGTTAAAAAAATCCGAGAACATAGCGTTGAAGTCAAATTTGATTTGTTTACATGTTTTCCATTTCTCCCGTCCTCATCCATAAACGGATTTATTTACTTTTAAAATGTTGAACTCACTTTTTAGGACTTCTTGTGCACTTTAAGAAACTACTTTACTTTGCGTGTCACATAACAAATGACGCCATCAAAACCCTGTTTAAATTCAATTTTTTTTTCAATTCAACACTTGTGTTATTAATTCAACAAAATTTATTTCAAATCTGCAAACAAAAATGTTCATTTCAACAGAATGTTTGTAGTGTTTATAATCTGTATTTCGTTTGGCTAACAAACATTTTGCAATTTTACAAAAGTTATTTTTGGTTCTGTTTTAATGGATATGACAAAAGCTTTGTTAATTCAACAATAAAATTGTTCAATTGATACAATTTCGATTTATTAAATTGAAAATTGTATTTTGTTAATCTGACAAAGTATTTTTGTAGTAAATGTTTATCTGTTTGACAAAATATCGTCCAAATTGATAAAACTTAAGTTGTATTGATAAATTTTATTTATCATACATATTTACTTTATGAGGTCTCCGGTGACTCCTTCTTTGGTTAGCCCTTAGTCCACCTGAATATCTCTTGGCATTTTCGCGCCTCTGAGAGTTTGAATCGTCGTTTATTGGTTCAGTCAGGCGCGACTGGTGAGTATTATGGGTGCTGACCGTTTATTCGCGATGAGCGCAGATGGATCCATGATGCGTTAGCATAGACTAATTCCATAAACTAACTATTAAATAGACTTACAGCTTCAGCCAAAAAAGAGAAATTGCCTACAAGCTGAATTTCACCTTGGATGTAGACCAGTTTGAATTCATGTATTTGTGCCTATGTTAATCAAAGATGACTCACTCAAACTTAAACTTAAACCGGATGTCGCCATGTCGGTAGCCTGAGGTGGACTATCATTTCAATATCAAGGGCTGTGTTGTAAACCATAGTTTTTCCTAGTTCCAGGTTGACATTTTTCGCTACTTTTTATATAAATAGTTGTTCGATTTTCTTATAATTGAATAGAAATTAATGTTCAAATTACAGGATATAAAGAAAAGGAATATATTTTTAAGTTATTTTATAATGAATTTTGGATAGATAGACATAATTTTTTATGTATATTATATCGATATAAAAAAAAACAATTTCTCCTTTCACATTCCCATTTTGTTTAATGATCGATTTGGTGAAACTATTAACAACAGTATTAAACGAGACTGACAACTGTTCTGTCACTTAAAAAAGTGTAAGAAAAATTACAAACAAAACATCAAGTAAAAAAAAATCGTCAGTTTCCTAGAAAACAAATTGTGAAGAAACAGTAATAAATGTGCAGTCATCATTTTGCAACTTTATTTTACTTTTCACATAAATAAATGACTTTATTTTCATTCATAAAATGTCTACCAAAAACTTTTCAGTTGTTTTGATTAAAAACTAGCACTTTTCATGTTCTTGGTTGAAGCAGTTGTTTTCAAATGGAATTTAATTATTATCTCAATTATTTTAAATGTTCTAACAAATTTTAATTGTTGTTTTGTTGTTTTCCGCTATTAAATGGAATTTTCACGAAAAGATTATAGCTCAAAAATCAGGGCAGTCTCATTTGAATAAGCTTCGTGAGTGGACGTGTAAAGATGTGGTTGATTTATAAATAAAAAGAATTACTTGAGTTTGACATTGAAACTTCATTTTGATTATTTTGGTGTGTTTATAAATTTTGGGTATTCCACTAACATATTTTTTTCCCCCAAAAACAGACACATTAATAGGAACAAAAATATCTTATTTTATTTCAACAAATGAATTTTTCACACTTATTCCTTTATTTATTTATTTTGAATTCGTCGCTATTTTAAATTTTGTAGAATAGAATACAAATGTTATCGTTGTGCAATAAAACAACAAATTTAAACTCTCAGAACGCATCCATCAGCTACAGCAACTCACGAAATACACTAATGTCGTTTTCCATTGGGACCACCAAATATCTTTTTCAGATCTCAGATTTTATGCGGCTCATGGAACATGCAATGAAATTGATCTGCTTATGTAAATGGATTAGTGCGTTATTTGACAACAATATCAGCTGTTCAAATTGCATTTGTTTTTGGTAAAATCAACGACGGAAATCGGCTTAAAAAATATATCCTCTGTTGTAGGTACAAATGTACTAGTTTTGATGTGCGTAGTTTCCAGATGATGAGGAAGACAATGAAGATAAGAATTCCTCCCAAACTATGTCCATTGCTGTTTATGTATTTCTTTATTTTGGTTTTCACGAAACTTTGCACATTCGTTTTTAAACAAGCTTCTTTAAATGACGTAAAACAGCTGTGCTGTATTTGTGGTAGTATGTGTAAAAATCCGAATGATCCGAATCAAAAAAAAATTGATTTTTTCCCCAATGAAACGCGAAAAGTGATTTAGATCAAAAAAGATTGATTTTTTGTCCCGATGGACACTCCTTACTTTTCCCACAAAGCGTGTTCATTTTTCCCTTTTCATTAAACTCAAATTACCTCTATTTTTTTATGAAAAAACAGGCTTTTCAAAGTCAAATTTGTTTGAAAAGAAAATAACATCAAATTAATCTTCAGTATAAAAATCGCAGTTTGCACATTATAATCATTATTTTTGGTACTGGAAATTGTTACTAAAGGCAAATCTCGTTTTTATGTACATTTAGTGCGTTGATATTCATGGTGAAATGTAGTTTGAATGTTTTCTTGTCAGATTGTTGATATTCCCACAATTTTGATGTTTTTCCTTTTACGCTTGGAAATTTTACAGACAATAGAAATTCCTGCAAAAGGGTAGAGATACCACAATGTGGGAACACTGCTGAGTGTCAGTAGTATATTACAACTCCCGCCATTTAGAATTGTAGTTTTTTTGCTGCTTCACACGTATTCACAGACAGTAAAATATCGACCGGTGGGGGGGGGGGCTGATCCTTTTTAATCACTTTTTGCTAGAAGATCATCGATTTTTTTGGAATACACACGCAAAAAATTGCAACAATAACAATTCTCGCTCCTCAGCTCTTAATCCTAGGAGAATTTATTCGTTAAAGTCCCATCTGCTGTCAGCGGGCCACCCAACAACTCGTATCAACACGCCGACTGACGTTTGTGTGACAGTTCATTGTTCCATTTCGATTAATTTTTCTATCATTTCGCATTTCAATACAACATTTCACTAGCGAACGAAAAAAAAAATACCGGCTTCATGTAGTTTTCATGTAAAAAACATGACATTACTTTTTTTTTGTAATGACTCGCATATCTCGGCCGATAATAGTGACATCAGTGTCAGTGGTGAATTTATGAGTAAACTTTGCGCTGAGCACTTGCATCGATATTAAACGACAAATTACTTCTACCAATTATATTTTTTGCTCTAAAAGCTTTTACGGCAGCTGCCACGCCACATACAGTAAGTAAGTAGCGATTGAGCGACGTCGCTCTGCTTATAATAAAATCGGTAATCGCTCAGGGCAGGGCGTATGTGGGCACCGCCATACGCTGTCATATATTTTATATTTTTAGAACGCCGTCGCTCAATCCCTCTGTCGGTCACTGCGTGAATGCAGCCTAAGGAAATCGCCCGAATTTTGTCTTAGGAGGCATTATTGTCGTGTCTGCTGACTGCGTAGGACTGTAGTCTGTATAGTGATATCAAAAGTGTTACTAACTTGGCTGTTTTCTTGTGTGCCTGCGACGTGTGACAGGCTTTTCAGACTTAATTGCCCATGTTGATTATCAAAAATTACCTTTTTCCCATGCCGACGTTAAAAAAATACACTACTTTTATTTTGTTCTTTTTTCCGCCTTTTAGCTGATTTTGCAAGGCAAAATGCCCACAAAATGGATAATTACCCACGATCTAGTATCACTGCCTGAGGATATGCAGCTTTTATAGCGCCCACCTATCTAATCCAAGCAATCAGCTCAACGAACATGCATAAGCTTAAGCCTTAAGGTCAAGATCGTGAATGGGCTTGTCACAACACAACGGGTTCGCAGCAAATTACGTAAATATTTATGGGTCACAAAGGACAACAGATGGATTAACATTGAAAATTTCACCATTGTGAATCCGTAAAAATATAACCTGGACGCCTGGATACTTAAAAAAGATTATTAATACATATCGCGCTCAGGGATGAATAATGAATTGTGTGGACTGTAAGCAAATCTTAGTTCCGATTGTATTTTTTCGGGCTCAATTGAATTTTTTAGGAGAAATATATCGTTTTCGTACATTTATGTTAACCTCACCTACTTAAGCTTAAATATCAATTTTAGTTGACATCGTTAGAGCCGTTTTCGAACAAATCAAACTGGTATGAAAATTTTGTAATATTAAGGTTACCGTGCAAAAAAAAGGCCCCGAACTGTAAGTCCCTAAACTCCAAATCCTAAGTTTGAAGGCAATCCGGACAGGCGTTTAGGCTGTAGGCCTCGGGACATACACAGACAGACAGACGGACAGAATTTTGCCACCCACTTTTTTGAGTTCCTCTATCATCGTAATGTCAGAATTGATTAACATTTCGTACGAATACAATATCTTTCTCTTACTACGTAATGGAGAAAGTTCAAAATCAAATCTAAAGTCCTCTTTGGTAGGAAATGAACTACATTTCATATAAATATAATAAATTTAATAAAAGTCAACTTCTGCTAATTTCAACCTTCAAGTTGTCGTTGATGTGAACCATATAAACAAAGATTGTAATTATTTGATATATAAAGTAATGAAAAATTTGAAAAAGTGAATATGTATGTAGGTATGTATGTCATTTGTGTAACTTTTAGTTGTTAATTCAACCCTACCGCTTTTCGGCTGTCCCAGTAAATGAACACACCACACTTTAGACATTCAGAAAATTCATATGCATGCACATAAAGAGCAGCAAGCCCTAATTTTCCAAAGAAAATATACTAGGAACTTGGAACTCGCCCAAGTGTGAATTTCAACTAATTGGGTTTGACATATGCAATTTTTGATTTGACTTGGTTTTCGGTTGTGTAGTTCAGGCACAAAACACTTTTTGTTTACTTACACTAATATAAATCTATTCTAATTGAAACTCTTTTCCACAAGCGTAACTGTCATTAGTGAAATTAAATCATGCTACATGCAAATCTGCGAAAATGTTGAGATTTCTAAAAACTGCCCCGGATCGGTGACTCCAATCTAACTATTTCCTAACTTAAAGCCATATTGAATGCTTTATTACTTAAAATTTAAACCAAAGCGTAGTACGCTGCTCGAGCTATATTAAATTTTATATTGTCTCCAACTTTTCTCTCCAAAGTCCTAGCTAAATTTTGACATAGAGTACCTTGTGGATAAGTGTTACAGAAAATGGATGTTCTTTGAAAAAACTTCCTTCAAAAATTGAATTCTCTCTTATTTTAATGTCTTTTTCCATTTCACCCGGGGATCCACTCATTCTGAAATCCAATGGAACAACAAAACAGCTTCTGAAAGAATCCATAAAAGTATTGGTTAAATGCCAAAAAGTAATCTACGGTGGCTGTCAGCTGACTTGTATAAAATATATAAATTACATTTGGCTGAGTGGATTCTGACTTCAAATCCAGAAGCGAATTTCTCTTCTCAGAATCACCAGAAGAGTATTTTTTGTGCCAACGGAACGGTTTCAGAAGTGATTTTTTCGATTCCGGACCCTCCCGGACGCTTCTTTTTGCCCAATGGAAAACGACATAACCTTTTCAGATTCAAGGTATACTTCTCGTCCATGTAATAATTAAAAAAGCTCATTCTTGCATACTTTTCCGCAACAGAACAACAAATACCTACACAACGATCTGTCACAATTTAGCTTGAGAAAATGTGCCCATCCATTAAATGGTCACGTTCAATTTCGACAGACACATCAAGTATATTCTGAAACAAAAGTTTGATTCAGCTGAATGGGTTTAAATTTAGCTCAGCTAAATTTTGGAGTGAATTTTGTATGGGAGCGAAAATTTAGCTCGAGCAGCGTACTAACCTTAAGAGCTGATTTTTTTTCAAAAGTCGTATCTAAAATGATTTATTGCTAACGGCCAATGAGTATAAATAAAAATTCAAAATACTCTGCGTAACCTTTTCGGCACGATTGTATTGTGTATTTTTTCAAAGTCCATTGTAACTTAAAAAGTTACGATTATAACACATTTCTCAACCCTGATCGCGCTATGAACATTATTAAAACAAAGCCTTGGATCGGCTATTGCACATATTAAGCATACTACTTCTGTATTAATGTCATTGAACTTTGAATGCTTTCCACTGAAGTATCGTCGTCGACTTGTGTGTGTCCTTAGGAACAAACTAATTAGTTAACTAACTCTGGAAGTTCTGCTTCCAAATAAAATACGCATTACGATAATCTTTATGCGGTTTTGCCAACTGTGTGTGTCAGAACGATACAAATTACAATTAACAATACCTCCAAGGGTTTCCTTCTCCTTTTTGTCCTTCATCTCGATATGCGCCCTATAATTATATCATTTAGAAAATTGCTCTCATCTGTTGTTGTTGTCCGCATGAAACCGCATAAAAAAGTGCAGCATATGCATTTTGGTGGCTTTTAGCTTTGGATGCGGTCAATCTTTTGCCAAAAATTTGCATTATTCAATCGAGCCAGAGAGTGACTGACAGCTGACAGACACAAATTAAATGGGCGCAGGGCATATGCATGTAAAATTAAATTCGAATTTTGCGTGCAAAAGAGTAAGTTGTTTGGTGTTAGTTGATTGTGAAGTCTTGTAATTCATGTTAGGATCTACACACCATCATACAAATTTACTGTTTTGGTATATGGGTGGATGTTCAGTTCAGAGATTAACCGAAATGAGTCCTTAGCGAAATTTGGTATACTTTGTACCTACGTTTTGAGTATAGCTGTACCTATTATAATTATATGATGTTGACTCATCACTTTTAGTTAGCATTGTGTTTCAAATTTTCCGAAGAGTAATTTGACAGACAAGACCGACAAATATATATCCTCATGTGGATTAGGCTTTCCAAAAATAAGCAAAATTTTTGGTATAGAAGACTTTTCTTAAGTTTAATTTCTAATTCTTTCTACGAAGTGTAGGGGCTGTGTGACGACTCCCTATTAAATTATTTTGTTGGTTATAGTGTGTCCGGGGCTTAATTCCGCAGTAATCCCACTGTTCATATTTTTCAGTTCAGTGCAAACACTATAACGCCAGTGACAGCCCGCTTAATTTTTAAAGTTTCATAGGTATTTCGATCTTTAATCAATTCGAAAATAATCTGGCGAATCCGTACTTTGCTGGATGGAAGTTTGTCCTAGCTGCATCGGTGGATATATATTTTTCCGTACAATTCGTACCTTCCGTTCTGCACGTCCATAAAACGCGGGAATCTCGAAGCGGTATATCGATCCCCAAGACTTGGAACAGCTTTCCCAATCGAAGACACAAACTGGGTGATACTCCTAAAAAAAGTTTATCCCGAAAATGTAGTGCCTAAAGGGAAGTGCGCGGACAAACTTCTTGTGAGTGTGACCTAACGCACATAGACCATAAACTAAGTAGAAATAGACTGACAGCTTTCCTACGTCTCCCCGATTTACCCCGCAGAATTTCTCAATATAAGCCCCTCCCACTGGTAGCTATTTTACTGTCTGTGAATTCGTGTGAAGCAGCAAAAAAACTACAATTCTAAATGGTGGGAGTTGTAATAAACTACTGACACTCAGCAGTGTTCCCACATTGTGGTATCTCTACCTTTTTGTGGGAATTTCTATTTTCTGTAAAATTTCCAAGCGTAAAAGGAAAAACATCAAAATTGTGGGAATATCAACAATCTGACAAGAAAACATTCAAACTACATTTCACCATGAATATCAACGCACTAAATGTACATAAAAACGAGATTTGCCTTTAGTAACAATTTCCAGTACCAAAAATAATGATTATAATGTGCAAACTGCGATTTTTATACTGAAGATTAATTTGATGTTATTTTCTTTTCAAACAAATTTGACTTTGAAAAGCCTGTTTTTTCATAAAAAAATAGAGGTAATTTGAGTTTAATGAAAAGGGAAAAATGAACACGCTTTGTGGGAAAAGTAAGGAGTGTCCATCGGGACAAAAAATCAATCTTTTTTGATCTAAATCACTTTTCGCGTTTCATTGGGGAAAAAATCAATTTTTTTTTGATTCGGATCATTCGGATTTTTACACATACTACCACAAATACAGCACAGCTGTTTTACGTCATTTAAAGAAGCTTGTTTAAAAACGAATGTGCAAAGTTTCGTGAAAACCAAAATAAAGAAATACATAAACAGCAATGGACATAGTTTGGGAGGAATTCTTATCTTCATTGTCTTCCTCATCATCTGGAAACTACGCACATCAAAACTAGTACATTTGTACCTACAACAGAGGATATATTTTTTAAGCCGATTTCCGTCGTTGATTTTACCAAAAACAAATGCAATTTGAACAGCTGATATTGTTGTCAAATAACGCACTAATCCATTTACATAAGCAGATCAATTTCATTGCATGTTCCATGAGCCGCATAAAATCTGAGATCTGAAAAAGATTTTTGGTGGTCCCAATGGAAAACGACATTAGTGTATTTCGTGAGTTGCTGTAGCTGATGGATGCGTTCTGAGAGTTTAAATTTGTTGTTTTATTGCACAACGATAACATTTGTATTCTATTCTACAAAATTTAAAATAGCGACGAATTCAAAATAAATAAATAAAGGAATAAGTGTGAAAAATTCATTTGTTGAAATAAAATAAGATATTTTTGTTCCTATTAATGTGTCTGTTTTTGGGGGAAAAAAATATGTTAGTGGAATACCCAAAATTTATAAACACACCAAAATAATCAAAATGAAGTTTCAATGTCAAACTCAAGTAATTCTTTTTATTTATAAATCAACCACATCTTTACACGTCCACTCACGAAGCTTATTCAAATGAGACTGCCCTGATTTTTGAGCTATAATCTTTTCGTGAAAATTCCATTTAATAGCGGAAAACAACAAAACAACAATTAAAATTTGTTAGAACATTTAAAATAATTGAGATAATAATTAAATTCCATTTGAAAACAACTGCTTCAACCAAGAACATGAAAAGTGCTAGTTTTTAATCAAAACAACTGAAAAGTTTTTGGTAGACATTTTATGAATGAAAATAAAGTCATTTATTTATGTGAAAAGTAAAATAAAGTTGCAAAATGATGACTGCACATTTATTACTGTTTCTTCACAATTTGTTTTCTAGGAAACTGACGATTTTTTTTTACTTGATGTTTTGTTTGTAATTTTTCTTACACTTTTTTAAGTGACAGAACAGTTGTCAGTCTCGTTTAATACTGTTGTTAATAGTTTCACCAAATCGATCATTAAACAAAATGGGAATGTGAAAGGAGAAATTGTTTTTTTTTATATCGATATAATATACATAAAAAATTATGTCTATCTATCCAAAATTCATTATAAAATAACTTAAAAATATATTCCTTTTCTTTATATCCTGTAATTTGAACATTAATTTCTATTCAATTATAAGAAAATCGAACAACTATTTATATAAAAAAGTAGCGAAAAATGTCAACCTGGAACTAAGAAAAACTATGGTTTACAACACAGCCCTTGATATTGAAATGAGAGTCCACCTCAGGCTACCGACATGGCGACATCCGGTTTAAACCGGAAGTGTGTTTGTTGGTTATTTTTCAAGTTTGAGTGAGTCATCTTTAATTAACATAGGCACAAATACATGAATTCAATCTGGTCTACATCCAAGGTGAAATTCAGCGTGTAGGCAATTTTTCTTTTTTGGCTGAAGCTGTTAGTCTATTATTATATGTCAGTTAGTTTATGCTTTAGACCACACGACTGAAGTAAAACTTCTTTAGCTCCATCTATATATATTTTTGTTTAGTTTTTATTTATCTCCCTGTGATTAAAATAACCTGGCAGCACTACTTTCAATGTGCATTATATTAGGTTTGTTGTCTGTTTTGGCCAGATGTCACATTTCTTTCAGTGCAAGAGAATTCGCTCATCGCAATGAAAAAATTAAAAAAGTAAGTCTGACAGCTGACTGACTTGATGTATTTCAGCTTTTATTCGCCCAGAGTGGGTACGTGAATATTTTTGCTGTTGACTTTTATGGAGGCGAAGCCGATAATTCTAGGCAAGAAAATCCTGCCTACTTAAGCCCGTATGACACTACATTTTTGTCTCATTTCCTCATATTTGTCTTGTTGAAAAGTCAGCGGTGTGTAAAAGAGACTAAAAGTGTATAACGAAAGGGGTAGCAATTGTTTTCAAAGCAACCACAAATTTGCAAACGAATTTATTTTCAAATAATCTTGAAATGTCAGAAAAAAGCTGCCAGCAGCTGAAAAATATTATTTGAATACATTTTTAATCCATTTTTTTTTACATTAATAAAGTTGGTGTGTACGCACTGCTTTCGGGAATTTTCGTTCAAATTTTTCGTACTGCTCTAGTTCATTTTAAAAGTCTGAAAAATGCAAAAATAAACGTAGTAAACGGACTTTACTCCGTTGACTTTTCGAAGAGTGAATTTTAAAAATAAATAGAGTGGCCGCCGCAGAATTCTGAAACGTCCAAAAAAGGACCAAATTTTCGCACAATGTTTAACAACCAATTATTCACATAATGATATTGCATGTGATAGGCAACCATGTTACATTTAAAATGCATTTATATTTGGAATTAACAATTTTTGAAAAATTTGCGAATGACTCTAGAAAAAAGGGCCAAATTTCGCTTTTAGTCAAACAACGGTAACGTTGGCCGCGAAAATACAATAACAATTCTAGTTGATTAGTCAACGCGTTCGAATACCTAGGCCCGACAAATCTAGTTGACGTTTCACATAAGCTAGGTTCCGAACATTCCCATTATGAACGCAAATCTAGATTTTGTTTCGTTATGCAAAAAACGGAAATGCGAGTGTTATGTCTTATCGCATTTTGCTTTTTCATTGCTTGTTGAACATCGATTATTGAAACGGGGGGAATCCAAAAACTGGTTGCTAGAAAAATAAATAAATAGTTGGCGGCACAACTCCTTATACAATAAGATTTCTCGCAACCATTCGTTCGCTGTGAGTTCATATTTTTGCGACGAATGTACGGGCTCGTTGCTAGAAATTTACAGACTCTTCGATGTACAAGGTGGGCCAAAAGAGATCACCCTATTGGAAGATGCTCTTATTTTTGCAAATGGCCGCCAATGTCAAATCTGTTTTGACATTTGTGGACTAGACAGATGTAGAATACAAGTGAGCGATACACTCCCCAAGAACGCGGAATAATCGTGTCTATTTTTTTGCGTTACAATTCGTCTGTAGTGTTGGCGCAGCGCGAATTCCGTCTCGCCGATTCCACGGCCGTCCGATACCGACTGTGCAAACACTGCGCCGTTTAGCCACCAACCTTCAAGAGTATTGGACCGTTGCCAAGAGTGGCCGGCCCCGGAACGCCCGTTGTGCCGAGAATATCGCCGCTGTTGACGAGAATGTCGAGCTGTCGCCGGAAACGATCGACCAGATGCCGTGCCTCGCAATTACCCATCAGCCGGTCGGCCCTTAGGCGAATTTTGGTCAAAGACTTGCGCATGTTCCCGTACAAAGTGTGTAACCTACCCCCACGCCATCCTCAATCTCGGGGACGAAGTGGACGATTTTTCGACCAAAATCATAATGAGCTATGAGGCTCATTTCCACCTCAGCGGGTACGTGAACATGCAAAACTATCGGTTCTGAGACACCGAAAATCCACGAGTAATACACGAGGAGCCATTACACCCGCTCAAAGTTACTGCATGGTGCGCTGTTCACGCTGGAGGAGTCATCGGGCCATTTATTTTCGAGAACGCCGCTGGTCAAACAACAACAGTGAACGGTGCGCTCTATAGGGCCATGTTAACCGAGTTTTTTCTGCCGCAACTGGACGAATCAGGACTGGAGGACATGTGGTTCCAACAGAACGGAGCTACGGCACACACTGCGCGAGCCACAACCGATATTCTGAAGGCGGCGTTCCCGGGTCGCCTCATCTCTCGCTTTGGCGATTTGCACTGGCCCGCAAGAGATCGTCCGATTAAACTGTTGCAGACTTTTTTTGTGGGGTTTTTTGAAGTCCCGTGTTTATGTGAACAAGTCCGAGACCCTAGAAGCTTTTAAGGACAACATTCGACACGAGTGCGAGATTCTGTCACCCGAAGTTCTCGCCGAAGTGATGAAAAATGCCATAAAACGAGCCCGTATGGCAATCAATTGTGACGGCGCCCATTTGGCCGATATCGTCTTCTCGATAATAAAATTCTAAAGGTTCAAATAAACATAATCAAAAAACAAAATCGAAGTTTTTCATTTAGAAAAAACAATGAGAGCCAAACAACATCGGATGACTTCTTTGGCCCACTTATTACAAACAATTAAATACGCAATTGTACACAAAATTAATATTATTTATCTTTATTATCATTGTAAGTGTGCTCGTGTAAGTATTTACAAGTAAAAAACACACTACCTTATGTATTACACATCCATCGACTGAGCTCATATTGGTGTGCGAAAAAAGCTACCACTCCAACTTCCGAACAGTAATTAGCAATAAAAACCTTGTATTAAATTTGTATTTAACAATATAACTTAATAATATTTGTTCAGGTACTGTTCTAGACACTGTTTTTTTACGAATTAGTAAGCGTACAGATTAATCGTCTACGAATTAAATAATAAAAACAAATTCTGAACTGCGATACTTCTTCGCAACTGAAACTGAATATAAAAAGATATTTGTTTATAAAAAAACTATACGGACATCGAATAGAAAAATAATATACATTGTTAAACAAACAAATCTGTATCTATGTTTTCTATTTACTTGTATCAAAAGTGTTTATTCAATGGAAATGCATGCTAATTACTAGTTAAACAAACACTTAAACGCCGTTTAAGTTGTACGATAATGTTAGTCACATACTACTGTAACTTCCGGATAGTTGTTATTTTCTATTATTTGTGTTGATGTTTACGTCAGAATCTGCAGGCCGGGACTTGTGCAATTTGAATCTTAAAACCAACAAATAAGCACGAGGCACGACCTACATAATATGACTTTTTTTTGTTGCAAATGTTGGCTGAAACAAATTATGATTTAATTTTAAATCCTCTCCAACAAACATTGGGCCACCTCATTCAATTAATTCGAATAGATCGATGTCATCATTGTATTCGCGATGAACGTATAACTATTATCTAAAATGTAAATAGCTGTAATAGCTTATGACGAATACTTGTTAATAAAATGCTGCTGATTGGTGCCTTAAATTGCTATTAGCAACCGATCTTTAATACCCAGATCTGGTACCGTTTCCAATAAAATCCCATTTTAGCACCTTTGGATAGCTATAAAACTCATTAAGCCGCTATATCTATCAAATGGGATGCCATTACTACTTTCTGCAAGGCATTCCCTATAAAGTGAGAGCTCAGGAGCCAGAAATTACATTCCATAAAGACCTCATTAGATGTTGATTATTGGCGCGAATGCATGTAGTAAGATGTTTTCATTGTAGAACTATGGTATATTTGAAGGTACATATGACCGTATGACGGTAGAAGAGGAAGCAGAAGTATCTTTAACACGATTTTGCCGCATCTATAGCTTCTGGTGATAAATGAAAAATGTGTTCGCTACCTTTCGAAATGGGGAAGTCAATGATCTTTTAAAGAACGTAGGTAAAGGTATAGGATGTAATAATAGTGTTAGAAATACTTTTACTGATCGTAGATACTTTTTCGTGTTGATTAAACTATCGTGGTTAAGAAGATAAATGCACGAGTGAGGAGTTGACTGGCAGTCATTCCACTCCTGCACGATGCGCAACAATTAGTTTAATAGGTACAATGGTATGCATAGCTTCACTGCTGTTATAGGTCCGATTATGAATTTTGGGGTCATCTTAAATATATGTAAATAGGCGAAGGCAAATAGTTAAGAACCACTTTCAGTGCCTTATATACAACATATTAGCTCGATTTTTGATGGGAAGATTGCGCAGATATGCATTTCTGCGTGTAAATTGTTTTCCGACATGTTGCGTATAAACCAGGTCGGTTTAGTGGTAGCGAACTCTTAAACATAAATCTACATTAGCAGCAGAGGACTATACATTGAATACGATAAGTGTAAGGTTAAATAAATAAATAGTTTGCGCAACAGGTCCGTAGGGACCCTAGGCCTAGCTTCTCACAACCATTCGTCTTGTGTAAGTTTTTATTTTTGAGACGAATGGAAGGGATCTACAATTTTATGCCGACTCCAAACGGCCAATTGAGAAGCTCTTCCATGACAGTTATACTCTCGGATGTTTGTAAGACGTTGGCGCATTGAAATAAAGTTGGATTTTTTTTTCCGGGATTCGAACATGGGACCCCTCGCTTAGTAGTCCAACACACTAAGCACTAAGCCACTGCGCCTGTGTAAGGTGATGATAATATAATAGATATTGGCTTGCGTGATACGGAAGTGCTTAAAATTTTGTTCAAATTCTAAGTGCTTTTACAATTATCTGAATGAAATTACCGTACGATATAGATTATAGATAAATAATCTAAAAATAATATTTATTAAAAATTAAATTTGTAAACTTAAAAACATTTTCTTCAGTCACTATGGAGACGTTCGTTAACAATATTTGTCTAACATAAAGTTTGTTCGGGTACTTTTTTGCAAACGTAAAATTATTAAAAATTTGCTAAGAAGCTGTGCGAATGTGACCACGTACTGAGAAAATTGGAAAAATTGAGAGTGAAATCCATTTCCCCTCTTTTAATTTTTTTTGTTATTTTCTACTCGCCGAATTTCGACTTATTGAAAAATGAAAACTGACAACTAAGTGACAGCTCAAAAGTTTGACAAGTAAAACTATTTATTTTTGTCTTCAATCGTTGTCGGAGGAAGAAGTTGTAATTGAATCAACGTAGCCAGACGTCCCGATTTTCGCGGGACGTCCCGATTTTTAGCCAAAAATTAAGTGTCCCGGGCGGGACACTCCCAGTCCCGCTTTCAATACATTTGTCATTTTCAAGGTCAATTTCAACTCATAGCATACTACATACATAGTTCTATCACAATGTTCAACATTGATACACAACGTCAACGGTCAATGTGGTTCCAGCACCAACACATTTACATTACATACCCATAATCGTGACGGCGTCATAACTTGACCGTTGGTGTGTATTATTTTTCTGTGCAAGTGCGCATATCGTAAACTTAGTTCCACTGTGGCAGTCGCAGTAGCCAGTTAAACTTACAGGCAGTTATTGCTTTTTGACCAGTACTGTGTCATTATCAAAGTAACTTAATTTCATTAAATAAAAATTTGTATGTCTTTCTGTCTTTATTTTAAACTTAATTTAAATCGAAAATAAAAGAGATAAGCAATTGAAAACTGCTGCTATTTATGTTTTTGTTTTATGTCCCGCTTTCGGCGTAAGAATCCCGACTTTTTACTCAAAAAGTTTAAAAATCCCGCTTTGCTCGAAAAATAATCTGGCAACGCTGAATTGAATGCTCTCCTAGAACATATCAGTGCATTCAAAATGGTAACTTTTATTTTATTAAACTTGCTATTTTGAGTTTTGAGACAACCAAAAATCTTTTTCAGATCTCAGATTTTATGCCGCTCATGGAACATGCAATTAAATTGATCTACTTTTGTAAATGGATTAGTGCGTTATTTGACAACATTATCAGCTGTACAAATTGCATTGGTTTTTGGTAAAATCAACCATGGAATCGGCTTGAAAAATGTTTCCTCTGTTGTAGATACAAATGGAGTAGTTTCGGTGATTCGTAGTTTCCAGATGATGAGGAAGACAATGAAGATAATAATTCCTCCAAAACTATGTCCATTGCTGTTTATGTATTTCTTTATTTTGGTTTTCACGAAACTTTGCACATTTGTTTTAAAACAAACTTCTTTAAATGACGTAAAACAGCTGTGCTGTATTTGTGGTAGTTTGTGTAAATCTGAAAAAATATCGAGATCTGCAAAAAGTGATTTAGGTCAAAAAAAAAAATTGATTTTTGTTTTCCAATGGAAAACGACATTAAATTCCAACTTATTTTGTAGATGCTGCATTTCGCGATAATGTCAAAATGACATTTCTTAAACTTTTTGCAAGAAAACCGGTCAGGTACTTCTTTTGAAATTGAGAGAGAAATCTCTTGTTTTTTTGAGATTTGACATTTTTCATTTTTCTATGCTTAAAGTACACGAACGAATCTATAGATTGTTTGCGAACGCGTTCACTTGAGTTGCCAATAAAACAATAATAGTTCATTTAGGTATTTTCTTTTTGCTACTAGGCAACTGCTGTCTATACGAACTTCTATAGATTCTGTTTATTATGCCATTCGTATATGAGTACAGTTTTGTAGCAACGATGAAAACTCCCTAGCTAACAATGCGCTTTAAAAGTGTTCTTTTGCTTTATCTGACAGTTCCTATCAGAGGCAAATCATACTGAGACCACCGACCAGAGAGACATGATTTGTCTTAGCCTACAAGCTATATTTTTACGGAGTGGTCACGATTTGGTGCGCTACTATTGTTACATAGAAATTTATATTGACAAATGTCACGTTACTTCAAAAGTTCCGGCTCAACAACACACTCGCAAAAACTATGAGCCACTTCCGCTGTGAACAAAGTAGCTGCCAGTGTTCATAAAATTGTATCCGTTAAATTTAAAGTTATACGGTATTTATGAACAAAATTAACAATGTAGATTGGTTGAGGGAAAATAAATTCGAAGCTAATTTTCTTCAGTTATTTAAGAAAAATTTACACATGTAATTGATCTTCTATGATATTTAAAAACGGAAAATACAAAACAATGTTTGTCCTATGTTTCTTGTATGTAGAGCATCTTTTTTAGATAGTTTTATTAACCAAACAAATTTATAATAACTAACCAATGGCATTCTGTAATGTAAAAATGTGGTAGGTATTCCCGAACTCTATCACATTTTCCCATGGTGGCCGCGGTTGAATTTATTTTTTTATTTTTTTTATGTTTTTGCATATCACCGATAGGAAAAAGAGGCGAAAAAAAATGAGGGGGCCAGCGGCAAGAGGATTGCGAGTTGGGGGTCTTAGTATGATTTGTTTCTGGTTCCTATAGTTAAGTTAACAACAAGGTCTTGGATATGCCTAAATTTCAGATTGTCAACTGAGCAACGATACCAGTTTGGGGGTTTTTCCCGCAGATCTAGGGGTTTTTTTGATCGACGGGGGGTTATCTGGGGGGAAAAGTTATTTATGGTGGTTACGTTCGGCCTTACTAATAATCAAACACTAATGTCGACGATTAGCTGGTTGCCAGCTTTAGTAAAAATGTACAGCATTACAACTTTCTTAGAATCTATTACATTTTTTGTCATCGCAGAATTCAAATTTCATAATTTGTTTTCGTGAAATACAACGTCAATGGTTTATTTCACAATGAGGATTTTATTCTAAGAAAACGAATATATAAATCGCAAATCAATTTGCCCAACAGATATCTTTCAAAATTATTATAAGCAAAAAAACAAAACACAAAATAGGAAATGCACAAAATATCAGCTGATCTGTCAAATATCATATGGAAATCAGTTCGAAATGCCCTATTGTTCGAACAGACACAATTTTCGGAACTTTTTATAGTACGCTTAGTCGCTTACCTTTCGTTTTCTTACACTTCGCAATGGATTTATGAGTGAATTTATGGCGTACCTAGTAGGATGTCTTTCAAATTATTACATAAACTGAACACTGTTTATTAGAATGTTTTGATTTATTCATAGGCTGATCAGGGCTGTTTGGAAGTTTAATGTCGTTTTCCATTGGGCAAAAAGAAGCGTCCGGGAGAGTCCGGAATCGAAAAACTCACTTCTGAAACCGTTCCATTGGCACAAAAAATACTCTTCTGGTGATTCTTAGGAGAGAATTTCGCTTCTCGATTTGAAGTCAGAATCCACTCAAGAAGCACTCACACAAGTGTAATTTATGTATTTTATACAAGTCACCTGACAGCCGCCGTAGATTATTTTTTGACATTTCACCAATACTATTGCGGATTCTTTCAGAAGCTGTTTTGTTATTCCATTGGATTTCAGAATGAGTGGATCCCCGAGTGAAACCAATGGAAAACGACATAAAGATCACAATTGAATCGTTAGCAAGGGAATATTTTTGAAAATTGAAATAATAAAAGAAAAACTCACGCGGACCATCGCTTCCATTTTTGAATATCAATTTGCCAAGCAACGAAACGGTGCTTGTAAAAAAAGTATATAGAATTATAGAAATAAATACAATTTGATCTTTTAAAAATTGTATAGCTTATATTACTTAATTCGGGAAACTTAGAAAGCGACAAAATGTTAAATTCATTCAGAAAAATATAAAATCGTGGACATTTTTCTATACGAAAGCTGTCCTGTTTTCTCCTCTATGAATTCGCACAAACTACCTGTTATTCCTCCAGAAGTTACTAAATTTATTATTTCGCGGGGGTTTTGCTGAATGCTGATAATTCTTATATCTATATATTCGCGGAGTCAACCTTTTCACACAAACTCCATTTCCAAAGAGGGTTTGGTTGCAGCGAAATATCTACCTGGGCCGCCTAAGGTACTGAGGTACTGAGTTGTCGAAAAATGTAGGTATTCGGGTATGAGCTGTCCAATCCAAAAGTGAACCGATATTTTATTCTCTTATCGGCCATTTTTAGTGGTCGGGCAACACTCCTCTTGAAAATGACAAAGAAGCACTCACACAAGTGTAATTTATGTATTTTATACAAGTCAGCTGACAGCCGCCGTAGATTATTTTTTGACATTTCACCAATACTATTGCGGATTCTTTCAGAAGCTGTTTTGTTATTCCATTGGATTTCAGAATGAGTGGATCCCGAGTGAAACCAATGGAAAACGACATTAGCTTATGCCCGAGTTAAACATGGCTTTCTGACCATTAATATTTAACCCTACAGTTAAATTTGTTTATTGGTAAAGGGATTTTGGAAAGTGTGGAGTCTTTGCGCAACCTGCCAGACTAAAGTTGATTATTGGTAAGGCCGAACAACGACAACTATATTTTAGGACTTTTTTTCTAAAATTTGATTATGTTTCTATTTACTGGCTAAAGATTTTCTTATTAAATCTCGAAATCTAAATTCACTTTACAAATTGGTCACGTGATTCATATGGCAGCAACTAAGAAAAGAATTATCTTTTTGAACAGAGTTACAAGTTGTCCCGCTCATAACTAGATACACTACATCGCGCATTTAATAACAAAGAACTAATAAAATTAAAAGTCGAAACTAAAAATGTTTATTGGTAAGGCCCAATGCCTACTTTTTATTGCAGAGTTTTCGCAATAATTCTGAAACTGCCTTTTTCCATTATCAGTATTGAAAAGTAAAAGCCTGATTTTGAAATAGTTTAGGACTATTTCAAAGAGAAATGATGTCGGCTTTATATCATGCATCTAGACATCAGTGAGCTACAGCAGATTTTCGACGAACAATTTATTTAGCACCATATTTCTTTATACCTCCTCTTTATATCCTGCCACAAATCGTTCCTTCCAACGTTGTTGTTAGCCTACACGTCAACCGTAGAACGAGTCTGCAGTGTTAGATGATGGTAATACGGCATCGGCTTCATCGATCGCCTATAAGAAGTTATGACGAATATTATTATTCAGTTATATCTTTCACGTAGGTGGTGCGTGGTGGTACAAGGCGTCAATTGATTGGGAGAGCCCATGCTGGAAGAAAGTTCGATAAACAGTTTTGTTTTGATGAGTAGCTTGGATCATCTACATATTAATATAAAGGGTGTTTTTCGATAGGTTTGTTTTTCGAATTGGCAACATCTTTTACAAAAAGAACAATGGCCGCATTCAAGAATCTAGTCATCTTAAGTCGACTAGATTGGTCTGGAGGAGGTGTAAACTGAACGCAAAAACTATATTGGTCGGGAACGTCACTTTTTCCATACGTCATCCACCTATGAGAACTGTCAACTTAGTACTCAATCACGAATTCCTTGACTAGATTCGTCGGCTACCCGTCCATAAACGTCAACTGAAAAAGCTGCTCACATGACCGAATTCGACCAATCAAAACCGAGATTCACTTAGTGAGAGAGCTGTCAGACTTACTAAACTAGATACTTGAACGTCCCCTATTTTTCAGTTGACAACTGGTTTGTAATCATTTTGGTTTGCCATTTCAACGTGTTACTCATGTTACCATGAGTTAACCTACGATACACAGACACATGGTCCCAGCTGGTCGAATATTTAGTCCCGAATTACACTTCCATACTAATGTTTGTTCGACCCTGAAGCGGCCAACTTCTCAACCTGAGCACTTCATTCCGTCCATTGAAGATTGATATGTCACCAACTCTTTTCCAATAGCCTAGTGTAGCATTAAAGTTCTCTTAAACACATACAATGTTTAAAACAATTAACAATGTTCAAAAAGTTACATGACAGATTGAAATCCAATTTGGGATCAAAGTATCTAGTTTCGGACGTTGGTCGTGGACTTACCGGCCTAACAAGTTACAAACAAACTGGTACCGGTCAATTAGGTTGTTGAGAAATGTTTTCTGATGCTCACATTGTCGCTTGTGGTGAAAATTCTCTGCATTGCACCTGCATTGTGGCATATTTTCTTTTACAGATCCATAATACAGATTTTGTTAACTCAAATTTTGTTCTCAAATAACTATATTTAGGCGAGGCATGCCATTCATAATAAGACTGCCACACATGTATGTAAGAAATATAAGATTACGGCATTTGGTTATAATTTGTTTACGTTCTCTTGTTCATAATTAACCTGAAGCATTGTTAAAAGAGAAAACGTGGACTTATTTTAAAAAATTTCGAAAGCGATTGCCATGCATTTTCTCTTACTGATACGTCACAACATAAGAAATGAATATATAATGCCCGAACACACATTTGCAGAAATTCTGGACGCAGCACAGAATGCAGTGCTGCAAGTAAAACAGGCGTGCAGAAAACGATTTGTCTTTTACCGACTAAGCAGCTGATGTGTTTGCAACAAAAACAAACACGATCAGCAAATGTCAAAAGCCGATGATGCCAAATACTTGAAATTGCAATTTATTTTCTTTTGTGTTGTGGTACGCTTGAATTTTGCAACGAATTTAGAACTAGAGACATGTTGCAGTGCTGCGTTCAGTGCAGAATTTGCGTGTGCCTATATCCATATAAACATGTGTATTCTAATCTTGCTGCGCAGTGAATTCTGCACATGTGTTTTGGGCATAACAATAGGTTCGGTTGCGTATGCGGTTTGAATCGAATGCAATCGCACAAATACTATAAACGTACTCATCAAAAATAACAGAAAAAGAGAAAATTAGCAAAATAACGAGTAACGAGTGGTTCCTCCCTTGGCTCGAAACAGCTCATAGAATTTCAACCAACAAGTACTGATAAATATGTCAAATGCACAAATTTGTCAAGAAACAAATTCAAAATCCGGCTTAAAAATGAATTGCACAGAACAATAAAATCTGTAAAAATAAAGAAAATTCGGTGGTGGTCAAATGTTGTCCTAGAACTTTTCATATGTTGCAAAAAGGTAAGTTATATATTTATTTATGACATGGATTAGATATCAAAGATGAAACAGAGAAATGTAGCTCGATGTCTATTCGCGTAGGTTGGCATATATTCTGAGTTTGACAGATTTGTACTGTTTGGCTCGGGAAAGTACGCGAATAGACCTAATATAACATATCACATACTTTTCCAACATGTTGTAACCATCACTGTCCACCTAAGGAAGCTTTTCCTGTGTGCGTTCGGTTTTGTGATATCAAATTTGGGCACATAGCACTTACCTGGGATTGACATTACAGCAGTTGAAATCCAATAATCCTTCCTGACTTCTAAGTGCTCATTTTTAAGAAATATTAAGTATAAGATATCTAAAACTAATTCTATTACAAGACGTCTCCAGAAATAAAACGCTTTAATTTGTCGAAAACTGTCTGAACCTTTAAAAATGTCATTGTTAATGCTACTATTAAGAAATATTTATCGTATATCTATCTAGTCTTTTATTATCTTACAGTACGCGAAATCAACTACCTATACTTGTGCAACCTCTGTTTCTGATTTTGATTTATATACCTAACGATATTCAAATCATTTATAAATGTTTTCCCTTTCAATAAATGTCATCTTTGATAGCGCAACTAAGCCAAGTTTGGCTGCTTGTCATCCCTTCACCAATATATCAATATTAAATGTCACAGTCAAGCAACAAGAATCAATACCGTCAAAAAATGCTCAACTAGAATTGTTATACCGCCAAAGATAAGCTTAGATTAGAAAAGTACTGTCAACTAAAACAAAGAATATATCCACTGCGATTTAATCAGCAGTATATTGTGTTGTACGTTTAAAATACATAAAAGAACATCTTTAATAGTTGAAAATAAATCATGTTTATTCTTCTTTTTTTCTAAAAAATAGTTGTGCTTTAAAAGTTACATTTTTTTTAGTTCACATTGGGAACCTTGCGCATAAACCTTTCGGCGGTTTCTGCTTCAACGAAATAAAAAAAAGGAGAGCAACTAAATACAAATAAATTCAATCTTGTTTGTAACGTTAAACTAATAATGGAAACAGTTCCTTAATACATATAAATAACGAGGAGACAACGACGACAGTTTAATGAACTTCATTATCCGACGCGTCAAGTGGTTCTTTTCCAATGCCATTCTGAGAATGGTGCTTATTCAAGAGTGCCTTAACTAAATCCGATGTAAATTTCTCCACCAGCAGCAGTGCTCTGTCGGGTGGCATCTCTAGCAACGATGATGTCAAAAATTTACCAAAAGCATCATATTTTTGGGTTCGCGTTGATTCAATACGCAAGCGTTTTTCAGGCACTATGTTCTCCGAATTCATACGTCGAATGTTTGTCTTCGGCACTATAGTTCGCATGCATTCTATATTTCGTACTGATATGGCGGTTTTATTTGGAGGTGTCCCTTCCGATTGAACATTATTTTCACTGTAATAAGTATGGAAAAACAATTTATATCAGTAGTTGTCGTTGACATATTGCATATTATACGTACGGTGAAAGCATGGAATTGTTGACTTCGAAGTCTAAATCTGGTTCCTCGGGATTACTGCCTCCTTCACTGAAAGAATAAATTCAAGAAAATTATGTTTTAATATCTTTGCAAGAGTTAGACATGGGTTTCATTTATTACGAGTCTCCGTCGATTCCGTTTTCCAATTTAACAGTGACCATCCCATTCGCAACAGAATTTGCTGTTCCAGAACTTGAGGAGGGATTACTTATCGAACGGTATTCATCTGAAGGTCTCGCAAGCATACGTTTGTAGGAGCGACGTGGCCTGATGTGCGTTGAGAGGAAGTGCAAGTGCTCATACAATGGCCACTGGGAATGAATTACCTTATTGGGATACTCTTCGGCAAGATTTTCCAGGCGACGTTTTTCCAAATTGTAACGATTTCTCAGTTGCAGCATACGATCCTTGAGTAGTGCGACTGTTTATATAGAATAAAAGTGTTATTTTACTAAGTGGCCTCGATGTTTGTTACGGGTCTTTTGGTGTTTGTTAGATATTTCGACAAGGCAAGTATAAGTAAAACTGTAACTTGAATCTGATCAGTATTGTTATTTAACTAAAATGTCAAATGTCAGAAAATAGGCTTAATATTTAAAATACTACCTACATATGGTTGGGAATACCTACTACCTACATATGCTTGGGAAACACTTAAAAAGATCCTACTATGTCATTTACACGTATTAAATTACACTGCTCATTTTTTCATATGCTAAAAATTCTCTAAAATCGACGTTTTGCTTACATTTAACCAAATCTGACATAGCAATTTGATTTGTCACTTGAACTACTACGAATGTTATTGATTGTCATGCACAAACTTCCTCTTTATGGAGCTGGACATGCAATACAACGACACCTTTCTTTAGTTCAATGAGGTATTTTTTCGAGAACATACAATTAATTAATCAAACATACAGAAACTCTAGAAGAAGTGGCATCACAAAACAAATGCATTTCGTTCGTCTTGAGTTTGAGAACGAAGATTTCGTTCGCCGGTAAGTTCATCTGAGAATCCCAGGCGAGCCATAACAAGATCAGACTCTGTCTCGTTTATTTTCAAATAAAATTTAACGCAAAAAAGTGTAGCTTGTAGGTAAACTTGTAGATAGATTGACATTTAAATTTAGCATTCAAATAAACACCAAAATTCTCAATCAAGGAACATTTTCATTTCATTGTATAAACATCTGAATGCAGTGACGCTCTTTCAATTATTGCGAAATGCAGATTTTAAATTATTTTGTTTGGGAATGTTTCCTACAAATTCTACGAAAACAGACTTAAAATGCCTACAAAAACAAGTTTAATTTTAAATTTGTATTATTTAATAAATTATACATAATCATAATATTTTCATTATAGCAAAATAAAACCGGCCCTACACAATATAGGTATTTTGATGTTTTATGCGTCCGGCCATTACAGTCATACTCAATGTAATGATTAAATTCTTATGAAGCGGATACGTCAAATTATTCATTCAAGTACGAATGCTTAATATATTTTTAATTGTATAACATTAGACTTTGTGGTTGAGAACACTTGTGACTGCTTTAATACGTTATTGAATGAAACGTACTCAAGTAGACGATCAACATTTTAGATAATGTATTAACAGGTTTAACTTTGAAATTTTATTGTGATGACATTTAATTTTACATTTACTCAATTGGTACTCAATATGGCTCAGGTTTTAGTCTTTAATTTCAAAACAAAAAAGACTATGTGTTATGTGGAAGAAGCTTAGCTTGTCCCGGATACAAGGGGATGAGGTGTCTCGGACCAGGACTTATGGTAAGTACATACAAAGGTATACATATTTGATATTTGAACGTTAAAGCCTAAGCTAAACAAATACTTAAAGACTGTCTGAATATTGATTTTTTTTTTAAATGCTTAAGATCTTTTTAAAACTACACTACTCTTGAAAACTGGATAAAACATAATTTAAAAAAAAAATTATTAAAATAAGACAACGGAAACTGTGGCTACTAATACTGAAGTAATCTGGGGCTCTACTCTTTATTTTCTTCCGAAAGAAAATCATATTTTAAATAACCTTTAGCTTCTAAGTGGGTACTCTGTAAGACTTTCAGGGCCGTTTGCTCATACGACTCTTAACGATTTAAGTTCTACTTAAATATTTATAGACTACTTTTTTTAGGGCATAAACTGTCACATAAGAGTTTATGTGGCACTTAATTCGCTATGGGTCGTATCAGCAAACGACCTTCAGAATTGTAAATCCGAGAATACTAGATTTTATACCGCTTTAGAAATAGAGAGTAAAAAATGATCGTTTTTAAAGAATTTCAATTTCGAATCTACTCGTATGTAGGGTCGTTATCAAAGCTAATGAAATTTGGAAATTTGTCATTTCTACTTATTTCTCATTTGGAAAAAAATCTGACGGCTTCTGAGTATTTTTGTTCGAAACATTTTTGTTTTTTTTTTGTTTGCACTTGTAAATGCGTCTAAATCGTCGACTGATTTTCAAGTCGAAATATTCTAATATTCATCATTTATTCAGAACCATTTTGTTAATATTTTTAATAACCTTTTCTATCTACCAATTGAGCAATAAATTGGGTAAATTTCGTTATTTAACGTCGTTTTTAAATTGGATTTGATAACAATCTGTAGCTTTTCAGTATCAGCCTTCAAACAAATTCAGTTAAACGTGACTATATTTTAGAGAAAAGTTAACCAACAAAAATAAATTATTGAAGCAACAGCTCCTTATAGCCCAGGCCTAGCTTCTACCTTCTATCATAAATAATTACTGCAATCTTCACTAATTTATAAGACTGTTTTGTCGTTAGGTCTAAAATATAAATATAAATAAATCTAAATTGAAGAGCTTTGTCAAGACAGTTGTTTGCTAGACTTTCGAAAAAGGGTGGCGCAGCCGATAAAGCTATTAGGTGTAATTTCTGGGGATCGAATCGGCGATCCCTAACATGAGCGAAATTTAAAATTTCAATTTTAAAAATTAAAACAAACGCAATTTTTTTATTTCTCATTTTTCCGAACAGTGTGTTCCATAAATTACAACCACGATCCAAAATATTAGTGAGCCTTTTGAAATGCGAAGACACAACGAATTTTTCAGGAATCATCCGGAAGAATATCAACCACAAGCTAATTGTACTTAAAATCAATAAAACACAATTTTGTGTTTCCAAAAACTAATTAAGTAGATAAAGACAGACGAATTTCTTTTTGATTTTGTTTTTAGCTCATTTCGAACCTCTTTCTAAAAAAAAATAGTTGTTACTGCTCCAAGACTTTCTTAATATCAGAAGCAACAATTCAAAAAATATATGCCCAAGCTAAATTTTTTTCTTCTAAAATATATTTGTAAGTTCAAAACAAACTTAATCAAACTAAATAATATCTAAAACGCAGATGTAAATTTATGGAAGTTGCTGTGTTTATTTACAAGCATTCGAATTTCGTTTAGAGCAATATTCGAATAGCTTATAAAAACGTATGAGCACTACACAAGGAAAATATTTGTGTACAAATCGATATTGCCCTTGAGGAATCCCAAACATAGGCGAGAGAATCGGCTGCTAGGTATACCTGTACATAAACTAACAAAAGTAATGTGTTTTAATAGGGTATACTAAGCAGAACTAATGAGGGGTATTGGATATTGGACATGGGCAGTATTGTTTTTTTTTTATGTAATCTTACAGCATATTAGAGATATAATTGAGTATGTATGTATAGATATTTTCTTTTATGAAAAATAATACAAAATCATAAAAAATATTACTTTATTTAAAAATGCAAAGTCTAACTTGAAAAAAGAAAATCTATATTTAATAGATAGGTTCATATGCATAATTCGATGTTTGTTGAATAATTTTGTTATTATTTGTAAGTATACCTATACCTATTCCCAAGTGGTATTCTTGGTATTTTTTTGGGTTTCTTTACAGGTATGTATGTATATCTATAATTGGTTGAGGAAGTTTATTTTTTTATTTATTGGCCTTTTGGCGTTTCTTTGGGTGACGTCAAATAAGATCGTGGGAATACGGAATTACGTCATTTACCTTATTTATCATAAACGAAAATGCCGTCAATCGTTTATCATATAATATTTAAGAGGAGCTTTGTACCTTTCCAAGTGTGTATATTTTTATTCTCTTTATTTTGCTAGGTGACTTTTGTTAGATTTTAAAAAGCTGTTCGTTCAGAAATGTTCCGTGAATTTTCCTCATGTCAGAAATAAAGTCGTTGTTAGCGAACTTCGGCAAAATCTGCAATCGTGAACTCACTTTCTTAAAATTTGTTTTCCGATGGAGGCGGGATGAAACATTGCCTCAAATAAAAAGCCTCACCAGTTAGTCCGATCCTTAGCCAACTGCCTCTAAGTTAGTTGAGGTTTTTCCTCTCTGAATATATATTTTTTTTAAATGTCTCAAATCCGAAATACAGCGCTGGTGTTATTAAGGTCTTATAAAGTCTCTTTAATTGCTTGCGAAAGAGACTTACTTACTGCAGAGTTCAAATTGCTTTCATAACCCGAACAAAATTGTAATTGTTGACGGTTGAGTTTTGCATGGATGCCAAAAATAGCCATGTCTCTGTTCATAAGCCACTTTTAAATCGATGAAAAAATGGAGAGTTGGGTTTTTTTCCAAATGTGTGAAAATAGCACTAAAGGGACCTATCAGATTTTTAACAAATGGTTTTAAGCGTTCACAAAACATGCCAAAAAGGGTCTTGTTTCTTGCATGCGATGCTAAGGAGACTTGCTGCATAGGTGGCGGAGTTGAGAGACGTGGGTCAAACGATGCTGATATTCCTGCTATCCGACAAGTCAAATCCAAGAGCATTTCTCAGATCTGTACATTTTTTAATCACATTTGCTTACTATCCAAATGATCAATTTAAAAAGTTCTATTATCTTAATTTAGAGACACTATAAAAACTTTTAAAAACAAAACTGATAAGATTCAGAAACGTTGTGAGAGACAAATTCTGACAACGCACTAGCTACGATTTACAGACACTCGTCGCCCACTTATCTCCACTTGAAAAGTTGATAAAATGTATTTATTGTTGCACAGAATACAAATATCTAATATAGGCAATTCGCTGGTTGTATGATATTGTTATTTTTGGTGGCAGGTGAGGTAGGTAACTTTATGAATTTACAATGACAGAATTACCCATCGTTACCCATGAAATATTTAGGAAAGGACGTTATTAATAGTAAGGACCAACGACACCCATATACTTTTATATAATTAATATCTAACAAATTCTGATGCAATGCCAACGTAAAGCAATCATAATCAGTTTCCCCTCGCATTTGTTTTGCATTTTGACTTTGAAAGTGCACTTTTAATGCTCATTCTAACTGTTTTTAATCCAATATGTAGGTATGTTGTTTGTTGACACACGAAATAACAAACTTAACATCTTCGTAAAAAAGTGTACAACACTATCAGCCCAATATAATAATGGCCCTCGAGCTTTTTCAGTAGAGCAGTATGGTATGCTTTTTGCAAGTTATCCGATTTCTGAAAATAGTTTATTCGAGCTTTCTTTATCTTTGAGATTTCGATCAATATTTATATTTGTACATTACAGTGATGTATGTGTTTATAGCGAATTAAATTTACTTTTGACTTGCGTCTGGTTTGGAGTAGTGAAAATGATAAGCTGAGCAAGCCTAAGCATGTAATGAGATGCGAATGAGTAACGATAGTCGAGTAATTTCAAGTTTCTTTTTCAGAACTTTAATAATACAGTATACAAGGGTCGAGCCATACGTCACTTATTTTGCGGATTTTACAAGCAAAACAATAACAGATTCAGTCACGTAGTACTCGATCACGGATGCGGTAATTCAAGCCCAGTACTCTTTACACTTGAAGTTGTAACTTATTCTTTCAATTGCAATTTTCGTCTTATTGAAGATTCAAGCCCGTTTAACTGATGAAACTTTGACAAAGGGCAGATCTGTCCAAGACGGAATGGGATAATATTCACCCGAATCGGGAATTATATTTCCCCGGTTCCCTGAAATGGTTTTTACTCACGACACTCAGCTTTTTAAGGCATTTTGTAGGTCAGACCCACCGGAAAATAATTCCCACATAAGGGTTCGTTTCCACACAATGGCGCTTTGCTTTTTTTGTGTTTGCCCGAAGTTCATGGAAATGAATGAAGCAAATATACTTTTTTGATAGTTTCAAAGTCTATTTTACAAAAAAATTGATTACACGAATATTAAACTTTGTGCGCCGATGAAAAATTTTTCTACGGCTTGTGTGACCCTTCTCGCTGGAAATAGAGCTAATACAATGTAACAATTTTTGGAGACCAAAAATGTATTATCATGCCGCCATACAGCTGTGTCTCTTTCTGACATTAACCTTATTGGTAGGTACCTAAGTTAATATTCGAAGAAAAATAAGACAAAAGTGGCAGCCCTAAATGAAATTTTTCAAAGAGTCACACGCTGAGGTCGGAGGATATTTTAACCATGCCGTTCTATTTCTATTGCCCACAAAATCCAGATACCATAATAAACGAAGTATTTACAGAAATCAATTACTGTCAGTTAGCTATGTAGAAAATCTTCAGATTACATAAATTGTTTGGAACTGGAGCAGCGCATTATAAATAACCTACCCACATCGAACACGAAAACAATAAAGGGTTTCAATTTAGGTAATTTGAGTTCAAAGCGGAAATGATTTCGAACCGTTTTGTGTAACCATTTCAGAAACCTATTCACCATTTGAGTTGACGATTATAGTAGGTATCCAAAAATACTTTTTTTGAAATATATATATATGAATAGCATATAGCAGAAAGAAATACCGGAGAAATATTGGTTAAGGAAACCTAGATATGGTAGGTAGGGGGCGTATAGAACCATGAATATCGTGGGTTCAAAATACGTCGTTAGACAATGCTCTTATTTATAACTAACATGTTTCCAGTGTGTTCATTTATTTCTTTTGTGTTAGTAAAATTCAGTTGTTTTATTTTTATATACCATAATAAAGGCGAAAAGCACACACAATTTAACATTGCAGGATTTTTAGCAAGAAAAATAAAAACGAACTAACCAGGATGTGCTAACCTTCTATAGGAAGACTACTTAGCCATGCACACAAATTACAAAATTGAAATTTTTCCAAACCGCAAACTGTCGAGTAATGCCGCATTTACAAAATCACATATTTTTAACACGGAAGGTTAAAGGGATGCCCATTACAAAATACAAAATACCGGTGTGACTGAAAGGGACATCATTACCTTACACACGAAAATTCGTGAAAGTATTTTGCAGAGACAAATCATACTGAGACGCCCGACTCGCTGGCCCCCTCAATTTATTTTCAAATTCGCCATATTGTTTTCCTGCCGGTGTTATGTCAATTAAGAATCCGTGTGACATGCAAAAACATACAAAAAATATAAAAATAAATGCTGCCAACCTCGGCAACCGTGCTAGAGTTCGGGAATACCACATTCTTACATTTTAGGAATACCACATTTTGTGAAGGATTGGCTTAATAAAAACGAAATTACAGTTATGAAGTGGCCAGCACAATCACCTGATCTCAATCATATAGAGAATCTATGGGAAATTGTAGATCAGAGAATTGATCGTACAAAATGCTCCAATCTAGACTCGCTGCTCGAACAGGCTCAAATTGCCTGGAGTAACATCCCTACGCACATTATTGACAACCTTATTGGCTCCATGCCTCGACGATGTGCTGCAGTGGTCAGAAATAATTGATACACCACCAAATATTAGTAGAAAATGTTTTTTTTTTATTTTTTTATTTATGAATTCTGAAATGTGCTTTAGTTTTGTCCACTTAGTTTTTAATGAAATCTAGTTTATGTTTATATATTTTTAATAAGTTAAGGGATATAAGAAAATTGTTTATAAGAAATTGAGGACTGATATAAATTGTTTTGTAAAAAAATAAAGCTAGAAAGTTATCGAAGGTTTTTAAAATTTTCTTTACTTTTTTCCAAAGCGACATCTTTTCGTACTTTAGTTTGGGCCAACAATGTATGTAGACGCAACCATGCTTTACAGTGTATAAAACAACAAACATTTGTCGTTGTCAATTTTGGAGTTAGGAACGTAAACGAAAGCGACATCATTTTAAAAGATATTTCGGAATATGTATAAATAACGGTTTCGAAATTGCAGACCAACATTATTAACTCACAAGAAGGAAATTTTCCATTTACAAAAAAAATGCTTAAGAAAAATGAACACAAACAAATAAGATTTGCATTACTAGAAACATTGCGTAGAGTTGATGGCATTAATTTTAGAAGCATTTTATACAAATGAAAACACCATATTACTTCAACTACTTTTGAAGTATTTTTATTGCCGGCAAGTTGTTACTAAAAATGTGCTATGTAGGTCAAGCAGTTCTGGTACCTCCCATACAAAATCATTATTAGACACATGTTTCTCTCTGGCTGTTGAAAGCACGATAGCGCCCAAAGCAATTGACATAGGCGAATGAAATTTGATGAAAGTACTTCTTTTTATCGTCGTCAGGTTGGTATTGAAAATGGGCTATGCCGGTTAAGTAGTTCGGGTACCTCCCATACAAAATCATTATTAGACCCATGTGTCTCTCTGTTTGTTGAAAACAGGATAGCGTCCAAAATAATCCACGTAGGCAAGTGAAATTTTTTGAGAAGACTTATTTTTATTGCCGGCTTATTTTTGTTACGAAAAATGGGCTATGTCGGTCAATTAGTTCTGCTAGCTGCCATACAAAATCAATATTAGGCCTATGTGTCTCTCTGTCTGTTGAAAGCAGGATAGCGTCAAAACAAATCGACCTAGGCAAGTGAAATTTTGTGAGAGGACTTACTTTTATCGTCGTCAGGTTTATATTAAATTTGGACTAAGTCGGTCAATTAGTTCTGGTACATCCCATACAAAACCAGTTTTCCATGACTTGTATGCAATGGTATCAAAGCATCGGCCAGGCCGATGATATCACTTTTACTTGTTTTTTTTTTTCTGGATCGAACCTGGGTCCTCTCGCTTAGTAATTAACCATTAAGACACTGCGCCTACTTTAATAAATATCCCATGTAAAGGCTGAGTTAAATTTATCAACTAGTTACACATCAGTTAGGCAAGATCTTTGGGCATTACTAGGTTATAATCATTTTTAATCTTCGCACTAAATATTTTGTAGGCCACAATGGGTAATTTTATATTGACAAATTCGAGATTGCGAGTTTGTAAAATCTAGCCTGGCCACTTTATAATATGATTATTAGTATCGCGCTTTGTGTTCTAAATGACGTATGCTAGCTAACTTGTGCATCGCCATAATATTGAATGTCCCTTTCATTTGTAAAAAAAATGTAGGTAGGTACGTATATAAAAACCGAATGATTGCGAGAAGATAGGTCCACAGTCAGTATTGCGACACAATTACATACATATTTAGTGAATCTCTTAAAATATAGATACCTACGTACCTACCTAGTTAATTTGGTAAACAGTTACTAGTCATCTAGCTCAATGAAGAAATCACAATAAAATCAAGTCAGATCAAATCATTACACTATAACAATAGCGATGAGTAGGAAATACATTTCAAGGCATACAAAAAACGTTCACTTGTTATAAATTTAAACAAAACGCGATATTGTCGTTACATTACACATGACACACATTTCTTTTACTAAACATAGGTATCTGCCTAACTGTGATTAAAACTACACAAATAAAAACTATCTATGTATACCTACCAGCTACCACCTCTTCGCACAATATTATGTAGATAGGTTACTGTAAAAAACAGCCACAAAAATTATTCAAATACAAAATAACGTATCTTTATATCTTCCACTCAAAGCGATAACGAAAAAACTAATAAACTCCAAAATATTCTTTTCAATAACAAAGAAAACAACTGGCAATTTCACACCAGCAGAAAAGAAAACACTTTATAAACTTCTCAACTTCTTGCCACGCAAGCCCTAACCTCTAAGCAGAGCAAAAGAAAAGCTCACTCGAGATAGAAGATATTAAAATATGTAATTGCAATTTATTTCAGAGCTTTCAAACTTATTTTATACTATTTTCATTACAGCTGAACCGCTAACCTCATCAATTTGAATAATAAATATGCAATACTTGTCTGTAATTCCTTAGATTCATTAATCAACCAATCTACTTGGTATACATTGAATTGCGAGTATTTATACATAGATACAAAGTAAGCTAATTATCTAAACTTGAAGAAATATCGTTTTGTATATAAAATACACCAAAAGCCGCGTTTCATCGCAATACATAAACACTAAACAAACAAACAACAGTTGTCGGTGGCTGCTGTTGCCATTGCCACAGTCAACGTCAATGAACCGTCTTTTTCTTTTTTTTGTTCGCCTGTTGCAAGCAAGTAGGTACATAAGTGTATAACAAATTCTTACCATCGTATCCCAATCTGTTTGATATATCTTGCCATGCCTGTGCATTGTATATTTTATCTTTGAAATGTGGCGAATCCCTGTCATAGAAACCCGGCCGGCGTTCAAACTCGCTGATGAGATTTACGTCGAATTCGCTCATGTCAAAGATCCCACGCGGTCGACCACGCTTACGTTTCGAGTACTTCTTGTTGTTGTAATATGCCACTTTTACTGATTAGTTTACGAACCGAATACGAACAAAGACCAAAAAGAAACGTGATATAGTTAAATAGAGAGAATCAACTAAGTCAATTATAGTATCTCGTTTAAAATCATTATTTCATTATCAATCCGTAAGAAATAATAATAAAAAAAAAATCAGTAAAAATTATAAAGTAAGCACACGAAGAGGTAGATAGGTAGGTAGGTAGATATAGGTAGATTGAAGAAATAAAAAAATTGTATTATTCAACTACAGGTACTAATAATGAATGTCAATTCAAACATACAAGTACACCAGCACAGCACAGCATATCACCCGAGCGAACTGTTATAGTTAAAGTATTTAACAAAAGCACAAACAAAAAATATCTCACTTCACCCCGCGCGCCAACGAACTGAGAGGAAAGTACACGTTCGAAAACTTTCACACAACAAAGCTCTGACTGCGTCCACCAAATTAATAAACATACATAAATTACAAATTATTAAAACAAAAAAAAAAAAAATAAACAAAAAGTCGTAGGTATTTCTATATAAAATAAAGTCTCAGTATATCTGCATCGGGTCGCACTCGTTTATAACACGATTATTTTAGTTTCTTTTCTTGTCTGTTTGTTGAATTTAAATTTTTAATTTGAAATTAAAAATAAGTTGCGATAATACCAAAAGAAAATCAAACAACAAAGCCACAGTAAAAGTACAGAAATGATGACGAAGCCACAACAACGACGAGTATGATGACGCGCACGCCAACGATCCATTCACACCGACAATTTTTTAAAAACTAAACTCTAAATTCTACTTCATATTTTATTTTGCGCTTAAACATGTACTACTCTTAAATATAAAACAGAAATAATATAAGAAAATCAACACACACCATTGTGCGCAGTCATCATGCAAGGGTATGTGTTATCGGAATCGCGTCAGGCACGATATACGAACACGATGCCACAGCATAAACGAGTTTTGTACCATGCCAGGCAGCTGAATGCCGAACAGCAATACGGATATTTTAGCTGTGTAGCAGCAGCCATCAGGCATCGCATTCGCATACCACACAGATATAGGGTTTTCGATTACAAGAAAATAAAAACAAAAGAATAAATGCCTTTCTGTGGCACAAACTCAGTAGGTAACTGTCGGTTAGAGAGGTTCACATTCATAGATACGAAACGGAAACATTTTCGTCCTCTCGCTGGTATTGGTAGAGCGCATATAAATATTCGATGAACGGCCCTCGTCGTAGAGCTACAACAAAAGGAAGTGTGTGTGGTTTGTGCATGTGTGCGCCTGTCGGGTGTAAGAAATAAAGAAACGTTATACATAAAATAAATAACGAATTAATTTTAATCACTAAAAATGTGTTTAATTTATTTATCTTCTGTTGTTTTTTTATTTTTTTTTTTTTTGTTTGCTATTTACTTTCTGTTCTTTCACTTTGCCGTGACCAGCATATCTAATTGCCTTGAGTTGATGAAACTAATGTTAATTTATCCAAGTACATAGATGTGTGTATCTTTGTTGAAATTATAATAATTTTATCGTATCTATTATACTTTTACAGTGAGCTGAATTTATTTCGTTATTGCCTAGGTAGGTATTTTGCAACTGTTTTGTTTGTTCTTTTTTTGTGTACCTAATTACGCACATGTTATGAGTTTTTGAATTTGAAATTATTTTGCAACATACAAAATAGAACTACAAACAGTTGATTTTTATTGTTGGGTTAAATAACTACCAACGAGGCAGGTAAATTTATTTCGTTCCATTCTTCTTCCACTACAAGAGAAAAATATCCGAAGACGAACACAAAGTGAAAAAATATACTATCTATATACTTATATAGAAAAGACTTCTTTTTTTTTTCAATTTACATTAAAATACGATGAATGGAAAGAACTACGCAGAGAAAAATAAACTAAAGTATAAAAAAAAAAATCGTAGCAGATAGGGCAGAGATAAAAAACATTTTAGTATTTATATATGGCGGTTGACTGAGCTGATAACTCGTAGATACATATTATTTAGAAATTAGTACCTAATTCTGCTTATTCATAATGAAGGGCTATCCATATATTACTCATTACTTTTTATTGCTTTGTAGATTATCATTATAACGACAGAATTTCCTTGTTATATATACAGTTTTTTTTTAAATCTTTACAAGTATACCTAGTGTAGTTGCTTTTGTATGGCGGGAATTTATTTATGTGAAGGTAAGTGCAAAACAAGAATTGTGGTTTATTTTTAGAATTTGTTTTTGTATTATTATAAGAATACAGTTTGATTTTATCATTTAAAATATATGATCTGATAAGTGTTATCATTTGTTTGTTAAAATTAATTTATATTTATATTTTTTTCTAACGCAATTAGTAATAAAATTTAAGTTTATGTATAAGTGAAAGTGGGAAATAACAACATTTTGTAGTATTTATTACAATATACATTTTTTAACAGGTTTTTAGATGTTTGAATTTTAATGTGGTAATCTTTGTATGAATTACGAAATAAGTGGCAAAGTATACGTACAGGTAGATAAATGGAAAATGCGCAAGATCAGAAATACATTTTACGGCAGAGATAATACATTTGTAGAGTTAAACAATGGGATGTTTTGAACAATACGAGTACGAAAAGGTTAATTTCCACGCCAGATTTATCACATAAACCTATAAAATATTTACTGTGAACGTTAAATAAGATTATAAGTAAGGTAGGTACCTAACATATGTATTTTTAGTATTCTCTTCTGGTTTTCTCGGTATGGGCGTGTGCTGGATGGGAATACAAAGCCGGGTTTCGGTACAGCAATCCATAGTCGATCGGTATTTGCTGCCTGCCGTTCTGTGGCATCGCCACCTTCAGTTCTTTAAGATTTCACAAATATACCGAGAAAAGTGGAGATAATCTCGGCATCCGTATTATCTCGGTAAAGCTACTAATACCGAATACAGGTACCGCATTGATATAGATCATCGAGCGGCCTTAACTATATTGATTTATATTGCATCTTAACTCCAAGTTACCAATACCATTTAACCGTCTTCTTTTATATTTTTGCCATTCAGAATAGCTTGCTTTATATGCAAATAAAATATGTCATCGGGAGTAAGTAAAACTCGGACAATAGTTAAAAGTTAATATTATTACGGTACCGTGTTGGATACTATACGGTTAAAATATCGGATATATAAAGCGAGAGTCGAGAGTAAAACTGTTCTGACAAAGCTTCTAAATTCAGCCGGAACGGATTGCAAGTCCCTTTACTTTGTGTTAAAAAGAAAAGTCGTACATCAATCTGATATAATAACGACGTAATAGGGACATGCATGGTTTATTACCTTGCTTGTGACTTCTAAAACCGGTCTGACAATTGCAAAATAATGGAAATAGCGATACAATGGAAAATACACATAAACATTTGATTGTTTGGAAAATATAGCTACGCACCATGTGCCAAGTTCAAACTTGTATAGCCCAAGCAAAAATGAACCAAGGAAACTAATGCAAAGATTAGGTACATATCTACCCTAATACTTTTCTACATCTACTTATCTACATTTCAACCAACAACTACCTGATGCTGTGGGTTCACGTATTACTATTACTCATATAGGTGCATAACTGTGTTGTTTGGTAGCCATAAGAGGAAATTTAGCAGCCCTCCTTTTTCAACGAATACTGCAAATACAGTGGTGTCCGCTTATAATGACTTCTAGTCGAACAAATAAATTGGTTCGTTATAACGAATATGTGATAGGAGAATATGAACTTTAAGTTACATTCAACCACAAATCCTTTGTGCTGCATTTGAAACAGTTGCGACTATTAATATAATTATTAAAGCTCGAAAAAATGCGAGAAAACTCCGGATTTGTTGGTAAGGATTAAAGTAACATTTCGTCGGCTTAATAAGAAAACCTCGTAACTCCATTTTTGGCAAAAATTACTTTTTGATGCTATCTTATAGAAACTCAGTAGGCGCATTGCTATGGAAAACCTCGTAGCTCCTTTATAAGTTAAAATCACTTAAAAATCATCAAAATCAGAATAACATTGTTAACTACAAAGTTGAGCTTGGTAACAAACTTTCGTTCCTCCTGTAAAATTCAAAATTTTGGAGGTACGAGGTTTTCTTATTAAGCCGACGATTTTCAGTTCCAACTTTTTTATTTTCGCGGTACTGGCTCACGAACTTTATCCTTTGAACATTCCTCTTGAGTTTGTTCGTCTTAATCTTTTTGCTTGCGTTGATTCTTTATAATCGTGCTCGCATTAAGTGGTCAGTACTGTTGTGGGCACAATAGGTACGTGCAATACCATAGGACGTGCATTTAAATAGGTATAGGTGTGAAATTTTGTAATAATTTGCGTTATTTGATAGTCCCAATAAAATTTGTTGTTCTACGTAAATTTTTTGCGAAGTTTATATACGCATTTTACTATTATCTTCAGTAAAAGAATGTCGGTTTGATTGTCACAACTGACAATCACAAAAGCGACTGACAACTGCCACTATCACCATCGGGGTATCCACTTTTATGATCACTTGTAGCAATAATATTTTTTGAGGTCGTCTACAAGACGGTGGTGAATTTCATCGTTTGTCTATGGTGTCCCAAAAAGAGTTATTTCTCCCAGTTTCGGGATTGCACGTTGGGTTGACTTGACTACCCATCTATATAGTTATGTGGTTCATTATTAATAAATAAATAATAAACAAATCACATTTTTTCTTTTATAGAAAGATTTATTTAACGGCTCTTAAATAACTAGAATGACGAGCTACAACGGCCAACAGACGCCAAAAAACCCCCTACAATATCAGTTTACAAAGAACCTCGATCTCCAACATTATCTTCGTACGGAGAAAATGTTGGAAAGGGAAATTATCTTGAGTGAGTTTGGTTGCCGAGAATTATATAAGAACCTGGTGAATACGTTATATTTGAATAAATAAAACTAACTTCTGAGGAACAAACAAAATGGAAGAATTTTGTTTTATATCAATTGTTTTTATATAAGAAACTTTGTTTCTAATAGAAGTTCGCATATAAAAATAACTCGGATATAAGAAACAATTTTTTTTTTATTTTAGAGATTTCTTATGTATATCCGATTGTTATTAAAAACAATCCAGGCACACTTTATGATACTCGTGCCATTTTGGTTTGTTACTAACGGCCAATGCCTAGTACCTTAACCAGTTCGCTCTATATTTATGTTTAAAATGTTATAGGCGCAACTAAAAAAATAAAAAATAGTTGGCGCAACAGGCCTAGTTTCTCGCAACTATTCGTTGTGTGCGAGTTTTTCGTTTTTGGGACAAATGAAAGGGATCTTACAATTTGCTGCCGAGTCCAAACTGGTAACCGAGAAGCTTATTCATGACATTTATACTCTCGGATGTTTGCCAGAATTTCGAAGAAACTTAAGATGGAGTTTTTTTTTTCGGGAATCGAACCTGGTCCACTGCGCCAAAGACGCAGTTGTGTTTTGTTATTTCCAAATCGTCAATATTATCAAAAAAACAAACCTGTTGGAAAGAAAGTTCGACAATCGAGTCAATGAAACACTATGTATCCGAGCACCGATAAGGTTAATTTAATGAAAAATCTAATTTCCTTTAGTTGTTTACCAAAAGTTTTTTATACTAATTTGTTTAATTAATAATGCAGTCGCTCTTAATTACTTTTCGTCCCACTTGCATATCCATCTTCTCTTTGAGCCACCATAACCTAACTATGCTATACCTACCTAAAGATGAAAATCAACAAACTCGAGCTCACGCTGCAGATGCGATTCTATTAAATATATTTAATTTGAAATTTCTTTGAAGGATTTTTTACCTTATTTACATGTTGAACACTGACAAACTCCAGGTAAGCTATGCAATATGCATACACAGGTATGTGTCGCATGCAATAATAAATATTTCATGTGCATACACAGAAACCAGCTAAATTAAACCAAAAGTTCATATACCTACGCGTGGACAATTTATTTTTATTTAAGCAATAAATGGTAGCTGTTCATACCTACATAAAGTAGCCGCACGCATACCGTATATAAACCAAAAATACCTATAGCTTTTACAAAAAAGTTCCGCCCTATTTGCTAAGTAAAAACTTGAAAACAACAATAACCTAAATTACCGTATACGTATGAAAAACGATTTGATTTAATTAAATATACAAAATCTGTATTAATTCTCAATTTACGAAATTTATTTAACAAAGAACCAAAAACCAATAGTATACAATGCCGCATCTGTGTTGACTGAATATATCTACCGCCGCGTCAGCGCGTTGTTTTGTTTTTGTTGGTTGTTTTCTACACTTGGCAGGTAGCTATGTACAACTTTTTTTATTTTGAACTATAACCGTTCCCCCCACATTCTTTCTTCGGATTCCACCACCACTTACAAACTCGATGTGAAAAAAAAAGAGTGATTGCTGTCTCTGTCGCACAACAAGGGCGACTACGCAACGATTTATTTATTATTATTATTTTAACTTAAAAATATGAACTGAAAATGATGATCTACGTTTGTTAAATTTAGCGTACACTTGCAGAGATAATTATTTTTTTTTGTATTGCTCCGTGTGTACAAAGAACAAGCTGCGTTTTGTTTGTAAAAAAAAAGAGTCGTGTTAATTTAATACAAACGCGGATTTTATATGCAAACAATGTTAGGTTGTTTTACCTAGATTCGAGTGGAAATTGGTTGGAATGTCACATCCCTGCAATATCGCATTGCGCCAAATTCAACTGCCAATTATATTTGTGAATGATGGTGAGCATAGATCATAATCCAAGACTAGATTTGCCTGTACATGTTTAATGGTTTACTACGTCAAGTACATTCAAATCGAAATGTCAAATGAGCTTTCAATTACTAATTTTAACACAATGGCGGTGTCACAATTCGTCGATTAATTCTTTGGAAGAGCTGCACTTCAAGTTCCAACATTCTTGAGATTATGAATGAACTACACAGCCTTGACAGATCAATAATGAGAGGAATTTTCTTTAAAAACTGTAGTTGGTTTCGCTGTCAATGCATACAACCTGAGTGACATTTGTCTTCTCTTTACAAGTCTTGCTATAGAATCCACACCGGACCCCAATTCTCCAATTAGTTTATCTGTCAAAATCCCCGATGCGCTGCGAATAACTGAAATTTGCAATTCTCGGAATCCGTATACGAGAATTTCTCTTCGTATTGCATTCGTCTGCCTTTTCCATGCGGATTTACGTCTCGCATACGGAACTGTGAATTTGACACTTCAAAGCATAGACTAACCATACCATAGTCAGCTGTCAGACTAGCTAGGGTTTAAAATTTCTAATTTTGCTGAGCATGGTTTGTATGTACAAGTCTTTATGCCACCTATTGGCTGCTGGTTAAGTCGCCGCCGATTCTTTGAACAAAATCTTAGAAACGCTTTACGAGTATGACAGTCCACGACGGATATTGGAAACACTCATAACAAATCGCTCATAAGAAACGCCTTCGCAAACACCGTAGACTATATTTGGAAACAAATTTGTTGTATTTTAGAGATTTCTAATATCCCTCTTGCACTGAAATAAATGTGCAAACATTGACAATTTGCAACCGAATGAGGACGTGATTGAGCCATACCTTTTTGTTTTAAATAATAAAGGTCATAACTCAAAACTGCGATGAACATCGTATCAGAATGTTCGGTTCAATTTCGCACTAAAGACCTGAACAAAGATTGATGAGCGGATAAATCGTTAAAGTTCTCATTGCAGTAGACTAACAATGGAAAACTCCATAACTTAATGTACACTACCTACTAATAACAGCATTTAGTGTCCGACTTAAATTCTACGAACTCACGATGTCGATATTCTCCACATAAAATTAGTTATTTTAACCCAGAGTAAAATCAAGATTAAGATAATATACGATTAATGATCTAAAGCAAGTTTGAACAATATGGAAATTTTTTAATTCAAGTTGCATGAAACGACTACGGCATAATTTATTTATTTATCGAAATGGAAGGGTGATATATATATATTTTAATCCCACTACAAGCTGATTTCTTTTGCAACTATATAACAAAACTGTTTTTAATTATAAAAAAAAGAGTTACGTCCCCGTAAACCGTCTCAAAAATGATTTTGTCCTCGAAGATTAAAAATTCAAAGGAAAGAAAGTACCCTTTTCAATCTTTTTTTACTAAACAAAAAACATTTTCCACTTTCCTCCATTTCTCTATGTAGGTACTGCCAAGATTTCGTTGAATTTATTATTTAAATTTGAAAACCAAGAGCATTTGAATGTCCGTTAAAGTTTTGATTGCAAGAAACTATTAAACGAATTAGATCTGACAGAAGTTTGTTTTCTGATGAATTAAAAAGGATCTAAAACAAATTGAAAAACGTTATTGGAACTTTGTTCTACTTTGTAAATGAATGTCAGCCAATTCACAAAAAAAAACAAATTCACTTAAATGCTATAGTTTTTTAATTCACAAAATGGAAAATTATTCCACTAAAAATGTTTCAATTTTACTGTCGGGAAAAATTGATCAATATTTTTCACGAAAATGTTGACCGCTTAAAGTTTTTTGAAGGCATTCGTTTTAAAATGTCTAGGCTATATTTAAAGTTAATTATTAAATTAAAGTTTGCACCAAAACATTATTATTTTAGGTATTATGGAATTAATAAAGATTTTTCATGTGAAAAATGAAGACAGAATCAAAATCAGTCAAAAAACGCGCGCGCGTTTAAGACCAGGCTATAACTTTTTTATGTTTAACCCCATTCAAATCCATTTGTTATATGATACCAAACGGTATTTACCTAGATAAAAACTTTCTTTGTGGCATTGCAACCTAAATTAAAATAAATTGCATTACCACTTAAACATTGTGATCCGACAAGTTTTAAAGTTTTTTTTTTTTTAAATACCCAACCAATGTATGTAAACTAATATTGATCTGTGTATAAACACATAACTCAAAGGAAAATGACTGTGTACATATAAATAATACAATTCTAGATACCTGTGATTATTTTCTGCAATTTGATTTATTCACCCACCATATAGCTACAGGATTTCTAATATATATCCTTTCTATTTCATATGTATAAATAAGTGTATACTGAATTTTATTGATTCGAACAGAAGTGCTTTGTTTAGTTAAAGTTGCTTGGTGATTATAACTACAGGAATAGCAGAGATGGGTTTAATTATGTATTAAAAATCCAATAGAAAGCAGCTATTGCATATAAATATTAAAATATTTATTGCTTTTTTGTGTGCAAAGATTTCTAATAATTGGTATAGAATAAAATTTGTCCATTGCAACTACATGTCATTATCTAAGTCCATTACTACGCATGCCACAATTCTAATTCAAGATTATTCGAAAAAAAAAAATGCTTCCTATGTAATGTATAAAATCGTCGTTATACATTTAAAATCGATAAACAAATGTTTTAATGTTTTATTGTGTGTATGTGAATTATAGAAACAAATTTGGTAATTTACCACATTTTTCTTTTCAACAGCAATGAATCGAAAGTAAAGTCTTGTAAGAATTTATTTAAGAATACATTATTTTCTTCCATGGCATACACCGATAGATAGGTTGTTAAAGCTTTTAAATTTACTTTCAACTTGTTAGAGTTGTGTAATGTGCATTGTCGGTTCACTTTTACATGTGATTGCTTGGCGATAAGTTTTCAAAAGTTCACCCAGGTCAGAAAAATGTATTAGAGAAAGTGTTTAATTTAAGTAAATATTTTCGCTGCCTATTGCTACAGCGTTTTAATAATAGATTGACCGATTTATAAATTATTTTTGAGCTTTAATGCAAATACCTTTCCGGAAAAATATATTAAGCGACATTTCTGAAATTTTACAGTATGAAAATAAAACTTCCTGTGAAGGTTATTATTTGCGTATTTTGTAGTAATAAGCATATTCCGATTGAGATGTTTTTAATTATTCTATGAACAAAATGTCATTTAAATAAAAATGTTGCTTACGACATTTTTAAATCATTGAGATTGCAGGATTTACTACAAGATGCCAAAAAAATTGTCGTTTAATTAATTTTTATTTATTTAGTTTTTACGATCAACAAAGTAAAATATTTATTTAAAAAAATGGATTTGATAGAATCTAACAAAAAACACGTATAGTTTAATTGGATAATAGTTATGAAATAAATATAATAAACTTTTGAGATAACAAAATCGACGAATCACTTATTCAAACGAATCACAAATTCCGATGGAAATGTTTCTCTTGTCAGCAATGTAAATCAGATTGCTGAATTGAAAACATTCCATGGGAAATATTATTCCCGATAGGGTTGATTAAATGTTTCAAGCGACAGTAAATGGAACAACTTTTCGGTGGCACTATGTTCTAAGTGACAATAGGCCTTTTTTATTATGCTCACATGATCTGTATAGATCATTGATTTTCACGGTTTACAACAACAGTACAAGATCCAACTTGGAAATCAATGATCTATACAGATCATGTGAGCATAATAAAAAAGGCCTAATATCAGTTAAACTAAGCGCCATGGACAATTTTTTTTTCTCATTAAATGTGTAGTAAATTAAAATTTTTTTTTATATAATGGCGATTAGCATAAATGTTTTGGTGGTTACAACAAGTAACAGGGCATAGCAATTATCTACCCAGCAAATATGTCGGATACTACAATTTTTATTTCTCTCTAGTGTCGTTTGTATCAATGGTAGAGACGTCGCACCAAGATCATAACGTGGCGCTTGGCACAATTTATAAGAGCATACCAAAAAGTCATTTGCTGAGAAATTGTAGCTTGACAGATTTTTCCGACAGTAGAGATCGCTCCACTCTCTTCCAGCTCTTATGCTCATTAATGAATTGTTTTTTTTTGTTTTTTTAATTAAAGCAGTTATTTAAATTGAGCTATTTTATTTAAATTTCTGTGAAGAAGCCAAGAAAGGTGTTTTATAATGAGAGTCATATATAATTTAAGTTAGAACTTCAAGGGACTTTGTGAATTTTTGGAAATTCTAAACTTAAGTCAGTTTACACTCAATCCTTTCATATTCCTGACTCCTGGTCGGTAATCCCAGTAATTTATATTGGGAACGATAATATTTAAAACTAGAAGTTATGTTTCAATTTCGAATCTACTATTTTTGATATTATTACATTTACAAATTACTTGAAACGAACCGAACAAACTCCCGAACAGGACAAAAGATTGAAATGATTTGAAATGAAAATTAAAAATGACAGCGGTTCTTGTGTTTTACCTTTTAAGTAAGCAAAAGGAGCATATTTTCTATCGCAAACTATAGAAATGTAGCTGCTGTAAGGGTCTCCAGTCTCCACTTGTGGCAATGAAAGCATGTTCTGTCACATACAATGGGATTTACTAAAAATCATATTTAATCTTCGCACTAAATATTTTGTAGTTCACAATATGCAATTGGGTATGCAAAATTGTGAGTTCGAAACATGTAGCCTGGACATGCAAAATAATTATTAGTATCGCGGAATAAATTTATAGCAAGTGGCATGTGAAGTAAATTGGCCTTACCAATAATCATTTCTAGCCTTAACGTTAAATATTTCATTCACAATGGATTTTTTTCTATGGAAAATGTTGTAATTGTAAGTCTGTAAAACTTGTCACTGACACTAAAAATAATTATTAATATCTACATTGCAATGCGTTGATCTGGTCTGTGAGCACTGTTCTTTATTGATATTTCTAATTATTTCTCTAATTTTAAAATTAATTTTTAATGTATTCGAAATTTGAAAGCCTGATCTTAAGATTTTTCCATGTAAGCCTTATAACAAATATTTTTAATATAACAACTTTATATATAACTACCCCTATGCTCTATTTAACACAGTAAAAAGTATTCATTAATGGATTTGTAACACCTCTGTTATAGCTGTTAAGACTTTTTCTATATTTACACTTCCCAGAAAAACGTGCATAATCCTAGTTAGTTTTTGACACTTTACCTACAATTGTTGTGCAAACAAACATGACTTAAAGTATTTGTGTAAATAAGTCATATGTTGGTAGGAGTTAGGTACCCACTTATTTCCTGCTTGACTTCCTGCGAAACTCAATTATTCTTATCACTCAACTGAGTTTTTACTGGCTCTAAAAATGGCCTCCATTGTTGCCTGTTTACTACTTAATGACAGAAAGCCTAATAACTTAAAATCCAGAAAATAAGCTGACAAGAGCTAACATTTATTTGGCCAAATTTGTTTGTTTAAAATATAACACGAAAAATCGGAAATTATATTAATTAGTAACCAAGTAAGAACATGTTGTTTGGACAACGGCATCGGAGTGATATGTTAATGCAAGAATTAACAACACAAACAAGGTATAGAGTTATCACTTGCTAATATCTAATGAAAAAATATGTAAACCGTTTACATATCGTCTCAGTAACGTGCTATAAGACCTTTGTCGCTAATTGGCTAAGATATATGGCATGTACGTGTCTTTTAGGCCCCAGATCATTTAAAATGCCCTTTTTGATAGTCTGTAGTATTGTTTTGTTTATTTTGTGATAATGCAATTTTATTTACAATTCTTTGGAGGCAAAAAAGCAACTTTCCCATTAGCACAATCAAGGGACAGATCCCGTATAACAATATTCTTCTTGACGATATCGTTTTTGAAATTTTGATGACCATAATAAGTTATATTCTGACCGAAGTGATGAAGTGTGACCCGTCAGCTTTCATTAGATTTCTAGAAAATGAACTGGATAAGCTATCAAACTCCGAATTTTTGCACTTAGTTGCTAGTTTTGGAGGTCTATCGTTTTGACGACAATCGTCTGAAGAGATACGGAATTTTAACTTGAGATAAAATTAACTGCCATCAAAGTTTGTTTTTGGTTTTTATACAAGATAGTGCAAAATTAATCACCCTATCGGAAGATGTTTTTAAATTTTTGCAAATGGCGTTGTACGTCAATCATATGTGACATTTGTGAACTAGACAGCTGCAGTATAAGAGAGACAAGACAAGCAACTCCGCAAGAGCGTGGAATAATTAATGGATATTGTGAAGGAAGCGTTTCCTGGTCGCGTAATATCTCTTTTTAGCGATTTAACATCCTCAGACTTGTTATTTTGTTGCTACTTGAAGTAACGGTTTTATGACAACAAACCTCAGACAATCGCGGCACTTAAGGATAATATTCGATAGGAATGCGAACAATTATCACCGAAAAGTCAAGGAAACTGCGAAAACTGGCACAAATGGAAATCAAGACTGGCGGCAGCCACTTAACGGATATTATATTTTCCACTTAACTTAACAGAAAATATTGTAAAAATAAAAATGTCCATCACTCAAAATCATCTTTTTTCATTTAGTGAGAAAGGTGATTCAAACCCAAAATTGGATGATCAATTATGCGACACTGTATAGAATCCTCAAGAGTAATACAAATAGGTAAAGTATGCTTATCAGTGGAAAAAAATTGTACATAGGTATTTAAAGTTGGAATTGATCTTTGATTACAAAAATGCCTACTTTGTCCGTCAAGTAGTTTAGGCGGAATAAGTGTTCCCATCAGAGACAATACTGAGACCACCAACTCCGACCGATTTCCCGTTACTTAGCCTACAAGCTATATTTTTATGGGGTGGCAAATGCTAAGTGCGCTTGTATTGTTACATAGAAATTTGTATTGACAAATGTCACGTAACTTCAAAAATTCCGACTCACCAACACGCTCGCACCTTGCATATGCCACTTCCGCTGTGGGCAAAGTTGCTGACAGCGTTCATAGAATTTTATCCGTTAAATTTGAAATTATTCGTTACGTGTGGTTAATATTTTTTTTAAGGAATAATTGTAGATTTGCTTAAAATATGTTTGAAAAATGAACAATGCATATTGTTTGAAGTAAAATAGAAATATATTGAGCAAATTTTCTTCAGTTTTCTAAGAAAAATTTACGCATGAAATCGAAGTTAATGATATTCAAAAGCGCAAAATACGCAACCATGTTTGTCATAATAAGTTTTTAGTATATAGAACATCTCATTTAGCTAGTTTTATTAACTAAAGGAATCAAATTATTCGCCTTTTAACAATATATAATTACTAACCAATGGCATTCAGTAATGTGAAAATGTGGTATTCCCGAATTCTAGCACATTTCCCCACGGTTGTCGAGGTTGGCAGCATTTATTTTTGTATTTTTTGTATGTTTTTGCATGTCACACGAATTCTTAATTGACACAACACCGATAAGAAAACAAAATGGCGAATTTGAAAAAAAAACTGAGGGGCCCAGCGGCAAGAGGATTGTGAGTTGGGGGTCTCAGTATCATTTGTCTCTGGTTCCCATATCGTTTAGAATATATATTATTGAAACTTGTAGAAGCTAATATCAAGATATTCTTAATTATATAAAACAAATAAAAAAAAAGTTATTTACTTATAATACTTAAGCCATTCGTACTTTAAATGTCTAAAATGTCCCTAACGGCCGACCCTATTGCAACAAAACTATAAATCAGTGTAAAATTTAATCTTGTCCTTTTGACAGTTCGCCAAATGTCAGTGTCCTGACTGGCTGTCCATGTAGCTTTGCGGCAGTGTTGCTAGAAATTAGAAAAAGTGTGTTCACGATCTGATTATATAGTTACTTGTCAAACTGTATTGTTAACAAGTGCCTGTTGAATTCAAGTTTTGTGACTACTGAGCCCTTGGATTGAGCATTGTGCACAAGCAAATTATTGTTAGACTATCGAGTTCATTGTAAGCGGACATCACTGTACCATAGACAAATCGTACTGAGACCCCCAAGCCACAACTCACAATCACCTTGCCGCTGGACCCCTCATTTTTTTTTTTCAAATTCAGCCATTTTGTTTTTCTATCGGTAGAGTGTCAATTAGAATCCGTGTGACATGCAAAAACATACAAAGAATAAAAAAATAAAATGCTGCCAACCGTGGGGAATTACAGTACTAAATGCCATTGGTTAGTTTTTATATATTGTTAAAAGGCGATTAATTTGATTTTTTGGTTTAATAAAACTGTCTAAATGAGATGTTTTATATACAATAAACATATTAGTACAAACATGAGTGGCAGACCGCCTCAGGTGCAGCCTCACTTAGGCCAAGGAAGGCCCATTGTGATACCACAGGATCAGTGTTCTCACACTACCCGTTGAACCAGCCGGAGCTAAGAACGAAGCGTTGGAGGCAATTAATTCCTATATATGCAATTTCGCTGAGATTGTCGAAGAAGAATTCTCCGAGGTACAGTTTTCTACGGACTGACAGTGCTGGGCACGTGCAAAGAAGGTGAAGAATAGTCTCCTCCTCGTCCCTACAGCTTCTGCAGAAATCGTTTGAAGGGAGGCCCAACCTGAGGGCACGTCTCCCTATGATGCAGTGTCCCGTGATGACACCTACTAAAGTGCCTACCATGGGTCTTTTCAGTGAAATAAGATTCTTGAAGCGCTTGAGATCCAGTTGAGGCCAGATCTGTCTCGAGGTGTGGCACGTTGTGCAGTTAGACCATTTAGAGATTTGTGGCGCATAATGCATTTTGTTTAATGAGGAGCTTACAAGTAGCAAAAGGCATGTGGAGATTCTCCTTTTCCGGTAGAGCGACATAGTAGTGCTTTGTCTGGCGAGTTCGTTGGCCATACAATTACCTGGAATGTCTCTATGACCCGGCACCCATATAAGCTGAATTTTGAATTGTTCCGCCATCTCGTTAAGAGATAATCGGCAATTGAGGGCAGTTGTCGAATTGAAGATGACAGAATCCAGGGATTTAATCGTGGCCTGACTGTCGGAAAAGATGGTGATATCCTTTACAGATATTATATTATACCGAAGCCACGATAAAGAAACAGTTCTCAGTCGCAGCGCTTTGTCTTTCTATCGCTCTGCTATTTTTAGTTGTTTTTATTTTTGAACTTTAACTATTCATTAATAGTTTGGTTTTAAAAAAACAGTATAAGACATTGACTTTAAACAAACACTCAAAAATCTAAAAGAAAGTGTAAATATTCATAGTATTTCGATAATTATTAGTCCCTGCTAAATATAAATTTTCCATAAAAGTGACACTTTCTCAATTGTGTTTTGTTTTTCAATCTCCTTTTAACAATTTTCTTTCTCCGTTGGGAGTTTTCGCTCTCTCATATAAATAAAGTATGGATGTGTGTTCTCATTGCGGTGATCGTCTCCCCCCCGAAGGCGACTTCGCATCATGCCTAAAATGTGGTCGCAAATTGCATTTTCCCTGCACCACGGTAAACGAAAAATCTTGGAGAAACATGGGAGCCAAACGTGAAGGATGGAAGTGTCAGTTCTGCAGATCTGGCACAGAAGCACAAATAATCATCGCCGCACCACCACTGGAGCATACCATGACCACCAGGTCAACAACTCATACACCAACATCAGATTCACAAGTCAAAAAGCGCTCCCGTGAAATTACCACCAGTCCGGGAGACCCTAACATTATCCTGGATAACAACATAATTGTTCTTGAAGAGATCAAACTTCTCAGGAATGAAATAAAAGAAATAAAAAAAGCTTGTAACTTTGTTGGAAGCAAGTACGATGAGATAAACGAAAACATAAAAAAACCAATAACCTAATGGAAAACATATCAAAAGAAATAGTAGAACTTAAAGAAAGTAATAAAAAGAAAGATGAAATCATTGAGAACATGCAAACCCAAATTAATACTATCGAACAGCAACTGATTAAAAGCAACATAGAAATAAAAAATATTCCACCAAGACAACATGAAAATTTAGTTGAAATAATTAAAGCAATTGGCAAAACAATTAACCACGAAATAAACGATACCGACATCACTGACGTCTAGACCACTCCAATGAAAAAATGAAAAAATGAAAAACAGGCTCGGCATCCGAGGCAAGCTCTCTGATTGGCTGCGTAACTACCTGTGCGGAAGATCTTTTAAAGTTAAAATTAAAGATATCCTCAGCGACGAAAAAGTGGCTCCTTTTGGAGTACCTCAAGGATCGAAACTTGGACCGCTTCTGTTTATCCTTTTTTCAAATGAGCTACTCCGAGTGTTCACGAACAGCATTCCATTCGCATTTGCAGACGACACTGCGATAGTGGTTAGACATAGATGCCTTCAGACAGCGTTAAGTATAATGCAAGAAGAGTTTGACAAAGCAGTGAAATGGTGTCATGATAACGGTATAATTTTGAACGCTTCAAAAACAAAACTTATGCACATTCGTGGACCACATCACAAAGCAACAGACCAAGGGGTTATCATAAAAAGTAACATATGTCAAGCTAATCTTCCAGATCGTGTCATCGATGTTGTCGAAACATACAAATATCTAGGTGTGACCATCGACAGCCATTTTCTTTGGGACAAACATATCGACAAACTTCGCTCTGATCTCAAGAAAGCCCTCTATTCGATATTCTACCTTGGATACCATTCAACGCCACAAGTCCAAAAACAAGTATACTACGCCCTCGTTGAGTCAAAGCTACGTTATGGGATACTTGCGTGGGGTAATTCGTCAAAGACCCATATAGATAAACTGCAAAAACTACAGAACTCAATAATAAAAAGGATGAACAACCGAAATTCTACCAATGCAGACGGAGGAAACAACTTTAAAGTACTAAAAGTCCAGCAAATCTATAAAATGACTGTTGCACTTGAATACTACGATGATGCGCGTTTTCGAAGGCAAATTGAACACCAGGTGAATACAAGAAGGCGAGCCCATGGAATGCTACAGGTCCCCATGAGCAAAAATACGTATGGTCGAAGACAACTACTTCACAGCGTACCAACTATTCTTAACGAACTTCCACAGATGCTCAGAACTATCCCAAACCCAATTGCCCGCAAGAATCTTATTAAAGAATTTTACCTTTCTATGTAAAGTCATGTTATGTAAAGTAATAATAATAATAATCTTATTGTAATTGAAAACTAAACTCGCAAGAAATATAATGTAAATCACTGATAAATAATTTTCTGCAGATAAGCCATAAGGCTTCGCGGATTAATGTAAATTAATGTAGAACTTATGATATAAATAAACTTTGAATTGAATTGAAATTGAATAAGGCCTCTTTGATCGCCATGATTTCCGCCTGGAATACACTACAGTGATTAGGAAGGCTGAATGAGATTTTGTAATTAGGATCAGGGGAGAAGTAAGTATGGGTCTGACAACAGACACATCTATCCAAATGTGTAATTCGAGGTTGAAGTCCCCATCTGCTTCTGATGGCTTTTTTATAGCAGTACAGAGAGCCGTGGCGGCTTTCTGAACCCTCCGCATGATATTGGGTTTTCAGCTCAGTTTGCTGTCTAAAACGAGGCCCAGGTAACTAGCCGTGTTAGTGAGCATCAAGAGGGTGTCATTTAGTTTCGGGGGTACAAAATTGGGGATTTGGTATATCCTTGTAAAGAGGACTAGTTCAGTTTTCTGAGGATTGACCGTCAGACCACATTTTTTGATTATCATTAACATCGATTTCATGTGTAAATTTGTCTTAAATAACTGAAGAAAATTTGTTCAGAATGTTTTTATTTTCCCTCGACCTATCTACATTGTTCATATTTCATAAATATTTTAAGCAAATTTATACTTATTCTTAAAAAAAAATATCTAATGAATAATTTCAATTTCTTTCAATAATTTCAGCGGAAGTGGCTGACATTTTTGCAAGTGCGTTGGTGAGCCAGAATTTTATAAGTTACGTGAGATTTGTCAATATGAATTTCTATGTAACAATACTAGCGCACCAAATCGTGACAAAAATATAGCTTGTAGGCTAAGTAATGGGAAATCGGCCGGAACTCATACTGATTGTCTCTGACTGTACTACTGTACAAGTGTGCAATCAAAGTGTAATAAAATATTATGAACCATAACACGTTCCCTTCATATAGTATTTCAATACGATATTGCTGGCTTAAAAATCTGAACAAAACACCAATAAAGTTCCGTCATACCAACGCCTAAAATTAATCCGATTCTCACCACCAAGTGGAGTCCGCTAATCGTATCATACGGACACCACAAGCAATTGCAATGTTATGGAACATTAGCTTAAGTTTATACTTCTGCCATGCAATCCGATTATGATTAACCCTAACGAATAAGTGGCGTGGTAATTATCAGTAGTGCAAAATTTTAAATGAACTGAGTGATATAGGGTAAGAGGGGAGAATGGCAGTCTGCGGGCAAGGAAAATACCTAACTGGGACGGGTGCTATTCTCTAGCTGGGAATTATGTCTGTCATATGAAACTACTGGAAAAACTTTAACCTTTGGTTAAGAGTTTATCTCAATAAAAGAAAAGGATATGGAAAATAATTCCGACGAAGAAATTTCTTCAACAAATGAAAAAGAAACATGTTGTAGGCAGTGGGCTCATAGAGATTGTGGTATCATGCGATCTAATCTATTTAAAGCTTTTTTATTGATATATTTTGTTTTAAAAGCAATGAAAATGGATAGTGGGAAGGCTATACAAATTTAGGAAAATATGCCAAACGTAGGTTAGCAATTTATATCTCAAAGATATTAAGCGAACTAAATTAGCTATAAGAAAGTATAAAACACGAAAGTTCAGTCACTTTTCCGCCAAATCGATTGGATAAATTATTATTTAGATTCCCGCTTAAGTAATCCCAATTTTGTTTCATTTAAAATAGTTTTTTTTCTTTATTTGTCATGAGAATAGTATCCTACTAATAATCATTATATTAATACGTGAACATCAAAAGTTTCGGTACACTTTTGAAGTATTTACTATGAAATGAGGAGAATAAAACGTATATAATTGGAAAGGTACTGTGCCATAGATGTGCACAAACCAAAAATCCTGGATTTATGCCATTAGTAAAAAGTTGGTAAAATTAAGTTATGTATTCCCCATACAAAACAGGTAATTGAAAGGATTTTTGCGACATTCAATTTGTCGCTGACATATAACCATAATAACTTATTCAATTATAAATCATCTTAGATTAGAACCTATTTCGAATGGAGCAGCTCATTTACGTATTTTTTCGATATCTAGATGTCGCTCTTTTCGTTAATAAAAAAAACACATAAATAACGAAAATAATTGTGGTAAGTTTTTAGGGTTCCGTAGCCATATGGCAAAAAACAGAACCCTTATGGATTCGTTATGTCTGTCTGTCCGTCCGTATGTTGAAACTTGGTAAGTAGATGAATTCTGTGAACCGCATTAAGATTTTCACACAAAAATAGAAAAAAAAAACAATAAAATTTGGGGGTTCCCCATACTTGGAATTGAAACTCAAGTTTTTTTTTTCATCAAACCCATACGTGTGGGGTATCTATGGATAAGTCTCTAATATCTTTTTTTTCTATACTGAATAGTTTGCGCGAGAGACACTTCCAAAGTGGTAAAATGTTGGATACAGGACAGGACAAATTGATAATATTTTTGGAAATATTTCTTGTTAAACTGGAATATATATTAGCTTGTTTAGTTATCACAAATTACCTAAATCCCATCATTTAGGTAATTATAATGTTTACTTATCAACAACTTAATTTAAAGAAAATACACTATTATAAAAAACATCGATCAAATTTACAACGAACTACAAGATCTTTTATATTATGTTACTTGCAGCTACGGAACCCTTCATGGGCGAGTCCGACTCGCACTTGGCCGCTTTTTTTAGTATTACATTTTACGTATTTATAACAGAAATGGTCGACCACAAGCGATACTAGTTCTAATAATTGGATAAAAGTTTTAGGTTGCAATATTTTTGTTTATTTGAAATAAACTCTAAAAAATATCTAACTGAAAACATAACCACTGCTTAAAATAAAAAAAAAATAAATAAATAGTTTTCACCGAATTGTGATGATTCAGCTGCAAATCCACTACTCAAAAATGAAGAAATTTCGCGCATTACACATTGACGTTTACAAATTCTTCAAATTTATGAAAGCGATAGGCCAAAAGAATAGCTTTCATTTTGTGAAAGCCTGACCATGACCTCTTTTTGTGTTTTCACAATTTCTATTTTGTACAGAACTTGAAATGCTATTTCACAGCAGTATTTTTTAATTTTTTTTAATTTACTTACCTTTAAATTTGACACAAATATAATGCTATAATTGCACAAAAACAAACACAGATTTTCATAGGTGCACATAAACCACGTTTTTATTACACTTTCCAGACAACATTTTGGTTTTACTTATTTTTTCTTATAACTTTTTGAAATTAATGACATTCGTTTCGATAAAAGCTAAGGCATCTCCAAATTGAAAAAAAAAAAACAAGTCAGAGTTTGAATCATTATATTTGTTGAAAAATCTGTGAAATTTAATTTTATAAAGTTTCATGTAATTATTTCTAAAAGGCGGTGTATTTGTATTAGACAACAGTACTAAAATAAAATATAAAACAAAATAAATTATAGTATCATGCCGCTTGAAATAAGAGACGAAGTTCGGTAATTTTTTTATATTATTATTTAAACCAATTGATTGTTATTTTCCCTTCTGTATGTTAAATCTAATTTTTTTATTTTTTTATTTTTAATATGCCAAAGATGGATTTTACCTGTAATGTAGGTATGTATCCATAAAAACGAAAAACTTTTGCTGAATTTAATGAAATTTGTTAAATTTTATTTAAATTAAATTTGAAATTTGTTGTTGAAATTTGTTTCCTTTCGATATTTATTTTGTGAATTGTTCTTAGAAAGTGAGTAATACGTTTTGGAAAATGAGAACAAATTACGGATGGATCTTTTATCCAAATTAGAAGAATTACGGATGGTTCTTTTATCCAAAATGCACTATCCAGATGGACTACATCAAAACGTATCCTTATCGGTAGACTCAAGCGCACATATCGACTCCAAAGAGTTAAGTCCTTGACAAACAAATAATTGTTTTTTTTTTGTTTGACACAACAGAGACAGTAAGGCGTTTTTCATTGAAGATCCGAGAGAATTAGCCCCGAAATACAGAATTGCTCTGTTCAATGAAATTCGTTCGAGTGCTTTTCTAATAGTGGTAGACACCATTATGTGAGATTTGGTTTTCTGTTGCTACTTCTTTTTCATTTTCTGCAGTAAATATGAATGTTTTAATAGGCCAAATCAATATATTTAAATTTTAGTTTACATTTTGCACGCATAATTGTATATTTTCGGATCACAAGCGCAAAAATGTTTTTCTAATAACACAACAAACATTTCAATCTGACATTTTGCTAGTGTGTGTTGGTGAGTTCAGGACAATTCTCTAAAAAATATTCCGGACACTTCTGTTGTGTTAAGAATTGACCTGCAAGTGCTCAACCAATCTAAAAATTGTAAGGTCGTATTTACTTCCCAAAATCGTAAGAATTACGATAAATTATGTCATTCACCGACGCTGCTTCAAGTGCACTCAGCTTTTGTGAAAAAAGACTCAAAGTTAGTTGCCGTAACTAATCGCCCAATATGTGCCCCTGGGCAACAGTAGTCGGTGTCGTCAGCTACAAAAATAAGTTACCCATTGGGCTCTAAATATTGTAAAATACTGATCATTTCAAAAGCGATATGGCTAAGGTGATTTCCGACGAATTTGTAACGGATCTAAATTTAAAATTTCCGCTACGTCGGCGATGTTGACTGCATCGGCCGCTAAAAGCGTTTCTTTAGCTTAACTAAATTTTCCAAAGAATTTCATGTTTTAATTTAAGATTTCATCTAAAATGGTAGGTGAAGTATTGACCGCTCCCATCGTTCGAATTAACAAAAATGCTCTAGATTTTTGTACTTTTTGTTCAATCATGACTTCTACAAAAATATAAGAAATAAAGCAATTTTGCTTTACATCGCTTCATATTTAAGTGTCAAATGTCAAATATATTGAATTGGTACATTTATAAAAATATCGCAAGCTAAATTCTAGTCCGATCAGGCTTATTCTTCATTCTTCAAAATAAGTCGAATGATTCTTAAAACAATAGCAAAAATGTAGAATCAAGCTTTTTAATTTTAAATCAAGCCTATGCAATATTAAAATTTGAACCATATCACCTGAGTTATGTTTTTTGCGTTCAAATACAGGTTCGAATAAGAATTATACTCTCCAATTCAGCCGAAATAATCTTAAAACCTGTGCCATATAATCCGCATGATTTTTTGCACACCAATACACGTTTGAACAAGAATTATACTCTCCAATCAAGCCGAAATAATCTTAAACTCACATGATGAATTAATGCACATACCAATTAAGATCTAAACGATCGTCAAACTAAGATCGAAACATTACCGATACAAAAATTGTATTCTCCAATCAAGTCGCACAATGTAAAACTTGCATGATGTATAAAGAAAGTTCATTCATTCCGATTGATCACGTGTTATCGTAATTAAGTGTATTAAACAAATAAAAGAGTGAACAATTGAAAAAGTGCAAGTGATAAAAAAAACTGGATAGTGCTTTGACTTTTAAGTATTTGCTGGACAGTTTAATTCTCGTGTCTTGCAGTAATAATCCATTGCAACAAGTTGCCCCCGATGAAGATGACCACGAAAAACAACTGAAGAAACTTTTCTTGAAAAATTAAATAATGGAAAGACATATTTTAGATTTAAATCCATTTAAGCGTTTTTCTTTCAATAAATAAATATATTTCAAAAAAATAATAATTTGTGTTATTTTCTTAAACAGGAAAGTGACGGAGTTGGTAATAAATTTAACAAATAAAACTGTGCAATCTTAAATTTTGATACGACATGCTTAAAGCATTCCAAAAAGTTTAATAAAAGGATAACTTGTTCTTATTAAAAAGTTTATTTCAAGAGAAATTATTTTGGGCTTTAGGGAGCCCAATAGTTATTTCAACTGCTGATAATTGGTGAAAAATAAGGTGATTTTGAGCTTAATTTAAGCTCACGCATTCTTCATTGCATTAAGTTAAGAATAAATAAGCTTATTTTAAGTTTACAATGATATAAAATCAAATTGTTTCATTCTTCGAAAGAAATGACTTTGGGCATAATTTAAGCTTACATACGTTCTTAATACTGTTATAAAACAATCTTAAAATAAGAATTAAAGGTTAATCAAAAAACATACTCAAAGTAAGATTTCTGCACTTGGATTAAGAATTTCCGAGCTTTACAGACTTTCGTCAACGGATAGGCTTGATCTGACACTGATTATCTAGATTTTATCTCGTTTTTTTCCTGAGTGTAGAGTATAATACTTTTAAATTCAAAATTATAGTGGATGAACAACATCGCACATACCTAACACGGAAGATTAAAGGGATGCCCAATACGAAAGAGCCGTCTTACTGAAAGGGACAGCACCACCACGCAAAAGAACGTGGCACGAATTTTGGTAGGCCATCTTGTTTACGCGGTAGGAAATGTGGGTAAGCTTAGCATGTTGATATTTTGATAGCTTTCCTATAAAACGAAATGGCTTCGGAAAGAGATGAACAGGCAATTATTTATGTATTTCGTATAATTGATTGTAGAATTGTTGGTTTAATTCACTGAAACTAATTACCACTTTCATTTCACATGTTTTGAATAAATATAAATGTTTTTAAGTGATTGCAGAAATGCTGGGCACTAAAATTTGTGTTTATTTTCCTTTTAAAGGGTTTTCCAATAAGAGGTGTTATTTTGGTATTCAAATAAAAATGCCATTTTTCGAGATAAATGATCGGATGTTTATTTCATAATAAAGAGAAAGGTATGCCGTTAATAATGAAATATAGGACCATTCCTTTTCATGGAATTTTCCATAACCAAATCGCAAAGTGTCTGCCCTATCCTCGATAGCCTCACGAATTTTATCTTTGAGGTCTTGAATCGACGCTGTTGGCGTAGACCTTATCTTTCACGTGGCCGCAAAGGAAGAAGGTGTTAAATCACAAGATCTCGGTGGCAAATTGTGATCACCTCTTCGAGAGATAACACGGTCCGGAAACTTTTCCCGTAAAAGATCAATGGTTTCGTTGCTTGTGTTTTTTTCACCATTTTTGTAGTGAATTTTAATAATTTCAATGCGTTGTTGAAGCGTGTATCGTTCCATTTTTATTAATGGCGTAGTTTCTACTTGTCAAAGAATAAAAGATTCAAAAGTGACAGCTACCGAAATAGCGGGTCATTCACAATAACACCTCTTATTAGAAAACCCTTTACATCTTTATAATTATGGGTTGATCATCTACGACACTATAGGCGTCTGATTTGTGATCTCGATCTTACGCCTGTATTAACATTGACTCTGTTTCGTCTTGTGCATAAATGCGCGTGCGTCATGTTGGAAAAGCAACTTTATCTTACTCCGGTCGAGTAGATTAGTAATAAGTAAGAATGATATACTTTAAAAAATGCTGCATGGTCAATGGCGGCCAGGGCCAGTTGTGTTAAGCGCGCAGTTTGACGCAGGATGTGCAAATAGACTACTGTAATATATTTATTAAATAAATCCTATTCGTACGCCTCACAGTCTTAAGAACTATTCAATTTTCACGTAAATAAATATTGCCAAATGTCAGACTATGTATATTCAAATTCAAGCAAGATGTTCGATTTATAAGACATCGGTTATGGACATTTACCACCTTTTGTATTTAGCATCAATGCGTATTTAGCTCTCTAAACTGCAGATCAATAAAACTTACCGCAAGTTGCCTACGTGTTATCGGCGTCGAATCTGAAAAAAAAAAACAAACTTGTCAATAATGGTTACAGTTTTATTCATAAAAGCAGTTTAAATAAAAATAAACTCTGTTTTGCGGTTGTTATATACGTATCGCTCATAGGCCGGGACAAGTGCAATATTGATTCAAAAGCAAAACATTGACACTTACCCGTCCTCTGTGAAACACGCATTTTTTTTTTCTTAATATCTTTCCAACGAACATCCACTCTACAAATAGTAATCAGCTACCGATGAACAGGTAAAGAAATCTACGGATGCCATTCGTTCTTTCATGGCCACTATTTAAATGCGAGCAAATTTTTCAGACAGTTTGCCTTCCATTTCTCAGTAGGTGGAAAGAACAAAGAATTTTGTCGATTTCCCTCCCTCACAAACCTCAATAGCTTCTACATATATTTATGGACAAAAGATTCTCAGATGCGGATAACAAAAAATTAGATCGTATCGCACAAGATACTAAATACCATACCGCCGCCGCCGCTTTAAGGATCATTTCCTACCTTCATCAAAAGTCTTACAAAACCCATTGGTTAGGGATTGGATTGAAGCAACAAAACTGAAGAAAGAAAAAAACTGATCATGCGAATAAAATGCTAGGCCTCACCATTATCATCTTCATTCCGATGATGCGGTACTGGAATTCAAGGTTGTTTTTTTTTTTGTTTGCAGAAAATGGAGTTCGAAACTCGAAACAAAAGCGACAACAGGTCTAATCTCAAATTTCAACTGAAATTCACTCTAGAACTGAAGTTTTTTTTCATGTGTCCTGTGCCAGTACAGCTCCAGATTAAATTTCCGCCCTTTCTATTACAATGGGCTGCTCACATCATCGTTTAATAAAAATGGCTATTGAATACCTGAATGACTGAATAATTCAAGTGGAAAATCTTTTTAGATCAACTAGAGGAGTATTGTGTGTCTGCGAGGAGAATTTGATCCTCTTGCATGTACTTCACACAGAAAAGAACCTATCGGGCAGGTAAGACAAACCATACTTTCGGCCATAACTTAAACTCATCCCATCACAAAGAGCGACAGGGTCTGTGATGGGATGAGTTTCGCATGAAACTCCATACCAAGTGTGCGTGCCGGCTTGGCACTCTTGCCAGTACAAATTCACAGTTAATTAACGAATATCTCCCGCGGAGAATGTGTACCATTCCGACACGTCTGCAAAACAAACACTTGTGTGGAAAAACGACAAAATGATTGATAGCAGATATCTAGTGGACCAGTGGACCCAGAGGCTAGAACAAGTCTCAAAGGCGGCTTTAACTTGTTCCTAAAAACAAAGCTAGCCAGAGTCAGCCATATAGAGGAGAAGAGTAACAACACTCGTTACTCGTTACATTACTACACATTCGACGAAGTACGGTATTGTTTCAGTATTTGCCGCAATGGATATAGGAAGTCATATCTCTTGGATGGTATTTTAAATTAATTTCAGCAATTTATTTGTAATGTTACACAACGTGCATTCTAATTAAGGAATAGATGTGAGAACACGTTCACTTATGATGTGTATGGGCAAGTTTCGCTTAGGGAGAGATGAAATTAGTAACCTTGGTGGTGTGTCTGAAGACCTTGGAGGTGGTAAATTAATGACAACACAAATAGGTATGTCTACATGCTTTTCAAATTATTAGTGTAATATTTGAACATTTTGGTATGCAAGACAGACTTCTGCAGTTTTAATTATGACCAATAAGTAGCAGAACTGAATTTTAAAAAGTACCTATAACTCAATCGCCAGTCAGTCGCCATCGAAAGTTGGATTAGTAATTATGTGTAGATCAGTTTCGAATAAAAGTAAATTAAATAAACAGAAAGTCTAAATTGTTTTTAGTCGTTTGTACTGCATACTTGCAGGCGGAAGTAAAAACTACGATTTAACTAAAAATATGTAGTAGATACAAGCGAATACCGGGCGATCATTGCTACGATTTAATAAAGACAATAAGCTCCAAGAAAACACCCCTCGGAAATAGTCGGTTGTCAAACTCAGCTGTTCAAATTATTTCCAAATATGTAATTTAAATAGAAAAGTTGAAATTTTCATTTCTAAGTAGGTCCTCAAAATAATTTTTTTACTTGAATTCTTATCGTTTTGAGATCTTCCTTATACATACCATGTTCCCACCAACGTGATTTAGCTAAATCATTTCATAAATTACGTGATTTATCATACATTTTCGTGATTTATATTTACGTGATTTATACGTGTTTAAATTTTAATGTCATCGTAAATCCACACAAAATAAAATCGAACATCCACAAATAAAATCAAACATACCTATTATTAACGTCATTTGTTGTATGAGAACATTTCTTCTGGTTGAAAATGCAGAGAGTAAAATGCTTATAACATTTTTGGCTTTTTTGTGATAGATGGAAATGATTTCCAAAGCATTTGAACTCATTTTAACTTTTAATTTGATGTAGGTAATTTTCTTTTTGCACTTTAATAGTTACGATAGGTATTGAAAGTTGGTCACCTAATGTCAAAGTTGACGTAAATGTCACACTAAAATTCTTAAAGTTCGGTGGAGACGCCTTTCGTGATTTATAAATCACTTTGGCTAAATCACGTTGGTGGGAACATGGTATTTAAATAAAACTAGGGAAACAAACAAACAACAGACGACTGTGTGTCAAAGTTTGACATTTGTGATTTGCGCAACTTTCCGCGGTTGATTTCCGAGCCTAAATCGTGGCGGAAAATTAACTATAATATTAAATATAAATTAACTGCGTTAACTATTCTCCATACAAAATCTGACAGTTTCTGAGCCTTTTACGCGTTTAAGTGAATACCCATCATTTATCTTTTTATCTACATAAAAAAAAAAACCTTTATTGGTTTTTGCTTTTTGTAGTGCAAACGAACATATAGTTTACGATTTAACAAAAATATGCTTAAACTAAATTTCGACAAGAAAAATTTGGTTTTGTTGATGGTAATCGTAATGCGCTCTTGAATTAAAAGTCACAAAAAACCGCGTGACAAATCGTATCGAATAATCTAAATCGGCTAATAGGCAGAGCTTTAGTTTTGGAGGAGAGGATTGCACAATAGCGAACTTTACGAGCTGTACAGCGACATCGACCTGGTTAGAAAAGTACGCATCATCAGTCGTTTAAAACAGAGGCAATACTGAGACCACAAACTTCGGCCGATTTCCCGTTACTTGCGTACAAGTTATATTTTTATGATGTGGCAAATGCTCAGTGCGCTAGTATTGTTACCTAGAAATTTGTTTTGACAAATGTCACGTAACTTCAAAAATTCCGGCTCACCAACACAATCGCACCTTGCATATGACACTTCCGCTGTGGGCAAAGTTGCTGACAGAGTTCATAGAATTTTATCCGTTAAATTTGAAATTATACGTTACGTGTGGATAGTATTTTTTCAAGAAATAAGTGTAGGTTTGCTTAAAATATATATGAAAAATGAACAATGCAGATTGTTTGAAGTAAAATAAAAATATTTTGATCAAATTTTCTTTAGTTATCTAAGAAAAATTTACACATGAAATCGAAGTTAAAGACATTCAAAAGCAGATATGAACAGATATACGCAAATATGTTTGTCCTAATAAGTTTCTAGTAGGTATATAGCTAGTCATTTAGCTAGTCTTATTAAGCAAAGAAATCAAATTATTCGGAAATGTAAGAATGTGGTATTCCCGAACTCTAGCCCATTTCCCTACGGTTACAGAGGTTGGCAGCATTTATTTTTGTATTTTTTGTATGTTTTTGCTTGTAACACGGATTCTTAATTGAAATAACACCGTTGAAATAAAAAAAAAAAAATTAGGGTCCCAGCGGCAAGAAGATTGTGAGTTGGGGGTCTCAGTATGATTTGTCTATGGTCTAAAATGGCTGGGACATGTAGAACGAATGGGCACCAACGCTCCGGCCCGAAAAGTGTTCGGAGGAACTGTATTACCGAAAATTGGATTGGAATTATAACTTTATCGGGTTCCTTTAAGTGTTTTTTTTTTATTTAACAGTTTATTTTTGACAGTCAATTAGGTATATTTCTTCTTTTAGAGACATTTTGTTTTTCCCCTGCACATCGATTGACAGCTAAGCTGAGCCAACAATTTTTCAATACAACAGATAGGTTGACGGCTGTTCCTATCCTGCACAGTTTATGCTATCAAATCCGATTGCTTTAGCATTTCGTAATACATTTTAATTTATTTTTTTACAAAATAGCTCATTAGCAATTGCAATTTTCTTTTAGGACGATGAAATCTTAATTTAGGCGGCGCCACAGTTCGGGTAAACCATGAATAAGATGCTTCAGTTAGGGCGGTTCTTAGACAACAATTTAATACTAATTTTGTAGAATTGACAAGATAAGTATTAAGTCAATTGAAATACATTGTAATCCTAGAAATTATTTAATAATTAAAAATATAAAAATACTCCTAGACCACTTCATTTACAAAATACGGAATATAGAATCGGCCCTACTAATATTCATTTTGGACATTCACCATATATATTTTGTTGGTCACTAAATGCAATTTTGTGTGCCATTGTGAGTTCGAAAAACTTAGCAAAGAAACTAAAAATGATTATTAGTACCGCAGTGTGTCATGATGAAGTTGGCAACTCTTCATTGGATGTAATGCAAACTTCAGCGGGCACACCTTAATAGTCTCTATTTTAATATGGAACTTCTTTTGAGCAGGTATATTTTATTTGCCGAATCCTGTTTTGAAAAATTTGATATTAACTTGCAAGTCTTCGAAGTCTGTAATCGATGAAGTTCCCGCCTTCATCTAAGACTAAGTGAAATGTTTGTTGATTAGCTATAGTTATTCAATAATCGGTTGAAGACACTTTAATATTTTCAAAAGAAACAATTTTTTTTATAAATATAAATGTTACATATTTAGTATTTATTTCAGAAAACCAGGATAGGTTTTTTTTCTGTTGATTTAAAAATACATAATTTCTCTATTGACAATTTAATTCATTTGCCTAAATAATAATTATTAACGGTTGAACTATAAATTATGTTTTTTTTTTTTTTATTTTTTTTATTTAAAAACTTTTTTTTGACAGAAAAAGGTTGTTTTTTATCTAAAATAACAAACAATACTTGTTACTCTAACAAGGTTTTGTTTTTTTTTTTTTTGTAACAAACAGTTAGAAGATAAAAATTTTAAATGTTTGATGTTCTTTTAGGTGTGATAGCTTTCTTATTCTTTACTCTCAATTTGTAGACCTTCTCCATTTCTGAACACTACCGAATCTGACTGGTAAATTGTTGAACCATTAGTTTATTTGGATGATAATAAGTTAAATAAATTTAAACGAATTCAATTGGTAGTAAAAGAAAATACTTATTCGCTCAGAGAATGTTCAAGAAGGAGTAAGTAATGGCTGAGTTCAACAAGTAAGCATCGTTATGGTCAGTGGGTAAAGTAAAAATTAATTATGGGCCCAAAATTGGAATATATTTTCATAGTAAAATAATGTCCCATTTTTAAAATAGAAATCAGGCCCCAATGAAATAAACTACCAAAATTGGGGTAAATTTCAATATTGAAATTATGCCCCATTTCTAAAATGGAAGTTAGGCCCCAATGAAAAGAGGCTTATATTTTTAATTAATGGTTTTCGAAGCTGGATTTTTTCGGTTGTTCTAGTACTCGCTTACATTCATGAAGCCTTCTGTTGAAAATCACCTGGTATACAACGCAAGACTTATAATTTAAACAAATAGCTGGATTTGTTCAGCTATTTTGTTAGTTGCTTACAACTACTTAAAATGTAAGCCGCGCGTTGAAAACCATCAGCAAGTAACAGAATAGCAGAACAAATATCGCGATTTATTCATCTATTCTGTTACTCACTTACATTTTCAGCTATTCTGTTAAGAAATTTTTGTTAGCTATGTGTTATTTTTTTTAAATAAAAATCAAATGGTGCCCCAAAAATAATGTTAATTCGATTATTTCATCATGAAATTAGGCCCCAATTGGAAAAATGAAATAAATGGAATAGGACACTACTTAGAGCTCTTAGCCTCAACCTGATTGATCGTAAAGCAGTCTTAAGAATAAAGTAAAATTCATGGGAGGACACAATAATTCTTTCAGGGTTAGTGCTCTGCTTTCTGAAGAGCTACAAAACATCAGCAGCAGAGAGTCCCCAAAATGCAAAAAGGAAATTAAAGATCTACTGGTCTTTTGAACTGACTATTCAGAAAAGTTATTTCTCGTCGCTCTTAAAATTTAAAAAAAAAACTGTACTAATCCAAAAGAAGGGATATTAAAGGTTTCTTATACCCGTTATAAAGTGTACAGTTACATGGCGGAGCGGGGGCCGGTATTTATTCAGAAGAGCTGGAACTTGCCCGTCACTTCAGTATACCAGGCTGAGATGATTGCTTTGCTTCATGCGTTGGACTACTTACTTGAGTGTCAGGTGGAAGGAAGAAATATCCTTATAGCACTGGACAATCAGGTGGCGATCAGATGCATGGAACAAACAAACATCACAACATCATTGACACTGGAATGTGTACTTAAGCTCAATAAGTGTTCACCTAAAAATGAAGTAACACTGACTTGGGCATGTGGACACATAGGGATCAAAGGCAATGAAAAGGCGGACTCCCTTGCAAAACAGGGGTCAACTGAAAAGTTCCTGCGACCAGAACCATTCTCTTCAATTGGCAGAGGAATGGTAGAACAGCTGATTCACAAATGGATCACGGCAGAACACCTGAGAAGGTGGTCAACCGTGGAACAATGTAGACAAGCTAAAATGGCAATAAAGTGGCCGACCTGCTCCACTCAAAAAAGAAGGGTTCTAAGTATGAGTCGAGGAACATTGAAATGGGTGGTGGCTTTGTCTACAGGGATCACCAATCTTTACTCCTTCAAAAAGAATGCTCTTCTTCGGAAGCTTTTTCCTTGATAATATTGGCGTATTGACAACCACAATCGGCATGGCTAACCAATAAATGCTTGAAGATGGCCCCTCACCTAACCACCTACTTTGTCTCTTCTTATTCGGCTTGAAATATTTGTTCACCATAATGCAGACTCAACAGCTAACAATAAAGAGCAATCATTGAGCTATGTATACTTTCCTGTTTCACGTCTTTTGTATTTTACATCTCATACATCGTCGGTACACACACGAGCAAATTTTCTTCCATTACGATTCCCCCAAACGTCCATGCGTCTTATTAAGTTAATCCTTTGATATTTTGACACACCGAACAATGCGATTGGGTGCAGAAAACATGCAGATAATTCCGCGCGGCGGTTCATAAATTCAATTTGTGCAGCTATACACAGCAGTGTGAGTATGTAGGCAGTTGGTGCAAAGTACATACCTACATACATACCTCAATTTCACTTAACCTCGAATCACACCCTAATTTTGAAATGAGTTTGAAGCTTTTCGCGGCAGTCGTAAAGAGAGCGAAAATGAAACCGAAACCGAAACGTACTTAATCGCATCCAATTTGGGCAACAAAATTACAGAGCGCTTTAGCGGACTCTCACTGCTCTGAAGTGTTGGAGATGAGCAAATGTGTGCGCGAGGATGATGAATTTTCATTCACAGACAAATTCCCATGAAATTTTTGTAAGCATTATTTTATTTCTGAATGTTAACTCACCTTGGAGATTACCGAACGAAATACCTCCCAAATTGGCTCGGCAAGGTATGCAGCAGCACACAGACAAATAAAAGCATATGTGTCCGAAAAAAATGAGCAACTAAATTACCAACACAACTGCTATGCAACCTAATTCTAGACACATCCTTTGGCTAATTTAGAGTTTTCATCTCCTCCTTTGACGAGCGCATGCTGAGGCAACAAAAAATTGCCTGCCTCTCCTAACAACAGCTAGCCACCAAGATCTGTCAGTCGAGAGCCATGGATGGCGGTCATTATGATAGTTATGCCCGTATGACATGGTTTGCCTGAAGAATGTCTGCCTCCAGGTTCAGGAGGTATGTGTATAGCGATAGAGAAAGGTTTTTCTTTTAACAGAAAACTGGTTTCGATACTTTGTGTTGATATACTGTTACCCCTTCCACTCCTAAACAGTTATGTTCCTCGGCCAAAGCTGGTTGGTATACGGTACAGTAGTTGGTACTTTTGTACTCTTGATTTTGATAGATCATCCGAAATCCATACACAAATATGTACCGAGGAGACGTGCTGGAATTGAACCAGTTTCCAACTTTGTCTAGAGGGCCGCGGTAAACTCTGGGAGTCACTCTAGAACATCTATATACCCGATGCCGAAGCCACCCATTTTGAAATTCATTCCGTTTCACTTCATTTGATTCATTTTTATTTTTCCAGCGGGACTTTTCGAGTGTTTTTTTTTTTGTGTTGTTTCTTTTTTGTTCTTGTTAGTGATGTTAGTGCTGCAACAACAGATACAAACTGAGATAAGATGTTTTGTTGCGCTCTCTGCGCAAGCGACGATGTTCGACCGACGCGACGACTTAAAGCTATTTTCGTTGTCGTCAGCTCATTTTTGCTTTGGGTCTCCCGTCTTTATGAGCGCGGATGGGAGTAAAGCAAAAATTCTCCGAAGACAGCATTAAAAAGGCGACTGCCTAATTCAGCGCCGTATCTAATTTAGATCATATTACCGGGCATCAAGCGACCAGAGCAATAGCGCTGGGAATCCAGTCATGGCATGGAATCTGCCTACTAGTTAGTTGATGGTGATTATTGCAAAAGATCCTCGAAAAGAAGAACTTCGGAAAGACGATCATCTGAAAGCTACTTTTGGTTTGTTTTAATTTTTATTGTGAACATTTATTCAAGGGGAGTTGGTTTTAGTTATAGAAGATAGTTTTTGGTGATGTCACAAAGTTTTAATTGAACACAATTTAAACGGAGCATTAGTAATTATGGTCTATAAATTGATTAGAGAATACTATAAGAGGTATTAGGCGGTGCATGGACGGGTAGTTTACCCATCTCATGAGGTGCAGTGCAGGCGAGACGTGTTTTTCAAAAATGGCCAATTTGAGTAGTACCACCAGATGTTAGATACAATTTTTTCGAAGACCTCATGATATCAAAGGTTACATTTAAATAAAAATAATTAATTTGGGATGCAGGAGCAGGACCTTACGCCTTGCTTCTCGTAACAAACAGAAGGGCCGTTCAAAATAATGACGTAGCCAAATAATGGAGGAGTGGCAAGCTTTTTTCAAAAGAGGTTATAGTGTCGGACGTAAATAATATGTGTGAAATTTTCGATATCCTTTCGGCACATTTCTGCACGAATGTTGGTTTTTAAATGTCTTGCGAAACGTTTGCACAGACGAAATCTTTAGCAGTGCAACACGACATGCCAATAAGCAAGTTGATTTCACCTTATCTCGTAACTTAACGGCCGATGACTTTATGTACGTAAAATTAAATCAGCCTGTCGGTGCATAAAGTCACAGTCCCACAAAAGTTGGCTATCATACCAGGGGCGCCTTCCCGTTCAGAGCGTCACATATGGCGTTTGCAACGGCCTGTCTTTTTCATTCGAAAAATTGGCGTCATCTTGTTGATCTTCCAGCAACCAATCGGCATACATTTTACTCATTCCATGTAAAAATTCGAAGGACCGCGTTTTGAACGTTTTGGAATAATGGCTGTCATTCAATACATTTTCGCTGCGATTCCAAGATCTTCTAAAAATCATCGTTTCTGGTGTAACATAACTTTTTTAAATGTAGAGATTTATATAATACACTACAACTTTTGCTCTTTCTTGTAAAAAAAAGCTTGTTTCGATAAATAAAATAAATAATTAGCTGCAACAGGTTCGTAGGGACCCTAGGCCTAGCTTCTCACAACCATTCGTCTTGTTTGTTTTTGAGTTTTTATTTTCGGGACGAATGGAAGGGATCTACAATTTTATGCCGACTCCAAACGGCCAATTGAGAAGCTCTTCCATGACAGTTATACTCTCGGATGTTTGTCAGACGTTCGCGAGAGGTGGCGCAGTGAAAAAAAAACCCTTAAGTTGGAATTTGGGTTTTCTCGGCTTGTTTTACAGCTTGAAATATTTCCCGGATAATCAGGTTATTTCTTAACCAGTTTCCTATGTATTTATTTTTTTACAGGCCAATTCCGTTTCAAATTTGCATTGACAGTCGATGTGAGATATTTGGTCTCTGTTGGAAACCGAACCCGGTTATTTGTCTTCTCATTTATTAATAAAGGGTGATTTTTTAGCTGGTTTGGTTTTGGCAACACCTGTTTTGACAGCTGACGTGTGTTTAGTACCTTGTGTCACTGTCAAACAGCTTCAGTTTGGTTTGCAATTTAACCATGAATCGTCTTACAAATGAACAACGCTTGCAAATTATTGAATTTTACTATCAAAATTCGTGCTCGGTTCGAAATGTTCATCGCGCGCTGCTTCCATTTTATGATCGGCATTCTCGACCTTCTGAGCAGTCTATTCGGAAGATTGTGACCAAATTTCGCACCAAATTTACTTTGTTGGACATTAAACCACCAACACGTTTACGTACTGTGCGTAGTGAAGAAAATATTGCGGCCGTATCAGCTAGTGTGACAGAAGACAATTGCGAGGCGAGTTTGGTGAACAGTAAATTTCACGTTTCGGGCCGGTCAATTGGGCGCCTAGATCGTGCGAATTGACACCATTAGATTATTTTTTGTGGGGGTATGCCAAGGCTAATGTGTATAGGGACAAGCCCGCTTCGATTGACGCACTGGAAGCCAACATCCATGCATTCATTCGTGAGATACCGGCCGATATGTGTGAAAGAGTATGCCAAAATTGGACTCAGCGGATGGGCTACCTGAGACGCAGCCGCGGTCAACATTTGCATGAAATTATCTTTAAACATTAAATTGCAAGGTTCAAACTATCGATTCAAATAAATATTTCATTCATTTTTTCGAATTTTTTGTGTTTTTTTTTTAAAAAAAGTTCTAAACCTCTTAAAAAATCACCCTTTAGTTTGCATTTTATTAATCTAATAATGCAGAGAATTTGCCATTTATAAATTTAGCTTTTATAAGGTTAATTCGTATACCGATCGCTTTGAATTCCGCAAAAGAAGATTTCATTCATTTGAAAATCACAGGAGTTACAAAAAAAAAAGACCAAATGCGAGTGGAAGAATCGCTTGAGATTCACCAAAACTCAAAACCCCAAAAGTAAAATTAAACTCATATTTATTACAACAATTTGTAAACCTTCTGTAAAATATCAGGCCTAGTTGAAATAGTAATTTTGAACCCATACAAAACTTTGTATTTTGAACTTTGGTGGAATTCTACAACCATCTTCATAGCAGCTGCATTCCAAGAATTCGCTTACTAGGGTGCTGTGAAATAACGCCGAGCTTTGTAAAAGCGAAATAACGCCGAATATGTTCGGTATTGATTTTCGAGTTGAGACTTTGACAAGTTCTCCCATAATCATCGTAAGGATCGTAGCGGGCCTGGGGGCAGATTCCGTTTATTAACGATCGTCTAAACGATATCGTTTTTGAAACTTTGGTCACCAAAATAAATTATATTCTACTCGATTTTTTTTTTGACAAACGTCAGCTTTGATTATATTTTTGGAAAATGAACTGGATTCAGCTCTCAAACTTTTAATTTTAGCACTTTGTTCGACGATAATCCTGCGAAAAGTTAGGGAATGAGTGCCCTTGACTTTTTTAAAGCTTAAGACAGAATTCAGAACTTCAAAACAAGAAAAAGAACTTTAAAGTATTGACCCAAATCAAGTTTTCGCTTTCACATTATTTCTTTCGTTTTTTTGATAAGCGATTAATATAATTTTTTAAAACCACTGCATTCGGTCAGGATCGTCATTCAACTGCTGAAAGACTGAAAAAGTCCCTAATTGCATAATGTAACTAAATGAATTTAAAAGATTTCTGTTTTAAAAATGTATTTTATAAATTAAAATAAAATAAGTTCATGTACACACGCGGAAATGTCATACAATGTACAATAAAAGCCAATTGTAATAGCTGTGAAGAGAATTTAGTATCGTCACCCACAAAGCACTAATCATTTTTTGAAGCAGCTATTATTCACTAGAACTGTGTACTGCCTAGTGAAATTTTCAGGTGGAAAGTTCATTGTGACATTTGGGCGTAAGAAATTTGTATGAAAATTGGACTTAAAAATAAATAAGTTCCACTGCCATGACATTTTTTTTTATATAAAGTTCGTAGATTAGAGACAAGTCGAAGGATAGTGATAGGTTATATGCATATTGGCTCAAAAATTTGTTTTATGAACATTACCGATTTTTGGGAGCTTTTAGCTTTAGTTAAAATGTAGGTTTGGTTGGCTAGCAGAAGTAGAAGTTTGGGATCAGTGGTAAAAAAAAGTTTACCTGAGCTGAGTTAAAATGTTTTACGTTTAGTTGGTTACCAGAAGTAGAAGTTTGGAAATGTAGAATGTAGTAGAAGTTTGGGACCAGTGGTAAAAAAATAGTTTACCAAAAGTTTTGGCGGTTCATATGTATATTGCAATTCTTCTTCTATTTCTCCCAGAAAAGCAAATTAAAAAATAGACCATTTACCATTTTTATAAATAAATATGACTTTAACAGATTAAATAAAAATAAAATTTAAAAAAATATAATACGAAATAAAAGAGTGTGCCACTGGTCATACAAATCTGGCACTTCCTTTCGATTCAAATTCAAATTTTCATTTTGAAAAACAGAACATTTTTGTTTGCTATTTATCAGCTCGATGAAACACGTTCTGGTGAAAATGGGCACATTTTCCAAATTTATGCACCTTCTTTTAATACTAAAAAAACTCCATAGACACTGGTCAACACAGGCTGAGGGGAAAACTATTATTTGACTACATGAGAGTAATCCACCTTAGGTCAATGTCTTGAAATTGTAACAATTCCTTTCAAGAAAGAAGTATAAAGCCGGTAACTATAGTTTGGTCCCCATTGTATTCAAAGCAATTATCCCTCAGATCGCACTATACATGTGTATATCCATATTAATTGCAACTGTAATAAAATAACAATAATAATATTCGCTCCCGTAAAAACAGACAATTCATTCACATTTATGTTTATCGAAACAGCGAAACCGGAAGTCGCTTAATAGCCCTATTCCAAACATCCATGATGATGATACGGATCGCCATTATACAGTTATTGCACAGCACACAATCACTTTAAGATACATCTCGCTCGTGCATAGATCGTGTCTGCACACAATTGAAATAACATCGCGTTTACACTACAGCAGCATTGTGTCATATGATGGTCATATGGATTATGGACAGCAAACGAAACAAACTGGTTATGGTGTATCAGAACCAAAACAAAAGTTCCGATCTGGATTTCCTACGTATTCAGGCCTAAGTAGATACCCCAGTGACAGTCCACACCTCAACGTATATAGAATTTGCTCGCGTACATTCACTTCAATGGCAACGTTAAGGCAATTTATCTCCGCAATGGCTTTAGGCGTAAGTAAGTAAGTACGGAAATGTAATCGGGTCTTGGAAGTTGGAATTGGAACCCAACCTTAGCATATTGGGAAAATCAGTGAACCATTTTATCTTTCAATAGAGAAAGGAGGAAGACACAACATCTGACTAAATGCAATGTGTTTGCAATAGCATATTTTATGAATACTTACCCAAATAAAGTGGGTAGTTAAACTGAAAAGCGGTAAACGAATGGTGTTTACTACTTAAAAAACATAAATGTTGTTACCGGTGAAAATCATCAAATGATCTCTCATTTGCATAAGTATGACGGGTTCTTATTATGAATGGATTATAGTTTGCAAGTAGGAATATATTTATGATGAATATTCTAACTGTGCATAATGTTAAATGCATCATACAACGACGACATCGACAGTCATAATGCATGTTCGATAGAAGGTATTATTTTAAAACCCTTTCCCACTTTTACTTTATTTAAAAACAAAGCGTAGCTCAAAATGTAGAAAAAGTGTCACATTTTTATAATCAGGCATGATGTTCGCAGCAGGGATCAAAAATGAATTGTGTAAGCAAATCGTAATACAGATTGTATTTTTTCGGTCTCACCGGTACTTTTTATTTTCGTATACGAAGTTATCGTTTTGGAACAACATTTTAAATGTTTATTAATAAGTTCGGAGCCATTTTTCCAAATTTCGAATTTTTCTCGAAAACAATATATGTGATATGTGAACAAAAATGTATTTTAAAGGTTATATGGTCAACTTAATTTAATGCAATTCAATTGCAATGATTCCGTCTTTCGATTTCCACACGAATTTAACAATACAATAAGGTAGGTAGGTACAGTCGACTCCGCTTCGCTTTACTCAAAAAAATCATTTAATTGAATAACCGAATTTAGCACGCAGCATTTTTTTTCAAAAATTCATACGAATAGCTCCGCTTAACTGAAACCCGCTTAACTGAAAAACCCGGTTAACTGAACAAACTAATACGTCAGAAATTAATAAATTATAATAATTCAGCTCCGCATTACTAAAACAAAGTTATTGAACGCGCCAACTGAACTTATCCATTGAACTTATGACACTAACTTCATTGTGTGTCAATTTTGACAGCACGATTTCAATTGTGTTTTTAATTCTCCTTCCTTCGGCTTTACTATATACCCTAATCCTTCGTTGAATTGCTAACAAAACTTCGAACTTCGGTTAAGTACAACAATTTTTCAGTTATCCGAAGTGAAAATACCGCAAAAGTGAAATAAAATTTGTGGCAAATTGCCGTTTCAGATAAGCGGAGTAGACTGTAGTTGAAGCAACTCTCGACCACCAAATATACGGTTTTGATAGAAATGTTTGCATGCTCAACATTACGCCGCACTTACTCAATTTTAAGCTTTACAGTTGAAGAATCAGTGTTATTTATCAAACCAATTAAGTCCTCCAACTTTATTTGCGATCATATACCTACTTTCATTTTTAAAGAAATCAAATTGTAAGTTCACTAAAAGCCCTCAATTTGACTTTGAACTTGTTTCTCTTAATAATAATGAACTTTCATGACCACAATTCAATTCCAATTACTTTGAATTAACAAAAAATGTTATGATTTGACATATAAAGCAATGATAAATGTGAAACAGTGAAAACACATGTGATTTTGTGTAACTTTTAGTTGGTAATACATACAACCCTTACCGCTATTCGACTGCCCTTATAAATGAATGCCATACACTTGAGAAAAACTTCAGAAAAACTCTACTTATGCATATAAAGAGTGTCAAGCCCTAAGTTCCCAAAGTATTCCATTACTTTACTAATTTTGAACCTTCGCCCAAGCGTAAATTTCAACTAATTGAATTTGACAGATGTCACTTTAGATTTGACGTAAATGGTTTTCGATTTGATATTTCTGAGATTTCAGATTTCTGCTGCCAAGTTAAACATTAAATCCGAACTTTTTGGTCCTTGTGAGTATTGAGTTGGCCGCAAAAAACACTATTTGTTTACTTGAACTAGTATAAATCCATTGTATTTGAAAATCTTTTGCATACGCGTAATTGTTTTTAGTGCAAGGAAATCATGTAAAATGCAAATCTGCAAAATTGTTGAGATTTTTGCAAAATGCCGCGGATCGGTGGCTTCAATCTAACTATTTCCTATTTAAAGCCACATTCTTATTTTTTAGACTAAAGCTTAGTATGCTGTTCCAGGAAAGTTAAAATTTAGCACCTCTCCACCACTTCGCTTAATTTTGACAGTGTAAATTCCGTCAAAAAAAAACACTGTGTTGGTAAAGCTGATTGACTTTGTTCAGCTTCTTATTTGTTCTTCAGCTCCCTCTTCAAAAACCTCTGCCATTATTCCTCGTTAAAATATTCCATTTCTAAAAGAAATTAAATTAACAACGAATTTCTAACCAATCGCCATACTGTTAAATTGCTTTCGTATGAAATTTTGTTGCGAATACCGATATTTTCTTTGATTTATCAAAATTTAGCTGTGGAAAAATGTATTTTGCATTAGTACGCTTAGTAAAATGGTGCAGAGATTTTTCGTACAGTGGCATACAAATTTAGCTTGAACTGCGTACTGCTTTGCTTAATTTTATCTTTGGAGACATTTTTGTATGGGAGCTTAATTTAAGCGCGAGCAGCATACGAGACTTAAGAGTTGATTTTTTTTTCCAAGAGTCGTTAATAAAGATAAATAAATAAAAATTCAAAATAAAAAATACTCTTTGAGAGTAACTTTTTCGGGGCGATTGTATTGTGTATTTTTTTCAAAATCCATTGTTACTTAAAAGTTACGATTGTAACACATTTGTCAACGCTATTCTGACACAAACTAACATCACAAGAGACGCGACTTCCATTGATGTTCATGTACCTTCGAATAAAAAAATTGTACAATCAATTTTTGACGTGAGGTGTAATCTTATAATTTTATGGCTGCTGGTCAGTATTATAACGCGACATAATGTTATGCATAGAAGGAACCATTCCGATTTTTCCTAAAACATGGGTTACTAAAAAAGAATAAATAAACTGGAGATCCAAGATGGCGGTAAAGTATTTAGTCGAAATATTGACAAAATACCGATTTTGAACAAAAGGTGTAAACGCATAATTTTATACTTTTTTTGACTTAAGGCAAACCTCGCTGATTAAAAGTATATAAGCCCAAACTTTTTGTCCTTGCCAGACGAATTATTGGATACAATTTTGTTACGAAAAACCTTAAACATTTAATGAAAATCCGCGGCACTTTAAAAAATTAATCGGAAAAGGTTTCACTTGTCGTTAAGTGGTTTTTTCCAATCCGCGATACTAATAATCGTTTTTAGTCTCCAGGCAAAATTTCCCATACAAAATTACATACTGTGATCTACAGAATGTTTAGTGTGGAGGTTAAATGTTATTATTAGGAAGGTCCAATGTTTATTTCTTAAACTTCCGAATGACATTTTCGGTGCAATCGATGCAATGTCGAGAGACAATAGGAAGCGTTTGTTGTTTTCAGTTTGTGCATTATTTTATGTTTTAACTTTTGATCTTCACATTTTCTTTGACTCACTGCCTGACTGGTGTAAATACTCTCCGTTGATGATTGATTAAACTGCAAACACGGCTAACATCAATTAAAACAAACTGAATTTTCGTATCGTATCGGGCGGGTAACAGAAAAAAAAAAAAAAACACTATATTTGTCAAATCAGTTCGAATGAATGTTAAACTGCATTTAAAATCGATTTTTATACATATAATTTAAGCGATTTAAAACGTTTCTGCTTCTACTTCTTTGTATTTTTTTTTTCTTCTACGATTTTGTTTTCCTAACTATCAAAATTTTTATTTCTTTTATTTTTTTATAATTTATAAAATTATAAAAAAAATATTTTCCACAGACAACGATTTTTTTATAGCTAGATACTTGTGGTTGGAATAATTTCCGAGAAATATATATAATAACAGTGATAATCGCATCCAAATCCGTTCAGTGATTCTCGATATTAGTGCTGTCGCAATTAAAGGTTAAAAAAAAACAGCGCCACCATCGAAACTGGCAAACATTCATTAGTTTGGTCGATTAGTTTTCGAGGATTGCTTTTTATTTATATTGAGCGTATCCGAAAAATATGAACTTCGCTCGATTGACTCCCCTTAAATGCTAATTTTAAAGAAAAGAAAAAAAAATCAACGGAAAAATAAACAAGTGTCAGATATTTGAATTTACTTCTCAAACTATCAGTCTCGCTTACAAAAGAATAAAGAGCTGAAATCAAAAATATTAGTGTCAGAACAAGCCATTCGTTGACAAAAGTCTGTTGAGCTGAGAAATTCTTAATCCAAGTACTTAAATCTCACTTTGCGTATTTTTTTTTGTAATAAGAATATAATTGTTTTAAAACGATTTTAGCTTAAATTAAGCCGACAATCATTTAATTCAAAGAATGTAATTTTGTAGTTTCAATGTAAGGCCATTGTAAATTTAAATTTAGCTTAATCATTCTTAAAATTGATCAATGTTTTAGCTTAAATAAGTCTCAAAATTAACTAGTTTTAAGAATTAAAGAAGTGAATGGTAGACAATTGAATACTTAAACTAATTATATCGAAATGAAGAATATTGCAACAGCCTTTAAAATTTCACAAAAGGATAGAGCAGCAATTCAACTTAATGCTTATATGGACAGTTTTTGCAACTAGTGTTGATTGCTCAAATTATAAAATAGAGTAATAACTAATAACAAACAAATTACACTGATGAATATTTCCAAACAAAAAATTCTTCCCACTAAAACGAAAGTAATAAGTGCGTGTAATTTAAATAATGTTTTTAATATTAATAAATTGGATTTTCCTAAAAAGTAATAGAAGCATCAAATAGCTTTTTTTATTTTCAGTCAGATAGTATTACAGTTCGACTGTAACAAACTTGAATACAAGGGAGCTCTTTCTACTCCAAAATTGTTGCTGTGTACTTACAAATTAAGGGTGTTTTTATCTCCTTATAAGGAACTTTCATGAGCGAATATAATATAGTTCTACAATGAACAAATTTGTCATCACGAAATCGCGGTCCGGAGGTACTTTGTACTGAGAAAAAGATTGGAGTTTTCCCCAAAAGTTGGAAACTCTAAATAAATAAGAAGACTTTGTCGACGAAGACAATTGTAAAAGTGTAAACTAAAATTACTGATTACCTACTTAAAATAAAAGTTGACAAACAAAATTCTCAAATCTTTATAAAAAAAAAAAAATAAATAATTGGCGCAACAGGTCCGTATGGACCCAAGCCTAGCTTCTCACAACCATTCGTCTTGTGTGAGTTTTTATTTTTGGGACGAATGGAAGGGATCTACAATTTTATGCCGAGTCCAAACGGCCAATTGAGAAGCTCTTTCATGACAGTTATACTCTCGGATGTTTGTCAGACGTTCGCGAGAGGTGGCGCAGTGAAAAAAACCTTAAGTTGGAATTTGGATGTTTCTCGGGATTCGAACCTGGGACCCCTCGCTTAGTAGTCCAACACACTAACCACTAAGCCACTGCGCCACAATCTTTATAGCAAATGAAATATAAGAAAGAGATTTTCCAGTCCTGTGCGAATCCGCTGGGAAAGTAGTCATCTCGATTGCAGTCGAAAACATTTCTTTGGATAAGGTAGAAGGTTAGGTATACATATTACACTGTTTCTCGATGAGCAATATTTTATAGCTTGCTATATGTCAATTTTCATTGAAAGAAAGAACGACAGTATGCAATAACATGTAGGGTGGGCATTTTATATCTTACTATTTCATTCGTTCAAATGCCGCTGAGAAAAGCATGCCGTTGCATTCTCGCATTAGATGCCTTAGCACTTCGTCCGTTTGACACTCCAAAAAAAATCAAAGTGTCAAAATTTACAGAAATAACAACCTATAGCATACTATCGAATGAACTTTTTTATAGCATACTATTTGTGGTCTCCATTGGCAATTATCATAGTATGATATATTGCATGCTATAAAATATTGCTCGTTTAGACACCGGGTAAGTAAACCTGACGTTTAAAATGGTTTAAAAATAAAGAACGATTTCTCAATTTCTGTTTCACCGTGCGGTACAAATTTCTACGATAAATGTTTGCTAAATCGTACGATTAGTAATTAAAAAAGTTTAAAAATAACAGATCGACATTTCTCAATTTGTGTTTCACCGTATAGTAGAAATTTGTGCGACAAATGTTCTCTTGTTGCTTTTGTGTTGCATCGTGTGCCAGAGGCCTTTGCTTAGAGTAATGCATTTTAGTTTGTATGTAAATTTAAAGTTGCAACTTTAACCAGTGAACAAATGTTACTTGACGAATGAAGAAATAAAGTGACTAATTCGTGGGAAATTTATGGATGATATTATGGCATTTTAAAAAGATTCGGTATAATATTATTTTTTTTTTAGTTTTGAAAAGATTTTTATTTTAAAAAGATTATATAAAATTACATTTTTTTTTTAGTTTCGAAATAATGTATCTATATATTTTATTTTCAATGAGAATTGAAACAGGAAAAAAGTTCAGGATTTTTAGAAACGTTTTAAAAAAAAAATGTACTTTTCGTTTTCGTTTTAAATATAAATAAAATATTAAAAAAATATCAATAACTGTCCGAGGGGAAAACTATCCCTCTTTAATACTCATACGTACACTTTAATTGTAGTGAAATAAAAACAGATAGAGCTTGGACAAAATTAGAGGATCGATGTTTAAAATAAAGTAAGTAAAAATTAATATAGATTTTTAAGGCCAAATCATTAGCCAAATTTCATCAACTGACAATTGAGTTGCCGGAGGGGTGCTTATCTACCATGATGGCAGCAACATAAATTTAATTGAGTCTGCATAATTTATTTAATTTTAGTGGTAACTAATTCTGATTCACTGCAAGCACGTAAAGACCTACTGCTCCCAAGAACTTCAATTTTTAAATGTGCTATTCTTACTCCAATGTGGTCAGAAAGCTGGGATGTGACCAATTAAAATTACTTTGACGACAGTGGGCGATTTCGATTCTATAACTGGAACAGTATTTTAACTTAAGTCCGCCTTTGAGCATGGTAGGTAGGTAGGTAGGAGTGGCGGTTTTTATAAGAAAAATCCAAGTAGCACTATGTGCCGTTTTGTTACCACAACTCATTTGACCTGGTTGTTTAAGATTGTCGAAAAGGAGAGTTTAGATACAGCTTGCGGAGTTCAAAAAGGTTATCAATTCCCTAATATTACTTTTCGAGACCTCCTTAAGGGAGTCGAAGAAGGGTTTACCCAGAGATCGCCGTCTGGCTCTAGCTAGTGCTGGACAGGCGCAAAGGTAGTGAGTGAGTGTTTCCTTTTCGGCTGCGTCATTACAGTTGCGGCAGTGTGTATTATGTGGAATGCCTAATCTAATTGCGTGTTCTCCTATTGGCCAATGGCCCGTGGCTATCGCTATTATTCTGGCAATATCTTTTCGTGATTTGCTGAGAAGATGAGCTGTTTTTTCCATGCTGTAGTTTGGCCACATTCTTCTGGATGTGATACAGTTCGTCAGCCTCCTTCATTTGAGGTTTACCTTCGATAGGAATTCTGAGGAGATCTTAGCTTTGACTGCTCCGAGCGGTATGTGAACCGATTCCGCAAGTGAGCAGTGAAGGGCTGAGCCTTGCCTGGCCAGCTCGTCAGCATGCTCGTTTCTATAAACGTTGCTATGACCTGGAACCCAAATCAGGGTAACCTTGAACTGGTCAAGCGAGGCCAGCTCCTTGCGACATTCGAACGCAAGATGAGATTACGACTGAGCTGTAGTAGAATGAAGTGTTTTTTCTTCTTGAGGTTATGTTGACTGAGGCGATAGCTTTGATGGCCTTTGAGCAAACTTGGTATAGGTTTTTGCATCAGCAATAAATTAAGAAGTAAACTTATGTAGGACAACAACGGGCTTAACGATATCAGCTACTACACAAATTTGACTGACTATTTACTGTCTTAAAACATTAGTAAATAAAAGAGATATTCAAAAGTATGGTCTTCAGTTTTCCCAGAATCACAGCTTCATCAATAAAATCGAAGCAAGAAAATAGCTTCTCTGCTAAAATGAGGAAATGGCTTCCAAGAGCATTTTGACTTAAATCAGTACAAAATCCAGATTACGAATAGTTGGCTTATCTGTAATTTTAAATCATTTCCAGCGGGAAATCAAACCCAATCTTAAAAAGGCTGTAACCCCAAAACACCTCTTAACCCATATGCGATATCCCATAATTATGAGCAGACCATAACAAATAAATAAAATATGAATCGGTTAGGTAGGTATCTGATTTCGTCGTTCATCGCTGGCTGCCCACACTCGGGTTCAGCATCACCGCTCGGCCACAGCTTCTTACCTGTGCGGAAAATCGGAACCATTATGTGGCTATCTTCCTTTTATAGTTTGATCTAAAGCCGCGACTAATCTCTGTCCACTCGCATAAATTAAGTAGCGCGGTCTTCTTCTCAATTATATTGATAGATTTCACAGTGATGTGTGATTAAGATAATGAAATCTGATGGGATGATGTTCCTGGTCCCTTCGGTATAATGGATGGAGGCTTTTTTTTTCCCCAAATGAAATTATGTTCTTCTGAGAATCGAAAACAAGTTTCCTGTCTCCCTACTGAGATTTCAGATTTTACAAGCATATTTATCTCGAAAATTAAAGAAAGAGGCCATTCTATATTATACAAACTGCAGACGATTCTCAATCGTAAAATGCTAAAATTATTGCCAACAATTATGTTTCCATTTGTACCTTAATATAAAATGAACTAACAAATTGAGTGGGTGAATAAAAGCAAATGAGCCAACTCAAAACAATCATCTCAGTCATAACGGATATACACAAACACTCATCATCAGAGAAATTAAACTGAGCTTAAAGCCAGATAATGTGATTATGACAGCATGGCATTTCTTCGAAATCAAACACGAAACGCCACCGAAATCATATGCCGCGAGCGGTGGGCATCGAATTTCCCACGAGCTCCAACGCTCTTTCCATTCATCATACAGCGAGTTATTTTGCTGCCATAGTAATATCGCCTGATCTTCGGATGATCCGTCGCAAGCATTAATTAAAAGGAAACAAAAAACAAAAAAAAACTGTCAAATAAGATATTTACTGATCGATAAATAAATACCCGAGCGCTACATGCCCGCACTGAACAGTGAAGCTTTTAAATTCGACCCACAGTCGGCCTTATTTTAATATTCACCGCCATGTGCCGAGTATGGTGAAGCAAAAATTCCGCTCGCCAACACATATTTTCCTCATAAAATCGAAGCTTTATGCGAAGTCGAACTTCTCCCCGACCTCAGGCACAGACAGCTATTTTCATTGGTTCTCCAGGATTAGAGTTTGTGGTTTGTTACGACAAAGATAATATGCTGACCCTTAAAAAAAATATATTTTTTCTTCAGTTTTGCTGTAATTCCATGAAACGGTCGATGGCGGCAAGATGGTTATATTTTTTTTTCTTTTTTTGTACTGATCACTGATCGGAAATATTTCCAACCAATTTCGAGAAAGGCAACCTTAGCACATATGTATAAATAGCAGCAGGAGCAGAAGAAGCTTGTTCGACTGACCATCTTCAGCCTAATTTTCGAACAGATCAATAAAATGTACCGACCGACCGACGCACGATGGCTTGGTTTGGAGTTCGAGACGAGAAAAATTCTTAAATACATATTGGGATATGTGTATGAATATGTATATGAATTGGATGGTTGAGAATTTTCTGAGAAATGTCGAAGACAGCAACCGACGTGATCACTTGGTTTGGTACAGGCTGCTCAGCATAAAATTACACATACCGATTTTGTGAATTAAAAACACATGTTTCTATGTAAATCTTACGAATGCGTGACGATGATTTATTTGATGGAGAATATCCACTGCTTTTGACTGTTTATCTTTCTTTTGAAGTGTGCGGGGGGGGAGGGCAACAAGTTGGCATATTTTTCCCACGCAATTTTATTCGCAGCGCAGGAATTCATACCACCCTATTCGGTTGTCCTTTTGATTGAAATTGAAACTGTAGTTGGGCACACTTTTGGGCAGAGACAAATCATACTGAGATCACCAACTCCGGTCGATTTCCCGTTACTTGCCTATAAGCTATATTTGTATGGGGTGGCAAATGCTAAGTGCGTTAGTATTGTTCGTATTGAGAAATATCACTTCAAAAAATCAGGCTCACCAACGCACTCGCATCTTGCATGTGCCACTTCCGCTTTGGGCAAAGTTGCTGGCAGCGTTCATTGAAATTGTTCATTTCATTGTTCATTACGTGTGGATATTTTTTTTTAGGAATAAATGTACATTTGGTTAAAATATTCTTGAAAAATTAACAATATACGAGCCCAAACGCAAAATAGTTGGCCTAGTATTGTATTTTTTATCACATACATTTTCAAATGTAATAAAAAGTTGATTTTTGTTTTCTTAATATTATCCATGAACATGTGTTCTTTACAAAGCAATCAATAAGTTAAAACAGTTAATACTTGTTGCCACAAATTTCAACTGTTAACCCATTTTTTTCTTTGCAAAATAGTTGGCCCGCGGCAAAATAGTTGGCCTAAGCTGGACAATGTCTTTCTCTCTTGACATTTACCGTTTATTGTTGCGTTATTTAAGTGCGGATGTCTCAAGTCAGGCATTCACTGTTTGCAGTCGCAATCAAAGTTCACTATGGCGCGTGGCAAGTGTTTATCGGAAGACATACGTAATTTAATAATAAAAGCGTACAAAAAAAAAACATTTCGGCATATAACATAACAAAAAATTTGGAAATATCGAGGTCCTCAGTTCGAAACATTATTAATTTATTCAAGAAGACTGGAAATGTGAACCCTCTGAAGAAAACTGGAAGACCATCAATTGCTAACGATCAAAACAGAAGAGCTTTAAGAAAAATTCTCAAGAAAGATCGTCGTGCTACAACGGCAAATATCACCTTAGAGTGAAAAAATGTGATTAAAAAGAAAGTTTCAAGTTTTCACCTGCATTCGAGAAATGAAGAAAATGGGATACAAAATTTATACAGTAATTTTTAACCAAATTGGTTTTTGTTTTATTAACTTAGAAAATTGCTTCTTCAAAAAAAACAGTCACTAAGGCAAAATAAAAACCACTTTTAACTCCTTTGCAAAAAAAGAAGCACTTAATGTGGACTCGTGATCATCAAAACTGGACGCTAAGGCGTAATATGGAGCGATGAGTCTCGATTCGAACTTTGTGTTGGAGACTCACGATCAAGAGTTTTACGAACGCCAGCTGAAGCCTTTCACCCAGACTGCTTTAGACGAAAAACTAAATTTACCGCTTCAGTAATGGTATGGGGATGTATGTCAGCTCAAGGAGTAGGTGACCTTCGCTTCATCGATGGTACTGTGAATGCCAGTAGGTATCAAGACATCCAAGAGCACCAACGTTTACCTTCGATTCCGAGGCTGCAAACAGAAGATGCCAGTTTTACATTTCAGCAAGATGGCGCATCATGTCATACAGCCAAGCAAAATGTGAGCTGGCTTCGAGAACACACCATTCCAGTTCTAACGTGGCCCGGACCAATTGAGATTTTGTGGGGAAAAATGAAAAAAGATTTAAGAACAAATCTGGCTAAAAACTTGAATGAATTGAAGGAAAAGATCCAAGAAGTTTGGAATGGCATAACTCTTGAATACCGCTTTAATTTAGTGGAAACTCTTCCAAGTCGAATTACAGCCGTTATTAAAAACAAAGGTGACGTCACTCAGTGGTAAAAGACAGTTATTTTTGTATAAGGCCAATTTTTTTGCGTCGATAAAAGAGTGGGTCAACTATTTTGCGTTATATGAGTTACAATAATTTAATCATTAAATGAACTGTTATTATTTTATGAAGAATCATTTTTAAATGTATATGTCTAACACATTCACAATATCGAAATAAATTTTGAGTTTGTTTGTTTACTTTGGAGTGCCATTTTTTTTTTCGAATTTCATAAGACGGAAAGAAAGATTGGTTGAGCGAAAATAAGAACATTCTGAACAAATTTACAAATGAAATCGATGTTAATGATATCCAAAAGCGGAAAATACGCAACCATGTTTGTCCTAATGATTTTCTAGTATATGGAACATCTCCTTTAGATTGTTTTATTAACCAAACAAATCAAATTAGTCGGCTTTTAACAGTATATACAATTTAGAGACCGGATTATATGCATTTGCATTTTGCATATACATTCGCATATTCACGCATTCTCACCAGTTATGGCATATTTTACTTAAAATCTATTGATATTGCATATTTTCTTACAAATTAGGCATTGCAGGACTGCGAAAGAAAGGCCTACAAAAACAATTTCTAGCAGCGGCAAGGAGCAGTAACTCCTTTTTAAAAGGCAAAAAAAACACTTTAGGATGGACTGAGGTGAAGCATTGCTGACAAAAAAATATTACAAATCCTTCCTACAAAGCTTTTCTGCGAAAATATTGCTTGAATCGAAATATACCAGGCGAATAAACACTTACGCAAAAACAACATACCAACAATTTACCTACATATTCCGGAAGAAATACGCGATGAACTCAAGCATCATTTTGATTTCACCTGACTACCGATAGTTGTGGCCGTTACATTGCAAATTTAATGGTCGGTGCATTAAAACTAGAGCCGTCTGCTTCCTATTTGGTGGCCTGCAAAGAACAAAGACAAATCATTCTGATTCATTCCGATGATCGCCAGATTTGGGACTCGCTGAAGAAGTACGATTCACGTTCGGAAAAGTGACTAGGCTGATTTCGTCAACTAAGAAAGTGTTTCTTAAGGCACCTGCTCGCATTAGAGCCTATAAAGAAAAGCTACCAAATGCATCTTTACCTTCTGCACCAGTGGTAACTGGATGGGGAACGTGGATTGAGGCTGTTCTCTTTTACGATGAACATTTCGAGGCCATCAAAGGTGTAGTAAATAGCTTCGATAGTAAGGAGGCTGTGGTAGTTTGTCAGTCAAATGAAGCATTTAACGACTCCAACATAAAAAAGTTCTCTCATATCACTAAGTATTAAAAAGCTCGAAACTTAGGGCTTAGCTTTGACTGAGAACATTTTAAACAACAACCCAGTCTTTGAAGCGTTGTGTCAAATTAATAGTTTTTTTTAATGGAACGGGTGAACTTATGCCAACAACAATAAGTGCTAAAATTGCACCCAAATTTAAATACTGCCCAGTCACCTCAGTGGATGTGGAAAGGTTTTTTTCCATATAAAAAAATATTTTAAGTGATCGAAGACACAATCTTAGCACCGAACATTTGGAACAGTACATGATTGTTCACATTTTCATGACTAACCAATTGTTAAACAATTATTAATTAAAAATGTAATTCAACTATGTTATTCCGCTATATTTTATATTAAATTTAAAATAAAAACAACTGTTGCTATTATTTTATCATATATCATCCATTTTAGGCATATTTTGAGCATTGAGCATGAAATTTGCATATTTCAACCTTTTTATGTTGCCTATAATCCGGTCTCTCATAATAATTAACCAATGGCATTCGATTACAATGGGTTTGATTTTCGGAAATATTTCCGGGCATTTGGAGGCTATATTCCATATTTCGATTATTGCACTCTAGAAATCAAATCAGAGTGACAAATAACAAAAAAAAATTTCATTATTTGTGAAATTTGACATTACGTGGGTTTAAAACGAATAAAAAACGGTTTAAAGTGCTTTAAATCCGCATTTAAATCCATTTTTAATCCAGCGGGTTAAATGCATGTTTTTCAGTGAATAATAATATGGCCGTAAGAAATTTATCAATTCGCTGTTTAAAAATAAACAACACAAAATAGTAAATAAGAGGTGTTGTTGTGAATGACCCGCTATTTCGGTAGCTGTCACTTTTGAAGCTTTTATTATTTGACAAGTAGAAACTACGCCATTACTAAAAATGGAACGATACACGCTTCAACAACGCATTGAAATTATTAAAATTCACTACAAAAATGGTGAAAATCTTGCAGTCACAGTTCGCAAAACTAAAGCATTTTTTGGTCGTCGTGAAGCACCTTGTCGGACCGCAATACAGAAATTGGTGGAAAAATTCGAGCTGTTGGGACAAGTTAGTGATGTGAAGAATAAAACCCGTGCACGTCGCTCAAGAACAACTGAAAATATTGTTGCTGTAGCCCAAAGTGTTAAAGAAAACCCAGGTTTAGGTCCATTCCTCGTCGTTCTTTGGAACTGGGCATTCCACAAACGTCATTACACCGTATTTTGCATAAAGACTTGGGTCTTATGGCTTATAAAGTTCAGTTAACACAAGAACCCAAGCCGGCCGATCATCAACAACGTCGTGTCTTTGCTGATTGGGGCCTTGAAATGCATGAAAATGATCAGGAATTCCATCGAAAAGTCATCTTGACTGATGAGGCCCATTTCCACCTCGGTGGCTACGTCAACAAGCAAAATTGTCGCATCTGGGGCTCTGAAAACCCAAGAGTTATTGTTGAGAAGCCTCTCCATCCTCAACGTGTGACTGTTTGGTGCGGTTTATGGTCCGGCGGGGTCATTGGACCTTACTTTTTCGAAAATGAGGTTGGATCAACAGTTACTATGAATGGATTGCGCTATCGAGAGATGATTAATGATTTTTTATGGTTGGAGTTGGATGATATTGATCTGGACAACGTTTACTTTCAACAAGACGGCCCTACTTGCCACACAAACAACGAAACCATTGATCTTTTACGGGAAAAGTTTCCGGACCGTGTTATATCTCAAAGAGGTGATCACAATTGGCCACCGAGATCTTGTGATGTAACACATGCGACTTCTTCCTTTGGGGCCTCGTAAAAGATAAGGTCTACGCCAACAGCCCAGCGTCGATTCAAGACCTCAAAGATAAAATTCGTGAGGCTATCGAGGATAGGGCAGCCACTTTGCGATTTGGTTATGGAAAATTCCATGAAAAGGAATGGTCCTGTATGCGTGCTCGTAGTCGCCATTTGGCTGATGTTGTTTTTCATTATTAACGGTATACCTTCCTCTTTATTATGAAATATACATCCGAGCATTTATCTCAAAAAAAGGCATTTTTCTTTGAATACCAAAATAACACCTCTTTTTGGAAAACCCTTTAGTTGGCGCAACAGGTCCGTGGGGACCATAGGCCTAACAACCATTCGTTTTGTGTGAGTTTTTCATTTTTTATGACGAATTGAAGTGATCTACAATTTTATGCCGAGTCCAAAAGGCTTAATTTAAAAGCTCTTTAATGACAGTTATACTCTGGGATGTTTGTCAGACGTTCGCGAGAGGTGGAGCAGTGGAAAAAAACTGTTCGTTGTTTTGTTTTTTCCTAGAAAAATTAACTGGCGATGTTAATGGTCATAATCAATTCGAAGTAACTATTGTAAAACTTTATGGATTTCCAAACCATCTTTGCATAGATCTAATAAATTAATAATTACAGTCATTCATGGGTTTCGGGTTTATGAAGCCCTCCCGCGCTTATTTTTCATTACCATGGTGGGCCGCATTTGCTTTCTATATGCTTTTTACAGTTCTTCTCAAATGAAACGGCTGGGATAAAAAATTAATATAATTTGAGGAAATTTTCAAATTTAGACATTTGGTTTAATTTGTTCATAGATTGTGAAGCGTGAGGACGAGATCCAGATCGAATTAAGCGTGAGGACGAGAATCGATTCGTCCAGGTGATGCATTTATCAGGAAATCGAAATCTATGCATACACCCATCGAATATATCAAACTTGATAAGAAGCAAACCTCTGCTTAATATAAACTGACGGGCCAATTTTTTTTTTTTTAATTTAGACTTTATAATGCCCAAAACAGGATTCTTGATATTTCTATGCTACTTTCTTCCATCTGTTATTAATTTTCACACTCATGTCGTTCTGGGCACGTTCTTTCAGATTACAGGCTGGTTGCTTGATTGACTGCAGCCCGATCGCAGTCCATCACAGACCCCTTTTTAGCCTTTTTGTCAGCTATTTCATTAGCGTCTTTGTCCCTGCGTCCAGGAACTCAGAATAGATCCGGAGCATACTGCGATAGTGGCGTACTCGGTTGAATTTTTTTTTAGAAACCTCCGCCTGGAAGACACTTCTGTTGTCTCTTTGAGCAGTGCATGTTTCGGTTTCACAATTCAATTGCTCCGTTTTCTTTTATTGGGTTGATTAGTGTTCCATTCCTTTCCATACTCGGAAAAGACCAGGAGAATGCGCAACCAAAGGTAGGGCGACCGTAGTCAGATGTGACAACGTTGCGTACATATTTTCCTATAGTGTGTGCTCGCCTCTAAGGGCGCCTTGTTCCATCTGTTTGTTTAACTGATCGTTATGACAAATTTGGCAGCAGGTTCTTGCAGGTAGCTTACAGTCCAGCTGTAGTTGTAGCTTAGCTTAGCCCTTTAATTTTTTTAAGGCAATCTCGTTGGTTTATGCGAGTTGGAATTATGGAAATTTTTTTGCAAATTTAATCGTCATTCGATTAAAGAGATATTCAAAGCCATAAGGCACTTATTCAACACCGCGTGATCGCGTTTTAAGCCATCTCTCTATGTTTGATTGAGTGATATTCTGAACAAAAACGGCTGGGCGATTCCAATTAAAATTCCAACTCCACAGATAAACAACAAGATCGATTAGCATAAATAAAAATCACTGAATGGGTCTTTTGTTTCAAACAAAGGCCAATAGAAAATCGAACGATTTTAATAACGTATTCATCTGGCCGCAATCTAAAATATATATTTCACCAAATCGCCATAATCAATATTTTGACTGATTTATTACGAAGCTGAGCGACACGCAGATCTTTTCTTTTTTTTTTTTTTTTTGTCACACATTTATCGAATTTCAAACCACAATCTACAACGACATCGTGTGCGATCCATGTGGCACAGCGTATTTTCGTATTTACATTTATTATTCATTCTTAACCTCGCGATCAGATTTGTATCTTTTTCGTAGTACTAAACCTTGAATCGTTTGAATCTCGGACAAAATCGCACCAAAAACGATCACGAAAGAGGAAGACATCTCTAATTGAAATGGTTCCATTTTGTTTTCTTTTAAAAATGTCGGGCACTAGCGTTCATTGCCCACTAGGCTACACATTTGAATTTGCGGATTTGAGCTCTGAATTAAATCATAAATTTGAAATTCAAAAGTGGTCTCCAAACGTAACTATATATACTGTCACACTGAAGCAGCGTCTGAGCGCAGTATAACACAACGATGAGATGACGAAACTTGAGTGATGATACCCTCTGATCAATTAAAACCAAAAAGTATCTTCGCGTATATACATAATATGTAAATGGGCGATTCCAAGAAATCGCTTTGTGGGTCGTGGGGATATATATACGCTCCCCAATTCTTCAGTCTCTAACATCGTTACGGCGGAGGTGGTTTGGATTCATGTTGAATTTGCTACTAAAATCGCTCAGCTGAAACGTTTGCCGACGACAATGAACGATCGCGTTTAAACGCACAGAAAGCATTGAGGAATCTTAGGTGGTCACGGTTCAATTCACTATCGGATATTGGATGATATTGTACTTCAAAGTAGACACGAATAATAAGCAAAGTTTGTTTATACTCTAAATGACGCTTAGCTTCAATTTTGCAGTGTTTACAAATAGATTTCCAAATGCATTATCGGTGGGGTTTGGGGGGATGGGCGGGGTGGCATAAACAAGAAATAAAGAATAAAACAAACGGAGAAGAACCCGATTTCCGGTGTCCCTGACAGCTTGGAATTATATTCAACTCATGGCTGCAAGTGTCTGACTTCTTGTTCTTGAGCTACAGAACAACAAGAACTGGAGTCGTGCGTGCAGAGTTTTAAATGGATTGACTGTGTCAAGATATGTATCCAGCGCCGCACTGGTACACACAGTCTGGCCTGTTTGATACGCGTGGGGTCCATCTCCGGAAAGAACTCAAGAGTGTTGCGCGTTTCGAGTTGTGTGTGCGGCGAGTTTCTTTTTTTTTTTATTTTCAATTCATTGATGATTTTCTCTTTAAGTGTCAGAGAGTTAACGTTTGCCTTTTGTTTATATTGAGATTTTTGGTGGTCATTAGTCACAATGTATTCCAGAATGATGTACATATGAATGATGATGATGATCTGTTAAAATAGTTTTATTTGAGAAGTAAATAGCATTATTTTGAAACAATTCTACGTCTAATGCACTTTTAAACACAATTTAAGCTCAAAAAATTGCCCATCCTCCTCCACATATCGATAGCTCCTACAAAATACCGATGAACAATACATCTGGATCTGCATTTGCTTTCATTTATTAAGTCTATAATAAGCATCACAAAGGATTATGTAACACTTCAAAGCGCTGACATTTAAGCGTGTGTCTACGCTGACAAGCAAAGAAATCAAACGTTTTTGACCTTAAGTGTCGAAATGAATGTCAATTTTTTAAGCGAATCGACATCATTAAAGGTAAATTTTGGAAAAGGCAAATAACAACCTTAGAAAATGTTATCTTTAACAGAATGGTAGAACTCCCATGCAGTAATCCAGCTTAAGCCAGTGTGCGATAAAATTGAAATTATACCTAAATCGTGACTATAAAATAAGATTATTATCGCATTTAACGAAACCAAATTGGTAAAAGGTGGCCCAAAACTCATCACCCTATCAGAAAATGCAATTCGCGATAATAATAATCATTTTTAGTGTCTAGGCTAACTCACAGTGGTGAAATTTTCCATACAAAATCGCATATTGTGACCTAAAAAATATTTAGTTAAAAATGATTATTAGTAAGACCCAATATCACGAAATGCTGCCAGGTCTGGCCGACACTGAAATATTCGTTCTGCTGAGAATATCGCAGCTGTTGCAGAGGACCCCGGAAACGACTACTGCGTGGACGGCGAGCGCTACAGTATCATGATCAATGACTTTCTCCTTTCTCAATTGAATGAATTGGGACTGAAAAACACGAATATACTGCACGAGCAAGAACCGAAACTTGGGGAGTTGCATTTCCGGATCCCCTAACCTCTCGTCATTGCACAGGCGGGCAAGATCGCCTGACTTAATCGCGCCCGACTTTTTGTGTGGAATTTCTTGAAATCGCGAGAGCCTACGTCAACCAGCCTCAGACATTTAATTCAATCAAAGAGAATATCCGTCTGTGGACATCTCTGAAATCCTGAATGAAAACCGATTCATTAACAACACTACATTTTTAACGAAACAACTTGTTTTGTGTTATGCCACCTGATGGTATGACGACTATACAAAGCCAGAAAATCTGGTATATATCTTTAGGGTTTACAACTTCATTAAAAAAAAAATTTCCACATAAACAGCAGCCTCATGTCGTGCTGTTAGAATTAAATATCTACACTACAGCGGCAAAGATGACCGAACAAAACTACACCGTATACAGTATTGAGTCATATAAAAAGAAAGGAACGTGATTTTAGTGAATAGAAAGCTGTAGGTACAAGCTATAAGCAGATGCCAATGGTTCTTGTAGAAGATTTTACTACAGAACAAAACCTCATTAGGGCTATTACTCCCAGCATGCTCAATTAAATAATATTTACTCACAGTGATTGTAAAATAGCTAATTCTATTTTATGTACAAGGGAAAGGGCAATTCCCTGAAGTTAAGAGTCCTTCAAAACTGAACAACACTATCCACATAGAAAATAAAGGGCGCCAAAGAAAATCTCGCTCGGGCCGCCCGAATGACTAGGGGCGGCCCTGGCCTGGGCATACTTGCCATCAATCAGTACTGACCAGCGTTGCCACTTTGCTGCAATAGCAGTAGATCCACTGCACTTTTCGCAAAAAATAAATCTATTGCCACTAAATCCAATCTACTGCACTTTTTTTCTTTGACACCCTCAGACTCTCCCCTGGCTTTTAGAGTATTTTCAAAATTTTAATTTAATTGATGGAACGTTTATAAAAAAAACACTAATGTGATTATTAATACAGTTTTAAGCAATTTATCTTTGATTTTTGTATAATAAAAAATCTACTGCGGAAAGATCCAATCTACTGAATTTTTTTTAGTGAGTGGCGGTTTTATAAGAAAAACCCAAGTAGCACTATGTGCCGTTTTGTTACCACAACTCATTTGACCTGGTTGTTTTCTCTTTAGTGATCTACTGCGCTCCTCTTTTTTTGAAGTGGAAACGCTGGTACTGGCTATTGATCCGATGTCTTATCATCAAGATTGGAATGACGGATGGAGGTATTCATCTTAATTTTAGATAGTTTTGAAATTAACTATAGGCCAGGCTTGTTTTCAGCAGAACTTAGTTTATCGTTATTCTTCCAGCTTCCAGGTGCAGAAGTGATGGAAATCCACGATGCATGCATTTTACTCTTTCAGAAATTGACAAACACCCATATAAAGAAAATCTACATGCGAGTCGGACTAGATGTGGTATTAAGGTCACCCAACACTACGGTGACCATACGTCCCGTATTTCCCGGGACAGTCCCGGTTTTTTTTTTTATAAATCGGGACATTCCAATACGAATTTTTGTGTTATTTTTGACCATTGGTGTGCTGTTACGTTTATTCACATTTTTGTCCCGGGTTTCGCTCCCAAAATATGGTCACCCTACACTGAGTTTCTAGCTATACGAATATAAAAAGGAAGAAAAAACAAAGGAACTGTTCGGTCAGTGTGACGAATCTGACAAATTGCTTCATTTCCAAAAAGTTTTGACCTGCAAAAAAGAAATTTTTAACACAAATCCCTGTATACAAAACGCATATAGATGGCGTTAAAAACTGGGAGCTAGGCAGCTCTATCTAATTCTAGATTTCACACACCAGGCAAGCCGTCCGTTAATAACCTTTCATGTTATCTTCTACAACTTTCGGAAGACTAATAGGTTAATAATCTACTTGAGTATCCGTAAGACGAAACAATGAAAATGTTTTCAAAAATCAAGTAAACAAACATAGGTATCACAACAAAACAAATCAAGAGCCATGTTTACCGACTTTCAGTTCACTTTGCTCGTAACTGCTTCCATTCAATGGTAAATCTCTTTCGCAAGAAGACTGTTAATGAAAAATCATGCCAATGAAAAATGTTAAGCACAAGATCACTTACAATGATAGTCCTGTTGATTTATAGCAGTTGTATCTATAACCAATGTAACCCCCGACGCTACATTACACATACGTTCTATATGTATCCCAGTCATCCAAGTTAGTGTATCTCAAATTCATTGAGTAAAATCCAAAACGATGTCGTCATAATAGAGGGTTCAATAGCAAACAAATCCCTTACCCACCCTTTATTGCGACGCAGAACAACATTATTCGCTTGCTCTATGAAGGTGGCACTTATGTAGCCACAGTCAGCATACCCATGAGTCATCAACATGTCGACACAACGATGCCTTCGTCACTCGTCGCGACGAAAAGGGCTACATTTTATGGCAGTGTGAGTGCGTGCTCTTGCTATATCGAATGTCCATCATTCCCCTACCCCCGCGGGGTTCCAAGGTTGCAATTATGCATAACTGCGCCTTGATAAAATGTGCGCGCCTTTGTCTGTAGCAAGTTTTGGAGCACCAAGCGAGGCATGTTGTATGGATCTCGATGTATGGGAGGGATGCCACACTTAGTAGAAAATTCGAAGGGGGATTTGTGGGACATCTTCCTGTTATGCAAGTTTTTATTTTTTTTTTTTGTGTATGAATACAGTATTATGTTATAAAGTGGAGTAACTGTTATGTAGAATTGGTTTGCTTCAACAAAATGTGGAGCACGATTCATCGGCTTGTAATGTAATCCGGAAAACGTGGGAGCACAATACACGTTTAAGACATTCTTCAGATTGGGTAAGTGGATGTCAAAGGATGATAAACGTCATTGAATAGTCTTGTTTGATTTTTATTTATTATGTTGCTGAATAAAATTCAGATTGACACATATACCAAAGCAATAAAGGATAGAGATTTACATTTAAAAATATGTGCTCAGTAGCTTCCCTTAAAATAATACATTCGGTCGTTTGAGTGAAATCTCAGACCCCGTTTTCAAACGCAAAATTCTTTCAAAAGAACGCTTTCCCAGTTGACAAATGGCTGTCAATTTTAGAACCAGAAAAAGAAGCAGAAGTAAAATTTCTTTCAAAAGAGCTAGCATGCCAAATCTAGTTAACATGAATTTGAATTCCCGCCTAAAAAAGCTGACCTTTCCACAAAGTTGTGATTAAACATTTTCCAGTATTTGATTGCTGGCAGTGATATGACACTGCTAATATTAAGTAAATGAGTGATCCACTGTCGACCAAGTGTTTGTCTTCAATAGTACAGTAGAATGTTTTCCATAAAAGAATGAAATGCTTTAAGGATTTTTTTATTGAATTTAAGGCTGATCTTGACACTGTGGATGAAAACGCACCATTTTTCAAGTTCAAGACAGTTCGGACACGTTTTTTTGAAGTCAATATTTATGAAAGCAGCTGTCTGTACGGAACAGTGAAGCATTATCAGAATGGTCCCAATCCTACTTAGGAGAAAGAAGCCTTTCCGCATTGCACATTAATTGAGTGAAAAGTTGTTTGATGCAGATGTATCTACTAATTAAATCCCTTCATTATGTTGTTTGCACACTCACCAGAATCCGTACAACTCACTGTTTGTTTCACTACTCGTTTAATCCAACTTTAGGCATGTTTTTTTTTAGCTTCGTTCTCAGCAAAGCAAAGTAAAGTAGCATTTTCAGCACGCAATTACAATAACTACGCTCTACTTGACACTTCGAGGCACGCAGTAGTTATTGTAATTTGTGTGCTGAAAATCTTACTTTACTTTGTTTTGCTGAAAACGAAGCTCAAAAAACACGCCTTTTGTTATTTTATAAATAAGTCCTAAACAATGATCTTCGAAAAAGTAAGTGACAGAGTAAGTGCAAACTTTAGAATCGATCGATTTCCTGTTTTCCGACTATATAAATATTTTATGGCGCTGTTCGAAGTTAAATTTATATAATTATCTCCAAAAATACAAACTGACTACCTGTTAAATTTAAGCAGTTTGGTTGACCACAAGCTAGCGAATAATTGCAAATGCATTTTTATTTGGTTGCTAATACCATATTCACACCGAGTCATCGAAAACAGGAGTTTTCCCAAATCACATAGGTACATATTTCAGTTTTCAGAACGAGATGCTTGCAAGCCGTTTCCCACGGAACCACCACGAAAACAACTTCGAATCGTTGGATTGTTGAAACAAACACACCTTTTGCAATATTCAGTAAAAACAGCTGACCGAACAGAAGTCACAACTCACAACTTGAAATCATTTTCCACACATAATTGATGGGCTAATATTATTTTCAAATGCTCTGAAACCATTTTTGTTTTTTTGTTAAAAATTGTAACCAAAATAGGTTACACAGAAGTTTCACGACTATTGTTCCGTGTGAATGCATCGACGAGTTTTCGACGAAAACACGGTTTTCGACGAAAACACGGTTTTCGGTGCGATGTGAATAGGGTATTATGGCGTTTTCGATTGAAGAAACTAAGTTCCGTTTCTATCTTTACTATGTGTCACTGAAGGAAAAAGCAACACTTTTAATTCAATTCTTAAAACAATAAAAGAGTTTGAAATGTTTTCAAAGAATTGCCCTGAACTCACTCATCAATAACAGACTTGTCAAAGACTGCAATGTTGTTGTTTTGTTCAAAATAAAATTTTGCACTGTGTCATCCCAAAAAAAATATGAAAATAAGATTACCGCAGTGGCTATTCGCACTGCTTGGTGTCTTCCACTATTGCAAAAGTGCTTTGAAGAATTTTACTGAAGGCCAATCCCGAGTTTAGGGGGCAATTCTCCCGAGTTTACAGTAGGTTCGTTCGCGTACGCGGTTTGAATCGAACGCAATCGATATAAATCGATCGCAATCGCACAAAGACTATACACGTCCTCATCAAAAATGATAGAAAAAGAGAAAATTAGCAAAATAACGAGTAACGAGTGGTTCCTCTCTTGGCTCGAAACAGCTCAGAGAATTTCAACCGACAAGTACTGATAAATATGTCAAATGCACAAAGTTGTCAAGAAACAAATTCAAAATCCGTCTTCAAAATGAATTGCACAGAACAATTAAATCTGCAAAAATAAAGAAAATTCGGTGGTGGTCAAATGTTGACCAGAACGTTTCTTATGTTGCAAAAAGGTAAATTATATATTTATTTGTGACATGGATTAGATGTCAAAGATGAAAGTTTCTTAATGTAGCTCGAAGTTTATGCACGTACTTTGGCGTATATTTTCAGCTCTCTGAGAGAGTTCTGCTCAATTTTTCGAGTTTGACAGATTTGTAGTGTTTGGCTCGGGAAAGGACGCGAATAGACCTAGTGAAAAACGCCATTTCGCTTACATAAAAGTCGAAAATGTTTAAAAGTTCAAGAATTCGGTAACTTCTTTCAATTCACAAACAAAGGACGCATGTTTGGTTATGTAACTTAAAAATATATGCATTTAGGTACAATATTTTTGAATGTCTGATTTAAAAATTTAAAATCTATTAGCGGTGAAGGAAAACTACTTTTCCAGCATAAGTTGGTAGTAAACGATTCCGCTTCTCCTCATAAATAATGTGACAGCTTCGGAAAACAGATTCCCACTACGCTTTGGCGTAGATCCTGCCCGATTTTCGTCCAAATCACTATTCGTGGCAGCTCTAAATTTGTCTACCCGGTGAGAGCACATGTTTTTGAAGCATTCAGGTTTCAATGTAGGTAAATACTAAATGTTTCTTTATTTCCTAAAAACCTTTCCCTCAAAATTAGCTGCAAGGATCTATATAAAAAACCGATTGATTATAGATACCCAAATACAAATAAAACGACAATTAAAAAGTCTAAGAAATTTTCATCGAAAGTTGTCGAATCATTTCGCCGGCTTTACGTCAAAGATATCAACCTAGGTATTAACGACTTTACCAAGGTTAGGTTAGGTTAGGTTGAGTAGGGTTATGAGATCGTCACTTTACCAAGCTTGTAGCTAAATTGGTACACCTAACAAAGTAGCTACGTACGCTGTAACAACAAAAAATTTAACTTGAAGCATCTTCACACAGTAAAATTAAGTAATAATTAAAAAATAATCAATAAAAAAAACAATCAGATAAACATCCACTTACTCACCTTCAAAGACACCAAATGTAGGCCAGCTTAAATAGACTTATGTTTTCCGTCAAGCCAAACAGAAATTCCACCGCGGCAAATACCTTTTTTTATTAACCCGGAAGGCAAACACAATCCCAATTTAGCATCAAATGGGAAACGTTCATTAAAAAATAAAGGAAACTTTAGAACTTAACAGCGCTTTGTAAAATAGCCGCCTCTGTGTTGCAAAGACGGATACTTTGCTGTGTATATGTCTTTCTGCTTCAATGTTTGTCAATTGTCACTCCACATCCACATACTCTTCACTTGGTAAAACTTCATTCCAACCGCACTAGTAGAATGCCATATTGTGTGTGATAATGACTGACGGGCTCGCTGTGTAGGGAAGTTCAACGCGAAGCCAGACCATCGTCAGCACCAAGTGCAACGGACTGACAGCGGAACTATTCATCCACCGTCCAACTCATGCTCAGGCTTTAAGCTTAGGGGAAATCCAAACGACTTTAGCGCCCAATACGCGTTATCTTTTAACACGATATTAATCACCGAAAAGCTACAGCTGCAAAAGCTGATAGCCACGAAAAGATGCAAATAAACTCTTTGTTTTATCTGCAGTCGATCAATTTAGTAGGCGGCCTGTTTAGAAATCTTTCCGGATTGTCACTACTTCATCCGTTTCAATAATGGATCGCGTATATGTACGAGTGTACAGTGACTGGACGCCGCTTTGCAACCGATCAATATAGCTAGGTTTGCATTCGACGATCTTTGTTAGTTGAACTTTGCTGATCTGCTTCCGTCGTCGACCATCATCGCCATCGTCTTAGTTGCTCCTCCTCGTGTCTATTTTTACGAATAACGGTTGCAATCATCACTTCTACTCTACCTCGACCATAATCACCCCCACGTCAACCCCCCTAGGGAGTCCAATACACCATCTATGAGGAGCATTCCTGTTGCAAGAATTTGCAGAAGCAGCACTATACACCAAGCACCACTGAGAGATTCCGATTACACACTGCAGCACCGCAAGTCAGTCATCTTTATCATCACAGATCACATACAAACAAAAAAAGAAACAAAATTGCACTAAAACTGGTCTGGTTTGTTGATGGGTCGGATTGTTTGGCCCTGGCCATTGATCGAGATCACTGAGATTGAAGCTAGTCCCATTCGACTGATAAAAATTGTTCTTCACTCAAACGAAAAATAAATAAACAAACAGAAAAAAGGAAAAACAGAACACAACCATCTTCGACGATAGTCCGCGCACAAGTGATTCCTCGATTTCGTTGAACATTGTCTCCTGTGGTTTCTACCACCATTCGTGACGACGACAACGACGACGACCAAGATGGTGACGACAAAGACGACGAGACTGAAGAAGACGAACAAGAACACACAACAGAGAGGCGACGGCGACTACTACGAAACAAAACTCGACTCGACGTTCGATGACGAAGACGATACACGAAGAAGATGGTGAAGCGCACACACTAAAGAAGAAATAAACAAACACAACACAACCCGAACCCAGTCGCATGCAACGGAAAACAACAACACAACAATGATTGGTCTTCCTCTTAACAATTTCACCACAGCAACAACGGATACAGAGCCAAACAGAACAGAAGCGACACCGGCAGCTGCTGCGTCCACACTCTGCTATTTTGCTGTCCGTGTCCATTCTTTCTTTGCCATTCAGTGTAACAGTAGACAATCCATCCACGAACCGCTGCACTAACACAACGCTACCGCCACTGCCAGCTGGCTAACATTTGCACCCCTCGTCGACAGAGATGCCAGATTGGGCGCTTTATCGTATTTTCTTCCATGAGCGCCCAACGCAATTTTGGGCTACATATCGTTGCATTTTCTGTTTTGTTATTTTTGATTGTTTTATTCTTTCACAAAACTAAAAAAAAATATTTTCCAACGAATCCACATTTTTTAAATTTGGCGGCACTTTTGCCTTCGTGACATCGTATTGCACGTAGGGTAGAGTCGCTAGTGGCCGGCCCCTTACGGATTTTTCGTCATAAAATATATCACAGTAATAACAAATATTAATATTTTCGAATAATTCTTAAAATAAATTATTCTTTGTTAAATTCTTCGTTTGTAAAATGAAAAAAAAAATTAATTATTATTATCAGAAAATTGTATATTTAGATTTTAGTAAAAAAAGTGTTTTTTTCTTGTGGCCGGCCCCTTGTTTCGAGTTTCCGGCCACCTCGTGTCCCATATTCGGCCACCCAGTAAAGATAGGGCTTAAAAAGTTTAATATTTGTTATTTAAATGTTTTATAACAGAAAAGTTAAGAAAACAAATTATTTATATTATTAAAAATAAATAAAAAAAATGAAATAAAAAAGCAACATTTAAAAACAATTACCCACAAAATTTTCACAAAAAAAAAACACTAATTCCGACGGCAATTTTACTAACGATTTGACAGTAAATTCACACAAAAATCTACCCCGACAGAGCACAAGTCAAATGAGTTGATTTCTACCCAATTAGGCTACTCTACCCTACACCAATCTCTTTTGCATGACATTTGAATTTAACACAACCAAGCAAAAAATAAATAGATTTATGTAGTTTGTTTATGGTTGCGGCGCATAAAGTGGGAAAAGTACGCAATAAAAAAACACATGAAAAATTGGGAAAAAAACTTTTATTTTCAACGATATTTGGGCTACTTTTAGGGCAACGATATTGGGCTACAATTTTTTAAGCTTTAGGCGCCTAAAGCCAACAAACTTCTGGTAACCCTGCTCGTGGATCGTGGCAAGCAGTTTTTGCCACCAAGCAACAAATTCCAACAGAGAAATTTAAGGCACCCAAATTCGCTCTGTTAATGGGTATTAAGAAGTTGTAGGCGCTGTTAACTGGATGTTAATTTGAATCGCTGTCTAGAATTTGAGGAGATTTAGTAGAACAGGGGAACAGCGATTGGAAGACTATTACAAAAATGAAAAGCAACTGATAACTGCAATTCAAAACAAGAAGGAAACTTTTACATGATGCGGCTTAGTAAAAAGTTTGCTCCAGACAGACAGACAAATAGGTAATACCAGTTTTTAACACAGCTAAGAAGTTCGTCGATAGTGTGGCGGTGGCCTTAAACTAAGCTTAGGAAGAATGATACAGCACTTTTGGTTGTGCCATATTCATATCATAACACCTTTTGGTCCAGCATTGGATTTTAAGAGGTCAAAGATCCTTAGATATCATCCTCGATGGAAACCAAATTCTGGTGCTCGTCCTTGTTATAACCGGACGTTGCATCATTACAAACATGGCTTAGAGGGAAAGATACCGGCGGCGAAGAGGAAATAAAAACTACGGAACTATTACGCCACTGATCTTCAAGAACGCTGCTTCTCTTGTTTAAGAGAGCACGCTTCCTTGATAGCTAACACGATTGAAGATGATTGATCCAAAAGGTTTTGTTAGTTCCATGTGTTCCCTTTTAGTAAGTAAGTAAAGGGTTATCTCTCAATTCTGATGAATGAACAGTGAAAGGGGCAAACGCAAACTGTTTCCCAAACCTAATATCTGTGGCAACAAGGAAAAACAGCGTACGTCATTTTTAGCGATTTTTCAGGAGCGCAGGTTAAAGGTTCGTCGGGGCAGTGGCCTTTTGTTAGTGGGTTGGACTAATAAGCGAGGGGTCCCAGGTTCGAATCCCGAGAAAAACCCAAATTCCAACTTAAGGTTTTATTCACAGCGCCACCTCTCGCGAACGTCTGACAAGGAGAGTATAACTGTCATGAAAGAACTTCTCAATTGGCCGTTTGGAGTCGGCATAAAATTGTAGATCCCTTCCATTCGTCCCAAAAATTAAAACTCACACAAGACGAATGGTTGTGAGAAGCTAGGCCTAGTCCATATGGACCTGTTGCGCCAATTATTTATTTATAGGTTAAAGGTTTGACTTCAAATGTGGGAAAATGGCTTATGCGTTTTTTTCTGATTCATAACACAGTAACCATAAGAGATATTTGAAGGAAACAAAATTGACATATAGAACAGGGTATTGTGCATCCGATCGTAACATTAACCCAATTTTATCAAGCAAGGCTATGGCGATTTCTAACATTGATTCCGTTGACAGAATATGCCCGCGTATGTTTTATGGTGTTGATTTAATTTTTTTCATTTTATTCTTCATGCTTTATAAAAGCTAAAACGATTTAAAGCAAACAACCTAAATTTAAATTTCATTAAATCAGGAAAGTTTTAGAACTGTCAGACGATAGACTTCAAAAAATAATAGCGAAAAAGCTAGTCGAAAGGAATACGCTCTGGTATTAAAAACTCGAAGCTCTGGTAGACAAAATCTGAAGAAGAAGTTATAGCCTATCTAAACTGCGAAAGTGATGTAAAAAAACTTTTTTACTTCTATAAAGCAGCAATCAATTACCGTAGTAAAATTATTACTGCGAACTTTTAACTTTGTAAATAACCTTTTATTTTTTCGCTTGCTTACTTAACTGGATAGGAGCTATTTTTGTCAATACTATAGTCAGGGTGTTGAAATAAAGATGCGGAAGAGCTTGTCATTTTGAAAAGACAGCTCTCCTCTAACATTTTCGGAAAAAGTTACTGGTTCACGAATATTCAACAGCTTCAAATTAAGGGGTCCTTAAAGGTCTCCCGTAGGCCTAGTAAGTTACTAATTATATCAACTATCATATAAAAACCTTAAATAGGGATAAAATTGCTGACCTGTCTCATAAAAGAACTTCAGATCTGCATGGCGCAGTTTTCGGCCCCGATCAGGCATGCGGTCTTCCAAGCAATTAGCGGAAGCGCTGGACTGCTATCAGAAAAGGAGTAGAAAACTCCAAAATTTAAGGACGAAATCTTGGACTATTGACAATCGGCCTTACTAATAATCAAACACTAATGTCGACGATTAGCTGGTTGCCAGCTTTAGTAAAAATGTGCAGCATTAGTGAAACGGTACCAATAAACAATTAGACCTTCACATTTCCTAGTCCGACGACTTTTTTAGAATCTATTACATTTGTTGTCGTCGCAGAATTCAAATTTCATAATTTGTTTTCGTGAAAAACTGACTGTAAACAAACTCTGACACCGAAGAAACATAAAAATGTATGGAAATTGTTTTTTTTTTCTTCTTGAATTTGTTTATTTTCCTTCGTTGTCATTGATTGACATGGAATTTGGCAAAAATAGATAGCTTTGGTAGTAGAATTTTTGTTGGTAAGAGGATAGCTGTAAAAAAAAATAAATGCAATCATTGTTTTTTTTTCTGATTGCATTAAAAATCTACTTATGGAATCATTAAAAAAATAAATGAAATTAATTTGAAATAAAAAGTGCAATTACCATTTATTTATTTTTTGCCAATAATGAATTCTTTTACAATTTGGATAGGAGCGAGTCGCTTTCAAAGAACATAAGCGTGTCTTCCTTTAATTATTTTTTTGTATGCCTCTCTCAGACCTAATTAAAACTGAAAAAAATGCACCAAAAACGACGAAACGATTGCAAAATAGCCATCGTTCAATCGAATCGTTTCGACGATAGTATTTGACATTTGAATAAGTAACGTGAAGCAAAGAGAAACGATGATCGTCCAATCGTTTTTTCGTTGTTGCACGAAGTGGAAGCATCGTCGAGACGATATCGTTCTATCGTTTTGTGTTTACGCGATTACTCATTCCGTAACTCTCAGAACGATAATCGTTTGTGCGATAGTAGTCAACGATCTCGTTATCAGTTTGCTTTCCGTAACTCTATTACTATCGTCTCGTCTATCCTCTATTTTGTACGAAGAGAGAGAGCATTGAGTTTCTTTCAGAGACTCTCAAACTATGTATGAAATTTCAATCAGGCGTCTACTAAAATTTCTAAAATGAATTTTTTTTTATTAATTAATGTGTTTGTGTTTGGTGCCTGTAAATTAGAAAATTTCAAAATGTAAGTAATTCATCTTTTCTGCAAATGTCTTTGGGGCTTTGTCAAAGAAAGCTGAGGCTGAGGATGATTTTGAAGAAACTTTGAGAGGACTTGTCGAAAGTCCACTTACCGAAGACGATTCAACTGAAGAACTATTAAAAATTCGCAAAGGGTATAGGTATACATATATATAGATTTAGAAAGATATTCGAATCACCATTGTTTGGTATCTTTTCATCTCTCGCAAAAGGTGGTTGTATTATTACAAATGTATATTGTTACAGACATTCAACTCCATATATGACTGCCAGCAAACTTAAACGTACAAAGGAGAATGACACCGTAGAACATCTGCTGAGAGCTCAAATTGAAAAGGACTCCGAGTTTCAGACCAATGTAGACAATCTTTTAAGAGAACGCAACGAAATTCTGAGAGAGCGAAATCGGGACGCACATTGAATAATTTATGGTTTAAGTGTTTTTAATAAACTCTTAATTATTTTTATTTTAAATGAAATGAATACATAACTAAACTGAAAGTGAGTTTTTTATTCCATCCCTTATGTTTGAAGCCAACTGTCTGATCCGATAATTTCCACTTATAGATTGCGAGTCGTTTAAATTTGCACTTGCTAAATCTTCGTATTCTTCGATTGCTGTATCACTATCAACGTTGTAGTGAATACAAATGTAGTGGAGGGCAGCTCAAACATTGGCAAAAACAGCAATTTTTTTTGCAGGTCGTAACTACTTTTCCGTTCTTCAAGCAGAATTCTCCATTGACCTGAGAATACCACCTGCTATTAAGTACTTTCGGTAAAACCATCTCACCCGTGGAGGACAAACTGTGGTTTCGAAAACTCCTACCACATTAGCCACAATCTTTGAGAAGGTACTTTGCGCGACTCCAAAATAATTATTAATTTAATACACCAAAGGTTTAAATGTAGTTATTAATGTCGTTTTCCATTGGTTTCACTCGGGGATCCACTCATTCCGTGATCCAATGGAACAACAAAACCGCTTCTGAAAGAATCCACAATAGTAGTGGTGAAATGCAAAAAAAATAATCTACAGCTGCTGTCAGTTGACTTGTATAAAATACATAAAATTACATTTGTGTGAGTGCTTCTTGAGTGGATTCTGACTTCAAATCGACTCTCCCGGACGCTTCTTTTTGCCCAATGGAAAACGACATAATATATTCGTTACCTATAGCATTTAAAAAATATCTAAAGTCAATTATTCTTCTTGAAATTCAATCAAAAATCTTTGCCTTGTTTGCAAAACATACAAATCAATAGAAAACGATACATCATTAGGTATCGCTCAAATTCAATCGTCTGGGCGATAGCGTTTCGACGATTATTGAGTTACGTGAAGTAAATGTTCAATCGTCAAAACGATATCGTCTGGACGATAGACGATTATTGAAGTTACGTGAAGCAAAGCTATCGTCGAAACGCTATCGTCTGGCGATAATCGACATACGAAATGTGTGCCCTGAACAAAAGTGTATTTAAATTCGCTCCTATTACGAAATTCCATACCACCATTTTTGGTGGTTGGGCAACACTCCTCTTGAAAATGTCATTTAGGGAGGATTTATTTAGCTAATGCCCGAGATAAACATGGGTTTCTGAACGTTAACATCTAACCCTACAGTTAGCGATTTTGGTTTGATTTGGATTTTGGAAATTGTGGAGTCCTTGCGTAAACTGCCAGACTAAAGTTGATTAAGGCCGAATGACAACTGAGCTAAATGCCTTTTACAAATCTAAAAGAGGAAGACGATTTTATCAAAGAGTAACTATATTATCTATTTTAGTTATAATTAACTATTAGTAGCATTCGGATGCAAAAGGTCGATTTATCTGCTCGGAATCGGCAGGTACCTATCACCAGGTCACTTACTATTCTAAAGTCATTTTAAGAAGAACAGCGAAGACAACCCAAAATTCACTGTTTAGCAGAATGAACCATTCAACTTGTAAACATTTTTACTTCAGTTTTAAAGTTTTTAATATACTTCCAATACTTTTCATAATGCAAAAAGACCCGTTGATGCCAGGACGACTTTTTTAGCATAAGACTGGTTTGATAACTGGTGCACTGAGGAAGCTTATGCCTCTATTGTTGGCACTGTTCATGAACCTCCTTGTGAATAGGACAATCGAAAACCAAACTGCAGAAGTGAGCTAACGCATTCCCTCAAGCATGTCATCTTCAACTGTCAAAAATTCTTCATGTCGTCATCGTCAGTACTAAAAACCATGTTTTGTTTGGTATGGATATTGCTACCCGCAGTGTTTTGATAAAATGGGCTGAATCTAGGAATATTATTGCTTAAATTGATGTCAGTCTGCAAAAGTGCATTTTGACATTTTCAGCACCGATTGTGTTTCTGCTAAAGCTTAGTATCCTACCCGCGCTACATTTTAGCGTCCGTAGTCTCCACTTCGATTCTCCACACCAAAGATAAATGGCCGCTAAATAATTATTTTGTATTTTGGTTTTGCGTTTTTTTTTTATTTATCGCGCTAACGTTCTCTGCCGTTTCCTCCGAAAAATCCAACACAAACTTTTCCCTTTCTTCTGTCAACATTTATCTTCGATTTAATGTATCGGACATTTATTTCGCGAGCTAAATGAGTGGAGACTTCTCATCGGACCATCTATATGAAATTAGGAATTTAGCATGCGAACAGGATACTGCTTTGCTAAACTGCCTCGCTAAATTTTATCTTTGTAGACATTTTTGTATGGGAGATAAAATTAAGCGCGAGCAGGATACTAAGCTTAAGTAACGAGAAGGTTTCGTACTTCCCCTTATGAAAATCGTGATATGGAGGCTTTCGTGATATTTCGGCCTTCGATTGGCCTAAGTCCTTATGATGTAATGATTAACTTTTTACAATTTGTCGATAGGTTTTCAAATATGGTTTTATTTTTTTGTATAAACTATATGTTTGTAGGAGTACATTTTTTGTATGTAAACTATTTCTTATAAAGCCCAGTTCACAATGTGTTAGGGATCTGAAAAATGTCACTTGCATTACACTGTAACAAAAATATATTAATTTGCTTACTATTTCTTCAAGCTCTTCAAATGTTTTACTAAATGCATTTACAAAAAAAATTAACTCCTACTACTTGTTGAATTGAAATTATAACTCTGAAAATCACAGCAACCTACAATACCCTTTGTATTTCCACATTTCGCATAGGCATAAACTAAGTATTAAATAGACCGTCAGCTCCCGCGCACCTACCCGATTCACCCCGCAGATTTTGAAAATAAAATTCGCCTATATGTGAATGCATGTGCAGCGCAAAAAAAAATCCTAATGGCGGGAGGTTAATAAAAGAAAAAAAACTGAACAAACTGTCAGGTGCAAGTATATGCGTGCGGCTAATTTACTTAAACGTGGCCAACATACTTTCCCACATAGTAACACGGAAAACAGCTTGTAGGCAAATTCTCTTAAGTTGGGTGAGCTGACGGTCTATTTAATACTTAGTTTATGTTATAGGTACATTTCCCGCCAATTTAAGAACTTCAGCAGCCAAATATGCCATAGCTGCTGCTAAATAGACTGGAGCTCCAGCGCCAACACGTTCAGCATACCTACGTTTCTTTCAACGCAATATGCGTAAACCAGTTTCAGTTTTCAGATGCGAACAGAACAGATATATTTTCCTTCAAGGACCAGCAAAAAAGGGACAAGCCAAGTTCATGCACTAATGCATCCCTAATTGTATTTTGATTCCTGAAAATCCCAAGGTAAAGGCGGAATGCACCGTAGCGAATTTTAAATATTCACACCAGTTAGGGTACAGTATATTTAGGGCTGTGTAATTACAGCCCCTTGCCTTTGGCTATTTCTAAAACTGTGTAGCGGTAAAATTATTTTTCGTCAACGTTAATTGCTGGTAATATGTTTTCTTTTGTCGGTCAGAATAGGATACCTACTCCAGAGTATATCCATTAATGAGTAGGGACACTCTCTCTCCATTTTTGCCATTGGTTATTGTTTAAATGGTCTTATTATGGACATGAAAAAGAAATGTTTCATTCTATATCACGAAATTCAGCCCTTTTGCTTTGCTACGACTTCGTTAATAACCATTTTTTATGATTTTAAGTTTTATTGCCAGCACTTTTTAGGTAATATATTTCAGAGCAGATGGTCACACTAATTACTTAGGTTGGCTGTAGAGGGGATTGTTTACATTTTTTTCGCACGTGTTTTTAAAGGCGGGCCGGAATTGGATTGTTATCAGTCGTTCATTATCATCAATTGACGAAAGAAAGGGTGTTCCGTGTCTGTGCGTGTGGCATAGTTTAAAAACTCTAAATAAAATAATGGGAAAACATTATTTTAAATGTTGTGAATTTTTATTTATAAGAGAAAAATAATTCTTTTCGAATGGCTCCCAAATTGATGAGCAACAATTTCCAAAAGATGAGGGTGAGGCTTGCTGCTCAAACGATAAGTGCAACAGTTGCAGCTGGTATTTATACTCTAGCTAGTCACGGCACTGTATCTTCAACAGCTATTAACACCGCTGAAATTATTGAAAAAATAGATAAGATATTTGATTTTTTCAATTCATCTAAATTTCGAGAATCCAAAAAATTCAGAAGGCCATTTTTCGCAAACCCGGAACTTTTTTGCATGAAATGAATTTATTTTTTGAAAATATGACTTTTCATGAAAATTCTAGAAATGTAACTAAAAAAATGCATTGGCATTTTTACAGAAATAAAAGAAGACGGTATTAAGTTTCCTTTAACAATAAATCTTAATAAAGATTGCTTGGAAAACACCTTTGCGGTTTTACGTAACCGAGGGGGAAATAACAAGTTCCTGACTCCATTTCAATTCATTTGTTCATTTAAAAGATCTTTTTCGGCAAAGTATATGGAATTTATTACCCATGGAAACTGTGAGCCAACTGCTAACATGGAACTTCCAGACATTGAAGTGCAGATGGAACCACAAAAACAAAATAAGAACAATTTGGTTTACGCTTTCAAAACTGAACCTGATTATAAAACTGTGAACTTTGGTATTGATAATGCATTCTACTATTTCGCAGGTTACATTTTACAAAAATACCGCCTAAACCACAAGTGTGAGTTAAAATTGAGTCCGCAACTTAACGTTTCCTCCCTTTTTACAGATTTTAAATAATATGAAGATGCGAAATTGACACGGCCCAATCAAGAATTTTTAGACTCGTTGGAGAATCTTGAACAAAAATTTATTTCTTGTTTTCCAAATATGTATGTACACTTAAATAATTTTGAGGGAACTATTTTTAACTTTTTGAAAAATGAATTTCATTACAATTGTTGCAAAAATCAAAATAAGCAATTTCTTATCAATTTTAAGTCCGAGTACGGGTTTACTCTATTCTAAAACAGTTCAATAAAAATAACAAAAAATGTACCAACAAACAAAAATATTTAAGTGTAGCACACATGTTAATATATATTAGATATAAAATGTTCAATAAGAAATATAACAAATTGATTTTGCTTTTTTTTTACGTCACACCATGTACCACATTTTGAAATAGTTCAACTACTCTTCCATCCCTCTTTTACTAGAGCACTTTTAGTGCCGTCTATTTCTCGTGTGTGTGCACTGCAAATTGTAAACTGATAAGAAACACGTGGAGAGTGTCCCTACTTATTAATGGATTAATGGATACTCTGACCTACTCGTATCGAACATTAAAGCAACAACATAAAATGCGAAGGAAAGGGAAGTGCGGATAATTAAATTGTATGGAGGTATACGGGTTTGATCTTTGAATAAACATAAAAATCAGATTATAATAGGTCATCTTCCAGAATATCCTTTGGTTTTTGGTATTATACTATGTTCCCACCAACGTAATTTAGCTAAATTGATTTATAAATCACGAAAGGCGTCTCCACCGAACTTTAAGTGATTTAGTTTGACATTTTTGTCGACATTAGGTGTCCAACACCATTGTTATTCTTTCTGTTTTTTTGCCATACCTGCCAAGAATAAAACAATTTTTCATTGCATGAATTTAATAAAAATATCAAAAACTCACCGAAACACGAACAAAATTAGAAAATTGAATTTGAAATAATTTTTTTGACAGTTTTTCCGTCTTTTTTGTTTGCTGAATAAAGTGCTGAAGTTAAGAACAGGTGTGTTCGATTTTATTTTGTGTGGATTTGCGATGACAGATATGTAATTAAAATTTAAACACGTATGAATCACGTAATTACAAATCACGAAAATGTATGATAAATCACGCTATCTCACGTTGGTGGGAACATGGTATTAGACTACATAGGAATGTAAGAAGACTTATTTTATGTAAGTTATGTCAAATAATGTGCAAAAACTGGTGTTTCAGTTAGGAGATGGAGCCGAGATTGGAATAGCCTTCATCGCCTTAAGGTAGCTCATCCGATATTTAGAGCATTCTGTAACATCCGTTCCGCTAGGTTAAGTAAAGGTATGCCAAAATCAATCTATAGGAACGGGGACTCCATCACATATCCAGTTCGGAGATTGAGCCAGTCAAGCAAAGTCTCAATATTTTGAGATTTCTCGGCCAGGGAATACTTTTCATCATATTTGTTTATTGACGAAGCTTTTGCTGAAGCTTTGACTGACATGATCTATATTCTGTACTTTCATATACCGAAACTAGGTGCATTCAACAACCTGAACACAGTACCATTATATCCTCACTTGAGGAGTTAGGCTTATCACAGTCTCTGACAAACTCGGTTAAGACTATGCTTAACAGCAGAGTTATTAACAGCAGCCTAGGGGACTGTGCGCTAATCGTGGAACACCACAAGGGGGAGTCCTATCTCCGCTACTGTGGAACATCTCGACTAACAAAATACTTACTTACATCCCTTTTCAACAGAGGTATTAAGACAGTCGCTTATGCGGATGACGTAGTTAAAAACAGGATGTGGTATTGACCTCCAATCTTAACTGGAAACGGAATACTGAAGAAAGGACTTAATGCCTTTTATGCATGTAGAAAAACCTTTGGGAAAAACTGGGGCTTACAACCGAACATTGTGCACTGGCTGTACACCGCGATTGTTAGACCCATTCTTACCTACGGTTCAGTTGTTTGGTGGGAGGGGGTTAAAACCAAATCCTATCTTAAGAACCTGAACAAGGTACAGAGAATTGCTTGTTTGGGTATAACAGGCGCAATTAAATCCACAGCACAACTAGGTCTGGAACCTGCTACCCATTGAGCTATTCACTAAGAACGTGGCAGCCAAAGCCGCTCTCAGATTAAGAGAGAACAAAACTTGGAAGCCTGGTTACTGCGGACACTCAAGCATACTGGAAATCTTTGATCGTAAGGGACTCATGTAACTCACCGATTGCGAGAAACCCAGATATGACGTCGGGAAAAATTTTGGAATCACTATACCCAAAAGACAGGACTGGAACTCACCCAGTACCATCATTAAAGGTATATACGGATGGTTCAAAAACAGAAAATGGTACACGAGCCGGCGTATTCTCAGAAAGCCAGTCGTTGCGACTGACTGATCATTGTAGTGTCTTTCGTTTCGACTGACTGATCACTGTAGTGTCTTTCAAGCTGAGATCTATGCGGGTAAAAAAGCAGCACAGACTATCTTATCGATGGGACTACCAGCAATGGAAATAACCATCTGTGTGGACAGTCAAGCGGCACTTAAAGCTATCGGCTCTAACCTTGTTAATGCGAAATGTGTTTCAGATTGCCTCTTGGCGCTCAGGGCTATACGTCATCCCTCAGTTCATCTCTTCTGGGTTCCTGGACACGTTGGGGTGGAAGGGAACGAAAAAGCGGATGAATTGGCCAGATACGGCTCTAATATGAACCCTGAACTAGCGGACGGAGAGGTGCTACCGCCTTTCAACTAAAACTGCTAAAACTTTTATTGAAGGCGTCACCGCACAACTGGATAAGGAACAATGGAGCAACACCATCGGTTGTGTCATAACCCGAAGTCTGTGGCATGTGATTGAAGATCAAAGTTCCTAGTCTCCCTTAATAGAGGTCAGATCCGGATGCTCGTCGGGGTTTTAACCGGACACTGCACCATAGGAAACATGGCTAAAAGGCTATGACTTTTTGCAAATGACTTCTGCAGAAGCTGCAGAGACGAAGAGGAATTCGAGTCGGTGGAACATCTTCTATGCCACTGCCCAGCTTGCTCCCATGCATCCTGTATGGGAGCAAGGTTCTTCGAAAGTTTGGAAGACTTGGCGGGGGTACCTCTATCAGACATAAAACTATTCCTAAACAGATCGAATTGGTTTTGTTAGCCACATGTCCTTACATGTACAGACACGGTACTCACAATGGGCCTTCACGGCTTCCGGGTGAAATTTGCATCGGCTGCAAAACTGCCCTCCCAACCTAACCTAACCTATATCGAAACTATGGAGTACTTTATGTTTGTGACTATTTAAAGAGAAAACTAACTTTTTTTAACTGTTTAAGACTCCGAGCAAGCTTTATATCGTTCATTGCCGTGCCTATACCGCTTTTGCCCAAAATGATTTTTTCCTCGATTTCACTGCACTTAACTTGCCATAACACAAATAATTCTTAATCCATAAAAAAACAAAGTGCACGACTGGGTCCAACGAAACTTTCTCGTTCATCAAAAGTTTGGTGCAAATGAAGTGGTAGTTTCTGATTGTGTTAATATTTGCTACAATAAAGCTTAGCGTAGCTGTTATTGCATTCTATCTTTAATATGTATTTTGTTCAAAATCGTTAGAGTAGTTGTTTTAAAATTTGGCGGACATAACAGTACCAAATATTGCAATGTTTAGTTTGAAAAATACGATTGCAAAACTATTTAGCTGAAAACCGAATACAAGTTATTGTTCGGGATGTAAGCATTACTTGGTTTTTGAAGTTTTATCGAAATCGAAAATGAGGTTTTCGAGATATGAGCAGTTTTTAAAGTTAGCATTTTCGGTGATTCGAATTGAAAATAAAGGACACAATAATTTTGAAAACATCAATTTTACTGTAAGTTTGCATTTTGGTCAAAATCGTTATTACCGTTTTCAGGTAAACTGAAGAAAACTAAATTTTTAAAAAATTCAAAAATCCATTTCACGATAATATAGAGAAAAATAGAGTTTGCCATTAAATAAGAAATGACCATATTACCTTAGAAATGCATTTTTTATACAATCGTATGGACCGTTTTCCAAATTCGAAGTTTGAACGAAATCCCGGTAGCCGTTTGCCTGTAGGCCTCGGTAGACAGACAGAAAACGAGGATTTTATTCTAAAAATTGGAATATGTACCTACATAAATTGCAAATGAATTTGCCCACAAAGTATCCGTTAGCAAGTGAATATTTTTGAAAATAGAAATGCTAGCCTGCTAATTTATTTCAGAGAAAAATATAAACTCATGTAGGAAGCCATAAGCGTTTTAAGGACCTATCGCCCCCGGCATAGAATTTGAATTTACCACCCAACGAAAAAGCGCCAAATAAGTAGGCACCGAAACAGTATAGAGATGTGTGAAAATAAATAGTTGCAGAAAAATATAAAGCCGTGGCGCACATTTTTCTCCACGAAATCTGTCACATTTTCCTTTCAATGAATTCGCATATAGGTAGGTACTACATCTGTTCCAGAAATTTCATAATTTGTAGTTTTGACTGCATATTGTTGAATGCTGACAAATTATATACCTGCCTCATATCCCCGAAGTTAACCTTCTTATATAAACAATTGGGGAAGTTCAAGTAGGTATCTAGCATATTAAGTCTGACAGCTGTCTGACCAGATGTTTATCGGTTTTGATTGTCTGAAGTCAGTCATTTATGAGCAGCTGTGACGTGACGATTATGGAGGGGTAGCCGACGAATTTAGTCAAGAAATTTGTGACTGAGAAGTGGACAGTTCGCATATGTGGCTGACGTAGAAAAAGTGACGTTCCCGACCAATGTATGTAGTTTTTGCGCACAGGTTACATCTTATGCAGACCAATCTAGTCGACTTAAGATAACAAGATTTTTGAGGGTGCCCATTCTTCTATTATAGATTTTCATTCTCGACAAATCTCGTTTTTCAAAGAGAGCCTTGTGTCGGGTCAAGGTTTTTTTTTTTGCAAGTGCAGCCTGATGTTTCCGAACACTACCACGAACAAATTCAACCTTTATACAAAAATTTTGTTGGACAACTCGATGCAACAGTTTATTGGAAACAATAATAAACATCTAAAAAATTTGATTACATCAGAAGCGAAAGAAAATTATTTTAAGTATGCAAAGTGTTTAATCCGAAAATTCCGAAAATCGAAAACTATTTATTAACAATCCTTGAATTTGCGGACGAAACTTTTCACAGCCACTTCAGAATGTCTAACAGTGATTTAAGGCTATAATAATCCAATCCCAGATATCACGCACTTTCATGTACTACACAGCAAAAGCACGATCGTTTTTTATCTGGTTTGCTGCACGGCAGGCGACACGCAAATGACGTTTACGAACATCTGACCTTTGCAGAACTACATTACCGAACACATGCTAATGCAGTTTTGCTATGATGACAATTCCGAACACATGACTTTGGCAACTTGCGTTTTCCAACATGCTGCAAAAGCAATTTGATGCAGATGACATTTCCGAAAACACCCACCGTCATGTTGCATTATTGGGAAACACTCCTCTTCGAAATAGCTTTCTCAACATTATAGCTTAAATTGAAACCTATTCGCCTAAATACTCAATTTCACTACCGAATTTGTGGTCATTATTCTTGGAAATCATGTTGCAAAATGGAGTAGTACAAAGGAAGGTTATATTCACTTATGAAAACGTTCACACATGGATGGGTGAATATTTTCGTGAATTTGAGAAAATAAAAATAAAAAAACCGCCCTCCTTCACCCACTAAAGGAGAGTGATGCAAATATTGGCTGTCACTTGCAAAGTTGAGAAGTACAAGGTGGCGCAAAAATAACCTTCCAATGTTTTTTGGCTGTAATTTAAAAAAAAAAAAATGAAAAACTTTGATTCTTCTTGGATTATTTTTATTTGGTCTTTTAATTTTTTTTACATCAAGTCGAGAATATGATGTCATGTAAATGGCCGCCGCCACAGTTGATTGTCATTTGAGCCCTTTTTATGGCATTTTCCATCACTTTGGCCAAAACTTCCGGCGATAGGTCTTCACATTCTTGACGGATATTGTCTTTAAGAGCTGCAAGAGTCTGAGGTTTGTTGACATAAACCCGCGACCTCAAAAAGCCCCACAAAAAGAAGTCTGGAGCGGTCAAATCAAGCGATCTTGCGGGCTAGTGCAAATCGCCAAAAACGACCCGGGAACACCGCTTTCCGAATATCGGTTGGGGCTCGCGCAGTGTGTGCCGTAGCTCCGTCCTGTTGGAACCACATGTCCTCCAGTGCTAAATCGTCCAATTGCGGTAGAAAAAAATCGGTAAACATGGCCCTATAGCGCGCACCGTTCACTGTTGTCGTTTGACCAGCGGCGTTCTCGAAAAAAAAATGGCCGCGTCAACAGAGGCGATATTCTCGGCACAACGGGCGCTCCGGGGCCCGCCACTCTTGGCAACGTCTCGTGTTGTGCCAGTCTCTTCGAGGCGAGCGGCTAAACGTCGCAGTGTTTCACCAGTAGGCGTTGGACGGCTAGGAAATCTGCGACGAAATTCACGTTGTGCCAAAGGCACCGACCGATTATTGCTCAAATAAATAGTCACCAATATTCCGCGTTCTGGAGCAGTGTAGCGGAACATTGTTTATTAACGTGTATTTCACATGTGTTTACTACACAAATATCAAAACAGAACTGACATTAGGGGCCAATCGCAAAATTTATAGCATTTTATGATAGGAGGATTACTTTTGCGCCACCTTATATATGATGTTATGGGGGGCCAGTTGACTTAGGATGAGTTGTATCCGGCCCACCCCATACCTGTGTATGTCGCCACTTACGCAAGCGTTCGTCTGATCACAATGCTAGCTATGGGCAAGCCTAGATTTATTATTCATTGTTTTTTTTAGAGGCTCAGTATGTAAAATAATAAGAGAAAATTTGTTTAATACCTTTGCTGATTAGGTCAGATTTTGGGTGTAAGAGGCGCTTCAGCTGGGTCGAATAAAGCCCAATCTGGAATTTTTTTTTTTTTTAAATATAAGAGAATTTTTAGATAGTAATAAGTCGCTGATAGAAAATTCGCATTCTTACTTAACCTAAGAGATTGCAGCGAATAATGTGCAACATCCCAAAGTTTCCAAAGTTTCGGGTTTCCTTGGGGACAACCTTTAGGGAGACAGCCTTTAGGGAGACGTACCCTTACAAACTTTTCAATCCACATATATAGAAAGTTCACACAGATCTTCAAAAATATCAAACCGTTGCTTGTCATATGTTGCTAAATACAGGAGCCCTACGATCAAGTCCGACCGAGGCGCTCAATGTGATTCTTAATTTCCTGCCAGTGGATCTACACATAAGAAACATTGCAGCGTGTAGTGCATTTAGATTGAAGGAATCTAGATGTTGGTCCGAAAGGCCTTATGGGCACACCAGCATTCTACACTCCGTTCCTAACGGCATTGGTCGTATACCTACGGACTACATCGTACCCAAACTCAACTTCCAATAAAAACTTCTCTGTTAGATTCCCCTCTAGATTAGAATGGGAGGAAAATGCGGTTGTAAACGATTTCGACATACCCATTTTCACAGATGGTTCAAAAATGAGCTGTGGAGTGGGAGCGGGCATTTTCTCAGCAGAAGTAGACATCTCCAAATCATTCCGCCTCCCTAACGCTGTCAGCGTCTTTCAAGCAGAAGTACTTGCAATCAAGGAGGCGTGTAGACTGCTTCTTAACGTAACTTCACCCAGAAGAAAAATAGGCATCTTCGTCGACAGTCAGGCCGCGATTAAGGCTGTCGGGGCAACTAAATCGACGTCCAAACTTGTTGTGGACCGCAGGGAGACGCTTGCCAGGGCTTGTCATCTGTTTGAAAGCACTCTCGTCTGGGTTCCTGGCCATAGGAACATAGAGGGGAATGAGAAAGCTGATGAACTTGCCAGACGTGGCTCTACTCTGTCCGTGTCTCTAGCGGAGGAAGTGTTCCCTCCGCTGGGATACGTTAAGAGAGAAATCCTCCTGTACTGCACCTCAAGGGCGGAGACCAGATGGTTGAACCTGACGAGCTGTGCCATTTCGAGAAAAATTTGGCCAACCTATGATGATGCCAGAAGAAACAACCTTTTAGCCAGAACGCGTGTAGATGTCGCCAGACTAATGGCAATTAGTACGGGCCATTGGCCCTTAGGAACTCACGCAGCCAAACTTGGCATCCCCCATAACGCCCACTGCCGTAGTTGCGCGGACACAAATAAGAGTAAAACAGTGTTTCATCTTCTTTGTGAGTGTCCGGCCCTAGCCAAAACCAGACACAGTGCTCTAGGTCATCCCTTTTATGATGACCTTTCGGTCATCAAAAGTATTCATTTCAATAAGATCATCTAATTTCTTAACCCCTCAGGCTGGTTGTAAGTTCCCTCACCGTCCTTCTTCCCCTTTATTTCTCAGGTTTCCGTGAGTTGTGGTCTCAAAACGGCGCTCAATTGCGTTATTTGTGTCTTTCCCTCGTTCGGGAAATACAGCCACTTAAACCAACCAACCAACTAATAAAACATTGATCTCAAAATGAGTGATTAGGTAAACAAACAGTCAAAAACTGTCCCGTCACACCGTGAGAAGTAGCGGCGGGCATTAGAACGACGTTATATTTCATATAAAAGGCCTTTTGAAACAAAATAAAAGAATTTCGTTAATACATAGCACTCAGCTCGTTTTGTTCTTTTTTAACATCGATCTACCTTTAAAAAGTGCCAAAAGAAAGGGAATTTTCACTCGCAAGGGCATTCTCCATAGACAAATCATACTGAGACTGAGACCCCCAACTCGCAATCCTCGTGCCGCTGGCCCCTCATTTTTTCTAATACCGCCATTTTGTTTTCCTATTGTCAATTAGAATCCATGTGACATGCAAAAACATACAACAAAAATAAATGCTGCCAACCGTGGGGAAATGTGATAGAGTTCGGGAATACCACACTTAACCCTTTCGATCCTGATGGGACATATAGATCCCAGCTAATGTATAAACATACCTAATATGAAGAAAATGTACTTTAGATGGGATTTATATGTCCCGTCTCGTAGTTCATAATTAAAATTACGGAAGAATATTGTTTACGCGCCGATTCGGCGCCGCATACCCATGTCTTTGTGGAAAACGTGTCAGCTAGTCGGACGTAAAAGACCCAAGTCTTTATGCAAAATACGGTGTAATGACGTTTGTGGAATGCCCAGTTCCAAAGAACGACGAGGAATGGACCTAAACCTGGGTTTTCTTCAACACTTTGGGCTACAGCAACAATATTTTCAGTTGTTCTTGAGCGACGTGCACGGGTTTTATTCTTCACATCACTAAATTATCCCGACAGCTCGAATTTTTCCACCAATTTCTGTATTGCGGTTCGACAAGGCGCTTCACGACGACCAAAAAATGCTTTAGTCTTGCGAACTGTGACTGCAAGATTTTCACCATTTCTGTAGTGAATTTTAATAATTTCAATGCGTTGTTGAAGCGTGTATCGTTCCATTTTTAGTAATGGCGTAGTTTCTACTTGTCAAATGTCAAAGAATAAAAGCTTCAAAAGTGACAGCTACCACAATATCACCTCTCATTGGAAAACCCTTTACTTGTGTTGCGCAAGGTAAGTCAAATGAACTTTTATTTTGCTGTGTCAAACATCTTTTCGAATTCTGAGCTGGTGCAATAACAATATATTCCTGCAGTGATTAATAACGATCGACGCTGCGCTGCCAAAAGTACTACAACAGGAGTGTTGTACTCCTTTTTATCTATCGTACTCCGGTACTCCCCAAAGGCAAATTGTAATCCTATTTTTAATTTCAGATTTAACTATTTTCACTTGTTTTTACATTTCTCTACCATAGAAAAACACGAAATCGAAGTTAATGATATCCAAAAGTGGAAAATATACAACCATGTTTGTTCTAGTATATAAAACATCTTATTTAAATAGGTAGTTGTATTAACCACACAAATCAAGCTATTCGCCTTAAAACAATTGACAAGCGACATCATAAGAAGACGGTATCCGTCCCGTCTCGTAGTTCATAATTAAAATTACGGAAGAATATTGTTTACGCGCCGATTCGGCGCCGCATACCCATGTCTTTGTGGAAAACGTGTCAGCTAGTCGGACGTAAAATCCTGTTTACGGAAGTAATTGTGTAAAATTAGGTTGAAATAAAGTTTATAAAAGGAATATATTTGTGAGTTATAATATTTGGAATATTAGGGAAATATTTAAAAATAGGTAAGAACAATTTTGGTAAGTATTTTTATTGTTTGCATTTATATTTATATGCTCGGGACATATATGTCCCATCAGTACTTGTTGTTGGGACCTATGTGTCCCAGTTAGGTCTCCTTTCACATTGTTTACGTTTATTAGGTTATTAGATATCGGTACAATATGTCAACGCCACTGAAGCCAAATCAAATCAATGAGATATTGGAAGAAGGAAGTGATGACGAAGATTTTTCTGGCGATAGTGAGGATGAATATTTGCCGACTGACGTTGACCTCGAGAGTAGTTCAGAGGAGGAGACGGACAATGAAGCAGAGATGCCAGCTCAAGAAGTACGACAGGATGAAACATCTGAAGACGAGGAATTGGAAGAAGAGTCCGAAGAAGAAGTAATCATAGCTCCGGGGACCACAATTTGGTCCACACCTTACCCACATTTCGAGCCGAGGAAGACAGTAAGTAGCTATCGGATACCTAGAATAGGCCTAGAGTTTGCGAGGACTGACCATCCGTTGCAAATTTTTAACAAATTGTTCCCCGAAGGCAAGTTTATCCGTATAACCATGTACAAATGAACGTCTATATCACAAATCAAAACAAGCCCAATGTAACTTAAAAATGACTGACATTGGTGAGATGAAAGTTGTTACTGGTTGCATGATCATCATGTCATACAATCATCTTCCAGCTGTTCGGAACTACTGGTCAAAACACAAATCAATGGGAAACGAAGCAATAAAGTCGGCTATTTCTCGCGACCGATTTCAGATGTTGCCTTCGAAAATTTTATTTTACTTCCCCTGAAAAGCCAGAAGATGCAACGAGGTTATTTTACGTTGAAGACATAGTCCAATGCTTGAAAAATCGTTTCATGAAAGCCAGGATGAAAAGTTCATACCAAAGCATTGACGAAAGTATGACTAAGTTCAAGGGACGATCGTCAATGAAACAGTACATGCCTCTGAAACCCACAAAACGGGGAACAAAAATGTGGCTCAGGTGCGATGCACTGACTGGTTATACTTACGACTTCAAGATTTACTGCGGTAAGGAACATGAAATCGTTCTAGGAACTTTAGGTGAACGCGTTGTCAACCAACTAGCCAGCACAATAAGAGAACCTGGTGTCACTCTTTGCTTTGACACCAGTATCAATCTGCTCAAAACCCTTAAATTTGCCGCCTTGGGAACTGCCATGGCTAACCGCAAAAAACTACCAGTGATAAATCAAAATCTAGGTGAACAAATTTTCCGAGCCAGCAATTCTGGAATTATGTTTACTAAATGGCATGACACTAAAGAAGTTATCTTCGTCAGTAATTGCCACAAGGCTGGCACAACGACAATAACCAAAAAATTAAAAAATGGTCAACAGATAAGTGTGTCGTGTCCAGAAATGGTACAATTTTATAGAGAGGAGGAGTAGACCGAGCAGACCAAATGTCAGGATTGTATGAGCTTGACAGGAAATCGACAAAATGGTGGAAAAAGGTATTCTACCGTCTTCTTATGATGTCGCTTGTCAATTCCTGGGTCGTACACTCCCAATTGGGGCGCAAAAAGACTGCATATATTGACTATCTGATAAACGTAGCCGAAAATTTAATTGAAGAGGGAAAAGCAACATCAAAAAATCAGCGTAGAAGCCCTTATGGAAGGAAGAATGGACCAACTTCATCACATTTACCGGTACAAGGCAATACGCGCAGGCGTTGTGCGTCCTGTCGTCAAAAAGGGAAGGAAAACCGGACTAAGACTATATGCCAAGAGTGTCAGATTCCACTCTACCTTGAATGCTTTGCAGTTCAATACTGTTATTTGAAGTGAATGTGAATAAAGTTTTGTTTTCTGTTTATTTTCATTCAATTTCATGGATCAATAAAAAAAACTGATTTTGTATATTCATTTGTTATTACATTTTTTTCAACACAAATTACTGAATGGGATATATGTGTCCCACCCAAAAATACGGATGGGACACATTTCCCATCACCTCCCACCACCCCCTGATATCTAAGTTTCAATTTTAGACAGGAAATAGTTTAAACTCATTTTTCTGAATAGGAGAAACCTAAGAAAGAAGTTATATTGGTCTCTGTACACATCCGGCTCGAAAGGGTTAAACATTGAAAAAATAAATAATTGGCGGAACAGGTCCGTATGGACCCAAGCCTAGCTTCTCACAACCATTCGTCTTGTGTGAGTTTTTATTTTTTTTTGGGACGAATGGAAGGGATCTACAATTTTATGCCGACTCCAAACGGCCAATTGAGAAGCTCTTTCATGACAGTTATACTCTCGGATGTTTGTCAGACGTTCGCGAGAGGTGGCGCAGCGAAAAAAGCCTTAAGTTGAAATTTGGGTTTTTCTCGGGATTCGAACCTGGGACCCCTCGCTTAGTAGTCCAACACACTAACCACTAAGCCACTGCGCCGTTAAACATTAGTGAATGGTTATTTATTATATATTGTTTTAAGGCGAATAGCTTGATTTGTGTGGTTAATACAACTACCTATTTTAAGGAGATGTTTTATATACTAGAACAAACATGGTTGTGTATTTTCCACTTTTGAATATCATTAACTTCGATTTCGTGTTTTTCTATGGTAGACAAATGTAAAAACAAGTGAAAATAGTTAAATCTGATTACCGGAGTACGATAGATAAAAAGGAGTACAACACTCCTGTTGTAGTACTTTTGGCAGCGCAGCGTCGATCGTTATTAATCACTGCAGGAATATATTGTTATTGCACCAGCTCAGAATTCGAAAAGATGTTTGACACTGCAAAATAAAAGTTAATTTGACTTACCTTGCGCAACACAAGTAAAGGGTTTTCCAATGAGAGGTGATATTGTGGTAGCTGTCACTTTTGAAGCTTTTATTCTTTGACATTTGACAAGTAAAAACTACGCCATTACTAAAAATGGAACGATACATGCTTCAACAACGCATTGAAATTATTAAAATTCACTACAAAAATGGTGAAAATCTTGCAGTCACAGTTCGCAAAACTAAAGCATTTTTTGGTCGTCGTGAAGCGCCTTGTCGAACCGCAATACAGAAATTGGTGGAAAAATTCGAGCTGTTGGGATAAGTTAGTGATGTGAAGAATAAAACCCGTGCACGTCGCTCAAGAACAACTGAAAATATTGTTGCTGTAGCCCAAAGTGTTGAAGAAAACCCAGGTTCAGGTCCATTCCTCGTCGTTCTTTGGAACTGGGCATTCCACAAACGTCATTACACCGTATTTTGCATAAAGACTTGGGTCTTATGGCTTATAAAGTTCAGTTAACACAAGAACCCAAGCCGGCCGATCATCAACAACGTCGTGTCTTTGCTGATTGGGTCCTTGAAATGCATGAAAATGATCCGGAATTCCATCGAAAAATCATCTTGACTGATGAGGCCCATTTCCACCTCGGTGGCTACGTCAACAAGCAAAATTGTCGCATCTGGGACTCGGAAAACCCAAGAGTTACTGTTGAGAAGCCTCTCCATCCTCAACGTGTGACTGTTTGGTGCGGTTTATGGTCCGGCGGGGTCATTGGACCTTACTTTTTCGAAAATGAGGTTGGATCAACAGTTACGGTGAATGGATTGCACTATCGAGAGATGATTAATGATTTTTTATGGTCGGAGTTGGATGATATTGATCTGGACAACGTTTACTTTCAACAAGACGGCCCTACGTGCCACACAAACAACGAAACCATTGATCTTTTACGGGAAAAGTTTCCGGACCGAGTTATATCTCAAAGAGGTGATCACAATTGGCCACCGAGATCTTGTGATTTAACACCTTGTGACTTCTTCCTTTGGGGCCACGTGAAAGATAAGGTCTACGCCAACAGCCCAGCGTCGATTCAAGACCTCAAAGATAAAATTCGTGAGACTATCGATGACATAGGGCAGCCACTTTGCGATTTGGTTATGGAAAATTCCATGAAAAGGATATGGTCCTGTATGCGTGCTCGTGGTGGCCATTTGGCTAATGTTGTTTTTCATTATTAACGGCATTCCTTCCTCTTTATTATAAAAATATACATCCGATCATTTATCTCAAAAAATGGCATTTTTCTTTGAATACCAAAATAACACCTCTTATTGGAAAACCCTTTATATCTAAGAAACGAATAGATCTACAGTCGAACCTGGTTAATTGGAATCTAATGGGCCATTTATTTCAGTCTCACTTATAGAGGTAGTCCAGTTACCCAGTTTCTCTTCACTTATAGAGTTGTTTTTAAGGAAAATGAAGGTGCGCCAGAACTAGGCCCACTAATAGAGGTATTCCACTTAGCCAGGCCCCACTTAGACAGGTTCGACTGTATTATCAAAGGAAAAATTATCCTTTATATACAGTTGAAGTGTCACAATGTTAATTTCATTTTAAACGGATAAGTTTTTTAACACACCAGTCAAGAAATCGTTGTCCTGTCGATTGATGTTGCAATCATATAAATAAAATTGGTGTAGTTCTGTTTGACTAAGGTTGAAGAAATATTACAAACCGTTCAATATATTCTGGTGCATTTTTCACAGGCCTATAGAGGATACCTAGGCCTACAATCTCTACTTTGATTTAACCCTATATCTTTATAAATTTTGGGGAAAATTGGACAAGAGTAATTTATTTTTTCGTTTCGTTTTGCTTTTTTCTTTGTCACGCTTTCTGTTCGAAAATACTGGGAGCATTTAATTAAAGTTAACAGCAGCTTATAGAGGACATCTGCAGGTACAACTTAGGATATCCAATAACTCGATAACTTAAAAGGTTTTTAAATAAAAAGACAAAATTTGAAACATTTCTACGGTTTTCACCTGAGTGAGTAGATATGCACTTCATTCTCAAATCAAACATACTAACTGTGCAATATATTGACATCTCTCTTAACCTTATTTTACTCCTGTGACGGAGAGGGATCCAGGCAGAGGCAGTACGCTGTGAAATGTAAATGCAAAGAAATGGCAAATATGTAGGAAAGGTTTGTTTATTTCTGTTTTGTTTACAAAAAAGTGTCTAGAAAGAAATGTCAAATAGGTATACGTACCAGTGATACCAGATCGTGGTATTATTACATTAGGGGATTTATATTAGGGAAAATTCCTGGTGATACTCGTCGTACTGTTTATAAATGCTATTTGCAATCAGGATGAGGCAGTAAATTACCCGGTCGAGTTTTTAAATAGTATTACAGCCCATGGCATTATTGCTTATAAAATTGAATTAAAAGTTGGAGTTCCCATTATGTTGCTTCACAATTTGAATCCCCCAAGCTTTGTAATGGAACCAGATTGAGAGTGATTTCGTTACAGAAAACCGTTATGGATGCGTTAATTTTAACTGGGTGTGGTAAAGAGATACGGTATTTATACCAAGAATACAAATAATTCTCAGCAATTATCCATTCCAGTTTAAACGGATTCAATTTCCTATTAATGTTTGTTCTGCCATGACAATCAATAAGTCACAGGGTCAAACTCTATGAAAAACAGGATTTTAATTAAGAAAGAATTGATTTAGGCACGGGCAGTTATAAGGTAGATGTAATGCAGCAAATATCACTATCTTAGCCGATAGAAACAAAACGGCTAATAAAGTATAAAAAAAAGCGTAACATATAAATTATAAAATTATTTTCTTTCATTTTCATTGTCCAAAGAATATTAAATTATTGCCAATTAGTCCAAAGACCAGGTGCAATGCCATGCAGATGAAGGCAGAGTGGACTCAGTCTTTGGGTGGTTTTTTAATACAGACTCAAGTCCCTCACTATTGCAGAACGCTCCCTCGCGTTATACCCCTGCAATATCTATCGATGATTTTTCCTTCGAGCGATTATCAAAAAAAAAAAAAATGTGTCCCCTACAAGACAGCAAATTTATTAAAAAATTGTTTCCATCAATTGTTCTGATACTACATTTTGCACGGGCGAAGCCGGGCGGGCACAGCTAGTTTCATATAAAAATTACACTTAGCTATATGATTTGAATCTGATCTGTGATCGGCTGAATGAAGAAAACGCCTTTCTCTTAGGAAGACGAACTGCTTGCCATCTTCAACCGAAGGAATTATATATACCTACTAATTGATTTTTTCGAACTGACTGTGTCCCATTGGGGGCCCCTTAAGCACCACACTCTGTTCCATAAATTATTCTGAGCCCCATCTGTCATAAATCATAAAAGCGTTTTGTTCGTCAATAACAAATCCTTTTCAGATTTCAGCAAAGCAGCATTGCTGACTTTTAAGAGGTTCATCCAACTTTCCAGAGATGTCATTATTGGAAGATTTCTTGTTACAAATCGATTAATAACATTTTCGCACAACCTGTAGAACAATATCCATCCCCTTGGCAGTTGAACATCAAAAGGATTCTTTGTTGACTCATACTAATTTCAAATTTCCCCCAAATGACCCTAATGACTCATATATGTCCATGCTATGCGCCGCAAGGGTTATCTTGCAATTTGTTGTTTTTCCCCATTTGTTTGTGTGTATCTCTCCCCATATCCTGAAACAGGTATAATAATCACGCTCTTTGAATGATTCGAAAATTCTTATTGTAGTCAATTAAAAATCAAAATGTATAATTTCGTCAGCAAAGTTATCTCCATCAGTGTGTTTTTTTTTTGTTGCAAATCAATTAGCGTACGCCATAAGCAGGTGTTGGCTCAAAAGGAAAGTGCAAAGGAATATGAGTGCGGCGACCGGCAAATATGGTGGAAACTTAGCACCGGGTTGTTTGGTTTTAAGTATATTTCCAACAGTAACGGAGCAGATGATGACTTGCAAATTACAATCGACATTGTTGGCTGCGTTCGAATTAATTAAGGAATTTAACTCGTGCTTGCGGCGCGAGACACACATTCACATAAAAGCGGATACCTGCAGCTTTTACTGATGCGGTTTCATCAAGCCGATGTTCCAGTTTAGGTATAAATCATCAATATGAAATTTATAGTTTTTTTTTTACGCCATGTACTCGTATATATATCCACAAGAGCTGCATTTATCATCATCATCATCACATCGCCAGAATATAGGTAGGTAGAATATGGATAGCTATGTGAGAAGGCGAGCACCTTTGGCAGTGACATTTTAAAATATGTTTGATACACTTTCCGCACCACAAAAAAAAAAGAATTGTAAAAAAATCTATTTTTCAACAAAGTATTAAAATAACTTTAAGAGAGTAATTAGCCAGTTACCAAGAATGAGGGAAAACAGAAAAAGGTGCAGAAATTTAAAACAGCACGGCCTATTGCAGTACTGCTCCCGTTGTTCTCAAAAGCTTTTCCATCACTAGTAAATAGTAAGTAGTCGCATTCAATTCGGGACCAATCTCAGAGATAGGTGAAGTCAAACATCACATAGCGTCGGCTTACAAGCAAAACTGACCAACTGCCGAAAATTTAATTTTGTGTTATTGATGGCAAGTATAATAGAAAAGCCAGTAGAAAATTCTACCAAAACTGCCTATCTGATATTTTTCCTAGAAATATGCAAAGCATTTAAAATTGATGGTTGACTATCTGCCAATTTTACGAGAAAAAAAAAACTCTTTTTTAGTACCGTAATAACGCAGTAATAAACTTGAACAAGTGTGTTTCCCCTTTTTGAGGTTGTGGCTAGTGCAATAAATTTGAAATAATTTTTGTGATCACTTTCGCCGCAATATAATGTTGTCCAGAGGTAAATTACTTGTGGAATTAGCCAAAAATGTACAAAAAACTTTAGATAAAGGTGAGATTAACAGGCGAAAAGAAAAAGGTCTGAAATTAGCGCTGACTTAAATTTCTCCTGTGAACTAGATAAATGTATTCTAGTCGAACCAATGCCCTCTACTTTAACACCACTAGATGAAGGTGAAGATGATTGGGATTTTTCAGATTCCAGCAACGACAACTATTTACCTCCTGACCCCAACATTAGGAGGAGCAGCTCTGAATCTGATGGGAAAAGTGCAGTCGGTTCCGAAAGAGATTGCTTTAAGCGGTGGAAAGAAAAAAAGATTAGGACATGGAAACGAAATGTTCGTAAAGAAAAGAGGAGTCGCGGATTTCCATATAAAACATCTGGCACTGACAGAGAACCGAAAATTCCAAGACCCATAAATTGCAGTAATTGCAAATTTAAATGTACTGCAATTTTGACTGACATTATGCGGAGTAAACTGTGTAGGGAGTATTGGAATATGAGTTATAACCGCCAAAAAGATTTCATAATAAATATGGTATCGGAAAGTGCAGTAAAACGTCGAACAACAAACACTGAAATGACGAAGAAGGAATACGGCAGAACTTATTTTTTTTCTAACTCAGGTAAAAAAAATCAGGTATATAAGAACTTCTTTTTAAAAACTCTTTGCATAAGCCATGGGCCTGTTGACTCTGCCATGTCCGGGAGAAGTGAGTTTGGGACTTTTATAAAAGCTGACCAACGTGGTAATAGAACTCCTTCAAATAAAACTCCAAAAAAAGTTCTTGATGAAATAAAAGTCCACATAGAAAGCTTTCCAATTACCGAGTCACACTACTGTAGACAATCTTCCAAAAGAAAGTATTTGGATAAAAAATTGTCTATAGTCGAAATGCACAGCTTGTTTTTGGAAAAATGTAAAGCGGAATCCATTGCTCCAGTATCGGAAATAACATATCGGCGGTATTTATGTCAAAATAACAACTTGTCATTTTTTAGGCCGAAGAAAGACAATTGCTTAACATGTTCCAATTACAAAAAAAAAGAAGGAAAATGAAGAGCTATACAAAGCACATATTGTACGAAGAGATGAGGGCAATGCTGCTAAGAATGAGGACAAAAAACGCGCAAATGCTGATAAAACGTTTGTTTCTGCCACATTTGATCTTCAAAGTGTTTTGCAGATTCCATGACGTTTCTCCAATGTATTACAGCAGAAAGTTATGTGCCTATAACTTGACTGTCTATGAAGCCGCTTTTCGCAACAAGGCTCACTGTTTTACATGGACTGAGATTAACGGACAACGTGGGAGCTCGGAAATCGGTTCAGCAATTTTAAGATGGATCAGCTCCTTACCCAGCACTGTTAAAGAAGTATCGTTATTCTCAGATACCTGCTCTGGTCAGAACAGAAATCAATACATTGCAGCATTATTTCTCTATGTTGTTAAAAACTCGCATTTGGACTTTATACAACATAACTTTTTAGAATCTGGACATTCCCATATGGCAGTAGATTCCATGCATAGCGCAATTGAATCTGCCAAAAAATTTGTCCAAGTGTTTACCCTACACGACTGGATAAATGTTTTCAAAATGGCACGTTCAGGGAAAGGGAAAAAACAGGCGCCACCTTATGAAGTCACAGAACTCTTGTACGGGGACATGAAAAACTTAAAAGAATTGGCCAAAAAATTGATTAAAAATCATTGCATTGATGAAAAAGGTAACAGAGTTCAATGGCTAAAACTAAAATGCATGCGATACGAGAAAATGCAGCCGGGTGTAATCAAATTCAAATACAATTATGGTGAACACTTCAAGACATTAAAGACAACTTCTTCTCGACAATTAAGGCCGTCTAATCTACCAGACACTCTTACAGCTTTATATACAGACGAAATCCCAATTTCTGCTTCAAAAAAAAGGACTTAGTGAAGCTGTGTACAACTGGAGCCATACCCGAAATTTACCATTCTTGGTATAAAACTTTACCTTCTTCTGCAAAGACGGATTACCACCAAGAAGCAGCAGAAGATTCTGAGACAGAATCCGACTTCGAAGAATAAACCTTTTTCCTTTAAATACCTACCCTTTTTAATGAATCCAAAATTATGAATATTTTCTGTTTAATTCTTAATAAATAATAAATAAATTTTCTTTTTTTCATTTTGTATTCTAGTTTTTATATGGAGAGTACTATCTATGTTTTGTGCCAAGTGACACTTTCAGGAAAAATTGGCTATCTGTGGTTTCTAACAAAACAATAGCTCTAAACATTTTTTTTTTGATATTTCAGCTAAATAATTATATTTTACATATTTTAGATAATAGTATTAAAAAAATTAAAGAGAATCGCATTTATCTTCATTAAGTTACAAAGATTTAAAGAAAACAAAAATCTTGTTTTGCGTTTTCCCACGAACTACGTTTTTGGAGATAGTCAGTTTTGCTTGTAAGCCGACGATAGGTACAATGTACGATTTTAACAATTCGGATGTATATGGGTGTTTTTTTAGAGATATAGAACTTTGAAATGGAATAAAATAAACATGGATTTTTTAAATTGACATGAAATTAACTTTTTTCAAAGGATAATCTTCTGGCATTATAATTTAAATATGATTTCTGGGATATGACCGCTATGGCTGGCTCGGAAGTAGTCTAATCTGGAGGTCCAAATTTTGATGACTTTTCCAACATTTGTGGTCCTAATCGGCAATAACCCGGCGAATGTTGTCCTCCAAGTGGTCAATTGTTTCGGGCTTATCGGCGTAGACTATCGACTTCACGATCTTGGAGGCCAATTCATGGGGTCCGCAACTATGCGGTTACCACACTGAGAAAACTAAATTTAAAACTATGGGTACCCATAAAACCAAAAATGTGTTTCCTACACCCATAACTTAGCAAGCTTACCCATATCTTGGATGCCATCACCAAATCGATGCTATTGTAGCCAATAAAGAGTTGCCATAGCTCGGTTGTTAAAGAATTAAATTTAAATCAGGTATGAAGACCCTATACCAAAGTCCAGTTACCCGCTAAGCAAGCTACGCTAGTTTACAACAACCCTTTGTCAGTTCCTTCACCTAGTCGCTACGATACAACAACTGCCATACGGCTATGATAGCTCTTTCTTGTACGGTTCAGTTCAGGGTAAAGTTGTTCTATTTGTAACAACTGACTTGCAGCTATGAAAGCTCTGTGTTGGTGAGAGCAACCCTTATTTCTTTCCTCTCTACTGTTATTAGAATCGAAGGAATCCTGGCGTTAAGAGGTGTTTTAAAGATCGTCTGGTAAGATTTTTTTTTATTTCCTTAACTTCCAAAGTTTGTGATTTTAAAATGTTAAAATAGTGAAAAGAGAAAAGGGAGGTACTCATAAAACTTTTTGACTTTACTTTTTTTATTTTATTGGACAATATTCCTTTTAGATCCCTGACATTACATAGATAGCTCTTGATGCTATAACACCTATAAGAGGGTAGGTATTAACAGCGTTTTAAGAGACTATGGCGGATATGAGCTTCATAGATTTCTAAAATGATTTTACAGGATAAGTATATCTGAGGGTCTTATAAAGCTTTTAATATACTCTTTCTGTAAAATATTAGAATACTTTTTTTGGGTTCAGAACCTCTCAATGAGGTTCTAATAGCTCTGTTCATGGGTACCACAAATCTTTTAGAGGCTGTGACAGCCTCTCATGAGGCTCTGACTGCTCTGTATATGTGTAACACAAATCTTTGAGAGGCTGTGACAACCGTTCAAGAGGTTCTTACAGCTCTCTATGCGGGTCTGATAGGTAACTTGGATGTTGTCAAATATATTTTGTTGGTTCCCGCAGCTCTGTTTAATGTGCTGTACCCATTCACTGAAGGCATCACACCTTACTTTTGGTCATAGAAGCCACGAGGTTAGCAGTTGAAATACCTACATAAAAAAGAGGTGGCGCATTTAGTAGGGCTATCGTACCTCTACGGTTTTCTGAGTGCAAAATGTTCCTTCAATAAATCAATTGTGGCACGAGTTGTGTGACATGTTGCGCTCCTGCACATCATGGTTGTTCAATTGATGAACGAAAAAGTCAGTAATCATGGCTCTATAACGGTCACCATTGACTGTAACGTTCTGGCCAGCATCGTTTTCAAAGAAGTACGGTCTAATTATTCCACCAAGTCATAAAACCAGCGTTCCCTCCCGTGCTACAATTGTAGTGTTTTCTTGGTTTTGAGTACATTTTTGCTAACTGAATTCGGTACTACTTTTAATCCACCGTCTACTACTTTTTGTAAATTCATATCAATAACTCATTTCATATTTTTCCAAAATTAACAAGATAAACGTTCCACTTCAAATTCTCGTGTAGGATGCACTTCTTTTTATCCATTGCTTTCCTGAACAACTGTAAAGTGAAGTCTCGTTTTCGATTTGGCTTTTCAGATTTTGATCTGAGATTTCTGCAGCATTAAATACGAATTTTATTGGTTCTTCCTTAAATTGATACTTTTTTTTTTTTTTTTTAAATAGATCTTTTTGCTAAATTGAAAACGACATCAGGCTGAACATACTTTGATGTCAAAACTCAAATGACAGGCAACTTCGATTTTATTATCATTCTGCTTCTGGTTGGTGTGGTGTTTATTAACAAATAAAGTTTATTTTGTCTTTAACATTTTACATTTTACATTTATTTATATAAATAAAATTGATAAATTTGTGGTTAAATGTGAAATGTAAGTCGGTTTTGTAATTTGCTAATGTGTCTAGTACAAGTTAATTATTTGTGTGTAATTGCCTTTAGTGTAGGCAGAAAAAGATGCAAATGCACCAAAGTAAAATAAGCCTTAAAAAATTGAAAAATACCACAAATCGGTTCTAGATACATTATTACGTACTAGCTTCAGACCCATTTGAGTACCATTTTCGACCACGATGAAAACTCTGCCTAACGACAAGGGAGGAAACGCTGCTAAAGCAATAAAGCACACCAAATAGTCAGTTTTTGTGGATGTAACGGTGTCTGAACATACTCTTGAGGATTATCGTCAGTGTTGCCATTCTGACCGGATTCCGGTCATATCTGACCGAAATCTTTTCCCTCTGCCCGGAGAAAATTTTGAACCGAAACGAAAAAATTCTTTAACCGGAAAACCCTTTTTTTGACCTGAAAGATAATATTGTTCTTAGACAAAAAGATCAGATTTCTATAATTTGAATGATATGTGGCCATACTTAACGAACACACTCACAATTTCATACAGAAACCAATTTATTGTGAATAATCCTAGAATACAGGGGCTCCTCGCGGCGGTTTCATTTGAATGCTCCCATCAAGTGTGGCTAAGGGTGTGCATTCAAACAAGACTGAAGTGATGACCATTTAGAATATTTTGCAATTTCGGTTTTGGTTTTACCAAATTCAAAAGCCGAAGTTGAGTGGAACGTTCGTTTTTCTGCAAAACGTTGTGATGCAAAGCTTTTCAAGGTTTTTTTTTTTTTTTTTGGTTTTATTAGCTTTAATTAAGATTAGTTTAGAAATATAAAAAACACTATATGCATATAATATAATATCATTTTTTTTTATCAATTTTTAGTTAAAATATATTACTATATTCCATTTTTTACCGGACTTTTGGTCAAAAATTCTTATTTTGTCTTATGACCGGATTTTCTGACCGAATTTTAAAAAATTAAAAATCGGTCATTCGATCAGATTTGACCGGATTCATTATTTTTTAGTGGCAACACTGATTATCATCACTCCAAAGCAGTTTTGTTCATTGACGTATCCATTCAACCAAAAGTGAGCTTCATCGCTAAACAAATTTCGCTTATGAAAATTGGAATCAACGCGATAAGTATTTCGAACAGAATCATGATTTTCAAAATAAATTTGCACAATTTGGAAGCGTTGTTCGGGCGTCAGTCTATTCATCAGAGACAATACTGAGACCACCAACTAAGGCCGATTTCCCGTTACTTAGCCTACAAGCTATATTTTTACCGAGTGGTCACGATTTGGTGCGCTTGTATTGTTACATAAAAATACGTATTGACTAATATCACGTAACTTAAAAAATTCTGAGTCACCAACACACTAGCAAAAAATATGAGCTACTTCCGCTGCGGGCAAAGTTGTTGGCAGTGTTCATAGAATTTCATACGTTAAATTCGAAATTGTTCGTTACGTTTGGATAGAATTTTTTTTTCTAGGAATAAGTGTACATTTGCTTAAAATATAAATGAAAAATTAACAATATAGATTGGTTGAGGAATACTAATAACATTTTCAGCAAATATTCTTCATTATTTAAGAAAAATTTACACACGAAATCGAATTTAATTATATATTTAAAAGAGGAAAATACACAGCCATGTTTGTCCTAATATATTTCTAGTAAATTGAACATCTATCTCCTTTAGGTAGTTTTATTAACCAAACATATCAAATTATTCGCTTTTTAACAATTTATAATAACTAACCAATATACTAATTTACGGGTGTGAACTTTTTTGTAATTGCAGCTATGTGAGCAAAAGAAAATTGAATGTCGCGTTTAACAGCACTGTACGATACGTCTTTGGGTTACGAAAATATGATAGGGTTTCTGGTTTTGCTAATCGTTTGCTCGGTATGCCCTTTGAAAATTATTGTCAATTTCGCACTGTCACATTATTATCCAATATTTTGCTAACAGAGCAACCTCAATACTGTTTCGAAAGAATTAGGATGGCATTTTCGCGAAGGTCTCGTCAATTAATTCAACCTCGTTTTTCATGTCTAACATCGGAACGTCAATTTTTTGTAAATGCTACGCGTCTGTGAAATTCTCTACCGCGTTACATTAAAGAAACTCAGAATACAGCAAGAATGAAAAGGGTATTAAAGGATCATTTCTCAGTAAATATGTAAATATGAATATGTATAACTTTTGAATTTAAGACTGAAGTTACAATTTGTCTCATTTTCTCTGCTCTATACTTAAAAATTGTAAAATTAGCTTAAGGCAAACTTATAAGATATTGTATCTTACTGTTTTTAAGCACTCACAAATAAATAAATAAATAAATAAATAAATAAATAAATAAATGGCATTCAGTAATGTAAAAATGTGATATTCCCGAACTTTAGTACATTTTCCCACGGTTGCCGAGGTTGGCAGCATTTATTTTTGTTTTTTTGTATGTTTTTGCATGTCACACGGATTCGTAATTGACATAAGACCGATAAGAAAACAAAATGGCGAATTTGAAATTAAATTGAGGGGGCCAGTGGCAAGAGGATTGTGAGATATGGCTTGTGGGTCTCAGTATGATTTGTCTATGCTATTCATGTTGAAATGCCAAACCAAACTAAAAATAAATCGCTTGACAGCCAGTTAAAATAGTGTTGCCAACTTACAGTTCTATACCTCTACAAAAAAAAACACCATTTACATCGATTCTATGCAAAGAAGTCAAACCACCACGTGCAGCAATATATATCACCAACAAAATGGCGCGCAAAGAAAGATTTCGTTGGTTTTATGAACAAAAGAGGTCGAAGAGCATGTAATTCCCCAAAGCCTGAATATAATCGAGGAAATGGAAGACAAATGTTTGGAAGTCTTAAGAAATGTCAAAAAGGAACGTGTCAATGCAACAATATCATAAAGGGCCGCGTTTGCACGGCGAGTTATTCAGCTGCGCGTGCTTACGGGACTCTTCGTATTCATCACAGCAAGGGTTTTATTGGGTTAGTCGGGTCAAACTCAGGAAATTAGTTGCGGCGTTTCTGATGGATAGGATGTTTGCATCGATGACTCTGATTCTCGGCGCCGGGCTTGGCTGCATATGTCCTCTCGAAATGTAAACTCGTATGCGATCGGCAAGTATTCTGGCAGTTTCATGCGATAACAGCCGTTCAACGTTTAAGTCTCCTCACACCTTTCGCCGGTGTTGTTGCATATGAGGTATCCATATTTGTAGATTAGGTATAACTAAGTCCCAGTCTACTGTGGCTCCTGAGATAAATTTTTCGTGCCGATTTTGTTCCGCAGCGCACTTCCTGAGCAGCGATAATGTCTTTTTTGAAGCTGCTTGTGCATGGTGCAAAGTCCGAACAATCTACGTACAGATCAGAATGTCGTTTAACTTTTTGGTGTTAGAGTAATAACTAAAAATTCTTCGAAATTCTTCATACCTTCAAAACGATTTTTTTCGAAGTTAACCTTACACACAAACCCATAGAGGGCTAGCCCCTTGCTTGACCCTATAACATTAGGATAGATATGCCTTGTTCAGTAGCCAACTTCGCTAATATGCGAGCAGCCTTTGCTGGCCGATTGAGAGTTTAAGCTTCATAAATCCATTCACATAATTATAGTGGCGTGGAAGGTGGAAGAAATCGTAGCCGCTTAAAAATTATTTTTATGTAACTCACGGCTTAAGATTTACTGGCGAGAGTCAGTGAAGGAATCTAACAACAAGTTGACTCAATTTCATCTTAAAATGTATAATTAATCTTCTGGCCTATATCACACATGGATTTGTTAACTGTATCACACAGATTTACCTGGATGATTGGCCACAGTCGCACGCTGGCTAAAGTTACTAAAGACTCGTCAGCGGTTAGCAGGGCAGCAGACAGATTCGGATAGGTAGTGGAATCGATTTTAACGATTTCCTTTATCCACTCGAAATTCAAGCCATTTTAATTAGCAGTACACTGGCGGACTGGAAAATACAACGAACATCTGTTACTCCGACAGGAATATCGAATTAAATGGTGTGCGCCAGAAGGCACTCAACTTCTCTTTATAGGGTACCTACACACGAACCAAAAGGCGTCGCGCTGCAGCACAAGTAAAAGGAACCGCAGTGCGGACTGCGGAGTTTCTTTGAGAATACATTCACTTAAGTCCACCTTCAAATCTATCATTACGTATGGCAATGACGGTATACGGTGAATCAAGGGGGCAAGTCGAAAACGCAATACCTCTCTACTCTACCTGTTGGCATTTGGGTTTGCGTTTCTCTCAACGATTATTTGTTTCGTTTCGTTTCGTTTGCCTAACCAAAAATGCAACAGGCTGTGTGGTGTTGTAAATCTACTCTCGAGATCTACATCTGTGTCTGTGCGTGCATATACTGATGCATACACACTGGACACCGACCGTTCTAAAGACAGGTGCTGGACGATTAAGCATACATTTTGGTTGGCTTTATTTTTGTGTTACATTTTTTGGAAACAGCATGTCCAATAAAATAGGCACTGTCGGCTGCTCTGGCTTCGCACTCAGTGCTCAGTCTCAGCTCTGTGTCTCTGTGCCTCAGTGGAGAAAGGGAACAAAGTCGCACGCAGGTAATCAATTTACCACGTCCATGGAAATGGCATTGTTCGTCGGCAAGAATGCAACGCCGAAAGTCGGTGATGCCGGTGGTTATGGTTTGGCTTCGGAATTCGGATGGACATGGACATGCGGCTGTTATTTTTTGGACGTCCTTTAGTCTATTGTTACAGCTACGTGGGTGCATTTTTCTGCATTTTTCGTAGTCCTAGGGAAATGAGACCGCATAAATAGGTCAATGTCAGCGGGGTGCTGCAAAATTAGTTAACTTCAAATTTACTAATTTAAGCAGTTCTTTTTGTGTTAGTTACCACAAAAGACGGCGTTTTGCCCTCTCTTAAACCAATATGAGGAAAGGCAAAGAACAGAATCGAAATGCTATTGGACTCCTAGAAGCCTACAGTGACAGTTCTGGCTTGATCTACGCTGAAGTCTTCATTTTACTAGGTAGTAGCGGATCTTGAACAAGATATTTAACTTGTTGAAAGTTCTGTCAATCGGCTTTACCCAAAAGCTTAATTTAAGAAGAAAAGAATAACGCGACTATACACAAACGAACGAATGACCTACCGTACATTTCGAGAATGAAATCCGCTATTTTGAATGTGGAATAAATAGAGAAGTTGGTGCACAACAAAGTGTAACTGATATTTATAACTCGTTCTCCTACTCAACAAAACAACAATAGGTTTACTTAGTTTGTTCCCTTTCACAGCTATATGCACATCAGAGGGCAATAACTTCCAATTGCAGATAATAAACCAGAACTCTGTCCAGTCACATCCTTTACCAATTGCAAAACGATGCCATCGATCAAGTTTGAAACACTTTACGATTGCAAAAACCGGAAAGTTGTGCCTGTGCATCCATCAATATAACTCAAGGCCGCACAGAGGTGTTCCATACGTGTCATTGTCCCATTTGATTGTGCACGCCCTCATTCTCCAGCTAAATATTGCCCAAGAATTTCTATGACCATGGTCCAACTCCATCAAAATAATTATCATGGCTCTTCCTGGTGTCCGCATGACATAACAGATAAGCCAATAAAGTGTTTTGAGTACAGACTTTTATTCGTACACAAATGTTATACGGGCAAGGACAGACGAGGAATAAACAATTCACAGTTTGATTCGATTTCTATTAGCGCGGAGATCATTGTTTGTCTCCCCACAGGTGCGGGAACACACCACTCTACTCTATTTCACCGTATCCGTAATATTCCTCCAGATACGCAAGTAGGTACCGACTGATCTACAATCGTACATCATGTCTTGCCTTTTACTTTTATCATTGTAGTCACTGGGCAGGTTAACGTGTGCGCAGTGTGTACATGTATAACAAACGCAAGCCAATTGATTCACTTTGAGTACATATAGGGAATGGATTAATCGGGGAAATAAATCTAGCAAATGAATATATGGGCAGAGAACAGTCAGAATGGATCGTAGGCAGATGTGGAGGAAGAGATAACAGTCACGATGAGGAATATCCTGCTGAATAGAGGATGAGATGTGAAACAGATGACTGTGCGGCAACAAAGTTGAATGGCACATAGTTTGGAGTTCTATTGTCATTAGGGGCAATTTAGAAACTAGATTGGGGGCTAAAGATTATTGTTAAGGGGATCACAACAATAACTCTTACTATAGTAGACACTGCGCCATACTAATAACAGATTTTGGACTCGACTTTAGATTTATGGAAGCTCACAATTGCCAAATGTGTATGGAAAATATAGCCACTGTGAACAACTAAAATTTTGAGTCGAAACTAAAAATGTTTATTGGCAAGGCCCGCTACCTCATTGTGCAGGTTTTAGAAATACAGTTGAAGTCCATTATAACGAATATTCGATATAGCGAATTTGCGATAAAACGAACAGTTTTCAGGTGTCTTCGATGTATCTCGAATATATACCGTGGTGGCCACTCAATTAGAAACGACAATTTCATAGCAATGCTACATTCCATGATTCTTTTATAAGAAATCTGTTGAGGTTAATTAGTGATTCTATTAATATGCCATGATCTTTAGTACACTTTTGAACATTTGTACAAAATATATGTGTGACAATAATATTATAAAAAAATGTGAAACTATTTCATCAAAATTACACCTGGACACACAATTAGAAACAGAAAGGACAAGTCAACATTTCATTAAAAATCTTCGATACAATTTACTATTCATATTAATATTTTGTAGAGAATCCCTTATTTTTAATAACTGAAGCCAATCTTCTTTGCACACTTTCGACCAAGGAGCGGCATCTTGATTGTGGTATACCTTCCCAGACATCCTTAATGTTTTGGAAAAGTTCCTCCGAATTTCTTGATTTCTTGGACTTCAATCCTCTCTCGATGTTTGCCCACAAAGTTCTCGATAGGATTCAGGTCCCGACGTTGGGCGGGCAATCCAAAACATTCGTACTTGTATCTGCAAACCACTGCTTAACAATCCGTGAGGTATGTTTTGGATCGTTATCGTGCTGGAATACATAACTTATGGGCATGTGTGCAAATGAATAAGTCTCCATAACATCTTTCATGATGCCTTTATAAACGTGTTGATCCATTCGACCGTTTATCCTTACTAACGGGCCAACACCATGCCACGAGAATGCAACCCAAACCATTACGTTTCCTCCCCCCATGCTTAACAGTCTTCAGAGTGTATTTTGGATAAAATGCTTTGTTCTGAAGACGTCTAACGTAAAATTTACCATCTGATCCACACAAGTTGAACTTAGATTCATCACTCCAAAGCATATTTTTCCAAAATCCTAGTGCTTTATTTCTGTGAAGCTTAGCAAAAACCAAACGCCTCCTTAGATTGTTTTTGAAAACAAATGGTTTTTTCCGTGCAAAACATCCACGTAGAACACACCGAAAAAAAAATGTAAAAAACAGCCGTAATATTGATATTTTTCATTGACAAAATCCAGCTGATGTTGAAAATATCAATTTTGATATTACTCCAATATTAATTTCATACGTTTCGAATGTAATTTTAACAATGAATTCATGTGGAATTGATATTAGAATTTTATAATATTTTAATATTAAAAATGTGAAATTGATACGATACGCATTTACATTTGATATTGACAACATCGATTTTTGATATTAAAATTGTGTAATCGATATGATATCAACGTAAAATTAATATTAATTTCATTTAGGTATTTCTGATAAGAATAATTTAAGTTTTGATATTAAAAATTTGTAATTTATATATGAAAAAAATGTTATCAATTTTATATTGGAAATGTAAAATCAATATTCATTTTTACTTACTTATTTTAAACATCGATTCTTTAATTTTGTCCAAGCGGTGTATTTCAAACCCTTATTCTTAAGTTGACTTAATTTGCAATAAGGTTTTGTATTTTTCATCTTTTTTTTTTTTGATAATCCTAAAATAGTTTTAGACGATACTTTGTACGTATTCAGTAATAAAACAATTAATAATTTCAATTTATTTTAAAATATTTTATTTCTTATTAAACATGTTCCATCTGGAATATAGTAATAATGAATTGGAGGACTTGTAAAGTCAGCAATAGCTATTATTTTCAAAGAGATACTTTTGGAACCTACACAGTATGACTAATAGTGATCTATAAATTTAATTATTTCATATTTTGTTCCAATTATATAGGGCTGATTTCTTTTACTTATTAATATTTCTTTTATTTCAAAAAGTTCAACGAATTCATTATTTGTTTTAGTTAAAAAATATCCTTTTTTGTAAACCGACCCCTTAAAAGTGATCGTTTTTGTTGCCAAATTATTTGAGAAGTCTGATTTAAAAGTTGAAAAATTTACGATTAAATTTATATAGTCATTGAAAATTCTTTACTTCTTTTTAAAATTAAACTTTTCGATTCCAAAAATTCATTACCTTGATCCGAATATTGCGATTGACTTGTTGATGTTTCTGGCACAGTAAATACGTTATTATATACAGATACATTTTCAGCTGGTAAAGGAACAGAACTTTGTAGCTCATTATTGCTACTAGATATAAATCTTCTTGAATGATTTTTTATATGCCTTTGAAATGAAGATAAATTTGTAAAAAGTTGATTACAGTCTTGAAAATTACATTTATATTCACTGTTTGAGTCTAGGCCATGAACTAATTTAAAATGCTTAACTAAGCAAGACAGCGCCTTGAAATTGGCACTGCAAACAAAACAATTATGATTCATCATTTTATTTTTCGAGATTTTGTAAGAATTCAGCTAGAGCAGGACTCTTAGCATCGAACATTGTAGAAAAGTTGAAAATATATTTTTGAATAAATAGCCATGTTAACGATGATTCTTTAGGGTACTGTAGAGAAAAAACTTGAAATACCTTAAAACAAATATCGCATGCAGAAATGAACGACGTAAATTTAAGAAGGGTTTCACCAAAACTTATATAAAAATCGTTTAAACAAGCAAGTTCTATTCCAATTACAATTACGAAGGGTTGAATGGTGTCCTTTTTTTCCATTGATCTTTTTAGTTTCCTTTCTCTTGCAAGTTCTAAGTCATTTATTGTCTTAATGTGGACAATGCTGCTGTCAATTGCATCCTGTATTGTTGTTTTTTGCACCACTGTTTTCCCATCTTTCTTCGTCACAAATATCGAAGTCGGCTTCAACACAGCGTTTAATAGCATTACAATTATACAATCCCTGGAGTCTATAAGTAAATATTTTTATTAGAAATTTAAAATTTTAGAATTTGTTAACTTACTTTTATTAATATTTGAGTCATTTAAAATCTTATATAACTCTTGATAGTGTTTATCCTTTATATTGTTAGCATAGTATTTGCAGAGATTTGTTTCTAGGCAATACAACGCTCAGGAGTCTTTTCTTCTGACTGTTCATGGGAAGAACCCTTTATCGATTTCTTTCGTTTACGATTCAGATTGTTGAATCTATTAAAAAGCAAACCAGATGGGTTTGCCCTGTGTCCATTTTTACGAGAAACAAAGTAAATATCTTTAGTCTCCGAAGGAAATGTTTCTTTAATATCGTCTGCCATTTTATCCTGCTGACGAGGACTCGGAATAATGTACTTATTTTGGCTAGGATCGAAGTAGTACTCAACAATGCAATTTAGTAATTTTTTCCTGTCTTCTTTTTGAAGGTTTTTTTTAGCGGCATAGAGAGTTAACAAACCCTCTCCAGCTTTTGACGACTTCAAAATGTCGAGTATGGACTGAAATAAAATAAATATAATTCCACATTAGGAATAAATCGATGGATGAAAACGCTCACTGGCTAGTACCTGGGGACCCAGTTAAACTAGGTGGATATTCCTGAAGTTCCGGAGAACTAAAAATGATATGCTACTGCGAGATGGGTGTCTATTTTTACCTCATTAAAAATTTTAGCCCATTAAGCTAGGAAAACGTTAGTGTACATTTTAGAGAGCCAATTAAAAATCGCAAATAAACGGGCTTTATCTTGAAATGAAGTAAAAATGGACACCAACTTCCCATACAATTTTTTGTTCAACGGAACTTCAAGAATCTCTACATACTGTATTTACCCCATTAAATGGAACAACCTGTTTTTATAATTCGTTAAATAACTTTAAGCACACTTACCGAATTATGAGTTACAATTCAAGAACAGACCGTTATATCGGACAATGGAGTACCACTCCTACTCAAATGTTCTCGTTGAAACCAGTGAGACACCTTCGATTGACACTGGCAACTAATTGCAACATCAGAGGGAAACTAAATATATAACAACAATTTCATTATAAAATATTTGTTTCAAGTCTCTCGAAAAAAATATTACATTTTTCGATTTCCATGCACCAATTTTTTCTCTCAATTCAGCTTTGAGAGCGGTACTTTCTTTTCCAGGAAAGACAACTTCAAGGTCGTCCTTGTTTATATATTGGAGTTTATCGTAAGTGAAACCACAAGCTATATGTAAGACAAAAAATTAATTATGTGTATAGGTACATGGTATCTTGTAAGGAATGGATAATCCTGGAATGCCTTAGAAAATGTCTTATTATTACTTATAAAAATGACATGCTATAATTTACACGATAAAGTTACAAAGTTTACCAAAATTCGTAATAAAAACTTACCCAAAAGAGCAGTAAAAGCTGTTTCCAATTGAAATTCCCTTAACAGCTCCAATAATTTGCACGATTCTTCCGGAAGGGATTCCACGGATTCAACCTCCAAAGAATCCGGAAAACTTTGAGGGTTTCCGAGATCATCATCCCCTATTATTACGCTAATGTTTTCAAAAATAAACTGGGCTTGATTTTCATCCATTAGGTTTTTTTTTTAGCACAAATTCACGAAAATACACGAACTGATTGAAGTTTATTATCACTGTTTTTTTTACAGATATTTTGTTAACACTAATTATTACACAGATTTCAAAATTGCACATAAAATTTAAAGTTAACACGGAAAACACTCTACAAACGAACCGATCACTACGAGTAAACCACTGCAAGTGCATTTGCAGTTTTAGACTTATTTCGCTAGCAACTGCCTTTTTACATTATTCATATCAAATATGTTGGTATAATATCAAAAATTGCACGTTTGGGTAACGGTATTTTGGGGCTACGGCTTATTTTTACATGACTCATATAGACAGTACATTTATTCAATATCAAAAATACATTAAATCTTATTAGTTTTTGATTTGTAAAGTATATTAAAATGAAAGCTTATCAATTTTACATTTTCAACATCAAAACTATATGCGTAATGTAGAATTAACATTAAATCTTGTAAACATTATATTACAGAACATCATACAAAATTTTATATTGCTTATTGATATGGGAATGTAAATCGTAATTTCAAAAAATGTAAGCTTTCAACGTAAATCTGACATGAAAATTATTAATCTGATATTTTTAATACTAAAAAAACACGTTTTTATTCAATTTTTGAAATTTTCGCATGAAATTGAAGTTGATATGACAAAAATATCAATTTGAAATTACATTTTTTTTTTGAGTGCATGTTCTAAAAGTCGACGCCTTATGGTGCTAGCTGATAGATCCTGATTTATTTGAGGCAAAACAATCTCCTTAATTTTTGCAGAAGTCAAGAAAGGATCGGCTTTGCTAATTCGGCATATCAGTCTGTCTTCTTTTGGAGTCGTTTTACGACCCACTGGCTTCCTTCTAGGGGTTTCAAAGCTGCTAGTCTTTTTATACACTTGAATTGCACCAAAGACCATTTCCTTCGAACGACCAAATCGTTTAGCTATGGTATCCATTGACTCGTTTTCATTTTGATAGCACTGCACAAGGAGTCTTCGGAGTTCTGGAGTGCAAGACTTTTTTTTGCCCTTTTTTGTCACTGTACATTATAAATTAATCAATATTAATATACAAAAATAATTAAAGTAAACTGAAAACAATCAACTTACATACAAGCTCTTTTTAAAACAAATTCATTAATTCTTTTGTCGTTTCTAATTTTCTGTGCAGCGAAAATGTCGACTATAAATGACGGCATTTTCTTAACTGCTCGAGTACAATCAGACACATGCCAGCCGCCAAGGACTAACGGCACTAGCCAAACACAGTGGCGCTAAAAAAAAATGTCTCATTAATCAAATGCATTTAGAGTTGTTGTTTCTAATTGAGTGGCCACCACAGTATATAAGTTAGTTTAAAAACCCTAAAAGTATTTAAACGGAAAGCCATAATCGATTCAATTTAACATAAAATCAAACCGTTTAAATAAATATATTTTTTAATGACTTGATTGTACAAAATATCGATCGATATAATATACAAGGTGGGCCAAAAGAAGTCATCCGATGTTGTTTGGCTCTCGTTTTTTTTTTCTAAATGTAAAACTTTGATTCTGTTTTTTGATTATGTTTATTTGAACCTTTAGAATTTTATTATCGAGAAGACGATATCGGCCAAATGGGTGCCGTCACAATTGATTGACATACGGGCTCGTTTTATGGCATTTTTTATCACTTCGGCGAGAACTTCGAGCGACAGATTTTCGCACTCGTGTCGAATGTTGTCCTTGAGCGCGTCTAGGGTCTCGGGCTTGTTCACGTAAAAACGGGACTTCAAAAAACCCCACAAAAAAAGTCTGGAAGGGTTTAATCGGGCGATCTTGCGGGCCATCTTGCGGGCCAGTGCAAATCGCCAAAACGAAAGATGAGGCGACCCGGCAACGCCGCCTTCAGAATATCGGTTGTGGCTCGCGCAGTGTGTGCCGTAGCTCCGTCCTGTTGGAACCACATGTCCTCCAGTCCTAATTGGTCCAGTTGCGGCAGAAAAAAACTCTTTTAACATGGCCCTATAGCGCGCACCGTTCACTGTTGTCGTTTGACCAGCGGCGTTCTCGAAAATAAATGGCCCGATGACTCCTCTAGCGTGAACAGCGCACCATGCAGTAACTTTGAGCGGGTGTAATGGCTCCTCGTGCATTACTCGTGGATTTTCGGTGCCCCAGAAGCGATAGTTTTGCTTGTTCACGTACCTGCTGAGGTGGAAATGGACCGCATCGCTCATTATGATTTTGGTCGAAAAATCGTCCACTTTGTCCCCGAGATTGAGGATGGCTTGGGCGTAGGTTACACGCGTTTGACGGTCGACAGGCAGCAGCTGATGCACGAACTGGACTTTGTACGGGAACATGCGCAAGTCTTTGACCAAAATTCGCCTTATGGACGACCGGCTGTTGGCTAATGGCGAACCACGGCATCTGGTCGATGTTTCCGGCGACAGCTCGACATCCTCGTCAACTGCAGCGATATTCTCAGCACAACAGGCGCTCCGGGGACGGCCAGTCTAGGTAACGTCTTGGCCAAACGGCGCAGTGTTTGCGCAGTCGGTGTCGGACGGCCTTGGAATCGGGGACGGAATTCGCGCTGCTGCAACACTACGGACGAATTGTCACTCAAAAAATAGACACGATTATTCCGCATTCTTGGAGAGTGTACCGCTCCATGGTTTGTTCACTTGTATTCTACATCTGTCTAGTCCACAAATGTCAAAACAGATTTGACATTGGCGGCCATTTGCAAAAATAAGAGCATCTTCCAATAGGGTCCACCTTGTATAAGTGGATGACATCAAACATTATAATACTTCGTTTAAACTTGCTTGTCAGTGTGACTAAACCGAAAATTTAACTTTCACTACAAAATCAGGCATAAGCCAGGGCCCTTTGTAACAATTAGTATTTTTAATATGCCTTGTAAACGTTTCCCTCATTACTGTACTACACACATGCATCACAGCTTTAAAATCGCTCATTGTCTTCTTTTTTTTTGAGGGAAAAACACCTGTCGAACAATTTATTTCGCTGCAAGTTGCATGAAGTTGGAGTCGTCGGTGTTCTGCTCGATTTGTTTGTACATTTTTCCATGTGAATCCTTTAAAACCGCCTGTGCATCATCCTCATGTATCCGTTACCGATCAATACGCCATGCATACTGCGATCGTCGGCCAATACGCCAACCGTATACGAGTTGAGTATGTATGCCAAACTACTTACAGCTTATTTTTTTTGGTTATCGGCGTTTATTTTTTATTTGCTTAACTGTGCGAACAAAGGAAACAGTGTTTTCATAAGGCCGGAGTGGAGATATTGGCATTGAAGCAGGAACACAATAAAGAAGTAGCAACGCACCGAAAAGCCAAACTTTTCTGGTGATTGGACTTATAATAAGTCCGATATTAATTGCAGATGGTAAGTGACATCACATTTAGACATATTTTTAGATGCATAATAAACATTTAGAGCTGCTCTAAAATGACCGCATTAACCTTGACTATGACTTTGCGTTTCCACTGATGAGATGCTGCGCAAGGTGCAGTTAGTCAGAGTCCCCAATCCCACCCTGAGCTGACTGCCTTGATGCTTCGTTCACATTGTGCATTTCGAGGGCATTGCTCAGTAATCAAACAGAAAAGATCTCTCTGCTGTGCTGAATGTTATTTATTTATTTTTTTTTTTTTTTTTGAGGTTTTGTGTGTTGTTTGGTTGCTTAATCACTTGGCGCGGTTGTTTGAGGAGACGGATTGAAAATGTTGCGAATCGATTTATTTGAGGAAGCTGCAATAAACATATGTCGATGGTTACTTTTTTTTTTTGGAGGTATGGTGTGCTGGATTTTTTGGTTAAAATATGGCTCCTTGCTTCGGAGTTGTGTCTTGTTCCCATGGTCGCTAAATGGAAGAGCATACAATGGGAAGCGAAAATGATATTGATTTCGATGCTGGATGCCTAAGTAGTTCTTCTAAATACGTATAAGGATTAGGATAGAAGTTGTTCTCTTATAAGAATGGTGTCGCACTCATAAAAATATCGCAAGCTAAATTCTAGTCCGATCAGTCTTATTCTTAATGTTCTTCATTCATACGTACTCAATCTCAAAATAAGTCGAATGATTCTTAAAGCAATAGCAAAAATCTAGAATCAAGCTTTTTAATTTTAAATCAAGCCTATGCAATATTAAAATTTGAACCTGAGTTATGTTTTTTGAGCTCAAATACAGGATCGAATAAGAATTATACTCTCCAATTCAGCCGAAATAATCTTAAAACCTGTGCCATATAATCCGCATGATTTTTTGCACTCAAATACACGTTTGAACAAGAATTATACTCTCCAATCAAGCCGAAATAATCTTAAACTCACATGATGGATTAATGTACATACCAATTAAGATCTAAACGATGATCAATGTCAAACTAAGATCGAAACATTACCGATACAAAAATTGTATTCTCCAATCAAGCCGCACAATATAAAACTTGCATGATGGATAAAGAAATTTCATTCATTCCGATTGATCACGTGTTATCGTAATTAAGTGTATTAAACAAATAAAAGAGTGAACAATTGAAAAAGTGCAAGTGATAAAAAAAACTGGATAGTGCTTTGACTTTTAAGTATTTGCTTGACAGTTTAATTCTCGTGTCTTGCAATAATAATCCAGTGCAACAAGTTGCCCCCGATGAAGATGAAGACGAGAAACAACTGAAGAAACTTTTCTTGAAAAATTAAATAATGGAAAGACATATTTTAGATTTAAATCCATTTAAGCGTTTTTCTTTCAATAAATAAATATATTTCAAAAAAATAATAATTTGTGTTATTTTCTTAAACAGGAAAGTGACGGAGTTGGTAATAAATTTAACAAATAAAACCGTGTGTTTAGGAATCTATTTATTGTGTTTTGTTATTTCAATATGTATTATTCCGTTAATTTCTCAATTACCAACCTAACATAATGTAACATACACTATAGTTGGCTAAGTTCCCTATGTTTGTTTCTGTAATTCTAATGCCGCTGTTTTTTCTATTGTTGCTCGCATAATATGCAAGTGCCGTTGCTAATCACTCATCAGCATACAACAACTTGAACTTGTGATTTTCGTTAAGTCAGTTACCGGTGAGAGCATTGCCGTTACAGTTCTTGTAGTTTTTTTTTTGTTCTTTGTACAATTGCATATGCGACGTCATGTTCGGTTAAATCACTTTTGTTCTAGCAGCCACCCAGTCAACACCTCGTCATTGTCAACCAGCGAACTATCTGGTATTTTGCTTTGTTGCTAATTATAAGCATAATAAATTGTATAACGTTGCTCGGAAATCGGCTTTTAATTGCAAACACTGTGCAATCTTAAATTTTCATACGACATTCTTGAAGCATTACAACAAATTTAATATAATGGTAACTTGTTCTTATTCCTACTGGCGCACAGATAAGAATAAAACCCCAGATCTTGCCGACTTCTTAATATCCAAAAATATATCTTCAAATAAAATAAATATAGAAGAAGGCCCCGATCTTCAATCAGATCATTCCTCAATACTTCTTACACTTGGCGATAGAACAATAATAAAAGAACATAGCCCTAAACTAGTTAATAGACTGACTGATTGGAACTACTTCAGGCAGAAGTTGGAAGAATGTATCCCACTATCATCAGCTATTCAAACAGAAGATCAACTAGAAGAAGCAGTGCAAATATTTACACTGGATATACAAAAAGCTGCATGGGCTGCAACTCCCAAAAGAACAAACAAGATTAAAAGAAACTCATATCCTCGTGAAATATGTGAAATTATTACAGAAAAGAGGAAAGCTAGAAAACGTTGGCAACAGAAAAGGGCGCCAAGCGAAAACACCACACTGAACAACCTAAATAATAAGCTCAGATTATCTATAAGTGTTGACGTCAACGATAATATTGACGGTGACGACGGCAACACTGCATCAATGGGGTGGAATGCACCCACCCACAACAAATATCCCATAAGGGAAATTATAAAGTTTATTTGTCAAATGTCAAAACGAAGTACAAAATATTGAATAAATTTTACTTCTGTTTATAACGTTTTGAAGATCAGTGGTTTTTCTTTGTACGGAACATTTTGTAACAGATTCCGAAAAACCACAGTTGTTGCCATAAAAAGAGAAATCGCAACCCGTAACACTGTACTTTGTTCATCACCCGAACATTTTGGTCCATCTACGCCTACCTTTAATAATTCGACACAGTTTTAATTTTTGTGCCCGGAGATTTTCTTGACACCAAATTGGCACTACAACAAATCGAGATTTTTCATCACGGATTCTGCAAATACTCAACGCGGGATTCCATCTACACCAACACAAAGTTTTTTCAATAATAGAATTTAATAACGAGTCCTTAAAAACGTATCTTACTAGTCTTACAAATGATGCTAGTACCGACTAGCCAATAGCTCACATTTCGCCAGTAAAAACCAGAGAAGGTACCTGGGCAAAGAGCAGCCAAGAAAATTTGGAAAACTCCGTTTCATGCGATAAAAAAATTGCAGGGCTTGTGAACGAACAATGCAAATAGGGATTACCCGACACGAAGGAACGTGTCATCTTCTGCTTGCTACTATAGAAATTATTTGATCTGCTTCAGCAATGATAATATCTTCTTCAATTTTACTTATATCTATTGATTTGGAACGATTCAAACAATGCATTGTCTTTTGAAATTCGAAAATTCTATGTACGCGAATAATTGAAATAACGTTTTCCGTCATGAACAAATGGTTTTTGTCCCATCTATATGACGTTTAATAATTTACCGAGCATTAGTCTTTGGTGTGGAGACATGAAGTGGAGACTAGGGACGCTAAAATTTAGCGCGAGCAGGATACTAGGCTTAAACATAGTATTTTCAAAGTTGGATTTGTTTGAATACATAATGCCCAGTGATTACTTCAAAATGTATATTTGTAGTGTTTTTAAAGTCAAATATATTTGATTGTACTATGAGTCACTGTCAAATTGAAGTTAAAGCATAGTATTTTCAAAGTTGATTGTATTTAAATCTATACGATGCATTATGGTTGAAACGAAATTTATGTACTTTGTTTTAAAGGTAGAGAAATTTGATTTAAGCATGATTCCACGTCAAATCAAGGTGCATACGTGGTTAGATCAAATTAAAAATATATGCATTTGGAGTAGGGAAACCCTTTGAATTAATGTTATGCCACTTTCGAAGTGGTTTTCTTTGATTTTACGTTGTTTTTTCTCTGGGTGAAAGTTAGATGTTTGACTTTCGTCAACGGATAGGCTTCATCTGACACTGATTATCTTGATTTTGTCTCGCTTTTTCCCTGAGTGTAGAAGTTTCATTCTTTCTTTAAAAAATATGGGCACTTTCAAAACCCAGTAACTAGCATAAAGTTATTAATAGTAACGGCTTTTTAGACATACGGTAGCACTATCGCAATTTTGGTAACAACTCTGCGTGCGGTACCACAAAATCCATTTACACAAATAACACATAAACATCAAATTGATCAAGAACTCTATCTACGGTATCACAAGCAACCAACCTGCGCTCTTTCAGTGGTTCTGTTTTTCATACACAGCTACCTTATACCTTCCAAAGATAAGTTTCAAGTTCTTGCATACGTAATGCTATTTTTATGCGCAAAACTAATCCCAACAGGTTGAACTGATTTCCTGAATCGCACACAAGTTGTCATGCAAATAGAAAATCATTTTCCTGTTTCTGCGTATCGCAAGTTAGTGCTCTGAAATGATATGCGTCTGCATCCGTGTTCCCGTTCTTAATGAACCGATGTTGTTAAATACTTGACGCATCTTATACCACAATGTAGCAACACTTCGTCTTATGTAACTCACTCCTACTTGAATGCATGCAGCATACTTTAAACTGCGTGTCACCGAGAGTAGGCACTTATATTTGTAAAATGCGTGCATCCTTTGATTTTTCTTACGACACACCGAGGCACAACATACTCATAATTTACATAATCACGACTTTGAGTTATAGATGCACTAGGTAAGTGACTATAAAAATGTCACTTGTTCACAAACCGAGCAATGGACACATTTCTTATAATGCCACCAATAATGTTTGATTATTTCTGTCTAGCGTGTCCTGTGAGCGTGTATTCGATATAATATGTTAGAATATTAGATCGACTTCAAATACGAAAGTTCGTTGCAAAATATTATCATCATTCATTATGATTTCAACGTAGTTTGAAAATACTAGATGGCTTTTCGAAAGGACTGATGTTCTTGTTCATTTATTCATTCGTTTTCAATTGTCCCGTCTATCCGTTTAAGCTTTAACGGATATAAGGACATCCATAGTTCTCTATATTCCGCCACAGACTCTAAATGAATAATTAAAGCAATCTCCATATAAGAAGAAGAGAAGTATTGGACTTATAACCAAGTCATGCTAAGCCTAGATGACGCCTGCCTCATGGCATTGATTCCATACATCGCCTTGGAGTCTACGTTGGAATCATGTCAAGTGTTTAAATTGACCAAACCATCGAAGCGTGAATCACTGCGTTAAGAACACCATCGAAGAATGAATCTCTGCGTTGAGAGAAGTAGCGGCTCGAAATTGACTACCTAATTTACTCTGGCGTTTCTTACATGATTTCACCCCAGCAAAACAATGAACGACAGTCCTCCTAATTATAAAACGAGGTTTTAGTCATCAAATTTGTCCACACTGTCCTGCAGTGCAGAATCAGAACACATCATTGCTCGTGAATAAGTACCTAACACTCACCTCCTGCTTAAAGAAGACTCCGCTAACTTGCAAAGTGCCTAAGCATATATCAGAATTGTTCACGCACGTTTAGCTTCGTTTACCTGTCGAGTCCGCACTGAAGCTAAGTCTGGGATGACCCAAGTCTGCCCAAGTCATCACCGAAGAGGAATAAAACTTATCCTCAGGTCATCAAATTCAAAACATTTTTCGACAAAGCTGGGCTGTTCCATTCTGTAATAAAAAGAATTGAAGACAAAACAAAATGAACCCTTTGAAATGTGTGAACGTGGGCACACGGTGAAAGTTAAGCGTAGTTTTTTTTAAAAATTGAATAAAACACTCAAATTTGTATCAAATATTCAAAATTTGTATTCTAATCGATAAATAGGCCTTTGCCATTTACGTTTTAAAGACAACTTCATGTAAATGTTGCCCGCGGCTCCGTTTCAAATGGTCCATTCGGAAGGTCCAATTTTGCGTCACTTTTTCGAGCATTTCGGCCTGTATTCCACGAATTACGTATGTTATGTTATCCTGTAAGGCTTCAATAAATAGGCCTTTGCCATTTACGTTTTAAAGACAACTTCATGTAAATGTTGCCCGCGGCTCCGTTTCAAATGGTCCATTCGGAAGGTCCAATTTTGCGTCACTTTTTCGAGCATTTCGGCCTGTATTCCACGAATTACGTATGTTATATTATCATGTAGGTAAGGCTTCAATAAATAGGCCTTTGTCATTTACGTTTTAAAGACAACTTCATGTAAATGTTGCCCGCGGCTCCGTTTCAAATGTTCCATTCGGAAGGTCCAATTTTGCGTCACTTTTTCGAGCAATTCGGCCTGTATTCCACGAATTACGTATGTTATGTTATCCTGTAAGGCTTCAATAAATAGGCCTTTGCCATTTACGTTTTAAAGACAACTTCATGTAAATGTTGCCCGCGGCTCCGTTTCAAATGGTCCATTCGGAAGGTCCAATTTTGCGTCACTTTTTCGAGCATTTCGGCCTGTATTCCACGAATTACGTATGTTATATTATCATGTAGGTAAGGCTTCAATAAATAGGCCTTTGTCATTTACGTTTTAAAGACAACTTCATGTAAATGTTGCCCGCGGCTCCGTTTCAAATGGTCCATTCGGAAGGTCCAATTTTGCGTCACTTTTTCGAGCATTTCGGCCTGTATTCCACGAATTACGTATGTTATGTTATCCTGTAAGGCTTCAATAAATAGGCCTTTGCCATTTACGTTTTAAAGACAACTTCATGTAAATGTTGCCCGCGGCTCCGTTTCAAATGGTCCATTCGGAAGGTCCAATTTTGCGTCACTTTTTCGAGCATTTCGGCCTGTATTCCACGAATTACGTATGTTATGTTATCCTGTAAGGCTTCAATAAATAGGCCTTTGCCATTTACTTTTAAAGACAACTTCATGTAAATGTTGCCCGCGGCTCCGTTTCAAATGGTCCATTCGGAAGGTCCAATTTTGCGTCACTTTTTCGAGCATTTCGGCCTGTATTCCACGAATTACGTATGTTATATTATCATGTAAGGCTTCAATAAATAGGCCTTTGCCATTTACGTTTTAAAGACAACTTCATGTAAATGTTGCCCGCGGCTCCGTTTCAAATGGTCCATTCGGAAGGTCCAATTTTGCGTCACTTTTTCGAGCATTTCGGCCTGTATTCCACGTATTACGTATGTTATGTTATCCTGTAAGGCTTCAATAAATAGGCCTTTGCCATTTACGTTTTAAAGACAACTTCATGTAAATGTTGCCCGCGGCTCCGTTTCAAATGGTCCATTCGGAAGGTCCAATTTTGCGTCACTTTTTCGAGCAATTCGGCCTGTATTCCACGAATTACGTATGTTATGTTATCCTGTAAGGCTTCAATAAATAGGCCTTTGCCATTTACGTTTTAAAGACAACTTCATGTAAATGTTGCCCGCGGCTCCGTTTCAAATGGTCCATTCGGAAGGTCCAATTTTGCGTCACTTTTTCGAGCATTTCGGCCTGTATTCCACGAATTACGTATGTTATATTATCATGTAGGTAAGGCTTCAATAAATAGGCCTTTGTCATTTACGTTTTAAAGACAACTTCATGTAAATGTTGCCCGCGGCTCCGTTTCAAATGTTCCATTCGGAAGGTCCAATTTTGCGTCACTTTTTCGAGCAATTCGGCCTGTATTCCACGAATTACGTATGTTATGTTATCCTGTAAGGCTTCAATAAATAGGCCTTTGCCATTTACGTTTTAAAGACAACTTCATGTAAATGTTGCCCGCGGCTCCGTTTCAAATGGTCCATTCGGAAGGTCCAATTTTGCGTCACTTTTTCGAGCATTTCGGCCTGTATTCCACGAATTACGTATGTTATATTATCATGTAGGTAAGGCTTCAATAAATAGGCCTTTGTCATTTACGTTTTAAAGACAACTTCATGTAAATGTTGCCCGCGGCTCCGTTTCAAATGGTCCATTCGGAAGGTCCAATTTTGCGTCACTTTTTCGAGCATTTCGGCCTGTATTCCACGAATTACGTATGTTATGTTATCCTGTAAGGCTTCAATAAATAGGCCTTTGCCATTTACGTTTTAAAGACAACTTCATGTAAATGTTGCCCGCGGCTCCGTTTCAAATGGTCCATTCGGAAGGTCCAATTTTGCGTCACTTTTTCGAGCATTTCGGCCTGTATTCCACGAATTACGTATGTTATGTTATCCTGTAAGGCTTCAATAAATAGGCCTTTGCCATTTACTTTTAAAGACAACTTCATGTAAATGTTGCCCGCGGCTCCGTTTCAAATGGTCCATTCGGAAGGTCCAATTTTGCGTCACTTTTTCGAGCATTTCGGCCTGTATTCCACGAATTACGTATGTTATATTATCATGTAAGGCTTCAATAAATAGGCCTTTGCCATTTACGTTTTAAAGACAACTTCATGTAAATGTTGCCCGCGGCTCCGTTTCAAATGGTCCATTCGGAAGGTCCAATTTTGCGTCACTTTTTCGAGCATTTCGGCCTGTATTCCACGAATTACGTATGTTATGTTATCCTGTAAGGCTTCAATAAATAGGCCTTTGCCATTTACGTTTTAAAGACAACTTCATGTAAATGTTGCCCGCGGCTCCGTTTCAAATGGTCCATTCGGAAGGTCCAATTTTGCGTCACTTTTTCGAGCATTTCGGCCTGTATTCCACGAATTACGTATGTTATATTATCATGTAAGGCTTCAATAAATAGGCCTTTGCCATTTACGTTTTAAAGACAACTTCATGTAAATGTTGCCCGCGGCTCCGTTTCAAATGGTCCATTCGGAAGGTCCAATTTTGCGTCACTTTTTCGAGCATTTCGGCCTGTATTCCACGAATTACGTATGTTATATTATCATGTAAGGCTTCAATAAATAGGCCTTTGCCATTTACGTTTTAAAGACAACTTCATGTAAATGTTGCCCGCGGCTCCGTTTCAAATGGTCCATTCGGAAGGTCCAATTTTGCGTCACTTTTTCGAGCATTTCGGCCTGTATTCCACGAATTACGTATGTTATGTTATCCTGTAAGGCTTCAATAAATAGGCCTTTGCCATTTACGTTTTAAAGACAACTTCATGTAAATGTTGCCCGCGGCTCCGTTTCAAATGGTCCATTCGGAAGGTCCAATTTTGCGTCACTTTTTCGAGCATTTCGGCCTGTATTCCACGAATTACGTATGTTATGTTATCCTGTAAGGCTTCAATAAATAGGCCTTTGCCATTTACGTTTTAAAGACAACTTCATGTAAATGTTGCCCGCGGCTCCGTTTCAAATGGTCCATTCGGAAGGTCCAATTTTGCGTCACTTTTTCGAGCAATTCGGCCTGTATTCCACGAATTACGTATGTTATGTTATCCTGTAAGGCTTCAATCGTGTTCGGCTTTTTCCACAAGAAATAATCAAGAAGCGTTAAATCGCATAATCTTGGCGGCCAACTCACAGGGCCATTTCGAGAGATAAAATTCATCCTTCAACATTTCCATTGTTTCACGAGCTGGTTGGCATGTGGCACCGTCTTGATGAAACCACATGTCAACCAAGTTCAACTCAGCCAACTGGGGCAAAAAAAAAGTCGCGTATCATGGTTCGATATCGTTCGCCGTTGACGGATTCACCAGGTCGTTTATGACGACCATAATATGTTCGTAACAAACGGAGCACATTTTTCACAGAGCACGAATTTTTATAATAAATTTCAATAATTTGCAATCGTTGCTCGTTTGTAAGTCTTTCCATGATTAAATTGCAGAGTATACTGAAAACTTTTCACTTTGACAGATGACGTTTGGACGCCATTACTAACCAGTGCTGCCAACCTGAAAAACTTAACTCTTAAAAAATCACCCTTTATTTGTGTTAAGGGATCAAATATTTCAACGGAGTTTAACTCGACAGGAGAGTCGGGTGAACACCTTTTCGAAGTCTAAAAAACTCGTTTAGGTATTCAGGTGTAACATACTCCCAAGACTGCACATCTACCAGTCTGAGAGTGAGTAACTGGTCGGTTGTGCTTCTGCCTGAACTAAACCTATACTGCACATCCCGTAAACGTCTGACAAACATCCTAAAGTATAACTGTAAAGAGCTCCTCAATTTATGGGTGTGGCGTATTGTCTCAGCATAAAATTTTAGGTCCCTTCCATTCATCGTCAAAATAAAGACTTACACAAAATAAATGGTAGTGAAAAGCTAGACTTAGGTTACCTATAAACGGACCTGTTGTGCCATTTTTTAGTATTATTTCTACATCCCCCAGATATTTATTGACTTTGGCAAATCATTTTGCTTCCAAAGGCTTTTAAAAATTAGGCGTAGACTAAGAGTAGGATAAAATTTCTCCAAATAATAAAAACGAAAAATTGCAGAATGTTGTCAAGTATCTAGTTTAGTAAGTCTGACAGCTTCCTCACTAGATGTATCTCACTAGATGTATCTCGGGAAATCGGTCATATAAGCAGATGTTTCAGTTGACGTTTAAGGAGAGGTAGCCGACGAATCTATAGTCAAGAAATTCGTGACTGAGTACTAAATTGACAGTTCGCATATGGGGCTGACGTAGGAAAAGTGACGTTCCCGACCAATCTAGTTTTTGCGTTCAGGTTGCATCTCATCCAGACTAATCTATTCGACTAGATTCTGAATGCGGCCATTGAAATAGTACCACCCGGCGGCCTTTAATACACGTATTCACAGACAGGAAAAAAAAAAAGAGAGCGCGAGAGAGAGCTGTCATTCAAAATTTGCGGGGAAAATCGGGTGGGTGCACGGAAAGTCGACCGTCTAATTTGGTTAGTCTATGAAGTTTACCTTAAATCTAAAAATCTAAAACCTTAGTTTACACGATCAATTCAAAGGGCAAATGGAACAAAAATTCATTCTCTTTCCTTCCTACGTAAAATCCATTTATTTCAAACAAAGCATTCATTCCCATTATACCCATGCTCCTACTTTATTTCGGATGTATGCCTTTTAACGATCACAACATGATAAATTGGATAACCAATTGCAATAACGATAAGTTATCCATTTGCAATGCCATTTGGTTTAAGTCCTCTTCCAGGTGTGTCATCGCCTCGCGTAGGCAATATTCAATGCAATCCACTATTTCATCTAACAGTCACTATTTATAAACTGCAACAATTTGTAACAAAAGGACTTGTAGCTACAGTATGCAGCTTTCGTTCATAAGTAGGATCCGACCCCTTTTATTGAAAGGAAAGACCGTCACCTTACCTGCCTACCTATATGGATATGCATTTATGGGCATAGTCCGTAGTCCTTCCAGCCAATTTATCAGATTTGATTTTTCTTTTTTTTTTTTGTATTCCTAAGGATCAACGTTTTCTTTGAAATACCGGTAGCCTATTAAAACTTTCTACTCAAATACACAGCAGAGGATTAAATTTCTTCAAATCTTTGTTATTATTTCGCTTCAATAACCTTCATTTTTGCAAAGTTTTTTCTTTTCTCGCCTCCAAGATTGAAATCCGATATGCATTGCGACAGATGTTACGAGCAAGGCTTTTGTTTTAAAGAATACGATGTGGGAAGTGAAGAATTATTTATTTATTTCCTCTATCCTTCCTCTCACAAGAAATGCATGCGCAAAATGTTTGAATAAATTCCTCACCATGGGAATCAGTTAGAGGATTGCACTTGAACTTGCAATACATCTGTTGTTCTGTTTGATACACCACATCTCCCTGTACCTATGTACTGTTTTTGATGAAGGAGTTTCCTGTCAATTTACAAAACCAAACACTCATCAATTGTAAGATCCACGATATATTGATGGATTTGTCGCTCTAGATGAACCCGCTTGACCTCAGCGCACATGTGTAATATCCAATTTAACCAAAGCACATAAAACAAATTCTAATCTTTGAAAATAAAATCTTTGCGACATCAAAGTCCCCAAAAAAAAAAGCACTTCGGATCCCACTAATAACCATGTACGAGTAACTTACATTGAGGTGTTTAGAGCAAAATTATCGAATACGAATCCGTGATCGCATCTTCAAACGAAAATCTGTACAAGTACTCACACATGCTATCTCCGTGGGTATATTCTTCTTTTCTTGTTTTGATTCCCTCCCAGTGTTGGTGAAGGCTAAGGTAAAAACTACCGAATAATAATAATAATAAAGAACAACACAATAAGGATTTTTTTTCCTCATTTCGTGAAACGTAGCCAACGGAAGTCGTAAACAATGGGCCAGTTTTTCTTTGCCTTTCTGTCTCAATGAAGAGAACAGAACGATGCTGGCTGCTGTGCTATGGAATATTTATCCAAAATACTCGAAAACTCAAAAAGGCAGAGATGACGAGGATTAAGGAAAGAATTTAAACGAAGGAAAGACAAATCTCAGAGAATCTCCTTTGGAAAAGGGAGCAGATGTTTGAGCCACATTAAAAAATGTCCACGGTATGGCTCAATATACGGTTAAATGGCTATTTTTGTTGTGTGTTGTATTGTGTATAGGGTACGTCCATATATTAAAGGAGGCAGTAGGTATACGTCTTGTAAAATGCATCTTAGGATCGGAATACTGAGAGGGATTAGTTTGCGGTTTCGTCAATAGATAGTATCGTCTATAATCATGTATAGGTGCGTTGCATGGCTACTGACGATCTTTTTGGCGGTCATAAATTCGATTTAGTTATTTAGTTGGCCGGCCTTCTATCGGTGCTTAGGCTTATCTCGTTTTCCATTGGTTTCACCCGGGGATCCACTCATTCTGTAATCCAATGGAACAAGAAAAGTCCTTCTGATTGAACCCACAAAATATCTGCAGCTGCTATCAGCTGACTTGTATAAAACACATAAATTACATTTGTGTGAGTGCTTCTCGATTGGATTCCGACTTCAAATCGAGAAGCGAAATTCTCTTTTCAGAATCTCATATTGTTAGCACTTTTTTTAACACCACTTCTCGATAACTTACACTTTGATTATTATATCTAAGCAACACTTGACTTTGATTAAACTTAACAAACACTATTAATTACATTAACACTGATTATTGTATCTGCGCAACAATTAAATTCTTTAAGGCACTCGACTTCCCAAAGCGCTTAACTCAAATGATATTTCCCTCTTGCATTTGAAACAATGCCAATGTTGAGTTAACATAGTTCTGCAGTTCCTAGAATTTGAATTTTTTAAAAACAGTCTCCGTCGATGTAAAATAAAAAAATAAAAAAAGATGTATCCAACTGAAATTCGCAATAACGACTTATCTCAGTTTGGCTATCACGAAAGAGCTTGGTTAAATTTTCAATAAACGCTTAAGTCGATTTAAGCCGTTTTTAGAAGAATATGCTCGATGGATTTGTGAATAGTTTTTTGATTTGGAAAAGTATCTTAAATCGACATAACTCTCTGTCAGCGAGCGGGTTTAGTCTTAATTTTCTATCTGTTTCTTTTGTTTTAATTATTATAAAAAAGTTATTTTTATAGCTGCCTCACAATTTTGTTGTAAGGACAACCTATTTGGCAGCACCAAATTGAATTCAAGGTCATAATCAGAGATGAAAGAATAAAAGAGATGGATATCTTTCGTACGTCTATCCCCCCAAAACCCATTTGTTTACATTGTTGTTTTTGTAATTTCAACCCCCGTCTGTGAATACGTGTGAGATACAAAAAAGCATGTTGCTAATGGCCGGCCAGTATTTCTTTTGCTTTTATGGGCATCGCATTATACAATTGTTTTGTGTTTGGTATTACACTTGTTTGGTTTTTGTTAACGCTTCGATTAAAATAAAAAAAATAGTGAAATATACATTTCAGAATAGCAAATTCTTGCAGTAAAGTTCAATTCATGAACTCACATATACTAGAAAAGAAATGAGCATATGTGCGTGACTTCATGAATTTTTCGGGAAAACAGCTTGTAGGCAGCCGCCTTTCCACTGGAAAGATATATATCTCTGTATTCCATTATCTTTGGTCATAATCAAAGAATTTAATGGAATTCAGAGATATATAACTTTCCAGTGGAAAGGCGGCTGCCTACAAGCTATTTTCCCGTAAAATTCATGAAGTCACGCACATATGCTCATTTCTTTTCTGGAATATGTGAGTTTATGAATTGGACTTAACAATGCAATAATTCGCTACTCCAAAATGGTTATTTCATTTTTTTTTTTTATATTTTAAACGAATCCTTAACAAAAACCAAACAAGTTCAATACCAAACACAAAACAATTGAACAGCGCGATGCCCATAAAAGCAAAAGGAATGTTGGCCGGCCATTAACAACATGCGTTTTTGTAGCTCACACGTATTCACAGACGGGGGTTGAAATTACAAAAACAACAATGTAAACAAATGGGTTTTGGGGGGATAGACGTACGAAAGATATCCATCTCTTTTATTCTTTCATCTCTGGTCATAATTTGTGTAGTCTTTCTCGGTCTCTTTTGCTTTTCGTAATTCCCACACACACTTTATATGATACCGATGTCGTTTCTGTCTGTTGCCGGTAAACGGTAGCGGAAAGTATATAAGAGGTTTCCGTTCGGTCTGACGTTCGATCATTCGTTTTTCCTTTAGTTTCTGGGTTAATTTAATTGCGTGCGTTTGGAAGGTTGCTGCCATTTTGGTGTCCCCTGTCGATTTTAAACCTTTGTAAGTTTCTATAATTTCTGGATTCTCGTTATGAAAGTTTTTTCTTTTAGAAAATAAAATCAGCTCAAAGTTTGGATTTTTATTTTGGTGGAGACTAAGGTGGACGTAGTCCAGGGCGCAACCGATTTTGGTACCGACATTTTGCAGTTCCAAATTCTTTTATGACTTAAGCGGTTATTAAATATGCTGTTGAGAATGAGTTAAGCTCTGCTGGGGGCTCTAGACTTACTTCCGACAAATGCAGGTGATATCGGTGTAAAGGAGATAACCTTGGAGGAAGGGATTATAGCACTAAAATGCGGTAACCAAAAAACCAAGGGTTGGCTATGTGAGACTGTAGGGAAGATGACCGACGTATTATAGGGAATCAACCTTGAAATAGACAGGCTTCACATGCTAAAGGATGTGGAAAGGTTGATAATCTTCGTTCCCGGGCAACCCGTGAGCAAAGATGTCATCCTTGCCGGACTTTGTCGTCAAAATTCCTGTGTGAAGGACACTTCGAAATGGAGGGTTATTCATGTGGGAAGATATGATGGCAAAAAAATTGGAGGAAGCGAGGCTGGTTAGACAAGCAGGAGATAGACTCTTCTGCGGGTTGGACATAGCATTCGTGAAATTCCAAGGATCATCGGAAAAGCCTCAACCTAGTAAGCTACCCGGTAGGCCGACGAAGTGATAGACACCATGTAGATGGGATCAACGCAAGTCGGGCGGGAGGGCGGCCCGTACCGGGAAAAGCTGAGGGTGACTCAATTGAACCTTCATCACAGCAAAGCAGCATCAGCAATGATGACTAAATGTTTTGATGAGGATTCATTTGATTTAGCCCTGATACAGGAGCCTTGGATCTTTAGAGGAAAGATTAGAGGACTCCCAAATAACATGGCTGAGTTGCATTATGCGCAAACTAGCGGAAGAATTAGGTCCTGTATCCTGGTAAGGCACGGAGTTCAAGCATATAAACTGCCGGATCTGTGTGCCCCAGACCTTGCAACAGTACGAGTAGGATCAGGTGCGGGAAATTTTGTCATAGCATCTGCATACCTGCCGTATGAACCTCCTCCGACAAGGGAGTTAGAGTCTTTGGTGAATGCATGCAGGAACAGGAACGAGGATCTAATAATTGGTTGTGATGCCAATGCACATAATACAGTGTGGGGCAGCACCAACGATAATTACAGAGGAGAAGCCTTAATCGAATTTGTATCATGCGAGGATCTAGCTATCTTAAACAGGGGAACACAGCCGACCTTCGTCGATGTGAGGTGAATGGAAGTGAACGATGTTACCCTGTGCAGTAGCCAGATAATTGAAAGAGTATCAAATTGGAGGGTAATGGATCAGGCTACATTGTCGGATCACAGAGCCATTTTATTTGATGTTCGCTATGGATCTAAAAAGAAAAAGATCGGAAATACATCAGAATTCCGAAGAACACAGATAGGACAAAATACCTGAAAGTGTTGGAGGAAAAACTGAATGTAAGGACATGCGGAATACCGAAAAACACTTGGCATGTAGAATCACCACTGAAGCATCTGCAATCAGCTGTTGAGGATGCGTACCAAGTGGCTTGAACACCTACTTTAGTGGAAAAACAAGATCCTGCGCCTTGGTGGTGCCGGGAACTTGAAAAGCTAAAAAACGCTGTGAGGAAGGCCTTCAATCACGCCATGAGGAGGGGAGAACCAGAAGCATGAGATGAATGAAAGGCGAAAAAGAAAGAGCTAAATGTCACTCTGCGACCACGTAAAAGGGAGGCGTGGAGGGACTTTTGCTCGAGTATGAGGAGTACATCTGAAGTCAGTAGACTACAAAAGATTGTCTCGAGAGATCCAGTTTCCAAGATCGGGAGATGGTAGAAACACTGGATCACACAAATGAGGTCCTAATGGAGGTACACTTTCCAGGAAGCCATATGTCAGATCAGCCCTGGGCTCCAAGGAAACAATTAGCGAACAGGATGGATAGGACGGAAGCAGAACGGATCGTGACACCAAAAGCGGTCAAGAGTGCGATAGAAACATTCTCACCCTTCAAAACTGCGGGGCGGGATGGTATATTTCCAGGTCTAATGCAATGGAGTATACACGTAACTGCACCAAGGCTCAGGAATATATACGTTGAATGCCTAGCAATGGGCTATATCCCGATTACATGGAGGGAAGCAAATGTGGTCTTCCTTCCAAAACCGGGAAAAAAGGACTACACCGAGGCAAAGTCATTCAGACAAGTCAGCCTAACATCCTTCCTGTTAAAAACAATGGAAAGGGTGATGGTGGACTATATGGAGAGTACTGCGCTTAGGACGTATCCTTTAAAAAGTAGACAGCATGCATACAGGGTAGGCATGTCTACAGAAACAGCGCTACATCAAGTAGTACGCGTTGCGGAGGAAGAGCTAAATACCGGGGGCATTGCGATGACCACTATAATGGACATCGAAGGTGCCTTCGATAAGATATGCTTTGAAAGTCTGAAACAAGCCTTGGAAAAACGTAGGGTTAACCCACTGGTGGTAAGATGGGTGGACAATATGTTGAATACAAGAGCGATTAATATTCAGACGGGAACCTCAAAACTCAGAGGAAGGGTTAGCAGAGGTTGCCCACATGGAGGTGTTCTCTCACCTACACTGTGGAATATCACTGTGGACTCTCTTCTCGACAGCCTTGAGGCGACGGGCATTCACACAGTGGGATATGCCGACGACATAGCAATAATGGCCAGAGGCAAATTCATGGACGTCACCGCAGATATCATGAGGAACGCACTCAGAGTGGTTGAGCGGTGGTGTCTGGAACAAGGATTCTCTCAACAGATCTAATAGTCTTCATTAGGAAGAGGAAAATCTGGAATTTCGGCCCTTAACACTTTTCGAAACGGAACTAACAATGACTAAGAAGGTTAAGTATCTGGGAGTCTATCTAGATACTGGACTTACTTGGAACTACCATGTTGAGGAGAAGGTCCGGAAGGCAAAAAGGGTACTACATCAGTGCAAACGTGTATGTGGACAGAGGTGGGGACTCTCGCCTAGGTCAGCATACTGGATGTATACGATCATAACTAGACCCGTTATCACGTACGCCTCGGTTATATGGTGGGCGAAAGCCTCTCAGAAAACCGTCAGGAAGCACCTGGATAGGGTTCAACGTTTAGCATGTATATGAATTACAGGTGCAATACGTACAACCCCAACATGCTCATTGGAGGAGCCCGCTAGACTTATTTATTAAGAAAACAGCGGCCCAAACGGCACTTCGTTTGCATCGAGATGCGAAATGGCACAATCGTGGTACGATCTATGGACATAGGAAGATCCTGGAACTTGTCAAAAACGAGATTAGGGAGCTGAACATGCCTATGAATCGAATAGCAAGGGCGCGTATTATGGAAAGAAATCACAAAATTCGTAATAAGAACGGATTACTTCCAGAAAAAAAGAAATGGTGAAATAGTGATTTTCACAGATGGATCCATGTTGGATGGCGGACCGGTATCTATTCAGAAGAGCTGGAACTTGCCCGTCACATTAACCTCGGGAAATACACTTCAGTATACAAGGCTGAGATGATTGCTTAGCTTCATGCGTTGGACTACTTGCTTGAGTGTCAGGTGGAAGGAAGAAATCCTTATAGCACTGGACAATCAGGCGGTGATCAGATAGTAATTTCGGGTATCACTTAACGAAAATGGGCCTTATAGAGGATGATACCCGTAGACTATGCCTGGGGGAATCTGAGACAGCGGCACATATACTGTGTCAATGTCCAGCGTTGGCTGACAGAAGAATGAGGATCTTGGGACATCTTTGGGTCGAGACCCAGTCGATGAAACAGGTGCCCCATAAACAGATGCTAGCGTTAACACTAGGAATTAAGCCCAGAGAAGAACTGTGGAGAAATCCAGAGAGTCTCTCTGAGTAAGATTTACAGTAGAGAGACGAAAAGAGACCCGACAATGGTGGTCTGATTCGAATATCTCTCGAAATCTACGAGCCCAAACGCAAAATAGTTGGCCTAGTATTGTATTTTTTATCACATACATTTTCAAAAGCGTTATTATTATGCATAATTAATAAAAAGTTGATTTTTGTTTTCTTAATATTATCCATGAACATGTGTTCTTTACAAAGCAATCAATAAGTTAAAACAGTTAATGTTTGTTGCCACAAATTTCAACTGTTAAACCATTTTTTTTTCTTTGCAAAATAGTTGGCCCGCGGCAAAATAGTTGGCCTAAGCTGGACAATGTCTTTCTCTCTTGACATTTACCGTTTATTGTTGCGTTATTTATGTGCGGATGTCTCAAGTCAGGCATCCACTAATTGCAGTCGCAATCAAAGTTCACTATGGCGCGTGGCAAGTGTTTATCGGAAGACATACGTAATTTAATAATAAAATAGTACAAAAAAAAAAACGTTTCGGCATATAACATCGCAAAAAATTTGGAAATATCGAGGTCTTCAGTTCGAAACATTATTAATTTATTCAAGAAGACTGGAAATGTGAACCCTCTGAAGAAAACTGGAAGACCATCAATTGCTAACGATCAAAACAGAAAAGCTTTAAGAAAAATTCTCAAGAAAGATCGTCGTGCTACAACGGCAAATATCACCTTAGAGTGGAAAAATGTGATTAAAAGTTTCAAGAGACACCTGCATTCGAGAAATGAAGAAAATGGGATACAAATTTTATACAGTAATTTTTAACCAAATTGGTTTTTGTTTTATTAACTTAGAAAATTGCTTCTTCAAAAAAAACCGTCACTTAGGCAAAATAAAAACCACTTTTAACTCCTTTGCAAAAAAAGAAGCGCTTAAGGTGGACTCGTGATCATCAAAACTGGACGCTAAGGCAATTGAGGAGTGTAATATGGAGCGATGAGTCTCGATTCGAACTTTGTGTTGGAGACTCACGATCAAGAGTTTTACGAACGCCAGCTGAAGCCTTTCACCCAGACTGCTTTAGACGAAAAACTAAATTTACCGCTTCAGTAATGGTATGGGGATGTATGTCAGCTCAGGGAGTAGGTGACCTTCGCTTCATCGATGGTACTGTGAATGCCAGTAGGTATCAAGACATCCTAGAGCACCAACTTTTACCTTCGATTCCGAGGCTGCAAACAGAAAATGGCAGTTTTACATTTCAGCAAGATGGCGCATCTTGTCATACAGCCAAGCAAAATATGAGCTGGCTTCGAGAACACACCATTCCAGTTCTAACGTGGCCCGGACCAATTGAGATTTTGTGGGGATAAATGAAAAAAGATTTAAGAACAAATCCGGCTAAAAACTTGAATGAATTGAAGGAAAAGATCCAAGAAGTTTGGAATGGCATAACTCCTGAATACCGCTTTAATTTAGTGGAAACTCTTCCAAGTCGAATTACAGCCGTTATTAAAAACAAAGGTGACGTCACTCAGTGGTAATAGACAGTTATTTTTGTATAAGGCCAATTTTTTTGCGTCGATAAAAGAGTGGGTCAACTATTTTGCGTTATACGAGTTACAATAATTTCGTTTATTTAATCATTAAATGAACTGTTATTATTTTATGAAGAATTATTTTTAAATGTACAAGGTGGCGCAAAAATAACCTTCCGATGTTTTTTGGCTGTAATTTAAAAAGAAAATTAAAAACTTTGATTCTTCTTGTGGATTATTTTTATTTGGTCTTTTAATTTTTTTTACATCAAGTCGAGAATATGATGTCATGTAAATGGCCGCCGCCACAGTTGATTGTCATTTGAGCCCTTTTTATGGCATTTTCCATCACTTTGGCCAAAACTTCCGGCGATAGGTCCTCACATTCTTGACGGATATTGTCTTTAAGAGCTGCAAGAGTCTGAGGCTTGTTGACATAAACCCGCGACTTCAAAAAGCCCCACAAAAAGAAGTCTGTAGCGGTCAAATCAGGCGATCTTGCGGGCTAGCGCAAATCGCCAAAAACGACCCGGGAACACCGCTTTCAGAATATCGGTTGTGGCTCGCGCAGTGTGTGCCGTAGCTCCTAGCTCCGTCCTGTTGGAACCACATGTCCTCCAGTGCTAAATCGTCCAATTGCGGTAGAAAAAAATCGGTAAACATGGCCCTATAGCGCGCACCGTTCACTGTTGTCGTTTGACCAGCGGCGTTCTTGAAAAAAAAATGGCCGCGTCAACAGAGGCGATATTCTCGGCACAACGGGCGCTCCGGGGCCCGCCACTCTTGGCAACGTCTCGTGTTGTACCAGTCTCTTCGAGGCGAGCGGCTAAACGTCGCAGTGTTTCACCAGTAGGCGTTGGACGGCTAGGAAATCTGCGATGAAATTCACGTTGTGCCAAAGTCACCGACCGATTATTGCTCAAATAAATAGTCACCAATATTCCGCGTTCTGGAGCAGTGTAGCGTAACATTGTTTATTAACGTGTATTTCGCATGTGTTTACTACACAAGCGTCAAAACAGAACGGACATTAGGGGCCAATCGCAAAATTGATAGCATTTTCTGATAGGAGGATTACTTTTGCGCCACCTTGTATATGTCTAACACTTTCACAATATCGAAATAAATTTTGAGTTTGTTTGTTTACTTTGGAGTGACAATCTTTTTTTCGAATTTCATAAGACGGAAAATAAACGGGCCAACTATTTTCCGTTTGGGTCGTATATATATATATGTTCTAGCAGCCACCCAGTCAACATCTCGTCTTTCGTAGAAACCAGCGAACCATCTGGTAATTTTGATTTGTTGCAATTAATAATATATAACGTGATATATTTTTTTTTTAATTGATTAACAGTAACTTTAGTATTAAAATTTAATTTTGATTTGACCATTTTTTCAGTGTAGCAATACTGTTGGTGTACAACCAATCACACATCAGGAGCATTCTTTAATAGGACTGAGTGACAAGCCCATACTTGAGTTGAAAATCAACTAAAATCCACGCAATATCACAATTCATTGCCCGAATGGCCCACTATGTTGCAATATACGATTTATAAGTAAGCGGACATAGGTAGTCCAGTTTGACTACTTCCATTTATCGGCAATTCCTTTTAACACCTCAGTCGCCTATACTCTACACATTCTCATCAAAAGATGCCAGACAATCACCTCCTGATCTCGCCAACTGTCGAGCTGGAATTGGAGTCTGGTTTATAAGATTATCTTTTACATTTATTTCGATTCAGAATGGATTAGTCCTGCCTCATTTACGCTCTCAATTGAATAACGTCATATTTTCATTCACATTTATAGTCCTGTTGGATAATTCAAAGCCCACCCAGTGCTCGGAAGAGTTACGGCAACATTAAGCAATCAATTACTCATCACTGCACTCCGATAACAATAACTGATTTAGGTGTTGCGCTATCACCTCCCATTCGCACGGATATAAATGTCCAGCAATTACGGAACGATTTCCAATCGTAACATTCATCATCTCGAAGGGAATTAAATGAATTCAATTCACTATCACCATATCTGTCCAGTCCACACGATCTCGATTCTTAACTGAAATTGATAAAGAGTGCGCCGGCCTTTCAGCTTTGCCCAGCTCCGGTACAACTATTATGAATAAGTGCAGTTATGACTGGGAGGGAGTTACTTCTTCTGCAGATATTTAGAATTCCGTTCTAGGAAGAGGAAAAAGTCTCCAACTTGTGATCCAATTGAATTGACCAGCTCGCGGCGCGACTCGAAGAACCGCATCTGTTGTGTGGATGATCACAGAAACCATCATAGCCTGAGCTACATTTTTGCAAGGCATAATCAGTCGCAATCTACCAACTGAATCTCATTCAGTAGTCCGAATGATTTACGCTCAAAACTGGTAGGTCTTATGCAATTCGCCTACTCCCGTCGGCACTCATGGCACTCCTCCAGTAGTCGGACAGTAATTCCGTTTGCTCTTGACCCCGCAAAATAGTTGCTTCTCTGTCGATTGTGCACTGCGATGTGGGCACGACTTTGAATTTGAATTGATGCTGCGCCGAGGAAGACTCCAAAGCACCGTATACATCTTGAAAGGACTGTGTAATAGTGGACATTGGATGCACTGCATTAGCAGTCTGACCAGTTCGAGTCTGCAAGGAACTAGTCCGAGAGACACGTCGCTACATAAATTATAACACACTCGTAGTATGTAATGTCGAAGAGGAAGCGGGTATTTACTTTTACTCCATTTCGGGGACGTGTGTCTAGTTAGGACAATGCTGCTCATTCATGTCCAGGCTGGCGAGAAAGAACCCATTCTCATGCACAGATGTTAAGCGCGCTGCCTTTTGCGGCAGTGGAAGTTATCTTATCGGTTCACGAGCAATCATTTGATTTACTATTCGATTCAGGGGGTATATGTGTGTGAGTACCCCGGCGCGACGTTTTCGTGACTGATAACGTGATAGATAGCCTGAGCATATAGGCGTAGGTGGAGGAGTTCACTTGGCCCACAGCAGGAAATGACACTTGATGGAATTTCATTCAAATTGGAACATGAAGCCAGAGTATCGGAATCACTCGTGGTTATCGTTCGGTAATCAGCTCTGACCACCTGGCGCTGATTATTCGGAGCGATCCTATAGATGTTATGTTAAGGTGTCTGCTGTGTAAATACTTCCAACTCCGGGCATGCAACATTTTTATAGATAAAATATATTTTCTCGGAATTTAAATGTCAATGATGTTCGATTTGCACGACACATTGTTCAGATAAAACTATTTTTGACAGAGAATCGGTCAAATCTTCGAAAACTTGCAGCTAATTTTGAAAAGAAGATCCTCGTGGAGTATTATCATCTATTCCCTCGTTTAATATTATTCGTAATAGGTATACATATTCTATACTCGTCACACGCTGTCAAAATCAGAAGTCTTAGACGTAAACTTTTGCCAAACCTAACTTTTTCCTGTTTGGCTTTATAAAGTCGCAGAGACGAACTTTGCCATAATATTCCATCCGAGAGATCTGTCTTTCTATTGGCATAACGGCTACAACAAATTAGCCAGATTGATCACATTGCGATCGACAGATGGCGTGCCTCTAGCATTTTAGACATTCGCATATAGTGACAAGAACGCCTCTGATCACTAGCTGGCGGATATCTCGAACAGTGCAGCAACAACTGCCTCTGTTGTCCGCGTTTCTGTGAACGCCTAAGCCGTTAATCAGTAATCAATACAGCCAAATATCCACAAGGTAGGTGCAAAGGCGTGGGCTTCCGAAATCGACACTCACTTCTCTTTATCGGTTTAAGGATTTCCTTTGATAGCGTATATCTAAAGTAAAATCACTACCGATCTGCTTTATGTCAGAACCAAACTTTAAAAAAAATTATTAAAACACCACAAGCTAACTCCGGAAGCCCAAAATGTACATTTGTGTATACATTTGGGGCAGAAGTGGTATAGAAGGGTCTAGATATTATATCGGGTATAAATATATATGGGGACGTTCCAGAATCTAGTTTACTAAGTCTGGCAGCTGGCTGACTTAATGTATTTCAGTTTTTATTGGCCTGCACTGAAAATAAAACCCTGGTATATTTGATAAAAATTAGGTTTGATTCAACAAATTTTTTGTCAATATACCTACGTCCAACAAAATGTTTCTATCAAATGGACAAAATTTTAGTAAGTTTTTGTTAAAATATACATCTAGATTTGGCAGCACTACGTATTGCAATGCTCAATTGTTGAACGCAGCCATTTACTTGTTCGCTGCGAGAACAACGTTCTCTCTATATTCTTTTTGTAATACCTTTTTGAAGTTTTACGTTTAATAAAATCAACTTATTTTATACTTATCACCACTCTTCAATCAGGCCAAGCTATACCGCGAAGCCTCTGACTGGACCTCGTATAAAGAAAACCTCAAGTCCTATAAAACATTAGTTAGGAAAGCCCAACGGAACTCCTGGAGACTCTTTTGTGGAAAGATAGAAGAAATCTCTGAGGCCTCCAGGCTCAGAAAGATTCTCGCATCCACTCCTAAAGTAGCGAGCTACCTTAAGAGAGCTGATGGATCGTGGACCACCTCCAGTGCGGAATCCCTGAATCTACTACTTCCCTAATAGCTGTACTACTGACTCGGTATCAACTAGGTCTTCTGCAAAGCCGATAGCAAGCAACTCTTCCAGTCTTATTACCAAGACTAAAATTCTTTGCGCCATAAAAAGCTTTAAGCTATTCAAGTCACCTGGACCTGATGGCATAATACCGGCCGAACTTCAGAGGAACTTTGACCTAATCCTTCCTTGGGTAACTGTAATATTTAAAAGTTGCCTGGATTTTGCTCATATTCCCAAGTTGTGGACGGAAGTTAATGTGATTTTTATACCCAAGGCTGCTAAAAGCTCACATGTAAACCCCAAAGATCTCAGACCCATTACCTTGTCATCATTTCTGCTAAAAACCTTAGAGAAACTGATAGACATCCATATACGCTGCAATGTCATATCAAATCTTCTGTCAGCTTCTCAACACGCGTATAGCAAAGGAAAATCTGTTGGAACGGCTCTTCACTCACTTGTATCTACAATTGAAAAATCTCTCGAATGCAAAGAATTCACATTGGTTGCTTTCCTGGATATTGAGCGAGCGTTTAACAACGTTGAAGAAGAGGCAATTCTCAGCACACTGAAGGGCCTAGGAATTGAGAAATCGATCGGCGTATTTGTGAACCAGTTGCTCAGCAACAGGTTCATCAACTCAAAACTGGGCGAGGCATCGGTTCGGAGGTCCGTCAGTAGGGGTACGCCTCAAGGGGGTGTAATCTCACCTCTTCTTTGGAACCTAGTGGTGAATGAACTACTACTGGAAGGGGAAGGGTGCAAGGTAATTGCCTATGCAGATAACGTTGCTATCGCTGTCTCAGGAAAACACCTTAACACGCTTAGAGATCTATTGCAGAACGCAAGCTTTCCAAATGGACCAAAAAATGTGGTCTGACGGTCCTCAGAAAACTGAACTAGTCATCTTTACAAGGAAATACCAAATCCCCAATTTTGTACCCCCGAAACTAAATGGCACCCTCTTGATGCTCACTAACACGGCTAGTTACCTGGGCCTCGTTTTAGACAGCAAACTGAGCTGGAAACCCAATATCATGCGGAGGGTTCAGAAAGCCACCACGGCTCTGTACTGTTGTAAAAAAGCCATCGGAAGCCGATGGGGACTTCAACCTCGAATTACACATTGGATATATGTGTCTGTTGTCAGACCAATACTTACTTATGGAGTAACCGTCTGGTGGACTGCCCTTGAAAAGGCCATCTACTATAATCACCTTAGCCGTGTTCAAAGAACGGCATGCGTATGCATTAGTGGAGCCCTCAGGACCACCCCAACAGCGGCCATGGACGTAATGTTTCACTTACTACCGCTAGACAACTATTGCAAACAAGTGGCAGCAAACACCGCTACTCGAATAAAAGCAATTCGTTTGTGGACCAGTAGGCAAACTGGTCACTCGTCTATTCTTGGTACATTAGAATTCATTCCAAAAGAAACTGATTACACCCTCCCTCAGCTTCAATTCGTTAAGAATTTCGAAACCTACATATACCCTCCAGGCACGACTGGGAGAATGATGTGGTGCCTCGTGATGAGTCTGTCTTCTTCTATACAGACGGATCCAAGACCGAAACAGGAGTTGGGGGGGCGTTTTCTCCTCTGATCTAAATTGCAAAATCTCATTCAGCCTTCCTAATCACTGTAGTGTATTCCAGGCGGAAATCATGTAATAATGTAATATCTGTAAAGGATATCACCATCTTTACCAACAGTCAGGCCGCGATTAAATCCCTGGATTCTGTCATCTTCAATTCGACAACTGCCCTCAATTGCCGATTATCTCTTAACGAGATGGCGGAACAATTCAAGATTCACCTTATATGGGTGCCGGGTCATAGAGACATTCCAGGTGATTGTATGGCCGACGAACTCACCAGACAAGGCACTACTATGTCGACTCTACCGGAAAAAGAGTATCTCCACATGCCTTTTGCTACTTGTAAGCTCCTCATTAAACAAAACGCATTATGCGCCACAAATCGCATGTGGTCTAACTGCACAACGTGCCACACCTCGAGACAGATCTGGCCTCAACTGGATCTCAAGCGCTTCAAGAATCTTATTTCACTGAAAAGACCCATGGTAGGCACTTTAGTAGGTGTCATCACGGGACACTGCATCATAGGGAGACATGCCCTCAGGTTGGGCCTCCCTTCAAATGATTTCTGCAGAAGCTGTAGGGTCGAGGAGGAGACTATTCTTCACCTTCTTTGCACGTGCCCAGCACTGTCAGTCCGTAGAAGACTGTACCTCGGAGAATACTTCTTCAACAATCTCAGCGAACTTGCATATATAGGAATTAATTGCCTCCAACGCTTCATTCTCAGCTCCGGCTGGTTCAACGGGTAGTGTGAGAACACTGATCCTGCGGCATCACAATGGGCCTTCTTTGGCCTAAGTGAGGCTGCACCTGAGACGGTCGGCCACTCTAACCTAACCTAACCTATCACCATTATAAAACTCGCATTTCATTTTATAAATCAGTTTTATCTTGTCTTAAGACTTTTGTTGTGGTGATAAAAACATTGTTGTGTTAACAAAAATCGTTTGCTTGTGCGTACAAAAATAATTTGTTGAATTAAACATAATTTTGTTAATTTTACAATTAACATTTCTACCGTTGCTATTTTGTCAAATCAACAATTAACTGTTGCTTTTACAAAGAAATTTATCAATCGGGTCTCTCACTTTTTGTCAGATTAAGAAAAAAATGTTTAATAATCGGCGTGTTTTTTTTAGCTTCGATCTAAGCAAAACAAAGTAAATTAGGAATTTCAGCAGGCAATTACAAGAACTACGTACCACTTGACACTTTGAGAACTCAGAATAGTTATTGTGATTGCGTGCTGAAAATCCTACTTTACTTTGCTTTGCTGAGATCAAAGCTCAAAAAATACGCCTAATATCGAAGTCGTTTGTCAATTCAGCTATTGTATTTTGTTACATCAACAGCAAATATTGTTGATTGTACAGAAATATTTTTTCAGTACTATCGCTGTGTTTTGTTGAATCTAAAAACAGATTGTTGGTTACATAGCAACATTTTGTCAGCTCGAGAATTTTTATTCGTTGATTCATCAGCAGAATTGTTGAGTGAATAGACATCAACTGTCAATTCTTCATTAATTGTTCTGTTGAATTAAATGAACTGTTTTTTTTTCGATATGATTAATACTTACTTTCAGTTGTCCTTTGACTTAATTTTTAAGAGTATTTATATAAATAAAGAAATAATATCCAAAATATAATTAGGTATTAGTAAATGATACGCAAAACAAATAAGTTTAATAATAAAATTTATTTAAAAAAGGAAATACACAAATTAAATAATATTCATTTTACTCATTATTTTGTACTAATTTAAAATTTAAATTAACACAAATCTAAATAACAATAAAACAATTAACAAAAAAAGTGAAAGCAGTTAATTCATTTGCACCAGTTATAATATACATAATTATATTTCAATTACTGTTCATGACATATTGACGCGGAGATGGTTTTGTCAAAATTAGTTTTAACGTTATAATAGTATTTTTGTACATATCGCCAAACGAAGGAAGCAGATAGGGGGGGGGGATACTCTTAGTTAAATAGATAAAATATTTGAAAACATGTATTTATTGCTTGCAAAGTTGAAAACAGCTGGCGTTGCTTCCCTACTGTCGACAGCTGAAGCTGTTGTTACTGAATCGCCTAAAGAAGAATCCGCGGGTGGTATGCCTGGTATGGGTGGCATGGGTGGAATGGGCGGTATGGGAGGAATGGGGGGTATGGGCGGTATGATGTAAAGAAACATTCTAACTATCACTGCTTTTTAGACATAAATTGTACCTCTTGTTTCGTTATATAAACAATAAAAATAAACTAGGATTTCAATTGGGTTTAAAACAGCTCCGATGATTAAAAGAAGTGGCTGGATGGATTTTTATTTTCTGCATCCTTGTCAATATACCTTCCACCTCATCCAATGTCTTTCCACTGATCATAAAGTCATTCTGCGAATCTTTGATGGAATATTCTAAAGGGTTTTTCAACAGGGACGCTACAAAAGTAGAGCGACAGGGACAGCAAACGACGCCGAATTCCTTGCCGCTCTTTTGACATTTCTCTTCAGTAAGGTTTGCAATTTCATGGTGGAAAGATATACGAGCCAACAACGAGTCGAAATTATTAAAATTTACTACCGAAATTCGGAGTCAGTGGCCTCAACCTTAAGAGCGCTACGTCCAATTTATGGTCGTCATAATCGTCCTAGCAGATCAACAATTGAGCGTCTAGTGGACAAATTTGAATCCACAGGCACAGTACAAAATGTTCCCGTGCCAGTGAGACAAAGAAGTGCCCGTAGTGTCGAAAATATTGCTGCCGCTGAGGCTTCAGTTGAAGAAAGCCCAAATGTGTCTCTCACACGTCGTTCTCAAGCGTTGGGCATCTCTGTGACGTCGTTGTGGCGAATTTTGAGAAAAGATCTTGGCCTACATCCTTACAAGATTAAATCGACGCAAGAACTGAAGCCGCTTGACCACCAGAAGCGTCGTATGTTCGTGAATTGGGCTGAGCAACAACTTGAAAATGATTCGGATGTTCATCGAAAAATCATCTTCAGCGATGAGGCTCGATTCTGGTTGAATGGCTTCGTCAATAAACAAAATATGCGGTATTCGTCATTCAGCAATCCACACGTACTCCATGAGTCATCATTGCATCCCGAAAAAATTACGCTTTGGTGTGGTTTATGGGCCGGCGGCGTCATTGGGCCGTACTTCTTCCATGATGATCAAGACCGGCACGTTACTGTGAATGGGAATCGCTACCGTTCAATGATAACCGAATATTTTTGGCCTCAATTGGATGATATGGACTTGGAGGACATGTGGATCCAACAAGACGGCGCCACAAGTCACACAGCGAATGTCACAATCAATTTATTGGAAACCAAGTTTGGAGAACGTGTTATCTCACGAAATGGTCCAGTCGCTTGGCCGCCTCGGTCGTGCGATTTGACGCCGTTAGACTATTTCCTGTGGGGCTACGTCAAGTCTATGGTCTATGCCAACAAGCCAGCGACGATTGATGAACTTCGTACGAATATCGAACGTGAAATTGCAGCAGTATCGGCCGATTTATGCTTGAAAACCGTCGAAAATTGGGTTCAGCGTCTGGACTTCTGGAAGTGTGCCCGTGGTGGCCATGCAAAAGAAATCGAGTTCCATACATAATAGCATCGAACGTACTTTCACAGGAATAAAGAATTTCATTGATATCCAAAACCGTTTTTGTTTTATTTAAAAAAACTTTTGTAGCGCTCTTATTGAAAAACCCTTTATATGCTCTCGCTTACCGCCTTCGTTGATGACTGACTTGCTGGTCGGTATAAAACTGCAATGCAGCAAATAAAACACGGTGGCAAATCGGCCATTTAAAAGAAAAAAATGCGAGAATATAAAAAAGTTTTGATCGATGAATAAGCTTATAATTTTTAACTAGGTTTAATAAGTATGATATCACACTTACTTTCCGATACAGATACAGCTGCACTTATAGACAAAAAAATGTCCAGGCTCCTGCCAAGCGAGCCCAGGATGTATATTTCCATATGCGGCATCCATTTAATTAGTTTTAAAATATTATTTTTACTCACTTTTACCGGTTACAACTTCTTACTGATCTACTTCGCGTGCGAAATATAAATGACGCCATCAATAGCATTGCATTCAAAGGATTACTATGTTTAAAATGACTGTATGACTGTAACATTCTAAATGGGAGCTGTGAAAGTGATGATCGCGGAGAGTACACATTCATCCGTGGAAACGCATGTTCAGTAATTGACTACTGCTGCATCGCTGGATGTTGGAACTTGCTCCTTAGCGACTTTCGAATAGGAATAGAGACTTTTTCGGACCATATGCCTCTCGATGTTAATTGTTTAGTATCTAGAGCTACTAACGAGACGAATATAAGGCAATTAGGACTTCTACCAAAACTAGTCTGGAACGATGGAACACGAAATGTGTATCGCAGTAATCTAAATGCTGAACTTGAGCGACTACTTATAGCGGATAGTTTACCGGATGTTGATACCCTTACGAGTATTATTAAAAACGCAGTCCCGAGCTTAACAACAAGAAAAAAACACTTATCAAAACAAAAGTGGTTTGATTATGAGTGTCTGAGAGCCAGGAATAATTCATTCTCACTACTTAAGCTTTTTAGGAAATATAATACAAGTATCTTTAAAACACTTTATGGAGAAGCAAATAAGGTTTTTAAGCGTCTTTGTTATGAAAAAAAAAATATATTCGACCTGCAGTGTATTGCTATTGTAAACAACTCTACATCCTCGGCAGAATTTTCGAAAGCTGTAAAGCATATAAATGGACGAGTGAATTGCATCGCGACGTCACTTAAAGCAACACAGCTAAGGGACCACTTTATTAATCTACTTAATTCACCACAGATCTCACCACCGTTCCAATATGCAGATCCATTGATTATAGATCAATTCCTAGATAACCCATTTTCAATAGAAGAAGTTAAAGAAGCCATTGATAAAGCTAAAAACAGAAAGGCCCCCGGAGATGACAGAATCCCATATGAGTTCTATAAAAACTGCACAGTTGAATTTATGTTGGCTCTCGTTGCAGAATATAATAGAATTTTCGAATCCGCAAAGATTCCGCAAAGCTTTAAAAAAGCAATTATCTATCCACTACACAAAAAAGGTGACTATGTCGATCCTGCAAACTACAGAGGAATCTCTTTTCTAAATACATCTGCGAAGTTATTTGCTGCGCTTATATATAACAGACTTACCTGTTGGGTTGAAGATAAAAAAGTTTTGCACGAGTCTCAGGCCGGATTTAGAAAGACCTACTCAACAGTCGATCAATTGTTCACATTACTTAATATTGCGGAGATCTAAAGGGTGATTTTTTAAGAGGTTTAGAACTTTTTTTAAAAAAAAAACACAAAAAATTCGAAAAAATGAATGAAATATTTATTTGAATCAATAGTTTGAACCTTGCAATTTAATGTTTAAAGATAATTTCATGCAAATGTTGACCGCGGCTGCGTCTCAGGTAGCCCATCCGCTGAGTCCAATTTTGGCATACTCTTTCACACATATCGGCCGGTATCTCACGAATGAATGCATGGATGTTGGCTTCCAGTGCGTCAATCGAAGCGGGCTTGTCCCTATACACATTAGCCTTGGCATACCCCCACAAAAAATAATCTAATGGTGTCAAATCGCACGATCTAGGCGGCCAATTGACCGGCCCGAAACGTGAAATTAACTGTTCACCAAACTCGCCTCGCAATTGCGCCATTGTTTCGGTCGGCTGGCTTTAGTTCTTGCACCAGCTGTATCTTAAAAGGCTTTACGCCCAAATCCTTCCGCAAAATTTTCCACGTAGTGCTGTAACAAAGGCCTAACTGCTGGGAACGGCGCCGAATCGACATTTCGCGGTCTTCTGTCACACTAGCTGATACGGCCGCAATATTTTCTTCACTACGCACAGTACGTAAACGTGTTGGTGGTTTAATGTCCAACAAAGTAAATTTGGTGCGAAATTTGGTCACAATCTTCCGAATAGACTGCTCAGAAGGTCGAGAATGCCGATCATAAAATGGAAGCAACGCGCGATGAACATTTCGAACCGAGCACGAATTTTGATAGTAAAATTAAATAATTTGCAAGCGTTGTTCATTTGTAAGACGATCCATGGTTAAATTGCAAACCAAACTGAAGCTGTTTGACAGTGACACAAGGTACTAAACACACGTCAGCTGTCAAAACCGGTGTTGCCAAAACCAAACCAGCTAAAAAATCACCCTTTATAAGCAAAAACATAAAAAACTATATGCCTTTTTCGTCGACTTTCGAGCGGCCTTCGACACTATTGCACGCGAAGCTCTATTTTACAAATTGTAAATACAATATTGGTTTTTCAACGAAAATAATCAACATCCTAAGAGCAATGTATATGTAAATAATGTGGCGTATGTTTGGGACGGAGAATCAATTTCTGATGAATTTACAACAACGATGGGTGTGAAGGCGCAGGGACATAACTCCAGGGGACATCAATTTATTGAATCAAATATATTTAAATTTTGTCCAGCTTCCTTTACCACTGACTTCGAACAGGGTTTACGGAATGGACTTCGAAAAATATATCCGGAGGCGGAAATAAGGGGATGTTGGTTCCATTATATTCAGGCTTTAAGAAGAAAAGCTTCCAAAACAAAAAATTTTATGTCAAGCGTTAAAAAAGACAGACAGAGCTATAAAATTTTCCATAAGTTTTTTGTGCTTCCTTTGCTTAAACCAGCTTTAATTGAAACTGCTTTCGATGCCCTAAGTAGTGAAGCGTCGCAATTCCCGTACCTTATGGGATTTGTAAATTATTTTAAAAAGCAGTGGATAACTAAAGTATGTAGATATGTTTAAAATGTGTTTGTACTCACTACTTATTAATATATTTATTTATTTTTATCAGGATCTATCACAGCAGTTCTCTTTATATAAAAAGACAATGCGAACCACAAGTTTGGTGGAATGCTATAACAAAAAACTTGGAGAGTTCTTACCGAAAAATGGAAATTTTTTTAAGTTTTGCAAAGCTCTTTTGGATGAGGAATATAACTCCACAGTTAACTTTTGCTCGGCTATGGATGGAGAGACATGGAGAATTTTTTAGCGGCCAAAATCAAAGTTTGAAAAAAGGGACGACTTCATTTATACGATGACCAAAAAACTTGATAGAGGCAAGATAACAACATCAGATTTCATAAATCAATTGACATCCAAGCTCTATGGGTCTTGTCAACTTAGAGCGGATATGATATCAGATGTGTCATCAGCTAGCGAGGATGAATCTAATCTATTGAGCCCTCAAGAAGAAGAAAGTAAACTTATCCTCACTTGCGCAATTTGTTTTGAGAACCCTCGAAACGTTCTCCTTCAGCCATGCAATCATTGCAAAATTTGCAGTGACTGTTTTTCAAAGCTCAGTGATGATGCTTTAAAAAATAATAACGAACTTTTGTGTCCTTTTTGTCGGCAAATAATAAAAAATTCTTGCCACGTTTACTTTTAAATTATATCTTTTGTTATTTAATTACTTTATAATGTACCTGTTTCCGTTTTTATTTTTGTTACGCTGTTTTTTTTTCTTGTTGAAATAAACGTTTAATTGTTATAGACGACGCTAATGTGTTAAAAATTTGGGTTTTATTTCACAGATGCTTTATAAAAACAATTAATAAAATTGTGCGCTTTGGACTTTGTTTTCTGATAACGTCTTCTATAGTTGGAATTATGTCTCACCTCTGAAAAATAAATTATGAACTTATGTCCCACCAAAGTGGGACATAAGTCCATAATGAAATTTTGGAGTTATGTCCCACCTAAGTGGGACATAAGTCCATAATGGATTTATGTCCCCTGGAGTTATGTCCCTGCGCCGGGTGTGAAGCAGGGATGTATTTTGAGTGCGCTACTGTTTATTCTGTTCATCAATGACATATCAGATGCGGTAAAGGGTGGAGTCGAGTTTGGCAGTATAAAAATTCCGGTTCTCAAATATGCAGATGACCTAGTTTTTCTGTCCGATACTATAGATGGATTGCAACTTATGATGAATAGGCTCTCCACATACTGCAAATACTGGAACCTAAGCGTGAACTTGAATAAGTCGAAGGTAATGGTGTTCAGAGGCGGCGGCGGCAGATATACTCAAAGTGAAAGGTGGATGTATCGAGGAGAATTGGTGGAAGTAGTCCGGGAGTATAAATACCTTGGAATTTTAGTTTCCTCAAACTTGAATATGAAGAAGCATCTAGAGGCCAAACTGTCTGAAGCCAAACGAGCAATCTCATCGGTATGGGGACGCTGCATCAATAATAAGTGTATAAACCATAGCTCGAAGCAGAAACTCTTTCGCACAACCGCAGCTTCAATTCTTCTGTATGGATCGCAGGTATGGGGATACTGTTCCTATGTTGAAGTTGAGAAGTTTTTTCGGTATTTCTTAAAGAGAATGTTCCGCTTACCAAGTTCTACACCTAATTACATGCTGCATCTGGAGACTGGAGCACCGCCTATGTTTTTGGAAACACTGAGATTACATTTTGAGTATATAATAAAAGTTATGGGTATGAGTGATGACAGACTGCCAAAAGTTGTACTCAAGAGTGTACTACGAAAGAAAGCAAGTTTCTTTCAAGAATGGGAACGCCTTGCATCAGACTGTGGAATGAGCATACGTATAGCACCCGATGAGCAACCCGAACATCTAAGAACGCAACTCAACATCCTATTGGAAAAAGTAGGTCGAAATATGTATGATCGCTTTGTAACAGTTGCACAGTCCTCTCAGTATAGAACATACTACAGTAAGCTTAAATATCAACTAGCAGAAAAAACATATTTTCTGAACAACAATATGGTAGAGAAGATAAGTTTAATTTTTAAAATCAGAGGAGAGCTACTGAACCTGAACTTCATTCCACACCGCCCAGAACTACCTATCCTGTGTAATATTTGTAATATGAAGATACGAGAGGATGTATTTCACTTTCTTGCAGTATGCCCAGTCTTAAAAGAAATACGAATAAGTTTTTTTAAGTCATATACCTTGGAAATAGATGAAGCAATTCAAATTTTAAATGGAGACCGAGGATGGGATTTACTCTACAACTACTGTACAAATGCACTGCGTTATAGAAAATGTATAGTTGAAGAAGATTTTTAAAGTTTACGCTATTTTGTCAATCTGGTAGACGGCCATAGGCCAAACCATAATAGACTTAAGTATATATATATATTTCTTTCTTTTTACGAAGACTGTATTGAATTAAAGATGAAAATAAAAGTCAAATAAACTAAACTAACTAACTAACTATGTTTAAAATGTATTTTTATTGATTCAACATGTGTTTTATCAATCCTGCAAAATGTTTGTCATTTCTACAACCAATTTTTTTTGCATTTCAACAAATTGTTTGTAATATGGATATTCTGTATTTTGTTTGGCTAACAAACATTTTGCATAAGTTTTGTCAATTTCACAAACATTTACAAAACTGATTTTGGATTCTGTTTTTGTTGATATAATAAAATCTTTGTTAATTCAACAAAAAAAACTGTTCAATTGATACAATAGCCGTGTTTTTTTGAGCCTCGTTCTCAGCAAAGCAAAGTAAAGTAAGATTTTCAGCACACAAATTACAATAACTACTGCGAGTCTCGAAGTGTCAAGTAGAGCGTAGTTGTTGTAATTGCGTGCTGAAAATCCTACTTTACTTTGCTTTATTGAACTGAAAATTGTATTTAGTTGATCTGACAAAGTAGTTTTGTAGTAAATGTTTTATCAGTTTGACAAAATACTGTTCAAATTGATAAAACTTAAGTTGTATTGATAAATTTTATTTATCATTACAACAATTTTTTTTTTCAGTTCAACAAAACCATTTTTGTTGAAATTTTTCAATGGAATTTTGTTAATATTACCTGGTTTTGTATTTTCAGTGTGGGTTAGTCATGTGAAAAGTTTTTTTTTTCATTTCAAGAATTTCGTAACTGAGTACTAGGTTGATGGTTGGCAGTTCGTAAATGTGGCTGACGTAGGAAAAGTGCTGTTACCGACCAGCGGAGTTCAGGTGACATCTAGTCCAGACCAAACAAGTCGACTAACCCATGCCTTTTAATGTACCCTATCTCTCGCATTGAATGCACATGTACGCCGAAGTGTTCTTCCACAGAAGAAAGTAATTCCGATATTGTTTACACGTTCGTGGAATTGGTAAGTGCTGATACTAAACTTCTGCTTGGTACAGCGTACAGGCCAAATAAATATATATTTATATTATGGTACCTTTCTGACTAAATTAGAGCAAATCTCACTCACCTGTCCCAATGTTATTTTGTGTGGGGACCTAAACAGTAACTTGCTGCGCGAAGTTCGTCTTCTTGAAGAACTAAATACTCTCAACTTAGCCTCTGTTAATACTACTGCACCGACCCCCTTTGCTGTTGAGCCTCCAACACTTTTAGACTTATTTCTGGTTAGTGACTTAGACAAAGTGCTATTATATGATCAACTTTCTGCATCTGGTTTCTCAAAGCATGACCTTATCTTCCTCACGTTTGACTTTAATGTTGTATCTGCCTTTTGTTCCTTTGAATACCGTGACTTCAAAAATATTGATTACTCTCTTTTAGAAGATCGGACCTTGTATACTGCTTCTCTTCTCCCAATGATCAAGTCGAGTTTCTTAACTCCAGTAATTTGAGTCTTTACAATAGACATGTTCCAGTAAGAACCAAAATTGTCTCAGCAGATACTAAATCCTGGTTTACTAATCATATACGCCTACTAATGCGTCAGCGGGACCTCGCCTATAATTGTTGGAAACGCTATCGCTCCGAAGAACATCGACGTGAATATTGTTCGCTTCGCAATAGAGTAGTTCTGGAGATTCGGTCCGTAAAAACAAATATTTACTCCACCAAACTAAATGCTTCATTAGGGGGGAAACTTCTGTGGAAGAATCTTCGGAAGATTGGTATGGGGTGGACTAAAGCCCGCTAAACACAAAATAAAGATCCTAATCTGCTGAATCAAGTGTTTGTGTCATCGCACACCAACAGGCTGAATTTGTTATCTACACCTCAGTTAGGAAACCCACCTCCTGTTGAATGCCCGAGTTTCTGCTTCACTGGATTGGTATGTGCAGATGTTGTCGAGAGCATACTATCCGTCAAATCTAAAGCCGTAGGTCTTGATGAAATCCATCCATCTTTTTTAAAAATTATCTTGCCTATAGTCCTTCCGCACATCACACACATCTTTAACACCGTACTTACTACTGGAGTTTTTCCAGATCAATGGAAATTAGCTAAAGTTATACCTGTACCTAAGACACCCAAGGCGGACGACTTTAGACCAATATCCATCCTCTCCTTTCTATCTAAGGTATTTGAGAAAACCACTCAAAAACAAATTGTAAGTTTTTTCTTCCAGCTCATAACATCCTAACTCCTTAGCAGTCTGGCTTCCGACCGAAACACAGCTGCACTACTGCAGTCTAGGATGTTACTGAGGAAATACGCGAAGCTATTGATATTGATTTTTCTAAAGCGTTTGACACTGTTGACCACTCTTTCTTATGTCATAAATTATCACATACCTACAATTTGCTGTTAAGCTAATAGCATCATACTTGAGCAACAGAAAGCAAGCCGTAGTGATGAATAATGTTTTTTCCGGACTACTTGATGTCATAAGTGGTGTCCCTCAGGGTTTAATATTCGGATCACTATTTTTTTAAATGATATTCCTTCAGTCATTGTTTTTTTTCACATTTATGCCGACGACTCACAGCTAGTGTTCAGCTGCCCACTAGGTTTTATAGAGAATGCTGTGAGTTGCATAAATGATGACCTTGCTCAAGTAGCACGCTGGTCAAAAATAAACGGTTTGCGAGTCCCAATAAAACGAAGTGCATGGTTATCTCGAAAAAACTTTTCAAAATTCGAGCACTGCTTGCCAAAACTTTAGTGGTGCTTATCCTCACACATGGGTGTGAGATTTATTGCAAGTGTAGCTATATATCTGAACATAGGTTAACAGTTGCCTTCAATAGCATTGTTCGCTTTGTCTTTGGACTGTGAAGATTCTCACGGGTATCGAACTATGCTAGAAGTCTACATAATTTGACTTTAAAGAAACTTCTTGAATTTCATACGCTTTGCCTTCTTTCGGATATTCTCTTTACCCACCAGCCCATATATCTCTATGAAAAAATTAGGTTTTCATCCTCTGACAGATCTGGTCACTTGATCCCTCCTCGCCATACTTCCTTGACTTCAGAGCGGCAATTCTTTATAAATGCGATTCGGTTGTGGAATGCATTGCCTAGAAATATTAGAAGGATCAGCAACCCAACAATATTTCGAAGGGAATTAAAAGCTGCTCTCTCAGTTAATAACTAGCTCTCATTCTCATTACTTGTTTATATTGCGTTGTTTAATCATCCTGTTATTACCTTTTGCTCTTTTCTCTTGAAATCTAGTTCAATCGGGTACACTCTGTTCTTGTAGTTATCCAATCTAATTTAAGCTTAGCACTATCTTATAAGATTGTATCTTACTGTGTTTAAGCTCCAATAATGAAATCAATAAATAAAATAAAAATGCATTTTTTTTGAAATTGATGGATGACAGTCAAAGATGTCGTCGTTATTCGGTGGATTGTTCGACGTAAATATCAGGTAAAGCTGATCGGCTGAACTTGTGCTGTTCATTTGTGTTCTCGAAATGCATACCTACATTTGTTCATTAGAAAGTTCGCCTGAAAAAAATCCGTTTAGCAGAAAATATAAAAAATCAGTTTGACAGATAGGTAGCACTTAGCTATATCAGACTTTCGCTTCGTGTTATTGAAGATTTATGTTGATACTTGGTTTTACGTCAACAATTGGCTCAACTTGAAATGCCAATTAGAGCTCTGTTCCAATTTTTGTATTATTAACTGGAAAGAACGCTTATTATTCTTATTACCAATACTTGTGCTAAATGACAAGTAGTATGTCAAACTTCTTACGAAGCAAAATTGGCATTTAACTAACAAAAAAAAGATAATCCGCTGGATTAAAAAGGGAACGGCGAGAAACCGAACTGTTAATTTAAAAAAAAAAATAGCTTTTATGAAAAACTAAAAAAAAATATTGAAACTAGGAATAACGTAAATTAAGGGTTACATTGTTTTTCTCGTAAGAATTTCTTTATTTTTGAAGGCACAAGAAAACACAAACAAAATGTCATTTTTGTAGCGGGATTCCTTCATCTGGGATGTACGATGATCAATGAAATGCTGCCAATGAAGTCGAATTGCTGTATGGGTCTACTGTAATCTGTTTTTATTAAATTACTTCCTTTTGAGGACTCAGACTTAATTCCTTTATAAGGACTCAATTTCATTGCCCTCTATATAGGATAATAATTTCTGGTTATGTTCATTTTATTGTCCTAAATGGGGTAATAACGAACACGTGTACCATAGAACTTGAACTTCCTATGATCTTGTCCTGTATAACCGGAACCAAATATTACAATGGATGTTCCCTTCAATTATGTTGCTCTTTGTAGTCGAACGTGAAATCTTCCGACTTGTTTTTCAACATCATACGACAATCCGACACGACGAGCAGCAGTATACGTAACTACAGGAACAGAATCATAGTCATAAAAGGTCCCTAGCACCGATTATGGATACAATGTAATAATTTATTTCAACAGCAAAAACAAAACAACAATAGCACATTTTGCATTCCTGTATAGGTACGCGCTGCCAAAAGAGGACGCGCTCAGCTATAAGCCTCACTCTATATCCGCTATATACATCTTTCAAATCTCGCTGAACATCCTTATTCACGCATTGCGATACTACTGCGTAGCGTATTGGTGTCTTATCCTGTTGCATTGGCTTTCAATCTCTCCCCAATTTCTGTCAAATTGTATAGGTTAGGGTGATTATATCAACTGGTATGAACCAAAAAAAAAACACATCTTCTCAAGAATAACTGCACCAAGGACTTTGATATCATTTCAACCCTTCATAGAAATTACACTCTCAAGGTTACGCAATTCAATACCATCTGAGGCGTATACTATTTATACGTCGCAAAATGAGGGAAAACAAGAAAAGGGGGACATCCCTTCTTTTTCGTTAAGGTTAACATTTTAAAACCGTAATAACGCACTGCGTGTGGACGTGGAGTGCCACAGGCATTGCTAAATTACGCATCAGAATTTCTCACGATTTTTCCTTCCACATTGCTTAGGATCAAGTTTTTGCTATTCATAATGTCTATTCAATGCCACCACGATTAGTGTTGTAACGCGAGTTTTTATTGCGACTCAGTTTCGTCCTTCTTAGAAATCAAACGAAATTAATTATGAATGTTGGTTCAGAGGAGAACTGTTTGATGGATTTGGTCCAACGTATTCTTTTGATGGAAACTTTTTTTCATATTTTGAATAAACAGATTGATGTTAGAGACTTCCCATTGCTTTTACGTACTATTTATTATGTATTGTTCATTGACTGATTATATAAATGTACTGCTAGTAGCCAACTTCACGTATGTTCCAAAAATACTGACGACCGACTGTTTTAAAGCGGAAAACAAAGCAAATTTCAAAAGTCATTGGATGTATTCACTTTTTACATCAAACAAAATTAACAAAATTTATAAATTTTCCTGTCAAAAGCGCATATTGTATCTATATAGATAAAAATGTTGATGTACTTACTTTTCTTTCTCTTCCGACATTTTTCTTACTTACTTGCTCGTGAATCAACAGCGCATCAAGTACTTCTGTTATGCTTTTTTTCGTTATATTATATTTCGTTAAGTTTGCTCAACTTTTCAATAATGAACACTTGACGTTGAAAGTGATGCGAATATTTGCATTAATGAACATTTTGCATAGCATCATGATACCAGTGATGCGTTACTGAATTTACATATTATTTACTATATTATGTAGTACGATGCTCAAGCTAAGCTAAATCTTATCTGGTCTCCAACTTTTATCTCCAAACTTCAGCTAAAGTCCTAGCTAAATTTTGACATAGAGTACGCCGTGGATAAGTGTCACAGAAAACAGCTGTTCTTTGAATAAACTTCCTTCAAAAATTTAATTCTCTCTTATTTCAACTATTTCTGATTCTAGGTACTTCTCGTCCATTTAATAATTAAAAAAGCTCATCGTTGCATACTTATCCGCAACAGAACAACAAATACATAACGATCTGTCACAATTTAGCTTGAGAAAATGTGCGACCCATTAAATCGGCACGCTAAATTTTGACAGACTCATGAAGTACATTCTGAAACAAAATTTTAATTATTTAGCTCGAGCTTCGTACCACTCAGCTAAATGGGATCGCTTAAGTTTAGATCAGCTAAATTTTGAAGAGAGTTTTGTATGGAAAATTTAGTTCGAGCAGCGTATAGTAAGCTGAAAACTACATCATAAGTAAAAAAAATAAGAAACTAGTTGCATATCTATGACGGATGAAAGGGCAATAAAAAAACACATTCATTAGGATGAAGTTACGTCGGTACAATTACTAATTTCAATTCCACCGAAAATTTACCTTCCGCGATAAACCTAAGTATTATAGTGGTATTGAACGATACATGTTGGTTTTTTTTTTTTAGTTTATGGGTCAATAAGTTGAGAAATCTATTGTTTACATGTTTCTATGGAAACGAACTTTTTTATGAAAAAATGTCGCTGTTTTGTTTACGTTACTATGGAAATTTAAACTTAATGGCGGCTTGGGTTTCTTTGCTAATCCGCAGTTAAATAGTAGCGCCTGTGCTGTTTTGGAACATATTTTTTCGCAGAAGGATATGAAAGTGACATTTCACTAGCAGTCCATATTAAGTATATCAGTGGTAATAATATTATATTAAGATTGACAGCTGACTGACTTCATGTGGCTGGATTTTTATTGGCATAGTTCGTAAAGTTGAAGTACATGAAGGGGTAACCGATAAATCTAATCAAGAATTCCTCGACTGAGTACCTATTATATTTCATACAGACATTTCGATTATTTCTGTGACGTAGTAAAGTGACACCACCTAGTTAATGAGCTATCAGATTCTGTATTGAGAATAGTTTACGCAAACCTCATAGTTTTCCGCGACGATTTAAGCTCGCAAATCATCCGCGGAGAGTTGCGCAAATCATAAGTCAAACATTGACAGACGGTCATCTGTTGTTTATTTGTTTGCAGATTTTTACGTCTAAAATAAATAACTCGTTTCCTGTCGATTTCTCCAAGAACTTAAAAAGTTTTTTTTTCTTTTTGCTTACTTTCTTAATTTTGATAATTTAGAAATAATTTAAACAGCTCAGTTTGACAACCGACTTGACAGTCGATTTACTCAATGGTATTTCCGAGGGGTATTCACTTAAAGCACCGCAGAAATTTATAATTTTTCAAGCTATATAAAATTATGAGATTATGTCGTTTTCGATTTGTCAAAAAGATGATTTTTTTTGAGAAAAAATCAATTTTTTTTTTTATCGAGGTTGCTTTTTATATTCGGTTTGCCACAAAAATCAATATTTTTTTTTATCTCAGATCGGTGCCGTGACATAAGGCCAAATCTGGAAATTTTGCCTTATGACGCTTTGCGAAAGTGACATAATGCCAAATTCTAGCATTTGGTATTATGACACTTTGAAAGGGAAAAGTGACATAAAGCCAAATTTTCGCATTTTGCCTTATGTCGCTTGGCTAAGGTGACATAAAGCCAAATGGTACTCAAATCACACTCTACCGTGTATTTCGCGAGAAAAAAAAAACGGTTTAAGTTGTTATTTCTTTGTAATAACGGTTTTTACCGTAAGAGCAAGATGAATATTTGTTCAATTGCATGTAGCAAACCCACGCACTTCTCATTCTTGTTACATCGTTTAAAGTGTGATAAGATGGAAAACTCAGGTAATGGTATTTATAACTTTGAATTTTGTGAGGGTTTAAGGAAAGGGAGTAAGTTACTCTATATTCCCGATATTAAACAATTATATCGGCTTAAAAGTAATTCGAAATTGTCTAAGCGATATATTTGTTACGTTAAAACATGCAGTGCCAGTCTAGTTGTCGATTTTGAGAATCAAACATTAGTTAGAATTCAGAAATCAAGTTCCGTGCATAATCGTGGAGCAAATGAAACAATTAGAGAACAAATGAAAGTGATTAGTGAAGTGAAAAATGAATGCGCAAATGTCTCACTAAAAAGAAGTGGCATTCGGGATGTTTTTGACGAAGTATGTGCATTGGCGCAGTGGCTTAGTGGTTAGTGTGTTGGACTACTAAGCGAGGGGTCCCAGGTTCGAATCCCGAGAAAAACCCAAATTCCAACTTAAGGTTTTTTTCGCTGCGCCACCTCTCGCGAACGTCTGACAAACATCCGAGAGTATAACTGTCATGAAAGAGCTTCTCAATTGGCCGTTTGGACTCGGCATAAAATTGTAGATCCCTTCCATTCGTCCCAAAAATAAAAAACTCACACAAGACGGATGGTTGTGAGAAGCTAGGCTTGGGTCCATACGGACCTGTTGCGCCAATTATTTATTTTATTTTTATGTGCAAATGACAATGCAAGTGCTCAGCAGTTAAGTTGGTAAAACAAATCTATTCCAGGACCCAATCGATATTTCAATTTATCTGTATCTACACCGCTTATGTAAGTTTACTTGTAATTGTGCTCGTTTTTAATCTACCTGTAGTCCTTATCATAACTTAGTCTCCTTCGTTGTCTTCGTTCTCGGGCGGCGCGGCCGGAACGCGTCGGCACGTTCGACGCGGGCGTCGCGTTCGTCGCGTTTCGGCCGCGCCCCACCCGCGCCGCCCATCCCCCTTCCCCAGGTGCCGATAAAACAGCTAATTCTAATCTATTAATATAGTAATTTATATATCCACAGGTATTTCCATTCTTGTTTGTCCTCTTGGATAAGAAGTCAAAGAAGAGTTACACAACTATGTCCACATAGACGCATAGAGCCTTACATTTTTCGTTCTCATTGTAAATATATATACAGGCACATATATGAAATTAATACTTTTTTTTTCTTAAATAAATGAAAACATCAAACATATTAAATTAAATTCTGTCAAGTCTTTTTCATAATTTAAAACTTTCAGAATGGTTAATGAATCGTAACGTATCAGGTAAGCAAAATCAAATATGCAATCGCTACAATTTGGCCTTATGTCACTTTCGCAAAGCGTCACAAGGCCAAATTGCCTTATGACGCTTGGCCTTATGTCACGGCACCCTCAGATCACTTTTGAGAAATCTCGATTTTTTCTCAGATTTCACACATACTTTAACTAATACCAATGTGTATGACACACAGCTTTCGGTTACGAATTGTTTATCTTTGGAAGGATTTCTTTTTTTTACTGAATTATTAATTTTTTCAGTATGGAAACGATTTTTTTTAATAAATTATTTCGAAATGAGTGTAAAAATCAATTGAAATGGATTTCCAGTACAAGTGAAAAAAAAATATTTTTTGTGGCCAACTCAATACACGCAAGAACCAATAAAATTCAGATTTAATGTTCGATTTGGCAGCAGAAATCTGAAATCTCAGATCAAAATCTGAAAAGCCAAATCGAAAACGACATAAGTGAATAGGTGCCATTAACTTTTGACTTAATTAAACTAATGTTTGTAAAAGTAAGGAAATCGAGATTTGCAAAGTTGCTCTGACTCTGTGAAAAGTGTTTTTTTACAAGAGATTATTTTTAGAGCAGAAAAACTGCTCTGAATTTGAAAAAAGTGTTTTTCTATCCCAATGAAAAACGACATAAATACATCAGCTATTCACGTTAACCTAAAAAAAAATCGTGTAACCGATCTCGGCCAATCAAAACTGAAACCCATTAAATCATCCTGCTCCGAGACTTACTAAAATTAAATATCCTTGAACGTCCCTTTTGTCTTTAGTTTTTCTTTCAGCTAATGTTCAATTTTTTATCGATACAAATGAAAGGTTGGTTCCGTTGGTTAAGAAGAATATGCGTCGCACAGCTTTATACCTATTATGTTGTTGAATTTTAAACATTGCTGAATTCATAACCCCTCTTGATGGCTTTTAAGCGTATAGTCTGTACTATAACCTTTATCTGTTTGAGAGCTATAGGTGTCTTTAGTTTTAGGAACCTGTACAAAACGGTAATATCAGCTATAAAAGTTATTAATCTTGTTCTTCACAGTAATTCAGTCCTTCGGCTAGGATTTCCTTTACCCAAATAGCCTCAATTAATGCAAGTAACTGCTGCCCTGGGCTTGGACCTCTAAATCAGCTAAGTAAGTGGTCAGTGGTCACAGTACAAATAAAAACACCTTGCAAGGCAAGATAAGACAACTATTACCAGACATACACCTGATTTAAAATCATACCAGCACAGATAACCTTTTTATGTCACTGTCCAGCGCTCTATGACATTATCACACAAAACTCCGCAAAAGACGACTTTTCGAGGGGTTAGAAGAATTTCCTATATAATTAGTTAAATACTATCCGTTGTGGCGGGATCTGCTTTGAGGTACTCACCTGGTATGCCAGCAAGGCCATTTGCTTTTTTGACCTTGAGAAGATTGATGGCCGATTTGATTTCTTTCACTGTTGTCAAAAGATTTAGGGTCGGTTGGGGTAAATGGGGACGATTTTTGCATTTTTCAAAGACACATTTTTTTCAGAAATATATAAAATATTAAATTTAATTTTTTTTTTAACTTTTGAAAACGGATATTATATTATAAGATACAAGATGTTGCACATATGATGACTTAATCAAGTTATAAGAACCCAAAAAAGACATAGGGCAGTGTTTACATTTCCCCCATAGTTTATAAAAATACTGGGGTAAATGGGGACAACAAATTTCTGTTCTCTTAGAGCAGGGAGCTCGCCTATGGGGTAAAAGTAAACAGACATGAATTTATGTTAATTTATTTCCTTGAAAATTGCGAACGAAAGCCAAACAACAACTGAAGGGTATTGCATGCACCGGTGTCGCGACACTCCAAATTCAGATTTTTTTTATGTCTGGGTTCCGAGAACTATATTTAAAGTATGAAAATAACGGCCGTTTACATTTACCCCATGTTTACATTTACCCCATGTTTACATTTACCCCAACCGACCCTACCTTTGTTGAATTCTGTTTGCCGGAACCATAAACTCACAAAGCAAAAACATTTTCCCTCCATCCTTAAACACAATTCAAATAGCAGGTCGTTTCGTTGTCAATCCTTCAATAGGCCTTTTTTATTATGCTCACATGATCTGTATAGATCATTGATTTTCACGGTTTACAACAACAGTACAAGGTCCAACTTTTGTTGTATATCATGGAAATCAATGATCTATACAGATCATGTGAGCATAATAAAAAAGGCCTAATATAACCTTACAATGTTCGTGCCAGAGCTATCTTCGTATTTGAAATCCATTTAAAGAATAGGGAAAGGTAATTGTTGTACAGTGGAAGTCGCTTATTACGACTTCGCTTATAACGACCAGTCGCTTATAACGTCCACTTTCCTTTCATTTGGTTAGTTTCATTACATATCTATATTTGTGGAAACCAGTCGGATATAGCGACCGCCGGTTATAACGGCGTTATTTCCTCGGTCCCTTCACCGTCGTTATAAACGACTTCTACTGTACCTATTTCCAATACTCGCAATAATTGTTGGCTCGAGCTAACGAGAACACATCGCACCACATTTCAGGTCAAATGGTTGTATCAGAAGAGGATCAGGTTTTAAACGACCCTTTTTACATGGACTGCATGTAGGTACTTGCTCAACGAACCATAATATTGTAACTCGTAAATAAGGAACTTCCTTGTTCAAAATTGCACAAGGGCCAAGTGTGAAGTTTTTACGAATTGTTTGAAGGGTCTCTTTCAGAATGCCACAATGGCCACTCTATAAATCACACATTGGCAGGAACCTTGCGTTGCAATCGAAACAATTACTCCTTTCTTTTAACTTTATGAAGTTATGTCCAACGTTGTTTTGCCTTCCCCCATGGTTTCTAAAATAAGAAACTATAATTTGGCGACGTCCCTATACGGGCCAAGAGCAAATGTAAAAACGCGAATTTTTCTTCCTCCAGATGGACGGACACTCGCACGTGCCAATAGCAACAGTATCTTTTGTCCATCAGTCGGTACATTCATCCCTTCGTGTTCTGCTTGTATAATCGACCAAGGTAAAATCCTCAAGGTGCACCCTTCGGACAAAGGTGTTTTCTGTGCGGGGCCTTGTCGTCCAACGTAGGTAGGTAATTCTCATTTCATATCCTTTTACGTGCGTTTCCTCTGTCGTTCAATGGATTGTGAACACAAATACGTTCACATTGAGTTACATAAAGCGAACGCGAAATTTTAAACATCTGCTGAATTATTTTACGTAAGAATACGCATAAATGATTTTCTTTCTTTTTATGTTATTATGTATAGGTACATTGGCTCCTGGCAACCTATAAAAAAGGACAACGCTCAGCATTTAACCGATGTATGCTAAACATCGGATGACTTATCGATGCCAAAGAATAAGATATATACGCTTGTGAAATTTATTGTCACCTGGTCGTCGTAGAAAGATGAATCACGTTCACGTAGGCAGAGGTAACCTATTCGGTTGGTAAATCTGAGGTCCTTTTACTCTGATGCGAAGGGTGGACAGTTAATTAGTAGTGATGTCAGCTTAGGGATTAGAATAATAAAAATGTTTCCATCCTGTACTGTACGTGAGATGTAAGTGGGCATTGCGATTTGTTAGCTTGTACCTACGAACTTACTAAATTGGAAACAAGTACGAGTTTCGAAGGCGGCCAATGGCGGTTAATAGGTATATAAGCACTGATCCACTTTTTCGCGCGAAGCGTTTGCATGTTGCGTATTATAAAAGTTTTATTTGTAAAAGTGTGCAGGTTGGATGTATAGTGGTGTACTAAAGTTCAGTATATTTAGTCCGCGATACTAATAATCACTTTTAAATTTTTCCAACTCACAATGACGAAATTTTCTATACAAAATTGATCTACAAAAAATTTTGTGTGAAGGTTAGAAATGATTATTAGTAAGGCCGAGTGAGTAGTAGGTAGGTACTAGTACTACTACTAGAACGCACAATGGAGGTTGTCGGCTTGTTCACCATAAGTCTGTTCTATTACTTTTGTAGTAAGAATGGAAAAGAATGTCAGAATGGTAGTGGTGGGGATAAATTCTCTCACACAGAGAGACATTAACGAAAAAGTTAGGGAACGCTTTTGTAGTAATGGCGACGTTCAAGTATCTAGTTTAGTAAGTCTGACTGTTCTCTCAGTAGATGTATCTCGGTTCTGATTGGGGGAAATCGGTCATATGAGCAGATGTTTCAGTTGACGTTTATGGATGGGTAGCCGACGAATCTAGTCAAGAAATTCGTGACTGAGTACTAAGTTGACAGTTCGCATATGTGGCTGACGTAGGAAAAGTAACGTTCCCGACCAATCTAGTTTTTGCGTTCAGGTTGCATCTCATCCAGACCAATCTAATATAACTAGATCCTTGAATGCGGCCATTGTGCTGACTTGTGCAAGTGACCTTGTTGTTGACTTGTGACTTTCGCATAGTTTTCTCAAGTATGATGTTCGTTTGTAGAGCTTACGAGCCGCACTCTAGTCTTCAATTGCTGATCCGCTTTACAGGCGAGTTGTCAGGCTATATATGATTTCGTGGCACTCTTTATTAAACTAAAGGTCTCATGGGGGTTGTCAGGTACAACGTACAACCCATAGTACATCTGTTGCTCCGCTCAGCACTTGATGCTAAGTGATAAACCTCTGGATAGGTTGAGGGATCGTCTTCGCCGTTCGCGAGTGCCTTTAGTCCATCGCAATATGATCAATTTGCAAAATCAAATATGCAATCGCTACAATTTGGCCTTATGTCACTTTCGCAAAGCGTCACAAGGCCAAATTGCCTTATGACGCTTGGCCTTATGTCACGGCACCCTCAGATCACTTTTGAGAAATCTCGATTTTTTCTCAGATTTCACACATACTTTAACTAATACCAATGTGTATGACACACAGCTTTCGGTTACGAATTGTTTATCTTTGGAAGGATTTCTTTTTTTTACTGAATTATTAATTTTTTCAGTATGGAAACGATTTTTTTTAATAAATTATTTCGAAATGAGTGTAAAAATCAATTGAAATGGATTTCCAGTACAAGTGAAAAAAAAATATTTTTTGTGGCCAACTCAATACACGCAAGAACCAATAAAATTCAGATTTAATGTTCGATTTGGCAGCAGAAATCTGAAATCTCAGATCAAAATCTGAAAAGCCAAATCGAAAACGACATAAGTGAATAGGTGCCATTAACTTTTGACTTAATTAAACTAATGTTTGTAAAAGTAAGGAAATCGAGATTTGCAAAGTTGCTCTGACTCTGTGAAAAGTGTTTTTTTACAAGAGATTATTTTTAGAGCAGAAAAACTGCTCTGAATTTGAAAAAAGTGTTTTTCTATCCCAATGAAAAACGACATAAATACATCAGCTATTCACGTTAACCTAAAAAAAAATCGTGTAACCGATCTCGGCCAATCAAAACTGAAACCCATTAAATCATCCTGCTCCGAGACTTACTAAAATTAAATATCCTTGAACGTCCCTTTTGTCTTTAGTTTTTCTTTCAGCTAATGTTCAATTTTTTATCGATACAAATGAAAGGTTGGTTCCGTTGGTTAAGAAGAATATGCGTCGCACAGCTTTATACCTATTATGTTGTTGAATTTTAAACATTGCTGAATTCATAACCCCTCTTGATGGCTTTTAAGCGTATAGTCTGTACTATAACCTTTATCTGTTTGAGAGCTATAGGTGTCTTTAGTTTTAGGAACCTGTACAAAACGGTAATATCAGCTATAAAAGTTATTAATCTTGTTCTTCACAGTAATTCAGTCCTTCGGCTAGGATTTCCTTTACCCAAATAGCCTCAATTAATGCAAGTAACTGCTGCCCTGGGCTTGGACCTCTAAATCAGCTAAGTAAGTGGTCAGTGGTCACAGTACAAATAAAAACACCTTGCAAGGCAAGATAAGACAACTATTACCAGACATACACCTGATTTAAAATCATACCAGCACAGATAACCTTTTTATGTCACTGTCCAGCGCTCTATGACATTATCACACAAAACTCCGCAAAAGACGACTTTTCGAGGGGTTAGAAGAATTTCCTATATAATTAGTTAAATACTATCCGTTGTGGCGGGATCTGCTTTGAGGTACTCACCTGGTATGCCAGCAAGGCCATTTGCTTTTTTGACCTTGAGAAGATTGATGGCCGATTTGATTTCTTTCACTGTTGTCAAAAGATTTAGGGTCGGTTGGGGTAAATGGGGACGATTTTTGCATTTTTCAAAGACACATTTTTTTCAGAAATATATAAAATATTAAATTTAATTTTTTTTTTAACTTTTGAAAACGGATATTATATTATAAGATACAAGATGTTGCACATATGATGACTTAATCAAGTTATAAGAACCCAAAAAAGACATAGGGCAGTGTTTACATTTCCCCCATAGTTTATAAAAATACTGGGGTAAATGGGGACAACAAATTTCTGTTCTCTTAGAGCAGGGAGCTCGCCTATGGGGTAAAAGTAAACAGACATGAATTTATGTTAATTTATTTCCTTGAAAATTGCGAACGAAAGCCAAACAACAACTGAAGGGTATTGCATGCACCGGTGTCGCGACACTCCAAATTCAGATTTTTTTTATGTCTGGGTTCCGAGAACTATATTTAAAGTATGAAAATAACGGCCGTTTACATTTACCCCATGTTTACATTTACCCCATGTTTACATTTACCCCAACCGACCCTACCTTTGTTGAATTCTGTTTGCCGGAACCATAAACTCACAAAGCAAAAACATTTTCCCTCCATCCTTAAACACAATTCAAATAGCAGGTCGTTTCGTTGTCAATCCTTCAATAGGCCTTTTTTATTATGCTCACATGATCTGTATAGATCATTGATTTTCACGGTTTACAACAACAGTACAAGGTCCAACTTTTGTTGTATATCATGGAAATCAATGATCTATACAGATCATGTGAGCATAATAAAAAAGGCCTAATATAACCTTACAATGTTCGTGCCAGAGCTATCTTCGTATTTGAAATCCATTTAAAGAATAGGGAAAGGTAATTGTTGTACAGTGGAAGTCGCTTATTACGACTTCGCTTATAACGACCAGTCGCTTATAACGTCCACTTTCCTTTCATTTGGTTAGTTTCATTACATATCTATATTTGTGGAAACCAGTCGGATATAGCGACCGCCGGTTATAACGGCGTTATTTCCTCGGTCCCTTCACCGTCGTTATAAACGACTTCTACTGTACCTATTTCCAATACTCGCAATAATTGTTGGCTCGAGCTAACGAGAACACATCGCACCACATTTCAGGTCAAATGGTTGTATCAGAAGAGGATCAGGTTTTAAACGACCCTTTTTACATGGACTGCATGTAGGTACTTGCTCAACGAACCATAATATTGTAACTCGTAAATAAGGAACTTCCTTGTTCAAAATTGCACAAGGGCCAAGTGTGAAGTTTTTACGAATTGTTTGAAGGGTCTCTTTCAGAATGCCACAATGGCCACTCTATAAATCACACATTGGCAGGAACCTTGCGTTGCAATCGAAACAATTACTCCTTTCTTTTAACTTTATGAAGTTATGTCCAACGTTGTTTTGCCTTCCCCCATGGTTTCTAAAATAAGAAACTATAATTTGGCGACGTCCCTATACGGGCCAAGAGCAAATGTAAAAACGCGAATTTTTCTTCCTCCAGATGGACGGACACTCGCACGTGCCAATAGCAACAGTATCTTTTGTCCATCAGTCGGTACATTCATCCCTTCGTGTTCTGCTTGTATAATCGACCAAGGTAAAATCCTCAAGGTGCACCCTTCGGACAAAGGTGTTTTCTGTGCGGGGCCTTGTCGTCCAACGTAGGTAGGTAATTCTCATTTCATATCCTTTTACGTGCGTTTCCTCTGTCGTTCAATGGATTGTGAACACAAATACGTTCACATTGAGTTACATAAAGCGAACGCGAAATTTTAAACATCTGCTGAATTATTTTACGTAAGAATACGCATAAATGATTTTCTTTCTTTTTATGTTATTATGTATAGGTACATTGGCTCCTGGCAACCTATAAAAAAGGACAACGCTCAGCATTTAACCGATGTATGCTAAACATCGGATGACTTATCGATGCCAAAGAATAAGATATATACGCTTGTGAAATTTATTGTCACCTGGTCGTCGTAGAAAGATGAATCACGTTCACGTAGGCAGAGGTAACCTATTCGGTTGGTAAATCTGAGGTCCTTTTACTCTGATGCGAAGGGTGGACAGTTAATTAGTAGTGATGTCAGCTTAGGGATTAGAATAATAAAAATGTTTCCATCCTGTACTGTACGTGAGATGTAAGTGGGCATTGCGATTTGTTAGCTTGTACCTACGAACTTACTAAATTGGAAACAAGTACGAGTTTCGAAGGCGGCCAATGGCGGTTAATAGGTATATAAGCACTGATCCACTTTTTCGCGCGAAGCGTTTGCATGTTGCGTATTATAAAAGTTTTATTTGTAAAAGTGTGCAGGTTGGATGTATAGTGGTGTACTAAAGTTCAGTATATTTAGTCCGCGATACTAATAATCACTTTTAAATTTTTCCAACTCACAATGACGAAATTTTCTATACAAAATTGATCTACAAAAAATTTTGTGTGAAGGTTAGAAATGATTATTAGTAAGGCCGAGTGAGTAGTAGGTAGGTACTAGTACTACTACTAGAACGCACAATGGAGGTTGTCGGCTTGTTCACCATAAGTCTGTTCTATTACTTTTGTAGTAAGAATGGAAAAGAATGTCAGAATGGTAGTGGTGGGGATAAATTCTCTCACACAGAGAGACATTAACGAAAAAGTTAGGGAACGCTTTTGTAGTAATGGCGACGTTCAAGTATCTAGTTTAGTAAGTCTGACTGTTCTCTCAGTAGATGTATCTCGGTTCTGATTGGGGGAAATCGGTCATATGAGCAGATGTTTCAGTTGACGTTTATGGATGGGTAGCCGACGAATCTAGTCAAGAAATTCGTGACTGAGTACTAAGTTGACAGTTCGCATATGTGGCTGACGTAGGAAAAGTAACGTTCCCGACCAATCTAGTTTTTGCGTTCAGGTTGCATCTCATCCAGACCAATCTAATATAACTAGATCCTTGAATGCGGCCATTGTGCTGACTTGTGCAAGTGACCTTGTTGTTGACTTGTGACTTTCGCATAGTTTTCTCAAGTATGATGTTCGTTTGTAGAGCTTACGAGCCGCACTCTAGTCTTCAATTGCTGATCCGCTTTACAGGCGAGTTGTCAGGCTATATATGATTTCGTGGCACTCTTTATTAAACTAAAGGTCTCATGGGGGTTGTCAGGTACAACGTACAACCCATAGTACATCTGTTGCTCCGCTCAGCACTTGATGCTAAGTGATAAACCTCTGGATAGGTTGAGGGATCGTCTTCGCCGTTCGCGAGTGCCTTTAGTCCATCGCAATATGATCAATTTAGCTGACAGTTTCACGTGCCGGGAATATCAGATACATGTATGAAGAATTTACGTCAGTCGCTTAAAAACTATTAAAAGGGGAATTGGATGAGACGAAAATCCATACCTAAACTCAATAATGAACAAGTTCCAAAGCCGATTATGGAAGAGCTCGGCTAAGCATTAACAAATTTTAAGACTAAAGCTACTTCTACTATTACACGGCCATTTTTTTGTGTCATTTAAATGGCGCTTTGACGTCAAAATCGCCTCAAAAACCCGTCATTTAAATGTCGTTGTGTGTGATCGCCATTTTTGGGATAACATTTTCGGCGTCATTTAAATGACTAGGAAAATGGCAGACCAAATGAAATGAATTTTTGTTGAGGGGCTGAAGCTGAAGTTTCTGCAATCGAGCGCGCAAAAGAAGTTCTGAATTCTCTTAACGAGTTTTTCAAAGAGGTTTTCAGTACGCATCCCAACTTTCCAATGACTTATTTGATGTTGAATTAAGAGCTCCAAGAACTTCATTGAAACAAACAACGCGTTCCAATCCGGAAACCTCTTCTACAGAAGCCTATTTTAGAGTGTCTATACTGATTCCTTGCATAGATTCATGGTCAACAAAAACGTTCTATCATCTTTTCAAGCTCATCCCCCAGGTTTTACTGCAGTTGAGCCACCTGTGAAAGCTGAGTACACTCTTTAATTGGAAAAAATATCGTCGAGTGATCCTTCTAGCAAAGTTTTGAAATTGCTTTATATTTGTGACAAGACTTACTTTAGAGGTTTAAACTTCTTGCTTACGGTTTTGGCCACGCTTCCAGTGACCACAGTTAGTGTTGATTGTTAAAAGAACGTTTTCAACTATGAAAAGGATTAAAACAGTTTCCCGAAGCGTTATGGGGAATGCAAGATTAAGCTCACTTGCTATGATATCTGTTCATTTCCTGACGTCACAGTGTCATTTAAATGACTCGGAAAAATGGAATACGGCCATCGTACATTAACGAGACTGTCGCCTATCTGCTCATAAGCGATAATAAACAACCTCTTCGTCGACTTAAAATCCGTATTATAGAATACTTATCATCAGAAACTCTATTAAGGCAATGTCTTATTTGGCAGAACTTTTAAACATTTATCCTGTCAAAATGCGGGAATGATTTTAACCCAAATTGCTCCTGGCGGGCATAAATTCATGATTCGCCGATAGCCAAACAAATGAACACACTCAGTTAATGATAAGTTTTTTTTTCTTATTCGTTTTATATACCAGAAACACATTTTCCCTGTTATTCTTTTCTGCTGCTGATAAATTGGGAAAAAAGTATTATGGTAGGGCCAATCCCACTCTTTTCAAATTTAATTTATTGTTTTGTTAGGCACTTTCATGAAAAAATATGATGAATCCAAGCTTTGACTGTGTGGTTGCCCTTCGATAAGCAAAGTTTTCTTTTGGCCTTAACTGATTCTTTTAAAATTATTTTAAAAAAATTTAGAAAAATTAAAAAACAAAAAATAAATATGCGTATAAGAAAACTAAGTAATGGGATCGTTGTCTGTCACGTCCTCGTAGTGTCCTGGAATAAAACAAAAAATACTTACTACGGTAGCAAATATAGTGAAAACCCTATTGAAAGCACCACGAGACGTCACTATTTTAGAAATACACCATTAACTCATCATTACTTATCCTTAAGAGATTTGCTTGAAGTTATATTTTATTAGCGGGTCATGCAGCAGAAAGGAATAACAGGGAAAATGTGTAGTGTGGAACCTAAAATGTAAACAGCCCATTAGCAGAGATGAATGAATAAAAGAGATGGATATCTTTCGTACGTCCCAAAACCCATTTGTTTACATTTTTGTTTTTGTAATTTCAACCCCCGTCTGTGAATACGTGTGAGCTACAAAAAAGCATGTTGCTAATGGCCGGCAAACATTCCTTTTGCTTTTATGGGCATCGCGCTGTTCAATTGTTTTGTGTTTGGTATTGAACTTGTTTGGTTTTTGTTAAAGCTAAGTATCCTGCTCGCGCTAAATTTTATCTCCCATACAAAAATGTCTACAAAGATAAAATTTAGCGAGGCAGTTTAGCAAAGCAGTATCCTGCTCGATCGCTAAATTCTTAACTTCATATCGATGGGCCGATGACAAGTCTCCACTCATTTAGCTCGCGAAATAAATGTCCGATTCATTAAATCGAAGATAAATTTTTACAGAACAAGGAGGACAAAATTTGTATTGTGTTTACTTTGGATTGTTTTTGGACGAAGCCGAAGAAAACATTTCCGTAATAAATAAAAGAAGAAGCAAAACCAACAATTCCTTTTAATGCGATGAAAAAACAAAAAAAAAAAACTTGCGGGCCTTGTGGAGAAATCAGAAATATGGAGATTGCAAAAAAATTCAAATGTAAATAGGGTTTTTCCCGACACGAAGGAACTTCCATGATCAGAATATGGTTTTTGTCTTATCTATATCATATTTGATAATTTAAGCGTAGTACGCTGCTTGAGCTAAACTAAATTTTATCTGGTCTTCAACTTTTCTCTCCAAACATCAGCTAAAGTACTAGCTAAATTTTGACATATAAAATGTCACAGAAAGCAGCTGTTCTTTGGCAAAACTTCTTTCAAAAATTAAATTCTCTCTATTTCTGGTTCTAGGTACTTCTCTTCCATGTAATAATTAAAAAAGCTCATCCTTGCATACTTTTCCGCAACAGAACAACAAATACACAACGATCTGCCACAATTTAGCTTGAGAAAATGTGCCGACCCATTAAATGGGCACGCTAAATTTTGACAGACACATGAAGTACATTCTGAAACATAAGTTTGATTATTTAGCTCGAGGTGCGTACCGCTCAGCTAAATGGGTTCGCTTAAGTTTAGCTCAGCTAAATTTTGGAGAGAATTTCGTATGGGAGCGAAAATCTAGCTCGAGCAGCGTACTAAGCTTTAGCGACCATTTATCTATGGTGTGGAGAAGCGAAGTGGAGACTTGAGACGCTAAAATTTAGCGCGAGCAGAATGCTAAGATTAAGGATTCGTTTAAAATAAACAACATAATGAAATACGCATTTTGGAGTAGCGAATTGTTGCATTAAAGTTCAATTCATGAACTCGCATATACTAGAAATGAAATGAGCATGGGTGCGTGAATGAATGGTCATGAATTTTAGGGAAAACAGCTTATAGGCAGCAAAGATAATGGAATACAGAGATATACATCTTTCCAGTGGAAAGGCGGCTGCCTACAAGCTGTTTTCCCGAAAAATTCATGAAGTCACGCACATATGCTCATTTCTTTAATGCAAGAATTCGCTATTCCGAAATGTATATTTCACTATTTTTTTTATTTTAATCGAAGCGTTAACAAAAACCAAACAAGTTTAATACCAAACACAAAACAATTGAACAACGCGATGCCCATAAAAGCAAAAGGAATATTGGCCAGCCATTAGCAACATGCTTTTTTGTAGCTCACTCGTATTCACAGACGGGTGGAAATTACAAAAACAACAATGTAAACAAATGGGTTTTGGGGGGATAGACGTACGAAAGATATCCATCTCTTTTATTCATTCATCTCTGCTGCCTACAAGCTGTTTTCCCGTAAAATTCATGAAGTCAGGCACATATGCTCATTTCTTTTCTAGTTATGTGAGTTCATGATGGTTGTCCGTCAGCTGCAGTTTTCACCTTGAAAACCCATTTAATTCCCACCAAATTTCTTCCTTTATGCATATCCACTACATCCCAAGTTCTGCTACTTCGCATAGATGCAATTTCTTTCTCCATTGCTGGGATTCATTTATCACATTGAACATCTTGATATGCTTCTTCAAATGTACGTGGCTCTTCGTTGTCTTCACGTGCTGAATAAAAGACGTAGTTTTTACTAAGGAAAGATTTCATTTGTCCATCGTCGATTGGATCGATGCAAGTGTGTTGATGATTGCTCCTACTGAACTTCAATAGATTCGGTTGTCTGGTCCTGTCCCGAATCATGCAATGCGCAATGCTCACCAGGAAGAAACCCTGTTTGATTCTTAGTGACCTGACCTTGGTCGGTATCATTAGCAATAATTAATGGATGTGAACCTGGCTCGATTGTCGATATAACGATGATCCATTGTCCAATTCAATAAATACAGCTTCTCGACTAGTGACAACTCTCCTTGCAACATGAACCCACAAACGATGGCAATTTTGCTCGTTAGCATAGCCGATAAGAGGCATACTTTTCACAGTACCATCCAGGACCTTTTAACACTTGGCGTTTGTACCCATGCTCTACATCCAAAAACGCGTAGACTAGTAAAGTCAGGAAAAACATCCATACCAGAGTTCATACGGAGTCTTTTCAGGATGAGCATTTAAAGGCAAACGATTTTGTAAATAGTTAGCGACATTCATAGCTTCGCCCCAGAAATTCTTGGGAAGACCACAATCCCTTAAAAAGCAGCGAGTTATTTCGATTAGATATCAATTATTCCGTTCCGCAACGCCATTTTGTTGAGAAGAGTACACTACAGTATATTGAGTAAAATTCGCGCAACAATCTCCCAGCGTATTCGCCACCGCGATCCGACCGGATAGTTTGTATCTTTTTACAATGCTTGGTTTCCGTTTCCCAAACAAATTCTTTGATTTTTACTGCTGCTTCAGATTTTGTCTGCAATAGATATATTCGTGAAAATCCACTGAAATCATCAATTATGGTCAGAACATATCTATTGTCTAAGACAACACTCCTATATTTTTTCAGATCCACAATTCTTTGTTGTTAGTCCGGTTGCTATTGCATACTTTGCGCTTCTCTTTAATACTTGTGGCAACGGCCATAACTTGATCTGCAGATCGAATCTCTGCTCAATTATTATCAAATACCACTGTCAATCCATTGCCTTACAAGCTTACTGACAGAAAGTAAGTTCGTATTGTTACATCCGAGCTATGAATCGTAAAGATAAAACGCTATTCTGTTGAACTTTTCTAATAAAATCATTATTATAACGCTTTTACAAATTATTCTAATAATCTACTTCAAAACAATAATTCTTATCCGACTTAAACCAATCACTTAATTACTGTATTACTTTACACTTCTTTATCTTTACAACCGATTACTATTTCGAACTTTACTAATCACTGTTTAAAAGTCAACTGTCCCTCCCTGTTCTCAAATCTGCCCTTTTATATCCGCTCCACCATCTATCGGGAACTTTCTAATAAATTCCTCTTCTTTTAGAAACAAACTCGATGGTTCTAAAATTAGCTCACTTAACTCTCCATTTATTTGACAGATTCGAGTCTCCAATTGGAAGTGGAACTTGTTTGGTGACTAATGGGTTGTTTACATTGTAGGCTCCACGCTACAATATTTTGAAGAAAATATCGAGGAGGAGTGTTGACGATAGTAGCGCTTTACGTTTTTAATTTGTATTCACTATGCGTTTCTACTATCAAGTTTACATGCATTTTTGTCTCTTTATCCAAAATGGCATAACCTGAATCAAAGATAATGGAATACAGAGATATATAACTTTCCAGTGGAAAAGCGGCTGTCTGCAAGCTGTTTTCCCGAAAAATTCATGAAGTTACGCATATATGCTCATTTCTATTCTAGGATATGTGAGTTCATGAATTGGACTTTAATTGAAGAATTCGCTATTCTGGAATGTGTTTTTCAATATTTTTTGATTTTAATCGAAGCCTTAACAAAAACTAAAAAAGTTCAACACCAAACACAAAACAATTGAACAGCGCGATGCCTAAGAATGCAAAAGGAATGTTGGCCGGCCATTAACAACATGCTTTTTTGTATCTCACACGTATTCACAGCGGGAGTTGAAATTACAAAAACAACAATGTAAACAAATGGGTTTTGGGGGGATAGACGTACGAAAGATATCCATCTCTTTTATTCATTCATCTCTGACCTGAATAATGATCAACGGGTTTCCTTTATCTACTCGCATTTAATTTCAAACGCACAGTGTAACTGCCATCTGTTGAGACTTCTGTCAAGCTTACATGCGGTTCGCTGTTTTGCTATATTCATACACCTAGGTATGTAAACCCAGTAGTAAGCCATCTATTACTCATTTACAACTACAGCTGTCCATTTATGACATTTACATAACTTTGAACAGGTAAACAAACAAACCATCTTCATCAATTGAACGAACTCTGATGAAATTATTAAAATTAAAGTTGCGAATCATTTAGTTCAAAAGCTATGGACATCGGTAGTGTTCCAAATATCGAGAAATTGGTTCCGCGGAATTATCTTAATCTCGCCGTTGCGGCAAACAAATCTGAAGATGTCGCGATTCGCGTTCTCCTCGAAACGGTAAGAACTCTGTTCCTTCCGTCTAATTAAAGTCTATTCATACAGTAATTGTGTTTAAAGCGTAAACTTCCCGAAAAAGCATGGAACGAACCCGCAATCGAAAGCTTTATCAAATACTTATCGTCACTGGACAGTAATAATTTCAGCACCCGCGTTGGCTTGGGTGAACGTGAAGCTCGCATTGCTTGCAGTAAGGCCATTTAGCATAGTGCTTACCATTTCATATCTGTAATTGTTTAGGTCTTGTTGCCAAACGTCATTACAACTTTGGGCATGGAGTTGGCCGCTCAGGTGACTTGCTTGAGTCCCAGCCAAAAGCAGCCGGTTCCACACTCATGTCCAATCTGACCAATGCTCTGCTCTTAGATTTAATTCGTTGTCTGGGTGTGAGAAGTACGAAGTTTTGCTTCCTCTGTCCAATGGCCACGGGTATGACTCTAAATATCTGTTTGCTGACATTAAAGAAACAAAAGCCTAAGGGAAAGTATGTTCTCTGGTCTCGAATCGACCAGAAAGCCTGTTTCAAATGTATAACAAGCGCTGGCTTAGAGCCTGTAGTAATAGACATAATCGAGGGCCCAACAGGCCTTCAAACAGACGTAGCTGCGTTTGAGAAAAACATTCAGAAACTTGGCGTAGAAAATATTCTGTGCATCTTCTCGACGACAAGTTGCTTCGCTCCACGCAATTGTGATGATATATTCTCACTGGCGCAATTGGCAAAGAAAACAAATATTCCGCACTTGATAAACAATGCATATGGCCTACAGAGCACTTACCTCACGCATCAGTTGGAGCAAGGGCATAAATCGGGGAGAATCGATTTGTTCGTCCAGAGCACCGACAAGAATTTAATGGTGCCTGTCGGAGGAGCTATTGTCGCTGGTTTTAACGAAGACATTGTGCGGGCGGTTGCTCGCACTTACGCAGGTTTAAAATGTAGTGCTCCTAAGCTTCCGTTTCTAACCTTTTAGTTATTCACTCTGCAGGCAGAGCATCATCTGGACAAGCGATGGATGTTCTAATGACGCTGCTGCACCTGGGCAAATCTGGTTATTTGGAGTACAGAACGGGACGTAAAATGTGCTTTGACTACCTACGCACAAACCTTACGGACTTTGCAGCTGCGCACAAGGAAAGTTTGTTGCCGACCAAAGGAAATCCCATCTCAATGGCTTTAACGCTAAACACGTTCGCCAGCTCTTCAAATTTGTCACAATTTGGTTCGATGCTTTACACAAGAGGGGTGTCCGGTGTGCGAGTCGTTACCACTTCCCAATCCAAGACCATAGATGGCTACAGTTTTAGTGGTAAATAAACGTATAAAAATAGTTTAATAACTCCTAGACTCTTTCACGCCAACCTTTGTATTCTTTTAGCATGGGGAAGTCACAATTCCAATCCAAAAGTTCCATACATTACCGTTGCCGCAGCTTTGGGAGTGACCAAAGATGAAATCGATGTGTTTATGAAAAAGTTAAAGGAATGCTGGCAGAAGTTCCTTCTTACTATAGCTTGAATATCTCATCTGGCAAAAAATATATATACAACCTTCGATGTAGATATTAAGAAAATGTAACTAGTTGTTTGATTTTAGGAAGTCAAATAGGCTTCATTTGATTTACTAATGCACAATATTTCAGAAGAGGTTAGTCTTTCTGCTAGTTATTCATACAAATTTACTACGGTAATTTTGACGTTGAAATAATATAAACTATAATACACTAAACTTAACGGCGTCGCCTCCTAGAGCGAGATCTACGCCTCATGGAGCTAGACCTGCGAGTGCTGCTGCGACGTGATCGTCCCCGCCGTGCTCTTCGTCGAGGTGTATGTGTATCTTCTGGTTGTGCGTCTTCAGTTGGCTATTCGAAAAAAAAGTTATAAGAAATAAAAAAAAAACAACAACTTATGTACCTCCTTCCATTCTTTACTTTGGCGAGGAGATTGGGAACGAGAGGGAGAGGGCGAGGGCGACACATCGGATTCCTCATAAGAACTATATTCTTCCACGGATTTTTTCTTTCGCAAATTATTTGATTTTTCAGATTTATTGATGTTTTTCTTCTTTATTTCTTCAGCCATACTGAAGCTTTGCTTTTATAAGGAATTTATTTATACCAATAATTTTGATCAAAAGGGAACAATCCACACGGCTTGGATATCCGTAGCGAATTAGCCAATTTAATTTACAAAATATTTCAAATGGAATTTATTTTTTTTACGCCAACTGAGTGATTTTGAATTTAAGTTTAAGTAATTCCTTGACAGTAATTTGAGAGTCGTGGTTATAGATCTGAAACGTTTGAAGGATCAGTAAAATCTCATCCAAGAATAAGGTTTTTTTTTTTATTTCTGCACACCACCTTCTAATACGTAATATCTGAGCTAGAATTCAAGACTCTGCGGACCGGTGCATTTTTATACGTCGTGAATTAATGCAAATTCTAGAAATAGCAAACGTCCGTTGGCTCTTTTTTAGTGGGACGATGTCCCTCTGCAGCTGTTCGCTGTGGCAATATCTATTTATTTATTTACTCTTTCACATCAAATGAGAACATACACTGCTCTCGCTAGATTAATTAATACAAAATTTGAATACTTAAATACACAGCTGGTCAAAAAAATAGATGTGAGAACTTTTTTTTTAAAACCAAATTTTCATAATCGGGGTATCGTGAACAAATTCCGATGGAAATGTTTCCCTTGTCAGCAACGTAAATCAGATTGCTGAATTGAAACCATTCCGTGGGAAATATTATTCCCGATAGGGGTGATTTTTTCAATTTGATTTTCGTTTTTACAATTATATTAATAAAATTTGCATTATTTTTGAATATGGAAAAAAGTTATCTGTTTATTTTTCGAATAGATTAACAAAAAAATAACAAAAACTTATGGAATTCTGTTTTCCGCTAAGTAATCATTAATTTGTAAACATGTGTAAGATTATAGTATGTTTAGTGGACGCACTCAGCCTCTTTGGCTCGGGCAGCGCCATCTACATATTCCCCTTGTAAGTAAAATATAAGAAATCAGAGCCAACTTCGGTTCGAACAAAAACGAAGTAGCTGTGGCTAACTCATATTGAATATATACCTAAGACCAGAGACAATACTGAGACCACCAACTCCGACCGATTTCCCGTTACTTAGCCTACAAGCTATATTTTTATGGGGTGGCAAATGCTAAGTGCGCTTGTATTGTTACATAGAAATTCGTATTGACAAATGTCACGTAACTTCAAAAATTCCGACTCACCAACACGCTCGCACCTTGCATATCGTCGATGAAACCAGAAAAGTGTGTAACTCCATATTGAGTGAAAATGGGCCTTGAAATGTGTATCTCCACTAAAAAGTTGAAATTACACACCACGTTGACCTGAAATCCTTTTCATACAATAGAAATAATACATTATAACAATATCTGAAAATATCAGCCATATAACGTTAGCTATCTTAAAAATATGATGTTTTAATGCTCTCCTGAAAAAGTCTTAAAATGGAGTTACACAGTTTTCTGGTTTCACCGACGATATGCCACTTCCGCTGTGGGCAAAGTTGCTGCCAGCGTTCATAGAATTTTATCCGTTAAATTTGAAATTATTGGATAACATTTTCTTTCATGGGTAAGTGTACGTTTGCTTAAAATATTAATGAAAAATGAAATGAAGGAAAATGCAAACATTTTGAGCAAATTTGTCTCTGCCTAAGACTAACTGGACACAGATCCGACCATCTTGTTATAAATTTTTAATAAAATAAAAATGCAATCGTTGTTATAAATGTTGGAGAAAAAGAACTATCAGCATTAGTGAATCGACAACCAGATGTCATCACTACTGCTACCTTTGCACATGCGTTAGCCGATATTTTGTCTCTCGCAAGGCTCTCTTGTTTCTGGCGTACTGAACAACACATCGTCTTCTTTCCTTAATGTATATTTAACTCTTTTAATAAAGTAAATTATTCTTGTGTAAATTATTATTTTGTATGTCCCACAGACATGACAATAAATTATAGATTTTATTAATTTTTTTTTTGATTTTTTTTTTAACTTACTCTAATAGAATGAGTATCCTGCATTATTTTCCAAAACTTTTTAGAGTCGACGTGGCAATTACCCTACCAATTTCTGGCACGTTTTGGGAGGAATGGAATACCATTCCTTTTGCACCGCTTCCCACAATTGATTCCCATTAGTGAAGAACTGACCCCTAATTTTCTTTTCAGTTCATCCCACGAGTTCTGAATGCGATTGAGAGCTAGAGATTGACTTGGCCATGAAACTACAGAGATGTTTTGATCTCGAAACCAATCTTTCACAATACCGGCTGTATGTTTTGGATCATTGTCCTGTTGGAAATGCCATCGGAGGGGCATGTTTTCCTCGGAAAATGAAAGCATGACATTTTCCAAGTTGTCCTTATATCCATATTTTGTCATGATGTTATTGACACGGAATATAGGACCAACACCACACCAGGAAAAACAGCACCATTTCCTCCACCATGTTTAACGGTATTCAGTGTATAGCGAGGATGGTATTCTTTTCCTTTTGGTCGCCTAACGTTACGCCCACAATTTCATTCATTTCATTTCATTTCATTGTTCCGAGGAGAACAAAATTATTTTTGTTTCGTCACTCAACAGAATATTCCGCCATTTTTTCACATCTTCAGGTCCATTCCCACTTCTATGGCTAAAGGCAAATTCTTTTCGGGACCTTACGTTCTTAGCTCTTAGGAGTGGAACTTTTCTGGCGACTCTTCCTGTGAGATTGAAGCTCTGTAGTCTCCTGCGGATTGTGTGTGCACTGATTCCATCCCCAATTTGTGCGCCTATAGTCCGTGATGAAATAAACGGATTTGACTTCGCTAAAAGTAAAATGCGGCGGTTAGTAGTAGCTGTGGTGTTTTTCGGCCTTCCTCTATTTGCTGTTTCTAATGTTGGCTTAAGAGCATTGGTTACGAAGTTCTGTGACCTTCCAAGGGCCTCTTCTATAAATTTATAGGTTTTACCCTCACCCCTTAACCGCTGAACTACTAGACTTTCTTCCACAGAGCAGTGGACTTTTCGACCCATCTTAAAATATGATTTAACAAAAATTGTGATAAAGTGATTTAAAAACAAACGAACCTTTAAAGATAATCAGTTTTTAATAACACTTTTGCAACAAATTGTTACGAAATCAAAAATATCCCTAAAATGAAATGTTTATAAAAACGATGCACACTACAATAGGCGTTTTTCTTTTTTAGTTCAGAGCACAACCTGAACTGTTATACAAAAAGTTCGTGTTTCTTTTTTAGCTCAGATACATCAGAGCTCAGATTTGTGTTTCTTTTTTCGATCTGAGCATTATCAGAGCGCGCTCGATGAGCTCAGAATAAATTGACTGAGCACGCTGAGTAAAAAGCTGAATACACACTCACAGTCACATTTGACAGAAAAAAAAACCAGGAAAACAAAATAAATGAAATGGTGGACGAACTTTGTTTTTCTGGAACTAAAGGATAACCAATTTAATAAATAAAAATTAATAAATATTCAATTTTTACATACATTTATTAAAAATGTCAACTACGTGCTCAAGTGTGTTTCATAAATACATCAGAACGATCTGAGTACGCTCGCTTCAGAGTGCGCTCATAATGCTCGAGCTCGGTTCAGAGCTCAGCTCTGAACTAAAAAAGGAAAACGCCTTATGAGAGGAAGAGAACAAGAAAATGGGCGCGCGCACTACTCTCTCTTGCTCCTATAGTATGATACAGACAATAGGCCACGGTTGCCACTTGCAAAAAAAAACTCAAATTATTTTATTTGATTTTGCACAAAATTACCAGCTGCTAGAAGTCATGGGATCATTTACCTTTTTTCTTATAACAAACCTTTAACAAATTACAGTTATATGTCTGTATATAAATAAAATGATTAATTATTAATCTTTTTTTGATTCGGATCACTTTTTGCAGATCTCGATATTTTTTTCAGATTTACACATACTACCACAAATACAGCACAGCTGTTTTACGTCATTTAAAGAAGTTTGTTTTAAAACAAATGTGCAAAGTTCCGTGAAAACCATAATAAAGAAATATATAAACAGCAATGGACATTGTTTTGGAGGAATTATTATCTTCATTGTCTTCCTCATCATCTGGAAACTACGAATCACCAAAACTACTCCATTTGTAGCTACAAGAGAGGAAACATTTTTCAAGCTGATTTCCATGGTTGATGTTACCAAAAACAAATGCAAATTTGAACAGCTGATATTGTTGTCAAATAACGCACTAATCCATTTACAAAACGGGGGATTCGCTGATTGTGGATGGTCGAAAGCAGACGTATCTGATATCTAGTTAGCGGAAAATAATAAAAAAAAAAAGTTTTTAAATTTGTTGTACTTGTGCAGAAACATAAACTGAACAGGAAATACAATTTTGACAACCTATTAACTAGTGATTTGCGTAGTTTTATTATAATAATAAAAAAAAAAAAAAATTAAAACTATTAAAAATAAAGAGGAGAATGAGTTTGGAAAGGGGTCAGATGCAGCGTACCCGCCCTCCTGACTTTACCCATTTAATCCCTCCATCAAAACTTTTATCCAAGGAGGATAAAATAAAAACTATGCAAACAATTGGTGGTGGTCCGCCATCTTCAACTCTACATTTTGGCGCCGCACATGGACACATGCGATAGTGAATCGGTAATAACCGATAATTTGAGTGAAAATGGCGAACCGGTGATGCCAAATAGTGGGAACAAAACTATTCAGAGTGCTGATCTTCTACCGAAAAACCCGGCCCAGAAACCATTAAAAAATTCGGCTTTGCCACAAATAAACTCTATTTGGGGCAATGAAACATTTTTATTCAGTCAGTCTGCTGACAAAGATCTCAGGAGAATACTAAAGAACGACTCAACAACATTCGAGCAAATCATAAATTGTCGCAAAAGGAGGATTGCGAGTACCCCTTCAAATTCAAAGAAAGCTGCAACTGGTGTAGAAAGCAGAACTCAAGGAAACAGATTCGCGGTTTTGGATGAGGAGACTCTGGACGCTAACATTCCCGAGCAAGCACATAATGAAAAATCAAGAACATTTTTGAATAAGATCAACGAATGGTGTCCACCTATTTTCGCAAAGGGGGTAAGCTCCAAGAACCTGCTAGAATTCCTAAAACTTAACTATAATGGTTGTATTGACAATGTCAAATTCGAAAATAGAGGATTAGGCAGACTTAAGATCTTTGTAAAAGATGTTGGTTTACATTCATATCTTTTGAAAAGCCTTTGCGAAATGGGGGTTAATGCTTTTTCGTTTGTGCCCAAGCAACTAAAGAGATTTTCAATCCTACTTAAAGGTCTCTCCGACGGATTCACTTCTAAAATTATAGAGGATGATTTTGCTAGAGTGGACCCTTCATTGAGGGTACATATCAAACCATTTACAACGAAATGGTCAAAGGAAAACAATGTAGACCTGGGCATATACATCTGCGTATTAGATGATAGAGATAGCCTCAATAAAGTGAAAGTTATCAGGAATATTCTTAATCATAGGATAAGATGGGAGTCCATCAAACGATCAAATATCATACAGTGTTTCAAATGCCAGAGGTTTGGTCACGTTAGTGCCTATTGCGCATTTCCCAACAGATGTGTAAAGTGCAAGGAGTGTCACGAGGCAGGTGCCTGCTCTTTAAACTTGAATAATGACAGGTCTAAAGTTGCCTGTATTAACTGTGGATCGGTAGGCCACCCAGCTAACTTCAGAGAATGTCCAAAGCGCATAGAGTATCTAAAGAGAAGGGAAAGCCTGTCTCTTAATAATTCTGGCAAGATTTCCCAAACTATTAAGCCAGCCTCACAGGACCGTTCGAACATCTCAGCCCCAGGCTCATATGCGGATATTCTCCGAAGCGCACCGAATGTGGCACCGTCTGCAAATCCGACACTACAAAAGAACGCAACATCATCATTTAATGACTTTTTAAAAGAATCCGTTAAATTATTTGGGATCCCAATAAATACTTTAATTATCCGAGTTCGCGAATTTTGGCCCACATACCTGAATATGAATGAATACGAGAAACCTGGTGCTTATCTAGGTTTTATCGCCGCAATAACACCATGATTTTAAAACTTCTTTAAGCCAACATTAACTCTCTTATCTCCCACGATAAATGCTCCGAGCTAAACCTGTTGTTGGGAGACATCTCGCCAACAGCAGTTTTTGTTCAGGAAACCCTATTAAAAGGGAATCGTCAGAGATCATTTGATAACTATTTACTACTGAGAAACGACGCAGGCAGAGGCACAGGGGTTTTAATTAATGACACATTAGAGTATAGAGTTATTCCATTCCGAAATGATATAATCTCCGCAACAATAGTTTCAATAACCCTAACCCATCCTTCAGATCAGAGCTCGAACTTAGCTTTTGTCTCTATTTACATTCCCTGCAATACTGGATCCAGACTAACCAGAGCTATGAACGACCTTCATTCGCTTCTTTCCAGATTTGACTCTTTTATCATAGGGGGTGATTTTAATGCCCGGCACAGTTTCTGGGGAGATACAATGACCAATCTTAACGGACTTCATCTTTTCTCTTGGTTCCAATGCAACGCGTTCCTTAATTTGGACATTATATCTCCTAACAGCCCAACCAGACCCAGCTCATTATCAGTTGTTGACTTCTATATTGTTTCAGCAAACCTTCTAGCTCCACAACATTCTGCACGGAACTTCAGTTGTTTAACAATGGACCCTCTTTCAGACCACTATTCAGTGTTTCTCGCACTGGAATTGATTAACATCTCCCCTATTCTGACAGATCCTCCATTTAAAACCTCATTTAAGGAAACTAATTGGGAATTCTTTAATAACGACTTAACACAAAAACTTAATTCTCTTAACATTCCAATAGATAGAAACCTTTCCAATGAAGAAATAGAGCATGCTGTAGAGCTTTTCTCTAGTTCATTAAAAGAATGCATAGACTACCATTCTAAGGAAATTAAACTTAAAAGTTCTTACAAAAACTTAAGCCGTGAAATTCTGAAACTCCTTAAGATAAGGAAGATTTGGAAATCTCAACTTAAAAGAATTTTTCATAGAGATGGTAATAGAATTAATCAAGCCTACAAATCACTTTCTTCCCATATCAACTGTTTAAGCAAACTGATCAAAGAGCAGATAAGAGCGCACATGAACAAAGAATTCCGAAATAGACTACAACAACTTAAACCATCACCGGCGGTATTTAAAGAAATTGATCGAATCTCTAGACGTAAACAAGCAATTGAACAACCCTCAGCTCATATTATATACGAAAACACACCATACTATTCAACTCAAGAAAAATGAACTGCCTTTGAAAGATTCTATACAAACCTATATTCTCGAACCATTCCCCGATTTAACCCCGAACTTTCTCTAGAGGTCTTAACTCGTAACAACGCCTTTCTGGCCTGGAACTCTAATTCTGTGATAACTCATTTCACCCATAACAATAGTTCACTCTCCACATCTGAGGAAGAATTTGCTTCAGTAGAGTTAATAGAATCAATCATTTATAACCTCAATAATAAAAAGTCTTCAGGGCCAGATTTTATTTCAAACTTTGTGATTAGAAAATGCTTAACTACTATTCCTAAGTTTTTAACTCCTATTATCAACAATTGCATTAATAATGGATTCTTTCCTCTTATCTGGAAGAAAGCTAAGCTCATTCCTATTTAAAAAAAAGAAAACTCCAGCGATATCGGCAACTTTAGACCGATCTCCATGTTATCTAATTTGGGAAAAATCCTGGAGAGAGTACTCTACATCAAAATAGAGGAATTTATTTCTGAACACAGAATTATCCCAATAACACAATATGGATTTAAAAAAAAACACTCCACCGAACATGCTCTTTTGCACTTACAAAACACTGTATTAAATAACCTCAGACATAAGACATGCACCGTAGCCTGCGCATTGGATCTCACAAAAGCTTTCGACCTTGTTTGGCATGATGGTTTGCTGTCAAAATTAATCTCTTTAAACTTTCCTATATTTTTCACCAAAACTATGTTTAGCTTCCTTGCTGACCGTAGTCTTAATGTTTGTCTTGATGCCAATCTTTCCTTACCAGTTCCAGTAGCTTCAGGAGTCCCCCAAGGTTCCATACTCGGTCCTCTCCTCTTCAATATTTTTCTCCATGACTTCCCTTCACAATTTCAAACTTCAAACTCAATCCTATACGCAGACGACACCATAATCTTTGACTCTCACGAAAGACCTCATAGGGCACTTAGTGGCATTAAAAAACACCTAGAGGTAATACTCCCATACTATAAAACTTGGGGCATCAAGATCAACGCCTCCAAATGTGAACTTATCTGTTTTAGAAATGCTTCTACGAAAGGGCATCACCTCGCTGTTAGAGAAAGCAAGCAACTTACTCTTACCTTGGAAGAAAACACATTGGTCAGAAAACCTCTCATAAAATACCTCGGTCTTTTTTTACATGAAAGATGGAAAATGAATCCCCATGCCAGGAAAGCGCTGAATAGGAGTAAGGCAGCCAGTGCAAAACTTAAAGTTCTCCTGAATTCCTCTGAAGTAGAATCTAAAACTAAACTTCTAATGTTTAAAACACTCATTCGTCCAATACTGGTCTATGGCTTCGCTTTATGGTTCCAAATTTCCCCGACAGTAGCTCACGAGTTGCAACGTTTTGAAAGATCTATAATAAGAAAATGCATGATGAAATTTAGGAGACCATCAGGCAAATGGTTTAGAAACAAGGTCATGTATGAGACTTCTGGTGTTACACCGTTATTATCCTACCTTACAAACCTAGCAAAATCAAGGCTCCCCAAACTTAGACATCACCCTAATAACATCATCCAAGACATCTATAATGATAGCATTGGTTATTCGATACTTGAAAGATACTACATTTCTCCGATTGGCATACTCAATGAACGGTCCACACCCCTCTTCGAAATAGATGATGACTGTCATTTCTTATCCAACTTCTACAAGAAAAGCAGTGACCTAACCTATAGAGGTTAAAGCCCCCATTTCTCAAAGGGAAAACTAAAAACCTAAACAATTTCAAATACCACACAAACCAATAACCCACTATAATAAGCTAACTTCGATGTACATAAAGTAAATAATAGTAAAATATAATAAATTCACTCAAATTCACTTAACTTATTAAGCTATGTAAGATTAGATCATAACACATAATTTCCTATAAATCTATGCTTATCATAGTCCAGAAATGTACATAATTTTATTTTATTCTATTACATTTCTTTCTTTATTTTTTAACCTTTATTATTCTTAAACTTCCTATTCATACTAACCACATTTTCATTATTTCTATCCATACCTCTGCGTTGTAAATGGATTCCCAATATTCACTTTTATCACCTCTATAAATTATAAGTTTACTATAGCATTTGCAAGAACATCACTGTAATTAAATTATCATAAATTCTTCAAGCATCCGTTCTTTAAAACACAAGTTTCCCTGTTTCACCTTTCATGCAATCTGGTATGACTGGTGCACAGTTTATTTTTTTTTTTTTGTTATATTTTTGTTACCTAATTTAAAGTCCCACACGAACTGTCATGTTTCTATTGAGCGAACATGTTTATCTTCTTTTAACATTGTGTAGTTTCATTAGTTTTCTCTATCGTCAAATCATGTCGAATTTGAAATCTATCTGTGACAGCCAGACCAATTCCAAGTCGGCTTTATAATTTAATTTATGTAAAAAAAAAAAATGTATATTTAAGTAATAAGTCTCAATAAATCTACATACATACCATTTACAAAAGCAGATCAATTTCATTGCATGTTCCATGAGCCGCATAAAATCTGAGATCTGAAAAAGATTTTTGGTGGTCCCTATGGAAAACGACATAAGTTGTAAGTGTGTAACGTAATTTGACGTCCATTAAAAGCTGTGCGGTAATCAGCCCTATTCTTTATCTAATAAAAATTGAAAATGAATCAACTAACGTTTCATCCGGCAGTTTCATGATATCTTTTTTGGATTTTCTAACGTTTCTGCGAAGTTCTCTGTTTGATGATTCTCTAATTCCACTGTTTGAAGGCGGACAAAAAAGTCCAATCCTACCCATACAAACTTCTTACGGATTTCACGTGAACAGCTTTAACAGCTGTGTGCTTGAATGACAAATTCGTTTGGATAATGTAGTTCACCCGATGGATAGCAGAATGGAAAGGCAGAGTGAAAGGGAATCGAATCTACTGTCGTTTTCCATTGGGCAAAAAGAAGCGTCCGGGACCGTCTGAAACCGTTCCATTGGCACAAAAATACTCTTCTGGTGATTCTGAGGAGAGAATTTCGCTTCTCGATTTGAAGTCAGAATCCACCCAAGGAGCACTCACACAAGTGTAATGTCGTTTTCCATTGGGACAAAAAATCAATCTTTTTTTTGATCTAAATCACTTTTGGCGTTCCATTGGGAAAAAAAATCAATCTTTTTTTTGATTCGGATCACTTTTTGCAGATCTCGATATTTTTTCAGATTTCAAATACAGCACAGCTGTTGTACGTCATTTAGAGAAGTTTGTTTTAAAACAGATGTGCAAAGTTCAGTGAAAACCAAAATAAAGAAAAACATAAACAGTAATGGACATAGTTTTTGAGGAATTATTATCTTCATTGACTTCCTCATCATCTGGAAACTACGAATCACCAAAACTACTCCATTTGTATCTACAACAGAGGAAACATTTTTCAAGCCTATTTCCATGGTTGATTTTACCAAAAACAAATGCAATTTGAGCAGCTGATATTGTTGTCAAATAACGCACTAATCCATTCACAAAAGCAGATCAATTTCATTTCGTTGCATGTTCCATGAGCCGCATAAAATCTGAGATCTGAAAAAGATTGTTGGTGGTCCCAATGGAAAACGACATAATTTTATGTATTTTATACAAGTCAACTGACAGCAGCCGTAGATAATTTGTTTGCATTTCACCAATACTATTGTGGATTCTTTCAGAAGCTCTTTTGTTGTTCCATTGGATTTCAGAATGAGTGGATCCCCGAGTGAAACCAATGGAAAACGACATACGATTCACGTGAATTGCAGAATAGGGCTGTTGGTGACTTGTTTTGAAAGTTTAGTGTATAAGAATAAAACGAGTCGATTCTACTTCACGAATTTATTGACAAATATTCTTATTACTAATTTCCCTAACATATGGGTAAATCGGTTTGGCAAAAAAACGAGCGCGGTGCGTGTGCGTGTGGAGGTAAACAGCCAAAGACTAACTGGTTTTCTCGGACGATGTCAAAACGAAAACTTGTCTAAGCCGTTAGTCACGCTATAGTTTTCGCTGTGATATGCGGTACGGTTAATTGGGCTGGGCTTATCAATCGGCTTACGCAGGAAAAAAATCATAGGGTGTTGTCTCTGCGGTTTATTCCGGGTTCTGCTACACTACTCCCCCTATAGTCGGAAGGTCTTCGGCGGCTTTACTGTTCTCCCAGAGCGCGTTCTGTATGAAGGTTTTTGTGTACAGCTAGTTGTGTTGGAATTCTCTTCAACCAAGATGAAAGCTGCCTTCAGACGGTCGATTGTTATTTTTTGTACGCTGCCGTTGATATTTACCTTAAAACACTTCTGATGACGCTGTTCGACTTTAAACGGACCATTGTACGGCGGTTGTAGAGGTTTGCGGACTGCATCTACTTTAACGAACACATGTGTACATGTGGCTAACGCAGGCTGGATGAAAAAAGTTGTTGAAGAACCATGATGCACGTTGTCTCCGAGTTGGAATTTTTTCAGGGACGTAGACAATTGTCGAACGAAATCATTATCGCATATATTTTCCTGTCGAGATACAAAAAATTGGCCAGGTATTTTTAAAGTCTTACCGTACAGCATCTCGGCTGGAGTTGCATTGAAATCCTCTTTGCAGGCCACCCGGATGCCAAGTAATATAAACGGTAGCTCCTCCGACCAGCTGGCTGGCATCTTAGCTTTAAACGCTGCTTTTAAAGAGCGATGCCACCGTTCTACCATCCCGTTCGCTTGAGGGTGGTAGGCGGTTGTTCGCAAATGGTGAACGCCTAGCATCTTGTTGAGTTTGCCCGAACAAACTCGATTTAAACTGCCGCCCTCTGTCTGACGTTATACGGGATGGGACGCCAAAACGTGATATCCAGCCTGCTACGAACGCCTTCGCTACGCTTTCTGCAGTGATGTCGCTGATGGGGATCGCTTCCGGCCAACGAGTTGCTCTGTCGATGATAGTAAGTATATACGAGAAACCGTTCGATGGCGGCAATGGCCCAACCAGGTCGATATGGAGGTGGTCAAAACGCTCAGATGGTTCGTCGAAAGCTTGCAATGGTGCCCGATTGTGTCGTTGAATTTTCGCTCTCTGGCATGCAATGCAATGTTTCACAAATTCTCTGCAGTCATGACGCATATTCGGCCATACAAATCTTTGTTGGATCAGCTTGGTAGTTGCTCTGGTACCCAAGTGCGCCAAACCATGCAATTTCGCTAAAACAGAATGTCGAAAATTTTAGTAACGAAAGGTCTTACGTACATGCCTGACACGTCACATGGGAGGTTGCTTGACGATTCTGTGTTTTTTACGGCTTTTAACAGTAGTGACGTCTTGTTGTCGCTGAGCAATGACTGCAGTTCAGAGTCAACTTGCTGGTCTGCTTCTAGCTGTTTAAAATCGATGTCGTTTTCGACCGCCACTGCTGCAATTCTCGACAGCATGTCGGGGACGATGTTTTCTTTTCCAGCGATATGGCGTATGTCGGTCGAGAATTGGCTGATGAAATCCAACTGGCGGGCTTGCCTGGGTGACGCCTTCTCTGCTTTCTGCCGGAACGCGAAAACTAATGGTTTGTGGTCGGTGTATATCGCAAAGTTCCTTCCTTCCAGTAGTTGGCGGAAGTATCGTATGGCTTCGTAAATAGCTAGCAATTCACGATCGTACGTTGAATATTTTTGCTGCGGGATGGATAGCTTTTTCGAGAAAAATGATAGTGGCCTAGTCTGTGCGTTTTCTGTTTGTTGTAAAACTGCACCGATGGCGAGATCCGATGCATCTACGGCTATTGAAATTGCGGAATCCTTCGCTGGATGAGCCAGCAGTGTTGCGTTACATAGTGCTGTCTTGTACTGTTCAAAAGCGGCTTCAGCATCGGATGTCCACGTTATTTGACGGTTATCGTTCTTCACGTTACCTTGGATTTAAACTTGCAGACGATTCTGAATGACAATGGCGTTCGGGATAAACCTCCTGTAAAAGTTGATCATCGCCAGGAATCTTCTTAAATCTTTGACAACTGATGGCTTTATGTAATCCTGTATGGCGACAATCCTGCTTGGCAAGGGCTTAATTCCTTCGGGGAGAACCAAATGGCCGAGAAACTGCACTTCGGCCTTGCCAAATGTGCACTTCGCTAGGTTGATAATCAGTCCGTTGTCTTTGAGCCGTTTAAAGATGATTCTCAGATGTAGCTCATGCTCAGCTAACGTCTCGGAGGCGACCACGGCAAAATCCAAACCTCGAAGTACCTCATCCAACGTCTGCGCAGCATTTCGAAGCCCGTACGTCATAAACATAAACTCGTATAACCCAAATGGGGTTATAATCGCCGTTTTTGGTATATCGCTTGGCTCTACTGGTACTTGATGATATGCCTTCTTCAGGTCGATGGTGCTGAACACTCTCCGTCCGTGTATTATGTGGGCGAAGTCCTGGACGTGAGGAACCGGGTACTTGTCCGGCACCGTAACTGCATTCAGGCGTCTATAGTCACCACATGGCCGCCAAGTGGAATCCTTCTTAGGCACCATGTGTAGAGGTGAGCCCCAATTACTCTTAGACGGCCTGCAAATGCCGAGTGCCATAAGTTCCTGGAATTCTGCCTTGGCTGCTGCCAGCTTTTCGGGCGGGAGTCGTCGAGGTTTAGCTGTCACCGGTGGGCCGTTTGTGACGATACAATGAGTAACGTCTGTCTGTACTTGATGGGTTTTCGTGGGCTGGTCATCGAGAATATCCTTGAATTCCCTTAGAAGAGAGGAGAACTGGATATTTTTGTCTATAATAGTTACCTGCGGCGCATTAGATGGATGCATTTCTCCAATCCTTGATAGTTCAGTAGACGTATCGATGAGCTTTCGTCTCCGAAGGTCGACCGTTAAATTGTAGAACGTCGGCTATTGTGAAGTGCCATGGAAAATTTCGTCGGAGGCCGAGCGATGGGATAAGTCGCTGCTGTCCATATGCGTTGATCACCGATCCGTTGGCTGCGTAGAGTTTTATGTTATTTGATTGGTTACTTACTGTGCAGAAAAAACGTTTTGGTGGTGGAATGATGGAAACGTCTGCACCAGTGTCGATAAGGAAATTCCTTCCAGTTGCGTCGTCAATTATAAAAAGGCGAGCAGAAGCAGCGCCAAGCTCAGTCGCCTCTGTATGAGCTCGGCTTTTTAGTTTTCCGCCCGAAATGCGCATGGCGAACGACATTTAGTTGCTTTTGCTCCAAACCTGGCGTGGTACCAGCATTCCTCATTCGGCTTGGTTCGTCGTTCTGAGATGCTTCTTTGTCGGCTAACTGAGCGTGATGTTGAATTACTTCGTTGACCTCGGCATCTTCTTTCCAACTGCTGGAAACGCCTGCAGATGTCATCCATTTGCGAAGTCAGTCTCTCAAGCGCTGACTCATTTGCTGTACGAGAGTTGCTGGCTAGTGATGAACATGCAGCTGACACAGAAACTACGTTTGTTGTCTCTACTATACCGTCAGCCATTTTCGCTAGTTTATCGAGAGCTTCCTCACTCCACGGCGACAGAATTTGCTGAAGTGTCATCGGCAAACACCCCAGCCAAAGCGTTACTAGAAATTTTTCATCGATCGTCTCCCCAGCTAAACTTCTCATCTCTTCCAGCAATCGTGATGGCTTTTTATCGCCCAGTTCCATTTGCGACAGCAATTTTTTGATCCTGCCCTGGTTGCTTGGTGTGAACTCTTGAATGAGTTTCTGCTTAAGCGCCATGTATTTCCTGACGTTGGGGGGTTGCGCAAAAATGTCCTCACCTTTTTCGCTACTTGTTGGTTTAACTGGGAAACCACAGCGTGGTACATGGTAGTGTCCGAGGAAATGCGATTAAAGGCGAATTGGGACTCTAACAAAAAAAACCACAGCTCGGGGTCAGATGTAAAAAAATCTTGCGTTTTGATACGCGACGAATTAAAGACATGCGCTAAATCGCTCCTAATACTTTCACTTCCGTTATACTGTTGAGAAGTACTACCGTTGCCTGGTTCTCTGTCGTCGTCGCTTGACTTGATGTCATTTCCAATCATTGCTTATTATAAATCGCGAATTTTCTTAACGGGGTCACCAATTTTAGTGTATAAGAATAAAACGAGTTGATTCTACTTCACGAATTTATTGACAAATATTCTTATTACTAATTTCCCTAACATATGGGTAAATCGGTTTGGCAAAAAAACGAGCGCGGTGCGTGTGCGTGTGGAGGTAAACAGCCAAAGACTAACTGGTTTTCTCGGACGATGTCAAAACGAAAACTTGTCTAAGCCGTTAGTCACGCTATAGTTTTCGCTGTGATATGCGGTACGGTTAATTGGGCTGGGCTTATCAATCGGCTTACGCAGGAAAAAAATCATAGGGTGTTGTCTCTGCGGTTTATTCCGGGTTCTGCTACAAAAGTACTAACGATGATAGTCTCCTTTCCTACTGCTCATATGTTTTGCTGAGGTCCTCGTAAAGACAAACTTTAGTAGCATACTATTTGGCATCATCTCCACATACGTTCAAGTAGTATTCTCGATCTGCCTGTTTATTTAAAAAGTATTCAGTCATTTTTATTATAAATATATATTCGGTATTTCTTAAAGAGAATGTTCCGCTTACCAAGTTCTACACCTAATTACATGCTGCATCTGGAGACTGGAGCACCGCCTATGTTTTTGGAAACACTGAGATTACATTTTGAGTATATAATAAAAGTTATGGGTATGAGTGATGACAGACTGCCAAAAGTTGTACTCAAGCGTGTACTACGAAAGAAAGCAAGTTTCTTTCAAGAATGGGAACGCCTTGCATCAGACTGTGGAATGAGCATACGTATAGCACCCGATGAGCAACCCGAACATCTAAGAACGCAACTCAACATCCTATTGGAAAAAGTAGGTCGAAATATGTATGATCGCTTTGTAACAGTTGCACAGTCCTCTCAGTATAGGACATACTACAGTAAGCTTAAATATCAATTAGCAGAAAAAACATATTTTCTGAACAACAATATGGTAGAGAAGATAAGTTTAATTTTTAAAATCAGAGGAGAGCTACTGAACCTGAACTTCATTCCACACCCCCCAGAACTACCTATCCTGTGTAATATTTGTAATATGAAGATACCAGAGGATGTATTTCACTTTCTTGCAGTATGCCCAGTCTTAAAAGAAATACGAATAAGGTTTTTTAAGTCATATACCTTGGAAATAGATGAAGCAATTCAAATTTTAAATGGAGACCGAGGATGGGATTTACTCTACAACTACTGTACAAATGCACTGCGTTATAGAAAATGTATAGTTGAAGAAGATTTTTAAAGTTTACGCTATTTTGTCAATCTGGTAGACGGCCATAGGCCAAACCATAATAGACTTAAGTATATATATATATTTCTTTCTTTTTACGAAGACTGTATTGAATTAAAGATGAAAATAAAAGTCAAATAAACTAACTAACTATTATAAATATAATATGACTCCCCCTCATCCGCTTTTACAGTGGAATCGCTTACAGTGAAACAAAATGGAATAGCATGTGAAGTGAAAACAAAGTGCTTAATCAGAATAACAATAATGCTATATGGCTAAATTACTATTTTTAACTAAACTACAATTATTTTCCTTAAATTATCAATCACGAGGAAATTTTGTTGACAGTCAATGGCTGGGAATGGTTTCGCTGGCCTTCAGTGGTCTTCCTCTCCATTTCAGCGATGATGTCTTTCATCTAGAAAACGAACCGTGTTTACTGTAAACGTGTAACAGCTCTTAAAATGCTTACTTCTCTGTTTTTCTTCTCCAAGACTTCCTTCATACGAATCTCAATCTTCGCCAGCGATGCATCGTACTCGGACTTAATGCGATTGTACTCTTGGATCATATGATTCTCCTTATCTTCAGCATAGCGCTAAAATTGACTCGTGAGTTTGTTAAGTAGACGCACAATAAATTATTAAAGTACTCACCTTATAGTTGGCAGCTGTTTTCTTTGCAGAGTTATACTTCGACTGCCATGATGCGATGGCGCTTTCGTGCAGCTTTTTCATGTTGTTGGTCTCTTTTCGTTGTTCCTCCCATTGGGTCATAACAGCCTTCATCGCCTGTCGCTCCTCTACTATTTGGTACTTCCGTTCTTCGAGTTCACTCCGTAGCTCACTAATCCGTTGTGTTTTTGACTTAAGTTCATCACGACAGTTGTGCAGAATGAGGTTTTGTTTCTGGAATATCTCGTTAGTCTCTTCGTCCTTGTTCTTCATTTGTTCTTCGGTCTTGTCACGCTCTGAGAGAATTGCATGTTTCAGTACCTGCACCTCATTTTGGCGCTGAATCAACTCCATGTTTATTTTTTCTATATATCGTTCTAGGCTTCCGATTTCCTGTTCCCGTTGAGCCATTCTAACTTTGAAACTATGTTCGCTGTGTCTTATTTCATCTGCGAATATTTTAGCCATCTCATTGCGGATTCTGGATTCAACTTGTTGCCGATTGAATTTTGATTTTTGCTGGGGTGAAGTTTCGATGGCTTTGTCTTCGGATGATGCCTGCTTGAGCGATGATGCGCCGGAACTGCTTTGCGTTTTTATGTACTCTTCAAACTGCTGTGCTTTAGCTTTTAGCTCAACGATAAGCTTTTCTCTTTCATCGATGAGAACAAGTTTGTCTGACAAATCAGATATATGCTGTTTAGCTTCGTTGATTTCAGAGTTGAGCTCATCTATTTTCTTCTGATATATTGAGCATTGGTTTGTCAGTCTCAGGCTTTGAATCTCCAACTGAAAGGGAAATAGGTTTTATTGGAAATGAAAGACCAAAAACCCTCACTCACCTTTGTACATTCAGCAACGTACTCAATACATTTCGTGCATGGGCTCGACGCATTTTTCGGCGATGCAGTGAAGCAATCTGCCTTTTCTGTAAATACGTCGAAGGTACTATTATTAAGAACTGAATTTCAACCACTTCACTTAACTTACTTTTGCCCAATTCCTCCCGCAATTGTGACAGGTCCTTCTCATGGGTCATCCTTTGCGTTTCCAATATCTTCGACAATTCGGAACATTTTACTTCCGCCAACTGCAAAGCCCTATTCAGATTTGCAGACTTTTCCTTTTGCTCCTGCAGCTCTTTACAGAAATCGCTTTTGCGCAAATGTTTCAATTCCATTGCCATTGCTTCCTTTTCGTTAGATATATCAACGTATAGATTTTTCAAGTGGTCGCACTGTTTTTGCGAATCTTTCAGCAGAAATTTCAGTTTTTCAATTTCCAACTCAGCATTTTTATGGCTTTCGTTTTCTTGCACAAGTTGTTCGTAGTTCAGTTTCAAACTGTCACGTTCTTGTTTTACTTCCTCCAAGTCAATCTGAAGATTCTTAACCTTTGAATCGAGTACTCTTAACTCTGAAGCCATACTAACGTTTGCGTTTGCTGCTTCTTGTCTACTTAGCAGCAGTTCTTTACTCTCTTCAAGTTTATTTTGTAGCAACTGCCGTTCTTCTTTTAATTGATCGATTTCAAATTGCAATTTTTTAACCCTATCGATTGAATTGCTAGATCGTAACTCATTCAACTCTTCCTCAAATAATTTAAGTTTGTTTTCTAGTCTTAGGTTCTTCTCCTTGCATATGCTGATTTCAACCAGCGCCCTATTCTCCTCATCTTTCAAGTTCTTTATCTCGTGGTTCTTAAGATCTAGTGATTGCTGCATGATGCGAATTTCTTCGCGTTTTTTCCTTAAATTGGCCATTGCTCTGAAGAGTTCCGCTTTGAGGTTGCTTAACCGATCGACTGGGGTAATCGGAGTGCTTTCCACGACTCTGCCTTGCGTTTGACTGAGACGCCCAAAGCTTTCATCGCAATTTTGTCGAAGAACAGTATCCATTGCGTCGAGATCAGCTGTGGTCTGTTCTAGACGGGAATTAAGGGAGTCTATAGTCCGTTCCATAGTTTGTATTTGCATCTGCAAGTCAGCTACCAAACGTTGAAGGCGATTATTCTCTTGTGAATAATCACGTCTACACATCAGTTCCTGACATTGTTTTTGCGCTTCTGCAAGTTGCTTAGACAAATCATTTATTTTCGAAGACTTTTCAATTAGAATTTTTTCATGGCTGCTTTGTAGAGCTTCATAGCGAGCTTTCATGTTGTCTAGATCTGTAGTCTTCTTGTCTAGCTTATATGTTATGTTGTCCAACTTCTGTTGCATAGTTTCCATTTCAGCTTGATGTCGCTGGTCGGCTTCTTTACGTTTTATTTCAACATTCCGGTCGTTATAAGTGTGCATATTCTTTTCAACCATGTGATATTTCTGCTGCACATCTGCATACAGCATCTGGGATGTTTCTAATTTTCCCAAGAGCTCGTTATTTTTATCGCTCACCGCTTTAATTTCTGATTTTAGTTTTTGAATTACGTTCTCCAAGTTGGAACATTTCTCCTTACTCTCAACTAAAAGTTCGTGTTCTGATTTTTTTGCGAGGTTGGCACGTTCACGCTCTGCTTCTGAAATGGCTAAGCGTTTTTCAGTTTCTTCACGTTTTCTTTTCTCGTCGTGGGCAATTTTACTGATGTTATCGAGTTCACTGGAATACAAATATTTAAATAACCTTTAAGTGGGAAACTCGAGTTGGAAGAGCCAACCGAATCAAATGGTTTTCGCTTTATCCACGTACAACAACATGCATGCACCTTGTGACTTACCGCGATTTTGAGTCCAAGAGCATTTTCATCTTTTGAAATTCCTCTGCGTACATATTATAATGATTGTTGTTGGACGGATAACTAGGTGGCTGCCGATCGATTTGAGGCGCCACACCCATGCAATGATTGCCATTGAAGGCGTTGAGTTTGCCTGCGTTTGACTCGAGGACGTCTGATTGAAAATTCGAACTATCGACGGTATTATCATCATCATCAATCAAGTCATCAAAGGCGTTTTGCAAATCGTTATCGAGCTTAAATTTTACAAAACAAAATAGATTGTTGTGGAAAGTAAGCAGTTTCATTATCAAACCTCTTCATCCCGTCGTTGCTGGTCTTTCAGAGCTTCAAGAGCTTCTTCCTCTTCGGCTCGATTAATGCTATTATCAAGTTTTATACTTTCGCCGCCTTGAAATATACTTATCCCAGGAGTATTCATTGTTTGGAAATTATTTTGTTAAGTATTGGAAAACACGCAACAAAACAGGAAACAATAGAAATTAATTAAATAAACAGAAATACATATAGTGAACACAGCCAATATTTACGGCAATTCAATTTTTTTTTTTACATATTACGGAGAAAAATCTATTTTATTTAATATTTTATCTGTTAAAAAGTTATAGAAACTAACGTAGAATTAACTTTTCAGACACTTCTTGACGTTTATTGAGTTGTAACGTCAATTCATTACGACGCGCCATCTGTCTGCCAGATTTAATAGGTCGGTCTTTTAGGGTGCGCCTGTATTTGGAAATGTAATTCATTGCAGGGTTGTCATCTTAGGGAATTAAGGGAATGGTTAATTGAAAGCTGCGAAGGAATCTTTCATGATATGAAAATCAGCTGTAAAGTAAAATATGAATAAGAGGATCCTATTTTAATATTTTTTTTCATGTATGTATAACGCCCGTATATTTTTAACAAAAAAGATATATTTCACCAAAAAATGTAAAAAACATTAAAAAAAAATGTAAAAATATTTAAGAAAAACAGTATTTTGCGCAGTATACATTTTTTTTTCAATAAAAATTGACAAAGATAGAAAATCAACCAACGAGCAATCCATTTCCGTCATCTAAATCGTCTTCGTTTTCAATTTCAATATCTCCTTCTGTGATTGTTGTTTTGTATTATTGTTCTTTATAGCAATTTGACGAAGCGATTCTGGCTTTGTTTTGAGGTGTTCAAAGAAATTAGCGCATGAATATCTTAAATTACATTACGCAGAATTTCGAGAAAAAAAACTGCAAAAGTGTTTGAAGTCATTTTAAATCGTCAATCGAAAAAAAATATAATATTTTTATACACCATTGTTTGAATTTTCTCACAGGTCAGACCGCTTATTTATAAGTCAGTTTTATTGCTTTCTTTTAGAAGCTTTATAAAGAAGTTGTTCCTTGATGGTTCTTGATGGTCACATTTTCATTCTTTTGCGAATCGCCGCCAAATCTTTTATCGGTATTCACGGCAACGTCAAACAATACATGTATGGGCTGAAATTGTTTGTTGAGCTATCGGTGCCGAACAAAATATTCTTTGGAATTCGAAGCGAAAGAGTGCGAACAGAAATACTCTCGGCGTTTATATATACATTTTTTTGTAGCATACACCCTTGGAGCAGAGACAAATCATACTTATCCCCCAAGCCCAACTCAGTCACAATCCTCTTGCCGCTGGCCCCCTCAATTTTTTTTTCAAATTCGCCATTTTGTTTTCCTATCGGTGTTATATCAATTAAGAATCCGTGTGACATGCAAAAACATACAGAAAATACAAAAATAAATGCTGCCAACATCAGGCCTGTTTTTTTGAACATCGTTCTCAGCAAAGCAAAGTAAAGTAGGATTTTCAGCACGCAATTACAACAACTACGCTTTACTTGACAATTCGAGACTCGCAGTAGTTATTGTAAATTGTGTGCTGAAAATCTTACTTTACTTTGCTTTGCTGAGACCGAAGCTGAAAAAAACACGGCTATCGGCAACCGTGGGGAAATGTGCTAGAGTTCGGGAATACCACATTTTTACATAACTTAATGCTATTGGTTAGTTATTATAAATTATTAAAATTAAAGCAAAGTAAAGTATGATTTTCATCACGCAATTACAACAACTACGCTCTACTTGACACTTCGAGACTCGTAGTAGTTATTGTAATTTTTGTACTGAAAATCTTACCTTACTTTGCTTTGCTAAGAACGAAGCTCAAAAACACTTGGAGTTTTATCACAAAACAATGTTATTCTATCCGTCCACAGTTGCCACATTATCAACGTTTAACTAAGCCAGAAGAATAAAGGGATGCACAATACTAAAGTAAACGTTTGACTGTACGGAACAGCGCCATCTAACATACAAAAGTATGTGACACGTATTTTTTTAAGCCATCTTGTTTACGCGGCCGAAATTATGGTAAAGTTGCCGATATTTTTATAGCGGAATTTCGTTATCCCCTTCATAACGAAATGGCTTCCGGAAGTGATAAATAGACAATTATTTATTTATTTCGTATAATTGATTGATGAATAGTTGGTTAAATGTGCTGAAATTAATTGACATTATAATTTGACACGTTTAAAATAAGTAATGGAAACGTTTTCAAATGATTGCTCAAATGTTATTTATAATTACAACATCCATAAAACGTCTCATTCTTATGATTTTATTAGCATTGACTACGGGTAAACGGATCTTTTAGTTCCATCTCGTGCAAATTGCCTGCGTGATAATGTAAATGCAGCAATGCAATGTCAAGTTACAGCGGGAACGACGGAAACTCAGCAAGGTTGCTTCAGATTCCCGGCGCTAAAACTATGCTCTTCATTTCTGCAATAATGACGTCCACAAGTGCTGTGTGGTCTGGAGTTGGTAAGGTGAATCTGGTGCCAGAGAACAAAATGTGTGTTTGTGTAAGTAGACACTTTGTTCGAACATTTTTATGTGAGCCCGTTTTTCGTCTGCAAAATTTGGTTAAAATCTGGGGATAGCTTCAAACCAACGCAAATCCTTTCACAAATGCAAGGTGAGGGCAGAAGCCCAACAGTACACAATTCAAGTTAAAATGTGCGAGCAAGGCAATAACAGGTTCCGTTGTTTGTTTATAAAAATAAAATGCCTACATCTAAAATTATTTAAATATTTTTCGTTTTATTATTTGTTCATGCTTTTTTGTTTTTCTTTTTGTTCTGCTTGGTTTCTTACTTTCAAAAAAAGATTTGTTTTTTGTTTTCGATTTGTTTTTTATTGTACAGACTGTCCATTTAAGTTCATAAACGCACTTATATTGGGACATTTATCTAATTTCTCGGCATCGATTTGGAAAACCTTGGACATTCGTCTCCAAGTCTGTGCATCGAAGTAATAAAAGGTTCCTCGTTCTTTTGTACCATTTTTTTCATATTGATTAAGTCCCGGAATTCGAGTTATCCAGATTTTCTCTTCTATGTGATATCTCCATTCCCGATTATGTCTGAAATGGAACAAAAAAAAAATCTCTTTAGAAACCCTATTCATTTGACGAGAGATCCTTGCTTTAGCTTACAATTCAGCTGCGGCCATTAATTGCATCACATCACCAATATTCGTGTAGAACAGAAAGAATAGCAGATCTTCTTGCAGTTTTTTAAGAACCGGATGCGAAAGTTTATCTCTTATCGCAAAGTTGATCAAGTATTCAGGCGGCACACTGTAATCAACATCTTGTGCTCTAGAACAAAACAAAAAGAACACAAATTAGATAATTTATCTATTATCTAATTTGAAATAGATTTGGTACGATCAACTTACCTGCAGGGCTGATCCGCAAAGGGTCCGGCGAATGTTGGGTGCAAGTTATCTTGTGAATTCAAGTTTAACCCCAGTGCAGTTAACTCCTCTCCCATGGCTAAACTGACTAAATTCTGATCAGAGTCAGATGCCCGAATAAATGTCAGTAAACCCACCATTCCAAATTGGTTATTCACCATAGTCGCTGGGATGTTTGTGACTTTGCCTGCAATTATCATACATGAGTATTCCGCGAAAGAATGTTGAATGACGAGCTAAGCACATACCATCAGGCGACGTTTGTACTCCTCGTTTCACAAGTTTGTCATTGCTGGAATTGTCGTTTTGATGCTCCATACCGCCACTACCAACAGTCAAGCCACTACCCACAATAGAGTTCATAGACTTTTCCGTGCCGTCCAGGTTGTTTTCCGATAAACCGGCATTCGTTGAGCCGTCGGAATTTTGAGTGCCAGGGAGCGCAGGAAAATCTTCATTTGACATTGTAAACTCTGATTGTTCGGATGTTGGCTGTTTAACCATCCCGACTGTAATAAAAGGAAAATAACTTGATTGTTGCATTTCCTCGCCTATGGATAGGGTAAATAAGGGTAATTAAATATGTAAATTTGATTGCCTAACTACAAATCACGAAAATGCTTTATTCTTATAACTATTAATATTGTTCCAAAACCCAAATATAAAACAAAAATCATAAAAGTAGCAAATAATAGTCGATTAGTTTAAAAAAATGCATCTACACAATGTCTAACTTAAACGATACCAAAAGCAAGTTACTGTAAATGAAGATATGAAGTCTGATCTAAGATCGACCAAGCACATACGACTCTATTGCCACAGAATCACCCTGATAAATGTGTCGATTCACTGACCAGTGACTATAATAAAGTCGAAAGAAAAGGGCACAAGTTAACACAAAGTCGGAACCAAGTTAGAAGAAAGAAGATAACATTGTAGTACACTTGCTACCTACAGTTTCTGGCTACATAAGAATTGATGTTCGTTTATTCCAGAGCCATGAGAGCAGCATGTCTATCGATGATGATAGCGATATCCCCCACATAGGCGTAACCTCTCCTCCCATAAGTATCATCTAATTTAGGATCTGCGGAATATATGCCCGAGACTGTTTCTCTGTTTTGGAACTATATGTGTAGATTCATAAACAAATAAATAGTTAAATAAATAATAAATAGCACTCATTCCGTAATTTTTCAGACGATTATCGTCGAAATGATAGACCTCCAAAAGTAGCAAATAAGTGCAAAAATTACGAGTTTGACACCTTAATCTAGTTCATTTTCCATAAATGTAAAGAAAGCTGACGATAGTGATACAAATTCGGGCAGAATATAACTTCTTATGGTCATCAAAGTTTCAAAAACGATATCGTCCCGACGATTAGGCGTGTTTTTTTGAGCTTCTTTTTCAGCAAAGCAAAGTAAAGTAGGATTTTCAGCACACAAATTACAATAACTATTGCGAGTCTCGAAGTGTCAAGTAGAGCGTAGTTGTTGTAATTGCGTGCTGAAAATCCTACTTTACTTTGCTTTGCTGAGAACGAATCTAAAAAAAAAGGCCTATTGTTATACGGAATCTGCGCCCAGGACCCTACGGGCAGCCTGTCATAACCCCAAAAACACAAAATGAAGTATTGCATAGATATTCTTTTGCGCAAACAAACTCGAACCTGGTCTTGACACATTTTATTTTATTTGACGGACACGGATCAGCGTTGCCCCCGGCTATAATTGTACCATTTTTGCTAAAATTTGTATGCATAATAAACATTCAATTCTTTCAGTACGTCACATCGTCACGTATGAGTCCCCTTGCCATGCGTTAAGTAAAGCATTCAACGAAAGCATTGAATAAAACCATTTTTAAAGAACAGCTGTGATTGAAACACAGAAATATAGTCTTCGCAGTATTTAACACTTCGATAAATAGCAAATGCTCAACAGTCGTGCAGCATGAGAAAATCTACAACAAATTTGATTCCGAGTTAGTGAAACACTACACAAACTGCCCCCACTCTTTTTGTTCCCAACTCCTTGTCAGACTCTGCTTTAGCTGCATCAATACGCGAGCTCTCCCGTTCCCTGTGGTGTTTTCTTTTCATCGGAGTTTTGAATTACTGCCTAACGATCTAAACATTCTGCCCGAGCTGCATCACAACGCATGTAATTATCTTGCTGTTTCTTTCATCGGAGTTTGAAAAAACTGTTCAACAACAACAACAAAAAAACAACGAATTTTAGTTTCTGGAAAACAAAGATGCAGCTATTGACATGGACCATGTTTTTTTTTTCTGTATTGCCCTCTTTATTGTTTTGACGTATGCGGTGTATGCTGTGCCATTTGCAGGTCTGCTATCTTTGACCACACTTCCAGCTATCTCGCACTGATGGAGTTTACACTTGCATTATTTTTAAAGAATTTCTGCTATATCCCACACAAATTCAGAAACATTCTACACTTCAGTAGGATCTAGGGGCGGTCCGTTCGTCATTTTACGTTTTTCAATTCTTTTTTACTTGAATTTCAAGTTAGCGGCACAATGTGTTAACTGTTTCATCAAGTTTAGCTAAAACGTACGTCCAACCGATAGTCTAACCTATACATATATTGATATCGTTTATCCAATTTGGTGATTTTGACAATAACAAAGGGTTAAATGTGCTTTCAATTGTCAATCGTCTTTGGGTTCCAGCACTCAAAGCCCTTGCCGACGACCTTGGTATTGCTGATTGTTCAGTCAGTCCTTAAGATTTAATATCAAATAAAAGAAATTGCTTATTTTGTACAAAGACACTGGTTTGCAGAAAACAGGCTTATTGTAGACCTGGACAGGAGTTCCTCGGCTCAGAAATAGTTTTTCATTCACACTATTGTGCAAGTCATAAGCTGTTGAACGTTTGAGTTTTCCAAAATGGTCCACCTTTCAATAGAAACGGAGATTGCATTCCTAGCTGCTTTAAAATTGAATGTGTTGATAGTTCTTAATATCTTGGTGTTGCCAAGACCAAAATTTGAACTGGTACACGAACATTTCTCATTTGAAAATATATCTTCTTTCCCCTTCTCGTGGTTTTTTTCGCCTTCGAAGGTACCTATTGATCTTCTAACACAATGAAAATGTTCTACTATGGATTATTCCATTCAAGATTGCAATAATGGACTCTGCAGTTGGGGTTGCGCATATTTTAGGAAGCGGCAGCAAAATTAATTGCTATACGGAAAGTTTGTAGCTCTCATCGTTTAGCTGTCACTATGCACCTGTTAAGGTCGTTGAAAATTCGTCCTTCCTTCCGACATTTATTTTATTTCAAAGTTTGAATTTATCTATAATATTGCTCTTTTTTTCTAAAATTACTGGTTACCTTTGTACAACCTGTAGTAACAAGCAACATCTGAGTTTGCTTTTACTTTGAGTGTTAAAATAAAAATAACTAAGCACTCGACCGACTGATACCGAGTAGTACAGACGTGTTTTACTGTACGTTACATTGAGATGCTGCAATAAAGGCAGTCAAAATTAGTTTGAATCAGAACTTGTGGACGGGGGAAGCCGCACCGTTTAAAATATTCGCTACAGAATTGTGTTTTGCTGGAAATATCCTTGTACGAGGTAATCGAATCGTAATCCCGGAAAGCTTGCGAAAACGAACTTTGAACTTGGCACATGAAGGACATCCAGAGGCGGGTCAATGAAACAAAGATTACGATCAAAAGTTTGGTGGCCAAAGATGGACGTGCAGGTCGATGCGTATGTTAAGAATTGTCGTGGCTGCATGTTAGTAGCAGCACCAGCGCCGCCAGAGCCCATGAAAAGAAAAGAGTTGCGAAGCGAACCGTGGCAGCACATTGCCATTGACTTTTTGGGACCGCTACCGTCTGGACATTACTTGTTGGTAGCAGTCGACTAATACAGCCGATTTGTTGAAATCGATATCACGAAAAAAATCGATGCCGCTGAAACCATTAATCGATTGCAAGTCATATTTACTAGATTTGGTCTACCAATATCAGTCACTGCTGATAATGGTCCACAATTTGACTGCGGAGAAATGAACATTTTTTGCAAAGTACACAATATTCAACTGAACAATACAATGTCCTATTCGCCTCAACAGAACGGGGAAGTTGAAAGACAAAATCGAGCTATTTGAAAGCGTCTAATTATCAGTCAAAATACAGGCAGGACCTCTATTAGTGATTTGAATGATTGCAAAAAATAAACAACAATAGGCCTTATTTATTATGCTCACACGATCTGTATAGACCATTGATTTTCACGGCTTACAACAACAGTAAAAGATCCAACTTTTGTTGTATACCATGGAAATCAATGATCTATACAGATCATATGAACAAAATAAAAAAGGCCTAATATCGCAGCCGAAAAGGACTCCCAAACAGCTACAATTGATGCAGCCGCAAACACCAGTGTTGTTGTGGACCCCGGACGAACACAAGCACAGAAGCCAATTCGGTACACTTGCTTCGTTGAGGACCTCACCGGGTGAATACTTTACCATTGCAAATAAGTTTCGGTTTTGTACTAAAATTAAAAATATAAAAAACAAAAGAAGTAATGTAGTATGTAGCAACATCTGAGTTTGCTTTTACTTTGAGTGTTAAAATAAAAATAACTAGGCACTCGACCGACTGATACCGAGTAGTACAGACGTGTTTTACTGTCTGTTACACAACCCACACAAAATTAAATAAATCTGAATGTTATATCATCTCTATTTGTCTTAAATAAAGATGTTACTATCTATTCTGTTTGTATTACCTATATGTAAAATTGTTGTTAAAGAATAAAATTAATTTAAATTGAATATTGATATAAAGTAAACGATGAGGCAGATGAGCTAGCCAGACGCGATCCGCCCTTGACGTTATTGGTACGGAGACTGTTGATTATTCACCAATCTTCAAGCGCAAAATCTTTCCGACACTTGCGTAATTTGAAAAACTCAAATCTGTTTCCTCAAAGAAGATCTGGCTGCAGTGACGTGCCGTGGTGCTTTCAGTAGTGTGTTCACTATATTTTCTACCGTAGTAAGATAGTGTATTTCTTGTTCTATTCCAGGACACTACGGGTACATGATCGACAACGATCCCATTACTTAGGTTTCTTATAGGTAGGTATATTAATTTTTTTCTTTTTTACTTTTTCTATTGGGAAACAATGTGTTTATTTACAGCAACTGTAAAGTGATCAGATAATTTTAAAAGAGGCAGGCAAGGCCAACAAACAACTTTGCTTATAAAGGGTTTTCCAATAAGAGGTGGTATTTTGGTATTCAAAGAAAGATAAATGATCGGATGTTTATTTCATAATAAAGAGCAAGGTATTGCGTTAATAATGAAAAACAACATCAGCCAAATGGCCACCACGAGCACGCATACAGGACCATATCCTTTTCATGAAATTTTCCATAACCAAATCGCAAGGTGGCTGCCTATGTCCTCGATAGCTTCACGAATTTTATCTTTGAGGTCATGAATCGACGCTGGGCTGTTGGCGTAGACCTTATATTTCTTATCTTGGGTTTTCCGAGTCCCACATGCGACAATTTTGCTTGTTGACGTTCCACCGAGGTGGAAAGGGGCCTCATCAGTCAAGATGATTATTCGATGGAATTCCTGATCATTTTCATGCATTTCAAGGACCCAATCAGCAAACACACGACCGGCTTGAGTTCTTGTATAATAAGCCTTAAGAGCCAAGTTTTTATGCAAAATACGGTGTAATGGCGTTTGTGGAATGCCCAATTCCAAAGAACGAGGATGAATGGACAAAGCTGGGTTTTCTTCAACACTTTGGGCTACATCAGCAATATTCTCAGTTGTTCTTGAGCGACGTGCACGGGTTTTATTCTTCACATCCCTAACTTGTCCCAACTGCTCGAATTTTTCCATCAATTTTTGTATTGCGGTCCGACAAGGTGCTTCACGACGACCAAAAAATGCTTTAGTTTTGCGAACTGTGACTGCAAGATTTTCACCATTTTTGCAGTGAATTTTAATAATTTCAATGCGTTGAAGCGTGTATCGTTCCGTGTATCGTTCCATTTTTAGTAATGGCGTAGTTTCTACTTGTCAAATGTCAAAGAATAAAAGTTTCAAAAGTGACAGCTACCGAAATAGCGGGTCATTCACAATAACACATTTTATTGGAAAACCTTTTAGAAGGGCAACCACACAGCCAAAGCTTGTATTCATCATCTTTTTTCACGAAATTGCCTAATAAAAGATTAACAGCTAGGTTCCACATTTCACTTTCACTCGAAATGAAATTGAAATCGATCGAAAATGGATTTGTGTGTTCTACATTTCACTGCAATCGATATCGATTTCAAATTTTTCGAAATGGGAATAAAGTGAAATTGTTGTGTTCCACAATTCGATTATATCGATTTCCAAGTGATTTCAAATCGATCTAGGTCATTCGATGTGAAATAGTGGAATCGAAAACACGCAATCCAAAATGTAAGTAAAAAATGCAATTAAACAAACTTTGATAACTTTATTTGACTAAAAATATATTTTAAACAGGGGCAAACATAAAAATACTTCGCAGGAGGGAATATTTATTCGCTTTATGGAGCAGCATAAAGATCTCGCAAGAGGCTTTATGAAAGGGGATCGAGTTGTCGCGGAAGATTTGTGGGAAAATTTAAAAAATGATTTGAATAGTGATGGTCCACCACAGAAGGACGCGAGTGGATGGAAAAAGGTAATTAAAAAGAAATGAAAAAATGTATAACTATTGAATTAATTTTCTTCGAAGGTTTGGACGGACTGGAAAAGTTCCATAAGAAAGAAGTTATCACATAACAAGGCTGAGAATATATCAACTGGAGGGGGGCCATTCAACAAGTTTGTGGTATCCCCTACGGAAGATACAATCGCAAGAATTTGCGGAATTCATACGGTAATTGACGGAATCGCTGATACTCTGGATTTTGGCTTGGAGGATGAAATTGAAGATGAATTTGAAAATTCGATTGAAAATAAAAAAATAAAAGTGCACGCAGTACAAGGCAAGAAAACGCAGAGCCGCAGCAAGCTGCAACGGGCAAGGAATCGAGGATTGTTTGAGATGCGGCCTAACAATTTGCAGCACCATTAGGAAAGCACATTTATTTAGTCGGTAATATGATATGAATCTATATGGAGTAACAAATAGCTAAGTAAGAAATTTTAACTTTCGATTCAAATAATTGTAATGACCTACAGAGCATCTGCAATTTCCAATGGATTTGAATGGTCTCTCAGCATACGCCTTTTAATTTTTTCTTCTGCATACTTTTCTTTTTCGGTTCGCAGCACCACAGCAATTAACGCAGCACTCATTATTAAATAAATCTCGAAAACCAGACGAAATTTAAAACAAACAAACTATTTTATCAAAATTATATTTGTGCAACGTTTAAAATGACAGATATCAGCTGTTTTTAATTTCATGGAAAGTGATTTCGAAAATTTTTCGATATTAGTAAATCGATCGAAATGTGGAACACTATAAACGAACTCACTCGATTTCAAATATCGATTTCGATTTCATTTCACTCGAATTCTGGAACCTAGCTGTAAATGAAATTTGCAAAGGGAGATGGAATACCATAATAAATTATTTACAATTTATCACATGAACAGAGCTGCGAAAATTATTTCGCAATTAGCTTTTCAATGAAAGTAGTTGGAATTTCAAATATGATTCGAATTCATATTTTTTGTCAGTTGTTGTCACTGTGCAACCGACCTCTATAGTCTATTCCATATTTGTTATACATATATAAAGTTCCACCTTGTGCTTTTAGGTTCTGCAAAAAATAGCGCACCACTGGAGAACGAAACACTAGGGGTAGGGGCTCTGGCTGTTCGCTGTTGTATCTTGTATATTATGTATGATCTTGTGTTGTGCTTGTTCTTGTTCCTGCTCACGGTAGGCACACGCACAACAAATTTTATGTTTGCCAGGGTGGAACGATTTATTTGAAAGGTTGAATAAAAAGACTTTGTGAAAGCAATTATACTCTTGGATGTTTGACAGAAAAACAATTGAAAACTTAATGCTTAATGTGTATGAACCTCAGACCCTCGCTGGAGTAGTACAGCTGAGCCTGTGCATCGTTCTGATTCGGCATAAAAGATTAGATTCCTTCAATTGGCCCAAAACCAAAAACGCATACATGCCAACGAATTTCTTTCTTATTCAACTATGCAGCATAAAACTGTGCAAGCCAGTTGAACAATCGGAGAGACACATTAACAACTATGTCCCTTGCGCTGTGGTATCAATCATGAGGAAGGAACTAAATACAATCAGGTCCCATTGTTATCTCGTTGATTAGGGTCAAATATTTCAACACTTATTGGCTTATACTGATGTTGCTGGGTGGACTCATCAGTAGACGACAACCACATCTATGCATAAGTGAGAGACTTATGATTTTCTAATCAGAAACTGACTGTGAATAACAGTCTTTAATTATCACTTTCGTGATGAGGACTTCTCGGAAGTTTATATGAAGCGAAAAGAAAGCGAGAAATATTTGTCTGGCAATATAAGAAAACAAAAATAACACAACAAAGTCACTAAAAGTATATTAATACGAAAAGAAGTC